>CM057456.1:1783205000-1788205000 GCA_016271365.2 Neoceratodus forsteri | reverse complement strand
CCTGTGAAACAAGAACCCAGGGGAAGAATACACAATGGCTGGGGAGGTAGTAACAACAACAAAAAAGGAAAGGGACCTAGGGGTAATCATATCAGATGACCTTAAGGTTAGCAAGCAATGTGAGAAGGAAGTAGGAGGGCTTGGGGTATACTGGGATGTATAGGAGAGGCATCATCAGCAGAAAACAGGAAGTTGTTATCCCTCTGTACAGACAGTTGGTGAGACCCCATCTGGAGTACTGTGTCCAGTTCTGGAGACCCCATCTCTGCAAGGACATAGACAGGACAGAGGCAGTCCAGAGAAGGGCAACTAAAATGGTGCAGGGTCTGCAAGAGAAGCCAGTATGAGGAGAGACTAAAGGAGCTTAATATGTATACCCTTGAGGAAAGAAGGAGAGGGGACATGATAGAAACTTTTAAGTACCTCAGTGGAATCAACAAAGTCCAAGAGGTGCATCTTTCACAAAAAGAGACTCCAAGAACAAGGGACACAATTTAAAGATAGAAGGAGGGCGTTCTAGGGCAATGGAGGAAGTATTATTTCACAAGAGGGTAGTGGATGCATGGAACAGCCTTCCTGAGGAGGTTGTGGGGTCTAAAACTGTGGGAGAATTCAAGAATGCATGGGACAGAATAAGGCAATTCTTGTGGGGGGTAGGAAGAAATAGGCTGTTGGTTAACTAGGATCTGCGGCCTATTCTGTAGGTAGGGAAATGGGCAGACTAGATGGGCCTAGCCGTCCTTATCTACCATCAAAGTCTATGTTTCTATGTAGGCTCCTCTCCCATTCCACCATTCACGTTCCATTTCAGGAGAGGAGTCTGCATCACTAGGTTAATTTACAACCACTTCCACTATCTCCCACATATACTATGAACTGTCTCCCAGAGTTTACTGAAGCTTAAAGCTACTGTTGCTAGTTTAGTGTTATCTGATTCATGCACACTCCTACGGATACACTGTTTAATCTAATCTGTGGTATCCCATTTCTGGGTCATTTGTATACATAATTATTTTGTCATCCAGAATGTTTTTATCTAGTGTAGGAGATGATCTTTGCAGGATTCATGGATAGATCAGATAATGGCAGTTTTAGGCACAGAGTTTTGCTGCAGGGTAGATAATGAGTTAATCTGCTCATCATCTTCCTCATAATTTATCAAGATTATCTGACTCTATCCAATGAAAGTTAATATTAGATGAGCCATTTCTTCCAGACAGAACATATAAATGGTCTGGATATTGAATACTGTATCTGCTCTGGAAATAAAAATCGGAGGGGTTGGAGAAAGCGCACTGGACTGCGTTCTCACCACAACGGTGGTCTAAAATCTTTTTGAGGGTCGGAGAGAGAGCACTTGTGCCATGCCCCCCCCCACAGCAGGAGGAAGGGACTGTCAGGTGCAGCTCCATGACCTGAGATCAGGAATTCAAATGGCAAAGCCAGAAGAGGCTGGGGAGCCAATCAGCAGTCAAAAAAAAAAAAAAGGCGATGAAAATTTGAATCAGGCAGCACAAACAAATTAAGTTGTTCAGTTGCTTTGCACAGTCAGTCAGGGCTTGGGGGTCAGTGAGAGTACATCAGACCATGCTCTCCCCACAACAGCGAACTGAAATCTTTATGGGGTCAGAGAGAGCACTTGTGCCATGCTCCCCCTGCAGCAGGAGGAAGGAACTGTCAGGTGCAGCTCCACAACCGGAGCTCAGGAATATGCGTAGGAGAGCCAGAAGAGGCTGGGGAGCCAATTGGCAGCCAAAAAACAAGGAGCTGAAAATTTGAATCAGGCAGAGCAGCCAAATTGAGCTGTTGAGCTGCTCTGCACAGTCAGTCAGGGAAAACAGCCCCCCCTCACCTTCCCCCCCATCACGATTCTTTAAATGCAATCCAAAGTTCCATGATTGGACAACATCAGTGAAGGAGGACCAGATGTCTTATTTTCACAGGACTGTGGCAAGCATTATCTGTGGCATTACATTGTTCTGACTGACTTAATTGTTAATGGGGCATGCAGGAGGAGTCTGCACTGTTTAGTATCGTCTGGAGTGAGTAAAGATTTATGTATGGAAAATTCACTCATACCAATGAAATTTTAAGTGTTGTTTAGACCAGGGGATATCCAGTTACAGTATTACATTTTTATGTGGAACTACACTTAAAGTACAATCCCTGTTAAAAGTACTGGAATTGAAAGGGCCATTTAAACTGGATAAGGACTGTGTTAATACACAAGTGTGCTGGAACTGAAGGGGCTGTTTAAACTAGGAAAGGATTACATTAAAATACAAATGGACTGAAGATAATCAACTGCGGAGTATAGAGTGGTATCAAGTTTAGGTTTAATTGGAGCTAAACAAGTATTATAAACTGAAAGACAGAGGTAAAAATGGTGGGAGTTAGGGGACATAACACTGCATAGAGCAATTGGAGAAGGATAGTGGGTTGTAACAACTGTGGGGTGGCTGTATTTATGGAGACGCTGTGGAGGAAGGGGGTTGCATGAGCATGGATAAACTAAATAGGGAAACAGAACACCTCACCGAGGCGATACAGAAATTGAAAGGGGGGAAAATAGATTGGGGGCCTGAGCAAACAGTACAAGGAATGGATGTACAGGGGATTGAGAGTATAGACAAAGAGAGATGAAGGAAACAGTGGTGAACAAAAGACAAATAAGCAGGAAAAATCACAAAGACAGAGGCAATGGAGGGGAGAATTGGAAGAAGATAAGGAGAGGAGAACACACGCAAGAAACCAGGGGTGCAAACTGCAGGGCCCAGGTGCTATCTGTCTCTGTGGTACCCTCATACAATAGATATGCAGTCCTAACTGACAGGGTCCAAGAGCACAAAGGAAAAAGGAATCTGGGTTGCAACAGAATAACAAAGATTTGCGAGGGGAAGATAGCAAACAGGGAGGTTGAGAGGGCCAGGTACCAGGGGTCTTGACAGAGGAGGATAAGGATGGCAAAAACACAGGAGGGACAGAGAAGGGGAAAGCCTTAGGGGGAGAGGAGAATAGAGAGCAAAATCAGGGCAGGCACTCCAGTGGTGGAGCAAGAAAATTCACTTGGTAATCAGGCAGAAAAGGGAGAGGAGGTGTCAAAAGGAGAATCCATGGTCCATGGTTCTGAACAACAAGGAATTCTGGGAGATAACTGCAAAGAGAGGAAGGTGGGTAGGGAACATGATCATGCAGGAAGGAATAAAATAATAGTCTATGGGGACTCAATAATAAAAGGAATACAATGGGTTAGATGGAAGGACTCACACATGAGCACAGCAGTGGTGTGCGCACCCGGGATAGAAGCAGGTAAAGAGTCCCAGCAGATAAGTGAACTGGTAAGCGAGGCTGTGGAAAAACCTGATGTGATACTGCATATTGGGACCAATGATATAGCAGGGGAAGAGACAGGGGTGGTTCAGCACAGATTAATGGATTTAGCAGCAGCATATAGGTAGATGGTGAAATTATTGACCTGCTCTGAAATAATCCCAATTCCAAGGGCTAGCATGGCTAGAAAGATAAGAATAGAGCAGTTTTATGGATGGCTGAGTCAGTGGTGTAATGAGGAGGGATATGGTCTTATAGGCAGGTGGGGGGACACATGGTTGGACAAGAAACTCTATAGCAGGGACAGGCTACACCTAAATTGAGAGGGAAAAAAGCTCAAAGATAAAGCGGGTGAGTACATGGAAAGTCATCTGGGTGTAAACTGGTAAGGGGGGAGGCAGAAAAGAGGAGGCCAGATCACCCCCACACACACACACACACACACACTAGCGGAGACTAGGAAGAGGGGGAAACTGAAAGTAAGGGGAATGTGAATCAGGTGAGACAAGGTCAAAAAAAGAGCAAAGGCAAAGCACGTACCAAGTGGAGGGTGGTGGTGCTGAATGCACAAAGTCTTGGGAACAAAATGGCAGAACTGCAGGCTCTCTTAGCAGAGAGCAAGGTAGATGTTGCTGCCATTACAGAGACCTGGGCAACAGGAAATCATGACTGTGACATATCAATCCCAGGTTACGGGCTTTACAGAAAGGACAAGAAGAAGGCGGGGGAGGTGGCAGAATACATAAAAGAAGGTATTGTATGCACTAGGGAAGAAGAGTTGGAAAGTGGAAGCACAGAAGTGCTATGGCTCCATCTCCAGACAAATAAAGGAAGGAAGATAAGGATGGCGGTCATATATAGGCTGCCTAGCCAGGATGAGGTTATGGACAGAGCACAGCTAACCAAGGCAGGAGAGAGAGGGGAGATTGTAGTGATGGGGAATTTTAACATGCACACGATGGACTGAGTCAATCCAGCTACATCCTGTGCCAGAAAACAGGTAATCATGGATGCAATCCAAGATAGCTTCATGACACAGTATGTAACCAGTACTACCAGGGAGAATCATTACTGGACCTAGTGGTCTTGAATGGTGAGCATGTGCAGGACATAGACACCGGAGATCCCTTGGGTAGAAGTGACCACAACATAGTGTGGTTCAACCTGGACATGGGTAGAGAGAACACCCCAACTAAGACAGGAGAGCTGGACCTCAGAAAGGCAAACTTTCAGAGAATGAGGGAAATGGTTAGGGAAGACCTAGGGAACTTAGAGGGGAGCGTGGGTGTGATAGAAATATGGGACTCAATCAGAGGGGCCATACAGAAAGTCACAACCAGCTACACAAAGACGAGAGGAAAGAAAAGATCCAGGCAGCCAAGCTGGATTAATAAAGAGGTGGCTAGGGTACTGAAGGATAAAAGGGCTGCATACAAGAAAAGTAGAAAGACAACTAGGGAAGAGGATGAGGATGAGTAAGAAAGACCAGCAAAACTAGCAAAGAGAGCTGCAATACAGGCAGAAGCTAAGAAGGAACTCCAGATAGCAGAAGGCATAAAAAATGGAGATAAGGCCTTCTTTCGCTACATCAAAGAAAAGAGGGACAAAAAAGATGGCATAACCAGGGAAAACATAGTGGTGAAGGATGAGGCAAAAGCAAAGGTATTAAACAACTATTTCTGCTCCATTTCAACAGAGAGAAAGGGGGTCCAATACCGCACAGTAAGAAGCATAAGTGTGGAGCAAGTGAGGACCCGGTAGGAGACATAAAGATAGAACGTGTAAAGGAGGGTCTCATGGCATTGAAGGTGGAAATATCCCCAGACCTGATGTAATGCATCCCAGGGTACTAAAACAGTTAACTGAAGAGCTGGCAGGCCCACTGACATTACTGTTTAATAAATCACTTGAAACAGGGGAGATGCGAGTGGAATGGAGGATAGTGCATGACATGCCACTCACAAGAGTGGCCCCAAAGAGGACCCTGGAAACTATAGGCCAGTCAGCCTGACCTCGATTGTCTGTAAACTAATGGAGACAATATTGAAGGAGGGGCTGGTCAAGTTCTTGAAAGATAATGGTCTGCAGGATGGTAAATAGCATGGGTTCATGTCAGGCAGATCATGTCAGACGAACTTGATAGAGTTCTTTTTCTGGGTCACTAACACAGTGGACAAGTGCCAGGCAGTGGATATAATTTATCTGGACTTCATCAAGACCTTTAAGGCTGATAATGAAGCTGAAGGACATTGGGGTAGGGGAAAGGTTGGTTAGCTGGGTTGATAACTGGCCGAGCAGCAGGGCACAGAGGGTGGTAGTGGGGTGGGGTTCTCCAGTACAAGAGAGGTCACAAGCAGGGTTCTACAGGGGTCAGTGTTGGGACCAGTGCTCTTTAATGTCTTTATCAGTGACAAAGGGGAATGCATTTTGAGGAAAAATGTGCATGTTCGTAGATGACACCAAGCTCTGTGGGAGGGTGGACACCCAGGAGGTGATAAAGGAACTGAGGAAGGACTTGGCCAGACTGGAGAGATGGTCATAGATATGGCAGTTGGGGTTTAATACTAAAAAGTGCAAGGTGATGCGCATAGGAGCGAAGAACCTGAGAACAGAGTACTACATTGAAAAGGTTCAGGTCACACTGTCGGAGGAAGAAGAAAGGCATCTGGGGGTGATCATTACCAGTGACTTGAAACACTCATCTCAATGTAAAAAGACAGTTGCTAAGGCAAATAAGATGCTGGGATGTATTGCAAGGGGTTTCAGCAACAGTGCACTCGTGGGGGAAGATTCAAGCGGGACGTGAAGAAGCACTTCTCTTCTGAAAGAGTGGTGACAGCATGTAATGAGCTGCCAAGGGAGGTGGTGGGGACAAAGTTAGTGAGTGCCTTCAAGAGGGCATGGGATAAGCATGAAGGCATGTTATGTGGCAGTGCCTGGGAAAGAACAAACATTGGGGGTGGTGGGGGAGTTGGGATCATAGGTGTAAACTTAAGGCCATACTCAATCAATATTATCCCAAGCAGACATGATAGATCAAGAGATCTCCTTCTGCTGGCAATTTTCTTATTTTCTTATGTTCTTAATTTAACAAGCATGTATCTCTCAGTATTTATTTTATTATAATGTTCTCTGCTAAACAGCAAACAAACAAAACCAAACAGTGTCTATGACCTTTGCTACCAACCAAAAAATAGCCAGGCTGTTGAGGCTTCCAGTCTTCACCACAATAGAAACATAGAAACATAGAAGTTGACGGCAGGAAAGGACCGCAAGGCCCATCCAGACTGCCCATTTCTTTTTCTACCTTATAAATGTGCCATTGGCCTTTGCTCTGTCAATGACCTATCTATTCATACTCATCTGTATTGCTCCCTTAAGCCTATCCCATGCTTGTTTGAAGCCCTGCACTGTATTCATATTCACCACTTCTTGAGGTAGGCCATTCCATGCATCCACCACCCTTTCTGTGAAAAAGAACTTCCTCACATTACCCCTTAATCAGCCTCCCTCTAATTTCATGCTGTGCCCTCTTGTCTGCTATTTTTCTTATATTGAAATGTGTTAGACCCTTTCACCTTGTTAGTGGCCTTACGGTGTTTGAATGTTTTGATCATTTCACCTCTCTCTCCCTCCTTTCCTCTAGGGTATACATATTGAGCTCCATTAATCTGTCCTCATATGTTTTCTGATGCAGTTCCTGTACCATTTTGGTTGCCCTTCTCTGGACTATATCAGTTTGATTAATGTCCTTGTGAAAGTGTGGTCTCCAGTACTGCATGTAGTACTCCAGATGGGGCCTAAAACGTGTCTTGCAAAAAGGGATTATTACCTCCCTCTTCTGACTTGTGATACCCCTACTAATACACCCTAACATCCCCCTAGCCTTATCTACTGATTTAGTGGTCTGCTTGGAGGATTTCAGGTCATCGGTGATGATGATGCCCAAGTCTCTTTTGTCCCTTGTGACTGCTAGCAACTCCCCTTCTAGCCTATAGGTGGCTTCAGGGTTTCTCTTCCCGATGTGCATGATTTTGCACTTCTTTGCAGTAAACTCCAGTTGCCACTCTTCTGACCATTTTGCTAGTTTATCTAGATCTCTTCTTATTCTGCCCACCCCATCTGGATCACCTACTCTGTTGCAGATCTTGGTGTCATCTGCAAACAGACAAACCTTACTCTCTAGTCCATCTGCAATGTCACTGATGAAGATATTGAAGAGGACTGGCCCCAGGACTGATCTCTCAGGTACCCCACTTGTGACCTGCATCTCTTCTAACTGTATACCATTTACCACCACTCTCTGTTTTCTGCCCATCAACCAGTTTGCCACCCAGTTGACCAACTTTTGACCCACCCTGAGCCAACCCAGCTTATTAATCAATCTTCTATGTGGAACAGTATTGAAAGTTTTGCTGAAGTCAAGGTAGGCAACATCACCTGCTCCCCCTTTGTCCACTACTCTGGTTACCCAGTCAAAGAAATCTATGAGTTTAGTTTGACAGGACATTCCTTTTGTAAACCCATGCTGTCTTGGATCCTGTGCTCCTATGGATTCCTGGTGTTGCACTATCCTTTCCTTAAGGAGTGTCTCCATAATCTTGCCCACTATTGATGTAAGACTGACTGGTCTGTAGTTCCCTGCCTCCTCCCTGCTACCACTCTTGTGGAGTGGGATCACATGAGCCCTTCTCCAGTCTTGTGGGACCTCTCCTGTGATCAGAGACTCAATAAACAGTTCTGATAATGCTGTGTTAGTTCCACTCTTAGCTCCTTTATTACCCTGAGATGTATGCCATCAGGTCCCATTGCCTCGTCCACCCTGAGCTTATCAAGCTCTTGTAAGACCCTTTCTTTTGTGAAGGGACTAGTGCTTATCTCCCTCCCCGTGTCCATGGTGCTGAGCTGTGGGCCTTGCCCTGCCTTTTCTTCAGTAAATACTGAGCAGAAGTATCTATTTAGGATAGATGCTTTTACATGGTCCTCCTCCTCACACGCCCCTAATCTCCTTTGATCTTAGCAGTAACCCCCTTGACTTTCTCCTTTCACTAATTTATCAATAGAAAGTCTTGTCTCCTTCTTTTACTGTCTGTGCTAGTGTCTCCTCGGTTTGGGCCTTTGCCTGCCTTACAGCCTTCCTTGCTTCCCTTAGGTAAGTTTGGTATGCCTCTCTGTCTTCATCCCACTGCGTTCCCTCATATTTTGTGAAGGCCAGCCTTTTGGCTCTGACCTTTTCTGTTACTGTTTTTGAGAACCAAAGTGGTTTCCTTCTTCCTTTGCACTTCCTTTTCTCTCTAACACAATGGGATGTTGCTTCAAGTATTGCATCCTTAATGCTTGCCCACTTTGCCTGTATCCCTCACCTGTATTTCTTTTGTCAGGGCTAGCTTAACTCTGTTGGCCATCTTATCAAAGTCAGCTCCTCTGAAGTCCCATATGTTTGCCTTGGAATGGGATGATTTAGTTGTAGTGGCCAAACTGAACCATACCATGTGATGGTCACTGGCTCCCAGGTGACCTTCTACCTGGAGATGTGTGATCCTTTCCCCGTTAGTCAGCACTAGATCTAGGATAGCCCTAGCCCGCTTCCATCTTGAAGTAAGGTGGGAGTATTGCATAGATGTTAAAGGCACTAAGCTGCAAAACTGGACACCTGGGTTTGAATCCTATCAGTCTCACTTGCATACTGTGTGACCCTGAGCAAGTCTCTTATTTATTTTAGATTTTGTTGACTGGGTAAGTGCACTATACAAATTCTGTTTATTTTCAGGCATGACCCGGAGAGGGAGATACATATGAATGCCAACTGACCTTGAACCAGATTAAGCTGTTGGTGGTATTTTTAGTGAAGTTAACTTCCTTGTGCTCCCAGGTTGCAATCAGAAACAAACTCTGGCTTAGTGTGCCTTTTTCTGGTTAAACAATTTCCCCTTCCCTTCCTTGAAGTGGTAAAATCCTTCAAGTGCCTTGGTGGGTGGCTTGACAGTAAGCTTGACTTCTTTGCCTATATCGATGCTATCCGTGTGAAACTCCACTATAAACCTGGTGTTTTCTGCTGTAGCAAAGATTGCCTACACCTTCTAGTCTGCTGCAAATTGGTCACCAAAATGGTGCTCCCAGTCTTTGACTTTGCAAATGTTGTTTAAGGTCCAGCCCCTTCCAATTTGCTTATCAGTCTTGATATCCTCTGCAATGGCTTTCTTTGCTTTGTGATAAACTTTCCTCCTCATACACACTACTGCTCTCTCTAATCCTCCCCCCCCATCTTCCCTGTACCTTCACCGTGCCAGTTTCACTACACTTCCATCATATCCGAGTACTTATTTGGTTCCCTTCCTTCCTGACTCTCCTCACTCCTCTCTCCTGTCTCCTCTGCTCCACACTCCCTCTGTTCCAGGAACCAGAAAACTTTCTTCACTCCTCACCTGTATTCCTCTGCTGGGCAATCTGCCTTCTCCTATCGGCTGCCAGTGCTCTAGAACCAGATACACCTATTCCTCCATTATTCTACCTCCCCTGGCTCCCTAAAGCACCAGCTGAAACTCTGCCCCCCTTCCCCACTTGCAACCTGTTTCCTTTAGGAGGTCCTCCAAGAGTTTTTTTTTTCCTTTGGTAACTCAGATTTCAAGTTTCTCAGGACTTAACTGATGAATTGTGCTCTACTTGACTTTAATGACAGATTCTAGTTGTTTCACGTGCAATGGCCTACTCAATGTACTTGCACTTTAATCTGTTCCAAGTCTGTAAAAGAGAGGTCTTCTTCTGCACTGCATCTGCACTTCTTGTCTTTACCATGTAGACATAGTATCCTGTTTCATTGTTCCACCCATAACCCTTCCCTCGAGTTCACCTGGAAACAAGCCTCGACTCAGTGTGCCTCCCCTGGTTACCAGTTTTCAAATAAATAAATCTTAACTGATCTAGCTGAATATCACAAAATGTGGGGCTATTTGTAAATGTAAATGACTGATCCAAGCAATTCTACTACAAATGTATTGACAAGAATTACATGCACCATTAGAGACTCATGATCATCAACTTGCACCATCACTTACCAGTTCAATTACCACTTGTGTGTTTTTATTGGGAGGGGGGGATTATTCATTTCTGGTGCAAGCCAGCATTTTTGGAACAATACACAGATCGTAAAGCTTTCATGGTAATTAAAAGTTAATTCTAATATTTTGTTTTTAGGTTTCTGGAGTGTCATTAACTGTGGTTATCCAAACTCTTTTATATGTGAAAGGCATAGCAGTTTCATCAACACAAGTGCACTGCCCCCAACACCACCAGAGACAGGAGGATGTCCTAAGGGTTGGCTTCTCTTTGAGAGCAAGGTACACAAATAGCTATTTCTATTTTTTTCTTTTATTAGTTGCATACAGTGGTGGGTATGAGTAGGTGTACAGCAAACTCATCAACAATAAAGTTCAGATCAATAAAGATTACAGATAAAAACAAATCTGCTATCTTAAGGTTTATTTGGACAACGAGGCATACGACAAGTCATTACTTTTCTGACAACTGGACTCCATTCACTTACCAGCTCTTTAGCTGCTGTATACTGTATATTGAGTCCATTTAACTAAACCACTTTCAGAAACTACAGGAAAAGAAAAATATGGCAGTATATGGTAAACTGTACTTTTAATTTCCCTTCACCTTTTAATTAGCACACACAATAAAAGCAGTTGATTCTTCAAAGTGATTAAACACAGCTAGATGAAGTCATAGAAGGAATCACAAAATGCAGTGGATTTGATTGCACTAACCAAAAAAGCATTGTTCAAAACTAAATGTTCACTTTCTTGTATTTGCTGTCTAGTTGTAGGGCTTAGCTAGTGCAGCATTTAAAATTAACAAATTAGTAACACAAGTTACAATAATGAAATTGTCATGACTGGGAAATGAAGTTCTCACATAACATTATTGTGTTCTTAGACTGTGACCCTGAATTTTCAAGACGGTATTTTAATTACATGAGCATATGAACATGATAGGTGTCATTTATTGTATCAAGTGCCACTGGAAATATGCTTTTGCAGAATGTCAGCAAAAACAGGTTTTGGAGTGAGATTTGAAAATGACATCTACCATGTTCATGAGAAATGGTAAAAACCTGACTATGTTGAAAATCTCGGTTTAAAAAGTAAAATGAGCTGTCACATTCACATCAGCAATGTGAGTGAGGTCAACTGTTCTTATCAGACTGGTTGTGCTACTCAGTCTTTTTCCTAGCAAAATTTAGTGTCCTGACCACTGTGATGCTTTGTGGAGAGTTCATATATATTATTGATATAACTTCAAATGCATCTGGTGCTGTATTTATTTAGTAGACTTCAATTAAAACACTTTTTGTCAGTTTCTTTATACTAATATCTGGTTCACATGTGACACTGACTTCTCAAGAACAGGGGTCTTAAAGGTTGCAGACATACTGTGAACAAGAAGCAGCTCCAACAGTCTAAAACAACAGTATATTCTTTTTAATTTACCATAATATTGTATATAAACTCACCCATGAAGCATCACAGTGATCAGGACACTAAATTTTGCAAGGAAAAAACTATCAGCATAAGTAGTCTGTTAAGAGCAAATGATCTCACCTGCACTGCCACACCGAACAATACTCATTATTTGAAATCAATGGCAGACTCATACAAAACAGGAAGGGCTAAAAATTGAAATGTTGAGATCGGTACAGAGGAAGTCAAAGGATGCTTATATACTTATGAAAAGAGTAAAAAATGACAGTTGGCTTATTAATGTGAAATATGAAAATATTAACATGAACATGTATGAATGAAATATATGAACAATCAATTAGAAACATTGCCATTGATCTAGTGTCATATTTTGTTTTGCAGAATAACAGATAATAGTTTGAATTGTTTTTGGTCTGTATATGTCTTGCAATTTGAAGTACTGAAGTGTGTTCCATGTGTGTGAGAAAGTAAGAGTAGATAAAATGTCAACATGTTGGAGGAGAAGAGATTGGGGGGGAGGGACAGAAAGCAAACAAGGGAGAGCAGGCAATGTGACATGATGAACTGCAGGATTTTGGAACACCAGAGATAAGAGAAAGGGACAGAAATCATGTGGCACAGATCTGTAAAGATATATTGAGAATAGGAGGATTTAGGGGGGTCTGAGATGGGGTAGAAGAGAGGTGGGAAGCTAATTCTAGGCAGCAGTTAATGTATACTAACAATATTTTGTGGATGATGGTAGGTATGCATGAGGGAAGAGACAGAGAAGCAGTGGAACACAGAGGGTAATGTGAAGTAGTGATGAAAGAGGCAGCATAGAGTGTGGAGACTGCAGGGGATAAGAAGAAGTGACATGGAGCAGGTACTGTAAAGGGTGGGAAGTGATAGGAGGTAAAGGGATGACTCAGGGAGGAAAGGACTGAGCAACTGCCAGAGAGGATGTAATGTATACAGAGAATGGCAGCATGTTGGGAGGGGGGCTGAGAGATGTAGGAGAGGAGATCAGGGAGGAGGGAGAGAGGCAGTGTCACAGGCTGGCTAAAATATACAGATAATGATAGTGATTTCGAGGGGATCACAGATTGGTATGGGGAAGGATAGAGATGAATCGGTGACCAGCAAATTATGTTAATCCTCCTCGTGAACATGCACTATATACATTTTTGGAGCATATCTAAGATGAAATAAAAACAAAGTCAAAATGTAATTTGTGAGAATGCCAATGACTTTTGTACAATCAAGAGTTCAGTGAGACTATATATGGTGGACCACAAGATGGTTAAAAAACCGAATGATGCACATCAAAGGCCATGTAACTGATATAGCCATTATTTTTAAAATACTCAGGCTGTATCTATGAGAGATGGGTGATAGTATTATTAATTTGCATATAGCAGAATATACATGCTTACATAGAGGATGTGTAAATAATGAGAAGTAATGAAAAAGTGGTGGTGGCTGCATGGCAATTATGTTCAATAACAAACATGGCATGAATTGAATTTATTACATTATCTGTCAATTAATAATTTGAATAATGCAAAGTTTATGAAATTACATACTGGTACTGTGTTGCAAATGTGTTCTCACCCACTTTCAATTAAGTTCATGACATACTTTGTTATGAGCAATAACTGAGGATATGGCAGACAGAAATAAAAACTGGAATATGTGCACCTCTTGTTTATTGTTTTCTTTGTTTATTGAAATTTAAAGTTTAAGGGATCAGTTTCCATGTTGAGCAATGTGTAAGATTAGTTTAACTTTCATAGTAAGATAATTGAAGTGTAGGGTATGCACCATGTTCCATAAACAGAAAAAGAATGAAATGAACTATACCTAAAGTCAGCAAATATGTGGTGGTACTGTATTGGGAAGGGTGCAGGAAAAAGGAATATAAGCAATGGAAATGTGTTATAAACATTACAAGCAGCAGTAGCAAGCAACAGAAAATAAAACAGCAATGTATGTGAACAATAGCACCATGGGGGAGCTAAGATCAGGGATTGGATAGATAAAGAGCAAGTTCTGCAGAGTGGCTAATGTGAATTAATTAGATAGATAGATAGATAGATAGATAGATAGATAGATAGATAGATAGATAGATAGATAGGTAATATATTTAAAAATGCCTAAGGGGGGGCACTGTTGAGCAACCTGGTAGGAGGCAGCATCTTTTAGAAGCTCCATGAAATATTGAGCTATTTTGATATTCTATATAGATTTGTTGCCCCTTTTTCACTTATTTGAACTCTCTAAGCATAAAAGAACCTCACTAGTGGTTATTATGGGGAAGAATAAAGGAGCTGTGACCACATCTAGTGATTTTTTCCAGCCGAGAGGTTGACGAGAAGCTGGGCCCTCTCGGAGCACAGTGCCTAGGACTACTTGTGGTGCAGGACCAGAGGAGGTGTCTCTGGTAACAGTGAATACTATACTGCAGCAGGTGGTTTGGATGGTCCAAGAACTGGACCGAAAATTTGATTCTCTCACACCCCGTGTAATTGTGCTGGAGACCCAGATGGAAACGACTCAACAGTCGGTGGATAAGCTTAAGACCAATGTTAATAAAATAGTGGCTGCAACTACCAAGCTGATTAAGGACAACACTTGGATGAGGCAATGTTTGGACCTGTTGGAAAATCAGGTCTGGTAGAGAAATGTTCGTGTTTTGGGATTGCCAGAGTCTGCTGAAGGAGAAGACCCCCTCGGCTTTGCTTGCACAATCATTCCTGGTATCCTGGGTTTTGGGGAGGATGAAGGACAGATCTCTATTGAAAGAGCCTATCAACTCACCCCCATGAGAGCCAGTGGAGAGCTGGCTGGATCCCAAACTTTCATTCTGGTGTGCACGGGCATGGGGGATTGACATTGGCTGTTATCGGCAGCTGGAAGACATTGCCAGATTCAATATTATGGGGATGTGGCCTTGATTTTTTTCCCAGATTTGGCTTATGGGACTTGACAATGCTGTTGTGCATATGATGGAGAGAGGAGTCATTTGCAGCAATTGAAAGTTCCCCACCAGCTTCTTTTCCCCAGCCAGACATCAGCTCAAATGGAAGGGCAAGACCTACCTCCTCAACGAATCGCACAAGGTGGAGAAATGCTGGGCCTTATAGAGCAAGAGCGATGCCTGGTTACTGCAGATGAGGAGCCAGAGGGTGAGTGACTGCTTGGAGGAGTATTTGTCTAATTTGCAAGGTACTGTTTGGGGCTCATTAAGCCCTTAGATGTTTATCTTACATGGTAACTTTCTGAGAGATGGGGAGAAGCGGAACTTTGTGGACTTTATATTCAATGGTCGATTCCTTTTATTTATCGGGACTAATGAGAATTTATACACAGACTGAACTGCCCCTTTTTTTAGAGTTAGTTTCCTGCTTGACTCCTCTCATCACCAACGGACCTATAGACTGTGATACAATGTCTCCTGTATCTCTGTGGTTATGTCCTAGTCCACCACATGTGTGGTGGATGAGGTAGTATATATAGCTCAATTAATAGTGTATATTTAATTTTTTCTCTTTGATATTAAAATTGTATGGAGTTTCTATGATTTATTTTTGGGATTATGCCCTGTTGAGGAAAGGTGGGTGTGGTGCTCACCGGCCAGCAGGCTCTAATGGGCCAGTTGGCTTAGTTATCCTTCCAGGTTCCTCCTTGGGATGCATGCATTCAATAACTTTGCAATTTTTCTGTGGGTATTTCCCCCTATGATGTGCCACTTGGGGTATCTCCATCTATACTAGATTGTATGTACCAATGTGGATGTTTTACTGCTAATTTTATTGTGATATCTGTGCCTGTTACTTTTGTAAGCTGGTACTTGCAGAAAGTCTAATAAAAATATTATACAAGAAACAATGCACTTTACATAAACATAATACAACAAATCAAATAGAATAGTAATAAAGAAAACAATACTACAAAATTATGATACAGACCCATATGAAAACCACAGCTATTTCAGTCTCCTAAAAAACCTTGACTGAACAACCAAGTCTTATTTATACTTCTAAACATGGTCGTCAAGTCATTTTTATTTGTAAAAAAGCACTTTTCCAAAAATCAAAGTGCTTGTACACAATTATAAAACAGATTAAAATACTATAGTAATAAAACAATAATCAGATAAAATAGAATAAAATCAACACATTCCAATTAAAAAAAATCTGAGAAAGCAGATTCAAATAAATAAATTTTAAAGGCAGCCTTAAAAGACACGATGGACAGGCACTCTCTAATCTGATGAGATAGAGAGTTCCACAGGGTTGGAGCATTAAATGCAAAGGATCTCACCACTGAAGTCTTTAGACAGACCCTGGGAACCTTTAGCAATCCCTCATCAGTGGAACAGAGGGGGTGGTAGGGATGCAGGGATGATGACAAATGGGGCAGTATGAATGCCCATGGGTAAATCATTTCATAGTAAAGGGGCTGCTACAGAGAATGCTCTGTCATGCAATGATTTTAGTCCTGATTTTGGTATAACCAACAGACTGACCACAACCAGTGGAACATAACTTGTGGAAATCAGAGTTGGTTACAAGAAGCTCACTAACATATTTGGTTCCTAGTCTGTTGAGGGCCTTAAATGCAAGTAAGAGAATCTTAAAGTCGATCCACCATCTTACAGGAAGCCAGTGCAGAGATCATAGTGCTGGAGTGACATGATCACTCTTCTTTACCAATGTAACTAGTCTGGCTGGCACATTCTGCACAAGCTGGAGACAGCAGATCTGACATGAAGGATGGCTCCAGTAGATCAAATTGAAGTACTTAGAGAGTGACATTCTTAAAATATGCACTAGTGCTGGCAGTTCATCCTGGGCAATGTAAGGACACAATTCTGATATATTCTTTAAATGATGGAACTCACCTCTGACCACAGCCACCAGCTGAGTTACAAGAGGCAGGTGTTGGTCAAGACTCATCCAAAGATTGTGAAAAAATTGCCTATCTTAGAGTTTATCTCATCCCAAACTGAGAAGATCAAGGCTCTCCAAAACTAAAGACCTCAGGCAATCTAATTCTGACAGTAAGAACTAAGACTTTTGGGGATTAAACTTCAGCCCATTATGAGCCATCCACCCACTGCACTCTGATGCAGCATTATCAAGCATGGTCACTGAAGAGACATGACTGGGTTTAAATGAAAGATATAGCTGGTTATCACTGATGTAACAAGAAAAATCCAATCTATTGTATACCTTTTGATCACATCTCCAGGTCGAAGCACAAAAACAGCAAACAAAAGTGGAGACAATATGGAATCCTGAAGAACGCCATAGTCAGAAACAGAGGAATGAGATTGAAATTTCCTCCAAATCAGCACCTGATGGCAGTCACTAAGGAAGGATTAGAACCAGTTGAAGACTGTCCCTACCAACTTTACAAACCTCCTTATATGCCCCAGCAGCTCCTCATGCTCAAAAGTGTCAAGTGCAGATGACAAATCCAAAAGGACCAGGAAAGAAACCTCTCCATGATCCATTGTAAGCAGATAATTTAAAACCCCTTCAAAAGGTGATTCAGTGCACTGCCAATAATTTGAACCAGATTGGAATGGTTCATAGATGGTGAATTCCTTCAGATGCTCTTTAACTCATTCATACCACAAGAGCTCTTTGAGAGTTCCACCACTTGTGTCCTGTATACTGGTAACACTGCATTCTGGGCCTTTCTAAGCAAATTCAAGCTATAATCAACATACCACAAACAAATGTGAATACTTCTTGAACCATAAGTGCTACACACAAAGTAAGAGTGGAAAAGTTGTTCAGCACAAAATTACCTGTCCAATTGTGCTATGCAATCAATTGTAATCTTTTCAGTTTTTATTTTATACTAGCTGAAATATCAAAAAACTGTGGGGATTTTTTTCAGATTTATTCAAGGTGCTTAGGTGAGCTTGAGAGACAAATGTCAGTCATGCACCCCATACCTTAAACAAATGCAAATAACTCCTAAAGTACACATGATAGACACAAAGTAGCAGAAGCAAAGTTGTTCAGCACAAAATTACCTTTCTAACAGTGCTAAGAAATCAGTTCTAAGCCTTTTGTTTTGTTTAATATTTAAGTAAAAACTGCTGACTTCCTCAGACATTTCCAGGCCTGAGTGATAATCAGCTGAGTATGTCTACAGTCGTTATTGGCCTGAGTGGCTATGCTTTCAGACACCACCTACAGACATATCCAGGCCTGAATGAGTTAAGCTGCACCACCACAACTTTCTCAACACCATTACCCAAAAAGGTTAAGTTATGGGTGGGTCTAAGACTCATGAAGTTGTCGGGAATTAAAGTAGCCTTTGTTAGGAGTGGTAAAACCATCACCTCTTTCAAAACAGTAGAAACACACCCTACCTCAGAGAGGCATTGATAACTTCAACCAGGGCTAGCTCAATCACCCCCTCTCCAGTCTTCATTAGAAAGATGGGAAGAGACTCCATCACACAGTGGCTAGGGCACAAATCTGACAGCACCCAGCAAATCTCCCTCAAATCAGTTAGGTGAAACTCATCCCAGATGACCAAGGTTTCCTTCAGAACCCACACCCAACCACCACAATTGTGATGACTCACCAGAGAGGAAATCTTGGCCCATATGTCTGCAATCTTGGCAGAGAAGAAATTTTGCTGACCCACCATACCTCTATTGAGAAAACTCCCTCCATAGCTTGGGAGAGAGATTCAGAGTGGAGAATACCATCAACTACTTTAAAGAGGGAGGTAGGTCTGTTTCTCTTAGCTGCAATGTTGCCCAAGAATAAAGTTCTCATGGTAATCATCACCTCCGGGTATTCATTATAAAAAGCAACCAGGACAAGACTATCGGATTCCAGGCCAGACTTTCTCCACTTGTGCTCTAACCACCAACCCCTTGTTCTAAGAGACTGGAGCACATCATCAGACTACACTGCATTCCTTCTCCTGGAAAAAGGGTGGCAATGAACTGGCACCAGGGCATCAACAGAAGACAGGATGTTCTTATAAAAAAACACCACTGCCACAGTAATAGTTTTTATGGAAGTGGCAATAACACCAGAGATGTCCACAGTTTCCCCAAAAAAGTCAGGATTGAGTCTTCCCCATCCTTTACTATGGATCATCTCTGAAGGGGTAAAAAGACCTTGAGGGGCCTTCAAATCATAAGAATTATAATGAATGGTGTCAGACTTGGGGGTACAAAGTTTGGGGTGGGGGAGAGAGCATGTGCAGAGATTAGGGTTGGGGGTAAAGAGAAACTGCTGCAGAGTGGATAATGTATAGGAAGAATGTGGGCATGCTGGGGGGGCAGAGATTGGGGACAGAAGGGATAAAAAGCAAGTGCTGCAAGGTGACTAATTGAAATGACAGTGAGTGATGGCATACTGGGGGAGCAGAGATTGGGGAGGGGGACAGCAAGTGCCAAAGAGCAGATTCTGTATAGGGACAATGCCAATATGCTGGGGGAGGAAGAAAATTGGAGAAGTGAGGTACAAAGACTAAAGACTGCACAGCAGCTAATGTGAATGACAGTGAATGGTGGCAGGTTTGGGGAGGGGGTCAGAGGTTGGGGAAGAGAAAGAGCAAGTGCCACAGAGCTGCTGATGTGCACAGTATGAAGGACTGCACAGAGGCTAATGTGAATGACGTGAATGGTGGCAGGTATGGGGAGGGGATAGAGATTGGGGAAGAGAAAGAGTAAATGCCAGACAGCTGCTTATGTGTAGGAAGGAATATTGGCATGTTAAGGTACAGAGATTTGGGAAGAGAGAGGAAGACAACAAGTGCCATAGCGTGGCACATGGGAATGACTGTGACTGGCAGCATGTTGGGGGGGGGGCAGAGACCGGGAGGAAAACAAGTGCTAAAGAGCAGCTACTGTGTAGGGACAATGCTAGCATGTTGGAGTGGCAGAACTAGGGGAAGGGAGAAATAGAAATCAAGTGCCAAAGGGCAGCTAATGTGAATGATGGTGAAACGTGAAGGGTTTGGGGGAAGCAAAGATTGGGGAGGAGGAGAGAGAGATCACGTTCCACAGAATGGGTAATTATAGGGAAAATGCTGTCTTTTTTTGGTGGGGGCAGATATCAGGGAGACGAGGAACAGAGTTAACCAACATCAAAAGAAAAGGACTGTGCTCAGTCCATGAATTCCAGTGATGCTGCTGCAGGTACCAGCTATACCCATAAGCCATAAACAACCAGAGACAGCACACATTTGGAAATATAAAAGTAAAAAACCATACACTCCACAACTGGAAACTCTTTTAAAGTTGTATTACCAAGCACAGCAATGGTGATAGAACGGGGCAACTTCCCAGTGCTTTGGTTAGTCCTTTGTCAGGGGTCCCTGATGAAGGTCCCTGACTGAAGCACTGGGGAGGTACTTGGCTGTATCACTGTTGCAGTGCTCAGCAATAAAACTTTAAAAGAGTTTCCGACTGTGACGTTTACTTTTTTATTTTTATATCCTCAGGTATGTGTTGTTGTTCATGGGAGGAATTGAGAGCAACTGCTGTGGAGAAGATAATGTGAATGATTGTGAATGGCAGCAGGTTTTGGGGAGGGAGAGCAAGGAAGAGAGGAGAGAGAGAGAACAAGTGTTGCAGAAAGGCAAATGTGTAAGGACAATGCCTGCCTGCGGGAGTGGCAGATATCAGGGATGGGAAGAATAGAAAAAGAGCCAAAGAGAGTCTAATTGGAATGACAGTGAATGGCAGCATTTGGTGGGGCAGAGATAGGGAAGGGGGCAAGCAGGTCATGAAGAGTGGCCAATGTATAGGGAAATTGTCTACATGCTGTGAGGGGGCAGGCATTGTGGAGAGGATGGATGCAGAGAAAGCTGTGCAGAGCAGCTATTGTAAATTATGATGAATGGTGGCAGTTTGGGGCAGATATGGAGGAGGGGAGAGATGAGGAAAGGGGGCATGTTTGGGGGTAGAAGATTGCTGAAGGGGGAGAGAAAGTGCAGCAGAGTGGCAAATGTATACAGAAAATTATGGCATGTTAGGAGGTCAGAGTTGGGGGTAGAACATGGATACAGCTGGAGAGCATGTCATGTATATGAAGAATGATGGTATGCTGGGGGAAGGGGAGATCTGGGATGGGAGGAATAGTGATCAGATGGTACACAGTGAATAATGTAAATGATTAGGAGTTGCAAGACATTTGAGGGTGGAAAGAAGACTGTAAGTGCCACTGAGCAGCTAATGTGCAAGGACAATGCTGGCATTTTGATTGGGGCAGTTTTCAGGAAGGGGAGAAATAGAGAGCAAGTGCAGAAGAGCTGCTAATGTGAATGATGGTGAATGGTAGTATTCTGGGAGGTAAAGCTCATGGGGAAGAGCAAATGCTACAGAGTGGCTAATGCATAGGGAAAATGTCATGCTGTGGGGGCAGAGATCGGAGAAGAATAAAAACAAATATAGAACTTGTTAGGAGAAAAGGACTGGTAGGCCATCTAGTTTACCATGTTTTTCCTTGCCCATTCTGGCACCTTGGACCCTATTTGGTCATAAGTGTCCTTCCTGCTTTCCTTTCACCTACTTAATATACCCTTGTGCCTATCCCACGCATGCTTGAAACTCCCTACTGTTTTCTTCCCACCACCTCTTCTTGCAGGCTATTCCAGGTGTGCATCAACCTTTCTGTGAAGAAGTATTTCTTCACATCCCTCTTAATCTTTCCCTTCTAGCTTCATTGCATGTCTCAGTGTTCTGGTGCTTTCCTACTCTGAGATTCCCCACCTTCACCTTGTTCACCCCTGTGAGGTACTTACAGATCTCAAGCATGTCTCCTCTTACTCTCCTCTTCTCCAGGTAGTGCATGTTAAGATCTTGCAGCTTGTCTTCATATGGCTTCTCATGCAACCCCCCCCATACTATTCTTAGCCCTACTCTAGACCACATCCACCTTGTCAATGTCCTTGTGGAGCTGTGGCCACCAGAACTGGACATAGAAGTTTAGTTTGGTTCTCAGTAGTAAAAGATACAGTGGTAACACCACCACCTACCTTCTGAAATATATCCCCTTCTCTATGCACCCCAACATTCCACTAGCCTTCCGCACTGCCTTGTTACACTGCCCTGCCACCTTGAGATCATTAGATATAATTACCCCAAGGTCCCTTTCTTGCTTGGTGACTGTCAATACCGCCCCATATCTAGTACACGGCTCCTGGGTTTCCCCACCCCAGGTGCATGACTTTGCAATTTTTGACATTGAAACCCAGCTGCCACACCCTAAACTACTCCTCTAGTTTTCTCAGACCCCTTTGCATTCTCTGCATCCCTTCCTGTGTGTTCATCCTGTTAAGATTTTTGTGTCATCTTCAAAGAGACACACCTTCCCCTCCAGTTCCTCAGCAATGTCACTTATGAAGACATTAAAGAGGACTGGTCCCAGTACTGATCCCTGTGGCACCCCTCTAGTCACTTTCCAGTCCCAATTGTGGGACCTATGCACTAATAGGTGGAGTGGCTATGTGTCCCATATCTGGGGCACATGGCCATGCTGCACCCATTGTGCCCACGGCGTACAGCCCCCACACTCCCACTTCCCTGGCCACATGGACTGCAATATGCCAGGGGCAGGTAGAGGGTGTGCCTGCACTATGCACCATGCACAAAGGCATGTACTGCCTTCCAGAGGGGGGCACAACAGTTGGCAGGTCACAGCAGGGGGGACCCTGCCATAACTGAAGTACACACAGCCATGCACACAGACACTCACCCTGGCAATGAGGACTGTCCGAGTCCACCCAATCTCTATCCCAGCTCCCATCCCCCGTCCAACCCCTGCATGCTACCATAGCCATCACCAGCACAGCAGCCCCCACACACAAACAAAGTGGCACTGGCCCCCTGACTGCAGTTCATGCCCTGCCTTCTATGCCAAGACCTATACATATCCATCCCCCTACCAGTATAAGGCACCCTTTGCATTGGTACCTCTGACATACCCGACAATTGCACCACACACCAGGGGATGTGTTTGCTTGGGATGCCCCCTACCTCTCCTACCCCCTGCCTGTCCTGTCCGACTGCCCGCAAGCCACATGCAGTGGGCACAGCACAGCAATCCCTGCAACCCCCACACCCCGATCCCATCCACAATGCCATTACTGGTAGTCAGTGGCACCCCCCCCCCACAGCACTGACCACTTCCCCTTCCTGTAATTGCACAGTCAGTGCCGTGGGACAGAAGGTCAGTGGCATATCCCTCCACACACCTCCTCAGTGGCAGTTCATCCAAGTAATGCTGGGAGCATGCTGCTCATATGTAGGCAGCACCATCTCAGCATCACTTGGATGGCTGGCAGCTGAGGAGGTGTGTGAAGGCATGTGCCGCTGACCATCCCATGATGCGGCAACAGCTCTCAGGTATGGAGAATGGGGGTGGATTGGTGGTGCCACAGGAGAGCTGCTTTGCATGCTACAGGGATGGGGCTGCCTGGTGTCGGGTGTACCTGCTGGTCAGGCACTGGGTCGGGAATGTCATGTGCTGGATGGGGGTTTGCCGCTGGATCACCGGGATCCTGGATGGCATGTGGGGGAAGTGGCTTCCATACAGACCAGAGGCGGGGGTCCTGCTGGGGACTGTACTGGTGTGTGGTGTAACTGGGGCATGTGCTGGAGATCCCCCAGACAATGGGGTTGGGCTGCACAGGTCCGGATGCCTGCGTTGTTTATTCACACATGTGAACCCACACATTCTTGCCCTAAAGGGATCCACTGAGATACGCATGCCGGGCATCCAACTGGATGCCGTTCTGGGTCCATGGCTTTGCCTCGGCCATTCAGCATGGACCTGTGCACTGAGGGGGTGGGCCACAGACAGGTGGCGCGGGCAGGATACGCACCTCCAGAGTGCATTTCCCTGCTGTTCATGCATAGGGCCCAGAGTTTGCCATTTACCACCAGTCTCTGCCTCCTGTCCTTCAACCAGTTTGGCTGGCAGTATAGCCTAGAGGTTAAAGTAATGAGCTGTGAATGAGCTTGGTACATCCAGCAGACCAGACCTGGGTTTGATTCTCACAACCTCCACTTGCATATTGTGTGACTCTGAGCAAGTCATTTAACTGCACAGTGCTCCCAGGTCGCCCCTAAAATCAGGCAGTTGTGCCTAGTGGGCCTTATCTGGTTTCCAAAGACTAACATAGAATAAAATAAATAAAATACCCAGCTTACCACTTTCTCCCCGACCTCCGCGATGCTTTGTTTTTTTACTATCCTCCTGCACAGCACAGTGCTGAAGGCATTGCTGAAGTCCAGATAGGCTATATCCACTGCCCTCCCCTAATTCACATCCCTAGTCACACAGTCAAAGAAATCTATTTGTATTATTTGCTGCTTTGTACTTCAACACTGTCTTTTTTGTCAATTGTATATTGTAGTCTCCCAGGTCGTGCTTGAAAATAGGCAGGGTTTTGCCTAATGCAGCAACATGGTCAACAAAAACTAATAAATACATGAGATTTATGTAGCATGACCTCCCCCACAATGAAATTGTGCTGCCTGTTGTCTGCATCCCAAATTCCTCCAGTTACTCCATCAGCCCCTCCTTCAGCATGGTCTCCATTAAATTTCCCACCACTGATGTGAGACTGACTGGCCTGTAGTTGCTAGCCTCTTCACTACTGCCTCTCTTGTGAAGAGGGAACACATTGGCCCTCCTTCAGTCCTCTGGAACTACCCTTATCTCCAATGAGGTGCTGAACAGTGTTGCCAGGGTAATAGCTAGCATGTGTTCTATTCTTTTTAGAACCTTTGGATAAATCCCTTCCTATCCCATTGCCTTGTTTTCCTTAAGGGCTTCCAATCCCTCACAAACTCTCTTCTCCCAAAATGGAACTGTGTTCACTCCACTGTCTACTCCACCCCACCCCCCAACACACACACACACACATACACACACACACACACACACACACACACACACACTGATATATGTTGGTCTGTCTCTATCCATCTACTGTAAAGAATGAGAAGAAGTACTCTTTTAAAACTTTATTTTTTTTCCTGATTTTCTGCATAGTTCAACCACCTTCCTGATTCTCACTATCCAGTCCCTTGCTTTCCTGTTTACACTCACACACCGGAAGAAAGACTTATCCCCTTGTTTGACCTCCTTGGTGATCCTCTCCTTGGTTTGTGCCTTAGCTGCCCTCACCCTCCTTCCTGCCTCACTTTGCTTTTCTAGATATACCTCCCTGTCCACCTCCATCAAGGTCTCCTTGTACTTCCTAAATGCTGTTTTTTTCTTCTTCAATGTCTTAGCCACCACATTTGAAAATCATAGTGGCCTCTTCATCCTACTTCCTTTGCTTGCTTCCTTCAAATAAATGCTAACTTTAACTATTCCCTACTTGATATTTTTCCATTGGGTCTCCACTCAACCCTGGTCATCCCAGCCTTTGAGGTATTTACTGAGGCAGTCACTCATTTCTTTAAATCTGGCTTCCTGAAGTCCAGAACCCTCATTTTAGTGTGGTTTCTCTCTTGCCCAATCTGTATGTCAAACCAAGTATGGTGATTGCTTTTACCTGGGGACTACCCATTGTGATGTTTGCAGTTCTGTCCCTGTTCTAGGTCCAGCACTGCACTGTCTCTAGTTGGTTCCACAACCAGCTTACTGAGAAATGCCCCCTGTATGGCGTCAAGGATAACCCTGCTCCTTTTGATAGCTATGGCCAGAATGCTCCAGTTTATGTCTGGCAAATTAAACAACTCCATAAGTAGAACTTCCCCCTTGCTTTCCATTCTGTCACTGGCCTCTCCAAAAACATTGTCTAGCTTCTCCTCCTTTGCTGTTGGTCTGCACACCATCTCACATGGATAAAGGCCCCAGGTCCTGTCTCTAAGCAGACTCATAGTATCTCCAGCCGTTTCTTATCCCTTTGGTGTTCCTGTATGTCAGTGGGTTTTATAACTTCCCTTAAGTAAAACAGGGCAGTGAGATTGGGATGGATTATAGAACAACCCCCCCACACACCTTTCCTCCCAGTCCAGTTCTTCTGGAACATGGTGTAGCCTGGAATGGCCACTTCCCACTTGTGATTGTCGCTGAACCATGACTACATTATGGCCACCAGATCCAGGTCTGTCTTTCCAAAGATTGCTTAAAGATCATGAGTTATTTCTTAGGCATCTTACATCCCTCCCTCTCCACCTACTGCATTCCCTTTCTGTTTCTAATGTTTGCCTCTCCTGTTACACCAGTCCTGTCTTTCCCTTTTTCACTATCCCTCTTTCTAACTTCCTTAAACTCTCTCAACTTTAGTTCCTCTTCCTGATCCACTTGTCCTGCCATCATCCTTGTCCTTACTACCCTCTGCTCCTGGGGAATTAATTTCCCTTTGGTTTCTCCTCTCTGGTGCTTTATTCTCTGGAGGGCAAGCTATGCTTCTCTCAGTTATTTTTCTCTCCTTGGCTAATTAAATGCCCATCAAGGCTGTATTTAATCTTCCACCTAGGACTGCCCTTCCCCTCCTGGATGGATGAAGGCCATCTCCTTTGTACAGGCCTTTATCCCCCTAGGTAGGTCCCTAGTCCCAGATATAGCTAAAACCCTCCTCCTTGCTCCATGCCTTCAACAACTCATTGAAGACCCTGGTTCTGTGCTCCCTAATCTTCCCCTGGCCATATACAAGTAGCACCTCAGTGATGGCCACCATGTGAGCTACTTGCTATAGGCCCCTCCCCCACTCTAAGCCTATCCTTCCACCACCCTACTGTGTCCCTGGCCTCATTATTTCCCAGATGGACAATGACATCCAGGTCCCTCCCTCCCTCCTCTCCTTCCTTGGTGATCTCAATGATCTATTTCCAGTTCTCCCTGCTGAAGTACCTGGCAGGCACTTTACTACTCTGTCTCTCCCTTCCCCTGCTCCCATCTCTATCCCCCAGACTACAGTATGGAGTTTAACACCAGCGTTTACCTCCTATTTGGCTGCTGGCCTCTCTCTCTCTCTCTCCCCCACCTCGGGGCCCTCCTTACTAGAGGACCTCCACCTCTTCCCTTCCCACCCCACTGCCTTCATGCCATCTCCTGGCTTCTCAGTCCTGTCAGAATGGCAAAAGATATGGAGCAGTAAGGTCTGAGGCATGCTATCCTTCCTTCCTTCCCCACCGTCCTGGAGCCCACCAAGGTCCAGCTGCTCTGCCTCTTTTCTAGCTTCCTTTGTGGGAGCTGCAGCAGCAATCTTGGTTGCCCCTGTATGAGGCAGATGGGGATTTATGTGATAAAGGTGAGTCTAAAAGACTGTCCATCACATACAGTGACAACTAAACAGCCCATGGTCAAAAGGGAGCCTGATATTGTAGCGACCGTCACGAATAGCAACAGTTGCTACAATACTTGCATTCCTCAGACACAACTATTTTTATGCGGGGGCTGTGCCTCTCCTGCACCCCTCACACCCCCAAACTAAAATAATCAACTCCAAGGGGGGTGCAAACTGAGGGACAAGTTATTTTTGTTTTTTTTAAATAATTCTGTCCAAAGCAAGACAATCCAAGTCTATTGGCATCGCAAGCGGTGGTGTATACCACTATGCTTTGGGACCAACTTGGCAGAAATTGGCCACACAGGATCCTATATCCTGTAACAGTGAGTATAGCTCCTTGCTATCCTTGCTCTACAGGATATAGCGACCTACTTCAGCACTCGCTGTCAGTGATAGTGGTATTATTGAGTCACTCAAATTGTAGCATTCAATAATACGGGCTCAACATGGGTGCTACAGGCAGACGGTACCCCGTACTCATTCCAGTTTGGTCCTGAGTCCAGTGACCTCTGCTCTAAGCCCAAAAAGGTACATGCATATAGGCAGTACTTCAGTCTCCAGAATGAGTTTCTGAAGATTGTGGTCCTCTACCAATTGCATGACACCACTCCCATGTTTGATAACTGTTTTTCCTCTTAACTACTTACTTTCCTGCCTTTCTTTTGTCCTTACACCTCTGCTATATATATCCTCCTCTTGGCTTCACTGTACTTTTACCTCCTTCATGTATTTAGCTGATCCTTCTAGTGTGTTTGTAGCCTTACCCTAGATTGGGCATTTCAAACATTCCATTTATAACCTTGCTTCCTGATTACCCCTGTACACTTTATCTATATATTGTTCCTTTGCTTATTATTGCATGCTCTCCCTTGCTTTACCTTTGTTACTGTTCCCCCATGGTGTTCACTTTACTGCAGAACTTACTTTTCAGGAAGACCCACTCTGGAATGATCTGAAGCTTACTGTTCCCTGCGGGCACCTGCCGATGTTTATGACACCAATCCTGTTCAACTCCTGCTCTGTTCCACTCATGCTTTGGGATGAACATGAATGGAACATGTTAGCAGTGGTTGGAATTTATACTGCTCCTCAGCTTCCTGCTTCATCGTGATTCGTTTCTTCATCACATGCTGCCATCCTCCTTCTCCTCCTCCCAGTCCCACCAGCCAGGACTTCCCTGCAGCAGAATGTAAAGGAACTTTTCCTTTTAACCTACCTTAGTGTTTAAAAGTTAGTGACTGCTCAGCCTTTTAAATATAGCGGTGGCAGCTATCCTCTTGCACCCCTTAGCACACCAGCATGCAGCAGCAAGATCTGAAACAGCCCACAGTGTGGTTGAATTCCAGAACTCACGCTCTAGTAGCAGCACTTGCCTCACAGCTCTCCTTTAGTGCTCTGAGCACAGCAAGAGGTAGTGAGTGAATTTGCAGCTGTTTGATGCCAGTGGCAGTGCTTACCACTTGGTTCCCTTCTAGCATGCAGAAATCCAGAAGTATGGGCTATTTAAACCAACAGAAACTCCCACCTGGCTTCCTGCTTTGAAGTGACTGGTTTCCTCAATCACATGCTGCTGTTCTCCCCTCTTTACCTCCCGATCCCACCAAACAGTTCTTCCCTACAGCAGAAGGTAAAGGAACTTTTCCTTCTAACTTCCCTTAATGTTCCCTTAGGGAGGTAGACCAGGGATGACAGGTGTATGTGGCCTACTTGGATTTCAGTAAGGCCTTCGACAATGTTCCACACAGAAGACTGGCAAACAAGCAAGGCAGCCTAGGAGTGGGTCCAAAGATAATAAAATAGGTACAATGTTAGCTAAGCAACAAAACTCAGTGAGTGGTGGTAAATGGAGTTCGCTTGGAGGAGGGGAAAGTAATGTGGGGTGCATCAGGGGTTGGTACTGGGACCGGTCCTCTTCCATGTCTTTATTATCGATATCACAGAGGGGGTATAGGGAAAGGTATGCCTGTCTGCGGATGACACAAAAGTCTGCAACAGAGTCGACACACTTGGGGGGGGGGATGACGGAAGATCGAAGAAAGCTCGAAGACTGGTTAATGGTTTGACATCTGGGCTGCAACAACAAAAAAATGTAAAATTATGCACATTGGGTATAGAAACCTAAGGGTAGAATATCAGTTGTGGGTGGAGGTCTTAATAACCACACAACAAGAAAGGGATCTGGGGTCATCCAATCTGAGGACCTGGAGACAGCAAAGCAGGGTGATAAGGCAGTGGGAAAGGCTAGTAGGATATCTGGGGTGGATAGGGAGGGGTATCACCCGCAGAAAAAGGGAGGCAGTGTTATCCCTGTATAGATCAATGGTGAAGCCACACTTGGAGTACTGTGCCCAGTTATGAAGGCCCCATCTCAGGAAGGACATAGATTGGGTGGATGTGGTACAGAGAAGGGCAACCAAAATGGTGTATGGACTGCAACAGAAGCCCTATGAGGAAAGACTCAGAGAGTTAAATATGTACTTGTTGGAAGAAAGGAGAAGAGGAGGAGACATGATAGAGACATCCAAATACCTCAAGGGTATCAACAAGGTCCAGGAGGGTGGCATGTTGCACAGAAAGAGATACTGAATGACAAGATGGCATGATATGAAGACTTCGAGGGGCTGTGAGGAAATATTTCTTCACAGAAGGGATGATGGATCCCTTAAACATCCTCTTGACAGAGTTAGTGGGTACCGAAATGGTTAAACATTCATGGGATATACACAGAGGGACCTTATTAACAGGGCTGAGGGGGGAAGGTCAGAGATCAATTAGGATCTGTGGTACAAAAGGTGGTAGGGACATTAGGGCTGACTGGGTGGACTGGAATGTCCTTTCCTGCAGCCAACATCAATGTTTCTATGTTTAAAAGTGACTTCTCAGCCCTTTAAATCTAGTGGTGGCACTTATTTGATGGCTCCCCTTAGCACACCAGTATATAGCAGCAGAATCTGATGCTGCCTGTACTGCAAGTGACTTCCAGCACTCACTCTCTAGTCGTGTCACCTGCCTCCTGGCTCCCCTTTAGTGCTCTGAATACCGTGACAGTTATGAGTGAATTTACTTCTCTTTCCCTCCACAGCAGTACTTACCACTTAGTTCCCTTCTAGCCAAATGGTAAGCACTGTCACTGATATAGTATCATGCAGAACAAGTGGTAGAGAGCAGCTAATGCAAATTACTGTAAATGGCAGCCATTTAGGGGGGGCTAGATATTGAGGAGGGGTAAAAACAAACACTACAAAGCAGGTAATATGAATTACATGGAATGGAGCACATTACGGGGCAGAAATTAGGAAGGTGGGAAGACAGCAGGTGCTAGAGAGTGGTAAATGTATACAGAGACTGGCAGCATGTTGGGGGAGGTCAGAGATGGGGTAGAACAAAGATAGAGCCAAAGAGCATATCATGTATATGGATAATGGCAGTATGTTGGGGGGGGGGAGTTGGCAAAGGAGGAACAGAGTGCCAATAGCACATAATGGGTAATATGAAGTACCAGCTGATAAGACACCTGGCGGGTGGGTGGGAGAGAGAAACTACCACAAAGCTGCTAATGTGTAGGGGTAATACCTGCATTTGGGGGACAGAGAGCAGGCATGTGTTGCAGGGCAGGTATTGTAAATGGCAACATTTTGAGGGGGGCAGATTTTGTGGAGAGGAAAGAAAGTGACACATTGTGGCTATTGTATAGCAAAAATGTTGCCATGTTGTGGGGGCAGAGATTGGGGAAGGGATGGATACAGAGCAAGTGGTGCAAAGCAGCTAATGTGAATTACAGTAAATGGCATCAGTTTGGGGATAGATATTGAGGAGGCAAGAGAGCAGCTGCTACTGTGCAGGTAATATGAATGATGGGGATGGAGAAGTATTTGGTGGAAGAGATGAGCGAGGGAAGAGAGTGCAAGTGCCACAATGTAGCAACTGTAGAGTGGCAGCATGTTGGGGGGTCATAGATGGGGTGAAACAGGGATAGAACTGGAGAGTGTGTCAGGTATATGGAGAATAGCATTATGTTGTGAAGTGAAGGTATTGGGGAGGGGAGGAAAAGAGAGAAAATGACACACAGCAGGTAATGTGAAGTGCCAGGAATAGCGAGAGAGATATATTAATATCTTTTAGTGTCTCTTCATATGGTTTCTGGTGCAGACCCTGCACCATTTAAGTTGCTTCCTCCGGACTGCCTCCATCCTGTCAATGTCTTTGCAGAGATAGGGTTTCCAGAACTGCACACAGTAGTCCAGATCGTCTCACAGACTGTCTGTACAGAGGGATGACAACTTCCTGTTTTCCACCTGTGATGCCTCTCCCTATGCATGCCAGTATGGCCCCAGCCCTCTTTACTGCCTTCTCACATTGCCTACCTATCTTTAGGTCATCTGATATGACTACCCCCAGGCCCCTTTCCATTTTTGTTGTTGTTAGTACCTCCACCCCCCCCCCCCCATTGTGTATTCTTCCCCTCGGTTTTTGTTTCTCAGATACATTACTTTGAACTTCTTTGCACTTAATCTAAGCTGCCATACTTTTGACCATTTCTTCAACCTTGCCATCCCCCTTCTCATGCTTTCCAGTTCCCCCTTGTGAATAAACCCAGTTGCAGATCGTTGTGCCATCTGCAAAGAGGCATACTTTTCCTTCCTGTCCCTCTGCAATGTCACTTATAAAGATATTAAAGAGGACTGACCCCAGTACTGAACCTTGCGGTACCTCGCTACTAACCCCCTTTCTTTTGAGTGGACTCCATTTACTATTACCCTCTGAGTCCTGTTGTCCAGCCAAATTTTTAACCAGGCTACCACCCTGGCACCCACTCCCAGGCTGGCTAACTTGTTTATTAATCTTTTGTGTGAGACTGTGTCAAATGCCATGGTAAAGTCCAGGTAGGCCATCTCCACAGCCCCTCCCTGGTCTACTATTTTGGTCACCCAGTCAAAGAAATCTAATAAATTTGTCTGACATGCCCTTCCTGCTGTGAATCAATATTGCCTTGGGTCCTGTGCCCTGCTGGCCTCTAGGTACTCAACAATTCTTTCTTTCAGAAGTGATTCCATCATTTTCCTTACCACTGAGGTCAAACTAACAGGTCTGTAGTTTCCTGTCTCTGCCTTGCTACAACTTTTGTGAAGGGCAATCACATCCACCTTCCTCCAGTACTCAGGTACCACACCATCCTCCCATTATTTGTTAAAAAGGGTAGTCAGTGGTGTCACTAGTTCTCCCCTTAGTTCTTTTAGAATTCTGGGGTGAATCCCATCAGGCCACATTGCCTTGTCCATCTTGAGTTTTAGGAGTTCTTTCAGGACCCTTTCTTCTGTGAATGGGCTGGTATCAACCCCGCTATCCAGAGTGCTTCTATTGTTTAGTGTAAGTATGTCCCCCTCCTCTTTTTTTGTGAATACTGAACAAAAGTATTAATTCAATATCTCTGCCTTTTCACTGTCACCCTGTGCCCTCCCCTCTCCCCTTTATTAAGCCTCACTATCCCTCACTAGGTCTTTCTTCGCTCACTTATGTACCTATAAAAGGTTTTATCCCCCTTCTTAACTGATTTTGCAATCTTTTCCTTTGTTTGGGCCTTTGCTATTCTGACTGCCTTCCCTGATTCCTTCTGCTTTAACTGATACAATTCTCTGTCCTTCTCCTTCTGTGATTCCTTATACTTTCTGAATGCTATATTTTTCTCCCTAACCTTCCCCATCACTTCCTTTGAGAATCATAGTGTTTTTTTCCTTTGTTTTGTTTTGTTTATTTGCTTAATACAAATTCTTGTTGCCTCTGTGATGCAAGTTTTGATTTTTTCACATTGTTCCTCCACCCCTCCTTCCTTCCCTTTTACTAGTGCATTCCTTAGGCACTCTCCCATTCTGCCAAAGTCAACCCTCCAAAATTCCAGTACCGTTGCTTTTCTATGGCTTGACTCTGACTGTGTTTATTGTGAACCACACTGTCTGGTGGTTGCTTGTTCCCAGATGGGTACCCACTTTTAAATCCGAGATCCTCTCACCTTCCCCATTTGACAGTACCAGGTCTAAGACTGCTCCATTCTGAGTGGGTTCCAACACTAGCTGCCTGAGGCATGCCCCCTGTAGGCATCGAGAATGACTGCTCTTGCATGTGGCTGCAGCAAATGTGCTCCAGCTAACATCTGGCATATTCAGGTCCCCTAGCAACAATATCTCCCCTTTTTCAGACATTCTAAGGATGCCTCTTATCATTTCCTTGTCCATTTTCTACCCCAAGACAGGGGTCTGTATTACAGCCCCTGTGCGGGTTGCGGTGCCATTTCCTGTCTCCAAAGTGACCCACATGCCTCCTTTGTTCCCTGCTTACCCAATAGTTCCATTGCTTTGATCCCTTCCTTTATGTAGAGAGCACATCCTCCTCCTCTTTTACCCTCCCTGCCCCTCCTGTAGATTGTGTACCCTGGTTTGTTGACATCACAGTCATGGTTCTCTGTGTACCATGTTTCTGTGTCTGCCATGATATCCAGGAGTCCCCCTTCTATTAAGGCCGTTAGTTCAGGAAGCTTGTTACCCACACTATGGGCAATGGTACTCATCACCCTCCATTTTATGATGGCTTTACCCTTTTTAGCCCCATCCCTGTTCTTACTGCCTTTGCCTTTTTCTTCATTTGCCCCTGCCCTGCTTCCTATTGACCTCTCTACCTTGGTGTTAACCCCACTAACTAACCTGTTTTGTGGAGGGAGGCTGGGAATTCCCTGCTCCTGTTCAATGCCTCCCCCCTTGAATAGTTTAAAAGCTTGCCAGTGAAGCATTTTAACCTACTGTATCACCTAGGATCCTGGTTCCCCTCCCAGACAGATGCAGACCATCGTGCCAGTGTAGGCCTGTATCCCTCCAGGTGGACCCCCAGTCCCCAATGAAGTCAAAACCCTGTGCTCCACACCAGTTTTTCAACCATTCATTGAATCCCAGGGTACGGAGTACTCTAACATCACCCTTGACATGGACAGGCAGCATCTCCAAGAATGTTACCATGCATGCTTCTTGTCTAAGGCCCCTTCCCAATTCCACAGACTCCTCCTTCACAGCTCGGATCCCATTTCCAGCTAGGTCATTTGACCCTAGGTGGACAATGACATCCAACTCCTTCTCACGTGCAGCTGCTCCCACTATCCTGAGGATTCTCTTCCTGTCCCTCAATGCCATGGCACCAGTCAGGCACTTTACCTCCCTCTTCCCTCCCTCCCCCAGTTCTACCCCCCTTAACAATTGAGTCCTCCCCCCAGGAGTACTCTCTTCCCCTGTGCTGTGAGAACAATCAGAGCAATCCAGTTTGAACCTTCTGAGGCTTTGCCTGGCTCTAATACACACTGGGCTGAGTGCAAGAATGAATGAAGCCTCCAATGAAAACTGAAATGTGTGTTGCAAAAAGCCACCAAAATACTATCAAGCTTCAAATAAGGTACCAGATTCACAGAAAAAGAAAAAAACAACAGCAGTATTTTAATCCCTCTGCATGTAAAGTAGCAATCTATAAAAAGATCAACAGTATTGCAAACCCCTTCTTGATTCAAACAAGCAAAAATAAGTGAAAAGAATTAAAAGTAAGGCCCACTTCCCTTAGAATACAAGCAAGATCATGCCTTCGTCCAGTCTCCTAGTTCCTAGTTGAAGATTGTGCCTCCTTCTCGTCTCCAAGTTTAGTTTTGCAAAACCAACCTTTACCTTCAAAAGATAAGGCCTTTCTGTCTGAATCTGCTTACACACATGTGGCTTATACATGTCAGAACAGTTCTGAGAAACTCCACCCAAAAACTATTTCCTGACAATACCTGTGATGCACAGTCTGTGACTGCAATTCACAGCGATGTTATTTTACCACAAATTCATTATGGGTGCACGGCTTCTAACGGCAATTCCAGTATAGTGGTTATTGTTGGTGACATTAAGACCCCATGCCCTATCCCTTTGCTTTAAATGGTTTGTTTACTTATGTCATTGATATCACTTGTTGGCTTTTTGCCAGTGTTTCCCTAGTGCTAATTGTATAGACAGCACAAGTTTACCATGATCTGCTGATTTCTACTGGAGTGAATAGGACACAATTACACCCATGTCACATGGGGGCTTTTACCACCTGCACTCTTCTAACGGGCTAGCCCCTGACCCCCATCTATTGGATTATTACTCCACAATGCACCTGGATAGTGGGGTATGTTATCATTTGTAGCACCATAATTGTGAGTTGCTCAGTTGATGGTCTCGCTGTTATGACACAGTCACCATAATTGCCGGTCGCTAGTAACATACAGTCACCCAATATGTCTTCACCCCAGCTAAAGTTGCCGAACTAGAGTAACTCAAATCCCCACACTATATTGACATGATACCATGTGCAACCCACAAAAACAAAGCAAAATGAAAAAAACATGATTGCGTTTAAATCTTGAAATCCTTACCTCTTGCTGGTCCACATCAAGTAGTAGAAGAGAGGAAACAGCTCGCACACTTGGGATAGGTTGGTTGAGTCAGGTTACTGCATGAAAAACCTCTAGCCTCTAATTACTGATATGGTGGTCCAATATGTTGGCTGTCATGATTGGTAGGATTGGCTGTAGGCAATAGAAAAGGGGCACAGAATCATAGGGGAGGAATGGTCACTAGGGTGGGTAGGTTGGTTGGACTGATAGGTGTTTTTTCTGCTGTCATTGTCTATGTATCTATGTACAGTATCCATGCTGTATACCTATGATTGACAAAACATACCGGTGATGGTGACTCGATGATCCAGGGAATATAAATAAGATCCTTCATGAAGGCAGTGGTTTAAATCCCTTGATCCCTGATTCCCAACACATTATCCATTATCAAGTTGGGCTAGCTATATAAAGGGCTCCATTGTGGCGGGTGAACCATAACTACACTACAATGGCACCATCCACAATGTTGTGCAGCTATGCCAGATAGGGGAGACACAACAATAGAAAACAGAAACAGTCGCAAGGAGGGGTCCCATGCACTACTGATTGAAATGATTTGTAGGTTACAACTGTGTCAGTAAAAACAGTGGGATATGAAACATTATGAGACACTAACTGATATGACTGGGTATCGCGAGCGTCCCCTAGTAACTTAAGATCCTAAGAAGCACTCCTGCATCTGTCTGTCTGAACCCCTTTCAATAAGTACGTTGGCACAGCATAACTATCCATACATGCCTATGAAGTAGAAGGTGGTTATGTTAGGCCCAGTGGCCCTTAATATTTCTGTCAGATTACAATGTTTCTTACATTTTCTCTGCAAACAAGTGAATATTGGTTTGACTGTTGAAAGCAAAGGGTAAAATGGGAATGCAGGAATAAACATTATTTATTATAATATTATACTAGGGTCTGTGTAGGTCAGTTGTTTTCACTCTCACCTTCAGGCCATAAGGTCATGAGTACATGTCAGACACTGGACATATTTCACCACTGTTGACACAGCAGTACAGTGGGGTTGAGCTTACGTGTTGGAGGTGCTGTCCTTTCTATGAACAATATTCCATGATCCCTTCTGCCCATCCACAGTCCTGTGTCACTTTTCTTTAGAGTAAGGTATATAACCTCAAGCACTGGCTAGCATTACCCCACTTATAAAATAGGTTGTAAATTACTAATGGGGTGGAGCAGCCATTTTTGTATGTGGATGCTAATCACTAAGTATTCGCAAATGACTGCATTCAATCACTGCACTATCACTATCTAACTCATTGCTTTGTATAATGCTTTCTGTAGTGCTCCACATTGTCAATAGGTAATCATAATAACTGCGTATAGTGCACCCCTACCATGGGAAGTGCCATTTGAAAGGGACAGAGCTACTTTTATCTTCTCTCAATATTTTCAAGTTTCAATATTTCAAGACTTCTTTTGGGGCTGCAATTCTGTATAGCAAGTTGGGGCTATGTGTTCCAGGGAGCACCCCTAAATTAAAATCGTGCCTGTTAAGCTGCTGCTTTCAAATTGAATAACTTGCCTTTCTCATTCCATGTGTGGACTGGTTGCCACTTCTGCCTTGTTAGGGTGTTTTTTAATTTTCTCCATTTAAAACAAAAACAGAAAAATGGTGCCACATGTAGGTACAAATTTTATTTGTTCTGGGAGTGTAGGGTCTCTGTGGTGGTCCTTCAGCTCTGACATTGATTCCCTCCCCACCACAGGTTTTCTGTTTGGTACTTTTCTGCAGCTATTCTGTGAAGTTTGCACACTTTAGAGATTTTTTTGTGGTTTTCCACCACAGATCTCCATTTTCCATTTGTGCGTCCGTCATTAGTACTGGTATGCGTTCCTTCTTCAAGCAGTTTTCCCAACTTTGTTCTATGCACACACCAGTGGTGCATGCACTTGCACAGTGCTAGAGGTATTTGCACAACACAATCCCTATTAAATACATTGCGTTATTGAATTTGTGTATTTACTGGTGCGTGCAACCCCATGGTAGTATGCTAATGTCCTGCGCACACCTACTAGTGAGCGTTCACACCCATTTTAATGCTTTTTGGTGTGTTAATTACAGCTCACTGACCATTGGTGAGATTTTTAGCCCAGCAAGCAATAGGACTAAGAATTATTGTGAAAAAAGGGTGCTACTATGAGAATGGTGCTTGTAAAGTCCCAGAATGCTTCAATCAAAGCAGAAAGGACTCAGTACTCCTTGTCAAACACAGAATGTACTTATATCACCAGATTTTTTCTGTATATGATTTATTGTGGTGAAACAAGTAATATATCTTGGTGTAGCCTGAGGAGTCTACCACAGACCAATGTTTTACACTCAAACGGAGTACTTTGTCAAAGTGTAGAGCACCCCCTTCTGACCATTTTTATACATTACATTTAATTAACTTTCAGCACAAAAAAGCGTGAGGAATGCACACAAAACAATTTAGCTTAACTCACCACATCTGTGCTTCACTCTGCAGTCCTAAATCCATATATATATATATATATATATATATATATATATATATTAGAGCAAAAACTCAGTTTACTGCATTAGTTAGGGTTGTTCCACAGCGACAAGTGTGAAATTCGGTGTTAGGGTTGAAAGCCTCCCTTGGACCCCACCCACACCCCAACTGGCATGGGGTGTGCATTGGGGTGCGGCCTAACTCTCACCCCATCAGAAGTGTGAAGAAGGAAGGTATAGGAGAATGGGATGAGAGTTAGGACCAACAACCCCAATGCGCACTTGATGCCGGTTGGGTGTGGGTGGGGGTCCAGGTGCTTTCAACCCTAACACCGAATTTCTTGCTTTTGTCGCTGGAACAACCCTAACTAATGCATTAAAGAGAGTTTTTGCCCTAATTTCCTTCTTTGAGAATGATAATGAGAAATAGTGAATGTAATGCAGCAGCAGGAGCACGGGGCCCTCCTGCCACATGATGTCTTGTCACATAGTAACACGGCGCCCGCAAATGCAAATGGTAATGTGCATGGTGACACAAAGCAAAACACAAAGATAAACAGTACTGTAGACACAAATGGTTAAAATAACGCAAACGCAAGCGCAAATGAAAACGCAAAGGGTAACGCACATGGTACTGTAGACGGGAACAGTAAGTGAAACAGATATGGAACAGCAAGCAGAAGCAGTAAGGGTAACAGTAATGTAAGTGCACAGGCTGGTTTTCCTCAAAATCTGCATAGAGAAAGACAGTGAGTACAAAGAATGTATGCATAATAATGGGTCTAGGAGCAGAAAATGAGGAGTTGGAATACTAAATTGCTTATATCTCAGGAATCGTACGACGTAGAAAAAAAAATTAAAAGTCATATGATTTATGACTTTCCTGGCTAGTTTTGTGCTTAGCCCCCAAGCACTTTTCTGACAAAAAGTCTGTATCTTGCGCCGTTTCCAAGATTCGGGCCATGAAAGGTGCGGCGAACGACGTAATATTATCCTATGGGAAAAAAAGAGAAGTTCAGAGTGCCATAACTTTGCATCCTTGTAATATTTTTTCACCAAACCACTAAAAGGCACATCTGTGGGATGTTGACTTTCTTCCCTCCAAATTTCAGCCCAAAAGACCAAACCATTATTTTGCAGCAGGGCGGCAAAGGATTCCTGTAATGTGGCAGATGCCGTAATGTTATCCTATGGTAAAAAGTGTCAACTTTGGAGTGCTGTAACTTTGCCAACCTGCATTATTTTTTCACTGAAGCACTGAAAGGCACATATGTGAGATGTTGGCTGCGTTCCCTCTAAATTTCAACCTGAAAGACCAAACTGTCCTTTTGCAGCAGGGTGGCAAAGAATTGCTGTCATTTTCCCACAGCCTGCAAAGAGGTACTGTCAAGCTTCTTGAAAACTTTAAAAGCAAATTCATCACATTCAGTTCATGAAAATCTTGAAATACTTTATTAGTACTTTTTTCAGAAATTTGAAAAACATATTTCTAGGTGTTTTACCCCAAAATAAAGACATGCTTAGCATCCTCGGGGTCCGACTAGGTGAATACAGAAAGAATTAGGTTGCTAGAGGGTCCCAAATTTAAATGCCAAGCATTTTTCTGATGACCAACTGAAAATAAATGGTGGATTTGCGACAGTAAAAGGGCCATTTGCGAAAGTAAAAACTGCATTTGCGACACTTTCTAAACTTTTTGTTAACTTTTCCCATTGACTTATAATGGGAACTTGTTTTTTGAATAACTTTTAAACCATTTAATATTTTTTCATGAAATCTTCAAAAGGCACATTGGGCACCTGGTCGCACATTCCCTGAAGTTTTCAGACCAGTCGTTTAAACCGTGCAACCTGTAGGTGAGAGCAAAGAATTGGCAAAAAAGCGCAAATGCACATTTCGTTGGTGTGTAATAAATCCACAGTTGTATAACCGACTGGTATGAAACTTGACAGATCCCAAGATCTACCATGCCCAATCATGCACACCAAATTTTAGGCAAATCCATTGAACAGTGGCAAAGTTATTAAGGTGCAAAGTTTGACCCTTTAACCTTAAAATGGCTCCTCAACCCTAACTATAGTGGCACTACCGTGCCACTATAATATATATATATATATATGTTGGCTTATTGTGGCAGGACATTTATGTCCACTATAATCTGTATATGTGCCAATAGGATTGGACATGTTTACAGCAATATAGATGTTTTTCCAACACATCTCTGGAACCTATATACCATGTTATTAATACTAACTACATCCTGAACACTACATGAAGCTATGAGACAAAATATAGTGCTAGTTGGATGAGAAATGGGGAGGGGGGCAATAAAAGGTATTCAAAAAACACATTTTAAGGTCAGATGTCATAAAAAAACATTTCCATCATTAATACAATAGCCTTGCTAATTCTATCTGAACATTAATGCCTGGCCAGTTCATTACACCAAGTTTAGAGATCCAAAAGGACTCTCTTCTAGCCAATTTGGAATCTATATCACCACCTCTGTTACCTGTCATTACTTTATCAATACCCATAAACTTAGATGCACATAATGATGCTTCTCTAGCATTATTAATGTGCATTGCAAGTGCATATTTCTCATTTTTATTTAAGATTGCACGCATGTGTTCCACAATCCTTTCTTTTAGCTTATGTTTTGTTCTCCCTACATAAAATACGCACAAATGCATGAAGCCATAACATTACATTTGTGTGTCATACATCAGACTGCATATCTTCATATTTTTCACGATCCTTAGGGTCAAAAGAAAGAGTCCTTTCTAGAACATTGCAATACTTGCAACATCCACATCTGACACATCCAGGATTTGGTGGGGGCAAAAATTCAGATTTTCTCTCAACTAGCTGCATACTATGCACAATTTGATCTCAAATTCTATGACCCCTCATGTATGTAATTCTGGGAGGGGGGGTTGAAATACTTCTTTAAGTTTAGTTTCGGCTTTAATAATATCCCCAATTTTTAAAATAATAGCCTTCACTGCATTTGCATCACAAGAATATGTGGTCACAAAATTGAAGGAGTTATTTTCCTCAACTGATTGTTCCCTTGACTGCAATAATCCAGTCTTATCCATTTGTTCAGGACATTATTAAAGCTGAAACTAAACTTAAAGAAGTATTTACTTCCAGAATTACATACAGGAGGGCTCGTAAGTATTAGAGATCAAATTGTGCATAGTATGCAGCCAGTTGAGAGAAAATTAGATTTTTGTCCCCACCAAATCCTGGATGTGTCAAATGTGAATGCTGAAAGTATTGCAATGTTCTACAAAGGACCGCTTTCTTTTTTGGTCCTAAGGATGGCAAAAAATATAAGATATGCAGCCTGATTACGTGTGACACACAAAATGTAATTTATTTGGCTTTATGTATTTGTGGGGTATTTATGTAGGGAGAACAAAACGTAAGCTAAAAGAAAGGATTGTGGAATACGTGTGTGCAATCTTAAATAAAAATGAGAAATATGCACTTGCATTGCACATTAATAAGGCTACAGAAGCATCATTACATGCACCTACATTTATGGGTATTGATAAAGTAATGACAGCTAACAGGGGTGGTGATATAGAGTCCAAATGGACTAGAAGAGAGGCCTTTTGAATCTATAAACTTGGTACAATGGAATGGCCAGGCATTAATGATCAGATAGAATTAGAAAGGTTATTGTATTAATGATGAAAATGTTCTTCACTGCATCTAGCCTTAAAATGTATTTTTTGAATATCTTTTGTTACCCCCCCACTCAATTTCACATCTGTCTATCACTATATTGTGCCCCATAGCTTCATGTAGTGTTCAGGATGTAGTTAGTATTACTAACATGGTATTTAGTTTCTAGGAATGTGTTGGAAAAACTTCTATATTGCTGTAAACATGTCCAATCCCATTGACACATATATAGATGATAGTGAACATAAATCTCATGCCACATATATATAGTTATACATATATATGTGTGTATATATATATATATTTGTATTTAGGACTGCAGAATGAAGCACAGATGTGGTGTATTAAGCTAAATTGTTTTGTGTGCATTCCTCATTCTTTTTTGTGCTGAAAGTTAATTAAATGTAATGTATAAATATGGTCAGAAGGGGGTGCTCTACACCTTGACAAAGCACTCAGTTTGAGTGTGAAACATTGATCTGTGGTGGTCTCCTCAAGCTAAACCAGGATATATTGCTTGTTATAACCACAGTAAATCCTTAACAGAAGAAATCTGGTGGTATATGTACATTTTTTTTTCGACAGGGCTAAAGATTATTGCTTTACATATTTTTACCTGTTTTTTTCTGTGGTAAATTTAATACTTGGCACCATGGCTTATCGGAGACTATTATGAAATGATGTAAGAAATGCAAAGGGGTGATGAGGCCCTCCCTCATCTGTTCATATTGCCTTCGATGTGTTGCACAGCATAACATTTCTCTCACGGTTCTCTCCAACCGATCCTCTGAGATGGGGAGGGGGTACCTTGTCTGTGTATTGGCAGTGGCAAAGCAGAATTGCACAAATCACTTTTTTTGCTCCTGGGTGAGTTTTTGAGCCCCAGTGATCCATAGGACATCCCAGCAGATACTCCTGTCCCAATACCAGGCAGTTCAGGCCAGGGGGTGGCCATCCAGGCATGTCAAGGAGCGCCATAATAAGGGAAGGCTGCAGAATCAGATGTGCAGGCAGGTCCCGACCCTGACTTCTTAGAAGGCCAGGATTAGGATTTCAGGAATCATGGGGAAGCTCCTGGCCTAAACAAATTGCTCTCTGATGCAAAGGATAGGAGGATATACTCTTTGAGGAGGTGGAGGAAGAGGAAGGGGAGTGGATAAAACCAAAGTCAAGGATACCAATTCCTCTCCAGTTTGACAATAAGTCCTTGTCCTTTTTATTTTGCCTTGTGCATCTGCAAGAAATATGTGGTGGTATCTTTGGAATAATAGGTTTTGGAGGCGAGGTTGTGTTGTCTCCAGTGCAGCCACTGCTTTTTGGGGCTGGGCTCCGTGGCATGAATTATATTGCATGCTGTCTATGACAGTAGTGCAAAAGTGTGACACCAACCTGCAATGTTTTAGCCTCTGCAATGAGGGAGTGCCTCCTCACTGCAGGACATGCCTTGCCTTGTGTAGCATTTCAATAAAACATGGCAGAGCCATCCTCCTCTCACAGTCACTATAACAGCTGACATCTGGGGTGCCCAATCCCCCCCTGTCAGCATGTCCCCTTGCTAGTTCATTTGCCAACAGGGTAGCCCAATCCCATTGGCATAATGCCCCCCCAATTTATTGTGTGCCAAGGGGGGGCCCAATTCCCCTCAGCTCATGCTGCCCCCCAAGCATACTGTATGTCTGATAGGGGTGCCCAATCCCCATCGGCACCAGCTCCCCCCTCCCCTAAATAAAAAGACATGTGGCATGCTGGGAGCCCACCCTAGTGTGCTCCTGCACTCCCAGCACACTGTATGGCTGACAGAGTGCCCAATCCCCATCAACTCCAGCTCCCCAAAGAAACATCCAGCTGTGCCAGCATGCTGGGAGCCCAACCCAGCATGTTCAAAGTGTCTCACACTGCTTTTTTTTTCTAACCTGTAAAAACAGAAAATGGTCACTCGAAGTCTCTCGTGCCCCCTCCCTAACCTGCGGCCACCCTGTGTACCCCACCCCATACTTACCTCCAGAGCCCCGTGCGATGATCTTCAGTGGACTGGAAACACTTCTACACTCTTTAAAATCAACTGCAAACTGAAGAAATGCCAGTAAGGTCTATAATGGCATAAATAGGGTTCTTTCAACTTAGGTGGATATTCTTGACCATTTTTGGGAATTTTTTCACCAAATTTTCAACATGGGGTTCTTGGGACCCCACCTCCTGAACTCAGTCACTGTCATTTAGTAATTCAGCCCTGAAAGGTGATTTCATGGTCACTGCGCAGAACCACCTTTCAAGACTGATTAATGAAATGACAATGTCACAGTTCATGAGGTAGGCTCCCAAAAACCCTATGTTGAAAATTTGGTGAAAAAATTCCAGAAATGACTGTGTTACATGTGTGCATTGCGCAGTTTCTATGTATGCTCCCAAATCTTCCCTGACCAAGTTGGACACTCTGTTTAACTCCTTCTGCCACTTTGCTATTGACTCCCCTTCCTGCTCCCACCACTGTGAACTCTATCGCTCTCTAACCTTCTTTCCACTATCTCACAGATGCATCTCTCACTGTGCCAATCTAACCTCCAAATTCTGGTGCGGGGGGCTCCCCTCCTATCTCTCATCCTCTCTCTCTCCACTCCACCTCCCCCCACCCACTCTCTCAGATCAAATGACGCCCACATCTTGACAGTCCCTCATCGCTCCACCCTCATCAGTCAGACTGGTTTCACCCATCATTTCCCTAAACTCTGGAATTCCCTCCCCCCGAAATATGACACTCCTCCTCCAACTACTCCCTTACCTCTGCCCTACACAATTACCTTTCTCTCAGCTGTTCCTGCTTTAACCAACCTTAACACCTATCCCCAGTTTCTGCCTTCCTACCATGACCCCCCCAGCAGGGTTCTCAAAATCCTGAAGGGGGAAATCAGGAAATGGCTACCCCTTCTCATCATTTTCAGTTCTTGCCTCTCCCCCCCTCTCTTCTCCACCTGCCCTTCTGGGTCACCAGTGTGCAGAACATAACCCCATCCTTTTTACGCCAACAGCACTTGCATACTACCTTGAGCCTGCTCCTGGTACACTCATGTACTAGAAATGGTTCTATCGCATTATTACTGTTTTGTATGTTTATATGTTCTTTTGCATGAGTTTGGACATGCATTGTAATTTACCTAATGTTACACTACTGTTTATTGTACAATACCTTGTGTTCCAACTGTTGCACAATCTTAAAATGTTGTACTGCTTGTACTACCCACATACTATAGTAACTGATCATCCTTCGGAAACCTATGTAACCCCTTCCCCAGGTCGCATGGTGAGACAAGCAACTTGTTCAGTGTGCCCTCCTGGTGAAACATTTCAATAAATAAACAAATAAATGCTCGTAACTTTGAGAATCTTTTAATATTTTCACTCCAGATTTTCAACATTGCCATTTTACCACACCTCCTTATTAACAGTCAGCTGTAATTTTTCACATCTCGCCCAAAATGTGTTTTCGCACGTGTGGCACACAATGGCACAGTCGGTTTCTGAAATCAATGTTCTGGATGGATTAAGAAAATCACAGTGACACTGTTCATGAGCAGAGGTCCAAAAATGCCTATGTTGAAGATTTGGTGACAGATTTTCACAAAATGACGATTTTATGAGTGTGCATTGCACAGTTTCCACCTACACTCGCAAGTTTGAGAATTGTTACTAGTTTCACTCCAGATTTTCAACATTGACATTTTTGCACACCTCCTTAAGAACAATACAGTTGTCATTTTTCACATGCTGCCTGAAATGTGGTTTTGCACATCTGGTGCACAATGGTGCGGTCACTGTTGGAAATCGATGTTCAGGACAGACTAAGAAAATCACTGTGTCAGTATTCATGAGTGGAGGTCCTAAAATGCCAATGTTGAAAATTTGGTGAGAAAATTCCACAGAATAACTGTGTTATGAGCATGCATTGAGCAGTTTTCATGCACGCTTGGAACTTAGAAAATTTTTAATATTTACAGTCTAGATTTTCCACACTGACATTTTTGCGCACCTCCTTAAGAACAGTACAGCTGAAATTTCTCACATCCTGCCTGAAATGTGGTTTCGCACTACTGGCGCAGAATCGCGCGTTCACTGTGGGACATCAACATTAAGGACAAATTAACAAAATCACAGTGCCACTGTTCATGAACAGAGGTCCCAAATGATTTCATGAGGTGGGGTGAGGGAAAGCCCATGTTGAAAATTTGGAGTGCAAATACCAGCAGACACCCATGGCATTAGGGTTTCTAACCATCACGTCCCACCCTGTAGAGACTGACCAGTACCAAGGGTGTGACTTTAGATTGTCGGTTCTAATGCTCACACCATTCCACCCCCAACCCCACCCTGCAGCCACTGACAGGCATTGAAGTGTGTCTTGCACTCTTCAGCCCCAAAGTTCACCCCATTCTCCTATACTGCACCCATCTCAACGTATTTCTGTATGGAGCAGGGTGAGCGTAAGGCCCGAGGACCACAAGGCAGAATGCGATACTTGTCAGACTCTGCAGAGCAGGATGAGGTGAAATGGCATGAGCGTTATGGCCGATACCCAAAGGCACACCTCAGTGCCTGTCAGTCTCTTCAGGGTGGTGTGGGGTTGACGTCTCTTCCATACTTCACTGCCATTTCTATTATGCATTGCTCTAATTCCTACACTACAAGTGCCAATGTCAGCAAGACAACATTCAGCATTGAGAAATGCTTGTTGATAGCTGAGGCTTGTAGATCCTTACAATTTAACGGGGAGCAGGCCATGGAGACAGTGGATGTCAACCCGATTCTGTCTGTGTCCTCTTCTGCTCCAGAATGTTTCACAGGTTTTATTCATTGTGACCAAATTATTGAGCTAGAATGAGAAGGTGTGGATCAGAGAAAAAATCTTCCCAAACCAAAAACTCTGAATTTCCCATTTTTAGGGGAAAGGTCTCAAAGGTGGGAAGCTCCTCCTCTAGTAGACAAGGCAGTTTATAATTCAGTAAAATACACCACCCTTCCTATCAATGGCTCTCTGGCCCTAGCAGATTCTCATGACAAGCAGGTGGATACTGCATGCAGGAGGGCATTAGCATATAATGGCATGAACATTTGTATATCTTATGCTTCATTTATTATTGCCAGAGCCTTAAATATCTTGGTCACTACTCTGGCCCTCTTCGTTCCACCTGATTTGGAAGGTGCGAGCATTTTGCATTTGGTGGCCATGGGCTTCACCTTTCTTGATGACTCTACAGTGGAGAACTTATGCATGTTAGTCCATTCGACCTACCACATTGTGTCGGCCATGAGGTGTGTGTGACTCAGACATTGGTCTGCTGATTAAGCTTCAAAAGGGAAACCATTTAACCTTCCTTTTGAGGGAGGCTTATTGTTTGGTTCTGGAGTGGATTGTATCTTGAAGGATCTTCAGGACAAGAAGGGCCACTTCCCAGTGTCTACACAACAGCATATGACCACAGCAGCCCAAAGGGAGTCAAGGCAATGGCCGACATAGGCAGATCCAAAAGGAATTTCATCCCTTTCAGAACTTAGGTAATAAGAGAAATAGAGGCGCCTACTCAGGCACCAAGGGTTATGATAACAGAGGAGCGTTAGCCAGCCGCTGTGGAGGAGAACCAGCACAAAAGCCTGGTGCCTCTCAATGAAGGTACGTGGTCCCATCCCTGCCCCCTCTTTCCTTGGTGGAAGACTCCAGGAGTTCTTCAGAAGATGGGCCCACCTGTGTTCTGGAAATCCTTCACCTAGGCTAGCAACAGAATTTTTAAAAGTTCCCTTAAGCAGATGCTTTCTACTGTCCCCAGTTTCTGAGCAAGTGGCAAAATGTCAGGTGGTGTCAGACACTCTGATATGTCTCATTCAAACTGGGACCATTGTATCAGTCCCGCCAAATGAGCAAGGTCAAGGGTTCTATTCAATCTATTTCATAGTCCCAAGAAGTCTGGGGGGTTTCAGACCAATTCTTGATCTGAAGCATCTGAACACATTCCTCTGCCACAAAACATTCAAGATGGTGTCCCTGAGGTTGATAACCCTGGCAATTCAGCCAGGAAATTTCTCAGCCTCAATAGATCTAACAGATGCTTACCTTCACATGCCCATCCATCAGTCCCACCAGAAGTATCTCAGGTTCTCAATAATGGGCTAACATTTTTAGTACAAGGTGCTTCTTTCTGGCCTTGCAACAGCCCCTCTAGTTTTCACAAAGATATTGATAGTACTGGTGGCTCAGCTTTGACAGGAAGGTCATCCTGTTTATCCTCATCTGGGTGACCTGCTTATTCAGGTACTTATGCTGCCTCTAGCAAAGAGGTTGGTGCTCAGGACTTGGGAGATCCTGGAGTGTCATGGCTGGGTGGTGAACCGGGATAAGAGCTCTCTCAAGAAATCTCAGGCCCTGGAATATCTGGGTGCAGTCTTCAACATGAAACTAGGGAGGGTTTTTCTGTCACCTTCTCAGAAAGAGACCTTATGGTTCCAGGTCCAGTGGCTCAGAAATCAGTCATCAGCCTCTGCCCATAGTCTGCCACAAATTCTAGACCTCAGGGCGGCAGTGACAGACTTAGGCCCATTGGCTCACTTCCATATGCAGCCCCTTCCGATGGGTTCGCTGATGGCCTGGGATCCATTGTCAGAGAATTATCAGGCCAGGATGCCCCTCACCCCTCAGCTTAATCACTTCCAGAGTTGGAGGGTGAATGTGCAGAATCTCAGCAAGGAGGTTCCACTGAAACTTCCCCCAGAGTTAATTCTCACAACAGATGCTTGTCTGCATGTGTGTGAGGCAGTCATGGACCAACTTCCCACTCAAGGAACGTGGTCAATATAGGAACAGTACCTCTGGAGATGCAGGAAGTCCATTTAGCTCTCATTCTGTTTCAAACCCTGCTGAAGAGCAACACCATAGTGCTGTGCAGAATGTGGAATTCTGCCGGTGGAATTATCATAGAATGTCCATTCTGCCAGCAGAATTTCTGCTGGAATTTCACTGATTCTTCTGTGGAATTCCACCTACTGTGATCCATGGAATAATATTCCACAGAACAGCATTTTATTCCATGGAAAATTATTCTGCAACAATGTCTGTGGAAAATATTGAGATCCACTGAATAATATTCCATGGAACAGCAATTTTTCCACAGAAAATCATTCCACAACTATTTTCTGCTGCTGAATTGCACCATTCCATTTCTGGTGGAACTTTGAAAATTCAGCAGAATTTGTTCCACCGGAATGTGAAAATTTCACACAGCACTACAACACGGTAAAAGTGAGGTCAGACAACACCGTCACAGTGGTGTGCATAAACAACCAAGGAAGCACAAAAAGCAGGGAGTTGTTTTGAGAGGCCCCAAACTCCTGAGATGGGCAGAGGAGAATCTTTTCTCTCTGTCAGCAGTACATCTGGAAGGAGAGTTGCACATTCAGGTGGATTGGTTAAGTCGTGAAAATGTTCACCCCGGAGAGTGGCAGTTGAACCAGGAGTTGTTCACACTCCTGAGCAACCAGTTCGGTCGACTGCAGGTATATCTGTTTGCATCTAGTAACATTGCTCAGATCCAAAGGTTCTTCAGCCACTTTCGGTGTCCACAGGCAGAAGCAGTGGACATTCTGATTCAAGAGTTGTTCTTCAACAGAGCATATGCCTTTTCTCTACTGCCTCTTCTTCCAAAGGTCTTACAAAAAGTATGACACTCAAGAGGAAACATTCTCCTAATAGCTCCAGAGTGGCTGAGATGATCATGGTTCTCTGATCTAGTGACTCTAGCTCAGCAAGTACCTTTCCACCTTCTGGTGCAAAGATACCTTCTGTTACAAGGTCCCATTCTCCACCCAAATCCAGGAGTAATGCAGCTTATGACCTGGCTCCTGAAAGGAGGAGGCTCCTAAAATTAGGTTTCTCCAGGAAAGTAGTGGAAATCTTGATGACTTCCAGAAAGATTTCTATGTCCACAGGTAAGGTTTAGATATGGACCACCTTTTCATCTTTGGCAAGAGATAAGGATTTTAAGCCTTCAAAGGCCTCAGTGCCACATGTTTTTAATTTTTTATGGAATGCGTAGAAAAAGGCTTGGCATTTTGTATGCTGAGAGGCCAATTATCTGCTCTGGGAGCGTCCTTATGTTTCCCCCTAGGAACTAATAGAGAGGTCGTTTGTTCTTTAAATGCAGTTAGCAGGAGTCGTCCAGTGTTCTGATCCTCAGTCCCACTATAGAATCCTAATCTGGTTCTGAATGCAATCTGTAAGGAGCCTTTTGAACCCCTATCATCCATATTGCTGGATGTGTTGTCCTGCAAGGTGTGTTTCTTGGTGTCTTTGTGTTCAGCCAGGAGAGTTGGTGAACTCCAGGCCTTGTCTAATATGGAGCCATTCCTTATTATGCATAAAGACAAGGTAGTACTCAGAACAGTTCCATCTTTTGATCCCAAGGTGCCCATGGCCTTACAGGTGAATCAGGAAATATGACTTCCATCCTTCTGTCTGTAATCTCCTCACCCTAAGGAGAAGGAAATGCACAAGTTGGATTTGTGAAGGGCAGTTTGGATCTATCTTAAATGGATGACTGAGTTCCCAAAGTCAGGTTGTCTGTTTGTTCTGTTTGGAGCAGGAAAGCAGGGTAAAAAAGCCTCTAAAGCCACCCTAGCTAAGTGGGTATGGGTCTGCGTCGCTAAGGCTTATGTTACAGAAAAGAACAGGCCTACGGCGCTCATCAAGGCTCATTCTACCAGGGTATGGCAACTTCCTGGCCGGAGAGAGGTGAAACCTCAGTTTTAGAATTATGTAAGGCAGCTACATGATCTTGCATCCACACTTTTACAAAACATTACAAATTAGATGTTCAGAGTTCTGCTTACACAGCTTTTCAAATCCAATCCAATCAAATAAATCTTGATTTCTGGAATGGCATTTCCAAGTGGATCATAGCATTTTAAATAACACAATAAAACAATGTAAAACAGAGCCAACAATTCTAAAATAATGATAAGAAGGATGTTAATTCTGAGCAAAAGCAAGTTTGAATAAATAAAATTTCAAGGCCAATTTGAAGGTCTCAATGGACAGGCACTCCCTTACCCGATGAGGTAGAGAATTCCACAGGGTCGGAGCAGCAAAAGCAAATGATCTAGCTCCTGAGGTTGTCAGACAGACCTGCTAGCAATCCCTTGTCAGTGGAGCAGAGAAGATAAAGAGGGCAGTAGGGACAAAGGAGCTCTTGTGGATACTGCAGTCCCTGTCCATGTAAAGCCTTAGAGGTCAGTAATCTGACCTTGAAAGTGATCCTCCACCATATCGGCAGCCAGTATAGGGCGTGGATCACAGGTGTGACATGGCAAGATCTTCATAAACCTGTCAACAACTTGGTAGCTACATTCTGCACTAGCAGTGGGCAATGGAGGTCCATCCCTGATAGCCCTAGGTATAGAGCATTGCAGTAATCACAGCGCAAAGTCACCAAGGCAAACGTCAGAAGATCAGCAGGTGGTACCAGTTGCTTTATCTGAGTGACATTCCTCAGATGATTGAATGAGGTCTTGACAATGGCTGACACCTGATCCTTAAGTGCCAGTCCACCATCAAACATGATGCCCAGATTCCGCATCCAGTCAGAGATCATCAGCTGGTTGCTCCCCAGCCAGAGCCTGGAAGCTGTCCAGCTAGCAGCTCCTCCACCTGGTGACCTGGGTCCACAACCAACACCTCAGTCTTATCCGGATTCAGTCTAAGCCAGCTGGCACTCATCCAGTCCCAGATCTCAGAGAGGCAGTTGTTAAATACTAAAACAGCATCATTCTGCCCGGGCACAAAGGACAAGTACAGTTGAGTATCATATGCATAACAGTGAAAACTCTACCCATACCACCTAATAATGTCCCTCAACAGCAGTACAGTGCTGCATGCAGTCATTCACAAGTAGTTCTTTGTGCTTGCCCATGGCATATGGGATAATATTCTCCCCCTTCCCATTTTTTTCTGGGTACTGCTTCTTAGAACTCAGTTGCTATGGTTACCCATTGACAATGTGGAGCACTACAGAAAGAAGACATTTCTTCATTCTTTCTTTTACTTTTATCTCCAACATTGTCAATAGGGCCCACCCAGGAGTCTAGCTCCTGTGGGAGAATCTTATCCGGTATGCTGCACTGTAGTCATATATGTGTGTATATATATATATATATATATATATATATATATATATAATATTATATTATATATGTAAAAAAAAGTTTTCAATTGTGCTGCGACCACAGGTTAACTGATTTTGTAATATTTTTAGGATGTTTGTTCCTTGTTGCGGGAAGTCTCACTAAATGCAGCGTTGCCTGGACGTTATGCCTCATTGTGGGGTCAGATTCGGTTCCCCAGCTCTGCGACTGGTATGTAGCATGCTTTGCTACCTGATTGTCCTTTCCTGCAGGGAGGACCAAATTGTCTAAAACATGTGCCCAGTGAAGAGCATAGTCTTTCTTGATGTCTGCTAAGAAGGTAATACGGCATTTATTGCAGTATTAAAGGTTGTCGCATACAAGTAATTGGATATAATATAGGCAAATGTGTAGCTACTATGGCACTGTGAGGTCAGTAGTGACTGGGAAGTTGCTCTTGCTTGCAATCCTCATGTGCCCATCATTCTAATGCTTGGGCTGTGCCATTCCCCTTGTAGGGGTGCACTATAACCAGTTATGATTACCCATTGACAATGTTGGAGCTAACAGAAAAGGAAATTATGGTAAGTACAATTTCTTCTTTGAGCAATATGCAACAAAAAATATTTTCTAATATGTTCTGTTTCATTCTATTCTATTTGGTTCATTTCAGTTCTTTTAGTGCATTTAGTTTAAAAAATGAAATTTGCAGATGGCAATAACTGGCATACTTGCTGGCAGTCAGAAAGAGTTTGGGACAGCAAGGCAACTGTGCTGTGAAAGTATATAGGAATTTACAGTATAAAGCAAAACTGAGGATCCCAGCAGGTCACATAGCCATAGTGCTCATTACACAACATGCATATATGCTCTGCAGTGGTCCTTGCATTAGTCTGGAGTAGAGTTGTGGATGTGATGGGACATTTGCATATTGAGTGAATGTGGACGCAAACCCACATGTAGATCTTGGACCCTGAAACTAAACTCTCCTGGGGATTGCACTAGTGACGGCAAGTCCCCGTAACATCTGTAACTGAGAACCCATGCACACATGTAAACCCTGTGCACCTGTCTCTCAGCACATGTATGAAGTATAGAAATGAAAACAACAGACACAGTGACTGTAATAAAATGTGATTTATTTAAACATATACATAAATCACTGTTAGTTATGGATGCTGCTTGTCCTGGTAATTGGGATGTGGCACACCCTAGCATTGCCCACATGGTTCCTTGGGCATCAGGCCAGGGCATGGCCAGTCCAGCTGTACAGAGCAATGATTGGCCAGCTGGTAGGTATAGCAGTAGATCAGTCCATATGACACACATGAAATCTGGTCCTGGTCAGTCCTCAATATTAAGATCAAAAGTGGAGTCATGGGTAATGCTTGTGTTGGCCACTGATGCTCAAAATGGTCCCACTCCCTCAAAATCACCATTTAATGGAAGTGATGGACAGAGCAATACAAGCACATGAGGAGGGTTTTTTCAGTGCACCTAACAGTACATCAGCAGTGTAATAGGAGCAAACTCCAGCAGTATTGTACTGCTTACTTACCCAGAGTGGCTCCCCAACCATCCAGACCTCAGTATCTTTGTCTCAACAGACATGCCCATTGAGGGTTAGGGTGCCAGGTTGGTTATCCTAACTTGGCTCAGGCTGTCTGGGGTTCAGCTTCTTCACTCACCTCATTGTTGATTACTGTCTGATGCGCAGAGCATGTGTGATCCATCCAAAAGAGAAACACAGTCATGGACTCCACCCACACAGACTTACTGCCTATTGGTTATGTCCATCATTATAAAGCCCCAGAATTAAGGCCTTGCCATCGCATATGGACAACCATTGATCAAACATGAGGGATACACATAGTGTTGTGTTAGCACCAGGGTTATGCAAAATTAGGCAATAATGACCGAACAGCCAGTTATTTCCTGGTGATTCACAACTGGCTGGGGCAGAAGGGTGGCCTGAGGCACAATCGAGGGCCAACCCCACCCAGCTGGTCATAAATCACCAGAAAATGATCGTCTGTGAGATCATTATTGTGATTATAAGTCTAATCACAACAATTTAGCTTTTTATTGACTGCAATGCCGAAAACCGTCCTTGTTTTGGTGCCACTGCTGTCAACACAGAGTGCTCAACGAAATGAGTGTAGCTGCCATGCCAGGCATTTCTAAGAGATTTCAGACTGGCACAGCAGCCAATCAGTGAGCTAGTTTAACTCATGAATAATTAATTAAACTTATAATGCAGAATTCCGCCATTATAATTGGTGCAGAATGGCAACTCTTCCTTCTGAAATGCTTATCAGAATTTCATTTTAAATTCCATGGAATTCCAAAAAAGAATTTCCATGTAAAGCATGGAATAATTTTCTATTGATCATTTATACCCAGAACCAGACTTCACATTATAAATCTGCAAAAACCATTTCACATGTAAAATGTCAGAATATCACTGTGTAGCAATTATGTAGACTTTTACAACTATTTTGCCAAATTCTGTTCAGTCAGAAATTATTTATTTTATTATTTTTTTTTTTAGATTATTTCTTTATTCTCCATGGCAGGGTGGAGGTTGTGCTTTTGGTTCATCCCCCCACCATCTAGCTAGCTGGGCTGGCAGCCGACTCGGTTCCAGACAGAGCTCAAACCTCCTGTATGCACCTGGGAGGAGCTGACTTGCACGGGACTGTGGCTGCACCAGCAAGCAGCCTTCATGCTGCCGGTGATTTTTTTTTTCCTTGTTGGTGTAGTTCCCCTACTGGAGGATGCATGCAATGATGCCAAGGGATGGAGCATGCATGCTGCCATACAGGCTCCTCCCGGCGTTGGCCTCCTCCCACACCTTGAGAGTGCAGCATCAGCGGAGCAGCCCCCAGCTTCCACCAGGGAGCAGCCACATGCTGACAACTGATGTCCCCCCTTCCTGGAGAAGAAGAGCAGTCCTCCAGACACTCGATCCTTCCCCAGTCCTGCAACCCCTGGCAGCCCGTGCTCGTTCCCAAACACAGGTCACAAGCATGATGCAAGGTGTGGCGTCCAGCACCTCGACCCTCAGTGCCACCAGGCCGACTTGTTCAGTCAGAAATTCAACATTCAGCACAAACATCCTCAAGAAGAACGTGCTAAGGCAAAACAGGAATAACATATACCATGCAGGTTTGTTTGATTCAAAAAAACTTTTATTGCATGAGTACTGGCTAACAGAATTTCCAAGATGTACTCCCAAATGTTTTTGAACACACCAAAACACGGCAGTCATGTTGCTGCAAAGGGTCCAGCACAGTTTTATGTTTCAGGGAATTGATAAAGCTAACCAGCCAGGGGCAGGGTATTTAAAATAAGATGTTACTAAAAAGGGAGAGTCTGTGGCAATATAGATTAGGGGCCATGGCAGTCCTGTGATTGAATGAAAAGTTCAGCTTGACCCTGCATTTGTGAATAAGGAAAAAAGATGAAACCGAGGACATGTATATGTAGAATTATAGGATGATCATGCAATTTTTAATAATTAGGTTTTTAAGGATGGATTTTAGTATGAAATAATAGTATATGCTAGATTTATTGTTTTCATTTGATCTGATTTGTTTTGTCTCTCCCCACCACATCCTGATTGTTTCTTATGGATCATTAAGTATTGTGTTTGCACATATATAATAATAGGATATATAGTGGATTTTAACATTCATGTACATTTTATAGTGTTAGCTTTATGATAATAAGGAGGATGTTTGTTATAGCATTAAGCTTATATGTTAATGAAATAGCTGGTGTATGTACCTTTAATAGTTTGCCTTTAAATAATGAACAGGTAACATCCTCCACTTCATTCCTTAGGAAAGAACACAAGTGTGTTCGAAAACATTTGGCAGTGCATAGTGGAAGTGCTACCAGCCAGTACTCCTGCAATAAACCTTTTTGGAATCAGACAAACCAGTGTGGTTTATATTATTCCTGTGTTGCCATAGCAGAAACTTCTTAAGGATACTTGGCTAAACATTTGTCTGGAGCTTGGCTAATCCAGCTGGTTGCTGCCTCAGCTGGTTTTTGAATACATTTTGCACAACCCGAGTTATCACTTTTGTAAACCACCCACCCTTTTGGATTACAGGTTAGTTTATCACTGGCACACACAGAGCAGCATATAGCATTCTTCGTAACATATTCATTGCAAAGCTAGAACTGGGGCTGGAAGAGAAGAGATGCTGGCAGCAGTGTCCACATGTGTAGGTGGCCAGACTGGATCCCTCCAAGCTATCCAAACTGTGATCCATTTGGGCGGTTTTGTTTTGACTGTGCCACCATAAAGGAGATGTTCATACTACTGGCCCTAGAACTGACAACCTGGATCAGATAGAACCATGTCCTGAATGTGCATACCTGTGCACACACATCATTACCATACTATGACATGGAGTCATTGAAGTACATAATGGGAGATGTTATCAGTATCCAGCTGTCTGTGGCAATTCACTGAAGTGCTGTTGTAGTGTATGCATTATTATATCACATTCTCCATGACAGATGCAGAAATGAAGATCATCAAAGCCATGTTTTATGAGGTGTTGAGTATTTCCAGAATGATTGGGTTTATTGACTGTATGCATCTGGCATTGTGGCACCCTCAGATCATGTAGACACATATCAGAATAAGAAGACACGTCACAGTATGAACATGCACATGATATGTGATGCCACAAGACTCATTACACAGTGTGTGCCACATTCCTGGGCCCACACTGCACCTACTGTTTATACTGGAGAGGTTCAAGCTGTGTCCACATCTGCATTCCCTGCAACATAAACAGAGATGGCTGATTGGAAGGTGCACAGATCTCAGACATGACATGTTTCAACATGTCTGCAATGTGCACCATTGGTCACTGTCTGCCCCATGCAGTTGACAGCTGTTATCCACTGAAGGCTTCTTTCTGACTAAATGCCTGTCACCACAGACTGCTGCAAAAAAAGTGTACAATACTGCCCACAGATGGACAAGATGCATCTTTAAAGATACGTTTAGCTCTGTCATGTTGAAAATACACTTTACTGTAAGTGCATACATAACATAAGACTGGGGGCACCCTACTTCTGGTTACCGGTAAGGGCAGTGGGATAATCATTGCAGAGGGATGCTTGCAGCACAACATAGCTATGAACAGAAACTTGACGATGAAGCTGTGTCTGCTGATGATTTTATGCTATGCTGTACCACTCATTGGAGGCTGCTGGGTATAGAGCAGAGATGACTTGCAGGACACCAGTGGTGAACAAATACTTCACTTAGTGGGATGGTGAGTGGGCCATTGTGCATGGGGCTACTGCATTGTGTAGTGGACCAAGCACAGTAGAGATGCAACAAAGTGACTTGAATACACATACATGAGGTGTTTCCTGTACAGTGACACAGTACCATGTGGTTAGCATGAGAATTAAGGCAAGTGGGGGGGTACATTTCTGGGGGGCTCCCACCAGAGTGATGCCAACTCTTAGGGAAATTTATGGAGCCATGGACTGTACCACCACCACCCACCTGGAGTTTTGGTACTCTGTGTTCAGTTCAGTTCAGTTTATTATGAAGGGATAGATTCCATTGAGCATGCTCATTTGCAAGGAGGTCCCTTATACAACATACTTATTTGGCACAGAGGATCACATCAAATCACATTCGCCTTACAGCAAATGCAGCAATGAAACAAACAACATAATATTAAAGATGCAGCAAAGTACAATTCCACCCGTGATGTGAATGCGAAGTGGCCACTTGGTGTTAGTATTCCACTACGCGAAGTGCCCATTATAAAGTCTCACTTCACATTGTAATTATGACTTTGCATTGTGCGCTCCATCTTATATCCACTTTAAGGCAACGTGAGATTTCACAGGCAGCCCACACACATCACATGGCTTACACATTGTAGGTCACTTGCTTCAGGCAGGTAGGCAGGAAGATACGGGTAAAAACACTCTCCAACATGGGCTGACTTACACGTTTTGCATGGGGTGTGACAAATGGCTCTGCTCTGTGAATGGCTGGGGGTGGGGGGTGGACCTGTGATGAAGAGGGGTGCACAGATGACAATTCCAAAAATTAAGTTATTTTCCCCATTTTACATACAGGGGTTGATGTACAACTTGCACTAGGCGTACTGTATTGACCACCAACACCACTACTACTCTGACCACCACTTGAAAAGCTTTCTAAATCATAATCTTCCCCCTCATAATCCCTGTAGTAATCCTCTGGTGTTATTTCATCGCTATTGCAGACATTCCTACTTAGTCTTACACTCATGGAAGGATAACATGCTCAGTAAGGCTGTTGATGAAGGTGAACTCCCCACTATGGCATTAGCTGCCATCTGGTGCTGGGTCCACAGTACCATGTGACTGTTCTTAAGATGTGGATTCTGCCCCCTATGCCCAGATGACTCCCCTTTTTCCCCTGACTCACACACACACACACACACACACACACATGACAAAGCTGGCAGATTGCAACTGACTCATCATTTGCATCTTGGACAAAAAAAATCTCAAACAAGAGATTGTGATCCCCTACTTTTAATATGTCCCTGATGCTGCTTATTAGACTCTGATTTTTTAACCCCTGAAATGGGGGGCGTGCTATATGATTTTTCAGGCTGGACACACTTGGGCTCCAACAGCCCACCACAACTACCTATGATTATTACTGAGTCATCATTATCATCAACAGGAACCACTAAATCACAACTTTTTTGAGGAGGGGGGATTTAACACTAACAGACCCAGACACAGCTACCTTAACTTTCTTTTTCTCTGGTTCCCAACAGGGGTCACTGACATTGTTATCATATTCATCAACATCATCTGCATCCACATTTTCAGCTTGGATGCTGTCAAGTGGAGAACATGTTTCAACCACAGCATCATCATCAGCTGATATTTTTGCTCCACACTTTGAATCATTTGATGGCAAAGGCATGATCTCAATAACACTGGAAGAAGTGTGACATTGTGAGTTATCATTGCCAGGATCAGAATCATGTTCAACTAACTACCATGGGGATTTTAATGGCTAGTATGACATCATCTACACTGTCAGTCACAGCTTTAGACTTAACTATATTTTTTGAAACGGTTAACTGGTCAGAAGTGGAACTTGAGGCAGCAATACTCATGCCAGCAGAAACTGCACAAACACCACCAGCTGTGAAAAAATAATTTCCTCCAGCTATGAGAGAAGCTACAGATTGCACTGTAAAAAACATTGATGGAGAAATCCCTTTACTAACATCAGCTATGCACTTCTGCGTACTACCATGCTTATGGACAATCTTGCCACTGGCAGCAGTGCCATGGTCAGAAACAGCTTTGCTTGCACGTCTGTTTGCAGGCATTTTAGGGGATCACCAAGAAAATTCTAAACAAATTTAGATTTCTGAATTTTCAGTCCGGGCTGGTGGATGCGAAGCCAAAAAAATAACTGTGGCTTGCAGATGGAGATCAGGCACTAAACATGCAAAAGCACAGACAGATTAAGATTGCACTGCGCAATCAAGAAGCGATGCAAATGTAACATCACAACACCTTAACCAGTGCTCAAAAGTCACAATGCGATCTGGAAAAGAATACCTTTTGCCGGTTAGTGGTGGTGGGGGGGGGGGTGCAGTGCACTGCAATAACAGTCCAAAACCAAGATACCACAAAGCAGTACAAAATCAGGCAGGTGTAGTGGATAGCTGGTTCACACTGCTGCAATTACTCTGTGGCACAATAAAATGTGTCTGATTTGATGACACGCGTTATGCACGCGCGCACGCACACACGCACACACACACGTAATGCATAGCAAATTGAAAACTTCAGTAATATAACCAAATCTTTTAAACAAACTGAAATTATGCTCTGCTCCACCACAACAATCAGCAAAATACATTTCTTCTTTTTGTGTGTGTTATTTGTTTTTCTGCACCCTGTGCCATGGCCGATCACTCCTTCAAGCCCCTCATTGGATCCGCCAGCCTGGCAGCTTCCCGACCTCACCACCCCACATTTGCAGCCTGCCCAGGTATCCTGATGTATCCCCACATCAGGTAGTTCCCTTTCTTATGTGAGGGATGACCCTTCCAGCCTTACTTCATGACCTTGGGTGCTGCTGAGGTGACAGATGGAGGTCTGGGAGCCCAGAGCTGGAGATCCGGGGAGGGCGTCACCCAATCGGCCATAGCACCACTTCCCATTTTCTGCCACAAGGAGGAATGTGCCACTGATGTCACGGCAAGCACTAGACATCCATCGCTTCTCAGACAGCTTGGGTCAGACATCGTGCTGTCTCCCCGGCCTCTGACAGAGGTCAGCAGCTGCATCCCCACCCTTCCCCTGGAGAAGGCGAGCTGTCGATGGAGGCTCCTTCCTTCTCCCCCGGCTGGCTCTCCAGTGACCCGAGTCCGTTCCCGAACTCGGGTCACCGGTGAAGCAGGCAGAAATCCAAGTGCTGCGCCAATGAGCTGGCTGCCAAAAAAAATTTCAACAATTACTGAAAATATTACTGTGTTTACATTAACACAGTTATACAAGAAAAATATAACCAAAACAGAAAGACTGCCTTTTTCTCCCAGTTTTACCCTACCTCCACCACATATACACCCCTTCCCCAAAGCACACTTCAAGGGTCTGTCAGTACACAAAGGGGAAGGGGTGGGGCAGCTGCAAACTAGGGGTGCTAGCTGCACACTCGAGCAGACTTAGATAGACTGAATAGTCGGTTACTGCTGGCACATTCATATGTTCGTATGAAAATTAACATTCAAAATCCAAATACAAACAATAGACACTCGATATGAGCACAGGAGGGCTTTTTACAATTGCTGTAATAATTTTTGAGCAAGAAAAATGCCCAAAAAAGGCTTTTTTAACAGTTTTTAGAGGATGTGAATCGCAGAGCTCTGAGAGGAAACTGTATTCATCTACCACTACACACACTACACAGATCTGAGGCTGTGCAGAACAATCTAGAGCCCATGTGACCTGCAATCCCATGAATCATAGCAAAATTTGTCTTGGAGCTCAATAACAAGGTGAAGTGATGAAAAGTACATTGATTTCTATGTACTTCGCATTAAAATTGGCTTAGAAGTGGTTGGAGGAAGGTAGAGTAACACAAAGTCATTGGTTTCAATGGACTTTGCATTCCTCATCATGATGTGGAGTACTCTGCTTCACATTGTGGATTACATTGTGGATTCCGCATTACTCCATGAATCACTTTGCGGAGCAAATTTTGGCCACTTCATCCACCTATACATAATATACAGAATGCAATACAATGAATACATCTTTGCACAAAAAGAATATTGGAGATTAATCTGTACAACTTAACATAATGCATTATTAGTGACATAACAGGAAATCTCATTTGATACATGATGAGATCACTAACATCTGTAAGGGGGAGAAGGATGAGGGGGAAGTGCCACTTGGGATCCATAGCAGGGCCGCTGCCAGGATTTTTGCGAGGGGGGTTCTTTTTGCAATAAGTGGTATATTTGCACACAATGCATTATGCAAAAATTGTATTTAAAAAAGCTGTGTCTGGGAGCAGCGAGGCAGAAGCTATGGGTACTAGATGCTCTGTGGTGCATTTTCTTGCTTATTCTGCTAATCGTTATAGACAGATAATGGGATAGGGCTGACAAACAAAAACTAACTGATGAGCCAGGTGGAATATACTATAATTTCCTTCACACAGACACTTAAGATTCCTTAAGGTACCAAAAATAATAAAGTACTAAAAATAAAGACAGACCCAACTGTGGCTTACAGTTTAAAAAGCCAATTTGACTGGATATCAAACTTGTATCATCATCATCAAATGATTTTTTTCATCAAAAATCCAGGGCATCAGGTAGTAAATACAAATTCTAATATGCTGAAAGCCATAGTCGGGCATTTCTGCTGCTGCTGCTGCACTTACTGAGGGACTCGTTAGGAGTTACCCTTTAAATAAAATTTGACTGATTAAGTCAGCATCTCCTACTGTAAGTAATCCGGATGTGCAAACATTGGTTTATGGTGCACTCAGTGCACCATAAACCAATGTTTCCATGTCCTCACTGAAACACTACAGAAACAGTGCAGTCTACTGAGTACAGAAAATCACAGTCCATATGTGCACTCTTGATTCTAATTCAGCTGTATAAAACAGATGAAAGCTGCATTCTACAAGGGTGCATTTTTGCAAATAAGTCTACAACCATGTCAATGTCTACATTAAAATCACTGTTAATGTGCATTAGTGCAAGAGCACTCAGTCGCTGCTGTCCCATTGTTGCACGAATGTAAGTACTTAACCTTCGCAGGGTACTAGCACTTCATTCACATTCACAAGAAGTCACTGGTAAAGTGGCGAATATCTTCAGCAGCATGTAAATGTTCGGAAACATGTCACTGTCACAGATTTTGATACTCTGTGCAACAGTATTTGGCATGTCTTTAACATTACTGTATCTGTTGCAACAGCTGACTTTCCAGTGAAAAAGTTCCTCTTGAAACAATTCTGGAGAGGGTAGGTCATCACTGTAAGCTTCAATAAGTTGATCTACATTTGGAAATTCCACATTTGCAGAGCACAGGACTGAAGGCACCAGATGCATAATTTTACTCGCTGTGATGGATAAACCTGAAAGAAGCAGAGAAGAAAATCAGGAATGAATAATTTACAGTTTTGCTCTGATTTATGAAATATCCCACCCTAATCTAATGCCCCTACCCTCTGCACTGTATGCTATTCTGTTTTTGTATAATGTCTACCTGTCTTACTGAACTATTAGCATGTACTTCAAATTAATACAACATACATCCGACAATGACTATGTAGTTACTTATGACTATGTACTTACCACTCCTGTTAAAATTATGTACCACTCCATCTTAATGAATTATTTACATGACTCCCAGAGACTGTCTGCATCCTATATACTTGTAGTATGTTAAGGCCTTTTATATTGTGTATCCATTTCTTGCATCTTATTTGCACCTGAATGTACTGATTTTTCTGTATGCTTTAAAATGCTCAGTTATGTAGTTTGACGCATAGTAAAGCATGCTTCAGTTGTCTTGTTTTGTTGTGGCACTGTATTGTATTTTTCTTGCTGATGTGTAATGTCTACCACACTTGTGGGCCAGGTTGTAACTGAAAACTGCTCTGTATCAGTCTGCTTACTCGGTTACAAAAGACATAAATAGAAGAAACTTTTAATTACCAGTAAACTGTGACTGTAGTTCAGAAGTAATGTGATCTATAAACGGGATAGCCAGGTTTCGCAGATAATATTCCTCCGTTGTCTCAGCTGGTACATTAGCTCTGTGCTACTGTCTCCCAGTCATTCTTGGTCTACAAGGATCAACTTCCAGCTTTTCTGCCAGTCTGATGATCTGTGTGTATATTTTGCTGAAAGCCGCCTGCACATCTTCTCAAAGAGCAGCATATGTTTGCTTCACATCAGATACCTATGGAAATGACAAATAGTTAATGACTGTTTCCTATAATGAAAAGCATAAAAGCATGTGCTGAAGTGAGGATGTGCTCCTTAGGTCGTTCTGAAATGTAAAAACATCCTCAAGCTGTACTGGTACAGTAGTTAGGAACTGAATACTGCTCGCCATTGAATATGCATTGATAATGTCATTTGTGATACTCAGAAGTTTCACAGAAATGCCATGCAGATGTGACAATGTTGAATATATGGTCATTAAATTAGTGATGAAGTCAAAGGTGGTAAGAGTATGAAGAAGTCCACATGCATCAGTCTTTGTCTTCGAGTCCCAGTTGCTTCTGGTAAATGATTCATCGTACTGTTCTGCATGATGGCCATATGCTATTACTTCCATGGCAGTCACCATGTAAACATATGCCTGGTAAAAATGTTGAAATGCCTCGTGTTCTGCCCATCTGGTGTGGCACAAATCTAATAATGGTTTCCATGATTTTGCTCCTTCAACATGTTTGCTTATAATGCATTTCAGTAATCCCTCTCTCTTTGGGCTGTGGTTAAAAAACATGCAAATTTCCTTCATTTTATCCAATGTGTAGCGTACTGTAGGGATTTTGCAAGAATGCACAATAACAAGGTTCAGGCAATGTCCACTGCAGTGGACATATGTTGCTAAAGGTGCATGCTGTTTAATCAGAGCCTGTACTCCAACTCTGTCACTTGACATTGCAGCAGCACCATCATACCCCTGGCCTCTAATGTTCTTTAGATTCAGTCCACCTTTCTCAAGGACACAGTTGATTTCATTTGCAATGGCAACACACATTGTAACCTTTAGATCAACAAATTCTATAAATTCCTCTCTAATGTTTTTGTTCTTGTCTACATATCTAATAACTAAAGGCATCTGTTCATGGTTATGGCATGTTACCTCATCAGCCAGTATAGCAAAGTACTGTGCTTCCTGTACTTCACGGAGTATGTGCTTCTGAATAATTTGTAGCCCAGCCACTTCAATAATCTCATTTTGCGACATAGGGGACATATAATGTACTTGGCTTAGCTTGTTTTCAATCTGTTTTTTCTGCCAGGCTTCATTATATTGCTTCAGAATTGTATCAGATTCTCCAAGAAGCTGCAGTAGTGCAATGAAATTTCCATGATTGCCACAGTCCGATAATCTGTCATTGCTACCCCTTAAAGCAATGTATTGCCTTCCACAGTATAATACTGCCTTGGCTATTAGTTTAAGTATACGACGATTCTGGGAAATGTTTTCCAACCTTCGCTGGTCGAGAAAAACAGGAATACTGTTTTCGGGCTTCTCCATTCGTATTCTGAATGCATCAGCTGCCTGTAAGGCTAATCTGTTATATGGTTGGATGGCATATCCACTTAAGGTGTCTGATATTTTTGTCCATGTTGTAAATGGTTTGTTCACTAGAATCCCCTTGTCATCCTGTTTATGAACAAACAATGTGCCCGAGAGGCAAAACACACCATCAAGTTTCGGACTGTACACTAGCCACTTGTACATAGTCAACCACTTGCTACCATTGAATCCACGGTTACACCCATTCATGTACGTCGACAGATATAAATAGTCACTGCTTGGCTTGAAGTGGTTCCTCAATAAATGGTATTTCTGGCCACTGGATAGTGTTGCTAATATTTTGCCTATTTCTGATGTGCACCTTGTTGCGTTAATGAAGTTTCCAATGTCCTCAATTACATATGTATCATAGTCACCTGAAAAAGAAGAAAAGTAATAATTTTCTATCAATTGTTGGAAACAAAGTAAACACATTGGGTGATGTCTACTGCCTACTACATGCACACAGTGTCCATTTATTCCAAGCATGGCTTTCCAACAGAAGTTGTCAGCGCTAAGCAAAATATGCAACACTTTGTGGCTTATGTTATAAAGCCAGTTTGTGTATTTTACCATTCTTTTTTGTTTTTCTGCAAGTGGAAAGAACCATAGTTTGGCCCCCCATGGTAGTCAGCAAATCTCCTCAACTTCCAGGTGGATTGAATGGCCCCCACACACTGAAGCATGCAAGATCAGGGTGCTGTGTGATGTGCCCTTATTCAGCTTACATAAAACAGAGTTAGCACATACCAACCACAACCATTGTGAACAGACACTTCCTGCATAACTTCTGCCTACTTCACACTATGCATTCATTCAGCACAGCCTGGCTTGTGAAGAAGCCTGGGTCACAGGTCAATGGGGTGAGGGGGTGAGGGAGAGACAGTGTCATCCCTTACAGTACAACTGCCCCCAGATTGAGACCTGAGGCTAGTGCAGTTATTTATTTAGCTTTTGTTTACCGGGTAGGTACACTAGACAAGTTGTATGCCTATTTTCAGGAATGACCCGGGAGAGTACAACAAGTAATACAGATACATCAGAATATAACAGCAAGTGAAGCAAGTACATTGAGTCACAAAATGCATTGAGTCACAAAAACAGTTAGGCATAGAATGATCTGCTATGACAGAAATTGTTAACATACATATGAACAACAATATATAGTCTAGAACATACATAGCGCAGCCGAATGCCATGGAGAGCATAGGATCGGGAGAAATGAACAATAGAACATTAGCAGGTCCTCAAAACAGTTAGGTTCCAAGTATGTGGCCAAGTGCGAGTCCAGTGCATGGGACATTAGGCTAGGGAGGCTTGGGACACTTGCACGCTGAGGCCAGCTTCAGATACCCCCACAGGGACTTCCAGAGGCACTGGTGGGAGGAGGTGGAGTGAACATAGTCAGGAAAAGAGTTCCAGTGCCTGGGAGCACATGCAGGGAAGTCCCTGTCCCCCATAAGGGTTCAGGTGAAGGGTACTTTTAGCATCCCAGGACCCTGGGACCTGAGAGGGTAGGAGGAGGGGTCAGAAGGTGAGAGAAGCTGTGCCAGCCCCGGGGGGGGGGTGTGCCAGTTCTGATCACTTTGCTCATGAAGCATCCCAGACCAAAGTTCAGGTGATTTGTCGGGGAAAGCCAACCTAGTTTATCATAAAGCTCACAATGATGGGTGAGACGAGGGGCGGCCATGACAAAGCGGCAGATATTGTTTTATGTCGTGTGCCACCGAGTAAGAAGAGCCTTGGAGGTGCGAGCAAATTGGTGGAGACCATAGCTGAGGGAGGGAAGTAGTACACCTCTAGCAAGTGCCAGATGAGCAGCAGGTGTCAGATTATTCTTGGCCCTGTAGGCCAGACCCAATTTACAGTTCACAGTTCTACAGACATTTAGGATATGACTCCCAAGGTCTAGTTGGGGGTCAAGTGTCACCCCGAGGTATTTGATGGAGTCCACAGTAAGGAGGGGAGCACCATCCACACAACTGATATGCAGAGGGGCTGGAGAGGCTTTTATCTTGGCTGATGACCCAAACAGCATAGCCTGCATTTTTTTCAGGTTGAGGACCAGCTTATGTTTGGTTACCCAGGACTGAATGTTCTTAATGTCCTCAGACAAGTGGTGGTTGAGAGTCGCAATGTCCCAGGAGTGGCCCAGAATAATCAGATCGTCCACGTAAAGGGTGACACTACAGTTTGTTACTGTGGCTGGGAGATGGTTAACAAAGAGGAAGAAGAGAAGGGGCCCCAAGACCGAACCTTGAGGAACATCTGAGGTCACCGGTGAGGGATCAGAGAGGACGTTGTTGAATTTGGTCAGCTAAGAGATGCAAGACAAATATTGTTACTTACTGTGTTGAGAATATTTGTTCCTCGGTTCTTCAGGGTAATTTGAAGACTCTGCACTGCTGCAGTCATCGTGAAGGTCAGCAGTAGTTTCATTGTCTTCAACTTGGCCAGAAACTGTTGGTTGATCAGCATCCATAGGAAGTATGGCATGGTCTGAGATGTCGCCTTCAGTAGGAATGAACTGGGTATTTATATTTTCATCCCTTCCTTCAGCTTCTGAACTGTGGCCAACAATCTCGCAAGGTGTCAATGAGTCAGGCTCCTCGCAGTGTCTTTTTTTCCCTGTTTCAAAAAGCATATCAAGGGAGTGAGGCAAAGGTAACTTGGTGGCATCCCAGTGCAAAGTTACCATCTCCCTTTTCCAAACCATAACAGTATTAAACAGGAAGCTCCCTTACCTCTTGGGGAGCTCCTCCATGCTGTCTCCTTGCAGTCTTTTCTTGTCTGGCACCACAGAAAGGGAATGGACTGCAAAATTTGCCCCAAGGGGTTGCTCACATGATCACTCTCCCACTTCCTGATCCTGCTAAGCATCCCCATACTCTTTTGACATTTTTATAGCAGAGCATGGTCTGTGCTCCTTTTCAATGAAGCGTATTTCCTCCACTTTCCTGATTATGCATCAGGTTTTGGCATCTGGTGATGACATACTCTAACAAGAACTGTATTGACTTCTGCCATCACCAAGTACCAAAACCTTACATAATATACAATCCGGAGAATAAATTTGTAAAACATGCAGTTTTAAGAATTGAGTGCATCCCCACACTGTAACTCAGTGGTGGGAAAGATCATGGAGACACTGTGCTGAAAGAAAGGATGGTGGCACATGTGGAATCCAGCGGTGCTCATGACCTGAGGCATCATGGACTCACAGCAGGATGGTCATCAGGGCTCTCAGTAGGATTTTTTGATTGGGGGTCCAGGACTGGCTATGGAAAAAAAAAGGGGTCCAAAACCGAAAAGTGAGTCCTCATAATATTTCCAGGGGTCTCCATTCAAATACATGGGAGCCGGCCCCTGTGCCAGCACTGTTTTTACTGTATTATTCTGCAGAAAGCTCCATTAATTTCTGTTGGGGCATTTTAATCTACATTCTGTTTCAGAGAGTGTATTCAAACAAATTATGGCCACTGCTAATGTAACAAGGGCTTTGTTAGTTGAGCAGTGGCTGTAATATGTTATAACTCCTCCTCTGTAACATAAAAAAATGCCCTAAAGTTTAACAACTCCCAGAGCTTGGTGGCTGAGTGTCCCAGGGACTTTTGTGAAAAAAGACTGAGCATCCCGACGTGCAAAAATGTGCGTAAAGGATGCAGGTGCCCACGCCCCCAAGAGCCCTGGTAGTGTCAAATGAATAATAGTTATTTTGTATTGCATGCCTAGGGAATGTAATCAGGGAGGGGCAGTAGACATCACCTACCTACATTTCAGAAAAGCCTTAGACATCCTTCCCACATAGAAGCTTAACAAGATGGGTAGTCTGGGCATGGGAGACAAGGTGGTGAAATGGGTTAGGAACTGGTCAGACAGACAGGGTGGTGGTAACTGACAAAGAGGGTGGTGACCAGTGGGGTAATACAGAGATCAGTACTGGACCAATCCTGTTCAATGTCTTCATGTGACATTGCAGAGGGGCTGAAAGGAAGATTGCTCTGCCTGTTTGCAGAAGACATCAAGATCTGCAACAGGGTGGATACCCTAGAAGGGGTGTAGAAAATGAAGAGTGGCCTGGAGAAGCATGAAAGATGTTCAGAGGTGTACAAACTGAGATTCAGTGCAAAGAAATGCAAAATAATATACTTGGGCAGAGGGAACCCCCTCACAGGTTGGAGGGTCACTGACTGTCACCAAAGAGGAAAGGGCCCTAGGGGTTATCTCTGATGATCCTATGGCATCAAAGCAGTGTTCAAAAGGTGGCAGGGAGGGCCAGTGGCATACTCGGGTGCATAGGCAGGGGTATCACTAGCAGGAAGTTGGAGGTATTGATGCCATTGTTGTATAAAACACATTGGTAAGGACTCACCTGGAGTACTGTATGCAGTTGTCGATTACCACCTGCACAAGGATATAGAGGTGAAGACTATCCAGAGAAGGGCAACAAAGATGGGTACAGGGCTTATACCACAAAACATATGAGGAGGGACTAAGGGACCTCATTATGTACTCACTGGAGGAGAGGAGACTGCAGGGGGACAGGATTGGCATAAACAAGGTGCAGGCGGGTGATCTTTTCCAATGTAGGAAAAAGTACTAGAACAAGGCAGCATGTTATGAAATTGGAAGGGTAGATTCAGAGGCAATGTGAGGAAGTTTTTCTACACAGACAGGGCAGTTGACACTTTGAATAGTTTGCCACACGATGGTAGTGGGGGCAAGCACACTTGAGGGGCTTAAGCAATGGTTGTAACAGGCACAAAAGGGAAGCCTGAGAGAGGAAGGAGTGATGAAAGGCCCTTGGTCACACAGGGCCTTTACAGGCAGACTGGAAGGACCCAGCACTCATTCCTTATATCTCCTGACAATTCTACATAAACCCTGTATATAACCAGTTACTGAAATGTTGGTCACAGACACTCATAATGTGAGACAAGTCAGACTCAGAGGCATTGTCAAGAAAACTGCTGCCCAAGTGATTTAACAACATTTGCACCTCTGATCACGGCCTGGACACTAGCTAAAAGCCCCACAATGGAGGGATAATTACTCGTTTGTATGGGGTTGGTTCCCATTTTGCACTGCCAGATAATTCAGCTCTTAAAGAGGTGTTAATCACATCAGGTCATGGAACACCAAGGGAGATTACCATAAGAGATTAATGAAGTATGGAATTTCAACTTTCTTGGCAGCCATGGAAACCCTGCAGTAGGCAAGACAGACAAATACAGTCAGCTGCACTAGCCCTGGTCAATGTACACTAGTTAATTGACCACTGTATATTTATTAAGGCTTCCCATGGCAGACTCAAGATGCAAAACAGATTAAAGCTGGAATAATCAAATATATGGCCACTTAGTGATGCAACGCAAGCCTTATCCAAGGTTAGTGCTGGTCGCCTTTGATCATTCCGAAACTATACCATTCTTATAGAGAGCAAATGCATACATCAACAAACAAACAAAGTCCATGCACCCCTCCCCATTGGCAATGAAGTAATTTCATAAGGAGTGGGTGTCTCTTGGTATTCACCTCAGGGCCCCGCAGCAAAGTCACCCAGTTTGCTATCACCCTCAGCTGTGTCTACTGTAAACAGCAGCTGTCTCAAATAGTTTGTGTACAAACTATAAATGACATTGAAAAAAGAGGGGTGCTACTGCATATTTATGGCATACGTAACCCCCCCAAAAAAAGTCAATGTACCCCCACAGAGTAAATGCAAAAATGGCAATTTTACTAATTTCATTTCAAAATGAGTGGGGAATCAGGTATTCACCTCAGGGCCCTGCGGTGACGTCACCCAGCTACCACCGTCAAGGTGGACCCCACCATCAGCTGGGTCCCTAGTCTAAACAGTATCAACCTTTCTCAAATGCACAACCCAATAGCAACAAAAATATTTACTTTTTCACACAGGAGTGTGGTGTGCATATTTCATGGAACACATACAAAAAGAGGTGAGAAAGAATAAGTACTTCAGCTGGGACTTGAACCCAGGCCAACCGGAATACATTTCCAATTACCCATGTTCCAGTAGCCCAAGTGACAGCTAGTTAGTGCAGTCAGAATGGTACTTGACCGGGCGGCCTAGGTTCAAGTCCCAGCTGTGGCACTTACTCTCTCACCTCTGTTTGTATGTGTTCCATAAAATATGCAACACATTCCTGTATGATTGTTAAAAGTAAATATTTTGTTGCCACTGGGTTGTGCATTTGAGAAAGAGTAATGTGCTTGGGACAGCACAGGTCCTACTTTTCACAGTGGCACAACTGATTAGCGTAATTCGAACGGTATTCCAGGTGGGCTGGGTTCCAGTCCCAACCATTACAATACCTGTTTTGTTACTCATTCAGACCCCCACCCACAGCAGCTGAAAGCAAGACCACACACCCTCCCAATAAAGTGAACATATCATAAAAATACTAACATACATACATATGAATCTCCCAGCAGAAACAGACCAACCAGTCTATCAAAGTCTGCCCGAGTGTGCAGTTGCTACCCTAGATTGCAGCTGCCCCATCCTCCTCCCCCACTGTCTCTCCCCTACCTGTCATAGCCCCTGCCACCGACCCAGACTCTTCCTCTTGCTTTGAAAATCTAAGGTTTGGGCAGCCACACCACTTTAAACCATTACAATAAAATTACCCCCCCACACACACTTGTCCACAACCCCAGCAGCTGAAAGTGAATGCCTGATGAACAAACCAGTCAAAATAAAAAAATAAATAAAAAATAAAATTCCACTGACCCAGTTGATGTACATACTGAGGTGTTCCCTTCTCGGACCAGCAAAAGTCCAAAGGGCTAGTTTAATGAAAATCTTACTAGCCCAATACAAAATGTACTAGCATTTGGCTAGCGCACTGGTGACAATTTCATCCCTGGGCTCTGTTACTTATATCCCATAATTAAAAGACCCTCAATTTTAATTTCATCCAGGGCCTCTAACTCCTAACTGCTGAGAAGCTGGTTGTGCAGACACAATGGAGCAAGCTTTCAGTGATGGGAAATTCTGTTTCGATGGAGTTCTCCTATTTCAAAACACTAGCCCAATGCTGGTATGTTCTGTGACATTTTTCCCTTAACTAGTCTCCTCGTCTTTGGAAAGGCAACATTTCAATTTGCATCAGGAGGACCAACATATTATCCCGCCAAAGATCCTGTTAGCAGTGGGCAAGAAATGTGTAGGATGGAAACTTATAAGAATAGCCAAGAGCCCTTCACTGCAATTTGAATGGTCTTCAACTTTGGTGCAGCATTACCTTACCTTTGTTAACAGCTTGCTATGAGGCAACTTTATTTCCCTTCATTTCAAACAGCAGCAATATTATTAACCCACAACAGACCAACTAGTCAGCCTATTGAGGCTTGCTAGCATACAAAACCAGACACTAATTATGCAGCATGTCCAAAAAGCAAGCAGTGTAAATCTAATGAGACTTGTATGTGCCAGCTTATATTCTTAGTTTAATCAGGAAAGTTGTAGCCAAGCGCCACTGTCGTTGAGCTGCCCCCCTCCCGTTTTCCAAACTCCAAACGTCCACCTTGCCGAGCTGCTGAACGTTTGCCCCCGTAGCCTGGCCAAAGAGAAAAATATGCGTAATTTGCTGCATGAGCACAAATAACATGACAAATTATTAACTATACCCCACAGGGTCAATATTTTTCCACTTCTCCAGTCAGTTATAATATTCATGCCGTCCTGGTTCAGTGCTTTGCTCTAAGCAGTGGACACACTACTTTCTGCTGCTTTCTAGATTTACAAGCATACTTTGGTCAAGTAAAGAGAACACTGATTTTGATAAGCATGGGTTAAGTTTTATATGGTCTAATTCTGTCAGCAACCTAAGGTTTTTTTTATATGGTCACTGTCTCTCAGCTGCTCTCTCTGTGATGGACAAAGTATGAGAAAATAGTTTTATATACAGAACCAATTATCTAAACACTACGACTTTTAACCTCAAATTTCAGTGCTTAGATTAAGATGTGAAACACACACATAATCCACATTTGTTCCATATTTCAGAGGCTGCAATCTGACATCATCACACCATCTACAAATTGCAGGCCTTTACATATCATCCCTTTATAGTATTCCACAGTCACCACCCATGGAATATCCCTTGCTGATCCTGTAGGATGATGTACAATCTAATGAAATTCAGACTGGCCAAAGGCCAGTCCTTAGTCCATCCTAGACAACACCTACTTACTTTCTGCATCCCCAGAGGTCGCTTGGTCACATGATAACATTACATTTCTACTTGCATGAATTTTAACAACTTCGTAACAACTGTGGAAAGAAACCAATCCAGCAGACAACCACTGCTTAAACTATCACCCACTGAGACTGATATAGCATGAGTAGGCTGGACCCTCATGCAGCATCCAGCATGTGGTCAGCAGATGGGTTTTCTGGGGCTAGGACCCTCCTGCAGTGTCTCTGCCACCCCTCACATGTGCAGCAAACCTGACAAAAGGGACCACCTTGTAGCGTCCCTATGATAACATTAAGTAGGTGTAGCTCTTCATGTTGCTTGTGGCTGTGGACCCTCCTGCAGCATCCACCATCTGCTATTTCTGTGCCATAGGAGAGATAGAGGGAGGCGGGAGAACTAAGGCTCTTCACTCTGTGCAGACTGCTTGCACTGGTACTCCTAGCATGCTGAAAAAATGTTTTCACACCCTTGCCTGCTTGCTGTGCACTATTTCCTCCTAAAACTCTCTCCCATCTTCTTGGCTGTTCTGCACGCCAGCACCTGTAGTTGTATGAGTACCACAAGGTTATAGCTCAGCTGGCACCTCAGATGTTTTAATAGGGTGCTTATTAGGTTCTAGGATGAAACTTCTTTTTTCATACTTTAAATTTTTGCTGGGGTTTAGAAAAGTCTAGGGGACACTCTGCAGGCAGTTTAAATCTCAAGGGCAAAGCTTTATCAATTACTGCTGAGCTAACCAATTGCCCCCCACACAATTATATCACTGACCACTATTGCTGATACAATGGGCTCCCTCTTCTTTTCGAGTCTGACAAAAAGTGACCGTTACTCCTCCTCATCTTCCTCAAAGCAGGCACTTGTTCAGATGGTTGCCTAATGGGCCTTTAGTTTTACCTGTCCCTAACCAGTCATGCCTCAAAGGCTTGCTCAAGGAGCCCTTTTCTTTCAGTAAAAAAAGGATGCTGCAGCAGGGGGGACTTACAACTCCGTTCAACTACCCCCCCCCCAACAATGAACAACTTCAGTAACAAATAATAAAATAAAGCTACCAACATTCCAAGGCCTAAAACTGGGACGGTCCATCCTGACCATGACCCATCCCCACCGTGTCACTTCCACTGGCACCGCCGCAGACAACACTGCACACAATTAATTAGATTTTGCTGCTTGCTCTGACCATGCTGCCCCACAGTAACATCAGTAGCAAGCATCCAGATTAAAACATTACATCATTCTGCTGCAGCAAGTTCCAAATCATGATGTTCAGAAAGTTCATTAGAAGCAAACCTGCATTAAATTGTGATCAGACATTCGAGCTCCATGTATTGCTCCTCCTGACAGTCCCATGCAACCCGCTCACACTCTCCTCATTTGCTGAGCAAACTTCACTTCAGTGACTCCCACCACCACACCAGATTATTTTCACACATTTCCCTACAGCTGATCAGGTTTGGGTACCTTAGTTCACTGCTGCCGGTCTCTTCTCTGTCTGGAGTCCCTCCGAGCTACTGGCAGGCAGACATCCACATGCACTTGTTTGGACTACTACCCAGTCTAATCTACCAGGAAGGAACATGCTTTACTGTGCTCCCACTGACATTCTTGAGGTACAACACAGGCGCAAAGGTTGAAGTTGCAAACTGATGTCCAGCCCGAGCAGTGCCACAGTGGTGCTGAAATAACTGTTGCTCACGGATTAGCAGTCAGCAAAAAAAAAAAAAAAAGGGACAAAACTGGGACACATAAGCAAAAACCAGGACAAAAGTGACATTTTGCAAAACTTGTGGGGACACTGGGACATGCAGCCTAAAATACGGACTGTCCTGGGAAAATAGGGACTGTTGGTAGCTTTGTAATAAAATAATGTTCCCGTGGACCACAAGAGCAGGCTAATGCACGCCACCACAGATCATTTCCCGCCTGAGCCAGTGTTGTCCAAGTCTCACTCCGGAGCTTAGTTCTGCCTTTACCCAGACATGCCTCAAAGGCTTGCTTAAGCCCTTTTCTTTCAGTAAAAATGCCAGTACAGCAAGCAGGGGTGGGACTTACGACTCTGAACCCCCGACCCCCCCCCAAACAATGAACAATACTGAACCTCCTGCCTCACAAACATGACTTATACAGAAGAAAATAACCAAAATCAAGGGGCGCATCTGAGAAAAATGATATTAGCAACTCTGTTTAATCAGCTTAAGTGTAAAAATAGCATTTACATGAGATCTAGACTGTGACAAGGTTGACTTCACTTTATATGATTAATCCACACTCTGCAGCTATGACAGAAGGGTGCTGTAAGGAAATTAGTTTGGAACAAGTTACATGAGACTTAATTTGACCCATAGGATTCCACTTGATTACATCAGGGTGAAAGATTCACTCCAGTTCTGACACTGAAGGGGTTCATTTCTCCCATGGAACATTTATCAGGGCTGGCAAATACTGAAAAAACCTGCCATAGAAAGATGGGGTAGGGGCAACTTGTTTCATATGTAGTAAGTTATTTTTTGTTTTCCTTTAGGGGGGCTCACAGGTCCACATTGACTTGGAGTATGCAACATGACTGTGCACAGCAGTTTAGGAACCACCCAGTCAGAAAAAAAAGGAAACCCAATTTAAAACTTAGTACAAGGGTCTGACTGTGAATACATTTTGGGACAACATAAACAGTTTTTCCCGTGCAGTGAGTCTCTCACGCACAGCACTACTGCATGCCACAGATTTCCTGCCTGCAATAGCGATTTCCAGAGCACTATAATACAGCTATTAAAAGCAGCTGAGCACTTACCAGGCGGTGCCAGTGGCTGGCCAAAAAAGTCAGTAATTAGCCCGACCCACAGCAGAGACTTGCCAGTTTTCTTGCTCGGTTGACGCATTCGCTTCCATTCTTTGATCACCCCGCTGCACTTGTCTTCTCGGAGAAGATTCCAGACTCAGCTCACTACTCTCTATCACTACATGCACTCACTCGACGTTGGGAATTGATCTCTGGCAGATGCCCGACATCTAATCCGGTGGCAACTGTGAGTCACAAACTGATTGGTCAGCAGGAGGGGCGCAGCTCCAGACCTAGCGCAAACAAACCATTGGGGCATTCCAAATGAAGGAGTCCTCAGCAGTGGAGCTGATTTCTCTGTCACAGTGCTGCAGAGGGAGGGGGGGTTGCACTGCAGAGAGTGAGATGACATTGTCACTGACCCGTAACAGGAGAGGCTTAGGCTGAGATTTAAAATGGAGTCAGTCATCATTTAAAGGGGCAGAAATCTGATTTTGAGCAGTCAGAAAAAAAAAAATCCAAGAGGGGGGTTCGTTCGAACCTGATGAACCCCACCTGGCAACGGCCCTGTCCATAGGCAGGGGAGAGGAGTAGGGCTAGGGATAAGTGCCTAATTGGGGCCAACAGAGCAGAGAAGGAGGAGGTAGCAGTAGTGTGGGAGGCTAGGAACACTGACATGACTCATTAGTGAGTTCATTGACCAGCCTGAGGAATGCTCATAATGGTATAAGGGTACGTAGTTTTAAGGTAGCTTGAAGCATATTCCATGTGGCAGGGAGGAAGTAGTTTATAGATTCCATACCAAAATGGGTTCAACTCTTAGGTACCTTCATAGTTATATATGATAGGGTCCTTAAGGCATATGAGCTGCTTGCAAGAATGAGGACATTTGAGATATAAGCAAGGAGTTTATTTAGAAGCACTTTATAAGTCAAGGAGTAGGTATGAACAAGTCTCCTGGTGTATAGGGAGGTCCATCCAACAGCCTTGTACAAGATACAATGATGGGTTCTAGCCGGACCATTTACTGTATTATGAAGCGAATGTCATGATGAAAGAGTGCGTCCAGTTTGCAAAGATGTATGGATGCAGCATTATTGTAAAAAATGTCTGCATAGTCAAGGAGGGGCATAAATATAGCCTGAACCAATCTATTTCTGGACACCTGGGAGAATAGGGAATTATTTCTATAGAAGAACCTGAGTCTTTGCTTCAGTTTTTTAGTGATTGCTTTGATATGTGAAGAGAAGGAGATGTGAGTCGAAAGTGAACCCTAGATATTTTAAACTTTTTACTACCTCCAATGTATCCCCTAGAATAGTGGTTATAGAAACATAGAAGCATAGACTTTGACGGCAGATAGGGACCACATGGCCCACTTAGTCTGCCCATTTGCCTACCTACTGGATAAGCTGCAGATCCTAGTTAACCAATAGCCTATTTCTTCATACCCCCCCCCACAAGAATTATCTTATGTCTGTCCCATGCATTCTTGAATTCTCCCACGGTTTTAGACCCCACAACCTCCTCAGGAAGGTGGTTCCATGTGTCCACCACCATCTCTGTGAAAAAATACTTTCTCACATTGCCCCTGAGCAATCCCCGCTCTATCTTCAAATTGTGCCCTCTTGTTCTTCCACATTTCTTTTTCTGAAAGATGCTACCCTCTTGGACTTTGATGATTCTACTGAGGTACTTAAAAGTTTCAATCATGTCCCCACTCTCCCACCTTTCCTTAAGGGTATACATATTAAACTCCTTTAGTCTCTCCTCGTATGGCTTCTGTTGCAGACCCTGCACCATTTTAGTTGCCCTCCTCTGGAATGCCTCCATCCTGTCTATATCCTTGCGGAGATGGGGTCTTCAGTACTGGACACAGTACTCCAGATGGGGTCTCACCACCTGTCTGTACAGAGGGAAAACAGCTTCCTGAGTTCTGCTGATGATGCCTCTCCCTATACATCCCAGTATCCCCTCAGCCCTCCCTACTGCCTTCTCACATTGCTTGCTAGTCTTAAGGTCATTGAATATGATTACCCCCAGTCCCTTTCCATTTTTGTTGTTGATACTACCTCCCCTGTACTCTTGTGTACTCTTCCCCTGGGTTTTTGTATTCCACTTGTATTATTTTGCATGTCTTTGCATTGAATCTAAGCTGCCATACTTCTGACCATTTCTCCAACCTTGCCAAGTCCCTTCTCATCTTTTAGACCCTCCCCCCTTGTGTATCAACCCTATTGCAGATCTTTGTGTCATCTGCAAAGAGGCATACTTTTCCTGCAATGTCACTTACAAAGACCTTAAAAAGGACTGTACCTAGTACTGAACCCTGCGGTATCCCACTAGTAACTCTCCTTTCTTCAGAGTGGACTCCACTTACTATTATCTTCTGTGTTCTGGTGTCCAGCCAATGTTTTACCCAGGCTACCACCCTGGGTCCCACTCCCAGGCTGGCTAATTTGTTTATTAATCTTTTGTGTGGGACTGTGTCAAATGCCTTGCTAACATCTAGGTAGGCCATGTCCACAGCCCCTCTCTGGTCTACTACTTTGGTCACCCAGTCAAAGAAATCAATTAGATTTGTCTGACATGACCTTCCCACTGTGAATCCATGCTGCCTTGGGTCCTGTGCCACACTGGCCTCTAGGTACTCAACAATTCTTTTCTTCAGAAGTGATTCCATCATTTGCCCTACCATAGAGGTCAAACTGACACGTCTGTAGTTTCCTGCCTCTGTCTTGCTCCCACTTTTGTGAAGGGGAATCACATCTGCCCTCCTCCAGTCCTCAGGTACCATACCATCCTTCCATGATTTGTTAAAAAGGGTAGTCAGTGGTGTCACTAGTTCTCCCCATAATTCTTTTAGAATTCTGGAGTGAATCCCATCAGGCCCCATTGCTTTGTCCACCTTCAGTTTTAGGAGTTCTTTCAGGACCCTTTCTTCTGTGAAAGGACTGGGATCGACCATCCTATCAAGAGTGCTTCTGTTAATTGGATTAGGTACCTCCCCCTCCTCCTCTTTTGTGAATACTGAGCAGAAGTGTGTGAAGCAAATGAACAAATCAAAACAAAAGAAAAAGCCACTATGGTTCTCAAAAGAGGTGGCTGTGAAAGTCAGGAAGAAAAAGATAGCATTCTGGAAGTATAAGGAAACACAGAAGGAGCAGGACAGAGAGCTGTACCAGTTAAGGCAGAAAGAAGCAGGGAGGGAAGTCAGAATAGCAAAGGCCCAAACTGAGGAAAAGATAGCCAACTCAGTTAAAAAGGGGGATAAAACCTTTTATAGGTACATCAGCGAGCGTAGAAAGACAAAGGGAGGGACAGTGAGGCTGAATAGAATGAACAGTGGGTGGGCAGAGGAGGACAGTGAAAAAGCAGGAATACTGAACGAATATTTCTGCTCAGTATTCACAAAAGAGGAGGGGGAAGTGCCTAATCCAATTAACAGAAGCACTCTTGATAGGGGGAGTCGATTCCAGTCCTTTCATAGAAGAAAGGGTTCTGCAAGAACTCCTAAAACTGAAGGTGGACAAAGCAATGGGTCCTGATGGAATTCACCTCAGAATTCTAAAAGAATTAAGGGAGGAAGTAGTGAAACCACTGGCTACTCTTTTTAATAAATCATGGGAGGATGGTGTGGTACCCGAGGACTGGAGGAAGGCGGATGTGATTCCCCTTCACAAAAGTGGGTCCAAGACAGAGGCAGGAAACTACAGACCTGTCAGTCTGACCTCTGTGGTAGGGAAAGTGATGGAGTCACTTCTGAAGGAAAGAATAGTCGAGTACCTAGAGGCCAGTGGAGCACAGGACCCAAGGCAGCATGGGTTCACAGCGGGAAGGTCATGTCAGACTTAATCTAATAGATTTCTTTGACTGGGTGACCAAAGTAGTAGACCAGGGAGGGGCTGCGGACATGGCCTACCTAGACTTTAGCAAGGCATTTGACACAGTCCCACACAAAAGATTAATAGTCAAATTAACCAGCCTGGGAGTGGGACACAGGGTGGTAGCCTGGGTAAAACATTGGCTGGACAATAGGACATAGAAGGTAATTGTAAATGGAGTCCATTCTGAAGAAAGGGGGGTTACTAGTGGGGTACCGCAGGGTTCAGTATTGGGTCCAGTCCTTTTTAATGTCTTCATCAGCAACATTGCAGAGGGACTGGAAGGAAAAGTATGCCTTTTTGCAGATGACACAAAAATCTGCAACAGGGTTGATACACAAGGAGGCGTGGAAAGGATGAAAAGGGACTTGGCAAGGTTGGAGGAATGGTCAGAGTATGGCAGCTAGGATTCAATGCAAAGAAGTGCAAATAATGCACCTGGAAACAAGAACCCAGGGAAGAATACACAGTGGGTGGGGAGGTAGTAACAACAAAAAAGGAAAGGGACCTGGGGTAATCATATCAGATGACCTTAAGGTTAGCAAGCAATGTGAGAAGGCAGTAGGGAGGGCTGGGGTATACTGAGATGTATAGGAGAGGCATCAGCAGCAGAAAACAGGAAGTTATTATCCCTCTGTACAGACAGCTGGTGAGACCCCATCTGGAGTACTGTGTCCAGTTCTGGAGACCGCATCTCACAAGGACATAGACAGGATAGAGGCAGTCCAGAGGAGGGCAACTAAAATGGCAGGGTCTGCAAGAGAAGCCGTATGAAGAGAGACTAAAGGGAGCTTAATATGTATACCCTTGGGGAAAGAAGGGAGGGGGGACATGATAGAAACTTTTAAGTACCTCAGTGGAATCAACAAAGTCCAAGAGGGTAGCATTTTTCAGAAAAGAGACTTGCAAGAACAAGGGACACAATTTAAAGATAGAAGGAGGGCGGTTCAGGGGCAATGTGAGAAGTATTATTTCACAGAGAGGGTAGTGGATGCATGGAACAGCCTTCCTGAGGAGGTTGTGGGGTCTAAAACAGTGGGAGAATTCAAGAATGCATGGGACAGACATAAGGCAATTCTTGTGGGGGGTAGGAAGAAATAGGCTGTTGGTTAACTAGGATCTGTGGCCTATCCTGTAGGTAGGGAAATGGGCAGACTAGATGGGTCTAGCGGTCCTTATCTGCCGTCAAAGTCTGTGTTTCTATGTTTCTATGTAAGTATTCATTCAGTATCTCTGCTTTTCCACTGTCCCTCTCTGTCCACCCACTGTCCATTCTATTCAGCTTCACTATCCCTCCCTTTGTCCTTCTATGCTCCCTAATGTACCTATAAAAGGTTTTATCTCCCTTCTTAACTGAGTTGGCTATCTTTTCCTCAGTTTGGGCCTTTGTTATTCTGACTGCCTTCCCTGGTACAGTTCTCTGTCCTGCTCCTTCTGGATTTCTTTATACTTCCTAAATGCTATCTTTTTCTCCCTAACCTTCCCCACCACCTCTTTTGAGAACCATAGTGGCTTTTTCTTTCATTTTGATTTATTTGCTTCACACAAAGGCTTGTTGCCTCTGTGACGGCAGTTTTGATATTTCCCCATTGTTGCTCCACCCCTCCTTCTTGCCTGTTTGCTAGCGCTTTTCTGAGGCACTCTCCCATTTTGACAAAGTCAGTCCTCCTGAAGTCCAGTACCTTCACTTTTGTATGGCTTGACTCTGCAGCTGAGTTTATCATGAACCACATGGTTTAGTGGTCTCTTGTTCCCAGATGGCTACCCACTTCTACATCTGAGATCCTCTCACTGTCCCCATTTCAGAGTACAAGGTCTAAGATTGCCCCCTATCAAGTGGGTTCCAACACTAGCTGTCTGATGCATGCCCCCTGTAGGGCACTGAGAATGGCCCTGCCCTTGGATGTGGCTGCAGTAAAGGTGCTCCATTTAAGATCTGACAAATTCAGGTCCCCCATCAACAATATCTCCCCTTTCTCTTCCATACTAAGAATGCCTTCTATCATATCCTTGTCCATCCCCTTCCCTCTGAGATGGGGGTCTGTATACAACCCCTGTGAGGATTGTGGTGCCATTTCCAGTCTCTAAGGTGACCCACAGTGCCTCCTCTCCTCCCTGTTTACTCTTTTGTTCCATTGCTTTTATCCCTTCCCTTACATAGAGAGCTACTCTCCCCCTCTTCTACCCTCCTTGTCTCTCCTGTAGGTTGTGTACCCTGGTATGTTAACATCCCAGTCATGGTTCTCTGTGTACCATGTTTCTGTGACTGCCACAATATCCAGGCATCCCTCTTCCATCAAGGCCATCCATTCAGGGAGCTTGTTGCCCAGACTATGGACATTGGTACTCATCACCCTCTATTTCTTGATGGCCTTACCCCTTTTTGCCCCATCTCTGTCCTTACTGCCTTTGCCATTTTCTCCATTTACCCCTGCCCATCTCACTATCAACGTCTCTATCTTTGTGTTTACCTCACTAACTACCCTGATATTTTGGTGGGGAGCTAGGATTTCCCTGATCCTTTCCAGTGCCTTCCCCCTTAGCTAGTTTAAATGCTTGCCAATGAAGCATTTAAACCTATCACCTAAAATCCTGGTTCCACTCCTGGACAGATGCAGACCATCATGCCAATATAGGCCTACATCACTCCAGGTGGACCCCCAGTCCCCAATGAATCCAGACCACTGAGCTCTGCACCAGTTTTTCAACCACTGATTGAATCCCATGGTGTGGAGCACTATAGCCTCACCCATGCCATAGATAGGGAAGGTTACCATGTGTGCGTCTTGTCTAAGGCCCCTCCATAACTCCATAAACTCCTTCTGCACTGTTCTGATCCATTTCCCAGCCAGGTCATTTGTTCCTAAGTGGACAATGACATCCAGCTCCCTCCCCTGTGCAGTTGCTCCCATGATCCTGAGGATTTGCTCCCTGTCCCTCTAAGCCATGGCGTCTGGCAGGCACCTTACCTCCCTCTCCCCTATGTCCCCCAGTTCTGCCCTCCTAACAGTGGGGTCCCCCACCAGGAGTTGTCTCCTTCTCCTGTGGGATCCCATGACACACTCATGTGGGTCTCCTTTGTGGAGGTTCCCAACATCCTCCTTGGTCTCCACTGCAGGTGCCTCTATAGAGGAACCACACTCTGCCAGACTGGCATATGAATTGTGAAGAGGTACAACTGAAGAGATGCACCTCTGTTCCTCCACCCTCACCCTTCCTGATCCCACTGTGGTCCAACCGCTCCTCTTTCTTGGCAACCTCTGAGGCAGTGGTGGTGGCCCTGGTGGTCCCTGGGTGGGAGTGGAGGTCCCCAAAATCCTGGCCAACTCAGCCTGGGGATGTGTAACCACCTCCCTCAGCCTAGAGAGATGCCTGTAGATGGGACAACGCCGCTTCCTCCAGAATGTCTCCCAGAAGACTGCTGCTCTACAGCCACTGCACTGCACCACTCCCATCATGTCTTATTTCTCACCCCTTAACTGTTGTTTTGAATACTTACTCTTTCCTCTGTTTATTTATTTATTTTTTTACAGGCATGTGTGGTTTTAGTGACGGGCAGGCTAATGAGGTATTAGGCGTGCAGAAGAACATTACTTTTTTTTTTTTTTTTAAAAGCAATTTGTTCTGAACTAGGTTTTGTTGGAGATTATCAAAATCAGACTGAAGTGTTGTGCAGACTTGATCAGCAATTGACTTTGAGGTGTACAGGACTGTGTCATCCATGAAAAGATGGATATTGGAATCAGCTATGCCTAACCCAAAGTTGTTGACATATATCAGAAACAGCAGCAGACCTAATGTGGATCTTTGCGGGAACCCTCTTAATAGTGGAAGAAGAGAAGAGGAGGAACGATTTAGTTTGATACATCATTGCCTGTTGTCCAGGTAACTGGAAAACCAACACACCACTGAGTCAGACATGCCATGGATTTTGAGGCTGTCAAGCAACAGGGGATGATCCACATTATCAAAAGCCTTGCTAAGATCCAAAAATACCACTCCAGTTATGAGTTTGCTATCCATGGCCTTGTACCAAATGCCAGTAACTTTAGACAGTGCCGATACTGTACTATGGTTTGATCTAAAGCCTGATTGGAGGGGACATAGTAGCTGATATGATTCGAGGAATGCTCTCACCTGGTTGCTGACTAATTTCTCTAGAATCTTTGACAGGGTTGGTAAGATCGAAGTTTGCATCATCAGGGTCACCTGATTAGAAGAGAGGAATAAGGTGCACTACTTTCCAGTCTTGAGGCACTGTGTAATCAGCCAGTGAGAGACTGTATAACTGAGAAGTCAGTATTCCAATTTCAAAAAGAATGGGTCAGCACCTGCAGTCTTTTTCACATCCAGCTTGAGCAATTGCTCTTTGACCTGTTTGAAGGTGATGGCCAAGAAGGAGAAAGATGCAGGAGATGTGATAATTGGAGATGCATCTAACTGCAGGGTGGTAGGTCGGAGGGTGGCTATTTGGGAGGAGTCGAAGGCAAAGCCTGCAGTGGAGAAATGCTCATTTAGGGCATTAAGTATGCTCTCTTTGTCAGAGATTAATTTACCCTGATGAGATATTGTGGCAGGGAGGGATGGTGGTGGTCTTCTCCCTTCGACTCATTTTAAAGGTAAGCCTGATCTTAGCTGGGTTTCCACTGGCTGATTCCAGGGCATTAAGGTAATACTGTTCTTTTGTGTTTTAACCAGTTTTGAACAGACATTTCGGCAGCTCCTAAAGGCCAGCCAGTCTGCCAGGGATTTCATTCATCTAGCTGTAGCCGATAGCTTATCTCTTAAAGTAGCATAGATTTAATTTCAGCATTAAACCATGGGCAGGAGGATTTTATTACCCTACAACTTATGAGAGGTGCATGGCTATTAATGGCAGTGTCAGTAGCTCAGCAGGTTGCACTCTTGCCTCTGAGGCCAGGAGATCAGAAGGCTGTGGGTTCTAGCCCCACACCAGGCACTTGGGTTAGTATCCCAATACTGACACTGCAATGTAGCATGAGGGGGGGTGCTGCACTCCTGAGGTACCATATTTCGTATGAGACATTAAACTGAGGTCCCATCTGTCTATTCTGGTAGTAGTTCAGGTGGATGTTAAAGATCACATGGCACTTCTCAAAAAGAGTAGGGGAAAATTTTATTCAATAACACATAACAAAATACAACAAATGTATTCCTTCATACAAACAATATCATAACATAAAACAGAAGAAAACAACCCAGCATACAATATTTATAAACCCAAAGCACTTCCTTTTATGCATAAACCCCTCATCAATAAAATCAGAACAAGAAAAAAAACACTAAAAGAACAATAAAAATCATCGTATAGAAATCAGAAATATAAAAGAAAAACAGGAGACATTATATATCTAAAAACAAAACCAGAACATGTATCATAACACACTGTAAACCCCCCCTGCCAGAGGTAAGCAGTGTATATCTGCTGAAGGACTTAATACCTTAAAGAAATCTATCAATATTTAAAAGAAAAAAAATTAACTATCCTACCTTGTCTTTCATAAATGGAACATCTTTCCACCTGATATCCCATGCCTTACGTGACATGTGCTGTCTCTCAAATAAACTCTGCTTATATAATTCTTGTTCAAAGATATTGACAATAGTACATGGGTCTTGATGCATTTGTTGCAGCACCCATTTAACTCTAGATTGCCATAGGATAAATTTTATAAAAGAAAATATATGACTAGTTACACCTGTATCCAGACCTAAATTACCCACTGTGAATCCCCCTACCACCTCCAGGTAAGTCACAGTAACCCAATATGGGTGTTCCCACTTCAAAGCTTACTGGGACCATATCTCCTGAACATAAGGGCATTGAATAAAAAAATGAAACATCGACTCTTCCAGTGCAATGCAACATTCCCTAGGACACATTCTTTCAGTTATGCTGTAATGTTTAGCATTCCCCTTAACGTAGTTTCTGCCTTGGCATGACAACCAAGTAGTATCCCACAAACATGGTGGGATATATTGATCCTACAGGGTAACCAATAAGTCTGAATAATAGATTGGTGGAACTCCTTTAAAGTCAACAGTGGCGACAAATGCCAAATTTTATATAGTAGCATACACTTGTTTAATGGACTGCAGGTCACGTTTTGAGGGAGTCAACCTCCATTTCTTTCATTTAATTGAAGCAGGTTTAAAATAAAAGGAACTAGTTTTAGTAGAAGAGGGCAATACCCCTCATAAATTCCACAAATCATTTAGAGGCTGCAACCATGAACGTGCAAAAAGAGACCAAATAGCTAAACTAGGTTTAGTAAAATCAATCAAATTTTTATGAAAAAAAAATGCTAAAATTAAAAAGCTACTGGATTTAATAAATTTAAACCCCTTTGAGCAAAGGGCAAATACAGAATTTCCCATTTTATGAGGTTCAAACAACACCCCCATATTATCTGAAACACTAAGCTTAAAAGAGTTGGTTACAAAGTAAGAGGGATAGGGTAAACCACACTAATATAAAAAAACAGTGGAAGGAGAAAGGACTGCACAATTTCTACTTTCTTCTTTTTTGTCTGTTGCCAACCCTTCCAGATTGCCACCTTTATTTTTACCAGCTCCATTTTATCCATCCAATTCAGCAAGCCATTATCCCCTTCCCAAAACGTACTCCCAAAACAGAAAAAGGCTCCTTAGACACCAAAATTCCTTGAACGTCAGCTAAGTGTGGCATATTATCATTAAGGGGATAAATAATACTCTTCCCTTTATTAACTAGTGCCCCAGTGATAGTTGAATAAAATTCCATCTGCTCCATAACCCTCTCCCCAGATTCCAGGTCTGCCACAAAAATACAGATATCATCTGCGTATGCTATCGTTTTAACTTCCAAAGCACCCCCTTGTGGCTTAAGACCCCTAAAATGAGACGCAGGAAGGGATCCAAACACAACACATACAACAGGGGGCTTAACGGGCACCCCTGGTGCACCCCCTGCTGTATGTCTATATATGTCTCCATATGTCAATTAACTAATGGAATGGCTACTGCAGTTTTATAAAACAAAGCCAGCCATGAACAAAATATCCTAGGTACACCATATGCCTGTAGAACCAGTGTAATAAAGAAATGAGAGACCCCATTGAAAGTTTTTTCCTGGTCCAATGAGAAAATATACCCATCAAGTGCTTTCTTCTTCCCCTGTTCTATAAGCTCCCTTACAAGCAGTACATTTTGTGCGATAGAACATCCCAGTATTGAGCACATCTGGGCTACTGTTATCAAATTTGAAGCCACATTTGCTAATCTTGTGGTAAGAATCTTCATCAGAATTTTGTAGTCCACATTTAGCAAATTCAAGGACCTCCAGTTATACAAGTTAGCTCTATCATTCTTTTTGTACAACAGAATCTGGACCGCTATACTGAAGTGGAAATCCACCTCTAAGTGGTCCAAAATCCAGCTGTAAACAATAACCAGGACATCTACCATCGGATCTTTAAATTGTTTATAAAATTCCTGAGGCAAACCATCAATGCCAGGTGCAGTGGCATTTTTTTAATTTGGTAATGGCCACCTCAGCCTCTGAAGCCTATATAGAACCTACAAGGGCAGCAAAACAGTTGTCTGGGGTAACTGGAATATGGAGGGCCTCAAGAAAAGTATGTGTAATGCCCTCCTCAATCCGGGGAGCAGTATACATGGTGGTAAAATATTGAGTTGAAGCAGCCAGAATTTCTGGGCCTGTCGACACCAGAAAACTGTCTGCAGTCTATACCGAAGTCATTAACCTATCTGACACACTCTGATTACATTGTTTAAATGCATTCCAAAGCCAGTTTTCACAGGAAAGCAGATACGACATTCATTTAGTAAGGAGGAGGCCCTTTAGTACTGTAGGGCCTCCATCTCTTTTTTAAGGCTATTAACCTGAGCAGTCAAATTTATATGTTGGGTGTTGATTTCAGAATAGACCTTCCCCAACTGTGTATGAAGAGCCAGATATTTTTTATAATTATTTACTCTAGAGACAGTAGAGAAATGTATAAAGAACTTATAGTTCACTCTTTGTATGCACCCACCAGGAACTAAGATCATCTACTAGACCTGCTATAGACAAACAGGCACGCATAAGCTCCCATACACACTGTAGTAAAACTTCATCTTGTAAAGGTGAGGCGTTAAGCTTCCAATAACTCTTACCATATGGAGTCTGTAAAACACCTCCCACAACTAAATACAAAACAACATGATCTGAAGTCTCAGTAGGGATTGTTTTAGCCTATTGTACAATAATAGTTTGTTTCGTAAAAAGAAAATCAATATGCATGGACAGACTCCCTCTATGGTACGTACAAGCTCCCTGCGGGTTCAGGGCCCTATAAGTGTCCTGCAAACTGCACTGCGAAAGAATGTTGCAAAGACAGTTTGTGTCACAGAAGTTTTTCGGTGTTGCAGCCCCTCTGTCCTGGCTAGCAAGTACACAGTTAAAATCACCTCCCCAAAGGACCTGTTTTGTGTTAAACAAAAAAGGTTTTATTAAGTTTAAAAGGTCTACTCTCTCTCCTTTTTCTTTAAAGGGGCATAGACATTGATCAGTCTCCAAGAAATAACATTATAGAAAAAATCCAATAATAATGCTCTACCAAACCGAATCTCCACCAGCCGTGAAACTTTAAACCTATCACCCCGAAATAAACCCATCACCCCATCACAATTGGCTAAGCCAAAAGAAAAGAAAGAGGGGCCCCAATACCATAACTTTTGTGCAACTCTCACCAATGAAAGAGAGTTCAATCTTGTATCCTGCAATAAACAAATGTCAGACCCCAGGTCATCTTGACTCAGAAGTACTGGCTCCTGTTCCAGAAATGGGTCTGGAACCACAGGTGGAGGGGGGGTCAGAAGGGGTCTTAGAAGACTTGGTAGGAGCAGAAGCGGGACCTGCAGAAGCAGGATGCTTAGAGGGGGGGAGGGTTGGCTACAATATCCTTTTTCTGGGCTTCCCATAACAGATTCTCCTGACTTGGGTGATCTGTATGATTATGAGTTGCCCAGGGTCAAGCCCGGCATGCATGTCCATCCTCAGAACACAGGTTACACTTTAGTTCCTCCCTACAATCCGTACTGGCATGGCCAAAGAAATACAAATTGCATTTCAAACGGTCACACACAGTACTCAAGTGCAAATGGGACCCACACTTGAAACAAGTCCTGGACTAACCTATGTAAAAGCAGTGCCCTCTTTCCTGACCCAAAAATAGACTGTTGGGCAAATGAATTGGTCCTTAACTATTGTTTTTGAGGCGGACTTTAAATTTCCATCCTCCTGTCCACAAATGCTCTTCATCAAAGATAGGCTGAGGGGGCCCCAAAACCTCACATCGTTGTTGCAACCAATGTGAAATGTCATGAGCTGATACAGTCTCATTTTGAAAAAAGAACCGTAATGTACTTGATAGTGGGTTTCATCAAAGGGAGGGCCCGAAAAGGCAACCACAAGGCCGAGCATTTCAGGGACTTGTACTTTGCCCAAAGCCTATCTAAGCCCTGAGGGGTGTTAAAACTCACATCGTACAAGTCAGCACCAGAAACATGAATTAAAGCAGGTACTTCATTAGGGGAAAAAGCCCGTAGAATCTTTAATAAGCAGTCTTCCCACATAAAGCCTATCAGGCACAATTTCTAAACCCCCAGATACTGTAAGCAAACAGCATTATGTCTCTGTTGGGGGGGGACCAACAAAAGGATCCTTTTTTCGAGAGTTTTCCCAAGTTGACCTGGCTTTTTTCCTTGGGTCCTGGACCTGGTGGACCTTGTTCAGCATCCATTCTGTCACCTCACCCCTGAGGTTTAGGGTTGGACTCCCTCTTCCTCAAAGGAAGAGCTTGAATTAGTAGGCAAAGTGTTAGTAAAGTAAGGGATAGTTCAACCCTAAACAGAAGGAGTTGTAGAAGTCAAAACGGGGTTGGCAATACTAATGCCCAGATCTATTTGTGCAGAATCACGCTCCGAGGACTGCCCAGGAATAGGGCTGTGAGCCAGATCTGGAATCCAATAACCAGCTGCACCCATTTTCCAGTCTCCCTCAGTTAACAAAAGATTTAACAAATGTGGGGAACTCACTTCAACCACAAGAGGCAGTTTATTGCCTCTTTCTTGCCTTAAGGAGTTTTGGGCGAAATAATGTTGCTATCCATTACAGAAGAAATGCATGTACTCACTCCAGTCTTAGTTTTCAATACTACAACTTCTGACTCGGGCGCTTCAACAAACTGAACTGTGTCATGCTGCTCCGGCCCCTCCACCGCTGAGTCAGAGGTTAGGAATTTGTTTGATACTAGTGCATCATCAGAGAGTTTGACGCAGGCCTCAGCAAACTTTGACACTGCTGACGGATCCGAAACCAACTCTGACAGGAGACATACAGGTATTTTTCCTGTTAACTGCACTGGTTCCTAAGTTAAAACCATAGCATTATGAAAAAGGTCACGTGATGCGCCTGGAGGAATAGCAGCTGCTTTGGGACTCTCCCCTCTCTGCTGTTATAACGCCGTTTTTTCTCCACATTCCAGCTTAATTTATTCAACTCAGCTTAATCTAAACTAGTGGTCTACTCTAAGTAAACTTGTTTCGGCTGTCGGGCAAGAGATGGAAGAAATATCCCAGGAGCTTGAGGCGAAGCGGCCCTGACGTAGTTCGTCTCCAACAGACCCTCAGGACGAACTAACCCCTACCCGTGTGTACAACGAGTTGTCAACAATAAAAGAAGCCCTATTTAAATTGATAGAAGAGGTAGCCGATTTCAAACCTGCACTGACTCAGCTAGCTCGGCGAGTCACCGACATCGAAGCTCGAATCTCGTCTTTGGAAAGGAATTCTGACAAGCTCGGCCCAGCCATGGTCGAATATAAGAGAGCGGTGGCTAAACTGGAGGATCGTCTCGACGATCTTGAAAGAAGAAATCGCTGCAACAACCTTGTCCTGATAGGGCTTCCAGAGGGAGAAGAGGGCACGAATACAATCCTTTTTTGCAAAAGTTCCTGAAGAAAACAGTCGGACCCTCGCCTAATGGGCCCGAATACGTCATCGAAAGAGGCCATCAGGCCTTAAGGGCAAAACCACCTCCATTGTACACTCCCAGGCCTCTAATTTTCAAGCTCCTCAATTTCCTCGATCGGGAGCATATTTTGAAAGAGGCGAGAAAATTACCAGCGATCTTATGGGAGGGCAAGAAGCTCCGAGTGGTTCCTGACTTAACCTTAAAAATCCGGATAGCAAGATCCAATTTCCGTCCCCATCACATCAGCTTTGGGCTGCAGGGAGTGAAACATCAGATGCTATACCCAGCCAGGCTGGAGGTCTGCTTAAGGATGGCTCTAAGCGCTCGATACACGGAGGAGGCTATTAAATCTCTCAACAATTTGATGCCTGACTTATTCCCCAAAGGTTGAAGAGATCTACAATCGACACTATTCCTCTATTTCTCTGCTTTTGAATGACTTTAGATGGACAACCTTTAACTCATGCTTGCCAGTGCTACATATGATGTTGGTGTATTTGGGAGTTACTCTAATGTTCACTTAACTTAAAAAATTTTCTTTCTTTTATTCTTTCTTTTTTTTTGAGACCTGCTTCAGGGGTTCCAACTCTCAGATGGTACAGCTAACATTTATGAGGGAACGACCTCATTGGGAAGAGGGGAAGCCTTTATTAATTTGCTCAGTAACCGCTAGATGGAGTCTGTACTCTAGGTAAGTGCGAGCGATCTGCTGCATGACTGGCTGAGCGCCAGCTTGTTTTGTTAGTTTTCTCTTCCCCCCTTTTCGGCTCTTATTTTTATTCTCTGTTTTTTTTTTGGCCCCCGGAACATTCCCAGGCTTCAACTCAATTTTGGGCTGTAAGAGATTTTGTTGGTCTGTCTGTACTCCCGAAACCCACCTGTTAATATGGGCTTGTTAAGTGTTTTTTTCTTACTCGGGCTTTTTTTGCTTATCATTTAGGATCATCGGTGGGCATTCAAACTAACTGCAAGTTCTAGCATGAGATCTGTTTTTGTCTGGGGACTTGTCGCATGGACACTGTTTGTTCTGGCTCAAGATTCGCAAACCCCCTAACTGGGCAATTAGAGGGGACTCCCAGTGTTTCTTCCTGTTAGGAACTTCTGCATGAAGTTTATGGGTTCCTTTTATTATTCTTTCACTCTCTTAGGACGCCTTCGGCATAACTTGATTTGGTTGCCCTTATGCTTGCCCTCAATTTATTTTATTTTATTATTTATTATTTATATGTGGAGATTGAATTAAGGGTGGTCATATTTTTCAAGGCTACCTACTGTATAATTAAGGGCAATCCCTTCTTCAAGGGTCCTGCAAAAATTTGTGAGTTTTCAGAATGTGGCCCCAATATTATTTTGTTACGGGGCTCCTATCAGTGCATGTCATGGTCCGCTGTTCTCTGAGTCGGCCATGCCAGGTGGTTGGTGTAGGAATGTTTGGGATAAGGTTAGGAAACTTTTAAAGGTTTCTTTTTCTAGAGTTGGGTACTGGGGTATTCATGTGGTGTAGGAAGCTTTCCAATTGGTTCCATATCTCTTTGTCGAGTTTCTTCATGGTTAGCAAACTGAATATTATTTCCTGGAATATAAAAGGGGAAGGATAACAAGAAAAATATGTTATTTTAAACCATTTGGCACATTTCAACCGTCAATAGTTTTCTTCAAGAAACTCATATGCTCCCGGAACAGCTCCATCACTTTAAGAAAAGGTGGTAGGTCAGGTTTTGGGGCAGGGATTTCTGCCAAAAGGGGTAGCCATCTTAGTGGCCAAAGGAATCCCTTTCTTTCCTTCAGAGGTTCTTTCTGACCCCAATGGCAGATATGTAATAGTTTCAGGGAAGCTGGGGGGAGTTAGTTTAGTATTGGGGTCTATTTATGGCCCAAACCAAGAGTCACCCTCTTTCTTCACCCAGCTGGCCGTGCTTATAGCCCCCCTTGCAGATAGTCCCATAATCTTAGGAAGGGATTGGAATCAGGTACAGTCCAACCGTATTGATCGTTCATGGTGCAGAGCCGCTTGTCTGTCTCCATCCCAGAGGGCGTTAGCTGAGTTTACCTCTTCCTTGGGCCTTACCAACCCATGGAGAATGATCAACCCTACTACTAAAGAGTTTACCTTCTGTTCCCCTGTTCATAGAAGCTATTCTCGAATCGATTTTTTCTTGGTTAGTCACCAAGTTCTTTCCTTTATTCAAGAAGTTACTATATCGAGTCGAGTAATTTCGGACCACTCACCCATTGGTTTTCGATGCCGTCCATTGCCTGCTCCTCCTAGATCTTATTCATGGTCTTTGAATGATTCTCTGCTCAAGGATCCCCAACTGTTAGGTCACTTTCGATCCTTTATGTCTCATGCAATTACATCCAATTGGGGTTCTATCAGTGCAGTGAACCAGACATGATCGGCCTTGAAGGCCACATGGAGAGGTGAGCTAATTAGGCTTGCATCAGTTCGTAAAAGAAAACAATGCGCCTTCTATCTAATTGCTTGGAGAGGATTAAAGCCTTGAGGTTAGGTGGGAGAAGATTCTGATCTCTGGATCAAGATCAAGAACTAGCCACGCTTAGGGCTTGGTACGCAGGTACTTTAAGGGAGGGGGTTGAGAATCGGGCTTCTAGATTGAAGGCCTTATACATAGGGCAGGGCAGCAAAGCTGGCAAAATCTTGGTGTGGCAGTTGAAACAACGAGCAACGGCTAAGAGTGTGGCAGGGCTGAGACACCCGGGGACCAATAATATAGTTTCTGATCCAGAGGGTATACTAGGTATCTTTTTTGACTTCTATAAACATTTATATTCTAGTACACCGCTTTCTCCTGATGAGAATATTAAGATAAGGGAGTTTTTGGCAAACATTCCCTTCCCTACACTCCCGGAGGAGAATAGCCAGAGGCTAGAGGCTCCTTTCTCCCAAAAGGAGATTACTGAAGCTATTGATGCTCTAAAGTTAGATAAGACCCCGGGACCAGATGGTTTTACAGCCCTTTTTTTCAAGTCGTTCAAAGATCTTTGGTACCGCTGTTGCAACAACTCTTCGCTTTTTGGCATGACCATGGGATAAAGGACCCATCTCTTTTCGAGGCAAGGATTATTTTTCTACCCAAACCTGAGAAATCATTAGACTTGGTTGGTAACTATAGACCAATCTCATTACTGAATATTGATATTAAAATCTATGCCAAGATCCTGACCACCCGAATCAAAACTTCGTGGCTAGACCTAGTGAGTCCGGAGCAGGTTGGATTCGTGGTGGGTCGTTCGTCAGGGGACCATTTTAGAAAATTATTTTATTTAATCTCAGCGTCCTCGTGCCCAGATATGGAAGCGTCTCTGGTGTCCTTAGACGCAGAGAAAGCTTTTGATAGGGTGGAGTGGAATTTCATGTTTCAGGTATTGTCCAATTTTGGTTTCCCGGAAAAATTTTTGAACTATATTTGGGTCCTTTATACATGCCCTTCAGCGAGGATTCAATGCAACAATTTGATTTCAGCTGTTTTTCCCTTTGCTACAGGCACACGTCAGGGATGTCCCTCTCCTCTATCTATTCAATTTATATTTAGAACCACTAATCAGGGCCATTAACAATGACAAGCAAGTTCAAGGGATCTGCATAGGGAAGTCTGAGTATAAGCTATCAGTCTTTGCTGACGATATACTTTGCATATTATCAAAATAGTCTAGAATCGCCCTCATTTGTTTCAAATTATTTCAGATTTTAGCAAAATTTCGGCTATAATTTGAACAAGAGTAAAACTATGGTTCATCCGCTATCCCTTATCTTCAACAAAGTTGGTGTGCATCTTTAGGCCTACAATGGCAGCCTAAATTTTGCTTCATTTAGGTATCCAAATCTCAAAGGACTTGCTGATGACTTGGTAGATTTAAACTTTAAACCCTTATTTAAATCTATTAAGGAGAACCTGGAAAGGTGGTCTAAGCTTCCGCTATCCTTTTGGGGGAGAACTAATACAATTAAAATGATGATTCTACCAAAAATTTTCTACCCTTTACAACCTTAATGTATACCTTCCCAGGTCCTTCTTTAACCCAATCTACAAATATTGCACGGATTTCTTATGGAAGGGGAAACCCCCTCATAGGGCCTATAGGAAGCTCACCTCCCAAGGAAGGTGAGGGGCTTACAGCTCCCGGATTTTTATATTTACTATCTGGCTAGCCATGCTGCCAGGGCGGCCCTATGGGTGCTGATGTGAAATGGCTTCGAGGGCTTATATGATCGGGTCGCTGGCTCATAGTGTTAACCTAGATCTAGAAGCCTGTCTATATATTCCATGGTCAAAGGTTCCTGCCAAAGTGAGATATTCCCCGATGGGGTGGGACATAAAGGCTCTTCACCAACTCTACTCATTTTTGAGTATCCCCTATGCAAAGGATTTAATGCAGCCTCTTTTAAAGAATCCTAACCTTCTGGTTGGTAATCAGCTGATAAGGAGATGCGTAGGCAATCTCCCCTCTAACCCCAAGATAGTTGACTTTGTTTTAGAAGGCTCAGTTATTTCAGCCCTCCGTTCTGATGGAGAAACTTAGGGTGGAACCCAATGATCGGTTGCGGCTGTACCAGATCCATAGATGTATTAGTTCCTCCTAGGGGTAGTAAGGGTCGGATGAAGCTGGGAGCTTCTAAGGAAGATGAGAGACTTGACATTATCTGGCAACTCAGTTTCTAAATTATACAAATTAATTATAGCTAAGCGGATACCAGTATCTCCCCAATACCTTATTACTGGGAGGTGAACTTATCCTTGGGTTGGTCTGAAGAGGACTGGTGTAAGGTCTGGTCGGATTTATATGTATATGTCAAGCAAAATAGATTAAGGGGTCTTCAATTTAATCTTTTGCATAATCTCTATCTCTCCCCGGCTAAACTCTCCCGGATATATAGTCTCAGCTCTCCAGAGTGTAAGATTTGTGGCTGCTCTGTTGGTACTATTTATCATAAATTATGGGGATGTCCCAAGGCAGTTAAACTCTGGGATTCAGTGAAGCTGTGGATAGGCCCCTATTCTAACATTTCGGTTTATTTTAATGCCGATGTATGCATTCTTGGCATGTTTACCCACATCCCTGCGGTAGCACAAAAGCACCAAATGGCCCTGGTGGCTCTGGTGACGAAGCTACTTCTCCTCCGTTATTGGCGTAGTGATAAATCTCCCTCCTTTAAAGAATGGTGGGATGAGTTTCTAGGTGCTTTAAATGCGGAGAGGACTGTAGCTAATTTTTCTAATTCAACTAAGAAATTTAACAAATACTGGGGTAATTTCTTACGGTGCTTGAAGGTCAAATATGGTTATTAGAGGGGTAGGTCCTCTTCTGGGTTCATACTTTATCCCGACATTTGTAATAAATTTCCCCCTCTCTCTCTTAACCATAAGCGGAAGGAATTTGGACAAATAGGCTTTCTCTTTCCTTCTCCCCCGCAAGAGGCAATTAGGTCGAATGATCTTCCTCAGACAATACTAATCTAGGACAGCCTTAGTTATTTATTGGTCAGGTTGCTAATACACTCCGCCTACATTATTCTGTTTCTCTTTCTTTCTTCTATAAGGAATAGCTGCCTGGGGTTGGGGGATGGGGTTGTGGTTGGGGATGGGAGAGTTTGGGAGGTGTACCCCTTCTTGATATGTTGCGACTCATGACAATCTACAGTATGAATATTTGTAAAGGGGTTATTGTTTTTGGGTTTGTTTCGTGTATTGTACATGTTGTTTGTTATAAAATAAAGTTATTTGCCAAAAAAAAAAAAGTTTTGTCAGAAAGAAAAATAAAAAAAAACCCATAGCATTATTTGTATTCACCAAAGGTCGCATAAAGGCATGTTCTATGGATGCGGATATGTTGTTCGATCCACACTGTCTGGCAGGTACCTTGCCACTTTAGGATGGGCTGGAAGGTCTTCAATCTGGCTCCTCCCACCCACCCAGGTGGTAAAACCCTCGGCTCCGCCCCATGACGCCAGATCTTCCTTACCACTTGGAAGCTCAGGTTCCCTCCTTAATGCTCCCACGTTTTGTAGGCCCTGGATCTTAAATCTTCGTATTTTATCCCAAAACTCACACTTAGACTCACTCGAATTCAGTCTTCACCTCATTCCCTCATGGTTGCGATGGAAGACAAGTCCATTCCAGGGTTCCATCGGTGCCCTTGCAGGCAGAAGATGTCTCGCACCTATCCTCACGCCACGTGCGTTTACTGTCTCAGACACGACTATGCTCTGCAGGCTTGCTTTCTCTGTCTGTCCTTCTCTCCTTCAGTGCTCAAGGACCATGCTGCCTGACTTCAGCTGGGGTGACTGTGAAATGGTTCCCACCGGTAAAGTCAAAGGAGGCCTGATGGGTGGTGTCCATAGCGGCGGGCTCCGGGGAGCAACTTGAACAGCTGGAACAGCTCACGGCCCTCGAGAAGGAGGCGGCCCAAGCCACGGCAAGCTCCTCCTCAGCTTTGGCCTTCATCCCACTCCAATTGGGCTCTTCCTACATGGCTTCCTTTGGGAGCTCTGCCAGTCTCTCTCAACTAAAGGAGAGGGTCTTTCTGGGTCTCATACCTCTCAGTCCAAGAAGAAGGATACTAAAAAAGGTAAGTCCCAGAGTCGAAATTCGTGGGAGCGGGAGAGATCTCGCTCCCTGGATCATCACCTCTTGGCTTCGGTTGAGGTTGTGGCCTAGGCTGCTGGTTTCACAAAGTCACCGTCAGACCAGCTGGTCAAGACTCCTGTCGATGAGGCCAAGATTTTTCTCGAGCCCACCAACAGGTTGTCGACCATGGAGGCCAACAACACACTTTCTCAGACACCAGTGCTCCTGGTTCCCTCCAAAGACTTGCCTCAGCTTGCAGAGTCAATGTCCCCAGTCAAGGACCCTGAACCGGAGAGGCAGCAGGTTTCCCCCACTCCTTCTTCAGCCCGCTGCTGGCACCATCGATGGCCAAAGTTGAGGTCTCGGTCCTCTTCCACTTCAGGCAAGTCCCGCCGACGTCAGTGGTCCTGGTCCTGACACTACGGAAAGCGGCTCCGCCGCTCGTCCTCCTCATCCTCCTCGGCTGAGGAGAGGCTGCGGTGCAAGTTGCATTGGTGCTATGAGGATCTCATGTGGCAGCAACTTCTTTTGTCCGGCAGCAAGCCAGAACTGACTTCCACACCGGCAATTAAGTGGCTGTTCCCTGAATGGCCAAAGCTGTCTCCTGCCTCCGGTTCCTTGGTCGAGGATCCAGTTTCGGCACTGACTGCTCGGCCAAAACCGGCTGCTCTGCCCATTGTGGTGGAACCTTCACCCCCTCAGCCAAAGATCAGGGCACCGACCAAGGATTCTTGGTCATCTCAAGGTTTGCCCCATCGGTTGTCATTCTCTCTCATCCCCGATCATCCTCGGTGTGTGGAGAGTGGCTGAGGCAGTCAACAGCTGTACATGGACTGTTTGGAGTCCAAGCTCGCCTCATTGCATTCCCATCTAGTTGACCTGGAATCCTCAGGGGGTCTGTCTGTGGACAAGAGCCCCACCTCATTCCTGGGTACTCTTTGACTCATCTCGGAGTCCACCGGGATGCTGCTCGAACCCATGCAAAAATGAGCCAGATATCCCCTTATGGAGATTCTGGACAAAGGTGATTCCCCACAGAAGCCTTCCCTGTGGCCAAGGCCATTGTGGGTCTGGCTCTAGAGCTCTGGCAGTGTCCGGCCTCCTGTCCTGTGCCTTCTGCCAGGATGGCCTGCAAGTATGTGGTCCCTACTGGCTCCCTCTCCGGCTTCTCGGAGCACCCCTTGGCCAAGGGGTTGATGGCTGATAGCATTTTCAGGTGCTCAGGACACACTAGGGACATGGACAAGCCCCCAGATAAGGAGTCCAAAAAGTTGGACTATTCTGGGAGGAAAGTGTACACTGCCACCTCTTTGGGCCTTTGCCAGGCTTGCTCGGCCATTCTGATGGCACATTTCTCTCACGCCCTGTTGCGCTCCTTGGATGAGGTTCTCCCTCATCTCCCGGCTGACCTTCAGACCATGGTCAAGCAGGTTCAGGACCACAGAAGGCCGGTGGCTAAACAACAGCTCCAGATGGCTCTGGACATCGGAGACTCTTGTGCCCGGTCAGTTGCCACTGCAGTGGCCATGCACTGCAGGGCTTGGTTGCGTATCTCAACCTTTACGGCAGATACCCAACACAGGCTAGCAGATGTCCCCTTTCTATGCACCGACCTATTTGGGTCCTGGGTGGAGGGTCATCTCCAGCGCATTGAGAAGTCTAATGCCACCTTAGACTCGGTTGCATCTGCTCAGAGGGACAAAGGTCACCAACAGCAGCATAAGCCCTTTCATCCGTCTGCTCCTGCAGCAAGACCCACCCAGCAGCATCAGCAGGAGGGCCAACAGGCTCATGCTTGGTGCCCTAAAGCCAAGTCCAGCACTTCCTCAGTCAGGAAGCCTCAGGTGAAGGGCTCCAGTGGCTTCTTGGCTGGTCCCTCCTCTTCTAAGCCTGCCCAGTGATGGGTTGCAGGGTGCCACCCCAACCTCATCTTGTCTTCCCTAGGTCCCCCCTTGGGGGGCCAGCTCAGCCACTTCCTTTCTACCTGGTCCGCTATCACCACAGACCACTGGGTGCTGGAGGTGGTAGGCAGGGGCCTGCCTCTGGAATTCATGCAGGTCCCTTCCTTTCGAGCCCGTGCCCCGCTGGGGGCCACCAGATCTGTAGCCTCCCTATCGGCTGTCCGAGATGACATAGTTATGCTCCTCCACAAGGAGGTAGTCAGCAAGGTGGTGGATCCTCCTCCTTGCACAGGGTTTGTGTCCAGGTACTTCCTGGTTCCAAAACGGATGGGGGGCTGGTGCTCCATTCTCGATCTGCATGACCTGAGCAAGTTCCTAATGCCATGCACCTTCCGGATGGTGACTCTGGCTCAGATCATACCATCCCTGGAACAGGGCATGTGGTTCTGCTCCCTGGACCTTCAGAACGTGTTCTTTCATGTCCTAATTGGTCCGTCTCATCAGAGGTTCCTCCGCTTTCGAGCAGAGGGAACCCTTTACGAGTTCCGGGCCATGCCCTTCGGCCTTTCTTCAGCTCCCAGGGTCTTCACCAAATGCATGGCAGTGGTGGCAGCATTCCTGTGGCACTGTGGGTCTGGGTCAACCCTTACCTGGACGATTGGCTGATAGCATCCCCCTCCAGGTTGGAGGCAGAGCGGTCCAGAGATCTGGCCCTCCAGGTTTGCTGTCAACTGGGCCTCCTCATCAACAAAGTCAAGTTGGAACTCATGCCTTCACAGGTGATTCAGTTCATTGGGGTGGAGCTCGACTCTCTCTGAGCCAGAGCTCAGCTGCCGGTGGACAGGGCCAAGGTCCATTCCTCCTCTGCCCAGTCATTTCAGGTTGGGCAATTGCACCCTGCCTGGGACTTCCTGTGCCTTCTGGGTCTCATGGCGGCCTGCACCAGCGTGGTCTGTTGGGCTCACTGGCATATGTGCCCCCTGCAGCGGGGTCTGGCCTGCCAGTGGTCTCAGTGTTCTGGTCACCTAGATCAGCCAGTCTCCATGACCCAGGAGATGTGGGATGGCCTGCAGTGGTGGCTCATCCCAGCTCATCTGCAGGAGGGAATCCCATTTGTTCACCCCGAGCCGATGGTCATCTTGACGACCGACACCTCTCTTGTGGGTTGGGGTGCCCATCTGGGGGAGCATAGAGCCCTCGGACTCTGGTCCCCTCAGGAGTTCCAATGCCACATCAACCTGTTGGAGCTCCAAGTGGTCTGGCTAGCACTGACCACCTTCGCTCCGTTCCTTCGGGGTCAAGTGGTCCAGATCCAGATGGACAACACCACGACCATGTACTATCTCAGCCAAAAGGGTGGGACACACTCCTTGCCTCCGTATAAGGAGGCTCTTTGCATTTGGTCCCTCTTGCTTAGCCTGGAGGTGGATCTCCTAGCCATTCACATGGCAGGAGCCTCGAACAGTCTGGTTGATGCCCTCAGCCGAATAGGTGATACATCTCATGAGTGGTCTCTCCTGCCAGAGGTAGTACAAGATCTGTTCTCCCACTGGGGCACACCCTGAGGTGGACCTGTTCACCTCCAGGGAGACTGCCAAGCTGAGGCTGTATCATGCCTGCCCCCCTCAGCAGGGCTCACTGCAGTGGGATGCCTTCTCAAGGCCTTGGACCGCAGGCCTCTTTTACACCTTCCCTCCATTTCCCTTGATCCACAAGGTGCTCCTCAAGGTGAGGAGTAACAAGGCATAGGTGATTCTGGTATCCCCAGACTGGCCCCACCAGTTCTGATATCCAGATCTCCTCAGCCTCAGCTCCAAGCTCCCGAGGTGGCTTCCAGCCCGCTCAGACCTGCTTTCCATCAACATGGGGAAGGTACTCCATCTGGACCTTCAATCCCTGCACCTGATGGCCTGGTTCCTGAGTGGCTAGAGTTACAGTCCTTGGGTCTTTTCAATGAGGTCCTCAACATTGTTGAGGCATCCCATAAGGAGTCAACCAGAATGTTATGCCTTTAAATGGAAGAGATTCTCCATTTAGTATCAGGGCATGGGGTTGGACCCCTCATCCTGCCCATTGGCTAGCATTTTGGACTACCTGTGGTCCCTTTCTCAGCAAGGGCTTCAGTCGATGACCCTTAAGGTGCACCTGGCAGCCATCTCTGCTTACCAGGCATGGGCCGGCAAGCAGTCAGTGGTGCAGGAGAAGGTGGTCTGGTTCTTTTTCAAGGGCCTAGATTACATATCTCTTCTGGTGCATGAACCTCCACCTCTGTGGGATCTACTGCTGGTATTGGCTAAGCTCATGGACAAGCCATTCGAACCAATGCACAGGTGTGCCATCTTTCACCTGTCGTGGAAGACCACCTTCTTGGTGGCTATCACATCAGCCAGAAGGATTGGAGAGCTCCAGGTGCTTTCCATCGAATCTCCCTACCTGGACTTCCACAGGGACAAGGTTGTCATGTACCCCAACCAAAATTTCTTCTGAAGGTGGTGTCAGAGTTTCACCTGAATCAGGTAATGACACTGCTGGTGTTCTACCCAAATCACACCTTGGAGGCCTAGTACAGGCTCCATACATTGGACCTGAGAAGAGCGCTCGCCTACTATAAAGAGTGTATGGCAGAAGTTTGGGGAGAGGTTTTCCTGCTGTTTGTCACCTACACTGAAGCCACACCTTGCAGACCTGCAGCCAAGTGGACGATTGGCAGGTGGATTACTTCCTGCATTGATCTCTGCTATAGGTTGGTGGGCAAAGAGCCTGCCGTAGGGTTAAGAGTTTATTCCACCCACCATACCACTGCTTTGGTAGCTGCTTCTAGGGATGTTCCTATCCAGGAAATCTGCAGGGCTGCTACCTGGAAGTCAGCACACAGCTTCATTTCCCATTACCACATTGACCTCGAGTCATGCCGGGATTCTGGTTTTGGGGCCTCAGTTCTCCAGTCCCTGTTCCCTAAGTAAGGGGTGTGTGCCTTGCCTCCTTCCTCCTGGATAACTGCTAGGAGTCTGCCAGACAGTGTGGATAGAACAACATATCCACATCCCTAGAAATACAGGTTACTCACCTGTAACAGGAGTTCTAGGAGTGGTATATATTGTTCATCCACATGGACCCACCCGACCTCCCCAGCTTCGGCGTGCAACCTGGCTTTCAGCGGGCTAGATCTGGTGTCATGGGGTGGAGCCAAGGGTTTTACCATCTGGGTGGGTGGGAGGAGCCAGCTTGAAGACCTTCCAACCCATCTTAAAGCAACAAGGTACCAGCCAGATAGTGTGGATGAACAACATATACCACTCCTAGAACTCCTCTTACAGGTGAGTAACCTGTATTTCTTTGGCTCTAACTATAGCAAATACCAGTTCTCTGTTAGATAATCACAGTTGCTTGAGCCAAACCTCTTCAGAAGACATTGTAGGAACAGATAAATCCTCTATTTCATGAAGCTGGTCAGGTTCCTTGTCCAATAAACTAGAATCCATGCTATTCTCCTGAGCTAGACCTGTGAGTTGGGAGATCTGCAATCCCATAGGTACACCAGCATAATGAGCTTCCTCAGCATTACAGCATTAGCTTCCATGAGCACAGCACCCCCTCACAAAGAGTAGGGGAATTTTTTATTAGATGAAATATAACAACATATTACACTCAAGAAAACACATAATTTGGCTATCATTAGTTTAAATACACAAAAAACAACAGTGCTACACTTTTTACTGGAAATAAAATAAACCAAAAAGAGTTTTAACCTTTGAACAAAAAAAAATCCATTTTTATCATTTAGAGCATTCTTATTATTCTAAACCTCTTGAGTATGCACCTGTATACTTATCATGTTGCCCCTTCAAATAAAAGCTTTGGGAGGGCTCTCCACCAATTTTCCATCATGGGAGGAGGCATTGCTGATTTTTCTTTTAGGTAAACTAATGCCACTTCTTTTTTAATAGTTTCTATTAGACCATTTAAAGGTATATATCTTTGTTGCATCACATATTTACATCTGTTCTGCCAAATACTCCACTTTATTATTGCAAATACCACCCTTAACGTCCCTGGGTAAAACATATCCCATTCAGTCTGAAATTTCCCATATACTAACTCTGTGTAAGTCGTGTGTCCTAATATGGGTGTTTCCCATTTTCAAGCTAATTGATCCCATAACAGTTCTACGTAGGAACACTCAAAAAATAAATGCTGCATGGTTTCTACTTGTGCAATACATAATTCCCTAATACATATTCTTTCTTTTACAGCTTTATGGGCATGCTTTCCTCTCACATTTAATTTGCTGTGGCAACACATCCAGTTGGTATCCCACATCTTCCCTGGTATCCTTGCCTCTGATATTTGTTTAATTAGCCATTTAGGCTCTATGTCTGGAGGGCAGGTAAAGCAAGGCCCATTTATAAAGTGCATCCCCAAAATGTCTGCGTAAAAAGCTTTCCTATTTAGCCCTTGACAATTTTGAATAGTCACATCCCATTGTTTTAGTTTTTTCAAAATTTCTATCAAATATAGAGATGTTCCTTCTGGAATTAATCTAAACACTCCCCATTTTGGTGCTTCCCATTTATTGAAAAAATAAATACATCTAGCTTTTAAGCTTATTGCCCAATCCAACTGATTCCCTATTAGAAGGGGAATAATACTAGAATATACATATATAGAGAAAACAAATAACACTGGGTTAAGCATATTCAGACCCCCTTGTTTAACTGGCCAGTACGTTACAGACCTCCGGACGGGATTCAACCTGCTCCCCCATACTAGCTGAAAGCATATGTTATTCATTCTAGCTTCTTGTTTGATAGGGAGTGGAAACACATAACTCAAAGTTAAAAAAAAATAGAATTATACATGTTTTTAACATGTTAATTCTTTTAGATCTGGTCATTGGATATGACTTCCATTTTTGTACTTTTTTCTGCCTCCTCTAATTTTTCTGCCCAATTCCTTTCTGCTGCATTTATACCCCCAAAGGATGCCCCCAACAATTGCACTGTGTCACTTTGAATCTGTATCCTTTTTATCTCAGTGGCTTGTAGTTCTGGCCTAATGGCTATAGCTACCCCTTTACTTTTCTATGTATTTATTTTTGACTCAGAAAATGCTGAGAAGGATTTTATGACCCCTAGTGCATGGACTCTGGATCTATGATCTGCTACCAGAAGGCATACATCATCTGCATAAGCCATTGTATATGGGAAATTTGTGGCAGCAGGGCTCTTCATGTGTCTAATTTGTTTATCCTTGTGTAAGAGTCTCAGTATTGAATCTATTGTAAACACATATAAAAGGGGACTCAGTGGACACCGTTGCTTAACCCCTCTTCTAATTTTAATATGTGGTCCTAGGCATCCATTAACCAAAGTTGTCATAAATGCATTATTATACAATTTTTGTACCCATTGAACAAAGGTCTGTGGCAATCCATGTGTTTTTAAGACTTTGAACAAGTAAATATGAGGTACTAAATCAAATGCCTTTGTTTGATCTAGGCTTATAACACAACCTCCTGCTGTAGGACTATCACAAACTTCTCTTATTAACTTCAAATTATCCAACATTGACCTCTGCAGTATTGCACAAGTTTGGGTAGAATGTATCAGGCTACCTACAACCTTTGTCAACCTAATGCATATTATTTTGATCAGCAGTTTCCAGTCAGTATTTATTAAGCTGATTGACCTCCAATTGTTTATATCCTCTTTTGCATTTTTTTATGTAAGTAGATTAGTAAACTATCTGCCAATGTAGGTGGTATTGTATAATGACCCTGTAATATAGTGTTAAAAATCATGGTCATTGGTACTTTTAGTTTTTCTATGCTTTTTTTTATAAAACTTGTTAGGAATTCCATTGGGGCCTGGTGTTACCCCATTTTTTAACTGACTTATCAAAAATTCAACTTCTTTTTCCATTATTGGTTTTGTCATTTTTCTATTATCTTCATCTGATAACTGGGGAATATTAAGTTTGTCTAAAATGTTTTCTATGTCCCTAAGTTCTGGAGCTTCCTGTCCAAATATTGAATAGGTATGGTTAACCACTAAGTTTAACATTTCCTTATTAGTCTTTAAATTTTCCCCTTCCCTATTTTTAAGGTATGGCATATATTTTATGTCTATTCGTTGCCTACAACTATCATACGGATTCACCGCTTGGGCTTTACCTTTCATTCCATATTTTTGCTACATAAATAATGAAGTTGCTCTGTCATATTGATATGTGCACATATCTTTTTTTATTTGGGCTATTTGAGAGTTATAATCTAAGCCATATTCAGCTTTTAAGGAGATGACTTTTTGTAACTGTCTTCTCTTGTCTAAGTATTGTTTATAATTATTTTTGTGTTTAAGTTTTGATCTCTGTTGGCAGTGGTTCCTTATGTCAGATTTTGTTTCTAAGCACCACAAAAGTGGATTCTCATACAGCTCAAATGCTGAAAGTTTTGCATCCAGTAGCAAATTAAGGTCATGCCTTTCTTGTGCTTCCTCTAGAATTTTAATATTCATTTTCCAATGGTTATGGATATTTGGTTTATTCCTAGGCGTTCCTAAATGTATCTTTAATAAACAGTGATCAGAAGTTTCCACAGGAATAGCTATTATTTGATTACATGGTAGCCATTCTGATATAAAAAAAGGTCAATCCGCGAGAATGACCTTCCTTTATGATATGTATGAGTCGGGGGTTGTGTGCCAAAGATTGCTCCATCTGTTAACTTGGCAGTATTGCACATTTTACATAAGTTAGAATCTCTATATAGTTTTTGTGTCAAGCCTGTTTTATCTGACAGAGACATTATACAATTAAAGTTACCACCAAACAATACTGACTTTGTAGTGCGTAAATAAGGCTGAACCACTTTCATGACATCCACTCTTTGTGTTTTTACTTGGGGGTTACATATATTTATAAACCTCCACTCCTGATGTTGAATAACTACATCCAAAATTAATACCTTCCCCTGAATTAAGTCTATCAGTCTTGTTACAACAAAATCATGCCTATTAAACAGTATCCCAACCCCTGCACAATTATCCTCCCACAAAGACCAGTAAGAGAGCCCATCTGTCCATTCCTGTGAGTCCTTTCTTGCTTCTTTCAAAGTATACAGCCTGGTATCCTGTAAAAAAAAGGATTTGTAAGTTTAGATTTTGCAGTATTGAGAAGGTGGTATGCCTTCTCCTTGGATTCCTAATGCTGTTTATGTTCAGGGTCCCACAGGTTAGGACCAAATTAATTTTAACAAGTTAAGGAAGGATCACAACTTTCTCTCTTTTCCAGGTGATCTACATTTACATCTCTTTTTCCCAGATTTCTTAGAGTCACTTGAGACTTGTTCTTTATCCGTCATAAGTTTAGGTTGTGAGGAAGAGGCCATTGAAGATGCATCAGAGTCATCCTCTGTCCCCTCTGTTTGCTTTCTTTTGGCCAAGGGGGGTATACCTGTTTTTTGATGGTACTACTTCCATCAATTGCGATTTATCAGCCAAGTTTTGGACCTTAGAAGGACCTTTATTGGATCTGCTTCTAGTTACCCTTTTTTGAGATTTTAGTGTCCAGGTTGTTTCTTCTAGAGGGGGCATTGTATAACTGCTAACCTGCTTAGGTGTTGTAGGTAAGTTTAATCTGCTTGAGCCTGGAGTATCCCCCCAGTTTCCATCTTCTGGTGCTGCTACGTTTATGTCGGGCACATCTGTAGGTCCTCCTTCCTCTACCTGTTCTGTAACTGAGGCTTGAGGGTGAGCCAGGACTGGGCCTGTGTCTTGTCCCATGGACTCTGTCTCAGTGGCCCTTAGGGTTGTTTCTAGCCTATGGGCCTTCATTCTATTATTGGGAGGAGGTCAAGCAGCTACTTATTGTTGTGCTCTGTACACTGTCTCATCTTGTTCATCTTGCATCTGGCAGGAGTTGTTATGAAAAGCCCAGGGGCAGTTCCTGAAAGTATGAGTGATGGCCTCACATAAGTCGCAGTATGCAGGATTAGGGAAGCCTAGACTGGTGTGACCAATGCCTAAGCAAAGAGAGCATTTTAATTTATCACATGCATTGTTTAAATGTGACTGAGCTCCACATCTGAAACATGATTTCAGTTGCCTGGGGTAAAATATGAAACCACGATCCCTTCCCAGGTAAAAACAGCTTGGCAAATGTTGTATTGCTCCATTTAAGTGAGGTAGTCTAACTTGCATTTTTCAACCCCCTGTCCAAAATTGTTCTGAATCTATGATTGCTTCAGGTAATCCCAGGACTGCACATTTCAGTTTCAACCATCTGATAATATCTGCAGCTGCCACCCCCTCATTTTTAAAAAGCACTGTGATGGTTTTTATTGCTGGCTTTGTTAAGGGGATGGCCACAAAGGGGGTCCACAGAAGGGTATATTTCACATGCTGGTATTTTTCCCAGACTTGTTCTAGGCCCGCTGCTGTTTTAAAGCTGAGATGAAAATTGGCATTTCCAGAGGTATGTATGAGTGCATAGATTTCAGTGGGCAAGAAATGCAAACTCTCTTTGACCAGTGTCTTCCCCATGTAAACCCAGTCTGGAAAGACATCAAGATCCCCACTGTATCTTATTCTCACAGCATTTCATTGTTTTGCTAGCTCGGGGGGAGCATGAAAGAGCCCTGCAAAATACCTGGATACCTGGGGTGGGGCTGTTGGCTCTCAAGGATTCCCTTACTCTGACTGGGATTTTTTTTGATTTTGACCAGTTGAAGTAAAAAGGGTTGCCTTGTCAGTCTTTGAATTTTGTCCTTTTTCTGTATGCTGCCTTCCTTCTGCATGCTGACTTTCATCTGTCTGCTGCCCTGTTATACTCTGATCAGGAAGGAGATCGTCAGTTAAAACATTTACTCTTTCAGCTACTTGTGGAACTGAGGTCATTTTTAAAACAGGGTTCTGGGTTAAATGTAGCCCCAATGGGATTTCTAAGGGATCCAACATTTCAACCAAATTATCCACTTCTCCAGTGCTCTTATGGGCTGGAGAAGACCAAGTATTTGTTTCAGTAGATTTTGACCAGCCTGCCCCCCCTCATGGCTTCTGCAATTGTGACACCAGTTACTGAATTATTTGTATCAAAATTAGGAGGTACAAAGTCTCTATTGCTATTGGGGGGGGGCCTTTCAGTAGTACCTTTAATTTCTTCAGATACTCATTCTGCTTTAACCTTTTTTATTTTCACTTTCCCCTGCAGGGTATTTTTTTGCATTTGAATTACAGCAGAAATACAAGAAACAGTACCTGGATTTTTAGAAGAGTTGGCCTGTTTCCTTCTGAATATGTTCTGCTATGTCAGACTGTAGAACCACCATTTGCTCATTATTTTGTGTTTCAAAATGTTGTGGTTCAGACTCCTTGCACTGCATAGTCGGCTCTCCCTGCACATTGCTACATCCAGTAGCTCGCAGTGGCACTGCCGGTAGCCCTTTGCTTGGTACATTTCCTGGATCAGTTTCTGAGACCTTCATTATTTTAGCAGTTTTAAATAACTCTCCTGACTTTGACTCTAGGCACACACCCCATCTGGTGTGTTTACTGCCAATCGCTATATCATTGGGTATCTCTGTGATCATGGCTAAATTGGCTGCAGTGTTTGTTTCCTCGGGCCTCACCCTCAAACCCCTTGATGATACTGCAACATTCAACAGCTGGTGCTGCCTGACAGCCTGCTTCAGAGCTATGACAGGAGCTGAGGAAGCCTTCAAAAGGGCAATCTTTCCTTGTAAGTCTTTCTGTTTTGCAAGGATTTCCATTTCCTCATTTTCAAGTCTAGAGAGCTCTTGCTGGACTACCAAGGGTCTCATTTCATTACTACCTTCTTTTCCTTCCAACATAGATACAATCTCTTTGTTCTCTTTCAAAATTTTAGAGCTTACCACTCTATGCTGCTCAATCTTCATTTCCATGTCCATCTCCGTTTCTTCAGCCTCTAAGTGAATCAAGATGGGGGGGAGGAGGCCTGCTCTCCTGTCTCCAGCATGTCTTTCCTCTCCACTGACACACCCGAAGTGGCCATCTTGGCTGACGGCCAGCAATTCCCCCAGTGATGAGTAGGGGAAATGTTATTGTAAATCACATATTCAGAAAACACAGTCACAAAACAGAAAAAATAATTATAACTTCATGTGAAAATGGGTCCAGAATTTGAAACAACACACAAAAAAAAAAAACACTTAGGGATACAAACTCAGAAAACATTAATGACAAGTTATATTAAGTAACCTCTCCACCACCATTACTTATATTTAATGAAATATGTAAAACCTTTCCACCAGTGTAACACCTGTTGTGAAGAATATATAGTGCAATCTTTATGATACATTTTTCCTAGTTCATTGGAAATCAACAGACTAAGGCATTCATATGACATTCTCTGTTGTTGCAGTACCCATTGGCATCGTGCTTGCCACAAATAAAATCGTATACAGCAAAAAAAAACATTAATATATCTGGATGGTAATGCTCTAATCTTCTGCCATATTTTCCTAAAACCAAAATGTCATAGGTCAATCTCTGTAGCCAACACATATTCTATTTGGCAGCTAAAAACATCCACAATGCCGTAGCATATGAGCACTCCAAAAGAAAGTGTTCCATAGTCTCAGATATTGCTATGCACTCCATATATGGGCAACTTCTTTCCTCTAAAACTTTGTGTTTGGCATTCCCTCTTACATTTAGTCTACCATAGGCTGTAAACCATAGATTATCCCACTTTTTGGGGGGAATCCTGGGATGTATAAGCTGTCGAAGGAGTAGAGAATTCTCTACCGTGGGACAGTTTTTAAAACAGGGTTCCAATGGATAAATTCTGGACATAATATCCTGGAATAATTTTTTTTTAACTTTAGTCAGTATAGCAGCCTGTGTCATTCCCCATGTATATAACTTCTGTGCGGCTGCTTTAAAAGGAGGAATATGTATGTGGGGATGTAATTTAGGCGCTATATTAGTCCATACTCAAAGGTATTTATTTAAAGACTGCTTCGTCCAGTAATTATGAACTGTCCCCATCATAATAAGTGCAGTTTGTACAGTTTGTTTAAAAAATAACACAAGCAAAAATACCACAGGATCTATCATACCAAGGCCCCCTTCCTTAATTTCTAAATACATGTAACATCTCTTAATTGGATTAAGTCTATTACCCCACAGCATCTGAAAAAAAAATACTATAGAGTCTGGTTTCAAAATGGACAGGTACAGTAAAGGGTAAATCATAGTCACATATTGCAAAATTGGAAGTATGATTTTTTTAAGAAGTGTTATTCTTTTAAATTTAGACAACTTCTACTGTTTCCACCTAGTCACCTTTAACTCTGCCTTATTAAGTGATTTTTCCCAACTAACTTCAGGAAGATTGAGAGGCCCAAAAATTATGCCCAGCACCTCTATTGGTTAATGAGACAATTCTATTCCTGCCACCAAACTCGAGCAAAACCCCTAGGGCCTATAAAAAGCCCTTTACTTTTAGCCATATTAAGTCTGGCATTAGAAACAAGCTGGTATTTATGAAGTTTCTGCAAAAACAAAAAAATATGTTCCTTATAAGAAAAAAACCCACAAATATCATCAGCATAATCTTGAATGCGCAAAGACTGTGAGATGCCAAAACCCCCCAACCCCTCCCATGTAGGTTGTACCATGATGGATCTAAGCAATGGATCTAGGAAGAAAATACACAATAATGGGCTTAAAGAGCACCCTTGCCAAACACCTATATGAACCTCAAAACCATTACCAGCCTGCCCTTTCAAAAAAGGTCGTACAGAAAAAGTAGAATACAATAAATTCAGTTGCTGGAGACATTTGAAAGATATTTTGTATTTTTCTAGAACCAAAAACAAATAAGGATGATAGACTGTATCAAAAGCTTTTTCTTGATCAGCTGCAACCACACACCCAGACATACCTAATGTACTGCAATGCTCAATCACATCTCAGAGAATTATTAAAGCATGCTTAATTCTCTGATTCAGGAGCCCACAATACTGTTGAGGAGAAATCACCAGGGAAGTACATCCCTTCAAACGGTCATTCAAAATATGTGCAATAATTTTATAATCAGTATTTAACAGCACAATGGGCCTCCAATTGGAAATATTAGTTTTACCTCATTTTTTATAAAGGTAAAGTAACAAACCCTCTGCAAAAGAAGGAAGTATCTAATCCAAGTTAAAAAAAATGTGCATATACCAATTCTAAACCAGCTGCAATCTAATGACTAAAAGATTTATAAAATAAATGAGGAATGCTATCCAGGTCAGGTGCAGTATTACTAGGTATTATTAGGTAAAGCCTTAACAGCAAGTAATATTTCTGTTTCGGTAATAGGGGGCTGTAATTTAGTGATTTCAGCTGGAAAATCAGGGATCCGTACTGATCATAGAAATGGCAAGATGTTACTTTCCTGAATGGGAGAATGTGGCCGGAGTGTTTCATAATGTTTTTTGATTAACTCTTCCAAACCTTCTGGGGAACTAACTCTCAATCCTTCTGGGGAGATTAAGAAGTCCATATCCATATGTTCTTTAATTGTTTTACATGCTTCAAAGGGGTCCCCCATGAGAGTCTTTTGTGAGCCATTGTTCAGCATTGCCTGAAGTGTCTTAGCGCTATCATATGGGTAATTTTGCATATCTTGCTTAATGACAGTAATCTGTGAGAAATAATCTAACCTAGAACTATTTGCCAAAGTATACAGCTTTTGAAATTGATGGCTGAGTGATAAATATTTCAGGAATTTATTATTTCCCATAGATTTGCCATATTTCATGAACCAAATCTTGATGTCCTGTTTCGTATCATTCCACCATTCCCCTTTATCTGGGTATAAAAACTCTACCGATAATCGAGCAGCAAATAAAGTACCGATATCCCTAAGAACTATCGGGTCCCCCGATACTGAAATACTGAGTTTCCAATGCCCTGACTTAATAGAACCCCCATTTGCCTGGGCAAGAGATAGTGTCAACAGTAAGTGATCCGAAAATTCCACAGGAGTAATGGTAAGTTCCCCTTTAGGGAGATTCGGGGAAATAAAAATGTAATCAATTGTGAATTTATATGTGTTACGTAGATAAGTACAGTTTGGACCCCTAATATGATAACTATGGCAATCAATTGGAATGTAGCCTATCGAGAGTTGGTAATGCCCAGATCAAAAACTAAACGTTCTGACTTCTTTTTCAGCCAGCTAGTCCCTAAATTTTGGAATATGATGCCCTTGAAATTTTGTTTGTATAATAGCAAAACCCTGACATGAAAAGTTGTTATAACTTGGTTCTTGGATTCATTTTTTGCTCAGACTAAGGCTTGCTGTGGCTAACTGGTTATAGCAATATAATTATTGTATGTAATTGTATGTATTTGGTGTGTTATATATATTGTATGTTTGTATTTATTGTAATTGTTGTAACTTTATTTTTGTCTAACCAAGGGTCACCATTTTAAATTAGTTTTACTCAATGGTCTAACCCATTTAATAAAATGAATGAATGAATGAATGAATGAATGAATGAATGAATGAAATTAGTCCTGCTGTGTCAACCATTTGTGCCAAAGCATTGAATCACAGTAATTTTTTTTACCCTCCTCCCTTTTCCTTTTTTTGTCCTTCACATTGCTACAATTAAAATCTTCACAGAAAAAAATCTTATAGTTAGTGATCAAATAAGGCTGGATAGTTTTCATATGGCAAACTTTTTCTGCCTTAACCTGAGAGTTGTAAATCGTAATGAAATGACAAGCAACACCCTTCCAAAGGCCGTCCAAAATTAAAACCCTCCCAGGAATAAGGTCTATCAGTTGATGCAAAGTAAATGAATAAGAATGAAACAATATTCCCACCCCATCAGTGGTTTCCAAACAAAAAGACCAATATGAAGGGCCCCACACCCATTGATCTTCAGTAAACATCCGGGTTTCCTGGAGTAAGGTAACACCCAACTTGGCATCATGAAGTTATTGAAAAACAGCCTGCCTTTAACTGGATTTAACAAACTATGTACATTAATGGATCCAACAGTACCAAAAGACATTCAGTAGAGAATAAGGACCTAAACCAAAAAAAGTTAACTATTTGTTTTCCTTTTTTATCTTTTTCTTTTCCTTATATGACCCTTGTTCCAGAGAGCAAGTCCCCTGTTCCAGAAAAGATTTCTGTGAATTAGAGTCCCCCATCTCCATTTCAGAATCACCCCAGGGTATAAATAAGGCAGAATAAGAATTTTTGGTTTCTACCGGGGGGGTGGGAGAGGGTTTAGGGGAAATTGGGGGGTGGGGGGGTCAGGAGGCACTGTCATCATAAACTTTGAAGACCTTCTGAGAGGCAAAGGATCTTGGGCAGGCACAATAAACTGCTCTTCCTTGTCACTAACAAGATTTGAGTAGCACACGGGGTGTAGAGCATCAGGAGCGAAAGAAAACTTGCTTCAGAATCCTGAAAGTCAGGTGGCACTGAAACCTCTTCTGTAAGTAATGTGAGGTCAACTACCTGAGGCCCAGGAGAAGAAGGGAGGGGTGCCTGAGGGGGAACCATCATAGAAGCAGCCTCCATAGTGGCTGTGTCCTGTGCCTACTGTATAAGTAATTCGGGGCTAATGCAGGATGCTTTATTTCATGCTGCCCATGGACAATCCCCAAAACATGACCATACTCCTCTCAGAGATCACACCTCGTATGATTTGCACATTGCATCGTGATGTGACCAATTTCCCCACAATTATTGCATCTAGGCCTATCACAAGAACTCGAGAGATGAGTCCTAGAGCCACATTTGTAGCACGCCTATGGTTGCCCAGCATGAAAACACCCCCCACATCTCTACCAAGCAAAAAAGAATTAGGTATGTGTTCAATCCCAGTCTCATTCTGATGCAGTTTAACCTTATATTTCCAATCCCCTATCCAAAAAAGTTTACTGTCAAGGATGGCCTCTTGGTCCCTCAGCACCTCGCATTTCTGGGATATCCAGTAAGTAATATACTCTACATGTACTCCTTCGCTCCTAAACATAACGGTGACATATTTAACCAGGGGTTTCATCAAAGGAATTACTACAAAAGGAGTCCATGTAGGGGAGAACTTAACTTGCCCATACCTCTCCCAAAAAAGATCCAAAGCATATGCTGTATGAAAACTCACATCAAAATGATCCTCTCCTGAAATATTGATGAACGCATAAATCTCTTTCAGTGTAAAATGTTAAGAATCTTTTAAAAGAATTTTCCCCACATGATACCTATCAGGTCTGTCTTTTAAACCCCCTTTATATTGAATACGCACAGCATTCCTAGGAGGTGCAGCTTCTTTCTTTACTTTAGAAAATAAATCAGATAATAAAGGTCTATTATTAGAGTCATCATGCTTAGCAACCTCCTGCAATTGAGGTATACCCCCATCAAATGTTTTATGTGTCTGCAAGGGTGGAAAATTCTGGGAGAAACTAGTGGCATCAGTTACCCCAGAGCAGTCCCCTGCGGGATCAGAAATAGGTGCAGCAATAGCTGATGTCTTTGTCTGTGGAGCACTGCCACGGCTAGGCACTGCCTTTTCATGTGATTTCCACTCTGATGTGGCCTGAGAAATAGGGAAAAGGGAGTCCCAATTTGGGTCAGGAACCCAAATACCCCTTGGAGATTGTTGCCATCCTGCATCAGCCAAAGCCTTCTGAGGAGTCCATGGGTCACAGGGGCATGCAATCGTCACTTGTACAGGAGATGGCACTGTAACTGAAGAAACATCTAAAGGTTTAGTCAGTTTCTTATTAGCCAGATTTAAAGAAGCCTTGTTGTCTTTACCATCGACCAGTCCTTTTTGTTTCAAATCAGCTCCTTGAAAAGTCTGTAAACCCTTCCTGAGAATTAGCCTGTGATTGATACACCACAGCGTGTTTAGTCCCTTCAACCTGCAGCTGTTTAAAAAAAAATCCTGCAGTTTTTGAGAGTGTGACACCTGGAATCACAGTGTCAATGGCCGCCGTGTCAAGCGGTTCTAGACCCAGGCTATGCTCTATTATGTAAATGGGCTCCTTTGTATCAGTCACATCTCTAAGATTAGAAAAAGTGTTAGGCTTTTGGCACACACCACAATCGGTGTTAGTACTGCCAAACTGTACAGAATCTTTAGCCAAACAACTTGGAACAGACTCACCCAGCCCCATCGGGGCGTTTGACCCTGCCATGTCATCCAAATGCTTGACAGGCCAGGTTTCTGAGATGACAGATGAAGTTTCAGTGGTAAGATCAGTAAGTCGCACTGCAAGGTGCTCGGTCTCCAACTGATGCCTTTCCTCTTTAGAATGGACCAAATTTAAGATTGCCTGTTGCTCATCTTCCAAAAGGTTGACCAAATCTTTATCCTTTTCCACCAATAAAGGCTTGCTGAGATCCTCCATGGAAATATAGACATTTGCGATGTCCTCCTCAGAATCTTGACTCAAATGCTGAAAATCCAAACTTTTAGCCTCTGGTTTGTCCAAGAAAGGAAAGGAGACCTGCTCTCCCTTCTCAAGCACATCTGCACTCTCCAGCATTCCAGCTTGAGTGGCCATCCTGCAAACGGATGGCAGGTCCCCCTACCGACAATGATGGGGAATTTTTTATTCAAAACTTCAAACAAAATATACAAAAATGTATTACTTCATACAAAATCATAATGAGAGAAATAAAAAAACATAAAAAGTATTACAGCATACATAAAGCTCACACATAATATTCTGTATTTGTACATAACCCCCATCCCATCCCCACTAAAAGAGTAGGGGATAGTTTCATTCATAACTCAAAAACAAAATATACAAAAATGTATTACTTCATACAAAATCATAATGAAAGAAATCAAAAACATAAACAAATTTTACAACAACGTGAACATCAAACAAAAATAATCCATTGTCATACATAACCCCTATCCAATCCCCACTAAAGGAGTAGCAGAATTCTTTAGTAAAACTAGAAATCAAAACAGATACCAATAGTAATTTGTTACACAAAATCATATTGCAAAAAAAAAATAAACATAAAAAAGAATACAACCAACACTGTAACCTCCCCCCCAGCTAAAAGAGTAGGGGAATATTTTACCTTTAATAGAAAAGTAAGACAAATACATAATAGTGATCTGTCAAATAAATTCATAATACAGAAATAAAAGTAAACATAACTATGTATTACATCATACATTCAATACAACACATTCCTTTCCATTGTCCCTCCCCCCAAAAAAAACATTTCAATAAATGCTTACTCACTCCCTCAAATGAGTAAGGGGTTTTCTCATATGGACTTTAGAAAAAAAACAAAAATACGAACAGTCTGATGAGACCTATCTAAATAAACAGAGGGGTTTCATAAAATTATATATAACATTAAAATATACCGAGAAACAATTTCTCCCATAACCTAAACCATTGCCACTTACATAAAATGATTTCCCCTCTCACTAAAACAGAGGGGGAAATAAACATTCAACATAGAACAGCCAATCATCAACAATATATCCTAAAGACCATAATTAGTTTATACTATCATATTAGTGAAGAAGGATCACATACATAATAGAAAAACTGTATCTCCCCCATCCAAAAAATTCTCAAGAAAGTCTTCTCCATGCAAAGCCACTATTCATAAATTACACACCTATGCCCCTTCCTACCAATACTATAAGGCTCCCATACCAAAATGACATCTGCCTAAAAGTAGTCTCTTCCCTCACCCTGTATCTAACCATGACATCTTCCTCCACCATACCCGATAAAGATCCTGATGTACCTTTTCCTTTTCCAACAACTGCCACTTCAAGATATCTTTTTCAATACTCTGCACAATCTGATCTGCTGTCTTCATCTGCTTCCAAAGTGTTAAACAGCAGTGTGCCAGCCAAAGCTGATACCCTATAAACCCCATCAAAAGCCTTATAATGATATTATCATAAATCACCCATGCACCAGGCAACACTCCTTCTGTCCAAATATCAACTGACTGCCCCTTAAAAGGTTTCAATGGCCAGACCTTATGAAAGACAGACCAAAAGGACTTAACAAAGGGACAGTCATAGAAAAAATGTGATAAAGATTCTACCAGACCCAAACATGTTTCCTCCCTAGGACAGTATCTCTCAACCAATTCTTTGTTTCAAGTTCCCCTTTACACCCAGTTTTTTATGCAGACAAAGCCACAAAAAATCCCATATATATTTAGGGACCCTATTGCTCGATAATAACTTTAATTGTGTGTGTTGTACAGACATGGGCAGATCCAACAACCAGGGATCAGCATAAAAAACATCCTGAATCATCCCAAAATATAAATGCTTTCTTGACTTCATACATATGGCCTGTTTCGTAAGCCTCCAAGCTTTCAATTTCCCAAACAACCCTTTAAAATATCCAGGGAGCTGGGACACCCTAGTCTGACGAGGCAAGACTTCTGAATTAACCCACTTTTGTATTAAAACACCAATTACATCAGCTACCCATGGGGACCATACCTTAGACTCCCCTTTCAACAGGGGGGTCATATTATAAGATAGAAATGTGATATAAAAAAAACCCACTGGATTCATCATTCCCACTCCACCTTCCTCTATCGGCAAATAAGTGACACCCTCTTCACCAAGTTCAGTCTGCGCCCCCACAAGCATGAAAAACACATAGAATATAAAGAGGTTTCCAAAGTGAGTGGGGGGGGGTAGACTGCTGCCAAAAACCAAAAATAAGGCACCAAAAAGGTTTTTATAAAATAAATCTGCTTAGCTTGGGTCATTTGCCACCGATTCCACCGAGTCATCCAATCCTTAGCTACCCCCAACTGTTTTTCCCAATTATACCTAGGAGCTTCCTGCCCCCCAAAATAGATCCCTAAAATCTGTCTATACCCTGTTTGAATGGGGATCTGCGAAATTAAGGCAACATCAACCGCATCATATCTCACCGGCAATATCCCACTCTTTAATGGATTAATAGAGGAACCCAAAATTTTTGGAAAAGTATCTAATACCAACTGGGCTGCAATTGCCGAAGATCTGTCAGCCAAAACCAATACCAAGTCATCCGCATATGCTATTGTTACAATAGGGGCATCCTCACAACCTACAGATAAACCAAAAATCTGTGGGGCCCCATTAAGGGCGTATAGTAAGGGGTCTAATGACAACACATACAGCAATGGGCTAAGAGGAAAGCCCTGACATACTCGCCTATGTACCATTATCCTGTTTCCTCTCCAACCATTAATACTTGGAACTAAACTTATGTTCCTATAACATGTTTGTAACCATGCTATATACTGTGAAGGGAAGCCGTAACCCTGCATCACTTCCCAAAGATATATATATTCTATATGATCAAAGGCTTTGTGTTGATCTAAACAAACTAGATGACCAAACACTTCATTTGAGGCACCCTTCTGCAGGATCTCTCTCAGCAGGATGAGAGCATCCTGTACCCGCCTTTGAGGAACTCCACAGTATTGGGAAGGATGAATCAGTGCATCCAAAACCCCACGTAATCTATTTCCCAAGATTTTCATTAATATCTTATAATCTGTATTTAATAATGTCAGAGGTCTCCAATTATCCAGATCACCTTTCTCCCCATTTTTATAAATCAGTAACAATAGGCCTGTCAGCATGTTCTCAGGAAGTTTCCCGGACTGCAGCCCTCCATTAAGTACTTCCCTCAATTCTATTCTCAATACTTCCCAAATTACTTTATATACTTCATGGGGCAGCCCATCCGAACCTTGTGCAGTCCCTGCCTTCAAGGCCCATATAACTGATTTGAGTTCCTCCAAGGATAAAGGCACAGTCAGCAGACTTCACAAACTCAGAGACAACTGAGGTAGTTTACACCCCTTTAGCCAAGGCTGTATTGAAATGAGTGACAAGGGTGTACTACTAAAAGCTTTAGAAACATAAGTATGTATTTCTGACAAAATACCTGCACTTGAAATAATTCAACCCCCTGAGCAGTATTCAAATATAACATACCACGAGACTGTCTCATGGCACTGGCAGTTTCAAATGACAAAGTCTCCCCCTCTTTCCCAGAAATCCCATACTTGTGCTTTCTCTCTATTTCACTCAGAATGGCCAGTTTTAAACAGGCCAACTCAGCCTTTAAACCCTTAATCCTATCTCGATATCCCACACCCCCTTGTCAGAAAGTGGACAAGATAGCTATACGCTTCCTTAAATACCTCAGTTTATCATGCTTCAGTTTACCATTTATACAACCTATTTTTTTAAAATACATCCTAATCTCACCTTTAGCATCCTCCCACCATTCATTCAAATTGTCATATAAACAAAAAACTGACAGACGGGCAATCAAACGAGCATGCAACCCCTCTTTTATGCCAGAGATATTCAAGAAGGAAACATTTAATTTCCAGACCCCTGGGCCCCTTTGGGCCTCCGGCATATCCCCTACCCTAAGTTTCAACAATAAATGATCAGAAGTAACCACCTCCTGCAGATTTTTAGATTGAACCACTAATTCAGGGGAAAGAAAAAAATAATCAATCCTAGAAGCCCTAGGCCCACAGAAGTAAGTATTCTGATTACCATTCGGTGAAGATCCAAAAACATCCACCAAACCAGCCTCCCGTATACCCTGTGCCAAACATGACGCATCACAATATACTTTCTTCCCCTTATCAGCTAACGATCCTGAGGGTAAGGTACAATTAAAGTCATCCCCTAAAATAAGGGGAAAGGAGGTATACAAAAAGGGAAAAATAGACTTAAATAAAGCCACTCTATCACGTTTATTCTGGGGAGCATATATGTTAAGTAACCGAATGAGGGTATCCCCCCCATTTTATATTCAAAAGCAGGGCCCTACCTTCCACTATTTCTATATGATGTATCACCTTAACATGAGATATAAAAAAACAAATCCCAACCCCACTACACAAATCCTGCCCCTGGGACCAAAAACAGTCCCCCCACACCCAACTTTTTGTAGCGGCATCTAATTCCTCTGGAGAGTGCAAACGTACATCTTGAAAGAACACACACTCCAAATATTCATGCATGAACTGAAAAAATGTATTTTGCCTCTTCTCTGGGGATTTAATGCTATTAGCATTTAAGGATGCCACCCAAAATTGTAAAGGCACCAGCATTTAAACCAGACATCTCACTTTACCTTGCTCGAGGCTCTTGTTACCCTACCACTTATACTATCCTGAGGCCGTGATGCAGTTTGTCCCTCCAACATAACCTGTGGGAGAGATTGTGGAAGGGATACTGCCTGTTCCTCCACTGTTAAGACCTCCAACAGCACCTCAAATGGATTAGGGTCTACCAGGGTAGGGATAGGGGCTAAAAAGGTGGTTTTCTTAACTCCCTTAGTTTTTTCTTTTACCTGTTTATCCTTTTTCCCAACCACCATTGTGAAATCCTCCACCCTGGACTGCATGACCAGGGAAGAGGGGGTCCTTTACTAACTTCTGCTGAAGCCCCTGTTTCAATAAGTGGAGAGGACTGAGATATGGGACCAGGGATCACATCAAAGGCAAGGGCTTTTGCAGCCTCAAAGGCCTGATTTCCCAGCACTTTGCCCCCACCAGGGCCTCCATTACCTAGTTTTCCTCCTGGAGTCTGTCCCTATTTGACTGCTACTCTGATAAAATGATCCTGCACCCCAAAATCTGCTTCCTCCGTGTTTTGGGCTGCCACGGGGCATGATGCAAAATCATGGCCTACCTCCTCACACAGATTACACTTCGCCTGCTGGAAACAGTGAGCACTAGGGTGCCCCATCTCCCCACAGTGAACACATTTTAACACGTCACCGTTAGTACTGATGTGCCTCTTAGATCCACACTTAAAGCATACCCTGGGTTGTCCCGGGTAAAACAGAAACCCCTTATCGTTTCCCAAAAAAAAACAATTAGGCTGATGGATAAGATCTGTATCCGTAGAGTGCAACTTAACCCTAAATTTCCAGCCCCCATTCCAAAACCCTTCATCATCTAAAATAGGAACTGAATTACCCTGAACATCACATTTTTTCCCTAGCCAATGCATAATATCCACAACATTAACCCCTTCTTTTCGAAACAGAATAGTAATGACCCGAAAAGGTTGCTTTGTAAAGGGAAATACAATAAAGTCAGACCAGAGAGGATTAGTTTTTAAATTTAAATATCGACACCAAAATGTCTCAAATAAAGCAGGTGTCTGAAAACTTATATCAAAGGAGACTTCCCCCTGAACATGTATCAGGGCATAAACCTCTGCTAGAGTAAACCTCATGCTCTGCTTTAGCAGAATCTTCCCCATGTAGAAACGATCCGGGGGATTGTCCCTTGGTCCCACATATCGCAGCCTTATGGCATTTTGCCGTTTAGCCTGTTCCACAGTCTGATGGAAATGGCTAGCGTACGTGGGCCTAGCCTGGGCCTCTGAAGGCTGGGGCTGTTCTGCTTCACTTTTCCCGACCTGCGCCCCATCCCCCAGGACATCACAGGGGGGAGTTCTAAGGGGGAGGGCTCTGGGGGGGTAAACCACCACCAACTTCTGCCATGTCCTGTGGCAAAGTAGAAGAAAAGTTACTTTATCTCCATCTCCGGGTTAGCCAAAACTCCAGCAGACCCTTCAGCCGGTTTCCAATGCCCTCTGGACACAATAACCCAACCTGCCTTGTGCAGGGCCCTCTCCGGTGACCAGGAAGCATCCACTATGTCCCCCCAGGACTCGCCTGCCGTTGCTATACCCACCTCAGCTTTCTCCATGGGCGCATGCAGCTTTTGTGATCCTTCCGATAGCGCAGCATTCAGGGAAGTGGCATCCCGTTTCCGCTTCCAATCCTCCTCACTCATTTGCTTCCATCCTTCTGTTGCCAATAGCTCACTAACGCACAGCAATTCCTCCTCCAGGCAGCGACGCTGCTCCAATAGACATAAAGGCTGTACCGGATTCACTAAAGCAGGACCACTGTCTCGGGCGATGTGCTGGCCACCCGTAGGGTGCATCCCCAGCCACCCCTACAGCGGATCCCTCCTCCTGGGGTACTTCCATTCTATCCAGGTCCTGGGCTAGCTTAGCCCTCTCCAGCAAACCTTCCTCCTCCAGAGCTTGCCTCAGAGTGACCATCAGATGTGGTGTCAGGGGCCCCCTACCGGCAGAGTAAGAGAATTTCCCCAGTGCCCTGGCCAAATTTCCCCCATTCACTAAAATACCACCAGCAACTTAATCTGGTTCAAAGTCAGTTGACATTCATCTGTATCCCTCTCCCCCCGGGTCATGCCTGAAAACAGGCAGAATTTGTCTAGTGCACCTACCTGGTCAACAAAAACTAAATACATAAATAAAATTTTGGTGAGAGCAGAACTAATAAGCATTTGTCAATGCTGAATGTTTGCTTGCTGGTATTAGCAGTGGAAGTGCAGGAGTTAGACAGATACAGAATAGGAATGGCAGTGAAGTACTGAACTGATGCCAGCCCCACCCCCACCCTGCAGAGGTGGACAGGTATTGGGGTGTGCCTTTGGGTCATCACCCATAATGCTGACTCCATTTCACCTCACCCTATCCTGCAGACACCGACAAGTGGCGAGGTGTGCCTTGGGGTTTTCAGGCTTTACAGTCACCCCACTCCATAAGAAAATACACTGAAATGGGTGCAGTACAGGAGAATGGGGTGAACTTTTTGGCCAAAGAGTCCAAGGTACACCTCAATGCCTGCCATTGGCTATAGGGTGTGGGTGGAATGGTGTGAGTATTACTGTCGACAATGCCAAGTCACAACCCTGATGCCTGTTAGCCCCTACAGGGTAGGGCATTATGGTTGGAAACCTTAAAGCCATTTGCATTTCTTGGTATTTTGACTCCAAGTTTTTGACATGGGCTTTTTGTGACCCCACCGCATGAACAGTGACACTATCAGTTCGCTAGCTGAAAGGTGATTTTGAACTGCAACTGCGCCATGTGGCGCCACAGGTGTGAAAACACATTTCAGGCAGGATGTGAAAAATGACAGCTGTACTGTTCATGAGGAGGTGTAAAAAAATCATAATGTTGAAAATCTGGAGTGAAAATACAAAAAGAATTGGTAAAGTCATGAGTGTGCGTAAAAACTGGGCAACGCACACCCGTAATGCAATTATTTTGGGGATATTTTACACCAAATTTTCAACATAGGTATTTTGGGACCTCCGCTCATGAACAGTGGCACTGTGATTTTCTTAATCTGTCCTGAAAGTTGATTTCATACAGCGACCGTGCCCATTGTGTGCCACAAGTGCGAAAACATGTTTAGGGTAGGATGTGAAAAACGACAGCTGTACTGTTCATAAGGCAGTGTGCAAAAATTACAATGTTGAAAATCTGGAGTAAAAATATAAAAAATTGGTGAACTTACGAGCGTGTGTAGAAACTGCCCAACGCATGCTGGTCAATGCAGTAATTTTTTTGAATTTGTTCACCAAATTTGCAACATGGACTTTCTGGGACCTCTCCTTATGAACAGTGTCACTGTGATTTTCTTAAGCTGTCATGGACATTGATTTCACACAGCGACTGTGCCATTGTACACCAGATGTGCGAAAATACATTTCGGGCAGGATGTTAACAAGCATTTGTCAATGACGAATGTTGTCTCAGTGGCATTGGCATTGGTAGTGCAGGAGTTAGAGATGCATAATAGGAATGGCAATGAAGTATTGAACTGATGCCAACCCCACCCCCACCCTGCAGAGATTGACAGGCATTGGGGTGTGCCTTTGGGTCGTCAGCTATAATGATCATATCATTGTACCTCACCCTACCCTGTAGACACTGACAAGTGTCGTGGTGTGCTTTGGTGTCTTTGGGCCTTATACGTACCCCGTTCCATAGGGAAATATGCTGAAGTGGGTGCAGTATAGGAGAATGGGGTGAACTTTGGGGCCGAACACTCCAAGGCACACCACGATGCCTGTCACTGGCTGCAGGTTGGGGGTGGGGGTGGAATGCGGGAGCATTATAGCTGATGATCCCAAGTCACACCCCTGATGCCTATCAGTCTCTACAAGGTGGGGTGTTACAGTTGGAAACCTAACGCCATAGGAGTGTGTTGGTATTTTCACTCCAAATTATAAACATGGGCGTTTTGTGACCCCACCTCATGAAAAGTGGCACTATCAGTTTGTTAGCCAAAAGGTAATTTTGCACAGTGACTGCGCCATTTGGCGCCATGAGTACAGAAACATATTTTGGGCAGGATGTGGAAAATGACAACTGTATTGTTCATGAGGAGGTGTAAAAAAATGGCAATGTTGAAAATCTGGAGTGAAAATATGAAAAATTGGTGAAGTCACGAGCATGCATAGAAACTGCACAATGTACATCCATAACCCACTTATTTTAGGGAATTTTTTAACCACATTTTCAACATATGCATTTTGGGACCTCCCCTCATGAACAGTGGCACTGTGAGTTTGTTAATCTGTTTCAAAAAGTTGATTTCCCACAGCGACCACGCGATTGTACGGCACAGGTGCGAAAACAGATTTTGGTCAGGAAGTGATAATTGAAAACTGTACTGTTCATAAGGAGGTGTAAAAAAATGCCAGTTTTGAAAATGTGGCATGAAAATATTGCAAATTTGCGAAGTTACAAGTCCACGTGGAAACTGTGCAATGTATGCTTGTAACACAGTCGTTATGGATGTTTGTCACCAAATTTTCAACATAGGCATTTTAGGACCTCTGCTCATGAACAGCGTCACTGTCAGTTTGTTAATTTGACCCTAAAATGGATTTCCCACAGTGACCGTGCTATTGTGCACTGGAAGTGCGAAAATACATTTCTGCCAGGATATGTAAAATGACAGCTGTACTGTTCATAAGGAGGTGTGTGAAAATGGCAATGTTGAAAATGTGGAGTGAAAATATTACAGATTCACAAAGTTATGAGCATGCGTGGAAACTGCGCAACACATGCTTTTAAAAAAGTCATTTTGGGGATTTTGTTCACCAAATATTCAACATAGGCTTTTTGAGAGCCCCCCTCGTGAACAGTGGCATTGTAATTTCATTAATCTGTCCTGAAAGGTGACTCCGCGCAGTGACCGTGAAATCACATGTTGGGACTGAATAACGATGTGACAGTGACTGAATTCTTGAGGAGGAGTCCCAGGAACCCCATGTTGAAAATTTGGTGCCAAAATTCCCGGGATATGCACCAAAGTTGAAAAAAAAACCCTATGTATGCCATTATACAGCTTACCTGCATTTTCTCAGTTCGCAGTCAGCGTTGAAGAGTGCAGACGTGTTCCTGGTGTAGTATCAAATCGTGCTACCCATCAGAATTTGCTACCCTTGTCGACTGCGAACGTGTATTAGCATCACACATGCGCACTGCAACAGTCAGAGGTAGCAAATTCTGACAGTGAAGTCCAGGGGAAAAACTCTTTCAGGTGGCCATTAAAAATTTGTGCAAAAGGTGAAACCCTGCAAGTGAGGCATACGTTTTTAAACAAAATCTGTATATCGTCCCCTCCATCTCTTGAATAATCATTGGGCATGATGGATAAGCTCAGTTTTGGTCTGCTTATGTTTGATGACAATCAAAGGAAATTGTACAGTATCCTGTATTCAAATGCTAATGTAATCCTTATTGCACGCAATATATTGTAATAGTGATCTGATTTTTCAATGCAGATTCATTTTGGTATACTAAGTTTATTTATTTGGGTACTTAAGATTACTGTTTTTATGTTTTGAGTATCACCTTTCTCTGTAATCTGAGTTCACTGTTAAAACCCGAGTCATATGTGTGTGTGTGTGTGTTTGTGTGTGTTTGTGTGTGAGTGTGTGTGTGTGTGTGTGTGTGTGTGTGTGCTCTAGTCTTGTTGCAGTGTTACTCATTAAAAAAATAAAGGAAATCCTGACACCTTACCCTGTGTCTCAATTAATGCATAAAACATTTCCTTAAAAGATCAAGGTATTAAGTGTTCTTTTATTCTTATGTGAGTAGGGTAAGGAATAAGGACACTGTCTATATACTGTACTATACATATTGTGTACCTTATATCATTGTGCCCTATATTTGAGCGACCTTGTGTGGTATGCTGTTTATGTCTTATAGGTAGTCATAATACTACTGTAAGCAGCTCCTGTCAAATGTCAGAACTACTACGTATTATTCTGTTAAGCAGTATAGGGGGAACATTGTTTAACCAGGAGTAGTGCACTAAGCTGAAGCTTGTTTCCAGTTGCAACCTGGGAGCACAAGGAAGTTAAGTGACTTGCTCATGATCACACAGTATGCATCTACATGGCTATGGGATTCAAATCCAGGTCTCCAGATCTGTAGCTCAGAGCCTTAACCCACTGCGCTATACTGCCTCCAATATAAACTATATATAGTAGATCTAAGTGGTTATTTGAGAAGATGAGCACCTCATTTGGTGGCTATTACAATCTCTGTTGTGAAGCCTATTGAGGTATCGTGCTACACTTGTGGTATACGGAGGGGGTGCCTATGGGGTACTCTTTACCCTATACTCTGCAGATGTCAAAATGTATCATGAGTTTTTTATGTTCAATTTATGCCTGTTCTTGGGTGCTTGGCCACTGAATCCTCTGTAGTCTGTTAAAAAAAATAACTTGCTATCTGCTGTGATTTTGCTCTTTATTTGCATGCCTTTCTGATGGAGAATTGTGTCCCATTTTTGAGCTTTTTACTCATTTTATGGTGCACTTCAGGGGCTGCATAGTTTCCTAATGTTTACATGCTGTGGGTGCTGGGCTGACGCCTGTATAAATGGAGCAGCTCCATGGCTTCCCACTCATTTCACTGAATAGCTATGTTTTTCTTAGTACTGCACTCTGTCATTTTTGATTTTGAATATTTTTATTGTGCCTTGTGAAAATAGTATCTTATCCCATAGTGACCGTGTTATGCTTTTAGTTGGAAAAGTTTTAATTTTTTCAGCAGATGGGCTGAAGGAACCCTCCCCCACCCCAACAGCATTCCCAGTTGTATGTGGGTACTATATGGAGCAGCTCCATGGCATCCCAACTCATTAGTGGTGCTCATAACAGTTTGTGAATTAAATCTTTTCAGTGAAGTGTTTGAATAAAGTGGCTTAACCTGTATTACCATGATGTGCTTTATTTCTGAAATCTGGACTTTGGCAGCTGATGGGCTGAAGGAGACAACCCCCTTCCCCATTAGCATTCCGAGTTGCATGAGGGTCAGGGAGATTATATTTTGTACTGTCAGTAGTTCATGTTCTTGAACTGCAGCTATATACAGACAGTGTAAATGATTAGGAGTTTCACATTAGTATTATAACTCTGTGTTTTACACTGTTGTGCAAGCTGCATGTGTCCTATGCAATATACAGAGCAGTATGTGGCTAGTGTTATCCCTGCCCTCCAACGGTTCCACGTCACAAGAGTGAATCTTTTTCAGTGACTCGCACAAGAGCGAGTACATCATGGTGAACACAAATACAGTACACAGCTATGAACATCAAATACTAAACTGGCGCATATCTGATTATATGTTTAATGCAGGGGTGTTGCGGCCACCACATCTCCTTTCTGGGGTTCACGCCCCCACCCCCCCAAACTTTAATGACTATGTCTGAAGGGGGGTGGACACCGGAGGAAAGATGAGGGACAGAGGACAGCAATAACTTGCCAAAAATAAAATGACATACCTGTCTGAAGTCCTCATCCTGGGGCTACCACCACTGCAGCCGGTATCCCTACCCACTACGCTACACGAGTAGCTCGGTGGCATCATGCTCCACATCCCTAGTTAGCTCATTCCTCTTCTCCCTCTTCCGTCCCACTGCTATTCCCTTCCCTCACCATTTTTTCCAATCCTCCCTTGATATTCTGTCATTCGCTATCCCTTCACAGTAGCCAAACTAAATCATCCCATTTAAATGCAAAAAATATGGGACTTCAGAGGATCTGACTTTGATAAGATGGGCAACAGAGTTAAGCTAGCCCTGGCAAAAAGAAATACAGGTGAGGGGGTACAGGCAAAGTGGGCAAGCATTAAGGATGCAATACTTGAAGCAACATCCCAGTGTTAGAGAGAAAGGGAAGTGAAAAAGAAGAAGGATACCACCTTGGTTCTCAAAAACAATAGCAGAAAAGGTCAGAGCCAAAAGGCTGGCCTTCAGGAAATATAAGGGAAAGCAGCAGAATGAAGATAGGGAGGCATACCAAACTTACCTAAGGGAAGCAGGGAAGGCAGTAAGGCAGGAAAAGGCCCACACTGAGGAAACACTAGCACAAAGAGTAAAAGCAGATGACAAGACTTTCTATAGATACATTAATGAAAGGAGAAAGTCCAGAGGGGGTGTTGCTAAGATCAAAGGGGATAAGGGGGCATGTGAGGAGGAGGACCATGTAAAAGCATCTATCCTAAACAAATGCTTCTGCTCAGTACTTACTGAAGAGAAGGTAGGGCAGGGCCCACAGCTCAGCACCATAGACACAGGGGGGAGGGAAGTGTGCAATAGCCCCTTCACAAAAGAAAGGGTCCTACAAGAGCTTGATAAGATCAGGGTGGAAAAGACAATGGGACCCGATGGCATACATCCCAGGGTACTAATGGAGCTAAGGGTGGAACTAGCAGAGCCATTATCAGAACTGTTTAGTGAGTCTCTGAGCACAGGAGAGGTCCCAGAAGACTGGAGAAGGGCTCATGTGATCCCTCTCCACAAGAGTGGTAGCAGGGAGGAGGCAGGGAACTACAGACCAGTCAGTCTTACTTCAGTACTGGGAAAGATTATGGAGGCACTCCTTAAGGAAAGGATAGTGCAACACCTGGAATCCATAGGAGCACAGGATCCAAGATGGCATGGGTTTACAAAAGGAAGGTTCTGTCAAACTAATCTCATAGATTTCTCTGACTGGGTAACCAGAGTGGTGGACCAAGGGGGAGCAGTTGATGTTGCCTACCTTGACTTCAGCAAAGCTTTCGATACTGTTCCATATAGAAGATTGATTAATAAGCTGGGTTTGCTAGGGGGGATCAGAAGTTGGTCAACTGGGTGGCAAACTGGTTGACGGGCAGAAAACAGAGAGTGGTGGAAAATGGTACACAGTCAAAAGAGATGCAAGTCATAAGTGGGGTACCTCAGGGATCAGTCCTGGGGCCAGTCCTCTTCAATATCTTCATCAGTGACATTGCAGATGAACTGGAGGGTAAGGTTTGTCTGTTTGCAGATGACACCAAGATCTGCAACAGAGTAGATGATCCAGATGGGGTGGGCAGAATGAGAAGAGATCTGGATAAACTAGGAAAATGGTCAGAAGAGTGACAACTGGGAGCCCAGCCCGGTGGCACTGAGGGTTGAGACACTGGACGGCACACCTCGCACTTCGCCGGCGACCCGAGTTCGGAAGTAAGCTTGGGTGCCAGGGGTCGACAGGGGCAGGTGAGGATTAAGCGCCTGCTGGGCTGCTCTCCTTCCTGGGGGGGAGGATGGGGCATCACTCAGTGTGCCAGTGGCTCCTGGTGGAGAGTGGGGTGACACAGCATGCAGGGCAGCACATACATAGCGTGGCTGATGTTTGGCAGGGTTGCTGTGCACTGAAGCATCAGGGGCAGGCACCACACACAGGAGGAGGGAGTGCACAGCAGAACAGGGAAAACACAGGTCTGTGGGGTAGGCAACAGCACCTGCCCCCATGCCCACTGCTGGGTCTATCCTGCCTTGCCTTCCAGTGTCCTCCACCCGGGCTGTCACCCACGAGCTGGATAGTGCCTGTATAGAGCACCCAAGAGGAGGGGCGACCCCACCCCAGAGAAGTTAAGCTGGGGGTGCCAGTTGTGTGGGCTGAGAGGGAGGAGAGAGGAGGCTCAGGTAGGAAGACTTGAGGCGGGGCAGGAACAGGCAGGATGCCTGAGAGAGGCTCCGCAGACCGCAACCGGAGGGGAAAAAATAGTAAAAAAAAAGAGTGACAACTGGGGTTTAATGCAAAGAAGTGCAAGATCATTCACATAGGGAAGAGAAACCCTGAAGCCACCTATAGGCTGGGAGGGGAGTTGCTGGCAGTCACAAGGGAAGAAAGAGACTTGGGTATCATCATCACCGATGACCTGAAATCATCAAACCAGACTACTAAAGCAGTAGGTAATGCTAGGGGGATGTTGGGGTGTATTAGTAGGGGTATCACAAGTTGGAAGAGGGAGGTAATGATCCCTCTTTACAAGATGCTGGTTAGACCCCATCTGGAGTATTATATGCAGTACTGGAGGCCATACCTTCACAACCAAATTGAGGCAGTCCAGAGAAGGGCAACCAAAATGGTGCATTGACTGCATCAGAAAACATATCAGGACAGATTAACAGAGTTCAATATATATACCCTTGAGCAAAGGAGGGAGCGAGGTGATATGATCGAAACATTCAAACACCTTAAGGTCATTAACAAGGTGAAAAAGTCTAACATGTTTCAATATAAGAAAAATAGCAGGACAAGAGGACATAGCATGAGATTAGAGGGAGGCAGATTAATGGGTAATGTGAGGAAGTTCTTTTTCACAGAAAGGGTGGTGCATGCATGGAACGGCATACCTCAAGAAGTGGTGGATATGAATACAGTGCATGGCTTCAAACAGGGATGGGATAGGCATAAGGGAGCAATACAGATGAGTATGAATAGATAGGCCATTGACAGAGCAAAGGCCAATGGCACATTCATAAGGTAGAAAAAGAAATGGGCAGACTGGATGGGCCTTGCAGTCCTTATCTGCCATCAACTTCTATGTTTCTAAACCTGAAAGCAAGCAAAATGATATGCTCATTTATCAGTCGCTCATTTTGGTTTGCTCTTTTGACGTGATACCCTTTCCAACAAAGTCTGATTGTATTGCAATTACGTGTCAGTGCAGGCATGATTACCACAGTAGTTATGTATGCTTCCATTGGCCTATCAGGAATGCTGTCAGCCACACGCCAAGTATGATACAGTGGTCCTGCGATGTGCACATTATTACATAGAATGGTATCCTAGAATCATAGAAATTGACTGCAGATGAGGACCAATAGTATTGTACAGTGTGTCCATTCTTTCTACTTACTGTAAAAGTTGCATACCCTACTTGATATCTGGCTTTACCTTCTCTTTCCTGTTGCTGCTGTTCCCCTTTGCTAGTCCCATGCTTTATTAAATTCCCCCACTGTGTTGTCCTCCACTTCCTCAACTAAGAGTTAGTTCATTCTAGGCATTCACCACCCTTTCCCTGAAGAAATACTTCCTGATTTTACCCCTGAGACTACCCCTTCCAAACTCAGATCATGGCCCCCCCCTTCATGAATATGTACCTTATGAAGATGTTATCCTCCGATACACTATTTATGACCATTAGATACTGGCAGGTTTCTATTATGTCTCCTCTGTCTCTCCTCTCCTCCAGGGTGTAGACAGGGAGGTTTCTCAGTCTCTTTTGTTATGAATTTTGTTTTAATCCCTGCACCATCCTTATTGACCCTATTGGAACTGTGGCCACACTGTCTAACTCCTTACAGAGTTGTAGCCCCCAGAACTGGACTTGGTAGGAGTTGTGGCCTCCAGAACTAGACACAGTACTCCAAATGAGGCATCACGAATGATCTGTACAGTGGCTTCACCACCTCTTTTCTTCTGTTGGTGATACTGATCCCTATGCATCTCATCATCACACTGGCTCTCCCAGCTGACTTGCAATATGGTTTCGTTGCTGTTAGGTCATCAGGTGTGATTATCCCCAAATCCCTTTCCTGCTTGGTGTCCATCAGTATCACCCCCATCATGTAATCCTCCTCAGTCTTGCACCCCAATTTCATGATATAGCACTTTTTTGCATGGAATCTCAGATGCAGCACGTACACCATCACTCCAGTTTACCTAGGTCCCCCTCATTTGTCCCCCATTCATGGAGTGTGCACCCGCTTGCAGATATTACTGCCATCTTCAAAGAGGCACATCTTCCCTTCCATCCCCCTTCCCAAAATGTCACTTAAGAAGCCATGAAATACAACTGGCACCAGAAGAGATAATTGTGGCACCCCGCTGTTCACCCTACTTTCCTTAGATTGACCTCCATTTACCACCACCCTCTGTTATTGATCGCTCAACCAGTTCCTACCCCGGTTTACCACCTTATGACCCACTCTCTGGCTGCCCAGCTTGTTCAGTACTCTTCCATGTGCAGTGGCATTCAAGGCCTTACTGAAATCAAGGTAGGTGTTATCCACCACTTCTTCCTCCTCCTCCCCCCATCCACTTCCCTTTTCACCTAGTCAAACATGTCAATTATATTTGTCTGACATGTCCTTCCTGCTGTGAAGCCATACTGTGTCAAGTCTGGTGCTCCACTGGTTTCCAGGTGTTGAACAATCTTTTCCTTAAGTAGTAAAATCCATAAATTTCCGCACTATTGAGGGTCTGCTGATTAGTTTCCACTTTCAAGCCTCACTACCCCACTGTTGTGAAGAGGGACTACGTCTTTCCTCCGCCCGTCCTCTGTAAACAATCCCATAATGATTCATTCATTGAAGATCCATTGGTTGTGTTGGTCACTTGCAAGCCATGCAATTGCATGTGGGCAGTGAGGGCTGTCTGCTGTCATGAATGTAACTCACTACGGAGCGTTGCATGTTTGAATTAATCAGCAGGCTGGCGTGAAATTAGAATTAATGCACCTGTTGCTATGATGACAGGCCAAGCGGAGTTTGACTCACATTTGCTCCCATAGCTCTCCCCAGAATGGCATAATAGAATGCCTGTCATCCCAATTTACCTGTGTCATCAACCTGTCCACCCGCATTCCCTCCTCATCCTTGTAGAAGATGTCTGGATTGTAGTTGCTGGTCAACCCATTGAAGTGTTATGATGTATGGGCTGGCAGTATAGCCTAGAGGTTAGAGTAACGAGCTGTGAACGAACTTGGTACATCCAGCAGACCAGAACTTGGTTTGATTCTCACAACCTCCACTTGCATACTGTGTCACTTAACTGCCCTGTGTTCCCAGGTCACCCCTGAAAACAGATACTAGTGCCTGGTGGGCCTTACCCGGCTACCAAAGACTAAAAAAAAAACATTTGTCAATGCCGAATGTTGTCTTGCTGGCATTGGTACTGGTAGTGCAGGAGTTAAAGAGATGCATAATAGGAATGGCAGTGAAGTATTGAACTGATGCCAACCTCACCCTCACCCTGCAGAAAGTGACAAGTGTTGGGGTGCGCCTTTGGGTCGGCAACTGTAACGCTCATTCTATTTCACCTCACCCTACCCTGTAGACACTGACAAGTGTTGTGGTGTGGTGTGATCTGGGGTCTTTGGGCCTTATACTTACCCTGTAAGGGAATATGCTGAGATGGGTGCAGTATAGGAGAATGGGGTGAACTTTGGGGCTGAAAACTGCAAGGCACACTTTGATGCCTGTCACTGGCTGCAGTTTGGGGGGTGGGGGTGGAATGGCTTGAGCATTACAGCCAATGTTCCCAAGTCATTCCCCTGACACCTGTCAATCTGCACAGGGTGGGGTGTTACAGTTGGAAGCCCTAACGCCATTTTCAACATGGGCTTTTTGTGACCCCACCTCATGAAAAGCGGCACTAACAGTTTGTTAGCCGGAAGGTGATTTTGCATAGCGACTGCGCCATTTGGCACCACAGGTATGAAAACACATTTTGGGCAGGATGTAAAAAATGATAACTATATTGTTCATGAAGAGGTGTAAAAAATGGCAACGTTGAAAATCTGGAGTGAAAATATAAAAAATTGGTAAAGTCATGAGCATGCATAGAAACTGCACAACATGTCTGTAACCCAATTATTTTTGGGACTTTTTTAACCACATTTTCAACATAGGCATTTTGGGACCTCCCCTCATGAACAGCGGAACTGTGATTTTGTTAATCTGTCCCAAAAGTTGATTTCCCACAGCGACCATGCCATTGTGCGCCACAGATGGGAAAACACATTTTGGGCAGCATGTGAAAAATGACAGCTGTACTGTTCATAAGGAGGTGTGAAAAAATGCCAGTGTTGAAAATGTGGCATAAAAATATTGCAAATTTGCGAAGTTACAAGTGTGGGTGGAAACTGCACAATGCACGCTTGTAATACAGTCACTTTATGGACTTTCATCATCAAATTTTCAACATAGGCATTTTAGGACCTCTGCTCATGAGCAGTGTCACCGTCATTTTCTCAAACTGTCCCAAAAACTGATTTCACACAGCGACCACGCTATTCTGCTCTGGACATGCGAAAGCACATTTCGGCCAGGATATGTAAAATGACAGCTGCACTGTTCATAAGGAGGTGTGGTAAAATGCCAATTTTGAAAATCTGGAGTGAAAATATTGCAAATTCACGAAGTTACGAGCGTGCATGGAAACTGTGCAATGCACGCTTGTAAAACAGCCATTTTCTTTATTTTTTTCACCAAATTTACAACATAGGCTTTTTGACTGCCCCCCTCATGAACAGAGGCACTGTTGTTTCATTAATTGGTCCCGAAAGTTCATTCCACGCAGTGACCATGAAATCACCTTTCATAACCGAATAACGCCATGACAATGAAAATTTGGTGAAAAAATTCCCAAAAATGGCCGAGATATGACCCAAAGTTGAAAAAACCTTATTTATGCCATTATACAGCTTACTGGCATTTCTTCAGTTCGTGGTTGCCTTTAAAGAGTGCAGACGTGTTCCAGGTCCACCGAAGATCGTCGCGCCATGCTCTGGAGGTAAGCATGGGTGGGGGGAATATGGGGAGGCAGGGTACGCAGAGGGTGAACGCGGGTTGGGGGAGAGAGCAGGGAAGACCGCAAGGGACAGTTTTCTGTTTTACAGGTTTAAATAACAAAAAAAAACCCACATCTCGGGATGTTTTTTTTTTTCAGGGGCATTTGGCATGCTGCGGTGGGCTCCCAGTGTGCCACCTGAGTGTTTGGGGGGTGCTGTAGCCGACGGGAGATTGGGCACCCCAGCTGGCACATACCAAAGGGGGGGCAAGAGCCGAGAGGGATTGGGCACCCTCCTCAGCACATAATGGGGGGCAATATGCCAACAGAGAGTGGGCTTCCCCGTTGGCAAATTAAACTGGGGACTGAAGCTGACAGGGATTGGGACCCCCGTCAGCAAAGAAAGACTGTTGGGGGGGCACATGATGCCAAGGGGAATTGGGCACCCCCTCTGCACAGAATTGAAATGGGAGTGGGGTCATTATGCTCACGGAGAGTGGGCTCCCCCTTCGGCACATACACTGGGTCGGGGCATGCCGACAAGGGGATTGGGCACCCCCAAAGTTGGCATTGTGGCAGGTGGTGACAGTCACTTTCGCCATGTTTATTGGACTGCTTTCACCAAGAAGGGCATGTTGGGAGGTGTGTTCTGGTGCCGCTGCATGACGAGCTTGGCTCTCATTGCAGTGGACCTTTTCTTATATGTGCTCACCTCATTAAGTATTGCTGGTGTGGTGCCTGCATGCTGGTTTATTGGGGAATGAGGGACACACCTGCTAATGCATGCCCTGCATTCCTCCACAGTGACCGCACCTCCAAATCTGCTACTAATACAATATGTTGGTTGGCGCACACACGCGAGCCAACATATGACAGTTGTACTGTTCATAAGGAGATGTGGAAAAATGGTAATGTTGAACAACTGGAGTGAAAATATTAAAAATTCTTGAAGTTACTAGCATGCATCAGAACTGCACAATGAATGCTTGTAACACGCTCATTTTTTTGGAATTTTTCACCAGATTTGCAACATAGGCTTTTAGGGAGCCACCTCATAAACAGGGGCACTGTTGTTTTGTTAATGAGTCCCAGAAGGTGATTTCGAGCAGTGACAGTGAAATCACCTTTCAGGACCAAATAACAACATGACAATGACAGAATTCATGAGGAGGGGTCCAAAGAACCCCATGTTAAAAATGTGGGGCCAAAAGTCACAAAAATGGCTGAGATATCCACCTAAGTTAACCCCCTCCCATTTATGCCATTAAACAGCTTACTGGCATTTCTTCTGATCACTGTCATCTTTGAAGAGTCTAAACATGTTCTCGCTCCAGTGAAGATCATCGCACTGGGCTCCAGAGGTAAGTATAGGGAGGGGGCTGAGGAGGTGGGGTGCACAGAGGGTAGGTGCAGGTTGGGGAAGGGACCCAATGGTGAGGGACCATTTCTTTGTTTCAGGTTATAAAAAAAAAAAAAAAAAACAGAAAAAACACTGCTGACTGCTTCCTTTTTTACAGGTGTACGGACAATGTTGGGCACTGGGGTGGGTCCCAGTGTGTCCCATGTTTTAGGGGTCATGTTAGCCACACTGGTGTGCTCCCAGTGTGGCACACAATGGGGTGGGGCTGGGCAGGGAAATGCTGACACGGTGGGGGGTTAAACATGCCAACAGGGGAATGGGCACCCTGTCAGCAAGTGTATCTGGGAGGGTGATGACAAGGGGGATTGGGCACCCCCCTCAGCAGATTGGGGACAGGGCACTGATGCCAATGGGGATTGGGCTCCCTGTCGGCAAGTGTGTCTGTGTTTGGGGGGGAGATGATGCCAAGGGGGATTGGGCCCTTGGCAGAGGGAAAAACAGCAAAGGTGCACATATGCCAATGGGGAATGGGCTACCCTGTCAGCAAACAAACTGGTGAGTAGGCATTCTGACAGGGGGATTGGGAACCCCCAAAGATGGCATGTTTGGGACTGTGAGAGATGGACGGCGACAGCAATTGCCATGTTTATTGAAATGTTACACCAGGCAAGGCACCCTCTGTAATGAGGGGGTGCTCCCTCATTGCAGCGGTGAAATCATTTCAAGTTGGTAGCACACTTCTGAGTTGCTGTCATAGACAGCGTACTCATTCATTTGTGCCACAGAGACAAGCCCCAAAAAGCAGTGGGGGCATTGGCCACAACATGAATGCACCTCCACAGCCTACTACTCCAGCAAGCTATCAAAACATGTTTCTTGCGCATGTGCGCAAGCAAACATAAAAATTAGATGACTTCCACAATTGGATGGATGGAAGTCAGTAATGATGTATTTTTCTGAAAATAAATTGTATTTTACCACTAATATACTGAATTAACATCCATAAACTGGTCCTTCCTAGAACACTGAATTCCACCAGTGGGATCCTGGAATTATGTTGACTTCTCAAAAAAGTTTTAGACTCCTACTAAAAATAAATTAACTGAATCCCTGCATGTAACCTCTGAATCCACATGGCACCTAGGATTATTAACTGCTTCTGTTTACTATGCTTATACTCTGTAAACTACTTATTTGCTCATGGCATTACATTTTTTTTATTTTTATTTTTTTTATTTTATCTTCTTTTTTCCCTCACAGGCCACCCAGCCATTGGCCCTATCCTGCACACCAGTACCTCGTCTCAGACAGTCCCCGCCAATACCCCCTGACTTACCCCTGGAGGTGGGGCAGATGCCCAATCCAGTCCATCTCCAACAGGAAAGGCGAGGCCCCCCTGGCTTACCCCCCAAGGACAGGGTTCAGGGCTGGATGGCGCAGCAGAACTGGGATTTGGTCGGTAGGCAGCCTAGGCACTCAAGGACCCAGTGACAGGTGCGCGTCTTCAATGGTGACCTGTGAGCTGTTTGTGAGCTTACCCCAAGGGCGGGGACATGCAATGATGCCTGCATTCACCCTGCCCCTCTAGAACTAGGTGCCAACATTTATGCTACTCCCGGCCTCCACCAGGAGTCTCTAAGCGCCGGACATGCACCCGACCCTCCCTCCCTCCCTAGAGAGGAGAGCTGCCCAGTGGTGCTCCATCCTTCTTCCCCCGCCAGCCCTCCAGCACCCCGGGTCCATTCCCAAACCCAGGTTGCCGGTGTCGCAAGTGGAAATACAACCACTGTGCCAGTGGGCCTGCCTTAGCATTAAATTTATTTATTGCTTATTTTGTTTGTATTGTCTGGAAAGCAACATGAGCTCTCAGAAAAGGGCACTATAGAAATAAAATTGCCCCATTATGATTGAATGTTTTCACTAAATTAAACACGAATATTGGCATGTAGTTCTGTGGGCAGCCCATAAGAGACTCCTCCTACCAAGACCACTATTTAAGACAGCCTCATTGGTCGTGTCATTTTGTCTCCTCCTCTCCATCTCCCCAACAGTGTGGGGGGGGGGGTCATTTCCATTAGCCCAGGTTCACTTCACATACCGGGGCACCTCCTATGGGGTGGAAACATGTCAGAAAACAACCAAAGAGCACTTTGCACATGAATCCAGACATCCTCATGGGCTGCCTCAATAAAATGTAACACTAAGTTTACCAGCCTCTGGCTTTCTGTTGCTGTGGAGTTGCCACCAGAGGGCAGGTCTTTAAATATTTTGCAGGCATCCTCTACAAGCTGCCTGCTGGTTAGTCAAGCTCACATATTTCATCAACTAGTAAATGTGGCTAGCACGATACTCCAGAAACTGTCACATGAAACTACTCCGGTGTTGTAGGTGCCTGGTAAGAAATCTTTGGCTAAGCCGATACACCGCACAAGTATTGCACATAGATACTAAAAGGGTTTTACAGGGACAAATTTCAGAGTTGGATGCTGCCAGATTACTATCTAGGTAACTGGATGCTCTGACTTCAAGCAGCCATCTTTGCTTGTATCCAAGCCTTACCCTACCCGAGATCATTCTTGAAAACAGGCACATATGCACAAGAATTCATCCAGTAAATAAATAAATAACTAAATTATTTAAGCATCAGACATGATACTGCATGTCTTTATAGAACAATTCTTGAGGTCTAGTCTGAGATCAAGAGTCTTGAGTTGCTACTGATCTTGTCCACCTCTCTTGTCACATGGTAGTGAATATACCCAGTTCGAGTATGGGGCTCACAACTAAGCTTAACAGCTGGAATTTTACCCCTACTTATGCTGTGTAACCCCTTTATGCCATTATCTCTTACAAATCTGTCTAGTTCTGCTTTGACAACTTGCACTGTGCTAGTTTACACAACCTCACTGTTCAGGCTAGTCATCATGTTAACCACTCTCTGTGTGAAATAAATTTTTCTAAGATCTCCCTATCTTGTTCCCCGACTATCCCCCAGTTTGTGTCCATGCCCTCTAGTTCCACTGCACTTTCCAGCCCATATGTCTATGTACACTAGATCATATCTATCTTTTTATTCAGAACACCATGATCAGGTCACCACTCAGCCTGCTCTAGCCTGAATTATCTGAGTATGTGCAATATTTCGTTGCCTGGGGCAATGCATCAGACAGGGCACTACAGTCAACGCCCCTCCATTACTATGCTCTCCTTCACCCCTCAAATCAGGCACTGAGCCCACACATCAACTCACCACACCCAGTTGCAGAAAAACCCAGCTAGACAATGATCCTGAGCAGTAGTGACTTCTGTAGTCTGAGCTGTTTCTTTTTTCCACCAGTTAGAGCATGATGATCAAACCACAGTGCAACTTGCATAGGGACTCACACACACTTACCATCAAACAAGTAAAATGAGGACAAACGCAAATGCAATCATTACTGCACAAATTTAATTTAGCACTATGTCATTAGTGTCACATTTGGTGACAGTGCTAACTAGCTCAACTTTAGATTCACACTAATTAGTGCTTCAGTGAAAATTATTTGACAGTTAAATTTTGAAGCTTTACAGTAGTTACTCAACAGGCACTCCTGTCCATATGCTCTCCACTTTCATTACTCTAGGGCTTGCCCCCCCCCCACCCCAGGTCCCCAACATTCAGTCTCATGCAGCTGTCCACTGAGGAGCAATTGTTGCATGGAGTCGAGGACACCAGGATGCATTCTGTGGCACCTATGCGGGTGGGTAGGTGAGCATTATCATCCCTCGGTTGGTGGTTAATTTCCCCAAAGTTATTTCTGCCACCAACCTCCCCCAGCCTCTACCAGCAGCATCCGCCATGTTTTCCTGCTGGTGGGTGACACCCAGTGTAGTATGGTCACCACTATGTCAATGACATCACCACCTCCCAACAAGGAAGGTGCCGATAGAGCTGGATGCTCACCTTTTTCCCCAGGAGGTTACCACACAGTGCCTCTGCATCACATCTCAGACCTCACCAGCCCAAGGCAGAGGAGTCAGGTCCTGTTCTCGAACTCAGATCTCCCATGTGGTAGTGCAGTGCACCAAAGCTGGCACCACTGGGCAGGGCACTTGACTGTTTTGTTAATTGTTGCGGTCATCTGGCAGTCAATCCTGACCCAGGCTGGGGTGGGTAGCACTAGCAATTTTCAGGTTACAGTGGGCAGGGATTCAGCAGTCTGCACAGAGGTGAGGCAATCTCTTCCAGAGCCCCACGCTCTGCAACCCAGAGACAACTATGGTCTGCTGACCCATATCAGGATCCAGCCTGCAAGCACCAATTATCACAACAGCTCAGGCTGAGGTACAATATAGGGTGTGCTGCTCAGTATTAGAGGATCACGTGGGCTTTCCTCAGTCAGGAGGAGGACAGATGGAGTGATGAGGAGGAGCAGTCATAAATTTATTGTGCATGGTACCAAGTAAACAACAACCCACAACAGTGTGTTCAGTAAGAGAGATTGCCTTGTGATCCAACTCCCCCCCCCACCACACATTAATCCCTAAGAGACACACTCTCTGTCGTGGGTTAATTCTTACACCACATGCTTCAAGTGAGCTGGAGGTAGAAGGCATAGTTTATAAGTCTTTCCTTTCTCACTGCTGTTGTAAAAGCAAATTTGTCTTGGAGCACCACGGGATCTAAGTCTGACCCCAACTTTTCCAATAGTATCATGTATTCCATGATACTGTCCGTGTTTCCTTAGTGACACGGGCTGCAACATCTCTGCTGCTGTAGTTACACTTCACATACAGACAGAGGTGAGAAAGAAGTGCCTCAGCTGGGACTTGAACCCAGGCCGCCCAGAATACCGTTCCGATTGTACTAACCAGCTGCGCCACTGAGACAACTGGAACCTGGGCTGTCCCCGAGCACATTATTCTTTCTCAAATGCACAACCTTGGAGACAGTAGCTACCAGGGTACGGAACAGATATTTTCATTATGTACCCAATTAATTTGTATGCATGTAATTAATTGTGCTCTTGTAGAATACAGTTTGTCTAGAGGTTAGAGCATAGCACTGTAACCCTACAGACCTGTGTCTGAAGCCCACAACTGCCATTTAGCCATTGTGTGACCCTGATCAAACTGAGAACCTTTCTATAATCTTCCTCTGATCTATGTAAATATCCCTGTCATCTGAAAATATCAGCCACATTGTCTCCCCTCTATCTCCTGGATTGTAAAGCAGTTTTTGATATAACTTGTGTGAAGGGTGCTATATAAAACCAAATTCCTGCCCTTTCATCTAATATGTATTCCTTTAAAGATAGATTAACAGATTTCTCCTTCAAAATGACCAAATTAATAACAAGTCACTTATCCTCCCAGAGTTTATTTGCTGAATCTCTCTAATGTCTCTGTAATCTACCTTTGTGCTATTTAAAGAGCTGGTGACACATTCAGGACAACTTACATACTATTTGGACCCTGTCCATCTTGTATTTAGAAACATAGAAGTTGATGGCAGATAAGGACCACAAGGCCCATCCAGTCTGCCCATTTCTTTTTCTACCTTATAAATGTGCCATCGGCCTTTGCTCTGTCAGTGACCTATCTATTCATAGTCATTTGTATTGCTCCCTTATGCCTATCCCATGCCTGTTTGAAGCCCTGCACTGTATTCATAGCCACCACTTCTTGTGGTAGCTATTCCATGCATCTACCACCCTTTCTGTGAAAATAATTTCCTCCATTCCCCTTAATCGGCCTCCTCTATCTCATGCTGTGTCCTCTTGTCCTGCTATTTTCTTATATTTAAACATGTTAGACTCTTTCACCTTGTTTATGCCCTTAAGGTGTTTAAATGTCTCGATCATATCACCTCTCTCCCTCCTTTGCTCAAGGGTATACATATTGAGCTCCATTAATCTGTCTCCATATGTCTTCTGATGCAGTCCCTGCACCATTTTGGTTGCCCTTCTCTGGACTGCCTCAATTTGGTTAATGTCCTTGTGAAGGTGCGGCCTCCAATACTGCACGCAGTACTCCAGATGGGGCCTAACCAATGTCTTGTACAGAGGAATTATTACCTCCCTCTTATGACTTGTGATACCCCTACTAATACACCCTAACACCCCCCTAGCCTTACCTACTGCTTTAGAGGTCTGCTTGGATGATTTTAGGTCATCAGTGATGATGATGCCCAAGTCTCTTTCTTCCTTTGTGACTGCTAGCAACTCCCCTCCCAGCCTATAAGTGGCTTCAGGGTTTCTCTTCCCTATGTGCATGATTTTGCACTTCTTTGCATTAATTCCCAGTTGCCACTCTTCTGACCATTTTGCTAGTTTATCCAGATCTCTTCTCATTCTGCCCACCCCATCTGGATCATCTACTCTGTTGCAGATCTTGGTGTCATCTGCAAACAGACAAGCCTTACCCTCTAGTCCATCTGCGAGGTCACTAATGAAGATGTTGAATAGGACTGGCCCCAGGACTGATCCCTGAGGTACCCCACTTGTGACTATGTATTTCCCATTAGTTCTGTATTCCTCCTCCCCATTATTTAGTAGTGAGGTCATTTGCATGAAAACAGGATCTTTGCTCCTGAACAGTGTATCTATTCCTGCTGCCTTCTCCCTACCTGAAATCAAAGAGCACTGCTTATGACCACACAGTTATTTCTGGGGCAACAGACTGTGATGTCACAACACATGATTATGACTTGAAGTAGGAAGTAAGCTACATAGGCTGATGAACTCAAAATGAACTGTAAGGGACAATGATTATATATTCATACACATTTCTTTAGCAATAAATTATAGGGAGAAGAAATATATAAAATATAAATGGAATGCAAGCAGAATTGTAGCTAATTATTATTTCTTTTAAGTTTTTTTTGAGGCATCAATAGCTCTTTAAATCTCGCTGTGCACTGACATTAGCAGAAACATTCTCTCCCCTCCCTCTCTTAGACTGTAAAGTTCTTTGGGATATAGTTTGTATGAACAATGCTATATAAAACCAAATTACTTTCCTTATTGATAATCTAAAAAACACGTCAGATGGATAATCTACTAAGAGCATTCATGATGGTGGAACAAGCTGTACATTCTTCTGCTGTGCAAAAGACACAGAATAGCCTGTTTGCTGAATGTGATACACTGAATATTCCACAAAATGGAGCAGGAGGCATATAGACATCAAGGCATCCGTTCTCTGAACTGTGGTGTATGACATTTGTCAACTGTCCCCTGGGACCCTGGGAGGGAGGAGACTGAAGTTCAAGAAGCCAAAGAAAAGAGGACAGATTTGCATGACTAGCAGATATTCGGTGCATTAGGGGTTCTTAAGAAAACACCCAAGCATTAATAACTGAGAGAAGTTCATCCGGACTCTGTGACTCTGACCGTTGACATTATTTCCACAATGTACTGGGCTTCTGTCCTCACACTCATCATAACCAATTGGATGTGTAGGAGTTTTTTTCACTTTTAATAGAATAATTAATTTTTTTGTATTATTCTATAACTGGGGATCCATACTAAAGGAAAAGTGGTTGTGTCATGTTTAATCCAACCTGGACAAACTATCAATACGTGACATTTAAACGGTTCTCTGGCCATGTTTTGCTGATATGATGTTTTAAATTTTCTCAGGTAGCGGGGCCCAGCCCAACCTGTCCCAACCTCTGTCAAAGTCAGTGTCTCTGGGACAAACAGTGAAACTCCCCTGTACTATGAGCAGTGGCTACACCATCAGTGGCTACTGGGTACACTGGTACCAACAGAGACCTGGAAATGCTCCATGATACCTCTTGAGTTACCATTCTGATTCTTACAAGAACCAAGGTTCTGGAGTCCCTGGTTGGTTCTCTGGATCTAAAGACAATCCCCAAAATATCTGCTATTTAACCATCTCTGGTGTGCAGTGTGACAGGGTGGTCCCTGTCATGGATGAGTTCCCTGGTCTACCCTCAAAACCCCCATATGTGTTTGGCAGCTGTAAAATAAATTAAATATAAAAATGAGTTCCTGCAGCCCCAGGGATGTTGTGACTGTGGCTGCCTGAAGAAATACTGCTTATTTGGACTAAAAAAATACAAATAAAAAGCCCCTACATGGTAAAGCATGGGAAAGTATGGAGACTCTCTATTGTGTAATATCCCAGCAAATGAGAATTCCCCCCAAAAGTGTGACATAATCCCTAGGGTATAAATAGGGCTCACCACTAGGGGAATGGGAGATAGAGAGTCAGTTTTGTACTGACTGAGGTAGGAGAAAGACCTCCAAGTGGTGTGACCTGACACCAGAGAGTGTGTGGCTGGGCTGCGAAAGAAAAGCCATGTGACCCTGCTGAGGCAAAGCAGTGGTTCCTATTTCTAAGTTTATTTCCTTATTATTCTCAACTGAGTTTTAACTTTCGTGATTTTCTTGATTTCTGTATATACATCTCCTTCTGATTGCTGAAGATGGAATAAATTGACGAATGCCTCAGGATACTTTTTATGCACCCAACCTAAGCGTCTGCCTAAGTGATTGTACTCAGAAATACCAAACCCACGATGTACAGACAGAGGATGATGCTGATTATTACTGTAAAGTGTGGCATAGTGGCTCTAGCTCATACACAGTGATACAGCCCCATAGGGAACTGAGACAAAAACATTCTGCATCACCAAGACTGTGTTTATTGCTGGACTAGATACAGAGTTTAGCTTCTCTAGAACAGATGAAATATTGCAATTGGCTCTAATAAATGTATAATAACTGGGGATCATTTTTCCCCTTAAAGCAAACCCAGTTATAATTTGTCAAATTATATGCCTTTATAACCTGTGGGTAAAAACACTGGACATGTGCCAGATTTTCCTTGCAGTGTGCATGTCCCAGCAGCAGCTCTTCCTTCATTTGATGCCAGCCACTGCCAGTCCTTAGTGCCAGATGTGCCAGTCAGCGGTAAGTTGATTTATTTTTTTTTAAATAAATGACTATTTTAGCCAATATCATTAAACATTAAAATAAATATAAAAAGTAAGTTAAACCATTCCCTTCAGCAGCTGCTTTCCTTTCTGATCGATGAATATGACGAAACTCGACTAGACTGCACAGGGATTTTTTTTTTCATTTTATATAGTTGATGTGACAAAAAAATCCATCCCAAGCAATTATATAAAATAAAACATGGGGTGGTTTGTTTAACTTGAGATTGTACACACACCCTCAGTGTTGTATGCTTAAATAAATCCCTTGAGCTTTGCTCTCATGGTTTATGTAGCATCCAACATCTTGGGTGTGTGTAAAATCTCATTAAACACACCACCCCATGCATTATTATATATATACTTTAGGAGGGTTGTTAAAACGTTCTAAAGGCTTATCAAAAGGAAGTTTTCATTGAGAAATAAATAATGCTCCCACCATTAGATTTCAACTTCAGTATGATTCACACTTTAAACAGGAGGTCTATGACCACATGTTCCTTTACAGTAATGGTCAGATCAGGAAATTCAGTTTATGGGTGAAGGGGTGGAATGTAAGAATACAGTAAGTGCCATCGAACAGATAGACTGCTTTGGTTTCGCACTTCACTGGTTGCATGCAACTGTGTGCTTTTGATTACTTTTCCATTTCTTATGACTCCATTATAAAACAAAAGTGTGTAACTGTAGAAGCTATGAGAAGTGCTGTCACCTCAGTAACCTACTAAACTCAGTGCACATGAACCTCAGATGTAGATTAATTACATCCCAGTTTGCCCCTAGTAACCCCTCCCTGCCACAAAAAACACAAACAGCTCTGAAACTCCTAGAGCTTCTGGTATACTTGAAGTTTCTGAACATAACAGCAGTGTTACAGCAGAGCTTATATACCAGTAAGGTGAAATTGGTGAGGCATCTTGCACTCCCCCCCCCCATTTCTGTGGTTACTTACCACTACCAGAATCAGTCCCAGGTTGGATATAGTCTTCTGGTTTGGGTTACCACATGATTAAACCACACCATGATGTTGAACTATGGAACCTGGGTAACAGCATAAGCTGGTCACATGGGAAGCCCAGGAGGATGTTTACCTGGATGGGGAGAGGGACTGTGTAGGCAGAAGGAGGTCCTGCTTGGAGCTTGGAACCACTCAGTTGAGCAGCAAAAAGTAAAAACAACTGTGTGTGTGTGTATGTATATATATGTGTGTGTGTGTGTGTATATATATATTATGGTAGCACAGTAGATAGGGTTGAGGAGCCATTTCTATGTTAAACCCCAAAACTTTGCACCTTAATAACTTTGCAACCGTTTGATGGATTTGCCTGAAATTTGGAATACATAATCAAGAACTATAGACGTTGGGATCTGCCAAGTTTCATACTGGTCAGATATATGGCTGTGGAGTTATTAAGCGTGATCTGTGCGCTCATTTACGCTTTTTCTGGAATTCTATGGTCGTGCCTATAGGTCGTACGGTTTGCGCGACTGGCCCAAAATCTTCAGGGAACATGCGGCCAGGGTCCCCGATGTGCCTTTTGAAGATTTGGTGAAAAAATATTAAACGGTTCAAAAGTTATTCAAAAAACAGTTTCCCATTATAAGTCATTGGGAAAAGTTAACAAAAAGTTTGACAGTGTTGCAAATGCATTTTTACTTTCGCAAATGGGCCTGTTACTTTTGCAAATCAGCCATTTTGTTTTCAGTTGATGATCAGAAAAATGGTTGGCATTTAAATTTGGGACCCTCTAGCAACCTAATTCTTTTTGTATTCAGCTAGTCGGACCCTGAGGATGTTTGCCATGTCTTTATTTTGTGGTAAAACACCCCAGAAATATGATTTTCAAATTTCTGGAAAAAGTACTTTCGCAAATTACTTTCGAGGTCACGAAAGTGTCGAACTTTGAGAGGTCACATGATGCGCTGAGTCGAGTTAGACGCCCTCCGGGCTGCTCCTAGGCCCGAGCTATTAATTTTGTGTTTAAACGTTGAGAGTCTGCCTAAGTGCGAGTGATTTCGGGGTATTTGGGTGCGCTACCTGTAGCGGTCGAGAGTTTGGGCCGTAATCGTCTGAAAAACAACTCGGGCACAATCCTCTTTTGTTCAAGCTGGTGTGCACTGCAAGCATGTGTGACAGTCCGAGGCTGAGAGTAGAGATGGAGCCCGAAGCTACAGAGCCCTTCGTGGCGAGATCCCCTTCAACCAAGAGGCCTAAGCCACAATCCCCCACTCTTAAAGAAATTGAGGAGGAACTAAGCAGAGGAGGGGCAACGGCTCAGCCTAGTGAGGACCTGCAAGATATCAAAAGGCTACTTCAAGGTCTGGTGGTGGATTTTGCAGCCGTAAAGCCTGTATTGCAATCCCTTGCACAGCGTATGGGGGATGCTGAGGCTAGGATAGCCTCCCAGGAAAGAAAGTCGTTGGTATTGGAACAAGAACTGTTTATGGCTAAAAAACAAATCAAGAAGTTAGAGGATCGAATAGAAGATTAGGAGTCGAGAAGTAGGAGAAATAATTTGATATTGGCGGGGCTGCCGGAAAGATCTGAAGGGGCGGACTGTGTCTCTTTTATTCAAGACCTGCTCTTCAAGCTGTTGGGCCAGTCACCTTTTGGGGAAGCATACAATCTCGAGAGGGCCCACAGAGCACTAAGGGAAATGCCCCCGGCGGGTGCGCGACCCAGGGTGATCATCATGAGATTTCTCAACTTCAAGGAGAAGATGCATGTGCTGGGGAAGGCTAGACAACATAAAGCTCTGCAGTGGAATGGTGCGACACTTTGGATGTTTCAGGATCAAACCCCTTCAGTCAGAGAAGAGCAGAGGGAATACGCAGAGATTAAAAAAAAGCTTTATTTGGCGGGTATTAAATTCCGTCTGCAGTACCCAGCAACGCTGTTGGTGAGACTACAATCAGGTAAAAAACGATACCTGATGGCGAGGGATGCGATGGAAAGTTTGCGTACTGAACTCCCTAACTTATTTAAGCCTCAGACTTGAGGCGGACTGCCCAGATATAGTGCTGGTACATGGTCTGAGTCACAGTTGGACTAAAAGAATATGGACTTTGCAGGAGGTTATGTTATTATAGTTAAGGTTATTTGTCTCTCCTTTTTATTCTCATTTCATATTGGGTTGGGACTCTGGTGTCTGCATCAAGTCTGGCTGGCTTGGATGGGTGTCCCATAAGGTTTGGATTGGGGGTATTCGGGGTAATGTTTGGTCTCTAGGGATGAAATCTAGGGTTTTTGAGAGGACCATGTGTTACTAAAGCAAGGCATCAGAACAGTGTGACTTAACTCCTCCTATAGTTGTTGAATATAGTTTTAAATAGAGTTATCTCTTGTGAGATTTGATTTACTTAGGATCTTTAACATGTTATTGCTCTGCAACTTCTGAGATTGGGAAGGGTAATTTTAGTGTTCTGGGATGGTACAATAGGAGGGGATTAGGACGATGGGAGGTCAAGGGATGGGCTGACTCTCTTCGTGATAGGGTCGGGGAATGAGGGCGGGAGGTATCCGGAGGAAGGCTCATCCATGACTGGCGAATTTCTAGGAGGTCGATCGAAGGATTGGGGGCAGGGGGGAGGGGTTTGGGGGGGTGGGATAGAGAGAGAGTCCATAGCGTGATCAGTAAGGGAAGGCAGAATGGGAAGGCTAGGGAAATGGATCACATGCTATGTTTTTTTTTTTCTGTGAATGATGACTCGTTTTAACATAATTTCCTGGAATGTTAAAGGCCTTATGGGTAGACGGAAAAGAATGGTAATCCTGAGACATATTAAATACTTGGGAGCTCATATAGCTGCCCTGCAAGAGACCCACCTCTTAACTGAGGAATTAAGCTGTCTTAAGAAATTATGGGTGGGCCAGGCTTATGGGCAGGGCAAGGAAAAGGCATCAGGGGGTGGCGATTTTGGTAAGCAATAATTGTCCTTTCAGGGTTGAACAAGTGTTGCTAAGGGAGGATGGTGAGGCTATATTTGTTCAGGGTTTTAGCTGGCAAGGCAATTTCTTTGGCTTCTATTTATGGCCCCACCCCATCGTCCGAAGATTTTTTCGCCTCTGTAGAAAGGGATATAGCAGCTATACCCACAGATTCCCTTATCTTGGCTGGGGATTAGAATGTGTGCGTCAGTAACTCGAAAGATAGGATACCCCCATCTGTTAGGCCCCTAAGTAAGGTGCAGATTGCCTTAAAGAGGATGATGGAGGTGACTGCTCTGGTGGATCTGAGTAAGACTCACTCAAAGAAGGGCAGCATTATGACCTTTTTCTCCGCGGCCCACAAGATTCACTCACGAATTGATTTTTTTTTGGTCAGTGGTGCTGTTCTTCGGGAAGTGGAGGATTTGACGACAGGGGTAAGGGTTCTTTTGGATCATTCCCCCATCTCTCTGTTGTGGGAACCATGCCCCGCTCCTCCCAAACCAGTTAGATGGAGACTGAATGATTTGCTGCTCTCTGAAACTACAGTGCAGGAAGAGTTGGACGAATCCCTGAGGGGATTCATTCAGTCTCAACTACCATCTTTACAAGATCAAAAGTTGGCCTGGCCGATGTGCAAAGTGCTATATGTAGGGGCAGTTCAGGCTATGGTGGCCAGGAGGAATAGACTGAGGAAGGCAAAGGAAGAATTTATTTTGGGGGCAATAGAATCGCTATCCCCTTTGGAGGGCTCCTCGGGAGTAATCGATTTGGAACTTAAATCTCTACGGGGGTAATGGGCGGATTTATGTTATGGTAAGGTGGAATTTTGGTTGGAGAAGATTCAGGCTAAATATCTATTACAGGGGGACATCCCGGGTCGCCTGTTAGCAGCTAGGGTCAGGGAATGGGAAGCTAGTAGAACTATCACCTCTATATGGCATGGGGGGGAAATTGTTAACATACTCCCAAAAGATGGCAGATGTGTTCGCATCCCATTTTTCTGACCTTTATGGGCTGGGAACTGTAGCGGGAGAGGAGGAAATGAATGATTTTCTTGAGGGAGTACCTATCCCGGTGTTGGATGAAGTACAGGCTAGAGAGTTAGCGGCTCCTATTACGGAAAGGGAGATATTGGAAGTGGTATAATCTTTACCCTCTGGTAGAACTCCGGGCCCAGATGGTCTTACAGCTAAATTTTACCAAACGCACATTCAGATCATACTGCCACTTCTATTGGAGTTTTATAGCACTATTATACAGGAGGGGTTGTCTCATCCATCATTGTACCAGGCATTTATATCTTTGATCCCTAAACCTGATAAACCTAGGGATCGGGTGGATAGCTACAGACCTATAGCTTTAATGAACTAGGATAGTAAGATTTTAACGAGAATTCTGGCCAATAGAATTTTGAGCATTGCTCCAAGCTTAATCAGTGAGGAACAAGTGGGATTTATGCCAGGGAAGGGGGCTCAGGATGCTCTTAGGAAGTTGCATCATATACTTAGCTACGCTCCGGATTCTCAATTACCGCTAGCCCTAATATCTCTAGACGCTGAAAAGGCATTCGATAGGGTTTCCCATGGTTTTCTTTTCGCTACAATGTGGAAGATGGGTTTTCCGGAGGGTTTGCTTAAAGGTATTAAACATCTATATGCCGCCCCATCGGCTAGGATTTTGTGCAATGGGTATAGCTCTCGAGAAATAATGTTGAAAAACGGGACTAGGCAGGGATGCCCACTGTCACCAATATTATTCAATATTTATTTGGAACCCCTGCTAAGAGCTATAAAGGAAGACAAACTTATAAAAGGGGTGAGATTAGGGGGGAGGGAACTTAAATTTTCAGTTTTTGCTGACGACATTTTGTTGCACTTAGAGGACCCAGTTTCTAGTTTCGAAAGAGTAAGGGTTCTAGTCGGGCGCTTTTCGGAGGTAGCAAATTATAAATTGAATCTAACCAAAACCCAGGTTCTCCCCCTGACTCCGCATGTATACAAGGCGGACTTTGCTCTCCTGAATCTGCAGTGGAGGTCGGATGAGATTAAATACTTGGGCATTCGGATTTTAGCAAACAGGGAAAAGGAGGCCGAAGCAAACGTGGGAGGGGTGATATCGGCTATTAGAGGAGACATATTGAGATGGAATAAGCTCCCCTTGAATTTTATGGCTAGACTTGGCCTCATTAAAATGAACCTATTGCCCAGGTTATTATATCCTTTATACATTGCCCCCTATGATATTCATGCTACTTGGTTTAGGGTTATCAGGAAGCTTTTATCCGACTTTATATGGAACTCCAAACCACCCAGGAAGAAATAGAGCTGCTACGTCTGCCTCAGTCAATGGGTGGGATTAAACTGCCTGATCTTCAAGTATATTATGTGGCAGGACAACTGGGCCTTATGCTTCGGTGGGTTAAGGAGACGGACGGGGGAATGTACACCCCAACGTGGCTACAAATGGAGAGACAAATGCTGAAAGAGCGGGGTTTCTCGCCGGAGGCATTGTTGTATGCTAATTTTGTGAAAGATTTTACTAGGGGGGAGGGAACCCAATTGGGAAATCCATGAGTGCGTGGTGGTCCTTCCTTACCCCTATGCAGAGGAAAGCTCAGTTGAGAGCTTGGGACCAGCCCCTGTTGGGTAATCCTACTTTCAAGTTTGGGGGGCAGATGTTAAATGTGAGGGGGGCCAATCAGGTGAGGAGCCTTAAGGTGAGAGACCTTATCCAAGGTGAAAGGGTTACTACGCCAATTTTAAGGTTGGGGCTGCCGGTCTTTAAAAGACTGCAACTTACCCGCTTGTTGGAGGGGCTGGCGAAAAGTATTGGAGGATTCATAGATGGGACATTTACTTGGGATCTTCTGAAGGGGGTAGATCCGAAGGCAAATGCTCTCTCCCAGATTTACAGAGTGTTGGTGGAGTTTAGTAGCCCACCCTCTCCTGTGCAAGTAGCGTATTGGGACAGAGTAATGGCTCCCAGGAATCTTGCTTGGGATTCAATTTGGAAAAGCCATAGGTATATTTCAATTCCTAGGTTTAGGATTATGCAATATTTCATTGTTTCCAATTTATATTTTACCCCGGCAAAACTATATGACAGGAAACTAAGACAGATGGACCTTTGTTTTAGATGTGGGATGGGGATAGGAGACTTGCTACATGTGATGTGGGAGTGCTCCAAAATCTCTCCTCTATGGTCTGAAATAAGGCAGCATATGGACCCATTCCTGAACTACTCAGACTATATTACGCCAGAGGTCTGTGTTTTGGAGGACTTCTCAGAAATACCCGGAGTTCTACCCAAATTCCACCTGGCTTTGATGTCTGCAATAGTGAAATCTTTTTTGGTTCAGCATTGGAAAGATGATCAAGAGTACACTTATGGACAGTAGATGCAGGACTTGGTGTTTTCTGGGCAGAATAAGGAGACAGTTCTGGGGTGAGGGAACAAAAGGCTATATGCGAAAGGTGGTCATCTTTGGAAACAATTTATTTACCACAGAGATCTCTGCAGGTCTGTCTGTCAGGTTTTGAATAGCAAGAGCTTAGTTTCTTAGGATATGAAGAGGTCACATTGCACTCTTTCTTTTTGGACGGAGTTGAGTAATAGGGTTGGTGTACAGAGAATATGTGATTCAATTAGATGTTAAATGGGCTTGGAATGTATGCCTTCCGGAGAGTAGGTAGGGATGGGGACTCTCTCTCTCTCTCTTCAGGGGACGTGGCAGGACTTCATCTCGGATTTAACTTAAGGAATGTATGGATCGCCAGTGGACTAACAGTTTAAAATTGCATTTTGCTGATATGGTGGAGTCTACTCCTGTTACGGTTTTTATCTTCTTTTTCTTCTTCATCATATGTTGATTGCGAATTGCCTTCTGTTTACATGTTCGGACTACATACTTTGGTGATATTTGACTAATAGGGAATGTGAATTGTAATTTAGATACAGGAGTTGCTAAATGACCAATGTACAGTTATGAGATGGATTCCTGCTGTGTTTGTAAATATGGGATTGTACATAGTTCATACAGTCAGTTCTTGGGCTGTATACCCTGGCTCGTCCAGGTTTTTACTTATAGTTGTAATTGTTGTTGATTATAGATCTAAAATCAATAAAGATTTGTTGAAAAAAAAAACGGAAGTGTCGAACTTTTTTGTGAAAGCTTTCGCAAATTGCGACAGTAGTTTTCCATCTGTCGGAAAGTGACAGCAATTCTTTGGCACTGTGCTGCAAAAGAACCGTTGGGAGTTTTGGGCTGAAATTTGGAGGGAACGGAGCCGACATCTCACAGATGTGCCTTTCTGTATTGAAAAAATATTACACGGCGGCAAAGTTATGGTACTCCAAAGTTGACAGTTTTTCCCATAGGATAACATTATGGAACCCAACGCATTATAGAAATCCTTTGGATCCCTGCTGCAAAATAATGGTTTTTCCTGAAATTTGGAGGGAAGACAGCCAACAGCCCACAGATGTGCCTTTCAGTGGTTTGGTGAAAAAATATTACAGGGAGGCAAAATTATGGTACTCCGAACTTCTCTTTTTTCCCCATAAGATAACATTACGGCGTTCACCATGCCTTTCAGGGCCCGTATCTCAGAAACGGTGCGAGATACGGACTTTTCGTCAGAAAAGTGCTTAGCCCCCTAATGGGGGCTAAGTACAAAATTCACCAGGACAGTTGTGAATCATACGACTTTTAAATTTTTTTTCTACGTCATATGGTTCCTGAGATATAATGTATTTAGTATTCCAAGTTTTCATTTTCTGCGCCGATACTCATTATTATGCATACATTATTTGTACTCACTGTCTTTCTCTATGCAGGTTTTGGGGAAAACCAGCCTGTGCACTACATTACTGTTACTGTTGCCCTTTCTGCTTGTGGTTCCATACCCGTTTCACTTACCGTTGACGTCTAGCCACCATGTGCGCTATCCTTTGCGTTTTCATTTCTGCTTGCGTTTCTGTTATTTTTTTGCCATTTCTGTCTACAGTACTGTTTATCTTTCTGTTTCACTTTACGCCACCATGCCCATTGACATTTCTGTTTGCAGGCGCCATGTTACTATGTGACAACACATCATGTGGCAGACCGTTCCCATCTACTCCACCATGTGCGTTACCCTTTCTGTTCTCATTCACACTTGTGTTACCATGTGTGCCACTGTTAGCATTTTTGTTTGCATTGCTGTTCCTGTTAGTATGCCACAAAACATCATGTGGCATTATGCGGCGAGGAGGGCCAGAAGGGCCCGTGCTCCAGCCTGCCTTCATTATTCACTATTTCTCGTTATCATTCTCAAAAGAAGGAAAATTAGAGCAAAAAAATCCATTTAATGCATTAGTTAGGGTTGTTCCACAGCGACAAAAGTGAGGAAATTCGATTGTTAGAGTTGAAAACCCCTTGGACCCCCCACCACCCCCAACCGTCATTGGGGTGTGCATTGGGATCGTGGGTCCTAACTCTCACCCATTCTCCTTTACTTCTGCTGCTTTACACATGTCATGGGGTGAGAGTTAGGGCTGACAATCCCAATGCACCCCAATGCCAGTTGGGGGGTGGGTGGGGGTCCAAGGGGTTTCAACCCTAACACGAATTTCCTCAGTTTTGTCGCTGTGGAACAACCCTAACTAATGCATTAAACAGAGTTTTTGCCTCTAAATATATATATATATATATATATATATATATAAAACAGCTCTCAAACACTACAGTGCCCTCTACTGACAAGTACACCAGTAGAGGGCCTACTTAACAAAATAAAGACTTAAAATTGATTTTCAGTCACTTTTAAATTTAATTTTTTTTAAATCCTATATAAAAATTGTACATATAAATATAATCGATTTTCTAACCACAATAATACCCTTCAGTGTGGGCGGTATGGACCTTATAGGGGCTATAAGGCCCTCTGCCTGTGGCATGATGCTTCATTACACCCCTGAACAGTCCACACAGCCCAGTACCACCCACCCTGTCAGGTATTACTGTACTACTTACTTATGGGACTTGGTTGTAATGAATCACATGACAGTATTGCAATCCAAGGTTTAATAAAAAACTAATGCTGGCAGAATACCCTTTGTACTTTGACTTACCATACCTGCAAAATTGGATATTGCCTCTTTCTGGGTTCACCTTTTATAAATTACCAACTTCTTTATTTCAGAAGTGTTACCAGGAAAGTTATACTAAGCTGGTAGTAGCTCATTTCCAGATGTGTCCTTGGGGAAGGGGGTGGTAAGTTGACAATATAGTATATACAACAGCAAAAAATACATTAACATTTGAGTGGCCACACAATAATCAGTGCCACATAAAACAGTACAAACAATATAATGTGCAAAGTACAGTTCATAGCAGATGTGCAAAACCAATGTCTGGTGTAACGTAAAACCATTCAACAAGGTGCTTATGGCAGAGAGAACTGCACTGACCTCATAACCACGATGGGGAGGGATTTCCAGAGCACAGCAGTGAGTTCCGTCCCCTTCATTGTAAGAATTAATACCATATTTTGGAAGTGAAAGAATGCACTTTTAAAGTGGAGTTTCTGAAGCCCTGGCCATCATATTTTACTAAATCAGATGCAGGTATGATGCACTGGGAGAGACTAAAAGAGATGATAATGGGTGCAGAATGCCCCCTCCTCCTCCCACCATCACACTCACAAAATAAACTTTTAAGGCATAGCATATAGAATCTTTTACACCAGTGGAATGACTGAAGATAATAATGGAGATCAGGATTAGCCTGCCAGTTTGCCTTACCAGTACTCCAAGTCCCTCCCTTCCCAGTCCCATCTGTCCCCCACTTTGCCTGCCATAGTACTTCCAGTCCCATCCCAATGTCACTATCACTTCCCCAGCTTGCCTGCACAGTTTGGGTACTCCTGGTGACTACTCCCTTCTCAATCCTATTCCCCCCACACCATGTTGGAATGAAACTCCGTTCTACTTCCCTCTGTCCCAGCCAGCTGTTCTGAAACCAGACCAAACTTAAAGAGCAACTCTGCACTTCAGCATGTGTTTTCATAAATACAATGTTTCAGCTGTTACAATCTACTAGAGAATACATTTTTTCCATCCACAATGTTCCTTTCCAAGATTTGCAGCACATCTTGATGTCCATCTAAAAAGTCTATATAGAAAACATTTGCATCTCCCCTGTTAACCTCACAGTGCTTTAGTTTATTTATTTATTGAGTAAATCGGATTTACAACCTTTGAGTCAGAGACTCATTTACAAAGGCTCCTTGTCAAAATACAAAACATCAACATAGTACACAACATCAAATTAGCATGTGGTGTACAATAATACAAAGTGGTGAAGGAAACACAGGATATGAACAGTACATTACAACAGTGAGGGTGGTCACTATACAATTGGGTAGCTATACAAGTCCATCTAAGGAGCATGTAAGTGTCAATGTACAGTTCAGGTAGTATGGAGGTTGCGGCCTGTACATTTAAGAAGCTATTGGGAAGCTGACTTTGTCATTTACACAGTCAATCTTGTGTTGAGAGTTAACAGCAGTAGGGTACAAAGCACTTTAGCCCAAACCTACTCTATGAGGTATAGGTGATACTGATGGTCTATGTGCACTTGCATGCACCTGCATCCCAGTTCTAATACTAAGACAGGACCGGGCAGGCCTGGCCAGAGCTCGGTAGCCAGGTGTTGGTGGTGCTGAGTCGCAGCCCATACTGGCCAGTGCACTGGCAGTGGTGGGTGGAGTGTATGTTGTCTTTGAGGGCTATTTTGAATGGGCCCAGTCTGGTGATAGAGGTAACAGCCGTAGGGAGCTCATTGTACCATAACAGTGCTCTGTAGTAAAAGGACCTTTGGGCTAGTGAGGTTGTAACCCTGGGGACAGTCCATATCAGTTTGTTAGCCATGCGGGTGTTAGCTGCTGCATGAGCAGAGCAGAGGGCGGCAGAAACTCCAAGGGGGGGTTAGACCTAGCTGAATTTTTTTGGTGAGGAGAATTGTTTGATAACGGACTCTTTTGTCTAGAGTGAGGATATTTGTTAGGGCATACAGGGTGCAGCTGTGGGTATGCCTGTCTACCCCGGCAAGGAGTCTGCATGCTTTGTTAATGGCTAAGTGGATTTTATTTAGAGCCGTGTGGTCAGCAGCCACATATATGGTTAGCCTGTAATCCACTAGAAAGAGAACAGAGGAGGTGACCGCAAGGTTGAGGGCCTCTGGCGGCAGGCAGTCTCTATGCTGCTACAGTAGTCCTGTGTGAATATTTATGGCTGAGGAAAGCTTATCGATGTGTGGGTGGAATGAGAGGCTGGGATCAAATGTAAGGCCCAAATATTTATAGGTATGGACCTGTTGCAGTGGGGGGAGGGCTTTGGAAAAGATTTTTAGTTGGGCATCAATGTTCCTACTTTGCCGGTGGGCAAAGAGCATTGACTTAGTCTTTTTTACATTGACCACCAGTCTGTGGTCAGTGAACCAGTTTTCAACGTGGTTGAAGGCAAGTTGTAGGGAGTACTGTAGGACTGTGGGATCTGGGTGGGCGGCAAACAGTACCGCATCATCTGCATAGAGCAGAAGTTTACTTGGGCAGGCTTTTGGCAGGGTTTTCAGGAAGATGCTGAATAATAATGGACAGAGGATGGAACCCTGGGGAACCCCAGAGCGGACAGGCAGAGTAGCTGAGAGAGTGTTGTTTATCTTCACACGTTGGGATCTATCTGAGAGGTAACTTGCAAACCATGTGATGGATCCAGGCCAGGGGACAGCCCGGTGAGGCGGAGAGTATTTAGGAGCAGAGTGTGTGAGACAGTATCGAAAGTTTTTGACAGGCCAATAAATACCACTCCTGCTAGGTGTTTCTTATCCAAGGCTTTGTGCAGCGAGTTAGAGAACTCTGTAAGGGCAGTTGTGCTATGCCCTGTTCTAAAGCCATATTGTTCTCTACACAGTATGTTGTGTGCGAGTAGGTAGTCAGTGAGTTGAGTGGCAATGATTTTTTCCAGGGCTTTTGAGAGGGGTGGAAGAATGGAGATGGGCTGGTAATTATTGGGTGTGGTGGGGCCCCCATTCTTCAGAATTGGTGTGATAGAGGCCATCTTCCAGTCTGTTAGAAACTGCTGTAGACATAGGGAGAAGTTAAGGAGATCAGTCAGTGGTGAGACTACGGAGTCTAGTACAAAGTTAAGGATTTTCATATCAAAGCAGTCTCTGCAGTATAGGAATCATAGGAAAGAATACAAGCATTATGGACTACACGTCCTTTTGGCTTGCCCAGCTCCCTTTTAGTTAATTAGAATTCATAAACCCTGTCTCTAAACTCAACATCCAATCTTGCTTTGAAAGTATTCATTTTAGGGCTCTCCACTATCAATGCAAGTAGATTATTCCAAGATGCTACAACCCTTTGGCTGAACCAATACTTTCTTAATTTCAAATTCCATCTTGACAGAAAAAGTTGTTTGTCATGCTTTCTAGAGCTTACATGATCCATATAACATTTAATTCCCAATTCCTCCCGCAGTAAGGGATCAGCCAGGGCCCTAAAAAGCATACACACATCACCTCTAAATCTACGATAGGACAATGAGTATAGACCCAAAGTTTCCATCCTTTCTCTGTAAGATCTATTAGCCAATCCTTTTATAGCTTTAGTCATTCTTCTCTGGACCCCCTCCAGCCTAACAATATCTTCTCACTTATATGGAGACCACACCTGGGCACAATACTCCAGGTGGGGTCTAACTGGGGAACTGTACAATGGAATCAAGACTTTGGCATCTCTGCTTGATATATGCCTAAGTATGCTGTTTAAATTCTGATTCGCCTTTCTCAACTGTAATGAACAATGGTGACTGAATTTAAAATCAGGTGTAATTGTTAAACCCCCGAGGGCATTTGCAAGGTATGGCCTTGCTTCCCTTCTTGTAATAACCCTGAGGTGGAAAAGGGTGTAGGCATTGTTTGGTTCAGGGGTTGTGGGGGTGGGGTCACAGAAGTTGTTTAGAAGGATTGCACTCAGATCAGAGAATGCAGCATTTAGGCAATTGGTGACGGTAAGTGGGTCCAAGGTGTAAACATTGTTGACAGTTAGCTGGGAGGGTGGTGGCATCCTGGCTTTTCTGTTCAGTTCTTTAAGGTTGTCATAGAACAACCTTGCATTCCCCCAGGAGGAGGCGAGGGTAGTTTTATAGTAGTCTGATTTGGCCATCCTTATGGCCCAGGTGCATCTATTGCGGGCCGCCTTGTAGGCAGCCTGTCTGCCAGCACCCCTGTGGCAATTGCTTTGTGCCAGAGATCATCACAGTTCTTTAGTTGCTGAAGTCGGGCTGGGGACCCAGGGGGCATTACGTCTTTTGGATTGGACCTTTGTGATGGAGCAAATCTATCACACGCAGTGTTGAACGTGCGGGTGAAGTAATCCAGGGCTCCATCTATGGAAGGGGAGTGGCTGATAGGGGACCAATCACATTGGGCTAGGTGTTTCCTTAGTTTAGTGAGGCCTCCTGGTTGGAAGCGGTGTCGAGTAAAATTGTTTGGTTGTGGCATTTGCCGCTGACACAACCTGGTGAAGAGGATAGGGGAGTGGTCGCTTAATGAATCTAGAAGGACAACCAGGTTAGACATTTTGTTTGGACGATTGTTGAGTAGTAGGTCAATCAGGGTGCTAGATCCAATTCTGGGATTCACTTAATGATCACCATGACAACAGACTGTGATGTCACAAACAGTAATTGTGTGGTTAGCAGAGGAGAGCTGATTTTGAGTCCCAGCGTGGCGATGGCGGCCAGTGCCAGCAGCAGTAGGAGGGTAGTCGGACAGGAACGGGATGACAGCAGCATGGTACTGGACTAGACAGAGAGAGAAATAGTAGTGCAGAGAGAAAACCAGAAGATGGCGGTGGTGTGGCTGACGTCCTCTGGTGGAGCAGCAGTTATGAGCATTGCCATTCTCATTCTGTGAAATACAGTGTGACACAAGAGAGCTATGACCGCATCCCAGAGAAATGGTAAACCAAGGGTCCACCTCATGGGTGGGGTCATGCTATTTAGTCCTTGACAAGGCGGTACTGGCCCCATGTCACAGTGGGTGCATCTCGCTTTTGTGGTACTGGCACCAGAAGCACGCAGCGTTAAATCTCCCTACTGGCAGCAGCTGCCGCGCGGTCTTTCATTTTCAGTTTGGGTCTTTTCTTTATAAATGTCCACGAGTGCGACCCACTTTCTTGCCCAAAAGAGATGTCTGCTATTTCATGAGGCACGGTGCTTTGAAGTTTGGGTGGGGTGAGGGGCTGATGCTGTTGAACTGCACCACTATCCTGAGACACTTCGCACTGTCACCTGCTCATTTTATTGTTGTAGTTCTTCACCTTTATTTGCATTTTTAGTTTGACCAAAATCAGGTTTGCACAATGTATTGCCCTTCTTGTACACCACTATCCCATAAAACAAATGAAAGGGGACGCCAGACAATGCAGCTGTAATTGGCTGCTGCAGTCAGGGACCGCCCCACAGCAAAAACAGCCGATTGCATAGTGACGAGGCACTCCCTGGTTGCAGTGGCCAATTTCTTTGAGCATAGTGGCATGCTCATTAACTGCTGTCATTGACAGCATGCTCCTCTATTCGCGTGGCTGAGACCAGCCCCAGAACGGACTACTGCCATTCACCACAACACTGGCACGTCTCCACAACCCGCTTGAGAAGAAAGCTAATGCAATGTATTTCTTTCACATGTGTGGAAGCAAACACAAAAATGAATAGGGCTTCAGTAATGTTAGGTACTAAACAGAATTGCTGCCAGTTGACATTCCTGAGGTCGGTTAGGAAGTTGTCTGGGGAGAAATTTCTGAAGGAACATTTGGTTATTGTTTTATTGGGTCTGATTAATTTGGGCAAGTTACTGATACAAACCACAACATTGTGATCACTAAGGGAGTTATGCCATACAGCTTCATGAGATATCTTATGTGGTCTGTTGGTTATGATTACATCTAATAGCGATCTGAGAGAGGAATTTGCGTGGTTGGGCCTGGTGGCTTCTGAGATTATTTGTGTAAGGCCTAGGTCATCACAGATTGTTTTTAGTGGGACTGATTTTGCACTCAACCGGTCCATGTTTAAATCACCTAACATTAGAGTTTTGTTCATGCTGGCATCTACAAAGTGGTGTAGGTGTGACAATATAGCTAGACCTGTAGAGGGTGGTCTATAGCAGCCAATATTGTTAACTGCCTCAGCTGATGAAATGGCTATTTTTGAGAGCAAGGTACTTATATTGTTTCTGCTTAGAGGTAGACTCGAGGACTGAGACAGAATTCTCATTGACATATATAGCCACTCCTCCACCTCTAGCCTTTAGGAAGCAGTATAGCACAGTGGTTTAAGGCTCTGAGCTGCAAATCTGGAGACCTGGGTTTGAATCCCATGGCTCCCACTTGCATACTGTGTGACCCTGAGCAAGTCACTTAATTTTCTTGTCCTCCCAGGTCGCACCTGGAAACAAGCTTCAGTTTAGTGTGCCTTTCCTGGTTAAAAAAGTTCCCCTTTCCCTTTCCCTTTCTAGTGGGTCTGTCTACATGGAGTAACATGAAGGCCGGCAAGGATAGGGCTTGGTCCTTGTTAGAACTTTTCAGCCAGGTTTCTGTGAGAACCAATACATCTGGCATGGTATAGAAGACCCATGCTTGCAGTTCTGTGAATTTCTTCTGGAGACTACATATATTTAAGAGCATAATTTTGAGACCTTTTGTACAAACATAGTCTGAAGGGATTAGGTGTGTTCCAAGATGTGGTTTATGTTCTATGGCCTTTGGTTCTGTCAGGGTGCTCTTTGTCATGTATGCTTGTGTAGATACTGTATCTTCTCCTATTCATCAGGAGGTGTGCCCATATTTGTTGGTCTCAGTGCCCCTGATGGATCTGACTTGGAATCAGGGCTGGCGATCATGACTTGTTTATGGGCTGCAAGGCTTCATTCCAGCTTGCCTGATTATCTGTTATACTGTAGTTCTGTTCCACAAGCTGTCTGATAGGTAGCCAGCACTGTAGGCACCTTACCCTATCACCACACCGATGACCTGTATTCAGGAATAAGCACAGCTGCTGGGGATGGCTGAGGTGAGACAGTATCACCTATCTAAGGGGCTGCTGTCCTCTCCCCGGGTTGGGGGGGGTGAACTGCATGTTCTGCCAAATGACTGCCACCCAGTGGAGGCCAGGTGGCAGTGCAGGTAGAGGAGGGCAAACAAAGGGAGGTGCTGAGGGATTCTGTAGTGTGTGCATGCCTCCACACATTCACCTATGAGTTAGCCCAAGCATGGGAATGAGACTCAACTTACTGAGGGAAAATGTGGCAGGACAATTTAGAATGATGCCTGCCTGCCACTCTCCACCTGTTGCATTGCTGGACCCTGGAGCCAAAGACTGGATATGTGTGATTTGGTGGGAGGAGGGGGAAATGGCCCTCCCCCTTCTGACCCCACCATGGGAGAAAATCCATGGAGGTACATGGGCTGTCAGTATTTCCAGAAAATGTAGGATGTTGGGGTCAGTTGGAATACTGAGGGGGAGCCCAGCCTGTCTTAGCTACAGAAGGATAAATAATGAATGAAAAAAAGTCTGATTGCACCAATCTCCATGTAGAAACCCCTGTCTCTATACATACAGCACCTATCTCCATACATACAGCACCAAGCCTGGTGTTCACACGTAGTGCCGATCTGTTTGCTGACGGCATCCAGCTTGGTAACCACAGCAGCCACCTCACTGCACATGGCAGCAAACTCACTGTGCATGTGATGCAGCTCCTGTTAGCAGCCTTAGCCAGACATGCCCTATGCTATTTCAACAACCACACCTCAGGGCACATAACCAGTAGGGCCTGCTTCACGTTGCTGGTAGGTGGTAGCATACAGGTAGTTCCTTTACAGTCCATTAAGAGTGCTGTACCGTTGACCTGTTTGTGTCACATGTGTGTGTCCTGTGGAATGCTGGGTGTAACCAGGGGCTTAGGTTTAAGGTGTTTTGTTTGGTGAGCATACAGGGGCAGGACGTAATGACAATTGCTGCTGTCTCCTCTGTGCTGCTGTTTGATGCCTTTGGTTGTCTGTGCAGCAGCTAGCTACAGTAAGGTCACACTGTTCCACACAGCTACCATGCTGCAGGGTAACCCACTGCTAACACTTCCACATTGCTTCAAGCTCCTTGTATGGTGCAGTCAAGAGGCATTCTGTGGGTGTGCCAGTCTATCTGCAGATATGGCCCCCTCTCTTTCCATGCCACACTGTCCCACCATGCGCACTGTTATTTCAGTATCCCATCATTGTGGATCTTGTGATATGTACTGTATGTAGCTGTTTTGTGGCGATGACCATTTTGGCCTATATACTGTATGTAGATTTTTCACATATCTAGAAAACTTTTGTGGATCGGACTCTAAATCAGTATATATTGGCACTGAGATACTAACTGTCACTGACCCCATTTTCAGAAGTTAGTGCCTCATTAAACATGACAGCAACAGGCTAACCAAGATGAGCATGGTTGGATGTGGTGGGGGCCATATTAAGTGGCCCCTGGTCTGCTGCGCTAAACCCGATTGTGTGCACATGTAGAAAATACTCTTGTGCCCATGAAAATGAGGAGTCCCCTCCTGCATACATGGTGCAGCGGTCAGTGTATACAGCAGTTTTGAAAGCTGCAATGCTGTTTATTAAAAAAAAACTACCATTATCAGAGTGCACAGTGGTACTCATTGCCCCCACCCCAATCACTAATCCAATCCTGCTGGCACATCAGGTGCTTAGTCCCTGGCAGTCTAGTAGATTCCCCCCCACATACACAATCACAGGTCTGATCAAATAACAACATACCATAATTATCCATGGTTGTATAATGGCTACATCCTAATCACGGGCCGATAACTCTGGCACTTCAGGAGATCTACCTCTGGCTGTCTAGTACCCCCCCCAACACCATCTCAATCACAGATTTCTCTCTGTAGATATGCACTTGCTCCCTGTCACTCAGGCAGCAACCAGTTGAAGTGAAGTGCGGAGGGGCTGTGCCAGTTACTATCTCCTTGAGAAGTCTTATGGCAGGTATTGTCAGGGTTTATGAGTGGGGTGCCACTGGAATGAGTGTGTGTGTGTGACTGAGATTGTGTGGGAGTACAGTAGACTACCAGGGATTTAGCTCCTTGAAGGGCCAGGGGGATTAGATCTGTGATTAAGAGTTGGGGGGGGATCCACTAGATTGTGAGGATATATTTCCTGGCATGCCAGTGGCATCACACTAGTTCCCGGGGGGGGGGGGATTAGTCAGCCTGAGATAGGGATTGTACAACAAAAAGGAGCGATCAATCCAGGGGAGTGGCTTAGCTCTGTACAATGTTTCCAAGAAGTCATGCAAATGGCCCCTTCATACTGTCTATGCCATGTGTGCTTATCAGCATGTTAACAGTTGTAAATGTCTCACAGGGAGAGGGGTGCTATCCAGTTTGGAAAGCATTATCTCCCTTTAAAACAATTTGCAGAATAAACACACATTTAGAAAATTGGTGCATGAAAGACGGATTTGGCTTTATCAACACATGGAATATATTTTATGGACATAGACACTTATATGGAAAGAATGGTCTACATCTGAAAAGGGATGGAGTAAATCTCTTGGGTTCCTTGAATAAAACAAAAATGGAATCAGTCAATTTAAACTAATCACTAGAGGAAGCTGTATACCTACTCCAAATCATAATGTTACAGCCAGAGATGAAACCAGTACACCTACTCCAAACCGTAATGTTACAGCCAGAGATAAAACCTGAACAAAAGATAATTCATTTAAGTGTCTCCTTAGTAATGTACGAAGTCTTAAAAACACATTTCATGAATTCCAAGTACTGCTTCTTTCAGAAAAAATTGATGTTGCACTAATCACTGAAACATGGCTTGATAATAATAATAGCTGGGAGAACCACATCCCAGGATATAGTACTATGAGAAAGAATAGAGAAAATAGAAAAGGAGGTGGAGTGGAGTAGCCATTTGCGTAACTAATGAAGTAAGGTACATAGACATCTCTGAAAATAATAAAAGCAAAAATAACAACAAGGAAACTAAAACACTATGGATCCAAATGTTAAATAGCATGCAGAAGAAATATATTATGGGCTTATGGTACAGACCCTCAAACACAACTGAAGCTGTCAATAACTTAATTATGGAGGAAATTATTACAGTGTTACATCTGGGAACAGTCATATTAGTAGGAGACTTTAACTACCCTGACATTGACTGGGTGAAAAAAGACACTGTCAATAAACAAAGCAGCGAATTCCTTGAATTTTGTATGGAAAACAGCTTAACCCAAAATGTTACAGGCCCTTCATGGTTAAGTAGTACCCTAGGCATAGTCATTACATCAGAAGAAGCTATTGTTACCAAGTGTATCACTAAGCCTCCGGTGGGAAATAGTGATCACTCTACAGTGTTTTTCACCCCAGAAAGTAATACCATGACAATCAAGAGTTGTATAGAGATATATCTCTACAAAACTGCTAATAGAGAAGGCATCAACAATGACCTGAGCAATATCGACTGGAACAAAGTATGTGATGGGAAATCAACCAATAAAATATGGGAGTTCACTAAAACCACAATACATAATATTATGAAAAAATATGTAAAATGTACAAATAAATATAGCAACAAAGGTCGTAAACCAAAGTGGTTAAACAAAAACATTTTAAAACTCATCAAAAAAAAAAACAGACTATAACCCCCAGGCCACGTTTTAATTAGTTAGCACCCCCTCCCCCATTAAAATCTGGAACACTGGTACCTTCATACTGGCATACCATTTACTTTTCAAAAATGTTGGTTCCACCTTTGGCATTAGGATGTATACCTGGTTCATTTTCTAGAGGAAAAGAGGGGTTGGGGTACAACAACAAAACAACATGAACCTTGTGTAACAAATCACAACCCAGGCCCTGGTTGGAGGCAGCTATGCATATGATAGCTCTAACCTGCTGAGGGGGCCCCAGTAAATCCAAAAATCAGAAGCAATAATCAGAATGTCCAGAACAGTAACTGGGATTGCGCAGTATGGCTTTATTTACCAGACTGAAATTTAAAGCAGAAGTGGACCCCCAAAGGTCAGTCTAGGCAGGACACATACATTTCATGAACTCTCCTTGCATGCAGTACAGTTCATGAACAGACTAAAACAAAAATATGTACCTGAACATTTTCCTCCCCATGAGTGTCATTTATGTGAATCTAAGCCACACACTCAGAACTCTTCTACGAACATAAGTGCATATATGTGAAACTCAGCCACACACCTAAACCTGCAGCTTAGCCCATGCTCAGGTATAACTGGTGCCCTTTATGAACCAGGAAGCCCTGCCTTGTAAGCACTTAGATGGTATTCCTCCCACCCTTGGCCCCAACCGACAGTCTCTGCCATTCTTCAGTATTACACCATTGAACCGCATCTTTTCCCACTGAAATGCTAGAGGACCCACACTTTAAATTTGTGACTCACTGGGGTGACCAAAGAACAAACTGCATTCTCTTGGGGGAACAGTTTAACAGAACATTCACTTTTCTGGGTGACCTAGTGGCACTGACAGGTGCGATCCAGCCTTATCTATGGGCACACACACCCCAGACTATGAGTCCCCTAAATTATGTGGAGATCTTGTCTCCTAGAACAGTACTTACAAATGGTTGTCCCGTCCACAGGGCATGGAACAATAAAAAAGGCATTCTCCTGGGTAGCAGATCAAACAGTCTCTCAAAGTTCCTTTCCAAGACAGCTGAAACACACACAGAACCTTCAGGGGATTGCCCCTTGAGTCCAATGAGAGCAAACAGTTCCTTCCACTTCTCATGGAGTAGAAATCAGGAAATCCTGCTGTAGAACTGGTCTCCACCACTTTACTGGAAGCTGGAAATGACACTCCACTAGGGTGAGAAATGCTGGGCCCTCACCTCAGAGCCCAACTGGCAGTCCTTTTGCCACTCTCACCTCCTCAATGAACAACAGACAACTACAGACTGAGCATTCTAAGCTCCCCAGAGCAGCTGTCCACACAGTGTGGCTTATGCTGCTGCAAAAGTTCCAAATGACCTAATCATTCTTCCCTCAGCCTAGCTGAGTAAACAATGATGTCATTATGTAAGAAGCCCCTAATGAGCTCCCTATCAGCTGCCTGCTACCTTCCTAACACAAATACTGATGGCATTATAGTAACCACTGGGGACTGGGTGGTTACAAAAGCATACAGTGTATTTACCAAAAACAAAACCTAGGTGAAATAGTACAAGTTTAAATCAATACAGGGTAAGTGTGACAATAAAGTTAACAAAGGAAAGAATTTTGAGTTGCACTTAGCAAAAACAGCATCCAAATCAAACAGTAAACAATTCTTCAGTTATATAATTTCATTAAAAAAGTGAAATGGAGAATAAAGCACATTTATTAAAGATGCATAATGTACTGTATACAGACCCAACCCATATTGCAAATATATTCAATTACTATTTCTGCTCGGGTTATTCCGAACAATCATCCAATTTTTCAAGACCAATAAATGATATTCAAGGGGGGACTCATATAATTATAAAAGAAGAAATTGAACAGGAAATAAAAAACTTGAAAGATTATAATGCACCTGGTCCAAATAACATAACTCCATCCATGTTAAAATTAATGAAATCCCATATTTGGAAGCCCTAAAAATGCTATACGAGAAGTCATTAAATTCTGGTTGATACCTAACGAATGGAGAAAATCAAGAGTAACTCCCATTTTTAAAAGTGGATGTAAAACACATGTCTCTAATAATAGAGCTATCAGTCTAGCTTCAATTTCATGCAAAATTCTAGAAACATTACTAAAAAACATAATACTGTAGTAGAACAGCTTAATGAAAAGCCCTTATTTGATGACAGTCAAAATGGTTTCAGAAAGGGACGCTCATGTTCCACAAATCTGATATGCTTTTGCAATAACGTAAGCAAAATATTGGATAAAGGTACACCAGCGGATGTTCTCTTATTTGATTTCAGTAAGGCTTTTGATAGAGTCCCATAACGGGCCATATATCAGAAATTAAACAAATGGAATAACTGGCTGACGTTGTTTTCAATGGGAAAGAGCAGGTTATAATTTCCTGTAATAACCCGTGGGTTATAACGGCAAACACGCACCACCTGCTCTTTCCCCTGTCTCGCACTGCACCTCAGTGCTTCATGAACATGCAAGTCACTCTGACATCTCCTCAAAGAGTCCTTCGTGGGTACCACAAGTAGCGCTTCATTTCACCATCAGAAAAAGTCTGTCTTTTACAAAAAAAAAGGCAGTACTTCTGTTTTTTTCCCTGTCACAGTAAAACCAGAACAGCTGCCATCTGTGCATGAGGTCGCAACCTCATTAGCATACTCTGAGGCAACATGACCTTAATTAGTATATCTACATGGAAACTCAACCTTCTCCAACTAAAGAAAACAACGTCAGCCAGCAATTACATAAAATAATGCATGGGATGGAGAGCATAAACATGAATTTAATGCCCACCCTCGGTGTGGGATGCTTTAATAAACCTCTCGGGCTTCGTCCTTGGGGTTTATGCAGCATCCCACACCTCGGGTGTGCATTAAATTCACATTATGCTCTCCACCCCATACATTATCCTATATATAACATTGATAAAAACATTATTAGTTGGATAGTAAATTGGCTAAGGGGTAGATCCCAGACAGTGTCCATTCGGGGACATTTCTCTGCCAAAGGTCCAGTTACCAGTGGTGTCCTGCAGATTTCAATAACTGGGCCAATGGTTTTTTAGATATTCATTGCCAATCTTGATAAAAATATAAGAAACAATATAGCAAAATATTCTGACAATACCAAAATATGTGGCCCATGTTGTATAATGGAATATAAAAATATCTTTACAAAATGATATTGATGCCATAACTAACTGGACAAAAAAGTGGGAGATGAAACTGAATAGTGACAAATGCTGCATCATACATATGGGCAGGCAAAACCAGGAAAATCGGTATACAATAGATAGCATACCACTTATACAAAAAAGCTGTGAGATGAACCCTGGGGATACTAACTGATAACAGACTAATGTTTAAAGAACAATGTAGTTCAGTTGTTACAAAAGCTAAAAGAACTATAACTGTAAATAAAAGAAACATCAAAGCAGACATGAAGAAGTATTACTACCACTATATTTGTCATATGTTAGACCAATTTTGGACTATAGTAGTCAAATATGGAGCCCTACTTAAAAGCAGACATAACAGACTAGAAAGAATCCAATGGAGATATACAAAATCAATCAACTCATTAAAACACCTTACATACTATGAAAGACTAAACACAGCAGATCTACATAGTTTAGAACTCAGAAGGCACAGGGGAGATATGTTGCTTTACTATGCTATTCTAAGTGACCCAAATGTGATGATAGAATTAAACATAGATTCACAAAAGAGATGTGCATGGCACATCTCAGATGCACTGGGGCAACCTGAGTTGTCCCGGTGCATCCAGGATGCTCAGGAACACCTGGACCCATAAAAACAATGAATCAGGAGCACATCAGCAAGGAACACAAGAGCAACAGAGGAGGATCACAGTGGCACAGTGGTTGCTGTTGCACAGCCCAGCAGGGACTGCACACTGGGCCAAAGGGCTGGAGAGTGGCCCACCAAAGCGGACAAGGTGCAGATAGAGCACACATGGTGACACCTGGAGGCACCACACAAACACCCCCAACACAGGGGACCAACAGGCACAGTCATCATGGACAAGGGCGACTGCTAGGGTGTGACACAACAGCAGAGGTGCATCAGTCAGCATGGCAGAGGCAGCCACGCATGTGCCAGTGCACATGGGCACAGAAATCTGGACACAGGAGCTGCAACACAAGCGCACATAGGAGGACAGGCACAATGGCACACAGGCCGCAGGCCATGGTTGGCACAGAAGGAACATGCCCACAGGCTCTGTGGACCACAAAGAGTGTATCACAGCACCAGGGTGACCACCACAACAAAACACATACCACATAGAGAACAGGGGCACTGTTCAATCCAGCATGCGAGAAGGCCACCTAACAGTCCAGACGCAACATGGAGGACACGCACTCTGGCAGGCATGGACATTGTGGATGTACACACAGGAGCCATGTATGCAGTGGCCCTAGCACGTGCCACCAAGATGACACCCCAGGTATGTGCACAATGGTCAACACACAGACATGCACATGTGGCAGGCAATGGCCCACTGTGGGCAATCCCCCCACCCCCCTTATGACCACACAGCAGAAGCACATGCATTACACTCACCTGCACCCACATGGCCAGACCCTCGTCCTCTGCCACCAACCCTAGCATCCCTGGCCTCTGCCAGCACCACATCCCTCTGCCTGTCTGCCTGTCCTGCAATAGAATGCAATGGAAACACAAGCAAAGGGCACCGTGAGGGTGACAGTAGGTATGTCAAACACCCCCCACCACCCGCCCAGTGACCTACAGCAACAGCACTGTTGCCAGCATTCAGTGATGGACTCTCCCACTAACTGACCCAATGTAACAGTACCCTGGGCTGCGGGTAGTAACAGCCACCACCACAGACTGTGACCCACTATGTCAGTATGCAGATGGATGTGTGCAGAGCCACTGTCAATACCACCATGTGCCTGCCACAGTGCCACTGCAAACCCCCTGTTCTGCACCATGGCACATACGTTGAAGCACAGTGTGCATGGCTGTACTACACATGCATCACCAGCAGGGCATGCCACACATGTGTGTGTGTGTGTGTGTGTGTGTGTGCGTGTGTGTGTGTATGCAGTGCGTGCACTAGTGCACACTGCAACACCCCAATAAATGCATAGCTGTTGGCTAGAGTGGAAGTAAGGTGAAGTGACTTCTCTGGGCATGGCACAGCTCCCCTGTGTGCATTGATCCCAAGGGCTGCGAAGCTGGTCAGGGCCCCTCCACTGCAGATCACCATAGTGGTGCCTGCACTGCTTTCCCATGTGTGTCACCCTAGTCCTGTGCACAAGACGCTCAGACGCCATTGCTCACATGGCAGAGCATGGCTCATGCAGGTTCTGACTGCCAAAGAGTTGCCCCTCAAGTGACATGACCAGTGCCACCAGGTTGGCCAACTCAACCCCCCCCCGGTTCATTGCTCTTGGTCTAGCTGACTGGGTGCATTGCATGTTTTTGTGAAGTTTGGAGGTAGCAAGTGTGCACACCACAAGCTGTAGGACTGTTCTGGCCTGTTCGTGCCACATGCATGACAGGCCATCGTGCAATGGGCAGCACATCACACGTCTACGGCATGGCAATGTGAGATAGCCACCTGTTGCATGGCACCACACATGCGCAGTGTTCACAGTATGGGCAGAGAATTAGGGTCGGGGTCACAACCAGGTCATGCATGCACAGCTCACGTAGGACCGCCATATTGGGAATGGCACTCTATGCCACTCACAAGGCACTGTGGATGGCGCATGCAAACAGATATTCACCATGATCTGCAGTAGAGCAAATCTACAATGTCAGACAGATGTGCCACACCCTCACAATATGAAACGTGCCACACCGATCCAATAGTGCATGTCCCCTGACATGTGTTGACTGCAATCGTGATACCGCTAACACCACACATGATGTGCTATACATGGCATGTCCTTGATGATGCATTCTGCGTGTGAGGGCATGCACCGTGCAACTTGCACCCGCATTCAACAAATACCTCCAAAGCAGTGACACATGCATGGGAATGCCCTATTGGTGGATGCGCCCAACACCCAATTTGCACAATGCTGATCGAGAAGAGCCGGGGGCAATTATGCAATTCACAGACAATGCTCTCAATGCAGCTCATTGCCAAATTCAGGGGCATCTCACCTGCTTTGTGTCTCTTTACTGTCACTCCAAACCTCATTTGCATATGCTGGGCTATGAATGCTCCTGAATACGCCTCCCCAATCCACAGGTGACCAACAGGTACTGCAACCTTGAAGGTGTGTGTGTGTGTGTATGTGTGTGTGTGGGGCTACCATTTGTTGACCTCCTGTGATACCTTTGGTTCCTGAAATGCTCCTCCACTATGGTGTCCCTGTTCCTCCAGGACCTAGTGGTCAGGCATGGTCCTTCTGTTCCAGGGACGGGTGCCCACAACCACTATGGGGCCCCTACTCTGCATCCTTCTTCACCTCTTCCTCACCCGAACTGTTGCCCTCCTTAGCCTGGACAGGTATTCCACAGTCACTGGCCATGTTGTGTAGTATAAAACAGGCCAGGAATGTGTCACAGGCCTTCTCTGGGCTATATTGTAGGGCACTACCAGACCTATCCAAGTACCTGAAATGCATTTTCAGCATACCGGACACACACTCACTGATGGTGTGTGTAGCAATGTGTGCCACATTGTATCTCTCCTCGGCCTTATTGCCTGGACCGTGGTGGGGGGGGGAGCATTGGGTGGAGGGGATATACTGCATCACCTGTGAGGGGCAAAGCAGTCTGTTAGTACCCAGCATTCATGTGCATGGTGATCCATGGCCCACCACCCCCAATCCATCATTGCACATGGATGCAGAAACAGCCTGTCCCCTTCTGTACCTGTGGCCCACCTCCTGGTGCATCCCTATACCACCACTGTGGTACACTGCATCTGTGCCTTAACCACCACATGCATTGCCTTGGCTACCCTCTGATGTCCTGCACCTGACCATGCCCACATCTGGGGCTGACTGCTCCTGTCCTGTCCAGCAATGGTTGCCAACCATTGCCCTGCATTTGCTCATGCATGGGAGCATAAAGCACCTTCCACCCTGGTGCACATGCCTGCTGTTCTGCATCACTACACCACCCGTGTTGTGCTGCAACACTGCAAGCCCAGCTGCACTGTCCCTCAGGGGTGTGCGCCATTACACTGTCCCTGTTGCTGCCCCACACCCATTCACTACCTCCTGACATCTGTGGCTGCAAGGTGTGCATTATCTGGGCATGTATTTATGCCAAATTCACCCACTAGGTGGCCACTGGGGATGTATCCAGTCTCAAACCGGTGGCACAGGGCTGACTGGTGCCATACAGTATGAATGCATCATGTGTACTCCCAGAGTGTGTGGCGCAGACATTGATGATGTGCCCTGTGGCATTGCACACCACCTGGCAGTTAATGGAAAAGAACCCCTTGCAGTTCATGTATTGTCACCTCCTCACCAGATGGTGCATATATTGCCACATGGGTGGCATGCATGCCACCCTGAGGAATAGCTGCATAGCTTCTGTTCTCTCTACCTGTGTGCTTGGTAATCAAATAAACTCTGAAGCAAGTGGGAGAAGTGTGGTGATGAACTGTGTGAGGATTCAGGACGTTGATGGCTGAGATATGCCAGTGGTGTCTCCAGCTGGCCTGTGGAAGGTGCCTGTGGTGGGCAGGCACAATGCTGTTGTCACCTTGGTCTCCACAGATATGGCATGACCACTTCCAGTGGGTGCCTGCATTTCATCATGGCACAGCTTATAGAGTTGCCTCAGAACTGCCCTGCTCAGGCGGTATCAGCCAACTGTTTTTGTGTTAGTCAGCGCTTGGAATGTGAATCGTCCATGATACCACTGCAGGGCAGGCCACCTACAGTGCCTTCCACCACCATGTTGATGGTCAGCCTGTCTCCTCAGCCCCATTATTATGCCCACCATCATGAATGGTGCCCTATCCATTTCTATGCCCTCTCTGATGCTGCTGCTGGTGCTGCTGCTATCCTGCTGGGGGCATGCACTTAAGTCTACTCCTTTTATACTTATTTCCTTAGTGCGCATATGGGTGGATGCACTGTGTATGTGCAGTGGTTGCACATTCATTTTGATTTGTGAATGGGGACGTGCCATGTATGCAGCTACACACCCCCTCCAGATGTGCTGTATATCATTATTATTTGTCTCCAGTGCATCCTTGCTGGCATGGCACATTCAGTATGCACCAGAGCATCTCTGCCCTTTTTGAATTGTGCCATGGCACATCTTGGATGCATTGTGTGCATCTCTTTTGTTAATCCCTCCCAGAATACAAATGCAATTAGATTAATACTAGGGGTCAACCATTGAAAATTAAAATCAACAGATACAGAACAGATAAAAGAAAATACTTTTACACTATAAGAGCGTCAAATCTCTGGAATAAACTCCCGTTAACTATAATATCTTGTACAAGTAAAGCACACTTCAAAACAAATTTGGACAGATACATAGCCTCAAATGGGAACATGGGATATTATTCCCTGTCCTAAAGGAGCTACTCATGGTCCTTGGCCTCTTTTGCTCTTACCTACTTAGTGAACCTAGTGAACCTTTGATTCAATGAGCAATTTTCTTGTGGGAGACTGTGCTGGCCCAGTGCACAGTCATTGTGCACTGTGCACTCATAGATCCCATATTTAAACAGACAGCATGCACAAGTCAGAGCATGCTGCCTTTTCAAAAATGTTCCCCAGGCTGGTCATGTACAATCTAATGCACAACTCAGTTCTTTGCATGGTGCTAATGGCTGGCTCTTAATATGGGGGCCACTCTCTTTTATGAATCTGTAGATGCCTCAGTCCTAGTCACTTTATAGTAGTACATTCTTTAGCTACACAGACCCCAGAGCAAAGGGCCCCCATCAAGGCTCTATTAGTCCAGTTGGCCTTATTTATTTATGGTTTTCTGTGTCTGTCCAGCTTTCCAAAATATTATTCCCAGTTCTGTACATCTCCTTGCCTCTTAGAGATTTACTGCCCTATTTTAACAGGTCAGCACAGGGCTTGCGTCAAGCTCTGCTTAAACCCAATGGTTACTGCCACTGCACCAAACACATCTGCTGGAACTGCACCCAATTTTATAATATTTGGCGCAGTTGTGAGATTTTTCACAATTTACTGCAGCTTTCACCCACCACCAAAGCTTTGAGGCAAGCCACGTAAAATGGTTCCCCCAATGGCACAAACTTAGACAAAAGGGGAGCTGGTCTAACTGGTTGCCTTTGGCGCAAGGGACTTATGTTTGAGTTTGCTGTCAGCTATCTTGCAAAATTGCGATTGCTGAAATGATTGCCATAAGTCATCCCTTGAATCCAACTCTCCGACACAAGGCTCTTGCATCAATCTAAAGCCCTTCTACAACCAGGTCCTTAATCTTTATTGAGGGAAGAGTACCCAACACTAACAGGACATCCTTTATTAAAATGAACTGGAAAAAAATGAAAACTGCAGGGTTTCAGTATATTTTGGAACTAGAAAAAATGAAAACTGCAGGGTTTCGGTATATTTTTTTCTAAAGTTTCCCTCACACTGTCTGCAGCTATTGTGAGAGGGTTTGCACTGTAATCCTGATCCATAGAGCTACAACAGGTTCTGATAATAATGGTGGAGGAGCACACAGTGATTGGATTTTGAAATAGATGGCTACAAATGTTTTATTTTTTTTGTTTTCCAGTGTTATAGAATTGTTGGAAACAATCCACAAGAACGGGTCAGCTGGTTTGCTGCCAGAAATGAATGCCTGAGCCTTGGAGGGAATTTAGTGTCTATCCTGAATGAAAGAGTACAAGGTATGCAGTAATATATGACACAGAACCACTTTAACTTTTCATTTGCTGTAACTGTAAAAACTTATGCTCACACCTGGAAAAAAAACCTTCCTGTTATGGTTGGAAGACTGAGTAGCTATGCTCTAGGCAGCCAGTAATAATTTCATTTCATCTGTAAGTACTGCAGTAAATCTAAATTCACTATCATCTGTGCATTGCCATCTGGAGAAAACACACTGACCCAATGCCTGTTATCATCATCACATGATGCCCCATAACAGACTGCATAAGTGAAGCAAGTTTGCAACTATCAATATTGGAGGAGAAGTGGATGGAGGGGGATCTTGACTAGGGCAGGACAGTCTGTAAAAAAGGCATCTTGTCCTGCAGGATCCCTAGTAAGTGGTGGGTGAAACTGTACAAATCCGTTTCATGCTCTTTGTGTGAATATGCACCATTTCACAGATTTTGGCCCAATTTCATCAAATGACTATACAGTATTATATCTAGGGGCCCAATTTCTATATAGCAATCCATTTGTTTTATGTAAAAACAAAAACAAGGCGCTGCATCAGCATGTGGTGTAAAAGCAAAACAAAAGGGTTATATTAAATGCATGCTGAAAACAGAAAATAGAGTTAAAAATCCATGTTTTGACCTTAGGTCTTCTTCAGGAAATATTTAAGAGAGAAAAATACAAAGTGTAGAGGGGAGGTAAAATGGGGATATATATATATATATATATATATATATATATATATATATATATATATATGGAGGAAAGAAAAAGGGAAGGCTCAGGAGAAGCAGTGATAAATGACAAGATTAAGAGAGAATCTGTGAAACGAAAGGTGAGGATGGGAAAGATAAAAGCAAAATAGGAGTGAAAGAGCTAGAAAACATTTGTTTTATGACGTAATTTGCATTTTTGTTCAATTTGTGCAACCTGAATGGCGTTACAGGTCACATGACTCACCTAGACGTTATCATTTGATATTGGAGCCATTTAGTACTAACCACGTAGGTTTTGGCACAATATGAATGAAACTGTGCAAATGTTCATAACTTTCCTAAAATGGGCACTTTCAAAAATATGCATCATTTTGATATAAAATAAGCATGCTCTTGAAGAAAAGTGCCTTTTTAAGGGACGGTGGGAAATGTTTCACATGAATCCTTTGCATTTTGAACTGAGCATGCTCCAGTGTTGGTCAGCTATCTATGTATTCCAGAGAGAGCTGCTAGAGCAATCACACCTATAGAACTGCAGTCTTGTTCAATCTTCTGTCAAAGAAAGCCTAAATATATTTTCCCTTTTTATATCTGCATGGAAAAAGTGGCAGTTATTGTTTTTATGTAATTGTTTTAGTCTCTGTATTTTATAGTGTTTATTTTGGAAGGTGGCATTTTCATATTTCAAAACACTTAAGGAAGGAACTCTTTCTTTTTTTATGGTTTCCTATGAATGCTGTATCGATCAGGGTATCCTGCGTACTGCATTGCAATGCCATATGTTTGCAGAACTGTAATAATAATAATTCTGTGACACTGAAATTCATCTTGCATTGGTAGCATTACCTTTAGCAGTCCTGGAGTGCAGCAGGGTTGGTTACTAATCACTATCTTTGTGGCCTGCAGGGTGTCAGCTAATTTTTTTTTATAAAGTGAAGTCCTGAGTAGTGTTGATGGTGGTGAGTTGGGGTCATGGCATGCTGAGTTAAAGCACAGTGCTGAAACTTTAAAAAAATGAAAAGGAAAAGTTAGGCCCAGGGCTGGTCAAAATTAGCAGATTACAGTTATGCTGAATTTTCATGAAATTCTTGAATTTTGCAGAATGCTCCAACATTCTTTAATTGGTCATAACTCGATCTGTGTTACAGCTAGGTATCTGAAATGTGGCATACTTACTGATTGGAAAGTGCTCTAAACAAATGTCAAGTTGCATGACATTTCAAAGAGGAGTGGGGAACTTAAAGAGGCTCACAATTTGGCAGTTTATTATTCATGTAAAAGTTTTGAAAACATTTTATGCTTAAAAACGTAACGACCTTTGGAGCTGGATAGTTGAAAATGTATATGCATACTTTCTTGGAAAAGTCTGAGGAACTGCTATATACAGGAATATTTGTTTACATAACTTGTAAGTTACAGTTCAAAATTTCACATTTTAATTATTTGTTAAATTGTATCAACATTTACAAATTATATGGAAGTTTACAGCACCACTGCCATTGCAGGCATATACTCCATCTTTGGTGTGCATACCAAAGCACAAATGTCCTGGAATCTAATTTATGTGGGTAAATGTAGTTTAGTGAGTCAAGCTTCATTGTGGATACTAACATACTAAAATGCCAGCAGAATAGGCCTAATGGTCTTTCGTGTCTGCTCGTTTGGTCAGCCCCCACCCTGGGTGCTGACCTTGCTGCCACCCTCGCCTTCTCTGGCTTCTCCCTTCCCAGTTCCGGATATTCTTGCTGCATTGGATTTTGCTTCCAGAACCCTTCCCTGTACCTGTCCCACCCATTCTTGAACCCTCCACTGTCTCTGCCTCCACCAGCCCCTAGGCAGCGCATTCCATGGCTCCATCACCCTCTCAGTGAGTAGCACCTCCTCCTTTCTCCCTGAATCTTCCCTCCAGCTTCCACCCATGCCCTAGTGGCCCCTCTCCTTCCTTCAAGCACCCTGACTGTTTCTCCCCTATTTACCCTTTTCATGTACCTGAAGACCTCTATCATGTCCCCCCGGTCCCTTCTCTCTTCCAATGTGTACATATTTAGCTCTTCGAGCCTCTCCTCATAGGTCCTGTCCCCCAAGCCCCAAATCATTTTGGTTGCCCTCCGCTGGACCCTCTCCAGAAGGTTAATGTCCCTTTTTAAGTGTGGCCTCCAAAACTGCACACAGTACTCAAGGTGCGGCCTCACCAAGCAGTTATACAGAGGGAGTATCACTTCCCTCCTTCTGGACGTGATCCCCCTAGCGATGCATCCCAGCATTCTGTTGGCCTTGGCTGCTGCCCTCCTACAAGTCTCAGAGTTGTTCATCTTGACATCCACCACCACCCCAGGTCTCTCTCAGCCATCAGACTTGTAGCATTCCCCCCAGGGTGTACACTTGGCCCGGGTTTCTGGCTCCCAGGTGGAGTACCTTGCATTTCCCTGCATTGAACCTCAGCTTCCACTTTCTAGACCATCTTTCCAGAGCCTCCAGGTCCCCTGTGAGGCCACCCTCCCTCATCCCATCCACCACCACCCCCCAGTTTCAGGTCATCCACAAAGAGACTCATCTCACTCCTGATTCCTGTCCTTATGTCAGAGACGTGGCGTTAGACAGAAGGTGCCCAAGGACTGATCCCTGTGGGACCCCATTAATGACCCTCCTTGGGGATGAGACTATCCCGCCAACTACGACCCTCTGGGTCCGGTCCTGGAGCCAATTGCCTATCCATCTGATCATCTGGTTCCCCAACCCCATTCCTCCCAGCTTATCCAACAGGCCCACGTGAGGAACAGAGTCAAATGCCTTGCTGAAATCTAGAAAGAGGATGTCCGCTGGTCTACCCAGGTCCAAGGCACTCGTCACCCAGTCATAGAACTCCACCAGGTTTGTCTGACATGATTTCCCCGGGATGAATCCATGCTGTCTATCGTCCAGGCACCCTGACTTATCTAGGTCCCCCCCAGCCTCTCCTTGACAATGCCCTCCAACATCTTGCCCACCACCGATGTTAGGCTGACAGGCCTATAGTTCCCTGCCACCTCCCTTGATCCCTTGTGGATAGGCACTATATGCACCACCTTCCAGTCCTGGGGCACCCACGCTTGTCCTCAGGAGAGATGGTGAAAAGCTCCACCAGGGGTTTCACCAGGACATCCGCAAGTTCCTTCAGCACTCTGGGATGTAATTTATCCGGCCCCGGTGCTTTCTCTGTCTTAAGGGAGCTGAGGGCTTCCTTCACTCTCTCTGCTGTGATTTCCACTTCCAGTACCTCTTCTCCCTGCTTAGCCCTCCCCCCTCCTGCCAGTGATGCCTCCCCCTCTCTCCAGACCCGCCGATCGGTAAGGGTCCCCCCCTCCTCAGTATCTCTGTCTCCTCCCATGTAAGATGCAACACCCCCATTTTCCTTGGTGAAAACTGAGGTGAAGTACTCATTTAGTACCTCAGAAATTACCTTAGAAATTATTAATTGGCAACATTTTCTCAAACATTCATGGATGCATGAGAGACAATGCCAGTAGAATTCTTCTTCTGGAATGTTACTTTCTAAAGGCATGTACCACTGAATCACCTTGCCAACACTAGCACCATTATACTGCAATGCATCTCCAACACTCCTGAGACAGTAATGACCAGTAGGGCTGTGCCAATACCTTTTAATGTACATTCAGCCAAATATTCTGTATTCGGTGTTGAAATGTTCAGTATTCAATATTTGTTATTCCTTGACCAGGAGGGGGATTGTTTAAAAATAAAAATTAAAAAAACATTTTCTGGTTTTTCCCCCCTCCTGGCCAACATTTAAAATAAATATATCAATCCCTTATGTTTAGTCGTCCCACCCCACCTGGCCAATTACTGGCCCAAAATAAAGAATCACCCCCACCAAGATATACACCCATTTCCACCATCCCCAGTCTATAAAAATTAAAAATGTCCCTGGTGTGTAGTGGACCCCCACCCTGTCATATCATGACCCCCACTCCTCTCCCACTACCCCAAGCAGGCCACCAGCACAGCCCTTCACTCACCTTCACAGCTAGCAGCCTGACTGAGCTCGCAATGAATGAGCATGTGCCTGTACAGGCATGTACTCATTCACTGGATTCAGCCCAGCTCTCTTGGTCACACTAGTACAGTACCACTACAAGAGGGGCTAGAAGGGAGAAGGGGCTGCTCCGGTCACCAGTAGGGGAGCATGATGGGGGAATGACATTGTGATCCCCGGAAGTGGTCCACAACACCATTTTCCCATCCCACCTCCCCACCAGTGACCAGAGCAGACCCCTGATCCCCATTTAGCCCCTCAGAGCTGCAAGAGCTGGATGAATCCAGTGAATGAGCACATGCTCATTCATTGAAAGTTCAGTCGGGTGGAGTCACGTGATGCAGGCCACTGAGTAGCACTCTCCTGTGTGAGCTCCTGCCCCTTGTCAGTTTATACTTTGTTTTGGCAAGGTTTGAGAACCAGTTTTCTTGTTTTCTACCTGCTGGAATTTTTCTGAGTAATCGATGTCTACCCGACGCTGACTGGATGGAAATTGAGATGAAGAAAAACCCTCCTAAACATACCCCTCCAACAACACCTGAGAAGGCCCCAAAAAGGCCTAAAGCCTCTACAGCTCTCCAGACACCATCTATGGGCACCAGAAGGATGGACACAGATCCTCTTACACTCGCTAAATTCCTAGAAGAATTTCAACCTTTCAAAAGAGAAATACAGAATATCGCAGGAGAAATCAAATCTATTTCCAGTGCCTTAGAATCCCTTTCCCAAAGAACCTCGGATAACGAAGCACGAATCTACTCTCTGGAATGCAAACAAGAACAGCTTAATCCTGACCTAGTTGCCCTGAGGCAGCGACTAAATAGAATGGAAAACAAAATAGAAGACCTTGAGGGCCGAAGTCGCCGTAAGAATGTGGTAATAATAGGGTTACCTGAGCGTGAGGAAGGTGCAGACCCTATTAAGTTTATGATGCACTTCATTAAAAAAATTGCTGTCCCTACCCCTTTCAGCTCTGATTACTCCATTGAAAGAGCCCATAGAGCCTTACGACCTACTCCCCCTCAAGGTGCTGCCCCTAGGTCATTCATTTTCCGTTTTCTTAATTTTCAAGAAAAGCAACACTTTATGACCAAAGTTCGAGAAGCCAAGGAGCTTTCCTGGGAAGGCGCTAAGCTGAGGATAGTACAAGATTTACCTATTTCAGTACATCAAAAATGAGCCACATATCATCCTCTAGCTACCAAATTAATTGCAGCTGGTATTAAGTTCAAAATGGGCTACCCGGCCAGGTTTCAAGTTCTCGCTTCTGGCTCCTGGCTCACCTACGAGAATGTGGATTCTGCGGCTGCAGGACTCAAAACAGCATTTCTCAACTTATTTCGTACCACCTGAATCTAAGAAGCCTTCACCTCAGGCGTGAACCCTAATCCTACTGTGAAGCATATGACCTCGAATATCTAAAGTTGCTTCCGAAAGAAGGAAGTTCACTGTGCCTTTCCTGGCTCTCGTACATGTTCCTTTCTCTCATTCCTTTTTCATCTTCTTGTATCTTAAGCATTGGGACTTATTTTACAAGTTTCCTCTTAGATCGCATGTCTGTGTCTGTTTCTGCACCTGTGGATTTCTTGATGTTTATTAAACCAAGGATGTGATTCCTCGCACCACGGTACACACCTACAGCTCTCAACTAAATTCCCAGCGTCTCCTTCCAGCGCATGGACTTGCTGGCTGTCCGTTTCTTCAGCATTTAACTTTCGTGTACATACCTGAGTTTGGGATGGCATTTAAAAGATACTTCGTATTCCTGATTTTTCCACAGACCTAGCAACTTTCCATATCTAGCTGGTAATTGTGTTTTGGCCACAATGTCTCTAGATGGCACCAGAGACCGCTGTTTCTTTCACAGCATTTTCATTTTCCCTTATCATTTGTCTCTTTGGAGCAACGATTGTGCTGGCTGCAAATTTTGATATCTCTGGTTCTTCACAATTGGATCTACCACTGGAACATTTCTTTTGTGCAGTTCTAAGTATTCACAGGGTCACCAGAATAAACTTCCCACGTCTTTACTTTCTGCAATTGCAATTATCTCATAATGGAAATGACTATAGTGTACCTTTTCTCGAGATGTTATCCTTATTTTTCATGATCCGGTTTAACTAAGATGTGGCTTATTACATTTCAGTGTTTGTGCACTTATGTTTACTGTGCACGTCTGACCTTAATTAATCTGTACCTTTAGGTCGGTAGGCTAGTGTGCATGTTAGTGAATTAGTTGTTGTTACATAGTTACTTATTTGGTGTTACTTGGCGGGGGGCCAGGGTAATAAGGAGATGACCAAGTGAGCTGTGTATCATGTACCGTGAGATTATGGGGTGGGTGGGAGGGGTGAGGTTTCACAGTGGGTCTCTGGGGTGTTTTTGGTATTGGGATTACTTCTTGATGATTTAGCGAAGGGGTGGCTCCAGCAGAATCTTTACCTTGGGCATTAAGGATAAATATCTATTTACATGGATTGGACCTCATGCAGATACTTAGGGTTTTAAAGAGGAATGATTAATAATATTTTGTTTAGCTCATGGAATGTTAAAGGAGTCAGGCACAAAACCAAGCAATATAAGGTGTTAAAATACCTTAGTCACCTCAAAGCTCATGTCATATTTTTACAAGAAACACATCTACTCAATCATGAAGCCGATAAACTGAGAAGGCAACAAATGAGACAGGTCTTTGCTGCTCAGGGCAACACTCAAAGTAGGGGCGTCAAGGTACTTTTGCATAGATCAATTCCCTTCAGTTCTACCCAGATCATAGCTGATCCCTCAGGGAGATTTCTTTTTGTGAAGGCTAAGCTGCACACCTTGAAAATTGTGCTGGGTTGTGTATATGGGCCTAATGTAGACACCCCAGGCTTTTTCATGAAAATTCTGGAAGTCCTCAACCCCTTTCTGGGCATTCCTATGATTATAGGGGGTGACTTTAATCTTGTATTCAACCCTTTGCTAGACAGGTCCAGTCGAATTTCTCATGGCCTTTCTCCCGCCCAGAGAGCACTTAGGGACCTCCTTGACTCCGCAGGGCTTTGTGATGTATGGCGTATCTTCACCCTAATGTCAGGGAGTACACATACATCTCCCCAGTACATGGTATGTCCTCATGGATTGATTATATTCTCATTTCCCAAACATTGCTTTCTGGGGTTATAGATGCCAAAATCGTCTCAGGCCCGCTCTCGGACCATTCCTCGGTAGTATGCACAATATCCCTGTTCTCATCTCAGGAAAAAGGGGGAAGATGGAAATTGAATAATCAAATCAAATCAAATTTAGCAGGGTCTCAAATTATAAGCTTAGTAGCAGTGTCAGTGGCTCAGTAGGTAGCACACTCACCTCTGAGGCCGGGAGATCAGAGGGCTGTGGGTTCAGTTCCCACATCTGGCACTTGGGTTAATATCCCAGTACTGACACTGTAATGCAGCATGAGAGGGGTGCTGCATTTCTGAGGTGCCATCTTTCGGATGAGACGTTAAACCGAGGTCCCATCTGCCTGGATTGGTGGTAGTTCAGGTGGATGTTAAAAATCCCATGGCACTTATCGAAAAGAGTAGGGGAATTTCCCCGGTGTCCTGGCCAAATTTCCCTCATTCACTAAAAATACCACCAACAGCTTAATCTAGTTCAAGGTCAGTTGGCATTCATCTGTATCCCCCTCCCCCGGGTCGTGCCTGAAAATAGGCAGGATTTGTCTAGTGCACTTACCCGGTCAACAAAAAGCTAAATAAATAAAAAAAAATCCTTAAAGATTCTGTTAAGGCTAATTATATAGCATCCCAAATCCAACAGTTTATGATCCTAAATGCTAATACCACACAACAACCAGACATGGAATGGGGCACCTTGAAAGTGTTCCTTAGAGGCATTCTAATAGGCTAACCTCAAAGAGGAAAAAGGAACAGGAAAACAAGATCTCTACCCTCCTATCCCAAATTAGAAATATGGAATGTAGCCTTTCCCCTGATGCTTCAGAACCCTTTAAGCAAGAACTAAATTAAATTAAAAGATGCTTACCTCGATCTGCTAAGAGAGCAAGCTGAATTTGCCATTCTAAAAACTAAGGCTGTTTACACAGATCGGGGAAAAAGCGGGCGGCTCCTAGTAATGCGTGTTAAGTAACTTGAATCAGCTCGATTTATTCCAGCTATCCGACTCTCTGAAGGGCCCCATAAAACCTCACTCCACGGAGATAGATGTATTTATTGACTTATTTCCGGACGCTACGGGTCCCATGATTAACCCTCCTCCGAAGATGATGCAAAGATATTCGACTGACTCACATCTGCCTTCCCTCTCTGAGTCCCAACAAAATGCGCTCATATCTCCTATTACCGAGGAGGAAATAATTGAGGTAATAAATTCCCTCCAGGCTGATAAAACTCCCGGTCCAAATGGTTTCTCTTCTAATTTTTATAAAGCATTTTCTAGGCAATTATCTCCCATCTTGTTGTCCCTTTTTCAATTCCTTCTCTCTGGTCAGGGGACTGACCCTTCCCTTTTCGAGGCCCTCATTGTTTTATTACCAAAATCAGATAAACTGCAGGACCTAGTCTCAAGTTACAGACCCATATCTTTAATTAACCATGATATTAAAATTTTAGCCAAAATACTGGCAGATCGCATGAGCATGGTTCTCCCCTCAATAATTGGAGAGGAACAGGTGAGTTTCATGAGGGGAAGATCTTCCATTGACCATTTACGTACTCTTGCCCACGTCTTCTCGGCCTCTAAGGACGCCAATATTCCAATGGTTCTGGTTTCATTAGATGCCGAGAAGGCCTTCGACAGGGTCTATTGGAATTACTTGTTTGCGACAATGAAGACATTTGGCTTTCTCAACGAATTCCTGAGGTGGGTGCGCTCACTCTATTTATCCCCTTCTGCCAGAATTGCCTGTAATGGAATGATTTCAAGTCCGATAAAATTCCATGTGGGGACAAGGCAGGGGTGTCCACTGTCCCTGCCCCTTTTCAATTTATATTTGGAGCCTCTTATCTGGAGATTAATAAGAGCTCAAGATGTCCCAGGTATCCTTTTAGATGGACATGTAGTCAAGGTTGCAGCATATGCAGATGATTTACTCTTGCATATAGCCAACCCGGCCACATCTATCCCTGCTATTCTTAATATAATAAAAGAATTTAGCAGGGTCTCAAATTATAAGCTTAATATTGGGAAAACCCTAGTTTATCCTTTAAATCACAGGGTATATAAACAAGAAATTATCAATACTGGGCTTGCTTGGCAGCCCAAGTCCATTAAATACTTGGGAATCTTCTTAACCCGGAATAACACCCGTATCAAACAATTGAATCTGGATTCATTGGTTCAGAAAATAGATCAAGACCTTCATAGATGGACACTTCTCCCTCTTTCCTTATGGGGTAGAATTAATTTGATTAAAATGAATGTTTTTCCCTGTCTTTTCTACCCCCTTAACATGCTGAACATCAATATCCCAATATCCTGGTTTAAAAAAATCCATAGCATGTTTTTCTCCTTTATATGGGGGTACAAAAAATCAAGAATGGCTTTTCGTAAATTGGCCACCTCCAAAGATAAAGGAGGGTTAAAGCTTCTACATATGGGGTTGTACTACTGGGCCAGTCAGGCCAACAAATATTTACAATGGTTGTCAGCAGAGCAGTGATTAGCATGCTCCCTCTATTCCCCAATCTGGCTTAGAGTAGAGCTGGATAGCATTAAAAAGCATGGTTTTCTTCCAGCTGCATTATTATATACCAAATTAGGACTCCTCCTGTTGTCCCTGCATAATTCTCCTATTGCAGCTTCGATTATGTCCCATTCTCAGCTGTGTGTGTTTTTAAAATATGACAATACCAAGGATCTACATCAGCCAGTAGTTGGTAATCCCAATATAAAGATGGATAATAAGCCTATATCCCCCAATTGGCTTCCTCCAATAAACTGCTCCTTGTTAAAAGATTTCATTACACCTGATAGACAGTGGAGTCCCTCTCCCAAAATCCTACATAAGTTTATGATTCCTGTTACGAGTATTTTCAAGATATATCAGCTACGGCACTGTATGCTAAAGGCATTCGGGGCATCCCTTCCTTCCCTGGCTCAGCCTAATTTCCAGGCCTCTCTTCTCAAATTCCCTGGCAAACCCCATGCTGTTTCAAAAATATGTAGTACTTTATTTGCCTGGGCATATCCTGATAATTTTGCTCCTGTTTCTTATTGGTCTTCCCTTTTTCCAGATAAGGAGTTTGATTGGTCACTTATCTGGAACACCTGCCACAGATTCTTATCCCAAGACAGACTCAGATTAATGCAATTTACAATCTTGCATAATATATATTATACCCCATTAAAACAGGCCAAGATAGGAGCAGTGAGTACTCTGCTTTGTACCAGATGTGGGCTGTTGCCCGGGGACTCTTTCCATATCTTTTGGGAGTGCCCCAAGGTTGCCCCCTTCTGTGCTGCCATTAAACAAAAATCTGACCCATTTTTAGGGCTCTCAGAATTATTCACACCTGAAATTTGTCTCTTGGGTGACTTTTCTACTATTACAGTTAGGAGTAGGAAATTTTACATTGCATTAATCTCCATGTCTGTCAAAAAGCTGGTCCTTAGGCATTGGAAAGACGCTGACAACTTGTCTTCTCTTGAATGGCTTCAAGAACTTCTCGCAAATCTCAGAACTGAGAGAACCATTGCAAGCCTTTCCAATAAGCTTAACAAATTTAATACAACTTGGGGTTCTTTACAAGCCCTATACTCGATACAAGTATGAAACATTGCCTTGTGAAGTACATGAAGTTAATTATATGTTAAACTGCTGAGTTGGAATTGGGGAGGGGGAGGGATGGGGAGTGGGCCGGGAGAGGGTGCATCAGCTCAATGTGTTTGGTATTCATGTTTTATTTTATCATGTGTTCCTGGTGATTCACTCACTGTATTGTAAAACTCAATAAAAATTGAATGGGAAACAAAAAAGAAAGAAAGTTCAGTCGGGCTTCTGGCCATGGAGGTGAGTGGAGGGCTCTGCTGGTGGCCCACTTGGGGTAGTCCGTGGGGGAGCAGAAGCACTGTCTGACAGGGTGGGGGATCCACTAGACACCAGGGACATTTTGTTTTTATACAATGAAGATGGGAGGAAATGGGTGCAAATCTCAGAGGTGGTGGGAATTCTTCATTTTGAGCCGGTGACCGGCCGGGGGGGGGGGGGACCACTAGACACCAGGGATTGATATATTTGTTTTAAATGTTGGCCAGAAGGGGGAAGTGAGAAAAGGCTTTTTTTTATTTTTAAACAATCCCACAGTCTAATACCAAATATTGTTTGAATAGTGGGCTATTCGGTATTCGGGTCTGAATATTCAGATAGCCCATTATTTGTGGTATTCAGAAAATAGTATTCATCTAATACACAGCCCTAATACCCAGCATGACACTCTATCATGAATAAAGATATCCAGATACTTCTGTCACAATGGCCTAAGTCACAGCTAGTTGTAAGGCTTGACATTACTTGGTGCCACTGTTTTCAAATAGTGAAAATATACTTTGTTACCTTCAGTGTTGTTAAAGAGTCAGCAGGTGGCATTGTACAGAACTAACACTGCACATGCATATGCTACCACAAATCATTGTCAGCAAGCTCTAGTGGTTAGCTAGCATATTGCAAGAAGATTGGCTAGTGCACTGTGATGTCTATGACTATTTGTCATGGTTCGTCACTCAAGATAGTGACCCAACACTTGGCACTATTATACTTTTACTATGGAGCCTCCTATGACTACTACCTTATGGCCTCTATACCCAGCCTTTACTTTCCTCTATAATGGCAACTGAAGTGTACAACTGGGAAACATATATGGACATCACTTCCACAAAAGTATAACAGCATTCATCAGTTTCATAAAAGCTCATGAAACTCGTCTTTAATTCCTGATGTTACAGTATTTTGGAAGCTTTGGCTGCTTATAATTTGGCCACAAATTGAGCAACAGATTGCAGAGTTGACACACATAGTCACTTTCTTTTTCATATTGCGTTTTCTCCTGTCCATCAGCTAGCCTCTCTGATATATACTCTATTCACAGGGATATACGCTGATCAGGCAGATCCCAGCCATCATTCAGCTGGCTACAGGATTTTCCTCTCACATTATTTTACCTTCCACCTCCCGTGGTGGGGGCAGTGCCTCTGTCAGTCACGCACAGCCCCAACTTCTGCTGTGGCAAGAGCAAGCTCCTTGACCTCAAGCTCCATGACCCAGCCGAAGGGGTCACTGTATTGGTAGAACATGTCGCCAACCCTCCCAGACTGAGATACACTGCCAAGCAGCAGCTGTCTCAGCCATAACCTGTCTCCAGACATGACTTCCTGGGCTTGATTCCGATCCTTGGTCATCAGTATGATGGCACCACGCTCTGCTGCTGAGCCATGGAGGTGACCACAAAACCTAACATTTAGGGTAAATGAACACAGAAAAATTGGTGATACTCAGTTTTCTAGTTTTAAAGGTTATAAGGGCTTAAAATTCTGCAGTCTACATAATTGAGATTTTTTTTTTAATTTCTAAGCATTTGGAAGCTTCAAACTTGGTCATCTTTAAGTATAGAAATTTGAAACTTGGTAGACTTCTGTCTGGACCTTGGTGATGTTAAAATTTCAAATATCAGTGCAGTTTGTACAAATATTTTTAAAATTAGATAGAAATAACTGAAATAACTATTTTGGATAAATTTTTGGGATATGTAATCAGAATTTTGCCAGCATTTCAGTAGCAGAAGGTAAATTCCACCCATCCATAGTCACGCCTTCTTATGGAGGGGTATCAAGGAAAGCAGTAGTAACAGGGAGATGCAATCTATTGGTGAGGGCGAGTTGCTGCACGTGTTACAGATTTGATTGAGCAAATATAAGGGTTTGTTGAACCTACTAGACTGGGGTGGGGGAGTTTAACTCTGACATCCTTGGACCTAACATTTTTCAAACTCTTCAATCAACTATGAATGATATTGGAAAAAACATACTGAGACATTTTAAAGGAACAAAATAATATATATTTCAAAAAGTGCAAAATTATTATATTCACACAAAAAAAAAAAAAACCCTTGAGCATCAAGGACTTTTTTTTTTTTTTTTGCATTTCTTACTGAGGGTTTGGGTAACATGGTGTTTTGGAAATGTCAAACTGTTAACTTCACAGCCTGACATACACTGGAAACTCAACATATACCATAAATTCCTCAGTGACCAAGTATTTCATTTACTGTCCCTTGGCTGGTGGCAGCCTGGCAAGGGTGGCCTCCAATGTACCCTCCATCCAACTCATCCCTTGCCACAGGTCAACAATTTCCCACTGCAATTCTGCTACAACCATCTTCCTCCCTTTTGATGTCCTCTCATTGTCCTATTATCACTGTTTGCTGGCTTTCTGTGTCAAACAGCAAGGCAGTGGACATCACCCTTCTTTTTTGTTTTGGATTTCCTTGGTTCATGTCTACCTTCCTCTTTTCTGGCCCTCTGCTGCCTTTCTCTGCCTTCTTTGCCCTTTTTTGTCTCTTGCATGACTCCACTTCTTGGTGGAGTTTCAACTCCTGTAAGACTTTTGTCTCCTTCCACTCCATCATCATCTAGTGACAATATGTTTGGGTGGGCAGGCTGCTAGACAGCTCTAGCTGCTCTCCATCTCCTATGTATAGAGCAAGAGAGAGAGAGAGAGAGAGCGAGAGAGTAAGAGAGAGAGAGAGACAGAGAGAGAGAGAGAGAGGGCGACAGAGAGAGAGAGAGAGAGAGACACACAGAGACAGAGACAAAGAGACAAATATTTCAATAATTTGTTTAAAAAGCTGTGGAGATTCATATTCATACTCCTCCAGCTGCTGCATAAATATTATGTCTGGTCCCACGGCCCGTAACATTTTTCCATATCTGCGGGGAAAACAAACCCTCAAGCTGCCATAAATTGTGGAGCTGGTCATAAACCGACTCTACCTTTGTGATTACTGCAGCTGTGGGAAAAACTGTAGTTTTGCAAGTAGCAACACACTTGTGCCAGGTTTTTCCTCCAGCTGCATGATTTTTGGAGGCCTTGTGAATCTAGCCCGTAGTGTCTCCATCTTTCTCTCTCGCTCTCTTTTTCTTTGTCTTGTTGCAGGATTATAAATACCTTTCTTCTTAATTATTCAAAATGGTCTCAGAATGATCACATTCCAACTGACTGTCTCCATTCCCACAGCCTAGCAGTAAAGCAATTTTAAAGTTTTTAGATTTATGGTAAATGCTTTATCCGTGGGGAATCTTATAGAGCCAAAAACATATGTAGCAGTGCTTGACTTTTTTCTTTACTATTCTCATGCAAAAATTGATACTATTGTTGCTGTTCTGTACCATCCAGCTGATCCCTTCCCTTCTTGGTGCCTGCCCTGGCCCTACACTAGCATATGCTGCGACATATTCAAAATATGGTTCTGGACCGCGCGGTCCATTATATGTAATGTTGCAAGTTTTAGATGCTAATTTACTTCTGTTAATTAACAATTGAAAATTAACACAAGAAAATCTGCATTGAGAACTGTCACTATTGACTACAACTGAGCATGTAGTCTCTTGCCTCACTGTGCATATGTCACTCTACATGCTAGCACAGTGCCAGGGCAAGCACCATGAAGGGAAGGGATCAGCTGGGTGGTCCATCGGGCCTAAAAAAAGTATCTATTCTCACATGAACAGGGTGCAAAAAAATTGACAATTACTGCTAAGTAGGGCTGAGCAGGGGCCAGATATTATTTAGTAAAACAACAAACCGATCTCAGTGGAAAAAACCATCATTCAAAAAGCAGTCTTACTTTGACTGAAGTTAAAAAGGTGTTTATTAATGTAAAGCACTTCACAGACAGCAGGGGTCTGTTCACTTGTTTCATGCCCCAAACTGGCACTTAATCATGGGTAACTAGGATACCATGGTAAAAGACATTTAAACCAAAGATGTAAAGTGACGGTGTACATTTTTAAAAACAACTGACACAGCAACTATAAATATTACCAAAAGGTGTGGTGCAAGTTCATAATATTGTACTGGTGAAATAAGTAATTGTCAATAACAATTTTCACAGGCCTATAACACCCAAAAATCCAGTAGCCAAACCAATGTGTTTACTAGCCAAAAAATTATTTAGCAAATTAGCTAAAAGCATCTGAATTGAGAAGGTGACTAGCTCAACCCTCCCTCCTCCACAGCTGGCTACCTTCTCATGAATGAAATCACTTGTGCATGCTGTAGTAAAATCAGTTTCATGAGAAGGCAGATGGCCATGGAGAAGGGAGGGTTGAGCTGGTCTCCTTCTCGATTTAGATTTGAGAATTGGGTGCTGGTGGTGTGAGACAAGGGTCAGGTGCTGTGCAGGGAGAGGAGGGAACTTAAATTATATATTTTTTTAAGTGCAATGAGTGCTTTACATTAAGAAGGTGGCTGGCTGTGAAGGTGGGCAGGTTGATCCAGATGCCCATCAGATGATCTACATAAATGTTTAAAAAACACAACTTGTGGGTGCTGGGGGGATGAAGGTGGTATTGTGCTTTTAAGAGAGAGTGGGTGGATGGGAGTTACATGACTTGACCTGGTATTAGGCTGGGAGAAGAGGGAGGGGGCTGTTTGTATATTTCTTTTTTTTCTTTCTCAGTAACTGAATACTGAATACCTGAATATTTAGAGGTCAAATATTAGGAAAAAGGCATTCACACAGCCCTACTGCTAATTATGTTTTTGCCATTTTAAAATTCCTCATAAAGGAACACATAATGAAACTTGTTAGAATGCTTTAATCTCTGTTACAGAATTATGTGCAGCCTGGGTACCATGGCACATTTATTCTTCCTGTCAGCATTCCATTCTCTATCACTGCTGAATAACTGGAATGATGCATCCTACAAGCATTATTAAACAGTTGGTGGCTGAACGATTGTATTAAAATTCTTTCACTCTCAATAAGGAAAACATTGTAAAGGTATACTTCTAACACTTTTCTCTTGAAATCTTTTTTTCTACCATCTTCCCCAGCTGGCCCTGGGGTTATTGATACAGTACAACACTGAGCTACACCTGATACAGCAGTACAGCATGGGATGCTCCACAATCCTCCCCCAGCTGGCCCTGCAGTGACACATGCTCACTGCACAACATGGGTTATTGGTACAGTAAGACACAGAGCTAACACATGCTACATCAGTGGGCATGGGATGTTCAGTGAATTGTACAAGAGTAAAGGAAAATTGCTACCTTCAGGAAGTTCACTTGTTCCTGTGCCCTTTTGCTCTGTGGCTGCCTTCTCAGGAGTCAGACAATGCTCTGTTATGCAAAATAATAGAAGCATAAAAAGTATGTTAGTAAATACAGTATATTTAAGAATTACTTATAATTACATTTGAATACATAACATATCTTCATTGTTTTTACTTTTTGAGTCACCCCAAAAAAAGAGATTCTAGAAATCAATTTTAGGTGAATAAAACTATGAATTCTATATTATTCTTATTTGTTACTGTGCATCAGAGTTACTTGAACACAGGAATACAAATTGTCTTACTGTGCACTGGTGGATAGTATGAGCTCCAGAACCCACTCACTGACTGCCGCAGTCGCAGACCCCACAGTGTGCTAAGGACAGCAACCCTCCCCACTGGGTCTCACACATCACACTGTGCTAAATTGTAAATGTGTGACCACCTCATTTCACTCAGATAGTGGGCATCTGCGGGGTGATTGAGTAGAGGTTAAATTAATGAACTATGATCCTATTTCTACTGGATAATCAGTGATCACCTCACCCAAAAATGAAAATCATATGAAAAGCCAGCAGAAGAAGCTCTATTGGTCTATTGAATCTGCTCGGTGACTCATACTAAAGATACACACAGTAACACAGTTTTGCAGACTTAAGACCAATACTACAGTACAAGGATATTTTGAATTGCAGTGCTAAGCAGGGGTATGTGCATTTCAGTCCAGCATTATGCCCTATTGTGGCATACTTTGGGGTACCATTGGAAAGGGACGTCGGTATAGTGGAGAGCAATTAGAGCTAAAGAGCTAACACATTTACAGGACTTTTACAATAAAAGTTGAACCTGATACTAAAATATTTTAACCAGATAATAAATAATGTTACAGTTTTACACCTATGTGGTTCAGAGGCAGCATCTTCTCCCTCCTCCCTCTTCACTGCTGCCCTGGACCAGGACTGGCTCTCCTGAACCTTGATGACTTTTGATAGCTGTCAGTGTCATGGTGGTACACTTATTTAGCTATGGGATACTGTGCTCCACTCCCATGACACTTTTCCTTTTCTTCTTCATCTTCACCCAGATTTCCTTCTGGCCATGAAATGGGAGGCCACTTATCCCAAAGAGTTTTGTATGGTACCTAGACAAATAGTCCAGGAATATCACAACCTCTGTTTGTGTTTTTTTTTAATTAAATAGAAATACAACACAGAAAATAATAATATAAAAAAGATACAAATATATATACTTTTCTGTTTGTCTGTCTTTCTATCTGTTTATCCATCCATCCATCTACAGTATCTATAAAAGTACTGTAGCAGTCTTTCAATCAACTCTAGACTCCACCAAACCTTCATCCTAACTCACCCAGTCTCACACTACATATGCTGCCTGCATAGACAGGAAACTGCATCACATATTTTCAAGAATCAGTGAGAAAGGACTCCCAACAGGAGCCAACCCAGTGGCAGAGCACCAAGCTCAAATCGGTGGCTGGGGAGAGGCAGCAGGAGCTGCAAGGAGTAGGGCTCACTACAGGAGTCAATCAGTGAGAAAGGGCTCCCAACAGGATCCAACAAGGTGGAAGAACGCCAAGCTCAAATCTGTGGCTGGGCCATTAAAGGCAGGAACTCAGCCGCACCCTTCCCTTACTTGTTTCTTCCACCCACCTGCCCCACACCGCCACCATATTAAATGATCTCAGGAATCATGGCCAGTAGGAGGTCTAGTCAATGAAAAGAGGACATAGGGCGGAGAATCAAGGAGTGGTAAGGAAGAGAATTCGTTTGTCGGCATTTTATAGAAACAAAATAATATATATTTCAAAAAGTGCAAAATTATTATATTCACACAAAAACAAACAAACAAAACCCCTTGAGCAGCAAGGACAAGTTTTATTTTATTATTTTTTTTTTATTTTGTTGCATTTCTTACTGTGGGTTTGGGGAACATGGTGTTTTTGAAATGTCAAACTGTTAACTTCACAGCCTGCCACCCACTGGAAACTCAACACCCACAATAAATGCCTCCGACCAAACATTTCATTTACTGTGCCTTGGCTGGTGGCAGCCTGGCAAGGGAGGCCTCCAATGTACCATCCATCCAACTCATCCCTTGCCTCAGGTCAGCAATTTCCCACTACAATTCAGCTATAACCATCTAGAGGGGCCACTCAAGAACTGGTTGTGGCAGCAGTGGATCATCTGCTGTGACTGGATGGGAGGGCCCTCTAACTGCTTCCCCAGCAGAATGCTGCCCTCCCTTTTGACGTCACCTCATTGTTCTGTCATCAAAGTTTGCTGGCTCTCTGTGTCAGAAAGCAAGGCAGTGGACATTACCCTTCTCCTTTTTATGGTTGTGGGCACAGCCTACAGTCATATTGCTTTAGCTTGAAATGGGGTTTCTGTGGAACCCTTTCAGTTCCATAACTCTGCAAATCCCTATGGCAGTTAAAAAATACTCCCTTCTTTCTTTTTAGAATTATGGTCACAGAACTCCAAGCTGCTTTTCTCTGAGAGCAAATGTGCACATCTTCCAAACAAATCTAAATATCTTTAAAACTATTCAAGGTGCACAAAAAACAGCATGAAAGTTGTTCAGGGCAAAAAGACCTTTCACATGAGGGTAGTCACTAATCGAAATTCTTTCTATTTTGTAAAATATGGTTTTGCAAAAAGGCTCAGTTTTTTCTCTCTGAGTGAACACAGTAAGAGTCATGTCTAACAAATGTACATATCTCAGAAAGTATACAAGTTACCAATATTCAACCAACATGAAAGCTGTTCAGGACAAAATGTCCTTTCAGATGAGGGTAGTCACTAATCTGAATTCATTAGTTTGTTTTTTAAATATAGCCATCTGAAAGGTAAACATTGTGATGAAAAATGAAAATTCAGATAATCAGATGACCATAGTTTAAAAAATATAATTAATGCAGTGTAATGAATAGGCTCATTTGAAAGGTCTTGTTCTGAACAACTTTCATACAGGTTTGTAAGCTGTATACATTTAGAGATATTTACATTTATTTAGAATAACTTCTTTTGTACTTCTAAACAGCCTCAGCTTTCCAAATTACTTCACCAAGATAGGATTAGTGTCATCAAAAGAAAGCTATCCTAAAGTCAAATTTCTGACTTGAATGTTCACTCCCTGACACAAGCTGTACACCAACTGAAGTTTCATTTTAAAACCCTCTGTGGGTGTCTGTGCTAGCATTAGTAAATGGCAATGATTAAAAACTTAAGGAAAAACAAGCTTAAAGAGCAGCTGACACCTTCAAGAAAACTTTAACAAAACATAATATTTAGATAAAGTTCAGCTTGTATGTCACATTAGTTCTTTATTTCTCCTCCCCATTATTTATTGCTTAGGTCATTTGCATGAAAACAGGCTTTTTGCTCCTGAAAAGTTCATCTGTTTATGTTGCTATCTCCCTACCTGAGGTCATAATGCACTGCTTGTGACATCAGTTACTCTCATGGCAACAGACTGTGATGCCACAACAGAGCATTATGACTTGAAGTAGGGAGTAAGCTATAGAGGCAGATTAACTTTAAAGTAACTGCAAGTGATAAAAATCATGCATTCATGCACCTTTTCTCAGTAATAAATAATGGGGAGGAGAAATCTAGCATTTGGAATAGAAGAAGACTTTTACCTAATTATGTTTTTCAAAGTTTTCTTTGAGGTGTCAGTAGCTCTGTAAGCAATACATAGTAAATAATGCTAAAAGTCTTATAACTATGAAAATATATATTTGTGTTAAGTAAAAAAATAGGTTAGAAGACAACCTGCCCTACTATATGTTAAGCATTCACAAGCTGTTTCAAACAGTGGTGTCAATCAAATTTAACATAATGTACTGTTCAGATACATTTTTCTTAAACTCTGCACACAATAAGTCCACATTACTCATGAATAGTCAAACCTATACTATCTTAAACATGATATATCTGCAATTCTATAACAAGTGACTAGTGTATGTGTACATTCAAAACCCATACCTAACACACACACTTGTAACTGAGATATTGTTATCCTAATATGTCCATGTATCAACATGTGTTCATATATACCCAATCTGCTGTTGTATTAAACAATAGTTCTATAAATCTAAAACCAAAACAAAACACAACTGACAGCTTCAGCTTTTATTCAGGCACAGCTAAAAATAGAGATGCTTTAGAGGTATGAATATAATTTATAAATAGAGGTATTTCAAACAGCTGCCATAAGTAATCAGTTCCTGTCCCCTTTAACTCAAGAGGGCATTTCTAAAATGTGCAGATGAGCATGGGGTCACTTTTTTCAGAGCATGCCACCACTGACAGCAACCACTTCAAGACTGCTACTACCTTCTAATACAATCAGGGGAAAACCAGAAGTAGTCTACCAGCACTGAGATCAATATGGTTAAGGCACATTTACCAGATATTACTGCTTAGAAGATAATGAGAAAGTGACTGATGATGAGCAAATCTGAGACCAGATCTCTAGTTTGTTAATAGTCATCTCCCAAGTCTGATTTTTATGGTCGTGTGAGCCAAGCTCCACAGTTGTTATGCCATCATCTGAGTTATACTACTAGGGATCATACTGCTAAGCAGTTGAAGGATTTAGAAGGCTTAGAGGCCCATGGTTGCTCCTTGTTATTTAATAATAACTAATTTTAGCACCTGAAAGGATTAATTTATTAAGGCAGTGCTTGAGTGCTAATTTGGAACTGCTGGTAATTACCTTGGTATGAAGTGTATTCTGGGGTTCACAGTTCTTAAAGTAAAAGCATATTCCTATGCCATCAGATTAAATTTTCTATCATATAACTGTAGGGGGTGATTGTGACAACCCACCTCTTCCTCTGTGCTGAAACAGCTTTTAGAGATGTCTCTGTCCTCGGGTATTCGTTGACACCAGCTGGACTGTCTCCAGCACCAACCTTCAAGTTCACAAACTTGAATAATTAAATGTGCAATTGCACAAATTAAAGTCTGGTAGTGTCTCTCTCTTGGGTGGGGGATGCTACACAAAGTTTACCTCAGCCAGTGGAAACCAAATATTACATTAGAAAAATGACATCACAGTCACAACTGTTGAGCAAATAAATAGCTTTTTACTTAACAGAAAGTGCACTGAGCATTTACAGGATATATATATATATATATATATATATATATATTTACAACACAAGAGAATAACACTCATACAGGAAAAGTAAACAAATGTTTTTAAATAACAGATGGCAAAAGAAGAAGGCTATTACTGAAATATGCTAGAAGTAAACTGACCCTTTCCTGTCCTTCTAAGAAACACTGGACCCTATTCTAATTGCCAGCTCCCATGGACATAGCTACAAGGGTAGGCTCCAAGCTTATGTTTCCCCTCCCAGCTTCCAAAGCAAAAGAGAACTCTTCATTGTCTTTCAGCCTTGTATATGTTCTCCTGGGAATAAGTAATGTCTATTCACCCTTTGAGTGCACCAACCATCTAACATGTATGTATTTAATTGTCCCAATCAGACTGAACACCTATCAGTGACCAATTATATTCCATTTTAACCTTCAGTTTATATTTAAATGACCCAATCCATTCAAACTGCCCTGTGTATGTGTCTGCAGGTCTGTGTGTGTGGAGATGTCCACTCGAGAGTTATGACCCAGCTCTTAACTAACAGCTAGGGAGGACTGAAAATTCCACAAGCTGGATAGTGGATTTTAGCCTGTGTGTGATTTTTTCAAACTGCTAAAAAAAACCCAGCTAGAGAATCCAAACCATTAACTCTTTCCATACCATTTCTGTCACATATTGGTGGTCTCCCCCCCCCCAGATAATGAAGGCGGTCCCCTTGGGCTGTTCCTATGACACAGCCGTTTATGCAATTACTGGGAAGTGCCCAAAAGTATCCAGCCATGCCGTTAGCTCTGTCTAGATAGCCCATCCCCATTTGCATTTTGTTTGCCACTGCGATGCTGGATGGTTATGTTGTATGCCTGCAGTACCAAACTCCCTCGTAGTAGTTTTCCATTTTGCCCACTTAACCTATGAAGTCAAATCAGGGGATTATGATCTGTGACCACAGTAAATTCTCTCCCATATAGGTAAGGCTGCAGCTTTTGAAGAGCCCACACTATTCCCAAGCATTCCTTCTCGATTGTGTCATAGGCCTCCTCTCTGGGCAAAAGGCTCCGGCTGAGGTACACAACTGGGTGATCCTCCCCCTGCTGGGTAAGTTGGCTCAGCACAGCCCCCAGCCCATGATCTGAGGCATCCACATGGACCATAAACTTTAAACTATAATTAGGGCTAGCCAATACAGCTGGGCCGCTTAAGGCCTTTTTAGCTCCTGGAAAGTGACCTCACAGCCTTCTGACCACTTCACTGTATCTGGCTTTCCCTTCTTGGTTAAGTCTGTCAGGGGCTTAGCCAGATCGCTATAGTGAGGAACAAACCTTCGGTAGTACCCTGCTGTCCCTAGAAATGCCCTGACCTATTTCTTTGTGGTAGAAGTAGGCCAGGCCAGGATGCCATCAACCTTGGCAGGCTCCGGGTGAATGTGCCCACTACCCACCCAGTGCCCAAGGTAAGATACTTCTGCCATACCTATCTGGCACTTTTCCGCCTTGACTGTCAGACTGCATTCTTTAACCTGTGGAACACATACTGTATATTCTTGATGTGCTGATCCCAGGTCTGGCTGTGTATGGCTATATCATCCATATGAGCCAATGCAAACTCACCTACCCCAGACAGAATCCGATCCACAAGCCGTTGAAAGGTTGCAGGTGCATTCTTCATTCCAAATGGCATTACCTTGAATTCGTATAAACCAAATGGATTAACAAAAGCTGATCTCTCCCTGGCTGCAGGGCTTAGAGGTACCTGCCAATAACCCTTTGTTAGGTCTATTGTGGTCAAATACATGGCTCCCCCCAGTTGCTCCAGGGTCTCATCTGTTCTGGGCATGGGATAGGCATCAGACTCCGTGCAGCTATTAAGACTCCGGTAATCAATGCAGAGTCATGTGGTGCCATCCCTTTTGGGGATCAGTACCATGGGTGATGCCCAGGGGCTACTAGATTCCTGGATTACTCCTAGTTCCTGCATCTCCTTGAGCTCCTCTTTCACAGTCTGCTTAACGTGCACAGGTACCCTGTAGGGGGACTGTTTCAGGGGAACCTGGGTCCCTGTATCCATGTGGTGCTCTGCCATAGTGGTGTACCCCGATTTCCCTGTGAACATGTCCTCAAATTCTCTCAGCACACCCCTAATTTCTTGCACCTGGGCTGGCGTCAGCTGTTCCTCGAGGGTAAGGTTGTCCACAGAGGAGGCAACCCTGGCCTCCCCAAGTAGGTCCACCAGTGGATCTATCTCAGTTTCCTCCTCTGGGGCACTGCATACAGCGAAGACCATTTCTTCCCTATCATGGTAGGGCTTCAGCATGTTAACATGATACACCTTTCATTTGCATCTCCTGTCCAGTAGCTCTATCATGTAATTAACATCACTAACCTTTTGGACAATGGAGAATGACCCATACCATGCTGCCTGTAATTTATTTTGTTGGACAGGGATGAGTGCCATCACTCGCTGTCCCACCTCATATTCTCTGGCTCGGGCCCCACGGTCATACCAGACTTTCTGCTGCTGTTGTGCAGTGGCCAGGTGCTCCTGAGCAAACACCATGAGCTCACTAAGGCAGGTCCTGAAGTTCAGGACATACTCCACAACAGACTCTTCATGGGAGGCACGGTCCCCCTCCCATTCATCCCTAATCAAATCTAGGGCCCCCACACCCTACGATCAAACAGGACCTCGAAGGGTGAGAACCCTTCACACTCACCAGTTTTTTTCTGGGGTCCAAATCCTTCCCCACAATCATATTTACAGGTAGATCCTCTACAACTCCCACCTCCTTTTCTCCGCGGCCGCCTTCCCAGCTCAGGAAGACTCTAGTCATTGGTAATTGGGCTGGTGGACCTGTGAATGCTCGGACCCTGGAGTATTTCCCAGGCACCATCTGCTCTACCTGAATGAGATCCTACCTCACCAGGGAGATGTCAGCACCTGTGTCCCACAGTCCCTGGGTTACTATTCCATTAACTGTAATGGGATGCAGATTCTCATCAGAGGAGAGTGGTTCTTCAGACTGGACACACCCTACAAACACACCAGTGCTCTTTTGATTGCCTACTCCCCCATACCTCTGCCCCTTAACCAGTTTCTGAGGGCAGTTATATCTCAAATGTCCCACTTGATTGCAAATATGACATTTCTTGGGCCCTATTTCTTGAGTCCCCTTAGAACCAGAGGGTTCTACTTTGGGCTCAGGTGCAGGCTGATTTCCTTTGGGCTGCCCCCCATGGGATCCCTTATAACCATGTGCTGACCCCACCATAAGACTTACGCTGTGTGTGGCCAGCTAGGACAGATACACATCAGCGCCTCCTGCCACCTCTGTTGAAGAGGCGATGCCCCTGTCTAGGAGCCATACACGATGTCCTCAGGTACAATTTTAAAGAATTGTTCTCTCACAAATACATCTTTAATCAGTTCCACTGTGGTTGTTCAGCCCCCTCCATCCACCTATCAAGGTAAGTACGCAGTTGAACCTGCACTTCTGCATAACTGTCTTCTGGGCTTTTCTTTAACTCCCTAAATTTCCTTCTATAAGCCTCAGGAGTTAATTCAAAATGTTTCAACAGCACTGTTTTAACTTTATCATAATCAGCATAGTCTTCATTACTCATTTTAGCAAATGCATGCAAAGCTCTCCCCGTAAGTAAGAGTGTGAGATAAGTTGACCAGGAAGCCTTAGTCAATTTTAATTGGTCTCATACTCTCTCAAATGACCTTAAAAGTAAATCAAGGTCATCTCCCTCTTTAAGCTGAGGGAACAATTTAGAATTAATTTTGGCTTCATGTGGCAAACTCACTCCACCATTACTCACGGTTTGCTGGCTGCGCAGGGTCATCATCTCCTTTTCATGCTGTCATTTTTTTCTCTTTCTTTACTTTCTTTCTCTCTGTCTTGGCATTCTTTCTCTCTGTCTGCCAGTCTTTTTTCTTCCAGTTTTTCCTCTGCTTCCTGTCTTCTTGTCTCTGCTTTCCATCTTTTTGTTTCAGCTTCCAATCTTTTTGTTTCTGCATCTAACCTTCTTGTTTCTGTTTTAGCATCCAGTCTTTTCACCTCCAGTGCCCTTTCTTGCAGCAACAGCTGCAGTCACAGTGCCTCAAGCTGGTTTGGGGGGTCTGCTACATCAGTTACTGACTCACCCCCAGAGACTGGCTGTTTTAGATCGTGTGCCAAGAGGGCAGCTATGAGGTCTGCCTTTTTCTTCTGTTTCAGACCCTCAAGCTGAATCTGCTTTTCCTGGCACCTTTCAAAAAGCTGTGGCACAGTAAGTGAGTCATACTCCATGGAGCTCATTCCCTACTGCTACGCTATACTGTGCTAACTAGAAACAAATAAAACTGTTGTACAAATGTATTCCCTTATATATCCTGTTTTGCAACACTAAGATAACTGTTTCACTGGCAAACTCTGTATCTCAGTGTGCTACACAGTCCGCTATCATCACCCCACCACTGCCAACCAATATGTGACAACCCACCTCTCCCTCTGTGCTGAAACAGCTTTTAGAGAGGTGTCTGTCCTCTGGTATTCGCTGCCACCAGCTGGACTGTCTCCGGCGCCAAGCTTCAAGTTCACAAACTTGAATAATTAAACGTGCAATTGCACAAATTAAAGTCTGGTAGTGTGTCTCTCTCGGGTGGTGGATGCTACACAGAGTTTACCTCAGCCAGTGGAAACCAAATATTACCTTAGAAAAATGACATCAGAGTCACAACTGTTGAGCAAATAAATAGCTTTTTACTTAACAGAAAGTGCACTGAGCATTTACAGGATATATATTTATAACACAAGAGAATAACACTCATACAGGAAAAGTAAACAAATGTTTTTAAATAACAGATGGCAAAAGAAGAAGGCTATTACTGAAATATGCTAGAACTAAACTTACCCTTTCCTGTCCTTCTAAGAGACACTGGATCCTATTCTAACTGACAGCTCCCATGGACATAGCTGCAAGGGTAGGCTCCAAGCTTATGTTTCCCCTCCCAGCTTCCAAAGCAAAAGAGAACTCTTCATTGTCTTACAGCCTCTTATACATTCTCCTGGAAATAGGTAATGCCTATTCCCCCTTTGAATGCACCAACCATCTAACATGTATGTATTTAATTGTCCCAATCAGACTGAACACCTATCAGTGACCAATTATATTCCATTTTAACCTTCAATTTATATTTGAATGACCCAATCCATTCAAACTGCCCTGTGTATGTGTCTGCAGGTCTGTGTGTGTGTGGAGATGTCCAATTGAGATTTATGACCCAGCTCTTAACTAGCAGCCAGGAAGGACTGAAAATTCCACAAGCTGGATAGTGGATTTTAGCCTGTGTGTGTTTTTTTCAAACTGCTAAAAAAAAAAACAGCTAGAGAATCCAAACCATTAACTCTTTCCTTACCATTTCTGTCACAGTGATCTCTTGTGTTGTATGTGTCATTTTTAAATTCAAATCCCAATACAGTTAACAAGTGTGGGTCCTGAATGATGTCAAACATATAAAGGAGATCACCGCCAAGACACCAAGTAGTTAATGACAAGATTCAAGGATTTAATTCTTGATTCATAGGAGGCATTATATAAACCTATGATGTGTTTGGTATATTTGTGTTATACCTTTTCCAATAAACTGATGTTTGATTTCCTAAGTGGGCACCATAGTTGTGAAGCATACTCTAAGTGTGAACGGACATATGCTCTGTATAGAGGCATCATCCATTTACTATCCCTAGATTTTATATTTCTTCTGATTGACCAGATAACTCTGTTAGCCTTGAGTATAACCCCATCTATCTGAGTTGCTGGAAGAAAATCCTCAGATATATTGATCCCTAGATCTTTTTTGTTGGAAGTAGTTGTTAGTATTTTGTCATCTAATTTCTATGTGAAAAATGGGTTATTTGGTCCCAAGTGCTTGACCTTACATTTGTCAGAATTCAGTTTCATCTCCCACTTAGTAACCCACTCTGTGATGATATCAAGATCTTTCTGAATAGTAGCTGTCTGCTCAGAATTTAAACAGGGCCCTCCAATTTTAGTATCATCTGCATATTTTGTAGCTGAAGAAAAGCAGTTATTAGTTAAATCCACTATAAAAGCTTGAAACAGACACTGGCCAAGCACTAAGCCCTGTGGGACCCCATTGGTGACCTTACTGATGTCTGAAAGCTGACAAGTAATCAGAACACTTTGTGTCCTGTGTATTAACCAGCTGGAAATCCAGTTAACTATATTCTTATTAATATTTATATTATTTAGTTTAAGAACTAAAGACCAAAGTGGCATAGTATTAAATGCCTTACTAAAATCAATAAAGATGACATCTTAAGGTATCTTGCGATCGAACTGACAGCCAACCTCTTCATAAAAACACAACAGGTTGGTTAAACAACATTGATATTTTTTAAACCCATGCTGATCTCTATCAAGGTTATCCAGAACTGGGGAAATTAAGCCCTTTATTGACTTTCCAAAACTTTACAGAGGAGATGTTAAACTTATGGCCCTGTAATTTCCCCAGTTATTCCTTTCCCTTTTTTTTATGTATGGGGATGACATAAGCTATTTTCCATACTTCAGGGATGACATTTAAGGAGAGACATTTTTCAAAAAAATAGCTTTAGTGGATGTGCCAGACAGTCAGCAAGCAATTGTAAAAGGTGAACAGTTATATGATCTGGGGAAGTACTAGTTTTACCCATAAGGGAGGATAATTTATTAAAGACACACTCATCAGATATGGTAATAGGCTCATCCTTAGAATTAGTATGTGTAACCCTATTCTGGGAAGACTGAAAATTTCACAAAATTTAGTATTGAAAACATTGGCCATTTTGTTAGGTTTGTATATTATGGTGTTGTTATACTGCAATGGGCCGACCTGGCAAATGGGTTTTTTAAGTGAAAAATGTAAGAGTAAAAAGATTTATTTGTAAAACAGCACTGTGGAAGCACATAACCGGGCTTCTGTATGATGTTCTGCCCCAGTGCTCCAGCATAGTTTCCAGTGATTCTGTTTATGCAGCCCTTCCCCCCTGTGGGCTGCATAAACATACCCACTTCCAGGTGCCCTATGTTTCCCTTCTGCAAGTGTGGACATGACAGCCGTCATATGCAACATGGTGGTGCAGACTTAAACTGTGCATGCACTAATGTCATGCATATGTATGTAACTCCCACACCACCTTTGGCTAGCTGGCACCCCTTTTAAAAGAACTACTAACAACTACATGGCATACAATTTTCTTTTGGCAGAGCTACACTCATGGTAACACCCTTAGTGTTGGAGTGTATACCAGTCTCATTATGTAGAGGATGTGGGGTGGGGGTACATACTAAAATGGATCTTTTTATTTACAACCAGGTCCAGGGGAGAGGATGCTAGACATATGCTAGACCTAACTGCTGAGGAGCCCTGATAACGTTCACATTAGAAGTAATAAGCTTAATGTCCAAAGCAGTAATTGTGATTTTGCAGTATGGCTTTATTTACAGATGTTACTTAAAGCAAAGGTGGTCCCCCAAATGTTTATCATTGCAATACAGGCACACTCTTTTGCAGGACACTTTGCTAGGCAGCACTGTTTTCCACAAGAAACATCTTTATCTCTCTTCCAGAGTGTATATCTGTGGGATGTGCCACATACTTTAAAATCCTCGTGGTGCATGGTCGTTGCCCATGGAAAACTGGTTCCCATCCACGAACCACTTAGCACTGCCTGAAACTCCAGATGGTGTTCCTCACCCTTTGCCCCAAACAGCCTCTGCCATTCCTTCAGGGTTACACCAAATGAGTCTCCAAGCCCCAATAAATTGCTAAAGACTCCCAACTTTAACTTTAAATTCAGCACAGTTGTGTTGAAAGGGGTCCTGGTCAGTGTGATCTAGCCTTATTTAGGGCACACACACCTCAGACAACTCCCTCAGAGAACAGTCTCAAATTCTGTACTCACAGATTACTTGTTCCTTCCTCCCAGTCATGGAAAGAACAAAAGGCACCCTTCTTTCTCTGGTAGTTGTCAGATTCTACTCATTGTTCTTCCATAAAGCAGCTGTGAACTTCAGGGGATTGCTCCTTGGATCCACAAGAACTGCATTCCTTTCCACTCCCCCGGATTGAAACTACAGTCCTTCAGGCAAACTGAAGATTTTACCAAACTAGGGTGAGAAATACCAGGGCTCCCTTTGACAGAGCTTCAATGGCAGACCTCCTGCCAGTCTAACTGCCACACTTGAACTTACTGTTGAACATTCTAAGATCCCCAAGAGTAGCTGACTCTAAAATGTTCATGCTGCTGTGCAAGTTCTAAATGACATAATCATCCTTCGCTCAGGCTGAGTAAACAATTATGTCATTTTGTAGAAAGACCCTTATTACCTCCCCATCAGCTGCCTGTTCCTAACTGCCTAGGACTAGTAATAATGGGATTTGAGTAACCTGAGGGGACTGAGTTGTTACACGTAGTTATATTAGCACTGCCATGTTGCGCAAGGCTGACTCAGGGGCAAACTGCACATGTGCAAGTATAACGTATGCGCGGTACTGTAATCACTGCAGTATTATGCGGCTGACTCCTGTGCAGCAAGAGCACAGCATATTCTGTTCAATGCTCTTGCCACTCCTAAAAGCTCTCCACAGCCATATTGGCTCTGACCAGAATGTGCTTGTTTTGGATTTCCTTGGTTCATGTCCACATTCCTTATTTCTGGCCCTCTTCTGCCTTTCTCCACCTTCTTGCTCTTTTTTGTCTCTTGTGTGCCTTCGCTTCTTGGTGGAGTTTCAACTCCTGTAAGACTTTTGCCTCCTTCCACTCCATCATCATCTAGTGATAATATGTTTGGGTGGGCAGGCTGCTAGACAGCTGTAGCTGCTCTCCATCTCCTATGTACAGAGCAAGGTGGGGGGGAGACAGAGAGACAGAGACAGAGGCAGAGGCAGAAAGACAAATATTTCAGTAATTACTTTAAAAAGCTGTGGAACCTTACAGAAATATGTGTGTGCTGTAAACTTGCAGAATACATGCCACATGCTTAATTGTGCAATGTTTGCACGCGGTTCACATACACAAAGCAAACCTTAGCAAACCAGGTCTAAAAAGCAAATCAGGTTCGCATGCTGCAAGCTTGAAATGTGCACAGCAGGTAAGCTGGTGGAACATCTTCTAAAAATTATATCAGGTTCACGTGTTACACGCTTGACATGAATGCAGCACTTAAGCTTGAGTTGAACGTCATTTAAATATCACATCAAATTCACATGCTGCATGCTTGCCATGTGTGCAACAGTTAAACTGGTACAAATCTCATCTAAAAAACACATCAGTTTCTATTTCTTATACTACTGTTAGCATTTAGTGTCATTGAAATATATTTTTATTAGAATTCCTATAAAAAGTTAGGTACACTCATTAATTCTGATCCTTTTGCAAGTTGCTTAATGTCTTTTGATTTGTGTCATTAAATCACCATTAATTTGTAAAGTATTGTTTTCTTACTGTGGTAAATGCCTAGGATGTAGCCAGTCAACATCCCCCATTCCAGATGTGTGAAAGGGAACATTGTTTAACCAGGAGTAGCACACTAAGCCAAAGCCTGTTTCCAGATGTGACCTCTGAGCACAAGAAAGTTATGTGACTTGCTCAGGATCACATAGTTGGCCCTATGGAATTCAAACCCACCTCTCCAGATGTGCATCTTAGAGCCTTAACTCACTTCGCTATACTGCCTCCAATATGAAGAGGGGCCTCTGTGTTGTGAAGTCTATCATTTGTGTTTTGGACCATGCAAATCCCTTATACAAATTTAGTGCTACAAATGTGTTTCTCCTTGACTGTTTCATCTCTTACTTTCATTTTTGGCATTCTGTATTGAGCATATACAGTATGGTCATGCTCAGCACTCTTTGTGCTGGGTAGGGTCTTGAAAGCAAGCACCATACCTCATAGTTTGTCACTGAAATGAGGGACATGGACACTCAAAATGAGGGACAAAGAGGGACACTAACCCACATGATGATAAGGACACATCATAAAACATGGAGATACAGTATCTCAAAACACAGTGGAAACAATTCAATCAATCAATCAATCAATCAAATCTTTATTTATCCAGGCGAACATCGTTGAGCAAGGCTCATTTGCAAGATGGACCTGGTAAGGTCAAGGTTCAATTTACATGAAATATAGCATTCAGAACATTTACAAATATAAGAATACAAAAATGTGAATTATACAACAAATCCCAATAATATGACAATCAGATTATACACTAATTTGTGAAGACAGAGATAAAAACAATAAATCAGATATAGAACACATAATTTGACATGTTAGAAAAACAAGGATATAATACATATGTACACGATACATAAGGTAGCCAGCTCACTAAGATGGGTAATAGGGGGACAAAGGAGGGTATTGTGGCTGACGGAGTGGCAGGATTGGTACCCTGCAGTAATGGTCAGGGGTAGGGAACCGGGTGGGGAGGGGAGGAATCGTAAGAGTTGGTGCAATAAGGGGATCCAGAGTAGGTATAGGAGGAAGAGGAGAGGGTTAGGCGAGAGGTATGAGCTGGGAGTGTTAGGGAGATTAAGTATTAAGGGTATAGGGAGCTAAAAAGGCACTGGTTAGTGAACTATAGGGTAGTTTCACAGTGGGTGCTGGTAAGCTTGTCCTGTCTATCTAAAAATGGAGGGTTAAACTAGTGTTGATGGAAACAGTTACATTTTTCTTTGAAAATCCTATAGTATAGATATTTGAAGGCTGAAATAGATATAAGCTTCTTCACTTTCAATGTCTTCTGCATTGTGTTCCATAGAGTGGATAACACATAGCTAACTGCATATCTACCATGTCGAGAGTGGAATTTAGGCACCTTGAGGGTAATAAGGTTCAGACTTCTTAATGCATAACTATTTGATGTGGCTTGTAGAAAACAGTCAGAGATGTATTTTGGAAGCTACTGCGATATTGCTCTATAGGTTCATAATATTGCATTTCTATCTCTTCTGGCTTGAAGCGACGTCCATCCCACTGCAGAGTAGAGCAGAAAGTGATGAGTGCTGTAGGGTAGGTCTGTGATGAACCTCAAGGCTCTGTGATATAGTGTATCTATCTTGTTCAGACATACAGTAGGGCAGCGACTGTATAAGAAGTCAGCATAATCTAGTACTGAGAGGAAAGTGGCCTGGACCATCTTCTTTTTTGAATCACTTGTAAGGAAGTGCCTTTTTCTGTAGTAAAGTCCAAGTCTTTGTCTGAGTTTTTTTAACAGTTCTTCCAAATGCTTTAGGTAGTCTAACCTATTATCTAGCCATACCCCCAGGTATTTGAATTTTGCGACATAGTCTAGGTTTTCACCAAGGGCAGTGGATAATTTCAGAAGGTTGAAAGGGATAGTGTATCCTGACTGCACCTGAGGGGAGAAAAACATTGCCTTGGTTTTTTTTGCATTCAATAATAGTTTCTTTCCCAGCAGTTGATATTGCAGCCGGTCGAATTCTGCTTGTAGTTCTTTGCAGGCTGTAATAGGTGAAGAGGACTGACATATAGTACTGTATCATCAGCAAACAGGTGTACAGTGGCTTTGGAAAGATTTATGTCGATGTTGTTGATATATATTGCAAATAGGATGCCAAGGATAGAGTCCTTGTGGTACTCCTCTTTGAAGTGGTCTGAGTGGGCTATATCTCCTTCGGCCTTCACCTGCTGAGTTCTTCCTGAAAGATAATTATGAAACCATCTAATGGAATTGGTGTCAAGCCCAACTGACTCAGTGATGAGAGGAGCAGGTCGTGGTCAACCGTATCAAAGGCCTTACTTAGGTCTCTAAGAAAACAGCACAGACACAATTTTTTTGTCCAATTCAAGTTGCCAGTCGTTGGTGACTTTTGCAAGAGCTGTGATGGTATTGTGATTTGTTCTGAAACCAGATTGTGCTGGGTTTAGAAGATTGTTAGCTTCAGGTACTCCTTTAACTGGGTGCTCAGCAATTTTTCAAGTAATTTGACAGAACCGGAGAATGGAGATTGGTCTGTAGTTATTGAGGTCTGTGGGATCCCGGTTTCAATAGTGGAATAACTTGAGTGGTTTTCCAGATTGACGGGATACCTCCTGACTGTAATGAGAGGTTGAACAGATGTGTCACCGGTACTGCTAAAACATGTATGGCAATTTTTATGAAGTAGGGGTCAAGGGAGTCAGCACCTGCACTCTTTTTTGTATCCAACTGTAATATTAGTTCTTCAACTTGTTTCAGCGTGGTTGGTGTGAAGGAGAAAGTGGAATCAGTCACTTTTACAATTGAATTAGCACCTGAGAATGAATCTCTATCAATAAGCAGGGGTGCCATTCAAGTAGGGCAGAGGGGGCAGTTGCCTCCCCCACCCCCGTATGTGTGCCTAGACTGTTCTTATGGTGTGGGAATAATGGCATTCAATTTGGATTTAATCTTTTGCCCAATAAGTGCCCATCTGGCTTGTGTGTTTTCACACTGCATGTACTCTCTGGACTCAACTGTGTCTGTATTGTGTTGTCCACTCTCCCACCTATTAGAGGCAGTACAATCACATGTGATGCAGATGAGCTCCAGCCAAGAAAGAGCATATGAGTCTTGCAAGTGCAACACTGTCTTTCCTGCAACAGAGTAGACAGACTGCACAGTACAGCTTGAAGGAGTCGGTGAGCACTGAACTCCCAGTAGCAGTGTTGTGGCAGCATATTTTTTTGGTCTACTTTTAGTAAGTCTCCATTTCCCCTGGTGGCTGAAGGGTAGAGGGTGAGCTAGAAGCTAACTCAAGACTAGACTACCTATTTACTCTATTAGGCTAGCCTTGCAGAAAAAACAGCACAGACCCCCACGGCAGCAAGCTAGGCTTAGCAGCAGTGGTGACAGTGGTGAGGGTTGCCTTCATAGGCCTTGGTCAGTGCAGTGCAGCAGTAGTCACAGCAGCAACAAAACAAAAAGCAAGCAATCAAGGTTGACTGGGTTCAGTTGGTGAGGTGACTTGGTCACAGACCATGTTGGGGACTTGTGATGGTTGGTTCTGGCATCCAGCTTCTGGCAGAAGGAGAGGGGAGAGTGGACTGGAAACTGGGTTGGAAGCATAATGTGCCAGGCTGCAGGCTCTGGCAATATGGCTGGGTAAGTAAATGTAACTATTTTTTTTACAGGGAGATTGGAGGAGGAGGAAGGACTGAAACATTGATATGTTTTTCACATTTCTTCACCTTTGGGTGGCTTCATGACTAATAGAGGATTGATATTGAATGGAATGGAGTCTGGGTAAAAAATCGGGACAAAGTTATTTTTTGGGGGGGGATGCAGAACTTCAGCCAGGACACAAATTGGCCAGTAATTGAGCAGGTTTAAGTGGGGTTTAGCCCAAATCTAATGCACTGCTCTGGGGTATATACAGACTAATCTTATCCATCTGAATCTTTCCTGATTTGCATATTACTTTTTAGTCAAAACAAATAAGTTGTACCTTTTAGTGAGGTAACAAACATTCTAGAGCTGTCCTTTGCATTCACAGATAGTTGAGTGGTATGGTATGCACAGACTATTGGAACCCCACTATAGTCAGACTAGAGTTCCCCCAGTGAAGCTGTCATCCACATCTCCATGCTCAGGCACATTATGACAAAGGGCAAAGGAGACTGCAAGGGTGTGCCCCATTGAAATCAATGGGGGTACTTCCTTATTACTATTTTATACATTATTGATGGAGAGTTGGAGATTAATGAAGACAGACATTCGACTAACGAGGGCCTTGTTAGTACAATAGTGGCCTTCATTATTCTCCAACTCAAAATCGAATGTATAACATAGTAATAAAAAATAACTCCATTCATTTCAAGGGGGCACACCCTAGCATTCTGACCGATGGACATCATCTCTTAAAGACTCCTGCCTCTGACTCCCTAGTACACAAGTAAGAGACTTTTTACTTATATCTATACTTGGTGGGTTGTCTGTAGCAGCATGGCCATACACGCTACAGTGTGTGTGCATGGGGAATTGGCATGTTGGTGTGTGTGTCAAGTTATTGCTATTTTTATGTTTATGGTTACCTCATGTTCCAATTTTCACAGGACATTCCTGATTTGGGCAGTTGCATCTGGCAAAAAACATGAAAAATACTATGTCCTGACATTATAGTAGAAAAAAATGTTTTCTGACTTTCCTTTGTTGCAAAAAAAAATACCTTAACTAAAATACCTTAAAATGTATTTATTTATTTATTATTATTTCGGAAGACACCTTTGAGCCAAGGCTCCTTTACAAAGGTTCCACATTGGGGAAACAATACAGAACATAGTGAGGACAATAACAAGTACAGTAGTTTCAAGCAGCCATAGGCTTTGTCGGGTACATTAAAGCTTTCATATGGAATTACTGTAATATGTGCAATGATTCACAGTATGTAAGTTAAGTTACAGTAATTTGTGTATATTATTCAAGAACATATGTACAATAAAAAAAAACACTTGTAATAGGGTTCACTAGAATAAATTAGAAACTGCTAGGAGAGATGGTAGATACATGTAGAGGAAACTATGGGGAGAGAATGTAGATAATAGTGGGGAAATAAAAAGGGAGAAGATAGGAGATAGTGGAGTGGTAAAGGTGGGAGTGACTTAGAGGGGGAGAAATTAGAGGAAAGGAGAGTAAGTTTAGTTAGGAGAAACATTCACAGGAGGCAATTTTGACAAGGTGCTGACGCAGGTCAAAATGATACGGAACACTAGAAACAACTACATAACTACAACACTTAGTCTTAAATATGATAATTTAGAGAAAAACAAGTCTATTGCCCTGGTCGAGGTTATATATTGTCCTGTGAAAAATCAGGTTTCATTATGAAATTTCCCACTTCCGGCTTCTTTATAGTAGCCCTATTTGTGTTTGCACAATGAAGTCTGCTTGCATGGAAGCATTCAAAATTATGGAGAGAAAATAGTAAGAGTGCCGGCCAGGCAAAAGTCATTAAGTGGTTTTGTGGATATAAGTTTGTGTATTGGGAGTGAGGAAAAAACACATTGCTTCCATTGTGCTATAGTTCAGCTGTGAAACTGAGATGAGTAAGAGGAGAAAACTGAAAAGCTTAACAGTGGCTGCAAGCATGCTGCATGAACGCAGATGTAGTCAGATACCACATGTATTGAAGTACAAGCAAACCATATGTGTGCAGACAGTATGGCTTAGTGGTAAAGGCACTGAACTGCAAACCAGGAGACTTGGAAGCATAAGTACCAGCATTTGAATCTCAGTTGCTCCCACTTGTGTAGTATGATCCTAAACAAATCATTTAACTTTTATATGTGCAGTTATCAGTGACCACTTGCTTTTTTTGCACACATGCTACATGCATGCAGTCTTTCCCAACTTAACATAAAAATCATGATTTCCCTACTTGCTTGCTGTACGCATGCCATATGCATGCAATCGGTTCCAATTTAACATTTTTATCATACTCACAGCACGCATATCACTTGGGTGGTTTTATGTGTGCAGCATGAAAACATTTCACATAATTATTTCTGTATGGGGAGATTCATATTCACAGTCCTGCAGCAGCTGTTAAAATGTTATGACAGGTCACACTACCCGTAACATTTTTCTACAGCTACAGGGAAAACACACTGGTAAGCTGCCATAAATTGTGAAACTGGTCATAAACAGACTCTGTCTTTGTGAATACTGCAGCTGTGGGAAAAACTGCAGTTCTGCAAGTAGCAACACACTTGTGTCAGGTATTTCCAGCAACTGCAGGATTTTCGGGGGCCTTGTGAATCTGGCTCATGGTATCTCTGTCGTTCTCTTTCTCTTTTTCTCTCACTGTCTTGTTACAGGATTATAAATACCTTTTTTCCTTGATTATTTAAAAAGGTCTCAGAATGGTCACATTCTGATTGGCTGTCTTTATTCCAACAGCCTGACAGTAACGCAATTTTAAAGCTTTTAGATTTATGGTAAATGCTTCATCTGTGGGGAATCTTACAGAGCCAAAAAGATATGTAGCAGTGCTTGACTTTCTTTTACCCAGCTCATGTAAAAATCAATACTATTGTTGTCCTTCTGTACCATTCAGCTGATCCCTTCCCTTTTGGTGCCTGACCTAGCCCTGCACTGGCATATCCTGCAACGTATTCAAATATGGCTCTGGACCGCGCGGTCCATTATAGGTAATGTTGGAAGTTTTAGATGATGATTTACTTGTCTTAATTAACAATTGCTAATTGACACAAGAAAATATGCATTGAGAGCTGTCACTATTGAATACAACTGAGAATACAGTACCTTGCCTCACTGCACATATGTGACTGCACATGCCAGCGCTCTGCCAGGGCAAGCACCATGAAGGGAAGGGATCAGCTGTGTGGTCCATTGGGCCTACAAAAGTATCCCTTCTCACATGAATAGGGTGTAAACAAATTGACAATTACTGCTAAGTAGGGCTGAGCAGGGGCTGAATATTATTTAGTAAAACAATGAACCAACCTCAGCGGTGAAACCATCATTCAAAAAGCAGTTGTGCTTTGACTGAAGTTAAAAAAGTGTTTATTAATGTAAAGCACTTCACAGACAGCAGGGGTCTGTTCACTTGTTTCATGCCCCAAACTGGCACTTAATCATAGGTAACTAGGACACCATGGTAAAAGACATTTAAACCAAGGATTTAAAGGGACAGAGTACGTTTTTAAAAACACTGACATAGCAGCTATAAATATTACCAAAAGTGCAATGCAAGTTCATAATATTGTAGTGGTGAAATAAGTAATTGTCAATAACAATTTTCATAGGCTTATAAAACCCCAAAATCCAGTAACCAAACCATTGTGTTTACTAGCCCAAAATCTATTTAGCAAAATAACTAAAATAATCTGAATAGAGAAGGTGACCAGCTCAACCCTCCCTCCACCACAGTTGGACACCTTCTTTTTTTTTATCATGTAAGATTTTATTAGATTTTTCTAGGTATCATAAGCCGTGAAAACGGCCCTCATACACCAAGCATACAATATAGTCAGACATACTAATACATAAGAAATTATTCTCAGGGTACAAAAGGTTACCTACAAGCTTTATACTTTAGATAAGTATATCATAATGCAGGTATGAAATATATGCCACTTCAGACTACAGAATATAGATTTCACACAGTAGGGGAGCTAGTTATCATGGTTCTTCTATCTTATTTATTTATTTATTTACTTATTTACGAGTTTAACCAGGAAGGCATACTGAGCAGAGTTGCTTGATTCCAGATGCGACCTGGGGGTCAAGACCCGAAAATGGTACAAACTTTTGGAGCAGAATTAACAACACAATAGATGTCCATCTGCCATATAGACAAGCGGCAATTAGTTACATACAGGCAGAAGATCAATACAGGAATAATATAGGTGGTTACAACTGAGCACAGAGACATGATATTTGTACATAGTTTGACATTAGTTGTAACAAGAGCAGCAGGAGGAGAAGTGGGAGGAGAGTAGGCGATTGCGATGGCTAGGGTTGGGAGAGTGTCTTATGTCAGCTGGCAGTGCATTCCATAGCTGAGGGATGCGGAAGTTGAATGCGGTCTGGCCTTTGGTTGTGCACAGAAAGGGGATGTGGAGGAGTCTGGGGTCAGAGCTTCTGAGGGAGTAAGTGGGGGGGGGTTGTTGTGCGAAGGAAGAGGCCAGGTAGGGGGTTAGGGATTGGGACCAAAATTTGGCAGCGAACCTAGCACTGTGAGTTTGTCTTCGGTCTTGGAGGGACAGCAGGGCTAGGGAGCTATATAAGGTGCAGTGACGGGTTGTTTGTGGGCAGTCGAGGATAAACCGACAAAAAGAGTGGAATAGGGTGTCAAGGCTGGCCAGCGTGGAGGAGGGAGCGGTAGTATAGACTATGTCGCCATAGTCGAGTACTGGGAGGATCATCTTTTTGGACAATAGCATTCCTGGCTGGCGAAGGGAGGCAGCTTTTGTTTCTGTATAGGATAGGGCACCGAGTTTGGGGAGAAGTTTCTTATGTATGGAGTCGATATGTGTGGCAAAATCGAGGTGCGGGTCGAGCCAGATGCCTAAATATCTGAAGCTGGTGCATTGTTCCAGGAGGGTCCCGTCCAGGGTTTTGAAAGGGTGGCAGGGGGCTTGGCGGGAGAGTCTTTGCTGACAGCTGAAGGTTAGTGACATTGTTTTTTTAGGGTTTAGGAACAGTTGGTTTGACCTGAACCATTCCTGGATGGAGTTGAAATCCTGCTGAAGGAGGTTTGCTACAGTACTTGTGGAGGGGCCTGTGGCATACAGTACTGTGTCAACCACATACATTTGTATGGATGCAAAGCGACAGGCTGATGGGAGGTCATTTAGAAATATGGAGAAGAGCAGTGGGCCCAGGACAGAACCTTGGGGGATGCCAGTGGTAACTGGGAGGGGGGGTAGAGATGTGTGAGGTGACTTTTACAGCCTGATGTCTTCCCACCAGGTAGTCGTGGAACCATGTGGTGGCTGGTTTGGAGAGTCCAGCCTCAGTTAGTTTGGAAAGGAGCAGGGAATGTGAGACAGTGTCGAAGGCCTTGGCTAAGTCTATAAAGATGGCAGATGTGATGTGGCCTTTGTCCATGCTGGTGAGTATGTCACCCGTGACTCATAGCAGGGAGGTGATGGTTGAGTGAGATTTGCGAAAACTGGATTGGAAAGGAGTAAAGAAGGAGGTGGAGTCCAGATGGGGAGAGAGTTGGGCGAGGACCAGACGTTCCTGCATTTTTGCCAGGATCGGGAGTAGGGAGATGGGGTGGTAGTTGCCGGGGGAGGAGGGGTCACCCCCTTTCGGTAGGGAAATAACGGTAGCCTGTTTCCAGACAGCGGGAAGCTTGCCCAGCATGAAAGAGAGGTTAAATAGTGCGGCTAGAGGGGCAGCTATGGCTGGGGCAGACAGGTATAGCATCTTGGCATCCAGGGATGTGGGGCATTTGCCTTTGCTGGGGTTCAGGGAGCGTAGAGATTTGTAGTCTTCATCTTGGGAAACAGGGCGGAAGGAGAACTTTGAGGCAAGTAGGGGCGCGCTTGGCTGAGGGGAGGGGCCCTGGTTGGGTGGGCACTGGAGGGTTGATAGGAGCGAGTCAGTGCAGCTGGAGAAGTAGGAGTTGAAGGCTTAGGCTACCTCGCAGGGATTTGTGATGTAGGTGCCCTGAACTGATAGTGTCAGAGGTGGAGGCTGGGTGAGGGGGGAGAACAGGGATTTGAATGATTTCCAGAAGCTGGTCGGGTGGTTTATGTTTGCACTCAAAGCCGAGAGAAAATAGCTCTTTTTTGCCTGGCGAATGAGGTTAGTACAGGAGTTTCGGAGGGCTCTGTAGGCTTGGAGGGATGCTTGGGTGCCCAGTTTCTTGTGGGCTTTCCATGTGTGATCCCTGGAGTGGCATTTGCTGATGATATTAGCTGTGATCCAGGGAAGGTGGGCGCCTCTGACTCTTTTTGTACGCAGGGGGGCATGTTTTTCCCAGACTTTAAGAAATTTGGCCTTGAAAGTATTGAACACGGTGTCAATAAATGATGCCACTGGGATGAATGACCAGTCAACTTGGCCTAGGTCAAGCATGAGTGACGCTAGGTCCAGGGATTTGTATGTCCTTGTGTGCACCATCTTTGGTGGGGGAGCTGTGGGTCTGTGCACTTTCCTGATCAGGAAAATCATGTGGTGGTCACTCAGGGAGTCAGGGAGCAGGCCCGCATGTAGGATCCTGTGAAGGTGGGAGGTGAGAGCCCAATCCAGTAGTGAATGATTGTGCATTTTGTGATTTAGCCTGGTGGGGTCTTGTATCAGTTGTGTGAGGTTTTGGGCCTTGATCTTGGATTTGAGGTTGGCCTTATCTAAGGCAAGTCAATTGTGGTTATAGTCACCAATGGCATGTAGCTCGCCGCCTATAAATAAGGACTGCAGTGAGGCTAGGTGTGTAATGATGTCCATTGGTGAGGTGCCGGGGGGGCAGTAGGTGCCTGAAACATACACTGGGGAGGAACAGGGAGCGATAGTTTTATTAGGATAGAGTCTATGTGGGGTGGAAGAGAGTGAATTTGTACGATTGTAAACTGCAGGCTAGTGGAGATGTACATGGCAGTTCCACCTCCTTGCTTTTTCCTGACCCTGTCGTGCCTAATGATTGTGTATCCAGGTATGGATACTTCAGCATCGGTATGCTGGGGTTTTAGCCATGTTTCAGAGATGATGAGAATATCAGGGTGGAGAGATAAGGCGATTGGTTGCAGCACAGAAATTTTGTTTATTAAACTGCAGCTGTTGAGGTGCAGGAGCCTGAGACCTTTTGGGAAGGAAAATGGGGTCTGAGTGTTTGTGGTGGTGGATCCGGGGTTAGGCTCAATGTCCCCTGCTAAAAAGAATAGCATTGAGATAAGCTGCTTGGTTTTAAACCAGAGGTATTTAGTGTTGGTGGTATGTGTGTTACCTGAGGCTATATGCGATGGGCAGTGGTGGGTTGCGGTGAGGAGGACAGAGTGACTATGAATGAAAAAAGTTGCTACGATCTGGTCTTGGGATCCAATCGGTACATCCTACCATCAATCAATATAGGCGTCTATGAAACAGCAACTAGTTAATAATGGTCTGTAGAGACCAAGGAAATTGTATCCTTCAGAATAATAAAACCGTAAAGAAAAAGCCAAAAAGATCCAGACATATAGGACAGTATAAGTAGAGAGGAAGACAAGACCATACAGCCGAGGTCAACTATTATAGTGTTAGCAAACTATGCTGCATTTTGTGGTACAGGGGGGGTTTTGCAATGGCGGGGGTGCAACCAAACAAATATGGGAATGTAAATAGGCTCCCCATTTCTTGTAGTATCTGTCAAGTCATCCCTTGGCCACTGCTGAAAGCCTCTCGAAAGTAACCAATCTAGTCATAGCAGAATGCCATTGTGAAATCGTTGGGGGTGTAGATTGTCTCCAGTGTATCAGGATGGCCCTCTTAGCTTCCATAACAGCCACTAGGATCCACGCTGCACTGAGGGGAGGGAGTGGATTTAATGGCGACATGTCCCCCAATAAAAGGGAGTAGTTCTGCATCAGAATTGGTTTACCAATTATCCTGGAGCAGTCCCCTAGGACTTGCACCCAGAAATTTTGCAAGGCCGAGCAGGTCCAGAGAACATGGAGTAGGTGGGCAGGGGAGGAGTGGCATCGCCAGCACCGATCCTGTCTTACAATCTTAAGGTTATGTAATACTACCGGGGTTTTATACCACCTTAGGAGAATTTTCAATTGTATTAGTTGACTCTTGGAGTCTTCATAGGCTGTATGAGCTGCTCTGATGCACAGCGACCATTGTTGTTGGGATAGGGGGTTGAGCAGGTCCATTTCCCAGGCGGCTCTACTGGTGAGAGTAGCATCTGGCTGAGCATCTCTAAGTGTCTTATAGAAAGTGCTCACCAGTCCTTGGCCCTTTCTAGGCAGATGAAGGATGCTCAAACAATCCCAGGAGTTTTGTGATGAGGAGGCTTTAAGAAGAGAAGAGAGAGCACTTCTCAGCTGCAAAAATCTCCAAAAGTCTGAGGATCCCAGCACATATCTGTCCCAAATCTGTTCAAAGGACATTAATGAGTGAGAGTTTGGGAGTAGTAAATCGCCTATAACTCGAATGCCCTTTGAGGCCCAATGGGGCCAAGAAAGCGGCTTATGATCAACCATGATAAGACAGTTATTCCATATCGGGGCATACTTAAGCGAAGGAAGATATTCTGATTTCGGGACCCCAGTAATTGCCATCGCCATCCGCCACACTCAGCATGTTTCTGACATAATGGGAGTGAGCCTAGTTGCAGCCAGCTTTGTACTGGAAAGCAGAAAGAAAAGGGGGGTATCCACTGACAAGGTGGCCTCTAAAGACACCCACTGAGGAGGGGAGGTGAGATGAGGGATGAACCAGGCTGTAGCTTGGGCCATTCTATAAGCCAAATGATATCCTTCAAACCAAGGGATCCCCAGCCCACCTCTAGTCCAGTGTGCACGGAGCTTCGTACATCCCCATCTCGGAGCTTTGCCCTCCCACAGAAAAGAAGAAACTAAATTGTCTAGGGTCTTAAAAAGTTTTGGGGAAAGTGGGATGGGAAGGTTATTTAATAGGTATGACACTCTGGAGAATAGGAACATTCTAATGGCTTCTACCTTACCTTTAAGGGTAAGGTGGAGCCGTTTCCATCGCTGAACTTCAGCCTTTAAAGAGGTCAATAAGGAGGAGAAATTTGCAGATTCTAGATCCTTCCAAGCCATAGTAATAGTTACACCTAAGTAAGGGAAGCCTTGTGGGGCCCAGGTAATGTCAGTGCCGGCTAGACAGTATCTGCTACATGTTCCGTTTAGGGGGGGACAGGATGGTTTTCTTTTGATTCACCATTAATCCTGAGAGACAAGCAAACTCCTGTAAAACTGTTAGAAGTGGAGTGATGGAGGACTGGGGATATGAGAGTGTAAGGAACATATTGTCCACGTAAGCGTTAACCAGATAAGTCATCCCTTTTATGGGAATACCCGTAATGTTGGGGGAATTTATGAGCTTCCTAATTAGGGGGTCCAAGGCAATGAGAAAATGAAGAGGGGAAAGAGGGCAGCCCTGCCTGCTACCTCTTTGTAACGGAAAGGGGGGGGGGTATCTTTATTAGTAACAACTCTAGCTGTAGGGGAGTGGTATAATGTAGAGACCCATGAACAAAAATCTGGCCCAAATCCATATAGCATGAGGACTTTATGGAGGAACACTCATTCTAGGGAATCGAATGCCTTGGCAAAGTCTATTGACAGAGCAGCCATTGGGGTTTTAGATTGCAGCGCCAACCACTTAAGGTTCAAGATTAACCGCAAATTGTCTGCAATTTCCCCTTTTAAAAAACGGTTTGTGATGGATGAATTAGGGTTGGTAGGAGCAAGGCTAATCTATTCACTAGGATTTTAGCCAATAACTTGGTGTCTACAGGGAGGAGTGAAATAGGCCGGAAATTCGCACAAAGGAGAACATTCGGATCATTTTTTAGGGATAAGGGTTATTAAAGCCTCACGCATGGTCAGGGGGAACAAGGTATCTTTTTGGGCTTCCTGCAGTGCTTGTAGGAGTGGGTCAGTGATATGGTCTTGGAGTAGTTGGTAGAGTTCCACCGACACCCCATCCGGCCCAGGCGCCTTTCCCTTCGCCATCTGGGATAATGCACTGCGAAGCTCTTCAGAAGTGATGGGGACATCCAGTTCACATTGTTGTGTCTCCAAAATTTGAGGAAGCGGGGTCCCCTGACACAGAGTGCTTAATCGGTGGGAGAGCTCATCATCTGAGAGGGTACTCTGGGATTGGTAGAGTTCCCGATAGAAATTTTGCATCTCTGTATTAATGGCCTTTGGTGCCGTGAGAAGTTCTCCCTTCTTATTCTTGAGGGCCAATATTCTGGAGGAAGCCTGCTGTTTCCGTAAGTAGTAGGCAAGTAGATTCCCTCCCTTGTCCCCACCTTCCCATACCCTATGTTTTGCCCGGATCATCTGCCATTTCTGCCTTTCTATTTAACAAAACATTAATCTGGTATTTTAAACCTGTAATAGGGGCCAAAAGTGGGGAATTAAGCGGGTTCCGAGGGGAGACTTTAAATTGCTTTCCCAATTTTGCTAATTGGTCCTGCAAATCCCGAAGATGCTTTGCATGCTTCTTATTTTTAGTGGCTGCATAAGAAATAATCCTCCACCTTATGACAGCCTTGAAGGCTTCCCATACCGTGGTCGCTCTCATCTCTCCGGGGTGTTCAAGGAGAAGTACTGGTGGGTTTCCTCCTTTATGTACTCCTGGAAAGTTGCATCTTGTAACAGAAGTGGATTGCATCTCCATCTTGTAGATGGAGGGCTTTGGCCTGGTGGGGAGAAAGTAATTGCAACAGGGACATGGTCAGGTATCAAAATGTTACCTATGGTTGCATTACTCACACGTGGCATTGCAACATGATTGGCTAGCCAAAAATCTAATCTACTGTGGGTGCCAAACACATTGGAGTAAAAGGTATAGTCCCACCCCTGTGGATGGCTGTTTCTCCATGGATCTCCTAGAGCCCACTCTGACATCAGAGTATTCAAGGTAGCTAGAACTTTGGGATGAGATTGTGGCGTGGAGATGGATTTGTCTATGAAAACATCTAGAACCATGTTGTGATCACCACTCACTAGTATAGGGATCTCTGTCTCTGCCTCCTCTTCCGAAAGTTCTGCTAAAGCTTGGTTCAGTTCAGAGTAGAGATCCCCAGAATCTGTGTTAAGGTCATAGACATTGGCCACTATAACTTTGCCACCCAGGTAGGACAACCTGACCGCTAACCACCTCCCCTGGGAGTCCTGATGCTGGACTTCGACTGACCATGGTCCCAACCTCTGAAGGAGGATAACAACCCCCCTTGACTTTGTAGCTGCACAGCTGGCCAGGACTGTACCTACCCATAATTTCCTTAGCCACTGAACCGTTCGGCTGGTGAGGTGCGTCTCCTGGAGCAGGGCTACATCAGTCCTGATGGAATTCAAGAACTGCAAAACCTTAGTACGCTTCACCAGGTGATTGAGTCCCCTGACATTCCAGGAGATGCACCTCCACCACCGTGGTCCTGCAGTAGTCGCTGCCATGGCGATTCACCCTCGAATACTTGTAGAGGTATAAAATACTCACCCTGCAAATAGGACTAGGTAAACACAATGCAACAGAAAGAAGGTAACCTGTTACTGCAGGGTATGAGAGCAGACCTCGGAAAAGGGGGAGTGCTGAAAGAAAGAGTAAACAGTAGCAGATGGTCTTGTCTATGTTGGCTAGATACCTAGGCAAAGTAAGGATAGAGACAAAAAGAGTTATCTATCTTAACAATAATTATAGTATAATAGAAAGTTATCAAACAGTAAAATGTAACAATATTATTTATCTAAGTTATTAAGACTAACTAAGTTGGTGGTGTCGAGGTATACGTGTGAGTAGAGGTAAAAGACCCCTATGAGCCACACTGCTTCAGGCATCACAAAGAGCAACAGGAAAGGTCACACCCAGTAAAGATGACCTGACCCAGCCTGACTCCATAATACCAGAACTGGAGAGTCTAGGCATGTCTGGTGATCTTAGGTCGCCCAAGTAGGGGATGAGGGAGGGGAGGGAGGGGCCCTGTCAGCCACACGCAAATGGGTATTCTTCCTGGCAAATAGTGATGCCCTCCATTCTAGGAGTTGATTTCTAGGTGATGATGGGCTGCCAGTTGTATCTGTTCAACCATACTCTTACTATAATATGATGGTCCACCTCCGTAGACCACCCTAATTACTGGGATTCCTCTAAGCAATAGATTCACACCCTCCCTGCCTATAAACATCACACCAAGGGGGGAAGGGGGGTCCATTACAGCTACTACATGTTACCTGTTGGGGGGGTGAAAGACCTATGTCCCATATAAGAGGCAAGTAGCCGAAGTGGCAGAAATTGCCCAGGCAGGAAGCTACCCATGGCATGGCATTGCCAACGCCTCATATGTTAATGGGCGCAGGGGTTGTCACCCGTTAGAAAAACCCACAAGAAGGGCTGATATGCCCTAAGTGTCAGAGCGTGTCATGGCATCCCCTGATTTACAAGTTAGTTCAGATTCAGTGGGGCTAACACCCGAGGCAACGGCCTCTGCAAACGTCTTTAAGCCTGGTTTCAGCAAACCATCAGCCGCCGCAGCTTCTTCCTCATATACATCCATTTCAGTCACCCAGTCCAGCGGTGTCGGATCCTCCAGTGGTGCAGTGGCCTCTTCCTCCGGTTGATCTTTCTGGTTGGTCTTACTCCAAACTGAGGTAGTGGCCCTGGGTTGCTTAGCTGGAGGCGACCCTGCTGCACCATTTGACATCAAGGAGCGGGGGCTTCTAGAACGTTGCTTTTGCCTGGCAGGCAGCGGGGTCGCAGCATTGCCTGGATCATTATTATGTAATTTACTAGTTGGCGCCTCCTGGTCATTGGGACTATCAGCCCCAATTTTATTCATCTTATCCCCCATAGTTTGTGGGGTCCGTAGCTGTTTGCTAATGAGGGAATCCTTATTTGGCGAGCCATTCCGATACGAATTTCTGTCCCCTGATACACTGCTTCCTTTTTTTATGGTTCCCTGAGGGATTTGATTCCTAGGCTCCCAGAGGCGTCTGGGGGATGTAGTTCATGGTATCATACCCGGCCAATGGGCCTGGCTTCAGGCCTCTGCATCTCCTGGGGATTCTGCAAGGAAAGACTGACCATTTCTGTTCAGGTACAAAGCAGTAAGGCCCTAGAAACGATATTGCACTGAGTTGGCTGCAAGGATTTTTTTAGAGGATTGTATGCTCTGCGTTTCGCCGCCACCTCTTGAGTAAAGTCTCTGTAAAAAGATATGATGTTGCCCTTCCATTCAATCTCTCCCAGGTCTCTAACTGCCCGTAGTAACCGTTCCTTGACCGAGAAGCGTAGCAGATAGGCTATAATGGTACGCGGGCCTTTAGTGTTGTTAGGGTTACCGAGAACATGGTGGAACCTCTCCACCCCAACTGGTTCCTTCCATCGGTCACCCAGGAGCTGTGGTATCCAGCTGTTCAGAAATCTTTCCATATTAGGCCCTTCGACTCCTTCAGGTACACCTAGAATTCGTATGTTATTTCTCCTACTTCAATTCTCCTGGTCTTCTGCTCTGTACCATAAGCGGGATAACTTGGTCTCATGGTCCCGAAGCCTTTGTAGGACATGGAGATGTTGTTTCTCTAACTCTTCTGTCCGTTGTTCCAAAACGTTATACTGATCCTCTAAACAACGTACATCTGCCACATTGGTAGTTAGAGAGGCGCCGATTGTGTCCACTCTGCTCAGTAAAGCCTCCAGCATTTTAGTGATATTAGCTAGGGCTTCACCAACTTGTGCCTGATCAAGAGATGCCGGAGTGGCTTGATAAGAAGCTCCAGCCATAGTGCAGCTCGCAGGCTCTATATCTGCAACGAACTCCTACAGCCAGCAATCAACAGGTTTAGTGTCCTCTCCCTCAAGGGGAACAGCAGAAATCCCCACTGACTCTGGAATCTTCGTTAGACTTGCCCCGATAGTCACTTGAGGGGGAGGGGAGACCAAAAAGGCTGCAGCTCTGATCACGCTAGGAGGGGGGAAGAGAGTACGACAGCACTGATATATCGAGCTCAGGTCTGCACGGCCTACTACTGCGCAACGACTCCGGAGTATCTGTGGCCCGTTAGGTATCGAACAAGAGCGTGGCTTACCAAATTACATCTCGGCGGTGGTGGCAGAGGTGGGAGAAGGAGCCTGGGAGTGCTAGAGTAAGTTTAGTCCAACATTTAAGACATTTTAATCCGCTTTTCCTATCAGGCTGGGGAAGAGAGAAAAGTTTAGGCTGCCATCTCCTTCGGGTCCAAGCCACGCCCCCCAGTTGGACACCTTCTCATGAATGAAACCACTCACACTTACCATAAAACCAGCTTCTTGACAAGGCAGGTTGCCATGGAGAAGGGAGGGTTGAGCCAGTTGAGTCAGTTGTTGTACAGGGGGGAGGAGGGAACTTAAATCATATTTTTTTAAGTGCAAAGAGTGCTTTACATTAAGAAGGTGGCTGGCTGTGAAGGTGGGCAGGTTGACCCAGTCACCCATCAAGCGATCTTCATAAATGCTTTAAAAACACAATTTGTGGGTGCTTGGTGGAGGGGAGGGTGATGTTGTGCTTTTAAGTGAGTGTGGGGGATGGGAGTTACATGACTTGACCTGGTATTGGCTTGGGACAAGTTGGGGGGGGGGGGTGCTATTTGTTTTTATCTTTTTTTTTTCTCAATGATTGAATACCGAATACCTGAATATTTGGAGGTCAAATATTCGGAAACAGGTATTCGCACAGCCCTATTGCTAGTGATATTTTTGCCATTTTAACATTCCTCATAAAGGAACACATAATGAAACTTTTTAGAATGCTTTAATCTCTGTTACAAAATTATGTACAGCCTGGGTACCATGGCACATTTATTTCTTCTGTCAGCATTGCATTCTCCATCACTGCTGAATAAGATTAATGATGCATCCTGCAAGCATTATTGAACAGTTGGTTGCTGAATGATTTTATTAGAAATCTCTCTCTCTCTCTCTCTCAATAAGAAAAACATTGTAAAGGTATATTTCTAACACAATAGCAATAAGCAAGTGTCAGTGGCTCAGCAGGTAGCAAATTTGCCTCCAAGACTGAGAGATCAGAAGGCTGTGGGTTCAATCCCCACACCAGGCACATGGGTTGAATGCCAATACTGACACTGTAGCCCAGCATGGGGGGGGGGGTGCTACACTCCTGAGGTTCCATCTTTCGGATGAGACATTAAACCGAGGTCCCATCTGCCTGTTCTGGTGGTGGTAGTTCAGGTGGATGTTAAAGATCCCATGGCACTTCTTGAAAAGAGTAGGGGAATTTCCCAGATACCCTGGCAAAATGTCACCATTCACTAAAAATACCACCAACAGCTCAATCTGGTGCAATGTCAGTTCACATTCCCCCTCCCAGGGTTGTGCCTGAAAATAGGCAGAATTTGTCTAGTGCAGTTACCCAGTCAACAAAAAAATAAATAAATAAAAATTCCCAGGAGTTAGAGTATTGTTCTGTTAAGGCCCTCCCACCCACACTTGATATGCTGGCATGCACTGTCAACTGCTCAACCAAGTGAGATAACTGAGGAGGAGAGTAAGCACACTCCACCATCTGCTGAGATGTGTGCACTGGGATGCTCTGCCATCCTCCCCCTAGCCAGCCCTGCAGTGACACAAGCTCACTCAGTAACATGGGTTATTGGTACCGTAAGATATAGTGCTAACACCTGCTACAACAGCAGGCATGGGATGTTGAGTGAATTGCACAAGAGTAAAGAAAAATCACCACCTTTTGGAAATTCACTGGTCCCCATCCACTCTTGCCCTGTGGGCTGCCTTCTCAGGAGTCAGACAATGCTCTGGTAAGCAAAATAATATAGGCATATAAGCCCTTTCAAAGATGCAGTTTCAGCAGTTTCCCTCAACCAGCTAGTCGAGTCCCCCACTAGAATCAACTATAAAACTGGGACCGGTACCTTACTGGACTGGGTGCTCTCTAACCACCCTGATCATATATTGGACACAATCGTACTCCCAGATGCCTTCAGTGACCACTCCCCAGTCTTGTTTTCATTGGCCAAACAAATTCTCTAAATAACCTACTAGAACAATTACCACCAGGGTACTCATCTGTGGGCATCTTGAATCACTAAAAGCTGACCTGCGTAATCAGGACTGTCTATGGTTTACACAACTAGCAACATAGACATTGCCCTTGACCAAGTCATTCTTCAGTTCAACACTATATGTTATAGGCACGCCGCCCCCCCCATAAAAAGCATAAAATCAAAGGCCACTGTAATCCCTGGTTTTCTCTGGACCTCTTTGAGCTTCTGAATACCAGGGACCATCTATGGCACAGGTCTAGGTCCCTGAGTAACCAGGCCAACATCCAGAGGTACCAAGCGGCTAGAAACAACTGCTATTTGTGCAGCTAAAAATCAATATTATAAGTAAGTGCTCTCTCAGACCTGGAATGATGGCAGAAAATTTTGGACTAACCTTAAAGAGGTCACTGGGAGAGATCTCAGATCTTCCCCTACCATGCTTAACATTGATGGTGTACCCTCACTCGACCAAAAACTTATTGTTAACACTTTTAATAAAGCCTTTATAGACCTGAGTGGTGTCCTGCCACCTGGCTACTTCTCTCACCCCCTCACAAGTGACTACTCTGGGAAAGAGACTCTGCATCCTTCTCATCCACATTTCCACCTCAAAACCCTCTCAGCCCATGAAGCCATGAATTACCTGCTCAAAGTAATAGGGAAATCAAGATTTATTGGTGACACCCTGGATCTTAAGTTTGTAGACCTTACGCTGGATGAAATTCTGTCACCTCTAACACCTATTATTAACATGTCACTTAGATACTCTCAATTTCCTCAGAAATGGAAATCTGCCACTGTGACACCAGTTCATAAGTCTGGGGATCGCACAATTACTGGGAACTACAGGCCTATCTCTATCCTGTACCCACTCTCAAAAGCTTTTGAGCATATAGTGGCTGACCAACTGGTTGAATATTTAGAAAAATGTCGGCTACAATGCCCGCAACAACACAGGTTCAGAAATGGTCATAGTACCACTACCATCCTTCTGGAGTTCACAGGCTTTATTCACCACTCCTTAGATCAAGGACATCTGGTTGGTGCTGCTTTCATTGATTTAATCAAAGCTTTTGATACAGTGAATCATGCCCTCCTGGTCAAACAGCTTACCACCATTGGCCTAGCTCATGACAGCGTAGCCTGGTTTGAAAGTTACTTGCACAACCGTACACAGCAGGTGAAGATTGGTAACACCCTTTCGCAGAGCAGACCTGTCCTATCTGGAGTTCCTCAAGGGTCCATCTTGGGCCCTCTATTTAGCATTTTCCTCAACAATCTTCCTTACTCCTGTCGGGGTCACACCCTTTTATATGCTGACGATGCTGTCCTGTTTACCAGTGATCCAGACCCTACGGTTCTTGAATCTAGGCTACAGAGTAATTTCGTAGTTGTAGAAAGATGGTTCCATAAGCACAAGTTAGTTATGAATTACAACAAGACTAAAACTATGCTGTTCTCCAGCTCCAAAACTAGGCACAGAACTTACTCTCTTTCAATCACCAACAAAGAGGGCTCTCCCCTTGAGCTAGTTCAGCTCTTTAAATATCTAGGGATTACTACTGACAGTATGATGACCTATGCCTATCACATTGACAACATTGCTAAGGCTGTTAACACCTGCATTGGGCTACTTTATAGGCGTAAGCAATGTTTGACTCCAGAGGCTCTTAACCTGGCCATTCAAAGCTCTCTTGTCTCTCTTATTGATTATGGCTTACCAATCCATGGAGCAGCTACTGAAACAACTCTTCGCTGCATCATAGTTGCACTCAACAAAGCATGCCGGATCCTTTCTGGCTCAGTCTGTCTGTCCCATACCTGGGACATGTATGCTCAGGCTAACTAGCTCCAATTCAGAGGTAGTCTCATGTACAAAACATGTTTACTGTCCAAAACAGTAAGCTTAGGCAAAATGCCCCCAGGAGTGCAAAAGCTTATAACCCCCACTATCAGCCATCATTGCACTAGAAGCTCTACTAGCCAGATTTTTAATATACCCCGCTGTCGCACTTCTCTGGGACAAAGCACTTGGTCACTATCCCTCTTTTTTCCTGGAGTTCCTCCGAATGGCCAGAAATCGTGGATGTTCTGAGGACTGTCCAGGGTATGCGCACTACATGCTGTAGTTTAGATCCGTGTCCTACAGCCCTGATAATGGGCTGTGGGGATGTTATCACCCCGGTTCTGGCGAAGATAGTCTGGTGCTCCCTTGATTCTGGTGAGTACCCCTGCTCCCTGAAGGAGGCAGTGGTGACACCATTATTGAAGAAGGCTTCTTTGGACCCAGACTCTCTCGCTAACTACAGGCCAATCTCTATCCTTCCCTTTGTGGGGAAGGTGATTGAGAAAGTAGTGGCTGCTCAGTTGGACAACCACTTGACCATCCATAGCATCTACGAACCTCTCCAATCTGGTTTTCGAAAGAGGCACAGTACCAAGACTGCGCTGGTTCGGGTGCTCAATGATCTCCTGATGGCGAGAGACCAGAAAAAATGGTCCATTTTGGTTCTGCTTGATCTGTCATCAGCATTTGACACCGTTGACCATGGGGTTCTGCTTGAGCGCCTGAGATGCATCTGTGGGCTTTCTGGTTTGGTCCACAGATGGGTTACCTCCTTCCTCACTGGTAGAACTCAGAGGGTGGTGTCGGGGTTTTTTCCTCCGACCCCATCTCTCTGTCTTGTGGGGTGCCTCAGGGCTCAGTGCTGTCTCCCATGTTGTTTGCGGTGTATATGCTTCCCCTCGGAGACATTGTAAGATGGTATCGGCTAAAGTTTCATTGTTATGCTGATGATACTCAGCTCTACCTGTCTTTTGCACCAGACCAGGATGGAGCACTCTCGGTGTTTAATAACTGCCTTAGCGAGATCCAAGGTTGAATGAGGTCCAGCTGGCTGAAGTTGAATCCTGGGAAGACAGAGGTGATAGTTGTGGATCCTGGTTGCCGGATAGGGGGTTGGGGAGCAAATCAATCCATAGGTTTATTCCTTGGTGATGTTGAGCTCCCTATCTCTGAACAGGTGTGTGACCTAGGGGTGATTCTTGATGATAGGCTGACATTACATTTACAGGTGTTGGATGTCATTAAGTTATCCTTTTACCATCTGAGGAACATCGCTAGGATCAAGCACCTTGTTCCATCTGGGGATCTGCCTACATTGATCCATGCCTTTGTGACCTCGCGTTTGGATTACTGCAACTCCCTTTACTTTGGGCTTCCAGAGGTTGATATCCGCCGCTTGCAGCTGGTGCAGAATTCCGCAGCCCGGTTGTTGATGGGGACTCCTCGATCATCTCACATTACCCCAGTGCTGTGGGAGCTGCACTGGCTGCCTGTTCAGTGGTGGATCACCTTTAAAGTTGGATTACTGATTTATAAAGCCCTACATGGACTGGGCCCTGACTACCTGAAAAAGCTCCTGGTTCCTTACCTCCGGAGCGACCACCCGCCTGCCAACGAGGGGTTGCTGGAGATCTGAGGGTGTTTTAAAATCTTCTGGGGCCTGAGCTCATGTGTCGTGGCACGACCTCTGGAATTCTCTACCCGTTGGATTAGGGAGTGCATGACTGTGGGGGCTTTAAACAAGCTCTGAAAATGTATTTATGGAAAAGAGCGTATGGGGATGGTGTTGATGTGGACTGCTTGTAATAGTTTGGTTGTGTTATAATGATGTTATATTGTGAAATTGTTTTAACTATGTACTGCGCCTTGATTTTGAAAGGCGCATTATAAATAAAGTTTATTATTATTATTATTATTATTATTATATATAAAGGTCCTTTGCCTACCGTGCCCCGCTATGGATGAGCTTGCTGCACCATGACATCACTTCAGCATCCACCTTTGGCTCCTTCAAGGTTAAACTTAAGCAACAGCTAGTTGCTGATGCCAGTTGTGACTGCTTCCAATAACCTTCCTTCTTGTGACCAACACTTATTCTAACCTTATGCTATCCTGATCTTATGCATAAGTGTTCTCAGCATGTAAATAACTTCTAAGTTGCTAATCATTCTCCTTCACATTTTCTCTTGATCTTTTCCACTCTTTCCCCTCACCCCTCTATGGCTTTTCTCCTAACCCCCCTCCTCCCATTATATCTCCTGAGCACCCTTGCTCACTTTAAAATGCTTTGTCCTATACCTTCTCACCTCTAACAGGCCCCTGGGCTGATGCCATCCCTTACCTTGTTAATTATTAGATATTAGGCTGAAACTGTTCTCATTTTCCTGTAAAGGGTCATTTCATAAGACCCTACCCCTCTGACATGACCCTTTGAATTCCAGGTTTTAATCAAATATGCACCATGGCATACATTGTACAATGCCACATGTATTGGAACTTCTCTAGTTATGCACTCTTGTAATATCTTATATAATTCCTTGTTTTGTTTTTCTCTGTCTCTAACTTTCCCAATATGTATTGTTCGTCTGATGTGGAACCTATGAAATTAGCTTGTTCTCAAAGGTGTTATCCGAAATTTCAATAAATAAATAAATATAAAGCATATTAGTAAATATTGTATATTTAAGAATTATTTATGATCACATTTGAATACATATCTTCAGTATTTTTACTTTTTGAGTCACCCCCCAAAAAGAGATTCTGGAAATCAATTTTAGGTGGATAAAACTATGAATTCTATATTATTCTTATTTGCTACTGTGCATCAGAGTTACTTGAACACAGGAATACAAATAGCCTCACTGTGCACTGGTGGATAGTGTGAGCTCCAGACCCCACCCACTGACTGATGCAGAGTCGCAGACCTTACAGGGTGCTAAGGGAAGCAACCCTCCCCATTGGGTCATACACATCACACTGTGCTATATTGTAAGTGTGTGACCAGCTCCTTTCATTCAAATGGTGGGCATCTGAGAGTGACTGAGCAGAGGTTAAATTAAAGTGCTATGATCATATTTCTACTGGATAATCAGTAATCACCTCACCCAAAAATGAAACTCATATAAAAAGCCAGCAGAAGAAGGCCTATTGGTCTATTGCATCTGCTCAGTGACTCATACTAAAGATACACACAGTAACACAGTTTTGCAGGCTTGTTAAGAACAGTGCTACAGTACATGGACATGATTAATTGCAGTGCCAAGCAGGGGTATGTGCATGTCAGTCTCCAACATTATGCCCTACTGTGGCATGCTTTGGGGAACCACTGGAAAGGGATGTAGGTATAGTGGAGAGCAATTAGAGTTAGAGATCTAAGAAATTTACAGGACTTTTAAAATAAAAGTTTAACCTGATACTAAAATATTGTAGACAGAAAATAAATAATGTTACAATTTTGCACCTACTGTAAGTGGATCAGAGGCAGTGTCTTCTCACTCCTTGCTCTTCACTGCTGTCCTGGACCAGGACTGGCTCTCCTGGACCTTGGTGACTCTTCAATAGCTGTCAGTGTCATGGTGGTACACCTCAACAAAGTACTTCTTTAGCTGCAGGGTGCTGTTCTCCACTCCCATGGTGCTTTTTATTTTCTTTTTCATCTTCACCCACATTTCCTCCCAGCCATGAAATGGGAGACCACTGATCCCAAAGGGGTTTTTATGGTATCTAGACAAATGATCCAGGAATACCACAATCTCTTTTTGTCATTTTTTTTTGAAAATTAAATAGAAATACAACACTGAAAATAGTAATATCAAAAAAGATACAAATATATAATATATTAATTTTCGCTGTATTTTTTGCATTCCTTTGTTTAAAGACCAAATGTACCTAAATGTTCTCATTCTAGTTCTATTGCCTTGTTTGCCTCAATCCTCTGTATAATCACCTACTTGTTCTAAATGTACTAACGTAGAACCTATGTAAAGAGCTCTGAGCTCAAATGGTTAATCCAAGATCTGAAATAAATAAATAAATAAATAAAATATACTTTTCTATCTATCCATCCATCTACAGTATCTATAAAAGTACTGTAGCTGTCCTTCAATCAACTGTAGACATAGAAACATAGAAACATAGAATTTGACGGCAGATAAGGACCGCTTGGCCCACCCAGTCTGCCCATTTCCCTGCCTACTGGATAAGCTGCAGATCCTAGTTAACCAGCAGCCTACTTCTTCCTACCCTCACCCCCTAGAATTGCCTTATGACTGTCCCATGCATGCTTGAATTCCACCACTGTTTTTGACTCCACGACCTCCTCCGGAAGGCCGTTCCATGCATCCACAACCCTCTCTGTGAAAAAATACTTCCTTAAATTACCTCTGAGCCACCCCCTCTATCTTCAAATTGTGCCCCCTTGTTCTTGCACACCTCTTTTTTTGAAAGATGCTACCCTCTTGGACTTTGTTGATTCCCTTGAGGTACTTGAAAGTTTCTATCATGTCCCCCATCTCCCTCCTTTCCTCGAGGCTATACATATTAAGCTCCTTAAGTCTCTCTTCATATGTCTTCCGGTGCAGACCCTGCACCATTTTAGTTGCCCTCCTCTGGACAGCTTCCATCCTGTCTATGTCTTTGCGAAGACTGGGTCTCCAGAACTGTACGCAGTACTCCAGATGGGGTCTCACCAGCTGTCTGTACAGAGGGATAATAACTTCCTGTTTTTCTACTGGGGATGCCTCTCCCTATGCATCCCAGTATTCCTCAGCCCTCCTTGCTGCCCTCTCAAATTGCTTGCCCACCTTTAGGTCATCTGATATGACTACCCCCAGGTCCCTTTCCATTTTTGTTGTTGTTAGTATCTCACCCCCCATTGTGTACTCTTCCCCTGGGTTTTTGTTTCCCAGGTCTATTACCTTGCACTTCTTAGCATTGAATCTAAGCTGCCATACATTTGACCATTCCTCTAACCTTGCCAAGTCCCTTTTCATCCTTTCCACCCACCTTGTGCATCAACTCTGTTGCAGATCTTTGTGTCATCTGCAAAGAGGCATACTTTTCCTTCCAGTCCCTCTGCAATGTCGCTTATAAAGACATTGAAGAGGACCGGTCCTAATACTGAACCCTGCGGTACCCCACTAGTAACCTCCCTTTCTTCAGAGTGGACTCCATTTACTATTACTCTCTGTGTCCTATTCTCCAGCCAATTTTTACCCAGGCTGTCATCTTGGGACCCACTCCCAGGCTAGCTAACTTGTATATTAATCTTTTGTGGGACTGTGTCAAATGCCTTGCTAAAGTCTAGGTAGGCCATGTCCACAGCCCCTCCCTGATCTACTACTTTGGTCACCCAGTCAAAGAAATCTATCAGATTTGTCTGGCATTACCTTCCTGCTGTGAATCCATGCTGCCTTGGGTCCTGTGCCCCTCTGGCCTCTAGATACTCAACAATTCTTTCCTTCAGAAGTGATTCCATCATTTCCCTACCACTGAGGTTAAACTAACAGGTCTGTAGTTTCCTGCTTCTGCCTTGCTCCCACTTTGTGAAGGGGAATCACATCTGCCCTCCTCCAGTCCTCGGTACCACCCCATCCTCCCATGATTTGTTAAACAGGGTAGTCAGTGGTGTCACTAATTCTACCCTTAGTTCTTTTAGAATTCTGGGATGAATCCCATCAGGCCCCATTGCTTTGTCCACCTTCAGTTTTAAGAGTTCTTTCAGAACCCTTTCTTCTGTAAATGGGCTGGTATCATCATCTGTATCCAGAGTGTTTCTGCTGTTTGTTTTAGGTACCTCCCCCTCTGACTGCCTTCCCAGCTTCCTTTTGCTTTAACTGATACAGTTCTCTGTCCTGCTCCTTCTGTGATTCCTTGTACTTCCTCAAAGCTTTCTTTTTCTCTTGAACCTTCACTGCCACTTCCTTTGAGAACCATAGTGGTTTCTTACATCGTTTAGTTTTGCTTATTTGCTTCACACAAAGGCTTGTTACCTCTGTGATGGCAGTTTTTATTATTCCCCATTGTTCTTCCACCCTTCTTCTCTGCCATTTGCTAGTGCATTCCTTAGGCACTCACCCATTTTGGCAAAGTCAGCCCTCCTAAAGTCCAGTACCTTTGCCTTTGTATGGCTTGACTCTATTGCTGTGTTTATTGTGAACCATACTGTTCAATGGTAGCTAGTTCCCAGATGGCTACCCACTTCTACATCTGTGATCCTCTCTTCATCTCCATTTGAGAGAACCAGGTCTAAGATTGCTCCCTCTCGAGTGGGCTCCAATACTAGTTGTCTAAGGCATGCCCCCTGTAGGGCATCTAGAATACCCCACTCTTCGAATTGGCTGCTGCAACTGCACTCCAGCTAACATCTGGCATATTCAGATCACCCATCAGCAATATCTCCCCTCTTTCTGCCATACTAAGTATACTTTCTATCATTTTCTTGTCCATTTCCTCCCCCTGAGAAGGGGGTCTGTATACAACCCCTGTGCGGCTTGTGGTGCCATTGCCGGTCTCCAAATTTACCCACAGTACTTCTTCTCCTCCCTGTTTTCCCTTTTGTTCTGTTGCTTTGATTCCTTCCCTTATGTAAAGAGCTACTCCTCCTCCTCTTCTTTTATCCTGTCTGTTCCTCCTGTAGATAGTGTATCCTGGTATGTTTACATCCCAGTCATGGTTTTGTGCTAACCATGTTTCTGTGACTGCCACAATATCGAGATGTTCCTCCTTCATCAAGGCCACTAATTCAGGAAGCTTGTTACTCAGACTATGGGCATTGGTACTCATTGCTTTCCATTTTTTGATGGCTTTACCTTCTGTTGTAGCATCCCTTACTGAACTTTCTACCTCGGTCTTTTTCTCATTTAGTACCCTGTTTTGTAGGGAGAGGCTGGGATTTTCCTGCTGCTTATCAGTGCCTCCCCCCTTGACTAGTTTAAAAGCTTGTCAATGAAGCATTTAAACCGATTGCTCAAAAGACTTGTTCCCTTCCTGGACAGATGCAGACCATCCTGCCAGTATAGGCTGGTGTCCCTCCAGGTGGAACTCCAGTTCCCAATGAAGCCAAACCCCTGTGCTCCACACCATTTTTTCAACCATTCATTAAACTGCATGGTGCAAAGTACCCTTGCCTCCCTCATGCCATTGACAGGCAGCACCTTTGAGAAGGATACTGTGTGTGCTACTTGTCTTAGGCCCCTCCCCTGTTCTACAAAGTCCTTCTGCACTGCTCTAATCTCATGTTGAGCCGAGTCATTTGTCCCTAGGTGGACAATGACATCCAGCTCAGACTCCCGTGCAGATGTTCTCATGATCCTGAGGATGCGCTTCCTGTCCCTCCAAGCCATGGCACCAGGCAGGCACCTTACTTCAGTTTTCCCTACTCCCCCCAGTTCTATCCCCCTAATAATTGAGTCCCCCACCAGGAGCTGCTTCCTTTCCTTGTGGTGTCCTCTGCCTCCTTCCTGTGGGCCTCCCTTGAGACAGGTGTCCTCAGCCTCCTTAATCTCCTCTGTAGGTACATCCACAGGGGAGCTGTGCTCCCTCAGAATGGTGTATGGATTGTGGAGTGGAACAACTGACTGGGTGTGCCTCTGTTCCACCATCCTCACCCTGCCTGAGCCCACTGTGGTCCAACTGCTGTGCTTTCTTTGCAACCTCTGAGGTAGTGGTGGTGGCTCTGGTGCTCCCAGGATGGGGGAGGTTCCCTTCCTACCATCCAGTCTGGCCTGGGGGAAGGTTCCCTTACTGCTATCCAGTGTGGCCTGAAGATGGACAAATTCCTCCCTCAGGGAAGAGAGTTGTCTGCAAATAGGGCAGCATCTCAGCCTCCAGAAAGACTCCCAGAAGACTGCTGCCCCACAGCCATTACATTGCACTTCTCCCCACATGATTATGTACTTTTTGTGTGTGTGTGTGTGTGTTTGTGTGTGTGATTGGTTTGTTATATAGAAATATATATATTATACAATGTGTATGCTTATATTTTCAGTGCTGTGTGCTAGAGAGGATATGACATTGATATGCACCTTGCACTCTTGAGGAATGATGTCAGAACCCCAGGTATAAAGTAACTATTTCCAGGGGTGGGTGGGGTGAGGGGTGGGAAAGGGTTGGGCCTAAACTGTGCCCTCACAAAACAGTCAGCTAAGAGCTCTGACCCACCACTGCGATGAGTGCCTTCCTGTCAGCAAGATACCATACACAACAATTTTGACAGAGAAAATCCCCTGCTAATCAAACAGAGAAAAATCCAGACATCCAAGTCAGACACAGGTAAACCTCCCCCACCCCAAAACAGCCTGGTGGTTTGTGCTCTGAAAGCAGTCAGCCCCAAAATAAGTCAGCTGTGCTTTAAACTCTTCCTGCACTGAAAATCTTAAGAATTGTAACAAGACTGTCTTTTCCTGATAATTCTAAGTTCCTTATTTCACCTTTCAGTTAGAAGTAGCCTCCACCTACAGAATATCTGCTACAAACCAAAGACAATTGTAAGGCTCACCTCCCTCTGTTGTGAGCACAACTTGCTTTCTTGCAAATCCTATGTTCAGTATTGCAGCTTCCAGCAAGAGGTAGTTTGACTTGAAAATTATTAGCTGTTCTCCAAACCCTCACCCTAACTCACCTCATCTCACATTACATATACTTCCTGCATAGACAGGAAACTGCAGCTCATATTTTCAAGAATCAGCAAGAAATGGCTCCCAACAGGAGCCAACCAGGTGGAAAAGTGTTAAGCTCAAATATGCTGCTGGGCCTTAAAAGGCAGGAGCCCAGCCGCACCTTCTCCCTTACTTGATGTGTCTTCCACCCAACCGCCCCACACTGCCATCATATTAAATGGTCACAGGAATCACTCCCAGCAGAGGGTCTGTCCAATGAAGAACAGACATAGGGCAGAGAATCAAGGAGTGCTAAGAAAGAGAATTTGTTTGTCAGCCAGAGATAAATTTTATCAGGAATAACGTACTATGTACATGCTTTGATAATTCCATTTAAATGAGAGAAATGTGCATTTGATGGCTATGCTTTGAATATTCCATTTATGTTGAATGAAATGAGCATTGTTGGCTATGATTTGATAATTTTTAAATATAGTAGGTGAAAATTGCGTTTGGGGGGTAGACCTATGGTGCAACTGTGGGGTGGTCCTTGTTAAGTGTGGTAGAAACTTGATAGGTTTCATTTTGGTTTCCATTAAGCTCTAAGTGTGAAGGAGGGAGATAGGGCTGTTAAATGGGGCTGCTCAGTAGGCGTTGGAGGCTTTGCATGGAAGAAGGACATAGGACATTTAAAGAAGGCTACTCATTAGGCTTTAAAGACTCGCACAGGGACTTTTAAAGGTAGCTGCTTATTAGACTATAAAGACTGTCATAGGGACACAGCAGTTAAAGCATAATTGTAGGGGCAGGCAGAACTGTTAATAGGAGGCTCAATATGTTTTCTGTGAGAAGGAGCCTCTACAGGTTTTGCCAGCTCTAGTGGGAGTAGGAGGATTAGGAGCTTGCAAAAATCTGCTTAACCAGCTTAAATGAACTACATTAGGGAATGGAATTGGGCACAAAAAGGAACATGTCCAAGTTTGGTGGAGGAAGGAAAGGGATGGCTTGTGTGAAGGAGGGGGATCATTCATCAGGTACGGAGGTGAGCACTGGTAGATAAGTAGGGAAATGGGAAGGGTGGTGGGCTGCAACATCTGTGGAGCACCAGTCTTTCTTAAAATTGCATGGAGTGTGGGGGGATGTTTAGTATACATTCAAATAGGTAAGTTTAGAAAAGAGATCATGATGGGACTGCAGGAAAAGCCGTGGAAGGCACGGCAGGCTGCGGTAGGGTATGGTCCAGATGTATGTGGAGACAATAGGAAAGACGAGAAGAGAGGGGAATTTAAGTTATCAAGGGGGAGGAGAGGGAAAGGGTATGAGATGGGGTCTGAACCAGGGAGACCCAGGCCATGGAGCAATGAATCAGGGGAACCAAGGCTGTAGGTTGGAACAAAAAGGTAAGGAGGAGAAGTGGGTAGAGGGGAAGAGGGAATGGGGAGAAGAACAGGGAGGCAGAAGGGGGGAGATGAAGAAGGGGAGAAGAACAAGGACTCAGAAGGGGAGGGGGGCTAGCATGAGGGAGGTAGAGGTAGGCCTAACAGTTGGGTCTTCAGAAAATCAGTTTGCAGTCCTGGAGGGAAATGAAGGTGAGAAAGGGGGTGAGCCTGGTGAAGTAACTGATGATAGCTTGGATGCAAAAGTCACGGGGGGGTACAGAAGGGGAAAGTGTAACAGGGTGAAAGGGGGAACGAATGTGCAAGTAGAAGAAGAGGCATCAAAGGGCAGGGGAAGGGAGGATGGGGAGCATGTGGTTGGAAATCAGGGTGGAATCCTGGTCTTAGGAGACTCAATACTAGGGGAGTTAGTTGGGGTAGCAGGGGGGAGAGGCATAGCCACATATGATTGGAGGCCTTGCTGGGAATGACAGCAGAGTGGGTGGGGCAATCTGTACTGATATTTGCTAGAAGCGGTAGGGAGAAACTGTATTTAATTCTGCATTTGGGGACGAATGACCTGGCTGATAGGATGATAGAAGAAGTATTTACATAGATACATAGACACTGTTAGCAGATAAGGGCCTATGGCCCACCCAGTCAGACCATTTGAGTTTGTAAGTTCCTTTTATGTTTTTCTAGAAGTCTGTTGCCTCTTAACCCTGACCTCCAGGGTTCTCTTCTATCTATCCCATGCATTCTTAAATCCCATGATTGTTTCAGCCCCCACCACTTACGCTACATAGAAACATAGATTTTGACGGCAGATAAGGACAGCTTGGCCCACCTAGTCTGCCCATTTCCCTACCTACTGGATAAGCTGCAGATCCTAGTTAACCAACAGCTTATTTTTTCCTACACCCACAATAATTGCCTTATGTCTGTACCACGCATTCTTGAATTCCCCCATTGTTTTTGACCCCAGTACCTCCTCAGGAAGACCATTCCATGCGTCCACCACTCTCTCTGTGAAAAAAATACTTCCTCACATTGCCCCTGAGCCGTTCCCCCTCTATCTTCAAATTGTGTCCCCTTGTTCTTGCACATCTCTTTTTCTGAAAGATGCTACCCTCTTGAACTTTGTTGTTTCCCTTGAGGTTCTTAAAAGATTCTATTATGTCCCCTTTCTCCCTCCTTACCTCAAGAGTATACATTAAGCTCCTTTAGTCTCTCCTCATATGGCTTCTGTTGCAGACCCTGCACCTTTTTAGTTGCCCACTTCTGGACTGTCTCCATCCTGTCTACGTCCTTGCAGAGATGGGGTCTCCAGAATGAGACACAGTACTCCAGATGGGGTCTCACCAACTGTCTGTACAGAGGGATAACAATTTCCTGTTTTCTACTGGTGATGCCTCTCCCTATTCATCCCAGTAACCCCCTAGCCACCCCTACTGCCTTCTCACATTGCTTTCTAACATTTAGGTCATCTGGTATGATTACCCTAAGTCCCTTTCCGTTTTTGTTGTTGTTACTACCTCCCCCCTCATTGTGTACTCTTCACCTGGGTTTTTGTTTCCCAGGTGCATTACTTTGCACTTCTTTGCATTGAATCCAAGCTGCCATACTTCTGACCATACCTTCAACCTTGCCAAGTCCCTTCTCATCCTTTCCACCCCCCCTTGTGTATAAACTCCTCTGGCAGGGTGTTCCACTTGTTCACCACCCTTTCTGTGAAGAAATTCATTCTCACATTTCCTCTGAATCACCCTCCCTCCAACTTCATCCCATGCTCTCTAGTCCTGGAACATCTTTTTCACTGGAAAATAGTGTATTCCTGCACCCTGTCCCTCCCTGTAATGTACTTGTATGTCTGTACCATATCCCCTCTCTCCCTCTTCTTCTACAGGGAGTACATATTCAAGTCCTTCAGCCAATCCTCATTGGACTTGTGATGCAATCTCTGTACCATCTTTGTTGCCCTCCTCTGAACCTTCTCCACCCTGTCTATATCCTTACAGAGGTAAGGTCTCTAGAACTGTACACTGTACTCCAAGTGGGGTCTCATATAGTGGAATTATGACCTCCCTTTTCCTGCTTGTGATGCCCCTGCCTATGAATCCCAGCATCCTATTTGCTGTTACCTGCTGCCTTGTCTCACTGTTTCCTACCTTGAGGTCATCAGAGATGATAACCTCAAGGTCCCTTTCCTGCTTGGTGCATGCTATATCCTTAGTCCCCAACTGATATGTTGTTCCAGGGTTTTGGTGCCCTATATGCATTATATTACACAGTGCTTATTCATTGAAAAGGGCTAACTCAGGCTCATTTCGGCAGTGGGGGTGGGATGGGGTAACAGTGTTGTGTATCCTGCAGCCCCCCCTTCCTTCTAGCCTCCCTTGTAGTAGTGGTACTGTACTAATGTGACCAAGAGAGCTGGGCTGAATCTAGTGAGTGAGCACATGCTTGTACAGGCATATGCTCATTCATTGCAAGCTCAGTCAGGCTGCTGGACATGGAGGTGAGTGGAGGGCTGTGCCAGTGGCCAGCCGGGGTACTAGATCGGGGGTGTGTGGGGTGGTGTGAGGTCAGGTTACTACTACTGGATGGGGGGGGTCCACTAGACACCAAGGAATTTTTTTTTTATTATTATTATTACTAAATGAAGATGTCTTACTCTCGGCACTTACAGACGATGGGGTGGGGACAGGTGTGAATCTCGGGGTCGGAGGTCATTCTTCATTTGGTTGGCAATCGGCCACGGTGGTGGTGCCCCTAGTTACCAAGGAAATTACTGGATTTTTATAATTATGTGGATGGGGAATGGGGCTGAATCTTGGGGGGGGATTCTTCCTATTGTGGGGCAGGGGGTGGAACCACTAGACACCAGGGATGTGTGGTCTTCAGGAGGGGAGAAAACACTTTTTTTTTAATATTTTGTATGAAATTCCACATTTCGCACTGGCAAAATGCACAAATTTCACAAAATATTTCATGGGGCGAAATTCCTGATTTTGCCAGAATTTCTCTGGCGAAATCAAATTTTGCTAAATCTTTAAATATGGGTGCAAATTCCAGACTCAAGGAATAGGACTATCAGGATCGGAGTGGTTTACAGGACACCCTCCCAGACTGAAGAATTAGACAGGAAACTTGTGGGACAGATCGTTAGGGCCTGCGGGAAGGGGAGAGTGGTTATCGTGGGGGCTTTAACCTACCGGGAGTGGCCTGGAGGACCCCAGCCAGAAATAATAGAAGGGAGCAGGTAGTGCTAGATGTCTTCCAGGACAACTTCCTGGTGCAGATGGTCAGAAAAACAACCAGGTTAGGGAATACCCTTGACCTACAGCTGGCAAATGGGGAGTTTGTGAGGGAATTAAGGATGGAAGAGCCACTGGCAGGGAGCAACCACCACTTGGTATGGTTCACATTGGATATGGGTAAGGAAAGTGTATCTAACACAAGGGTGTTGGACTTCAGGAAGGCTGACTTCTAGAGGATGAGGGAAATAGTAAAGGAGTACGTGGCCAAAACTGACCGTAGAATGGACACTAACCAGAGATAGGAACTCATTAAGATGAGGGTACCAGAGGCGATGAAAACCTGCATCATGGCTAGGAGTAAGAAGTCTCGGGCAAAGAAACCTAGATGGGTGACCAAGGGAGTCATGTAAAAGAAAAGGAAGAAAAAAAAATGCCTTTAGAAGGTAGAAGAGGACAGGGATGAGTACCTAAAAGTAGAGAAGGAGGTGACAAGGGCAGTAAGGGCAGCAAAGGCATCAAAGGAGCTCAGCCTGGTGCAGGGAATTAAGGAGGGGAGAAGAAATTGTTCAGGTACATCAGGGAGAAAAGGGGCTGTAAGGACAATATAGTAAGACTTAAGAGGGAAGGGGGATGGGTGGAAGCGAGGGGTGAAATGGCAGAAGTGCTAAACTACTTCTGCTCGGTATTTACTAAGGAAAAGGTGGGAGACATACCAATGGGGGGATTGAAAGCAGGTAAGGAGGGACAGAGTGTGACAGACAGGGAAATCACAGAGGACAGGGTGCAGGAGGGATTGAGGGCACTGAAGGTGGACAAGGCACCAGGGCCAGATGGCATTGATCCTGGGGTACTTAAGGAACTGGCAAAGATACTAGCAGGACCTTTGGCCGACCTATTCAATGCCTCACTAGATTCAGGGTGTGTACCTCAGGATTGGAGGATGGCTTACATGGTACCTTTCCATAAAAGTGGCCCCAAGGATGAACTGGGGAACTATAGACTGGTGAGCCTCACATCCATTGTGGGAAAGCTGATGAAGACAATCCTGAAAGAGAGGCTGGTGTCCCTTCTGGAGGCCAATTGGTTACAGGACAGTAAGCAGCATGACCAACCTGGTGGAGTACTATGACTGGGCAACCAGACAACTGGACAAGGGCCACACAGTGGATGCCCTTTACCTGGACTTCAGTAAGGCATTCAACTAGGTGCCTCATGGGAGACTAGGAAGTAAGCTACAGGGACAGGTGCAAAGTTAATGGCCTGGGTAGTGAACAGGCTGCAAGGGAGGCAGCAGAGAGCGGTGGTGGGTGGGGGGCTATCATCCGGAAGTGCGGTGACAAGTGGAATTCCCCAGAGCTCAGTGCTGGGACCAGTGCAGTTTGGGATATTCCCAAATTGACATTTCTACCCTAAATCTCTCCCAACTCATCCTCAAACCCATCCAACTAAATCACAAAACCCTAAATCACTCCCTGATAGACTGGGCCCTCACTACCCATCCTCATCGTGTCATTAAATTAGGCATCCTACCAGATGCACTCAGTGACCATCACCCTATCTCCTTAGTTAGGAAAGTTCACAGACCCAAGGCACCACATAAAATCCTACTGCTCCATTCCTTCAATTCCCTAGACCTTAACCCCCTTCTCCATGATCTTGCATAAAGGTCCTGCTAGCCTCAGCACCCTCAGTTGACCAAGCCCTCAACTACTTTAAAGACAAATTTTTATCTTCTTTAGTTTAGTTTAGTTTATTAGTCTAGGAATTAATACCTTTGAGCCAGGGCTCTTTTACAAAGGTTCCACGTCACAAAGAACATTTAACAAAGCACGATACACATTACAGGTAAAACCAGACAGGAAAGTTACATCATAAATTTGCTATTAACAGTTTAAGGCAGTAACGTTTTTAAGTTTCATAGAAAAACAAGCTATAACAGGTTCAAGCGAGTAGACAATTTCGAGGTTAAGGAAACTTCCAGGGAGAGGGTGATCATTAGGCACCAAAAGGAGGCTAGAGAGGAGGGAAAGGTGGTGAGCGGGGAGAGTAAGTGAGGGGACAGGAAAAAAGGGGGGGAGTGAGTTTGGGTGGAGACAGGAAGTAGTAGAGGTACCAGAGGGTTCATTAGTCAGGGAGGAAGAGGCCTCAGATGTGAGGATGGACATGAGGAGTAGTAGTCTTTATCTTGGAACTCATTTGCCCCTTACAAAAGAAAGATCCAGAGTACAAGGAAACCAGCATCCATGGATCACTCTGAGCTATTGTCCTGCTTCGGGGGAGAGAGACAAAGCATGGAGAAAACACTAGGCCACCCAGCTGCAAACCAACTATACAAAGTATCGCTTGCTAAGAAATACCTGTACCAAAGCTACCAGACTAGCCAAGTCTAAATACTTTAAATATGCTTTCCACAAAAATATCAACACTCCCTCCAAATTCTGGAAAGTGGTCCATGCCATCTACCCCCTATTGGAACCTGCACCCCAGTGCTTAAAATAACTCGTTAGTGTCTGAACTGAGCCTTGTGGCCAAAGAATTTAACACCTACTACACCTAATGCGTCTCAGTACTACTAAAGTCCCTTCCTTCAAACATCACCTTCTCCACCTTCTCGCTGTACTTAACTCCCTGGTGCCCACCCTTCCTTCTCCTTCTCATCCATCTCTCCTGATGAGCACTTACCGTCCTCCTCTCTTTCAGCCCTGCTAAAGGCTCCTCACCTGATGACCTGGATCCAAAACTTCTTTTTTTCTCTGCACCAGCTATTGCCTATCCTCTCTCTTAATCCTAAACCTATCATTCTCATCCTCATCAGTCCCTTCTTCCTGGAAACATGCAGTAGTCCTCCCTCTCCCCAAGAGTGGTGACTCCTCCTCCTTCCCTGCCAACTATCGCCCAGCTTCTCTCCTTCCCACCCTCACTAAGCTCCAAGAGCACCTGGTCCTCTCATAACTTACCTCCTTCCTCACTGACTCCTCCCTTTTGTATTGCTTGCACGTATGTGCAAGAAACACATTGCTTTCAGCAGTTAGGGAGAATACCTAAATGCATCAGGAAATTCAGGCCATGTCACCATGCAATCAGCTATTTTGGTGCATTACAAGCTACCAAAACAGCTCATTGGGTGTGTCCCCATAGCGACAGCTTCTCCGTCGGCCTCTCACAGTCCCCAGGAAGCCGACAGAAAGCTGTTGCCCTCCATTTAATGTGCCTTCCTGGAAAAACATTTCAATAAATAAACAGAAAGCCGACCAGGGGTGCCCAATCCCCCTGTCAGCATGCACCCTACCCGGTTCGCCGATGGGGTAGCCCAATCCTTGTCGGCTTGATGCCCCCATCCCATTTGTCGTGTGCCAAGGGGGTGCCTAATCCCCCTCGGCTAATGCACACTCCCCTCCAAGCACAAACACAGTGTATGGCCGAGCAGGGTGCCCAATCCCGCTGGCTCCAGCACTTCAAAAGAAGCACCCATGTAGTTCCGCATGCTGGGAGCCCACCCAGTGCAAAAAGCATCCCATGTTGTCTATTTATTTGTAAAACCTGTAAAACAGAAAACGGTCCCTTGCGGTCTTTCTTGCCCCTCCCAACCCACATCCATCCACTGGCGCACCACCTCCTCCCACACCCCTTCACCCCATACTTACCTCCAGAGCCCAGTGTGACGATCTTCGTAGACCGGGAACACGCCTGCATTTCCTCAAAGCCGACCGCAAACTGAAAAAATGCTGGTAATCTGTATAATAGCATAAATGTTTTTTCAACTTTGGTATCGTATTCAGCCATTTTGGGAATTTTTTCTCCAAATTTTCAACATCGGGTTCTTGGGACCCCACCTCATGAACTCATTCACTGTCATTTTGTTATTCAGTCCCGAAAGGTGATTTCAAGGTGATTTCACGGTCGCTATATGGAACCACCTTTTGGGACCGATTAATGAAATGACAGTGTCACAGTTCATGAGGTAGGCCCCCAAAAACCCTATGTTGAAAATTTGGTGAAAAATTCCCCAAAATTACTATTTTACGAGTGTGCATTGCACAGTTCCTACGCACGCTGGTAACGTCGAGCATTTTTAATATTTTCACTCCAGATTTTCAACATGAACAGTACAGCTGTCATTTTTCACATCTCACCTGAAATATGTTTTCGCACATGTAGCGCACAATGGTGTGGTCGGTGTGCAAAATCAATGTTCCGGACAGATTAAGAATATCACAGTGACACTGTTCATGAGGTAGGCTCTCAGAAACCCTATTTTGAAAATTTGGTGAATAAATGCCCCCAAATGACTGTTTTACGAGCGTGCATTACGCAGTTCATATGCACATTCGTAACTTTGGGCATTTTTAATATTTATTTATATATTTGCTTTTGGTAACCGGGTGGGTGCACCAGGCATAAGAATGCCTATTTTCAGGCATGACCAGGGAGAGAACAGCTTGAAAAATACATAAGTGTACATGTGACGCAGCACATGAGGTATAGAGCACAGTTTAGAGGTGATCAACAAAATACACAGGTCTACAAATGACGCAGCTACAATACAGTTTGTAAAAGTAAATACAAGTCAAAACAATGTGAGAAAACAGAAATTGCAAGTGAGAGCATACATAAAACAAAAAACCAAAAACAAAAATAAGTGCCAGTTTGTGGTTAATGAAACAGGAAGAGGAAGGAAGAGTGGTGGGAAGCAGAGAGAAGAGGGTTAGGAAAGAGAGAGAGAGAGGACATATAAGGAGGGAGTTTAAGAGAGGTTGGAAACAGGTATCAGAGAAGTGGATTACCTAGGAAAAGGGCAGAGAAAAGATGGTCTAAGGTGGATTAAAGCAGGTGCAAGGGCTAGTAGCATGCAGATGATCATGGTAAAGTTTCTTAAAACTGGCATGGGTGGTCGCTTGACGAATAGTTTGAGGTATGGAGATCCAGTACTTTGGAGCCGTGTATAAGAAAGCATGTGCACCCATGTTAGTTCTGCATCTAGGGATGTGAAGAGGTGCTTGGCTTGTAGATCGTAACCCATAGGAGAGAGGTTGTGAGTGCAGCAGGGAGGCAAGGGATAGGGGGAGGCCTGATCTGGTGATGCAGTCAATTAGAGCACCAAAAGACTGGAGTCGGTGGGTGGAAGGGCAAGGCCATTTTAGGTCAGCATAGAGCTGGCAATGGTGTTTGCAATGTGGGGATGCAGAGGCATAGTGGCAGATACTATTATAGGTGGTGTCCCATTTATGGAGGGAGGATTTAGAGGCTGATTGGAAGGTGACTGAGCCATAGGCTAGGGCTGGGAGCAGAAAGCCTTGTGCCACAGCTAGTCTAGCCGAGGGGGTAAGGGCATAGCTAGTTCTGTAGGCACTTCCTAGCTTGGCATTTACAGACTTACAGATGGTTGTTATGTGCAGGTCAAAATCTAGAGATTCGTCAAGAGTAACACCCAGATATTTAAAGGATCTGGTGCTGGCCAGAGGGGAACCATCAGCACACAAGATTTTTAGGGCATTATGATTCATCTTAAGCCTAGCAGGCGAGCCAAAGAGCATGGAGTATGTCTTGCTAGTGTTGAGAACAAGTTTGTTCTCGGTTAGCCAAGATGGAATACTAGTGAAGTCCGAAGCAAGAGGGTGGTTTATGTCAACAGCATTTCTAGCACTTGGTAAATAACCAGGTCATCAGCGTAGAGCAGAAATGAGCAGGTAGGTGCAAGGAGCGGTAAGTCGTTAATGAAAATAGAGAAAAGCAAGGGGCCAAGTATAAAGCCCTGGGGCACTCCAACATGTATAGAGGAAAAATCTGATATGGCTGAGTTGAAAACTACAGCCTGTTTCCTGTCAGATAGATAGCTTTTGAACCAGGCTACTACATCAGAGGAGAAACCTAGGGAGCGTAGTTTAGCAAGAAGAAGGGTGTGGTTAACCAGGTCAAAAGCCTTGGTTAGATCGATGAAAACCGCACCTGTCAGGAGGCCTAAGTCCATAGAGGCATAGATGCCATTTGTGAGTTTTAGGAGGGTGGTGGAGGTGCTGTGGCCTTTGCAGAAGCCGTGCTGGGAGCATGAAAGAAGGTTGTACTTCTGAAGATATTCTATAGATTGGGTGGCCACTAGTTTTTCCAGGATTTTGCTAAGCATGGAGAGAATTGCTATGGGACGGTAGTTCTTAATTTCTTTAGGATCCCCTTTTTTGGGAATTGGGGTGACTTTAGCTATTTTCCTGATATCAGGAACTATGCCATGGCATAGAGAAAGGTTGAAGATTTTGGTTAGGGGAGAGGCAATGAGAGGGGCAGCAGCAGCTTTCAGAAGCCTAGGTTCCAGACCATCAGACCCTGAGCTGGTACTGTCAGAAGCAGAGAGTAGCAGTTTTAACACTTCTCCTCTTGTGATTCTCCGGAACCTAAAGAGAGGGTGCATAAGTAGAGGTTCATTAGGGGGTGAGGCAGTGCGTATAGGTAGGAAGGAGGTCAGGTAGTTGGTCAGATCCAAGAAGTGGTGATTGAAAGAGTTGGCTATGGTCACCAGATTATTGCTGTGTATGCCATTTAACAGCATATCACTTGTATGGGCCCTGTTATTAGCTCCAAGGAGTGTTTTTATGGTAGACCAGAATTTCTTAGAGTTACCAGCAGCCTTTGTTAGCAGGTCTCTGCAGAAAGAGCTTTTGGCTAGGGGAATATTTCTTTTGCAGGTGTTTCTCAGACACTCCAGATGTTCAGCATTGCCATTTTACCACAACTCCTTATGAACAGTACAGCTGTCATTTTTTACATCTCACCCAAAATGTGTTTTTGCACATGTAGCGCATAGTGGCATGGTCGGTGTGCGAAATCAATGTTCGGGACAGAGTAAGAAAATCACAGTGACACTGTTCATGAGCAGAGGTCTTAAACTGGCTATGTTGAAAATCTGGTGACAAAAGTCCATAAAATGACTGTGTTATGGGCGTGCATTATGCAATTTCCACGCACCCTCTTAAATTCACAAATTCATAATCTTTTCAGTCCAGATTTTCAACATTGGCATTTTTCCACACCTCTTTATGAACAGTACAGCTGTCATTTTTCACACCCTGGCCGAAATGTGTTTTCGAACTTCCGGCACAGAATAGCACGGTCGCTGTGGGAAATCAGTGTTAGGGATAGATTAAGAAAATCACTGTGACACTGTTCATGAGCGGGGGTCCCAAAATGCCTATGTTGAAAATCTGCTGTAAAAAATCCCAAAACTAATTACATTATGGTTGTGTGTTGCTCAGTTTCTACGTACACTTGTAACTTCACCAGTTTTTTTTTATATTTTCACTCCAGATTTTCGACATTGCAATTTTTTACACCTCCTCATGAACAGTGCAGCTGTCATTTTTCACATCCTGTTTGAAACGTGTTTTTGCGCCTGTGGCGCCAAATGGTTCAGTCGCTGTGCAAAATCACCTTTTGCTAACAAACTGACAGTGTCACTGTTCATGTGGGGGGATCACAAAACGCCCATGTTGAAAACTTGGAGTGAAAATACCAAGAAATGCCCAAGGTATTAGGGTTTTTGACCATAACGCCCTACTTTGTAGGGACTGACAGGCATCAGGGGTGTGACTTGGGATTGTAGACAGTAATGCTCATGCAATTCCAACCCCATCCTGCAGTCAGTGGCAGGCATCGAGGTGCACCTTGGACCCTTTGGCCCCAGAGTTCACCCCATTCTCCTATACTGCACCCATTTCAGTGTATTACCTTATGGAATGAGGTGAGTGTAAAGCCTGAACACTTCAAAGCACACCTCAACACTCGTAAGTGTCTGCAGGGTAGGGTGAGGTGAAATGTCATGACCGTTATGGGCAACGACCCAAAGGCACACCCCAATGCCTGTCTATCTCTGCAGGGTTGGGGTGGAGTTGCCGTCAGTTCAATACTTCACTGCCATTCCTATACTGCATCTGTTTAACTCCTGCACTTCCACTGATAATGACATCAAGCAACACTTGGCATTAACAAATGCTTGTTCACCCAGTTCCAATCTGGTTTTCAGAAGAACCACTCCTCCACCACCACCACTTCCCTTCTCAGGCTCATGGACGCCATCCTGTCTGGAATGGACAACGGCCACATCACCTCAGCCATCTTTGTCGACCTCACCAAGTTTTTCGACACAGTCTCCCATGCACTGCTCCTTGACGCCCTTAATTCAGCTGGGCTGTCTCCATGTCTCCACCCGCAACAAACTGGTTTAGAGCCTACAGTACCTCACAGGCAGAACACAATCAGTCAAGATCCATGATGTGATTCCCCCCCCCCCCATCACTATAGGAGTCCCTCAGGGCTCAGTGCTTGGACCCATTCTCTTCTCCATTTATCTCAATGATTTACCTCCAGTCTGTTCCCGCTCCTTCTCTATCTACATATAAGCAGACAATACCATCTTGTTCACTTCTGGCAAATTCCTTGCAGATTTAGCAACCAGATTACAGCATGGCTTGCCTCACATCAATTATTTCTAAATGCTAAGAACTCTCTATGACCTTCGGCACTAAGCAGAGATTCTCTAGACTACATCCTCTACCATGCTTCCATACCCTGGATAGGACAATCCTTGTAGACACCTCCTCATACAGATACCTTGGGATCTGGTGAGAGTAGCATCTCAACTTCTCTGGCCACATTGACACCATCTTGAAAAAACTGTGCCCCAAGCTTGGTGCCTTATACAGAAATCATAGTTGCATCCCTCCTACGGCATGGCATGAACTGGTTCAGAAGATGAACCTCCCCATCTTTGACTACTGTGATGTAGTCTATGGTGCAGCTCCCAAATCATCCTTGACCAGATTGGTCACTCTTTTTAACTCATTCTGCTGCATTGATCTCGATGCCCCCTCCCAAACACACCACTGCAACCTCTACCATGCACTGTCCCTGTCCCTGCTCACAAACAGGCATCTCACTCACTGTGCCAAACTCATGTCTAAATGTTGGCTTGGGGACCTCCCCCCCACCTCTACAGATCCTTCTCTTCCCCTCCACTCCCCTTGATCTGTTAACACTTGTACCTTGCTGGTCCCCTGCCAATCTCCACATATTGCCAGACAGGCTTCACTCACTGCTTCCTGAAACTCTGGAATGCTCTTCCTCCCAAAATATGGCACTCCTGCTCCACTTACTCCCTAACCTCTGCCTTACATAACCATCTCTCTCCCTAGCTGCTCCTGTTTAGATCTCCCATAACTTCATCCTTGCACCTGCTCCCCAGCACATTACCCCACCCCCTCCCACCTACCGCCATACTTCCCTATCATTGTTCTTCACCTGCCCCCAACCTCTTATCTCAAACACCCTTGACTGATTCTCTCCACTTGCAGTTTCAGTTCCCTCAAGGAGTACTTCTACAGTACCTCCACTCCCTTTCTTTCACCTATAACTCTGTCCTACTCCTGCCCGCTCCCCCCCCTTATCTTCTATCACCCTGTCACTGTCTGGCTTTGCCCCCTTTTGTTGGGGTCTCTTCATCCTGGTGTGGGCAACTGTTATGCATGCCTCCTCCTTCCTCTCCCCTGCTACTCTATTTAACTTCCATCTCCCAGCTCCTCTGTCTGTTTTCCCTGCCTGGCACCACTTTTCCTCCCTATCCTATTGTCTTCTATCTGTTCTTCCCATGGCAGGGTTATCAACATCCTGGAGGAGTAACGCTATGGTCCTGACTCCTCAGCCCCACCCCCTTCCTAACCTTTCTAACCTCCTTTTTCCTCCTCCGTTCCTCTTTCTTCTCCATACCACCAGCACGTATTTGTTTGCCCCCTACCTATATGCACTTATTACAACCACTCCTCCGATTGGTCTCTTTACTCCATGCACTGACAGTGCTGCTACTTGGGCTCGCCTTGTCATGAGACAAATTTCTCACTCACCCAGGCCTCACTGTTTCTACTGATAATACCCTCACTGTCTTTAGTGGTTATACCCTGGCTGCACCTGTTTCTCACACTCACTCAGCCCTCACTATGTCCCTACTGAAAAAATACCATGGCTCCACCTGCCTCTTCCCTTCCCCCTCACCCCCAGCTGGTTTCTATACACTTTTTCTAATCTTTGAACTGCTACCGTGGCTCGCCTACGTCCGTAGTCAAACATATGATGTCATACAGGCAGCGCTATGTCTTTGGTATACCCTGGCTCCTCCAGCCTCACTACTCCTCCTTCTCTCAGCTGATTCCATTGCACTATTTACAATTTTTTTCCCACAACACCTTAATGATAGCTTGCATTGTTTACCTGTTTTCTCAGGCATTATTTTACCTGTGTATATTGCATTATCTTTAAAACAATGGATGTTAATGTAGCTCAACCTCTGTACCTTATAATAACCACATGTATGTATTCTGTAATTGTATGTATATTTCTTTTATATCCTCTTGTACCCCTTCCTCCCAGGTTGCACCATGAGATGAGCAACTTGTTGCTCAGTGTGCCTTCCTGGTAAAACATTTCAATAAACAAATAAAACAATATTCACTGCAGACATTTTGGTGGGCATCAAGAGTGAAATCAGTCTGTCTGCTGATGACATCAAGATGGGAGCAGTAGTCGGTGACCTAATGGGTTGGCAAGGGCTGCAGTGGGATCCATCAAAGCTGGAGTCCTGTTCAGACACCTGGCAGTTGGGATCCAATGCCAAAAAATGCAAGGTGCTGAATTTTGGGGCTTAGAACCCAAGGAGGAGCTACCATCTGGGAGGTGAGTAGTTAGTGGTGACCGAGGAGGAGAAGGATCTTTGGGTGGTCATTACAGGGGCAGTGAACAACACAGCACAATGTAGAAAGGTGGCTGCAAAGGTCAACAGTATGCTGGGTTGCATTGTGAGGGGTATATCCTCAAGGAGGGGGGAAGTAATTCTGCTATTGTATAGATCACTGGTTAGGCCACACCTGGAGTACTGCATGCAGTTCTGGCACCCCTATCTGAAGAGGGACATTAAGTTACTGGAGGGGGTGCAACGTAGGGTGACAAAGATGATTGACGGTCTGGGGGACATACCATACAAGAGCAGCCTGAGGGAACTTGAACGTGTACTCACTGGAGGAGAGGAGGGAGAGGTGAGATATGACTGAAACCTTCAAGTACAGTACATGACAGGGATAAACAAGTCTTTTATGGAGGGGCTTTTCAAACTAAGGGAGGAGAGGGACACCAGTGGTCATGATTCGAGACTGGGGGGGTGGAGTTCAGGAGGGAGATGAGAAGACACTTTTTCACATAGAGGGTGGTGACTGGGTGAAACACACTGCCAGCAGAGGTGATGTCCAGTAGAACAGTGAGGGGCTTCAAGAGGGGATGGGACAGAGTTAAAGGGAGTGTCAAGGGAGAGGGGGCAAGGGTGGGATGGGCAGCTGGAAAATAAGAGCTGCTAGCTGCACAACCAAGCAGGCTTGGTGGACTGTAAGGCCTTTTCTGCTGGCAAATATGGTATATTCAAAAGAATGGTGCATTTTCAAAATACACTGAAAGTGCACCATTTTTATTTTCAAGTAAAGCAGACTATTAAAGCAAAATGGTGCATTTTCACAACATGTGCCTGGTGAATTTGTTCCAGATTTTGACGCATGTTCAGGAAAATTGTGCCAAAGTGAAATTAGTAAATTCAGGTAATTTTGCATGAGTACTAAAAATTTCACACAGCACAATTACTATTGTGGGACAGAGAGAAAGAGCAAGGACAGTTAGAGGAATGGAGCTGACAGGACACAATAGAGCTGAGGTTGCTGGGGAGTGACCAAAACCATAATTTGGAGATAAGAAATACACAGTGAGAGGGGAGTCTACCATCAAGAGAGGGGAGTGAGATTAAAGAGTAAAATAAATATTGAAGGGTTCGGCAAGGGTAATGAAAGGTAAAGTGACAGTAGGAGAGGAAGGGAGGGTCCAGTCTGGCTAAGATAAATTTGGAGGCAGCACTATGAGCCACATCACCTTAGTCAATCACCAGATGGATCATCTTTTCACAACAATCTCACAGTGGATGTAGTGGGGGATATGGGATTGTTCCTGTGGAGTGCTCCAAGTTTGGGGTGTAGCTTCATTCAGATGGTGTCAGTATCATAGGGGAGAGCTGTGGGCTATCCAGCCATACATCAAGGAGTTTAAAAGATGAGACTTCCCCTACTTGGGAGTCAGCGATGGGCACATAGGTGGGGGGACTGGAATTTAACAAATCATTCTGAGTTATGGTATCTTGTTTCGAGTGGGGTCCAACTCTTGGAATAAGTGGAAGACTAAGGACCCCACTAGTTGGTTTTTGTACCGAGATCTACTGAGATCAACCAAACCCATGGTAATTAAATAACTAATGGAGTGACTATTACTTCTATGGTTGTATTAAAGGCAGTTAGTAAATGTGCCTTGCTAATGTTATCCATGGTCCAGCACCCCTGATTGTACCCCCACCTCACAGACTACAACATAGATATAGGTATATGTACTGACCTTAAGGCATAGACACTTATATAAGAATAAGTGTCAGGATCTGAGTTCTACTGTACTTCTGTAATGTATGCTATGCTTTACTACATGCTCATAATACATTGTACCAATAGGAGAAGTTTTCCAAGTATATTTTTATTCTTTAATCATTAGTTAGGCAACAGTACCATCTTTATTGCTTCTGCAAACTGTAACTGCAAGTGACCTTGTAAGACATGACAGGACTCATTGTCCGGCCTTATCTTTATGCTAGCTAAGCAACTTTCTCATGCTAGTTAGGATGATTAGTCTCAGACCACCCGTTTCTAGCCAATTGCTTACTTTTAATGTATCTTCTTTTGTAGTTGCTATAGCAATTATCAGGGTATAAGACCCTTTGCATCATGTATTTTCTCTCAGAGAGACTTGACTGTGCCTATAGGTAAAACAACTGGATCCTCTCCCAGTGATCTATTCATTGTTGGTTATAAGACTGTATTATTCTTATGTGCCAGTAGTAAATTACATTTATTACTTGGAAACCACTTGTCTGTCATCTCTTCCTTTTGTACAATTCCAAAAAGAACCTGAGAAAGGTAATTTTATTACCCAGTTACATTTGGCGACCGTGTGCAGGTTGGAATGTACAAAGGACGATTTCATTCAATTAATTTTGAATGTCGAGTAGTGTAGTGCACACTAGCCTACTTGGACCTACTCAAACTTACAGTGGTTGTTGGTCTCGGGTGTGGCAGACCCACACCAGACCATGATACACTCCCTCTGCGAGTACACAGCATACTGCCTTGGCATGACCATTTGCCCACGGGGGACCGGAAAGCCATTGGGTGATGGCACCAAGGATTTTGTCCAGTTTTCAAACTGCTTATTTGTTTGTTAATTTAACCCTTGTATGTCATGCATGAACTTTGCACAGAAGTGAGACTGGACATCTCAAACTTCCTCACCTCCAATGATGGGTGGACAGATTTCACACTGGATGCGAAGTCTGCAGAAAACCCATTGCTACTAATTTCAACCAATACTCAGAGTCCAAACTTAAAACCAAAAAGTACAACCTTAAAGGTCTTTTAGTTGCAGCTCTACATACCACAGTTGAAAGTCTCACAGCAAAGTGGGCCTCCCTCGAAGTACAAAATGCCTCTCTAAAAAAAGAGATGGGCTTGCAGTCATCTGTATTACAGAAAAGGGAACAGAAACAAGCAAAGGAGACATAGTCACTCCGTGATCACAGGAACAAACTGTTACATTGTACTGGTCAAAACTCTGAGCATGAAATTTGCATGCTGAGAGATGATAATGAAAGGCTGAAATGTGCTAAGAAACAGCTATCATACTTGAATGATATTTTGAGTAATTGGAATGAAAGTTTGAGAGAAGATAATGTTGAGCTGAAAGAGGAGAATGTGAGGTTGTTGCATGAGCTAGACAAAGAACTCAGGGAGAACATCAAATTGGGTGCCACGTACTGAGCATTGCAGTGTGAGGTAGAGAAGGGTATTGAGCAGGGCACTGCACTAGTTTGTCATAAGAAATGTAGAGTAACAATGGCAAAATTGCACCATCAGTGAGAGGTTCTCACTGGCCATGTAAAAGCTATGAATGGTTTTCAGAACACACCCATTGACATTACGTCATCAGGCAATGATGGCTCTGATTATGAGGACATGGGATGCCTCATCACATCCAAACCCATGCCCCATAGGGCGGTGGCATTTACCAGCCATCCACAAGATGGAGGCCATGTTGGCAGGCCCTCTATGCTGCCATGTCAAAACAAACATGGTGGCCCCCATGACACAGGAGGATGACCACCTCCAAGTGGTGCACTTCCTTTGGCTCCCCTATCCAGGGAAGACAATACGAAAGTGAGCGGCATGATACAAGAGGCCTTTACAAATTTGGTGACACTGGAGGACCATAGGTCCATCCAAGACAGAACAGATCACATGTTTGAAGATACTGTAACCCAGGACCATGCATTCAGAGCAGTCGCTGATGCTGCAGCAGAAGCTGCCCTTTGCATTGCTATGAGTCACATGGAATTGAATACTATTCCCCATATGACCAACCCCCTACAGGTCGCTCATTCTGTTCAGCAGATTGCTCAATGCATTGGACAGATGGGTCCAACCGATTATCTCAGTTGTCATTTGGAGAAGGTGTGCTCCCTCTGTGAGTAGCTTTCTCTCCAACCCGAGTACCAGGTTCAAGTCTTGAGACAGCCCATCGAACCCACCCTCTGGGCCAAACTCCCAGAGACCATGCGCAACTGCAAGATGCTGGCTTACAATGATATCGCACAGGGACTCCTTGCTGCCAATGCCCCAGGTATCATTGGAGCATGCTTGGCCTACAAGGTTAATCAAAATGCAAAGGAAAGCCCAGTGGCTTACCATCAATGGTTGTGGCTCACCTATGAGGCCGTCAAAGGCCTAGCAGGTGAGATCATGTACAAAGACCAAATCGAGTACAAGGATTTGTACATCCAGAACATGACTCTGACCCTTTGGGAAAAGTTGAACTCAACGTTTGGACGGAGACCGACACTTTTGCTGAAATTCTCACCAAAACAAAGTGTGCCTTTCAGGTCTACCTTGGTAACCTAGCTTCCGGTAAAAACAACAACAAGGCCGCCACTATCCAAACTCCAAAGGCCAAGGTAGCCTCAGCCCAAGTTGCTGCAGTGCACTCTACACTGACCCACTATACTGTGGAAGGTAACAATGACAAACAGGATGCCCTTTCTGATGGCAAACAGTTCCACAAGATGGGGGAAACCAGAACTATAGAAACAACAGGAATAACAACAGGAATAATTGGAAAAATTCAAATTCCGATGGCAAGTACCATAGCAGGCCTAGCTATCGGACCCTTAAGGATAAGAATGAGACCCTCCGAAAACAAGTGGAGGAGGCCCGTGCCGGAACAGAGGCTACATCTATGCATTCCATAGCTGCCTTGGTGCCAACCAGCAACAAGAATCCATTCCTGCCCTTGGCTACTGAACAACTGAGCAACCGAGGGAAGAATCCCTTCATGACATCAGGTACTGGCCAGGCCGATGCGACTATCAGGGAGTTACCAATTCAGCAGGCCATGATCACGCCAGTGACATCAAAGGTACAGCATTCGTATCCTGTGCAACACCTCGAGGAGGCCCGATGAGATCTCGTACGCCTCAGCTTACAGGAACAAGATGATGATGAGAATTCCGAGAACTGCATGAATTGACAATTACAGGTCCCAGTCTGGATTGTGAGTGACTTGCTTGTTGACACAAACGGACAGCCTTGTGTAAAGACCATGGTCGGGGGCCACCAACTAGACATGCTCCTGGATACAGGAGCAGTCATGTCTGTTCTCCATTTTGAGAACCCAGCCATGCCAAACTGGTCTACCAGCTGGAAGACCAGTGCACAGGGTGTAGATGGTACCCAATAACACACCTCTCAATCTGTATCTTTGGCTGTGGAGGTAGGCCATCTCAAGACTGATTTTGTCTTTCACCTCATGGTACTACATCATCATTCTAGCATATTGGAAATTGACTTCCTTGCACAGCATGGCTGTGTAGTGGACTTAGTCAACAGGCTATTGCTCCAGATCAAAAGACAATGTCATGCTGTCACCATACCGGATTTGCACGTGGTGGCAGCCATCTCCCATAACAACAAGGAGTATTTTCTTAATTTGCACCTTTGCTGCAAAAACACCTAGATGTGTTTGCTACTAACAAGCACGATTGTGGTAGGATGCACACCACCATTGAGATTTCAGGGCCTAACCCTGTGAGGCAAAAGCAGTATCCATTTCCTGCTAAAGCCTTACCCTCATTGAGGGAGACAATCCAATCACTGCTGCAACAAGGCGTGATTAGGACCTGTGTTTCCACTGTCAATTTACCTATTTGGCCTGTGAAAAAGCCAAAATGGAGCTTGGAGACTTACAATTGATTACAGGAAACTTAACCAAGTTACCGCCAGCTGTGCCTCAACAGTGGCATCAGCTCCTGATGTGCTCAAGTTGCTGACACATGACAAATAGTGGTTCTCAGCTCTTGACATCTCTAATGGGTTTTGGTCACTCCCATTAGCACAGGAAAGTCAATACAAATTTGCCTTTACCTTTAATGGGCGCCAGTACACGTGGACCTGTATGCTCCAGGACTTTCATAACAGCCTTTCCCTCTTCCATCTCCATATGATGGATGCCCTGCAGGGATTCTTCATACCCCAGTGTCTCCTGCAGTACATGGATAACTTGTTCTTAGCAACCACCTTGAAAGAAGAACACATGGCCCTTCTGGATGAATTGTTGTCTTTCCTCAGGAGAACAGGTCTCAAGTGCAACCCCTCTAAGGCACAATTGTGTCAGAAGGAGGTCATTTTCCTTGGCCTATGCATTACAGACCAAGGTAGAAGCCCAGCTGTCAAGAATGTTCAGGGCTTGCAAGATCTGCAACTTCCTACAAGTGTGGCAATGCTTAGGTGCTTCTTAGGAATGGCAAACTACTCCAGGAATTTCATCCCTGACTTTGTCTTGAAGGCTGCACCCCTGTACAGACTTCTGAAAAAGGATGTCCCATGGTTATGGGGCTCCACACACACTGAAGCTGTTAAAAAGTTCAAGCAGGCCTTAGCCTCAGCCCCAGCACTGATTAATCCCAACCCAAATCTACCTTTCCCATTTGGAAACTGCCACCTCTGATGTGGCCATGTCTGTAGTACTGGTACAAAAGTACAATGGGCATCACAGGCCCATTGCTTATGCATCTCAGATGCTATCCCCTGTAGAGAGGAAATACAGTCTCTGGGAAAGGACATTCTTGGCAACCTTCTGGGCTGTCAAGCACTTTCTGTACATCATTGGGTATGCTCCTATTATCTTGCATACCTGTCACACCCCAACTAACTTTTTGCTTTCAGACAAAGTAAAAAATGTTTCAGTCTCTAACACCAGACTAACCCATTGATCTTTGCTTTGGCAGGACAAAGACATCAAAGCACTGACTGCCAAAATGCCCTCAATCTTGGCCCATGGCCTACTCTACACAGGTCATCCCCACGACTGTGCCCTCCAATCCCCTGACCTACCTGAACCGGGTCCATTCTTACCGGCTACACCTGAAGTTCTGGAGGATACCACTATGTAGTGTATCTTCACAGATGGCTCTGCCTCCTATGTGGATGGAGAGCAGGTAGCAGGATTTGGAGTGCTCATACAAGATCAAGAAGGTGATTTCAGATGCATTTCTAGGAAATGCACTGTTATCTCCTCACAGTGGGCCCTATGCACAAATGTGCAGAGTGGCTACCGGATGTGCAACTGGGGCACGCAACCACTCCATGCCTGAGGCACCTCTCATGTGGGATGCTCGAAGAGGGGCTCACAGGACATATGCGCCCGATCCCCTGACCGTGCAGTGAGCAACACACTGGAAGCAAGCGAGGGGCGGGCCGGCACTACGCGCCATGCACAAAGGCACGTAGTCCTGGCTGCGGGGGTGCATAGGGGGTCATGGTGTATGCCAGGGTGACCCTGGGGTACACCCCCTATGATCCTGCAAGCATGCCACAGGGCTGGGATGAGCTGCCTGTGATAGGCGCCAGGGCACAAGACAGGGACGTCACTGGCCAGCAACCCCCTCAGGACACAGTGTGTCGATCAGGGACCACCACCAAACCACACACGTTCCCCACACAGGGGCATGGACACTGGCTTAGGTCTGCACCCCCCCAGCAGCACCCTATGGCATCCCCCTCCAATGGTGCTGATTGCCCTGACCCTCCACCTGGCAGCATGACCACCAACCACCACCTGTCCCACTTCGCCAATCAGTGCCATTTGGGGGGGTGGTGGCATTGCCCTTCCCACACCTGCCATAGCCACCAGCCATCAGGGTTCCTTGGGGCATGCTACCAATGCATGCCCTGCTGTGCAAGGGATCCAGTGCAGGTCCTGGTCCGGGCATCTGACTGGGTGCCTGGCTGGATCCTGACCCCACCCATGGCCGCCCAGTGGAGTCCTGTGCACCAGGGAAGGGGTCACGGAATGGTGTCCAGCGGTCATGCATGCCGCCAGCATGCACCTTTCCATGGGTGCACAGCTCCACAGGCAGGGGTATGCACAACTTCCACATACCTCTACACTTTTTTGCATAGGGCCCAGTATGCTGAACTGGCAGCTGTGGCCTGTGCACTGGAGGTCATGCCCAAGGATGACAAGGATGCTATCATTTTTGCAGACTTCAACTGGGTCTGCTCCTCCCTCACTGAGTTTCTACCATTTTGGTAAAAAAATAACTTCACATCTTCTGATGGCACTCCTGTCAAATACAGGGAAATGTTTGTGTATATACACACCCTGACACAGCAGTTTACTCACAAACTGTACAGCCATAAAGTAAAGGCTCATTATAAATCTGATCCTTACCATGAATTCAATGATCGAGCAGACTTGCTTCCCGAAGCAGAGGCTCAAGGGAGGGGGACATGGACAATGACTCACCCACTAAGTGTAGCAGCTATTGTGGCAACTATAGTAGGTGCCAACAATAGGCAGAAACTGGTACCAGAACCTCCATTGGACCTTTCTGCTGCATAAAAAGCAGATCCACAACTAAGAGATGTGTTCCAATTCCTAGACAAAGGAACTGAACAACCATTACCTGATGGTAGTCCATACAAGAGACTTTCAGACAACATACACTTGTCTAGTGATCAGAAGCTCATCTGGTATCGAAAACAGGATACAGGTAACAAATTGTGGGTTGCACCACAATCACTGCAAACTGAATTCATCCATGTAGTTCATGACACTCCCACTGGTGGAAACCAGGGGACAGAAAACACCTTCCAGAGACTCAGAACAGTCATCTGGTGGCCTGGTATGGCCAAAGATGTAGAGCACTATGTGGACAACTGCATAGTGTGTGCCCAGAATAATCTGATTTTGGTGAAAAGAAACACCAAATTGTTGCCCCAAAGGCAATCTGAACCATGGAATGTGATACAAATCGATTTCTTTGGCCCTCTCACCAACTCTAGCAAGAACAAGTATGCACTTGTTGTCACAGATTTGTTCTCCAAGTGGGTGGAAGCATTCCCCACTAAGAGTAACACGGCAAAGACCACTGCCAAGATTCTGGTGGATCAATTGTTCTCCAGGTGGGATCTACCCCTAAAGGTAGACTCAGACCAGGGAACCAGTTTTACAGCTGAGCTGATGCAGCAGACACTCCAACTTCTTGGAGTTGATCAGAAATTTCACATCCCTTACCTCCCTCAATCCTCAGGCCAGATAGAAAGAGCCAACAGATGCATCAAACAGATGTTATCCAAATTCATCAATGATAATCCCAAGGACTAGGATTCAATCTTGCCACTACTAATGATGGCAATTAGGGGTAACCCTGCAGCTACTACTCAGTGAACACCTTGCAAAGTTATGACTGACAAAGCCATGAGATTACGTGAGCACCTGTTGATTGATCTCCACACCCCTACTGCAGATCGAATGGGTAAAGCTCAACAACAAGCTAAAGCTCCTTTTGATAAGCATGTCAAAGAAGTTGACTGGCAAGTTGGAGACCAAGTTATGCTTCTCCAATACAGACAACCCACTCATTCCTTTGCTAGTAAATGGGAAGGCCCATATCCCATTGTCAACAAACTCAGCCCAGCTATGTATCAGGTCCAAGTTCAACAGCAAAAGAAGACCACCTACAAGTGGTTCCGTGCTAATCAGCTCAAGTTGTACAAAGGTGACTAAACTTGCTTTTCATAACCTGCTTAGTGTGGAATAGTACCCCACACTTAACAAAACTTTTCTGTTTTATTTTAGGTACACTGGCAAGATGGCTATCTTGAACCTCTTCATCCTGGTGGGACTACTACTACTTCTATTTCCCCTGACAGACTCTCAGAACAAACCTCTGTCAACTGGACATAAACAATGTGTAGAACACCTTCTAAGTAAACTTGAACATTCAGCCCCAATGGGAGTACACATTAGTGTACCCGACAAAATGATTACTGTTAAGGAAGGCTCAGTCGCCTATCTTAATGTCATGGTAGTTGCTCCAGACAGGTCCTCCCTGTCTATCCAATGGGAAACTGATATAAATGGCTACACACTCCTTGTAGCCCACCTGTCCAAAGGTACATTCCATGAATGGCCCAGCACTGACATTTCCAAAATTGGTATTCTCTTTATTCGACAGACTTCCCCCAGACATACTGGTCAGTATAATCTTACTGCTTTCATAGATCCTGCTTGGCACTACCGTCTCACCTCTAAGGATGAACGTGTCTTCTCTCTTCCCAGCTATGTAGCTACTGAAGCTCTTTTTCTCTCCATAGTCTCACCCACTGAGGAAGAACTGACTGACTGCCCTCCCCAGGAGGAAGGTCCTTCTAGTAGTTTGACTGCCACTTCCCTTCCAGGTGCCCTGATTAATAATGCACAATTTATGCATGTGCCCGTTACTTTCAATCTCACACATTGGAATATGGCTGAGATTGGTCTCTGTCACATGACTAATACTTCTAAATTTTACAGTATGATGCTTACAGATATTGTAGCTGCTTATCAGACATGTACCAATGATCCTGTTAGTGGTCCCCATACCACTGATCATGTAGGGGTCTTTCGACCCACCCCAATGCTCAAGCTAGACCATGCACTAGGCATGAAACATCCACTGCCGATGTAAATGGTGCAGCAGGCACCATCTCTGGCCTTTTTGGCTCAGGCATCTCTGTCTGGAATAGAACAGACATAGCTGCTGTCAAAGCACAAACTCTTAAATTTCAACAAACTGTTAAAAATGATATCCTACACCCTCTGTTACATGGTGTAGATGGTTTAAGTAAAGAAGAACGTTTTACTTTATCTAACATGCAGGAAATTGCCAAAGGGTTCAATGATTGTAAAGCTAAGATTGATTAACTTATTTTTCAGAATAATGAGGCAGACAAGCAATATATTGCCTGTGAACTTTTATGCTCTGCTTATGGTTCTTATGTAATTTCCACTGTTAACAATCTCAACCGGGACTTGGAAACAGGATGCATCCCAGATCTTAACCATGATCGATGAATGGGTAAATGGTATTGTCCTCACTGCAAATCAATTAATTGTATTAACATGTGTTTAGCAAACTCTGTTAACATTTCTATGTCCACAGCCAGGATCCTTGGATATGTTTTCAGTTATCCTAATCAAGCACCTTGTTATTTTTTCCAAGACTTGTTCTATACATGACAATATGTTTGTTACTTTCACTGTGTCCCTACCCCCGTTTTCACCCAGTGACATCTGTCTTTGATATACTTGCTGAAATTCATTCTATTGGATGTCTTGCTGCTGATATCTACCGTGAACAAACTGATCTTCCATCTCTACTTGTATACCATGCTGTCCTCCAAGCATGGGTGGTGCCCCATACAAACTGTTGTGCCAAGAAAGGATACTACTACTTGTCCCGCTGTGATGTCTTCGACATTATGAACTAGTGCGCGGATACTCACCAGAACATCTTGACTGGGCCTTTACCTTGGGTGATGAATTGCTGTTGAACCTTACTGATGTTGACGAGGATGACAAATCCAAATCTCCACGAGCTGCATCTTCTGCGCCTGATGCTGAAACAGCCAAATACCGAAGCTACCTGGAAGAGGCACATTGCTTCACTTCACAGCTCACCAACCAGTCCTTTGCCTGCCCGATATGTTTACAGTGATGGAGGGTCCCTTCTGTCAGAGTTACATATAACTCTGATGGCCAGTACTGTGTGGTCACGAACCACAGATCTTTTACAAATGGTCATAAAACTCGTGTTATTGATTCACCTAACTTTTGTTTTACTCCACTGCAGAAAATTATTTGTCACACTGTAATAACTCCTGTTCCTCTCCCTGAACCAGATGTTATAGATACTGATCTGCAATACTTGCTTGCCTTGTTTCAATATTTGCCCATGCTTAACGTGCACATTCACCCTTTGGAGAGGTCCCAGAAGACTGAAGAAGGGCTCATGTGATCCCGCTCCACAAGAGTGGTAGCAGGGAGGAGGCAGAGAACTACAGATCAGTCAGTCTTATCTCAATAGTGGGCACAATTATGGAGGCACTCCTTAAGGAAAGGATAGTGCAACACCTGGAATCCATAGGAGCACAGGATCAAAGACAGCATGGGTTTACAAAAGGAAGGTCCTGTCAAACTAATCTCATAGATTTCTTTGATTGGGTAACTAGAGTGGTGGACCAAGGGGGAGCAGTTGATGTCGCCTACCTTGACTTCAGCAAAGCTTTTGATACTGTTCCACATAGAAGATTGATTAATAAGCTGGGTAGGCTTGGGGTGGGTCAGAAGTTGCTCAACTGGGTGGTAAACTGGATGATGGGCAGAAAACAGAGAGTGGTGGTAAACGGTATACAGTCAGAAGAGATGCAACTCCTAAGTGGGGTACCTCAGGGATCAGTCCTAGGGCCAGTCCTCTTCAATATCTTCATCAGTGACATTGCAGATGGACTGGAGGGTAAGGTTTGTCTATTTGCAGATGACACCAAGATCTGCAACAAAGTAGATGATCCAGATGGGGTGGGCAGAATGGGAAGAGATCTGGATAAACTAGCAAAATGGTCGAAAGAGTGGCAACTGGGGTTTAACGCAAAGAAATGCAAAATCATGCACATAGGGAAGAGAAACCCTGAAGCCACCTATAGGCTGGAAGGGGAGTTGCTGGCAGTCACAAAGGAAGAAAGAAACTTGGGCATCATCATCACCAATTACCTGAAATCATCCAAGAAGACCACTAAAGCAGTATTTAAGGCCAGGGGGATGTTGGAGTATATTAGTAGGCGTATCACAAGTCTGAAGAGGGAGGTAATAATCCCTCTATACAAGACACTCGTTAAGCCCCATCTGGAGTACTGCATGCAGTACTGGAGGCCACATCTTCAAAAGGACATAAACCAAATTGAGGCAGTCCAGAGAAGGGCTGCCAAAATGGTGCAGGGACTGCATCAGAAAACATATGAGGACAGATTAACGGAGCTCAATATGTATACCGTAGAGCAAAGGAGGGAGAGAGAGGTGATATGATCAAAACATTCAAACACCTTAAGAGCATCAACAAGGTGAAATAGTCTAACATGTTTCCATATAAGAAAAATAGCAGGACAAGAGGACACAGCATGAGATTATAGGGAGGCCAATTAAGGGGTAATGTGAGGAAGTTATTTTACACAGAAAGGGTGGTGGATGCATGGAACAGGCTGCCTCAGGAAGTGGTGGATATGAATACAATGCAGGGCTTCAAACAGCCATGAGACAGGCATAAGAGAGCAATACAGATGAGTATGAATAGATAGGCCATTGACAGAGCAAAGGCCAATGGCACATTCATAAGGTAGAAAAAGAAATGGTCAGACTGGATGGGCCTTGCGGTCCTTATCTGCCATCAACTTCTATGTTTCTATGTTTGACACTTTCTTTAAAATCTCTTTTAGCTAGGAAGGATTCACATTTATTCTATATTAGCAAGAATATTTCTAAGGCTGGTGATGTTCTTAATACTCTTATCCATGATGGTGATTTAAGCACTGCCTTATCCAATACTTGGTTAAAAATGACTTAAGCTTTTGTTGTGATTCAAGTATTTTTGATTGTTTTTCTAATCTTTTCACTCTGCTGTCTATGACGTACTCTAAGACAACACCAAGAAAAACTTGAATTCCTTTACAAGGCTTACACACCGGGCATGTAAATGACTTTTTAGCTCCATCCCACTACTTTCCTGGGATTGTCACCCCTTCTGAAGCAACAAGGGGGGAATGTTATCCATGGTCCAGCACCCCTGATTGTACCCCTACCTCACGGACAGCAACATAGATGTAGGTATATGTGCTAACCTCAGGGCATAGACACTTATATAAGCATAAGTGTCAGGATCTGAGGTCTACTGTACTTCTGTAATGTATGCTATGCTTTACTACATTCTCATAATACATTGTACTACTGGGAGAGGTTTTCCAAGTATATTTTTATTGTATAAACATTAGTTAGGCAACAGTGCCATCTTTAGTGCTTCTGCAAACTGCAACTGCAAGTGACCTTGTAAGACATGACATGACTCATCGTCTGGCCTTATTTTTATGCTAACTAAACAATTTTCTCATGCTAGTTAGCATGGTTAGTCTCATACCACCTGTTTCTAGCGAATTGCTTACTTTTTAAGTAGAGTATCTTCTTTTGTAGTTGCTATAGCAATTGTCAGGGTATAAGACCCTTTGCATCACATATTTTCTCTCAGGGTAACTTGACTGCACCTATAGTTAAGAAAACTGAATCCTTTCCAAGTGATTTTTCACTGTTGGTTATAAGACTGTATTATTCTTATGTGACAGCAATAAATTACATTTATTACTTGGAAATCACTTGTCTGTCATCTCTTCCTTTTGTGCAGTTCCAACAAGAACCTGAGAAAGGTAATTTTATTACCAAGTTACACTACACTATGCGGTACTCCTATGCTAGCAGTAGCTATTGTAGCAGATAAAACTGAAAAATAAACAAATTGAGGGTGTGGGGCAAAGCCCCCCATTTCATAACAAAACCAATTAATATTTAGCTTTTTTGTTTTGCTAGATGTAGGCTTCCACACCCCTACATCCTCTGTAAATGGGTAGCCAGAGCCTGTGACGAATTATGGTATGTTAATCAATAGTGTAGCATTCACATACTGCCTATGAAAACAACAAGTCAGAGCAAACCCTAACCCCCTTCCCTAAAATAAAAAATAAAAAACGAGGAAAATCTAACAATAAACATATTTTTTCAGCCTGGACTGGAAACATACAGATTTAATTTCAGAAGGAGTGGGGGTCTCTTGCCATTCACTTCAGGGCCCTGCTGTGAATTCACCCAGCTACCAACATTGAGGTAGACCACCCATCAGCTGGGTCCCTATTCTAAACTGCATTTGCCTCAAATGGCTTACTTTTATAGGGTGCATCTGCTTAAAATTGGCTTAATTAGGGAGTGGTCCCCAGCCAATGTGTAGGTAATTGGTGGGGAGCTAGTTGAAAGAGAAAGCCATACTTCTCCCATTTACAAACTTTATCCAATGTTAACTGCTTACCCTTGCTCATTCACAAACTATAAATGGGATTCTAAATGAGGGGTGCTAAACAAAAACAACAAGTCAGAACACATTCTGACCCCCCCAACAGAGGTAAATGTAACAATACACATATTTTTTCAGCCTGGATTAGCAACTTACTGATTTTATTTCAAAAGAGTGGGGATCTCTTGGCATTCACTTCATGGCCCTGCTGTGAAGTCACCCAGCTATCAACATTGAGGTAGACCACCCATCAGCTGGGTCCCTACTCTAAACTGCTTCTGCCTCAACTGGCTTACCTTTATAGGGTGCATCAGCCTAAAATTAGCTTAAAGGAAAACTCCATGTTAAAATCAGAAAAAGATATGTAGTATTATTTTTTTCTGTGTTATAACCTTTTCCCAGTGTTTTTTATTTCCTCTGGCTGTGAGAGTTGTTTTTTTCTAACTTTCCTTGGCTGTTTTATTGCCCCTGGAGGTTGCCATTCTGGTTTCCTTTATGGCCTCTTGTTCCAAACAGTCTTCCCAGAGTGCCCTTTGGTGTGATGTCTAATCGCCCCTGCAGGAGGCCAGTGACTTGTTACAAGGTCTGTCACAGCTTAGCCATAGAGAAAATACTTCTTTTAGAGAAGACACACTGCTAGAATTTGGGTGAGCGTAATCATTATTATTTTTTTACTATTGGTATCTTGCCCTGCTATGTTCTGCTGTGTGTGTATGTGTGTTTTAATCATATCACTGTTTACAGTGGTTGTGTCTGAACTCATTTGGCTTTTCCTCTCAGTCCCTTTCCATTTTTGCACCAGTACTAAGTAGCAAAAATTGAACATCACCTTATAGGTTGTAACATAGCAGTACAAGGTACCAATAGCAAACAAGCATTTTATTAATGCCAAATGTTGATTGCATTGGTCTGTTGAGCTTGCTCACTGCCCCTGTGTCACTCGCTCATTCTGTTTCTCCCAGTGCTGCAAGCTGCTCTTTTGTACTGGGCTCCTCCCTGCATTGGCATGTTTTTCTCCCCACAAAGAAATCTGCAGCTGTCCCGACAGAGCTCTGTTGAGGTGGGTCAATCCTCCTCTCTCACTCGCTCATTCTATTTCTGCTGGTGCTGCAGGCTGCCCTTTTGTACTGGGCTGCAACCTCTGTTGGCGGCTTTTCCTGCCCACAAAGAAATCTGCAGCAGTCCTGACACAGGTCTGTTGAGCTAGCTCACTCCCCCCTCTCGCTCGTTCTGTTTCTGCCGGTGCTGCAGGCTGCCCGTTTGTACTGGGCTCCTGCCTGTGTTGCCACCTTTTTCTGCCCACAAAGCAATCTGCAGCAGTCACAATGGAGGTCTGTTGAGCTTGCTCACTCCCCCTCTCTCACTCTCTCATTCTGTTTCTCCCAGCGCTGCAGGCTGCCCTTTTGTACTGGGCTTCTGCCTGCATTGGCACCTTTTTCTGCCCACGAAGAAATCCGCTGCTGTCCCGACAGAGCTCTGTTGAGGTCGCTCACTCTGCCTGTCTCACTCACTCATTCTGTTTCTCCTGGCATTGCAGGCTGCTGTTTTGTAGTGGTCTCTTGACTCTGTTGGTGCGTTTTTCTGCCCACAAAGAAATCTGCAGCAGTCCTGACAGAGCTCCGTTGAGCTCGCTCACTCCCCCTCTCTCACTCGCTCGTTCCATTTCTGCTAGGGCTGCAGTCTGGCCTTTTGTACTGGGCTCCTGCCTGCATTGTCGCCTTTTCCTGCCCACAAAGAAATCTGCAGCAGTCAAGATACACCTCCGTTGAGCTCGCTCACTCCCCCTCTCTCACTCACTCATTCTGTTTCTCCTGGCGCTGCAGGCTGCCCTTTTGTACTGGGCTCCTTCTTGTGTTGGCACCTTTCCTACCCACAAAGAAATCCACAGCTGTCCCAACAGAGCTCTACGGCCTCACTCACTCCCCTGTCTCACTCGCCATTCTGTTTCTGCTGGCACTGCAGGCTGCCCTTCTGTACTGGACTCCTGCCTGCGTTGCCACCCTTTTCTGCCCACAAAGAAATCTGCAGCAGTCACAATACAGCTCAGTTGAGCTCGCTCACTCACCCTCTCTCACTCGCTCATTCTGTTTCTCCCATCGCTGCAGGCTGCCCTTTTGTATTAAGCCACTGCATGCACTGCTGCCTTTTCCTGCCCACAAAGAAATCCACAGCAGTCCCAACAGAGCTCTGTAGAGATCACTCACTCCCCCTCCCTCACTCGCTCATTCTGTGTCTCCCGGCGCCGCAGGCTGCCCTTTTGTGCTGGGCTTCTGCCTGCATTGTTACCTTTTCCTGCCCACAAAGAAATCTGCAGCAATCCTGACAGAGCTCAGTTGAGCTTGGTCACCCCCCCCCACCTCAGTCGCTCGATCCTAATCTGTCCCAAACACTGATTCCCTACAGTGACTGCGGTATTCTGCACCGGAAGTGTGGAAACACATTTCGGCCAGGATGTGAAAAATGACAGCTATACTGTTGATAAGGAGCTGTGAACAAATGCCAGTGTTGAAAATCTGCTGTGAAAATATTACTAATTTGCAAACTTACAAGGGTGCGTGGAACCCGAACAACACATGCTCGTAACACAGTCATTTTATTGAGTTTCATCATGAAATTTTCAACATAGGCGTTTTAGGACCTCTGCTCATGAACAGTGTCGGTGTGATTTTCTTAATATGTCCCAAACACTGATTTCCCACAGCGACCGCACTATTGTGCGCCGGAAGAGCGAAAACACATTTCGAACAGGATGTGAAAAATTACATCTGCACTGTTCATAAGGAGGTGTGGCAAAATGGCAATGCTGAAAATCTGGAATGAAAATATTGCAAAGTTGCGAAGGTACGAGCATGGAAACTGTGCAATGCACATTCAGAACACACTCATTTTATGGATTTTCGTCACCAAATTTTCAACATAGGCATTTTAGGACCTCTGCTAATGAACAGTGTCACTGTCATTTTCATAATGTGTCCTGAACATGGATTTCCCACAGCGACCACACTATTCTGCGCCAGAACTGCGAAAACAAATTTCAGCCAGGATGTGAAAAATGACAGCTGTACTGTTCATAAGGAGGTGCAGAAGAATGGCAATGTTAAAAATCTGGAGTGAAAATATTAATTCGTGAAGTTATGAGCGTGCGTGCAAACTGCGCAACGCACACTTGTAACACAGTCATTTTATGGAGTATTGTCACCAAATGTTCAACATAGGCATTTTAGGACCTCTGCTCATGAACACTGCCACTGTTGTTTTCTTAATCTGTCCTGAACACTGATTTCCTCACCGACCGCGTTATTCTGTGCTGGAAGTGCGAAAACACATTTTGGCCAGGATGTGGAAAATGACAGCTATACTGTTCACAAGGAGGTCTGAAAAAATGCCAATGTTGAAAATCTGGCATGAAAATATTGCAAATTCACAAAGTTACGAGCGTGCATAGCAACTGCGCAATGCACGCTTGTAAAACAGTCATTTTTGGGATTTTTCCCTCCAGATTTGCAGAATAGGCTTTTTCAGAGCCCACCTCATGAACACTGGCACTGTCGTTTCATTACTCAGTCCCAAAAGGGGATTCCACACAGTGACCGCAAAATAACCTTTCGGGGCTGAATAACGCCATGACAGTGCCAGAATTCATGAGGAGGGGGTCCCAAAAACCCCATGTTGAAAATTTGGTGCCAAAATTCCAAAAAATGCCTGAGCTATGCATCAAAGTTGAAAAAATCCTATTTATTCCATTATACAGCTTACCGGCATTTCCTCAGTTCGCGGTCGGTTTTGAAGAGTGCAGACGTGTTCCCGGTCCACCAAAGATCGTCGTGCCAGACTCCGGAGGTAAATATGGGGTGAGGGGGGTGTGGGGAGGCAGGGTACACAGTGGATGGGTGTGGGTTGTGGGAGGAGGGGCAGGGAGACCACTGAGGGACCGTTTCCTTTTATACAGGTTAAAAAAAAAAGACATTGCGGGACCATTTTTGATTTTACAGGGGCATGTGGCATGCTGGGGTGGACTCCCAGTGTGCCAATGGAGTCTTTTTTGGGGGAGCAGCTGTAGCAAATGGGGGATTGGGCACCCCCATAGGCACACAACAAAAGGGGAGGTGACATTATGCCAACGGGGATTGGGCACCCCGTCAGCAGACAGCAAAAGCGGGGGGTTACATAATGCCTACGGGGAGTGGGCTCCCCCATCGGCAACATAAACCTTGGGCCACTGAAGCCCACGGGGATTGGGGCCCCCGTCAGCAAACAAACATGATGGGGGGGACATGCTGCTGAGGGGGATTGGGCACCACCTCGGCGGGGGGTTAATATTGTTTGTGAACACAGCGGCAAGATGCTGCCATGTTCACAAACAATATCAGTGTTTCCAGGTTCTGCCCTGCAATGATGGGTCACTACCTCATTGCAGTGAATGGCTGACGCTGCAATGACGAGGCAGCCCCTGATTGCAGCGGCTAAATTTTTACAAGGTTGTGGCACGCTGGCTGAACTAGTGTCAGCAGCAGCATGCCACGGCATTGGGGGAAGAGGGCCAAGCCTTTAAAGGCTGTGCGGGCATTGGCCACAACAGTGCTGTGCCTCCACAACCTGCTTCTGGAGAAAGCTGCCTCAATATGTTTCTTGCGCATGTGCGCAATCAACATAAAAATAATAATGATTACACTCACCCAAATTCTAGCACTGTGCCTTCTCTGGCAGAAGTATTTTCTCTGTGGCTGAGTTGTGACAGACCCTATAACAAGGCACTAGCCTCCTGCAGGGGCGATTAGACAGCACACCAAAGTGCACTCTGGGAAGAATGTCTGGGACAAGAGGCCATAAAAGAAACCAGAATGGCAACCTCCAGGGGCAATAAAACATCTAGGGAAAGTTAGAAAAAACAACTCTCACAGCAAGAGGAAAAGAAAACACCTGGAAGAGGTTATAACACAGAAAAAAAGAATACTACATATCTTTTTCTGATTTTAGCATGGAGTTGTGGTCCCCAGCCAATGTGCAGGTAATTGGTTGGAAGCTAGTTAAAAGAAAAAGCCATACTACTCCCATTTACAAACTTTATCCATACTGCCTATTGTAAGGTCCTTAGTCCTCCAGTTATGCCTAAGTCTTTACCTCATTTTACATCTGGGAGGATTGAGGGTGAAGGACAAGTGGCTTGCAACATGTTCTTTCTGTTATTTTCACATTGGATGAATATGTATACAGTAACTAAAAAAATGTCCTTTATTAGAAAATCATACTGGAATGTACCATTAAATTATGAATTTGTCAGTGCCACTTTCTCTTTAAGTTCTTACAGTAAAAATATTTTCTGTGAAAAAGTATGACCAATGTTTTTGTCATGATGCTGTTTTTCCCCTTGTACAATGATATATGGGAACCCTTGGTCAATCACATATTCTATCATAGTGTGTGTACATACCTTTACTTTTCTCTTTTAAAGCAGCACTAGTTTTTAATAGTCACCAGGGGCCAGATATTCAAAGCTTTGTGCCTGGCTCAAATCAATTGCTCTGGATTAGCGCCGGATTTGGGCCATGCTGCAATACTCAAAAGTCCTTTTAGTGGCGGCGCTGTGTGATACATCGATGCTAAAAGTTAATTTACGCAGGAGAGGGAGATAGGGGAGTGGCCATGAAAGCTGGCCCACCAGCATATTCAAAAGATTAGCATCGCACTACAGGTTGTTGCACCACCTGTAGCACGGCACTAAATACCGCCTGCGAAAGGCATGTAGTAATTGGTGGTGGAACCCAAATTAATTTGAAATGACACTTTGATTTACTACCATAGTAACTCGAAGTGTAACTTATAAGTACGCCCATGTCCAACACTGGTAGTCTAGTGGTCCCCCCACCCCCACGTTTTGATCCCTGACACCCATTGTGTAAGAATGTCATAGTTTCCCTGGTAGTCTAGTGGTCCCACCACCCCCACATCATTATCCCCAACTCCCGTAGTGCCGTAACATATATTTTTTTCCCTGGTAGTCTAGTGGTACCCCCCATCATGATCCCTGACTCCGAATATATCAATTATAACTCTTGGTAATCCAGTGGTGCCCCCACCCCCGACAGTCAGAACCCCTGAACCCCCAACTATCCCCATACTGAGCCAGCGACTCATTCAAACCACCGCTCACCTCCGCGGCCAGCCACCAATTGGGTGTTGCACAAGCATCCCATAGTGAGTGAGGAATGATTCCTTACTCACTACAGGATGCTCATCCAAGAAGTATAATTGATATGCTGTATAGGGGAGTCGGAGATCATGATGGGGGAAGGGTACAACTAAACTACAAAGAAACTAAATGTATGTTACAGTACTACAGGGGATGGGGATCTTTATGGGGGGGTGAGGGGATCACTAGACTACCAGAGGAATTATTAATTATATGCAGCTACAGGGGTTGAGGATTGTGATGGGGAGGTGCATATCTCTCTACCACTTGCTTCATAATCAGGGACAAGATTTAAAAGAATCAGGTATGAAGACCCAACATCAGGGACACATTTTAAAGGCTGGCAATGTGCACTCGGAAAGCTGATTAGCATAAAGGTATTAGTGTAAGATGCATTTTCTAAAGAGGAACTAATCTGTACCTTTAATGTCTGGCATTATTTTGTGCTTACATTCCCCACAGATCAGTCACATAAGCACATATTTTACTAGGGACAGAGGGAGATTTTGAGGCAACATCAGGGACATCCCCAGAAATTAGGGAATGTTGAGAGGTATGTGGGGGGGGCACTGGAATACCAGGAAAATGATTGACTTTATACAGCTTCCAGGGTTGGGGATTGTGATGGGGGGGATGGGGACCACTGGACTACCAGGGAATTGGTGGCCCACGTACAGAACAGGAGCATACCTCCAAAATGTCCCTCATTATGGGGGACATCCTTCGGTTTTTCCCTTTAAATTGGTCTGTCCCTCATCTGTCCCACCTGGACAAGGTGCTGCACACACAGAAGATGTGCTGTATATTCATTCTATGTGGCTGCATTTAATAATATTCTATGCTGCTACTGTATGATGTCCACCTTGTACAGGTGGAGTTGCACTGAGTTCTGGGCCTGTATCTCCATATTTGATGCTGTGTCCCTCATCATGAGAGTCATTGTCCCTCATTGCCCCTCAGTCAGCATGTCTGTGTATCTCATTGCAGTGCTGCATGGGTGAGTGGTATACTCTGGCTGTGCCTGCAAGTACCCATTTCCTCCAGCATCCAGCCTTTATTTCTATTCTGATCAAAAGCACACCCTGACCTGCAGCTTCCAGTCTGTACTGCCATTCCGACCAACGGGGGTTGCTGTGAGCTCCATGCAATAACACCTGGCAAACTACATGTGATTGTATGCTAAGCAGCCCATAATGAGATGCAAATGTGACTGTGCCCACGGATTACCTAATCAGGCTCATTTGCATAGGATCTTTGAATATAGCAAACCTTTGCCCCATGCACTGCGCAACTGGGTTAGCACCAGGCAAACCTCTCAAAAGCATAGCACAGTTCTGCAGTATGTGGCCTATATTGTTGTTTGCGGGTGTTGAGAAACACTTCATTGCTGTCACACACATCGTCCATCAACTTCAACTCTGCCTTAATCCACCTCTGCATCCACCATACTGCTGTTGCTTGCTGCACTTCCCTGTCGCTATATTCAGAGCTGTCATATTTCCCAGGCTATTTTGGCACTGCACTCCCAGCCCTGTTTGCACTGCTTCCTTTGCACACTATATTCAGCAGGTTTTACTCTGGGGCTTGTGGTAAACTCAGGTACTGGAGGAGAGGGGGTTTCCCTGAGTAAGATAGTCAGGGTACAGCTGCAGCTGATTCAGGTGATTGGCTGCAGCTGCACAGACAGGAGAGCTTTAAAAAACAGGAAGGAAAAGCCAGCAGGCAGTTGCTGCAGGGGTAGAGGGCTGACAAGCTGCTTGGATGTGTTCCAGAACAGGAGTCCCTTAAGCAACCCTCAGGAGATTGGTCTCCTGAATTAGGCCAAAAATAAAAAAGTTATTTCCATTGTGAGTTTTCTGTTTTACTGTTTGTGTTCTTCCAGAAAGTCTAGCCTTCCGGAAAAGGATGGTTTCTAGTTAGGGTCGGGGATTGTTTAGTCAGCGCTCCCACCTAGAGCTAGGCCTCTTTATTTCTGTTTTTGTTTCATTTTCCCCAGTGGGGCTTAAAAAGGAAAAGGGTAGAAGCCCAAAGTTCTGTGTCACCAACCATATTAAGAAAATAAAAATATACCTTGTTGGTTTGATGTTAACAAACTAGTCTTCCTGAGACTCCTTAACCACCGCAAAGCTGATCCTGAATCCCATGGCGAGGTTGCACCTTGTCAAACGTGGTGTTAGAAGTGGGATACAGGTCAACGTAGAATTTGGATGGAATCCGAACCACCCCGGAGTAAAGGAGACCAGGTATGGAGGACGTGGTGAAAGCCTTGATCCAGGCTATGGCAACCCAGCAGGAAGCTACCCAGGCTCAGCAAGAGATTAACCAGTTGCTGTTCACACAGATGGCCCAGGACCATGCTGTCCTCCAGGAAATGGTAAAGCATCTCATCGAGATCACACCGGGAGAAGGTCGCCCAGGAAGGCCTAACCCAGAGGGTTACCAGACTATAGGGGCTTCCCACTGTCTGCAGAAAATGACGATGGCTGATGACATTGAAGCATATTTGCTCACTTTTGAAAGGATGGCTACTCATGAATCATGGCCTCAGGAACAGTGGGCTGGCATTTTAGCTCCGTTTTTGTGCGGCAAGGCTCAGAAGGCATATTATGATCTGGATGAGGGAGTCGCCACTGACTATCCAAGGCTGAAGGAAGAGATCTTGGCCTATGCTGATGTGACTCCAGCCCTTCGAGCCCAGAGGTACCACAGCTGGAGATTCCGGGAGTCAGAGAAGACACAGTCGCAGATGTACAACCTCCTTCACTTGGCCGAGAAGTGGTTGCGACCCAAGCTCCATAGCACTGCCAAAATTGTGGAGCTCCTGGTAATGGACTGGTTCTTAAGAGGACTACGGCCCACCCTACGACAGTGAGTTGGACAGGCCGACCCCACTTCCTGTGATGAACTAGTTGCCTTGGTGGAGCGGCATTATGCCATGAAGGAACTTTCCCCGGACGTTGGGGTCGGCTACCCCCAGGACTTGGGGTGGACTACAAACCAGAGATACTGACCCCCCGAGAGCTTGGACCAGACACGGCCCAGGAGAAGAACTACCGAAGAGCAGTCTGAGGCCGCAAAGGGACTTTCGGGTTGGAAAATAGAGGGGGACCTGACCTCCCCTAGAAGCCCAAAGGGTCCAGGGTCACCCCGAGAATGCTACCACTATTATGGGTGCGGGGAGCAGGGACATGTAATTGCCAACTGCCCGAATGGGGTCAAACCAATGCAGTGCAATTGGGGTGGGTCCCCACAGAGCGATTGCCATTTGATTAATGTGGAAGGGGTGGTTGCCACTTCACACCAATTTACCTGGGTGGTTAAGGTAAACGGACAGGCTGTTATGGCCCTTGTTGACTCGGGGAGTGAGGTCACCCTTATAGTTTGCAGTTTGGTGCAACCCTTCCAAATTAATTTCCAGAAACATACCGGGATCACCTGTGTCCATGGCACAGTGTTTTATTACCCCACTGCACTAGTTACCATGGAAGCACAGGGGGAGGAGTGGCAGGTCACAGTGGGGGTCCCCCCTCGATTGGCGTGTCCTGTCCTGGTGGATCAAGATTTCCCGAGGTTTGAGACATTACTCCATGAGGGGGGAACCTGGGAGGCCAGGGCCCCAGTAACTGAGGTTATGGTGCTAGAAATTCCCGAGGGGTCAGAGGACTCACCCGATTATTTCCCTTATGGGCATTAGGACCCCAAGATGTATGGGAAGGCAGAAAAGTCCCAGAAATCACGCAAGGAAAGCAGGGATTGTAAGAAGTTAGGGACCAAGATAGTGGCTGTCAATGGCAGGTCCGTGCTGGTGGGAGGTAGAACCCGCTCCCAGAAGGATGACAGGGTGAGCTGTCTGGTGTCCGAGGGGAGAGTTTTAGGGAGGAAGAGGAGGAGCCAGAAGTGGAGACAGAGTCGAATCCCCCTGAATTGAGTACCCTCGGGATAACCTTCAGGAACTTTGGTCGGGACCAACTAGACAAGCCTCTCTTTCAGAATATCTGGTCAGAGGTTGTGGAGATTAATGGGGTGCCAGTAGACGGCAAAGCCAAGGGACCCAGACCATATTTGATGTTAAATAATGACCTCCTATACAGAGTGATACCGGATGAAGAACATGATGTGGAACAGTTGCTGGTCCCCCGCCAGCACAGGAAGGCGGTACTGGATTTAGCACATGCTCACCTTCTCGGAGGACACCTTGGGGTTGCAAAAACACTGCGCCAGATACTCTGAAGATTCTACTGGCCTGGAATTTATGCTGAGGTAAGGAGGTACTGTACTTCATGCCCAGAATGCCAGTTGGCATCCCCACGGCCGAAGTTAAGATCCCCAATGGTGCCCTTGCCAATCATCGATGAACCCTTTGTGAGGATTGCGATGGACCTGGTAGGCCCCCTAGACAGGTCAGCCTGGGGCCACCAACACATCCTGGTCATCGTAGACTACGCTCCAAGATATCCGGAAGCGATCCTGCTCAGTAACACGGCCTCGAGGTTGATTTCCCAAGAGCTCATTCAAGTCTTCGAGAGGGTCGGATTCCCAAAGGAGATACTGATGGACCAGAGTACTCCCTTTGTCTCACGTTTGATGAAGGAGCTTTGCAGACTCCTCCAGATCTGAACCCTGAGGACCTCAGTATACCACCCCCAGACAGATGGTCTGGTCGAAAGATTTAATCAGACTTTGAAGGGGATGTTGCAGAAAGTCATGAGCTGAGACGGAAAGGACTGGGACTTACTTCTTCCCTACTTAATGCTCGCTATCCAAGAGGTCCTACAGGCATCCACCGGATTCTCCCCCTTCGAGTTGTTATATGCCCGCTGGCCCAGGGGTATCCTCAATATACTAAAGGAGGACTGAAAAGAGCAACCGCCACAAGGAGCCAGTGTGATTAGGTATATCTCCCAAATACAGGAAAGGTTGGCCTGGGTCACTCCTATTGTCCAGGAACACTTAGAAAAGGCCCAAGAGACCCAACAGACTTATTATGACCATCAGGTGAGGATCTGGAAGTTTCAGCTGGGGGAACGGGTGATGGTCCTGGTTCCCACAGTTGAAAGCAAACTGCTCACCAGGTGGCAGGGTCCATACGAGGTCGTGGAAGCCGTTGGTGATGTGAACTATAAAGTAAGCCAACCCAATCGCAGGAAGAAGTTCCAAATATACCATATTAACCTCCTGAAGGCATGGCAAGACCGGGAAGCCTGCTGTGTCTCATTGGCCGTAACCCCGGCAGAAGGTAAAACAGAGGGGCAAGTCCAAATCTCACCCAAGCTGTCTCCTACACAGTACAAAGAAGCAGTGGAATAGTTCAGCGAAACAGAGATGTGTTCTCCTAACAACCTGGTCGGACTGTCGCAGCCTACCACGACATTGTGACAGCTCCGGGCGTAAGGATAAGGGAAAGACCTTACCATATCCCAGAGGCCAAGAGGAAAGAAATCTGAGCCAAAGTCGAGAGGACGCTGAAGCTCGACGTCATAGAAGAGTCCCATAGTGAATGGTCAAGCCCCATCATCCTCATGCCAAAACTGGATAATACTTGGAGATTCTGTAATGATTTCAGGAAACTAAATGAGGTATCGCAGTTTGATGCATGCCCCCTACCTAGGGTTGATGAACTGATCGACCAGTTGGGGAAGGCCAGATACCTCTCCACCTTGGACCTTATGAAGGGACACTGGCAGATCCCACTCACAAGGGCAGCCCAGGAGAAGACCGCCTTCATTGCCCCGGGGGGTTTATACCACTACAAAGTCCTCCCATTCGGACTGCATGGAGCACCTGCGACCTTTCAGCGCATGATGGACCGACTGCTGCACCCACACTCTCACTATGCTGCTGCCTATATCGATGATGTGGTCATCCACAGTATGGACTGGGAAACTCACCTGGGAAAGTCGAGGCCGCATTTAGATATTGCTACGCAGAAGCCGGGTTGACAGCTAACCCGCCAAATGTAAGATCGGCTTGTCAGAAGCAAAATACTTGGGCTATGTGGTTGGACGGGGATTGGTGAAACCCCAGGTGAAGAAGGTAGAGGCAATCCAAGACTGGCCCCAACCAAACAAGAAAAAGCAAGTGAGGGCTTTCCTAGGGTTGGTCAGTTACTACTGGAGGTTCATCCCTCACTTTGCCACTCGGGTTGCTCCATTAATGGAGTTAACCAGGGCAAGAGCACCAGACATAGTGAGGTGGTCGGAGGCAGCTGATGGGGCTTTCACCGACCTCAAGACGGCCCTCTGTTCTGATCCGGTACTGGTCTCCCCAGATTTCGATAATGAATTCATTCTGCAAACAGATGTCTCGGATGTTGGATTGGGGGCAGTACTCTCCCAGATGGTAGCAGGTGAAGAGCACCCTATCCTGTATCTAAGTAGAAAGTTGTTACCCCGGGAACAGTGGTACGCCGTAGTGGAAAAGGAGTGCCTTGCAGTAAAGTGGGTGATGGAAACTCTCAGATATTACTTACTAGGTCGCAAGTTCACTCTGGTGATGGACCATGCTCCACTCAAGTGGGTGCAAACAAACAAGGGAAAAAATGCCAGAGTGACGAGATGGTTCCTTGCACTACAACCGTACCACTTCGTGGTCCACCACAGAGTGGGGATAATGAACGGAAATGCAGATGGACTTTCCCAAAGAACCTACCTCTTGGCACAGGCCGCCCAACCCTATAGTGCTGAGCTGGGGAGGGGGATGTGTGGTAAACTCAGGTACTGGAAGAGAGGGGGTTTCCTTGAGTAAGATAGTCAGGGTACAGCTGCAGCTGAATCGGCTGATTGGCTGCAGCTGCACAGACAGGACAGCTTTAAAAAACAGGAAGGAAAAGCCAGCAGGCAGTTGCTGCAGGGGTAGAGGGCTGACAAGCTGCTTGGATGTGTTCCGGAACAGGAGTCCCTTAGGCAACCCTCAGGAGATTGTTCTCCTGAATTAGGCCAAAAAGGAAAAAGTTATTTCCATTGTGAGTTTTCAGTTTTACTGTTTGTGTTCTTCCAGAAGGTCTAGCCTTCTGGAAAAGGGGTGTTTCTAGTTAGGGTTGGGGATTGTTTAGTCAGCGCTCCCACCCAGACCTAGGCCTCTTTATTTCTGTTTTTGTTTCATTTTCCCTGGTGGGGCTTAAAAAGGAAAAGGGCAGAAGCCCAAAGTTCTGTGTCACCAACCATATTAAGAAAATAAAAATATACCTGGTTGGTTTGATGTTAACAAACTGGTCTTCCTGAGACTCCTTAACCACTGCAAAGCTGATCCTGAATCCCGTGGTGAAGTTGCGCCTTGTCACAGGCTATTCCTTTGAATATAGCTTGCTAATGGTTCAGTGCTAATTTAGCATGCCGGGCAGTGCTAATTTAGCCCTTGGGCAAAGTTTTGAAAATCTGGCCCAGTGTTTTGTATTTTTTTAATTTTTATCAATAATGTATTTCTGGAAAAAACATTAATTTACCCATTTTTCTTTTCTTTTCCTTCATCCCCAAACAGAGATGCATGATTCTGAAGTTTTTTTAAAGTTCCCATTTCTTTGATATGCACATCTTTAAAAAAATACATCTTGGTGTGGTACTGTCTTGCTGACTACCAGAAGCATGTGATAATACCATCATAAAGCAGCCAGTGTCAGGTCTAAAAATAATACCTTATTGGGAAAGAAAGCACAGCATCTATTGTTGCACTCCAAAGTAAAATATTTCAACCAAGGTGAGAAAGCTGTGAAGCTCCTGGCTTTACACCTCTGATACAAAGCTATGGATAGGATCGTATCTTGTATACTTTCTGGTTCTGGCCAGCTTCTCACCTCTTCTCAAGATACTGCAGCTTACTTTCAGGCTTATTATCAAGAATTATGTACCCTGCCTTCTTCCCCTTTTTGCCCCAGTCAGTCGGAGACCTTTCTTTTTTTTTTTTTTGCCATTCAAATTTTATTAAAGTTTTTCCAATACAGAGAACAAATCCACAACATGATTAACATAGTAGAACCAGTTTGAATACAAATATTGTGATGATTCATTCTCTCCCTCCCCCTCCCCCCTCCAACCACCCTCCTAACCCTCCCCTATTTCCCAGCACAGCATTATACAACCCAGACTGCATCTTATGGTATAGTATCAAAAAACCTTAAGCATGTAACGAGTACAGGGTTTGTAATGGGCCCCATATCCTGTTGAACTTCTTTACTTTGTTGTGGAGACTTGAAATGGTCCTCTCCGTTCTAAGATTAGCAAGAAGTTCCTGGAGCCATTCAACATAGGTTAATTCAACGGAATCTTTCCATTGTCTGAGGACCACTTTTTTGACGGATAGCGAGATTAACGCCATATATTTCCTGTTCACCACCGAGATACCGGAAAAATCACCCAAGAGACATATTGAGGGTGTGAACAGGTCAGACAGCCCTTAAAGAGGGTCAACCCTTTGTTTAATGGTGGTCCAAAGTGGGGCAACTTTAGAACAGCTCCAGAAAATATGAAGAAGATCCCCTCTTTGCAATTGGCATCTTGTACAAGTATGAGAGGGCACAATACCTAATCTAGCCAATTTCTGTGGGTAATAGTAAATATTATGCAAACTTTTGAATTGCATTAGCCTAAGTCTATCTTGCAGCAAAAATCTGTGACAGTTTTGCCAGAGAAAAGACCAATCCAGCTCCTTACCCGGGAAAAGAGATGACCGAAAGGCAACAGGAGCAAAATTGTCAGGGTAGGCCCAGCTATATAAGGCATTGTATATCTTAGAAACAGCATGTGATAAACCGGCCAATTCAGTTAAAGTAGCCTGGAAGTGGACATGGGTAACCAGAGGCAGGACTGTCCCTATTACCGTTAACAAAAGATGGCGAAGCTGAAGAATTTTAAAAATATTTGTGCAGGGAATTTGAAACTTATGCATAATTTCGCTGAAGAACACCATTGCCCATCGGCTGTAGTAAAATCTTCGAGTTGACAATCTCCTATCTGGGGAAGCCAGTTGGCTAATAGGGGCTTACCATCTAGCTGAAATTTGGGATTACCTCTTACAAGTTGGGATAAATCTTTGATATTTTCGTATTTCAGGAACGCACACAGCTGAGAATGAGCCTTGATCGAGATTGCAATAGGGGAACTATGTAAAGATACAGGGAGGGATCCTAATTTAGTATATAACATTGCACTAGGAGAATAACCATGTTTTTTCATGCTAGCTAGTTCCACTTTTAACCAAATCGGAGTGTACAAGGAATGAGCTAAGAGATGTTCCACAGTCATCCACCTGAGATATTTGTTAGCCTGACTGGCCCAATAATACAAACCAATATGTGGAAGTCTTAATCCTCCTTTGGCCTTGGGTGCTGCTAGTTTATGAAATGCCATTCTTGATTTTTTATGCCCCCATATAAAAATGGTGATCATACTGTGCACTTTTTTAAACCAAGACAATGGAAGCCCAACTTCCAATAAGTTGAGGGGGTAAAAGAGACAGGGAAAAATATTCATTTTAATTAAATTAATCCGTCCCCACAGGGAAAGGGGGAGTAGGTTCCACCTGCTTAAATCCTGATCTATTCTATGAACCAGGGAATCTAGATTTAACTGCCTAATACGAGCTACACTCCATGTTAAGATAAGCCCAAGGTATTTAATGGAGTCAGGTTTCCAAGCGAGCCCAAAAGCGGTAATTTCCTGTTTATAAACCCTGTGATTAAGGGGAAAGACCACCGTTTTTTCTACATTAAGTTTGTAATTAGAAACATTATTAAAACCATCTATTATTTTAAGAATAGAAGGAATAGATATCGCTGGGTGCGTTATTTGAAGCAGGAGGTCATCCGCATATGCTGCCACTTTAACTATCTGTCCATTCAAAGAAATAACGAAGATGTCCTGAGCTATTATTAACCTCCGAATAAGAGGCTCTAAATATATATTAAAGAGCAAAGGGGACAAAGGACATCCCTGTCTAGTTCCCACATGCAATTTAAAAGGAGTTGAAATTACCCCATTACAGGAAATTCTAGCAGAGGGGGATCTATAGAGCGAGCTGATCCAATTCCGAAACTTCGTGGGAAAACCAAGTACCTCCATGGCTGCAAATAAATAGTTCCAGTGGACCCTGTCAAAAGCCTTCTCAGCAGTCAGGGAGACCAAGACCATTGGAAGGACAGCATCCCTGGAGGCTGAGAAAACATGAGCCAAAGTCCGCAGATGGTCCACCGAAGATCTTCCCTTCATAAAATCTACCTGCTCTACCCCTATTAGTGAAGGAAGGACTACATTCATACGATCAGCCAATAATTTAGCCAGGATTTTAATATCATGATTAAGGAGAGAGATTGGTCTATAGCTTGAGACCAAATCATGCGGCTTGTCTGGTTTAGGCAGCAAAACAATTAAGGCCTCAGAGATAGATCGGACAACTGACCAGTGAGAAGGAATTGAAAAAGTGGTAAAAGAATAGGGGTCAACTGCTTGGAAAATACTTTGTAAAACTTAGAGGATAACCCATCTGGGTCGGGGGTTTTATCAGATGGAAGAGATTTAATAACCTTTTCTATCTCACCATCAGAAATATCAGTCACAAGTGTAGCTTGTTGGGATTTTGTGAGGGAAGATAACTGCAATTCCTTCAGATATTCCTGCAATTCTACCTCAGAAGGGGGATTTACCATGGGACCATATAATTCCCGGAAATAATTAGTAAATTCCTCTGCTATCTCTGACAGTGAGGTTTTTAGGGAATTATCTACAGCAGAGTAAACCGCAGCGATAAATCTAGCAGATTTCTGTTTCTTGATACGCATCGCCAGCATCCAACCAGCCTTCTCCCCTTGGTCAGTATAAACTGCTTTCGTTTTAAGGATTGCAAACTCAGCTTGCTCCCCTAACAAGCTGAGATAAGCATCTTTCAGTTTAACTAATTCTTGCTTGTAAGTCTCTGAGGAGAGTGGAGAGAGGTTGGATTCCATACCCAGAATTTGAGACAGAAGAGAAGAAACACGATTTTCTCTCTCTTTTTCCCTTCTTGACGTTAAGCCAATTATAACTCTTCTCAAATTGGCTTTAAGGGCCCCCCATTCAATGTCAGGCCGCCCGGTAGAGTTTTTATTAATGACAGTAAACTGCTCTATTTGGGACGCTATATATTTGACCATTTCTGGGTCCTTCAATATTTGATTGTTTAGTTTCCATCTACTACCCTTTTTTGGTAAAGATGAAACAGATAATAAACAAATGACCGCTGAATGGTCAGATGGTGGTCCTGCCACAATACTAGAGTCTAGAACCCCGGATAACAAAGTTTGGGAAATTAGGATGTAGTCAATCCGTGAGGAGGTTCCATGTACCTGTGAAACAAAGGTATACTCCCTTATTTTGGGATGAAGGACTCGCCACACATCACAGAGACCCGTGGAATCTAATAAATCTCTGAAGGCCCTTTGGGCTGGGGAAAGACCTTTACAAGATTGACCTGATCTATCTAAGAGCTGATCAAAGACAAGGTTTAAATCGCCCCCTATAATTATGGGGATTCTTAAAAATGGGGTTAAGGCTTCCATTATCTGGGCAAAAAACCCGTGAGTATCTATATTGGGGCCATAAACACTTCCCAGGACAATATCCAGAGTATGCAATATGCCTTTTACAAATAAAAACCTTCCTGAGGGGTCACAAACAATTTGGAGAGGTTTAGAGGGGACCAATCTATGTAAGAGGATCATAACCCCTCTACTCTGGGTAGTGCCTTCCGCAGCGAAAATCTGTCCCACTTGTTGGCGTTTCATTTTGTCAGCTTCGGCATTAAGCAGGTGTGTTTCCTGTAGAAACATGATTTCTGATTTCAAATGACTTAAATATTTCAAGATTTTATATTGTTTGGTCTTGTGTCTCACCCCTTTCACATTCCAGCTGATAAATTTGATGTCCCTAGCCATTACCTTTTCCAGCAACCAGAGAATTTCTATGATACCACACGTGCTTATATATATAATTTTTACTGCACCAGCTGTAGTATATGCTGTGCTTTCCTGTCCTCCCCCCAACCCTACCATTTCCCCACCCTTTCCCAGTAATAACCCACCAAAATAACAACCCTATTAACATCCCATATACCCCTAAACCCCCCTCATCCCACTCCCATGCCCTTTTTACACGGTACATGATGAACAGCCGACCCAGATAATCCCTCTCCACCCAACCACCCCACCCCCACGATTAGAGTGACCGTTTTAATGCTATCCCTTTATGTACTAAACACATAGCATCCCTTAATATCCAACATCTTAAGACAACCAAAAACTATCCCTATCACATTCATGCCCCATCCACCCTTCATTAGGCCAGTAAAGTTCCATGAAAATAAACACTATCTTTAGCATAAGCGCCCCTTTTTCAGTACTTAAAGCAGTATAATAACAGGTGGAAGGACTGACAACTACAACCCTGACGAACTTAAATAAATTAAGAGGAGGACATTAGACTCAAACCTCTCATCGAGGAATTAACAGTCTCTGGCGCCATCTAGCGATGCTACCTAAAACTAAAAAACAAAGCCAGCATTATAAAAATTAAAGAGGTTCACATCCTCTGCAAATTTGAGTACTTTCATGCCTCCCCTCCGTACCGTTGATACAAGAATAGCTTTACGCTAGCAGGGAGCTCGTACAATTTAAAAAATCAAGTCCTGAGTTGCCAGCGTGTATAATGCTCAGTCAGGCGAACTTGACTCAGGGAGGCATCACTCTTCATAAACCCATCCGTCGCCGGGAAAGGACTGAGCTATTATGCTAGCTTCACAGAACACCTGGAAATATGGAGATTTGCCATAATAATAATAAACGAGCCAAAATAAAACTTTACATTACAGCATCTCCCTATTTAAAATTCAGGTTTAGCTTAAACGCCCCCTTTTCCCAACACTTCAAACGGTATGTTAACAAATAGAAGGACTGAGAGCTACAGCCCTGACAAACTTAAACAGAATTAAGGACATTGGACTCAAACATCCCTTCGAGGAGTTACGGTCTCTGGCACCATCTAGCGATGCTATCTGGAAACTAAAACCCAAAACCAGCATTGAGAGAGTTCAAAAAGTTTCACGTCGTCCACAGATTTAAGTTCATTCATGCCTCCCCTCCGTGCCATTAATTGAGGAATAACTTTTAACTGACAGAGGCACATACAGTCTGAAAAATCAAATCCTGGGTTACCAGCGCAGATAATACTCAGTGTGGAAAGCTTGACTCATGGAGACGTCGCTCCTCGTAATCCAACCGATGCCAGGAAGTGACCGAGCAATCTGCTAACTTCGCAGAATGCCTAAATATACAGAGGTCTGCCATAGTAGTAATAAATGAACCACTTACTCTGAGGAACGGGCCAATTAACTAGGCTTTCCAAACATAGATCTTAGGTGGTTTTAAACAGCTCAGGGAGCACCGCTTTGAGCCCGGCTGTTGCTGACTCCACATCTTCATAAGTTGCCCAGGAGCTGCCAAGGGAAACTTGGAGTCTAGCAGGAAAGCCCATCCTGAACTTAATACCTGTGGCAATCAGTTTAACAACCAGTTTATGGAATGTGGCTCGTTTCTGGCGTACCGACAATGGCAGGTCTTGCGCCACCCGCAACCTTACTCCTTCCCATTCCAGGTCTTGAGTATCCCTGGCTTTATACAGAAAATGCTGCCATTCCTGGAAATTTAAAAAACGAAATATGAAAGTCCGAGGGGCAGCTCCTTCAGGCGGCAGGGTTCGTAGTGCACGGTGGGCTCACTCAATAATGTAGCCTGAGCCAAAAGGAGAGGGGTCTGCCACCTTTTCAACAAACTTTTTGGCAGACTTAATCGGGTCAGAACCCTCTTCTCTCTCGGGCAGTCCTATAATCACTGTGTTATTGCGGCGACTGTGACCCTCTAGGTCCTCGATCTTGTTCTCCATTTTTGCCAGGCATTGTCTAATAGCCACCATATTGACTTCAGCCTTGTCCTGTTTCCTCTCGACAGAGTGGATACAAACTTCCTTATCAGCCGTTCTCTTGGAGAGATCCTCCAGCACATTGGAAATATTCTTCATTTCCCCTGCCATGCTTTGCATTTCAGCTTTAAAAGGCTGGAATTCCTCCAGGAATCTGGAAAGAGTAAGGGGGACCGAATCAGCACTCCCAGCATTCATGATCTGCGATGGTTGCAAAGATGAAGCCCTGGCTTTCTTTGGGGCCTTCTCCGGAGTTGTCGGAGGAGTGTGTTTGGAGGTAATTTTTCTCATCTCCTCGTCCATCAAAACCTTCGCCAGAAGAGCACCAGCAGTAGATAGGCTTACTATTACTTATTCAGCAGTATACTTCGTAAAAATACAAGTTTAAAGGGTATTTTGGAGGGTGGGAGGTTGGAGCTTATGGAGAAGAATCCTACTCAGCATGCTGCATCACATGACTCCAGTCGGAGACCTTTCTTAAAGACGTAGATTTACCCTATCTGGCTGACTGACTTGGTCCTATTGCAGGCTCCGCTAATGTTAACTGAAATCTATCATGCTGTTGGTTCCCTGGCATTAGATAAGTTCCTGGTCCCAGTCAGCTATGCCATTTATTTTTATAAAATGTTTAAAACTTTGTTGGCCCCCAAACTTCTAAATACTGTTAGTTCTATTTTTAATGAAGGCCTCTCAGACTCCTCTTTTACTGAGACCATTGTTGTGGTGCTACCAAAACCTGGTAGGAATCCCCTCATGGTTTTGAGTTATAGGTCAATATCTCTCCTTAATATGGACCTCAGAATTATTGCTAAACTATTGGCCTGTAGGTTGAGCCAGGTTTGGGGCCCTCTCATAGGCAGGGGGCTGGTAGGGTTTGTGGATGGGAGGCTGTCTTCTGACCATCTGCATAAACTCTCCCATCTTATCTCTGCATCCAGGGATTCCAGTTGTCCAGTGGTGTTTGCGTCCCTGGATGTAGAGCAAGCATTCAACATGGGATTACATGTTTAACTTGTTACCGAGGTATCACATTCCCCCAATCTTCATTAAATGGGTCAAGTTGCTCTACTTTTGCCCTTCAGCCCGCATGCTTTGTAATGGAGGCCTTTCAACAAAGTTCGCTCTACAGCAAGGCACCAGACAAGGATGTCCACTCTCGCCCTATCTGTTTAACTTATTTTTAGAAACCGTGATAAGGAAACGTAGCGCCTCACCATGGGTTCTTAGTATACCTTTGGGGCCAAATCAATTCAAATTATCAGCTAACACGGACAACATCCTGTTGCATGTTACCTCTCCTGCATTACCCCTGCCTGTGGCCCTGGACATCATTACTCTATTCTGCCACATTTTGAATTACAAATTGAACTTAGGAAAAAAACAGAAGTTATGCAGCTTAATAGTGCAACTCTAAGTGCTGACATAGAGCACCTGGGCCTTGTCTGGGTTCACAATAAGCTGGGTACTTATTTGAGTGTTTCACCTGCCAGAAGGAAGCAATAGAATCTTGATTCAGTGGTTGCACAAATTAAAACAGATCTGGAAAAATGGTCACTGTTGCTCATTACTATGTGGGGATGTTTCAATATCATTAAAATGAACTTGCTCCCTCACCTTTTGTATTCCCTCCAGATGTTAAACTATGCTTTACTGCAGTCTTGGTTCACTCAAGTCAGCTGGGTGAGCTCCTCTTTCCCGTGGCAGGTCAAAACGCATCTACGAGCCATATCCAAAGTGTTGCACTCCAAAGAGAGGGGTGGTCTCCAGGCTACTAACCTTTTTCTATATTATTTAGCCACTCACTGTACTAGATTTTTTCAATGGTTCAGACCGAAATCCAAGGACAGTGCCAAGCTTCATGTCCCACAATGGCTGGACATAGAGTGATTTCAATGCTCACACCTAGGTCTCAACACCAGGACACTTCTTTTCCTTCCCTGCAAGCACCTTCCTCGTTCACTGAAGGGCTCACCTCTAAGAGGTGTCTCTTCAAGCCCACCTGCAACTATGTTCCCTGGCTAAGGTACAGCCCTATAGGGCTACTATGCAGCCTTTGCTAGGGAACCCCTGCTTTAAATTTGCCAGGCAGTTGCTCACTAAATCCTTTTGGCCTTTTACTGATGTGGACACAATAGATGGTCTCCTTCGAGACCAGAAGCTGTTAACCTTTCAGGAGGCTCTGGAAAAAATAACTCTGGCCTGCTTCATCATGTTTCAAATACTTCCAACTGATGCATATGTCATTGCACTACTTTGGTACTGGTCCATGGGATAAACCTTATAAGAGCCATATTCTTCCGCTGGCCTCAAATGCACCCACTTCTCATGTTTTTTTTCCATTGCTATTATAACCTACAGTACATGATCTCTTGTCTAGTGAAGAGGGACCAACATTTTACTATTGGGATCAGTTTCTCCCTGAGAACAGTCCGACCCGTAATTGGCCTTGTATTTGGAAATTATCATACAAATATATCAAATGGGTCAGATATTGCTTCATACTGTTCCAGGTCCTATGCAATCTCTAGTATACCCCAAGTAAACTGAATAGAATGGGGAAATTACCTTCAGAAACATTTTCCAGATGTAATAAAGAACCTGGCATGCTGTTTCACATTCTCTGGTCCTGTGAAAAAGTGACACCCTTTTGGAAATCTATCCAGTCACATTTGGACCCCATGCTTGGGTTGACTGACACATTTCTCCCTGAGGTATGCTTGTTGGGGGACTACGAGAACAGGCTGATGGTTAACCAATACCACACATGGACCTAATTTTGGCTTGCACCAAAAAAGTAATTCTTCGACACTGGCTTGATCAAAATGTCCCTCAGTTCATTGAATGATACAGGGCTTTTTGCTATTCAAGCAGAGTGGCTTATAGCTATCATGAAATGCAGGTTCACTATAATATAGGAATATTTGGGAACCATTGTATACTCTGTTAACTATCTAAATCTCTTTTTTTTCCCCACACACCGTACTGTCAGTCTTTCACTTTTGTTAGCACCTTATTTTGTCAAGTGGTAATACAATGTTTTTCTATAATGTATACACACAAGACTGCTGAGAATACCCTTTACTCAGTTTGTAGGTATTGCCAACATTGTTTGTCTTTCTTTCTGGTAATCATAGGTGGTGTACTTTCCGGTGGGGGGGGGGGTCGTGGGATTTTTGATTTTTGCTTTGTACAAAATGTCATGGAGAATAGTGTTACTGTAATTGCCTGGCGATTCTTACTTACGACAGGGTGTACATTTATGATATATTGTTGATACTCTCTTTGAAGTATTTGTGATAGTCTGTATTGTTGTAATCAATAAAGTTTATTCAATGTGAAAAATATAATGCAGCCACAGTATGAATGTAGATGCACACTCAAAAGGTAAACTCAACAAAGGAGATTTTTTAAAAATGTGAGCGCTGGCCATCTTTAATGATGTGAGTCTTCAATTACAAAATTAACTATAAATGCCGTTTAAAAACGTATCTGAGGGAATTTAAAATACACTGGTAATCAACAAAGTTTGCCAGAGATACATTTTCCCTTAATCAAAAGATCATATGATGCCATCCTGTCCATGCAATACTAGCAACATTGTCAGTCCATGTTCAGGAATGAGTCTGGGTCATCAAGGGAAGACCGGGGAGGAAGGACTGAGAATCTCAAGGTAGCCGTTCTCCCGTGGGGCAAAAGATATTGTTTCCCACGGTGGGGCTGTCACATGGCTGAGGCCAGATAGTAATGCAAGCAAAACACATCAGACTGAAAAGGTTAGCACACGAGGGGCACAAAGGCTGTCATTACTGAGAACTCAGAAAACAATTTGAAGTTGCCATTTAAAGCTTTTAATCCTCCGTAGTGAGCAACATGTCTCTCTTCAACTATGGTGCCCTCATCTATTTCCCTCAGCTAACACACTATCAACACAGCAAGTTCTGGTCCACCTGTCATGATATCATCTGCTTTGTCTCTGGTGTCCCCAATCGCACACACCACTGTGACCTTTACAGACTCTCCAACTGGAACTCTATGGAGGACAGACTCAACTGCAAAATCATCACCTTCTTTCTTATCCCTGGGTCTTCTTCCAGATAGCATTTCATCCCTTTTCCCCAAATTTGCCCCTCTCGGTCCACTAGTCAGTCCTCCTCCTTCTTCTCCTTCACCATCCCCTTCTGTCAGATCACCCATGCTCAAAACACCCTCTCCTACAATGGCACAAAACATTTCAACAGTCCACCTCCTGCTATCACCAAATGCCCCTCCACAGCCTCCTATAAACACAATCTTAAGTTACATCTTTCCCAGACCACCTCCTGCAGGTGTCCAATATGATGGCTTCCACTCAGAGTCCTTGTTCCCCCAGATCAAAAGGCAAACACTGCCCCCTCCCTGCCGATTGAGGGTCACCAGATCCAGGAACTCTCCTAGCACTTTCTTTGACAATGCACTTAAACTTTATTTTTTAGTCATAATGTTTAATGTACTTAACATTTTACCGTTCACTGTACTCGTTATTGTCTTTTTTTTTATAACTCAGGTGTTTCATGTACATAAATCATAGTGCTTCTTGTTTGCTTGTACCCCTGTTAATTCTGAATTTTCAGCTGTTCCAGCTCTACACTATGTAGCCTCATGTTATATTCATTCCAACGGGACACTTCTGAAAATGGGCGGCTTTTGCTCACATGCTTTTCCATTATAATAAATAAACTGAAACTGAATATAAAAATAAAATAATGCAGCCACAGTATGAATGTAGATGCACACTCAAAAGGCTACCTCAACAAAGAAGATTTAAATGTGAGCGGTGGCCATCTTCAATGATTTGAGTCTTCAATTACAAAATTAACTATAAATGCTGTTGAAAAACATATCTGAAGGAATTTAAAATACACTGGTAATGAATCAAAGTTTACCAGAGATAAATTTTCCCTTAATCAAAAGATCATATGATGCCATCCTGTCCAAGCAGTGGTTGGCACCACTTGCAACATTGTCAGTCCATGTTCAGGAATGAATCTAGGTCATCAAGGGAAGACCGGGGAGGGAGGAAGGACTGAGAATCCCAAGGCAGCTGTTCTCCCGTGGGGCAAAAGATATTGTTTCCCATGGTGGGGCTATCACATGGCTGAGGCCAGATAGTAATGCAAGCAAACACATCAGACCGAAAAGATTAGCACACGAGGGGCACAAAGGCTGTCACTACTGAGAACACAGAACACAACTTGTAGTTGCCATTTAAAGCTTTTAATCCTCCATAGTGAGCACCATAACAGCAAACTCCAGTCTGAAAAGCAGAACAAGAGCACCCGGTACTTCGACCTGAATGGTCTTCATCATGGGGCATCAAGGCAGTAGTGCAAGCAAACACAGCAACAGGGGAAGGGGCTGCCACCAGATGCCTGAAGACATATTGTACAGTATGTGCCATTTTGAATGTGTGTGTGCATCATTGCAAATCCATGTCATGAGAGAAAACTGGGGGAAGCATGCTGCAATCCAGTCTAGCACGCCTACAGGCCCACCCACACACAACTAGGCGGGTCTACCACTTCTGACTATGGTCATAGAAACATAGAAACACAGAATTTGATGGCAGATAAGGACCGCTTGGCCCACCTAGTCTTCCCATTTTCTTACCTGATGGATAAGGTGCAGATCCTAGTTAACCAACAGCCTACTTCCTCCTACCCCCCACTAGGACTGCCTTGTGTCTGTCCCACGCATTTTTGAATTCCCTCACTGTTCTTGACTCCATGACCTCCTCAGGAAGGCTGTTCCATGCAACCACAACCCTCTCCATGAAAAAATACTTCCTCACATTACCTCTGAGCTGTCCCCCCCATCTTCACATTGTGCCCCCTTGTTCTTGCACATCTCTTTTTCTGAAAGATACTACCCTCTTGGACTTTGTTGATTCCCTTGAGATACTTGAAAGTTTCTATCATGTCCCCCCTCTCTCCCTTCTTTCCTCAAGGGTATACATATTAAGCTCATTTAGTCTATCTTTGTATGTCTTCTGGTGCCGACCCTGCAACATTTTGGTTGCCCTCCTCTGGATAGCCTCCACTCTGTCTATGTCTTTGCAGAGATGGGGTCTCCAGAACTGCACACAGTACTCCAGATGGGGTCTCACCAACTGTCTGTACAGAGGGATAACAACTTCTTGTATTCTACTGTTGATGCCTCTCCCTATGCATCCCAGTATCCCCCCCGCCTTCCTTACTGCCTTCTCACATTGCTTGCCCACTTTTAGGTCATCTGATATAATTAACCCCAGTTTCTTTTCCATTTTTGTTGTTGCCAGTATCTCACCCCCCCAGTGTGTACTCTTCCCCTGGGTTTTTGCTTCCCAGGTGCATTACCTTGCCCTTCTTTGCACTGAATCTAAGATGCCATACTTCTGACCATTTCTCCAACCTTGCAAGCCCTTCTCATCCTTTCCACTCCATCTAGTGGTATCAACCATGTTGCAGATCTTTTGTCATCTGCAAAGAGACATATTTTTCCTTCCAGTTCCTCTGCAATGTTACTTATAAAGACATTAAAAAGGGCCGGTCCCAGTATTGTACCCTGCGGTACCCCGCTAGTAACCCTCCTTTCTTCACTGTGGACTCCGTTTACTACTACTACTGGTACTACTGGTGCACTGTAAGTTGTGGATAACCATTAGTCAATGAGAAGGTTGATGCTGAGCCTGAAGGGTGCTGTAGGGCAAGGATTGGAGGAGCATAAATACACAATTTAAAAAAAATCATGATGAAATTTTTTGCTGACTAACAAATACTGCTGCTTTAAATATGCCTGTGTAAATGGCTGGGATAGAAAAAAACTGAGATTGATGACTAGGGCCCAGTGGTGCTGAGGGTTGAGGTGCTGGACGCCACACCTCGCACCACACCGGTGACCCTAGTTCGGGAACGAGCCCGGGTTGCAGGGGGTCAGCAGGGGATGGAGAGGATTGAGTGTCCGGAGGACAGCTTCCCTCTCCTGGGAGGTACAGGGGTCCCTAATCGGTGCTCGGCTGCCCTCTGGTGAAGGCTGGAGATGCAGCAAGTGCTGACAATGTAGAGAAGGGGTTGGGGAGTGGCAGACATCGGTTCCATGCCTTGACGTCAGGGCACTAGTCACTCCCCAAGAAAAACAGGGGAAAATACCCTTCAGCTCTGGCAGAGACGAAGCAAAGGAGCTTGGCCTCAATCTATGGCTGCCCACCTGGCACCCTCCTGACTGATGCTACTGACTGCTCGGGGTGTTGGGGCCCACCTCATCCCCACCCGGGGGGTAATCCAAGGCTACATGGGCGACGGAGGACTCTCCAGATAGGGCAGACCACAGAGGGATGACTCCTTGGTGCTCCTGAGGAGACCAGAGCTGAGGGGGAGGAGAGGAGGAATAAATACAAAAATAAAAAAAAAAGAGAGACTGATGACTAAAATTACATTATAAAATGGCAGGGTAAAATTGTGTAATCTGATTGGCTCTTATTTATGTGTAAAATACGGTTTATACATGGTTAAAAAAAAAGGACTGCTTATCAGTGAAGAGTCTGCAACACAGATCAATGGGCATTTGGAACACAGGCATTTGAGTTAGCCCTCTACTGCCAGAGCTGATCTTCCACCACAAACATGGCTGCTACCTTTACACTGTAAAAAAACTTCAACTGGGCCCTTAAAATAAAACTACCTTAAATAAAAAATAAAACAAATGAATTAAATGCTGTTTTTCTTATTATCACACTCTCCTTACATACATAAACAAATTAGAAACAGTGGCCCGGATATTCAGACTGCGCCAGGCTGTGGTGCAAGCCTGGGTGCAGTGCAACTTGGCTGTGCAGGGGCGTTGACAGGGTGATATTCAACGGAGCTGTGCCATGGCACAGCAGCATTGAATATTGCACCCTGGCCACCCACAGTGCGCATGGGGCAGTGGTACTGCGCCAGCGCAAGTGGCCAGAGTGGAGCAGTGGGATGCGCTAGCACAAGTTCCGTTGTGCTTGGCTCAACAACCGCGATATTCAAAAGTGCACATGCAAATGGGGCCACAATGCATGCAAGGCACAAATGGGGCCATTTGCATGTCATTATGGCCCTATTTGCATGCAGGTGCGCCGATCCCCAGTGACTTGCGCCTTGCGCCCTGCCAGGCTGCAGCCGTCAGGGACCGACACCCCCTGCACAGTGTGGCAATGTGCCCCACTGCCCGATCGTGGGCATATGTAGAATTAAATAATTGTCCTATATCCCTGGTGGTCCAGTGGACTGCTTGCAGCCTGATCGCGGGCATAAGTTAAAATGAAAGCAGTCTTATATCCCTGGTGGTCCAGTGGACCGCTTGCAGCGCGATCGCAGGTGTCAGTACAGAATAATGCCACCACGCCAACTCTGGTGGTCTGGTGGTACCCCTCCCCACCCACCCACTGGGCCCCACCGCGCTCCCCCTCCAGTCAGCAGCGGGCAGCAGCTCCCCACCCTTGCTGCCCCACCACCGCTGACTGACACTGTACAGTGGGGCTGTATGCCCATTGGTCCACAAGCGTGAGCCAATGGCATGCAGCCTGCAATACTACACAGTCCAGATATGTGAATGGATCCATTCACATGTCTGACTGTGCAGTATGTTATGGCTTGCATACCCATTGGCTCACGCCAGGACCAATGGGCATACAGCCCTACCATACGGTGTCAGTCGGCGGGCAGCTGGGTGGAAAGTGGGTGGGAGCTGCTGCCTGCCGCTGACCAGGGGAGCGAGGCTCAGTGGGTGGGTGGGGGGGGTACCACTAGACCGACAGGGTTGTGTGGTGGCATTATTCTGTACTGACACCCGCGATCGGCTGCGAGCAGTCCACTGGACCACCAGGGATGTAGGACATTTTTATTTTAACTTATGCCCACGATTGGACTGCGAGTGGTCCACTGGACCACCAGGGATATAGGATATTTTTATTTTAACTTATGCTCGCAATCGGGCATGGTGGGGCACCACCAGAGGGTGCAGCCGGAGCTCGGGTGGCCACCCACAGGTGGCAGCTGCCGTGTTGTGCCCTGTAATACCCTAGCTCACCTGTGGGTGGCCATCTGTGTGCAGCGCAAGTGGGGGATGCGCATGCATGGGCTCAGCACATCCCGGGCTGAATATCGGGAGATGCGGGGTATGCATGGGCACGCCCCCCCCCACCTGCTCCGCATACATTACTGATGCGCTCTGGCACATCAGGATTTGTGCCAGGCTCAATCCCCGTTTGAATATCGCACCGGGGCGCATCAGTGGAGTTGCGCCATGCGCAATCCTTCTGAATATCCGGGCCAATAAGTATTGTTTATAGTTTTCACTACAACTGTTTCTTTGTTGATAGTCAAAAATCCCCCTTCTGTCTTTAATTGCTAATCAAGGAACTCTCTTCTTCTTGCCCTGACAGTGAGATAACAGAGTCTCTGGCTGTAACAAAGGCCTTTATTGTCTCTATGTATAGTGTGTTGGGAGAGAAACATTCTGACAGTGGAACTGAGCAGAATTTTGAATCCATATATTCTGTGGTAAACATTACATATCTTAAATGTGGGGAACAACAGAGAAAAAAAAAAACAGGAAGAAGAAAGTAGGCAATAATACAATGACATCATCAATGACATCACTTGCAGTAGGCAGAAGGATTATTTTATCACAAATGCATAAAGTAAATCTATTTTTCTACATATAAACATGCTTTTCCCAACAGTCAAAAGTAAAAAAAAGGAGTCAAATTTATAACCTAATATATACCTTAGGTAAACCATATTTTACAGCACGGCCAGCAGTTGAAGTCACTCGGCCGTTGGCATCATGCCTTACTATGCCCCTGGCAGTGCTGCAAAGTATGGTTTACACCCACCTCTTTGTGCCTTATCTCTTACTAATCACAGTGTTGTTTAGTCCTGATAGAATGAGTTGGGGTGTTGAAAGAGCAGCACTGACAAAAGTGCATTGACACATACCTGTGGTATATTTGAAGAATATTTTTAACTCTTGTTACACTGTGAAAAGATCACACCTTAGGTTCTTTGCATGGTATGCTGGACAAAGAAACAACAACAAGTAGAAGTAATAAGGAGGTTTATTACATACTCACGCCATAACAAGTGAAGCAAAGCAATTACAAGGGAGCCGGTTTCCCACCATTCCTCGAGGATGGTCTCTTTCTCTCCGAGGAATTGGTGTGCATACAATTATATAGTAGTAGTAGTAAAAGATTTATTTTTATTCAGGAAAAGTTCTTTCTTCACATCTTAGGCCAAAGCCTTTTTTTAAGATGGTCCTGACTATAGGACTTTAAAATTACATCAAATTACAAACACAGTACGAAACATCACATTCAGCCTCCAGTACTTTTTAAACATCTAATAAATACACTTGTATTCCAACAAAATTATGCAATTCATTTCACTACATGAAATACAAATTTAAAAACTAGGAAATATCTTCTTCACCCATCACACATACATCTAACTTTGAATTCCTCTGTCAAAAATGTGGTTACCAAAGATGGTTTATAACCTGGCTTATTTTTTATGACATTCAGCAATTGACAGTTTGAAGCATATTCAGCTTTAAATGTCATTTCAGTAAATCAATTTTTTACCTTAGGCATGTAAAGGGTCACCCCATTATCTCTCTACTTAAAATTATGTTTAACACTTTTGTCTTCTGTTTCATCCCTAAGATATTTTGGTTCTCCTGTCATTTGTAATCTATATATTTGTAAGGCCCTTATCAATGTTCTCCTATTATCAAGTGTTAATCTGTCTAATGTCAAATACAATTCACAGTGGTGAGTTTTATAATCACACTGTAAGATAAACCTAGCTAAATTATTATAAGTAACCTCAAGCTTTCTTAAAAGAAAGCCAGAGGCTTTTCCATATATATGGCTACCATAATCTATTGTAGGAATTAACAACTGATCTACAATTGATTTCTGCATTCTAACATCTGTACAAAACCTATTCTTTGAAAAGCCCCCAGTTTTCTGTCTATTTTACCTACTAATTCTTCTATATGTTATCAAATTTCAAGCCCTGATCTACCCATATCCCTAGATATTTGTAATGGGGAAACTGCTCTAATATTTCTAATATGACTGATAAGAGTACAGTTATAGATATGATAAACATACAGCATTGGATAAGGCATGTAAATAAGGTGGCTCCCTTGGGCAATTACATAGGAAATGAAGTTGCAAAGTAAGAAAGAATCTCTGAATCTCTAAACAATGGAGATTCATAGTCTGAAACCTGTTATCAGTCTCACTTCAGAGCGTGAGTCTGAGAACACATGCAATGTCATCAGAAAGGCATACAACATGTCAAAATAGTGGAAAACTACAGAATATGAGTGATTATGAGTATAGCAGAACATATGGCAGAAACATAGCATATAGGTAAATGCATTACATATATATATATATATATATATAAGCATAGCAAATATAATAAAGAACACTAACATCAGTAATAAATCAAGATAAAACATTATAAGACTGTGTAAGGCATTAATACTTGTAGGTGTATAAGGTTATGGTTATATGTGGGCCAGTTGGTGGTATATAACCCAGGATTAACAGTCCTGTCCTTGTTGCCCTAATTGTAAAAGTGGCAACACAACAAAAAGACAACAGTTAGGCATAGAAATGGTATATCTGAATGTGTCAGCAAGCCCTGTAAAAGAACTGCAGCCGTACAAGATGCTGGATAAAAGTATGCCTCAGACAGCAAAGGTGTAGTAGTGGATGAGTTAAAACAAGATATAAATTACTATCAAGCTTTAAAACATTGATTTGAACATCTGCTTTTCAAAGCACATAAAACTCATAATGTAAATGAATTACAATGCTATAGCATACAGATAAGGTGATTGTGAAAGTAAACCTATTCAGGAGGTGACACAGCAGTAATCACAGATGGTCAGATCATAAAATACAAAATAGAATCTAGGTATGTCAACACCACAGTGGATGTGTGTATAAGAAAAATTGTTGATGTGTATTATCACAGAACATTGTTTGTAAAAAAAAACAGTGTTAAAGTTATTATCCATTCATATAGAACAGTCCATATTGAGAGTTGAAAAGGCAGATAACAGTGGTGTATGGGACGGCAGCATATGTTATTGATTGAAGAATCTAATAACAATGTTTTTAAAGAGGAACCAGTCCATAAGGTTCAAGCTCGTAACCACAAAGCAGTGTAGTTATATTGGAAATGTCATTCGTCGAATGTTTGTAACTCATGGGGCATACATGGCACATGGGGTTATGCAGACGTGTACCAGCACGGTAAGAAAGGTCATGTTCATGTAGCTGGTTGCTGGTTGGCTAGATTAGCAAAGACCTTGGCAAGGGTTGCATGAGGATGTCCATTGAATGTTTCAATGGAATAGCCATACCCACACAGGCATAACTATTTGTAAAAAAAGCACAGAATATTTATCACTGGTACTGTACATGCTGTCAGTAGGGATCTTGCAAAGTTTTACTTTGCAAAAAAGGCATATTGAAGCCATGAACTTCACCTTTCATTCCCCCCACCCATAAATTTGTTGAGCAGCACACATTGGCGCATACTGGCATTTCACACATGATCACAGATACAGCCTTAATAATCACAGGGATTTGACTACTTGAGTATATAGTATTGTGCTCTTGCCCTAGTAGCCAGATGGTTGCAAATCCACAAGGCAACAGCATCATTCCTGAAACCTTGTGCATATTACTCTTGTGTTTGGCTGTGAGAACAGTCCAGTAAGTTCTCGGCTGGGGGTTACATGTTCTCTGGGTCCTTTGATATCTAGGGGAGGGACTTGCCATATCTGCTAACCTCCTGGTTGGGAGTACACAGTTTGAACTGAGATTGCTGGAGATCTATAGGTTTCCATTATTGTGTTTAGCTGAAACAGAGTGGTTTGGGGTGCTGGATTACATATGGCTGACTTTGGCAGTTGCTCTGTGACCACCAGGCCTTCCACACTATGAAGAAAGAGGAAGTTTCAGCTTGCTATTCTGTAAATGGTTTGATATACCTGTTGTTTCTTAGACTAGCTGTTAGCCCATTCTGAAGCATTATTTGTCAGGTTCTTCTAACTTTCATAGGTTCGTAGGTTCATAGGTATTGTACGAGTTTGGGAGGTCAGAGACCTTATGTCAACTTGCCACTTTTCAGCGGTACAGTACATAATTCTCCCTATCCATGTATTCTTCTAGTATGCTTTTAAATGTTTCCATGGTAATGCTAGTAGCCACATTTTTTTTGGTAGGAAATTCCATGTCGCAATGACTCTCTGTCTAAACCAGTTACTTCTTTTAACCGTCCTGTTAATTTATTTTCTCCCTTTAATTTAAATTTGTGTGACCTTGTACTTTTATTTATATATTGTCTGCTTAGTCCAATGGTTTTCAGTGTAGATTGATTGCTAGTTGAATTGAAGATGAGGCAGAGGGCACCCCTCAGTCTTCTGTACTCCATAGAGCCAGCGTGCTGGTTCGTTGGTTCTTTTTGCCCATGCGGGGGAAGGGAGTATCTTTTTATCCTCTTTATGGCTAATAAAATTATTTCATGGAATAGTCACAGGCTGAATAATCCAGTCAAGTGGAAATGACTGCTCGTGCATCTTAAATGTTTGTGGGGCCACATCATCCTTTTGCAAGGAATCCATGCCCCCTGAGGAAGCCTTACGGTGAAGCACTGGGGTTATTGCTGGCTGGCTGTTGGACTGGGGTAAGGTCTGATATATACAGTATTTGTGTGCTATGTGGAAGGACCTGTACTAATGTTTGGTGGATTTTGCACAACATAAATTGTTATGTTTGCACATGTTTATATTGAATTTTTGGAGAAAAAGATAAAAGAAAGAAAAGGATAAATAAAACTTTCTTAAATGACTGAATTGTTTTTGGATTTTCTCCAACTTAGACCTTCACCTGTTGCACACCTTTTTTCTTGTGCTTTGCACAAAGGCAGCTGAATGTTATAATTGGGTAAACCATAACCAGCTCCTCTCCAGGTGTAGCACCCCATTGTTAAACAAGAGAACAGGTTTTTTACATACTGGAAGCAAATAATTTCCCTAATTCCCACAACTTAGCCGACGATTGTTATTACAGATGATGTTTCAGCAGTTATCATTTTGTTGTGGCCAGCTAGAGAAAAGGAGGCAGATTCATACACATGCTGACACAGGCAATTTCAGAAACATTGTTTCAGTGCCACAAGTAAAACAGTACAACTATCCATTCAATTGTCCATAAGAATAAAACCCGCTCCACCTTCCATACAAAAAATGTAACTCACACAGGAGCCATTGGATTTCACAGAGCTGGGGAATCATTAAATTTAATGATGATTTGTACTTTGACCCTCCTGTGTGAGGTCCTGATTGCCATACTGTACCATTTTTCGACTGATAATGCTCCCTGTAAATTTTGTATCTCTGTATTTATGTACTTATTTCTGTACTCTCCCGGGTCGTGCTTGAAAATAGGCAGGTCCATATTGCCTAACGCACTTACTTGGTTACCAAAAGCTAATAAATAAATAAAATTGACTTTTGCTGACTTTTGCTGAGTCTGCCATTTTTACCTGTTGATTTTAGTTAAAATGAAGGAAAAGGGATTCTTGTGATTTTAAAATACAGTACATGCAGTGAAAAGGAAATATGAAACAAAGTTTGAATTTATGACAATTTGTTTGTCAATTGACTTGCTCCTTCACCTAAGGAGCCTGCACTCTGCAGGGACAGCGTGGGTCCAAGAGTGCCCTTAAAGATAATTACTCCCCGCTTGCTGCACTGTCGTGTGGGGGTGTTAGTCCACCTCAGCCACCCTCCCACCCAAGGCCATCCCTTGATTTAAAGACCACCCCTGTCATGTGACTTCCTGTTGTGCTAATAACTCCCCACTTTCCCATTTGCAGATTATTCTAACTGCCCACTAGAGGGGGTTCACCTTCAGTACTTCTAACAGTCAAACCTCTCTCATCTCCCTGTTGTACTCTACCTCTTTATCTGACACTCTACTTGGCTTACTACTCCACTCCCCTTTCTCCTCTCATTCCTTGCCTCACCTAGCTGTCTCCCAACACAGCTATCCTTATACCCCTCCCCCCCTCTACAAAACCTTCCTCGGTATGGCCACTAGGAGTCACTGTTGCACCCCTGTTTTCTAGCCTCTGGACCACCCCCAAGCAGTCTCTCCGGCAGCCTCCCAGGTAGTTAGACTAGGCTATCAGGCATCCCCTCTCTGGGTTTCGAACCGGGTACCTTCAACACCAAAGTCCACAGCCCTACCACTGCATCATTGTGACTAACACATTAGTGGTTGGCTACTTGTCAATCTTATGCCGAATCATAGCCACTCCACACCACACACCATGGATATCCTTGCTCGACCATACAGCCTGGCCACACTGAACCTACTGGTTCTTGCCATCCCTCACCTTGGCCATCCACCCCTCCTCCCAGGGTCACCCCTATGCTCCACATTACCCTGCCTAACCCACACCCACCCACCACCCTAGTCACACCCACTACCCCCCACGCCCATCACCAACAGACATTCCACCACCCTCTGCCCTTCCTAACCCCCCCATGGCCATGACTCTTCCTCATCATTCCCACAGTTTGCACCATGCCAATCCCTTTTGCCATTGCTGCAAGTTCCAAGTCCTCTCACACCACAAAAGGTACTAGATGCCACCAGGTCCTGATAAGGGTAATCTTCTTGCTCCTCTTGCTATCCAGGAATATTGACCCAAACCCTGGCCCCATCTCCTTAAGCCAATCTCGGTCACCACCTGTGCCTGGCTTATGCATTGCAACAATGAATATCTGCAGCCTTCTGAAAAAATTGGCAACTCTCCAGTTCTGGATAGTACAGCACCAACCTGATATCTTCGAGCTAGTAGAAACCTCGCTCTCAAATTCGACCCCAGACTCCTTCATCACCTTCCCCTAGTAAACCATTTTCAGGGAGGATCGAGTGGGCAAACGTGGGGGTGGGGGTGCTTTTTATATGCGCGACACCCTGCTGGGACAAGCCCTTCTGGCACCCAAGCTTGACCGTGGGGGACATGCCATCTCCCTCAAAATCACCCCAGACCCTTCTAGGGCCCCAGTTTTCCTCACTGTTGCCTATGTTCCCACACAGAACCAAACCCCAGCCATTCTCTCGCTCTCTGACTACCTTGCTAGCCTGCCACATAAGGCTGAGCAGATCCTTCTGGGGGACCTCAACATCAACTGGCTTGCCAGTTTAGCCACCCAAACCAGTGATACCTTCGCTGCCCTCAACATGTCCCAACTAGTCACTCAGCCAACCAGAAGCAACCCGGCTAATGGAACCAATACCCTCCTGGACAATATCCTAACCAATAGACCCCATAAAGTCATGAATATCAAGGTCCTCCCAAATTCCCTTAGTGACCATTCCCCAGTTATGTTCACATGGTCAGCCCTCACTTGCAAACCAGAGCCCAGGACTGTCCTCTGCTGGCGTCTTTGCCCCAGTAGCCCTAAAAAACTCAAACAGTATCTTGCCCAACTAGATCTTGCCCCCCATCAACCTCACCCCAAATACTGACCTAGCCCTTGACTTCTCCACTTGCTCCTTTAATAAGGACTGTGACATTTTCGCACCCCTCTCCAAGACCCATACCAAGAAACAGAATGTGCCATGGGTTACCCCATCTCTCATTCAGCAACTGAGGTGGAGGGACAACTTATGGCACAGAGCTGTTGAATCTGGGAGGCCTGCAGATCATCAAGCATATAACACTGTGTGCAATAAGTGTACCTGGGCCATTTGCAAGGCCAAGGCCAAGTTTTACCGAGCTGCCCTTGCCTCCTCCTGGGGGACTACCCTGAAGTTCTGGGATAACATAAAAGAACTGAATGGTAAGTCACACTCCCCTTCCCATCCCAACTCACTGTCAATGGCACTGTCACCTCAGACCCCCAAAGCATCACAGACTGCCTAAATACTGCTTTCTCTGACCTCAACTCAGTCCTCCGCAGCAACTTCTTTGACCCAGTCCCCCCCTCAAAGCCACCCATCCTCCACTGCCTGCCTTTCTACCTCCACACAATATCCACACAGGAAGCCAGGCCTTATCTAATTAAGCCCTCAAGGGCACCAGTCCCTGTAATGACCAATTGGATACCAGGCTTCTTCGCCAAGTACTGGATGCAGTACTTCCCCCACTCACTGACTTACTCAATCGTTCACTGTGTCTGGGTCAGTTCCCCCTGGCCTGGAAACCTGCAGTCATCACACCCATACTCAAAAGTGGAGACTGTTCCTCTCCCAGCAACTACAGGCCAATCTTCATTCTCCCCCCTCTCTAAAGCATTGGAAAAAAACAGTGGCAGACCAGCTCACAGAATACCTGACCAAACATGACTTATGTGGAGGGAATAGCATGGTTTCTGCTCGGGCCACAGCACCACCTCTGCCCTCCTGGAGTTCTCCAGTTTCCTACACTCTGCCCTAGACTCTGGCAACCTTGCTGGAGCTGTTTTCATTGACCTCTCCAAGGCCTTTGATACAGTCTGCCATCCCCTCTTGGGTGACTCGCTCCTTCAAATTGGTCTCTCCTCTGGGTCCCTCTCCTGGTTTCACAGCTACCTGTCCTCCAGGTCCCAGTGCATTGAAATCCACAACACCCTGTCCAACACTCAGCCTGTACACTCTGGGGTCCCCCAGGGTTCCATTGTGGGCCCTCTCATCTTCAGTCTCTACCTTAATGCACTACCCAGATCCTGTGCTGGTAGGGTACAGCTCTATGCTGACGATGCAGTCCTATTTGCCTCTTACCCAAACCCTGCCTCTCTTCAGGTCTCACTTCAGCTGACTTCAACCAGATAGAGCAATGGTTTATAGACCACAAGTTGGTCACTAATCTAAAAAAAACAAAAGCTTTGCATTTCACTCATCACCGGAGCAAGGCCAGAAACACCCCCCTCCAGATACTTTCCAGCATCCAGCACCCCCTTGAACAAGTGTCCTCCTATAAATATCTGGGCATTACCTTCTACCCAGCCCCTACCTTCCACTCCCATATAATCACCCTCTCTTCTGCCATGAACTCACGGAGTGGCCTTCTATACCACCACAGGGACTGCCTACCCCCGAAGTGCTCCGGCTCGTGATCACCTCCTCGGTCCTGTCCCTTGTGGACTATGGCCTTCCAATATATGCAGCTGCAGACAATACTGCACTCAACAAAATTCAGCTATCCATCAACAAGGCCTGCAGGCTTCTGACAGGTGCTGGCAGTCGCACACACACCTGCTCACTTTACTCCATTGCCAGTGTGCTTAACTTAGAGGAGAGGCTCCTCTACCAGATATGTCTATTTACCAAAAAAATACTTCTTGGGCTCCCCTCCCCCGGGGTGACCTCTTCCCTCCACCATGCTACCCCTACCATCTCCACCTGCAGGGCCTGTAAGGCCACTCTTTTGGTGTCTAGAGCCAGGACCACACTTGCACAGTGGTCCTTCTTCTACAGGGCCCCATCCTGGTTCAACTCCCTCCCTGCCACTGTTACTAGCCACCCTAAAATTGGGCCCTTTAAAATCACTCTCAGGAACCACTTATTCACCATGCACTGATGTAGTTGTGTATAACTTTCACTGATGCACATCCCTTATTGGCTCTCCTGTATTGGGCTCAACTGTTAGTTTACAACCTACTTGACAATGTCCCCTAGACTGCTAATTTCCACATCACTCCAACTCTCTACTTACAGTCTTGCATGAATTGCCTAGCTACCACCTTGTATAGGCCAGTGATTTCATCTCATACATATCACCCTGTCATTTCAACCTACCTTGTATATTTTCTGCACTGTAACCATGTAAAATGTATGCTATGAAACCATGAAACTCTATGTTTGTCCATGGAACTATGTAACTGTGAATGTCTCTGTACACTCTGACGAGGAGCCTTTGGAAATGAGTCCCTGACTCAAAGGATTGTAATTCCAATATGTACAAATAAATAAAAGAAATAAATAAAAGAAATCTCATGACGAATTGATGAACCTTAATCAATTCAGGCATGTTTTTGTGTTCTTTTCCTGTGATATGAGAACTAAGAATTAGAATACTGTACATAGATTTACTTTCTAATGTCTGCTATTTTAGCTAATGCCTACAGATGTATGAAACTGAAAAACTTTGATGAGCAAATTGACTTGAGAATTTTGCCAAAGTGTGAAGTATCGGCATAGTGATGTTTTTGGCAGAGAAAGTAAAACATTTGTAAGCAAAGTCAAGCAAATTCACTTGAGAAGTCATAACTTCATCATGACTTTCATTTGGCTTCTGAAAATTGCCACATTCCCAGGAAAACTCATTGCAAAGCTATAAAGTGGGCAATTTGCCGAGTTTTTTGTGAAGGCAAAATTCACAACTACACTAGAACTTCAATACCAAAGTAAAACTTTGCAACATCCCTTCTAATGTCACAGAATACAAAAACCTTTTACGTTCACTTGCGCACATGCGCAAGGAACGTTTTGGGAGAGTAGCACACTTTGGAGGTGTGCCTCTCCCCTTCAATCCACTGCTCCTTTGAGCAGGCATGGCGGTCCTGCACCAATGGGTGCGGGAGCTCTGTATGACAGCAGTGGTCCTCTGCTTCAAAGAAAACCACCGCTGTCATAACAAGCACTGCGTCACGCCACCCCCCTCGCATCACGTGCTCCCCCCTGCATCACGCCGCCCCCCTAAAGCTTTGGTGCACAAACATTGTTTGCTGACGGGGGTGCCCAATCCCCGCCAGCTCCACAGCCCCCAAGCCATCCTTCTGCCACGCTGGGAGCCCACCCCAGCATGGCAAACGTCCATTTTTTGCCAGCGGTTTGCCCAATCCCCGTCAGCTCCACCCAAGCCATCCTTCTGCCGCGCTGGGATCCCACCCCAGCATGCGGCGTCCGTTTTTTTTTGCCTACGGGGTGCCCAATCCCCGGCCGGCCTCGGCCCCTGCTTAGTTTGCTGACGGGGTGCCCAATCCTCATCAGCTCCTCAGCCCCCAGCCATCTTCTGTCATGCTGGGAGCCCACCCCAGTGTGGCAAACGTCCCACGTAGTCCTTTTTTTTTTAACCTGTAAAGAAAAAATGGTCCCAAGTAGTCACCCAACCTCCCCTCCCGCAACCCGCACCCACCCACTGTGCACCCAGCCTCCCCACACCCCACCTCACCCCATACTTACCTCCGGAGCTTGGCGCGATGATCTTCGGTGGACCGGGAACACGTCTGCACTCTTCAAAGCCGACCGCGAACCGAGGAAATGCCGGTAAGCTGTATAATGGGCTAGATAGGGGGGTTTCAACTTTATTGCATATCTCAGGCATTTTTTGGAATTTTTGCACCAAATTTTCAACATGGGGTTTTTGGGACCCCTTCTCATGAATGATGTCACTGTCATGGTGTTATTCGGGCCGAAGGGTGATTTGGTCACTCGTGAAATCACCATTCAGGCCTGAAATTATTCAAACTCAAAAATGACTGTTTCTGGCGTCGTTGCACAGTTCCTGGCGCCTCATAGATTTGTGAATTTTCAATATTTCTACTCCAGATTTTCAACATTGCCATTTTACCACACCTCCTCTTGAGCAGTACAGCTGTCATTTTTCACATCCTGCCCAAAACGTGTTTCCACCCATGTAGCGATACAATGGCGCAGTCGGTGTGCGAACTCAATGTATGGGACATATTAAGAAAAATCACAGTGACACTGATCACAGCAGAGGTCTTAAATGGCTGTGTTGAAAATTTGGTGAAAAAATTCCTAAAATGACTGTTTTAATGAAGTCTGAGTGGCGCAGTTCCCTACACACGCCAGAAAGTTGCTTAATTTTCAATATTTTTCTTCTACATTTCAACATTGCCATTTTACCACACCTCCTCATGAGCAGTACAGCTGTCATTTTTCACATCCTGCCCAAAACATGTTTCCGCCCATGTGGCACAATGGCGCAGTCGGTGTGCAAACTCAATGTATGGGACACATTAAGAAAATCACAGTGACACTGTTCATGAGCAGAGGTCTTAAAATGGCTGTGTTGAAAATTTGGTGACAAAATTCCTTAAAATGACTGTTTTACGAGTGTTCATTGCACAGTTCCTATGCACGCTTGTAAGTTTGCGAATTTTCAATATTTTCACTCCACATTTTCAACATTGCCATTTTACCACACCTCCTTATGAGCAGTGCAGCTGTCATTTTTCACATCTTGCCCAAAACGTGTTTCCGCCCATGTAGCGCACAATGGCACAGTCTCTGTGTGAACTCAGTGTATGGGACACATTAAGAAAATCACAGTGTCACTGTTCATGAGCAGAGATCTTAAAATGACTATGTTGAAAATTTGGTGAACAAATTCCTAAAAATAACTGTTTTACAAGCATGCATTGTGCAGTTCCTACGCACGCTCGTAAGTTTGCGAATTTTCAATATTTTCACTCCAGATTTTCAACATTGCCATTTTACCACACCTCCTTATGAGCAGTACAGCTGTCATTTTTTAGATCCTGCCCAAAACATGTTTCGCCCATGTACTGCACAATGGCGCAGTCGGTGTGCAAAATCAATGTATGGCACACAGTAAGACAATCACAGTGACACTGTTCATTAGCAGAGGTTTTAAAATGCCAATGTTGACAATTTGGTGAAAAAATTCCTGACAATGATTGTTTTCGAGCATGCATTGCACAGTTCCCACGCACACTCGTAGGTTTGTGAATTTTCAATATTTCCACTCCAGATTTTCAACATTGCCATTTTACCACACTTCCTTATGAGCAATACAGCTGTCATTTTTCACATCCTGCCCAAAACGTGTTTCTGCCTATGTAGCGCACAATGGGGGTAACAAAAAGGTCATGCTGAAAATTTATTGTGCAAATACCAGCAATCACACAGGGCATTAGGGTAAAGCACCATACATGCCAAACACCACTGCAAATACCTGCAAGCAAACGTTCGGCATTGACAAATGCTTGTTTTATTAAGTACTGCATATTTATTTTAAAAGACTATTGTACCTTTAGGCATTGCTTAGGGTTGCATTCTAAAACTTCAGAATCACATTATACAAAGGCAGCAGCACCTCTGGTTGTTTGTTGTCAAAGTTCCGTTCAACACAACCAATCATTTGGTTGCACTTCTTTACCATGTTGTTGCTATTGTCATCCTGAGGCTATTCAATGAGTTGGTACCCAGATCTTTCTCTACATCATTTCTCTGCAGAACATGATTATTTATTGTATACTCTGCCTCTTTGTTGTTGAAATACATGTGCACAATGATACATTTGTAGGGGATAAAGGTCATTTTAGCTCCCTTTGGCCACTCAGTTACACAGACAAGGTCTTTCTGTAGCTGAATAAGCTGCTGTTGTATTTCTATGATTGTTTCTAGCTTTGCATCATCCATAAATATGCTGTAGGTAACCATGATCCAAAATTCGTATGTGAAGTAAGTCACTACAGTAAGTTGAACAGAGATGGCCCCAGAGCTGATCCTTGGAGGACCCCAGTGGTAACTCCCCCCTCAGATGTTTGCCCATTTATTTTGATCCATGCCACCACCATCTTGTTCATTCCTAATCTGCATAGCTTATTAACAAGATCCTTGTGAGGGACCACATCAAAAGCCTTTTGTTTATTGACTTATGGTCTTTTTATGTCCTTATTCATGTGTTTCTAGTTTTTTTTTTTGCAATGAAGTAACTTCTTTTTTTTCATTGTGATTTAATAGTAGTAGCACACTGCTTTGTACTAATGTTTAATGGTAAACAGTACTCTACATAATGTGGTACTGCGTCATATCATCCCCATGTTGAGCAGTCCTTTTGCCCAGTGGTGCCCTTACCTTATTCTGTCCCAGTCCAAGAAGCGTCTGATGTCACTTGACAACCCATTTTTCAACCTGCTTCCTTGACAAATGCTCCAAAGAGCTATTAATACTGTATTTACCATATGGTTCTTTCAATGCAGTGCATACAATTACATTTTTAAGTGTTCATGCAGCAAGTTCAGGTTATACAATTACAATTTTCACCTCCTAGTTCTGAAATACAATCAGTCTCTTTTACAGTTATCAGTCTACAATTATCAATTATCAGTCTAAATTAATTATAACTTTCTAATTTTAATATTTGTCATTCTACAACCACCCAAATTACAATATTTTTCTCATTGCCTGATGAATCATAATGTTCAGTTTTCAATTCTTTCCCCTTTTACTATTTATTGTGAGCAAATAAAGATGTCTCAGAAATGATCACATTTTTAAGAGGTCATGCAACAAGTTAAAAGTTGAGTGGTTTTCAAAACACAATCACAGGCTCTTTTTAAATAACTACACTTTTCTAGTTTTAAGATTTTTCATTTTAAAATTACTCAAAGCAGTCCCCCTGCCTCACTACCTGATGAACCAGAAAGTATCAGGTTTAAACAATTTACATTTTTTCCAGTTTTTGTGAACATGCAAAGTGTCTTACACACTGGTATCATGATTCCAATGCTGTACATACAGATACATTATTTAGCAGTCATAGCTGCTGTATGTTAAAAATGTTCAGTCACTTTTTTTTACTCTATGCTTTCATGTGTGACTAGAGTTTTCACCGTCACTTGTCACTGGTATCGCTGCTGTACCTCCTGTATTCTGCTGGTGATACCCCTGCCTATGCACCCCAGCATGCCACTGGTACTCTGCTTTGATATTTTCAGGTCATCTGAAATAAGAAGCCCTAGGTCACTATCTTCCGTGGTGACTGTCATCAATCCCCCCAGTCCTGTAGCTCTCTCCAGGGTTTCTATGCCCCAGATGCATAATTTTGCACGTCTTTGAATTAAACCTCAGTTGCCACTCCTCAGACCATTTCTCAAGCTTCCCCAGTTCCTCCCTCATTTTCTTCACCCCTTCCGGAGTATCCACCCTGTTACAGATCTTGGTGTCATCTGCAAATAGGCACAACTTTTCTTCTAGCCCCTCTGCAATGTCACTAATGAAACGTTGAATAATCCCAAGGACCAATCCCTTAGGTACCCCACTGTCACCCCCTTTCCCAAGATTGTACCCCATTTACCACCACCCTATGCCTCCTGTCCATTAGCCAGTTCCTAAAGCAGTTTACCACCTTGTCACTCATGTCCAGACTACCCATCTTGTTAACCAGACTCTTATGTGGGACAGTGTTGAAAGCTTTGCTGAAACTGAGATGGGCGATGTCCACCATGCCCACCCCCGATTTATTTCCTTTATCATCCAGGCAAAGAAATCTATCAGATTTGTCTGATACAACCTACCCTGCTGTGAAACCATGCTGCCTAGGGTCTTGGACACCTATGTCTTCCAGATAACCCACTATCCTTTCTTTAAGCAGTGTCTCCATTTTTTGAGACTATTGCTTGCTTCTTCCGAATCAAGCTTAATAAAGTTCATTAAATTTGAAAAAAAAAGCAGTGTCTCCATGATCTTCTCCACTACTGAGGTGAGGCTGACCAGCCTATAGTTTCCCGCCTCCTCCCTACTGCCGGATTTGTGTAGAGTGACCACATGTGCCCTCTTCCAATCTCTGGCACCACTCCAATGTTGGGTGACTCGGTGAACAAGACTGCAAGAGGTTCTGCTAGCTCTCTTTGCAGCTCCCATAATATCCTTGGGTTTATGCCATCTGGCCCCATCACTTTGTGAACCTTCAATTTAGTGAGCTCCTGCAGGACTCTGTCTCCTGTGATGGACTGCTGTTTACCGCCCCCCAACCCCGCCTTTGGGCTTCTGTTTCCCGGCTGTGAATCCTGTCCCTCTCCCTCTTCTGTGAATACTGCAGAGAAGTATTTATTCAGTCTGTCTGCCTTATCCATGTTTCCCTCCTTACACTCCCCCTCATCCCTTTGAGATTAACAACCCCCGGTTTTCCTTCTTTGCAGATGTACCTATAGAATGTCTTGTCCCTTTCTTTCCTGTCTGTGCTAATTCTTCCTCAGTCTATGCCCTTGCTCTCCTTACTGCCCTCTCCTCTCCTCTTCTCTAAGACACTCTAGGTACACCTCCCTGTCCTCTTCCCCTTGGGTCTCCTTATATTTCCTGAACCCTGCTCTTTTAGCCCTTACTTTGTCTGCCACTTCTTTTGAGAATGATAGTGGCTTTCTCCTTCTCCTGCCTTTTGATACCAATCTGATGCATTGATTTCTCACTTCCACTATAAGAACATAAGAAAATAGTCAGCAGAATGAGACCTTTCGGTATATCGGGTCTGCTTGAAAATATTAAGGTTTGGTTCTGGCCTTAAGTTTACATCTGTACCCCCCGATTTTTCCTGTCATTCCCCTTACGAGGCCACCTGGCATTTCTTTATGCTTGTCCCATGCTCTTTTGAAGGCACCCTCTGATTTCAACTCCACTACCTCCAGCGGCAGCTCGTTCCATGCCATCATCACTCTTTTATAAAAAGTGCTTCCTTACATCCTTCTTGAATCTACCCCCACCAGTTTTAGGTTGTGCTCTCTGGTGGTGGTGTTGGAACTTCTATTGAATAGGCTCTTGCAGTCCACAATAGGCTCCCACAGTCCACTATGGCTCCTTTTAGGTGCTCCCACTGCTCTTTCACCCTCTATCCCATCCCCCTTTTTGACAGGGCTATTTTCATACCTTTTCCCATTTCAGCAAAGTATGCCTTTTTGAAATCCAAAACTTCTGACTTACTGTGACTTGACTGAGTCCCCGTCCTCATGCTGAACCACATTATGTGATGATTGTTGGATTCCAGTTGCTCTTCTAACCAGACATCTGTGATTCGAGGTCTTCCTCGACAACTCATCCTGCCTTGGCGGTGTTGTGCAATGCCAGATCTATAAAAAACAAGACAGCTATTATAGCTGGTCTTGTTGGGTCATCTGATCTGGCTTGCATCACTGAAACCTGGCTGGATGAAAATCCAGGCCCTATACTGGCCTTGGCAGTTCCAGCCGGGTTCTCGGTGATACACCGTCCAAGGTTGGATCGTAGGGGTGGGGGTGTGGCCATTATGTTTAAGTCTGAGCTGGGCCTTGTGGATGTGCCATTAGGAGTTACCAGATCCTTTGAATATATCCTGGGAGAGGGTGTAGGCTGCGGGATTCTCCTCGTCTACTGCCCACCAGGTGACGGTGGTGAGTTCTTGAAGGAGATAGCAGACTTCATCGTCGACTTAGTTTTGAGGTTCCCAGACTGATTGTTCTGGGTGACTTCAATGCTTGGGTCGACGAGGAACTCTTGCATTTTGGCCAAAATCTCCTCCAGCTAATGGTAATGCTGGGCCTAACACAGGTGGTTACCTCCTCGACCCACGTAGGGGGTCATTCATTTGATCTGATATTTCTTTTGGGTATGGAGATCACTGATTTGGGGGTGGAACCAGTCAGTTGGTCTGACCATCACACCATAAGGTTCAGTTTCAGGGCCCCCCCAATTAGGTCTGCCCCTACGGAGATGGTTCGGTACCGCCCTTTAAGGGGTGTTAACCCCGTGACCTAATGGCGGTACTGGATCTATCGGGTTTGTCGGGTGAATGCATGAGTCCAGATGATCTCGTACAAGCCTATAATAAGGCTGTGGGAGATGCTCTGGACAAAATTGCTCCTGTTCGTGTTCGACCTCTCACCTTCCGTCCAAAGAGCCCCTGGTTTGATGGCTCCTTGAGGGAGTTGAGGCGAGTTGGCAGAAGGCTGGAGAGAGTTTGGCGGAAGTCCGGAAATGATGCTGACAGGCTTAGGTTGATGGCACATTATGATTGCTATCAATCAGAAATCATCCGTAAGAAGGCAGAATTCCTGTCCAGGGAGATTTCTGCCGCATAGAACCGATCGGCTCAGCTTTTTCAGACTGTGGACAGACTGTGCAATCCAGTCTGTCTCAAGACTAAAGAAGCTTTTTCTCAGCTAAGATGCGAGGAGTTCGCTCGATTCTTTGTGGATAAGGTTGCCAACGTCAGATCTGGTATCGGTCTAACCTCTCCTTTGGGGGACTGCGGTGATCGGCGGGAAGTGGCATGTGCTCAGTCTGTCTGGTCAGACTTTTGCCAACTGGAGGTCAGTGACATTGTAAAGATCATCCAGACATTGCATCCAACTAGTTGTAGTTTGGATCCGGGCCCTACACCCCTTTTAGTAGGATGTGTAGAAGCTATCTGCCCAATCCTTGCTGACATTGTCTGGAAGTCCTTGGAGCGGGGGGTCTTTCCTGACACCCTCAAGGAGGCGGTCGTTCGACCACTCCTTAAAAAGTCCTCCTTGGATCCAGATTGTCTAGCTAACTACCGGCCTATCTCTAACCTGCCATTTGTTGGTAAGGTTATTGAAAAGGCAGTTGCACTGCAACTGGATGATCATCTTACAACTCACAATGTCTATGATACTCTCCAGTCTGGTTTTAGGAAGAAGCATAGCACGGAGACTGCCCTTGTCTGGGTATTGAGTGATCTCCTAATGGCTAGAGATTGAAAGGCATGTACCATTCTGGTCCTTCTCAATCTCTCTGCTGTATTTGGCACTGTAGACCATGGTGTGCTATTGGACCGCCTGAGGGTTTATTGTGGGCTGTCTGTACAGTCCTCAAGTGGTTTCATTCTTACCTCACAGGCAGGTCTCAGAGAGTGGCCACTGGAATATATTCCTCTGGCGCTCACTCCCTGCCTTGTGGGGTACTGCAGGGTTCCATTTTGGCTCCCATGTTGTTTGCAGTTTATATGCTACCATTGGGAGAAATCATCAGGTGATACAATCTGGGTTTTCACTACTATGCAGATGATACCCAGTTGTATCTGTCCTTTCTCCCCGGCCAGGGTGATGCACTCTCCATGCTAAACAACTGCCTTGCTGAAATCAGACTGTGGATGAGTTCCAGCTGGCTAAGACTGAATCTGGATAAGACTGAGGTACTAGTAGTGGACCCAGGTCGCCCGGGGGCAGATTTGGGAGTTGGGCAACCCTCAGGGTTGTTACTTGGTGGTATGCCACTCCCTACCTCCAATCAGGTGCGAAATCTGGGCGTTATTTTTGATGAGGGGCTGACCTTAAAATCTCAGGTATCAGTTGTCGTCAAAACCTCTTTTTTCCATCTGAGGAATATCGCCCTGGTGAAACACCTGGTTCCGTCGGACGATCTTCCAACATTGGTCCATGACTTTGTCACTGCCATCTTGACTACTGCAATTCCCTTTACCTAGGGCTACCTGGGGTTGATATCCACCGCCTGCAGCTAGTGCAGAATGCGGCGGCTAGGCTGTTGACTGGGACATCTGGGATCAGTCATATTACACCCGTGCTCCGCGAACTGCACTGGCTGCTTGTTAGGTGGCGGATCACCTTTAAGGTTGGTTTACTAACCTTTAAAGCCCTACATGACCAGGGACCCAGCTACCTGAAAGATCTCCTGATTCCCTACTGCCCCCCTCCGCCCTCTCCGTTCCGCCAGTGAGGGATTGCTAGATATTCCCAGGGTTCGATTGAAAACATCAGGATCACGTGCTTTTGCTTTTTCAGCACCAACCTTGTGGAATTCTCTACCTCATTGGTTGAGAGAATGCCCAACCGTTGATAGTTTTAAAGTTGGTTTAAAAACATATTTATTTAATTTAGCTTTTATTTAAATATAGTTGTTGTACTATAATGCTGTTTTAACCTATTTATGTTTATGTTTTATGTGCAGCGCCTTGGTTCTGAAAGACGCTATATAAATAAAGCTGATTTGATTTGATTTGATTTGATTCTATCCCTGTTGGACATCACTAGATCCAGAATTGCCCTGTCCCTGGTGGGATCAAGCACAAACTGCCTGAGTCCTGCCACCTGTAGGGAATCTAGGATGCCTCTGCTTCTGGCTGAGGAAGCTGCCTGGGTGGTCCAATCCCCGTCCAGCATATTGAAATCCACCATCAGCAGAATTCGACCTTTTATTGCTATCTCGTGTATTTTATCCAGTAACTCACTGTCCACTTTCTTCCCGTGTCCTGTAGGCCTGTATATCACCCCTGTGCATATTGCTGTGCCATCTCAAGGTACAAGGGTAACCCACAGTGGCTCAGCCTCCACCTGCTTACCCTGTACTTATATTGCCTTTATACCCTCCCTGACATATAGGGCAACCCCCCCTTTTTACCCACCCAATCCCTCCTGAACAAAGCATAACCTGGTACATTGATTTCCCACCCCTGATTTGCAGTGTACCATGTTTCAGATATTGCTACTATGTCCAGGTCTGCTTCCACTATCAAGGCCTCCAGGTCTGGCAGTTTATTTCCAAGGCTGTGGGCATTAGTTATCATGGCATTCCATGCTGAGCATTTTTGAGTAGTCCCTCTGCCCCTTTCACTGCTCTTCTGCCTCCTTCTCCAACCCCAGTTACCTTTCTTGTGTGGTCCTGATTCCACCACTTTGGCCTCCCCTCTGACAACTTCAGTTGTACTTCCTGCCAAATTACTTTCCTGCATGTGCCTTAGAGGGTTGGGGAAGGGCGTTACTTAGCCTCCTGATCCTCCTGGCTCCACCTCCTTGGCCAGTTTAAATGCTCACTGCTAAAGCATTCAAACTTGTCACTCAGGATCGTGGTCCTCTTCCCAGATGGATGCAAGCCATCTTCCTTATACAGTATTGCATTTGTCCAGATTGGGCCCCAGTCCCCCATGAAGTCACCCCCCCACACCATTCCTTCAACCTGGAGTTGAATTTCTGGATATGGTATGTCCTAGCCTCCCCCCTGCCATGAACTGGTAGAACCTCTAAGAAGGAGACAGAGTGTGCTACCTGCTTCAGGCTCCCCCAACCCCAGCTTCCTAAAATCTTTCTGTATTCAGTCATTTGTCTCCAGGTGGACAATGACATCCAGTTCCTTCCTCCTTGCTGATGCCCTTGCAATCCTATTGATCCGCTTCCCATCCCTCCATGCCAACGTTCAGTGCCTACTCACCCTAACTATAGTGATGCAGTACAAACATGTGCATTCATTACTTGACGCACATGCTTTCAAATAATTATTTCATTGGTTATTTAAAAAGAAGCCACACATTAGCTATCAATATCAGTGATCAGCCCAGATATTGAACACACCTGCCAAAATATAACTTTTTAAGACCAGCCCAGCTAGGTTTTAAAGTTTGTCACCATTTTAACATAGATAGAAGGAAATTGCTGGTATTTATTCTTAGCCTGAAAACAATTAATGGTAGCTAGATATACTGTACATCCCAGTAAATCTTTAGATACTGTATATCTGAATATTTTACAAGAAATACCATTCAAATTAATCTGGATTTACTTAGAAATATCTGATATATCTAGATATACTGGGACATATTTTGGCTACCATTGTAGACAGCTCATCAGAACTGGTGTGTAGTATAGCATGCATCAAACAGTTATTATACAACGAATATAGAAACATAGGATTGGATCTTCAGTTGGTTGTCAGGGATTTGTGCCACCATTTTAGCAGGGGTTTTGTGAATTTAAAATTCATGAGTGAAGTACCTATGATATACAGTACCCATTTTGCAGTGTTTTCATGAAGTGGGCCCTTAGAACTTTGCTGGAAAAACTATGCACTTCACCAATTTGTAAGGAACAATTTCTGCAAATTGCTGAATTGCACACTTCACATGGGATTTTCTGCATAAAGTAGTGAAGTATGCAGGTTTTGTCTCTCAGATGTGCAGATTTCATGAAGTGAAACACTATGTGAAGGTGCCCACTTTGCAGCAAAATACATGAAGTACAATGTTTCCTAACTTTACCAACACTTACATTTTAGAACAATTGTGCAACCTGCAAGAAAAGTTAGATCATGTAAAAGGTGATCTAACTTTCTGATGCAGTTACCACATTTTGTGAAAATAAAAAAGAACATGCATCAAAAATGATGAAACAGGAAAACTGTCATGGGGCCTTTAAAATGTTTTAGTATATTGCAGATGACAGAGGCACAGCCCCAAGTCAGGTGTTACACCTGCATCAGGATTTTTGAAACTCCAAGTCATAGAACATCGCTCCCTACAAAAACTGTTTAAAAAACTGCAACTGATTTTACCCATAAAATGCATATGCTAGTATGAGATTCATTCATTGGGGATGCCGTTACTTAAAAAATATTGTGCCCAGCAAAGTAGTCAGAATTTGTTTTAGTTGGCATTTTGAACATGATTTTTTATAGCACACACACTTCAATATTATAACAAGAGCTGCAAAAGCTATGTTTCATAAATTTGCAAACAAAGAAATAAATTGAATTAAGGTACAGAACCTGTTGTATACTGCTGTAGCACATGAGGACTACTGTACATGTACTCCTGATATGAAGCATGTCATGTCCTTGGCAGATAGTACCACATGGGTGGAAACTACACAGACAACACCACACAAATCAACACCATGGCATGTAATATCACCCAACAACAAAAAAACTGGTAAGTTCTCACATTTCACTGGAGTGGTGGTCCATGGTGGCATGGTGTTAAAATAGTAAATCTACACTCACCACTGCTCCGTGCCCATTTTCATTGTGTTTGGTGTTGACTTGCATTATGTTGTCCTCGCTGTTCAGACCATGTCGTCTTGAATGTGATGACATGATGTGGATCCCCTTTGATATGGCACAAAACACAGCAGCACTTGATATTTAAGAGCTTTTATTACTTATTTACCTTTAGAACATCTGCATTATTTGTATGTTGACAGGAAACCTAAGCATGACTGATCAACGATCTTTGGGGGGGGGGCTCTGTACCTCCCACCTTTATATTAAGCAGCTGGATAGTTGCTAGTTTTAGTCCTGTTGCAGATGAGAAAATTGCACACATGACCTGGCCTGAGATCTGTGAATTCAGTTTTCCACATTTTTGTAATACAAATTGTGAAGATAGGATGAAAAAAAAATCTTATTAGAAAAAAAATCAGTTTACACAAGGTAAACTGATTTTCTTTGATGATGTACAGTAGTACAACATAATGCATTGCAGAACATACATTTTGCAGTAAGTTACCAAGTTACATGATGTTAGAATCTGATGCCGACTTTGATCAAAGTTATTAGAATAGGGTCTAAGTACTTTTTAAAATAAAACAGCGTATCTAACACCACTTTAGAAAATCCATAGTAATATTAATAACAGAAAGTAAAGACATATTTAATACTGTGCTGTAATTAGTTTTGCAGCAAATATCAACATAATGGAAAGTTTCAATTGTTTGGTTTCTACGACAATACAATGTCAAGAAAACAAATGTTGCAGTAGGTAATGATGGAGCTTTTGGTCAACTAGCTATAAATGCCTTGGCTAAATTGTGCGATAGAGTGGAATATGTTTTTTAGTTATCATTTCCCATTACATTCATACCTGCCTTTGTGTTTGCCTACAGCTTTCCTTACTTTTCATTTGAGGGATATGAAGGTCAGCATCTGGATTGGCTTGAATGATATTAGAGAAGAAAATCGATTTCTCTGGACGGATGGACGGGGAGTGTACTACACAAACTGGGCCAAAGGTTACCCACTGGGGTATAGTGAAGCATTCTCACATAGGAGTGGGGTAAGAAATTTACATAAACCATCACTAACAGACATCGGGCTAGTGTAAAACAGGTGCAAATTTAAACTCGGGCTGGCGGGGGTTTGATCTTGGTTTTGTAACCAATCAACTGCAAATCTCAGGTGTTCAGAGGTTTTCAGAACTGGATAAACATTTCACTAAAGTGCAACATAGAATGCCATTTCAAGAGTCTAGCTCATACACAGAGCAACCTGTGAAAAGTAAAACATGTATTGTTCAACTATTACTGTTCTTAATTTGTGTATTGAAATTCATATGAACCAGGCAGGCCACCAAAGCTAAAAATAATACAAATATTTATTCCTGTTGCAATCTAGGAGGAGAAGAGATAGTGGTGGGTGGGGGAATGTAATTACACTTCACAGAATAACATTACTTAGACATAAACTCCTAATGGTAGTAAGTCACAAACACCTAGAAAATGATACCTAATCATGTGGTTTTCATTACTACCATAAAGAAGAAAGAATTTTGGTTTGTAATTGGGCCAAGCTCACACTTTCCCTGAGCTTCTCTCACCTGACCATCACTGAATGTTAGGTGAGAGGAATGAAGACCAGCTGTCTTCACAATTAAACCCTTCCAGAAGCAAATGATTTGATACCTTTTAATGGACCAACATAGATGTAACAACAAGAACAAAGTGCTCTAGCTTTTGGACCAGCCAGCCCTTCTTCAGAAGCCTAATGGCAGTTGTTTAGAAAAAACAATACTTTTAACAGCTAGATCATGCAGAAAAAAACAGAAAAAAATCCCCATTGGTTTAAAATACTCATTTAAAGAATACAGTTGATGATGTCAGAGGAGTTTAACAGTACCATATTACCTTCAGCCAGGAGGGTCCCAGGGTCAAAGGTGCTTGGTGCAAAAGACATTCAAAGAATCCCACTGCATATAAATTTAATTGACATAAGATAACGCTGCTGGAGCAGATGACTCTTAAATCAAGCTATGAGTGTCACAGTGTGTATAAGGATGTGATTACTGAAAAGCAACCCCCACCCAGATTAAAGACATACTAAGATTGTCTTAGGACTCCAAGAAGTTTCAATGCATGCATTATAGACAAGAAATTACCAGCTAAGTTGTCTTAAAAACATCACTGCACGCTGTATGATGTGTAAAACTTAGCTGGACCTATCTCCCAGCTGTACTCTCCAGCTAGATATCATGCCCCATAAACTTCAAAAACCTCTAGTGTAGTGACAGGGCTTTATAAATGATAATTTAAATATAAATTGACAGTATTAGTGTCAAACAAAAAACTCATGTTGAGGACCACCAAAGAATTAAGACCATGTAGGCTGATATGTACTGATGTCAATATACACTGAGAATTTAACAACTTGATGTACCAGAAGTGTCTAAGGAATCTGAAAAAGAGATAAAAATTTAATTTCTCTCCTCCTCCTCACACAAACAATACACCCTACCCCACCCCACATCCCCATAATGTGGGGATAACTAGCTTTAAGGAGATACTCTGTTTCTCACACACACATACACACACATGCATACACACACATACACACACACACACACACACACTCTTCTAATGAACCTTTATTCACATCAGTCACTGCAATTGTTCCCCAAAGGAATTCAACTTGTCATGAAATCCCAAGTAAAAGGGCTCATGTATCCTAATACTTACAGAGCAAAAATGTGACTCTATTTAACCATACTCCTATCTGCGTAGTAACATTTCCAAGGATTCCGGATAGAACTACAATGAAATAAAACTGCCACCCTCCCCAGGATAAGGTAACTAGAAGTAAATATCAAGTATGTGTGTAAGACCAGAGGTCTAACATACCTACATTTCCACAAATCACTACAATATTAGGCTAATATAAAAAAATCTGTCCAGGACCCCCATGCAATTGAGATCTCACACTCCAATATGTACAGAGTTAAAAAAATACATGTGACAGTCTATGATAACACTCCTGTATGTACAGTAATAGGCTAGGTAATCTGAATATGGTGCAACAGAATCAACGCCATTCCCAGGCGAAGATGAAAAGTAAGGAGGAATTAATATTCATTATGTGTGTGAAGTAAGAGTAGTAACACACTGTAACTCCATGTATCTAAATAGGGGCCTTCCTCAATGTGACAGCAAGCCCCACACCTGTTATATCACGTACCTCACAACACATACCCACACACATACATACACACACGCACCCACATCCCACACATGCTGAAGTCCTATAATATGCCAGTCTGAAGAAGAAGAGGTCTGTGGATGTTAGTTTCTGTAATGTCTCATGAAACCCAGATCAACATTTATCCCATCTGCTACCATATTGAGATGTAAAATAAGTTTAATCTCAAAAGCTCATCTCTGTTGTGTGTTTTCAAGATTTCCTTTTAAGACCATTACTGATATATCCGAAATTGAGTGGTCAGGCTGGGAAAAGTGCTGCCCCACTGCTTTTCAGTTTGCTTTGTTTTAATAGTACGTCTGTGCGAGTTCATCCAACATAACCTGTTTGTGGACATCTCTTGCACTGAATGAAATAAACATCATGTTGTGATGTGCATGTATAACTCCCATGTACCTTGACTTGTCTGTTTTGTGATGTAACCACACAGTCTGAGTCTTACAGGTGTGTTGATTGAAGGGTTGTGCGCCATTGTGTGACATGGTATTCTGTTCTGGTGAAAACTTGCTCCTAATAATTAGGCTGGCTAAATTTGGTGGTTGTTTAAAAGATAGTAATGGGAGTTCCTTAAAAATACAATTAAGGGTTTCATCCTCACTAAATATTGGGTGGAGGTCTTTAATAATCTTACGCAGAAGTTCAAGGTCTGGATGATATGTGACTACTAAGGGTATTCTGTCTGTAGCTGTCTTTTCTTTATATTGAAGTAGTTGTTGTCTTGGTACTTGCGTTGCACATTCTGTTATCCTGTCAATTTCTCTGGAAGAGTGTCCCTGCTCAATAAAGATGTTTTTCAACATAGCCAAATGTGTATTTGAACAAATATGGTGACATCGGAGTGCTTGACTGTACATGACAGATTTTGTTTGTATGGTTTGGGTGATTACTTTTCTTGTGTAGGTATCTCTGTCTGTCTGTTACATTCCGGTAAATCCACATATGTAAGGTTCCATCTTTAAGGGTGACAGTTGTGTCCAGAAAATTAACATTGGTGGTAGAATACTCCAGGGTAAGCTTTATGGTAGGGTGGAGGTTATTAAGTTTGTGATGAAAATCTTTAAGTGCATCTGTGCCCTCTGTCCAGATAATAAACAAATCATCAATGTAATGGAAATAAGCTAGTGGTTTATGGGGACAGTGCCTTAAAAAATCCTCCTCCAAGTCTGCCATAAAGAGGTTAGCATACTGTGGAGCCATTCTGGTGCTCATTGCTGTTCCCATAGTTTGAACATAAAGTTTACCATTGAAGTTGAAGTTGTTATGTGTCAAAATGAATTCCATAAGTTCTCCCACCACTTCAGGGTTGATGTTTTGTTCCGGTCCTTTCTCCTGTATGTATTTAAGGCATGCTGTAATGCCATCTGTGTGTGGAATATTAGTGTAGAGGGATGTTATATCCATTGTCACTAAAGTGGTATCAGGTGGTAAATCCTTATAACCAGAAAGTACATGCAAAAAGTGTGTAATGTCCTGGATATAACTGTCTCTTTCCATAACCAGCAGTTTCAAAATGGTCTCCACAAACCCTGAGATCCCCCAGTCAAGGTACCATTACCAGAGACTATGGGTCTTCCCGGATTGCCAGGTTTATGTATTTTAGGCAGCATGTAGAATGTCCCTGGCCTGGTTTAAGCAGGGATGAGGTCAGTTAGTTGTTTTTGGACATGGTCTGGAAACGTTTTATTTAAGTCACATAGTTCATCTTTATATCTTGTAGTGGGTCAATTTCCAGTTCTCTGTAGTATGTAAGATATGTTAGATGTCTGTTAGCTTCATTAATATAATCCTCTCTGTTTAAAATCACCACTGCAGTCTTTATCAGCTTTTTGATGACAATGTTGTGGTTTGATTTCAGTGTCCATATAGCTCTCCGTTCCAGGGGAGAAAGGTTATAATGGGCCAGTTTTTGCCTAGTAAGGATCTGACCACTGATTTGTTGGAGGAAACAATGAATGTAGTTGTCTAGATTTTTGTTACGCCCACTTGAGGGGGTGAATTCAGAGTTCTTTTTCTTATCCATTAAATTATTACTGATTGCGATGTCTTCGCTACCAGTGATTTCTTCCTTGCCATGAAATAATTCTTTAAGTCTCAATCCACCACAAATGACAAACTTGTCCTGCATCAAGCGGAGAAATACAGCACACAGACAGTGCTGTCATTCCAAGCTGTCAGCACTAAAATGTACCATATAATAGTAGCGCATGCATACATCATACAGGAAGAGTGTACTAGCATCTCTACTGTATATAAAAAGGATAACTTTGGGCAGGATTCACAAAGCAGATGCTCTGGGCACAAATGAGATGTGCTGTCCCCAAACAGTGGGATTCACAGAAGGATGCACTGCCAGATGCACTGTGCACAACCCCACTGTGAATATCACTTAAGCACCATGGTGCAACCTGAGATGCTCCAGCATAACCAGGATGCACAGAAGCACCCTGGATACCACAACACTGAATAAGGAGCAAGTAAGCAAGGCACACAGGAGCAATAGGGAGTCTGCAGTGGCATAAAGGATGCAGGGGAACAGATCAGCAGGGACTGGCCAGAGTGCCACAGGGCTGGAGAGTGGCCAAAGCAGATGAGGTGCAGAGACAGAGCACACAATGTGACACCTAGAAGCACCAGACACACACCCCACACAGGGGCCCAACAGGCACAGATGCCATGCACAGGAGTGCCTGGGAAGGTGGGCCACAGCAGCAGAAATGCAATGTGCAGCACAGCAGAGGGTGATGTACACATCCCAGTGCAAAGGAACACAGCAGTGTGGACAAGAGAGATACCACATACGTGCACACAGGTGGACAGGCATAATGGCAGATAGGCCAAAGGCCATGTCCTGCACAGGTGGAACATGCCCATAGGCAATGTGGACCACAGGAAGAAAGGCACAACAACAGGAGACCAGCACAACAGAAGCAGCTGGCATGCACCACTCACAGAATAGGAGCACTGTGAAAGGCAGCATGTTGCAATGCCCACCAACAGGCCAGAGGCAACAAGGAGGGGGCACACTGAAGCAGGCAAGGAAATGGGACAGGGTGCATATGTGCGCAGTACCACAGGTGCACATGTGTGAATGGGAACAAAGGTACAGTGGAAACCAGCAAGCACAACATAGCACATGCATAAGGTACAATGAATGACCACAGACACCATTAGCAATATAAAACATTTTAGTAAAATAAGAACAGTAACAGATGAGACTATGTACAATATCAAACATCAGTAGGAACAAGGGAAGGTGTGGTGTGTGGGAATCAGAAGAAGAACATAACAAACAGTTCACAGGACAGTGATGGTATGGTGGTGGGGGAATGGAGGACAGCAACAGATAATGTTGATGGGGATGGGCATGGAGGGTGGGGGTATAAAAACAAAGGGGCTATGTGCAAGTGTCCCTGTGCCCCATCATACTGGATTGGCTGCAGCATGGTGGCCACCCCTCCATCCCCTGTTATTCAGCACTCAGACCAGTAAATTGATGGCCAGCAGGAGTTGCCCCTGCCACCTGTATTGAGTGGTTCAATGGTCCACCTCAGCACCCTCCTGAGCTTCAACCCTGTCAGCCACCCGAAGATACATCTCCACCACCCTGGCACACCTGGCTGTACTCTCTGTGGACCTACAGTAGGGATACAGACAACAGGTACTAAGTGCCATGTTCCACACCTGCCCCCCCCTTGCCCACCACGCAAGTGTGCAGGACACAGCCACCACGACAATGGCCAACAGACAGCTGGCACACAGCGCCACACTGTTGCCATGCAATGGTACTCAGACAGCACAAGGCCCACATGTACATGCAGAGATAGGCACTGAGGAGTATGCAGCCATGTCCCACATAGCATGTGCAAATGCCAGCAGGCTGCACTACTGTGCAGGCCCTATCTGAACACCAGTGGAGCACCACAGTGTGCCCATGGTCCTTGGCAGATGTGCACAAGGTGAATGGACACACAGGGGCCATGTGCACTGTGGTTCAAGCACATGCCGCCATGGCCACACCCCATGCATGTGTGCAACATGCATCACATGGACATGCATATGGCCTGCAGTGGGCCCCTCCCCCATGACCACACAGAGTATGCACAAGAAGGACACTCACCCGCACCAACACAACCTGGTCCCTGGCCTCCACCATCTGCCCTAGAGAGCCTGGCGTCCACCGTCACCACAGCCCTCTTCCTGACTGCTGGCCCTGCAAGGGCAACACAAGCAAAGAGAACTGTGAGGTGATGGTAGGTGTGTAACAACTCCCACCCCCTGTATCCCACAGCAACAACACTGGTGACAGCAAGCATGATGGATCCACCCCCACAGTGCCCCAATGAAGGCTCCCCAGTCAGCGTGCAGCAACACACATCATCCTAGCCCATGCCCACCATTTGTGTGTGTGTGTGTGTGTGGTGGTCCTGCCTGTGTATCTGTAGGGTGATGTCACTTATCTGGGCATGACACTACAACCCTGTGTGCCCGATCTTGGGTGCTCTGGAGCCTGTCCTGGTCCTAGTGTTGCAGATCCCCATAATGGTGCCTGCATTACTCCCCTGTGCACTTCACCCCTGGTCCTGTGCACAAGGCACTCTTCCACCCTCACCCACACCACTGAGCGTGGCTCAGTGAGCTCATCTGTGCCAAACAGCTATCCCTCCAGAGGCATTACCAGTGCCACAAGGTTGACCTCCTCAATCTCTCCCCAGTTTATGGCCCTGGGCCCTGCAGCCTGAGCACGTGACATGGTTCCTGTCTGAGTCTCCTGGGCAGGTGTGAACAGATCATCTTGCTGGTGAGCAATGGCTCAGTCACACCACATGCACGATAGGCCATTGTGTACCATACCTCGTAAACACAGTATTACAGCGTGGCAATGCGTGATTGCCACCCATTGCATGTCATTGCACATGCGCACTGCATGGGTGGGAGACCAGAGTCAGGGGTCACGGATGGGCCATGCATGCGTGTTCCACATGTATCCACCATATTGTGAATTACAAACAATGACAGTCACATTGCACTGTTGCTGCACACACTACCAGTGTTGCACCGTGCATTGCAGGTGAGCATTGACACTATGTCGTGCCATAGTGCATCACATGCACTCAACAAGTCATGCAGCACTGCACCAATGGCACATGGGGACCTGGATGTGTTGCTGTAATCAATCGTGCAGGTGGAACCACCGAACAAAGTAGTTGACCAGGGAGGGGCTGTGGACATGGCCTACCTAGACTTTAGCAAGGCATTTGACACAGTCCCACACAAAGGATTAATATACAAGTTAGCCAGCCTGGGAGTAGGTCCCAAGATGACAGCCTGGATAAAGAATTGGCTGGAGAATAGGACACAAAGATTAATAGTAAATGGAGTCCACTCTGAAAAAAGGGGGGTTAGTAGTGGGGTACCGCAGGGTTCAGTATTAGGACTGGTCCTCTTCAATGTCTTTGTAAGTGACATTGCAGAGGGACTGGAAGGAAAAGTATGCCTCTTTGCAGATGACACAAAGATCTGCAACAGAGTTGATGCACAAGGTGGAGTGGAAAGGATGAGAAGGGACTTGGCAAGGTTAGAGGAATGGTCAAATGTATGGCAGCTTAGATTCAATGCTAAGAAGTGCAAGGTAATGCACCTGGGAAACAAAAACCCAGGGGAAGAGTACACAATGGGGGGTGAGATACTAACAACAACAAAAATGGAAAGGGACCTGGGGGTAGTCATATCAGATGACCTAAAGGTGGGCAAGCAATCTGAGAGGGCAGCAAGGAGGGCTGGGGGGATACTGGGATGCATAGGGAGAGGCATCACCAGTAGAAAACAGGAAGTTATTATCCTCTGTACAGACAGCTAGTGAGACCCCATCTGGAGTACTGCTGCAGTTCTGGAGACCCAATCTCTGCAAAGACATAGACAGGATGGAAGCTGTCCAGAGGAGGGCACTAAAATGGTGCAGAGTCTGCACCGGAAGACATATGAAGAGAGACTTAAGGAGCTTAATATATATAGCCTCGAGGAAAGGAGGGAGAGGGGTGACATGATAGAAACTTTCAAGTACCTCGAGGGAATCAACAAAGTCCAAGAGGGTAGCATCTTTCAAAAAAAGAGGTGTGCAAGAACAAGGGGGCACATTTTGAAGATAGAAGGGGGGTGGCTCAGAGGTAATTTAAGGAAGTATTTTTTCGCAGAGAGGGTGGTGGATGTATGGAATGGCCTTCCAGAGGAGGTTGTGGAGTCACAAACAGTGGTGGAATTCAAGCATGCATGGGACAGTCATAAGGCAATTCTAGGGGGTGGGGGTAGGAAGAAGCAGGCTGCTGGTTAACTAGGATCTGCAGCTTATCCATCAGGTAGGGAAATGGGCAGACTGGGTGGGCCCAAGCGGTCCTTATCTGCCATCAAATTCTATGTTTCTATGTTTCTATGAACAGGTCATGTTAAGCCTGACATGCCACTGATTCTGCATCGCACATTCATGGGGATATGTTGTAAGTCTTGCGCCACATTCAGGAAATGCCCCAATTTGACCATGCCTACACGGGGAATGCACCATGGGGTGTGTGCTTAAAGCTTCATTTGCACATTTCTGATTGAGGTGAGCTGGGGGAAATTATGCATTTCATAGACAATGCTCTCAGATCAGCTCATTGCAAAATTCAGGGGCATCCCACCTGTTTAGAATCTCATTACAGATGCTTGTGCTCCCAATCTTATTTGCATACCCTGAGCTATAAATGTTTCCTGAATGCACCTCCAAACACCTCAGGTGACCATCAGGAATTGCATCCTTGAGGGTAGGTCTGTTCACATTCTACCATTTACAGCTTGTCAGCACAATGTAACAGTGGAGATTTGAGGACATACAGGCATACCTCTCAATTGTTCCTGTTCTTCAGGAATGTCCCTGAGTGTGCCTCACAGTTTTCCACTGTTTTGTCTACAGTTGGGAGTTCTGTTGCAGAAGTGTAAGAATTCATAGAACAATAGAATGCCAGCCTTGTGTGTTATTACAATCTAGCTCCCCTTCAGATAATACCTTGCACACCAATATGGCAGGATATGTTAGCTAATATTACCATTATTTACATTGTGTCCCTGATATTGGCCACTTGTCCCTGAATGTTTTAAGCCTTACCCTGATATGCAAGGCAGGCAGTTGAGAAGTATGCATACAGGGTGCTGTGCCTCTGCAGCAGTCAACCACTGTGCTGGGACACATCCACAGTTGCCTGCATTGTGCCAATGCCTGCATATTGTCACCCACAGAAACCACAATGTCCGAACAGGACAGAGCTGTGGGACATAGATGTCCTAATTTCACATTAGACAAGGACAGGGCAGTGATAGAGGACTACCTCATCCATCAGGACATCCTGGCTGGCAATGGTGGCAGCCTCCAGCAGAGGGATGAGGGCTGGGAGGCAGTGGCAAGGCATGTAAATGCCCATGGAAAGTTCAATAGAACACCTCTGGAGTGTAGGAAGCACTTCAACGATGAGAACAGAAGAGCAGAGGAGAAGCTGGCAAACATCAAGGCCTCCCTGTGTGGGGCAGGGGGTGGGCCACAGACAGGTGTGCACCTCACACCCACCAAGGAGTTGCTGGTGGCCAGCATGGGCTGGTCAGCTGTGCAGAGTGTTCTGTGAGGGTGCTTCCAGACAGGTGGCAGTCCATCACAGCACTGTGAGCATACATCTCCCAGGAACTGTGACTGTCCATGTGTGTGTGCCATGTGTGCCCTGACTAGCCCCACTGTGGAATACTAGGCGACCATGTGCCTGTGTGCACTGATCATGTAGCTGTATGCCCCATCTGTCTACTATGTGTTGCAGATGCATGACATGGGTGGTGTGGTGGTGGTGGTCATCTGGGATGATATCCCTGTGAGTGGAGTCCAGGGTGTTGGGTCGGTCACCACATGTCCATAAGCACCTGCACAGGCTCAGTGCATGCCTGCATTCACTGGTGCATGGCCGCATCAGTGGCCCCATGGCTGGCTGTCACCTGCATGGCATGTCAGCCACACCTATGGCACACATGCATGTCCCCCTGTACATGCCTGTCTGAACACAGCAGTCACACATGCCAGTAACCATGTTTCCCTTTTCTCTCTCTTACAGCTTCATCACACCCCACATGTGCTGCTGTGGCTGGCGATCTACACGATGGCCTTGTGGGGAAGAACCCGGGCCATCACACAGTGGCCGATGCCAGTCCAGGCCCTTCGAATGCCACTGCAGCCCCGGACATGGCTTTGGGTGTAGCAAGGCTGTTGAACCCCTCTGTGACTCTTGCCATGGCTGGAGGCTAGAGCAGATCGTGGCAGGTCAGTATACTGGGTTTAGCTGATGATGACCAGAGAACAGGGTGAACATTGCGAATGCCCTGCTAGTGCTGGCATCCAGTATGCAGTGGGCATACAATGATGATCCAGACACCACACAAATCTGGGGAGACATGGCTGACAGTGGACTGGCCGTGGCACAGGTGCATGCAAGGGTGGCACCATGTGGCATCAGCGGTCCTATGGCCCCCGGGACACCCACTGGGCCTGCACAACCACCCGGTGGTGGAAGTTGGGAGTCTTGTGTCTGATGCTTCTGTGGGCACAGAGATTGCCAGCAATGTTTAGCAGGCTACTGTGGTGCAGCAACGGGCAGCGGGGAATGATGTTGCGGGTGTCGCTGGATGTGCAGTGGTTTTCCGCGCCCAGTTCCCATCCATTCAGCAGCCTGATTTGGTGCATTCATCTATGGTGGATTCAGCACAGCAGGCCAGGTCCCCACCTGCCCATTGTCACTATCCCCATGAAGCATCCCCTGCCGATGAGGTTGAGGGATACGTATGCTTCCTGTGGGACTCCAAGGAGGGGTAGTCACACCTTAAGGCACAGATCAGGGGCATTCGGTCACAGCTGGCCATGGAAGATGAGTTGTTGGTTGTGTGGCACACCCAGCTGTTGGCAGAGGCTCACCTACTGTAGGTGGGCACAACCACTGATCTGGAGTGTATTGCACTTGCTGCTGAGGTGGCAAATGCAAACAGTGCACCACGTGGCCACCTGGCTGCTAGCCACATCCCCAGGAGTGCCTCATGCACCCCCAGGTCACAGCTTTAGGTGAACCAATTTCTGCTGTTGACGCCACCATGTCTAGCCGTCCCCAACACCCCCAGCTCCCACCTGGGTCTCGGGGATGTCACACCCATTAGCACACATTCACTGTCTCGCTGCAGTACCCCTCCAGGGGTGGCAGACACCCCATCTGTGGTCAGTGGTACTGACACAGCAACCACCAGGCATTGGCATAGCCAGCCATGTCTCAGTGGGAGCCATGGTGCCTCCCACTGACACCTGGGTTGATCGCTCCCATGGCCTCTGTTGTCTGCACTCATAGTGGCCCACACACCAGGCTGACTGTGTCTGGAGCAGTATGGGTGGCATGTGCCTGCCCCAGTATGACACCTGTGTGGGTCATCTGTGTGTTGCACCGTGCATGGATGGGGGCACTACTATTGTGCTGTGTGGCATGGGCATGATGAGTGTGGACCTGAGTCTGCTGTGCATGTGAGCCGGTGGATGTACACTGATCCATGGCTTCCCAAGCACAGACACCGTGTCTCCCCTGACCATGTGTATCCTGCTATATGTGTATGTGTGCATCGCTGTCGCCCCTCATGGGTGTGCTACACGATGGCTGTGTTGTCATTATCTGCCTTATGGTGTGGGTGTATGGTTGTGTGTGGGTGTGGGTGTATGGGTGTGTGTGGATGTGTGTTTGTGGGTGTATGGGTGTGTGTGAATGTGTGTTTGTGGGATTATGGGTGTGTGGGTGTGGGTGTGTTGGGGGGCTGCCATGTTTTTTCCACTTGTGTTACTCACCTGCAGTCCGCAAAATGCTCATCCACTATGGTGCCCTGTGCCGCTGGAACCTGGCAACCAATCGTGGATCCCTGCAGGTCAGTGGTGGTCCGCCACCTCTGCCATGGGGCCCCTACTCTGCTGCATCATTCTCCTCCTCTTCCTCCCTAGAACTGTTGCCCTGAACAGCCTGGACAGCTTTTCCACAGTCAATGGCCAAGTTGTGCAACATACAATAGGCCAGGAATATGCCACAGGCCTTCTGTGAGCTATATCATAGGGCACCACCTGACCTATCCAGGCACCTGAAGCATATCTTCAGCATGCCGAAGACATGCTCGATGATGGCGAATGTTGCAATGTGTGCCTCATTGTAGTGCTCCTCTGCTTCTGTGCCAGGTTGGCAGAAGGGTGTGAGGAGCCAGGGTCGGAAGGGGTATGCCGTATCATCTGTGGGGGGCAAGAGCAGTCTGTTACAACCCTGAACACATGTGCATTGTGTAGCACAGCCCCCCATTCTACCATGGTGCACTGGTGCAACTGGTGCCTATCCACACCTGTCCCTGAGGTGCACCTCCTGGTGCATCTCCCTCCCCCACAGTTGGTGCATTCCTGCACTCCTCAGTGCCTGCATGCCCTGGCTGTCCTTAGCTGCCCTGTACCTACCCATGCACTCTGTCACATTTTCTCACACCTGTCTCATCCGGCATTACCTGCCCCCCTTTGCCCAGCAGTCGCCTGTGCCTGGCAGCATGTGATGCATTCTGCCCTGCCATAAGTGTCTGCAATTGTGCATCACCTCTCCACCCATGCTGCGCTATGTCGCTGCACTGTCCCCCATGTCATGTACATCATTCCCTTTGGCATGCCCACCTCCAAAGTCCCATTGAGGCACCTTCCCCTGTGCAGGCCCTCCTATGGCCCATGCACACCTGCTCTTCCTCCCATCATTTACTGTGCCATGGTGTCCTATTAGTGGGCATATATGCATGCTCCACTCACCCACTAGGTGGCTGCTTTGGTATGTCCACAGTCTCATACCGGTGGCATAGGGTGGATTGGTGCCATGTGAAGGCATCATGCATACTCCCAGGATGTGTGGTGCAGACATTACTGATGCATCCTGTGGCATTGCACACCAGCTGGCAGTTGATGAAGTAGAACCTCTTGCAGTTCATGTATGGCATGTCTTCTTCACCAGGTGGCACATGGATTTCCACATGGGTGCAGTCAATGGCCCATATGATGTCTGGCATGCATGCCACCCTGTGGAACTGCTGCATGGCTTCTGTCTGCTCTGCCTGTGTGCTTGGAAAGCAGATGACTTCTGCAGCATGTGGGAGCAGTGTGGTGAGGAATTGTTTGAGGAGACAGGACATGAACCACTGGGATGTGCCAGTGGTATCTCCAGCTGGCCTCTGGAAGGTTCCTGTGTCAAGCAGGCACATTGCTGTTGTCACCTTGGTCTCCACTGATATGGCATGACCCCTTCCAGTGGGTATTTGCATTTCATCATGGCACAGCTCACAGAGCTGCCTTAGAATTGTCCTGTTCAGGTGGTATTGGCTGACTTTTTCTGTATCTGTCAGTTGTTTGAACATTAGTGTGGCAAGATACCACCGTGGGGCAGGCCACCTATGGTAACTTCTACCACCACGTTGTTGGTTTGCCCATCTCCTCATCCCCATTATCATTTCCACCATCAGGAATGGTGCACCATGCATCTCTGTGGCCTGTGCTCTGCTGCTACTGTTCTGCCTGTTGCTGCTGCTGCTATCCTGCACTCTGCCTGCTGTGGGCTTGCACGTAAGGTTCCTTCTTTTATACTTATCTCCTCATGGCGCATTTGGTGGATACACTGTGAATGCACCCCGTTTGTGCATTCATTTTGCTTTGTGAATAGTTCTGTGCTTTGTGAATAGCTCTGTGCTGTGTATGCACCACATATCATTATTTTCACAGCCCAGTGCATCATGTGAGGCACAGCGCATCTGGGATGCTCTGGGGCATCTCTGCTCTATGTGAATGGTGTCATGGTGCATTTGTGTGCTGCGCCAGTGGATCTCATTTTTGCCCAGTGCATCTGCTGTATGAATCCTGCATTTTTTTTTTGCTTTTTTTTATTGATCAGCAACTCGAATTACAAGCACCTTGTTTATAGGGAGGTACTGCATTATTCATGGCAGACCCTCATGCATGCAGTGCTTTCATTCCCAGACATTCACACTGAAATGTATTGTATATCAGAAGCCCTAGCATGAATAGTAAAAGGAAAATGTAGAGTAGAAGGAAAATGTTGTTGTTTTGTGCTTAGCCAGTGACATTACCGTATTTGTTGAAAATGCACATTTTTAAGAATTCTCATTTTTAAACATTGCACAATTTGGGGAAAAATTAGCAATTTACTAAAATTGCACATTATCAGGAACTCACATGTCTAAAAATGTACAATTTGGAGAACATGATGTCATCTGCTGCAACTGTGCATTTTTAAGAAATCACATTATTAAAAAATGCACAATTTTGGAAATTAATTTTGGTAAAATGAAAAAAAATTGCACTGGATTTTGACATAATGTTTTTCAGAAAATTTGCAAATGTAAAATTGGCAGTTTTGTGTAATTTTGCAACAGTGCTAAGAATTTCATCCATCACTATTCATGACTCAGTTTACTAATCTGTGATTGTCATCACAGACACCTTTGTGCACTAAAATCCAGAATGATGATAAATCGGATATATTTATTGTATATTTTATTTTTTGTAATGACAATATTAATTTGTCAGCAATAAAAATTTTACATTACATTATACTGAAATTTGTCAGAAAAGTCCTAAAAAGTACAAATCCCTTCAATTTTAACAATAAATAAATACAAAATAATTCATTACTTGCATGATCCGCTCCTTATGCACAAAAAGCAAATGGATACAGAATATTTTTGAGCATGTACCAGACTTACCCATCATTTGTTTGATATAATACATTAGGGGCCAGACATTCAAAAGTTAGGATGAGCGCCATGGTGTTTTTGCCCATGCTAACCAGCTTTAGTACCCAGTTTGTGGGTTGGGTCTATGTTCAGAGATGCCTGTAGCACAGACAAAACCTGTTAGTGCTCGAGAACAAACATAACACTGCACCCATATAAATAAGGGGTTTCCCCTGCATATTAGTGCAGTGGCCAGTTTCAGAGGTTTGTGTCAGTGGTAAATGGCATCCAAAGACACAATAGTTACTGCCTTTGCAAACCTAATCTTAACTGGGAGCCAGTTCCTGTTGGAGAGACAGCTGTACTTCAGCAACCCATCCCCCCCCGGAATGTAATCCTATTGAAACACAGGGGGCTGGATTCTGAAAGGTTGTGCGGCCACTGTAGAGGACTTGTGGCAGTGTGGTTGACTCAACTTTCACCATGCATCAAGCATTGTGGTAAGCATGATTCCAAAAGATGCTTGCCATAAAAGCCCTGCCACAAATCTGGAACGAGTTAGACCAGCTTCTCCCTCGTCAAAATTTGTGTCCATCGGGGCACCCTTTTATGGGACTTGCCCCAAACCTTTGGCACAGGCTGCGATAATGTGGGGAAAATGTTGCAGATGCAACACCCCTTTGAGAATTGGACCACTCTGCCTCCAAGGGGCTTTGGCACATCTGCAACACCCTTTGCATCAGACATTGGGCTTGACTCAAGACTTGCATCCCCTTTCTGGAATTGGGAGCAGGATGTCTGGCTAAAAACAAAGTGAGTAGCAATCAGAAGATATAAGGAGATGCTGGACTGGTGGCACTAAGGGCTGAGGCATCTTGCCTTACCTCGTGCTACGTCAGTGACCCAAGTTTGAAAATGACCTTGGGGCCACCGGGTTATGGGCACGGGGGGAGGGTGGGAGTAGGATCAAATGTTGGCGTTCTTTCCCCTGGGGGGAGGTCACCCGTCCATAGTTCTGCAGCCACCTGATGGAGGTCTGGTGGCTGGCACAGATGATAACGGAGCAACAGGTAGGGTGGGGCATCCTGCAGTGTGCAATGTGCCCATGCCTCCATATGCGTGCATCACATTGGGGATATGCAGATTAGACCAGGAAACAGTTAAAACTAATAAAGTACCTAAGGGAAAAAAAGAAGATATAATGAGGTGCAGTGAGAGGAGGATAGGTAAGTGTATAGGGGGAAACAGAGGGAAGCATGGAAAGCAGTATGGAGTGCATAGGCACAAACTGAAGAGAGAATAGCCCAGAAGGTAATGAAAGAGGAGAAGACATTTGTTTTAGATATGTAAGTGAAAACAGGAAGACCAGGGGTGGGATTGTTAGGCTAAGATGGGAAGGGGAGACTGTGCAGAGAGGGACCAGGAAAAGGAAGACATCCTGAACAAATACTTTTGTTCAGTGTTCACAGAGGAAGAAGAAAGGGGAGGTGAAAAAATCTAACAAAAGCTTTGGAGGTAGGGAAGTGGACACTAGCCCTGTTTTGGAGGACAGAGTCCTGAAGGTACTTGTTAATTTGATGGTGAACAAAGCAATGGGGTAAGATGGGGTTCATCCAAGGGTAATGAGGGAACTCAGAGAAATACTGACTGCACCTCTAACAGTTCTATTTAACAACTCACTGGAAACATGAGTGGTTCTGGAGGACTAGAGCAGGGTGGATGTAGTCCCACTATACAAAAGTGATAGCAGGTAGGAGGCTGACTATTGGCATGGGGTCATAATGTCACAAACTAAACCACGCACGTCAAGAATGTGCAGGGACAGCATGCCACAACGCAGCAGCAGCATATAATGCCAACTGCAATACAATTGCAGCACACCCAAAAGGTCTTTTTTTTGTTTTGCAGGGGGCTCCACCCCATGCACTCCATACATGGAGACTTTGCTCCCCACACCCCTGGAACTATTATAATCAACTCCAAGATGGTATGAAGACAGAGACAAGAGGAAAATCCTTATCTGCACTTGTCTGCAGTGCACAAACAATAATAATATAAAAAGATTCCCTAGCAGGGAATCGAACCCTGATCCTTCCAACATACCCACTGCAGGGTCGGGAGCTATAGTCACTCCACCATGGGAGTGACTCGACCAAGCACCCAACCGTCTGTGGTTACATCCACTTCTTCTTCCATGGAGAGCATCAGAGGGTAGCAACACTTTCGTATCACTGACATTCCCTTGTCACTCTAAACCCACATGCACTACTGCCAGTGCGATTCTTCTTGCACAGTTTACTCCGTGATATTATGACCTGGTGCCCTGGAAATTATAGGCCAGTAAGCCTATCAGTGGTAGGAAGGTTAATAGAATCACTACTAAAGAAAGGATTGTTAAATATCTTGAATCCAGTGCATTAAAGACTTAAGGCAGCATGGTTTCATAAGGTGGAGGTCATGTCAAATGAATTTGATAGATTTCTTTAGCTGGGTTGCTAAGGGTGGAGTGGTGGACATAGCCTACTTAGATTTCAGTAAGGCGTTTGACACCTTTCCACACATGAGACTGGTAAGCAAGGAAGCTGGGTAGCTTAGGAGTGAGCCCAAAGGTAGTAAACTGGATAAAAAAATTGGTTGATGGATAAGCAACAGAGGGTAGTGATAAATGGAGTTCACTCCAAGGAAGGAAAGAAAGATAACCAGTGGGGTGCCTCAGGGATCAGTGCTGGGATTGGTCCTTTAACTATTTTTATAAGTGACACTGCCTGGGAGCTGGAAGGGAAAGTCTCCCTCTCTGCAGATGACATCAAAAGTTACAATAAGGTGGACACTCCACGGGGGAAGGGGGAGAATGAGCAGAGACCTAGAAACATAGAAACATAGAATTTGACAGCAGATAAGGACCGCTTGGCCCACCCAGTCTGCCCATTTCCCTTCCTAATGGATAAGCTGCAGATCCTAATTAACCAACAGCTTACTTCCTCCTTCCCCCACCCCTTAGAATTGCCTTATGTCTGTCCCATGCATTCTTGAATTCCACCACTGTTTTTGACTTCACAACCTCCTCAGGAAGGCCATTCCATGCATCCACAACCCTCCCCGTGAAAAAATATTTCCTCACATTACCTCTGAGCCGTCCCCCCTCTATCTTCAAATTATGCCCCTTGTTCTTGCACACTTCTTTTTCTGAAATATGCTACCCTCTTGGACTTTGTTGATTCCCTTGAGGTACTTGACAGTTTCTATCATGGCCCCCCTCTCCCTCCTTTCCTCAAGGGTATACATATTAAGCTCCTTAAGTCTCTCTTCATATGTCTTCTGGTGCAGACCCTGCACCATTTCAGTTGCCCTCCTCTAGACTGCCTCCATCCTGTCTATGTCCTTGTGGAGATTGGGTCTCCAGAACTGCATGCAATAGTCCAGATGGGGTCTCACTAGCTGTCTGTACAGAGGGATAACAACTTCCTGTTTTCTACTGGTGATGCCTTTCCCTATGCATCCCAGTATCCCCCAGCCCTCCTTACTGCCCTCTCACATTGGTTGCCCGCCTTTAGGTCATCTGATATGACTACCCACAGGTCCCTTTCCATTTTTGTTGTTGTTAGTATCTCACCCCCCATTGTGTACCCTTCCCCTGGGTTTTTGTTTCCCAGGTGCATTACTTGGCACTTCTTAGCATTGAATCTAAGCTGCCATACATTTGACCATTCCTCCAACCTTGCCAAGTCCCTTCTCATCCTTTCCACCCCACCTAGTGTATCAAACCTGTTGCAGATATTTGTGTTATCTGCAAAGAAACATACTTTTCCTTCCAGTCCCTTTGCAATGTCACTTATAAAGACATTGAAGAGGACCAGTCCTAGTACTGAACCCTGTGGTACCCCACTAGTAACCACCCTTTCTTCAGAGTGGACTCCGTTTACTATTACCCTCTGTGTCCTGTTCTTCCGCCATTTTTTTTACCCAGGCTATCATCTTGGGACCCACTCCAAGGCTGGCTAACTTGTATATTAATCTTTTGTGTGGGGCTGTGTCAAATACCTTACTAAAGTCTAAGTAGGCCATGTCCACAACCCCTCCCTGATCTACTACTTTGGTCACCCAGTCAAAGAAATCTATTAGATTTGTCTAACATGACCTTCCCACTGTGAATCCATGCTGCCTTGGGTCCTGTGTCCCTCTGGCCTCCAGGTACTCAACAATTCTTTACTTCAGAAGTGATTCCTTCATTTTCCCTATCACCGAGGTCAAACTAACAAGTCTGTAGTTTCCTGCCTCTGTCCTGCTCCCACTTTTGTGAAGTGGAATAACATCTGCCCTCCTCCAGTCCTCAGGTACCACCCCATCCTCTCATGATTTATTAAAGATGGTAGTCAGCGGTGTCACTAGTTCTACCCTTAGTTCTTTTAGAATTCTGGGATGAATCCCATCAGGGCCCATTGCTTTGTCCACCTTCAATTTTAAGAGTTCTTTCAGAACTCTTTCTTCTGTGAATGGGCTCTCATCAACCCCCCTATCCAGAGTGTTTCTATTGTTTGGTTTAGGTACCTTCCCTTCTTCATTTGTGAATACTGAGCAAAATATTTGTTTAGTATCTCTGCCAAAACTAGAGGAGTGGTCAAGAGTATGGCAGCTGGGTTTCAATGTGAAAAATTGCAAAATAAGGTACTTAGGGCACAGGCACCCAAAGCACAGTACAAAATTGGTAGTGTGGTATTGATGACCACCAAGCAGGAAAGAAACCTGAGAGAAATCATATTGGATGACCTAATGGTGGCCAAGCAGTGTGACAAGGCAGTAGGGAGGGCAAGTGGGATGTTGGTGTGCATAGTGAAGTGTATCACCAGTAAAATGAGGGAGGTGATGTTTCCTCTGTATAGATTGCTGGTAAGACTCCACCTAGAGTATTGTGGCCAGTTCTGGGGACCATATCTCCAGGAGGACATAGACAGAGTGGAGGTGGTCCAGAGAAGGGCAACTGAAATGGAGCATGATCAGCATCAAAAGCCCTATGAGAAGAAACAAAAGGACCTCAGTACAGTACATACACCCTGGAACAGAGGAGGGTGAGGGGGAGATATGATAGAGACATTTAATTACCTCATGGGGGGGTAAATAAGGTGCAGGAGGGGAGTATTTTTCCTAAGAAAGGGTGTTCAAAAACAAGGGAGCATGCTATGAAGCTAGAGGGGGTAAATTCAGGAGAGATGTGAGGAAGTGTTTCCTCACAGAAAGAGTGGTGGATTCCTAGAACAGCCTTCCAGTGGAAGTGGTGGAGGCCAAAACAGTGGTGGGATTCAATAATGCATGGGATAAGCACAAAGGAATCATAGTAAAAGGGAAGGGGGGAGGGAGAAAGAGTTGTAGATTGAGCATGGCCTGATGTAATACTGTAGAAAGGGAGAAATGGGCAGACTGGATGGGCCAAGTGGTCCTTATCTGCCATCAAATTCCATGCTTCTGTGTTTCTGGCATCTAGTGGCACCCACCACTCTCTGATCCCCCATCCCAGTACTGTGATTATCTGTCCTGGTGTCTAGTGGCACACACCCCCTTCAATCCTTAATCCCTGTCCTGTGATGGTCTCTCCTGGTGTCTAGTAGCAACACTCATACCTTTGAGCCCATATCCTGTACTGTGACTATCTGCCCTGGTGTCTAGTAGCACCCTCTCCCCTCTCAGCTCTGTACTGTCACTGTTTGTTCTGCTACCTAGTGGCACCCTCCACCCTCTGATCCCCATCCTGGTACAGTGATTGTCTACCCTGGTATCTAGTGGACACACCCCACCCTCTGATCCCCCCTCCCAGTACTGTGACTGTTTGCCCTGGTGTCCTGTGGCACCTCACCACCTCTGGTTGCTTGTCCCATATAGACACAGTTCATCCCTTGTGCCTAGTGACCCCCTTATACTGCACATCTCTAGATGCTTCTATAAGTTATGGAGCCTAGAGGAGCCCTCAAATCAATGATCACACAACCTGGTGAATATGTTGACTTTTTGGTGGCTAATGGAACCCCCCACCTGCCCATCACCCATGCTGGTGCTACCACTGTATTTCCAGTGGATAGCAGGCTCTCTTGCTCTGGCCTCCTGACCTGGATAGTTCCTTGCCTCCCTGGTGCCAAGTGACATCCTTCATGAGCTCCTGGCCCATGTACCTGGACCTATACCTGCTATCCAGTGGTACACCCTGACTAACGATCACCACAAGGACTGCCAAAGAGTGGTAATTCCAACATCTCCTACCCACTCCACCCACACCCACCATACTCCTGACCATCCCCCACATACCAGTAATGGAAGGGCCATGTGCAGAGCCCAATATGATGAACATTAAAGCCTTCCTCGCTCTTCTGTGACTGGCTGCCGTATGGGTTGATAGTGACCACACGAACAGTGGACTGTCTACTGTATGCATGTTCACTCTTATCTCATGCACTGGCAGGACACAGAGGTGAGAAGAGGGCTGTGGCAGTCATAGTATTGGGCTCCTCACATGGTTGTGCAATCACAGATATGGGGGGGTTGTCTGGGTGCAGGCATAGTGGGTGAGGGCCATGGAACTGCCACTGTTTGGCTGTCCTTGCAGTGACTGGTGGTCAGGAGGTATGATTGGACACCATGGATAGGTCCAGGTACATGGGCCAGGAGCTCAGTGGGAATGCCTAGGACACCAAGGAGGCAGGGAAGTATCCGGGCTGGGATGCTATAATGGGGAAGGGTCTGCTAGCCACCAGGGACTATGCAGTAGCACTGGGATGGGTGGGGGGGTCCACTATCCACTAGGGAATTGATGGATTCACCCGGATGGGTGATTTGTGGGTGAGAGATTCACTAGTCACCAAGACATACAGAGGCATTAAGGGGACAGATGTTGGGGGATGGGGTACTAGTCACCAGGGACGGCCTGCGACTATATGGGACAGGTGACCAGGGGTGATGGAGGTGTCATGGGACACCAGGGACTCTATTGCAATCACTGAGCTGGGTGTTCGGGGGCCACTAGACATGAGGGACTATTTGCAAGCACTGGCATGTGTGCTCGGAGGGTGGGGGGTGCCACTGGACACCATGGTATACTGTACTTGCAATATTCTCAGATGAGTGGTGCAAGGCTGAGGGTTGCCTCTAGACACCAGGGCAACATTTTCACTAACCTGGATGGGGAACAGGGGGGTGGTGGTACAACTAGACACCAGGGCAAGGGCTACACATTGGCAGGACAGGTGTTTGGGGGGTGGGGGATGCTACTAGCCATGGAGGAAGGCATCAGGATGGCCTAATAGGCCACCACTTTCAGTTCAAAAAAGCCCATAATGAGCAAGCTAATAGAGGTGTGCCAAAATAAGCTTTCACCAGCTGAATTTCTGCAAAAGTCTTATTTTCGCTTCCCCAAAAGTGTGGAAATCAAATTAGCAACTTTCATAGAAATTCTGACTTAGAATGCTGGAATAAATGCATAAATGCAGATTAAATGTCCTGTGCAGCCAGTATAGTGTTATGCTTGTGCAACTGTGTTAGTTTGTTTTTTGGCTGCTTGCACTCTGTATTCCACAGGAATTTCCACCCTGTAGGGGTATGAAAGGCAAGGAACCCTCAGAGAGGGTTCCACCCCTAGAGGTACCATGGATGATTCCCATGGCTAAAGTTACCTTAGGAATCCCCCTAAGGAGAGAGAGATGCTGCTGGAGGAGGAGGGGAGGATGGTGGGGCAAAGAAAAAGTGCTTCACACTGAGGCTGAGACTGAGAGGAACTGCTTATATAGCTCAGGAAATGGGAGTGGCTGGTTGCTTGGCCATTGAACTCCAAACATAGCCTTTCCAATTCAATGTCCTGCACAGCCAGCATAGTGTTATGCTTGTGCAACTGTGTTGGTTTGGTTTTTGGCCATTCACACTCTCTATTCCAGAGGAATTACCACCCTGTAGGGGTATGAAAGGCAAGGAACCCTCAGAGAGGGTTCCACTCCTAGAGGTGCCACGGGACAATTCCCATGGCTAAAGATACCTCAGGAATCCCCAAAAGAAATGTAGTACAATCATATCCCAAAGAAGGAGGTGACACAAAGCATATGAGCAAGCAGTAAGTGTGATGAAGGAGCAATAACTGTAATGTAGTAGAGAAGCATAGACAGTTTGATAACGTAATAAGATGCTGAGTTTGACAATGTAATGAAATGCCCAGGTATGCGTAGCATGATACTAATGGTTTGCATTGAGAATGAGGGGATCCTCTAAGGACTGAGAGAATGGCAGGACATCCTCCACATCCATCCAACAGCAGAACCCATCTAAAGAAACTAGGGGACACTACTATGCTAACTAACAGTTATGACCTGAGGCAACGGAGGAGAGAAAAAAAACCCTATGAAGAGGAAATCTCTGGGGATCTAAGGCCTGGGTCTCCTTCCCTCCAGGCTTGGGATAGTTTATTTAGTGACGACTTTGCAGCTGCAATTTGGAAAACCCTATTAAAGGGAGGTGGAAAATATTTCAATTTGGAGGAAGGTTCTCACTCAAACCCTCTAGCAGGAATGCCGTGGAAGGTTGTGAGAAAATTCTGCAACAATACGTGTGACCAAGGTGGAGGAGGAGAGCAATGACTGCTGAGGCACTCACCTGGCCTACCCACCCTAAACTGAAACCAGGTGAACCAGAGACAGTTGTAGGGAGAATGCAGTGAAGGTGCCTTGCTAGGGAAAACACTAAAGTCAATGGCTAACCATTATAATGGAACACTAGAGCCAAAGGAGATCATTGTAACCACCCTTCACTGCTAATCTTAAATTCTATACCAGGAGCTGCTTTCATATAGCAGGCAGCTAAAACCAAGCCCAGGGCGAGGACATTCCCAGCTATGGGCTAGGTGAGAAGGATCCCACGCCAAGTTGGACATGCCCAAGATGCAGACTAAATGCAGAGTGAGACCATCAGCTGCAGGAACCCTGCACCAGAATAGAATGGCGGGCATGCTCCAGAAATTGATTGAGAGTTAAAAAGCTGGTGAACTGAATGAGCATGGAATGCTAAGATCATAATGAGCATTGAGTGCTGAGATCTTGCAAGGTCGAATGCAGAATTCAGTGCAGCAGAATCCCAGAGGCCAAAACCGAGGGGATGGCAGTAGGCATGGTGCAATGGTTTGTGTAAGCAATAAGCAACGATTGAGTAAGCAAGCATGGACCTGCACATAGGTCAGTAAACAGAGTAGTAATAAGTGGACCTGCATGTAGGTCTGCATAACATAGTAGCAATGAAACAGCACTGAATAGTGGGACAAGCCAGCCAGGCATTTCAAAGCCAAATGAAGGTGACAAACTCTGAGGATTTTCAATGGTGAAGACAAGATTTAGAACAGAAATAATTAGCCACATGGGCCATGACCCCCAAACACCTCCCAGTCCCCACTGTAGGACAAATAAGAAAGTGATGGAAGGGCCGAGAACCACATGCAGATATTAAAGCTAGTTTAATAGCCTCAGCAGGAGCGTTACCTAACCTCAGAGTAGAACAGCAGTGTATAATGGGAATAATAGGATTGAACTGCATAGTAAGGTTCAGAGCTTGAAGCAGGTGTACAAACATAGAAGCAGCATCTGTATTGAGTACACTGAGTTGCAAACTGCAATAAACATAAAATAAAGGAGGCACAATACTCTGGAAAGCAGCTGTCATAGGCAGTGCAATGAACTGCAGCAATGAGGCAAGTAGAATGAGTTGAGCATGACTGAGCTGTATAGCCAAGGTTCAGTGTGAGCCAGAATCAGGTGATAGCAATTAAGTATGCAACAATGAAAACAGTTATGGCTGAGCTGAACACATAGATAATGTTTGCAGTTGCATTGCAAGGAATTTGAGTGTTGTAACTGAAAGAAACTCGAGTTGTGAGTAACTGAAAGCAAGTAGTATGAGCTCTGGAGTAGCAATATGCCAGGAGCTTAGAAACAAAGACCCCCAAAAAACAAAACCAAAGACACACAAACACAGAAAAGAGGGAACAAAGACAGAAGAAGCATGCACAGCCGAAGGCAAAATACAAACCAGAAGTAGGAAAAAAACATAGAAGCCAGTAGACAAGGAGGAGCAGCAAGGGAGGGGGGTAGGTCCCAACCAGCTCAGAGGACAGACGGACATAGCTTTCAGCTGCAAAGAAAAAGTGTTTCACAATGAGGCTGAGAGGAACTGCTTATATAGCTCAGGAGTGGGAGTGGCTAGCTCCTTGGCCATTGAACTCCAGGCATAGCCTTTCCAATTTTTGTATTAAACTGTGGAGAAAAAAGTCCACAGAACTGATCACTGAACTGCAAAATAATTACATATACTGAGGAATAATTCATTAAACTGCAGAAAAAAATTCCTCAGAACTGTTATCCTGTAGTTCATGTCATGTGTATTATTCCACAGCTGAGTCAAAATGTTCCATGGAACCGGGTGAAAATCTGTGAAACATATTCAGAAGATTCTGATCTTGCCAATGGTGAACCTTCAGAAAATTCTGCAAAATTTCTGAATTTTTGCAAAAGTTCCATTAATAGCAGAATTCCAAACTTTCACGCATCTCTACAAGCTAATGGCCCCACAGCACCATACATGCCCAATGGGATCATTTACATTTTGCAGCTTAATAGTGTGTCATGACTCCTCGCACTATCTGATCTGCGGCATAATTCCCAGTGGTCTGGCTGCAGCCCAAGTGCATGTTGGGGCAACACAAACTGACTTAACATTGCACCAACACAGGCCTATATTCAGTCAGATAATGCTGGTGTGCTACCTGTAACCCGATTGAATATAGCAACCTCTGGGTCAGGCGCAAGCACAAAGTAAACCTTTGCACCCCCCTTTTGCACTTTTTTCAGTATCCACCCCAGGACTGGTAGTTTTGTACAAGCAGCATTTGTGGCTGATTGGTTCCAGATTTGCCTTTGTATCCTTATGTCCTCCTGCATTTCTGTAGTGTAGAGGAGTTTTCTTGAGAAGCAATCTTTTGGCGCTAGTGTGTTTCCATACCGTAGGGTTCCTTTATATAAGGGGTATGTCTGTGAGCCAGTTATCCTTTAGTCATCTGGTGATGTCTATGGCAGTCTGAAGTGGCAGTTTGGTCAGGAGCATGATCTGTGGTCAAGAATGGCATCGGAAGTTCCTGGATACTGTGTATGGACTGGTGTCAGTCATTAGAGCTGATCAGTTCTATGGCTGGCAGTAGAGTGGCATCAAGTAAAGACAGTGGCAGCAGCATGAAGGGCGTGGCATCTGAGAAGACAGCTGGAGCATCAAGGGATATGTCAGCAGCTACATGCAGGACTTGGAAGCTGAGGAGAGGGTTGGTGTGGCAAGAGCCATGGTTGTTTGGTGAGCAAAATGGTCAGGGGATTCTTGTTCAGGTGGCTGCAGTTACATTTTTTTTTTGCCTTCTCATTAATGTGTTGCTTAGCATGACAATTTTAAATTGGTTTGGTAGGTTTGTTGTTTGTGTATCAATTGCTGAGATTAGTTAATTTGGGGTTAATTGATAATTACTTAATTGGTGACTTGCTTATTATCATCTGGTAAGTCTCATCTCTGTAGTGTGCAAACTCATGGAAATGATACTAAAAGAAAGACAGGTGTCATACCTGGAGGACAACTGCCTCCAGGATATGAGGCAGACTGGGTTCGTTTCGTGGAAGTCCTGTCAAACCAACCTGATACAGTATTATGACTGGGTGACAGGTGAGCTGGATAAGAGTTATGCAGTGAATATTCTCTACTTGGACTTCAGCAAGGCCTTCAATTTGGTGCCTCATGGGTGGCTTGGGGGGGAAGCTAACTGGTGTAGGAGTACAGGGAAAAATGATGAACTGGATTACAAGCTGGCTGAGTGGGAGGCTGCAATGGGTGGGGTGGGAGGGGAGCTCTCAACTCCAAAACCAGTGATGAGCGAGGATGCTACAGGGCTCTATACTGGGACCAGTATTATTTGGGCTCTTTATATCAGACATTGCACTCTGGGTGGTGAGCAAGATAAGTCTGTTCGCTGATGACACCAAAATCAGAGCAGTGGTGGATGGAGAGGAGAGATGGAAGCAGCTGCAGAGGGACCTAAGCAAGCTAGAGGAGTGGTCAGAGAGGTGGCAGCTGGGGTTCAGTGCAAAGAAGTTTAAGATTATGCACTTGGGACGAAGAACCCAAGGACAGAATACTGGCTTACGGGGGGGGGGGTTAAGCTGGGGATCACTGAGGAGGAGAAGGACCTAGGGGTAATGGTAACAGGGATCATGAACAATACTGCCCAGTGCAGGAAAGCAGCTGCAAAAGTAAACAAAATTCTGGGGTGCATAGCGAGGGGGTTTTCATCCAGGCAAAGAGAGGTAATCTTGCCCCTATACAGGTCGCTGGTAAGGCCGCACTTGGAGTACTGTGTGCAGTTTTAGAGTCCATACCTGAAGCATGATATTAGGCTACTGGAGGGGCTACAGAGGGGGCAACGAAGATGATATGTGGAATGGAGGGGAGAAACTATGAGAGCAGGCTGGGAGACCTGAATATGTACACCCTGGATAATAGAAGGGACAGGGGGGACATGACAGAGACATTCAAGTATCTGAGGGGAATCAATAAGGATGGGGCAGACAGGGTCTTTAAGTTAAGGAGGGGGAGGGACAATAGGGGGCATGGGCTAAGAAAAGAGATGGGGAAGATTTAGGAGGGAAATGAGGAGACACTATTTCACGGAGAGGGTGGTAGCAAAATGGAACACACTACCAGAATGGGTGGTATCATGTAAATCTGTGAACAGCTTTAAAAGGTCTTGGGTTCAGGGAGCAGGGAAGAGTGAGGGTAGGGGAGGTGGGGCGGCAGTGGGATGACAAATAGGAGGGGGGTAGGGCAGCTGCAAATTAGGGATGCTAGCTGCAAACTTGAGCAGGCATAGATAGACTGGGTGGACTGTTTCTGCTGGCACATTCTTATGTTCATATGTTCATACATATTTAATTTTAAAAAAAGTTTTACAAGGACGGACATACTGAGCAGGAAACAGTTTATTTCCAGATGTGTCTGGGGGGGAGGCAGAGGGTGAGATCAATAACAATTTATAAAATGGCAAGAAAAAATCTAGAAATCTCATTGGCCAAGACAAATCAGCTGACCGTACATTAATTCTCTGTATACCCACAGTCATCCTGGTCCTAAACCACATTACACAATGAGCAGATCAGTCCTCCTACAACCAGAACTATCTTCCATCAGTCTCCCTACAACCAGAACTGATCTTCCACCACAAACATGGCCGCTACCTTTACACTGTAGAAACCTTCAACTGGGCCCTGAAATTAAAATGATCTTAAATATAAAATAAAACAAATTAATTAAATGTTGTTTACCAGATTGCTACACTCTCCTTACACACATAAACAAATTAGAAACATTAAGTATTGTTTGTAGTTTTCATTACAACTGTTTATTTGCTAATGGTGAAAAATCCCCCTTCTATCTTTACCTGCTCATTGGGGAAATCTTTTCTGCTTTCCCTGACAAGTGAGATAATTGAGTCTCTGGCTCTAAAACTGGCCTTTGTTGTCTGTGTGTACAGTATGTTAGTAGAGGAACATTCTGCTAGTAGAACTGAGAAGAATTTTGAATCCCTGCATTCCATGGTAAACATTCCATGATAAACATTCCATTTCTTGAATGTGGGGAAACACAGAGGGGAAAAAACAGAATGAAGAAAGTATGCAATAATACTATATAAACAAAGAAAAAAGGTGGTAAATGACTCACCCTGCTATTTATCTTTTAGGACAGAGCCAGCAGTTCATGATGCTGTCAGTGAGCATGGCAGTTTTGAACCACGCTCATGCTTGCAGCACTGTGGAACTGAGAAGCCTCTGTTGAGGCTTTCTTTTAGTTTTGTCTACAGAGGAGAATGAAATAAAATAAGAGGGCTATGTGTCATACTTAGAATGAGGAAAACAGCATTTGTGAATTGTTGTGGCTGGCAGGGGAATATGAAGCTTAAGTGGGCAGGGAGGCACACACTGTATAACACTACTTTAATCTAGCACCAATAGGAGGAAGGACTATTTTATGTTAAAAGCACAGGTTCACTTACATTTTTACTTATTTAAAAATTTGTTTAAAAATAAAAAAACTGCTTCTAAAAATAAAGGGACATTTTATAAGCGCAGTAAGACACTCCGGGGTTGTGCATTACGGTGTGATAACTGCACTCCTAGGGATGACCGGCACTTGGCCTTCGGCCTCGTGCCTAACTACACCCCTAGGAGTGCAGTTATCACACTGTAATGCACACCCCGTTGTGTCTTATTGCTTACAACCTGTAACAAGGTGCAGTGAGTAAAATAAATTAACAACTGTGCAAAAGGCAGATTCACAAAACTTTGCCTGGGCACAAATTCAGTTTGCCCAGGGCAAACTGGGTTTTGCCTGGAGTTGGTATTCACAAAGTTCAGTTTACCCAGGCAAACCAGGTTTGCACCCAGGCAAAGCTAGGAGGGGGTCCACAATGCAAGTGAAGGGGAAGGGACCTGCATGTCCCCCAGTCCAATTCACAAAGGCATTGCTGTGTGCAAGGGACATTTGTGAAGGCCCTTGCATGAAGAAATTACCACCAGCAAAAACCAGGTGGTAATCTGCGCAACCCTAGTGGTTGGCAGAGGTACTGTGCGCCCCCACCATTCTCCAATCACCAACCCGATGTATAAAATAATGTTTCTATAGTGTAGAGATCTCTCTCCATCCCAGATCGCCCACCCAATATTGAAAATATTTTTTCTATAGTGTAGCAGTCTCTCCCCATCCCCGATCACCCACCTGATGTGTCAAAATAGTTTTCCATAGTGTAGTGGTCCATCCCCCTTCCTGATCCCCAACCCATGTGTCAAAATAATGTTTTCTTAGTGGAGGGGTCCCTTCCCATCCCCGATCACCCACCCAATATTGAAAATATTGTTTCCATTGTGTAGCAGTTCCTCCCCATACATGGTCACCCACCGGATATGTCAAAATAATGTTTCCATAGTGTAGTGATCCCTCCCCTATCATTGATCACCTGCCACAGGTGTTAAAATGTTTACCATAGTGTAGTACTGACCTACCCTGCCCCAATGGCCAATCAACATCCTCAAATGGACAAAACCCCATTCCATGGTAGTCTAGTGTCCCTTCCTGATCACCATTCACCGTCCCTGTATCCAAAAATATATTCCCTGGTAGTCTAGTGGTCTCCCCCCTCCCTCAATGTCTGATCACTGTCCCCTTTTGAGCAAAATGCTCTGGTAGTCTAGGGCCCCCCCCCCACCAGTTCCAGATCCTTGTCCACTGACAACAGCCTGCAATCCCTGGTGGTCTAGTGGCCCCCATCCCCCCACCTTCTCAGGTAATCAGTGCCACTGTTCATGAGGTGGGCTCTCAAAAAGCCGATGTTGCAAATTTCATGAAAAAAATCCCCAAAATCACTGTTTTACGAGTGTGTGTTGCACAGTTTCCACGCATGCTCATAACTTTGTGAATTTGTAATATTTTCACTCCAGATTTTCAACATTGGCATTTTTGCACACCTTCTTATGAACAGTACAGCTGTCATTTTTCACATCCTGGCTGAAATGTGTTTTCACACTTCCAGAGCAGAATAGCGCTGTTGCTGTGGGAAATCAGTGTTCAGGACACATTATGAAAATCACAGTGAAACTGTTCATGAGCAGAGGTCCTAAAATGACTATATCAAAAATTTGGTGACAAAAATCCATAAAAGGACTGTGTTACGAGCATGTGTTGTGCAGTTTCCATGCACCCTTGTAACTTTGCAAATTTGTAATACAGTATTTTCACTTCAAATTTTCAACATTGGCATTTTTTCATACCTCCTTATGAACAGTACAGCTGCCATTTTTCACATACTGGCCAGAATGTGTTTTTGCACTTCTGGCGCAGAATAGCGCGGTCACCTTGGGAAATCAGTGTTTGGAACAGATTAGGAAAATCAGTGACTCTGTTCATGAGCAGAGGTGCTAAAATGCCTATGTTGAAAATTTAGTGTCATAAGTCCATAAAATGACTGTGTTATGAGTGTACATTGTGCAATTTCCATGCACCCTTGTAATTTCACGCATTTGTAAAATTTTCACTCCAGATTTTAAACATTGACATGTTTTCACACCTCCTTATGAACAGTATAGCTGTCATTTTTCATATCCTGCCTGAAATATGCTTTTATACATCTGGTGCAGAATAGGGCAGTCACTGTGGGAAATCAGTGTTCAGGACAGATTAAGAAAATCATAGTGACAGTGTTTATGAGCAGAGGTCACAAAATGCCTATGTTGAAAATTTTGTGAAATAATTCCACTAAATGACTGTGTTATGCACATGCGTTGTGCAGTTTCCACATATGCTCGGAAGTGTGAGCATTTTTGATATTTCTACTACAGATTTTCAGCATTGCCATCTCTTCACACCTCCCTATGGATGGTACAGCTGTCATTCTTCACATCCTGCCCAATCTGTGTTTTCATACATCTGGCGCAGAATGGTACGGTCGCTGTGAGAACTCAAAGTTTGTGACACATTGACAAAATCATACTGCCACTCTTCATGAGAAGAGGTCCCAAATGCTTTTATGAGGTGGGGTCACAAAAAGGCCATGTTGAAAATGTGTAGTGCAAATACCAACAAACACCCAGGGCATTAGGGTTTCTAACCTTAACATCCCACCTTGTACAGACTGACAGTCATCAGGTGTGTGCCTTTGGATTGCTGACTGTAATGCTCATGCCATTCCACTGTCACCCCCCAGCCAGTGACAGGCATCAAGGTGTGCCTTGGACTCTTTGGCCCCAGAGTTCACCCCATTCTCCTATACTGCACCCATTTCAGCGTATGTCCTTATGGAGCGGGGTGACTGTAAAGCCGAACACCCCAAGGCACACCTCAACAGGTGTCAGTGTCTGCAGGATAGGGTGAGGTGACATAGCAAGAACATCATGGGTGACAACCCAAACACATACCCCAATGCCTGTCCATCTCTGCAGGGTGGAGGTGGGGTTGGCATTAAGTTCAATACTTCACTGCTATTCCTATTCTGCATCACTCTAACTCCTGCATTTCCAATGCTAATACCAGCAAGCAAACATTCAGCATTGACAGAAATGCTTGTTTTGTTTTGTTTCATGCAAACTGAGGCTTCCAATATGGTCTGTCCCATGCTAACTGCTAAATCAACCAGCAGACCTCAGTATGCACAGAACAATGGCACAGTATGTGGCATTAAAGCTTCAACTATACTGCTCTTCTGGTTTTGAAGTTTATAAAAACCTATTTTAAATAGTTACAACATCAGCTTCTCAAGAAAAAGCTTCTGCTAAATGCAAAGAAAACCAAAGCAATGATGTTCACAACCCAAAACTCCACCAACACATCCTCTTCAATCAGTCTCCCCCAGATATGTACTATACTTGGAGAAAATCTGGAGTATGTTGAAAATGTCAAATACCTAGGTGTGTGGATTGACAACAGACTTGACTTCACTCAGCATCTAGAACAACTGCTGAAAAAGCTTCGCCTAAGGCTTGGCCTCCTCTACAGATTAAAACCCTTCCTTAATAGAGATTCAAAGATGAGATTAGTCCAGGCCATCTTTCCATCAGTCATTGACTATGCAGACTTCCTCTATAGTCACTGCCCCACTCCCTACCTTCAAAAGTTGGATACCTTATATCATAGAGCAATAAGATTCATTACAGACCTGCCATATAATACTCACCATTGTTCTCTCTATGATGCAATTGGATGGGTTTCCCTTCATGTCAGGAGGAGCAGAAATGCAGCTCTATGGATCTACAGAGCTTTATCAAAAAAACTCCCAAGCTATATCCTGGACTGCTTCAAGCTGACCACTCCCAGCTCCTATGCCCTAAGAAGCAACAATATAATCCTGCTCAAATTGCCCAAAGTCAACACCAAAATAGGGAGGGCAGCAATCAGCTATTCTCTAGCCATAGCATGGAACACCCTACAAAAATCCCTAAAACTGTCCATTATCATTCCATTTACATCCTTCAAGCAGCACTGTACAGCCTTCTTCACAGAGAAATGCAGTTGCTACCGCTAGAGATAGTATAGTCATCCCACAAAACCATATTCCAAACACATATGGCATATTCCTTCCAGCCAGACACCGCCAGTATATGGCACCCAATATTCCCTTCACCATCCTTGTACTCATTATGTGAGTGACTGTCATGGCCCTCATTGTGATATATATATGTACTGTACATATTGTAGATGTTAGTTTAACTTCTCTTGCCAAGCTTTAACATGTGAATTCTCTGTATATTATTGTGTTATAAATAACATTTTCTTTTCTGTATGTATAACTGTCTCATAAGTATGTGATGTAATTGCTGTGCATCAACTCGAACCTTGACCTTATCAGGTCCATCTTGTAAATGAGCCTTGCTCAATGATGATCGCCTGAATAAATAAAGATTTGATTGATTGATTGATTGAAATAGCTACTGTATATATCTAACATCATTCTTATTTATTTGTTTCATTCATATTTAGTTTTATGATATGCTTTAAAATATGATTATTACCTGTCTTTACCTCTATGCAGAGTGGTTTTTGAATGTTTCTTCTCTCTGTTTCTTGGATTCTTGGACATCCTGTACTGTCAGTTATTCTACTCCCAGTCCTCAGTGTTAACTAATCAGTTCAAAACAGTGGGGACTGATGTCATAGAATACATACAGCACTGGAAAAGATTGCTGTAATGAAAAGGTACGCATGAGAATTGATGGAGGTTCTGTGGGTCACACAGGAGATGGGAGATGCAATCACTGTGTGCACTGGTCTGATCTACAGAACAGCAACACAGGGGGAGAATTTAGATAAGGCACTGGTGGAAGCCACTGGTACAATGGCAGAGAAAGGGGAGGTTCTACTGGTGGGAGGCATCAATCTGACGGTTGTAGTTTGCAGCCTCCTAGCTGCAGTTTCAGCTAAAAGCAATGACGTCCTGGACTACTTCCAGGAGGAGTTTCTCAGACAACTATTTATTTATTTATTAATACTCAGAGGGTAAGGGAAGGGAACATGGGAACATTGTTTAACCAGGAGTAGCACACTAAGCCAAATCTTGTTTCCAGATGTGACCTGGGAGCACAAGAAGTTAAGTGACTTGCTCAGGATCACACAGTATTTACCTAGGTGGCTGTGGAACTCAAACCCAGGTCTTCAGATCTGCAGCTCAGAGCCTTAACCCACTGCAATATATTGCCTCCAAGATTAATGCCTATGACCTCATTTCATAGATTCTGCATCAGAGACAAAATACAGACATAGTAAATTTACAGAGAGCAAACAATAGCATTTACAAACACAAAACCATACAGTACAATTATTTAGACCTTTATGTTTTACATTAGGATGTAGTAATTAGGATGGCAACTAGTCAAGAAGCTCAGTTGTGGCTGGGCAATACTGGACATGGTACTCAATAACAGAGACAGTGTTTCAAACATGAAGATGAGAGGCAATCGGGGTACCAGTGATCACCGTACAGTGTGGTTCAACATAAGGATGGTGAACCACACAAGGATGATGGTCCTGGAATTCAGTAGGGTTGAAAAAAAATGGGTGAATGCCTCAGAGGGATACAACCAGGGTGGGGAGGGGGAACAGTGGACTAAGCTAAGGGAGAGCACAGTGAAGGCAACAAACCTCTGTGCAAGGGAAGTGGACAAGAACAAGAGAAAAAGGAGACCTCTATGGTTCTCATTTGAAGTGGCTGAAAAGGTAAAAGCTAAAAGGGTAGCTTTCAGGAGGTATAACGAGATGCAGAAGGAAGAGGGCATGGAGGTGTATTAGGAGAAGCAGCGGGAGACAAGGAAAGCAATAAGTGGCACAAAGGCCCATGCAGTGGAAAGAATAGTCCAGTGGAAATGTTTTTTATTTATTTATTTATTTCAAAGTTCAGAAATACACCTGATCTGTACCTCTTTGAATTTAAGTGGGGAGACAGCAGTAGTCTTTGTGGACTTGTCAAAAGCTTTTAACCTGGTGAACCACTCCATTCTATACGAGAAGTTATATGACCTGGGTGTTTCTGATTGTCCTTTACTCTGGTTTAATTCCTATTTAACTGAACATACCCAGAGGTTGAGATACAACATCATCTCTCAGAACCTCATAAAGTAACCAGGGGGGTCCCTCACAGGTCCATCCTGGGCCTCTCTTGTTCATAATTTTTAACAATGACTTACCCTCTGTAGTACAGCATACACCCATCAGGCTGTATGCTGATGATACAGCTATAATAGCCTCAGGAGAGAACACTTTGGACCTTCAGTTTAAGCTTCAGGCTGACTAGGACTGAAGAATGTTCTTCAGGTCACAGCTACTAGGGAATGTAAAGAAAACAAAAATGATGCATTTTGCCACTAAAGGTAAAAATGTTTCACTGTTGCAGATTTTCACTAACAACAGAACACCAATAGAACTAGTGACCAGTTACTGTTAGTTAGGAGTTATTTTTAATTCCACCTTAAGTTTTAATGACCATATTACCACAACTATTGTAAAGATAAAGAAGAAATTAGGGGTGTTAAGGAGAAATACTAGATGCTTATAACTCCAAGACTAGAAAAAGATTGCAGATCAGCTTATTGTGCCCAACCTTAATTATGGGGAATTAATTTATCAGATGGAAAACAAACAATTGCTGGATAAACTTGACAAATTACTTTACAAAATAACTAGATATGTATTGCAGTGTAGCTACAGGATGCACCATTGCCTGCTATTAAGTAAATTGCATTGGCTACCCCTTGATGCTGAGCATTCTAGAAACTGAATTACATTTATACATAAATACATGACATACAGTACTACCCTGAGCATAATATTTCTCAACTTCTCTTTCCTGTCAAACCCAACTCTAAGAGAGAATTATCTAGATCCATACATGAAAATAAAATTTTTCGGGGAAAATAAAAAAAATAAGTATGGGGATAAAACTTTAATTTCATGGGCTGCATCATTTTAGAACAAACTTCATTAGATAATACATGCTAAAACTGCCCACAGGGCTTTTATAATGGCAGTTAAGGACCTATTTTCCTTTACCTGCCAGTGTATTTAATACGTTTTTATACCCATGGTTTTTATCAGTAAGATACGGTAAATATGGTCTTTGAATATTGAATCCTATTTTGCACCATTTGTTGTATGTAACTGTATCTTGTATTGTATAAGTCTAATATTCTATGCTTTGTGTTATTTTATGTGGAACATTTAATGTAACTTTAGGTATACACAGGACTGTCTTGTGAACTGGACTATATCAGTCCAAATGATGTAATCCTGTAAAAATAAAGATTTTACCTACCTACCTACACCTTTGATCAGAAATGCTCATTTTCAAAGGTTTCTCATCAGAATAACAATTTGTTTACACCATGTCAAAGACAGTATTAAAAACTGATTAACAAATGCTGTACCATATTGATTCAGTGACAAAACAAAACAGAATGAGTAACATAAGTACCATTTCAGCAATTCAAAGTGAGGAAAAGTTAACATTCAGCAGGTCAAATAATACAAAGCATAATATAGACACTAGGAGCTATACAAAGGTAGTAGCCCATCTGGGCATTATCAGAGGTTAAGTCTGTGCACTTTTATGGCACATTAGATAATGAAAGGAGATAAGACTTTTTAAATTACATAAAGGAAAAGAGGAAGACTAGGGGAGGGATTGTGAAGTTTAGAAGGGCAAGTGGAGACTTTGCAGAAAAGGTTCAGGAAAAAGTAGATATCCTGGACAGATACTTTTGTTCAGTCTTCACAGAGGAAAGGGGAAGGGATGATCCGCATAAAACTCCTTAAGGAAAGGCTGGTCAAATTTCTGGAGGATAATGGTCTTCATAATGACAATCAGCATGGGTTTGTATTGGGCAGATCCTGCCAAATAAACCTGGTTGACTTTTTCAATTGGGTGATGCAGGCACTGGATTAGGGTCATGTGGAGGACATCCTTTTTCTTGGACTTCAGCAAGGCCTTTGACTCCATGCCTCTTGGAAGGCTGACCAGCAAGTTGGGTAACCTGGGAGCTGGGAGGAAACTGGTTAGATGGACCAAGAGCTGGTTAAAGGATAGGCAGCACTAGGTAATCATGGAGGGTGAACTATCAGAGTCCAGTGCAGTGACAAGTGGGGTTCCACAGGGCTTGGTGTTGGGACCAGTGCTGTTTAACATTTTCATTGCTGACTTATCAGATGGGATAAAAACTAAGATCAGCCTCTTCGCAGATGACACTAAGATCTGTGTGGAAGTGGATGGGGAAGGCAGAAAAGTACTCCAGGAGGATTGAGGGGGAGGGAGTGAGTGATGAAAAGCCATTAATTACATAGGGTCAGTGGCCACATACAATGTATAGAGCCTACGGGCAGACTGGATGGGCCAAGTGGTCCTTATCTGCCAACAATTTCTATGTTTCTATGTTTATAGTTAACAAGACTGGAGAGATGGTAGAACACATGACAACTTGGGTTCAACACCAAGAACTGTAAAGTCATGCACTTGGGAGCCAGAAACCCCAGAAATAGTTACTGATTGGGGGACTGCAGATATCTACATCAACGGAGGAGAAGGCTCTGAATTTACTAGTAACAGGGGAAATGAACCACTCAGCACAGTGCAGGAAGGCACTGGCAAAGGCCAACAGAATACTGGGGTACATTACAAGGGGAATCACTTTTAGGAGAGGGGAGGTCATCCTGCCTCTTTACAGGTCCCTGGTGAGGCCACACCTGGAGTACTGCATGCAGCACTGGTGCCACTACTTGAAAAAGGACATCAAGCTACCGGAAGGGGTACAACATAGGGCAATAAAAATTTTCCTGGGACTAGGAGATAAACCTTATGAGGAGAGACTGAGAGACCTCAATATATATTCCTTAGAGAACAGAACGTAGAGAGGGATCTGATTAAGACCTTCAAGTACCTGAAGGGTATTAGCGGAGTAGACACAGAGAGTATCTTCAAATTAAATTGTGGGAGAGAACCCAGGGGGCACAGTCTGAAATTGGAAGAAGGAAGATTCAGGAGGGAAATGAAGAGGCACTATTTCACAGAAAGGGTGGTTACAGGGTGGAGTGCACTTTCAGAGGAGGTGGTATCTCTGATCATGGTGAACAATTTCAAGAGGGGATGAAACAGGATCAAAGGGAGGGTCCAGACTGAGAGAGGATGGTGTGTGTGTGTGTGTGTGTGTGTGTGTGTGTGTGTGTGTGAAGGAAGTAGGAGGTAAAACAAGGGGGGCAGCTGTAGTGTAAAAGGCTGAAGATCTGCAATCTTGAGCAGACTAGATAGACTGAAAGGCCTGCATCTGCTGGCAATTTTGTATGTTCATATGTTTGTATAAAAGCACTGGAAGCACTGGAGGGAGGGAAGTAGACACTAGTCCTTTTACAGAGGAAAGAGTCCTGAAGGAACTTGCAAATCTGAATGTGGACAAAGCTATGTGGCCAGATGGGGTACGCCCAAAGGTATTGAGGGAGCTCAGGGAAGTACTAACAGTACTCCTGACAGTCCACTTTAACAACTTACTGGAAATAGGAGTGGTTCTGAAGGACTGGAGGAGAGCAGATATAGTCCCACTTCACAAACACAGTAGCAGGGAGGATGCTGGCAACTATAAACCAATCTGCCTGACATCTACCCCCCCACATCTTTCTGCTTTATGCCACTTTTTTCTTAACCAACTCCCCTACCCCCAATTTCCTGATGATGGCCTCACTTGGTTGAAAGCTCCACCTCTCTCCCACCTCAGAAGATGCCACCTCCGGCTGACCCCTCAACCCCCTCTTATCTAATCAGTCTGTCTGTTAATATGTACTAATTTGATGTGTATAAGTTCAAATTTTACTATTACTGCCTGTGTATATGCTTCAATATTCTTTTTTTTCTCTGTAAACCTTGTATTTTTGTAATGTTTGTTCAACTCTGATGTGGAACCTTTGAAAATGAGTCCTTGACTCAAAGGTATTAATCCCAAACTGAAATAAATAAATAAATGAATGAATGAATGAATGAATGTCTTTATAAGGGATATTACAGATGAGCTTGAAGGGAAGGTCTGCCTCTCTGCAGATGATATCAAAATGTGCAATTTGTTGGACACTCCAGACGGGTTGGGAAGAATGTTCAGAGACCTGAGCATGTACAAAGAGAGGTCAAAGGTATAGCAGCTGTGTGTCAGTGCAAAAAAAAAATGCAAACTCATGCACTTTCGACACAGAAACCCAAAGGTGGAGTACAAAATGGGAGAAGCGGTATTGACAGTCACCAAACACGAAAGGGATCTGGAGTAATCATGTCTGATTCCCAGCCCTCAGGATCACAGCTGAAAATGAGCCTCGACTTAATGTGCCTTTCCTGGCTACCAAAATTTTTAAATAAATATATCAATAAATAAATAAATGGGAGGGGTATCGACAGCAGAAGGTGGGAGCTGGAGTTGCCACTGTATAGATCACTGGCAAAGCTCCATATGGAGTACTGTGTCAAGTTCTGGAGACCACACCTCAGGAAGGATGTAGACAGAGTGAAGCCTGTCCAAAGGAGGGCAATTAGAATTGTGCAGGGTCTGCATCAGAAACCCTTTGATGATAGACTAAAGGACCTCAATATATATATTTTGGATGAGAGGTGGAGGAGGAGGGTATTATAGAAACCTATAAATACTTCACAGGGTAAATAAGGTACAGGAGGGGAGTATTTTTCAGAGGAAAAGTTGCATGAAAACAAAGGGGCATGTAATGAAGTTGGAAGGGGATAAATACAAGAGAGATGTGAGGAAGTACTTCTTCATAGAAACAGTATTGGATACATGGAATAATCTTCCAGAGGAATTAGTAGGGGTGAAAACAATGGTGGGATTCAAGAATGCATGGGATAAGCATGAGGGAATCTTGATGGAAAGTGTATGTGTGGGAGGGGGGCACAGATCAAGTAGGGTCTCTGGTGACAGTATAGGCATGGGAAAAAAGGCAGATTGGGTGAGTCAAACACTCATCTTTTGTCAAATTCCATGTTTTTCTTTGGGCAGTCACAACCAGCCACACCGAGGTGGTAGTGCAAAGTTTTGCCTGCTGCCTCCTTCGTGGGTCAGCCCTATACATGATACTTCTCTTAATTGTAAACAAGTGAAACTGCACTCACTGAGGTCCATGGAAAAGCACCAGTAATCTGGAGTAAGTGTCACATACAACTTTATTACAAATAGTGCTCCAGAGATAAAAGTGCAGAACAAGCTGTAAATCATTATTAGCCCCAATGCTTCAAGTATCCAAGTCTTCATCAGGGGGCTTTCCCCCCGCCGCTGATGAAGAGTGGGATATTCAAAGCACCAGGGCTAGTAGTGGTTCACAGCTTGTTCTGCATTTTTGTCTCTGGAGCACTGTTTGTAATGAACCTGTACGTGACACTTACTCCAGATGACTGGTGCTTTTCCTTGGATCTCCGTGAGTGCAGTTTCACTGTTTTATTGTTTGTACCTTCAGGCTGGCTGCCTGTTTGACACCGCACCAGCCCTGAACCTGAATTTGTAGTTTAACCCTGTTTTGGATCACTTGGCTTCTATTAGCAGCTGGTAGCGTTCAGGAAACACATAATAAGGCACAGTCTGATTTGCTTGCTTGAAAAGAAAGTGCAGTGACTTGAGAAAAAGAGGTTGAAAAAAAATCTATTATCTAGACTGAGACGTAAAAATGAAAAACCTTATTCCAGTATAATGTAGGCTGGCTCTTGCTGAACTGCTCCGTTCTGCAGTAGTATCATTCATATATAGAGATGTTGCAAAATTTTAATTCACCTGCGAATGGCCAACTTTGAATTCATGAATCACTTCACAATTTGTGGCCAAATTGCTGGGGAAACGTTGTTTCCACTTCACCCTGCAGTTCCCCTGAATTCTGTATGTGTATTTAAACTTTGAAACATCTTAACTATCGATGCCTGTGTCAGGAAAACGTCAGAACGTAATGCTCTTTGCACACTTCATGAAATCGGCATCCCAATGCAAAGTGGCAGTCTACAAATGCAAAATAAATTTGCAGTTACCATACTTTGCATAGACCCAGAAGCAAATGGTTTGATACCTTTTATTGGACCAGCAGAGATGTTACAAAAAGAAAATTGTCTAAGCTTTTGGACCAACCAGGTCTTGCCTCGGGGACTTATGCCAGTTGTTTAGAGAATTACATTCTATTAACACCTAGATTATACATAAAAAAAACAGAAAAAATTCTCATTGGTTTAAAATACCTATTTAAAAAAAAATTGCAGATTTAAATCGACAGAACTGGATTCTACTAGTTTGCTACTACATTTGCCTACTTCGTATATTATGTATGGTTCATAGTTCAGTGCTTCCGTAACATATATAGTTGAATGATGTAGATGGTTGTTGGATACAGAGGCCAGCATTAAGAGGACAATGTTTACTAAGTAGTAGTATAGAATGATTTGTGCTTAGGTACTTGGATGCTTGAATTGAGTCATTTGATAATATTTGATGGTTTTGGCTTTGCTCTGTATCCCACCTGTAGGGAGGAAGCTTGGTTTAGAATTATGAGAGTCCCCCGGGGGGATAAGATTGCCGCAGAAGGAGGAGGTGTCGAGGAGGATGGTGGGTGAGTGCGACTCACTCTAAGCAGAACGGAAGTCAGCTGTTTTACTTAAATAGGCTGTGGGGGAGGAGCTTTTCCCCCACATAATTACGGGCTGATCCCTTCAATTATGTGTGGTTCATAGCTCAGTGCTTATGTAACATATATAGTTGAATGATGTAGATGGTTGTTGGCTACAGAGGCCAGCATTAAGAGGACAATGTTTACTAGGTAGTAGTATAGAATGATTTGTGCTTAGGTACTTGGATGCTTTAATTGAGTCATTTGATAATATTTGATGGTTTTGGCTTTTCTCTGTATCCCACCTGTAGGGAGGAAGCTTGGTTTAGAATTATGAGAGCCCAAAAAGAATACAATATCAACGATTGTTCTGTAACTGACTGATGAAGAAGTCATGCATGACTACACCTAATAATGATAAGAAGAGACGATCACCTCCTCCAACTCCGGAGAGTGTGACCAGTAGCATGCAGGACAGGAAAACCCCCTTGGGGGGAACCTCTGAGGACCCATGGCTACTGACCTGCCCGTCCTTCTGGGCATACTAAAGGAGAGAGATCCTAATTAAACTAAATTAATCAGCTAATCTGAATTCTAAATTGTAGAATTTAATCCAAAGAAACGGAGCTTAAGAAACTAATGAATTGTAACATGTCCAGTGAAGCAATCTCCTCCTAGAAAACTCCGAGTACAAAATTCCATGATGATTCGGAACGATGGAGAATGGATATATTGAAAGGACCGTCTTCCGAACTTCAATTGATAGAAGGCATGAGAATCCAGGGAATTGTATGATGGTGGCGATGAAGTTGATGACTGATGAACTCAATACAGGTGACCAGATGAAATAGTTGTATCTAAGCTTTGATGCAAACGAGGCAGGATGCATAGAAGTAGTGCGGCTTCCAGGTTTCTAGTACTAGAGGGCTTGTATAGCACGTGGAATAGAGAAGGCTTGGAGCTTGGCTACCAACTGACAAATCCAGTTCTGGTAAATATGACAGGAGTAGAGTATAGTCTTAGGAATTGAATATATATATATATATATATATATATATAAGGCAATGGCTGTAAAGCTGAGCTGGAATGGCAGTCTGTAAGGGATTAATTGGAGGCACTAGTGCAAGGTTAGGAAGCATCCAAGTAGTAGAATATGGCGAGCTCAAAAAGAAAACAAGGCAGGTGGACTGAGAATCTGAAGAGAGGAAATAGGCAGCAAAGAATGCACCAACTGAGGCAGGTGAGAAGTAATGGGATGTGGCAACCAGGCCCTGGTGAAAGTGCAGCTTAACCAACTGCTGGTGAGGTAGGAGAGAGAGGCGGCTGAATCCAGGCATTGGAAGAGCAGCCAGAACCATGGAGGTCTGCTGTAGAAATAGAGCACGGCAGGTAGTCCCTCAACGAGAAGCGCAGCAAATCCATAAGCTGGTGAGGCAAGTAGAGAGGCGACTAGCTCCAGACAACAGGAAATGCAGTCAGACCTACGGAGGTCAGCCAGTAGGAATAAGGTGTGGCATATAGCTTCCAGGAGACGTATCATGAGTTAGTCTAGAGCAGAGTAATACTGCACTTGTAAGGCAAACGCATCAAATGGAATGGTGCTGAGGACTGACATATCCAACAGATCAAGGAAGGCAGCAATAACCTGACGACTTGGCTAGTCGAGCATAAGAGTCCCAGATGGAGATAACTAAAGAGGCTGAGTCAAATGGAGTAGCATCACAGGGTCCAAGAAGCAGAAAAGCACAATCAGGATAAGGAAGTTCTTGAGGAGAAGCTCAACTAAGTGTCCTGAAAAAGCGAAGCGGCAGTAGTTCCATATGGCAGAAGCAGCAGGGCAAAGCATCCAAGAATCGATGATGATCGAAAAAACGGCCAGATGCGAATCCATAGGAAAGGAGCTCCCAGCTTGCCGACAGCAGCAGGTAGGCCTATAGTAGAATGTGTAAATCTCCAGGCCCCGAGCTGGGCGAGGCAGAATTAGAGCAGAAGGAGGAAACCCCCAGCCCGATGGACGAAGGCAGGTGGTAGAAGCAGGCAATTATGGTGCAGTAAATATAGGAACGAAGGACCTCTGGGTCAGTTGGAGCACAGATCTGACCAAATGCGATGGCTAACCTCCAGCCCACGGGAGAGGCAGGTTGCAGAGCAGTGGTAGATAACGCAATGGAAATGTAGAACTGCATGCAATGCAGAGGGTCATGTCCTAGTATGTAGAATATCGAGTAAATACGGAAACATAGGTTAGATAAATGCCAGTTCATGAGGAGCGCAGTAATTTGGAATGGCAGGTTAGTCATGATGACTTCTAAGCCTTGGGAGGGCGAAGCAGTTAACATGAGCAAGAACGGCAAGAAGTGAACCCGTATAAATTGTAGTAGTAAGCAAGCTGCATGATGCAGACGTAGTAGCATATCCTGAGTCAATGAGGTGCATAGCAGTAATATATATTAGGGCCGACTCATGACAGCTGTGCAAGGTGCTGTTGACTGTCACATCCTGAAGATCGATTGGGAAAGGAGTGCAGTGAAGATGCTTCAGATGGAAGAATTTGTCAACCCGACCAGAGGAAATAAGTGTGCTGAAACTGTAGATCACTGTCGTAGGCAGCAGTTCGACTAATGAAGGCATGATGGAGCAGAGCTCAGCTGGGAGTTCAGGCAGGGACAGTAGTAGCATGAACCGGGAAGGAGGTGACACAACTTGTGGCGAGAAGCATCCGAGGGAATTGAGGTGAATAACTTGGAGTACTTCAGAAACAGTCCATTGAAATCAGAAGCTGTAGGAAGCATGATTTGGAGGTCTGATTGATGACACAGCTCTGTAAGAAGCATTGACAGGAACGAAGGGGGGGGTTAAGCCCAGAGATAAGGAAGTGCAGCTAGACCATGTGCAGGTCGGCCGATGGACTGAAGAAGGTCCCATAGAAGTAGTAGTATGAATACTGGGTAATTGGGGTTCTATATACAAACATGACTAACTTAGGAGGAAGGAGGTGTCGCCTGTACCATGGTACCAGAGGACCATAAATAAATAACATACAATTCGAGTGCATTGGAATACCGGTCAAGGAATCCTGAGTACCTGCTGAACGGATAAGTAAATGCTGAAGACAATGTACAGGTGAATACTGTGACATGTATCTGTGGAAGGAATCGGCCAAATTAATGTAGCAGCAGGGCAAGCAAGGATGCGAATAGAAAGCTTGAAACATAGATACAACACTGCCTTGTCTTTCGCTGTGAAGTTGGTAGCAGTAGAAACAGCTAGAACGGTCCTGAAGGATGTGGAAACGTAGCTACTGTGTAAACAGAGTATCAAGCATAGGAAAGCCAGTCTCTCCTCGACTGAAGTTAAGGAAAACATACTGAAGCAGGCAACCGGGCTGTCTGTAGGCATGAAAAGCTAGACCGGCTAGACCACAGGAGGTGCATCTGCACGGACTCCCCTAAAGCTAAACAAATCCCCATAGTATCAGACGGCAAATAAGACATGATGCAAATTGCCCAATCCCCCCACATGACCGGCTGAACAATGTCCTACATTTGGAAGCTGTCTCACTTGAACAGGAGCCCGTCATGAATTGCAATCAGTCCTGAATGCTGCCACGTTACTTACATGCTGCCCTCAACATAAGCGAGCCCCAAACTGCAAGGTAATTTTATAGTGTGGCGACGCGATAGACATGCTGAGGGTATAGGACATGTCGCATGCATGAAATGTGCTGCAGTTGGTCCAGAAAAAGTCAGAGAATTGCTGGAAGTGGGTGGCTCAGGTCCCAAACCCAACGGAAACTGAACATGCCGATGAAGGAGCTCCGTATGTGGTAGGCATGAGTCCCCCAGCGATAGCTCGCTGCCATAGTAATGCTGAGCCCTGAGTAGGATAAGGTGGAAAGAAGATGTCAGGAGCAGCTCTGTGGAATGCCAGCCAGGAAGCATCAAATGTGGAAACTGTGGTGAAGGCAAGCATAAAGCAGCACCGGAGCCAGTGCGCGGTCGTATGCAGAGGGGCATCGACAGTAGTCCAGAGGTGCTGAAAGAAACTAGGAGAATCAAGGGAGCTGAATTAAACTGCACTGCAGCAGGTGTGGCTGCTGGAAGGAAGGACAGACACCACCACGGCTGCAGAGGAAACGTAGCCAGCAAGGAGCGGGTGGCAGCAGTGAGAAGGGGAGGATAGAGTACAGCGAGGCCCTGAGAGGCAATGTAGAAAAGACCACCACCCCAAGTAACACACAGAGAAAGGTACAGGAAAACAGGATGAAAAGACACAAGGGAAGAAACAAATGGGGAAGGAAACAGGAAGGTGGGGGGGGGACAAGAGCAAGAAGAAAAGGGGCACAGCCGCAAACCAGCAGCAACAGGGAGCGAGTGCCGAGTGTGACCCGCTCTAAGCACAGCGGAAGTCAGCTGCTTTACTTAAATAGGCTGTGGGGGAGGAGCACTTCCCCCACATAGTTACAGGCTGATCCCTTCACTTAATTTTTGTAGCAAATGTTTGGAACTTTGCACACCACTGCTCATAGGTAACCGGTCAAAATAGTGCAACAAGAACCACGCAGCACTAAGAGCGCAGCAATAATAGCATGTGCAATATTGGAGACCCACACAGAAGAGCGTAGATCCTGGACAGCGCAACTGAGACCTGGTGCTGGCACACAGAAGGCAACAGTGGTGCAACAGTCTGTGGATGTATCAGACACATATGGGAATTATGCAGGTATGCGGCGGTCAGGCACTGGCAGAGATGGGAGCAGTCACAGTGGGTGCACAGTCATCGGCAGGCTGATGGACAGCAGAGTTGACAGCCACAATCTGTCCATTAAGAGAGTGACCACTGATGTTGTGGTCCATCCCTGTGGAAATACAGTGCACAGCCATAGCCATGACCAAAGAAGGTGTACCACTGCAATACCGGCACCCAGGGAGAACATCCTAACATGTACGAATGAGGCATACTGTCAGAAATGCCTGCAAGGCTGTCATGCCAATGTACAGGTGGCAATCAGGGTCCATTGGCAAAGACAAACTGGGGACATACAAACAAAGTACACGCCCAAGTAACATACACACCCCATGGACAGAAAGCCCCTCCACTCCTGCCGCATTGGCAAATGACAGCAGTGTGTCCATGTGAACCAGGAGACGATGTCACAGGCTACAGTGGGTTTGCCAAGTAAAGGACACGCGTGACCATGGCCATGTGGGATAGCAGTAGCTACCATTTGGTGTTTGTGTGTGTGTGTGGGGGTGGGGTTGGTACGACCCTGCCACACAAAGGGAAACAGTACCTGCAACCCTTGGCAATAGGGAAAGGTAGCAGGCAACAGCATCCGAGTGTATGATGGGGAGAGGAATAGGTCAGAAATGCGGCCTTCACACTGCTGACTCTATAGTGCTGTGCAAGGGGAGGGTGGTAGTGAGAAGCAACAGGGGAAGAGACATCGCACAGCAGGGCGGGATCTGGGAATGTGGCAGACCGAGAAGAGGGAGGAAGGGGGAGAGGGGGTGGGAATTCAGCCGATAATCACAGGAAGACTTCCAGCAGTGGACCAGTGGGTTTGGGGGGCACTGCCCAAACAAAGGCCATACCTGCAGCCCTGGAAATTATTCCTGTGACAGAACACAGACATACCATAGCCCCTAACACCACAGACAGCTGCCTGTGCCTGGAACTGTGACTGCTACGTGGCACATATGATCCCTGATGGACTGATACCCCATATAAGATGTCTGGAAGGGAATCGGTGGTGATAGCAGAAACAAGGACACTGACCCGACCCGACACAAAGCAGAGTGTGTACAGCCACCATTTAGTCTGGCCACTGGGTGCTGGCTTGTGCTTGGCTAGCTCCCCTCCCAAGAGAGTAACTAGTGACACCTGCCAGATGGGCATGGTGTCCACCCGTCCACTGTAGTACATGCACAGAAAGCACAATCATAATACCGAAGGTCAGTGTCCCATGTCATGTACAATGACATTGATATGAAAACAAGACATCGACTGTCTGGAGAACCTCCATACAGTCATCAGCAGCAGTGTTCCCATTAGGTGGAGTGCTGCACTAGTCTACATATGGTATACATATGCAGACAGACATATGCAGGCTGTTATATGGTGCTGTTATGTTCCTGGCTACCTGCAGGACAATTTATCCAACAATTGCCAAATTGAATGATTGCAAAGGGGTGGTGGGGGGAAGGTTGCTGACTGCACCTGTTGGAGATTATCACTCAGCTCTATGAGGCTCGGAGGCTTCCTCCAGTTGTGTATGACCCGTTGGTACAATACCGATGGTAATACCTTAGCACTGCTGATGAAATGATGGTGTGCTGTACTGATGGTACACACATAGACAGGCACAGTATGTGTCTGTTGCAGTTATTGTCATGGTATACTGGCTGGCTGCATGGTAAACAAGCAACAGCAATGGGTCAACTGACTGTGTCCTTAATTGTGGGGGAAGGGGTGGATGCTGACTGCACCAGTAATTGGCTGTGATAGAAACATAGAAACATAGACTTTGACGGCAGATAAGGACCGCTAGGCCCATCTAGTCTGCCCATTTCCCTACCTACAGGATAGGCCGCAGATCCTAGTTAACCAACAGCCTATTTCTTCCTACCCCCCCACAAGATTTGCCTTATGTCTGTCCCATGCATTCTTGAATTCTCCCTCAGTTTTAGACCCGCAACCTCCTCAGGAAGGCTGTTCCATGCATCCACTACCCTCTCTGAAATAATACTTCCTCACATTGCCCTGAACCCCTCCTTCTATCTTTAAATTGTGTCCCCTTGTTCTTGCAAGTCTCTTTTTTGAAGATGCTACCCTCTTGGACTTTGTTGATTCCACTGAGGTACTTAAAGTTTCTATCATGTCCCCCTCTCCCTTCTTTCCTCAAGGGTATACATATTAAGCTCCTTTTGTCTCTCCTCATACGGCTTCTCTTGCAGACCCTGCACCATTTTAGTTGCCCTCCTCTGGACTGCCTCTATCCTGTCTATGTCCTTGCGGAGATGGGGTCTCCAGAACTAGATGGAGTACTCCAGATGGGGTCTCAACAACTGTCTGTACAGAGGGATAACAACTTCCTGTTTTCTGCTAATGATGCCTCTCCCTATACATCCCAGTATACCCCCAGCCCTCCCTACTGCCTTCTCACATTGCTTGCTAACCTTAAGGTCATCTGATGTGATTACCCCCAGGTCCCTTTCCTCTTTGTTGTTGTTACTACTCCCCACCCATTGTGTATTCTTCCCTGGTTCTTGTTTCCTAGGTGCATTATTTTGCACTTCTTTGCATTGAATCTAGCTGCCATACTTCTGACCATTCCTCCAACCTTGCCAAGTCCGTTTTCATCCTTTCCACGCTCCTTGTGTATCAGCCCTGTTGCAGATCTTTGTGTCATCTGCAAAAGGCATACTTTTCCTTCAGTCCCTCTGCAATGTCACTGATGAAGACATTAAAAGGACTGGACCCAATACTGAACCCTCGGTACCCACTAGTAACCCCCTTTCTTCAGAGTGGACTCCATTTACAATTACCTTCTGTGTCCTGTTGTCCAGCCAATGTTTTCCAGGCTACCACCCTGGGTCCCACTCCCAGGCTGGTTAATTTGACTATTAATCTTTTGTGTGGGACTGTGTCAAATGCCTTGCTAAAGTCTAGGTAGGCCATGTCCACAGCCCCTCCCTGGTCTACTACTTTGGTCACCCAGTCAAAGAAATCTATTAGATTGTCTGACATGACCTTCCGCTAGTGAACCCATGCTGCCTTGGGTCCTGTGCTCCACTGGCCTCTAGGTACTCGACTATTCTTTCCTTCAGAGTGACTCCATCACTTTCCCTACCACAGAGGTCAGACTGACAGGTCTGTAGTTTCCTGTCTCTGTCTTGGACCCACTTTTGTGAAGGGAATCACATCCGCCTTCCTCCAGTCCTTGGGTACCACACCATCTCCCATGATTTATTAAAAGAGTAGCCAGTGGTTTCACTAGTTCCTCCCTTAATTCTTTTAGACTTCTGGGTGAATTCCATCAGGACCCATTGCTTTGTCCACCTGCAGTTTTAGGAGTTCTTGCAGAACCCTTTCTTCTGTGAAAGGACTGGGATCGACCCCCTATCAAAAGTGCTTTAATTGGATTAGGCACTTCCCCTCCTCTTTTTGAATACTGAGCAGAAATATTTGTTCAGTATTCCTGCTTTTCAGTGTCCCCTCTGCCCACCCACCGTTCATTCTATTCAGGCTCACTATCCCTCCTTTGTCTTTCTATGCTCGCTGATGTACCTATAAAAGGTTTATCCCCTTCTTAACGAGTTGGCTATCTTTTCCTCAGTTTGGGCCTTTGCTATTCTGACTTCCCTCCTGCTTCCTTCTGCCTTAACTGGTACAGCTCTCTGTCCTGCTCCTTCTGTGTTTCCTTATACTTCCGGAATGCTATCTTTTTCTTCCTGACTTTCACAGCCACCTCTTTTGAGAACCATATTGGCTTTTTCTTTCATTATGATTTGTTTATTTGCTTCACACAAAGGCTTGTTGCCTCTGTGATGGCAGTTTTGATAATTCCCCATTGTTGCTCCACACCTCCTTCTAGTCTGTTTGCTAGTGCTTTTCTGAGGCACTCTCCCGTCTTGCCAAAGTCAGCCCTCCTAAAGTCCAGTACCCTTACTTTTGTATGGCTTGTCTCTGTAGCTGAGTTTAACCGTGAACCACACTGTTTGATGGTCACTTGTCCCCAGATGGCAACCCACTTCTAGATCTGAGATCCTCTCACTGCCCCCGCTTGAGAGTAATGAGGTTCTAAGATTGCTCCCTCACAAGTGGGTTCCAAACTAGCTGTCTAATGCCTGCCACCTGTAGGGCATCAAGAATGGCCCTGCTCTTGGATGTGGCTGCAGCAAATGTGCTCCAGTTAACATCTGGCATATTCAGGTCTCCCATCAACAGTATCTCCCTTTCTCTGCCATTCTAAGAATGCCTTCTATCATATCCTTGTCCATTCCTTCCCCTGACATGGGGTCTGTACACAACCCTGTGCGGATTGTGGTGCCTTTCCAGTCTCCAAGGTGACCCACAGTGCCTCCTCTCCTCCCTGTTATCTCTTTTGTTCAGTTGCTTTTATCCTTTCCTTTACATAGAGACCTACTCCTCCTCCTCTTCTCCCCTGCCTGTCTCTCCTGTAGGTTATGTACCCTGGTATGTTAACATCCCATCATGGTTCTCTGTGTACCATGTTTCTGTGACTGCTACAATATCCAGGCATCCCTCTTCCATTAAGGCCATCAGCTCAGGGAGCTTGTTGCCCAGACTATGGGCATTGGTACTCATTACCCTCCATTTCCTGATGGCCTTACTCCCTTTTGCCCCATCCCTGTCCTTCTTGCCTTTGTCACTTTCTCTATTTACCCCTGCTCTTCTCCCTATCGACACCTCTATGTTGGTGTTTGCCGCACTTACTACCATGATTATTTGGGGAGAGCTAGTATTTTCCTGCTCCTTTCCAGTGCCTCCCCCCTTGGCTAGTTTAAAAGCTTGCCAATGAAGCATTTAAACCTATCACCTAGGATCCTGGTTCCCCTCCCGGACACATGCAGCCCATCATGCCAGTATAGGCTTGCATTACTCCAGGTGGACCCCCAGTCCCCAATGAAGCCAAATCCCTGAGCTTCACACCAGTTTTTCAACCACTGATTTAATCCCATGGTGCAGAACACCCTAGCCTCTCCTATGCCATAGATGGGTAGCACCTCCGAGAAGGTTACTGTGCGTGCTACTTGACTAAGGCCCCTCCCCAATTCCACAAACTCTTCCTGCACTTCTCTAATCCCTTTCTTAGCCAGGTCATTTGTCCCTAGGGTGGACAGCAGCATCCAGCTCCCTCCCTGTGCAGCTGCTCGGCAATCCTGAGGATTCGCTCCCTGTCCCTCCAAGCCATGGCACCAGGCAGGCACCTTACCTCCCTCTCCCTTCCTCCCCAGTTCTACCTTCCCTAACAATGGAGTCCCCCACCAGGAGTTGTTTCCTTCCCCTGCAGGGTCCCCTGCCACCCTCCTGTGGGTCTCCTTTGTGGAGGTTCCCAGCATCCTCCTTGGTCTTCACTGTGGGTGCCTCCAGAGAGGACCCACACTTTGCCAGAATGGCATAGGAATTGTGGAGAGGTACAATGGGAGGGATGCACCTCTGTTCCACCACCCTCACCCTCTCTGAGCCCACTGTGGCCCAACCATTCATCTTTCTTGGCAACCTCTGAGGCAACGGCAGTGGCACTGGTGGTCCCTGGATGGAAGAGGAGGTCCCACAAATCCTGGCCAACTCAGCCTGGAGATGAGCAACCTCCTCCCTCAGCCCGAGAGGTGCCTGCAGATGGGACAACCGCATCCTCCAGAACATCTCCCGGAAGACTGCTGCTCCCAGCCACTGCACTGCACCACTCCAATCATGTCTTATTTCTGGCCCCTTAACTGTTTGCAATCCTTACTCTTTCGTCTTTTTTTTCTCTCTCTCCTTACTTTCTGCCTGTGTGCCCTTTAAGCTCCTGATTGTCCTGTTCTGAGACAACAATATCCTATATTTCGCAGTAGACCACTTACTTGCTCAGAGGCAGTCCTCCAGCAGCTAGAGGGGGTGGGAGAGCTACTCTTGCCCTTCTAGGATGGTGGGTCCTTGGTGGTTCTGTGATCACTCACTTCCTGCCTCTAAACAGGAAGTTCCTGTTGTCAGTCAAATCCTGTGCCTATAAAAGTAGAACTAGCTTTGGGTGGGAAGGAGGGTAATATAGTCCCAGCAGAGAAGTTCAGTCACACAGCAGTCCTTTCTCCTGGTGTCTTCTGCCAAGCTATTAGCAGAAACTTTCTAAGGCAGTCTTTAAATGTAGCTTCCTTCTAGCTAAGCTACTCCCCTACTTACCAGATCTTTCTACAAGTAATTTAAACCTCACAGCAGTTAAGTCCTTTCAGTCACCTGAGATTTACACCTAGATAACTCTTCAGATACCCATTCAGTTCAGTTAACCCAAACACACACTTTTTTTTTGTATGTTAGTTTTTTTACCCTAAATTAAAGGTCAAATACAAAAGTTCTTCTACTTTAGTCCCAGCAGAGAAATTTAGTCACACAGCAGTCCTTTCTCCTGGTGTCTTCTGCCAAGCTATTTGCAGAAACTTTCTAAGGCAGTCTTTAAATGTAGCTTCCTTCTAGCTAAGCCACTCCCCCTACTTACCAGATCTTTCTACAAGTAATTTAAACCTCACAGTAGTTAAGTCCTTTCAGTCACCTGAGATTTACACCTAGATAACGCTTCAGATACCCATTCAGTTCAGTTAACCCAAACACACACTTTTTTTTTTGTATGTTAGTTTTTTTACCCTAAATTAAAGGTCAAATACAAAAGTTCTTCTACTTTAGTCCCAGCAGAGAAGTTCAGTCACACAGCAGTCCTTTCTCCTGGTGTCTTCTGCCAAGCTATTTGCAGAAACTTTCTAAGGCAGTCTTTAAATGTAACTTCCTTCTAGCTAAGCCACTCCCCCTACTTACCAGATCTTTCTACAAGTAATTTAAACCTCACAGCAGTTAAGTCCTTTCAGTCACCTGAGATTTACAGCTAGATAACTCTTCAGATACCCATTCAGTTTGGTTAACCCAAACACACACTTTTTTTTTGTATGTTAGTTTTTTTTACCCTAAATTAAAGGTCAAATACAAAAGTTCTTCTACTTTAGTCCCAGCAGAGAAGTTCAGTCACACAGCAGTCCTTTCTCCTGGTGTCTTCTGCCACCCTCCTAGGGTAAGCCTCCCCACTTTTGTTCTCATACTTTGCTACATGTACCTATCTGAAGAGCTGCAATTGCTGATGATGGTTGGGGTGCACCACTGTGCCGTGTGCTGTCGGCAGTCACTTTGTGGCTATGCCAGTGGCTGATTGGTGAACATGAGCATCTCATCCAATGTGCAGTCATATGGCTGATACTGACAGCGGGCCATAACCTACAGCACAGCAGCCAGCATGCTAATGGGGAATTGTGTCATTAGTCTGCATGTGTACAACAGTCAGTAAGCACAGCAGCCAACGGCAGCCATCATCAGCAAATGCACTGTTCCCAGTGTGTAGACCACAAATAGATGGATGGATGGCTACACAGTTGCTGCCACTCATCCCACCCCCAAGCTACGGTGCATGTGCTGCTGCACTACCATACCACTTGAGAATGAGAAGACAGCCCTTCAGTCTCAACAAGGTCAGAATGGCTACCTTGGAAACCTGATCTACCAGTGCTTGTTATTGGCCCTGTCATGTACCATCCTAGTGGTGCCACAGATGGACATAACATACAGGTGTGCCAGCTCACTTAACCGAAGCAATGCATAGTCAAGTGTGCAGTATTGAGCAAGCAGCAGCTGTTCCTGGTGGTACACACTCACACCTTTGTCAGACCAACTGCAGTTCAGTCACAGTGTGACAGTCATGAACGGTGCCATCTATGACAACAGTGATGGACAATACATGGCATACACATAGCACTGGACTGGATTACAAGTATGCAGACTCCGTCAATATCAATTACAAGGCCACTTTACAGGCTGCAGACTTGTCAGCACCTAAAGAGGGCTGATAGCAATTACTAGGTGGGTTGACAGCGGAATTAGGTTCCCCTGGTTTGCACTGGTGAAGGGAATAGGCTGGGATATGAATTAGTGATGCTGTGCAGGTGTATGTTGTCAGAATATCAGGGGGACCTCTGCAGTTCCTGGCGTGGATCGACCCTGTTGCACGCTTCTCCCTCAGTGTTACTCTGCACCTGTATTGTGCGGTATGGGACCAGTATGCCACTACAGTTCATCCACAGCCAGAAAGGGGCTCCTCTCCTGGTTGACAGTGGCTAATTATTCCAGAAAGAGCATGTTTACCAGCACAAAACATATTGGAAGTGCCTGGAATATGACACGTCTCGGTGCTCTGCCCAGGTCCAGACCTGTGGGGATGAGGTGGTGATGTGGATCTGGAGCCACAACCATGTGGCAGATGCTGGCCAGGTGCAGGTGAAGGAGGTGCTATCAGATATCAAGGTGAGGTCTGTGGCCACATGTGAGATCTCCCATCAGGTTGTTGTGGCTTGCACCAGTGGTGTCTAACTGGCTGTGGGAGTGAAGCTATCATCTGTTCCTGCACTGAAGTGGATTGTCCAGAGAGCACGGGTTAGGGCTGCATGCCCTTCCCCACAGCCATTTTCTGTGGCAGACCTACAGATACCCTTCCCTTCCCAAGTATACCTGCACAGAAAGTGGACAGCAGTTTTTGCTATTAGACAGTGGCCTTGGCAAGGATCGTTTTCTGTTATTAAGCATGACTAGGAATCTGGACTACATGGACCACTGCCCATACTGTTTCTGTGATAGGACTTTTAAATGCTGTCTGCCCCTCTTTTTGTAATTATATACCATTCATGGCATTCAGTACAGTGCAGTGGTCCCCACAGTATTTGTGATGATGTACTCCTGCACCACTGAGAGCTACAGTCATGTGTCCAATGAGCTGCGGGCATTGTGGTCCACAATTTGTCCAAGTACTGTTATATTGGACTTTGAATTGGTGGCATGGAGAGCATTTGGCAGTGTATTCCCAAGGGTCCAGCTTAGGGGTTGCTTCTTCCACCTGTGCCAGGCAGTGCTGAAGATGATCCAGCAATTGCCTGAGGTGGCACAGAGATATGTAATGGAGGAGGACTTTGCCTTGCATATCAGAATGCTCCCCGTACTTGCCTATGTGCCTCCCGATGATGTTATTGCTGTGCTCAGGTCATGCGGTCCTGGCAGTTTTTCACCACCGAGATGCTTTTGGAACCACTGCTCAATGATTTCAAAGACACTTGGCTTGGGCACCCCTGGGTTATGTGGGGAGGTGGTGCCCATTGTTTTCAGTCAAGAAGTGGAATTGCTATGAGGCAGTGAAGAGTGACCTGCCATCCACCATAAATGCCATTGAGGGCTGGCACCATTGTTTCAATCATTTAGTGGGTGCCAGCCATCCAACCATTTGGAAATTCCTGGATTTCCTAAAGTCTGAACAGTGGCTGAATGACATTGCTATTGAACAGTTTGTGGCTGGGAAGCCCCCACCACCTATGCTTCGAAAGTACAAGGACACTGTTAGCACATTTCTGACATTGCTGCTGAATATGCCTCTCGAAGTCCCTATGATTACCTCAAAGGTGTCGCATACCATTTTTAATTACAAGCATAATTCCTTTGTGCATGCCATTTTGTGGTGCAGTGCTCTTGCATGGACTTTTCATTTGCAAATCCACTTTTTTGGCATATGTGGTTTGCTGTGCTGTACCTTTGTTGTGCTGTGCTATTTTTATTTTCTGACGACTGTCATGCTCCTGTGTTACATTTTATTTGTTTTGTGAGTGTTCTGCTGCTTTGTGCTGCTTGATTAAATGTGAGCTCTGCACTATACTGTGCTCCTCTTTTTTTTTTAGCTGTGCTGTGTTCTTGCTGTATTTGTTGCACGTTATTAGTGCACACGTTGTTCTTCCCCCATTATTTTTGCTTGCGCTGTTACTGTTTAGCACTTATGGACCCGAAGCCTACTCATATTATTGGTAGAAAAATAATGCATAGAGGCTACTGAGGCAAATTTTATTTTACTAACAAAGTTCAGTACAGCAAAACTTATCAGAGACTGTCATCATTTGCCACCAAATCTTTTCAAACATAATATAGAGAATAATGGATGGGGTGTTGTACATTATGAGTTTTGTTACACACCTTGGGTATGTAATACCATTTATGTAACATATGTAGCCAAATAAACCGTGGGATAAATTCATTTATTCTCACTGCCATGGGATAAACAGTGGTTCTAATATTCATCCCACACCCTGCTGTCAATCAACCATTTATCCCACACCCTGCCATCAATCAACCATTTATCCTACATCCTGCCATCAATCATCACCCCCTCCTGCTAGCACTATTTCCACTGACTTTCATTTTCTTTCTAACTCCCCCCCACATGCATACGCACACACACACACACACACACACACATACACTCTCTCTCTCATCCCTTCAGCAACTCCTTCCATACCAATTTATATGCAGTGTCAGTGGCTCAGTAGGTAGCACACTCACCTCTGAGGCCAGGAGATCAGAGAGCTGTGGGTTCAGTTCCCACATCTGGCACTTGGGTTAATATCGCAGTACTGACACTGTAGTGCAGCATGAGAGGGGTGCTGCACTTCTGAGGTGCCGTCTTTCAGATAAGATGTTAAACCGAGGTCCTTACTGCCTGGATTGGTGGTAGTTCAGGTGGATGTTAAAGATCCCATGGCACTTATCGAAAAGAGTAGGGGAATGTTTTATTTAGTACAACAAAATCAATAAACAACACAACACAATTCAATGGCATCAAAAAGCAAAAATGGAAAATATAAACCATAAACAAAGTAAGCAAAAATACAGACAGTCAAATATAAACTGAATATAAATGAGACAAAGCAGATAGAGAGAATCAAAAGAAAAACCTATTAATCAAGAAAAAGTAGGTGCAAAAGCAAAAAATTCGGTATTAACAGAAACATACAAAATCATAAATAAAAAGGAAGCAAGAACAATCACATGTACTAAACTGGGAACTTCAACCAGTATCCAACCACTGTATCGCCTTCCATTTCCTGTGGAACCGGGAAGATGATAAAGAACGTGAATCATGCTGCCAAATTTCAAAAAGCCAAACATGAATCCTCCAAAACAATTGATCAGTGAAAGAAATAAAGCTTGCAGGGACCAAATACATTGAACCTGCCAGATATGATATTTTATGCCCCCAAAAATCAATCTAATAGTATCTGCAGAAAAAGAGTCCCAGTCAGAGGATAAAATTCCAAAAAAAAAAAAAGTAGGACCAATACTCGGAAAATGAAAATGAGCCCATTTAACTGAAAGTATCGACCAAAATTGCAAAATAAAGGGACATTCAAAAAACAAATGTAACATAGTTTCAAGCTTAGATGTACAAGTGAGAGTTCTGGGACAGTACCTTTCTTCAATACCCTTGTGTTTCAAGTTATTCTTGACATTTAATTTACCATGCACAGTAAGCCATGTAACATCCCACATATAATTGGGAAGGCTAGGAGAGGTAAGCAAAGCAGAAACCTGTGGCAAATCTTTATCTAATAAATCCGGAAACACAAGACCTTCCAAAAAATAATGATCCAATAAAGAAAGGTACATGCTTCTTCGAGAAAATCGAGTAAAAGAAACATAAGATATGTTCCATTTCTTAATTTTACTAAAACAGGAATGGAAATAAACAGGTAAATGAACAATAGTTTTTTGTTTGTGTATAAGGCCATCCTTAGACCACCCATCCAACCAAGGAGAAACATGATCTAAAAGCCATAAAGTCCAGACTTTATGATTACCAAGGACAAGGGGAGAAACATTTTTATATAAAAATATACTAATGAAAAATAAAACAGGGTTAATCATATTCAGTCCACCTGAGTTAATCGGACAATATAAAATATTCCACTTGATGGGATTCAGGCGACTTCCCCAAATTGTTCAAAAAAAAAAGACTATAGAGTGCTGTTTCTTTAGAAATAGGCAAAGCATAAACCGCACTTAAATGTAAAAAGAAACCAATAAGAAAAGTATTAACCATATATATCCTTTTCTTTTTAGACATCTTCCACTTATTCCACAGGGTAACTTTCCAGCTAGCCATCTGAATAAGCTTGTCCCAATTGTATGTGGCCGTATCCATCCCACAAAAAAAATAAATACCCAAAATTTTACAAACTTGGTTAGTAACGGGAATCCCCATAATTACAGAATGCGAAGAGGAATGATTACTGAAAAAACAACACTTACTTTTAGATAAATTAAAAGAAGCACCAGTCCCCTTTCTGTAGGCCACAGTTAATGCTTCCGTAGCAGTACAGGAAGGAATATCAGCTAGAAAAAAACATAAACTATCCTCATAAGCAATAACAGTAATTTCAGCATCATCTGAGCCCAAAGAGGGACCTCTAATAACATCCACATGAGAGATAGCAGAAAACAGTGGTTCTAAAGATAGAATATAAAGCATAGGACTAAGGGGACACCCTTGACGGACACCTTTGCCACATTTTCGTTTAGTGCCGAACCAGCCATTGACATATGGAATAATCTCAGCATGTAAATAATAGTTTCGTAACCAGTTAACAAACCGAGGAGGAAAACCCATAGCTAGCATACAAGTCCAAAGATAAATGTGAGACACATTATCAAAGGCTTTCGCTTGATCTAAAGTAACACAAATACCAGCAGTTCATCCCTGGTTCCACGTTCAATGATTTCCCGGATAAGAATCAGGGTGTCTGTAATAGTACGACCGGGCACTGAACAAAACTGCATGGGGGAAATAATATCTGGTAAAAGACAAGAAATTCGTAAATCCAAAATCTTAGTAAAAATTTTACAATCAGAATTCAAAAGCGTTATAGGACGCCAATTATTCAGGTCACCCTTATCCCCAGTTTTATGAAGAAATATCAAAAGCCCCTCATTCATACTAGGAGGAAAGGTACCAAGGGAAAGGCAATCATTGAACATAGAGACCAAACAATGATCCAAAATGGAACCAATTAAACCATAAACTTCATTTGGAAGACCATCTTTACCAGGGGTTTTACGTTTCAGGAGAACCTGAACAACAGCACGAAATTCAGGCAAAGAAATAGGGACTAACAGAGACTTCAAAAATGTGTCAGGGATCCGTTTCAAAGAACTGTATGTCAACCATTCAGCAATTGAATGTGGCGTAATGTTTAAATCCTTAGTAAACAGTAATTGAACATGAGCATCAATAATTTGAAAGAGATCCTGTCGAGCAGTAACCGAAACACCATCAGAATTCAACAAAGTATGCACTTCCTTCTTACTTCTATGAGACATATTACTGTCATAAGGATTTGCAGAAATTGAAGAACCCTGAGTACTAAATCTCAGTTCCCTCTCGAGTTGCTGCTGCTTAGAGTTATGTATTTTTGCTAAGTCAGCTTTTACCGTATGTAAAGCGTGAAAATCTACAGGTAAGCCCAGATTAATTTGGGAATAAAAAGCAGTCAACAAATTCTGGAGAGACCTGTGATAAGATTTGTGGGAAGCACCCAAAATGTGGCCAATATCAAGAAAATATTCCTTAAAAATTATTTTAGAATCCTCCCACCAATCTTGTTGAGAGTCATATAGGAAAAAAAACAGAGTCACGTGCTTTTAAAATAGACAAAAAACCTTCTTTTACCGCTGGAATATCTAGAAGAGATAAATTCAACTTCCAGTACCCTGGACCCTTGGAAGTTTGTGTATAATTGGAAAGTGAAAAACTTAGAAGGCAATGATCAGAAGAAGCAACCAAAGAAACACGAGGGGAAAAAACTTGAAGTGAGGAAGAAACAAACCAATAATCTATCCGTGATTTTCGAAGGCCTTGCAAATATGTAAAAGAAGGAATGTTCTCAAAAACATCACAGAGGCCTGTTACTTTTAACAAATCATTCAGATAATTCGTGTCACAATAAATTTTGGAAGTAACAGATTTTGCCATCCGGGAAATATTAAAATCACAACCCAACAAAATATTCCGACTAGAAAGTAAATGGGGCCTAAGAAGATGTAACAACTGAATGCGATCCCATTTGGTTTGGGGAGCATAAATATTGACTAGTCTAAAGGGGATGGAATGAATACTAACATCGAGCAATAATACCCTCCCAGGAGAAATATGAACCACATCCAACACCTTAATAGTATTAGAAGTGAAACAGATACCAACACCGGAGCAGAGGTCAGTGCCCCCCGAACCAATAACAAGGACCCCAGCCCCAGAGATCAGCAACAACAGAAAAATCTTGTAATGTATATAACCTAGTATCCTGAAAGAATATAATGTCGTAACGTAAATCGGAAAATAAAGCAAAAGTGACCCTTTTTTTGTATAAGGACCTAAGGCTATTAGTATTAAGACTAGCCAAAGAAATATCAAGTGTGGACCTAGAAGTAAGTTTAGGAGTGAGAGTGCAATTTCCTGCTACTGTTACGCAACCCAACACGAGCAGTTTTCTTTAGTTTACATTTCGCTCCTACCCTTGGATCTAAAACATTGTCCTGGTCTGAGGTCATGTCTACTTGGGAGGGATTTTGAGAGGTGGAATCAGAATCATGATCCTCAGTATCCATAGTGGCCAAAATTCCAAATTTATTCGAAACAGACACTGGGGCTGGAGATTGAGCCCAGTCTAGTACTGAACAGTGTTCCACCTCCGATGGAACAGGGGAAAAGAAAACTGCATCTACCACAACCTGATTGTCCAAAGAGGGCACTATAATAGGAGGTGACTTAACCGTAAGGAGTAGAGCTGTAGGACCTGAGGATACAGGAGGAACAGCAGGTGGAGGGGGAGCACCCGTCGAAGGGCGAGAAAGAGAAGCAGAAGAGGTAGAGGCCAGAGCAGCAGAATAAGACTTTGGTGTTCGGGAAGTAGGAGGCCCAACCCCATCCAAAAGACTCCTAGCTGCCTTAAAAATGAGTAAATCCTGCATAGCATAATCAGAGTCAGTAGTGTTATGGGCTGCTTCAGGACAATCAGGAAAATTATGCCCCATTACAGCACAAAAGGAACACTTCACCGGGTTCTCACACTGATAGCCAGAGTGGCCACCGTCCCCACATTGGAAACAAAAAACCTTGTCACACAATGTGCTAATACGTCTGGGAGAGCCACATTTATAGCAACGTCTGGGTTGACCAGGATAAAACAAAAAGCCTTTATCTCTTCCAATGAAAAACAATTAGGAAGATGCACAAATGCATCATGAACACTAGGGAGTTTAATTTTAAAGCGCCAACCCCCATTCCAAAATCCTTCCCCGTCCAAAATAGGGTCAGGTGCGCCCTGAACCTCACACCTTTTTTTTAACCAAGAAAGAATATCAACCAAATTCACACCCTCATTTCGAAATAGAACAGTAATGACTCTAAAAGGTTGCTTAGTTAATGGAACCACATGAAAAGGGGACCATAAAGGGTTAGTTTTTAAAGATGTATATCGCAAACAAAAAGTTTCTAAAGTTGTAGGAGTCCTGAAACTAATGTCAAAGGAATGTTCTCTTGGAGCGTGAATAAGGGCATAAATATCAGCAGGAGAAAATCCCAGTGATTGCTTGATCAAAACCCTGCCCACATAAAAACGATCAGGTATTTCAGCCAGTCCTCCCAAATAACGAAGTCTAATAGCATTACGTCTTTTTGCTTGCTCAATAGGTCTTGTGAATAAATCAGCTGAATTAGGGTTAGGAGGGGTAGGCAAAGGAGCCGGAGAAACAACCGGAGTGGCTATAGGAAAGTCTACAGTATCTGAAGCAGAAGAAACAGGAGTACTATCTGGAGCAACAGCTGAAGGTATAGCAGTCGACCCAGAGTCCAAAGGCAAAGCAGTTTCCAAAACAACTTTGACTCCAGCCTCACGCTCAGAGTGGACCAATATATCCGATGGCGTAGTTAGGTCAACTACCCAAGAACCATCTGCAAGCTGCTTCCAGCCAGCCCTGGAAAGCGTCGATTCAGGAGACCATGGTTCATCAAGCATTCCAACTATCGAATCTACCGAGGAAACAGTAGCTGGGGCAAGTGCTGGCGCAGGGGAAACTGCGTCATCAGCAGAGCCAGGACCCAGCTTAAAAGTACGTCGCGTGACATCTGGAGAAACACCAAGTAAGCGTTTACACTTCTTTTCCAATAAATCAGCCCTAGCAGAGGTAAGGGCCATCTCTGTTTTCAACAACTGATTTTTTAAAGTTTCTAGCTGTAAAATCATTTCAGAAACCATACCGTCTTCAATCCCGTCCTCCACAACGTTCACGTTAGCTGAAGTAGAATCTGAACAGATAGAGGAAACTGAGGGAAACAATATCCCATCCTGGGTAGAAACAGCAGTCACCAGTCCGACATCGTCCTTGCGACTGTCCTCCTCCAGAACTGACAGTGAACTGTCTTCCATAGGTGCCATGTATGAGACAACGCCCCTCCAGAGTAGGGGAATTTCCCCGGTGTCCTGGCCAAATTTCCCTCATTCACTAAAAATACCATCAACAGCTTAATCTGGTTCAAGGTCAGTTGGCATACATCTATATCCCCCTCCCCCGGGTCATGCCTGAAAATAGGCAGGATTTGTCTAGTGCACTTACCCAGTCAACAAAAACTAAATAAAAATAAATATATTAGCATCATAAAAAAATCCATCAGTTCAGCACCTCCACTTAATGCGCGAAACTGTTCTTTCCCATTTAAAACAGGATTATTTTTGTCTTTTTTTTCTTAATTCCTCCACGCAGCAACAAATCCTGTAGTTCGCGATCATCACACTTGTTTATTTCTCCCATCCCCCCAACCACATGCACCCACCAGAATGGATAACTGCTCCCTCCAAAACCACAATCCGATCACCGACAATAAATTTTTATTCAGCTCTCACTGGCCTCATAAAAGATATATTTTACCTTCTCCCTGAAGCCACTCCAAGTTCATTTAGTCTCTATTCAGCACACCCTCTGCCCTGCTCGCATCTCCCACTCCAGCCCTGAAATCGTGTCCCATAACTAAAACTTTCCACAAGAACAATATCTGTTTAAGACATTTTATCGGCCACTTCTCATCTAATTGTCTCTGCTTCTTCTTACGTGTTTCCTGCTGACCACAGTGTTCACATCTCTTCTCGATCATTCCACCAGCTTCTTCTGCTCCTTGCCATGGTCCGGAACGATTCCAACTAAAATGGCGTAATTTACAAAAAGTCTAATAAATACTCCTCCATACAGTATTAACCAGGTACTAAGCACCATCTCAATGTTAAAATAAAATAAAAAAAGAACTGCCACAGGAAAACAATAGCGGCTCCTCGCTAAGCGAGAAACGAACGACCATCTTTTCAGAAATGTCTGCTCCGCCCACAAATCACTAACAGCCACTAATAACACGCGCTACAGCTCTTCCAACGTACACTCCGTAGCAACCTTACACCCACCCACCCACAGCAACCTCTTCCAAAACACACACTAACACACTGGGCACCAGAATATAATCCCTACTATTTCATCTCAAAAAAATGCACAGAAAACCAAAAACGAAATAAAAAAACTACACACAAAAAACATCCCCATTGCATAAATCAAATATGCAATGTGGACATCGTGGAATACATGATTTATCCACACACGAGCAGTTTGCCCTCGGACACCTCACTCGTGGCTACGCCACTCGTGAGGTTACCCGAGGTCAAACTGCTCTTGTGTGGATAAATCATGTATTCCACTCGTCCCCATTGCATATCCCCTATATAAATCATGAGTGAAAGGATGAGTGGTTTGTGATATTACACATCAATGGTGTGTAAAACAATTGAATAATATAACACCCTATATTTTATTTTATATAATTGCTGGTCAGTTTAATGCTGTGTGGAAAATAAAAAAGTCTGTCATCCTTTCTGTTGTATTTTGTTTCTATGAGTAGGAGACAGCAGCAGCTTTCACTTTCAGTTTGACAGGCTGTCACCCATGCCTTCCTTAATAACCAGCCACTTATTATGGAATGGAACCTGGTTTTTACAGCATTTGAAAGTGGTGTCAGTCCAGTTAACAAATGGTCTCACCAGTAATTATATTTAATGGGAAGGCTTTAAGTCTGAGGTTCGATGGGCAGAGCAACTACGTCACTCCCCCATCGGGCTTCAAAGGTCACACATCCTGGGCCTCGTCAGGATTCGTTTTTCATTGCAGCCGGAGGCGCTGCTCTCCTGCACCTATCTGGAATTTGTTGCATTTTTCCCCTGTCTCACAGCTGCCTCCAGCTGCCCGTTTGTTCCTCCCCTGCCTACTTTGCCTGTAGCCCCTGTGTCTTCTTCCTCTGCTGGCAGCCTAGTGGTTTCCCTGTGAGCTTTCGGTGCAGTGTGCTTCTGGCTTCCTTTCTTCCCATAGATCTCTTGCATGCATTGTCCCCATCCATCTCTCAAGCCCTTCTGCGTCTCCTGCCTCCTACCCCTCCTGCAGCTACTGCTGCTTCCTTTCTGTGGGCGCCCATCGCTCCCTCCCTCCATTCTTCCCCTCCTTCTCTTGCAATCCCTGCAGTCGCTTAGTCCTTCTGGTTCACTGATGCCTACTGCTGCACCACTCACTGTCTTCCCATCTTCTTTGATACTCCCTGGGTCGGGAGCACTTTTTGAACTCCATCTCTGTTTTCTGCCATACGCGTCACCCCCAGATATCGCCTCAGTGACCACGTCACCTGGCCTCTTGGCACTGCTCTGAGACTCCTACACTCGTTCGCTTGCTGCGATGTCCATACACCTATTCATCGGGCTGCCGGCCCTACTCGCTCACCCGGCGGCACGCCATCTTGCATTTTCAGTATGGTGTCGCAGTTCTCAGTGATCTGAACCAGGAAGTCCCCTCACCACAGCACGCCGTAGGTTCGTCTTTGTCTCCTGCATTGTGTTCCTACCTCTCCACCTCTCAGCATTCCATATCCTGGCTCTGGCTTTCACCTAATCTTGGCAATGGGTCGGTCCATGTAGTACTTTGTTTTTGTACATGGTATTCTGTCTACTGATTGTGGGCCCTATATGGTTGGTGATATGGACTGTTTCTAGCATCTGGTTCAGTGTTTCCTGATTTTTGTGTCTGGACATGGCTCTTCTGTTATGGGGACCGTGGGCTCCACTATGCTGACTGAGGATACATTCATGTGGGACATTAGTAGCACTATCTAACGTTCATAGCTGTTGTGGGGTCTGATTGTGTTATATGCCTTTCATGACTTTTGCCAGTTTGTCTTGCTTGTCCCCAGTTAATTGAAGCACTGTGCTTTTCTTCCTTATTGATGCATCTCTCTAGGCTTCTCTCTCTCTCTCTCTCTCTCCAGAATTTCTGTGCACTGGCCTTCCACGTTAATCAGCTAACTCTGACCCATCCGGCCATCATGGAGTCACTCCACCCATGTCCAATTGGTGTGCCTTGCCTGGTTCTGTCTGGCCCATCCTCGATAATTGTTTTTTTTTTTGGGGGGGGCACCTCGTCCGACTCACTCTCCTTCCAATACTTCTTTTTGGGCATACCTATCATTACTCATATGCCCACCTCATCGATCTGCGGCCCTCATGCTGCATGTCTCAAGTTCCTGATTCCATCCATCATCAGCCGTCAAGGATTCACTCCAGTCATGGCTTCTATCTATCATCATGCCACAGTTTCTCTATTCGCTTGCAATGCCATTCACATCATTGAGCCATCTAAGGCTGACTCCATCTGGCCTTCCATCAAATCTGGCCTGCATGCCACCTCATCCAGCTCACCCTACTACAGTTCTCATCCCACATTGGCTGAGTCCTATGATACCCCATTGACCTCCCTACCGTCCTTTGTCCTTTCATACCTCACTTTTCTGTACCAGCTACCAGCCTCCATAGCTTCAATCTATCATCGTACCTCATTCATTTCCTAATTTTGTCTTCCTTGTCCTAGCGCTTTTTCTAGTACCAGCCATCATGGCTTCACTCCACTCTTAGCTTCCCTCCTCATCATACATCGTCCACTTTTGCTCTTCGATAGCTCAAACCTCGTACCGGGTCATAATGTCATATGCTTAATAGCATACGGCATTATAGTGAAACCCGGACCTGTGCACTTTCCGTGTTAGACCCCCCCCGGAGTTAGAATCTTAAGTGTGGGGGGGCCAGAGGGTGTAACCCCCCCACAGAAAATAAAGTAAACCAGAATCACGCAACGCGATTAAGACGCACAGCACTCTGCTGTGCCACATTTTGACCCCGTGCCACTCAACCTGAGTTGCTCCTCTGATGCCCCTCCTGAGCATGCCCTCTGGTTTGCATACCCTCTGGTTCCTTTCAAGGAGCCTACTTATTCCTACTACCTTCGTACAAGTTCATTTTCATGTTCATTCCTGTCTCCTCCTCTTCATGTTCCGTACCAGCCATCAAGCATTCACTCCAATCAAGGCCTGCAATCGATGTTTCTTTTTGGGTACACCTTTCATGACTCCTATGCCACCTCATCAACCCGTGGCCATCCTGCCACATGTATCGGGTTCATAACTCCAGTCATCATTCATTCATTCTTACCTCAAGATTCATCTATTTATTTCACTCCTCCTTACCTCAAGCTTTGTTTATTTACATTGCTTACTCGAGCATGCCTATCATTAATTCCTATGCTATCTCATCAACTCAGACCTAAGGGTCTACTCATTCACAGTGCATAATCAAGCATGCCCTATTGGCCTCAGCGTCTACTTACTTGCATCACTCAATCAAGCATTCCTCTCCTTGGATCTTATGCTACCTCATCGACCTGCTGCCCTCCTGTGGCACTCATCATCATCAGTCCTCATCACTGCCTCATGTTCCTTCTTCGATCTGTGCCTTCTTTTGGGGTTTTTCCGCATCCCATCATCTTCTTCCCTGCTCATATCCTTCTCTTTAATGAATCCTTCTCTTTACTGACATACATTCTCCGATCAAATGTCCTCAAATCAAACATCATCAGCCTGGAGGGAAGGCGACCTAAGCCTTGGATCCCCAGATGTTTCCTCCTCAAAGGGGCTTTTTCCTCTCCTCCATGCCAATGATCATAATATTAGTTAGAGTTAGTGCTTTCTTAGGTTACTTAGTTAGGTTCCACTGCTGGATGGAAGCAGATGGTGGCCTCGGCTTTCCCCTCTCTCATTAGGAAGTCTGCCCTCATCATCTTCTCAGAATTCATTCATTCATCATCCTTGCCTCTTCGATACTCGACACCTTTGGGTATTCTTTTTGGGCTTCTTCCTAACCTACCTTTAGCCAATGCAATCATTCCTGTGGCATCTGTAAGGGGGGGAGAACCCTCCTCTAGGGTTCCTTGCATCGTACCCCTACAGGGTGGTATATTCCATGGACAGAGAGGCGGAAAGCCACAAATCAAATCAAGTTACACAAGCATCATCTCATCTCATCTAGTTGCATAAGCACACTGAATGGGAGGGCTTTAAGCCTGAGGTTCAATGGACGGAGCGACTACATCACTCCCCCATCAGGCTTAAAAAGGCACACATCCTGGGCCTTGCCAAGATTCATTTTTCATTGCCCACCATCCACCCCTCCTCCTCCAGTGGCTCATCTCTCTTACCCGTGGGCTTTTTCCTTACCTACCTTTAGCCGATGCAATCATTCCCGTGGCACCTGTAAGGGGGGAACCCTCTTCTAAGGTTCCTTGTGTCGTACCCCTACAGGGTGGTATATCCCATGGATAAAGAGGCAGAAAGCCACAAAGCAAATCATGTTACACAAGCATCATCTCATCTCATCTAGTTGCGTAAGCACATTGAAGTAAAGTTTATCATTCTTTTCAGATATTTACTCCTGCTGCTTTTTCCTCTGTCTGAGTCATAATCCTTGACAACAGATAGCCAGCCTTGACAGTGTCTCTCCTGAGACAGCATACTTTGTACCTCATAAGAAGTTACTGTGCTTATACGTTAGCAACTGCCTAGCTACTGATCGAATAGGACTACAGCTCATTCTGCTAATGGACATGTCAACAACTGCCTAGCAACTATTTGTATAGGACTGAAGTTTATTTGCAGAATGACACTATCACCCTGCTAATTGTATTCAATGTTCTTCATCGTATGTATTATCTGTTCCTTCAATTTTCGTTACCATCTGTATTTTTCTCTTTGTATCATGACGTGGAGCCTTTGGAAATGAGTCTATGACTCAAAGGATTGTAATTTTGATGTGCTTATAAATAAACAAATAAATTAAATAAATAAATTATAAAATAGAAAGTTTTGATGTCTACAGTGGGGAAAACATAAGAAGAAGATGACATCTAAGAGGCAGCAATCCTGTTTGCATATACTGTAGCTATCTTAAGCTATAAAAATACGAGGTGATAAATACAGAAAAGTAATGTCACATAAAACAAATTCTAACTAAATTCTGAATTTTAATACATTTTTTGTAACACTGAAGATTCTTTTCATGACATTTTGAATGTATCTATATTTTTATATTTTTATTTATTTGTTAAACTGCTAAGGAATTTGAGCTACAGTAAATAGCTCAAATATAAGATCATCATAGGCCAGATGGCTTATTAGTTACATGATCAGACATACAGCAAGAATACAGTGTGGGCACAGATTACAGAAATCGTTGAAATCAAGAACAGAAATTCAGTTAATATAATACAATTAAAAACAGAAACAAGAGAATCCATTCTGCATATGTCCTTTAGAAGGACCAGCATCCCTTCAAACAGAACAGAGAAATTAGACTGAAGTGTATTCACCAAGAATAAATGCCTTGTTTATATAATTACTTTATTAAAATTTTAGTAGTATTGATTTCATTCCATTTTCTCTTTGTAGTTTGTTGACTGTGTAAAAATATGTACTGGTAACCAGGCAGAGGCTGGATACTGGATGGATGAAGATTGTACTCTTCAGAGCGGTTATGTATGCTACAAATCCAGAGGTGAGAACACTGTGAAAACTATGTTACCGCATCAGATGGAATCATTGTAAATCTCATAAGAATAACGATTGTTCCATATAATACCATAATAAAGCATTCATACATTATACCTCAGCGATACTGCTTTGTCTTGTAAATGCCAATCATCAGAATGGAAATCCATGTTTTGCATACTAGAGGTTTATTTTACTCAACTCTCACTGGGCATGATCCATCTTTTGAGCTAGAGTTCAAATGAGAGCCTAATTTTAAACGTGTATGCCATATCAACAAAATTATAGCTGCATGTTCAGTTCTACCTGGGAATAAAACACCTTGAACTTCAAGTGTTCAAGTGTAATTTGCTCTAGCGGACATTTGATGTTAAATTTTAACTCTTTTTTTTTTTAACAGTTCAATTGGCACGAATCAGTTGAGCCAGGCAAGCTGGCATGGACAAACCATCCTTGTAGCTTCTCCCCACCCCCCACACACACTTGCACAAACACAAATGTGCCAGACCTTGGTAATATAATCCAGGCACCAGCACCGTGTTTTAAAATAACACCTCTCCCTAGCTCTTCCTCCAAAGCTCAACAAAACAACATGGTTAAAGAGCAGCTCTCCCTCCATAAACCCACAATTGACAATTTGAAGTGGTGGATGGTGGAGTCATCACAGTACACGCTCAGTTTTTCTCCCTTCTCTGAACTTTCCATTCATAATTCTTTGCCTACTGAACAAGGAGCCAGTAGTGACTTTTACAGCAATCCCCATCCCTAAGCCCCCCACCCAAGGACACCAGAAAGTACCGGTTTGATTTTGCGCCTCTTTGACCCTGGAACTATGATGGGGGCAGAGAAACTTCAAAATCCCAGCTAATGTAGTTACCCACCTTTCTCCAGTATGTCTGCTTCACTTACTCTAGAGAGAGCAAGTATACAGTTAGGATGGAGGGATGGAGCTGTTCCATCTTTAATGGCACTAGGTGGGATCACAAATCACAGTCTGCCTAGTGTTATCAAAGATGCAACTGCCCCATCAACTCAATTCCAGTCATTTGCCCACTTGCTCCAGTCTACATATAGTAAATGTAGTGAGCACCGTTAGTGAAAGGGAGGGAATTTATTGTAAGTTACAGTAACTAGGATTTTGAAGTGTCACTGCCCTGTCAAATAATGAATCGAGGGTCAGCATGGGGTAACAATCAATGCAATTTTGGTGCCTTGCTGGTGGGCTGGTGAGGGGGTTCTTGTAAAAGATTATACTGGTTACTGGCTCAGAACCAGGGAGTCAGCAACAAAATTTTTTTTATAAATGGGATGGGCAATGGGAATGAGATGGCTAATTGGATTGGTAGCAGGTTAAGGAGCCTTTCACCTCTGTCACCTCTGGGTCACTGGTTTAAACCCAGTCCAGGTTGGTAGTGGCTAAAATCCATTATCACCTGAGGGATGTACAATGGCCAATATGAAATTAGTTATGGTACTATCAGTTCTGTTCCCAGTGGGCAGGTATCCCCATCACAGAACCACCAACAAAATGTGCACCCTTGTTGGCAGTCTCATATGACAGGCCAAGGACTGAATGGGCAGGATTCTGAACTATCCTCCCCACTGTATGGCGGTCCCTATATGACAGGGGTTAGGCACATTGGAAGGGCAGTGTGAGGAAGGTTGCACTGTAATTGCTGTTGCTATATCTTTCATGTGGATAAACAGAAGGATTCAGTTTCACAAGCAAGCACTAAATTCATACACAGGAGAAAAGAAATCTTAAATAAAAATTGAATGGAACAGTTGGGAGGGGGTACCACTAAGTTCACAAAGTACTACTGTATGCACAGTGATGCCCATCCCCCACTAAGGATGAAATGATGTTGAATTTTTATTTGGTGTGCTTGTGACAACATTTGGCACCTGACTTTAACATTCAGTTTAGCCCAGCTGAACTTTTAGACCATTTGGGATCACGTTGATCTTCAGTCAGTTAATTAAATACTTAGACCAAGCTTACACCCACCCTGGTAATTTCCCAGCCTCCCACTCTCACACAGATATTGAAAAAATATCTCTGACTCTTGGTACTGTGACAAGATATGACTGTTTGAAAAAAATGACTGGAGAAAATGGGAGGGCGATAGAGGTTGAGAATGAATGGGGGGTGAGGCTTAAGGACTGCCATTTACCCACTCTTTGTAACCTGCTAAACTGCAACAGGAAGAACTCAAAGTGTCTTTATCCAAAACAAAGGCAGGGAGGTCAAATGAAAGCTGAATAAAGTTGATAATTTCATTAGAAGAGGGTTGTTTTAAAAGACAGTAGTAGTATGTTTTCCACATTGAGAGGGAGATTTTTAATAAAATAGTTCATCCACTAACAATTTAAGAATGCTAGTTCAGAATCAGAATGCATCATTCCAGTCATTCAGCAGTGCTAGAGAATGAAACGTTGGCTGGAAGAATTTTTGTGCTATGGGGATCAGCCTGTACATGACATTGTAACATGAATTGTGCCCATGTAAACTTCAAACATTCTGGAGCATGACAGACTTTTTCTGGTTCTATGTTCTAAGGATACATGTCAAATTTTGGGAGAATCTCACAGCTCTAAATGAAATTCTGGACTTTCAGGACTATTCATGAACAATCTTGCTAAATTATGACTGGATCTTTCCTCATTTGATGCATGAAAAAAATGGGGATGTATTGTACAAATGCTAAAAAGGGCTCTATACACCTAGCAGAAATAGCCCTTTGCACTGCAGTGCTCAGTACATAGTGCAGGGTTTTATACATCCAAGATGTCCATGAAACATCCCCAGATGCACTAACTGCTCTCCCTTGCTACTTTGCCCTGCCAAGCCCTGAACATGCTTGGTTGTATATGCTGCACTGCAGGTCGGGCAGGGGGAAGAGGGGGGACTAGTATGTCAAGGACTGGGCATGCAATGTAAGGGCATGCATGAAGCCATTTGAGCTCAGCTATTCCAGAATCAGAAGGGCTTAATTTATACCAGCAGGAGGGCTGCTGTAGCGACTATCCACACCACCTAATGAGAGTCCTAAAGCCCTAATCAGGGTCTGCTGCTACAGAATCTAGTCTTCCTTCTTGCTATGGGGAAAAGGGGTGATGAGAAAACTTGCCTGTATAAAATATTTTTTTTTTCAGAAGTTTATAGGCATCAGTCCATGTCTGGAAAAATGATAGTCCTTTTGCTGACTGCCACATTCCATGATCTGCTGGTCCTGCAAGCAAAGGAGATGCTCTGGTAAGGGGTCAGACTTCTGATTAAATGCTCAGTGACCACATCCCAGGCAGGCACCTCCCCTGCCACTTGGCTACACTCCTGCACAATGGGTATGACAGGGGTAGAGAGCCCTTGTTTCATGTGTTTTTCCAGAAGCCAGATGCATGGTTTGTAGGGATCCAGTGCAGGCTTTTTCTGATGCATATTCAGCCAGGCAGTGAAGAGGGTGAACTAAATGAGAATTATAGTCAAAATACTTTCCTTTATGGAAAATATTTTTTTTATGTTGATATGAACAAATGTAAATATTGCACATAGTTTGGTACCATTGCAAGATCTTGCCCAACAAAAGCTGATACAGAATTTATTTATTTATTTATGTTTTTGCTAACCCGGTGAGCAAACTGATCCAAAGGACCATTTTCAGTTGTGACCCGGGCCGTACAGTGTCGCAGACAATAGGTACAAATTATAATACAGTAGGTACATATGATACAGTGAGTACAGTGGTATCAGAAACCATGATACATAAACATCATATCTGAAAAATAGGGGTTAAGGACATAAAAAAAAACTAGCTCATGAGAAATAAAGTGACGCTTCTCTGCTTGCAGAGAACTAGGACATACACATACAGCAAATCAAGACATTATTCAGCCAGTCCAAGGTTTGCAATAAAGTGTATAAAGGAATACACTATAGCAATCAACATTTTCACAATGGAGTCAAAAATCTGTCAATTGTATATGTAATAGGCAATACTTGGGAAGTAAGGCAAATGGTACACTGGGCCCCTAAGGTGGGATTTCTGGTGAGGGTGTTTCCAAATGAGCAGGCACAGGTGGCCTAAGACTTGAGCCAATCTCTCAGCTTCAATTTGAAGGACTGTTGAGAGGGTAACATACGGATAGCAGGTGATATTCTGTTGCAGAGGTAGGGGACAGAGACAGAGAATGCCTTGCTCCCCATGACAGTAGATACACGGGGGGGCTACCACGGGGGAATGAAAGAGACCCTGAGCCACTGAGTTACCACTGTGTCATTGAGAAGTGAAAAGTATGGGGACTTATGTGAGTTCCTGAGAGAGGTGTCAACTAGACAGCCCATAGCATATTCAAAATGGCCCTGCAGAGAGAGCCAGCCTAAGGAATGATATAAAGAGCAGTGATGAGTGGAGGAAGAGACTTGAAGGACAAAGTGACAGATAGAGTTGTATGTGATATTTAGATGAGAAAGAAGTTAGGAGGACATGGAGGAGAACACTGGGGAGCAACAGTCAAGTAGGGGCAGTAGATTTCCCTGGGCAATTGCGAGACAAGCCTCTGGGGTCAGGAGGTGGCTAACACCGTAGACTGACCCCAGCTTCCCCAGAATAAGAATTAAGTAGTAGGACATGACCAAGGGTTAAAGTAACAGTCAATTTATCACCCCAGGGCAAAATGAGGCACAAGGCACAACTAAGTGCCATATTCCCACAGGGAGTAATTGACTGCTAATCTAACTACTGGGAGTGCCTTACTGCTAAAACGAGTAAAAAGTCAATACATATTTTTTGCAAAGTTAATGCCCTTTTTATTTAAACAATTGTGCTCAGCATCAAAAAAAATATTTGTTATGTTGATGCCTGTGTCACAGTTCAAATGCCTGCTTGTGTTTTAAGCAGTAGATTTTGAATCAGCATGTGATGTTGTATGGGGTGTGGGAAACAAGCATTCATTTCTGCGCTTGTGATAAGGGAAGCACTTTTTTCACTGGCAGGGAAATCAAACCTGGTTCTTCATGTTTAAGAACAATGGGTTCTACATTCCATAACGTGAAGAACAAGATTTGAAATGACCACAAAAACAGCTTACAGTGTATTATAATTTAATGTAAGGACCTCAGCATTCCAAGGCCCTTACAGTGTGTTATAATTTAAGGTGAGGATCACAGAATGCTGACAATGAATAAGATTGCAGCATTTCTCAGACTTTTTTATGGATACAAGGCAGAACTCTGCAAGTCATCTTGCTATCACTTGTGAAACAAATTCTGGTAAGAGCCATAACAGCTGCTAATGCATTAATGTGATAAGTGTTTTTTTTGTTTTACAGGTTTACGAGGAAAGATATTCTGAGCTAGTAACAGCTCATTTTCAGATGTTTTCTGGGGGAAGGAGAAAGGGGAAAAGATACTGTAACAGATACAAATATGAACAATTTACAGTTCACAGAAATGGAATAGGAGTAACAGAGATAAAGAGGACAATTATGCCTAAGCATAAATAGAAAAAAAAAGTTAACAGGCAATATGTTGTGGAACTGACCAAACATCAATTAAATACTTATTAGCTTATCTAAATAAAAACTAGGGGAATGAATGATACTGGGGAAGAGATATACAGTAGAATTAATGCATGACTTAGTTGTATTACCGTGATGTAAAATCCTTTGCTGGTCAGGTTGCCTTCTTTTTCCGCTTTCCAAAACATTGGAACGCTCTCCTCCTAACCATTCCTTCTGCCCCTTGGAAATGCTATATGTTCTCTTGGCTCAGTGACCACACCACTATCTCCTGTGCTCACCCTTGAGTCATAGCCCTTCCCCACTCCTCAGTTTACCCTCTTTCACTCTTGCTCCATGACCACACTGCTCCCTCCTATGGTTACCCTTATGTCATACCTCTTCCCAACTCCTCGATTTACATTCTTTCCCCATCTCTCCTCCTCCTTGCCCCTCCACCCACCTCACCAACCCTCCTCCATCTCATGTTCCTCCCTCACTTGTTTGCACTTTCCCTTCTTTCCCCGTCTGTGCTTCTTCCTTCAGCGTCCTATCCTCTGGTGCCCTCACCGTTGAAAAGTACTATTGTTTGTACCCATGGTACAGATTTTCCTCTGTGTCCTTGTAAAATGTTTGCCTATAATTTTACCTGTCTGATAAACCTCATTCATATTCATTTTGCACTGTTTAAGTTTAGCTCCGTATGACATTTTATTGTATAAGTTATTGTTCTATGCTGTTCTTATACCTTTCTTCTCCTTGGGGCACAACTAGAAATGAGCTATTTTTCAGCTCAGTAAGTTTTTCCTGGTGAAACTTTTGAAATAAATGCATAATTGACTAAATAATTAATGGAAAAGTCCCACAGTTACACCATAATAGTAGAAAAAAACAAAACTATAAACATTAAGGTAAGGTAGTGAACAGTGTTTTTGGTTCTGGACATATACACACCCTTGAAATGTGTACACCACACACACACACACACACACACACACACACACACATATATACATGCATGTAGTTGTTACAATAGTTCACACATAGAGTGTAAGTGCCATTAGCAGGCTTAGACAGCTACAGTATTTCATTTTCAGTGGGATCCTGTCTTTACACATTTTCCAGTGTATTTAGTAGAGTTAGTACAGAAAAAAATGCAGATTTTCATTTTTACTGGGGTCCTGCTACTATACATATTTACAATGTTTTTTTTTTTTTTTTTACAAGGAAATGACTGGGCACAGCCCTTTTTCATTCATGCCTGACATTAAAATACAGAACAATCACGGTAAACAATCAGACAAAATACAAACCACAATCATATTATACATTACAAGTACTTAAATTTTTGTCATGTTAAAAAACTTTCAGTAATTATTTTTTTTTATTACTTTCTCCAGGTCCCTGCCCTGAGGAATCCCTTCCTTTGGTCTTTTCAGCTGGGCCCCAATGTAGCGTGTACCCAGAGTCATTCTGCACAAGACTGGATTTTTTGCCTTTGGTTTTGTTCCAGTCCCAGCCTCCTGAGGGCATTGACATAGAGGACTTGAGTCCAGACAGGCAGCATGCTTATACACGTCACAGTCAAGCATCCACAGCACCTTCCCCACCCCAGGTTCCCCAGTAGAGAGCCGTTACACCTCACTGACTGTGCTTCCACCAGTGGCGACACATGTGGGCATCGCTGCCCTTGTAATCTGCCCATCCCTGGAGGAGAAGAACATCTGTTGGGATGCTCAATCCTACCTCCACTGGCTGAACCCCCATGACCTGAGTCCGTTCCCAAACCTGGGTCGTCGATGGAGCGTGAGGTGTGGCGTCCAGCACCTCAACTCTCAGCACCACCAGGAGAGGTTCAGTAATTTTTTAAAGTGCTTAACATTATTAGTTTTCTTGAATAAAACTGATAAATTGTTTAAAAGTGTTGGGGCAGAACAAGTAAAGGATTGCATGGTTGAAACCAGTTTTGGCACTACTGGATAGAAAAGCATTTCTATGCTTTGTCTAGTTACATATGAACCTTTGTAACACAAAAATGTATCAGATAAACTGGGAGGCATCTATCTTTCATAAATTGTATAGGCAAAAACTGCCACAATGTAATTAATCTGTTGAGCAGGTGGCAAGATATTCATTTTTTCATACAGAAGGCAGTGATGTGTTCTAATTGGAATCCTTAGTCCGAATCTACAAATACTGTTTAATATACACCCATACCTTTTTATGGCTGTGGACAGAGCCTACAGCCATTTTGCTATCTGTAGCTTGAAAATGGAGTTTCATGGAACAAATTTTTTTGGACTTTTCAATGTACCCTTCCACATCTACAAATCATTATGACAACTAAAATAAAATAATCCCTTCTTTCTGTTAACAATGTTGGAGGCATAACTCCAAGCTGCTTATCTGATGGCCATTAGGAAACTGAAACAGCTTTTTAAATATCGGTTGCCTATTAAACTGGAGATTTGTTTACCCTCTTCGAAATGCAACAGCTTGTACATTTAAATGACTGGCATTTAAACATTTTTTACTACTAACTTCAGTTGAGGATCGATACCTTTCAAGAAAGATCCATACCTCATAAATGTTACCCTTTCCCAGCAAATGTTATAAATATTTACACTGTTTTTAACCTCTCAAGACCTATTTGATAAAATGCCAAGTTTTCAGTAAACTACACAGACTAAATACATAAATTTCTTTTTGACAGAAAAGATCCAGAAGCAAATGATTTGATACCTTTTATTGGACCAATGTAGATGTTACATCAAAAAGAAAAAAATACTCTAGCTTTCGGACCAACCAGGTCCTTCTTTAGAGAGCTTTATGACAGTTATTTAGAAAATCCCATACTATTAACGCACAGATAATGCATAAAAAACAGAAATAATTCTCATTGGTCTAACATATACATTTAAAACATAACAGAAGATTATGTCAGAGAAGCTAATTAACACCAGTCTGCTTTTAGCTGAGAAGCCGCTGAAGGTCAAAGGTTATCAAGAAATATCAGCAAGCAGAGAGTTCTTCTCACATAAATTTTAAAATGTCTCAGTACCTTTCAAGGAAGCATTCTACTGATAACAAAACCTTGGAATACTATTATCCCTAATACATGCAAGATGAGCTTACAGCTTTCATTGCAAGTGTCCCTGTGTTTTAAAGAACAGTCAATGAAAGGCAAAATGCTGAAATGAGGCCTAATTGCAAGTTGAAAATAAGCCCCAAATTAAACATACACACATATATACATACATATATACACACGTATATGTACACATACAGAAACATATATATATATATATACACACACACACACACACACACACATATACAGTATATATGTGTAGACACTAACTTTGGTTTTTTTTTCTCTTTTAGATATTTCCTGAAGAAGACCTAAGGTCGAAACGTAGATTTTTAACTCTATTTTCTATTTTTGGCTTGCATTTAATATAACCATTTTGTTTTGCTTTTAGACCACATGCTGACACAGCACCTTGTTTTTGCTTTTTTACATTGTGTGTATATACAGTGTATATATATATATATATATATATATATATATATACACATATACATATATAAATTCATACATAACACACATACATATATAGCATACAGAGGGTTTACTCAAAGTGAGCAAACATTTCGCACAAAATGTAATATAGAACTTAGCTTGAGACATTTTCCCAACTATACTCTCAAGAAGTTAAAACATTGCATAAACTTTAAAGCCTTCAGTGTTGTAACAGGATTTAAATTATGATAATATCAATTGTATCTATAAGTGCCAAATAAAAAAAACAAATCTACTTGTGAAGGACCCCCAAGAAAATGAGACCATGAGCCTGATATGTCCAGATTTCAACACAATGTCAGTGTATAACAAACATGTACAGAATCAGTCTAAGGAATCTAAATAAAAATTCCTAGGAATAAAATTCCACAGCTCCCCCCTTCCCCTGGGAAAGATAACCAGTAGGAATGAAATATATGTACAAGAGTCCTAGTACATCATCATTTACACCAATCTTTGCAATATTTACCCAAAGGAATTAAACCTTTTATGAATGAGATATGCATCTTAATATGAACAGATTTAAAAATGTGACAGTATGTAATCCAACCACTGACAACTAGTAGAAGGACGTACATGTTCTCTATATATGAGAACTAAGAGTCCTAACCACTGTAACATCATTATGTTATCTGTCTGAATAAAAGCCTACCTAATGTCACCACAATAACCATGCCCACTATACCCACAAAAAGCACCCCAACACCAACATAAAATTGCCCCATGCCACACTCCCCTCACACATACATGTGGACACACACACACACAACACACACACAAACACACACAATACACACAACCACAAAACAACTCACATACACACACCCACAGAACACACACATTGTGTGTGTGTGTGGGGGGGGTTGGAGAAATGGTCAAACTCTGGCAAGGGAGACCTCATCTAAAGAAATAACTGCTGACAAACCATGAGTGCTACAGAAGCAAATTATTTGATACCATTTATTGGACCAACATAGATGTAACAAAAATAACATACCATTTAGAAAATTCCGGATCAAACAACTGCAAACAGAAGACTGTTTTTTTGTCATTTTATAATATGATATACTGAGTGTGTATTTACTGAGTTGTTGGATCAGGGCCTTGATAAAATAAAAACATTTACTTAACTAATTCAAGATTCCATCAGGTGGACAGAAAAAAGTCTATAAGAATTTGTCTAAAAACGAATAACTATAAGATGCAAAAATAGCATTTGTGTATGCGATATATATATATATATATATATAAAATATGTCTCTAATTTATTTGCAATAAATTTGTTTACAGGCTTTACTGGTATCTTTTGAAAGATTGCCTGACTTGTGATTACTAATTTTGAGTATAGTTCATGAAATAATGAGCCTGATACTTGTTATTTCATATAGTCCCCCATTGTGCCTTATGCATATAATATAAATCCAAATCATTCCAAGGCCATTGTGACATATAATATTAATACTGAGCAGCAAATCAGAGCTCTTTTCCTAATAAAAGGCTGCTGATATAATAAATAAAGAACAAAGTCATAAATAAGGAACCAGTGGCTTATGGAAAAATCTACAGGGATTTGTTTCTGCCTTTGTGGGGAAAACACAGGGAAAATGAAGATTTCTTACAGAGTAATGGTTATTTGGACCTGGGAGTACTGAATATTTCTTAGCCTATATTTTGTATCCTGGATAATACAGGGGAGATGTTACATCTCATTGTCACAGGGATGTTCATTTATACATTTTTGCACTGTATTTACCCAGACTGTCTCAGATTAGATGCAATATCTTGTTTTCTGTGGAGTCATGATTTTACCATTTTTAAAATGTATTTATTCAGGCTTAGTCCAGGGCCCCCATATTCAAAGAAGATATGCAGTGCATCCCAGTGGAAAAGGGAAATGTGCAGCACAACTCCAACAATGCGCTGCAGCGTGATATTCAAACATGTGGAATGCACAGACCGGAAAGGAATGGGCCAGGGCACACACAAATGGTATGCCATTCAAGTCGAGGGGGAAATCCCATGCATATTTTCTTATCTTTTTTATTTTTTTATTTTAGTCTTTGGTAACCGGGTAAGGCCCACTAGGCACAAGTGTCTGTTTTGAGGAGCAATGTGCCCTTCACAGCCCAAAGCACTGCGGCCTACAGTTAGGCCATGAATAGTTGGACTAACCTGGCCAGCCACCCATCCACTGGCAGGCTGCAGATGTACACCCAAGTGCACAGCAGCCTAACAGCCCTGGTGGTCTAGAGGTACTGCCTTTTCATCCCCAATCTAGCCAACTTCATCCCTGAAGAGCTCCATAGTGTAGGGCCCCCCAGATCCGATTGCACCAGAGGAAATCATGGTCCATATCCATAGTCTAGAGGACTCCCATCCATTGCCTCTGTACACAGACACCCTCACTCCTCCCATACCCAACCTGTTGCAAAGACTGGCACTGCCCTCCACACCATGCCATGGCCAGCCATTGACTGAACTGAACCCAGGCTGAGGACCTGCACTCTGGAATGACCCAACTGGCTGTTCCATGCATTGGGGCACCATGCCAGCTGCAGATCCACTAGTGTATGCAGCTGTGTGTACATCCATGGCAAACTGAAGAGGGAATTTTCATACCTCCAATGCATGCCTTGCTAATACTGTATTTTTCTGCTGTCATACACTGCTGCAAGTCCACACTCTCCCCTATTTCCCTGTGTCACATGCCACCCTCCAGACTGCTGAAGTATCCCAGGTGCCATGGGGTTCGGTATCCTCTAATGCCATTTGCAGTGCATGCTTCAGGCTATAGATTGTTCATCAGCGGTTCCATAATTCTACAAATGAATGGGAGGTCAAATGTAACATGCCTGTTTTGGGACCTGTGTGAGTGGGTACAGCATTGGCCATCACCCACACCGAGCAATGCAATGGCACCGGGATGATGGATCCGCATTCCAGTGCCTGAGGAGTATGGCCACTGGGTGTTATCACCCACACACAGCTCATGCCTAAGTATAACACATTTCAGCATTCTACTGTGAGTGCTGTGCCATCCACCAACAGAGTGGTACAATCCCATTACAGGGCCAGTCATCGCAATGGGATTGGCAGGGATGGGGCAGGGAAGGGGATGTCTGTGCACTGTTGAGGGGGAGCAGGGACCACTACACTATGGACATGGACTGTAGGTGTATTCAGGTATAATTAAGGATAGTATTCGGGTCCCCACAATAATGAACAGATAGAGCATGGACTCCAGTACAGTGGGGGCAAGTGGAAGGGGTGGGGGGGTGCCACTATACCACCAGAGACTTCAGGGCCTGTCCCACATGGGAGCAATCAAGGTCAGGGCTTGGGGGCGAGAGCTGCTCTAGTGCATTCATCCCCATGCCAACATGCAAATGGGCTGGTAATGAGCATGCATAAGGCCCCTTTGCACCCTGCATGCTCAGTTAGTTAATTTGCATTCCTTGGCTGAATATCACCCATGGGGGCTGCGGTGCATACCAGTATGTGCCACGCATTCCACCTAGAAGGTATTCAGTTGGAGTCACCCGGGATGCACCTGACTTGGCAGCTGCCTGCACTGCGACTCCTGTCCAGGGTCACATTTTCAACAGGAATGTTGAAACCCACCAGGATGAAGTGCAGTGTCACAGGTTTACTGCATGACAAAAGGGATTAACTCCCATTGAAACTGCATTGTTTGCTGCAGTAACTCTACTGTAGAATTCTGCAGTGCTGCACTTCATCCTGGTGGGCTTTACTGTATGCACACCCTGTACCGGTGGTGTATTCTCTTTGAATATTATATCAGTGCTGAATGGCGCACCCTCTTTGTACAATGCATCTTTCTGCTCATGCATTGATCTGGCACTTAATATATCCCCTCAGATGTAAAATATTGTTTTTAGTGCATTCTGATTTTACACAATGCAGCATAATATTGTGTACATGTAGAGCCCCACTGAAAATAAGATGCCATTTCTTCTGTGAACTATCCAGGCTAAATATATAGCAATCAGCAGGAATATTCCAGAAAAACAAATTTTAAAAATGTGTAAAAGGACGACTATATTGAAACTGCCTCTCCACAGATCTGCATTGTGCAATTCATTAGAAATAATGGGTAAAAGCATCCCAAAAGCTTTTCACAGCCATGTCGGCTCTGACCAGAGTTTGTTTAAAAATGTGGACCTTGATTCATGAATAAAACTGCTTCATAGTCCAATATTGGCAACAGTATTTGTTTTGCTATTACCTCATGTGCTTCATCAGTCAAGGTATTAATGCTCCTACAAAGAAAACCCAGTTTTTGATGTATTTTTTTTCTGATTATCTCTAAGTGCTCAGTTAGGCTCAGTGAGGGGTCTAAATAAATGCCTAAGTACCTAACCAGCTGAACCCTGGAGATATCATTCCTTTGACTACCCTTGATGGCCAGGTTGCCCCCCGGCCCCAGCCAGACTCTGAGGCATCCCAAACAGCATTACATTGTTTTGTTTTTTTTTCATTTAGTTTCAACTTATTCCATGAAAGTCAATTTGTCAGTCTGTTATAATTATACTGTAGGTCCTGTTGCACATCTATAAGAGACTGGCCGGAGTGGAGAAGGACCATGTTATCAGCATAAAGGATACATTCTGTTCTTGTAAGAACGTCTGGAAGGTCATTCACAAAAACTGAAATCAAAAGAGGTCCCAAAACTGAGCCTGAGGAACACCTGATTTCACTTGTAGTGGCTTAGGCAAGGAGCCACCTATCCTTACCCTCTGTACCCTGTTTTTAAGATAACCTTTGAACCATTCCAAACTGTTTCCAGTTAAACAAAAGGAATACAGTTTCTGCAGCAGCATATCATGATCTACCAAATCAAAGGCTCTGGTCAGGTCGACAAACACTGCGCCAGTCATTAAGCAATTATCATTAGCATCACCTACAATGCTTGCCAACTCAACCAGAGCCATTGCTGTCCCGTAACCTGGTCTGAAACCATGCTGCTGCTCTGCCAATAACCCTTTATTTTTGAAATGGAGCATTAAATGCTTCAAGATTCATTTTTCTAATAACTTCTCCATTACAGTCAGGAGAAAAATAGGCCCATAATTGGCTGCATTAGATCTGTTCCCTGATTTAAAAATTGGAATTATAGAAAATTCTTTCCAAACTGAGGGTACAATGCCCCTAATTATTGAGATAATAAACAAATAAGTCAGGGGACCTGAGATGTCAATTGCCGCCAATTTTAGCATCCTTGGGGAAATCTTTTCTGGTCTACAGCCTTTCTTTTCATCCAGCTTATGGATCAGACCCAATAAATCTTCTTAAAGAATGGGTGTAAATGCAAACCCTTCATCTCCATGCCTCACATCTTGCATTTCCTGTAATTTATGGCTTTTTCAATTGTGTTTATCCTACCCTCATTTCCTCCTGTCTGGTGAATTAAAAATGTATTTAAATAGTCTGATATTTTCTTTGGTTGAGTTTTAACAAGATTCCATCTATCAAAAATTATAACTCTGATCTAACTTTGGAATTACAAATATTTTGGAAAGAAGACCAGACCACCCTTGAATCCTTTAATGTTTTTAACTGTTTCTCTTGAAAATACTTAGATTTTGCCTTCTTTATTTTTTTTTACAAAGTTTCATTTGTATTTAAAATCCGTTAAATGTATTGGATGTAGTTATCCAGGATGTCAGTTAACATCCAGTATCTTATTTTCAGTGAGGTCCTGATTGTACCTATTGTAATACTAACAGGTTTGAGATGCACTAAATGAGTTGGCTCCATTACAGCCTGTATGTTGTTAGTGACCAGATACTGTGTCTCTCTTTGGCCAGCAGGGGGGCGTGAATTGTGCTGAGTGCACATTTTAGTGTCTCATTTTTACATTGGGGGGCTATATTCAAACATGCTTGGGGCATTCACACTCTTTTCCAAACAAGTATAGCAAATTTAGTAAACTGTACTAATTTGCACTCAGGAAAGACACTTTGCAAGGGGCAGCTGGATACCTTTTTAATGTGGGACCATTACCCTGTGTAGTTCTGGTTTCCAGTTCTAGGTTTTTTATCAGTTTCTGTTTCAAGCTTTTAGCCACTTACTGTATGGTATCCCATGAAAAGGGCAAGTGCAAAACTATGAATACAAAAGCGGCGATGGCAAAACAGGGGGAGACAAAAAGAGCAACTGGGAAAAAACAGTGACCGCCGAAATGGTGACCTGCAACTTTCTGCCCCTCTCCAAGTTGCCAGGGCCGGCTTTAGAGTTTTGGGGGCCCCCAGCAAGACAAGTCATAGGGCCCTTCCTCAATCCAAACATACTTCATATTTTACTTTGTCCAAAATGCACAATATTTTATTTTCAATACAATCAATAATATTTGTGTTTTTAGGGAGTGGTAGCAATGTTAGTTTTCGGGGCCCTACTGTCCATTCAATCAATGTCTGTTCATTAGCCTCTGAGTGGACAGGGTATACCTTAGCATATCATTTCATGATGTTATAACACCACAAGAAAAGGCTCCACAGAGCCTAGTGATGTCTTTTTGGTGCTATTTTACATTCTACATGAATAATAATAATTAAAAATAAATTAAAGTGGTACTCTGGATCTGGCTGAGGCCCCTCATTTGCAGGGGGGCCCCCCAGCAACTGCAGGGTTCACTGGTGCCTAAAACCGGCTATGCAAGTTGCGCCCCCTCAAAGGTGGTTATCTGTAGTAAACAGGGGTAGATCTTAACATTGTTTTACTAGCCCAAACACTAGTGCAAATTGACCAGGACTAGTGCAGCTAACTCTCTACTTGCCTGGCTTGACTAATGCAGATTTTCATGGCTGTTAATGAAGTTAAAAAAAGTCTCCACTTTAGCATTCTCTAGTCCTCATGCTAATCTCTCTTCAATGTTCCAGATGGCCAGGTGTAATTAACAGCTCATTAAGAGCTGCAATTATCTGGCAGTTCAAGAGAAGGATCCCACAAATGACTCAATGTGAGTCATTATCACTACACTGTTAAGACTTTCAGCTAGTGTCCAGGGTGTGATCAAGGGTAGAGTGCTGTTAAGTCACTAGGTTCCAGTTTTCTAAATATGTCTATGTCTAACAATTTGTCCAATATTATTAAGACCAGTGCCCCTCATTTCTCTACACTTTGAGTATTTGTATCCAACATTTCAGTGACAAATGCAAAGAGATATACAAGATCGGCCCTGCAGGTGGTGGGTTTTATCCCAGCCTCACCATAACTTCCTTCTCCAAAATCTCTTAATTCTGTTCTTTCCCTGGTCACCACTGCAGACCAGACTCTGAAGTGACCATTCATGGATCCACAGCTGCTATTACTGGCAAGTGTAGGGGGTCCTCAGCTTTTCTAAATGGACCATGCCAGCCATCACCATCCATACAGTTCCACCCTTATCCCACTCAGCATGTCCTTTCAGCCTAAAAACAAAGCTTTGGATCATGTATGGTACAAAAATAAACCTTGATAAAATACATAATTTGAAATCTTGAAATAGGCATTCCTGGGGTGCATAGATCATCCTATATGGAAATAGAAATAGTATAGTGTTATGCCTGTGTACTGTTTCCCCTGGGCTGATGAAAGGACAATGTTAAAGAAAAATCTGTTATTGTTGGGGCAGAGCATAATAAAATCAATGCTTTTACAAATAAATAAATAAATAAACAAAGAAATACAAAAAAAAAATGGTAATCTGTTTTTGCCCGCGTGGCTTTCACTGTTATACAGTATGTAATTTACCCAATATGTACTGCTCTGTTTACCTGTATGTACTTTCTGCTTACCTGTATGTTACCAATATGTACTGCTCTGTTTACCTGTATGAATTTTCTGCTTACTTGTATGTTATATTTTACCCCCGGGTCGCCCAGTGGGCCTACCCGGTCAACAAAATTCAATAAATAAATAAATAAATAGGATCTGAGGTTCGAGCAAACTCGATAGACTGTAAGGCCAAATCTGCTGGCTATTAGTATGTTAGTATGTTAGTAAATGTCATAGTTTTCTATTTTCCAAGCCCCTTAGGTTTGTCTAACCCCCACCCCAAAGAAATTTTAGATGTGCTCCTGGCTCACTTGAGACTGTACAAAAACTTTCAAAAGAGCAGGTCTCCAGTTGACTATAGGGTGGGGACAGCAAGTGTCTTTCTCTGCCTGACTCTGTTCATTGCCCTGTGGGTGGTGGTGACAGTGTGGTGAGGTGCATGATGATGCCAGCTATTGTGTGCACAGAGCTAGGACTGCTTGATTGAACATTTGCTGTTATGATATCCTCTCTCTGTTTGGTATAGGGGGCAGAAAGAGGAAGAGAGGAGGCCATGGTACAAAACAATGGGGGTAGGGGCTCACTGTTTGTGATGGATGGCATTGTAGTCTTTTTTTTCTGCTGGGGAGCTGGGGAAGCAATGTGGGAGCAGGATAAATGTGCAATAATCAGAGTGTTTCTTGACTTTGCTTGCATTGTTTCCTGTATAAGTGATCACACTTTACCATTATAATTAAGGGCTAGTGCAACCATGTGCGGGCTAGTGCAATTTTGAATCAACTTGCCCTCCTGGCTAGTACAAAAAAAGGTTAAGGTTGACCCCAGATAGTAAGTGAGGTGCAGAGGCAAAGCCCTTCTCAAAGGGGGGTGCAGGCAGCAAAACCCCATCCAGAAACTCACTGTGTCATTCTTGTCACCATTTTGGTGATCATTGTTATTTCCTGGTCGTTCTTTGTTTCTGCACTGTTTTACCATCGCCGGTTTCATATTCATCCTTTTGACATGGAACCAATTGCATTGCTCTTTGCCACTGATTGCCATGCAAGAAACTCAGGTTCAGGAATGGACCTGGACCTCCTGGGAGCAGGCCTGGGATGGAGGATGGACAACTGCAGCATAGGGAGAGGAATCTAGGTGACAGCACCATGGGACAGCATGGGAAGAAAGGGCACACCTGGATGCAGAGTCAAACTACACAAAGACAAGGGTCTTGGATTTCAGGATGGTGAACTTTACTAAGATGGGGATATGTCTCAAGAATGCTTTGGGATGAAGGGATGAATGGGAGAGTTGAGGGGCAAGTGGTCCATCTGAAAGGAGCCATATTAGACATGACAAACCTTTCCATTAAGCAAGTAAACAAGGGCATGAGAAAGAGAAAACCACTATGGCTCTCAAAGGAAGTGGCTTGGAAGGTAAGAGTGAACAATATGGCTTTCAGGAAGTACAAGGAAACACAGAAGGAGGATGACAGGGTAGTGTAGCTAGATAAACAGCAGGAGGCAGGGAAAGCAGTAAGGAGTCCAAAGACACAAACAGAGGAAAAAATAGTACAGGAGGTAAAAAAAAGAAGGGGTCAAGACATTTTATAGGTATATTAGTGAAAGGAGAAAACACAGGAGTGGGATTGTAAGGCTTAATGGGGAAAAAGGGGAGTGTGTGGAAGGGGACCTAGAAAAAGCATCGATATTTAACAAATGTTTTGTTCTGTATTTACAGAAGAAGGAGAAGGTGAGAAACTACAGTTAGGCAATGTGCAAAAATGGGAGGGAGGTGGACACCAGTCCATTTATGGAAAAATGAATCCTAAACGACTCACAGAACTGAAAGTGGAAAAGGCAATGGGACTGGATGGGATACATCCTAGAATATTAAGGGAACTAAAGGAAGTGCTGGCAGCACCTCTGGCAACAGTGTTCAATTAATCACTCAATACAGGAATGGTTCCAGAGGACTGGAGGAGGGCAGATGCAGTTCCTCTTTACAAAAGTGGGAGGAGGCTGGAAACTACAGACCAGTCAGCCTTACCGCAATAGTGGGGAAAATTAAGGAATCACTAATTAAAGAAAGGATTATGGAACACCTTGAATCCAATGGAGCACATAATCAGAGACAGCATGGCTTCACAGTGGGAAGGTCATGTCAAACAAATCTAATTGACTTCTTTGACTGTATGACTAGGGAAGTGGATTGCGGTGGAGTGACGGATGTGGCTTACCTTGATTTAAGTAAGGCCTTCAATACCATTCCACATAGAAGACTTGTGGACAAGCTGGGCAGCCTGGGAGTGGGTCATAAGGTGATAAACTGGGTTAGGATCTGGTTGAGTGATAGAAGACAAAAGGTTGTGGTAAGTGGAGCTCAATCTGAGGAAAGGAGGGTGACTAGCAGGGAGCCACCAGGGTCAGTTATGGGGCCAGTCTCATTTAATGTCTTCATAAGTGATATTGTGGAGGGGCTAGAAGGGAAGATATGCCTTTTTGCATATGACACTAAGATCTGCAACAGGTTGGATATTCTGGGAGGAGTGGAAAAAATGAGGAACAACCTAAGTAAACTGGAAGAATGGACTAGAGTGAGGCAGCTGAGATTCAATGGGAAAAGTGCAAAATCATGCATTTGAGGAGCAAGAACCCAGGAGAGGACCACATGGTGGGGGGAGGGTGGATACTGATGGTCACCAAACATGAAAGGGATTTGGAAGTAATCATATCTGATGACCTAAAGGCAGCCAAACTGTGTGTCAAGGCTGTGGGGAGATCCAGTGGGATGCTGGGGTGCATAGGGAGAGGTATCACCAGCAGAAGAAAAGAGGTGATGATGCCACTTTATAGATCATTGGTGAGGTCTCATTTGGAGTACTAAGTCCAGCTCTGGAGGCCGCATCTCTGTAAGGACATAGCAGGGTGGATGCAGTTCAAAGAGTTTAGTGAAGACCAAGGAGGATGCTAGGAACCTCCACAAAGGAGACCCACAGGAGGGTGGCATGGGACCTCAAAGGGGAACAAAACAACTCCTGGTGGGGGACTCCATTGTTAGGAGGACAGAACTGGGGAAGGAAGGGGAGAGGGAGGTAAGGTGCCTGCCTGGTGCCATGGCTTGGAGGGACAGGGAGCAAATCCTCAGGATCGCTGAAGCAGCTACACAGGGGAGGGAGCTGGATGTCATTGTCCACCTAGGGACAAATGACCTGGCTGAGAAAAGGATCAGAGCAGCGCAGGAAGAGTTTGTTTAGTTGGGGAGGGGCCTTAGACAAGTGGCACGCACGGTAACCTTCTCAGAGGTACTGCCTTTCTATGGCATGGGTGAGGCTAGGGTGCTTCACACCATGGGATTCAATCAGAGGTTGAAAAACTGGTGCAGGGCTCAGGGGTTTGGCTTCACTGGGGACTGGGGGTCCATCTGGAGTGATGCAGGCCTATATTGGCGTGATGGTCTGCATCTGTCCAGGAGTGGAACCAGGATCCTAGGTGATAGGTTTAAATGCTTCATTGGCAAGCATTTAAACTAGCCAAGGGGGGAGGCACTGGAAAGGAGCAGGGAAATCCTAGCCCCCCTCCAAAAAAAAATCAGGGTAGTAAGTGAGTTAAACACCAAGATAGAGATGGCGATAGGGAGAAGGGCAGGAGTAAATGGAGTAAAAAGACAAAGGCAATAAGGACAGAGATGGGGCAAAAAGGGGTAAGGCCATCAAGAAATGGAGGATAATGAGTACCAATGCCCATAGTCTGGGCAACAAGCTCCCTGAACTGGTGGCCTTGATGGAAGAGGGATGCCTGGATATCATGGCAGTCACAGAAACATGGTACACAGAGAATCATGTCTGGGATGTTAACATGCCAGGGTACACAACCTACAGGAGAGACAGGAAGGGGGGAAGAAGGGGAGAAGTAGCTCTCTATGTAAGGGAAGGGATAAAAGCAACGGAACAAATGAGTAAACAGGGAGGAGAGGAGGCACTGTGGGTCATCTTAGAGACTGGAAATGGCACCATAATCTGCACAGGGGTTGTATACAGACCCCCATTTCAGGGGAAGGGAATGGACAAGGATATGATAGAAGGCATCCTTAGGATAGCAGAAAAAGGGGGGAAATACTGTTGATGGGGGACCTGAATATGCCAGATGTTAACTGGAGCACCTTTGCTGCAGCCACATCCAAGAGCAGGGCCATTCTCGATGCCCTACAGTGGGCATGCCTGAGAGAGCTAGTTTTGGAACCCACTTGTGAGGGAACAATCTTAGACCTCGTACTCTCAAATGGGGACAGTGAGAGGATCTCAGATCTAGAAGTGGGTAGCCATCTGGGAACAAGTGACCATCAAACAATGTGGTTCATGATAAACTCAGCTACAGAGTCAAGCCATACAAAAGTGAGGGTACTGGACTTCAGGAGGGCTGATTTTGGCAAGATGGGAATGTGCCTTAGAAAAGCACTAGCAAACAGACAAGAAGGAGGGGTGGACCAACAATGGGGAAACATCAAAACTGCCATCACATAGGCAATAAGCCTTTCTGTGAAGCAAATAAACAAATCAAAATGCAAGAAAAAGCCATTATGGTTCTCAAAAGAGGTGGTGGGGAAGGTTAGGGAGAAAAAGATAGCATTCAGAAAGTATAAGGAAACACAGAAGGAGCAGTACAGAGAACTGTACTAGTTAAGGCAGAAGGAAGCAGGGAGGGAAGTCAGAATAACAAAGGCCCAAACTGAGGAAAAGATAGCCAACTCAGTTAAGCAGGGGGATAAAACCTTTTATAGGTACATCAGGGAGCATAGAAAGACAAAGAGAGGGATAGTAAGGCTGAATAGAATGGATGGTGGGTGGGCAGAGAGGGACAGTGAAAAAGCAGGGATACCGAACAAATACTTCTGCTCAGTATTCACAAAAGAAGAGAAGGAGGGGGAGGTACCTAATCCAATTAACAGAAGCACTCTGGATAGGGGGTAGATCTCAGTCCTTTCACAGAAGAAAGGGTTATGAAAGAACTCCTAAAACTGAAGGTGGGCAAAGCAATGGGGCCTGATGGGATTCACCATAGAATTCTAAAAGAATTAAGGGGAGAACTAGTGACACCACTGATTACACTTTTTAACAAATCATGGGTGGATGGTGTGGTACCTGAGGACTGGAGGAAGGTAGATGTGATTCCCCTTCACAAAAGTGGGACCAAGACAGAGGCAGGAAACTACAGACCTGTCAGTTTGACCTCTGTGGTAGAGAAAGTGATGGAATCGCTTCTGAAGGAAAGAATTGCTGAGTACCTAGAGGCCAGTGGGGCACAGAACCCAAGGCAGCATGGGTTCACAGTGGGAAGGTCATGTCAGATGAATCTAATTGATTTCTTTGACTGGGTGACCAAAGCAGTAGACCAGGAAGGGGCCTACCTGGACTTTAGCAAGGCATTTGACACAGTCCCACAAAAAAGATTAATAAACAAATTAGCCAGCCTGGGAGTGGGTCCCAGGGTGGTAGATTGGGTAAAACATTGGCTGGACAACAGGACACAGAAGGTAATTGTAAACAGAGTCCACTCTGAAGAAAGGGGTGTTACTAGTGAGGTACCGCAGGGTACAGTACTGGGTCCAGTCCTTTTTAATGTTTTTATAAGTGACATTGGAGAGGGACTGGATGAAAAAGTAAGCCTCTTTGTAGATGACAGAAAGATCTGCAACAGGGTTGATACACAAGGAGGCGTGGAAAGGATGAGATGGGACTTGGGTAGGTTGAAGGAATGGTCAGAAGTATGGCAGCTTGGATTCAATGCAAAGAAGCGCAAAATAATGCACCTGGGAAACAAAATCACAAGGGAAGAGTACACAATCGGGGGGAGGTAGTAACAACAACAAAAATGGAAAGGGACGTGGGGATAATCATATCAGATGACCTTAAGGTTGGCAAGCAATGTGAGAAGGCAGTAGGGAGGGTTGGAGGGATACTGGGATGTATAGGGAGAGGCATCAACAGCAGAAAACAGGAAGTTGTTATCCCTCTGTACAGACAGTTGGTGAGACCCCATCTGGAGTACTGCATCTAGTTCTGGAGACCTCATCTCTGCAAGGACATAAACAGGATGGAGGCAGTCCAGAGGAGGGCAACTAAAATAGTGCAGAGTCTGCAAGAGAAGCCATACAAGGAGAGACTAAAGGAGCTTAATATGTATACCCTTGAGGAAAGGTGGGAGGGGGGGATATGATAGAAAATTTTAAGTACCTCAGTGGAATCAACAAAGTCCAAGAGGGTAGCATCTTTCAGAAAAAGAAATGTGCAAGAACAAGGGGACACAATTTGAAGATAGAGGGCGGACGGCTCGGAGGCAATGTGAGGAAGTATTTTTTCACAGAGAGGGTGGTGGATGCATGGAACAGCCTTCCTGAGGAGGTTGTGGGGTCTAAAACTGTGGGAGAATGCAAGAATGCATGGAACAGACAAGGCAATTCTTGTTGGGGGGGTTGGAAGAAATAGGCTGTTAGTTAACTAGGATCTGCAGCTTATCCTGTAGGTAGGGAAATGGGCAGACTAGCTGGGCCAAGTGGTCCTTATCTGCCATCAAAGTCTATGTTTCTATGTTTCGAAGAGCAACAAAGATGGTGCAGGGCCTGCACCAAAATTCATATGAGGAGAGACTGGGAGACCTCAATATGTATACCCTGGGTGAGAGGAAAGACAGGGGAGGTATGATAGAAACCTACAATTATCTAAAGGGCATAAATAAGGTACCAGAGGGTAGTATCTCCTTTAGAAAAGTAGACGTTCAGGAACGAGGGGGCATGACATGAAGTTGGAAGGGAGTAGACTAAGGGGCAATGTGAGGAAGTATTTCTTCACAGAAAGGGTTGTGGGGGCACAGAATAGACTCCCCACAGAGGGGGTGGAGGCAAACACAGTGGGGGAATTCAAAAATGCATGGGACAGGCATAGGAGAACCCTAGCAACAGTAACAAGAAGGTAAAGCCGGTGATCAAATAAGATCTGCGGCTTTTGCAGTAGGTAGGGAAAATGTGCAGACTGGATGGGCCAAGTGTTCCTTATCTGCCATCAATTTATATGTTTCTATGCCTGAGGTGTGTCTATGGAGGCCAAGTACACACATGTCTGTGCCCAATAGTAGAGAAAATAGTGGAAAAGCCCTCGGACTGTAGAACAGTAATGGTCTTCACTCTTGCAGGCCCCACACTGATGACATGACACCTCTTATCCCAGGTCCTGTAGCAGGACCACCAGAAAAGGTAATACTCAGAGATGGTAGGTGATGGGGCTGGGACTACTGGACCAGATGGGGGCCAGTCAGTGTGTTTAAGGAGATAAACAGCTTTTTAGAAAAAAAAATATAGTTTATTGTGCATTCCCAATACATGTCAATAAATAAAGAACCTGGTGCTCCACAGACCGTCTATATAGATGGTACTTCACCCAACAAGTCAAATGAGAATGAATAAAGGAGCACCATTCATGGATATTACAAATACTAATCAAGTTGCAAAGCACATAAATAGTGTAGCAAAAAAATAAGATAGGACTTACAGATGTTTATTCTTGTGATAAAAATCAAGTGCAAAAAATGCATCCATACAAGATAAGGCAAGGCAAAGTTTATTTTACAGGCACCCAATCCCGGAGGCTCTGGGAGCTGTACAAATAAATATATGCTATTCATAAAGTACAACAAAAAGAAACAACATACGAATAAAAATATCAGATGATAAGAACAGTTAATAGTACCAATAGTCCTTAATAGGCCTATACCAGAAATACATACTAAAAGACAGTGTCTGGGAATGCTTGACTAAACAGGAGAGCCTTGAGATGGGCCTTAAATACTTCCACTGAAGGGGCCTCCCTTACCAATGGAGGCAGCAAGTTCCATAGGAGAGGGCCAGTGACACTAAATGCTCTATCACTGGTGGTCTTTAGCTTCACCCTAGGAACCGCATGGAGGCCCCTAGAGAAGGAACAGAGGGAGTGGACAGAGGCAGCCAGTGTTAGAAAGTCAGACAAGTATCCAGTGCCCAGCTCGTGTAAGGTCTTAAAGGTGAGCAAGCCCACCTTAAAGAGGATCCTCCACCTGACTGGCAGCCAGTGCAGTTTACACAGAACCAGGATGTTGTGGCAGTATTTATGCTGCCCCATCAACAACCTGGCAGCTGCGTTCTGTACTAGCTGAAGCCTGTGGAGGATACTTCCTGTTATCCTGAAGTAGAGCACATTACAATAATCAAACCTAGACACTACAAAGGCATGTATCAAGGTGGGGGAGGTCCAGAGGTAGAACTAGGGGCTTGATCCTGGTGATGTTCCTAAGATGATAAAAGCTGGTCCGGACAACGGATGACACCTGTGCTTCAAATGTCAGCGCGCTGTCAGAGGTCACACCCAGATCATGCACCCTAGAGGAGCCTTCAATGGCATGAATCCCAGGAATAACCCAGTAGCTGTGCCAGAGGCCATCCTATCATGCCTTCTGTTTGACTCCACCACCAGTACCTCCATCTTATCGGAGTTCAGTTGCAACCAGCTGGAGGCCATCCAGTCATTGATCTCGGCAAGGTATCTATTTAGCAATTCCACCACATTTGATGTCCCGGGTGCAAAGGAAAGATACAGTTGGGTATCATTGGCATAGCAGTGAAAACCCAAACTGTACTTCCTAATGAGCTCTCCCAGGGGCAGCATGTATACAGCAAACAACATTGGCGACAGGACCGAGCCTTGAGGTACTCCACACGACAGGAGGCTAGGGGAGGAGGAGAAATTCCCCATCACTACCTGCTGCCTCCTGTTCATGAGATAGGTCTCAAACCAGCAGATGACAGTGCCAGTGAGCCCACAAAATTCCCTCAGATGGTCGAGTAACACACAATGGTCTACTGGGTCAAATGTTGAAGAGAGAGCGAGGAGAATGAGAATTGTCCCTTCTTCTTGATCTCGAGCCCTGAGTAGGTCATTGTGGACGTGAACTAATGTGGTTTCTGTGCTATGCCTCACCCAAAACCCAGACTGGAGGGGCTTGTAAAGGTCAAAGGTCACAAGGTGCTCCTCTAGTTGCTGCGCCACAGCTTTCTAAACAACCTTCCCTAAAAATGGGAGGTTGGAAATTGGACAGTAATTTGCCTTGATGTCAGGGTATAATGATGGTTTCTTCAGAAGCGGCCTAATCAGTGCCTCCTTCAAGGCATCTGAAAAGACCCCCTCTGAGATAGAGCACTGGACAATCAAGGTGAACACTAGGCCAACCGAGTCGACACTTCTCATAACGAAATGCGTTGGCACCAGGTTCAGTTCACAGTATGTGTCCTTTAGCCCGAGGGCAACCTCAATGACCTCAGCCACCTCCACTTTTTTGAACTCCCGCAACCAGGCGGAATGCTCTTTGAGCACCAAAAGTGATCACTGTCGGCCACTGTGTGGCACACTGGCAGTACACCCTGCCAAACAATGTACGCCCTGTCTAAGAAGAACCGAGCAAACTCTTCGAACAAGGCATTAGAAAAGGCTTTTTCGGCTGCAGACAGGCTGGGTTTAGCAGCCTGTCCACAGTCCAAAAAAGCACAGTTGGTCACTTCTTTCCAGCAGTGATCTCCCTGGACAGGAACTCTGCCTTCTTATGGGTGATTGCTCCCTGATACTTAACATAATGAGATCACAGGGCCAGTTTGTCCACATGGAGCCCAGACCTCTGCCAGCAGTGCTCTATCCTCCGACCCACAATCTTCATAACCTTGAGCTACCTACAAAAGCAAGACAGCCCTAAAAAGCAGTATCGACAGAGGGGAAAGGGCAGCCTCAGCAGCTACAGCATCGCCTGTGAAGGCAAAAAAACCCTTATGTTTTTTTCCATATAGGCTGGACTTCTTAAGAGGTTAGTTACATGTGTAGAACTCCACCTTTATATAGGGTTACCAATTAAGCGCTCATGCTTAATAATATTTATTTATTTATTTAAATGTTTCACCAGGAGGGCACACTAAACTAGAAGTTGCTTGTCTCACGGTGCAACCTGGGGGGAAGGGGTTACATAGGGTTGTGAAGGATGATCAGTTACAATAGTATGTGGGTAGTACAAACAATACAACATTGTAAGATTATGCAACAGTTGGAACACAGGGTATGGTACAATAAACAGTAGTGGAACATTGGGTAAATTACAATACATGTCCATGTGATCTGAATAACTATAGGCCTATCTCCATCTTGCATATCCTTTCTAAAGTCTTCGAAAAACTGATCTATAACCAATCAAAAACTCATATTGAAACCTTTTCACTCCTTAACCCTGCTCAATTCGGTTTCCAGGCAAATCACAGCACAATCACTGCTCTGGCTAAAGTAACTAATGACTGGGTCTCTGCTGTGGATGCTAAGAAGATTACTGGAGCAGTCTTCCTAGATCTTAGTAAAGCATTTGACACTGTTGACCACAACCTCTTAGTCACTTGCCACACTAACTTACGTGCCACTTCCTCCACTATCCAGTGGTTCACCAGTTATCTAACACGGAGAACTCAGAAAGTCAAAGTTGATGGTCTATTCTCTGCCTCTCTGCTGATTGTCAGAGGAGTTCCCCAAGGCTCCATTCTAGGCCCTATCTTGTTCTCGCTGTGCATTAACGACCTTGATTCTAACATAACTAGCTCCAACCTGCACTTCTTTGTGGATGACACTGTATTGTATACCTCTGGCTCAACCTTATCTGAAGTTAGGGGGGTGTGCTTCAAGCTGACTTTGCTCAGCTCAAAAATAATCTAATAAAGCCCAAGCTTCTCCTTAATGCTAAGAAAACTAAAGCTATGATTTTCTCTCATAGTACCTCCCCTGGCACCTCACCTGCCCTGCTGAAAGACCTTATTGTTACTTCCCTAAGTGAAGCATTGGAAGTCGTTACCAAATTTAAATACCTGGGTATCTGGATAGACAATAAGCTCTCTTTTAATGACCACATCGAGGACTTATCCAGAAGGCTCAAAGCTAGGCTAGGATTCTTTTTTAGAAATAGGTCTCTTTTCCCCCTCAAGACTCGAACCAGGCTTGTCCAAGCCACATTCCTTCCCTTACTTGATTACGGTGATTTAATTTACACTTCTGCCACTCTCTCAAGCCTAAGCAAACTGGACGTCCTCTATCACTGCGTGTTACGGGTCATTACCAACTGCCCTTGCTGTTCACACCATTGTGACCGGGTACGCAACTGTTGGCTAGGCATCTCTCACCACCAGACGCCTGCTCCATGCTGGTCTCTGGACCCTTAAGTTGCTTCTGCATAAACTACCAAGCTACCTAACATCTCTTATCTGCATTTCACACAGTGCTTACTCTCTCAGAAAATCAGACTACATCCTGCTGGACATACCCAGGACTCGTACCTCCTTTGGTAAATGAGCTATTGTGCATGCACTTCCTACTATTTGGAACCAACTCCAATCCATACTGAAATTAACTAGCACTGTCTCAGTTAACTTCTATAAAGTGCTAAGTGTATCTAAAACAAGCATTTGTCAATGCCAAATGTTGATTGCGTTGGTCTGCTGAGCTCGCTCAGTGGACCTCTGTCACTGACTCAGTCTGTTTGTCCCGGTGCTGCAGGCTGCTCTTTTGTAAAGGGCTGCTGCCTGCATTGGCACCTTGTTCTACTGAGGAAGAAATCCGCAGCTGTCCCGACAGAGCTCCATTGAGGTGGCTCACTCCCCCTCTCTCACTCACTCATTCCGTTTCTCCTGGAGCTGCAGGCTGCCCTTTTGTACTGGGCTCCTGCCTGTGTTGGTGGCTTTTTCTGCCCACAAAGAAATCCACAGCTGTCTCGACACAGCTCTGTTGGGTCACTCACTCCCCCTGTCTCACTCACTCCTTTTGGTTCTCCCGGCACTGCAGGCTGCCCTTTTGTACTGGGCCCCTGCCTGCACTGTCACCTTTTTCTGCCCACAAAGAAATCTGCAGCAGTCCTGACAGCGCTTCGGTGAGTTCGCTCACTCCCCCTCCCTCAGTCGCTCTCTCATTGTGTTTCTTCCAGTGCTGCAGGCTGCCCTTTTGTACTGGGCTCTTGTGTTGGGGCCTTTGTCTTCCCACAAACAAATCCGCAGCAGTCCCGACAGAGTTCAGTTGAGCTCGGTCACTCGCCCCTCTCATTCAGTCGATCTTAATCTGTCCCAAACACTGATTTCCCAGAGTGACCGTGCTATTCTCCGGCAGGAGTGCAAGAACATATTTTAGCCAGGATGTGAAAAATGACAGCTGTAGTGTTCATAAGGAGGTGTGAAAAAATGCCACTATTGAAAATGTGGCATGACAATATTACAAATTTGCAAAGTTACAAGGGTGCGTGGAAACAGTTCAACGCACGCTTGTAACACAGTCATGTTATGGAGTTTCGTCACCAAATCTTCAGCATAGGGATTTTAAGACCTCTGCTCATGAACAGTGCCACTGTCATTTTCTTAATCTGTCCCGAACACTGATTTCCCACAGTGACCACGTTATTCTGCACCAGAACTGTGAAAACACGTTTCGGTCTGGATGTGAAAAATTACAGGTGTACTGCTTATGAGGAGGCATGACAAAATGCCACTGTTGAAAATCTGGTGTGACAATATTACAAATCTGCGAGGTTACAAGGGTGCGTGGAAAGTGTGCAACGCACACTTGTAACACTGTCAATTGATGTGATATTATCACAAAATTTTCAACATAGGCATTTTAGGACCTCTGCTCATGAACAGTATCATTGTCATTTTCTTAATCTGTCCCGAACAGTGATTTCCCACAGCGACCACTTTATTCTGCGCCGGAAGTGCGAAAACACATTTCAGCCAGGATGGGAAAAATGACAGCTGTACTGTTCATAAGTAGGTCTGGGAAAATGGCAATGACAAAAATCTGGAGTGAAAATATTATAAATCCGCGAAGTTACGAGCATGCGTGCCAACTGCGCAACGCATGCTCGTAACACAGTCATTTTATGGAGTATCGTTACCAAATTTTCAACATAGGCATTTTAGGACCTCTATTCATGAACAGTGTCACTATCATTTTCTTAATCTGTCCTGAACACTGATTTCCCACAGCGACCACGCTATTCTGCGCCGGAAGTGCGAAAACACATTTTGGCCAGGATGTGAACAATGTCAGCTGTACTGCTCACAAGGAGGTGTGACAAAATGCCAATGTTGAAAATCTAGCATGAAAATATTGCAAATTCATGAAGTTACGAGCGTGCGGAGTAACCAGCAAAGCACGCTCGAAACAGTCGCTTTTTGGATTTTTCCCACAGATTTGTAACATAGGCTTTTGAGAGCCCACCTTTAACACTGACATGTCGTTTCATTAATCATCCCAAGGGTGATTCCACGCAGTGACCGTGAAACCACCTTTCGGGGCCGATTAATGCCATGACAGTTCAAGAATTCATGAGGAGGGGTCCCAAAAACCCCATGTTGAAAATTTGGTGAAAAAATTCCCCAAAATGCCCGAGATATGCACTAAAGTTGAAAAAACCCTATTCATTACATTATACAGCTTACCGGCATTTCCTCAGTTTGCGGTCGGCTTTGAAGAGTGCAGACGTGTTCCCGATCCACAGAAGATCATCGCGCCGAGCTCCGGAGGTAAGTATGGGGTGAGGAGAGGTGTGGGGAGGCTGGGTGCATGGAGGGTGGGTGTGGGTTGTGGGAGGGGGGCAGGGAGACTACGAGGGACCGGTTCCTTTTTTTCAGGTACAAAAAAAAACAAGAAAATGTTGCGGGACCGTTTTCAACTTTACAGAGGCATGTGGAACACTGGGGTGGGCTCCCAGTGTTTCAGCGGAGTCTGGCTTTGGGGGGACAGCTGTAGCCGATGGGGGATTGGGCACCCCCATCGGCAAACAACAAAATGGGCATATGGCACACTGGGGTGGGCTCCCAGCATGCCACCAGAGTCTTGTTTTTTTGGGGTGGGCAGCTGTAGCCAACGGGGGATTGGGCAACCCTGTCAGCAAACAACAAAAGGGGGGGAAATTCCTTTCTGCTAACAGGGATTGGGCACCCCATTGGCAGACAATTAAATGGGGTGGGTTACATTATGCCGAAGGGGAGTGGGCTCCCCCATCGGCAAATAAACATGGTGGGGGGAGTAAATATTGTTTGTGAATATGGCGGCAAGCCACCGCCATGTTTACAAACAATATCAGGGGTCCTACATCCTGCCCTGCAAAGACGGGTTGCTCCCTCATTGCAGCGGATGGCTGATGCTGCAATGACGAGGTGGCCTCTGACTGCAGCGGCTGATTTTTTAGAACGTTGTGGCACGCTGGCTGAACTAGTGTCAGCAGAAGCATGCCATGGCATTGGGAGAAGCAGGACAAGCCTTTGCAGGCTGTGGGGGCATTGGGCACAGCATTGCCACGCCTCCACAACCTGCTTGTGGAGAAAGCTGACGCAACATGTTTCTTGCACATGCGCGCAATCAACATAATAAAAGATATTTGCAAATGTTATTAGGCCACTCCCAACTCTTACGTGTGCCCCTTACTTATTGTCCCTAATAGCACTAGTCCTAGTCTTAACTGTAATCTCTTAGTTTACAATTTGCTCTCCGTGATTACAACTTCAAGAATTCCATACCTACTCCTCTACCCTTTTCCCACTCTTGGCTTCCTATCTATATATTACTCCTCTTTACTCTTGTTAACCACCCCCCTCTCCCTCAACCCTGCCTACTCTTTTTTCCTAGCCTGTCTTTGCTCAATATATCAAGAGTATTTATTGCATATACCAGTATTATGTTTATAAACCCTACCTTGTAATGCTTGCACACTATGAACCAAATGTTCCTCCACTGTTCACTTTTTTTACTATGAAGTATCTTACTATGTAACATCTTTTTTTGAACTAGTTGTGCACTTTGCATACTTGTAATCATTGTTGCTTTATTAAGTGTTGCTTTATTATGTAATGTCTTTTTGCATGTGTACATGCTACAGGACCTCCTTGTGATTGAGCTTGCTCAATGGAGTCTTCCTGCAATAAACTTGAAAATCGTACAAAAGAACATATAAACATACAAAACAGTAATAATACAACAGAACCATTATAGTACATAAGTGTACCAGGAGCAGGCTCGAGGTAGTACGCAAGTGCTGTTGGAGTAAAAAAGATGGGTTTGGTTGTGAACACAGGTGATCCAGAAGGGCAGGCAGAGAAGAGAGGGGGAGAGGCAAGAATTGAACATGAAGAGAAGAGTAGCCATTTCCTGATTCCACCTTCAGGATGTTGAGAACCCTGCCAGGAGGGGTCAGAAGTAGGAAGGCAGAGATTGGGGATAGGTATTTAAGGAGGGTTAAAGCAGGAGCAGCTGAGGGAGAGGTAATTGATTAGGGCAGGGGTAAGGGAGTAGTTGGAGGAGGAGTGTCGTATTTCAGGGAGGAGGGAATTCCAGATTTTAGGGAAGCGATGGGTGAAACCAGTCTGACCGATGAGGGTGGAGTGGCGAGGGGCCGTCAAGGTGCGGGCGTCATTAGATCTGAGAGAGTGGATGAGGGGAGGAGGAGCAGAGAGAAAGGATGAGAGTTAGGAGGGGAGCACTCTGAACCAGAATTTGGAGGTTAGTTTGGCACAGTGTGAGATGCATCTGTGAGATAGTGGAAGGAAGTTTAGAGAGTGATAGAGTTCACAGTGGTGGGAGCAGGAAGAGGAGTCAAGAGCAAAGTGGCAGAAGGAGTTAAAGAGAGTGTCCAACTTGGTCAGGGAAGATTTGGGAGCAGCACCATAGACTACATCACAGTAGTCAAAGATGGGGAGTATCATCTTCATGCCTCGCAGTCAGCAAGATGCAACTATGATTCCTGTACAGAGCATCAAGCTTGGGGTGCAGTTTCTTCAGGATAGCATCAATATGCACAGAGAAGTTGAGGTGCTGGTCCAGCCAAACCCCCAGATATCAAAATGAGGAGGCATGATCCAAGATGGTCCTGTCAAGGATGTGGAAGGTGGGTAGGGCCAGGAACCTAAAGAGTCTCTGCCTGGTGCCAAAGGTCATTGTGACTGTCTTCTTGGCATTTAGAAAAAGCTGGTGAGAAGCAAACCAGAGCTGAACTTGGTTGAAATCATGCTGTAAGCTGGTTTCCACAGCAGCAGGGTTTTTGCTGGAACTGTATAAAACAGTATCATCAGCGTACATGTGAATAGATGAGAATGAGCAGGCTGTGGGAAGATCATTAAGGAAAATGAAGAAGAGTAGAGGACCAAGCACTGAGCCCTGAGGGACACCAGTGTTGATGGGGAGAGGAGGGGAGATGGAATCAATGATTCTCACTGCTTGGGTCCTGCCAATGAGGTATGATTTAAACCAGTTGGTGGCTGATGGAGCAAGGCCAGCTGAGGAGAGGGAATCAAGAAGCAGGGGATGGGAAACAGAATTAAAAAGCTTTGGCTAGGTTGACAAAGATAGCCGAGGTGATCAGGCCATCGTCCATCCCTGAAAGGATGGAGTCAGTAAGCCTGAGGAGGGAGGTGGTTGTTGAGTGTTTTTTCTGGAAACCAGACTAGAAGGGGGTGAAGAAGGAGGAATCAGAGAGGAAGGGTGAAAGTTGAGAGAGCACTAAATGTTCTTGAAGTTTGGCAAGAGTAGGAAGGAGGGAAATGGGGTGATAGTTTCCAGGAGCAGATGTGTCACCACCCTTGGGGAGAGGAAGGACTATAGCGTGTTTCCAGGATGAGGGTACTTTGGCAGAAATAAAGGAAAGGTTAAGAATTAGGGAGACAGGATAAGCAATTGCAGGAGCAGAAAGGTAGAGAAGTTTAGGATCAAGCTCATCTGGTGAAGAGCTTTTAGAGGGGTTGAGGGATAGGAGGGCACTAAGAGCTTCATCAGAGTAGATAGTAGAAAAGGAAAAAGGGGAGAGGTAGGCACTGGCTGAGACGAAGGGCTGAAGTTAGTAGGTGCCAAGAGGGAGAGGGAATTTAAAAGAGACGTGGTGCATGAGGTGTAGTAGGCATTAAATTCATTGGCCACAGAGCCAGGGTCGGAAACTAGGGAGTTATTTATTTTGAGAACTGGAGGGGGAGCGTGAGAGGGGGGAGAGAATAGGGCATGAACTACCCTCCAGAATTTAGATGGACAGTTAATGTTAGTCAGGAATGAGGAGCTGAAATAATTGGAATTAGCCAGTCTAGTAGCTTTAGTACATGAATTGTGTAGCATTCTGTACTTGGTGTAGTAGTTTGGATTTTTAGTAGATTTGCATTTTCTCCAGACCCAGTCATGCAACCTGAAGCAGGCCAGTAGTTCGGGGGCAATCCAGGGGAGGTGAAGCCCACAGACTCTGGTCCTTCTGAAAGGCACAAAGGCATTCCAGGTGGTAATGAATTTATTCTTAAAATAATAAAGGGCATGGTCAACAGAAATGGCAGTGAAGAGGGGGGCCCAGTCGGTGGAAGCAAGAGCAGAACTGAGTGGGGTAAGGTCTAAGGATTTAAAGGACCAGAGCTGTATGATTTTAGGGGAAGGTTTGGGGCAATGGACCTTATGTACAATGAAAATGGGGTTGTGATCACTAAGGGCATCAGGGAGGAGACCAGATTTAATGACATGGTGTGAGTGGGTTGTGAGTGCTCAGTCAAGCAGGGTGTGGTTTTGTGTTCTGGGATTAGGGAGTGTGGCCTCAAGTATAAGCTGAGTGAGGTTTAGAGCAGTGACGTCATTGCATAGCTAGTTTAACTTGGGAGACAATAAATTTAGATTCACGTCACCCATTATGAACAGTCCACCAGATTGCAAGAGGGAGATGATGTTGGCTAAGAGTTCGGTCGTGACCAAGGGTTGAATGCTTGGGCAGCAATAGATGCCAGCCACAAAGATTGGGATCGAGAAATGAAGGGTAATGCAGGTGACAAGGGCTTCATAGGTAGCTGGGATGGAGGTAGATAGGGTGGTAGTAAACTGCAGTGAGGACATGATATACATGGCCACTCCCCCTCCATGACCCAATTAATCTTGTCTAGAGAGGGAACATCCAGGGATAGCAATGGCATTGTCAGGGATGCTTTTTTTGAGCTATGTCTCGGTAATAATTAGGATGTCAGGTGTGTGTGAAATCATAAGAGTTTGTAGATCGATTTTAGGTAGCAGGCTGCAGATGTTCAGGTGGAGGCGCTTCAACTCGTTAGGAAGGTTTGTAGTGGAAGTGGGGTTTGGAGACATGTTGTTTGGGTAAGGAGCCAGGGTAGGAAAAGAAATAGAGCCAGGGTTGGTGTGGATGTTCCCTGATAAAAGGAGGTGGACAAAGATGAAATAGTGAAGTTTAGGACTTTTGTAATTAGAGTAGAAAATACAGGAGGGAGGGAGTGGAGAGGAGATAGGGAAATGAAGAAAGGCAAAGTGAATAGGAAGGGAAAACAGAGAGGCTGGAGGGTAGTAGGGAAAGTGGTATCTGTTTACAAGAGGAGCTGTAGGGGTGATTGACAGGATGAAGGAGGTATCTGGAAGGGAAGCAGAGAGAGAGAAGTGGCAATAGGTGTAGAGGGGGAGACTGGGATAAGGGTAAGAACCAGGAAGGGTGTGAGCAGGAAGGAGATGGAAACCATTCTGGGTAGGGTAGTAGAGGCTTTGTACAGACTTACAGATTCAGAAAAAAAAACAGGTAAAATTATACTTTAAACTGAAGAAATTTAGCACTGAGTAGTAAAGCAGACCAGAAATCAGAGGCAATAATGGATAAAATAAATAAATAAAAAAATTAAAACAAAGTTAACATGCATTTGTCAATGCAGAATGTTTGCTTGCTGGTATTGGCATTGATACTGCATTGGTACTGCAGGAGTTAGAGAGATGCATAATAGGAATGGCAGTGAAGTATTGAACTAATGCCAACCCCCACCCTCACCCCGCAGAGACTGACAGGTGTTGGAGGTGTGCCTTTGGGTCATCTGCCAGAAAGCTCAAACCATTCCACCCCACCCCACCCGGTTGACACTGACAGGTGTCATGGTGTGCCTTGGGGTTTTCGGCCCTTGCGCTCACCCAGTTCCATAAGGAAATAAGCTTAGATGGGTGCAGTATAGGAGAATGAGATGAATGTTAGAGCTAAAGACACCAAGGCACACCCCGATGATTGTCAGAGGCTGCAGGGTGGGGGTGGGGATGGAATGGCGTAAGCATTACGGCTGATGACTCCAAGTCACACTCCTGATGCCTGACAGTCTGTACAGGGTGGGTCATTATGGTTGGAAACCTTAACTCCCCAGGCGTTTGTTTGCATAGTTGCTCCAAATTTTCAACATGGGCTTTCTGGCACCCTGCTTCATGAACAGTGGCACTATAATTTTGTTACTCAGTCCCAAAAGGTGATTTCGCACAGGGACTGCGCCATTTGGTGGAAAAGGTGTGAAAACAAATTTGGGCAGGATGTGAGAAATGACAGCTGTTCTGTACATGAGGAGGTGTGAAAAAATGGCAATGTTGCAAATCTGAAGTGAAAATATGAAAAATTGGTGAAGTTGCGAGCATGCATAGAAACTGTGCAATGCACGCTGGTAACGCAGTTATTTTTTTGATTTTTATCACCAAATTTTCAACATGGCCTTTTTGGGCCGCCCCTCATGAACAGTGGTACTGTGATTTCATTAATCTGTCCCAAAAGTTGATTTCACACAGTGACTGAGCCATTCTGTGCCACAGGTGCGAAAACACATTTAGGGCAGGATGCAAAAAAATGACAGCTGTACTGTTCATAAGGAGGTGAGAAAAAATGGCAATGTTGGAAATTTGGAGTGAAAATATTAAAAATTGGCAAAGTTACAAATGTGAGTAGAAACTGCATAATGCACACTCATAATGCAGACATTTTTTGGAGTTTTTTCACCAAACTTGTGACATGGGCTTTTGCGACCACACCTCATGAACAGTGGCACTGTCATTTGTTAATCTGTCCCAAAAGGTGATGCCACACTGTGACAGCAAAACCACCTTTCAGGACTGAGAAATGAAATGACAGTTCCAGTCTTCATGAGGTGGGGTCCCAAGAACCCCATGTTAGAAATTTGGGACCAAAACTCCCAAAAATGGCTGAGATATCAACTTAAGATGAACACCCCCTTGTTGACAGCCATTATGTATTTTACCAGCAATTCTTCATTTTGCAATTCAGCTTTGAAGAGTTCAGATGTGTTCCCTGTCCCGGAGAAAATTGCTGCTCCGAAATCTGGAGGTAAGTATGAGGTGGGGAGGGTCGCAGGGAGGTAGGGTGCACAGAGGGAGGGTGCAGATTTGGGGAGAGGGTGCCAGGGATGACTAGGGACCATTTTCTATTTTTCTGGTTTAAAAAAAAAATCTCCAAGGAACAGTTTTCTTCATTTACAGGATAAAAAAATACATTTGGCACACTGGGCTGGCCTCCCAGTGTGCCACAGTAATGATGGGGAGGGAGGATGCTGATTTGGGAACTGAGAACCCCAGTGTCAGCAAGGGGTGTTCACAGGTTGGCTGGGGGGGGGGTGCGTCCGACACTGGGAATGAGCATCCCAGTGTTGGAAAGTGAAAGTGTTTAACCAGGAAAAACACACTTGGGGGGGTGCCGACATGGGGATTGGGCACCCCATGTTGGCTTATGGGTACTGTGTGGTGGGTGACAGGAGCTGCCATATTTCAGCACATTGTCTTTGGCTTCCAGTGTGCCACATAATGAGGGGGGTATGCCGACATGGGATTGGGCACCCTGATGTAGGCTTTCCTCGGGAGTGTGTGGGGGGTGGGTGGCTGGAGCCACCGATTTAAAAATTTAAATGTTTCTCCAGGAAAGGCACACTAGGGCCTAGGACACAGGGCAGCAGCCAACAAGAAGGGAACTGCCCATGTGCATTACTGTGCACTTTAATGCGCATGCTAGGAGAGTCTTGTTGGTTGCCTCTGTGTTCCTGGTTGGGAGGAAGGGGGGAGCTGCCACTGCAATCAGGGATGACAAAACTGTCCTTGATTGGAGTGGCAGATTTCTTTCAAGTCCATGCTCACTGTGAAACTGCCATCATTGGCAGCTGCCCAGTTGATTGGTAGCTGAGGGACGGGGCCCTGAAAGTATCTGCTGGATTGGCCACATACTGCCACACCTCTGTAATACTCTACAAACCTCAATATGTTTCTTGTGTGCTGCTGCACAAGCAAACATAACAATTGCACCATGTGGTACCCAACAATTGATCAAATTTAAACCCCAATTCACTATACAAAATAAACTCATACTCTTCTTTAAATTGCTCAGACCTACGATTTCATAAAGGCCAAAACAATAAATATTGTACATAATTAAGCACAAATAAACTGAGTTCCTTAAACCAGAATGCAATTTCCTTAATACTTTTTTACAGGGAACTATTTTTAGCACTATGAGGAATATTCCTTTAAATGCCAGGGAGCAATGCTTATTTTACACATCTAGCAAAATGTCCATTAAGTCACTGTCTTTTCTCTCTTGTAACTTGTCCTTCTTCATAGCTCGACATCTGGCTTTGTATTCCATCCTGATGGGTTGTATAAAGAATTAAAAAATGATTCTTTGCTTTCTTCCTTTTATCCTTCATTTGAAGTCCAGTGCTTGTGTTCTAGTATTCGGGAATTGCTTACTTCAAATAGATGGCAGGGGCCAAAACTGTAAATAAGGACATATGAAAACACCATTGAGTTTGTATATCTAATGTATAAAACAGTTTTCACAGCAGGATACTGTAAATCAAAAGCACAAAATAGCATTAGATTTTCTTCTTTTTTTTATTTATTGAAATCTTGGAAGACACTAATTGAGCTAGAGGCTCTTTACATAGGTTCCACTTCAAGTAAGTTACAGAGAATTACATATCATGCTGCCAGTTGAACTGCTAGCAACATTTACAAATAATGAAAGTGATGAGGCAGTACCATTAAACAATCTAGACTTGATATAGCAAAGTACTGTTCAGCATCTATTTACAGACAACTGTAGAACACATGGGATGGTGAACATACAGTGAACACCTAATTGCAGACATTAGTGGCACACATGGGGGGGCAAGTAGGGGACATATATAGAAAAGGATGAGAAACCCACATGTCCTGGTGAGTAGAGGATTGTTAGGTTTAGGTTTCAGCTAGGAGAACCAAGATGTGGGGGATCAGCCTAGGAAGCCTTGTCAGTAGGTGAGAACAGTGAAGGAGGAAAATGGGGAATCAGCCCATGGGGGCCTTGTCAGAAGGAAAGCAGGGTAGAAAGGAAGGGAGAAGAGAGGGAGTGACTGGGGTGGGGGCAGGGAGTGGGGTGTCAGGGGATGAAAGAAGAGGCAGAGGTAGCAGGAGAGTAATGATTAGGAAAATAAGGGGTGGACATGTGGGGGTGTGGAGGGAGATGGGAAGGGGGAGGTGGAAGTAGAAGGGGCAGGGGGAGGTAAGAGGAGAGGGAGGGGTGAGTAGGAGTGAGCACAGAGAATGTGCAGAGAGTAGGCAAGGAACCGGGAAAGAGAAGTATGAGGGAGATGGGAGTTGGGTTGGAGTGAAAAAGTGGGAAAAGGTAGTGGGGCTAGTGGAGGATGAAGTGCAACAAGTCAGTGAGGAGGGGAGCTTAAGTGCTAGGTTTCAGGTATTGGAAGGTTAGTGGAAGCAGTCGCAGTCGCAGTTGCAGTTGACATTAGCAACTAGATGTTGCTGCAACTTCTTCTTAAATGAGCCCAAAACAGCAGTGGCAGTTACTTCATTACTGAGGGAGTTGAACCAGATATGCGAGGCTTAAAAACATTAGGTATGCATACTGTTGTATTAAATAAAACACTGCAATATATCATTGGGGTGTCTTATAATTTATTAGTTTCTACAACAAATGTGCTGGAAGCACCAAAAAACTCTAAATATTGCACTAAATAATTTTTAGCAATTCAGTATTTGTATTTATGAATCAGCATCCTTCGTTCTACATTTCACGGTTATGCATAAACAATTTAGATTGTAAACATCATAACGAAAACAAAACCCAAAGTAAAAAGTAAAACTAATGGAAACATAGGAGCACATTCTACTGTAAAGATAAACTTCAAATAATTCCTATAGTTTATTGATCATCTAAATCATAACAACCCTCTTTTTCTTTTATCTATACATTATCAATTCTGGCTCTATTAAAGAACAGAAGAATTCAGGAAAGGGGAAAACATTTATGAAATAAAAAGCTGGGACATTGGGGGGGAGAAATAGAGCAAAGCATGTAGACAACAATACTGCAGGCATGCACTTCTCCAAATAATCATAGAGACAATATAATCAATCAGTTCAATAGTAAATTACCTATTTCCACCAAATCATGAAGTCCTGGTTGAAAGTATGCCCAAGTCCTGAATATCCACCTTGTTTCATTTTGACTAACTTGCTGCTCCCAGTCTCCTCTCCTTGGATTTTTTCTAACTTTCTGGATCCCCCAAAAACTAATATTATGCTCTTTTTTGTGTTGCTTGCATGCATGTGAAAGAAACACATTGTGTCAGTCAGCAGTTAGGGAGCAGGCCACAATGCATCAAGAAATTTGGCCATGTCACCATGCAATCAGCTGGTTTGGTGCATTACAAGCTACCAAAACAGCTGATAGCGTGGTGTCGCCATGGAGACGGCTTCTCCGTCGGCCTCTCACAGTCCCCAGGAAGCCAACAGAAAGCCCCTGCCGTTCAGCGTGCCTTCCTGGTGAAACATTTCAATAAATAAAAAAAAATTAAAAAGCCAACGGAGTGCCCAATCCGGATCGGCATAATGCATCCCCATAGCTCATGCATCCCCCAGCACACTGTCATGGCCGACGGGGGTGCCCAATCCTCCATCGGCTCCACTGCCCCCCCAAACAAACTTCCATCTGCCATGCTGGGAGCCCACCCCAGCATGGTAAAAGTCTATTTGGCCAATGGGGGTGCCCAATCCCCCATCGGCTCGACTGACCCCCAAACAAATTGCCTGGTGCCACGCTAGGAGCCCACCCCAGCATGGCAAAAGTCCCCCATCATCTTAAAAAAAAAAGACCTAGAAAAAAATAGTCCCTCTTTCATTCTCTTGCCCCCTCCCCCAAACCGCACCCACCCTCTGCATACCCCCCTCCCCACACCCTCACCTCACTCCATACTTACTTCTGGAGCCCAGCGCCACGATCTTCGGTGGACCGGGAACACATCTGCACTCTTCAAAGCCGATCACAAACTGAAGAAATGCCGGTAAGCTGTATAATGGCATGAATGTTTTTTTTTTTCAACTTTGGTGCATATCTTGGCCATTTTTGAGAATTTTTTCACCAAATTTTCAACATAGGGTTCTTGGGACCCCACCTAATGAAATCAGTCACTGTCATTGTGTTATTCAGTCTCAAAAGGTGATTTTGCAGTCACTGCATGGAACCACCTTTTGGGAATGAGTAATGAAATGACAGTGTCACAGTTCATGAGGTAGGCCCCCAAAAACCCTATGTTGAAAATTTGGTGTAAAAATTCCCCAAAATGACTGTTTTATGAGTGTGTGTTGCGCAGTTCCTATGCACGCTCCTAACTTCGAGCATTTTTAATATTTTCACTCCAGATTTTCAACATTGCCATTTTGCCACACCTTCTTATGAACAGTACAGCTGTCATTTTTCACATCTCACCTGAAGTGTGTTTTCATACATGTAGTGCACAATGGCGCGGTCAGTGTGTGACATCAATGTTCAGGACAGATTAAGAATATCACTGTGACACTGTTGATGAGGTAGGCCCCCAAAAACCCTATGTTGAAAATTTGGTTAAAAAATTCCCCAAAATAACTGTTTTATGAGAGTGCATTGCGCAGTTCCTATGCACGCTTATAACTTCGAGCATTTTTAATATTTTCACTCCAGGTTTTCAGCATTGCCATTTTACCACTCCTCCATATGAACAGTACAACTGTCATTTTTCACATCTCACCCAAAATGTGTTTTCACACATGTATTGCACAGTGGCATGGTCGGTGTTGAAATCAATGTTTGGGACAGATTAAGAAAATCCCAATGACACTGTTCATGAGCAGAGGTCTTAAACTGGCTATGTTGAAAATCTGATGACAAAAGTCCATAAAATGACTGTGTTACAAGCGTGCATTGTGCAATTTTGACACACCCTCGTAAGTTCACGAATTCGTAATCTTTTCAGTCCAGATTTTCAACATTGACATTTTTCTACACCTCCTTATGGGCAGTACAGCTGTCATTTTTCACATCCTGTTTGAAATGTGTTTTCGCACCTGTGGTGCCAAATGGTGCAGTCACTGTGCAAAATCACCTTTCGGCTAACAAAGTGATAGTGTCACTGTTCATGTGGTGGGATCACAAAAAGCTCATGTTGAAAACTTGGAGTAAAACTACCAAGAAATGCCCAGGGTGTTAGGGTTTTTGATCATAATGCCCTACTCTGTAGGGACTGACAGGCGTCAGGGGTGTGACTTGGGAGTGTCAGCAGTAATGCTTCATGCCATTCCAACCCCATCCTGCAGCCAGTGGCAGGCATCGAGGTGTGCCTTGGACCCTTTGGCCCCAGAGTTCACCCCATTATCCTATACGGCTTCCATTTCAGTGTATTTCCTTATGGAATGAGGTGAGTGTAAAGCCTGAACACTTCAAAGCATACCTCGACACTTGTAAGTGTCTGCAGGGTAGGGTGAGGTGAAATGTCATGACCGTTATGGGCGATGGCCCAAAGGCACACCCCAATGCCTGTCCATCTCTGCAGGGTGGGGTTGGAGTTGGCATCAGTTCAATATTTCACTGCCATTTCTATACTGCATCTGTCTAACTCCTGCACTTCCACTGTTAATGACAGCAAGCAACACTTGGCATTGACAAATGCTTGTTAATTTACCTATAATATGCCGTCCAATGGCATATTTTAATTATTGTCCCTCCATGCCCTAACATGTTCCCCATCCTTGTTTTAAAATTTCTAATAGTTCACCCAACATAGAAAGCCTGACACTGGCATCTCAGTATGTAAAAAATCCCTTCTGAGTTAAAATTAATATATGTATTGCAATAGATATCCTTCTTACCCCTTAGATGTGGAATAGAACTACCCTGAGTAAGATATTCACAATACAAGCAATGTCCACATCCTTTATTCATGTCAGGAACCTTCCAAATCATTTGGTTCTCTATGTGTGGATGAAATAATGCTGAAACTGGTGTCCCAAATGTTCTATGCTCTACTATAAACATTTTTGGTTTGTTTTCCACATAAAAATGTGCAGCAATCTAAAGTCGCTCTGCAGAATATACCATCTACTGTGTATGATCTCTTTCAACTTCTGGACACCAAAGGTACACGTCATAATAAACCTTGGCCTTTCCATGCTGTTGTGCTTACTGTTCTTTGTATTGCTTGTTAACAGGGAAGACCTAGTGTTTCTGTTTCCTTAGTACACAGGTTAGACAAAATATTCCCCAAATATTCTGCTGTTCATCTCTATATAGGGTTGCATCTAAGAAATTTATACAACGTTTCCCTAAACTAAGATGAAAGTTAAGTGCTGGATTGCTCTCATTTAGAAAACACACAAATTCTTGCAAAGTACTGTCATCACCCTTCCATATTATAAGGAGTTCATCAATAAAGCCCTTCCACAAGTCCAGATATTAAAACAATGGGTTTGTAGAGGTGCTTCTGGTGACATCCAGTTCCAGCTTTACCAGGAAAAGGTCTGCAAAGCTGGGTGCAAAGGTTGTGCCCATCACAGTACCCTGTGTCTGTAGGAAATATTTACCTCAAAACACAAACATATTGAACGGTAATACTATTTGTGACAGATCCAACAGCAACTCAATAGCGGGTCCATCCCCTTCCTCTGTCTGATCCAGAAAAAATCTCATATCCTCCAAACCCTCAAAGTGTGGGATGTATCTGTATAAGGACTGTACATCTAAAGTGGCAAACTGTGAATCATATTCTATCTCAATATTGTGTACTGTATTAAGTATATCTGCTGTATCTCTGATATAAGATAGTGTACCTTTGATTATAGGTTACTTTCAAATATGCATCTATGAATTTCGACAAGGGATCTGTTAACCACCCAGTTCCTGCAATAATAGGGCAGCCGGTGGCTTTTCAAGATTTCTGTGGATTTTTGGTAGGATATACTGTATATACTGTAGTTGGAATGATTGGATTCTTAACTGTAAAGAAGCCATGTTCTTCTTTGCTGATCCATCCTACACTATTAGCCCAAGCAAGCTAGCCATCAATGTGTTGGTTGAAAATTTTACTCAAGTTGCAAGTAAGTTAACAATAGAAAGTAACATCACTAAGTTTCCATAGAACTTCATTTTCATAGTCTGTACTGTTCATGACTACAATGGCATCCCCTTTGTCTGTTAATTTAACTACTATACACCTATCTTCACTCAGTTCTTTTATAGCTTTTTTTAAAGATAGATAAATTGTAGGGTACTTTCCTTACAGATGATGGGTTCAAATCCATTCTCATAAGATCCAGTTCACACATCCTTAAAAAGGTGGATATTGCTGCTCCTTGTTGAGAATAGAAAGATGATTTTACTCTAAATTTTCTCCCCTGTTGGCCACCTTGGTCCACATCTTTCAATTCACCTGGTTGGGGCAGATTTTTATAGAAAACAGTCTTTAGTGTTAGTTTCTAGCAAACAGTTTCAGATCAACTAAAATCTGGCTGAAGTCCAAAGATTTAATAGGCACAAATGTTAGATCTTTATTTGGTACTGAAATTTCAGCAGCTGTTAGAACTCTGGAATAAATATTTATTACATTGTCCTGGTCAGAGGTACTATTTTGCATTTTCCAAGCACCATTTAATGACCTCTTCCACCTTGTCCCCCCTCCTCATCCTCTGTTGTACCTTTGTGGAAACCTGAAGCGAGTTTTCATGTTGCTCTGCCATGGTTCTTGCCCAGTCTGGTTGTAATTGGTGCTGTGGTGGGGGGGGGGCTGCTGATAATTTGCATCCTGTTCCCTATAACACCTCAGAAAAGAATAAGAACTGGTGCTGGATGTATCAGAATCAGGTCCAGAAGTATAAGCAAAGACTGTTTCACCATTATCGGGGCCTGTTTTTTTTTTTTTGTTTGTTTTTACAAATTTGATCTTAAATTGTTACATTCTTTTTTATTACTCCAGTCAAATACAGTACCATTCTTACAATCATTAACATCACTCTATAACTTTTTCTTTTGCTGCTTTCTATCTAATGTCATACTTTTATGATGTCTTGTTTTTGCATGGATGCATTTTTGCACTTAATTTTTATTGCAAGAATACACATCTGTATGTACTGTCTTATTTATGTGCTGCATTACTTATGTGCTTTGCACCTTGATTAATATTTATAATGTCTTTGGTGAGGGCTCCTTTTTCATTCTCATTCCCAATTCATGTAAAATAAATCCCTTCCTCTATATATGTGTGATATATATATATATATATATATATATATATCCTCTCACTTTCTCTTGCTTTCACGCTTTTCCTCCACACTAAAGGCTTTATTTAGGCCTATCCATTTAAACAACTAAGACTTATAAGTTCATAGGTTCATAGATGGGTATCATGTTCAGAAAGACTGGGGTCCATAGTTTAACTTGACACCATTTAAGTTTTAATGGTGAAACATAAGAATTTTCTTTTACCCATAAAACTGTCTAATCTTTTTTTAAAACTGACATACTATCACTTTCAATCACATACGCAAAGTATTCCAAATGTTAATAATTCTCTGATTATACCACTGACTTCTTTTTTATGTTTTATTTACTTCACCAATCAGTTTTATGGTTATGTGACCTCGTATTTTTACAGTGGACTGTATTTTTCATTAGGCAAATTATTTCCAAGAGTACATCGTCGTGGTAAGCTCTAAAAGTCAGACATACTGTAATTCGCCCCTCAGTTTTTTATATTCCATTGTGTATAAATTCAAATGCTTAAGTCTGTCATGATATTGCAAAACCTTTACTGTTCTGATTTGTCTTGTCACCCTCCTTTGTACCTTTTCCAATCTATTTTTCCCCCCGAATGAATATGAGGCACAAAAAGGGAGACAGTATTCAATGTGTGGGCTGACAAAGTTTGTACGTGTATAGGGGAATAATGACTTCAGGGTCTCTACTCTTTGTGGATCTTAGTATACATCGAGTTATTTGATGTCATTTTCTAGTGGTCATATTTGTGTGATAATCAAATTTCAAGTTATTAGAGATCAGACCCCTAAATCCCTTTCATTTATGCATTCTTTTAGTTGTATATTGTTTAATTTATATCGGAAGCCAGGGTTATTTCTCCCAAAGTGCATGACTTTACATTTGGCTTAATTAAGCATTAATTTAAGTTCTTGTGCCCATTTTGCTAGATGATTCAAGTTGTCTTGAAACAGATTGGTCAACTTTTCATTGTAAACAATACCACCCATTTTACAAGTATCAGCGTACTTACACAACCAAGTACTTTAAACAAACTACTCAAAAATGGCACCTATCTTCCCAAAAGCTTGTGACACATCTAAGCTTTATTTCTGCAAGACACAATTGGACTGAATTGCATTCTGTCTGATTACGGTCCATTAAAGATTAATGGTGAATACATTTTGGTGAAACTGATTTACAAGGATAGGAACATTTCCGATGGGATGGAAATCATGTGGAAAAAACACTGGGCCGGATTCACAAATGTTTGCCAGAATCTGCGACAATGGCAGCTTGCAGCAATGGCCCCTGTGTTCTGGACCCTGCACACAATGTAGAAACGAGCAGGGTCCAGGAGCCTGCGTCCTGCAACTTGTGGTATCTGTGCATGGTAGGGCATAGCCCCCATGTCTGCCTGCTGCAAGTCGCAGGATGGGGTAGGTGGCAGATGCACCCGCAGAACAGAGTTATGGTGAATTCCATGCTTGTCCAACTCTCTGTCAGGTGTGGAATCCAGATTTGAAAAGCGCCCCTCATCCACTCACAGAACTCCCTGGTAGTCTAGTGGTCTCCCCCCCCCCACCGAATAGTGCTATGCCCCCCACTCCCCCAACCAATGCCCCACTGGCAGCTGGCACAGCCCTCTGCACACCACCATAGCCAGCCACTGACTGAACTGTGCCAAGATTGCAAACAGTAATAATATGCACTCTGTGAATGACAGTGGCTGTCATTCATGGAGCACCTGTGTGCTGTATGCGATCTTGGCACAGTTCAGTCAGTGGCTGGCTGTGGTGGTGAACAGAGGGCTGTGCCAGTGCTGACTCATCCGCCATGTGTGTGTGTGGGGGGAGAGTGGGTGGGCTGGCATTGTCAGCTGGGAGGGTGGGGGGCCACTGGACCACCAGGGCTATACTGGCCATGTGATGGAGAGGGATCTTTCCCCAGGGCATGTGGGGGCAGTGGGCAATGGGGGGTCTCTCAACTTGTGGGGGTCTGGGCATAGGGGGTGTTCCACACACCCATCCTGGCACAGTGGGTGCCATACCTGGGAACTGGGGCTGTTGGGGGGGCTGTAGCCCATAGGGGCTGTAGAGCTGGGGCACAGTGGCAACCCCCAATGGATGGCAAAGAACACTTATGCCACCTCATAGGTGGCGTAAGTGGTCTTTGACAGATGTCCACTGGGGATTGTTCCTGAATCCCAATGTGGGACGTAGCAGCCACCCTTTGTGAATAGGGTGCAACTGCTGCTTTAAACCCCCTTACACCATGTCACAATGGGGTTTCAGGTGCACTGGTGTAGTTGGGCACAGGCAGCCTGCAACATGTCGCAGGCTGCCTTTGTGAATCCCACCACGATGCAACTCAGGACGCAAGTGCTACTTAAATCATTTTTTCCAATGCAAGTTGCCTTGTGTCCTGAGTTGCCTTTTGTGAATCCAGCCCACTTTGTTTCTCAGTTATGTCATTTTTTGTTCACATTTACCTGTAAAACTTTATTAGTGTCACTAACTATGGTACACTGCAACTACTGTATAACTACACTGTGACTGCACTGTAACTACAGTGCAGTTACATGTAACTACTATGTAGTCATTAACTAGTTTGACATTTCCGTGTTGTGTAGTTACACACAATTGGCATGAAGTACTGTCATCGGGGATAGAGACACTATTAAGCTTCTAAAGTCTCTCCCTGCCAAAGGCAGTCCTGGCAGTGATGGGTTATACCTTGCTTTCCTTAAACTCATCACCCCCGCATTGATTAAACCCCTCAACTTCCTCTTCAACCTTGCCCTTACCTCTTCTATGGTTCCCAACTCTTGGAAACATGCAGATGTAGTTCCTGACTTCAAAACTGGTGACCCTCTAACTCCTGATAATTACAGGCCCATCTCCTTACTCCCTCACCTGAGCAAATTGCTTGAAAAAGTTGTGCACCTCCAGTTCTCAGAGCATCTTGAAAAGTATAACCTCTTGTGTCCTCTCCAGCATGGTTTCCGCAAGTACTACAGTACCACCTCTGCTTTGGCCCTTTTCTCTGATCACGTGCTGCAAAATATGGACCAAGGCAAAGCCACAGGAGCTGTCTTGGTAGACCTATCAAAGACTTTTGGCCTTGTTGACCACCACCTCCTCCACTCTACCCTGCCTCTCATTGACTGCTCCAGTGAAACTGTAGCCTGGTTCCGCAGCTATCTATTCAATTGGTCTCAGTCTGTCACCATCAACAAAGCCTCCTCTACTGCCATCCCCATTCACACTGGGGTCCCCCAAGGTTCTAAACTTTGACCCCTACTCTTCTCCATATTCATTAATGCACTCCCAAGGGAAAGCCTCAGTGCCAAGCGCTCCTCTATGCTGATGATCTGGTTCTCTACCATAGTGACAAATCCATCGAGCCCATCTCCTCCATCCTTACGCACAACTATGACTCTGCTCATAAATGGTTCCTATACAACAGGCTTCTAGTCAATGAAAAGAAGACTAAGTCCATGCTTTTTGGCTCAAAACCTTTCCTCGCCAAAGCTGCCAAATCTAACTCCTCCCTCCTAGTAAGCACCCCAGCAGGCCCCCCTCTTGAAAATGTCCCATCTTTTAAATACTTAGGTGTCACTCTTGACCCCTCCCTCTCTTTCAATGAGCATATCAACAACACTGTGCATAGAATCCACCAGAAACTTGGTGCTGCCTACAGACTTAAATATTTCCTATTGACTGAAGCATGCCTTGCCATCACCCAGGGCAACCTTCTGCCTCTACTTGACTACTGCTTCCCCATCTATTCCCTCTTATCCTCTACCCTGAAGTCAAAACTAAACACTACCTATATTCTATCTGTCATTGCATCCTTCAAGCTCCCCCTGGACCCACCACTGCACTCTTTACCAATTCCTGGGCTGGCTCCCTATACAAGGTCCCTTTGACTATGCCATGGGCTGCCTAGTGGATAATGCATTATGTTACTGACACCTATCCCCCTACTCTCTCCTCCTGACAGACAGAGTAGCTCCTAGAACAATCAGGGCATCCTCAACCCCCCTCTGGAGGCTCCCAGTGTCTCCACAGCAATGGGAAGCAGAGCTTTCTCCGTCTCCGCACCTTCCCTATGGAACAAGCTTCCACAGTCCATCCAATCATCCCCTTCACACCTGGCTTTCAAACAGGCAATGAAACACTGGCTCCTGGATGATGTGGACTGTTGCTGCACCTGGTAATCAATACTTTGGCACTCTAATGCCTATGTCTCCATCCAATTGTCTCCTGCCCTCCACCTATCGCCCCTCTCATCTCTGTATCTCTCTAAACCCTCCTGAACCTGTTGTGAGTGTCTGACTATATAAACCCACACAGCTTTACTGTTGTCCCTTAATAACTGGTCTCATATCATATTCCTATAGCCACATATGTTCTCCTGCACCTTGTAATCTCCTGTATTTCATGTTTTCTAGTGCTGAGTATGGCCCTATTTCACACTGTGTGGGTCTGGCCATTGCCTACTCTATGTCCATTGTACTATTACTTTATTTTTTTCCACACCACCTCATGCCTGAGGTGTGAATTTACTGCATGGATTGTATTTACCTGTATGTGCTGCTGTGTTCTTTGTATTGTCTGCCACACTGTGGCCCAGGTCATGACTGAAAATGTTCCTCTGGATCAGTGCACTTATCCAGTAAACAAAGACATAAATAAATAAGTAAATAAATAAACAAATAAATAAACTGTAACTACACTGTAACTGTACTGTAACTACTATGTACAGTAGTTGTTAACTTGTTTCAGTTTTGCGTGTTGTGTACTTAAACAATTTGCTTGAAGTAATAGTTACATGTGCAACCACTACTGTCTCTCTTTTGGCACAAATCAATTAATTCTTCCAAGTGTAACTACACATTGAATAGCTGTTGCAAAGCGTAACAGAAAATGTGTTGCACAACTACTACAGCATCTCTTCTGGCATTATGTAATTTGTTCTTACAAAGGCAACTACACATGTAATAGCTATTTCAAATTGTAACAGCAAATCTATTGGGTAACTACTATGTTACCAAGTTTGTCATTATTAAAACTGTTCAAGTGTACCTACAGTACATATGAATGCAAGTATTGGGCACTGTTTCAACAGTCTCTGTCTATCTGCCAAGAAAGAAGGATGGATGGACCATGGTGGGTTCAGGGAGAATGCAGGAGGCAGCACAGAGGCACATTTCCCTGCCAGTTGTACTTCACAACTCATATGCCATCCTGGCAGAGCATAGCGATTGCACAGCATCTCTAGAAGTGAACACCATGGAGGTTTAGGGGGTCATCCAGGATGGAACACCAAGGGAAGATGCAAGGAGAACACACAGGAGGAGGAAGCAAATGCTGGTTGGGGACTCCATTGTCCAGGGGATTGAGCTGGAGTCAAGTAGCAGTGGTGAGATGGAGGTAATATGCCTACCTGGAGGCACAGTTCAGAAGGAGGGCAAGTGAATCCTTAGGATTGCAAGGGTGGTAGCAAGGAGGTGGGAGCTGGATGTCATTATTCACTTGGTACTAATGACCTGGCTAGAGAGGGGGTAGATGTAGGAAGAGTACAGCAAGAGTTCAGGAAGCTGGGTAGGAGTCTTGGGTGAGTAGCACACTATGCCGCCTTTTCAGAGGTGCTACCTGTCCACGGCAAGGGGAAAGCGAGGGACAGCCACATCACTGAATTCAACAAATGGCTGAAGAAATGGTGTGGAGAGGTGGGGTATGACTTCATTGGGGACTGGAACCTCACCTAGAGGGATGAAGGGCTATATTCTCCAGATGGCCTGCATCTATCCAGGGGAGGCAAAGGTATCCTCTCTAAGAAGTTTAAGTGCATCCTTAGAGAACATTTAAACTTGCCAAGGGGGAGGCATAGAAAGTCAAGAGGATTATCATAGCACCCCCCCCCCCGCAGGACATAACCGAAAGCAGTGAGGACCCAATAACTAGCACAATATCTAACCGTATAACTGCCATGGTTACAATGGGGGAGAGAACAGAAGGGACATCACTAATGCAGCACAGGGCAAAGACCAATAAACAAGGAATATTAAGGGGGTACACAGAGTGGAAGGTAATGTGCACAAATGCCCGCAGCCTGGGAAGCAAAATCCCAGACCTAACGGCACATATGGCAGACACACACCTGGACATTGTGGCTATTATGGAGACATGGTACGTAGGGAACACTGACTGGGATGCAGCCATACCAGGGTATACACAAGGAGGGGAAAAGCGGAGGAGAGGTTGCTATGTATGTAAAGGAAGGGATTAAAACTATGGCAGCTCAGGGGTCCAGGGATGAAGCAGAGTCATTGTGGATCACCCTGGAGTCAGGGAAAAAAACAACCATCCTTGCTGAAGTAGTCTACAGGCCTCCCATGCAGAGGTAGGATATAGATCTAGTATTAGTGGAAGCCATCCATAATATGGCAGCCAAATGGGAAGTACTACTAATGGGTGACTTCAACATGCCAGATGCAGATTGGAATACCCAGACTGCAAGTATATAAAGGAGCAGGGACCTCATGTCTTCCATGTATGGAGAAAGCCTAAGGCAGCTGGTGGTTGAGCCCACCAGTGAGGCAGCTGTACTGGACTTAGTGCTGACAAATGGGGGCAGAATTGTGGATGTTGAGGTGGCCAGTCCCTTTGGTACCAGTGACCACAGAACTGTGAGGTTTAGAGTCAACACATTGGCAGAAGAAAGTCATTCAAAGATTAAGATCCTAGATTTCCGGAAGGTCCACTTCATGGAGATGGGGGAACAGCTCAAAATTGCCCTGGCAGCAGACGATATAGGGGAAGGGTAGAAGAACAGTGGCTTAGGATCAAGAGATCCATAGCAGGAGTGACAAGTCAATGTGTCAGATTGCTTAGCAAAAGCAAAATAAAAAAGTGGCCACTGTGGTTCTCTAAATCAGTAGCAGAGAAAGTGCGAGAAAGAAATAAGGCATTCAGGAAATACAAAGAGACAGAGAAAGAAGAAGACAGACTGAAATATCTGGAAAAGCAGAGAAAAGCTGGGGAAAGCTGTCAGAGGAGCTAAGTCAAGAATGGCGGAATTAATAGCACAGGCTATTACGAAGGGGGGCAAGACCTTCTTCTATTATATTAGTGAGAGGGAGAAGACCAGAAATGGAATTGTTAGGCTAAAGAAGGGAGAGGATGGGTGGGTGGAAGATGACCTTGAAAAATCTGAGGTACTGAATAAATATTTTTGCTCTGTATTTACCAAGGACGAGGCAGGGGAGGGACCAAGACTCATGAGGAAAGATGTGCAGGGGGGGGAGAGGTGGATACCAGCCCATTTATGGTGGATAGAGTCTTGAAGAAACTAGGAAAAGTAAAGACAGACAAGGCAATGGGGCCAGACAGGATTCACCCTAGAGTGTTGAAGGAACTCAGGGAAGTCCTAGCAGGTCTACTGACAAGCCTATTCAACCAACCACTAGAGACGGGGGAGGTACCTGGGGACTGGAGGAGGGCAGAGGTAGTTCCCCTGCTCAAGACTAGAAGTAGGGAGAAGACAGGCAACTATAGACCTGTAAGCCTGACCTCAGTGGTGGAGAAGCTGATGTAGACCCTGCTTAAGGAGAGGGTAGTGAAGTTCCTGGAGTCAAGCGGTTCAAAAGACCCAAGGCAGCATGGATTCACTGAGGGTAGGTCCTGTCAGACTAATCTTATCGATTTCTTTGACTTGGTGACCAGGGTAGTGAATCAGGGAGGGCTGGTGGATGTGGCCTACCTGGTTTTCAGTAAGGCCTTTGACACCATTCCTCATAGAAGGTTGCTTAATAAATTGTGGAATCTGTGTGTAGGCTCTAAAGTGGTAAAATGGGTTGGTAACTGGCTAAAAGGCAGGACCCAGAGGGTGGTAGTAAATGGCATAATATCAGAAGAGGGGGAGGTGACCAGCAGGGTTCCACAGGGATCAGTGCTGGGTCCAGTTCTGTTCAATGTCTTCATAAGAGACATTACAGTGGGACTGGAGGGGAAAGTATGCTTGTTCGCAGATGATACCAAGATCAGTAACAGAGTCGACACATAGGAGGGGCTAGATAAAATAAGAAATGACCTAAGACTACTTGAGGAATGGTCAAGGGTTTGGCAGTTGGGTTTCAATGCTAAGAAGTGCAAGATAATGCACCTGGGACACAGAAATCAAAGAGAGAAATACAGGATGGGGCAGCAGGTTCTAGCCACCACAAGTCAGGAGAGAGACCTGGGGGTTATATCTGATGACCTGAAGTCAGACAAACAATGCGAAAAAGCAGCGGGGAAAGCAAACAGAAAGCTGGGGTGCATAGGAAGGGGTATAACCAGTAGGAGGAGTGAAGTGGTGATGCCACTGTATAGATCACTGGTGAGGCCTCATCTGGAATACTGTATCCAGTTCTGGAGACCGCATCTCAGGAAGGTCATAGGCAGAATAGAAGTAGTCCAGAGAAGAGCAACAAAAATGATACATGGACTGAACCACAAACCTTATGAGGAAAGATTCAAGGAATTCAACAGTTATTAACTGGAAGACAGAAGAGAGAGAGGGGATATGATAGAGACTTTCAAATACCTTAGAGAAATATATAGGGTACAGGAGGGGAGCTTGTTTCAGAGATGAAAGTGCACAAGGACAAGGGGGCATAACATGAGGCTGGAGGGAGGGAGGGAGTCTTAGGGGGAATGCTAGGAAGTATTTTTTTTAAAGAGAGGGTGGTGGATCCATGGAACAGCCTACCAGTGGAGGTGGTGGAAGCAAAAATAGTACAGGGATTCAAAAGTGCATGGGATAAACATAAAGGCAACATTCTGTACAGCAGAGCAGGGGAAAGGCAGTCCAGATAAGAGTATGGATTGCCAAACCAAGTAGAGAAATGGGCATATTAGGTGGGCTGTATGGTCCTTATCTGCTGACAGATTCTATGTGTCTATGTTTCTATATATTTAAAGGGTAATCACACAGACAAACTTAAAAGTGCAATCAGAATGGTTACTAAAATATGAGTACATTGTAACTTCAGTGTGCTACACTTAAATGCATTGACTGGCAGCTCTGTAGGGTGTAGTAACATGGGGTATAACCACGGTTATCCATATATAAAATATGACAACCACTAATTAAACATAGATAAGAAACATAAAATAATATTTTGTATATATACATATATATATATATATATATATATATATGTGTGTGTGTATATATATATATTTATAAAATGGGTAGGGAAATTGCAGCAATATCATTAGCTGACCAGCATCACATGACCGTGCATATGTCAGAGCGCGACTGCACACCTGCACTTCCCCAAAACAATTTTGACATTTTATAAGATAGATAAACCACTCAGGGGCTTGCGGTCGGCGCTGTGATATAGACGCTTGGGCAAGTTGACGACTCGGCGCGCAACAACGCACATACCCAGCTCGTGCATCAGGCCGCCACCACACACCTCAGAGTATATCTATTACATATATATATATATATATATATGAACAACAAAGAACCCAGAGCAAATGCACTGGAGCAATGGCCTTCTGGCACCATGCAATTCTGCTTCAAGTTGGCCCAGTTAAATTTACTCATGGTCATTTGCATATGCTTCCCATGATACGTTGCATTATTGGGGTATGTGCAATTTGTGTTTTCTTTAAAATTTGGCTGTATGGCCAATGTCCTCTGGGATAACCCTTGTCCCAGTATATTTGCTCTGGGGTTCTTCTGTTGTTCTCTTCTCTCTCTACTTTGGGCTGCATATGACACAAACCAGTAAGATCCCCTATAGGGTGACTGGTTATCTCTCCCAGGGCTGAGGTACAGATATGGCACACTGATCCATCCAAATGAGGATGAAACATGTGTCTGTTGTTCTCAGCCTTTGCTGATTGTATTGTGAGGCCTTCTGGCACCACGCAATTCTGCTTGGAGTTGAGACTGCCCAAATTAGCTCATGGTCATTTGCATATACTTCCCATGATGCTTTGCATTATTGGGGTATGTACAATTTGTGTATATATATATATACATACATATGTGTAAACACATACACACACACACACACACACACACACACACACACACTATATATGCACTATATTTGCACTAACAAAGGTAACTAATGACTGGCATTTGGCTCAAGATTCTCAACGCTTTGTGAGCACCTTATTTCTTGGCCTAAGTAAGGTCTTTGACACAGTTAACCATGACCTACTGCTGTCCATATTGCAAGATATTGTCCTGGATGCCACTGCCATCAACTGGTTTTCGTGTTACCTTACAGACAGACAACAGCAAGTAAAGGCCCAAGCGGTCCTATCACCACTTAAAACACTCCTGAGAGGCGTTCCTCATGGCTCAATATTAGAACCTCTGTTTTTTGTGACATATATCAACAGCCTCAATGACGGTGTCAATCAAGCAAGTGTTCACCTATTTGACGATGATACTGTTATCAATAAGCCAAACCTACCCTCGAGTTGGCTTGCAGTACACTGCAAAAATAATTTATTTTACTTCAGCAACACGTCCTCAGTTCTAAACTCTTGCTGAACGTTAAGAAAACATAAACAATGGCTTTTTCACCAAACAAAATGTGGCTAGTCCCTCCTTACTGGGAAGCTAGTAGCAAATAATGTCCTTCTTGCGGGAGCATATTGAGACAGTGGACAAATTCAAACACTTAGATTTTTAGATAGACCATAAACTCTCCTACTCGTTTCATATAGAGGAACTGAGCAAAAGTTGAAGTAACATCTAGGAGTGTTCTTCAGAATCAGACACCTCCTTAACCAAGAAGCAAGGCAAAGACTTGTTCAATCTATTTTCCTTCTCCTATTGGATTATGCCAACCTACTCTATAGCGATGGACCTAGTACTGCACTGGCCGAGCTTGACACCCTGTACAATAGGGCAAATAGGTTTATTACTGACACTCCTTTTAGGGTCCACCATTGCTCCTTATATGCTATGCTAGGATGGCAGTCCTTGGAAACCAGGAGGATCATAAATGCAGCAATCTGAACATATAAAGCCATAATTGACAAACTGCCGCAATATATTTCCAGTCTCCTAACCAATACCCCTGGAAGTTATTCTCTTAGGAGTCATTCTTATCTCTCACTCAACGTCCCCAGATTCAGAATTCATTTTGTATCCACAGCCCTTAGCCATGCTCTGCCAGCTCTTTGGAACTCCTTACAGAAATCATTGAACCTTACTTCCCTTGTTAAAATGGTAACCTTCAAAACATTACTAAAAAGACACATCAGAGAATGCAGCAATTGTTACTTCTAATGACTTTTCCCCCTTTAGTCAGCAAGCCATATGGATTTGCATACCTAGTCTCTTTCTACCCTCCCCTCTAAGAAAATTTACACAACTTTACCTCCTCTCTCCTACCTACTCCTACATTTCTCCGCCCTTCCTTACTACATTCTCCCTTAGGTCTCTACAGTACACTTACTTACCTCCCTCAGATCGTTGTAGCATCCTCCACCTATCTAAGTGAATTATTGACTGTTATTAGCTTGTAACTTTACAGTAATATGCTGTCCTCTAATGCACTTGGAGCACACCTGTTAAGTGTACTTTCAAACTACATAAATAGACAGCCTTATGCTATTCTGTTATTGAACTTATATGTATTTTCTTTGCATTCTCCTCCTGTACTTTCAATGTATTCTTGTGTGTAATGTTATCCTGACTTTAATTTGACTCTGTATAACCACTGAATGTGATGACCAGCTTTGTACGGCTGACCAGATCCACTTTGTAAATGGGTTTTTTACGCAACGGTGTTTCACCTGGTTAAAAAGATTTTATTTGAGATATATATATATATATATATATATATACATACACACACACATACACACAATCTATATACTATATATATATATATATATATATATATATATATATTATTTATATATATATATATATATATATATATATATATACATACACACACACACACACACACACACACACACACACATATATATATATATATATATATATATATATATATATATAGTGCCATGGTAGTTGCACTATAGTTAGGATTGAGTACCCATTTAAGGTTAAATCTGAAATTTGGCACCTTAATAACTTTGCCACCATATGACAGATTTGCCTGAAATTTGGAATGCACAGTCTGATGCCATAGATCTCTGGACCTGCCAAGTTTCGTTGTAGTCAAATGTACAGTTGTGGAGCTGCAGAGTGCCACAAAACGCATAAATTACGGGTTTTTGCATGTTTCTTTGCTCGCGCCTACAGCCCACACATTTTGCACAGTCAGTCCGAAAACTTCAGTGAACATGCATCCAGGGTCCCCGATGTGCCTTTCGAATATTCTGTGAACAAATATTAAACGGCTCAAAAGTTATTCAAAAAACACTGAATCCCATTATAGTCTATGGGCAATGTTAACAAAATATGTGAAAGTGTCGCAAATGCAGTTTTTAGTGTCACAAATTATCCTTTTACTTTCATGATTCAGCCATTTTCTTTTCAGTTGGTGGTCAGAGAAATGCTTGCCATTTACATTTGGGACCCTCTAGGGACACAATTCTTGTTGTGCTCACCTAGTCGAGCCCTGAGGATGTTCCCCATGTCTTTTTTGGGGGTATAACACCCCAGAAATATGTTTGTTAAATTTATGTAAAAAGTAGTACTTTCGCATATGTGACACCTTCGTGATTTTTTTGCGAAAGTGTCGTGATTTGCGAAAGTACTTTGCAACACTATGCCCCAAACAATAGGAAATCTTTGCCACCCTGCTGCAAAACAACAGTTTGGTCTTTAGGGCTGAAATTTGCAGGGAAGAAAGCCAACATCACACAGATGTGCCTTTTGGTGGTTTGGTGCCAAAATATAATAGGGCTGCAAAGTTACGGCACTCTGACGTTGGCAATTGTTCCCATAGGATAATATTACAGTGTCTTCCGCGCCTTTCGGGTCCTGTATCTCGAAAATGGTTAGAGATACGAACTTTTCGTCACAGAAATTGTTAGTCCCCCACTGGCGGGCTAAGAGCAAAACTAGCCTGGAAAGTCGTAAAATAATATGAGATTTAAATTTTTTTTCTATGGGTACGGTTCCTGAGATATAAGCAATTTAGTATTCCAAGTAATCATTTTCTGGTCCAAGGGCCATTATTGTGTCCACATTCTTTGTATTCACTGTGCTTCTCAATGCACCTTTTTGGGACACAAAGCTTGTGAGTTTGCATTACCTTTACTGTTAGCGTTTGGGTTCACGTTTCTGCTTGCGTTACAATTTGCGTTTGGCGTTTCCATTTGCGTCACCGTGTGCGTTACCATTTGTGTTTGTGTTCTCACTTGCATTTGCATTTCCATTTGCATTACTGTTTCCTTTGGCATCACCATTGCCGTTACCATTACAGTTTGCATTTGCATTTCCATTTGCATTACCATTACCGTTTGTGTTTTTCGTTACCATTTGCATTTGCGTTTCCATTACCGTTAGTGCTTGTGTTTGTGCTTGCGTTTCCATTGTCCCTTGTGTTACTGTTTCCTTGTGCATCTCCGTTGCCATTACCATTTGCATTTGCGTTTTCATTTCTATTTGCATTACCATTACCGTTTGTATTTCCATTACTATTTGCATTAGCATTACCGTTTGCACTTATGTATGTGTTACCGTTAGCATTGCTGTTTCCTTTTGAGTCACCATTGGCGTTACCGTTTGTGTTTACTTTATTGATACCATTTGCGTTTTTTGGTACCGTTTTCATTAGTGTTTTCGTTTACGTCACCGTGTGCTTTTATCATTTTCATTTGTATTTGTCCTTGCAGTTGCATTTCCATTTGCTTTACCGTTACCATTTTTGTTTTTGTTGCCATTTGCATTACCATCTGTGTGCTCACGTTTATGCTTGCATTTCCAGTACCATTTGAGTTACCATTTTCATTTGCTTTTGAGCTTGCATTTGTGTTACCATTTGCGTTACCGTTTCCTTTTGCGTCACCATTGGCATTACTATTTCTGCTTGCATTTGTGTTACCGTTACAATTTGCATTTTCGTTACCATTTGAGTGTGCATTTTCATTACCGTTACTGTTCTCGTTACTGTTACCATTACCGTTAGCATTGGCATTACTGTTAGCATTAACATTCCCATTAGGATTACAATTACTGTTGCCGTTACCATTACTATTAGCATTACTGTTACTGTAAGGGTTATTATAAACAAATGGGAAGCATGGTGGAGCGCGGGGTCCAAAGGGCCCGCGGTCCCACTACCACATACCATTCACTATTTATAGTGCACATTCTCAAAAAGAAGGAAAATTCATGGCAAAAACTCTGTAATGCATCAGTTAGGTTGTTCTCCTTACCACCACCCACACCCCACCAACAGCCATCAGGGTGTGTATTGGGGTTGTCGTGTCTAACTCTTACCTCATTCTCCTGTACTGCACCACCTCAGCTTCTTTACACATAGAATGGGTGAGAGAAGCCACCCACCCCAACCCATGCCCCGATGGCTGTTGGTGGGGGTGGGGTGGGGATGGGATGGTAGGGGTGACAACCCTAACACCAAATCTCCTCAATTTTGCACTGTGGAACAACCCTAACTGATGCATTAAACAGAGGTTTTTTTTCCATGAAAAAAAAAATATATATAAACATACGAACATACAAAGCAGCCAGCAGAAGAAGGCTGTTTGGTCTATCAAGTCTTCTCATATTGAAGGGTCCACAGCTTGAGCTAATGTCCCTGCCCTCTCTTCCCACTCCTCCCATCCTTCCTACCAATGATTCTTACCTTCCTTCTATGCCTATCCCAGACTCTCTTAAAGCTGCCCACTGACTTGAACGAGATGACCTCTTCCGGCAGTGCATTCTAAGTGTCCACCACCCTCTCTGTGAAGAAGTGCTTCCTGACCTGCCTCCTAAGCCTCCCATCCTCCAGCTTAAGACTGTGCCCCCTTGTGATATGGTTGCCACTCAGCTTAAAGAGACTCTCCTTATCAACCTTATTTATCCCTTTCAAGTACTTGAATGTCCCAATCATGTCCCCTCTCTCTCTCCTGTCTTCCAGGGAGTACATGTTCAGTGCCCTCAACCTCTTCTCATATGCCTTGCCCTGCTGACTGGCTGTTATCTTTGTAGCCCTCCTCTGTACCTTCTCCAGCAGGTTAATGTCCTTTTTGAGGTGTGGGCACCAGTACTGAACTCCGTACTCTAGATGCGGCCTTACCAGTGACCTGTGCAAGGGCAGTATAACCTCCTCTCTCCTACAACTGATCCCCCTAGCTATGCATCCCAGCATCTTGTTTGCCTTTGCTGCTGCTTTTTTGCACTGCATGGACTGCTTCAGGTCACTAGTGATCATCACTTCCAGGTCCGTCTCCTCCTCAGTTGCAGATACTCGGATTCCACCCAGGTAATACTCTGTCATGGGATTCTTGGCTCCAATATGCATACCTTGGCATTTCTTGGCATTGAAGCCAAGCTGCCAGATCCTGGACCACCTCCCCAGCTTTTCCAGATCTTCCTGTAGGTCCCGTATCCCTTCAGTTGTGTCCACTCTCCCACAGAGCTTGGTGTCATCTGCGAATAGGCACATTTTGCCTTTAATGCCATCCTCAATGTCATTGATGAAGACATTGAACAACACTGACCCCAGTACAGAGCCCTGTGGGACCCCACAGGTTACCTCTCTGGTGCCAGATAACTCTTCCCCCACCACCACCCTCTGGGTTCTGTCCCTCACCCAGTTTTCCACCCATCTGGCCATCTTTTCCCCAACTCCAAGATCCACCAACTTCCTGATCAACCTTCTGTGGGGCACAGAGTCAAAGGCCTTGCTGAAATCAAGATAGAGGATGTCTACCACTTGGCCCCAGTCCACTGTCTTAGTGACACAGTCAAAGAAGTCAATCAGATTTGTTTGACACGATCTCCCCCCCATGAACCCATGCTGCCTCTCATCCTGGAGACCATGCTCCTCTAGATATTCTACCAATCTTTCCTTTAGTATGGTCTCCATGAACTTGCCCACAATGGAGGTCAGACTGACTGGATTAATAATTTATCTATATATATATATTATAGCTGCACAGTAGTGCAGCTATAGTACACGTTGACAGGCCACTTCTGTGTTAAACCTTAAAGTTTGCACTTTAATAACTTTGCACCCATTTGTCCAATTTGCCAGAAAATTTGCATGCATAGCATCCAGGCATATGCACATATATACATCTGACCAGAACAAAACTTTCCAGATTTGTTTTGGTCAGATGTACGGTTACAGAACTGAAGAGTGTCAAAAATGTGAAAAATCCTCAACTTTTGTGCATTTTTTCATCAGGTTTAACAGACTGAAAGATGCATCTGTTTGGATTTAAATATGCATGTGTATATGTGGCCTTAGTCAAAGTGGTGCCTTTTGAAGATCTGGTGAAAAATTATTAATCCATTCAAAAGTTATGGAAGTTTTTCATGTCCCATTTTAGCCTAGAGGAAAATGTATATGTGCACTGTGAAAACATTCATGAAAACATTTTTTTGTGCATGAAAAGATTTCATTATATAGTATAGGGGTGCCATTTAAACATTTTTGTTTTTGTGAAAACCATGCTCAAAAACATTGCCCCATGTGTTGGTTTCTTTGTCACTTCATTGTGCCAAGGTGGATTGTGCTTTTGGGCTGAAATTTGCAGGGTGGCAAGCCCTGGTCCCACAGATGTGCCTTTTGTTGGTTTGGTCCCCAAACATTCAAAGGGCTCATAGTTACAACATTCTGAAGTTGAGAAATTTCCCATAGAATAACATTGCAGCATCTGTGGCACCTTTTGGTGCCCGTATCTCGAAAACAATTTGAGATACAGATTTTTTGCTACCTGCTGCTTAGGGTAGACTAAGAACATGTGGCAGTTTCGAAGTCATGATTACAACCGCAGTGGAATTTTTTTTCATAGTTGCTATGGTTACTGAGATATTGCCAAATGGGGAGGATCACTTTAGATAAGATTTCACATCTGGCAGGTAGAGGGAGATAGTCTCTGTGCCAGAATAATGTGCCAAGTTTAGTGCATAGTTTAGAGATGGTAGCATTCATGTGCATAGAGAAGGATAAATGGGGGTCCAGCCAAATGCCCAGGTTCTTATATTTAGAGAACTGGTCTAGAGGGGAACCATCCAGTGAAGTGATAGGGGGAAGGAGGTGATCTGCTCAGTTTCTGTGCCATGCCACAAACCATAGATACTGTTTTGGAGGCATTTACTTTCAGTTGTTTTTTGTTTGAAACAATGCTGAATGTTGTTGAAATCATTTTTGGAGGGTAGCTTGAGCTTCATGCATTGTAGGACCAGAGATGAAGAGGATAGTGTAATCTGCATACATGTGCAGCAGGAGGGAAGGAAGGGCATTTATGAAGAGGGAGAAGAGGATGGGACTGAGGACTGAGCATTGTGGAATGCCCACTAAGATGGGTGGGGGGACATGACATTGGCAATTTTGACCAATTGCAGCCTGTCGGAGAGATAGGAATTAAACCATTGAACGGTGATGGGGGTAGCGCCAATGTTTCTAGTTTCTGAAGGAGGACAGGGTGTGAAAGAGTCAAAGGCTTTAGCTAGGTTGGCAAACACTGCAGCAGTTAAGAGGCCCTGATCTGAGGCAGTAAGGAAGTGGTTTGTGATGCATAGGTGGTAAGAGATAGTGGAATGCTGTTTTTGGAAACTTGATTGATGGAGAGAGGAGATTGTTGGTACTGAGGTAATCCAATAGTCTGGAGTGAGGCAGGGATTCCTGAGGCTTGGCTATGGCTGGGAGGAAGGAGATAGGCCTGTAGTTGCTAGGAAGGGAGGGGTCACCACCTTTGTGGAGGGGGATTACACAGGCTAATTTCCAGGCCTGTGATACTTATGCCATGGAAAAAGAGAGATTAAATATATGGGTGAAAGGTCTGGTGATGGCTGGAGCCAAGATGTGCAGGAGCTTAGGATGGATTCCATCTGGGCTTGATTTGGTGGTATTTAATGAGTGGAGGACTTTAAAGACCTCTTGTTCAGAGACAGAAGGGAATTGGAAATTGCTGTTGTAGAGGGCAGCGGGGGGGGAGATAGGAGGGTTGGGTTCAGGTGCTACGGTGTAGGAGGTGAAGAATTTGTTTAGTGTGTCTGCAGTGCTGATAGGGTTGGTGGCTGGCTGGCTGAGTTTCATGAAAGCAGGGGTACTGGATTGGGCAGGAGGGTCAAGAAGGGAAAGGGAAATGGAATATTGTTTAACCAGGAGTAGCACACTAAGCCAAAGCTTGTTTCGAGATGTGACCTGGGAGCACAAGGAAGTTAAGTGACTTGTTCAGGATCATACAGTATGCACCTAGGCAGCTGTGGGATTCAAACTCAGGTCTCCAGATCTGCAGCTCAGATCATTAACCCACTGCGCTATGCTTCCTCAAAGGCAGAAGGGAGTGAACAACTTTCCAGAAATTGGTGAGTTGAGAGTTAGAGAGTTGTGACTTGAAATAGTCTGCTTTGGTTTGCCTAACGTCCTTGGTGCAAGCATTGCAGAGTACATTAAAGGCGTGCTTGTTTTGAGGGGTGAGGTGGGATTTGAAAGTAGACCAGGCTTTGTCGCTAGCTTTGCATTTGGCTAGGATGGGAGCCGAAATCCATTGGTGGTGTCACCTTTTGACTCTGGACTTTTTCAGGGGGGCACAGGAGTCCCAGGTTCTAGTGAATATGGGCAGAAAGCTGGAGAGGGCAGCATCAACATTAGGGGCTGAGTACGCTTATTGCCAATCAGCATGTCTAAGGTTGCTAAACTGAGATACTGTGTCCAGTGTATTTATAGGGCACGTATTTAAGTATTTGGGGGCCGATTTGGGCATGTGGGTTTTCCTGACACTTCATGTAATGCAGTGATCACTTAAAGCATTGGAAAGGGTGCCTGAAGAAATTACTCTGTGTGGGTGGGAGGTGAGTATCCAACCTAAGAAAGAGTTGTTTTGGGAGTAAGGGTTATAATGTGTGGGTTCATGTAGTAACTGGGTAAGATTAAGAGATTCTATTTTGGAGTTGTGTGCCTTAGAGGTGGGGGCTAGCCAATCCAGGTTGAAATCCCCTAGGAAAACCTGTTCCCTTTTGAGGCTATGTTGGGTAAGAGAGCAATTGTAGAAATGAGCAAGTCACAGGCTAGATGGGGGGGGCATATAGCACCCCTATGAATAAGGGAAGGGAGGATGGTAGGGTGAGTTAAGCCAGGAGAATTTCATTGTGGAAGGGCATGTTTCCTTGAAAGTGATCGAGTATGACAGGGGCTGTATTGTGAAGATGGCTACACCAACGCCTCTCTTGCCACAGTCCTGTCTGAACAGGGAGTAATTTGGGAGAGTGATGGAGGAGTCTGGGATTTTAGTGGAGAGTCAGGTTTCCATCAGGCAAAGGATGTCTGGAGAGTGCTTAGTCATCCAGAAGGTTGGTTGGTCTAATTTGGGCAGGAGACTCCTGATGTTAATATGGACAATAGAGACTTTTGTGAGTGCTAAGAGGCAGGGGACTGGCATGGGGTCCCGGATTCAGTTCAATATTGCCTGATAGGAGCTGGATGAGGAGGAGGATGAAGGGGTAAGCAATTGGGAGCTTAAGTCTCCTAGTGTATAGGAAGGCTTTGGGGGTTGGTCTGGCAGCCTTGATTTGGACTGCGAAGGATAGCATCTGGGGTGGTAGGATAGTGGGACTAACAAGGGGGGGGTGGAGTGGGTGTGCAACAGGCTGGGGGCAGGGTTGAGTGATGGTGGCGCATATTAGGTTGAAAGGAGGAACTGGTGGTTGTTCTGGGTTGGGGCATAGAGAGCTGATGTGAGGAGGTAAGAGGCCAGAACGATGTAAAGGATAGGGTTGTGCAGGGCCATTGTGCATGGAGTTTGGTAATGGGTTTTGGGCAAGCTAGATGACTGCCAAGTTCAAAGTGCTTAGGTCAGAGGAAAGGTGGGTGGATGGGGCAGGCTAGAGTAGGAGGCACTTAAACTAAAGAAGCCCCTAGAGACACTCTACAAAATTGCCAATTCAGTCTGAAGATTAGGAAAGTCTTGTCCTGTGAGACGGTGCATGAAAAGTAGCTGCTGCTAAGGTGGCACAGATAGAGTACTGCAGAAATACTATTTGAGAAGCAAATAAGCAGCAGAGTTTGGATTCAAAAGGCAGTGAGTCAGGGAGGAACCTAAGATTTACTTACAGATTTAAAGAGTGTCGGGGCTGGGCAGGGTGGGTGGGAGAAGAAATAGCACAGAAGAGGGTCAGACTGAAAATCCAGAGGTTGAGGAAAAAAAAACACCTGAGCTAGCGGTTGGCAGGAGATGCAGCAGAGAGCCAATCAGGCTGTGTTAACCTTGAGAAAGAGCCAGTTGGGGGTCTGGAATAAGTGGGGTGACAGGAATTGAAAAACAGACAGCGCTTTGGAGGGTTCGTACCTGGAAGCTTGGTGGTGATTGCAACAGAAAGTGGAGCGGGTGGTGGCTGACTCAGAGTGCCACACTCTAGGTCCTTGGGAGAGCACCTGGTTGGGGGCTCAGTGGCTCGAAGCTTGCTGGTTATTGCAGCAGAAAGCAGAGTGGGTGGTGACTGATTCAGAATGCCACACAGTCAGTCCTGAGGAGAGCACCCAGTCAGGGGGCTCAGTGGCTGGAATCTTGAAGGTAAGGATGGGTGAAAGTGTGGATTTTCTGCCATCGCTGAAGTTCTGCAAAATGTAAAAAATTTCACTGAATTTTTCGTTCTTTCGCCTGTGGCAGAATTCCGAACTTTCACTAAATAACTACGGATTTCTGCCTAGCACTACGGCATTTAATTATGAACTGACTTTTACATGACATGTGAAAATAAGGTCTCTTGCTTAGTATTTTACTGTATATCATGTAATTACCTGCAGTTTGCAATAGTTCTGCAGGTTTTTTTGCTTGCAGTTTAATACATTAACCTGCATTTCTTACATTTATTCCGCAGTTTTTTGGCGTAATTTCCACGAAAGTTGGCGAAATGATTTCCACTCTTTCGTGGAAGCAAAAATCTGACTTTCTCCAAGATTCCATCAGTGGAATTTTTTTTTAACATACCCCTACTTGCTGGTGATTGCAGCAGAAGGTGGAGCAGGCTGTAGCTGACTCAGAACACTGCACCATAGGTCGTGGGGCGAGCACCCGGACGGGGTGCTCAGTACCTGGAAGCTTCTTGGTGATTGCAGCAGAAAGTGGAGCGGGTGGCAGATGACTCAGCACCGCACCGTAGGTCCTGGGGAGAGCACCCATTTGGGGGGCTCATTGGCATATGTTTTTATATATTTTCCTTGAGTACAGTGGTACTCCACACCCTCTGATTGTTATCCCCATAATATTTCTTTCCCTGGTATCTCATGGCATACCCAACCCTCTGATTCCCCTCCACATAAATAATGTATGTAACCCTGGTGTCTAATGGTGCCCCCACCCTCCCATGCCTGACCCTGTAACACTGCGTTTTATCTCTGGTGTCTGGTGTCTAGTGGCACCCTTCACCTTTCACTGGCCATCTGTCTTGGTAGTTATGCCTGTCCTGGTGCCTAGTGGCAACTCCCACCCTCCGATGTCTCTCGGATCCTGAAAAAAACATCTCTGAAGAACATTGCTGAACATCTCATTTAAACCAGCAATGACATGCATAAGGCTGAAACTAATCTAGATAGCGGAGAAATGTAGACTAGCAATTTTTGCACTAACCACTGAGCCACCTTATTGTATTTTCACACTGAATGGCATATTTATTTGTTTATTTTATTTATTAAAATGTTTCACCAGGAAGGTACACTGAGCAACAGGTTGCTCATCTCCCAGTGTGACCTGGGGGGAAGGGGCACAATAGGGATGAGACATTTTACATTCAAGTTACAAAGATCAACATAGCATACAATTAAATAAGGCACTTGTTACAAACATTATTGCATACATATGTAATTTCTGAAAACAATACCTGCAATGGTAATAAGTGATCAAGTGCTATCATGACATATACACATATATGCATTTATATTCCAGCATAACACACAGATTATTGCCCCACACCCACTAACATACATACACTGCCTTATACAACATTTCTTTACTTGTACATCTAACCCTAACTTTTATTGTATTTAGGATAAGCACTGTGACACATTAATGCATGCACTGCTTCATGTTCTGAACAGTGCACACTACTACAATATAGCATTTTTAGCCATTTGCAAACTGACTAGGAAAAGGTTAATGTACCAGGAAAGGGTGCCACACACACACACACATATACATATACACCTCCATGAAGCACACACAGAGCCCTTTGTCTCTGCTTGCATTCATCATCCCTTTCTCAGCCTTCTTTGTTGTATTAACTTTCACCACGGGTACCAGAAGATTGTAAAAGGTGGAGGTTCTGAAGATTAGAAGAACATCTGTTGTGGTATAAAGGGAACCTTTTCCAAACCAGGATTTTATATATAGGAGCACAATTAATGCACATTCATGATGACAATAGTAATCTTAAGAATGCATTTATATCATGTGAGATTATCTAATGTATAATATTGAAGGTTCAGCTCATGTATGTTTTTCCAAATGAAATAAGTAAGCCACACTGATAAGTCATCCTGATTAGATAGCTATAAAATCCTATCGAATTGTACAGAGAATAGTCATGCAATTTAAGGAAAGAAAGGTAAAATTGTACTATATTGACAATCTTACCTGTAAAACAGGTAAAGAATGGCTCACAGATTGTATATAAGACCATAATGAAATAAGTAAGCCACACTGATAAGTTACCCTGATTAGACAGCTGTTAGGAAACAGGAAAGTTCAAGCCTCCACCCGCAAAGCATGGCAGGTAGTAGGGTAAACACTGAGGTACAGAGCTTGACAGAGGGCAGGACAGGGGTACATGGAAAAATGGACAAGGGCAACAAGGGCAATAAGAGCAGGGATGGGGTAAAAAAGGATAAAGCCAACATTAAATGGAGGGCAATGAGTACCAATGCCCGTAGTCTGGGAAACAAGCTTCCAGAGCTAGTAGCCCTGATGGAAGTGGAACACTTGGATATTGTGGCAGTCACAGAAACATGGTACACACAAAACCATGACTGGGACATAAACATATCAGGATACACTATCTACAGGAGGGACAGGGAGGGTAAAAGAGGAGGAGGAGTAGCTCTTTACATAAGGAAGGAATCAAAGCAACAGAACAAAAGGGTAAACAGGGAGGAGAAGAAGCACTGTGGGTAAATTTGGAGACCGGCAATGGCACCCAATCTGCACAGGGTTATATACAGACCCTTCTCAGGGGGAGGAAATGGACAAGGAAATGATAGAAAGTATACTTAGAATGGCAGAAAAAGGGGAGATATTGCTGATGGGTGATCTGAATATGCCAGATGTTAACTGGAGTGCAGTTGCAGCAGCCACTTCTAAGAGTGGGGTTATTCTAGATGCCCTACAGCGGGCATGCCTTAGGCAACTAGTATTGGAGCCCACTCGAGAGGGAGCAATCTTAGACCTGGTTCTCTCAAATGGAGATGAAGAGAGGATCACAGATGTAGAAGTGGGTAGCCATCTGGGAACTAGCGACCATCGAACAGTATGGTTCACAATAAACACAGCAATAGAGTCAAGCCACACAAAGACAAAGGTACTGGATTTTAGGAGGGCTGACTTTGTCAAAATGGTGAGTGCCTAAGGAATGCACTAGCAAATGGGCAGGAAGGAGGTGGAAGAACAATGGGGAATAATAAAACTGCCATCACAGAGGTAACAAGCCTTTGTGTAAAGCAAATAAACAAAAGCAAACGAGGTAAGAAACCACTATGGTTCTCAAAGGAAGTGGCAGTGAAGGTTCAAGAGAAAAAGAAAACTTTCAGGAAGTACAAGGAATCACAGAAGGAACAGGACAGAGAACTGTATCAGTTAAAGCAAAAGGAAGCTGGGAAGGCAGTCAGAACAGCAAAGGCCCAAACCGAGGAAAAGATAGCCAACTCAGTTAAGAAGGGGATAAAACCTTTTATAGGTACATCAGGGAGCGAAGGAAGACCAAGGGAGGGATAGTGAGGCTTAATAAAGGGAGGAGGGTGGCAGAGGGTGACTGTGAAAAGGCAGAGATACTAAACAAATATGTTTGCTCAGTATTTACAAAGGAAGAGGGAGGTACCTAAAACAAACAGTAGAAACACTCTGGATACAGAAGTTGATACCAGCCCATTTACAGAAGAAAGGGTTCTGAAAGAACTCTTAAAACTGAAGGTGGACAAAGCAATGGGGCCTGATGGGATTCATCCCAGAATTCTAAAAGAACTAAGGTAGAACTAGTGACACCACTGACTACCCTCTTTAACAAATCATGGGAGGAAGGGTGGTACCGAGGACTGGAGAAGGGCAGATGTGATTCCCTTCACAAAGTGGGAGCAAGGCAGAAGCAGGAAACTACAGACCTGTTAGTTTAACCTCAGTGGTAGGAAAATGATGGAATCACTTCTGAAGGAAAGAATTGTTGAGTATCTAGAGGCCAGAGGGCACAGGACCCAAGGCAGCATGGATTCACAGCGGGAAGGTCATGCCAGACAAATCTGATAGATTTCTTTGACTGGGTGACCAAAGTAGTTGATCAGGGAGGGGCTGTGACATGGCCTACCTAGACTTTAGCAAGGCATTTGACACAGTCCCACACAAAGATTAATATACAAGTTAGCCAGCCTGGGAGTGGGTCCCAAGATGACAGCCTGGGTAAGAATTGGCTGGAGAATAGGACACAGAGAGTAATAGTAAATGGAGTCCACTCTGAAAAAAGGGGGGTTAGTAGTGGGGTACTGCAGGGTTCAGTATTAGGACCGGTCCTCCTCAACGTCTTTATAAGCGACATTGCAGAGGGACTGGAAGGAAAAGTATGTCTCTTTGCAGATGACACAAAGATCTGCAACAGAGCTGATGCACAAGGTGGAGTGGAAAGGATGAGAAGGGACTTGGCAAGGTTAGAGGAATGGTCAAATGTATGGCAGCTTAGATTCAATGCTAAGAAGTGCAGTGTAATGCACCTGGGAAACAAAACCCAGGGAAGAGTACAATGGGGGTGAGATACAACAACAACAAAAATGGAAAGGGACCTGGGGGTAGTCATATCAGATGACCTAAAGGTGAGGCAAGCAATGTGAGAGGGCAGCAAGGAGGGCTGGGGGATACTGGGATGCATAGGGAAAGGCATCACCAGTAGAAAACAAGTTATTATCCTCTGTACAGACAGCTAGTGAGACCCCATCTGGAGTACTGCGTGCAGTTCTGGAGACCCAATCTCTGCAAAGACATAGACAGGATGGAAGCTGTCCAGAGGAGGGCAACTAAAATGGTGCAGGGTCTGCACCGAGAACATATGAAGAGAGACTTAAGGAGCTTAATATGTATAGCCTCAAGGAAAGGAGGAGAGGGGACATGATAGAAACTTTCAAGTACCTCAAGGAAACAACAAAGTCCAAGAGGTAGCATCTTTCAAAAAAGGGTGTGCAGAACAAGGGGACACAATTTGAAGATAGAAGAGGGCGGCTCAGAGGTAATTTAAGGAAGTATTTTTCACAGAGAAGGTTGTGGATGTATGGGAACGCCTTCCAGAGGTGGTTGTGAGTCAAAACAGTGGTGGAATTCAAGCATGCATGGGACAGTCATAAGGCAATTCTAGGGGGTGGGGGTAGGAAGAAGTAGGCTGCTGGTTAACTAGGATCTGCAGTTTATCCATCAAGTAGGGAAATGGGCAGACTGCGCGGGCCAAGCGGTCCTTATCTGCCGTCAAATTCTATGTTTCTATGTTTCTATAAGGAAGATAATATTGCTTAGTCTTTTAGTATAATTATGTAAGTGGAATGTCAGTCAGTTAACACATATCTGTGATGTAACAGAGAATGTTTAGGATGTAGTTCCTTACCATTTACATAAAATACATAGAATTCTCTAAAAGCTTAGTTAAAGGAGAACTGCATTGAACCTGTGAGTATTTTTTTTCTGTAGAAGCAGGGTTTTTTTCATGCAGATGGCCCCATTCTGTTATTGCCACATCTTTGCTGGCATTTTAGTTAAGCCAATGACTATTTAGGAGTTACACACTGCTGCTAAGTGCCATTTAGAACTGCATGATGTTGTTTATGCAACCCCCGTGAACCTCAGAATTTTAAATTAGAACACCAATGGCTTGTACCAACAATGTAAGTCCTTTACAAGGACATAAATTACTGTACATAATACTGTTCTAAAATGGTCTTGACCAGAAGTGTGAATCAGAAACACTCAATTTATGAAAAAGGCCAGCTAAGATAAAACAGTAACAGAATGTGAACTGATATTAAAAAGAACTTTTACAACAATGCATATTTGTTGATTCAAGGCAGTTCTCCTTTGCAATTTTAACAGCAGGATCCAAATACTCTGCCTGTTTAAGCATATTTTATTAAATTATATTTAACAACTGTAAATAAACATTAAATTCCAGTATGTAGATTCCAAATCCATGCAATAACATGGAAGGTCTTGGTAATTAATTCTAATCAATTTCTTTGACTGGGTCACCAGGAAGCTAGATTGTGGGGGTCAGTGGATGTACCCTACCTTGATTTCAGCAAGGCCTTCAACACTGTCCCACACAGAAGGTAGGTACATAAGCTAGACAACCTGGTGGTGGGCCTCAAGGTGGTAAATTGGGACAAACATTGGTTGAGTGTCAGGACACAAATGGTGATAGTAAACATTGTTCAATCCAGAGAGAGGGAGGTGACCAGTGGGAATGGGGCGCCACAGCGGTTGGTACTGGGACCACTTCTATTCAGTGTCTTCATAAATGGCATTGCAGAGGGGCTGGAAGGGAAAGTATACCTATTTGCAGATGTCACTAAGATCTGCAAGATTGTAGACACTCCAGAAGGGGTGAACAAAATGAGAAAGAACCTAAACACAGTGACGGAGTGGTCAAAAGTGTGGCAGCTTAGAGTCAATGCAAAATCATGCACTTGGGGCATGAAAATCCGGGGGGGGGGTACACAGTGGGAGTAGAGATACTGGTGGTCATCAAGCAGGAACAGGACATGGGAGTTATCATATAAGATGACCAAACAATGTGATAATGCAGTGGGTAAGACAGTGGGATGCTGGGCGCATATGGAGAGGTATCACCAGCAGAAAAAAGGAGGTGGCTAAGCCACTATCACTGGTGAGACCTCAGTTGGAGTATTGTGATCAGTTCTGCAGACCACATCTCAGGAAAGACATAGACAAACTGAAGGCTGTCCAGAGGAGGGCTACAAAGATGGTGCGGGGTCTGCATGGAAAGCCCTATGAGGGGAGGTTGAAGGAACTTAATATGCACTCCCTGGAGGAGAGAAGAGAGAAAGTGGGGATATGATTGAGACATTCATGTACCTCAGGTTATAAACATGGTAAAAGACAGTAGCATCTTTCAGAAAAAAAGATGTTCAAGAACAAGGGGCCATGATATGAAAATAAAGGGGGGGGTAGACTTAGGGGTAACATGAGAAAGTATTTGTTCACGGAAAGAGTGGTGGATCCATGGAACAACCTCCTGGCAGAGGTTGTAGGGGCACAAATGGTAGAAGAATTCAAAAACACATGGGACAGACATAAAGGAACTCTAGCGATAGGAAAGAGAAGGTAAGCTGCAGATCATTTAGGATCTGTGGTATATGAAATAGGTAGGGAAAATGAACAGACAAGGTGGGCCAAGTGGCTCTTATCTGCAGTCAAATTCTATGTTTCTATGTAACCAAGTCTTTAAATGCTTATATTCTTCTTTTACCTACAAAACGGCACAATTTAAATATTAGAGGCTCATCTGCATTGCTTACAGCCTCAGATCAAGAACAAACAGAGATGAAATACTGCTGCTTAGGGCCAGCCTGGTGGCTTGGAGGGCTGAGGCAGTGATGATATACCTCCTGCCATGCTGGCGACCCATGTTTGCAGTGCGAGCAGGTCACTGGGGGTCGGCCAAGAGGGGAGAGGATAGAGCATCCGGAGGACAGCTCTCCTCTCCCGAGGAGGGGTGGGACTGGAGATCGGCGCATGCCTCGCCCCTAGCGGTGGCTGGAAGCTGGCATACCAATTCCACAGATGAGGCAGAGATGAAGCAGATGTCTGGTGTGCCGCATGCAGAAGTGCATGTCGCTCTGCCTTTGTCATCATTGCATGTAATGTCCCGTACTCGAGGTTGGGGAGAAATAAATTAGAGGATGAAAACACCGCAGACCAGCAGGATGATTCTGGCCCCCCTTTACAGACACCACACACAGCCAGCTGGCACCTGAAGCATGGTATAAGTACCTGTGGATGTTGGGGTGACAGGGCTGGGATAGCCAGAGGAAGGGAGCTGGTCTGGGAGGAGAAAAAGAAAGAAAGAAAAAAAAAATACTGCTGCTTCAGTGTCAGTCCCAAAAAAGAAACCCTGAGGAATGCAGGACTCTGAGAAGGGATTCCATTACAAATGAGCTTGTCTCAATGGTTACATTACATAATAGAAGTAAATACAATAGAACTGCAGTCTGTGACTATAGACAGATAGTGGCAATCCTCTCATCCCATCTGGGCAAAAAAAAAGAGAGGATGTTGCCAATTAAGTGTAAAGCCTCATCTCCCCTCTCCAGATGTTCAAAATAAAAAGAGTGCAATCTGACAGGACACAAACTAAGCAGAGGCTGATGATGGTGGAGGTGGGGGCAGGGGACTAGAGCTGATCTGACTAAGTTTCTTTGAATGGCCTCTCTCTGACCTAGCCCACGGTGGTGATACCAGTTCCATGTCAGAACAGCAAGGAGGAAATTGGTGACTGCAAATTACAGTGACTGTCAAAATGACTTCTTAAGCTGACTAACACCCAAACTGCAGCCACACTGAAATCAAAACTGCCAGACCTCTTTGATATTCGGACCAGTCACGAATCGACTACTCTCTCAGCACCAACCTCAGTAGCTCATTCAGATCCTGATATTGCCATCTCCTGCAGTGCTTCTGGCACCCAACACAAGCTCATGCTGCGTTTATTGACATGGGGGCTATGCCCCCCAGCCCCCACAGGGGGCTGTGCCCCCAAATCCCCCCACAAACTTTTATCATCTAACTCCAAGGTGCATATTGCCCATGGGGAGGTAGGCCATTTTTGAAGGTCACCGTTATTGCCAGTCGCCGTTAATTACCTGTTGCTCTCGTCATTGTTGTTCTCATCATTTGCCATAACCATTATTGAGCTGCCATATTTAAGTTGCCCTTATTATTATTATTATGTGCTACCGTGATGCCCATTGCAGAAGTCTGGGGTGGGGAAAGAAGCTAGCTGGGGCAGCTTGCTATAATTTAATGAGAGCACCCAGCTGAGCTGCTGAAGATTTAAGCCAGGCCATCTGACAGGTCTTAAATTGCAGTTTACCACTGGCTCTTTCAGTCAGCCTGTAGCTCAGTGGTAACAGCACCAGGACATTATTCTTGGGGCCAGGGTTTAACTCCCAGTAGGTCACATTATTGCTTTCTCACTACAGATTGTAATTTTATTGCTAAATCAGTGGCTAATACTGCACCAAAAACATCTAATTGTCATCTCAACTGTTCCTAGTTGCAGAATATACAATACCAGAGAAAGAAAGTGAGTCGGGGAGGGGGCACTTCTAAACATAAAATTGCACAGATTAGTCTTCCAGATATAAGGAGTCCTAAGGGCTTAAACACAAATCTGCTTCAAAAATTGTAACGTTAAAGAGCAACTCTGCACTTTAGCATGTGCTTTTGCTTTTATAAATAAGATGTTACAGCTGTTACAATTTACTAGAGAATACATTTCTTTTTCCTTTTCATTGTTCTTTTCCAAGATTTACAGCACATCTTGATAGTCAGTCTATAAAGACTGTATAGAAAACTTTACCTCTCCCCTGTTAACCACACAGTGTCAATGGGCCCTATGCATCAATGGAGCAAAGTGGCTATGCACGCATATCTGGGGCATGCAGCCACTCTGCACCCATTGTGCCTCCCACATGGGATGCACAAAGGGGGGGCATGCAGACAGGATGCACCCAATCCCCTTGTTCCGCAGTCCACACCGTGTGGGGGGCGTGCTAGCACTACGCGCCATGCACAAAGGTGGGCAGTGCTGGCTGTGGGGGTGCAAAGGGGCACAGGGTATGCCAGGGAGAACCCAGTTATAAACCCCCTACATTCCCTGCTCATACCCCGGGACATGCTGCAGCACAGGGTGAACAGTTCACTGACCCTCCAGGGCCTCAGCAAATGGCTGCCAGGTGCAACCCACCTGCCCAAACACACAGCGGTGTGTGTGTGTGGCCGACCTCCCCGACCCAAACCTCTCACAGGGGCACTGCACATGGCTGCTGCCACCCATGGCACTGCATGCCCACCCCCCACTTCCAGCGGCACTGTTCCACCACCCGACATAACCCCCATCCCTCTCCACCACTTCAGTGCCATCTGAGGGCTGGTGGCATTGCCCTCCTCCCACCCATCACAGTTGCCGACCCTCAGACATCCATGAGGCATACTGCCAATGCTGCCTGCCGCATAAGGGATCCACTGTTGTACCCACGCCAGGCACCTGATTGGATGCCTGTCTGGGTCTGCAACTCCGCCCATGCCTGCCCTATGCAGACCTGCACACTGGGGGGCAGGTCCATGGACAGGTGGCCGGCAGTTGTGAATGTCGCCAGTGTGCACATGTCCAGAGGTGCAGAGCTCTGCGGGTGAGTAACACACCTCTGGTACATATTAGCCACCCATTGGTGCATAGGGACCATTGTTTATGATATCATAGTACTCATCATAACAGACTTCAGTGTCACAAACAGCAATTATGTGGTTATCCGAGGGGGGGTGGAGTCAGATACATTTTGAAAGACTCAATGGAGGAGTTTTTTTTTTTTGTATAAGAATGTTTTATTAAAGTTTTAAAGAGATCCAATACAATTACAACAAGAGAACATGCAATGTAGTTCACAAACAGAGTTGCAAGATTACTTCAGTATATAAAATATATAGCACACATCTTAGAAATGTACATTCCCATCCTCATCCATTAAACTAGTCACTGACTTCAACAATTCTTATAATAACACAAAAAAAAACCCAACACAACACATAGGGGGAGCTTACGACTATAAAATGTTACAGATAAGTCAAACCTCCACTTAGTTATTTGCCCCATTTTGAATAAGCCAGAGTGACCACAGCTTGTGAAATGTGGCAAGGGCATATCTACACAAAAACTGAACTTGAAGAAAAGAAACCTTTTTGGAAACAGCTTGTTTCCACTGGGGTACAGAGGGTAGATTAGTGGTCCCCCAATTCAATAGAAGTAACTTTTTGGCCTCCAAGGCCATGGTGAACAGAATAGATTTGTAACATAAACAATCTCAGTCTAACAAACCAGAATCTCCCAGTAACCAAACCAGGGGGAGTGTGGCAATGAGAAGTTTAGAATTTTTTCTATTGCACTAATAATAGACAATAACCAAGTCTTAACAACAGGGCATGCCCATAGTAAAGTCGTAGTCTCAGTCTTACACCTCCATCATAAGGCAGATGATAATAAACCCATTTGAACCAGTCTAAATGAGGTCCAATACCAACGGCACAACACCTTTTTATGTTGGCTTCCGCTTGCGCAGTCAACATATTGCAGTAGTAGCAGATTTGGAGGAGCAGTCACTGTGGGCGAATGCAGGGCACACATCAGTAGGTGCATCCCTCATTCCCCAATGAGGCAGCTGCAGGCACTGACACCAACAACATGTAACGTGGCCACCAGATCAAAGAAAAGGTCCACTGCAATGAGAGCCAAGCTCGTCATGCAGCGGCACCTTCCAACGTGCCTTTGCTGGTGAAGCAAACATGGTGGCAGTGACTGCCACCACCGCCTGCCACAATGCCGAATTTCAGGGGGTGCCCACTCCCTCTGTCAGCATCCCTAACTCATTTCATGTGCTGACGGGGGGGAGCCCACTCTCCATCAGCATAATGCCCCCCTCATTTGTTGTGTTCTGAGGGGGTGCCCAATCCCCCTCAGCACTTGCCCCCCCATAGAATGTGCCAGCGGGGGTGCCCATTCCCCCATCAGCTAGCCCCCCCAAACACTCAGGTGGCATGCTGGGAGCCCACCCCAGCGTACCAAATGCCCCTGTAAAACAAAAAAGTCCTGCAATGTTTTTTTTTTTAAACCTGTAAAAGAAGAAAATGGCCCTCGTGGTCCCCCCTCTTCGATATGTGCTGGCTGGGGTGCCCAATTCCCCATTGGCTAGCCCCCAAACCTCAAGTGGCATGCTGGGGGCCCTCCATGCACAAATGCCCTGAAAAAAAAAAAAAGTCCGCAATTTTTTTTTAAACCTCTAAAAGAAGAAACAGTCCCTCATGGTCTGTCCTGCTCCCTGCCTAGCCTGCACACACCCTCTGCCCACTCTGCCCCCCCATTCCCCCCCACCACCCCATATTTACCTCCGGAGACCGGAGTGATGATCTTCGGTGGACCGGGAACACGTTTGCACTCTTCAAAGCCGACTGCGAACTGAAGAAATGCCGGTAAGCTGTATAAATGCATAAATAGTTTTTTTTCAACTTTGGTGCATATCTCGGGAATTTTTAGGAATTTAGGCACCAAATTTTCGACATGGGGTTACTGTGGCCCCTCCTCATGAATTCAGTCACTGTCATGGAGTTATTCAGTCCTGAAAGGTGATTTTGCGGTCACTACACGGAATCACACTTTGGGACCGATTAACAAAATGACAGTGCCACTGTTTATGAGGTGGTCTCTCAAAAAGTCAATGTTGAAAATTTGGTGAAAAAAATAAAACAAATAGCAGTTTTATGAGCGTGCATTGCGCAGTTTCCACACATGCTCGTAACTTCATGAATTTGTAATATTTTCACTCCAGATTTTCAACATTGGCATTTTTCCACACCTCCTTATCAACAGTACAGCTATCATTTTACATATCCTGGCTGAAATGTGTTTTCGCACTTCTGGGGCAGAATAGCGCGGTTGCTGTGTGAAATCAGTTTTTGGGAAAGTTTGACAAAATGACAGTGACACTTTTCATGAGCAGAGGTCCTAAAATGCATATGTTGAAAATTTGGTGATGAAAGTCCATAAAATGACTGTGTTACAAGCATGCGTTGCGCAGTTTCTACGCACCCTTGTAACTTCGCAAATGTGCAATATTTTCAAGCCAGATTTTCAACACTGGCATTTTTTCACACCTCTTTATGAACAGTACAGCTGTCATTTTTCACATCCTGCCCAAAATGTGTTTTTGCACCTGTGACGCAGAATGGCTGGCTGCTGTGGGAAATCAACTTTTGTGACAGATTAACAAAATCACAGTGCCACTGCTCATGAGGGGAGGTCCCAAAATGCCTATGTTGAAAACGTGTCTCCTCAGGGCGGGGGTGAGGTTGGCATCAGTTCAATACTTCACTGCCATTCCTATTATGCATCTCTGACTCCTGCACTACCAATGCCAATGCCAGCGAGACAACATTCGGCATTGACAAATGCTTGTTTTGAATACAGTAAGCTGTAACTTTGGATCTAGAGAGGCTCTATGTGCCTCTGTCCAACAGGTAGCCCAACAGTTAGCATCAAATGGTTCTTGTAATTCTAAAATCCATTTTAACCAGTGTGCCTCCCAGTTTGGGTGAAAATGTGTATTTATAGATCATTCCCATATGCCCCCTTGGTAACTTGATCCAAGTAAGTAACTTCCTGATCAAGTCTGTGTACAAAAGGGGGTGACCGTTCAATATTCCCAACAATAGAGGGTGCCTCAACTGAAAATATCTCCATAAATCCTGGGGAGGTAATCCATACTTTTTTGAAGTTGTAAAAAGGATTTTAGGGCTCCCGAGGCAGGATCCACTAAATTCGCCACTGTTAAAATCCCCCTAGAGGCCCAGGAAGCAGTCGTATTGGAGATCCCTCCGTCTGTATTTTGGGGCTGTTACAGATGGGTTCATATGGGCCTACGTAATCAAAAGACCACTGAAGCAGTTTTAAAAATTTTCTCGAGTTTTGTCTAGTGAACACCATAGGTAATGTAAAGCAATCAGAAGCTACTAAACAGTCCCTTAAGGCAACTTCTAGTTGGGTAACTCCCAAAACCAGCTGTTTTATATATACCCAAACAGGTACAGAACCATGCAGAGAGTTCAACCACTGTAATGTCTACTTAATACCAATACATACATGATACACCCAGGGCCAGGGCAAATTCCCCCCATCCTGTGTTGCGGCACTCTGAGAGTCTTCCTACTGAAATGGGGAATTCTACCTTGCCAAAAAAAATTAAATAGTAACCTACTAATCTTGGTCTACCAGCTAGCAGCCAGTGGTAGAGTATAGGCAAATTACTTAAATAGGAAAATAGTTTGGGGAATACCATCAAATTGATTGTGGCAGTCTTGCTGGGGAGGGTCAAATTATGTTTCTCCCACTTAAACATCTCAACCTTGGCTGTCCCGGTGGTGCTGAGGGTTGAGGCGCTGGATGACACAACTTGAACCACCCTGGTGACCTTGGTTCAGGAGTGGATCCTGGTCATCAGGGGTCATCAGAGAGAGGAGAGGATTGAGCATCTGGAAGACTGCTCTCCTCTCCTCTCCTGGGGTGGGCCTGCTGTGATGCATCACTCTGCAGTGGCTCCTGCTGGAGACCGGGCATACCGCAAAGAGAGTGCTTCAATGGAGAAGCACTTGAGGACATCAGCAGAGGTACTGTACGTCATCCACACATTTGTCATTGCATGCCGGGCAGCTCAGGGAGAAAACACCCCATGGAGGAAAAACCCCGATTGACGGGGAGGCAATGGTGGATGCTCCAGAGCTACTCCCACATGCCCAATGCAAGACCCAGTCCTGACTTGACTTCCCATGGTCCTCGCCTTCTACTGTATATTATCTACGGGAGAGGGGCAACCCAGCACCTGATTCTTTGGTCAGGGGATGGGTTCTGGTGGTGGTACAGGAGTGGCTGAGTGGGTCCTGCCAGAGAGATGCCTAACCACTGGTGACCAGAGTGAAACAAAGTTCACAAAGAAAAAAAAACTCAACCCTAATGGAGTCCAATAATGTCTGAATATTTGCCTTACACATATTAGAAGGCTTTCTCAAAATATGCATCCCCAAATACCTAATACCACCTGGAGACCACTTAATATGTTTATTACTAAGATGGGCCCAGTTGGGTTCACCACCATAAGAGGTAATACTTCGGTCTCGGACCAGTGTACTAGAAGGTCTGAAATCAAGCAGAAGGAATCAATAACTTCTCATGCCTTGGGTAGTGAAGATTCAACCAAAGGTAGAGCAAGCAGGAGATCGTCTTCGTAAAGAAATGTAGTGAATGACTTATCCCTGACCTTAACACTATAAATGTCAGGTTGTTGTTTAAGAGTTGTGTTTAGAGGTTCAATAGTTAGTAAAAATAGTAAAGGGCTCAGAGGCAACCTTGTCATGTCCCCCAGAATAATGAAAAAGAGTCAGATAATAAGCCATTGGCTAACACCCTAGCCTTCAGGGCAGAATAAAGACATTTTATCCAAGAATGGAAAACAGGTCCAATCCCTACTGCTGAAATTACATAAAATAAATAATGGCCATTCTACAGAATCAAACGCCTTTTTGGCAATGATTGCCATCAAAGCAGCCATGTCCAGACATCGAGTCACTGTCTGGATCAAATCAATAACAACCCTAATATTATCGCTGTCCTGTCTCCCCTTCATGAAGCCTGATTACAATTTGTGAAATGAATATGGTAACACCATTTCCAGACTTGTGGCCACAATTTTTGCTAATATTTTACAGTCAATATTTAAAAGCAAAATGGGCCATTGTTAGAGCACTTAGTGGAATCCTCACAAGGCTTCAGAAGCACAACAATAGTGTCCTCTTGTAAAGTGGGAGGCATCATGCCCATGGTCAGTACGGATTGAAATAAATCCAGAAGTGTAGGAGTAAGTTCTGAAACAAATGCCTTGTAAAAATTCATACTTAGGCTGTCCTGGACAGGGGCCTTACAAGCCACTAACTCATGAATGGCTGCAATAATTTTTGATAACATTATATCTCCCTCCAAAACTTGGACCAACTCAGTGGGAACACATGGAAGCAATAGATGAGCAAACAAGGAGTCGTGGGCTTTAAATATTTGAGGGGATGAAGATTGATAAAAAGAAGCATAAAAAATCTTAAACAATTCACAAATTTTAACCAGATATGTTATCATGTGGCCATCCTCAGTCTTTCAAAAAGAGATTTGTGTTTCCATAATCTTACATTTGAGCCAATAGGCCAGAGGCTTTCTGGCCTTATCACCAGATTCCCAGTAAGACTATCGCAGGAAGAATAATGCTCTGGCTGCCTTCTTGTTATAAATAGTGTTTAAGTGATACTTAGGTGCTGTAATTTCCTGAATCTGAGAGTCTTGTGGCTGGGGGCTTGATAAATAGCTTCCCCCAGCTGTTTAATTTGATTGGTAAGGTCCACAACTTCCTATTGCCTCCGCATATTTACCCAAGAGACAAACAAAATGATTCGGCTTCTGATAAAGGCTTTAAAAGCTTCTCATAAGGTGAAATTAGGGTAACACCCTGTATGAGCACCTATTATTGAGCGACTCAAAATGAGCGACTCTATAATAATGCTTGGAAGTAGAGTGAGTGGTGAAAGAAGTCATTATATCTGGTAGAGTGAGTGTAGCAGAGAGCTACACTCACTGGAGCAGGATGTAGCATGATGGTTGAGCTAGCACTGCCAAGCTAGCTGTGTAGCATGGTGGTGTATGCTACCACTCCTGAAGCGAGCGACCCGGGTTCAGGTCTAATGGCTAGAAAGGAAATACTTTTAGTTTTTCAAATCTTTATGTTTTTCCCTAAGTCTGCACCCCCCCGTGGAGTTGATTATTTTTATTTTGGGGGGTGTGGGGGACTTGCCCCCCAAAATGGGGGGTGCGGGGGTGCATAGCCCTCCACATAAAAATACATATCTTTTCTTTTTTTTGAGATGAAGTAAGCAACTATTGCTATTTGGGACAATTGTTGTACTATCCGTTGCCCTATGTCTGTCAGTCGGTTCTCGTCTAGCTCTTTGTGGTTGATGCTCATTAGAAGTTGCAGTTATCACATAAAACCAAAATTAAATATGTCCAGGGAACAATTAGAGATAAGATAAAATTCTATCTCAGAGGACAGCCAAGGTTTAAGTTCTTCCTTATAAAGCAAGGCTGGATTAAACCTCCATCGAGCTGATTTAACAATACTACCCTTCGGCACCCACACCATGTCTACTAGGGCATGATCAGAAATAATAATAAGGACAATATTAACATCAAGAATATCAGAGAACATTGAGGTGCTACAAAGAAAACAATCCAGTCTGCTGCAAGTTTTGAACCTATGAGACCTAAAATTATAATCTTCAGAATCAAGGTGATATACTCTCCAACAATCTAATAAATTAAACTCTCCACACAGTTGCATTATAACCTCCCATGAATGGAAATGCATGGGGGTCCCCAACTTAGGAAGGGATCTATTCAGTAATGGATCAATAACCAAGTTATAATTCCCCCTAATAATAATTGACATTGTAGGTTGAAACACTTCAGATATATTTCGAACGATCTGGAAAAAAAACTAGCGTAGTCTCTTTCGGTGCATATATATTCATCAAAATAATACAGGCCCCTTGTACCATCCCTGCAAGCATAATCCAATGCCCTTCTTTATCTGAGAAAACACTATCCACCTGAAAAGGCAACCCCTCTTCAGCAGTATAGAAACTCCATGCCTCTTAGAGAAATAAGAACTAGAGAATGCCTGTCCGACCCACCTCCCCTTGCAAGTTTATCAGCATCTGGTTTGAGACGAGTTTCTTGCAAGAGGGCAATGTCACATTTACAAGAACCCAGATACGCTGACTTTTTTTCTTTTAATAGGGTATTTCATACCCTGAATTTTCCAAGTCATAATCTTAAGGCTAGTCATTTTCATACTAAGCAAAAAGTAATATCATAGACAAAATAAAGCAGCCAAAAAGAAGGCTCTCCCAATAAGTAAAGAAAAGAAAAAAAAATTTATTTTGTATGGCCACATTACCATGAATAACTCTGGAAAGAAAAGAGCCAAGCATATCCCACCAAAACCATAAAACATTAAGTAAATATCTTCTTGGTTCCACAACAAAAATATGTCGGGAAGTTGCAAAAATAACAGTACTAGTAGAAATATGAAACTGTAACAGTTTAACCAATATGGGTAATAGTAAATTCACCCAATGACCCACCCTCCTTCGATTTCCCCTTTCCCACTGAAGCTGCAAGATCAAACAAATGATCCAAAACTCATACCCTAAAAGTAGCACTAGGAGCGGGACCCCGAGAGCCAATGGCCTAATACCACCCATGCCCTCCCACTCCATTGTCAGCACCTGGGTGAGAATCAACCCTCAAAACCTAGTAGGCAAACTTATGACACACAAACTCCCACCTCTAAAAACAATGCGAATGCCCCTACCCACAAGCATTCATATGGCACTAAGTAATATGGACGTCAAAAACGGCGGCTGTCTAAAAATGAAAGTTAGTTACAAAGCTGCATAATCCATCTAATAGAGTAAAAAAAAAAAGAACCAAAGAGGGGCACACAGACTTATGAAAAAGCCTGAAACATAGGAATGGAGCGTGCACTATTACCAAAAAAAGGGGGAGGGGAGGGAGTAATTACAAAAAAGATTACATTAAGATAAACCCTTCCTTTAAGTAGTGCAGAAAAATCAGCCAAAAAGATCTAATAGACACCTTTCCCCAAGGTATCCTATCAGGACACCGAAACTGTGGGTACTGATGCTCATGGACCCAGCTTCGGTTTTCCAAAATTAGGGAAGCCCAAAATTGTTGCCCGACAGTGAAATTGCATTTCACTGGGCGAAATTGTATTTTGTCTGGTGAAATGCTTGGTTGCACCCATGAAACAGGGTTCTGCTTGATGTAACCTTGTGAGGGAGGCAGAGGGAGGTGCTGCCAGAGCTGCTTCATGGTGTGGAGCACTAATGCTCCTGCAGCTTGGCCAGCAAGCTTTCTGGGACAGTGGTCTGTTCCTGGTAGGGGAACTTTTTTCAAATTTGTTTTTGCACCCCCTAACTTAACTACCAACTATAAGGTCCGCTCCCCCTCAGAGTTAATTATATTAGCTGGGGGGGGGAGTGCGGGGGCTGAAGTCCCCTGCATAACACGTCACCGTAGTGATTCTGACATTTGGTCTCTCGACCTTCATGTAGTGTATGCAGAAGGACAGGTCAGGAGAGGTCCCGAGTAAGATGGCGACTGTGCTGGATCAGCTGTCACGTTAGCTCGGCAGTTCTTTTTAGTTTAGATTTTTAGTGGTCTGTGTTCAAAGTTTTAAGTTTGTGGCATTGTTGTGAAACAGTGGTATGCACTTTTAAATTGCAGTCGGTTTTAATCAGCCGACCGCTGTCTTTTTTCGGATGCCAATCACTCACTCAGTACTATCTGTGGCAAAGGTATCTACCGACTTGTGCAGTATAAGTGTGAACACGCTTTGGTTCTGTCTTTGGCACTCTGTTTAAATACTCTGTTTTGCCACCTTGGAGGTTGCAGAAGACCGGGAAGACTTTTGGACACTGGGCTACACTGGGGATGCCTGCTTTAAACGGACCGGGTTGTGACGAGATGGACCGGAGCTGGGGGAGTACCTGAGGGTCTGAGAGCCAGAGGAGAAATGGGAACAGTGGTAAGGGCAGGCGCATTGTAGATTTATTGGGCTGCCCATAGTGACTTTGGCTGACCATGGAAGAGCGTGCCATGGAGATCTACATCTGCTGGAAGTGGTGAACTGATTTTCCGCTTTTGACTGCCCAGAGGTAGGTGCCATGTCCAGGGGTTTCCCAGTGGAGAAAGAGAGCATCGTCTGAAGGGTGGATGCTGAATTTTTCTGTTGAGCTCCGTGACCTACCTTACCTAGGTTGGGTGGCTCAGGGGGCTTAGGTGGGAGTACCTCCTGGATTGTGGTGCCTGCCTTGGGGTGTATCTGGGCCTGCTGTTGTAGTCATTGAAGAAGATTTATTTTCCAAGAGTAGCTCTATAGTGGACAGCCTAGAAAAAGGACCGTGTCATGAGTTCTGTTCTTCTTTACCTCCAGAAGATAATCTGTGGCAGTATTTTGATATATAGTTGCCGTGATTTGGAAGCAGTGAGAGGGCCTCCTTTCTTATTAAAATCATTAAAATACTGTCTTTCAGCTGGCTGCTGAACATGGCAGTGAGAGGGCCACAGAACTGGGATATTATCGATGAGAGGTTGGTGAGAGCTCCCCTCCTCAATGTTAAACTTTCTGGGAAGACGTGGTGTGTTTTCCAGACAGTGTGGAATTAATAGTACTGATTACAGTTAAGTACAGAGAACTTTTGGGACAATACTCAGAGTTTTTAGTGCACCGTTGCTGTTTTGGTTTTATGTTTCATGTTTGTTGATTTTATTTTGAATGTATAGGAGTGGATGTAGCTGTATGAGTGAGTGAGTGAGTGAGTGATTGTTATTGACTTACTGCTGGGAGTAGAATTTTCAGGATGTATTGGCAGAGGGCTTTGACTGGCGGGCATTACTCTCATGCTGAGCTCAGGACCCTTCACCCCTTTGATTGCCCCCTGCTTTCAGCGGAGGTTTATAGGTGCTGTTGCACCTTGGGGATTGTGAGGAGGCATTGGAGTGGTGGGGGCTTAGGCGGGGATGAATTGGAGTGGTGGGGTCAAGGAGATGTCCTAGGGTGAAATTGGCCCAGGAAAGGGGTCCACCCTGCTTGGTGTCCATACCCAAGGGCTCCACTTCTAGTGGGCAGGTAGCCCAGTCAACCTAGTCTACTCATCCAGCCTGGACAGTGTTATGCAATGCCAGGTTGATTAGAAACAAGATAGCAGTAATTGCTGGTCTTGTTGGGTCATCCAGCCTGGCTTGCACCACCAAGACCTGGCTGAACGAAAATGCTGGTCCCATTTTGGAGTCAGTTGTTCCAGCCAGGTACTCAGTGATACACCACCTGAGGTTGGATCATGGGGGGGGGGGGGTAGCCATCTATTTCAAGATGGAGCTGGGCCTGGTAGAGGTACCAGTTGGGGCCACTAGGTCTTTTGAATGCATCATGGGTGCAGGTGTGGGTTGTAGGATACTTCTCATTTATCATCCACCCGGGAGCTAGAAGGAGTTCTTGCAGGAGGTCGAAGACTTCATTGTCAAGATGGTTTTGGAGGCCCCCAGGTGGTTGCTATTGGAGGATGTCAATGCCTGTGTCGACGATGAACTCTCATAATCTGGACAAGACATCCTCCAACTGATGATGTTGTTGGGGCTCACACAGGTAATTACCTCTGCAACCCACATACAGGGTCATTCACTGGATCTGGTGTTCCTGTTGGGGATGGAGATCTCGGACATGGTGGTGGAACCCATAGGATGGTCTGATCACCACACTATTCAGTTCAGCTTCACGGCCTCCCCAGTAGACCTGCCCCTATGGAGATGGTCCACTACCAGTCATTACAGTGGTTCTGGACCTATTGGGTAGTGTGAGTGTTAGCAGGGATCCAGAGAGCCTACTACGAGCCTATAATAAGGCAGTGGGAGAGGCCCTGGATATCATTGCTCCGGTTTGTGTTTGCCCACTCACCCTTTGTCCTTGGTCCCAATGGTTTGATGGGACCCTGAGGGAGCTGAGGAGAGTGGGAAAAAGGTTGGAGTGCTGCTGGTGGAAATCAGGCCTGAATGAGGACAAACTTAGATTGATATCCCATTATAAGGTATATCAATCTGCGATCTCCCGTAAGAAGGAAGAATTCCTGTCCGGGGAGATTGCAGCTGCGCGAGATTGAATGGCCCAGCTCTTCCGTACTATGGACAGGTTACGCAATCCAGCCTGTCTTCAGAATTGGAGAGCCTTTTCACAAGAGAAGTGTGAGGAGTTTGCTCGATTTTTCGCAGATAAGATTTTAACCATCAGGTCAGAGATCAACGTAGTTTGCTCAAATGGGCAGAATGATGATTGGAGTAGGAGCACTAGGACCCAGTTTGTCTGGTCGGACTTTGCCTGGTTGGCGATCGATGATGTCATGAAGTTGGTCCAGGGCTTGAGACCGACTTACTGTAGTTTGGATCCAGGTCCGACACGCCTTCTTGTGGGGTGCGTGGAGGCAACAGGACCGGTCCTCACTGAGATAGTTAGGTGCGCTTTAGAGATCAGGGTGTTTCCAGACACCCTGAAGGAGGCAGTGGTTCACCCCCTCCTCAAAAAATCTTCTCTGGACCCTGACTGTCTCACAAACTACAGGCCAGTCTCTAAACTGCCTTTTGTAGGTAAGGTTATTGAGAAGGCAGCTGTGTTGCAGCTCTAGGATCATCTGACCACTCACGACATCTATGATCCTCTCCAGTCTGGTTTCAGGACAAGACATAGTACTGAGAGGTGTTGGTCCGGGTACTTAATGATGTCCTGATAGCGAGGGATCAGAGAAGCTGTACCATCTTGGTCGTCCTTGATTTCTGTGCAGCATTTGATACAGTGGATCACAGGGTGTTGTTGGAGCACCTGCGGCTTTTCTGTGGACTGAGTGGCACAGTCCCCAGATGGTTTCATTCATTCTTACATATGAACATATGAACATGTGAAATTGCCAGCAGGTACAGGCCATTCAGTCTATCTAGTCTGCTCGAGTGTGCAGCAGTTCAGTCCATTAGACTGCAGCTGCCCCCACCTCCCTGATATGCCCTTCCCCCATCTCCCACCCCCTTCTCTTGAAGCCCCAGCACTCTGCAACAGTACAACTTCTCTGGCAGAGCGTTCCACCCTGCCTCCACCCTTTCTGTGAAATAGTGCCTCCTCAGTTCCCTCTTGAACCCGCCCCCTTCCAGCTTCATAGAGTGTCCCCTGGTTTCCCTTCCACCTTTCAGACAAAACATACACCTGGTGTCTACTTTGTTCAAACCCTTCAGGTACTTGAAGGTCTCAATCATATCCCTTCTCTCCCTTCTTTCCTCCACGGTATACAGATTGAGCTCTTTCAGTCTCTCTTCATATGGTCTGTCCTCCCAGCCCCAGGATCATTTTTGTTGTCCTGCACTGTACCCCCTCCAGTAGTTTGATGTCCCTTTCCAAGTAGGGACACCAGAACTGCATGCAGTACTCTAGCTACGGTCTCACCAGGGACCTGTACAGGGGCAAGATGACCTCCCCACTCCTCGAAGTAATCCCCCTTACTATGCACCCTAGCATCCTGTTTGCCTTCGCTGCTGCCTTCCTGCACTGAGCAGAGTGGTTCATCTCCCCAGTTATCAGCACTCCCAGATCCTTCTCCTCCATGGATTTTGTCAACGGGACACCCTCCAGTCAGTAATTGTGTCCTGGGTTCTTGCCTCCTGAATGCATCACTTTGCACTTCTTGGCATTGAAACCAAGCTGACAAGTGTGAGACCATTCCTCCAGTTTTATCAACTCCTCCTGAAGTACTTTTGCTCCCTTCCCCCCATCTACCTCAGCACAAATCTTTGTGTCATCTGCGAAAAGACTGATCTTGCACTTAATCCCCACTGCAATGTCAGCTATGAAAATGCTGAACAGAACTGGTCCCAGCACTGAGCCCTGTGGTACACCACTTGTTACTGACCTGGGTTCAGATGCCTCCCCCCCACTACTACCTTCTGCTGTCTACACTGCAGCCAGTTCTTGACCCATCTTATCAGTTTCCTCCCTGCTCCCAGACTCCTCAACTTGCAGGTCAGCCTACCGTGTGGCACCAAGTCAAAGGCCTTGCTGAAATTGAGGTAGAAGACATCTACCGCATGTCCCCTGTCCAGTGCCCTAGTAACCAGTTGTAAAAATCAACCAAGTTCATCTGGCAGGATCTGCCTGAGACAAACCCGTGCTGCCTGCTGTCCTGGAGATTGTTATCCTCAAGAAATTGCACCAGTCTTTCCTTGAGGATTGTCTCCATCAGTTTTCCTACAGTTGCAGTAAGACTTACTGTCTGTAATTCCCTAGTTCATCCTTGGGCCCACTCTTATGGAGAGGTACCACATAGGCTTCCCTCCAGTCCCTGGGCATGCACCCTGAGTTCAGAGACATATTGAACAGGCCCTGCCAGGACCTCTGCCAACTCTCTCTCAGCAACCTGGGATAGACTCTGTCTGGACCAGATGCCTTGTCAACCTTCAGGGACTTTTGGCCCTCCCTCACCCTTCCCACCATGATTTCCTCATCTGTGGTTGCTTCTCCTCTACCCTCTCCCACCTCACCCTTCTTCTCAGGTACATGTCTATCCCTCTTCTTGGTGAAGACTAAACAGAAGTATTCATTAAATACCTCTGCCTGCTCATCCCCATTTTCTACCTATCCACTTCCCCTCCTGATCCTAACAATTTGATCCTTGCTCTTCTTCTCTCTGATATATCTGAAGAAATGCTTTTCTCCTCCTTTGATCCCCTGTGCTAACCTTCGTTCCCCAGCCGCCTTTGCTACCCTTACCACTCTGCACACTTCTCTGGTTTTCTTCACATATTCTTCTCTGTCTTCTGCCCTGTTGGATCTCTTGTAGATCCTAAATGCATTTCTCTTCTCCCTCACTTTCTCCACTACCTCTCTACTCATTCAACTTTGTTTCTTGGTCCTGGCTTTCTTGCTCTGGCTCTTGACACCAGTTTTAGTGGCTTCAGCCAGTCCTACCTTGATGACTGCCCATTTTTATTCCATGCCCATTTCTGGGCAGATGCTTGCCATATGACTTTCAAGTATTTGTCCCATCCTGCCAAAGTCTGCCCTTTTGAAGTCCAGGACCCTAGTTTTTGTAGTGGCTACTTCCCTACCCAGATTGATTGAGAACTACACTGTGCAGTGGTCACTGCTTGTTAGAGGTTCCTCCACCCGTACATCCCTAACCTGTTCACCATCCTCCAGTTCCAGGTCTAGCATATTCCCTTCCCTCATTGGCTCCATTACCCTCTGAGTAAGGAAGCCATCCTGGAACACTTCCAGGAGGATCTGCTTCCTCCTGCAAGTGGTTACTGGAATGCTCCAATACACCCCAGGTAGATTAAAATCTCCCACCACCACTGTGCTCCCTTTGCCTCTATGCCTCCTTATCTGCTCACCCAGTTTCCTGTCAATGTCCTCCTTCTGGGCTGGAGGTTTATAAACGACCCCCAGACAGATCTTGGCCCCTTTTTGACTGTGTAGTTGCAGCCAGATTACTTCTGACCTGCCCTCCTCCCCTTCCTCCCTATTACATCTGATCCCTTTCCTTACGTAAATGGCAACCCCTCCCCCAAGCCTTCCCTTTATCTCTATCCCTCTGGAGTAGTTTGTACCCTGGGATGGTTAGGTCCCAGTCATGGTGCCTCCTTGCCCACATCTCAGTAATGGCAGCTATGTCCAAATCCTCCTCTGCCATCAATGCCTGCAACTCTGTCAACTTATTCCCCAGGATCCTAGCATTTAGTGAAACCATTCTCCGCACTGCTCCTAGCCTTCCTGCTTCTTTACCCTTCACTCCAACCCCTATTTCACCTAAGGTCATATCTATCCCAGTTGTGGGAGGTCCATGGGACCTCCTCTCCTGGTGATTCCCAGTTCCAATGACCCCCCCACCTAGTTTAAATGATACCTCTCATTGATGAAATTCCCCAGCTTCTGCTTCAACACCTATGACCCTGCCCTGCTGAGGTGTAACCTATCCCCTTCATAAAGATCTGTGTTATCCCATGTACTAGCCCAGTCCCACACCAATACATACCCCTTGGACACACACCATTCCCTCAGCCTCTTGCTGAAATCTCTGATTCTTTGCTTCCTGTGTATACTAGCCCTTTGCACTGGCAGAACTTCTGAGAAGGCTACTGTGGTTCCCTCTTTGATGCATAGTTTCCCCACTTCCCTGAAGCTGTCTTGTACCTCCTCTAGCCTTCTCCCTTCCAGAGCATTTGTTCCCAGGTGCACTACAATGTGCAAATTCCCCTCCACCTTCCCCACATATCTGCCCATATTCTGCCCCACTCTACTTGCTGTCATGCCTGGCATGCATTCTACCCATATGTTGCTTTTTCTGGCACCCCTTCCCCTTCAACTTATACCCTTAAGTATAGAATCCCCTAGAATTAGGACTCTCTGTCACTTATCCTGCTCACCCTCTTGTTGCCCTTCACTCCCCAGCCCCCAACTTGTGAGGATCTCTCATCCCCCCATCCTGCCTCCCCTTTGCCTCCTCTAATCTTTGCTCTGTCCTCTCCCCCCTTGCAAATATAACTGGGGTACTAACCTCCACCTCTGAACTATTTTCCTTCTGTGGAACCTCCCTTTTGCACTCATTTGTTGCTCCATCCACCATGCTACCACCTCCTCTGCTATTACTTCCCCGTGTCTTCCCTGAAATGTGGCCTTCCCTCACTCTGACTCCCCTCTTCTCCCTATCCTTAGCCTTCCCTGGGCTGCCTGCTGCTTCCCTTGTCCTCTTGTCTCCTTGCTCCTTATTTCCCTTCAGAGAAACCGCATCTCCTCACTGACCCCCCCCAGCCACTGTGTCTTCTTGGTGTACTGCTTACTGCCTCCCTGCTGTGTAACTTTTCCCCTGTAGCGTCCCCTCCCTGCTCCTTCACTGTAACGTCCCTCCTCTCTGCTTCCTGGTCTTCTGGACTATCCAGCCCTGAGACTCTGTTTGCAGTGCTGATCTCCTTTCCATTAATGAGTCCAGTTCCCCTTCCCACAGGCTGATAACTTTGTTCTGACCCAATCTTAGTCATGCCCCAGTGCCGGACCCTCCTCCAGTCATCACTTCCTTCCATTGGCTGCAGCTGCTTGTACGGCCCTCCTGCTGTCCCACCTAGTTCCCCCTTATCCGTGCCTCTTTTGAGCTGTTTTGAATGCCTCATTAGTTTCCCCTCCTGGCTGTGTTTCCCCCATTCTTTCTCCTGCATGCCTCCAGTTCCCTCATCAACCACCTTATTTCCTGCCTGAGCTGGTCCACCTGCCAACACACACTACAGCCCCCTGCCCTCCAAGCCACTCCCAGGAATTTGGCTGCTCCACATCCTTGGCAACATGCAACCCTTCCCATCTCCCGCCCTAATTAACTGCCCCTGCATATCCTCTCCTCCCTTAACCTGGTCCTACCCCACTCTATGGAACTCTGTGGAAGCTGTCCAGAGGAGGGCAACTAAAATGGTGCAGGGTCTGCACCAGAAGACATATGAAAAGAGACTTAAGGAGCTTAATAAGTATAGTCTCAAGGAAAGGAGGGAGAGGGGGGACATGATAGAAACTTTCAAGTACCTCAAGGGAATCAACAAAGTCCAAGAGAGTAGCATCTTTAAAAAAAAGAGGTGTGCAAGAACAAGGGGGCACAATTTGAAGATGGGGGCAGCTCAGAGGTAATTTAAGGAAGTATTTTTTCACAGAGAGGGTGGTGGATGTATGGAACGGCCTTCAGGAGGAGGTTGTGGAGTCAAAAACAGTGGTGGAATTCAAGCATGCATGGGACAGTCATAAGGCAATTCTAGGGAGTGGGGGTAGGAAGAAGTAGGCTGCTGGTTAACTAGGATCTGCAGCTTATCCAGTAGGCAGGGAAATGGGCAGACTGGGTGGGCCAAGCGGTCCTTATCTGCCATCAAATTCTAAGTTTCTATGTTTCTATGTTTCTTCCCCCTCCTTGAACTCCCCATGTCTGTAATGGATATATGTGGCCTCCCAGTTAGGCTCTTCCCTGTCTACCAGCATGGCCTGCTGCCTGCTGTCCTCCCTGCTGATGCCCTGCAGATGCTACTCAAGATGCTACACTCCTGCTTCATGGCACTCAAGCTTCAGGACGTTCAAGCTTCAGGGTCACTTGGTCCCCTTGAAATATAATTGGATTCCAGCCCCACTATTGGCTGTTCTGAGTTATGTGACCACCCCTCTCCCTCCAGTGTATTTCCAATCTCTCTTCCTCAGTTAAATGCCCCCCTCCTCCCAGCCAAGACAAAATCATTTGTTTGGAGCTTATGCTGTTTACATCACACAGCACACATTGCCATCTCATGAAATTCTACCTCAATCCTAAAGGAAAACAAACAGCACAGAGAACGTACTTATCTTCTAGCTCCAACTGCTTGCCTCCTTCTTCACTGGCAGGACATAGAGAGTGGAGTCCAGAGTGTTTTCCTTGGCTCCTACCTCCCTGCCATGTGGGGTGCCGCAGAGCTCTGTGCTTTCCCTCATGTTGTTCACAGTGTATATGCTGCCATTGGGAGACATTATTAAGCAGTACAGGTTGAGTTTTCACTGTTATGCAGATGATACTCAACTGTACTTGTCCTTTGTGCCCAGACAATATGTTGCTGTTACAGTATTTAACAACTGTCTTGCTGAGATCCAGGAGTGGATGAGTGCCAGCTGGCTCAGGATGAATCCAGATAAGACTTGAGGTGTTGGTTGTGGACCCAGGTCATCAGGTGGAGGGATCTTGGGCAGGGCAGCCATCTGGGCTTTGGCTGGGGGGCAACCAGCTGAAGACCTCTGACCGAGTGCAAAATCTGGGTGTCATGCTTGATAGAGGACTGACACTTAAGACTCACGTGTAGGCTGTTGTCAAGTCCTCTTTTTATTATCTGAAGAATGTTACCCAGAAAAAGCACCTGGTACCATCAGATGACCTCCTGATGTTGGTCCATGCCTTGGTGACCTCTCGCCTTGATTACTGCAATGCTCTGTACCTAGGGCTACGGGGGTGGACCTCCGTCATCCGCTGCTGGTGCAGAATGCGGCTGCCAGGTTGCTGACAGATTTAAGTAGATCTGACCATGTCACTCCAGTACTCCACACTTTGCACTGGCTGCCAGTGCAGTGGAGGATCACCTTCAAGGTCAGATTACTGACCTATAAGGCCCTACACACAGACAGGGACTGGGTTACCTGCAAGAGCTCCTTTGTCCCTACCGCCCCCTTCGCCGTCTGCACTCTGCTGATGAGGGATTGCTGGAGATTCCCAGGGTCTGTTTAACAACATGAGGAGCTAGGTCATTTTCTTTTATTGCTCTGACCCTGTGGAATTCTCTGTCTCATCGGATAAGGGATTGCACGTCCATTGAGGCATTTAAATCTGCCCTGAAAAATCATTTATTTGAGTTAGCATATGCTGAGATTTAGACTCCTGCTATGTTTTAGAAATGTTGCTGTGTGTTTTTAAAGTGTTGATTATACTGTGTTTTTAAATGTTTTAAAACGCTATGATCTATGGTGGAATAGTGTTGAAAAAATAACGTTTGGTTGGTTGGTTGGTTGGGTGGGAGACCGGAATGTTGGGATTCCGTAATATATCCTTACCCAATATGACCTTTAAAGTCTGCACAGTGATCTCCACCCTCTCGATGCCCATATAGATATACAAAACATCAATGGGAGGAGAGGTAACACACTACTATCACGCTGTCTCCAGGGACATAGCATTACATGTTAAGTGAGGTTAAGCAGCCTAAGTCAAGAAGTATCATGTAAGCTGTCTCTCTCCAGCTGATACAGTTGAAGAGTCAATGTCCACTGGTCAGCGAGTAAGAATAGCCACAGATGTGAGGTTTGAAGAACGAAAGGTTGAATCCGATACAGTGACCTCCGCTGGTGTAGCTGCCACTATCTCTTCTTCAGTAAAGTCAGTTCAATCCATTTCATTCCCAAGAGGGATATTCTCAGTAAGACAAGGCAAGGACATTCTGGGGTGTTTCTGCTCTGAATCCTGTGACCACCATGGGTGACTAGAAACGGAGAATGATTTGAAGGTTTCTGAGCTGAGGAGACAAGTGGATCCTCTGGAGCTGGATCTTGCAACACACTCTTGGACCCCCATACCATTGTGGGTCTCGATGGCACTTGGATGGTTGTTGCAGACCAGAATTACCTGTAGCTGTGTTAGTAAAGTTACATTAGGTGCAAACTGCAGTGCCTGTCTCGTTGACACCTTAGAGGAAGAAGGTTGTGGTGAGCCTCTCCAATCAACAGTGGATATCTGTCCATTTTATTTATTTATTGAAGATAATCAGAATTACAATCCTTTGAGTCACAGACTTCTTTGCAAAGGCTCCACATCATAAAGAGAAGAAAGTAAACAAACATAACAGCAACAGTACAATACATAGGTCATACAGCACAGGGATATTTACATTGTTAGGTACAGAGTCATCATCATCATCATCATCAATTTTTTTTTATTGATCGGTTAAAACCATTTCAATGTACAGATATGACATATAAAATAAATTCATACAATATACAAGAAAATCATCATACACAATACATTCTATATTCTTTGTCAGAACACATCCTAGCAAAGAGCCGAACCTAGTTTGCTAAACATTGGTTTTACTCATAACAATTCGAATAGATATTTTCCCTCTGTCTCTAGCGCATCAGACAACATTTACTTTTAACACAGAAATCTGTGTTTATGCAATTCTTCATTCATAAATATACTGTTTTCAAAAAGGAGGTAACTTTCTCCAGTATATATCTGTTATTTGTATTTAATAAAAAAATTAACATATCTTCCAGAGGGAGGTCAAGACCAGCCAAGATACCACCCAGGTATTTTTCCCATTGTTTTACATATAGGGGACAAACTAAAATGATGTGTTTTGAATTATCTTCTATATTTCTATCACATCTGCAATAAGGAGATGTTACATTTTCCCGCTTTTGTCTATAACTGATATAATTAGCCCTATAAGTCTCAAATCTAAATTGAGTTATTGCTCTTCTTTTGGAAGGGTCTGATAATTGTAACAGATATGGTTCTATTCCATGCTTTTGCTTGATACATTTGTACCATCTAAATAGCTTTAAGTTTTTAGTTTCCTCCTTCATATTTGATATCTCTATATCTCGGAGTCTATTTTTGATCAAATTAATAATTTCTTCCCATGGGTATTAGTAGATGTCCCACATGATATGACCCAGGCCATTAGGAAACATAAGATTTTTAATGGTCTTAATAGATATTGCTTCGAAGCCCAGGGAAGAATAAGCAATCTCTTCCTCTATACATTGTCTTGGTAATCTCGTTTCATCTAGGCTAAGTATTTTAATAACAGCTATTATTTGCCTTCTGTAACTAGAGTGGCTATTGAAAATTGCCCTGTTTCAAGTTTAAGGATCACCTCAGAGACCGATTGCGGTGACATAAGAACATATCTAGTTAGTTTATTTATAATCACCTGTAACTTTTTTATGCATGTGAAGCCCCATACCTCCTCTGCGTAGAGTAGACTTGCCTTTATTTTTGCATCAAGTACCTTCATGATTCCTTTGACGGAGCCACGTCCCATTTTAACATTGAAAATTTTAAATGCGTTTATTGCTACTGTCATTTTATTGCCTATCATATTTATGTGATTATTCCATTTTAGTGTTTTCTGAAAATCTGACTCCCAAATAATCATAAGATGTTACTTGTTCCACTTTTTCTGTACTAATCCTCACAGGGTATTTTTTTTTTTTGCTTTTATTTCCAAAAAACACCAATTTGGTTTTAGTCATATTTATTTTTAGATAGTGCTTTTTACACAAATCTTTTAAATGATCAAGTTTTCTTCGAAGCCCTAGTTTCGAAGTTGATAGTAGTACCAGACCATCAGCATATGCTAAGCAATCTACCCTAATGTTACCTACTTTGGGAGCATGGAAATCAGTATGATGCAATTTTATGAGTATCTCATTGATGTATATATTAAACAATGTTGGGGCCAAAAGGCAACCCTGTCGTACCCCTACATTAGTACGAAAAGACAAGGTTGTATTTCCCATATGATAGTACTGAACGTTAGCCCAAGTATGATTATATAATCTTATGAGGACATTCAATAGGTCTGGACAAATACCCAATTTATGTATTTTTTTTCCAAAGAATACATCTGCTTATGCTGTCAAATGCAGATGTAAAATATACAAAGCAGCAATAGAGCTTTCCCTTTTTAATTTGGACTTACTTCCAGACTATGTGTTGTAAGACATAACAGTGTTGGGTGGTGGATCTTAATTTTTTTAAACCATTTTGGGTCTCATGCAAAATAGAGTTCTTTTCTACCCAATCAATTAGTCTATTGAGAATGATTCTTGTGAAAAATGTTTGTGATATATCAATAAGGCTAATTGGCCTGTACATCCTAGGATTGTTTTTTTTTTTTTTTTGTAAATGGGATAAATAATAGATCCTTTCCAACTATTTGGTGGGTCATGTCCTTGGGCTATGGAATTAAATACCTTGTGTAGTACACGGTTTCACCAATCAGAGAGATACATATATCTCCTATGATCTTGTCTGGCCCTGGAGCCTTATTAGTCTTCAATCTTAATATTGACCTTGTTATCTCTTCTTGATTTATATATAAAGATGTAGGATACTGCAAGTTTTCATATTTATATTCTTTAAGTAAGCGATCTTCCTCATCAGAAAAATAAAGTTCTGGGAAATATTCTTTCCATGTATCTGGTAAGATATGTGCTTCAACTTTTGTAAAGTATTTATTATAACCCTGACTTACCAATCTCTAGAATTTTGTTGCATCTTTATTTATTGCAGCCTTCCTTAATTTTTCTAGCTTCCTTGATACTGGTAGAATTCTCGGCCAAATTATTAATCTTATATTTCTTACATCTCCTTAATACTTTAATTAATTCCTTTTTCATTTTTCTACATCTAGAGTTAAACCAGCTTTAACCTGTTATTGCTTTAGTTATAACTTTATTTACTGTGCAATATGGTTTCATTAAAATATTAATATTCTGCCATTTATCTAAGGAAGTATTATAATCAGTCTCAGCAATGTTCGAAGATCGTAACTCCACTCTTGTTGTTTCATATACCAGTTGTTGAAGGAGTTAATATTACTAGAAGGCCATTGTATCCTTTTTTGATTTATAATCTCCACATCTTCCCTACTAATTTGATTAAACCTTCCGTCAATCGTTTGACCCATTTGTATTGTTCAACACACTGGATTATGAGCAGACTCCACTCTAGTCATGATCTCGAGATCATATATTAGTTTAATAGCTTCTATGTTGCCCCAGACCAAGTCTATTATTGAGTTACTCTGAGAACTACTGTAGATTATTTTGCCCCATTCATCTCCTGGCATACGACCATTCAGTAATAGGAAGTTCTTATCTGTTAATTGAGAAGCCAATGACCTTCCTCTACTATTTGTCCTTAAATCCATTGCAGCTCTATTATTATTAATTCTTGGGTTGAGCTCCGGAATAATAGAATTAAAGTCAGTGATATTGTGATCAATCGCTATCCTTGCATTAAAATCGCCTATCAATAATATTGGCAAATCAGAATCTGTATCGATAATGTAACTTTAAAAAAGATTAAGTTGTGGCAATAACTTGTTTAATTGTTTATTAGATGGTTGTAAATTTATATTGGCTATTATTAATTTATTTTGGTTGCTAACCGCTTCTAGTTGAATTGCAAGAATATTCTAATGATCATTGTATTCTTTATTGACAATATAGTTTAAATCAGAATTTAAGTATATAGCTAAACCTTCCATTTTCCTTCCAGTCTTCTTTAGTCTAATCACTGATTTAGATATGGTTAAATATCCAGACAATCTAGGAGTTTCCTCTATTGTACTCCAGATTTCTTGGAGACACAAGATGTCATAGGTCTGCAAAAACTGACTAACTTCCAGATCCACAATCTTTAAATACGTCCCCTCTGTATTCCAGGACAATATTTTTGATTTCTTATTTTTCAGGTGAAGGATCTTCCTCTATTCTATGATACTTTAGTCACTGATTCCTATCCCTTGCCACATGTCCTATTATAAGTACTAAATCTTCTGCTGTTTCTAAATGTCCATTTCTATTGAAGTTATTTTGTTTCTCTAAATCCAGAGCCTTTTCTTGTTTGGAATCATTCCAAACCTCTATTGACATAACATGTACCCCTATTGCATCTAATATTTTTACTTGGCTCAGTACATTTTGTGCAGTCCTTTGGCTTTTAAAGTTTATATCTATTTGCAAAGTTCCATTTACACGTTTATATATTTTAATATATTCTACTGTTTTCTGTGAGATACTCATATGTGATACTCTGGTAAGGAATGTTGCAATTTCCCTTTTAACATATCCTAAAGTATCCTGTTCTTTAGTTTCCCACCCAAATACTGATACGGTCTTGTTATTCCATTCTTCATTTTCTCCTGTTCCACTTCTGAGATTATTTTTCCTTCCCTGTGTCTCAATATTATTACTAGTCCTTACTTCCTTTATACATCTTTCTCCACTCTCCCTCTCTGGTTCTAGTTATCTTGGGTGGGCACAATCTGTACTGTCATTAACACAATACCCATGAGTTTTAATATTTTTTGTTGGCTCCATATAGTATCAACCACCGATCTCAATTTTGTATACAGTAATACACAATCCTTGTGTACTACATTTGGAGGTCTCATAATATCTATTTTATCATCTATATCTGTTACATGTAGAGTGTGTAATACTAAATTCTTTAGATTTTCACTTGTTTCTTCATATAATTCTTTTATTCCATAGATTTCCATGAGATATTCCATCTCTGTACCCACAAAATCAAAAAATGTATTTATATCAGCATGTCCTTTTTGATTATCTAATTTCTCATTTCTAGATATCAGATTACAGGACTTGTTACTGGGTGGTATCTGGCTGGTCCCAGCCTCCCCTCCACCCATCTCCAAAATTCCCCCATCCTTATCTTCTTTATTGTCTACTTCTAGATATTTGACTTTAGAAGAAAGATGTGACCCCTTATTTTCTTTACCTACAATAGTAGCCACAGACATTGCCAGCTATTTCCAGATATTTCACAAAATTTCTGAAGAGTTTCTCTTTGCTGCCCCTACTGTGGAAATGCAGAAAGCAGGAGATATTTCTGGAAATATCACAGAAATTTCAGGAAATAGCTGGCAGTGTCTGTGGCTGCTACTGTAACATAACTTCTCCTTTTTCCCTCATTACACTCTCCCATTCTTCTGCACTTTCAGAGGTTTGCTTTATTATAACAGCGTTTTCCAGTTTTCTCATTTTGTACCTTGATTTATCTTTATTTTCCTTTCTATTCTTCTGATTGTTTCTAGAATCACTTAAAGACTTCTGTTTGTGATCTTTCTTATTCCTTGTTTCTCCATGATCATATAATCCACACATACAGGTTTGATTTTTGTTGGGGGGGGGGCAAGTTCACTCCCATAATCTTGTTTTTGCTTTCCTTGTAGTCAAAATGAGTACAACGTGATTGTTCAATCCAATTATTGTCTCTGTCTAATTTGTCCAAAATGGTCCTATTGATAAATAAATAATTTTTAATACTGTCTATCTCATCCTTTATAGCTGCAAGATTCTCCAAAATTACCACATTCACAAAATAAGGGTTCTTTATCATTTCCAAAAGTTGTTTAGATAGAAAGCTGGATGAGCAGAAATCACCGTTAGCAGTAAAGTGTTCCTGGTCATAGGTAATTTCATTATTATTTATATGCTCTCTATTGGTACTATATTCCCCATGGGTTCTCTCTAAATTCTTAAGGCCTTCAATTACCTTGCTTAGATTTTGTGCAGTGAGCTTCATCTCTCCCCTTTTGTAACTGTATTTAAATTTTCTCCCTCCTTTTGAGTCATTGAATTTGATGGTCCTATGTCTTTATTTTCACAGTGTGTGTGGTCACCCACTCATGAGCCTGATGATCTTGGTGTCTTTACAGGTGAAAAAAAGCAGTTATCTCTACTGTCACTGCTGTATTAATCATACGTTTCTAAACTGATCTCCTGTAAATCCCTATGTAGGGAGTGATCAGAATGATCAGTTGATAAGTAAGGCTCAAAAGATTTGTATGAAGTCCATCTAGGTGAATTTATAGGGGCTCCTTCCATAGAAGATATAGAGATCAGATTTATTCTATCTTGACTATTCACTAAAAATACCACCAACAGCTTAAACTGGTTCAAAGTCAGTTGGCATTCATCTGTATTCCACTTCCTCGGGTCATGCCTGAAAATAGGCAGGATTTGACTAGTGCACTTACCCGGTCAACAAAAAATAAATAAAATAAAATAAATAAAAATAAAATATCTGTACTATATCTATCAAGGGAAGTATTATACTCACTATATATATTAACTATTTCTTGACTATTTCTTTTGACAGTCCTCTCCTCATCATTTCTTCCTTGATCCTCAAGTATTATCTGGCTTGGGGTACTTGTTAGTGTACCATTATCACAGGCTATAGTAGTTTGTTTGGCTTTTTTCTGCCAAAGTTCTGTGAGTTTGAGCTGGAAAGGATCACTCAGTCTCAGCTTTTCCTCAGCATTTTCTATTCTTTCTGTATCCTCTTTGTTCATGGTGGGTTTTAACCTTCTCTGACAGGTTTTCTTACTTTTTTCATTGATTTTATTATCCCTATCCATGGTTGACTTCCCGCTCCTTGTCTGTACCATCTGTTCTAAAAAAGAGACTGAAAGTTAACACAAGATCCTGTCTTTAGTGTTTAGCTAAGTGTCTGTTACAAAGTGCCAGTGCAAATATCAGTGCAAATATCAGCAATAGTGAGGTAAATATGTTCTAAATACATCCAGTTATAATAAATTCAGTTATAAGAAATACAATTCACACCAGCGCATATGGCCATAACATTTCACTTATAAATGGTTCAATGTTCAAATGTTGTAGTCAAAAGATCAATAAATGAGTTAAGTCTAGAGCCTAGAGTCTTTCAAGTTACTTATTTAGTGTCGTTGTTCTTAAAACTGCCTACCTTAATTCACCTGAAGTCTCCACATAAGCACTTCACTTTTCCTTTTCTCCGTGATAGTCCATATAGGTCCACTAATAGCCTTTTTCTCCCTTAATCAAGCAAATAAAGTAAATCTAGTCCTTCAAGTGTCAGGGGGGATAAAGAGGAAAAGAGCATAAAATCCCAATGTTGTGATGTTGCAAGATAATGTAGTAGGAGCAGTGATAGGATGTTCTTATTAATTCCCTGCTAGTCCTTCATACTATCCCCTTATCAGCTGTCCATGTACTTTCAATTCTTCCTTGCCAGGTAGTAAAATTCACTAAAATAATAAGTATAATTTAAATTTTGTAGTTTTATATTAGAAATTTCCCGTCCCTTTGTAAACTCCTAAAATAATTTCAAAACATCTAATGTAATACAATCTATTATCTATTTCCCCCTCCTATTCAACTATACAGCCAAGAGTAATGTGTCAATGAATCAAAATAAGTAAAATACGCACCCAACAAGAATTTTCTAAATAAAACTAGTTCCACAATAGAACCAAGTTTCTAAAACAGTTTCTAATACAATTTCTGATACGGCTTTGAAATGCTTAAAGGGTTTTAGATCAGTATAAAATAAATATAAAATAAACACAAATGCAGATCTTTTACCAACATCTTAATTAATTTATTGACTAATTTATTTCCAATTTACTTGCTGTTCTGCTGTTTGTTTAAGTAAATTCCAGAAATCTCGTCTCTCAGACGTAAAACACAGAACTGTGGAAGTGAAAAAATGCAAACTCAAAAGCAGATCTTTCCTTTTACTGCGTATGAAATGAACATAAGAGACTGAGCGGAGCAGAGCACAATTTACAATAACCTCACTGGGTTTTTTCCTCACAGCTTCAGCTACAGGATAATGCTGTCAAAAAGCCATAACCATAACCATTTGAAAGACCAAATTAGTAAAGCAGCAATCCCAGGAGATGTTCTCATTCTACTGCTCCTCTGCCTCTGTAAACTGCCAGGAGCCCAGTGGAACAGAAATGAATTGAAGCAAGCCAAGTATAGATTTCATAGCTCGAACTCCTTGTGCATTACTAGCTCAGTTTCAATTACTCAATTATATCCCTCGTGCACTACAGATTTAAGCTTGATCTCAATCTCAGTCTCAATCAATCTCCATCAATTGATCAATCAATCAATCTGATCATCTTCAAACAAATCCATGTGCCTCATCAGTTGAATCTAATAAAATATTAAATGGTCTGGGTCAGTTAACATAGCAATGCTCTTGATAGGAAAAACTGCCAAAGGCAATCATGAATAGATTGTAATTAGACTAGATTAGATTAGATTATATTATAAAATTCAATTTAAGCTCTCATAGTTTAACTATTTAAATGTGTAAATGATTATCTAAAAACCCATGGTTATTGTTGTAGCAGTGTTAACAGTGATAGCAGCAGAAACAGCCATAACAACTGCTAATCACATAAAATGCTGAGCAACTCAAAGCCACCCTTTAAAGTGCTTTACCAAGTTGCAGCCCAGTATGGGTAAATAAAATGAAAAATAGATAAAAATATACTACAATATGCCACAGTATTCACAAATTTCACAATATATCACAGTATATCACAAGCAGCACATACTACGTATACAAGTACGAATTGCAACTAATATAGATTCAAGTTGCATACAGCGCACAACACATATATTATGTTCCTTTAGTATGTTTGTGTATTAATTCCCTTTTAGTTCTCTCTTATTCTTTGGGACTAACTCCAACAGTTTTCTAGTTACTTCTAGTTACTTTGCTCTACATGAGTTTTATGAGCTTGAAAGTAATAATAATAGTGATAAAGGTAACAATAAGTCAGAATTCTAGTTGGAGCACTAATCTTATTTATTTGGGGGTCTCTTCTTCAGCCTTCCTTGTGGTCGTCCTGAATGACCATTCCATTCTTTGCTGGTTCGTAGCACCTCTATCCCAAATCCAAATGTTTAAGAGAAGGGATTCCTGCGTCTTAGCAGCCAGTTGCCGTTTCCCCTCACCCTCTACTCTCTTTTTTACAACTGGCTCCTGCAAAGACAAAATAAAAAACTCTAGGAGAGAACCCTGGCATGGGGCATACAAGAATTTTTGGAAAGGGAACTAGCATTCAATGCGACCGTGTCATACCTTTTGTTAAAATAAAATTCACAAAGCTCCCCTGCTTCTCTGGCTTCCTCCTCAAGACAGAGAGTGTGGTACTGCACAGCCTCCTCCTTCAACATGGGACATTGTTGGCAGCTGTAGGAATTTTTGGAATGAGGACCTTGTAAGTAATTCACCCTACAGCAAGAGTGGTGGGTAATTTGTGAAGAGAGGTACAGAGTCAGGACCTTAACATGGTTAAACATGGTTACATAAATTTCGTATGTTACAGTACTGGAGGGTCAAAAGGAACCCTAAGTCAGGTGTTATACAGCGAACTTGAGGACCTGTAGCATAAACATGAGGTACAGTATAACACATACTGTATGTCCCTTTCTAGAGAGTTTCCATGCTGCACTAGGTAAACCAAAGTAATATTGGCCTCTTATCAGATGCAGGGAGGGAGGTGAATGAAGTTAGCTGCAGTCACAGGCTGCAGCCTCAAGGAAGAGTGTCATGAGGCCAGCTTTAAACTGGAAGAGACTGGGGACCAGGGAGACAGAGGTTGGTGGGTTGTTTAGCCACAGAGGTGCTCAGTAGCGGAAGGACCTTTGCCCTAGTGAGGTCCTACAGTGGGGAACTAGGAGGGAGGAATTGGAAGAGCATCTGGGGGCCCTTCTGTGTGGTACAGTTTGGATAAGGGGGTGGATGCCACTGGGCACTAGCTTCAGAAGAATCTTTTTAATGATGAGGTATGTGTGATACTTAAGTCTATCTTCAAAGTTCTGCCAACCTGTAAACCTGTAGAGGTAACACGTGTGGGTTAACCTGGCACTACCAGAGACAAGGCGGCAGGCTTTATTGAGGGCTAGGTTGATGCGGTGTAGGGCTGTATGGTCTGCAGACCCATACATCACAATGCCGTAGTCCACCAATGATAGGACAGAAGAAGACACCACCAGATGTAGAGCTTGTGGGGAGCAGGAAGTGCCTAAGCCTGTATAGGAGTCCCAGCTTGGCATTTACAGAGGAGGAGACATGTTGAATGTGCGCATGGAAGGTGAAGGAGCTGTCAGGCATGGCACCCAGATATTTGAAGCAGGAGACCTGTTCAAGTGGGATGCATAGGGAGTGCAGGATAGTTAGCGGGGAGCTGCTGAGTGGGCTTTGGTGGTGTGCAAAGATCATTGGTTTCATCTTGTTGTAGTTCAGTACTAGGCAGTGCTCAGAGAACCAACCAGGCTTCAAGCTCTCTGAAGAATCTCTGGAGGGTGGTTTGGAGTGAGTGTGGTTGGGGGTGTTTCCAGAAAATCACACCATCCTCCGCATAGAGTAGGAGCTTCCCACTGCAGGAATGAGGGAGGGAGTTTAGAAAAAGAGTGAAGAGTAAGGGGCCAAGAATAGACTCTTGTGGGACTCCAGTTAGGACTGGTCTACTGGAGGAGAGGGTGGCATTGATTTTGACCTGTTGAGTTCAGTCAGAGAAATAGTCTTTGAACCAGGAAGTGGCCTCAGGGGAGAAATTCAGGGAGGGGAGGGAGTGGAGAGGAAGAGTGTGATTGACGGTATCAAATGCTTTGGTCAGATCTACATAGATGGCACCAGCCGCAGAACTCTGTTCCAGGGCCTTGTGAATATAGGATGTAAATTCAAGAAGGGCAGTAGTAGTGCTATGACTCCTCCTGAATCTGTGCTGTTCACTGCAGAGCAGATTATGCAAGGTTAGGTATTCTGTGAGTTGGTCTGATACAATTTTTTTGAGTGCCTTGGGGGGATCAAGATGGGTTGATAATTTCTGGTGGAGGTGGGGTCACCACTCTTTTGGATAGGTGTAATAATCTTCTTTTTCCAAGGGGTGGGGAACTGACTGAGGCATTGGGACAAGTTCATTGTCTTGGTGAGTGTGGGTAGGACTTTGTCAAGTGTTAGTCAGAGAAGTTTGAGGTCAAGGGTGTTGTTCCTATAGCGTGCATTCACCAGGACATTTGTGAGGTAGTGTTTTGCTTCACTACAGGAGGTGACATACAGCCGGCAGGGTCTGCAAGGGCTGTGTAGGTCATAGTGCGACTGGGGATCGGATCAAAGAAGTTCAGAGGGAGGATATAACTGAGGTCAGAGAAAGCAGTATTAAGGGCAATGGAAATTGTAGTGGGGTCCTGGGAGATAGCCCCATTAACTAGAAGCTGGGCAGGGTGGCAGATGTAGCCTTTCCACATAGTTCCTTGATATTGCTCCAGAATTTTTTCCCCGAGCCCCAGGAGGAGGTGAGTGCTTTGTTGTAGTACATAGCCTTGGCTAACCAGATAGCCCAGGTGCATTGTTTCCTGCCTCTCTGTAGAGTTGTCTGCCCCAGGGGAGTTGTGATTCCAGGTCTCTGTGTCAGAGATTATCTCTAATGCTTATTTGGTCGAGCAGGGTTTGGGAGATCCATGGCGTGTCCTGGCATTTCACAGATAGCTTGGTAAATGGGACAAAGAGGTCACAGGCAGAGTTGAAGGTGGCAATAAAATTTGGGTGAGAGCTGCGTCCACAGACTGGGCAGTGTGGATAGGTGACCAGTCACAGGAGGAAATGTACAATTTGAGGCAGTAGAGGGCACCTGGTTTGAGGTGCCCTTGAATGATGACTTTAGGTGAGGTTGGTGTGAGTTTATTAGATCACAGGCAGGTGACTGGGGATTGGTCACTTATTGAGTCTGGGACCACCTTGACATGGGAGAGGTTATTGAGTCAATTAGTGAAGATGAGGTCAATAAGAGTGGAGGATCCAGTTCTGGGATCACATCTGGTGGCACTCTGGACCACCTGGGTGAGGTCATAAGCTAGAACAGATTCTTTGTAGGAGGAGAAGGCAGTGGAAGACCAGTTCACATTGAAGTCACCCATTATAATGACTTCACTCGTAAGTGGGAGGTGGGTGAGGCTGGTCAGGATTGGTTCAAAAGCGGGCTTTTGGTTGCAAGGGGGCTTGTAGGCCACCATGATGTAAAGCATCTTACCAGGACTGCCAAGGTTAAGCTTGATGGCAAGGGTTTGGACACCATGGGTAGGCAAGGGGACTGGAACTGGGACAGCGTTCAGCAAGGTTCTACAATAGATGGTACAGTCACCACCTTGCTTGCCTATCCTGTCAGTATGAAAAAGGGAGTAATCATTTAGGGAGACAGATCCATCCAGGATATTTTTTGTGAGCCAGGTCTTGGATAGGGCTAGAATGTCAGGGGAGTGTTGGGCTATCCAGCCCTGAAGGGGTGTAAACTTCCTCTGGAGGCTGCAGATATTGAGGGAGGCCAGTAGCAGATAGTCTTGCCTGCCCACAGGGGTGACACCTGCAGCAGATGGCCCCGGGTTAGGATGCACATTGCATGATAGGAGGAGGAGGATAGCATGCCAGAAAAGAGCTAGGCAGAGCAGTTTGGTAAGGCATGACAGGCTCTGGAGGTAGAGAGAGGTTTAGCAGGCACAGTAGGTACAGGGAGGGTGCATGGGAGGTAGGCTAGCAGAGTGGGAGATGGTAGGATAAGGGTGTTGAGTGGGTAGTGATGCGGGAGGGTGAGAAGATGAAATCTGAAGGTGCTCAGCATAGCAGTGCAGCACAGTAAATGGGCATAAGGGCTGACTACTAGCTCAGGGTGGAAGAACTTAGGGTAGCCCCAGCTGGGGAACGTAGTATGGGGTCATGGGGGGAGCCTGACTTTGGTAATCCGGTACAATATATTTTGGGTGTTTACTGCTTGCCCATTGATTTAACATTTGCCTGAGAGTCCACGAGAAATTTATGAGCGTCTTGCGGTCTGTCAAATTTTTAGCCAGCAGCCCTCCCACAACACTGCCAAAGTGGCTGGGTATCACATGGCAAACTGGATATGGCACTGAGCAAGCTCTTTATGGACAGTGGCAAATGCTTTCCTATGGGCTGCCACATCTTTAGAGAAATCCTGAAAGATATATACCTGATGCCCGTTCCTATTTAAAGGACCCTTTAATCTGGCTAGATGGAGAATCTGTTCCTTGATGGAATAGTGAAAGAAAATATGCTATAATAGGTCGGGGTGGCATTCCTCTATTCGGCCGTGGACCCAAAGACCTATGCACTCGCTCAGTTTCTAGAGGTGCTATCCAGTGGTAGCCCAACATTTGGGAGATCATATTTTGCAAGAAGTCACACATAATGGGGTCTCTGTTCCATCTGGCACCCTAATTGTAAGCAAATTATTGAGCCGACCTCTATTCTCCAGAGCTTCAGTTTTGGTGGCCATTAGATTTGTCTGATCTCAGTGGAATAATTGATGCATAATCTACAATATTTAGTAGACCAACAGAAAAGGAAGTAAAAAAGAAATACTTAGAAAGCAAGAAAGTTGTGATAGGGAGTTGCTCTTTAATCAACATCTATGGCCAAGCAGTATTAATATGGACCAGTTCTACTAGTAAGAGCACTTTAATGTATGGTGTCACCAGAAGACTCAGGTTTTAATCCCACAACTGCCACTTACTTACCGTGACACCCCTAGCAAGTCAAATACCCCAATCCCCTGGGTTGCAGCTGGAAATATGTCCCAGCCTTTCCCAAGCACAAATTATAAACACAGTAAATAAAAACAAATAGGATTCAGTCAACAAAAATAAAAAAAAAAGACATAGCTTCTTGCATATCTATTGGGGCCCCTTCTTATAAATCTAATCCCCTCATTCTGGACCTCACAGAAAAATAATAATAAAAAAAATAAATTCTCCTGGAACTGTAAAACTAATTATCAATGGGATCAGCCCATCTTGGATCACAGTGTAACTGGAGCTGCAGCAGGTCCCAAGGACCAGTCACACAAAAAAGTCAGTCACAGACACCACCTACATATTTAACCAAGAGAAAAACAGAAAAGTGCAGAAACATACTGTAGGCACCTTTCTCAGCCACTAACTGGCACTATCCTGTGCTGCACAGTTCTACTTTGCACCCTTTGTGCTATAATCAAAGGAGTCCCAAGTACCTCACAGCACTAGCACATGTCAGTCTGCTAGCACAGGGAAACGGGTGGGGCTGCCCTCACTAATGAAGGCTCCTGTATGAATGGAGGTGGAACAACATCTCCCCAGAGCCCCCTTCCCCCAGATGCAAGGCACAATGAACTACCGAAAGTAATTCTTCAATGGTTGCTGCCATGATCAGAAAATGTTTGTTCTGGCAGAAAAAATAGGGTTGCCACCTTTGGATGAGATGAAAACCGAATATGAAACCACACCCCCAAACTCCACCCCTAACCCCGCCCCTTTTATGACTAATGAGGACATCGATTGAACTCTGATTCACTTGATTTATTCAGAATTGCTGCTGATATAACATTGTGTACAATTTCTTTAAATTACATCATGATTATTATTTTCGGTTTGTTTGATTTAGATTTAAATATTTTAAATTTCAGTGTGTGTTAACATTTGGTTGGGTTAGAGAGGGGGTTCAGGGGACTTTCCATCCTGTGTATACAGCTTAGCTGACAAATCGAAAGACTACAAGGACACCTCTGACAACCTGCTAGTTTGGATCAGTTGGCCTTTTCTGGTAAAACTCTTTCAATAAATAAACTACACCAGTAATGGTGGACGAGATGTAATTACAAATATCATCTGCCATTTTAAGATGTGCTACTGTCCCTCCCATTGCTCCTACTCTAAAGTTATTTGTAATGTCAGAGAAATTTTTAAAAGTGAAAGGGACTATTCTGTGCTGTTAAATACCTTATTTTGTTTTCCATGTCAGTCATACATAGCAGATAGCATGATATGTGATACGTAGTGTGGAGGCAGTATAGTGCAGTGGTTTAAAGCTCTGAGCTGCAATTCTGGAGACCAGGGTTTGAATCCTACAGCCCAAACGTGCATACTTTGTGACCCTACACAAATCACTTAATATACCCTTGTGCTATCAGGTTGCACCTGTAAACAAGCTTTAGCTTAGTGTGTCTCTTCTGGTAAAAAAATAATAATGTTTTGAAAAAATTTTGATAAATTGCCTAAATTTGCAGTGCCATCAAATCTAGATTGTGTTCCTGTCATCTCATCAGCTACTGCTCTCTCTCTCTTCCTTTTCTCATTTCTGTAGTTTAGCATGACACTAGCCACATTATTCTGTGCTGTTCTTCTGAAAGGCCTGGATTGGTCTTCCTGGAATATCTAAGTAGTATGAAAATTGACAACAATAACTACTGAGAAGAGAGAAGCATAGTATTGCTAGAAATTAAATAAAATATTAGATTATTAATTTAACAACAAAAGGGCTAACAAATATTAAAATATAGGACAGACCCTAAAAGAAAAAAATGGTGAACATTTAAAGGTATAAAAGTATTCCTTATCACAGCAGTCAAAGACCGAACTCATAATGCAGCCTGGAAAGGATTAGTTTGATTTGCTGTTAATGGCCTTAATAGCACTACTTTGCACGTCTCAGACTGACTGGTATACAAACAAAGGTCTGCATGGCATCAGAATTTGTTTGTAATCCGACCATGCAAGTAAAATGGTGAAAGATTTAACAGAATCCATTTTACAAGTATGTGAGCATTCAAAATGACCGAAAAAGTACTACCTCTGAATAAAACTGGATTAGCAGGTAAAGTTTCTGAAACACATTGTACAGTCCATACTGGGATAGGAAGCTACCCTAATGTGGTGCCTGTCTGGTATCAGAAAAATGAAGGTGTTAATTAAGGTGGTATTGTTTACCCTTCCTGAGAATAATCTTCCAATTTGCTGGTGTGAAGTTAGAGGTGACAACTGAGCAGACAGGGACACATTTGGCTCTTTAAGTGCCCTGCTCTTGAAGGCATTTTCTGATTAGCATGCACTGCAAGCAAGCAATCATACTAAAATGTCAAACACTTGTTACAGTCAGATGAGAAGAAAATGATAGGAGTTAGTGGGGAATAACAGGTGCTGCTTGACCCACCATAAAAACCGAATTTGCAATGGTGAAAACAGGAGGACCGAATCTGGACCTATAAAACCGAATCATTCGGTCAAAAACCGAGTAGGTGGTAACCTTAAGAAAAAAAATGGTTAGTCATCACCAAAACATTCAGGCATGGGGCTAGAGAAGACTATCAGCTGCATGCCAGGGGATCAGTTTGAACAGCAGGAGTGGGTTGGAGAGCACAGGGCCACCAGAGAAGACTAGCAAGGGAACAACCAAATATTCTGCCCACAAGCAGGCCTTAAAGAGTGGATACATTGGGGGGGTGGCTTATCAGCATGATGCAGGCATGTCCAATGGTGTAGTTACAGCCTCAGTTTCAGCATGGTAGTTGTCATACAGCCAAAGTGAGACCACTAACTTCAGGAACTGCAATATCTACATAATGTTATTGAGCACAACTTTCACGATGGACCTTCTGCTCCCTGTAGACAGTGGCTGCCTTTCTGTGTATGGTTGTTTACATTTGTGGTGGTAGGGATACTAAGTGCAAACAAGAAAAAAACAGGAAAAGGCTGCACTAGGTGAGGTGGTGCACAATTCAGATCAGAAATTTACTGCTGACACTAGTTCAGCCAGCATGCCACCAACTTGAAACAAATTAGCTGCTGCAATGAGGGAGCAACCTGTCATTGCAGGGTGGTGTCTTGCTTGGTGTAACATTTCAAAAAAACATGGCGCCGGCTCTCGCCGTCTGCTCACAGTCTCCATAAAAGCCAACAAGGTGCCCAATTCCTCTATCGGCATGCCCCCACCACAGTTAATTTGATGACAGGGGAGCCCAGTCCCTGTTGGCATAATGTCCCCCGCCAATTTGTTGTGTGCTGAGGGGTGCCCAATCCCCCTCAGCATCATGCCCCCCAAACAGGCTTTCTTAGCTGTTGGGGGGTCCAATCCCCATTGGCTTAAGTCTACCCTCCCCAAAAATGCAGGTGGTACACTAGAAGCCCACCCCAGTGTGCTCAAAGCAAACCTGCAAAAAAAATACCTTCCTGCGATGTCTTTTGTTTCTTGGTTTTTTTCCCTGAAACAAGAAAATGGTCCCTCGCCATCGCATCCCCTCCTCCAACCCGCACCCACCCTCTGAGCACCTCACCTCCCCACACCCCCTCCCTCACCCCATACTTACCTTCGTAGCCGGGCACGATGATCTTTGGTGGACCGGAAACATGTCTGCACTCTTCAAAGTTGACCACGAACTGAAAAAATGCTGGTAAGCTGTATAATTTATTTAATTTTTGTTGACCAGGTAAAGTGCACTAGCCATAGCAATGACTGTTTTCAGGCATGATCAGGGAGGTTACAGAAAAAAACGCATCATAAACAATAACATTACAATCATTAAACAATACACGATTTGACAATAGGAATACTATGCTGGCAGGAGTAAAACAATAGATAAGGTTTGATACAATTACAATGTCAAAATAAACAGATTTAAGAAAGCAACACAATATAAAAGCAGTACAGGCAACATTCAGGGATGAATTGGGAAGGATTATACAGTGAGGACTGCAGCATTAAAATATTCATATGAGATATGTATAGGAGAGTTAGGAATTTTTAGGAGTAGGGAAGCAAGATAAAGGAGGGAAGGGTAGAAAGGAAAATTGTGGCAAGGTAACAGAGGTGGACCAAAGGACACAAAGGTAGGCAAATAAGGTGACAGGAAGAAAGTGCTGAGCATATCTGTTGAGGACAAATTCTAAAAGGTGGATAGGGGATATAGAGGTCAGAGATGTAAGGGCTAGGGAGGTTTGAATCAAGAGCAGGTGCAGGAGTTGGCAAGATGGACACATAGCAATTTTTTGAAGGAGGCATAGGATGATGCTTAGCATATAGTTAAAGGGAGGGAGTTCCAGTGTTGTGGGGCATGACAGGAAAAAGCACACACACCTTTGGAGGAGTTATATCTGAGAATGTGAACAGGGGCATTTGCCACTGAATGTAAATGGTAGCTGGGTGCCTGGTTAAGAAATAGCCCTGCCACGGGCTTAGGTGTTTGTGTTCTGATAATATTGTCTATGATCAAGCCATACTCATAGGCCCTATAGGCATTCAGAGAGAGCCATCCCAGTTCAGAGTAAAGGAGGTAGTGGTGCCCTATCCAATGTGAGGAGGATGCATAGCAACAGATATTGTTGTAGGTGGCATCCCACTTCCAAAAGCTAGATTTACCCACAGAGGCATACGTTGCAACCCCATATGTGAGCGATAGGAGGATTATGCCACATGCTATTACAAGCCTAGCTAAGGGGGTGAGCACATAGCTGGAATGGTAGACAATACCAAGTTTCATGTTGATCATCTTGAAGGCCAGCTGGATATGTGGATCAAAAGTCAGAGATGGATCAAGTGCGATCCCCAGATATTTAATGGAGGGTACCACCCCGACAGATGAACCAGTAATAGTAGAGACTTTGAAATTAGGTTGGGAGTGTTTGAGTTTAGCATGAGAACCAAATAGCATGGATTGGGTCTTTGATACATTTAATATAAGTTTATGGCTAAACAGTCACTGTTGAATTTGTTGAAAGTCCTGAGAAAGACATTGGTTGATTTCAGAAATGTTTCTAACACTAGTGTACAGAACAATGTCATCAACATATAACAGGGAGGCAGTCTGGAGGAGGTTAGAGGTAATATTGTTTATAAAAATGGTAAAAAGCAAGGGTCCGAGGATAGACCCTTGAGGCACGCCATTGTTTACAGTTGCTGTGTCTGACAAGGTGGAGTTATATTTAACTACTTGTGTCCTATCTGATAGGTAGCTGCCAAACCATGCAATGACATTCAGTGAGAAGCCTAATGATCTGAGAACAGCTAGGAGGATGGGGTGATCAACAAGGTCAAAAACTTTAGTCATGTCGATAAAAATTACCCCCGTTAGAAAACCTGAGTCCATGGCCGCTAGTGTATCAAACTTGAGTAATGCCATGGTGGTACTAAGACCCATGCAGAAACCATGTTGTGAAGTTGTTAGAAGGTCATGTTTCTGAAGAAAATCGATGGTTTGAGTAGCTACGAGCTTCTCAAGAATTTTGCTGAGAAGTGATAAGAAGGCTATGGGTCTATAATTAGAACGATTTTTGCGGTCACCCTTTTTGAAGACAGGGGTAATCCTGGCTGCCTTCTAGATGTCAAGAACATGACACTGGCACAGGGAGAGTGTAAAAATATTGGCTAGAGGTGCAGCTATGTATGGGGCAACACATTGTAGAAGCTTAGGTTCAAGATTGTCGGACCCAGCTGCAGTAAAATCAGAGATGTTGTTTAGCAGTCTTAGAACTTCACATCTAGTGATAGACTTGAAAAGAAATTTGGGCCCAGAAACATCAGGTTGGGTGGGTAAGTTTGATTTGACAGGGAAGGAGGAGGTAGAATTGGTAAGGTCAGAAAATTGAGTATTGAAGAAGTTACTAATGGTTAAGGGATTGTTGCAGTGGACACCATTTAGAGTTATGTCAGACGAAGTGGGGGCTGAATTAGAACCAAGGAAGGGTTTTTTTTTTCAACTCATGTGGTTATCTTGGCCATTTTTTTTACTTTTGGCACCAAATTTTCAACATGGGGTTCTTGGGACCCATCCTCATGAATTCAGTCACTGTCATGTCGTTAGTTGGTCCCGAAAGGTGATTTTGCTGTCACTGCATGGAATCACCTTTTGTGATTGATTAACGAAATGACAGTGCCACTGTTCATGAGGTGGCTTCCAAAAAGTGAATGTTGCAAATTTGGTGAAAAAATTAAAAAAATGACTGTGTTACGAGCGTGCATTGTGCAGTTTCCACGCACGCTTGTAACTTCGAGAATTTTTAATATTTTCACTCCAGATTTTCAACATTGCCATTTTTACATACCTCCTTATGAACAGTACAGCTGTCATTGTTCACATCCTGCCCAAAATGTGTTTTTGCATGTCCGGCGCACAATGGCATGGTCACTGTGGGAAATCAATGTTAGAGACAGATTAAGAAAATTGTAGTGACACTGTTCATTAGTAGAGGTCCCAAAATGCCTATGTTGAAAACTTGGTGAAAGAATTCAAGAGAATGACTGTGTTACGAGCATGCATTGCGCAGTTTTCATGCACGCTCATAACTTTAATAATGTTTATTTTCACTCTAGATTTCCAACATTGCCATCTCTTCACACCTCCTTATGAATGGTGCAGCTGTCATTTTTCACATCCTGCCCAAACTGTGGTTTCGCACATCTGGCGCAGAATGGTGCGGTCGCTGTGGGAAATCAAAGTTCGGGACAGATTAACAAAATCACAGTGCCACTGTTCATGAGCAGAGGTCCCAAATGCTTTCATCAGGTGGGGGTCACAAAAAGGCCAAGCTGAAAATCTGTAGTGCAAATACCAACAAATGCCTGGGGTGTTAGGGGTTTCTAACCATAACATCCCACCCTGTACAGACTGACAGGTGTCAGGGGTGTAACTTTGGATTGCCGTCTGTAATGCTCATGCCATTCCACCCCCACCCTGCAGCCAGTGACAGGCATCGAGGTGTGTCTTTGACACTCCATCCCCAGAGTTCACCCCATTCTCCTGTACTGCACCCATTTCAGCATATGTCTTTATGCAATGGGGTGACTGTAAAGCTGAACACCCAAGGCACACCTCAACACTTGTCAGTGTCTGCAGGATAGGGCGAGGTGAAATGACATGAGCGTTATGAGCGATGACCCAAAGGTATACCCCAATGCCTGTCCATCTCTGAAAGGGTGGAGGTGGGATTAGCGTGAAGTTCAATACTCCACTGCTATTCCTATTCTGCATCTATCTAACTCCTGCACTTCCAATGCTAATACCAGCAAGCAAACATTTGGCATTGACAGATGCTTTTTACTAAGTGAAATACTTAGTGCAGACTTGTTCAAGTTCAATCAATTGAATGATTTAAAAAACACACAAGGCATTGCGTAGTTTACACATTTAAATGATCCCTCAAATAATGACATTTCAGAAAGGTTTTGCGGTATGTGTACAGGATTTTCACTTAATCAAAAAACAGTCTTTCTCTAGTATAAAATGGCAAAACAGGAAGCCCCCTTACATGAAGGTTCTTCAGTGCCAGCTTTGAAATAGTTAACAATTCCCTCTTAATTTTTTTTTTTTTAATAATTTCCTCTTGGGAATTTTATTTTATTGTGAAGGACTCCACTTTTTATTTGCAAACAGCAGTTTAGGATGGTATGCAGCTTGTTCAAGAATAACCCGCAAAATAAAAAGTATCCAAGAAAAAATCAGTAGACACAGTCCGATAAGTAATAGTTTAAAGAAGCAGTTTTTAAATGTTATTTCTATTAATCCCACACATGCTCAGACACAGAAGTCTGCAAAAGTACAATAACAGTGCAAAATAGTAACAGTAATCTGCATCTTTGCAAGGCTCAGAAAAAAATATATATTATTGCAAGTAATTTATGACTCAGAAAGGTAGAAGTAAACTTTCATTGATTGCACTAATAGTCCAGGAAAAGACAATGAACAAAAATGTTTAGTAGTTAAATATGTTGCTCAACCTGTATCAAGCATTATGGCGTGCATTACAACCTACAAAACTACCTCCATGTATCCTAACAGCAGTGCTCTAAGAGATGAACCCGTGGCTTTTAAAACCTGACTCCTTTTTGTTAGCTGCCAATACAATGGTACAGTGGGGTCCTAATGTGCTGAGTCTAGAGGATTCAAAAATGCAGTACACAACAGTGAATCAAGATAAGAATGATTAATCTTTTCTAGGCCAAAAAGGTAAATGCAGAAATGATGGGGTCAACTCAGAGAGGTAATGCATTACAGCAATCAATCAATCAATCAATTCTTTATTTATAAAAAGGTTCCTTTCTAAAACCAAGGTGCCTGTACAATACCAATCGAACAGATTAATAATTAACAATATAAAATTTAAATGATAAATACAGCATCAGCTTTAAAAATCTGAAAATGCCAGGCTAAAAAGATATAGGGCAGTTTTAAAACTTTGGACAGTCAAGCAATCTCGCACCCAATGAGGTAGAGAATTCCACAGGGTTGGGGCCATAAAACTAAATGATCTTGCTCCAGATGTTTGCAAATGGACCCTGGGAATCTTTAGCAATCCCTCGTTGGTGGATCAGAGAGGGCGGGGGGGACAGTAGGGATGAAGTAGATCTTGCAGATAACTGGGTCCCTGATCGTGTAGGGCCTTATAGGTCAACAAACTGATCTTGAAGGTGATCCACCACTGTATTGGCAGCCAGTGCAGTCCGCGGAGCATAGGCATTATATGACTGATCCTAGAGGTACCAGTTAAAAGCCTGGTTGTTGAATTCTGCACCAGCTGCAAGCGGCAGATATCAACCCTTGGTAGCCCAAGGTAAAGAGCATTCCAGTAGCCAAGGCGGAAGGTAACAAAGGCATGGACCAAAGTTGGAAGATCATCGGGAGGAACCAGGTGCTTCACCCGGGCGATATTCCTCAGATGGAAAAAAGAGGCTTTGACAGCCACTGACACCTGTGATTTAGGGTCAGGCAGTGTCAAACATAACACCCAGGTTCCGCACCCAGTCTGAAGTAGTTAGCTGGACACCTCCAAGCCATAGCCCCGAAGGCAATCCAGCCAACAGACCCACCTCTCAAAGACCTGGTCCATGACCAACACCTCAGTTTTCTCTGGGTTTAACCACAGCCAGCTCACATTCATCTAGTCCTGGATCTTGGCTAGACAGCTATTAAAGACCGAGACAGCGTCATTCTGGCCAGACACAAAGGACATGTACAGCTGAGTATCATCTACATAGCAGTGAAAACTCAAGCCATACCATCTAATAATCACTCCAAACAGTAGCATATACACCACAAACAACATGGGTACCAAGATGGAGCCCTGCGGCACCCCACAGGATAGGGAGAATGGGACTGAGGAAAAAAACCCAGACACCACCCTCTGAGTCCTACCCTCGAGGAATGATCAAAACCATCTGAGGACAGTCCCAAAAGTCCACAGATGAATCACAGGTGTTCCAACAGCACACCATCATCCATGGTGTCAAATGCCGCAGAGAGATCTAAAAGGACCAAGATGGAACGGGTCTTTCGATCTCTCGCTATTAGGAGCTCATTTAGTACCCAGACAAGGGCTGTCTCGGTACTATGCCTCTTTCTAAATCTGGACTGGAGAGAATCATAAACATTGTGGCTGGTCAAATGGTCCTCCAGCTGTGACGCCACCACCTTCTCAATAACCTTACCCACGAAGGGTAGGTTAGAGACAGGCCTGCAGTTAGCCAGACAGTCAGGATCCAAGGAGGGCTTCTTAAGAAGGGGCCAAACCACAGTCTCCTTCAGGGAATCTGGAAAGATCTCCCTCTCCAAGGACATCCAGACTATCTCGGCAAGGACCGGACTGATTTTATCCACACAGCCTACTACAAGGCACATGGGGCCTGGGTCCAAACTACAGTTGGTCAGATGTAACAACTGGATAACCATCAAAATATCATTGATAGTGGGGTGACCAAAGTCACACCACACAAACTGGGCATCCAACATCTCCTGCCAACCACCGCAGCTCCCTTAAGAGAGGGTCAGGCGGACCCTGGACCTGATTTTGGCAACCTTATCTATAAAAAATCGAGCAATCTCCTCACAACGTTCTTGTGAAAAAGCATTTCCATGCTGGAGACAGAGTGGATTGCAAAATCTGTCCAGAGTCTGGAAAAGCTGAACTGATCAGTTTTGTGCAGCAGCGATTCCCCTGGACAGGAATTCTGCCTTCTTATGGGTAATTGCTGATTGATAGGCCATGTAGTGGTCCATCAAACTAAGTCTGTCACACTCCAGGCCTGACCTCCGCCAGCGCCTCTCTAACCTTCAGCCCACTCTCCTCAACTCCCTCAAAGCCTCATCAAACCAAGGAGACCTGGGGCAAAGAGTGAGGGGACGAACGCAAACAGGTGCAATGGAATCCAGGGCCTTTGTCACTGCCCTATTATAGGCTAGTAGCAGATCCCCTCGATCCGTGCATTCACTCAGTATATCCGATAGGTCCAGCACAACCATCAGGCCATCAGGGGACACACCCCTCAAAGGTCGGTACTGGACCATCTCTGTAAGGGCAGACCTATTGTGGGGGGGCAAGGAAACTGAACCCGATGGTGTGATGGTCAGACCACCCGACTGGTTCCACCACCAAGTCAGATATCTCTATCCCCAGGAGAAACACCAGGTCCAATGAATGACCACCAGTATGGGTTGAGGAGGAAATAACCTGTATGAAGCCCAGTGAATTAAACTGCAAGAGTTCATCGTCAACCCAAACATTGAAATCCCCCAGGATCAGCCATCTGGGGGATCCCAATGTCATGTCAAGTCAACAATGAAGTCCGTTACTTCCCACAAAAAAACATTCCCATCTCCTGGTGGATGGTAGACAAGAAGAATTCTGCACCCCATACCCTCGCCTGAAATACATTCGAAGGAGTTGGTGGCTCCCACTGGTACCTCCATCAGGTTCAGCTCCGATCTAAACCAGCTAGCCACACCCCCTTCCCTATGATCCATCCTCGAGCGGTGTATCACCGAGTACCCAGCCAGAATTGCTGATGCCAAAATGGGACCAGCATTCTCATCGAACCAGGTCTCAGTGATGCAAGTCAGGTCAGATGATCCAACAATATCCGCTACTATAGCGGTCTCGTTTTTAATAGACCTGGCATTGCATAACACTGCCTGAGTAGCATGAGCAACCAAGGACAACTGAGTTACCTGCCTGCTGAAAGCACAGCTCTTGGGTATGGGAACCTGACAGGAAGGACCCCTTTCCTGGATCCATTTCTCCCCAGGACGTCCCTTGTCCCCACTATCCCAATCCACCCACTCCTTTCCATTCCCCCACCAGGCTGATCTCCCACCCTCCTCCTCCTAATTCCCAGAACCCTACACCATCTATATAACTCTGGGGATAATGAGGGACAAGAAAAAGGATGGCGGTCCCTAAACCTGGAGGGGGAATAATGCCTGACTGTCATAATACCTTCCCAACACATCTTCACCACACTCCGCAGACACCCATAACAAACAATCCCAAAATACAAATATAACCCACTCCACACTCAAACAATCAACACTTACACACACAACCACTCAAATCAACCTACACCCACAAAACTAAAAGCAAATGCAACACCCTATATTAACAAAAAAAAATTGCAAAATTAACCAAAATTATATAGCAGCATGTAGATCCACAGATTAAGAGAGCAGTCACAATAAGTCTCTCAGTTTCAAAGATTATTTAGAGTCTAACGAGCTCCCACCTCTTAAGACATAACCAAAAAGGCCAACCAGGTTCAACTCTCACTTAAGCATGAAAGGCCAGCCAGAAGTTTACTAAATGAAAGAGGTTGTAAGGCACTCTCACTGCCAATATATTTCAAAGTATTCATAGAAGGTCTATCCAGTTCACGACTCTCAGTTCCGGAGATTTTAAAACTGAAAGGCTCCCACCTCTTAGAATATGACCAGAATAGCCACACAAGTTCAGCTCTCACCTGAACTGGCCCACAACTCCAAGGAGAGGATTCTTTACACAATATCCAGTATCCAAATCCAATACACAGATCTTCCTTGGAAATTCGGAAGGTCGAAGAAACGGATTTCACAGTTCACAGGGCACCACTAAGACCTAATTCCCCACCACTGCCTCCTCAACCATCAGGTGTCAGCTCGGACAGTTGCACCAGCTAGGATTGCACAAGCCAAGACCCCCCAGGCACACACCCAGAAGGCAGCCATCCCCCCACCTACAGAGCCTGCAGCTACAGCTCCCAGGCTAGGTCAGTCCACCAGCCGACCACCCGGGCCGCTTAGGAGACAAAGACAAGTTTTGTCTGCCCTTCGGCAGACAACACGCCAACGTCTCCTACCCAACTCAACAACAAACAAGTGGCCACTCTCCTCAGGTGAACCAAGCGAATCCACCGCTCACAAAATCCTTCAGATATTTCAAAATCCCACTACTCCAAATTCAGGGACTTTCCTACTCACGGTTCGTCAGTGGTAAAAGATTGATGCTGTTCCCATTATCGTCCGACTGCTAAACGTCTCATGCCACACTCAGATCCTCCATGGGCCCTGCTGCTGTAGCTCCTTCCTCCAGGATGCTGACTCCTTACTCTGGATCCTCACCTTTACTTCTCAGGTCACACGAATCACACACCGACACTCCAGGCAGGTAAGAGAGCTGTCCAAACTGATCGGACCTTCCAAATTTAGTTACAGTTATCCAGTGCAGTATGATGGAGCACTGGATGATACAGAGAGCTCTAAAAAAAAAGTTTACCTTGCGACTCTGTATCTGAGCTCCAAAAACCCCTCTCTAGACCTGTTCATGCCATCTAATCTTGCTAACTCACTTTCTTTCCCCTTTCTACCATAAAACTGATTATACTAACTAGAAAATAAACTAAACAATAAAACAAACAAAACAAACAAACTAAAACAAATTAAACAAAGTAAAAGTAAATTAAAAACTCAGACTGGTGCTGCTACTTGTGGATGACTCAATCACAATCACCTGGCCCGGAGAGCTCTCAGCAGATAGCAGTAAAGCACTTTTAACTTGTGAAGTCCCATAATTAACTTTGAAAACATAGCATTCAGTTATGTATGCCCAACTGTATTTTCTGTGTTTATATTATGTGACAGTTTTTTCCTATCATCCCTGCATTTCATGTAGGTAAAAGGTATAGTACATAGAATTGATCTGCTACCTTTAGATCCAAGAAGCTTCAGAGTTTCAAAGTAGGAAACCCATTCATGCAAGTTTTAAGGGAATCTTGATGCTCAGCTTCTGTAAGGCAAATTCCTATAAAGACACATTCAACAGATGTCCAGGTTGGCTGTCAGGATGTCGCTGGTGCAACAGACACTGTTGACATTATTTTGGGACACTAGGGTGTTTTTCTAAAAGCACAAACCACTCACTGAAGGCACAGTTGTCTGGTAGCCCTCTATACCCCTCTTTCCCTGAAAGAAACACACTGACACATATCTTGGAGGAAATGGCCACAGCCATGCATTTATTGAATAATATTTTAGTGAGCTCTCCCTAGAGGATCAACTACCCGTTTTGGTAGTAATGGGCCAAGGCTAGACAGCTGCCCCCTGTCAGGTGCTGTTTCCTTGCAGTGACCGAGACCCTTCCCCCCGGGTCTGGTTGCTTGGTCCACCTCCATGCCAAACCAGAGGGTGTCACGAGCCCTTCTGAAGAATTTGGGTTATCACATCCCCATTTCCACTATGCCATCTCTTCGTGATCCTCCCAAGACTCCCCCATGACTACGACATATAGCATTAACCATCCCAAACTATTTATTAGTACCTATTTAAATTCTCCCAATGCTTACCTTGGTTTATCTCCCTTTTGTAGGAGGTGAAAAACCTGGAAAAAACCCTGATAGGGGGAAGCCAGGAAAAGCAAATCCCCATCCCCTAGTGTGGTCACCCTTACTGGGTCAAAAGAGGGGCCCTAGCTCCCTGACCCCCACTTCCCTGCTTTTACGAGGGTGGGCGGTTGGTTGATCCTTGAAGGGGCAGACGAGAAAGAGGATGGACAGCTGGTACTGTCCCAATAAATTCCTCATCTCCCTGCCCCTGCAGGATGTGACCCCCCCTTCCCAAGTGGGGGGTCCCTGGTGGTCCTAGACCAATCCTTCCTGAACCAACTCCCCCTGGGGCCACCTCTATCATCCTACCTTCCCTCATCCTTCCCGGTCCAAGGGGAGGAGCCCAGACAAACCACAGCTGCTGCCATTTGTTGCAGCCTCTGCATTGTCTGGTAGCTCTCCATACCCACCCCTTTCCCGGAAAGAAGCAAACTGACACATGTCTTCGAGGAAATGGCCACAGCCATGTGTTTATTGAATAATATTTTAGCATTACTAGCAGCGAGTGCACCCGTGAGGATCAACTTCCCCTTTTGGTCGTAATGGGCCAAGGCTATATGGCAGCCCCCCATCAGGCGCCGTTTCCTTGCAGTATAGATACACCTGCTGCAGGTGGACAGAGACCCCCCCCCCCGGGTCTGGTTGTTTGGTCCACCTCCATGCCAAACCAGTGGGTGTCATGAGCCCTTCAGAAGAATTTGGCTCATCACATCCCCCTTTCCACTATGCCATCTCTTAGTGATCATCCCGAGACACCACAGGATGGACAACATCCAACCCCCCAAGCCGCTTGCTAACCTCTTCCTCCAAGACCTCATCCAGTGCTCCTAACTACCACTGCAACCCCAGCTCAGTCAAGTGTCCCATCTCATCCACCATGAACTGACCAGTGGAACGAATCTGCCTATGTTTCATCATACTCCCCCCTACTGACCACATGACCACCCTCATCTGCCAATTGACCCGAATGCAAGCTTTGTAGAAAGGGGCCACCCCCTTCCTGCCCTGCCATCTAGGCCTCTGGATCAGCTGGGACCAGATGAGGACAGTCTGTAGCCACCAAGCCCTAATGGTTCAGAGGTCCTTCCTTATGGCCAGCAGCAAACCCACCGTCTTCTGACACCCCAGGTTTTCCCCTCCAAGGTGGACCATCAATATCTCCGCGACCCACTGAAGCCTCTCCTCTGCTCGAAGCAGGGGGATCAGGTCTTCCCAGTGCATTTCTTCAGACCCCAATCATTGGATCTGAGCCAGTGGGTAACCCTTGGAATGCAGCAGCCTCCCTTTCCCAGCCATCACTGCTACTGAACCATTGATTCTGGGGGACCCTGGAAGAAACAGAAAACCATTATTGCAAGTGTGGGCGCACATACCTCATGATTGCCTGGGACCTCCAATGCCCCAGGGCCTGTATTTGCCCATCTGACCACCCCTAACTCCTGGCATTTGTGGCTGCCCCAATCCTGAACAAGTGCGTGCCAAACTCCCTAGGATTCAGTCCCATCTCCTGTAGCGCCCTGGCCAGGACTACTCTAAACTGGTATGCCATGACCTGCCTACTATCCTTGTGCCAGAAGAATGCCTTACCTAATTTGGGATTCCCTGCTGCATAATTCTGCATTCTATCCTGGACCCTCCATTGCACACTCAGTGGGGCCTGCACCAGGCATCAGCGACCCTTATGCCCTTGGTCAGTCTTACTACTGTGAAGCCAGACCCACATGCTTTCCACGGTCATGATGATGTTCCCTAGGCCCAACCCCACTTCCTCTGAAAACTGGTTGGGCTGTGTCAGCTCTGACACCCTGAAGGCCCCACAAAAGGCCAGCAGAAACATGGTGTCGAACAACTTCACCTCAAACAGTGTCCAGCAGACCCTGGGAAGACCCTCCCATATGCTCTCCAAGATTGCCTTGGTGATGGGGCGTCTCATGTCTTGGTAGAAAGCCAATGACTTCCCCCACCCTTCCAGCACCTTACGCACTTTAAAAACCCTAGTGCTGTTGGTGAACCCCAGAGCCCTGGAGAACCAAGACAGTCTAGCAAGCCACCTGTCCACCACCCCAGGCGTATCTCCGTTTTTTCTGGACAGCATGATATATGCATACAGCTGCTCAACTGGAATGGGCCTATCTTCTGGCCAGCCCTGCTGTGCATGAACCCGCAAGTAGTGTGTTACCCCCTTCCTGTATACTTCCCTTGTCTTAGAAGTAATGGCATTACCGATGCATATCCAAGTCGAGATGTCGCTACCCTCCAACCACGGGAGGGTGCCACCGGTAGCTGCTGCTCTGCTGCTGGAGCCCGCTCCCATAAGCATTGCCTCTGTGAACAAGACTGAAGCATCAGTAATTCCATAGTGTGCCCCATGTATATGCCAAGCTCTACGGACCTTGTTATCCCTCATTACAATTAGCTATACACATTGTGCCCCCTCTGTCTCCTGAGACAGGTGTGGTGTCCCTCAACCCCCCAGATTTCTTTTTTTTTTCCTTTTTCTTTTTTGTTCCCCTGAGCAACCCCTCCCCCCCCAGCCACCATCCATACATCCAGAGCACCCCGACATGGGCAGCCGATGTCATGGTGACCAGGGCACCCCAACCAGGGGAAGAATCCCTTGGCGCTAATCCTATCCACCCTTGCTGGTGCTGGCAGGTGTGCTGCCCTGTGACTTCCCTGGCTTCTGGACCATCCAGCTGAACCCTCCTCAAGTGGCCCATGGTGAGGTACAGAGGATGAAGGGGTGCTGCTGCCTGCAGACCATGAAAATCTGCCAGAAACAGCATGACACCCGACTGCACTTGGATTGATTGTAGGCGTAGCATACCTGCAGAGGAGGTGGCCCTCCCCCTCTCCACCTTTATAGCAGGGGATGGCCTCGGCAGCAAGCCACTATCAGTGTGCACTTCCCATGCATGACGTCCACTAGGAGGGTCATGTCCACCATACCCCACCCCATGGTGCCATCTTCCTGATGTCTTCTCCTGAACTCTTCATCATACTCCAGAAATGTTGTGTCCACTTTTCTCCGGTGCATGAGAATAATCTGGTTCTGATAGGTAAACAGCCCCAGACCCTGCTCTCTGTCCATGTGAAGGATCATGTCCATGAAAATGGGGAAGGCTGCAATCCAGTTGTCAAAGCTGCATGGCACCGTTGGGATTTTTCTATCAGCCCCCCCCTTCTCCTTCTTCTTCTTGTCCTTCTCCACTGGCCTGTTGAGACGAGAGAACATGTCCACATACTCCCGATTCCTAATTTTTCTGGCTAACCTTATCAGTAAGGTGGGACCCCAGCTGCTTGCCTATCCCCACATAGTAGCTGGGCTGGGATACGTAGGGGGCTCGGTGGTGGAGGTTGCAGAGGCGTATACTGGTCCTGAGCCTTGACCTCGCCCCCTGTCTTGTCCCCCACTGCTGCCATCAGGTCCAGGAGCTTGTCCAGCTTCTGACTCAACCCCCCCCCAGAGGCTACTCTCCAGTGTAACCCCTTGGACCCGAACCCCCCCAGTAAGGGAGTCTCGTGACCCCTCGGGCGTGGTTGCGACCGGAACCTCATCCCCTTCACCTCCCATCCCCTCGGGCTCACCAGATCCCTGTCCCCATCCCCTTGGGCTATGCCTAGCACCTGACATGCATCACTACCGGATAAGCCACCTGCCCTGTCACATTGCTTACCTCCTTCTGGCATCCGAGGCACCTTCGCTGGTGGTGCTGTCCGCTCTCTGTCTGGGCATTTCTTCAGTGGCGCCCTTGCCTCCGCTGATGCCGAAGGGCCTTCCAGTCCATTCAGGCAGGCCTCCAGCCATGCAGCCCCTTCTTCTGGTACATGTCCCACAGTTATGACTCCAAACCCTCCATGGCCTTCGCTGACAGCTTCCTTTGATGGACTGGCATGTTCTCTGCAGCACATCAGAAGCCCCCTAATCCCCAGAGATCAATCAAATGAGTTAACCATCACTGTCACTTAAACTGATGAACAATGGGGGCCGTGGACTGTCCCTCGCCCCAAGTCCAAAGGAGAGTGTGCCCTTGTCCTTGCGCCATCCCCCCCCCAGTGGCTCCCTTGTGGGGGCCTGACTGCCTATCTGTCACCTGCTCCTGGTACCCACTGCAGAGGCTGAGAAGGAGCTACGGGAAGTCAAGTCACCACCGTGGTTCACATCATGTCCCAAAGGGATTCAGATCCCTTGGTCTTGAACTTGCACCCTTTTCCCCCTAAGTCAGCCTACAGTTTCTGTTATTTATTTATTATTCTATAGTTTTTCTTCCTTTTTTTTGCTGTTGGTATTAAGTGACTTGCTCAGGATCATACCATACACAAGTGGGGGTTGGAGGGATTCAAACCCGGTCATTAAGACTCCCAGTTCCCCTGGCTTGCAGTTTATTGCCTTAACCACAAAGCCATACTGCCTGCACTTTAAAATTGCAGGGCACCATGCAATGTTAGGGGTGAACTGAGTCCATCCCGGGCCTGCTGGGGCTCTCATCTGCTATGCCAGCTGCCTGTGCCCTGGGGCCTGATGTGAGCCCCAGGAAAGATGGTTGCCCCCAAATCCCAACAGACATCGTGGGATTTGAGACATGCCTATATGCAGGAGCCAGTTGGCACCCCCACACAGCTGCTCGCCACCCTCAAGAAGGCCACCAAGAGTCTCATGAGACCTTTGCAGCCAATCCTCACCTAGCCACATCTAGTGAGCACAGTGGTCGGGCCCACAAAATACAGTGGAACCAGACCAGAACATAGGAGGATACTACAGAACTGCCACCACAAGAGCACTGATTACCATGGGAGGGGGCCTGAAGCCGAAGCCAGAAGGTCCCCTCTGCAGTGCTACCCATAGTCACCGACCCCACGTGTGGCCTCCCTCCTGATCCTGGAGACCCCCTGCCCCAGCAAGCACAGCGCCATTCCTGAGTACCGAAGGTCTCAACAAGGATCCCCCAGTATGCAGATGCACTGCTTGGCCAGGAAGAAGAAGGCTGAGGGGCTGCTCCAGGTCCTCAAAATGCGATGCTGTAGCACAACACTTGGCCTGCGACTGTCCCAGAAGGAATGAATTGGTGGCCAGGAGCAGCGCTGGGACCTAAATGACCATTCCTCCCATCTAGGGGCACCAGAAGGCAACTGATCTGCCCAGGATCCTGCTACATGCACACAAATGTGATACAGGAACCGAACCAGCACTGCCCCCATCACGCTGCCCCATGGCAGTGAGCCAGGAGAGAAGGGATGGATACACTATTCCTGTAGCTGGGAGATAAAGTAGGGATGAGCAACCAAGCACTTACCAGCATTGGACATATCCACCAGTGCAAAAGGGTTTTTCTTTTTTTTTTTGTTTTAGAGGGAACAAATTTGGGAGACCAGGATAGAACCCTGGTCTCCTATGCCACTGACCAAGCCTATTGTTCACCCAACAGCATGGCCCAGCACAAGGCCACCCTCACTCTCTCTCCTATCCCCCTAACCCAGCTGAGAATAGGTAGGCCTGCAGGATAGCCCCTAGGCCTATGAAGCTTTTACCTTGCTGTCCTGCCGGTGTCTTGATCCTTGAAGGGGCAGAAGAGAAAGAGGATGGTCAGTTGGCACTGTCTCAATAAATTCCTCCTCTCCCTGCCCCTGCAGGAAGTGCACCCCCTTCCCAAGTGGATAAACCCTGCTGGTCCCAGACCAATCCTCCCTGAACCAAATCCCCCTGGGACTACCTCTATTATCCCCCCTTCCTTCCTACTTCCCAGTCCAGGGGGAGGATGGCCCCAGACAAACCATGACTGCTTCCATTTGTTGCAGCCTCTGCATTTCAAAACAGTCTACTGGGTGCTACCTCTGAGTATTGATTTCTGCTACCTACTATTGCGCTATATAGACCTTAATACAGTATAAAAAAAAAAAACCTCACTGGATATTTTACACAGTGACACACGAACAAGGTCTATTTGCTTCCCAGAACAAAGCTGACTCACCAGTCTCCATAACCCTGGAACAAGCTGACCACTCTTACTCCATGTTATTTATGGCCATAGGTCATATGGCAGACCCTGTCGACAGAGTGTCCAGGCAGTTCTTACTTCTTTCATGTCTCAATTAGTGAATCAGCAACAAAGATTACTAATTGCCGAAATTCAACTCTACCAACCAGCTGACTTCAAAAGTTAAAAGTGCAACTTTGTTTCCGGACTCAATGCATCACTCTGAGGTGGGGAAGGAGAGTTGATTGTCTGCTTAAAATGGTGTTGAGAGGAGGCTTTGTTTTACTTTCTTTCTTTTTTTTTCTGACAAAGAAAACAATTGTGTGGTGTACGTACACACCACTCCGCACTGCAGCCATTAAGAAGGGCACTTGAGATTCCCACCAAAGTGCAGTTTTGGAGATTGAGTATGTTCCCTCCACTATCTGAAATCACTCCCCTGGGAGGGGGGGGAAGTTCCTTTCCGACATGTGTGTCTCAGTGTACAAGGATTTATTGCTGTCTGTAGGGTTTGTTAACCCTTTCAGGACCAATCTAAGACTGAATGATACAAAGAGCTCCACCATTCTCACTCTCTCACTCTCTCACTCTCTCACTCTCTCTGTCCCAGACCTATATAGGGAAATGCTGAAAAGTGAAGCTGACCAAACGTAATAAATTACTTAACTTTTTTGTGAACTTAAGCTTTTAAATTATTTTCCAGACTTTTATAAATAAAGCTTACTAAGCACACTGAATGGAGGCTGACAGCTTGGATAAAAAAATATGTATTTCTGAAATCACTGACTGTAGCCTACAGAATATATATGTAATGCTCATCACTGCTGGGCTTGATGGAGTCATATTACTATATGGCACAGGTATTTAATTTGTTTTGTTTTTATCTTTGTTTGATCCTCAAGCCCACATCCCCTTACTCCTCCCTCCAACAACCACCACACACATCTGTATCTAAACTTGCTCTGTAAACCAACTGCATAAGAACAAAACTGTAACAGATGTATGCTTTATCCATTTGAATCACTTAACCTGTCACACATAGAAATGTAGTGTGTCGTCCCTCCCTCCTTGTGTCTAGGGGTATGGATGGAATATGTCCATGGAGAGAGGTGCCCACGGCAGCAGAAACACTTCCAGTGGCCTTGTTACCCAGGCCCAGATGTCACACACAGGGTCCCGTTTCCTTTCTGGTGCTGGATGAAAACAACAGGCTAATGCACGTTAAACAGTTCCTTTCAATAATGGAATTCTCACATGGAACTTGAAGAAACAACAGGATCCTAAATTCATTAAACATATTCCCACATAGATTGTATTGAATTATATTGGGGATTTTTTCAGCAGTAGCAGTAAATCCACGGTATTTTTTCCACTGTTTCCAGAAAACACCATGGTAATGGTCAACTTTTAAATAACTACCACTTTACTCTGTGGCTTGTGGCTACTGGCTCCTATTTTTTTCTCTGTGTCCCCCAAGTGCCATGGGCCAGGGGCCAGATTAGGCAACTGCTCCCGCTCAACCCTGACTCACTCTTACTACCTCGCCACTCACTCCTCCAGCTGGAACTCCCTCTCTTGCCTAAACTGATGGGCTTTATCCCCCCATGCACCCATGGTTACCTCCCGACCCACATGACAGTCCACTCGAGTGCCGAGAAGAATTAACCTTTTTCCCTACTGGCCTGAATAATGCCACAAAACCCAGGGAGTGGTGAATAGACTAGCAATCTCCCCGGGGGTTACATAAACATAGAAACTGACAGCAGATAATGACTGCTGGGCCCATCAAATCTGCCCATTTTTTAATTATGATCACTTTTGTTGCAGACCCAACTTGATCTACACTATTTCTTCTACCCCCTTCCTTCCTCCTAGGATTCCTTTGTGCCTTTCCCAGGTGTTTTTGAAATCCACCCCTGTTTTCACCCCCACTGCCTCCTATGGATAGCTGTTCCAGGAATCCACTACCCTCTCTGTGAAGAAGTACGTCTTCGCATTGCTCCTATATCTTTGCTTATCCAGTAGGTAGGGAAATGGGCAGACTAGGTGGGTCAAGCGGTCTTTATCTGCCGTCAAAGTCTATGTTTCTATATTTTTGGTGGGGGGTAGGAAGAAATAGGCTGTTGGTTAACTAGGATCTGCAGATTATCCAATAGGTAGGAAATTGGGCAGACTAGGCGGGCCAAGTGGTCCCTATCTGCCGTCAAAGTCTATGTTTCTATGTCTAAGTTTCCATGTCTATGTTTCTACCTCCTTCCAGCTTCATATTATGACCCTTTGTTCTACAGCACCTTTTTTCTCTAAAGCATAGTTCCCTCCAGTATTTAAAGGTCGCCATAATATCCCCACTCTCCCTCCTCTCCTCCATCGTGTGCATATTGAACTCTCACAGTCTCTCCTCATAGGGCTTCTGATGCAGACCTTGCACTATTTTGGCAGCCCTTACCTCTTTTCTTGCTGCTTTCTCTTTTTTCCAACTGTTCCCCCTTCCACACCTTTCTACTTTGACTGCTCCTTTCTCACGTCTTCCTTTTACAACCCCCTGCTTCCTTGAATAACTTACATTCTGGTTGGACTCTCTCCCCTTTGGGATCGCCCTACTCTCTATCTCAGCCTGTGGTGTCCCACTTTCTGCTTCACCTATTTCTTCTGCCCCCCCAGCTACTTTAAATGTCCATCGAAGTAACATTTGAGTCATCTACTGAGGACTGAGGTTGCCTCTTGGAAAAAAGCAGGATATCACCTTGATATAGGTTCTTATCCTTCCAAGTTGGTCCCCAGTCCCCAGTGTATTCATACCTGCCCTCTCTGCACCATTCCTTCTACCATTACTTAAAGGTCTTGATGCAGAGTTCCCTCTCCTTCCCCATATAGTATAGCACACACTCACATTTTATGCACATGGGAAACACTAGATCAACCAGATAAATGAGCTACCTGTACCAAAAGGTAAATTTACAAACAAAGCTGATGAAGGCACTTCATCTGTACATTTAAGCCCATGAAACATCCTCACAAATCTAATGCATTAGCAGCCATAGTGGCTCTGACCAGAATTTGTTTATAATGGGAATTTTACCAGTTTGTCATCATAGAAGAAGTCAGCCCTCAAATTAGGGACTGCCATGAAAAACAGAAAGGGGCCTGGAGTCAGCAGGCCTGATGACACAATAGTATTTGTTTTGTACTTTTCTTCTGGGAGACTTAGTGCAGGTTGTAAATATGTTTACAGGCCCTGGACTGGTGGAGGATAAGCATGATTCCCAGAAGCACTCAGTGTCTAGGAAGAAGCATGTTTGTGCTGGCTATGGCCCCTTACCTACTGTAACCTCTATGATGGGAAAAATTGAGGCTCTAAACACAAATGCTGCTACACAATTATTGGACACAAATGCTGCTACACAATTATTGGACACAAATGCTGCTACATAATTATTGGATTATTGCAATGCATAATGCAGTTGTAGTGTATGAGGGTTTGGGTTAGGAGGGACAAGAGGAGAAAAATCATTTTAATACTTTATGGTCCATTGACAACAAACTGAAAACATATCTGGTTTCTTCAAATAGAAATATAATGACCATAAAAAAGTAACAAATACAAATGTGGCATCCTAATAATAGTAGCCATTTAGCAACTTAATATATTTTGTTACCAGTGGCAACTTCTATGTAGCTGTTAGTCACATGCCCACTAGGGTTTAAATACTTGGTGGCTGGCTGGCTTGTTGCACAGTGAACAAAAACAGGGGTAGTGGGAGAATGAAAAAGAATGTAGTGTTGGCATGCTTGCAGTTAGAGAACTTTTATTTCAGTATGTCTGTTGTAATGCTGTGTAAACCTCCCAAAGTTTGACCTTGGAAGCAGGAAACTTCAAACCAGGCAGTGTTAGTTATGGTCCATATAGTTTTGAAGTTCACAATGACAAACTACAAAAAAATAACCCCAACAGTCCCCAAGTGGCAAGAGTGAGCGCATTGACCACCTTTTCCCAACCCCAGCCATTTCCAACTCTCCACACCCTCTCCCATCTTCTCACATGTGCGCATACTGTACATTTCAAAAACAGTTTCCAGCTCCTGACTGTATGCCAGGAACTTCTGCAGTCATTTAAACTCCCTTTACAGAGTCCACCCATCCTCACTCCCAAAATACAAATTGGTAATGGACCACAAACCAAGATTTTAGGGTTAAGGTGGGCCAACAAGACTTGGTTAGCTCTATTTGGTCCCCCTCACCTGCCTTCCCATGCAAATAAACTGTGGGCTTTTGGCACCATGCCAGAAACCCATCCCATTCTCCTTCCTAGCCTAGCCACCAAGGCCACAATATATACCAAAAAAGGCAGGAACTTTGGAAATATTTTGACTGGAAAACACACAAGGATGTATGTTGGCATATGCAAGCTATATGCATGTTTTTATGTATGACATATGTGCAAGGAATATGTTAGGATTGAGATGTTTTTCTTGCATGAAACACTCATGCAAGAAAAATGTCCTTGCTTCATGCAAATTTCTTTCCAGTATCATGAGTTGCAAGAAGAATTGTGTGCAGGGTTACTGAGCTGCAGTATTGGTTTACATCCCGATATGGGGTAGAACCTACAACCTTATGGCTTTAGAGGAGGGTATGCAACCTACTGAGACACTGACAACATGCTGTTCAAGTGACTTGCAAAAAAGTAGATAAACAAATCCACAAGCACTAATCTTAAATAAACTGTTACATATTTCTTGCATTTTTAAAAGGAAATGTCTTCATTCTGCACACAATTTTTTTTATTTGAATGCACAAGACCACTCTAACAACTCTCAGAGTGGTCTCTTCATCGGCATTAACATACACCTGAAGTCATAATACTGCATTATACTTGTGGTATCATAGTCATTACTATGAATAATTAATGATGTTCATTAGCTAATGAGGGATACAAATTCCAGTGGGGAATTTCCCATACAGACTAAAAGGGATGCCTTTATGGAGGGAGAAAACTCTGTAGGTAACAGAGGCATGGGAGTTCAGAGGCTGTCCTTTGTTTCGCAAGTGGGTGTCACTACAGAGAAAAGGTCCTGGGGGTTTCTACACATCAAAAGTATACTCCATTCCCAATGGTAAGTTGTTAGAGTTGAAAAAAAAGGAAAAAAGAAACTTGCATATCTACAGAGATTTATAGATACCAATAATTGTCAGTCAACCATACAGTAACAGCAATTACTAAGCAATTTATAAGATAAACTGTATAAAAATTCAAGTAACTTATCCAGCACATGAAATGCAACTAGCTATGTAACTGTTGGTATAGAACTGGTTTAAATAAGATAAAAAAGGAAGATTGCCAACATCAATGCCCTCTGGTAGCGGAGGATAAAATCTCAAAAGGAGAATAATGCCTCACCAATAGGGCTGTGCAAAATTGCCTGGTTACCAAAAATATATAAAAAAATACTAATATATTTTTACTGCATCAAACAGTAGTCAGGGTACCCTATAATTTACCTTTGTTTTACTCTGGCTGCAATGATTTTGTTTAGTTAAAGATAAATGTTCAGATACTTTTTATGTGTTTTATAAGCTTGTTTTTAGACTTTAGTCAGGTTTTTATTGTAGTCTTTGCATGTGAGCATCTAGGTGGTAGATTGCTAAGAGCGAGATTACTGTTAGCAAGTAACTTATTCAAGTTTAAAATCAGCAGGACAATCCAAAAAGCTCAGCTGTTTAAATCAAAACTAGTCTGAATGAAAGTATGCCCACAAGGAAGAACTTGCCCTACCACTTACAAAAAGGCTTCACAGTTAGCACCCCATTTAAGTGAATGGGATATTTTGCACCTTTTCTCCCATCTTTTGTTTCAATCTGCGTGGCAACAAAAAGTTTTCAGATAGATTGCTTCAACACAAAATAAATGTTAATTGTAAAGTGAACTTATGCTTGCCCAGTGGATTTTGAAATCAAACAAGACAAGGATTCAAACGAAAGCAGTGTCACATAAAACCCTTGCCCTGCATTGTTTCGGCCAAACCCAAGTCTGTGTGCAAAATTGTCAATATATTTGAGAATATTTTACTAAAAATGTTAATAATTTTTGCACAGTTTAATGTAAAAACTCAAAAATTGCAAGAAATTGTGGAACATGTCAGTTTTTGCAGAGAATGGTGAAAATTGCGGATTCCGCAAAAAAAATTGAGGGTGCAGTTTTCCAGTGACCCTGATTATGACTTAAAATATCAAGATACTTGTGTCACAATGGCCTAAGTTGCATCTAGTTGTAAGGCTTAGCATCACTTGGTGTCAGTATTTTCAAATAATAAAACTATACATTGTTATATACAGGGTTGTTAAAGAGTCAGCAGGTGAAATTATACAGAAACAATGCTTCACATGTATGGGTTTCCACAACTCATTAAGGCAGTGAGCTTTAATGGTTATCTGGGATATTGCAAGAATTCAGGCTAGTTTTCAGTGATGTCCCTGACTATTCTTCATGGTATGTCACTTATGACAGTTATCTGACACTAAGCACCTTTATGCATTTAGTATGGAGCCTTCTGTGAATGCTGCCTTATTGTTCCTTTACCTTCCTCTACAATGGCAACTCAAATGTTTGACTGAGCAAAATCTATGGACATGGCTTTGACAAAAGTATCACAACATTCTATAATTTCACAAAAACTCATGAAATTGAACTTTAATTACTGATGCTATTTTGAAAAATGTGGCTGGCTATAACTTGACCAGCCTTTAAGCAAGAGGTTTAAGAGTTGATGACACACACACACACACACACGCACACATGCGCACACACACACACACACACACACACACACACACACTCTCTTTTTTTCGTATTTGTTTTGTTCTTCAAGCTTGCAGCTCATCTCCTATGGATAAACCTTGTTCACAGGGATAAACCCTGATGAGGCTGAGCAAAAGTCATCATTCAGTTTGCTACCAGGTTTTCCTCCAACATTTTTCCCCTGCCATCTTCCCTGGAGGGAGCGGTGCCTCTCTCAGCCTCACATAGCTACAACTTTCTGTGTGGCAGGAGAAAGCTCCCTGGCCCAGCTACAGGGGTTGCTATGTTAGGGAAACTTGCTTCCAGCCCTCCCCAGCTTAGATACACTGCCAAGCAGCAGCTGTTTCAGCCATGGCCTGCCTCCCAGGCACACATCCAAACCCAGGTCATTACCATGGCAGTGTCACACTGTGCTGATGGGTCATGGTTCAATTGTGCTTATGCAACTGATGAGATGTTGCTTGTGTGACTTGATTTACATTGTGGCTTTCCACCTCTCTGTCCATGGGATATACCACCTTGTAGGGGTATAATGCAAGGAACCCTAGAGGAGGGTTCCCACCTATAGGTGCTGAGGGAATGATTCCATCGGCTAAAGGTAGCTTAGGAAGAAGCCCATGGGTAAGAGAGATGAGCCACTGGAGGAGGAGGGGTGGATGGTGGGGCAACAAGAAATGAATCCTGGGGTGTCCAGGATGAGTGACCTTATAAAGCCTGATGGGGAAGTGATGTAGTTGCTCCACCCATTGAACCTTGGGCTTAAAGCCCTCCCATTCAATTGTGCTTATGCAACTGGAAGAGATGATGCTTGTGTGACTTGATTTACATTGTGGCTTTCCGCCTCGCTATCCGTGGGATATACCACCCTGTAGGGGTATGAAGCAAGGAACCCTAGAGGAGGGTTCCCCCCTATAGCTGCCATGGGAATGATTCCATTGGCTAAAGGTAGTTTAGGAAGAAGCCTAAAAAGAATACCCAATCAGCTGTCGAGAATCAAAGAGGTGAGGATGATGGATGAATGAATTTTGAGAACATGATTAAAGGCGGATTTCCTAAGGAGAGAGGGGACAGCTGTGGCCACCATCCACCTCCATCCAACAGTGGAATCTAACTAATTAACCTAAGAAAGCACTAACCCTAAATAATATTATGACCATTGTCACAGAGGAGAGGAAAAAACCCCTTTGAGGAGGAAACCTCTGTGGATCCAAGGCCTAGGTTGCCTTCCCTTCAGGCTGATGATGTTTGATTTAAGAATGTATGTTGCTAAAGAGAAGACTATGAGTAGGGGTAAAGAGAAGGATATGAGTAGGGAAGATGATGATGGGATAGGGAAAAACCTCAAAAGAAAGCACAGATCGAAGAAGGAACAGGAGGCAGCATGGACCCAAGAGGGGTATGCTTGATGAGTCAATGGGAAGGAGTAGATCCATGTGGAGGTAAGATGAGTGAGGGATATCCAGATGCGCTCATAAGAAGACTGAGGATGATGAAGACTGATGATGATGATCGCTGCAGGAGTGCAACAGTTCAATGAGAAAGCATAAGACCCAATGAGAGGTATGCTCGATTGAGCGATGTGATCAAGTAGATTCTGAGGCCAAGAAGGCATGCCTGGAACCAGAGGGTATGCTCAGGTCAAGTGATCAATTGGAGCAAAATGGACTATGGATGAGGATGGAGTAAAGCCATGATTAGAGTGAATCCTTGATGGCTGGTATGAGATAAGACATAGTGAATGATGACCAGAGTCATGAACCTGATACATGTGGCAAGTGGTCCATGGGTCGATGAGGTGGCATATAATTCATGATAGGTATGCCCAAAAGAAATATCTAGTGCAAGCCAGAAGGAGCCAGCCAAGGCATACTGATGGGCCTTGATTGGAGTGGATCCTCGATGGCTGGTATGGGATGGGAAATTCAGGGCCAGATGGAGTCAGCTAGAGACAGCCAATGAAGTGGATGGCAGAGCAAGTGGGCAATGGCATCTTATACAGAGCAAGGAAGGGAGGATGGAATGGGAGGGCAATGAAATGAGAGTGCATTCCACAAAAGCACAGCAAAGGGCCAGAAAGCAGAACATTGCCCCTAAGATATGGAGTCATGTATCAGCATGAAATGATTTATCCAATTATGGATAGCATGGATCAGAGAATTAGAGGACAGAAGGGGGGGGGATGAGAGGAGCTTGATCCCCAAACAGAAGGAGCCCACTATCTGAAGACAAAAAATACACAAAATAAGAAAGTGCGACACATTCAAGGCCTTAGCTAGATGGGAGAAGACCCTCAGAGAAGCATAGCAGGCTGCACAACCCCCACGATGCCCACAGCAACTCCAGAGAACCCCAAAACAAGGTTGTCCCAGAATATAGTAATGCACATAAATTGCAGGCAACCCAAGGAGTCACGGAAGCAGGAGGACAATCCCTCCGACAGTGGCAAATTGGATCCCAGAGCAACAGCAAAGAGGCATGGGCTGGACATGAGCAGACATATGAAATAGTGTGCAAAGAGGCTACCTGAGGGAGGGGATGAGGTGGTTGACAAGTGGCCCATGAGGTCCATATGGAGAAGAGCATGTATAGCCCTTATGGTCCATGGGAAAATATTGTACAGGATCTGAACAAGGCAGTACTAGAAACTGTGATACAAAATGAACTTGTCAGGGATGCTCTCCCACTGGTCATTGACCGCAGTAACGCCATACATTAGAAACTGTTTTTCTGTCTTGTAATTAAGCAGTTCCCCCCAACAAGGTGAATCAATGTCAATGATACCCATGATGTACATAGTGGATATTATCATTCATTCTGCTTACCAGATCGAGGGCTGGAAATGGCAAGAGGCAGGAAAGCAAGAGCAGCAATACAGCAAAGTTGGACGAATCCAAGCTGAACTAGGGAAGTAAGGAGGGCAGGTGACTGGCATTGAGATGCCACAGAGATAAAAGGAGCAGGTGAAGCAAGCCATGGAGCCGGATGCAGCAGACCACAGAAGCAAGATGGAAGCAGGAAGGGCCCCTGAGATAAGATCATTGGAGACAGCCCCGGAGGGTCAGGAACGGGATAGTCAATAAGGCAGGGCAAGCAAGCAGACCTCAGGAAAAGGTGGGGAAAGGCAGAAGTCTGTGTTGGCAGTGCACCGAGCAGGCTGTGGGCACATGCAAACATGTGGAGAAGAGCTGTTAGAGTGAAGAAAGGGAGCGAGGAGCAGAGGGAAAGGAATGCAGCAGGAGAGCCACCAGCAGCAGCTAAAAGAGTGATAGACACAGCAGCCTCATGGAGCCACCTCGGATGGGCGCCAGAGGTGCATGAGGGGAAGGAAGCAAAACAAACCAAGGGAGGAATAGGCAGGTGGCCAGAGGTGACCATGGAACAAACCCACAAGAAGTGAAATGAGCAAGGGAGGACAGCGCCTCCAGCCGCAACAAGAAACAAATCCTGGGGAGGCCCAGGATGAGTGATCTTATAAAGCCTGATGGGGGAGCCCATTGAACCTCAGGCTTAAAGCCCTCCCATTGTGGACTGGAAGCCTAATATTTAGGGTCAATGAACCTAACACATCTGAGGATATTCTGTTCTCTAGTTTTAAAGTTATAGGGTCTTAACATGCTGTAGTTTACATGATAGTGAAATGCAATTTTAAAATTTATGAACATCTGGAAGATTAATACTCAGTCAACTTTGAAGACAACAATCTAAAACTTGGTATACGTCTGTAGTGGCCTCAGTAAAAGGAGAATTACAAATGTAGAGCAATTTGAACTAATACTTTTGAAATTATGCAATTTATATAATTACAAAATGTAATTAAAAAAAATGTTGAATGTTTGTTTAGAGGCTTATAACTCAGTCACCTTTAAAGATAGTGACCTGAAGCTTGGTGCCATCTGTATGGTCCTTGCTATTGTGCATTCAACATTCGACATGTGATGCAATTTGGACTTACACTTTTGAAATTAAATGGAAATAACTGCAATCACAATTTTGGCAACATTTTGTGAAATTTTCAAGGAAATTTAACACAACTTTGTGCAAGCATTTTGCCAGATTTTTTTTGGTGGAGGATACATTTCACACAGCTCTACTCATCAAATGCAATAGGATCCATGGAAAAACATAATTCCCTTGGTTCCATTCCAACTAGTTGATTACTGGTAGCTTTGCAATTACTCAGAGAGAACTTTGAGACCAAATCTGTACTTGTTAAATAGCTTTTCAAGATGTTCACTAAAGTCTTAGGATTGCTGGCCTTAGACCAATTAATTAAAATAAAAGAAGGGAATTCAGAAGTAGCTGTTTAAGCTTTTGTACTGATTTTCAAAACAAATTTGGATTTGTTGTATTACTTGATTGAACTTTACTGAAAAAATAGTCACACACAAGGCTTATTTAATTTGTTGTGTTCTCTTCTGAGAGATCTGAATGTCTGCCAGTCAAGAAGAAAATAATGCTTTAGCTATCTTCCAGGCCTTATCATATAATTTACAAAGTTTCACTTAGCATGCAGAATACCAAGAGGCATTACTTAATTAAACAAGGCCTTCTTTTCCTGGTGGGTGCATGCTTGCACAGCTCAATAACTTGCTGTATGAAAAAGGAACAAGGATCCTCAACATTACGTAGTAAGGTCAAATGATCCTATTGAACCTTCTCCAAATCAAGCATGACATTTAAATTTATATAGTCAAATGACTAAAATGTCTGTCCATATACAATTTGGTTTACTCCATATTTTCAGATGCCAGCTAGCACGCAAAAAATGGCTTGGTGGTCTGATAGGGTATTAGATAAGACTGCATTAGATGAGAAATGTTCTTGTCTATTGGTAAATATTAAATCAAGTACGGATAAAGAATTAATGTAATTCATGTTTAATCTGGTAGGATCTATGGTTAATTGAGAGACCCAACTCTGAAGCCCAATCCTCTAATAAAAGTGCACCTACAGTCCTGCCGCAATTTTTGTTAAAACCTCAAAATTACATGATTAGCTCTGTAAAGAGAAATGTCAACTTCTGCCATATCTTGGGATATCCAGGAAAACAATTAAACATTCATTAAGTAGTAAATTAGGGACAAAAGCTACTGTGTACTAGAGTTAGCATTGAAAGGATGAAGAAAGATGGAGGAAAAATGTGGAGGAAGATAAGAAGAAAGTGAACATATCAAATAAGTAATTCTGTGTTCATAGTGGAAGTTACAGGGCCACTATTGAACAGTATGATACAATTTTGGACACAGCTAATCACAAATTAGACATGGGATTTATACTGAAAGAGAGGGTACTAAATAATTTAAGGGACCTAAAGGTAAAACATTCCTGTGGCTATTGGCCTGATAGCACTGAGAGATGAGGTGCTGGAAGCCACACCTCGTACCATGCCAGCAACCTGGGTTTGGGAATGGAGTCGGGCCACAAGGGGTCAGCAAGGGAGGGAAGGGATTGAGCATCTGAGGGACTGCTCTCCCTCTTCGGGGTGGGGGGAGGTCAGTGGTTGGCATGCTTCTGGCCCCTAGTGGTGGCTGGGGGGCAGTGCACTGACACTATAAGCAGAGAGGCGGAGAGGGGGCAGATGCCAGGAGGAGCGCTTGCTGGTGCGTGCTTGCTCCTCCATTGGCGTCATTGCACGCCCCCCTCTCCAAAGGGAAGAAAACTATCCAAAAACTGGAATCTGCCTGAGGATGAAGATTGTCCCCTCACAGCATCGCTGGGGGGCACCTCCCCTGAACTGGATCCTGGTCGATGGGTTGAGTTACTCCCCACTAGGGATGGATTAAGTGAGCAAAATTCACTCCACAGAGAAATCTGTGAAATTATGCCCATTTCATGGAATGAAATGCAGAATTTCCCGTGGTGGAGTGGTGAAATTGCACCCAGCTGAATGGCAAAATTTCACCTTCTGCAGTGAAAATCCACCTTCAGTGGTGAAATTTCACCCGCAGAAGGCAGAATTTTGCTCTCAGAAGACGAAATTTTGCAGTGGAAGGTGAAATTTTGCTGCGGTAGGTGGAATTTCACCACGGAAGGTGAAATTTTGCCCATGGAAGTCAAAATTCCACCTAGGCAAAATTCATCCTTAGGCGGAAAGAATTTGCGAATTGCTCTGCCAGGCAAATTTGGCCACTTTGTCTGCCCTTCGCCAGTGAAATTTAAATTCACTGTATCTCTACTCCCTACCCCCCCCACCACGAGGGGTAAGTCGTGGGGTCTGAGGGGGATGGGGCCTAATACCCAGTGGTGCGGGCAGGGGAGATGTCCGATGGCAGGGGCGGACTCTGGCAAAAACAACAGTAAACCAAATAAAACAATAAAACATTCCTGTGGCCGGTGGGATACACCCAAGGGTAGTGATGAAAGCAAAACAGGACCTGGTGGCACCCTTGGAAGACCTGTTTAATGAATCACTAGCAAATGGCCTGGTGCCAAGGGTATGGAGGGTGGCAAACATGGTCTGCCAGCACACAGATGAAGATAAGGAGAATACAGCAAGATACAGGCCAGTGAAACTGACATCTATAGTTGGCAAGCTGCTACTGTAGATGCAATCATGAAAGTAAGTGTAGTTGAATTCCTTCAAGTTTTATGGGCTGATGTATAGGAATCATTATGGGATTTTGTCAAATGAACTTGCCTGATTTTTTCCATTCTGAGACACAAAGGGTGGATAAAACATAGGTAGTCAAGATCATGTACAGCACCTGGATTTCAATAAGGGCTTTGATTCAGTGCCACATAGGAGGCTAATGTTGAAGGAGTGGGACCTAGGTCTAGGTGAGAGGTTAAATATCTGTATAAGTAATTGCTTGACAGATATGTCTCAGACAGTGGTTTTCAATAGTTAATTCTCTATGATTAGGGAGGTAACTAGTGGAGTGCCAAAGGGATCTGCCTGTGGCTGTCACTTTTTAACATGTACATACTTGATATAGTGTAGTGGTGGGGTTGCAGGGGAAAGTCTGTTTGCAGATGACACAAAACTCTGCAGAAGATTGAATTATGCAAAATGAATTAATAACAAGGAGAGGGATTTAGAGAGACATTCTATTTTGCAACTGAAATTGATTGCCAGGAAATGTAAAACGATGCACACTGGTAGCCAACATCTGCACACAGATTATTCTGTCAATATGGGAAGGATGGTGCAAGTGAAAGAAGAAAGTGACTTGGGGTGATATTTATCAATTGTCTTAAAATCTCTTCCCAATGAAATAAACTATCTGGAAAGGAAAACTGGATGTAAGGATTCGGAAGGAGGGGCTTCATCAGGCTGAGAAGTGAGCAATACTGTGGCTTCAGTGATTCAAGCAAATCATGAATACTGTTTGCGATTCTTGAGCACACATCCATGAAAGGACAGAAAAAGATTAGAGACCATACAGAAAAGGTGAACCAAAATGGTCCAGATGCAGCAGGGTAATACAGAGGTACAACAGGGTAAAAAAGCATGAAAAACTGGGCACATAAAGAAAAAATACATTTCAATGTGCCTGTGCAACTGGTTTCATGTTTGTGTAATGTAGATAAACTTTGGCTGTTTGCTTTTCTATCCATGGGATATACAACCCTCTAGGGGTACGAAGGCAAGGAACCCTAGGGGAGGGTTCCACCTCTTGAGGTGCCATGGGAGTGGTTCCCTTGACTAAAGGTACCTTAGGAAGAAGTCCACCAGACAGAGAGGTGTGCTGCTGGTGGAGGAGGGGTGGATGGAGCGGCAAGGAAAAAATGCTTGTGTGTGGAGTGAGGATAGCAGCCCTTAAAAAGGCCAAAAGGGAAGTGTGGCCAGTTGCACCACCCCCTTGAACTAGAGCTATAGCCTTCCAATTCAATGTGCCTGTGCAAATGGTTTTGTGGTTGTGTAACGTAGATAAACTTTTGTTGTTCACCTCTCTATCCATGGGATATACCACCCTGTAGGGGTACGAAGGCAAGGAACGCTAGGGGAGGGTTCCACCCCTTTAGGTGCCATGAGGATGATCCCCTTGGCTAAAGGTATTTTGGCAAGAAGCCCCAAAAGAGTGAAAAGCAAAGCATACAATGTAGTGAACATGTATCAGTGTCAAGGACCTGTACGTAGGTTGGTTTGTAGTATGGGTTTAGATGGTAACATGGGTGGTCAGTTGGTAGTATTGTTTGAGTAGAGTAGGCAGGAAACAACAGGTGAATAGTGACCCACTTGGAGGTCTGACAGTAAGGCATGGAGGTCTGGCTTCCTAAGGAGAGAGAGAACAGCCAACGGAGAGATGGGACACTTACAGATGGCCACCCTCTCCATTCAGCAAAGGAAACCTACCTAAGTGACCTAAGGATTATTGCCTAAGGCTATGTAAATATTATGACCTGTGGCATGGAGGGGAGAAAAAAAAACCTTTGAGAAGGAAATCTCTGGGGATCCAAGGCCTAGGTTGCCTTCCCTCCAGGATAGTTTGTTTAGTAGTGGCACTGCTGCTGCAATTTGACAACCAATCAAAGAGGGGTGGAAAATATTCCAATATGGAGGAGGGCTCTCACATTATCTATCTAACAGGAACAGTGTGAAGGGTTGTGAGCGAACTCTGCAACACAGATCCTCCAAGGCGGGAAGAGGAGAGCAACGACTGCCAAGGCACTCAGCTGGCTTACAGATCTAAAAACAAACCAAGTGAACCAGAGGCAGTCATGGGGAGAATAACGTAGAAGGTGCCTTAGGCAGATGGTGCTGCAGCTAAAGGATAGCAACATAGCCTCCCTTCACAGCTTAGTCAAAATTCAGCCTCAAGAGGCACCGCTGTGCACAAACTTTTAGACCTAATGGCTAAAGTTTCACCAGTAGTGAGGACATTCCCATTATTGGCCAGAAAGGAAGAACCCCACATCAGAAATCACACATTCAGGATGCAGACTAGGGTGTACAGCAAGACCATCAGCTGCCAGCGAGCTCGAGCAAAATTGATGGGCATGGTTGACTAATCTTATGTAGCAATGGAGAAGGCCACACAAGGCACTGGAGAGAATACCAGGTACTAAGCAGCAAAAGAAACACAGTAGGTATGGTACAGGCAGCAATGATTAACCTTGTAAGCATGTGGAACAATGGAAGTGCTGAGAGTTGGAGACCATACATAGGTCAAACATGTTTTAAAACAAGCTGCAGTGCAAGATAACCTGTGCCTTTAATGGTGTGAGGCTAGCCAAACAGTCTATCAATGAGTACCAAATAAAGGTGACAAATACTCAAAGGAGTTTAGCAGCAAAGGCAGTAGCCTAATGAAAGGCAATTAGGCCACATGGAGCCACAGCTCTTCAACAAAACCCCCAGTCCCCTGCCATAAGAAAAACAAGGAAACAAAGGGAAAGCACCATGACCCACATGCAGATTTTTAAAACTAGTTTACAGCAACAGCAGGAGCTGTGCTGACGTCCAGAGTATAATAAAGCAGTGTGGAGTTGGGAGAAGGAAGGTGTGTGACTGACACAGAATCACGCTCTCTCACTTTGTGGAGTGAAAGTGGAGAAGCGGGGAGACTTTTGCTAGGTGGCTTATTTTAACAGGTATGCCACCGTTGCCTGTATTTGCTGGTCTCCTCACCAGTAAATCTTAAATTCTGCCTTGTGTCGATCAGAGTTCTTCCTGGTGCTTTTGTCTTTTTCCAACAGAAGAAAGAAGAATTGAAGAAGAAGGAGTGAGAAGCAAGGGGCGGAGGTGTCTGCTATTAGGTGGCACCCGGGAGGGTTTCCCGAGGTGGATTCCCCGGTTTGGAGTATGGACAACAGCCAGTCAGAACAGCTCTGCACCAAGAAAGAAAGCTCCATTCTCTTTTATTAAAATTGAGTATTCTTCCTTCCTCCAAATTGACATTTATGTTTTTGCTGCTTAATATTAACTGTTTTAAAATCCTTTTTAGGATTTGGGGCGTGATTTTTATGGTTTTTATGATCTGTGTCTGTGATTTGACCCATGAGATGTGCTTATGTTTTAGTGTTTCAGTGTTTTAATGTATAAGGGATTATTTTAAGTGTATAAGTTTAAGAAGTTTTTAATTTTTCATGCCAAAATCACTTTTTTCAATCACGTGAGTCGCAAGAGCAAGGTACTAATACACATGCGTGGCGTCTTATCTCAGATTTTTTCTGTAAATGAAGATCGATGGCACACTACATTTTTATGGGCGACACCAAGTAAAGTTATATCTTTGTATTTTTCAGCTTTTGGCTCACTTTAGGATGAGTTCTCGTCCTTTAGTGCGGGAAAAGTTCGTTTATTAAATTACGTGCCTTTTACGAAATTTGATGCAAACGTGCATAAGGACACAAGTCATTATTTTTTGTGTGGATTTACCCTACGGATATATTTAGCTGCTCTCCTTCTAAGAAATAGGTTTATATATATATTTTTTAAGTATAATGGACTCTGAGTCTAGGAGCTCAGGATTTCTTGCTGTTTAGAGAGGAATGTGATAGGCACTTAAATATATACTAAGCAGTTAGTCATAAAGCAGCAGGTTGTTTGTGAGACTTTTCTTTTTGGTATAACTTGTAATTAGTTATAACAAATTTCAGTATTAGATTTTTTTTTTTTTTGCTATTTGCCTGTTACTTATGCACTTTTTTCTCCGTTTTTAGTGTATTATCTGGATATAATAAACTACGGAGACTGTGATGCACTACATGTTACTAGAGTCCTACAACAGACTTTGCTGGGGATTTTAGGACCACTGTAAAGCCATAGAACCATAGAGCCTGATAAATCCTAGTCTTTAGCCTAAGGATTTAACTTTTGACTTGGGCCTTTTTACAAGATTCTAGACTGTAAGGCTCGGAGATCAAAATTTGGACTAGCGTTTGAAGTATTTGCCTCAGTGAAAGGAACTGTATTGGAGAGGTGCTTGAAGTACTTTCTTTTCAGTGGAGGAACCGTACTGAAATTCTGCTGCTCAGATTTGCTGGAGTTGTTATTGTTCATTTGAGGATTATAACATCATAACATTCGAAGATCTAAAACTTTTTTAAAAACATTTTTTTTTTTTGGTATGCCTCCAATTACTAGAAGTAAAATGCCCATTAGCCAGAATTTAAGTCTGGCTAAGCAAGGAAGATCGTTCAAGGGTATTCACAAAAACCCACTTTCCTTAAAAAAATTGGCCACGAGGCCACTTAGTAAAAAACATAATTTATTCAGTGATAAGTTTATATCGCAAGAAAATAGCAGGAAATTTAAAGGGAAAAAGGTTGATATTCAACTAGCATCTACACTAAATGAAGGTATAATGACATTTTTTAGTGTTGTTCCAACTTATGACAAAAAAGATAATTTAAAGTCCACAACAACAACAGATTTTGCAAATAATGAGGGGGGCCTCATGTGATTTAATTAGTAATGTGGCAGATAGGCTCAGTCTGCCCAAATGCAAGGATATTGAGGAGTCCCCCAAGACTCACTATGCTAAAATTGATTACTCAAATATTTTTCATAATCTGACTATATTAGATACAGAGGTGAAAAGTATGAGAGAAACTTTAAGGCCAGATCTGAGTGACCCTGTGCAGATGGAGATTACTCAGTCTGGGAAAGAATCTCATTCAAGTAAAAGTGATATAAAGGGAAACATACAGGTGAAGTTCCCGGGGGGTGGGAATCAACTGATGGAGATTTCAGATCACTCGAATGGGGCTGAATATACTAATACCTCATGGACAATGAGTCCAGAGAATAGAAGAGTTCCTGATTTTGAGGGATTAGCAAGGGATATTGTAAATGTATTTGAGAGATCCACTTAATTCTAATATTTTCTTGTTTAAACAGTTACTTGATATCAAACAAGATATCTCTTTCATTAAAGGGGTGTGTCTGGAAAACAAGGATAAGTTAGATCTGATGGGTAAAAGATTTGTGGAGGAAGATGAGGGAAAGATTATGTCTACTCAATATATTAGAGAAAACTTAATCTTAGCTCAAAGTGCAATTAACATCTCTTTGGGACAAATTCCAGGTTGTAGTGATCAATTTTATCAGGAAACTTATCAGGAGTCTTATAATTTAGGACTTAATGACTCTTTAAAGCAGAATGATACCATTCTGATGCAGTCAATTATTAGTAATGGTTCAGAGTGTATAATGTTACCTAATAAAGATATAAGAGATACTAGTATTTGTAGAGAAATGGTGGAGAAGTTTCCAGTTTTATGGGAAAAGGGGGAGAAGCAAGAGGGATTCGGAGAGATTTTTAAGGTTAACAAAGGCAAGTGTAGATGCAAATGCAAGAGCAAGTGTAAATGTAAGAGCACTAAATGGGATGGGGTAGGAATTGAAGGACCCAAAGTGAGAAAGGAGAAAGATGAAGAGAAAAGTAATGACGCCTTAATAAAATTTAAAGAACCTCCAAAAGCAACTATGAGTCAAACAAAATCTGACACTGTTCCATTATCCTTAAGCACCATAAGCCTTAGCCTAGATTTAATTGAACATCATGGACAGAGAGAGAAAGTAAGTAAAAGTAATTCTAAAAAGGGGATTAGTCTGAAGAAGCAGGAAAATCAGGGATAAGTAAGATAAGTAGGAGAATGTCAAATAAAATATCTGCATTAGTAAATAAGGGAAATGATGTTATGAAACAAGAACTTAGTATAGTGAATAAACAGGCTAGTGTGTCTCAAAAAGATAACAAATGTTTTAAAAACTGTTTGTCAAAATCCTTAGGGAGTGATTTTGTGTTACCATTATTTAATGTGTCATGTATTCCACAAGAAACTCAGGAAAAGTTAATGGATTTATTGAGTAATCTAATAACAACTTTATTGGATGGATGCATTTTAGTCAAACATTGCATTAGTATAGTCAGACCAGTTTCAACTCTGGAGCTGGTTCTGCTGGTTTCTAATCAATATCATCTTTTAAAGGCAATTGGTAAAAAAAACTAAGGAGTTTGACATAATGGGGATTAATGTTGGGGATTTACTGACCATAAATGATCTATTTCCTGAATTCTATACTGCCAAAGGATATGTAGTAACTTAGCAGGACACATTGGTCTCTATTTTTGGATTAAAACAATGGTACAAAGAGGATAAATTTAATTTAAAAAATAAATTAATAGACTTTTTAAGTGTTTGCTTGGGAACTTCTGTTGGCAATTCTGAAATTGACAGTGTTAAAAGATTTGAAGATGATGGGCAGGTTGTCTCTAAGGTTAAACAGGATAATTTGGTCAGTGAATTAAACAGGAAACAGCTTATTCTGGGTCAATTAGGTATTCATTTTTGTATTGAAAACATCAGAAGCAAGATAGATGATTCTTTCTCATCCATTCAGCAGAAGGGAAAATGTTGGGAGTTTATGGTCGAGACAGCCAACAAATATGAAATGTTATCTTCATTGAATCAATGACAAACAGATCTTGTCAGAGGGAGGCCACAGGGATTAACTACTAATTTTTCACTTATGTCTGATTTTAATAAATCAGATTTGTCTATGTTCAATATTTTGTCTTGGAACATAGCAGGACTTGGGGGGAAGTTGGGGGATCCAGAAACTATTCAGAATCTGAATTTATTTGATCTCATTTGTGTGCAAGAAATATGGGCACTTTCTAATGCATATTTGGATGGGCTTCAATCTTATAACAAATCGGCTAGTCGAATTAGGAAATTTGGAAGGGGCTCTGGAGGGCTAACTATTTTTATTAAATTGGACATTGATATAAAAACTGAAGAACTAAGTAGTAACAGTAATGGCTTACAGGTATTTAAAATAATAGATAGAGATAAGAATTTGTGGTTCATAATTAATGTCTATCATAATCCTTTTAGAAGTAAATATAGTGATCCAGACTTGTTTACGTCTCTTAATGAAGTAGTTGTAAACATTCAAAATGATTTCCCTGAATGTGGACTGTTAATCATGGGTGACTTTAATGCTAGACTAGGAAATTTAAGGGCCTGTAATGAAGATACAGAGGAGGTTTTGTCTTTAAGAGATACAGTAATTCCAAAGTACGAATGATAAGAAATGCAAAGGATGTTGTAATAAATAAATGTGGAATTGAGCTGCACAGGCTAATAATGGATAGGAACTTGTGTCTATTGAATGGAAGGGTACAGCAGGATTTAGAGGGTGAATACTCATTTAGGGGGAGTAATGGCTCATCAACAATTGATTTTGTATGGGTAGATTTAAATCTAATTGACCAGTGTCATTCACTGTATTTGAATCCAAGACCCGAGAGTCAACATTTAGGAGTTGAATTTAGTTTAATTAGGAAATATGGTATTACTAAATCTAACAAATATGAACCATTAATGATTCAGTTAAGAAAGAACAGAATTGAGTGGGATATGATTGAAGCACTGAACTTTGAAGAGATCCTACAAGATACAGGTATCCTAAAAAGATTATCAGAATCAGTGGGTAATGCATGTGTTAATCAAATAATATTTGATTACAATATTATTATAAATGCTGTAGCCCACATAATAACGAAGGAAACAAAAATAAAAAAGAAAGAAGGACAACCATGGTATAATACAGAATGTAAACAAGCTAGAAAACATCTTAATAAAGAATTTAGATTGTTAAAACAGCATCCGAATAAAGAGAATAATAAAAAAATGAAACAAATAAGAAGAACCTATAAATTGGTGTTAGTTAAAAATAAAAGGAATTATACCAAACAATTGTGGATGGAATTAAAAAGGGTGGTCCATCTAAAGGATAACAAATTATTTTAGCAAATTGTTAGATTTGGAACCAAAACTTTTGACAAAATTGAGGCACACATTGAGTCCAGCAGTTGGGAAATTTATTTTAAACACATTTTCTGTAGGGATGACCCTGATTATCTCTTAAAAATAACACAATTGAAGATCAGTGAACAAAAATATAGACCCACCAATGAGATAACTATAATGGAGATAGAAAATGCGATGGATTCATTCAAAAAAAGAAAAGCACCAGGACCGGATGGGGTACCTTTGGATGTTGTAATTAGGACTAAACAATATTGGATTCCATTTCTTTATAAATTGTATAATTATGTGTGGACAACTGGATTATTTCCGAGGAGTTAGAATTTAAGTATTATAGTCCCCATTTTTAAGAAAGGTGACAGAAATGATCCTAGCTGTTACAGGCCAATAAGTTTACTCGACACTATAGGGAAATTATTTATCAAAATTATTGATAGAAGGCTATATTTATGGGTAGAGTCTAATATTATAATCGATGATGCACAAGCTGGATTTAGAAATAATTATTCAACAATTGATCAGATTTTTGTCTTGGCACATTTAATCCATAAGTATAAAGTAGTAAAAAAACCAAAATTATACTGTGCGTTTATTGTTCTTAAATCAGCATTTGACAAAGTAAAGAGAATTCTGCTCTGGGAAAGACTTTTAGACTTTGGAGTAGATCCCTCATTATTGGAAATAATAAGGTTAATGCATCAGGACAACTATGTTAGTATTAGATATAACAATAAAGGTGAAATCAGTAAATGGTTTAGCTCAAATACAGGAGTTAAACAGGGTTGTTCACTAGCACCACAATTGTTCAATTTATTCTTCTGCACTGTGCTGAATAAAATGCACAGTGAAGAATTTCATCTCCCCAAAATTGGTCAAAGGGCATTACCCTATTTGGCTTATGCCGATGATGTAGTTTTACTGTCAACTAGTCATTTAGGTCTTTCAAGAAGTCTGGATAATTTTCATGCAAACTGTGTTAGTGCAGATCTCCAGATAAATTATAAAAAAAAAAAACTAAGGTATTGATATTTGGTGACAATAAGAACAAATACAAATATTATATAAATCACAAAAAAATAGAAGAGGTAAAGAGTTTTTGTTATCTAGGTATAACTTTTATCAAACAAGGGAATTGGAATGAACACCAGAGGGAAACCAAGATAAAGGCAGAGAAATTTGTCTCTGCAATTTTGTCTTTTTTTTCAAGGTTGGTGAGAATTCTATTAAAGGGAACTTGATGGTTATTGATGCTGTAGTTAGATCACAGCTCCTTTATGGAGCTGAGATCTGGGGAATCAATTATAATAAAAGGGACTTGACCCAACTCTGAACAAACTTTATAAGAAGATGTGGACTTCCAATCTCGCCCCATCTTCGTTAGTTAGAGCAGAGTTGGGTAGGGTCTCAATTGAATGTTATATCCAGCAAAGGCTGGTAAACTATTGGTTAAAAGTCTTTAGAATGAGTCAGAACAGACTTCCAGGATTTGTTTAGAGGAAGGTCTAACAAATTTTCATTCTTATAAACTTTTCCCCTGTATGCAAGGTAAGAAAGCATCAAACCACTAGGTTTAATGTCAATTATAACAGATAGCTTAAGATTTTCACCAGCCCAAATAAAGAAGAAATTAACATCAGGATAATTAATGTATATATACAAAAGATCTAGAGTTTTCCAGATTGTCAAAAGTGTGCCCATGGTTAGCTGAAAATAAAAGATCACATAAATTTGAATCATATTTGGAAATATTACAAAATCCTAAACATAGGAAAGCAATTACTTGATTTTGTTTTGAATGTTTCACTAGCAACGTTAGGAGAGGAAAATCTGAGAAAAACAAAAATATGGACACTAATTTTAAATGTGGACTAAGTGAAGATAATTTATTACATGTAGTTTTGCTTTGTCCTCTGTACAATAAAATGAGGACTTCTCTTTTGGGTGGTTTAATCCAAAAACGTACATATCAACCAGTCCATATTCTGAATTTTCTATTAAAAACACAGAAAAAAGAAGTGCTTGTCCCTGTGGACTCCCTCTTAAGATATATGGAACTTAAATGTCTCCATTTAAAAACGTTACCCATGTAAAAGAATGTCGCACTGTGTAACTGATGGTGATAAAAAACTATATATATGTTGTAGGCATAATTAAATTAGGATAACTATAAGAAAGCCATATGGTAAATGGATTTAAAATGTGAAAACATAACTGTAATGGGTCTGTGATAACTCGATACTATGTGGTCTTCATATACTGCTGATGTATTCTTATTATTGAGAATTGTTTTTATAATATATCATTTTAATATGATTTTTTTTTAATTCGATATATATGTCTTGATTTGTAATGGCATAAAAAGCCGAACAATAAACTTAAACAAACAAACAGTGTGCAAAAGTAATTGAGCAGCATCCAGCAGCAATTAACTATAGCTTGTAGGGGTAGCATTCTGAATGAACACAGAGGTTCCAGATATTAAAAAGGGTTGCACATGGTGCAACAGTGTTGCACCATGTGCAACCCACTGATGCTCCCCAGCACGCTATTCAAAAGGGAAAAGCACGAATCCCGATGCGCCAGAGTGCATCAGTAAAGTATGCAGGCACACGTAGGGGGGGCGTGCCCATGCATAACCTGCACTGCCTGATATTCAGCCTGGAACGTGCAGAGCCATGCATGCGCAACCCCTACCTGTGCCAGCACAAAGTTAGGCCAAAAAAAAAAGGAACAACTGATGGCCATCCACAGGTGAGCTGCCGCATTGCAGGGTGCAACACGGCAGCTGCCACCTGTCAGGTGTCCCTAGTTCCGGCTGCACCTGGCAGCACCCCCCCATGCCTGATCGTGGGCATCTGTACAAAATGAGAACCCCGTCCTATATCCCTGGTGGTCCAGTGGACTGCTATCTGCCCGATCATGGGCATTCATAAAAAACAACTCGTCCTATATCCCTGGTGGTCCAGTGGACCGCTATCTGCCCAATCGCGGGCATTTGTAAAAAAACAACTCGTCCAATATCCCTGCTGGTCCAGTGGACCACTGACTGCCTGATCGTGGGCTTCTGTTAAAAAGAAAGGAACAGGTCCAATATCCCTGGTGGTCCAGTGGACCGCTGACTACCGCGATAAGCGGGCATGTAAAAGAAAAATTCCAATATCCCTGGTGGTCTGGTGGTACCCCCACCCGCCCACTGCCCACTGCCCGCTCCCCTCCGATCAGCCAGCGGGCAGCAGCACCTCACCGCCTACGCCGCCCGCCACCTGCTGACTTGACACCTCGGTAGGACTGCCGCCCATTGGTTCATTAGGCGGAGCTATCGATCGCAGTTTTCCTGAAGAGCATTATTCCAGTTCGCGTGAATGAATCATTCACATAACTGAAATGTGTAGTATGGTATTAACGCCCATTGGCCTGCTGTAAACCAATGGGCATTCAGCCTCACCGAGGTGTCAGTCGGCAGACGGTGGGCAGCAGGTGGTGGGTGCTGCCGCCTACCGCTGACCGGGGAACAGGCAGTTACACAATGGGTGGGGGGGTACCACCAGACCACCAGGGATATTGGAATTTTTCTTTTTTACACATGCCCGTGATCGGGCAATCAGTGGTCCACCGGACCACCAGGGATATTGGACCTGTTCCTTTCTTTTTAACAGAAGCCCGCAATCGGGCAGTCAGCGGTCCACTGGACCACCAGGGATATTGGATGAGTTGTTTTTTATGAATGCCCATGATCAGGCAGATAGCAGTCCACTGGACCGCCTGGGATATAGGACGGGGTTCTCATGTTTACAGATGCCCGCGATCAGGCAAATAGCAGTCCACTGGACCACCAGGGTTATAGAACGGGGTTCTCATCTTTACAGATGCCCGCGATCAGGCACATAGCGGTCCACTGGACCACCAGGGATATAGGACAGAGTTTCTTTTGTACAAATACCCGCGATCGGGCTGCAGGGTCGTCGGTCCCGGCGCTGCTGCCTGGCAGGGTGCCAGGTGCAGAGTCATTGGGGATCAGCACACCTGCATGCAAATGGGGCCATAATGACATGCAAATGGTCCCACATGCACCTTGCATACATTATGGCCCCACTTGCATGTCAACTTTTGAATATCGCTGGCGCTGTGCATGGCGCAATGGAACTTGCGCTAACGTAACTCCATCCTCCACTCTGGCCACTTGCGCTGGTGCAGTGCCACTGTGCCATGCACACTTGGGGTGGCCAGGGTGCAATATTCAAAGATGCTGAGCCATGGCGCAGCTCCGTTGAATATCGCCCAGGCCACACCCCTGCGCAGCCAAGTTGAGCTGCACCCAAGCTTGTGCCACAGCCTGGTGCAGTTTGAATATCCAGGCCAGAAACTGTAGGGAGAGGCATCACACTGAAAGCAACAATATTTGCTTGGTATAAGTTCAGGAAACAGGATTGAGTTGCATGGAGTAGGTTACTTATGTTATTGCAAAGCAGTAAAACAGGGAATAGTTGTTAGCTAAGCAACAAAGCCATGCACCAGGTGTAATCAATTAAGGGGATCAAGGCAGAAGATTGCAGTGTAAGCTGAAACACAATGATGATAGCAGGGACTGAGGCTTGTTAGACAGAAAAGCAGGTTGAGCTAAAGCATACAGAGAATAATGCAGTGAACAGAGGGCTGCAATAGCAGATGAGGAATGGAGCCTGGGGGTACAGACACAAAGAAGCTTCAGGCAAGGAAACACAGAGTGTAACCTGAAGCACAAGTAGAAATGTATACACAGGGTACTAGAAAACTAGAAAACCCAAAAGAAACAAACAAGGCAAACAAAAGGACAGGAGGAGGAATGGAACCAGCACACACAGAAGCATGGAACAGCCGGAGGCATTAATACAAATCAAAAGCAGAACAGAAAAACAGAAGTCCAGCACAAACCAAGCAGAGTACAAGCATGCACAAGGGTGGGGTGGGGCAGTAGGCCCCAGGATGGAAGACAGACTGACAGAACCTCTGGCTGCAAGGAAAAAATGCTTGTGTGTGGAGTAAGGAGAGCAGCCCTTAAATAGGTCAAATGGGGGTGTGTGGCCCATTGCACCGCCCCCTTGAACTACAGGGTATAGCCTTCCAATTCAAGTGGATTCATTGCAAACTGCCAGATGCAAAACCCCAGCCCTTTGAAGTGCTCTGTCTCTTTGTTAGCGACCCCCGATAAAGAGTTGAGGCATCAGCAAGTGTAGATGTTTTTTACCTGGTAGTCTGCAATAAATTCACTTGAACTTTGTGTGCTCTGTTTTTTGTGTTTTTCCTGTGGTTTTACCCTTGTAGCAGCACAAAAAATTCTGATGTGAGCAGAAAACATTTGGTTGTGAGCGTATAGATTTGTAGGTTTTTTTTGTGCAATAGGCTGAACTCCATGGAGTTGTTCAGGTTGAGGAACGGTTCATTACCTAGGGGGCACAATCTCAAGTTCGAAGGGAGAAATTTGGAAAGGATGTTTGGAAGTATTTTTTTCTTTCAAATAGTGAAATAGTCTACCAAGCAATGTGGCGAATGCTGGGACCATAGCAGGGTTCAAAACACAGTGGGACAACTTTAAGGGAGGTTATTCGGAAGCACTATAATACATCTTAGAGTTTCAAGACAGACACAATGGACTTATGGTCTTTGTTTGCCCTCATTCCTCAGTGTTTCTATGTTTCTATAAGCAAACTTACCCATTTACTCTCTGAATCAGATGCTCTAGACAACAACCTAAAAAGAGCTACTGGAAATGTTTCTTCTTTTGTCTTTACAGACCCTAACTTACTGGAACCACCAGCATTAACTCCAAGTGAAGATTTTGTAAAGTTTGATAACGACAGTTACAAAATAATGCGAAGCAAAATGAATTGGAATAATGCACGGGATGAATGTGTGGCAAAAGGTGCTGAACTTGCCAGCATTTTAAATGTCTACACCCAGTCATTCCTGTGGTTACAAGTTATTAAGTATGGGGAGCCCGTGTGGATAGGACTGAACAGCAACAAGGTACAGTACAACATTCAGATTCATTTACCAGCTTATGATTAATGATAGTAAATGTTTTAGAGGAATATTTGCAGTCTGTAAAATATGTATGTGTTTTACAGTTTCAGTTTTGGTGCACAGTTCTTGGCCTTGCTATTTTGAAACAAAGGGCCAGATTTTCGAATGCCCAAGATTGCTTCAAGCCCTCGGTACACCAAAGATATGGCACACTGGCCTTACGGGAATCTAAAGGGATTTTCTATCCCTTGTGGCAAATGACACAAGCTAGACCGTTTTTGTTGTCCAGCTTGCATCAATACTGGGGACTGTTCTCATGGAACTTGTGCCTGAAATTTGGTGCAGTCTGCCATAAGTGGGTAAACTGTCATGACTGCACCCAAGATTGTAAAATTGGTCACAGTTGTGGCGCATGGGTATTGTGCACAGAAAGGGTCTAATGCAGGGATTAATGCAAGCCCTGCACCACCCATTGAAAATCCAGCCCACTATCTCCACTTATAATTAAGTGTTGTGCGCATACATAGCATTTGGGTTACATTATATACAGTACTGTATACCACACAGTAACAGAAGGCAGGAGTGTGGCTTTGCTTAAAGTACACAAAAATTATTGATTTTGTTTTGTAGTTCATGAACCACTCAGATACAAATATCTGTAAATTTGCCCAGCCAGTGTGGGCAACCAATTAAAAGGCTAAATTTACATGACCACTTCTATAATTCAAAATCAGTAGTCTTCACACACGTGGGACATGTTAAAGTTTAAGAATCTTGCCAGGGAGGCTACTATGATGCCCCCTAGCAACATTTTAATTATTCATTTGATTTGTTTACCAGGTCAGTGCAGTGGGACACATAACTCTTTCAGAGGCATGGGTCAGACGAAATTAGTTCGACATACGTACTGTTTTGACAATACAAAAAGCAAAACATTCATTAAAAACATTTACAGACAGTAACTCTGTGTAAATATTGCTTTAGACATGCTTTGAACAATCCAACAGCTTGCATTTGTCTGATGTAAGAAGGAATGGTATTCCAAGTTTTAGGCAGTACAATAGAATTCCCAATCATGGTGCATCATTAAATCTTAAATTCAGACTTATTCTGTTAATATTTATATGATCAGCCACTATGACCCAGTTCCTTTCAAATAGTCCTTTGGGGGGAAAAACACCAATACTATTTAAATCCCTTTCATCCACTGATGACCAGTTCACATTTTTATACATAGTGCAATGATTGTCTAAATGTTTGGCTCCGAGAGCAAATCTGCTAATTGAATTACACAGTGTCTTGTGTCTGGACAAGATTTTAGATATTGCACATTGCCCCATACTATACTCCCAGACTCTGGGACTGGCAATAGACAACTTTGAGCAATAGTTTTATTTCATTTGTGAGTCAAAAGTTTTTTCAACTTATACAAGATCTCTGATTTTCTACGGATTAGCAAAGTCATTGAATTAACATGCATTTCATCAGTTCGAGATCAATCTAGTATCAATCCCAGGTACTATATCTAAAGTGCTTAACTACTGTATATCCAGATTTTTCTTTTCATGTAAAATGATTTTAAAATTACCAATGTTGTTTATGAGTTTCAGAGTGCTGAAAAGTTTTTTTTACTGAGCACCAGGTTGCTATACTGAAACCAATCTGAAACCCCATTAAATTCACATTCAAGAGTACAGTTCAATAAGTTTATTTATCTGCTGTATAAATGAGAGTGCCATCAATGTACAGCTGTATTTTGGTTAGGTAAGTTATTTATAAAAGGTGAGAGCAGCAGAGGTCCCAGTATGAACCACTGTGGACTGCATATGAAATCATACTGGCATGTTACACTGTGGTGGAGGGATGCACACCACTACCTGTGAAGGGCTCCATCCAGAGCACAAGACAGAAACAACAAAAATAGAGATGGGTGATATTTACTGGTTTTAGATAGCTAACAGTGCACTTGAGGGTCTAGCATTGTAATATAGACTGGTGGAATGATGATTTTCTTGGCTCTGTTTTCAGGTTTAGTTACAGGTTTGCATGGTGTTTTAATTCTAGGCTTTGCGATCAAATTCTAGAACTTCTAACTTATTGTAATTTGGGGGAGGGGGGGTTGTAGCATCTATATAAGAACCATACTTTCTCATGATTCTGTGTACCGGTCTGCTTACTGCAGTATAAAACTGATGTTGCAGCAACCGTGATGGTACAGCGGAAAATTGAAATGATTTGGGGCATGAAAAGGTTAAGCTTTTGGACATGATAATACATAAACAAATGTTTTCCCTAGAGAGTGGAGATATGATTTCATTTTTAAAATGAATGTCTCTATTGCTGTGATTAGCAGCCTTATTCTCTTTCTTGGCTGTAGAAGCATGCATCTCCCTCCAAAAGTATCTGTGCAGCAGATTTTAGTCCCATGAGCAATGGGACTGCCTCTTCCTCTGTCTCGTGAAGACCTAGCTGGTGCTGGAAAATTTCACAGTGAAACATTTGCAGGCAGCCCTCCCATTAGTTAAATCCTCCTGTCAGTCAATTGGAACGGTTTATCTGGCTGCTGCTCCTCAATGGCTCATTGTCCCTTATAATACCAGGCAAATTTAAATTAATGAAGTCTTCTAGTGTTTCAGGAGTCCTTTTGGCATGTCATCAGGTTTAGAGAGCATGATTGTCTGGTTAGTTGTCCTCAAGCTCTTTGCCATGCTGAAATGGGGGGCAGTGGTAGCTAAGATTGCCCCTGTAATTCACAGTCTATGTATTAATATGAGGCAGTATAGCATAGTGGTTAAGGGCACTAAGCCACAATCCTGGAGGCCTGGGTTTGTATTCCATCAGCCCTCACATGCATACTGTGTAACCCAGAGCTAGTCACCTAACTTTCTTGTGCATCATGTCACACCTAGAAACAAGCTCTGGCTTAGTGTGGCTTTCCTGGTTAAACAATTTCCTTCCCTCTCTAATAGGGTTCCTACTCTTTCCAAACATTCATTGCCTGCTTTTGCTTTTATCACGGTGCACACAGCAATATCTGGTCAGGGCAGATTGCAGGCAAAGTCCAAGATCTTGTCATAACCATTGATTGCACACCTTGTCTGTGGCATTATAACCACAGGAATTTGTGGTAGTGGATCCACCCTCCTGGATGGTGCAAGTGAAGAAGACCATGCATTCTTCCACTACTGCTCCACCACTGTCACCCACAAAGTGTGCATTCTGGGGGCTAGAGGAGCCTAGAGACTGGATGTGGTGGCTAATGGCTCCATGGAGCCATTGGTAAGCACCCACACTGTGGAAGACGGTTACATCACTGTTTCTGAATCCAAATATCTGATAGCTTTCAGTGGTTTTGTTTCTTAATTGTACCTCTTTTGATATTAAAATTGCTTAAATTGTAATAATGTGGTTTTCATTCCACTGAGTCTGTGCTTTCAAATAACTCTAATGTGCTGTAACTAAGATAGATAACATCTTCAGGTACAGCAATTGTCATTAATGTTACAATTTCTTTAGCAGTTTGCTTGAAAACTAATTTATCTCATCAGCACTCAATAGTGCTTTGTGGATTTTTTTTGTTAATTATGCTTCTGATTGAATTTTGAAGGATTTAGGAAATTCTTCCAAATTCATTTGGAAACAACATTTTACCATTCTGTAAAACATCTTTTTTTTTTTTTTTTTTAAATTTCAACTATGGAATACTGCTTCGCAGTTAACACTGACTCATTAATGTAAACTGTTGAAAATGAATCCCATAGTTTAACCTAGAAAAAGGCAAAACACTTTTAGAATTCCATGGAATTTATTTAAAAAAAATTCTGGAGTCCTGTGATGCATTCTCTGCACTACCAATTTATTCGGTCACATCTGCTGGAGTAGTACCATTATTTAAATTTTCTACACAGTTTTCTATTGGCATTCCTCTTAATATTTATTTTAGCGGCAGCTTCAAGAACTCTTTGGGTGATACACAGTGTCTGACAGTGCAGAGGCAACTGATATGGAGGGGCCGTCATTGGATTTTTAGGGGACTGCACTGGAGCTGATGGCCTGGACCATGGAAGCTAAGTGGGCTAGGATTGATGACCCAGCTACACCTCCAGCTGCATCACCACCACCAGGGCTTACCTCAAAGAGATTTCTATTGGAGCTCAGCTCAATACAATCAAGGAGGCTATCTTTGCTTTGACAGCAGATTTTTAAACTCTTTGACCAGCTCTACAGGAGCTTACAAAGTGAGTTACTAACACAGAGGTTAGATTAAGCTCTGTTGAGGAATGTTGGTCCCACACAGACCCAGAGATTGTTGCCCTTTGTTCTAAGGTTAGCAAGTTAGAAGAGTGGCTGGAAGATCTAGAATGCTGAAGCCATAGAAATAATTTAGTCTTCATCAGCCTCTATGAACATGCAGAGGGTTCAGACACATTTGCTTTTGTGAAAAAGCTATGCCAAAAGATGATGGGTCCCTCCCCAAATGGCCCTACATATATTATAAAAGGAGCACATCAGGGCCTATGGCCACCTCCAGCAGGGAGAGAGTTGCCCCTACTGATATACTTTTATTTACTTAATTATCAAGATAAAGTTCATATACTTCAAAAAGTGAAAGAAGAGCAATGGGAGGGCAGGAGGTTTCATTTATTTCATGAATTCAGTCCACAGGTACAGGCCAAAAGAGTTGCTTCCCATGAGTTAAAGTCTAAATTACTTGCAGCTCAAATAAAGTTCTGCATTATGTACCCTGCTGGACTTATTGTTATGACCCCCAAGGGCCAGAAACACTTTGACTCAGTGGAACAGGCAGCACAGGAGTTGCCCTTGTATTTTTCTGACCTTTTCCTGGTACCAAGACCTGGTATAAGGAAGGATCCATGACTTTGGAGGCTATCTGATGTGGGAACTTCTTGCTGCAGTCTATGGATACTGTTGGTGATGCTGTGTCATTTTGTTTTCCTGAGCTTATTGGAGAGGACCTGGTGTTATGATTTGGTTTATTTGTTTAATGGTTTTACAGTGTGGCTGATTATAGGCTCTGCCTAGACTTTTGAGAGAATGGTTTTGGCTCGGCATTAATAATTTCATGACTCAATCAATATGGTATGCATAGTATTTCTGAATTTCCTACCGTTCAAATAGTGTACAGTGTCTGCCCTTGTTTATTTCCTAGACTTTCTTGGGATGTAGATATGTCAGCCTATTCTGCTGACTGGAGTCTTCCTTTCTTTTCCTACTTAGCAGAGCCACACTGAAACTTTAATATTCTGAGCTCCCTGTACTCAATTTACTGCTGCATCACCACTGGACACAGAAGCACTGTGTAGACATTTCCCACTGGAGCAGTTTAAGTGTATGAACTTTCAGAGATGTTTGGCTACTTTATCACTTTATTGGGACTTCATTATCTTTATAATAACAAATAGTATGGACATGGGGAGTCAGATATAGTTCATTTTTGGTTACTGCATTATTTTTGGCTTGTGAAGCTTAGTTATGACAGTTAGGTTTTCAGTCAGTATGGGTAGGGGTTGCTTGGTCCCTGTTTGTTCCTGCATACATGGTGTGTAGGGGTATTAGTTTCATTCCCTGTTTTTGTTTATTTAATTTAACAGAAACTTGTTAAATAGGACCTTTATGAGTGAGAGGTGTCACAGAGAAAAGGAAGGGGAAGAAAAAATACTTAGTATAGCGAGGGAAGAGGAAGATTTATTGATCTCCCTCTGCATTGCCCCTCCTCTTCTTCTTTATACACACTGATGCCCATCATAGTGGTTTTCTCTTTTCCTCAGTATTGGCCATGAAACACAAAGCAGTTTTCTACATCTCCCTTCACTTCCTACTTGGTTTCTATTATTAAAGAGATATTATAATATCTTCTGGGCCTTTAATTAATGCCCTTATGACAATACATGTTAGTCAGTTATCTCCCAGTACAAGCCTGATCTTACTCTGCTACCTGCCATCCATTGGCTGGACAGCAGAAGGTGGATACATGAACCTCTGAGAGTGAGTACTTTCATTCATTAGTTTTGGTTGTTTTTAATTGTTACTGACCTGTTATTTTGCTTTTTAGGATGATTGTTGTGTGGGGTGGGCTGCAAGCCCATCTGGGTTTTGTTGTAGATGTGGGGAACCTGGGGGGTCGGTTATTAGAGCTATCTTATCACAATATTTATGTGTAGCCCATAAAGATTTGTTACTTGGAATATTAAGTGAGGACAAGTGAAGCAGAAGTGTCATTGCATTTTACATTACCTTAAGAAACTTAGTGCTCAGATTGCTTTTTCCATGAAATACATTTGCACTGTGAGCAGATGCTCATTTTCCACAGGGAATGGGATGGTCAACAGCACCAGACAGACAGGGGTGGCAATTTACTTTGCCAGATATTCCCTCTTCAGCTTATTAGAGAGGTTTGAGATGGGGAAGGGTGATACATTTTGGTACATAGGCAGTTGGGGTAAGGGGTGGTTTTATTGGGTTCCATTTATGATCAAAATACAGACTGGAACCTTTTGTTAAGCTACCAATAATACTGAGAGTGGATTGGAATGTTTTGTGTCAGACTGACTTGGACAGAACCTGTCAGAGACAATGCAGCTTCTAGCCTAGTCAAAGAGCCCTCCAGGAACTTGGGGGTCAACTAGGGCTCTTAGATCCATGGAGGTTATTGTATCCTTCTGCCCAAGCATATACCAATCATTACAGCCCCCAAGATTATTTTTCTCTTTTGGATTATTTCTTAATGAGCCAGGAACTCATTCTGTATCTTTACACTTGTGAGATAGAGGCACAGATCCTTTCAGACAATGCACCAGTCACACTACAGCGCAATATAGTGCAAGGGATAGTCAGGGATAAGACGTGGTCTTTTAACCCACAATTACTTAGAGATCATTGCCTTGTAGATAGACTGCAACAATATATTCAAACATCCGTACAAGAAAACTTTGGCTCCATATCCAGCTTAGATCAGCTATTGGGAACCCTGAAAAGTATGTGAAGAGGGGAAATAATTCTCTTAGCCACTAAAGAGAAAAAGAGCAGCAGATGACTCAGCTCCTCAGAGATTCAAAATATTAAACAATAAAGTAAAGAGCTTTCAGATTTAATTTTATAGTTATTTTATGAAAGTAAACAATGGTGTCATATTTATTGAGATTCTGAGCTGGAATGAATGACAGACCTTTTTGTAGCACATTACACTCTGTGTAAAACATAGTCTGATATATTGAAATGTTGAGCTAGATATTCAAAGGGGTTGTGCCTGGTGCAGTGCAAGTCCCAATGCATTGGGGTGCAAAGATAATGTATGTGGCACATCTCCAGGGGGCATGCCCATGCATATGCAGCACATCTCAATATTCAGCCTGGAATATGTGGCACATATGCTAGCACAACCCTAAGATGTGCTGCATACCAGGTCACAAAGTCAAGCCGAATAAAGGCTCAAATGGGAGCTACCCACAGGTGAGCTGCTGCGACTGCAAGGCGCAGCACAGCAGCCGCCCTGCCGAGGTGCATCCCCAACACTGTAAAGAAGCACCTGATAATGTCCCTAGTGGTCCAGTGGTACCTCCTCCTGCCCCTAATTCCGATCACCTGAAATAATTGAAAATGAAATCCCTGGTAGTCTAGTGGTACCCGCCCACCCATCCATAACCCCGATGACCAAATATCGTATAGTAGAAAATCCCTGCTAGTCTAGTGGTACCCCGCCCACCCCACCCAGCCATGATCACTGGTAAACCCTACAAAATAAATCCCTGATGGTCCAGTGGCACCCCACCCATACAGGACCCCTGCCCACCCAGCCCCCCATCGCCGGTGGGCAGCAGCAAACCCACTCACATACCACCGCTGCTGCCCAAATGACTGCTTTCAGTATCAGCTGTGGCCCATTGGTCCACACTGGCGGGCCAATGGAAAACTGCTACACTATAATAGTCATTCACAAATATGTGAATGGAGCGGGAATGACTTCATTCACATATTTGTGAAAGACTATTACAGTATGCACTGCAAGCCTATTGGTCCACAGTGTGCACCATGTGCATTCCACTGGCAAGCCCTGCAAAACACATGCAAATGGGGCCATAGTGACATGCAAATGGCCCCATGTGTGCCTTGCATACATTATGGCCCTATTTGCATACTGCTGGGTGAAAAACATAGAAACATAGAAACATAGAATTTGACAGCAGATAAGGACCGCTTGGCCCACCCAGTCTGCCCATTTCCCTGCCTACTGGATAAGCTGCAGATCCTAGTTAACCAGCTGCCTACTTCTTCCTACCCCCACCCCCTAGAATTGCCTTATGACTGTCCCATGCTTGCTTGAATTCCACCACTGTTTTTGACTCCACGACCTCCTCCGGAAGGCCGTTCCATGCATCCACAACCCTCTCTGTGAAAAAATACTTCCTTAAATTACCTCTGAGCCACCCCCATCTTCAAATTGTGCCCCCTTGTTCCTGCACACCTCTTTTTTTGAAAGATGCTACCCTCTTGGACTTTGTTGATTCTCTTGAGGTACTTGAAAGTTTCTATCATGTCCCCCTCCTCCTTTCCTCGAGGCTATACATATTAAGCTCCTTAAGTCTCTCTCATATGTCTTCCGGTGCAGACCCTGCACCATTTTAGTTGCCCTCCTCTGGACAACTTCCATCCTGTCTATGTCTTTACGAAGACTGGGTCTCCAGAACTGCCGCAGTACTCCAGATGGGGTCCTGACCAGCTGTCTGTACAGAGGATAATAACTTCCTGTTTTCTACTGGTGATGCCTCTCCTATGCATCCCAGTATCCCCAGCCCTCCTTGCTGCCCTCTCACATTGCTTGCCCACCTTTAGGTCATCTGATATGACTACCCCCAGGTCCCTTTCCCATTTTGTTGTTGTTAGTATCTCACCCCCATTGTGTACTCTTCCCTGGGTTTTGTTTCCCAGGTGCATTACCTTGTGCTTCTGAGCATTGAATCTAAGCTGCCATACATTTGACCATTCCTCTAACCTTGCCAAGTCCTTTTCATCCTTTCCACCCCACCTTGTGCATCAACTCTTGTTGCAGATCTTTGTGTCATCTGCAAAGAGACATACTTTTCCTTCCAGTCCCTCTGCAATGTCTCTTATAAAGACATTGAAGAGGACCGGTCCTAATACTGAACCCTGTGGTACCCACTAGTAACCCCGCTTTCTTCAGAGTGGACTCCATTTACTATTACTCTCTGTGTCCTATTCTCCAGCCAACTTTTACCCAGGCTGTCATCTTGGGACCCACCCCAGGCTAGCTAACTTGTATATTAATCTTTTGTGTGGGACCGTGTCAAATGCCTTGCTAAACTCTAGGTAGGCCATGTCCACAGCCCTCCCTGATCTACTACTTTGGTCACCCAGTCAAAGAAATCTATCAGATTTGTCTGGCATGACCTTCCTGCTGTGAATCCATGCTGCCTTGGGTCCTGTGCCCTCTGACCTCTAGATACTCGACAATTCTTTCCTTCAGAAGTGATTCCATCATTTTCCCTACCACTGAGGTTAAACTAACAGGTCTGTAGTTTCCTGCTTCTGCCTTGCTCCCACTTTTGTGAGGGAATCACATCTGCCCTCCTCCAGTCCTCGGGTACCACCCATCCTCCCGTGATTTGTTAAACAGGGTAGTCAGTGGTGTCACTAATTCTACCCTTAGTTCTTTTAGAATTCTGGGATGAATCCCATCAGGCCCCATTGCTTTGTCCACCTTCAGTTTAAGAGTTCTTTCAAAACCCTTTCTTCTGTAAATGGGCTGGTATCAACTTCTGTATCCAGAGTGTTTCTACTGTTTGTTTTAGGTACCTCCCCTCTTCCTTTGAAAATACTGAGCAAAATATTTGTTTAGTATCTCTCCTTTTCACAGTTACCCTCTGCCCACCCCCTCCCCCCCCTTATTAAGCCTCACTATCCCTCCCTTGGTCTTCCTTCGCTCCCTGATGTACCTATAAAAGGTTTTATCCCCCTTCTTAACTGAGTTGGCTATCTTTTCCTCGGTTTGGGCCTTTGCTGTTCTGACTGCCTTCCCAGCTTCCTTTTGCTTTAACTGATACAGTTCTCTGTCCTGCTCCTTCTGTGATTCCTTGTACTTCCTGAAAGCTTTCTTTTTCTCTTGAACCTTCACTGCCACTTCCTTTGAGAACCATAGTGGTTTCTTACATCGTTTAGTTTTGTTTATTTGCTTCACACAAAGGCTTGTTACCTCTGTGATGGCAGTTTTTATTATTCCCCATTGTTCTTCCACCCCTCCTTCCTGCCCATTTGCTAGTGCATTCCTTAGGCACTCACCCATTTTGGCAAAGTCAGCCCTCCTAAAGTCCAGTACCTTTGCCTTTGTATGGCTTGACTCTATTGCTGTGTTTATTGTGAACCATACTGTTTGATGGTCGCTAGTTCCCAGATGGCTACCCACTTCTACATCTGTGATCCTCTCTTCATCTCCATTTGAGAGAACCAGGTCTAAGATTGCTCCCTCTCGAGTGGGCTCCAATACTAGTTGTCTAAGGCATGCCCCCTGTAGGGCATCTAGAATAACCCCACTCTTCGAAGTGGCTGCTGCAACTGCACTCCAGCTAACATCTGGCATATTCAGATCGCCCATCAGCAATATCTCCCCTTTTTCTGCCATACTAAGTATACTTTCTAACATTTCCTTGTCAATTTCCTCCCCCTGAGAAGGGGGTCTGTATACAACCCCTGTGCGGATTTTGGTGCCATTGCCGGTCTCCAAATTTACCCACAATATCAGGAATTTGCACACAGCATAACTCTGTTGTGCTGGCACAGTTCCCATTCCTGGTATTCAGCCTTGTCTGTGGGGGGGGATGCACCAGTGCATTGTAGTTGTGCAGTGCGCATTGCCTGATATATTCAGAGGAGATGTCCCATGGCTTAGCTCCTTTGAATATATCCATTAGTTGCACCAGCACAATCAGTTGCGCTGCACCACCACATGCGCCATTGCCAGGCACAGTTCTGAATATTGGGGCCATTGACAACAATGTTTTTAATTTCTTCTAATATCTTTGTCCTGGTCTGTACTGATTGTTCCCCCAGGAGTGTCTGAACTGTAATCTCCCCTTGCTGTTTCCTCTGCCTCCACCTACCCTTCACCCTTGTACCTTGCCTTGTTCATCTTTCCTGAATCGTGCAATTTATGGGCTGCATCTCAAAGGTCCCTCTGGCAGCTGAATCATTAATTGTGTCATTATAGTTATTGATCCTGATATAGGCTGAGGCATTGTCTGATAGTCCCCCCCCATTCTATATTTGTGGTCCTTTTTCCTTACGTTTTTATCCCTTCCAGATCTTTTTCCATTTCTACATTTCTCTCATTCCCTCCCCTTCCTATCCTTCCTTTATGTGCCCCCCTTTTGTACAGTATGTGACTTCTTATGGATCAAATTTACATTTTGAATATATATGTTTTCTTTTAAGATATTTATTTAGGTTGTGTATACCTGTTTACTTTGGCTATGTGATGAATTTCACTTATGTATGCTATGCACATTATATGTATTGTGAGCTCATCACCAACCTACCAGCACTGAGAAAGTGCTACTATAGTTCAATGCAAAACATTGATTATTTTTCAGGAGGGGTGACTGTAACTTTGCTGCTGATTAGTTTTAAACATTAAAGTTTGTTAACCTGCAGCAATATGTATACCTCATTTCTTCAAGCGACTGTGCAGCGAGCTTCCTCTTTGCAACTGCAAGTCATTTTTGCCTTTGGCTCCAGTCCTTGTTATTTGAAGCTGCTTCATTGTGTGTGTGGTGTTATGATTTTCAATAAAAGGACAACGTAGCAATAAATAACTTGATCTTGGTGTCCTCTTATTTTGAGGTGGTTAGTGCCTGACTTCGATTGTTTTACTACATATTTTTTATTGGGCAAATGGAATCTAGAGAGGGGAGACTCTAGTTTTGTACACCAGTGGTTAGAAATTGAGAGAGACCAGGTGAACAGAAGTCATTACCACCTTAAAGCATTATTCTTTATTCCCCATTCAAAGTTACCAAAACAAATTAATCGCACCCCCATTGCTTGGTCTGTTACGGTAATTCCCAATTGTGTGACTACTTAAAGCTCTGTTTATCCCAGAATATTTCTCAACCAGGAAAGTGATTTCTCATCACCTTTGGAATTGGGTTCCTCTCACCAACCTGGAGGATTTTTTGCAAGACTGAACAGTCCTACTGTTTGGTATATTCTAGCTGTGTTTTGGCGTGATGAATAATACAATATTTAAGTATTTACAAACTATGCATTGTATTACTCATTTCCTGGGTCCCCCCAATGGTCCAAACAAGGAGGGCTACTTCCTGAAGACTTGATTCAACTGGCCCAACAGCCAAATCCTGTCTTCCATTTGTACACATACTGCAGAAACATAGAATTTGACCGCAGATAAGGACTGCTTGGCCCACCTAGTCTACCCATTTTCCTACCTAACAGATAAGCTGCAGATCCTAGTTAACCAACAGCTTACTTCCTCCTACCCCCTGCTAGGACTGCCTTATGTCTATCCCATGCATTCTTGAATTCCCCACTGTTCTTGACTCCACGACCTCCTCAGGAGGCTGTTCCTTTTATATATATATATATATATATATATATATATATATATATATATATAATATAATAAATAATATATAATATAATAAATAAATATATAATATATATATATAAATCTTATATATATATATATATATATATATATATATAGAGGCAAAAACTCAGTTTAATGCATTAATTAGGGTTGTTCCACACAGTGACAAAAGTGAGGAAATTAGCTGTTAGGGTTGAAACCCCCTTGGACCCCCTGCCCACCCCAACTGGCACTGGGGTGTGCAGTAGGGTCGTCAGCCTAACTCTCACCCCATCCCATGTGTAAAGCAGCAGAAGTATATGGGAGAATGGGGTGAGAGTTAGGACGATGACCCCAATGCACACCTAATGCCAGTTGGGGTAGCCAACGAATTTCAACACCTCAACAGCAAGTCTCACTTGTGTAACAACCAACTATCCATTAAACAGAGTTTTGCCTCCTAATTTCCTTCTTTGAGAATGATAATGAGAAATAGTGAATGTAATGCAGAGGGAGGGCCGGGGTCGAAGGCCCGCCTCCCCATGTAATCTTGAGGCATAGTAACAGGAACAGCAATGCAAACAGAAGTGCTAACAGTGGCACACATGGTAATGCAAGCACGAATGAGAGAGCAGAAAGGGTAACGCATACGTGCGTAGATGGGAACGGTCTGCCACGTGATGTGTTGTCACATAATAACATGGTGCCTGCAAATGGAAATTTCAATGGGCATGGTGACGGAGACTAAAACAGAAAGAGAAACAGTACTGTAGACACAAATGGCAAAAAATAACGAAGCATGGCTTGAAAATGGACGCCAAGGATACGTAGATGGTGCGCCAGGCGTCAACAGTAAGTGAAATGGGTCTGGGACTGCAAGCAGAAAGGGCAACAGTAACAGTAATGTAAGCGCACAGGCTGGTTTTCCCTAAAATCTGCATAGAGAAAGACAGTGAGTACAAAGAATATATGCATAATAATGGATATCAGATCAGGAAAATGAGGACTTGGAATACTAAATAGGTTATATCTCAGGAACCGTACGACGTAGAAAAAAAATTTAAAAGTCATATTATTTACAACTGTCCTGGCTAATTTTGTACTTAACCCCTGTTAGGGGGCTAAGAAACTTTCCAACAAAAGTCTGTATCTCGCACTGTTTCAAGATACGGGCCCTGAAAGGCTGAGCACCATAATGTTATCCTATGGGGAAAAGAGAACTTGAGTGCCATAACTTTGCCTCCCTGTAATATTTTTCACCAAACTACTGAAAGGTACATCTGTGGGCTGTTGGCTGTCTTTCCCTAAATTTCAGGAAAAAGACCAAACCGTTATTTTGCAGCAGGAATCCAAAGGATTTCTGTAATCGTCAGTGCCGTAATGTTATCAAGGAAAAACCATCAACTTTGTAGTGCGTAACTTTGCGCCGTGTAGTATTTTTCAATACAACACTGAAAGGCACATCTGTGAGATGTCATCCGTTACCTCAAATTTCAGCCCAAAACTCCCAACCGTTCTTTTGCAGCGCAGTGCCAAAAAATCGTATCACTTTCCACAGATGGAAAACTACTGTCGCAATTTCGCAGCTTTCATAAAAAAGTTTAAACCTTTCGCAAGACGAAGTAATTTGCGAAAGTACTTTTCCAGAAATTTGAAAACATATTTCTGAGGTGTTTTACCACAAAATAAAGACATGGCTAGCATCCTCAGGGTCCGACTAGGTGAATACAAAAGAATTAGGTTGCTACAGGGTCCCAAATTTAAATGCCAACCATTTTTCTGATCACCAACTGAAAACAAAATGGCCCATTTGCGAAAGTAACAGGCCCATTTGAGAAAGTAAAAATGCATTTGCGACACTGTCAAACTTTTTGTTAACTTTTCCCATTGACTTATAATGGGAAACTGTTTTTTGAATAACTTTTGAACCGTTTAATATTTTTTCATGAAGTCTTCAAAAGGCACATCAGGGACCCTGGCCACACTTTCCCTGAAGATTTCGGGCCGGTCACGCAAACCTTACTACCTGTAGGCGCGACCGTAGAATTCCAGAAAAAGCGTAAATGAGCGCACAGATCACGCTTAATAACTCCACAGCCGTATATCCGACCAGTACGAAACTTGGCAGATCCCAAGATGTATGGATCTTGATCATGTATTCCAAATTTCAACCAAATCCGTCTTACAGTTGCAAAGTTATTAAGGTGCAAAGTTTTGAGGTTTAACATAGAAATGGCTCCTCAACCCCTAACCTGGTAGCTCACTGTGCGAAGGGAGGATGAGGAGGCACTCTAGGGCAGATCCCTAAGGTAGGTGAATCGGGGACATGAGCAGATGGAAGGAGTGGGCACGGAGGTAGGCAGGAGGATAAATAAGAAAGTAGATAAAGAGATAGATAGAGAGATAGAAGAGATAGAGAAGAGATAGAGATAGATAGATAGCTATCTCTATCTCTATATATCTCTATATATCTCTGTATCTATATCTATATCTCTCTATCTCTTATCTTTCTCTCTCTATTTATCTACTTTCCTATTTATCCTCCTGCCTACCTCCGGTGCCCACTCCTTCCATCCGCTCATGTCCCCCGATTCACCTACCTTAGGGATCTGCCCCTAGAGTGCCTCCTCATCCTCCCCTCGCACAGTGGGTTCTGTCCTGTAGGTGGCCCAGGTGGACCTGGAGCAGCCTTCATCTAGGGCTACCAGAGGGGTTTTCCAGTATTCTCCCCTTGCATCCCACTTCCCCTGGGATGTCAGCACTTGGGACGACGTCACGGTGGTAACCTGCTGATGCACAAACCCTCGTGCGGCTGAGTACCCCTCCCCGGCTCCAACGAGCGAAGCCGCTGCCATCCCTTCCCAATGCTGCTGCTTCCACTGCTATGGAAGGAATGCAGAGCACAGAGCACTCTTGGTAACCTGCTCCTGAGGAGGAGAGCATCCATTAGGATGCTCGGAGTCCTCCCTCTCCCCACCATTGACCGCCCGGTCCATTCCCGACCAGACCCCGCAAGCATAGCGTGAGGTGTGGCGTCCAGCACCTCAACCCTCAGCACCACGGGCCGGCTCAGGAGGCTGTTCCATGCATCCACAACCCTCTCTGTGAAAAAATACTTCCTCACATTACCTCTGAGCCATCCCCCCTCTATCTTCAAATTGTGCCCCCTTGTTCTTGCACATCTCTTTTTCTGAAAGATGCTACCCTCTTGGACTTTGTTGATTCCCTTGAGGTACTTGAAAGTTTCTATCATGTCCCCTCTCTCCCTTCTTTCTTCAAGGGTATACATATTAAGCTCCTTTAGTCTTTCTTCATATGTCTTCTGGTGCAGACCCTGCACCATTTTGGTTGCCCTCCTCTGGACAGCCTCCACTCTGTCTATGTCTTTGCGGAGATGAGGTCTCCAGAACTGCACGCAGTACTCCAGATGGGGTCTCACCAACTGTCTGTACAGAGGGATAACAACTTCCTGTTTTCTACTATTGATACCTCTCCCTATGCATCACAGTATCCCCCCAGCCTTCCTTACTGCCTTCTCAAATTTCTTGCCCACCTTTAGGTCATCTGATATAATTATCCCCAGGTCCCTTTCCATTTTTACTGTTGTCAGTATCTCACCCCCCATTGTGTACTCTTTCCCTGGGTTTTTGTTTCCCAGGTACATTACCTTGCACTTCTTTGCATTGAATCTGAGCTGCCATACATTTGACCATTCCTCCAACCTTGCCAAGTCCCTTCTCATCCTTTCCACTCCATCTTGTGTATCAACCCTGTTGCAGATCTTTGTGTCGTCTGCAAATAGACATACTTTTCCTTCCAGTTCCTCTGCAATGTCACTTATAAAGACATGAAAAAGGACAGTCCCAGTACTGAACCCTGTGATACCCCGCTAGTAACCCTCCTTTCTTCACTGTGGACTCCATTTACTACTACCCTTTGCGTCCTGTTGTCTAGCCAATTTTTTATCCAGGCTACCACCTTGGGACCCCCTCCAAGGCTGGCTAACTTGTGTATTAATCTTTTGTGTGGGACTGTATCAAATGCCTTGCTAAAATCTAGGTAGGCCATGTCCACAGCCCTTCCCTGGATTTGCAATTGGAGATTTGTATCCAGACAAGCCTATTGTCACTGGTCACTACTGGACTGACACTTTGGAGCTTGCTTTATCAGAATCTCAATGGCAGGGAGTCTGGAAGGACTTGTACAAATTTATTAAACAGGTTAGGCCACGTCCCCAACAATATAAAATTCTACACTATATTATACTCCTAGCAGGTTATATAGAATAGGAAAGAAGGCTGATGCTCTTTGTATAAAATGTGGGTGCTTGGAGGGTAGTTTGTATCATGTGTTGTAGCAATGCCCTTAAATACAGTCATTCTGTGAATCTATAGGTTACTGCTTGAATCCTCTTATAGGTCTTCATGATGTATTCACTCCTGAAATGTATTTAGCGGGGATCAATGACGAGGTGCTTGATGGGGCCCAGAAAAGCTTTTATGACACTGATAGCAGCAATAGCTAAATTGTTTTACTTAGACATTGGCTAAATACACATGTGCCATCCTGGACTGAATGACTTAAAGAAATCTTACAGTAAGTGACTAACATTGAGAAGTCTATTTCTAGTCTTACTCATCATGTATAGTTCTTTCATACTCTATGGGAACCTTTGCTATCCATGTTGATGCTGCTGTGATATTCTGGATATTTCTTGGCTGTTTGGTTTTACCAAGAGACTCTATTAGTATTTTATTGTACAAGTTGATCAGGGCCAGCAGATATTTCCTTATCTTTAATTTTCTTATTTTCCCTTATCTGGCCTATAGCCTGCCCTGAGGGGTGCCTTCCATGGACACATTCACGACTGACCTGCTCAGGGGTGGATGGTGGGAGGGAAGGGGAAGGTAGAGTTTTTTTGTCATTTGCTCTGTGGTGTTTGTGTTTTTCTTGTTCTAATGATTATATCTGTTCTTGTTTGTTTGTTTGTAAGTTGTTTCCTGAAATTTCAATAAAGTATACTTTAATTTAAAAAAATCCAGAAAGCATTTTAGAGATGAAATTGTTATTTTGCATGAATTCTACAGGTAGAATTCTACATTATGCACACGTCTTGTGTATAATATCACCAAGAGATGTGCAAAGTCAGAAAACTTCACTTCACAAAATATTTAGCAAAGTTGCCCAACTTTGCAACATGCTAGCAGAGGCTCAGCTGAAAAGGTTTTTCTCAGACAAATACGTCACCATTCATTCACACCATAATGGGTACTTACACTGAACAGAGAAAACTCTGTACTGGGGGATGGTTTTCATCTTTACAAGTCAACCAAAACAGATGAACAGATTTTTTTGGGTGTTAGGTGAGGTGGGGTTCTCATTCATGATTGGGATCTTGTTGGGTGAGTGAGGTGGGGGGTTGTTTTTTGGCATGTGTGTGGTGGAAGGAAATTAACATTACATTACACTACATTACATTATATTACATTAATACTACTAGTTTGTACTGTACTTCATCAGGATATGGAGCAGGGGGTTCTATGCAGAAGGTGGCAGGGTGGAGATAACTTAGGAGGGAGTGAGGGGGACATGATAGAGAACTATAAATACCTCATGGGGTTGAATGAGGTACAAGAGGGGAGTATTTTTCAGAGGAGAATGTGCACAGGAACAAGGAGGCATGCGATGAAACTGGAAGCGAAAATATAGGAAGGATGAGGAAGTACTTCATCTCTGAAAGGGAGATGGAAACCTAGTACAGTACAGTCTCCCAGTGGAGGTAGTGGGGGGAGGGGGCAGTGGTGAGCTTCAAGCATGGAAATCCTAATGCTCCACATGTTTGTTGGTATTTTCAGTCCAAATTTTCAACATGGGCTTTTGTGACCCCACCTCATGAACAGTGGCACTATCAGTTTGTTACCAGAAAGATGATGTTCCACAGAAACTGCACCATTTGATGCCACAGGTGAAAAACACATTTTGGGCAGGATGTGAAAAATGACAGCTATACTGTTCATGAGGCAGTGTGAAAATATGGCAATGTTGAAAATCTGGAGCGAAAATATGCAAAATTGGCAACATTATGAACATGCATAGAAACTGCACAATGCAACATAATCATTTTGAATTTTTTCACCAGATTTTCAACATGAGCATTTTTGGACCTCTTCTCATGAACAGTGGCACTGTAATTTTGTTAATCTGTCTCAACAGTTGATTTCCACAGTGACTGTGCCATTCTGAGCCACAGGTGTAAAAACATGTTTTGGGCAGGATGTGAAAAATGACAGCTGTACTGTTCATAAGGAGGTGGAAAAAATGGCAATATTGAAAATATAAAATATGTGAAGTCCTAGCGTGCATAGAAACTGAGAAATGCATGCTCATAACACAGTCATTGTTTGGAATTTTTTACCAAATTTGCAGCATGGGCTTTTGGGACCTCCCTCATGAACAGTGGCACTGACATTTTGTTAATCCATCCCAAAGGTGATTCCATGCAGCAACCATAAAATCACCTTCGGGACTAAGTAATGAAATGACAGTGACATGTTCATGAGGTGGGGTCCCAAGAACCCTGTGTTAAAAATTTGGGACAAAATTCCAAAAAATGGCTGAGATATCAACCTATGTTGAAACCCCCATTATAAAGCTTACCGTCATTTCTTCAGTTTGTGGTTGGCCTTTGAAGAGTGCAGACATGTCCCGCGCCACAGAAGATCGCTGCTCCCAACCTCCAGAGGTAAGTATGGTGTGAAGGGGGGTGTGGGGAGGTGGGTGCACAGAGGGAGGGTGTGGGTTGGGTGAGGGGGGACAGGGGAGACCACGAGGGACCATTTTCTGTTTTACAGGTTAAATAAAATGAAGACTACAGGGGACAATTTTTCTATTTTACAGGGGGAAAACAATAAAAAAAAAAAACATTTAGGCACACTGGGGTGGGCTCCCAGTGTGCCACAATGTGGGGGGGGGCACATGCCATTGCCAACACAGGGATTGGGCACCCCATTGTCATCAAAGAATATAGACGTGTTGGGGGGGCGGTGCATCCGGTACCGGAAGTGGGCATCCCGGTGTTGGAAACAATTATTTCAGCACATTGTGGTGGGCTGCAAGTGTGCCACATTAATTGGGGGGATACATGCTGACACAGGATTGGGCACCCAAATGTTGGCTTTGCGGGACTGTGCGGTGGGTGGCAGGAGTCATCATTGTGGAAAGCCACACTCTTTCTATTTACTCATTGAAATATTTCACCAGGAAAGTCACAAACTCTGCTGGTAACTCCAGCTGTGTGCATGACTGTGCACTGTAATGCACATGGCCAGAGTCTTGTCATCTGCTGCTGCAATGAGGAAACTGCACCTCATTGGAGCGGCAGATTTATTTCAACTCCATGGCTCTCTTTGAAACTGCTGTCATCGCCACCATGCTCACTGACTGGCTGCTGAGGGACACACCCACTAAAGCATCCCCTGCATTGGCCACAACACTGACACACCTCTGAAAGTGCTACTACAACAAGACCATAAAACCAAAAATAGCTGCTCAAACCTTTAAATTACTACACACTGGAATTCACATTTCTTATAAGGAGTGCTGCTAGATGGTGACAAATAACAAACAAAGCAAAAGACTAGAGCACACCTCCCCCACATAGCATAACATTTAAACTTTCAAATGCCAAAATGGCTATATTTACTTTCAAGCTCCATGTGAGGAGAGGGTCCTCTTAGTTTCAGACTGGAATTCCAATTTGAGTGAGCTAAATCACCAACGTCAAGGCGGGGCCCTTCGATTTAGTCCCTAACCTTCCAATGCCTGAATGGCTACTAGCTAACTGCTTTTATACTGTGCTCCCAGCAGGGATTTTGCACAGGTGATTTAACTTCTCACTTTATACTGTGCTCCCAGAACGGATATAACACAGACATTTTAAAGGGAGCATGCTATAGAGAAGCACCATAAACTCCCCAAATTCAAGTAAAACCATAAAACCAAAAATAGCTGCTCAAACCTTTAAATTACTACACACTGGAATTCACATTTCTTATAAGGGGTGCTGCTAGATGGTGACAAATAAACAAAGCAAAACGACTGGCACACCTCCTCCCCCACATAGCATAACATTTAAACTTTCAAATGCCAAAATGGCTATATTTAATTTCAAGCTCCGTGTGAGGAAAGGGTCCTCTTAGTTTCAGACTGGAATTCCAATTTGAGTGAGCTAAATCACCAACATCAAGGTGGGACCCTTCAATTTAGTCCCTAACCTTCCAATGCCTCAATGGCTACTAGCTAACTGCTTTTATACTGTGCTCCCAGCAGGGATTTTGCACAGGTGATTTAACTTCTCACTTTATACGGTGCTCCCAGACAACAAGATGTTGCTTGCACATGTGCAAGCCAACATAAAAAGGGTATATGCATGTTATAGTAATGTATTGCCCATTTTTACAGGATGTCGTATTTTCCCACTGTTCCATATATTTAAAATATTCAAAAAATTTAGATTTTAAATATATAATATGTAAAAGATAGTTTTATCTTATATGGAAAATATATGCTGTTCAGTATGTGATGCATCTTTCCTCAGTTTTATTTTCAGACCATGGCTACTTCACCAGCTGATGTAAGTCAACTCTAGTTAGTTGGTCATATTCCTGTGTGCTTACAGTACATGAGTAAACGCTTCTGATGTGTCCTTGACTACTGTAACACTTTTTTGAGTTAGATTATCCTACTTCTGTTTGGTTTCTGTTACTTCACTTCACAAGTGGCTCATTTCTAGGGTCATTGGTTTACTGACACTATAAAAGTCAAGTTCCATGAATTTTACTGGGGTTTACTGGTAAATCAGGCATTTTACAGATCAGAATTTTCTCAAACGTTCATCTTGTTTACTTGTGAAAACTGAATAAAATGAGGGTGACCCAGTGGTGTGGTGGGTTGAGTCAGAGGAGGCCACACCACTAACCAAACTGGTGACCCTGGTACAAGACTGGACTCAGGTCACTGGTGGTTGTCTGGGGGGAGAGGATTGAGTGTCCACTGGCTTTCCTCTCCTGGGGAGGGGAAACTTACCACATCATGTCAAGTGCCACCATGGAGGTATGATGGTAGTGCTGCAGCAGCAACACAGGAATGGGATGGCCAGTGGCAGGTGTGTGGGGTGCATGTGCACCTCCATGCAGATTCACAACTGCATCATTGCACACTGATATTCAGGGGAAGGAGAACAAGGAAAATCAGGAGCAGGGCACCATAAAGCACTGCACACCTGCTCCTGGCCTGGGCTATTACCCCAGGACTCTGCCGGTTTCTGGATATGGACTCTCGGTGGGAGAATATTCCTCCCCCTGCTGGCTGGGAGTTTTCAGGCAGATGAGTTCTGAAGGAATAGTGGCCAGTCAGAAATTAGAGCAAGGGCTGTGAGCTCCAGTTTTGAATACTGACAGAAAAGCCTGAATGGCAGAGAAAACAGTGTAAAAGGAAATTACTTTTCTCATTTAATATGTGGTCAAACTAATACCAGGCTATTTTCTCTTCATTACACTTCACACCACACATGATCAAGCTCATGTATAATGTAAATATAAGGCAATTCCCTTTTCTGTTTCAATATGCAGTGCAAAATTACTCAAATAAATTCCAAATGCCCATTTTAAAGGTGAGTTCCTGATTGGAGGCATGTAAGCCTCAGCCTTACACCTGTTAGTTCTGAATTAAACTAAATTTAAGGTAATATGTATCATTCCCTATATGATTACACAATTCTTAAACTATGCCATACCATACCATACCACACCATACCAGTATATATTATATGATTATGAAACAGGCTGCTAGAAGAAGGCAGAGGCTACCGGATGAAGAGGCAGATTGCAGATTTAACTAGGAAGTTAAGTAGTTGGAAGCAGTTTAAAAGATTGGGGCTGGATTCTAAAACTCTTTGAAGGTGCAAAACAGTGCAAGTCCCCAAAACTGCACAGTTGCAAGAAAAAAGGCAATTCCTCTGTGGTATATTCACAAAATGTCTGCAGCTGCAGAGAAAATACACCCCAGTCTGAGGAAAAAACACAGCTGAGGAAGGTGTTGCACAAAGAAAAAGCAACAGAAAAGTATGGCATATCCCCTTGAAGGCTATTCTCAGCCATTGTTTTTCCGTAGCTGCAGAAAAAAATATTTTGCACATGCTGCACTGCAGAGAGTGAGGCGTAATTCATCCTGAGCTAAAGGCGGTGTGCTAACAATCGGGAAACAATTGTAGTAGGGGTTCAGGCACCATGCAACAGCAAACATGTGCGACTTAACAGTAGTGTCGGATGTTAGACCACACATTTGCACACATTTCAATTCAAATGCAACAAACTGCAACCACATGACCCAATGCAGCCCATAAAGGAGCCTCAGAGTACAGGCAGAGGTGGTAACAGCTAGAAATGTGTGCTACAGAAGCAGGCAAAATAAAAACCCCAGAGAGAGAGACAACCAACAGTTACAAAATGTCACTGGATGCATTGACCTACTACACATGGAGTGTGGGGCGCAGACAACACCAAGGAGCACCACAGCTGCCACATGTGTGCTGCTCTTGGCTGGCTAGAGTTGCCCAAAAGTGCATATTGCTGCATGTGCTGCTGTTGTGCAGGGACAAATAGGTAGGGCCACTACTGTGGTGCAAGGTCCTGCTGGTACAGGTGGTGCTGCTTTGGTCCCAGTTGTGGGACTGGCTGCTTGCCTCGCTGGGAGTGCTGGTTCTACTGCATCTTCCTAACACTGTCAAAGTCTCCTGCTCAATTAATATGGATCATCTGTTGTTCTGTCTGCTGAGCCTTTTATGTAATTTCTGCAGCTGAGAATCTGCATATGCACAAATTCCACACCTGCAGAATTCCATAACTCACCTTTTTGCAATTACCGCACCTGCAGAACATTTGACTGTGAATATGTCACTTGTGTTTCTGCAGTTTTGCAAACCTTTTTCCACACATGGAATTTTTTGCTCTCTTTGTGAATCTAGCCTGGGGTTTGCTAGTTAAATTGGGACCAGTCAGGACAGAATGCATTTAAGGGAGTGTTTAGTGAGTTGTGTCTTGCCCTGTGATTAGGGGCAGATAGGAACACATTAACATCACCTGAGCTCTGATGCTAAAAGGCAACTGGAAGTGTAAAAGGCCACGTCCTATGAGCAAGGCTACTGATTTATGGTGATCAAAATAATGAAATTCTGTTTTCAGGACTAAAGACTTTGGGAATTGCATCAGTGATTGTTAGTCTGATTACTGGATTTTATCAGGAATTTACTATCATTCTTTTAATATGTGTATAAATGATCAGAATAAAAAGAAGACGTAATATACAGAGCGAAAAATGAAGCAACTTGAAAATAGCATAGGAAGCAATTATCAAAAAAAAAATACTAGTTCTGTAGATTTACTGATTTGGTATAAAATGCCAACTTCCATAAAATTCTTTCATTCAGAAAAAGGACCATGGGCGCATTCAGTCTGCCCATTCTAACTTTTTCTACTAAGCTGGCCCTAGTGGTCATCTCTTTCCTATACCCTTTGCTCTCTACTCCCTTGCTATGCCTTTGTGCTTGTCCCACCACAGTTTCAAGCCGCATACTGTTTTGGCCATACCAGTTTCGGATTTATGTGATAACGGCGATTGCACAAAGGTGATCGCTGTTAGGGCAAATGTACATTGGCAAAAATCAATTCTGCTGATGTACACTCCTGGCACATGATAGAACAGTGCCAGGGACTTGCTTATTTTGTTTATGTGGGGCTGCACCCTTGCTTCATCCCACCCCTTTACTAAAGATTCTTAGCTCTAGGGGGGTGCATGTCGAGGGTGCAAAACCTGAACAAAAACCTTTAGCCAGGCATGCAACCAAACATGCACATGCCCGGAACCGAACCCGGCACCCTAACCTGCCACCCACCCACTACACCACAGAGCCAGCTTAACAACTGACTGCTGCACTACCACTCATAAACCCTCCCTCCCCTTTTACCTGTCGCACGACATGCTCACTCACTCCCCCATGCATGTGTACATATAGCGACTGGATGTCACTATACCCCCAGTCACCCCCCTATCCAGTAGCTCTGAGAACAGGCACCACTATTGAGTCACCCTTTTTGTAAGTGCTCAATAGTGGTCGCCCTTCTCACAGGATACCCCGGTTTATCTGGAAGACTGCTCCACATGTTCACCACTCTTTCCATAAAAAAGTGCCTGCAGACATCTTTTCTGCATTTTTCTATGGCCAGTTTCAGTGACTTCTCCTGTATGTATGTGTTTGTGCTTACAATGTACATGACTTTCATGCCACCCTGTTTATTGCATGCAGGTATTTATATGTCTCTGTCATGTCCCCCCTTCTAGTTTTCAGGGTATACATGGTGAGGTCCTGCAGTCTCTCCTCATACTGTCGTCTTTTGTTGCCACCACCTGGATTATTTTATTGCTCCTCTTTGTACAGACTCGACCTTCTCAATTCAATTCAATTCAATTTTAATTTTTCCCAGGAAATATACCATTCAGATACTCATTTGCAAGGTAGTCCTGGGTGGAGAATACAAGGTACAATAAAGAACACAGGTACAAAACAAAATGAAAGCAAAATCAAGGCAGGCATAACATTTACACAGTAGAAAAGACCATAACATGAATGCAACATTGCTGCCAGAGCAATTTAGCAGCCAAAAGAGAAGGTAATGAAGATAGCAAGGTTTGGAAGGGTATGGGAAGGGGACTGTGGATACTATGACAGGGGCATACAAGACAGAGAGAGGGTAGAAAGGTGCACACGGGCTAGAGGATATAGGGAGGGAGATCAAGGGTTAGAAGGTGTAGTAGGGACAGAGGTTGTTGTGAGGGTTTAGGGGATAAGTAATGAGGGGGGGTGATAAGGGTTGCTGGCGAGACTATCTAAGAAGATGTCAATGCATACCGGACCACATAGAGGGAGGGGTTAGGAGAAGCATTATCAAATCCAAAGGTACTTGCTCCAGAACCTTGCACGGTGTTGGGGAGGGAGCTATCGGTCAACCATGTTGGCAGCATAAATTTTACTGTGGGACCACCAAGGAGAAATCCAACTCATCCACACAAAAATGCATGAGGAACGATTTTAAAAAAGAAATTGATTACTTACATCTTGATCTGCTAAAACATACCTTTCATTCTTACTTTCTACTTCAAATTTCCAGTGTAAAAAGCAAAGAACAATCTGCCACCTTATTGGTCACCAAAATGGGCCCTCATCTCACTTGTACTTATAAGACTACACTCCATCTGCTATGAAATTAAACTGCATCTTTACTCCTATCATCATGACAAATCAGCACAAACGAAGGAGATGACCACAACCTATGTGGCAAATATAACCAATTAGCTGACTCAAATATTGAAGGACACCACTAAACTAAATGCTACTATGACACAAACCAACCAGGACCTGGCAGCCCTAGCCAACATGGGCACAGTAGTAGAGCAACAAATTAACCACAGGACAATTCTGTTTACAATTGCTAGGGAACCTTATGGGACCACCATCAGCAAATTCAGTACTTACTTTCTAGGGTGTATGATCTGGAAATTTGTGCTCGGTGGAGAAATGTCCATATTATATGCTTCTCGGAGGGAGTCGAAAGCCGAGGCATGATGGAATTTCTCCAGGCTATGCTCCCAACTATACTTCATGCCATTAACTGCCCACCTCCTGACACTGAAAGAGCCCACAGTTCCTTGGCCAAAAACCAAAATGGGAAAAACTTCTCCTGATTCTATGTAAATTCCTATATTTATCCGTTAAAGGAATTCTTTCAGAAAATTGCAAGGGAGCAGGGTCTCTGAAGTGGGAAGGCCACAACATACAATTTGATCAGGACTGCTCCCTGAGCTCTGAACACTCTGCAGAGCCTATGCTGTTGTTCAGCAATGGTATTTAAACTTAACATACATACCTTGCTCAGATACCCAGCAATGCTGTGTATCCAAATCACCGGGGCATACCGACATTTAACTCTCCAGCCGAAAAACAAAGCAATATTTACTGCAATATGAATACAACTCCACTGTCGCCAATCTGTCCCGTATGATGCAAAATTTGAGGGCCCCAGCTTATGGACACAACTCAGGGTGAATCGAGCTACCTAAACACTCAGATCCAAGCAACCCTCATGACTCTGGCAATTGGCAGTAGGTGTCATGGGAGCAGGCAGAAGAAGAGGAATAAACCAGGACCATCCCAAAAAATGTTCCCTCCCCAGCAAAGTTAGAGAAGCAGATAATGCATCTACCCATCCTCAGATGCCAGCAGCTATTTGCCATTTGATACCCCAGTGAAAACCATTGACATATTTGAGGCCTTCAGAGAACTGATGCTGTCCGCCCTGGAACTATTAAGAGAGCCTCAACCTCTCCAAATTTAACTGCCCCTCAAGTACTAAATCCAATAGACTGGTCATTGATCTCCACCAAGTGGACCGATACATACAAGAAAATATGGAGGAGATTGTTCTACCATACACACTCCAGGTCTTGCTGCCAAATGACATTTCTGCAGCAACTTCCCCTGCTTGACTGTATTATGGCTGGTGGTGCTCTGTATTAAAAAGGTGGTATCTATGATCTCAGGTCAGATCCCTTTTTGCTAGTGACCCTGAGCTAACACAAGCTGTGCGAGGGAGAAAAACTTAATCTAGAATCCCCACTACAACTCGGTGCAGTCGGCCAGCCTAAAGTAGGGAAAGATTTCTTCTATACAGTATGCAGAATGGAGCTGTATATTTGACAGCTTTGTAGCTCCTAGTTCAAGTTTGCTATTTTTTTCTAGAGGATTACTCTGTTTAGTTCTCATTACTGTTTTTTGCTGATATAGACATGTAAGTTTACCCCTTTATTGAGGACTGTGTTATACAATTCACTGCATCACATACAGTCTGTTCAGTTTTATGTGGCATGTAACACATGTTTCTCTTGTCTACTGATAAGTGCTGCTGGGTGGGAGAGTGGGGCAACACATGGGAGACCCAGATCTATATACAGGGACAAGCTACATCTAAGTAAAGAGAGTTTGGGGTGTTAAAGCAGAGACTGAGGGAATTTATCACCACAAAGTATAATTTAAACTTGCTGGGGGCTGGGAGGTGAAGTGAATTAGGAGAGGAGGTCCAGAGGACCTCCCCATAACAATGATAGGGCATACTTTGTCTAGGATAGAGTCGGAGGGAGTAAATGGGAGGGATGATATCATTAAATGCTAGGAGCCTGGGGAATAAGATGGTAAAGCTGCAGGCACTACTGGCAAAAGGAAAGGTGGAAATAGCAGCCATCACTGAGACATTGGCAACCCAAAACCATGACTGGGACTTGGCCATCCCAGGATTTAAATTATTCAGGAGGGACAGAGAAAAAGGTAAGGGGGGGAGTAGCCATTTACATAAGGGAAGGGATTGGATGCATCAGGGAAGAGGGGGAAGAAGGTAGGTCAGAAGTCATTTGGCTACAACTCCATGCCCCAAAGGGGGCTAGGGTCCAATTGGGGGTTGTTTATAGGCCCTAAACCCAGAAAGAGGACATGGATAAGGAGCTAGGGGAGCAGCTAAGGAGACTCTGTGGCAGAGGGAGCACTGTGGTGGTGGGAGACTTCAATTTACCAGGGGTGGATTGGAGCATCCCAGCCACCTCATGCGCCAGGAAGAAGATCCTCCTGGAAGCAATCCAGGATGGCTTCCTGACCCAAAGGGTGACAGTGCCAACAAGGGAAGAAAATATTCTAGACCTGGTGCTGGAGGATGGAGAACAGGTCACAGATGTAAGGGTGGAGGAACCACTGGCTGGTAGCGATCACCACACAGCGTGGTTCTCTATCAGTTTGGGTAGAGAGATCCACAATACAAAAACAAAGGTCCTGGACTTCAGAAAGGCAGACTTTGGCAGGATGGGGCAATAAATGAGAACACACATAGATGGCATCCACACCAACATGGACACAGAGCAGAAATGGGCAATCATAAAACTAGGGCTGATTGAATCCACTAAAGCTTGTGTCAAGAGCCGGCAAAAGAAATCAAGGACCAAGCATCCAAGCTGGATGACCAGAGAGATAACGGAGGAGGTGAGGGATAAGAGAAGGGCCTTCCAAACCTATGAGAGAACCAACAGGGCAGAGGATAGGGAGAACTATGTGAGGAAATCCAGGGAAGTGAGCAGAGCAGTCAGGACTGCAAAGATAGCCAGGGAAAGGAAATTAGCACAGGGGATTAAGGAAGGGGGAAAGGATTTATTCAGGTATATCAGGGAAAAGAGAAAGTACAAGGATCAAATAGTTAGGATCAGGAAAGGCAGTTGGTGGGTAGACAAGGGGGCCGAGAAGGCAGAAGTACTTAATGAGTACTTCTGTTCAGTGTTCACAAGGGAGAGGTATGGGCCCATTCCTGCAGGGAAAGGGGGCACAGGCATGGGGTGGGGTGAGACAACCACAGATTGGGTCATCACAGTGGAAAGGGTGCTGGAAGACCTTAGGTCCCTGAGGGTAGACAAGGCACCTGAGCCAGACGGGTACATCCCAGGGTGCTGAGGAGCTGGCAGAGGTCCTGGCAGAGCCACTGGTGGATCTGTTCAACACCTCGCTAAATACAGAATGTGTGCTCAGCGATTAGAGGGAGGCGCACATGGTACCTCTCCACAAAAGTGGGCCCAAGGTCGAACCAGGGAACTACAGACTGGTGAGCATCACCACAATTGTGGGGAAACTGATGGAATCTATCCTCAAAGAAAGGCTGGTGCAGTTTCTTGTGGATAATGATCTGCAAGACGACAGACAATGCGGGTTTGTCACTGGCTGATCCTGTCAGAAAACTTGATTGATTTTGTGACTGGGTCATGAGGGCACTGGACAAGGACCATGCGGTAGATGTAGTCTACCTGATTTCAGCAAGGCCTTCGATTCAGTGCCACACGGAAGGTTGACCTGCAAGTTGAGGAGTCTTGGTATAGGGTGGAAGCTAGCCCAATGGGAGGAAACTGGCTGAGGACCGCAACAGAGGGTAGTTGTGGGAGAAGCATCGAGCCCAGGGCAGTGACAAGTGGTGTCCTACAGGGATCAGTACTGGGACCTGTGCTGTTTAACATTTTCATCGCAGACATAGCGGTTGGGATCAAGAATAAGATCAGCCTCTTCACGAAGACACCAAGATCTGTGTTGAGGTGGATGGGAAGGAGGGTGGCAAATTACTGCAGGAGGACTTGGCAAGACTCAAGGAGTGGTTGCACACCTGGCAGCTTTTCAAAGCCAAGAAATGCAAGGTGATGCATTTCAGGCCAAAACCCAGGATACAGCTACTGGATGGATGGTATCAAACTGTCCACACCAATGAAGGGAAGGATCTGGGGGTGCTGGTGACTGGGGAATTAAACCACTCGGCCCAGTGTAGGAAGACAGCGGCTAAGGCTAACAGGATGCTAGGGTGCATAGCAGAGGATTACATCCAGATGTAGTGAAGTCATATTGCCCTGTACAGGTCCCTGTGAGGCCGCATCTGGAGTACTGTGTGCAGTTCTGGCACCTGTACTTGAAAAGGGATATCAAACTACTGGAGGCAGTGCAACGAAGAGCAGCAAAGATGATCCAGGGGTTGGGGATAGAACTTACGAGGAAAGACTAACATGTATACCCTGGAGGATAGAGAGAGAGGACATGATCGAGACCTTCAGGTACCTGAAGGAATGAACAGAGTAGGCTTCCAAGGTGGGTTTACTCTACAGAATGGAAGAGATACCAGCGGCACTCCCTGAAGTTAAAGGGGTAGATTCAGGAGGGAATGGAGGAGGCACTACTTCACTGAAAGAGTGGCAACAGGGTGGAATGCACTGCCCGAGCAACTCGTATCAATGCAGAATGTGGGTGCTTCAAGAGGGGTGGGACAAATTCAAGGGAAAGTACACAAATGGGGGCAGTTGAGGGAGGGAAGAGTTAATGGGAGGGGGGCAGCTGCAGTCTAATGGGCTTAGGGGTCCGGACTAGATAGACCATATGGCCTGTATCTGCTGGCAATTTCGTATATTTGTATGTTTGTATAAGAGTGTTATATCTAGGATGTCTTACTAGTGCCCTCTTAATCATCATCTCTATCTCTCTTCACCCCCCTTCCCCAGGAGAGGCTGTCAAACATGGTACACACATAATGTACTCAATCCACAATTATGCTTACAGCATGTACATCTTAACTATGTATTTATCTGTTCTTGGCCTGGCAGTTGTACCTATATTCAACCCAGGTCACCATGAATCCTTACCTCTTCGCCCACCCCACCATCCAGACCTGCATTCATCCGCTTCTTAAGAGGTACAAGGTATGCAATCAGCAGTCTAATTTATGAAGACATCTGTCTTTGACATCACACTCTCAATCACTAACAGTACATAATAATGGTGCACCCTAAAGGGATGCACATCCCAGTTGGAGCAGGTAACATACCTCACCCTCAGTGGCTCTAACATGGGTACACAGAAAAGCAGCATCCAGAGGTTCAAGCATACTGTCATCTGGGAAACTTCTGATTGTTCCCAATCCCCCCTCCTCCCCCCCCCGAGGGGAATTGCCAGCCCTTAGAAAACTTATCCCAAGCTTCTTCCTGGACTACAGGGAAACTCCCACTTCATATTACCCCCGCCACTGGGCCCTAGGGTCCATTCCATGTTTTTTTCTCAGTTACGAATTTCAGTCCATTTTGTGGCCCCTGCATTATTGATCTGTTTTGCTTAATTCAACATTTTGGTGCAATGAACTCATGTCACTATTGAATGTCTTCATAAGTTTTTTTGTTAGGAACAATTGATAGCTCTTTATGTTTCTTTGATCCAAAGGTCAGGGTTTATATAGTAGATAGCAAAGGCATGCCTTTGGTAGAATATATGCTAATTACAAATGATCTATAGCAACATATATGTGGAACTCTGCATCCCTTTTCACTCAAGTTTGTGCATGGCTTATTCCCTCCTAGTTTCTAGGGTATCCCCTATCAACATTTATTATTGTCACTGTTACCACAATGAAACTCACTACATAAAACATAAGGGGACTCAGCTCTTCTACAAAGAGGAAAAATCATTGTTTGCCTTAAGAAATTAAGTACTCACATTGCATTTCTTCAGAAGACCAAACTTATTCAGGTTGAAGCATGAAAACTAGTCAGGGAATGGGGGGATGAGAAACACACAGCTTGTCAGGGGAAATCTAAGTATGGGGTCTCTATCTTTATCCACAAAAGTATAAAATGGACCCCCATCACACAAAACGTGATAATGATGGAATATGGACTTTAGCCAAATGTTCAACTCCTAGTGGTTCTGAAATCCTAGGCGACCTGTATGCTCCAAATAAGGACAATCCTGACTTCTTTAACACCATCTCTCAAGCACTCTTCAATCTGTCCTTTGACAACCCAGATGTAATCTTGGGGTGTTTTTAACTTAGTATTTGATCATTTTTTGGACAGTTCCAATGCAACTTTTGAATTGCATACTAGGGGTTTCCATACGCTGCAAGATTTAATGTTGTTGCATCAATTGTCCAGTATCTGGTGCCTTATTCACCCCTCAGACAAGGACTATATATACGTCTAGGAACTCTGAGGAATGGCAAACTGGTTAGACCGATGGTTAACTTCCATGCTTACTACACCTCTGGTTTCTGACATCACTATTGCACCCCTTTACTTATCCAACTATGCTCCTGTAATCCTAACTATAACCATGGACCCCCATATGCACAAATCCCTTACACAGCATCTAAACCTACTGCTTTTATAGGACATTGACTTTCAAAATTGGCTCAAACAAGAAGCCACTGCGTACTTTTCTTACAATTACCCAGGCACTGCTTCTGCAGCAATGATTTGGGACACATTCAAGACCACGATGCGAAGCAAAATTATTAGCTTTGCCACACACAGATACCATCAAAAGGATAAAGAATACACATGGTTAGAAACACTACTTATGGAAAAGGAGGCACTGTAGAAAAAAATACCCAGTCAACTCACATAATAAAATCCGATAACAGAAACAACTGCTCTTTGAATGCAACATAATGTTTTGCCTCTAGTAAGGCAGAATTGCTGTTACATAGAACAAAGCATAAATATTGGGCCAATGGAGAAAAAAAACAAGTAAACTTCTCTCCTATCACTGGTGTAAACAACAAGAGGAGCGGTACATATCAAAACTTAAGGATAATAGAGGACAGGTACATAAGACACCAACGGCCATTTATGGTATACTGAAAGACTTCTATCACACCCTATATCAATCCCAGAACTCCTCTGAAACACATACAGTAAATTCACATCTTTTAGTTCTACTCTCAACCTTCCTAAATTAACAGATACTCAGAAAGCTTCTCTTAAGGCCCTGTTTATGGTTGAAGAAATTTCTCATGCCATCAAAGCTATGGCTATTCATAAACCTCCTGGCAGTGATGGGTTTCTGGTAGATGTTCATCACCTATTTCACAATGTCATATCACAGCCTCTGCTACACATGATATTGGAGGCTCATGCACAGAATTCTCTTCCTTGCACTCATAGGGAAGCTATTATTAGTCTTACCTAAGGAAAGAAAAGACCCAATGATGCCGTCCAGTCACAGACCCATTTCACTAATTCACGCAGATGAAAAAATAACAGCCAAACTACTGTACTTGCATTGCATCTTGAACGTATTCTTCTATTCTTCATCCACCCATCTCAAGGAGGGTTTACAAAGGGCAAGATAACTTCAGACCATCTACAGGCCCTTATCTAATTAATGCAGGCTGCTGCAGATATCCCCACTCAGCTGCAGCAATAACTACAGACTTTGAGAAAGCCTTTGATTCGATGGAGTTGGGATGTCTACATATCATCCTGGAACATCTGAACTTTGGCTCAGATTTCCACACATGGATTAAAACACTATACACCAATCCCACAGCTCGTTCTGTCTCATTACTAATAACACATTATTACATCCATTCTCACTATTTCAAGGGACAAGATAAAGCTGCCCCCTCCCCCCTGCTATTCATAATAGCAATAGAACCACTGGCAGCTGCAATTCAAAACCATCCAAATATAAATGGTATTAAAATTGGACAAACCGAATGTCGTACTAAATTATATGTGGGTGACTGTTTAGTTCTGACCAGCGTTGTCACACAGTGTGTCACACACTTATTGTCACTACTGGACTCCTTTACCATGCTGTCAGGCCTGCACACTAATTGAACTAAATCAGAAATTATCCCCTTAAGTCCCAAAACTATACCAGGCTTTGTAAAAAATTCTGGTCTAGCAGGGGCTCCTAAAAGTATAAAGTATTTATGGATCAAAATTACTCCTTACCTCAATCACAAGGTATCTGACAACCTGCAACATCTGATAAAGAAACTTCAGGATGATCTGCCAAGGTGGCATCTTTTAAGCTTATTTCTATGAGGGAACATTACTGCAATAAAAATGATGGCAGCCCCAAACATATTTCACATAGTTGCTCATCTTCCATTGTTATACACCTCAAGTAGCTTCAGAAACTAAACTCTCTCATAGGAAATTTTCTTTGGGATGGTACACCTCCCTGATATAGTAGAACAAAGTTATAAGCTCACTGGTCCAGACGAGGGTGGGATTTTCCACATTTCTTACATTATTCGTATGCCTTTATCACAGTCAAGACCTGTCAGTTGTTCATATTCCTTGGGCTAACACCCCAGCATGGATAAATATAGAAGCAGGGTTTCTGAATGATTTACACCAATCAGTGTATCTAAGCCATCAGCTTCCAGCAAAATACCAAAATGGCTCACTAAAACCTGCTCATGTTGCTTGGAAAAAATAAGAACACTCAAGATTTTGCACCAATGGCATCGAACTCTGACCAAACTTAAGAAAATGGGACTTTTACCTCATGACAATTGGAGATGCAATTCTACTGGAGCAGATCTTTTCCACATTTTATGGAGTTGTGCTCCCATGGGTACCTTTTGGCAGCAGGTAATCACGTTTTGCACTAAAATCCTTTGACATACCTATTCCTTCCTCTCCAGACTGATACTGTTGGGTATGCCTGCAGCTGGAGTTCTGCTTCAAACCTCTTCAAGACAATGGCTCTTGGTTGCCACTATTGAGGCAAAACAGTTACTCCTCTGAAGGCGGAGGTTTAAAGATATACCCACAATTTCAGAATGGCTCTTTAGAAACTGTTGCCACTTACTTGAGAATATCCTATTACTCTCTACACACCATAATAAGCTATGATGTAATGTGGGGCCCATATCTCCAATTTGTAGCTATAGTACCAGTGTTCCTTCTACTGTACATGGCCGCTATCAGCCAAAGCCTGCTGCACCCTGATTATATTAGCCATACACTGTTTAGACAGTCTGACTATCAGCTCAATTTATCATATTTTTTCCTCTTTACTAGATGCTAACCCTATGCTAATCAATTTCACCTGTAACAAACCATTTGTACATGGAATCACAAATGCGATTGAATGTTATCTACCCACTTTATCTATGATGCTTTGTTAAGAACTGTATGAGGCACTAGAACATTAGCCTGCACTACTATGCTAACCTGTTTATTTTATGTATTTGTCACATGTCTGTATGTAATGTTGGAACAAAACAACATACAAATAAAAAAGATTATCTGCAAAACAGTACTTTAGGTGTGGGTGAACTAGGGATCTGTACAATGGAAGAATTATCTCCCTACTCCTAATGATGAGGGATGCCAAGTTGTCAGGAATTTTGTGATTGTCAGTTCAGAGCTGGCTGCCACTGAGCTGAAGTTCAGCAATGGAGGAGCTACTTGGCAGAATGCCCACTGGGTACTGTGAGTCTACTGCCACATAGAATATCATGGGCTCAATTCTAAAAGCCCAAAAGTTGGTGCAAGGTGCCTGCACCAAAAGGTTTTGATGCAATTGGCACCTTCTGCCAATGTTTATGGCAGTCTTGATTTTCGAATGCATGCTGCATCAAAATAGGTATTTCTTGTGCAAAAGCCACCCTGCATCACCCCTGCGGCAGAAGTGCTGGTTCACCAGGTCTGTCGGGCCTTATGCCATGGTAGGGCTGCAGTATTCCTTATATGGGATTTTAGAAGCCCTACCATGGTCCCAAGAGGGGGCTGAGTTTAGACCAGCCATGAGTTGGTCTAAGGGCCCTGCATCACTGCTTTGGATGGAGTCAATCAATCAAATCAGTTTCATTTATCTGTTCGGCAAGAAACCATTACAAAAACATATAAATTACACGGTCACAATACAACATACATAAATAACCACATTACAATAATTTTGCTATTGTACACAACTTTTTACAACAGTTAGTTTTTAAAAAGTGCTGTTTTTAATATTATATATAAGGTATCCAAGGCAATCTGAATTTGCTAATATCTTAGGAGAATGGCAACAGTACCTTTATTTGTAAACCTGTATCTTTTAGGATAGTGGATCTACGGAGCTTCATTGTTTAGTTGTTCCTCATCCCTATACTATGAATCCTTGCATTCTTTTTTCCTTAATTTCATATCTCTCTGAAGTATGTAGCTAAGTTATTCAATACTTCAGGGTTTTCAGCATTAAATAGTAAATCAAGCACATATCTTGGTGGCATATATAAAGTTCAATATATTCCCTAATCTTTTAGCCCATATATGTTCATACCATGGGCATCTTAGTACCACATGTTTAAGATCTTCTAAGTCATATAGATTACAATAGCAGTTTCTTGTTTTATTTTGCACTTTATCCTTATCTTTAGCATATCTTAATTCAAATACATTCCTAGGAACATCTCAAATCTAAATTGGGTTATCACATATCTATTTTCTGATTCCTGTATAAAGGTTTAGATATGGCTTTAAGCCATGCTCTTTAGTGTTCCTTGTTAGCCAGGGTGCAACTTTCATTGTTGTTGTTTCTTTTAGGTCTGTTTTACTTGATTTTTGCTTCATCAACCTAGAGATATATTTTGTGTATCTTAAACTTAGACTAATTTTCTGGTTAACCCAATTCCATACATACTGTAGGTCATTTTCACCAATTACCCTTTGTATGTTTTTTAGCCATCCATCATTATTCTTTATTAGAAATTGCTTCTTTTCTTTTAGGCACAGTGCCATTAATGAATTCCTGTTTTCTGTTGTTAATTTTATCCAAATATTAATTAATTTACTATATACTAAGTATTGAAAACTTATTTGTCCCAGTTCTGCTCTCACTAGTGAACTAGGTGAGCTATTCGGTAATTTAAGTAGTTATTTATAAGTCTATTTAATGTATTTTCTATCTTAATAATCCTTTCCACACCCCATATTTCAGCACAAACACTTGCCTGTTATGCGATTTTTGCACTGAGTGCTCTGATCATAGGTGCAATCATATTTTCCCCATACAGGTAGTTAAATCTCTTTAGCGTTTTTATTGAATTCTGCATTTTCTTGCAGCATGCCTGTATATGTTTGTTCCATCTTAGATTCTTTGAAAATGTCACCCCCAAGCAGTTAAAATCCTTCACGAACTCCAGATTTTTTCCAGATATACTAACATACTAAAATGCCAGCAGAATAGGCCTAATGGTCTTTCGTGTCTGCTCGTTTGGTCAGCCCCCACCCTGGGAGCTGACCTTACTGCCCCCCTCACCCTTTTTGGCTTCTCCCTTCCCAGTCTCTGATATTCCCACTGCACAGGACTTTGCTTCCAGAACCCTTCCCCTGTACCTGTCCCACCCCCTCTTGAACCCCTCCACCGTCTCTGCCTCCACCAGCCTTCTGGGCAGTGAATTCCATGGCTCCACCATCCTCTCAGTGAAGTAACACCTCCTCCTTTCTCCCATGAATCTCCCCTCCTCCAGCTTCCACCCATGCCCTCTAGTTGCCCCCCCTTCCTTTGGAGCACCTTGACAGCTCCTCCCTATTTAACCCCTTCATGTACCTGAAGACCTCTATCATGTCCCCTAGTCCCTTCTCTCTTCCAATGTGTACAGATTTAGGTCTTCGAGGCCCCTCTCCCCATAGGTCCTGTCCCCAAGCCCCAAATCATTTTGGTTGCCCTCCTCTGGACCCTCTCCAGGAGTTCAATGTCCCTCTTTAAGTGTGGCCTCCAAAACTGCGCGCAGTACTTGAGTGCTGACCTCACCAAACAGTTATACAGAGGGGCTGGGATATTCAAAAGGGTTGCGCATGGCTACACAGAGTTTACACCATCGCAACCCACGTGTGCCCGCGCCAATATTCAAAAGATATCGCTGCACAAATCTTTGAAGCTCCAGGGTGCATCAGTAATGTATGCGGTGCAAGTAAGGCGTGCCCATGCATACTCTGCACATCCCGATATTCAGCACGGGATGTGCTGAGCACTCTCTGAGTACAACCCCTAACCTGTGCCACACTGGTGAGCCAAAGAAAAAGGGGCAACAGCTGTACCCACAGGTGAGCTGCTGTATTACAGGGTGCGACACGGCAGCCGCCACCCGAGCTCCGGCGTCACCGCCAGCTGGCGTTGCGCCCCCCCATGCCCGATTGTGGGCTTTCAATACCAATATTAACCCTGGTGGTCCAGTGGACCCTCTCCCCAGCCTGATCATGGGCATTATGATAACATAACATCCCTGGTGGTCCAGTGGACCTCTCCCCAGCCTAATCGTGGGCATTATGATAAAATAACATCCCTGGTGGCCCAGTGGTCACATCCAGCCTGATTGCAGGCAATCCAATGTAAACGGTACCCTGGTGATCTAGCGATACCCTCCTCCCAACCCGCCCACTCAGTCCCGCCACCCGCCCCCCATTCAGCAGCGGACTGTATAGTACAGTATGGTCTGCATGCCCATTGGCCCATGCTGTGGACCAATTGGCATACAGCCATACCAGCGTCAGTCAGTCAGCAGGCGGCCGGGCTGCTTGTGGGTGGGTGCTGCTGCCCGCCGCTGACTGGGAGCAGGGTGGTGGGACCGAGTGGAAGGCTGGGAGAGGGTACTGCTGATCGGGCTGGGGAGAGGGTCCACTGGACCACCAAGGTTAATATTATTATTGAAAGCCTGCAATCGGGCGTTGGGGCACGTTGCTGCCAAAGGGCAGGGGGCGTCAGTCCCCGACGGCTGCTGTCTGGCAGGGCACCAGGCGCAAGTCGCTGGGGATGGGTGCACCTGCATGCAAATGGTGCCATAATGACATTCAAATGGCCCCATTTGCACCTTGCATGCATTATGGCTCCATTTGCATAACCACCACTAAATATCGCGTTGCTGCACCTAGCGCAGTGGCACTTGCGCTGGCGCATCCCCCTACTCCTCTCTGGCCACTTTCACTGGTGCAGTGCCACTGCACCATGCAAAATGCAGGAGGCCACAGTGCCACATACAACAGTGCTGAGCCATGGCGCAGCACCATTGAATATCACCCTGTCACCACCCTGGTGCATCCCAGTTGCGCTGTGCCCAGGCTTGCGCCACAGCCTGGTGCAGTCTGAATATCCTGGCCCAGGAGTATCACTTCCCTCCTTCTGGAGGTGATCCCCCTAGCGATGCATCCTAGCATCCTGCTGGCCTTGGCCACTGCCCTCCTACAAGTCTCAGAGTTGTTCATCTTGACATCCACCACCACCCCCAGGTCTCTCTCAGCCATTGAGCCTTGTAGCAATCCCCCGGGTGTACACTTGGCCCGGGTTTCTGGCTCCCAGATGCAGTACCTTGCATTTCCCTGTATTGAACCTCAGCTTCCACTTTCTAGACCACCTTTCCAGAGGCTCCATGTCCCCCTGTAGGGCCATCTTCCCCTCCCCTCCCCTCCTCCCCATCCACCACCACCCCAGTTTTGAGTCATCCAAAGAGACTCATCTCACTCTGATACTCTTCCTTATGTCAGAGACATAGGCATTGAACAGGAGGGGGCCCAAGCACCGATCTGAGGGACCCCACTATGCCCTCCTGGGATGAGACTATCCGCCAACCACAACCCTCTGGGTCTGGTCCTGGAACCAACTGCCTATCCATCTGATCATCTGGTTCCCCACCCCATTTCTCCCAGCTTATTCAACAGGCCCCATGAGGAACAGAGTCAAACGCCTTGCTGAAGTCAAAATAGGGGGCGTCCACGGTCTACCGCAGGTCCAAGGCACTTGCCACCCAGTCATAGAACTCCACAAGGTTTGTCTGACATGATTTCCCCGGGATGATTCCATGCTGTCTATCATCCAGGCACCCTGACTTTTCCATGTCCCCTCCTAGCCTCTCCTTGACAATGCCCTCCATCACCTTGCCCATTACCGATGTCAGGCTGATAGGCCTGTAGTTCCCTGCCACCTCCCTTGATCCCTCCTTGTGGATAGACACTATATGCACCACCTTTCAGTCCTGGGGCACCCACCCTGTCCTCAGAGAGATGCTGAAAACCTCCGCCAGGGGTTTCGCCAGGACATCTGCCAGTTCCTTCAGCACTCTGGGATGTAATTTATCCGGCCCTGGTGCTTTCTCCATCTTAAGGGAGGTGAGGGCTTCCCTCACTCTCTCTGCCATGATTTCCACCTCTGCTACCTCATCCCCCTGCTTTGCCTTCCCTCCTCCTGCCAGTGATGGCCCCCTGTCTCCCCAGACCCGCCTATCGGCCAAGGGTCCTCCCCTCCTCAGTTTCACCATCTCCTCCCATGTGTGTAGTCAGCAGCCCCCATTTTCTTGGGTGGTAAAACTGCAAAGTACTCATTTAGTACCTCAGCCTGCTCCCCCAGGTCTTATGCCCATCCCTCTCCTGTTTTAATCCTGCTAATCTGCCCCTTCACCCTTCATTTTTCCCTAATGTATCTAAAGAACCCCTTGTTCCCTCTCCTAATTTCCCTGGCCAGGTTCTGCTCCTTCCTTACCTTAGCAAATAGTCAAATTTCTAAATTTCTTGTTGCTACCGAAAACCATAACCTTAGTTTTACTTATGTTGGGTTTGAGGTTATGTTTTATACACATGACTTCCATTTTCTTTAAAGCTCTCTGCAACCCCAGCCTACTTGTTGATATAATTGCCAGGTCATTGGCATATGCCAATACTGGCAGTCTTTTAGTGCCTACTTTGGGTGTGTAAAACATAGGATCATCAAGAGCCATAATGATATGATTTATATATATATATATTGAAGAGTGTCGGTGCAGGTACACAGCCCTGTCTTACCCCTATCTCAGTTGCTACTTTACCTGTTAGTGCACCTGCTGGAGAATATTTTATCCTTGTCCATGTATTTTGATATAATCTTTTTATAAGTACTACTAATTTAAATATATGTCTGATTTTACCATTTTTTCCCAAAGAATTCTCTTATTATCATATCAAAAGCAGAAATATAATCCACAAATGCTACAAATATGGTTTGTTTTTTAATTTTACAGTACTTTTCCAATATATGATCTAAAAGAAAAATTTGATTTGTTGTGCCAGTGTTCCTTCGAAATCCAGCTTGATATTCAGAAATGATTTTATATTTCTCTAACCATACATTTAGTTTGTTTAACAACACCTTAGCGTATATTTTGGCTTTATAATCTAATAAACTAATAGCTCTATAATTTGCTCCATCTTTAAATGACCCTTTTTTATGAATGGGAACAATATAACTTCCCAACCAACTATCAGGTGTATTGGCATACTGTACATTACTGATTTGTTGTAAAAATCAGAAAGAACTTTAGCCCACCAGTCTATATTTAATTTTATAAAGTCTATTGGAATATTGTCAGGTCCTGGAGATTTATGGTTCTTAAAACTTTCTATGACTGATTTAACTTCCAATTTTGTGAGCCAGACAAAATGATCATCTATTTCATCCTGTTCCAATTTGTCGATATGTTGTTCTAGTTTAAATATATTTTAAATGTATTCTACTCATATATCTGACTCTATATAGGCATCATAACATTTTTTGAGATTATTGGTCCCCTTAGCAACCAGATTCCAGAATGTTTTATCATCCTTATCTATTATTGCCTTTTGGATTGTGTCCCAAAGTTCTTTCTGATGTTTATATTTCTGCATTTTAACATGTTCTTTATAATGTCTTCTGGTTTTATTAAATTCAGACCTATTAGTTTTTGTAGGATATTTTCTTACTTTTCTTACCAATTTAACCATCTCCTTCTTTTCCTTTCTACAGTTTTTATAGAACCAGTTTTTGTGTCTATACTTTTGAAAAGTCTTCCTTTCCTTCTGTGTAATTTGCCTGACAGAAGAATCATATTGTGTTATTATTGAATCGTATATATTAATTGGATCAATTTCATGTTCAATTTTTAATGTTACTTCCTGGATGTGCTTATTACATAACTAACTACTTTGTCCCCAGGGATTTTGTCCCAATTTATTTTATTTTGTTTACTATGTATACTGACTGCTTGTTGCTCTTCCCTTACTGTCAGTTCATCTGTCTTTCTAAACAACAACAATTGAAAGTGATCACTCTCTGCCTTATTAATTACTTCAAAATCTTCATATTTGCTATAATCATATATTGGAACCATCATATAATGTACTATTGTGGAACCCCTGGTAGTTACACAGGTTAGTTCTCCTCTGTTCTCTGATTTGAATCTTCTATTTAATACTATTGACTGTCATGTCTCAATTAAATATAGCATTTGCTTGTGCACATCTGTGTGCTTTTTATCTAGTGCACTTCTTTTAGGAATATTTAAAGCATGCATTATTTTGTCATGTTCTGTTTCTATTTTTCCCCTAATCTTATATTAAAATCTCCTAAGAGGAGAAGCTCTGTAAATTTCCCATCCTCCATCTCTCTAACATCTTCCACCAATTTTTCCATTAGAGTTTTATCATACACACTAGAATTAGTTGGTGGGCTATATACATTAACAATTATTAATTTTTTATCCCAAGCTGTTAGTATGAGAATTATATAATTTGATTTTACTGTATATTTTATTACTTTCAAATATTTGGTTATTTTATATACAGAGCTAGACCTCCAATTCTGCTTTCCAATTTCTTGAATACGCCTTGCAGGTGTGTGTACTAATACATATCCATTCAAACTTATAAGTTCTTCTTGCTCTTCACAATGCCACATCTCCAGAATCCTATAACATCCATTCTCCTCAGAAATTCACAGAATTCCATATCTGCTAATTTCATTAACAAACCTACCACATTCCAAGACATGAAGCCCAATTTGTCATCATACTTCTTTAATATAAAAGCCTCTCTCATCTAACAAATCATTTTTATGGATTTGCTCAGTCTCCTGTGCAGATATCTTATTTATATTTTTTGGGTGTCAGCTGTTATCTTCATCTGCCAGTAACTCAGACCTGTTTGATGTTTCTATATTACAGGTCAATTCTCATGTGACTTTCTTCCCATGATGTTCTACCCATTGTTCTCTATTTACCTCATTTAAGTTTGTAACTAGTATATTCAACTTATCCAATTTGGTACTGGCATGCAGTATGTTTCTAATCAACTCCTTGTTTTGAAGTGTTAAATCAATTTGTCTTACTCCCATCCAATCTTTTTGATATCCTTTCCACTTTTACTGTGTCATCTTCATAAAATTCAATGCCCAGGAGATTGGCAATTAGACATACCATTGTTATTTTTAACTTCATATGATTTTCCAACTCTGCCTGTTCTATTCCAAATATTGAGAGTGTAACATCAGTCACTTCAGTCTGATTGTTCTCATCCATTACCCAGAGGTCATGTAGGGATAGTGAATGTCTTACTTGCATTAGCAACTGTGATATGTTCACCATCTTTACTTTTAAATTTCCCATCTCAATAGGGTAGTCCATCGATAGGCCAACTCTGCTCAACGTGTTAGCATTTCTCCATACATAATGTGTGACCCTACTTTATTTAAAGAAAAATAATATAATATCCCTTGAAGTCAGGTCATCTACCCTTATTGCATCAAGAATATCATCATCTAATATGAACATACGAATATACGAAATTTGCCAGCAGATAAAGGCCTAGAGGTCTATCAAGTCTGCTCGAATGTGCAGCTAGCACCCCTTATTCTGCAGCTGCCCCTTCCTTCCACCCTTCCCCTTCATTAACCCTCCCCCTTGTCCTGTCCCATCCTCATTTGAAGCAGTCCACTGTTCTACTGCATACCACTTCTGCAGGTAATGCATTCCACCCAGCCACCACCCTCTCTGTAAAAAAGTGTCTCCTCATCGCCCTCCTGAACCTTCCTCGTTCCAGTCTCATATCATGGCCCCTGGTGGCCCTCCCCTCCCTTACTTTGAACAGCCCCTCTGTACCTTTCTTGTTTATTCCTTTCATGTATTTAAAGGTTTCAATCATGTCACCCCTGTCTCTCCTCTCCTCCAGTGAGTACATGTTCAACTCCTTCAACCTCCTCTCATATGATAAGTCTGCCAGACCCTTGATCATCTTTGTCACCCTGCGCTGCACTCCCTCCAGTAACTTAATGTCCCTCTTCAGATACGGACGCCAGAACTGCATGCAGTACTCCAGGTGTGGTCTAACTAATGACCTATACAGTGGCAGAATCACCTCCTCCCTCCTCGAGGATATACCCCTTGCAATATAACCCAGCATTTTGTTGGCCTTTGCAGCTGCCTTCCTACACTGTGCCGAGTTGTTCATTGACCCTGTGATCAGCACACCCAGATCCTTCTCCTCCTCTGTCTGGGCTAGCTGCACTCCCCCTAGCTGGTAAGTCCTCCTTGGTTCTTCATCCCAAAATGCATCACCTTGCACTTTTTGGCATTAAAGCCCAGTTGCCAGGTGTCTGACCAGGTTTCAAGCTTTGCAGATCATCCTGCAACCCCTGCCATCCCCTAGGTCATCCACCACCACGCCAACCTTGGTATCATCAGCAAACAGACTGATCTTGCTCTTGATGTCCCATGATATGTCTGCAATGAATATCCCAAACAACACTGGTCTCAACACCGAGCCTGTGGGACATCGCTCATCACTGCCCTTGGGTGTGAGCTCCCCACCCACCACCACCCTCTGTTGCTTTCCCTGCAGCCAGTTTCTACCCATCTCACCAGCATTGCACTTGCCCTGTGCCTACTAACTTCCTTCCCAGCCTTCCATGTGGCACTGAGTCGAATGCCTTACTGAAGTCCAGATACAGGACATCACTGCATGTCCCTGTCCAGTGCCTAGTTACCCAGTCATAGAACTCGACCAGGTTGGTTTGCGGGATTGGCCATGTGTGAAGCCATGCTGTCTGCTGTCCTGTAGTCCTTTGCCTCTAAGAGGGCCACCAGCCTCTCCTTCAGGATAGTCTCCATTAGCTTACCCACGATGGATGTGAGGCTCACTGGTCTGTAGTTTCCCGGTTCATCCTTGGGGTCACTCTTGTGGAGGGGCACCACATGAGCCATCCTCCAGTCCTGGGGTACACACCCCGAATGTAGTGAGGCATTAAATAGGTCTGCCAAAGGTCCTGCAAGGACCTCTGCCAGCTCCTTCAGTACCCTGGGGTGGATGCCATCTGGGCCTGGTGACTTGTACACCCTCAGTGCCTTCAAACCCTCTCGAACTCTGCCCTCCATGATTTCCCCATCTGTCACCACTTCCCCCCCGCGTCTGCCATTTCTCCCATCTTGGGTGTCACCCCCCTCTTCTCTTTAGTAAATATTGAGCAGAAGTACTCATTTAGTGCTTCCGCCTTATCGTACCCTGCTTCCACCCAACTCCCTCCTTCCTAATCCTTACTATGTGGTCCTTACAGCTCCTTTTCTCCCTGATGTACTTAAAGAAGTCCTTCTACCCCTTCTTAATGCCTTGTGCCAGCCTGAGTTCCGTAGATGCTTTGGCTCCCCTTACTGCCCTTGTCACCTCCTTCGATTCTGTCAAGTACTCCTCTCTGTCCTCCCCTCCCTGTTTTCTTGTATTTCCTAAAGGCAGCTCTTTTCCTCCTTACCTTTTCCATGACCTCCTTGCTCAACCAGCTCGGTTTCTTAGCCCTAGCCTTCTTGCTCTGGGCTTTGCAGCAGGTTTGGTTGCCTCCACTATCTCCAACTTTATGAGCTCCCATCTCTGGTTAGTATCCATACTAGATTGAATTCTGGCCAGGTACCCTTTACCACTTCCCATCCTCCCAAAGTCAGCCCTCCTGAAGTCCAACATTCTTGTGCCAGATTCCACTCCTTCCTTGCCCATATCCAATGTGAGCCATACTGAGTGGTGGTCACTCCCTGACAGCGGTTCCTCCACTGTAAGTTCTCTCACAAAGTCCCCATTTGCCAGCACAAGGTCAAGGGTATTCCCTAACCTGGTTGGTTCACTGACCATTTGCAGCAGGAAGCTGTCCTGGAAGACATCCAGCAGTACCTGCTCCCTTCTGTTCCTGGTTGTTGGGGTACTCCAGTCCACTCCTGGCATGTTGAAGTCCCCACAATCACCACACTACCCTTCTCAGCAGGTCCTCCTGATCTGTCCCACTAGTTCCTGTCTAACTCCTCCATCTGAGATGGTGACCTGTACACCACTCCCATTCTAAGACTCCTATTCTTGGAATCCTGGATTTGCACCCAAAGTGACTCTGTACTACCCTCCTCCCTTCCTCCCTTACACACTTCAGTCCTTCCTTCACATATAGTGCCACCCCCCCTCCTTTCCTCAGTCACCCTGTCCCTATGAAATAACCTGTACCCTGGTACAGACAGGTCCCAGTCATTATATTGGGTGGCCCATGGTTCCGTGATGGCTGCAATGTCCACCTCTCCCTCTGCCATGAGAACCTGCAACTCTTCAGTTTTCCTCCCAAGGCTCCTAGCATTAAGGGTAACCACCTTCCACCCTTTCCCCCTCCTCCCATCCTGCCCTCCTTTCCTAGCATCACCAATAGTACTTGCCATTTGTCCTTTGTCACTGTTATGGGGGTTAAGCTCATATGATTTCCCAACCTGTGGTCTCTGCATATCTCTTCCCCAACTGCCACCCCCCACTCCTAGTTTAAACTCCCAACTTCCTCTATATATTCTTCCATCCTCTGCTTCAACACTTTCTTTCCTTCCTCACTCAAGTGTAGTCTGTCCTTGGCATAAAGACTACTGTCCTCCCAGTCCCTCCCACCCCCAACAGCCCATACCCTTTAGCACAACACCAGGTTCTTAGCCATCTGTTAAATTCCTCTATTCTCAGCTTTATTGTTGTGCTTGCCTTTGGCACCGGAAGTATCTTGGAAAAAGTTACTGATCTTCCTGCCCCTCACATAATTGTGCTAGTTCCTCAAACCTCCTCTGGACTATCTCCACTGTCTTGTCAGCCAGGTCGTTTGTCCCAAGATGTATAATTAAATGAGGCTTGTCCCTACCCCTTCTAGCATATTTCAGAACAGACTGTCCCACCCTTTCCTGTCATTCCTGGCATGGCCTCCACCCAAATCGACTATGCCTCTCCGCCTTGCTACCCCACCTAACTCCTCTTAGTATTGGTCCCCTACACCAGATTCACCCTCTTTACTCCCTGCTTACTTCCTTTCATCTCCTCCTCATTTCCAGCTCTCTTCTTCCTCCTGCACATTATTATGCCCTTTTACCCCTGTTGCAGTTCTCCCAGCAGAACTTCCCCCTGCTCCAGTTTGGTCCAGGCATTTATCAATTACTCCTCTAATTTCATCACTTCCCTCCTCCACCTTCTTCCTCGCTAGCAGTGCAAAACTATTTTCTGAAGATCCTTCACAAATGACTGCTCCCTCTCTCTGCATAGTAACCTGTTCTCTCCTTTCCACTCCATGACTTTTGCCACTTCTTCGCCTCCCCTCACAAGTCCCTATTGCCTCCTTCCATTTGACTTTTGTCTCCTGACCTGGTTTCCCGGCAATGCGTTCTTCCTGGCCTGGGCCACTTTGTCTCTGCTTCCCTTCTTCTGAGCCTCTCCTCACCACTGTTGGCTTAAATTGCCCTCCCTCATCTCCCCTTCTTCCTCCCTCCAGTATTGGGCTAAACCCACCCCCAATCTGCCTTGCCTGTCTTAGTTCCTCCTGCAGACCCTCAATCTCCTAAGTTTTTCTATGTGGTTGCACACTAAACATCCTCCCACTCTCCAGGCAATGTTTAGAAAGATTGGTGCACCGCAGTTGTTGCAGCCTACCACCCTACCCATTGCTGTCGTTGCCCACCAGCGACCCCCCACCCTTCCAGATGCAGGATACCAAACACTCCCCCAAGTCCCCACTCTCCCCCCTCTATCAGTGAAAAACATTCTTTATTTCCCTTACCTCCTTTGTTGCACATGTTTAGATATGTTGAGCAACTGCTTTTTATATTCCTATCCACACTCAAAAATACTTTAAGTAGCCATTGCACAACCTTCTTCAACTCCTACTCCTCCTTTACCCAATGCAATAACTATGAAGTAGTAATAATGAAAGTGCCTAGATTTGCATTTACTTCCCTTCCACTGAGAGAGCAGTCACCTCTTCACTTGCTGCAGTTCCTTTCCTGGATGTCTGCTTCTGTTATGACAGGGGCAAATCCTTTGCCTGTTTGAGGAAGTGATATCAGAACCCCTAGTACAAAGGGAATAATTGACCAGGGGTGGGTGGGGTGAGGGGTTTGGTGGGTGGGACCAGCCCAAGTCTTCCGGAAACAATCAGGTAGCTGAGGCCTCTAGTCAGACAATTAGCACCTTCCCCACTCAAAACTTTGCAGCTAGTGAAGCCAGCAACAATGAATCAATTCTACTCAAAGCCCCAACATAGGTTTGCTACCCAAAGAAACAGGACACCAATTCAAACAGCTTCACCAACAATACATCAAAATAGGTTTGGAATTATAAGATATAGGTCTCAATTCAAAGAAACAGACCAGTTAAATTACACCAAATATGTTTAAAAGAGAAAAATAGGCCTCTACAAAGCAGCCTGCCACACGTAAACCAAACAAATGAGCCCACTTTTAGCTACCAAAACAGGTTTCAAAATTCCAACAGCCCCAAACAATACCCTGCTAGCCCCTTAGTAGTAAGAAAGAAAATAAACATTCTACCAAGTAGAATCCATGAAAAACAATGTAAAACAAGAAGTTACTGTACTGTAGATCTGATCCTGTCCCCCTTCTAGTTCCTTCTGAGAAGCCAAAGCACTGACTCCACACCTGATTCAGCTCTGCCTCCCTGCTGAGTGAGACCTGGCCAGACAAATTAGCACCCTTCCCCCACTCAAAACTTTGCAGCTAGTGAAGCCAGCAACAATGAATCAATTCTACTCAAAGCCCCAACATAGGTTTGCTACCCAAAGAAACAGGACACCAATTCAAACAGCTTCACCAACAATACATCAAAATAGGTTTGGAATTATAAGATATAGGCCTCCAATTCAAAGAAACAGACCAGTTAAATTACACCAATTATGTTTAAAAGAGAAGAAATAGGCCTCTACAAATGCAGCCTGCCACACCGTAAACCAAACAAATGAGCCCACTTTTAGCTACCAAAACAGGTTTCAAAATTCCAACAGCCCCAAACAATACCCTGCTAGCCCCTTAGTAGTAAGAAAGAAAATAAACATTCTACCAAGTAGAATCCATGAAAAACAATGTAAAACAAGAAGCTACTGTACTGTAGATCTGATCCTGTCCCCCTTCTAGTTCTTTCTCCAAGTCCAAGTCCAAGTAACTCCAAGTCCAAGAACTCTACATATCAATTTCCCTAGCTCTATCCTTATCTGGGTATTTTCCATTGTCTCTTTTTGCACCCCTCTCAATGCAATTATAGCTTGTACATTTTCATCAGATTTATCTTCGGCAGTCTTATCTTTGATACCATTATGATCTTCCTGCTGTATATTTTCATGTTGCTTTTTATTTCCATCTCCCACACTCTCTTCTATACTTTGGAGTATTCTTAATTTGTTATCTAGTCCTTCCTCCATCTCTTTTTCCTTATCTACACTCTGCCTTCTACTGTTTTCATTTGTATTACCCCTCTTTTTCCCTTTCCTTTTGTTTGATTTACTAGATCCTTGTGTTATTTTATTGTCATGATTATTGCTACTTTCTTAATTTTTTGTATTTGCATTTAACTTCTATTCCATGAATTATGTCTAATCCTTCATCTTTCTGATATTCTTCCTATTCAAACTTCAGGGTAATCTGCTTCTCACCTTTACTTTCTTCCATCTTATCCTCCTGAAATAATTTATCAGTACACTGTGTAATAGTTGCTACTTCAGTTTTTATTGCGTAAGCTCACTTCTAATTAATATTAATTGCTCCATTAAGGTGATGTTAGCAATATGAGGATGTCTAAGGACCTCTGCTAAATCATTTTCTAAAAAATGATTGTAGACAATTGGTTTAAAACCAGTATTAGGCTGTGACTGTTCCCTTTCAATATTCTCTACTAAATCTTTAGGTCCAACTATTGAATCTTGCAGTTTATCCCTTATTTATTTTAATTGTTTTTCCTTTGTTCCTATATTTTCTAGTTGGGAGTAATTGTCAGGCAGCTGTTGATAACTTTCATTTAACTGTAAGGAGCAATTTGTATTTTGTATATTTTGTGTATTTTGCATATTTGATAAATTTTGCACTTCTGGTGTAAGAAGTATCAAAGACAATGCAGAATTACACATACTTGCTTCCCTTCCATAATGTCTATACGTGACCCAATCATTAAGTGTGGTGACCTTTCATAGATATTATTTACAACTTACTTCTTGGTCAAATCTATAACAGGGGTTGAAGTATTCTCCTCTTGATGTCTTGAAAAATGTTTTGTTAAAAGAGGTTGTCCTTTTACATTTCCTTTTACTTCCTTACTCTCACCTTGCCTCTTTTTGTCTTTTCTAAATTCTTTCCTTTTCCAGTTGTGTTGTCTCTCTTCCTAACTTCTTACCCTTTCTTTTTCCCTTTGCTGCATTATAGTCATTCTCAGCCTCATTTCCAGTCCCCTTTTTTTTCATGTCTCCCTTACTTCTTGTTCTCATTTTATGGTTGTTATAGTTGTTATAAATATAGTCATCACACTAAATAACTTTCTTGATGAGAACAAGAAAGTGTAAAGGGATAATGGAACAAGGCAGTAGTGCAGAAATGCAAAAGAGAGCAATATTAGTGAGAGGTTAATATAACAATTGAATAATAGATAATATAATATGCCAACTCAATTGGAGAAGTAGCAAACAGCAGTCCCCAAAATTAGTATTCAGTGTTCTCAGTGTAGTCAGAACTCAGAAATGTCACTATTGAGGTCACGTGATGGCAACCTAGAGGAAAGCAGCAACCTTGTCTAGCTCCGCTCCTACAGTTTAAATCTTCACGTTTAGCAGTACCGCTAAATATACAGCTCTGAAATCTTTGTACTATATTCAGAGATCCGTTCTTGTAGCTCAGATTGTTTATTAATGGGCATACATTGAAACAGCTCCGAACACCCACCACCTTCCCGGAGAAAGAGCGCCTCAAAGCGACCTCGGCAAGGGCCTGCTAAAGTGACAAGGACTCATTGCTTTAACGGAGAGACGCTTCCTCAAAATAACCGTGCCTCTGCAAAGCGCAATCAAAGAAATTTCGACAGAAGTACACAGCTCAAGCATCTTTGGATTCTTTAAACACCAGAGTGGGAGACAATGAAGCTTGTATTAAATCTGTGGAAACTAAGATGGATTAGTATGAGCTAGATCATGTCTCAATGAGCAGGAGAGTTAAAAAAATTGAAGAAAAATTCGAGGACTTGGAGGTGAGGAGCAGAAGAAGTAATATTATCATTACTGGGATTCTGGAGAGAGAGGAGGGCACATCTCTGATTCAGTTCGTTCAAAAATTATTTGAGAAAGTTGCTGGCCCATCCCCTAATGGAGCAAGCTATGTGGTAGAATGAGCTCACAGATCTCTCCGTCTCCCCCCCTCCACAGGGTGCGCAGCTTAGACCGATGGTGTGCAAGTTATTAAATTATCTTGACAAACAACACATCCTAAGCAAAGTTAAATCCTTGCAAGAAGTCCTGTGGGAAGGAAAATGGATCAGGATAACCCACGACTTACCACAGTCTGTTAGGCTTAAGCGGCAAGAAATGCACCCACTGGTCTCGAAACTAATTGCGGCAGGCATACAATTTCATGTTAAATACCCGGCTCTGCTGCAGGTGAAAGTTAGCAATCAGTGGCACTCGTTTGAGAGCCTGGAAGTGGCACAGAAAGAACTCAAGAAATTACTGGCTGAACTTATCAAGTGATTGGACCGGGTTATAAAAATAATGCGGCTGAAAGGCTTTATTAAGCCACTGCAAGCCTCAGATGTATAGCTTGTGGTAGATTTCTTTCATTAGAGTTGTGGGGGTGACAGAAGTATACCACTAAAGGAAGTGTTCCCTGTGAAATGGCTTTAAGGCTAGTCTCCTCTCTGAATAATGTCAAGCAGTGTTATTCCCCTTGTCGCAGGTTTGGAGGGAGAAATCTTCGATCCTTAAATTTGGACCCAAATTAAAATAGCCTCTGTTCACAAGTTTTTTCACAGAGAAGATCTGAACAGCTCTCGACCCTAAAGTTGCTAGTTTTAATGGTTTAAGAGCACAAAATGCTAGCTGTTCGGAAGTTTACATGACCGTTGAATACGAGATCCTGCAAATCACATCCATCATGTGGAATCGCCAGCACTTGTACCCTAACAGACTGCGGCTGTCAACATTATATCCTGAACAGCAATCGTACTGTTTGAGCCATGTTTACTTCAAGGCATGAGAGTTTTAAATGGCTTTTTATATCTCTTTCTTCTTCTCCTCGTTCGTGCAATCAGCTTGTTCCACTGAGATTGCAGGACAGGTTTTCACCCGCAAATGTTGTGTCGGAACCTGCATCAATAAGAGACATTAAAGACTCAGATACTGTTGTGCAGAAATTGGAGGATGCTGTTAATTCTCCCTCTGCATATGTTCTCTTCGTTTATCTAAGTTGGGGGGTGAAACGATGTAATTAATCCCGGGACTCGAGGGATGGCTCTCAGAGGGGAGTACATGTTAATTGAATAAATGCAAAGATCTGCTTATGGTTTTGTGATCGATTTCTGGTGGAAGTTACCACTTTCCATGTTATTTAGAGACTGATATTGCTTGGTAAATCAAGGAAAGAGTACCACAGGGCACCCCATCTTTTATTTTTTACATCTAATGAGCAGCACAGAGGTGAATGATAACAAGAATATATTGTTCACAGATGCAAACAGGATATAGCTTGCATGGCTTCTGTTTGGGAATGTTGAAATACAGTTTTGCCTCTTCTCCCCCACTAGAGGGTAGTTGAGCCCCGCAAAAGGTTAACTCCTGTCAGATATTTTGTTTCTCAGTTATCATTATAAGCATAAAAGCTTCCTTGGGACTATACAAATTATTAGAAACAAATTGCTCTAGTTGCACAACGAATAGAGACTACACAATATAGAAAAATGTTTTATATACTTAGTCAAGAATAATGTTTAGTTATAATATTTCACTTAATTTAAGTGGATAAGGTCAATATGGTGGCTTGTACTATCTGGCCTTGAGACTGGGATATGGGGGCGGGTGGAATTTCTGCTGGGTTGGTATTTACATCACATGACGTTTAAGATGGGTAGTTCAGTTGATAGAACTGGGGGTAGTAGTTTAAGAGTTTTATCTATAATTTTGTTGGTTTTGTGGGGACATCTGGGAGGGTTGTGGGAGGGAGAACCACTATTACTCTAACTTTGTTGTGGTATAGAAAGAACCATATTCAGAGGTATGAAGGGATATACATGACTTATTATTTGCAGGGGACCTACTGCCTTGGGTTAACTGGTAGCGTTAGGGGTCTAGTCTGGAACATCAAGGGGGCTTGGGATCGATGTAAAGGCAGATAGTGTTAAGGCATTTATCTACTCTAAAAAGTGACGTGGTCTGCTTACAGAAACTCATCTTAAAAGGAGGATGCTCATTTGTTTAGCAAATATAGGGTCGGTCAGGTATTTGGAGCTGGGGTTTCCACGAATGGGGGTGGTGTAGCTATCCTATTTAATAAAAAAATATACTTTCAATTAGAAAAGGAGATATGGGATACACACGGTCGTTATATCTTGCTGATTGGTACTCTCTTCTCATAACACGTACTTATAGGTTCAGTATATGGTCCAAATGCTGATTCCCCACAGTTTTTTACACAACTGTTGGACAAGTTAAGCAACTACTCTTCTACTATAATATTACTGGGGGGTGACTGGAATATTACATCGCAATTACAACTCAACAGATCAGATAATAGATGTGTGGGGTTATCTTCTTCCCAGAGGGCACTTAAAGAACTCATGGAAGGATTAAGTCTCATCGATGTCTGGAGAATCCTCAATGTGGAATCCAGACAATACACCTTTTTTTCAATGCCACATAAGACCTGTTCTAGAATTGATTACTTTCTAATTAGTATCAACTCCCTTACTTCTATTTCCGATGCAGAGATACATACCAGGGTTATCTCAGATCACTCCCCAATTTCTATTAGGTTCGCAATTAGCCCCAGGCTTAATAGAGACTTCATGTGGAGATTTAACAATCAGCTATTACAGGATTCCTACACTTATGAGCATCTGAAGCAATTCATATCTCACTTCTTTGCCCATGATATGGGTTCAGTTCCTAAAACCGACATTGTTTGGGCAGCCCTGAAATGCGCGTTGAGGGGGGAATGTATCCGAATCACCTCTACCAGAATTAAAAAGAATAGAACACTGCTCAATGATACTACTAATGCTATTAAGGTCATTGAGAGCACCATCAGTCAATGCTCGACTGAATCAGACTGGATTCAATTACATCAATTGCAATCACAGTTCTCCTCAATTATGTTGCAAAGGCAGAACTCGCTTCTCCGGAGAACTAGACTTAAATACCTGGAAGCCGGTGAGAAAGCAGGCAAGCTCTTAGCTTTAAAGCTCTGACAGAATCTAGCAGATATATCGCAGCTTTACAAACTAACCAAGAGGGAACTCTAGTTAAAGACCTTAGAAATTGCGGCAGCGTTCATATATTATTTTCACAAAGTATATACAATTCCAATAGCAGATAGAGCAAAGCCAGATGAGATCCAGGGCTTTCTGGAATCGGTAACCCTTCCCCGGATTACTAGTATAGAGGCAGTCAAATTGGAACTTCCTATACAAGAATGGGAAGTGAAACAAGCTGTTACCCAACTTGCCCCTGATAGATCCCCAGGACCTGATGGTCTCTCTACCAATGTGTATAAAGCATTCGAGGAAGAAAATTATCCCTGTTTTAGCTAAAGTATATAACTTCTGGTATCTCAAGGGGTTTTCAGAAGGTGGCTTTTTGGACGTCCTTATAACTCTTATCCCCAAGCTGGATCGGGATCCTTTATGCCCTGGTAACTACCGTCCGATATCACTCCTAAATGTGGACGTTAAAATACTAGCCAAGGTACTAGCCAATCGGCTCAGTCCTCTAATGTGTAAGATGGTTAGCGAGGTGCAGGTAGGCTTCATGAACGGTAGGTCATCCAGTGATCACATGCGTTAACTTCGTCATTTAATAATTCATGCTAAAAATATACAGATTCCGGCTACCCTGTTAGCTCTGGATGCTGAGAAAGCGTTCGACCGGGTTTCCTGGGACTTTCTATTTGCTACATTGTCTAGGTTTGGTTTTCCGGATGGATTCCTGAGATGGATTCAATTATTATACGAATCCCCAATAACACGGGTCTGATGCAATGGTGTTCTTTTGGATTCATTCTCTCTTTCTTGTGGTACCAGACAGGTCTGTCCACTCTCTCCACTCCTATTTAATCTCTATCTGGAACCCCTGATCCGCAGGTTACTTACATCACAGGACATAAAGGGATTACAGATAGGTAGCAAGAGATAGTTAATTTCAGCTTATGCAGATGATCTGCTTTTGCATATAGAAGAACCGGAGGCTAGCATACTGGCTATTTTAAAAGAAGTTGAGCAGTTCTTCAAAGTTTCGAATTATAAACTCAACATATCCAAGAGAGCTTTTCCTTTAAATGACAAATGCTTGCCTGGCATAGCAGGGGAGCTGGGTCTCAATTGGGAACCCAAATCCCTGATGTATCTTGGTATCAAAGTCTCAAAGAATACGGCCATTATGATTAAAGAAAATCTCAATAACCTGGTTAAAATAATAAAGCTAGATTTAGAAAGATGGAAGCTAATGCCTTTATCGTTGTGGGCTAGAATAGAGACAGTGAAAATGAATGTATTACCAAGGATTTTTTATCCCTTAAATATGCTGGGGCCTTACTTACCTAAATCATGGTTTGGAATCTTGCAAAAATTACTCAATAATTTCAACTGGAAAGGGAAAAATGTTAGGAGAGCATCCTCAAAATTAACAGGTCCTATGAGGCAGGGAGGCCTTGCGCTCCCCTCCTTCTTTAACTATTATATAGCATCGCACATTAGTAAGTTAGTTTCTTGGATCTGGCCGACATTTCCCACGGACTCCATCCCCTATGTGCCCCTTTGGGTCCCCATCAAGAAACATCTGATTACTAAGTTCTCTTTAACTTTCAGCTCAATCACTTATATCACCCCAAGACTTCTCCCTAAATCACTCAGAAACACACCTATTGGCTGGTCAATAAAAGCCCTACACCAAGCACAGAGGTCTTTAGGAGTGAACTGGCACAAATCCCTGGAGCAGCCTCTAGTACAAAATATGCATTTTCAAATTCAGAAAGCTCCAATCCCGCCTACATTCTGGGAACTATTAGTTGGGTTGTGCTTGGGAGATCTAGCTCCTCAGGGAGCGCTGTTATCGTATGCGCAATTGTGTTTGAATATACCTGAGGCAAAAGGGAATGCTTTTAAATTCTGGCAAATTAGTGATGCAATAAAAGCTTATTTTCGGAATTTGAAACGCTCGGAAGCAAATAGGATAGAACTGTCTTCGTTGCTCCAGATAGCAGATCAGCCTCACTCGGTCTCCAAAGTGTATCATGAAATGCAGAGGATTGATTTAGAATTGCCATCCGGCATTTGCTTCTATTGGAGGCAGAAATTGGAAATGGGTGAAGACCAAAGATTATGGGACCAAATTTGTAAAAATATATTTAAATACATAAGGCAAGATAGGTATAAGCTAAAACAGTTCAATATTATGCACAATTTATACTACACTCCTGCTAAATTATACAAAATAGGCAAATTATCATCCACTAGGTGTTACAGATGCAGTGCTGATAATGGGGATCTATACCACATGTTATGGGTATGTCCTAAAATTCAGCCATTGTGGAAAGTAATTCAGAAATTGTTAAATTCTCTCTTGGGATTAGATTCTTTCATCACACCCGAAATCTGTTTGATGAATCATTTCCCCAGGGACATGAGTAAGCAGAAGAAAGCATACATGGCTATTATTTCAGCTGCAAGTAAGGCGATTATCCTGCGACACTTGATAGATGTGTCAGCACCTTCAGTTATTGAATGGTATAAGGAAATCTTGCTTGCATTGCAGCTGGAATTACATATAGCTAAGATGAACAAAATGGTACATTCATATAACACCAAATGAGGTCTCCTAGATGCTGTTCTAGTTACTTGGAAAACCTAATATACCAAGGCGGAAAGGTCTTCCTTAACCTGGGTAACTTTTAGAGTCATACAAAAGAGTTTTCTTGTGGTTCTTTCTATAAATAGAAGTACATTGGGATGTGGGGTAAGGGATTGGGTTTGGGCTTGATAAGTTGTTTAAGTAGATAATGTTAAAAGAAAATGCTGTAATGTCCAATTTTTACAGTATGGGCCTCCAGTATACAAATGATTGGGGTAAATGTGTTTTCTTTAATGGCCTTGTCAAGGTCTCAACTTCATTGTAAAGTGATATTGTAAATAAAGCATATTGAATAAAAAAAAAGAAATGTCACTATTACACAATCAGTGATCCATGTACATTATTCATCAAGCAGAGTCTAGTATTCTCCCCAATATCCCCACTTCTCCATGCAAGTCCGTGCAAATCTTGGTTCAAATCCTTATTTTTGCCAAAAGAAACATGAAATAGATACAAGAAAAAGCAACTACAAAGAAAGTTCAATTTCAATCCTGGGATAATTGACACAGACTCTCTGGCCGGAAGATTCTCTATATAATTGCAGAGAAAACACTTTCTACACAACTAATAAAGACTATAAAGTCATATTAGCGGGCCTTCAGTTAGTAATTAAATTCAGTAAATCAAAAGACTTGCCACTTCCTGTTAGTCTGTTGATCCTTTAGTCTGTTAACCTTATGTAATATTGTCTTGTATTCTTGTATTCTTATATTCTTATGCTCGTGGATTCTCAATAGTTCTTGGATTCTCAATGGTCCTTTTAAAATCCACTTTTCATAAGGCCCAACATGTAGTGAAAGATGCGAAAAGAGGAATACACAAATCTCTCTAGAGCTTGAATAAGTACATAGTGCCTTTGTTTGTATCTTCATTAAACTGACAGCTAGAAAATAAAAACACAGACAGAAAAACTTACTCCAGATTTACCTTCAAGATGTGCAATTGTGTGCTTTAACAAGGTATAAAAATTAACAACTTCAGAATTTTTAAAATAGCAGTTAAGATTCTCTCAATATCATTGGGATAAACCGGGATAAACCCTTGTATATTTATATTTATAGAACTTCACTTACTTTTCATTTAAAAGAAGATAAGAAAGTAAATGCTCCTGCAGTACACGCCGTATTGCTTAAGTGTCAGCTCCGGAGGGTATGGTAGCTCAGCCAGAACTGTCGCAGACTGGCAGACTAGCTGCGTGTTTTTCAACTTTTTCCCAGCTAAAAATAAAGCAGCAAACACAAGCTACTGTTGCTGCTAGTCAGTAAAAAAAAAACAGTTTCAGGTTCCCAGTTCAGAGATGCCACAATATTCCCCGAAAGAATATGTGATACCGCCTCAATGGTGTATCAGGTGACTCTTGCACCAGACCCAAGTCTGTGCACTAAATATACCTGTATCGCGTGGCACAACCTCAGAGGGTACGAAAGTTATTAGAGCTAAATCACTAAAATCAAAAGAAATATCTTTAGTAAAAAGGCATTTAAAATTTTGGATACCAGAACAGTCCCAACACTGTATAAACACTGCATAAAGAGTCAGTACTTTGAGTCCTACAGCACTACACAAAGACAAACACAACAATGAAAGCAACACAGACATATAAAGTAAAAACTCCTTAAAATATCATACTAGGCTAAAATATAACTAAAAGAAAGTCATTTCCTTCCTTTTCAGTACGTTTCCAGTTTCTCCCAGGGCTTTCCACTCAGAAAAAAAAATGACTTGCTCTCAGTGCAATCTGGTTTAGTATAGCTGTCCCACAGTTCTTTGGTTCTTCAGTTCTATCAAAGATGCCAAAATACTGAACTCTAGTCCCAGCCACCTGACTGGCTTTCTTTCCTTCTCTGTGCCATCCAGGCCTGATCCGTCAGCTCCTGTAACAGTAGGGAGAGGGGGACAAGAGAAAAACTAAACCAGCAGAAGGAGAAGGCAATAAGATATTCTGGAAAGGCTGCTCATTTCAGGCAACAGATAGCATACCTTTTGTAAGCTAACACAAGCTTTTTGCAGCCTTGCTACTAACATTTACTCCCCAAATGTTAGCGAACATAGTTGTCTCTTTCTCCCACTTGCTCCTGTGTCCTGCCTTGGATGGAGTCAACTGGGGAACACTCAAGGTCAGGACTGGGGACAAAGGGACCAGTGGGAGTGCAATAGTGGGCAGTGGGGGAATTGTGGCAGTGGGAGGATTCAGAGGTGGCATCTGGCTGAGGTGCCACTCCCACAGGGACAGAGCCGATCAGCCCTGGTACATGAAGTGTGGCACTAACTGACCCTGTCCCAGACCCCAGGTGGCAACATTACTGGCACCTGCTTCAAGGGTGACACAGTTCCTGACAATGTAGTCAGGCAGCAGCCTGCCTCCACATGGTGCGCTGTGTACCAGGGAAATGCCACGGTGCCCAGGGAGCATTCCTTACTATGGACTGACTGCCCCCCCCCATATCTTGCAACCAATGCCACTGACCACAAGTAGAGCACTATGGCACCTCTGTGGCAGGTGGCAGGGCATTTGCCACATGGGGTCCAGGACAGCATCCAGCTGTGCTGACCCCTGTATACCCAGGCTGATTGACTCTGTCCCTGTCGGCATGGCACCTCTGCTGGGTGCCATCTCTGAATACTCCCACTGCCACCATTCCCCATTACCTCCAGTGTACCCCCACTGGTCCCTCTGCACTCAGCACTGTCCATGCAGGCATATTGCCTCCAACCTTTGTGGCTCCACTAGGATTGCAGAAGGCTGGGGAGCTTGAAGGGACCCTCCATAAACCCATCAGCTTCACTAAAGGTTTAATGAAGCCATGCAGCTGCAGCAACTCTGAGGACTTTGGTTCAGACACCCCATTTTCTAGAATTGGAGGCAGGGTCCCTGTTACACCCAGAGTTTGCCACAGCCATGGATCAGTGCACCTTGCACTGGTCTAACTGACTTTAGAAAATCATGCCCTATGAGTCTGAGCTTGTGGATATAGTTCAGTAGGGAGGGAAGGAGGAGGAGGAATAGGAGAGACCGGAGGACCCCAGGTTGATGACCCAGCAACAGTCTGATGCACTAGCAGGAACAGTTTGAGTTTTCTGCCTTGAAAAGGATATAGCTGTTGTATACACTGGAGGGATGGGTTCATCCAACAGTCATGTGACAGGGAGGTAGTAGGTTAGGTGGAGGAGGAAGGGAGATAGAGTTATAATAGTTAGAGATTCCATAATTTGAGGGATGCAGAGACTGGTGTGTTTCTCAAGCCATGAGGAGATAGCTATGCTGTGCTTTCCAGGGTCAACCACAGATGGGATGATTTATCAGTTAAAGAGGCTGTCCAGTTTTGGGGTGAAAAGCTTGTCATAGTGATACATGTAGGTACAAACAACCTGGCTTCTTTCAGTGTAGAAAAGGTTAAGGACATCTTCAGGGTACTATATTGTCAGTTGAATGTAGTTGTGCAGTATATGTGATAGCCTTCGTGTAAGTGCTACTGGTATCATTTTTGGAGAGGTATAGGCAGTAAAAATAAGGAAACTTAACATGCAGCTAAAGGGATAGTGTGATGTGGAGTGATGTGGAGAGATGTGGTTGTTCCAGGGATTAAGTTATTCTGGAATAAATGCTGCCTTTTCATAATGGCAGACTGCACCTCAATAGGGGATGGACCAGTGCACTGGGACAGAAGTTAGGTGTAGTAATTAGCAAGGTTTTAAACTAGGTAAGGGGGAGGATTAAGGTGGCATGCAGTAACATATACTGAGACACAGAGAGAGCCAAGGTTGATCTCCCCTAGATTTCACAAGAGTAGGGACTGGGGGGATAGTATGGCACTTTAAGAAAGGGACGGAGCCCAGTAGTTAATAGAAATGTTGCGAAATAAAATTTTGCCAGCAAAGTTGCAGCGAAATCAGCAATTTCACCACACAAAACATTCTGGAAATTCCACTATTCTATGAAATTTTTTGTAGGGTGCGAAATTGCGACATTTCATCTGCAAAACACGAAATTGCACCTCAAAATGTAACATTTCACCACATTTCGCCAAATTTCACAAAATTTTGCCCGAATTTGCCCATTTCATGGGTGAAATTTTGCATTTCACGGGCAAAATTTTGCATTTTGCAGTGAAATTTCACATTTTTCGGGTGAAATTTTGCATTTTGCCTGTGGAATTTCACATTTCGCACCTGTGAAATATTTCGCAAAATGCACGAATTTCTAGAAATATTTCAGGGAAATAAATTTTCTAATTTCTCACATCTCTAGTAGTTAACAAAGAAAGGAATCTAGGTGGGAATGGAAGGGCATTTCAAAACCTAATGTAGTCAAGGGGGGAAAGGAGAAGTGGAAGGTGTATGTCCAAATGCTAGAAGCCTAAGCAAAAAGCTGGAGGAACTGCAAATGCCAATGGCAGCAGGCACCACTAAAACATGGGCAAGGTAGAGAGAAAGCTAGGACCTCACTTTCCCAAGGTTTGCCTGTTCAGGAGAGATACAGAAAATTCTACAGGGTGGGGTGGTTGTGTAGGCCAAGAATACTGTCAAGACAGTGGAGGACAGGACCATAACAGAAGCAGAGGAAGTTTACTCTATATGACTTTATATGAATTCAAGTGACAGAGGTAAAGGGAAAATGCTTGAGGATGTGAGGGTCTATAAGCCACCTAACCAGTCCTGTAGAGACGGATGAGCTGTTAGGCAGGAGAAATCAGTAAGGCAGTGAATTTGGACAGAATAGTCCTGTTGGGGGATTTCAGCCTCCAAGGTGTAGATTGGGACGACCCACAGCTAAGAGCCAGAAAAGCCAAAAGATTGTAGAGATACTGTATTGTGGGAATGCTTTTGGAGTCAAAGGATGAAGGAGGTTACTTGGGGACATGCAATGCTGCACCTTTTGTTGTCTAATTTGGACATTAGAAGAAACATGAGGGTACAGGACACAGTGGGTGAGAGCAACATGGGACTGGGAAGCTTAGCATTATTTTAAAAGTTCTGCAAATGAATTCAAGTGTCGCAGTCTTGAACTTTGACTGCCAACTGCCAACTTCAGCAGGATGCTAGGTGTACTTGAGGATACGCAAGGAAATTAAGCAGGTAGATGGGGTGATAAATAATAGTGCAGAAAGTAAGGATACTATACTAGAGTTGACAGGAGTGTATAAAATATAAAGTGAAGAAGCATGGCAAACCCATCTGGTTCAGAGACCAAGTGAGGGGAGAAGTTAGGGATAAGAAGAAGGTATTTAGGGCCAAAAGGGGGTATCAAACTAAGATGAACAGGGAAGAATACAAAATAAAATTAGAGATAGTCAAGAAACTGCTCAGGGTAACCAAGGTTAACACATATCTTAGATCTCCAAGGGGTGAAGGACCTTTTTAGGTACATCAGGGAAGAAAGGCAAATGAGAGGAATCATGGAAAGAATAAGGAAAGATGGGGTTAGTGTGGATAATGAAATGGGAACTGTAGATATTCAAAATGCATACTATATTTTAGTTCTGTGTTCATGTTCATGTTCAAGGCCACAGGACCCTACTAAACAGATTAAGTTACTTTGGGTGTTTTAAGGTATAAATACTAGAGAAAAAGTTGTCCCTTTTTGGTCTGAAATTAAATATTGCATAGACCCCTTGTTCGGACTAATGGTAATTTACTCACCTGGTAAAGCTGATTATAGAAACACCTTTTTATAGCACTCCAATGCCACAACAACGGGTTGTAGTAGTGTCTTTCTGTAGGCTGATGCACAAAGAATTTGAATGTTAGGAATTTGACTCCACTCCACACCTTCCCACTGTACTCAAGTCTAGGTTAGCTCTCCCCTACCTCTTATTGCACTTACACCGCAGGATGTACAATTGATTTCATCATTAAATCTGGCACACCGGAGGTGCTGGCCTTCCTGTTACATCAAACAAAATAAGCTTATCCACTAAGGTCAGCAGAAAATTCTTGCCTGAGTATACCTAAATGTGCCACAAAAATGGGTGAACAAGCCTTTGCAGCATCGGCCCCCAAGCTTTGGAACACCCTGCCCTCACATATTAGGCTCTCCAAATTGCACCAGGTGTTCAAAAATGAGCTATGTCCCTGCCTCGTGGGCACTGAAAGATGCACATGCACCATAATCACTGCAGCACCCTCTTAGCATAGCTCTTCCAAATCTGAAGCACTTTCCTTATCTGTATGCTACTTTCTAATGTGGGATGGTTTATTCTCTCTGGTTGTGACCATCTGTTTCTCGTAGGGTCCTACACTACCTGATCTGTTGCCATATTGATCCACGTGCTGCTGACCCTGCACTAGAACACATAATGTATGATTTCTTCCTCATTAATTGTTTTCACTGTTTGTAACTGCTCGCCACCTGTGATGCTGTAATACCTGAGATGTCTATTATAGTCTAGTTTCCTTGCACTAAATCATGTGATGTATTTGTCTTCTGACTTGCTGTTGCCTCTGTATGTAACTCTGTATATAACTGTAACTCTGTACGTAACTCTCCCGGGTCGTGCCTGAAAATAAGCAGTTTCTTGTCTAGTGCACTTACCGGGTAAACAAAAACTAAATAAATAAATAAAATACATTCTCTTAGTGTGGCTTGCCAGACCGATAACTTTCCTAACTGCATCCCTAAAATCGACCTGGTTAAATCAACAAAAACAATGTAACATTCCACGAAGGGGCTTTGGTACAGAAGACATGAGCGAGTGACTGGGGTCAGACTCCATAATCCTTAATAGGTAGTAAAGCATGCAGAGAACACTAATGGAGAATAGTCATTAAACAGAATATACTCCCTGCTGACGTTCCTCCTCGTAGGCAGGATGTGGAGTGCTGTAAAAATGTGTTCCCATAATCACCTTTAGCAGATGAATAAACTACCAATATTCCTCACACCTTTATTTAGCACTCCCAATTCCTCACCAATCTGTGATTAGGGACGAGGAGAAAGTGGTTACAAAACTGTCTGCATGACCACCTTCACAAAGGTCGGCATGTCTTGCCCCCAAGTGTCCAGCCTGTAATACTTTGTAAAGGTTTGCACTGTTGACCAGGTGGCCACTGAGCACATGATGCTGAGTTATGCTCCACCCAAGAGGCGGCCATGACCTTGGTGGAATGGGCTTTCCATCTGTGGCCCTCTTCAAACACCTAGCTATGGTAGCCCTGGAGGCAGGTAGGCCTGTCTTCAGGCTTGATGTCAGGATGAACATCCTCTCCTTTTTCTTTTTTTAGGGCTATTCTTTTCAGGTATGCCTTGAGTGCCCTAGTAAGGGTAAAGTAGCCTTAGTGTCTCCTGTTGAGGATAGCCAGGGTGTGGCTTGAAAGTGGGTAGGAAAATCTCAAGGGCCATGTGAAAAGGTGACACTACTTTGTGCAAAAAAGATGGAATTGTCTTTCAGTCCATCCTGTGTGCCTGGATGAAGGAAGTGCTCCATACAGAAGAGAGCCTGCAGCTCAGGAAAACCATCTTACAATTTAAGGCCTGGAGGGGAATTGTTTGTAGTGGCTCAAAGGGTACCCTGGCAAGAGCGTCCAGTACCAGATTCAAGTGCCACGGTGCCACCATGGCTTTAAGTCTGGGCCTGATATTCACACTTGCCTTCAAAAAGGACTGTACAGAGGGTGAGTCCCTTGCAAGTGTCTGTCTGTTTTTACATTGATTGTCCCAATGGCTGCCGCCTGAACTCTTAGCCATGGGGCACACAGTCCTTTCTCTAAGCCATCTTGCAGAAAGTCCAGAATATGTATGATGGAGCAATCACTGGGTTGTATTCCTCTCGCTGCACACCAATTATCAAATGTGACCCAATATCTCTGGTAGGTGAGGTTGGTAGATGGTATGCGAGCTTGCAGTAGAGTATTGCTGACCCTCTGTGATAGTCCCAGGCCTAGCAGTCTATCCTCTCTGAGCAGTCATGCCATCAGCTACATTGCACACAGGTTCTTATAGAGGATGGGTCCTGCCTGAGCAGATCCAGCTGGTCTGGTAAGGATAATGAGTGGTCTATCATTATCCTCCTGATCAACATACCAGTTCCATTTTACTCAGTTTAGCACCACCAAAACTACCATGCAGTCTGTATTTTGTACCCTTCTCAATACTTTTGAAATCATAGACAGTGGTAAGAAGATGCTCTTCTGAAGTTCCAGACTGTGGACAGGGCGTCCACTCCCACTGATCCTTCTCCTTGAACCTGGAGAAGAAGGTCTTTATCTGCTTGTTCTTGGCTGAGGCCATTAGGTCAATCTGCAGCAGGCCCCATTTCTTTTGGATCATGTGGAATACCTCTGGATTTAATTGCCTCTCTGCTGTGTGCAGGGTCTGATGACTGAGTCAGTCTGTGCTTGTGTTCAGCTGTCCTGCTAGGTGTATGGCAGAAATGCTGTGGAGCTATTTCTCCACCCAGCTCAGAAGGGTTGTGGCCTCTTTTTTCATTACCTTGCTTTTTGTCCCTCCTTGTTTGTTCAGATACACCATGGCTGTCATATTTTCCTTCTGGATTTTGACATGTTGGTGATGAACCAGTGGGAGAAAATGCTGCAGAACTAACCATATAACCCTAATTTCAAGTATGTTGATAGCCAGGCATGACTCTGTTGCTGACTAATTGCCCTGCCCATTCTTGGTCCCCATTATTGTGCCCCAGCCCCTGATGCTAGCTTCCATACATATCATTCTGGTCACATCTGTGTCTATGGTAGCATCTTGGGTCAGGTTGTTCCGGTCCATCCACCACCATATGGACTTACTGACTGGCACTGGGATCATCAAAGGTTGGGAGTAGTTCTGGATGGAGTGGCCCCAGTGGTCCAGTAGATGCCTCTGCAGGGGTCTCATGTGGAGTTATGTCCAATTGTGTAAGTCTAGACACACGGCCAGTAGCCCAGAAGCAGCATCAGGTCCCAGAGTGCTACCCTCAGTAGGATAGGCGCTGGTAGCATTGTTCCCTTATCTGCTGTATGCATGTCTCTGATGTAGTAGTAGTAGTAGCAGAGTTGTAGTAGATCTTTTTATTCATAAGAATAAAGGGAAACAATTGAGCCTAAACTCATTTTCAATGAGGTCCCAGTCAAATTGCAAATACATAAAATATTACATAACATAAGATTACAGTGTTTAGACATTCAGCATGAACAAACATTATATGTACCATAGAAACATATCAAAATAAAATTGCAAAAACATAATGTAATTATGTAACATCACAATAACAGCAATTAGTTGAATCAGTTACCAGATTCAAACACCACATTTTTAAGTCATGTAATTTAATAGGGGGGCCACAATGTCACAGATTTAATGGAATCTGATTCCACAAAGTAACTCCTCTATAAGGTACAGTTGACTGACCCACTCCAAAATTACATCTAATTAATGAAAAATGTATTCCTTGAGAGGATCTCAAACTATCCTTAACACATCTAAGTTTAAATAAATCAGAAATATATTTAGGAATCTCATTTTTCCAGACTTTGTACATAAATTGGAGAGATTGGTGGCCAGACTGTCCCCATGCAGTGTCGAACACTGATCCCAGGTGTACTAGAGAATTTGACAGTGAGAGATGGCTCTTTTCTGGGTTGGTCATCCATCTGTGTCATGTCAACAGGTCCCTTTCTCGATTTGTCACCCTTTCAAATTCTGCCTTTGACCTTGCCCTTATCAGCCAGTTGTCCAAGCAGTGTTTGACGTGGATTCCTTCCACCATTAACTTCACAACAAGGGTCCCCCTCACCTTTGAGAACACTCTTGGGTTGGACACAAGGCCAAATGGGAGGCACTGGTTTTTGAAATGCTGACCCCGAATGCAGAACCTCCGAAATGTAATGTGCTGGGTTGTGGTATGTGTAAATATGCATCCTTGAGGTGGATTGAAGTGAGGTAGTCATCCTTTTGTACTGTACTGCCATGATGGTAGTATGGAGGGTATCCATTTTGAATTTTCTGTATCTCACAAACTCATTCAGAAACTTGAGATCCAACACTGGTCTGAGGTCTTCCGTCTTCTTTGGAACCAAGACAAAGACCAAGGAGATGCCAGATTTCTTTTCATTTTCAGACACCAGGGCTATGGACCCCTCTGTCAGTAAGTGGTTTAACAATGTCCTGAACTTGCTGATTGGGGTTCTTGTGGATGAGATCTTTGAGGTCGGGAACCTTGGCCTTGTTAGCACCTTGGCGTATCTTCATGTCACTACTTCCAGAGCCTATACATCATTGATTGTCTTGGGCCAGGTGGAGAAGAATCATTGATGTCTACCTCCCACTACCTTCTCTTCATACTGGACTAGCTTCCTCTCATACCTGGTAGTTTTTGATTTTGTCATTGCCCTTGTACCCTCCTCTGGGCCTGCACCATCATTACCTCGTTTGTTGCTGAATTGCCTCTCTTGTTAAATGAGTTTTGCCTGAATCTGAAACCATGATTGTCATTCCCTTGAAAGGAATTATGTCATTTGCCTTTACTGTGGAAAGGATGGGCTGAAAGGAGAATAAGGTGGCCAGTCTTTGTGGTTGATCCTTTTTTTCTCTGGTTTTGGTTACAAACTATTCCAGTCTGGGTCCGAACAGCTTGTTTCCCTTGAACTGCAATTTTAGGAGCCTGTTCTGTCATTCTTGGTCAGCATGCCAGATTTTTATCCATATTTGTCTTCTGACCTGGTTGGCAGTAGCTGTGGCTCAGGAGGACATTTTGCACATATCCATGGATGTGTCTGCCACATACTTGATTGCCTGTATGGCATATTTCGTAGTAGTCAAATCCAAAAAAGGGAAGCACCAGGATCCGCCTCAATTTATGAAAACAACATTTATTGTATTACATGCCTGTAAAGAAGCAGTGGCAATAAAGGCAGACTCACAAGCCCTGACCAGTTTCGTGCATGCGCACTTCCTCAGGGAGGCTGACATAGACACAATCCCTTACTTAAATACCCCCACATCACATGTGCTAACAATTATACAATCATCACATTCCAAGTGAACACCAACTTCCAACACATATAAGTAAAAAACATTTCTAAAATTTCTATCTGGATATCTATCTCATACAAAATATTACTAAATTCTTTAAAACATTTATGTAGAGTAAGGAAATATATGTTCTAATTAACTCACAGTAAATTCAAAAACATAAGACATCCAATAATTAATATAAATCGGAATCCAGATCTCATAATTTTATAAAAAACATTTCCCAGATTTTTAACTACATACAAACAAACAACCCAAAGGTCATAAAGGTCAATTGCTAGTATGCACATTAAAAATTTTTATATACCATTTCTTCTATATTTCACTGATATCTCATACAAAGTTATTGAAATATTCATAAAGACTGAGGAAGTTATGTTCTAGCTGACCCATAATTGATTCAAAATCAAAAGCATCCAGAAATCAAAATACAGAAGGTCAACAAGGTCAACATAATATGCTCATCTTCTAAACACATCATGTTTAGAAGATGAGTTAAAAATCTGGGATTTGTTTTTTGGTTTTTGATTCTTTAAAGATGATTAAGGAAAGATTATATATGATGTCTATTATAGATGAGCATATTATGTTGACCTTGTTGACCTCCTATATATAAGAAATCGGAAGTACGGAGTAATGATATTTTGGGCTCCGATAAATAATGATAAGGGGGTTTCCTATTTTGAATAAGTTATATGCTGACTATAATGATAACATATAAAAATTTTTAGGTCTGAGCATATTAGTAGGTGACCCTTTTGACCTTCGGGTTGTGACCCATCCTTATAGATTTTAGAGTGGGCTGAGTATTATATTTAATTCTTATGAGAAAAAACAAATGTTTTTTATAAAATTATGAGATTTGGAAGTTATGTGTTGGAAGTTGGTGTTCACTTGGAATGTGATGATTGTATAATTGTTAGCACATGTGATGTGGGGGTATTTAAGTAAGGGATTGTGTCTATGTCAGCCTCCCTGAGGAAGTGTGCATGCACGAAACTGGTCGGGGCTTGTGAGTCTGCCTTTATTGCCACTGCTTCTTTACAGGCATGTAATACAATAAATGTTGTTTTCATAAATTGAGACGGATGCTGGTGCTGCCCTTTTTTGGATTTGACTGAGACTGATTTGGGCTTGCACAGCTCCAGCGTGGAGCAGCTTTTTTGGTTTTCCATATTTCGTTGTAGGCCTGTGTGGTTTCTCCTTTGGCAAGTCAGTCTGAATGGCTTTAGCCATCCCAGGATGGCCTTTGTTGTATACCACTGCTGTGGATGCTCTAATGGTCAAAATCAGTATTTGGGAGTCTTTGTGCAAGAACAAGGATGCACAATTTGAAGATAGGAGAAGTGAGGAGAGCAGAAGGCGATTCATTACACATTTAGGTACAAATTACATTCATGGTATTTGAGACAACAGGTTACATATAGTGAGGAATGCAGAAGGCAATTCATTTCACATTTAGGTTCTAGCAGCCAACCAGTTACATATAGAGGATAAAACTGTAGGCAAATTAGCGGATGGCAGAATAGATTAAGTGCGGGAGGAAGGGGAGTAGCACAAGTGTGAGACTAAGTAGATTAGAACAACTATGAACAAAGGAGCAATTTAATATAAACAGAGTAGAGAAGATTATGAGGAAAAGATAAGTGCGTTCACATTAGGTGAGAAATTAATAAAGTGCCGGGTGGTGGGGGGCAATGAGGGAGTGGGGGAGGATAGGGGTGGCAGGTTAAGGGGAGATCAGAACCCATGAGCCACTCCAGGATGCTGAGCACCTGCTAGGGACCAAGGCATGGCTGTAGAGGTGGGGAATATCCAAAAGGTAGCTAGTACAAAGAGAAATGAAGGAAAAGGAAAAGAATGGGGAGGGAGGACAGGCAGATGTGGCATCCATCAACCTGATGAAATGACTGACTTGTCCCTGAAGGATGGGGGGTGGGTCCATCCAGGGTGCTGTGAATCCTGCAAGGAGATTCCTCTAGGTTGTTGAGAACCCAGTGAGGAGGTAGGGGAGGCAGAAAGAGAGTAGGGTGGATTAGATGGGGGGCAGGATAATTTGAGTGCACTGAAGGGGAGAGGGGGTTCCTTCCAGGGTGTTAAGGACCCTGTGGGAGGGGCAGGTGGGAAAAGGAAGGAGGAAATTGAGGTGAACCAAAGGGGGTGAGAGATATTCATACACTTGGCAAATCATGACTCATGGTGAGCAGGGTAGTGAGAATGGAGAAGACGAGGGGCTGGGGAGGTAGGAGGGCCCCTTTGAGTTGGATAGAACCCTACAAAGGGGGGAAAGGAAGATACAGGTGTACTTAAGAGAGTGTGGATGGGCAAGGAGAGGATAGGGTAAGGGAGGGGGAAAACTGAGCTGAGGAGGGCCCCTCCTGGAAGCTGAGAACCCTGCAAGGGAACAAAGGGAGGCTACACATAATTTTTAGAGGAGGAAAGGTAGGAAGGAGTGGAAAAGAGGTTTATGCGGTGTGGCTAGACATAGGCTGGAATCATGGCTTAGGGTGTGTCATGACAAGGGTAGTTTGATGAGAGGAAGTTTTGCAGCGCTGAGCTGATGGAGTGGGTACAGGAGGAGTGACGAACCTGGGGAAAAAGGAAATTCCAGATTTTGGGGAAACAATAGGAGAAGCCTGATTGACCAATAATGGTGGAGCATCATGGGATCAGCAATGTGCGAGTGTCAGTGGATCTAAGGGAGGGAGAGAGGGGCCAGGGGGTGACGAAAGAGAAGGAGAGGTAAGTTGGGAGTTCACCCAGCCAATGTTTGGAAGTGAATTTAGCACAGTGGGAAAGTCATCTGTTATTGAGAGAGGGGAAGGACAGTGCATGGTACAGATCACAATGATGAGTCTGAGCAGGGGCCTCTAAGGCAAAGTGACAGAAAGAGTGAAAGAGGGTGTCCAGTCTGGTCAGGGAGGATTTGGGAGAGGCACCATAGACTACATCGCAGTAGTCAATGATAGGGAGTATCATCTTTAGGACAAGTTCACGCCTAGCTGCAGGAGGAATGCTACTACAGTTCCTATAGAGGGCGCCAAGCTTGAGGCACAGTTTCTTCAGGATGGCGCCAATGTGCCTGTGAAGCTAAGGTGTTGGTCTAGCCAAACCCCAAGATATCCAAAGGAGGATGTGTCCTCCAAGGTGGTCCTCATCCAGGTTGTGGAAGGTGGGAGTTTGGGGAGCCTAGAGAGTCTCTGCCTAGTGCCAAAGGTCATGGAGACAGTCTTCTTGGCATTTAGGAAGAGGTGGTGGTTTGCAAACCAGAGCTGAATGTTGTGAAATCAAGCTGTAAGCTGGTTGTACCTCAGCAGTACTTTGGCCAGAAGCATACTGACAGTATCATCTGCATCACATCAATGTAGGTGGAGGGAGAGCAAACTGATGGTAAATCATTTAGGAATATTGAGAAAAGCAAGGGCCTGAGAACTGAGCCCTGGGGATTTCTGTGGTAATCGGGAGGAGGGTGACTCCAGGATTCTAACTGTTTGTGTCCTACCAGTGAGGTAGGCCTTAGACCAGTTAGTGGCAGATAAGGATAGGCCTGCTGATGAGAGCGAGTTCAGTAGGAGGGAGGGAGACAGTGTCGAAAGCCTTGGCTAGATGGACAAAGATGGCTGGGGTGATGAGGCCATTGTCCATTCCGGTTAGAATGGAGTCAGTAAGCCTGAGTAAGAAGGTGGTGGTAGAGTGTTTTTTCCTCAAGCCAGACTGAAACAGGGTGAAAAAGGAGGAGTCAGACAGATAGGTGTTAAGCTTAGTAAGAACCAGGTGTTCTTGGAGTTTAGCAAGAGTAGGAAGGAGGGAGATGGGGTGATAGTTGCAGGGGATAACCAATCCCCACCTTTGGGTAAGGGGAGGACCACTGCATGTTTCCAGGAGTAGGGACCTGAGCCAGTAGTGAAATAAAGATTTAAAATGAGGGAAAGAGGGTAGGCAATGGCGGTGGCTGATAGAGAGAGGAGTTTGGGATCCAGATCATTAGGGGAGGAGACCTTTGTAGAGTTAATGGTGAGTAGAGCTTTCAGTGCATCATCTATGGTGGTGGTAGAGAAGTAGAAGGAAGTGGGGGAAGAAGAGGGAGGGGGAAATAGCGTGTGAGGATGTAGGTAAGGGAGGGTAGGAAGAAAGCTACTTTAGAAGTTCAGCAGCACATGAAGTGTAGTAGAAGTTAAAAGTTGCTGCCACTGTGCTAGGGTCATCTACTGGGGTGTTATTAATCTTAAGGACCGGAGAGGAGGGTGTGATAGGGGAGTGAAAAGGACATGGACCACCTTCCAGAATTTAGAAGGAGTGTTTGTGTTAGAGAGGAAGGCTGATTTGAAGTATTATGACTTTGCTAATCTCGTAGCCTTGGTGCTGGCATTGCATAGCACACGGTAAGAAGCAAGATCGCTAGGGGACTGGGTTGATTTATGGAGCTTCCATGCAGGATTGTGAGCCCAGACTGGCAAGAGTTCAGGAGTAATCCAAGGAAGGTGATTTCTGACTTGGTAGTTTTTGGGACAAAATATCCCAAGTGTTAAGGAATATGTCTTTGAAGAAGGTAAGGGCCTGATCCACCGTCGAGGTGTGAGCTAGGGTGACCAGTCAGAGAGGGCAAGGTTATAGGCAGTATAACGAGTGGGTTAAGGCTCGGAGCTAAAGATCTGAGACCTGTGTTTGAATCCCACAGCCATCTAGGTGCATACTGTGTGATCCTGGGCAAGTCACTTAACTTCTGAGCTCCCAGGTCACATCTGGAAACAAGCTTTTGAGTACAAAAAAGATGGCGGCCACGCTGGGCTTGCCATGACGATAGGGAGAAAACAGTTTAGCTTCAGCAGTGATTTTTAACTTTTAATTTTAAAATTTAGTTGTTTTATATTATTTTTTGAGTTAGTGAGGGTTAGTTTAGTTAAGGACTCTAAGTGAGGCAGTTAGAATTTGTTATTAGTGTTTTCTGGTGTAGCGTAGAGCTGCAAAAAAATTAGTGTGAGCCTGATCGCCAATGCTTTCTTGTAGTCCCTTTGAACATGCTATCATTGACCTGGTTACTGAGAAGCAAAAGAGGAAAAACGAAAAATGAACTGATACCTGGTGACAGTTGGTATTGGAGTTGGTCCGGAGATTGTTTGGAGCCTACATTTGTGGCCTGGCAGTGCGTAGGAGGAGAGGTGGCTGCTGCCGAGGAGTGTAGGAGGAACTGTTTTGTTCATTTGACTGTTTGAATGGGCAGTGACTGGGATGTACTCCATTGGAAGACCACAGAGTGGAAATTGGTGCGGACTGCTGTGGGACCCAGTGTTAGTAGCAGAGGACTGGAGAACTGAAGGGAGTGGGAGACTTAAGGTTCTTCACGTCCTCCTTCGGGGGTGGGAGTAAAGGCGCCTGGTTCCTAGAACAGGAGAGTCAGACGTAGGGCTGGGTCTGAATCCGAATCCTTCTAGATGCTCGGGGGGATGTCTGGTGTTAACCGGGTAGTCCCTTGAGGTCTGTAGTCTGTGGGATTATTCAGGCTGCCCTCCTCTTAGGGTGGTGGGTATGCCGAGCTTGCCCTGCACTTTCTGGGCCTGCCTCAAGAGAGACCGAGGATTCTTTACAGTGAGCTTAGGAAGAAGAATTCCTTGTGGACTCCTTACTTGGTCAGTTTTGGCAACGAACCCCTTTCGGACACTTGTTGACTTGGTTAGAGACATTTTCTTCTTCTTCTTTTGTCTGGCTCTAGAGAATGGTCATTTAAAGCACTGAGAGTGCTTTTTGTTTTTATACATTTATACTGTTGATTCCAGGAGGCTCAGGTGAGAGCTGGTGCCTCTTGGATATTTTACTTTACTTAACCCCGTGATGTGAGAGTTCGTAGGGCGTTATTTTTATAAACTGGGTGAGAGACTAAACAGATTGCTTCATGGACTCCTTATGAATTATTGATTTACTGTTATTTTTATAGTATGTAGGGCTTTATTTTAGGGGGTTGTTGTTTTACGAAATAGGAGATTTTTGTTATTGTTAATAGTTTTATGGGAGTATAATTATTTTTATTGGAATCACTGCTGACGTAGTGTTGGCAGCATGTGTTGGGACCATTCTTCGGTGGACAGGTGTTACTCCCCCTCCAGGCTGAGAGACCTAAGCCCCTTTTATAGCCCCCCATTGCAGCCCATGGTATATATGTGCTGTTATGCTCTGGGGATTGCTCGAAGAGTCGGAGTGGCTGGGTCCCTGGACCTGGCGGGGAGGGGTGCGGGTGGGCGATTGAGGTAGCGGACCAAGGAGGTGCCCCAGGGTAAAATGGGTCCAGGAAAGGGGGCCTCCCTGCCTGGTTCCCATACTCAAGAGCTCTATGGGTAGTAGGCAAGTAGCCCGCTCTTCCATGGCCTCTCATCCAACCCAGGCAGTGTTATGTAATGCCAGGTCAATAAAGAACAAGACAGCAATTATTGCTGATCTTGTTGAGACATCTGACCTGGTTTGCATCACCGAGACCTGGCTGGATGAGAATTCTGTCCAGTATTGGTCAGCAGTTCCAGCCGGTACTGGTTGATACATCGCCCAAAACTGGATCAGAGGGGCAGGGGTGCAGCCATTTGTTTTAAGGCGAACTGGGCCTTGTAGTGGTTCCAGTGGGGCCATCAGATCCTTCGAGTGTATCATGGGAGCAGGTGTGGGCAGCAGGATTCTTCTCATCTATCGTCCACCCAGAGATGGGAAAATTTTCCTGCAGGAAGTTGCCGACTTCATGGTCAATATGGTGTTGGAATCGCCCCAGATGGCTAGTCCTGGGGGATATCAATGCCTGGGTCGATGATGAACTCTCGCATTTTGGTCAGAACTTCCTCCAACTGATGATTTTGTTGGGCTTTACACAGGTAGTTACTGCTGCAACCCATATTCAGGGTCACTTCCTGGACCTGGTGTTCCTCCTTGTGGATGGAGGCCGCTGACTTGGTGGTGGGACCAGTTGGATGGTCAGACCATCACTCTATAGGTTCAGTTTCGCGGATCCCCCTGTGAGACCTGCCCCCTTTGGTGACAGCCTAGTATCGTTGTTTGAGGGTGTTACCCCGGAGGATCTAATGGCAGTGCAGGACCTATCGAGTAGGCCATTGGAATGCTCGGATCTGGGAGACATAGTAGTGCACTATAATAGTATGGTGCTGCGGGCCCTGGATTCCATAGCTCCTGTCCGAGTTTGCCCTCTCCCTCTCTGCCCTTTGAGGGAGTTGAGGAGAGTGGGGCAAAGGTTGGAATGTTGTTGGCAGAAATTTAACCTGAAGGAGGACAGACTTAGGTTGATCACTCATTATTCGGACTATCAATTAGAAATATCCCGTAAGAAGGCAGAGTTCCTGTCCAGGGAGATTGCTGCAGCAAAGAATTGACTGGCTCAGCTCTTTCCGACCATGGACAGGCTGTGCAATCCAGCCTGCCTCCGGGGCCAGAGAGCTTTTTCACAATTAAAGTGTGACGAGTTCGCTCAATTCTTTGCAGATAACATTGAAACACAGAAACATAGAATTTGATGGCAGATAAGGACTGCTTGGCCCACCTAGTCTGCCCATTTCCCTACCTAATGGATAAGCTGAAGATCCTAGTTAACCAACAGCCTACTTCCTCCTACCCCCCACTAGAATTGCCTTATGTCTGTCCCATGCATTCTTGAATTCCTCTGTTTTGACTCTACGACTTCCTCAGGAAGGCTGTTTCATGCATCTACAACCTCTCTGTGAAGAAATACTTCCTCACATTACCTCTGAGCCATGTCCTCCTCTATCTTCAAATTGTGCCCCCTTGTTCTTGCACATCTCTTTTTCTGAAAGATGCTACCCTCTTGGACTTTGTTGATTCCCTTGAGGCATTTGAAAGTTTCTATCATGTCCCCCCTCTCCCTCCTTTCCTCGAGGCTATACATTTTAAGCTCCTTTAGTCTTTCTTCATATGTCTTCTGGTGCAGACCCTTCACCATTTTGATTGCCCTCCTCTGAACAGCCTCCACCCTGTCTATGTCTTTGTGGAGATGGGGTCTCCAGAACTGTACACAGTACTCCAGATGTGGTCTTACCAACTGTCTGTACAGAGGGCCAACAACCTCCTGTTTTCTACTGGTGACACCTCTCCCTATGCATCCCAGTATCCCCCCAGCCCGCCTTACTACCTTTTCACATTGCTGGCCCACCTTTAGGTCATCTGATATGACTACCTCAGGTCCCTTTCCATTTTTGTTGTTGTCAGTATCTCACCCCTCATTGTGTACTCTTCCCTGGTTTTTGTTTCCAGGTGCATTACTTTGCACTTCTTGAGTTGAATCTAAACTGCCATACATTTGACCATTCCTCCAACCTTGCCAAGTCCCTTTTCATCCTTTCCACCCCACCTTGCATATCAACCCTGTTGCAGATCTTTGTGTCATCTGCAAAGAGACATACTTTCCTTCCAGTCCCTCTGCAATGTCACTTATGAAGACATTAAAAAGGACCGGCCCCAGTACTGAACCCTGCTGTACCCCACTAGTAACCCTCTTTCTTCACTGTGGACTCCATTTACTACTACCCGCTGTGTTCTGTTGTCCAGCCAGTGTTTTACTAAGGCTGCCACCCTGGGACCCACCTGCAGGCTGGCTAATTTGTTTATTAATCTTTTGTGTGGGACTGTGTCAAATGTCTTACAAAGTCTAGGTAGGCCATGTCCACAGCCCCTCCCTGGTCTACTACTTTGGTCACCCAGTCAAAGAAATCAATTAGATTTGTCTGACATGACCTTCCTGCTGTAAATCCATGCTGCCTTGGGTCCTCTGCCCAACTGGCCTCTAGGTACTCAACAATTCTTTCCTTCAGAAGTGATTCCATCATTTTCCCTACCACTGAGGTCAAACTGAGAGGTCTGTAGTTTTCTGCCTCTGTCTTGCTCCCACTTTTGTGAAGGGGAATCACATCCACTCTCCTCCAGTCCTCTTGTACCACACCATCCTCCCATAATTTATTAAAAAGGGTAGTCAGTAGTGTTACTAGTTCTTCCCTTAGTTCTTTTAGAATTCTGGGGTGAATCCCATCAGGCCCCATTGCTTTATCCACCTTCATATTTAAGAGTTCTTTCAGAACCCTTTCTTCTGTGAAAGGACTAATATCAACCCCCTATCCAGAGTGCTTCTATTGACTGGATTAGGTATCTCCCCCTACTTTTCCATTGTAAATACTGAGCAGAAGTATTCATTCAGTATCCCTGCTTTTTCACTGTCACTGTCTGCCCAACCACCTTCCTCTTTATTCAGCCTCAGTATCCCTGCCTCAGTCATTTTTTGCTCCCTAATGTACCTATAAAAGATTTTATCCCCCTTCTTCACCGAGTTGGCTATCTTTTCCTCAGTTTTGGCCTTTGCTATTCTGACTGCCTTCTCCACTTCCTATTGCTTTAACTGGTACAGTTCTCTGTCCTGCTCCTTCTGTGTTTCTTTATACTTCCTGAATGCTATCTTTTTCTCCCTAACCTTCCCCGCCACTTCTTTTGAACACCATAGTGATTTTTTCTTTAATTTTGATTTGTTTATTTGCTTCACACAAAGGCTTGTTGCCTCTGTGATGGCGGTTTTGATGTTTCCCCATTGTTGATCCACCCCACCTTCTCATCTGTTTGCTAGTGCTTTTCTGAGGAACTCTCCCATTTTGGCAAAATCAGCCCTCCTGAAGTCCAGTACCATCACTTTTGTATGGCTTGACTCTACAGCTAAGTTTATCATGAACCACATTGTTTGGTGGTCACTTGTTCCCAGATGGCTACCCACTTCAAGAACAGAGATCATCTCTCCGTCCCATTTGAGATTACCAGGTCTAAGATTGCTTCTCCTGGAGTGGGTTCCAAACTAGCTGTCTGAGGCATGCCCCTGTAGGAGCATCGAATGGCCCTGTTTGGATGTGGCTGCAGCAAAGGTGCTCCAGTTAACATCTGCCATATTCAGGTCCCCCATCAGCAATATCTCCCCTTTTTCTGCCATCCTAAGGATGCCTTCTATCATTTCCTTGTCCATTTCCTCCCCCGAGACGGTGTCTGCATACAACCCTGTGTGGATTGTGGTGCCATTTCCAGTCTCCATGGTGACCCACAGTGCCTCCTCTGCTCCCTGTTTACCCTTTAGTTTTGTTGCTTTGATCCCTTTCCTTACATAAAGAGCTATTCCTCCTCCTCTTCCTCACTCCCTGCCCCTCCTGTAGATTGTGTACCCTGGTATTTTGACATCCCAGTCATGGTTCTCTGTGTACCATGTTTCTGTGACTGCCACAATATCCAGGCATCCCTCTTCCATCAAGGCCACCATTTTGGGGAGCTTTTTACCTAGACTACAGGCATTAGTACTCATTGCCCTCCATTTTTTGTGGCTTTATTTCTTTCTGCCCCAACCCTGTCCTTACTGCCTTTGTCTTTTTCTCCATTTACCCCGCCCTTCACCCTATTGACTGCTCTATCTTGGTGTTTACCTCATTAAGTACCCAGATTTCTTTTGGGGGGGGCTAGGGTTTCTCTTCTCCTTTTCAGTGCCTCCCCCCCTTGGCTAGTTTAAATGCTTGCCAATGAAGCATTTAAACCTATCACCTAGGATCCTGGTTCCTCCTGGATAGATGCAGACCATAATGCCTGTATAGGTCTGCATCCTCCAGGTGGAGCAAATTGGTCAAAGGGCATTACCCTATTTGGCTTATGCCGATGATGTAGTTTTACTGTCAACTAGTCATTTAGGTCTTTCAAGAAGTCTGGATAATTTTCATGCAAACTGTGTTAGTGCAGATCTCCAGATAAATTATAAAAAAAAAACTAAGGTATTGATATTTGTGACAATAAGAACAAATACAAATATTATATAAATCACAAAAAAATAGAAGAGGTAAAGAGTTTTTGTTATCTAGGTATAACTTTTATCAAACAAGGGAATTGGAATGAACACCAGAGGAAACCAAGATAAAGGCAGAGAAATTTGTCTCTGCAATTTTGTCTTTTTTAAGGTTGGTGAGAATTCTATTAAAGGAACTTGATGGTTATTGATGCTAAATTAGATCACAGCTCCTTTATGGAGCTGAGATCCGGGGAATCAATATAAAATAAAAGGGACTTGACCCAACTCTGAACAAACTTTATAAGAAGATGTTGACTTCCAATCTCGCCCCATCTTCGTAGTTAGAGCAGAGTTGGTAGGGTCTCAATTGAATGTTATATCCAGCAAAGGCTGGTAAACTATTGGTTAAAAGTCTTTAGAATGAGTCAGAACAGACTTCCCAGGATTTGTTTAGAGGAAGGTCTAACAAATTTTCATTCTTATAAACTTTTCCCCTGTATGCAAGTGGTAGAAGAAAGCATCAAACCACTAGGTTTAATGTCAATTATAACAGATAGCTTAAGATTTTCACCAGCCCAAATAAAAGAAGAAATTAACATCAGGATAATTAATGTATATATACAAAAAGATCTAGAGTTTTCCAGATTGTCAAAAGTGTGCCCATGGTTAGCTGAAAATAAAAGATCACATAAATTTGAATCATATTTGGAAATATTACAAAATCCTAAACATAGGAAAGCAATTACTTGATTTTGTTTTGAATGTTTCACTAGCAACGTTAGGAGAGGAAAATCTGAGAAAACAAAATATGGACACTAATTTTAAAATGTGGACTAAGTGAAGATAATTTATTACATGTAGTTTTGCTTTGTCCTCTGTACAATAAAATGAGGACTTCTCTTTGGGTGGTTTAATCCAAAACGTACATATCAACCAGTCCATATTCTGAATTTTCTATTAAAAACACAGAAAAAAGTGCTTGTCCCTGTGGACTCCCTCTTAAGATATATGGAACTTAAATGTTCCATTTAAAAACGTTACCCATGTAAAAGAATGTCGACTGTGTAACTGATGGTGATAAAAACTATATATATGTTGTAGGCATAATTAAATTAGGATAACTATAGAAAGCCATATGGTAAATGGATTTAAAATGTGAAAACATAACTGTAATGGGTCTGTGATAACCTCGATACTATGTGGTCTTCATATACTGCTGATGTATTCTTATTATTGAGAATTGTTTTATAATATATCATTTTAATATGATTTTTTTAATTCGATATATATGTCTTGATTTGTAATGGCATAAAAGCCGAACAATAAACTTAAACAAACAAACAGTGTGCAAAAAGTAATTGAGCAGCATCCAGCAGCAATTAACTTATAGCTTGTAGGGTAGCATTCTGAATGAACACAGAGGTTCCAGATATTAAAAGGGTTGCACATGGTGCAACAGTGTTGCACCATGCAACCCACTGATGCTCCCAATACGCTATTCAAAAGGGAAAAGCACGAATCGATAAGCCGAGTGCATCAGTAAAGTGTCTGGCACCGTGGGGGCGTGCCCATGCATAACCTGCACTGCCTGATATTCAGCCTGGAACGTGCAGAGCCATGCATGCGCAACCCCTACCTGTGCCAGCACAAAGTTAGGCCAAAAAAAAAAGGAACAACTGATGGCCATCCACAGGTGAGCTGCCGCATTGCAGGGTGCAACACGGCAGCTGCCACCTGTCAGGTGTCTCTAATTCAGCTGCACCTGGCAACACCCCCATGCCTGATCGTGGGCATCTGTACAAATAGGAACCCCGTCCTATATCCCTGGTGGTCCAGTGGACTGCTATCTGCCCGATCATGGGCATTCATAAAAACAACTCGTCCTATATCCTGGTGGTCCAGTGGACGCTATCTGCTGTCCGGGCATTTGTAAAAAACAACTGCGTCCAATATCCCTGCTGGTCCAGTGGACCACTGACTGCCTGATCGTGGGCTTCTGTTAAAAAGAAGGAACAGGTCCAATATCCCTGGTGGTCAGTGGACCGCTGACTACTGCGATAAGCGGGCATGTGTAAAAGAAAAATTCCAATATCCCTGGTGGTCTGGTACCCCCACCCGCCCACTGCCCTGCCCGCTCCCTCCGATCAGCCAGCGGGCAGCAGCACCTCACCGCCTACGCCCGCCGCCACCTGCTGACTGACCACCTCGGTAGGACTGCCGCCCATTGGTTCTGGCGTGAGCCAATGGACGTGCAACCCACTACACATTCAGTTGTGAATGATCATTCACGCCATAACGAAATATGCGTAGTATGAAGCGAAACTACGCCGAAGCTCATGCTGTATCGACAGGCATTCAACTCTACCGAGGTGTCGATCGACTGAGCGATGAGGCAGCAGGTGGTGAAGTACTGCCCTCGCCGGCTGACCGGGAGAACAGGGCAGTTGGGCACAATGGGTGGGTGAGGGTACACTGAACCACCGGGATAATGGAATTTTCTTTTACATGCCCGTGATCGGCAATCAGGGTCCACCGACCACCAGGGATATTGGACCTGTTCCTTCTTTTAACAGAAGCCCGCAATCGGCAGTCAGCGTCCACTGGACCACCAGGGATATTGGATGAGTTGTTTTTGCGAATGCCCATGATCAGGCAGATAGCAGTCCACTGGACCGCCTGGGATATAGGACGGGGTTCTCATGTTTACAGATGCCCGCGATCAGGCAAATAGCAGTCCACTGGACCACCAGGGTTATAGAACGGGGTTCTCATCTTTACAGATGCCCGCGATCAGGCACATAGCGGTCCACTGGACCACCAGGGATATAGGACAGAGTTTCCTTTTTGTACAAATACCCGCGATCGGGCTGCAGGGGTCGTCGGTCCCGACGGCTGCTGCCTGGCAGGGTGCCAGGTGCAAGTCATTGGGGATCAGCACACCTGCATGCAAATGGGGCCATACTGACATGCAAATGGTCCCACATGCACCTTGCATACATTATGGCCCCACTTGCATGTCAACTTTTGAATATCGCTGGCTCTGTGCATGGCGCAATGGAACTTGCGCTAACGTATCTCCATCCTCCACTCTGGCCACTTGCGCTGGTGCAGTGCCACTGTGCCATGCACACTGGGGTGTACGCTAGTGCAATATTCAAAGATGCTGAGCCATGGCGCAGTCTGCTGAATATCGCCCAGGCCACACCCTGCGCAGCTGTTGAGCTGCACCAAGCTGTGCCACAGCCTGGTGCAGTTTGAATATCCAGGCCAGAAACTGTAGGGAGAGGCATCACACTGAAAGCAACAATATTTGCTTGGTATAAGTTCAGGAAACAGGATTGAGTTGCATGGAGTAGGTTACTTATGTTATTGCAAAGCAGTAAAACAGGGAATAGTTGTTAGCTAAGCAACAAAGCCATGCACCAGGTGTAATCAATTAAGGGGATCAAGGCAGAAGATTGCAGTGTAAGCTGAAACACACAATGATGATAGCAGGGACTGAGGCTTGTTAGACAGAAAAGCAGGTTGAGCTAAAGCATACAGAGAATAATGCAGTGAACAGAGGGCTGCAATAGCAGATGAGGAATGGAGCCTGGGGGTACAGACACAAAGAAGCTTCAGGCAAGGAAACACAGAGTGTAACCTGAAGCACAAGTAGAAATGTATACACAGGGTACTAGAAAACTAGAAAACCCAAAAGAAACAAACAAGGCAAACAAAAGGACAGGAGGAGGAATGGAACCAGCACACACAGAAGCATGGAACAGCCGGAGGCCATTAATACAAATCAAAAGCAGAACAGAAAAACAGAAGTCCAGCACAAACCAAGCAGAGTACAAGCATGCACAAGGGTGGGGTGGGGCAGTAGGCCCCAGGATGGAAGACAGACTGACAGAACCTCTGGCTGCAAGGAAAAATGCTTGTGTGTGGAGTAAGGAGAGCAGCCCTTAAATAGGTCAAATGGGGTGTGGCCCATTGCACCCTCTGAACTACAGGGTATAGCCTTCCAATTCAAGTGGATTCATTGCAAACTGCCAGATGCAAAACCCCAGCCCTTTGAAGTGCTCTGTCTCTTTGTTAGCGACCCCCGATAAAGAGTTGAGGCATCAGCAAGTGTAGATGTTTTTTACCTGGTAGTCTGCAATAAATTCACTTGAACTTTGTGTGCTCTGTTTTTTGTGTTTTTCCTGTGGTTTTACCCTTGTAGCAGCACAAAAAATTCTGATGTGAGCAGAAAACATTTGGTTGTGGCGTATAGATTTGTAGGTTTTTTGTGCAATAGGCTGAACTCCATGGAGTTGTTCAGGTTGAGGAACGGTTCATTACCTAGGGGCACAATCTCAAGTTCGAAGGAGAAATTTGGAAAGGATGTTTGGAAGTATTTTTTCTTTCAAATAGTGAAATAGTCTACCAAGCAATGTGGCGAATGCTGGGACCATAGCAGGGTTCAAAACACAGTGGGACAACTTTAAGGGAGGTTATTCGGAAGCACTATAATACATCTTAGAGTTTCAAGACAGACACAATGGACTTATGGTCTTTGTTTGCCCTCATTCCTCAGTGTTTCTATGTTTCTATAAGCAAACTTACCCATTTACTCTCTGAATCAGATGCTCTAGACAACAACCTAAAAAGAGCTACTGGAAATGTTTCTTCTTTTGTCTTTACAGACCCTAACTTACTGGAACCACCAGCATTAACTCCAAGTGAAGATTTTGTAAAGTTTGATAACGACAGTTACAAAATAATGCGAAGCAAAATGAATTGGAATAATGCACGGGATGAATGTGTGGCAAAAGGTGCTGAACTTGCCAGCATTTTAAATGTCTACACCCAGTCATTCCTGTGGTTACAAGTTATTAAGTATGGGGAGCCCGTGTGGATAGGACTGAACAGCAACAAGGTACAGTACAACATTCAGATTCATTTACCAGCTTATGATTAATGATAGTAAATGTTTTAGAGGAATATTTGCAGTCTGTAAAATATGTATGTGTTTTACAGTTTCAGTTTTGGTGCACAGTTCTTGGCCTTGCTATTTTGAAACAAAGGGCCAGATTTTCGAATGCCCAAGATTGCTTCAAGCCCTCGGTATCACCAAAGATATGGTACATTGGCTCTTTATGGGAATCTAAAGGGATTTTCTATCCTTGTAGAAATGACACAAGCTAGACCGTTTTTGTTGTCCAGCTTGCATCAATACTGGGGACTGTTCTCATGGAACTTGTGCCTGAAATTTGGTGCAGTCTGCCATAAGTGGGTAAACTGTCATGACTGCACCCAAGATTGTAAAATTGGTCACAGTTGTGGCGCATGGGTATTGTGCACAGAAAGGGTCTAATGCAGGGATTAATGCAAGCCCTGCACCACCCATTGAAAATCCAGCCCACTATCTCCACTTATAATTAAGTGTTGTGCGCATACATAGCATTTGGGTTACATTATATACAGTACTGTATACCACACAGTAACAGAAGGCAGGAGTGTGGCTTTGCTTAAAGTACACAAAAATTATTGATTTTGTTTTGTAGTTCATGAACCACTCAGATACAAATATCTGTAAATTTGCCCAGCCAGTGTGGGCAACCAATTAAAAGGCTAAATTTACATGACCACTTCTATAATTCAAAATCAGTAGTCTTCACACTCGTGGGACATGTTAAAGTTTAAGAATCTTGCCAGGGAGGCTACTATGATGCCCCCTAGCAACATTTTAATTATTCATTTGATTTGTTTACCAGGTCAGTGCAGTGGGACACATAACTCTTTCAGAGGCATGGGTCAGACGAAATTAGTTCGACATACGTACTGTTTTGACAATACAAAAAGCAAAACATTCATTAAAAACATTTACAGACAGTAACTCTGTGTAAATATTGCTTTAGACATGCTTTGAACAATCCAACAGCTTGCATTTGTCTGATGTAAGAAGGAATGGTATTCCAAGTTTTAGGCAGTACAATAGAATTCCCAATCATGGTGCATCATTAAATCTTAAATTCAGACTTATTCTGTTAATATTTATATGATCAGCCACTATGACCCAGTTCCTTTCAAATAGTCCTTTGGGGGGAAAAACACCAATACTATTTAAATCCCTTTCATCCACTGATGACCAGTTCACATTTTTATACATAGTGCAATGATTGTCTAAATGTTTGGCTCCGAGAGCAAATCTGCTAATTGAATTACACAGTGTCTTGTGTCTGGACAAGATTTTAGATATTGCACATTGCCCCATACTATACTCCCAGACTCTGGGACTGGCAATAGACAACTTTGAGCAATAGTTTTATTTCATTTGTGAGTCAAAAGTTTTTTCAACTTATACAAGATCTCTGATTTTCTACGGATTAGCAAAGTCATTGAATTAACATGCATTTCATCAGTTCGAGATCAATCTAGTATCAATCCCAGGTACTATATCTAAAGTGCTTAACTACTGTATATCCAGATTTTTCTTTTCATGTAAAATGATTTTAAAATTACCAATGTTGTTTATGAGTTTCTGCGCAGTGCTGAAAAGTTTTTTTTTTACTGAGCACCAGGTTGCTATACTGAAACCAATCTGAAACCCCATTAAATTCACATTCAAGAGTACAGTTCAATAAGTTTATTTATCTGCTGTATAAATGAGAGTGCCATCAATGTACAGCTGTATTTTGGTTAGGTAAGTTATTTATAAAAGGTGAGAGCAGCAGAGGTCCCAGTATGAACCACTGTGGACTGCATATGAAATCATACTGGCATGTTACACTGTGGTGGAGGGATGCACACCACTACCTGTGAAGGGCTCCATCCAGAGCACAAGACAGAAACAACAAAAATAGAGATGGGTGATATTTACTGGTTTTAGATAGCTAACAGTGCACTTGAGGGTCTAGCATTGTAATATAGACTGGTGGAATGATGATTTTCTTGGCTCTGTTTTCAGGTTTAGTTACAGGTTTGCATGGTGTTTTAATTCTAGGCTTTGCGATCAAATTCTAGAACTTCTAACTTATTGTAATTTGGGGGAGGGGGGGTTGTAGCATCTATATAAGAACCATACTTTCTCATGATTCTGTGTACCGTCTGCTTACTGCAGTATAAAACTGATGTTGCAGCAAACCGTGATGGTACAGCGGAAAATTGAAATGATTTGGGGCATGAAAAGGTTAAGCTTTTGGACATGATAATACATAAACAAATGTTTTCCCTAGAGAGTGGAGATATGATTTCATTTTTAAAATGAATGTCTCTATTGCTGTGATTAGCAGCCTTATTCTCTTTCTTGGCTGTAGAAGCATGCATCTCCCTCCAAAAGTATCTGTGCAGCAGATTTTAGTCCCATGAGCAATGGGACTGCCCTCTTCCTCTGTCTCGTGAAGACCTAGCTGGTGCTGGAAAATTTCACAGTGAAACATTTGCAGGCAGCCCTCCCATTAGTTAAATCCTCCTGTCAGTCAATTGGAACGGTTTATCTGGCTGCTGCTCTCAATGGCTCATTGTCCCTTATAATACCAGGCAAATTTAAATTAATGAAGTCTTCTAGTGTTTCAGGAGTCCTTTTGGCATGTCATCAGGTTTAGAGAGCATGATTGTCTGGTTAGTTGTCCTCAAGCTCTTTTGCCATGCTGAAATGGGGGCAGTGGTAGCTAAGATTGCCCCTGTAATTCACAGTCTATGTATTAATATGAGGCAGTATAGCATAGTGGTTAAGGGCACTGAGCTGCAATTCTGGAGGCCTGGGTTTGAATCCCATCAGCCCCCACATAAATACTGTGTGACCCTAAGCTAGCCACCTGTCTTTCTTGTGCTCCCAGGTCACACCTAGAAACAAGCTCTGGCTTAGTGTGGCTTTCCTGGTTAAACAATTTCCCCTTCCCTTCTCTAATAGGGTTCCTACTCTTTCCAAACATTCATTGCCTGCTTTTGCTTTTATCACGGTGCACACAGCAATATCTGGTCAGGGCAGATTGCAGGCAAAGTCCAAGATCTTGTCATAACCATTGATTGCACACCTTGTCTGTGGCATTATAACCACAGGAATTTGTGGTAGTGGATCCACCCTCCTGGATGGTGCCAAGTGAAGAAGACCATGCATTCTTCCACTACTGCTCCCACCACTGTCACCCACAAAGTGTGCATTCTGGGGGCTAGAGGGAGCCTAGAGACTGGATGTGGTGGCTAATGGCTCCATGGAGCCATTGGTAAGCACCCACACTGTGGAAGACGGTTACATCACTGTTTCTGAATCCAAATATCTGATAGCTTTCAGTGGTTTTGTTTCTTAATTGTACCTCTTTTTGATATTAAAATTGCTTAAATTGTAATAATGTGGTTTTCATTCCACTGAGTCTGTGCTTCACAAATAACTCTAATGTGCTGTAACTAAGATAGATAACATCTTCAGGTACAGCAATTGTCATTAATGTTACAATTCTTAGCAGTTTGCTTGAAAACTAATTTATCTCATCAGCACTCAATAGTGCTTTGTGGATTTTTTTTGTTAATTATGCTTCTGATTGAATTTTGAAGGATTTAGGAAATTCTTCCAAATTCATTTGGAAACAACATTTTACCATTCTGTAAAACATCTTTTTTTTTTTTTTTTTTAAATTTCAACTATGGAATACTGCTTCGCAGTTAACACTGACTCATTAATGTAAACTGTTGAAAATGAATCCCATAGTTTAACCTAGAAAAAGGCAAAACACTTTTAGAATTCCATGGAATTTATTTAAAAAAAATTCTGGAGTCCTGTGATGCATTCTCTGCACTACCAATTTATTCGGTCACATCTGCTGGAGTAGTACCATTATTTAAATTTTCTACACAGTTTTCTATTGGCATTCCTCTTAATATTTATTTTAGCGGCAGCTTCAAGAACTCTTTGGGTGATACACAGTGTCTGACAGTGCAGAGGCAACTGATATGGAGGGCCGCATTGGATTTTCAGGGACTGCACTGGAGCTGATGGCCTGGACCATGGAAGCTAAGTGGGCTAGGATTGATGACCCAGCTACACCTCCAGCTGCATCACCACCACCAGGGCTTACCTCAAAGAGATTTCTATTGGAGCTCAGCTCAATACAATCAAGGAGGCTATCTTTGCTTTGACAGCAGATTTTAAACTCTTTGACCAGCTCTACAGGAGCTTACAAAGTGAGTTACTAACACAGAGGTTAGATTAAGCTCTGTTGAGGAATATTGGTCCCACACAGACCAGAGATTGTTGCCCTTTGTTCTAAGGTTAGCAAGTTAGAAGAGTGGCTGGAAGATCTAGAATGCTGAAGCCATAGAAATAATTTAGTCTTCATCAGCCTCTATGAACATGCAGAGGGTTCAGACACATTTGCTTTTGTGAAAAAGCTATGCCAAAAGATGATGGGTCCCTCCCCAAATGGCCCTACATATATTATAAAAGGAGCACATCAGGGCCTATGGCCACCTCCAGCAGGGAGAGAGTTGCCCCTACTGATATACTTTTATTTACTTAATTATCAAGATAAAGTTCATATACTTCAAAAAGTGAAAGAAGAGCAATGGGAGGGCAGGAGGTTTCATTTATTTCATGAATTCAGTCCACAGGTACAGGCCAAAAGAGTTGCTTCCCATGAGTTAAAGTCTAAATTACTTGAGCTCAAATAAAGTTCTGCATTATGTACCCTGCTGGACTTATTGTTATGACCCAGGGCCAGAAACACTTTGACTCAGTGGAACAGGCAGCACAGGAGTTGCCCTTGTATTTTTCTGACCTTTTCCTGGTACCAAGACCTGGTATAAGGAAGGATCCATGACTTGGAGGCTATCTGATGTGGGAACTTCTTGCTGCAGTCTATGGATACTGTTGGTGATGCTGTGTCATTTTGTTTTCCTGAGCTTATTGGAGAGGACCTGGTGTTATGATTTGGTTTATTTGTTTAATGGTTTTACAGTGTGGCTGATTATAGGCTCTGCCTAGACTTTTGAGAGAATGGTTTTGGCTCGGCATTAATAATTTCATGACTCAATCAATATGGTATGCATAGTATTTCTGAATTTCCTACTGTTCAAATAGTGTACAGTGTCTGCCCTTGTTTATTTCCTAGACTTTCTTGGGATGTAGATATGTCAGCCTATTCTGCTGACTGGAGTCTTCCTTTCTTTTCCTACTTAGCAGAGCCACACTGAAACTTTAATATTCTGAGCTCCCTGTACTCAATTTACTGCTGCATCACCACTGGACACAGAAGCACTGTGTAGACATTTCCCACTGGCAGGCAGTTTAAGTGTATGAACTTTCAGAGATGTTTGGCTACTTTATCACTTTATTGGGACTTTACGTTATCTTTATAATAACAAATAGTATGGACATGGGGAGTCAGATATAGTTCATTTTTTGGTTACTGCATTATTTTTGGCTTGTGAAGCTTAGTTATGACAGTTAGGTTTTCAGTCAGTATGGGTAAGGGGTTGCTTGGTCCCCGTTTGTTCCTGCATACATGGTGTGTAGGGGTATTAGTTTCATTCCCTGTTTTTTGTTTATTTAATTTAACAGAAACTTGTTAAATAGGACCTTTATGAGTGAGAGGTGTCACAGAGAAAAGGAAGGGGAAGAAAAAATACTTAGTATAGCGAGGGAAGAGGAAGATTTATTGATCTCCCTCTGCATTGCCCCTCCTCTTCTTCTTTATACACACTGATGCCCATCATAGTGGTTTTCTCTTTTCCTCAGTATTGGCCATGAAACACAAAGCAGTTTTCTACATCTCCCTTCACTTCCTACTTGGTTTCTATTATTAAAGAGATATTATAATATCTTCTGGGCCTTTAATTAATGCCCTTATGACAATACATGTTAGTCAGTTATCTCCCAGTACAAGCCTGATCTTACTCTGCTACCTGCCATCCATTGGCTGGACAGCAGAAGGTGGATACCATGAACCTCTGAGAGAGTGAGTACTTTCATTCATTAGTTTTTGGTTGTTTTTAATTGTTACTGACCTGTTATTTTGCTTTTTAGGATGATTGTTGTGTGGGGTGGGCTGCAAGCCCATCTGGGTTTTGGTTGTAGATGTGGGGGAACCTGGGGGGGGGGGTCGGTTATTAGAGCTATCTTATCACAATATTTATGTGTAGCCCATAAAGATTTGTTACTTGGAATATTAAGTGAGGACAAGTGAAGCAGAAGTGTCATTGCATTTTACATTACCTTAAGAAACTTAGTGCTCAGATTGCTTTTTTCCATGAAATACATTTGCACTGTGAGCAGATGCTCATTTTCCACAGGGAATGGGATGGTCAACAGCACCAGACAGACAGGGTGGCAATTTACTTTGCCAGATATTCCCTCTTCAGCTTATTAGAGAGGTTTGAGATGGGGAAGGGTGATACATTTTGGTACATAGGCAGTTGGGGTAAGGGTGGTTTATTGGGTTCCATTTATGATCAAAATACAGACTGGAACCTTTTGTTAAGCTACCAATAATACTGAGAGTGGATTGGAATGTTTTGTGTCAGACTGACTTGGACAGAACCTGTCAGAGACAATGCAGCTTCTAGCCTAGTCAAAGAGCCCTCCAGGAACTTGGGGGTCAACTAGGGCTCTTAGATCCATGGAGGTTATTGTATCCTTCTGCCCAAGCATATACCAATCATTACAGCCCCCAAGATTATTTTTCTCTTTTGGATTATTTCTTAATGAGCCAGGAACTCATTCTGTATCTTTACACTTGTGAGATAGAGGCACAGATCCTTTCAGACAATGCACCAGTCACACTACAGCGCAATATAGTGCAAGGGATAGTCAGGGATAAGACGTGGTCTTTTAACCCACAATTACTTAGAGATCATTGCCTTGTAGATAGACTGCAACAATATATTCAAACATCCGTTACAGAAAACTTTGGCTCCATATCCAGCTTAGATCAGCTATTGGGAACCCTGAAAGTATGTGAAGAGGAAATAATTCTCTTAGCCACTAAAGAGAAAAAGAGCAGCAGATGACTCAGCTCCTCAGAGATTCAAAATATTAAACAATAAAGTAAAGAGCTTTCAGATTTAATTTTATAGTTATTTTATGAAAGTAAACAATGGTGTCATATTTATTGAGATTCTGAGCTGGAATGAATGACAGACCTTTTGTAGCACATTACACTCTGTGTAAAACATAGTCTGATATATTGAAATGTTGAGCTAGATATTCAAAGGGGTTGTGCCTGGTGCAGTGCAAGTCCCAATGCATTGGGGTGCAAAGATAATGTATGTGGCACATCTCCAGGGGGCATGCCCATGCATATGCAGCACATCTCAATATTCAGCCTGGAATATGTGGCACATATGCTAGCACAACCCTAAGATGTGCTGCATACCAGGTCACAAAGTCAAGCCCGAAAAATAAGGCTCAAATGGGAGCCACCCACAGGTGAGCTGCCGTACTGCAAGGCGCAGCACAGCAGCCGCCTGCCGTAGGTGGCATCCCCCAACACTGTAAAGAAGCACCTGATAATGTCCCTAGTGGTCCAGTGGTACCTCCTCCCTGCCCCTAATTCCGATCACCTGAAATAATTGAAAATGAAATCCCTGGTAGTCTAGTGGTACCCGCCCACCCCCCATAACCCCGATGACCAAATATCGTATAGTAGAAAATCCCTGCTAGTCTAGTGGTACCCCGCCCACCCCACCCAGGCCATGATCACTGGTAAACCCTACAAAATAAATCCCTGATGGTCCAGTGGCACCCCCACCCATGAGGACCCCTGCCCACCCAGCTCCCCATCGCCGGTGGGCAGCAGCAAACCCACTCACATACCACGCTGCTGCCATAAATGACTGCTTTCAGTATCAGCTGTGGCCCATTGGTCCACACTGCGGGCCAATGGAAAACCTGTCTACCACTATAATAGTCATTCACAAATATGTGAATGGATCGGGAATGACTTCATTCACATATTTGTGAAAGACTATTACAGTATGCACTGCAAGCCTATTGGTCCACAGTGTGCATCCATGTGCATTCCACTGGCAAGCCCTGCAAAACACATGCAAATGAAGATAGTGATGCAAATGGCCCCATGTGCCTTGCATACATTATGGCCCTATTTGCATACTGCTGGGTGAAAAACATAGAAACATAGAAACATAGAATTTGACAGATAAAGGACCGCTTGGCCCACCCAGTCTGCCCATTTCCTGCCTACTGGATAAGCTGCAGATCCTAGTTAACCAGCTGCCTACTTCTTCCTACCCCCACCCCCTAGAATTGCCTTATGACTGTCCCATGCTTGCTTGAATTCCACCACTGTTTTTGACTCCACGACCTCCTCCGGAAGGCCGTTCCATGCATCCACAACCCTCTCTGTGAAAAAATACTTCCTTAAATTACCTCTGAGCCACCCCCATCTTCAAATTGTGCCCCTTGTTCTTGCACACCTCTTTTTGAAAGATGCTACCCTCTTGGACTTTGTTGATTCTCTTGAGGTACTTGAAAGTTTTATCATGTCCCCCTCCTCCTTTCCTCGAGGCTATACATATTAAGCTCCTTAAGTCTCTTCATATGTCTTCCGGTGCAGACCCTGCACCATTTTAGTTGCCCTCCTCTGGACAACTTCCATCCTGTCTATGTCTTTACGAAGACTGGGTCTCCAGAACTGCACGCAGTACTCCAGATGGGGTCCTGACCAGCTGTCTGTACAGAGGATAATAACTTCCTGTTTTCTACTGGTGATGCCTCCCTATGCATCCCAGTATCCCCAGCCCTCCTTGCTGCCCTCTCATTGCTTGCCCACCTTTAGGTCATCTGATATGACTACCCCCAGGTCCCTTTCCATTTTGTTGTTGTTAGTATCTCACCCCCCATTGTGTACTCTTCCCTGGGTTTTGTTTCCCAGGTGCATTACCTTGTGCTTCTGAGCATTGAATCTAAGCTGCCATCATTTGACCATTCCTCTAACCTTGCCAAGTCCCTTCTCATCCTTTCCACCCCACCTTGTGCATCAACTCTGTTGCAGATCTTTGTGTCATCTGCAAAGAGACATACTTTTCCTTCCAGTCCCTCTGCAATGTCTCTTATAAAGACATTGAAGAGGACCCGATCCTAATACTGAACCCTGTGGTGCCACTAATGTAACCCGCTTTCTTCAGAGTGGACTCCATTTACTATTACTCTCTGTGTCCTATTCTCCAGCCAACTTTTACCCAGGCTGTCATCTTGGGACCCACCCCAGGCTAGCTAACTTGTATATTAATCTTTTGTGTGGGACCGTGTCAAATGCCTTGCTAAACTCTAGGTAGGCCATGTCCACAGCCCCTCCCTGATCTACTACTTTGGTCACCCAGTCAAAGAAATCTATCAGATTTGTCTGGCATGACCTTCCTGCTGTGAATCCATGCTGCCTTGGGTCCTGTGCCCTCTGACCTCTAGATACTGACAATTCTTTCCTTCAGAAGTGATTCCATCATTTTCCCTACCACTGAGGTTAAACTAACAGGTCTGTAGTTTCCTGCTTCTGCCTTGCTCCCACTTTTGTGAAGGGGAATCACATCTGCCCTCCTCCAGTCCTCGGGTACCACCCATCCTCCCGTGATTTGTTAAACAGGGTAGTCAGTGGTGTCACTAATTCTACCCTTAGTTCTTTTAGAATTCTGGGATGAATCCCATCAGGCCCCATTGCTTTGTCCACCTTCAGTTTTAAGAGTTCTTTCAAAACCCTTTCTTCTAAATGGGCTGGTATCAACTTCTGTATCCAGAGTGTTTCTACTGTTTTGTTTAGGTACCTCCCCTCTTCCTTTGAAAATACTGAGCAAAATATTTGTTTAGTATCTCTGCTTTTCACAGTTACCCTCTGCCACCCTCCCCCTCCCCCTTATTAGCCTCACTATCCTCCCCCTTGGTCTTCCTTCGCTCCTGATGTACCTATAAAAGGTTTTATCCCTTCTTAACTGAGTTGGCTATCTTTTCCTCGGTTTGGGCCTTTGCTGTTCTGACTGCCTTCCAGCTCCCTTTTGCTTTAACTGGTACAGTTCTCTGTCCTGCTCCTTCTGTGATTCCCTTGTACTTCCTGAAAGCTTTCTTTTCTCTTGAACCTTCACTGCCACTTCCTTTAGAACCATAGTGGTTTCTTACATCGTTTAGTTTTGTTTATTTGCTTCACACAAAGGCTTGTTACCTCTGTGATGGCAGTTTTTATTATTTCCCATTGTTCTTCCACCCCTCCTTCCTGCCCATTTGCTAGTGCATTCCTTAGGCACTCACCCATTTTGGCAAAGTCAGCCCTCCTAAAGTCCAGTACCTTTACCTTTGTATGGCTTGACTCTATTGCTGTGTTTATTGTGAACCATACTGTTTGATGGTCGCTAGTTCCCAGATGGCTACCCACTTCTACATCTGTGATCCTCTCTTCATCTCCATTTGAGAGAACCAGGTCTAAGATTGCTCCCTCTCGAGTGGGCTCCAATACTAGTTGTCTAAGGCATGCCCCTGTAGGGCATCTAGAATAACCCACTCTTGAAGTGGCTGCTGCAACTGCACTCAGCTAACATCTGGCATATTCAGATCGCCCATCAGCAATATCTCCTTTTCTGCCATACTAAGTATACTTTCTAACATTTCTTGTCAATTTCCTCCCCTGAGAGGAGTCTGTATCTAACCCTGTGCGGATTTTGGTGCCATTGCGGTCTCAAATTTACCCACAATATCAGGAATTTGCACACAGCATAACTCTGTTGTGCTGGCACAGTTCCATTCCTGGTATTCAGCCTTGTCTGTGGGGGATGCACAGTGCATTTGTTGTGCAGTGCGATTGCCTGATATATTCGGAGATGTCCCATGGCTTAGCTCCTTTGAATATATCATTAGTTGCACCAGCACAATCAGTTGCGCTGCATGCACCACACGCGCCCATTGCTGCACAGTTCTGAATATTGGGGCCATTGACAACAATGTTTTTAATTTCTTCTAATATCTTTGTCCTGGTCTGTACTGATTGTTCCCCAGGAGTGTCTGAACTGTAATCTCCTTGCTGTTTCCTCTGCCTCCCCTACCCTTCACCCTTGTACCTTGCCTTGTTCATCTTTCCTGAATCATTGCAGTTTAGGGCTGCATCTCAAGGTCCTCTGGCAGCTGAATCATTAATTGTGTCATTATAGTTATTGATCCTGATATAGGCTGAGGCATTGTCTGATAGTCCCCCCCCATTCTATATTTGTGGTCCTTTTTCCTTACGTTTTTATCCCTTCCAGATCTTTTTCCATTTCTACATTTCTCTCATTCCTTCCCCTCCCTATCCTTCCTTTATGTGCCCCCCTTTTTTGTACAGTATGTTGGCTTCTTATGGATCAAATTTACATTTTTGAATATATATGTTTTCTTTTAAGATATTTATTTAGGGTTGTGTATACCTGTTTACTTTGGCTATGTGATGAATTTCACTTATGTATGCTATGCACATTATATGTATTGTGAGCTCATCACCAACCTACCAGCACTGAGAAAGTGCTACTATAGTTCAATGCAAAAACATTGATTATTTTTCAGGAGGGGTGACTGTAACTTTGCTGCTGATTAGTTTTAAACATTAAAGTTTGTTAACCTGCAGCAATATGTACTACCTCATTTCTTCAGCAGCGACTGTGCAGCCGAGCTTCCTCTTTGCAACTGCAAGTCATTTTTTTGCCTTTGGCTCCAGTCCTTGTTATTTGAAGCTGCTTCATTGTGTGTGTGGTGTTATGATTTTCAATAAAAGGACAACGTAGCAATAAATAACTTGATCTTGGTGTCCTCTTATTTTGAGGTGGTTAGTGCCTGACTTCGATTGTTTTACTACATATTTTTTATTGGGCAAATGGAATCTAGAGAGGAGACTCTAGTTTTGTACACCAGTGGTTAGAAATTGAGAGAGACCAGGTGAACAGAAGTCATTACCACCTTAAAGCATTATTCTTTATTCCCCATTCAAAGTTACCAAAACAAATTAATACGCACCCCATTGCTTGGTCTGTTGGTAATTCCCAATTGTGTGACTACTTAAAGCTCTGTTTATCCCAGAATATTTCTCAACCAGGAAAGTGATTTCTCATCACCTTTGGAATTGGGTTCCTCTCACCAACCTGGAGGATTTTTTGCAAGACTGAACAGTCCTACTGTTTGGTATATTCTAGCTGTGTTTTGCCGTGATGAATAATACAATATTTAAGTATTTACAAACTATGCATTGTATTACTCATTTCCTGGGTCCCCCCAATGGTCCAAACAAGGAGGGCTACTTCCTGAAGACTTGATTCAACTGGCCCAACAGCCAAATCCTGTCTTCCATTTGTACACATACCGTAGAAACATAGAATTTGACCGCAGATAAGGACTGCTTGGCCCACCTAGTCTACCCATTTTCCTACCTAACAGATAAGCTGCAGATCCTAGTTAACCAACAGCTTACTTCCTCCAACCCCCTGCTAGGACTGCCTTATGTCTATCCCATGCATTCTTGAATTCCCCCACTGTTCTTGACTCCACGACCTCCTCAGGGAGGCTGTTCCTTTTTATATATATATATATATATATATATATATATATATATATATATATAATAAATAAATATATAATATATAATAAATAAATATATAATATATATATAATAAATCTATATATATATATATATATATATATATATATATAGAGCAAAAACTCAGTTTAATGCATTAGTTGGGTTGTTCCACAGTGACAAAAGTGAGGAAATTCGCTGTTAGGGTTGAAACCCCCTTGGACCCCCTGCCCACCCCAACTGGCACTGGGGTGTGCAATGGGAGTCGCCAGCCCAACTCTCACCCCACCACATGTGTAAAGCAGCAGAAGTATAGAGAATGGGGTGAGAGTTAGGACCGATGACCCCAATGCACACCCCCAATGCCAGTTGGGGTAAGGGGTCCAAGGGGGTTTTCAAACCCAACAGCTAACTTCCTCACTTTTTTCGCTGTGGAACAACCCTAACTAATGCATTAAACAGAGTTTTTGCCTCTAATTTCCTCTTTTGGAGAATGATAATGAGAAATAGTGAATGGACAGAAGGGAGGGAGCGCCAGTCTAGGCCGCGCTCCCGCATAGTGAGTCTTGAGGCATAGTAACAGGAACAGCAATGCAAACAGAAGTGCTAACAGTGGCACACATGGTAATGCAAGCACGAATGAGAGCAGAAAGGGTAACGCACACGGTGGCGTAGATGGGAACGGTCTGCCACGTGATGTGTTGTCACATAGTAACATGGTGCCTGCAAATGGAAATTTCAATGGGCATGGTGACGGAGACTAAAACAGAAAGAGAAACAGTACTGTAGACACAAATGGCAAAAATAACGAAGCATGGCTGAAAATGACGCCAAGGATACGTAATGGGCGCAGGCGTCAACAGTAAGTGAAATGGGTCTAGGACTGCAAGCAGAAAGGCAACAGTAACAGTAATGTAGCGCACAGGCTGGTTTTCCCTAAAATCTGCATAGAGAAAGACAGTGAGTACAAAGAATATATGCATAATAATGGATATCAGATCAGGAAAATGAGGACTTGGAATACTAAATAGGTTATATCTCAGGAACCGTACGACGTGGAAAAAAAATTTAAAAGTCATATTATTTACAACTGTCCTGGCTAATTTTGTACTTAACCCCTGTTAGGGGGCTAAGAAACTTTCCAACGAAAAGTCTGTATCTCGCACTGTTTCCAAGATACGGGCCCTGAAAGGCGCGGCGAACGCCATAATGTTATCCTATGGGGAAAAGAGAACTTGGTGCCATAACTTTGCCTCCTGTAATATTTTTCACCAAACTACTGAAAGGTACATCTGTGGGCTGTTGGCTGTCTTCCCTAAATTTCAGGAAAAAGACCAAACCGTTATTTTGCAGCAGGAATCCAAAGGATTTCTGTAATGCGTCGGGTGCCGTAATGTTATCCAAAGGGAAAAACCATCAACTTTGTAGTGCCTAACTTTGCCGCCGTGTAGTATTTTTTCAATACAACACTGAAAGGCACATCTGTGAGATGTCAGCTCCGTTACCTCCAAATTTCAGCCCAAAACTCCCAACCGTTCTTTTGCAGCGCAGTGCCAAAAAATCGCTGTCACTTTCCCACAGATGGAAAACTACTGTCGCAATTTGCGAAGCTTTCATAAAAAAGTTTAAACCTTTCGCGACGCAGTAATTTGCGAAAGTACTTTTTCAGAAATTTGAAAACATATTTCTGAGGTGTTTTACCACAAAATAAAGACATGGCTAGCATCCTCAGGGTCCGACTAGGTGAATACAAAAGAATTAGGTTGCTACAGGGTCCCAAATTTAAATGCCAACCATTTTCTGATCACCAACTGAAAACAAAATGGCCCATTTGCGAAGTAACAGGCCCATTTGCGAAAGTAAAATGCATTTGTGACACTGTCAAACTTTTTGTTAACTTTTCCCATTGACTTATAATGGGAAACTGTTTTTTGAATAACTTTTGAACCGTTTAATATTTTTTCATGAAGTCTTCAAAAGGCACATCAGGGACCCTGGCCACACTTTCCCTGAAGATTTCGGGCCGGTCACGCAAACCTTACTACCTGTAGGCGCGACCGTAGAATTCCAGAAAAAGCGTAAATGAGCGCACAGATCACGCTTAATAACTCCACAGCCGTATATCCGACCAGTACGAAACTTGGCAGATCCCAAGATGTATGGATCTTGATCATGTATTCCAAATTTCAACCAAATCCGTCTTACAGTTGCAAAGTTATTAAGGTGCAAAGTTTTGAGGTTTAACATAGAAATGGCTCCTCAACCCTAACTATGGTAGCTCACTGTGCGAAGGGAGGATGAGGAGGCACTCTAGGGGCAGATCCCTAAGGTAGGTGAATCGGGGGACATGAGCAGATGGAAGGAGTGGGCACCGGAGGTAGGCAGGAGGATAAATAAGAAAGTAGATAAAGAGATAGATAGAGAGATAGACAGAGAGAGATAGAGAGATAGAGAGATAGAGAGATAGATAGATAGCTATCTCTCTATCTCTATATATCTCTATATATCTCTGTATCTATATCTATATCTCTCTATCTCTCTATCTTTCTCTCTCTATTTATCTACTTTCCTATTTATCCTCCTGCCTACCTCCGGTGCCCACTCCTTCCATCCGCTCATGTCCCCCGATTCACCTACCTTAGGGATCTGCCCCTAGAGTGCCTCCTCATCCTCCCCTCGCACAGTGGGTTCTGTCCTGTAGGTGGCCCAGGTGGACCTGGAGCAGCCTTCATCTAGGGCTACCAGAGGGGTTTTCCAGTATTCTCCCCTTGCATCCCACTCCCCCTGGGATGTCAGCACTTGGGACGTACGTCACGAGTGGTAACCTGTGATGCACAAACCCTCGTAGCGGTAGTACCTCCCGTCCCAGCAGCGAAGCCGCTGCCATCCCTTCCCAATGCTGCTGCTTCCACTGCTATGGAAGGAATGCAGAGCACAGAGCACTCTTGGTAACCTGCTCCTGAGGAGGAGAGCATCCATTAGGATGCTCGAGTCCTCCCTCTCCCCACCATTGACCGCCCGGTCCATTCCCGACCAGACCCCGCAGCATAGCGTGAGGTGTGGCGTCCAGCACCTCAACCCTCAGCACCACGGGCCGGCTCAGGAGGCTGTTCCATGCATCCACAACCCTCTCTGTGAAAAATACTTCCTCACATTACCTCTGAGCCATCCCCTCTATCTTCAAATTGTGCCCCTTGTTCTTGCACATCTCTTTTCTGAAAGATGCTACCCTCTTGGACTTCGTTGATTCCCTTGAGGTACTTGAAAGTTTCTATCATGTCCCTCTCTCCTTCTTTCTTCAAGGGTATACATATTAAGCTCCTTTAGTCTTTCTTCATATGTCTTCTGGTGCAGACCCTGCACCATTTTAGATGCCCTCCTGGACAGCCTCCACTCTGTCTATGTCTTTCTGGAGATGAGGTCTCCAGAACTGCATGCAGTACTCCAGATGGGGTCTCACCAACTGTCTGTACAGAGGATAACAACTTCCTGTTTTCTACTATTGATACCTCTCCTATGCATCACAGTATCCCCAGCCTTCCTTACTGCCTTCTCAAATTTCTTGCCCACCTTTAGGTCATCTGATATAATTATCCCCAGGTCCCTTTCCATTTTTACTGTTGTCAGTATCTCACCCCATTGTGTACTCTTTCCTGGTTTTTGTTTCCCAGGTACATTACCTTGACTCTTTGCATTGAATCTGAGCTGCCATACATTTGACCATTCCTCCAACCTTGCCAAGTCCTTCTCATCCTTTCCACTCCATCTTGTGTATCAACCCTGTTGCAGATCTTTGTGTCGTCTGCAAATAGACATACTTTTCCTTCCAGTTCCTCTGCAATGTCACTTATAAAGACATGAAAAGGACAGTCCCAGTACTGAACCCTGTGATACCCGCTAGTAACCCTCCTTTCTTCACTGTGGACTCCATTTACTACTACCCTTTGCGTCCCTGTTGTCTAGCCAATTTTTATCCAGGCTACCACCTTGGGACCCCTCCAAGGCTGGCTAACTTGTGTATTAATCTTTGTGTGGACTGTATCAAATGCCTTGCTAAAATCTAGGTGAGCCATGTCCACAGCCCTTCCCTGGATTTGCAATTGGAGATTTGTATCCAGACAAGCCTATTGTCACTGGTCACTACTGGACTGACACTTTGGAGCTTGCTTTATCAGAATCTCAATGGCAGGGAGTCTGGAAGGACTTGTACAAATTTATTAAACAGGTTAGGCCACGTCCCCAACAATATAAAATTCTACACTATATTATACTCCTAGCAGGTTATATAGAATAGGAAAGAAGGCTGATGCTCTTGTATAAAATGTGGGTGCTTGAGGGTAGTTTGTATCATGTGTTGTAGCAATGCCCTTAAATACAGTCATTCTGTGAATCTATAGGTTACTGCTTGAATCCTCTTATAGGTCTTCATGATGTATTCACTCCTGAAATGTATTTAGCGGGGATCAATGACGAGGTGCTTGATGGGGCCCAGAAAAGCTTTTATGACACTGATAGCAGCAATAGCTAAATTGTTTTACTTAGACATTGGCTAAATACACATGTGCCATCCTGGACTGAATGACTTAAAGAAATCTTACAGTAAGTGACTAACATTGAGAAGTCTATTTCTAGTCTTACTCATCATGTATAGTTCTTTCATACTCTATGGGAACCTTTGCTATCCATGTTGATGCTGCTGTGATATTCTGGATATTTCTTGGCTGTTTGGTTTTACCAAGAGACTCTATTAGTATTTTATTGTACAAGTTGATCAGGGCCAGCAGATATTTCCTTATCTTTAATTTTCTTATTTTCCCTTATCTGGCTATAGCCTGCCCTGAGGGTGCCTTCCATGGACACATTCACGACTGACCTGCTCAGGGGTGGATGGTGGAGGGAGGGAAGGTAGAGTTTTTTGTCATTTGCTCTGTGGTGTTTGTGTTTTTCTTGTTCTAATGATTATATCTGTTCTTGTTTGTTTGTTTGTAAGTTGTTTCCTGAAATTTCAATAAAGTATACTTTAATTTAAAAATCCAGAAAGCATTTTAGAGATGAAATTGTTATTTTGCATGAATTCTACAGGTAGAATTCTACATTATCTACCGTCTTGTGTATAATATCACCAAGAGATGTGCAAAGTCAGAAAACTTCACTTCACAAAATATTTAGCAAAGTTGCCCAACTTTGCAACATCTAACAGAGGCTCAGCTGAAAAGGTTTTCTCAGACAAATACGTCACCATTCATTCACACCATAATGGGTACTTACACTGAACAGAGAAACTCTGTACTGGGGATGGTTTTCATCTTTACAAGTCAACCAAAACAGATGAACAGATTTTTTGGGTGTTAGGTGAGTGGGGTTCTCATTCATGATTGGGATCTTTGTTGGGTGAGTGAGGTGGGGGTTGTTTTTGGCATGTGTGTGGTGGAAGGAAATTAACATTACATTACACTACATTACATTATATTACATTAATACTACTAGTTTGTACTGTACTTCATCAGGATATGGAGCAGGGGTTCTATGCAGAAGGTGGCAGGGTGGAGATAACTTAGGAGGGAGTGAGGGGGACATGATAGAGAACTATAAATACCTCATGGGGTTGAATGAGGTACAAGAGGGGAGTATTTTTCAGAGGAGAATGTGCACAGGAACAAGGAGGCATGCGATGAAACTGGAAGCGAAAATATAGGAAGGATGAGGAAGTACTTCATCTCTGAAAGGGAGATGGAAACCTAGTACAGTACAGTCTCCCAGTGGAGGTAGTGGGGGGAGGGGGCAGTGGTGAGCTTCAAGCATGGAAATCCTAATGCTCCACATGTTTGTTGGTATTTTCAGTCCAAATTTTTCAACATGGGCTTTTTGTGACCCCACCTCATGAACAGTGGCACTATCAGTTTGTTACCAGAAAGATGATGTTCCACAGAAACTGCACCATTTGATGCCACAGGTGAAAAAACACATTTTGGGCAGGATGTGAAAAATGACAGCTATACTGTTCATGAGGCAGTGTGAAAATATGGCAATGTTGAAAATCTGGAGCGAAAATATGCAAAATTGGCAACATTATGAACATGCGTAGAAACTGCACAATGCAACGCAATCATTTTTTTGAATTTTTTTTCACCAGATTTTCAACATGAGCATTTTTGGACCTCTTCTCATGAACAGTGGCACTGTAATTTTGTTAATCTGTCTCAACAGTTGATTTCCCACAGTGACTGTGCCATTCTGAGCCACGGGTGTAAAAACATGTTTTGGGCAGGATGTGAAAAATGACAGCTGTACTGTTCATAAGGAGGTGTGAAAAAATGGCAATATTGAAAATATAAAAAATATGTGAAGTCACAAGCGTGCATAGAAACTGAGAAATGCATGCTCATAACACAGTCATTGTTTGGAATTTTTTTTTACCAAATTTGCAGCATGGGCTTTTTGGGACCTCCCCTCATGAACAGTGGCACTGACATTTTGTTAATCCATCCCAAAAGGTGATTCCATGCAGCAACCGCAAAATCACCTTTCGGGACTAAGTAATGAAATGACAGTGACATGTTCATGAGGTGGGGTCCCAAGAACCCTGTGTTAAAAATTTGGGGCCAAAATTCCAAAAAAATGGCTGAGATATCAACCTATGTTGAAACCCCCCATTATAAAGCTTACCGTCATTTCTTCAGTTTGTGGTTGGCCTTTGAAGAGTGCAGACATGTCCCACAACAGAAGATCGCTGCTCCCAACCTCCAGAGGTAAGTATGGTGTGAAGGGGGGTGTGGGAGGTGGGTGCAGAGGGAGGGTGTGGGTTGGGTGAGGGGACAGGGGAGACCACGAGGACCATTTTCTGTTTTACAGGTTAAATAAAATAGAAGACTACAGGGACAATTTTCTATTTTACAGGAAAACAATAAAAAAAAAAACATTTAGGCACACTGGGGTGGGCTCCAGTGTGCCACAATGTGAGGGCAATGCCATTGCCAACACAGGGATTGGGCACCCCATTGTCATCAAAGAATATAGACGTGTTGGGGGGGCGGTGCATCCGATACCGGAAGTGGGCATCCCGGTGTTGGAAACAATTATTTCAGCACATTGTGGTGGGCTGCAAGTGTGCCACATTAATTGGGGGGGGGATACATGCTGACACAGGGATTGGGCACCCAAATGTTGGCTTTGCGGGACTGTGCGGTGGGTGGCAGGAGTCATCATTGTGGAAAGCCACACTCTTTCTATTTACTCATTGAAATATTTCACCAGGAAAGTCACAAACTCTGCTGGTAACTCCAGCTGTGTGCATGACTGTGCACTGTAATGCACATGGCCAGAGTCTTGTCATCTGCTGCTGCAATGAGGAAACTGCACCTCATTGGAGCGGCAGATTTATTTCAGCTCCATGGCTCTCTTTGAAACTGCTGTCATCGCCACCATGCTCACTGACTGGCTGCTGAGGGACACACCCACTAAAGCATCCCCTGCATTGGCCACAACACTGACACACCTCTGAAAGTGCTACTACAACAAGACCATAAAACCAAAAATAGCTGCTCAAACCTTTAAATTACTACACACTGGAATTCACATTTCTTATAAGGAGTGCTGCTAGATGGTGACAAATAACAAACAAAGCAAAAAGACTAGAGCACACCCCCCCCACATAGCATAACATTTAAACTTTCAAATGCCAAAAATGGCTATATTTACTTTCAAGCTCCATGTGAGGAGAGGGTCCTCTTAGTTTCAGACTGGAATTCCAATTTGAGTGAGCTAAATCACCAACGTCAAGGTGGGGCCCTTCGATTTAGTCCCTAACCTTCCAATGCCTGAATGGCTACTAGCTAACTGCTTTTATACTGTGCTCCAGCAGGATTTTGCACAGGTGATTTAACTCTCACTTTATACTGTGCTCCCAGAACGGATATAACACAGACATTTTAAAGGGAGCATGCTATAGAAAGCACCATAAACTCCCCAAATTCAAGTAAAACCATAAAACCAAAAATAGCTGCTCAAACCTTTAAATTACTACACACTGGAATTCACATTTCTTATAAGGGGTGCTGCTAGATGGTGACAAATAAACAAAGCAAAACGACTAGCGCAACCCTCCCCCACATAGCATAACATTTAAACTTTCAAATGCCAAAAATGGCTATATTTAATTTCAAGCTCCGTGTGAGGAAAGGGTCCTCTTAGTTTCAGACTGGAATTCCAATTTGAGTGAGCTAAATCACCAACATCAAGGTGGGGCCCTTCAATTTAGTCCCTAACCTTCCAATGCCTCAATGGCTACTAGCTAACTGCTTTTATACTGTGCTCCCAGCAGGGATTTTGCACAGGTGATTTAACTTCTCACTTATACGGTGCTCCCAGACAACAAGATGTTGCTTGCACATGTGCAAGCCAACATAAAAAGGTATATGCATGTTATAGTAATGTATTGCCCATTTTTACAGGATGTCGATATTTTCCTACTGTTCCATATATTTAAAATATTCAAAAATTTAGATTTTAAATATATAATATGTAAAAGATAGTTTTATCTTATATGGAAAATATATGCTGTTCAGTATGTGATGCATCTTTCCTCAGTTTTATTTTCAGACCATGGCTACTTCACCAGCTGATGTAAGTCAACTCTAGTTAGTTGGTCATATTCCTGTGTGCTTACAGTACATGAGTAAACGCTTCTGATGTGTCCTTGACTACTGTAACACTTTTTTGAGTTAGATTATCCTACTTCTGTTTGGTTTCTGTTACTTCACTTCACAAGTGGCTCATTTCTAGGGTCATTGGTTTACTGACACTATAAAAGTCAAGTTCCATGAATTTTACTGGGGTTTACTGGTAAATCAGGCATTTTACAGATCAGAATTTTCTCAAACGTTCATCTTGTTTACTTGTGAAAACTGAATAAAATGAGGGTGACCCAGTGGTGTGGTGGGTTGAGTCAGAGGAGGCCACACACTAACCAAACTGGTGACCCTGGTACAAGACTGGACTCAGGTCACTGGTGGTTGTCTGGGGGGAGAGGATTGAGTGTCCACTGGCTTTCCTCTCCTGGGGAGGGGAAACTTACCACATCATGTCAATGCTGCCACCATATGGAGGTATGATGGTAGTGCTGCAGCAGCAACACAGGAATGGGATGGCCAGTGGCAGGTGTGTGGGGTGCATGTGCACCTCCATGCAGATTCACAACTGCATCATTGCACACTGATATTCAGGGGAAGGAGAACAAGGAAAATCAGGAGCAGGGCACCATAAAGCACTGCACACCTGCTCCTGGCCTGGGCTATTACCCCAGGACTCTGCCGGTTTCTGGATATGGACTCTCGGTGGGAGAATATTCCTCCCCCTGCTGGCTGGGAGTTTTCAGGCAGATGAGTTCTGAAGGAATAGTGGCCAGTCAGAAATTAGAGCAAGGGCTGTGAGCTCCAGTTTTGAATACTCGACAGAAAAGCCTGAATGGCAAGAGAAAACAGTGTAAAAGGAAATTACATTTTCTCATTTAATATGTGGTCAAACTAATACCAGGCTATTTTCTCTTCATTACACTTCCACACCACACATGATCAAGCTCATGTATAATGTAAATATAAGGCAATTCCCTTTTCTGTTTCAATATGCAGTGCAAAATTACTCAAATAAATTCCAAATGCCCATTTTAAAGGTGAGTTCCTGATTGGAGGCATGTAAGCCTCAGCCTTACACCTGTTAGTTCTGAATTAAACTAAATTTAAGGTAATATGTATCATTCCCTATATGATTACACAATTCTTAAACTATGCCATACCATACCATACCACACCATACCAGTATATATTATATGATTATGAAACAGGCTGCTAGAAGAAGGCAGAGGCTACCGGATGAAGAGGCAGATTGCAGATTTAACTAGGAAGTTAAGTAGTTGGAAGCAGTTTTAAAAGATTGGGGCTGGATTCTAAAAACTCTTTGAAGGTTCAAAAACAGTGCAAGTCCCCAAAAACTGCACAGTTGCAAGGAAAAAAAGGCAATTCCTCTGTGGTATATTCACAAAATGTCTGCAGCTGCAGAGAAAATACACCCCAGTCTGAGGAAAAAACACAGCTGAGGAAGGTGTTGCACAAAGAAAAAGCAACAGAAAAGTATGGCATATCCCCTTGAAGGCTATTCTCAGCCATTGTTTTTCCGTAGCTGCAGAAAAAAATATTTTGCACATGCTGCACTGCAGAGAGTGAGGCGTAATTCATCCTGAGCTAAAGGCGGTGTACTAACATCGGGAAACAATTGTAGTAGGGGTTCAGGCACCATGCAACAGCAAACATGTGCGACTTAACAGTAGTGTCGGATGTTAGACCACACATTTGCACACATTTCAATTCAAATGCAACAAACTGCAACCACATGACCCAATGCAGCCCATAAAGGAGCCTCAGAGTACAGGCAGAGGTGGTAACAGCTAGAATGTGTGCTACAGAAGCAGGCAAAATAAAAACCCCAGAGAGAGAGACAACCAACAGTTACAAAATGTCACTGGATGCATTGACCTACTACACATGGAGTGTGGGCGCAGACAACACCAAGGAGCACCACAGCTGCCACATGTGTGCTGCTCTTGGCTGGCTAGAGTTGCAAAGAGTGCATATTGCTGCATGTGCTGCTGTTGTGCAGGGACAAATAGGTAGGGCCACTACTGTGGTGCAAGGTCCTGCTGGTACAGGTGGTGCTGCTTTGGTCCCAGTTGTGGGACTGGCTGCTTGCCTCGCTGGGAGTGCTGGTTCTACTGCATCTTCCGCAACACTGTCAAAGTCTCCTGCTCCAATTAATATGGATCATCTGTTGTTCTGTCTGCTGAGCCTTTTATGTAATTTCTGCAGCTGAGAATCTGCATATGCACAAATTCCACACCTGCAGAATTCCATAACTCACCTTTTTTGCAATTACCGCACCTGCAGAACATTTGACTGTGAATATGTCGCACTTGTGTTTCTGCAGTTTTGCAAGCCTTTTTTCCACACATGGAATTTTTTGCTCTCTTTGTGAATCTAGCCTGGGGTTTGCTAGTTAAATTGGGACCAGTCAGGACAGAATGCATTTAAGGGAGTGTTTAGTGAGTTGTGTCTTGCCCTGTGATTAGGGGCAGATAGGAACACATTAACATCACCTGAGCTCTGATGCTAAAGGCAACTGGAAGTGTAAAAGGCCACGTCCTATGAGCAAGGCTACTGATTTATGGTGATCAAATAATGAAATTCTGTTTTCAGGACTAAAGACTTTGGGAATTGCATCAGTGATTGTTAGTCTGATTACTGGATTTTATCAGGAATTTACTATCATTCTTTTAATATGTGTATAAATGATCAGAATAAAAAGAAGACGTAATATACAGAGCGAAAAATGAAGCAACTTGAAAATAGCATAGGAAGCAATTATCAAAAAAAAAATACTAGTTCTGTAGATTTACTGATTTGGTATAAAATGCCAACTTCCATAAAATTCTTTCATTCAGAAAAAGGACCATGGGCGCATTCAGTCTGCCCATTCTAACTATTTCTACTAAGCTGGCCCTAGTGGTCATCTCTTTCCTATACCCTTTGCTCTCTACTCCCTTGCTATGCCTTTGTGCTTGTCCCACCACAGTTTCAAGCCGCATACTGTTTTGGCCATACCAGTTTCGGATTTATGTGATAACGGCGATTGCACAAAGGTGATCGCTGTTAGGGCAAATGTACATTGGCAAAAATCAATTCTGCTGATGTACACTCCTGGCACATGATAGAACAGTGCCAGGGACTTGCTTTTATTTTGTTTATGTGGGGGGCTGCACCCCTTGCTTCATCCCCCACACCCCTTTACTAAAGGATTCTTAGCTCTAGGGGGGTGCATGTCGAGGGTGCAAAACCTGAACAAAAACCTTTAGCCAGGCATGCAACCAAACATGCACATGCCCGAACCAACCCGCACCCTAACCTGCCACCCACCCACTACACCACAGAGCCAGCTTAACAACTGACTGCTGCACTACCACTCATAAACCCTCCCTCCCTTTACCTGTCGCACGACATGCTCACTCACTCCCCATGCATGTGTACATATAGCGACTGGATGTCACTATACCCCAGTCACCCCCTATCCAGTAGCTCTTGAGAACAGGCACCACTTATTGAGTCACCCTTTTGTAAGTGCTCACAGTGGTCGCCCTTCTCACAGGATACCCTGGTTTATCTGGAAGACTGCTCCACATGTTCACCACTCTTTCCATAAAAAGTGCCTGCAGACATCTTTTCTGCATTTTTCTATGGCCAGTTTCAGTGACTTCTCCTGTATGTATGTGTTTGTGCTTACAATGTACATGACTTTCATGCCACCCTGTTTATTGCATGCAGGTATTTATATGTCTCTGTCATGTCCCCCCCCCCTTCTAGTTTTCAGGGTATACATGGTGAGGTCCTGCAGTCTCTCCTCATACTGTACGTCTTTTGTTGCCACCACCTGGATTATTTTTATTGCTCCTCTTTGTACAGACTCGACCTTCTCAATTCAATTCAATTCAATTTTAATTTTTCCCAGGAAATATACCATTCAGATACTCATTTGCAAGGTAGTCCTGGGTGGAGAATACAAGGTACAATAAAGAACACAGGTACAAAACAAAATGAAAGCAAAATCAAGGCAGGCATAACATTTACACAGTAGAAAAGACCATAACATGAATGCAACATTGCTGCCAGAGCAATTTAGCAGCCAAAAGAGAAGGTAATGAAGATAGCAAGGTTTGGAAGGGTATGGGAAGGGACTGTGGATACTATGACAGGGGCATACAAGACAGAGAGGAGGTGAAAGGTGCAACACGGGCTAGAGGATATAGGAGGAGATCAAGGGTTAGAAGGTGTAGTAGGGACAGAGGTTGTTGTGAGGGTTTAGGGGATAAGTAATGAGGGGGGGTGATAAGGGTTGCTGGCGAGACTATCTAAGAAGATGTCAATGCATACCGGACCACATAGAGGGAGGGGTTAGGAGAAGCATTATCAAATCCAAAGGTACTTGCTCCAGAACCTTGCACGGTGTTGGGGGAGGGGGGAGCTATCGGTCAACCATGTTGGCAGCATAAATTTTACTGTGGGACCACCAAGGGAGAAATCCAACTCATCCACACAAAAATGCATGAGGAACGATTTTAAAAAAGAGAAATTGATTACTTACATCTTGATCTGCTAAAACATACCTTTCATTCTTACTTTCTACTTCAAATTTCCAGTGTAAAAAGCAAAGAACAATCTGCCACCTTATTGGTCACCAAAATGGGCCCTCATCTCACTTGTACTTATAAGACTACACTCCATCTGCTATGAAATTAAACTGCATCTTTACTCCTATCATCATGACAAATCAGCACAAACGAAGGAGATGACCACAACCTATGTGGCAAATATAACCAATTAGCTGACTCAAATATTGAAGGACACCACTAAACTAAATGCTACTATGACACAAACCAACCAGGACCTGGCAGCCCTAGCCAACATGGGCACAGTAGTAGAGCAACAAATTAACCACAGGACAATTCTGTTTACAATTGCTAGGGAACCTTATGGGACCACCATCAGCAAATTCAGTACTTACTTTCTAGGGTGTATGATCTGGAAATTTGTGCTCGGTGGAGAAATGTCCATATTATATGCTTCTCGGAGGGAGTCGAAAGCCGAGGCATGATGGAATTTCTCCAGGCTATGCTCCCAACTATACTTCATGCCATTAACTGCCCACCTCCTGACACTGAAAGAGCCCACAGTTCCTTGGCACAAAAACCAAAATGGGGAAAAACTTCTCCTGATTCTATGTAAATTCCTATGTTATCCGTTAAAGGAATTCTTTCAGAAAATTGCAAGGGAGCAGGGGTCTCTGAAGTGGGAAGGCCACAACATACAATTTGATCAGGACTGCTCCCCTGAGCTCTGAACACTCTGCAGAGCCTATGCTGTTGTTCAGCAATGGTATTTTAAACTTAACATACATACCTTGCTCAGATACCCAGCAATGCTGTGTATCCAAATCACCGGGGCATACCCGACATTTAACTCTCCAGCCGAAAAACAAAGCAATATTTACTGCAATATGAATACAACTCCACTGTCGCCAATCTGTCCCCGTATGATGCAAAATTTGAGGGCCCCAGCTTATGGACACAACTCAGGGTGAATCGGAGCTACCTAAACACTCAGATCCAAGCAACCCTCATGACTCTGGCAATTGGCAGTAGGTGTCATGGAGCAGGCAGAAGAAGAGGAATAAACCAGGACCATCCCAAAAAATGTTCCCTCCCCAGCAAAGTTAGAGAAGCAGATAATGCATCTACCCATCCTCAGATGCCAGCAGCTATTTGCCATTTGATACCCCAGTGAAAACCATTGACATATTTGAGGCCTTCAGAGAACTGATGCTGTCCGCCCTGGAACTATTAAGAGAGCCTCAACCTCTCCAAATTTAACTGCCCCTCAAGTACTAAATCCAATAGACTGGCATTGATCTCCACCAAGTGGACCGATACATACAAGAAAATATGGAGGAGATTGTTCTACCACACACTCCAGGTCTTGCTGCTAAATGACATTTCTGCAGCAACTTCCCTGCTTGACTGTATTATGGCTGGTGGTGCTCTGTATTAAAAGGTGGTATCTATGATCTCAGGTCAGATCCCTTTTTGCTAGTGACCCTGAGCTAACACAAGCTGTGCAGGGAGAAAAACTTAATCTAAGTCCCACTACAACTTCGATGCAGTCGGCCAGCCTAAAGTAGGAAAGATTTCTTCTATACAGTATGCAGAATGGAGCTGTATATTTGACAGCTTTGTAGCTCCTAGTTCAAGTTTGCTATTTTTTTCTGCAGGATTACTCTGTTTAGTTCTCATTACTGTTTTTTGCTGATATAGACATGTAAGTTTACCCCTTTATTGAGGGGACTGTGTTATACAATTCACTGCATCACATGCACAGTCTGTTCAGTTTTATGTGGCATGTACGCTTACATGTTTCTCTTGTCTACTGATAAGTGCTGCTGGGTGGGAGAGTGGGGCAACACATGGGAGAACCCAGATCTATATACAGGGGACAAGCTACATCTAAGTAAAGAGAGTTTGGGGGTGTTAAAGCAGAGACTGAGGGAATTTATCACCACAAAGTATAATTTAAACTTGCTGGGGGCTGGGAGGTGAAGTGAATTAGGAGAGGAGGTCAGAGGACCTCCCCATAACAATGATAGGGCATACTTTGTCTAGGATGGGGCGGAGGGGAGAGTAAATGGGCAGGGATGATATCATTAAATGCTAGGAGCCTGGGGAATAAGATGGTAAAGCTGCAGGCACTACTGGCAAAAGGAAAGGTGGAAATAGCAGCCATCACTGAGACATTGGCAACCCAAAACCATGACTGGGACTTGGCCATCCCAGGATTTAAATTATTCAGGAGGGACAGAGAAAAAGGTAAGGGGGGGAGTAGCCATTTACATAAGGAAGGGATTGGATGCATCAGGAAGAGGGGAAGAAGGTAGGTCAGAAGTCATTTGGCTACAACTCCATGCCCCAAAGGGGCTAGGTCAATTGGGGTTGTTTATAGGCCCTAAACCCAGAAAGAGGACATGGATAAGGAGCTAGGGGAGCAGCTAAGGAGACTGTGGAGGGAGCACTGTGGTGGTGGGAGACTTCAATTTACCAGGGGTGGATTGGAGCATCCCAGCCACCTCATGCGCCAGGAAGAAGATCCTCCTGGAAGCAATCCAGGATGGCTTCCTGACCCAAAGGGTGACAGTGCCAACAAGGAAGAAAATATTCTAGACCTGGTGCTGGAGTGAGAACAGGTCACAGATGTAGGGTGGAGGAACCACTGGCTGGTAGCGATCACCACACAGCGTGGTTCTCTATCAGTTTGGGTAGAGATCCACAATACAAAACAAAGGTCCTGGACTTCAGAAAGGCAGACTTTGGCAGGATGGGGCAATAAATGAGAACACACATAGATGGCATCCACACCAACATGGACACAGAGCAGAAATGGGCAATCATAAAACTAGGGCTGATTGAATCCACTAAAGCTTGTGTCAAGAGTCGGCAAAGAAATCAAGGACCAAGCATCCAAGCTGGATGACCAGAGAGATAACGGAGGAGGTGAGGGATAAGAGAAGGGCCTTCCAAACCTATGAGAGAACCAACAGGCAGAGGATAGGAGAACTATGTGAGGAAATCCAGGAAGTGAGCAGGCAGTCAGGACTGCAAAAGATAGCCAGGAAAGGAAATTAGCACAGGGATTAAGGAAGGGAAAAGGATTTATTCAGGTATATCAGGGAAAAGAGAAAGTACAAGGATCAAATAGTTAGGATCAGGAAAGGCAGTTGGTGGGTAGACAAGGGGGCCGAGAAGGCAGAAGTACTTAATGAGTACTTCTGTTCAGTGTTCACAAGGGAGAGGTATGGGCCCATTCCTGCAGGGAAAGGGGGCACAGGCATGGGGTGGGGTGAGACAACCACAGATTGGGTCATCACAGTGGAAAGGGTGCTGGAAGACCTTAGGTCCCTGAGGGTAGACAAGGCACCTGAGCCAGACGGGGTACATCCCAGGGTGCTGAGGGAGCTGGCAGAGGTCCTGGCAGAGCCACTGGTGGATCTGTTCAACACCTCGCTAAATACAGAATGTGTGCTCAGCGATTAGAGGGAGGCGCACATGGTACCTCTCCACAAAAGTGGGCCCAAGGTCGAACCAGGGAACTACAGACTGGTGAGCATCACCACAATTGTGGGGAAACTGATGGAATCTATCCTCAAAGAAAGGCTGGTGCAGTTTCTTGTGGATAATGATCTGCAAGACGACAGACAGTACGGGTTTGTCACTGGCTGATCCTGTCAGAAAAACTTGATTGATTTTTGTGACTGGGTCATGAGGGCACTGGACAAGGACCATGCGGTAGATGTAGTCTACCTGGATTTCAGCAAGGCCTTCGATTCAGTGCCACACGGAAGGTTGACCTGCAAGTTGAGGAGTCTTGGTATAGGGTGGAAGCTAGCCCAATGGGAGGAAACTGGCTGAGGGACCGGCAACAGAGGGTAGTTGTAGGGGGAGAAGCATCGGAGCCCAGGGCAGTGACAAGTGGTGTCCTACAGGGATCAGTACTGGGACCTGTGCTGTTTAACATTTTCATCGCAGACATAGCGGTTGGGATCAAGAATAAGATCAGCCTCTTCACCGAAGACACCAAGATCTGTGTTGAGGTGGATGGGAAGGAGGGTGGCAAATTACTGCAGGAGGACTTGGCAAGACTCAAGGAGTGGTTGCACACCTGGCAGCTTTTCAAAGCCAAGAAATGCAAGGTGATGCATTTCAGAGCCAAAAACCCAGGATACAGCTACTGGATGGATGGTATCAAACTGTCCACACCCAATGAAGGGAAGGATCTGGGGGTGCTGGTGACTGGGGAATTAAACCACTCGGCCCAGTGTAGGAAGACAGCGGCTAAGGCTAACAGGATGCTAGGGTGCATAGCAAGGGGGATTACATCCAGATGTAGTGAAGTCATATTGCCCCTGTACAGGTCCCTGGTGAGGCCGCATCTGGAGTACTGTGTGCAGTTCTGGCACCTGTACTTGAAAAGGGATATCAAACTACTGGAGGCAGTGCAACGAAGAGCAGCAAAGATGATCCAGGGGTTGGGGGATAGAACTTACGAGGAAAGACTAACATGTATACCCTGGAGGATAGAAGAGAGAGGGGACATGATCGAGACCTTCAGGTACCTGAAGGGAATGAACAGAGTAGGCTTCCAAGGTGGGTTTACTCTACAGAATGGAAGAGATACCAGCGGGCACTCCCTGAAGTTAAAGGGGGGTAGATTCAGGAGGGAATGGAGGAGGCACTACTTCACTGAAAGAGTGGCAACAGGGTGGAATGCACTGCCTGAGCAACTCGTATCAATGCAGAATGTGGGGTGCTTCAAGAGGGGGTGGGACAAATTCAAGGGGAAAGTACATACCGGGGGGGCAGTTGAGGGAGGGAAGAGTTAATGGGAGGGGGGCAGCTGCAGTCTAATGGGCTTAGGGGCTCCGGACTAGATAGACCATATGGCCTGTATCTGCTGGCAATTTCGTATATTTGTATGTTTGTATAAGAGTGTTATATCTAGGATGTCTTACTAGTGCCCTCTTAATCATCATCTCTATCTCTCTTCACCCCCTTCCCCCAGGAGAGGCTGTCAAACATGGTACACACATAATGTACTCAATCCACAATTATGCTTACAGCATGTACATACTTAACTATGTATTTATCTGTTCTTGGCCTGGCAGTTGTACCTATATTCAACCCAGGTCACCATGAATCCTTACCCTCTTCCGCCCACCCCCACCATCCAGACCTGCATTCATCCGCTTCTTAAGAGGGTACAAAGGTATGCAATCAGCAGTCTAATTTATGAAGACATCTGTCTTTGACATCACACTCTCCAATCACTAACAGTACATAATAATGGTGCACCCTAAAGGGATGCACATCCCCAGTTGGAGCAGGTAACATACCTCACCCTCAGTGGCTCTAACATGGGTACACAGAAAAGCAGCATCCAGAGGTTCAAGCATACTGTCATCTGGGAAACTTCTGATTGTTCCCCAATCCCCCCTCCTCCCCCCCCCGAGGGGAATTGCCAGCCCTTAGAAAACTTATCCCAAGCTTCTTCCTGGACTACAGGGAAACTCCCACTTCATATTACCCCCGCCACTGGGCCCTAGGGTCCATTCCATGTTTTTTTTCTCAGTTACGAATTTCAGTCCATTTTGTGGCCCTGCATTATTGATCTGTTTTGCTTAATTCAACATTTTGGTGCAATGAACTCATGTCACTATTGAATGTCTTCATAAGTTTTTGTTAGAACAATTGATAGCTCTTTATGTTTCTTTGATCCAAAGGTCAGGGTTTATATAGTAGATAGCAAAGGCATGCCTTTGGTAGAATATATGCTAATTACAAATGATCTATAGCAACATATATGTGGAACTCTGCATCCCTTTTCACTCAAGTTTGTGCATGGCTTATTCCCTCCTAGTTTCTAGGGTATCCCCTATCAACATTTATTATTGTCACTGTTACCACAATGAAACTCACTACATAAAACATAAGGGGACTCAGCTCTTCTACAAAGAGGAAAAATCATTGTTTGCCTTAAGAAATTAAGTACTCACATTGCATTTCTTCAGAAGACCAAACTTATTCAGGTTGAAGCATGAAAACTAGTCAGGAATGGGGGATGAGAAACACACAGCTTGTCAGGAAATCTAAGTATGGGGTCTCTATCTTTATCCACAAAAGTATAAAATGGACCCCCATCACACAAAACGTGATAATGATGGAATATGGACTTTAGCCAAATGTTCAACTCCTAGTGGTTCTGAAATCCTAGGCGACCTGTATGCTCCAAATAAGGACAATCCTGACTTCTTTAACACCATCTCTCAAGCACTCTTCAATCTGTCCTTTGACAACCCAGATGTAATCTTGGGGTGTTTTTAACTTAGTATTTGATCATTTTTGGACAGTTCCAATGCAACTTTTGAATTGCATACTAGGGGTTTCCATACTTGCAAGATTTAATGTTGTTGCATCAATTGTCCAGTATCTGGTGCCTTATTCACCCTCAGACAAGGACTATATATACGTCTAGGAACTCTGAGGAATGGCAAACTAGTTAGACCGATGGTTAACTTCCATGCTTACTACACCTCTGGTTTCTGACATCACTATTGCACCCTTTACTTATCCAACTATGCTCCTGTAATCCTAACTATAACCATGGACCCCCATATGCACAAATCCTTACACAGCATCTAAACCTACTGCTTTATAGGACATTGACTTTCAAATTGGCTCAAACAAGAAGCCACCGTACTTTTCTTCTACAATTACCCAGGCACTGCTTCTGCAGCAATGATTTGGGACACATTCAAGACCACGATGCGAAGCAAAATTATTAGCTTTGCCACACACAGATACCATCAAAAGGATAAAGAATACACATGGTTAGAAACACTACTTATGGAAAAGGAGGCACTGTAGAAAAAAATACCCAGTCAACTCACATAATAAAAATCCGATAACAGAAACAACTGCTCTTTGAATGCAACATAATGTTTTGCCTCTAGTAAGGCAGAATTGCTGTTACATAGAACAAAGCATAAATATTGGGCCAATGGAGAAAAAAACAAGTAAACTTCTCTCCTATCACTGGTGTAAACAACAAGAGGAGCGGTACATATCAAAACTTAAGGATAATAGAGGACAGGTACATAAGACACCAACGGCCATTTATGGTATACTGAAAGACTTCTATCACACCCTATATCAATCCCAGAACTCCTCTGAAACACATACAGTAAATTCACATCTTTTAGTTCTACTCTCAACCTTCCTAAATTAACAGATACTCAGAAAGCTTCTCTAAGGCCCTGTTTATGGTTGAAGAAATTTCTCATGCCATCAAAGCTATGGCTATTCATAAACCTCCTGGCAGTGATGGGTTTCTGGTAGATGTTCATCACCTATTTCACAATGTCATATCACAGCCTCTGCTACACATGATATTGGAGGCTCATGCACAGAATTCTCTTCTTGCACTCATAGGGAAGCTATTATTAGTCTTACCTAAGGAAAGAAAAGACCCAATGATGCCGTCCAGTCACAGACCCATTTCACTAATTCACGCAGATGAAAAAATAACAGCCAAACTACTGTACTTGCATTGCATCTTGAACGTATTCTTCTATTCTTCATCCACCCATCTCAAGGAGGGTTTACAAAGGGCAAGATAACTTCAGACCATCTACAGGCCCTTATCTAATTAATGCAGGCTGCTGCAGATATCCCCACTCCAGCTGCAGCAATAACTACAGACTTTGAGAAAGCCTTTGATTCGATGGAGTTGGGATGTCTACATATCATCCTGGAACATCTGAACTTTGGCTCAGATTTCCACACATGGATTAAAACACTATACACCAATCCCACAGCTCGTTCTGTCTCATTACTAATAACACATTATTACATCCATTCTCACTATTTCAAGGGACAAGATAAAGCTGCCCCTTCCCCCCTGCTATTCATAATAGCAATAGAACCACTGGCAGCTGCAATTCAAAACCATCCAAATATAAATGGTATTAAAATTGGACAAACCGAATGTCGTACTAAATTATATGTGGGTGACTGTTTAGTTCTGACCAGCGTTGTCACACAGTGTGTCACACACTTATTGTCACTACTGGACTCCTTTACCATGCTGTCAGGCCTGCACACTAATTGAACTAAATCAGAAATTATCCCCTTAAGTCCCAAAACTATACCAGGCTTTGTAAAAAATTCTGGTCTAGCAGGGGCTCCTAAAAGTATAAAGTATTTATGGATCAAAATTACTCCTTACCTCAATCACAAGGTATCTGACAACCTGCAACATCTGATAAAGAAACTTCAGGATGATCTGCCAAGGTGGCATCTTTTAAGCTTATTTCTATGAGGGAACATTACTGCAATAAAAATGATGGCAGCCCCAAACATATTTCACATAGTTGCTCATCTTCCATTGTTATACACCTCAAGTAGCTTCAGAAACTAAACTCTCTCATAGGAAATTTTCTTTGGGATGGTACACCTCCCTGATATAGTAGAACAAAGTTATAAGCTCACTGGTCCAGACGAGGGTGGGATTTTCCACATTTCTTACATTATTCGTATGCCTTTATCACAGTCAAGACCTGTCAGTTGTTCATATTCCTTGGGCTAACACCCCAGCATGGATAAATATAGAAGCAGGGTTTCTGAATGATTTACACCAATCAGTGTATCTAAGCCATCAGCTTCCAGCAAAATACCAAAATGGCTCACTGTAAAACCTGCTCATGTTGCTTGGAAAAAAATAAGAACACTCAAGATTTTGCACCAATGGCATCGAACTCTGACCAAACTTAAGAAAATGGGACTTTTTACCTCATGACAATTGGAGATGCAATTCTACTGGAGCAGATCTTTTCCACATTTTATGGAGTTGTGCTCCCATGGGTACCTTTTGGCAGCAGGTAATCACGTTTTGCACTAAAATCCTTTGACATACCTATTCCTTCCTCTCCAGACTGATACTGTTGGGTATGCCTGCAGCTGGAGTTCTGCTTCAAACCTCTTCAAGACAATGGCTCTTGGTTGCCACTATTGAGGCAAAACAGTTACTCCTCTGAAGGCGGAGGTTTAAAGATATACCCACAATTTCAGAATGGCTCTTTAGAAACTGTTGCCACTTACTTGAGAATATCCTATTACTCTCTACACACCATAATAAGCTATGATGTAATGTGGGGCCCATATCTCCAATTTGTAGCTATAGTACCAGTGTTCCTTCTACTGTACATGGCCCGCTATCAGCCAAAGCCTGCTGCACCCTGATTATATTAGCCATACACTGTTTAGACAGTCTGACTATCAGCTCAATTTATCATATTTTTTTTCCTCTTTACTAGATGCTAACCCTATGCTAATCAATTTCACCTGTAACAAACCATTTGTACATGGAATCACAAATGCGATTGAATGTTATCTACCCACTTTATCTATGATGCTTTGTTAAGAACTGTATGAGGCACTAGAACATTAGCCTGCACTACTATGCTAACCTGTTTATTTTATGTATTTGTCACATGTCTGTATGTAATGTTGGAACAAAACAACATACAAATAATAAAAAGATTATCTGCAAAAACAGTACTTTAGGTGTGGGTGCACTAGGGATCTGTACAATGGAAGAATTATCTCCCTACTCCTAATGATGAGGGATGCCAAGTTGTCAGGAATTTTGTGATTGTCAGTTCAGAGCTGGCTGCCACTGAGCTGAAGTTCAGCAATGGAGGAGCTACTTGGCAGAATGCCCACTGGGTACTGTGAGTCTACTGCCACATAGAATATCATGGCTCAATTCTAAAGCCCAAAGTTGGTGCAAGGTGCCTGCACCAAAGGTTTTGATGCAATTGGCACCTTCTGCCAATGTTTATGGCAGTCTTGATTTTCGAATGCATGCTGCATCAAAATAGGTATTTCTTGTGCAAAAGCCACCCTGCATCACCCCTGCGGCAGAAGTGCTGGTTCACCAGGTCACAATGGGCCTTATGCCATGGTAGGGCTGCAGTATTCCTTATATGGGATTTTAGAAGCCCTACCATGGTCCCAAGAGGGGGCTGAGTTTAGACCAGCCATGAGTTGGTCTAAGGGCCCTGCATCACTGCTTTGGATGGAGTCAATCAATCAAATCAGTTTCATTTATCTGTTCGGCAAGAAACCATTACAAAAACATATAAATTACACAGTCACAATACAACATACATAAATAACCACATTACAATAATTTTGCTATTGTACACAACTTTTTACAACAGTTAGTTTTTAAAAAGTGCTGTTTTTTAATATTATATATAAGGTATCCAAGGCAATCTGAATTTGCTAATATCTTAGGAGAATGGCAACAGTACCTATTGTTGTAAACCTGTATCTTTTAGGATAGTGGATCTACGGAGCTTCATTGTTTAGTTGTTCCTCATCCCTATACTATGAATCCTTGCATTCTTTTTTTCCTTAATTTCATACTCTCTCTGAAGTATGTAGCTAAGTTATTCAATACTTCAGGGTTTTCAGCATTAAATAGTAAATCAAGCACATATCTTGGTGGCATATATAAAGTTCCAATATATTCCCCTAATCTTTTAGCCCATATATGTTCATACCATGGGCATCTTAGTACCACATGTTTAAGATCTTCTAAGTCATATAGATTACAATAGCAGTTTCTTGTTTTATTTTGCACTTTATCCTTATCTTTAGCATATCTTAATTCAAATACATTCCTTGGGAACATCTCAAATCTAAATTGGGTTATCACATATCTATTTTCTGATTCCTGTATAAGGTTTAGATATGGCTTTAAGCCATGCTCTTTAGTGTTCCTTGTTAGCCAGGGTGCAACTTTCATTGTTGTTGTTTCTTTTAGGTCTGTTTTACTTGATTTTTGCTTCATCAACCTAGAGATATATTTTGTGTATCTTAAACTTAGACTAATTTTCTGGTTAACCCAATTCCATACATACTGTAGGTCATTTTCACCAATTACCCTTTGTATGTTTTAGCCATCCATCATTATTCTTTATTAGAAATTGCTTCTTTTCTTTTAGGCACAGTGCCATTAATGAATTCCTGTTTTCTGTTGTTAATTTTATCCAAATATTAATTAATTTACTATATACTAAGTATTGAAAACTTATTTGTCCCAGTTCTGCTCTCACTAGTGAACTAGGTGAGCTATTCGGTAATTTAAGTAGTTATTTATAAGTCTATTTAATGTATTTTCTATCTTAATAATCCTTTCCACACCCCATATTTCAGCAGCATAGCTTGCCTGTTGTACGATTTTTGCACTGAGTGCTCTGATCATAGGTGCAATCATATTTTCCCCATACAGGTAGTTAAATCTCTTTAGCGTTTTGATTGAATTCTGCATTTTCTTGCAGCATGCCTGTATATGTTTGTTCCATCTTAGATTCTTTGAAAATGTCACCCCCAAGCAGTTAAAATCCTTCACGAACTCCAGATTTTCCAGATATACTAACATGCTAAAATGCCAGCAGAATAGGCCTAATGGTCTTTCGTGTCTGCTCGTTTAGTCCAGCCCCCACCCTGGGGCTGACCTTACTGCCCTCACCCTTTTTGGCTTCTCCCTTCCCAGTCTCTGATATTCCCACTGCACAGGACTTTGCTTCCAGAACCCTTCCCTGTACCTGTCCCACCCCTCTTGAACCCCTCCACCGCTCTGCCTCCACCAGCCTTCTGGGCAGTGAATTCCATGGCTCCACCATCCTCTCAGTGAAGTAACACCTCCTCCTTTCTCCCATGAATCTCCCCTCCTCCAGCTTCCACCCATGCCCTCTAGTTGCCCCCCCTTCCTTTGGAGCACCTTGACAGCTCCTCCCCTATTTAACCCCTTCATGTACCTGAAGACCTCTATCATGTCCCCCTAGTCCCTTCTCTCTTCCAATGTGTACAGATTTAGGTCTTCGAGCCTCTCCCCATAGGTCCTGTCCCCAAGCCCCAAATCATTTTGGTTGCCCTCCTCTGGACCCTCTCCAGGAGTTCAATGTCCCTCTTTAAGTGTGGCCTCCAAAACTGCACGCAGTACTTGAGGTGCGGCCTCACCAAGCAGTTATACAGAGGGGCTGGGATATTCAAAAGGGTTGCGCATGGCTACGCAGAGTTACACCATCGCAACCCACTGATGTGCCCGGCGCAATATTCAAAGAGATAGTCGCTGCACAAATCCTTGAAGCTCCAGGGTGCATCAGTAATGTATATGTGCAAGTAAGGGGCGTGGCCCATGCATGCTCTGCACATCCCGATATTCAGCACGGATGTGCTGAGCACTCTCTGAGTACAACCCCTAACCTGTGCCACACTGGTGAGCCAAAGAAAAAGGGGCAACAGCTGTGCCCACAGGTGAGCTGCTGTATTACAGGGTGCGACCGGCAGCCGCCACCGAGCTCCGGGCGTCCGCCAGCTGGCTGCCCCCATGCCCGATTGTGGGCTTTCAATACCAATATTAACCCTGGTGGTCCAGTGGACCCTCTCCCCAGCCTGATCATGGGCATTATGATAACATAACATCCCTGGTGGTCCAGTGGACCCTCTCCCCAGCCTAATCGTGGGCATTATGATAAAATAACATCCCTGGTGGCCCAGTGGTCACATCCAGCCTGATTGCAGGCAATCCAATGTAAACGGTACCCTGGTGATCTAGCGATACCCTCCTCCCAACCCGCCCACTCAGTCCCGCCACCCGGCCCCCCCCATTCAGCAGCGGACTGTATAGTACAGTATGGTCTGCATGCCCATTGGCCCATGCTGTGGACCAATTGGCATACAGCCATACCGTATGCCGTCAGTCAGTAGGCGGCCGGGCGGCTTGTGGGTGGGGTGCTGCTGCCCGCCGCTGACTGGGGGGAGCAGGGTGGTGGGACTGAGTGGGAAGGTTGGGAGAGGGGTACTGCGATCGGGCTGGGGAGAGGGTCCACTGGACCACCAAGGTTAATATTATTATTGAAAGCCTGCAATCGGGCGTTAGAACGCGTTGCTGCCAAAGGCTTGAGGCGTCAGTCCCCGACGGCTGCTGTCTGGCAGGGCACCAGGCGCAAGTCGCTGGGGATGGGTGCACCTGCATGCAAATGGTGCCATAATGACATTCAAATGGCCCCATTTGCACCTTGCATGCATTATGGCTCCATTTGCATAACCACCACTAAATATCGCGTTGCTGCACCTAGCGCAATGGCACTTGCGCTGGCGCATCCCCCTACTCCTCTCTGGCCACTTTCACTGGTGCAGTGCCACTGCACCATGCAATATGGGAGCCACAGTGCCACATACAACAGTGCTGAGCCATGGCGCAGCACCATTGAATATCACCCTGTCACCACCCTGGTGCATCCCAGTTGCGCTGTGCCCAGGCTTGCGCCACAGCCTGGTGCAGTCTGAATATCCTGGCCCAGGAGTATCACTTCCCTCCTTCTGGAGGTGATCCCCCTAGCGATGCATCCTAGCATCCTGCTGGCCTTGGCCACTGCCCTCTTACAAGTCTCAGAGTTGTTCATCTTGACATCCACCACCACCCCCAGGTCTCTCTCAGCCATTGAGCCTTGTAGCAATCCCCCGGGTACACTTGGCCGGGTTTCTGGCTCCCAGATGCAGTACCTTGCATTTCCTGTATTGAACCTCAGCTTCCACTTTCTAGACCACCTTTCCAGAGCTCCATGTCCCCTGTAGGCCATCTTCCCCTCCCCTCCCTCCTCCCCATCCACCACCACCCCAGTTTTGAGTCATCCGAAAGAGACTCATCTCACTCCTGATACTCTTCCTTATGTCAGAGACATAGGCATTGAACAGGAGGGGCCCAAGCACCGATCTCTGAGGGACCCCACTAATGACCCTCCCTGGGGATGAGACTATCCCGCCAACCACAACCCTCTGGGTCTGGTCCTGGAACCAACTGCCTATCCATCTGATCATCTGGTTCCCCACCCCATTTCTCCCAGCTTATTCAACAGGCCCCCATGAGGAACAGAGTCAAACGCCTTGCTGAAGTCAAAATAGAGGACGTCCACCGGTCTACCCAGGTCCAAGGCACTTGCCACCCAGTCATAGAACTCCACAAGGTTTGTCTGACATGATTTCCCCGGGATGATTCCATGCTGTCTATCATCCAGGCACCCTGACTTTTCCATGTCCCCTCCTAGCCTCTCCTTGACAATGCCCTCCATCACCTTGCCCATTACCGATGTCAGGCTGATAGGCCTGTAGTTCCCTGCCACCTCCCTTGATCCTCCTTGTGGATAGACACTATATGCACCACCTTTCAGTCCTGGGGCACCCACCCTGTCCTCAGAGATGCTGAAAACCTCCGCCAGGGTTTCGCCAGGACATCTGCCAGTTCCTTCAGCACTCTGGGATGTAATTTATCCGCCCTGGTGCTTTCTCCATCTTAAGGGAGGTGAGGGCTTCCTCACTCTCTCTGCCATGATTTCCACCTCTGCTACCTCATCCCTGCTTGCCTTTCCTCCTCCTGCCAGTGATGGCCCCTGTCTCCCAGACCCGCCCATCGGCAAGGGTCCTCCCCTCCTCAGTTTCACCATCTCCTCCCATGTATGATGCAGCCCCCATTTTCCTTGGTGAAAACTAAGCAAAGTACTCATTTAGTACCTCAGCCTGCTCCCCCAGGTCTTATGCCCATCCCTCTCCTGTTTTAATCCTGCTAATCTGCCCCTTCACCCTTCATTTTTCCCTAATGTATCTAAAGAACCCCTTGTTCCCTCTCCTAATTTCCCTGGCCAGGTTCTGCTCCTTCCTTACCTTAGCAAATAGTCAAATTTCTAAATTTCTTGTTGCTACCGAAAACCATAACCTTAGTTTTACTTATGTTGGGTTTGAGGTTATGTTTTATACACATGACTTCCATTTTCTTTAAAGCTCTCTGCAACCCCAGCCTACTTGTTGATATAATTGCCAGGTCATTGGTATGCCAATACTGGCAGTCTTAGTGCCTACTTTGGGTGTGTAAAACATAGGATCATCAAGAGCCATAATGATATGATTTATATATATATATTGAAGAGTGTCGTGCAGGTACACAGCCCTGTCTTACCCCTATCTCAGTTGCTACTTTACCTGTTAGTGCACCTGCTGGAGAATATTTTATCCTTGTCCATGTATTTTGATATAATCTTTTTATAAGTACTACTAATTTAAATATATGTCTGATTTTACCATTTTTTCCCAAAGAAGTTCTCTTATTATCATATCAAAAGCAGAAATATAATCCACAAATGCTACAAATATGGTTTGTTTTTTAATTTTACAGTACTTTTCCAATATATGATCTAAAAGAAAAATTTGATTTGTTGTGCCAGTGTTCCTTCGAAATCCAGCTTGATATTCAGAAATGATTTTATATTTCTCTAACCATACATTTAGTTTGTTTAACAACACCTTAGCGTATATTTTGGCTTTATAATCTAATAAACTAATAGCTCTATAATTTGCTCCATCTTAAATGACCCTTTTTATGAATAGGAACAATATAACTTCCCAACCAACTATCAGGTGTATTGACATTGTACATTACTGATTTGTTGTAAAATCAGAAAGAACTTTAGCCCACCAGTCTATATTTAATTTTATAAAGTCTATTGGAATATTGTCAGGTCCTGGAGATTTATGGTTCTTAAACTTTCATGACTGATTTAACTTCCAATTTTGTGAGCCAGACAAAATGATCATCTATTTCATCCTGTTCCAATTTGTCGATATGTTGTTCTAGTTTAAATATATTTTAAATGTATTCTACTCATATATCTGACTCTATATAGGCATCATAACATTTTTGAGATTATTGGTCCCTTAGCAACCAGATTCCAGAATGTTTTATCATCCTTATCTATTATTGCCTTTGGATTGTGTCCCAAAGTTCTTTCTGATGTTTATATTTCTGCATTTTAACATGTTCTTTATAATGTCTTCTGGTTTTATTAAATTCAGACCTATTAGTTTTGTAGGATATTTTCTTACTTTTCTTACCAATTTAACCATCTCCTTCTTTTCCTTTCTACAGTTTTTATAGAACCAGTTTTTGTGTCTATACTTTTGAAAAGTCTTCCTTTCCTTCTGTGTAATTTGCCTGACAGAAGAATCATATTGTGTTATTATTGAATCGTATATATTAATTGGATCAATTTCATGTTCAATTTTTAATGTTACTTCCTGGATGTGCTTATTACATAACTAACTACTTTGTCCCCAGGGATTTTGTCCCAATTTATTTTATTTTGTTTACTATGTATACTGACTGCTTGTTGCTCTTCCCTTACTGTCAGTTCATCTGTCTTTCTAAACAACAACAATTGAAAGTGATCACTCTCTGCCTTATTAATTACTTCAAAATCTTCATATTTGCTATAATCATATATTGGAACCATCATATAATGTACTATTGTGGAACCCCTGGTAGTTACACAGGTTAGTTCTCCTCTGTTCTCTGATTTGAATCTTCTATTTAATACTATTGACTGTCATGTCTCAATTAAATATAGCATTTGTTGCACATCTGTGTGCTTTTTATCTAGTGCACTTCTTTTAGGAATATTTAAAGCATGCATTATTTTGTCATGTTCTGTTTCTATTTTCCCCTAATCTTATATTAAAATCTCCTAAGAGGAGAAGCTCTGTAAATTTCCCATCCTCCATCTCTCTAACATCTTCCACCAATTTTTCCATTAGAGTTTTATCATACACACTAGAATTAGTTGGTGGGCTATATACATTAACAATTATTAATTTTTTATCCCAAGCTGTTAGTATGAGAATTATATAATTTGATTTTACTGTATATTTTATTACTTTCAAATATTTGGTTATTTTTATATACAGAGCTAGACCTCCAATTCTGCTTTCCAATTTCTTGAATCGCCTTGCAGGTGTGTGTACTAATACATATCCATTCAAACTTATAAGTTCTTCTTGCTCTTCACAATGCCACATCTCCAGAAATCCTATAACATCCATTCTCCTCAGAAATTCACAGAATTCCATATCTGCTAATTTCATTAACAAACCTGCCACATTCCAAGACATGAAGCCCAATTTGTCATCATACTTCTTTAAATATAAAAAGCCTCTCTCATCTAACAAATCATTTTTATGGATTTGCTCAGTCTCCTGTGCAGATATCTTATTTATATTTTTTGGGTGTCAGCTGTTATCTTCATCTGCCAGTAACTCAGACCTGTTTGATGTTTCTATATTACAGGTCAATTCTCATGTGACTTTCTTCCCATGATGTTCTACCCATTGTTCTCTATTTACCTCATTTAAGTTTGTAACTAGTATATTCAACTTATCCAATTTGGTACTGGCATGCAGTATGTTTCTAATCAACTCCTTGTTTTGAAGTGTTAAATCAATTTGTCTTACTCCCATCCAATCTTTTGATATCCTTTCCACTTTACTGTGTCATCTTCATAAAATTCAATGCCCAGGAGATTGGCAATTAGACATACCATTGTTATTTTTAACTTCATATGATTTTCCAACTCTGCCTGTTCTATTCCAAATATTGAGAGTGTAACATCAGTCACTTCAGTCTGATTGTTCTCATCCATTACCCAGAGGTCATGTAGGGATAGTGAATGTCTTACTTGCATTAGCAACTGTGATATGTTCACCATCTTATTACTTTTTAAATTTCCCATCTCAATAGGGTAGTCCATCGATAGGCCAACTCTGCTCAACGTGTTAGCATTTCTCCATACATAATGTGTGACCCTACTTTATTTAAAGAAAAATAATATAATATCCCTTGAAGTCAGGTCATCTACCCTTATTGCATCAAGAATATCATCATCTAATATGAACATACGAATATACGAAATTTGCCAGCAGATAAAGGCCTAGAGGTCTATCAAGTCTGCTCGAATGTGCAGCTAGCACCCCTTATTCTGCAGCTGCCCTTCCCTTCCACCCTTCCCCTTCATTAACCCTCCCCCTTGTCCTGTCCCATCCTCATTTGAAGCAGTCCACTGTTCTACTGCATACCACTTCTGCAGGTAATGCATTCCACCCAGCCACCACCCTCTCTGTAAAAAAGTGTCTCCTCATCGCCCTCCTGAACCTTCCTCGTTCCAGTCTCATATCATGGCCCTGGTGGCCTCCCTCCCTTACTTTGAACAGCCCCTCTGTACCTTTCTTGTTTATTCCTTTCATGTATTTAAAGGTTTCAATCATGTCACCCCTGTCTCTCCTCTCCTCCAGTGAGTACATGTTCAACTCCTTCAACCTCCTCTCATATGATAAGTCTGCCAGACCCTTGATCATCTTTGTCACCCTGCGCTGCACTCCCTCCAGTAACTTAATGTCCCTCTTCAGATACGGACGCCAGAACTGCATGCAGTACTCCAGGTGTGGTCTAACTAATGACCTATACAGTGGCAGAATCACCTCCTCCCTCCTCGAGGATATACCCCTTGCAATATAACCCAGCATTTTGTTGGCCTTTGCAGCTGCCTTCCTACACTGTGCCGAGTTGTTCATTGACCCTGTGATCAGCACACCCAGATCCTCTCCTCCTCTGTCTGGGCTAGCTGCACTCCCTAGCTGGTAAGTCCTCCTTGGTTCTTCATCCCAAAATGCATCACCTTGCACTTTTTGGCATTAAAGCCCAGTTGCCAGGTGTCTGACCAGGTTTCAAGCTTTGCCAGATCATCCTGCAACCCTGCCATCCCCTAGGTCATCCACCACCACGCCAACCTTGGTATCATCAGCAAACAGACTGATCTTGCTCTTGATGTCCCATGATATGTCTGCAATGAATATCCCAAACAACACTGGTCTCAACACCGAGCCTGTGGGACATCGCTCATCACTGCCTTGGGTGTGAGGCTCCCCACCCACCACCACCCTCTGTTGCTTTCCCTGCAGCCAGTTTCTACCCATCTCACCAGCATTGCACTTGCCCTGTGCCTGCTAACTTCCTTCCCAGCCTTCCATGTGGCACTGAGTCGAATGCCTTACTGAAGTCCAGATACAGGACATCACTGCATGTCCCTGTCCAGTGCCTAGTTACCCAGTCATAGAACTCGACCAGGTTGGTTTGGCAGGTTGGCCATGTATGAAGCCATGCTGTCTGCTGTCCTGTAGTCCTTTGGCCTCTAAGAGGGCCACCAGCCTCTCCTTCAGGATAGTCTCCATTAGCTTACCCACGATGGATGTGAGGCTCACTGGTCTGTAGTTTCCCGGTTCATCCTTGGGGTCACTCTTGTGGAGGGGCACCACATGAGCCATCCTCCAGTCCTGAGGTACACACCCCGAATGTAGTGAGGCATTAAATAGGTCTGCCAAAGGTCCTGCAAGGACCTCTGCCAGCTCCTTCAGTACCCTGGGGTGGATGCCATCTGGGCCTGGTGACTTGCACCCTCAGTGCCTTCAAACCCTCTCGAACTCTGCCCTCCATGATTTCCCCATCTGTCACCACTTCCCCCCCTGCGTCTGCCATTTCTCCCATCTTGGGTGTCACCCCCCTCTTCTCTTTAGTAAATACTGAGCAGAAGTACTCATTTAGTGCTTCCGCCTTATCGTACCCTGCTTCCACCCAACTCCCCTCCTTCCTAATCCTTACTATGTGGTCCTTACAGCTCCTTTTCTCCCTGATGTACTTAAAGAAGTCCTTCTCCCCCTTCTTAATGCCTTGTGCCAGCCTGAGTTCCATAGATGCTTTGGCTCCCCTTACTGCCCTTGTCACCTCCTTCGATTCTGTCAAGTACTCCTCTCTGTCCTCCCCTCCCTGTTTTCTTGTATTTCCTAAAGGCAGCTCTTTTCCTCCTTACCTTTTCCATGACCTCCTTGCTCAACCAGCTCGGTTTCTTAGCCCTAGCCTTCTTGCTCTGGGCTTTGCAGCAGTTTTGGTTGCCTCCACTATCCCCAACTTTATGAGCTCCCATCTCTGGTTAGTATCCATACTAGATTGAATTCTGGGCCAGGTACCCTTTACCACTTCCCCATCCTCCCAAAGTCAGCCTCCTGAAGTCCAGCATTCTTGTGCCAGATTCCACTCCTTCCTTGCCCATATCCAATGTGAGCCATACTGAGTGGTGGTCACTCCCTGACAGCGGTTCCTCCACTGTAAGTTCTCTCACAAAGTCCCCATTTGCCAGCACAAGGTCAAGGGTATTCCCAACCTGGTTGGTTCACTGACCATTTGCAGCAGGAAGCTGTCCTGGAAGACATCCAGCAGTACCTGCTCCCTTCTGTTCCTGGTTGTTGGGGTGCTCCAGTCCACTCCTGGCATGTTGAAGTCCCCACAATCACCACACTACCTTCTCTGCAGGTCCTCCTGATCTGTCCCACTAGTTCCCTGTCTAACTCCTCCATCTGAGATGGTGACCTGTACACCACTCCCATTCTAAGACTCCTATTCTTGGAATCCTGGATTTGCACCCAAAGTGACTCTGTACTACCCTCCTCCCCTTCCTCCCTTACACACTTCAGTCCTTCCTTCACATATAGTGCCACCCCCCCTCCTTTCCTCAGTCACCCTGTCCCTATGAAATAACCTGTACCCTGGTACAGACAGGTCCCAGTCATTATATTGGGTGGCCCATGGTTCCGTGATGGCTGCAATGTCCACCTCTCCCTCTGCCATGAGAACCTGCAACTCTTCAGTTTTCCTCCCAAGGCTCCTAGCATTAAGGGTAACCACCTTCCACCCTTTCCCCCTCCTCCCATCCTGCCCTCCTTTCCTAGCATCACCAATAGTACTTGCCATTTGTCCTTTGTCACTGTTATGGGGTTAGCTCATATGATTTCCCAACCTGTGGTCTCTGCATATCTCTTCCCAACTGCCACCCCCACTCCTAGTTTAAACTCCCAACTTCCTCTATATATTCTTCCATCCTCTGCTTCAACACTTTCTTTCCTTCCTCACTCAAGTGTAGTCTGTCCTTGGCATAAAGACTACTGTCCTCCCAGTCCCTCCCCACCCCCAACAGCCCATACCCTTTAGCACAACACCAGGTTCTTAGCCATCTGTTAAATTCCTCTATTCTCAGCTTTCTTGTTGTGCTTGCCTTTGGCACCGGAAGTATCTTGGAAAAAGTTACTGATCTTCTGCCCCCTCACATAATTGTGCTAGTTCCTCAAACCTCCTCTGGACTATATCCACTGTCTTGTCAGCCAGGTCGTTTGTCCCAAGATGTATAATTAAATGAGGCTTGTCCCTACCCTTCTAGCATATTTCAGAACAGACTGTCCCACCCTTTCCGCTGTCATTCCTGGCATGGCCTCCACCCAAATGCGACTATGCCTCTCCGCTTGCTACCCACCTAACTCCTCTTAGTATTGGAGTCCCAGCACTAAGATTCCACCCTCTTACTCCCTGCTTACTTCCTTTCATCTCCTCCTCATTTCCAGCTTCCTTCTTCCTCCTGCACATTATTATGCCCTTTACCCCTGTTGCAGTTCTCCCAGCAGAACTTCCCCTGCTCCAGTTTGGTCCAGGCATTTATCAATTACTCCTCTAATTTCATCACTTCCCTCCTCCACCTTCTTCCTCGCTAGCAGTGCAAAACTATTTTCGAAGATCCTTCACAAATGACTGCTCCTCTCTCTGCATAGTAACCTGTTCTCTCCTTTCCACTCCATGACTTTTGCCACTTCTTCGCCTCCTCACAAGTCCCTATTGCCTTCCATTTGACTTTTGTCTCCTGACCTGGTTTCCTGCAACCGTCTCTTCCTGGCCTGGGCCACTTTGTCTCTGCTTCCTCTTCTGAGCCTCTCCTCACCACTGTTGGCTTAAATTGCCCTCCCTCATCTCCCCTTCTTCCTCCCTCCAGTATTGGGCTAAACCCACCCCCAATCTGCCTTGCCTGTCTTAGTTCCTCCTGCAGACCCTCAATCTCCTAAGTTTTTCTATGTGGTTGCACACTAAACATCCTCCCACTCTCCAGGCAATGTTTAGAAAGATTGGTGCACCGCAGTTGTTGCAGCCTACCACCCTACCCATTGCTGTCGTTGCCCACCAGCGACCCCCCACCCTTCCAGATGCAGGATACCAAACACTCCCCCAAGTCCCCACTCTCCCATCAGTGAAAAACATTCTTTATTTCCTTACCTCCTTTGTTGCACATGTTTAGATATGTTGAGCAACTGCTTTTATATTCCTATCCACACTCAAAAATACTTTAAGTAGCCATTGCACAACCTTCTTCAACTCCTACTCCTCCTTTACCCAATGCAATAACTATGAAGTAGTAATAATGAAAGTGCCTAGATTTGCATTTACTCTTCCACTGAGAGAGCAGTCACCTCTTCACTTGCTGCAGTTCCTTTCCTGGATGTCTGCTTCTGTTATGACAGGGCAAATCCTTTGCCTGTTTGAGGAAGTGATATCAGAACCCCTAGTACAAAGGAATAATTGACCAGGGGTGGGTGGGGTGAGGGGTTTGGGTGGTGGGACCAGCCCAAGTCTTCCGAAACAATCAGGTAGCTGAGGCCTCTAGTCAGACAATTAGCACCTTCCCCACTCAAAACTTTGCAGCTAGTGAAGCCAGCAACAATGAATCAATTCTACTCAAAGCCCCAATATGGGTTTGCTACCCAAAGAAACAGGACACCAATTCAGACTTCACCAACAATACATCAAAATAGGTTTGGAATTATAAGATATAGGTCTCCAATTCAAAGAAACAGACCAGTTAAATTACACCAAATATGTTTAAAAGAGAAGAAATAGGCCTCTACAAAAGCAGCCTGCCACACCGTAAACCAAACAAATGAGCCCACTTTTAGCTACCAAAACAGGTTTCAAAATTCCAACAGCCCCAAACAATACCCTGCTAGCCCCTTAGTAGTAAGAAAGAAAATAAACATTCTACCAAGTAGAATCCATGAAAAACAATGTAGAACAAGAAGCTACTGTACTGTAGATCTGATCCTGTCCCCCTTCTAGTTCCTTCTGAGAAGCCAAAGCACTGACTCCACACCTGATTCAGCTCTGCCTCCCTGCTGAGTGAGACCTGGCCAGACAAATTAGCACCCTTCCCCCACTCAAAACTTTGCAGCTAGTGAAGCCAGCAACAATGAATCAATTCTACTCAAAGCCCCAACATAGGTTTGCTACCCAAAGAAACAGGACACCAATTCAATCAGCTTCACCAACAATACATCAAAATAGGTTTGGAATTATAAGATATAGGCCTCCAATTCAAAGAAACAGACCAGTTAAATTACACCAATTATGTTTAAAAGAGAAGAAATAGGCCTCTACAAATGCAGCCTGCCACACCGTAAACCAAACAAATGAGCCCACTTTTAGCTACCAAAACAGGTTTCAAAATTCCAACAGCCCCAAACAATACCCTGCTAGCCCCTTAGTAGTAAGAAAGAAAATAAACATTCTACCAAGTAGAATCCATGAAAAACAATGTAAACAAGAAGCTACTGTACTGTAGATCTGATCCTGTCCCCTTCTAGTTCTTTCTCCAAGTCCAAGTCCAAGTAACTCCAAGTCCAAGAACTCTACATATCAATTTCCCTAGCTCTATCCTTATCTGGGTATTTTCCATTGTCTCTTTTTGCACCCCTCTCAATGCAATTATAGCTTGTACATTTTCATCAGATTTATCTTCGGCAGTCTTATCTTTGATACCATTATGATCTTCCTGCTGTATATTTTCATGTTGCTTTTTATTTCCATCTCCCACACTCTCTTCTATACTTTGGAGTATTCTTAATTTGTTATCTAGTCCTTCCTCCATCTCTTTTTCCTTATCTACACTCTGCCTTCTACTGTTTTCATTTGTATTACCCCTCTTTTTCCCTTTCCTTTTGTTTGATTTACTAGATCCTTGTGTTATTTTATTGTCATGATTATTGCTACTTTCTTAATTTTTTGTATTTGCATTTAACTTCTATTCCATGAATTATGTCTAATCCTTCATCTTTCTGATATTCTTCCTATTCAAACTTCAGGGTAATCTGCTTCTCACCTTTACTTTCTTCCATCTTATCCTCCTGAAATAATTTATCAGTACACTGTGTAATAGTTGCTACTTCAGTTTTATTAAGTAAGCTCACTTCTAATTAATATTAATTGCTCCATTAAGGTGATGTTAGCAATATGAGGATGTCTAAGGATCTCTGCTAAATCATTTTCTAAAAATGATTGTAGACAATTGGTTTAAAACCAGTATTAGGCTGTGACTGTTCCTTTCAATATTCTCTACTAAATCTTTAGGTCCAACTATTGAATCTTGCAGTTTATCCCTTATTTATTTTAATTGTTTTTCCTTTGTTCCTATATTTTCTAGTTGGGAGTAATTGTCAGGCAGCTGTTGATAACTTTCATTTAACTGTAAGGAGCAATTTGTATTTTGTATATTTTGTGTATTTTGCATATTTGATAAATTTTGCACTTCTGGTGTAAGAAGTATCAAAGACAATGCAGAATTACACATACTTGCTTCCCCCTTCCATAATGTCTATACGTGACCCAATCATTAAGTGTGGTGACCTTTCATAGATATTATTTACAACTTACTTCTTGGTCAAATCTATAACAGGGGTTGAAGTATTCTCCTCTTGATGTCTTGAAAAATGTTTTGTTAAAAGAGGTTGTCCTTTTACATTTCCTTTTACTTCCTTACTCTCACCTTGCCTCTTTTGTCTTTTTCTAAATTCTTCCTTTCCAGTTGTGTTGTCTCTCTTCCTAACTTCTTACCCTTTCTTTTCCCTTTGCTGCATTATAGTCATTCTCAGCCTCATTTCCAGTCCCCTTTTTTTCATGTCTCCTTACTTCTTGTTCTCATTTTATGGTTGTTATAGTTGTTATAAATATAGTCATCACTATCAATAACTTTCTTGATGAGAACAAGAAAGGTAAAGGGATAATGGAACAAGGCAGTAGTGCAGAAATGCAAAAGAGAGCAATATTAGTGAGAGGTTAATATAACAATTGAATAATAGATAATATAATATGCCAACTCAATTGGAGAAGTAGCAAACAGCAGTCCCCAAAATTAGTATTCAGTGTTCTCAGTGTAGTCAGAACTCAGAAATGTCACTATTGGGGTCACGTGATGGCAACCTAGAGGAAAGCAGCAACCTTGTCTAGCTCCGCTCCCTACCCAGTTTAAATCTTCACGTTTAGCAGTACCGCTAAATATACAGCTCTGAAATCTTTGTACTATATTCAGAGATCCGTTCTTGTGGCTCAGATTGTTTATTAATGGAGGCATACATTAAGAAACAGCTCCAGAAGCACACCCCACCACCTTCCCCGGAGAAAGAGCAGGCCTCAAAGCGACCTCGGCAAGGGCCTGCTAAAGTGACCCAAGGACTCATTGCTTTAACAGAGGAACGCTTCCTCAAAATAACCGTGCCTCTGCAAAGCGCAATCAAAGAAATTTCGACAGAAGTACACAGCTTCGAAGCATCTTTGGATTCTTTAAACACCAGAGTGGGAGACAATGAAGCTTGTATTAAATCTGTGGAAACTAAGATGGATTAGTATGAGCTAGATCATGTCTCAATGAGCAGGAGAGTTAAAAAAATTGAAGAAAAATTCGAGGACTTGGAGGTGAGGAGCAGAAGAAGTAATATTATCATTACTGGGATTCTGAGAGAGAGGAGGGCACATCTCTGATTCAGTTCGTTCAAAAATTATTTGAGAAAGTTGCTGGCCCATCCCCTAATGGAGCAAGCTATGTGGTAGAATGAGCTCACAGATCTCTCCGCCTCCCCCCCTCCACAGGGTGCGCAGCTTAGACCGATGGTGTGCAAGTTATTAAATTATCTTGACAAACAACACATCCTAAGCAAAGTTAAATCCTTGCAAGAAGTCCTGTGGGAAGGAAAATGGATCAGGATAACCCACGACTTACCACAGTCTGTTAGGCTTAAGCGGCAAGAAATGCACCCACTGGTCTCGAAACTAATTGCGGCAGGCATACAATTTCATGTTAAATACCCGGCTCTGCTGCAGGTGAAAGTTAGCAATCAGTGGCACTCGTTTGAGAGCCTGGAAGTGGCACAGAAAGAACTCAAGAAATTACTGGCTGAACTTATCAAGTGATTGGACCGGTTATAAAATAATGCGGCTGAAAGGCTTTATTAAGCCACTGCAAGCCCTCAGATGTATAGCTTGTGGTAGATTTCTTTCATTAGAGTTGTGGGGTGACAGAAGTATACCACTAAAGGAAGTGTTCCCTGTGAAATGGCTTTAAGGCTAGTCTCCTCTCTGAATAATGTCAAGCAGTGTTATTCCCCTTGTCGCAGGTTTGGAGGGAGAAATCTTCGATCCTTAAATTTGGACCCAAATTAAAATAGCCTCTGTTCACAAGTTTTTTCACAGAGAAGATCTGAACAGCTCTCGACCCTAAAGTTGCTAGTTTTAATGGTTTAAGAGCACAAAATGCTAGCTGTTCGGAAGTTTACATGACCGTTGAATACGAGATCCTGCAAATCACATCCATCATGTGGAATCGCCAGCACTTGTACCCTAACAGACTGCGGCTGTCAACATTATATCCTGAACAGCAATCGTACTGTTTGAGCCATGTTTACTTCAAGGCATGAGAGTTTTAAATGGCTTTTTATATCTCTTTCTTCTTCTCCTCGCTCGTGCAGTCAGCTTGTTCCACTGAGATTGCAGATGGTTTTCACCCAAATGTTGTGTCGGAACCTGCATCAATAAGAGACATTAAAGACTCAGATACTGTTGTGCAGAAATTGGAGGATGCTGTTAATTCTCCTCTGCATATGTTCTCTTGCTTATCTAAGTTGGGGGTGAAACGATGTAATTAATCCCGGACTCGAGGGATGGCTCTCAGAGGGAGTACATGTTAATTGAATAAATGCAAAGATCTGCTTATGGTTTTGTGATCGATTTCTGGTGGAAGTTACCACTTTCCATGTTATTTAGAGACTGATATTGCTTGGTAAATCAAGGAAAGAGTACCACAGGGCACCCCATCTTTTATTTTTTACATCTAATGAGCAGCACAGAGGTGAATGATAACAAGAATATATTGTTCACAGATGCAAACAGGATATAGCTTGCATGGCTTCTGTTTGGGAATGTTGAAATACAGTTTTGCCTCTTCTCCCCCACTAGAGGGTAGTTGAGCCCCGCAAAAGGTTAACTCCTGTCAGATATTTTGTTTCTCAGTTATCATTATAAGCATAAAAGCTTCCTTGGGACTATACAAATTATTAGAAACAAATTGCTCTAGTTGCACAACGAATAGAGACTACACAATATAAAAATGTTTTATATACTTATCAAGAATAATGTTTAGTTATAATATTTCACTTAATTTAAGTGGATAAGGTCAATATGGTGGCTTGTACTATCTGGCCTTGAGACTGGGATATGGGGCCGGGTGGAATTTCTGCTGGGTTGGTATTTACATCACATGACGTTTAAGATGGGTAGTTCAGTTGATAGAACTGGGGGTAGTAGTTTAAGAGTTTTATCTATAATTTTGTTGGTTTTGTGGGGACATCTGGGGAGGGTTGTGGGAGGGAGAACCACTATTACTCTAACTTTGTTGTGGTATAGAAAGAACCATATTCAGAGGTATGAAGGGATATACATGACTTATTATTTGCAAGGGGACCTACTGCCTTGGGTTAACTGGTAACGTTAGGAGCGCTTGATATTCTAAGCTGGAACATCAAGGGGGCTTGGGATCGATGTAAAAGGCAGATAGTGTTAAGGCATTTATCTACTCTAAAAAGTGACGTGGTCTGCTTACAAGAAACTCATCTTAAAAGGGAGGATGCTCATTTGTTTAGCAAATATAGGGTCGGTCAGGTATTTGGAGCTGGGGTTTCCACGAATGGGGGTGGTGTAGCTATCCTATTTAATAAAAAAATATACTTTCAATTAGAAAAGGAGATATGGGATACACACGGTCGTTATATCTTGCTGATTGGTACTCTCTTCTCATAACACGTACTTATAGGTTCAGTATATGGTCCAAATGCTGATTCCCACAGTTTTACACAACTGTTGGACAAGTTAAGCAACTACTCTTCTACTATAATATTACTGGGGTGACTGGAATATTACACGCAATTACAACTCAACAGATCAGATAATAGATGTGTGGGGTTATCTTCTTCCAGAGGGCACTTAAAGAACTCATGGAAGGATTAAGTCTCATCGATGTCTGGAGAATCCTCAATGTGGAATCCAGACAATACACCTTTTTTTCAATGCCACATAAGACCTGTTCTAGAATTGATTACTTTCTAATTAGTATCAACTCCCTTACTTCTATTTCCGATGCAGAGATACATACCAGGGTTATCTCAGATCACTCCCCAATTTCTATTAGGTTCGCAATTAGCCCCAGGCTTAATAGAGACTTCATGTGGAGATTTAACAATCAGCTATTACAGGATTCCTACACTTATGAGCATCTGAAGCAATTCATATCTCACTTCTTTGCCCATGATATGGGTTCAGTTCCTAAAACCGACATTGTTTGGGCAGCCCTGAAATGCGCGTTGAGGGGGGAATGTATCCGAATCACCTCTACCAGAATTAAAAAGAATAGAACACTGCTCAATGATACTACTAATGCTATTAAGGTCATTGAGAGCACCATCAGTCAATGCTCGACTGAATCAGACTGGATTCAATTACATCAATTGCAATCACAGTTCTCCTCAATTATGTTGCAAAAGGCAGAACTCGCTCTCCGGAGAACTAGACTTAAATACCTGGAAGCCGGTGAGAAAGCAGGCAAGCTCTTAGCTTTAAAGCTCTGACAGAATCTAGCAGATATATCGCAGCTTTACAAACTAACCAAGAGGGAACTCTAGTTAAAGACCTTAGAGAAATTGCGGCAGCGTTCATATATTATTTTCACAAAGTATATACAATTCCAATAGCAGATAGAGCAAAGCCAGATGAGATCCAGGGCTTTCTGGAATCGGTAACCCTTCCCGGATTACTAGTATAGAGGCAGTCAAATTGGAACTTCCTATACAAGAATGGGAAGTGAAACAAGCTGTTACCTAACTTGCCCCTGATAGATCCCCAGGACCTGATGGTCTCTACCAATGTGTATAAAGCATTCGAGGAAGAAAATTATCCCTGTTTTAGCTAAAAGTATATAACTTCTGGTATCTCAAGGGTTTTCAGAAGGTGGCTTTTTGACGTCCTTATAACTCTTATCCCCAAGCTGGATCGGGATCCTTTATGCCCTGGTAACTACCGTCCGATATCACTCCTAAATGTGGACGTTAAAATACTAGCCAAGGTACTAGCCAATCGGCTCAGTCCTCTAATGTGTAAGATGGTTAGCGAGGTGCAGGTAGGCTTCATGAACGGTAGGTCATCCAGTGATCACATGCGTTAACTTCGTCATTTAATAATTCATGCTAAAAATATACAGATTCCGGCTACCCTGTTAGCTCTGGATGCTGAGAAAGCGTTCGACCGGGTTTCCTGGGACTTTCTATTTGCTACATTGTCTAGGTTTGGTTTTCCGGATGGATTCCTGAGATGGATTCAATTATTATACGAATCCCCAATAACACGGGTCTGATGCAATGGTGTTCTTTTGGATTCATTCTCTCTTTCTTGTGGTACCAGACAGGTCTGTCCACTCTCTCCACTCCTATTTAATCTCTATCTGGAACCCCTGATCCGCAGGTTACTTACATCACAGGACATAAAGGGATTACAGATAGGTAGCAAGAGATAGTTAATTTCAGCTTATGCAGATGATCTGCTTTTGCATATAGAAGAACCGGAGGCTAGCATACTGGCTATTTTAAAAGAAGTTGAGCAGTTCTTCAAAGTTTCGAATTATAAACTCAACATATCCAAGACGAAGCTTTTTCCTTTAAATGACAAATGCTTGCCTGGCATAGCAGGGGAGCTGGGTCTCAATTGGGAACCCAAATCCCTGATGTATCTTGGTATCAAAGTCTCAAAGAATATGGCCATTATGATTAAAAGAAATCTCAATAACCTGGTTAAAATAATAAAGCTAGATTTAGAAAGATGGAAGCTAATGCCTTTATCGTTGTGGGCTAGAATAGAGACAGTGAAAATGAATGTATTACCAAGGATTTTTATCCCTTAAATATGCTGGGGCCTTACTTACCTAAATCATGGTTTGGAATCTTGCAAAATTACTCAATAATTTCAACTGGAAAGGGAAAATGTTAGAGAGCATCCTCAAAATTAACAGGTCCTATGAGGCAGGGAGGCCTTGCGCCCCTCCTTCTTTAACTATTATATAGCATCGCACATTAGTAAGTTAGTTTCTTGGATCTGGCCGACATTTCCCACGGACTCCATCCCCTATGTGCCCCTTTGGGTCCCCATCAAGAAACATCTGATTACTAAGTTCTCTTTAACTTTCAGCTCAATCACTTATATCACCCCAAGACTTCTCCCTAAATCACTCAGAAACACACCTATTGGCTGGTCAATAAAAGCCCTACACCAAGCACAGAGGTCTTTAGGAGTGAACTGGCACAAATCCCTGGAGCAGCCTCTAGTACAAAATATGCATTTTCAAATTCAGAAAGCTCCAATCCCGCCTACATTCTGGGAACTATTAGTTGGGTTGTGCTTGGGAGATCTAGTCTCAGGGAGCCTAAGTATCGTATGCTAGAATTGTGTTTGAATATACCTGAGGCAAAAGGGAATGCTTTAAATTTGGCAAATTAGTGATGCAATAAAAGCTTATTTTCGAATTTGAAACGCCGAAGCAAATAGGATAGAACTGTTTCGTTGCTCCAGATAGCAGATCAGCCTCACTCGGTCTCCAAAGTGTATCATGAAATGCAGAGGATTGATTTAGAATTGCCATCCGGCATTTGCTTCTATTGGAGGCAGAAATTGGAAATGGGTGAAGACCAAAGATTATGGGACCAAATTTGTAAAAATATATTTAAATACATAAGGCAAGATAGGTATAAGCTAAAACAGTTCAATATTATGCACAATTTATACTACACTCCTGCTAAATTATACAAAATAGGCAAATTATCATCCACTAGGTGTTACAGATGCAGTGCTGATAATGGGGATCTATACCACATGTTATGGGTATGTCCTAAAATTCAGCCATTGTGGAAAGTAATTCAGAAATTGTTAAATTCTCTCTTGGATTAGATTCTTTCATCACACCAAATCTGTTTGATGAATCATTTCAGGGACATGAGTAAGCAGAAGAAAGCAACATTTATTATTTCAGCTGCAAGTAAGGCGATTATCCTGCGACACTTGATAGATGTGTCAGCACCTTCAGTTATTGAATGGTATAAGGAAATCTTGCTTGCATTGCAGCTGGAATTACATATAGCTAAGATGAACAAAATGGTACATTCATATAACACCAAATGAGGTCTCCTAGATGCTGTTCTAGTTACTTGGAAAACCTAATATACCAAGGCGGAAAGGTCTTCCTTAACCTGGGTAACTTTTAGAGTCATACAAAAGAGTTTTCTTGTGGTTCTTTCTATAAATAGAAGTACATTGGGATGTGGGGTAAGGATTGGGTTTGGGCTTGATAAGTTGTTTAAGTAGATAATGTTAAAAGAAAATGCTGTAATGTCCAATTTTACAGTATGGGCCTCCAGTATACAAATGATTGGGGTAAATGTGTTTTCTTTAATGGCCTTCAAGGTCTCAACTTCATTGTAAAGTGATATTGTAAATAAAGCATATTGAATAAAAAAGAAATGTCACTATTACACAATCAGTGATCCATGTACATTATTCATCAAGAGTCTAGTATTCTCCCCAATATCCCCACTTCTCCATGCAAGTCCGTGCAAATCTTGGTTCAAATCCTTATTTTGCCAAAAGAAACATGAAATAGATACAAGAAAAAGCAACTACAAAGAAAGTTCAATTTCAATCCTGGGATAATTGACACAGACTCTCTGGCCGGAAGATTCTCTATATAATTGCAGAGAAAACACTTTCTACACAACTAATAAAGACTATAAAGTCATATTAGCGGGCCTTCAGTTAGTAATTAAATTCAGTAAATCAAAAGACTTGCCACTTCCTGTTAGTCTGTTGATCCTTTAGTCTGTTAACCTTATGTAATATTGTCTTGTATTCTTGTATTCTTATATTCTTATGCTCGTGGATTCTCAATAGTTCTTGGATTCTCAATGGTCCTTTTAAAATCCACTTTTCATAAGGCCCAACATGTAGTGAAAGATGCGAAAAGAGGAATACACAAATCTCTCTAGAGCTTGAATAAGTACATAGTGCCTTTGTTTGTATCTTCATTAAACTGACAGCTAGAAAATAAAAACACAGACAGAAAAACTTACTCCAGATTTACCTTCAAGATGTGCAATTGTGTGCTTTAACAAGGTATAAAAATTAACAACTTCAGAATTTTTAAAATAGCAGTTAAGATTCTCTCAATATCATTGGGATAAACCGGGATAAACCCTTGTATATTTATATTTATAGAACTTCCCACTTACTTTTCATTTTAAAAGAAGATAAGAAAGTAAATGCTCCTGCAGTACACGCCGTATTGCTTAAGTGTCAGCTCCGGAGGGTATGGTAGCTCAGCCAGAACTGTCGCAGACTGGCAGACTAGCTGCGTGTTTTTCAACTTTTTCCCAGCTAAAAATAAAGCAGCAAACACAAGCTACTGTTGCTGCTAGTCAGTAAAAAAAAAACAGTTTCAGGTTCCCAGTTCAGAGATGCCACAATATTCCCCGAAAGAATATGTGATACCGCCTCAATGGTGTATCAGGTGACTCTTGCACAGACCCAAGTCTGTGCACTAAATATACCTATGCGCGTGGGCACAACCTCAGAGGGTACGAAAGTTATTAGAGCTAAATGAGCTAAATCATAAAATCAAAAGAAATATCTTTAGTAAAAGGCATTTAAAATTTTGGATACCAGAACAGTCCCAACACTGTATAAACACTGCATAAAGAGTCAGTACTTTGAGTCCTACAGCACTACACAAAGACAAACACAACAATGAAAGCAACACAGACATATAAAGTAAAACTCCTTAAAATATCATACTAGGCTAAAATATAACTAAAAAAGTCATTTTTCCTTCCTTCAGTCGTTTCCAGTTTCTCCCAGGGCTTTCCACTCAAAAAAAATGACTTGCTCTCAGTGCAATCTGGTTTAGTATAGCTGTCCCACAGTTCTTTGGTTCTTCAGTTCTATCAAAGATGCCAAAATACTGAACTCTAGTCCCAGCCACCTGACTGGCTTTCTTTCCTTCTCTGTGCCATCCAGGCCTGATCAGTCAGCTCCTGTAACAGTAGGGAGAGGGACAAGAGAAAACTAAACCAGCAGAAGGAGAAGGCAATAAGATATTCTGGAAAGGCTGCTCATTTCAGGCAACAGATAGCATACCTTTTGTAAGCTAACACAAGCTTTGCAGCCTTGCTACTAACATTTACTCCCCAAATGTTAGGGCACATAGTTGTCTCTTTCTCCCACTTGCTCCTGTGTCCTGCCTTGGATGGAGTCAACTGGGGAACACTCAAGGTCAGGACTGGGGACAAAGGGACCAGTGGGAGTGCAATAGTGGGCAGTGGGGGAATTGTGGCAGTGGGAGGATTCAGAGGTGGCATCTGGCTGAGGTGCCACTCCCACAGGGACAGAGCCGATCAGCCCTGGTACATGAAGTGTGGCACTAACTGACCCTGTCCCAGACCCCAGGTGGCAACATTACTGGCACCTGCTTCAAGGGTGACACAGTTCCTGACAATGTAGTCAGGCAGCAGCCTGCCTCCACATGGTGCTGTGTACCAGGAAATGCCACGGTGCCCAGGGAGCATTCCTTACTATGGACTGACTGCCCCCCCCCATATCTTGCAACCAATGCCACTGACCACAAGTAGAGCACTATGGCACCTCTGTGGCAGGTGGCAGGGCATTTGCCACATGGGGTCCAGGACAGCATCCAGCTGTGCTGACCCCTGTATACCCAGGCTGATTGACTCTGTCCCTGTCGGCATGGCACCTCTGCTGGGTGCCATCTCTGAATACTCCCACTGCCACCATTCCCCATTACCTCCAGTGTACCCCCACTGGTCCCTCTGCACTCAGCACTGTCCATGCAGGCATATTGCCTCCAACCTTTGTGGCTCCACTAGGATTGCAGAAGGCTGGGGGAGCTTGAAGGGACCCTCCGTAAAACCCATCAGCTTCACTAAAGGTTTAATGAAGCCATGCAGCTGCAGCAACTCTGAGGACTTTGGTTCAGACACCCCAATTTTTCTAGAATTGGAGGCAGGGTCCCTGTTACACCCAGAGTTTGCCACAGCCATGGATCAGTGCACCTTGCACTGGTCTAACTGACTTTAGAAAATCATGCCCTATGAGTCTGAGCTTGTGGATATAGTTCAGTAGGGAGGGAAGGGAGGAGGAGGAATAGGAGAGACCCGGAGGACCCCAGGGTTGATGACCCAGCAACAGTCTGATGCACTAGCAGGAACAGTTTGAGTTTTCTGCCTTGAAAAGGATATAGCTGTGTATACACTGGAGGGGATGGGTTCATCCAACAGTCATGTGACAGGGAGGTAGTAGGTTAGGTGGAGGAGGAAGGGAGATAGAGTTATAATAGTTAGAGATTCCATAATTTGAGGGATGCAGAGACTGGTGTGTTTCTCAAGCCATGAGGAGATAGCTATGCTGTGCTTTCCAGGGTCAACCACAGATGGGATGATTTATCAGTTAAAGAGGCTGTCCAGTTTTGGGGTGAAAAGCTTGTCATAGTGATCATGTAGGTACAAACAACCTGGCTTCTTTCAGTGTAGAAAAGGTTAAGGACATCTTCAGGGTACTATATTGTCAGTTGAATGTAGTTGTGCAGTATATGTGATAGCCTTCGTGTAAGTGCTACTGGTATCATTTTTGGAGAGGTATAGGCAGTAAAAATAAGGAAACTTAACATGCAGCTAAAGGGATAGTGTGATGTGGAGTGATGTGGAGAGATGTGGTTGTTCCAGGGATTAAGTTATTCTGGAATAAATGCTGCCTTTTCATAATGGCAGACTGCACCTCAATAGGGGATGGACCAGTGCACTGGGACAGAAGTTAGGTGTAGTAATTAGCAAGGTTTTAAACTAGGTAAGGGGGAGGATTAAGGTGGCATGCAGTAACATATACTGAGACACAGAGAGAGCCAAGGTTGATCTCCCCTAGATTTCACAAGAGTAGGGACTGGGGGGATAGTATGGCACTTTAAGAAAGGGACGGAGCCCAGTAGTTAATAGAAATGTTGCGAAATAAAATTTTGCCAGCAAAGTTGCAGCGAAATCAGCAATTTCACCACACAAAACATTCTGGAAATTCCACTATTCTATGAAATTTTTTGTAGGGTGCGAAATTGCGACATTTCATCTGCAAAACACGAAATTGCACCTCAAAATGTAACATTTCACCACATTTCGCCAAATTTCACAAAATTTTGCCCGAATTTGCCCATTTCATGGGTGAAATTTTGCATTCACGAGGCAAAATTTTGCATTTGCAGTGAAATTTCGCATTTTCGGGTGAAATTTTGCATTTGCCTGTGGAATTTCACATTTTCGCACCTGTGAAATATTTACATGAAATGCTGCAATTTCTAGAAATATTTCAGGAAATAAATTTTCTAATTTCTCCATCTCTAGTAGTTAACAAAGAAAGGAATCTAGGTGGGAATGGAAGGCATTTCAAAACCTAATGTAGTCAAGGGGAAAGGAGAAGTGGAAGGTGATGTCCAAATGCTAGAAGCCTAAGCAAAAGCTGGAGGAACTGCAAATGCCAATGGCAGCAGGCACCACTAAAACATGGGCAAGGTAGAGAAAAGCTAGGACCTCACTTTCCCAAGGTTTGCCTGTTCAGGAGAGATACAGAAAATTCTACAGGGTGGGGTGGTTGTGTAGGCCAAGAATACTGTCAAGACAGTGGAGGACAGGACCATAACAGAAGCAGAGGAAGTTTACTCTATATGACTTTATATGAATTCAAGTGACAGAGGTAAAGGGAAAATGCTTGAGGATGTGAGGGTCTATAAGCCACCTAACCAGTCCTGTGAGACGGATGAGCTGTTAGACGGAGAAATCAGTAAGGCAGTGAATTTGGACAGAATAGTCCTGTTGGGGGATTTCAGCCTCCAAGGTGTAGATTGGGACGACCCACAGCTAAGAGCCAGAAAAGCCAAAAGATTGTAGAGATACTGTATTGTGGGAATGCTTTTGGAGTCAAAGGATGAAGGAGGTTACAGGGACATGCAATGCTGCACCTTTTGTTGTCTAATTTGGACATTAGAAGAAACATGAGGGTACAGGACACAGTGGGTGAGAGCAACATGGGACTGGGAAGCTTAGCATTATTTTAAAAGTTCTGCAAATGAATTCAAGTGTCGCAGTCTTGAACTTTGACTGCCAACTGCCAACTTCAGCAGGATGCTAGGTGTACTTGAGGATACGCTTAAGGAAATTAAGCAGGTAGATGGGGTGATAAATAATAGTGCAGAAAGTAAGGATACTATACTAGAGTTGACAGGAGTGTATAAAATATAAAGTGAAGAAGCATGGCAAACCCATCTGGTTCAGAGACCAAGTGAGGGGAGAAGTTAGGGATAAGAAGAAGGTATTTAGGGCCAAAAGGGGGTATCAAACTAAGATGAACAGGGAAGAATACAAAATAAAATTAGAGATAGTCAAGAAACTGCTCAGGGTAACCAAGGTTAACACATATCTTAGATCTCAAGGGGTGAAGGACCTTTTTAGGTACATCAGGGAAGAAAGGCAAATGAGAGGAATCATGGAAAGAATAAGGAAAGATGGGGTTAGTGTGGATAATGAAATGGGAACTGTAGATATTCAAAATGCATACTATATTTTAGTTCTGTGTTCATGTTCATGTTCAAGGCCACAGGACCCTACTAAACAGATTAAGTTACTTTGGGTGTTTTAAGGTATAAATACTAGAGAAAAAGTTGTCCCTTTTTGGTCTGAAATTAAATATTGCATAGACCCCTTGTTCGGACTAATGGTAATTTACTCACCTGGTAAAGCTGATTATAGAAACACCTTTTTATAGCACTCCAATGCCACAACAACGGGTTGTAGTAGTGTCTTTCTGTAGGCTGATGCACAAAGAATTTGAATGTTAGGAATTTGACTCCACTCCACACCTTCCCACTGTACTCAAGTCTAGGTTAGCTCTCCCCTACCTCTTATTGCACTTACACCGGAGGATGTACAATTGATTTCATCATTAAATCTGGCACACCGGAGGTGCTGGCCTTCCTGTTACATCAAACAAAATAAGCTTATCCACTAAGGTCAGCAGAAAATTCTTGCCTGAGTATACCTAAATGTGCCACAAAAATGGGTGAACAAGCCTTTGCAGCATCGGCCCCCAAGCTTTGGAACACCCTGCCCTCACATATTAGGCTTCCAAATTGCACCAGGTGTTCAAAATGAGCTATGTCCCTGCCTCGTGGGCACTGAAAGATGCACATGCACCATAATCACTGCAGCACCCTCTTAGCATAGCTCTTCCAAATCTGAAGCACTTTCCTTATCTGTATGCTACTTTCTAATGTGGGATGGTTTATTCTCTCTGGTTGTGACCATCTGTTTCTCGTAGGGTCCTACACTACCTGATCTGTTGCCATATTGATCCCACGTGCTGCTGACCCCTGCACTAGAACACGCAATGTATGATTTCTTCCTCATTAATTGTTTTCACTGTTTGTAACTGCTCGCCACCTGTGATGCTGTAATACCTGAGATGTCTATTATAGTCTAGTTTCCTTGCACTAAATCATGTGATGTATTTGTCTTCTGACTTGCTGTTGCCTCTGTATGTAACTCTGTATATAACTGTAACTCTGTACGTAACTCTCCCGGGTCGTGCCTGAAAATAAGCAGTTTCTTGTCTAGTGCACTTACCGGGTAAACAAAAACTAAATAAATAAATAAAATACATTCTCTTAGTGTGGCTTGCCAGACCGATAACTTTCCTAACTGCATCCCTAAAATCGACCTGGTTAAATCAACAAAAACAATGTAACATTCCACGAAGGGGCTTTGGTACAGAAGACATGAGCGAGTGACTGGGGTCAGACTCCATAATCCTTAATAGGTAGTAAAGCATGCAGAGAACACTAATGGAGAATAGTCATTAAACAGAATATACTCCCTGCTGACGTTCCTCCTCGTAGGCAGGATGTGGAGTGCTGTAAAATGTGTTCCATAATCACCTTTAGCAGATGAATAAACTACCAATATTCCTCACACCTTTATTTAGCACTCCAATTCCTCACCAATCTGTGATTAGGGACGAGGAGAAAGTGGTTAAAACTGTCTGCATGACCACCTTCACAAGGTCGGCATGTCTTGCCCCAAGTGTCCAGCCTGTAATACTTTGTAAAGGTTTGCACTGTTGACCAGGTGGCCACTGAGCACATGATGCTGAGTTATGCTCCACCCAAGAGGCGGCCATGACCTTGGTGGAATGGGCTTTCCATCTGTGGCCCTCTTCAAACACCTAGCTATGGTAGCCCTGGAGGCAGGTAGGCCTGTCTTCAGGCTTGATGTCAGGATGAACATCCTCTCCTTTTTCTTTTTTAGGGCTATTCTTTTCAGGTATGCCTTGAGTGCCCTAGTAAGGGTAAAGTAGCCTTAGTGTCTCCTGTTGAGGATAGCCAGGTGTGGCTTGAAAGTGGGTAGGAAAATCTCAAGGGCCATGTGAAAGGTGACACTACTTTGTGCAAAAGATGGAATTGTCTTTCAGTCCATCCTGTGTGCCTGGATGAAGGAAGTGCTCCATACAGAAGAGAGCCTGCAGCTCAGGAAAACCATCTTACAATTTAAGGCCTGGAGGGGAATTGTTTGTAGTGGCTCAAAGGGTACCCTGGCAAGAGCGTCCAGTACCAGATTCAAGTGCCACGGTGCCACCATGGCTTTAAGTCTGGGCCTGATATTCACACTTGCCTTCAAAAAGGACTGTACAGAGGGTGAGTCCCTTGCAAGTGTCTGTCTGTTTTTACATTGATTGTCCCAATGGCTGCCGCCTGAACTCTTAGCCATGGGGCACACAGTCCTTTCTCTAAGCCATCTTGCAGAAAGTCCAGAATATGTATGATGGAGCAATCACTGGGTTGTATTCCTCTCGCTGCACACCAATTATCAAATGTGACCCAATATCTCTGGTAGGTGAGGTTGGTAGATGGTATGCGAGCTTGCAGTAGAGTATTGCTGACCCTCTGTGATAGTCCCAGGCCTAGCAGTCTATCCCTCTGAGCAGTCATGCCATCAGCTACATTGCACACAGGTTCTTATAGAGGATGGGTCCCTGCCTGAGCAGATCCAGCTGGTCTGGTAAGGATAATGAGTGGTCTATCATTATCCTCCTGATCAACGCATACCAGTTCCATTTTACTCAGTTTAGCACCACCAAAACTACCATGCAGTCTGTATTTTGTACCCTTCTCAATACTTTTGAAATCATAGACAGTGGTAAGAAGATGCTCTTCTGAAGTTCCAGACTGTGGACAGGGCGTCCACTCCCACTGATCCCTTCTCCTTGAACCTGGAGAAGAAGGTCTTTATCTGCTTGTTCTTGGCTGAGGCCATTAGGTCAATCTGCAGCAGGCCCCATTTCTTTTGGATCATGTGGAATACCTCTGGATTTAATTGCCTCTCTGCTGTGTGCAGGGTCTGATGACTGAGTCAGTCTGTGCTTGTGTTCAGCTGTCCTGCTAGGTGTATGGCAGAAATGCTGTGGAGCTATTTCTCCACCCAGCTCAGAAGGGTTGTGGCCTCTTTTTTCATTACCTTGCTTTTTGTCCCTCCTTGTTTGTTCAGATACACCATGGCTGTCATATTTCCTTCTGGATTTTGACATGTTGGTGATGAACCAGTGGGAGAAAATGCTGCAGAACTAACCATATAACCCTAATTTCAAGTATGTTGATAGCCAGGCATGACTCTGTTGCTGACTAATTGCCCTGCCCATTCTTGGTCCCCATTATTGTGCCCCAGCCCCTGATGCTAGCTTCCATACATATCATTCTGGTCACATCTGTCTATGGTAGCATCTTGGGTCAGGTTGTTCGGTCCATCCACCACCATATGGACTTACTGACTGGCACTGGGATCATCAAAGGTTGGGAGTAGTTCTGGATGGAGTGGCCCCAGTGGTCCAGTAGATGCCTCTGCAGGGGTCTCATGTGGAGTTATGTCCAATTGTGTAAGTCTAGACACACGGCCAGTAGCCCAGAAGCAGCATCAGGTCCCAGAGTGCTACCCTTAAGTAGGATAGGCGCTGGTAGCATTGTTCCCTTATCTGCTGTATGCATGTCTCTGATGTAGTAGTAGTAGTAGCAGAGTTGTAGTAGATCTTTTTTATTCATAAGAATAAAGGGAAACAATTGAGCCTAAACTCATTTTCAATGAGGTCCCAGTCAAAATTGCAAATACATAAAATATTACATAACATAAGATTACAGTGTTTAGACATTCAGCATGAACAAACATTATATGTACCATAGAAACATATCAAAATAAAATTGCAAAAACATAATGTAATTATGTAACATCACAATAACAGCAATTAGTTGAATCAGTTACCAGATTCAAACACCACATTTTTAAGTCATGTAATTTAATAGGGGGGCCACAATGTCACAGATTTAATGGAATCTGATTCCACAAAGTAACTCCTCTATAAGGTACAGTTGACTGACCCACTCCAAAATTACATCTAATTAATGAAAAATGTATTCCTTGAGAGGATCTCAAACTATCCTTAACACATCTAAGTTTAAATAAATCAGAAATATATTTAGGAATCTCATTTTTTCCAGACTTTGTACATAAATTGGAGGAGATGCAAATTTCTGGTGGCCAGACTGTCCCCCATGCAGTGTCGAACACTGATCCCAGGTGTACTAGAGAATTTGACAGTGAGAGATGGCTCTTTTCTGGGTTGGTCATCCATCTGTGTCATGTCAACAGGTCCCTTTCTCGATTTGTCACCCTTTCAAATTCTGCCTTTGACCTTGCCCTTATCAGCCAGTTGTCCAAGCAGTGTTTGACGTGGATTCCTTCCACCATTAACTTCACAACAAGGGTCCCCCTCACCTTTGAGAACACTCTTGGGTTGGACACAAGGCCAAATGGGAGGCACTGGTTTTTGAAATGCTGACCCCCGAATGCAGAACCTCCGGAAATGTAATGTGCTGGTCAGGTGGGTATGTGTAAATATGCATCCTTGAGGTGGATTGAAGTGAGGTAGTCATCCTTTTGTACTGTACTGCCATGATGGTAGTATGGAGGGTATCCATTTTGAATTTTCTGTATCTCACAAACTCATTCAGAAACTTGAGATCCAACACTGGTCTGAGGTCTTCCGTCTTCTTTGGAACCAAGACAAAGACCAAGGAGATGCCAGATTTCTTTTCATTTTCAGACACCAGGGCTATGGACCCCTCTGTCAGTAAGTGGTTTAACAATGTCCTGAACTTGCTGATTGGGGTTCTTGTGGATGAGATCTTTGAGGTCGGGAACCTTGGCCTTGTTAGCACCTTGGCGTATCTTCATGTCACTACTTCCAGAGCCTATACATCATTGATTGTCTTGGGCCAGGTGGAGAAGAATCATTGATGTCTACCTCCCACTACCTTCTCTTCATACTGGACTAGCTTCCTCTCATACCTGGTAGTTTTTGATTTTGTCATTGCCCTTGTACCCTCCTCTGGGCCTGCACCATCATTACCTCGTTTGTTGCTGAATTGCCTCTCTTGTTAAATGAGTTTTGCCTGAATCTGAAACCATGATTGTCATTCCCTTGAAAGGAATTATGTCATTTGCCTTTACTGTGGAAAGGATGGGCTGAAAGGAGAATAAGGTGGCCAGTCTTTGTGGTTGATCCTTTTTTTCTCTGGTTTTGGTTACAAACTATTCCAGTCTGGGTCCGAACAGCTTGTTTCCCTTGAACTGCAATTTTAGGAGCCTGTTCTGTCATTCTTGGTCAGCATGCCAGATTTTATCCATATTTGTCTTCTGACCTGGTTGGCAGTAGCTGTGGCTCAGGAGGACATTTGCACATATCCATGGATGTGTCTGCCACATACTTGATTGCCTGTATGGCATATTTCGTAGTAGTCAAATCCAAAAGGAAGCACTGGGATCCACTCAATTTATGAAAACAACATTTATTGTATTACATGCCTGTAAAGAAGCAGGGCAATAAGGCAGACTCAAAAGCTCTGACCAGTTTCAGGCATGCGCACTCCTCAGGGAGGCTGACATAGACACAATCCCTTACTTAAATACCCCCACATCACATGTGCTAACAATTATACAATCATCACATTCCAAGTGAACACCAACTTCCAACACATATAAGTAAAAACATTTCTAAAATTTCTATCTGGATATCTATCTCATACAAAATATTACTAAATTCTTTAAAACATTTATGTAGAGTAAGGAAATATATGTTCTAATTAACTCACAGTAAATTCAAAAACATAAGACATCCAATAATTAATATAAATCGGAATCCAGATCTCATAATTTTATAAAAAACATTTCCCAGATTTTTAACTACATACAAACAAACAACCCAAAGGTCATAAAGGTCAATTGCTAGTATGCACATTAAAAATTTTTTATATACCATTTCTTCTATATTTCACTGATATCTCATACAAAGTTATTGAAATATTCATAAAGACTGAGGAAGTTATGTTCTAGCTGACCCATAATTGATTCAAAATCAAAAAGCATCCAGAAATCAAAATACAGAAGGTCAACAAGGTCAACATAACATGCTCATCTTCTAAACACATCATGTTTAGAAGATGAGTTAAAAATCTGGGATTTGTTTTTGGTTTTTTGATTCTTTAAAGATGATTAAGGAAAGATTATATATGATGTCTATTATAGATGAGCATATTATGTTGACCTTGTTGACCTCCTATATATAAGAAATGAATGCAGATAATGATATTTTGGGCTCGATAAATAATGATAAGGGGTTTCCTATTTTGAATAAGTTATATGCTGACTATAATGATAACATATAAAATTTTAGGTCTGAGCATATTAGTAGGTGACCTTTTGACCTTCGGGTTGTGACCCATCCTTATAGATTTTAGAGTGGGCTGAGTATTATATTTAATTCTTATGAGAAAAACAAATGTTTTTTATAAAATTATGAGATTTGGAAGTTATGTGTTGGAAGTTGGTGTTCCACTTGGAATGTGATGATTGTATAATTGTTAGCTAATGTGATGTGGAGTATTTAAGTAAGGTTGTGTCTATGTCAGCCTCCCTGAGGAAGTGTGCATGCGAAACAGGTAAGGGGCTTGTGAGTCTGCCTTTATTGCCACTGCTTCTTTACAGGCATGTAATACAATAAATGTTGTTTTCATAAATTGAGACGGATGCTGGTGCTGCCCTTTTTTGGATTTGACTGAGACTGATTTGGGCTTGCACAGCTCCAGCGTGGAGCAGCTTTTTTGGTTTTCCATATTTCGTTGTAGGCCTGTGTGGTTTCTCCTTTGGCAAGTCAGTCTGAATGGCTTTTAGCCATCCCAGGATGGCCTTTGTTGTGTATACCACTGCTGTGGATGCTCTAATGGTCAAAATCAGTATTTGGGAGTCTTTGTGCAAGAACAAGGATGCACAATTTGAAGATAGGAGAAGTGAGGAGAGCAGAAGGCGATTCATTACACATTTAGGTACAAATTACATTCATGGTATTTGAGACAACAGGTTACATATAGTGAGGAATGCAGAAGGCAATTCATTTCACATTTAGGTTCTAGCAGCCAACCAGTTACATATGAGGATAAAACTGTTGAGCAAATTAGCGGATGGCAGAATAGATTAATGCGGAGGAAGGGGAGTAGCACAAGTGTGAGACTAAGCAGATTAGAACAACTATGAACAAAGGAGCAATTTAATATAAACAGAGTAGAGAAGATTATGAGGAAAAGATAAAGTGCTCACATTAGGTGAGAAATTAATAAAGTGCCGGGTGGTGGGGGGCAATGAGGGAGTGGGGGAGGATAGGGGGTGGCAGGTTAAGGGGAGATCAGAACCTATGAGCCACTCCAGGATGCTGAGTACCCTGCTAGGGACCAAGGTATGGCTGTAGAGGTGGGGAATATCCAAAAGGTAGCTAAGTACAAAGAGAAATGAAGGAAAAAAGGAAAAGAATGGGGAGGGGAGGACAGGCAGATGTGGCATCCATCAACCTGATGAAATGACTGACTTGTCCCTGAAGGATGGGGGGTGGGTCCATCCAGGGTGCTGTGAATCCTGCAAGGAGATTCCTCTAGGTTGTTGAGAACCCAGTGAGGAGGTAGGGGGAGGCAGAAAGAGAGTAGGGGTGGATTAGATGGGGGCCAGGTATAATTTGAGTGCACTGAAGGGGAGAGGGTTCCTTCCAGGGTGTTAAGGACCCTGTGGGAGGGGCAGGTGGGAAAAGGAAAGGAGGAAATTGAGGTGAACCAAAGGGGGTGAGAGATATTCATACACTTGGCAAATCATGACTCATGGTGAGCAGGGTAGTGAGAATGGAGAAGACGAGGGGCTGGGGAGGTAGGAGGGCCCTTGAGCTGGATAGAACCCTACAAAGGGGGAAAGGAAGATACAGGTGTACTTAAGAGAGTGTGGATGGGCAAGGAGAGGATAGGTAAGGGAGGGGAAAACTGAGCTGAGGAGGGCCCCTCCTGAAGCTGAGAACCCTGCAAGGGAACAAGGGAGGCTACACATAATTTTGAGGAGGAAGGTAGGAAGGGTGGAAAAGAGGTTTATGCGGTGTGGCTAGACATAGGCTGGAATCATGGCTTAGGGTGTGTCATGACAAGGTAGTTTGATGAGAGGAAGTTTTGGCGCTGAGCTGATGGAGTGGGTGGGAGGAGTGATGAACCTGGGGAAAAAGGAAATTCCAGATTTTGGGAAACAATGGAGAAGCCTGATTGACCAATAATGGTGGAGCATCATGGGATCAGCAATGTCGAGTGTCAGTGGATCTAAGGGAGGGAGAGAGGGCCAGGGGTGACGAAGAGAAGGAGAGGTAGTTGGGAGTTCACCCAGCCAATGTTTGGGAAGTGAATTTAGCACAGTGGGAAAGTCATCTGTTATTGAGAGAGGGAAGGACAGTGCATGGTACAGATCACAATGATGAGTCTGAGCAGGGGCCTCAAGGCAAAGTGAGCAGAAAGAGTGAAAGAGGGTGTCCAGTCTGGTCAGGGAGGATTTGGAGAGGCACCATAGACTACATCGCAGTAGTCAATGATAGGGAGTATCATCTTTAGGACAAGTTCACGCCTAGCTGCAGGAGGAATGCTACTACAGTTCCTATAGAGGGCGCCAAGCTTGAGGCACAGTTTCTTCAGGATGGCGTCAATGTGGCCAGTGAAGCTAAAGTGTTGGTCTAGCCAAACCTCAAGATATCTGAAGGAGGATTTGTCCTCCAAGGTGGTCCCATCCATGGTGTGGAAGGAGGGGAGTTTGGGGAGCCTAGAGAGTCTCTGCCTAGTGCCAAAGGTCATGGAGACAGTCTTCTTGGCATTTAGGAAGAGGTGGTGGTTTGCAAACCAGAGCTGAATGTTGTTGAAATCAAGCTGTAAGCTGGTTGTGACCTCAGCAGTACTTTGGCCAGAAGCATACTGGACAGTATCATCTGCATACACATCAATGTAGGTGGAGGGAGAGCAAACTGATGGTAAATCATTTAGGAATATTGAGAAAAGCAAGGGCCTGAGAACTGAGCCCTGGGGGATTTCTGTGGTAATCGGGAGGAGGGGTGACTCCAGAGATTCTAACTGTTTGTGTCCTACCAGTGAGGTAGGCCTTAGACCAGTTAGTGGCAGATAAGGATAGGCCTGCTGATGAGAGCGAGTTCAGTAGGAGGGAGTGGGAGACAGTGTCGAAAGCCTTGGCTAGATGGACAAAGATGGCTGGGGTGATGAGGCCATTGTCCATTCCGGTTAGAATGGAGTCAGTAAGCCTGAGTAAGAAGGTGGTGGTAGAGTGTTTTTTCCTCAAGCCAGACTGAAACAGGGTGAAAAAGGAGGAGTCAGACAGATAGGTGTTAAGCTTAGTAAGAACCAGGTGTTCTTGGAGTTTAGCAAGAGTAGGAAGGAGGAGATGGGGTGATAGTTGCGAGGATAACCAATCCCCACCTTTGGGTAAGGGGAGGACCACTGCATGTTTCCAGGAGTAGGGACCTGAGCCAGTAGTGAAATAAAGATTTAAAATGAGGGAAAGAGGGTAGGCAATGGCGGTGGCTGATAGAGAGAGGAGTTTGGGATCCAGATCATTAGGGGAGGAGACCTTTGTAGAGTTAATGGTGAGTAGAGCTTTCAGTGCATCATCTATGGTGGTGGTAGAGAAGTAGAAGGAAGTGGGGGAAGAAGAGGGAGGGGGAAATAGCGTGTGAGGATGTAGGTAAGGGAGGGTAGGAAGAAAGCTACTTTAGAAGTTCAGCAGCACATGAAGTGTAGTAGAAGTTAAAAGTTGCTGCCACTGTGCTAGGGTCATCTACTGGGGTGTTATTAATCTTAAGGACCGGAGAGGAGGGGTGTGATAGGGGAGTGAAAAGGACATGGACCACCTTCCAGAATTTAGAAGGAGTGTTTGTGTTAGAGAGGAAGGCTGATTTGAAGTATTATGACTTTGCTAATCTCGTAGCCTTGGTGCTGGCATTGCATAGCACACGGTAAGAAGCAAGATCGCTAGGGGACTGGGTTGATTTATGGAGCTTCCATGCAGGATTGTGAGCCCTGTGACTGGCAAGAGTTCAGGAGTAATCCAAGGAAGGTGATTTCCCCTGACTCTGGTAGTTTTTGGTGGGACAAAAATATCCGAAGTGTTAAGGAATATGTCTTTGAAGAAGGTAAGGGCCTGATCCACCGTCGAGGTGTGAGCTAGGGGTGACCAGTCAGAGAGGGCAAGGTTATAGGCAGTATAACGCAGTGGGTTAAGGCTCGGAGCTAAAGATCTGGAGACCTGTGTTTGAATCCCACAGCCATCTAGGTGCATACTGTGTGATCCTGGGCAAGTCACTTAACTTCTCTGAGCTCCCAGGTCACATCTGGAAACAAGCTTTTGAGTACAAAAAAGATGGCGGCCACGCTGGGCTTGCCATGACGATAGGGAGAAAACAGTTTAGCTTCAGCAGTGATTTTTAACTTTTAATTTTAAAATTTAGTTGTTTTATATTATTTTTTGAGTTAGTGAGGTTAGTTTAGTTAAGGACTCTAAGTGAGGCAGTTAGAATTTGTTATTAGTGTTTTCTGGTGTAGCTAGAGCTGCAAAAAATTAGTGTGAGCCTGATCGCCAATGCTTTCTTGTAGTCCCTTTGAACATGCTATCATTGACCTGGTTACTGAGAAGCAAAAGAGGAAAACGAAAAATGAACTGATACCTGGTGACAGTTGGTATTGGAGTTGGTCCGAGATTGTTTGAGCCTACATTTGTGGCCTGGCAGCAGAGGGAGGAGAGGTGGCTGCTGCCGAGGAGTGTAGAGAACTGTTTTGTTCATTTGACTGTTTGAATGGGCAGTGACTGGGATGTACTCCATTGGAAGACCACAGAGTGGAAATTGTGCGGACTGCTGTGGGACCCAGTGTTAGTAGCAGAGGGACTGGAGAACTGAAGGGAGTGGGAGACTTAAGGTTCTTCACGTCCTCCTTCGGGGGTGGGAGTAAAGGCGCCTGGTTCCTAGAACAGGAGAGTCAGACGTAGGGCTGGGTCTGAATCCGAATCCTTCTAGATGCTCGGGGGGATGTCTGGTGTTAACCGGGTAGTCCCTTGAGGTCTGTAGTCTGTGGGATTATTCAGGCTGCCCCTCCTCTTAGGTGGTGGGTATGCGAGAGCTTGCCCTGCACTTTCTGGGCCTGCTCGCAGAGACCGAGGATTCTTTACAGTGAGCTTAGGAAGAAGAATTCCTTGTGGACTCCTTACTTGGTCAGTTTTGGCAACGAACCCCCTCTTTCGGACACTTGTTGACTTGGTTAGAGACATTTTTCTTCTCTTCTTCTTTTGTCTGGCTCTAGAGAATGGTCATTTTAAAGCACTGAGAGTGCTTTTGTTTTTTATACATTTATACTGTTGATTCCAGGAGGCTCAGGTGAGAGCTGGTGCCTCTTGGATATTTTACTTTACTTAACCCCGTGATGTGAGAGTTCGTGGGGGCGTTTATTTTTATAAACTGGTGTGGAGAGACTAAACAGATTGCTTCATGGACTCCTTATGAATTATTGATTTACTGTTATTTTTATAGTATGTAGGGCTTTATTTTAGGGGGTGGGTTGTTGTTTTTACGAAATAGGAGATTTTTGTTATTGTTAATAGTTTTATGGGAGTATAATTATTTTTATTGGAATCACTGCTGACGTAGTGTTGGCAGCATGTGTTGGGACCATTCTTCGGTGCACAGGTGTTACTCCCCCTCCAGGCTGAGAGACCTAAGCCCCTTTTATAGCCCCCCATTGCAGCCCATGGTATATATGTGCTGTTATGCTCTGGGGATTGCTCGGAAGAGTCGGAGTGGCTGGGTCCCTGGACCTGGCGGGGGAGGGGTGCGGGTTGGGCCGATTGAGGTAGCGGGACCAAGGAGGTGCCCCAGGTTAAAATGGGTCCAGGAAAGGGGGCCTCCCTGCCTGGTTCCCATACTCAAGAGCTCTATGGGTAGTAGGCAAGTAGCCCGCTCTTCCATGGCCTCTCATCCAACCCAGGCAGTGTTATGTAATGCCAGGTCAATAAAGAACAAGACAGCAATTATTGCTGATCTTGTTGAGACATCTGACCTGGTTTGCATCACCGAGACCTGGCTGGATGAGAATTCTGGTCCAGTATTGGTCAGCAGTTCCAGCCGGGTACTCGGTGATACACCGCCCAAAACTGGATCGTAGGGGCAGGGGTGCAGCCATTTGTTTTAAGACGGAACTGGGCCTTGTAGTGGTTCCAGTGGGGGCCATCAGATCCTTCGAGTGTATCATGGGAGCAGGTGTGGGCAGCAGGATTCTTCTCATCTATCGTCCACCCAGAGATGGGAAAATTTTCCTGCAGGAAGTTGCCGACTTCATGGTCAATATGGTGTTGGAATCGCCCCAGATGGCTAGTCCTGGGGGATATCAATGCCTGGGTCGATGATGAACTCTCGCATTTTGGTCAGAACTTCCTCCAACTGATGATTTTGTTGGGCTTTACAAGGTAGTTACTGCTGCAACCCATATTCAGGGTCACTTCCTGGACCTGGTGTTCCTCCTTGTGGATGGAGGCACTTGACTTGTGGTGGGACCAGTTGGATGGTCAGACCATCACTCTATAGGTTCAGTTTAGCGCTCCCCTGTGAGACCTGCCCCCTTTGGTGACAGCCTAGTATCGTTGTTTGAGGGTGTTACCCCGGAGGATCTAATGGCAGTGCAGGACCTATCGAGTAGGCCATTGGAATGCTCGGATCTGGGAGACATAGTAGTGCACTATAATAGTATGGTGCTGCGGGCCCTGGATTCCATAGCTCCTGTCCGAGTTTGCCCTCTCCCTCTCTGCCCTTTGAGGGAGTTGAGGAGAGTGGGGCAAAGGTTGGAATGTTGTTGGCAGAAATTTAACCTGAAGGAGGACAGACTTAGGTTGATCACTCATTATTCGGACTATCAATTAGAAATATCCCGTAAGAAGGCAGAGTTCCTGTCCAGGGAGATTGCTGCAGCAAAGAATTGACTGGCTCAGCTCTTTCGGACCATGGACAGGCTGTGCAATCCAGCCTGCCTCCGGGCCAGAGAGCTTTTCACAATTAAAGTAGACGAGTTCGCCTCAATTCTTTGCAGATAACATTGAAACACAGAAACATAGAATTTGATGGCAGATAAGGACTGCTTGGCCCACTAGTCTGCCCATTTCCCTACCTAATGGATAAGCTGAAGATCCTAGTTAACCAACAGCCTACTTCCTCCTACCCCCACTAGAATTGCCTTATGTCTGTCCCATGCATTCTTGAATTCTCTGTTTTGACTCTACGACCTCCTCAGGAAGGCTGTTTCATGCATCTACAACCCTCTCTGTGAAGAAATACTTCCTCACATTACTTCTGAGCCATCCTCCTCTATCTTCAAATTGTGCCCCCTTGTTCTTGCACATCTCTTTTTCTGAAAGATGCTACCCTCTTGGACTTTGTTGATTCCCTTGAGGCATTTGAAAGTTTCTATCATGTCCCCCCTCTCCCTCCTTTCCTCGAGGCTATACATTTTAAGCTCCTTTAGTCTTTCTTCATATGTCTTCTGGTGCAGACCCTTCACCATTTTGATTGCCCTCCTCTGAACAGCCTCCACCCTGTCTATGTCTTTGTGGAGATGGGGTCTCCAGAACTGTACACAGTACTCCAGATGTGGTCTTACCAACTGTCTGTACAGAGGGCCAACAACCTCCTGTTTTCTACTGGTGACACCTCTCCCTATGCATCCCAGTATCCCCCCAGCCCGCCTTACTACCTTTTCACATTGCTGGCCCACCTTTAGGTCATCTGATATGACTACCTCAGGTCCCTTTCCATTTTTGTTGTTGTCAGTATCTCACCCCCCTCATTGTGTACTCTTCCCCTGGGTTTTTGTTTCCCAGGTGCATTACTTTGCACTTCTTTGAGTTGAATCTAAACTGCCATACATTTGACCATTCCTCCAACCATGCCAAGTCCCTTTTCATCCTTTCCACCCCACCTTGCATATCAACCCTGTTGCAGATCTTTGTGTCATCTGCAAAGAGACATACTTTCCCTTCCAGTCCCTCTGCAATGTCACTTATGAAGACATTAAAAAGGACCGGCCCCAGTACTGAACCCTGCTGTACCCCACTAGTAACCCCTCTTTCTTCACTGTGGACTCCATTTACTATTACCCGCTGTGTTCTGTTGTCCAGCCAGTGTTTTACTAAGGCTGCCACCCTGGGACCCACTCGCAGGCTGGCTAATTTGTTTATTAATCTTTTGTGTGGGACTGTGTCAAATGTCTTGCTAAAGTCTAGGTAGGCCATGTCCACAGCCCCTCCCTGGTCTACTACTTTGGTCACCCAGTCAAAGAAATCAATTAGATTTGTCTGACATGACCTTCCTGCTGTAAATCCATGCTGCCTTGGGTCCCGTGCCCAACTGGCCTCTAGGTACTCAACAATTCTTTCCTTCAGAAGTGATTCCATCATTTTCCCTACCACTGAGGTCAAACTGAGAGGTCTGTAGTTTTCTGCCTCTGTCTTGCTCCCACTTTTGTGAAGGGGAATCACATCCACTCTCCTCCAGTCCTCTTGTACCACACCATCCTCCCATAATTTATTAAAAAGGGTAGTCAGTAGTGTTACTAGTTCTTCCCTTAGTTCTTTTAGAATTCTGGGGTGAATCCCATCAGGCCCCATTGCTTTATCCACCTTCATATTTAAGAGTTCTTTCAGAACCCTTTCTTCTGTGAAAGGACTAATATCAACCCCCTATCCAGAGTGCTTCTATTGACTGGATTAGGTATCTCCCCCTACTTTTCCATTGTAAATACTGAGCAGAAGTATTCATTCAGTATCCCTGCTTTTTCACTGTCACTGTCTGCCCAACCACCTTCCTCTTTATTCAGCCTCAGTATCCCTGCCTCAGTCATTTTTTGCTCCCTAATGTACCTATAAAAGATTTTATCCCCTTCTTCACCGAGTTGGCTATCTTTCCTCAGTTTTGGCCTTTTGCTATTCTGACTGCCTTCTCCACTTCCTATTGCTTTAACTGGTACAGTTCTCTGTCCTGCTCCTTCTGTGTTTCTTTATACTTCCTGAATGCTATCTTTTTCTCCCTAACCTTCCCCGCCACTTCTTTTGAACACCATAGTGATTTTTTCTTTAATTTTGATTTGTTTATTTGCTTCACACAAAGGCTTGTTGCCTCTGTGATGGCGGTTTTGATGTTTCCCCATTGTTGATCCACCCCACCTTCTCATCTGTTTGCTAGTGCTTTTCTGAGGAACTCTCCCATTTTGGCAAAATCAGCCCTCCTGAAGTCCAGTACCATCACTTTTGTATGGCTTGACTCTACAGCTAAGTTTATCATGAACCACATTGTTTGGTGGTCACTTGTTCCCAGATGGCTACCCACTTCAAGAACAGAGATCATCTCTCCGTCCCCATTTGAGATTACCAGGTCTAAGATTGCTTCCTCCTGAGTGGGTTCCAAAACTAGCTGTCTGAGGCATGCCCCCTGTAGGGCATCGAGAATGGCCCTGCTCTTGGATGTGGCTGCAGCAAAGGTGCTCCAGTTAACATCTGCCATATTCAGGTCCCCCATCAGCAATATCTCCCCTTTTTCTGCCATCCTAAGGATGCCTTCTATCATTTCCTTGTCCATTTCTCCCCGAGACGGTGTCTGCATACAACCCTGTGTGGATTGTGGTGCCATTTCCAGTCTCCATGGTGACCACAGTGCCTCCTCTGCTCCCTGTTTACCCTTTTGTTTTGTTGCTTTGATCCCTTTCCTTACATAAAGAGCTATTCCTCCTCCTCTTCCTCACTCCCTGCCCCTCCTGTAGATTGTGTACCCTGGTATTTTGACATCCCAGTCATGGTTCTCTGTGTACCATGTTTCTGTGACTGCCACAATATCCAGGCATCCCTCTTCCATCAAGGCCACCATTTTGGGGAGCTTTTTACCTAGACTACAGGCATTAGTACTCATTGCCCTCCATTTTTGTGGCTTTATTTCTTTCTGCCCAACCCTGTCCTTACTGCCTTTGTCTTTTCTCCATTTACCCCCCCTTCACCCTATTGACTGCTCTATCTTTGGTGTTTACCTCATTAAGTACCCAGATTTCTTTGGGGGCTAGGGTTTCTCTTCTCCTTTTCAGTGCCTCCCACCCTTGGCTAGTTTAAATGCTTGCCAATGAAGCATTTAAACCTATCACCTAGGATCCTGGTTCCCCTCCTGGATAGATGCAGACCATAATGCCTGTATAGGTCTGCATCCCTCCAGGTGGAGCTCCAGTCCCCATTGACTCCAAATCCCTGAGCTCTGCACCAGTTTTTCAACTAGTCATTGAATCCTATGGTGCGGAGTACCCTAGCCTCATCCATGCCATAGACAGGTAGCACTTCTGAGAAAGTTACTGTGTGTGCTACTTATCTAAGACCCTTCCCCAACTCCACAAACTCCTGTTGCACTGCTCTGATCCCATTCTAAGCCAGGTCATTTGTCCCTAGGTGGATAATGAATAATGACATCCAGCTCACTCCCCCTTGCAGCTGCTTCCACGATCCTGAAGATTTGTTTCCTGTTCCTCCAAGCCATGGCACCTTACTTCCCTTTCCCCTACCTCCCCCAGTTCTACCCCCCTAACAACTGAGTCCACTACCAGGAGTTGTTTCCTTCCCTGTGGGGTCCTGTGCCACCCTTCTGTGGGTCTCCATTGTGGTGGTCCCCAACATCCTCCTTGGTCTCCACTGTGTGTGCCTCCATAGAGGAACCATGCTCCACCAGAGTGGTGAATTAACTGTGGAGAGGCACAACTGGAGGGATGCACCTCTATTCCACCACCTTCACCCTCCCTGAGCCCACCATGGTCCAGCCACTTCTCTTTCTTGGCAACCTGTGAGGTAGTGGTGGTGGCCAGGGTGGTCCCTGGGTGTGGAAGCAGGTATCCCAATTCCTTGCCAGGTCAGCATGGAGATGAACAACTTCCTCCCTCAGACCAGAGAGATGCGTGCAAATAGGGCAGCAATGCAGTCCACCAGAATACTGCTGCTCCACAGCCAGTGCATGGCACCACTCCCCACATGTCTGTGTCCCTTTCTGTTACAGATACTTTTCTTTCCTTTTTTTTTTGCTCTTGTTTTAGTGTGTGCAAGCTTGTGAGTGTCTCTACCCCTATGCAGTGTGCTGTGCCTTTAAGGATATGAACAGGTGTATGTTTTTAGCATTTTTGGGGAAGTGATATCAGAATCCCTGCTATAAAGAAAGTTATGTGCTTGGGGTGGGTGGGTGGAGTAAACCCGTGCCCTCCAGAAACAATCAACTACAACTCTGACCCTCCACCCCATGGCGTGCCTTCCTTCCTTTCAGACACCTATTTCACAGAGGTTAAGTAACAGGTCTAGTCACAAATGACTGAAAATATCTCCCAGCTACAGTTCCTCCTTGGCAAATTAAAGTTAAACTAAGAAAAGTCAACCACAAAAACAGAATCAATACTAATTACTTACACAGGTCCAAAAAGTAATAATTCAATTCAGTGTATTCTAGAAAATAACCTCCTTGATTTAAGGAAGCTTTGGCTGCTTTCTCTCCCTCTCTGTCTCAACAGACAGACTAAGATAAGGTGTCCTCCATCAAGTCAGAGATCTGCTTGACTCATTCAAATGAGTACGGCTGTGGTCGATGTGAGGACACAGGCCCCCTGTCTGTCTGGATAGATTTTGACCAGCCAGCGATCATAGATATCGTAAAGATTGTTCGGAGCCTGCGACTGACTTCCTGTAGTTTGGGTCCTGGGCTAACTCACCTCCTTGTGGGATGTATGAATGCCATCAGACTGATCCTTGCTGAGATAGTCTGATGCTCTCTGGACCAGGGGTGTTTCCGGACCCCCTGAAGGAGGCTGTGGTGACACCCCTTTTAAAGAAATCTTCCTGCAACCCAGACTGTCTTGTGAACTATAGGCTGGTCTCTAACCTGCCCTTTTTTGGGCAAGGTTATTGAGAAGGTAGTCATGTTGCAGCTTGAGAACTTTCTTACCACCCACGAAGTCCATGATCCTCTCTAGTCCGGTTTCAGGAAGAGGCATAGTACCGAGACAGCACTGGTTTGAGTACTTAATGATCTCCTAATAGCGAAGGATCGGAGGAGTCATTCAATCTTGGTCCTCCTTGATCTCTCTGCAGCATTTAACACCGTGGATCATGGGGTGTTGCTGTAACACCTGCGGCTACTCTACGGACTGTCTGAGACATTCCTCAGGTGGCTCCATTTTTTCCTCACAGGCAGGACTCAGAGGGTGGTGTCGGGAATTTTTTCCTTGGCCCCTTTCTCCTTGCCTTGTGGGGTGCCACGGGGTTCTGTGCTTTCCCCCATGTTGTTCATGGTGTACATGTTGCCATTGGGAGACATTATACGCCGGTATGGGCTGAGTTTTCAGTGCTATGCAGATGATACTCAGCTCCACATGTCCTTTGTACCTGAACGGGACAGTGCAGTCTAGGTCTTCAACAACAGCCTCGCTGAGATCCAGGACTGGATGAATACTAACTGGTTGAGACTAAATCCAGATAAGACTGAAGTGTTGGTGGTAGATCCAGGTCAGCGGGTAGAGAAGTTCACTCCTGGGCAACAATTTGACCTTGTGCTAGGAGGTAACCAGTTGAGACCTTCTGAACGGGTATGAAATCTGGGCATTGTGCTTGATAATGAACTGATGCTAAAAGGACAGGTGTCAGCAGTTGTCATGTCCTCATTTTATAATATGAGGCACATCACCTGGATAAATCACCTTGTTCCTCCTGATGACTTTCCTACATTGGTTCACACCTTTGTGTCCTCTCATCTTGATTACTGCAATGATCTATACCTAGGGTTATTGGGGGTGGATCTCCGTCACCTGCAGCTGGTGCAGAAAACTGCATCCAGGTTGTTGACAGGGTTGTCAAGAACTAGCCATGTCACTCCTGTGCTATGCGAACTGCACTGGCTGCCAGTGTGATGGAGGATCACCTTCAAGGTTGCGTTGCTGACCTATAAGACCCTACATGGACAGGGACCTGGTTACTTGCAAGACCTCCTTTGGCCTTATGGCCCCTCCACCCACTCCGCTACACCGATGAGGGATTGCTGGAGGTTCCCAGGGTCTGTCTTCAGACTTCAGGTGCTAGGGCTTTTTCTTTTGTAGCCCCGACCCTGTGGAACTCTCTACCTCGTCGGATTAGAGAGTGCCTGTCCACCGAGACTTTTAAATCCTCACTAAAAATATATTTATTTGTAATGGCATTTGGGGATAACATTTAGTTTTTTACTGCTGCCTTGTTATTTTGTATGTTTTATTTGATCAGATGTTGTTTTATATTGCATATGTGCTTTGGTTTTTTGAAAAGCGCTTTAGAAATAAATTTTGATTGATTGATTGATTGAAGCTTCGGCTTAGTGTGCTACTCCTGGTTAAACAATGTTCCCTATGCTGTAGGGGTTCTAAGTTCAGGGAGTTGAAAGAAAGTAGTTGCAAGGTTTTGGGCAGGGATTTAGGCCTATGGACTTTTCTTACTATGAAGACTGGGTAATGGTAACGGAGGGCATCAGAAAGGATACCAGATTTGATTACTCGGTAAGGGTGGAAGGTGATTGCCCAGTCAACTAGTGAGTGGTTCAGAGTCTTTTGGTTTGGGTGGATGGGTTCAGTGATTAGCTGTGAGAGGTTTAGGGCACCTATGTCATTTGTATCTTTGCAGATTTAGGAGACAAACAGTTTAGGTTGAAATCACCCAGTATACACAGTTCTCCAGAATGAGAGAGGGTAGAGATATAGGTGATCATCTCTAAAGTAATGCTTGGCTGAGTGTTTGGGAGGCAGTAGATGCCGGAGATGAAGATAGCGACTTTGTGGGGAGGGTCACTTGGATGGTTAGAGTGTCTTGTGTCACAGGATTGGAGGTTGAGTATAATTTAATAAATTGAAGTGTGGAGAGGATAAACATGGCCACACCTCCACCCCTTCCAGCCCGGTCTTTCTTTAGAATGTAGTAACCTGGGATTGAAATCATGTGTTCAGGGATAGTGTCCTTAAACCAGGTTTCAGAGATTATTAATAGATCAGATTTTATGGTTGCTGCCATGATTTGTAAGGGGTCAATTTTAGAGAACAGACTACAGATGTTTTTGATGAAGGATCTTTAGGTCTTTAGGAAAAGAAGAAGGGACAGCATGGTGGATGCCAGTAGAGGCGGAGGGACAAGAAGGAGACAGAGCAATTGGGCCAGGGTTCAGGTGAACATTTTCAGTGGATAGCAGGAGCAGAACAATAATTAGGAAATGTAACTTAGGGTGTTTAGGGGCCTTGGGAGAGAATGAAGAAGATGCATTGGGACCAGGGAGGTACAGTACAGGTCACGTTAAACTGTTCCTCCAATGAGTTGTTTTAGCATTTCTGACTGAGTTGCATAAGTGTTGCTGGATCCAATACAAAGCCCTGTATAAAGCCCTGTTTCTTGAGAGTTAAACTCAGTTTTGCATTGCATTGTGACTAGACTGCTGATGCAATCCAAATGAGTTGCAAAAACATTTTAGAAACATTGCTCTTGAGCTGGCAAAGCATTGAAAAACAATGCATTATGAGTTGTCAATGCATTGCCAACTGTAAAAAACAATGCTAAACCAACTCATTGGTGGAACAGTTTAATGCAACTTGCACTGTAGGGTGGGGGAAGAAGGAGAACATAAGGTAAAGAAAAGCAAGGTGAGGAGACAGAGCAATTAGGGAAGCCTGTGGGAGAATTTGAAACTGAGACCAGATAACTAGGGGAGAGGTAAGAGTGATTGCAAGGATGAAGGTTGGAGTTAGAAGATTTAATGTTAGGGGTGGAGTCCAGTTTTCTGGTTTTGGACAGCAGCGTTCAAGAAGGCGGGTAAGGGAGAGAGTGAGAAGCAGTATAAGAGGGAGGAAGGAGATACAGAGGTTCATTTTGAGGGTGTAATGTAATTTGGCCCTCTAGTGGGCATTGAAAATAACTTGCAGAGGGAAAAGAGGGTACTTGGTAATTCACAAGGATGCTGGTCACCTGACACCCATGACTATATAATTCACAAGCATGCTGGTCACCTGACATCCGTGGCTATAAATGTAATGTGTCAGATAGGGTGGGTGGAGAACCGGCCTACGAAGAAGTGCATGGACTGTATCTATGGGGTGGCTCACAACCAACCAATTTTCCAGAGGTTGCCTCTGCCCATTTTGACCCCCAGAGACTATACTAGATGATTTTTATTTTTTGTACCAGCCATACAATAGTTGCTGATAGGGGACTGGCCATGCAGATGAGAAAAACTAAAGTACCCTACCTTTTCAAGGTCTTGTGTATGTAGGTGGCAGAGATCCAGGAATGTGTGTCCAGCATGAGGAGATGCACAAAGAGAACTGCCAAGACACACTAAGAAAAAGGGCAGAGTGAGGTCCAATTTCTAACATTCAAATTCTTTGTGTATCAGCCTACAGGTAGACACTATTACAGTCCATTGGAGAGGAACTGAAGTGCCGTAAAAAGATTTGAGAGATAATGGGCATATTCACACCTGAGATCTGTGTTGTGGGACATTATCATGAACAGGTTTCTGGGCCCTAGAAGTGGTACATCACTTTAATTGCTGCTTCTGCAAAAAATGTAATTTTATACCATTGGACAGATGATAAAGTCCCACCATGGGTTGAATGGCATAATGAGATTATGAATGCCCTTAATGTTGAAATGAATATTGTCAACATCACTCATCAGCATCACACCTACAAAAAATGAATGGAGCCTTTATACGCTCTTCTTTCTGTTATGAGATAAGGATTTCTTCTGCCTGAGACCCCTTCCTGTACTATAGGGTATCAATTAACATTAGGCAATGGCAGTGTACAGTTCTATATTACATATTATACAATGGCAAGCATAATTCTAGTAATCTGATTGGCTGTTGAGCCCTAGACAGAGTGCTGTTATTACACAATAACATCACTGTATCTAGGGAAGGTAGGGAAATGACTATATGACCACAAGGAATCACTGACCACTTTATGTCAACAAAGCATGACCCGTCAAGGTCACGGCTTTACCCCATGCAACGTGTGCCCTTCCCACCCAATTCCATCCACCAGTCCCGCAGTCAGAAAAATTACAGCTGTACAGCTGACTTCTTTTTCCATTGTTGCTTAAAACAGCTCTGCCTGCGGCTTCCTGAAACTGCAACTTATACCTGAAAGTGTCGCTCCATGTGACACCATTATTCAGATAATGGAGTTCAGGAACGCTCCCTCTTGGCAGCCCGTTCACCGGAAAGCACATCCAACAAAAAAGAAATACATAAGCAAACTGAACACAGTAAAAAAAAAAAAAAGAGTGATAGAGAAAAACGACTGTTCCCGCTCAGTGCTGGCATCCTGTCAGCGCGTGCACTGTAGAGCCCTGCTATTCAAGTCAGGCTATACAGATCCTGAATGGATTTCAACCCTCACAAAAAAATGACCTCAATACTGTATAAAACAAAATACGAAAGCGTCAAACACAGTCCCCTTTAAACCACTGTCCACTACTAGGTTTAAGAGAAAAGAGGAGGCTGATAATAAAACAGAAACAAGAGAAATCTTGGAGGAGCCAGGCAGCAATATCATTCTGGCAGCAGCTCCACCTTGTGGTGGAAAAAAATATTCCAGACTTTTTTTTTAAAAAGATACACCTACACCCACAAAAATACAAGAAATTATGCATAAAATTTTTTTTTTCTTTGTCCATTTTAAATTAACAAATGAGCCATTGTATAATAGCAATATGGCACTCCAGGGATATATGTTATTGTGTAATAATGTCACTCTTGGAGTGGTGGAAGCACTCGGCTTTGCCTCATGCTTCAACCCGCCCTAGCAGTGAAGTTATTACACAATAACACACACCCTGTCATGCCTTTTTGCTTAAGTTTTGCTGGGTCTAGTTTATGTCACACTCCATTTGGGTGGGATACTATTTCTCCATGCTTTGCTAGTCCACTTGTTTTATTTACATTTAGTTTAATTGTTTTTTTGTAATATTGTATGTCTGTTGTTTTGTGTATATTTTGGTCATCTGAATTTTCATAATAAAGTATTTTAAATGGAAAAAAGGAATAAAGACTAGAATGTGAGTTATATCTGCAGAGGACATTAAAGTGGTTGCTAAACCCTAAAGTAAACAGATCTCCTGAGTCAAATGGGCTACACTGAAGGGTGCTTAGAGATGCAAAACAGGTCCTGGTGGCTACACTAGAAGACATGTTTAATAAGTCCTTAGAAACATCAGAAAAGCTACTGGACTGGTGAGTTCAGATGTGGTACCTCACTGCAATAGCAGTGACAAAGTGAGTCTAGTGACTATAGGCTAGTGAGCCTGACCTGAATTGTATGTAAGCTGCTAGAAATGTATTTAGTTAATTTTTGTTGACTGGGAAAGGAGGACTAGACAATTCTGCCTATTTTCAGCCTCTTTCTGGATGCAAACTGACATTGAAACAGATTGAGTTGTTGGTGGTATTTTTTTTTTTTTGCATGATCTGTTTATCCCCTTACATGCTTCAGTGTCCCCCACTCCTTTGGGCCACCAAGGCCCCTGACTAACCCCTATTAACCTCTCTCTCGAGCCCCCTCCATCCTCACATTGCAGCTGACCCCAGGGTATCCTGGTGTAACCCTTTGCCGGGTGGGTCTCCCTCCTCCAAGGGGGAAGACACTGGAAGGAGGTTGCCAGCACACTCACTATTAGGTCCTGGGGTGCTTCTGAGGTGGAGATGGTTCCCTGGAGGTCTTCGGTGGCATTGGAGATCGGCAGCCATCATCTAGTGGACCCTGGAGCTGTTTTTCTGGTTTCCCGTGTTCCTTCATTGCGTCGCTCATGCAGTGCCCACAGTCTCCACTAGGGGCCACTGCCAAGCGATGCTTCCCCAATCCCCACCCCAGGAGAGGAGAGCAGTCCTCCGGATGCTCAATCCTCTCCACCTCCCCTGCTAACCCCTGGCACCAGAGTCCATTCCCAAACCTGGGTCGCTGGCATGGTTTGAGGTAATGCGCCAGCCCCGCAACCCTCTAGTTACATATAGTGGAATTCCTTAAAGTACTTGCACTGCAAGATAACAAATAGATTTTGCTTATGAGGAGTAAGTCATGTCAGAAAAATATAGTAGATTTCTTTCATTCAGTGACAAGGATGCAGGATAAAGTCAGGTGGTGGACATCTTTTATCTGTACTTTAGAAAGGCTTTTGATTGTGTACCACACAGAAGACTAGTAAAAATGCTGGTGAACTGATGAATGGCTACAAGGAAAGATGAGTTTTTTTTTAGGTGATACTAAAATGTGCAGAAGGGTGGACACTATGGAAGGATTTAAAGCAACAAAAAAGATGCAGAGCATATAGAAATGTGGTCTAGTATCTGGCAGCTGAAGTTCAATGCCCAGAAATGCACAGTCATGCACATCGAGAGGCAGTCTTCCAGGGGACGTTCTGGAGGATGTGGTGTTGTCCCATCTACAGGCACCTATCTGGACTGAGGGAAGAGGTTGCTCATCTCCAGGCTAAATTGGTCAGAATTTGGGGGAATCCTCTCCCACCCAGGGACAACCAGGGTCATTGCTGATGCCTCAGAGGTTGCCAAGAAAGAGGAGTGGTTGGACCACAGTGGGATCAGGAGGGTGAGGGTGTTGGAATGGAGGTGCATCCATCCAGCTGTACCTCTTTACAATTCATATGCCATTCTGGTACAGTGTGGTTCCTCTATGGAGGCACCCACAGTGGAGACCAAGGAGGATGCTGGGAACCTCTACAAAGGAGACCAACAGGAGAGCAGCATGGGACCCCGCAAGACAGAGAAACAACTCCTGGTGGGGACTCTATTGTTAGGAGGGTAGACCTGGGGGAGGTTGAGAGAGGGAGGTAAGGTGCCTGCCTGGAGCCATGGCTTGGAGGGACAGAGGGCGCATCCTCAGTATTGCGGGAGCAGCTGCACAGAGGAGAGAGTTAGATATCATTGTCCACTTAGGGACAAATGACCTGGTCGGGATAGGGATCAGAGCAGTGCAGGAGGAGTTTGTGGAGTTGGGGAGGGGCCTTAGACAAGTAGCATGCATGCTAACCTTCTCAAAGGTGCTGCCTGTCTATGGCATGGGTTAGGCAAGGGTTCCACACCATGGGATTCAATGAATGGTTGAAAAACTGGTGCAGTGCTCAGGGGTTTGGCTTCATTGGAGACTGGGAGTCCACCTGGAGGGATACAGGCCTATATTGGCATGATGGCCTGCATCTGTCCAGAAGGGGAACCAGGATCCTATGTGATAGGTTTAACTGTTTCTTTGGCAAGCATTTAAACTAGCCAAGGGAAAAGCACTAAAAAGGAGCGGGGGATCCTTGCCCCCACCAAAAAAAAATAATCAGGGTAGTTAGTGAGGTAAATATCAAGATAGAGAAGTCAATAGGGAGAAGGGCAGGGGTAAATGGAGAAAAAGGGAAAGGCAGTAAGGACAGGGATGGGGCAAAAAATGGTAAGGTCATCAGAAAATATAGGGTAAAAAATGGTAAGGCAATCAGAAAATGGAGGGTAAGGAGGACAAATGCCCCTAGTCTAGGTAACAATCTCCCTAAACTGGTGGCCTTGATGGAAGAGGGACTCCTGGATATCGTGGAAGTCACAGAAACATAGTACACAGAGAACCATGACTGGGATGTCAGCGTACCAGTGTACACAATTTACAGGAGGGAAAGGGAGGGTAGAAGAGGAGGAGAAGTAGCTCTCTGTGTAAGGGAAGGGAAGGGATTACAGCAATGGAACTAAAGGGTAAACAGGGAGGAGAGGAGGTACTGTGGGTCACCCTGGAGACCAGAAATGGCACCACAGTCCACACGAGGGTTGTATACAAACCTCCATCTCAGGGGGAGGAAATGGGCAAGGAAATGAAAGAAGGCATCATTAGGATGGCAGAAAAGGGGAGATATTGTTGATGGGGGATCTGAATATGACAGATGTTAACTGGAGCACCTTTACTGCAGTCACACCCAAGAGCAGGGTCATTCTCTATGCCCTACAGGGGGTATGCCTCAGACAGCTAGCATTGTAACTGACTTGGGAGGGAGCAACCTTAGACATGGTACTCAGTCTCAAATTAGGACAGAGAGAGGATCTCAGATCTAGAAGTGGGTAGTCACCTGGGAACAAGTGACCACCAAACAGTGTGGTTCACCATAAACACAGCTGCAGAGTCAAGCCATACAATAGTGAGGGTACAGGACTTTAGGAGGGTTGACTTTGTCAAAATAGGTGAGTGCCTCAGAAAAGCACTAGCAAACAGGCAAGAAGGAGGGGTGGAGGAACAATGGGGAAACATCAAAAATGCTATCACAGAGGCAACAAGCCTTTGTGTGAAGTAAATAAACAAATCAAAAATGAAAGAAAAAAACACTATGGTTCTCAAAAGAGGTGGTGAGGAAAGTTAGGGAGAAAATTATATCATTCAGGAAGTATAAGGAAACACAGAAGGAACAGGACAGAGAACTGTACCAGTTAAAGCAGTAGGAAGTGGGGCAGGCAATCAGAATAGCAAAGGCCCAAACTGAGGAAAAGATAGCCATTTTGGTTAAGAAAGGGTCTAAAACCTTTTATAGGTACATTAGGGAGTGAAGAAACACCAAGGGAGGGATAGTGAAGCTTAATAAAGGGGATGGAGGATTGGTGGGCAGAGAGGGACAGTGAAAAAAGCAGGGATACTGAACGAATACTTCTGCTCAGTATTCATAAAAGAAGAGGAGGGGGAGGTCCCTAATCCAGTCAATAGAAGCAATACCAATCCTTTCACAGAAGAAAGGGCTCTGAAAGAGCTCCTAAAACTGAAGGTGGACAAAGCAATGGGGCCTGATGGGAGTCACTCCAGAATTCTAAAAGAACTAAGGGGAGAACTAGTGTCACCACTGACTACCCTTTTTAACAAATCATGGGTGGATGGTGTGGTACCTAAGGACTGGAGGAGGGAGGATGTGATTCCCCTTCACAAAAGTTAGAGCAAAGCAGAGGCAGGAAACTACAGATCTGTTAGCTTGACCTCAGTGGTAGGGAAAATGATGGAATCACTTCTAAAATAAAGAATTATTGAGTACCTAGAGGCCAGCAGGGCACAGGACCCGAGGCAGCATGGATTCACAGCAGGAAGGTTATGTCAGACTAATCTAATAGATTCCTTAGACTGGGTGACCAAAGTAGTAGACCAGGGAGGGGCTGTGGACATTGCTTAACTAGACTTTAGCAAGGCATTTGACACAGTCCAACACATAAGATTAAGAAACAAATTAGCCAGCCTGGGAGTGGGTCCCAGGGTTGTAGCCTGGGTAAAAAATTATCTGGACAACAAGAAACAGAGGGGAATAGTAAACAGAGTCCACTCTGAAGAAAGTGGGGTTACTAGTGGGGTACTGCAGGGTTCAGTACTGGGTGCCATCCTTATTAATGTCTTTATAAGTGACATTCCAGAGGAACCGGAAGGAAAAGTATGCCTCTTTGTAGATGACACAAAGATCTGTAACAGGGTTGCTACACACCATGGGTGGTGGGGGGGGGGTTGAAAGGATGTGAAGGGACATGGCAAGGTTGGAGGAACTGTCAAAAGTATGGCAGCTTAGAAACCCAGGGGAAGAGAACACAATGGGGTGGGAGATATTGACAACAACAAAAATGGAAAGGGATCTGGGGGTAGTCATATCAGATGACCTAAAAGTAAGCAAGCAATGCGAGAAGGCAATAAGGATGTCTGGGGGGGATACTGGGATGTATAGGGAGAGGCATCACCAGTAGAAAACAGGAAGTTGTCATCCCTCTGTATAGTCAGTTGGTGAGACCCCATCTGGAATACTGCATGCAGTTCTGGAGACCCCATCTCCGCAAGGACATAGACAGGATGGAGGCAGTCCAGAGGAGGGCAACTAAAATGGTGCAGGGTCTGCAACAGAAACCACATGAAGAGATACTAAAGGAGCTTAATATGTATACCCTTGAGAAAAGGAGGGAGTAGGGGGACATGATAGAAGCTTTCAAGTACCTCAAGGGGATCAACAAAGTCCAAGAGGGTAGCATCTTTCAGAAAAAGAGATGTGCAAGAATAAGGGGACACGATTTTAAGATAGAGGGGAGACGACTCAGGGTCAATGTGAGGAAGTATTTTTTCACAGAGAGAGTGGTGAACACATCACACAGCCTTCCTGAGGAGGTTGTGGGTTAAAAAACAGTGGGGGAATTCAAAAATGCATGGGACAGACATAAAGCAATGCTGGTAGGGGTAGGAAGAAGTAGGATGTTGGTTAACAAGGATCTGCAACTTATCCAATAGGTAGGAAAATGGGCAGAATAGGTGGGCCAAGCGGTCCTTACCTGCCATCAGAGTCTATGTATATGTTTCTCTGCTTGCCTGTGAGATAGGGCTAACAATGGCATTGAGATGTGCATAGCTCGAAGAGTTTTAAACCTCTGTCATAGTTGGTCGACTGCTGCAGGTCATGTGGCTTGGCAGCAACTTGGACCTTTTCAGTGTGTGCTCCCGGTAGAATGTGCTGCATCTTCATGTTGAAATGCCAAAGGGAAACTGAATTACTTTAGACCTGCTTTGCTGGTTTCCAAAACACCAGATATCGGCATGTTGAGTGAATATAATTCAGCATCGACTCATGCTTATGAAGTAACTGTATAGACACAGCAGCCTTCCTGTCCACAAAATTTACGCCTCCATATCCCTGTTGAAAATAATTATTTTGCATTTTAATTAACACATAATGCAAACTAATAACTATTAACAAAATGGTATTGAGAATCATACACATTCCCTTTAAGGCTCAAACAGGACACCCAAAATTGTAAAATAGTATGTGGTCACTTTTATTACTAACAACGTGAAGGAGACCTCACATGTCACTGTTGAGGAATGTGATTGATTAAACTGTTCCTGCAACTCACCTCAATACTACTGTAGAGCCAATCTTGTTAAACCTCCATGTTCACTGTTTGAGAGCTTTGTCTAAGTACAGTAGCTACCCCATCTATGTATTAAATGGATAATAATGCATGTGCAGGTGTGTGTTATGAGGATTTTTCACACACCCGAGGAGTGTGATAATCCATAACCCCCCAAGAGCAAAGCTGGAGGGGTTTATGAGATTTTCACACAGCAAGGGTGTGTGAAAAATCCCCAATAACACAAGCCTTGCACAGGCTTTATTTTTTATAATTACTAGTGCAAGGAAGTCACTGTGAAATGCTGTAACTGAAGGAGCTATGCTGAGATATCTGCTGCTGCTACCAAGTCCTCCTTTTACTTACACACACACACACTCACACTCACACTCACACACATTTGAAAAAAAGGATAGTTGCTTGGCCTAATTTCTTTATTTTTTTGTCCAAGTTATACTGTGGAACAACGCTTGTAGTCTCTACTCAGACACGGGACATTCTGAACTTTGTTGGCTGTCTCCCGAAGCCTTGAAATGAAACAACACCAGGATCAACTGGATAGATTTTAAAAACCTAGAAAAGCAGGATCAACCTGATAAATGCTGTTAAAAATAATACCTTCATGGAAGTTGGCGCCGAAGGATGAATGCAGTCCAACTCTTTGGTAACAGAAAACCGCCCCATGTTTGTTGTTGTGTTTGGCCTATCCACACATGGAATAAGAGCCAGTCAGGTGATGTGCTACTAATGATTGGCACAAGATTCTGTAATGAGTCATTCTATGGGTTATTACAGCATTTGAAACACGTCTCTAGTTTGTATGTTAAATGGGGTCACCAGTAATTATAAATTAATTCTAAATCAAACAAGCACTCCATGAGAAAAACAGATGTTAAAATGTTTCCTATTGAAAAACCTTATAAATACACCACAACACCCAACAATACAACAAAAAGTATTAAACTCATTTATTTAAGCTAACTTATGAAACTGTACTTACATCCCTACTGAGGAAAGGGTGTCTGGTTACCAGTTGGATAATATTTTGGGTCAGTGGCAGATGGTGTACTTGACTGTGCTAATGAATGAGTGTGTATGTGACCGTCAAGAGATATGAGTATCTTTTGTCAAATACTCAGTGAATATTCATTCTAGGCTCACCTAATACTGAGATATGTATAGTATTACACATTACATGGCACAAACACAAAGGGAAAACTGAAAACAGAAGCTGGATAGTGCCAGGCAGGTCTGGCTATATTAATTGTGTATTATCCTTGGGGATCATACATGGGCACACAACCATCCAAAGACACAGACAAAGTACCTGCATAGAGATATATTCACATATCAGCATTTGTACTTTTTTAATGCAACATTTTGAAAGCTGCACTGTAGCTTGCACTTGCTACATGACAGGTCATGCAATAGTTTGTGCAACCTTGTCTATTTAAAACCTACAGTACAAGTCACATTAAACTGTTCCTCCAGCTCACTGCCCTGGCATTGTTTTTATGTGCTAATAATGCAGTGGCAACTCTAAATGCTTAATGTCCAAATTCTGTTTCAACCATCCATCAGCTCAGAAGCAGCTCTCATATAATGCACTTTCAGTTCCCTCATACATTCCTGCAGTGCTGCAATAAACTACATCTTCCAGCAGCCTCAGCTGCTGGGCTAATTTTTGCATGCACTTTATTTTGCTTAATTTAATGTATTTGCGTCCCCTCTCATTTGACCCTCGTGTATCCTGACTCCAATTAGCTTATTCAGAGGTCCAGGATCATGGGGGAGCCTCTGACTACCCACTGTAATGTTTTTGGCCTGAACTCTACTGGCTCGCAGATTTCAGTGTGGCCGCATGTCAGTTCACGTCTTCTGCTCCTTCGGCCCCGCTTTCACTTGGAACACATTGCAGGGGTTGGTAGGAAGTTTAAGGAGGTCTACAGGACAAGGGCTGGTGATGGTAACATCAGAAAATCCAAGGTACTGTATAGTACAGTAAGCATTACATTTTGGGGGGGGGGTGCTACATAAAGAAGCAGAAAGATTGCTTCTAATGATTTTGCTTGCACCTTACTACTATATTTCAAACAATTACTGAGAGCTAGATAAAAATCTGCCCATTCTCAGAGCAATAAATTGCAGGGTGACTTTTATCCAGCTCTCAGTAATTGTTTGAAACTAAGAGTAGTAAGGTGCAAGTGAAGCCCTCGGAAGCGAGGAAAAAAACATGGCAGTGGGAGGCAGGGGGGTTCAATCTGAATACAGGACTGTGATTGATTGTGATTGTTTGACAGCTCTTGGGATTGGGTAGAATGTCATGTCATTTAAGGAACTGCAGTAGTGAAACTGGGCTCCCAACTCAATGGTTCAGCATTTGTTATCGTTTGCTGAATTGGTTGCACTGCATTAATAAATGTTTCCTGACAGCTGCAAAATAAGCTGAAACTGAATAGCAGCTAGAAAAAAACTATTAGGACACTTTTATTCATTCATTGCAGTGAAAACTGCACACATTCAACGACTCACTGAAAAATGTTAAACCAGTGAGTTGGAGGAACAGTTTAATGTGACTTGAACTGTATGTTCAGTCATTTAGTACACTACAAGGTAGTATAGCAGAGGTAGATTGGAAGAAGAGCACAGTGCAGGATCCAAAACGGATTCATGAAGAGTACAAATATTTAAATTCTGTCTCTGTTTCTATATGTCTCTTCAAACCTCATACATACTCTCTAAAGCCTCTCACTCACAGCAAGGCTTCATGGGTATGCATAGTTGTGTGTGTGGGGGGGGTGGAAGGCTGATCAGGTTTAGTTAGAATGAAAGTCATCTTTAAAACAGGCTTTTTACATTGGTTTCAGTTCAGTCTGTGAACAACAAACTGCAGATATGTGTTGTGTGTTTTGTCAGTCACTATCTCAGCCAAGAAACAGGTCGTAATCAGAGGAAAGCAATCATTTAATACTTCAGCTGAGCATTATGTGCATTAGGTGACAACAGATCAAAGATCCAATCTGGGAGAAGAGCAGTGTGCAGGAAGTGAAGCAAATGCATGGGAGAACAAATAATGTGTTTTCTGCCTGTCTCTTCAGACTACATGCACACACTCTAAAACTTCAAGCCAGGTGCCCATCAAATCCTCAAATGGGACTCACTAACAAGGCTTAACAAAAACAAAAGTTGTTCAGGCTTGTATACTGTTTCTAGTGCAGACTCGGGATGACAAACTACAGATGTGTTTCATTCTGTTAGAACTCTTCAGCATCATGCAGTCGCAATGTAAACCAAGAATGGGTCAGATCCAGAGGACTGTACATTGCTAATTGTTTCCACATACCTTTGGTCTGATGAACTTGCAATAAATGTGAAAACATTTTGGATTATTTAAGTCTCAAAGCTGATTTTGTTTTTGCAGACCTGAGCTTCCCTAGAGTGTGTTGACTTCTGCAAGCTGTCAAGCCCAGGTGAAGTCAGGGTTGGGATATTCAGTGGTAGCATATCAGAGAGAAAGCTTAAGGAAAATGAATTATGCAAATTCTGAAACAGATGCATGGAGAGAATATATATTCAAATTTGTGGATTTCTGTGTGCATCTCCAAAAGAAAGTTTTGTTCTGGTGCACTGAAGCTTTTTGCAAGATAAACCTAAATGTAGTACATAGAGTCAAAAAGTGTCTCAACAGAGTCTTCCAACACACTTCCCAAATGTTCTTTTCATGGTGGAACAATATAGATAGGTGGTAAATCATCTGACCTCCTTCTTGTTCTATTAGAAACATAGAAACACATAATTTGTCATCAGGAAAAGACTGCATGGCCTACCCAGCCTGCCCAGATGGTCCTTGCCTAATTTGTTTCTGCAGATCCAACCTGGTGTTTGGTGACTAGAGATGGACTAAGTGAATACAATTTGCTTTGCTTCAATGTTTGTGGAATAGCAATTGGGTATATAGTGCTTGTGTAACTTGTACTTTTTGTGGCTTTACTCTATTCCCACCCTTGAGTAGTAGGTATGTACAGTAGGTAGGAATTTGTAGGAAATAGAAGACCCATGAACAAGGGTGAGAAGAGCGCTGGAGAAGGAGGAGGAGGAGGAGGGGATGGTGGTGGATGAAAACACTCCCTAAGCAAGGGAGGTGCATTAGTGGAGGGCTTAAGTAGAGGTTGTGGGAAGAGTTATTCCCCACATTGAACCTCGGGCCAAGACCTCAAATTCAGTGTTTGAGGAATAGCAATGGGGCAGGTGTGTAGCCAGGAAATTTAAACTTGGACTCAAAACTGATGTACTGTTGAGCTCCTCCCCATTATGTAAACATAAACTAAAATATGCGCTGCCATGCCACACCAACAGTAGGCTGCCCCCCCCAATTGCCATGTCTGAGTTCAAGTGTTGCCCCTGCCTGATTTGTTCCCTCTGTCTGATTTTTCTTTACTGTACTCTGCTGAGTACAGTGCATATGCCTGCCAACACCCCTGCAATGGGTTATATAGTGCTTGTGTAACTTGTAGTTGTTTTTGTGGCTTTACTCTATTCCAACCCTTGAGTAGTAAGTAGGTAGGTAGGAATTTGTATGGAACAGAAAGCCCAAAAAGATACCTCCTCCAACTCACGCAGAGTATGACCCCTGGCACTCAGGAGAGGAAAACCTCCCAGGTGGAGGAAACCTCTGAGGACCCATGGCCATAGGTCTGCCCATCCTCTGGGCATACTAAGAGGAGAAGAACCTAGGTTCTAGTAACAATGTCTAATTTGAGGAAGGTGAGCTTCATGGAGATATGGTGGCAATCCTCAATTTCTGGATGATATGGATTGATGATGATCCTGAAGTTGAAGAGAAGGCCTTTTCTGATGGAGAGGTAGGATCCTAAGTGTGAAGCAAATCCACTTAAAGAAGGGCAAATTAAGTCCAGGTTTCCAAGGAAATAAAGGATGTTTGTCCTAAGGGATTGTATAGGCATAATGAATATAGAGGGCATGGATTAATCAATACATTACTAGACAGTGAATGGTGGACATGCTATGATATGAGAAGTCATGGGTGACTGATCCAACTTGTGTAGGGTCTGACTTTCGAGGTAAAGTCTGGAGGCAAGGAATTTAGTAGTGAGCGATGAGTCACTAAGTAAGCATCCATGAAGTAGAAAATGAGTAGAAGAGTGTCTTTGAGTGCCTGATGGGAGTAGTACCATAAGTGTGTAGTAAGCGAATGGAGAAAGATTTGCAGATGCAGTCTAGATAGCGACCGAACATGATTGGTAGTTCAGTATAAGGACTTGGATGGCTTATTTGGGCATGATGTCGTAACTATTCTTGTAAACACTCTGCTGGTACAGTACGCCAGCTGGAGTAAGTGTGAGTATTTCTGTGGCATGATCTAGATGGTTAGGTTCACCAGTTATCCGATGTAGAAATCCTTGCGAGTAGCTTGAGATGGATATATGGAAGAGTCTGTAGGCTGGATTAGTTGTGAAGTTGAGTAGTGTGGGTGCCAGAGGATCTTAGAACTATGGCTGGTTAAGACTGGTTGGGAGGCAAGACTGGGATGGTAAACTTACCTTAATTGTTGCATACTTCTAGATAGAAATGTGGAGGAGCCTGGTCTTGGTGATGGTCTTTACTGGAGCGAGTAATGGAGATAATCTGTAAAGGATAGCTGTAGAATCTGTTGGAAAGGCGGCTAACTCAACAGAAGGTAGTAGACTAAGAAATGTAGATGATTGCATGAGGAATGGTGATGTCCAGGAGCCAGATGATAGTGGTTCAGAGAGCTTGACGGCAGTAAACAGTTAGACACCGGAGATTCAATGATGAATGTTCTGGAAGGCAGCTGGAAGGTCATAGGGCAAGCGATGTCAGTGGAGGAAGCAGGAGTCAGGTAGCATGATCAATGACGTCTGTGATGGAAGGAGAAGTTGCAAAAGGTGACTGGATAATGTCCGTGGTGTCATGAGGTATCATGCAAGTCCTGGTATCTGATGCAGCGATTATGGTGATTTAAGTCAGAGCATGAAAGAATAATCAAAGTCCTTTCCATGCAGAAGGATAGCCTGTGAGGCATGGTAGACAGGAAAGTCCACAGAGACTGAGTAGACAAGATTGGTCGAGAGTATCCAATAAAGAAAGACAAATCTTTCTAGTGTCCAGTCGAATGAGGTTCCGAAATGAATGGTCGGAGCTTATCGAACAGTATGACAACATAAGAGTGTCTGAGGCATGTTTATCCAAGGGATGAGTGTGAGAAGTAGATTCCTCAAGTGAAATGTGCAATGATCCATGAGTATCAGATGGGAACTGTTGGAATGGCCAGAGTAGGAGTATGAGATGGATAACTAGGGAAGTATGTGACTGGGTAGGAAAATATGCCAGGTATGGTAGGATGCCCAAGGATCCACAACAAACAGTATGAAGCCCCAATCCTGGGAGGTGGAGATGAGAAAACTGCTATCAGAAGATGAAAGAAAGTCCAGAATGAATGCTGGCAGTCTGAAGGACTGATCCAGGAAGTGCCAAGCTAGGCGAAGTCGGAGGACATACAGTGCGGGAAGGAGCAGAAGCGGGTCAGCTTCACAGCGAATAGCAGCAAAATGTGAAAGGCTGTAGCAAGCCACTAGATGATGATCCATGGAAGGCCAATGGGTGAAGCTAAGCACCAAGCGTAAGTGGGTGAGGTACGTCAGTCGTAAATCTGACGAAGGCAGCATTTGACGGATAAAAAGGGTGGAAGGTGCTAGACCAAAGAAGGATGGAGTTTCCATATCAGAAAGAAAAATGAACTCACACAGCAGCTGGAAGGAGTGACCTACAGCAAGGAAGACCCAGAAGCAATCAGTCTGGATTGGGATCGATATCGGACCAGCTGGCAAGATCCAAATCATGAGGGATAGGAGGCCAAGGGGTCAAGTATGATGGTCCATGGATGAGTGGGATGGCAAGTGGTGAGGAAGTATGGAAGTTAGGCAGAGTAAAGGGATCCTGAGTCTGGAGAGAAGAGGTAATCAGGTAGGATATGGAAACTGCATAGAAGGCACCTGCAGCTGCAGACACGCTCCTAACAGAAGTAGGTGAGGTGATATGAAGACATGATGCTCCTGATGATGGTTGAGGGTGAAGACATGCATGGGACATGCTCAAGTCCAAGCGGGAGCAGCAAGCGATGGTCTGGTGGAGAGCAAGTAGGATCAAAACAGTTGATTGAAGAAATGAGCATCCAGGCTTGGTAAATGAGGAGAGAGAACTAGTCTTCAATACCACTCTATGGAGGTAGGAGGATGGAGGTGAACAAATTACTGAGGTCCTTACAGATGGGAAGCTGTGACTAAGCAGAGACAGAGGATACGATGATCCAGTGGATCCAGAAACAGGCTACCACTCCCTGATATCAATGAGATAACATGCAGTCGATGGCAACAGGCAGAACCAAGCGTGGAAGGCAGTTGGAGTGTGATGGTCCCATTCCCGAAGGGAAGTGGTGATCTGTATCAGGTAGAGGATGCAGGAAGTGGAAGCAGTGATGCAAGCTCGGTTCTCAACCAGGTATGTTAGTGCAATGAAACTTGAGGGAAGGCTGCAGGCAAAGAAGAATGGAGACTACAAGCAGGAGGAAGTCCAGTTCCACAAGAGGTGCAGCATCCGATAGCAGGTTGAGAATGGACACATATGAAGCAGTGGAATGGAAACTTGGGCATTCATCCATGATGGTACGAGCAAGGTGATCCTGAGTGGATGCAGCTAGGAGAGATAGGGTGATGAGAGTACATATTTGGAGAAGTTCCATTCCCAAAGGGAGGCAGCATCCCGCATCAGGAATAAGATGCAGACAATGGAAGCAGTCGAATACAGATTCAGCCTACCGGTAAGGAAGTTAGCTGGATAGGACCGTGAATAGAGGCTGCAGTCTTAAGTATGATGGAGAAAGTAAGTCAAGCAAAGCTGAGTTCCTGAAGAGAAGCAGCATCCGGGTATCAAGCTGAGAATGTTTAAGTGCAGCAGTAGAACGTACTGTAGACTCAGACACCTGTTGGAGATGGCTGAGGTGAGTAGATGGTAACGTGAGGCAGCCAGGCATAGGTAAAATGATGAGGGCACACTAGGCGTAGAGGTTCCAGTGCAAAAGGGGAAACAGGTGACTGTAGAGTCCGGCTTCCAGCCATGGGAGACAGTGTGATAGGAACCGTAAATCGAGGCTACAGATCAAGTAGGATGTAGCTGACAAGTCTGGCAAAGTCATGTTCCTGAAGGAAAGCAGCGTCCAGGTATCAAGTAGAGAATGCATAAAGGTGAAACTGTGGAATAGAGGTTCAGACACCCATTGATGATGGCTGAGGCGGGATGATCCTGACTTGAGGCATCTAACAGAGGTAGGATGAGGAGGGCACATGATAACGAAGTTCCGTTCCCAAAGGGAAGCAGCAACTGACATGAGGTAGAGAAGCAGGTTAAGACTCCATAGATTGTAGACATGACTCCTATCCCTGGTAGTCAGGGAGAGCTAACCTTCACTCAATGCTGTCCAGCAGAGTTAGGGACAGAGGATGTCAAGTTGGTAAGTAGTATGAGGCAGAGAACATAACGGAATCCCATCCCCATAGACAGGGTAAGCCTACCTTCGCTCAGCACCCCAGAAGGTGTGAGTTAGGGATGGAGTCCGGAATACTGCTGATATGAGCTGGCTAAATTGCAAATGCTGCTGTAGAGAGAGAGAGAGAGAGAGAGAGAGAGTAGAAGTAGGACGTATAACAGGGATAGAATGATAAAGCAGTGGTTGACATTGAGATATATGAAGGGTGGTAAGAATGGTAACACCAGGTAGGGATGACAATGAGGGAAGTGCCTTGAAGCATAATGAGGAGGAAGGAACAGAGACGAATGAAGGTAAAACAAAAAGAGGGTAGTCATGGAATGGAGATGTGCGAGCAAGAGAAGCAATGGTCAGTAGGTACTGTAGCTGGAGGACTGGGATATATCATTCCTTTGTTTAGGGGGAAAAGCAGCAATGATCCATGGTAGTGGGCAACAAAGACAATCTGAAGAGGGTCCAAGTAAGGCATGGGGAAGATAAGGCATGCCAGAAGTGACTTACAAATTAGGCCTAGAACACCCCTCCACCTGCCCCCTGGCTAATTCCTAAAGTAAGCGGGTGAGTGATCCCCCCGCCCACACATTGCTTAAGGTGAAACAGGTAATGCAGATCGCAGGGAGAAATGAACGCAAGTCCAGAGCATAGATGGAGCATGTAGAGACAGTGGAAAATGACCGAAAATTGAGCATCCTGTCCTGGAGGTATACTGGTTAGCTTTGTGGTTTGTAGGGAAGCCTCAGTATTTAGGCTACCATTACATGCATTGTATCTGTGAGCTAGGAGATGAAGCAGGAGGATAAAATGAAGCCTGAGGCACAGATCCTGTTTCCATGCAAATATCAGCAATAGCAAAGACTGAGGATACATGAAAAGTGAGGACATAAACATACTTGTCAAAATATTCTATGTAAAAAGTCTTCCTGGATACTGGACATATGTCCTTAATGCTTCTGCTTGCCTGGAGACACTTGAGCATGTGCTGTGCACTAACTGATACGATAGCCGATCAGTAGTTCAATGATTGGCAGGGTGGTGAGCTGAACAAGCAGTTACCCCAGGATGGTGTTTAGCAGGTAACAAGTACGCGGTAGCTGGAGAGCCATTGCCCTGGAACATGGCTGCTGGGCAGGTACACAGAGAAAATAATGAGTGCAGGGGTACTGGAATTGAAGTGCATGTACTTACTGCTGAAAGCACTGGAAAGCAGTCAGTAGAATCCATATGTCCTTGAAGGGGAAAAGGGCTGCTTAAGGAGACAGTGCCATGAGAGGTAATGCGGAAGGGACAGAGCCATTGGGGATGACAGGAAGTGGGCGCGCACATTGAGGGAGAGGAGGACTGGATTGGAGGGAGGAGTAGGGATGATCATAAGCACCAATGACTGGGAGTCGGGCTGAGCGGGGAGGCCTCAGAAGCATCAGTGGCAGGGAAATCAAAGCCCAAAAAAGGAACCGCACATCAAAAACCCCAGGATGCCCAGGAAGGAGGAGGAGCAGGAAAAGGAGCAGGAAGGAGGGCAGAGCGGCTGCTGACAAAGGAAGGAAGGAAACGCAGGTAGGGAAGAACAAACACAGGAATTGGGACAAGGGATGATGAAAAACAGACAGGAAGGCACGAAGAGGGGAGCACACACCAGAGCAGCAGCACAAGGCAGCACAGCACACAAGCAACTCTGGGAGCTCAGAGAAAAACACTCGCTAAGTAAGGAAGGTGCATTAGTGGAGGGCTTAGAGGTTGTGAGAGGAACTATTCCCCACTCTGAACCTCGGGCCAAGCCCTCCCAAAATGAATTTGCAAAGTTGTTGAAATTCACAAAGTGCCAACTTCACAGAGTTTTTACAAGGTGAAGTTGCCCTTTTTCTAGGCTAATAGACTTAAATTCAACTAACTTCACCCTGACTTCACTATTTTTCTAGGTGAAGCTAGGGGAAGTTACAAAGTGGGAACTTCATGAAGTAATTTGCAAAAGTGAATTTCACAATTTTGTCAGAACTTTGCAGGCGAAGTAAAACATCCCAACATCTCTACTAGTGACCCTCTCCCCTCCCTACCTATTTAGTACTATTCCCCCTATCTCTAGCCTACACATGCTTGAAGCCTCCTAATATTTTTGTGTCCACATCTACTGGCATTCTGTTCCAGGCATCTGGAGTAATGCTTTCTTACATCCTTCTTTAACTTCTTCCCCTCCAGTTTCGTCACATGCCCTCATATCCTGGTGTTCTATGTCATTTGAAAGAGACTCCCTCCTGCACCTTGTTCACCCCTTGGGAGGTACTTGTAGATCTCTATCATATCCCCTCTCACTTTCCTCTTTTCCAGGGTGTACATGTTGAGATCTCTCAGTCTCTCTTCATAGGACATTTGATGCAAGCTCTGCACCATTTTAGTTGTCCTCCTCTGGACTGCCTCCACCCAGTCTATTTACTTTCTAAGGTGTGGCCTCCAGAACTGGACACAATATTCCAGGTGGGGTCTCTCAAGTGGGTGATATACTGTAGTGGCAACACCACTTCCCTCCTCCTCCTGTTGGAGATACCTCTCTCTATGCATCCCAGCATCCCACTGGCCTTATTACTGCTTTGTCACACTGTCCTGCCATTTTGAGGTCATCAGATATGATGACCCCAAGTACCTCTCCTGCTTAATGACTTGTCAGTACTTCCCACCATCCAGTACTCAGCTCTTGGGTTCCTATGCTTAAGGTTTTGGCATTGAACTCCAACTGTCATGCTCTGGACCACTCCTCAACATTCCCAAGCTGATTATAGAAAAACAGTTCAAAGCACCCGTAACTCCAAACAAAACATACTGACGATGTAGATGTCAATAAGGACAATAATGTATTGCAATAACCAGCCAAGAGGTGGCTCAAGTGTGAAATTGAAAAACTAACGTTTCTCCTGGCATGCTGCCAGGCTTCTTCAGAGTTTATACATTACACTGAAAAAGTGCCTTTTTATACAAGTTCAAACACACGTGTGATTGTTAAAAACCAATCAGATACATCAATCAAGTGAGTGAACACCACCTCCATGAATTAAAGTGCTAAGTGTGCTGATATACATATTTATGTTAAACTTGGAATTGTTTTCCATAGCATGAACATATTATACATCCAACATTCAAAAGTTATATGCTAATGGGACTATTCCAGGCACAATGCAATCCTATTTTATTTTATTTCATTGCACAGCAGCTGCTGAATGCTTTATTTACATTAGCATCTCCCCCCATATTGTATTTAACATGCTAACAAACTGTAATGTCTCCTATTTTTTAAATAATTACTGAATATAACACACCTAAGCCAATTTATTTTCAGTAGTGTGTCCCTCATCTTTAACATCTATATTTATTTAGAAAGGCACTCAGATCTATGCTGTCACTGAATCCTTTATTCTGGCGAGCTCCCAAGTTAAATATCCAATAGCTTTCTCATTGCCCTATGATTTTATTCAGATCCCCGCCCCTGCTGCCTATTTTTACTAATTCAATGCTTATAAAGTGAATATTGTGCTGTTTAGAAATATTCTCCATAACATGTTTAGTAACTGCATAGGATAAATCACCTTTTTCCAGCGCTCTTATATGTTCATCTATCCTTGTTCGAAATTTTCTAATTGTGCGGCCTGTACAAAAGGCCCCACAGCTACAGGTGAGCATGTATACCACGCCATTACTGTCACATGTGATCAAATCATTAATCTGAACTTTCTTGTTAGTTTCTGGGTGTGTAATTTCTTTGCAAGTCCTTACATATTTACAGAAACTGCACCTACCACAGTGGTGTGTTCCTGTAGGTGCAGGTGCAAGTAGCATTTGTTTTAATGGTTCAGGCCCTGGCATTATATTACTAACAACCATATCTCCAATGTTTCTGCACCTGCGGAACACTATGCTAGGTTCTTTTTCACTAATCAAATTAAGTTTGGGCTCAAGTTGTAATATCGACCAATTGCTCCTAATAATTTGTTTCACTTTTTCAGCTCTGCTAGAAAAATTTGTTACAAATGAACATCCCTGTTTATTATCACTAGTTCTGTGGACATATTGCAATGTACATTCTTGATTCATGTTATCCACCTTTTGGATTGCTGTAGCTATGCTATGCCTACTATATCCTCGTTCCTGGAATCTACGGACCTGTACTCCCTTTTTATGTACAAATTCTGACTGTTCCGTGCAGATATGGAGAGTGTGAACTAACTGGTCCTTTGGTATATTGTGACGTACATGGAAGGGGTGACAACTATCAAACCTCAATAAACTGTTGTGGTCTGTTTTTTTCTGAAAAAGTGTTGAACACCTCCCTTGTAATCCTTGTATAGCTTCAGGTCCAGGAAATGTATGGTTGTCTGATCCAATTCATACTTATAGGTCAGACAACTGCTAGTTGATCCCATCCATTTAATAAAGAGTGTAAATTCCTCTCTAGTCCCCTTCCATACTATTAATATGTCATCAATAAAGTGCCGTCACAAATCCACCTTGGATAAAAATGGATTTGTAGCCACACTGCACAGATGCTCACACTCCCATCTGCCCACAAAAAGGTTAGCGTAACTAGGGGCCACTGTAGTGCCCATAGCTGTACCCCTAACTTGGTGGTACAGCTGGTCCTGAAAGAGAAAAACATTATTTTGCAACACTATTCTAGCTAGCTCTAATACAAAATGAGTGAGACTTGCAACACATTCTGATGTAGGTCTTAACTCCAGAAAATAAGACAATGCATCAAGTCCCTCTGTGTGAGCAATAACTGTGTATAACGAATTAACATCAATTACAGCAAAAAAAAACACTCTGGTTCCATCCATAAATCTTCAACTAGTTTGACAATTTCAGTTGAATCTCTTATATAGGACCTCAAATTCTATACTATAGGCTGTAAAAATTGGTCAACATACATTGATAATGGTTCTGTGAACCAGTCTCTACCTGATACTATTGGGCGGCCTGGTGGTGGTGAGATGTTCTTGTGTATTTTAGGTAAGATATATAAAACTGGGATTTTGGGGCAGCTTATAGTCATAGTTTTATACAACAATTCAGTGATGTAGCCTTTCATAAAGCTACTGCTTAGCATATTATCAATTTCTTTCTTGAAATGCATTATAATTTGTCTTGGAACCCCTTTGTAAAATGTGGTATCATTTAGCAATCTAAGTATTTCACTTACATAATCAGTTGTATTCATTTCTACTGCTGCCCCTCCCTTGTCTGCAGCCTTAATAGTTACATTTGTGTTGCTGCTTAATGAATCAATAGCTAGTCTCTCTTCCTTATTACAATTATTCCTATAAATTTCCATGGGCATTTCTTTCAATTTGGCAAGATCTAATTCACATTTACATATAAATGTGGACACAATGGGGTTTAACGGGGGACAAAATATAGATCTTGGGCTCAATCTCTTATCTGGTGGTCTGTTATCATTACTATTTTCAGGATCTTCAAACATACATTTCAACATTAGATTTCTACCAAATTTGTTCAGGTCTACACATGTACTGAAGAAATTTATATCAGATGTAGGACAGAAAGCAAGCCCTTTACTTAATACAGACAGTTCTGGTGCTGTTAGCTCATAGCTTGATATGTAACAACAGGTGTTAAATTTATGGGGAATGTAATGTGAGCTTGGAGTCAGCAACATTGATTTCAAAAGGTAAGTCTGTTTCCAAACTTGCATTATCTTCAATGGACTGTATGGGGGTGGGGGTAAAGGCAGATGTGAGGCTAGGCATAAGAGGTACACCTGCTTGTCGCAGTGTAGTCTGAATTAATACTTGTTCCTGCCTCCTCTTCCATGCTGCCCCCCCCGTCCTCCACTTGAATAATATGTTGTTTGAAAGTGCGTTCTGCACTGACGCTGGCTTCGCCTCGTCCCCTGGGCATATGTTGGAGATGGTCCCCCCCTCTGCTTCCCCCATATCTCCATCGGAAGGGGCATCGGAACCATCAGTGTCAGAGGGGCCTGTAGTGTAGTCTAATACTGTGCCTTCCCCCTGTGCTTCTTTGCTATTAACAGTACTTTTTTTTAGAATGGACTTTAACTTTGTCTCATCTTCATTCCAGTTAAATACCCTTTCAGCCCTTATAAATTTTCTCTGTTTTTGTTTTTTAATTTTGATGTCATACTTAAACACTTTGTCCATCAAAATTTTATTGAATTTCTCCAATTCTTCTGGTAATGTGCAGGCTTTTAATGCTGCCTCCTTGTTGTTAATCTCTTCAGTCAATGCATCCCTAGCTGGTTCTGTGAATTCCAAAATTAATTGTATGTTTTTTATGGAAGCTTCTTGCATGTTTCCATGCCACTGATTCATAAAGTCAACATTATCCATTCCATGTGAAGGTTTCTGCATTATGTGGAGCCCTCTAGGAACTCTTTTGACCACCAGATATGCCTCAAGGGTTGTTTTGTGCCAAAACATTCTTCTCCCCTTGAGAACCAGTTTTTTAAATTTACGAAAAAGAGCTTTGTTATCGGACTCACCAGCTGTTTGTTGTGCATCTTGGTTCTGCTCTCCCAGGAGGGGCTTCACGCCATCTGCAGTGTCAAAAACCGCTTTCGCAAAGCCACCCGTCAGAATGCTCATCTGCACAGCTCCATTTTGGTCTTCTCTTGTCGTCATCCTCACATAGTATGGTATGGAGGTAAAAACACTCCGACCATGTACGATGTTACTTGAGAGAGTTCCGGGCTGTTTCAATCCTTGTTCCGACTCATTTTTTATAAACGATCAAAAGGCCGGTTAAATAGTGCACTACCTGGTAAAATAGAGGAAAAGCCTCCGGGTATTAAGCCGATTTTGTTTGGTTTTTACTCCTTTACACTTTGGAAACCTGTGCTGCATCGTAACAAGCAGAAAAGTGAAGAGATGAACCAAGCACCAGGAAGTTAACTGCTACGGTGCTGCATGATAGGACACACGATGCAGAAAAACAGTTCAAAGCACCCGTAGCTCCAAACAAAACATACTGACGATGTAGATGTCAATAAGGACAATAATTTATTGCAATAACTGGCCAAGAGGTGGCTCAAGTGTGAAATTGAAAAACTAACGTTTCTTCTGGCGAGCTGCCAGGCTTCTTCAGAGTTTATACATTACACTAAAAAAGTGCCTTTTTATACAAGTTCAAACACACATGTGATTGTTAAAAACCAATCAGATACAAGGTGATTATGTATTCTTTCTGCCCCCTCCTAAGTGTCCACCCTATTACAAATTTCGGAGCTATCTGCAAAAAGGCATACTTTCCCTTCCAGTTTTTCTGCAATGTCACATACAAAGACATTGAAGTGGACTGGTCCCAGTATTGAGCCCTGTGGCACAACAATGGTTATTCTCCTCTCATTAGAGTGAGTGCTGTTAACCACTACCCTCTATCACCTATCCAGTAACCAGTTCCTTATCCAGTTCACTACTTTGGATCCTACCCCCTAGGCTGCTCAGTTTTTGTTTTATCAGGCACCTGTGTGGTTCCTGTGCGGCACAGTGTCAAAGGCCTTGCTAAAGTCCTGACTGATCATGCGGACTGCCCTCCCCTCATCCATTTCCATTGTTACCCAGTCGAAGAAATTGATCAGATTCATCTAGCTTGACCCCCCCCCCCATGAATCCATGCTGCCTTTGGTTCTACAGCCCCTTAGATTCAAGATACTCTGCCAATCGTTCCTTTATAGCATCATGGTTAAAAGCACTGAGCTGAAAACCTGGAGACCTCAGTCTGAATCACATCAGCACCCACTTGTATACTGTGTTACCCTGAGCAAGTCACTTAATTTCCTTGTGCTCCCAGATCACTCCTGAAAATAATCTCCAGCTTAGTGTTCCTTTCCCGGTTAAACAATCCCCCCCCCCCAACAGGGTTTCCATTAATTTCCCAACCACTGTTGTGAGACTGACTGGCCTGTAGTTGCTAGCCTTCTCCCCTGCTGCTGCTGCTGTTATGAAGTGGGGCATGACTGTTCTCTAGTCTGCAGGAACCAAACCAGTAATCAGTAAGCTGTTTAATAAGTCCATAAGTGGAGCAGCTAGCACATCCATGAGTTCCTTTAACACCTTTGAGTGTATCCCATGTGGTACCATAGCCATGTCCAGTTTTAGGACTGCAAATCCCTTCAGGACTCTTTCTCTGAAAATAGACTTGTATCCATCTCCCCACCTTGTTCCTGTTGCTCACTGGTCCCTCCACAGAAAAGACAAAACAGAAGTACCTGTTCAGGATGTCCGCTTTTTTCTTGATCATCTTCAGTGCAGTCTCATCCTCCTCTGACCCTCCTTATCCTCACTTTCCCTTTGCTTAGGTTCCTCTTCTCAATGATGTGCTGAAGAAAGTCTTATCCCCTTTAGCTACCATTTTTCCTATCTTTCGTACGTCTGTGCCTTTGCTCTCCTCACTGCTTTCCTTCTATTTTACCTGATATACATTTCTGTCTTCTTCCCTCTGCATTTCCATATACCTCCGAAATATCACCCGTTTCTTCCTCACTATCTTGGCCATTTTCCTAGAGGACCATACATGCTTCTTTTTCCTTCTTGTCTGTCTTACTTCCTTTATGCAGATGTTGGTTGCCTTAATTATGCCCGCATTTATTTTCTCCACTGTGCCTCTTCCCTTCCCTTGTAATCCCTCCAAAGGGTCAGTTACTGAGGGCAGGCTCCCATTTCTTCAAATTCCACATTCCTAAAGTCCAGAACCCTCGTCCTCATGTGATTTGCCTCTGTTCCTATCTTTATGTTAGACCACACTGTATGGTGATCACTGGTAAATAGGGTACTGCCCACTGTGTCACTAGCAATGCTCTCCCAGTTTGTAAGCACCAGGTCTAACACTGCTCCATCCCTAGTGGGTTCCTTGACTAGCTTCCTGAGAAAAGCCCCTTGTAGGGAGTCAAAGATGGCTCTGCTCCTTGCTGAAGCTGCAGTTGGAAGGCTCCAATCCACATATTGCAGACTATAGACCCCGGCTGGCAGCATCTCTCTCTTACTTGCCATCCTAATATTTTTCACCAGTGCCTTATCCAACTATTCACCCTGTGCTGGATACCACCCCTGTACAGATAGCACCCCCAGATGACCTATTGCACCTTCAACCATAATTTTTCCTCCAGTTGACTCTGTGGCCTTGATTTCCTCCCTTACATATAGTACAACCCTTCTTCCCTTCCCTGTCTCTTCTGAGCAAAGAATAGGCTGCTACGGCCATGTTGCATTCATGGCTGTCAGTGCACCATGACTCCATTTTGGCCAGTAAATCCAGGTTAGCCTCCTCCATGATGGCCTCAAGGTCTGGAATGTTATTTCCCAGACTCCTTGCATTGGTGTACATGGCTCTCCCTACCTTACTACCACCCTGCCTGCTTCCTTGCTTCCCCCAACTTGTGATGTTCCCTGAAGCTGCCCCTCTTCTCTTCTGAACTTCTCCATTACCTGTCTCCTTTACTCCTTTCTTCTTGCTTTCCAGATTTATACCACTTTCCAGATTTATACTGCTTTACATATTTATACCCCCTTGAGCTCTGCTTTGTCCACATCCCCATCTTTTTTTACCCTGCCCTGGGGTAGCTTACTCTAATCAGGCTGTCCCTCCCTACTGCTTCATTATCTGGGGGTGGGCGATTGTTGCCTTCCTTGGTTTTACAGCTCCCCCAGATAGTTTAAATGCTCATTCAAGTAGCATTTAAACAACCCACTAACATCTGTGTACCCCTCCTGGAAGGAGATGGGCATGTCTCCCACAAAGGCCCATATCCTTCCAGGTTGACCCCCAGTCCCAATGTAACCTCATACCTCTTCCAAGCACCATGCCTTCAACCAATTGTTGAAAGCCCATGTGCAGAGTGTCCTATGCTGTCCCCACCCATATACAGATAACACTTCATCAAAAGCCACTGTGCATCCAACATGCTTGTGGCCCTTCCCCAGCTTCCTGAAATTTCTCTGCACTACCCATACCCTATCCTTGCCACATCATTTGTCCCCAGATGGACAAGGACATCTAGCTTGCTCCCATTTCCTATTGCCTAGAGACCCTGCTGTCCATCCCAGAAAGCATTTGAAGACTCTCCTTCTTATGATGACAAATTTAACTTTGATACACCTAAAATCAGATTTGGTATGTGTATTGACTCAGTGTGATCTACTCTAACTCAAAGGGCACCGCCCGTTTTTAAACTTATACAAATCTAGTTAAAAAAATAATTTCCAGTAAGCAGTGGTGAGGCCTGTCAGTAACAAATCTGGAGCCAGATATTCAAACTTTGCACCTGGCACAAATCCATTGTGTTGGAATAGTGCCAAATTTGTGCCAGGCTGCAATATTCAGAAGGCCTTTTAGCTCCGGTGCTGTGTGATAGCACCGACGCTAAAAGTTAATGTATTCAGGGGAGGGAGTGAGGGGAGTGGCTGTGAATGCCGGCACACTGGCATATTCAAAATAATAGTATCGCACAACAGGGGTTTGCCATCTGCAAAAAGCAGGCAGTAATGCAGTGTGCCCATTCTGTGCTAAGTTGAAGTAATCTGAAGTAATTTGACTTCCACTGCTGGCAGTCTAGTGGCCCCCCAGCCTGATCCTCGACTCTCATAGGCTGTAAAAACATTTATTTCTCCTGATAGTCTAGCAACCCACCACCCCCTCAGCCTATTCCCAGACTCCCGTGGGATGTAAAAACATTTACTGTTCACTGGTAGTCTAGTGGCCCCTTACCCTCCCAGCCCAATCCCTGACTCACGTAGGCTGCAAAAACATATACTTTTCCATGGTAGTCTAGCAGCTCCCCACCCTCCAGCCTGATCCTCGACTTCTGTAGGCTGTAAAAAAAAAAAATTTCCTGGTAGTGTAGCGGACAGCCTGCCCCCCGTCATGATCCCTGACCCCTGTAGTATGTCAAAACAGGTATTCTACCTGGTAATCCAGTGGCCCCCCCCACCCGGCAGTTCCAACCCCTGTGCCCTGCAAACAATCCTCGAACGGAGCCAGTGACTGGCTCAACCCACCACTCAACTTCACGGCCAGTTGTCGACTGAGTGTTGAATGAGCACATACCATAATAAGTAATGAATGAGCGCATACTCACGCTCCTTCATTACTCACTACGGTACACAATCATTTAACATTCAGTCGGAGGATGACCGTAGAGGTGAGTGGTGGGATGAGCCAGTTGCTGGCTCTGTTCAGAGATGGTTGGGGGGGCACAAGGGCCAGCTCTGCCAGGAGGGGGGTAAGGGGCCACTGGACTACCAGGGAGAAGACATGTTTTGACATATTACAGGGGATTGGGGATCATGACGGAGGGTGGGGGCACTGCTAGACTACCAGGGAAAATAAAATGTTTTTTCAGCCTAAGGGAGTTGGGGATCAGGCTGGGGGTGGGGGCCCACTAGACTACCTGGGAAAAGTAGAGCTAATGTTTAACAGGGTGGGAGGTATTGGGCAATATAGATTGCCCAGGGCATACGAGGTCCGACGCCAGGCGCGGAGGGCCTTATAGCCCTGGAAGGTCCGGTATTGCCCATACCACCCACCCTGGAGGGTATTATTGCACTTAGAAAATGGGCACTGTAAAAAAAAAAAGAAAAAAAAAAAGGAAAACAAATTAATTAAAAATTACTTTTTAGAATGTTTTGAAATGAAATAGTTCCTCCGCCTGCATTACAAGGATGGCCTTTTGTCCAAATGCAGACAATAGTTAGAAAGTTGGCAGAATGCAGCAGATTCTTTCATTTCTTTTTTTAGTTGAACAGCCCCCCCCCCAACACATATTACAATTGTTTTATTTACTCTGTACACTTGCTTTGTTTTATGTTGAGAAGCTGTTTTTGTCTTGCTGATGTTTTTTTTCACACAGGTCAGAGGTTGCGTTTTTTCACACTGGGGTAGGTCAGAGGTTGCGATCGTGACATGGAAGCGCGGTGTGGGAGAGTAAGCGGGTGTTGTCGGGAGCCAGTTGTTTAATATATTTTTCTTTGTTGGGCTTCGCTGCTTGTTTTATTTTTTTTATACATTCCTCATCCTTGCTGCCTTCCATGTAGACCAGGACTGTGAAGGGGAGCATCTGTTTTAGTCACGAAGTCAGCGAGCGGGCGACCAACCGACCGGAGCAGGGAGGAGCAAGAGTGCTGACAGTTGTGGGAATATGAGTGCCTAAACATTCACCGTAACAGTATCGGGGATTGCAGTGCATGGGGAAAGATCAGTGGTGGCAGTGTTTTAGAGGTGAGCAGTAGTACACATTTGAAATCTTTTGTTTTGTGAACAGACATTGCAACCGGCAGGAGGAGGGAGGAGCGAAAGTGTCATCGGGTGACCGAGATTTTGTTGTAACTGTGTGGGGAATCGGGGGCATGGGACAAGGTGCATATTTTTAATTTAGAAAAACAGACATTAAAAAATAAATGTAGCTAGCAGGCAGTTGTTTAAGTCAGGGAGGAGTGTACCGGGAGAATTGATGGTGGTGGGGGCTCTCTCACTAAGCGAGGGAACAAAATGGCGGCATTTTACAATTTAAATGAGTTGTTGCAGCCAATTAGGTAGCAGGGTGGGCCCTACAATACTTACTGGGTGAAGGGGCACTGTAGACTGGTACTTTTTGTTTCCTGGGCATCTATTGAAAGTTAATGTACCCCCTTGGCAAGGGTACTAGCCAATCAGATGCCAGGAAATAAAAAGCCCATTTTCTAAGTTTTAATATCCCATGTGAGCTGGGGATTGGGCTTGGGGTTGGGGGGCTGCTAGACTACCAGGGAAACTATATGGGCCAGATTCACAAAGGTTGGATGCAATCTGCAACAATGGCAGCTTGTGCCAACGGTCCCTGTGTCCTGGACTCTGTGCCCGATTCAGGATCAGATCTGGTCCAGAGGTCTGTGTCTGATGGCTTTCAGCATTGGTCAAACAGATCATGCAGTGACCATGAATGCCGCAAGCTGTGGGACAGACGGGTGGCAGATGCACCCTCAGAGTCCCCTATGGGCATCACGGCAGTAGGTCATGCACCCTCCCAGCCCCAATCCCCAACAGTGTAGATACTGGACAGCCCATGTGGGCTACAGCCCCTCCAAGCCCCATCACCACGTATGTAGTAAGAAAGCTAGTATGAGCTAGCACACCCAACACAGCCCCGAACCCCAATTCCCTGTCCCAATCCCCCCAACAATTGTAGTAGCTGTTGTGCATGTACAGTATGGCATTCAAATAATTATTCAAGGTATCCCTGATGGTCTAGCACCCACCAACCCCCACCCAGCAGTGCCAGACCACCCCGCTTCCCCCCACACCCTTACCCAACCGACGACTGGCACAGCCCACCTCTTACCACTGCAGCCAGCCGCTGACTGAGCTTAGCTCTGAACATGTACTGTAAATAGTACATGCTCAGTGAATGACAGCAGATGTGATTCGCTGAGCGCGTACTATAGTACGCACTCAGAGTGAAGCTCATTCGGCAGCTGGTCAAATTGGTGAGAGGTGGGCTGTGTGAGTCACCAGTTGGTTGCAGGTGTGGGGGAGAATGGGGTGGTCTGGCACTGCCAGGTTGGGGGGGTAGGGGAGCTGATAGATGACCAGGGACACCTTGAATAATTATTTTAATGCCATACTGTACATGAACAAAAGCTAATACAATTGTCAGGGGGATAGGGACAGGGAATCAGGGTTCGGGGATTGGGGCTGTGTTGGGGGGCTACTAGCCCATTTGGACTTTCTTACTACATACACAGGGCTGGGGCTTTGGGGGGGCTATAGCCCACACGGGCTTTCCAGTATCTTCACCTTTGGGGATTAGGCTTTGGGTGGTGGGGGGCCACTAGACCATGAGGGCTACACTGGGGGAACTACATAATGGTGGGGTACTGCTTTGGGGATCATTGCTGAGGGGGGTGGTAGCCCACTATTCCCAACAACGGGGACACATTGGGAACCCCTGATGGAGGGCAAAGAACACTTAAGCCAGTTCATGCCTGGCATAATTGTTCTTTGATGAATATCCACCAGGGGTTGTTTCTGAATCCCAAATTAAGGATGTGGCAGCCTCCCTTACCGAATTGGGTGCAGCGATGCCGTAAACCCGCTTGTGCCATGTCACAGCTGGGTTTATGATGCAAATGGTGGCCGATGTCCACCTTGATGCAAGTATCCTGCAGCATGTCGGAGGCTGCTTTCCTGAATCTCAAATGGCATAACTCATGGAGAAAAGCGCTACTTACACCATTTTTGTTGTGTAATTCACTCTGGGCCATGCGTGACCTTTTGTGGATCTGACCCCATATTTTCACATCCTACGTGAGTCAGGGATAGGGCTGGGAGGGAGCCGCCTTACTACCAGTGAAAAATATATGTTTTTACATCCTACTTGAGTTGGGGATTGGGCTGGGGGGGGCTGCTAGACTACCAGTAAAATAAATGGTTTTACATCCTACGGGAGATGGGAATCAGGCTGGTGGGGGCCACTAGACTACCAGGGACAATACATGGTTTTACACTATACGGGAGTCAGGGATTGGGCTAGGGGTGGGGGGGGGGCACTAGACTACCAGGATGTGGTTGACTATGTTCCGTAAGGGAATATACCTCCCAAGTATCCCTCATTATGAGGGACATCCCTCACTGTACACCTCTACATTGCCCTGTCCCTCCTCTGTACCTTACGGAAATGGTGCTGCATACTCAGAGAATGTGATGTCAAGTCATACATTCAGGTGGCACTGAATATTCTTCGATGCTACATAGATGGGTTACTTTGTGCAAGCGAAGGCACTGGTTCCACTGTGATCTGAGCTTGTATCTCCATATATGATGCTGTTGCATATCACTCAACAGTCCCTGATTTTCAGGGACGTCCCTGATCTTGCCTCATGACATTCCTGTGTCTCTTGTATAATATGTGTTTACACGACAGAACAATGGGGACTGTAAGCACTTAATAATGTCACACATCAACATTACAGGCTTGTTCTTCTTCAGAACATGCATCTCACACCAACCCCCCCCCTCTTCTTTCAGCATTCTGAATGAATGGTACCAGTTCTTCAGATGTGTCCCTGATTTGGGGTCTTTGTCCCTGAGTTCCTTAAGCATTGTCCCTGATTTATGTGGAAAGAGGTTGATAGGTATGCTGCTATATTCCTCAGTGTGATAGTCACTGTCCCTCATTGCCCCTCAGTCAACATGTATGTGGCCCTCATTGAGTGCTGCATGGGTGAGTGGTATGCGCTGACTGTGCCTGCAAACACTCATTTCCTGCAGCATCCAGCCTGTACATCCATTCCGACAAACAGGGGGCTGCTGTGAGCACAACCTGGCCTGCAGCTTCCAGCCTGTACTTCTATTCTGACCAACAGGTGGTTGCTGTGAGCTCCTTGTAATAGTGCCAGGCAAAGTAGATGGGAGTAGCAAGGCAAGGCAAGGCAAATTTTATTTTTCTGGCACCCAATTCCGGAGGCTCTGGGTGCCGAACAACAAAAACATACTATCAATACAATAATACCAATCAGTATAAAAATGATAAAATATCAGCATACATGAATATAATTAATAAATATCTCTCTAAAAGCTGAAGCTCAAACAGAACAGCAGGGCACCCAGGGAGGACTAATGCCTAAGGTCCAGGAAGGCCTGATTTAACAGGAAGGCCTTGAGGTGAGCCTTAAAATCCTCAACTGAAGGGGCCTCCTAAATTGATGGTGGAAGCGAATTCCACAGGACAGGGCTGGAAACACTAAATGTTCTGTCGCCGGCAGTTTTAAGCCTCGTCCTGGGAATCGCCAGGAGGCCCCTAGAGGAGGACCAGAGGGAGCGGACCGGGACGGCAGATGTAAGAAGATCTGACAGGTAACCAGGACCCTGCCCATGTAGGATCTTAAAGGTGAGAAAACCCACCTTGAAGAGAATCCTCCACCTTACTGACTACCAGTGCAGCCCGCGCAAAACCAGGGTGATATGACAAAAGTTCAGCTGCCCAGTTAGCAGCCTAGCGGATGCATTCTGCACTGGTTGCAGCCAGTGGGGGTTCACTCCAGATACCCCATGGTAGAGCATATTACAGTAATGAAGTCTGGATGTCATGAAGTCATGCACCAAGGTGGGGAGGTCATAGATGGGACTAGAGGCTTGACCCTGGCAATATTCCTAAGATGGTGAAACCTTGCCTGGACAACAGATGATACCTGAAAATCAAATGACAATCTGCTGTCAAAGGTCATGTCAAGGTCTCGCACCCTAAAAGAAGTCCTCAATGGTGCAGACCCCAGGAATAAACTGGTTTTGACGCCAGAGGGCAACCTGTTCCATCTTCTGTTCAACTCCACCACCAGTACCTCCATCTTGTCAGGTTCAGTCACAACCAGCTGGAAGACATCCAGTCATTTATCTCTGTGAGGCAGCTGTTTAGTACTTCCACTGCACTAGAAGTTACTGGGGCAAAGGAAAGATACAGCTGGGTATCATTGGCATAGCAATGAAAACCCAAACCGTACATTCTAATGAGCTTACCCAGGGGCAGCATGTAAACAGCAAATAACATGGTGACAAGATTGAACCTTGATGTACTGTACACAACAGGAGGCTAGAGGGGGAGGAGGAGAAATTCCCCATCAGAACTTGTTACCTCCTGTTCGTGAGGTATAACTCAAACCAGCAGATGATAAAGCCAGTGAGCCCACAAAACTCCCTCAGGCAGTCAAGCAACACACAATGGCCTACCATATCAAAAGCTGAAGAGAGAATGAGAAGGAATAGAATTGTACCCTCCCCCTGATCCCTAGCCCTGAGGAGGTCATTATGCACCAGGACCAATGCAGTTTCTGTACTATGCCTCGCACGGAAACCAGACTGGAATGGGTCATAGAGATTGAAGACCATGAGGTGCTCCTCAAGTTGTTGCACCATAACTTTCTCAACAACTTTTCCCAAAAATGGGAGGTTGGAGATTGGACAGTAATTCACCTTGACATCAGGGTCTAATGATATTTTTTTTCAGGAAGGGATGAACCAGCACCTCCTTCAAGGCATCTGGGAAAATCCCCTCCATCAAAGAACACCAGACAATCAAGGTGAACACCGGGCCAACAGTGTTGACATGTCTCATCAAGAAACGTGTTGGCACAGGGTCCAGTTCACAATATGTGTGCTTTAACCCGGAAGCAACCCCAATGACCTCCGACACCTCCACTGGTTTAACCTCCCCCAAACTAGGTGGAGTGCTCTCTGGACAAACCAGATGATCACTGTAGGCCACTGTAAGGCTCACTGGTGGCACACCCTGATGGATGGTGGATACCCTGTCCGAGAAGAATTGAGCGAACTCTTTGCACAAGGCATCGGAAAAAGTATTTTTCGGCTGGAGACAGACTGGATTTAAGAGCCTGTCCACAGTACAAAAGAGCACAGTCAGTCGATTCTTCCCTAGCAATCTCTCTGTACAGGAACTCTTCCTTCTTACAAGTGATTGCCCCTGATACTCACAATAGTGTGAGCGTACAGCCAGTCTAGCCACCTCCAGGCAAGACTTCTGCCAGCAGCACTCCAGCTTCCGACCCACAATCTTCATCACCTTGAGCTCCCCATCAAACCAAGGGGACCTCAAGTGAGAAGATCTAGGTCATACACAGGCTGGTGTGAGGGAGTCGAGTGCTGCCGTCATCACCCTATTATAGGTGGCAACTGCTATGCTTGAACCCACAACACATGCACTGTCCACACTAGATAAATTAGCCACCGCCAAGAATCAATCCAGGGTCAAACCCCTCAAAGGGCGATATCTGACCATCTCCACAAGGGGAGGCCTCACGGGTGGAGCCCTGAGCGAGAACCCACCATGCAGTGATCAGACCCAATAACTTGGTCAATCTTGAGGTTACTAACCTCAAGCTCCATTGAGAAGACCAGGTCCAACAGGGAACGAAGAAAGACCAAGGGAGTGATAGTGAGGCTTAATAAAGGGGGGTGGGGGTGGGCAGAGGGTGACTGTGAAAAAGAAGAGATATTAAACAAATATTTTTGCTCAGTATTCACAAGTGAAGAAGAGGAGGTACCTAAACCAAATGACAGAAACACTCTGGATAGGGGGATTAATACGAGCCCATTCACAGAATAAGGAGTTCTGAAAGAACTCTTAAAACTGAAGGTGGACAAAGCAATGGGGCCTGATGGGATTCATTTCAGAATTTTAAAAGAACTATGGGTAGAACTAGTGACACCACTGACTACCCTCTTTAACAAATCATGGCAGGATGGGGAGGTACCTGAGGACTGGAGTAGGGCAGATGTGATTCCACTTCACAAAAGTGGAAGCAGGGCAGAGGCAGGAAACTACAGACCTGTTAGTTTGACCTCAGTGATAGGGAGAATGATGGAATCACTTCTGAAGGAAAGAATTGTTGAGTACCTAGAGGCCAGAAGGGCACAGGATCCAAGGCAGCGTGGATTCACAGCAGGAAGGTCACGTCAGACGAATCTAATAGATTTCTTTGACTGGGTGATCAAAGTAGTAGATCAGGGAGGGGCTGTGGACATGGCCTACCTAGACTTTAGCAAGGCATTTGACACAGGCTAATGTAAAATGTTAATATACAAGTTAGTCAGCCTGGTAGTCAGTACCAAGATGGTAGCGTGGATAAAAAATTGGCTGGAGAACAGGACACAGAGGTTAATAGTAAACGGAGTCCACTCTGAAGAAAGGGGGGTTATTAGTGGGGTACTGCAGGGTTCAGTTCTAGGACCTGTCCTCTTTTATGTCTTTATAAGTGACATTGCAGAGGGACTGAAAGGAAAAGTATGTCTCTTTGCAGACGACACAAAGATCTGCAACAGGGTTGATACATGAGGTGGGGTGGAAAGGATGAGAAGGGACTTGGCAAGGTTGTAGGAATGGTCAAATGTATGGCAGCTTAGATTCAGTGCTAAGAAGTGCAAAGTAATGCACCTGGAAAACAATAACCCAGGGGAAGAGTACACTATGGAGGGTGAGATACTAACAACAACAAAAATGGAAAGGGACCTGTGGGTAGTCATATCAGATTACCTAAAGGTGGGCAAGCATTGTGAGAGGGCAGTAAGGAGGGCTGGGGGGAATACTGGGATGTATAGGAAGAGGCATCACCAGTAGAAAACAGGAAGTTGTTATCCCTCTGTACAGACAGCTGGTGAGACCCCATCTGGAGTACTGCGTGCAGTTCTGGAGACCCATTCTCCACAAGGACATAGACAGGATGGAGGCAGTCCAGAGGAGGGCAACTAAAATGGTGCAGGGTATGCACCAGAAGACATATGAAGAGAGACTTAAGGAGCTTAACATGTATACCTTCTAGGAAAGGAGGGACGGGGGGACATGATAGAAACTTTCAAGTACCTCAAGGAAATCAACAAAGTCCAAGAGGGTAGCATCTTTCAGAAAAAGAGATGTGCAAGAACAATGGGGCATAATTTAAAGATAGAAGAGGGACTTCTCAGAGGTAATGTGAGGAAGTATTTTTTCAAGGAGAGGGTTGTGGATGCATGGAACAGCCTTCCTGTGGAGGTTGTGGAGTCAAAAACAGTGGGGATATTCAAGAATGCATGGGACAGACATAAAGCAATTCTAGGGGTTGGGCGTAGGAGGAAGTAGACTGTTGGTTAACTAGGATCTGCAGCTTATCCATTAGGCAGGGAAATGGGCAGACTGGGTGGGCCAAGTGGTCCTTATCTGCCATCAAATTCTATGTTTCTGTGTCCGTCCTGGTGGGTTGCAGCTTAAACTTCCTGTGACAGGCCCAGAGATGACATAGTCTGGAGTAGGTTATAACCTAGCCTAGAATCCTTGTCATCAGCCCAGGCATTAAAGTCCCCCAGGACCAAACACCAGGGGGACTCCAATATCATGCCAGCGATGAGGTCAGCTGCCTCCTGCAGGAATTCCCCTGCTGCCCCAGGTGGGCGGTAAATCAGGAGAATCCTACAACCTGTGCCCTGGACCCCCACATGCTGCCACACATTCAAATGAACCCGGTCTTACCACTGAGTACACAGAGAAGCCAAGCTCGGATCTAAAACAGATGACTACTCCCCAACCCCTGCTGCATTCCACTCTATAGCAGTGCACCACAGAGTATCCGGGGAGACAGTGGCCTCTAAAACTGGACCAACATCATCACCTACCAAGGTCTCTGTAATGCATGCCAGAGCGACCAAGGAAATCAAATCCGCGGTCTTGTTTCTAATTGATCTGGCATTGCACAGCACTACCCTCAGGGGCTTGGTGGACAGTGTAGTCCTTCTGTCTACCTGCCTACTCAGTCTGCTAGAAACCCTGAGAACAGGAACCAGATACCTTTCACCTCTCACATGAACCTGTTGATATCCAGGGTGCCTTCTGCAACCGACCAACCCAATCTTCCCCCCTCCCATAGTGCACAGGGCACCATGCCATATATGATCAATACACCTTCTCTTAATCCCAGCCTCTTGACAGCAACGTGCAATAGTGATGGAAATTGGGAGGTCGGTGAAAGGCCGCAGATCAAGCAGCTGAGACACCCCGTACACTATCTGGACCCGCCCCAGGCCCCCCAGTCCTTCCAAACACATAGAGTCCAACCACAAAGAGCCCCTGAGAACTAATTCATCCACTCACTCAAACCAACCACACCACTTACTACAGGTAACAAACTTAGCCACTCACACACCATTCACAGAAACTTAAATTAAAAAAACCTAGTACCCAGGCCCACCCAGCCACCAAAGAGAAGGACAAAGTAAGAAGCAGGCCTTAAAATACTTCCTAAAAAAGCAGTGTGTCCCCAGATCCCATTTAGCTTAATAATGCTTAACCAAAATTTGTATTTATTTATTTATTGAAATGTTTCACCAGGAAAGGCACACTGAGCAACAAGATGCTCGTCTCACGGTGCAACCTGGGGGGGGGGATACAGAGGAGAGCAGTGAGTACATGAAACATAGCATTGAGTTCCACATTGGAGACATGACTAGGGAGTAGCATTACATTAATTGATTACATACTTCCATTATTAACATTAGTTACATTGAATTGAGTTAGAGTTACACATTTTTTACAGGGCTTTAACTGCCTTGTATTTGGGGGGTACATGAAGTAGGGAAACAGTATAGGGAAGGTTTAGAAGCGAAGGGAGAACAAGGAGTAAGGTTTCGACCTGGATTGTGTTAACTATACATGGGTGACAGTCACTGACTAAGGGACTACGTTTGACAGGGAGACAAGGCAGAAGTGCAGTATGGGGTAAGTGCGGAGGTTGATATAAATATATGACAGAATTTATAGCCGGTAGCTAAAGCCGCAGGTCAGGCCATGCAGGATGTAGGGGGAGTGATGGGGAGGTATAAGTAGGAAGAGGGGGGAGAGGGTTGGCTAAAGGGTTGGGGGACAGGAGGTCAGGTGCATGAACAGTTTACTGCATAGTAGTTTAGGAGGGCAGAGGATAGAGAATGCCTAGAGGAGGAACGGCAGATTTGGACCCGCAGGTCATTCCAAAGCTTCGGGAGATGGTAGGAGAAGGCTGATTGGCCTGCAGAGGTCCGACGGTGAGGGATTACCAATAGTAGACCTGAAGGCATGAGAGGGGGTTGGAGGAGAAGATAGGGAGGAGATGATGTAGGGTGGAAGGGAACCAAGCCAGAAGTTAGAAGCAAATTTAGCACTGTGAAGCAGTCTCTGGTTGTTAAGGGGTGGGAGGGCCAGTGAATGGAGAAGCTCACAGTGGTGGGTGCGGGGGGTGCATCAAGGGCAAAATGGCAGAAAGCACTGAAGAGAGGGTCCAGTCTGGATAGGGTGGACTCGGGAGCAGAACTGTAGTTTATATCGCAGTAGTCAAAGGTAGGTAGTATCATTTTCTGCACAATTTCATGTCTGTGGGTAGCGGGAGACTACTGTGATTTCTATAGAGATTGCCAAGCTTAGGGTGCAGATTTTTCAGGATAGCAACCATGTGGGCTGAGAAGGATAGGTGTTGGTCAAGCCAGACCCCTAAGTACCTAAAGGAGGACACATCCTCGAGGACAGTCCCATCAAGGGTGTGGAAGATCGGGGGTGAGGTAAGTCTGGATAGTCTCTGCCTTGTGCCAAAGGTCAAGGAGACTGTCTTCTTGGCATTGAGGGAGAGTTGGTGGGAGTTAAACCAGAGCTGTACTTTGTTGAAATCCACCTGTAAACTGGATGCGACCTCCTCGTGGGTCCGGCCGGAGGAGAAGAGGACTGTGTCATCTGCATACATGTGTACTGAGGTACTGTAGAAGAGCAGGTTTGTGGCAGGTCATTTAGTAGGATGGAAAAGAGAATTGGGCTGAGAACTGAGCCCTGGGGAATACCAGTTACAATAGGGAGTGGATGAGAGGTGAAATCAGCAATTTTTACAGACTGGGTTCTGCCTTGGAGGTAGGTTCTGAACCAGTTGGAGGCAGTCACGGATAAACCAGCTTCAGATAGGCAGGATAACAACAGGGGCTGGGATGCTGTGTCGAAGGCTTTGGCTAAGTCGATGAAGATGGCTGATTTAATTAGACCTTTGTCCATCCCGAGAGGATGGAATCCGTGAGTCTTAGTAGGGAGGTGGTAGTAGAGTGTTTTTTCCTAAATCCAGACTAGAAAGGCATGAAGAAGTTGGATTCAGTGAGGTATTGTTAGAGTTGTGAAAGCATGAGGTGCTCCTGAAGTTTCACAAGGGCAGGGTGAAGGGAGATGTGAAGGTAATTTGTAGCAGTGGTGGGGTCCCCTCCTTTTGGTAGTGGAAGGACTGTGGCATGCTTCCACTCCATAGGAATTGATTCAGTAACAAATGAAAGGTTTAGAAGGGCGGCGAGGGGAGATGCGAAGGCCGGGGCAGATAGGTAGAGGAGTTTGGTGTCCAACCCGTCAGGGGACTTACCCTTGGAGGGGTTCAGAGTGAGTACAGCATCTAGGGCTTCCATGGGAGAGATGTTCCTGAAGGAGAAGGTGTTCAGGCCGGGAGGTATAGGAGTTTCAGTAGGGTGAGTGGGCTGGGTTACAGTTGAAAAGGAGGCAAGGAGGGTAGTAGCACATGTGGTGAAGTAGGAGTTGAATTTGGAGGCAACCGTGACAGGGTCTGAGAGGAGAGTCCCATTTGTGAACAGAAGAAGGGAGGGATTTGTTGATGGGGGTGGGAAGAGGGAGCTGATAAGTTTCCAAAATGTTGATGGCCTACCAAGATTGGCATTAAGGGTGTTGCTAAAATATTTGACTTTGGCTAGTCGGGTGGCCTTGGTGCATTTGTTTCGGAGCATGCAGTAGGTGATGTTGTCACCTGGGAGGAGCGTAGTTTTGTAAGTTCTCCACGCCTTGTCCCGGGCATTAAGGGATGCTATTAGTTCAGGGGAAATCCAGGGAAGGTGTGTCCCCTGACACTAATGCGTCACAACGGGGCATGATTATCCCAGACACTGAGGAAGGTGTTTCGGAAATGTGTAAGCACATCATCTATTTTATTGCTGCTAAGGTGGAGGCCCCAGTTTGAGTGACCTAGTTCTTCCAGAAGTGGGGTGAGGTTTAGTGTTTTGAATGACCGTTGCAGTAGAAATTTGGGAGGGGATTTAATCCAATGGATTCTATGGACTAAGTAGGTGATATGATGGTCACTTATAGAGTCTGGAAGCAGGCCGGAATTGACGACCTGGTGGGAGTGGGAGGTGAGAGCCCAGTTAAGTAGGGAGTGATTGCCAGTCTTGTGGTTTGATCGGGTCAGTTCCAAGATGACCTGGGTAAGATTGAGGGCTGTTATCTCGGAACGAGCTTTGTTGAAAGAGGGAGATGGCCAGTTGTGATTAAAGTCTCTCATAATATAAAGTTCGCCCGACGGGGCTAAGGAGGCTAGAAACAGATTTTAGTCAAAAGGGGGGATCCCCCACAAACAACAGCAGAAAAAAGTCACCAGAGAAGCTGCAGTCCGGCACTTCTCAGAGTTCCAGCAGGCTCAACTTTGATAGTCCACACCATCCAGTCCATCCCCTATTATGATAACCCAGGGAAGAGGGGGGAGAAAGAAAGCCCAAAGGAACCACAAGAGTCCATAGTCCAAGCCTCTTTACAATAATCCATTTTAGATAGTCCACACCATCCAATCCTCCCCATTACGATAATTGGGGGGGGGGAGCTCAAGAGAACCACGAACATCTGCAGTCCAAACCCCATTTATGATAATACAAATGGGGTGGAGGGGAGGAGACCAAAGGAATCATTGAAAAGTGCCACACAACGGATAGCACAGGCACAGAACCAGTCCAGGAGTCAGGCATTGGATGTTTAAGCCACAAAATGCAACAAGATACCGATCTTCTCCCAGGAAAATGAGCACGAGGATACCAGCTACACCCGCGCTCTCCTGAGAAGTTCAATTACACAGCCAGGCCCAACACACTCATGGCAGCCCATATGCTTGATGGTAAGCAGGGCGCTGCCACAGACCAACGAGCCGTGCTGTGCAAAAATTGTCGCCACAGCAAAAGACAACACACAGTCCTGGGCAGTCCAAACACCAGTCTGGGTGCCAGTTCCTTCACACTCAAGAGTACTCACACTTGCCCGGTGCAATGAGGTTGAAATGCCACCAGTAGCCAATAGTCCCAAAGTCAACAGAACAACAGCCAGGCGCAATAGCCGAAATATTGCAGCCGCTCACAGATTTCAGAACTCCACCAACAGCGCTCCAACATGTAGGGATCCAGGGGAAACAGCTAAAAGAAGAAAGTAAAAAAAAAAAACAGCTGCTACTGTGGTTAAGAAGTTTTATTGATTTGACTTATTAAGATGATACAAACATTAAAACAGTCTGCTACATTGCAAAGATCTTACAGACTGTTACATATGTCTGTAGAAGCAGAGAACGGAACATGCTGGCCAAATAGTAACAAACTGAATATACTAGCCAGGTAAGCAGTAGGATAATACTCTGTGCCTGTATGTACAACACCTATCCAGCTGGAAAAAATAGCTGCTACAACTAAATCACTTCCTTGCCCTGCCTCATGCTAGAAGCCTAAGCTAACTTACGACCAAACAATGAGCTGGAGATCAAGCTCGGCTAAATCAGCTTCTTACTAAACTTGAAAATTAAACTTTGCATGAAAAGCAGGCCATAATGAGAATGAAATGTAAATGTGACTCTTTCCCCACTGATTGCCTGAGTAGGGTCATTTACATAGGATTTTTGAATAAAGCAAACTTTTGCCCCAGCCTAGCCTGTTTACACAGGGCTAATGTGTTAGCACTGTGCAATCGGGTTAGCCCCAGGCAATCCTCTCAAATGCATAACACAGTTCTGCAGTTTGTGGCTTGCATTGTTATTTGCAGTTGTTGTGTAACACTTCATTACTATCACCCTTTGTCCAAGAAATTCAATATTGCCTTACTCCATCTTTGGGTCCACTGAGCTGCTGTTGCATTTTTCACTTACCTGTTGCTATATTCAGAGGTGTCTTATGTCCAGGGCTATTTTAGCACTGCACTCCCAGCCCTGTTTGCACTGCTTCCTTTGCAGGCTATATTCAGCAGGTTTAGCTCTGGGACTATTCCTTTGAATATAGCTTGATAGTGGTTCAGGGCTAATGTAACATGCTGTGCAGTGCTACTTTAGCCCTAGGGCTAAGTTTTTTAATATCTAGCCCCTGATCTCTCAGCTGGAATCTGGTTACATTTGCTGCAGGCTTGCATCCCTCCCAGTGATATTGGAAGAGAGTTGCAAGCCTAGGACAGAGACACTGAGGGTCTACCTGGGTCACTTTAGGAAAAGAAATGGATGATGCTCATGAAACCTAAATTAAAAAAGAAACTCTCTTTATGGAATATTCCAGGTGCCACAGGTTTAAAGAATTGTATTAAAATGGTAATATCATAGACATTTATTTTTTATTTAGCACCTTTAATGCCCACATCTACATCTCAAAGCACTTTTCATACCAATGAGTGAAATGTAGGTAGTAATTGGGTAGTATGCATACAGGTATGACAGCAGCTATGAAACCCACAAGAAATTCATGCATAGCCATAGACAGTTGCGTTGGAGCATGCTTTCGGCGATAAGAGTTATATGTTATATAGGACTGCATAGTTATCCCCTGCTGTTTTTGCAAAGTGGTTAGTGGGACACTTGAACCCTCAGCCTTGTTGCCCAGAGAGGAGTATTATACTGACATTACATGTTCTTGTATTTCAGACTGGAGGGCAGTATAAATGGGTTGATAACTGGAAGATGCGGTTTACAAAATGGGGCACTTCAGAACCTGTCGACATGGCCTGTGTTTACATGGATGTGGATGGGTCCTGGAAAACAGCATCCTGTGACACTGAATATTTCTCAATCTGCAAAAAGTCAGATGGTAAGAAACTCTAGAGGTTTAATTATAGGCTACACATTATGGTCAGTAAGATGCATGCTTTAACATTTTTAAAGTCATTTAAGATGTCTATCATATTTGCTTTCCTTTTTCAAATTCCCATTGGTACTGAATGTAGAAAACAAGATTTGACAGTACTGAAAGCAAAACACTTACCGCTAAGCAGGACTATCATCATGACCTTTTATTTAACAGACATGTGAGTTGAATCCCTTCTTAAATAAAGGGACATTCAAATGCAGTTAAGCCACTCAAGCTTCCAAATTCAGATTGAACTAAATTGTCATTTGGAAGGCTTTTAGCCTGATGTTCAATGGGGTATATCTTCTCTCCATCCCCTACTTAAACAGCAGGCCACCTCCCACTCTGCTTCGAGCTTTTCAGCACGACTCCGATGCTGCATGGCTGGTGGAGTTCAGTCCATCCTCTTCTCCTCCTCTCTGTCTTTTGTTCCCCCCCTTCCCCTGCTTGTGCCATTTTGCTCCCCTTTGCCCCCCCCGTTCTGTCCCCATTCCATTTCTTGCTTGTCTTTCTGTTTCTCTGGGGTTCTTTTTTTTTTTGGGTTGTTCCCTCCAGCTGCTGCACCTTCAATACATTTGCTGCTCTCGCCCTCACCTGTTCTGCTTTGCAGGACTCCTTCCTTCTGGTCTGTGTTGGTGCCTTGCTCACCATTTACTGCATCCACTGGTTCAGCCTCCTCCGGACCCTATGGCAACTCCTTGTGCCATTTCCTCATGGCTGGTAAGCCACCTACCTTTTTTTGGGGCAATTGGTAGTGTGGCCGATCCAGGCACAATACTGTAATTTAATAAGCATTAAAGCTTTTTTTGAACTGTGTTTGGTATTGTTTACCTTGATTTAATTTTCGTGAAGTGCAGTTGCCATTGTTTGTTTGAGTCTACCTTTTTGCTCCCCTGGACGCTTTTCAAAGGATACCTGGGCCGGGGAGTGCTTCAGACGCAACTCAAAGTCAATAAAGGGGTTGCAGCCAGCGCACCTCTACCATGCAATGCTTCCCTGCTCCTTCTCCTGCAGCTCTCCGGGACGGGGACCTTGAAGATCCTTTGGGTTTCTCAGCACCTGATGTGCCTGCAGTAAAGCCACTTTTATAATTCCACTTGAATCCACATTTAGACTGAAAGTGTCAGCTTCCCCTTTTACAAGAATGTACAGATACGACAGGGATAGCTGAGGAAGACTGCTTTGGGACAGTAGGCACTCCTGCACGTAATACAAGAGGAACCCCCTCACCACATTTCAGAGGCATACTCCTCCAGGGTTATTCAGATCCTGGTGGTACCAGTCGAGCTACTGATTGATTTTCTGGCTCCATTGAGAATCTCCTGCCCTGGGTTTGCCAGTCGCTCTCAAGCTCAACAGGACTCATTGACACAGCTCTAACAATACATTTTCACAGCTCCGGAATCCACATGTACAGAAAAATAATTTTGTAAATAAAATCCCAGGCATCAGTAAGGGCTGAGGGTCCCTATTCCTGCATTCTGCTGCTTTCTACCAGCCCCACGTGCTCCTATCATCATCAACCAGTACTTATTCTTTTTAGAAGTTTGTTCATTTCTGGTCAAAAAGTCGGGGACAGCAAGTAATTACTATGACTCTAACCTTTTAGATTTCAGCCTCTGAAAACTTTAACCTATTATGTGCCTTCAACATGATTAAGTTCTCTGCTTCCCATTTTACTGCCTCCTTAAAGTACTGAACTACATTTGTCATTTTGAATAATTGATGCATCTGCTTCCTTGGCAGCCACAGACCTTCCCATTCAGGTCAGATATTTCAGTCCAGCATGATCATGGTAGGTTTGCTAAAATTGTTAGTAATGCATTGGCTCCCAAGAAGATTCCTAACCTCTTCCTAGCTTTAAAGAACTAATACTTCTCCAGAATCAGACAGCCAGACTACTACATTTATTCGATGTTCGTCACTGAATCATCTCTAAGTAAGTGCATAACTTCGGCGAAGGAAGACCCCAGGGGGAGTTCCCCATCCTTTCCTTGGACCATCCATTATGATTGGTGATGGTGGACCACTTGGGGTCCCACCATCTCAACCATGCACACCCTATGACTGATCCTACTCTTTGTTTTATGCCCCCCTATTTACTACTGGTGGACTCATGTGGGTGTCTTGCCCTCCTTACTGTGAACTATTCCTTACCATGGTGATGGTGGACGGAACACATGGGGTCCCGCCATCCCAAACATACACTACTCCTTACCATGGTGAAGGTGAGCCATGTGGGGTCTTGCCTTCCCAATCATGCACTACTCAGTGGTACGCTGATGGCGGACAACTTGGTGTCCCACCACCTCTATCACACACTACTTGATGGAAGTCACGTCTTACTCAGTGATACAGTGATGGTGGACCATGTGGGGTCCCACCATCCCTATCATGCACTAATCAATGGACTTGCATGGTGGACCACATGGGGTCTTGCTCAAACATATGCACCCTATGAAAGGGTCCTACCCATAGCTCATTGTATTTCCTAATCACTTCTGGTGAACTCTCATGGGGGTATCACCCTTCTTGCCTTGGACTGTTACATACTCTGGCAATGGTGGACCATGTGGGGTCCCACCATCCCATTTACGCATGCCCCTCAAAGGGCCTTACTTGTATATTCATATCATTTCAGACAGACTTATGTGACTCTCATCCTTTTTACCTTGCATTAATTCTTACCATGGTGATGGCGGACCACGTGGGATCTCACCATCCCAACAAAGGACATCGCCATTCCTATCTGGGATTATGTCATACTACAGTGATGGCAGACCTGCAAGAGGGTCCCTCCATCCCAACAAACGGACCCACTATGAGCCATTATCTGTCACTCAAATGTATTTCTCATTACTCAGCTGTATTGTCATCTCTACTATGGCTCCCACAGTGGTGATATAATAAAATCAACTATTAAGTTGTATTAAATAGTCTGAAGCTTTCTCCTTTATGAGCGCATACAATTTGGAGCCACATGGGGGTCTTGCCTTCCCAGTTTGATCACCTGAGACCTATTCTATCACTTGAACATTCAGATACTGCATACACCAGACCTGCTTGAGAATTCCATGCTTCAGCTAGCCCACATCCGGGCCTCCTTTACTTCATCAAGTCATTCACTTCTTCCATTGCACTCCACCTTCCTTATCGTGCCAGTTCCAGCTCAAGTTTCTAGGCCAGATATCTCTGCGGCGCTTACCTCCATATCTTGGATGTCGAATGACCATTTCTCCTTCTAACAAAGTACTTGATTGTACCCCATCGTGCTATGGATGTACAACAGTCATGCAAGCCACCTAGTTGGGCTCCATTGCTACCTTATCATCATCCTCAGCCATACAATACTTTGACCATTCATCTTCTATGATCTGAATCTGCAACTCTGGCACATATTCTTCAGCAGTGCTGACACTTTATCTGGACTTACATCTGCTTCACTCATAACTATCTCAGACTCAGATTACCATCATCTCAGCATCCGAACATCACTCCAATTTGGATATTGACATCTTCTCGAACCTTCATCTACAACATTGACTTCCAGCTCATCATCAACCTCGAACAGGACTCTTCAACCAGCAAAATCAGACTGAACTCTTGGACACAACCATAACTAAACCTAAGACACATTTAGGATTATTCTCCTCTTAGTATGCCCAGAGGACAGGCAGGTCTGTAGCCATGGGTCCTCAGAGGTTTCCCCCAAGGGGGGGGTTTCCTCTCCTGCATGCTACTGATCACACTCTCTGGAGTTGGAGGAGGTAATCACTTCACTGTTTCTTTTTGGGCCTTAAGTCTTACACCTACCCAGTATCCCACAGAGGGTGGGATGCGGAGAAGCGTCAAAGCTCAAGTCATAAACACCAAGCATATACCGTTCAGATCATAAGTATACACAAGCATTAAGCTATGCACCACATGCTGAATTGGAAGGCTTTTAGTCTGATGTTCAATGGGGGGATATAGCTCTTCCCCATTTCCTAGGCTGCCTCCCACTCTGCTTTGAGTGTGTTGGCAGTGCCCTCCATCCTCCCATGCCTCCTCCTCTTTCTCCTCTGGCACTCCTGTCTCACCCTCTCCACTGGGCCTTAAGTCTTACACTTAACCAGCATCACACAGATGGTGGGATGCAGAGAAGAGCCTGTGTCTGCCTCTGGGTAGCATCTTTCAGAAAAAGAGGTATACAAGAAGAAGGGGGCACAATTTGAAGATAGAGTTGGGACGACTTAGAGGTAATGTGAGGAAGTATTTTTTCATGGAGAGGGTTGTGGATGCATGGAATGGCCTTCCTGAGGAGGTTGTAGAGTCAAAAACAGTGGTGGAATTCAAGAATGCATGGGACAGTCATAAGACAATTCTAGGGGGTGGGGGTAGGAGGAAGTCGGCTGTTGGTTAACTAGGATCTGCAGCTTATCCATTAGGTAGGGAAATAGGCTGACAGGGTGGGCCAAGCGGTCCTTATCTGCCATCAAATTCTATGTTTCTATGTTTCTAACGCTCAAGTCATAAACACCAAGCATATACCATTCAGCTCATAAGTATACACAAGCACCAAGCTATGCACCACACATTGAACTATAATCCTACAATTTTTCTGTTGCAAAAAAAAAGAAGCATTTTTAAAGTAAAGAAAATTCCAAAGTTCCAGACAGTTTGGATGGAGTGTCTGCCTCTGGGCATTTACAGACAAACAGGATGTCATCCTCTCCTATCCTCACAGATTAGAGTCATTTTGGAGGTACTGTACCTTTCTCCTCCAAAACCACATTGCAAAAAAGTCATATGGCACATAAGATGAGTAAAAGGTGATGGATTTGAAAGGTTTATGCAAGCAATAATGCCCAACAGGAATTGGGCAGTATTAGGCAATACCCAGACCATGAGGTGTGATAAGTCCCAGCGCCACAGGCAGAGGACTTATAGCCCTGGGCGGTCCGGTATTGCCCATAACTACCACCTTTGGAGGGTATTATTATGCTTTAGAAAGTGGGCACTTGTAAAAAATTAGTTTACTAAAATAAGTTGACAGAAAATTAGTTTAAAATAACATTTATAATAAAATAGTCCCTCCACCTGTATTGCAATGATTTTTTTGAGCTATGGATTTTTGTCCTACAAGAGCCCAAGGACAGAAGCTGGTTGTTATGGTTACCCTCTCCCAGATAAACAGGCTTAGTTAAAAAAAAGTTTTCTGTACTTTCCCCAACCCCCAGCACACTAAGAGCTACATGCTGTTATCAGTTTTCTTTTTATTTGGTATTGGCCCATCACCCCCTCCCCGCCCTTGTTCTTCTGTGCATTGCTTACAAGCAAGAAATAATGCAAGGACAGAAAAGAAGGTACATTTCCATTTTTTTTTTTTTATAAAAAGAGGTGAAGCCACTATGTTTTCTACCCTTTCTTTTTTTTGCGAGCAGAGAAATCAGCAAGTGAAAGCAGGGAATAGCGAGAGGTAGGGGCTATGAGAAACGTCTGAGAATATGCTGTCATTTGCAGGGCAAAACAAAAAAAGATTGGTGATGTTTTTTTTTTAGATGCAATGGGGAGAAGAGTGCCTTCAGTAATTAAAGTTAGGATTGTGCTGGGCTCCGGCAGTTCGGGTGCTTGCAGTCAAGAAGTTAACAGCACACATTTAAAAAGGAACAGTAACTTCAACTGGCTACAGCATGATGTCTGGAGGTGCCGTGGTAGATCAGTCAGCAACGTAGCTGATCTTACCATTGGGAGACAACAGAACCTACTGTTGAAAAACAAAAACTGTCAGCAGCATGATTACACTCCGTTGTCATTCCCGCTGCTTCAGCCACACCCACTCTGCTCCGGTGTACCATCTTTGCCTCCAGATTAAACCTTTCCCATCTCCCTACTGCTGTCATCGTGAATACAGGTAATTAAAAAACCTGACGTAATCCACCATTCCTCTCCTATACCAGATACATGAGGACCGAAAAGAGAGAGAACGATCCTGGAGCTGACGGTGAGTGTGTCCAACATCCCACGATAGTGTGGGAAATCGTAGAGGAGAAGACTGAGACTCTAGACCCTAGGACTCTGTAGTGAGGTATTTAAAAAAAAAACGACATTGATTTTTTTCACTGATTCGGCTAAGTGGGGGTGCAGTCAAGGCGAGCAACGTGTCTCGGTCTCGGACATACGACTGGAATGATAAAAGTTTTTTTTAAAGTTAAATATGGTATGAGGGACAACAGAATTAAAGGCATCTTGTGAGGTTTTCTTCCACAGTTATGAGCGTGGTGGGTACAGAGCTGGGGTGCTGACATGACTCTCGCTTAGTGAGACAAAAAAAATGGTGGACATTTGAAAACAAAATGAGGGGATTTAGCCAATTAGAGACCAGGCTGGGCAGCAAGATTCTGGTGATGGGGTTGGCTGGGCTGGTACTTTTAATAGCTGGACATCTATTGTCTGATAGATGCCCAGCCAGAGAAGTCCCCTTAGCCAATCAGAAGCCTGAAATACGTTTACCCATTTTCTAAGATTAGAAGACCATATTTCACAATAACAACTACAGCAGCTGATAATTTACCAGTTTCACTCTAAATGGATTAACTTGAACATTATGTGATTAGACAAATGTGACCCACTTCAGTAAAAGCTTTTCTGCTCACTAAATAGTAACATCTTTTACTTGGGAGAGGAATGCATAAATGATGTCTTGTTTGTATAAAACAAATTGTACTGTAGTTGCTTCCAACACTTTGTGGTTATTCATAAATGACTGAAAACAGGTACAGATCATAAAGATATAAAATGACACTGCCATCTATCAGTGCAGACATTCACTAGGACCCTCAAATCTGTCATAGAATAGAACTGTGCTTGAAATAATGCTATAAATGAATTGGTTACTCTTCCTACTGTGCAATTTAAAACTTGATTATTTTTTTACAGCTGTTCCTCCTACTGTGCCACCACAACATCCTGGAAAGTGTCCAAAACCAGTTGAAGGAACAGATTGGGTTCCTTTCCGTGGTCACTGCTACTTGTTTGAGTCTCTTTCAAGAAGTTGGTCCCATGCATTTCTTCAGTGCCTTCAACAAGGTGTGTGTCCTGCACTTAACTGAACAGTTTGTGCTGTACAGGGAAGCATCCTGAATTCTAAACCAACTGAGAACCCACACATGTCAAATCTTCAAAATAGTGATGGCTGCGTAGTAGTAGACAGTGTGGCTCTAGACGTAACTGAAAATATTTTAAGGGTAGCCCAAGGAAGAATTTCTCAGACTGTCAAATAGCAGACTGAAAACCTTCCATTTTCAGATGATTCCATAACTATTCCAAAAAGGTTATTAATGCTAATTTACACCTGTCCATCTCCAAATGTGGCTTAGTTATATGCAGATAAAACATCTCATGACATCTCCTGCAAAAAATAAAATGACAGATTTGAGCACATGTAATTTTGATGTTATGCATCCTAAGCAAGCAATAATGCCCGATGGGGGGTTATTGGGCAATACCGGACCGGCCAGGGGTGTAATGAGGCCCGGACGCCTAAAGCAGAGGGCCTTATACTCTGGCAGGTCCGAATTGCCTATACCTACCCTGAGGGTATATTATTGTGCTTAGAAAATGGCTTTCATTTTTTTTTTATATAAAATTATTTTCTAAAGGCAAAAATAGGTAAAAAGTAAGTAACATATGAGAAACAGGAGCTTCTCTTAAATAGTTCCTTTAGGAAATGCCACTAGAGGGTGCTGCTGCCTATGTAAAGCCTTGTTTTCTATGTTGCAGTGTCTCTTTACTTTGTAGGGATTCATTTGCAGTAGCACCCCGTGGAGTACTGTTTTTTTTAATTTAAAGAGCGCCTTCAGCTCTCACTTTAGTGTGTCTCTTCTTACTACACCTCATTGGTACGATTTCTTTTCGATGTCCTGTGTGAGATTGGACAGTTGTACTTCGGCCTTCTCCCAAGAAGCATGCGCCAGAGACATACAGACAGACCAGACACAAGGAGAATTGGCAAATTGAAATATTTTTTTTATTTAATGGTTTTTCAGTTTTGTAGTTTGTGGGCAGTCAGTGAGGTAACCGGAACTGTATGAGACTGGGTGAATGAGCGAGCGAGGAAGCCACGGTAGTTAAAAAGAGAAAAAAAAATGCAGGGGAGAGCGAGGGACAGAAGTTTCACGTAAGAAATGTTTTAAACTGATTTTTTAACCTGTACACTGGGACAGCAGGTGGGGGAAGGTGACGCATGAGGTGCTATGGACTGACTGACATATAGGTGATCTAGCGAGGGCAAAAAAATGGCGGCTGGTCAGTATGCCAGTTCAGGGTGCCCAAGGAGATTCTTAGGTAATGGGGCACCTCGAATTCGTACTTCTTTCAAAGCGGGTGTCTATCGTAACTTAATGTACCCCTCGTTTAAGCTCTCAGCCAATCAGAGAGCTGATAGTGTTTTGCCCATTTTCTAATGTCATGTAATTTTGCATATTTTTAGAACACAGACCATCTACGAAATGTAGATTTTTAACTCTATTTTCTATTTTCAACGTGCATTTAATCTAACCATTTTGTTTTGCTTTTAGACCACATGCTGACACAGCACCTTGTTTTTGACTGAAAATCTTGTCTTCTGCTTGGCCTTTTACCAGAGAGAAAATGTTCACTCTGATAAACAGTGTGTAAAACTGTGCAGAATGAGAACAGAGCTTACAGAATTTCGATGACATTTTGAAATGTTCTGTGAAATTTCATAGAAGTTTGTTGGAATTCTTGACATTTTTAAAATGTATTAATTTGGTCATAACTCTGCAATCTTTTATGGTTTTATGGTAGAATACTGAAGTTTTGCATGCTTACTTTCTGGGAGGGTTCTAATGATGTGCCAAAAATCATGAAATTAAGATGGAGTGTCTTAAAATTATAAGTGCTCTAAGTCTGTCATTTTACTTTTTGTGGGAAATTTCATGAACCATTTTAACTGCATATACCTCAGCTGTCTGTTGGGGCAGAGATCTTAAATTTGGCATGATTGCTTGATGGTCTGTATTCTAAAAATATGCAAAACTACATGACATTAGGATGCATAACATCAAAATTACATGTGCTCAAATCTGTCATTTTATTTTTTGCAGAAGATGTCATGAGATGTTTTATCTGCATATAACTAAGCCACATTTGGAGATGGATATGTGTAAATTAGCATTAATAACCTTTTTGTAATAGTTATGGAATCATCTGAATATGGAAAAAAAAATAATTAGATATTTTTAAGTAACAGGTTCAACATTTTATTGTCTAAATATTTGCAACATTTTGGGAACATTCTAAAAACTGTGGATGTTTGTAACTTCTCTGCTGTTGCAGGCATAGACTTAACATTTAACATGCATATCTGATGTCGGCGTATCCTGGTGTCTAACACAAGTGGATAAAATGGTTTAGCAGCTTTAAATTTATAGTGGAAAAATATCAGAAAAAAAATCATTGTAACATATTATCAAATATTTATGGTAGCATATAGAGGAAGCATCCGGAATTCTTTTGGTGGAATGTAACATTCACAATGTACATATCACAACTTCATTTGATAAGCTGGGGTGACCTTTCTGCAGCCTGCTGTTTCTCTCTGGGTGACTATTTTGCCCCACCTTCTCTCTTAGTATTGCCAGATTAATTAGTAGAACTACTAATCCCAATGTTGATATCCTCTTTGTTCTTTACAGTGACAAAATCCCTTAAATCAAGACTCACCTAGTCCTCTTCCTATCAACCTATCCTGTTGGAATAGCCAGAATTTTTCATTCCTGGTGTTCCAGTCATTGTTTTCCTCCTCTAGATCTTTTTATGCACCTCTATGTCCCAGACTTGAATGTATGTCAGGCTCCCTGGATCATCTATTTACTGGGTGTGATCCTTAACTATCTTGCATTCAGGTAGAAATGGTTGACACTCTGTGCTTCATTTTGGTGGAATTATTCATATAACTCCTGAACCTTGTGACCCCCTGCACAATCTGCCCCCATACCCCTGTCCTTCGATTTGAATCTGCCAGATAAGGTTGAGTGAAATGAGCTCATCCCAATTTTATGGGATTTTCATAAAAATCCACAATTTTCACAAAAACTTCTGAAAGTCGACATTAAATACAGATGTTATTTTGCAATTTCTGTCAGCAAGCAATAATAAAATTGACTAGACATGGGCAAAGTTGTCAAAATTTGCTCTGTGAATTAATCCATGAATTTAGCCCAATTCGTGGAGTGCAAATCAATCTGTGAAGTGTGAATTTCCGCCAATGAAGTGTGGAATTTCACTCACAAATGGTGGAATTTTGCCCCATATGGCAGAATTTCACAGTTCGAAGGTGAAATTCAACTTTTCGTGTGTGAAATTCTGTATTTTGTTGGCAAAATTTTGCAGTATGTGGAAAAATTCTCGGAAAATCCACATAGGCATAATTTCAGCTTAATAGTAAACATTTTCATATTGCTCCTTGGAAGGAAGGTGAATGACTTTGCCAGAACTTCACCAGCAAAATTAAACTTTGCAACATCTCTAAAACTGACACATACAGTCTCCTTGTAAGGTCTAAGAACCTGCAAAATTTAACATTATTGCATCCACTAGTTTTAAAGTTTCAGGGGTTTATAATTTTACAGTTTACATTCTTGCAAAACCTAACTTTAAAATGTTGTGAAAGTTTGACTACTTTTAATTCATTCCCTTTTAAAGCTGTAAATATTAACTTTGTCAGAAATGACCATGCAGTATAGTAGTTTAACTGTTTCAAATCTGATTAAATTTAGATATGTTATTTTAAAATTAGAGTGAAATAAACTCAACATCCAAACCATTCCCCACCCAAAAACAGTAGCGCATCAAGCCAGGATCAAACCTAGTTCCTTCCACACCGGAGACATATACTGCCTCCACAAGCCCACATGGCCAGCTCAGCACTGCCTACATGAACTACCTCCCATATTCTGCTTCCTATGACATCCCTCCTACCAGTGCTGTATCCTGCATTCACCGTTCTAGCCCTCCTACCTTCACCATTTCCATAGTCACTCTCCTTCCACAATCGCTGTACGTGAAGTCACTCAAACTGAGTCACTCAATTTGAAGGTGCCAATATCACTGGATACCCACTTAGTTGGGGCCTGAAGACATACCTCGGTATACTTATGTTTTGCTGAGACTCATTATCCCAACACTGACCTGCCCATGCAGTATTGCCCAACAGGTGCAGTATCTAGATAGTTAGAATCCCAGCAATAGTAAACTTGACAGATGTAAGGTAACGGATGTAATGGGTTGCTACCTTTCCTCTGCTGTTGGTCTACAAATCCTGGTTGGATCCGGAGGCTGGTCTTGCTGCCCCAGTGGTGTTGAGGGCTAAACCACTGGTGGCTTGGCCAGCGTGCCCTGGGAGGTCCGGGTTCTGGTGTGCCCTGCATCTGTTTGTTTCATTACCCTATAATTAACTTTTCTGAACTCTGAGGTCCACTCCCATTGGAGTTTGTTATTTTAGTTAAGGGGGGTGTGGGGGTGGAGCATTTTGTATTTTTCAGTCAGATGCCCAACATTCTATTGTCGGGCATCTGATTGATTCGGGAGTGTGCATTTCGGGCCACTAATCCTGAGACTCAGTATATCGAGTTTAGGGATAACATATATCTCCTACCTCTTAATGAAAACGTTTTCAGAAAGTTTTAGCTGATTTTAAATATTATTGAATTATTTATTGATTTATGTATTTTAATTCTGTATGTTGCATGTGAACCCTACTTTTAATATCTGCAATGGTGCCAAGAGCCTCTGGGATTGGGTGCCATATATAAATAGCATTTTACTTATTTTCTTACTTACTTACTTCCTAACTTCATGCTCTACCTAACACTGGGCTTGATTTTAAGATGCAACTGCCCTAGTGGCAGATTGTCACCCCTTCCCTAGGTGTCCACTTTTCTGGCTGTGGTCAGTATTCATTTACAGTTGTCCCACACAAATTTAAAATCCATGAATATCTTGGCTTTAATCACATCTCTGGGCAGTTTATTCAATTTTTCCACCAACCACTCCATGAAAAACAACTTTCTCATGTCTCTCTTGAATCCTCCCCCAAGTCTCCAACTGTGTTCTGTAGTCACTGTGCCTTCATTTCTTGCGAACAAGTTCTTAAAGATTAACCTATATATTTTTCATAACATCTCAGTTATATCACCTCTTCCTGTCCTTGCTTCCCGTGAATACATGTTAAGGTCAGCCAGACTTTTCTCATGTCATCCCCTGCTGCCTCTGGATCATCTTAATTTCCTTTCTTTGTATGGTTTCTGTGTGCTACAGTACCTGTACATCTGGATGGGTTTCATGTCAGAATATACACAACAATGTTGTTGACATCCATGACAGCAACAGGAACAATGCTACACCCCCCCATTTCTAAATAACCAACTCTGAATCAGAGTTTGTTTGGGGTGGGGGCGTTACACTGAGAGACAGAGTGCCGGTGTACAGCAGGACTATCACAGTGACCTAGCAAGATTTGTTGCTGTGATAGTCTTCACTGTAAAAGAGCCAATGTGTTGACGCTACACCCTTCTGGATGCGCGGACTCCATAACTGCGTACAGTGCTAACTTGCATCAGCCCATGATCTATATGAGACTATCCAATATGGGTTTCATGCAAGGCGTAGCACAGAAACTGCATTAATTCTGGTGGATAATGACAACCTTAGGGCAAGAGATCAAGTAGAGAGGACAATTCTCATTCTCCTTGATCTCTCCTCATCATTTGACATGGTCAACCATCATGTGTTACTCAACTGCCTGAGGGAATTCTGCAGACTTGCCAGCACTGCCATTTACTGGTCTGAGCCTTTTCTCTCCAACTGGAGGCAAAGGGTAGTCATGGGGAATTTCTCCTCCTCCCCTAGAATCCTGTCATTGCAGAGTACCCTAGGGCTCAGTCCTGCCACCGATGTTGTTTGCCATGTACATGCTGCCCCGGGAGAGCTCATTAGGAAGTACAGCTTGGGTTTTCATTGCTATGCTGATGATACCCAGCTGTATCTTTCCTTTGCCCTGGGGCATCCAACGCAGTGGATGTGCTAAATACCTGCCTTGCCAAGATCAGTGACTGGATGGCCTCCAGCTGGTTGGGACTGAACCCCGATAAGATGAAGGTACTGGTGGTAGAGTCAAACAGTGTGCATGACAGAATGGCCTCTGGTGCAGAGACAGGGTTTTTTTTCTTGGATCATTACCATTGAAGGCCTCCTCTAGGATGTGTGATCTGGGTGTTATTCTTGACAGTGGACTGACACTTGAATCTCAGGTGTCCTCCGTTGTCTGTACCAGATTTTACCATCTGAGGAATATTGCCAGGATAAAACCCTAGTCTCGCCTCTGGACCTTCCCCACCTTGGTGCATGACTTTGTGACATCTAGGCTTGACAACTGTAATGCACTGTATTGTGGGGTCTCTGGAGGTACCCTCTAACAGCTGCAGCTGGTGCAGAATGCAATTGCCAGGCTGTTGATTGGTCAGTCTAAGTACTGCCAAATCACCCCAGTGCTGCGTGAACTGCACTGGCTGATGGTCAGGTGGAGGGCCCTTTATAAGGTGGGCTTGCTCACCTTTAAGGCTTTGGAGCCGGAGGCTAAAAAGGCATGAATTGCAAAGTGTGTTTCCTGGTGTTTGTGGGAGGCTAAACTAAAGGTAAGTATTTATTCCTAAGTTTGCTTTTGTTGTTCAAATAGCTTGTACTGGGAGGGTGATATGGATTTAGGTGTTTAATCAGTGCTGTTTTAGATTGGAGCTGTATTTGGATTTCAGTTTGATCTGTAGCAGGTAGGAAACTGCAAGTAGATTTAGACTTGGGGAAGGGGGAGCAATTAGCTAATCGTTTTAGCAAAGTGCTTCACTTTGGAAAAGGAGGCTGAAGAGGCGTGAACTACTGGGATGTGTTTGTTCCTGACTGAGGAAAGGGGCTGAACTGTGCTGTTGTGTAAGAGGCTGATTAACTCTTACAGGAGTTAAGATATGCTCCAAATCCACCCACCCCATCTCTCCTGCCCCCATCTTATCCACACTTATTGGGGTGGTGCTGCATTGAGATTGGTGAATAGCACAACCAGGTGCATCCACTAACATGTCCTAATGGAGAGGATTGTTCTTTGTAATGTTATAGAGTGATATATAGTTCTGGGATAGTAGTAGATATATCTTACTGTGTCTTAGGAAGGGACTGTTATTTTTTATGGTGTTTTTGGGAGGGACTGTTATTTTATTTTATTTTTTCTGTTAGAGAGGTATATTTGATAAGTGGAACCTCTGGAATTGGCCTATAGTATAAAATGTGCAGGGTGGAATGGAATAGGTGAACAGTAGGGAACATACACTTAGGGCCAGGTATTACTGGATGGCTGCAAAGTGGGGAACTGGGGATACAGTAGGTAATAAGTATTGTGTCTGATTTTTTTTAACTATTCCACAATTTCTAACTACGGTAAAGTTAGGGGGTACTCTTATACTATACTCACATCTAAGGAGATTTTAAGGAATCTTAAGGAAAGTTAAGTGGGAACCCTCTCACTGTAGTTACACTGAGGACATTAAGGAGCAACAGGGTGGGAACTGGAAGCATAAAAATGGTGCATGCTAGTGAAGGTTACAATGGGGGCGTTTGCCAACATAGGGGAGGTTGGTGGCAGAGGAAGGGAGGATGGTAAAGGAGCAGCAGGATGATAGAAGGACAAAGTTGGGGAGAATAATGGGCTGTAATGGATGTGTGGCAGCTGTTTGGATGAACAAACTATGGAAGCTAGGGTGGTGTCCAATTTGCCAGAGGCTGAGGAGACTGGAAGCAGAGGTGCAGTGGCTTGGCAGGGAGTTAGAGAAGGTGGGGGGAGGGGGAGAGAACAGGAGCAGGATGGCCACATCCATGGAGTAACAAGAGTTCAAGACCAAGGCATAGCGTGAGCTCTGACCCAAGGGAGGGGAAGAGTTTGGGGAATGGGGCTAAAGAGTACAGAGGGGCCAGCAGCAAAGGGAAGTCTTGAGACAGTAGAAATGAACCAATGCTCAGAAGTACAGCAGTGACAGGAAATAGGTTTGAGGTGCTGACTACAAGAGTGGATGAGGAGGGAAGGGATCTCCAAGAGGGGCCAGGAGGAGGAGGGTGTAGTAGTGAATGCCAAGGGAACAACATTCAGCCAGCAGAAAGGGGGCAAGGTTAAAGGGAAGAGGGGTCTGGCTAAAAGGGTGGACAAGGGAGACACAGCAGAGAAGAGAGATGAGAGGAGGGTGCCCAATGTGAAGGGGAAGGAAGGTGATGATAGTGGGAGAGCTTTAAGGGTGAGGGGGCAAGTCAGAAACTGGAAGCATTAGGGGGGGCAAGACAGGTGTGGTGGCTGAGGATGACACCAAGGGTAAGGATAGAGACGCAAATGTGTAGAGCAGGGTGGACTTTCAAATCAGGTGTAAGGGAAAATGGACTGGAGGAGGGAAGAGTAATGAAGGGGGGCGTGTACTTGTGTTGGGATACTCCATACTAAAAGGGGTCACTTGAGGAAATAAAGGGGAAAGATACAGTCACATATGGGTACAGTCTGTACCTAGATTGACAGCGGATAGGGCAGGGCAATCTTTTCTCAAGTGTATAAGGAGGGGAAGGCAAAAATCACATGTCATGATGCATGTGGGTATGAATGACTTGGCGGGTGAAATGTGACAAGTGGTAAGGGAGAGGTTTGAGGAACTAGGAAGGTTTGTGAGGATGTAGGGGGATCAGTGGCCTTCTCTTACATACTCCCAGTGCCCTGTGCAAGAACAGTGAGGATGAGGAGGATAAAGGAGTTCAACACTTGGCCAGGGGAATGGTGTTGATCCAAGGGGTACGGGACAGTAAGAGTCTGGGGCAGGGTCTGGGACAATAGTCATCTGTTCACAGTTGACAGATTACACTTGAGCCAGGAAGGGCAGGGGGTGTTAAAACAGAGGATAGAGGACTACATAGCAACAAAGGTAAATTTAAACTAGTCGAAGGGGATGGTGAATGGGAAGCTGGGATGCAGGGTCTCCAGAGAGGAGAGACAAATAAGCTTATCCCCCATACAAACAGGGACAGAATCAGTGAAGGGTCAAAGGGTGTGGTTAAGATAGGTGGGAAATGGGGTAAGGATGGAAAGGGAACATCTTGGAGGGTTGTCTCCTTGAATGCAAGATGCCTGGGGAACAAAATCGCTGAACTGCAGACTCTATTGGCAGAGGGAAGGGTGAACATAGCAGCCATCACAGAAACATGGGCCAACCAATACCAGGACTGGAACCTGATGCTCCCAGGATATAGGATTTACAGGAGGGATAGCGGCAAAGGGAAAGGGGAAGGGGAGATGATTTACTTAAAGGAAGGGATAAGGTGTGCAAGGGAAGGGGGGGAGGAGGGTAGAACAGAGGCCTTGTGGATGCAATTCCATGACATGGTATACAGGCCACCAACTCAAGGGGAGGACCTGGACAGGGAGTTAGCAGAGCAAATTAGGAAGGTATGCAAGAAGGGTAACACAGTGAACATGGGTGACTTCAGCCTACCAGGAGTGGATTGGGGTACCCAGCCACCTCGAGTGCTAGGGAACAGATACTCCTGGAAGCCTTCCAGGATGGCTTCTTGGCACAGACTGTTGCTGAGCTGACTAGGTTGGGAAACATACTGAATCTAGTACTGTCCAACGGGGAGGCTGTAAAGGAGGTGGGGGTGGAGGACCTGCTGGCTGGGAGTGACCACCAATAAGTGTGGTTCACGCTCAACATGAGCAGAGAAGTAGTGGGTACAGGGACCAGGGTGGTTGACTTTAGATAGACTGATTTTGGAAGGATTTTGGAAGGTGGGTGAAATCTTAGGGGGGCACCTGAGAGGAATCCAGCCACACTGGGATGTGAACTGGAAATGGGAAAAAATCAAAATGGATCTTGTGGGGGCTACTGAGACCTATACCAAATTACAGAGCAAAAAGGGAATGTCTAAGAAACCAAACTGGATGAGTAGGGAAGTTTTAGAAAAGGTGAGGGCAAAAAAAAGCTGCATTCAGGAGATACAGGAAATTAGGGAAGGGGGAGGATAGGTAGGAGTATATGAAGAAGTCCAAATAAGTTACCAGAGGAGTCAAGGCTTCCAGGGAGTTGAGGCTGCACAGGGCATCAAGGAAGGGGAAAAGGACTTCTTCAGATACATACAGGAGAGAAGGAGCTGCAAATACCAGATAGTGAGGATCAGGAAGGATGGGTGTGGACAGAGAAAGGGGTGGAACAGGCAGAGTCATTTAATGAGTACTTCTGTTCTGTATTCATGAGGGAAAAGAGTGGGCAACTACTGCAGGAGGTGGTGAGGGTAGGCAGGTGAGGTTAGGGGCTAACAGATAGGAGATAACGGATAGACTGAGTGCAGGGTATTGGAAGGTCTAAGGGCTCTGAGGGTAGATAAGGCACCAGGACCAGATGGCATACATCCCAAGTTGCTGAAGGAAATGGCAGAGGTCCTGGCTGGATCATTGGTGGACCTATTCAATACCTCCCTGGACACTGGGTGCATACCACATGACTGGAGGATGGCCCACATGGTACCCCTCCATAAAAGTGGCTCAAAGGATGAACTAGGCAATTATAAACCAGTAAGCCTAACATCCATTGTGGGCAAGCTGATGGCGACAATCCTGAAGGAGAGGCTAGTGTTCTTTCTGGAAGGCAATGGGCTCCAGGACAATCATTAACATGGGTTTGTCATGAGAAGATCCTATCAGACTAACCTGGTTGAGTATTATGACTGGGTAATGAGGGAAATGGACAAGAGCCATGCTGTAGATGTCATATATTTGAACTTCAGCAAGGCCTTTGATTCAGTGCCATATGGGAGGTTGGGGCGAAAGTTGACATATGTGGGGGTGGGGACTAAAATGGTTAAATGGATCAAGAATTGGCTGCGGGGCAGACAGCAGAGGGTAGTGGTGGGGGTAGCTCTCATCTCCAAGGGCTGTGAAGAGTGGGGTGCCACAGGGATAGTTACTGGAGATGGTGCTGTTTGAGATATTCATAGCAGACATCTTGCATGGCATCAGGAATAAGATCAGTCTGTTCGCTGATGACGCCAAGTTGGTGGTGGTGGTGGACAACATAGCAGGATGGCAGGGGCTGCAGGATGACCTGACCAAACTTGAGGAGTGGTCAGAAGCATGGCAGTTGGGGTTCAGTGCTAAAAATTGCAAAGTACTGCACTTTGGAGCAAGGAACCCAGGAGGGGCTGTTTCTGGCAGAAGAGAACTGGCTGCAGAGAAAGAAACAGAAGTCCAGAACTACAGCTTTTTTACTAATTAATCACTTCTGTCTCAGCAGGAGTAGTACATGTTTGGATTAAGCAAACAGATACTTTATTAGAAGAAGGGGGTCTCATTTAAGAAAAAAAAAGTGTTTTTTTCTGAGGAAGGGGGCAGTATCAGCTTAATTTACTGAGAGCAGAGAGTGAATCTAATTGGGGGTGTGGTTTAGCAGCTTAGGTGTACAAAAGCAGCTGTCTCCAATTACAGCTTCCGGCTGTTTCTGGCAGAAGAGAACTGGTTGCAGAGCAAGAAATAGAAGTCCAGAACTACAGATTTTTTACTAATTAATCACTTCTGTCTCAGCAGGAGTAGTACCTGTTTGGATTAAGTAAACAGACACTTTATTAGAAGAAGGGGGTCTCATTTAAGTAAAAAAAAAGTGTTTTTTTCTGAGGAAGGGGGCAGTATCAGCTTAATTTACTGAGAGCAAAGAGTGAATCTAATTGGGGGTGTGGCTTACCAGCTTAGGTGTACAAAAGCAGCTGTCTCCAATTATAGCTTCCAGCTGTTTCTGGCAGAAGAGAACTGGTTGCAGATCAAGAAACAGAAGTCCAGAACTACAGAGTTTTTACTAATTGCCCTTCTTCGCACCCCTCCAGCCTCCCACCCAAAGCCAGTTCTAGTTTTATAGTCACTGAATTTGACTGACAACAGGAACTTCCTGTTTGGCAGTAGGAAGGGAAGGATCACTGAGACACATTAGTTTCAGCAACCTTGAAGGAACCTAAAAAAAAAAAAAAATAACTCTTTATCTCCCCCTGGCTGCTGGAGGTCTGAATCCAAGCACGGAGGAAGGAGACACTGAAGACTACAGGAAGTTCCTGTCCCAGAACAGGAAGGGTGAGAGTTGTAAGGGCACATAGGCAGTAGGAAAGTAAGTGTAAAAATACATAGAGGGAGGAGACAATAAGCACACAAAGCAACAGGAGAGGGGACACAAAATAAGTCAAGACGGAGTGGTGCAGTGCAATGGCTGTGGAGCAGCAGTGTTCGGAGACATTCTGAGGCTGCGATGCTGCCCTGTTTGCAGGCACTCTCTGGTCTGAGGGAGGAAGTGTCGCCTCAGGCTGACCTGGCTAGGATTCGTGAACCTCTTTTCCCCACCCAGAGACCACCAGGACCACCACCGTCACCTCAGAGGTTGCCAAGAAAGAGGAGCAGTTGGACCAAGGTGGCTCAGGAGGGAGAGGGTGGTGGAAACAGAGGTGCATCCTCCAGTTGTAGCTCTCCACAATTCATATGCTGTTCTGGCAAAGAGTGGTTCCTCTATGGAGGCACCTGCAGTGGAGACCAAGGAGGATGCTGGGAACCTCCACAAAGGAGACCCACAGGAGGGTGGTACGAGACCCGACAGGGGAAGGAAACAACTCCTGGTGTGGGACTCAATCATTAGGGGGTTAGACATGGGGAAGGAAGGGGATAGGGAGGTAAGGTGCCTGTCTGGCACCACGGCTTGGAGGGACAGGAAGCGAATCCTCAGTTTTGTGGGAGCAGCTGCATGAGGGAGGGAGCTGGATGTCATTGTCCACCTAGGAACAAATGTTCTGGCTGTTAATGGGAGCAGATCAGTGCAAGAGGAGTTTGTGGAGTTGGGAAGGGGCCTTAGACAAGAAGCATGTACAGTAACCTTCTCGGAGGTGCTGCCTGTCTATGGCAAGGATGATGCTAGGGTATTCCGTACCATGGGATTCAATGAATGGTTGAAAAACTGGTGTGGAACTCAGGGTTTGGGCTTTATTGGGGACTGGGGAGCCACCTGGAGGGATGCAGGCTTATACTGGCGCGATGGTCTGCATCTGTCCAGGGGGGATCCAGGATCCTAGGTGACAGGTTTAAATGCTTCATTGGCAAGCATTTAAACTAGCCAAGGGGAGGCACTGAAAAGGAGCAGGGAAATCCCAGCCTTCCCCAACAAAGCGCAGTATTAGAGAGGAAACCCTAGGCAAGAAGTCAGTAGGGAGCAGGACAGGGATAAATGCAGAAAAAGGTGTTAAGGACAGGGATGGGAATAAAAGGGGTAAGGCCATAAAAAATAAATGGAAGGTGATGAGTACCAATGCCCGCAGTCTGTGCAACAAGTTCCCTGAACTAGTGGCCTTGATAGAAGAGGGATGCCTGGATATTGTGGCAGTCACTGAAACATGGTACACAGAGAACCATGAGTGGGAAGTCAACATACCAGGATACACAGTCTACAGGAGGGACAGGGTGGGTAAAAGAGGAGGAGGAGTAGCTCTCTATATAAGGGAAGGGATTAATGCAACAGAACTAGAGAGTAAACAGGAAGTTGATGAGTCACTATGGGTCACCCTGGAGATAGGAAATGGCACCACAATCCGCATGGGGGTTGTGTACAGACCCCCATCTCAGGGGGAGGAAATGGACAAGGAAATGATAGAAGGCATCCTTAAAATGGCAGAAAAAGGGGAGATATTGTTGATGGGGGACCTGAATATGCCAGATGTTAACTGGAGTACCTTTGCTGCAGGCACATCCAAGAGCAGGGTCATTCTTGATGCCCTACAGGGGGCATGCCTCAGACAGCTAGTGTTGGAACCCACTTGGGAGGGAGCAATCTTAGACCTGGTACTCTCAAATGGGGAAGGAGAAAGGATCTCAGATTTAGAAGTGGGTAGCCATCTGGGAACAAGTGACCACCAAACAGTGTGGTTCACAATAAACACAGCCATAGAGTCAAGCCATACAAAAACAAGAGTATTGGACTTTAGGAAGACTGACTTTGGGAAAATGAGAGAGTGTCTTAGAAAAGCACTAGCAAATGGGCAAGAAGGAGGGGTGGAGGAACAATGGTGAATAATCAAAACAGCCATCGTAGAGGCAACAAGCCTTTGTGTGAAGCAAATCAATAAAACAAAACAAAGGAAAAAAACACTATGGTTCTCAAAAGAGGTGGCAGGGACGGTTAAGGAGAAAAGGATAGCATTCAGGAAATATAAGGAAACACAGAAGGAGCAGGACAGAGAACTTTATCAGTTAGAGCAGAAGGAGGCAGGAAGGTAGTCAGAATAGCAAAGGCACAAACTGAGGAAAAGATAGCCAACTCTGTTAAGGGGATAAAACCTTTTATAGTACATGTGGGAAATGAAGAAAAGACCAAGGAGGATACAGAGAACTTAATAGGGGAGGGAATGGGAAGAGGTGACAGTGAAAAAGCAGGGATACTGAAAGAATATTTCTGCTCAGTATTCACAACAGATGAGGAGGGGGAGGTGCCTAAACCAAACAAGGGAGAAACTCTGAATAGAGGGGTCGATACCAGTCCATTCACAGAAGAAAGGGTTTTGAAAGAACTCTTGAAACTGAGGGTGAACAAAGCAATGGAGCCTGATGGGATTCACCCAAGAATACTAAAAGAACTAAGGATAGAACTAGTAACACCACTGACTACTCTCTTTAACAAATCATGGGAGGATGGAGTGGTACCTGAGGACTGGAGGAGGGTTAATGTGATTCCACTTCACAAAAGTGGGAGCAGAGCAGAGGCAGGAAACTACAGACCAGTTAGCTTGACTTCAGTGGTAGGAAAAATGATGGAATCACTTCTGAAGGAAAGAATTGTTGAGTACCTAGAGGCCAGTGGGGCACCAGACCCAAGGCAGCATGGTTTCACAGCAGGAAGGTCATGTCAGACGAACCTAATAGATTTCTTTGACTGAGTGACCAAAGTAGTAGACCAGGGAGGGGCTGTGGATATGGCCTACCTAGATTTTAGCAAGGCATTGACACAGTTTCACACAAAAGATTAAAATACAAAGTTAGCCTTGGAGGGTCCCAAGATGGTAGCCTGGATAAAAAACTGGCTGGACAACAGGACGCAAAGAGTAATAGTAAACGGAGTCCACAGTGAAGAAAGGAGGGTAACTAGCAGGGTACCCTAGGGTTCGGTACTAGGACCAGTCCTCTTTAATATCTTTATAAGTGACATTGAGAGCACCTGGAAGGAAGGTATGCCTCTTTGCAGATGACCCAAAGATCTGCAACAGGGTTGATACACAAGGCGGGTGGAAAAGAATGAAAGGGACTTGGCAAGGTTGGAGGAATGGTCAAATACGTGGCAGCTCAGATTCAATGCAAAGAAGTGCAAGGTAATGCATCTGGGAAACAAAAACCCAGGGAAAGAGTACACATTGGGGGGGGTGAGTTAATAACAACAACACAAATCAAAAGAGACCTAGGAGTAATTATATCAGATGATCTAAAGGTGGGCAAACAATGTAAGAAGGCAGTAAGGAGGGCTGGGGGGATACTGGGATGCATAGGGAGAGGCATCAACAGTAGAAAACAGGAAGTTGTTATCCCTCTCTACAGACAGTTAGTGAGACCCCATCTGGAGTACTGCATGCAATTCTGGAGACCCCATCTCCACAAAGACATAGACAGAGTGGAGGCTGTTCCAAGGAGGGCAACCAAAATGGTGCAAGGTCTGCACCAGAAGACATACGAGGAGAGACTAAAGCAGCTTAATATGTATACTCTTGAGGAAAGGAGGAGAGGGGGACATGATAGAAACTTTCAAGTATCTCAAGGGAATTAACAAGGTACAAGAGGGTAGCATCTTTCAGAAGAAGAGATGCGCAAGAACAAGGGGGCACAATTTGAAGATAGAGGGGGGATGGCTCAGAGGTAATGATAGAAAGTATTTTTTCACAGAGAGTTGTGGATGCATGGAACAGCCTTCCTGAGGCGGTTGTGGAGTCAGAATAGTGGGAGAATTCAAGAATGCATGGACAGGCATAAGGCAATTCTAGTGGAAGGCAGGAGGAAGTAAGCTGTTGATTAACTAGAATCTGCAGCTTATCCATCAGGTAGGGAAATGGGCAGACTGGGTGGGCCAAGCGGTCCTTATCTGCCATCAAATTCTATGTTTCTATGTTTCTATCAGCTGGGAGGAGTGCAACTAGGTACCACCAAGGAGGAAAAGGATCTGGGGGTGTTTGTAACTGGGAAGATGAAGAATACAGAGCAGTGTAGGAAGACGGCGGCAAAGGCCAACAGGATGCTGGGATGTATTGTGAGAGGAATCTCCTCCAGGAGCAGGGAGGTGATTCTACCTCTCTAAGGGTCATTTGTCAGGCAACACCTGGAGTACTGTGTGCAGTACTGGTGCCCATTTCTGAAAAAAGATGTAAGATTATTGGAAGGTGTACAACGCAGTGCGACAAATATGATCCAGGGATTGGAGGACATGCCATATGAGGAGAGGCTGAGTGAGTTGAACACATACTCCCTGGAGGAGAGAAGGGATTGGGGGAATATGACTGAGACCTTTAAGTATTTAAAAGGGATAAACAAGACATGTACTGAAGAGATATTTAAGCTAAGGAGGGGAAGGGATATGAAAAGGCATGGTCTTAGATTGGAGGGGGGAAGATATAAGAGGGAAATGCAGAGACACTTTTTGACAGAGAGGGCTGTGGCAGAATGGAACACTGTCAGAGGAGGTGGTATCCTGTAAGACAGTGGGTAGTTTCAAAAGGGGATGGAACAGGGTTGGGGGGGATAATTGTGAAGTGGGAAGGGGGTGGGGTAGCTGCAAGGTAAGGGTGCTAGCTGCACACTTGAGCAGACTTGACAGACCATGTGGCCTGTTTCTGCTGGCAAATTTGTATGTTTTTGTACATGGCCTGGGCCTTGGTTACCTGAAGGACCTTCTTACACCTGCTGTCTTGGTCTGCTCCCTCTGCAACTCCTCGAGGGGCCTCCTCATGATTCCCAGGATGAGATTAAAAACAGACGGCAATAGAGCTTTTAGTGTTGCCAGCCCCGTCCTGTGGAATTTTCTACCACTAGCGGTAAGAGATGCCCCTTCAGTAAAAGTATTCAAAGCCTGTCTCAAGGCCTTCCTGTATAATAAGGCTTTCCCAGACTTTGTTTTATAATCTTGCCCTAACCTGATTTCTGTGATTCAGTTCTGTTCCTGGCTATGTATTTAGTTATTTTTCTGATTTATTTATTTAAATTTTATATTTGTGTGATTTAATTTAGTTATATTTATTATAATGTTTATTATACTGCTGGTTTTATCATTGTAATTGATCTGATTTGTGTACAGCACCCAGAGCCTCTGGGATGGGGTGTCTTTTAAATAAAATTTGTTTTGCCTTGCCTAGCATCAACAAGGAGGCATACCTTATTCTGGATTCCCTCTCATACAGTATATCACAAATTAAGACATTGAAAAGCACAGATCCCAGTACTGACATCTGTGGTTCCAGCTTATGAGTCCCCTGAACTCTGACTGTTGCCCATGGACAACCACCCTTTGCATGCCACCCTCCAACCAATTCCTTATCCACTTACTCAGTGTTCCTGTATGCCTGGCTTACCTATCTTTATTATGAGCCTTCTGTGTAGGATGTACTTGAAAGTCTTGCTAATATAAAGGTGCAGCATGTCCACAGCTTAAGGGTGGGCGAAAGTTGCCATTTCCACCTCAGCAGAACGTTCGCGAAAACTGGGATACTTTCGCAGAAGTTTCTGAGCTTCCCCCTGTGGTGGATCGGAAAACTTTTGAATGTTTTGTGCAAAATTTCATCCAGTTCTGCCCTACCTGACTTGTTACCCGCCCAGAGCTAGTGGTCCCTTCCCCCACCCGATCACCAGCCCTGTATCAATTCAGTACCTCCCCATGGCTAGAGGTCCCTTCACCCCCCCACTGGATCACCCGCCAATATAATTTAAAAAGTTACCCCCCATGGCTAGTAATCCTTCCAATCACCACCTGTCCAGTAGTAACCCCCCCATCCCTTTCCCATGTGTAATAAAATATTTATTTGACATAGTGGTCTATTGAACCCTTCCCAGTCCCCGATCCTATTGGCAGCCAGTGTTTTTTTTTAATTTAATTTATTTATTTTTTTTAACTTATTTGGAATCACTGGTAGTCTAGTGGCCCCCTGCCCCCCACCCTATCAGGTAGTGCTCCCAGACCCCAGTACCATCCCTCTTCCCATCCCAGAGGGTGGGATCGGCACACTCACCTCCTCCATTTGTCAGCTGCCCAGTGAGATGTCAATGAATGAGCATATGCTTATACAAGCACAAGCTCATTCACAGACAACTCCGTGGGCAGCTGGCCATGGAGGAGAGTGGAGGGCTGTGACAGTTGCCTGCTCATTTTCAGTATGGGAGGAGAGGGGTAGTACCAAGATCCAGTAAACACTACATGCTGGAGGGTGGAGGCGGTAGCCACTAGACCACCAGTGATTCTGAATAAGTTGAAAAAACTAACAAATAAAATAAAAAAAACACTGGGTGCTACTAGGATCGGGGACTGGAAGGGAGGGGGGTCACTAGACTGCCATGTCAAATAACTTACACAGGAAAGGGTTGGGGATTACTACTGGACAGGGAATGATTAGAGGACTACTAGTCATGGAGGGGGGTCAACTTTTCAAACCATACTGGTGGATAATTGGGTGGGGGTGAGGGACTGTTAGCTATGGGGGGGTACTGAAATACCATGGTGGCAGGAGGGCTCACTACCCATGGGGAAAATGTTACTGAAATGATATGGGTGGATGACTGGTTGGGAAGGAACCACTAGCCTCCAGGTATTTAAATTATTTTTATTTAACTCGGGCAGCAGGACAGGTGGAATTTCCATGAAAGTTCAGAAATGGATTTCTGAACTTTCACAGAAGCTAAAGTCACACATCCGCTTAAATTCCACCTGCGGAAGATTTTTTTTGCACACCTCTACCAGAACTTGGCCCCTGTGTAGTGCCTTTGTAACCCAATCAAAGAAGTGGACCACGTTAGTTTGACAAGATTTTCCTGCTACAAACATATGTTGCCGCCTGTTCTACAATCCATTTGCCTCCTGGATTTCCATTGTATGTGCTAGCACACTGGTGCTGAGATTTGAGGCGTTGGATTCCACAACTTGCCCCACACCAGTGATCTGAGTTCAGGAATTTACTCAGGTTACTTGAGGTTATACAGGGAGGGATAGGACTGAGCAAAAAACAAGGTGATCTCCTCTCCTGGGCAGAGAGGGTTGTCATGTCTACCATTCGACTGCCATCCAGTTGAGGCTTGGTTGCAGTGTAGGTTGGAGCATGCACGAGGGAGCTGTAGAACTCTTGAGGTGCACTGCATGTCTCCACACACATGCACCGATATTTGCACCCCAAGAACAGGATCAAGGAGAAAAAACTGAAGGAAATATGGTGAGGCTGACTCCATGATGATTACCATACAAGAGCAGGCTGTGGGAGTTGAATATGTACTCCCTGGAGGAAAGGAGGGATGGGGGAACATGACTGAAGCCTTCAAGTACATGAAGAGAATAAATAAGATGAGCACGGAAGGGCTTTTCAAATTAAGAAGGGGGAGGGACACTTGCAAGCATCATCTGAGATTGGAAGGGGGAAGCTTCAGGAGGGAAATGAGGAGACACTTTTTTACAGAGAGGGTGGTATCTGGGTGGAACACATTGCCAAAGGAAGTGGTATCCTGTAGAATAGTGGGCTGCTTCAAAAGGGGATGGGACAGGGTAAGGAGGAGAGTCACTGGAGGGGGGAGAAGCTGCAGTATAAGGGCTGTTAGCTGCACAATCGAGTAGACTTGATAGACCATAAGGCCTATATCTGTTGGCAATTTCATATATTCATTTGATGGTCTGCATGCCACCACCAGGATCATGGGCCTTTATCTGGATGAGTGACTCCAGGGGTGGGGGGGGGAAATAGTCCTCCCCCACTGGTCCCACCATGGGGGGCAAATCATGGGGGATTCAGAGGTTCAGGTAAGTCCTTGAGTGGTGGATGCTAGCAGAGGGAGGCAGGGACAGATGGTGAAGAGCTGCCAGAGCTAGCAACAGTAGAGATAAAACCATTCATAGAAAAAAAAGACTTCTACTGTCTGTCCCTTTTTGTTAACACATTTTTATTGAAGAATTTCCATACATACACAGAAGAATAAGTATATCTAAGAACAACATATACATATAGGAATTCAACATTTTCATGTTTAATATGCTAGATAATACATTATGTTGCAAGTTAAAAAAATATGCATTAAATAGAGATGGCAGATATTATGCAGTACTAGTAGGAATAAACATCTATGACTCTGCACTTAGTGAATACTGGAGAAAAGGACAGCAAAGAGCTTGAAATCTATCCAACATGGAGTTGGCCCGTTGTGTTAGTTGTTCATATTCAGCCAGTCAGGTAACGATTGGGAGTGTGACTGCTCTCCAGTTTTGGGAGGATCTGTCATCTTGCTTGCAAGGCTGCTGGGAGTAGCCAGAGCTTTTGTCTTTGTGTGAGGTGGAACTAGGGTGTGAGGTAGCTTTTTCTGAGGTCCTTCCTGTACCTAGAGCATCTACAGAATATAACAAAAATATACATATATTTAATAACTGGCTTCGGGTTAGATGTCTCAAGCAAAATCAGACTTGCATTACTCTATGGGAAGATTTTATAGACAGAAAAGATCTGTACTGCTGCGAAGGACTACATTTGAGTTATAAGGGGAATCAGACATTGAGTAATCACATTTTGGACTGTATAAATAAACCTTTAAACTGCTTGATTTGGGGGAGAGAGTAGTCCCTCGCCCAAAAAGGACCTCAAGTAAAAATAAAGTTTCTAGCACTGTAAAATGGTTGTATTTTAATGCTAGAAGTCTTCAAAATAAACTTGATGAGATGAATAGTATATTAGTTAATGATGGAATAGATATTGTTTTTATTATAGAGACATGGGGAGATGAAAAATCCATCTGGGATTTTACTTTTCCAGGATATACCTTGTTTAATCATATAAGGAAAGGCAAAAAAGGTGGTGGGGTAGCCATCTTTTTAAGAAATGTTTTTCAAGTATCTGACATTTCCAAATAAAATTAGAAAAATACATAGCATTACTGAAACAATATGGTTAAAACTGATGATGAGTAAAGATCAGCATATCATCCTTGGGGTTTGCTATCGCCCCCCAAGTGCCCCAAATGAATATCTTGACCTTATTATGCAAGAGATCAAGTTAGCTTGCTCACTTGGTGAAATTATACTTACTGGTGATTTTAATCTGCCAGACATTGATTGGGGGAGAATGGTAGCGGTATCCCAGTCAGGAAAAAAAATGGTGAATCAATGTGAGCAATGTAACCTTAATCAAGGTGTAACAGTACCTACAAGGGGAAATAACCTTCTCAATTTGATCCTTTATAGCAGATCACTAACAATAAATAATATTTCTATGTTGTCACCCATTGGAAATAGTGATCACAAGTCAATCAGTTTTGTCCTGTCACATTCAGTTTCCATGGAATCAAGCACTTCCAAAATCTATTTGTATGAAAAAGCAGACATACTAGCTACATAACAGAAACTGGATAGTATTGATTGGTCTGTCATGTTTGATACCATGAGTATTGCAGAATATTATGAATTTTTTATTCACTCATGTTGCTAACATGAGGAACAGTTACGTCCCATCAACAGTTAAAACTACATCCACAAAAACTAACCCACAATGGATGAATAGGGAACTTATCAGGCTCATTAAGGAAAAAGAGAAGTGTTGCGCAACTTATTTGAAATCTCGGACTCCTTTAAATTGGAGTTCCTTTTTATGTATCTAAAGAAAATGCAAATATAGTATTAGAAGGGCAAAAAGGAAGTGGAAATTAAAACTGGCATCTAACGCATGGAAAGACAATAGCAAGATTTTCTTTGCATATATAAATTCCCTAAAAAAATGACTTGTCGAGTTGGCCCTCTTCAGATAAATGAAAATTGAATTTATGATCCACAGGATATGGCCAATATTTTTAATATGAATTTTTTAACTTATTTCAAAAAGACCAGGTTAACACTACCTTAAACTATTCCCCAGGTAATTATATATCAATATCAGTATCTGATGTACACGCTAAACTTATTAATCTTAAAAACAAAATAAGTGTACTGTATCTCCTGATGATATTTCAGGTCATTTTTTATATTTATTGGCTGATAGTTTGTCTCTGCCTCTGAAATTATTTTTTGAACATTGTCTGAACCATAATTATGTACCTGAATCATGGAAAACAGCGTATGTGATTCCTATTTATAAAAAAGGCCCTAGGTGTGAATGAAAAAATTATAGACCTATAAGCCTTACATCTCCCATGGGAAAAGTTCTAGAAAGTATAATAAAAGATCTGAGTTTCTTTATCTCTTGAGAATATCGATATGGAACAACATGGCTTCAAAAACGGAAGAGGTTGCCTGACCAACTTACTTTGTTTTTATGAAGACCTAAGTGTGCAGTTGGATAACAAAATTCCATATGATGTTATTTATATAGATTTCAGTAAGGCGTCCAACCTTCTCCCACACTGGGCATTATTACAAAAACTCAAACATTTCAATATTTATCCTAATTTGGTTGTATGGATATCAAATTGGTTAGACAAATGATCTCAGCAGGTATTGATAAACGGTAGGCTCTCTAAAAGGGGTCTAGTCACAAGCGAGTTTCCACAGGGATCTGTATTGGGCCCTTGTCTTTTCCAATTATTCATAGCTGACATTACAAAACATTGTTTTTCCAATACAGTCAAATATGCGGATGATATTAAAATAGGTGGACCATGTATAAATTGTGAGCAAACAGCCCAACTTCAAAATGATTTAGATAAAATAACTCAGTAGATCTCTACATGGGGGATGAAAGTAAATCATAATAAGCACATAGTTATGCATTTTGGAGCAAGAAATCCCATGTATGTATATACATTAGATAATAGGATGTTAATCAGTACAGAAACTAAGAAAGACCTGGGAGTACTGATATCTGATGATTTTCTCCCCAATTTACAGATGAATGAGGTAATTCTGAGAGCAAATCGGATTATTTGGGCTGTAAAACAAAACATTAAATTCAGGGATAACAGAATACTGATGCCTCTCTATAGGGCATATGTCATTCCTCATTTGGACTTTCTATCTCAATTATGGTGTCCCTTTAAAAAACAGGATATAACCCTTTTAGAAAAGGTACAAAGGGGTTACACTAAAATGGTGAAAGTCTTAAGGGAGGTCCCATATGAGATTAGACTAACTACATTAAACCTGATGTCTCTGTCTATCAGGCGATTGAGAGGTGATCTTCTACTCATGTATGATGTTATAAATGACCCATATTTAATAACAAACCTCGGCTTTAGTTTTAAGGAGAATACCTATAACTTCAGAGGTCACCCACTACAGCTGCAATCGAAGAGATTTAATTATGTTTCTCGTAAATTCTTTTTCACATTACGTATTATCAAACCATGGAACACACTTCCAATCGAAGTGCTAGTCAGTAGTTCTAAATGTATCTTTAGATCACGACTTGATAAGTTTATTCTCTCTAGCTCTCTTCTTAATTATTATTAGTATATAGGAGCAATTATGGACCCATAGGTTCTCTCGCTCCTAACAGATCCTAGTATGAATCCTAGTATGAATCCTAGTGTGAGGTGTGGATTCTCGATGGGATCCCCTAGTAGCCAGAAGATCAGGTTTTCCTCTACCCCCATCCCAACAACCACTATACAGAACCAGCTGACCCAGTGCCAATAATCTGCAAACAAAGGGCATGATCATAGAATGTGTCTTAGGGTACCCATCTGCCTGTGGCACCTCCAGCAAGTATCATTGGGCATTGGTTCATTTTTTTCAGAATTTCAGGGGTGTACTACCACAGATGCAGAATTTTCTTCTGTATGTGCTGGTATCTCATGTCCCAGAATTCAGAGTGTGCAGTTTTAAACATTATGTCCCAGACTACAGCGGGAATGGAAGTGTGCAACTCGGACTCCCATGCACTTCTGCAGGCCTGCTGTCTCAGGATGTGTGGGAGTAGTAAATAGTCATATATTCTACCTCTCAGCCTATGAGGGTGTTTCATCCATTTATCTAAATGCAAGTGTGAAGAGTCTGCTTTGAACAAAGGAAAGATGAAATTTCTTTCCTGAACCACCATTCTCAAGTGGTGATAATTCCAAAAGTTTGTATGAGGCAGAGCGACTCTTGAGGCTAGATTTTGGAATGAAATTATTACCCCTGCATTTGGGTTGTGGTGGTAACTTAGTATTAGTATTCACATAGCTGCCCAGGACACCAAGGACTAAGGTACACCATCTACAAAGAGAAAAGGATTATGCCACAGGTGTTCCTAACTCCCTAAATGGTGATGTCTCCACTTCTGGCTCTTTATTAGCTTTTGCCAGATCTGACTAGAGAAGCGTTATATTGCAGATGCGTGAGTCTTCAGGAGTGGCTGTTGGGGGCAGGGCATAATCTCCAATGGATGCTCCACTTCCTAGTCCCTTCTCTAGTAGTAGCCAAACTGGGGCCTTTGATCGCTAAGACTCTAACCACTGCAAGTTTTGCCTAATGCCTGCCACCTGATAGTAGGCCTAAATTCACTGAAAGGGCCATCCCCTGGTTTGCCTGGTGCTCTCGATTTTTTGAGACTAAAGTGTGGCTTTTTACCTTCCAACAAAAAGGATGTGAAGAGTTTTTCTAGCCGCTGAAACTAGCTGGCTGGCAGAGGGATGGTACATTATTTAACACAAACAAAATTTTAGGAAATTCCATAATTTTGTAGGCAGCAATCTTTACATCAAATGTTGATTTGAACTTCCTCCATCTATTGAGATCAGACTCAATAACTGCCCATAGTGGGTTTATATTGAGGTCCAGCATGTCTTTCATGCTAGGGGGAGAGCCAAATACTGAGTTATTTAATATTTTGCTGTTGCCAGCAGATATCCAGATATTGAATATGCAACTCTGTAATTACCATAATCAAAGGCAGAACCTCTTTGTCCAGTTGACACCCAGGCTTGAAATGGTCTTGAAGTCCTTGAGGACAGCAAAAGTGACTGGTAGAGATACTGTTGGATTACTAACGGTTAGGAGAAAATAATTGGTAAAGGTCAGAGTCTTAACCTGTGTAGTGCTTCATCTGATTCCATCTATGTCCTGGAACTGCCTAATTTTACACAAGAGGGGTTCAAATGCCACAAGGAACAACACAGGGGAGAGTGGCCCCCCTGCATAGTTCCTCTGTGTAGCTGTATTATGGGTAACATAACACCTTTCACTATGAGGCAGTCGGTTGGGGATGCATAAAGAGTTTCAATCCATGAGAGATAACTTGGACCTATGATCATTGCTTTCATCATATGGAATAAGCTTCCCCATTCCACCAAATCAAAGGGTTTTTCTGTATCTATTGTATAGCAGCTAAGAGACTGGAGTGCCTGTTTTGGACACTACCCAAACAGCAATCATGGCTGCCCTGGTATTGTCCATGACCATCCATCCCTTAACAAAGCCAGTTTGGGGCTGGCCTACAGGTGCAGTGGTATTACCACCGCTTATGATGCAGGTGACTGGAGTTTGTGACCAAGCCCCGAGCATCAGAGAGCTGGCCGGGGGGAGGTTGGATGAGCATCCCAGCTCTCCACCTCCTGGTGGGAGGGTTGGTGGTGATTAGGTGACACCCGGTGGAGACAGGGAGTACATTAAGCCAGAACCACACAGCAGAGGGAAGGCAGTGGCAGATGTCTGTGGGGCATATATCGCAGCAGGCACACCCGTGTGCTAACTTCACTGCAAGTCCACCCTATGGGACTGACACAAGGGTCCCTGTGAGGCAGGGTGGCATGAAGGCCTCTGACACCACGCCAAATGTTGCTGCTGTCAATCCAAGGACCAAACTTGGTTGATCTTGTTTCTGGGCAGCTGTTGGAGGATGCCAATATGGAGCGTGGAGGCACTGAGTTGGAAAATATCCCCACCTGAAGCACAGAGATAAATAGAACAGAAAAAATGGAAACATAGAAATTGACAGCAGATTATGACTGTCAGGCCTTTCCAGTCTGCCCATATACCCAACCATTATTAGTGGCCCCTGACCCGACCTGGTCATCAGCTTTAGCCTATCCTTCCCACCTCTATGGTTCTCTTGTGCCTATCCCATGCATGTTTAAATCCCCCCCACTGTGTTCACTCCCACCACTTCCTGTGGTAGATTATTCCATGCATTCTCCACCATTTCTGTTTAAAAAAATATATATATTTCCCTTTAACCTGCCCCCCCTCCAATCTCATATCATGCCTTCTTGTTCTTGTCAGTTTCCCAAACTGAAAGATATTACCTATCTGCCTCTTGTTTATGTCTTTAAGGCACTTGAAGGTTTCTATCATATCCCCCATTCCCTCCCTTCCTGTACATATTAAGGTCTTTTAATCTCTCCTCATATGTCTTCTGGTGTAAGCCCTACACCATCTTTGTCATCCTTTTCTGAACCGCCTCCACTCTGACTATGTCCTTACAAAGATGTGTCCTCCAGAACTGTATGCAGTATTCCAGATGAGGCCTCACTAGTGTTTGTATAGCGGCATCACCTCCTCCCTCCTTCAGATAGCAATACCCCTTCCTATGCATGTCAACATCAACAGCCTTTGTACTCTGCATGGCCACCTTTAGGTCATCTGAGATGATAACCTACAAAAAAGACCTGCCCCCCCCCAAAAAAAAAAAAAAAAAAACAGTTTGAAGATGGTCTATAAGGGATGAGAGGAGAGTTCCCAATCTAGCTACCATAATCTTGGCTAAGATTTTAATTGCCACAAGCAACAATTGGCTACTAGTTTGAGGTCCTTACTCAGATAGGGTAATTCTGAGATCGTGGCTTCTGTCAAAGTCTCAGGTAGGGCCTTTTAGCAAAAGCCTCATCAAAAGTGGCTAAGAGGCACTTATCAACTTGCAGCATAAATGGTTGGTAGAACTCAGCTGGAATCCCACCAGGACTGGGTGATTGGAAGGAACATAATTGGTATCTATATTTCAGGGTGAGTTATTAGAGCATTAAGGGTTTCAGACTGCTACTGAGAGAGTTGTGGGAGGGCCAGGTGAGCCATGAATTCCTGCACATGGGATTGGGATACTTCTCAATGGGAGGAGTAAAGTTCCATGTAAAATATGTGGAAGTCTGCAACAGTATCCTTGGCTTGCGTGATGACTTGGCTGGAAGGGAGCCACAGGGAGCTTATATGATTGGTCTACTGGGGCAGTCTTGTGCAATACAATAATAGCCTCCCTATCTTCTCCCCCAACTCTCTGGGCTCAATTTTCAAAGCTCCTGGAGCAGCGTAAGGGGCTTGCATCCCAATGATTGGCACAACATTCCCCTTGTACCAAACGATGTTCCAGGAGTGAATCACAAAGGCAGCCAGCATCTACCGCAGGCAGCCTGCACCAAACAGAGCTTGTGCCACCCATGTGCCAGACACTGGGCTGTGGCATGGCGCTAGAGGCTTGTGGCAGATGCAGGCTGCCAAATCCCCCAGGATTCACAAAACTCATGCAGAAGGCAAATTTCTAAGTACCGTTAGACCAGTCAGGCCTGGTCTAAGGGTACTTTGAAATTTCTCCACTTGGAGAGTTGATCTAGTAGCGGAAATGTGCCGTGGCCCCCCCACCCAAGGTCCCCAAGAAATAGGTTTTTAGTATACTTCCCTGGTAGTCTAGTGAACCTCCAATCCCTGATTACCCCCATATAACTAACAGTAATCTAAACCCCTTCCCTGGTGGACTAGCAAACCCCCTCCCTGATGTCCCCATGAAATAATTATGTATCATAAGTCCCTGGTGGTCTAGTGGAACCCCTCCCCAATCCCTGATGTTCTCATGATGTAATAATGTATACAAATTCACTGACAATCTAGCAGCCCCCCAAAGCCCCGATTCCCAGTTATGCCATATTATGAAATCATTGGTGGTATAGCAGCCCCCATGCCCCCACCCCAGTAGGCAGTGTTCTACCACTCTGCTCTCCCATTCCTAAATTGAGCCAGCAAATGGCTTAGTCAACCGCTCACCACCACCGCCAGCCACCGACTGAAGTCTGAATGAGCGCGTACTGTATACAGTACGTTCTCAGTGATTGACTGTTGTCACTGAGCATGTATAATGTGCACACTCATTCAGAGCTCAGTTGGCGGCTGGCTGTAATGGTGAGCGTTGAGCTATGCCAGTCGCCAGTTTAATTTGGGGATAGGGGAGTGGGGTGGTGGGATATTGCCTGCTGGGGTAGGGGGCCATTGTACCACTGAGGATTTCATAATATTGCATAACAGGGGATTTGTGCTTTGGGGGGGGTGCTAGATCATCAGAGATTTTATATACTTTATTACATCATTGGGACATCCAGGACTGGGGAAGGGGTTCACTAGACCACCAGGGACTTTTAATAAATAATTCATTCATGGAGACATCGGGGTGGGTGGTCTGCTAGTCCACCAGGAAGGGGGTTTAGACGATTGTTTATATGGGCAAATTGAGGGATCAGGGGTCTGCTATAACACCAGGGAATGTGGTGACATTGCTGCACAGTCGCCCATGGCTTGTGGCACCCTGTACAGGTGTGCTTTCTGTTCAACATGCTGCTGTGGTTTCCACAGGCTGTGGGACTTTACCACTGTACCCCACTCAATTGAGAATTGAGTGCAGGATCCCTGGCACTCTCAGGTGTGCTGTAGCCCTAGATCACTGCACCTTTTGGCTATCTAAGGGATTTTTGTGAATCAATCCCTCAGTATTTGTGAAGCATTCTCAGCACTGCTTTCTGTGCTACTGAGTAGGTTTTCAAGTTGATTTTATATTTCAACTGAAGCATGTCCAGTTGCAGTTGGGTTGATGGGTTCTGAAGTGCATTGTATTGTTTTCTTTCTGTTTAAGGACTTTCTCCATTTCCTCTAGTTCTTGTGGTCTTTGTTGCTTGGTATGATCTGCATAGCTAATTATGTGTCCCCTAATGTATGCCATGAAAGTGTCCCAGAGTGTTGCCCTGCTCACTTCTGGTGAGTCATTGCATGAAAAGAAGGAATCTATATCCTTTTCTTTTTAGTATACAGTATGTGCCGCTTGTAACAGACCAATTTGACATGTAGTAACTTGTCCATTACAAGCGGTGTCTGGTACATTGTTTGAGATTAAAAAAAAAAGAAAAAGTTCTATAATAAGCAACGGGACGAAACACACATTCTCACACTACATAACGGAACTCAACATGGCAAAACATTACAGCAAACATTTAATCAGGATTTCAGCTCTTCTGGGACTTTTTTTGCATTTCAGCAAAAAAACCTTGGAAAACGTTATTGATTTATAAATTAAAAGCCAGAAAAGAAAAACAAAACCAAAAAAACAAGTAGGCACTGTTTGCTGAAATGCTGTACTTTTCTACTGCTCAATACTTTGTCTAATGAAGCCCACCATTGTTGTTTGGTGCTTCGGAGCGATGGTGTAGTGATGCCAGATAGACTCAATGGCTGCCACCTGATACCACCGGGTGACAATATTGTCCCTCTGTTCGATGGCCTTGTGGAGAGTTAAGAGAGCCTTCCTTACATCCACTGGTGTTACAGGTGCCTCATCTTCCTGGTTCTCTTCATAGGCCGTCTCTTCCTCATCTTCTGGGGTTTCCTGGGATCTCAAAACAGCTTCCACAATATCATCAACTTCAGTGGGAGGGGGGGTGTTATTTCCCAACATACAGAGCTCATTCATAATTTCTGTGGGCAGATCACTAACATTGAACTCCTCCTCCTCTGACACAACACCAATTAGATGGTCAGTGGTGAATCCTCCCTTCCTAAAACACCTCTATATGATCTCTTGTGAAACAATATGCCACATCTGCTGTATCAGATACACAGAGTCCAACAGGTTTATTCTCTTAACACACACAGAAGAGGTCATTTCCTCCTCAGCATTGAGAATGTCCAGCAACCTTCCACTCATCAGCTTAACATAATGACACTTAAAACTGTAGATTATTCCTTGATCTAAGGGTTGCATTAAGCAGGTGGTGTTAGGTGGTAAAAAACTAACTTAATGTTCCTTAGACCTGTAAAAGAGGGGTTGGGAGCTGCAGTTATCCAAGATTAAGGCAATCTTGCAAGATCACAGAGTGCAATCCCAGTTCCTCTACTTTTCTAAACAGTGACAGGCATGTTATCTTACTAGCACTCATCTTGGGAGCACTCATCCTGGGCAGAACAGCAGAACAGCAGAATGGCAGCACAACAACAGAACGGCACTTACAGCAAACACCAGAGGTAACTAAAAAAGATTGTGTGTTACTGGGAGACAGTCAGCCAGGTAAAGTCTGGGAAACAGCTGAGGGAGGTGATTAGGCAGGTGATTAGGTGATTAGGTGATCAGGTAACATTAAGATTAGCACCTGGATAGGTGATAAACAGCAGGCGTCAACTGCCTATTTAAAACTCTGGTGGACGCTACTCCCGGAATTGCAGGTCTGATTTAAACTTTAGTTTTAACATTGATACTATGGCATTTTGCAAACAGAAAATGTCCATTAGAAGCGGACGTCCAGTACAACCAGAGCCATTATAAATGGCGCCTACTGTATAAACATTTGTATTAAGTTTCAAAGAAAGAACTACACAACTCACATTTAGAAATGTCAGCCAAGAGCTACACCAACTTGTGCACACATATCTAAGTCCAGAGATATAAAAACTTGATAAACAGTCTCAGCATTCTGAAAGAAATCATCTTTGACATCTATGCCTACAGCTTAATCCAATAACTCCAGATCACCAATTACTAAGTAAGAATACTGACAACATCTTACACAGTCTCTTTATGTATATATGCAGATAATTAAACATATCAGGAAGAGAAATTAGCACCCTGTGGGCTAGAAAAACACTTTAACAAACCCTTGATCTATTGCGTTGCCCCAGAATGAAACCATGTCAAACATCATGTGAGATCATCCCAAAGTGAAAAAGCCAAGGTGAACATGCAACTTAGAATCTATCAAGGGTCTTTCTTCTCAGAAACAGCACTTGTTGATAGCAGGCTATTCTGGATTTGGCCTGCTGCCAATGAGTATGGGATGGAAGGGTGGCTGACCTCCAATGGAGTAAAAGTAACCATTTGGGGTATACCATTCACATAGTGACAATTTAACAGCAAAGTCCACCAGAGCAAAATGGTATCCGGTAATAAGAGTGCTAGGGAATGGGCACCAACAAATAATGGCGATCCACTCCCCAGCTCATTTCAGAGACGACTACGAGAGGGTAGGGTGGGTGGATGGGGGGTGGGCGACTACAGCAACAGGATGTCACTATACGTACACGTGCAGGAGGTAGTGGACACACACAGTGAGGGATGTGAGGGGTGGAGCCATGGTGGGTTGCTGAGCCAACCCTGTGGTGTGGTGGGTGGATTGCCGGCATCGGTCGGCAGGGTACTGGGTCTGGGTGCTGGTGCATTTTTTTGTGCCCGGCCAAACCTTTTTTTTATATGTCTTCCTCCCCAACATGCACCCCCTGGAGTTGAGAACCCTTTAGTAGGGGGTGTATATGAAGCCCCTGTGGGGTGCAGTGGGCATAGCCCCTGCAGAAACCATTAACAAACAAAGTCCCTGGTGCCCTTTAGGTCAGAGTGCTGAAATAAACTTCAGCACTCTTGGCTTCTGCATAATGGTGATCACCTTTAGGCTTTTGTTGCTATGACATAGAACCCAGTGACACATCTCACCAGATTGCTATGGTGGACCACTGTGAAATGGCAGCACAACTCCCAGTGGTCCGCCCCAACCCCCAATACAACTCCAACTCAGAGATGTATATTTAGAGATGGGGGAGTACAGGGTGCAAAGCCCCCCCCCACAAAAAAAAAACGACTTTCCCGATGGGAGCAATACTGACTGTTGGCATTATTCTCATCACTGTCGGAGATGTCGAGGACAACCCTGATGCTGTTACTTGGTGGAACCCCATTTGGTCTCCAATGTCACTGTGTAGAGGAATATTTTATATTGTAAAGCCTACAAATCTAGCAAAAGTGGATCCCCAAAAAACCAAAATCGAGGGGTGAGAGGTAAGGGCATATTTAAAATGTCTTATAAAGTGGCAATAATACCTGACCACCAATCCCTTAACAGCTCACACCCCCAGATATATGATGTAAAGTCCTGGGTTCCTTCTCACATCTCCAACACACTTTGGAGGTAGCTATGCTCTTATCAACCAAACTTTCTGGTGTCCTACACTATCTACATAAAACCTTTTTTTGAATAAGTCACAATTGTGGGTCATGCGAGGCTCGGTGTGCCTCAATCCAACAGAGGGACTAGCTGCCAGCCTCTAATGAATCCTGCACTTCTGCTGACAATTTCAGCCAGTGAGTCTCCTAGTTTGAAAGCAATACTTCTTGCATTAGTTTATAAATAACGCTTGTATGACCTTTGGAAAGTTGAAACTATTTCAGTAAATACAATACTTGGTTAAGTGTGTGTGTATTAATTTATATTCTTTTGTAAGCCATGGAGACAAAGCATAGAGCAATTGAAAATACCTCCAGAGGTCTCAGGCTGGTAACCTATATTCCTTTGCAATCCAAACTCTGAACTGAAAAGATCTCCTACCACTTGGATCCCTTGCGAGACCCAAGTAACCCAATATATCCAGAAGCCACCTACCTGGATCCTGGGCTTATTTCAAAGAGGTTTGTAGGGCCCCAAGTAATTAGGATTCCAGTGGGGCATATTTAATACTTTTTTTCCAATTGTATTTTGTGAATTGAATGGGGAATGTAAGTTGACCTGGGTCGGGAGGGGAATCCTTCAATGCTGTGGCCAAGGGTATGTCTCGGAAAATAGCTTGTTCTATTTTGACCCACAAAGGAGTATTCATAGGAGATGGGTGTAGCCATTGAAAAGTTTGTTTGAGGCCATTCCCAGTATGATATGCCCAGGGCCAAGGCATATTCCAACCTCCCTTATATCCTGGCACGCATAGTACTTTCCTGCCAAAATGAGGACTTTTACCTCCCCAAAGAAAGCTGGAGAATAAACTGTCAATTTTAACACACAGACCAGACGCTTTGGGCATTGCTAAGTTGCTTAAACAAAAGAATAATTTCAGAAAGGCCATCATTTTTATTGCAGCAGCCCCAACAGGGAGAGTCAAATGGAGTTGTGCTCATCTATTTAACTCTACAGCCATAGCAGCCAATATATCATGTATATTTCTGTAGCACATGTCCTGAGGTTTACAGGAAATAAACATACCCAAATACCTAATGCCCTCTGGAGACCATTTCAGGTGAGGGGAATGAATACATGCCCAGTGAGAGATTCCTTGGTAGAAGGGCAGTATCTCTGTTTTGGCCCAATTCATCTTCAACACAAAGATTGGGCTGAAAGCATCTATGACCTTTCATGTGTTGGAAAGTGACATTTCCACCTTAGAAAACAAAAGAAGTAAATTGTCACCATAGAGTAACATAGGGAATGACCGAGCCCTAACTGTAATGCCATGGATAGCTGAGCGCTGCCAGATAGCAGCATTCAATTGCTCCATAGCTAATAAGATTAAGAAAGGGCTCAACAGGCATCCCTGCCTGGTTCCCCAAAACAAAGAAAAGAGTTCTAATAGTATCCCATTGGCCAACACGCTAGCTTTTGGGGAAGAGTATAGACTCTGAATCCATGTTTGGAAAACTGGACCAATGCCTATTGCTGCAAGAACATAAAATAGATAGTTCCATTCAACTGAATCAAAAGTCTTTTTGGCATCTACTGCCAACTATGTCCACTGAATCTGGGCCTCTACTAGCAATTTGGATTAAATCAAGCACTGCACTGAGGTTATCACTGCCCTGCATACCTTTCATAAAACAGGCCTACAATTTATGTATTAATATAGATAAGACTATTTCTAACTGAGATGCCAAAATCTTGGCCAATATTTTAAAATCTACATAAAGCAAAGAAATGGGCCTGTAATTCAAACAGAGAGTAGGGTCCTTATTGGGTTTAGGCAGGACATACATAGATAGTTGCCTCCTGCATCAAAGAGGGCATGGCACCCGCTTTCTTTATGTATTGATAAAGCTCAAGGAATCAGGAAGAAAGAACTGTTTCGATGGCTTGGTAGACATCAGTACTAAGGTCATCCAAGTCAGGAACTTTGCCAGGAGCCAGCTGGCAGATATCCAGCTTGATCTCTGACAAAGTGATATCCTCTTCTAGGGCTTGGACAACTTCTGGGGTTAAGTGAGGCACAGTGATTTTAGCAAAAAAGGAGTCATGGTCCTCCTGAGATGGAGAGATAGAGTAGTTATAAAGAGCTTGGTAATATGTCCAAAACAGGCTTATGATTTGTTGGGGATCTGAAATTAAATGATCCCTGTTGTGCTTCAGGTAGGGGATTTGAGTTTCCATGGTTTTCCACTTTAAACAGAAAGTCAACAATTTCCTGGCCTTGTCCCCTGACTCCCAGTAAGATTGCTGCAGACAAAACAAGGGGCTCGATACTTGCTGATGATGAATAGTATTTAACCAAAATTTAAGAGCCAGAACTTCCTGTGTCTGGATGTCATGGTGCATGGGTTGTTTATATATGGCTTCTTCAAGCATTTTGATGCATTTAGTGAGGTCAGAAATGTATTACTTCCCTAGTTTGTTCACTTTGGAAGTATACGAAATAATGCTGCCTCTAACAAAGGCCTTAAAGGCCTCCCATAGTGTGAAACCTGAGACTTCATGGTTAGTGTTAATCTTGAAATAAAATTCGATTTCTGACTGTATCCAACCTCTGATATCATCAGATCAAAGTAAATCTGGGTTAAAGCGCCAATGGGGAGAGTTAGCTAAACTGCCTATCAGCACCCAGACTATGCTCACTGGGGCATGATCTGAGATAATAAAAGGAGTATGGCCACATAAAACAAGTCTGAAAGATTTATGGAACTATATAGAAAAAAATTGAATCTGCTACAGGTTTGAAACCTGTTGGATCAGAACATATAGTCTTGAGTCTCTGGACGAAAGAGTCTTCAACAATTTACAAGGTTGAATTCCATACATAAATGATTAAGCACTGTTCTAGAATGTTGATGGGAAGGCCATCCCCTTTCCTGGGGGGTACTATCCAAAAAAAGGTTCTAAAACAAAATTGTAATTACCCCCTATAATAATAAACATAGGAGGATGTTGCCAGTCTAATATATCCTGTGCCAATTGTGAGAAAAAATCCAGGGTATCTACATTAGGGGAATAAATATTAATCATGAGGGCCCAGACACTGTAGATTTTCCCTAGGATAAAAATACAATGACCCTCTTTGTCTGAGGAAGTATGGTCCACTTGGAAGCCACAGCCCCATCTAAATCGAACCAAGACTCCTCATAATTTAGAGGAAAAGGTACTAGAAAAGACCGGACTCACTCACCCTCCTGCTAATTTAACCACCTCTTCCTTCAGGAAGTGAGTTTCTTGAAGGAGGGCACTATCACATTTACAAGACCCTAAATAAGAGATAACTTTTCTCGTTTTTTGTTGGTGGTTCATTAGCTGCATGTTCCAAGTAATAATCCTAAGATTAACCATTAACATTCATATTCAAATACCAGATCGAAGGTATAAAGAAATCTTGGCCCTGCTCAGAAAAGCCCACGGAACAGAGATTTGAAGATGTTGCCATGTTGCCATTCAACTGAACAGTTACATATTTATCAACCCAACATGTGCCCCATTTAATGTAATAGCATACCAAATTAAACTCATTAGTCCAACTCTTTATGATACAGGTGGAAAGAAAATTCTTAAGAAACCACAATAACATGTCATTTTGAACTAGTCCCTGGACAACTAAATCACACCCTGTAACATTTGGGAGTCCTTTTGCATTTGGAATCTGTATTCCCAAAATAAATACCCAAACAAACTACCTAAAAGATGTAAACACTGGACTCCCCACCCTTATGTAACTATCTATAGGGACACGCACAGAGAGTGCTATAAGGGGTACCAGCATCTCCAACAGGTGGAGTGAGTGCAGCTTGAGAAGTAGGATCATTGGAACAAGTGGTGAAACCTTGCCCATGCTCTCCCACTCCTCAGTAGTAGAGATGTGCCAAGTCCACAAAATCCTCTCCATGGAGTAATCCGTGAATTTCATGCAATTTGCAGAGTTCAATGCGGAGTGTGAAATTTTGCCTGTGAATTTCATGCTTTACGGACAGTTTCATACTCTGCAGCAAAATTCCCTGTGAAATTCATGCAATCTGTGTTAAGCCAAAGTTTGCCATGCTGGGACAGACTTCAGGGATTTGGCGATGCATGAATATTTGGTGATTCGTGTGGACTTCACCCGATTCAATTTTAAATACACTGCATCTCTGCTCAGCAGGCATAAAGTCGGGCATTCCTGTACTTTGATTATGGTTTCAACTACACCGGCTGACTAAGCTCCCACTGCCAATACTGGATACCTGTCACTGTAACTGGCAATAGATATCACAACTTCAACAGATGGCCACTTCTAAGCAAATGGCAGAGTCGGAAACTTGTGAACTATCAAAAAAAGTGGGCTCTTGTCTCACAGTTTGTATTAAGAGCAGTCTTCCTGGGGTGGTAGATGGGAGTAAATACTGTATAAGTGACAAAAAAAAAACACTCAGTCAAGGGACCCCCTCATGTAACATATACTGGAATAGAAATTAAGGCAATCTTTCTAAACACTTCCTGGAACAACCACTGAACTCACTAACCCCCTCTTCCCTCTCAGTCCAGTTTCCAGGAACAGGCTAAGTTATGTCTTTAGTGTCAATAGAAACCAACACAATAAACATACATGCTCAAGGCTCTTCCTTTGTCCGTTACAGACCTTGGTCCTGCTCTACCAGCTGCTGACTTGCTCTTGCTAGGGTGGGTGATTCCTGTCCTGAGGGCTGAGGTTCTATGTTGGTAGCCAGGGCTGCAGTGGAAACAGAAGATGTCGGGACCAAGACCGAGTTTTCCAAGGGTAAGGAAGCAATTAACTCCTCCTTGACGAAGTCAGCCCATTCCATTCCTGCCACTTGAGGGTCCTCAGGAGACAGCATCTGAGACATCCTTGGGTGCTTGAGGTTTGGATCCTGCGACCATCCTGGAGAGCTCAAAGTTGACAGCACCAATGGAGGTGATACACTGATGTTGATGGAGCAACGTCACCAACTTGCCTTGATGATAAACGATGTGAAGTATTGAACCGATGCAGGTCTCTTTGCTGTTTCGGCTTTTGTATTGGCCCACCATCTCCTGTACTAGAGGCAGCAGGGATCTTCTTTTTCTACCCTGCCTGGTGGAATGTCCTGGTCCCACACAAGAGGAGTAAAGAGTATCATCCTTGGCACTGACCGGGATTGCGGCCCCCATCCGGTTGGCAGAGTTAAGGCTAGATGTAGTACCCTGTACTAAAGGCTGTGAGGTTTTCTTTGCATCTGTCAAAAAGTTCTGTTCCTTGGGGGATATCAGACCACATCCAATGCACATCCCATAAAACAGTTAAAACTGATGGGTACATCATGGCATAGAGTGGTCTCCCATAGACCAACTCTTTCTGAATTGGTGCAAATGCTTTTCTACGGGAGGTGACCTATTTAGAGAAATCCTGAACAATATGGATGGAGTGTCCATTCCATTTCAGTGGGTCCTTTTCATGGGTCAATTGTAAAACTTGCTCTTTTATGGAGAACCATAAAAAATATGCAATGATAGGCCGGGGGGGGCATGCCTCTAGCTGGTCGTCGCCCTAAAGATCTATGGGCGCTCTCTATTACCAGTGGCATCTCCCAATGACAGTCCAGAGCCTGTGGAATGAGTTGCTATAGTGATTCACACAATTAAGGCCTTTTGCCTCCTCTAGAATCCCTATAATTCTTAAATTATTGCACAGCTCTCTGTTTCCAGATCTTCTATTTTTGCTCAGAGGGATTGTACCTGTTGCTCCAAATGACTAATTTTATCGCCGTGTGTGGGTGTATCTATTTTGACTTTCATTGTGAGGTGTTCGGTGCATAGGAACATAAGAACATAGGAACTGTGTCAACAGATGGGGACAGCATGATCCATCTAGTCTGCCCGTGTTTCTGCCCACCTCCCTATTTAGGCTGCACCCTGATGTGTCCCAATGTCTGTCCCATGCGAGTTTGAACTTGCTCACCGTATTGGATTCCACCACCTCCTAAGGTAGGCTGTTCCATGGGTCTATGAGCCTTTCTGTAAAGAAGTATTTTCTTGAGGTTGCTTTTGACCCTGCCTCCCACCAGATGCAAGTTGTGGCCCCTTGTACGTGCATCCCTGTTTTGCTGGAAGAGGTTTCCTGCTTGTGTTGTGTTGATTCCCTTAACGCACTTAAAAGTTTCAATCATGTCCCCTCTGTTTCTTCTCTGCTCAAGGGTGTACAGATTTAGTTCCCAGAGTCTTGCCACATAAGGCTCATGATGCAGTCCATGTACCATCTTTGTAGCCCTTCTCTGTACCGTCTCCAGACGGTCTGTCTTTTTTGAGGTGGGACCTCCAAAACAGATTACAGTACTCTAAATGTGGCCTCACCAAGTGCCTGTGGAGAGGAATGATAGCCTCACTCTTTCTACTTGTAATTCCCCAACCAATGCAGCCAGAGATCCCTCTTGCCCTCTGTGCTGCCTTTTCACACTGTTTTCCAGCCTTTAAGTGATCTGCAATGACTACTTCGAGGTCTCTTTCTGTCTTTGTCTCCTCTAACTGATGTCTTCCCAGTGTGTACTTTATCCCTGGGTTTCTTTTTCCTATGTGCATAACCTTGCACTTTGTGGCATTAAACTTCAACTACCAATCCATGGACCATTCCTTGAGTTTTTCCAGGTCTGCTTCCATACCTTTTGCTCCCTCCTGCATATGTACTGTGTTGCAGAGTTTTGTGTCATCTCAAACAGGCAAATCTTCCCCTTCAAGCAATTTGCAATATCCTCAAATGAATATGTTAAATAGGATAGGTCCCAGCACAGACCCCTTTGGAACTCCACTTGTCACTTTGCCTTCCCTTGATAATGATCCATTGACAAGCACTGTCTGCATCCTATCTTGCAGCCAGTAGGTAATCCAGTTCACTGCCTTATGCCTGACTCCTGAATGCTCTGATTTGTTAGCTAGCTTTCTATGGGGGATGGTGTCAAAGGCTTTGCTGAAGTCCAGCTACACAATGTCCACTGCTCCTCCCTGATCAACTGCTCTGATGACTCAGTCAAAAAAGTCAATCATATTGGTTTGACAAGAGCGTCCTGTTGTGAAGCCATGTTGCCTTGGGTCAGTCTTTCTGCTGTCCTCCAGGTACTTCACTATCTTTTCTTTTAGCAATAACTCCATAATTATTCCTACCACCAAGGTCAAACTGACTGATCTATAGTTTCCTGCCACCTCCCTGCTTCCACTTTTGTGTAAAGGTACTACTGTTGGCCTTTTCCAGTCCTGAGGTGTTATTCCACTTTCCGGTGACTTGCTGAAAAGCTCAGCCAGTGGTGTGGTGAGTTCTTCCCGAAGCCCCATCAGTACCCTAGGATAGATGGATGTCATCTGGTCCCATTGCTTTATCTATCTTGAGCCTATTCAGCTCTTCAAGGACACTTTCCTTTGTGAAGGGTCTTGTGACTACTGCTGTGGTGTTGTGTACTGACCTACTTAGTGCAGAACCCTTCTCGCTGTCTTCTATGGTGAAGACAGAGCAAAAGAAATCATTTAGTAACTCTGAAATCCTCTGTTCAACCACTTTAATCCATTCACTTAGCTGAGTGACAAATGCTTTAATATTAGGAATATTAGGAACATCCTGTATCAGAGTTTATAGCATACTCCATGCATCAGAGAGGTCTACCAGATCCACTGCTACATGGGTCTCCGAGGTCACCATATCTCATCGATTAGGAGTCCCCACTGACCAGTGAGGTAAGTTTCTAAACTCAAAAAATAGATCCAACACAAAATGTATGCAATCCAGTGCAGGTTCTCTTAAGTAGTAATCAGGCAGCAGCTAAAAAAATCTAAAAGTGACAGCTTTTTAAGAGGTGCAACAGAATTAAGAGTTTAGGCAGCCATCAGGAATTCCTGCCATGCATGTGTTATTAATCTATCTTCTTCTCTAACCACTGCAGAAACATTTTACATGCAAGAAGAAAGATGTCATCCACCAGCAAGGAGTGGATGGTGGGGATCTGCAGTCTTACATGTAATGTAAGACTGGCACAAGCATGGTCTGAGGTGATAATAGGGTCTGTAATAGTCTGTTGAACCTCCCACAGCTGACATTACAAAATGAGGAAGAAGCCAAGTTGACTGCTTGTGTTATGAGGGACAGAATAAAAAGTGAAATCCCAGCCCATGGGATGAAGATCTCTTCAGGTGTCCATCAGTTTGATTTCATCAGCCAGGGCATGCATTGCCTTTCTACCTTTCATGGGGATCAGATTCTGGTCCTATATTCTATTAGTGAGAGGGTTCCACACTTCTTTAAAATCATCCCCTTTTATGAGTTTGTCCCCTGGCTTGTATAGTTCCACTATCTCTTGGGCTAAATAATGTAAGAAGGTAGCAGAGTCCTGATTGGCTCCATAAATATTTACCAGTAAAAGTGTTGATGAGTTAATAAGAGCTTTTACCATCACCCATCTACTCTCTCTTTTGAGTTGGCTTTTCCCAGAGTTTGCAGTTTAAGTTGTTTTATGAAATAATAAAACAGCCATGGTTGTCCTATATTTAAAGCTGGTAAAAAATCTGATATACTGTAAAACTAGTTATTTTCACTCAAAGTAATTTTAGCTCAAACACAACTGCAACTATAATTGCATAAATTAAAATCAGCACAAATACATTTGGACCACATACATTGTAATGGGAAAAGTGCTAAAAATACTAATTAGTGCAAACTGATTTTAGCTCAAATTAGTATTCAGCAAATATAGCAAAAATTGTCAGTGAAAATTTCAAGTTTTACAGAATAATCTCAGTCCCACTAATTGTTTCCAAGATACTGGAGAAATTTGTCTGTATTCAACTTAGATCTTTCATAGGTGGAAACAATATCATGATGTCAGTCCAATTAGTATTTCATCCAAAGCACAGCACCATTCATTACTTAATTAAGGTGGTTGTTGATGTACAGGAAGCTATGGATAGGGTGATGTCAAAGAAGGCCATCTTAATAGACCTCTTCTAGGCCTTCAATACCTTGAATCATAATGTCCGTCAGTCAAACTTATGTCAATTGGGTCTAGTGCCAACTGTTTAAAAGTGGTTTATCAAATATTTAAAAAATAGACAATTCGTATCTGTCAAAAATCATGATTCAAAAGTTACTAAAATAAAATAAAGAATCCCATGGGTCTCAATATTAGGCTCCTTACTTTTAAATTTATACATGAATGATCTCTCTCTTGACAATATAGAAAACCACATTCATCTTTATGTGAATGACATGATTATCTATGCCTCTGGGTGTTCCTTAAAACAGATACAGTCAAATGTTCAATCTGCTATTAAATAAGGTTCAAGATTTAATTTTACAGAACAGACTATGGTATTTGGAAGGAATTCTAACTTGAGGGCCCCATGTGAGCTATTACAAATTCAAACCTCTGAAGGTATAATATTGGAGCAGGTTAATTCCTGTTGTTATTTGGGTGTATAGCTGGACATGACCTGTAATTGGAATAGCCTAGAATATAGTAGAATATTATACACTGTACATCTTAATAATTGTATTGATTAAGGAACTGTGCAATATATTGTATTTTGTATTTTATCCTGTACCTGAAAGTTGACATTTGTATTTGTATTATAATTATGTGTTGTTTTGTTTCATTTTAATTCTTTTTTTATTAGTTGATTTGTAACTTATATATATGATGTATTGAACCCCATTGGAAATGAGCTTAGGCTCAATTGGGTCATCCACATTCATGGAAATGTTATGAATGAAATAAATTAGTACTGCTATGAAATATTATGTTTACCCCTCTTGCTTTAGTTGAGAAGTAACAGCCTTCTTCCTGGCCGACCCATTCCCTTGCTATCTTTTGGGTTTCAGTTTCCAGCAGATGGGTCTCCTGGAGAAAGGCGATGTTGCAGCATTCCTTTTTTAGTAGTAAGTAGTAGTATTAAAGTAGTAAAATGGTTTATTTTGTTTTTCCAGAAATGGATAGCTCATTTACAATAGGGCCCCAAGTGCAAAAATCAGTGTTATATTTTAAGATATGGGTTACAATTATACAAATAGTACAAAAGTAATACTATAATAGCATAATAAATTACATCATACAAACTATTCACAACAGATTGTTGACAACTCAGTAATATTTATAATCCATGTTTTTTAAGGAGTTCCAGGATACATTTCCCCTTTGGGGTCTCAAATGGTCTGATAAGTTATTCCATAATATGGGACCCATACAAAGGAATTTAGAATTGTCCTTTACAGTTTTCATAACTGGTACAGTGAATTCCATAGCCCCTGCAGTGCGAAAGCCTTTATTCACATTTCTTACCCTTACCAGATCTAATAAATAGGCACTTTTTTGAGGTAAAGCTGGAAAATAAGCTGTATCGTGAAGAATTTGTCACTCTATTAACACAGTCCAATTTAATACTCTCTAAAGGGTACAGTGATGCATGCTCCATGGGACATCCAGGACGTACCGTGCAAACCTGTTACAAACTACAACCAGTCTGCACAGCAGTCCCCCACGTCCCCCCATATACCACGTCCCAGTAATCAAAAAAGGGAATAATCACTGACTTCACTATTTGCAGCCTAGCATCTAATGGAATACAGTTGTTAAATTTTTTACAAAACTCCCTGTTTCTTATGTAACTTCCTAATTAGGGAATCTACTAGCGCATCCCATTTATGTTGGGAATCAACCCGGATTCCCAAATATTTATAGAAATCAACATGGTTCAAAATACAATTGTCTTGTGTTATTATATTCAAAATTTGTTTACTAGTGCCTGGTTTATTGTAGAACAACATAACCTTTGACTTTGTAGGGTTTAATACCAGCCCATACTCATGGAAATAGATCTGGAGCCTATTAAAGTAATTTTGAAGCTTTTCCTGAATCTGGCTGACAGACCAACCCTCCATATACAATTAGAGATGCAGTGAAGTTTTAATTCCTCAGCAAAGTACTGGTGAAGTAGTCCACTTCGCATCCACGTGGGGCTTCGTGAAGTCCCCACTGGATTGGGCTACTTTGCCTTTGATGACTTTGTGTTACTTCGTGTTACAGTTTGACAAGGTGAAGTCATTAAGAAACAAACAGCCCACTGATTAGTGATCACATGCCTGACTGTCTCTGCAGGTCTGCAGGTCACATGATTCAGACAGGAAGTTCAATAGGTAGGAAGTCAGTGTTTTACTTTCACTTTTTCTAGTGGAAAGAGTTTGCAGTCCATGCAGTTCTGCAGTGTACAGCCTGACTCTGTTCTGTGTGTTTCGGAGCTCAAAAAAGCTATAGTTCTTTTTTTTTGTGTTAAACCTTTCTGTATTTAGTTGTTGTAGTCCTTCAGGAAAGTTTTATTTAATTAGGCTTTTATTTTGTTAAAAAATTATTTTTTTGTGTAGTTATTTTTAGGTACTGTACTTTATTTTACCAGTACTTGTACTAGCATTTTTTTTTTACTTTCTTAATGGAGCATGGACATGGAGGGCCAAGTGGTGGCCATTGTGGGCCACGAATACGGGGTGGCCGCCCAGTTAGATTAAATAGGCAGGCTTAGGGGACCTCACCTGCACCCACAGTGAGCCCAGCAGCTGTGATTGTTGTCCAGGAACAGCAGCAGGAGCAGGTGGAGAAGCAGCTGCCGGAGGATCAGCAGGTGGAGCTGCAGCAAGAGCAGCAGGAGCCGCAGCAGGTTATCAGCCCTCAACCACCGCCAGGACATCAGCAGATGTGTCCTGGTGCCCCCCCATCACCTGTACCAGGCCTTGCCCACAGTTCCCCTGTGTGGGCCTTTTTTTCTTCTATCCCTGGTGACTCCAGCTTGGTACGTTGCAATCTTTGTAACATGGTGGTCTGCTTGGGGCCCAAGGACAGCCACCTTGGCATGGGTGGTCAGTGCACCCATCTAGCTGTGCACCACTGTGCCAAGTGGGAAACACAGCTGCAAGAGGTAATAGCAACTCCTACAGCTGTGGTAGTATGACAAGCTTGTCTGCCTGCACGCTGCCATAGTAGATGGGAAATGGAATCAGGTGAGCTGGTGGCAGGTCCTAGAGCTGCCATGATGAAGAGAGGTCATATCAACTGGTGACACAAACAACTGTGACTTACAGATGGAGATTGGGCTCTGAAGAGATGCAGATGCACAGACAGATGGAGATTGAGCACTTCAGAGATGCAGCCGCACAGGCACAAAACCATCTTCAATCAATCAATCAATATTTTATTTATATAGCACCCATCTCCATTCGGACTCTGGGTGCTGCACAATAAGAACAATTCAACACATTAAAATATAACAAACAAATTTAAAATGACAATAAAATAATTAATAAGAACTTAGACCTCTTTTCTACTTAAAATGCTGATCACTATGACCTAAAATTCAGTTAAAAGCCTGAACAAATAAATATGATTTGAGGCCCTTCTTAAAGGTTTCTACTGAGGGGGCCTTCCTCAGATAACCAGGTAAGGAGTTCCACAGGGTAGGTGTGGCCACCGTAAATGCTCTGTCTCCAGAGTGCTGCATCCTAACCCTGGTAACCCCAAGAAGGCCACCCCTGGCAGAACGTAGGGCCCGGGCCGGATGGTAAGGCACAAGGAGCTCTTGTAGATAGGCCAGGCCCCCTCTCCTGCAGGGTCTTATAGGTCAATAGCCCTATTCTGAAGACAGCTCTCCACCAAACAAGCAGCCAGTGCAGTTTGCGGAGTGCCTGGGTGATATGCTCACCTCTTTTCACCTCCATCAATAATCTTGCTGCTTGTTCTGCACCAGCTACAGTCTGTGGAGGTTGCCTCCAGATAATCCTAGGTACAGGGCACTGCAGTAGTCCAACCTGGAAGTGATGAAAGCATGCACTAGTGTGGGCAGGTCCTCAGGAGGGATCAGGGCTCGAATTTGGGAAATATTCCTGAGATGATAGAACCCGCTTCTCACCACGGCCGACACCTGAGCATCAAGTGTCAGGCCGCTGTCCAGGAATACTTCCAAGCTCACTCTTCGCCTGTCTAGAGGGGGCTAAGGGCACATCCCCCAGCACCAGGTTGGGGGGTAATGCCCCACATCCCTCTCTGCCCAGATGACCCAGCTCCACCACCAGTACCTCAGTCTTGTCTGGGTTAAGCTTAAGTCAATTGTGAGTCATCCACAACTGAATCTCCTCAAGGCAGCTGTTAAAAACAGAGCCTGACACCAGGCTATTGAGTGCACGGGAAAGGTACAGCTGGGTATCATCTGCATAGCAGTGAAACCCCAGCCCATACCTCCTGATAATGTCCCCCAGAGGCAGCATATACACTGTGAACAACAGAGGTGACAAGACCAGCCCATGCAGAACACCACAGCACAGAGGCTTCAGATTTGATGAGAAAATTCCCATGGTCACCCTCTGCACTCTGTCTGTGAGGTATGATCTGAACCAGTTGATGACATTTCCAGACAGAGCACACCAGAACCACAGGTGGTCAAGTAACACCTCATGATCCACGGTGTCAAATGCTGAAGAGAGGTCTAGAAGAACCAAGATGGTACAGTCCCTTCTATCCCTCACCATCAGGAGGTCCTTAAGCACCCTCACCAGGGCCATCTCTGTACTATGCACCACTTGGAATCCAGACTGGAATGGCTCATAGGTGGAGAAGGCAGCAAGACATCTCTCCAGCTGAATGGCCACCACTTTTTCTATAACCTTCCCTAAAAATGGGAGGTTTGAAATAGGTCTGTAGTTGTCGAGGCAGTCTGGGTCCAGATACCTTTTTTCCAGTGGTTGCAATCACAAATCCAAAACTGGAACAATAATACCTTTTGCATGGGACGGGGACAGCTGCGGTAACAGTCCACAACTGTGAAAGAACGAAGCAGTAAAAAGTACCACAGACAGATAAGAGAGTCAAATCAGAGTCCTGTGATTACGGTGTGGCACAATAAAATATGTGTGACTTGACGGCACGCACACACACACACACACACACACACACACACACACACACACATGCACATGTTTATTTATTTTATTTATTTATTTCTAGGAAGTACCTTTGAGCCAAAGGCTCTTTTACAGAGGTTCCACATCGTAGTAATACATAGGCATGACATCATTTACAATGATTGCAAGTACATAAGCAGATACAGGTGGTTCCATGCCTAGAAAGACATGAGTACATCAGGTTACAGAGGTTACATAATTACAATAACAGGGAGTACATAAGTAAAAATATACAGACACATAATTTAAAGCAGGCTAGGCTGACAGGTTGTTAAGTGAACAACTTGAGATTCTACAGGATATAGCGTGAGTCAGGTAGGGAGCAGAGGATGATATAGTCTGTAAAATAATTAACTAATACTATATGCAAGGAGGCGAGAACTTGATAGGCAGCAGTTCTTTTGTCATAAGTGCTAAACAGTGTAGTCATAAAGGAGGGCTAGATTCACTGGGGGGGAAGTTCTGAGGCGGGGACCTGGAGCCTACTATGGGAGTGTTAGTTAGCAAGAAGAGAGGAGAGGCAAGAGTGCAGGTTAGAATGAGGGTAGCAGAAAAGAGGGGAGAGTGTGGGGCAGTTCAGGTCTCACAGTCACAGTTCCTGTTTGTGGCGAGGGCTACTCAGAGTTTATCTTTAAAGGGGCCTATTTGTCCACTTTTGTGATGCCTAGGTCAAGCGCATTAAGCCAAAGTGGTGCCCGGTATTCGTAGGACCGTTGGCCTTGTATGGTTCTACGGAAAGGGATGCAGAGAGCTGAGTTGTTTGTCCCCCTAGTGCATCTGATGGAATTAGGTCAGCTAAGGAGGCTTTGCAGGCCTGGGGTGGTAAGTCCTAACATAGACTTCTTGGTGAGCATGCATACTTGATACTGGAGGTGACTGTCAAGGCTGAGCCATTTTGTTTGAGTGTACAACTCTCAGGTGTGAGTGAGATGGGGTACACCTAGGACTAAACTACACGCTTTATTTAGTGTTGTTTTGATATGTTTCAAAGCAGTTTGGGAGGCAGCCCCATATACTGCTAGACCATAGTCTATCACTGAGAGGACTGAGCTATTTACAGCAGTTTTGAGTGCCTCGGAAGTCAGGCCTTTTCGGTGTCTGTACAGTAATCCTACTTTTGCATTTTACGACTTTGTGACTGTGTCTATGTGTTAGTTAAACGAGAGGGTGCAGTCCAGTGTCAATCCTAGGTATTTAAATGTTTGAACCAGCTCCAGGGAAGTATTCTGATTGTTCTGAATGCAAAGTTGGTGAGTGCAGTGTTTGTTGTATGATGATGCAAATAACATAGTCTTAGTTTTTTTTATAATTGAAGAGCTTTGATTGATGGAACCAGTGCTCAGCCATGGTGAAATTAGCCTGTATTTCTTTTTCCAGTTTATAGTGGTCAGAATTACATAAATATAGGACCGCATCATCTGCATACAGTAGTAGCTGGTCATTTACCGAATGAGAGAGGTTGTTTAAGAACAGGCTGAACAGTAGAGGACCAATGATAGAGCCTTGAGGAACGCCTGTGTTAACACTAAGGATGTCAGAGAAGGTGTCCAATATTTTCACTTTTTTGGACTCTCCTAGAGAGGTAGCTTCTGAACCATGCTACTGTTGCAGAGGAGAGGCCGGTATTGGAGAGCTGATCCAGGAGCAGATTGTGATTGACGGTGTCGAAGGCCTTGGTGAGATCAATATATGTTGCCCCCACCAAGAGTCCTCTGTCTAGAGCATTATGGATAAAGCTGGTAAACTCCACTAGAGCAGTTGTGGTACTGTGTTGTTTTCTAAATCCATGTTGTTGTTGACATTGTAAATTATACTTGTCTAGATATTCTGTCAGTTGGTCACTCACGATTTGCTCCAGGGCCTTGGAGAGTGGAGGAAGGATAGATATTGGGTGGTAATTTGTAGAGTTGGCCCTGTCACCACTTTTGTAAACAGGGGTAACCACCGCCACCTTCCAGATCTGTGGGAATTCACCTGATACCAAGGAGAGATTTAAGATTTTGGTGAGGGATTTGAGAGTTATGTCCAGGGTGATCCTAACCAGTTTTAGGTCCAGTTGATCAGAGCTAGTTCTGGAATTATCTAGTGCTTTTAGGATGTACTTATTTGCTTCCATAAAAGGTGATCGCTCTGAAGTAGAAAGACGGATGGGAGTTTGATTGGGTCCCCGGGTTTCGTTCGGTGCAAGTATCTGATTGGTGTTGAAGGAAGCTAGGGGGCAACACTCCACTGAGGTCAGTAAAAGCTTTGTTGAAGACATTTGCTATGCAACTGTGATCCTGCGTAGGTTGGCCCTCAATGTTCAGGAAGGTGGGGGGAGTTTTATTAGGTTTACCGCTTAGGGACCTGATGTTCTCCCAGAACCGTCTACTGTCACCCCATGAGTTTGTCAGCTCATTTTTAAAGTGAGTGTTTTTGGCCTTGCGAATAGCCCAGGTGCATTTATTCCATGCAGCTCTATAGTTCTGGTAGTCTGTCTGGGTACCGGAGTTTCTTGCTTTGTACCACAAGTCATCTCTATTTTTCAAGAGAACTAGTAGCTGTGTCATGATCCAGGGGCTATCATAGTCACGGATCTTTCTTTTGGTGTAGGGGGCGTAGACATTGCACACTTCAATGAATTTGTTTGTAAAGTATTCTAGGGCAGTGTTGACATCTGTTTTTGTGGTCAATAGAGCTCCAATCTTGGAGGCTAAGGTGTGCTCTTAGAGTTCCCAACTTGCCTTTCTTCAGAAGTCTAGCAGTAGTAGTCCTGGATGGTGCCTTTGGAGCCTTATTTGACCATTTACAGATTACCGGGGAGTGGTCATTGAGGGAGACAGGGAGAACCATGATGGACGATATTCTTTCTGCCCGATTTGTGACCACCCAGTCAATTACTGACCCCGTGCCTGTTCTGCTGTTATTCCGAGTGGGGGAGTCTACCAATTGCACAAGGTTGAGAGTGGCTAATGAGTCCTTGTAGTGCACAGCTTCAGCAGAGGCTCAGTTGATGTTAAAGTCTCCAACCATTATCAGCTCTGTGTTTGGTCCCCCTTCAGAGAGGTAGTTGATGACAGAATTGAAACCGTTCGCTTGTTTCTTGGGAGGGATATAGGCCCAGACTATTGTTAGGGTTTTCCTGTTCTTGCCAAGTATTACTTTTATGGCCATCAGTTGAGCCCCACATTTGGTGTCACATGGGTTAAGCATTTGGCCCTGAATGTGGTCTTTAACATATATAATACAACCACCTCCTCTTTTACCGTGTCTGTCTAGTCTGAATGCAGCATACCCAGTGAGTTGTATAGCAGAGTCTGGCACTCTAGGTGATAGCCAGGTCTCTGCTATTGCAAGAATGTCGGGCTGGTGCTGCTGGACCCAGACTTGGAAAGTGTCCATTTTTGCTAGCAGGCTGCAGATATTTATTGATGCTATTATTAATACATGCACACACTGCAGGTTGTGTGCAGAAAATTTTAAAGTTCAGTGCAGTGCAACTGAATCATTTAAACCAACTGAAAAAATGCACAGCACCACAGCAAACAACAAAAAATTATCAAAACTTACTAAACGTATTACTGTGTGTACATAAATGCACAAATACTAACACACTAGCTACCCAAAAACAGAAAGACTGCCTTTCTCACTGTGAATCTCCCTTCACCACGCCCCTCCCCTGAAGCACACTTCCACAGTGTCTGTCAGTACACAGACTGAATCTTACAAATTAACATTCAAAATGCACACAAGACCAATAAACTATTGACGATATAAGCATAGGAGAGTTTCCTATAATCGATGTTCTAAATTTTGATTAAAAAAAATGGGCTCAAAAATGCTTTTTTTTTTAAAAGGGTTTTCAACGGTTTGATTCTCAGAGCTCTGAGAGCAACCTGTCTCCAGCTTTCCACTACACACACATTATGTAGAACTGAGGCTGTGCAAGACAATTTAGAGCCCATGTGACCTGCCATCCCCCATGTTTCAATGCAAACTTCACCTTAAAGGCCAAAAATAATGCAAAGTCAACGTGAAGTCCATTGAGAACAATGGCTCTTCATGTTAGCAATTATGACGAGTTACTCCGCTTTGCGACATGGAGTACTTCATGTAATTTTCTATATACACAAAGTGCTACGTGGAGCGAAGTGCATGGACTTCGCCCACCACTATATACAATATTGTATCATCAGTATACAAATGATGTCAGACATCTCTCAGTAAATGTCTAGCATTGTTTGTATACAGATTAGTTAACACAAGCCCTAACACAGACTCTTGGGGCAGCCAAGTTTTGATTGTCAAAAATGTGGATCTAAATTTATTTAATGTCACTCACTGTAGTCTTCCAGATAGCCATGGAACCATTTTAAAGCCTCCAAAATGAGTCAGACACATCTTAATTTATTAACATTTCATGATTCAAAGTATCAAGAGGTTTAGATGAATCTAGAAATACTACCCCAACCATGAGGCCTCTGTCCATGGCCATCTGAATGTCTGACACCACTATAACCAGCACTGTGGAGGTGATATGCTGAGTCCTGAAACATGACTCATATGTGATGTACAATTTCTGAGCTTCTAAATGGGATTTCAACAGATGCACAACCATTTTTTCAAATATCTAAGAAATTACAGGAAGCAGGGATGCGGGCCTGTAATTTTCCATATAATTTTTTGTCCATTCTTATAAACTGGGACCATGTATGCCTGTTTCCAGACTTGAGTAGGGATGTGAAAAAAATAATTTCTGCTGGCGGAATTTTGGTGAAAGTGCGAATTTCACTTCCGTGAAAGTTCGGAAATCATTTGCGGAACTTTTGTTGAAATTCTACCTTAAAACTGCAGAAAAAATATAAAAAACTGCGGAATAATTTATTAATCTGTGGGAAAACAAATCCGCAGAAAGGATCACTGCCAGTGGTAATTTCTGAGGCTTTTTTTTAACTGCAGTTTAACTCATTAATCCACCCCCACTGATCAGGGGTCTCAGTAAAGACCTCCAATCCCTTCCTTGGACCCTCATGATTTCTAGTGCCCCCCACCGACCATGGCTCCCAAAACATTTTATTTCACTGATGTCTAGCAGACCCCTTCCCTATGCTGGATTCCCTAGTCCACAAATATACAGCCGGCAGTCCACCAACTCATCCCTCTCTAGTCCCAGTATTCCCTGGTGTCTAGTGGACCTCCCCATCCCAGATCCCTTGTAAAAAAAAATTAATCTCAATTCCCTGGTGTCTGTTAGACCCCCACAAACACCACCCTGACAGTTCATCTGCCACCACCCAACTTCCTTCCCCACCCTGTCCCCGAGCAGGCCACCAGCGCAGCACTCCTCTCTCCTCGACTACCAGTGGCCCACTGAATTGTCAGTGAATAACTGCATGGTTGTACAAGCAGGTGCTCATTCACTGACAGGTCATTAAACTGTGGAAAAATAAATTCTGCAGTTTATATGCATTTTTCTGCCGTTCACAAAAAAAGTCCGCAGAACTCTGTGAAATCCACGGAAAATCCTACTTTCACCAATGGCGAAAGTTCCGCAATTTCCATGAAATTTCTGAAATTTTGTGGAAGTTCCAAGAAAGCGGAATTCACAAATTTTGCCCACCCCTAGGCTTGGGGGTAGGAGCTGAATTTTATGGAGAAGTTAAAAATATCTGCCAATGAAGGAGCTACCATAGATGCAGCCAGTGAGTAAGTATATGAGTGAGTGTGGACCTTTTTTTTTTATAGGGGAGGTAAGATTCTAGATATTCCAGGAGAAAATTTGTAGCAGATTACCTTCCATCATCATGTTCCCTGCTGTAGGACTAGGCACTGGGTGACTGCTAGGTGAGTAAAGATGCATGGTTGCCATCCATTTTGTATATAAAGATAACAGGGTAGCTACTGAATAGATCTCATACAGCATTACGAGTCTGGCATTGGCTTCATATAAGAAGAGGTTTTAGAAGTGTATTTCTCTGGCATCCACAAAAGTGTATTGGCAAGAGAAAAGGTTAGAGTTTATACTAATACCTTTCCATATGTGGGCAACCTATGGTACTCAAAATCAACTAATAATTCAGCAGTATAATAACATAACAATCCTAAATATAACTCTTGCCACCCTTTTTCATTTTTTTTTAATTGAATAAATTATATTAAAGCACAAGTACCAAAGAACATAACAAATACATTCAACTTGCCACCCTTTTGCAGTGACAGGCAATACACAGTCTTGGCATAACAATAAGGGAATACCTGTAATACATCATAACATTACACAAGAAAGAACCATTTTTTTAAATCAATTCACCAATACCTCTTAGGGAGAGACTGGTAGATTTCCGAAGGGGAATGGGAATTCCAATTTCTAACAATGTCTTGTCAGACTCTAGAGCTCAGTATTCAAAGATGAAAGCTCAACAGAGCTAAGTGCTCTCTCCATGGACTGTAAAATATAATTGAAACTAGATATTAAGGGTTAAAAGAGGCCTCTGTCATATCAGTCATATCTGGTACCTGAGCAGTGTATCTCAAGCAATGGGAGAGTACTTAATAGTCGTCATCCTTCTACCCATGTTATAGAATAGAGCATGGGTAGCAAGGGCACCCAATCTATACTTACCTTACATTGCTGTGGGATACCATCTAATAGGCTCTCTATGGCTGAGACCAGGGAGATACAGTAGTTCACATTGTATTGTCATTGTCTGTTATACCATTCTTCCTTCCCATCAATTATATACAGGCTTTTGGGGGGTGGCATGTTGACATTTCCATGTTGGGGGATCCCATTCTGGAAATATAAAACATGTGAGTGCTGGGTTAGCATTTTGCTTCTTTAAGTACAATTATATGCTCTTTCATTAAAACCAAATCCATATACCCCTGAGAACCCAAAGCCTAACTGTTTGTGGGAGACAACAGGGAGACATCACAGAAGAGAGTTTGCCAGCATCCACACAGGCTCTAATAAGGATGATCCCCCACGTACTATATCCCTGGGGGTTCATATAGTGGGTCAGACAACAGTGCACCCTCCAACACCCCCAAAACCCTCACTACCCCACAGCTGGTTTTGCCCTTTCTGAGTCTGGGGCTACACTGCATGATGGCAGGGTCATCTCTGAACTTGTATGTTCAATAAAATTATTGCACCAGCTGCCTGGTGTAAAATACCTATACATGTCGTAGCCAGTTTGTGGGTGTCCACAGGGTGGAGGCTGAGCGATATTGTGCACTGTGTCATTCAGTTGTCACTATTACAAGGCACTTCCCAGAGCATAAAGAACGGCATGGCAGATTCAGGTTGGTGCCTTCTGACTAAGCTGAAGGTGTACCTATCATGGCAAGCCCATCGATAAAAGTTGGTGTACTGCTTAGTAGCCAGCTGTGACATGTAACAGATGCATCTGGAGATTGCTATCACTCCTTTACCAGTTACTGGAGTACAAGACATTGCATTCATAAATATGTCTGCATGACTGTGCCTCCTGTGTCTGTAGTGCTCTCCTGTAGCCCAGGATCCAAAGTATGGTGGCAAGGAGTAATCCTCATCACTCAGTTTATACCTGGGACCTTTACAGCTATACACATGTGTTAGTGACAAGAGCCCATTCCTGCAGATCCACATGCATTTCCTGGTTGCCCCTACCTCCTCATGTGCCTCTGGAATTGCACATAACTTACCAGTAACCACATCACCAGTATCCTTCAGCAGAACTAACGCAACTGAGGTACAACTTGGGACTAGCAATATAACCTAGAGGTAAGAGTAATGTGCTGTGAACAAGCTTGGTAGGTCCAGCAGACTTGAGTTTGATTCCCACAACCTCCACTTATGTATTTTGTGACTCTAAGCAAGTCACTTAACCCCCCAGTGCTCCCAGATCACCCATGAAAACAGGCACTTGTGGCTAGTGGGCCTTACCCAGTTACCAATGCCTAAAAAAACACAAAAAAAAAAAAACTTCATCTGCAACTGGCACTACTGGTCTGTAGATTGGCAGGTACAGATCAGCCTGGTATGTGGGATCAAAAACTAACCATACCATAGTGCAAAGCCATGCCATAAGGTAAGCTGCAGGGGGTGTGAGGAGAAAGAAGCCTATCAAGAACGGTTACCATTGGAATTGTAAGATATGAATTCCCAGGGTGTTTAGTTGATCAGGTGGGCCAATAATGAAGGTGCACTGGTAGCCTGGTCTAGTTTAATCCTATGTTTGGGATGGGGGGAAAACAGTAAATATACCAACTACTCTTAATGGCCTTTTGGTCTCAAGGAGTATTACTGGCAAAGTCAGGGGTGTAGGAAGGCAGACTAGTTCTAATTCAGGCACGTATGTGTCCCATCTTTTTAGGGATGAAGTGGGCATAGTTCTACAGATGTCTTGCTATGAGAAAAGGACTCAGCACATTCCTTCTGATCAAACAACATGTTGGAGTTACACCACAGTTGCCTCCACTTCTGTGAAGCACTCCACTCGTTGTCTCCAATGGAAGAAGTACTGCACTATCTTTATGGTGTTGGCAGTCACAGCCAACACACCATTGTCCACCATGTCCAAGATGGCTGCCAAACTGTATTGGGCATGAGCGACTAAAAGCGCATGCACAGTGGTGCTCAGCAGCCATCTTAGTCATGGCAGAGTATGACATGTTCTGCCAAGACAACAAAAAAAAAAGTTTTAAATTATAGATATCCCCCCACCGACCCTCCCTCTCAACACCCACACCCTCCAGAAACATACAAGTGACACTGGGGGTGCCAATCCCGTGTCAGAATCAGCATCCTCATTTTTTTTATTTAAAGATATCCCCCCCACCAGACCCTTTCTCTAAACACCCACCACCCCACTCCCACCCCTCAAAAATAGTAATAGTTACACTGGGGGTGCCCCATCCCCTAGTTCAGGAATCCTTGCTCGTTGTTTTTAATCGATAAAAAGAAAACCATTCATCAATGTTTTTTGCACCATTACCATCCCCCCATCTGACCCTCTCACTCAGCACCCACAATCTTGCCCCTCCAAAGCCCTTACTTATCCATCGGGGTCCAACACCATAATCCTCTCTGGACCACAGGCATGTCTTCACTCCTCAAAGCTGAACTGAAGAACAGATATGCGGTTCAATCTATTTCAACAGGGTTTTGAACTTAATAACATAACTTGGGCATTATTGCATAGTTGTGGCCCAGATTTTCAACATGCCTTCATTGGCACCCTAAAGCATGAACAACTGAACTGTAAATAGGCAGATCTGTCCCAAAATGTGATTTTGTGGTCCTTCTTGAGATCACCTTTTTGGCAGGAGTTAAAAATGTTCTTTAGCTGGCCTGCCAGCACAGTGGTTGGAGTTCAGCTTGTGATGCTGATGACCCAGATTCGGGAATGGACCCGGGTGTCAAAGGGCTGGCTGAGAGGAAGGAGATGGCTCAAGTGTCCCAAGATGGCTCACCATCTCATGAGGGAGGGAGGGAGGGTCTGTGGCCCGGTGTCTACCGACCTCTGGTGGAAGCCAGGGCTATGGCAGCACATCGGGTCCCACTATGGAGGGAGCGCGGCAGACATTGGCCCTCGCCTTGAAGTCTGGACATTGCGCTCTGAGGGGAGAAAACCAGGAAATGGCTCACTGGTCGACCAGATGACGGATGTTGGTACCCCACCACCACAAAGCCCCAGACTAGCTTCATCCACCCCTGCAGTACCCGGGACAAACAAGTTGCACAGTCCGGCCTCTCTGGCACCATCCCCCTCAGAGGTGAGGGACCCATCTGATAAAGGTTTATGTTAGGTTACCTGGGAGGCTGATATGTGGGGTGGTGGCTGGCGGCAGGGGTAGAGTGCTGACGGGGGTCCTAGGTGACCTGAAGGAGTGGCCAGCCAGCAAGCGAGGGAGGATCAAAAAAAATAAAACTTCTCTGCCCTTGTTAATGAGATGGGGTTATAAGAAAGCAATGTTGAGAATGTGTCATAAAAATATTAAAAACAACAAAGTTATGTGCCTACATTGAATTTTCCAAAACACAGGCTCGTAACTTTGGTCATTTTCAATATTTTTCCCCAAATTCCTAGCATAGCCATGTCTTTACAGCACCTCATGAGTGTGACAGCAGTCATTTTTCAAATCCTAGCCAAAGGTTTTTTTTTTTACATCCTGAAAGGTGATTACACAGTCCCTATGCAAAATCACGTTTTGGGTAGGAGTTGAAACTTTTCTCTGTCCTAGTTCATGAGGTGGGGTCATAAGAAGGATATGTTGAAAATTTGGTGTAAAGATATTAAAAAAGCAACAAAGTTATGAGCCTACATTGAATTTTCCAAAACACAGGCTCGTAACTTTGGTAATTTTCAATATTTTTACCCCAAATTTACAACATCACCATGTCTTTATAGCACCTTATAAATGTGACAGCTGTCATTTCTTCAAATCCTAGCCAAAATATTTCTTTACATCCCAAAAGGTTATTTTGTGGACCCTGCACAAAATCACTTTTCAAGCTGCAATTGATAACTTTCTCTGTCCTCGTTCATGGGCCGGGGTATAAAGAAGGCTATGCTGATAATGTTGTATAAAAATATATAAAACAATAAAGTTATGAGCCTACACTGAATTTTGCAAACACAAGCTCATAACTTTGGTAATTTTCAATATTTGTATCCCAAATTTACAACACAGCCATTTCTTTACAGCACCTCATGAATGTGACAGCTGTCATTTTTCAACTCCAGCCCAAAATGTGTTTTTGTGTCCTGACAGTTGATTTTGTAGTCCCTGCACAAAACCAACTTTAGGCCCGGAGTTGAACATTTTCCCTGCCCTTCTTCATGAGACAGGGCCTTAACAAGGCTATGCATGGGACAGACATAAGGCAGTCCTAGTGGGGGGAAGGAGGAAGTAAGTTGTTGGTTAACTAGGATCTGCAGCTTATCTGTTAGGTAGGAAAATGGGCAGACTAGGTGGGCCAAGCGGTCCTTATCTGACGTCAAATTCTATGTTTCTATGTTGAAAATTTGGTGTAAAAATATAAAAAAAACAAATGTTCAATATTTTTACTCCACATTCCTTGGCTGCAGCCCTGTTGGCTCTGGCCAGGGTTTGTTATAATATTTTGCCACTTTGTCAACAGTAGTCAGCCAATGCCAGCTCTCCTTTCCCTTTAAGACATACAGTATCCCACTGACGGCTTTTACAGCAGATCACGAAACTTACCAACAGATATTTTAAAGTTCAAGTGTGCTTTACAGTACAATTACAGTTCAAGTGTCCTTATCCCAGAGGGTCTGATGGTGGTGCTGGATCTATCGAGCAGGCCATTAGAATGCTTAGACTCCAGGGACCTAGTATTGCATTATAATAATGTGATATTGGGGGTCCTGGATTCCATAGCTCCGGTCCGTGTTCACCCCCTCCCTCTTCACCCTCGATCCTCCTGGTTTGATGGGACTTTGAGGGAGCTGAGGAGAGTTGGGCGAAGGTTGGAACATTGTTGGCGGAAATCTGTCCTGGAGGAGGACAGACTTAAGGTTGATCACCTATTATTTGAACTATCAATCAGAAATCTCCCATAAGAAGGCAGAGTTCCTGTCCAGGGTGATTGCTGCAGCAAGGAATCGACCAGCTCAGCTCTTTCGGACCATGGACAGGCCATGTAATGTGATAAGTTTGCGCAATTCCTTGCAGATAAGGTGTCCTCCATCAGGTTGGCGATCTACTTGACTCGTTCAAATGAGTATGGTGGCAGGTGATGCGAGGGCACTGACACCCAACCTGTCTGGACAGATTTTGACCAGCCAGGGATCATGGATATCGTGAAGATTGTTCAGGGCTTGCTACTGACTTGCTGTAGTTTGGATCCTGGTCCAACCCGCCTCCTTGTGGGGTGTATGGATGTCATCAGACCGATCCTTGCTGAGATAGTCTGGAGCTTGTTGGATCATGGGGTGTTTACAGGCCCCTTGAAGAAGGCAGTGGTGATGCCCCTTTTAAAGAAACATTCCTGTGACCCAGACTGTCTTGCAAACTACAGACCCATCTCTAACTTGCCCTTTTTGGGCAAGGTTATTAAGAAGGTAGTCGCATCACAGCTTGAGAGCTTTCTTACCACCCATGAGGTCTATGATCCTCTCCAGTCCAGTTTCAGGAAGAGACATAATACAGAGACAGCATTGGTTCGGGTACTTAATGATCTCCTGATGGCGAGGGATTGGAGGAGTCATTTGATCTTGATCCTCCTTGATCTCTCCACAGTGTTTGACACTGTGGAGCATGGGGTATTTCTGGAATGCCTGCGGCTACTCTGTGGTCTGTCGGGAACAGTCCTCAGGTGGTTCCATTCTTTCCTCACAGGCAGGACTCAGACAGCGGTGTCAGGGTTTTTTTCCTCGGCCCACTTCTCTCTGCCTTGCAGGGTGCCACAGGGTTCCATACTGTCCCCATGTTGTTCACAGTGTACATGCTGCTGTTAGGAGACATTATAAGGCAGTACGGGTTGAGTTTTCACTGCTATGCAGATGATACTCAGCTGTACATGTCCTTTGTACCCGAACAGAACAGTGCAATCTTGGTCTTTAACAACTGCCTCACTGAGATTCAGGACTGGATGAGTGCTAACTGACTGAGACTGAATCCTGATAAGACTGAGGTGTTGCTGGTGGACCCAGGTCAGCAGGCAGAGAAGTTGACTCCTGGGCAGCTGTCTGGCCTTGTGCTAGGGGGCAACCAGTTGAGTCCTTCTGAATGGGTACAGAATCTGGGTGTTGTGCTTGATGATGAGCTGACGCTAAAAGCTCAGGTGTCAGCAGTTGTCAAATCCTTGTTTCATCATCTGAGGAACATCACCCGGATAAAGCACCTTGTTCCGCCCGAAGACCTTCCTACGTTGGTCCATGCTTTTGTGTCCTCTCGTCTTGTCTACTGTAATGTTCTTTACCTGGGGTTACTAGGGTGGATCTCTGTCACTTGCAGCTGGTGCAGAATGCTGCGGCCAGGTTGTTGACAGGGTTGTCAAGAACAAGCCATATCACTCCTATGCTGCGCGGACTGCATTGGCTGCTGATGCGATGGAGGGTCATCATCAAGGTTGCATTGCTGACCTATAAGACCCTACATGGACAGAGACTGGGTTACTTGCAAGACCTCCTCTGGCCCTACTGCCCCCACTACCCCTCCGCTCACTCCACTCTGCTGATGAGGGATTGCTAGAGGTTCCCAGGGTCCATCTCCAGACATCGGTGCTAGGGCATTTTCTTTTGTGGTCCGACCCTGTGGAACTCTCTACCACGTCGGATTAGAGAGTGCCTGTCCACCGAAACTTTTAAGTTCTATTAAAACCATATTTATTTGAGTTAGCCATTGGGGACAATGTTTAGTTTTATCGCTGCTGCCTTTTTATTCTTTTATGTCTTGTGTATTTTCTTTTTTGATTGAATGCTTGTTTTATATTGTATATGTGCTTTGATTATTTTGAAAATCATTTTATGAATAAAATTTGATTTGAGGAGATCACGTGATGCAGGCTCAAGGGTAGTCACACTCTCCATGTCTCCTGCTCACTTGAGACTGTAATTAATGTTCAAATGCATTACAACTAACTGCGAAATCTGAAAGGAAAAATGTACCTAAGAACTCTAGCAGTGTGCAACGTTACCTGGCTGCAATTTCGTTACCCAGCATGGAAGCAGAGATGAGGCAAGCTCTGCCAAAACACATGCCTCCTTCCACGCCAGACAAGGCCAGCAAAAAAACAAGGCCACAAGCCGCCTCGGCAGAACGTTCCTTGTCAAGCCAGGATCCCAGTGTCCTAACAGTGGACAGGTTCCTACAGGAGTTCAAGCCGTTCCATAAGGAGCTCCAATCGCTAACGGCCAAATTTAAATCAATAGCCACGGCTCTGGAGAGTGTTTCACAAAGGGTCGGAGACAATGAGGCAAGGATAGCGTCAGTGGAAAAGCATCTGGGGAGAATAGAACCAGAGCTGGTGTCTACGAGGCAGAAGATGGCTCACCTGGAATCGAAGGTCGGGGATTTGGAGGGGCGCAGTAGGCTCAACAATGTAGTGCTTATAGGATTACCAGAGAAAGAAGAGGGGGCTCACACAATTCTTTTTGTCCAGAAGCTGGTAGAGAAACTGGTTGGTCCCTCCCCGTTTGGTGCTTCTTACTGCATGGAGCGAGCCCACCGCTGTCTGCATCCGATGCCCGCTGCAGGTGCCCCCCCTCTACCTCTAATAGTTCGATTTTTAAACTACCTGAAGCAGCAACATTTTCTGATGAAAGTTCCAAGCTTGGAGCAAATTAAATGGGGTGAAGTTCAGCTAAGGATCACACAAGATCTCCCAGTGTCTGTCCGGCAGCGCAGAGCTCTTTTTCACTCTTTAGTCAACAAATTGATACCAGCGGGGATCAAGTTTAAAATGCTATATCCAGCAAAATTCCAGGTTCTGATAGATAGTAACTGGTCCACTTTCAAAGAACTGAATACTGCAGAAACAACTCTGAAGGGAGCATTCCCCAATCTATTCAGTGATCGCTGAACTGGTATACATGGCTGCTGTAAGCCTATTTGTGTTGAGATATTCATTTGCTGCAAAGTACACGGGACTAATGCTATCTAGCTTATTTGGTGCTCGGTTTACCCTAAAAGCCAGAAGATGAATCCAGGGTTGTCATTCCTGATCTTAAATGGAACTCCAAAGAGAAGGCTATAATGAGCACTCCCCTTTTCTAAAGATGCCGGTGAATGATAGCCCGGTTTTGTTGTAGCTGCTACTCCCAAAGAAACTAAAAGGGCGGCGGTGGCTGTTTTGTGGGGTATTCTATAGAGAGGCATAATTTGTCCTGCATGTAGCATTGTTGCTCCTGTACCTGAAGCTCAAGGATGGGGTCCCGGAGAGATACCTCGAAGAGAGAGTTTTACCTATTATTCGGCTGATAGATTGCGCCAAGTGAAATGGGAGTAATATAGTTTTGTGTTGCTCCCTGAGGACACCTGCTGAATTATAAATCGGAGCGAGTTTACAAAATGTGGCCATGCTGGTTAAGATAGATTAGTTTATGGTCCCCCTATATAAATCTTATCATCTTAAAATATAGGCTTTTTTGTAAAGTTGAATGGGAGAATTATAGTAAGAGGAACAGGGTTTGGACAGAATGAGGTCCCGTTATGTTTGCTAGCGTAGTGCTCTTTATTTTTGCTGGAAAAAGGGGCCAACGGATAAGGCTCCCTGGCTGTAACAAAATCGCTGTTCTGAAACAGCTGAGAATCAGACCCAGAAGAGAACCCAGGGATTATGTCCCTTTTGTGCTGGTTTAGCCTTTTGCTGTAGTTGATGAAGGCTTGTCAGCTTATCGTAGAGTTAGCATTTTACACTGACAGGGTCTGCTCGGGTAGTAGATTCCTGATTGTCAGATTCAACCTTACCAGTGGCAATTTCGTCAGAGGGTGGGAGCTCTTCCCTCCTTTTTGGTCTTACTTGTTTTTTTGCCTCCCCTGGATCCAGCACAAGTAATTACTGTGCTAGCAGGCGATATATCACCCATAGAATGAACCCTACAACTGCAGTCACTGCCATATGGCAAGTAGCAGGGTTTTTTTTTCTTTTTATTCCATTGGGTGGTGGCGCCCAAGCGAAGAATCTAATCGTTTAACTAAGTTTAGCAAAGTGGCCACAGAGTTCAACTGAGATTTTGTTTGCCCAAATATAATACGAGGTAGTGGCCACAAGGTGTCGCCCTGAGATAAATTATGAGTTAGTTCCCTAGTTAAGAAAGGATTGTATGCATATAAAAGATTCACTTAAAAAGTTTAATTTTTAGTTTTTTATCAGATAAGTCTAAATGGTTGTATTTAGCAAGGATGCAAGTCTCCAACCAGTGAATATTTCTTCTATGTTTCTTTTATACATATATAGGGTCAAATTATGCAAGGCAAACTGGGAGTGGGAATGAGGTGCATGCAGAACTTGGGCCTAATTATGCAAGACAAAAACCTACAAAATTACTAAATCAGTGTAGCACTAGTTTGAAAGAAGTTAGCTTGCCAAACCATGATATGCTCGCTTGCAAAAATATTGCAATTGCATGTAAACAAAATCATCAGTGCAACCAACAGCGAACTGCTCTCAGACTACATCATCTGATAAAACTGTGACCAAAGATATATTGGTTATAGGCGATTCTTTAATTAGGGGAGTGGACACAGTGGTTTGTGAAGGCAGGAAATTTAACACCACTGTTAGCACCCTTCCAGGCGCCAAAGCAGGCGATGTGTTAGATTTGCTAGAAGGACTCATGGAGAACTCTGTAAGCCCATTAGTTGTAATACACATTGGAACAAATGATGTATACAAAACTAGTTTAAATGCATTTCAATCTAAAATAACTGACATAACAACATTTATTAAGCAAAAAGGAGCAGAATTAATATTCTCAAGTATATTACCAACACATGGGTATTTAAACTACAAAAATACAGCAATCAAAATATTAAATGATTGGCTAAGGACCTTTTGCATCAGGGAAAATGTAGGCTATATGGACAATTCTATAACATTTAGCAATAAAATTTTATTTAAATCAGATGGCTTGCACCTTAGTTTAGCAGGGTCAAGGATTTTTGGAAGAAAATTAAACAAGGTGATTGAATTTCATTTAAACTAGAGCAAGGGGGGAAGCCCATTCTAGCTAGCTATCCCGACTTAAAAACAACATTAAGCTCAAATAAATATAAAGGCTGGAAAACACCACTTATAAATTCCAAAAGTCTTGTTAATAAATATGATGAATTTAAAGACTTTATCTTAACAAATGATATACAAATAGCTTGTATTACAGAAATCTGGTGGGATATCAATGATACCTGGGAGAAAACAATACCGGGATATAATTTATATCAAAAATCTAGATCATACAGGAAGGGTGGGGTGTTGCAATTTACGTATATAATAGCATAAACAGTATACAACTGCCCTATGAAAGGAAGTACAGAAACCATATGGCTTAAGTTAATTCCCCATCGCCCTAAAATTATAATTGGCCTACTTTATAGACCTCCATCTAACTCATACAATAATGATGTTATTTTTGGATTTACTTAACAAATTGAACCCAGATGATAACTTAATTTTGTTTGGAGACTTCAATCTTCCTAATATAGACTGGCAGCTAACTAAAGCAGGTAACAAAATCGAACAATTGTACCTAGATGCATTCGACCAGCTAGGTCTGGTGCAATTAGTTCATGAGAACACTAGTGGTGACAAAATATTAGACCTCATATTAACAAACACAAGTGAATTAATAAGTAATGTGCAGATTCTTCCCCCTCTGGGCAACAGTGATCACTCAAAAGTCTATTGCTTAGTTGGGACATTAGACAAAACAAAAAACTATAAATCTGAAGGAGCTATTAATTAATTTGGCTAAAGCCAATTTTTCTCATATTAGACAGCAATTGGCAGCTTGGGATTGGTATAAGGCTCTGGAAGGGAAGAATACAGATGATACGTGGAATATAATCCTAAACAAGCTTAATGAATTAGTAGCCCAATATATTCCAATTACTAAATCTAAAACTAGTGTAGCAAAAACTAGTCCAATTTGGTTAAACAGGCAAATAAAACGTATAATTAACAGCAAGGATAAACTATTTAAAAAATATATGAAAGAAAAAATCCATAAAAATTACATAGCGTATAAGGAATGTGCCAAATTGGTTAAATTAACAATTAAAAAAGCAAAAGCACAAATCGAGTTCACTCTAGCCAACAAGATTAAAGACAATAAAAATCTTTTTTCATACATAAATAGCAAAAAATCAACAATCAATAATAGGATCCTTTAATGATAACAATGGGGTTATGCTAAATGAACAGGAGTTAGTAAATACACAAAATGACTATTTTTGTTCGGTTTTTAATCCTGGTACTACATCTGTGATTGTTAATAAGTATACACTGTCACCTGGGGCTATTAAAATAACACCTGCTGAGGTAAAATGCAGACTGACTAAATTAGACATCAATAAATCTCCAGGCCCAGACAATATTCACCCTAGAATTCTACGGGAACTTGCAGGTCAACTAGCTGAGCCTTTGAGCTTTTTATATCAATCATCTTTAGATAGAGCTGAGGTTCCTCAAGCCTGGAAGAATGCTTTGGTTGTACCCCTTCACAAAAAGGGATCTAGATCTGATTCAGCTAATTTTAGACCCATTAGCTTAACATCATTGTTGGGCAAAGTTATGGAGGGCATTTTAAAGGAAATTGTGACTGATTATATCTCATCAAACAATTTATCTGATCCTGTGCAGCATGGATTTATTAAATCTAAATCATGCCAAACAAATTTACTATCCTTTTATGAAAATGTTAACTCAGAATTGGACCAGGGGAGACCAGTGGTTGTGGTCTTTATGGATTTTGCTAAGGCTTTTGATAAGCTACCACATACAGAAGTAAAACAAAATCTGGCTAAAATTGGCATTCACCACAACATTGTGAAATGGATAGCTAATTGGCTGACCAACAGGAGGCAGAGGGTGGTGGTAAGGGGCGTGATGTCCAAGTGGTCTGCCGTGACTAGCGGGGTGCCACAGGGCTCGGTGCTGGGCCCGTGACTTTTTAATATATATATTTCATCCTTACACCTTAGCAATCCTTCTATATGGATTTCAAAATTTGCAGATGATTGCAGACTAGGCGTCACAGTGTCTACTATGGTTGATTCATTATCCTTACAACAAGCTATAAATGAAGTTTATGAGTGGACAAAAACTAGCAAATTGGAACTTAACATCTCCAAATGTAAAATTATGCACTTAGGTAGAACAAACAACAATCATTCATACAATATAGGGAACAACACCTTATTAACAACATCTGAAGAGCGGGACTTGGGCATTAAAATTACGTCAGATTTGAAGTTCAATTCACACTGCAATCAACAAGTTAAAAAAGCTAATCAGATTTTGAATTGCATTTTGAGGCACATTTCTAGTAGACACCATAATGTTATCATGTCCTTGTACCAGGCCCTGGTGAGGCCTCACTTGGAGTATTGTGTACAGTTGTGGTCCCCACAGCGTAGAGAGGACATTGAGAGAGTGGAGGGTGTGCAGCGTAAAGTGACTAGATCAGTATTCGGACTAAAAAACTTACCCAACAAGGAGAGATTAACTAAGTTAAATTTATACTCACTGCACTATAGAAGACTAAGGGAGACCTCTGCATGATGTACAAGATATCACATGACTATATATTAAGAGCAGACTTAAAATGACCTATAACACAGGATGCTGTAGCACCAGAAAACACAAGTTGCAATTTGTATTGCCTAAGTGGAACACAAATAAAAGGAAGAACTGGTTTACTGTAAGGGGGGGGGGTGCCAGCATGGAACAACTTACCTGCAAGTATTGTGGGAAGCTTGAGCATTGATATATTTAAAACAAGCTTAGACAAACATCTCTTTTACAAAACTACTAAATTTTAACGCAAACGGGCAAGCATAATGGACGTAAGTCTCACTGCTTGAACTAACTTATGAAACTTATGAAACTAATGCTAAGCCATGGATTTAGGATTCAAAGCAAGAAGTAATATTTGGGGTTAAGAGTGGGCGGGAGGGGGGAGAGGATAGTCATGATTTCTGTAGATCACGTACCTGGATGTTATTAAGTTGAGAGGGTGGGGGGTGTTTTTGGCCCCTTTGGCCAGTAGGATTATGTTTTGGCTAGGAATTTGTGGGTCTGCATATGAATCTGTAAGTTTAAGGGGGGTAAGGTGTATAGGGTTCAGGACTTGGGGGAGGAAGGGGATGGGGGCAACTTGGCTGGATATTGTGAAGTTTAGAAATAGGGTACTGTAATTTGAGTTTGGAAAACCGAAAATGGCAGGAGGTTTAAGGTTACTTACGTGGAACATTAGAGGGGCAAGAAAGAAGGTGAGACGATAACGGGTTTTAAAACATATTGAATGCTTAAAAGAAGCCATCACATTCTTACAAGAAACCCACTTACTGATCTTGAAGGGTTTGCTCCTGAAGAGGCAGCTGGTAGGCCAGGTATTCACTGCCAGGGACAGCACCCAAAGCAGAGGGGTAGCTATGTTGTTTTCCCAGACTACTCCCTTTAATTGTGAGATTTGTATCCAGGACCCTGAGGGTAGATATTTAATTTTGAAAGGCTTACTTGATTGTACAGAGGTTGTGCTCTGTTGTGTCTATGGGCCCAATTTTGACTCCCCAGCCTTTTTTCATAAATTACTTAGAGAATTACTTCCCTATGTTTCTTTTTCACTAATATTGGGAGGAGATTGGAATCTGTCATTCACCCCTGACCTGGATAGATCAGGGGCTAAGAAATCTGGACTCTCACCAGCTCAGCGAGTCCTCTGTGATTTAATGGATCAATTAGGTCTGTTAGACCCATGGAGGGTCCTACACCCTTCCGTGAGGGAGTACACCTTTAAGTCTGCTGTACATGGCATGTCCACCAGAATAGACTATTTTTTAATTAGCCACACTTTCTTATCAGGAATAATAGGAAGTGCTATTGAACCCGGTGTTATATCAGATCATGCGGTGGTGGGGTGTTCACTAAACCTGATACCTAATGTTCCAAAAGAAACCATATGGAAGGTTAACAACCAATTACTAAGAGATGAGGGAGTTATTAAGGATATTTCAAAAGCAACTGATCAGTACACAGAGGTTAACCTTGCATCGACAGGGAGAATAGATTCAGAATGGTGCACCCTAGTGATACATCTCCCACATGCAATAGCAAAAGTGTACAGCTCCCTTTTGGTACAGGCGCCTATTTTTCAGGAAGGACAGGCCCGACATATTGGACTAGTCAATTTCCACACCTTAGTATTAACTGGAATAAAATCTGGGAAGATACATATATTTACCTATCCCAAGATAAGCTGAGACTAACACAATTTCAATTTTTACATAACTTATATTGGATGCCCCTCAAACTTTTTAAGATAGGTAAATCCTCAACTCCAATTTGTACTAAGTGCAAGATGGAAGATGGTTCCCTCCGCCATTTGTTCTGGGACTGTCACGATGTCCAGGACCTCTGGATGGAAATTCAAATGAGAGCTGACCCTTTGCTAGGTCTAGAGGTGTTGTTTACACCAGAAGTTTGTCTTATAGGGAATTATTCTGAGGTACAGGTCAGAGTACGTAGATACCACATAGCAATGATCTCCATAACACTTAAGAAACTTGTCTTAAGGCATTGGATTGACACCCAAAAGCTTTCTTATACAGAATGGGTCCAAGACCTCTTGTTTAATCTAAGGGTGGAACAATTTAGAACTTCCTGGGGTCATTCTCCCTCCAGATACAAAAAGATATGGGCCAGGATGCACGCTATGTACATGATACAAGTTGGAGTTCCACTGGACTGAGAGATTCTGAGGCTTAGGGTCATTCTTCTAATACCGGGCTAATCCCTGCCAACCAAGAATTCAATCCAAAAGTACAAGAATGTGAATATATATCCAGCGAAGGGGTGGGAGGAGGGAGGGTGAGGGAGTATCATGAGGGGTTTGGGGGGACGGTAATAGTGGGGGGGCTGGTAAGGGGTGGGGACATGACACAGTATTGTTTATGCCTGTACTATTGCCTGCGTGGGCACTTATGTCATTCTGTTTACTGTGCCATGTCATTTGCTGTGTGTTGGAAAAACAATAAAAAACAAATTAAAAAAAAATAAAATTTGATTTGATTTGATCCCAGTGCAGTTCACTTCTCTGTGGCTTAGATTCTTACTCCCACTGGCCCTGGGTTACTTCTGCCCCATGACATAAAAGTAGTCTCTAATGGCTGGTATTGTTTGTGCTGCTGTGGGGGTGGATGTGGGGGAGGTTGATACCTCAGTCAGTCCAGCAGTTTCCAGGACAAGTTGGTGAAAGTAGTTACTTTCAGTCAGTGATTCTGCAGCCGAGGAGTCATTGTGAAATGCCTGTGAGCCCTGGCTTCTGCTCCAGTGTGGGCGGGAGACAGGTGCAGGTTCTTCAGCAAATCTGGTCACAGATTTGTGCTGCCTACTTCTTTTATTTTGCCATTGCTCTGGGGGTGCAGTGCTCATTTGTGGAGCCAGGAAATACACTGTTGTCTCCATAGTTGGTGCCTTGCCGTGGGGAGATTGCACTGGAGTGTTGTGGTGACCTTTCTGGGGACTGTTGGAGGGACTTTGTCTGCCCCAAAGTCCACTGGACGTGGGCTGCGACTTGTGCAGAGTCTACAAAACCATTGTAGACTCTGTTGTACTTGATCTTAAAGGTGACTGGATATGCAATCTGTACCTGACACCCAGCTTTTACAAATCATGTCACAATTCTGTGAAGGCTGCTCTTTTCCTTGTGAGGCATGCCGAATAATCTTGTTACATAGGCATGCAATGCCTATGCCACAGCAGTGTGCCCTTATCTATGGCCATTCTCAGGAGTCTGTCTTTTGTAGAGTACCGCAAAGTCAGGAAGGTCTGGGTTTCTCTCCCATGTTTGTAAAAGGTACCAACACCCAATAGGCCTTTTGGATCTCTAAGGCAATTGCCCATTGACAGCTCCCCCTTTAGCTCAAAGGGAATAACCACTTATATTACATATGAACATACATACAAACATACTAATCTGCCAGCAGAAATAGGCCCATCAATGTCTGCCCGAGTGTACAGCTAGCCCCCTAGATTGCAGCTGCCCCAACCACCTCCCCATCTGTCATTCCAATGATGGCCTCAGCCCCCTCCACCCAGACCTTCCCTGGTGCTCTGTTCCACACCCTCTCAAAAATTCCTATTGTCTTACATGATTCCACCCCCTCTGGTAGAGAATTTCATTTAGACAACACCCTCTCCGTGAAGTAGTGCCTCCTCATCTCCCACCTAAATATTTCTCCCTCCAATCTTAGTCCATGCCCCCTCATGTCCCTACCCTTCCTCAGTTTAAACACCCCTTCAGTGCTATCTTTGTTTATCCCTCTCAAATACTTGAACATTTCAATCATATCCCCCCATCCCTCCTCTCCTCCAGCATGTACATATTCAGCTCATTCAGCCTGTCCTCGTAGGCCTTGCAGTCCATCCCCTATAACATTTTTGTTGCCCTCCATTACACACCTTCCAGTAAATTAATATCCCTCTTCAGATATGGCCACTAGTACTTCACACAGTACTGCAAGTGCGGCCTGACCAAAGATATGTAGTGGGGCAGGATCACCTCCCTGTGGACGAGAAACCCCTTGTGATACAGCCCAGCATCCTGGTTGCCTTAGCTGCTGCTTTCCTGTATTGGGCAGAGTTGTTCATGCTCCCTGTTACCAACACCCCTAGGTCCTTCTCTTCCTCAGTGATACCCAGCCTCACCCCTCCCAACCAATAATCTTTCCATTGGTTCTTTGCCCCAAGTTGCATAACCCTGCACTTTTTTGCATTGAATCCCAGCTGACACTTCTCTGACCATACCTCCAGTTTGGTTAGGTCCCCATGTGGTTGTTTCCTTCCATCCTTTTCGTCCACCACTGCCCCCATTTTGGTATCATCTGTGAATAGAGCAACCCTGCTCCCACCTCCATATGCAATATCTGAGATAAAGAGCACAAATAGCACCGGGCCCAGCACCTAGCCCAGCGGCACACCGCTTGTCACTGGTCTAAGTGTTGAGAGCCCCTCTACTACCACCCATTGCAGACTCCCCTGAAGCCAGTTCCTTATCCAGTTTGTAAGCTTCACCCCACCCCTGCAGCAGTCAGCTTCCCCCAGCTTCCCATGAGGCACTGAATCAAAGGCCTTGCTGAAGTCCAAGTAAAGGACATCTACACCATGACCCATATACAGCTCTCTTGGTACCCAGTCATAATATTCTATTAGACTGGTAGAACAAGAACTCCCCGAAATGAACCCATGCTGCCACCCATCCTGGAGGTCATTACCCTCAAGGAACAACACCAGTCTCTCCTTCAGTATTGTCTCCATAGGTTTACTCACTATGGAAGTGAGACTGACAGGATGATAATTTCCTGGTTCTTTCCTAGGGCCATTCTTGTGTACGGACACCACATTGTCCTCCAGTTCTGAGGCACCCATCCCATGTGCAGGGAGGTGCTGAACATCTCCGCCATCTCCCTCAGCACCCTGGGCTGGATGCCATCAGGACCTGGTGCCTTGTCCACCCTTAATGCCCTCAGACCCTCTAGTACTCTACTCCCCTTGATCATTCTGTCAAGTCATCTCCTCTCCTCTCCTCCCACCCCCACCCTCCCAGTCCATGGTGGTAGTGGACCAGCTTTCTCCTTAGTAAAAATGGAGCAAAAGTACTCATTTAGTACTTCCGCTTGTTCCTTTTCCTTTTCCACCCACTCCCCTTCCCACTTTATCTTCACTGTATGGTCTCTGCACTTCCTCTTTTCCTTGACATATCGAAAAAAGTCCTTCTCCCTCCCTTGATGCTCTGCACTAACCTTAGCTCCCTGGAGGCCTTGGCTACTCTCACTCTCTTGGTCACCTCCTTGGACCAACTCACATAAGCCTCTCTGTCCTCTTTCTTTCTCATTCTCCTGAACTTCTGGTATGCAGCTCTCTTCGCCCTCACTCCCTCCAGCACTTCTCTGTTCAGTCAGCATGGTTTCCTGGCTCTGCACTTCTTGCTCTTAGTCCTGGTGCAAGCTTCTGTAGCCTCTGTTAGCTCAGTTTTAATAATTTCCCACTTTCACTGTGCATCCATCTCTGGCCTAATACCCTGAAGTCTCCCTTGCAGTATTTCTCTCATCCTCCCGAAGTCTACCTTCCTAAAATCCACCACCTTTGTTACTGTGCCTCCAGACTCCCTGCCCAACTTGAGAGTGAACCACATTGTTTGGTAGTCACTACCAGCTGGTGGGTCTTCCACCCTTATTTCCCTCACTGCCTCCCTAATTGACAGCACCAGTCCAGCATGTTACCTAGTTGTGTCGGCCCACTGACTAGCTGTATCAGGAGACCACCCTGGATCGCATCCAGGAGCATCTGCTCCCTAGCACTGGAAGTGCCAGGGGTGCTCCAATCTACACCTGGTAGATTGAAATTTCACACAGTAACCACACTCTCCTTTCTACACACCCTCCTTATTTGCTCCTCTAACTCCCTGTCCAGTTCCGCTGATTGGGCTAGTGGTCTGTACACCACCCCCCAGCCTCAACTATCTACTGTTGGAGTCCAGAAGCTGCATCCATAGTGCCTCTGTCCTCTCTTCCTCCCCCTCATCCCTTGTACATCTGATCCCTTCCCTCACATAGTTGTGCTACCCCTGCCCCCTCTCCCAACCCCCCGGTCTTTCCTGTAAATTTTATATCTTGTGATTGCCAGATCCCAATCATGGTACTTGGTGGCCCAAGTCTCAGTCACTGCAGCGACGTCCACACTCCCCTCCGGAAGGAGTGCCTGAAGCTCCGCTGTTTTATTACCCAGACATTTATTTATTTATTTATTTGAATTTTGGTAACCGGATAAGTCCACTAAGGCCATGCAGTCCCTTTTTCACTGACGACCTGGGTGACAATGATGAACACAATACAATAGATAAATACAATAATAATATACAGGATACAGATAGATTTAACAATGCTGCAAAAAATTATTACAGTGGAAAGCCAGGTAAGTAACTTAAAACAGATCAGGCATTAAGCATATATAAATGAACAGAATAACTAATATTATACAATATATACATAGCAGGAACATGAGAGCTCCCTGGAGGCCTTGGTTACTCTCACTCGCATGGTCACCTCCTTGGGCCAACTCACATAAGCCTCTCTGTCCTCTTTCTTTTTCGTTATCCTGAACTTCTGGCATGCAGTCTGAACTTCTGGTATGCATTTAGGGAGACCACCTTCCACCCGTTCCCATCCATCCTCCCCCTCCTCAGCTCCTTAGTCTGCCCCCTCCTCTCAGTGGCCCCCTCCCCATACCCTCAATTTTATCAAAAGGTAACAGTGCATTTTGCACTCCAACCTGGCAACCCTGCATGCTAGCTGCACACTCGCCTCCCCTCACTATCTAGTTTAAACACCCTCTTGAAATAATATAATCCTCTAATTTGCTTTTTATTGCCCCCTTACCTGCCCCATTCAGGTGTAAACTGTCCATTGTGTACAGTTCTCTGTTAGTCCATGTATCTCCCCATCCTCCTACCAATCCATTTCCTTGTGCTTTATACCAGTCTCACAGCCAGGAGCTGAACTGCACTATCATTTCCTTTCTTGACTTGGGCCTGATAGCACCTCTGAGAATGCTATAAACCTCCCTATTTCCAAGCATAGCTTCTGCAGTTTCTCAAACCTCTCCTGTACCAACTCCACCGTGCAGCCCCCCAGGTAATTTGTGCCCACATGTACCATAGCATGAGGTTCCTGCTGTCCTCCCCTATCACACTTCCTCAGAGCCTGCCCTGCCCTGTCTGCTGTCAGGCCCCAGTACAGGTTCCACCCAAATCTGAATGTGTCTTTTACCCCTCCCCCCACCTGATCCCTTTCAGGATAGAATTTCCTATCCATGTAACTCCCCCCCTTCCACACTCTCCTTCTGGCTGCACTCTCCCCCCACCCTTCTCATGGCCTTCATGCCTTTCCTGTCCCTTAATTTATGGAGCTGTTCTTCTTACTCCTTCTCCTCCCCTCTTGTCCAGCCACTTGTCCACACTTGCCCCCTCTCTTCTAAGTGTCCGTTCTCCCCCTGTGGTCTGCCCCATCCCACTTTGCACCATATCCCCTTCCTCCTAGGTGCTCCCTCCTACCATAGCCATGGCATAGCCCCCTCGTCTCGATGTACTAATGTCCCCTTCTATAGCGCTGTCCCATGCCCCCTCTTCCCCTCTCCCAAGCATCTCACTCCCTCCTTCTATTTCAGTTGCCAGTACATAATACCTGTTGCATGACCCCAGTCCCTTCCCCCATCCCCTGCTGTGTCCTTGCTCCTGCTCTATATTTCTTCTTGGCATCCTCTCCCTCCCCTTGTGCCTACCTGCCCCACCCTCTCTGACCATGTTCCTCAACTTCCCTATGTCCACTTCCATCCACTGGATCTCTGCCTGTAGGTCTCTTATCCTTTGACATACAGGACACTCCTGTAGCCTCCATAATGTGCCCATCCAGACTGCTGACCCACATCCATTGCAGATTACTAGCCTGTCCTCCCTGTTCCTACTTCTGCTCCCACTCCCCTGAAGCCTGACCCCTCCCCTTTTGACCTCCATCCTGCTGACCGCAATCCCTCCTCCTCCTATGTCTCCCTGGTGTCTGCTTCTCCCCTCCAGTGCCACACCCCCATCTCTGACACTTATTCCCAGCCACAAAATGTGCCGTGCCTTCCTTTGACTATCCAGTGCTGCTCAAAGCATCAATGTTCATACTGACATCTCTTCCCTAAACCTCTGCCAGTACTACCTGCACATTACATAAAAAAAGTAAACCCTGAAATCCAACTAGTAAAAGCTTAAGTGACAGAACTTTTCACCACCTGACTGTTAGATTTATGAATTAGTTCATATGGGCAGTGTGCAGCTCCCCAAGCTCCTCCCTCACAGCCTTCAAGCCCAACCCAGAGTGTCTTTCCAGTATTTAAGAAAGGCTGCTAGAGGGGGTGGGTAGGAGGCCTTTTACACCAGCCAGAAACAGTCCTGAAAATCAATCAGAGTTTAAAGAAAGCTTTAAGCTGCTCCCAAGCCAACAGTAAACTCACAAAAAAATCAGTTACAGAGTTAAATAAAGATTTAAACAAATCTCTGATCAATAGAAAAACTCACCTTCCTCTGTTTCCCCACAACAAGCAGAATGAGCAGGCAAAATGGCCCTGTGAATATTTAAATAGAGGTTCAAATGGAATTCCAAACAAACCTGATTGGCTGCTCTGTCTCTAGGCAAAGAATCCACTCCCCCCAGCCAGCCCGCAATAGTCCTGAAAATCAGTTACTGAATTTAAAGAAAGCTTTAAGCTACTCCTAAGCCAACAGTAAACTCACAAAAAATCAGTTACAGAGTTAAAGATTTAAGCTAATACCAAACCCACAGCAAAGTCACAAAAAATCAGTTACATAAAGATTTAAATAAAAATTTTAACTAATCCCAAATCAACAGCAAAACTCACCCTCCTCGGTTTCCCCACAAAAAGCAGAATGTATTATTCTTCCTACAGTTGGTGTCTACTTTGTTGTTAAGCTTGTTCATATTTTTACTAGATATAACCTCTCGGGAAAGGATATTCCACTTGGCTACCACTCTTTGGTTAAACCATGCTGCTGTTTTTGTAGTGCGATTTATGTCCTGTTTGAGCTGTAAAATATGTGATCTTGTTGTATGGCTACAGTCCCTAATTTCTAGCCCCAAACAATCCCATAAGTCGTTATTCAAGAAGGCACCATATACCAAACACATATCTCCCCTCATCCTTCTGTTCTTAAAGAATACAACCCAAGTGTCTCCCATCATTCACTGTAGCTTAGGTCTTTATAGTTGTTACCATCCTGGTGGCCCTGTGTTGGACCCCTCTAGAAGTTTGATATCAGCTCTCGCACTTGGTGATGAGAACTGCACACAATACTCCAAATGTGGCCTCACCAGAGCTGAATATAAAGGAACAACTACCCTTATATCCTTACTTTCAATATGTCTTCTAATGCATCCTAATACTCCTCCAGCTCCCTAAGCCTTTGGCTGACCATTTATTTTAAACTTAAGGTCATTGGTTAGTATTACATCAAGATATTTTTCCTCAGTTACCTCTCTTATTATGCATCCATTTAATTGAGCCTTCATATCTGATTTTCCCAGATGCATTACAGAACATTTCCCCATGTTAAAATCTAAGTTATATTTCATGACCCATTGCTTCAGCTTAGTTAATTCCCCTTGTAAAGTTTTCCAATATCCACTGAATTGTGAATCCCTGAGCCAAGTTTTGTATCATCTGCAAACCTGGATATCCAGATCCCCTCTCCACAAGTCATTGATGCCACATAGATGTTAAAAAGACATGGTCCCACTACAGATTCATGAAACATACCACTTGTGCCATTTGCTCACTATGATTTATTCCCCCTCAGGTTTACTTGTTATCTTCTGCGTGTGAACAATGAGTTAATCCAAGCAACAATATTTGTATGTATTCCTGATTTCCTTGGCACCTCTACAAGTTTTCTATGTGGCACCTTGTCGAAGGCCTCACTGAGGTCCAAGAAAACCACATCTACTGGGGTACCCATCATCTAGTGCCTTACTGACCCTATTAAAGAATTCCACTAAATTCAATAACAAGATCTTCATCTTGTATAGCCATGCTGTGATCTATCTGCAAATCTGTTCTCCATATATAGTCCTCAATCTCCTCTTTCAATATCATATCCAAAACTTTACCCAAAGCAAATGTTAGACTGACAGGTCTATAATTCCTGCTGTCTTGTTTACTACCTTTTTTGCAGATGGGTATGACAGTAGCCTCCATCCAACTTTCAACAACCTCCCCATTGTTCAGCGATATTTGGAATATCGTAGTTACTAGCCCCAATAATCCCTCTTCAATTCTTTAAGCACTCTGGGATATACCCCATCTGGTCCTGGGGTCTTATATAAATCTAAACTCAGTACCCTATCTGTTATGTCACTTATATTGGTAATGGTAATTACTATATATGGTAAACAAGCTTTCAGCTTAGGTTAATCTTTAATAATGGCCACCAGGCTGGGCATGCCATCGGCTGCTCAGTAGTTGCAGTCCCTATGTTGAGTTTTAAAAAAACTTTTTCTTTTTTTAATTTGTTTTTAGTTTTCTTTTTGTTTTCCCCACTTGCCTGCTCTTTGTGTCATGATTTGGAGTGAGCTAGTGAGCAGGCGAATCTGCTGAGCAGTCCATTCTTTTTACTCCTCCTGTTGTTGCTGAAAACCAGGGGGATGTGGGGAATTTGCATGGACTCACTGAATGCTGTTTGGAAGACCTTGAGGTTGAATGCTGGGGTGTTTTGGTGATGCCCTGGTAGCAACAGTATTTACTGCAGTTTTACTGTGGCCGGGACATATTTCTCATCTTTTAATCGTTGTACATTGCCTCACTGTGTATGTACGGATCTCTCCTTTGGCTAGACCTTGAGTGGTTTGGGGAAGCGGATATACAGGTGGATCGCTCCGATGAGGACTGTTACTAGAAGATTGTGATCGTAAGGATTTAACGATATACGGATTGAAATGGACACCAAATTTGGTATCTGAATTTGGAAATTTATCTGGATCTGCACTGGTGGATTTATGGCTGTGGATTTGGGGACTACAGTGGCTCAATTTGCAGTCAGTGAGTGGGCCTGAACTGGCTGGGGGCCCGTGTACTGGTCTGTGGTAGCTCAGGGGTCCGTGCTCTATCCACCAGGGAGCCGGAGGCTGGAACTTTGCCACCTAGGGATCCCTGGGGGACCTATTGTGTTGGGTTCTGGTGGGGTCTCTTGGTAGCTGGTGAGGCCTGATCGCGGACTCTGGGCCAGATTTTCAGGGCTCTCCCCGGCTGTAGAGATGACTGGTCCTGAAGAGGACTATTTGGATTCTTTTCCTGCTCCTGGTCATGGTCAGACTTTTATTTTATCCCTTTCGGGCCGTCAGAGTGCCTTAACATTTTGGTTTTTGTTCTGGAAGATGTTTAAACTCCGTTTTATCACTTGGTGGCAGTGAGAGTGCCATAAACAGTATATCCCTAGGCCCTGATAGTGACAGCATCAGTGGCCTGAGGATTATTTGCCATTATTATTGGAGGAAAGAGTGTTTACATTGTTTGCCCAGGGGTGTGAGCTCCTGAGGATTTTTCAGTAGCCCTGCTGGTTGTGAGAGGACCATAGGGACTTGGACCATCTGGTTTTTCCTCATACATCTTTATGACTGCATTATTATTTTGTTTTATATTTATTGATGTTATGTTTATATTTGTTTAGTATAACTTCTTTTTGTCCTCCTCTGAGCTGTGAGATGGTTTGGGGTGGGGAAGTTCTGTTATCTGTGTTTGATGTTGTAATTGTTACTTGATGCTGTAGGGTTATGATTTTAGAATTATTTGTATAAGGGAGAAGGGTGTGATTTGTGTGGGTTTTAGTTTTAAGTTTTATTGGGTATACTGCAACTACTTTTAAGGTAGTCATTTATAAGGAAGCTAGGATTTTGTTGTGGTTTTTGGCTGTAGTTGTAGCTATTAACCTATGGAATGTGCCTGCTTGCGCCCCCGGTCTTATCCTATTCATCCTCTTCTTTCCATGCCCTCTGCCCGTTCTCCCACCTCTGCCTTTTTCTACCTACCAGCACTGTTGGGTGCTGGACATTGTACGTGGGGGGGGTGGGCTTGGTGAGGGGGCAGGGACATTGAAGGTCGAAGGAGCGGCCCTCTCGCATAGGGTTGGTTAGGTCCAGAAGACGCGCTGGGGCGAAATGGAGCCTGGAACATGGTACTCCATGTCTAGTCCCCATACCCAAGGGCACCTTCTCTTTTGATGGGCAAGTAGCTGGGATGGCTCATGAACCACGTCCAACTCGGGTGGTGTTATGCAATGCCAGAACTATTAAGAACAAAACTGCAATTATTGCAGATTTTGTTAGAACAGCTGATCTGTCTTGCATTACCGAGACCTAGCTGGATGAAAATGCTGGCCCCATTCTGGAGGCAGCAATTCCAGTTGGGTACTCAGTGATACACCGCCCGAGATTGGACCACGGGCGGGGGGGTAGCGGCCTGTTTCAAGACCGAGTTGGGCCTCACTGGTGTACCAGTAGAGGAGGTCAAATCCTTTGAATGTACTGCGGTAGCTGGTGTGGGCTGCAGGATAGCTCTCATCTATCGTCCACCTGGGGATGAAATACGATTCCTGCAGGAAGTGGCAGATATCGCCGCCGACATGGCATTGGAGTCACCCAGACTGATGGTTCTAGGTGACTTCAATGCCTGGGTCAACAACGAACTCTTGCCTTTTGGTCAGCACTTCCTCCAGTTGATGACATCACTGGGCTTCACACAGATTGTTTCTTCAGCTACCCATAATCATGGTCATTCTCTGGATTTGGTTTTCTTCCTGGGGATTGAGGCCTCTGATTTGGGGGTGGAACCTGTCAGTTGGTCTGATCATTACACGGTGAGGTTCAATGTCTGCACCCCCCTTCATAGGTCCGCCACTGTGGAGATGGTCAGTTACCACCCTTTACAGGATGTGAGCCCTGAAGACCTGGTGGCGGTGATTGACCTCTCAGAGTTTCCTGATGCCAGCTTGAGCCCGGAGTTGTTGGTTCTGGCCTATAATAAGGCCATTTCCTCAGCTCTTGACCTGATAGGTCCTATCCATGTTCGTCCCCTCCCACTCCGCCCTTGGGCCTTTTGGTTTGATGGGTCTCTGAGGGAGTTGCAGTGGTTGGGATGAAGATTAGAGCGTCACTGGCAGAAATCTGCCCTGGAGGCCAACTGCCTTAGTTTGGTGGAGCATTACCAGTTCTACCGATCAGTGATCTCCCATAAGAAGACAGAGTTCCTGTCCAGAGAGATCACTGTCACTCAGAGCCGACCAGCTCAACTCTTCCGAACTGTGGACAGGTTGTGCAACCCAGCCTGTCTGCAGCTCTATCGAGCTTTTTCACGAAAAGATTGTGATGAGCTTGCTCGTTTCTTTGCAAATAAGGTGGCCGACATCAGGCCAGAGATCTGCTTGACTCACTCTATGGGGGATGCGGTTGGTCAGCGCTTGGTCACTATACCTCATACTTCCTGGAGTACCTTAGACCTTCCAGAGTTCGCGGATATTATGCGGATTGTCCAGGGGATGTGCCCTACATGCTGTAGTTTAGATCAGGGCCCAACTTCCCTGATTTTGGGTTGTTTAGAGACCATTAGCCCATTTCTGGCTCAAGTTGTCTGCTGCTCCTTGGAATTGGATGAGTTTCCAGGATCTCTGAAGGAAGCGGTGGTGACACCCTTTCTGAAGAAAGCTTCATTGGACCCAGTCATTTTTGTTAACTACAGACCTATCTTGAACCTTCCCTTTATAGGAAAGGTTATTGAGAAAGTAGTGGAAATCTAGCTGGAGAACCATTTGACCATCCATAATGTCTATGAACCTCTCCAGTTGGGCTTTTGTAAGAGGCACAGTACTGAGACTGCTCTGGTTTGGGTGCTCAAGGATCTTCTGATGGCGAGAGATCAGAGAGACCGTTCCATTTTGGTACTCCTAGATCTCTCTTCAGCCTCTGACACTGTAGACCATGGAGTGCTGCTCGAGTGCCTGAGGTCCATCTGTGGCCTGTCAAGTACAGTGCTCAGACAGTTTACATCTTTCCTAGCTGGTAGAACACAGAGAGTTGTGTCAGGGATTTTTTCTTCTGACCCTTTCTCTCTGTCTTTTGGGGTTCCTTAGGGCTCGGTGCTGTCTCCCATGTTGTTTGCAGTGTATATGCTACCCCTCGGAGACATTGTAAGATGGTATGGGCTGAGGTTTCACTGTTATGCTGATGATACCCAGCTCTATCTGTCTTTTGTCCCTGACCAGGTAGTGCTCTCTCAGTATTTAACAACTGCCTTGCTGAAATCCAAGACTGGATGAATTCAAGCTGGTTAAAGTTGAATGCGGGAAAGACTGAGGTTATGGTTGTGGACCCGGGTCACAGGATAGAGGGGTTGAGGACTGATCAGCCCTCTGGATTATTTCTGGGGGGGTTCAGATCCTCACCTCAGAACAGATGCGTGACTTGGGAGTGGTGCTTGATGATGGGCTGACCCTTCATTATCAGGTGTCGGCAGTCATTAAGTCTGCCTTTTACCATCTTAGGAACATTGCCAGGGTCAAAAACCTTGTTCCATCTAGTGATCTACCTGTGTTGGTCCACGCCTTTGTGACCTCTCACCTTGACTACTGCAACGCCCTTTACTTGGCGCTTACTGGGGTTGATATCCGTCACTTTCAGGATGCTGCTGCCCGATTGCTGACAGGGGTGTCTAGGAGCTCTCATATCACCCCTGTGTTGTATGATCTGCACTGGCTGCTGATTCAGTGGTGGATCATCCTTAAGGTAGTTTTATTGACCTACAAAGCCCTACATGGACTTGGTCCCGACTACTTGAAAGAGCTTCTGATTCCCTACACCTCTGTGCGACAGCTCCGTTCGGCTGACTAGGGGTTGCTGGAGATTCTGTGGGTTATCTTGAAACCTTCTGGGGTCTGTGCTTTTATGTTTGTGGCCCCTACCCTCTGGAATTCTCTGCCCCATTAGCTCCAGGAATGTACGACCATGGGGAGCTTTAAACGGGCACTTAAGATTTTCTTCTGGAGTCAAGCCTTTTATGAATTATCATGATTTTATTAGTGGTCTATTTTTTAATTATAATATTTTTACTGAATTTGTTTTTAACACTGTAAAGCACCTTGGCATTTGAAAGGCGCCCAACAAAGAAAGTGTATTATTATTATTATTATATTCATGCTTAATGGTGGATTTCCTCTATCTATCCATTCTATTGGTTGTGAATCTGACTTAGTATTAAAAGCTGAACTAAAATAGTTATTCAACATGTCTGCAATATACTTGTTCTTGGTTTACTGCTCTCCTACGGAATCCACAAGTGGTGCCACTTTTACACTTCTCCCACGTTTATAGTTAATATGATTATAAACTGTTTTGTAATTGTCCCTTACCCTGACCGTTAGATCTAGCTCAAAGATGCAATTATCTTTCTCGATACCATTTGTTACTTCCCCTTATCAGTGATCAGTACCTTATCCATGCTTGTATAGTATTTTCCTTCTTTGACTTTCTATAAATTTTCCTTTTTCTGTTGATTAATCCTGTAACCCTTTTGTTGAGCCATGGCGGTATCCTTCCTATTCTATGACATTTAATTCTCTCCGGAACATATTTCTCCACCAGATACTTTAATGTATCCATCAAAATGCTCTACATTTCATTATGTGCTTTATCCTTGAAATCTGTTCTCCAGTTCCACACTCCCAACTCATTTCTCATCTCGAAATCGGCATCTCTAAAACATTTTATTTTGGTCTTCTCTTTAATTTTTGTAGATACATTCCTAACCCAAAACGGATCATTTCATGCTCACTATTTCCTAAAGGAACAGTTAATCTACAGTCTGTTATACTAGCTCCCATATTACCAAAACCAAGTCTAATATGTTCTTGCCTCTGTTTGCTGATTTAACATACTGCTGTATTGTAGGTCAAGTTCGCCTCTGATTTCTAAAAATTATTTTTAAAATGCTGTCTTTCTTTTTCCTACTTCCCACTTTATAGTAGGCATATTAAAGTTTCCTAATTCTATTATACTTTGGTTTAATCTATATAACACTTCTAATAATTTTTTATTTAATTCTATATTCTGATTTGGAGGTCTATAGACAAGGCTTAGGATGATTTTCTTTCCAAAATTAGGAATCACCTTCAACCAAATATGCTCCAATTTATTATCTCCATCCATTTCATTAACTAATTCTGTAGTGATATTTTCTGATATATACACTGCTACTCCACCTCCACTTCTGTGTTCTCTTTCCTTACTAAAGAGTTTGTATCCCTCAATACTCCTACCACAGTCATCCTCCTTGTGCCAGCACGTTTCTGAGATTGCACAAATCTGTAATCTTTCCTTAAAAACATCCTTTCTAATTCCTCCTTTTTTACCATACTTCTTGCATTAAAAAGTAAAAGCCTCCATTCTTATTCACTGGGACTTTTCTACGAGGTAGAGTTGCGGCACTAAGGTATATTATTAATCATAACCCCACCCACTGTCCCTTCCCCATTCAGTTTAAATGTCTCTCAATATACTGAAATCTAGATTTAGTATTTGCCGTATTGGTACTTGCAAGAACAGATCCAGAAGCAAATGATTTGATACCTTTTAATGGACCAACATAGATGTAACAACAAGAACAAAGTGCTCTAGCTTTCGGACCAACCAGTCCTTCTTCAGAAGCCTAATGGCCGTTGTTTAGATAAAACAGTACTTTTAACAGCTAGATCATGCAGAAAAAACATAAAAAATCCCAATTGGTTTAAACTACTCATTTAAAAAATACAGATGATGATGTCAGAGAAGTTTAACAGTCCCATATTATCTTCAGCCAGGAGGGTCCCAGGGTCCAAGGTGCTTGGTGCAAAATACATAAAAAGAATCCTACTGCATATAAATTCAATTGACATAAGATAACACTGCTGAAGCAGATGACTTAAATTAAGCTATGAGTGTCACAGTGTGTATAAGGGAGTGATTACTGAAAAGCAGTCCCCACCCAGATTAAAGATATACTAAGATTGTCTTAGGACTCCAAGAAGTTTCAATGTATGCATTATAGACAAGAAGTTATCAGTGAAGTAGTCTTAAAAACACCAGTGCACACTGTATGATGTGTAAAACTGAGCTGGACCTATCACCCAGCTGTACTCTCCAGCTAGATATCATGCCTCATAACTTCAAAAACCTCTAGTATAGTGACAGGAATTTATAAATGATAATGTAAATATTAATATATGTATTTAAAGTTTAAATTGTTTCTGATTTGTTATTATTTTTATATCTCGCAGTGAAAGTGTCAAGGTATTCTTTTTTCCTTCTCTCTCCCTGGCTGTGAGAAAGCTGGGGGGGGTAAATAATTTTCTTTTATTTCTTTTTGGTTCTAGGAGTGGTGATAGAACCCTTACATCTACATTTATATTTATATTTATTTAGATATTTTTATTTTTTGTTTGTTTTTATTTTATTTTATTTTATTTGTGAGTCTTCAGTCCAGTCCAGACTCGGTTTTCTGTGGGGTGAGGTTTTTTGGTTTAGTTGATTTTGTTTTGGTTATGTTTGGGATTATTTGGTTAATTTTATGTTGTTAAGATTGATTATTTTAGTGTTTGGGATTTATTGTTTTGTTTCATTATCTTTAAGCAGTGACATGTGCTGGCCTTTAGTCTCCACGGTGGTTCACTATTCATCCTCCTCTCTTCGCACCCTCTGCCCTTTTTATACCCTTCCCCTACAACTTGATACTTACCAGTGCTGTAGAGCATTGGGGATTGTTCGTAGGAGAGTGAGGAGGGCAGGGGTGTGCGAACAGGAAAGGATGAATGAGGGGGGCCACCTTATCAAGATTAATAAGTCCAGAAGGCGCCCTGGGGTGAAATGGAACCCAGATCATGGTTTATCATGTCTGGTGCCCATATTCAAGGGCACTACTGAATTTAGTAGGCAGATAGGCCTGACAGCCTCTGAGGTTTGTCCAAATCGGGTGGTGTTATGCAATGCCAGGTCTGTCAGGAATAAGACCACCATTATTGCCGATCTTGTTGGCTCAGCTGACTTGGCTTGCATCATTGAGACCTGGCTGGATGAAAATTCAGGCCCCATATTGGAAGCCATGACTCCGGCCGGGTACTCGGTGATACACTGCCCGAGATTGGACCACAGGGGAGGGGGGGTTGCAGTCTGTTTCAAGACTGAATTGGGCCTCACGAATGTAGTAATGGGTGAGGCTGAGTCCTTTGAGTGCACAGTAGTAGCAGGTGTAGGCATTCGAATTGTTCTCATCTACTGTCCACCCGGAGATGAGAAACGCTTCTTACAGGAAGTAGCAGACTTCATCGTCGACATGTCATTTGAGTCACCCAGATTGATGGTTTTGGGTGACTTCAACAGCTGGGTCGACGATGAACTCTCTCAATTTGGTAATCACTTCCTCCAATTAATGTCTTCTTTGGGCTTTACACAGGTAATTTCCACTGCTACTTATAGATCGGGGCACTCTCTGAACTTAGTCTTCCTCTTGGGGATTGATTCATCCGACGTGGGGGTGGAATCAGTCACCTGGTCAGACCACTACACCGTGAGGTTCAATTTTTGCACCCCTCCTGAGAAGGTCTTCCCCTGTGGAGATGGTCAGGTACCACCCATTATGGAATATTACCTCCCAAGGCCTTGCAGCGGTTCTTGACCTATCATCCCCTGTGTTGATGAGCAGTAATCCATAGACACTGGTGTCGGCCTATAATGTGGCCATTACGGTGGCCCTGGATCTTATTGCTCCTCTTCGTGAGTGCCCCTTATCCCTTTACCCCAGGTCCTCTTGGTTTGATGGGACATTGAGGGAGATGCGGAGACAGGGGCGAAGGTTAGAGCAATGTTGGCGCAAGTCCGCCCTTGAGGGCGACCGCCTTAGATTGATGGAACATTTTTCTATCTATCAATCTGCAATCACCCATAAGAAGGCAGAATTCCTGTCCAGGGAGATTGCAGTTGCTCGGAATCGACTGGCTCAGCTGTTTCGGACTGTAGACAGACTTTGCAACCCAGCCTGTCTGCAAGTTCGAAAAGCCTTTTCGCAATTAGAGTGCGAGGAGCTCGCTTGTTACTTTGCAACTAAAGTGACCAACATCAGGGCGGACTTGTGTCCGGCAATCTCTAAAGGTGATGTCATGGAACAATGTGAGTTCACAGTATCCCAATTCTCTTGGAGTTCCTTTGATCGACCTGAGTTCATGGATATTATGAAGATTATCCATAGTGTGCATCCCACAAGTTGTAGTTTGGATCCTGGACCGACTCCCCTAATTTTGGGTTGTATTATTATCGGTCCAGTCCTGGTGCAAATAGTCTGGTGCTCCCTGGAGTCAGGTGAGTTTCCTAGCTCCCTGAAAGAGGCGGTGGTGACACCTCTCCTGAAGAAAGCTGCCTTGGACCCAGACTGTTTCTCAAACTACAGACCTATCTCTAACCTTCCCTTTATTGGGAAGGTTATTGAGAAGGTAGTGGCAACCCAACTGGAAGACCATTTAACCATCCATAATATCTGCAAATCCTTCCAATCCTGGTTTCGTAAAAGACACAGCACTGAGACTGCGCTGGTTCAGGTGCTTAATGATCTTTTGAGGACGAGAGATCAGAAGAGACATTTCATTCTGGTTCTCCTTGATCTCTTGTCAGTTTTTGACACTGTGGATCACCTGGTGTTGATAGCATGCCTGAGGCAAATTTGTGGAATGTCGGGAACCGTTTTACAATGGTTCACCTCATTCCTCACTGGGAGATCACAAAGAGTTGTGTCGGGAGTCTTTTCTTCTGGCCAAACTCCCTTGTTGTGTGGGGTGCCTCAGGGTTCTGTGCTGTCACCCATGTTATTCGCAGTGTACATGCTGCCCCTCGGAGACATTATAAGATGGTATGGGCTGAGGTTTCACTGCTATGCAGATGATACCAGCTATACCTGTCTTTTGCACCTGACCAGGATGGAGCTCTCGCGGTGTTTAAGAACTGTCTGGAAGAAATCCAGGGTTGGATGGATTCTAGTTGGTTAAAGTTGAACTCAGAGAAGACAGAGGTTCTGGTTGTGGACCCGAGTGGTCAGATAGAGAGGTCACATGATGGCACGCACTCTGGAATTTTTCTTGGCGGCAAGTCACTTCCGACCTCTGAACGGGTGTGTAGCCTTGGGATTGTCCTAGACAACAGGCTGACCTTACAGTCTCAAGTGTCGGCCATTGTCAGGACTTCCTTTTACCATCTTAGGAATATCACCAGAGTTAGGCACCTTGTTCCGTCTGACTCTTTGCTAACGTTGGTCCACGCCTTTGTGTCCTTGCGTTTGGACTACTGCAACGCCCTATACTTTGGGCTTTCTGGGGTTGAAATCCATCGCCTACAGCTGGTGCAGAACGCAGCAGCCCGGGTTTTGACTGGGACAAGTAGGTCCTGTCATATCACCCCGGTGCTGTGCGAACTGCACTGGCTTCCTATATGGTGGCGGATCACCTTTAAAGTCATTTTATTGACTTTAAAGCCCTTCATGATCGGGGTCCGGCCTATCTGAAAGAACTCCTGGTGCCTTACTATCCTGGCCGATCACTCCACTCGGCCAACGAGGGGTTGTTGGAGATTCCAAGAGTGAGTTTAAAATCTTCTGGCAGCAGAGCATTTTCTTATGCTGCACCCACTCTTTGGAATTCTCTACCACGCCGGTTATGGGAGTGCACCTCCGTGGAGGAATTCAAGAATAATTTGAAAACTCATCTGTGGTGAATGGCCTTCTTGGATGGTTATTCATAGATTAATTTTTACTGTGTTGAGATCTGACTTTATATTTATTAATTGATTTTAATGTTTGATGTTATAGTGTTATGATTTTATGTATATATATTATTGGATTTATATTTCTTGTTATGGTTTTATTGTGTTCAGTGCCTTGGTAAGTTGAAAGGCGCTTTATAAATAAATGTATTATTATTATTATATGCAGGACAACTCTGTCGTAGGACCTCTGAGAAACTGAGAAATTACAGGATTCACATGTCATATGCCAAAAAAAGTCGTTCTGAGCAAAGAGTTTGCTGAAATTGTTACCACTCTGGAAAGGATGTCCAGGGAACCTATTCAGGACATCTTTCAAGAAATACACACTAACTATCAAAGGAACTTAAGAAAAGCCATGCCTATGAAAAATAGGAAATTAGATGCCCTTCAACATACCATACTTCCTAACAACCATGAAGAACATAATGGAGTCACTGAACAATCACACAATACAGATGGGCACCTTTCAGTTGTTAATTTGTCCAACCACACACTGACCACTGGAGAACTAAATGTACTTTCAAAGGGCCTCACTTTCTGCCCAACAAAACCACTGGATAAAATACAGTTTTGTGGTGAACTGGAGGAATAGTTCCGTAGATTGAGACTTAAAGAATTCTTTCATGGCAAGGAAGAAATCACTAGTAGTGAAGACATCACAATCAGTAATCATTTAATGGATAAGAAAAAGTAGTCTGAATTTACCCCCTCAAGTGGGCGTAACAAAATACTAGACAATTACATTCATTGTTTCCACCAATAAGTCAGTGGTCAGATCCTTACTAGGCAAAAACTGGCCCATTATAACCTTTCTCCACTGGAACGGAGAGCTATAAGGACACTGAAATCAGACCACAACATTGTCATCAGAAAAGCTGATAAAGGCTCTGCATTGGTGATTTTAAACAGAGAGGATTATATTAATGAAGCAAACAGACAGCTAACAAATCTTACGTACTATAGAGAACTGGAGAGTGGCCCCACTACAAGATATAAAGATGAACTATGTGACTTAATTGGAACTTTTCTAGACCATGTCCGAAAAAAACTAACTGACCTCATCCCTGCTGAACCCAGGCCAGGGACATTCTACATGCTACCTAAAATACACAAAACTGGCAATCCGGGAAGACTCATAGTCTCTGGTAATGGTACCTTGATTGAGGGGATCTCAAGGTTTGTAGAGACCATATTGAAACCACTGGTTATGGAAAGAGACAGTTATATCCAGGACACTACGCACTTTCTGCGTGTACTTTCTGGTTATAAGGATTTACCACCTGATACCATTTTAGTGACAATGGATGTAACATCCCTCTACACTAATATTCCACACACAGATGGATTTACAGCATGCCTTCAATACATACAGGAGAAAGGACCGGAACAAAACATCAACCCTGAAAGGGGGGGGGGGAGACTTATGGAATTCATTTTGACACATAATAACTTCATCTTCAATGGTAAACATTATTTTCAAACTATGGGAACAGCAATGGACACCAGAATGGCTCCACAGTATGCTAACCTCTTTATGGCAGACTTGGAGGAGGATTTTTTAAGGCACTGTCCCCATAAACCACTAGCTTATTTCCGTTACATTGATGATTTGTTTATTATCTGGACGGAGGGCACAAATGCACTTAAAGATTTTCATCATGAACTGAATAACCTCCACCCTACCATAAAGCTTACCCTGGAGTATTCTACCACTAATGTTAATTTGGTGGACACCACAGTCACCATTAAGGATGGAACCTTATATACAAGTTTTTACAGGAAGCCAACAGACAGACAGAGATACCTACACAAGAAAAGTAATCACCCAAACCATACAAAAAATCTGTCATGTACAGTCAAGCACTCTGATGTCACCGTATTTGTTCAAATGAGGATGACAGAGATACACATTTGGCTATGTTGAAAAACACCTTTATGGAGCAGGGACACTTTTCCAGAGAAATTGACAGGATAACAGAACGTGCAACGCAAGTACCAAGACAACAACTACTTCAATATGAAGAAAAGACAGTTACAGACAGAATACCCTTAGTAGTCACATATCATCCAGACCTTGAACTTCTGCACAAGATTATTAAAGACCTCCACCCAATATTTAGTGAGGATGAAAACCTTAATTGTATTTTTAAGGAACTCCCACTACTATCTTTTAAACAACCACCAAATTTAGCCAGCCTAATTATTAGGAGCAAGCTTTCACCAGAACAGAATACCATGCCACACAATGGCACACAACTCTGCAATCAACGCACCTGTAAGACTTGTGAGCTCATTTCCACCTCGGACTGTGTGGTTACATCACAAAACAGACAATTTGAGGTGCATGGGAGTTATAAATGCACATCACGACATGATGTTTATTTCATTCAGTGCAAAAGATGTCCACAAACAGGTTATGTTGGAGAGACAAGCCAACAGCTCCGTACAAGGATGAACTCGCACAGACATACTATTAGAAGAATGAAGACTGAAAAACCAGTGGGGCACCACTTCTCCCAGCCTGATCACTCAATTTCGGATATGTCAGTAATGGTCTTAAAAGGAAATCTCGAAAACACACAACAGAGACGAGCTTTTGAGATTAAACTTATTTTACATCTTAATATGGTAGCAGATGGGATGAACGTTGATCTGGGTTTCATGGGACATTACAGAAACTGACATCCACAGACTTCTTCTTCAGGCTGGCATATTATAGGACTTCAGCATGTGTGGGATGTGGATGCGTGTGAGTATGTATGTGTGTGGGTATGTGTTGTGAGGTATGTGATATAACCGGTGTGGGGCTTGCTGTCACATTGAGGTAGGCCTCTATTTAGATACATGAAGTTACAGTGTGTTACTACTCTTACTTCACACACATAATGAATATTAATTCCTCCTTACTTTTTATCTTTGCCCGGGAGTGGGGTTGATTCCATTGCACCATATTCAGATCACCTAGCCTGTTACTGTACATACAGGAGTGTTATCATAGACTGCCACATATATTTTTTTAACTCTGTACATATTGGGGTGCGAGATCTCATTTGCATGGGGGTCCTGGACAGATCTTTTTACATTAGGGGAATATTGTAGTGATTTGTGGAAATGTAGGTATGTTAGACCTCTGGTCTTACACACATACTTTATATTTACTTCTAGTTACCTTATCCTGGGGAAGGTGGCACTTTATTTCATTGCAGTTCTATCCAGAATCCTTGGAAATGTTACCACACAGATAGGAGTACAGTTAAATAGTGTCACATTTTTGCTCTGTAGGTATTAGGATACAAAAGCCCTTTTACTTAGGATTTCATGACAAGGTTGAATTCCTTTGGGGAACAATTGCAGTGACTGATGTGAATAAAGGTTCATTAGGAGAGTGTGTGTGTGTGTATGTGTGTGTGTGTGTGTGTGAGGGAGAGAGAGAGAGAGAGAGTATCTCCTTAAAGCTAGTCACCCCCCCTCCACTCACCACATTAAAAGGATGTGGGTGGGGTAGGGTGTATTGCTTGTGTGAAGAGAAAGAGAGAAATTAAAACTTGTATCACTTTTTCAGATTCCTTAGACACTTCTGGTACATCAAGTTATTAAATTCTCAGTGTATATTGACATCAGTACATATCAGGCTACATGGTCTTAATTCCTTGGTGCTCCTCGAGTAGAGTTTTTTTGTTTGACACCAATACTGTCAATTTATATTTAGATTATCATTTACAAAGTCCTGTCACTACACTAGAGGTTTTTGTAGTTATGGGGCATGATATCTAGCTGGAGAGTACAGCTGGGTGATAGGTCCAGCTAAGTTTTACACATCATACAGTGTGTACTGATGTTTTTAAGACAACTTCACTGATAACGTCTTGTCTATAATGCATACATTGAAACTTCTTGGAGTCCTAAGACAATCTTAGTATATCTTTAATCTGGGTTGGGGCTGCTTTTCAGTAATCACGTCCTTATACACACTGTGACACTCATAGCTTGATTTAAGAGTCATCTGCTCCAGCAGTGTTATCTTATGTCAGTTGCATTTATATACAGTAGGATTCTTTTTATGTGTTTTGCACCAAGCACCTTTGACCCTGGGACCCTCCTGGCTGAAGATAATATGGTACTGTTAAACTTCTCTGACATCATCATCTGTATTTTTTAAATGAGTAGTTTAAACCAATGGGGATTTTTTCTGTTTTTTCTGGATGATCTAGCTGTTAAAAGTATTGTTTTTTCTAAACAACGGCCATTAGGCTTCTGAAGAAGGACTGGTTGGTCTGAAAGCTAGAGCACTTTGTTCTTGTTGTTACATCTATGTTGGTCCATTAAAAGGTATCAAATCATTTGCTTCTCGATCTCTCAATAATACACTCAGTTCTGTTTCCCAGCAAACGTGAGCCATACCTGTTCAAGTATAATCCATCCCTACCATATAAGCTTTGGTCACTAAACTTTTCCCAGGTTCTTAGGAAAGTAAATTTCTCTCTCTTAGGCACCATCTCATTCATCACCCATTCATCTGTACAATGTCCCATGTTTTGTTTCTAATTGACCGTTGTACTGGTAGTATTTTGGATGCTATCACACTACATCTTTTCCTTATTAAGTTTCTCCCTACTTCATTAAAATCCTTTGGGATAACAATCTCTCTCCTTTTACCAATATTGTTAGTTCCCTCGTGCAGCACCATAGTGGAGTTTTCAATTCACGTCCTTCAAGGTTTACTCTTATGTCTTGGATCCTTGCTCCAGATAATGGGGCTACCATTGCTAGCTATCGCATGCTCCTTCCTCTCCCTACAAATTAAAGAATCTATATATGGTATTTCAGGATTGAGACTCCTATAACTAAAATGCCCCTATTAGTTTGCCTCGTTACTTAGCAGTTTTTTTCTAATGTTGTGTTTGAATTCCTCTCTTACGTATCCACATGCTGTAAAAGATGAATGTTATTATGTTCTGATGCAGTTCCCTCCTTGTATATTTGAAGTGGAGCATACCTATTGCAAAGCTCAGTTGGAAACTGCAATAATGTTTGCCTACTTCTGTATCTTTTTGACCAATGAATCTTACTCCAATCGTCATCAGCTGTTTATGGCTCTTCATCAGTTTCAATACTTATTCTTCTGTTTCTCTTGTTCCCCATTCCACCATATAGAACCATCTATAAACCTTTATTGGGTGAGAAGTTCATCCTGGATTTTTAATTGCCTCTTTAGCATTTCAGTTTCGCTCTGCATATATTTTACAAGGGTGCATTTACTACATTAAAAAGTCATTAATTCTCCTTCCTCTGACAAACATACAGTATTACAGAAAATACACAAGGTTAATTCAATCTTCATTATAGCTTCAAGAATGTTCTGGTCACCCTATGTTACTAGTTTAACTAATACAAAGCTGTCTAAGGAAAAATATGATCAATACTAAGCCTATTTCACATAAGTTATCTACCTGAAAGTCAGAGACCAATAGGTCTGGCTACCTCGCTCAGCAGATGCAGGCAGATGCACTTTACAGTACCTCTGCTTGCATGTTACCACCACTCTTCCCTTGTTGAGGCTCAGCTAAAAGGGGTTGCATACTGGAAGTGAGGGTCTGGGACTTCTGCTTTTGTGAGACAAGTAAAATTCTAAAATTACCTGTTTTATGGGGTTTGCTCTGCCTGGAAAAAAAAAAGGTTTACAGCAGCAGCCCATAATCAATGTCAGACTAATACTGTAGGTATTAAGTTCCATAGGTCATCCTTGTGCCTGCCTTGTTTAACTGTGTAAGTCCATTGTGATTATTTGAAGAATGCTCTAATATTAAGACAAAAAAAAACAAATTACAATAAATATTTTTTCATTTCACATTTTATAACACTTTGGAATCCTAGTTATAAAGTTTTAATAATCAGTTATAAACTTAACTACCAACTGATAAACTGCAATACATAACAGCAAGTTATGCTTTGTTTGCACTATGCATGTTTGTTTTAATTTACTATAAAATATGTTATAATGATTTTTTTAAACATGTATGATAAAGTGAATCAGTTTAGTGTAAATGAAAGATTTAGGGACCATCTGGCTCATGATAAATGTAAACTATTTAGTTATAATACTGTAAAATTGCTTCTATTCATGTTAAAATATATTTTACCCATTGACAGCTGTACGCATGAAGACATCATGAAATAGTAACTGTCTAGCTCCTCCTTCACTTTTTAAAACTCACTACTCTGTACAACTCAATAAGTGTTAAGCGGTCACAAGTACCTGGTGCACTTGAATGTAATTCATAGGTGCTAACAGATGACCTGTAATGTTCTGCCTTAATCTCATGCTTCTAGTTTCCAGCCTCTGACAGTTAGGGTGAGAAATGAGTGGTATTGTTTGTGGTTGTGGTTTTAAAAGAAATGTCAATTGTCCAGTGGTTGCAGCAGTCCAGGCAGAAGAGACAAAATGACTTTACACTGGTAACAGAGTTAACAGCAGACACCCTTAGTGTAAAAGCTGACATCCATGTTATTGTTGCACAAAATACTTTGGCAGAGCTACAGGTAGCTTGTTCACATGCCAGACACTGCTGGTTGGAGATGTAACTTATTTAAATGATGTAATCTTAATGAAACTGTGAAATCAGTATGTATGCAGTGAAAAACGGTGTCAGGGCCATCATACAGTTTTATTCTTCATGTACTAAAAAACAATAAATGTACTGTTAGAAAATTTAGGGGAGCTTACAATGTAAAATTAAAGGAGCTTCCAGATCCCAGTAACATGCAATGTGATCTACCTTAAATCAATGTAGCAGGTCACCATTGCTTTTTGTAGAAGTTGAAAAGGAACTTCATGAACAGAGGGTGCATGAGTAGAAACAGCGGTAGCTTTGGGTGTTAAATTGTACAATCAGAAACTTCTCCAATAGTTTGGGGGCTCATGTAAGTTTCTCCTGACAGTGGGCTTGGTCCTTTTTACATTGGATGGTTTTTACCAAGAGAAAAGGAACCAAGACAGTGAGGTCAACAACTGAAGATCTCCCCAACTAAAAACTGCCCTTTTTCAGAGTATTGAAATAGCAGTGTGGTAAGAACTCACACCTTCCAAAGTTATTATCAACTTACTGTAGATGAAACTGGACATAACCTAGTACTGTCATCACAGTTGACTGTAGAACAAGCTGGGGTGAAGCAAGTCAAGGTGACAGAGCTAGGGACATAAAAGGCAGGTTTCTCTTGTATTAACCTATAAACTGGCTGGAGATTTCCGGCCCCCTCCTTGGTTATATACCAGAGGAGGCAACGGATGGAAGAATTGAGGCAAGTAGAGTCCCATAGGGACTGAGGGCACTGAAGGTAGACAAGGCAGCAGGGCCAGATGGTATCCACCCCAGGGTGCTGAGGGAGATGGTGAAGGTGTTGGCAAAGCCACTGGCGGATCTGTAAAGCACCTCACTGGACTCGGGATGTGTGCCACTGGACTGGAGGTTGGCACATGTAGTACCATTACACAAGAGCGGACCAAGGGATGAACTGGTAATTATTGCCCGGTAAGTCTCACCTCCATAGTGTGCAAACTCATGGAAACAATACTAAAGGAAAGACGGGTGTCACACCTGGAGGACAATGGTCTTCAGGATGTGAGGCAGCATGAGTTTGTTTCAGGAAAGTCTTGTCAAACCAACCTGATACAATATTATGACTGGGTGACAGGTGAGCAGGATAAGGGTCATGCGGTGGATGTTCTTTACTTAGACTTCAGCAAGGCCTTTGATTCTGTGCCTCATGGGCAGCTTGGGGGGAAGCTAAGTGGTGTAGGGGTAGGGGAAAAAATGATGAACTGGATTACTGGCTGGCTGAGTGGGAGGCTGCAGTGGGTGGTGGTGAGAGGGGAGCTCTCAGCTCCAAGGCCAGTCACAAGTGGGGTGCCACAGGGCACTGTGTTAGGGCCAGTATTGTTTCGGCTCTTCATATCAGACATTGCACATGAAGTGGTGAGCAAGATATGTCTGTTCGCAGATGACACCAAAATCGAAGCAGTGGTGGATGGAGAGGAGGGATGGAAGCAGCTGCAGGGGGACTTAAGCAAGCTAAAGGAGTGGTCAGAGAGGTGGCAGCTGGGTATCAATGCAAAGAAGTGTAAGGTTATGCACTTTGGGGTGAAGAACCCAAGGAGAGAATACTGGCTGGTAGGGGTTAATCTGGGGATCACTGAGGAGAAGGACCGAGGGGTAATGATAACAGGGACCATGAACAACACTGCACAGTACAGGAGAGCAGCTGCAAAAGTGAACAAAATGCTGGGGTGCATAGTGAGAGGGCTTTTGTCCAGGCAAAGAGAGGTGATCTTGCCCCTCTACAGGTCACTGGTAAAGCCGCACTTAGAGTATTCTGTGCAGTTGTGAAGGCCATACCTAAAGCGTGATTTCATGCTTCTGGAGGGGGTGCATAGAAGGGCAACAAAGATGATATGTGGAATGGAGGGGAGAGACTATGACAGCAGGCTGGGAGACCTGAATATGTACACCCTGGAGGATAGACGTGACAGAGGGAACATCATGGAGACATTCAAGTATCTGAGGGGAATCAATAAAGATGGGGCAGATGGGGTTTTTAAGTTAAGGAGCAGGTCACCGGGGGCATAAGCTAAGAATAGAGGGGGGAAGATTTAGGAAGGAAATGAGGAGACACTATTTCACAGAGAGGGTGGTAGCAAAATGGTACACCCTACCAGAATGGGTGGTATCATGTAAATCTGTGAACAGCTTCAAAAGGGCATGGGACAGGGAACAAGGGACAGTGAGGGTGGGGGAGGCGAAGGGTGGCAGTGGGATGACAAAGGGGAGGGGGGGTGGTGCAGCTGCAAACTAGGGGTGCTAACTGCACACTCGAGCAGACTTAGATAGAACGGGTGGTCTGTTTCTGCTGGCATATTCGTATGTTCATATGTTCATATACTTATCATTTAGCTTCTCCTGCAATTAGAACATTGTGTGTAATTATAACCATTCAGCAAACACACAAACAATGCTTGAGTACATAGCCACCATTCTTACCCCCATATAAAAGTTGTGAAATTAAAAAATTGTCTTCCTAAAGAGCAATGTACACTCCTGATCCTGGACCTGTATAGAGTGCACAACACTGAAGATGTATTAAAAAAGCAAATATAACAAGCATAAATCATACACATATTAATTTCACCATCTAGCACCAACCTTCTTTAATCCACGGACATTATACTATGTGGTTCATAGCTCAGTGTTTGTGCTACGTACAATACAGCTGAATAAAGTAGGTTGTACTTGGATACATAGGCCGGACCAGTAAGTAGGGCAATGCCTGCCAGGTATGAGTTATATGAATGAGTAGTGCTTAGATACTTCAGCATAGATATGAACAAATCAGTGATTGTAGTACGTATGAACTTGATTGGATATGTATAATGCTTAGGTGCTTGAACTGATGAACAACTTTTTAGGACTTGATGTTTTGGCCTTTCTCTGTATTCCACCATAGGAAGGATGCTTAGTTGAGTAGGATTGAGAGCCCCCTGATGGGATAAGAGTGCCGAAGAAGGAGAAGGGGTCAGGGGAGGATGGAGAGTGAGTGCAACTAGCTCTAAACAGAGCAACGGTAGCCTGATTGTTTTAAGAAGGAGATGTGGGAGGAGCTATTCCCCCATAGAACCACAGGCTTGGCCCTTTCAATTCTATGTGGTTCATAGCTCAGTGCTTGTGTTATGTACAGTATAGCTGAATAAAGTAGGTTGTATTAGATACATAGGCCAGACCAGTAAGTAGGGCAATGCCTGCCAGGTATGAGTTATATGAATGAGTAGTGCTTAGATACTTCAGCATAGATATGAACAAATCAGTGATTGTAGTACGTATGAACTTGATTGAATATGTATAATGCTTAGGTGCTTGAACCGATGAACAACTTGTTAGGACTTGATGTTTTGGCCTTTCTCTGTATTCCACCTCAGGAAGGATGCTTAGTTGAGTAGGACTGAGACCCCTAAAAAGAAAATGATTACATGCAAGATTATCTCCTCCAGCTCTGGAGAGTGTAGCCAGTAGCACGCAGGAGAGGAAATAAACCCTTAGGGGGAAACCTCTGAGGATCCATGGCTACTGACCCACCTATCCTTCAGGGCATACTAAAGGAGTATAATCCTAAATTAACAATATTAGGTTGACGGGTAATCCGAAGTCCAGTAGATTGTAAATCCTGAATCCAATGAAAGCAGGGAAGATGGAATTGAAGAACTGATGTTGAGTGTCCAGTGATGATGACTGCACATCCTTCTAGCAAATTCCCAGTTCAGACAACTGTCCGGGGCAGAATATGATACAGTAAATTCGAATTCAGTTGGAAGCATAAACAATCTCGAAGGTTCGAGTGTTGAACCATTCAAAGCAGTCCAGAAAGTGAGGAATTCTTTTCCGAGGAGGACCTGTGACCAATGACAATGTCTCCATGACCCAGAATAGGAAGAATGGTGGTCCATGTTCTGATTGGCAAGCTATGCAAGGATAAGGCCATTGGAGATGAAATGAGAAAGCTGGATGCAGCGATGAGGCTGGAAGAGGGTGGAGTGGTAGGAATCTCAGGGTTCTGAGTGGTTGAAGCAGGTAAGAGTACATTGCAATAGAACTAAAGGTACGAACTAGTAGACAAGAAAAGCTTGATGGACCTCCAGGACCCTGAGGGGTGAAGCAGAACATTGTAAGTAGGTGAGATAATCTCAATAAACCTCCAGGCCCTGAAGGGCGAAGCAGGTAGGTATGAGCAGTTATTGCATAAGCAAGAGTGGACCTGCACGTAGGTCAGTGATAGTAATTAACAGACCTGCATGGAACACAGGCGGAAACGGCGCCACAGAGGGCCGCCTGGTGCCGTAGACATCCCAAAGGCCGAAGCCGAGGGGATGGTAGTAGACAAGCATGGAAGAGTGCTGAAACCAGAGATGGAGCACTGGTGTGCAGATCATAATGGCATGGAGTGCTGAGACTTTTGCTAGGTTGAGAGCATATTGAGTGCAGCAGACATCCCAGAGGCTAAAGGCAAGGGGATGCAGGTTGGTAACAACAAGTAAGATAAGCATGGAGAGCAGCTATGGGTGAGTTGAAATATACAAATAATTGTTACAGTTGCATGACAAGTGATGTGAGAGGTGTGGTCGGCTGGCCGTCAAGCCAAGTGCAAGCTATCCCAGATGGCAGAAGAAACAAGATGCTAAAAATCTGAACACTGTTATCAGAAAGTATCTCACTTATAATCCAGCATACCGTAAGTCCGCTGACTTCAAATGCCAACTGTTCCCCTTTTGTGAACCTGAGCAGGGAAGCCACTAAGTCAAAGTAGATGGCTGGTGCCATCTAGTGACTGAGTGAGTGAGGCACAGAAGTATATGATTGAACTGGTAGGGAAACAAGTGTGAAGCCCAGAGGCAGTCCTGGAAAGTTAACTCTGTAGCAGCGGGTAATGAGAAAAGCGTTGACCTGCAGGAAATACTGAAATGGCAATCAGACTGTGTGAAGCAGGACAGAATGTGGTAGTGTGTACCAGGAGTCAGGGCAGGACAAGCAGAACAGCAGTAGATAAACATGGGTAACATGCAGCACTGGCAAAGAGAAGGTGGAAGCAGCTCAATGTAAGGCAGACTGGATGGGAGGCGCTGCAGCCAAGTGTGCTATGGCACACAACCAGGAGCTTGAGAAAGAGAACAATGGTGGCTCTACGCCAATATACATGGAGAGGCTGCTCAAAAAAGGGGGAGAAAGAAGTGAAAGAGTACAAACTGTCAGTGCAGAGAGCAAGGCAAGGGAGAAAGAGAAGCGACGGCAATATGAATGTAGCACCAGCTGCCGTGGCAGGAGCAGGACACCAGAAATAGAGTGCCAGAGCCCCAAAAGAAAGCGAAGGTAGAAGAAAACAATGAAGGGGAGGAGGGACAAAGCAAGGGGCACAAGACAATCAATCAGCAGAAAAGACAGAAAAACAAAAGGTAATGAAATGGGAGGGAGGTGGGAGGATGAAACAAACAGAGCAGCTGACCAGCAGTACTCCAGCGAGTGCGGCAAGTGCAACTCGCTCTAAGCAGAGTGACGGTAGCCTGATTGTTTTAAGAAGGAGATGGGGGGGGAGCTATTCCCCCATAGAATCATAGGCATGCACCTTTCAAGTATCAACAGGCTTTTAAATGAAGAAATGAAAACCAAAACTGGTATTCTGACACTATTGCACAGCAACTGAAAAATAATTCCATGGAATCCTTCATTAAAGCTAAGCTTCATATGTCAGTTCTAAAGAATAAACATGCCCAATGGCTTGTTACAACCCTTGAAAGACACTCTTTGTAGTCTGAAGGGCTTTACCCTAAAGAACCATGTTGACCATGTAACAAAAACTATCCACCGCAAACTAGGAATGCTCTACCGCCTAAATGACCAACTGATCCCTGAGGCCAAGATAGCCATTACTACAAGTGTCCTCCTCCCCACCCTGACCTATGCTGCTCTAGTTATGCAGGGCATGGCAAAACTGGAGAATAACAGACTGCATGTGCTGTACAACAAGGTGGCTCGCTTTGCCTCTCAGTCTCATGCAAGACACCACCACTGCGAAGCCTTGGCTTCCCTAAATTGGTCATCTCTTGACTCTCGCCTTCAGTACCCCCTGCTCTGCAATGCGTATAAGTTCTTCTGCTCCTCCCCTCCGGCCAGCCTTGCAGGGCTCCTGGTCCCCAAGCACTCCAGCCAAAATCTCCATTCAACAGGATGAATCCTCCTGGAAGAACCCAGAGTGTGGCTCTAGGCAGGTGGTAAATCCTTTGTCTCCTCTTCCCCCTGCTGTAGAACAAACTCCCTCCTTTTGTACAGGAAGCACCCTCCCTCAAAACTGTCTGAACCAGGCTCAGGGCCCACTTGCTTGACACCAGTACCTGTTCCTGTTACTGCACTTGATCTGACCACTATGCCACCTACTATCAACATATGATGCATTTATGTCTTGTACACTGATCAAATATTCTGTACTCCTGTTCTTATGTATTACTTAACACTCCTTGTATACCGCTATGTATGCCTTATATCTATACTCCTGTAAATAAGTATTGTTTAACATTCCTGTAAACCACTATGAATACCTTATCTCTGTAACTAACTCTGGGTTACCCCTGAAAAAGGGACCTTCGGGGCTCAGTGGGCCTACCCGGTCACCAAAATTGAATAAATAAATAAAGATGCACTTATCAGTGCAACTGTTGAAAACTGCCTGAACTTCCTAAACTGAAACAGCAACAGCTCCAGATTTGTGAGTATTCAGTTTTACTGAAAGCTTAAGTTTAGTCTGGAGCTACTTCAGGTAGGGGTTATTTTATTACACATGGTCTTTTATTTTAGGTGCCCAGAACTGAAACGAGCACAGATATAACAACTGGAGAAACTGCAAAATCCGGCCTCACAGAGAAACCACAAACTGGCTGTCCAAGCTTATCTTTAATATGTTATGACAGCATCTGTATTTAATTTAGAAATTTAGGGACTGTAATGGACTGTAATGGACTAGTGCCTGGATACTGTATACAAAGCATGGTAAGGCACCACTAACATATGAGAATGGAAATACAGGGGCCCAATTCTCAAAATCCGGTGCAAGCCACGATAAAGGCAGCTTGTGCCAATTGTCGGTGTACCTAGGACCCTGTGCTTGATTATCTGTCAGATAGGTCCTGGAAGAAAAGACTTGTGGCTTGTGGGAACCATAGTTGTGTGCCAAACAGAGAGCACATCAGGACAGGTTGTTGCAAGCCATAGGCAGCCATGCAGCAATGTATGTAAGCATTCCCTGGTGGTCAAGCGCCCCCCCCCGCACAATTCCCTTATCAATAAAATATACCTTTCCTGGTCATCTAGCTGCCCCCTCCTGATCACAGTTGCATTAAGGCAATAGTTCCATGGCAGTCTAGAGGCCCCCAATACAATCCCCATAACAATAAAATATACCTTCCCTGGTAGTCTAGAGGCCCCCCACCCAATCCCTGTAATGTTAAGGTAATGGTTACCTAAAGATCAAGTGAACCCCCTCTTGATTCCCACTTCAAAAAAAATATACCTTCCTTAGTGGTCTAGCAGACCCCTCTCCCCATTTCTGATCGGCCCATATGACAATATTTAGGATTTATTAGTGGACCCCCACTCCATCAGGCAGTTCCCACCACCCTGCTCCTCCCTTCTCATCCCAAAGCCAGCAACTGGCACAGCCCTACACTCCACCACCCCCCCACGTCTAGCTACTGACTAAACTGGAAAAAGCTAGTGTTGTATACAGTACGTGCTCATTCAGTGAAAGAACTGTCAATCAAAGAATGCGTTCTGGATACAGTATGCACTCCTTGACAGTTCAGTCAGTAGCTGGCCATGATGGGGAGTGGAGGGTTGTGCCAGTCGCTGGTTCAGGGATGGGACTGGGGAGCGAGGGGAAAGAGTGTTGGAGCACTGCCTGCTGGGGGGTGGGTCCACTAGACCACCAGAGAAATCATATATATAATCAAATGGGTTGATCGGGATTGGGCAGGGGTCCACTAGACCACCAGAGAACCATTACTTTTATACTGTGGGGATCTGGTGGTGGGCCACTAGACCACCAGGGAAGGTATATTTTATTGATATGGGGATGGGATGAGGGGGTCCACCAGATCACCTGGGAACTATTACATTAATGCTATGGGGGATTGGTCAGAGGGCATGGCACACTGGCACAGGTTGCTAACACTTCTAGAAGGCAAATTTCTAAGTACCCTAAGGCCAACTATGGCTGGTTTAATGATACTTAGAAATGTGCCCTCTGGGAGTGTTTTGAGAATCTTGAAGTAGAGGATATGGCAGCCTGCATCTTCTGCTACCCCTCCAGTGCAATGCTGCAGCCCATTTTGTGCCACACGGATGGCACAAGCCCTTTTTTGGCAGCCAGCTTGCAGCTGCCACAGGATATCTTTGAGAATCACTCCAGGCACATCTTTTGGCACAAGGGGCATTTTACACCATTCCTTCTGGCACAAGCCTCTTGTGCCATTCCAGGAACTTTGAGAATTGGGCACACAGTATCAAGTACTGATTTTTTTTTTTTTTTTGAAATTTAAGTTTATTGAGTTTTATATATAAAAAGAGAAACAAAAAGAAAAACAAGGTACATATAGTGGAGGTTGTCTGATCGTACAGTACCCAAGTCCAGGATATAGCACATGTGAAAGTGTACAATCACATTAAAATCGACAGGGACAATAAAAAAACAACCACAACATCACAACCTCCCCCCCCAGCCCACCCCCATCGCCCTGGAGAGTTTCATAGCTACAGGAGATGTCGGGTCCCTAAGGAGGAGGACTGTGATTGGGAGCCTGATTACGCTGCATGTATCAATGCAACAGCAGTTACCTAAGGTACTACCAGTATCTGGATTAAGTTAGGTAGAGTGCATTTAATTTGCCCCATTTCCGATTAAAGGACTCTAGATTATGTCTAGAGCTAGCTATAAGTTTCTCGGTGTTGAAACAGTGGGACATTTCCTTAAGCCATTCCTGATAGGTAATGATATCCTGATCCATCCAATGCCTGAGGACCAGCTTTTTGATAACTATTGAGATGAGAGCCATGTGGTATCTACGTTCCTTCACCAAAATACTCGCGTAAACACCCAAGATACATATTTCTAAGGTGAATAGATCTTTGAGCCCTAAAAGTGGATCTAAACTGTCTCTTACCATGATCCATAATGGCACCACTCTATCGCATTCCCAAAGGATATGCAACAAGTTCCCTTTGGCGGCTCCACATCTCAAACATATTCTCGACTCAAGCTTGCCAAATTTGACCAACTTAACTGGAGTATAGTAGAGATTATTTAAAATATAATATTGGGTCAATCTATGATTGTCTTGGGATAAGTAATGATACACATCTTTCCAGATTGATACCTATGATAAGGGGGAGCTCAAGCTAGGAAGTGACCAGATTGAGGAACCCTCCAGGGAATCAGGGAAAAGGTCATCTAGCAATTTGTTGTATATGTTGGATACACCTCTGCGCATACCGGCCGCCTCTTGTGTTTTCTAGAGGAACGGCCTTATTTTGGAAGGGAAGTGAACCGGCCCAAGAATTTTGAGTATGAGGTGTCTCAATTGATAAACTTTGAAGATATGCTTCTGGGGGATGTTAAGAGATGTTAAGATTCTATCCGACTTAAGGAGTGAGCCTTGCTCATACAGAGACTCCGCCAGTAGGTTGTGTAACTGTGGAAGCCACTCAGAGGTTAGCCACCTACCACCAATTTTGATATTAGGATTTAGCATGAGAGGTTGTGCTGAATCCTTGGTTGGGGATATGTTGAAAAAATTCCAACATTGAGAAAGAATTCTAATAGAGAGACCAATAGCGGAGTCTTGGATGGCTGAGGGTAGCGTGGAGAACGGGTGTCAAAAAACGCGGGGTGGGCGTAAGTTGAACTGGTCCAATAAACTTAGTTTAAGCTGTAGCCAAATTGGTAGAGGCATGGTAGACTGTGTGGTGGACCACTTACCTATTCTATTTAGGTGGCTGGCCCAGTAATACAGCAAGAAATTGGGTAGACGAAGACCACCCTTGTCTCTGGGTGTGGTGAGTTTAAGAAAGGCTCTACGAGGTTGTTTCCCCTTCCAAACAAAGTTGGAAAGCAGTGAGTTTACTTGACTGAAGAATTGCTTGGGTAGCCATATATTAAGGTGATTCAGAGGGCAAAATAACCGGGTTAGGATGTTCATTTTAATGATATTGATTCGCCCCCAAATGGTTAGTGGCAATTTTCGCCATCGGTCCAAGTCCCTCTGGATTCTCGTTAATGTGTTATCTAAATTAAGTTTCTTGACCGTTTCCACCTCCCTCCACATGTATACCCAAGTATTTAAATGAGATCGGGACCATTTCATACCTAACGGTAATGAAATCTGATTTAAAAGTAAAAGAGTTTAACGGAAAAATAACCGATTTAGAAACATTCAACCTATAGTTAGAAACCTGACCAAAATGGTCAATAATTTTTAGTACTTGTGTTAAGGATGTTTCGGGTTTGGTAAGGTATAGCAGGATATCATCTGCAAAAAACGATACAGTCAGGGGAATTTGGGCAATGGTACAACCTATGATTCGTGATGAACTTTTAATATTAACAAGTAGAGGTTCCAAATATAGGTTGAAGAGGTAGGGGGAAAGGGGACACCTTGATTTCCAGTGCCAGCACATAAAGGAAATTCCCGAAGAAAACCCCGCTGCAGTAAACTTTGCCGAGGATTTGTAGTTGCCATAATCATATGAATAAAGAGTCAGGAAGCCCATTCTCTTCAGAGTGGCCCACAGAAAGTCCCAATTCACTCGGTCAAAGGCTTTTCTGCATCAAGGCTGACTAGAACCATGGGATCTAGCAAAGTGTGGGCCGCTTGAAAGACGTGAGCTAAGGTTCTCAAATGATCGGCGGATGATCTACCCTGGACGAAGCCAGCCTGTTCCGGGCTCAACAAGTGCTGCCAAATCTTTTTAATTCTGAGCGATAGAATTTTAGATAAGATTTTGACATCGTAATTTAAGAACGATATTGGACGGTAGCTGGAGGGATTTATTAAGGGTTTATCAGGTTTAGGGATTAAAATTATTGTCGCTTCTAAGAGAGAGGGGTCTAACACTTTCGCAGAGAACATATATTTGTATAGCTTAAGAAGTAAAGGGGATAGCTCTTTGCAAAAAACCTTATAAAAATTCGAGGGAAAACCATCTGGCCCGGGGGCTTTCCCTAATGGTAAATCATTGATTGCCTCTTCTACTTCACCTAGAGTGATGGGAGCTGACAGTATATCACAGTGGTGTATCTGGAGGGAAGGGAGTTTGATTCCATCAAGGAAGTGCTCTATCCGCTGAGAATGCGATGGCGTGGAACTCTTACTATAAATGTCAGTATAGAAGGACTCGAAAATTTGGGCAATATCCCTGGGTAGCGTCTTAGTGGTGCCGTCCTGAGACTTGAGAGCCAGGATTATACGGGAACTCTCCATCTCTTTCAGCCTCAGAGCTAGCATTCAATCCGGTTTATCACCCTGATCAATATAACTAGTCCTAGTCTTAAACAATGCATATTCAGCTTTTTCCCGAATCAGGTCATTGTATTCGTTCCTGAGTTTAATAAGAGCCATTAAGTTAGCTGGGGAATTGGAAAGGAGAAGGTTGTCTTCGGCTGCCCTCAGTAGACTAGATAGCGAAATAATTTTGGACTCCCTTACCTTCTTCCTAGTGCCAGCAATCTTAATGAGTTCCCCTCTGATGAAACATTTGAAGGAGCACCACAGTATATCATCTCGGTGTACAGATCCCTGGTTTAGGTCTAAGTACGAAAGGATCATGTCCTTGATTTGAGAAACTGTATGGTCATCCTTCAGGATTTGCGTATTGAGTTTCCAAGACGTGTCCCTTTGTCCCTGAATACCGAGGGAAATCTTGACCCAAACCAGGGAGTGGTCCGAGATGACTATTGGTTCTATACCTACTTGATGGGTAGAGCTCATTAAAGAAGAGTTAATTAAAATATAGTCAATTCTTAACCAAGTTTGGTGTACCTGGGAGTAGAAGGAATAAAGTTGGTTGTCAGGGTTAAGGAGACGCCAGGGGTCACACAGACCCAGCAAATTTGTGAAATCAGAAAGGGCATGTTGTGCAGGGGACAACGGTTTTATCGGTCTAAAGGTTTTATCTAACTCACTAGAGGGAGCCACATTCCAGTCGCCCCCAAGGATGAGAAGGGAAGGCAGAAATCTGCTCAGGTTATCTGCTAGGGACATTAAGAAGGACAGGTCACCACCTACTGGGGCGTAAATAGCCCCTAGTACCACACTACTATTATCAAGCTGGTTCTTGACCAATACATATCTACCCTCGTGGTCGGTAATATTGTCAACTGCTATGAATCTGACGTGATGTTTAATTATTATTGCCACTCCCCTACTAGCTTGTGAGCCAGAGGCAGTGAAAATTTAGGAGAACCCTAGCCTTCGTAGTTTATTGGCCTCTGAGGCAGCCAAGTGAGTTTCCTGCATGAAAACTATGTCCACATTTAGAATGGAGCAATTCAGAAACACCTGCTGTCTCTTAAGAGGATCATTGATGCCTCTAACATTCCAAATTGCAAATTTAATCATTCTCGCCGCCATACTAAGTAATACCAGATCAAACAGGACATAGGAACTTCAGTCCCTCCAGTGCAGATAGTATTAAGAGGATTACACCAAGTTTGCCCAACAATAATAAAAACCATAGGGATTGAAACTCTCCGAGGCACCCTCCCTCCCCAAGTCCCCTAATAATATAACCTACAGTGATTGACCAAGTCACCAACAAACTTAAATGTAACTGAACACTGTGAGCTCTCAATCCAGAGAGACAATTCCTAGAGGTAACTAGACTAAAAATTAAAATGTACCCCCCCTATCTCCCACCCAAGTGACGCCCAGTACTATGAGTAACACTGTGATCGCCCCAAAACTATTTACAATCCATCCCTTTAAAGTCAGAGAAACATGGAAGTACCCATTATGTATCCTGGAAAGGGATCGGCCCCCAGGACTAGCAGACCCATTTCTAACTGTAGGAATTCCCTGCTTGGTGCCCCCATTGACACAGTGCATCATAGGGCAGAGTAGAAACAAGAACCAGGGTACTGCTGTCCCCCCCCCCCAGTTCAGGTTACGAGACAGCTTCTCGAGGCTTGCCAGTCCCGTCCACCCCCCCAGCAAAAGGTAATTACTAAACAGAGTCGTTAAATCCTAACCAACATTCGGTATAAAATCCTCCAAAATACAAAACTACAAAGCTCACATCTTCAAAATACTAAGCAGTCCTACCATAACTTGGTATACATCACCCTGGTGGGAAAGGATTACGCCAGTTGACCACTGCAGCAGTCGCTCCAGTATGTGTCGGAATCAGGAGCAAGAAAGAAAAACAAAACTCCATGCACATGAGCTGGCCATCGCCTAGCATGGAAGAGGAAGGGGAAGGGAAACTGGTAGGAACCCAACTGGTCCGTCGGCAAACTAGCTGCTGGAAACCAAAAGCGAAATTAAGGGTCCCATCCCCCCCCTCCTCGGGCCATGAGGCAGAGGCCTCAGACGTAGAAAACCTAGGCCGCAACCAAACCCAGATGAGCATCACTGCCCCAACCCCACGGAAGGCCAGCCAGCCCCTCCACCCAGCCCAATCCCAACTTGCAAATAAACAGTATTGCATGCATGCAAACAGCACAAAATCGCTCAACAGAGGTAAGCAAACTTTAAACTAGTTTTAAGAAACACCAGTCAGCCAGATTTAAATAAGTCAGGAAGCCTCTGGGAAAGTTCACTTTTGGCATGATCCGGATTCTCAAAGGAGTGCCAGGCATTGTCAAGTTGGACTTGCAGCCTGGCTGGGTAGTTCATGCGGAACTTAAACCTGGCAGCAATCAGCTTGGTCACTATCGGGTGGAATTCTCGTCTCCTCTGTCGGGTTTCTAGTGGTAGATCTTGAGTGATTCTCAGAGCATGATTCTCCCACAGGACAGCTTGTAGACTTTTGACTTTGCTCAGAATATGTTGCCTTTCAAGGTAGCTAAGCAGCTTAATTAATATGGGTCTGGGAGAGGAGCCGGGCGGAGGTTTAGGCTTCAGGGATCTGTGAGTTCGCTCAATGTGGTAGGAGGGATTGATAGGCAAGGGACCAACAATCTTGGTCAGGAGTTTTTGCACAAAAGACAGGATATCTGGCCCTTCCTCTGCCTCTGGCAAACCCAGAATCAGTATATTGTTCCTCCTGCTACGTCCCTCAAGATCTTCTGTCTTTAGTTTAAGTCTAGCGATTTGTTGCTTTAGCATTACAATCTCGGGTTCACACTTGGCCTTCCATGTCTCCAAGGAGCTGGTTCGAGCCTCCGAGTTACCTACCCGGGTAGTTAGTGAAGCAAGGTCACTGCGCATGGACTTCAGTTCCGAAGAGATATCTTGTAGGGTTTCTCGAAACGGAATCAGCTCCTGTCGGAAACGATCCTCTGTGAGCGGGCTGGAAGAGGTATTAGCAGAGCCAGATTTAGCACCCGAACCCAAAGACAGGGTTCTTGACTTTTTGGCCGCTTTCTCGGGCGTACTCGGCGGCGTGTGCCTGGCTCCGACGGTCTTCATCTCAGCCTCCATAATCTTCGCCACACCTTGGTGTAAATAGTTTAAGAAATCACTCGTACGCCGATAGAAGGTGTTGCTGGCTTATAGGGAACTATGGTAGGCAAAGAAAGCGTTGAAAATAATATTCCCGAAGTCGGTATATATATATATGTATCAGCTGGTTGAGAGGGGAGAGCTGTGGATTAAGCTGCCATTAAGAGCGCTGCCCCACGTGACCTCCAAGTACTGATTTTAATGATTTTTAACATTAAGTTTTCTTTATTTTCTGTAACAAAGAGTACTGTACTTTAATGAAAAAAACTTATTTAGTTGCACACGGTGGTTTCTGGTTTTCAGTAGCACAATTTAAGCGGGCACAATTTTTTTATTTATTTAACGTTGGTGACTGGGAAAGGCACACTGAGCAGAGGCTCATTTCCGGGTGTGACCTGGGTACAAGGTGTACACTGAGGTATGCAGAGAAGTATAATTGTTTGTTACAGATGTTAAGTACAACATCAATACATTACAGTACTAACGCTGGTATTTACAGTATATTACAAGCTTTTATATTTACAGAGTTTACAAGCAGTAGTATTATGGTATTGTATAGACTAGCACAGAAATTGTATAGTAGATAAGCAGAAATACAATTTGAGGCTGCCGTGGGCAATATTGCCTGAAAGAGGCCTCTGAGAATAGGCTAAGCCCAAGTTGGGGTGGGTCCCATGAAGCATCTTAGGCAGGGAAGGGAGGGGAGGTGAGGAGCACAAGGAGTTGCTTAACGGCTGAAAGGGAGGAGGCCTGGTGAAGCTTGGGTGGGAGATTGTTCCCTAGGAGGGGGAGATGGTAGGAAAAGGCAGCTTGGCCTGTAGCAGAGAGAGGGCGTGTGAGGTGGAAAGTGCAAGCGTTCCTATGACGGATGGAGTAGCCTAGGGAATTGACTGGAGAAAGGTTGGAAGAGATGTAAGGGGTACAGAGCCTAACCAGTATTTAGCTATGAGGAAGGCTCTGTGGATTGTTCTCCTGTGTGAGAGTGGGGACAGAAATAGAGTGGGGTAGAGGAGGGAGTGATGAGTAAGTTGGGGAAAGGCAGCGGCAAAATGACAGAAAGTGTTGAGTAGGATGTTAAGTTTAGAGAGGGATGAGGTTGGGCCTTACCATAGATGACATCCGCATAGTCCAGCACTGGCAAGATAGTTTTATGCACAAGTTCGCAATGGGTGGGAAGAGGAAGACTGGCTTTGTGGCAATAGAGGATGGCTAGTTTGGGCCAGAGTTTGGTGCAGATGGCCTCAACGTGGGTGGAAAAGTTGAGGTGGCTGTCCAGCCAGACTCCCAGGTATTTGAAGGCAGGGACCAACTCAAGGGGAGAGCTGTCCAGGGTGGAGATTGCTGGGGGGGCAGGTACAGAGGCAAGCTTTTGTCTAGAACTGAATACCATAGTGACTTTTTTGGGCATTAAGTTTAAGCTGTTTTTTCAGGAACCAGGCTTGGACTCGGTTAAAGTCGCTTTGAAGATTTGAGAGCACACTGTCGTGGGAGAAGCCTGAGGCAAGGATGATAGTGTCATCAGCATACAGGTGCATATTTGAGGAGAGACAGGCAGAGGGGAGGTTGCTTCTGAAAAGGGAGAAGAGGATGGGGCCAAGGATAGAGCCTTGGGAGATGCCTGAGAGGATGGGGGGGGGAGAGGGTGTCGCCTATTTGTGCTGAATGCTACCTATTCTGGAGGTTAGAGTTGAGCCAGTTGATGGCAGGTTGGGCAAGGCCGAAGGAGCTAAGTTTGTGGAGCAGCAGAGGGTGGGAGACAGAGTCGAAGGCTTTCACCAGGTCAATGAAAATGGTGGTGGTGGTTTGGTTGTTGTCCATGGCAGAGAGAATTGAGTCGGTTACTTGTATCTAGGTGGTGATAGTGGAGTGGTGTTTTCTAAATCCTGATTGAAAGGGTGAGAGGAAGCTGTTTTTGGAGAGAAACATTGATGGTTTGGACAGCATCAGAGATTCTTGGATTTTGGCGAGGTAGGGGAGGAGTGAGATGGCCCTGTAGTTTCCCGGTAGGGAGGGGTCTCCGCCTTTGTGCAAAGGGAGGATTTTTTACAGTTTCCATGCAGAAGGGACTGGGGCTGTGGTGAGAGAGAGGTTGAGTATGTGTGTCAAGGGTGTGACTATGGCCAAAGCAGAGATACAGAGCAGTTGTGGGTGCAAGCTGTCAGGACTATTTTTGGATTGGTTTAGAGAGGTGAGTGCAGTGTAGACTTCTAGGGGTGAGAAAGAAGGAAAGAGGAAGCTGGGGTAGGAGGGGTAGGATTTGGTGGAGTTGGGTGGAGGATGGGGTGAGTTGGGCAGAGTGCAAGAAATGAAGAACGAGTGGAAAAGTTCAGCTACAGTAGCAGGATCTGAGACAGTTCTGCCATAAATGTTGAGGACTGGGCTGGCTTGCTTGGAGGGAGGGTCGATAAGAGAGTTTATCACCTTCCAGAAAGATGCAGGGGAAGTTTGGTTCTGGGTAAGTTGTGCTTTAAAGCAGGAGGCTTTACATAGAAACATAGACTTTGGTGGCAGATAAGGACCGCATGGCCCACCTAGTCTACCCATTTCCCTACCTACTGGATAAGCTGCAGATCCTAGTTAACCAACACCCTATTTTTTCCCAACCCCCCCCCCAAGAATTGCCTTATGTCTGTCCCATGCATTCTTGAATTCTCCCACAGTTTTAGACCCCGCAACCTCCTCAGGAAGGCAGTTCCATGCATCCACCACCCTCTCTCTGAAAAAATACTTCCTCACATTGCCCCTGACCTGTCCCACTCTATCTTCAAATTGTGTCCCCTTGTTCATGCATATCTCTTTTTCTGAAAGATGCTACCCTCTTGGACTTTGTTGATTCCACTGAGGTACTTAAAAGTTTCTATCATGTTCCCCCTCTCCCTCCTTTCCTCAAGGGTATACATATTAAGTTCCTTTAGACACTTTTCATATGGCTTCTCTTGCAGGCCCTGCACCATTTTAGTTGCCCTCCTCAGGACTGCCTCCATCCTGTCTATGTCCATGCAGAGATGGGGTCTCCAGAACTGGGCTCAATACTCCAGATGGGGTCTCACCAACTGTCTGTACAGAGGGAAAACAACTTCTTGTTTTCTGCTGGCGATGCTTCTCCCTATACATCCCAGTATCCCCCAGCCCTCCCTACTGCCTTCTCACATTGCTTGCCAACCTTAAAGTCATCTGATATGATTACCCCAGGTCCCTTTCCATTTTTGTTGTTGTTACTACCCCCCCTCCCATTGTGTACTCTTTTCCTGGGTCTTTGTTTCCCAGGTGCATTATTTTGCATTTCTTTGCATGACCATTCCTTCAGCCTTGCCAAGTCCCTTCTCATCCATTCCATGCCCCCTTGTGTATCAACCCTGTTGCAAATCTTTGTGTCATCTGTAAAGAGGCATACTTTTCCTTCTAGTCCATCTGCAATGTCACTTATAAAGGCATTGAAAAGGACTGGACCCAGTACTGAACCCTGTGGTACCCAACTAGTAACCCCCCTTTCTTTAGATTGGACTCCATTTACTGTTACCTTCTGTGTCCTGTTGTCCAGACAATATTTTACCCAGGCTACCACCCTGTGACCCACTCCCAGGCTGGCTAATTTGTTTATTAATCTTTTGTGTGGAACTGTGTCAAATGCCTTGCTAAAGTCCAGGTAGGCCATGTCCACATCCCTTCCCTGGTCTACTACTTTGGTCACCCAGTCAAAAAAATCAATTAGATTCATCTGACATGACCTTCCCACTGTGAATCTGTGCTGCCTTGGGTCCTATGCCCCACTGGCCTCTAGGTACTCAACAATTCTTTCCTTCAGAAGTGAGTCCATCATTTTCCCTACCACAGGGGTCAAACTGTCAGGTCTGTAGTTTCCTGTCTCTGTCCTGCTCCCAATTTTGTGAAGGGGAATCACATCTGCCCTCCTCCAGTCCTTAGGTACCACACCATCTTCCCATGATTTGTTAAAAAGGGTAGTCAGTGGTGTCACTAGTTCTCCCCTCAATTCTTTTAGAATTCTGGGGTGAATCCCATCAGGCCCCATTGCTTTGTCCACCTTCAGTTTTAGGAGTTCTTTCAGAACCTTTTTTTTCTGTGAAAGAATGTATCAACCCCCTATCCAGAGTGCTTCTATTGATTGGATTAGGTACCTCCCCCTCCTCTTCTTTTGTGAATACTGAGCAAAAGTATTCATTCAGTATCCCTGCTTTTTTACTGTCCCTCTCTGCCCATCCACTGTCCATTCTATTGAGCCTCACTATCCCTCCCTCTGTCTTTCTACCTCCCTGATGTATCTATAAAAGGTTTTATTCCCCTTCTTAACCGAGTTGGCTACCTTTTCTTCAGTTTGGGCATTTGCTGTTCTGACAGCCTTTCCTGCTTCCTTCTGCCTTAATCGGTACAGTTCTCTATCCTGCTCCTTCTGTGTTTCCTTATACTTCCTAAATGCTATTTTTTTCTCCCTAACCTTCCCCGCCACCTCTTTTGAGAACCATAGTGGCTTTTTTATTTGCTTTGATTTGTTGATTTGCTTCACAAAAAGACTTGTTGCCTATGTGATGGCAGTTTTGATGTTTCCCCATTGTTGCTCCACCCCTCCTTCTTGCCTGTTTGCTAGTGTTTTTCTAAGGCACTTTCCCATTTTGCCAAAGACAGCCCCCCTGAAGTCCAGTACCCTCACTTTTGTATGGCTTGACTCTGCAGCTGAGTTTATCATGAACCACACTGTTTGGTGGTCACTTGTTCCCAGATGGCTCCTTCCTGAGTGGGTTCCAACACTAGATGTCTGAGGCATGCCCCCTGTGGGGCATCGAGAATGGCCCTGCTCTTGGATGTGGCTGCAGCAAAGGTGCTCCAGTTAACATCTGGCATATTCAGGTCCCCCATCAACAGTATCTGTCCTTACTCTGCCATCCTAAGAATGCCTTCTATCATATCCTTGTTCATTTCCTCCTCCTGAGATTGGGGTCTGTATACAACCCCTGTGCAGATTGTGGTGCCATTTCCAGTCTCTAAGGTGACCCACAGTGCCTCCTCTCCTTCCTGTTTACTCTTCTGTTTCATTGCTTTTATCCCTTCCCTTACATTGAGAGCTACTCCTCCCCCTCTTCTACCCTCCCTGCCCCTCCTGTAGGTTGTGTACCCTGGTATGTTAACATCCCAGTCATGGTTCTCTGTGTACCATGTTTTTGTGACTGCCATGATATCCAGGCATCCCTCTTCTGTCAAGGCCACCAGTTCAGGGAGCTTGTTGCCCAGACTATGGGCATTGGTACTCATTACCCTCCATTTCTTGATGGCCTTACCCCTTTTTGCCCAATCCCTGTCCTTATTACCTTTGTGGTTTCCTCCATTTACCCCTGCACTTCTCCCTTTCAACATCTCTTTCTTGGTGTTTACCTCACTAACTACCATGATTTTTTTTGGGGGGGGCATAGGATTTCCCTGCTCCTTTCCAATGCCTCCCCCTTGGCTAGTTTAAATGCTTGCAAATGAAGCATTTAAACCTATCACCTAGGATCCTGATTCCCCTCCTGGACAGATGCAGACCATCATGCCAGTATAGCCCTGCATCACTCCAGGTGGACTCCCAGTCCCCAATGAAGCCAAACCTATGAGCTCTGCACCAGTTTTTCAGCCACTTATTGAATCCCATGGTGTGCAGCACCCTAGCCTCACCCATGCCATAGACAGGCAGCACCTCTGAGAAAGTTACCGTGCATGCTACTTGTCTAAGGCCCTTCCCCAATTCCACAAACTCTTCCTGCACTGCTGTGATCCCTTTCCCAGCCAGGTAACTTGTCTCTTGGTGGACAATGACATCCAGCTCCTTCCCCCATGCAGCTGCTCCCGCGATCCTGAAGATTCGCTCCCGTCCTTCCAAGCCATGGTGCCAGGCAGGCACCTTACCTTCCTCTCCCCTTCCTCCCCCAGTTCTACCCTCCTAACAATGGAGTCCCCCACCAGGAGTTGTTTTGTTCTCTTGTGGGGTCCCATGCCACCCTCCTATGGGTCTCCTTTGTGGAGGTTCCCAGCATCCTCTTTGATCACCACTGCGGGTGCCTCCATAGAGGAACCACACTTTGCCAGAATGACATATGAATTGTGGAGAGGTACAACTGGAGGGATGTGCCTCTGTTCCACCACCCTCACCCTCCCTGAGCCCACTGTGGTCCAACTGCTTCTCTTTCTTGGCAACCTCTGAGGCAATGGCAGTGGCCCTGGTGGTCCCTGTGTGGGAGAGGAGATCCCCCAAATCCTGGCCAACTCAGCCTAGAGATGAGCAACCTTCTCCCTCAGCCCAGAGAGGTGCCTGCAGATGGGACAAGACCACATCCTCCAGAATGTCTACCGGAAAGACTGCTGCTCCACAGCCACTGCACTACACCACTCCCATTATGACTTATTTCTGGCCCCTTTACTGTTGTTTTGAATGCTTACTCTTTCCTCTGTTTTATTTATTTATTTTTTCTCCCTACTTACTTGCTGCCTCCATGCCCTTTAAGCTCCTGATCTTTCTGCTCTGAGACAAGAAGTTCCTATATTTCTCAGTAGTCTCCTACTTGCTTACAGTCAGACCTCCAGCAGCTGGGGGGGGGGGGACGGAGAGCTACTCTTGCCCTTCTAGGATGGTGAGTCTTTTGTGGCTCTGTGATCACTCCCTTCCTGCTCCCAAACAGGAAGTTCCTGTTGTCAGTCAAATCCTGTGCCTATAAAAGTAGAACTGACTATCTAAGGATGAGGGCGGGTGGAGGGAAGGGAAGGAGAGCAATATGGTCCCAGTAGAGAAGTGTAGTTATAAAAGCAGCTCCTTCCTCTTGCTTTTCTTTGCCTGTTCTCTGCCAGAAGCTATCTAGGTCAGTTTTTAGATCCAAAACACCTGGCTTCCTTCTAGCTAAGCCACTCCCCCTACCTTACAGCTCCTTCTACACCTAGATAATTGCACAGATAACAATTCACTTCGGCCAACTCAGACAAACACACTAACTCTTTTTTGTTTTGTTTTGTTTTTACCCTAAATTGAAGGTCCCAGTAGTAGAGTTCTAGTTCTTTAGTCACAGTAGAGAAGTATAGTTATAACAGAAGCTCCTTCCTCTTGCTGTTCTCTGCCAGAAGCTATCTAGGTCAGTTTTTAAATCCAAAACACCTGGATTTCTTCTAGCTAAGCCACTCCCCCTACTTTACAGCTCCTTCTACACCTATATAATTGCACAGATAACAATTCTCTTCCGCCGACTCAGACAAAAACCTAGATAACTGCAAAGATAACAATTAACTTCAGCCAACTCAAACACACTAACTCTTTTTTTTGTTTTGTTTTGTTTCTACCCTAAATTGAAGGTCCCAGTTGTAGAGTTCTAGTTCTTTAGTCCCAGTAGAGAAGTATAGTTATAACAGCAGCTCCTTCCTCTTGCAGTTCTCCCCTCTTTAGATAGCCGAATAGCTTTGGTGCATTTGTTTCAGAGGTGTTTGTAGGATTGGAGGTCGCAAATGGCAAGGGAGGCTTTGTATAGCCGCCATGCCTTGTCTCTGTCATGACACAGGGTGATGAGGTAGGATGTGATCCAGGGGTGATGGTATTGTTTAACTCTGGCTTTTCTGAGGGGAGCGTAGTGGTCCCAGGTGCTTAGGAAAATGTCACAGAAGTGGGATAGGGTGAGGTCAACGTTTAGCATGGCAAAGACTGACAGCCAGTCCGTGTTTGTTAGGTCATGCTGTAGGGCAGATTCGTTGAGGAGGTGTAGGGGGCAAGACCAGATAAATTTGGGGTGAGAGTGTGGTGAGTGGATTTTGCAGACGCGAAAAGTAATCCAGTGGTCGCTAAGGGCATCAGAGAGGATTTCTAAGGCAGTGATCCTGTGAGGATGGGTGGTTAAAATCCCATCCAGAAGGGAGTGGTTTTGAGACCGGTGGTTTAGGCGGGTGGGTTCCTGGATTAGCTGGGAGAGGTTTATGGCTGCAATCCTCAGGACAGCGCAGGTCTGGCGGAGGAGGAGAGCCAGTCGAGATTGAAGTCGCCTAGTAACATGAATTCGCAATTTGAAGTGCTTGAGGAAATAGCTGAGATGGCCTTAATGAGGTAGTCGTGTGAGGGCTTTGGTGGGGTGTACAGAACCCAAATATAAAGGGGATGGACGATATATCACTTCTGAATTTAACACTGTAATTTAATTTTTGCAGGTGCATTCCAATGCATGAATATAGTGAAAATTACATTACAGTGAAGTATTTCCATTTTAACAGTATTTTTGAATGTTATATTTAAGACCTCCCCACCCCCTTGCAGAAAGGTTTCTGAAGAATGTGGCCCATTTACAGTAACTTAATGAACATTATGATTACTATATGTTACAAATACATCACTCCTTAACACTGGGTGAGCCAGTATATGATGAGGATGTAAGAAGGTTTCCTCTTAAAGGAAGTGCTGGTGCTTTGTTCTTAGTATCTTTTATGATGTCCTGAAGATGGTGACTTGCCCACTGCCCCTTCCTATTCTAAAGGCTAAATCCATTAAGTCAGCTGGTTCAGCAGGCAAAATGCCCATGTGTCAGTCTTTGTGCATAACACAAATTATATTGTCATAATCTTGAAGTGTCTCACTGCCAAGACTTTCCATCCTCATGAAGACATACCTGAGACAGTCTGTTTAGCTAAAGGAAATTAATGAAGATGTGAGCGGCAGCACTTACAGTACTTCCTGGTTTGTTGTTACTTTTTCTGCATCAAGTACAATCTCTCTGAGAGAAGATAAAATGCCATTGTTGTTCAGACAACTCTTACAGCTTTTACAGACTCCCTGAGAGGCTTAGTTTAAAACAGCAGAGTTGGCTCTTTTGTGGCTGGTACCACCAACAACAAATTCTGATGTGTACATGCCCCAACTAGGCTCCAAAATCTAAATCTGACTCTAGGGCAATGGCATACTGTACCTCAAATGAACTGCCCTGTGTAAACAACCCTTCCCCCATCTGCTGTATTTCTTGCTGGTATTCCAGTCTTGAGCGCTTCTCTAATATGTTACCCCTTCTAATAACAAAGATTTTTTTTTATAAGCATAACAATACCAGTGTGAACAAAGTGCTCCCAACCCTAGTGTCTTAACACGTATGGTCCTGACAGCTTAACCCCACTGCAGTGACCCATATTTGCCTTTTCTAGTCCCATGCAAATATATGAACATATGAAATTCACCTGCAGAAAAAAGCCTTATGGTCTACCAAGTCTGCTCAGTTGTGCAGCTAGCAGCCCTTATTTTGCAGCTGCCCTTCCGTTCCTTGCCCCCCTTCCCTTGACCCTCCCTCTTACTCTGTCCCAACTCCTTTTGAAGCCCCCCACTGTTCTACTGGATACCACCTCTGCCAGAAGCATGTTCCAGCTGGCTACCACCCTCTCCATAAAAAGTGTCTTCTCATCTCCCTCCTGAACCTTTCCCCCTCAAGTCTCATATCATGGCCTTGGGTGTCTCTCCCCTCCCCGTCATGTACTTGAAGGTTTCAACCATATCTCCCCATCTCCCTCCTCTCCTCCAGCGAGCACATGTTCAGTTCTCTCAACCTACTCTCACAAGGTAAGTCCCCCAGCCCTTCAGTCATTTTTGTCACCCTGCATTGTACCCCCTCCAATAACTTAACTTTCCTCTTCAGGTACGGGTGCCAGAACCGTACACAGTACTCCAGGTGTGGCCTAACTAGCAATCTACACAATGGCAGAATAACCTCCCCCCTCCTTGAGGATATATCCTTGGTAATATAGCCCAGCATCCTGAAGGCCTTTGCAGCCACCTTTCAACATTGTGCTGAGTTGTTCATTGCTGCCATAATGAGCACCCTGAGATCCTTCTACTCCTCAGTCACTGCCAACTGCTTGCCTTCCTGATGGCAGCTCCTCCTCGGGTCTTTAGCCCGAAAATGCAGTGCCTTGCATTTTTTGGCATTGAATGTAAGCTGCCAGGTGTCCAGCCAGGACTCCAACTTAGACAGATCCTCCTGCAGCCCTTGCCAACTGCTTAGGTCATCGACCACCACTCCAGTCTTGGTATTATCAGCAAACAGACTGATTTTTGCTGTTGATGCCCACCGAAATGTCTGCAATGAATATCCCAAACAGCACCGGTCCCAACACTGAGCCCTGCAGAACTCCACTCATCACCACCCTTGGGGATGATAGCTCCCTTACCCACTGCCACTATCTGCTGCCTCCCTTGCAGCCAGTTCACCACTGAGCCCACCAACTTTGCTCCCATCCCTGTAGCTTGTAGCTTACTTCTCAGTCTCCTATGCGGCACCAAGTCGAATGCCTTACTGAAGTCCAGGTTCAGGACATCCACTGCATGGCCCGTGTCCAATTGCCTAGTTACCCAGTCATAGAACTTTACCAGGTTGGCCTGGCATGATCTGCCAGTGACAAAGCCATGTTGCTTACTGTCCTGTAGCTCATTGGCCTCTAAAAGCGACACCAGCCTCTCCTTCAGGATTGTCTCCATCAGCATTCCCATGATGGATGTGAGGCTCACCAGTCTGTAGTTCCCTGTATCATCTTTGGGGCCACTCTTCTGGCGATGTACCATGTGAGCCATCCTCCAATCCTGAGGTACACTCCCTGAATCTAGTGAGGCATTGAATAAGTCAGCCAAAAGCCTCACTAGTATCTCTGCCAGTTCCTTCAGTACCCTGGGATGAATGCCATCTGGCCACAATGCCTTGCCCACACTCAGTGCCCTCAATCCCTCCAGTATCTGTCCTCTGTGATTTCCCTGTCTGTCACACTCTCTCCCTTCTTACCTGCCTCCAATCCCCCCCCTTGGGTATCTCCCCCCCTTTCCTTGGTAAATACCCAGACAGAAGTAGTTGTTTACCACTTCTTCCACTTCCACCTCCACCCATCCCCCTTCCCTCTTAATTCTTACTATATTGTCCGTGCAGCCCCTTTTCTCCCTGCTGTACCTGAAGAATTCCTTCTCTCCCTCTTTAATACCTTGCGCCAGTCTGAGCTCCTTTGATGCCTTTTCTGCCTTTACAACCTTTGTCGCCTCCTTCGCTTCCCTCAGGTACTCCTTCCTGTCCTCCCCACTCCCCGTCCTCTTGTACCTCATAAAGCAGGCTCTTTTCCTCCTGATCTTTTCCATGACTCCATTGGTCACCCAGCTAGTTTTCTTTGCCTTCACCTTCTTACTCTTACTCTTGATATAGGTTTTCTTTGCCTCCACTACTCCCGTCTTTATAAACTCCTACCTCTGGTTAGCGTCCATACGAGGGTCAATTTTAGCCCAAAACTCCTTTACTATTACCCTCATCCTCTCAAAGTCAGCCCTCCTGAAGTCCAACACCCTTGTGTCAGACACTTCTCATTCCTTACCCATATCCAATGTGAACCATACTGAGTGGTGGTCACTCCCCGCCATTGGGTCTTCCACACTCAGTTCCCTCACAAACTCCCCCATTTGACAGCACTAGTTCAAGAGATTTCACTAATCTGGTTGGTTTGCTGACAATCTGCACCAGGAAGTTGTCCTGGAAGGCGTCCAGCACTACCTGCTCCCTTCTATTATTAGTGGCTGGGATACTCCAGTCCACTCCTTCTAGGTTGAATTCCCCCACTATCACTACACTCCCCTTTCCACAGGCCCTCCCGAACTGTCCCACTAGTTCCCTGTCTAATTCTTCAGTCTGGAAAGGTGACCTGTAAACCACTCCCATCCTGATAGTCCTATTCCTCGAGTCCTGGATTTGCACCCATAGTGACTTGGTGTTACCCTCCTCCCTCTCCTCTCACATGTACTTCAGTCCTTCCCTCACATACAGCTCCATCCTCCTTTACCCTTTACTCTATTCTTGTGGAAAATCCTGTACCCTGGTACCACCAGGTCCTAGTCATGGTACTGGGTGGCCCATGTTTTGGTAATTGCTGCCATGTCCACCTCCCCTTCCACCATGACAGTCTGAAGCTCCGCAGTTTTGTTCTCCAGGCTCCTAGCATTCAAGGTGACCACATTCTACTCCTTACCTTCCCCTCTCTCCTCCTTCCACCTCCTTCTAACATCCTTCCTAGTGCTTAGTAAAGTAAAATAGAGTAACATTTTATTTATATGAGCCACCCTTCCAAAACTCAGGGTGCCTTAACAGTATACATTACAAAAATCTTTCAGCAATGCACATAAAAACAGATAAAAATCTTCACTATCACTCAATGAGTCCCTGCAAATGCTTGATTGTACAAATATGTTTTTTAAGGATTTTTTAAATCCTTCCACAGTCAGGCTTTCTCGTATCTGGTGAGGTAGAGAATTCCACTGGGTAGGTGCCATAAAGGCAAAAGGTCTTCCACCCGATGTTTTCAGGGATACCCTGGGAATCTTCAGCAATCCCTCATCAGAGGATCGGAATGAGTGGAAGGGACAGTAAGAATACAGGAGTTCTTTAAGACAGTGTGCTCCCTGCTCATGTAGGGTCTTATAGGTCAGCAATGTGACCGTGAAGGTGATTCACCACTGCATTGGCAGCCTGTGCAGTTCACACAGCATAGGTGTTATATCACTAGATCTAGGGGTTCCAGTCAACAGCTTGACCATTGCCTTCTGCACTAGCTGCAAGTGGCGAATATCCACCCTGGTAGCTCTATGTAGAGGGCATTGCAGTAATCAAAATGACTGGTGACAAAGGCGTGGACCAAGGTAGGAAGATCTTCAGGTGAGACCAGGTGTTTCACACTGGCTATGTTCCTTAGATGGTAAAAGGAAAATTTGACTACAGCCAAAATCTGCGCCCTCAGGGTCAGGCCTTCATCAAATGTTACACCCAGGTTACACACCTGGCCTGAGGCAATAAGTGGGGTCCCCCCAAGATATAAACCTGATGGTTTCTCCGCCCATGCCCCTATTATCCTATAACCAGGGTCCACCACCAATACCTCTGTTTTACCCGAATTCAACTGTAGCCAGCTAGCACTCATCCAGTTCTGTATCTCTAGCAGGCAGTTATTAAACACTGACAGAATCTAACTCTTGTTCAGGCACAAAAGACGTAGAGCTGAGAGTCATCAGCATAGCAATGAAAACTCAGCCCTTACCATCTTATAATGTCCCCTAATGGGAGCATATACACCACAACTAACATGGGGGACAGCACTGAGCCCTATGGAACCCTGCAGAGCAGCCAGTGAGGGGCCGAAGAATAAATCCCTGACACCAATCTCTGGGATCTGCCCTCGAGGAAAGATTGAAACCAACAGAGGGCCGTCCCCCTCAGTCCAGAGAAGAACCACAGGTGCTCAAGCAGCACCCCATGATCCACGGTGTCAAATGCCATTGAGAGTTCAAGGAGAACCAAGATGGAATGGGCTCTCTCATCTCTTGCCATCAGAAGGTCATTTAGTACCCGCACCAAGGCTGTCTCGGTGCTATGCCATTTCCTGAAGCCAGACTGGAAAGGGTCATAGATATCGTGGTTGGTTAAATGATCCTCCTGCACCTAATCCCTTGTCCCTGTCCTGGGAGTAAGCTCATATGACTTCCCTTCCCATGGCCTCTGCTTGTCTCCTGTCCACTCCTCACTCCTAGTTTAAATACCCAGCTTCTTTTATGTAATCACTTATCCCCATTTTCAACACTCTCTTGCCCTCCTCGCATAAGTGGAGTCGATCTTTCGAGTAGAGACTGCTGTACTCCCAGGCCCTCCCCACTCCCCCTCCAGTCCATACTCTCTGGCCTGACACCAAGTTGCTAGCCATTTATTAAATTCCTGTATCCTCCAGTTTCTTGCAGCGCTCACCCTGGGAACAGGAAGTATCTCTAAGAAGGTTACTGATCTTTCTTCTCCTTTGCATAATGATCCCAGCTCCTCAAACCTCCTCTGTAATTCTTCTACTGTCTTATCAGTCAGGTTGTTCATGCCCAGATGCAGAATTAAATGAGGTTTCTCCTTACCCCTTTTAGCAAATTTCAGTACAGATTACACCATCCTCTCCTCTGTCATTCCCGAGATGACCTCCACCTATATGCAGCTATGCCTTCCCCCCCTGCTTCCCCACTGACTCCCCTTAGTATTGAGTCTCCTAACACCAGGATTCCACCCCAATTTCCATCCACGTGCTCACCATCCTCCCTTCCCCCACCCTCCTATGCCTCTTCCTCCTCCTGCACATTAGTTCCCCCATTTACCCCCTTTGCACTTTCCCCATCCGTACTCCCCTCAGTGCCTCTTTCATCTTGGCTAACATCCATTGCACTACCAGGCTCTCTCCTTTCTCTTCTTCACTTCCTTCCAGAGCTGCAAACCAATTTTCCACAGACCCAACTCTTAGGCCTACCTCTACCGTCACCATGCTAGCCCTCCCTTATTCTGCCTCTTTCACCCACCCCTTCCCCATTCCCACCTGTTACCTCCATGTTGATCTCCTCTTCTCTTCCCTGCCCTTTTGTTCTGATCTACAACCTTAGTCCCCCCAATACATTGCTCCACAGTATGGGTCTCCTTGGTTCAGAGACAGCACCTCATACACCTTCCCTCTCCTCCCCCCCAGCAACTTAAATTCCCTTCCCTCCTAATCTTCCTTACTGCTCCCATGTACAATTAGGCCATTACCTGCCATGGTCTGCCATGCCATTCACAGCTTCCCCTGCAGTCCCATGATCTCTTCTTTGAACATCCCTGTTTGGATGCACACTAAACATCCCCCTGCTCTCTGCACAATTTTTAGAAAGACTGGCGCTCCACAATTGTTGCAGCCTGCCACCCATCCCATTTCTCTACTCACCCACCAGCATCCCCCTGTATCTGATGAAGGATCCCCTTCCCTCCCCCAAGCTTTCCTTTCTCTTCCTTCACCAAACTTGGACATGTTCCCACCTGTGCCCAACTCCTTTCTCTTGTGCTTTTCATTTAAGGTGGTTGAGTAGCTCATTATACCTTGGTTTAAGGTGGTTGAGCAGCCTGTCATCAATAAAGGTGGTTGACCTCCTAAGCCCCACTACTCCCACTATAGCTGTCAAAACCTGTAGAGGCTCCTTCTTACGGAAAACCTATAGAGCCTCCTGTTGCAGTTCTGTCTGTACCTACAATTGTACTTTAACTCCTTACCCTCCGAGTCCCAATGAGAATTGTTAAAGCCTAATAAGCAGCCTCCATTAAATGTACTATTTCCCTTCTTCCAATCAGAGCCTCTACGCCCACTGTACAGTCCATTTTAAAAGTCCTATTTCCCTCCTTAACACTTAAAGTTTAATGGAAGCCAAAAATAAACTTATCAAGTTACTACCAGGGGCTGTCCCACAACTAAACAAGGCCTGTCCACGATTGCTCCATAGGGTATACTGTCATAACTGTGACTGCAATTGAGTGACTCGAAAATGAGCGACTCAATTACAATGCCTATTTTGTATGCTACCAAGTAAGGTTAGCGATCAGGGTGACAGGAAGGGTGGGAGGGAGGGACAGAAGAGGAAGGGAGGGTATGTAGATATCAGGAGTGGAAGGCTGCTGAGCTGGTGGTGTGGGGGAGTGGTGATGGTGACAGGCTACAGTGGGAAGGGTGCAGAGTTCAGGGATGGGGAGGATGTAATTTTATTTTGCCAAGTGTGCTCAGTAAATAAATTTTCATTTTTCAGAGGTTTTCTCCCTCCCCGACATGCACCCACCTGGAATTAGCAATCCTTCAGTAGGGGTGTGTGGGAGTAGTGCGCAGCCCCCCTATGGGCATGCAGGGAGCAACCCACAGAAAACCTGTTTAGGTTGCGCCGATGTCCCTTCACTAGAGTGAACATCACCTTTTTTTTGGCGATGTGCACTTGCCGTAATGGTGATCGCATTCTGCGATCACTGTTATGACATGGAACCACTCCATAGGTCTACCCAAAATAAATGCAATTTTCACCCAGTATAGGTTACATAGGTTATTACAGAGCTTTTAGAAAATGGGCTTCAGAATTCCAGTAATCTGACTGGCTCAGAGGGGGTACATTAACTTGCAGTGATAGCCCTCTCAATAGCTAGTCACACCCTATAGTACCTTTTCTCCCAGTAAAGAATCATTGTGCCCACCCTGCTTTTTAATTGGCTAAAACCACCTCACTTCAGTTTGAAATTGCCGCCATTTTTGTTTCTTGCTTAGCGAGAGACAGAGCTCCCCATCCCTCACAACACTCGTTTATTTTTTTGTTTTGTTTTTTTAAGCGCTCAGGGGTGTAACTTACTAAGTAAAAGGTAGCCACATAATAAAAAAACAAAACAACACCGTCAGTGCCATTGGCTTCACAGATCCAATGATTGAAAACACAATTTTGAAAAGGGCAGCTGCGCGCCTGCCATCAGCTCACAAAAGTACAGCCTTCCCTTCCCTCGCTGCCTGTTATACTGTGTCTGTATCAACCTCCAAGAAACACAGTAAACAAATAACAAAACCCACATCTCTCAAGTGCCTGGCTATCTCTCCTGTACAAAAACCTTCTATTAATGAAAATGTCACTGTTGGAGTTAAGCACTGCACACACCATACACAATCAAACTGATACATGCAGCCACGGGCCTATCAGTTCAGAAGTGCAGCTTTCTGTCACTGCTCGTCATACGCTGGCTACTTCAAACAAAGTAAAGAACTAATGAAAGCCACATCTCTGAAGTGACTTGCTGTCCTTCCTGTATGAAAACCTTGTAGTAATTAAAACAACAGTGTGATTGTAGGAGTTGAACGCTTTCCACATCATACCATGATTAGAGATATATTTTCAGTCATCGTCATCCCGCTTCCAATCTCCTTTCAGTCATGGTCCCACTCCTCCCCATTCTCTTCATGCCTGTAACACATATGCATGCAAAGACAGAGTAGGCACTTCAGTAATCCAGTATGGTATAAAAACAAGGAAGAAAGGTGAACAGACTGACTTGTGGGGGGGGGGCTGAAGCAACATAACAGTGCTCTCTACTACCAATGCCAGTATACACTCTCTACTGTCTCTACTTAGAGGTACTACTTTACCAAAAAGCAGACTACAAATTCAATTATAGTAATTTTTTATAGGAATACTTTATTTTTTTTTGTAATCCTATAAAAAATGACACAGCTCATTTTCTAAGTGCAATAATACCCTCCAGGGTGGGCGGTATGGGCAGTACTGGACCTTCCAGGGGCTATAAGGCCCTCCGCCTGCAGGGTTATGGCCTCATTACACCCCACTGAGTGGTCCAGTATTGCCCAATACCACCCACCCTGTTGGAAATTATTGCTTGCTTAGAAGACCAGAGTTCGTTATAGCTCACCAAGCTAATTTAGATATACCCAAAAATGTTATTAGCAACCAGGTGTTTATCCAGTTTGTTCTTAAAATTGGCCATATTTTTACTAGCAACTACCTCAATTGGAAGTCCATTCCACACCTTTACCACTCTTATACTAAGTCAGTGTTTCCTTTTTTAGTATGGTATCTTTCTCCATTTAGTTGTAGTACTCTTGTGTAGTAATTCTGGTCCCTAAAAAACATGCCTAGCTGTTTCCATAGACCTGTGTCTGACAGGGCCTTATAAATCAGACACATGTCACTCCTTAACCTGCAGAACTCCAAGGAGTACATCCTCAGTATTTCCAACGTCTTGTCATATTCGTTGTCCCTGACATCATTTATCATGTGCGTTGCTCTCCTCTGAACTCTTTTGTGTGCCCTGACTTCGTTTTTTCCCCTTGGTGACCAGAACTGGGCACAATACTCCATATGAGGTCTCACCAATGAAGTATACAGTGGATGCAGCACCTCCCTCTCTCTACTCTTAATATGTCTATTAATGCAGTACAATACACTGTTAGCTTTCTTAACCACCTGATTACAGTGCAGCTTGAAACTTAGGACATTACTAATTCTAATTCCAAGATCCCTTTCATCTATGACTTCCATCAAGATTGTTCCATCCAGTACATAGTTTAGTTTCTTATTTTTATTCCCAAGATGCATCACCTTGCACTTGTTAATTTGTATTGTTCGGCCCATTGCTCCAACTCCCCAATGCAGATTGCAAGATGTTTGCTTCTTCTATGTGGTTTACTACTAGCCCTATCCAGGTATCATCAGCATATTTTGATTTCCATACTTTAGTTTGGTAGTCATAGAAGAGATAGATATGTTGAATAAACATGGGCCTAGCACGGATCCCTGGGGCACCCCACTAGTTACCTCCGCCCACTCTGAGTATGAACCTCTGACACAGACACTCTGTGTCCCGTTAGTCAGTCATGAAGCTATCCATTGGGATAGATTCCCCTGAATCTTGTGCTCAATTAGGGTATCAATCAGGCCCCCATGTGGGACTTTATCAAATGCCTTAGAAAAGTCCAAGAAAATGACATCAGCCGAGTTCCCACTGTCTAATGCCTTGCTGACTTTACCACAGATGTTCAAAAGGTTGGTCTGGCAAGAATGGCCCTTGGTGAACCCATGCTGTGCGTAATCAATGTCCCCAGACTGATGCAGAATGCCTGTGATATGATCTTCTATGAGCCCCTCCAAGATTATGCCCAGTACAGCTGTCAGGCAGACTGGCCTTTAATTGACCACCTCTTGTTTGGTTCCCTTTTTATGGCTGTGGGTGGAGCCTACATCCATCTTGCTATCTGTAGCTTGAAAATGGAGTATGGTGGAACACACTCTTTGGACTTTCCAATGTATCCTTCCACATCTACAAATCACTATGACAACTAAAATAAAATAATCCCTTCTTTCTGTTTGGAATGTTGGAGACATAACTCCAAACTGCTTATCAGATGGCCATTAGGAAACAAACAGCTTGTTAAATACTGGTTGCCTATTAAACTTGAGATTTGATTACCCCCTTCGAAATGCAATAAATTGCATATTCAAATGGCTAGTATTTAAACATTTTCTGCTACTAACTTCAGTTGGGCATGAATATCTTTCAAGAAAGATTCATACCTCAGAAATGTTACCATTTCTCAGCAAATTTATAAAGATTTACACTGTTTTTAAACCTCTCAAGACCTGTCTGATAAAATGCCAGGCCTTCAGTGAACTACCTAGACAAAATATATACATTTCTTTTGACAGCAAGGGCTGTACTTGCTTCCCAAACATAACAGATAAGAGCTACTTAGATCTCTTATAGTAAGTGTGTGTGTGTGTGTGAGTGTGTGTGTGTGTGTGTGTGTGTGTGTGTGTGTGTGTGTGTGTGTGTGTGTGTGTGTGTGTGTGTGTGTGTGTTTGTGTTTTCGGGAGGGGTGGAGAAACAGTCAAACTCCTGGCAGGAGACCTCATCTAATGAATTAACTGCTGACAGAACAATGGTGCAGGGACATTTTGAAAAATGGTAGGGCCAAAGATGTAAGGGGTAAATTCTCCCCTATTAAATACATTAACATGATTGCAAAAACTGATAGGGCCACTTGTGAAAGTGGTAGGGCCATGGCCCTAGTACCCCCCCATTCCAACACCTATGAGTGAGAAATTCATCTGTATAATTATCTGATTCCTTATATTCCCATATAGAGTTATAAAGAAAGTTATATAGAAAGTAAGTCAAAACAACTGAGAAGGAAATTTGTAGGGGTCAACAGTTGAGTTTTTCTTGTGTTTTGGATCTTCAACTCTAGGCTGTGGAACATAGATGTATTGTTTGTGGTTGAAATGAGCAGTCTAAACAGTAAGAAGATCTGTACAGTAATATTTTAATTTACAGTATTAGTAATGTAATTGTGCATAATTTCTATAAATAAATTTGAGGCCTGATAATAATGTAGCCAGGGTATGTGTTAACTTGCTTTGATCTCTCACAACATGTAGTAGTAGTAGTAGTAGTAGTAGTAAATACTTTATTCTGAAAATTCAAAAACGGATAGCCCAATTTAGCCAAGGCTCATTTTCAATGGACTCCCAAAGTATAAAATAAACAAACAGTTACGCAGAGTATGTACATAAATGCAAGCATAGCAAATACAATATACAACCTATATCAAAAGACTCAATACTGCACATGACAGACATGTAGATGTTTTTCAATGAATTACAACAAACTTTAGGCATTTCAGCACTTTTTACAAGCCAAGATCTTATTTGATGCCAAGATGGAGGAGATATTGACTTGATATATAATGTGCTATTTTTGAGAATGAAAGAGATCATGCCATTTTTTAGGAGGAAAATTATTGTTTAGACACACAGATACATAGACACTGTCAGCAGATAAGGGCCTATGGCCCACCCAGTCTGCCCATTTGAGCTTGTGAGTTCCCTTTATGTTTTTCTATATTACTATTTTTATACTTTTTGGAGGTTTTGTGTAGGCTTTTTATTATTCATGGAATGTCAGAGATATTCCTGGGGAACGTGCAAGATACTGGTATATAACTATACCATTTATAAAATTCCTGATCAAACAACTGGAAACAGAAGACTATTTTTTGCCATTTTATAATATGAGGTACTGAGTGTGTATTTACTGATTTGCTGGATCGGGGCCTTTAAGAAAATAATATTTACTTAACTCATTCAAGATACCATCAGGTGGAGAGAAAAAAGTATATGAGAGTTTGTCTGAAAACTAACAACTATAAGATGTGTGTGTGTGTGTGTGTGTGTGTGTACATATAGATACATATACATATATACACACACTATATATATATATATATATATATATATATATATATATAATTTTGTTTACAGGCATTACTAGTACCTTTTGAAAGACTGTCCGACTTATGATTACTAAATTTGAGTATAGTTCATGAAATAATGAATGTGATATTTGTTATTTCATATAGTCCCCCATTGTGCCTTATGCATACCATACAAATACAAATCATTCCAAGGCCATCTTGACATTTTATAGTAATACTGAAGAGCAAATCAGAGCTCTTTTCCTGATAAAAGGCTGCTGATATAATAAATAAAGAACAAAGTCATAAATAAGGAACCAGTGGCTTATGGAACAATCTACAGGGATTTATACAGGGATTTGATGCTGCCACTGTGGGAAAAGCACAGGGAAATTTAAGGTTTCTTACAGGGAAATGTTTTTTTTTGGATCTGGGCACACTGAATATTTCTTTTACTATATTTTGTATCCTGGATAGGGCAGAGGAGATGCTACATCTCATTTTCATAGGGATCTTCATTTACACATTTCTGCACTATAGTTACTCAGGCTGTCCCAGATTAGATGCAATATCTTGTTTTCAGTGGGGTCATGATTTTACCATTTTTATAATGTATTTATTCAGGGTACCTAGTCCAGGGCCCCAGTATTCAAAGTAGATACGCTGTGCATCCTGGCGGAAAAGGGAGATGTGTTGTGCAACTCCAACAATGCACTCAGCATGATATTCAAATGTGTGTGATACACCAGCTGCAAAGGAATCTGCCAGGGCACACACAAATGGTATGCCATGGAAGTCTAGGGGCATTCCCATGCATATGCTGTGCTGCAGCATATTCAGTGGGAATGTGGCCCACGCAGTTGTCAGGAGGTCTAAACCTCACTTCTCAGGTTCTTGGCAATAATGGGCATGCAAGGAATTACAGACATGTTGCATAAGAGTAATAAAGCTTGTTTATTACTACCAAAAGGGAAATCACAGTTGCCCTAATCAGTTCTTACCAATAGGAACTGGGAGCCAATGTTAAGCATTCCCTATACCTCATGGAATTTTTGCGTCTCCTGGGGTCTTCGAGGTAAAAGACATAGGGTGGGATATTCAAACTGCACCAGGCTGTGGCGCAAGCCTGGGTGCAGTGCAACTGGGATGTGCCAGGGTGCAGACAGGGTGATATTCAATGGTGCTGTGCCATGGCTCAGCACCATTGAATATCGCACTGTGGCCACCCACAATGTGCCTGGTGCAGTGGCACTGCACCAGTGCAAGTGGCCAGAGGGGGGCAGTGGGATGTGTTAGCACAACTGTCATTGCGCTAGGCGCATCAACCATGATATTCAAAAGTGCACATGCAAATGGGGCCATAATGCATGCAAGGTGCAAATGGGGCCATTTGCATGTCATTATGGCCCCATTTGCATGCAGGTGCACCAATTCCTGGTGACTTGCGCCTGGCGCCCCACCAGGCTGTAGCCGTCGGGGACCAATGCCCCCTGCACAAGCGACAAAGTGCCCCACTGCCCGATCACGGGCATGGGGATTGAAAATGAAAGTCCAATATCCCTGGTGGTCCAGTGGACCACTTACATAATCGATGGGCATATGTAATAAAATATGAAAAACCAATCCATCCCTGGTGGTCCAGCAGTAACCCCACACCGCCCACTGAGCCCCACCATCCCTCCCCCCGTCAGCGGCGGGCAGCAGCTCCCACCTGCTTGCCCCCACCACCGCTGACTGACTCCATACAGTAGGGCTGTATGCCCATTGGTCCACAGTGTGGCAGGCCAATGGGTGTGCAGCGCCCGATACCATTCACAGTCCAGAAATGTGAATGGGTCCATTCACATATCTGGTCTGTGTAATGCATACGGCTGCACACCCATTGGCTCATGCTGTGGACCAATGGGCATACAGCTCTACTGTATGGAGTCAGTCGGTGGGCAGCATGTGGGTGGGGAGCTGCCACCCGCTGCTGACCGGGGGGAGCGGGATGGTGGTTGGGAAGGGGGTACTGCTGGACAACCAGGGATGGATTGGTTTGTCATATTTTATTACTGATGCCCATGATTGGGCTGCGAGTGGTCCACTGTACCACCAGGGATATTGGACATTTTGATTTTAGTACATATGCCCTCGATCGGGCTGGGAGCAGTCCACTGGACCACCAGGGATATTGGACTTTTATTTTATTACATATGCCCACGATCGGGCTGGGAGTGGTCCACTGGACCACCAGGGATATAGGACCTTTATTTTATTACATATTCCTGCAATCGGGCTGGGGCGGTCCACTGGACCACCCGGGATATAGGACCTTTATTTTATTACATATGCCCGTGATTGGGCTGGGAGCAGTCCACTGGACCACCAGGGATAGAGGACCTTTATTACAATACTAATGCCTGCGATAGGGCAAGGGGGGACACTACCATGAAGGTGCCACCAGAGCTCAGGTGGCCACCCACAACTGGCAGCTGCCGTGTTGCACCCTGCTATATGGCAGCTCACCTGTGGGTGGCCAGCTGTTGCTCCTTTTTTTTTGGATCAACTGTGTGCAGCGCAAGTAGGGGTTGCGCCTGCATGGGCTCAGCACATCCCGGGCTGAATATCGGGATGTGCGGAACATGCATGGGCACGCCCCCCCCACTTGTGCCGCATACATTACTGATGCAGGGCACATCAGTGGGTTGGGCATGGCACAACTGTGTTGCGCCATGTGCAATCCTTCTGAATATCCCACCCTCAGTGTCTTATATTATATACCTAAGATAATTACCATGGTTACTATAAGATAAAAACATTTCTAGTTACAGAGATGAGCTCTATTGGTTAATTTAGAGGTGGCTCCACAGTCCAAGATAACATTATACAATTTTGTTATAGTCATCACTTTTTTAGAAACAAAGAGGTAGAGTTTGTACATAGCCATGTAGTAATACAATCATCAGAAGATGGCAATGCCGACACATATATCATAATCATTACAAGGACACAGATGTTCTAACATCTTGTAAGCAAGAAATACATATGTATATTGGAAAGTAAAGTGTATAGCAATAATGTGCATACATATCCTGACATCTACTCTTATACGGTAGATGCCCTTAGCCCTATATGTTAGTATAACATATACCTAAATGCTAGCTGTCTGCAGTGTACCTCTGGAGATACCAATTAGGGTGCAGGGACCTTGTGTAACATTTCCCCCTTGTTGCCTCTGAAGGGCAACACAAGCAAGAGTAAGGAAGTGGATAGAGAGCAGGGGTCATTTATAGACCCGATGCGTGAGCCATGTAAAGGCACTACAGCTGCTCACAGTGTTGGCATAATGTGCGCCGTAGGCAGCAAAGCATAATAATAAGAAAAAAATGTCAAAAATGCTTGTATAGTAACAAAACCTTTAAAGGTAATCTCTAACCAAATGTTAGTAAGTGAACTATTCAAATCACCATCATTAATGAGAGCAAGGACTTCTTCATTAGCTTTGGAGATATTATTGCTGATGTGGATGAGATGGGTGTCTTTCCTGTCTAAAAGTGATTTTAATGTCAAAGTTAAAGGATCAATATGTACATTAAAATAAGGTAAATACTCTGGAAGAGTAAACAAATAATCAGGGTTACCACCAATGATATCAGAGTTGATAATGGGGACAGGGGTAATAACTGTGTGGCCAATAATAGTTGTTTGATGTGGGACAAAACAAAAATTTGACTCATCAATAGAATAGGTTTTCTCACCGTACTTAAAACTTTTGTAATTAGTAACCACACAAAATTCACCACCTGAATTATATTGCATTTTCACTGTAGGCAGTCTCCATTTTTGCAACTGTAATGGGCAAGTATAAGCCTGTTTGAAAATCTGTGTTGACAGGCGGTGAACCTCCTTCCGATAAGACTGGTACAACTTGGATTCGTCTGGAGCAGATGTTGAGTCCTGGTATTCTGTGCCATTAGTGGTGATGTCATCATCCATGGAAAAGAACCAGTTGATACTATCTGGAGAATAGCCACATACAGGTTTAATATCATCAAATACATCACATTGGCACAAATAAATATAACCTTTCTTCGCACAACAATCTGTATTCGTCGACACCCACGCGTCCAGAAGAGAATGGAAAACCAGTAGAGGAGGCAAAACAAAGCTTTCTCTGTAGATGTATTCATCAAGGTGCCCAATGGAGTGTACAGATGCTAGTTTATCAAATATACTGTAGCTATAATAGGATCAAAACATGGTAAAGAAACAGTGAAAGAAACAAACATAGTACCCCTTAATAGTACATTTCTTTGAAGTAAAACAAGGACCAGTATTAGGGTACCTGGTCACAAAACCCAAATTCCTAGCAGTAGAAATAGGAATAGTGAGAGACTGTAACATACACATGGCAACACAGTTAGGGGATTTGCAATGAGGACAATACCATTTAGAGATACCTCTATCATGTATGATATCAGGGATTCTTCCAGACTCTAGATCATGGAAGAGATTATTGATGGTAGTGATAATATATGAGCCATAGGCTGAGCATAGTATTTCACAGGCAATGTATTGCTTATCTGCTTCTTTACTGTTTTGTGCAATAAGGGAGTTAATCTTATCTTTAGAATCTGTAAATGTCTTAGCAGTATCGTGTGTATTGTATACAGTGTATCTTTCTTCCTGACTATGGCCATCCACACCATGCAATAATGGGGGTATGATATCATTGATCATACCAGTCTGAAACTTCTGTGAATGTGCTTTGATAGTGGCAAAATCTGCTTTATTCCAGATAGACACTGCAGTACCAAAAACACCAGTGACGGTACCTGTGGCACCAGTGACATCAGATGTGTCATGTGTATTACGTTTATGGCTTTGATCGTCTGATTTAGGTTTTCTCCTAAAATTGCATCTATGCTCGGTGGTGTGTATTCCAGCAATAGGGTCTTGGTTATGAATCTGAAAAGCTGCTAAGCTGTCAAGCAACAAAGTACTATAAAACAATGATGTATTGGTAGTATGACACATACCAAATTCTTTCATATTCCAGTAAGTCAAGTTAAACAAAACTGGTATATGCATATATTGTAAGTTGTTAATCAGTGAGCCAGGTAAGGCAGTGGCTGCGAGACCACTACGAGGACCAGGGGTTTGTTTTGGACATTCCAAAAGCTGTTTCTCAGTAAGGGGTAACACAGATAGGTACATGGCAGCTGATGCCATGTTGTGTACAGCACAACATTTCCTGGCATAATCTTTAGACAAAGAATCACAATATGAGGAGTCAATTAATTCAGTGATATTGTATAAACCAGAATGTCTAAGAGAGATTTGGAGCAAGGACAAAGTACTATTTGGGGATAATTTGGCATTTTGCCAACCATGGAAAGTTCCCTTGGAGAGTTTGGCCATGGGAAGTATTTGTCCTTGAGACTTGGTTTGCAACTCAATTTGTAGGGTAGATTTATCAGGAGCAACAACTGAGGCAGTGAGGTAGGCATCTGAACCTTCCTGGACAGTAATCAAATTGCCGGGAATATTGATGGAGACTCCCTCTGGGGTAGTTGCAGGTGGATCAAGGTGAGGTAGGAGGTGCTTTACCATGCCTTGGATGCAGGGGATAACTCCTGAAATGAGGAGAAAATGGAACAAGATAGCCATCTTGCCAGTGTATCTGAAAAGAAAAATCAAACATTAGTAAATTAGTACTATTCCACCTAATGGGGTGAGGAAAAGTAATTATACTCCTTTATACAGTTTCAACTGGTTTGCATGTAACCTTTTGTCAGTCAGTTTGTTGTTTTGCATGAGTCTAACCTGACAGACTGCTGGACTGAGCTTGTTGACAATGGGATAGGGTCCTTCCCACTTATTGGAGAAGGAATGTGTGGGATGTGCAAATCTGAGAACCATTACCTGATCTCCAATTGCCAATCCACTTCTTGTGCGTGTTTGTTGAACTGAATTTTGGACTGTTGCTGGGCCTTGCCCATGCAGTTAGCAGAATACAAATGAGTGTGTATGAGGTCTTGTCTGAGTTTTTCTACATATTGGTCCACTGAGACACAGTCTGCAGAAGGGGTGTGCAGGTCAAACAACAGGTGTTCAGGTAATCTCATGTTTCTACCAGTCATCACCTCAAAGGGTGTCAACTGGGTGGTGGCTGATGGTGTGCCCCTAATTGCCATAAGGAGTAACAGCAGTAGGGAATCCCAATCCTTGGGATTGTCCTCAATGAATTTGGAAAGCATCTGCTTAATCTGTCTGTTTACCCTCTCTACTTGACCTGATGATTGTGGGTGGTAAGGTATGGGAAACTTCTGATGAACTCCGAGGAGTTCAAGTGCTTCTTTCATCAACTCACCTGTAAAACTGAGAGGTAGACCCCACCTGGAGAACATCTGTTCTACCAGGATTTTGGCAGTGGTTTTAGCAGGACATGTCTTAGTGGGGAAAGCTTCAACCCACTTAGAGAAAAGATCAGTTACTGCACCACAAGGGCATATTTGTTGTTTCTACTGGTATTAGTCAGGGGGACCAAGAAAATCAATTTGTATGGCATGCCAAGGGCCAGAATGTCTTTGTGGTAGCAGTTTGGCATTTCATTTGGTAGGGATGGGGTTGTTTTGTGCACACACAAGGCAGTTGTCTATGTACTGTTTGACATCTTTGATGATGCCAGGCCACCAGGCAGTGGTCTTGAGTCTGTGGAGTGTGTTTTCCACTCCCTGGTGTCCACCAGTGGGGGTGTCATGCACTTGGTGCAAAAATTTGGACCTGAGATGATGAGGGACCACTCACAATTTGGTGGGGGTGTCATCTGGTTGATACCAGCTGAGCTTGTCATCAGGGGACAGGTGTAACTTACCTTCATGCCTTCGGTAGGGGTTATGGGTAGGTAAATTCTTCTCAGTACCTTTGTCCAAGAATCTGAACACATCTTTGAGTTCAGAGTCTACATGTTGGGCTTCTGACAAATCCAAGGGGGAGAAGGGTTCAGGTTTCTTCCTGACTGCTGCAATGTGTATGGACGCTCTGGCCTCTGGATGATCCATCATTCAGGTGTCCTCCCCTTGGGTCCCTTCCTTTGCAAGGGTGTCAGCAGTGTTACTGAAGGCATGATTGGGGTTGTGTATGGAGTGGGCCTTAACTTTGTGTACATTGAGTTTGTGTGCAAACTTCTGTGCTAGTGTATGAATGTATATTACCAGTTCCTTGTGTTTCACTGGCGTGCCATCAGAAGAGGTAAAGGAGTTCTTCTGCCAGAAAGGAAGAAATTCTGTAAGGGAACAACAAACCCAGTTAGAGTCTGTGAAAATGATGGTATCCTCGGTTCCATGCTGGATGAACTTGAGGGTGCAGGCCACTGCTGCCATCTCTGCATGCTGTGATGATGCCACACTGCAACACTTAGAAATCTTAACAGTGTTACCAAAAGGGTAAATTACTAATATGCCCATTCCTGCTATTTGCTCTCCCTGGTAATAGGAAGCTGATCCGTCTGTGATGACACGACACAATGAGATATTCTCAAATAACTGTGGTGTAGCAGGAAGGAAAAGATTTGGATCTGGTAGATCAGGTGGCTGCAGTGTACAGTCATGGGGTTCTCCTTGGAAAAGGAGACCATGCACCATCATGGATGGCAACTTGTTGGGGTGAACTTTAATGTCTCTATCCTGTAGAAGGAGGGACCAGTGTGTCAGTCTGGTTTTAGAGACTGACCCATCCTTTACTCTGTCTGATAGCAAAAAGGTTGTTGGGGTGTGGTTTGTATTGATGATCGGGGGGGAGTACCCAATGATATACAGAAAGTGCTTGACAGCCCAGTAGGTGGCCAGAAGGTTCCTTTCACAAAGGCTGTATTTCTGTTCCAACACTGCAGACATAGCAATGTCAGAGGTAGCATATTCCAGATGGAATGGCACAGCTGGATTGGGGTTCACCAAAGCTAGAGCTGAGGCCAGGGCCTGTTTCATTGACATCACAGCTTGAGTGTGAATTGGACCCCAAATCTAGGGGACATCCTTTTTCAGTAGTTCATACAGAGGGGCGGCCTTCAGAGCAAAATCACAAATAAAATCTCTAGAATAGTTTACCATACCTAGAAACCTTCTAAGGGTGGCCACACTGGTGGGCAGTGGCAAATCTTGCAATCCTTGGATCTTCTTCCATGTAGAGCTTCTGCCCTGGTCTGTTATCCTCAGGCCCAGAAAGAGTACCTCTCTCTGACATAGTTGTGCTTTTACAGGGTTACATTTGAGGCCTGCCCTCTGGATGAGGGTCAGTTGTTTGTCTAAGAGATCTAGATGTTGTTCTTGTGTGGCTGTGGCCAACAATAGGTTGTCCACATACTGCAAGAGACACTGGGGTGTAGGGAAACCTTCAAGGGCGTCTATCATGTGCAAATGGAAAAGGGAGGGGCTGCTGTGGAACTCCTGTGGTAAGCAGGTCCATGTGCACTGCCTGCCCTCAAAGGTGAAGGTGAACTTGTATTGACTTTTGGGGGCCAATGGCAATGACTTGAAACCATTGGAGATGTCCAGGGCACTAAACTATTGTCAGTCAGGGGTGAGTAGTCATAGCAGATCTGGTGCTGATGCCACAGTTGGAGCACAACTCGGGGTGACCTGGTTTAGTCTCCTGTAGTCAATAGTAAGTCTCCAGGTGCCTGTGGGTTTTTTCACAGGCCAGACTGGGGGATTTGCAGTAGAAACACATGTCCTGATTACATGTTGCTTGAGAAGTGATTTAATTGTTTCCCTAAGAGAAGGCAAGGCCTCAGGTGGAAAGGGTATTGCTGTTGCCTCTCATGCGTTGGGTCTGTCACTTCAAAGACGTGTGCATCCTGCCACAATCATGCCTTTGTAGGATGGGGAGGAGCTTTGGAAAAAGCTCATGGTTCTTAAACAAATCTATGACATCATAATCCTTATTGTTTGCAGAGATTGTTGCAACCACATGTGAATCAGGGATCATGATGGTGTGATATTGTCCCTGAATTTTGTATTAGTAACATGTTGGCTAGGTCCACCACACAGCTGTGTGGTGCCAAAAAGTCAATTCCGATTATAATAAGGTGATCATGCAATACCATCAGCTGAAAGGTGTGATATGCCTTCGGGTGTCCCAGTGTTACAGGTAGTGGCAGGGAGCGGTGTGCAGGTAACCAAGTTCCATCTACCCCAGACATATTGGTCCTCCATCCGGTAGACCAAGGTGATGTGTCTGGGTTGTCCTCCTGTAATACAGACACAGCCACACGTGTATCCAGTAGTACTGTCAGTAGTCGGACCCCGACCTCGGCCTCTGTGCAGGGACTTCCGTTCGTATTCAAGACCAGCTTGTTTACAATACAGACTGGGGTCTGTAATTGTCAATCTGTCCTAGTGGAGGTCTGGGGAGGCTCCTGAAAAAGTGTTAAGGCCTGGTTCCTTTGAACCACTTCACCATGCTGTACTGATGCTATATAGGGAGCCGCTTCCGGGTTCAGGCCTGTAGGGGCCTGATAGCCTGGATTTGTGGTATCTCCACAGTCTGCTGAGGCCTGCTCTCCCAGTTGTATTGCTGCAAGGGCCTGAACAAGAATGGCATCCGTTACGGAGCTTACTTGCCTGAGAAGATCTTGGAATTTCTGGTTTTCATCGGCTATTTCCCTATATGAGTGGCCTGATTTTTGATGTTTACCCTTGTTGTTTTAATGGTGTTTCTTATTTTTGTGGTAGTTCCAGTTCCCACCCCAGGATTGTTGTTGTTTTCATTGTTGGGCCTGCTGGGTCTGTTGGTTGTCTGTGGGGAGAGATTGTTTCTCCTGGGCCTGCCCCTCCACTGTGTAGTGCGTCGTGGCCTCCGGAATGGCTTCCACGGCAGCTACTTTCTTGGAACCAGAGCCTGGATCATGGATGTAGAGTTGATAAACTCTCTCTGTTTTCTGAAGAATATCAGCAAATCTCTCCATGTTGGAATAGGTGGTTGGCTCTACCTTTTCTCTTACTGCAGGGATCATGTTCCTGAGGAACAGGGTCTTATACTCAATGAGGTCCACATCTGCGGCTTCTCCTGCAAGGTGCTTCCCTGCTCAGTAGGCCATCCAGAGCCTCTGGTGGAAAGTCACTGGACTTTCTTTCTCATTCTGTTTGACAGGGTATGCGAGCATTACTCCCACTACACCTGGGTTGTGTGCAGTGATGAGTTCAGCTGCTTCTTCGTCAAAGGTGACGTGGCCATCCTTGAGGATGACATCGGGGAGTTTTGCCCACAGGCCAGGATCGATGGTGTGGTATAGGATCTGGACCTGGTAATCTGCCTCAAGACTAAGCATTTCACATTTAGCACACACCTTTTCCAAGTGGCAACTGAGGTTGTCGGATGGGCTCCTTCGACCAATTCTTTCAGCTATTTGCTGAACAGTGTAGGCCATTTGTAGAGGATTATTGGGATGATCAAGTGGAGGTAGATTACCTCGGGCACCTTCCAGGGCTGCCTGAGCTGCAGCTTCTGCCAAAGTGTAGACCATTCCATCCCAAGTCGTGGCCTCCTGCAGCATCTGTCTGATCTGCGTTCAGAGTGTTCACTTACTTCTGTCGGGTAGGGTCACATTGCCTAAGGCGGCATCAGTCATTTTCTCTATCTCTTCCTTATCATCCACAGAAATAACGACGATCGGTGGTGCTGTTGTGACTAGGCCTGGGCCTGCTCTCCCCCTATCATGGGGGTCGCCATGTTGACATCGCCCATGATGTGCATCATGCTGTTGATGATGTAGGGACATGGTGTCATGTGACAGGGGTCCGCCATGTTGTGGATGGTGAGGAAGGTTGTCTGGGCCAATATAGGGGCGTGACTGGGTGTTATACTGGGAGATGTCATCATTATACCTCCTCCTCCTCCTCCTCAGATGACATCGACAAGGCTGGGGCTATGCCTCCCATTGCCTTGATGCGACCAGCCAGCACCTCTCGTTGATGGCACAGTTTTCCCATTTTAAGTTCACAATCCTCATGACTCACTTTTGCAACATTTGATCCACATCATCCTGCATCTGCTTCTGTAACACTCTATATGCGGCGCTCAATTCGCAGTTGTCCTTAGTAGCTACTCTTAAGTCATTACGTACCTGGTTTATCTCGTCCAGTAACTCTCCAAACTCCTCACACATCTGATCATTCATTCTACTTAACAAGTCATTCATTTGCAAAGCCTGCTTCTTATCCTGTCTCAAACTTTCACACTCCTGCCTCAACATACAAAGTTCCTGCTCACCTGCCTGAGCAGAATAATGCAAAAAAGGGAATCCTTTTCATTCCGCAGAGTTTGGAGCTCAGACTCCAAATCCTGCTCACTTCTTACACATTCAGTTTCCTGCAATCCCATCTCCTGCTTAAGAGATGAGATTTGAAGTTCAAGGAATCGAAACCTCACTTCGGAGGCCTCCAGAGCAGCATAGAGAGCTACGACCAACAGCCCTTTAGCTTCTTGGTTTCTGGGTGTTTGTCTCATCTCTGTGTACTGGGTTGAAATCCCCAGCACAGAGTTTTTGGATTGACTTGCATCCTGAGCGAAGTCAGCCCATCATCCATGGGAGGCAAGGAAGTCTGAGACATCGAGTCTCAGTTCTGTTCAGATATTTGATACGGTGGCCATTGCGTGGGAGGGAATGAAAAATCAAACTGTGAAAAGGCACCGTGCTGTGTATCGATCCACAACAGGTGCACTAGTTCACAGTCAGGCTACTGTGTACTTGTGAGCTTGCAATTCAAAACTGCTGTAGCATGGGTTGAGTTGGCTTCGACCACACCCAGTAAGCAGCCAGACTTTGCAAGTGATTACAAAGTAGGTGAAAAATGGGAGAGGTGGTGTGGGAATGCACACCTACTGTCCCTATTGGGAAGGGAAAAAGTTTTAGCAACAAATGAAACTTTGCAAACACCAAATATTGCCTGCACACGGTCGCCAAGTGTCAGGAGATCTAAAACTCACTTATCAGGTTCTTGCCAATAATGGACATGCAAGAAATCACAAACACGTTGCATAAGAGTAATAAAGCCTGTTTATTACTACCAAAAGGGAAATCACAGTTGCCCTAAGCAGTTCTTACCAGAAGGAACTGGGAGTCAATGCTAAGCGTTCTCTATACCTCGAGCATTCTCCGTGTTTCCTGGGGTCTCCGATGTAGAAGACGAAATGTCTTACATTATATACCTAAGATAATTACCATGGTTACTGTAAGAGAAACATTTCTAGTTACAGAGATGAGCCCTATTGGCTAAATTGGAGGTGGCTCCACAGTCCAAGATAACATTATACAATTTTGTTATAGTCATCACTTTGTAGAAACAAAGAGGTACAGTTTGTACATAGCCGTGTAGTAATACAAATCATCAGAAGATGGTAATGCTGACTCATATATCATAATCATTACAAGGACACAGATGTCCTAACATCTATTAAGCAAGAAATACATATGTATATTGGAAAGTAAAGTGTATAGCAATAATGTGCATACATATCCTGACATCTACTCTTATACGGTAGATGCCCTTAGCCCTAGATATTAGTATAACATATACCTTTTAGCCCTAGATATAAGGGACATACAATGGTGAGCTGTCAGATAAATGATTTATCTACACAAGTGCTGTTTGACCTCTGGTAACTTCACGAGTGGCGTAAGCCATGAGTGAGGTGTCCGAGGTCAAACAGTACAAGTGTAGATAAATCATTTATCTGACAGCTCACCATTGTATATTTCATTTATGCAATAGGGATGCTTCTATCAGTGCAGGAACATTTGGTTTTGGCTGTTTATCTTCTTTTTTTTAAATGATCATTTCTGGGACTTTCTGGGACTTTCGGTTAACTTTCCTGGTGTATGTCCGCCTAGCCGGGTGGTTGCTATTAAATGAAACACCACTTATTTTGTAGAGAACTTCTTGCTGAACAAATGTCATGGTGACAGTATCATGCTACCTTTTTTGTTTTAAAGTTATTCGCATTAGTTTGATGAAAAAGTGAAACAAAAATTTAATTTTATGCTGTTTTTTGCTAATTATAAAAAAAACTAAAAGGTATTTAATAATGAAACGTCACTCATTTTGTAGATATTTTCATGCTGAACATTTTTTGTGCTCATTGTACCATGCTATCATTTTTAGTTTTAAAGTGATTCACATTTGTTTGTCGAAAAAATGAAAAGAAAATTGAATTTTATGCTGTTTTTTGCTAATTATGAAAAAACTAAAAGGTATCTATGAATGAAACACCACTCATTTTGTAGATATTTTTGTGCTGAACATTTTTCGTGCTCACAGTACCATGTTATCATTTTTCATTTTAAAGTTATTTATATTTGTTTGTTTGAAAAGTGAAAAGAAAATAGGATTTTTTGCTGTTTTTTGCTAATTATAAAAAAACACTAAAAGGTATCTATAAATGAAACACCACTCATTTTGTAGATATTTTTGTCCTGAACATTTTTCGTGCTCACAGTACTATGCTATAATTTTTCGTTTTAAAGTTATTCACATTTGTTTATCAAAAAAGTGAACAAAAAAGCTTTGATTGACAGTTTACATCTATCCCACATATGTGGTATAAATCAAGGGTGGTTAGATTTATCCCACATATGTGGAAATAAATGGATTTATAAAATGGGCATAGCACAAGAAGAATATTGATTGGCTATAAAATCAGTGCCATATATGAATTACACATAGAAAAAAAAGGACCGGCAAACAAATCAATGCCCCTCAATAGAATGTTGACAAAAAAATGGGACGTTGATAAATGTAAAGTTAGCCATCTTGTTTTCACGCTTATCGAGAGCCATACAAGTAATCTAGTTAAGCATGTGCAGCAGGCGGGGGGTGCAGCGGGGCATTTGAAACTCTGAAGAGCAAGATCGCTGTTGCAGGGAGACGGAAGGACGGAGGTGATTGTATGTTTGCTCCAGCCTCAGTCACCACCCGGGACAAGCGCGACAGGCGAACCCTGTGCAGTGGGTTTAAAGTTTTACAACTTGGCTAGCTGCTGGATCAGAAGAGCGAACAAAAAGGGCAGTATTCTTCTTGTGGAGTTCTTAGGTGTGTCTGGAGAGAACTACAACCGCTCTCCCTCTCTAAGGAAAGGACGTTTTAGCCGTGTTGGTCCTTGGAAACTGGATAGTGCGTGTGTGTGTGTGTGTGCGCTCGTGCACCCGTGCGCGCAGGGGGGGGGTCCTGCCTAGCAGCCTGCCAAAACCATGATGTAATTGTGTTGCTGGCGGAAGGACTATTTTACCAGAAGTTCTGATAAAAAATGCCTTTTGCTGCTTACAGGTGTGCTATTTTGTGGGGGCAAAAATAATAAAAAAAAAGTTTACCATTTTAGAAGCACAATAAAACACTCCAGGGTATGTGTTGAACAGATATTACTGCAATTCCAGGGGCTGAAGGCACTCGGCAGGGCCTCGTGCCTTACTACGCCCCTGGGCATGTGGTAATATCTGTTCAACACACACCCTGTCGTGTCTTATTGCTTACTTATTCAATGCCTTTTGGTCTCACACCTATTGCATAAATTAGTATAACATATACCTAAATGCTAGCTGTCTGTGGTGTACCTCAGGTGGTACCAATTAGGGTGCAGGGACCTCATGTAACACAGTCCAGAGCACTGCATCCCACAGTTAGGACATGAATAGCTGGCCTAACCCAGCCAGCCACCCACAGGCAGGCTGCAGATGTGCACCCAGGTGCACAGCAACCTGGCAGCCCTGGTGGACTAGAGGTACCCCCTTTTCATCCCCAATCTATCCAATCCCATCCCTAAAGAGCTCCATAATGTAGGGCCCCCACCAGACCTGATCGCACCAGAGGAAACCATGGTCCATATCCATAGTGTAGAGGATTTCCACCTACCAGCCCAGTACACAGACACCCTCTCTTCCCTCATACCCGACCTGTTGCAGAAAGTGGCACTGCCCTCCACACCCTGCCATGGCCAGCCATTGACTGCACTGAACCCAGGCTGGAGACCTGCACTCTGGAATGACCCAACTGGCTGTACCATGCATTGGGGCACCATGTAAACTGCAGACCCACCAGTGTACAGAGTCGTGAGTATGTCCCTGGCAACCATAAGAGGGAATTTATATACCTTCAATGCATGCCTTGCCGATGCTGTATCTTCCTACTGTTATATACTGCTGCAAGTCCACACTCTCCCCCGTTCCCCTGTGTAACATGCCACCCTCTGGACTGCTGAGGTATCCCAGGTGCCATGGGGTGCAGTATCCTGCAATGCCATTTGCAGTGTATGCTTCAGGCTATGGATAATTCATCCGCAGTTCTCCAGTTGTACAAACGAATCAGAGGTTGGCTGTTATATGCCTATTTTGGGACCTGTGTGAGTTGGTACAGCATTGGCCATCACCTGCACTGAGCAGTGCAATAGCACTGGGATGATGGATCTGCATGCGAGTGCCAGAGGTGTATAGCCACTGGGTATTATCACCCACACACAGCTCATAGCTATGCATAACACATTTCAGCAACCTACTGTGAGTGTGCAGTCACATGCTGATACAGTGATATGATCCCATCACAGAGCCATTCGTCACAGTGGGCAGGGCTGGGGGGGCAGGGTGGGAGGTGTCTGTGCACCGTTGAGGGAGAGTGGGAGCCACTCTGCTATGGACATGGACTATAGGTGTATTCAGGTGCAATCAAGGATGGCATCGGGGTCCTTACAGTATGGAACCAATAGAGCCTGAACTCTGGTACGATTGGGGCTGGTGGAATAGGTGGGGGGTGCCACTTTATGAACAGAGACATCAGGGCCTGTCCCACATGGGACCGATCGGGGTCGGGGCTTGGGAGCGAGCCCTGCTCTGGTGCATTCATCCCCATGCCAACATGCGAATGGGCCAGTAATGAGTATGCATAAGGTCCCTTTGCACCCTGCATGCTCAATTAGTTCATTTGCATTCATGGGCTGAATATCGCCTATGGGGGCTGCAGCACATACTGGTATGTGCCACGCATTCCCCCCTGGAAGGTATTCAGTCGGGGTCACCCTGGATGCACCTGACTTGGCAGCCGCCTGCACTGTGACTGCCATCCAGGGTCACCTTTTCAACAGGTACAATGAAGCCCATCAGGATGAATTGCAGTGTCACAGGTTTACTTCATGACACAAGGGATTAACTCCCATTGAAATTACATTGTTTGCTGCAGTAACTTTACTGCAGAATTCTGCAGTGCTGCACTTCATCCTGGTGGTCTTCACTGTAAGCACACCCTGTACAGGTGGTGCATTCTCTTTGAATATTGTATCAGTGCAGACCAGAGCACACTCTTTGCACAACGCATCTTTCTGCTTGTGCATCGGTCCGGTACTTAATATTTCCACCCAGATGTAAAATAATGTTTTCAGTGTGTTCTGATTTTACATAGTGCAGCATAATATTGAGTAGATGTAGAGCCCCTCTGAAAATAAAATGCTATTACTTTTGTGACCTATCCAGGCTAAATATATAGCAATCAGCAGACATATTCTAGGAAAACGCATTGCAAAAATGTGTAAAAGGAAGACCACATTGAAACTGCCTCTCCACAGATCTGCATTGTGCAGATTCATTAGAAATAATGGGTAAAAGCATCCCAAAAGCTCTCCACAGCCATATCGGCTCTGACCAGAGTTTGTTATGTATGGGCACCAGATCTGCCCGCCTCCAAACCTCCAGTACCTCCCCCTTGTCAACAGATTTCTGAATGAGAGCCATCAAAAGCCTAGCCAGTTCTTCTGCTAGTTCTCTAATGACTCTGGGATGCAACCCATGAGGTCCCTGGGCCTTGTTTTGATCCAGCTTCCAGAGTTCTTTTTTAATGTCTGCTGTTTCTAGTACCAGGCTGTCTTCCTTTATATTATCTAAATGGTCTTTGGTTCCTAATGTTTCATTGTTATAAAATGAGGTGAATTAATTGTCGTAGTGATCAGCCATGTTGGGGTGGTCTGTGACTAATGTCCCATCAATGTTTTTTAGTGGGCCAATAGTTTTTTTTCCTCCCTTTTTGTTACATAGAAACATAGACTTTGACGGCAGATAAGGACCGCTTGGCCCACCTAGTCTGCCCATTCCCCTACCTACTGGATAAGCTGCCGATCCTAGTTAACCAACAGCCTATTTCTTCCTACCCCCCACAAGAATTGCCTTATGTCTGTCCCATGCATTCTTGAATTCTCCCACTGTTTTTGATCCCACAACTGCCTCAGGAAGGCCATTCCATGCATCCACACCCTCTCTGTGAAAAAAATACTTCCTCACATTGCCCCTGAGTCATTCTCCCTCTATCTTCAAATTGTGTCGCCTTGTTCTTGAACATCTCTTTTTATGAAAGATGCTACGCTCTTGAACTTTGTTGATTCCCTTGAGGTACTTAAAAGTTTCTAATCATGTCCCCCTCTCCCTCCTTTCCTCAATGGTATACATATTAAGCTCCTTTAGTTTCTCCTCGTATGCTTTGTTGCAGACCCTGTACCATTTGTTACCCTCCTCTGGACTGCCTCCATCCTGTCTATGTCCTTGCGGAGATGGGGTCTCCAGAACTGGATGCAGTACTCCAGATGAGGTCTCACCAACTGTCTGTACAGAGGGATAACAATTTCCTGTTTTCTACTGGTGATGCCTCTCCCTATACATCCTAGTATCCCCCCAGCCATCCCTACTGCCTTCTCACATTGCTTGCTAACCTTTAGGTCAACTGATATGATTACCCCAAGGTCCCTTTCCATTTTTGTTATTGTTACTACCTCCCCCCCATTGTTTACTCTTCCCCGGATTTTTGTTTCCCAGGTGCATTACTTTGCACTTCTGTGCATTGAATCCAAGCTGCCATACTTGACCATTCCTCTAACCTTACCAAGTCCTTTCTCATCCTTTCCACCCCCCTCGTGTATCAACCCTGTTGCAGATCTTTGTGTCGTCTGCAAAGAGGCATACTTTTCCTTCCAGTCCCTCTGCAATGTCACTTATAAAGACATTAAAAAGGACCGTACCCAGTACCGTACCCTGCAGTACCCCACTAGTAACCCCCTTTCTTCAGAGTGGACTCCTTTTCTATTACCTTCTGTGTCCTGCTGTCCAACCAATGTTTTACCCAGGCTACCACCCTGGGACCTACTCCCAGGCTGGCTTATTTGTCTATTAATCTTTTATGTGGGACTGTGTGAAATGCCTTGTTAAAGTCTAGGTAGGACATATCCACAGCCTCTCCCTGGTCTACTACTTTGGTCACCCAGTCAAAGAAATCGATTAGATTCATCTGACATGTCCTTCCTGCTGTGAATCCATGCTGCCTTGAGTCCTGTGCCCCACTAGCCTCTAGATACTCAACAATTCTTTCCTTCAGAAGTGATTCCATCATTTTCCCTACCACTAAGGTCAAAATGACAGGTCTGTAGTTCTCTGCCTCTGTCTTGCTCCCCCTTTTGTTAAGGGGAATCACACTGGCCCTCCTCCAGTCCTCAGGTACCACACTATCATCCCATGATTTGTTAAAAAGGATAGTCAGTGGTGTCAGTAGTTCTCCCCTTAATTCTTTTAGAATTCTGGGGTGAATCCCATTAGGCCCCATTGCTTTGTCCACCTTCAGTTTTAGGAGTTCTTTCAGAACCCTTTCTTCTGTGAAAGGACTTTGATCAACCCCTCCATCCAGAGTGCTTCTATTGATTGGATTAAGTACCCCCCTCTTCTTTTGTGAATACTGAGCAGAAGTATTCATTCAGTATCCCTGCTTTTTCACTGCCCCTCTCTGCCCACCCACCATCCCACTTTTTCAGCCTCACTATCCCTCCCTTTGTCTTTCTTTGCTCCCTAATGTACCTACAAAAGTTTTATCCCTCTTCTCAACTGAGTTAGCTATCTTTTCTTCAGTTTGGGCCTTTGCTATTCTGACTGCCTTACTTGCTTCCTTCTGCTTTAACTGGTACAGTTCTCTGTCCTGCTCCATCTGTGCTTCCTTATACTTCCTAAATGCTATCTTTTTCCTCCCTAATCTTGCCCACCACCTCTTTTGAAAACTATAGTGTTTTTGTCTTTCGTTTTGATTTGTTTATTTGCTTTACACCAAGGCTTGTTGCTTCTGTGATGGCAGTTTTGATGTTTCCCCATTGTTGCTCCACCCCTCCTTCTTGCCTGTTTGCTAGTGCTCTTCTGAGGTATTCTCCCATTTTGACAAAGTTAGCCCTCCTGAAGTCCAGTACCCTCACTTTTGTATGGCTTGACTCTACAGCTGAGTTTATCGTGAACCACACTGTTTGGTGGTCACTTGTTCCCAGATGGCTACCCACTTCTAGACCTGAGATCCTCTCTTCATTCCCATTTGAGAGTACCAGGTCTAAGATTGCTCCCTCCTGAGTGGGTTCCAACACTAGCTGTCAGAGGCCTGCCCCCTGTAGGGCATCAAGAATGGCCCTGCTCTTGCATGTGGCTGCAACAAAGGTATTCCAGTTACATCTGGCATATTCAGGTCCTCATCAACAATATCTCTCCTTTCTCTGCCATCCTAAGGATGCCTTCTTTCATTTCCTTGTCCATTTCCTCCCCGAGACTGGGGTCTGGTACAACCCCTGTGCAGATTGTGGTGCCAGTTCTAGTCTCCAGAGTGACCCACAGTGCCTCCTCTCCTCCCTAACATAGAGAGCTACTCCTCCTTCTCATCTTCTACCCTTTCTGTCTCTTCTCTGTATTGTGTACCCTGGTATGTTGAAATCCCAGTCATGGTTCTCTGTGTACCATGTTTCTGTGACTGCCACGATATCCAGGCATCCCTCTTCCATCAAGGCCACCAGTTCAGGGAGCTTGTTTCCTAGACTATGGGCATCGGTACTCATTACCCTCCATGTTTTGATGGCCTTCTCCCTTTTTGCCCCAGCCCTGTTCTTACTGCCTTTGCCTTTTTCTTTATTTACCCCTGCCCTTCTCCCTATCGAGGTCTCTATCTTGGCGTTTACCTCACTAACTACCCTGATTTTTTGGGGGAGGGCTAGGATTTCCTTGTTCCTTTTCAGTGTCCCCCTCCCCTTGGCTAGTTTAAATGCTTGCCAATGAAGCATTTAAACCTATCACCTAGGATCCTGGTTACCCTCCTGGACAGAAGCAGACTATCGTACCAGTATAGGCCTGCATCCCTCCAGGTAGACTCCCAGTCCCCAGTGAAGCCAAAACCCTGAATTGTACTCCAGTTTTTCAACCATCAATTGAATCCCATGGTACCCTAGCCTCACCCATGCCATAGACAGGCAGCACCTCCGTTGTTAATGAATGAGTAAAAGGATTTGTAATTCTCTTTTACTGTGTTAGCTAATCTAAATTCATGGGTTCATCTGGCATGATTAATGTTTTTTTTTCTTTCCTTCAGAGCTTCCTTGTAAGCACCCCAGTACGCCTGATGGCCACTTTTATTTGCCGTTGCATAAGCTTAATTTTTCCTATTTATGCATTTCTTGACCCTGGCTGTCATTCACGCTGGTGAGACTCTTGCTCCATTATTGTATTTTCTTTTGGATGGTATATACCTCTGTACTAAGTTGGTGATTTTGTTGTCAAGTATTTCACACATCTGTTGCAGAGACTGTTCTGCAAAAGCAGCCTCCCACTTCCAATCAGCCAGTTCTTTTTTCATAATATGGAAATCTACCTTCTCATAGTTGTAGACAACAGTATTACCTGTAATCACACCCTTGCGTCACTAAATGCAGAAACCTACCATGGAATTGTCACTTGAGCCTAGATGTGTTAATACCCTGCAGTCCTTTACATTATTAATCATATTGCTCCAAACCAAATCCAGTACATGTTCCCCCTGGTGTTCTCCTCTACAAACTATTTGCTGTAACTTTATGGCCTGGATATTCAAAGGGGTTGTGCCTGGCACAATGGAGTTGTGCTGGCGCAATCCCATTCCAGCGGGATATTGAGAAGGATGCCTGGCACAAGAGAACCCAATGCTCTGGGAGCGATGATAATGTATGCGCACAGATGAGGGTGTGCCCATGACATGCGGCACATCCCGGTATTCAGCCTGGGATGTGTTGTGCATATACCGGTGCAACCATGCACTGTGCCACATGGAGGGCTCAAAGTTGAGCCCCTGACCACCAAAAGGTGGGCTGCTCTATTGCAGGGTGCAACACAGCAGTCCAGCAGTGGGTGGCCACCCACCAGCCCAGAACACTGTCCCAAGCACACACAACCCTGGTGGTTTAGTGGAAACACCCCACCCATAGCTGTGATAACGTGGTATATGTCTAAAATGACATCCCTGGCAGTCCATTGCCCCCCCAGTCCCCGATACCTTGATGTGTAGGAAACAAGACCATCCCTGGTGGTCTAGTGGTCCCCCCTCCCACCCGAGTCCCCAATTCCTCGACAATTGGCAATATGAGGTCCCTGGTGGTCTAGTGGAAGCCCCCCCGGCCCATTGCCTTGATTGTGGTAAAATCCCATATCATAATGCCCTGGTGATTCATTGGCACTCCCAACCCCACCCACTCACGCAGAACCCCATGCCCACCCCACTCACCTCCGTCATCGGCGGGTGGCTACATCCCACCCGTACACCGCCGGCCGCCCGCCGAATGACAGGTACAATATGGGCTGTAAGCCCATAGGTCGCCAGTGTTGACCAATGGGCTACGGGGCATACTGTGCTGACAGTCCCAATTATGTGAATGGCTCCATTCACTAGTGGGACTGTCAGTACTAGATATGCTTGTAAGCCCATTGGTCCACACTGAGGACCAATGGGCTTACATCCCATACTATACCTGTCATCTGTTGGCAGCCAGGCAGTGTGTGGTGGGATGCAGCTGCCTGCATGACTGGGGGGAGCAGGTGTGCATGGGGTTCTGTGAGGGTAGGTGGGTGGGAGTGCCACTGATCAACGGGGTTCTGATATGGGATTTACCATGATCGCTGGCAACGGGCGGGGCTTCCACTAAACCACCTGGGACCTCATCACGCCAACTGTCAGGGAATCAGGGACTCAGGTGGGGGGGCACTAGACCACCAGGGATGGTCTAGTTTCCTACACATTGAGGAATCGGGGGACTTGGGGGGACACTAGACTACCAGTGATTACTTTAGTACCATACCGCGTGATCGCAGCTATGGGGCAGAGGAAGCCCTGGGATCCCTACAGCACACGTCATGCTGTGTAGGGCGCCAGGCGCAAGTCACCAGCCTGCCCTGTGCAAGGCATGCAAATGGGGCCATAATGACATGCAAATGGCCCTATTTGTGCCTTGCATATATTATGGCCTCATTTGCATGCCCTCTGCTGAATATAGGAGGTGATGCACCTAGCGCAGCTGCACTTAAGCTGGTGCATCTCTGTGCTCCCTATCAGTGGCTTGTGCAGGCACAGTGCCACAGCGCCATGTGCAGTTTGTGTGCTGCCCATGCCATATTCAACAGTGCTACGCCATGGCGCAGCACTGTTGAATATACCTGACCTGGCCTCCTCCGGTGATCACAGTTGCACTGTGCCCAGGCTTGTGCCACTGCCTGGTGCAGTCTGAATATCCTCGCCTATGTAAATTGCTACATGTGCAATGATACACAGGACACTGTTGAAAATGGGTTTTTTAACCTAACTGAATGTATCCTGTTAAAAAATACATTTTATCATCATCGTCATCATCATCAAACTGCTCCAGTACATTTACAAATATCAAAGCATAGCCACAAAAATTCTCATTTTGCCCAATATACCAAGATTATCGAAGCACACCAACAAATGTACATTTCACTCTCTTAGATGGCAATGTCAAAGCATAGTAATGGTATCTTATTCCTTATGAGATGTCTCTCTGGCCACCAAACAAATTTCTTCATTTCCAATCATTGAGTCTCCACCATATGTCCTCTCTTCATTGGCCAGATCCCCTGCTGGGAGTGGTTCCCGAGACCATTTAATTTGGTGGCAGTGTGGAGTAGGTGGGAGAAACAAGCAAGGAAAAGATGCAGCTGGGCTCCTGCCTTTTAAGGCCCAATCGCTGATTTGAGCTTGGTGCTCTGGAACCTGATTGGTTCCCATTAGAAGAACCTCCCCTCTGACTGACTCCTGCCACCTCACTCCTTGTACCTCACTCCTTGTGGCTCCTGCCACCTCTCCTCACTGCCACTGGTGCAGTCTGCCTTCTTTGCCACAGTTGTGGCCTCTCCCATGTGTCCGGCTACCCCTCTCCTATCCTACAACCGTGGTTGTGGCCTGAATGCCCGATCCCTCGGACAAAACTTGCATCTCCTGCCACCTCTCATTGCTTCTGACAGTGCAGCTTGATCTTCAGCTGCAGTTGTGCACCTCCTTCCTTGCCGCATGTGCAGCCTCTCTTATGCCTCTGGCTATTCCCCTCCTATACTACAGCTGTGGTTGCATCCTGGCTGCCCAATGCCTCAGGAGAAACAACAAGTAAGTAGAAGGTGCAGCTGGCCTCCTGCCTTTAAAGGCCCAGCTACCGATTTTGACTTGGCACACTGGAAACTGGTTGGCTCCTGTTGGGAACCCCTTCCCTCTGACTGGCTCCTGCTGCCTCACTCCTTGTGTCTCGCACCTTGTGGCTGCTGCTGCCTCTCCTTACTGCTGTGGGTGTAATCTGCCTTCCTTGCCGCAGTTGCAGCCTCTCCCACACCCGCAGCTACCTTCTCCTATCCAACAGCTGTGGTTGTATCCTGAATGCTCGACCCCTCAGACAAAACTTGCGACTCCTTCTGCCTCTTCTCACTGCCACTGTTGTGGTCCGAACTTCAGCTGCAGTTATGGCCAGCCATCCTTGCCACAGGTGTGGCCTGTCCCACGCCTCCAGCTACCCCTCCTATACTACAGCCATGGTTGTGGCCTGACTGCCTAACCCATCAACTGAAACAGCAAGTAAGGTGAAGGTGTGGCTAGGCTCCTGCCTTTAAGGCCCAGCCACTGATTTGAGCTTGTCATTCTGGAACCTGGTTGGCTCCTGTTGTGAATCCCTTCCCTCTGATTGGCTCATGCTGCCTTACTCCTTGCACCTAACACCTAGCTCCTGTGGCTCCTGCCACCTCTCCTCACTTCTGCGGGTTCAGTCCACCTTCCTTGCCACGGTTCAGCCTCTCCCATGCCTGTGACTACCCTCCTCCTGTCCTAGATCCACAGTTGTGGCCTGAATGCCTGACCCCTTTGGATGAAACTTGTGGCTCCTGCCACCTCTCCTCACTTCCACTGGTGCAGCGTGAGTATCAGGCACACTTGCAGCCCACCTTCTTACTGCAGGTGCAGCCTCTCCCACACCTCCAGCTACCCTCATCCAATACTACAGCCGTGGTTGCAGCCTGACTGCCCAACCACTAAGGCAAAAAAACAAGTAAGGAAAAGATGTGGCTGGGGTCTAGCCTTTTAAGTACCAGCCACTGATTTGAGCTTGGCGCTCTGGAACCTGGTTGGCTCCTGTTGGGGGCCCCTTCCCTCTGATTGGCTCTTGCCACATCATTCCTTGTGCCTTCCTCCTTACGGCTCCTGCCACCTCTCCTTGCAGCCGCAGCTTTGGTCCACTTTCCTTGCTGCACTTGCGGCCTGTCCTGTGCCTTTGGCCACCCCACCTATCCTAAAGCTGTGGTTGCGCCCCGAATGCATGACCCCTTGGACGAATCTTGTGGCTCCTGCTGTGTCTCCTCACTGTCGCCGGTGCGGTCCGAACTTCAGACGTGGTTGTGGCCTGCCTTCCCTGCTGCAGGTGTGGCCTCTCCCATGCCTCCGGCTACCCCCCTCCTTTACTACAGTTGTGGTTGCAACCTGACTGCCCAGGCCCTTAAGCAAAACAACAAGTAAGGAGAAGGTGCGACTGGGCTACTGTCTTTTAAGGTCCAGCTGCGGATTTGAACTTAATGCTCTGGAACCTGGTTGGGTCCTGTTGGGAGCCCTTTCCCTCTGATTGGCTTCTGCCACTTTGCTCCTTGCACCTCACTCCTTGCAGCTCCTGCCAGCTCTAATCCTTGCTGCCGGCATGGTCTGCCTTCCTTGCCACATGTGCAGCCTCTCTTATGCCTCTGGCTATCCCCCTCCTATACTACAGCTGTGGTTGCATCCTGGCTGCCCAATGCCTCAGGAGAAACAACAGGTAAGTAGAAGGTGCAGCTGGCCTCCTGCCTTTAAAGGCCCAGCTACCGATTTTGACTTGGCACACTGGAAACTGGTTGGCTCCTGTTGGGAACCCCTTCCCTCTGACTGGCTCCTGCTGCCTCACTCCTTGTGTCTCGCACCTTGTGGCTGCTGCTGCCTCTCCTTACTGCTGTGGGTGTAATCTGCCTTTCTTGCCGCAGTTGCAGCCTCTCCCACACCCGCAGCTACCTTCTCCTATCCAACAGCTGTGGTTGTATCCTGAATGCTCGACCCCTCAGACAAAACTTGCGACTCCTTCTGCCTCTTCTCACTGCCACTGTTGTGGTCCGAACTTCAGCTGCAGTTATGGCCAGCCATCCTTGCCACAGGTGTGGCCTGTCCCACGCCTCCAGCTACCCCCTCCTATACTACAGCCATGGTTGTGGCCTGACTGCCTAACCCATCAACTGAAACAGCAAGTAAGGTGAAGGTGTGGCTAGGCTCCTGCCTTTTAAGGCGCAGCCACTGATTTGAGCTTGTCATTCTGGAACCTGGTTGGCTCCTGTTGTGAATCCCTTCCCTCTGATTGGCTCATGCTGCCTTACTCCTTGCACCTAACACCTAGCTCCCTGTGGCTCCTGCCACCTCTCCTCACTTCTGCTGGTTCAGTCCACCTTCCTTGCCACGGTTCAGCCTCTCCCATGCCTGTGACTACCCTCCTCCTGTCCTAGATCCACAGTTGCGGCCTGAATGCCTGACCCCTTTGGATGAAACTTTTGGCTCCTGCCACCTCTCCTCACTTCCACTGGTGCAGCGTGAGTATCAAGCACACTTGCAGCCCACCTTCCTTACTGCAGGTGCAGCCTCTCCCACACCTCCAGCTACCCTCATCCAATACTACAGCCATGGTTGCAGCCTGACTGCCCAACCACTAAGGCAAAAAAACAAGTAAGGAAAAGATGTGGCTGGGGTCTAGCCTTTTAAGTCCCAGCCACTGATTTGAGCTTGGCACTCTGGAACCTGGTTGGCTCCTGTTGGGAGCCCCTTCCCTCTGATTGGCTCTTGCCACATCATTCCTTGTGCCTTCCTCCTTACGGCTCCTGCCACCTCTCCTTGCAGCCGTAGCTTTGGTCCACTTTCCTTGCTGCACTTGCGGCCTGTCCTGCGCCTTTGGCCACCCCACCTATCCTAAAGCTGTGGTTGCGGCTCGAATGCATGACCCCTTGGACGAATCTTGTGGCTCCTGCTGTGTCTCCTCACTGTCGCCGGTGCGGTCCAAACTTCAGACGTGGTTGTGGCCTGCCTTCCCTGCTGCAGGTGTGGCCTCTCCCATGCCTCCGGCTACCCCCCTCCTTTACTACAGTTGTGGTTGCAACCTGACTGCCCAGGCCCTTAAGCAAAACAACAAGTAAGGAGAAGGTGCGACTGGGCTACTGTCTTTTAAGGTCCAGCTGCCGATTTGAACTTAATGCTCTGGAACCTGGTTGGGTCCTGTTGGGAGCCCTTTCCCTCTGATTGGCTTCTGCCACTTTGCTCCTTGCACCTCACTCCTTGCAGCTCCTGCCAGCTCTAATCCTTGCTGCCAGCATGGTCTGCCTTCCTTACCGCAGTTGCAGCCTCTCCCATGTCTCCGGCTACATCCCTCCTGTCCTACAGCTGTGATTGAGGCCTGAATGCATGACCCCTCAGTCAAAACTTGTGGCTCCTGCCACCTCTGCTTGCTGCCATGGGTGTGGCCCAGACTTCAGCCACAGATGCAGCCCGCCTTCTTTGCTGCGGGTGTGGCCTCTCCCATGCTTCTGGCTAACCCTCCTATACTGCTACAGCCACGGATGCAGCCCGACTGCCCAACCCCTCAGGTGAAACAACAAGTAAAATTATAACAGAGAAAAAAAATCCATTTATACTTAGTGTGTGTGCCACAAAGTGGTCAAACAGTAAAAAAGACAAACCTGCACTCTAAAAATATTAATTGCCTTTTCTAAAGTCATTTTGTAAATTTTTTAATGATCTCAGAAATGAATCAAAAAGAATGTATTTCACAACTACAATAAGAAGCTCCAGGGCGTACATTGTTTCAGATAATGATGTTTTCCAGGTGGTGGAAGTCTATGGCCTCTTGCATCAACCTACCCAAGGTATGCCATTATCTAACAACAATGCATACCTGGAAGTGTTCTATTGCCTAAATAATCATTAGTTATCCTTGTAGTTTCATTGTTTCTTGGCACAGCTCCCAGCAGTTGTGTTGTACCAGCATTAAGAAAATGATAATGGGGAAGAGAGGTTCATTCACTCCAGAGCGTCCAGGAAACAATTTTGAATGGCAAAATTATAAAAATCTGATGGAGGTTTCCTGACTAAGCAGGGAGCATTCCAAGTCATAATGTTATAGCAGTACTAAACCTTTGTGGAATGAGTAACTTTTTTTATTTTTTTATTTATTTCAATCTAGGATTACAATACCTTTGAGCCGAGGCTCTTTTACAAAGGTTCCATGTCAGCGTGTGTAACAGTCATCATTTTTAGTTACAAACATATAGTCATTGACTTACAGACATGTAATAACCAGTACAAAGACTTGAGCTATGAGCAAGACAAGGAAAGGAGGGGTGGGTGGGGAAGTGAGGGTAGGAGAGCGAGGAGGGAAGGAGGTGCAGGGGTAAGGAGGAGTAAGGAGGTGGTTGGGGTGGGGCAGAAGTGGAGACACGGGAGGGAGGTGGCGAGGGCGGGAGACAGCAGCCAGGGCCTTGTCAAGGAATATGACAGGTAAGGTGCTAGGGGGGCAAAGGCTGATTGTAAGTGCTGGGTGCTGAGGCATGTGCAGCTGGAACGGTGGAAATGTTAAGAGGGGCAATCGCAGGATACAAGCAATGAGAGGCACAGCTTGGACTTGAAGAGGCCGAGTGTTGGAGCGGTCGCTATGTCGCTGCCAAGAGACTTGAGCCAGTTGGATGCCCGATAGGTGAATGATCTTTGTCCTTTGGTTGTGCGACATCGTGGGATATGTAGTAGATGGGAATTGGATCTCCTTGTAGTGATGTTCCTATGTCTAGGCTTAAGGGGGCACAGACATCAGGTGGGGCAAGCCCCATTATTATTTTCTTGGCCGTGATGCAGGTTTGGTATTTTATGCGTTTGTCCAGTTGAAGCCATCCAAATTGGGAATAAAGGTCACATGTGTGGGTACAGCGATGTGAGCCAGTGATGAGATGACAGGCCTTATTCAGGGAGGTTGCGATACATTTGAGAGCAGTGGTAGTTGCAGACCCATATATGATAAGACGATAGTCTATGATGCTGACGATGGAGCTTTGGACGGCCACTGACAGTGCTTCTAGGGTTAGGCGTTCCTTGTGCCAGAATAATATGCCTAACCTTGCATTGGCAGACTTTGCAACATTGCTGATATGGACAGCGTATGATAGGTGGGGATCAAGGGTGATGCCGAGGTACTTGAACGATTGTGTTTGCTCTAGGATGGCTCCTTGTTCGGTTGCAATGGAGAGGTGGAGTTGTTTGTTTTTGTTGTGGGGACTGCTGAAGACCGTAGACTTGTTTTTTTTCTGATTGAGAAGCAGTTTATGATTTAGGAACCAGGATTCGATGGAGGAGAAGGCCCGCTGAAGTTTATTTTGTAATTGGATTGGATCAGGGTCCGAGGTGAGAATCACCGCATCGTTGGCATAGAGAATTATTTGTTCTGGGCAGCTGTCCGGTACTGAGTTTAACAATAGGCTGAGGAGGAGGAGTCCCAGAATGGAGCCCTGGGGACTACTGAGCGGACTGGTCTAGGGTCCAAGAGTGTATCAGCGATTCTTACTGTTTGGGACTGTTCTTCAAGGTAGCTCTTAAACCAGCCATGGTGCAGTACTGTTGAATATCACCTGGACCTGGCCCCTGCGCATCACAGTTGAGCTGCACCCAGGCTTGTGCCACTGCCTGGTGCAGTCTGAATATCCCCGCCTATGTATGTATTGTTACATGTGCAATGATACACAGGACACTGTTGAAAATGGGTCTTTTAACCTAACTGAATGTATCCTGTTAAAAAATAAATTTTATCATCATTGTCACCATCATCAAACTGTTCCAGTATATTTACAAATATTAAAGCATAGCCACAAAAATGCTCATTTTGCCCAATATACCAAGATTATTGAAACACACCAACAAATGTACATTTCACTCTCTTAGATGGCAATGTCAAAGCATAGTAATGGTATCTTATTCCTTATGAGATGTCTCTCTGGCCACCAAACAAATTTCTTCATTTCCAATCATTGAGTCTCCACCCTGTGTCCTCTCTTCATTGGCCAGATCCCCTGCTGGGAGTGGTTCCCGAGACCATTTAATTTGGTGGCAGTGTGGGGTAGGTGGGAGAAACAAGTAAGGAGAAGGTGCAGCTGTGCTCCTGCCTTTTAAGGCCCAATCACTGATTTCAGCTTGGCGCTCTGGAACCTGATTGGCTCCCATTGAGAGAACCTCCCCTCTGATTGACTCCTGCCACCTCACTCCTTGCACATCACTCCTTGCTGCCCCTGCCACCTCTCCTCACTGCCACTGGTGCAGTCTGCCTTCTTTGCCACGGTTGTGGCCTCTCCCATGTGTCCGGCTACCCCTCTCCTATCCTACAGCTGCGTTGTGGCCTGAATGCCCCAACCTCGGACAAAAATCTCATCTCCTGCCACCTCATCGCTTCTGGCAGTGCAGCTTGACTTCAGCTGCAGTTGTGCACCTCCTTCCTTGCCGCATGTGCAGCCTCTCTTATGCCTCTGGCTATCCCCTCCTATACTACAGCTGTGGTCATCCTGGCTGTCCAATGCCTCAGGAGAAACAACAAGTGAGGAGGTACAGCTGGCCTCCTCTGCCAAGGCCCAGCTACCGATTTTGACTTGGCACACTGAAACTGGTTGGCCCCTGTTAGAACCCTTCCTCTGACTGGCTCCTGCCGCTCACTCCTTGTGTCTCGCACCTTGTGGCTGCTGCTGCCTCTCCTTACTGCTGTGGGTGTAATCTGCCTTTCTTGCCACAGTTGTAGACTCTCCTGTACCTGCAGCTACCCTCTCCTATCCAACAGCTGTGGTTGTATCCTGAATGCTCGACCCCTCAGACAAAACTTGCAACTCCTTCCGCCTCTTCTCACTGCCACTGTTGTGGCCTGAACTTCAGCTGCAGTTATGGCCAGCCTTCCTTGCCACAGGTGTGGCCTGTCCCACGCCTCCAGCTACCCCTTCCTATACTACAGCCATGGTTGTGGCCTGACTGCCAAACACATCAACTGAAACAGCAAGTAAGGTGAAGGTGTGGCTGGGCTCCTGCTTTTAAGACCCAGCCACTGATTTGAGCTTGTCACTCTGGAACCTGGTTGGCTCCTGTTGTGAATCCCTTCCCTCTGATTGGCTCATGCTGCCTTACTCCTTGCACCTAACACCTAGCTCCTTGTGGATCCTGCCACCTCTCCTCACTTCTGTGGTTCAGTCCACCTTCCTTGCCACGGTTCAGCCTCCTTCCCATGCCTGTGACTACCCTCCTCCTGTCCTAGATCCACAGTTGCGGCCTGAATGCTTGACACCTTTGGATGAAACTTATGGCTCCTGTCACCTCTCTTCACTTCCACTGGTGCAGCCTGAGTATCAGGCGCACTTGCAGCCCACCTTCTTTACTTCAGGTGCAGCCTCTCCCACACCTCCAGCTACCCTCCTCCAGTACTACAGCCATGGCTGCAGCCTGACTACCCAACCCCTAAGGCAAAAAAAGAAGTAAGGAAAAGATGTAGCTGGGGTCTAGCCTTTTAAGTCCCAGCCACTGATTTGAGCTTGGCACTCTGGAACCTGGTTGGCTCCTGTTGAGGGCCCTTCCCTCTAATTGGCTCTTGCCACATCGTCCTTATGCCTTCCTCCTTGGCTCTGCCACCTCTCCTTGCAGCCCGTGGCTTTGGTCCACTTTCCTTGCTGCACTTTGCGGCCTGTCCCTGCGCCTTTGGCTACCCCACCTATCCTAAAGCTGTGGTTGCAGCTCGAATGCATGACCCTTGGATGAATCTTGTGGCTCCTGCTGTGTCTCCTCACTGTCGCCGGTGCAGTCCGAACTTCAGACGTGGTTGTGGCCTGCCTTCCCTGCTGCAGGTGTGGCCTCTCCCATGTCTCCGGCTACCCCCCTCCTTTACTACAATTGTGGTTGCAACCCGACTGCCCAGGCCCTTGAGCAGAACAACAAGTAAGGAAAAGGTGCAACTGGGCTACTGTCTTTTAAGGCCAAGCTGCCGATTTGAACTTAATGCTCTGGAACCTGGTTGGGACCTGTTGGGAGCCCTTTCCCTCTGATTAGCTTCTGCCACTTTGCTCCTTGCACCTCACTCCTTGCAGCTCCTGCTAGCTCTAATCCTTGCTGCTGGCATGGTCTGCCTTCCTTACCGCATTTGCTGCCTCTCCCATGTCTCCGGCTACATCCCTCATGTCCTACAGCTGTGAGTGAGGCCTGAATGCATGACCCCTCAGTCAAAACTTGTGGCTCCTGCCACCTCTGCTCACTGTCATGGGTGTGGCCCAGACTTCAGCCACAGCTGCAGCCCACCTTCTTTGCTGCGGGTTTGGCCTCTCTCTTGCTTCTGGCTAACCCCCTCCTATACTACAGCCACGGATGCAGCCCGACTGCCCAACCCCTCAGGTGAAACAACAAGTAAAATTATAACAGAGAAAAAAAATCCATTTATACTTAGTGTGTGTGCCACCAAGTGGTCAAACAGTAAAAAAGACAAACCTGCACTCTAAAAATATTAATTGCCTTTTCTAAAGTCATTTTGTAAATTTTTTAATGATCTCAAAAATGGATCAAAAAGAATGTATTTCACAACTGCAATAAAAAGCTCCAGGGTGTACATTGTTTTAGATAATGATGCTTTCCAGGTGCTGGAAGTCTATGGCCTCTTGCATCAACCTACCCAAGGTATGCCATTATCTAACAACAATGCATACCTGGGAGTGTTCTATTGCCTAACTAATCATTAGTTATCCTTGTAGTTTCATTGTTTCTTGGGACAGCTCCCAGCAGTTGTGTTGTACCAGCATTAAGAAAATGATAATGGGGAAGAGAGGTTCATTCACTCCAGAGCGTCCAGGAAACAATTTAGAATGGCAAAATTATAAAAATCTGATGGAGGTTTCCTGACTGAGCAGGGAGCATTCCAAGACATGATGTAATAGCAGTACTAAACCTTTGTGGAATGAGTAACTTTTTTAATTTTTTTTTTTAATTTATTTCAATCTAGGATTATAATACCTTTGAGCCGAGGCTCTTTTACAAGGTTCCACGTCAGCGTGTGCAACAGTCATCATTTTTAATTACAAACATATAGTCATTGACTTACAGACATGTAATAACAGTACAAAGACTTGAGCTATGAGCAAGACAAGGAAAGGAGGGGTGGGTGTGTGGGGAAGTGAGGGTAGGAGAGCAAGGGGAAGGAGGTGCAGGGGTAAGGAGGAGTACGGGAGGTGGTTGCAGTGGGGGCACAACTGGAGATACAGGGGGGAGGTGGGCGAGGGTGGGAGACAGTGCCGCCAGGGGGCCTTGTCGAGGGAATATGACCGGTAAGGTGCTAGGGGTGCAAATGCTGATTGTAAGTGCTGGCTGCTGGGGCATGTGCAGCTGGAATGGTGGAAATGTTAAGATGGACAATCACAGGATACAAGCAGTGAGAGGCACAGCTTGGACTTGAAGAGGCCGAGTGTTGGAGCAGTCACTATGTCGCTGCCAAGAGACTTGAGCCAGTTGGATGCCCGATAGGTGAATGATCTTTGTCCTTTGGTTGTGCGACATCGTGGGATATGTAGTAGATGGGAATTGGATCTCCTTGTAGTGATGTTCCTATGTCTAGGCTTAAGGAGGGCACAGACACCAGGTGGGGCAAGCTCCATTATAATTTTCTTGGCCGTGATGCAGGTTTGGTATTTTATGTTTGTCTAGTTGAAGCCATCCAAATTGGGAATAAAGGTCACATGTGTGGGTACAGCGATGTGAGCCAGTAATGAGATGACAGGCCTTATTCAGGGAGGTTGTGATACGTTTGAGAGCAGTGGTAGTTGCAGACTCATATATGATAAGACGATAGTCTATGATGCTGATGATGGAGCTTTGAATGACCACTGACAGTGCTTCTGGGGTTAGGTGTTCCTTGTGCCGAAATAATATGCCTAACCTTGCATTGTCAGACTTTGCAACATTGCTGATATGGACAGCGTATATATGGTGGGCATCAAGTGTGATGCCGAGGTACTTGAACTATTGTGTTTGCTCTAGGATGGCTCCTTGTTCGGTTGCAATGGAGAGGTGGAGTTGTTTGTTTTTGTTGTGGGGGCTGCAGAAGACCATAGACTTGTTTTTTTTCTGATTAAGAAGCAGTTTATGATTTAGGAGCCAGGATTCAATGGAGGAGAAGGCCCCCTGAAGTTTATTTTGTAATTGGATTGGATCAGAGTCTGAGGTGAGAATCACAGCATCGTCGGGGTAGAGAATTATTTGTTCTGGGCAGCTGTCCAGTAGCGAGTTTAAGAATAGGCTGAAGAGGAGGGGTCCCAGAATGGAGCCCTGGGGGACTCCTGAGAGGACCGGTCTAGGGTCCGAAAGCGTATCAGCGATTCTTACTGTTTAGGACCATTCTTCAAGGTAGCTCTTAAACCAGCCAATGGAGTCAGTTGACAGCCCAGTGTTCTGAAGCTGGACAAGCAGGAGGCGGTGATTGACAGTGTCAAAGACTTTAGTTAAGTCAATGTAGATTGAGCCTAGCAGTTCACCGGAGTCAAGTGCGTTGTGGATTGCGCCGGTGAATTCAAGTAGGGCGGTGGAGGTGCTGTGACCTTTGCTGAACCCGTGTTGTTGCTTGCACAGGATGTTGTACATATCCAGGTATTCTGTGAGCTGGTCTGAGACGATGTATTCTAGTGCCTTGGAGAGTGGGGGTAGTAGGGAGATAGGTCTGTAGTTATTGTGGGCAGTTTTTTCACCACTTTTATGGATTGGAGTGACAGTGGCAGATTTCCATCTATCCAGGAACTGGCTAAGGCTGAGGGAGAGGTTGAAAATTCTGGTCAGAGAACTAGAGCACTTCATCAAGTGAGAGACAGGATTTTGAGATCGAGGAAATCATTACTGAATCTTGATTTACCAAGGGCTTTGGTAACATATTTGCATACTTGAGAGCCTTGACTGCTTTGAAGTAGAAGCAGGGGAGCTGGTGGGTAGTGTTCATTGCGGACAGAGAGGCTTCACCATCTTTGAAGTAGTCCTGGGGTAGGACAGCACTGAGGTCGGTAAAGGCTTTGTTAAAGGTATCCGCAATGGTTTTTGGGTTGAGGGATGTGGTTCCGTTGATGTTGAGTATTGATGGTGGGGTTTTGGGTGGATTCCCAATGAGTTCCTTTATGTTCTTCCAGAATTCCCCACCATTGCCCCAGGAGTTTGAGAGGGCATGCTTATAGTAGGTGGACTTCATTTGCCAGATGGTTTTGGTGCAGTCATTGCGGGCACGTTTGTAGTTTTGGATGTCGTTTTGCCTTCCAGAGTTTCTGGCCAACTCCCATAGGTGGTCTCTTGTTTTTAGCATCCTGAGGAGGTCACCTGTGAGCAAAGGGTTGCTGAGTGATTTGATTTTGCATTTCTTAATAGGAGCATACGTGTCACAGGCCACAGTGAAGATGTTTATGAAGTGGTCAAGGGCAGTGTTTATGTTGGTTACATTGAAGATAGGGGACCAGTCTTGACGGAGGAAGTGGGATTTGAGTCAAGGAAGGTGACCATGGGGTAGAACCTTGCTGGTGATAGTTTTTGGCAGTTGTTTGATGAATTTATTTGACGAGGTGCAGCTAACAGGGGAGTGGTCACTGTGAGAGTCAGGGAGGACATTAGTGTTAGATATCCACGATGGGTGACTGGTAAGGATCCAGTCCAAGAGTGTGCTGGTGCTGGTCCTGTAATTTTTCCTGGTTGGTGAGTCAACCATTTGTGTGAGGTTTGCCGCAGCAATGGTATCCCTGTGTGCACCAGCATCGGCTGCAGGCCAGTTGATGTTGAAGTCACCTAGGAGGATGGATTCAGTGTCTGGTGGGAGTGACTTTACAAAATCAAGAACAGCTGTTAGACCAGTTCCCTGTTCTTTGGGAGGGATGTAGATGGTGGCAACAGTGAGGGTTTTGTTTTGGGCTCTGAGGAGGATTCTCACTGGTAGTATCTGAGCAGTTGTGGGTTGGAGTGAGGTAATGATGTGGTGCCCCTGTATGGAGTCTTTTAGCCAGAGAGCGCAGCCCCTGCCTCTTTTGGAGAGGCGATCCAGCCTAAAGATGTTGTAGCCAGGAAGGCTGATTGCATGGTCCGGTACTGATGGCATGAGCCAGGTTTCAACAACTGCCAGGATGTCAGGGTAGTGTTGGCTGGTGAAGACCTGTAGAGCATTCATTTCAGGAAGGAGGCTGCAGATGTTGATTGATATGAATGAGAGGGCACCCAAAGGCTTGCTCAGATTAGTGGCTTTACAGCAGAATGGGCCTGGGTTTGGGTGCATGTTGCCTGACAGCATTAGGATAAGGAGGACTAGCCTCAAGGAGCTGCAGCGTATTTCTTTAAGGGAATGTTTTCACCTGCTAGCATTGCAGGAAATTGCCGAGCATCAACGATAGTGGGTGAGGGTAAGCGTAGACAGGGGGGACCAGAGTGGAAGGTTAGGACCAGTGTAGGTGTAGGACAGTTTCATGGTGGAAGGATGTACCCTGAGCAAGGGCAGGACCGTGTGCAGCGTGCCCATGTGAGGAAGGACAGGAATGTGGAAGCTGTGGGGAGGGAGGAAAGCAGGCTTTGGGGCATGCAGTAGGGGAGGAAGACAGGCAAGAAGAAATAGAATAGGGTAGAGAATGGTGAGGCTTGATTAAGGAAGGATTTGGGGTAGGTGGAGGGGGGGTTAAGACAGACTGGCGGGGCTAGAAGAAGGGGTTGGAAGAGCAGTAGCTGGATCAGTGGGAAGTGAGGATATAGCCAGGAAGGCCAGGCAGCGGGAGTGGGAGGTGGTGACTAAAAGATGGGGAGTCCCAAATCAGGTACCCAATGGAGCACGAGTGGGGGAGCAGAGCAACCAGGGGGTGTGGAGGAAGGTCTATAAAGTTAAGGTCGGAGGGGGGAGGAGGAGTGGGCATAAAATTTCGGCCGTTTGCCATAGAAATGAATGGGCACAGCAGCCCCGAGCAGATCAAAGTTTTAGCTGGCTCAAGAGCCAATCCCCGAGCAGGAGGCAAGAGACCATCCAATCAGGGCATGGTACAGATACCATGGGGCCAATGGCACAGCTCTCAGCAGTCCCGGTGGTTCAGGAAAGTCTTACAATGGTTCAAGAGGATCTCGAGGGTGGGAAGGAAGGTATATAGCAAGTAAAGCAACTGTGTCTTTCAGAGGGTAGACTTTTTTTTTTAAATGAAAGAACAAGAATCCCTCTAGTAGCAGGTCTGTATAACCTGCTAATGAAAAACTAGCCAAAAAAAAACTTCTATTAGACACTTGAAATGTGCTTAGTTCTATCTAAAATCTATTTGTTAAAAGCGCCAGGTGGCAAAAGCAGGGCAAAGTCCTGGCCAATCAGAGTTGGGGTTGGAAGCACCCATGTCTGATTGGCTGCGCTGTCACTGTACCTTCCAAGGAGATGCCTGGCTCACCTGTGCCATGGCTTGAGGACAGGAAGTGCATCCTCAGGATCACAAGAACAGATGCAGGGGAGTCTGAACTGGAAGTCATTGTCCACCTAGGGACAAATGACTTGGCTCATCATGAGATTAGAGCAGTGCAGGAGGACTTTGTAGAGTTCGGGAGGGGCCTAGGACAAGTAGCGCACACAGTATCCTTCTCAGAGGTGCTGCCTGTCAATGGCATGGGTGAGACGAGGGTACTTTGCACCATGCAGTTTAATGAATGGTTGAAAAAATTGTGTGGAGCACAGGGGTTTGGCTTCATTGGGGACTGGGGTTCCACCTGGAGGGACACCAGCCTATACTGGCAGGATGGTCTGCATCTGTCCAGGAAGGAACAAGTCTTTTGAGCAATTGGTTTAAATGCTTCATTGGCAAGCTTTTAAACTAGTCAAGGAGGCACGATAAGCAGAAGGAAAATCCCAGCCTCCCTACAAAAACAGGGTACTAAATGAGAAAAGACCGAGGTAGAAAGGTCAGTGGGGTTGCTGCCACAGAAGGTAAAACCATCAAAAAATGGAGAGCAATGAGTACCAATGCCAGCAGTCTGGGTAACAAGCTTCCTGAATTAGTGGCCTTGATGGAGGAGGAACATCTGGATATTGTGGCAGTCACAGAAACGTGGTACACACAAAACCATGACTGGGACGTAAACATACCAGGATATACTATCTACAGGAGGGACAGGGAGGGTAAAAGAGGAGGAGGAGGAGCTCTTTACATAAGGGAAGGAATCAAAGCAACAGAACAAAAGGGTAAACAAGGGGGAGGAGAAGAAGCACTGTGGGTTAATTTGGAGACAGGCAATGGCACCACAATCCGCACAGGGGTTGTATACAGACCCACCTTTCAGCGGGAGGAAATGGACAAGGAAATGATAGAAAGTATACTTAGAATGGCAGAAAAAGGGAAGATATTGCTGATGGGTGATCTGACTATGCCAGATGTTAACTGGAGTGCAGTTGCAGCCACTTCTAAGAGTGGGATTCTAGATGCTCCTACAGGGGCATGCCTTAGACAACTAGTATTGGAACCCACTTGAGAGGAGCAATCTAGACCTGGTTCTCTCAAATGGAGATGGAGAGAGGATCACAGATGTAGAAGTGGATAGCCATCTGGGAACTAGCAACCATCAACAGTATGGTTCTACACAAACACAGCAACAGAGTCAAGCCATACAAAGGCAAAAGTACTAGACTTTAGGAGGGCTGACTTTGCTAAAATGGGTGAGTGCCTAGGAATGCACTAGCAAATGGGCAGGAAGGAGGGTGGGAAGAACAATGAGATAATAAAGCTGCCATCACAAAGGTAACAAGCCTTTGTGTGAAGCAAATAAACAAAACAAAACGATGTAAGAAACCACTATGGTTCTCAAAGGAAGTGGCAGTGAAGGTTCAAGAGAAAAGAAGCATTCAGGAAGTACAAGGAATCACAGAAGGAGCAGGACAGAGAATTGTATCAGTTAAAGCAAAAAGGAAGCTGGGAAGGCAGTCAGAACAGCAAAGGCCCGAACTGAGGAAAGATAGCCAACTCAGTTAAGAAGGGGGATAAAACCTTTTATAGGTACATCAGGGAGCCAAGGAAGACCAAGGGAGGATAGTGAGGCTTAATAAAGGGAGGAGGGTGGGCAGAGGGTGACTGTGAAAAGGCAGAGATACTAAACAAATATTTTGCTCAGTATTTACAAATGAAGAGGGGAGGTACTAAACAACAACAGAAACACTCTGGATACAGAAGTTGATACCAGCCCATTTACAGAAGAAAGGGTTCTGAAAGAACTCTTAAAACTGAAGGTGGACAAAGCAATGGGGCCTGATGGGATTCATCCCAGAATTCTAAAAGAACTAAGGGTAGAACTAGTGACACCACTGACTACCCTCTTTAACAAATCATGGGTGGATGGGGTGGTACCTGAGGACTGGAGGAGGGCAGATGTGATTCCCCTTCACAAAAGTGGGAGCAGGGCAGAAGCAGGAAACTACAGACCTGTTAGTTTAACCTCAGTGATCGAGAAAATGATGGAATCACTTCTGAAGGAAAGAATTGTCAAGTATCTAGAGGCCAGAGGGGCACAGGACTCAAGGCAGCATGGATTTACAGCGGGAAGGTCATGCCAGACGAATCTAATAGATTTCTTTGACTGGGTGACCAAAGTAGTAGATCAGGGAGGGGCTGTGGACATGGCCTACCTAGACTTTAGCACGGCATTTGACACAGTCCCTCACAAAAGATTAATACACGAGTTAGCCAGCCTGAGAGTGAGTCCCAAGATGACAGCCTGGATAAAGAATTGGCTGGAGAATAGGACACAGAGAGTAATAGTAAATGGAGTCCACTTTGAAGAAAGTGGGGTTACTAGTGGGTACCGTGAGGGTTCAGTATTAGATCGGTCCTTCAATGTCTTTATATAAGTGACATTGCAGAGGGACTGAAAGGAAAAGTATGTCTCTTTGCAGATGACACAAAGATCTGCAACAGAGTTGATGCACAAGGTGGGGTGGAAAGGATGAGAAGGGACTTGGCAAGGTTAGAGGAATGATCAAATGTATGGCAGCTTAGGTTCAATGCTAAGAAGTGCAAGGTAAAGCACCTGGGAAACAAAAACCCAGGGGAAGAGTACACAATGGGGGGTGAGATACTAACAACAACAAAAATGGAAAGGGACCTGGGGGTAGTCATATCAGATGTCCCAAAGGTGGGCAAGCAATGTGAGAGGGCAGCAAGGAGGGCTGGGAGGATATTGGGATACATAGGGAGAGGCATTACCAGTAGAAAACAGGAAGTTGTTATCCCTTTGTACAGACATCTAGTGAGACCCCATCTGGTGTACTGCGTGCAGTTCTGGAGACCCAATCTCCTCAGAGACATATACAGAATGGAAGCTGTCCAGAGGAGGGCAACTAAAATGGTGCAGGGTCTGCACTGGAAGACATATGAAGAGAGACTTAAGGAGCTTAATATATATAGCCTCGAGGAAAGGAGGGAGAGGGGGGACATGATAGAAACTCTGGCACCTCAAGGGAATCAACAAAGTCCAAGAGGGTAGCATCTTCAAAAAAGAGGTGCAAGAACAAGGGGCACAATTTGAAGATAGGGGGGGTAGATCAGAGGTAATGTAAGGAAGTATTTTTTCACATAGAGGGTTGTGGATGCATGGAACGGCCTTCCGGAGGAGGTTGTGGAGTCAAAAACAGTGGTGGAATTCAAGCATCCATTGGACAGTCATAAGGCAATTCTAGGGGGTAGGGGTAGGAAGAAGTAAGCTGCTGGTTAACTAGGATCTGCAGCTTATCCATTAGGTGGGGAAATGGGCAGAATGGGTGGGCCAAGCGGTCCTTATCTGCCATCAAATTCTATGTTTCTATGTTTCTATGAAAAACTTCTATTAGACACTTGAAATGTGCTTAGTTCTATCTAAAATCTATTTGTGAACAGCGCCAGGTGGCAAAAGCAGGGGAAAAGTCCTGGCCAATCAGAGCGGGTTTGCTGGAAGTGCCCATGTTCCAATTGGCTGCGCTGTTGCCATACCTTCCAAGGAGCTGCAGGCAGGCGTCCTGGTCTGGGTCGGTGGCTGGCTGGGTGCTGAGGTGCTGACCGACTGTGGGGGAGCTGAAGCAGCCCCGTTCAAGGGCAGGCACCTTCCAAGGAGCTGCAGGTGGGTGTCCCGGTCTTGGTCGGTAGCTGGCTGGGTGCTGACCGACCGTGGGGGAGCTGAAGCAACCCCGTTCAAGGGCAGGCAGCTTCCAAGGAATTGCAGGCGGGCGTCCTGGTCTTGGTCGGTGGCTGACTGGGTGCTGACTGACCGTGGGGGAGCTGAAGCAGCCCCGTTCAAGGGCAGGCAGCTTCCAAGGAGCTGCAGGCGGGTGTCCTGGTCTCGGTCGGTGGCTGGCTGGGTGCCAACTGACCATGGAGGAGCTGAAGCAGCCCTGTTCAAGGGCAGGCAGCTTCCAAGGAGCTGCAGGCGGGCATCCTGATCTCGTCGGTGGCTGGCTGGGTGCTGACCGACCGTGGGGGAGCTGAAGCAGCCCTGTTCAAAGGCAGGCAGCTTCCAAGGAGCTGCAGGCGGGCATCCTGGTCTCGTCGGTGGCTGGCTGGGTGACGACCGACCGTGGGGGAGCTGAAGCAGCCCTGTTCAAGGGCAGGCAGCTTCCAAGGCGCTGCAGGCACGTGTCCTGGTCTCAGTCGGTGGCTGGCTGGGTGCTGACCGACCGTGGAGGAGCTGAAGCAGCCCCGTTCAAGGGCAGGCAGCTTCCAAGGAGCTGCAGGCGGGTGTCCTGGTCTCGGTCGGGTGCTGGCTGGGTGCTGACCGACCATGGGGGAGCTGAAGCAGCCCCGTTCAAGGGCAGGCAGCTTCCAAGGAGCTGCAGGCGGGTGTCCTGGTCTTGGTCGGTGGCTGGCTGGGTGCTGACCGACTGTGGGGGAGCTGAAGCAGCCCTGTTCAAGGGCAGACAGCTTCCAAGGAGCTGCAGGCGGGTGTTCTGGTCTTGGTCGGTGGCTGGCTGGGTGCCGACCCACCGTGGGGGAGCTGAAGCAGCCTCGTTCAAGGGCAGGCAGCTGAGGCAACTTTGATGGCAGAATTCCAGAGAAACAGCAATTCTGCTTCCAGAACGCTTTGAGGATTTTGTTTTACAATTTCTGTGAACTTCTGAAAGCATACTGTAGTTTTTTTTCATCAGTGGCTTTGTTTTCACTGTGTGATTTATTATGGAGGAATACTTTTCTGCAGTTTACAATAAAGAGTCAATGTGGACTGTTGAATTTGAGGACAGTTTCAAAACAGACAATTGACCATCAAGAAAGTCAGATGGGGTCTCTAGGCAGGGTCTACGGACCAGTCAGTAAAAACTGGTGTGTTTCTGATTAAATTCATACAGTTGTTTTAATGGACTTCACAATAATTGCAGAAATGTGGTCTGAGGAATTTTAGGAGTGAAACTGTGAAATATCAATATATTCTGCTGTATAAGTCCACCATTCGGTTTTCAACAGAAATCTGTGGATTTAGTGGGAAGTTTCTGAAACCCCATGGAATTCTGTTCTGCTGGAATTTATTTGAAAATTTTGCACAGTGCTAATTGGTATATAATAATGTTTGGAAAAGTCCTTAACCAGCACCCTTTTAGTAAGCAGTAAGATATGACAGGGTGTGGGTTACTATTCCTGAGCTACTGTAGGTGCATTGTGAGGCACACAGCACTTGTGCACCTGGAAGTGTGGTTCATGAATAGTAAGCCACACCCTGAAGTCTCTTATTGTGCTTATAAAATGGGTATTCTGTACAAAAAAATAGAACATTATTTTAACTAGAATAAAAACTATAGTTACAGTATAAAGGATTAGGCATGGGGACCTGATGTGTAAAAAAATTAAAAAAATACCACCAACAGCTTAATCAGGTTCAGTTTCAGTTAGTTACCATCTGTATCCCCCCTCTCCCTGGTTGCCCCTGAAAAATGGACTTCCAGTCTCAGTAGGCCTATTGGGTCAACAAAATTCAATAAACAAAATAAATAAATAAATGATTTATCTTCACAAGAGCAGTTTGATCTCGAGTAATCTCACAAGTGATGTGCCCAAGATCAAACTGCTTAATTGAATATACAGTAGATCATTTATAGAATGAGATCCCCATCCCAAATTCCATTTATTCAACATGCAGGGACTTTGTATGTTCTTTTTTTATTTTATTTTATGTTAGTTTTCTTTTTTTTTTTACTTTTCTTTTTTGATTTAGTTCCATTGTTGGGTACCTTATGTAGAAAAGTTGTAATGCACTTCATTGTGCCTCCACTGCTAGGGCTGTCACTATGGAGCTACCATTTGTTAGCACGCAATGATGCTGCAGCGTGACATTTTATTGGTGGAGATGCATGAGCTCCCCAACAATTTCAGGTAAACATGGTGGACAGTCTAAGCAAGAGCAGCCTCACTTTACACAGAGCTCTGGGCATGGCAGCAAGAATGCTGTGCTTAGTAGTATTGCAGTTTTCTTTTTTATTTCTTATTGGGAGCTGGCTGCAGCCTGTATAGCAGTATAGGTGTAGATTGCATCTTAGGGGAAATGGAGTACGGCAAGTGAGCGAACAGTCTGGGGGTAGCAAGGGAGATATGGCACACAGGTGCAGCAGGTGAGTAGAAGAAGAAAAGAAACAAGTCTTTTGTAACCCCCCCCCCAAAAAAAATGGGAAGAGAGATTTAAGAGAGGTCTGCATATTTCCTTGCTGCTGACAACATTTCAGTAGTTTGTGTGAGCTGGTATGTTGGCAGGTAGTATGTGTCTATAGACATGGCACAAGAAAGTGAAAATCGTTGCCGGTGGAGAGGTAGTGCCAGCAGGCAGGGGATAGGGGATGATGACATGTCTACTATGTATATAAATTTGTATGACGTGTCTACTATAGATACATAAAATTTATACAACAGCTGTCTAGATAAACAAATACATACAACAGCATTTGAGTCCACACATGTTACGTACATAAGATTATGTGTTATTTAAAAGCGAATAAACGGTCCCTAAACTGTGTGTGTGCAACTAGGTGAGGCTTTTAAAGCGCTGTAATGCCTCTGAGAAAACTTTGAAAACATAGGCCCGGATATTCAAACTGCACCAGGCTGTGGCGCAATCCTGGGCGCAGCTCAACTTTGTTGTGCAGGGGTGTGGCCTGGACGATATTCAACAGAGCTGCACTTTGGCTCAGCAGCTTTGAATATCGCACCCTGGCCACCCCCGCTGTGCATGGTGCAGTGGCACTGTGCCAGCACAAGTGGCCAGAGTGGAGCATGGAGATGCGCTAGCACAAGTGCCATTGCGCCATTCACAGCATCCGTGATATTCCAAAGGAGACATGCAAATGGAGCCATAATTTATTCAAGGTGAACATGGGGCCATTTGCATGTCATTATGGTTCCATTTGCATCCCATTAGCATGCAGGTGCGCCCATCCCCGATGACTTGCGCCTGGCGCCCTGCCAGGCAGCAGCCATCAGGGACCAACGCCCCCTGCAGCCCGATCGTGGGCATTTGTCTAAAACAAAAATCCTCGTCTAATATCCCTGGTGGTCCAGTGGATCACTATGTTTCCGATCGCAGGCATTTGTCTAAATAAAAATTCCTCGGCTAATATCCCTGGTGGTCCAGTGGACCACTATGTGCCCGATCACGGGCATCAGTATAACACCCCTGTCAATATCCCTGGTGGTCCAGTGGATCGATACCACCGATCGCGGGCATCTGTTTAAATCTCCACCCGCTAATATCCCTGGTGGTCCAGTGGACTGCTCTCTGTTCGAGGCCGCCAGGCATCCTGCAAAACGCAAAAATGACCTATTACCCTGGTGGTCTGGTACCCCCCTCCCACCCGCCCACTGAGCCCCACCACTCCTCTCCTCCCGGTAAGCCAGCGGGTGGCAGCACCACCGCCTGCACGCCTGCCGACTGCCGGACTGACAGCTCGGTAGGGCTGCCGCCATTGGTTCTGGCGTGAGCCAATGGGCATCGCCATACCCATTACACATTCCAAATATGTGAATGATTCATTCACATATCTAGACTGTAGTACGGTATGGGTGCACGCTCCTGGCTCACGCCAGAGCCATGGGTGCGCACCACCGACGCTCTGGCTGCAGGCAGCGGGCTGCAGGTGGGTGTGCTGCTCTCCCGCCGCTGACTGGGGAAGTGGGGTGTGTGGGGCCAGTGGGTGGGTGGGGAGGGGTACACTAGACCACCAAGGTAATAGGTTGTTTTTATGTTTTACAGATGCCCGCGACTGGGCAGAGTGCGGTCCACTGGACCACCAGGGATATTGCCGGGGGGGGATTTAAACAGATGCCCGTGATCGGGCAGTGATCGGTCCACTGGACCACCAGGGATATTGGACAGGTGGGGTTTATTATATCGATGCCCGCGATCGGGCACATAGCGGTCCACTGGACCACCAGGGATATTTGCCGAGGATTTTTTTTTCAGACAAATGCCCGCAATCGGGAACATAGCGGTCGACTGGACCACCAGAGATATAGGACGGATGGGGGGTTTATTTAACCAGATGCCCGCGATCGGGCAGCACTCAGTCCACTGAACCACCAGGGATATTGCGATGGGGAATGGGGGGGCGCCGCCAGGTGCAACAGGAACTCGGGTGGCCACCCACAGGTGGCAGCCGCCGTGTTGGACCCTGCACGCGGCAGCTCACCTGTGGGTGGCCATCATTTGTTCCTTTTTTTTGGCCATCACTATGCTAGGCGCAAGTAGGGGTTGGCAAGATGCATGGCTCTGCACATCCCAGGCTGAATATCGGGCTGTGCAGGTTATGCATGGGCACGCCTCCACCTGTGCCTGCATATTTTACTGATGCGCCCGGGCAGATCGGGATTTGTGCAGTGCACTTTTCTCTTTTGAATATCGCACCGGGGCACATCAGTGGGTTGTGCATAGCGCAACACTGTTGCGCCATGTGCAACCCTTTTGAATATCTGGGCCGTAATATTTAGACAAAAGTCAGCTTGTATTTCATATATCTTTTACAAATTTATCTTTTCCATGATTTCTTGCTTAGGAAATTTGCACAAAACTAGATCTTATATCTCAGAGTTTAGCCGTCATTGCAGTTTATTCCCTGCTTGAAGCGATAATCTTCTACTGTTATCACAATCATTTGTCAAGGAAATGACTGTGATATGACAAGCGGAGTATTATGACTTCAGGTAGGGAATAAACAACAAGTGCTACTAACCTCTAAGGGACAAAGGATCCTGTTTTCATGCAAATTACCAAAGTGATTAATAAAAGAGAGGAGAAATACCAAACTAATGTGAAATATAAGCTGAATTGTGCCTAAATAGTCTGTTTTTTTTTTAATTCTTCTGAAAGGGCCTGCTTCTGCTTAAGTCTGTTGTACATGGGAACCTATATTTTCACCCCTCCATGTTTTCTTCTGACCTGTAGTTGTGCCAGTTTCTATGGGTTGTGTTAGACAGCAATCCTGTTTACTTTTCATCTGCATGATTAAGATATGTTTAAACTGATGATGCAGGGACTTAGTAGAGCTGTCTGATACAGTGAGCGGGAGTATGATTCAAAGTTGTGTAAATTGTTGTTGCAGCATTATTCTGCACTCCTGGCAATAGAAGCATGTGGTAGCAATGATCTTATGACTGTTTTTTTTTTCTTATATTCACTTTATGCTCCTGTCATCTTCAGCTGTCCCCTTCCGACTGACCTTCCCAGCCTCATCACTCCAGAATCACAGGGGCTTACCTTCCTGCTCGGTCTGGGTGCAGAGCCTGTGACGGGTCAGTCCATCATCCTGCAGCAGAAGTGATTTTTCCACCATTTATCTCCTGTTTCTCCTGCTGGTGTGCATACAGCCCAAGGTGCATGCATGGAGGCATGTGTATGTCTGCAGAAGTCCCGCAGCACCCTCCCTTCCGCTGGCATCCTCAGACCCACACTACCCTCTCGCCTCGACCTGGGGGGTAGTCATTCAGTGGGAGTGCCAGTCTTCCCTCCCCAGGAGAGGAGAGCTGTCCTGAGGATGCTCAATCCTCTCCCTCCCCTGCCAACTCCCGGCAGTCCATGCTCATTCCCAAACACGGGTTGCCGGCGTGGTGCGAGGTATGGCGCCCAGTGCCTCAACCCTCAGTGCCACTGGGCTGGCTATCTGATGACTGTTTATAATAAATTGCAATGAAATAATATGAAGTGAGTGACACTGACAGTATGATGACTGTCTGTCACAGTCATCTTACTGCTAGAAGGATGAACAGAGACTAGAGAAAACTCAAATAGTGGTCAAGGTTATGGCAACTGAGTTTCAATGTAAAAAAGTGAAAAATAATGCACTTAGGGCACAGAAACCCAGAGAAGAGTACAGAATGGGGGGAGAAATGCACTTAAGGCACCGAAACCCAGAGAAGAGTACAGAATGGGGGGAGTGATGTTGATGACTACCAAGCAGGAGAGAGACTTGAGTGTAATTGTAACTGATGACCAAAATGGCAAGGCAGTCCAAAACGGCAACTGGAATGGCTAGTGTGACGCTGGAGTGCATAGGGAAGGGTTTAATCAGCAGCTTGCACTGAAACCAGGTGCACCAAGGACCCTGCACCAGATTCTGGTACAGGAGAGGTTCTGCCACCTAAGTCCCCACACTTGTGGCCACCTCTTACATTCAACAAATGCCCAGTGCACTGGAGAGGTTTGCTGCAAGCTCCTGCAGCAAAGGAAGGCATCCTTGCCCCCATCCTTAGTGGTCTAGTGGTCCCTCACCTCATCCTGATATGCCTGTTATTGTGCATGTAGAAATTACTTCACCCTGGTGGACTAGTGGTGCCACCACCTGCCCCGATATGCCAATTATTGCAAATGTTATATTATTATTCCAGGTGGTCTAGTAGTTTCAGCTTCTCACCCCAATATGCCTGTTATTCTGAATTTAGAAATTAATTTACTCTGGTGGTGAAGTGGTCCCACCCCTTCACCCTAGCATATAGTGCCCCACTACCTCCCCAACCCGTACACTGAGCTGGTGTTGAGACACTTTCCTCACACCACCTCAGCCGGCACCGACTGAACTGTCACTGAGCACTGTATTACAGTACTGTATGGGGCCATCAATGAGCCATACTGCATTGTAGTACAGCACTCAGTGATAGTTCAGTTGTTGCCAGCTGAAGTGGTGTGAGTAGGGGTGTGTCAGTGCCAGCTTGGGGTATGGGTTGGGGGGGAGCAGGGTGGTGGGTACTATATTCCAAAGAAGGGGGTGGGACTACTAGACTACCAGGGTAAATCAATTTCTAAATTCACAGTAATGGGTATATTGGGGCGGGGGGAGAACCACTAGAACACCAGGGAAAATTTATTTTAGCATTCACAATAAAGGGCAGATCAGAGTGGGGGGTGGGACCACTGCCCACCATGGTAAATTAAAGGGACACTGTCAACCCCCTTGAGCCTCAAAGTGTCCTTTGTTTAAAAAACACATTTTATGATTGCTAACATTCTGTAAAGACTAACGTAGTTAGTAGTTTGAGTCTGATTCCTGGTTTCTTTTAAAAAGTGAAAAACAGACTGCCCACTATACTGGTGTTACCACACCAAAACAGGTTTGTTTACATTCCTTGATCAACTCCCATTTCATCTTTCCTGGACTTGGGAACACCTCCACCACAATCTAGCCACTCATGATGCAGTGGCAGTTTAGGTGGCTACTGCCTCATGTGTGACTGCACTGTTTGGGGATGCTTCTAATGTTTAAGAAGTATTCAAGAAGAATTGATTCATGATGTGAAACAAAATAAAGTTGTTTATAAATATAAATGATCATGCATTTCAGTACCACTAAACAAGGATACAGACCAAACAAACAGCAACATTAATGAATTTTCAAAAAGGCAAGCAACCATAAAATGTGGTTTTTAACTAGAAATAATATGATGCAAAACAGGTTGCCAGTGTCCCTTTAATGTTAACATGCACAATAATCAATCAATCAATCAATCAATATCTTTATTTATCCAGGCGGACATCATTGAGCGGAGCTCATTTGCAAGATGGACCTGGTTAATACAAGGTTATTTACAAATTCAATGGACGAAAAACGTTATGCATGGAAATAAACATATACATTTACAGAGTCGGGGGTCAATACAAGTTGTACACTGAATAAACAAGGTGATACAGCATCATTCATGGTGACACAATAAAACATATGGGTGGATACACCCTAGCTCATTTAAAAAATTGCCTGTTCATATATATAGGTGTACATAGCAGCAAGGTAGGATTGTACAGTATGTGGGAAGAAATATAAGGGGTGGCTGAGAATAATTACCCATCATGTACTCCGTTCCATCCCCTACAGAGATATCTGTAGGGGGATGGGAAGGGGACATCAGACAGTTGTGGACCAACCTGGGGAGGGGGCATATCATGGTAGGGGGTGGGACCACTAGACCTCCAGGGTTAAATAAATGTTTAACTACAATAACAGGTATATTAGGGTGGGGGAGGGACCACTAGACCACTACAGTTACTGTAAATATATGCAAAATGAGAAACCTTGGCACACACACACATGCTTGGACACAGACACCAACAAAACAGTTCAAGGGTGCTCAACTCCTTTTAATATAATTCAGCTGCTCCACATCATTAAGACACAAAATACCAGGAATAAAAACATCCACGTTTCACAAAAGTCCACCTGTGCTTTTAGTTTCGGTTTCAGTTAAATACCAAAGTGCAAGAATGACATTGAGCACTGAGCAGCAACTCTTGCTTTTAGTTAGGGTTTAATATAGGTTGAAATCACCATAAAAGGCATATCAGGGCTGAGTGTGTATTTGTTCGGGGAACATGTCACATTGCTGCAACAGGCTAAACCCATCCAGAGGAAATTGTTCTAGGTACCCTTAGACCAGGTCTGGATAGTCTAAGCGAGTAATTAGAAAATCATCCTCTGGAGGAGTTATGAGAATTACATTTACTGGGATGTGGCAGCTTATGTCTGCCACATGTCCACTAGAATCAGATCGTAGCCCATTTTTGGGTACATGGGTGGTGCAAGCCCTGTTTGGGGCAGACAGCCTGTCGTTGATGCAGGCTGCTTTTGTGAATAGCTCTCTGAGCTGATTTCAACACAAGGTGCCACTTGCACCATTAATGCTTGGTGCAGACACCTTGCGTCTATATCAGAGCTTTGTGAATCAGGCCTGCCATCTCTGGAAGGACATAGACAAAGTGGAGGCAGTCCAGAGGAGGAAAACTAAGATGATGAAGGATCCACATCAAAAGCCCAACATAAAGAAATTAAAGGACTTCAATATGTAAACCCTGGAAGAGAGGGTGGAAAAGAGGGGCTTTGATAGATGCAGTACTTTTAAATACCACACAGGGTAAAGGAGGAAAAAAATTTCATTAAAAAAAGGTGCTCAAGAACAAGAGGACATGCTACGATGCTTGAGAGGGTGGATTAAGGAGAGATGCAAGGAAGTACTTCTCCAGAGAAAGAGTTGTGGATTCCTGGAATAGTCTGCTGGTGGAAGTGGTTGTGGTAAAAACAGTGACGGAGTTCAAAGATGCATGGGAGTGGCACAATGGAATCATAGTAGAAAGGAAGGGGCAAGGGAAAAGGTGTTGTAGATCAAGTAGGGTTGTGGTGATAATGTAGGTAGGGGAAAATGGGAAGATTTGGTAGGCCAAGTGGCCCTTATCTAACTTCACATTCTCTGCTTTTATTTTTCAGTGCATTGGGAGGTATTGAGAAAGAGTGGAGCATACTGGAAGTTGAAGGGGGGAGAAAGCCCTTCAGTTATAATACTTGGGGACCAAGGCTTTTAGGCCTGGAAGTGAAACATGAATTAAGAAAAAAAAAAAGCTTAAAAAAGGAACAAAATAACTTTATTGTATATTTTTAGTATTTGGTGTCTATGAATTCTGAATTGAGGAATTTATTTTTCTGATACAATATATGTTACTATGATGAGTTTTAGGCACTGTGAATGGAAGTGAATAGGTTTATAAACTGTACAGAGATGCCTACTATAACATTGTTTTATAAAACATTCTGAGAGGCATTAACATTTTTGTGTTATGTAGTCTACATGAATATTATTGAAGTATACAGCTTTAGGGTGTAACTGTTCTGAAATTAACCCTTTAAGATGTGTCTATCTACTTTAAAATAACAGAGATAGTAACATTTCATTCTCCAAAACAGTCTCTACTTGTTTACCAGTGAAAACTAAAACCAGTTTGATCATTTCTTTCACATTTTTCAGGTGGTTCTTTGCTCTCCATTAATGATCCTGCTGAAGGTGAATTTATCTGGGACACCATAGGAGACTTATCTGATAAATCACGTTCGTTCTGGATAGGACTGTACAGAAACGTATATGGTAAAGATTATATGCTTTCTAATAAAATAGAGCACATCTGTGTACAGAGCATATCATAGTTGAAAAGATGGTTTTCATCCTGTTTGTGCTGTGCACCAAGGGCAATATAATTTTGTTTTGCTCTACACATTGAAAATTATTTTTTAGAATGTGACACATGTACAACAATCTTAACTGAACTGACAGTTTTGACATAAACATTGTGTTATTCAGCAGGTACATAAGTATGATTACAGTATTAACTTGAGCAGAACTCATTGTGGACAACTAGTCCAAACACGGAGAAACAAGAGATCAGAGATTTATAAATCTACACAGTCAGTAAATCACTGTGTGCCCTTGAACAAATCACTGCACCTCCCTGTAATTCAGTCTAACCAGCTGTTTAATTGGGTAGAAGAGGGACCCAATTAATAGCAATATTTATTTATTTAGTTTTTGTTGACCGGGTAGTTCACTAGACAAATTTTGCCTATTTTCAGGCAGGACCCGAGGGAGGGGAATACAGATGAATGTCAACTGACCTTAAACCAGATTAAGCTGTTGGTGGTATTTTTAGTGAATGAGGGGAAATTTGGCCAGGGCACCGGGGAAATTCCCCTACTGTTTGGTAGGGGGCACTGTGAACTGATGGCTGTGGATGAGCCTCTCAGTCTGTCTATGAAGGCAGCAGGAGCAGTTCACTCTGATGTATTGACTATCGCTCCTACTATTGATGGAGCTGTCTGTGAAGCTGATTTGGTACTAAATGAGGAAATGGAGGTGGTAAGCGGCAGCCCGAGTACTGAATGCTCGATGGATTTGATAGCGGCTGGGCTTCAGCAGGAAGTCGATTTTGTGCAGGCCCTCAGTACTGACCAACAGTTGTGCCTCTTAAAGGTGCTGTCAATCCCTGGTAAGGGAGCAAGTGGCCATGGATCTGAATGGAATGATGCACTTTCTTCAGGGGAAGGAGTGGAAAATGATGAAAACTCTGTCTTAGGTGATTTGACAGTGAGTCAGCCTTCTGTGGTTGACAGGCTGACACCCTTGCTGGAGTTTCACGACGAGGCGCTCGCGATGATTGGAACGGTAGATAATCATGCTGAAATGCTGCCTCAGGCTTCTCCATGTCCTGTCACAATGAATACTGGCACAAAGGAAAACACCGTTATATTATTGGATGTGAATTCTGGTGAAGAGATTAATTTGGACACTGGGCCAACAGTATGTTAGGCATTGAGACTGAGCCTCCTCATCCCACAAATGATGTGCATGATTCCCACAAGGTTACTGACTGTGCAACTATTGCTACTGCACATCGGGGCGTTGAACCTTGGTCGGTGGACACTGCGTTGCATAAGGTAGGGTGGATCCCAAAGGTTGGGGGAGGCTGGGTTCCTGATAATACTGAGCTCCCTGTCATGATGACTATTACTGTTTTTCCACAGGAGACTCGAAATGAGGTTGCAGGTACCTTCTTGCCTCCCTCCTGTATGTAAACTGGCTATGCTAGTTCATCTGCACAACACCCTATAGTACAGACTACTTCCAGTCCTCCAGGAGAGGGTGAATTAGTGGTACCAGCCCAATGGGGCAATTGTGTAGTTTCCCCGGTCCCTAGTATAGATGGGGAGGGAGTTCGAATGGAACCCTCGAAATTGTGGAGGCAATTCCGTAGAAAGGAGGGAAAATTTTCAGGTATCATTTCTACCCAACGAAAAAATGCAGTCAGCCTGCAGTATCAGGGGGTTTGGCCCACCCCCCGGATAGAGTTTATGTGGGGAAAACTTTATTGAAAGAATCATTGAGATTTTTCTCTAATGAGATTTATGCATTGATTCATGCCTCAGGTGGCTCTGTGTTTGATATCAGTTTTAAATCCCCAACGAGGTTGGACCGCTTTTGGACTGCCTGTGAAAAAAGACAACACTCGGCATTGTAGATCCCATTTAGGGTTATCCCAATAATAAAGCCACTTATAGAACAGGTCACTATACTTTTCCGTAATGAAGGCGTTGCTGTCTCTGATATTCAATACTGGTTGCAAAATAAATGTGCTGTACTTGGACACCCCTCACCAATATTGGATGAGGAACATCTCTGGACGGGGGGCTGGAAGTTTAAAGTATGCCTTCATATGGGGTCCCATGGTACTCAACATTTACCAAGTGCTTTCTTTTTAGGGTTGAAAGAGGTCATTGTTTTTATCAGGGGCAGCCAAAGACTTGTTTTCGATGTGGATCTCACCTGCACTTGAATAATGCTTGTGACAGAGTGAGATGCTCCTTGTGTTTGGAACTGGGTCATACTGCCATAGACTGTACTAATGATTCCCTATGTAATCTGTGTGGCAAGCAGGGGCATGTTTATCGAATGTGTGAATGGGCGGCGCATAACAGGGCTGATAGACCGAATTAGGAAATGCTTATCGAAAAGGCTCAGAAATTGAGTATTGAAACCTAACAACAGATCTGGGCTAGAAATATAGCAGGTATCACTCTGGGCCCTGTTGCAGAACAGGTGCCGGTGCTTCCTATGGTACTTGAGACTCCTCTGTTGGTTGAAGTAACCCCCCCCCCATCCTTTTTACAGCCTTCGGCCGTGACTTTCTCTGACACTGCGGAACTCGATGAGGGCTCAGACCCACACCAGCAGCCAATAGCTATGGATACCATTGCCGAGGTGGAATTACCCACTGGTACTTTGCCTGATACAGATGGAGAAGAGCCCCATATTATGCTCCTGCCTGAAACCTCTGTTGTGTGGCTTCCAAAAAAAGGTTGATGAAAACTGATAGCCCCAAGACTAAACTACCAAAATGGGGAAAAGAGGTGATATCTGTGCCCCTCTCTAATGTCTTCAAGGTTTTGCAAGTTCCAGACTCGGATCTGGGAGACAATTCTGAATCTTCTTCGACTCTGTCCTCTCTGAAGGGCCAGTCCTTGGAGTCAGATGATGATGGCATGACTGCTAAGGTCACGGCTGTTAGAACAAAGAAAAAACACTCTGATGTCATGCCAAGACGCAGTGCGCATATAAGTAAACACTCGGACACCTGAAATGCTGAATTGTGCACTAGGTTTTTTCCTGCTCTGTATACTGCCTTTGATCTTAGTATTTGACAGCAATGCATGATTATGTTATAGCTACATTAAATGTCAATAGTATCAGGAATGGGAAGCGCCGTCTTCTCACATTTAATTGTTTACGTGATAATAAAATTGACATTTCCTGTTTACAGGATGTTAGGTTGTATACAATGAATGACATGGAGCAAGCTCGTAGGTTGTGGTGTTGGGGCCCTGCATTTTTTTTCATTAACTTTGGTAAGGTGTGGTGGGGTAGGAGTTTTATTTTCTGGATTGGATTTTTGTATTACAAAGGTTTTGGACATTTGTCCGGGATGGGTCATGTTGCTTGATTTTCATCGCCATGGGTTACAGTGGTGTTTAATTAACTTACATGCACCACAAACCAAGAAGGAAATGATGGAATTGATTAACTGTATAAAACCATATTTATTAACCTCTTGCATGTTAGTTTGGGCAGGAGATTTTAATTGTGTGTTGTCGGCTCAGGATAAGAGTGTACGACTCTCAAAAACATACTGTGATTCAGGGGCCTTGGAGACAGTGGTACATCAAGTGGGTCTAGTGGACGCCTATAGACATGTGCATGCTGAAGGGGGATACACATATTTTAGAGCCAAATTAGCCACAAGAATTGATTATGTCTTTGTTTCGCCTAATCTTTCAGGACAACATGTGTTTACTGTACCGATGGCGACTTTGGATCATTTAATGATTAAGGTTAGATTGTCAATGGGCAACAGTATTGGAAGAGGGAAAGGGATGTGGAAATTGAATAATACGCTGCTCCTTGAACAGAGGTGTGTTGATCAGGTGGTAGATTTTTTGAGGGCCAAGAAGACAGTTATGTGTTTAACAGACAATAGTAGTAGGTGATGGATACAATCCAAACTGGATTTAAAAGCGTTGTACCAGTTTTTTTTCCTTTCAGAAACAAGCAGATACATATTTGAAATATTTAAATTTAAAAAGACAATACATGAATGTTGTTTCATGTTTGAATGAGGGACTGGGGGAATATGCTGAACAGATACACTGTCTTAAACAACAAATGCTGGACTTACAGTATGATAGAGCATCTTCTCTTTTATATGAACATAGGATATGTAGCCCTGGAAAGGGAACATCGGGTGACATTTTTGCCAGCAGTCTTTCAAGAGTACAACAAAGATCGATGGATTCTTTATGTACTGATCAGGGCCTACAAGTGTCTTCCATGTCAGGTATTCTAGATGAGGTGGCCTACTATATGGACCGGATGTATTCTGCAACACTTGTTACTGACTCTATGATTTCTGAATTGCTGGTCCCATGTCAGATCCCATGGATCCCACAGGAAGATTTGGATCAATTAATTTTTCCAATCTTGGCACAGGAAATTATGGAAGCAGTTCGTTCCTTAAATACTAATACGACCCTGACCTGGCGGACTAACTTCAGAATTTTATAAAACTTTTCTGGATGCCTTGATAGATGTTTTACTGCTAGTGTTTAATTAAATTATAACCAACCAAGATATAGCACCTCAGTTTGGTTTGATGATTCAATTGTTTATTTTTAAAGCGGGGGATAGATGACGACTTCAGAATTTGAGGCCATTGAGTCTTATGAACACGGATGCAAAGATTTTGATGAAGATCATGGCTAAGCGATTAGGGACAGTAGCTCCCTTAGTTATTGACAGAAGTCAAGTGTGTACAATAAAGGGACGGAACATAACTGATAATTTGATTTTGCTTAGAGATGTGATTTCCTTAGGACATCAGAATAAGGTGAAGGGTTATTTGGTAAGTTTGGATCAGGAAAAAGCATATGACAAAATTTATCATCTTTATTTACAACGTGTTTTGGAAGCATACGGTATCCCTAAGAAATTTACTTGCTGGATCCAGAAATTGTACGGTATTGCTTCCACTTTTCCTATTATTAATGGACATTTATTTCATTTTTAGTTTAGTCTTTGGTAACTGGTTAAGGCCCACTAGGCACAAGTGCCTGTTTTCAGGGGTGACCTGGGAGCGCTGGGCGGTTAAGTGACTTGCTCAGAGTCACACAGTATGCAAGTTGAGGTTGTGAGAATCAAACTCAGGTCTGGTCTGCTGGATGTATCAAGCTCGTTCACACCTCGTTCCCCTAACCCCTAGGCTATACTGCCATAGGGGACGGGTGATACATGTTTCTAGAGGTGTTAGACAAGGGTGCCCAATGAGCCCTTTACTTTATGTATTTTGTCTAGATCCATTAATGAAACATATTCAACAAAATAATATCATATGTAGTGTGGACATTATTGGTGTTCCTGCCTTGACAAAAACTTTGGCATATGCGGACGATGTTTGCCTCTTGGTGGGTAATATTCGCTCAGTGGAGAAGGCTTTGGATGGTGTTCAGCATTATTCAAGGTTGACTGGTCCCTCATTAAATACAAATAAATGTGGGGATATGTGTCGAGTGCACATACTGCGCAGTGTGACACCATACGTGATATTTGTAAGACAAACAAAGTCCTGAAAATTTTGGGAGTTTCTTTTGGAGATCCTGATATGGTAAAATTAAACTGGATGGCAAGACTGGAGTAATGTGATCAGAAGGTTCAGGTTTGGAAACTGTGGCAACAAAGTAGAAAGAAGAAAGTTTCACAAGTGTACACTATTTTTCTGCCACAATTATCATATTTGAGTGCTGTCCCTCCCAGCTCATGTGATGTCTCTATTTTAAGCATGACATTTCAGTTGATTTGTTGAAGCAAGCTGAATCTGATAAAGAGGGAAGTGCTGTATAGAGAAATTAGATATGGTGGCTTATGACTGATAAATCCTATCAGCTACTGCCGTAGTATTTTTCTTTTTAATACCTTCTCGGCCTTATGAGACCAGGCCAAATGGACTGGAAGGGGGTGGCGGGTTTATGGATCATCCCATTGCTAGAGATATGGGGCCAGGGACCCCTTTTAGGTAAAATTAAAGATATTGGGCCTAGCTTTTTGCTGTCTTCGCTTGAGAAGCTTAGGAAATGGTTCTTGACCAAGTCATAGGTTTCTGTGATGGCTAGGAAGGTATTGTATAGAACAATACAATCTTCTAATTTTCAAGTCCCTATTATGTATAAGGATACTCGTCCAGTCTGCTATGTGGACATTGAGGCCTGTCTGACTGATGTACGGACCCCCACCCAGGATGTGAGATGTGCTTTGGTTGTGGACGCATGGAAGGTTGGGAGTAAAGGAAAATTCTAAGCACAAGAGAATGGAGGAGAGAATGTGTCCCAGGGAAATGTGTAACTTACAAGTTGAGACTCAGGAGCATTTTTTTATTTACTGTCCATATGCGCAGGAAGTTTGGCAGAATATTGCAGCTAGATGGCAGGATCCGGGCTGGCAGGCAGTTACTTATGAAAATGTGAATATTGGGAAGCTGGACCTTAGACATAAAGTGGATCCCAGCACACTGCGCTTAATTTTCACATGTATTAAGTTCTTTATGTGGCAGGTGAGATGTAAATTTGTTCTTCAACAGAAACAAATTTCCCCACACAAGCACAGGTTAACCATATTGAGAAAGAGATTAAATACCAAGCAAATTTTGACAAGGACCAGATGTCTTGGGAACAGTGGAAAAAGAGATGGAAGGAAAGTATGATTCCATTTCTAGGGTGAAGGTCAGATTTTTGATTTCCATTTCTGGATTATTTTTCCTGACACTGAGGCCCGGATATTCAGACTGCACCAGGCTATGGTGCAAGCCTGGGCGCAGCGCAACTTGGCCTTGCCAGGGCGTTGACTGGGCAATATTCAGCGGAGCTGCGCCATGGCACAGCATCATTGAATATTGCACTCAGCCACCGCGAGTGCGCATGGTGCAATGGCACTGCGTAGCGCAGAAAGTGGCCAGAGTGGAGCAGAGGATGTGCTAAGCGCAGGGTTTTCATGCGCTATACAACTAACCATGATATTCAAAGATGCACATGCAAATGGAGCCATAATGTGCAAGGCACAAATGCGGGCCATTTGATGTCATTATGCCCATTTGCATGCAGGTGCGCTTAGCCCCGACAACTTGTGCCTGGTGCCCTGCCAGGCAGCAGCTGTTGGGGACTGACGCCCCCTGCACAGTGCGGCAATGCGCCCCTCTGCCCAATCACGGGCATATGTAGAGTTAAATATCATCCCATTTCCCTGGTGGTCCAGTGGACTGCTACATGCCCGATCATGGGCTTAGGTATATAATAAAGCATGTCCTATATCCCTGGTGGTCCAGTGGATGCTGTCAGCCCGATCGTGGGCTTAGGTATAAAACATTTCTTGTCCTATATCCCTGGTGGTCCAGTGGACCGCAGTCAGCCCGATCGCGGGCTTAGGTATAAAAAATTCAATGTCCTATATCCCTGGTGGTCCAGTGGACACTCACAGCCAATCCACGGGCATTTGTATTAAAATATTAGTCCAATATCCCTGGTGGTCCAGAGGTACACCTCCACTCCTCCCACTGAGCCCCACCGCCCGCTCCCCTGGTCAGTGGTGGTGGCAGCACCACCGTCTGCTGCCCGCCACCCACCCGACTGACACCATAGGTAGGGCTGTGTGCCCATTGGTCCACAGCATGAGCCAATAGGCGTACAGCCCATACAGCATACACATTCCAGATATGTGAATGGATCCATTCATATATCTGGACTGTGAGGATACTGGGCTGCACACCCATTGGTTCATGCTGTGGACCATGGGTGTACAGCCCTACCACAGTGTCAGGCAGCAGGCGGGTGGGATGCTGCCACCCGCCACTGACCAGGGGAGCAGGGCGGTGGGGCTCATTGCGGTGGGAGGGGGTACCGCTGGACCACCAGGGATATTGGACTTAATATTTTTAATACAAATGCCCACGATCGAGCTGCGAATGGTCCATTGGACCACCAGGGATATAGGAATTAATTATTTTAATGCAAATGCCCGCGATTGGGCTGCGAGTGGTCCACTGGACCACCAGGGATACAGGACTTAATTATTTTAATACAAATGCCCATGATCGGGCTGACAGTGGTCCACTGGACCACCAGGGATATAGGACGTTATTTATTTCAACAGATGCCCACGATCGGGCATGGGGGGCACCGCCACAGAGGTGCAGCCAGAGCTCTGGTGGCCACCCACAAGTGGCAGCTGACGTGTTGTGCCCTGCAATATGGCAGCTCACCTGTGGGTGGCCAGCTGTTGTTCCTTTTTTTTTTGGCTTACCTGTGTGCAGCACAAGTAGGGGTTGCGCATGCATGGACTCAGCACATCCTGGACTGAATATCGGGATGTGCGGGTATGCATGGGCATGCCCCCACCTCGCCGCACATTAGTGATGCACTGGGCGCATCGATTTGTGCTCAGGCACAATCCCTGTTTGAATATCACGCTGGGGTGCATCAGTGGGTTGCGCATGGCTCAACACTGTTACGCCATGCGCAGCCCTTTTGAATATCCGGGCCTGAGGGTGTAAGGGTTTGTGGTGTATACTGAGTTCACTGATACTTTGCATTATTCATATTGAAGTTTCTTTTTTTCTCCTCTTGTTGTTATTGGGAGAGTTTAGACATAATTCTCTTGTTTTTTTCTCTTCCTTGATTTTTCTCTTGTGTGAGTTTACTTAAATTAATGCTGTGTGCATTTGAGATGTTATTGATGGTACAATAATGAATATCTTCTGAATTCTGTACCACTTTTTGTTTATTATTTACTTGAAATAAAAATTCCCCTACTCTTTTCGAGAAGTGCCATGGGATCTTTAACATCCACCTGAACAGGCAGATGGGACCTCAGTTTAACATCTTATCTGAGAGACGGCACTTCAGGAGTGCAGCACCCCTCTCATGCTGCACTACAGTGTCAGTAATGGGATATTAACCCAAGTGCCTGGTGAGGGGATAGAACCCACAGCCTTCTGATCCCCCAGCCTCAGAGGCTACCTGCTGAGCCACTGACACTGTTATTTTAATATATTACTGCTGAGTAGAGCTATCCTTGGTAAATAAATTAGGGAAAAAAAGCTGATGAACCAATTTCTTAGAATACATAAGTAATTTGTGATACATTTAAATAAATGTACTCCTTTAAAGATTCAAATATGAAGATAAAAGTGCAGAAAAATTGCATCTTGCATCAGATATGTTATATTAAGCTTTCCAGAATCTTTGTAATTTGACTTATTCAAAAATATGTTACCTATTTGTTGCAAATTCCATATAAGCAGGTATTCCTACTCATTTAGCACACAACCTCACCTTTATAACCACACGTCAACAATGGCTACAACAAAGATTCATTAATGAATAATATAAACAAAGGACAACCAACACTACAGACTCAAAAGCAAAGAAAATGAATTTAAGAGCTGGAGGACTGCCTGTGCCAATCAAACAGAATACCTGTACTGTTCATGAACAATATTATTATACATGATGCATTGCATAAAGAGTTATATGTAATGTTCTACTTAATAAAAAAATAATGTATATTATAGGATAAACTCATGTCAGGCTGTATATCACTAAGATATAATGTATGATCTAGAGGCTTAATTTGTGCTCCTGGCACTATGCCTCATGCCTTTGCATTCTGCAGTGTGCATGAAATCCCTGGAAGTGCATTATTTCCAGTAATGCACAGACTGCAGGACACTGACCCCATTGTGAAATGTTTTTTGTGATAGAAATTAAGGAATAGAAACAGCACTGTCAGTTCCAAAATGCTAAACCTTTAACATCTATTGAGTCAGCTAATTACTTTACCTCTAAGTCTCAGACTGGAGCATGCTTAAAGACCTGCAGTAATGTAGATGCAGATACTGTTGTTACCTATTCTGTCAGTCTTGAATAAAATCACACAGGTGCAGTACTACGAATGAACTAATTAGCTAAACTGCCTGCCTAGACATTAAGCAGGCCTGAATCCAACTAGTTGTAGTCTTAGAGTGAAAAACGTTTGCTTGGGAAATACAGCAGGTTAACTCATTTCTTCAGTTTCTCAGAGAAAATATTGTTATGAAACTACCCCAATGTCGCAAAAAGTTTAGTCAAAACTCATTTTATTATAGACTATGTTATTTTTAAAATATGTTGCCTCTTGATATCATATGTGTTAATTCTTATTCACAATTTGCACAGTCTTTGAAGCTGTACTTGAATATCTTGCATTCTTGTGCATGTAGTATATCTCAACTAGTTTGAATAGTTTCTGCAGATGTGTCTGCATATGTGTATTGTTTATATATGTACAGTTTCCTATGAAAATGGGCAATTTAGTTGATAGACCTTCAGTTCAAAATAAAAATGGAATGAATGAACGAATGAATGAATGGTCAACAACACGAAAATATTTAGTACGGTAAAAGAAACACAAATGTTGTTAGTATTTTTATACATAACTAATCTCAATAATTATCTAGTGATAATAGAACTGTGATGATTCATCTTTACCAATTAACCCAGATTATTGGGTTACTTACCATTATTCATTTTCCAGGCCAAGCAACCAAATAGTTAATCTATCCATTACTAGAGATTAGGAAAATTAGTGGTATAATAAATTGTACAAGTGTGACAATCCAGAGATAAATTAAAAGCAGTTCTACAAGTTCTGTTTAACAGGCTTTTAACTCTATGCAAAGCTATTTTTTTACAACTGAGGAATATACAGCCAATCCATATTCAATAATCATAATAATATGGGATATTATAATCAGTTTTCAAGCTTCTGTAGTTTAATTTGACTTATTCAAATAGAGAACATGGCATTTTATATTTACTAACTTAACTAGGGTATCAGTATGCTGTTGCTATGATATACTAGAATCTAATGCTACTCCAGGATCCTGATAGGAATCTACTTGTTCAGCAACTGACTATTTAAAGTATTAATTTCAATGAAAGGCAGAATAGGAGGCCACTAGTCAGAATGCCAAGCTCCAGATGTGTAACTCTCAGCACATACTTCACAATCAATAGTCTGTGCTAAGGCTTCCGTAGGAACTTAAACCATAGGCTTGGTTGTCTGATGCAATATATACTTTAATTTACTTAAAACAATAAAATCATGATAAAGAAGACAGCAGTGACCCAAAGCATGGCCAAGCATAGGGTTTAAGTTCTTTTGGCAGCCTTTACACAGATTCTTGATTGTAAAGTATAGGATAAAGTTTTAATTTGTAAAGATTGTCTCATTCAGTTATTCCACTTGCTGTAAAACTATATGCATTTTTTTTTTACATTCGGGTTTAACTTCATTCCCTCAAACCATTTTTTACATTATCAAGCCCTTTTGTAATGTATCATCTAAAGAAATAAGACTCCTGTCATTAGAAAACTACAGTATTATCTGCATATGGCAGAATTTGAGTTGGTGTGGTAGCTAATAGGAGGTTATTAAGAAACCTACAAAAAAAGGACCTAAGATGGATTCTTGAAGTACAGTACACACAAATTCACTGGAAAAACAACAGATAACTGATCCTGATGTGTTATCCTTTTCACCTGCCACTCAAGTAGTTGCTGAACCAGCTGAAAAACCTAAATGCATCAGTTTTACCAATAACAAATTATAATTAACTAAGTCAAAAGTTTTAGATGAATCAATGTAAATACCTCTAAGCAAGCCTCCACTACCCAAGGTCTCGTGAATATTAATAATAAATCCAGCAAGTCCTGCAATAGTATTATGTGTTTTTTTTTTAAATATGTTACTCAGTTGTCTGCTAATTATGCTTATTTAAATATTCAACAACATGATCATGAATTATTCTTTCTAAGGTCTTTGATACATGGATGTATAGGCACTGTAAGCAGATAAGGGCCTATGACCCACCCAGTCTGCCCATTTGAGCTTGTAAGTTCCCTATACATTTTTCTAGAAGTCTGTTGCCCCTTTGAATGTGGGGAAAGGGATCTATGTGATAACGGCAAAAACCTAAAGGTGATCACCGTTATCAAGAAGTCAAGAGTGCTGAAAATTTAATTTGGCTCTCTGACACCCCGGTGCACAGCAGAACGGCACTGGGAACTTATTTATTTTAATGTTTTATGCAGGGGGCTGTGCCCCCCTCACCCCCCTACTTAAGGATTCAGGCCAGGCACAACAAAAATGCACCTGTGTCTGGAACCGAACCCAGTACCCTGCCAACACTGCGAACCCACCCACCATGCCATGGGGTCAGCTCGGCAACTCACCATGGCACCACTCCTCAGATACCCTCCTGTCCCTCACTGTGCATGCCCAGTCCCCCATGCATGTAGATATAGCAACATCCTGTCACTATATTCGCCCACCCACTCATCCGGCCTCCCTACCCCCACCATAGCCATCTATGTAATGCGCTGCGTAGTGGGTCGCTGTTATTGTAGGCACCCATTCCCCAGTGCTAATATTACAGGATACCAGGGAAAGAACAGAAATAGGCTGATAGTTAGTTACATGTTGCATTGAACAACTTTTATGGACTGGGGTAACGTGGACATGTTTCTATAGTGTTGGAATTTCTTGATAACATAATGAAAAATGTAAATATTTTAGTAACTGTAACTATCAAAAAATCTAATGCTATTCTAAGTAGTTTCATATCACTTCCATCAGGATACATTCCAGTCAAGTTTTAACTAACTTTTTAAAATATTTCAAACAAGTGGAAACCAAAACATTCTTAAAAAAAATGGTCTATCAATCTCAGTGGTACCCTCATTATAATTACTTATTGTCCCCTGATCATTCCCCCCTGAAATTCACAACACATTCTTTAACTTGGATGCTCAGTCGGCAGCTATGTTTAGTAAAACCTTTTTTTTATCACATATCAGCATCATTCCATTTCAATCACAATAAACATCCAGTAAATCAGCATTTATTTTCAGATGTTGATAATTACACATTTCATTTGTTTGGCCCACGTGTATACTTGCATCCACCCATTCTGTTCATACCACTTTCTAAAATCATAAGCAATGACCCAGATGTACATCCCAGGCCCACCTCTTTTGCTTGCATCTGTTCGATCCCATGTGTAGACACGGGCCCTTGTCTTCTTCAGGGACCTCCAGGTGTACCCCTCTGAGGCCCCCCACCCCTCCCAGCCCTGGTGTAAACCCAGGCCGGGCCTGGTGTAAACCCAGGCAGGGATCCTCCTTCTCCCCATCTCTCCTTTTGCTCCATATCTCCTTGATCCCTGCCATCTACCTTTGGCGGGTCCTTCCTCAGTCCCTGCCGTCCACCTTCAGCAGGTCATCCTTGCTGACCCCCTATCTTTCCAAATTGTTTCCCTCTCCTACTTTGATCATTGTGGGTCAGCGGGTGAAACACCACCATCCAACATAGAAAGAGGGCCTGTCCTATTAGGTCCCCTCTGATATAACCCGTTTTGCTCTATTCCCTCCCCCATCCCTTGGCAGCCAATCCCTCGCCTTCCTTGTTAGACACCCCCCCTTCTCCTTGTCAATCATTCCCCAGACCCCTCCCTCCCCTCCTCCCAGAGCTAGCCAATCCCCACTGCATTCTGGGATGGTCTGCCAGGGACAAATAGTCTTGCCTCCTTAGTCAAGCAAGACCCCTTGTGCCCTGATCATTCCCTCCAGAAGTTCACACCACACATTTATTTGGGTGCTCAGTGAGCAGCTATGTTTATTAAAACCTTCTGTTTATCACATATTAGCATCATTCCATTTCAATCACAATAAACATCCAGTAAATCACCATTTAGCTTCAGATGTTGATAATTACGCATTTCATTTGTTTGACCCAAGTGTACACCTGCATCCACCCATTCTGTTCATACTTTTTCCTAAAATCATAAGCAATGACCAGGATGTACATCCCAGGCCCACCCTCTTTTGCTTGTATCTGTCTGATCCTGTGTGCAGACAAGGGCCCTTGTCTTCATCAGTGGCTTCCCATTGTACCCCTCTGGAGTCCCCTGCCCCTCCCAGCCCTGGTGTAAACCCAGGCCAGGCCACTAGACCACCTCCAGCTTGCATTGGACGGTGGTCTTCCCCCCCTTGCTTCTTAGTCCCCAGCTGTGCCCCTTGTACCATCAGCCCCCCACCTACCTCCATGGTTGGCCGTTCCACCTCCCTATGCCATGTCCCCTTATGTGGTTCATCTCAAGTCTAATGGCCCTTTGACTGCATTCAACTATTAAGGAAACTTCCTGACCCTGTTAAGGTGGACCTAAGTCATCTGCCCTGTATCATGCTCATGTCCCTTTGAGTTCTGTTAATAAATGTCCATTCAAAGAGGGCGTGATCTCAGACCATTGCCCCTTCCCAGAATGAAGGTAGAGGTCCCCTATGGGTTGGGTCCCCCTCATCTGTCCTAGAGTGTCGACAGTAGCTGGGCCCACCTCATCCCACCTCATCCCACTCTCCTCAGTCCATTGAAGCAGCCTCTTATGCCATTCCTGATCTAGCTGGTAACCTCATGCTCGCATTGTCACTCTCCAATGTGCCCCATGCACAAAGGAGTGGCACTGCCCCGTGTCTTCCTTTGTAGTCATGGTGGTCTGCTCAGAAGAAAAGAATAGACACATGAGAGACTGAAGTCTGTGGTCACCCCTTCCCTTCCCCTCTCCTCCCTTACCCCCTTCTTTTTTTTTTTAATACTCAACTTTGCTGTTCCTTTTCCTTTTTTTTTATGTAATGTTCTCTACTGTGAGTTTGAGCTCCTTGTTATAGGGCTCTTTCCAGAAAGTTGCTGTATCCCCATATTGTGGGCATGCCTCCCGGTATAGCACTAATTATAGCCTGCAGGCAACTGTGTCTGTCCCACTATCCTCTAAGGTGGTGTATTTATTCAACCAAGTTCCAGGATCCACCATTAACATCTCTGTTTGGGCCCTAGTCCCATTTCAAACTTGTGTACACCTAATGCATTTCAAACTACCCCCCTAAATCCATGTACTGAGGTTGGTTAGTTTGTAGACCCCAGCCTGAGCATAGTACATATGAGGTAGCGTTCCCCCAGTGCCACAGCATGATTAATTAAGGCTACTTTACAAGGTGTTTAGGCAGATAGGATGCTTCCTAGAGCCAAGTACAGTGAATCGATGCTATAAGTGATGAATAAGGACAGACCAGGTTGGGGATGCTCCCTTAGAGGCGAACAGGAGGATGTCACACTGGTGTTTTTATTTCACCAGGATAAAGCCTAATCAATGTGGGGAGCCCTTCACAATCCATTACTCCGCCCTGTGGTCCAGCTGTTCCTGAATAGCTGAACTCTTGCATACCTTAAACGCTAGTTAAAGGCACCTCTTTCTGATGCCTCATATAAGAATTGGGCACCTCGGTCAATTTAAATGGAATATGAAAACTCATCAGGCAGAAAACCAATCTGGCCATAAGGTGGTCACCACCTGGCACTGGACACTTGGACCCAAAGGCTACTCAGAGACTACCCACTGTTTTAAAGCAGAATAATGGTGACTTCCCCCCACCAAGCAGTCAGCATTGGAGCTGATGCGGTGTCCATTAGCCCCTACCACCAACTCCCTCCTGCCCCAAACCAAAATCCTCCATCATGACACTACAATCCCCTTAGGAGTACCCTTGATGCCAAAATGGTGTCTGTGACCCCATTCAGGGAGAAGGCTACAGGAAACAGACAAGCTCTTTGAGAACAGAGATCCCACTCCCAGGCAAATGGACCCAGCAACAAATAGCAGGGAGGGAAAAACACACAACCAACATGAAATATAAGCTGAAACTGTGCCCAAGCATTATGCCCTGTTTTAGTTATCCGGAAAGTGTCATCCGCTCCCACACTAAATGGTCAGCAGCAATGTAATTTAGAATTATGGCAGTTCTATTCATATTTTTCTGACTGCCTGAATGTACCAGAGTCTAGCTATAGGAACTTAAATGCTAAAGCAGGGATAGTAGTTACTACTGACTCATCTCCTTTATAGGGACTATTTTAACATATCAGTGCTGGCCTGCAATGACTAGTGATGCCCTAATTCCCTCTGATCTAGAATGTTATGCTGTCATGGGTAAAGCTTGCCCCTCTGACCTGACAAGCGGGCTAGCTGAAATGCTCTATCCACTTAAGGGCTACTGGAGGGAAAAAACCCTGTGACACTAACCCTATGTGCCAGCTGAAAATTGAAAAGTACTGTAGAAGTTCTTTGTGCCACGGTGTGTTGCCTGTATAGCTGCCCTATCAATTCCCTTCTGTGAACTGATTCATTTGGGGGGGGGGATCTGGGCAGGCATCAACTGTCATAAGCTTTACCTCCTGTCATGGTCCATCCTGTGTTTAGTGGGTTCACCTACCACTGCCATGATTAACCATAACTAATCAATCAATCAAAATCTTTATTTATCCAGGCGGGCACCATTGAGCAACACTCATTTGCAAGGAGGACCTGGTCATGAATACATCAAAGCACAGTACAGAAGCAGGTATACAAAAAACAATAATATACAAGGAAGAAAAAGTATATACAGTGTATACAGTACAAGGTTGAAATAAAAAAAAAACAGCATTATTTTACAATTGAAGAAGTCAGCAGATGTACAATCAACCATAGGCATACAGGAGTTATAAGCAGAGATCTTTTGAGTGAGGCAGCTGGCAACTACACATATAGGGGAAAGAGGCCGTGTATGGGGTGGCAGGTTAGAGAGGTAAAGAAGAGGAGGGATATATTACCGACGACTGGGGGAAAAATTGAGCTAAAACCACAGAAAGTGACGATGGCTGTCGTGTACTTGTTTATTATGATAATGACGCAGGAGGGGTAGACAATTGAGATACTACTATGGATGGGGTGGGACTTTAGCCAGGCTGGAGTGGACAGGGAAGGGTGGGTGCAGCAGGAAGAGTTAATAGGGAAAGAGTGAGAGCCAGGGGTAGAAACATGGCAAAACCATTAAGAAAGAAATGAGAACATTCTCCTTAATTCCTCTTGCAGTGCTGTTAGTGACCTCCCCACATACATTAAAACCATAATTACCACAGGAATAGTTAAGTTCTTTTTTGTTTTGTTTTTTAATTCATTTGGGTCTATCTATCTATCTATCTATCTATCTATCTATCTATCTATCTATCTATCTATCTATCTATCTATCTATCTGTCTGCCTGTCTGTTTATCTATCTGTCTTACCAACCATGATGTTAATATTTTTTTTACATTCTTTCAGTTCTTTCCCAGCTATTAAACTAATTTCATTCAGCCCAAAGTTATTTTAGTTTATTGAATGTTGCCACTGACTCCAGTTGTTCCAAGAATTGATGTAGGGCAAAGTGATGACTCCCAGAATGGTGTTGCCCTAGGTGAGAAAAGAATCAAAGTAGTGAGACAAGAGTGGGTAATGTAAACCTAACCCATGACATGAAGTAGCGTAACTGAGGGTCCAAAGAAACAACCTGCGATGGGGGATTCACTTCTGCTGTATACGCATAAGGTTATCTGACTCTACAGAAATGAAAGTACAGTGGTCAGCATCTTATTTACGCAAGGATTGAGGGGAGAATAACAAATTAAAGGTTTACTACCTAAGCCATTGGACCACCATCCAGCACAGAAAGAGAGCCTTTCCTATTAGCTGCCCTCTGATATAACCCCTGTTTTGCTGTATTCCTTCCCCCCTCCCTTGGCAGCCACCCTCTCACCTTCCTTGTTTGATGTCCCTCCCTTCTTGTCAATCATTCCCTGACCCTCCCCAGAGCTAGCTGACTCCACTGCCTTCTGGGATGGTCTGCCAGGGACAAATAGTCTTGCCTCCTTAGTCAGGCAAACCCCTTTGTAGCATGGGAATGGAATAAGACATCATCTATCCTTTCAACTGCATTTGTAAACTACCTATTAAAAGGTTACTATGTTAGGTGAGTCAGAACATAGTGCTCCTTCAATATCCAAGGATTTAGTCAGTGATTTTGCTCCAGAACTAAAACGCTCATTTACACCATCTCAAAACGTTGGTGAATGTATAACAATTAATGAGGATGTTTTAAAAACTGCTATGTAAAAGTTTCTTTTGAGTTAAAATTGGCAGCGTTTCAGGTTAAGGATTTTTCTTTGATTTTATTTATTTAGTTTACCTTGAGGGTAGGGGGCTTCTGTTTGGGTTATACAAACTAATGGGTTTGAGAAAACCTTGATGGAAGTTATTTCCTCTAGTGGGGCTTAAATCCAATAATAACTTGTTTGACTATGGGTTCACATTTTTTAAAGGAGAAGTGTGCTAAGTATTTAAGTCATTCATCCTAGCAGAAGTTAGTTTTAAATATATGTTCACTTTCTTTTATTGCTCTAGATATCCAGGTTTTTTAGGTAGTGTCTGTTTCTGCTTTACTTAATGCTTGCAAGAACCATTTTAGAACTGCATGATGTAGTTTATGTCCCTCTTCTACTTTTCTATTGTTGACACACTGCCTCCATGTTCTACTACAGAACTCCGTGGCTGCGAGGGACATAAACTACAGTATGCCATACGATTCTAAAATGGTACTCACCACTAGAATGAAATGCAAGAATATGTACTGAAGTTACTGAAAGGCCTGTATAGAGAGAACAATAATAGAATTTTAACCAGTAGTTAAAAAAACTATCGGGAAAAATGACTTACAGATTCAAGGCAGTTCTCCTTTAAGATAAATGGCAGTTTGCTGGCAGTAATTGTTACATGGTACAGCGGCAATGATGAGATGGCTGGATTTCAGCAATGTTCTCTGAACCTTATTACAGTTTGTGTTAATAAATAACTATTGAGGCTGGCCAATTGCAGAAGTGACAGTAGTGATCCTTGCTTCTGAATGAGCCCAAATCATCAGGAGTTAGCCAAAGGATGAGGATCAAGCAAACTCCTGGATGATCTCCTACTCTAGAAGAAAGACAACACTCTCTACTGTTATACTGCCATTATTTGTGTGTCACAGGTGGTGGAGAAATTATTTGGAGGATGCAGATTGACTTTGAAAATTGCACATTTTGCATGGACAAATGCTTCATGAAGTCCTCAGCATTCATGTCATTGGGGGTGAAGAAAAAAGATAGAAAAGGTTCAGGAGAAAGCAGTATCAAGTCATACTGGGATGTATAGGGAGAGGCATCACCAGCAGAAAACAGGAAGTTGTTATCCCTCTGTATAGACAGTTGGTGAGACCTCATCTGGAGTACTGTGTCCAGTTCTGGAGACCCCATCTCTGCAAGGACATAGACAGGATGGAGGCAGCCCAGAGGAGAGCAACTAAAATGGTGCAGGGTCTGCAAGAGAGCCATACGAGGAGAGACTAAAGGAGCTGAATATGTATACGCTTGAGGAAAAGAGAGAGAGGGGGGACATGATAGAAACTTTTAAGTACTTCAGCGGAATCAATAAAGTCCAAGAGGGTAGCATCTTTCAGAAAAAGAGATGTGCAAGAACAAGGGGACACAATTTGAAGATAGAAGGGGGATGGCTCAGGTGCAATGTAAGGAAGTATTTTTTCACAGAGAGGGTGGTGGACTCATGGAACCGCCTTCCAGAGGAGGTTGTGGGGTCTAAAACTGTGGGAGAATTTAAGAATGCATGGGGCAGACCATAGGGCAATTCTTGTGGGGGGGTAGGAAGAAATAAGCTGTTGGTTAACTATGATCTGCACCTTATCCAGTAGGTAGGAAAAAGGGCAGACTGGGTGGGCCAAGTGGTCCTTATCTGCCGTCAAAGTCTATCCTTCTCTGGCTCTGCTGACCTGATTGTCTAGCAGGCCTGTGTGAAGTTTAAACTTTGCTGGTGAGGTTCTTTTGAAAAGGCCCACTACTGTATGTTCTTTTCGTAGTTCCCATGATTTGGTCACTTCACGCAATGCTGCAATTCATGAAATAATTTGCCACTACATGTAAAAACAGCCACCTGTTGGTGAATATCCACACTTCACATAGGTTTTCACCACACAAATTGTGAACGTTTCAATTTACTGTACTGCAAAATGCAGACTTTATGAAGCATATTGCTATGTGAATTTCCCCCACTTCATAGTAAAATTCACAAATTGCTATTTTTTTTCACTTCACATAGACCTATAGCCTACCATCTCACACTTTTTGTACCTACTGGAGAGATGCCTCCACCACAAAAGGAATACACCATGGAAAGTGAAGAGTTCCATAGACTCCTTGGAATGTAAACAAGACACAGAAAGGCAATGATAGAAGGATAGGCTTTTGGCAAGGTTAGAGGAATGGTCAAATGTATGGCAGCTTAGATTCAGTGCTAAGAAGTGCAAGGTAATGCACCTGGGAAACAAAAACCCAGGGGAAGAGTACACAATGGAGAGTGAGATACTAACAACAACAAAAATAGAAAGGGACCTGGGGGTAGTCATATCAGATGACCTAAAGGTGGGCAAGCAATGTGAGAGGGCAGCAAGGAGGGCTGGGGGGATACTGGGATGCATAGGGGAGAGGCATCACCAGTAGAAAACAGGAAGTTATTATCCCTCTGTACAGACAGCAGGTCAGACCCCATCTGGAGTACTGCGTGCAGTTCTGGAAACCCAGTCTTCGCAAAGACATAGACAGGATGGAAGCTGTCCAGAGGAGGACAACTAAAATGGTGCATAGTCTGCACCAGAAGACATATGAAGAGATACTTAAGGAGCTTAATATGTATAGCCTCGAGGAAAGGAGGGAGAGGGGGGACATGATAGAAACTTTCAAGTACCTCAAGGGAATCAACAAAGTCCAAGAGGGTAGCATCTTTCAAAAAAAAAAGTGTGCAAGAACAAGGGGAACAATTTGATGATAGAGGGGCGGCTCAGAGGTAATTTAAGGAAGTATTTTTTCACAGAGAGGGTTGTGGATCCATGGAATGGCCTTCCAGAGGAGGTTGTGGAGTCAAAAACAGTGGAGGAATTCAAGCATGCATGGGACAGTCATAAGGCAATTCTAGGGGGTGGGGGTAGGAAGAAGTAGGCTGCTGGTTAACTAGGATCTGCAGCTTATCCAGTAGGCAGGGAAATGGGCAGACTGGGTGGGCCAAGCGGTCCTTATCTGCCGTCAAATTCTTTGTTTTTATGTTTCTATGTTTTGTGATGGCTGAGCTGAAGAAAACAGCACCGATGTGAGAAGATAAAACGTAATACATAACTGACTATTGTGATGTATTATGGTCACACCAGTTTACAGAGGTGGTTTATACAGGCAACCTGAGTGTACATTAAATTTTGATTTCCATACTTTGGAAGCCATGGTGTTACCCAATAGTATAACATAAAATGTGAAGGCAGAAGGAGACAATGCTTGCCCAGTCTACAGCACATTCACTTAACAGGTGTAGTCAATGATTCCTTGCTCTGCCAACAAAAATGCAGTCCTGCTCTAAATGTCACAGTTCTTGTCAGAACTACAACAGTTTCCAAATACAGTCAAACCCGCTTAAAAGCATAGGTTTGTCCAGAGACTCGATTATGCGTTTAAGTGGGTTATACAATCTTTCACAGTTTTACATTTCTTGTTTGTACCATGCAGTATGCAATGTAAGGCAGCAGAGGGAAAATGGTCATGGGCAGTGCTCTTAATGCATGTTACTTTCTGTGTAATGCTCGGTGCACTGTTAACTGTGTACTAATCATTTAAAAAGGCAAGTGGCTTATAAGCTTTATTTGATGCCTCTTGTTTAAAAGTCAATTTGCTTTTTGCATAGCATAGCTTTACTTTGACTGTTAGGTCAGCTCAATGAAGTGGTCAGTGAGTTTTGACTGTTGCTCTTGTTCTTTATTTGCCCTTGCACACACATTCTGCAGCTTGTACAGAGCATGGGAATCCTCCTTTGAATAGGCATTCTGCTCTTTGTATCACCTGACCATTACCAGGCAGATGTTAACATCTTTGGCAGTGGGTGTTGGTGAGATTGGTTCCTCCTCAATCTCTTTATCCTCCTCAACATTGGGCATGCCTTGTCTTCCATCAACTCCAGCTGCTATCTCTTCATCTGTCAGCATACCTGTGCATTGCAGGTCATGGTCAGCTGACACGAAATCGTCAAAGACTGCCTGAGACATATTTTCAGATGCAGCAAGTGTGTCATCGAGCAGCTATTAATGGTATGTAGAAAGCCTGCCTTTTTAATCTGTTTTGAATTGTAACAGGCTTCACATCTGACCAAGAAAGTGGATAGCATTCAGGATTTAGAACTTCCTGGCTAGATCAGTTGCTGAAAATGCATTCCCTTCATTGAATGCTGACAGGACAGCAGCAAGCATTCTCTTTCTATACAGGCATTTGAGATTCTGAATGATTCCCTGATCCATAGGCTGGATCAGGGAAGTGGTGTTACGGGTCAAGAAAATAAGTTTCATATGAAATAGTTCGATCTGTGGATGAGCTGCACAATTGTCCACAAATAGGAGAGTGTGTGTCCTCCTAAACTGCATTTCTTTATTAAATTCCTTTGCTCAGTCCAAAAAAAGCTAGGCAGTCATCCATGCATTTGCATTCACACTGTAAGTCACAGGTAGCCGTTGAACATTAATCCCTTTAAAATATCTCGAGTTGTGCTTTCCTGATAATGAGGATCTTGCTTTTGTGCATGCCATCCATACTGAAGCAGGCTAATACAGTGATTCTGTCTTTTGCCTTCTTGCTGCCAACAATGCACTCTGATTTAAAGGTGAGTGTCCCATCTGGTGTAGCTTGGTAGAAAATGCCGGTCTCCTCGAGATTGTGTACACAGTCTGGAGATAATTGGCTAAGAGGGAAGGTAAGACAGACTGTATACAGTGTACTGTCTGCATCCTTTTTCTCCCAGTTGGCCTTCTTGAAGGCAGTATTGTGCCATATTTTAGTTTTACAGAGCCAGCTATTGCTTGGCTCAAAGTCAAGCTTTTCCATAGCTGCAGCCAGTTTCCAAGCCTTTTCTTGCATTAGCGGCCCAGAAACAGGCATGTTAGACCCACAGACGTGTTATTATGTTTATTAAGATCTAGGATTACAAATACCTTTGAGCCAAGGCTCTTTTACAAAGGTTCCATGTCAAGGGAATACCGAATTAGAGAAAAACAACATTTCAATGGAAAGATGACATTTTACAGTATAAAAGCATTCTATAATAGTTACTAGGACCTTCAGTATGGACAAAAGAGGGAGACACAGTAAAGCAGCCAGTGGCATTTGTCAGGTGAGATAAGCCAGTAAGTGCTGTATCATTAGAGAGGAGTGGGAGAAGCGGAGTGAAGAAGGGAGACCATGTAGTACGTAGGGGAAGGGGGATTAAAGAAGGAGGAAGAGGGGACAGGAGAGGGGGAAGGGTAAAAGTGCAACGATGGTACATGATTGCAAGGTGTGGCAGTTAGGACTGGTGCGTGGTGACGGTGCCACAATCGGCTTGGTTAGAGATACCGTAACTCAGGAAAAGCAATCACAAGAGCTAGAGGTTGTGAGATGTAGTCGAAGGCTGGTTTTGAACACTCCAACAGTTTTGGCAGAGGAGATAGTGTAGCTGAGGTCATTTAGCCAAAGTGGGGCTTTGTAGGCTAAAAAGCGTTGGCACAGGCTAGTGCGACAATGGGGGACTTTCAGGAGCTGCCTCTTAAATCTCCTGGAGCTCCGTTGACTGGTGTTTTTAGGCAGTAAGGCTAGGACGCCAGGGGGTGCCAGACCAAGATGTATTTTCTTCGCCATAGTACAGGTGAGGAACTTGTTACGGTTCGAAAGTTGGAGCCAGCCGGTCTGAGCATACAGGTCGCATGTGTGGGTAAGGCAGTGGGCACCAGTACTGAGTCAGCAGGCCTTATTTAAGGCAACTGATATTTGTCTGAGGGTTGTCGTCATAGCAGAGCTGTAGATGATGAGACCATAGTCGATGACCGAGACCACAGAGCTCTGTACGGCTATCTTCAGTGCCTCAGGGGTTAGGTGTTGTATATGTTTGTAAAGTAGACCAAGACGTATATTAGCAGTTCTGGCAACATCATTAACATGGGCCACATATGTGAGGCATGAATCCAGTAAGATCCCAAGATACTTGAAGGACTTGACCTGATCAAGGGTGTTACCATTTGCAGTGGAAATAACCAGCTGATGCTGCTTGTGCGGTTTTTTGGAACTGTGAAAAAGCATTGATTTGGTTTACTTGTGATTGAGCACTAGCTTGTGCTTTTGGAACCAAGACTCAATGGAGCCGAAGCCATTCTGGAGAGACCGCTGCAGAGACAAGGGATCTTTGTGAGATGAAAAGACTACTGCATCGTCAGCATACAGTATAATGGGCTCAGAACTGGATTGTGGTAATGAGTTCAAGAAGAGGCTGAAAAGGAGGGGGCCAAGGATGGAACCCTGTGGGACCTCAGAGTGGACGGGCAGGGTATCGGAGAGAGTTGAGGCAATTTTTTACTCTTTGGCTCCAGTGACCTAGGTAGCTGTTGAACCATAGTGCAGAGTCAGGTGATAGGCCAGCGGTTAACAGTTGATCAATGAGGAGCCCATGGTGTACCATAGAAACATAGAATTTGACAGCAGATAAGGACCGCTTGGCCCACCCAGTCTGCCCATTTTCCTACCTGATGGATAAGCTGCAGATCCTAGTTAACCAGCAGCCTACTTCTTCCTACCCCCACTCCCTAGAATTGCCTTATGACTGTCCCATGCATGCTTGAATTCCTCCACTGTTTTTGACTCCACAACCTCCTCTGGAAGGCCGTTCCATACATCCACAACCTTCTCTGTGAAAAATACTTCCTTAAATTACCTCTGAGCCTTCCTTCTAGCTTCAAATTGTGCCCCTTGTTCTTGCACCCATTTTTTGAAAGATGCTACCCTCTTGGACTTTGTTGATTCCCTTGAGGTACTTGAAAGTTTCTATCATGTCCCCCCTCTCCCTCCTTTCCTCGAGGCTATACATATTAAGCTCCTTATGTCTCTCTTCATATGTCTTCCGGTGCAGACCCTGCACCATTTTAGTTGCCCTCCTCTGGACAGCTTCCATCCTGTCTATGTCTTTATGGAGATGGGTCTCCAGAACTGCACACAAGTACTCCAGATGTGGTCTCACCAGCTGTCTGTACAGAGGGATAATAACTCTTGTTTTCTACTGGTGATGCCTCTCCCTATGCATCCCAGTATTCCCCAGCCCTCCTTGCTGCCCTCTCACATTGCTTGCCCACTTTTAGGTCATCTGATATGACTACCCCCAGGTCCCTTTCCATTTTTGTTGTTGTTAGTATCTCACCCCAAATTGTGTACTCTTCCCCTGGGTTTTTGTTTCCCAGGTGCATTACCTTGCACTTCTTAGCATTGAATCTAAGCTGCCATACAGCTGCCGTACTGTATCAAAGGCCTTGGATAGGTCAATGAAAACAGCCCCAGTGAGCTGTCCATTGTCAAGGGAGTTGTGAACTGTGCCGGTGAGCTCAAGGAGGGTAGTGGTGGTGCTGTGGCCTTTCCGGAAACCATGTTGATTTGTACTTAGGATGTTATATTTCTCCAGATGGTCAGTGAGTTGGTCTGCCACAATCTGCTCAAGGGCCTTAGAGAGCGGGGGAAGGATTGAGATAGGGCGATAGTTTGAGTGATTAGTCTTATCACCACTTTTGTGAACAGGGGTCACAATCGCAGTCTTCCATCTATCTGGGAATTTACTACTGGTGAGGGAGAGATTGAGAATTGTTGTTATTAGAAGAAGGAGCTCATCAAGGGTGAGAGATAAAAGCTTAAGGTCCAAGGTATCACCACTGGTTCTGGATTTTGAGATAGCCATGGCAATGTAACAATGTGCACCATGCGGTCTGACCTCTCTGAAGTAGAAGAGCGGTGGGTGAGCCTGAGTATGATGGGGGCCGTTGGAGAGGGAGTCTTGTTTGAAATAGTCAGGAGGGAGGACTGTGCTGAGGTCTGTAAATGTCATATTGAAGGTGTTAGCAATGACCATAGGGTCAAGAGTAGCAGATCCGTCAACTACAAGCATGGTCAGAGAGGTTTCAGGCTGCTTCCCAGTTATATCCTTCATATTCTCCCAGAAAGCGCTTCAATTTCCCCAGGTGTTGGTGAGTTCGTCTTTGTAGTAGGAGTTTTTTGTAACCTGTATAGCTTTAGTGCAGGCATTTTGGGCTTGTTTATATGATTGAATGTCATGTTGTTTTCCCGTTAATTTGGCTACTGCCCAGAGATGGTCTTTTCATTTCAACTGGGCAAGAAGACCCGTCGTGATCCAGGGGTTGCAGAAAGATTTGGCCTTGCGCTTTTTGACTGGGGCAAAGAGGTCACATGTTGAGTTGAAAGTCGAGATGAAATGGTCAAGAGCCAGGTTAGCATCTGTTGTATCATATATGGGTGACCAGTCTTGAAGCATTAGGTGTTGTTTAAGAGGAGTTAGGTTGCCATGAGGGAGGCCTCTGCTGGAAATGGTTTTTTGGGGGAGCTTTAAAAATGTGTTTGTCCATTCACAGATGATTGGTGAGTGGTCACTGAGAGAGAGAGTCTAACAGGACTGTGGTACGAGAGACCCTGGCCGGGTGGTTCGTGAGTACCCAATCAAGCAGAGTACTGGTGCCCATTTTGTAGTTAGTCCTGGTATAAGAGGTAACCATCTGTGAGAGGTTGGCAGCAGAGATGGAGTTTTTGTGGGCACTTGCATCAGGCGCCAGTCAGTTAATATTGAAATCTCCTAGCAGTATAAGTTCAGAATCAGGGGGCTGGGAGCTTACAAAATTCATAACCTCATGTAGACCAAGTCTTTGGTTTCTGGGGGGAATATATACTGTGACAATGGTGAGGGCTTTATGATTTGGACCTAAGAGAATTTTGATTGGTAGGATCTGGGCCGAGGCAGCAGGTGAGGCAGTATCTAAAGGTTGCCACATGAGAGAGTCCTTGATGTAGATGGCACATCCTCCCCCTTTTTTTGCAACCCAGTCCAGCCTGTGGATGTTGTAACCCTGTATGGTTAAAGCCAGGTCGGGAACTTTAGTTGTCAGCCAGGTTTCGACAACGGCAAGGATGTCTGGGTTGTGTTGACGGATGAAGGCTTGGAGGGCATCAATCTTAAGCAGAAGGCTGCAGATATTGAGGGCAGCCAGGATTAGAGACCCAGAGGTTTTGCCTAGGCTTGGGCAGGCAGGGCCAGGATTCAAGTGGACATTACCCGATATAAGTAGTAGGAGGAATATTGGTTTAAGAGAGCAAAGGCGAAGAGCCTTAAGAGATGCTTTAAATTGTTTTTTCCTTGTTGGGTAATAGGCTGGAACCACACAGCCATGCCAGTAAGATACAAATTGGTATAGTGTGGATAGGTGATCCCACATGAGATGATATTCAATGCCAGAAGGTGACCTGGTGTTACTAAGAGGGTGGTCCTGCTGGGGGCACATGGAGTCATGGCAGGTACCTTGGGATTAACAGTAAGCACTGAGGAAGATGGTGGGCCTGGGGGAGAGGGGGTGAGGGTGAGTGGGACCAGGGAGGGAGAAAAGAGAGGGCAAGGAGAGAAGGAGCAGAAAAGGAAGGAACAGGTGGGAGAGTGTCGCCATCACTGGCATAAGTACAAGAGAGACCGGCTTAAGTACAAGAGACAGCGCAAAGAAGTATTCGTACAGGTAAAGTCAGTGAGAGTGTGTGGAGAGATGAGCTGACTGGGGATGTCAGAGAGGGCATGAGAAGATCAGAGAGGGCCTAAAAAAGAGCAAAGCAGGGGTTGGAAGTAGCCATGGAGGGTAGAGGAGGTGGCTATAGTGGTGAGCCAATAGAGGGAGAGAGGTGGGGTGAGAGTGGTGATTAGGCAGGATTTAGGTGTATTTAACTAGGGTGGGAGGAGGGGGATGGGCGGGAGAAAAATTTCATCAAAATCCAATGCAAGTGAATGGGCGCAGCACCCAGTGAGCAGAGCAAGGCAGGGAGAAACAGAGCCAGCCAATCAGCGGCAGTCCAGGAAACGGAGGTCCAATCGGGCACAAGCTATTGATGCTGGTAACCAATGGCAGCTGCACACAGCTTTACCGACTACAGGCTGAGGTCTTACCCATCAGCGCTGGTCCTGGTGGCGGGTTGGTGTTGGTGGCTAAGCGGCAGGCTAGTGGAGCCACGGCCATGCTCGGCGGGGATCCGATGGCCTGAAAACCGGGGCTGGATCTGAGGGGAGAGAGAGAGGAGAGAGAGAATTAAGACCTGGAGAGAAGGAGAGTTGGAAGAAGTGACGCATTAGCTAAATCGGTGGCCGGGGAGCCGGGGAAGCTGAGTTCCAGACAGTTAGAGGGAGATAAAGGCTGAGGGGGTTGGGGAGGTAGCCAAGGACAAAGACTGAAATTGGTCATGCTGATCCTGTCGGGGGTGCAGAGTAGAGAGTAGAGAGGAGTAAGGTAGGGAAGCTGAGGTCAGGGGAGGGAGAGAGTAGAGAGAGAGAGAAAGCAAAGTTAAGCAACAGACAATCAGGCAATATTCAGTGACAAATTACAAAGCAGTTAGACATCAGCAATACAGTCTCAAAATTAACACAGTTTGCACCAGAAGCAGTGCGGGCGAAAATTTCATCAAAATCCAATGCTAGTGAATGGGCGCAGTGCCCAGTGAGCAGAGCAAGGCAGGGAGAAACAGAGCCAGCCAATCAGCGGCAGTCCAGGAAATGGAGGTCCAATCGGGCGCAAGCTATTGACGCTGTGAACCAATGGCAGCTGCTCAAGGCTTTACTGACTGCAGGCTGAGGTCTTACCCGTCAGCGCTGGTCCTGGTGGTGGGTTGGTGTTGGAGGCTAAGAGGCAGGCTAGTGGAGTTGCGGCCTTGCTCGGTGGGGATCTGATGGCCTGAAAACCGGGGCTGGATCCATCGGTGCTGGTCCTGGTGGCAGGTTGGTGTTGGTGGCTAAGTGGCAGGCTAGTGGAGCCACGGCTACACTCGGCCGGGATCTGATGGTCCTGTTCAAACCATTGGAACAGTGCATCTTCGACTGCACTGTCTTTCCCCTCCCTTTTGCTTTTCCTTGCAGTGTTTCTGTTGCTGTTAAGCTCTACCAAGATTTTTTTTCTTTATTTTTAACAGTGTGGCAGATTTGGCTTTGTGAGACTGATAGCTTACGTGTGACCTCTGACTGTGATGCCTTGGACTATCAAGCAATTTCAAAGCCTCCACCTTTTCTGCAAAAGAAAGCTCCTTCCTCTTCTTTAATGTGGTCTCCATAGTAAGTTAGGCTGGCTGACAGAAACAGAACAAGTTGCTGATGATGTGTGAATGGCCTGAGTGAGCTGAATAGGCAGAGCAGATTACTGGCCATTTATACATCGGAGGTGTTAATTGATGTAATCTCTGACATCTGGGCCACAGTAACACCTCATGAACACAGGTGAGCACACTTGTGGTGTGAGTCGAGTGAGCTAAAATTAGTTGATTAGCAGAGCTGCATCAATTCTTTTACGCAAGGATTTTAACATGGAATATATAGGAAAAAAATGAGGAAATGACTTTCTTTGTGATTAAGTGGTGTTTTCTATTAAGCAGTATTTCTTTAAGTGGGTTTGACTGTATAGAATTCCAGATTGTTGTGACTATCTATGTAAAATATATTTCTTATTCATTTCTTTGATCCCAGTTTTAGTCTTAACCCATGACCTCAGGTCCTACCAATATATATCAGATTTCCAAACTGTAAGTGAAACTGTGAAAGCTGTGATATGAATTTTAGTTGCTATTTATGTTAATGTGCTGTTTTCATTACTTGAATTGCTCTTATTGTTAGGCACCCAGAGCCTACAGGAATGGTCACCCCTGAAATAAAATTTGCCTTGCCTTGCCGAACTCCTCTTTGTTTACTTTTATTATTGTGATGTGGTGGCACCACTATAGTTTGGGATGGGGATGCACTTTAATATTCAATTGAGATTTGTTGCTCCTTATATCTTGGCTGTTAAAAAAGTGTGTTTCCAACTGTGAATAATATGGTTGACAGCCGGATAGTAAAACCACTACTCTATTCAGAGAGAAACTTAATGTAGCTGTAATCTGTTAGCATGCTATGGCTAGCAAATCCCATGCACCTATGCAAATGAATGCATAGTGACCACTGCCATTAAAGAACAAGCATTTGTCAATGCTGAATGTTTGCTTGCTGGCATTAGCAGGAGTAGTGCAGGAGTTAGACAGATGCAGTATAGAAATGGCAGTGATGTATTGAACTGATGCCAGCTACACACCCACTCTGCAGAGATGGACAGGCATTGGGGTGTGCCTTTGGGTTGTCACCCATAACGGTCTTGGCATTTCACCTCACCCCACCCTGCAGACACTGACAAGTGTTGAAGTGTGCCTTGAGGTGTTCGGGCTTTACACTCACCTAATTCCATAAGGAAATATGCTGAAATGGGTGCAGTATAGGAGAATGGTGTGAACTCTGGGGCCAAAGAGTCCAAGGCACACCTTGATGTCTGTCACTGGCTGCAGGGTGAGGGTGTGGGTGGGGTTGGAATAGCATGAGCTTTACTGTTGACAGTCCCGAGTCACACCCCTGATGCCTATCAGTCCCTACAGGGTAGGGCGTCATGGTTGGAAACCCTAACACCCTGGGTGTTTCATGGTATTTTTACTCCAAGTTTTCAACATGGGCTTTTTGTGACCCCACTGCATGAACTGTGACACTATCAGTTTGTTAACCGAAAGGTGATTTTGCAAAGTCACTGCTCCATTTGGTGCCACAGGTATGAAAACACATTTTGAACACAATGTGAAAAATGACAGCTGTACTGTTCACGAGAAGGTGTGAAAAAATGGTAATGTTGAAAATCTGGAGTGAAAATATAAAAAAACTTGTGAAGTCGCAAGTGTGCATAGAAATTGCGCAATGCACACCTATAATGCAATTATTGTGGGAATTCTTTTGTACCAAATTTTCAATATAAGCATTTTGGGACCTCTGCTCATGAACAGTGTTACTGTGATTTTCATAATCTGACCCAAACACTGATTTCCCACAGCCACTGCACTACTCTGTGCCAGAAGTGCGAAAACACGTTTTGGCCAGCATGTGAAAAATGACAGCTGCACTGTTCATAAGGATGTGTGGAAAAATGCTAATACTGAAAATCCGGAGTGAAAATATTACAAATTCGTGAAGTTACGAGGGTGCATAGAAACTGCGCAATACACGCTCATAATACAGTTATTTTATGGACTTTTGTCACCAGATTTTTAATATAGGCATTTTGGGACCTCCACTCATGAACAGTGTTACTGTGATTTTCATAATCTGACCGGAACACTGATTTCCCACACCGACCACACTATTCAACACGGGAATGTGAAAACACATTTTGGCCAGGATGTGAAAATGACAACTGTACTGTTTATAAGGAGAGGTGAAATAATGCCAATGTTGAAAATCTGGAGTTAAAATATTACAAATTCATGAACCTGCGAGTGTGTGTGGAAACTGCGCAATACACACTCATAAAACAATCACTTTTGGGAATTTTTTCACCAAATTTGCAACACAGGCTTTTTAAGAGACCACCTCATGAACAGTGAAACTGTCATTTTGTTAATCAGTCCCGAAAGGTGATTCTGCACAGTGACCAAAAAATCACCTTTCAGGACCAAATAACCAGATGACAGTGACTGAATTCATGAGATGGGGTCCCAAGAACCCCATGTTGAAAATTTGGTGCAAAAATTTCAAAAAAATGACTGAGATATGAACCAAAGTTGAAAAAACACTATTTATGCCATTATACAGCTTACCAGCATTTCTTCAGTTTGCAGTCAACTTTGAAGAGAGCAGACGAGTTCCCAGTCCACTGAAGATCATCGTGCCAGCTTTTGGAGGTATGTATGGGGTGAAGAGGGTGTGTGGGGAGGCAGGGTGCACAGAGGGTGAGTGCGGGTTCGGGAAGGGGACAGGAGAGTCAATGAGGGACTGTTTTCTTTTGTTCCAGGTTTATTTCTAAAAAAGATGACACAGGACTTTTGCCACGCTGGGGTGGGATCCCAGCATGGCAGCTGAAAGTTTGTTTGGGGGGGGCAGTGGAGCCAACGAGAGATTGGGCACCCCCCATTGGCCACACAGTGTGTGGGGGAAGCACATGAGGATGCAGGACTTTTGCCATGCTGGGGTGGGCTCCCAGCATGGCAGCTGAAAGTTTGTTTGGGGGGGCAGTGGAGCCAACGGGAGATTGGGCACCCCCCATTGGCCACACAGTGTGTGGAGGAAGCACATGAGGATGCAGGACTTTTGCCATGCTGGGGTGGGCTCCCAGCTTGGCACCTTGAAGTTTATTTTTTGGGGGGCACTGGAACTGACGGGGATTGGGCACCCTGTAGAACATACAGTGTGCTTGGGGGGGGGAGTGTGCATGTGCTGAGGAGGATTGGGCACCCCCTCAGCACACAACAAAATGGGGAGGGGGCATCATGCCGATGGGAGGTGCAGTGGCATACAGTTGAAAGACAATGACTGCTAAGGTGGTGACGTGTAGGCAATTTGCATACTGCTGATGGCACGGCAATACGCACATTGCCCACACGTTCCCTCCGCTGATTGTAGCCAGTCGTTCTCTTTCAACTGTACACCACTGCATTTCAACTGCCATCATAGATAGCTGGGACATTCATTGGTGTGGTGCGGCTGTGCCTGCAAAAATGCTCAGGGCATTGGAAGTGGATGTGCCACACCTACGAAAATGAAAAAAAGTATTTTGACTTGTAAATATACAAAGATATATGCTGGCATATGCAAGCTACATGCAAGATTGTATGTACATTTTATGTAAGACTTATATGCAAGGGATGTGTAAGGGTTTGTAACATTTTCCTTGCATGAGAAATTCATGAGCAATTTATTTGCATCACCTCATGAACATGACAGCTGTCAGTTTTTAAATCCTGGCCAGAATATGTTTTAGCACCTGTGCATGGATTGATGTTGCAGTGCTGCAGAATGGCATTTCAATGAGGATTTAAAAATTCCCAGTCCAGCATTCATGAGCTGGGGTAAAAACAATGCTATGCTGACAATTTCATTGCTGTTTTAGCTGAAATACTTCCACAGCAACATACAGTACATGTGTGCATGTATGGAGTAGTGGGTGGGCAGGGTCTGGAGGGCACTGTGCTCCCACAGCCAAATGAGGATACAATTATACTATCTCAAAAAGTAAGGAAATTCTTTGAGAAAACTCTGTTAATGCATCACTTAGGGTTAAAGTGACAAAAGATGGCAAATGTAGCATTAAGGATCCAACCCTAACACCCCACCCCCACCCTGCAAGCAGCAACAAGCATGGGGTGTGCCTTGGGGTTGTCAACCCAAATGCTCACCCCAGTCTCATATACTGCACCCATCTCAGTTTATTTACTCATGAAATGTGATGATCATTAAGGTTGATAACCCCAAGGCACACCCCACACCTGTTGCGGCCTGCAGGGTGGGGTTGGGTTTTAGGGTTGGAAACTCTAACACCACATTTCCCAACTTTTGCCACTTTAAGCCTAACTGATGCATTAACAGAGCTTTTTTGTAAAGAATACTGTATTTATCTATATCTATATATTCTCTGCAAAAAAACTATGCTAATGCAGACATTAGGGTTGTAAAATGCAGAGAGCACAAAGACAGGAAATAAATACACAGTAGTTAGATCTCTGGAGTAATATTGAATCAGTGGTGAGGTTTTACTTGGGGTTGACAAACATTGGGGTTGACAAACCTAATGCCCACCCACAACCCCAGTCTGTAGTGTCCTGTCCAATGCACAAGATACAGCTCCAACCTAATACCTCATAGTGATACATTATGGCCAACAAAATCTGTCAGAGCTTTCTTCATGCAGGGCCCCATCTGATCCAGGGTAGAGCTGGGCATTAAGGTTGACAACCCCAACTAAGACCTCACCACAGATTCGACAGTACTCCCGAGTGTTCCATACTGCTGAAGGGGGAGATGTGCTTAATTCCAACATGGGGATTGGGACCCCTGATGTCAAGAAACCTGTTATTAAACAAGGGGCTGGGGGAAGCGGTCCGACAGCGGGGGATCATCCTGGTGTCAAATTATAATTAACATTTTAACTACTTTAGGACACTTGAGGCAGGTCCCAAGTGTCCCACACTGCTGGAGGGGTGAGATCTAGTAAATTCTGACAAGGGATTGGGGTCTCCAGTGTTGGCAATTATTTATCAAACAACTGGCTGGAGGGGTCCTGGGGGGGAGGAAGGAAGGAAGGGAGGAAGGAAGGAAGGGAGGGAGGGAAGCCAGCCAGCCACTGGGGATTGGGGCCCCCGGTGTGCAGATGACACAGCACAATGAAGATAGCGAGGTGAGTAGGAACAACAGCCAGTTGCATTATACAACACAGTTGTCATTTAGTAGAGAACAGCTGTGTCATATAGTTCAAAGTATATGACACAGCTATCATTCAGTAAAGGACAGCTGTGTCATATAGTGCACCCAGCTCCTAATCGCCAAATACATTAAAAGACACTAAGCTTTATTCCGCAGTTAGTGGTTCAGCTTTGAAGAGTGCAGACGTGTCTTGGTCCACAAAAGATGACAGCATACAACCTCCGGAGGTAAGTATAGGGTAAAGGGGGGAGGTCACTCAGTGGGAAGGTCAGGATGGGGAAGGGGAATGTGGGTGACAACAAGGGAACATTTTCTTTATTTCAGGTCTAAATTAAAAATAAGTTGTTGGGGGACAGTTTCCTTTTTTACAGGTATACATATAAAATGAATCTGTTTCAGGACACAGGGGGTGGGCTCTCCAGTGTCCCACTCTGCTGTGGGTGGGGAGATTCGATGAAACAATGGGCTGCAGGGGCATGGGGCATGTGACACTGGGGGTAGTCATCCCAAGTGTTGGATTGTACAAATAAATTAAAAAATCTATCAATAAATAAATAAATACACTGCCACCATGAATTGGGGCCTCCTGGTGTGCAGATAAAGTTGAAGGCACAGCACAGTCAGGATTATTGGTCTTTTTTTAATACTTTTAAATCCCTTTTCATGACTAACTAACACTTCTTGAGAAGGGATCCTTTTTCATTTCATATTTTTGTTCAAACGAAAAAGGATCCCTTATTACAAAAAAAAGGATTTTGGACTTTGTGTTTGAGTTGTTTCTTTTTTTGTCAGAAACATCGATGCCCACAGCTACCATCACAGACTTAAAGAACTCATTCAGGTTACCCTGACATGGCTTTTAATTTCTGAAACAATGCTACCTCCAGTCTTGGAGCCCATTGTCTTCAAAAAGATTCACCAGATACTGCTAACCAGACAATGGGTTACATTGCAAAAAGATAGCTGACAGTACTTCATGAAACAGTAGATGCTCACAAAAATGGCACAGCACACAGAGACATGTCTGAAAAGATTGTGAGCACTCTGGCAGCTGTGAAAAAAATACATTTATTCATTACAAATCGAATAAGGTATGGGTTGGTGTGTGTATTGAGCCATTTACACACATCTGAGGAGTTAGATGCTACATAAACCCTGAGAGCAAAGCTCAAGGGGTTTATAAAAAGCATCTAACCCCAAGGCTGTGTGTAAACTTCGAGATTAAACACAATGCCCAATATTTTATTTTATATAATTGCTGGATCTTCCTTTTTGGCCACACCAATAATATAAAATGAAAATAGAAAAGAAGTCCCTGACTCCTGTGTGGCCACGGTCCGCTTTGGTTCAAGTGCACGGTCCATGGTCGTTATTTATTTATTTAAATGTTTTCTGTTTTTTTTCCTTGTCTCAGGCAAATGTTTTGTTTTTTATATTTTGATTTTGTTTGTGGCCACTTACCTCCAAGTCCCAGTGGCGGTTCCATCTCTTGTGGAAGAGGAGGCAGTCAGTGGTCAGCAGTTCGGGAGGAAGAGCTGCAGTGGGCGCATGCACAGATTGAGGGGAAACCATGCATGTGTTTGCCATAATAAACACTCCTTTATTACGGCAAATACTGCTACGGTTTTCTTAAGTAAAAAGGAAGATCCATTAATTATAAAAGTGTAATTAAACCAGTCACCCATGTAGATGAGCTCTGGCACCTTGAGTTTACACTCATCAGGGGCATGGCCACTGTCTCACACCCCCTCTCATTTTATGATCTGCCAAGGATGATGTCACAGTGGGATTGAGATGTCAGATTAAGGTAAATTGTTCACATGAGAGATTAAGTCCAAGAGGTCATACAAAAGCCAATAGAGTTGGAAATGTTGAGGTGCTAAATCATACATGGCTCCAAATAAACTACAAGAGTAGTGGACCCAGTGAACAAACGACAGGGGCCTCAGTGATAAACATGTGTTACAGAACATGTTATTCCCTGCCAAATGTACAGAAATTAATGCGGTAATTGAAGTAAACAATAGTTAATTACAGCTCTATAAAAGCCAATGCCATAATAAACAACAGGTATGCTCCTGTGGCTGTTGTGGGTGTCAAACCCAGAAAACAACAGTGAAAGGATCAAGCAGCAGGGCAGATGAGGGATCATGACAAAGTGACAAGAGAAGAAAACTGGGGAGCCACAGCTGAGGAAAATCCTAAAGTAGAGTAGGGGAAGAAAGAGGGAGGGAGGAAAGCCCAAGAGTTAGTGAAAATAGACAAAGGTCAGACGAAAAGAAAAGATATAAAGTTGCTAGAAGAAGCATAGTAAACCCTAAAGGAGAATCTTCTAATACAGAAAGGTCATGAAACCTCCTGTACTGTTAGCAGACAGGGCACGTAGGACCTCAAAATAGAACAAACAAATTACAGTAGCTAGTGGAGCCCACACATCCAGCTTTATTTCAGAGAGGAAAAAGCCAGTGTAGTTTGATATGCAAGTAGGTGTATTCAGAGCCATCTGAACGATAAAGAAATAACACAATTAATCATAATTTCTACACAGAACAATTAGATTACTATACATGCTAATATTTACAGACACTGGAGCAGCCCATTCAAAGGCATAGTATCAATAAAAAGGGGACCCAGTCCAGTTTATTGTTAACCTCCTCTGGCTGCAGTGCCTTTAGTTTAAAATCCATTGAGATTTATTCAGGAGCCAGAGGCATAGCCTGTCTCCTCCTCTGGGATACAACAGAATTACTCACAGGCCCATATACCAAACACAGTTTATGTTGCCATTGTGCACCAACCTAACATAAGGTACCATGGGGTGGTCCTCCTTTTGGTGTGTCATTGTCTTGCAGTGTCCCATATGCACTCCATAAGAAATACAATAGTAGACCCAATGTAGACCATGGGGCATAAATAAATATGACATGTTACAGTTAAAGAACTGCCCTACTGTTACCTTTTTAGTGCCATCTGTGCTTGTGTTCCCAAAGGTGCTACCCTACTCTCCAAATTTGCATGCTGCACAATTTTTGTACTGGTAGAATCCTTTTTGTTGTGAGGGAGCCAGCTAATCCTAGACTTAGGGGTTTGGTATTTTCTGTGGACCAAATGGTCCTGGGTCTTCACTGATCCCATACTTGTGCAGGGGACCATGTCTCCCCTCCTCCATTCTGTTGGGACTACCTCTGCCTCAAGGTAACAGTTGAATCAGACCATCAAGGACCCCGAAAGTTCCCAACCCAATTTCCTCAGCACTCTGGAGTATCATCCATTGGACCCTGGAGACCTATCCACCTTAAATGCCCTTAGTCACTTAAATACCTGATCATCTAACATTGGTCCTGAATTCAGTACCCCCCCCCCCAATAGCTGTCCTACTAAAGTCAGGAAGGGGACCTCTTGCCTCCACCATGAATACATGGCAAAAATACTCTTTAAAGATGCTTGCATTCTTCCTACCTTCTTCTACACATACGTTGCCTGATTGTAGCCTCAAAATACCATCACTGGTATTCCTCTTCTCTCCGACATAAGGTATCTAAAGTAGGCTTTTTTGTTTTCCTTTACCCCCTCAGCTATCCTTATTTTGTCTCTCCTTTTGCTCTCCACATCTGTTAAATGTCCTTGTTTATGTAACCCCCTCCCCAGCCTAGGGGTAGCCAACAACAACTTGTTTACAGAGAGGCAGCACACAAAATAATAACTCCACTTACTTGCTTCACAGGTCTTGAAGACCTTCCAGGAGTACTGACACTCTTCAGGCCTCTCTAGGGCTACTAACAACAGAGTTAGCAAGCAAACAATCCCTAACAATAATGGAATGTCCAAAACTTGATTAAAGTCTAACCGCTTGATTTACTAAAGGTAGAGCTCATGAGCATATTATTAGAAAAATGTACTAATCACAGTACAGTGGATCCAGGAACACTGAAACATATAGAAACATAGACAATGATGAATTAAAAGACCACTGGCCCAGTCAGTCTGCCCAAGTTCCCATTTAATTCTGGGACCTAGTATCCATCCAGGGTCCTGAGCCCTCCCCTCCTCACTGCTAATTAAATTAAAGTCTAAATCAAAGTCCATAAAGTCCATAATTCTCAGAGGTAGATTCCTCAGGACTGTTGCCCATATATATCAGAGACACGTCACCTTCCCTCCCCCGCCTGGTGCAATCCCAGAGGGATCCATTACCCCCCCAATGGGCACAACTCCAGAGAGGCCATGAAGGTGAGGGAAAATATGTCAACAAGTAGTAGGTGAGGGGCAGAAAGAGTACATGGGTGACCTAGGGAGTGATGGGGGCAAGGCAGCACTGTTACAGTGCTGAGTTTGCACCCTGCAGTGGTGCCATGTGGAAGTTCAGACAGCCAATTAGCCCAAGTACAGAGGGATTGACAGGGATGGTCAAGGATCAGACCACAGGTTGACACAGCCATGGATCTTGCTCAATAGGTGCCACTGACCCCAACACTGTAGGTGAGCAGCAGTAGCTGCAGGTTATGGCATGTAAGTGGTGGACGGGAACATTCCCTGGGCATTGTTACAGTCACCTGATACTCAGCCCCACACTTGGAGGCAGGATGCTGCCCTACTAAAGTGTTGGGGTCAGTGGCACCTATGAGGCAGGTGCCAGGGTTGTGTCCAGCCATGACCAGATCCCAGTCCATCCCTGCCATCCCACCTGTACCTGGGCTGATCAGCTGTCTGCACTTGCCAATGACAACCCTCAGGGTGCCATCTCAGCACCCTAACATTGCCACCATGAACCCATCATTCCCTAGCCAACCCCAATCCTCCCTTTTCCCCTGGCCACCTCCTTGCAGCCCCCACCACTTGCTGCCCTGTCCAGCAGTGGCACATAGCCCTTAGACCACCTCCTTGCTGGTCTAAACAGAGACCCCTTTTGCAACCAGGGTGGGGCTTCTATGGTATTGTGACCCTGGTCCCCACACACTCCCTCTCTCTCTCTCTCATGTTTGCTTCCTGCAACCCCTGTCCCACCCTCTATTGAAACCAGTCCATGTTTTGGTGTGTACTGCTTTTTTGGGCAAAGTGTTCCATCTACTGTATCCACCACTCATACTGTAAAGAAGTGATTACTCAACTGACAAGAACTGAGACATTTGGGGTTTATGCTAGTGATATCAAATTTGAAACAGTAAATCCAATACATGAGAGTTTACCTTGATGAATCTCTCGTTTTTGTGTTCACCATGCACATACACAGCAAACACTTTGTTATGAGAGTGGCTTTTGAAGGGTGTGACACTGTGAGCTCAATGCAGAGTGGTCTGTAAGGGGCTTGTCAGTGTCATACAAATCATCAGCCAGGCTGACCATGACACTGTTCTGGATTGTTGGGCAGGAACTTTGTGTGAATTTCAAAGTATATTTATTTATTTTACAAAGGTTCCACGTCAGGATGTAAAACAGCAGAGACATAACAAAAATTTGACAGTTTACACAAAACATAAGATTGCTATGTAATACAGAATATAGATAAATAATACATTTGAGTAACCTAGACAACTGAAATTAAACCGTGGGAGGAGATTCCCAATTAGCAATTTACGGCATAGCTGCCCAAGGGGGGCCTGTCAAGGTAAAGTATCGGAAAGGGAGTGAGAAGGGGGGAGAGTGTGAATGAGGTTTCCCAATTAACAATGTGTGGCATAGCTGCCCCAGGGGGGCCTGTCAAGGTAGAGTATTGGAAAGGGTAGGAGAAAGAAAGGGGGGAGAGTGCGAATGAGGGATAGATTAGAGAGAGAGAGAGGGAGAGAGAGAGAGAGAGAGAGAGAGAGGGATTGGGAGAAGGAGAATATTTAGGGAGAGTGGGTGGAAAGGGAAGGTGTTAGGGGGTATGGAGGGGAGGGAGTTGAAGGGAGCTAGAGAAGGAGGTGGCAAGGGATGGCAGGTGGGGGTCCAGGGTAGGTAAAACAGGAGAAAAGCCCAGACAGATGATGGGCATATCCGGGTTGAGGATATAGACTCAGGTAAGGTAGTCAGAGGTGTTCAAGAGTGGGTATCCAGGTTGAAGATATAAATTCAGGTAAGGCAGTCACTGGCATTTGAGTTCAGCAGGTATTGCTTCAGTTCTCTTTTAAAGGACCGAACATTTGGTGTATTAAGAGCAGCAGCAGGGATCTCATATAGCCATAGTGGAGCTCGGTACATGAAGGATCTTTGTCCTAGGGAAGTTCTACGAAATGGGACATCAAGCTGTGTTGTCACTGTTCTTTGTGTGTTGCACAGTATTTGGAGCTTGCTTCCTTTACCAGGTCTGCAATTCAGGTAGGAGTTAGGGAGACCATAGCCTTTCTTCCTAGCTGGCAAGTTTGGTATTTGATTCTGGATTGAAGTGGTAATATATGGGCCAGACCATACAGGGTACAAATGTGTGTGAAGTGGTCAGCATTTAGCAATAGTCTGCAAGCCTTAAGGGCAGAGGAAACTCTTTTGAGGGCCGTATCAGTGGCAGCGCCATAAACCACCAGCCCATAGTCGACCAGGGAGAGGACAGAGCTGGAGACCGAGAGCTGGAGGGCTTCAGCAGTTAGGCTTTTCTTATGCCTAAACAGGATACCTAATTTAGTGTTCACAGCTTTCACCACCATGTCAATGTGCTGAACACATGACAGGGTATCACCCACAATGACACCCAGGTACTTGATGGTGTAAACCTGTTCCAGTGGGGCAGTCAGGAGATTTGTGATTGTTAGTTCTGAGCATCTCCTTTTTAGTTGTGGGCTGGAGAGGAACATCATCTTGTTTTTTTTTTGTAGTTTAGTAGCAACCTTTGGGAGTAGAACCACTTTTCCAGTTGCTGGAAGGATGATTGTAGCTCAGCCTGTAGGTGCTCTATGTGAGAGTGTCAGCTAAGTAGGACAGCATCATCAGCATATAGAATGACTTTGCTAGTGCAGGCATCGGGTAGGTCATTCAGGAACATGTTGAAGAGCAGTGGACCAAGGATGAACCATTGAGGCACCCCTAGTGAGACTTCTTTGGATGCAGATATGGAGTGACCTATCTTGACCCTTTGAGACCGGGAGGCTAGGTAGTCCTGGAACCATAGAGCAGCATTTGGGGAAACACCAAGGGCATGCAGTTGAGACAAGAGGAGTGGGTGGCAGACTGTGTTGAATGCCTTTGTTAGGTCAATGAAGATGGACCCAACCATTTTTCCCCTCATCCAATGCCTTATGGACATACTCAGTGAAATCCATCAGTGCAGTGTCTGTGCTGTGGAGTTTCCTAAAGCCGTGCTGCTGGGGACATTGCAGCTGGTATTTGTGAATATAGTCAGTAAACTGGTCTGCCACAATCCTTTCCAGTGCTTTAGAGAGGGGGGAGAGGATAGAGATGGGCCTGTAGTTTGCGGTCAGTGACCTATCACCTCCCTTATGCACTGGGGTCACCAGCACTTGTTTCCAAGGAGAAGGGAATTTGGCAAGCTGGAGGGATTTATTGAAAATCGTAGTGATGGGAGCAATGACTTCGTTGATTGCCAACACCAGCAGTTTCATGTCAATGTTGTCAGACCCCATTCTGGTTTTCCACAGGATCTTTTTAACATAACCCAGTGCTTCTTTGACAGTGACTCCCTTGAAGTAAATTGAGGGTGTGAGTTGATGTCCAGTGGGCACCTGTGATCAGCTTTCATAGGCTTAAGGTATTCAACTGGTAGAACAGAGCTAAGATCAATGAAGGTGGAGTTGAACTCTTCGGCAATGGTGTGGGGGTCCATGGTATTTGTGCCATTAATGTTTAACAGTGATGGCTGTGTTTTGTCGTCCTTCCCTGTGAGTGCCTTTATATTGCCCCAAAACCGCCTCCCATCACCCCAGGTTCGTTCCAATTGATCCTTGTAGAAATTAGCCTTAGCATTCCTGATGAGATGTGTGCATTTGCTTCTGGCTGCCCTGTATCTTTGAAGGTCACTGGACTTACCGGAGGCCCTGGCTTGATAACAAAGGTTGTCCCTTGCCCTCATGTGATTTAGAAGGTCACTAGTTATCCACCCATTGTTATGGCCACTTGTTTTTTTTTTTTTTGAACTGAGCAAATCTGTCTCAAATGCTATTCAAGTTATCAATAAAGTACTAGAGTGTTAGGTCAAGGTCATGCAGTTCCTTAAGGGGAGACCAATCAATCTGAGAAAGCACCTCCTTGAAAGCTGAGAGCTGGCCTTTTCTAAGAATTCTGCTATTTACAAAGACAGGTGGCACTTTTTTGAATTTATTGGACCACAGACAGGTGATAGGGGAGTGATTGCTTAGCGAATCCGGTAGTACCAAGACATCAGTAATCCTGTCAGGTGAGCTTGCAAGGAGCCAGGCCAGAAGCGTGTGCTTACCAGTCTTATGGTTTATTCTAGTAGGCTCTGTGACTAATTGCGTGAGGAGGGAACTGGCTATGGTATCCTTCTGGTTGGTCAATTCATTACTGAGCCAATTGATGTTGAAGTCCCCAGTCACAATGAGCTCACAGTTGTTGTTAACACCAGCCAAGGACCCTAGTAGTTTAATTACACTGTCTTTGGCCATTTTCAGTGGGAGATAGACACATGCAATGACCAGAGTTTCTTTATGTTCACCAAAAATGATTCTAACTGCAAGAAGCTCATGGTCAATGTTGCAGGTTGTGATGGGAAACACCATGCCTTGTAGGCTGTTCCATAAATAAATGAGACAGCCACCCCCTCTTTTCCCATTCGTATCATATCTAAAAGTATTGTAACCTGGGAGCACTATCTCATTATCTCTGACCCGGGTGGACAGCCAGGTCTCAGTCAGGCAAAGTATATCAGGGTTATGCAGGGAGGCCCACACCTGCAGTTGAGGCATCTTTGGAATTAGGCTGCAGATATTCATCATAGCAAGTTTCAAGCCATTTCCCTTCGGCCCAGTATAACCTGGCCTGCTCATTGAGTTAGGATGCATTCTTGATGTAGTCATTTTTATTTATTTATTTATTTCAATCTAGGATTATGATACCTTTGAGCTGAGACTCTTTTACAAAGGTTCCACATCAGCGTGTGTAACAGTCATCATTTTTAGTTACAAACATATAGTCACTGACTTACAGACATGTAATAACCAGTACAAAGACTTGAGCTATGAGCAAGACAAGGGGAGGAGGGGGGTCGGTGGGGAGAAGTGAGGTAGGAGATCGAGGGGTGTAGAGTGCAGGGGTAAGGGGTATGGCAGGTGGTTGGGGCAGAAGTGGAGAAATGGGGAGGTGGGCGAGGGTGGGAGACAGTGCAGCCAGGCTGCCTTGTCGAGGGAATATGACAGGTAAGTCGCTAGGAGTGAAAAGACTGATTGTAAGTGCTGGGTGCTGGGACATGTGCAGCTGGAATGGTGGAAATGTTAAGATGGGCAATAGCAGGATACAAGCAGTGAGAGGCGCAGCTTGGACTTGAAGAGGCCGAGTGTTGGAGCGGTCGCTATGTCACTGCCAAGAGAGTTGAGACAGTTGGATCCCCGATAGGTGAATGATCTTTGTCCTTGGGTCGTTGCAACATTGTGGGATATGTAGTAGATGGGAATTGGATCTCCTTGTAGTGACATTCCTATGCATAGGCTTAAGGAGGGCACAGACACCAGGTGGGGAAAACCCCATTATAATTTTCTTGGCCGTGATGCAGGTTTGGTATTTTATGTGTTTGTCCAGTTGAAGCCATCCAGGTTGGGAATAAAGGTCACATGTGTGGGTGCGGCGATGTGAGCCAGTGATGATATGAGAGGCCTTATTCAGGGAGGTAGCGATATGTTTCAGAGCAGTGGTAGTTGCAGACCCATATATGATAAGACCATAGTCTATGATGCTGACAATGGAGCTTTGGTCGGCCACTGACAGTGCTTCTGGTGTTAGGTGTTTCCTGTGCCGGAATAATATACCTAACCTCGCATTGACAGACTTTGCCACATTGCTGATATGGACAGCGTATGAGAAGTGGGGATCAAGGATGATGCCAAGGCACTTGAACGATTGTGTTTGCTCTAGGATGGCTCCTTGTTCGGTTGCAATGGAGAGGTGGAGTTGTTTGTTTTTGTTGTGGGGGCTGCAGAAGACCATAGACTTGTTTTTTTTCTGATTGAGAAGCAGTTTATGATTTAGGAACCAGGATTCGATGGAAGAAAAGGCCCGCTGAAGTTTATTTTGTAATTGGATTGGATCGGGTCCAAGGTGAGGATCACAGCATTGTCAGCGTAGAGAATTATTTGTTCTGGGCAGCTGTCCGGTAGTGAGTTTAAGAATAGGCTGAAGAGGAGGAGTCCCAGAATGGAGCCCTGGGGGACTCCAGAGCGGACCGGTCTAGGGTCCGAGAGTGTATCAGCGATTCTTACTGTTTGGGACCATTCTTCAAGATAGCTCTTAAACCAGCCAATGGTGTCAGATGACAGCCCAGTGTTCTGAAGCTGGACAAGTAGGAGGTGGTGATTGACGGTGTAGAAGGCTTTAGTTAAGTCAATGTAGATTGAGCCTAGTAGTTCACCAGAATCAAGTGTGTTGTGGATTGCACCGGTGAATTCAAGTAGGGCTGTGGAGGTGCTGTGACCTTTGCGGAACCCGTGTTGTTGCTTGCACAGGATGTTGTACATATCCAGGTAGTCTGTGAGCTGGTCCGAGAGGATACGTTCTAGTGCCATGGAGAGTGGGGGTAGTAGGGAGCTATGTCTGTAGTTATTGTGGGCAGTTTTGTCACCACTTTTATGGATTGGGGTGACAGTGGCAGATTTCCATCTGTCCGGCAACAGACTAAGGCTGAGGGAGAGGTTGAAAATTCTGGTCAGAGGACTAAGCACTTCATCAAGTGTGTGAGAGACAGGATTTTGAGATCGAGGGAGTCATTACTGAATCTTGATTTACCAAGGGCTTTGGTAACATATTTGCGTACTTGGTGAGCCTTGACTGTTTTGAAGTAGAAGCAGTGGGAGCTGGTGGGAGTAGTGTTCATTGCAGACAGAGGGGCTTCACCATTTTTGAAGTAGTCTTGGGGTAGGACAGTGCTGAGGTCGGTAAAGGCTTTGTTAAAGGTATCCACAATGGTTTTTGGGTTGAGGGTTGTGGTTCCGTTGATGTTGAGTATTGATGGGGTGGTTTTGGGTGGATTCCCGGTGAGTTCCTTTATGTTCTTCCAGAATTCCTGACCATTGCCCCAGGAATTTGTGAGGGCATGCTTATAGTAGGCGGACTTCATTTGCCGGATGGTTTTGGTGCAGTCATTGCAGGCACGTTTGTTGTTTTGGATGTCATTTTGCCTGCCAGAGTTTCTGGCCAGCTCCCATAGGTGGTCTCTTGTTTTAGCATCCTGAGGAGGTCACCTGTGAGCCAAGGTTACTGAGTGATTTGACTTTGTGTTTCTTAATAGGACCATACGTGTCACAGGACACAGTGAAGATGTTTATGAAGTGGTCAAGGGCAGTGTTTACATTGGTTGCATTGAAGATAGGGGACCAGTCTTGATGGAGGAGGTGGGATTTGAGTCGAGGAAGGTGACCACTGGGTAGAACCCTGCTGGTGATTGCTTTTGGTGGTTGTTTGATGAATTTATTTGACCAGGTGCAGCTAACAGGGGAGTGATCGCTGAGAGAGTCAGGGAGGACATTAGTGTTAGATATCCACAATGGGTGACTGGTAAGGATCCAGTCCAAGAGTATGCTGGTGCCGGTCCTGTAATTTTTCCTGGTTGGTGAGTCAACCATTTGTGTGAAGTTCGCTGCAGCAATGGTATCCCTGTGTGCACCAGCATCGGCTGCAGGCCAGTTGATGTTGAAGTCGCCTAGGAGGATGGATTCGGTGACTGGTGGGAGTGACGTTACAAAGTCAAGAACAGCTGTTAGACCAGTTTCCTGTTCTTTGGGAGGGATGTAGATAGTGGCAACAGTGAGGGGTTTGTTTTGGGCTCTGAGGAGGATTCTCACTGGCAGTATCTGAGCAGTTGTGGGTTGGAGTGAGGTAATGATGTGGTGCCCTTGTATGGAGTCTTTTAGGTAGAGATCACAGCCCCCACCTCTTTTGGAGAGGCGATCCAGCCTAAAGATGTTGTAGCCAGGAAGACTGATTGCATGGTCTGGTACTGATGGCGTGAGCCAGGTTTCGACAACTGCCAGGATGTCAGGGCAGTGTTGGCTGGTGAAGGCCTGTAGGGCATCCATTTTAGGAAGGAGGCTGCAGATGTTGATTGATATGAATGAGAGGGTACCCGAAGGCTTGCTCAGATTAGTGGCTTTAGAGCAGAATGGGCCAGGGTTTGGGTGCATGTTGCCTGACAGCATTAGGAGGAGGAGGAGGACTAGCCTCAAGGAGCTGCGGCGTATTTCTTTAAGGGAATGTTTTCACCTGCTAGCATCTCGGGAAGTTGCCGAGCATCGACAATAGTGGGTGAGGGTAAGCGTTGACGGGGGGGACCAGAGTGGAGGGCTAGGACCAGTGTGGGTGTAGGACAGTTTCATGGTGGTAGGATGGACCATGGGCAAGGGGCAGTGACCAGTGTGCAGCGTGCCTATGTGGAGGAAGGATGTAGGAATGTGGAAGCTGTGGGAGAGGGAGGGAAAGCAGGCTTTTGGGGTGTGCAGTAGGGGAGGAAGACAGGCAGAAGAAATAGAATAGAGGATGAGAACGGTGGAGGTGCATGATTAAGGTGGATTAGGGTTCAGTCTTACCCGATTCGAGGAGGATCTCGAGGCGAAGGAAGGTATAGCAAGTAAAGCAACTGTGTCTTTCAGAGGGTTGACTTTTTTTTTCCTTTTTTTTTAAATGAAAGAACAAGAATCTCTCTAGTGGCAGGTCTGTATAACCTGCTAATGGAAAACTAGCCACAAAAAAAAAAAAAAAAAAGCCTCTATTACACACTTGAAATTTGCTTAGTTCTATCTAAAATCTATTTGCAAAAAGTACCAGGTGGCAAACGCAGGGGAAATGTCCTGGCCAATCAGAGCGGGTTTGCTGGAAGTAATCATATTAAACCATGCATATGCAGTAGTTATGCTCAGGATATGTAATATAGTAATCTGGTCCAAGGTACCAGGAGTCAAATGATGAAAAATAATCAAATCCACAGGAAATGGTGAACTACTAGGACCCAGTAAACTGTTGTTACTGTACATCAAAGACCCAGAATGTGTTAAATTCCTGAAGATTGATGAACATTGGCTTGGAGCATACGCAGGATGTAAAGATCCTTTGTTAGTGTTTTCCCTTTGTTCTCCAAAATAGTTGTGAATAGACCTCAAAAACAAGCATACTGTAGATCCTTTAAGGAAAAAGTTAGACAGAAATGTGGATTCAATGCAGCACTCAAGAACTCAGAGCTTGTATAACAGATTTACTGACCTTACTTTTGCTTTTGATGGCTTCCAAAAAAGTTGATTTATGATGAGAATGTTAATATCTGGTGGTGATGTTTTACAGTTTCTTAGTCCAGGAAACGTTCATAGATGTCATGTCCAAGAATGGTCCAGTTTCTCCAAGCAGAAACACATGAAAATCCACAAAAACTAAACTACTGACAGAGACAAACACAGACAGCCAGCCAAACATTTGTCTCCTCCTCCTTCATATAGCTGACCCAATGATAGGTTGGCATTTTCCTTCAATCTACAGTACGCCACCCCGCAAGAACTGCTGCTCTGTCAGTCAGTCAAGAAACTTTATTGATCGATCATAAAAAGATCATTACAAGAAATAAACCTAAAAACCATGCAAAAATGTAAGAATAAACAAAAAATGATACAAAAAAGAATCCATGATTAAAAAACATATAGAAATGTAGCCTTGCACATACATTTTAAAGTCCTCTAGAGGGAGAATTTTAAAACTTTACCAAAAAAATGTTATAGAACATAAACAAAGAGTAATAATCTGTACACTTTAAAACATATCAGCAGTGTTTTAGCTGTATTTTACTTATGGTACAGAGATGTCCACCCATTTTGGATATAATATAGTTATCTTCTGTAGTGAAAAGAATAACCAAAAGGTCTTGTATATTTTTGGTCTGTATTGTATTCAAAATTGAGGCAAGCCATATTTTCCTGGCTTTAATATACCAAGTACATTCAAAAATCACATGAAACAGATTTTCATAATTTTGGATAGCACAGCTGCATGTTTTATCTTTACTATAATTAATGGGCTTCTCTTTTACCCATAGGGAAACCATGGCGTAATCTGCTGCAATAAAGGAGTGTTTATTATGGCAAACATGCACATGGTTTCCCTCATACTGCGCATGCGCCCACTGGACTTTGCCCCTTCCCGACCCGGTGATCATTCGCCCTTGCCTTCCTGCTACAGTCAACTGCCAGAGGAACTTGGCGGTAAGTTATTTAAAACTAAAAAAAAGCTAATGTACATCTCATGGGGTAAAAAAAATCTTTTAAAAATGCAGAAATTACAGTTTTAACTAGTGGCCAAAAATGAAACCAGAGCGCAGCCGCAACGGAACCTATCATATTTATATAATTGCTGTGGTAAGGTAAACCCAGCAATATATAAAATAAAAAATATGGTCAGGTGTGTAAAACTCAAAGTTTACACATTCTCAGGATTAGTTGCTAGTCATAAACCCTTTGAGCTTCTCCTCAGGGTTTATGTAGCATCAAACCCCTTGGGTGTGTGTAAACTTCTCATTACACACCCCAACCCATACTTTATTCTATTTATTATATGCAGCAGTGCATCTGGCTTTTAGATTGTTACTGAGAAAAAGTTAAAATCTGTATAAGGTAAATAGCCTCCTCGTGTTGTAGTCAGTGAAATAATTCAGGTCATATCTCAAACCATGTCCGGCACCATTTTGAGCTAATTGGAGTGAGAATTTAGAGTGCCTGATTTCTTCAAGATCCAAATGGATGTGAATATTTTCAACCTTCTTTTTGATATAAGCTTTATATTTTAGGCTATGAGTAATATATTTTTGCTATAATTATCCAGAAAGTCCAAATCATTTTGCCTGAGAATCTTATAAAATTCAGAGAGCCAGCCAGATTGGTTGCACACCCTGCCCCTGTAGCTCATCTTCTCCTTCCAACATATGTGAGGGAGTTTTGGAACAGGCATTCTGGTGATTCTAAGCAGCTGATCTGTCATGATCAGCTTGCTGAGGTTGAATTACACCCTGTAACAGAGAAAATCATCCACTTGATGTCTGTTGCTGCCCCATCCTTAATGCCCCCCCATCCAACCCTCCCACTCAAAACCCACCCTCCACAAACATAACACTGACACTGGGGATGCCCAGTCCCCAAGTGTCACCATCTGACATAAAGAAAACTGCCCTCATAGCTTTTTATTTTTAGACCTTGTAAAAAAGAAAACCAGCCATAAATGTCTGTTGCTTCTGCTGCTGTCCTCCCAGTCGACCCTCCCACTCATCACCCACCCCCACCTCCCCAGGCCCTTACTTACCCACTGGGGGGTCCAACACCGCACTTCTCTCTGGACTGCAGACACATCTTCATTCTTCAACGCCAGACCATCAACTGAGGAAATCAAGTGTGCGGTTCAATGTATTTTAATGAGGTGTTTCACCTTAGTGGCATACCTTAGTCATTTTTGAATATTTGTGCCACACATTTTCCACATGCCTTCTTTGGGACCCCATCTTATGAACAATGGCAGTAAAATTAGGCATAGCTGTCCCAAAAGGTGATTTTGGGGTCACTGCGTGAAATCACATTTGAGGCAGGAGTTGAACATTTTCTCTGCCCTTGTTAATGAGGTGGGGCTAGAAGAAGGCTATGCAGAAAATCTGGGGTTAAAATATTTTAAAAACACAACATTATGAGCCTATGTTGAAATTTACAAATGCAGGGCTGTACCTATGGTAATTTTCAATGTTTTGACCCCACATTTTCGACATAGCCATTTCTTCACAGCAGCTCATGAATGTGACAGCTGTCATTTTTCAAATCCTGCCCAAAATGTATTTTCACATCCCAAAAGGTGATTTTGTGGTCACCGTACAAAATTACCTTTGAGGCAGGAGGCTGAATATGTTCTCCACCCTTGTTCATGAGGTGGGGTCATAAAATGGCTATGTTGAAAATTTATGGTAAATATATTAAATAAACAACAAAGGTATGAGCCTAAGTTGAAATTCATGAATGTAGGCATGTAACTTTGGTAATTTTTTATATTTTGTCCCCAAATTTTCAACATAGATATTTCTTCACAGCACCTCATAAATGTTATAGCTGTCATTTGTCAAAGCCTGACCAAAATGTGTTTTTAGACTTGTGGTGTGAAATTACCTTTTGTGCAGATTTTTGAACATTTTCTCCATGCTTGTTGATGAGGTGGGCTCATTAGAAGGCTATGTTGGATCAGAAGGTGGCTATGTTGAAACATTGGGCTACAAGTAGGGGAAAACAACAAAATGATGTGTCTATGTTGCAATTTTTCAATGCTCGCATGTAACTGTGGTAATTTTCAGGGCAGGATTCACACAGAGGTTGTGCTGGGTGCATCACAAATGCACCGGCACAAAGCAGATGCTCCGAGCACAGACAGAGCAATTCACAGAGGCATGCGCAGTGGGAAGTGTCGAGCGCAGCCCCACTGTGAATTGCTGTGAAACACAACAGCGCAACTGGAGATGTGCCGGTGCAGCCTGAGATGCACCAGGGCAAGCTGGATGTCCTGTAGTCACACCGGGGAGCTATTCAGAGCAAGTGGAGCAAGTCAGCAGGGCACGATGGAGCAACCACATAGCTGAAACTATGAAACCCACAGACACAAGTGTGGAGAGCAACATGTTTCTAAAAGAGTAAGGTCATATAAAAATGGCACAACAGAAAAGTATAACAACTAACAACAAGAACAACACCAAAAGGGGAAAGGGAAGTGCAGGGTTGGGAAGGAGGTCAGGAAGGGGACAGTAACAGTGGACTATGTACAAGAACTATATACAAGGGACAGCCCCAGGAAGAGGCAGGGGGCCACTAGCGCTGCTGTGCCCTTCCACACAACACCCTGGCATGGCCATGGAACAGGAGCCACAGTAGAATGCACTGCAGGGCAGCTGACAGGCGCTGTACAGTTCTGAACAGTGGGCACAGGGCTGCGTGGATGGCCACATGGATCCATTGGTCCACATCAACAGGGGCACCATCCCCAGCCACAGCATGGTGATCCTGGAGACCTACAGCAATGACAGAAAGAACACACACTGAGCGCCTGAATATGGACAACACCCCCACCCAGCTGTAACCCACAGCAACTGAAATGCAGCACTAGCAGAATGCATCACTCACCTGCCCCTGGAAGGGCACCAGGCCTGGCACCCATGATCCTCTGCACCTCAATGGCATCTACGGCCCTCTGCTTGGCATCTGGTCCTGCAAAATACAACAGACAGCACCATGAGCCACCACTGCCACTGTGCAGGATGCACCGCCACAGTGTCCCCCCCCTCGCTGGCCTGTGTCCATGCAGTAGACATTGGTAACCAGCCGGGAAGCACCCAGTGGCCCGCATGCAGACACAGCCACGCCCTGAGCCCCCCCCCATGGCACACATGGTATGGCAGTACTGGACAGGGGCAGCCACTGTCATGTGTGCAGGATGCCTGAGACTCATGAGGGAGACCCATTAGGGCCTCGACACACACACCCAGCATGTACCACAAAAGGAGCCAGATGAACAACACCTACCTGGTCTTAGCAGTGCACCCCTGTGTCCATGGTGATGCAGCTGCACCAGCCTCTCTGGGTCCCACCTCTGGAGGTCACCATAATGATGCCTGCACTGCTCCCCAGTGTGTGGCATCCCTGTGCGTCGCACAAGCCTATGGGCAATGGAGGCCCACACCTGGGCCCTGAACTCATGGAGATCATCCTGGCCAAACATTTGCCCCTCCACAGACATGACAAGAGCCACCAGATGTAGCAGCTCCACCTGGGACCAGTTTATGGCCCTAGGTGTCTGTCTCCATGCCCTAGGCATACTACAATGGCAAATAACAATGGCAAGGTGCAACAAGGCAATGCACAGCTGAGTGGTCGTTATGCACCACGTGAAACACTGGGGCACGTGCAGCACAGTGCACACTGAGCATGAAGCGATAGGTCAAAGTCAAAAGCCCACACATGTGCAATGTAGTCCGCAATGGCGTGGCAAGGCTATGACCCGGTCGTGCATGCGTGATGTGCATGTGGGCGCCGTGTTCTGCACAGCACGTGCTACAAACACCAACCACGTGCCATGCACTATCCATGGGCACTGCAAACACAGTGCATCATGGACTGTGCATATTGTATCACACTGCACGATAGGGTACAAAGCGTCATGGCTAGCAGGCCTGCAATGGCGCATCAGGTTAGCAGTGTAACAGCACATCATGGAAGATGCACCAACGGACACAGTAACCGTGCATGTGCAACAGAAGCGCCATGTAGACTGCCCCGGACACAGGAACATGCGCCCAAAGACACGTGCATGCGCCGGAGATGTGCTGTTCGGCCACTGGCTCATACCTGAGATGCTCTGTGTAAAGTGAGATAAGCTGGGGGCAATTTTGCAGTTCACAGAGAATGCGCCCAAAACAGCCTCATCCCACATACATGGGCATCTCAGCTGATTTGCATCTCATTACCAGGGGCTCAGGCCTCATTTGCATGCCCTGAGCCATAAATGCTCCCAATTCAGCAGACCGAGACTAGGTGACTGAGAGTAGTCAGTGCCTTGAGGGTGAGTACACAGCCATGTTCACAGGGCAACAGAACATACTGGGGGGATTAAACATGAGCATGCACACCACCCAATGCTCCAGTCCCCCAGATGTGGAATAATGCCTCCCAATGTGTGGAAAACATGGCCATACCATGGAATACAGCTGCAGGGAAGTACAGAAGGTGCACAGAGCACCGATTGACTGTTCCCTGTCATGTCCATAACGGCTGCTTGTGAATTGGGATGGCCACATCTCAACACGTACAACACAGTCCTGTTCAACGATGATACGGTCATCCTTGGGCCTAGGCCTTACAATGTAGAACAGGGAGGTCATGCGACATACAGGGGAGCCGTCCACTGTATACTGGGACACAAGAGAGGTATGTGTGACTGGGTGTCACTGACAATGTGTGGTGGACACGGGCAAAGTGCAACAGGTCAGTCCAAGACACACCTGTGCCTGTGCAGGCATGATGGCAGTGTCGCCATGCCACACACTGCTGCCAGCTGCACCATGGCTGTAGCTATATGTCCTGTGCCCCCACCCTGTGGGCGTAGCATGGATGTCACCCAGGATGGATGGGGTAGCACAGTGGCAGCACAGACTCTGCAGAGGTACCAGGACATGACCATGGCAGACAGCACAGTGTACCCCCCCCGGGTCGGCTGCACTGCTGCCCAAGCCATGGACCGGGTGTCATACATGGCATGTGCAGTGTCCCCAGTGGACCGTGTACCATGGTGCATGGCCACCTGTGCCAGGACAACCACCCAAAGACCACCGCGCAGACCACCACCGGCATCACGGACCATGGGGGGCAACGGACAGAGGCAGATGGGAGTGGGACCATGTGTCCCCACAGGCGTGACTGACACCTGGCTGCTTCCCCCACAGTAGCCAGCATGACAGAGGAAGCAGTTGCCACCAGCAGTTGGTGCCCCAACTTCAGCAAGGATGAGGAGAGGGCACTCATTGAGGCATGCCACCTATGCCTGGACATCCTTACCAGCAGGAGAGGCAGCTGGACGGCGTGGGCAGACGGCTGGGAGGAGATGGCCTGGCAGGTGAATGCAGTGGCACTGTACAACCGCACAGTCCAAGAGTGCTGCAAGCACTGGAATGATGGGTGGAGGAGGGCCATGGTGAAGGTAGCCAACATCCAGGCATCCCTGCGGTGAACAGGAGGCAGATGCAGCACGGCGGAACTGCTTAGCCCGAACGAGGCCCTCTTGGCAGCCAGTGTGTCCAGGACAGCTGTGCATGGTGTCCCAGGTGATGGATTCCAGACAGGTGGCAGTCCATCGCAGCATGGTGAGTAGCTGTGTGTCCTAGATAGGCTCGCCCACCCATGTGCCACGGTTGGCATGCCTGTCCCTGCTTGCCATGCACTGTCACTGTACACCGAGGGAGAGCATCCCAAGGATGGTCGTCCCTGGCCTGGCATGTCATGATCCATGGTGTTGCGGGTGCTATACTGCAGCACTGGAGGGCACGTGTTCACTGTGCATCCATGTGGCATATGAGGATGCTGCTACGCAGTGTGCAGAGTGGTACAGTGGCAGGCTCAACCACACCATGGCCTGCAAATCACCATCATGCCCTGGCCCTGGTGTGGACAGGCCTGTGGACCTGGCACTGTGTGGATGGTCATGTCCGGTTGTGCATCACCACTGTGACATGTGTGAACTGTTCATTAACCATGGCCTTCCTTCCTGTCTCCACAGCACCATCATGCCTCCAGGGTGCAGTCATGGCCATGGCTGACCGTGATGCCCTCGCGGGCAATAATGTGGGCCCATCACACGGGGCCGATGACACCACCATGAATGACTACGCACCTGCACCATCCACGTCCTGGGCAACACTAGTCATGGCCCCGGTGCAGGCAGACCCTGCGGGCCCCTCGGCCAGCGATGGCAGGGCAGCCAGTGGGTACATCGCTTGGTTGGGGAGCCTGTCCGGGTTGTCTGATGCCGACCTGGATGATGTGGTGGACATTGCAGATGACCTCCTTGTACTCACCAGTGGCATGCGGGGGGTTGGCACTGCCGCATGCATCACTGACACCAGCACCACAGACATGACCGACAGCAGTGCACACATCGCGGGGTTGCCTGTGCATGAGTCCCTGGGTGCCACTGATGTTCCCACTGTTCTGGGTTCTGGTGCAGTTGCAGCACAGCTGCCAGGTGCTGTGCTCCCTACACCACTGCCCAGTGTAGTTCTGGCAACTTTGGTGTCATCCAGGCAGGGTGTTTGTGTGCAGGCACCCGCTCCAGTAGCCCTGGAGGACACCACCCATGGGTAGCCAGTGGTGGTGCCCTGCCAAGCCCTGCCCACATTGCAGCCTGCCAGGGTGCATCCACTGCCTATGGATGCACCAGGACAGGCTGATCCATCCCTTGGTCATCGGCAATGCCACCATGCTGCATCACCCGCTGACGACATGGGGGCCTACCTTGACCTTCTGCGGGTGACTGTGAAGGGGCAAGAGGCCCTCTGTGCAGAGTTCCAGAGCCACAGGGCTGTGATGGTTCAGGAGCATGAGTCCGCAGCTGCATGACATACACAGATGCTGGCAGAGACACGCATCATGCGGGTGGGAATGACCGCAGCAGAGGAAGCAGATTGCAGCGGCTGTGGAGGCAGTGGCTGCATCCACAACACGCCATTGTCATCGTGCATCCAGTCGGACACCCAGGATCACATCCTATACACCCTGGCAGTAGAGCCAGGTGAACCCCCTGCTGCTGACTCCATCTCCACTGGCCTCCACACCCACCGTCGATGACTCAGCCGGTGGGCATCAGATGGCCACTCCACTGGGCACCTGTTCATGGTCTTGGTGCAGCACCCCTGCAGGGTCACTGGGAACACCCCCTGTGGCTGGTGGTGGCACCCGCACCACCACAACCACCAGCCATGGCAGAGGCCACCCTCGTGTCCGTGGCAGGTGGGGGGCCACCCTGTGATGCCCATGTCCCTGGGCCTGTGGTGGCAGAATGGCACACCTGTGTGTACCGGATGTTCTGCGGGTGGTGTCAGTGGCGGTATGTGTGGCAGTCGCCTGCCCCACAGCCTTCCTGGCACCACCCTGTGCTACCTGTGCAGGTGTGTGTCTGTGTGCACCGCTGTTGTGCCATGTGTCATGGGAATGATGAGTGTGTTCCGGTGCCTGCAGTGCCCATGTGCAGGCCACAGTGCACACTGACCCGTGATGTCTGTGACATGGCCTGGGTGGTGCTAGGTTGATGCATGCCTGGTGTCTGTGTGTCTCCCACTGTGTGTGTGTGCTTCTGTGTGTGCACCACTGTGTGGTGTCTGGTGTCCACTGTTCCCACATCATACAGTCAATACACTGTGGTGCTCACACCTGCACGCATACATACCTGCATACTCACCTGCGAGGCCCAAAGTGTTCCTCCACCACATGCATGTGGTATTCCCGTGCTCTCTCTGCCAGCCTTGGATCTCTGTGGCCCTGCCTGGCATCACCACCCTGGCCCTCAGGGGATGCCCTGTTCACCCCCTCCCCCACCCCTGTCCTCCTCCCTGGAACTGTCACCCTCACCAGCCTCGATAGGTATCCCACAGTCAAGGGCCATGTTGTGTAGCATACAACAGGCCAGGAATATGCCACAGGCCTTCTCAGGGCTGTACTGTAGGGCACCACCTGACTGACACAGGCACCGGAATCACACCTTCAACATGCCAAAGACACATTCTATGATGGCTCATGGCACAATGTGTGCCTCATTGTAGTATTCCTCCACCACTGTTCCGGGTTGTCGGAAGAGGGTGAGGAGCCAGAGCCTCAGTGGGTATGCAGGGTCTCCTGTGGGGTAGACGTGTGTCCATTAGTACATTGGGTTACACTGTGGCATGTGCCCTATCCTCATCCCTGACCTCTGTGGTGTTTGCCCCTGTCCTGCTCTCCCGCCCATGCATCCACATACCTGGCAGTCCTGCATCCCTACCATGGCTGCTCCTGCATGCTCCTGTCTCTTGTGTGGTGCACAGTGCTTGCATGCCACCCTGTGTCCGCCTTTGTACCCTTTCATACCCCTGCTGTCCCAGAGCCCATGTGCCTGCTTCACACTGCCCACAGCCTACCCCATGTGTCCAGACCTTGGTGCCTCCCTGTGCTGTTGGTGCCCTGTCACATGTACCTATCAGATGGCCTCTTTGGTATGTCTCCATCCTCGAACCTCATGCAGAGTGCTGACTGGTGCCATATGTAGGCATCATGTGCGCTCCCAGGGTGTGTGGCGCAGACATTGGTGATGCACCCTGTGGCATTGCACACCACCTGGCAATTCATGGAATGGTACACCTTCCGGATGATGTATGTGTTTGCCTCATCACCAGGTGGTGTGCAGATCACCACATGGGTGCAGTCGATGGCCCCTATGACACCTGGCATGTGTGCCACCCTGTAGAACCTCTACATGGCTTCTGTCCACTCTGCCTGTGTGCTGGGGAAATGGATGTATTCCGAACTATTCGGTAGCAGTGCAGCGAGGAACTGTGTGAGGAGGCGGGACATGGAGGCCTGTGATATGCCAGTGGTGTCCCCAGTAGGCCTCTGGAAGGTTCCTGTGGTGAGCAAGCACATGACCCTTGTCACCTTGGTCTCCACAGAGATGACGTGACCTCGTGCAGTGGGTGCCTGCATCTCATTATGGCACAGCTCACAGAGTTGCCTCAGCATGGCCCTGTTGAGGTGGTATCGCCCTACTGTCTCCACCTCTGTGAGCTGCTCAAAGGACAGCCAGGCACAATACTGCCATGAGGCTGGCCATCTATGGTGCCTTCCAGCGCCCTGCCTCCTCCTCCTCATTTGTGCACCTGCTATGGCGACTGCTGCTGGGTTCATTTGTTCTGTCTGTGTGACCAACGGCTTGGTTTACTGCCTGACTTGCTTGCTGGCTGGCTGGCTGGCTGGCTGGCTGTGTCTTTCTTTCTCTGTCTTCCTCTTCCCCTCTGGCTCTGGCTGTGTGCTGCTGTGGCTGTTCCATTCACATCCTACAGGTGTGCTGGACATAAGTCTCCTTCTTTTGTACTTATCTTTCTATGGCGCATCTTGGCTTTGCGCTGGAGTTGCTCCATTGATGCGCCATGGATTTGCACTGTGGATTGAATTGTGTATGCATGGGTACGCCCCCTGTATATGTGCTGCATGTCATTACATTGCACCTATGGTGCATGTTGTTCAGCGCAGGGCATCTCGGTTGGGCTGGCGCATACACCCTGTTTCTGAACTGGCTTATGGCACATTTCTGAATTGCACCAGCGCTTCGGGGTTGCGCCGGGCATATCTCTTTTGTGAATCCTGCCCTCAATATTTTGACCCCACCTTTTCAACATGGCCAGATTTTCACACCGCGTCATGAATGTGACAGCTGTCATTTCTCAAATCCTACCCAAAATGTGTTTTAACACTTGTGGAGCAAAATGATGTTTCAGCCACTGTTTTATAAATGACACCTGCCATTTTTAGAAGGAGTGGTCATAAAAATATTATGTTGAACATGTGGGGTAAAAATGTGAAAAACTAATTTATGAAGAAACACATTGTTTCAACATTTACTCATTACTTTATTTTTAACAGATTTGGGCCCATAATGTTCAACATGTCCCACATGTTACCCCACCTCCTGAACATGGCAGGTATTATTTTTCAAATCCCTTCCACGACTTGTTTCCACAGTCACGCAGTGAAAGCACCTTTCTGATGGGACTTTAAAAATTCACCTGTCTTGGTCATAACATCAAGTCATAAGAAGATTGTTGGACATTTGGGGTGAAAATGTGGGAGCCCAAATAAAAGTAAAACATTGCCTCTCAGCTGCCCTATCCTGGGTATTTGCAATGTGTCAAAGCAGGACAACACTGAAAATGAGATACTGCATCTTATCTGGTCTATCCTGGATAAATATATAGTAAAAATGTGTACAAGTAAGACCCGATACAACAGCAATACCAAAGGTGAACATTCAGCTTTGACAAATGCTTGCCAAATTACATTTAACACAATTTGTTATAGTGGCATGATAATGCCACTAATGTTACTGTTGAGAATGTACATCTCTATAAAAACCTCCATTTATGACCACTTATATTTTGACTATCTCTTGAGATAAAAAAGTATCAAATTAGAAAGGCAGTTTTTCTTGTCCAGGATGTCAGGATCTGCCAATTTCAGGGTGATTTGGTTAGGTGATGTTTGTGCATCAAAGAGGCAAAACGTACAATATTTAAAAAAGGTACCTTTATGTTCTCCTCAAAAACTAAAAAATGGTTGGGACTGAAAACATGAAACTTGCAGATTTTTTAGAACTTCTCTCAAGACTGGTCATTTTGGAATTTATAAAATGGAAAAAATGTAACAGAAGGAAATTACAGGTAAATAAAATATAATATGAGGCCTGCGCAAGCATCATAAAAAGAAAACAGCCTAAAGTCGGATAAGGTAAATCTGCGCATTATTCTGTCCCACACTGTTATAGACTCATGCAAGGCAAAAGATGAAATCAGTAGTGGGCTGCGACACTGTGCACCAGTAGACCCACAATGAATATTATGCGGTTACCTGGAGCTCATCCGTGGTGTCCCCTTAATATTATTGCCAACACGAGAAGCCTGTTCCTGGTGTCAACTTCTTGAATTTCTTTAATATGCAGAAAATGGGAGCTCAACAAAGTGCTTCTGAGGATTCCCCCCACTGTAATGACACTAGTGGCCCAGTCAAGTTGTTGGATAGATGTTTGAAAAACATGTGGCCTCTGGGAGCCCAACCCCTGTACCACTGAAAAACGTAATTACTCTAGACAACAGCTGGCACAGACCCTCCACTCACCTACTTGATCACTGCCACCTGAATCACAGTAACATAGAAACATAGAAATTGACAGAAGATAGGGACTGCTAGGTCCATCCAGTCTGGCTATTTTGCCTACCTACTGCAAAAACTGCAGACCCTACTTGACTTCAGTCTGTACCTTCTTGTTCCTGTCACTAGGGTTCCCTTATGCCTGTCCCATACATTTTTTAATTCCTCCACAGTGCTTGCCTCCACCACATCCACTGGGAGTCTATTCTATGCATCCACCACCCTTTCTATGAAGAAATACTCATGTTACCCCTTATTCTACCCCTTCCAACCTCATGTCCTGCCCCCTCATTCCTGAATAACTCCTTTTCTGAATGATGCTACCTCCAGAACACCACATATGCCCTTTAGATATCTGTGGATTTCTACCGTATCTCCCTTATCTCTCCTCTCCTCCAGAGTATACATATTGAGTTCTCGCAGTCTCTCCTCATATGACTTTTGATGCAGGCCCTACACCATCTTTGTTGCCCTTCTTTGAACTTCCTCCACCCTGTCTACATCCTTATGGAGATGCTGCCTCCAGAACTGGACATAGTACTCCAATGATCTGTACAGTAGCATCACCACTTCTTTTCTTCTGCTGGTGATACCTCTTCCTATGCACCCCAGCACCCCATTGGCTCTCCCCACAGCCTTGGCACATTGTTTGGCTGCCTTCAGGTCATCAGATATGATTACTCCCAAATCCCTTTCCTGTTTGGTGACCGTCAATATCTCCACCACCATCATGTAATCCTCCCCATGGTTTTTGCACCCCAAATGCATAATTTTGCACTTTTTTTTTACATTGAATCTCAGCTGCCATGCTCTAGACCATTCCTCCAGTTTACCTAGGTCTCACCTAATTTTTCCACCCCTCCAGGAGTGTCCACCCTGTTGCAGATCTTAGAGTCATCTGCAAAGAGGCACACATTCCCTTCCCTTCCAGCCACTCCATGATGTCACTTACAAAGAAATTAAACAGGACTGGCCCCATGCCAGAACTGATCCCTGTGGCACCCTGATGGTCACCCTCCTTTCCTCAGATTGAGCTCCATTTACCACCACCCTGCATTTTCTTTCACTCAACCAGTTCCTAACCCATTTTACCACCTTGCGACCCACTCCCAGGCTGACCAGCTTGTTCACAAGTCTTCTGTGTGGAACGGTATCAAAGGCTTTACTGGAATTCAGGTAGGTCACATTCACCCTTCCCCGTGATCCACTTCCTAAGTCACCCAGTCAAAGAACTCAATTAGATTTGTTTGACATGACCTTCCTGCTGTGAATCCATGTTGTCTTGGATCCTCTGCTCCACTGGATTCAAGGTGTTCCCCAATCCTTTTTTAAGTCATGATTCCATAATTTTCCACACTACTGAGGTGAGGCTGACCGGTCTATAGTTTCCAGCCTCCTCCCTACTCCCACTTTTGTGAAGAGGGACTACATCTGCCCTTCTCCAGTCCTCTGGAACCACTCCCATATAGAATGATTCATTATACAAGGCTGTCAGTGGTGCTCCCAGCACCTCCTTAGTTCCCTTAATATTCTACAATGTATCTCATTCGGTCCCATTGCCTTGTCCACTTTCAGTTTTGAGAGTTCTTTTAGGACTCTCTTTTCCATAAATGGACTGGTGTTTACCTTCCTTCCATATTTACTCATGTTGCCTAACTGTTGTCCCTCATCATCTCCTTCTTCTGCGAATAAAGAAAAACATTTTTTTTCAGTATTGATGCTTTTTTCAGGTCCCCTTCCACACATTCTCCTTCTTCCCTTTAAGCCTTACAATCCCACTCCTGATTTTTCTTCTTTCACTAATGTACATATAAAATGCATTATACTCTTTTTTACCTCCTGTGCTATTTTTTCCTCTCTTTGCACCTTTGCATTTCTATCTGCTTTCCCTGTCTCCCTCTGTTTATCCAGGTACACTGCCTTGTCCTCCTCCTTCTGTGTTTCCTTATATTTCCTGAAAACCATCTTTTTTGCCCATACCTTCCCAGGCACTTTTTTTTGAGAACCACAGTGGTTTTTTCTTTCTCTTGCCCTTGTTTACTTGCCTAATACAAAGATTTGTTGCCTCCTCTATGGCGGCTTTTGGATGGGCCCACTGCTCCTCAGCTCCTCCTACATTCATCCTTCCCTGCCTGGGAATTCTTGAGACATGTCCCCATTTCAGTAAAGTCTGCACTCCTGAAATCCAGGACCCTCACCTTTGTATGGCTTGACTCTGCCACTGTACTCAAACTGAACCACGCCATGCAATGATCACTGGATCCCAGGTTTCAACCCACCCTGACTTCCACAGTTCTGTCCCCGTTGGTTAGTACCAGGCCAAAAATTGCACCTTCCCAGGTAGGCTTGAGCACTAGCTGCCTGAGACCTCCCCTTTGCACGGTGTACAGGATATGAATCAATCACATCTGCAATTAATGAGTTCTACACACACACACACACACACACACACACACTCTCTATACACACACACCATGTATTTCATGAATACCAGTTTACAATATTTATTGCAAAATGGGATTTGTAAGATACATATTGTGCACATGTGTTTCAGTAATCACATTTGCAATTTATTTAGATGGTGGATGGATAAAGAGGTGAGTGTAAGGTTGAAGCCAACTGCCTTCTAAGGGGTGGCATTTTTGAAGGTGTGGAGGGGCACATAATGCCAGGGATATGCAGACATTATGAGGGTGTAGAAGGTGAGTACCAGTGGACACCAAGGATACTTGGAAATGGGACAAGGTGTGCATGTGGTGGGGGAACTACAAGATGTGATATAGGGCAGGATAGAGGGTGCCACTGAATGCTAGAGATGTACCAAATAGGTAAGGTTCTGGAAGGGTGGTGGCACTTGACACCAGGGATGCATGGACCTGGGCTGGGTGGTGGAGGGGCTGCCCCTAGACACCAGAAACTTGACTTTTAGGACAGAATAACAGAGAGTTTACCAGTGGATATCAGACAATTGTTTCCCAGGGCAGGGTGATGGAGGAAGCAACACATTTTCATTTTAAAAAGTAAGGAAATTTATTGAAATAAACTATGTAAAGTATCAGTTAGTATTGAACTTTCATGCCACAAAGGTGAGGAAGTGTGATAGTACACTAGGTTACTAGAAAGTCCCCTGAGCCTTGGTGAATCTATGATGTGATGTTTCTTACAAGTTTGAACAATTCTCTGATTCAAAATTGGCACTGCCTTAACTTCTATGCCTTCTCTGCAGGCACTGGTGTGCGAGTATTTTTCTGTGCCTATACAGACACTGTCAAAGTAAGTGTGATGACAACACTGAATCGAATAATTGTTCAAACCCCAAGAAACACCATGACACAGACCTCTCATGGCTCAGATGGCTTTTATTAGCCTAAATCCTCTGCATTTCATTACACAGATATATAGAAGTGACAGCAGAAAAAGACTTGTTGTCTATCCAGTCTGCCCTGTAAATGTGTTCTTATTTACATGTAGTCCCATAGGCCTGTCACCTTACAGGAATAGAGAAACAAGGAATCCAGTGCACTCAAGGAATAAGCAAGACAATGTGGATAAGTGTCATAAGCAAGCAATAATATCAAACAGGGTGGGCAATTAATTTGCCCATACATACCCTGGAGTGTATTATTGCACTTAGAAAATGGGTTTTTATTTATTTTCATTTTTTTAATAATGATTTCATAAGGAAAAAGTGGCACAAATATTAATGTAAAATGCACATAAATAGATTCTGTACAAGAGTCCTGGTTACTGCCACTAGAGGGTGCTGTTGGTTATCAGACCCCTTATTAGACTAAACTGTTTCTCTTCATTATATATGTATTTGTTTTCAGCCACCACTGAGAGTTTTTCCATAGTACTTCTTATGTGCATTGTTCAAGCAGAAAAATAAATGTTTTTTTTTTTTGGTATACTGTGAAGGAGAAGTGAGCAGTTTAACTGTGGAACAAGAATGACAGGTTGGCCATTTCGGGGTGTGACTGAACAGGGAACACCATCATGGCCTGATGAACTCTCCTTCAGCCTAGAAAAAAGGAGGTATTTTAATTTTGTCAAAAATGTCATTTAACCATCCCACCAGCACAGCGGTAGCACCACCGCTTGCGATGCTAGCGACCTGGGTTCAGGAACGAGCCTGGGAAGTTGGAGGGCCAGCCAGGGGGAGAAGGCTTGAGCATCTGAGGACCGTTCACCTTCTCTTGGGAGGGAGGAAGGGAAGATTCAGCTTGGTACTTGGCTGCCCTCAGGCGGAGGCCTGAAGTGCAGCAAGCACCCTGCTGGAAGGAGGGTGTGTGGCAGATGTTGGCAGAGCTCCACCTGGATGTCAGGGCACACGTCACACCCAAAAGAAACTGGAGGAAAGAATCGGCCACCATGCTCTGCGAAGACGGAGTGCCAGCCCAAATGTCCCCTGCCTGCCTCGCTGATGGCTCCTGATGTAATGCCTAGATTTTAGAGCATATGGGCCCCCGCCTCATCCTCACCTGGGAGGGAAGCCAAGACTACATGGAGGGTGGCCACCAGGAGCTCTAGGCAGGAAGGAGCAAGGGTAGAGGTCAGACATCTCTCAATGGGGTGGAGTGTGGGAGGCAGGAAGGAGCAAAAATACAAAGCAAAAAAAAAAGGAAAGTCAGTTAAAAAAGTATAACATAATGTTGTGGTGGGCATTTGTCTGTGGACAGTGGAGGTAGAAAAATAGAGTTGGTACCACCACTGTGCATGACATGAGCAGTAATTTCTTTGTTGGAACAGAAAAACATATTTTTGCTTGCTTTACAATAGTGGGAGATAAAAGTTGTAGCAGGATCTGTTTGAATTATAGAACTGGAAAGGTTTCCATTTGAATGACTAGTGAGCGGGCAAGGGGAGAGTAAATTGGACCATCACAGCTGAATGTGTGGAACTGACTGAGAGAGTTTATTCCATTTTGTTTTACTTTACTTCAGTTGAATATTGTGGTGTGAGGTTTTTCTGATGAGTTCTGATCAGTGGTACACAGCGGTGCTGGTGAGGTGAATCTCACTAAGAGAGACAGAAAAACATGGCGGTTGGCAAGTTTGAAAATTCAGGGTGCCCAAGAATACCCTAACTAATGGGGCATCCAGAAATGGCACTTGTTTTCTGCTGGGCTCTATCTGTAAGTTAATGTACCCTTAGCAGCCAATCACATTTGTTGTATTATAAAGCCTATTTTCTAAAGTTATTTATTTGCCACTATGGTAATATAAGGACACACAGTACATTACCAGGAACTCCAGCTTTGTTGCCCCAGTGCTTTGACCAAGGGTCTTTGTCAGTGGGCTACTAGGATAACTAACTCTTCTTAAATCGTACCTGTTGCTGTTGATGTCATCCTTACTGAGGTAGACACCTTACAAATTTTAAAGCATGACTAGTTGTCCTCCCCCTCTGCTACCCTTTTATTCTCACCAATCTCCTAAGTCTGTTCCACCAAACATTTAACCCATTGATTGTCCCATTCTCCACCACCCCCACAGTCATCCATCCTAAATGTCCCATCCCCAATTTCCAATCATGCCCTATCATAACCTTATTCTCATTCCTTGTGAGAAAGTTCCTACTAGCCACTTTGCTTATACCCTCAGATACTTGTATTTTTCTATCATATCCCCTCTCTCCTTCCTTGCCTCTAGCAAGTATATATTGAGTTCTGCAACACGTTCCTCATATGTCTGACCCTGCTGACCCTGCATCATCCTGGTGGTCTTCTGCAAGCCTTCAGCCTGTCCATGTTCTTCTTCAGTTGTATGTTTTCAAAACTGGGCACAGCACTCAAGATATGGTCTTACCAGGGACCTTTACAGGGATAAGATCACCCTTCCCTTCAACTGTCGAAGCCTTGGCTAATGAACCTTACCACCCTGTTCCTGCATTGTGCAGAGACTGAAGCCATTACTAATAACCCACAGGTCTCCTTTCCCCTGCCCTACTAACTTCAACTACCCTATCCAGTACTCCTTACATGGGTTTTTCCCTACCAATATGCATTACCTTGAATTTCATACATTTGAAGCCCAACTGTCAAATCTTTGCCCATTTCTCCACCTTTTCAGATCTTGACACAACTCACTGACCACCTCCTTATTATCAACCATGCCACACAGTTTTGTGCCATCCACAAAGAGACACATCTTCCACTTAATACCATTTTCTACATTGCTTATAAACACATTTAACAGGACAAGTCCTAGGACTGACCTTTGCAGTACCCCTCTTTTGACCCTACACCTTTGATTCCATCTGATTTATCATCTCCTTTTGCTCTCTCCTCCCAGTTATTTTCCTACCCATCTAGTCAGTCCTGTACCCAGTCCTGAATCATCCATCTTTCTTAGGAGCCTTCTGTGGGACACAAATACAAAAACCTTGCTAAAGCTGAGGTATAGTACATCAACTGTCTGGTCCCTATCCATAGCCTTGGTAATCCAGTCAGAGAAGACCATCAGATTGATCAGACATGAGCTTCCTGCTACATACCCATGTGGCTTAATGTCCTGAAGCCTGTTCTCTTCCAGGTATTCCACCATTTATTCCTTACTTATGGTCGCCATAAGCTTTTCCATATTAGACGTATGGCTAACTGGCCTGTAGTTCCCTGGGTCCTCTTTGTCTACCCCTTTGTCTAGCAGAACTACTGTTGCCATTTCCCAGTCAGTAGGCACCCCATCAACTTAACAGAGCACACAAAATCATTTTACTCACTATAACACTAAAATCAGCTATTTGTGTGAATATTTCAACTGCTGGATTCAGTGTTGCCCAGGACACCTTTGATGTTATCAGCATTGTGAAAGCTGCTTTTTGATTATGTTAGTAGCCCATCATAATGCACCCAACTTTCAATATGCAGATTGTGACATACCCAGCATATACGATAACATGTTATCTTGTGTGCAGGGTGATGAGATTCAAGACTGGATAAGTTCCAACTGGTTGAGGTTAAACCCTGATAAGACTGAAGTGTTGGTTGTGGACCCAGGTCATCAGGTAGAGGGGTCCTCTGCTGGCCAGCCATCCAGACTTTTGTTGGCAGGCAGCCAGTTGATGGCCTCCGATCAGGTGCTGAATCTGTGTGTTGGGCTAGATAGTGGGCTGACACTTAAATCTCAGGTGTCATCAGTTGTCAAGACTTCATTTTACCATCTGAGGAATATCACCCAGATAAGACACCTGGTTCTGTCTGATGATCTTCCAACATTGATTCACACCTTTGTGACCTCTCACTTGGATTACTGCAATGCTCTGTACCTAGAGCTACTGGGGGTGGACATCCACCACCTGCAGCTGATGCAGAACCTGGCAGCCAGGATGTTGACTGGCTTATCTAGATCTAATCATGTCATTCCTGTGCTCCATGAACTGCATTAGCTGCAAGTGCAATGGAGGATCACCTTCAAGGTCAGTTTGCTGACCTATAAGGCCCTACATATACTTGGACCACTTTATTTGCAAAAGCTCCTTTGCCCCTACAGACCCATTATTTTGCTCCATTCTGCTGATGAGGGATTGACAGAGGTTCACAGGGTCCATTTGAAGACCTCAGGGGCTAGATCCTTCACTTTTGCAGCTCCAACCCTGTGGAACTCTCTACCTCATTGGATTACAGAGTGCCTGACAGCTGAATCTTTTAAGGCTGCATTGAAAATGCATTTGTTTAATTTAGCATTTCCTACTTGGCTGCTAGACTTTGCTGCCTTTTTATTATGAATTTTAACTGTGTGTTATGTTATTTTATGGTTTTATTATCGCTGTACAGGTACCTTGGTTTTTCCAAAAGTACCTTCAATAAATAAAGATGACTTGGCTTGACTTGACAATTTATCTTTCACTATATATTGTTGCACAACAGATGTGGCATAAAAATGACAAAATAAAAGTGATTGCCTAGCTGATGACAATACTAATGGCAAGATATCAAAAACATGTTGCTGTGTTGTCATAACTGATATTGTGTCTTGAAGGATAGTATAATCACAATGGACTATTGTACCAACCATGGAGCAGCTTTCACAGTGCTGATGACATCATAATTGCCTAGTGCAGAACAGAAGTCACTAGTTGAAATCAAAGAGAAACTGTTGCAGTGTATCTTCAAAGTCACTAGTTGAAATCAAATAGATCAAATAGAAACAGTTACAGTGTATCTTCAAACCAACAGCAAATTTAAAATTCAATGTAAGTGAACTGATGTTGTAGTCAAACTTGACTACACAACAGTCTGGCTCAAAATACACAGCTTATAATCAGTTGTGAGGAAGCAGGATTTTCATAGCTCACTACTGGTGCCAGCATTTGTGAGTTATGGCTCTGCCTCCTTGTATTTAAATAGCAAATTATGAGTCATCCCATTGCATACCTCCTATGTAGAGTAACTTACTATATGTAACTGGATCTCCATGGTGGTGGTGGTGGGGGGGCTTCCCCTCTATCTGCTCACTGGCCAATCATTGTTTGAATCTCAAATACAAGACTCAGGGTTGGGACACTTGGGGCACCAACAATACAGTGCACAAAGGAGCTCCATTAACAGCACAAAATAATTCATTGTCCAGTTTCTACATATTCTATTCTGTCAGTTAAGTAGTGTGGTCTAATGGTTAGAGCACTGGCTTGGGAACCAGGAGTCTGCATTTTCAAACCTCACCATAGCCAAATTATGTGTGTCCTTGAGTAACTAATTTAATCCCCCAGTGCCCCAGTCTATTAATCTAATGAAATGAGTAAAAAGCAGGATCCCCTGGAAATGAGATGTTGCATCTCAGCTGGTCTATCCTGAGCATATAAGTTGGAAAATAAATACACGAAAAGAAATTAAAGTAGAAAGAGGTTTATTTGGTTCAGTTGGATACACACACACACACTCACCCCTTTCCTCTGTCCTGGGAGAAGTCATAAATTGAGACACCAACATTATTAGGCACCAAATGACCCCTAAAAGGGACCTTCATTAAATGATGAGCTAGTTCATTTTAGTGTTACACTTTCTCTGTGACACTTAATTATCCAGAAATAACATGACATCACAAGCTGTTAACATACATCAGCTTTATTAATTGCCCACAAGTAGATATTGACCTGGCACACATCAGTAGCCTTCACTGGGGATTGACCCACTTCTTGGGACCTACCCTGAATTAAGGTGCTCTTTTTAGGGACAGATGAATTCAGGGGAAGTTAAAGTTGCAAGTTCAGACCAACCAGCTACTGAAAAGGTAGACCCAACAGTGCTGGGGAGACATTGCACAGTCTTGAAAGTCTTATGAAAATCAACGAACTCCAGTTTGTTTTACAAGTATGTCTTTTCTCAAAACTGGCATGGAGCACTTTAGAGACTGAGTCAAACTCAGGTGACCTAGTTGGAGCTTACCAAGCTTTATCAAGAGGAGGTGATCTGGAACAGTGAATGAAGATGTTGGACTGTACATGCATAAAAAAAGGACAGTAATTATCTGCCTCACCCTAATTGAATGAGGATGAGTAAATCCCAGCATCCATGATTGGCTTGAAATGCTGCGCACCACAACATGAAGATATCCTACTGGAGAATTTGCTTAAAAACTCATATGATGCACTCATTTTTAATATCTCCCAGTCATTCAGTGCATCAGTCTTACAGGCAGTGTGGCTGATGTCACTGATCTGGTTTCTCTACTTGGAGTTGGTGCATAATGTACCTTGTTGGTCACATTTAATATATTTAGGAAACGTTTTTCCCGAACTGAGCCAGACACACTACTGACTCAGAATAAAGCACCTTTTTTTTTGTACAGCCTTTCTTTCAGTAGCTTTCACATCTTGAACTCTTGAACCCATCTAAAACAGGCTCCCACACCACATATGTTCAGACTTGGAGTCAGTTAACTAAAACACAAAGACTAAGCTTTGCGTTAATGTAGACCTGTATCGTTTGCTCAGCTATTCCTTTCGGTGCAAAAACTCAGAAATCTGCCAGATTCTAAAAAAAACCTGTGTAAAAAAGGGTAACACTTTATTTTAAGTGTCCTTAACTACACTGTAATTACTGTATACCTACAATGTAACTGCTATATTAGTACTGTGTAGTTATGTGTAACTACAATGTAGTTGGTAATTACTTTCACATTTGCATACTATGTAGTTAGACACACATTTATATGAAGAAACTACACCGTTAGTAAATACTATGTAGTTGTTAATTACTTTCACATTTCACTGGTGTGTAGTTACACAATTTGCATGAAGTGGTAGTTACTCGTGCAACCACAACCGTTTCTCTTTTGACACAAATTGATTTATGCTGGAAGTGTAACTACACATGTAACATCTGTTGCAAAGTGCAACATACATAGTTACATTTGCCAGAAAGAATTGATTTGAGGCAGAATGGAGGCAACAGTCTTTGCAGTAACTACCACTTCATGCAAATTGTGTAACTTCAGCACAGTACTTCTGATCTTCCCTGTATCAATCATCACCATTTATCACTGTCTGGGTGACAGCCGGAGGCACAGCACCCAGTGTGAGGCTTTTTTTGTAGGAGTAGGAGCCAGCACCAGAAGCAGTGCCGCTGTTGAGGCCGATGCATTATGCAGTGCTCGTGGGATGGCCAGCAACACTTGCCAACTCCTCCCCTGCCCCAGTTCTGCTTTTCCCACCATCAAGAGTGCAGCACCTCACACCTGCTGAAGAAATTTCATCTGTGACATTGTGGCCTAGTTAGTTGTTTCAATGTCATTGTTGACACCATTTTTGCTCCGTTCCAGTTCCACCACCCACTAGTAACTTGATGCCGTTTTCTGCAGGAATAGGTAAGATCTTTCCTTTTGCTTTCTTGAAGCAGCGCAGAGTCTGTTTCTTATTATTATTTCAGTTACTGTGAGTCATGTTGGGTTCGTCCGGGGACAAAAAACACTTCCAAGGCAGACTGGCCTCCTATGCGCCAGTGTCCCTGCACTCGCAGATGTCCATCATGGGCCAGCATGACCAATACCTCACCTGCCTAGGTCCATCTCACAACATCTATAGTTGTGAAGCTTGCTTCTCCATGGACCACAGATCACTGGAGTACTGCATGTGGAAAGCCAGCCACGATCTGCTCACCTTGGAGGGTAGTGTTGTATGAGGGACTCCAAGAGCAGATCTCTCCACCCTTCTTTCAGATCCCCTCCTGATTTTATACAGAGCTGTGAGGAGGGGGCCTCCTCTTCTTCTAGCCTTGTCAGGGAGGAGGTCTCTTCTGCAGTGCTGGAGGATTGGCCCAGGCATCTTGGAGGCTGGGCTGGGAGCAATGCACAGGTAGTCTACTCCTCAGGGTGTAGGCTCCCCTGGTGTCATGGTTGCTGGACCTGGCATGGGTGACTCCTCAATGCCACCCACCACTGCTGTTCTGTATCCCAGGGCCATTTGCAGCTCTGATGATCGGCACCATGAGCGATACTGGGACCTCCTACTGCACCTCAAGTGGCACCACAGGTGGGAAAACCTCTGGGGCCACTCATCTGGAGGTCTTCTGGATCTCCTTCCCTCCAGAGCCAGATACTTGGGAGATTGATCTGGACTGGCTGCCCAACTCCTTAGAGTCAGAGGGTTCTCTGGTACCCAGTAACTCTGTGTCCTCCCAGACATCTCTTCCCTTGGCACCAGTAATTATGATTGGTGCTGGGTCCCACACTAGTGACATCAGGAATGTGCCTGCCAATAGTGACCCTCCATCTGAGGGGATGGTGGTTTGGGTCTCAGGGGCCCAGAGAGCTGTCAGTCCTGGTGCTGTTCTCCCCCAGGCCAGAACAGAAACTCAGTCTTCTGTGGCCTCTCTCAGGAGACCTGCAGGATTGGAGCAGCCCCTAGCTTTGGGACTGAGGAAGAGGTCAACCTCAGAATCGATGGGGGTTGAGGGGGCAGGACATGGGGCAGCAACCTTCCTTGGGGACCCTTGGGGTTCAGAAATGTGTTGCAGTGCTGAGCCCTTGTTCTCTCCCTTGTCCCCTTCAAGGGAGGCCTTGTTGGGTGGGGTTGGGGTTCACCTTTCTGGTCCTATGCAGCCCCAGTCTTTTCACAGAGGAGTTTCCCATTCAGGGCTCAGTCCTGACCACTTCAAACTGATTGAGTGGCCAGTAACTTCACAGACCAGTGGATCCCCAGGAGGTCCAAAATCACCAGCAAGGTTCCTTAGCCCGGGCAGAGGTTGCTCAGATAAGGTGAAGTGGGTCTCCCTATTGCCTCTGCAGCCCCTCTCATCAGGGCACATGGGTCCTTCAAGGCCCTTGACCTGAGAGCAGTTCAAAGCCACTACTGCTACCTTCCTCGGGTATGTCAGGGCTATGGATGAGCAGGTATTTTGCCTGTCTCTGTCTCCCCAGTAGAAACTGGACTTGAACTCTTCAGATTCATCAGCCTCCTCACCTTCCTCCTTCAAGGAAGAGGATACTTCTGTCCATCTGTCCTCAGACACTAATCAGATATAGTATCAGGGCTTCCTATCTAAGCTGGTCAGTGATCTGCACCTATCTCATATCACAAGATGCAATACTGAGTGGACGATGTGTGTCTTCCTTAGCGAATTCAGTGTGGACCACCTGGTCATCTTTTCCTGGCTTATTTCCTTCCAGAAAGCATCATCCCACATCTGGCAGTGTCATCTGTCCCAACTCCAGCACCTATGGACTGCCAGCACAGGTATTGCGCACACCAGGGGTCTCTCTAAGGACCTTGCCTAATCCCACTTCGGGAGTGAGGGTACTGGATACCCCTTCTGGGCATAAACACCTGGTGTGCAACCAGCCCCTGGATGTGGACTCTGTGCAGTTTGACTGCTGGAGATGGATAGTGTTCTCTTCAGTTCGAATCATTATCAGCTTTGCCACTCATCAGGCACACCACACTGCCTACAACAGGTATCTGTGGTAAGTGCTATTCAGGTGCTGACATTGCTGCCTGATATGAAGCAACCAGGCAGGCCATTTCCCTCTCTGTGCAGAGCCTGGAGCTCACAAGGCATCAGGCAAGGGTGTCTTATGATGCCAATGAAGTAGCTTCAAGGCTAACAGTGACAGCAATCTGCATTAGGCAGACAGTGTAGCTTCTTCTATTAAAGGTTGTCACCATTGGCATGGTCTAGAGTGCAGCCTCTGCTCTCCAGGGGACTCACCTTTTCTCCCACATGGCAAGGTATGAAATACAGGGGCAACTTCCATCTCCCAGGCAATGGGAGACCCCACCTCGCCTTGACCAGTCACAGGTCTAACTGACCTATACTGGGTCTCCTCCTTTCGTGGTCTCCCCCTCAAGAGACTGAGAGACTCACGTCCCTCAGGAAAGTGCTGGGCCCCCTTCAGGGGGCTTGATACTCACCTAGACAGGGATGAATGATGAAGACTGATACAGAGAAGATATGAAAATTATGTGCCTATTGTAATTCTTGGTCTTCTTGTATATCTTCACCATTCAGCACTGGCACCTTCCCTCCTGGGCCTCAGTCCCTGAGCGATGCCTTCTCCCTGCTTGCCTTCCCCCTCCTCAAGGCCAATTGTGGTACCTCTGGGTTCTCTGTTACCTTTCTAAGTGACAGAAGTCCAACCCTAGGAGGGAGGGAGAGCAAGTAGGGCTTCTTGTCCTGCCCTTAGGGGCTTCCTGTAGGTCCTTCCCTTCTCTGTCAAGGGGGTTCCTCCTGGAAGTGGCCTGGTCCTGTGGTGGGGGATCTTCCCTAGGAGGGGTAGAGAGGAGAAGGACCATGGGGACTCTCTTTTTCCCTCTTTAAATAATTTGTCCTCCTCCCCCACACCTTTTTTTGGGGGTAGGACTTGTCCTGGACAGGATTGCCCCTGAACCCTGTGGGATCTCCCTCTTGGGACAACGGTAACTGGAGGGGCTTTTCTTTACCTATGAATAAACTGTCCTGTTGTACAATGCTGAACAGTCATAAGACTGACTGATTGTACAATCATGTATATTGCATCTGCACTTTAGCTGCTACTCTATTGTATTTCAGCTGTATTCTTGCACTTATTTGTGCCTAGCTGTACTGAATATATTCAATGTATTCTAGTTCCTGTACCTTTTTTTGTTATTTTAAGTGTATTGACTGTATTACCTATGTACCATCTTTATGGCTCGGGTCATGCCTGAAAACACTCCAGTGTAACAGTGCACCTAGGAACATACAAACATAGGAAATTTGCCAGCAGAAACAAGACACACGGTCTATCAAGACTGCTCAAATGTGCAGCTAGCTCACCAACCTCCCCCCTCCCCTTCACAATAACCTCCCATCTCACCCTGTCCAATCCCCTTTTGAAACTCCTACTGTCTTGAAGATACTAGCTCCTCTGGCAGAGAGTTCCATTCTGTCACAACACTCTCTGTGAAAAAGTGTCTCCTCATTTCCCTCCTATATCTTCCCCCTTCCAATCTAAGACCATGACCTCTTATGTCCTTCCCCCTACTTAACTTATATAAAGTATCCCTTCTATTTCTGCCTTGTTAATCTCCTTTAAGTCTTGAAGATCTCAATCATATCCCTCTGATCTCACCTCTCTTACAGGGAGTACATATTCAAGTCACGCAGCCTCTCCTCATATGGTCTTTCTTCCAATCCCTGTATCATCTTAGTTGCTCTGTGCTGTAGCCCTTCCAGTGGTCTGATATCCTTCTTTAGATATGGGCACCAGTACTTCATGCAGTACTCCAGGTGTGGTCTGACCAGTGACCTGAAGAGAAGCAGGATCACCTCCCTGTTCTTGGAGGAGATTCTTCTCCCAATACACCCCAGTATCCTGTTGGCCTCTCCTGCTGCATTCCTTCATTGCCCTGAGTTGTTAATTTTCCCATTTACAACCACACTTAGATTCTTTTCCTCCTCGGTAGTACCTAGCTGTACTCAACCCAGCTGATAGCTCCTCCCTTGGTTCTTCATTCCAAAGTGCATCACCTTGCGCTTTTTAGCATTGAACCCCAGCTGTCACTCTTCTGACCACTCCTCTAGTTTAATCGGGTAATTTTGCAGTTCCTGCCATCCCTCTATGTTACTCACCACTGCCCCCAACTAGGTATCATCAGCGAAGAGACTGATCTTATTCCTGGTGCCATGAGAGATGTCCACTATGAATATCCCAAACAACACTGGCCCCAGTACAGATCCTGTGGCACCCTACTAGTAACTGCTCTTGGAGACAAGAGCTCCCACCAACCACTACCTTTTTCTGTCTTCCCTGAAGACAGTTTTTGATCCAGTTAACCATCTTAGTTCCAACCCCCACATACCTCAATTCCCACCCAACCTCCAATGCAGCACTGAATCAAAGGGCTTGCTGAAGTCCAAAAATATGACATCCACCACATGGCCTTTGTTCAGTTACCTCAGTACCCAGTCCTAGTACTTAATTAGGTTAGTCTGACAGGACCTTCCCCAGACAAACCCATGCTGATGATTGTCCTGGAGTCCATTATCCTCCAGAAATGTCACCAGCCTCTCCTTCAGCATTGTCTCCATCAGCTTCCCCACAATGGATGTCAGGCTTACTGGTCTGTAATTGCCTGATTCATCCTTAGGGTCACTTTTATGGAGGGACACCACACTGACCATCCTCCAGTCCTGTGGCATGCAGCTTGATTACCCCATATGTCACCCCTTCCCCACCCCCTGCAGAAGTTGCCAGCCTTTCTGCCTCATGAATATGAAACATACATACTCATTTAGTGCTTCTGCCTGTTCTGCTCCTTTCTCTGCCCACCCCTGTCCTTCTTGATCTGCACTATCTGATCCTTGCAGCTCCTTCTTTACCTAATGTGTCAGAAGAAGTCCTTTTCCCCATCTTTGATTCCCAGAACCAGTCTCAGTTCCCTGGGGGCCTTGACTGCTCTAACACACTTGGTAACTTCTCTGGACTTCCTCCCATACTCATCCCTATCTTCCCCACTCCCACACTGCTTTTTTTGCCCTCACCTTATTTAAAACATCCCTACTCATCCAGCTTGAGTTCTTAGATCTTCCCTTCTTGCTCTGCTGTCTGGTACAGGTCCCAACAGCCTCCACAAGCCCCAGTGTAGTTTTTTTTTCCCATTTCTTGTTAGCATCCCAGTGTGATTGAATTCCTGCAGGTATTCTGCTAAGATTTCACCCATCCTACTGAAGTCAGCTTTTCTGAAGTCAACCACCCTAATCCCTGTACCAGCCACCTCCCCACCCATGTTGAGTGTGAACCACATAGATTGGTGGTCACTCTCTGCCAGTGGGTCCACCACCCCCATCTCCCTTACAGCCTCCCTGGTAAACAAATATCTGTTGTGTGGAGTAATGGTGAGTGGCCCCAGATACACATGCAGGGACTCTTCCTTAGTCATGACATGCACTTCTTCACACACCATGCCCCAACCCTCGTGGTATAGTCAGGGGCTGTGATAGCTTGGTGTGAAAGATGGTGCCATGGCTGCCACCTCATTGAGCTAGTGGGAAGGGCATGTAATGGCTAAGGAGGCATCCTGGCATGTGTATCTGGCATCACCCACCATAACTCCACACAGAAGATAGGTAATATTTATTTATTGTTTGTTTGTTTGTCTTTTTATTTGTTTGTTTACGAGGTAGGTGCACTGATTCAGTGGACCATTTTCATGCATAACCCAGGCCATAAAGATGGTACATAGGTAATACAGACAATACACTTACATTAACAGAGAAAGGTACATGAAATAGAATACACTGAATATATTGAGTACAGCTAGGTACAATTAAGTGCAAGGATACAGTTGAAACACAACAGAGTAGTAACTAAAATGTGAGTGCAATATACAGTACATGATGTACAATCAAACTTGTGATGACTGTTCAGCATTGTGCAATAGGACAGTTTAGTCTTTGGGTACAGAAGAATTAGGACTGTCATCAAAGTGTAGCCCATGCCCCACCCCAGTTATCCACCTGGCAGCAGCTGGACAGGGGTGTTTACAGCAGAGGTGTAGGTCAGTCTTACAGAAACAACACATTTAAAGTTATGTAAGTGTACAATATGCATTGTGAAACTAGTTAACTACATAGTGCAGTTACAATGTAGTTATACAGTAGTTACAGTGTAGCTAGGGACACTTACAATTGTCCTTCAGAAATCACTCCTTCATGAAGCTACTGCAGTTTAGCATAATGGTTAAAAGCACTGCCCTCAAACTTGGAGAACTGGGTTCAAATCCCAAATCCACCACTTGTATACTGTGCGACCAAAAAAACAACTAAAAATAAGCATGCAATCTAACATTGTAAATTGCTATACAATAAAAAATCATTAATTTACATAATTATTTATTGATTTTTAACAGTGCTGTAGTTGCCAAGGAATGTGCTGCTTCTTTCTGTGGCATTGTTTCCACAGTTAATGCCTAACTAATATGTACTTACAAAGTAAGTACACAGCAATAGACACTTAAAATAAAGTGTAAGAAGAAGGGGTAACAGTGCTGTAGTTACTAAGGAATGTGCTGCTTCTGTGGCATTGTTTCCACAGTTACAGTAATGCCTAACTAATATGTATTTACAAAGTAAGTACACAGAAACAGACTCTTAAAATAAAGTGTAAGAATAAAGGTGTAACAGTGCTGTACCATAGTTACTATGGAATGTGCTGCTTCTGTGACATTGTTTTCACAGTTAATGACTAACTAACATGTACTTACAAAGTAAGTACACAGAAACAGACACTTAAAATAAAGTGTAAGAAGAAGGGTTTAACAGTGCTGTAGTTACTAAGGAATGTGCTGCTTCTGTGGGATTGTTTCCACAGTTAATGATTAACATGTATTTGCAAAGTAAGTACACAGAAACTGACACTTAAAATGAAGAAGGGTGTAACTACTATACACTTACATTGAATGTCAGTGCTGTAGTTCCGATGTATGTCTTCCTTCAGAAATCAGTCCCTCATGAACTTACTGCTTAACAAACATACAATCTAATATTCTTAATTGCTAAACAACCACATTGGTTACTTATACAATAAAAATAATTTACATAATTACTTATTGGCTTGTAACAATGCTGTAGTTACTAAGAAATGTGCTGCTTCTGTGGCATTGACCCACATCTCTTCTGTACCTACACTCCTGGCCAGCTACAGCCCAGGTGGGTGGCTAGGGTTGGGACATGGCTACATACCATGCACTTTATCACCAATCTGCTTTGTGAAGTGGTGGTGGGTGGTGAAGGATACACAGGTAGGGAACCTTCTGGGTGTGTAGTTATACAAATTGCATGATGTGGTAGTTACATGTGCAACCACAAATGTCTCTCTTTTGGCACAAATTGATTTTTGCTGGAAGTGTAACTACACATGTGACAGCTGTTGCAACCATAACTGCGGTAACTACCACTTCAAGCAAATTGTGTAACTACACTAAACCACAAATGTGAAACTAGTTAACTACTACATTGTAGTTACATGTAACTGCACAGAAGTTACACAGTAGTTACATTGTAGTTATACAGTAGTTTCAGTGTAGTTAAGGGCACTTAAAATAAAGTGTAACCTAAAAAAGTATGCACTTCATTGAACTCCTATCATAGCAGCAGTTTCTCTGTTGTCATTGGAGAATTCTTGTGAAGTGTTTGGCAGATCAGAGCAGAGAGGCTGCTACTAGATTGCTCATGTGAATTGTTTTATGTCTCCTAGACATTACAACTAGTGTTTCAAAGAAACTGCCAGCTACAGCCATTCGGAGAGTAAGAATTTTATATGTACTGCAATAAGTGAACTTTCAGTAAGCAGTATAATAAATCATTATAGCATGAAGCGCTGTGCCAATGTATGTTAAATACAACATAATTTCTCTGCAAATCTACAAAAATAGCACTGCACACAATCAAGCTCCTGTCCTGCCTTAGTGTGTTTCTCTTATTTTAGTAAGCTTTATTTATACAGAAAAAAAAACAACAACTCAGAAATCAGTTACAGAGCATGTTGATAGAAATTTTGAAGGTTGCAGTATGATGTGCTAGTGACAGAAAAACACCAGTAACAAAGGCTATGATTAACATTGACTTTGGAGTGTTTGTAGTCAAGCTATACGTAAAGCAACTAAAGAAGCAGAGCTCAAGCCACACACAGACAAATCGATTCCAGACTGCTGAATGTCTGATACAGTGCTGCACTAATTCTGATAAAACAGAGCCTACACCTTAAACTGCCACATGTTTTTGAGCCCCACTGGACTCTTTCTCAAGGCTTGACAAGCATGAGCAAATCTATCCTATAACAAGCATTTGTCAATGCTGAATGTTTGCTTGCTGGTATTAGCATTGGAAGCGCATGAGTTAGACAGATGCAGAATAGGAATGGCAGTGAAGTACTGAAGTGACACCAACCCCACTGCTACCCTGCAGAGATGGACAGGCACTGGAGTGTGCCTTTGGGTCATCACCCATAACGCTCATGCCATTTCACCTCACCCTATTCTGCAGATACAGACAAGTGTTGAGGTGTGCCTTGGGGTGTTTGGCTTTATAGTCACCCCATTCCATAAAAAAATACACTGAAATGGGTGCAGTATAGGAGAATAGGATGAACTCTGGGGCCAAAGAGTCCAAGGCACACCTCAATGCTTGTCACTGGCTGCAGGGTGGGGGTGGGGATAGAATGGCATGAACATTACAGCCGGCAATCCAAAGGCACACCCCTGATGCCTGTCAATCTGTACAATGTGGGAAATTATGGTTAGAATCCCTAATTCCACAGGGGTAGGGTTGCCACCTTTGGATGAGATGAAAACCAAATACTAAACCACACCCCGAAATTCCACCCCTAACTCCACCCCTTTTATGACTTATGAGGGCATCGCTTGGACTCTGATTCACTTGATTTATTCAGAATTGCTGCTGGTATTGCATTGTGTACAACTTCTTTAAAGTACATCATGATTATTATTTTTGGTTTGTTTGATCAAAGTACATCATGATTATTATTTTTGGTTTGTTTGATTTAGATTTAAATATTTTAAATTGCAGTGTGTGTTAACATTTTGTGGGGTTAGAGATGGGGTTCAGGGGACTTTCCATCCTGTGTACACAGCTTAGCTGACACATTGAGTGACTACAAGGACACCTCTGACAACCGGCTATTTTGGAGCAGGTGGTCTTTTCTGGTAAAACTCTTTCAATAAATAAACTACACCAGTAATGGTGGACGAGCTGTAATTACAAATATCAGCTGCCATTTTAAGATGGGTTACTGTCCTTCCCATTGCTCCTACTCTAAAGCTATTTGTAATGTCACAGAAGTTTTTAAAAGTGGTAGGAACTATTCTATGCTGTTAAATACCCTATTTTATTTCCATATCAGTTATACATACCAGATAGCATGATATGCGATATGTAGCATGGAAGTAGTATAGCGCAGTGGTTTAAGGCTCTGAGCTGCAATTCTGAAGGCCAGGGTTTGAATCCCACAGCCCAGACTTGCATACTGTGTGACCCTGCACAAATCATTTCACTCCCTTGTGCTCCCAGGTTGCACCTGTAAACAAGCTTCAGCTTAGTGTGTCTCTTCTGGTAAAAACAGAATTAGCTAAATTTGCAGTGCCCTCAAATCTAGATTGTGTTCCTTTCTCCTCACCAGCTACTGCTGTCTCTCTCTTCCTTTTCTCATTTCTCTGGCTTAGCATGACATTAGCCACACTATTCTGTGCTGTTCATCTGAGATGCCTAGAGTGGTCTTCCTGGAATATCGAGGTAGTATGAAAATTGACAGCAATAACTATTGAGGAGAGAGAGGAGTAGTACTGCTAGAAATTAAATAAAATATTAGATTATTAATTTAACAACAAATGGGGCAACACATATTAAAATATAGGACGGACTCTAAAAGAAAAAATGGTGATCATTTAAAGGTATAAATGTATTCCTTATCACTGCATTCAAAGACCATACTCACAATGCAGCCTAGAAAGGATTAGGTTGATTTGCTGCTAATGGTCTTAATAGCCCTACTTTACACCTCTCAGATTTACTGGTATACAAACAAAGGCTTACATGACATCAGAATGTGTTTCTAACATGAACATGCAAGTAAAATGGTGAAGGATTTAACAGAATCTGTTTTACAAGTATGTGAGCATTCAAAATGACTGAAAAAGTACTACCTCTGAATAAAACTGGATTAGCAGGTAAAGTTTCTGAAACACATTGTACAGTCCACACTGGACAAGAGGCTACCCTAATGTGGTGCCTGTCTGATTGTCTAAAGATTTCAGAAAAATGAAGGTGTTAATTAAGGTGGTATTGTTTACCCTCCCCATGAATAATCTTCCAGTTTGCTGGTGTGAAGTTAGAGGTGACAACTGAGCAGACAGGGACACATTTGGCTCTTTAAGTGCCCTGCACTTGAAGTCACTTCCTGATTAGCATGCATTGCAAGCAAGCAAGCACACTAAAATGTCAGACACTTGCTTACAATCACGAGAAGAAAATAAAACAGTTTGTGGGGAATCTCACAGGTGCTGCTTGACCCACCCTAAAAACCGAATTTGCAATGGTGAAAACAGGAGGACCGAATCTGGACCTAGAAAACCGAATCATTCGGTCAAAAACTGAGTAGGTGGTAACCTTACACAGGGGTTTGTTGGTATTTGCACTACAAATGTTCAATATGGCCTTTTGTGACCCCACCTCATGAAAGCATTTGGGACCTCTGCTCATGAACAGTGGCACTGTGATTTTGTTAAAGGAAATTTCTGATATAAGGTTTTGGGCTTCATAGCCCAAAACCTTATATCATCCTGAGCTGATTGGTGGCAAAAATTTAATTTTAAAGTTATTACTTTTTGTTTTGGAAGGGTTCATAACTGGTGCTGAAGTTTCGGCCAGCAGATCCCGTTCAGCTTCCTGGTGCTGGCACTCCACCCAACTCCAGCCCCACACTCTCAGAAATTGTCATGTGTGGCTAGGGAGGGCTCGGGGGTGAGCCTTATACAAGTCTGGGGGGCTATTTTTACAGTAGATTTTTAGTCATTTTAAACATTCTTAGGGGAAAATTAAAGTTAAGCGACTGCTTTAATTTCCCCCTAAGACAGTTTAAAGTGGCTAAAACCTGCTTTAGAAATAGCACCCATAGACTTGTATATGGCTCACCCCTGCTCTCCCCCAGCTACGTCAAGTGCCTCTGGTGAGTGTGCATGAAGCCAGCAGTGCGCCAGAACCAGGAAGCTGGAAGGATAGGCAGTCTGAGACTGCGCCAGTTACGATCCCTTCCAAAACAAAAGGCTATAACTTTAAAAATGTTTGCTCCGTTCGTCTATTCAGCAATAAGGCACAAGGCGAAGCACAATACCTTATAGTGCTAAATCAGATCATTACTTTAATGTACCCCGAATGTTGATTTCCCACAGCGACTGAGCCATTCTGCACCAGATGTGCGAAAACACAGTTTGGGCAGGATGTGAAAAATGATAGCTAAACTGTTCATAAGGAGGTGTGCAACAATGGCAATGTTGAACATCTGGAGTGAAAATATTACAAATTCTCAAAGTTATGAGTGTGCGTGGAAACTGCACAATGCACGCTCGTAACATAGTCATTTTTTTGAATTTTGTCACCATATTTTCAACATAGGCTTTTTAGGAGCCTATCCCATGAACAGTGACACTGTCATTTCATTAATCAGTCCTGAAAGGTGATTCTGTGCAGTGACCATGAAATCACCTTTCAGAACTGAATAATCACATGACAGTGACTGAATTCATGAGGTGGGATTCCAAGAACCCCATGTTGAAAATTTGGTGCCAAAATTCACAAAAATGATAGAGATATCCACCTAAGTTGAAAAAAAACCATTTATGCCATTATACAGCTTACCAGCATTTCTTCAGTTCGCAGTTGGCTTTGAAAGATACAGATGTGTTCCTGCTCCACAGAAGATCATCGAGACAGACTCTGGAGGTAAGTATAGGGTGAGGGGGGTGTGGGGAGGTGGGGTACACAGAAGGTGGGTGCTGGTTGGGGGAGGGGGCACCGGAGACAATGAGGGATTTTCTTCTGTTTTCACAGTTAAAAAAAAACAAAACATTGGGACTTTTTTCCTTTTACAGGGACAATTTTTGTTGGGGGGGTGCATGAAGCCCACAGGGACTGGGCAGCTCATCAGCACATAAAATGTGTCTGTGTTTGGGAAGGGTGCATGAGCTGAGAGGGATTGGGCATCCCCTCAGCACACTACTAATGGGGGGGAACATTATGCCAATGGGGACTGGGTTTCCCCATTAGCAAATGAACTAGGGAGAGGGCATGCCAACAAGTGGATTGGGCACCCCGACATCGGCTTTCATGGGGACTGTGAGAGGCGGACTGCGACAGCTGCCGCCATTTTAATTAAAATGTTACACCACACAAGGCACGGCCCTGCAGTGATGGGTTGCTCCCTCATTGCAGTGGCCAATTCATTTCAAGTTGGTGGCATGCTTTCAGAACTATTGTCAGTAGGAGTGTGCCTTCGCATTGGGTACACAAGGCCAAGCCCACAAATGCAGTGGCAGCATTGGCCGCCACAGTGCCGCACCTCCACAGCCTGATTCTCTCCTAAGATGCCACATAATGTTTCTTGCATATGCATGCAAACAAACATAAAAAGGAACCATTAACATTGACAGTGCTTTAAAAGGAAAATATGCCTGATATAAAAAAAATTGCTAAAACCATACAAAAGCACATAGAAAACCACATACCTATCAGAAAAAAAAACTGTGAATAGCATAAAATATGTCAGAAAAGATAAAAGACAAAAGGGGGCTAGGAGTTGGTTAAAGGTGTGTGTGTGTGTAGAGGGGTTGTGGAGAAAGGAAAGGAAAGATGTGTTGGTAAAATGAAAAGGGGAAGGGGTGGAGGTGGGGGGGAGGGGAAGGAAAAGTGCTTAATTTGATGCATAATAATATTATGGTAACATTATAAACAATTGTAAATGCATATAATTCCATACATCAAGCAAGTCCTTATGATAGAAAATAAATATTTATGATAAGAAGTAACCTGTGGAAAAAGCATACATTAAAAACAACTGATTTCATTTTTAATAACGTTAAGATCTCTTCACAATTTCTTTATGAAGGGCTGAATCTGGAATGTATCATTCAAACCCAAACCATTTTTTCAAATCGTCTCTAGTGTATATTGCCAGAAGCTCTCGTTCTGTAACAATGCAGTGTCCATATCTTCACCCCATGCCATGGCTTGCACCCTTCTATGCCTTGAAAATAGACAAGTTCTGGACCCATTATGTTCACATGTAGTGCAATGGCATTACGTTCATCATTGCTTTCAACTGCTGTCAAATACTGCCCTATTTGTAACTTCAATTTTTGAGTTGTTTTTCCAATGTAAAAGCTGTTACTCCAGCATGTTGTTTTATATACCACCAATTCAGCATCACAATCCATAAAACAGTTATTCTCAATGTTTTTCTTGTGGGGATTCTGGAAGATGTTACTGGTTTTTAAACATTAACAGAATGAACAATTGTATTTGAAAGTGCCACTGGAAATGGGAACAGTTATTACCTTGTCTATAGAGTTGAATGGCTTCTAACTACAAAGTTTTCAATATTTCTGCCCCTTTTATATGTAAGTCTAGGGTGATTTTCAGTTCAGTCTGTCAGCCTGTGTTTCATCTGTAACACATGCCAATGCTCATTCAAAATCTTTTTAATGGCATAGGACTAGAGGATGAATGTAGTTCCAAACTTAATGTGATGCTTCTGTTTTTGTTGACAGCCTGAAGGGTTCAGCAATTGTTCCCTAGAGATCCCCTGCACTTTTTTGTGAGGTTGTAGGTAGGACCTCTTTGGGATACCCACATTTAACAAAATGTTCTACCAGATATATATGTATAAAAGGGGCAAAAATATTGGAAGCTTTGTCGTTAGAAGCTAGTTCAGCCCTATAGACCAGGTGTTAATTGCTTCTCTTCCCAGTGGCTATTTCACATGCAATAATTGTTCATTTTGTAAATGTTTTAAAAATTGGTAATATCTTCCAGAATCCCCACAACAAAAATAACTCTGAGATTAACTGTTTTGTGGAATTCAATACTGAATATGTGGTATATGAAGCAACATGTAGGAGTAACAGATTTTACACTGGAAAAACAACTCGAAAATTTAAATTACACATAGGGCAACATTTGACAGTGATTGAAAGCAATACTGCATGTAATGCCATTGCACTATGTGTGAACATGATGGTTCCAGAACATGTCTTCTATTCTCAAGGCATAGACAGAGTGCATGCCATGGCATGGGGAGCAGATGTCAACAATGTTTTGTTACAGAAGGAGAGACTCTGGCAATGTATATTAGAGGCAATTTGAAAAAATGGTTTGGGTTTAAATGATAGATTCCAGCTTCAGCCCTTCTTAATGAAATTGTGAAGAGATCGTGAAATTATAAAAAATGCTATAAGTTGTTTTTAAAGTGTGATTTTTCCATGGTTTACTTCTTACCATAAAGATTTATTTTCTATCATAAGAACTTGCTTGATGTATAAAATTATATGCATTTACTATTATTTATAATGTTACTATAATATTGCTATGCATCAAATTAAGCATTTCTCCTTCACCTTCCCCCACCCACCTCCACTCTTCCACTTTTCATTTTACCAGCACACTTTTCCTTTCGTTTCCTTTCCTTTCCTTTCTTTTCCTTTCCCTACAGCATCTCTACACACACACCCATAACCAACAACCAGCCCCCCTTCTCTTTTATTTTTTCACCCATGTTTTGTGCTATTCACAATTTGTTTGTAATAGGTATGAGGTTTTCTATGTGCTTTGTTACGGTTTAAGCAATTTTTATATCAGTCATATTTGCCTTTCAGAGCGCTGTCACTTTAAATGATTCCTTTTTGTAGGATAGGCTTGCTCATGCATGTCACACCTTGAGAAAGAGTCCAGTGGGGCTTGAAAACATTTAGCAGTTTAAGGCGTAGGCTTTGTTTTATCAGAATAAATCCATCACTGCATCAGACATTGAACAGTCTGGAATTGATTTCTCTGTGTGTGGCCTGAGCTCTGCTCTCCAGTTGATTCAGTGTTTTTCTGCGTTTTCGGCTTGGCCTTTACTATCCAGTTGCCATTCTCTTTGTGTTTGAAGCTATAGATAAAGAAAAGTCTGGTTTACAGATACAGTGTCCGTTTTCCTAAAGCTGCTTCTGCCATGCTCTAATCAATGTATTTCTTCCCTCAATGCCTCTAGACTGCATTTCATACCGAACACTAACTCATTCTTTGTGGGGAAACTTACTGAATTCATTCTAATAGTTAATTTCAGCTTCAGTGGTAAACATTATGTTCAAACTATGGGAACAGCTATGGGCACCAGGTTGGCTCCACAATATGCTACTCTCGTTACGACAAATTTGGAGGAGGACTTTTTAAGGCACTATACACACAAATCACTCACTTATTTCTGTTAGATTGATGATTTGTTTATAATTTGGACAGAGGGCACTGACACACTTTAAGATTTTTACTATATCAGGAACTTAATAACCTCCACCCAACCATAAAGCTTTCCCTGTAATATTCTGCAACCAGTGTTGATTTTCTGGACACCACAGCCACCATAAAGGATGGCCTTGCATACATACATTTACAGGAAGCCAACAGACAGACAGATGTACTTACAAAGAAATAGTAATCATCTGAACCACACAAAAAAATCTGTCATGTACAGTCAAGTGCTTCGATATCAGTGTATCTGTTCAAACGAAGAAGACAGAAATACACATTTGGTTATGTTGAAAAAAAAAAACATTTAATGAGCTGGGACATTCTTCTAGAGAAATTGAGAGAGCAGTAGAACTTGCAATACAGGTACCAAGAAAACAACTACTTCAGTATAAAGAAAAGATCACTACTAAAATGATTCCCTTTGTAGTTACATGTCATCCTGACCTTGAACTTCTACATGAGATTATTAAGGTCCTCCACTCAATATTTAGTAAGAATGAGACCTTTAATTGTATTGTTCAAGAACTACCACTACTATCTTTTAACAATCACCTAATTTAGCCAACCTGAATGTCAGGAATAAACTTGCACCAGAACAGAATACCATAAAACAAATGGTACACAATCTTGCAATCACCTCAGATGTAAGACTTGTGAGTACCTTTCCATTTCGGATTGTGTGGTTACTTCACAAATAGACAATTCAGGATACAGGGGAATTATACATGTGCATCAAGGAATGTTGTTTATTTAATTCAATGCAAGAGATGTCCACAAACAGGGTTTAGAAAATTGGCTTTTTATTTCCTGGCATCGGATTGGCTAGTACCCTTGCTGGGCGGTACATTAACTTTCAATAGATGCCCAGGAAATAAAAAGTGCCACCCTATACTGCCCCTTTACCCATGCAAGAATTCTTGTGCCCACCCTGCTTGCCCATTGGCTTAAAGCACCCCCAGTAAATTTCAAATCGCCGCCATTGTTTTGAGCTCTGTTAGCGAGTGAGCAGACCCCACTCCCCTCACCACGTACAGCGAAAGTACTTGCAGTCTCCTAGTGAAACAAAATGTATGTAAACATCCTTTTTATGCCCTAGTTATCTGTCCTACACTGATTTGCTCAATTTTGCAGCCGTTCTGTCTCCATGATTTAAAAAGCAGCAGCACGTCGCATGCTCACCGGCACCACAAGTCACCCCGGTCACCCTATCAGCAGGAACGTTTCCCAAAAAATAAATCAAGCAATGTTTTCAAGACAAAATATGAAAAGGCATCATTGTACTTCTTTCAGCTCCCCCCATTGATCACTGGCATGCTTACCTTGTCTTAGGAAAAACTGCCATATCCGATCAGCCCAGACTTGAAACTCAGTTTTTTTTTGTCCTGCCTACCGATGCCTTTCAATTTTAATGGCTGGAAATAGACTCGAGAGGGTTCCCCATCTCTATCACACTGCTGCCTGACAGGGACAAGATGTGCACACATAAACGGCTATCCTCACTTTGATTTTTTTTTGGAGTGGGGCTGGAAATGCTTGGTTGAATAAAGGTTCTCCATCTCAACCCTGCTGCTCTTCCCTCGCAGAACATTAAAAGTTGCTCACCTCTTCTCTCCAGACATCTCTCTCTCTCTCTCTCTCTCTCTCTCTCAGACACAAGGGCTCAGAGGCACAGAAATGCACAGCCTGCATTTCATGACAGGCTGCAGTTTCTAAATTCCAGCGAATTTTATGCCGCTCATACAGGTACTGTAACCAGCTACAGTGTGTGTGTGTGTGTGTGTGTGTGTCTCTGTATATGGAAGGAGGGGAGTAACCATGACAGTGAGCTCCCTAGTCCTCAGAACTCCCTAGTAAAAAAAAAACATCATTCTAATACTGGCGGAGGAACTATTTTGTTACTAAATAAATGACTTTTAGCATTTAAACAATGGTGTTTTGTTTTTTTAAACATACACAGTTGCCCATTTTCTAAGCACAATAATACCCTACAGGGTGGGTGGTATGGGCAATACCAGACCTTCCAGGGGCCATAAGGCCCTCCGCCTGCAGTGTTGGGCCTCTTTACGCACCTGGGCGGTCTGGTATTGCCCCATACCACCCATCCTGTTGGGTATTATTGCCTGCATGTTGGAGAGACAAGCCAACCTCGCCACACTAGAACGAACTCAAACAGACATACTATTAATATGAAGATGACTGAAAAACCAGTGGGGCAACACTTCAATTAGACTGATCTCTTCATTTCAGATATGTCAGTAATGGTCTTAAAAGGACATTTCAAAAATATACAACTGAGATGGGCTTTTGAGGTCTGGCTTATTGTTCTTCTCATTATTGTAGCAGATGGCATGAACAGTGATTTGGGTATTATGTCACATTACTCTACTTAAACTTACACAGACCTTTACTTCAAAGGATGGACACTTAATAGGACTTCGGTGTGTGTTTGTTTTTGGTTTTTATTTTCATAGATTCCTTTTTCACTGGTTATCAACATGTTGGTTTCTCACCAAATATACATGTGTATGTGGGGGGGGGTTGGGGAAGGCTGGGTTGTCTTGGGTGAGTTTGTATTGGGGGAGTTTAGTGTGTGTGGGGGGTAATTTAGTGTTTGTTTTTTGGGGGTTGGAGGATGGTGTCTTTTTTTGTATGGTGAAAGGTCACAAGCAGGGAATAGCAGCCTCCAAGACCACCATTGCCAGCTGGTTAAAGAGGACAACACAAGAGGCATACAAATCAAAATACCTCACACCACCGGATGGAATAAAGGCTCATTCTACAAGGGCAGTGGCCACGTCTTGGGCAGAAAGAGCTAATGTGTCCATGGAAGACATTTGCAGAGCAACAACTTGGACTTCCATCCATACTTTCACAAGACATTACAGACTTGAGACATTATATAAACAAAGAACTAATTTTGCCAATCAAATCTTAACCACAGCGTGCCAAAACACATTGCCTTCTGATCGCACTGACCTGCCCTGAAGGATTGGTGAACTGCTTCTTATAAGTAACCCAAGAGGTAATGTCTGGAGTGTCAAGGATAGCAACTAACACAGTGGGTGTTTACTCACCTGGTAAAGGTGATTGTGTTAGTTGTATCCATAACACTCCATGGCCCTCCCTTCAGGACGATCACAGCGGCAATATCACACACTGACTACTGAGCACCACAGGGTTACATTAGAACTTTGAGCATCATTTGAATATGTGCAATTTTGATTACATGTACAGTATCTGAAGAGTTGATATCCATTGGTACCAGAGGGGACCGAGTCTAGAATTGTACAGATAGAAAATAAACATAAGGTGGTGGTAAATTCGCACTAAGAATTCCATTTTTTCTTAATGCGGGGTTTAGTGGGGGAGTCATAGGAAAGAGGGTTTCTTTTTGGTCTAAGTTGTCTTATTCAGCTATGGAAGACTCAAACTGGAGAAAGGGGACTTCTGGGACCAAGGTGTACTGCGAAATTTGATCTGGGTCACATGTGCATCACTAACCTATCAGGTGGGTTGGGAACCCAAGAGGTAATGTCTGGAGTGTCATGGATACAACTAACACAATCACCTTTACCAGGTGAGTAAACACCCATTGATCATGTGAATTGTTTTATATCTCCTAGTCATTACAACTAGGTTTCAAAGAAACTGCCAGCTATAGCCATTAGGAGAGTAAGAATTTTATATGTACTGTCTGTAGGCTGCAGTAAGTGAACTTTCAGCAAGCAGTATTATAAATCATTATAGCTTTGAGCTCTGTGCCAGTGTATGTTAAATACAACATAGTTTCTTTGCAAATCTACAAAAATAGCATTGCACAGAATCTCCTGTCCTGCCTTAGTGTGTTTCTCTTATTTTAGTAAGCTTTATTTGTTCAGAAAGAACAAAAAACTCAGAAATCAGTTACAAAGCATTATGATTGAATTTTTGAAGGTTGCAGTATGATGTGTTAGCGACAGAAAACACCAGTAACAAAGGTTATGATTTACATTGACTTTGGAGTGTTTGTAGCCAAGCTACAGATAAAGGAAAGCTTGGTTTACAGATGCAGTGTCTGATTTCCTGAAGATGCTTCTGTCCTACTCTGATCCATGTAGTTCTTCCCTTAATGCCTCTAGATGTCATTTCATGCGAACATACAAAATTTGCCAGCAAATAAAGTCCTGGTGCTCTATCAACTCTGCTCAAATGTGCAGTTAGCACCCCTTATTCTGCAGCTGCCCCTCCCTCCCCTCTTTCTCTCCCTTGACCCTCCCCTGTGCCCTGTCCCAGCCCCTTTTGAAGCAGTTGACTGTTCTACCGGATACCACTTCTGCCAGTAACACATTCCAATCAGCTACCATCCTCTCCATAAAAGGTGTCTCCTCATCTCCCTCCTAAAGGTTCCTCCCTCCAGTCTCATATCATGGCCCTGGGTGTCCCTACCCTCCTTCACTTTGAACAGCCTCTCCGTACATACTTTGTTTATTTCTTTCATGTACTTGAAGGTTTCAATCATATCTCCTCTGTCCCTCTTCTGCTCCAGCAAGAACATGTTTAACTCCCTCAGTCTTCTCTCATATGGTAAGACCCCCAGCCCCATGATCATCTTTGCTGCCCTGCGCTGCACCCACTCCAGTAACTTAATGTCCCTCTTCAGATACAGGCACCAGTACAGCATACAGTACTCCAGGTGTGGTCACACTAATGATATATTCAGTGGCAGAATCACCTCCCCCCTCCTCGAGGATATACCCCTTACAATGCATCCAGCATTTTGATGGCCTTTGTAGCTGCCTTCCTATATTGTGCTGTGTTGTTCATTGACCCTGTAATGAGCACCCCCAGATCCTTCTCCTCTTCTGTCTCAGTTAGTTGCACTCCCCCCAGCTGGAAGACTAGGTTTGCTGGCCAAGGCACCTAGCTTCACCTGAGATCTTTTCTTCTAGATTGCTTGAAAGGACAGAGCAAAGAACCTTACCCGAGCAAGGATAAGAATTAAGGCTTCTTTTGGCAAGGCAGATTTACTTTGTGTTGTTATATTTATTTTGTACTGACAGAGATTGTTACTGTTTGTTGCTAACATTTAATTACTTTATTTTTCTCTGATTCAAATTGTTGCTGCTGGGTATACCTTCTGCTGCATTATTACAGGGTGCACCTACAGGTGTGTTCTTACAGACTACTACTGTAATCTTCAGATTCAAATTGTCTTTTGCAAGGTATATTTTCTGTTACTGCTTTATTTTTCTCTGTAGCAAAATGTTTCTTACAGGGTATATCTTCTGTGAAATTATTACAGGTGGTGCTTTACAGGTTTTACAGTTTTATCTGTCATTAGGATAAGCTTTCAGGGCTACTGCATTTGTTGCTGGCTGATTGTTTCTGCTCTTACCTCCTTGTTTCTTTCATCCTTGGTTCTTCTTTTTCAGCAGGGGAAGAGCCCAGCCACCCACCCCCATCCCATACACCACCCAATACACTGCTTTTATAGAGTAGCACAGTTGTGACATTTCCTGTAGCAAAGCAGGAAGGGGCAGATCAGAGTGGTATACACACAGTGATCTCATTTACAGGGGCAGTAGTAATTTAACTTGTTATAACAAGTTATATAAAAACAAACGAACAAAACACAAAGTCAAACTTTTGCTTTCATTTTCTTCATTCTGATTACTCTGACCAGGTTATAAACCCAGCAACTTATCTGGAATGGATATGATTAACTGGAGGTACTGCAGAACACTTTTCAGAAGGGCAGCTTTACAGGATTTAGGAGACTGTCCTACATGCTGGGCCATAGGAGATCTAAGGGCTCAGCTCCAGGCAGCATGGGCAGAGATTGCATACCTCAAATTGCATATTCAAGAGAAAATATAAGAACTGCCCACCATTTCCCCAACATCCAACAGAAGCACCTCGACCACAGAGGGTAGTTGGTCCGGGAGGTTGGCAGTTGGTTAGGATGGGCAAATCGGGTGCCCCATTGCTTGGTGCTCTCCAACATATCACCTCCACAAACCATATAAAAACTACAAACAGGTATCTGCCTCTATCTCTGAAATCAAACAAAGGGGCAGAGGACACTGCAGAGCAGGATACTGCAGCACAGGAGCTAGCACAACAAAACTCACCCAAAATAGGAACCGAAACAAAAAAAACAAAAAGGAAATCTAAAAAACTTCTGATCAATGAAGACTCCATGATTCGGGGAGCTGATACGTATCTCCAACCAGGGGTAATGGTCAGATGTCTCCCAGGTACATCAGCATGGAGAGACACTGACCGCATTGCTAAAATTGTTCAGGAAGCAGGAGAAAACATTGACGTCCTGATACACATAGGGACTAATGATCTCACCAGACAGTCAGTTATGGAGACCAAGGAACACCTGACCAGGCTGAGTGACAAACTATCATCCATTTCTTCTGGCATCTCCTTCTCTAAGATCTTGCCAGTCTGGGAGAGGGGGACAGATGGACGGAGGGTCAGAGAAGGGGAGATAAGGGAGCTAAACATGTGGCTCAAGGGCTGGTGCCAGGAAAAAGGACACAAATTTGTAGGGAACTGGCAACAGTTTTGGGAGCGAAAGTTCTTTAAATTTGATGGACTGCATCTGACTAAGGAGGGAGTCAGTGCATTGGGGCTGAAGTTTGACATTGTTGCAGAATATTTAAACTAGCAAATGGGGAGAGGGGTGAAGCACCCCACATGTCGAATGGGAAGAACACACCTCCTCCCCCTTCAGCTAGTGGTCAAACAGGAGTTCAGCATTTTTGTAGTTAATTTGCATCACCTGGTAAAGAAAAAGGTCTGGCTCCCCATACGACACACAGGGGAAATGTGGACACCTCCCAACAGCTAACACACTGAAATCTGGCCAATGGAAAATCATGTACACAAATGCTTGCAGTCTGGGAAACTAGATCCCAGACCTGCAGGCAACAATGACAGAGGCTAAACTGGACATAGTAGCCATTAGCGAGACATGGTTTGCCAGTAACCACACTTGAGAGACTTCAGTACCTGGCTATGTACTGTTCAGAAGAGACCGAGGTGCAAAAAGGGGGAGGTGGAGTGGTCCTTTATGTCAATGAAAATATCAAAGCTACAGAAATTCAGAATACACATAAGGAGTCAGAAGAACTGTGGGTCACCCTGGAAGCAGGAAATGGGACAGTCATATGAAGTGGGGTTGTGTACAGGCCTCCAGACCAGGGGGAAGACATAGACATGTTACGTTAGAAGATATACAGAACATGACAGCTAAAGGGGAGGTTCTGATAATGGGAGACTTCAACATGCCAGATACAGATTGGTCAATACCAGCAGGGACATCTGCCAGAACTAGACACATTGTGGATTCCCTGCAAGGGGAGGGCCTCAAACAACTGGTACAACAACCAACAAGAGACAGGGCTATTCTAGATCAAGTACTGACTAACAAGGAAAGGATATGAACATACGAACAAGCCAGCAAAAGAAGGCCATTTGGTCTATCAAATCTGCTCGTATTGGGGGTCACGTGATGCAGTGGTGCTGAGAGGCTGCTTGCTTCAGAGCTCCCGCTTTCCCCTTCTCAAACTTTTAATTTTCATCAAGCCAGAGCTACTAATTTAGCACTAAACGAGGTCTAAACACCTAAGCTACATCAAGAGACTTTAGTGTGCACAGATTGGGGTGTAGATTGCCTGTTTGAAGATCGCGATGACTGACACTGAAATGAAGGCCTCAGGAGTCAGGCACACCCCACCTACCACCCAGAAAAAGCCTCCAAGAAAGCCAAGAACACTGGATCCAACCCTCTTCAGCCACTAAATATCCAACTGGTGGAGGTCTTAATGTTGCAGCTGGTACCACCTTAACAGAAGAGCGCTTTTTGGAAGAGCTTTCCCCATTCAAAGATACCCTGCAAGAGATCTCCAAGGAAATCAAATCAATGAGGCAAGACTATGCAGACCTCTCGAGGAGAGTGGGGGATTCAGAAACCAGAATTGTGTCTGTGGAGAAATGGCAACAGAAAATAGACCCTGAAATCGTCAAACTTCGTCAGCAAATTCAAAAGCTCCAACTGAAAGCCGAAGATCTAGAGGGATGAAGTCGACAAAACAATGTGTTAATCCTGGGGCTCCCAGAGCTGGAAGAAGGGGGAGACACCATAAGATTCATTAAGCAATTTTTTAATAAAGTGGTGGGCCCCTCACCTATCCACCAACAATACCATATAGAAAGAGCCCACAGATCCCTCAGACCCAGGCCTCCTCAGATACCCCCCCAGACCCCTAATTATTAAATTCTTGAGCTACCTGGATCGTCAACACGTTCTAACCAAGTTAAAGAGCTGGAGTCCGTCTTGTGGAATGGAGTTAAATTGAGGATTACCAGGATTTGCACGAGAGGTGCGACAAAAACGTGCTGCATTTCACCCGTAGTGAACAAGCTGATCGCTGCTGGGAAGGCGTTCGAATGAACTACCCTGCAAAATTGTTGGTTCAGGTGGAAGGCGTTTGGTACCCCTCGACAGCCCGAGGCGATGACTGGACTGTCAAGTTGCTCCCGATCTGTTTAAGGGACTCTTTACTAAGTGACTGTGAAATGAAGGACTGGAAAGTGTATAACATTGGGTTGGGTGAAGGCTTGCAGTAACCTAGATACCCTTTAAAGTCTATTTCCCCTGTTCCTAATCCCTGGGTTTTTGGCTTAATGAAGATTTTACTCACTGAGTTGTCGATGGAGTTTCGGTAGGTGGCTGGTGCTCCTGGGGGTGTTTGCCTCTGCTCTCCGTGGGGTTACGCCTCCCGGGACCCGCGTGATGGTAGGCCTAGTAGTTGGAGGCCGAGAGGCCTAGTCGGCCTGCTTCTGTGTCCTGATGCGTCCTTGCTTCTCGATCCTCTAGGGGGAACTGCTGTGTATGGGAGCAGTTTCCGGAGGACCTATTTACAGTCAGACCGATTTGGTCCGTCGGGTATTTGGTCCCCATGCAATTTCCTCCCAATTCTCTGGACCTCAACTGAGCAGGATCGAGAGGACAAGGGCGCTCATACCAATTTTCAGGTACTATTACCTGCTTTACTTTCTCCTGGAGCTGTTTAGAAGGGCTGGGGAGATGGCTCTGTACTCTCCAAGGTAGCGATGGTGCATTTTGTTACCGGAGGGGTGGGAGGGCTCGCAGGCAGGACAAGTCTAGTGCTATGCCTGCAACCTGGCAGGAAGTTTTGGGTACCTCTAAGAATACTTTTGCAATGAACACTGTTCTCCTCATAGTTGGGGGCTGGTTGTTTGGTTCTGGGGTCTTAAACCTGGTGTCTCGTTGTATATGGGCACTATGAGGGGAGACCTGGGGTACCCTGGGGAAGGGAGTGGAGATGTTTGGGATTTCTGGATACTCTGGTTGTCAATATTTGGAATGTGGTATATAATGTTCATTGTTCAATGTTATAGTTGGATTGGGGAGGGGTATTGTTCATGGATGTTGTAGCTGTGTTTTGTGGGACCACCACCTAGTTTTGCTTACTGTATGCAACTTGGTTTTGTTTTAGGTTTGCGGTCTCTTAGTACCACTAGTTCAGTCTTCTCCTTCTTTAGTAGGAAGGATATTTGGGAGTATGTTGGTGGGTGGTTAGAGGTGTCACCGCTGTATGGAGTGAGAGGGGTTACAGGGTTTAACTTGTCTGGAATTATTTGGATTTTAGAGTATAGCTAGTTGTGCAATTAAATTGATCAGTTGGAATGTGAGAGGATTAGGGATGTCAAGAAGAGATCCGTATCCTGTTAATTACTTCGGTATTGGGGCTGACATTCTATGTTTGCAAGAGACCCATATTACGGTGGCTGAAAGCAATACATTGAAAGTCAGGGCTTCTCCCAAATTTTTGTGGCTGAGACTCATCGGAGGCTAGAGGGGTCACTATTATGATAAAGAAAAGCATACCTTCAGTCCGACCAGGGTCACCCGAGATCCAGAGGTAGATATATATTGGTGCTTGGATCTCTTTATAACTCTCCCATAGTCTTAGGTTCTGTGTATGGTCCAGTTGGAGGAATATCAGCTTTGTTATGCAGTTAATTGACAAACTTAGTTCCTTTCTGCCAACCCTTGATCCTAGGAGGGACTGGAATATAGCTCCAACGCAGGAGCTGGATAAAACCTTCAGACCACTAAGGCAACTACTTCCATCACAATTGCGTTGAGAGATATGGGCAGCATGTTGGGTTTAGTGGATCCCTGGGACCCTTCACCCTCCAATAAAAGCTACACCTTTTCTCTCGCTTCTAATTCTTGGTCGAGGTTAGATTATTTTTAATAACTACTCTCTTATGACCAAAGTTCCTCTCGCAGGTATTGAACCTATAGTAATCTCCGATCACGCGTTAGTCTGGTTTAGTTTACCCCCTGTCTCTAACACAGCGAGATACGATTTGGAAACTTAACACCCAGATATTAAAGGAGGCACTCCTTATCCAGATCAGATCTCTTATAAGAGCTATCTGGACACAAATCGGGGCTCGGTGGCCAGGATGGACATCCTTTGGTGCTCGTTAAAGTGTTTCTTGAGGGGAGAATTTATTAAAATCTCCTCCAGGAGAAAGAAACTCAGGTTTCAAAATCTCATTTCCCTCTCAAGTCAGATTAAGGCAGCAGAGGATTCTCTGGCTACTTCCAAATTGTTGAGCAATTTAGAACAGCTTCACAAACTTAAAAATGAGTACGAGGGCCTAATTCGTGAAAAGACGGAATTTGCTCTACTGAGAACCAAGGCTAAATACTTAGATCAGGGGGAGAGGCCGAGCAGGCTTCTGGCGTTGAAGCTTAAAGAAACAGAGAACTCTAGATTAGTTCCAGCTCTGGAGGATCAAGACGGGTCTGTCAAAACAGTGCCCAGGGACATTGTGGCAGTCTTTAAAGAGTTCTACCAGAATCTATATGGCACCAAGGCATCCCCCTCTTCCCAGTCAGGCTTAGAAAATTTTTTCGGGTCAATTGTACTCCCTCGCCTCTCGGAGGATCAAATAGCTTCTCTCTCTCTGCCCTTGTCCCAGAGGGAGGTGGAAGAGGCCATTCATAGTCTCACCAGACAAAGCTCCCGGACCTGATGGGTTTCCTGCCAATTTTATAAGGTCTTTTGCCAGGATTTGGCCTCCACACTTCTGGAATTGTACAATTATTTATTATCAGCTGATACACTGGACCCATCCTTGCTGGAGGCTATTTATTCTGATCCCCAAGTCGGCAAAGCCCTCTGAACCCGAGACTATAGACCTATTTCACTGCTCAATTGTGACATAAAAATTTTGTCCAAGATTCTGGCTTCTCGGATTAAACAGGTCTGGACCTCACTCTTGAGCAGTGAACAAGTGGGATTTGTGCAGGGCAGGTCTGTGGCAGACCATATCAGATCGCTTTCTCATGTTTTTGGGGCAGCTCAAACTTCCCAGGTCCCTATGGCGCTGGTAGCTCTGGATGCGGAGAAAGCGTTCGACCGGGTTAACTGGGAGTTTTTATGGTGTACTATGTCCAGATTTGGTTTCCCGGAGGGGTTCATGCGCTGGGTGAAGACACTATATAAGTCTCCCATGACAAAGATTTATTGCAACGGGATCCTCTCGTCCTCTATCCAACTGCTCTCTGGCACCCGATGGGGTTGCCCCCTATCCCCGTACCTCTTCAGTCTTTATCTGGAACCCCTGCTGCTTAACCTTAAAACTGCTCCAGGGATTCAGGGATGTCCCATCTCCCACCAGATCTCCAAGATTTCGGTGTATGCGGACAACATCCTTCTGCAGCTAGCTAACCCGGCTGATTCCCTACGGGTTGTAATGGGAATAATAGCACAGTTCGGGGAAGTATCCAATTATAAGCTCAACCTGGCAAAGACCGAGATTTTCCCCCTTAACATGCATCTTACCCAGGCCTCTGTCTCTCACCTGGGTATGAAGTGGGCCCCAACTCACTTAAAATACCTTGATATTTATCTGGCACGTGACCCTGCTTTGGTTAAGAAACTCAATTTAGAGGACCTATTAGACAGAATCAATTCTGATTTGCAAAGATGGGGTAAACTGCCATTATCAGTGGGTGCCCGGATAAGCATTGTCAAAATGAATGTCCTACCCCGTCTCTTCTATCCCCTGAATCTTCTGGATACCTGGTTGCCCAGGCCTTTTTTCAAAAAGGTCCACTCGGCCCTGATTGACTTTATATGGAACCATAAACCTCCAAGGCGAGCTTTCTATAAATTATGTCTGCCTAAAGATATGGGGGGCCTCCGACTGCCCAATTTCGAATTCTATTACTGGTCTAGTCACCTAGTCAAAGCAGGGAAATGGTTAGGAGGAGTAGAGGATACTTACTCCCCCCTATGGTTAAGTCTGGACCTTGACCTTATCAAACAACACAATATAGACCCCACTAGTCTATTTTATTGTCGCTTTGCATCCCTCCCTAGAGAGATTCGAGATTCTCCAGTAGGCGCCACAGTTAAAGTACTTAACCAACTTTATATCACTGCCAAAATCAGATATAATAAAGATCCCAGTCAGCCCTTGACGTGTAATCCCAATATTAAAATAGGGACCAAACCTTTATCTCCTAAGTGGCTACCCAGATACAAGGGCTTTCAGTTGAGGATCTCTATGTGCAGGGTAGGCACGGTTCAATAGCTGACCTTTTGTTAGTCTTAAACATCCCCACCAATGTCCTTTTCAAGATATACCAGTTAAAGCATCTGACTGATAAGGAGTTCGGGATAGCAGTACCCACTTCAACTGTTAAATCGTTATTAAGGGAGATCAAAGATTGTGCGGTCAAACCCCATGGGGTGTCTTAACTGTATATTTACCTTCTGAAGCTTATTTTTCCCACCCCCTTAACTGGCTCCAAATCTTGGTCCTTATCCCCCTCAGGCTCCTCGCGCATGGAGTCAAATCTGGAAGGATTTGTACACATACAATACCTTAGATAAGAACAGGTTGATCCAATACTTTATAGTCAACAATATGTACATTACACCAGTGCTGAAATCGAAATTTGACCACTCTATCTCCCCAAAATGTTTCAGGTGTGGGAAAGAGCAGGTAACCTTCCTCACATCTTCTGGTACTGCTCTAAGATTGCCCCTCTCTGGAAGGCCATTGAGGACAGCTTAGATCCTATATTAGGTCTGAAAGACCTTTTTACAGTAGAGGTCTGTATTCTAGGGGTTTATTCAGGCATCAATGTAAGGGAAAGGAAATACCATATGGCTCTTATTTCTGTGGCGGTTAAGAGATAAGTGCTTCGACACTGGACAGATAGCCTCAAGATTTCATACCTTGACTGGGTGGAGGAAATGTCTCAATGTTTTAAAATTGAGAAATTGATTGCTAACATTAGATCCTCTCCGGTGGCCTTTCAGAGAAAATGGGGCAAGCTATATGCTCTGTATCTCCACTGACTGAGATCTCAAAAGCTCCTAGAGCAATTGAGTGTGAAGGAATATTCTCTCTCTCTCTGAGCTCTCCGATACTCCCTTTTGTTTCCTCCAAACTAATTCCATTACCTCTCACATCCCTAGATTGTTTGGTCTGGTTTTATCCGGCCTGCACTCGGATTAAGCATACCTACAATAAGCTCAATTATTTCGTTAACCTTACCTCTCTCTCTTCTTCAGTGGTGACACCTTTATCGTGGGGTGTTTGTTTTCCTTGTTTTTATTTTCTTTCTCCGGTTTTCATCTGATGGTTTATGTCCGGGCTATACTGAATCTCTGTATCATGTTCAGGTGATATTTGCCAATCTGATGTAATAACAGTTGGAAACCAATAAAAAAGAGAATTTCAAAAAAAACAAATCTGCTCGTATTGCAGGGTCCACAGCTTGAGCTAATGTCCCTGCCCTTCCTCCCCATTCCTCCCATCCTCCCTACCCATGATTCTTATTTCCCCCCATGCCTATCCCAGCCTCTCTTAAAGCTGCTCATTGTCTTTAATGAGATGACCTCTTCCAGCAGCGCATTCCAAGTGTCCACCACCCTTTCTGTGAAGAAGTGCTTCCTGACATCCCTCCTAAACCTCCCACCCTCCAGCTTAAGACTGTGCACCCTCGTGATATGGTTGCCACTCAGCTTAAAGAGACTTTCCTTATCAACATTATTTATCCCTTTCAAGTGCTTGAATGTCCCAATCATGTCCCCTCTCTCTCTCCTGTCTTCCAGGGAGTACATGTTCAGTGCCCTCAACCTCTCCCCATATGCCTTGCCCTGCTGACCAGCTATCATCTTTGTAGACCTCCTCTGTACCTTCTCCAGCAGGTTAATGTCCTTTTTGAGGTGTGGACACCAGTACTGAACTCCATACTCTAGATGTGGCCTTACCAGTGACCTGTACAAGGGCAGTATAACATCCTCTCTCCTACTACTGATCCCCCTAGCTATGCATCCCAGCATTTTGTTTGCCTTTGCTGCTGCTTTCTTGCACTGCGTGGAGTGCTTCAGGTCACTAGTGATCATCACTCCCAGGTCCTTCTCCTCCTCTGATGCAGCTACTTGGACTCCACCCAGGTAATATTGTGTCTTGGGGTTCTTGACTCCAATATGCATAACTTTGCATTTCATGGCATTAAAGCCAAGCTGCCAGATCCTGGACCACCTCCCCAGCTTTTCCAGATCTTCCTGTAGGTCCTGTATACCTTCAGCTGTGTCCACTCTCTCACAGAGCTTGGTGTCATCTGCAAATAGGCACATTTTGCTTTTAATGCCATCCCCAATGTCATTGATGAAGACATTGAACAACACTGGCCCCAGCATGGAGCCCTGCGGGACCTCACTGGTTACATCCCTGGTGCCAGATAACTCTCCCCCCACCACCACCCTCTGGGTTCTATCCCTCAGCCAGTTTTCCACCCATCTGGCCATCTTCTCCCCAAATCCAAGATCCACCAACTTCCTGGTCAACCTTTTGTGGGGCACAGAGTCAAAGGCCTTACTGAAATCAAGATAGAGGATGTCTACTGCTTGGCCCTGTCTATTGTCTTAGTGACACAGTCAAAGAAATCAATCAGATTTGTTTGACACGATCTCCCCACCATGAACCCATGCTGCCTCTCATCCTGGAGACCATGCTTACAGATCTCCAGGTAGAAGGTCACCTGGGTGCCAATGACCATCACATGATATGGTTCAATTTGGCCACTAGAACAAAATCATCCCATTCCAAGGCAAAAATATGGGACTTCAGAAGAGCTGACTTTGATAAGATGGCCAACAGAGTAAAGCTAGCCCTGGAAAAAAGAAATACAGGTGAGGGGGTACAGGCAAGGTGGGCAAGCATTAAAGATGCAATACTTGAAGCAACATCCCATTGTGTTAGTGAGAAAAGGAAGTGCAAAAGAAGAAGGAAACCACGTTGGTTCTCAAACACAGTATCAGAAAAGGCCACAGACAAAAGGCTGGCCTTCAGGAAATATAAGGGAACGCAGCAGGATGAAGATAGGGAGGCATACCAAACTTCCCTAATGGAAGCAAGGAAGGTAATAAGGCAGGCAAAGGCCCAAACTGAGAAAACACTAGCACGAACAGTAAAAGAAGGTGACAAGACTTTCTATAGATACATTAGTGAAAGGAGAAAGTCCAGAGGGGGTATTGCTAAGATCAAAGGGGATAAAGGGGCATGTGAGGAGGTGGACCATGTAAAAGCATCTATCCTAAATAGATATTTCTGCTCAGTATTAACCTATGAGAAGGTAGGGCAGGGCCCACAGCTCAGCACCATGGACAAAGGGGGGAGGGAGGTGTGCACTAGTCCCTTCATAAAAGAAAGGGTCCTACAAGAGCACAATAAGCTCAGGGTGGACAAGGCAATGGGACCTTATGGCATACATCCCAGGGTACTAAAGGAGCTAAGGGTGGAACTAGCAGAGCCATTATCAGAACTGTTTAGTGAGTCTCTGAGCACAGGAGAGGTCCCAGAAGACTGGAGAAGGGCTCATGTGATCCTGCTCCACAAGAGTGGTAGCAGGGAAGAGGCAGGGAACTACAGACCAGTCAGTCTTACCTCAGTAGTGGGCAAGATTATTGAGACACTCCATAAGGAAAGATAGTGCAACACCTGGAATCCATAGGAGCACAGGATCCAAGAGAGAATGGGCTTACAAAAGGAAGGTCCTGTCAAACTAGTCTCATATATTTCTTTGACTGGGTAACCAGAGTGGTGGACCAAGGGGGAGCAGTCGATGTTGCCTACCTTGACTTCAGCAAAGCTTTCAAAACTGTTCCACATAGAAGATTGATTACGCTGGGTAGGTTCGGAGTGGGTCAGATGTTGGTCAACTGGGTGGCAAACTGGTTGACGGGCAGAAAACAGAGAGTGGTGGTAAACGGTATACAGCCAGAAGAGATTCAAGTCACAAGTGAGATACCTCAGGGATCAGTCCTGGGGCCAGTCGTCTTCAACATCTTCATCAGTGACATTGCAGATGGACTGGAGGGTACGGTTTGTCTGTTTCCAGATAACACCAATATCTGCAACAGAGTAGATGATCCAGATGGGGTGGACAGAATGCGAAGAAATATGGATAAACTAGCAAAATGATCAGAAGAGTGGCAACTAGGGTTTAATGCAAAGAAGTGCAAGATCATGCACATAGGGAAGAGAAACCCTGAAGCCACCTATAGACTGGGAGGGGAGTTGCTGGCAGTCACAAGGGAAGAAAGAGACTTAGGCATCATCATCACCGATGACCTGAAATCATCCAAGCGGACCACTAAAGCAGTAGGTAAGGCTAGACGGATGTTGGGGTGTATTAGTAGGGGTATCACAAGTCAGAAGAGGGAGGTAATGATCCCTCTTTACAAGACATTGGTTAGGCCCCATCTGGAGTACTGCGTGCAGTACTGGAGGCCACATCTTCACAAGGACATTAACCAAATTGAGGCAGTCCAGAGAATGGCAACCAAAATGGTGCAGGGACTGTGTCAGAAAACATATGAGGACAGATTAACTGGGCTCAATATGTATACCCTAGAGCAAAGGAGGGAGAGAGGTGATATGATTGAAACATTCAAACACCTTAAGGGCATTAACAAGGTTAAAGAGTCTAACATGTTTCAATATAAGAAAAATAGCAGGACAAGAGGACACAGCATGAGATTAGAAGGAGGCCGATTAAGGGGTAATGTGAGGAAGTTCTTTTTCACAGAAAGGGTGGTGGATGCATGAAATGGCCTACCTCAGGAAGTGGTGGATATGAATATGGTGCAGGACTTCAAACAGGCATGGGATAGGCATAAGGGAGCAATACAGATGAGTATGAATAGCTAGGTCATTGACAGAGCAAAGGCCAATGGCACATTCTTAAGGTAGAAAAAGAAATGGGCAGACTGGATGGGTCTTGCGGTCCTTATCTGCCATCAACTTCTATGTTTCTATGTTTCTGGTAACTCCTCCTTGGGTTTTTTGCCCCAAAATGCAGCACGTTGCACTTTTTGGCATTGAACCCCAGTTGTCAGGTGTCTGACCAGGTTTCCAGCTTTGCCAGATCATCCTGCAACCCCTGCCATTCCCCTAGCTCATCCACCATTGCTCCTATCTTGGTGTCATCAGCAAACAGACTGGTCTTGCTCTTGTTACCCAATGATATGTATGCAATGAATATCCCAAACAACACTGGTCCCAACACCGAGACCTGTGGAACACTACTTGTCACTTCCTTTGGGGATGAGAGCTCCCCACCAACCACCACCCTCTGTTGCCATCCCTTAAGTCAGTTCCCTACCCATCTCACCAGCTTTGCAACCACCCCTGTGCCTTCTATCTTCTCAGTCTCCCATGCAGCACCGAGTCGAATGCCTTACTGAAGTCCAGGAAGAGGACATCCACTGCATGGCTCCCATCCAATTGCCTAGTTACCCAGTCATAGAACTCTATCAGGTTGATTTGGCAGGATCTGCTACTTATGAAGCCATGCTGTCTGCTGTCTCGTAACACTTTGGCCACCAATCTCTCCTTCTGGATAGTCTCTATCAGCTTACCCATGCTAGATGTGAAGCTCACCAGTCTGTAGTCCCTTGGTTCATCCTTGAGGCTGCTCTTGTTGAGAGGCACTACATGAGCCATCCTTCAGTCCTGAGGTACACAACCCTGAGTGTAGTGAAGCATTCAGTAGGTCTGCCAAAGGTCCCACCAGGGCCTCTGCCAGCTCTTTCAGTACCCTATGTGGATGCCATCTGGGCCTTGCAGCTTGTCCACCCTCAGTGCCCTCAAACCCTCCAGAACCCTGTCATCCCTGATTTTCCCATCCATCACCCCCTCCTCCTCTGTTTCTGCCCTCCTTTCCCCCATGGGTATCACCCCCCTTCTCCTCAGTAAATACCAAGCAGAAGTAATTGTTTAGTACTTCTGCCATTTCACCCCGCTTCCAACCAACCCCCCCCGCTTCCTAATCTTTACAATATGGTCCTTACAGCTCCTTTTGTCCCTGATGTACCTGAATAAGTCCTTCTCCACTTCTTAATGCCCTGCACCATTCTGAGGTGTGTAGATGCCTTGTCTGTCTTACTTCCCTTGTCACCTCCTTCGATTCCTTCAGGTACTCTTTCTCGTCCTCTCCTCCCTGATTTTTTGTACCTCCTTAATGCCCTGTGCCACTGTTGGTGGGGGAAACTTACTGAATTCATTCTAACACATAACTTCAGCTTCAATGGTAAACATTCTGTTCAAAATATAGGAACAGCTATGGGCACCAGGATGGCTCCACAATATGTTTATCTCTTTATGGCAAATTTAGAGGAGGACTGTTTAAGGCACTGTACACACAAACCACTCACTTGTTTCTGTTACATTAATGATTTGTTTATAATTTGGACAGAGGACACTGACACACAAAGATTTTTATCGAGAATTTAATAACCTCCACACAACCATAAAGCTTTCCCTGGAATATTCTGCCACCAGTGTTCATTTTCTGGACACTACTGTCACAATCAAGGATGGAACCTTACATACATGTATTTGTAGGAAGCCAACAGACAGACAGAGGTACTCATACAGAAATAGTAATAATCTAAACCACACAAAAAGTCTGTCATGTATAGTCAAGCACTTTGATATCACTGTATATGTTCAAATGAGGAAGACAGAGATACACATTTGGCTATGTCAAAAAAAACCCTTTATTTATCATGGACACTCTTCCAGAGAAATTGACAGATCAGTAGAATATGCAACACAGGTACCAAGAGAACAACTATTTCAGAATAAAGATAGGACCTCTACCAACAGAATACCCTTAGTAGTCACATATCATCCTAACCTTGAACTTCTGCGTAAGATTATTAAGGACCTTCACCCAATATTTATTGAAGATGAGACCCTAAATTGTATTTTTCAAGAAGTACCACTACTGTCTTTTAAACAACCACCTAATTTAGCCAACCTGATTGTTAGGAATAAACTTGCACCAGAACAGAATACCATAACACTAAATGATACACGACCCTGCAATCACCTCGAATGTAGGACTTGCTAGCTCATTTCCACTTTGGATTGTGTTGTTACTTCACAAAACAAACAATTCAGGATACAGTGGAATTATGCATGTGCATCACTGAATGTTGTTTGTTTCAGTCAATGCAAGATATGTCCACAAACAGGGTATGTTGTAGATACAAGCCAGCCTCTCCACACTAGAATGAATGCACACAGATGACTGAAAAACCAGTAGGGCAACACTTCAATCAGACTGATCACTCTATCTCAGATATGTCAGTAATGGTCTTAAAAGGACATTTCAAAAATATACAACAGAGATTGGCTTTTGAGGTCAAGCTTATTCTTTTTCTCAATATGGTAACAGATGGCATGAACATTGATTTGGGTATTATGTCACATTACCCTACTTAAACTTACACAGACATTTACTTCAAAGGATGGACACTTAATAGGACTTCAGTGTGTGTTTGTTTGTTTTTTATTTTTATTTTCATAGATTCCATTTTAACTAGTTATCAACATGTTGGTTTCTCACCAAATAAACATATGTGTGTGTGGGGGGGTAGGGGGATGGTGGGTTGTTTTTTGTGGGGGTAGTTGGGTGTGGGGAAACTATGTGTGTGTGTGTGTGTGTGTGTTGAAGGAAGGGGAATTGTGTGTTTTTTGAGGGCAAAGAGTTGAGAGTGTGTGTGTGGGTGGAGGGGGTGGTGAAAAGGGGGGTTGGAATTGTGGTTATATTGAGGTAAGGCCTAGTTTCAGGTACATGTCATAAGCTGTTACAGTATGTTAGGACTCTTGGTTCACATACATACAGGTAGTATATATACATACTTCATTCTAACTAGTTATCTTTTCCTTCCTTGGGGGGTAATTCCATTGAGGTTTTTATTTAGATTCCTAAGACTGTTGCTGTACATATTGTAGGTTGATTATATACTGACACATTATTGAACTCTGAAAATTTTAGGATGCATGAACTCATTTTCTAGGGGGTCCTTGAGAGATTAATTTTTTTTTAATTTGGTGCTAATACTGACAATTGATATCTTGTAAAAACATCTAGTTACAGTACTGAAGGTCTAAATGTTTATGAAGTATGTTAACAGGTCGAGTTCATAGTTGAGAAAATGTGTCCAGATAGGTTTAATACTGTAGGAATGTGTCAAACGGTTGTTCACACTAGGGGTCTTTTCTTTGTACCCTCATATTTCTTTATATACAGTAGAACATTTCTGTTTCATAGTTTTTTTAACACACAAAGCTATCATGTTTTAACATGCAGATGAGTGGGTATTAAATCTAAAGGTTTGGCTTTTAATTAGCGTGCATTCACATAACACACTCATTCATTCATAATTTTAGTTAGTTGAACTGTCTGCTCAAGTACTCATCTTATCTGCTTCTGTTGACATTTGACCATAGAAGATTTCTCAGCATTTGCAAACTGGTAACATCCTGTTAATTTCATTTAAATCTCAGTAATTATTTAAAAAAAAAATATTTTAAACCAATGAGAAATTTGTTTCTGTTTTTTTATGTATGATCTGGGTGTTAATAAAATGTGATTCTCTAAACAACTGGCATATGCGTCTGAGGAAGGACTTGGTTGGTCCGAAAGCTTAGGCACTGGTTTCTTTTTGTTAAATCTATGTTGGTCCAATAAAAGGCCTCAAACCATTTGCTTCTGAATCTGTTCTTACAATTACTAATACAGCAACTAAACTAATTCTGATGTGTCACACTTGGTTATTAATCCAGGAGTGAGGTTCTTGCTCTACTATGCCCCCTCCCCCATATTACATCTGCTCTGGAAAGCAACAGCTCCCCATTAAGTTGCATAAATGTTCATGGTGTCTGGGAGATTTCTCACAGCTGTCTTTAAGGCTACTATGCATAAATCATTGCATACCAAACTGTGTGCTTTATTTATTGTTAAAATTGATGGTATAAAAGTGCAGTACTATTTTTCACTGTTTTTGGCAGCTCCTCACTTATTGCTCTGCTTGAGGTTTTATTCAGCCACTTTTATTTTTAAAAGTTAAATTCTTCAAACCCACAATTGAAGTCACAAATCAAAGCAGCTCCTTCCACCTTTCTTACCAACTCTCTGGACACCCTCGCATCCTCTACACCTTGGGTGCATTTGCTTCCAGCCACTGATAGTGACCTGCACAGACATCCTATCACTATCTTAGCTGGCCAAAATCCAGGAGAAACAGAGTGCTCTCTCATATAAGGAAGTAACAATTGCTTCCATACATGACAGGGAGAGCAATGTCTCTGTAGGCAGGGATAGGAAGGTGGTATGGGGTTGTTTTTAGGGTTGGAGCAAGTTGGTGCTATTTCCGTAGTTTGGAGGGTTTGAAGAAGGAGTGCAGGATATGGAAGATGGTACTAAAGAGACAGTAAAAGAAGGTTACTAACAATACAGAAAATCATACTGGCTGTTGGTGGCTACCTGTATGATTCTTTATGGCCCTGAGGCATGGGGGAGGGCTTGTCCCCACTTCTGTCAAACAATGTGATGGGGCATTGGGGCAGAAATTGTTTCAGTTTTGTTTTCTAACAGGGAGTAGTTCAGTAGTTACCTCTGCTGGATGTCTCAGTTAATATATCAATCTGTTGCTCTGCAATGAACTGTTTTGTATTATAGCATGTGTCTACTAGACACTAAAGTACCCCAAAAATGTGCACTAAAATTAAGTATTTTTTTAACTTTGGTATGGTTCAAATCAGAATGAACTTGGTTATACTTGCTAGAACCAGATAATACCTGGTTCTACTTGATAGAATCAGGTAGAACTTAGTACTTTTATGGGTTCTAGTTATGAAGTTTGCAATGTAGAGTTTCACACAGTCCTCGGAGAAATTCACTGCATAAAGAAATTCGGCATATGGACAGAATGTCGCCATCCAAAATGGAGTGGCTATATTGTCATGGATATAATGTAGCTCAGTAAAATGGTCACCTGGAAAACTGTGTCCGACAACAGGTCATATCTGTGACCATAGCAGACACACCTTAGTGCAACATTTCCTTAGTCTACAGCCCTCACATTTCCTTACTTTACTGTGATAGGTCCACCTAACTGGGAGTCTCACCACAGCTTATCCAATGGTATTGACAGGGCCTGTCTCCTCATTATCCCACTTTTTGATTGCAGTATGCTGTTATGCTCAATATGTGAAAAACTGGGTTGTGCCTGAAAATAGGTAGGTCTATTGCCAAGTGTATTTATCTGGTTACCAAAAGCTAATAAATAAATAAATAAATGTGTTAGGGCTGTGGCAGGGAGCTTTTGTATTTATTTAACATGCTCCATCACACTGGGCACATTCCTGCACCATGGGCAGGGGAGTGCGACTGGCTGATTGGGGAGCTCAAGTAGTCAGTGTTGCATCACAGCACACTGGAGGAAAAAGAAGAGCATCTAATCAGTTGAGCATACTATGGAAAGGTGTGGATAGCGATGTCAGCCCTGTCAGTTCAGGCGTATCAGTATGCAGACCACAATGCTCTGGTTGTAGTTGAAGTGCTCAACAGCAAATGAGTGGTTGAGGGTTAGGGGTGGCAGGGAATGCAGATGGGGGGTAATACTGTGGTAAAAATGGGGCCGCCATCATCCAACACAGAAGACATATGTCTTGCCAAGGACACGAATGCAGGTAGTTGCACTCATTGGAATTGATCTATATGGCATCAAAGCTCTATCTAATGAGGTTAAGAATGGGGTTACAGTTGTTGCTGCACATCACAAGGGGTGGGGGAGATGAGAGGAAAGGACATCAGAGGAGGTCTCCATACCTAAGTCTGCCGGCTGGTGAGGTCAACAGGTCTTTTAAAGCTCTCATTAATAGAAATTGGTTGTTAACTAACACCAGTTTATCCTGCTATGACAGTGTGCTGTGACTATTCATCTACAACATAATATGACCCGTGGCTTTTTTGATTGTTTCTTTTCATCCTCATGACATTATGTCTGCTTCCTTTTCACCACAACGTTTTGTTCAGGGATGAATCAGCCGTATGTGAGAAATTAATATTTCCCTGACTTTGCATCAACAGTGGCTGCACATTGTGTAGATTTTACATATTAAAGTGCCCATCTCCACCCAGTGAAGACTACGTGTAGTGGCCCTTTGCCAGAAAAAGTGTAGGCAAAGTGCTGTTGCATGTAGTTTTCACCCATAAAAGCAGCACTTCACTAGTGAAAACTATGCAAAGCCCTTTGTTTCGAAATAAAAAAGTTTAGTTTTTTAAATTAAAATCTAATTCCCACTGACTCTGGCACACTATTCTGATCCCCCTTCCACCACTCTGACCTTTAGGAAAGCTATACCACCACCCACCTCACCACCCACAAGCACTACCTCCCTCCACCTACCCACAGTCTCACAGTTAGTCAATTTCACTACAGAATAAAATTATAGCACTTCCCCTACCAGCATGCACATATCAAGCACACAATCCCCTCCACCCACCCCATCCCTGCCCCAGTGACATATAGCAAACATCCCTCCCACCACACTCTATCATCCAACCTGCCTCCCCCAATCTCCTTGAAATAGATACTGTGTGTCAGTAGACACAGAACAAATAGCTGTAAAGAAAAAAAAAAACTGTCCCATGTTTTTCAGTGTCCTGCCAGCTACAGAATGTTTGCTGCAGAAGCTGAGAGAGGGATAGCAGCTACCCTACAGCAATGATGTGATTTACTGAGTACATTGAATAGAATGTTTAATTGAGGGGCCTGTAATAGTAAGTAGAAGTCAATGTTTTGGTTCTCTGTTTGGTTGGTTGTCTTTACTTGATATAATCTAAATTTGCCAGGGAGGTAATCTAGCTGGGAGAATCTTTGCAGTCATTTCTAACTAGAGCTGTTATTGAAACTCTGTGAAAGAGGTGTATGATAAGGGGAGGAGCTGAAGAAGGCTTGAGGGAGTGTGGATTACAAACAGGAGTTGAGCATGGACTCTGTTTGCAGCAGAAGCTGAGAGAGGGTTAGCAGCTACCAGCTACCTTAAACTAAAGCTGTGTTTTGCCCTGTAGGTTACAGAAGAAAGTCTTTTTTTTACTAGATTGTTGATTGTTTTATTGTAGACACTAAGTACCTAATGAACAACCCCCCCCCCACTACCCACCACCATTCTCCAACCACCCCCGGGTGCTCTACCTTTATAGTGGAAGTCCAGGCCACACCAACTTAAACACACAGGAACAGTTAGGCAGCACAGCAAATGCAATAGCCTTGCTGGTATATAAGCAGAATTACAAAGTATGTAGCTAGCAACTAGGTCCACAAAGGCACATACAAGAGGAGGAGAGAGAAGCTGTAATTCACTACAGAAGGAGAAAGACAGGGAGAGTAGAAGGAAAAAATATGGTTAGCTGCTGGAGGTCTGTCTCTGAGCAAGTAAGAAGCAGACTACTGAGGACTACAGGAGCTTTCTGTCCTAGAACAAGAAGGCAGGAGTTGTAAGAGCACAGAAGCAGTACGAAAGTAGGGAGAAAATCACAAACAAAAAAAAAGAAAACAGAGAGAGGAAAAAGTAAGCACACAAAACAAGAGCTGAGGGGCCACAAATAAGACATGATGGGAGTGGTACATTGCATTGGGCTGTGGAGTGGCAATCTTCTGGAAGACATTCTGGAGGATGAGGTGTTGTCCCATCTGCAGGCACCCCTCTGGGCTGAGGGAGGAGGTTGTTGGTCTCCAGGCTGAGTTGACCAGGATTGGGGGGACCTCCTCTCCCACCCAGTGACAACCTGGGCCACCGCTGCTGCTGCAGAGGTTGCCAAGAAAGAGGAGCAGATGGACCATGGTGGAGTCAAGGAGGGAGAAGGTGGCAGAACAGAGGTGCATCCTTCCAGTTTTACCTCTCCACAATTCATATGCTGTTCTGGCACAGCATGGTTTCTCTATGAGTGGAAAGCAAGGAGAATGCTGGGAACCTCCACAAGGAGATGCACAGAAAGGTGGCACGGGACTCCATAGTGGAAGGAAACAACTTTTGGTAGGAGACTCAATTGTTAGGGGGTAGAACTGGGGAAGGGATGGGAGAGGGAGGTAAGGTGCCTGCCTTGCATCATGGCTTGGAGGGACAGGGAGCAAATCCTCAGGATTTCTGGAGCTGCTGCATGGGGGAGGAATCTAGATGTCATTGTCCACCTAGGGGCAAATGATCTGTCTGGGAATGGGATCAGAGCAGTGCTGGGGGAATTTGTGGAGTTGGGGAGGGGACTTGGACAAGTAGCATGCACAGTAACCTTCTCTGAGGTGCTGCCTGTCTAAAGCGTGGGTGAAGTTAGGATGCTCACACCATGGGATTCAATCAATGGCTGAAAAACTGGTGCAGAGATCAGGATTTTGGCTTCATTGGGGACTGGGGGTCCACCTGGAGGGACACAGCCTATACTGGCACTATAGTCTGCATCTGTCCAGGAGGGAAACCAGGATCCTAGGTGACGAGATTAAATGCTTCATTGGCAAGCATTTAAATGAGCCAAGGGGAAGGCACTGAAAAGGAGCAGGAAACTCCCAGCCCCCCCCCCACAAAATAGGGTAGTTAGTGAGGTAAACACCAAAATAGAGAAGTCAGTAGGGAGCAGGGCAGGGGTAAATGGAGAAAATGGCAAAGGAAGTAAGGACCAGGATGGGGCTTAAAGGGGTAAAGCCATAAAAAAGGGGCAATGAGAACCAATGCCCGTAGTTTGGGTAACAAGCTACCTAAACTAGTGACCTTGATGGAAGAGGGAAGACTGGATATCGTGGCAGTCACAGAAACACGGTACACAGAGAATTATGACTGGGATGTCAGCATACCAGGGTACACAACCTACAGGAAAGACAGGGAGGGTTGAAGAGGAAGAAGAGGAGGAGCTCTCTATGTATAGGAGGTGATCAAAGCAATGGAAATAAAGGGTAAACAGGGAGGAGAAGAGGCACTTTAGGTCACCCTGAAGACAGGAAATGGCACCACAATCTGCACAGGGGTTGTGTACAGACTCCCATCTCAGGGGGAGGAAATAGACAAGAAAATGATAGAAGGTATCCTTAGGATGGCAGAAAAAGAGGAGATATTGTTGATGGGGGACCTGAATATGCCAGATGTTAACTGGAGCACCTTTGCTGCAGCCAAATCCAAGAGCAGGGTCATTCTTGATGCCTTACAGGGGGCATGCCTCAGACAGCTAGTGTTGGAACCCACTCAGGAGGGAGCAATCTTAGACCTGGTACTCTCAAATGGGAATGGAGAGAAGATCTCAGATTTAGAAGTGGGTAGCCATCTGGGAACAAGTGACCATCAAACAATGTGGTTCACGATAAACACATCCGTAGAGTCAAGTCATACAAATGTGTGGGTACTGGACTTTAGGAGGGCTAACTTTGCCAAAATGGGAGACTGCCTCAGAAAAGTACTGGCAAACGGTCAAGAAGGAGGGGTGGATGACAATGGGGAAATATCAAAACTGCCATCACAGATGAAACATGCCTTTATGTGAAGTAAATAAACAAATCAAAATGAAGGAAAAAACACTATGGTTCTCAAAAAAGGTGTCAGGGAAGATTAGGGAGAAAAAGATACCATTTGAGAAGTATAAGGAAACACAGAAAGAGCAGGACAGAGAACTATACCAGTTAATTCAGGAGGAAGTGGGGAAGGCAGTCAGAATAGCAAATGCCCAAACCAAAGAAAAGATAGCCAATTCAGTTAAGAAGGGGAATACAACCTTTTATAGGTACATTAGGGAGCAAAGAAAGATCAAGGGAGGAATAGTGAGGCTTAATAAAGGGGATGGTGGGTGGGCAGAGGGTGACAGTGAAAAAGCAGGGATACTGAAGAATGCTTCAGCTCAGAATTCACAAAAGAAGGGGAAGGGGAGGTACCTAATCTAATCAATAGAAGCTCTCTGGATAGGGGAGTCTATACCAGTCCATTCACAGAAGAAAGGGTTCTGAAAGAACTCCTGAAATTGAAGATGGACAAAACAATGGGATCTGAATGGATTCATCCCAGAATTCTAAAAGAACTAAGAGGAGAACTAGTGACACCACTGACTACCCTTTTTAACAAATCATGGAAGGATGGGGTGGTGCCTGAGGACTGGAGGAGGGCGGATGTGATTCCCCTTCACAAAAGTGGGAGCAAAGCAGAGGCAGGAAACTACAGGCCTGTTAGTTTGATTTCAGTGGTAGGGAAAATAATGGAATCACTTCTGAAAGAAAGAATTGTTGAGTACCTACAGGCCAGCGGGGCACAGGACCCAAGGCAGCATGGATTCACAATGGGAAGGTCATGTCAGATGAATCTAATAGATTTCTTTGACTGGGTGATGAAAGCAGTAGACCAGGGAGGGGCTGTGGACATGTCCTACATAGACTTTAATAAATAATTTGACACAGTCCCATCAAAAGATTAATAAACAAGTTCACCAGTCTGGGAGTGGGTTCTAGGGTGGTAGCCTTGGTAAAAAATTGACTGGACAACAGGACACAGTGGGTAATAGTAAACAGTGTCCACTCTGAAGAAAGGGGGTTACTAGTAAGGTACTGCAGGGTTCAGTACTGGGACCAATCCTTTTCAATGTCTTTATAAGTGACACTGCAGAGGGACTGGAAGGAAAAGTATGCCTCTTTGCAGACAACACAAAGATCTGCAGTAGTGTTGACACACAAGGAGGGGTGGAAAGGATGAGAAGAGACTTGGCAAGGTTGGAGGAATGGTCAAAGGTATGGCAGCTTAAATTCAATGCAAAGATGTGCAAAGTAATGCACCTGGTAAACAAACCCTGGGGAAGAGTACATAGTGGGTGGGGGGCTAACAACAGAAATGGAAAGGGACCTGGAGGTAGTCATATCACATGACCCAAAGGTAAGCAAGCAATGTGAGAAGAGAGCAAGGAGGGGTGGGGGATACTATGATGTATAGGGAGAGGCATCAACAGTAGAAAATAAGAAGTTGTTATCCCTCTGTACAGACAGTTGGTGAGACCCCATCTGGAGTACGGCATGCAGTTCAGGAGACCCCATCTCTGCAAGGACATAGACAGGACTGAGGCAGTCCAGAAGAGGGCAATTAAAATGGTGCAGGGTCTGCAACAAAAGCCATATGAAGAAAGACTAAAGGAGCTTAATATGTATATCCTTAAGGAATGGAGGGAGAGAGGTGACATGATAGAAACTTTCAAGTACCTCAAGGGAATCAACAAAGTCCAAGAGGGTAGCATTTTTCAGAAGAGATGCACAAGAACAAGGGGGCACAATTTGAAGATAGAGGGGGGATATCTCAAGGGCAACATGAGGAATTATTTTTTCATGGAGAGGATGGTGGACATGTGGAACAGTCTTCCTGAGCGGTTTTGTGGTCAAAAACAGTGGGGAATTCAAGAATACATGGGACAGACATAAGGCAATACTTCTGGGGGTTAGGAAGACATAGGCTGTTGGTTAACTAGGATCTGCAGCTTATCCAATAGGTAGAGAAAAGGTCAGACTGGGTGGGCCAAGCGGTTCTTATCTGCTGTCAAAGTCTACGTCTATGTTTTTATAGTAACACCTGACTTTCTGGGAGAGGGATCGGTTGGCAAAAGTGGATGTTATTGTGTTACATATGCTGGCGGGGAGAAGGGCCTTAATTTACTGTATTCTATGGGAAAACTGACTAACTTCATTGGGACTGTGGGGGGAGGAAGAGAGATGGGAACTAGAGGACTATAGGTTGGGAGTATATATTTCTAAATGGTCAGGGAGTGGGAACCATAATCAACCATTGGTAGGGATGAGTTTTACATAGAAAAAGCCTAATTTGTTTAGGGAAAAAAAACTTTTTATAGTTTTCAGTGGTGAAGTGCTACTTTTCTAGGCAAAAACTACCTGTAGTGGCACCTTGACAGCACTTTCACGGCACAATCTTGGGGTGAAGTCAGAAAACATTGCCTCCACTACATGTAGTGTGAAGTTTCCAACTTTGCACTCCATTGCTGGTGAAGTTTAAATTCATGCATCTCTGTTTTCAGGGGCTCCCCATCCATCCTCACAACTTGTGACTTGCATTGATTGCATTTTAGACTCTCTGGGACCCCTAAGTGAGAACTTGTACTTCATCCCCATACTCAACTGTTGCATAATCTTAAAATGTTGTATTGTTTTTACTACCCACATACTATTGTAACTGATCATCCTCACAACCCTATGTAACTCCCTCCACCCAGGTCGCACCGTGAGATGAGCAACTTGTTGTTCAGTGTGCCCTCTTGGTGAGACATTTCAATAAATAAATAAAATACCTCAGTCTGTTGGTAATCCTTCAGCTAAGATTGTGACAGCAATGTAGATAATATTCATCAGTTTATCTTATCATAGATGCTACAGAAGGGGGCAACCAGTTGGGTGATTCATTCTAAAACCCACTACCCCACTGGGGGGGATATCTATTTCTGATCTACACCACTAGAGCTAGTTGAGTTCAGGTTCTGATTTCAGAAATCTCTACAGACCCTAGAGTGGACTGCCAGACACCTGCAAGGCAGGTTACTGCAAGGTAAACACTACTGTTTGCACACTACAGTATGCCTGCTCCTAAAATTTTCACGTCAAACTCATCCTGTAAGATGGCTCCACTCACTTTTATACTACAAAGGAGCCTCCTTGCCAATATCAGGAAACTCAGTTAACATTTTATTAACCCCAATCAATGCAGCTTACTAGCAACAAGATAAGATTTTGTTTCTTGTTCTTTCACTTTGTCTGTTGTAGAAAAAAGAAAACACTGCAGTCTAGCAAGTCAATCAGACTCTGGCACATTTTTTTGCGTGGCTTTCTTCTCTTATGTGAATCTGTGACAAGGCCCTGTTATAAACAAGACTCCAAACTTAATATGCCATCCTATACACATTTATCCCATTAATAAATACAAAATATTGGACTAGCAAATAAGTTACAGTACTTATACATTCTAGCCCACACAGTCCCCTGCTTCATGTGATGGCATTTTTATAAAACTTTTTTATTTTATAAAGTCTGTCATTGTCTACAGGTGAAGACAAGAGCTACTGTATGTGGGTCTAAAACACTAGTTTATTAAAACTTAAATGATACTTGGCCCAACAGAGGTATAATATAGTTTACTTTGTCCTCCCATTAGCACTAGGACCTAAACAGCTTGTATTGTCTATGCAGTGTTATCATATGGTTTATATTTTGAATGTGGACACTTTCATAAGTAGGTTAGTGCTTGCTGGAATACAATTGTCATCTGCAGTGCTTATTGTAATTCATTATTATTGCTAACATTCTGTACAAAGCAGTTACTGTTATGCATCTGCTCTTGTTGAATGATGCTTGATGTCAGTTTGCCGATAACCAAACAACTCTTTCCCGCTGGCATGCACATATGTGTATGCCAGTGCCCCAAGAATATCAAATATTGTGCCAAATAATACAAACAAATAATTCAACAAATACATCTTTCCTAGCCTTGTATACCAGTTGAAAGATATTCTAAAGAATTCACTGAAACTCTATATTTGGTATATCTACTGCACAGTATGTCCACTGACTTATTTTCTTAAGACAGGTTTTAATAGCAACATATAGCAGTGTCTATTCAGTTTGAGTCTAATGAATTTCCTTATTATAAGGTAAATGGCTGTGGCTAGACAACTCTGCTGTGGACTTTGTGAATTGGGACATTGGAAAGCCATCTTTTGAAGATAATAAGGGCTGTGTGGAAATACATTCATCAACTGGGACTTGGAAAAATAACCAGTGTTCCGTCTACAGAGGATATATTTGCAAGATATCAAAGAGTAAGTGACACTCTTAAATATTAAAATAATTTTAAAATGTGTACCTCACTTACCATTTTGTCCATACTTTGTTACATTGCATACTATTGGCATGACAAATCAAACATTTTCAAAAAGTAAAGCATACTTTTGAATTTAGTCCTATCATCTTATGAACAGATATGAAGCAGTTCATATAATCTAAATGTAGATTTAGTTGGACTCCAGCTTCTTCTTTTTCACATACTCCTTAAGGGCTCAGTTGGGTTTATCCATTATATTAGGGAAAGGGAAGATTGTTTAACCAGGCATAGCACACTAAGCAGAAGCTTGTTTACAGATGCCACCTTGGAACACAAGAAAGTTAAGTGACTTGCTCAGGATCACACAATATGCACCTAGGTGACTTTGAGATTCAAACCCAGGTCTCCAGATCTGCAGCTCAGAACCTTAACCCACTTGGCTATACTACCTCCCTATATAACCTACCCAGTTATCTTTATAGCTGACTGATGTATATTGATAAAAATGCTCAATCTCAGGTCAGTAGAATAATGAACCCAGAAATATTAGTTTGCCTTTTTCAGAAATTAAATAGACTTCACCTTCTCTTCAGGGCCTTTTAAACAGGAAGTACAATACTGGCACAGTGTTCAAGCCAAAGCATTTTGAGTGTCTGGCACTAAAGGTGGTCCTGCCCTCCACTGAAGCAATTAATATAGTGGGCTGCTATAGACCACCTTCAGGAAGGTTAGATTTACTATCTCAGCTTAGGGGCATCTCGGAGCTCAAAATCAATGAAACTTTTATACTGAGGGACTTCAACCTTTATTATGAAATGGGTAGAAAGAATGCTGAATTATGAATGGCTGAGAACTGCTTTCAGCTGGGCTGTAATCCCAGCACAATGGCCTAGCTGAAAGTATTATGTTTAAAAATGCATAAAATTTGGGGGACTTAGTATCCCTAATCTGTTCCTTTATTATCTGGCCTTTCAAGGGAGCAAATATTTTCATTGACTAGATCTGCAGGAAAACATCTCATGTAGCCCAGTCTGACTTAAGATAGAAAGACAGATAACCTCCTCTCACAGTATATCCTTAGCTTCGTTACTATTTACACATTGTAGGAAGATACCTCAGATCTGGCAGCACACTCTTTTGGCATGGTCAATGAACGCTCATGCCCAGTTATGTAACTATTATAAATTGGACCATAGCCATGACCTAGGACAACCATTATTTAACAACCTAAATGTATTATTAGGAAGCAAGGTCATTACTCAGGCATTTTGGAAAGCTGCCATGTGGCGAATCTATCAGAAATAGTCATAGAGAATAAATTTATTTCACCCTCGGAGTTTAGGCGAACTTTCAATCTCTCGGTCTTATCCATATTTTAATACCTCCAGATTAAACAATAAGTTTGTAAGAACTTAAATAAGGCCCCATGGTCTTCGAAGGCAGCTCTATTCTTTACAGATCTGTCAAAGCATGTTACTCAACCCCAACCAATATCCCATTTATATAAGCAGTTAGTTGCCAAGGCCGAAACGGCTCTCTTGCCACATGCCACTTATTGGCAACTGGCTGCCAAACTTTCTTATGATTCGACTAGGTGTGAATCAATCTGGACCAACAATTATAAATTCCTCAAACAAGATAGGCTGTGTCTGGTTCGATTCATTCTCCTTCATAATTTATACCTCACCCCTGTAAAGCTGAAACTTATGGGCAAACAGCAGTCGTCAACATGCCAGAGATGTCACCAGGATTTGGGCTCTCTTATTCATATGATCTGTGCCTGCCCCAAAATTCAAAGTTTTCGGCATCAGCTAAAATAATTTTGTAACCCACTTTTCGGAGAAAATAACTTTTTTACTATTGAGATGTGTGTTCTCGGACACCTCTCAGCTGTTATCCCAAACCTATTTAAATATTATTTGACACTAATTGCGGCTATGGCACTGCTCCTCATTATGAGATACTGGATTAAAGATACTCCACCACCATTTCAGGAGTGGATACAAGAACTTTATGTTGCCATAAATGCAGAAAGAGCAATAGCCATCCAATATCATACTCTTGGAATTTTAAATAAGAGATGGGAGCAGTTCACATCCTTCATAGCTGAGAGGTGAGAGAGTATGCAGAAAGATTAGTGCTTCAGCTCTCTTAGACATATTAGATCAGTATTAAAAAGTCATGTTATAGTATAAGGAAGGCATTCTGCTGAAAGGAAGTCTTTTCAATATGTATGCTGTCTTGAACGGTCTTGAACAACCAAAGGAGGAGGAGGGTCTGGGAGTGGAACTATTTTGTTCAATTACTTAGTTATAAAGATCAGGTAAAGGAGGGGAGGGGAAGTTGGGGGAGAGGGAGTGGGGGAAGGGGGAGGGAGGAGGAGAAAAAAATGCTTGTGACATCTTGATATGTTTGATGCAACTGTATGTGGTATTGTATGTGTCTTAAAAGTGTCATTTCTAATAAAGTTTATTAAATTGCCAAAATAAAATGCATAAAATTTACTAAAAATGGCCCATTTCATAATCACAATAAGGTACTCTAGGTGGTGTTTTATGGTGTGCTAACAGCTCTTCTCGGGTGGTGTAAGCCCTCGACTATGCATCGTGCTTCAACCCGCCCTAAGCTGGGCTGTTATCCCACCATAACACACCCTATCATGCCTTATTACATATTTGGCTTACCTCTAAATCAAATGCTATCAATGAATTATGTGATGAGCTTGGATTTACTCAGCTTGTCAATGAGCCAACAGGAATAAATTCAATAAACAAAGACCACAGCTCCATCTTTGACCTAATCCTTACCAACTGACAACAAAAAATAGGGCACTCCATGGTCTTTCATAATGATGTGAGCGACCCTAAAATTGTAGTTTGCACATGCACACACAACAAAAACTCTGACCCCAAATTTATCTCCAGCCAAAATTTCCACAAGTTTGATATCCATAACTACCTGTCGGACCTGAAAAATGTCAACTGGTGATCATTTTATCTGGCCAGTACAGCTGAATCTGCTGTCACCATTTTTAACACAGTCATCACAGCCCTTGCCAACAAACATGCCCCATTATGCAAAAGCAGAGTCAGAACATTTTCACACACCTGATTCTCCTCTGAAATAATAAAGGTAGACCTTTTGCAACGTGACAAACTCTGGGCCCGAGCAAGGCATACTAAATCTGCATCACACTGGCAAGACTTTAGAACAGACAGAAATGAATGCACCAAACTTATAAGGAATGCCAAAGCTAACTATTATGTTAAAACATTGGAAGAAGCAAAAGGTAACTCAGCCAAAATCTGGCACACCTTCAAGTCAATCGAGGGTTGCAAAACACCCTCCATCTTTTTTACTTAAGGTTAATTCAAATGGTTCCTTGGTCACTGTCCAATGTTCCATTCTGGATCTACTGAATGCCCACTTTGATACAGCTGGTATGGCATTCAACTCCTCACCTACTGCAGGGCTGTTCAAGAACTCTACTTCCCCAGATTGCCATCATCATATGATGTCACATGCCTCCTTTCAACTCTCCCGTTACCATCTAGGAAGTGGAACATCTTCTAAACAGCCTAGATACTAGAAAAGGGGCCGGTGCCAACGGTATCGGAACAGTCTTTCTAAAAATTGGAAGTCATCTGTTAGTAGCACCAATTATGCATATTTTTAATCTATCCACCTCTATGGCCACTGTTTCCCCCAGCTGGAAAATTGCACACATTCTCCCATTATTTAAGTCCATTGATCATAGCAATCTTAACAACTATAGACCAGTCTCCATTTTGCCAGTCCTGTCTAAACTACTGGAGAAACTAATTTAGTCACAAATAAAAAATTTCTTAGAGAACACCAGTCTCCTTAACCCTCTCCAATCCGGGTTCAAGCAGAAACACAGTACTATCTCAACTTTGGCAGAAGTGACTAATGACTGATTCTCCACCATTGATAATAAGCAATCCACTTGTGCCATGTTCCTCGACCTAAGTAAGGTGTTTGACACTGTGAATTAAATCCTCCTCTTGCACTGCCACTCATCCCTGGGAATGCATGACATTACAGTAAGATGGTTCACTAGCTATCTCTCAGGTAGATTGCTAAGAATAAATGCAGATGGTGCCATCCCGGATTCAAGGCCCATCACCAGAGGAGTTCCGCAGGGATCCATCTTGAGGGCCCCTCCTCTTCACCGTTTACATTAGCTTGCTAAACAGAAATATTCAGATCTCAAAACTGCACTTCTTTGCAGATGACATGGTTCTGTACACATCCAAGTCATCAATGCGTGAAGCTTGCATTGAAGTATAAGCTGATTTTAACCAGCTGCAACTCAATATGGCCAGCTCAAAACTTTTCTTAAATGCAAAAAAGACGAAAGTGATGCTATTCACCTCAACATACATGGCCTCCTCCTTTACTAACAAGAAATCAGTCCTACCCATTGCAACTATATTTGGGGACACCCTCAATGTTGTGGATCAATACAAGTACTTGAGCATCTGGTTGGATACCAAACTATCCTTCAATGCTCACATTTATTGGCTAACTAAAAAAAACAAAGGCTAGACTGGGATTCCTATTCAAGAACAGATCTATATTCACATTGGACTCTAGGGGTAGACTGGATCAGACCACATTTATGCCACTGCTAGACTATGGTGACATTATCTACAACTGTAGCGCTACAGTCCACACTCATAAATCAGACACCCTATACCACTGGGTGCTATACTTCATGCTTAATGCACCACCTAGGACACATCACTGTTCCCTTTACTCTATGCTGCACCTTCCTAGCAACCCGACGTATGTTGCACATTTGGTCAACATTTGGTGATGGACACTGAAGTTACTGTCAGGAAAGCTTCCTCATTACATCTGCTCTATGGTCCATACAACAAGCAACACCTACTCCCTGCACAGCTCTGACCTTCTCCTATTGTATGTCACAAGGACATGTACCAAGCAAGGTAGAGGTGCTATTAGTTATGTACATCCATCAATATGGAACCACCTGCAAAATACATTGAGGATAACCAAGGTTATTTCACTAAATTGCTTCAAGACCATGGCCAAAAATACATTCAAGATAGTATGCCATTGTCCCAATAAGTAACTAGAATTCTTCTTAGCTTGCCCACCATCCATCTATTTGTTACCACCATCCTTCACTGACCCTGTCCCCCATCTTTTATTTTCTCTTTCTTTGCACATCCATCACCAACATTACTGCCCTGACTTCACCCCCCCACCCATCTACAAACTATCCTCAATAATATTATTGCACTTATCACCATGCTCTTAAACTGTCTTTCCTACCTCTTATTTATAGCAGAATTGTAAATAAAAATTGCCGACTAGATTGTATGTTCCCCTATAGTTAGATACTTCCTATGTACTACCTTGTTAGGGAAGGGGGGAAGGGAAAGGGAATATTGTTTAACCAGGAGTAGCACACTAAGCTGAAGCTTGTTTCCAGATGTGACCTGGGAGCACAAGGAAGGTAAGTGACTTGCTCAGGATCATACAGTATGCATCTAGGCGGCTGTGGGATTCAAACCCAGGTCTCCAAATCTGCAGCTCACAGTCTTAACCCACTGCACTCTCCTACCTATGTATTAGCTTGTATACTGGTATATCATTCTTGTCCCCTGTACTTTTTCATTGTAATAGAGTATACAATGTGTTAATTTATAAGTCTGTTGAATGCACACTTGCATGTATTTGTCTTGTCACACCAGGACCTCCTTGTGAACAAGCCCGGTCAATGAAGCCAATCCTGCAATAAAACTGAATTGAATTAATTGAATTGACAATATACAGGCCTTTGCAAACCAATGACTTAGTCACTGGAAGTGCCAAGACTGCAGTATACAGACTTGATGAACAGTCTTTTTGTGCTCTATATCCCATATATAGCTCTATATCCCATATATAGCAATAGACATTATAATATAACCTGATTTATTAAAAAAAGGGTGTAGCTGGCCTGGTGGTGCAAAGGGTTGAAGCACTGGACACCACACCTTGAACCATGCCAGTGACCCGGGTTCGGGAGCGGACTCGGGCACCAGGGGCTGACAGGGGAAAGGAGAGGATCAAGCATCCAAAGAACTGCTCTCCTCTCCTGGGGAGAGCTGGAGGGTAGCTCCGCTCTGTAGTGGCCCCTGGTGGAGACCAGGGGTACTACACATAGTGGCACAGGAGGAAACAAGAAAAGCCAGAAAACAGCTTCGGCACCACCAGATGATGGCCTCCATTCTCCATGTCCCCCGGAACATCTGGGAGCCTCTTTTACCACAGCAGCACCCACAGGCCATGGAAAAAATAGTGTGCTGGGCTTCCCTCCCTCTGGTGCCTTCCCCCTCAGAGGAGGGGGACCCGCCTGGCTATGGGATATGCCGTGACAACTTGAGGATTGGTTGCAATATGTGGGAGAGAGGGAGAGCTCTAGAAGAGGACTGCTGGGGCATGGAGCACTAGGTGGTCTGAAGGAGAGGCAGATGCCGGAGTGTGGGAGGAAGGTAAAAATATCACACACAAAAAAAAAGGGTGTGATGACCAGCCTGCCAGCCCAGTTGTATGGTCTCTGCTTATAATGCCAATGTCTCAGGTTTGGGAATGGAAATGGACCCAAGGAGTCAAAGGGACAGTCAAGGGGAAGAGGATTGAGCATCTGATGGACTGCTCTCCTCCTCTGAGGGAGAGGGTTGCAGTGCATCTGGCACATGACTGACCTCTGGCAGATGTCAGAAGGGAGTAGATGCCAGAGCCAAAGCAGCTGGGAGGTGTGCTGGATGTTGATGGTTTGGGGCCACCATGTCACTGAATGCCATGCCTCCCATAGGAGTTAAGCATGCAAAAGTCCATCCTACATGCATGATATCCCACTTTACTGGTCCTGTTCCACTCACCTGTGGCATTTGACTGGTGACCAAGTGTAGTGTTCCATCCAGTGGATTGACCCCATGGCCATGCCTGGCAAGCCAGGGAGGCATCCCAGCAATGGGGGTAAACTTAGTTTCAGAACTCCATCAGGGGATTTATCTGCTTGGTGGCCCCACCTTGGGGCATAAGCTCCTGCAAGAGCTCCTCTCAAGATAAGTCCCAGTGGGCCAACTATGGGGTCAGGCATGCGGGAGCTGAGCTTGTGGGATCTGGCAGAAAAAAAAGAAAGGGTGTGGTGCCCAAGACAACAGGTTTATTCTGTTATTTTTGTGCCTTGTGATCCAGCACCATACCTGATGGGTTTACTGCTTTGTATTCCAGGCATGTCTGCTGCTTCACATAGGAGCTGCATGGCCCTACACAAATACATTACAGGACTGGTGCTGTACCCAATGGATCTGCTGCTTTTATGTATTCTTGCAGGGCCCAGTGAATAGCAAGCTGTAAGTCCAATGCTGTACCAGATGGATATGACATATCTGTTGCTTTGCTAAGGACCCTGCAAAAACCATGCATGCCTCATCTGCTGCATTATGTAGCACCAACAGGACCATACAAAAAAGTATATATGAATCTTCTGCTGCTTTGTGCAAGGCACATAGAGCCCTGCTTGAAACATTTTATGACTTAGATACTGCTTCACTCGGAACCCTGTGTGATCAGTAAGTTATGTTTCATAGTTTACTTTCTCGAAAAGTGAGAACATTCATTACAATAAGCTATGCCAATATAAACTTTAGAGTTACAAAGCCACAAAAGTCAGGAAATGTGGCATTATGTTTTTTTTTTACATATTGCCCACACTCACCAAAGCCATGCTACAGGTAAAGGCCACGCCCCATGGGTCTGTCACTTCAAGCTAAAGGTCTAGGGCCATACTCCATAGGTCTGCTACCATGAAGGACCCACACAATTCTACAACAAGCAAAATACTGGTATGGGACTGTAGCCTACAGGTCAGCTTCTTCCTATAGAACCCTCAGGACCCTGCATGAAGCAATGTACAGTTCTGGGGACAAATCTCATTGGTCTAGTCCTTCATCCATGGTTCAGATGTCCCTACACAAAGTAAGCTACATATCCAGGCCTGTTCTTCATAGGTTGCTGCTTTAATTAGGGCCCACAGGGCCCTGAGCAAGGCATGCTCCAGGTCCAGGATTGTAGCCCACAGTCCTTCTCTTTGGGTCAGAAGTGGCAGACTGAGGTGATGGGAGATAGTCCTGGCAAAGTTAGAAGGAAATCTGGAGAGAAAAAGAAAGTAAAAAAAAAAAACATATAGGGGCATGGTCATGTCCCTATAGTTAGGGTAAAATCTTCACTCATATGTTAAACTTAAAATTATGTGCTTGACTAACTTCACAACCTTTCAACCAATTTGCATGAACTCTGCATGCACCATCAGAGATCAACACTCTCTTGATGTGGCAAGTTTTGTTCCAGTCATCGTGTGGGTGCAGAGATACAGAATGCTACAAAATGTGTAAATTACTACTTTTCGTCTAATCTTTGGTCGTGCCATTGCACAAAAATAACACACAGTTTTAGTCTGACATTTTTAAGGTATATAGATCTTGGGTCACAGTGTTGCCTTTTGAGGGTTTAGTGGAAAATATTAATCCATTCAAAAATTATTAAATTTCAAAGTTTAACATTATTTCCTAAGAGAAAATTTAGATGTTTGCCTTTAATAAGGATCCCATGTTGCAAGTGGGTAATCCTTTATCACAAATGGGTAATCCTTTGTTGCAAATGGAGATTCCTTTTTAGTGCTGCCGCAGTTCAGTTTTTTTTGTAGCTAATTTTTTTATTATTGAAATTATAGAATATATTAGCAGGTAAACATCATCCTCCAATATACAACTGCATATAATCATAATGGAAGAAGAGTAACATCATATTGTATGAAGTACTATACAATGCTGAAATAAAAAGGAAAATATGTACTTAAGAACAATGTAAGACAGTATATCCAGGGTTTTAAATAATTGATTAGCAGTTTGTTTCTTGGGACTATACTAACTGTGCAGAAAGTATTTATATAGATTTTCTAGAAGTGCTGTGTTTGTTAGTCACAGTGAGGCAAGAGCTAGGCATTTTCACAAAGATTTAGCACATTTATGAACAAAACGCTAATCAATTTTTAGAGTTAAATAAATCCCTGATATCTTTTGTAGTTAAAGGAACTAGACAAACTGTAATACAAGGAGTATGGAAAGTGAATTGAAGCAAGCAGAGTGGACAATCATGATGGTACAATGTAGTATTTGGGATTTGTAACAATGCAGTAAAAGTATATAAAGGAGGAGTATGTACACAGTTCAGTTTTTCAGTTAGTGATGGGAACAAAATGAGATAGCACAAAAAACAAAGGGCTTTAGTAAACACCATTGATTTTGTTTACCTAACTGGAGTCATACAGTCAGATTCTTACTTTAGTTTTTTCTGACTTGGTCAGAAATGCATTTTCTTAAGATACTGAAATACTTTTTCACAAATTGAGAAAAAGGAATCGTGAAACAGAATCACTTTCCACAATTCGAGAAAAATGATTTGTTTCTTTGCCAAAAATTGCAAAACATCAACCATGGAAAAGGATTCTGATCTGCATACAAGGATTCTTTTTTGCAAATTGAGAGAAAGGAACCACTGAAAAGGATTATTTTTTGAAATTTGCGAAAAAGGATTTTGGCATCTCAAGAATTCACATTTCCTTCTCAACAAAAATGCATAATTACCAGGTCACCTAGTGGTCCCTCCTCCCTCCCCTGTTTATTGATCCCTGTCACCCTGTAAAACACTTCTATTTCCCTTGTAATCGAGTGGTGCCTCCAACCTCCCTGATGTCCAATCACCATCCCTTATTGCAAAGATTCTTACCTGGTAGTCTAGGGTCCCACCCCTCTCCCATCACCAATTGCCCCCCACCCTGGGATTTCTATATATATTTTATATGTATATTTAATGGCAGCGTAGTACCCCCACCCTGTACCCCTAAATGTATACCCAGGTGTCTAGTGGCACCCCCTACCCACTGATCCCTGAATTAGGTGTAAATAAATGTTCCATTATTGGCCAGTCCCATAAACATGGGGATAAGGTGCTCTCTTTAACTGCAGAATGCCACACATGTAAAGAAAACATCATACATAATGCTGGAGGCATACCTGAGGGTCATCAAATAATCTTTACTTGCAAAGTTGCTCACATACAGTACATAGCTTCAGATTCTTTATTCTGTGGAGTGATGGTACCTGTTATATACCTGGTATGGACAAATGACTTGGTAATTCTACGGCATCTGTCTCACTATCGGTATGTGAACACAGACCTTGAAATGCAGTTCCATTGCCCTTCACACTACCAGTTGAGAATCACTTCAGATGGTTTTCAAGCACAGAACTTCACTTTTTATATGACTATAGTTTATAGTTTATTCATTAATTCTACTAGCACGTGACATTAGTGGCTGTCAAATTTCTTGATCAAACTAATTTTTTTTTTCCTGTTGTATGCATTTGGTAGGGCTTGGAGCATGTTGCTGAGGAAACTAATTTATCAAAGACACAGAAAGGGAGAAGAACCCCTTTTGTGAATAGTCATCATTGTGTATTGGGGAACAAGGCAGTTCTGGATGTTCAGTTTGGCAGAATTTCTGCAGTTTATTTACTCACTCTTGACATTTCTCTGGCTTGGCTTTGGTTTGTTTATTTAATTGATATCTCCAGTTCTAAAGCAGAGACTCAGGAGGCACAATAGATGTGAGCCGCACTGCTCTGATTCTCAGAGGTTACAGAGTCAACTTTTCATTTTAAATTTTCTTTGTTTTGAACTCTGACTCTGGAGTAAACTATGTGCATCTCAGCTTGGCAGTTCTCACTCTCTCATCTTTCTCTGGCTGGCACAGCCTAAGAATTGCACTGTGTACAGCAACCATGCAGCCAGTTAGAAGGATTTTTTTTTGCAATACATAAACAATGTGCCAACAGACACAACATGTACAAGCTGCACAGCTTGTTTATTTCTCGGTCTGGCATGGCAAACTGGAAAAAAGCTGCACAGAGAGATGATTGAAAATGTTTGTTTCTCTGATCAGGAGAGAAACCTCCCAACCACAAGAAGAGAACTGTTTTACACAGTGCTTTCATTCACCAGGGCACCATGCAATAACATAAGAAACAAGAAAATGAGAGAAATAAATAGTCCTGGGGCTGCTGTATTAAATGGAGTCTGCAGAGTGCTTCCACTGCCAGCGGAGTGACAGTGCTTCAACTCCAAATGTGTTGTGTTGCTTGGTCAGATCCAATGAGGTGAATTGCATTTCAGCAATAGCAAGAGGTCAGCAGAGCTCCAACCTGCAGCCTTTAAAATTATATCTGTCATGTTCAGAAGGAGTATCATAAAAATACTGTTATGAACATAAGAACATATGAAATTTGCCAGCAAATATAGGCCAAATGGTCTGTCAAGTCTGCTCGAGTGTGCAGCTATTACCCCTTATTCTACAGCTGCCCATTTCTCCCTTTTCTGAGATCATGTCATGGATGAAATGTTAAAAAAAAAATAACTTATGAAGAAACATTGAATTGTTCCAACATTTACTCATAACTTTATTTTTGAAGGACTTTGGCCCCTAATCTTCATCATATCCCTTGTGTTACCCCATCTCTTGAACATGACAGGTGACATTTCTCAAATGCCCTTTGAAATCTGATTTTGCAGTCACACTGCAAAATCACATTTGGATGGGATTTAAAAAAAATTCCACTTGTCTTGATCATAATGTCAGGTCATAAAAAGACTGTTGCAAATATAGGGCCAAAATGCAGGAGCTCATTGAATACTAGATGCTGCCTCTCAGCTGGCCTATCCTGGGTAAGTGCAATATAAAAATATGTAAAAGCAGGACACCACCAAAAATGAGATATTGCATCTCATCTCATCTATCCTGGGCAAATATATAGTGCAAATGCGTACAAGTAAAACCCTGTAAAGAAGCAATGCAAGTGGAGAACATTCAGCATTGACATGTTTTTTTTACATTTGGCCATAATATGACTGAAGTCTCCAGCTGTAGGAGACCAGCTGTAGGGGTATGCAAAAAAAAAAAAATATTCCACCAGTAGAATTTCAGCAAAAGTCAGATTTTCACTTTTGTGGAAGTTCAGAAATCATGTTGCCATCTTTCACAGAAGATCCCCTGAAAACTCCAGAATAAATGTAAGAAATGTGGCTTAATGTATTAAACTGCAGGAAAGAAACTCCACAGAACTGATCAGTGTCAGTGTTCAGTTCTGCTGCTTATGTATTAAGTTGCAGGGGAAAAACCCCACAGAAGTAATGCAAGAGACTTTATTTCCACATGCCATGTAAAAAGTCAGCAGTTCATAATTAAATGCCACAGTACTAGGCAGAAATGCGCAGTTATTTGGCATTGCCCCGGGCAATCACTTCGCTCAGCCAATGAGGGGTTGCTAGAGATTCCAAGGGTGTGTCTAAAATCTTCTGGGGCTAGAACATTTATGTATGCTGCCCCTACCCTCTGGAATTCTCTACCCCATTGGCTACTTGAGCACATGACCATGGAGGGTTTTAAACAAGCACTGAAAACCTGGCTATGGAGCCAAGCTTATGGTACTTACTGTAATTGATAGATAGTTTTTATCATCATATTATGTTTTTTATATGTTCCGCTGATTTTGTTGTTGTGAAATTTTGTGATTGTGTGATTTTAACTTGCTAGGCACCTTGGTTTTTGAAAGGTGCCATACAAATAAAGCTTATTATTATTATTATTAGCAGTTTGGAATTCTGCCTCAGGCGAAAGAGCTGAAAATGATACGAAATTTTCAAAATTTCACAGAACTTCCATGACTGAAAATCTGCACTTTGACCCACCCCAAGTCAGCTGTGACTATGCCATAGGTCCCACTTAAAGCAAAATATACTGTACAAACATTTAACTATTTCAAAAAGACAGGAAATTAATTATAAAAGCTATGTTAATGCATCCATTAGGAGTGAAGTAGATAGTGTGAAAAATAAGGAAGTTAAATGTTAAGGTAAAAATACAGTTAAACTAGGCAAGTGTGTACAGCAGTTTTCCTTGGGGTTTCAACAATTACACGATGCAGTGGTGGAGTGGACAAACTTTGTCACTGTTTGTCCAAGCACACAAAAAGAAATACTTAAGTCACAACGCAATGCATAAACAGATTCTTGCAATGTTCAGACTCATAATACAATTAAGGTCTTGTGTAATGGGCTCTGTACAAAGCAAGTTAGGCCTGACATCCTCTTTTGCAGATTTGTATCAAGTTGCTTTACAAAATACTACGGGCCAGATATTCAAAATAGGAAAAAGTCAAGTGCAAAAGTTTGCACTGTACCTTGTGACTGCCCATGAGCCTGATGGTGCTATATTCAATGAAACAATACACAGGCAATATTCAACTGAATGTAGCACCATATCGGTGCAGTGCTAAGTCAAGAAATGCTGCCACTCGATGATCCTGAAGTTCACCACCAGAATAGATAGCACTGGAGCACTATCTGCAATAATCAAAGGCACTCATGCAAATGAGCCCACTGGGCATGCAAGGTACAAAGTGACCATTTGTATGCCCATTATGGGCTCATTTGCATGGGTAGTTAGGCAAATTAGTGCAGTGCTGCACCCCCAATTACCCAGTCCTAGACATGTGTAGATATCCCTGGTGCTACAGGTCCACCCTTACAATCCTCAACTCAAAATGTTTTTGTTTGAAAATAGTAAACTTTATTGCTTTTCAAAAAACAACAAGGAGAGAATAGATCCCTCTCATGTAATTGAATATCTGTTGACTAAGTCATGTACACAGTAAATCTGTTCTTTGTGTTGCAAAACTTTAATAAACATTGAATGGAAAAGAAAACAACAACAAGTAGTACAAACTAACGCAGAACTAAGTATAACATCAAAATAACTGTCTACTTGTCCCATCAACATTCAGGAAACAGGTAGTAATACATAAGATGCTGATACAAGGAATATAAGTAATAGGCAAGGGAAGATGATAACATACAATAAAACAGATAAAGCCATTCTTGAAACAAAATTTATGCAACTAAACAGTTAAGAGTAGTGGTGGTCGAAGTGAGCGAAATTCACTTTGTGGAGTAATCTGTGAAATTCCACCCATTTCGTGGAGCGAAATGCAAAATTTCGCCTGGCGGAGTGGCAAAATTTTGCCTAGTGGAATGGCAAAATTTCATCTTCCACAGTGAAATTTCACATTCCGCAGTGAAATTCCACCTTCCGTGGAAACATTTTGCCCTCAGAAGGCAGAATTTTGCCCGCGGAAGGTGAAATTCCACCTCAAGCGGAAAGATTTAACAAATTGCTCCGCCAGATGAATTTGGCCACTTTGCTGGCACTTCGCCAATGAAATTTAAATTTGTTGCATCTCTAGTTAAGAGTAAGATATCAAGCATTCCTCATCTTTTAGAGTAATGTGCCGGGCATGTCTCATACGGCAAATTATTTTCTCCATCCTTAAGGCTTCTAAAATTGAATTGTGTGATTCCTGATAGGAGAGTACTATTTCATTCATCCAGTGTTTTGGGATAAGCTTTTTTGCTATTGCTGAGATGAGAGAAAAGTGATATTTTATTCGACCAAAAGCATAGTCTAGGTTAAGTCTGAGTAAACAGATTTTGGGAGTAAAAGTGTTTTTTAGCCCCAAAAGTGGGTCCAGTTTGGATTTAATTTTGTTCAGGGTCATGGTGTGGGTTTGTGCCTAGTAGCTTATGGAACTGTGTACTGATCAGTATAGAGGTACCAATCAATGTGGATTTCAGGACATGTGGTTGTTTAGTGTACAGAATGCTGAGTAGAGCATTAATATTGATGCCAGCTTTGTTGCAGAGGTTGACCTCCATGGCCTTCCATTGTGGGAGAAATGCTGAAGTGTCTGCTTGATTGGAATGCCTCCTCCACCACAGAAACTGACTTGCATGTGTGGCAGAGAAATAAAGTCTGAAGTCAGGGATGTGTAATCTACCCTGGTCTTTCAGTTGTGTAAGTTTGTGATAGAAACTTTGTTGTGGTTTGCCACACTAGAAGAAGGAAGAAAGGTTCAATTTAAGATGCAGGAATCAGGTGTAAGTATTCCAAGTGGGTAGAGTAGCCTGGGAAGGATGCTTATTTTGATCATGCCAAGTCTTGCCCAGAGAGTTAGAGAGATGTACAGCCAGCATTTCAGGTCCTGTTTGATTTTAGCTAGGAGGGAATCAATTTTTTTGGAAAACATTAATTTTTTACTCCAAGCAATGAAGATGACCAGGTATTTGATGGCATCTAGGCATCAGGTACCCCCTCCTCCCATTGCATTATCTGTTCCTTATGGGTGTAGTGATTAGATGGCATGGCGCAGATTTTAGGGAGGTTTAATTTGTGTCTCGAGAGGTGGCCAAATTCTTGTGGCACAGTGAATGCTGCTGAGATGGATTGTTTTGGATCCTCCAGATGCAGCAGTATATCATCTGCATAAGTGGAAATGTTATATTTGTGGTCTCCTACTGTGACTCCTTTTATATTATCGTTTGTCAGGATCCATCTGGTCAGGGTTATGGGTATAAGTTAAAAAGGTAGGGGGAGAGAGAGGTCATCCCTGCCTGGTACATTTTTTTAAAAGAAAGAGTGGAGAATGTTTGCCATTACAAAACATTCTGGCTGAAGGGTGCAAAGGACAAGGGGAAACCACATTTTTTGAGAGTTTCAAATAAGAAAGGTCATGACACACTGTCAAAAGCTTTCTCTGTGTCCAGATGGAAAAGCACCACTGGAGTATGTGTGTCACTGGACCCAGAGAGTATATGTGCTAGCTTGCATAAATGGTAGGTGGTCAGCTACCTTGCATAAAGTCCATTTGCTGTGGACCAATTAAAGAGTGCCATACTGTAGTAACACTTGTAGCTAGGATTTTGGCTAGAATGTTGACATCCATATTAAGAAATGAGATAGGCCAATAGCTGCCCATTAGTGATGGATCCTTATCAGGTTTATGAATGATGGTTATCAGGGCATCCTGAAAGGTTGGGTCCAGGTGTTCCTTCAATTTGTCTTCATTAAAAATGGCTACAAGGGGTTAGATAAATTAGAGGCCAGGATTCTGTAGACGTTAGGGGAGAAACTGTCTGCCCAGGTGCTTCGTCTAGCTGAAGGGAGGTTATGGCCTGTTTAACTTCATGTACAGATATTGGGACACACAACTTCTTGAGTTGTGCTGTGGGAAACTTTGGAAGGTTGGCTTTGTGAAGAAACTGCTTGATCTCAGGTAGTGGTGCAGGATCATCTTTTGCATATATATATCTGAGAAAACTTCCTGAAAGGTTTTAACGATATCTCTAAAGTTGGATAGGAGATTGACAGATTTGGCTTTAATCAATTGAATTATTTTGCTGGATTCTTGTTGTTTAAGTCTGAGGGTCAGCAGTCTCCTGATCCTTTCACCTTGGTCATTGTACTTAGTTTTAGCTTTAAAGATTGCAAATTCTGCTTGATCTCTGGGTAGCTCTCCCTATTTAACTTTAGCTACATTAACTGAGGAATGGTGGTGGTGTTATGCTTCCCTGAAACCTTGTGTTCAAGTTTTTGATAGATTGCAATAGTTCTTTGCACTCCTATTCTTATTTTCTTTTCCTAGTGGACACCAGATGGATGAGTTACTTACAACTGCACACTTGAAAGCAACCTCATCAGTTTTTCAGACTGGTTGCTGAAGGTGTATGGGTTTGGAAGAACTGGGTAACATACTCTTTAACTTTCTGTAAGGACTGTTGATCTTTTAGGAGGTTGTTATTCATTCTACATGTCTTGTCTCTAAATGCCTGCTCAGGGGGTAGGAAGGATAAAGCTACCAGGGAGTGGTCAGAGATAACCTTGGCCTGTATTTTACAGTAGGTAGTAACCTTGAGAATGTCTTAATTCAAGAGTAGGAAGTCAAGTCTGGACAGGGAATCGTGAACTGCAAACAAGACTGTGTAGTCATGAGTGTGAGGATACAAAATCCTCCAGATGTCCATTAAACATAACGAGTTCTGTAGTTCTCTAAAGGCTTGCTGAGCAGATGAGAGGCCCAATCGCCTAGATTTTGACCTAGCTTAGGAGTTGTCTGTCACTAAGTTCCAGTCATCTGCCACGATAAGGGGACCATTTGGAGAGGACACTAACCTAGATTGCAATGTTGTGAAGAACTAGGGTTTGTCAGTATTTGGGTCATAGGTTGAGGTAATAGTTATGGTATTTCAGAGCTGTCCAAAATACTTCTAAAAATTATTAATCTTAATGTCGGGTGTGCTTACTGTTCTAAGAGTTGGAAGGGAAGGCTTCTAAGAATTAATATTGCAACCCCTACACATTTATTATTATTACCAGAGGTGAACACCTTTCCAACCCACTCTCTATGCCATAGTGTTGCCTGCTGTTCAGGGGTATGTGTTTCCTGCAAAAAGGTTATATTGTCCTCTATGGATTTAATACGTTTTAGTAACTAGTAATGTTTTTCTTTGGTTTGAGCCCTTTTCATAGTCCATGTTAGACAACAATAGGAGTTGACTGTCATAACGTAAGGTTGGTGTTTGGGGCACCTGGATGGAAATATCTAGAAGTAACTTAATCCCACTTTCTGGGCAACCCTTAAGAGGGGCTAGCATGGTTAACTCTAGCTCTGTAAATCTACACTGGTAGTAAAACCTATTACTTGGTAGAGTTGCAGTTGTACAGCAATATATCAACAACCTTATACAGCACAACCATTACAAACAACAACTTGAAATGAAAAAAACAAACAAACATTACAACAATAGTAACCATCACTTCAACACTTAAATAAAGGAAATCTTGGTGCAGTGAGAGTAAACATTTCTGAAAAAAGGATCTGTAGTTAGTGGTTTAGGACCTAAAACAGTCACATCATCAGTTCAGGTATTCAGCTGGTGCAGGGTCACCAACCATGGTCAGTTAGTTTGAGGTGGGCCTGCATGAGTTTGACCATCTTCCCCAGAACACGCCTTCTGTATGTGGATGAAAAAAAACCCTGTGTATGGTATGGAGTAAGTAACAGAAAGCATACATTTTTAAAACTCTGCAACTTATTCAAATCTGCTTATACTAATACAGCAGTCAACAGTTCAGAACAATAATCCGAGCATTGTTTGACTATTCTCTCAGTTGCCCATCCCTGGTTATCATAAATAAGTTATTACTGTCCCATTAACTGTATACATGTCCCTTGTTGCAGTCTGCATTGTGAGTTATGTGGGACAGTTCAGATTGGTTAGCGGGACATGTTCACCTTATTGTTTAATATTGCATGTAATACGGAGTAAAAAAGGGTGAGTGGTACAAAACCGGTGTGGGAAGAATTCGATTTACAGTCACAGCACCTAGGATCACATAGAGTGACTGTCATTCTGTCCGCAGTGCAGCTGATACTATGAGTTATCTGAGCTATGTGGTTGGAAGGTGTGTATGGTCAAAGGGCAGCCAGTCTAAAGTGAGGCTTTCCAAAGGATTTTGATTCCTTGGTAAGCCAGGAGTTCAGAGCATCCACATCATTTAAAACTAAAACAAGCTCCAAGTATAGGTACATCCAAGTGCAGCAGTTGCTTCCAGTCTTGATGGTGGAGACTGCACAAACATGAGACTGATCCTGCTCAATCATTCTGCATGATTCACATCCTGAAGGGGAGCAACTTGCGTGCCTTTCTATTGGGTGAGAGTGCTGCTTAGATGATGAAGTGCTGGAGGCATGGCACACATCTGCAGTGAATGACGGGACTGACAGAACCTGTTATACATCCAGCAGGGGGTAATTTTCTACTAGTGGCTGATATGTGGTAGGAAACAGTGTGCACGTTATTTTTATTGCTTTGTAAATATACTAAAGCGAATGTGCAATATGCTGTGTAATGTTGCACCTTATTTAAACATCTTTTGCACTTCAGTCCCTTAAAATGTGTTTACACCCTGTGGATGAAAGTATTTAAAAGAAAAAGTTTTTTCATTAATCCTCTCTACTGTTTATTTGGGATGTTTTCAGAGGGCTTTAGTGCTCATTTCCTGAGTTGCTCACCTTTTTCCAAAAAGTTATTTTATACATCCAGCTGTGGCTGTACTAGTATCAGGTGAAAAGAAGAAAAGTGAGTGACCACTGAGGAGAAAGATAAAAGGTAGTAGGTGAAAATGAAAACTCCCCAAAGAAAGATGACATATTGATGGCTGTAGCCAATACTCACAATGACTATTTTAATTGTGCAGAAAACACAAAAAGCAGTCAAACATCTGACGGGGGAGAACATGACCGTGGGGATCCCATGAATAAAAATAAAGAGTGGTAAAGTCTTCAAGCACTCACGTATCGCTTAAACCACATAATATAATAATGTCCTCTTAATCCATTAATTAAATTCTCTGCAGTGAAGGAAGAAATAATCAGGGTTATTTTACTAGTAGCTGGAGATGTAAATAGATCTGGGAGTTTTTGGAACTGTTTCGCAGCTACTTCAGCACTGGAGAATTCATGGGTGCCCAATGCTGTAGTAACTATCAGTCTAACAGGATAGAGCCTCCAAAACTGGATTTTTGTCCCCTGAAGTATGTTCTTTTTTTTGTTTGTTTGCTCCCCCCCCACACACACACCAGCCAATCACTCCTTCAAGACCCTCTAGGAACTTATTCATCCTGGGCTACTTCCTGCCACCCACCGCCCCACATCACAGTCACCCATAGTCCACCGATGTATTCCTTCATCAGACGGGTCCCCTTCCTGCAAAGGGAATTAGCCTTACTGGCCTGCCAGTGGTCATGTGCGCTGCTGAGGTGGCCATTTGTTGTCTGGGGCCTCTGGTGGTGAGGGTCCAGGAGGCCATTATCTTGACCAGCCAATGCATCATTTTCCTCTGAGTTTTCTCCCTTGGGAGCATGATGTGCAGGACGTCTAGGCAGATGCTGATGTCTATCATGCCCCCCTAGGCAGTTGGACCCTGATGCCCTGTTGTTCTCCCGGTGTCCACCAGGAGTCAACAGGCACTAGACCTCAACCCTACCCTCCCCTTGAGAGAAGGTGATCAAACCACGGATGCTCAATCCTCCTCTCCCCCGGACTGCCCTCCAACGCCTGAGTCCATTCCCAAACCCGGGTTGCTGGCAACGCAGTGGTAAATCTTTCTGCTGCAACGGTGGTCCGGCTTGAAGTGTGTGCTTAATCATTTTGTAAGCAATGTGTTTCTCTTCGACCAGGGGGTCACATTGCTAAAAATATGAAAGCAGTGACAGTACCATATGAGAGTGCCCTGCTTGCAGGCTTGCTGCTATATGTATACATTATCTTGCAAGTTTATATAGTTTAAAATTATGCATTTAGGCTTGCAGTTCATTGGTGGGAGTTGCTTCAGGGATTAGTATGCCCATTCAATAATTTAAGTGGTGCCTGTCTCTGATGGGCCAGCCAATTCATGTAACCATTTCTATTTGAAAAGAAACATGTCCCCCCAGCTTTCTCTTGGATACCTATGATCACAAGGTTATTCAGGAAATTCCACCCCTCTTGGTCCTCTATCTGGTCCTCCAAAATAGTAATTTTTTTCTTTAATTGATGGACTTTGGTTTATTCCTTCTTTGCCTGTCCTCTACAGAGTTGATTCTTGCTTCGGCATCCCCAACCCACCTGGTCAGTGTCTCAAAATCTAGATTGTGTGTACCAAAGTAACTTACTCATTCCAGGAAGGAGATTTTTACTGATCAAAGAAAATAGTTGTGGGGTTGTGTTAATCTTCACACAATTCACACAATGTTCTTTTCAAATGTATTTCTTTTATTCATATAATTGATGCACCCTGACATTTCACACTTGTATTGTGGTGCTTTTCAAAGGACTTCAATAATCGAAGAAAGTTTTTCAAAAACATTTTTTAGTACATTTCATTTGATCTCATAAATATCAAATATTTTGCTTCATTTTTTTTATTTAGCTATTTGGTCCCTTCCCCCTCATCCTATAAACTTGGCGATGGGGACACAAATTGTAGGTATTTTTACAGGTTTTCTCCCCTTGCCCTCCTGAGGCCCGGCACAAGGCAGTGTGAGCATGTGGAGGCATGCATGCACCCCATGGCACCAGCTCAGCCCCTTCCACCTCCCATAGCTTTTTGCCACCCCCTCTCCACCTATGCTACCATCCAGACCTCCACCCAGTGGGAACGGAACTATGGAGAGTGCCAACCCACCCTCACCACCCACGGGAGAAGAGAGCTGTCCATCAGAGAGCTCAATCCTTTTCTGCCCCTCCCCATCCCGGCACCCCCACAATGGAGGTCGTTCCCAAACTGGATCGCTGGTGTAGCATGATGTAAGGCATCCCACCTCAACCCTCTGCACCACTAGGCCAGCTTTAATATTTTGCTTTTTTATGAAGCTTTTAAACTCTTTGTGTAGCAATCACGTGAAGATTTAAAGTGAACCCACAACTATTTTCTTTGCAACACTGTGACACCCCCATGGGACACAGAAAAAGAAATATCATTACCCAGGATTTTCCTCAACTTTATTGGGGATTGTTTGCCTTGTTTTTTATGGATGCCAACTCCATGAAAAAAATCCAGTTTTTCAAAATATTCCTCCTGGGCATTGGGCTCTAATGGTGAGTCCAGTGGTGGTCCTTGTTTCTGCCACTTGGTGGGCTACGAGCAGTGTGGCACTGGGAAACTGAAGTGATGTCCGCCTAGTGAGATTCTTTGTCAGTCAATTCTATGAGGAGATTACTATTGAAAGAAAATTGTATTTAATTTACGTTTAAATCATTATGTTTATACAATTTTCAGTCCATTTCTCTATACATTTCATACATATTTCTTATTCAAAAGAATTTTATATATGCAAGTATTACTAAGTGCCCGGTTAATTTCAAAGTTACATAGTTATTGTTCGACACACCCCACCACCTTTATTTATACTGTGTCCAAAATCAGGACTACAGTTGAATAAGAAATACAGTATGTATGGAATGTATAGAGAAATGGACTGAAAATTGTATAAACAGAGCTCAGGGTTCACACACAATATACATAAAACATTACAACATTATTAACAATCAACAAATAGCAGGAAATCAAGACCCATTAAAAGCTTCATGAAAAAGATGTGTTTTAAGGCTAGACTTAAAACCCTCGACCGTCAGACTATCTCGTATTAATTAAATACAATTTGTCTTTCAACAGTCCCCCAGATGAAGCCTAATGATAGGTGAACTGTTGGGACTTTACAACACTAAAAGAAGGAAAATAAAACAACTTTATGAAAAGCATGAATTGTGTTAGAGATTTATTCTCTTAAAGAGTAATCTCCCCACAACATTGACTATTGGATAACCAACTTTTTGGTCAGTTCCACATTAGAAATTTGGTATAAAGATATTTGGTGATTACCCTTTGGACCCCCCAGGAAAGATATTCTTTGCAAGCTCTTCCCAATCTGATGTCGACACCTCTACAGTGACACCTCCACAGTGCTGCCCGGACAGTGACAGGAATCACCCTGACCGGTGCTCCACAGCAACATGTTTCCTGCATCCATGTGCACTGCCTCTGAGGCTGTAGACCTCCGACATCGGCCTGCATGGAACTGTGACTCAGTGGCAGGTAGTGCATCTGGGAATGGGGACAAGACAACTAGAGATAGCACCCCTACAGCAACCACTGACAGAATGTACAGGCAGAGTAGACAGGTGATGGAGCAGTCCACCAAAACACACCCACACTGACCAGAGCAGCAGCACAACACCCCAGTCAGATGACCAGGGGCAAACAGGGTGTCAATGTGTGTGCCCACACGCAGGTGAGTGGCTGCAGCTGTGCACACATGGCACAGTGCAGCAATGTTGACAGACGGTGCAGCCAAAAGGGAATAGAGGCACTAGAGAACATGGAACCAGCAGCCACAAATGAGTAGGGAGAGCATGCCACTAATGTTCATGAAGAGTGCATGGGTGAAGGACCTCCTACTGCATCATGGGTTTCTGTATCAGTGGGAGTGTAACTGGGGTGCAGTCACATATTGGAAATGTGTGGAGTACCACACAGGTCAGTGCCTCGGTGGAGCCCAAAGAGTCACTGAGGTCAATGATGTGTCACTGACAGGATAGCACAATCATGTGCCTGACAGCACTGGCTTGCAGGTGCGATAGGTGTTTGTGGTGGTCAAACAGCTGGCAGTGGACATGATCAAGATCAGCCAGCAGGTCGTGGCCGCATGCTGCAGTGGGCTCAGAGATACTGTGGGGATCTGCCTGACAACAGGTGGGAACCTGAAGAGGGTCATCCAGAGCACCCTGAAAAGGGTGCAGCAGACACCTGTAGAGCCCACCACCTTGGCACAGCTGACAGTACCCAAGTAGTACATGGGCACAGACAGAGGGGAGCTATTCCTGCTCCATGACTCTGATGGGGGGCTGGCATGGTTCCTCATATTCAACACCACAGGTAATCTGGAGTACCTGTCCCAGTGCACCTCATGGTACGTGGATGGGACATTCTGGTGCTGCCCATGCCTGTTCCATCAGATGTAGAGCATCAATGGCATGGAGACAGAGCCTGTGCTGCCAGCCGTCTATGTCCTCATGTCCAGTAGAACCATGGGTTGTTACACTGTGGTCCTACAAAAGCTGCTGGAGCTGTGGCCAGGTCTACATCCAGACAGTGTCATGACTGACTTTGAGCAGGTGCCATTCCAGGCACTACAGGCAGTGTTCCCTCATGCCAGGCTGTGTGGGAGTTTCTTTCACTTCTTGCAGTGCCTGTGATGCAAACTGCAGTAGCATGGCACTCTCTCCCAGCTCTACATGACCGATGATGAGTTCAGCCTCCACATGAGGAAACTGGCCACCCTGGCCTTTGTGCCACTGGGGGATGTCTGCAATTCTTATGAGGAGCTGCACACAAGGAAGTTGTATGTCAACCATGAGGAGGAGCTAGCCAACTACCTCCACTACTTTGAAGACTCATGGCTGGGGTGCCCTATCTGCAGTGGTGTGCGCAGAAGCCCTAAGTACCCCATTGATTTCTGAAACTGTTAGGTCATGTCCAAGGAGGGATTGCCATGCATGAATAACAACACTGAAGACTAGCACAGAGTGTTCAGTTCCTTGATGGGGGGAATTTCACCCCACTGTGTGCCACTTCATTGATGTTCTACATGTTCAGCAGCACCTCATGGGGCTCTGCATCTGTCAGGTGCTGAGTGGCATGGATGGCAGGGCAGCAGACAGCAGAACAAGGCCTGCAGTGACTGCATCATGGACATTGTTGAACACTATGAGCAGTGATGCCTCCATGACTACCTGCTGGGAAAAGCACTGAACATCAATCTGCAGGTATAATTGGTGACCTATCAGTAGCATCCTACACCCAACATGCACTGACTGGCAAGGGGCACACAGCAGACATATGACTTTCTGGTTTCCTTCCATGGGGCCATGTGTGGTGGTGGGGGGGTAGTGGGGGGTGTTGTGTGTGTGTTTCTGGGCCCTGTTGGCCCCCTGTCAATGTGTTTATGGCCCCATGCAGTGGCCCTTCATAAGCATTACACTGAAGCTCCTGTGTCTCCTGTGTGCTGTGTCTGGGGTGCTTAGCAGTGGTCTGTGCCTACATAGGAGGGGAGAATGCACTGCCGATTGAGGCTGGGAGAGGGGTGTTGTTGTGCCTGGAGTGGGGAAGTGCCTGCTGTGGCTGATGCTGTGCTGCCCAATGGGGGTTCTTTGCCTTTGCCGCAGGAGGTGGGTGTTGCTCTGCCTGGGGCAGGTGGGTGCCTGCTCTGGCCAGCACTGCACTGCCAGGAGGGGGGGTACCTTTGACTGTGCTGTGGGGGGAGTGTTGCTTCACTGGTGGTGGCCCCACGCATCACTTACCGGTCAGTCCCTGTCCTTTCCATAGGCCATTCACCATGCTGGCAGTCACAGTATTGGTCTGAGAACTGCGGTACCTGCGGCAGTTTTGTGGTCACTGCTCTGTTGTCACTGTAGTGCCTGTTGACGGTTCCGTTGTCGTGCTGGCATCATAGAGGCCTTTGCAAACCATAGTGAAAAGAGAAGGTTTGGGATATTCAGCAGGTGTTCTGTAACTAATCCTGAATAGGTTTTTATATATAAAACTGTAATTTGACAGATTTTTGCCATGTTTAAAAAGCCGTGGTTCACAGAGCTCAGTGGGAAGCTGCTTATCACACAAAGTGTATCATGTGACTCCATGTGTATCTAAAGATCCCTGGTGCTAGTGGTTTCCCCCTTTCCCGATTGCCAGCCTCTAATGTATAACTATAAATCCCTGGTGCCAGAGGTCCCCCACTCTGATCACTAGCCTGCATTGTAAATCTATGAATCCTTGGTGCTAGTGTCCCCCCTCCTATTGCCAGCTCGTATTTACTAAGCAAATCCCTGGTGCTAGTGGTTCCTCCCCCATCACCAGCCTGTAATAAAAGCCCCAGTACTTTTGACCACCCTACCAGCACAGCAGTTGGATTTCTGCTTGTGACACAATCAATCTGGATATGGATGTGTGCCCAGGAATCAGAGGTCCAGCCAGGGGGATCAAGCATCCAATGGACTGCTCTCCTCCTATAGGGGGGAGGGTAGCATCATAGTCGGTGCTTGCACGACCCCTGCCAGAAGTCAGGGGTGTCACACCCAAGGTGTGCAGGTCCTGGAAGTTGTGCCAGATGTCAGTGTGTGACACCTTTATGTCATTGTATTCCACAGTTCCCAACAATGGGGGAGGGCAGACAGTCTGAATGTGGCATGGAGTATGTCTGCTTCCCACCCCAAGCCCCATGCATTTGTCTGAGGTGCTCTGCCACAGGACCTACATGTAGCACCATTCAGGGAGTAGGAATGCAATCCAAGGAGCACTCTGCTGGCAGCAGGTAAGTTCCAGGGGAAGGGGTGAGGTGGTAGGGATGGAGGATTAAGTGTGAGCCAGCCATGGGAAAAAAAGTTCCAGCATTCTGTCATCCAGTGGTTCCCCCAGGCATGATCCACAAGACTGCTTGCCACAATTCCTGACTCCTTGAAATATACTGTAGCTGCCCCACCCCTCACAGCAGCACCAAGCACCTACACCCTTAGACACCTTACCAGTATCCTCGGTGTTGCAGGTGCTTACAAGGAGGCAGTATAGCGCAGTGGTCTAAGGCTCTGAGCTGCAAATCTGGTGACATCCAGCAGACCAGACCTGGGTTTGAATCCCACAGCTTCCACCTGCATACTGTGTGACCCTGAGCAAGTCACTTAACCTCCTTGTGCTCCCAGGTCGCTCCTGTAAAAAAGCTTTCAGCTTAGTGTGCTATACCTGGTTAAACAACTAAATAAATAAATAAAACAGCAGCTGGCTCAGCCTTTCTCACACCTCCTTGGCTGGCTGGAGTATGTCAAGGCTTGAAGCATGCCCCTTATGTATAGGGCAGAGTGACATGTTGAATATGGGGTAGCTTAGCTAATCATGGCCATTACCCTCTCCTTACCCACTCTCATACATTATGTTTTGCACAGGCGCTAATCCTCTTTGTCAATGCAACAGCCCCTTTAGAATACGGGGATCCAGAGCAAACCCCAGTTTGCAAGGGCCTGTCAGTGCCTGTGCAACCTTTTGGATATCTGGCCCAATGACTATCTAAAACAAGATCTGCCCAGAACTGGTACAGCAGCAGCCAAGCTGATGGAGGAGCATGGCACTGTCTATCATGTTCAAGATGGCTGCCGGAGTCAGTGCACATGCACAAGTCACTGCACATGCACAGAACATTTCAGCGGCCATCTTGAACATGATGAACAGTGCCATGTTCTACCAACTGGTCTTTTAAATAATGCAGAGACCTCGCAATGATTGCCTTTCACCGCCACCATTTAAATGTCCGGGCAGTATCTGGTAAGCTCCTTTCTTTACTGTGCTCACAAGACAGCTGTAGGGCTACACCCACTGCGGCCATAAAAAGACAGCAACTAACGTTAATTCATCAGTCAGCCTTTTTAAACATCAAAAGGAAGGAAATCTGATGTTAGAGATTTTTGGAACCCTAACTCCTCGCACCTCCATACACCATCCTTGAGAACTCCACCAAACCGAATGCCAAAGCACAATCCAGATTTCAGTCCTGAAGGCCCTGTTCAGTGCAAGTTAAGATGTGAGCTATTTCATGCAGGGCCCTTCATGCCATGTACATCCTGCTTTCCTGTCCCTGCATGAAACAAGTTAGGACTTAAGATCTGTTGTGTGCAGGCCCTTTGTGGCCTGCATGAAGCAACTAAGTACTTAATTCCTGCTCTGCACAGGAGCCAAGATGTTGGGTCCTTTTTCATGCAGGGCCCACTCTAAATTAACAATGACTAACTTTTATAGTGTCAGCCCAAAAGCTGTTATTATAGGAGTATGTCATTGTTCATTCTTTCTATATAGGACACTGAAGACTGATTATGCTCACTCCACAGTATAACAGTTTTCTCTTTCAATAGATTTTTTACAGTACCCTTATACTTTTGAGCTGGGGTGGCCATGTTGGGTACTAGACGGTGAGTAGGGCAGGTAGTTGACATATAAATTGATGGTATACTGATGGGGTGGGGAAGGTGGGTGGTTAACATTGTATGATTTGGTGAGGCTGGGGAAGGGATTATTGGTGGTTGCCCAGTAATAAACTTCATTATAGTTACAGATGACTCCCTTTAATACACAGAGTCTATTTGTATTTCAAATGCCATAATAATCTGGTTATCTAGTTATTACAGTGTTTTGTTTGGCTCTCCCTTTAGTTCCATTCATTACGCTTTCTCATTGGCTCTTATTCTGTCTGTGGGAGGGCTGAATGGTTCCACAAACATGGCAGCTCTGTTTGTTGCTGGCAATGCTACTCCATGATGCTGACAATGACAGTATACCCCTCTGAAGGGCATGCCAGGCAGCCAAGCCAACACCACAGTACAGCACCAGGGCAGACATGCAACATGGGATGACTTACCTGGCTGTGGCACAACCCCATGCCTGGTGCATATCTGTAGCCTCCTCAACCTCTCCTGTTCCCGCCGCATGAGGTCCCCATAGCAGTGATGGCATTGCTTGCCTGTCTTGGGCACCCCCATCCTGTGCTCCAGGCTGGCAGCTATCTCTTGCCACACAGTGTCCCTGGCCCAATGCAGTGGCACCTTCCCAAAGAACTGGGAGATGTGGGGCTCCATGCAGGCCACCAGGTTGGCCAACTGCACCTGTGACCAATTCTGGGCCCATCTGCTTCTTCCCTGCACCATGGTCCTGGTAGTGAGTTCGGTGGCAAAAATGGTAGGAGGAGGTGCATGTGTCTGCAACATGCATATCATGCGTGATGCACGGGACAATGCCGCAGTACCCACCCATCACACAGGGACAGTGATGGACAGAGTGGGCATGGCTATGTAGGGTCATGGGGTCAAAGGTCTGGTACAGGGGTCAGGGGTAGCCTGTCATTGCACAGTGCTCACATGCGTGATAGGGCATGGTACCCCATGCACGACCCAGCATGTAGCTGGCCATGTGCATCATGCACAATGTCACTGCATCGCGCTGTCCATTTGCGGTGCGTGATTGACACCATGATAGTGTGATGCACATGTGCACTGCAGGCCTGCACACCATGCATGTGTGCGCATTGTGCTGCAACTTGCTCCAGAGCAATCCTGTTGCGCATGGCGCAATATCACGATATTCAGATGCCTCATAAAAATGAGCTCATCGGCCCATGCATGGCACAGTGGGGTGCATTAGCATGTCATTACTGTTGCACCTGACCTCATTTGCATGCGTTGCACCTTAAAAGCACCACGGAACAGCACAGGCCATGGACCGGTATTGCAACCTTGATAGATAAGTGGTGCATGCCACTGTAGCACACTGGGAGTGGACAGCACTGCAGGGTGGGACAGACCAGGGATATGCTGCCACTGACACACTGTGCTGTCCATGTCCACAGGCAACAACATGTCGGCACATGAGGAGGGCAAGGAGCGGGGGCCTGCATGGAAGTGCAGGCCCAACTTCACAAAGGCCAAGACTGATGCCCTGTTTGAGGCCTACCTGGACAGGAATCCCCTGTTGAGCGGTGCCACATGCACACCACAGACCAGGGCTGGTGCATGGGAGGAAGTGGCAACCTACATGAACCAGCACTGCAGCCACCAGCAGTCGGCATGGGCATGCTGCAAAAATGTGGGAACAGACAAGCAGTGGATATAGGAGAAGGTGGCAGCCATACGGGCATCCCGTACTGCTACCAGAAGAGGGCCAGCAGATGCACCCACATGAACACTGCAGGACAAGTTGGTGGCAGCCACCATGCGATGCACCACGGTGGAGGATGTGCCTGGAGGAGGATTCCAGATGGGTGGCAGCCCATCATTGCATGGTATATATGTCAGACATGCATAGCCAGTAGCACAGAGGGTACATACATGGGCCTGGTGGCATGCCACATGCAGCGGCACTGTACAGTGGGGCACATGTGGGCATTGCATCACTGACATGCTGTATTTCTCTTGCAGCACCAGCTTTGTGTAGAGGATGGGGTGCTGGCAGCGGCAGCACGGGTGGATGCCGGTATGGCCCCGGAGGACCAGCCATCCACATCCACCAGCATCCGGGGACTCGACAGGCTGCAGCTCAGCATCACGGTGCAGGTGAATGTCCTGGACCTGGGGTCAGACTAGGCCCTGGATGTCATCCTGCAGGATGCCAGCCTTGGTGTCCAGTGTGTGGAGACACAGATTGGGGTGGGGTCTGACTCTGATGAGGACTACTCTCAGCTCCTGGACAGCATGGGTGACATTGTGGGTGTGTCGCCCCTGCTGGTATCTGACACAGGCACCATGCCCAGTGCTCTGCCAGCAGTGGTACAGCTGCCTGCCACCACTGCATGTGCGGCAGTGTACACTGCCACAGCTATGCCCTGCAGTGGTGGTGGTGCAGCCATGCAGGTGCAGGGCAGCGTACAGAGGCCGGACGGGTGACGAAAGCAGGCTGAAGGTGCCACTGGGCAAACGGACACAGGGTCTACCACCGGTGGGCCTCCTGTGCCCATTCCCCCTGCAGACCCCACTGTGCAGTGTCCACCAGAGAGGGGGCTGTGCAGTGTGGCCGATCTCCACAAGAGGATTGGTGACCTGCCTGGGAACCCCAGGATGCTGACCATCTGGCTGGGCACACCATGCTGCTGCGGGCATCCATTCAGCAACAGGTGCTGCTTGCCACTGGGGTGTGTGTACTGCATGCGGAGGTGCGTCAGTTAGCTGAGCAACAGGAAAGGGGCACTGCACAGATCCTGGTGGGGATGCAATGCATGCAGGAGGCCACAACTGCATTCTTGGATCACATTGCCAGTGCAGTCATGGATGGCTTTGCATTGCTGGTTGCCACAGGGCATGGCCACGCACAGGTGACCCCAGCAGTGCACTATCCACCCCATGGACCCGGTGTTGGGCAACCCCAACACGGTCGATGTCGGATTCTGATGTAGGCATTCCATGCACTCCCAGAGCTGGCCTGTTTGGGTGCCTGCACACCCCTGAGAAGACACAGTCGTGGTCCTGTACTTCCACCCTTGGGGGGCTGTTGCAACCCCCTCTGGCTGATGCGCAGCCTGTGGCTGCTGTTCTGCCCCAGTGCAGCTGCCTCCTTGGCCGTGGTGGCCATGGTACCATGCAGCAGCCCTGATCCATGGGCTGCCCTGACCGCAGTCTGCAGCTGCTGCCCTGTGTGCACATGGGTGGGGTGTGTGTGCCCACCACTGCTATCACGCCTGTGTGTCACGCCGCACACTGCCTGTGTGTGTGCTTACCAGCCACTGGACCATGTGGCGTGGGCATGATGAGGGCAGTCTGGCACCAGTTGCGTCTGTGCACTGGTGCAATGCATCTGATCCATGCCACAAACCAATATGTGTGTGTGTGTGTGTGTGTGTTGCTGCGTGTGGTTGTGTGTCACTGACTCCCCTAACCCTGCATCACACCTCTGTGTGTGCGTGCCCATTGCCATGCACACAACTGCATGTGTGCTGTACCTGTTTGTGTGGCCCCTGCTTCTGTACCGCACCACCTACCTGTGTGCACCATAGTGCTCCTGTGCGATGGTGTCCCAGTGGTGTCACACCTGCTGGAGCAGACAGGGGTCCCTCCACCCAGGGGGATGGCTGTCCACCACCCTATGGCCCATTGCCTCTGTAGTCCCCACTACTATCGCCCTCATCAGCCTCAACAGCTATTCCCAATCAATGGCCATGTTGTGCAGTATGCAGCCGGCCAGGAATAGGTCACAGGCTTTTGAGGGGCTGTACTGTGGGGCACTGCCTGACCTGTCTAGGCAATGGAACAGTGCCTTCAGCATGCCAAATACATGCTCAATAATGTAGCATGTGCTGGCATGTGCCTCATATTACCATTCCTCTGCTGGGGACAACGGGCCGGTAGGGGGCGAGCAGCGAGAGCCTCAGCAGGTATGCATTGTCACCTCTGTAGAGAATTACATGGTTAGCCCGCTGCTATTCTGTGCTGCACCCCTTGCCTGTCCCTGGCACCCACACCACCTTGCACACCCTTCCCACCCCCATTCCCAGGTCTGCTATGCCCATCGTCCCTTGCCATGCCATACTCACCCACTAGGTGGCCCATGGGGATGTCCCCACATTCAAACCTGTGGCACAGGGCAGAGCTGTGCCAGATGAATGCATTATGTGCACTCCCAGAGTGTGTGGTACAGATATTGGTGATGCACCCCATGGCATTGCACACTACCTGGCAGTTGACACTCGGGCTCCCCTTCCTGTTGATGTATGCAACACCGTCAGGGTCAGATGGCATGCGGATGCCCATGTGGGTGCAGTCAATGGTCCCAATCATGCCAGGCATGCATGTCACCCTGTGGAAGTCCTGCATGGTTGCTGTATGCTCTGCCTGTGTGCTGGGGAAATGGATATATTCCGAAGCACATAGCAGCAGTGCATTGAGGAATTGTGTGAGAAGGCGGGGTGTGGCCAACTGGGTTATGCCTGTGGTGTCTCCTGTTGGTCTTTGGAAGGTGCCTGTGGTGAGCAAGCGCATGACAGTGGTCACCTTTGTCTCCACGGACATGGCGTGGCTCTGGCATCTCTTCACTGCACAGCTCACAGAGCTGCCTCAGAATGGTCCTGTTGAGGTGGTAATGGACCACGATCTCCATGTCGCTGTAGTTCTCAAAGGTGATGCAGGCACGGTACCACCTGTGTCAGGTATACCGCCGATGGGCCCTTCCTCGGCCATGTCGCTGTTCCTCCTGCCTTCTCACACCCCTCATTACGGCCTCCATCATGAAGGGTGCACTGTCCATGGCCTTTGCTGTCCACTGTCCCCCTTGGTGGTTGGTTGCTGGCTGTGTGACACCCTGGCATATGGTATGTTTGTATGTGTGTGTGTCTCTCTCTCTCTGCCCCTCACTCCCTCTCCCAGGCCACCTCTCTGTCCCTGTCCCTCAGTATGTGGCTTTTGTCTGTCTGTGTCTCTGTCTGTCTCTCCCTCTCACTTTTACTCCTGGCACAAGTGCTGTTTGTGTGTTTGTGCCCTATATTTATAGGAACAAGTTTGCTCGGAGTAACTTTGATTTGCTCCACACTTGCGCCATTGTTTCACGGTTGAATATACCTCTGCACTGGATATTCATGGGAACACCCCCTGCATTTGCCCCTGCATTCATTATAGTTGCACATTGGTGCAATGGATTTTGTGCAGCGCACTGGCTCCCACTGAACATGGCTCCTTGGCGCAATTCCTCAGTTGTGCCATGCGCAACTGCTCTGAATATCAGGGCCTCGATGTATATGTTATCATATAAGAGATGAATTTCGAATAATTCTAAGAAACAAATCTATTACGTGTCGAAGGAATTATGAACTATGAGGAAAGATAGCAGAAAGTGATAATATAATGGGTCAGTGTTAAGTGACAATATTTTTGTGATGTCTGAATATGCATTCTTTAATAATTTTAATGTTGTATGTAAAAATTCTATTCTATATAATCGTGTAGTTTGGTATTTTGTGTGAAATGTAATGACATGACTTGTCAAACAATAAAGAAAAACTGACTGACAATGATACTGTGTCAGAAGCCACATGACGCTACTGTGTAGAAACTTAGAAACATAGAATCTGATGACAGATAAGGCACATTTGGTCCACACAGTCGGTTCATTTTTCCCCTACCTATGCTGTTACCACAGACCCTATTTGATCTCCAGCTCCCTCACTTCCCATTAAGATTTCCCTGTGCCTATTCCGTGCATGCATGAAGCCCACAACTGTTTTAACCCCCATCACCTCTGCTGGAAGACTGTTTCATGCATCCATGACCCTTTCAGTTAAGAAGTACTTCCTCACATCACAATTTATCCCCTTGCAGCTTCATTTCATGTGCCTTTGTTCAAATGCATCTTTTCCATGGAAAAAATACTCCTTTCCTGTACCTTATTTACCCCCCATGAGGAATTTATGGGTCTCTATTCCCCTCAACCTTCTCTCTTCCAGGGCATAAATATTGATGCCCTTCAGTTTTCCCTCATAGGGCTCTGATGCAGAACTTGCACCATTTTACTTGCCCTCTGCTGGATGTCATCCACTCTATGTCCTTCCTAAGATGTGGTCTCCAGAACTGGACACAGGACTTCAGGTGGAGTCTCACATGAATCTATATAGTGGCAGGACAGTCTTCCTCTTTCTGCTGTTTATACCCTTCCCTATGTAGCCCAACATCCCAATGGTCCTACCCACTGACATGTTGCATTGCCTCACCACCTGGAGTTCATCAGATATGATTACTCATATATCCCATTCCTGTTTGGTGACCATCAATACCTCTTCTCCCATATTGTACTTTGCCTTTTAATTTCTGTGCACTAAGTGTGCGATTTTGCCTATTTTCCCATTGAAATCCAGCTACCATGCTCCTGACCACTCCTTGAGTTTTCTCAGGTCCCTGCACATTCTCCCCCCAACCCCGCCTCCCCCCGAGTGTACATCCATTGCAGATTTTGGTTTCCTCTGTGTAGAGTCAAACATTCCCTTCCAGCCCATCAGGCAATTTGCAATGTATATCCATCTCTTGGTGCAGTTATGGTATATACAACCAGTATGTAATGCGCTTCATACAGTACTGCACAAAACTAATCTGAAAAGGATTTTTGTTGCATATTGTAAATTTTCTTATAATACATTACTTGATTTTATGTTCATTTTCTTCATAATACTGTATTTCAATTTTATGTGCATTTAATAATACTATAACTATTTTTTTAACAGTTATTGAACCAAATGAAAAACCTCAAGAGCCACAAGGTAGGTATCATTTTACTAACATAAACAACAGTAGCTACACTGAAAGCTTTAATACATTTCTGTTTCTGTGATCAAGGTCTTTACCTATGACTATAGTTTTACCATTGTGATTCCTTCTATGATCGCTTTGTAGTACTTCTCATTGTGTTAAGTCCTCAAAAAGCAATTTGTTTAAACTCCTGTGTTATAGGTATCATAGGAAAAATACTGAGCAATAAGACAAGTGTCAGTGGTGCTCACCACTTAATTATGAAGGAACCTGATTTTTATAAGCATTCAGCCTTAATTTGAAGCATTCCATAGAGGGGCTAGCTACAACTTCATGAGGAAGTTCATGCCAGCATTGCACTATGTTTTGGTTGTACATTTTCCTTTCAAGTTCTACAATTTTCACTTTTTAGTTGTAGTGTATGTGCCCTAGTTGTGTAATGTTGGTCCCGGAATTCTAACCCCAATTTTCCCATAGATCTTGATCGCTAATTGATCTGTACAGCAAGCATATGTTCCCCCTCCACCTCCTGTATTCCAGAGCGTAAAGCCCTAATTCATTCATTCTCTGTTCATATATCTTGATCTCCATACCCTTTATCGACCTAGTTTCCCTCCTTTGAATTCTTTCCAGTCTATCAATTTCATTTCTGTGAAAGGGGGACCAAATCTGTGTGCCATCCGCCAGAATTGGCCTCACCAGGGAGCTAAACAGTGGTATTAGAACTCTCTTATCCCTACTGGCAATGTGCCTAAGAATGCAGTTTAAAACCCCATTTGCCCTTTTGGTGATGTTGTTGCAGTGGGATTTGAACCGAAGGTCATTTGTAATAATTATACCCAGATTCTTCTCTTCTGTTACAACATGCAACTTGATGTTTCCTAACATATAGGGAATCTTGGGGTTGTGTTTACCGAAATACATGACTATGCATTTATTCAGGTTGAGTGGTAATTTAAATGTGTTGCACCAAGTTTCAATATAATCCAGAGCTTCCTGCATTCATGAGTAAGGTGAATGCTGACTTGGTACCACTCCCTACCTGCAGTCATCCAAAAACTTTGTCATCCCCACTCCTGGCTGCTCACACTTAAGTTGCGATACATAGGCATTGAAAAGACAAGGTCCCAAGATTGAACCCTGTGCACTCCACTTGTCACTGCAACCCAGTTTGAGTAAGCCCCCTTGATGCTAACCCTTTGTCTTATTTCATTTAACCATGAATGAATCCATGACACAATATTGGCTTGTAGCCCTATAGAATTTAATACTGTAATTATTTCACGATTTGGTAGTTTATCAAATGCCTTAGGAAAAATCCAAGAAAATGATATCTACTGGAATGTTCCTGTCTAGGGATTTGCTAACCTTATTATAGAACTCCAGCATATTCATCTGGCATGATCTACAATTGGTGAACCTGTGTTGTGCATCATCATACAGGCAGTTCTCATGTATATGTTTCAATACATATTCTTTAATTATGGCTTCTAAGATTTTTCACAGAGTACTTGTGAAACTGGCAGGTCTGTAGTTTGAAGTGTTCCACTTATCACCCTTTTTAAACAGGGGAATGACATTGGCTTCCCTCCATGCCCTTGGAACTTCCCTTCTATCTAACGTTAGCTGGGAAATATAGCTAATCAGTGTTGCTAATTCCTCTACCAGTTCTTTCAGTATTCTTGGATGACATTCATCTGGACCTGGTGATTTTCTCTGGTTAAGTGTTTCCCATATCTTTTTAATTTCCTTAGGGTCTTTGTGTATAGGATTTGTTGTATTTTCAGGTTTTGACTCTTTAAATGCAGTGTAGTTTTTTCACTAAATACAGTGGAAAAATAGTTATTTTGGATCTCTGCCATCTCTTTATTGGACAATGCTAGAACCCCATCTGGACTAATTAATGGCCCAATATTATTTGATCCCTTTCTGCTTTTATTTATATAGGAGTAAATAAAAGCTTATAGGTGTCTTTAGTCTTTGTGTCAAGTTTGACTTCATGTTCTGCTTTAGCTTTCCTAATATCTTTTTTTATAGATCTCTGGAGCTTTTGGAATTTAGCCCATCCTTCCACTTTTTGGTTTCCTCCTAATGTCTTGTATAGTTTATTTTTTTTTCCTAATGCTTTTCTTTTTAATTTTCATATTAAACCAACTTGGATTTTTCTGCCCTTTCTTGTATTTATTTCTGTTTGGTATATTATGTTGTATACCCTGATTTAATTTAGTTGTAAGAATTTGATACCTATCTTCAATAGTCTTATTTATCTTATGTAGTTCTTACCCGTCTTATCCTCCAGTTCTGTACCTCCTGGCTTTGGATCAAAATTCATTGAAATGAAGAAGCAGCTGAGGAGTGACTAGTGTTGTGCGAAATTGAAAAATTTTGCCCGGCAAAATATTTAATGTAAATCGCGCATTATGCAAAATATTTAGCAGGGCAAAATGCAAACTTTCACCCCTGAAGTGATCTAAATTTCACCCACAAACTGGTGAAATTTGCTGCATATGGGAAAGAATTTGCACTTGTGGGCAAAATTTCACACCCTCGGGCAAATGTTCACATCCATGGGTGAAATCAAAGGTTTCCAAAGTTCTCCCTGGTGTCTAGTGGTCCCCCTCAGCCAATCACTAGCTGTAATTGAATAAAGCACTCCCCAAAGTTTCCCTGGCCCACCTTATGTCCTTTGTAAAAAAAATACAAAATTAAAACCCACACTCCATGGTGTCTAGTGGTCCCCCCATGGCCATTTACAGGCCACATTTTTCTCCCTGGTGTCTAGTGGTCCCCCGGCCGATCATCAGCTGTAATTGAATAAACCCCTCCCACCCCCAGTTACCCTGGCTCCCTCATTTGATTTTATTAAACAAACAAAAAAAAAATCAAACCCATACTCCCTGGTGTCTAGTGGACCCCCACCTTGTCATCATGAGCTAGCACCCACCCTGCTCCCCCCCAGTACCCCATTCAGGCCACTGGCATAGCCAACCACTCACTTCCATGGCCAGTAGCCCAAATGAGTGCTTGAATGAATGTGTGTGTGCTAAACATGTGCTCATTCAGTCAAGCACTCAGTCGGGCTGCCAGCCATGGAGGTGAGTGGAGGGCTGTACCGGTGGCCTGATTGAGGTACTGGGGGAAGTGGGGTTGGCACTAGCTTATGATAACTGGGTTAGGGGTCCACTAGACACTGGGGAGTGTTGGTTTGATTTTTTTTAATAAAATGAAATGAGGGGGACAGGGTAACTGGGGCAGGGGTGCTTTATCCTATTATGGCCAGTGATTTGCCAGGGGGGACCACTAGACATCAACAAGAATAATTTGGGCTGGTGAGTAGTGGGGTGGGGACCACTATACACCAGGGAGTGTGGGTTTCATTTTTTTTTTTTTTTTTACAAAGGACATTAGGGGATCAGGGTAACTCTGGGAGTGGGTGCTTTATTCAATTACAGCTGGTGAGCAGTCAAGGGGTACAACTAGACACCCGGGAGAATAATTTGGGCCAGAGGGCAGTTAGGGGCAAGGAAAGGTGGAACACTAGACACCAGGGAGAATTTTACATAATTGGAATGGGATATGCAAGGTGCAGAATTGCAGCAACAGTTTGCCATTTCACCGCAATTTCACAAACATTTTGTGTGGTGAAATTGCCAATTTTGCTGGCAAAAATTTTATTTCACAACATCTCTAGGTGTGACACCATGAGGCACTCTTGCTTAGTTTGGGAAGGTCAGATGGGATACACAAATCTGGAAAGAATAGTATAGTAGTAGATCTACAGTCATAAGTTTGGAATGTAATCTTGTAACTACAATACCTGGATTCCTTATGCACATTCACACAGATTCGATTAGGAGCAGTTTGTTATATGTGAAAAGAGCAACTGAAATTGAGCAACTCAGATATGGGTGACTGAATTTCAGCACCCATTATGTGAGCTACCCTAAAAGGGTAGCAAAGGGAGAACAGTAGGGAGAATGGAAGAACATCAGGGAGAATGGAAGAGGAGGGATGATAGAGAAGGGATGTGGGAGGTAGTGCGGCTTCAGACTGCCAAACTGGCTGTGTGGTGTGTTGGTGAGGGTGGCTGGCTATGGTGGGGAGGATGCAGGGTTTGGGGCTGGCAGGGGTACAGTTTATTGTGTTTTATGTGCCAGAGTAAATTTTCTTTTATAAGTTTCTCCCCTTCCCTGACTTGCACCCTTCTGGAGTTGAGAATCCATATTTAGGGGGTGGAACCCTGTGAGGGTGGGTACAGGGGGTGCAGCTTCCTGCGTAAATACATCTGTTTTCGCCTATGTTGCCTAGCTGGGGTTGTGAATCAGTGTTTCATTTTTTCGGTGATGTAAACTCACTGTAACAGTGATCACTATTTGACAGTCTCTGTTATGACATGGAACCAAACAGTTTCTGTGAGGAATGGGCTGGACCCTGGATAAAAAGAGCAGAATGAATCAATAAATTAAACTGAAATTTAGATCAAATAAATGGCAGGATGGCTCCATGAGATATAATATCCTGTCACCTTTGGGTTCCCTTGATACTGAAAGGTACATCAATTGCTTAGTTAATCATGTAGTACAACAGGATATGCTATATAATTGCTAGTTCTCCAAAGATATGCAAATACATTACATACAGTGCAAAAGACTTAATGGCAATAGTGAAGAGTAATTACTTATATAGCAGGCCAGGGATGATACTGTAGATCTTGAGAGTTCCCATTCATGCACAAATACACTGCTGAGAGTTGAAAGGGAGGACTTTGCTAGTATCCATGAAAAACAAGGGGGGTGGTTGTCAGATATTAGGTCAACTACATGGATCATTCAGCTGCTAAAGCAGCAGCCTTCAGAATGTGGGATGATTAGGGGGTTACTGAAAGGGGGCTAGAAGCCTCCTAGATTCAACAAAACCTGAGAAGGAGATGGTCCAACTTCGGTCCTCATTTTGCAATTGTGGTACTATCCAGCTATCTACCTCAGTTGATCTTGGATAAATGGGTGTAGGGACAGAGATGATGAGAAATATAAGGTAGTTGGGTGTTGGGCAGTGGATGCAGTATGGAGGATTATGAAAGGCATTTGGGGCTGGGGATAAGATTCACATACAGTATAGATGATTATGTACCAGCTGTAATCCATGTTGGTGGTGGGAACTAGCAAGCTGAGCTGGCTGTACAACAGGAAAGCAGTGGTTTCTTAAGTGGCTCTCGAGTGACAACCTATTGAGTCTGTTTTACAGGGCATCCAACCTGCACAGTGTCACTTTACAGGCTGAGCAAACCAACACATTTACATAATCCAACAGAGAATAGAAATTGTTTAATTGCCTGCATTCTCATAAAATGTTGAAGCATTTCCTAGCGCTGCAGAAGGCTCATAGCCTGAAACTGACTAATGCACTGTATTTCATCTGTATGCTTCTTGTTTGTTGGTTGGGTGCCCTCTATAACCTCAGTTAATTGAAGGACAGGACCTGATCAACTGCAAGTCTGTCCTTAGTATCCTGTTGTACCCAATAGCTCTGTCTGAAGTCCAAATTATCAATTGCTTAATCCGATACAAAATACCCCCCCCCCCGGTACAATGAGCTAGGGATGGAGAGGAAGGAGTCCATCCAGTGTAACCCAGACCCTTGGGGTAGATTCTCAAAAGGAATACAGTAGCTGAGTCATAGTTTTCATGTTGTTCCCTTTATGGATTTTTGTTGAAGGTAGGATGTAGATGATAAGAAACTCTTTGGTGCAAATCTTTCCTCAAATGCCCCTTACAGCTCCATATTCCCTTTAGTGTGTAAGGTGAAATAAACTGCTACCACTAACCTCCTCTCCACCAGCCCAAGTCTGCAGAATTCAAATGAGAAAAACCCTTATGCCATGTTGCCTATGGAAAAAATCATAATGTCCCTTTTGTTTCACAAAGTCATGCTTTATCTTTAAGCTTTTAGTGTGTCTTGCAGAAGTACACATGTACATGTTACCATTAACAGCAGCCTGATTGGTCATAAACAAAAGCAGTTCATGTATGGGTGTGTTGCAACTCAGGTGTTGTGTCTCCCAATTCAGCTACACCTGTGCATAGCCTTGATTCAGTCATCCAGAAGAGTATACTGTACATATCCAGAGAATGTCCAATAGTAACCCAGTTTACCTTTCCCAGAACAAAGGATCTGCAGGTTGGGGTAATAGTATCCGGGCAGTCCAGCACACATTTTCCCTGCATGTTAGACTCTCATTCTATGAAGAATGTCTTATGCACAAGTGTCTAGGAAATGAACTTGTATAGGGGAGCATGTTTAAATTTTTAATTTGTTTTTGATCAACCTTGTTTGATAATATAGTAATGGTGACTTGTATTCTGCAGTTATAGTTGTAAGAGTGGTCTCACTTACATACTTAGGATATTATAACCACCATGTTCTGTTCATACTGCTCATACCCTAAGACCCCATACCAATGGGATGCAGCCTTTACAACTATAAGAGGGGTTTGCTCAGCAATGCTACCATGCAGTACAGGCCAGACTATCAGCAACAAGGGCTCCCTGCAATATGGACAAGGCATTGTTCTCAGGTGTCAGCCTGTTCTCAAGCTCATTTAGAGTTCTTACTTGAGATCCCAGTCGAAATCTCATTACTGATTCTTTCTCATTTATACTCCATGTTTCTCACAACTAGCTGCACCTAACTGTGGTTCTTCTATTCTCACCCAAAGAGATCACAAACAGTCCAATAACTTTAGTGGCCTTCTGAAACCTGGCACACCTAGTTCCACACCTAGGGTCTCTGATTTATTTGTTTGCCTCACATCATGGAGCCCCCACAGCCTTGGCCCAGTGACAGGTGTCCCTGGAGACATTTCTATTCAACTGAGTGCCCATTTCCAGCACAGCTGGGAACCCACTCCTCAGCACTAAGGTCTCTGCTTCCCCAACTCTTTCTATCTCTCTCATCTGTGCCACCCTCTTGAGTGTGTAAAGTTCATAATTGTTACTACTGTATTCACTTTTACTACAACTTTCAGCCTGCAGCATGCCAATGATAAGATCAAGTCACATGCCTAGAAATGCAGCGAATTTAAAATCTGCAGGTGAAGTGAACACGAAGTGGCCACTTTGCGTTAGTGCAATGCTACGTGAAGTGGCCATTGAGGAGTGCTCACTTCACCTTGTGATTATGACTTGAGTTCGCATTGTTATTCCACCTTAACGCAAAGTAAGGTGGAATTACAGCAATAGGCACTTTAGGCAGCCCCCCCCACACACACATCACGTGGCTTACAGTACTGTAAGTCACATGCTTTAGCCAGGCAGGAAGGAAGTGAGTCATACCTGCAGATACATTCACTTTCTCCTTTGCAGAGGTAGAAGGAGGAAGGATAGTGTAGGAGATGAGTGTTTATTTGTTGCTTTCTTAAACTTCATAATAACCAACAGCTTTTTTAAAAGCTAATTCTTTAGTTTTTGATGTAGTGTTTTGTGAGTTCTTTTTTTGTGACTGATTTATTTGTTTTATAAGTTTTGTTTCATGTAAGTGTGTGTGTGTGTGTGTGTGTGTGTGACTGTGCGTGTGTGAGACTCTCTGTGACTGTGTGTGAAGTCGGTTGTCATTGTCGCGTGACGCGTCACAGTGGAGAGGGAAGGAGAGGTTTGTTGGGTTATGGACCAGGGACAGTCTGTGGCCCATGGTGACCAGAGGGGAGTGTGGACACATGGGGGTCAGCATGTGTGGGTCTCGCTGGACCGCTCCCAATTATTTGGTCCTGCCCCCCCCTCCAGAAGCAGCAGTACCACCAGTGCCACTGCCACATCCAGCAAGTCCACTGCCACCACCACCACCACCACCAGTACCAGCTTCAGGAGCTCCAGCAGCACCATCTCCCACTCCACAGCAGCAGGTGGAGCCCCCCCAGGTGCATGACAGTGCTGCCGGCAATACATCTGCCCTTGTTGTGTCTGGTCTCTCCCGCAGCTCGATAGTCTGGCAGTTTTTCAACTGTGTTGGGGGGGACAAGAGCATTGTGATGTGCCTGATTTGTGGTGTGCAGGTGCGCTGTGACCCCCGGGGGACACATCTGGGGACTGGGGGCCAGAGGACACACATGCTTAACCACCACAAGGTGGAGTGGAAGGCTGCCACAGAACGGGCCAGTCCTCCACCTGCTGGCCCTTCTGTGGCAGCTGCAGTGGGTGGTGCTGCTGCTGTTGTCTGTTGCCAGAGCAGGAGGAGGGCCACAGCAGCAGCTACTGCTCCACCACTACCCCCACCACTGCCACCAGCATCACCCTCACCACCACCACTACCTGGCTTTCCTCCCACAGCAGTGGACCCCGTCACAATGCCTGCAAAGCGGTCAGAAATAGCAATGCTGTGGGCTGCAATGGAGGAAAGCAATCAGAGGATGGGTGCTGTCCAGCAGCAGATGGAGCGGATCGAGCAAGAGCAGCTGCAAATAGTGTTGATGCTTCATCTGCTGCCGGAACATCATGGGATAGAGCATTAGGTTTTGTTTTCTGCACACCTCCCTCCCCGTCTACTGTACTGTTTTGTGTTTTGTTTGTTTAATACCAGACAGAGGGAAGGCCACAGTATTAGTTTAAAGGGAAGCAGTCACAACAGGATCACTCATCCTGCCCTGCAAAGGCTTACCCTCTGGTTAAACTTTTCAGGTTATGTATTTTTCACGCCCGCAACATACTTTTATCGCATTAAAGAAACGTCAGCAACTTGGAAGTATGGCAGATGCTATGGGGGCTCCATTATGTGTAAAGGTGCAATGGCGATGCACCATGTGCTTCAATACAAAATTATTTGAAGCGCATGGTGCGTCTCTGCCGCACCTTTCTTTTACACATAATGGGGCCCCCATAGCGTCTGCCATCCTTCTGGGTCACTGACCTTTCTTTATTAAAATAAAGTATGTTGCAGCATGAGAAAAATGCTGCAACATACTTAAAAGGCTTAACCGGAGGGGAAGTCTTGCACTGGGCAGGACGCAGGAGCTCCTGTTGCTGACTACTTCCCTTTAAATATATACATGCACATACAGTCATACATGCTCCTTATATGGGTACCTTACCTCCAGGGTAATCTTTCTTACTCCACTAGTCTCACATTCCATAGTGCAATACTTTTCTGGCAAAAACACTTGTAATTTCAGTAAACCAGGTCCCGGAGGACTTCCCATTCTGAAGAGCCGCCCAAGTTCTGCCAACGCACTCAGCAGTTTTATGACGTGATGCCAGGGAGAGCATGGGGGCGTGCTTTATTAAAGTGAATGGCTGGCAGCTTTCCAAATGTTTCTTTATGTTATAATGGTCTGTCTGTAGTGAAACGTGGGCACATTTCCACTAACAAGGCTCTTGTTAGGAATGCCACGTTTCACCGCTTCTTAAGTCGGGGCGGAACTTGGGCAGCTCTTCAGAATGGGAAGTCCTCCGGGACCCGGTTTACCAAAATTATGAATGTTTTTGCCAGAAAAGTATTGCACTATTTAAGGACATGTGGAGCAACAAAGATTCCTCAGGAGGTAAGGCACCAATATATTGGGTGCAATACCATCCATAACTATGTAACTTGGCGAATCTCTTTAAAGCAGCAGTGTAACAATCTGTTGAAACATTTGACCTATACTTTTTTATGCTATTTTACATTGCCACTTTACTTACATCCTGACTTGTATGATACTATTCTTTCCAGTATTTGAGTCTGCTTTAGTACTTTTTTTCATGTCTGAGATAATAAAAGAAGCACTCCTTTTAATATGGTGCAGATAGGTCTTCATCACTATTTTGTGCTGTTTTTCTCCATCAGTTGTTATATATTACTTCTGTTATCAAATTAGCAATTATGCAGCAATCAGTGTTTTATGACCTCACAGAACAATAGTTGTTCAAAAACAGCTGCAAATAGTGATAAGAGCCTGGTCAGAACAATATTAAATGGCGTGGTCCTTTTTTATTTTCATACATGAGAAAAAGTAGTAAAGCAGACACAAATTGTGAAAAGAAGGGTATCATACAAGTCATGAGGTAACTAGTGGCTGGCAATGGCGGCAATGTAAAATAGCATAAAAAAGTATAGGCCAAATTGTCAGCACATTGTTGCAATGCTGCTTTAATTTATAATTTAAGTATGACACTATGTGCTCACAATCACAACACACAAAATGCATCTGTCTTCTGTCCAGAAAATTCACAAGTGCTAAGGAAGTGTAATGGGATCGTCACACCACATGCAAAGTCCCGCGGAATTTATTGCGCAGTCACTCGTGTGCAGTGGTCACACAGAGTCCTCAGATTTTTTCCTGCATGCCCAAAATGCATCCGTCTTGTGTCCAGAAAATTGACAAGTGCTAAGGAAGTTAAATGGGATCGTCGCACCACATGCAAAGTCTCCCAGAATTTATTGCGCAGTCACTCATGCACGCAGAGCCCCAGAATAAAATGATGGCTGTGAGCGAACTGTTGCTGGTCCAATGTGTGCTGCGATTCTAGCAAATGCAATGTGATCATCTCAACTGGATGGAAGGGTGCCCTATGTCTGTACACTAATAGTAGCCTTGGTGAGTTGACATATATAGACATATATTTCTGTATTTTGTAGGTGAGGGGGGTTGACATGGACATGTACTCATGGTATTGTTCTTTATCATAGGTCACAGATACTGTTGATGTGCATACTCCAGTGCTCGATGAGAACTTTTTGCGTAGAAATTTGCAATGGATAACTCTCGAGCATATGAAGGTAAGTATTATTTTTTTTTGGGTGGGGGGAAGCATTTTTGCAGGTTTGTCTGTAATGGTTTCTTATTTTGTTTTTCTTCACAGATTTCATCTGCATCCTTCTCAAGTCTGGTGTTAATGATGGTCATGGTCATCTAATGAAATGACTTCTGCGTGTTGCATGTGCGCCCCAGCCCAGGCCGGGGGGGGGGTGCTGATGTTGAAGAATTTGTTTAAAAAAGGCCACTTTGTCAGAACAACAAAGCATCTGGAAGTTTCCTAAAAAAAAAAATGAATGACTTCTTATAACTTAATTGTTATGTGTCCCTCCCTGGTTCTCAAATCTCAATCCCTAAAGTCAAGTTACATTTCAAACCCCACATCTTGTCAACTAACACAACCTGTGTGCAATATTTGCTGCAGTCTTTACAAAACAATGAAATGGATGAAATAAAATCGTCATACTTACCAGAATGGATTTCACATGGATATTGCATCGCTTCCTCTCTGTACGGTACAGCTACAGTACCATTCCCAACGAGTTTTAGCAATGGAGCCTTTTTTTGTTACCCTGTAAAAGAAACAAAAGAAGTGTACTGTATGTGTTTTACCATTGCGGCTCTGAAAAGCTACAGAAAACAAAACATACAACTAAAGGAAGTGAAGCAGCATAACAAACATGAGTATACATACTCACTTTATAGTTTAAATATTAAGAAGCTTTGTGTCTCTGGCTGATGGATGTGGTGGTCTGGACAGACTCAGGCTCAGTGGTGGCGGTGGCTAACATCAGTCCCGGTAGTGGTGGTCCGGGGGGCAGACAGACTCATGGTGGCAGTGGCTAATATTAGTCCCGGTGGTGGGGGTCTGGGGGGGCAGACAGACTCATGGTGGCAGTGGCTAACATCAGTCCCAGTGGTGGTGGTCTGGGGGGGAACACCACCTTTTAAAACCTTCAGTTACAACCTGCCAACATTAACCACATCATCATCCTCATAAAGAAAGCTGCCCTCACAGTCATCGATGTCCGAAGTCGGACCACTGGGAAATTCTTTCTCCATTGTGTCATCATCTACATCAGTGGTGGGCTGTTTCAGGCAGCCACTGCTACCAGGATGCTCCATTTCCACATCAGCAAGACCACCATGACTAGGCCGGGGTATGAATACCGAGGTTGCAGTCTCTGCTGGTATGTGCCTCTCATTCATTTTAATGAATGCTAGCAAACTAACATTTGCAGGAGACAGGTTTGCCTGACGATCCCTGACTATTGCACCTGCTGAGCTGAATACCCTCTCAACACTCACACTGGAATGTGGGCATGTGAGGTACTTCAGTGCCACTGCAGTCAGCTCTGGCCATTCACTGACCTTGCCACTCCAGTACAAAAGAGGATCTTCAGTTATTGTCAGATGCCTGTTTTCAGACAAATATGACTCAACCATTCTCCGTGCCACACTAAGTCCAATTGTTGATGCATCATCCTGTTCTCCCGAATCGTTTATTTCACAAATACCCACTTGGGACAAAGCCTCCCAAAGTGGGTTGGTGCCAGCCACTTTGGATGACAGACCACCTGGAACTGCAGTCCCCTTCCCCCTGCAGGATATGCTTGATGGTCCTCCAGGTACACCTTCAGCCAGATTATGCTGCTGAGGTTTACTGACCTTGGCACGTGACTTCTGTGCCCCATGAACCAAGTGCACCAGTTGACCACTGATATTTTTTACCTGTTCAGGCCCTCCCTCCAGTACTGATGCAATTCCATGTTTGTATAGTGGGTCTAGCATTGTTGCTATGGCAAAGTTGTCACTACGCTGAATGCTCACAATGTGACAATTCTGGTCGAATACTGTCAGCTTGTGTTGCAGCAACATATTGCTATCACCGTCTCTGGCAACATCAAGACTATGTTGTACATTTATTTATTTTATTTATTTATTTCGTTTTTGTTGACCGGGTAAGTGCACTAGACAAATCTTGCCTATTTTCAGGCACGACCCGGGGGAGGGGGATACAGATGAATGCCAACTGACCTTGAACCAGATTAAGCTGTTGGTGGTATTTTTAGGCAGACTCGCCACTTATTGCCTGTGTGGCATGTTCAAAAGGCTGCAAAATTGTTATTACAGAGTCCATGAGGTGCCACTGTTCAGTTGTCATAGACATGGAGGCCTCAGAACTGTCACGGCTAGTGTGCTTAACAAGATATTCTGAGATGGCTTTGTACTGTTCATACAACCTCTCTGCCATGTATAAAGTGGAGCTCCATTGGGTGGCAACTTCCAGCTTCAAGCAGTGCTGAGGCAGGCTGTTTTGTATCTGCAACTGCCGCAGTTGGTCACAAGCTTTTCCAGATCTTGAAAAGTGAGAGCAGATATGTCGTGCAACAGTCAGCATTTCCTTTATATCAAGGTGCTGCAGAAACTCCTGAACCACAAAAATTTAAACAGTGGGCCATGCGCGGAACATGGAAAAAATACACTGTTCGTGATGCATTTCACCACATTTGACCCATTGTCACTTGCTATAAACCCAGCTCTCAGGGACAGAGGATTTAGCCATCTGTCAATTTCAGTAAGTACCACGTCCAACATGTTCTCACCAGTGTGTGAACAGGTCACACTGTGCATAGCAATCGTTGCATGCTGTCGAATTCCTGGAAGATTGCTACCGCGACAATCCACCTTACTGCACTGATTATTCACACTATCAACATCACAAACAACCCCCGGCACCTGCGCCCAGTGTGCAGTTATACACAAATATGAACTCCCCACCATTTTGCCACTTGTCCACATATCCATACTTAAATGGATGAATGGAGAGGAAGAATGTTGAAGGGCATGTCTTACTGAGTTGGACACAGTGCGAAACAACTCGGGGACAGCACGGGCAGAATAGTATGTCCTGGATGGGACTTTCCATTTTGGACAGGCACATGCAGCAAATCACCGAATCCCAGAATTCTCCACAAAGGAGAAGGTCAAAAGATAAATTGCCAGCATTTCCGCTACAGCAACATTGAGTTCACATGACACTGCATGATTCGGAGGGTACTTCAGCTTTTGCGCAAAAACACTCTGTAAGGTGGGCTGACTTAATTGTTTTACATGGGGTGTGTTGATCACAAATGGTTGTGCTCTGTGATGAATGGCATTGGCAGGGCATGGAGAGTGGACATTTGATGAAGACGGTTGCACAGGTGATGATGACAAACCCAGAAATGCTGTTATTTTGCCAGATTTGCCAACCAGGGTTGATGTACCACTTGCACTAGATACTGCATTCACCACCACCACCACCACCACAAAAACTGCTACTCTCACCAGCACTGGACAACATTTCAAAGTCATTATGGTCCTTCACCTCATCATACCCATAGTAATCCTCTGCTCTTACTACCACACTACTGCACATGTTTAATTTCCTACTGGGCTTAACAGTCATGGAAGGGGGTAACATGCTGGCTACGGTTGCCGGTGATGCGGGTGAATGCCTCACTGTGGTATTAGCTGCCAGCTTGTGCTGAGTCCACAGTGTCAAGTGCCTATTCTTAAGATGTGTATGCTGTCTTCCTGTGCCCAGATGGCGTCCCTTTTTACCTCAACTCACACGCACATGGCAAACCTGGCAGATTGCAACTGAATCATCATTTGCATCTTGAACAAAAAAATCCCAAACAAGGGATTGTGATGCTCTGCTTTTAACATGTCCATGATGTGACTTATTTAAGTCTGTTAATTTAAGCACTGAAGTGGGGGGGGGCACGTGATGTTTCGGGCACTGCACACCTGGACTGCAACTGACCACCACGACTACCTATCATATTGATTACTGGGTCATCATCATCAACTAAAACCAGTAGATCAAAAGTTTTTATGGGGGGGGATTCCTGCAAACAGACTCAGACACAGCCACTTTTATTTTTTTTTCTCCGGTTCCCAACTGGAGTCAATTACATCATAATCATATTCATCAACATCACACACATCCACATCTTCTGCTTGGATGCTAGCATGTGGACTGCATGTTGCAACAACAGCAACATCATCATCATCACATTAATCATCAGCATCTACACCACCATCACCTGATATTTTTTCACCACACTGTGAATCACTGCATGGAAAATGCATGACGTTAAGTGCCACGGTGGACGGAATATCACACTGTATGCTTACGCTGACATAATCATCAGAATCCTCAGGTTCAGTTACTGGGATGTTACTGGGAAGTATGACATCTACGCTGCCACTCACTTGCACTGCTTCACACTCAGTATTTTTGGATACGGGACACTGGTCGGAATTAGAACTTGATGCAACAATACTAATACTACCTCCACCACCACTAACACCAGTAACACTAACACCACCAGCTGGGAAAACATCATCTCCTCCAACTATTAGTGAACCTACTGATTGGGCTGTAAAAAACATTGCCGGAAAAATATCTTTTCTTACATCAGCAATGCATTTCTGCGTCTGCGAACTACTACCACGCCCACAGACCATCTTACTGCCAACATTGCCATGGAGAGAAACAGCTTTGCTTGCACATCTCTTTGCAGGCATTTTGGGGCACCACCCCCAAATATTATAACCAAATTCAGATTTCAATATGTTCACTCTCTGATTGGAGGGACGCTGGATGTGAAGCCAAATAAACAACTGTGGCTTCAGCGACAGATAAGAGACTACTCTGAGACTGTCATGGAATTAAAACAACTTCAGTAACCAGTGGTGCTGATGAGGTCACAAAAACAATCCAATCTGGTAAAAAATACCTTTTGAACATGGGGGTGGGGGGGCACTGAATGCAGATAGTGCTGATTTTTATGGCACTACAAGCAGCAAAACTAAGAACAGATACCATGATCGCAGTACAAAATAAGGCAGCTGCAATGGATAGCAGGTTCACACTGCTGCACTTGCAATTACACTAGTCTCTGGCACAATAAAAGGTGTATTATTTGATGCATGCAACACTGCACACACACTCACACACAGAACAGTTTGGGTGGGATATTCAGACTGCGCCAAAAAGATGCACAATAGAGGAAGCAGGCGCAAGGCCAGTGTGCCATGGTGCAACATGCGTGATATTCAAACCATGCGCAGGACAAGGTGTGCCTGCGCAATGTGGCTGAATATCATGCCCGATGTGCCATAGCACAACAAGGGATGCACAATGTAGCAGGGTCAATGCACAATAGCACCCCTAGGGATGCACAGGGTCTAAGAAAGAAAGCAGCTGAGTAGCAGCCACGGATGCCCCATGCACCAAGGGGCATGCACCAGGACAGACAGCCCCCCCTGGTCCCCTCAGGGCAAGGCCCCCATGAGCTGCACTACCAGAAGGGTGCAGAATGGACCACTGGCCCATGTCCCCTGGTGCTGAACCAACAGCAGATGTGACCCAGCAGTCTCCACCCACTGGGCAAGGCGCCCCTGCACCATCCCCTGGCCAACAGAGACTGGAACACAAGGAAGGCCAGGCCCCACCCATGCCACAGCACCACACCAATGCTAACCACCCCCAGTACAGTGAGTCTGAGACACCAAGCCCAGAAGCATGACCAAACAGTGCATGGCACTGAAGGCATACCCCACCACTGTGCCAAGGTAACCAGTGGCTCCAGGGCACAATACATATGTACCATATCCCCACTGTGACCACCCACCACATGTGGTGACACCACCCACCGACATCACCACAATCCACACAAGGCCCCCAGCATGGCCCCCACAGAGGCACAGCAAGGTGGGTGACCCAGCACCAATACCCGAGGGACCCTGCATGTGAGATGGACCGCCTTGGATGCTGCCACCAGCAGGTAGGCACACCAAACACAGGACCTGAGCACAGTCCTCCACCCGTACACACACCCCATCCCTGCACCAGCCCCACCAGACACCACAGCACCCTCCAGTGGCACATGGAGGCATGCGCCACACAGGAGGCAACACAGGGCACACACAGGGCACACACAGTGCCCCCCCATCCAAGTCCCATGGGTACCCTGGCATACTGCCACACAAAGCAGTGCAAAAGATGCTGCCATTGCAAAGCCCATGGTTCCATGTACCTGCGGCCTGGCCACCACCATGTTGCTGGTAAGCCTGCCATGTGGCAGGCTACCCATGCACCTGGCCACCCTGATGGCAGGTGCAGGGGCCTGTGACCAGGCCACTGCCTGCATGCAGCAGGACACCATGTGACAGCCACCAGACCAAAGGCACCACCCCAGTCACCATGGATGGCATGGAGGGGGCAGACAAAAGCTCCGCCCACAGTGGCAACAGGGACAGACGTGCAGTAGACCAGGGCCAGGATGGCAGCTGCAAGTGTGCCATGCCTGGCAGGTGGCAGGTATGGACTGCCCCTGAAGGCACGCCAGCAGCCAAGCATGTGGTGGTGGGGTTGGCACGACTGTGCATACCACAGTTGCACATGGCGGTGGTGTAGCTGCAATGGTCACAGCCACACAGGCATGGCACACACCAACAATGCCAGCTGGGATGTGGCACATGCACCCTAGCCTGCTGCACACAGGCATACAGTGCACAAGACACACCACACAGGCCCCTGAAAGAGTCCATGGCCCCCACCCACACCAATGGCGGAGCCCCACCAGACACACCCACGGCCAGGCCAGCATCACCTCACAGTAGACATGCACACCATCGTAGCAAGACTCCCATGCACCCGCTGCAAATCAGAGACTGACATGGACATAGGTATAAAAGTATATATTATGAAACAACAGAACAGCATCAAAAACTATGTACAGATATGCACAATGGGTGAGGGAATGTGCAAGGATGCAATGGGGGAAGGGGATAGGGCAGGGGACAATGGGAAAGGCAAAGGTGGGGGACATGGAATGTGGGGTACAGTCTGGGGAGGGATGGAGTCTGAATAGTCACTGCAGGCCCTACCAGTGGCACCAGTCTTCTCTCTCCTCCCTGTGGCGTCTGTGGTGCTGCCAACGGTCACCCCTGTCCATCCTCTCCAGCATCTCCAGCATGGCTTGGGTGACATGCAGGATCTCCTGGAGTGTCCGCTCCATGGCCGCCCAGCACGGTCCACCTGGGACAAGGGAGCAGAGACAGTATGACTGACTGGTCTGACCAGCGCAGCCCACCCAATGTGCATGGCGTGCATCAGTGGCCTGCACCCCTGGGATGGCATGTGACCACCCACAGAGAGTGTGCCAACATGATCCACCTACCCAGGTACCCGAAGCCATGCAAACCACTGCACACCATCACCACCCATGCACCACACATCACCATCCTGGCCATCTGGCATCATGGCTATACAGTGGGAAGGCAGTGGCACAGCCAGGCGCCGAGTGCACCCACAGCTCACCTGCAACACCCAACCACATGTGCTGTCCTACAGGACAGTGCAGAGGGTACCACAGGATGTGCACGGCTGGAGGGGCCATGTGCAGAGGGTCCATGGACACCACCACCCCTGCAACCCACCATGCACAGGTGTATAGGGAATCATGGTACTCACCTGCGTCCCAGTCAGCAGGGCACTGCTGACCCCCAGCACCACCACTGTGCCCTCCCTGCATGACATACTGTCTCCCCGGCCTCACCTCCTATGTTGTCCTGCCCATGATGTTCCTGGGCCATCCAGGCCCTACGGTGGTCCTCTGGGCCTGGGGGGAAACTAGTAGAGAGGCACATCAGTACATGGCTGACCCATAGACCATCCCCCAAGTGCATGTGCCCACACAGCCTGTCTGTGCTGTGGTGGCTCAGGGTGGGCACAATGCACCCCCACAACTGACAACACAGGTGCTTCCCCCCCTGGCAGCATGGTCTGCCAAACCCTGTGCCCCAAGGACAGTCGGATATGACTAGTGATGGTAAAGGAGCATCTACCTGGCTGTGGCATGGCTCCCGGCTGGGCTCGTGCCTGCAGTTGACCCAGGTAGTTGGGGTCACGCCGCTGGAGGTCCCCATAGTGGTGCTGACACTGCTTCCCCTTACGTATGCTCCCACTGGCCTCCTCAAGGCCCTCAGCAACCTCCTGCTACACCTCTATGCGAGGGGCTCCACAAGAGCCACCAGGTTAGACAGCTTGATTGCACTCCACACAGGAACTCTGGTGCGCAGCATCATGCAGTCAGTGCTTGTCTCAAAATGGCACCCGGTAGCACACGTGTCCCACATGCTGAGACAGCATGGTACTGTGCTGCCAATTGCAATCATGCTGGCACCGGACTTCACAATAAGGGGGCAGCCATGCAGATGCATGGCACCTAGAGGGCAAAGGGCAGCTGCAGGGTCAAGGGTCTGTCCACACACTGAGCACCACTGTGCTATTGGGAGGCACCTGTATGGTGCATGGTAGGGTGCTTGTGTGTGCCGACATGCAGTGGCCTACTGCGCAGAGGCAACATGGTTCCCACGGTGCACCATGGCATGTGTTTCCCAATGGACATACTGTGCACGAGCGTCACTGGTACAGCAGTGGCTGTGCACTGTACTGCCTCCAGCACACGGACCGTATGCTGCACAGCTAGCATACGTGTCAGCACAGCATGCATGCATGGTGTGGGGCCGATTGCGCATGTCACAGTGGTGAGCCACAGCCTGAGCATGCTCAACACCATTGTGCAAGGTGCAGCCACGCGATATTCAGCCAGGATATGCAAATCAGTTCATGAGCCATTCCACAGTGCATCCACTGCATTTGCATCCCATTACAGTTGTGCATGTCCTCATTTGCATGCGATGCGCTATAAAAGCAACATGGAAATGCACAGGCCATGGATCGGTGTTGCAGCCTTTGGAGGTAGGTGCCATGCTGTGGAGACATGGGGACAGTGGTCTGGGAGGGCTGTATGGGTCTGCAAGGTCCATGATAACACCTGTCCATCTCCCCAGGCACAAGCATGACCGAGCATGAGAAGGATGAGGAGCAGGGAAGGGTGCGGAAGCGGAGGCCCAATTTCACCAGGGCAGAATCAGATGCCCTGTTCGAGGCCTACCTCAACAGGGAGCCACTGCTCAGTGGACAGAAGGGCACACCACAGGCCCATGCTGCTGTGTGGGGCAAGGTGGCACGTGCAGTCAACCAGCAGGGCAGCCACCAGTGTTCCATGCAGGAGTGCAAGAAAAAGATTGGCATGGACAAGAGGATGATTAAGGACAAGGTGGCTGCCATCAGGGCAGTGTGTGCAGCCACTGGTGGGGGCCAGCAGGACGTGCCTCGCCTGATGCCACTGGAGGAGCTGGTGGCTGGTAGCATGCAGCATTGTGCCACAGAGGGCGTTCCTGGTGGAGGTTTCCAGAAGGGCGGCAGCCCATCACTACTTGGTAGGACCGGTGCTGGCAGTGTGTGGGAGGTGGGGGGTGGGCTCCTGGGCCAGGCAGGATCACTAATGGTACTGTGTTCCTTTATAGCTCCTGAGCATCTGCATGGGGCAGTGGTAGTGGGTGTGTCCACCGAGGGGGTGGCTCTGGAACCGGTGGAGTGCCCATCCACCTCCACAGGTGTCCGAGGGACCGACTGCCTGCAGTCCTGCACAGCTGTCTGGACTGATGCCTGTGGTGTGGGTGCAAATGAGGCCCTGGCTGTGTTCCAGCATGATGCCAGTCACATTGTCTTGTGTGTTGAGATGCATATCGGAACCAACTCCAGCACCGATGATAATGTGATGCACGTCCCGTACAGTGATGTTGGTGGGTCACAGGGGGATCCCATGAATGGCATCCACCTAGGCAGCAGTGCATGCAGCACCAGCATGGCTGCCTGCACATCAGGCCCTGTGCTGGCCATGTCTACGGCATCCAGTGGGGCAGCACTGGTGTGCAGCCGTGGTAGTGGGGTTGGTGGTGCTGCTGCAGCCACACTGGTGGCACCCGACGATCGGCGGCCGGAGGGGCAATGGCAGCAGCTGGAGTGTGTTGACATGGGGACAAGACAGGAGGCGGCAGCAGTGCACAGCATGATGATGTACCCCAGGATGGCACCACCATGTGGCACCCAGTGTCATGGAGCGCTGTACCGCAGGGCCAGGAACAACATGGGGGCCAGCATGCTGGCCATGCGGACGACCCCTTGGACGACCACAGCCATCTTCTGCAGGCCTCTGTGGATCAGCAGGTGTGGCTCATGGATGTGGTGGATACACTCTGTGCAGAGCTGCACCAAGCAGCGGTGCAGTGCAGCAGGAACCATGCCCTGCTCCTGGTAGAGTTGGCCCAATAGCGGGCGGATGTGACCGCAGCCATTGACAGGCATACCAGTGCATTGGTGACTGCCATGGCTACAATGGCCGACTGGCCGTATGCTCGTCCACCACACACCCCGCAGAGTACATTGCCCACCCCCCGTTCTTGGCATCAGGCGACCCCTGCCATGTTGACACCGGGTTCAGCTGTGTACATACCAAGCATGCCTGGTGTGGGCATATTTGGTGGCCTGCAGACACCTGCATGGACATGGTCGTGTTCACGCAGTGTCACCCATGGGGGACCATCGGTGCCACCCTATGAGGCCACACGTCAGACTGTTATGGCTGGCAGGTCTCAGCGGGGCGGCCCACGAATCCGTGGTGGCCATGCTATTGTGCAGCATGACTGATCCTTCCCCCTCCACGACTGCTGTCTGCTGCAGCCCAGTGTGCACTGTGGTGTTCTGTGTGTGCACCTGGGTGCTGTGCCCTGTCCTGCACTCACACAGTCCCTGTGTACACCCTCCCAGCTGCTGGCCACTGTGGCATGTGCATGATGATGCCAGCATAGCGCTGACCGCCACTGTGCAACGGTGCTCAGTGTCTGAGGCACAGACAGTGCCAGCCACTGGGTGTGGTAGAGTTGGGTCCTGTGTAGGTGTGGGGGGAGTCTGTGGGGGTGGGTGTGCGTGTGGCCCTGTGGGCATGAGTTGAGGTGTGAGTACCTGTATGTGCATGCCACATGCAGCCCTGCTGTTCCCTGCCTTTCTGTGCAGGCCCCCACCCATTCCTACTCCCCTGTCACTGACTGTCCCCGGTGTCTTCCCCTGCCTGGCTGTCGGCTGTGCCCTTGCCCCTGGTGCTTGCATGTGTCCCTGTTGACCTACCTGTGTGGACCAAAGTGCTCCTCTGCAATGGTGTCCCAGTGCTGCTGGTCCACCTGGGCCAGCTGGGGATCCCTTCACCCAGAGGGTGGCTGCCCAACACCAGCTGGCCTGGCATCCTCATCAACTCCAATGCTGTCCCCCTCCTTAACCTCAATGGCTATCCCACAGTCAGTGGCCATATTGTGCAGGATACAGCAGACCAGGAATAGCCCACAGGCCTTTGAGGGGCTGTACTGTAGGGCACCACCTGACGTGTGTAGGCAATGGAACCGTGCCTTCAGCAGCCCAAACACTAGCTCAATGATATTCTGTGTTGTGGCCTGTGTCTCATTGTACTGTTGCTGTGCTGGGGTCGTGGGGCACCGGTATGGTGTGAGCAACCAGGGCCGCAGTGGGTACCCACTGTCACCTGTGTGGAGAGAGATATCGTTAGCATGGTGGTCTGTGGCACTGTGCCACTGGCCTTCTAGGCTGTTCCCCATGGCACCCTTGCCCATGCTCCACCCCCCATCTGCACCCTTTGTCTGGTGTGCACTGCATATTCACCTACCAGATGGCCAGTGGGGATGTCTCCTTTCTCGAACCTATGGCACAGTGCAGACTGGTGCCAGATGAAGGCATTGTGTGCTCCCCAAGGGTGTGTGGCACAGACATTGATTATGCGCCCCCTGGCATCGCACACTACCTGGCAGTTGACACTTGGGTATCCCTTGTGGTTGATGTATGTTGCCCCCTCTGGGCCAGGTGGCATGCGGATGCCAACATGGATGCAGTCTATGGCCCCAAGCATGCCAGGCAACCATGCTACCCTGTGGAACTCCTGTATGTTTGCTGTGCATTCCGCCTGTGTGCTGGGGAAATGGATGTACTCCGTAGCATGTGACAGCAGTGCACTGAGGAATTATGTGAGTAGGCGTGACGTGGCTGACTGGGTTATGCCTGTCGTGTCACCTGTTGGTCTCTGGAAGGTGCCCGTGGTGAACAGGCACATGATAGTTGTGATTTTTGTCTCCATGGACAGCGCATGGCTCCATCATGTGGGTGCATGCATCTCCTCACTGCACAGCTCACAGAGCCACCTCAGAATGGTCCAATTTAGATGGTACTGACCCACAATCTTGATGTCACTGTACAGCTCAAAACTGACACAGGCACAGTACAGCCTGTTCTGGGCATATCACCGCCGGGCCAATCCACGTGCATGACTCCCTGCTGCCTGCCTCCTCACACCCCTCATTACCACTTCCATCTGGAAGGTGGTACTGGTCATGTCCCTAGTTGGTGTTCTCCCCCTGGGTGGCTGTCTACCTGGTCCTCCCCCAGCTGTGTGCTGCTGGTTCTGCCCCTGCACCAGGTGCACCCCTGGCACGTCACCATTGTGTGCCCTGCCTCTGCCCCACTGCTCTCCTTCCTCTGTGGCATGCTCAGGCCCTGATGCACATGCACCCACTCACACCTACACTCACTCACTCACACACACACACACACACTCACTCTCACATGCCTTCTGTGGCCTCCCCTCCACCACTTGGCCATGCCTGCCCCCTACTTCTTTGTGTAGCTCCCTGCCACTCTGTCTCCACACTCCCCCGCCATGGCTTCTCTGTAGTGCATTCTTCCTCCCCTCACTTGCTCCCTTTTCTATTCGCTCATATCCGCCGTCGTGCAACTTCCGCTTGCTCAACTATTGCACACGTCACCTGCTGTTGAATATCGCACTGCGCACATTATTCCTGGTACCACCCCCTGCACTTGTGCATGCATTCATTACTGTTGCACTGTGGTGCATTGCGTTTTGTACAACGTATCCATTGCCGCTGAACATTGCGCTTTGGTGCATGTCCGCTCTTGCGCGGGCACATCCCTATTGCGCATGGCACAACTGCTCTGAATATCCCACCCTTTGTGTACAATGCTGAATGAGGAATATGCCACAAATGCAAAAGTTCAGTACTATGCCACATTACGTATTGTAAATTTGTAATGTAAACAACCTGAACTTATGAACTGCTGCACCATATCCACACAACAAACAGCAAGAACATTTCTATTACTGATAATATTACTGTGTATACATTAACACAGTCAGTTATACAACAAAAAACAAAGAAATCACTGTTTCTCCAACTTAAACCTACCTATACCACAGATACGCCCCTCCCCAAAGCACACTTTCACTGTCTTTCACCACACACACTCAATGTTGTAAATTAACATTCAAAATCCACAAAAAAACAAAAATGCTCCATGATATGAGCATAGAAGGGTTTCCTACAATCGAAGAACTAAAGTTGGATCCCCAAAAAAAAGCAAAAATGCTTTTTGAACAGCTTTTACAAGATTCCTATCACAGACAGCTATCAGAGCACACTGTCTCCTACTCCTTCCTACTCATACTACCTCAAACTGAGGCTGTGCAGATCAATATAGAGCCCATGTGACCTGAAATCCCATGAATCACTGCAAAATTTGCCTTTGGAGCTCAAGAACAAGGTGAAGTGAGGCGAAGTGCACTGCCTGCAATGCACTTCGCCTTAAATTTGGCAGAGTAGTGGCCTGGGAAGACGGAGTAATGCAAAGTCATTGCTTCCAATAGACTTCACGTTCCTCATTATAATGTGAAGTACTCTGCTTCATGTTGCAGAGCACTCCGTGAATCTGCCATTGCTCTGCGAATCGCTTCGCGGAGCGGATTGAGCCCACTTCACCCACCACTGTACATGCCATGTTACTCGAAGAAATGTTCATTTATTTTGAAAGGTTTCAACAGGAAAGACATACTGAGCTAAAACAGCTTAGTCCCAGATGTGTCCTGGTGAAAAGGGAAGGGGATACAATATGAAATACAGAATCAAGTAAAATATACATAGAACAAGTCAGTGTATAACATTGAAGAAATTACAATTTTTTTAAAACATATACACAAATACTTCCACACATAAATATTCACTTTTTAACACGTTCATGAAGAAGTGAGGACAATGCCGATAATAGTGGAATGAGAGAGAGTAGATGGATAGCAGATTTGCCTGCAGCCCCTTCTGGGATGTAATCCCTGCATGGAGACTGGCAGAGGGGAACCAAAATAATGAAGAATTAGGCCTGCACACCTCCAAGATGTAAACCCCACAAGGGGATTGACAAGAGGGGAACAAAATAGGGGATGGAGTTGGCCTGCACCCCACAGGAATGTAAACCCTGCAAGATGATTGGCAGGAGGGAACAATGAAGGGATAGATTAGGGGACAAATAAGGCAAAAAAATGGGTGGTGGAGGCTAACAGCAGAAAAAGGTGAATGATGAATAAGAACAGGAGAGGGCAGGGTGTAGATAAGAAATGTCAAATAATGAAGAGTTAGAGAAAAGTAAGAAAATTGAAGGGGGTAGGCAAGCCTTACCTACAGGAGCAGAACCCCGCAGGGATGAACACTACTAGTACAAACCCAGCTAAAGTTGAAGACAGTTACATGCCAAGGGAGAGCTAGGAAGTGTTTGCACAGTGGAGAACAGGATAGAGGAATGATCAGGAGGAAAAAAGAAGAAGAGATATGTTGAGTGCAATTGCAGGAAGGGGAAATGCAGTAACAAAGAAGATGGGATAACAAACAAGTGGACAGAGCAGAGAAGATGTCTAACAGAAGAAAGTTCCAAATGGTTGGAAAGTGATAAGAGAAGGCTGCTCTCCCTGGCATGAAAGGATGGGAAGGAAGGGCAAGGGTCATATAGGGGGAGTTGCGAAGAGTGTGGAGGTAGGGAGGCAAAGAGTCAAGCCAGAACTTTCCAATTAAAGAGGCACTATGGGCAAGGCATCTGTTCCTAAGAGGGGAAAGAGAGAGAGAGAGAAGTATAGAGGTCACAGTTGTGTGTACGTGGTAGATAGGCAAGAACAAAGCTACAGAAGGAGTTGAACAGAGTGTCCAGTTGGGCAAAGGTGGATTTGGAAGCAGTACTATAGACTAAGTCACCAAATTAAAAGACAGGGAGAATCATCTTCTGAATGATCTCATGACAGGATGGCAGGGGAAGACAGCTATGGTGTCTATACTGTGCACCTAATTTAGGAAGTAACTTTTTATGGATTGCATTTATGTGACAAGTGAAGACAAGGTTCCTGTCTAGCCAGAGCCCTAAGTAATTGAAGGATGAGACATCTTCAAGTATGGAGCCATCAAGAGTATGGAAGAAAGGGCTAGCAGTAAGCCAGGCAAGTTTTTCCCTGGAGCAAAGGGTCATAGAGACTGATTTCTTGGCATTCAGAGGCAGCTGATTTGCACTAAACCAGCTCTGGACATTATTAAAATCAAGTTGGAGGTTAATCGCTAATAGAGAGGAGATGAAGTTTAATTTCATGGGTGAAGTTCCCACAATTTTGGCAATTTTGCCACATGAAATATCTCCTGGACTTTGAGAGTTCCTCTTGCAGCTTCATTTCATGTGCCTTTATTCAAATGCATCTTTTCCACTGAAAAAATACTCCTTTCCTGTACCTTATTTACCCTCCATGAGGAATTTATGGGTTTCTATCCTCCTCAACCTTCTCTCTTCCAGGATATAAATATTGATGTCCTTCAGTTTCCCCTCATAGGGCTTCTAATGCAGAACCTGCACCATTTTGGTTGCCCTTCTCTGGACGTCCTCCACTCTATGTCCTTCCTAAGATGTGGTCTCCAGAATAGGACACAGTACTTCAGGTGGAGTCTCACATGAATCTATATAGTGGCAGGACCACCTTCCTCTTTCTGCCAGTGATACCGCTCCCTATGTAGCCCAATATCCCAATGGTCCTACCCACTGACATGTTGCATTGCCTCACCACCTGGAGTTCATCAGATATGATTACTCATTGATCCCATTCCTGTTTGGTGACCATCAATACCTCTTCTCCCATATTGTACTTTGCCTTTTGATTTCTGTGCACTAAATGCATGATTTTGCCTATTTTCCCATTCAAATCCAGTTACCATGGTCTTAGCCACTCCGCGAGTTTTCTCAGGTCCCTGCATATTCTCCCCCACCCCCCCGAGAGTGTATCTCCATTGCAGATTTTGGTTTCTTCTGTGTAGAGTCAAACATTCCCTTCCAGCCCATCAGGTAATTTGCAATTTATATCCATCTCTTGGTGCAGTTACAGTATATACAAACAGTATGTAATGCACTTCATACAGTACTGTGCAAAACTAATCTGAAAAGGATTTTTGTTGCATATTGTAAATTTTCTTATTCATACATTAATTGATTTTATGTTCATTTTCTTCATAATACTGTATTTCAATTTTATGAGCATTTACTAATACTGTAAGTGTTTTTTTAACAGTTATTGAACCAAATGAAAAACCTCACGAGCCACAAGGTAGGTACCATTTTATTAACAAAACCAACAGTAGCTACACTGAAAGCTTTAATACATTTCTGTTTCTGTGATCAAGGTCTTTACCTATGACTTCCTTCCATGATCACTTTGTAGTACTCCTCATTGTGTGAAGCCCTCAAAAAGCAATTTGTTTAAACTCCTGCATCATAGGTATCATAGGAAAAATACTGAGCAATAAGACAGGTGTCAGTGGTGCTCACCACTTAATTATGAGGGAACCCAATTTTTATAAGCATTCAGCCTTAATTTGAAGCATTCCATAAAGGGGCTAGCTACAACCTTTTGGGGAAGTTCGTGATTGCACTACCTTTTGGTTGAACCACATTTTCCTTCCAAGTTCTACAATTTTCACTTTTTAGTTGTAGTGTATGTGCCCTAGTTGTATAATGTGGGTTCTGGAATTCCAACCCCAATTTTTCCATAGATCTTGATTGCTAATTGATCTATACAGCAAGCATATGCCTCCCACCTCCTGTATTCCAGAGTGTAAAGCCCTAATTCATTCATTTTCTGTTGATATTTGTTGATCTCCATACACCCCTTATCAACGTAGTTTCCCTCCTTTGAATTCTTTCCAGTCTATCAATTTCATTTCTGTGAAATGGGGACCAAATCTGTGTGCCATCTTCCAGAATTGGTCTCACCAGGGAGCTAAACAGTGGCATCAGAACTCCCTCATCCCTACTGGCATCGTGCCTAAGAATGCAGTTTAAAATCTCATTTGCCCTTTTGCTGATGTTGCCTTGGGATTTGAACTGAAGGTCATTTGTAATAATTATACCCAGATCTTTCTCTTCTGTTACAACATGCAACTTATGTTTCCTAACATATATGGGATCTTGGAGTTGTGTTTACCCAAATGCATGACCATGTATTTATTCAGGTTGAGCGGGTAATTTAAATGTGTTGCACCAAGTTTCAGTATAATCCAGGGCTTCTTGCATTCATGAGTTAGGTGAATGCTGACTTGCTACCATTCCCAACCTGCAGTCATCCACAAATTTTGTCATCCACACTCCTAACTGCTCACACTTAAGTTGTGATACATAGACATTGAAAAGACAATGTCCCAAGACTGAACCTTAAGCACTCCACTTGTCACTGTAGCCCAGTTTGAGTAAGCCCCCTTGATGCTAACCTTTAGTCTCCTTTCACTTAACCATGAATAAATCCATGACACAATATTGGCTTGTAGCTCTATAGAATTTAATACTGTAATTATTTCATGATGCAGTAGTTTATCAAATGCTTTAGTAAAATCCAAAAAAATTACATCTACTGGAATGTTCCTGTCAAGGGATTTGCTAACCTTATTATAGAACTCCAGCATATTCATCTGGCATGATCTGCCCTTGGTGAACACGTGTTGTGAATCATCATACAAGCAGTTATCATGTATATGTTCCAATATATATACTTTAATTATGCCTTCTAAGATTTTTCATAGATAACTCGTAAGACTGGCAGGTCTGTAGTTTGAAGTGTTCCGCTTATCACCCTTTTTAAACAGGGGAATGACATTGGCTTTGCTCCATGCCCTCGGAACTTCCCTTCTGTCTAATGTTAGCTAGAAAATATAGCTAATCAGTGTTTCTAATTCCTCTGCCAGTTCTTTCAGTATTCTTGGATGGCATTTATCTGGACCTGGTGTTTTTTTCTGGTTAAGTGTTTCCAATTTCTTTCTAATTTCCTTAGGTCCATGTGTATAGGATTTGCTGTATTTTCAGGTTTTGACTCTTTAAATGCAGCATAGTATTTTTCAGTAAATACAGTGGAGAAATAGTTATTCTGGATCTCTGCCATCTCTTTATTGGACAATGCTAGAACTCCATTTGGACTAATTAATGGCCCAACATTATTTGATCCCTTTCTCCTTTTATTTATATAGGAGTAAAAAGGAAAGATTATCATTGTCTTTAGTCTTTGTGGTGAGTTTGACTTCATGTTCTGCTTTAGCTTTCCTAATATCTTTTTTTATAGATTGCTGGAGCTTTTGGAATTTAGCCCATCCTTTTTCTTTTTGGTTTCCTCCTAATGTCTTGTATAGTTTATTTTTTTTTCCTAATGCTTTTTTTTCATTTTCATATTAAACCAACTTGGATTTTTTGACCCTTTCTTGTATTTATTTCTGTTTGGTATATTATGCTGTATGCAGGGACCCTGGTTTTCCATTTTTACCGGTAACACCGGTAACAATCACGGAATCCTGCTTGGTTTGCGGATTTTGAATTCTTGTACCGGTGTCTCATGGAAATTGCATGCCACGGCACAGAATCTCTAAGATTTCAGCATCTTTTTAATTTTTTTATTTTCTCTTTCTATGACCCCTTCTCACAGCATTAGTCTCCACTTTTCAGAGATCCCTAGGCTGGGTATTCCTAGCTTCACCCCAGGTAATGCTCAGAGCTCCTGTGGGCCTGCCCCTATCCTGCCTGGGTTGTACCCCCCAGGTGGGAAGGGAGGGGACCCTAGGTCATCCTCCACTCCCTTAGTGTGTGTGTCAGGCAGCAGCTTGCAGGTACCTCAGGGAGCCTGGTTATGAAGTCTGGGGCACCTGGGTCCCTTCTGCCAGTGGCCGATGGGGTGACTGTTCCTGGTTTTCTGGTCTCTGTCCCTGAGGGCACTGGCACTAGAGGAGACCCAAGGAGGTAGGTCATAGAGACATGCCACTGCTCCAGATCCTGGCTAGCGTCCTCCCCTCCTAATCACTCTGCAGCACCATTGCATCACCACTCATGGTCACACAGGTGGTGGTAAAGCTGCAGAATCTGCAGCCCACCCTCCCTGGAGGAGGAGGAGAGCAGTCCCCCAGGTGCTCGATCCTACTCCCCTGGCCAGACCTCCAGCGACCCGAATTCGCTTCTGACTCTGGGTCACTGGCATTGCAAGCAATAGTGCTACCACAGCGCCAGTGGGCCAACCCAAATTTCAGCATATTAAAATGAATGATGCTGTGCTTTGCATTCTTTCTGCTTTGCTGCGTATAGAGTCAGTAAGGAAATCACCTGCACTGCTTTGTTGTAATCAGCCATTCACTTTAACCACCCATGCCTAGTGGTTAGAGTAACAAACAGTGATTGAACTGGGTACATCCAGCAGACTTGGTTTGAGTCCCACAACCTCCACTTGTATACTGTGTGACTCCAAGCAAGTCACTTAACCTCCCAGTGCTTCTAGGTCACTCCTGAAAACAGACAGCTCTGCCTAGTGGGCCTTACCTGCTTTAACAAAGAATATAGAAAAATACCAATATATGTTTACTACATCATAGAATAGTAGTCAGGGTACCATGTAATTTACCTGAGTTTTATTTGGGCTGCAAAGATTTTTATAGGTAAAGGTATATGTTCAGATACTTCACAGTTAGCACCCCATTTAGGTGAATGGGCTTATTTGCACCTTTTCTCCCACCTGCTGTTTCAGTTTCTGTGACAACAAAAACATTTCTGATAGACTGCTTCAACAAAAAGCAAATGTTAAGTGTTTAAGTGTACTTACGTTTGGCCAGTGGATTATGAAAGCACAGTCAATGACATATAGAAGGTTAGACCTCAGGGGCTGTATGATGCTGGTGGGTAGAGTAGTGCTCAATTCACATCTGAACAAAGACATGAAAACTGGGAGACACCCCTTTTAATGGATACCAAGTAAAAAAAAGCATCCACATGTCTGGGAGATGCATGAATCCATTTGAAAGTTTTCCACTAATCACTTTTGGACTTTTTAGGTAAAGACACTTTATTTCAAAGAAGCATATTCAAGCAATTTTTTTTTGTTTTGTTTTTTGCTCCTCCTACCCCCTGGCCATCCGCTCCTTCAGGCCTGCCAAGGCCCCCTACCACCGCTGATGAATCCCGACCACCATCCACTGCCCCTTACTGCTGTGCTACCAGGTATCACAAAGTAACCCTTCACTGAGTGGGCCCCTACCCCTGTGAGAGGCTACCAGGGTAGGGAGAATTACCCCAAAGAGCTTCCTGTGTATCCTGGGCATGGCAGGGGTCAGACCGGACACATGTCTGGGGCTTCCAGCTTATGGAGGGACCAACAGCTATCCTTCGGTTGGTCACCGGGTGTTTTCCCATTTTCTTGGGAGCGTGACAGGCCACATGATGTCAAGGCACAAGCTGACGTCCATCATGCTCCCTCCTGCAGTGAGGACTGATGTGTTGTCATGCCTCTGGCCTCCACCAGGGACCAGCAAATGCTGAGCCATGAACCCACCCTCCCTCCCAGGAGAAGGTGAGTGGTCGTTGGATACTCAAGCCTTCACCCACCAGCTGGCCCTCCAAATCTGTTCCCTAATCCTGGTCAGTGGTGTCACAGGCAGAAATCCAATTCAGGCAGCTAAATTATAGATAGGAAAAAACAGAGGTCATCCACCTTAGCGGTGATGGTTCAGATTAATTCACATCTGAGTTCTAACAAACAAGGAGACTAAGTCATTTATAACTTGTGCATGTGGGGTGTGGGTGTTGAAGAAAGGGGATCATAGTGCTGTCACTACTGCCATCATCCCAGAGGGATGTGGACTGCATTGTTGCTACTGCCATCACACTGAAGGGGTGGAGGCTGTAGTGCTTCTGCCATCACTACTGGTGGATGGGAATGTAGTACTGCTGCTGTCTCACCTGAGGGATGGTGAACGTAGTTCTGCTGGCATCACACCTAGGGATGGGGCCACAGTGCTGCTGTTTCTGTCACACCTGAGGGAGGGCAGTTGTAGTGCTGTTGCTGCTGCCATCACACCAGAGGGATGGGGGCCTTAGTGCTGTTGGTGCTGCCATCGCACCTGAGGGTGGGGCCAGAGTGCCACTGTTTCCATCACATCTTGTACCTAAAATAACTTTAAATTGGTACAAGGATGGAAGGGTGTGCAATAGTGGAGGTCAAAATTGCTAAAATGCATGTTAGCAGAGTTAAAAATTGTTAAATAAAGTACACAAAACCAAACATCGGTAAAACCGGATTTTGGCTTAGCAGACACCAGTAACAATACCGTTTTTTACAATGTGCAAAATGGAATATGCTCTTTCTCAATCCCGGTAAACCAGTGTCCCTGGCTGTATGCCATTATTTAATTTAGTTGTAAGAATTTTATACCTATCTTCAGTAGTCATATTTACTTTATGTAGTTCTTACCCTAGTTTTCCTCCAGTTCTGTACCTCCTGGCTCTGGATCAAAATTCATTGAAATGAAGAAGCAGCTGAAGTGTGACTAGCATTGTGCGAAATTGAAAAATTTTGCCCAGCAAAATATTTCATGTAAATCACGCATTATGCAAAATATTTAGCAGGGCGAAATGTGAACTTTCACCCCCTGGAGTGATCTAAGTTTCACCCACAAACCGGCAAAATTTGCTACACGTGGGCAAAAAATGTGCACTTGCGGGCAAAATTTCACACCCTCGGGCAAATGTTTGCACCCATGGGTGAAATCAAAGGTTTCCAAAGTTTGCCCTGGTGTCTAGTGGTCCCCCCAGCCAATCACTGGCTGTAATTGAATAAAGCACCCCAGTTACCCTGGCCCCCCCATGTCCTTTGTTAAAAAAATAAAAAATTGAAACCCACACTCCATGGTGTCTAGTGGTCCCCCATGGCCATTTACAGACCACATTTTCCTCCCTGGTGTCTAGTGTTCCACTGGCTGATTATCAGCTGTAATTGAATAAACCCCTCCCCCCCACCCCAGTTATCCTGGATCCCTCATTTGGTTTTATTAAACAAACAAAAAAAATCAAACCCACACTCCCTGGTGTCTAGTGGACCCCCAACCTGTCATCATGAGCTAGCATCCACCATGCTACCCTCCCAGTACCCCAGTCAGGCCACTGGCACAGCCAACCACTGACCTCCATGGCTGGCAGCCCAACTGAGTGCTTGAATGAATGAGAGTGTGCTAAACACATGCTCATTCATTCAAGCACTCAGTCAGGCTGCTGGCTATGGAGGTGAGTGGTGGGCTGTGCCGGTGGCCTGACTGGGGTACTGGGGGGAGCGGGGTTGGCACTAGCTTATGATAAGAGGGTTAGGGGTCCAGTAGACACCAGGGAGTGCGGGTTTGATTTTTTTTAATAAAATGAAATGAGGGGGCCAGGGTGACTGGGGGCGGGGGGTAGGGTTTTATTCAATTATGGCTAGTGATTGGCCAGGAGGGACCACTAAACACCAGGGAGAATAATGTGGTCCAGAGAGTAATGGGGTGGGGTACCACTAGACACCAGAGAGTGTGAGTTTCATTTTTTTTTTTAACAAAGGACATAAGGGGGCCAGGGTAACTCTGGGAGTGGGTGCTGTCTCAATACAGCCGTTTAGAGCGTTGAGGGGACAACTAGACACCTGGGAGAATAATTTAGGCCACAGAGCAGCCAAGGAAGGGAGGGGGGAACACTAGACAACAGGGAGAATTTTACATAATTGGAATGGGATATGCATGGTGCAGAATTGTGGTAACAGTTTGCCATTTCGCTGTAATTTCACAAAACATTGTGTGTGGTGAAATTGCCAATTTCGCTGCAATTTTGCTGGCAAAAATTGAATTTCACAGCATCTCTAGGTGTGACACCATGAGACACTCTTGCCTAGTTTGGGAAGGTCAGATGGGATATATATAAATCTGGAAAGAACAGTATAGTAGTTGATCTACAGTCACAAGTATGGAATGTAATCTTGTAACTGCAATACCTGGATTCCTTATGCACATTCACACAGATTCGATTAGGAGCAGTTTGTTATATGTGAAAAGGGCAACTGAAATTGAGCAACTCAGATATGGGTGACTCAGTTTCAGCACCCATCATATGAGCTACCCTAAAAGGGTAGCAAAGGGAGAACAGCAGGGAGAATAGAAGAACATCAGGGAGAATGGAAGAGGAGGGATGATAGGAAAGGGATGTGGGAGGTATTTCGGCTTCAGGCTGCCAAACTGGCTGTGTGGGTGTTGGTGAGGGTGGTTGGTTACATTGGGGAGGGTGCAGGGTTTGGGGCTGGCAGGGGTACAGTTTTTTTTGTGTTTTATGTGCCAGAGTAAATTTTCATTGACAAGTTTCTCCCCTTCCCCAACATGTACCCTTCTGGAGTTGAGAATCCGTAGTAAGGGGGTGCAACCCTGCTAGGGTGGGTGCAGGCGGTGCAGCCTCCTGCATAAATACATCTGTTTTCGCCTGTGTTGCCTAGCTGGGATTATGCATCACTGTTTCATTTTTTTGGTGATGTTAGCTCACTGTAACAGTGATTGTTATTTAACAGTCACTGTTATGACATGGAACCAAACAGTTTCTGTGAGGAATGGGCTGGACCCTGGATGAAAAGAGCAGAATGAATCAACTAATTAAACTGAAATTTAGATCAAACAAATGGCCGGATGGCTCCATGAGATATAATATCCTGGTGCCTTTGGGTTCACTTGATACTGAAAGGCACAACAATTGCTTAGTTAATCATGTAGTACAATAGCATATACTATATAATTGAGAGTCCTCCAAAGATATGCAAATACATTACGTACAGTGCAAAAGATTTAATGGCAATAGTTGAGAATAATTACTTATATAGCAGGCCGGGGATGATACTGTAGATCTTGAGAGTTCCCATTCATGCACAAATACACTGCTGAGAGTTGAAAGGGAGAAGACTGCTAGTATCCATGAAAAACAATTTGGTGGGGGGGAGGTGAGTGTCAGATATTAGGTCAACTACATGGATCATTCAGCTGCTAAAGCAGCAGCCTTCAGAATGTGGGATGGTTAGGGGGTTACTGAAAGGGGGCTAGTAGCCTGCCAGATTCTACAAAACTTGAGAAGGAGATGGTCCAACTTCGGACATCTTTTTGCAATTGTGGTACTATCTAGCTAGCTACCTCAGTTGATCTTGGATAAATGGGTGTAGGGACAGGGATGATGAGAAATATAAGGTAGTTAGATGTTGGGCAGTGGAAGCAGTATGGAGGATTATGAAAGATATTTGGGGCTGGGGATTAGATTCACATACAGTGTAGAGGATTATGTACCAGCTGTAATCCATGTTGGTGGTGGGAATCAGCAAGCTGAGCTGGCTGTACAACAGGAAGTAGTGGTTTCTTAAGTGGCTCTCGAGTGATAACTTATTGAGTCTGCTTTACAGGGCATCCAACCTGCATAGTGTCACTTTACAGGCTAAGCAAACCAACACATTTACATAATCCAACAGAGAAAAGAAATTGTTTAATTGCCTGCATTCTTATAAAATGTTGAAGCAGTTCCTAGCCCTGCAGAAGGCTCATAGCCTGAAACTGACTAATGCACTGCATGTCATCGGTATGCTTCTTGATCGTAGGTTGGGTGCCCTCCATAACCTCAGTTAATTGAAGGACAAGATCTGATCAACTGCAAGTCTGTCCTTAGTGTGCTGTTATACCCAGTAGTGCTGTCTGAAGCCCAAACTATCAATTGCTTAATCTGATACAAACTGCCACACCCCGTCCCCCCGATACAATGAGCTAGGGATACAGAGGAAGGATTCCAGTGTAACCCACACCCTTGGGGTAAATTCCCCCAAAAAATACAGTAGCTGAGCCATGGTGTTCATGTTGCTCCCTTTATGGATTTTTGTTGAGGGGAGGATGTAGATGTTAAGAAACTCTTTGGTGCAAATCTTTCCTCAAATGCCCCTTACAGCTTCATGTTCCCTTTAGTGTGTAAGGTGAAAAAACTGCTACCATTCACCTCCTCTCCACCAGCCCAAGTCTTTAGAATTCAAATGAGAAAAACCCTTATAGCAGGGCCCCTACTTTTCTGCGGCACAGTGGGACCAAGTTCTGCAGCAAGACTACCATTTGCTGCAGAACTTCTGCGGAGGTGGTTTGTAATTTCTGCTGAAGTTCTGTGGCTCTAACAAACTACCACATCACAGTGTCAGCTTGTCATCCTGACTTCACTTTCATGCCAGTGGTTATAGCAATCATGACTTTGGAAAGCACAGTAACACTAGTTCAAAAAATAATATACTTATAAAAATAATGTTATGCCTAAAAAAGCAAAACAAATGTGTCTCCCTTAAGGTCCTAGCCTGTTGCATAAATGTCATATGCAAAGGGGAGCTTAAATAAGGTATTTCTATATGCATGCTATCTATCCCACTAATGAGGTCCCCACTGTCTATCATTTATATATTTGTATGTGCTTTCTACACCACTCATGAGGTTCCCACTGTGTATCACTTACATATTTATATGCAATCTGTAACATACATACAAATATGCGTGTGTGGTGAGAGAGACAGAGATACTGTATATGTCTGTGTGTATTGTGTGTGTGTGTGTGTGTGTGTGTGTGTGTGTGTGTGTGTGTGTGTATATATATATATATAAAATTTTTTTTTATTTCCATGAACTTGCATCCTCATTCATACAGGTCCCATTGGAAATGGAATTGAGGAGTTATTGCAAAACTCATTTTTCATGTCAACCTGCTTTCCCTGACACACTGCGTAACACCATCAGGCCATGACATGCATGTGAACCTATTGTGAGATAGAGGTCTCCAGCCCATCACAATGTGTCCACCATGTGACAAAACACTGCACCATACCTTCCCAGGCTCCGAGCAGTGGTGTGTTCCACCAATCATTGTGCTGTCCAGCCAGCTCCCAGAGCTAATCTCTGAACCTGAGTTGCCGGCACGGAAACACAGCATGCTACCCTTTGGCCCAACAGCTGTCCCTGCACACAACATTTCTCCATAACTTTTAGGTGATTCTATCAACCAATGACAATATGTAATCTATAACCCTGGCAAAAATGTGTACAGGGCAATTATTTATTTAACAGGTCTATTCTTTCAACCGATATACACATTATTATATTCCACTTTTCGGGGCATAATTACTTTATTTTTCTTAAAATTGACAGTTAAATTCATTTTACTAGTTATTCATTTCAGATGACATCTCTATACCTTAAAGGCACAAACAGGTTTGCACAAAGTGAGGTATGGACTTAACAGGTCTGTGCTATTGGCAAAATTTTGTTTAAGCTGGCCCTAGTGCAATAATTTAAGACTGAAAATTGTATTAGGCTGAAGTGCAAGTTGAGCAAATATCACCATGCATGATGTGCTGTGCCACCATCTGGCAGTGGGATCTGTGGTAGATAAGTGACTGTTCATTTTTGTTGCAGAATGCAGTCATTTCATTAGCTAATGTATGATGTTATAGCAATGATAACATCACATTCTGAACATATGGGGGGTTTGGATATGAAAAGAGGGGACAGGAACCTGAGTTTATGGATAAACAGAAATATTAATAAAAATCACCAAGAAGAGTGAATTCTGTGGCACCTCAGAAGTTCTGCAGTAGATTGCAAGTTCTGCGCAAAATTCTACAGCCGCAGAATTCTAGGGGCCTTGCTTATATGCCATGTTGTCTATGGAAAAAATTATAATGTCCCTTTTGTTTCACAAAGTCATGCTTTATCTTTAAGCTTTTAGTGTGTCTTGCAGAAGTACACATGTACATGTTACCATTAACAGCAGCCTGATTGGTCATAAACAAAAGCAGTTCATGTATGGGTGTGTTGCAACTCAGGTGTTGTCTCTCTCAATTCAGCTAAACCTGTGCATAGCCTTCATTCAGTCATCCAGAAGAGTATACAGTACATATCCAGAGAATGTCCAATAGTAACCCAGTTTACCTTTCCCAGAACAAAGGATCTGCAGGTTGGGGGTGATAGTATCCTGGGCAGTCCAGCACACCTTTTCCCTGCATGTTAGACTCTCATTCTATGAAGAATGTCTTATGCACAGGTGTCCAGGAAATGTACTTGTACAGGGGAGCATGTTTCAATATTTAATTCGTTTTTGATCAACCTTGTTTAACAGTATAGTAATGGTGACTTGTATACTGCAGTTATAGTTGTAAGAGTGGTCTCACTTACATACTTAGGGTATTACAACCACGCACGTTCTGTTCATACTTCTCAAACCCTAAGACCCCATACCAATGGGATGCAACCTTTACAACTGTAAGAGGGGTTTGCACAGTGGTGTTACCATGCAGTATGGGCCAGACTATCAGCAACAAGGGCTCCCTGCAATATGGACAAGGCATTGTTCTCAGGTGTCAGCCTGTTCTCAAGCTCATTTAGAGTTTTTACTTCAGATCCCAGTGGAAGTCTCATTACTGATTCTTTCTCATTTATACTCCATGTTTCTTACAACTAGCTGCACCTAACTGTGGTTCTTCTGTTCTCACTCAAAGAGCTCATAAACAGTCCAATGACTTTAGTGGCCTTCTGAAACCTGGCACACCTAGTTCCTTACCTAGACTGTCCGATCTATTTGTTTGCCCCACATCATGGAGCCCCACAGCCTTGGCCCAGTGACAGGTGTCCCTGGAGACATTCCTATTCAACTGAGTGCCCATTTAAAGTACAGCTGGGAACTCACCCCCTCAGCACTGAGTCTCTGCTTCCCCAACTCTTTCTATCTCTCTCATCTGTGCCACCCTCTTGAGTGTGTAAAGTGCATAATTGTTACTACTGTATTCACTTTTACTACAACAGCTTTCAGCCTGCAGCATGCCAATGATACGATCAAGTCACATGCCATGTTGCTTGAAGAAATGTTTACTTATTTTGAAAGATTTCACCAGGAAAGACATACTGAGCTAAAACAGCTAGGTTCCAGATGTGTCCTGGGTGAAAGAGGAAGGGGATACAATATGAAATATAGAATCAAGTAAAATGTACATAGAACAAGTCAGTGTATAACATTAAAGTAATTACATTTTTTTAAAACATATACACAAGCACTTCCACACATAAATATTCACTTTGTATCACATTCAGGAAGAAGTGAGGACAATGCCAATAACAGTGGGATGAGAAAGAGAGAGAGTGGATGGATAGCAGATTTCCCTGCACCCCCTTCTGGGATGTAATCCCTGCAAGGGGACTGGCAGAGGGGAAAGAAAATAAGAATGAATTAGGCCTGCACACCTCCGAGAAATAAACCCACAAGAGGATTGGCAGAAGGGGAACAAAATAGAGGATGGATTTGGCCTGCATCCCACAGGGATGTAAACCCCGCAAGAGGATTGGCAGGAGGGAACAAAGAAGGGATAGATTAGGGGACAAATAAGGCAAAAAAATTAGTGGAGGAGGTTAACAGCAGAAAATGGTGAATGATGAATAAGAACAGGAGAGGGCAGGGTGTAGATAAGAAATTTCAAATAACGGAGAGTTAGAGAGAAGTAAGAAAATTAGAAGTGGGTATGCAAGCCTTACCCACAGGAGCAGAAACTTGCAGGGATGAACACTACTAGTACAAACCCAGCTAATGATAATGGCACTGACATGCCAATAGAGGGGTAGGAAGTGGTTGGACAGTGGAGAACAGGATAGAGGAATTATCAGAGAGGAAAAGAGAAGGGGAGATATGTCGGGGGCAATTGCAGGAAGGAGAATTGTAGTAACGAAGAAGATGGGATAACAAACAAGTGGACAGAGCAGAGAGGATGTCTAACAGAAGAGAGTTCCAAATGGTTGGAAAGTGATAAGAGAAGACTGCTCTCCTTGACGTGGAAGAATGGGAAGGAAGGGGCAAGGGTCATATAGGGGGAGTTGCAAAGGGTGTGGCGGTAGGGAGGCAAAGAATCAAGCCAGAACTTTCCAATTAAAGATGCACTATGGGCAAGGCATCTGTTCCTAAGAGAGGGAAAAGAGAGAGAGAGTGGTATAGAGGTCACAGTGGTGTGTATGTGGTGGACAGGCAAGAACAAAGTGACAAAAGGAGTTGAACAGAGTGTCCAGTCTGGCAAGGGTGGATTTGGAAGCAGTACTATAGACTAAGTCACCAAAATCAAAGACAGGGAGAATCATCTTCTGAATGATCTCACAACAGGACAGCAAGGGAAGGCAGCTATGGCGTCCCAGTGCACCAGCCCAGTGCACATAATTTAGGAAGTAACTTTTTGTGGATGGCATTCATATGACCAGCGAAGACGAGGTTCCTTTCAAGCCAGAGTCCTAAGTATTTGACGGATTAGACATCTTCAAGTATGGAACCATCAAGAGTATGGAAGAAAGGGGTAGCATTAAGCCTGGCAAGCTTGTGCCTGGAGCAAAGGGTCAGAGAGACTGTTTTCTTGGCATTCAGAGACAGCTGATTTGCACTAAACCAGCTCTAGACATTGTTAAAATTAAGTTGGAGGTTAATCACAAATAGAGAGGAGACGAAGTTTAATTTCATGGGTGATGTTCCCACAATTTTAGCAATTTTGCCACATGAAATATCTCCTGGAATTTGAGCGTTCCGCTTGCAGCTTCATTTATTTTATTTTGATTTATTTATTTATTGTAGTTATCAGATTACATACCTTTGAGTCATAGACTCCTTTACAAAGGTTCCACATCAGATATACAGAGACTTTAAAGACAGTACAATACAAAGACATTACATACAGTATAATACAAAGAGTAGATTACATACAGCAATAACAAGTGGGAACAACAAAGTTACAAGGAAGCATGTAACGCAAGCAGTACTGTGTCAAAGTAAATGGTTGATTTCAATACAGGGCACAGAAAAGTTGCATAGACACAGGAGAATTGCCTAAACAGTTCAGGCACAATCAATCAGTGGCATCAGACATGCCCAGGTGGTAACTTAATTACATATGTAGATTAGGCTGGACAGGGAAGTCCATTGTCAACTATAGCACTCTCAAGGGATGACCAGACCAGAGTAAGGTCCAAATGCCTAAATGGAAGAGGCAGGCCATTTATTGGTGTTAATGACAGTCACAAGCCGTGTCTTGGGTGAGTAGGTTTTGCAGGTGGGCTTTGAACCATCCCAGTTTAGGTTCAGAGAGGAGGGAGCTAGGGAGTGAGTTAAGCCAGACAGAAGTCTGGTACCTAAAGCTTCTCTGACCATGGAAGGTCTTACATCGGGGAACCCGGTAGTGAGTGGTCACAGATTGCCGAGTGTGCTGGGTGGACAGGGGAGATTGGAGCAGGTGGAAGCAGGCCAGCAGAGATTTTTATAGCGAAAAGGCAGATCTGATATTTGAGCCTTTCATCAAAGTTTAGCCAGTTGATGGTGGAGTAAAGGGAACAGGTATGCGTGAATTTGTCACAACCCATGGCTAGTCTACAGGCCTTATTAAGGGCCATCCTGATTTTGTTAAGGTGTGTGGTGTCAGCTGCCCTGTAGACTATGATGCCGTAGTCTACTAGTGATAGGACTGATGAGGAGACTGCTAGGTGTAGTGCTTCAGGAGGGAGGCAGCACTTGAACTTATGGAGTAGACCAATCCATACACAGATAGCAGCACTCAATTTCCGAATGTGGTCATGGTAGGTGAGCCCAGCATCTAGGGTGATACCCAGGTATTTAAAAGTGGTAATCTGCTCAAGAGGGTCATTTAGGGAGTTGAGTATGAGCAGAGGTAGCCCCTTGTTCCTATTTTGGGCATGGTCGAACACCATTGAATAAGTTTTTTTATAGTTATGGACTAGCCTGTGTTGGATGAACCAGGATTCAGCTTCCGAAAAAGATCTTTTGAGAGCACATTAGAAAGCAGTGGGGTCAGTATGGGAACTGTAGAGGATGGCATCATCAGCATACAAGATTAATTTCCTAGAGCAAGCTTTGGGTAAGGTGTTGAGAAACAAGGAGAACAGTAGTGGGCCTAGAATTGAGCCCTCTGGAACCCCCGAACTGACTTGGAGGGGGGAGGACTGTGTGTGTTGGCGAGTCTAACTTTCTAGGTTCTTTGAGACAGATAGCTGACGAACCAGCCAGTGGACTCAGGAGACAGGCCTATATGATTGAGTGAGTTCAGGAGAAGCGTATGGTGCTCCATGTCGAATGCCTTGGATAGGTCTATAAAAATGGCCCCAGCTGTGTGGCCCATGTCAAGAGATGTATGGATGGTGTTAGTAAACACCAGTAGGACTGTGGTGGTGCTGTGGTTGTTGCAGAAGCCATGCTGCTTTGGGTATAGGAGGCAGTATTTGGAGAGGTAGTCAGAAAACTGCATGGCCACAATTTTCTCCAGGGCTTTGGAGAGGGGAGACAGTATTGAGATGGGGCGATAGTTTCCTGGCTGGGTACGGTCACCACTTTTGAGAATGGGCGTAACAAGTGCAGCCTTCCATTTTGAGGGAAACTGACCCAGAGCTAGGGAGTGGTTCAGTAGCTTGGTGAGGGGGTATAGAACTTCATCAAAGGTCAACCTAAGTATCTTAAGGTCCAGTGTATCACTGCTGAAACGTGACTTACTGACATCCTTGCAGAACAGAGGGTCAGCTTCACACTGCAATATTAATTTAAAGCAGAAAGGGGGATGGAGGGGTGGCAGGGGTGGTCAGAAGGGTGGGGAAGAAGAAATTAGGGGGAGAACACCACGAAGGTCGGAGAATGAGGTGTTAAATGTGTTTGCTATCAGGGCAGGGTCAGTGGTAATAGACCCATTTGCCCATAGCTGGGAGGGAGGGAGGGGCTGTGGAGTCTTTGCCACTGAGCTCCTTAAGGGAGTCCCAGAACTTGCATCCTGAGCCCCAGTTGGCAGTGAGTGAGGCTTGATATTTCAGGTACATTTATTACGTGCCTCTTGGTAGCGCTGTCATGTACCTTTGTTCAAATGCATCTTTTCCACTGAAAAAATGATCCTTTCCTGTTCCTTATTTACCCACCCCCCTGTGAGGTATTTATGGGTCTCTATCTCCCTCAACCTTCTCTCTTCCAGGGTATAAATATTGATATCCTTCCATTTCCCCTCATAGGGCTTCTGATGCAAAACCTGCACCATTTTAGTTGTCCTCCTCTGGATGTCCTCCACTCTATGTCCTTCCTAAGATGTGGTCTTCAGAACAGTACACAGTACTTCAGGTGGAGTCTCACATGAATCTATACAGTGGCAGGACCACCTTCCTCTTTCTGCTGGTGATACCACTCCCTATGTAGCCCAACATCCCAATGGTCCTACCCACTGAGATGTTGCATTGCCTCACCACCTAGAGTTCATCAGACATGATTACTCATAGATCCCAATCCTGTTTGGTGACCATCAATGCCTCTTCTCCTGTATTGTGCTTTGCCTTTCAATTTCTATGCACTAAGTGTGTGATTGTGCCTATTTTCCCATGAAATCCAGCTACCATGGTCTTGACCACTCCTCGAGATTTCTCATATCCCTGCACATCCCCCCCCCCGATTGTATATCCGTTGCAGATTTTGGTTTCCTCTGTGGAGAGTCAAACATTCCCTTTCAACTCATCAGGCAATTTGCAATGTATATCCATTTCTTGGTGCAGTTACGGTATATACAACCAGTATGTAATGCACTTCATACAGTACTGTGCAAAACTAATCTGAAAAGGATTTTTGTTGTATATTGTAAATTTTCTTAGTAATACATTAATTGATTTTATGTTTGTTTTCTTCATAATACTGTATTTCAATTTTATGAGCATTTAATAATACTATAACTATTTTTTAGCAGTTATTGAACCAAATGAAAAACCCCAAGAGCCACAAGGTAGGTATATTTTTATTAACATATACAACAGTAGCTACACTCAAAGCTTTAATACATTTCTGTTTCTGTGATCAAGGTCTTTACTATAGTTTTACTATTGTTATTCCTTCCATGATCACTTTGTAGTACTCCTCATTTGTGTGACACCCTCAAAAAGCAATTTGTCTAAACTCCTGAATTATAGGTATCATAGGAAAAATACTGAGCAATAAGACAAGTGTTGATGGGGCTCACCACTTAATTATGAGGGAACCTGAGTTTTATAAGCATTCAGCCTTAATTTGAAGCATTCCATAGAGGGGCTAGCTAGAACTTCTTGAGGAAGTTCATTACAGGATTGCACTACCTTTTGGTTGTACCACATTTTCCTTCCAAGTTCTACAATTTTCACTTTTTAGTTGTAGAGTATGTTCCCTAGTTGTATAATGTTGGTCCCTGAATTCCAACCCCAATTTTCCCAAAGATCTTGATCACTAATTGTTCACTGGCCTATGCAGCCAGTATAGTGTTATGCTTATGCAACTGTGTTAGTTTGGTTTTGGCTGTTCGCACTCTCTATTCCAGAGGAATTACCACCTTGTAGGGGTACGAAGGCAAAGAACCCTCAGAGAGGGTTCCATCCCCGGAGGTGCAATGGGATGGTTCCCGTGGTTAAAGGTACCTTAGGAATCCCCCTAAGGAGAGAGTACTGCCACTGGAGGAGGAGGGGAGGATGGTGGGGCAAAGAAAAAATGCTTCACAGTGAGGCTTAGGGAACTGCTTATATAGCTCAGGAAGTGGAAGTGGCTGGCTGCTTGGCCACCTAACTACAGGCAAGCCTTTCATGTCACTGACCTACACAGCCAGTATAGTGGTATGCTTGTGCAACTGTTTTAGTTTGGTTTTGGCCATTTGCACTCTCTATTCCAGAGAAATTGCCACCCTGTAGAGGTATGAAGGCAAGGAACCCTCAGAGAGGGTTCCAGCCCTAAAGGTGCAATGGGGTGGTCCCTATGGCTAAAGGTACCTTAGCAATCCCCAAAAATGAAATATAGTATCATCCCTAAAAAGGAGGCAACATGAAGCAACTAAGTGTTATGACCTGAGGCAACAAAGGAGAGAAAAAAAAACATATGAAGAGGAAATCTCTGAGGATCCAAGGCCTAGGTCCCCTTCCTTCTAGGCTTGGGATAGTTTATTTAGTGACAGCTCTGCAGCTGCAATTTGGAAAACCCAATTAAAGGGAGGTGGAAAATATTCCAATTTGGAGAAAGGCTCTCAGTCAAACCCTCTAGCGGGAATGCCGTGGAAGGTTCCAAGAAAACTCTGCAACAACGCTCACATCCAAGGTGCAGGAGGAAAGCAACAACTACTAAGGCACTCACCTGGCCTACCCACCCTAAATCAAACCAGGTGATCCAGAGGCAGTCTTAGGGAGGATGCGGTGAAGGTTTCTTGCTAGGGAAACCATTATATAGTGGAACACAAGAGCCAAAATTAGATTGTTGTAACCAGCCTTCACTGCTAGTCTTAAATGCTACACCAAGAGCTGCTGTCATGTATTAGGCAGCTAAAGCCAAGCCTGGGGTGAGGGCATTCCCAGCTATGGACCAGGTGAGAAGGATCCTACCCCAAGTTGGAGACGCTCGAGATGAGGACTAAAGCAGAGCGAGACTGTCAGCTGCAGGAACCCAGCACCAGAATAGAATGGCTAGCATGCCCCAGAAAGTGACTGAGAGCTGAAAAGCTGGTGAGCTGAATGAGCACGGCGTGCTGAGATCATAATGAGCATTAAGTGCTGAGACCTTGCAAGGTTGAATGCAGATTGAGTGCAATAGAATCCCAGGCTGAAGCTGAAGGGATGATAAGTGACATGAAACAATGGTTTGCGTAAGCAAGAAGCAATGGTTGCGTAAGCAGAGTAGACCTGCACGTAGGTCAATAAGCAGTAGTAGTGATAGGAGGACCTGCATAACATATGGTATAGCAATTAAACAGCACTAAATTGGGGGCAAGCCAGCCAAACAGAAATAGCCAAATCAAGATGACAAACACTCTGAGGATTTTTGGTAGTGAGGCAATCTTAACAACAAAACTATATTAATAACCTCAGCAGGAGCTTAGTTGGCTGACTTCAGAGTTGTAACTGCAATGAAACATGGAGACAAATGCTTTGAAAGCAGATGTAGCCAGGAAGTGCAATGAAGCTCAAGTAGAATGAGAACAAATTGAGCAGCACAGCTAGGGTCAGAGTAAACCGTGTTAGGTGAAAAGAATTAAGTATGCAACATGGAACAGCTATGGTTGAGCTGAAACACACAGATAATAGCAGTTGCATTGCAGTAGTTTGAGCATGGTGAGCATAGTGTAAAAACACAAGCACTGGGTACAATAGTAAGTAAAGTAAACAGCAGAGACTACAATTGTGAGTAACTGAAAGCAGTAGCATGAGCTCTGATTAGGTTTGCAGTTGCAGTGCAAGTAATTTGAGAGTTGTAACTAAAAGCAAGCAATATGAGCTCAGAAGTAGCAGTATGCTAGGAGCTGAAAAAAAGCCCTTCCCTCAAAAAGAAAGGAAGTACACACAGCTGAAGGCAAAATACAAACCAGAAGGAGGAAATAAACACAGAAACCCAGCAGAGACAAGCAGGAGTGTGGGGGGGGGGCAGGCCCCAGTCAGCCAGGGAGGCCCAACCAGCTCAGAGGACAAACTGACAGAGCCTTCTGCTGAAAAGAAAAAATGCTTCACAGTGAGGCTTAGACAAACTGCTTATATAGCTCAGGAAGTGGGAGTGGCTGGCTGCTTGGCCACTGAACTACAGGCAACCCTTTCATATCTATACAGCAAGCATATGTCCCCCCTCCACCTCCTGTATTCCAGAGTGTAAAGCCCTAATTCATTCATTCTCTGTTGATATTTCTTGTTCTCCATTCCCCTTATTGACCTAGTTACCCAGCTTTGAATTCTCTCCAGTCTATCAATTTCATTTCTGTGAAATGGGGACCAAATCTGTGTGCCATCCTCCAGAATAGGCCTCACCAGGGAGCTAAACAGTGGCATCAGAACTCCCTTATCCCTACTGGCAATGTGCTTAAGAATGCAGTTTAAACCCCCATTTGCCCTTTTGGTGATGTTGTTGCAGTGAGATTTGAACTGAAGGTCATTTGTAATAATTATACTCAGATCTTTCTCTTCTGTTACAACATGCAACTTGATGTTTCCTAACATATAGGGCATCTTGGGATTATGTTTACCCAAATGCTTGACCATGCATTTATCCCAGGCTGAGTGGTAATTTAAATGTGTTGCACCAAGTTTCAATATAATCCAGCGCTTCCTGCATTCATGAGTAAGGTGAATGCTGACTTGGTACCACTCCCAACCTGCAGTCATTCGCAAACTTTGTTATCCACACACCTGACTGCTCACACTTAAGTTGTGATACATAGACATTGAAAAGACAAGGTCCCAAGACTGAACCCTATGCACTCCACTTGTCACTGCAGCCCAGTTTGAGTAAGCCCCCTTGATGCTAACTCGTTGTCTTCTTTCACTCAACCATGAATGAATCCATGACACAATATTGGCTTGTAGCCCTATAGAATTTAATACTGTAATTATTTCATGATGCGGTAGTTTATCAAATGCCTTAGTAAAATCCAAGAAAATTACACCTACTGGAATGTTCCTGTCTAGGGATTTGCTAACCTTATTACAGAACTCCAGCATATTCATTTGGCATGATCTACCCTTGGTGAGCCTGTGTTGTGAATCATCATACAGGCAGTTCTCATGTATATGTTCCAATATATATTCTTTAATTATGCCTTATTAGATTTTTCATAGATAACTTGTAAGACTGGCAGGTCTATAGTTTGAAGTGTTCCACTTATCGCCCTTTTTAAACAGGGGAATGACATTGGCTTTCCTCCATGCCCTCGGAACTTCCCTTCTATCTAATGTTAGCTGGAAAGTATAGTTAATGTGTTGCTAATTCCTCTGCCAGTTCTTTCAGTATTCTTGGATGGCATTCATCTGGACCTGGTGATTTTTTTCTGATTAAGTGTTTCCAGTTTCTTTTTAATTTCCTTAGGGTCTATGTTTATTGGATTTGTTGTATTTTCAGGTTTTGACTCTTTAAATGCAGCATAGTTTTTTTCTCTAAATACAGTGGAGAAATAGTTATTCTGGATCTCTGTCATTTCTTTATTGGACACTGCTAGAACCCCATCTGGACTAATTAATGGTCCAACAATATTTTGATCCCTTTCTGCTTTTTTTATATAGGAGTAAACAAAGCTTATAGTTCTCTTTAGTCTTTGTGGCAAGTTTGACTTCATGTTCTGCTTTAGCTTTCCTAATATCTTTTTTTTATAGATCTCAGGAGCTTTTGGAATGTAGCCCATCCTTCCACTTTTTGGTTTCCTCCTAACGTCCTGTATAGTTTGTTTTGTTTCCTAATGCTTTTTTTTTATTTTCATATTAAACCAACTTGGATTTTTTGGCCCTTTCTTGTATTTATTTCTGTTTGGTATATTATGCTGTATACCCTGATTTAATTTAGTTGTAAGTATTTTATACATATCTTCAATACTCTTATTTATCTTATGTAGGTCTTACCCTAGTTATCCTCCATTTCGGTACCCTCCTGGTTCTGGATTAAAATTCATTGAAATGAAGAAGCAGCTGAGGTGTGACTAGTGTTGTGTGAAATTGAAAAATTTGGCCCAGCAAGATATTGTAAATAGCAGGGCGAAATGTGAATTTTCACCCCTGGATTGAGCAAAATTTCACCTGCAAACTGGCAAAATTTGCTGCACGTGGGCAAAAAACGTGCACCCGCGGGAAAAATTCCTCACCTGTGGGCAAACTTTCACATCCATGGGTGAAATCAAAGGTTTCCAAAGTTCTCCCTGGTGTCTAGTGGTCCCCCTGGGCCGATCACTGGCTGTAATTGAATAAAGCCCACCAAAGTTATCCTGGCCACCCCATGTCCTTTGTAAAAAAATACAAAATTGAAACCCACACTCCATGGTGTCTAGTGGTCCTCCCATGGCCATTCATGGCCCAAATTATTCTCCCTGGTGTCTAGTGGTCCCCTGGCTGATCATCAGCTGTAATTTAATAACCCCCCTACCCCCAGTTACCCTGGTTCCCTCATTTCATTTTATTAAACAAACAAAAAAAAATCAAACCCACACTCCCTGGTGTCTAATGGACCCCCCCAACCTGTCATCATGAGCTAGCACCCCCCCAGTACCCCAATTGGGCCACTGTCACAGTCCTCCACTCACCTCCATGGCCAGCAGCCCAAATAAGTGCTTGGATGAATGAGTGTGTGCTAAACATGTGCTGATTCATTCAAGCACTCAGTCAGGCTGCTAGCCATGGAGGTGAGTGGAGGACTGTGCCAGTGGTCTGACTGGAGTACTGGGGGCAGCGAGGTTGGCACTAGCTTATGACGACTGGGTTGGGGGTCCACTAGACACCAGGGAGTGTGGGTTTGATTTTTTTAATAAATTAAATGAGGGGCCAGGGTAACTGGGGGTGGGGGCTTTATTCAATTATGGCCAGTGATTGGCGGGGGACCACTCAGACACCAGGAGAATAACTTGGCCCAGTAAGTAGCGGGTGGGGGACCACTAGACACCAGGGAATGTGGGTTTCTTTTTTTTTTTTTTTTACAAAGAACATGAGGAGGCCAGGATTACTGGGGGCTTTATTCAATTACAGCCAGTGAGTGGTCGAGGGGGACAACTAGACACCAGCGAGAATAATTTGGGTTGGACAGCAGCTGGGGGAAGGGAGGGGGGAACACTAAACACCAGGGAGAATTTTAGATAATGGTAATGGGATATGCAAGGTACAAAATTGTGGCAACATTTTTCCATTTCGCCACAATTTCACAGAACATTTTGTGTGGTGAAATTGCCAATTTCGCCGGCAAAATGTAATTTTGCAACATCTCTTGGTGTGACACCATGAGGCATTCTTGCCTAGTTTAGGAAGGTCAGATGGAATAAATAAATCTGGAAAGAATAGTATAGTAGTAGATATACAGTCACAAGTTGAGAATGTAATCTTGTAACTACAATACCTGGATTCCTTATGTACATTCACACAGATTTGACTAGGAGCAGTTTGTTATATGTGAAAAGGGTGACTGAAATTGAGCAACTCAGATATGGGTGACTCTATTTCAACAACTGTTATGTGAGCTACCCTGAAAGGGTAGCAAAGGGAGAACAGCAGGGAGAATGGAAGAGGAGGGATGATAGGGAAGGGATGTGGGAGGTAATGCGGCTTCAGGCTGCCAAACTAGCTGTGTGGTGTGTTGGTGAGGGTGGCTGGCTACATTGGGGAGGGTGCAGGGTTTGGGGCTGGAAGGGGTACATTTTTTTGTGTTTTATGTGCCAGAGTAAATGTTCTTTTACAAGTTTCTCCCCCTCCCCAACATGCGCCCTTCTGGAGTTGAGAATCCATAGTAAGGGGGTGCAACCCTGTGAGGGTGGGTGCAGGGGGTGCAACCTCTTGCATAAATACATTTGTTTTCACTGGTGTTTCCTAGCTGGGATTGTGCATCGCTGTCTAATTTTTTTGGTGATGTAAACTCACTGTAACAGAGATCACTGTTTGACAGTCGCTGTTATGACATGGAATCAAACAGTTTCTGTGAGGAATGGGCTGGACCCTGGATGAAAAGAGCAGAATGAATCAATTAATTAAACTGAAATTTAGATCAAATTAATGTCAGGATGGCTCCATGAGATATAATATCCTGATGCCTTTGAGTCCCCTTGATACTGAAAGATACATCAATTGCTTAGTTAATCATGTAGTACAATAGGATATGCTATATAAATGCTAGTTCTCCAAAGATATGCAAATACATTATTTACAGTGCAAAAGACTTAATGGCAATAGTCAAGAATAATTACAGTACTTACAGAGCAGGCTGGGGATGATACTGTAGATCTTGAGAGTTCCCATTCATGCACAAAGACACTGCTGAGAGTTGAAAGGGAGGAGTTTGCTAGTATCCATGAAAAACAAGGGGGGGTGTCAGATATTAGGTCAACTACATGGATCATTCAGCTGCTAAAGCAGCGGCCTTCAGAATGTGGAATGGTTAGGGGGTTACTGAAAGGGGGCTAGTAGCCTGCTAGATTCTACAAAACTTGAGAAGGAGATGGTCGAACTTCGGACATCTTTTTGCAATTGTGGTACTATCCAGCTATCTACCTCAGTTGATCTTGGATAAATGGGTGTAGGGACAGGGATGATGAGAAATATAAGGTAGTTGGGTGTTGGGCAGTGGATGCAATATGGAGGATTATGAAAGGCATTTGGGGCTGAGGATTAGATTCACATACAGTATAGAGGATTATGTACCAGCTGCAATCCATGTTGGTGGTGGAAATCAGCAAGCTGAGCTGGCTGAACAACAGGAAGTAGTGGTTTCTTAAGTGGCTCTCCAGTGACAACTTATTGAGTCTGTTTTACAGGGCATCCAACCTGCACAATGTCACTTTACAGGCTGAGCTAACCAACACATTTACATAATCCAACAGAGAATAGAAATTGTTTAATTGCCTGCATTCTTATAAAATGTTGAAGCATTTCCTAGCCCTGCAGAATGCTCATAGCCTGAAACTGACTAATGCACTGTATTTCATCTGTATGCTTCTTGTCCTTAGGTTGGGTGCCCTCTATAACTTCAGTTAACTGAAGGACTGTACCTGATCAACTGCAAGTCTGTCCTTAGTATCCTGTTGTACCCAGTAGCTCTGCCTGAAGTCCAAACTAACAATTGCTTAATCTGATACAAAATACCCACCCCCCGGTACAATGAGCAAGCGATGGAGAGGAAGGAGTCCAGTGTAACCCAGACCCTTGGGGTAGATTCCCAAAAGGAATACAGTAGCTGAGCCATAGTTTTCATGTTGCTCCCTTTATGGATTTTTGTTGAGGGGAGGATGTATATGTTAAGAAACTCTTTGGTGCAAATCTTTCCTCAAATGCCCCTTACAGCTCCATATTCCCTTTAGAGGTCTATGTGATAACGGCGAACACCTAAAGGCGATCGCTGTTATCGCTCAGTCAGAGTGCCAAACACATTTTCAGCACTCTGACAACCCTGGCCCACCAGCACAATGGCACCAGGACATATTTTTATCACTTTCTCTGGGGCTTCACCCCACACCCCTACTTAAGGATTCTCAACTCCAGGGGGGTGCATGCTTGGGGGTGAAAGTAGTAAAATAAAGAAGTTAGGGGCTAGGGGCAATAAAAATCGCACCAGTGCCCGGACCCAAACCCAGTACCTCAGCCACCCCAGCCATTGCCCAATCCTCGACACCACACCACAGCTCGACCGATGACTGCAGTGCCACCTCCTACAGCCTCTCCACCCGCCCAGCTCACGCTCTCCGTGCTCACTCTCCCCCCTCGCACGCATACATATAGTGACATCCTGTTTCCAAGTTAGCCCACCCCCTTATAGGGCCGCCCTACCCGTCGGTCACCGTGAATGGATTGCGCGAGGAAGGTGCCGCCGTAATGGACGGCGCCCTTCCTCATGCCTCCACTTCACAGGTTACCTCCCTTTAGCGTGTAAGGTGAAAAAAATTGCTACCACTCACCTCTTCTCCACCAGCCCAAGTCTGCAGAATTCAAATGAGAAAAACCCTTATATGCCATGTTGCCTATGGAAAAAATCACAATGTTCCTTTTGTTTCACAAAGTCATGCTATATCTTTAAGCTTTTAGTGTGTCTTGCAGAAGTACACATGTACATGTTACCATTAACAGCAGCCTGATTGGTCATAAACAAAAGCAGTTCATGTATGGGTGTGTTGCAACTTAGGTGTTGTGTCTCCCAATTCAGCTACACCAATGCATAGCCTTGAATCGGTCATCCAGAAGAATTTACATATCCAGAGAATGTCCAACAGTAACCCACTTTACCTTTCCTAGAACAAAGGATCTGCAGGTTAGGGTAATAGTAGTCTGGGCATCCCAGGACACCTTTTCCCTGCATGTTAGACTCTCATTCTATGAAGAATGTCTTATGCACAGGTGTCCAGGAAATGGAATTGTACAGGGGAGCATGTTTAAATTTTTAATTTGTTTTTAATCAACCTTGTTTAATAATATAATGATGGTGGCTTGTATACTGCAGTTATAGTTGTAAAAGTGGTCTCACTTACATTCTTATGGTATTATAACCATGCACGTTCTGTTCATACTTCTCATACCCTAAGACCCCATACCCATGGGATGCAACCTTTACAACTATAAGAGGGGTTTACACAGCAGTGTTACCATGCAGTATGGGCCAGACTATCAGCAACAAGGGCTCCCTGCAATATGGACAAGGCATTGTTCTCAGGTGTCAGCCTGTTCTCAAGCTCATTTAGAGTTCTTACTTGAGATCCCAGTTGAAGTCTCATTACTGATTCTTTCTCATTTATACTCCATGTTTCTCACAACTAGCTGCACCTAACTGTGGTTCTTCTGTTCTCACTCAAAGAGCTCACAAACAGTCCAATGACTTTAGTATCCTTCTGAAACCTGGCACACCTAGTTCCATACTTAGACTCTGTGATTTATTTGTTTGCCCCACATCATGGAGCCCCACAGCCTTGGCCCAGTGACAGATGTCCCCGGAGACATTCCTATTCAACTGAGTGCCCATTTCCAGCACAGCTGGGAACCCACTCCTCAGCACTAAGTCTCTGCTTACCCAACTCTTTCTATCTCTCTCATCTGTGCCACACTCTTAAGTGTGTAACGTGCATAATTGTTACTACTGTATTCACTTTTACTACAACAGCTTTCAGCCTGCAGCATGCCAATGCTAAGATCAAGTCACATGCCATGTTGCTCAAAGAAATGTTCATTTATTTTGAAAGGTTTCACCAGGAAAGACATACTGAGGTAAAACAGCTTGGTTCCAGATGTGTCCTGGGTGAGAGGGGAAGGGGATACAATATGAAATACTGAATCAAGTAAAATGTATATAGAACAAGTCAGTGTATAACATTAAAGTAATTACATTTTTTTAAAACATATACACAAACACTTCCATACATAAATATGCACTTTGTAACATGTTCAGGAAGAAGTGAGGACAATGCCAATAATAGTGGGATGAGAGAGAGAGATAGAGAGAGAGTGGATGAATAGCAGATTTGCCTGCACTTCCTTCTGTGATGTAATCCCTGCAAGGGGACTGGCAGAGAGGAACCAAAATAAGGATGAATTAGGCATGCACACCTCTGAGATGTAAACCCCACAAGGGGATTGGCTGGAGCGGAACAAAATAGGGATGGATTTGGCCTGCACCCCACAGAGATGTAAACCCCACAAGAGGATTGGCAGGAGGTAACAAAGAAGGGATAGATTAGGGGACAAATAAGGCAAAAAAATGGGTGGCGGAGGCTAACAGCAGAAAAAGGTGAATGATGAATAAGAACAGGAGATGGCAGGGTGTAGATAAGAAATTTCAAATAATGGAGAGTTAGAGAGAAGTAAGAAAATTAGAAGGGGGTAGGCAAGCCTTACCCACAGGAGCAGAACCTCGCAGGGATGAACACTACTAGTATAAACCCAGCTAATGTTAAAGGCAATGACATGCCAAGGGAGGGGTAGGAAGTGGTTGGACAGTGTAGAACAGGATATAGGAATGATCAGTGAGAAAAAAAGAAGGGGAGATATGTTGGGTGCAATTGTAGGAAGGGGAAATGTAGTAACAAAGAAGATGGGATAACAAACAAGTGGACAGAGCAGAGCAGATGTCTAACACAAGAGAGTTCCAAATGGTTGGAAAGTGATAAGAGAAGGCTGCTCTCCCTGACATAGAAGGATGGGAAGAAAGGGCAAGGGTCATATAGGGGGAGTTGCAAAGGGTGTGGAGGTAGGGAGGCAGAGAGTCAAGCCAGAACTTTCCAATTAAAGAGGCACTATGGACAAGGCATCTGTTCCTAAGAGAGGGGAAAGAGAGAGAGCAGTGTAGAGGTCACAGTGGTGTGTACATGGTGGACAGGCAAGAACAAAGTGACAGAAGGAGTTGAACAGAGTGTCCAGTCCTGCAAGGGTGGATTTGGGAGCAGTACTATAGACTAAGTCACCAAAATCAAAGACAGGGAGAATCATCTTCCGAATTATCTCATGACAGGACGGCAGGGGAAGGCAGCTATGGCGTCCCAGTGCACCAGCCAGTGCACATAATTTAGGAAGTAACTTTTGTGGATGGCATTCATATGACCAGCGAAGACGAGGTTCCTTTCAAGCCAGAGTCCTAAGTATTTGAAGGATGAGATATCTTCAAGTATGGAACCATCAAGAGTATGGCAGAAAGGGGTAGCAGTAAGCCTAGCAAGCTTTTGCCTGGAACAAAGGGTCATAGAGACTGTTTTCTTGGCATTCAGAGACAGCTGATTTGCATTAAATCAACTCTAGACATTGTTAAAATTAAGTTGGAGGTTAATCACCACTAGAGAGGAGATGAAGTTTAATTTCATGGGTGAAGTTCCCACAATTTTGACATATGAAATATCTCCCAGAATTTGAGCCTTCCATGAAGTATATTGCAGGTGCAAATTTCCTCCTACGCGCAGTGGAATTTAGCCTGTGAAATGCAGAATTTCTCCCACATCTTCAGATGACTGAGTTTTCTGAAGAAATATATTTTATCTAAAGTATGTGACCTGAAAGAGCTTCAATGGGAGTGTAAACATCTCTTCCTGTTCCAAGACCTCACCCTATATTTTAGGCAGAAGCAAGTGGAGTATAAGAATATCAAATCTAAGCTGATAGCTTACCAACTATGCATCAGAATATTGAATCCTACCAAGATGATCCTCTACTTGTACAATGATCAAAAACAGTTTCTCTCAGCTGAGCAAGCCAGGCAAGAGCTTCCTGCTTTGTTCCCTAATTTGTTTCCTCAGAGTTGCAGAGATGGGAGACCTGCAATGTAAGGATCGGGATTGGAAGAGGATGACTGTTGCTCTCATCATTGTTCTTCATGTAGACCTATTAAGTGTTGACTATCTTTAATGTATTCTCTCTTTTGTTTGGATACATAAGAGACTTTATAGTAAGGTTTAATTCTGTTGCCAGGTATTGTTGGCAGGGACACAGCGGGTCATTTTCATAAGGGTTACCAAAAGATGTGCTATAATCAGTGATTTAGGAGGTGCAGTAACTGAAGTGGCATTCAGCCGAAAGTGCACATTACAAAGAAGTGTTTGTGCACTCAATACCTCTCACAAATAATGCAGGTCAAGTCAGAAATCCAAAATCAAAGATTTATTTGAGTGAATAACACAAACTGGAATCAGAGGCTCACAGAATGAACACCATGATTAGGGCAAGCTTGGTGTTCATTTTGTGAACCTCTGATTCCAGTTTGTGTTATTCACTCTAATACATTTTTTGGGGGGTTTTCAACTGGACCTGTATTATTTGTGAAAGGTACTGAGTGCACTAACACTTCTTTATACTGATGGTTTACATAATGGCTCTGTCTAGCGTAAAGCAGGGGGTAGTCTTCACTCCAGATAGAGTTGCACCTCAGTTTATAATAATGATGGCTGCTTGCAGCTAAACAATATATTGGGTTCTTTGAGGTGGTATGGAATTATATATAATTTGCTTGACAGCAGTTAGCTGAGGACACATAGGCGGGATATGTAATCCCTTCCACTGATGCCATCTTGGAAATGTTTCTACTGCTAGGATGGAGAGGCTCTGAACCACCTCACTTGCCTGTTACCTTTACTGCCCATGTGGGGCTCCTGCATTAAATGTTAGAATAAATATTGCAGTCCATTCCCCCAATTACCCCTCCTTCCTCATGAGGCAGTTATGCAGCATGGAGGCTGGAATGGTGCAGAGTGCATGGTGTGAGATCCTGGCAGCTGGAGAACTTCTGTATCATCGCTTACTCTGGCATGTATATTACAATGGGACCAGGAGGTAGTTACCTCAACAGCAGCAGCATTTAGGAACTCTTCAGTCAGTCCCTTCTTGTTGATTATGGGAAAATTTGCAGGTATCTGTGGCAGCACCCACAATGGAGGGGGGAGCCCTGAGGGGTGGTTGGGGGTGATGTTTATTACCTGTTATGACACTAAATTTACTATTGGTTCAAAGAAGTTTCTTGAAGGCTCAATTGAATTGCATATGATTCAGGACAACCTGAAGCCTGTGCTTTCTTGAAGGTAAGATCAGACATACAAGGAAGGGAATAAACTTGGTTATTGATTTGGCCTGTTAAGGCTACTACTTCTTCATTTAAGGAAGGAAGTTGGGCAGTCAGAAGGTCACTATGCCCAATATTTGTGTTTACTTCCAGGGCATATATTCATTAATCCTCAGGAATCATTATAGTTGCCAAATGTGCTCAAATTATTGTCTGGCTGGAGGCTGTTCTCTTGACTGCATCAATCAATCATGGACCTGCTGATGAATAGTATGGTCACCTAGACCAGGTTAGGAATATTGAGATTGATGTTATTTGTTCATAATACTGTTATAAAAATTGTTTGTCTTGTTTATGTAATTTATGTAGAATGTCTTCAGGTAGGGGATGTGGGAGGGTGGGGTTTCAGTGAGAATGACTACTTGTTCTGTACTCTGCAGTTGTTCCATCCTGTAAGAGAATCAGGCTTGTTTTGTAATGTTTTAGCTAATTAAACATGGGTAGTGCGGTTAAAGTGATTTCATGAAACATTAAGGGGGGCATGTGAGGGGAAAAGTGCAGGCTCTCCTCAATCATCTTAAGAAACTGAAAAAGAGGAACTTTTTGGTTTTAGGAGGGAGTAGGTGGGTCAAATATTTGGGGCAGGGATAGCAGTAGGCAAAGTCGTGTAGCTATTATAATTGCCAGACAGTTACCCTTCCAATTAATTAGAGATGAGCAAAGTTGGCAAACTCCACTCCCAAAATTCTACCACTTGTGGGTGACATTTTGCACCTCGCAGGCAAAATTTCACATTTGGTGGGTGAAATTTCTCATTTCGCATATGCAAAACGTTTTCCAAAATGCGCAAAATTTGCAACATTTTTTGCAGGGTGGGGTTTGCCAACTTCTCCCATCTCTAGTTGCCACAACAGAAGGGGAAGTACCAGTGTCATACAAGACAGTATCAGCTGCGTATATATGGATATTTGCAACATGAAATGACTTCTGGTCATAGCTGGAACAGTCTGACTCTGATCTTTTGAATTAATGTGTGCCCTGAAGTGTGACAGTGTCTGGGTTTATTCCACTAAAATGGGGACTAGTTAAAAGTGGCACTGTCAAATCAAAGCTTCCCTCCCATTCATGGACTCTGAGGAACAATGATGGAGTGGGGGAAGTAGGTGATGGGTGTTTTACTGACATGGTATGGGTGTGTGGAAGGGATACATACTGTAATTGTCCATGAGGGAAGTACTGATTAGAGAAAAAGATGTTTAAGAACAAGGGGTCATGCTATGAACATGAGGGGGTAGACGTAGGGGAAATGTGAGAGAGTACTTCTTCACTGAAAGGGTGGAGGATGTATGGAACAGCCTCTCAATGGAGGAGCTTGGGGCAAAAATGGTAAGTGAATTAAAAAATGCATGGGATAGGCATAATGGAACCTTACTGGTTAAGAAAGAGAGGATAAAGCCAGACATCAAGTAGGGTCTGCGGTATTACAGTAGGTAGGGGAAATAGGTAGGTAGGTAGGTAAAATTTTTATTCATACAAAAATGAATATGGATAACATCACTGAGCCGAGGCTCATTTACAGTGAGGTCCATTAGTTCGATACCAGTTACTCTTACATTAATTAATTAAAATACATTAAACACATTACATCATAACTAAACTTAAACAAAGGACATTAACAAATTACACTTATAAAGTGTCATTATACAGTCTTAACAATCAAAAAAAAGACAACACTTACAAAATATACACAAAGAAAAAATTTAATTCTCATTCCCCACACACTGCTAAATCAGTTCCCCTTCTATATTTGTATGATTAATATACCACTCTTTTATCAGATTTATCTGAAATTCTCTATTTACTGATCTCAAATTCCCAGGTAATTTATTCCACAATTCGGGACCAAGGCATACAAAATTATTTTTTCCCAAAACAGTTTTTCGTCTTGGTACCACACATTCCAAACTATACGCAGAACGTAATTCCCTACTTGGTGTTTTAAATTTAATACCCTCTCCAATATAGGCAGGAACCTTCCCCAATATACATTTTATCAAATATATTATTGTATTTAAAATTCTCTTTTGAGGCAGGGAAACCCAATTTAACTCCTTATACATCTCTAATCTATGTGTCATTTTCGGTACTCCTAATATAAATCTCGCCAATTTATTGTACATAATATCTAATTTGGACAGCTGCCCTTTTGTGGCACCCATATACACAATATTTCCATATTCCAATATGGGTAATACCATTACAGTTACAACAAGTTGTCTAACTTCACGGGACATATAACTTTTAATTCTATACAAGGATCCTAAACATTTCCCTACTTTTTTTAATGTACTCTCAATATGAATATCCCATTTAAGATGACTATCCAAATAAAGCCCCAAATATTTATAACTGTCTACTTGCTCCAAAATAGTCCCTGTAGCAGTCTCAATTTGAAGTCGACTTTGTTCAGGTATAACCCCATTACCCTTGTAAAACAACATAACCTGTGACTTTTTTTCATTTAAGACTAATTTAGAGCTCAACAAAAAATCCTGTATGTAATCAAATGCTTGTTGCAATACTGACTGAATTGGACCCAATGCCGGTCCAGCCACATAGATAATTATATCATCTGCATATAGATGATACTGTATCCCTTGCTGTGGGAGATGTAAATCATTCATATAAAGGTTATACAGAATAGGTCCAAGTATAGATCCCTGTGGTACACCCGAGACGGTTTCCCTCAATTCTGAGGTCCAGTCCTTTATGGCCGCCTGTTGTTGTCTCGATTTCAAGTAATTTCTAAACCAATTGACTGCCATCTCGGATATACCACAGGTTCTCAGTCTGGACAGGAGAATGCCATGGTCCAAGGTGTCAAATGCTTTTGATAAATCATAAAGATAGCTCCCACTGGCATCCTCCTGTCCATACATTCTATAATGTTTCCTGTGACCTTTAACAAGGCCGTAGTGATTCCATGTTCCAGTCTAAATCCCGATTGAAACTTATTAAGTATATTACTTCTTTTTAGAAAAATCTGTATTTGACCTGCCATGATTTTTTCCAAACTTTTTGACATAGTTGGTAATGAGGAAATCGGTCTATAATTCTCAATTAACATTCTAGATCCTGACTTATAAACTGGGACAACTCTTGCAGTTTTCCAGATTTTAGGCATCTCTGCATACGTGAGAGACATATTAAATAGATTTGCCATTGGCTGATCTATAACAGGGGCTGCAAACTTTAATAAAATGTTTGGAATTCCATCCATACCTTCAGATTTATTTGTGTTAATTTTCAATAACAGTTCTCTAACTTCCTCACTAGTTATTGGAGTAAATATAAACTGCATTTGTTCATTCTGTTGTACATTTTTTTTACCTAGTTGGTTCTTCTCAATTTCTATAATAGGTAATTGATTTGAAGTATTCAATCCAGTTTTTAATACATCTGTGCCCATACTAATAAAAAATGATTAAATGCATTTATTACTCCATTTCCTAAATCCATCTTAACTCCATCAATCAAAAATTGACGGGGGTAATCCACTTTCTGTCCTTTTTGTAGTTTATTTATGGTACTCCAAAAAGCCCTTGGATTCTCAATTACTTCTTTACATAGTTTATCATTACAGTAAGCTTGTCTAGCCCTCCGTACCTCTTTAGTATATACATTCCAAAGCTGTCTAAATTTAGTCCACTCCTGGTTTCCCTTTACTAGTTTAGCTTTTTTCCATGCTTTATCTCTGGCTCATTTAATTTTGTATAATTTAGGGCCATACCATGGTGCATTGTTCGATTTAACATGTTTAACCATTATTGGAGCATATTTATCACAAATACATAAAAAATCTTTTTGAAACATATCCCATGCATCCTCCACATTTGGGACCAGCTCCATTCTTTCCCAATTATACTGTTCCAATTCTTGCATAAATTCAATGTAATCAAAATGTTTGTAAGTCCTGATAAATATGGTGTTCTTAGATTCTCTCATTACCTTCTGTTTTCTTATACAAAAAATCATTTGATGATCCAACATAGTGTCGGGCAAAACCCCACTTTTCACATATTTTTCAGGATTTGTGGTAAATATAAGATCCAATATAGCTGATTTTACAGGATTAATTATATTTAGTCTTGTAACCTCTGTTATAAATTGAGTTAATCCCAAAGTAGTGACCATATCTATTAAACCATGATGAACTTCTATAGTACCCCAGTCAACATTTAGATCTCCAATTACCAATAACTCATGTGTAACCAAGTAGTCCTTCAGAATTTCCTACATTTCTTCAAAGACTACAAATTGACTTTTTGGTAGACGATACATACCAAGTAATAGTACAGGTTTGCTATATGGAAATTGTATTTCTAATGGGAAAACTTCTGCTCCAGTCAATTTATTTAGATTATCTATTTTCTTTATATTAATCCAGTCTCTAGCATAAATTACTACCCCACCTCATCTTTTAGATCTATCCTTTCTCCACATGTTGAATTTTTCTAATACTATATCATTATCTTGAATCCCTATATGCAACCATGATTCAGTTATTATTACAACATCGGGCTTATATTGTTCTATCCATTCTCTCAATGTTTCAATTTTTTTAAGCAAACTACAGATATTAATATGCATAATCCTCAAACCTTCCTCCTTAAAGATTTCTGTAGTATAATCATTATTGATATCAAATGGAGGTCCTGGATTTAATTGGACATCTCCACACATCATCAAGCCCAATATAATCATCCATTTACTTAATCTATACATCTTAGGATATCTTAATCTTCCCCTCTTAATTTGTTGATTGGTGCCGAAGTCCTCCAACAATGAGTTTTGCCCCCATCCACTCACCACCTTACTAGTAATACATGCCCATTTTATCAAGATAGTCTCAACATCATTATCCAATAAATTAGCTTTAATTACTCCCTGCCAACCATCTGAAACTTCAAGTTTCCTTGATAAAGTTCCCTTAGGATCTGTTGTATTATACAAATTAGCAACATCATTTTTCACATTCAAAGGATGTGCTACATTTAGTAACAACTGGCTCCCCACTATAAAAATTCCCCACTAGAATGCTAACATTTTACAAAACTTCTAAAAAAATAGATACACAATTGCTGTTAAACAGCCAATAAATAGTCTATATCTTAAAACAAGCACTATTCTTAACAGGACTCAACAGCCCCTTATTTTGTCAACTTCAACCAGTAAATTCTAAACATTCCTATTACTGTTCTTTTAACTTTCTAGCTAATCAATACACAACTAATTCCTAATTCTATAAGGCATCACTAACATGTCTCCCAAATTATTGATTTTTTACCAATTAATAAAAGGTAACAGAATAAACAAATCCCACTTTATAAGATACTACAGGGATCTAATTTACTAATATATTTTGTTACCGAGTGGCGCTCGCGCCACTCACGCTCACGCTGCAGACAGCGCTCGAATTTTAAATGCTACTGCCCCTCCTCCTTTGATGATGCATTCTCCGTTTCACCATCTCAGGCAGGTACAGGTAATTCAAAGGGGAGCTTTGGCACATGAATAAATCAGCAACACTGAAGCTTAAAAAAACACTCAGTTCGTGGGGCACATACAGATACAGAGTCAGTACAATTCACTTGAAGCAGCAGATGAATAAACTTGCTGGCAGATGGAATAGCAATTTGCCGCGTACCTGTTGAGATTCAGGCAGCACTCGAGTTTTAAATGCTACTGCTCCTCCTCCTTTGATGATGCGTTCTCCGTTCCACCCTCTCAGGCAGGTACAGGAAATAGGTAGACTAGATGGGCTGAGAGGTCTTTATTTGCCATCAGTTTCTATGTTTCAGTGTTTTTATGTTAGTTTAATTTAATAGTTTGCTGATATAGGAGTGAGAGGAGGAAAGTTGGTGCTAGAAGGTGGATGGGTGAGGAATGTATCAGTAAAGTGTCCATGTGGTGGTGGATGGGCACTGTGGCTCACAGTGGGTGGGGAAGAATTGTTTTCTCTATATAAAACTGTTCTTTTTTTTATTTCGGTGTACAGTGTGGGTGGTAAAGTACTGTATAGCAGTTAATATTAGCGCCTGATATATTTAGCTCAATGACTCCAGTTGTACATATTAGCACCTGATATATTTAGCACTCAGTGCTTACTGCTGCAGTACAGTTAGCATGGCATATTATATTAGCGGTCTGTTTATATTAGTGGTTCTTTGCTTTCAGCTAATATAGCTAATATAAACAGAGAGCTAATATAATCTGCTATACAGTAGTAATCTACCCTACAGCACAGAGCACAAGGCTCCTAATTTTGTGTCAATGTAACCAGCGAAATCACAATTCACTGTATCTCTAGTAATGCATAGAATAGATGAAAACAGATATATTTCTATTGACATACTGTAGTCTATGTATGTTCTATGCATCTACAGTATGTTTAGTATGTGTACTAACAAGAAAAAAAATGGAAAGGGACCTGGGGGTAGTCATATCAGATGATCTAAAGGTAGGCAAGCAATGTGAGAAGGCAGTAAGGAGGGTTGGGGGAATACTAGGATGCATAGGGAGAGGCATCACCAGTAGAGAACAGGAAGTTGTTATACCTCTGTATAGACAGTTGGTGAGACCACATCTGGAGTACTGTGTGTAGTTTTGGAGACCCCATCTCCACAAAGTCATAGACAGGATGGAGGCAGTCCAGAGGAGGGCAACTAAAATGCAGGTTTTACACCACATGCCATACGAAGAGAGACTAAAGGTGCTTAATACTGCATGTATCCCCTCAAGGAAAGGAAGGGGGGGACATGATAGAAACTTTAAAGTACCTGAAGGGTATCAACAAAGTCCAAGATGGTGGCATCTTTTGGAAAAAGAGAAGTGCAATAACAAAGGGGCACAATTTGAAGATAGAGTGGGGACGGCTCAGGGGCAACATGAGGAAATATTTTTTCATGGAGAGGGTGGTGAATGCAAGGAATGGCCTTCCTGAAGAGGTTGTGGGCTCACAATCAGTGGGGGAATTCAAGAAGGCATGGGACAGACATAAAGCAATTCTGGTGGGGGGTAGGAACTAGAAGAAGTAGGCTGTTGGTTAACTAGGACCTGCAGCTTATCAAACAGGTAGAGAAATGGGCAAACTAGGTGGGTCAAGCAGTCCTTATCTCCCATCAAAGTCTGTATGTTTATGTTTCTATGTACAGTACATGTGTTTCAGGCTTGCCCAACAGTACCACAATTTGACATAATTAGAATTTGCATCAACTAACACGGTGAAGCAAACAGGCTACTTCAAACTTCTTCCAACAAATGGAAATTAAGATAAAACATTTTAAGACAGGTGTTGTAATATGTAGAATTTGCTCTTTTAGTGGAAAGAAAAATGTTGGAGCATAGCAGGGGAGGACTGTAGGATAAGGTGGGGACTAAGAGATTTTCACTCAATTATTTTCTGAGGTCTTTGCATGTGCTCATTGGTGAATGTGTAAGTAACATAATGTAGCAACTCAGTAATTTATGGTCAGAAGTGACCGTAGGGTCATTGTGTTCACCCATTGCTTCATAAACAGTTTTGAACTGGTGTTCTGTGCAAACATGCACTAATGTAAATAGTTTCGCTAGTCAGTGTACAACCCAGAGTATCCATGGATTCCTTGGTAAGTAGAAATGTATCCCAACTTAACTTGAAGCCCTGTATAGTCCTGCACTGTCTTCATGTTCACTGGCAGCAGCAAGTACCAGCTAGTGATGTGAGATGGGGAAGTGCTGGCTGTAGTTGAGGTGTTTGTATTGCCAGTTGGTGGGGGAGGTACCTGCCTATGGATTTCAGTAATATGATGGTGTGGCCAGTAACTGACTAAGGTTAGTGATGATCAGGGGATGGGGCAGTTACTAAGGATATCACAGCTTGGGAGGTGGGGTTCTGACTCACCAATCAATAAGCTAATTGGGCAGTGGGGGACTACTAGACTGCCTGGGAATGCTGCAGGAAACATAGATGGGTTATTGGAGGCATTCACCATTGCCATTTCCTCTTGCCCTGTAATGAGGCCATAATGAGATGCAAATGACCCCATAGTGCCAGTGCTATAGGGTCAGTTGCATGGGGATGTACAAATATGGAACAGTAATAACCACTTGTGGACCTTAACTATTCCTTAGCTCCAATCATCCCCATATCCCCCAAATGGCTACATACCTCATGTTGTCAATAGGGGAACTGGGGTTGCAGGAGCAATTGACATACATCCTGTCTCATTGGGATGATATATTGGAACATGCCATTATCACTCACTATGTGCATGGACATGTTCCAATATATCAATAGTTTGCTCCAAGCACTATTTTGCTCCTGGAATGAACATCTTGTGGGTAAAAACATGGATCTTCCAATACCCCAGTCTTAGTATCTTTCACACAGTGTTTATATTTACATTATTTCTTACACTATCCTTTTTTCATTATTGCAGGCACAGCCAACAAGTAAGAAGCACCACCAACTGATAGTGTTACTGGGATTATTGTTACCATATTCTTATTCTAGCTGGTGCTGTTTATTACTCCTACAAAAGACGGCAAAAGCCATTCATAAATGAAGATGTTTTTGACAACACACTCTCTTTCAATACTGAGATTTCGGCTGCAACTGTAAACACCCGGAGCCTTGTGTCCAACATTGAGCAGAACAAACATGTCACAATTTAGTAAATAAAAAATTTGATGTTCTATAAAAGTGGAACATGCACTAGTTAAAGTAAGGGCTGTGTGTACCTTTCAAAGTTTAGTATGTACAGTATACACTATACACTGGATTCAACATTGTTCAATGACAGCACTAGCATTTTCTATTTTAATTTCCTTTCTTATAGAAATTTTAGAATTCAGATCTACTCACGTAAGAATAGACGTCTGGACCAGATAAACAACTGACTTGATAGTTAAATAAAAGATTCATTCATATTTTCAAGGCATGTGACTGTATTGTAGTATACAGATTTGAAAGTAGGGAGTTTTTAAAGCAGGGTTGCATAATGATTAATGAATGAAATTGGGAACCAGGTGATCCTGGCTGAAATCTAAGAACAGTTATTGACTCCTTGAGTGACCTCAGGTATGTCACTTGATTTCAAAGAGCTTTATTCATCTAAAGTGCAAAAAATTACGAGAAAGTAAGACCTCCCCCAACAACCAGTACTACCACCACCCTAAGTGGGATGTTGCATGTAGTCTAATACATTTCTGAAGAAAGCAAAAAGGTAGCATCGCCATTCAGAGAGTGCATTGCACTACTCATTGAAATAATGTAAGTAGACACTGTCTTGCATAACCTCAAATTGTGAAATCTCTGGGGGACTACCAGATGTACTATGAATTAAGACTCCATTTTTCTACTGATTGCTCCTTGTGGGATTCAGGCTTGTGCACTGTGTAATGTAATAACAGTGAAACTTATTGTGAAATTGTTTAGCTGAAACATGTAAGTCGTTGCATTCTTTGAATCTCGTGCAACAAATTCATTGATTTCCTACTTGTCAATGACACAAGTGGAAACACAATTAGTGTATATTGTGCTGTGTATTTACTTATGAAGTACAGCATGAGATAGGATCAGATGACTGCAAAGAATGGGATTTTAAGAAAGTGTGTTGATATTAACAAACCATAAACTATAAATATGACTAAACTGTAAGCTTGTCATCTTATGCTGGTGCAGCAGCATATAGTACATAAAGAGAAAACAACTTGTAAACAAACATGTATGGTTGCTTTTAAAATAGTTTAACTTGTTTTTATTGTTGTGCTCATAATGTTCAAATATGGATATCAACAATTAAACTAGTCATGTCAAACTAGATATTATCCATTTCCCTTTCTTAGGTTCATAAGAAGTTAATTTCAACATGTTATATTATTCAGAGAGTTAATTTGATACTTTTTTAATATGATTATAGTACACCATCCAACAGTAAGTAAGAAGTTACTTTTCCATATCTGGCAAGTAAGTATAATACATCTATAATATTGTATGGTCTGACTTAAGAATGTGCAGTGTTCTAGATTTGTAATCATTAAGGTTGGCTAAATATTTATAAATAAGTAATATTTAGCAATGCCTGCTATATACAGCCAATGTAAAGAAATATAATAATTTATGCAAAGGTTATTTTCAAAACTGAACACAAGTTGGCAGTGCAGCACTCTGCGTAAACAGTGCTAGAGGTGGGCAAAAGTTGCAAATTCAGCTTTCGCGGAACTTTCGCTGAAATTCAGAAATTTGGGGAATTTTCCAAACTTCTGCCATTGATGAGATCAGAATCTTTCAAATATATTTGGTGGATTTTCACCCTGTTCTGCTGAACTGTAGAATAATACACATGAACTGCAGAATAACAGTTCTGAGAATTTTTTTCCCCCCACAGTTTAATGACTTATTCCTCGGTACATGTAATTCTGCAGTTCGGTGATCAGTTCTGCAGACTTTTTCCTCTTCAGTTTAATAGAATAATCTGCAAATTATACATTTATTCTGACATTCTAAGTTGGAATTTCCACAAAAGTTGCTAATTTGATTTCCCCACTTTCACAGAAGTGAAAATCTGACTTTCACGGAAATTCCACCAGTGGAGTTTTTTTTCAGCACTCCTCTAAACAGTGCACCTCAAGTTATACTGAACAGTATTACAACTGTTCTCAAAAATCAGTAAAAAAAAAACACAGTATTGCACTTCTCTATTCAGAAAAATGTGTGCATTCCTGCTTTCAAGAAATATGTTTATTTTACTGCACATTGTAGTATTGGATAAAATATGCAGATATTTTCTATTACTAAGGGCATCTTGAATTCAAGATCCAGCTGATGATACAGTACTCTAGGAACTTCAGTCTATGGATTATCCCTGAAGGAAGACTTCATTTTTTATATAATCATATTTTATTAAAGTTTAGACATACAGACAAAATACAGTACTCTGTTATACTGTATAAAAATTACAACTCCAGCAGAGGGGTACAGATAAAAAGTAACATTAGACCTGCAGTCCTTGTAAATGTAATACATCCAACTGGGCCTAGCTTTGTCACCAGTTAGATCCAAACAATACAGCATAAATTGTTTCTGGAGGATGGCACTCATTGCTCTATCATCTCATCTAATTTGCCATCAACTCCATGCCCCCTTCCCCCATGGCACAAACTGAAGGTCCATCACCATCATATACTATACCCATTTGGCCCAGCAATTTATTACTATTTCTGTTTCATGTCTGCATGAAAAATATCATAAATATCTATTATCCCATTCTTCCAATCTGCTACAGTAGGCAGAGTCTTTGTTAGTCATCTTTTCATGATGCATTTTTTGATTGCAACTAAAAGCACATTCAACTGGTACCTTTTTACCCTATCTTTCTCTGGGATCTACCTATAGGCAAACATATTCAAAGTCTGTAAGCTGCAAGTCTGGGGAAAACTCAAACGTGGAGCTCATTCTAAATCTTGTTGGAAAGTGAGTAATGCGGGACTGTTCCACATTATGTGATAGTTTGTAGCTCTTGGTTCCCTACATTCATGTCAACAGGCTGAAGTGTGGGCTGTACCTTGATGGACTTGTTGGGTTGGTGTCAGGAAAAATCTACTAAAACACTTCCAACTGTACTCTCTCCTAGTTATAGAGCTGGTATCCTTAAAAGTAAGGTACAGTAGCATATCCTTTTTCACTGCTCTAAAGAAATGGGATTTCCCAACTCCATGTTCCAGCTTGTCAAAGCCTGCACCAACACTGGGGGACTCTTCATGTAGAGGAATTGGTATAGACTGGTTATCAGATGCTGCCCCATGTTTCTTCCCAGGGTCACTGTTAAGGGCTGAAGCAGCGTGTGGTGCAAGGTAGGTGGAGAAGCATGCCTTCAAAGCTGGCCCAGGTAAGCTTTCATTTAAAAATACCTGAATTGTTCCATGTTTGGGAGCCCCAGCGAAGTCCAAAGACTCTAAAAGGATACATTCCTATAATCTTGCAGACACAGCAGGGGGTAGTGAAGGCCCATCTTGTGCTATCTTCTAAAGCCTCCATTTTGTTGAGCCAGAATGAAATCTGGATGAATGTGCAGCAGCCAAAGGCAAACTCAGCCCTCCAAACCATAGCTGCAGGGTATATTGTGCCAGGTCTGAAGACAACCCACACATGGGGGGGTGTAACACTAGTATGAATCTGCAGCTTCCCTCAAAGAAAGACAGAAAGCCTCCTTGGGGGAAATTGTAGTGAAGGCAGCTCTTTCTAACTGAACCCACTGTTGAGTACAAGAGTTCTGGAGCCAGTTTAGTAGAGTAGAAGCCATTTAATTGTGACACCCCTGTGGCAGGCTGTTCATACCGATTAAGTGGCTGTCCCCATTATCAGAAGTATAATGGAGTTTGCCCTTTAAGGGGCAGACCAAGTTGTCCTGGTACACCCCTTCCCTTTACCTGAAGATGGTGTGCTCAGAGGGGGAGGGGGAAGGGAAGGGAAGGGAAGGGAAGGGAAGGGAGGCACAGGGGGACAGAACAATAGGCAGACAACAGGAAGGGGAGGGGCTAAAGGAGGTACATAATGGGCAGCACAGGAGTGAGTCAGCCACTTTTACTGAAATTTTGATCTATACTGAAACTACAGCATGTCGGATTGGCATATTAATTGAGGGAGGTTTGTACACCAGGAATAAAAAGGTAAGAAAAACAAACAACTATGTTGGTTTAGAGATGTAAAACAGTTTTCTTGAATGCATGATAAAACAATAGGTGGCTAGCAATGGGTAAGAAAAGCTGCTTGATTCAAGAGGGACAGGAAGCCATATAAAAAAAAAAAAATGTGTTTGGTTTGTGGTGCAGTTGCAATATACAGCGATAGCAGGGCTTGATAGGGAGCAGACTGTGAAGTGCTAAACAGAGAGGTTGTTGAGGGGTAGCTTTATCCTGAGGAAGTGTAATGAATTTTGCTGCTTAGTGCTGTGAGAAATTGAGCTGCATGCAGCGGCGTTTGGCCAGCGGAGGCCTAGAGTAGGAAACAGCTGAAGAGCATGATATGACGGTAGAGTGAGTGGTGGAAGCTGAGCAAGTATTGTGTCACAGGATTGAAAGGTCTTCAGTGAGGAGACAGCAGGAGATGGTATTGACCGGTGATGGTCCTAGCGAGTCCAGCAGGGAAAGAGCATAGTCTGGGAGTGAACAAGAGATCAGGAGGGAGGGGTACAGCATAAGCGCTGGCTTGGAAGGGGCTGGGACTGGGCTGGTTCACCAAAAAGGCATAGGACATTTTGGAGCGGCCTGGCAAAAAGGGATAGCATGGAGCCAATGCTGACGGCCATGTGGTGTGATGTCACACGGCATGGGGAAGGCCTCGAGATGAACAGTTTCACGGGGGAGGGGTGGGCCACATGGGGGCCTTCAGAAGCAAAGCAAAAGGAGGTGTCTGATGTCACGACACAAGGCCTGGTGGGAAGGGGGCAGCAGGGCCCGGGAGAGGCCTACGGGGAACACAGCATCTCTGGAAAAGTTGCACAGGCAGGGGAAGTATAATGTTTACATGGCCCTAACATTCCACTCTCTACCAGCCTTTGCCTCAGATATTTTTCCTCACTAGTATGTGTATTTGTACAATAAAAATAAGAAGTACAATTGTTCACCTGGTTTACATGGGCCTTGCATTCCACTCTCTACCAGCCTTTGCTCAGACATTTTTCCTCACTAGTACATGCATGTGTATAACAAAAATAAGAAGTGCAAGTGTTCTTGATCAGTTCTGAGCCAGCAGTTAGGTAAAAAAAAAATGAAGTGCTCTGTTTTAGTTTTAGCCAAACTGCATCAGAGCCAGTCACTGCACAGTATAAAACCAATGTGTAGCATGTCAGCATGTCGTACTGTAAAAGGTCACTGTAACAAAAAAGGAATGCTCTCACCTCTTACTTCCCTTTCACTGGCTCTTTTGAGGGACTGAGAATCAGGATCAGAATCAAGATATCTGGAGACCTGGGTTTGAATCCCACAGCCCCCACTTGCACACTGTGTGACCCTGAGCAAATCACTTAACTTCCCAGTGCTCCCAGGTCACACCTGTAAACAGTAAATGAAATACAAAAGAGGAGAGCTACTGCAATTCAACAAGAAGGGGAAGGGTGCATGAAAAAAAAAAGGTTCGACAAACCTGATCAAGTAAGTCCAGATGAAATTCAGCACTCCAAGGTTAAGATGTCCACACTCTGGCAGTATTTCTATGCACAATTTATTTAGATAACAGCATAATAGCCCACCAGTGCAGTAAAAAAGCTCACTGGCCTCAAAGCACCCCTGGAGCGGCACCTGCAGGGAGTCCATCTTCATCCTGCTGTCTGTGATTTTTCCTCCATCTTCTCCTGAGGGCCCCAGGAGAGGGTGCATGTGCCTTATGGCCCTGGTAATGACCCTCTTCCACCCACCTCATTGGCCTAGTGCCTGGCACCCTCATGGCCTGTGCTGCCTCCTGGTCTCCACCAGGGGGCAGCCATGAGCTGACGGATGCCACCTCACCTCCTTCCAGAGAGGAGAGTTGCCTGCTGGCAGCTCCATCCAGCTCTGCCCTCCCTCCCCATGCTGACCTCTGATGATCCAGGCTCATTCCTGAACCCGGGTCACCAGCGTGCTATGAGGTGTGGCATTCAGCACCTCAACCCTCTGCGACACCAGGTTGGAACAAAACAAAGCCACTTAACCAGTGCATCACGCCAATGGCAAACAAAACTACAATCAACAGAAAGCCATGTACACACACACTCATGCTAGTCCATAGGTCCAAGGAATATTGAAACACACAGGAATAGAAGTGTGCAAAAATAAACTTCTGCCAGAGGAATTTCTGCAAAAGGTGGATTTTCGCATCCGCAAAAGTGTGGAAATCAAATTAGCAACTTTTGAGGAAATTCTGACTTAGAACAGTGGAAAAATTGATAAATTGTGGATTATTGCATTAAATTGTACAGAAAAAAGTCAGCAGAACTGATCACTGTACTGCAAAATAATTACATGTACTGTGGAATAATTCATTAAACTATGGGAAAAAAATCCTCAGAACTGTTATTCTGCAGTTCATGTGCATTATTCTGCAGTTCAGCCAAAGAATTCCATGGAACGGGGTGAAAATCCACCAAACACATTCGGAAGATTCCAATATCGCCAATGGCAGACATTTGGAAAATTCAGCAAAATTTCCAAATTTCTGCAAAAGTGGAATCCGTAACTTTCGCCCACCTCTACACAGGAAACTGAAGTTGTTGCTCCTTTATTAATCTTCAGCTGAACCAGTGTGAAGACAAACAGGCAGGCTTCCAACCCAGCAATGACCCCAACGTTCCATGTGTGTGCGCCTTGTCTAGAGCAACAAGTTCAGTTTCCTGTGTGTGTTGCAATATTTCTTGGACCTATGGACTGCTGTTAGTGTGTGTACATGACTTTTTGCTTATTGAATTCACATCACAAACAGTCAGATAACATCCTTTAAAAACTAAGATGAAACTAAATATAGATAACAAGCATAAAATCCACAGCTATTTGTAGGATAAATAATAATTAAAATCAGGAGTCCATAGTAGGGTTAAAAGCCTGGGCAAAAAGGTAGGTTTTAAGGTTCTTTTTCAATAGTTCAACCTATGTAGTAGTATATTGTAGCACTACCTGTAGCTGGGCAACTTCATATTATTGTACAAGACAGAGGAGACCCATGCCACCCAGCTGTTTGGTCATGCAAAGGGTAGAACATTGTATTTACAGGGTATTACCATTCCAGATGTAATAAGACAATGTGCGTTTCCATTTTGCCCAACTAGCTTAATCCAGAAACAAGGACAAAGATGGGAAGAGCTACAAGTATTTTGGAATGATAATCATCTTAATGGATGCTCTCTGATGTTCAAAAGAAAGTGCAAGGAGATTCCATTTATCTAAATATTGTTGAATTTGTCTCTGTAGTGGGACAATGTTTGCCTCATTAAGCTGTGTGAGTGACTGTGTAAGATTTATTCATAAATACCTCATCAAAGTGAGGTCTCATCGAGAAGAAAACCTTCGTATCCACTCTATGGTAGGGCAATGCTTAATTTGTGCTGGAGCTTGGGGGGTGCACTCTTCATGCCAAGGCACAGCCCTGGCACCTCTTCAATCATTCAAGAAGTGAAATATTTTGTGCTTTTCCCTTTAAATAATTGTGCACTGCACTCACTGGGCTAGCAGTGGCATGCCATGGGTCATGAGGGCACTCGGCTTGGCCTCTTGTATGTGAATTAAGGTGTTGGTGTTAAGGTAGCCTTAGTAACCACTGTCTGTGTCTAGACCATCCCACAGAGTTGGCTCCTTCTCTCAGCTGCTGCTGTCTGCATTTTTGCCCAATGCTGCTGCTTGCTTGATCCCAAGTTACTCATTGTTTGGAACGGTGGGGCAGCCAGAGGTGGCAAGTCTGTGTGTGGTACTGCACGTACACCATTTTTTCCTGACCGTCACCTGACCAGCTGTTTTGTCATCAGGCAGTCGCACGTTGCATTGTGAAACATCAGAGGAGGAGTCAAGTCAGAAAGGAGTAGGCCGATCCTTGCATAGGTTGTCGCTGTTTTGACTCTTCTAGGAATCATCATCTCTCTGATGGATTCTTACAGTTGTTTAACACAGAAAAAAGTTTTCATTTATTTTTTATAGTTTGCAGGATTTTTTTCTACACTTTTTGGTCCCATCCCTGTGCCCAGGCTGTGCACGTGGATACATGCATGCCCCACGGTACCGAGACACCCCTATCTACTTCAACATCTGCTTGCCTGAACTGCCCTTAGGCCTCCTCCCAGGTGCAGTGGAACTATGGTGGATGTCAGGTGTCCTCCCTAGTAGAGGAGAGCTGCCTTTTGGCTGCTCAATCCTGCTCCATCCCTTCCTCCCCCCTGCCATCACCCAATGACCCTGGCTCATTACCAAACCCAGGTTGCCGGCGTGATGCGAGGTAAGGTGTCCAGCACCTCAACGCCACTGAGCAGCTGCAGATAACAGTTTTAATATTATATAAATAGTAATCCCACTGAATAAAAAAAGATTTGTGTTTACTGCTTCATCTACTGGCAGCTGGGGATAAATGCAAAAAGGAAAAGAAAGGAAAGCCGAGCAGAGTGGGCAGCCAAAGGCCTTGGAAATGGGGGTGGGAAAAACAGGAGGGGGTAGTAGTAGATCTCTGGATTGGGCTGGTGGATTTTGGGGTTGGGGGACACTTCAAGCCAGAAAGGCAAGGGAAGAAGTAGCTGACCGGCTGAGTGTAAATTAAAATAAGTAAAAAAGGGTAAACTCAAAATGCATCAAAGCAGAGGTTTCAGAGTCTGAGCATAGCTATGTGAGCTTTGTACAGCCAGTATATTGACTGGATTTGAATCCTACAAGCTGCACTTGCATACCACTTCATAGTGTGTGACTAAGGGGCTGTAAACTTAACTAAGGTACCCCCAGATGCCTTAACAACAAAGGCAGAGGAGCTGTGTGAGCTTGGTACATCCAGCAGAGTGACTTGCTTTGATTCCTACAACCTCCGCTTGCATACAGCATAGCATGTTGTATCATCTTAGTCTGAACAGACTTAAGGGACTGAAAACTAATACATTAACAAAAAAAAAATCTAAGTCTACACAGCAAAAGCAAAGGAGCTGTATGAGTTTGGTACATTCAGCAGACTGACTGGGTTTGATTTCAACAAGCTTTACTTGCATAAAGCATACTCTGTGACTGTCTCGGAAGGGACTGTAAAATAAAATAGGTCACAAAAAAATCAAACTCTTGTCAGAGATGGTGGGCTGCAGCTGAGGATTTGGGGGTTAAAAGATTGTAAATTACCAAAGTTACAAGTGTTTGTTTGCAAAATGTAACATTGGCTCATAAATGTGTTGGTTTGTAATATATTAACATCAAATTTTCAACATAGACTTGCAATGACCCTGCCTTATAAAGATGGACAGAAAAAATGTTCAACTCCTGGTTTAAAAGTGTTATTGCACTGGGACTGCGTAATCAACTTTTGGGAAGCAAAAACACATTTTGGACAGGAGTTGAAAAATGACAGCTGTCATATCCATGAGATGCTGTAAAGAAATGTCTATGTTGAAAATTTGGGGTAAAAATCTTGATTATTACCAAACTTTCAAGCCTGCATTTGTAAAAAATCAATGTAGGATCATAACCTTTTTTTTTTTATTTTTTTTTATTTTTTTTATGTTTTTATACCAAATTTGCAACATAGCCCTCTTATGAACCCACTTCATGAACATGGACAGAGAAAATGTTCAACTCCTGGACAAAAGGTAATTTCTTGCAGGAACCACAAAATTGCCCTCTCGGGAGGTATAAAAGCATATTGGCCAGGATTTGAAAAATGACAGCTGTCTCATTCATGAGATGCTGTAAAGATATGACTATGCTGTAAATTTGGTGTAAAAATATTGAAAATTACGAATGTTACAAGCTTGCATTAATAAAATTTGATGTAAGCTCATAACTTGGTTGTTTTTTAATATTTTTGCGCCACATTTTCAACATAACTTTCTTATGACCTCACCTCATGAACAAGGCCAGAGAAAATGTTCAACTAGTGCCTGAAAGATGATTTTGTGCAGGGACCGCAAAGTCTCCTTTCAGGATGTAAAACAAAAGCAAAACATTTTGGACAGGATTTGAAAAATGACAGCTCTCACCATCATGAGGTGCTATAAAGATATGGCCATGTTGTGGATTTGGGGTAAGAATATTGAAAAATACCAAAGATATGAGCCTGCATTCACAAAATTAAATGTAGGCTCATAACTTTGTTGCTTTTCAATATTTTTACACCAACTTTTCAACATAGCCTTTTTATGACCCCACCTCATGAACAAGGACAGAGAACATTTTCAAATCCTGCACAGAAGGTGATTGCACACAGGGACTGGAAAATCACCTTTTGTGACAGATTGGTCTAATGACAGTGACATTGTTTATGAGGTGAGGTCCCAAAGAAGGCATGTTGAAAATCTGAGCCAAAAATATGTGTGAGAGGAGGCAGTGTTGGCCACCATGGAGACAGGAAATGGCACCACTATCTGCATGGGTGTTGTTTACATACTCCCATCTCAGGGGGAGGAATGGGGCAAGGAAATGATATAAAGCATCCTTAGAATGGCAGAAAAAGGGGAGATATTTTTGATGGGGGACCTGAATATGCCAGATGTTACCTGGAGCACATTTGCTGCAGCCACAGCCAAGAGCAGCGTTCTTCTCGATGCCTTAGAAGGGCATGCCTCAGACAGCTAGTGTTGGAACCCAGTCAGGAGGGAGCAGTCTTAGTCGGTACTCTCAAATGGGGATGAAAAGAGGATCTCAGATTTTGAAGTGGGTAGCCATCTGGGAACAAGTGACCACCAAATGGTGTGGTTCACAATGAACACAGCCATAGAGTCAAGCCATACTACTGGACTTCAGGAGGGCTGACTTTGGTGAAATGAGAGAGTGCATATGGAATGCACTAGCAAACTGACAGGAAGAGGGGTGGAGGAACAATGGGTAAAAATCAAAACAGCCATCACAGAGGCAGCAAGTCTTTGTGTGAAACAAATAAATAAAACAAAACAAAGGAAAAAAACACTATTGTTCTCTAAGAGGTGGCGAGGAAGGTTAGGGAGAAAAAGATAGCATTCAGGAAGTGTTAAGGAGTCACAGAGGGAGCAGGACAGGGAACTGCATTGATGGAGTTGGGGGGGGACTGCCCAGGAAGAGGTGGAGCATTATAGCGGCCAGATGGCATAGAAACATAGAACCACAGAAGTTGACGGCAGATAAGGACCGCAAGGTCCATCCAGTCTGCCCATTTCCTTTTCTACCTTATAAATGTGCCATCAGCCTTTGCTCTGTGAGTGGTCAATCTATTCATACTCATTTGTATTGCTCCCTTATGCCTATCCCATGCCTGTTTGAAGTCCTGCACCATATTCATATCCACCACTTCCTGAGGTTGGCCATTTCATGCATCCACCACCCTTTCTGTGAAAAAGAATTTCCTCACATTCCCCCTTAATCAGCCTCCCTCTAGTCTCATGCTGTGTCCTCTTGTCCTGCTATTTTTCTTATATTTAAACATGTTAGACTCTTTCACCTTGTTAATGCCCTTAAGGTGTTTGAATGTTTCTATCAAATCACCTCTCTCCCTCCTTTTCTCAAGGGTAGACATATTGAGCTCCATTAATCTGTCCTCATATCTCTTCTGATGCAGTCCCTGCACCATTTTGGTTGTCCTTCTCTGGACTGCCTCAATTTGGTTAATGTCCTTGTGAAGGTGTGATCTCCAGTACTGCATGCAGTACTCCAGATGGGGCCTAACCAGTGTCTTGTAAAGAGGGATTATTACCTCCCTCTTACGACTTGTGATACCCCTACTAATACACCCTAATATCCCCCAGCCTTACCTACTGCTTTAGAGGTCTGCTTGGATGATTTCAGGTCATCGGTGATTATGATGCCCAAGTCTCTTTCTTCCTTTGTGACTGCCAGCAACTCCCTCCCAGCCTATAGGTGGCTTCAGGGTTTCTCTTCCCTATGTGCATGATCTTGCACTTCTTTCCATTAAATACCAGTTGCCACTCTTCTGACCATTTTGCTAGTTTATCCAGATCTCTTCTCATTCTGCCCACCCCATCTGGATCATCTACTCTGTTGCAGATCATGGTGTCATCTGCAAACAGACAAGCCTTACCCTCTAGTCCACCTGCAATGTCACTAATGAAGATATCAAGAGGACTGACCCCAGGACCATGACCATGAAGGCTGAATGCTGCAGCTCACCTTCTTCTTAACTACCTCTAGACTCCCAGAACTGAGGCATTCTATACAGCATAAGCTCTTGCCTCGAACCTCTGACTCTAGAAGAAGAGAATATTAAGAAACATATTAAGACCCTGCTGGCTTATGGAACCATGACACCTAAAAAGGAGGAGAAAAACTCTGCTGGTGCATCTAAATCAAAATCCCTCAATCTGTTATGTCTACTAGAAAAATGAATACCATATTAAGCAACCAAAAGTTTTCTAAAAATCAGCAAGACTCCCATTCACCGAAAGCCGGAAATGGAGTGGCACTATTTCCCATGTTCCTTTATCATGAAAAGAAGGAAAACTCTCACAAAACATGAGACTCCAGCAAATAACTTACTTCACTTACTCACAGGAATTCCATCTCAATTAACTACAGAACCCACAGAAGTGAGGGTCCAGCTTGTGACACAGCAAGAGAACACTGGGTCACTTGAAGATTTTTGGGAGGGTCAGATAGAAACTCCACAAAGCCCTAATCCTGTCTTGGTCAATACTGAAAAGGTAACTCCATTGAGGAGTAAAAACTGCATGTTAGCTGCTCAATCTGACAATACCAATCAAGCCCTACCAGAAATGTTGCACTGCTCCAAGAACAACAGTGCAGGAGATATAAAAAGGGTTGCAGGTGCTGTTAATGAGGTAAGCATTTCCCCTTCTTTCTCAGCTTTGCAAAATAATGCATCTACCAATTTAACAGACTTGAAAAACATCTACTCTGAGGTAAATAAGCCACAAAGAAATACTTTGCAACTAAGTGATAACATGGGGCAGGAAAGTTATTTAAAAAAATGCTCCAAACTCTAACAATGTAAATAAAAACCCAGTTAATGTAGAAAAAGGAGAAACCACCTGCATGGGCTATTAAACTCTTTAATCGAATTGAGCTCATGGACCAAAAACTAGAAAATGTTCTAACGCTACCAGAGCAAGTAAAGGATTGCGTTAAAAAGAAGCACTGTATAATTAAGGAAACAGTAGAGATATAAATTGAATTAGAAAACTTAAAAAAATCAGTATCTACCATACAAGAAGACTTTATATCAATGTCTATCCAAATTAAAGAAATAAGAAGGTTTAAATACACTTTTAAAAGCAAAGATTCTTGATTCTGAATACTGTTCCTGTAGGAAGAACGCAAGAATATTAGGTGTACCAGAAGCATGGGACAGTACTAAAGGCCTCCAAAAAAAACTTTTAAATAAATAGTAGTGGCCTACTTAGATTCCAATCTCTCAGAAATAATCATGGAAATTAACCAATAGACTCTGCACCACCACGCCTCATCATACTAAGTTTCATGCATTCACAAGGCAAAGACGTTTTGATGAACTCAGTATACAGGAAAAAACAGCTACATCTTCATAGTGTTACAATTTCTATATACAACAATTTACCTGCTGAAATTATTCAGGAACAAAAGAAATTTGACTGGTTAAGAAATAAGTTATGGTCCCCAGGCCTGCTGGCGTAGAGGCATGATGGCCGTCTGCGGCACTGACAACCCAGGTTAGGGGATGGATCTGGGTGTTGGAGGGCTGGCCAGGGGGAGCAGGATTGAGTATCTGCAGGACTACTTTCCTGCTCTGGGGGAGGGGGGTTGAGTGTCCAATGCAATGTAGACCTCCAGCAGAGGCTAGGGGTACCATAAGTGCTTCAATGACTGCATGCAAGGGGGGCGGGGTGGACTCTGGCTGTCATTGCATGTCTCCACCCACAAAAAACTCTGGAAAAAATCTCAGCTCCCCGCTAATGAGCTGGCTGCATCGCCAACCCCTCTGTCTGCCTAACTCCACCACTGGTAGCCCCATTCGGGGGGGGGTCAGCGCCAAGCATGTGAGGGTCGGTCGCTGCAGCAGTGCGAATCCCACTCATGGGATTAGAGGAAGCCGGGGGAAAAAAAGCATACTAAAATAAATAAATAAATAAGTTATGGTCCAGTGGGGTGCAAACTGCAATGATATTTAGGCAAAGTTAAAGGTTATTCTTAACAATAAGGGATTCGTGTATGATACACCTGAAAAAGCACAACAAGAGTTAAACTAACCTTTGAAAGGTTGTCTGGGTCGGGGAGTGAGGGAGGGAGAGCCTGAAGCAATGGGTTCCAAGATGTCAGGGCTTGTCTCTTTTAACTTTGTTTTTTCTTTTCAGCCTTGTTATTGCATTCAATTGTGTGTATTAGGTGGTGGGATATAGTGGAGGGGGTGGACAAAAAAGTCTTACAAGCATGTGTCTCATATTTCATCAAATTGATATTTTGGTAAAGCACCTACAAACTCTAATTGGAGGGCCAAGACGTACAAGTTGATTGCCTCCTCCAGTATCTGAATGGTATGTATTTTTTTTTCTCGGAAGTATCACAATTTACCCTATATTTAATGTATGACTTAAACAAATTAAAAATTGTATCTCTTAACATTAACGGGATTAATTCCCCCATAAAGAGGTCATGGATAATGACATATCTTAAAAAAAAAAAACACTGGCACAGATAATATGCCTACAAGAAACTAATTTAGTGGAAACAGAAATCATCAAAATGAGAACTAAAGGTACCAGCCATATATGTTTTAGCACTGGAACTAATAAGAGCTGTGGTGTGGCAGTCTTAATAAAGAAATTCATCTTAGCTGAGATCATAAACCAATTTAAAGATAAAGATGGTCGAATTATAATTAGCGAATTAAAATTCAATAATTATTCCTTAATTATGGGATCAGTCTATGCTCCCATTACTAACTATGACTAATTCTTAGCTAAAATTTCTGAAGATTTGCAAACTATGCAGGGTGATAAAATAATAATAGTTGGAGACTACAATGCTTTGTTACACCCTTTGAGAGATTAAAGTTCTAAACCAATTATGGGAACATTCAAATATCTAAAAAACTTAATGACTTCATGCATTCAGAACAACTACTAGATAGCTGGAGCCACACTAAACCTTTGATAAAGGAATTTACCCACTTTGATAAAAAAACAAATATTTTCACAAATTGATTAACTTTTACTATCAAAAATCTTAGCAAAAGCCAGCCTGCCAGTGCAGCGATAGACCTACCGCTTGAAGTGCCAGCTACTCAGGTTTGGGAACAGACTCGAGGGGGGGCACAAGAGAGTCATTCGGGGGGGCGATTCCACTGGCTGCTCTCCTTCTCCTCCAGGGAGGGTGGATTGCCCATCTTGCTGCCCTATTGCCAGCTGGGTGACCAGGGGTGGAGGTGCAGTGGAATGGCTCAAAGCGTGGCAGGGTGGGAGGACATTGGCCGAGTTCTGGAGAGATAGCACGCTACAACATGCTCCACCCCCTTTGCTCCCCAAGTGTGCAGTGATCCCCACCAGAACAAAGGAAATACCCCACAGCAGTGGTCATAGAAGGGACCCAGCAGCTCCAGATCCCATAACCGGACTCCTAATGGAAACCACCAGGACCTACTGATACATACTCTAATGAGACAAGGAGAGGGACTGGGGAGTCCTCCTCCCTCTCCACCTGGGGCAGCAGGCTGAGGCAGGATGGAGGTAGGTCAGGTGGCTCCAGGAGTTACCTGGGGAGGGACTAGGGGATCGCCAGCATAGGGTAGTGAGAAGGGAACCACATAGGTGGAGAGAAGGAGGCAGAAAAATAGTAAATATAAAAAAAAACCTGAGCAAAAGATATTATAACTACTAATATACTGTAGATTCCATCTTCATTTCAGACCATGCTTTGTTCAGCATATAACTATATATTAACCCAGACAGAAGAATATCTCCCAAGTGGTACTAAATAATGAATATCTAAAAGACCCAGCTTTTGTTTCTTTAATTCAAAATTATTCAGGACAAACTACTATAATTAACCTCTGGCATGCTTTCAAAGCATAAATTAGAGCAGTTACTATATGTTGAAAATCTTCTGGCCTGTACACTGTTGTGGTTGATGAATGAACTTTGGAACTGGTTAAGTACTGGACCTTTATGCCTTTTTATTTTAATGTATAGGAGTGCCATGACTTTGGTTGTACAGTAACAGTTTTGTGTCATTCAGCACCTAGTCCTTGGTGTAACTCTTTTACTTCCTTGTTTATAATGCTTGAGCTACACACAGGGGCCAACACAAAGAAGTGTTTAGCAATCTACTCATCCTTAGTAAACATCTGGAAATGCAGTATGGAGATATGGCAGTTCAAAGAGCAAGTAGCTCAGGAGACAGTCATACTGTAGCGATAACCCACCAAAGTTTAAATACAGAGACAGTAGCTGAACCAATAGAGGTGGAAGGTGCAACCTCAGAAAATGCAGCCACTAACATCAGAGGGGTCTTCTTTGCCTATGAATGCATAGCATTAAAATCTAGGATGACACATTGACAAACTAAGTCTATAGAAGCATACCTGGACATAAGAAGAGCTCTGTGAGGGATGCGAATTATGAAGTATCCATCTTTTGGTATGGATGATGCTGATTTCATGGAGAAATGGTGGAAAATATCTGAGACAGCCATGAATGCTTGGATGGAATTAACTGTGTCCAAATCTAAAAAAGATCAAGAAGTGATAGATGCGGAGTTAAAATTAAAAGAAACCTGTACTGCAAGTACATTCACAGAATACCAACTATCCTAGATTTAAGTCAGAATTACAGAAGGAGCTTCAGTACCAAGAAAACAACATTTGTGCTACAAAGAAGAGGAAATATACAAGGGATTTAAATGACCACCAGAGTGGTCACATTTGTTCTTGTTTGAAAGTAAACTACAACAGGAGTAGGGGTGCTTTGAGCCCCGGACAAAGGAACTTAAAAAAAGAAAAAAGCCAGTTTTCAGCCGACTCCTATTCTCAAACCCACACAGGCCCAAACTGAAGCGAGTGGTACAAGTGGAGTGAGCACTTCTGAGACCAGCGATTCTGAGAAATCAGAATATTTTTTAGAGCATCAGTGGTGCTTCCAGACAGGCAAAAGGAAAGGGCATTATCAAACAGATGCTGAAGTACATGACAAGGTGGGAGAAGAAGGAGGCAGCAGAAAGAATCAACAGAGGCAGAAGAAACAATATCAGGGGACACAGGGAGAGGAATAACATCCAGGGACAATGCTCTAAATCTCTCAAATAGACATCTTACATCAGCTAAAGTAAGTGTTCTAAATAAGGGATTATCCTTTGTCCCAACTACTGACTTGGATTTCTTTGCTGCTACTGTGGATATATACAGGCTGTGTCATGTATTGAGCCTTAACTGGTTTTATAGTAAACCAGAGGATATGGGGAGGCAAAGTAACAACAATGAGGTACCATGGTTAGGGAATAGTACCACAATAACAACAGATATGGTGGGTGATGTTAATATACCTACCCAAGAGGTACTTTTGGCACTAGAAAATTTGATAATCTATGTGGTGAGGGGGTTGTGAGTGAACCACTTAGTACTCCTATTAAAACTGAAAGGGAATGTAATAAGCCAAGTACATTTTGTCCTCCACAATCTTTTGTTGTTACAACATTTTTAAAACTGTGTGAGAAGGAACTAGAGGAGCTTAGAAAAGAAGAACATGTACCAAGGTATCACAATATATCTGGAGAGGAGAAGAAAGCAATAAACTGCTTAAGGGAGGACAAAATTATTGTTATTAGATGTGCTGATAAGGGGGGGGCAGTGTTGTGGTACAGAATATAATGGATTATGTAATAGAATCTAAAAGACAACTTAGCAATACAGAGTTGTATGCCCCTGCTAGACCCGAATAGCATGTGACTCTAAAAAAAAAAAAACAGGTAGATGAATATTTGGAGTGGGACAGTAGTGAGAATTTAACAAATGAAAGTGAGAACAAATTTCTAACCACACACTGCCCCTTGACAGCACAGTTTTATACACTTCCCAAGGTGCATAAAACTTTGGTAAACCCCATGGATAGGCCAATCATCTCTGGAGTGGGGACAGTTACTGAGCTATTGGCTAGGTTTGTGGATGATAACATCAAGCATATAGTAACAACTGTGCCCTCATATGTTAAAGATATAGGAGATGTTCTTAAAGTTCATGAAAATGTAAAATGGACAGAAGGTAGTATGTTAGTGACGTTAGACATGCTATCACTCTATACGAATACACTACATAGTGATGGTTTAAAGGCTTTAAGATACTTCCTTAACAAAAGAAATGAGGGGTCAAGGCTTGAAACAGAGCTACTTATAGATGTAGCCAGGATCACTTTAGAAGGCACATTTTTTTGATTTTCAAGGGGATACATATCGCCAGAGAAAAGGAACAGCAATGGGGACTACTTTTGTCCCCAATTATGCTAATTTATTTCTGGAATATTGGGAGGAGGGGGTCAAATGTAGAGTTGTGCAAAACTGGAAAATTTAATCTAGCAAATATTTTGGGTAATTGCCACATTACGCCTTGGATGGCAATTTTGCGTAGCATGAAAATTTACCAAATGTCACCAATTTTGCCAATGTTTTTCAATTTACGCTGACAATTTGCAATGCATTGTCGGTAAATAACTGAAATATCACATGCAGGCTGTTTCCTGCACAGTATATTGTCTGTTGAGTAGGAGATCAGTTCAGTGTGGTGCATCATAGCCAATAAACCTTTCAAAAAACTAATTATTTGTTATTTTTGAGAGCTAATTGCTCCCAAAATCTAAATTTTGTTTCTAGTGCTGCTAGCGAAAATTATTGGTATCTTTGGATAATACCGTGTGTGTGTGTGTAAAAGCACAACTGGCTAGTTTCTAATATTTGATATCCCTGGTGGTCCAGTGGACCGCTTGTAGCCCAATCACAGGCTTAAGTATACAAATACATGTCCAATATCCCTGGTGGTCCAGTGGACCACTTCTTGGTACACCCATTGGTCCACAGTGTGAGTTCACATATCTGGACTGTGTAGTAAGGTACGGGCTGCATGCCCATTGGCTCACGCTGTGGACCAATGGGTGTACAGCCCTACCTTACAGTGTCAGTCAGCGGGCGGTGGGGCAGCAAGTGGGTGGGGAGCTGCTGCCCACCGTTGACTGGGGGGAGCGGGGCAGTGGGGCTCAGTGGGCGGATGGGGAGGGGGTACCGCTAGACCACCAGGGTTGGGTTTCTGTGGCATTAATGTTGTACTGACACCCGCGATTGGGCTGCAAGCAGTCCACTGGACCACCAGGGATATTGGATGAGTATTTTTATACCTAAGCACATGATCAGGCTGTGAGCAGTCCACTGGACCACCAGGGATATAGGACAATTTTTAATTCTACATATGCCTGCGATCGGGCAGTGGGGCACATTGCCGCACTGTGCAGGGGGCATCAGTCCCCGAAGGCTGCAGCCTGGCAGGCGCCAGGAGCAAGTCACCGATTGGCGCACTGCATGCAAATGGGGCCACAATGACATGCAAATGGACCCATTTGTGCCTTGCATGCATTATGGCCCCATTTGCATGTGCACTTTTGAATACTGCGGTTGTTGCACCTAGCACAATGAAACTTGCGCTAGCGCATCCCTCTGCTCCACTCTGGCCACTTGTGCTGGCACAGTGCCACTGCACCATGCGTATTGCGGGTTGGCCAGGGTGCAATATTCAGTGATGCTGTGCCATGGCGCAGCTCCGTTGAATATCACCGTGTCAACGCCCCTGCACAGCCAAGTTGTGCTGTGCCCAGGCTTGTGCCACAGCCTGGCACAGTCTGAATATCTGGGCCATAGTCTGTATTTTTTATATTTCAAATACCTTGTGTGAGTTGCATCACCTCAATGTAAGAATAACTCACCACAGCTTTGAAACTGGTTACGTACTGGACTTTTACGCCTTTTTATTTTAATGTGTAAGAGTGCCATGACTGGTTAGACAGTAATTGTTTTGTGTCATTGGGCACCCAGTCCTTGGTGCAGCTCTTTTACTTCCTTAACTACTAATATACTGTAGATTCCATCTTCATTTCAGACCATGTTTTGGTCCGCAAAGAACTATATATTAACCCAGACAGAAGAATATCTCTCCAATGGTACTTAAATAATGAATATCTAAAAGATCCAGCTTATGTTTCTTTAATTCAATGAGCTATAAGAGAGTTCTGTTTTTACAATTATTCAGGACAAACAACTATAATTAATCTCTGGGACGCTTTCAAAGCATCTATTAGAGCATTTACTATAGCATATAAAATAAAAAAGGAAAATAAAATTAAAGGAACAAAGTATAAAAGTAGAAAAAAGATTAAAAGAACTTGATAAATTAATATTAGTAAACTTTAATATAAACATGAATGGGAACAATATAAATTAAAAATATGAACTAATATTTCAGGAAAATAGGAGACTAGCTTTTGCTTTAAAGTCAACAAAATACATAACACTGACAAATTTGGCAAGTTACTGTGTAGCTTACTAAGGAAAGAAAAATGAAAAATGTCATTACAAAAATAAAAGACTAAGAAGTTAACAAAGATTAAAGGTGAAGAAATAGCACATACTTTTATGGACTACCGTAAAACCATTTATCAGAATGAGTTCACACCAAATACTGAAATGTTAACATAATTCTTTGAGAAAGCAAATCTGAAGTGGTAACTATTCCAATTTACCAAATTTAACGAAAATGACATCAACAAAGCTATTAATTCACTACCAAGGAATAAATCACCTGGACTGAATGATCTGACAAAAAAAATTATCAAGCAGTTAGTAACAAATTAATGCCATGGCTAAAAGAACAGTAGAAGAATTGTTGGTCCCAAATAATAACAGCTCCTCCTTTATGCAGTTAGCTAAATTTATCCTTATACATAAAGCAGGCAAAGCAGAGGACCAAACCGCAATCTATAGGTATATAGCTATATTAAAATTCAGACTATAAACAGCCAAATTAATAAATAATAAAATTCAAATTCATCTAAACTCCCTTATACATCCAAATCAATATGGCTTCATTAAAAGGTGCAGTATCCCCCAAGCAACTAGGAAAAGCCAAACTATAATGCTTCTTATTAATAACAGTCCTTCTTATAAAACTGTTTCTTTTTTGCCTTAGCATTAGATGCCAGTAAGGCATTTGATTTAATAAATAGAAACTACATTTTTTATATGATTGAAAAATGGGGTCTCCCACAGGAACTGATTCTATTAATAAAATGATTGTATATAAATAAGTTGGTTAAATTCTAAATCAATAAATATTTATCACCCGAATATAAAATGCTTAACGGTGTCTCCCAAGGATGTCCATTATCACCAGCTATTTTCCTATTAGGATTAAAACCTTTTTTACGGTAATTGGAAACAACCAAAATATAGAAGGTGTCAGATTAACGAACATCTAAAATTAAGTGTATTTGCTGATATTTTATTAATCTTAAAAAACATAAATACATCATTAGAGGAATTTTTCAAAGAGGTAACAATCTTTTCCTCCATAGCAGGCTACCAGATAAATAAAAGTAAATCAATTATAATGAAACTTACTAAAAACAAACCCCAAAACTTTCATGAATTTGAAAAAGAATTTAGTATCCAAAAATCAATAAAATATCCTGGCATACATTATACACCCAATGAACCACAAAATATTAAAGTTAATATATGATAATGTTAAACAAAAAATAAAAAATCTATTAGAGAACTGGTCTGGACTATCATTATCACTCTGGAGATGTATTGCTACGATATAAATGATGGCCATGCCCCGTTACATATTTGTATTGCAAAACCTAACAGGAATTCCATCTGGTACCTAGATATTAAGATCATTTTACCAAATTCTTATGGAACGGGAACCCTGAATTGCTTGGAATATATTCATTTTACCAAGAAGCAAGGGGGTTATAAGCTGTCCCGATCCCAAGTCATATATGAAGGCTCATTTCCTATCGATTGTGTATGAGTGGAGTTTTTTCCCAGCTAGAGACACAGAATTGTTTCTTGTGATGATTTACACCATACTAAACACCCTTTAGCCCACAATATCTTCCTGTAAAATGATATCCCTAAAGAAAAAAAAAAATATTCCTTGTTCTTGGTTGACAATGTTAAAAGAGGAACTCCAAAATCCTAAAAAAATATAACAAATTCCATGGCTATTCTCACATATATGGCCCAACAAAAAGATATGGAAAAATAGTGAAAATGTTGATTTTAAATAATTCAAAATAAAAAATATACTCATATGGAAACATAATTTATGGGAAGATGACTTTCCCTCTTATCAACCATTACTTAAACTAGATTTAAGGTATTGGAATAAATTGTTTTATTATACTTTGCAGAAAAAAATCTTAAAAGTAAAACAATTATTCAAGAAGAACTCACATAATTTTCAAACCAAAGTTAAAAACCAAGAGATAAAAATGAGATACGGTACAAGCAAACTATTAGCCTGATTTTATACCCAGCTCTTATTTGATGACAAGTGTATGACAAGCAAAATTGATAAACATTGGAATTTCGAAGCCAATATACAACTATCTTCTAAACAATGTGATCAATTAATTGTTCATGGAAATAAGAACTATAAATCAGCCAAGAACAAAACCATTCACAGGAAAATATTAGGTTGTGCATATATAATTCCAATCACAATAACTAAAATGAACCCTGTGTACAGTGATTTTTGTTGACATGGATGCAGAGAGAGAGAGTAACCTTGATACACTGTCTATGGGAATGTCCACATTTAGTAAAATGATGGGACAATATAAGGAAAATGCTACAAAATATTATGGAGATCCATATCCCTCTAGATCCGGAGATTTTTCTTTTTAACCATACTAATTCTATTTTTCAGGATAAAATACATTCTCACATATTTGCAATGGCCACCATGGCACTGAAAAGACAAATTCTGTACCACTGGAAAGACAAAACTGTGCCTTCATTTAAGTTACAGAAATGGTGATACACTTTCAGAGAATCCCTTTTCATAGACACAATTATTTATGATGTTGATGAAACTAGCTGTTGTCTTGGGATCGCAATGGAAGTTAATATGCCTTTTTTATTACATATTGGAGATGTCTAATGTTAAAGTCTACAAACAACTTTTAAGTGCCTTCCAACTGAAATGATTAATGTAAGGTAAAAGTAAAAGAAGAGACTATGCTTGATGTCAAACCTTAAAGGGGAGGAGGTAGAGATTATTCTATATATTTCCTAAGTGTAGATATGCATTTATTTTGTTATCAATTGTAACTTATGATTTCAGTTACACTTTTTGAATAAAATAAAGATGTATTAAAAGAAGGACAGGGAACTGTATCAGTTAAAGCAAAAAGAAGCAGGGAAGGCAGTCAGAACAGCAAAGGCCCAAACAGTGGAAAATATAGCCAACTCAGTTAAGAAGGGGAATAAAACCTTTTATAGGTACATTAGGGAGCACAAAAAGACCAAGGGAGGGATAGTGAGGCTTAATAAAGGGGAAGGGAGGTGGGCAGAGGGTGACAGTGAAAAGGCAGAGATTCTCAATTATTACTTTTGCTTAGTATTTACAAAAGAAGAGGAGGGGAATTTACCTAAACCAAACAATAGAAGCACTTTGTATAGGGGGGTTGGTACCAGTCCATTCACAGAATAAAGGGTCCTGAAAGAACTCCTAAAACTCAATGTGGACAAAGCAATGGATCCTGAAGGGAATCACCCAAGAATTCTAAAAGAACCAAGGGGAGAACTAATGACACCACTGACTACCCTTTTTAACAAATCAAGGGAGGAGGGTGTGGCACCTGAGAAATGGAGGAAGGCCGATGTTATTCCCCTCCACAAAAGTGGGAGCAAGGCAGAGGCAGGAAACTACAGAACTGTTAGTTTGACCTCAGTGGTAGGGAAAATTATAGAATCACTTCTGAAAGAAAGAATTGTTGAGTACCTAGAGGTCAGCTGGGCACAGGACCCAAGGCAGCATGGATTCACAGAGGGGAGGTCATGTCAGACAAATCTAATAGATTTCTTTGAATGGGTGACCAAAGTAGTAAACCAAGGAGGGGCTGTGGATGTGGCTTACCTAGTCTTTAGCAAGGCATTTGACACAGTCCCACACAAAAGATTAACAAACATGTTGGCCAGCCTGGGAGTGGGTCCCAGAGTGGTAACCTGGGTAAAATATTTACTGGACAGCAGAATGCAGAGGGTAATAGTAAACTGAGTCCACTCTGAGGAGGGGCGTTACTAGCAGGGTGCCTCAGGGTTCAGTGCTGTGACCAGTCCTCTTTAATGTTTTTATAGGTGACATTGTGGAGGGGCTGGAATGAAAAGTATGACTCTTTGCAGATGACACAAAGATTTGCAACAGGGTTGATACACAAAGGGGGGTGGAAATGATGAGAAGGGACTTGGCAAGATTGGAGGAATTGTCAAAAATATGGCAGCTTAGATTCAATGCAAAGAAGTGCAAAGTAATGCACCTGGGAAACAAAAAAACAGGAGAAAAGTACACAATGGGGGGGTACTAACAGCAACAAAAATGGAACAGGACCTGGGGGTAGTCATATCAGATGACCTAATGGTAGGCAAGCAATGTGAGAAGGCAGTAAGATGGACTGTGGGGATATTGGGATGCACAGGGAGAGGCATCACCAGTAGAAAACAGGAAGTTGTTAACCCTCTGTACAGACAGTTGGTGAGACCCCATCTGAAGTATTGAGTGCAGTTCTGGAGACCCCATCTCTGCAAGTACATAGAGAGGATGGAGGCAGTACAGAGGAGGGCAACTAAACTGGTGCAGGGTCTGCACCAGAAACCATACGAAGAGAGACTAAAGGAGCTTAATATGCATACCCTAGAGGAGATGGGGGGGGGCATGATAGAAACATTCAAGTTGAGAGAGTCCCGGAGGGTGGTTTTTAAATTGTCTACCTCTGTCTGCTATTTTTTCATTATTATTATGATTAAATTATTATTGTTTTTCTTTAATTTTATGAGAGTGTTTAATTGTTATAAGTACCAGGTAGTGAGAGGACCTGGGAATAATTTAGAATTGTGTTGGTTAAGTTTTGGCTGTCCCCCAGGCTGTGAGAGGGCTTGTGGGATAAAACAATTAATGAGGTTTTGTGTTAGAGTGTTGGTTAAGTTTAATTTTTATTTTAGTTAGTTTTTAGTTGTAGGAAGATTGCGGTAGTTTTATTATATTTATTGTTTTAATTTTGAGCAGCTTGATGTGCCTGCCTGCCCGCCCTGTCTTGTGCTATTCGGCCTCCGCTCTCCATGCCTTCGGCCCCTTCTCTTTGCCCCCCTGCCCGCTCATATCTATCATCGGTGTTGGGCGCTAGGGATTGCTTGAAGGGGGAGGGGGAACTGGGGGGGTGGGGGGTTGTGGACAGCAGAGTGAGCGGTGCTTTCCCATAGGGGTGGTTAGGCCTAGAAGATGCCCTGGGGCAAAATGGCTTCTTGAGTGTGGTAATCCCATTCTGGTTCCCATACCCAAGGGCACCTCTAGTTTTGGAGGGCAAGTGGTTGGGACAACTCGCCAACCTCATCCAACTTGAGCGTTGTTGTGCAATGCCAGATCTGTCTGCAACTAGACTGGTCTTATTGCAGATTTTGTTGCAAGGGCAGATCTAGCTTGCATTACCGAGACCTGGTTGGATGGGAATGTGGCCCCCTTTTTAGAGGTCGCTGTTCCCACTGGGTACTCGGTTATACACCGCCCGAGATTGGATCGTGGTGGGGGGCGGTCTGTTTCAATACCGAATTGGGCCTAACTGGTGTACCAGTTAAGGAAGCCAGGTCATTGAGTGTACTCTGGTAGCTGGTGTAGGGTGCAGGATTGCTCTCATTTATTGTCCACCAGGTGATGAGAAGCTTTTTCTGCAGGAAATAGCAGATTTTGCTGCCGACATGGCCTTGGAGTTGCCCAGATTGATGGTTCTGGGCGACTTCAATGCTTGGGTTGACGACGGATCTTCACTTTTTGGTCAACATTTCCTCCAGGTGATGACATCTTTGGGCTTTACACAGGTTGTTTCCGCAGCTACACACAAGGGAGGCCACTTTCTTGACCTGATCTTCCTCCTGGGGATCGAGGCTTCCGATTTGGTGATGGAACCAGTCGGTTGGTCTGATCACTACTCAGTTGAGTTCAATTTTGAGGCCCCCCTGGGTAGGTTGGCCCCTGTGGAGTTCGTCAGGTACCGCCCATTGCAGGACGTTGTCCCTGAAGACCTGATGGTGGTTATTGACCTCTCGTTGTTTGACAAGTTTTGCACTGATCCTGAGCAGCTGGTAGTGGCCTATAATAGGGCCATATCAGCGGCACTCAATCAGATTGCACCAGTCCATGTTCGCCCCCTCCCACATCATCCTGTTGCCCCATGGTTTAATGGGGCTTTGAGAGGGCTGCGGAGGTTGAGGCATAGGTTGGAACGTTGTTGGAGGAAGACTGCCTCTGACGCCTACCATCGTATTTTGCTAGAGCATTATAAACTCTACCAAACAACAATTTCCCATAAGAAGGCAGAATTCCTGTCCAGGAAAATTTCTTTCGCATGGATTCGACCGGCTCAGCTCTTCAGAACTGTTGACAGACTGTGCAACCCAGCCTGTCAGGAGATCCGTCGAGCCTTTACACAAACTGATTGTGAGGAGATTGCTCGATTCTTTGTGAATAAGGTTGAAGACATCAGGAGGAAGTGCCTCCAACCTCATTCCAAGGTCGTTGCAGTTGATCGGTGTCATGTCGCAGAGCCCGGAATTTCCTGGAGTACCTTTGACCTGCCGGATTTTGTAGACTCTATGAGGATTGTCCATGAGATGTGTCCAACATGCTGTAGTTTGGACCCTGGCCCTACTTCCCTGATTATGGGTTGTAGTGAGATCATCGGCTCGGCCTTAGCTCGGACTATCCGATGTTCTTTAGATACAGGAGTTTTTCCTAGCTCTCTGAAAGAAGGGGTGGTGACCCCCCTTCTGAAGAAAGCTTCTTTAGACCCGGATGACCAAGCAAACTACAGACCAATCTCTAACCTCCCTTTTGTGGGGAAGGTTATTGAGAAAGTTGTGGCGGTCCAACTGGATAACCATTTGACCATGCATAGTTTATACGAACCTCTCCAGTCTGGTTTTCGTAAGAGGCATAGTACCAAGACTGCTCTGGTTCGGGTGCTCAATAATCTTCTGATGGCGAGAAATCAAAGACACTGTTCTATTTTGGTTCTCCTTGATCTGTCATCAGCTTTTGATACTGTGGATCATGGGGTTTTGCTCGAACGCCTGAGGTCCATTTGTGGACTATCGAGTACGGTCCTCAGATGGTTTTCATCTTTCCTCGAAGGGAGAATGCAGAGAGTGGTCTTGGGTTGGTATTCATCTGGGGCCTTCTATCTGCCTTGCAGGGTACCCCAGGGCTCAGTGCTTCCCCCATGTTATTTGCAGTATATATGCTACCCCTCGGAGACATTGTAAACGGTATGAGCTGAGGTTTCACTGCTATGCTGATGATACCCAGCTCTACCTGTCTTTTGCACCCGACCAGGTTAGTGCTATCTCGGTACTGAATAACTGCCTCGCTGATATCCAAGACTGGATGAACACCAGCGGTCTAAAGTTGAATCCGGGAAAGACTGAGTTTATGGTGGTGGACCCGGGTCGCAGGGTAGAGGGTTTGAGGACTGGGCTCCCCTCTGGATTAATCCTGGGGGTGGACCAGATCCTCACCTCTGAACGGGTGCATAACCTGGGAGTGGAGCTTGACACTGGTCTGACCCTCCATTATCAGGTGTCTGCAGTTGTCAAGATTGCATTTTTTTACCTTAGGAACATTGCCAGGATTAGGCACCTTGTTCCACCTAGCAACCTGCGTTTTGGTCTCCTTTGTGACATCTACGCCTTGATTACTGTAACTCCTTTACCTAGGACTTCCTGGGGTTGATATCCACCACTTGCAGCTAGTGCAGAATGCGGCAGCACGTTTGTTGACTGGGGCATCCAGAAGTTCTCATATTACCCCTGTGCTGCGCACTCTGCACTGGCTGCCAATACAGTGGCGGATCACCTTCAAAGTGGGTCTCTTGACCTACAAAGCCCTACACGGTCTAGGTCCCGACTATTTGAAAGAGCTCCTGGTGCCCTATGCCCCTCTGAGACAGCTCGGCTCAGCTGACGAGGGGTTGCTGGAGATTCCGAGGGTAAATTTGAAGTCTTCTGGAGCTCGCTCTTTTGGATTCGCTGCACCTACCCTCTGGAATTCTCTGCCCCATCAGCTCCGGGACAGCAGGACGGTGGGGAGCTTCAAGCAGGCACTAAAGACTTTTCTATGGGAGAAGGCATTCTCTTCTTTGTTTTAACTTTATACTGTAGTATTGTAATATTTGTTTAGAGCTGTTTTAATGTATGTATTGAATGTGTTTGTGTTTTGCTTGATGTACAGCGCTTTGAAAACTTTGAAAGGCGCTTAATCAAATTTTTTTTTTATTATAAGTACCTCAAGGGAATCAACAAAGTCCAAGAGGGTAGCATCTTTCAGAAACAGAGATGTACAAGAACTAAGGAGCACCATTTGAAGACAGAGGGGGGATGGCTCAGGGGCAATGTGAGGAAGTATTTTTTCACAGAGAGAGTGGTGGACGCATGAAATAGCCTTCCAGAGGAGGTAGTGGGGTCAAAAACAGTGGTTGAATTGAAGAATGCATGGGACAGACATAAGGCTATTCTAGTGGGGGTAGGAGGAAGTAGGCTATTGGTTAACTAGAATCTGCAGCTTATTCAAAAGGTAGGGAAATGGGCAGACTGGGTGGGCCAAGTGGTCCTTATCTGCCATCAAAGTCTATGTTTCTATGTAAGTTATGGCACAAAGTTTGAAACGTCACTGAAATACATTGAACTGCATACCTGTGTCATCAGTTTGCGATCCAGCTTTGAAGAGTAAAGACGTGTCTTCGGTTCAAAATGGATTACGCCATTGGACCCCTGATGGGTATGTAAGGGCTTGGGTGGTGCAGAGTGGTGGTTGCTGAGTGTGAGGGTTGTTTGGGGAGTAAGGAACAGCTGAAAAAAGACATTGATGTGCCATTTTTCTACAGGTGGGAAAAAAAAGAGAGCGAGAGAGAAGACTATCGCCGATCGCGACACTGGGGGACTGGGCACCCTCAGTGTCACAATTATTTAGGGGAAGACAGCAATGGACTGTTTTTCTTCTACAGTTGAAAAGAAAAGAATGATCCCTGATCATGACACTGGGGGATTGGTCACCCCCAGTGTCAGGAAAAAGAGCTACAATCCTCGATTGCGACACTGGGAGATTGGGCACCCTCAGTGTCATCGTTATTTTTCGGGGGGGGTGATATGATGGGTGCTGAGAGGGAGGATAAGGTGGTGGGAATTTTTATAGTATAATGATAAATAAATAAAATAAATAAATCAATACAATAGGCCATCACAGTGGAGCATGGCTCACTCCGCCATCACCAAGATGGCCACCACGTGCAACTTCATATGTCCAGCAGTCTCGAGCATGCTCCATCTCCCTGTTTAAATCCTGCCATGCCTCTCATGAACTAATCCTTTCCCTCTTGTCTCTCACTGCTACTCTCTTCATCCACATTGGAGTGATCTACACCTCCCCATGGCTTGCTCCCAATTCACTAGTCTCATGCATATTGTCTATACTGCCCCTGACTGCCTCTGGTGAGCTCATTCTAATAGGATATTTCAACCAGGACTGGCTCTCCCTCGCCTTCAAGTCTTCACTCATTAAAAAATAGAAGCCCTTAACCTAATCCAGCTGAATACTGAACCCACCTGCTATAATCTCCATTTCTCTAACAACTCACTTATTGACTGGATTCTCACCCCCCACCTTACAGAGTCACTGGCACTGGTGTCCTGTCAGAAACTCTGAGTGGCTACTGCATCACTTACTGTATTGCATCAGAAAGATACTCCTCCCTCAATCTGCCCCCAAACACATAAAGTTCTACCCACTGTGCACGATTGACTCAGTTGCCCTACTTCATGACCAGATCCATGATGACTGAACCCCAGTCTACTTAGCACCTGACATAGATTCAGCCTTCGATCACTTCATATCTATACTTACTCTAACCTGGAGTTCTCATGCCCCTCTGATTAATGCCAGTGTCAGGCAATGTCATCATCTCTGGATCACGGCCTCACTCATAGTCCATTGTAAAGCCCAGGACAAAGCCTGGTGACAATACAAATCCACACTGAACTCACAAGCTCGGCAACTTTACAGATCCCTCTGGAATGCTTGTACCAAGGCAATCCACTGTGCAAAGTCAGACTACAATACTTGAAAAGGCACCTGCAAACCAACCACACATCACCCACATCCCTCTGGAGAGTTGTCCATTCTTTTATAGGTCCCCCTGTGAAATCTGCCATTCCCACCCCAAGAACAGACAGAACACCAGGAGGAAGGAGCTACTGGTATAACTAAAACTTCTCTACTGGGACTAAGAACTAGAACTCTTGTTGAAGTAAATTGTTATCTGTTATCTGTGTTACCTGTGTACTTATCTAGGTGCTTGCACAGGTGTCAGAAGGGAATTGTTATCTGTGAAATTAACTAAGTGTAGAAAGATTTGCAAAGTGGGGGGGGTGGCTTAGCTAGAAGGAGCCAGGTTAAAACCAGATTTAAGCACTGCCCTAGATAGTTTGTGCCAGAGAACAGACAGAACACCAGGAGGAAGGAGCTACTGGTATAACTAAAACTTCTCTACTGGGACTAAGAACTAGAACTCGTGTACTGGGACCTTCAATTTCGGGTAAAAAAAAGTTAGTGTGTTTGTCAGAGGTAGTTGAAGTAAATTGTTATCTGTTATCTGTGATATCTCTGTACTTATCAAGGTACTTGTCACAGGCATCAGAAGGGAATTATCTGTGAAAGTGTAGAAAGATTTACAAAGTAGGGGGAGTGGCTTAGCTAGAAGGAGCCAGGTTAAAACCAGATTTAAGCACTGCCCTAGATAGTTTGTGCCAGAGAACAGACAGAACACCAGGAGGAAGGAGCTACTGGTATAACTAAAACTTCTCTACAGGGACTATATTGCCCTCCTTCCCTCCCCTTCACCCCCCACCCTAAACCAGTTCTACTTTTATAGGCACAGGATTTTACTGACAACAGGAAATTCCTGTTTGGGAGGATGAAGTGAGTGATCACAAAGCCACCAAAGACTCACCATCCTAGAAGGGCAAGAGTAGCTCTTCGTCCCGCACAGCTGCTGGAGGTATGACTCTGAGCAAGTAAGGAGACTACTGAGAAATACAGGAACTTCTTGTCTCAGAACAGGAAGATCAGGAGCTATAAGGGCACAGAGGCAGTAAGTAAGTAGGGGAAGAAAAAAAGAAAATAAACAAACAGAGGAAAGAGTAAGTATTCTAAACAACAGTTGGGGGGTCAGAAAAAAGACATGATGGGAGTGGTGCAGTGCAGTGGCTGTGGAGCAGCAGTCTTCCGGGAGACATTATGGAGGATGCAGTGTTATCCCATCTGTAGGCACCTCTCTGGGCTGAGGGAGGAGGTTGCTCATTTCCAGGCTGAGTTGTTCAAGATTTGTGGGACCTCCTCTCCCACCCAGGGACCACCAGGGTCACTGTTGTTGCCTCAGAGGTTGCCAAGAAAGAGGAGCGGTTGGACCACAGTGGGCTCAGGGAGGGTGAGGATGGTGGAACAGAGGCGCATACCTCCAGTTGTACCTCTCCACAATTTCTATGCCATTCTGGAAAAGTGTGGTTCCTCTATAGAGGCACCCACAGTGTAGACCAAGGAGGATGCTGGGAACCTCCACAAAGGAGACCCACAGGAGGGTGGCATGGGACCCGACAGGGGAAGGAAACAACTCCTGGTGGGGGACTCCATTGTCAGGAAGGTAGAACTGGGGGAGGAAGGGGAGAGGGAGGTAAGGTGCCTGCCTGGTGCCATGGCTTGGAGGGACAAGGAGCAAATCCTCAGGATCACAGGAGCAGCTGCACGGGGAGGGAGCTGGATGTCATTGTCCACCTAGGGACAAATGACCTGGCTAAGAAAGGGATCAGAGCAGTGCAAGAAGCATTTGTGGACATGGGAGGGCCTTAGACAAACAGCATACACGTGTAACCTTCTCGGAGGTGCTGCCTGTCTATGGGCACGGATGAGGTTAGGTGCTCCACACCATGGGATTCAATCAGTGGTTGAAAACTGGTGCAGAGCTCAGGATTTGGCTTCATTGGGGACTGGGGTCCACCTGGAGGGATGCAGGCCTATACTGGCATGATGGTCTGCATCTGTCCAGGAGGGGAACCAGGATCCTAGGTGATAGGTTTAAATACTTCATTGGCAAGCATTTAAACTAGCTGGGGGGAGGCACTGGAAAGAAGCAGGTAAATCCTAGCCCCCCCAAAAAATCAGGGTACTAAGTGAGGTAGACACCAACATAGAGATGTCAATAGGGAGACGCGAAGGGGTAAATGGAAAAAGTGACAAATGCAATAAGGACAGGGATGGGGCAAAAAGGGTTAAGGCCATCAAGAAATGGAGGGTAATGAGTACCAATGCCCGCAGTCTGGGCAACAAACTGGTGGCCTTGATGGAAGAGGGATGCCTGGATATCGTAGCAGTCACAAAAACATGGTACACAGAGAACCATGACTGGGATGTTAACATACCAGGGTACACAACCTAGAGGAGAGACAGGAAGGGCAGAAGGGGGGAGTAGCTGTCTATGTAAGGGAAGGGATAAAAGCAACTGAACAAAAGAGTAAACAGGGAGGAGAGAAGGCACTGTGGGTCACCTTAGAGACTGGAAATGGCACCACAATCTGCACAGGGTTGTATACAGACCCCATGTCAGGGGAGGAATGGACAAGGATATGATAGAAGGAATACTTAGGATGGCAGAGAAAGGGGAGATACTATTGATGGGGGACCTTAATATGCCAGATGTTAACTGGAGCACCTTTGCTGCAGCCACATCCAAAAGCAGGGCCATTCTTGATGCCCTTCAGGTGGCATGCCTCAGACAGCTAGTTCTGGAACCTACTCATGAGGAAGCAAACTTAGACCTCGTACTCTCAAATGGGGACAGTGAGAGGATCTCAGATCTAGAAGTGGGTAGCCATTTGGAACAAGGACCACCAAACAGTGTGGTTCACGATAACCTCAGCTATAGAGTCAAGCCATTCAAAAGTGAGGGTTCTGGAACTTGGGAGGGCTGACTTTGGCAAGATGGGAGAGTGCTTAGAAAAGTGCTAGCAAACAGGCTAGAAGGAGGGTGGAGCAACAATGGGAAATATCAAACTGCCATCACAGAGGCAACAAGCCTTTGTGTGAAGCAAATAAACAAATCAAAATGAAAGAAAAAGCCACTATGGTTCTCAAAAGAAGTGGCGGTGAAGGTTAGGGAGAAAAATATAGCATTTAGGAAGCATAAGGAAACACAGAAGGAGCAGGACAGAGAACTGTACCAGTTAAGGCAGAAGGAAGCAGGGAAGGTAGTCAGAATAGCAAAGGCACAAACTGAGGAAAAGATAGCCAAATCAGTTAAGAAGGGGGATAAAACCTTTTATAGGTATATCAGGGAGTGTAGAAATACAAAGGGAGGGATAGTGAGGCTGAATAGAATGGATGGTGGGTGGGCAGAGAGTGACAGTGAAAAAATAGGGATACTAAATGAATGCTTCTGTTCAGTATTCACAAAAGAGGAAGTGGGGGAGGTGCCTAATCCAATTAACAGAAGCACTCTGGAGAGGGGGGTCGATCCCAGTCCTTTCACAGAAGAAAGGGTTCTGAAAGAACTCCTAAAACTGAAGGTGGACAAAGCAGTGGGGCTAGATGAAATTCACCCCAGAATTCTAAAAGAATTAAGCAGAGAACTAGTGACACCACTGACTACCCTTTTTAACAAATCATGGGAGGATGGTGGTACCTGAGGACTGGAGGAAGGTGGATGTGATTCCCTTCACAAAGTGGGAGCAAGACAGAGGCAGGAAACTACAGACCTGTCAGTTTGACCTCTGTGGTAGGGAAAATGATGGAATCACTTCTGAAGGAAAGAACTGTTGAGTACCTAGAGGCCAGTGGGGCACAGGACCCAAGGCAGCATGGGTTCACAGCGGGAAGGTCATGTCAAATGAATCTAATTGATTTCTTTGACTGGGTGACCGAAGTAGTAGACCAGGGAGGGGCTGTGGACATGGCCTACCTAGACTTTAGCAAGGAATTTGACAAAGTCCCACACAAAAGATTAGTAGTCAAATTAACCAGCCTTGGAGTGGGTTCCAGGGTGGTAGCCTAGGTAAAACATTGGCTGAACAACAGGACACAGAAGGTAATTGTAAATGGAGTCCACTCTGAAGAAAGAGGGGTTACTAGTGGGGTGCCACAGGGTTCAATACTGGGTCCAGTCCGTTTTAATGTCTTTATAAGTGACATTGCAGAGGGACTGGAAGGAAAAGTATGCCTCTTTGCAGATGACACAAAGATCTGCAACAGGGTAGATACACAAGGAGGTGTGGAAAGGATGAGAAGGGACTTGGCAAGGTTGGAGGAATGGTTGGAAGTATGGCAGCTTGGATTCAATGCAAAAAAGTGCAAAGTAATGCACCTGGGAAACAAAAACCCTGGGCAAGATTACACAATGGGGGGGGTAGTAACAATAACAAAAATGGAAAGGGACCTGGGGGTAATCATATCAGATTACCTTAAGGTTGGCAAGCAATGTGAGAAGGCAGTAGGGAGGGCTGGGGGGATACTGGGATGTATAGGGAGAGGCATCACCAGCAGAAAACAGGAAGTTGTTATCTCCCTGTACAGACAATTGGTGAGACCCCATCTGGAGTACTGCATCCAGTTCTGGAGACCCCATCTCCGCAAGAACATAGACAGGATGGAGGCAGTTCAGAGGAGGTAACTAAAATGGTGCTGGGTCTGCAAGAGAAGCCATACGAGGAGAGGCTAAAGGAGCTTAATATGTATACCCTTGAGGAAAGGAGGGAGAGGGGACATGATAGAAATGTTTAAGTACCTCAGTGGAATCAACAAAGTCCAAGAGGGTAGCATCTTTCAGAAAAGAGACATGCAAGAACAAGGGACACAATTTGAAGATAGAGGGGGACAGCTCAGGGCAATGTGAGGAAGGATTTTTCACAGAGAGGGTGGTGGACATGGAACAGCCTTCCTGAGGAGGTTGTGGGGTCTAAAACTGTGGGAGAATTCAAGAATGCATGGGACAGACATAAGGCAATTTTTGTGGGGGGTAGGAAGAAATAGGCTGTTGGTTAAATAGGATCTGCAGCTTATCCTCTAGGTAGGGAAATGGGCAGACTAGGTGGGCCAGGCGGTCCTTATCTGCCATCAAAGTCTATGTTTCTATGTAAAGCTAAATGGCCTATCCATTTCTGACCCTCTCAGCATTACTGATATAAAGTTTACCACCACCTGTGCCCTTCCTGATCACTGCTCCGCCCCCAAACCCAAACTCTTCCCCACCGCTCTCCAAGGATGGTTTCCTTTTGCCGCCAGTCTCCCCACAGAAATCCACCAGGCACTTTCCTTACTAAATAGTACCAAATCTAGTTCAGACAGTATTCACCCTTAACTCCATTATCTCCCAGTCCCTGCAATAGCTGATGTCCTTGTCCACCTCCTAAACCTCTCCTTTTCCCTTTGAACTGTACCCCGGTCTTGAAAGTTAGCTAGCATACTCCTCCCTCCACAAAAGTGGAGATCCTTCTATACCAGGAAACTACTGACCATTCTGCCAGTTCCCTGTACTTGCCAAATTGCAAGAATCCCTAGTCCACTGCAGGCTGTCTGACTTCCTATCCTCCTCTGACTTCCCCACTCAGTTTCAGTCTGGTTTCTAAAAACACCATTTGACAATTTCATCCCTCTTGTAAGTCACTGATCACATTCAGCCAGCCATGGACCACAGCCACATGACCGCTGCTATCTTCGTGGATCGGGCTAAGGCATTTGACTCTGTCTGCCACTGTCTCCTTCTCGCCTAGTTCCAAAGCAGCTAGCATGGCTCCCCACCCTGTCAGTTGGCTCAAAACATATGTCTGCAATAGGTAGCAATTCGTATAGGTGGGCAACTCCTCATTCTCTCTCCCCATCTTAGCAAGTGTACCTCAAGGACCCATCCTGGGCCCCATCTTGTTTACTGTGTTTATTAACAAACTCTCCTCTTTGTGTTCCACCTCCCACATACATATACAGATGACCCCATCCTGTTTGACTCCAGGCCCAACACCTCTGATGTCCACACCCCTCTCCAACAGGACCTCAGTTAGGTGGAATTATGGTTCCTCAACAATCAGATAAATGCCAACACCTCTAAGACTGTTACCATGATTACTGTGCAATTCTGGAGGCTGCACCTTCGTAAGAACATTGGCAGGTTGGAGACAGTCTTGAGGAGGGTGATCAAGATGGCACAGGGCTTGCACCAGAAAACATATGAGCAGAGACTAAAGGACCTCAATGTGTATTTGCTGGAGGAGAGAAGGGATTGGGGGGACATGAGAGAAACATTCAAGTATCTTAAGGGCATAAAGAAGGTGCAGGGGAGGAGACATCTTCCAATATAAGAGATGCACAAGAATGAGGGGACATGATATGAAATTGGAAGGTGGCTGGCTGAGGAGATTTGTGAGGAAGATTTTCTTCACAGAGAGGATGGTGGACACATGGACTGGACTGCCACAGGAGGTGGTGGAGCTGAGCACAGTGGAGCATTTTAAACATGCATGTGACAGGCATAAGGGTACCTTAGAGGTGGGAAGGTGGGGTGAAAAGCCATTGACCAGTAATGGTCAGAGGCTACAAACTAGTGCAGGTCTTTCGGGTAGACTGGATGGGCCTGGTGGTCCTTATCTGCCAACAAATTTCTATGTTTCTATGATCTTTGGTACCCCACAAAAATTGACTAGAACACCCTCCTCTCCAGTATTCTCCACCATGGATGGCATCCCACTTGACTATGTCTCCACATACAAATATCTAGCGGTTTCATTGGACCTAGATATTTCAGTCCAAATTGATGCCATCTGCTCTGACCCAAACTCAGTGCACTCTGTCGCAACAAAGATTCCTCCCCCTCCCCATCTGCCTCGAGTTAGTGACAAAGATGATATTTCCTACTTTTGTCTATGCTGATGTAGTTTATGGTACAGTTGCATAACTGATTTCCCTCACTGTGTCTAAGTTGTTCTGTAAGCTCCTCTATTTTATCATAGGACTGAATCTGTAAACTTTAAGCAGCAGCAATGGGTCACACATTATACTTTTTTCCTTTGAATGAGCATATAATTGTCACATTCGAGGCACATTCTAGGCCCATCATAATTTCCCTCACATTAACAAATTTTTTACAGGTAAACTTCATATGTATTTTAACTGGGAGGTGATCTTGAAAATATTAATCTGGAATTTTTAAGTTCTTAGTGTCATGAAGCATAAATATCAATGACTACAACATCTAGCACTAAACTCCCCTTTTTAGTTGGAATGGTGATGCAATATTTACCATCACCTGTACACCTGCCATTGTGGATCCGCATATCATATTCTACAAAACAAGAAAGTAGTACAGTATTATTTTCAATTAAAATTCTGGATGGGGACTGGGAGTGAGTTTTAGCAGAGGGGAGACGATTCTTCATGTTAGGCCAGTGACTGGCCAGGGAGGTGGGACCACTAAGTGCCAGGGATCATGTGGATTGTAAATATTTATTTTAGTTGTGCCCGGGAGGGGGGAAAACACTTTAAAAAAAAAATATGCATTCATTTTCATCCCCCTTCAAATGCGGAATTTCACCTGGAAATGGTAAAATTTCACCCACAGATGATGAAATTCCACATTTTGCCCTGCATTTTGCACCCACAAAATATTTCACAAAATGTGGGAATTTCATGAAATGTTTTACTGGGTGAAATTCCAGATTTCACCAGAATTTCGTTGGTGAAATAACATTTTTCTGCATCTCTAATCCCACTCTGTATAAGCACTTCACTTCAGCAACTGATAACATTTCTCACGACAGTGCAAGCAACAAGCAAAACGTATTCGGGTCTAGGCAAGCTGTTATTGTAGATTCAGGTTATCAGTAATGTTGGAATTATGTATGATGCACTGCAGGAATTGTCTAAATTTTTTCTCTGACTGCAACATTGTGACTGTACAATCATCTGTGCACACTGAGCTATCTGCCACAAAATATCAGTGTTAGATGCAATAGTAGAAATGTGAGTGAAATATTCTGCACAGTGTGAGAAAGTCATAAAAAGAAGATGCTTCAGGATGTACTCTTGCATGACAGAAGTGTTTGCGACAAGAAAATTTACCCAGGACAATTGTTTTGCCGCTCAGTGGACAATTTGAGAAACTGTATGCTATCTACAGGAGGCAGCTTTGGTGACTAGGCTTGATATGAAAAACTGATCACTGAAATGAAAGTGTTATAAAATCAGTACTGGCCAGATGACCTATCTACACTGTACAGAGGAAATGAGCTTGACTCTTTTTGTGAAAGGATTGACATTGGTATCACTTGTGAACCCATTCAGGCATACAGGGTGTATAAGGAGCCAGGTGAGAAGGAAGTTCCGAAGCAGTATAAGGACCTGTTGATAGCTGTGAACACTATTGCTATCTTCAGTGCTGAGTGTGAGTGAGGCTTTTCACAAATGAATCTCATATGCACGTCAATGCGAGCATCCATGCTTACTGAAACTATTTCATTGTTACCATTCTTGAATCTAGTCAGCTCACCGTTGAAAGAAATTCAACCCTTTCCCTTATGTTCATTCATGGCTTGCCAAAGGGCAAAGAGCAGCTGATGACATATGAAGTAAGGAGAGAAAGCATGAGGATAACCATTCAAATATGGAAATTGTATGGGCTTTTCTGGATAAGTAGAGCACAACCCTATTGTGGGTTTGTTTTCTAACTGTAAAGGTGAAAAAACAACGCTCAAGCAACCAGTCAAATGGAGATCAATGGAAAATTATCCTTACTTTTGTGGCAGTATTTCATTTTATATTACATTGTATAAAATGAGTAATAACATGTATTAATGGTATAGAGCATAACTAACTTGGTTAGCTAGGCTCTGAAACTACACTTATCAGGTCAAATTGTTTAATAATACATCCTTTGCAAAGTGATAGAAATGTTAGTAATGTTTAACCTGTTCTGACTATGACATCTGTAACTTCTTCAATTGCTAATTTTACAATTAGATTGAACTCTGTGGGGTACATGGGGGTTACTTATATACAATTTGTTATATTCTGATGTAGCACATTGAGGGATGTTTGTTCCTAGTATTATAGGGTGCTCAGTGGAGTTCGATATTGATTTTCATCCCTGCTCATGGCACTATCTAGCAATCTTAGACACTATGTTGACTTTTTTTCTTACCTGAGCAGCTACTCCCCCTCATTGTAACATTGTTGTTAAAATGCTGTAATGTTCCAACCTACTTATTTTTATTTATTGAAAAGTGTCACCAAGAAAGGCCTACTGAACAATTACAATTGCTCGCCTCATGGAGCGTCCTGGGGGGAGGGGATACAAATAATACAAATCCAACAACATACATTTGTCATTTTATTTATTTATTTTTAACAGGCAAGACATGAATCAAAAACCTACACAGCATAGATATTCATGGAAAAGACAAAGATATACAACTAAAACTATGTGAGATTAAATACAAAAAATACAGGAATAAGTGCAAAGAGTCAGTTCACCCAGCACAGGGGTAAATACATGGATTACAACAACATACAAAAAATTGTTGTACAAAAGTCGGTTTACTAAGTGCATATGTGCAGTACGTCGTTAAGAGAATAACCTAAATAGAATAAGACTGCAATAGGTAGGGGGAATGAAGGGTTGTTAGGAGCAATTGCAGGTAGTAATTGCAGGTAGCAGAGAGGAAGTTAAGGAGGGAGTCTGAGATGGACCAGGGGGAGTAGGGCTGGCTGATTTGATTAGGCAGGGCATGCCATTGCATTGGGAGCCTGTGTGAGGAGGCAGTTTGGCCTATGGTGGTGGACTGCCTAGGAACAAACAAGGTGCAGGATTTGTTTGATCTGAGAGAGAGTTGGAATGGAGGGTAAGAGGACTGGAAAGTCAATAAGTAAGTGGAAAGGGAACCAAACCAGAATTTGGAGATGAACTTCATATAGTGTAATAGGCGTTTATTTTCCAGTGAGGGTAAAGCAAGAGATCAATAGAGAGAACAATGGTAAGTTAGAGGAGGCGAGTCTAGGGTGAAATGAAAGAATGCATTAAAGAGGGTATCCAATCTGATTGAGGAGGAGAGCAGTGTAGCACTATTGACTATGACACAGTAGTTGAAAATAGGCAGGATCATTTTCTGAATGTGCTCCCACCTATCTGGTAATGGTAGACAACTTTGATTCCTGTATAGTGCACCAAGTCTGAATTGCAAATTTTTCAGGATGAAGTCTATATACCTAGAATACTTGAGATGCTGGTCTTACCTGCAGTATTAACTGGATTGTTTATTCAGAAACTGAATAAGCTATAATTAAAAGTAAGTGAAAATGTCACTTGAAGCAATGCCTTTAATTTTTGTAAGTAGTGAGGAAGTTATAAAAGCTACAACAGCATCAGGATTGAATTCCAATCCATTACAATATGTGAATCAAATTTTAAGAGCAGCAGAGATGGCTAATCCATTTTTAACTGCTAATGTTGAGACCACTGAACTGGCACCAGAAGCAAAATCATTACTAGAAGCCTTCAGAAAATTGGAAAAGGTGACCCATCAGTTGAGAAGGATTTATTGAAATACAAAAAACTTGGAAGCGTATGAGCAGGTGAGAAGGGTACCTAGAGGCCTGAGACTGTGTTTAAGACCAGCATATGAGAAGGACGATGTGGTATTCATGAAAGCCTGGAATGATATTTTGCTTGAGGCCAGTTTTAAACTGATAAAGTTGATTATTGACTATGGTAAAAGAATCCAAATTAAAAGAACATTTGAAAGAATGTGAGAAAGATTTTCTTAAATTTAGAGACTTTACAGATTTTGATAGACAAAATAAAAAATTGAAGGAGTCAGTTATGAAATTGGATAGAGAATTAAGAAAAATGAAGCAAGTTAAGTACACAAGGGACAAAAATGACTGGGAGAGAGGAACAATTTTTCAATGGCATGAAGAAAAAATGAAAGGTATTTTGAAAAGGTAGAGAAGGGTGTTGTTTAACTTTAGCATGGATCAAAGTGATTCTGATGTAGAATTGGAAAATAGGGGCCTTTTTAGGACAAAATCGAGACAATCAAAAATCCCACAGGCACAGGCTGGACAATCAGGTCAGAAGGAGCCCGAGGCTAAATTACAGTGAAAGAAAACGGGGGGGGGGAGAGAAGGAAGAAATCAGTTTTTGGTTACAGCAGAGGGAGAGGACGAGGGCAGAACAGATGCCGGAATTACAGACAGAAGCATTATCAAGAGATAGAACAAGAGTAAATAATGATCAAGATTAGCCCTTCATGATTAACCTCTCGGACAAAGTATTGACAGCTGCAGAAATAAATGTGTTAGGAAAAAGGCCTCTAATCTGCCACAACAAATCCCATTGATGTAGTTCAAACAATTGTGGACTTGAACTTAGTTTGCAGAAAACGTTTATAAGAAAAATTAGAATACAGCGATGTAAACAGATAGTATAGAAGTATATAAACTGCATTATACATTTTGCCTAACCCCTAATTCAGCAGTGATGGTGTCCAAAAAATTGATTGAACAAGATCTGCAGATTCTTTTTTCGAATCTCCCCAGAGCTGCGTTTTACAATATGTCAAAGGAAGAAATGGAAGTTTGAGAAAGCTACAAGCAGACAAAATTGTAATAAAGCAAGTGTACAAAGGGGGATGTGTGGTAATACAAAAGAAAGAAAATTATGTGAAAGAAATTTTACGTCAACTAACAATTGAAATGTTTTATTTAAAATTAGAATCGGATCCGACATGGGACTTCAAATGTATTATTGATGAAGAAATAAATAAAGCATGGCTCAATAAGGCGATTTTGACAAAAACAAGGGACTTTTTAATCACACCAAATTCTATACATGCTACATTTTATGCAATCCCTAAAGTACATAAGAATAAAATGGACCCCCCTGGGAGACTCATCGTCAGTGGACTTGGTAGCTCGACAGAGCCACTATCACAATTTGTGGATGTATAATTAAAAAATTTCTGGGACAGTTAAAATCATATGTCAAGGACACCAAGCATTTGTTAAACATAATGGGAAGTTTGGAATTTACAGAGACGATGAAATTTGTGACATTAGATATTGAATCCCTATATACAAATGTGCCACACGAGGGAGCGTTAGATGCGGCTGCCTTTTTCCTGAATAAGAGAAATGATCAACAAAGCCAACAGACTTTGTTTTAAAGTTGTTGGAATATGTATTAAAGTACGTTTTCCTTTTTGATAACAAAATGTTTTTACAGGTAAAGGTACAGCTATGGGGGCCACATGTGCCCCCACTATTGCAAACCTATATGTAGAAAGATGGGAGGAACAGTATGTAACAAATGAAAGAAACCCCTTTGAAGATAAAATAATTTACTGGGGTTGTTACATTGACGATGTAATATTAATATGGGGAGGTAAAGAGGATGAGTTGAAAGACTTTGTAAAGTATTTACATGAGACAAATGAACATTTAAGATTCACTTACTACATGGGGGAACAACGGATTGATTACTTAGATGTGACAATGAAACACAATGAAGTGGGATGTATTGACACAAGTCTGTTCAGGAACCTATGGATGGCAAAGGGTAATTGATTTCATCTAGTTGCCATCCACCACACGTAAGATATTCCAAAAGGGCAGTTCTTGTATGCGAGATGAAATTGTAGTACTGTGTTGGGTCATCAACAGGAAGCAGAAACATTGACCCAAAGATTATATATGCGTGGGTATGGATTTGAAAATATACAAAGAGTTAGACAGATAGCCAATGAAACAGATAGAAGGACATTGTTACAGGTGAGGGATCATGATGTGAGACAAGAAAGAGACATCTAATTTTGTAATGACATTTTCGGTAAAGCACATGAGTTTAAGCAGATTTTACTTAAGCACGGGAAAGTTCTGGGTAGTGATCCAGCATTAAAAGACATCACAAAGGGAGCCCCACGCGTATCATATACGCGAGCAGCTAAATTGAAAGATAAATTAGTGCATAGCCTTTTCGTTGATCAGAAAGAAAAGACATGGTTGAAAATAAAACAGGCTGCCATACATGTAAAAGATGTCTGTATTGTGATTCTGTGAAGGACTGTTTAAAATGTGTGAGTGTGAATGCAGAGCATGAATATGAAATTAGGCAACTGATGACTTGGGATACTATAGGGGTTATTTATTTAGCCCAGTGTTCCTGCTTGGCATTCTATGGGGGAAAAACAAAAAGACCATTCAAACAATGTCTGGGAGAGCATATGAGGGCTTTTGAGAGAGGAGATCCTTTATATGCAACTGCATGGCATATTAAAGAAAATGAAAGGGAGACATATAGGAGAGTGCATGGGGAACTGTTGACAACAGGGCTATTCTTCCACTGAGTTGGCACTATGACAACGGCTTACCTCGAGAGCGCAGCTCAAGAGGTAAGCCGTTGTCATAGTGCCAACGAGGTGGAAGAAGCCCTGTTGTCAACCGTTCCCCATGCACTTTTCTTTATAGTGTATGGAGGAATGGCGTTTTCTGACAAAAAAAAAACAATCACTACTTTGAATTGCTGCTTACGAAAATGTTTACTTGTTTACTGGAACAACTTTAGATTAACAATTAATATTTAAACTTTTGAAAACTCACATACAGCAGCACCCAGAACAGCACAGCAATTCACATATCTGTGGGGAAGAGCAGAGGAAAGGGGTTGGTGGCAAGTATCACATTTCATCAGCTTTTACATTTCGACCCTCCCACCCGGAACAACAAACCCTGTAAGACCAATTACAGCTTACCTTACTCCGAGTCGGAGGATGTGTCATGAATTACTGCAACTCTCTTCCGTTTACATGGTGCTGCTGGATGTAATATCATTATTGTTGACTTTTTTGAACATGCAGCCGGTGCCGAAGATTTGCATGTTTGATGCATCCATTAGTGGTTGTTTCACCATTGGAACCGGAGTTTCCTGAGTTTGCGAGTTGGTAGGGGCAGAGCTGCTTGGATCAGGTAGAAGTAGTCTTTCAGTTACAGAACTAGAAAAGATTTTTGAATGCCTTTTCTGTTTGTTCTCTGACAAAAAAGTGTAGTTATTTATTGATTGCACATTGTGGTGCCCAGAGACTTGAGCCACTTCAGTGGGGGGTATGTTGTTATCCACTAACTTCTGTATTGATGTTTTTCGGGTGGAATGGTTTGTGATGTTTTTATTTTGAGGTAGTCCTGCGAACATTTTCATGGTTTTCATCATGGAGAGGATTTTGTTCTCTTCAACAGTCATTGACCTATACCAGTGGGAAATCCCAGGCTTGTGGTTCACATTAGGTGCGAGGTAGAAGGGGGCGTCAGGGTCCAGCATTTTAGGGGGGCCTCTGTTCTTTGTATTTTAGATAGGCTGTGATTTGGTCTCTGTCTGGGCAGTCAGATTTGTACATGCGAGGTTTATAGCACGCACATCTCTTGTGTCCACTCCTGAGCGAGTCTTTGTCTGTCATTCGTTATACTCGAGATATGGGGTGCCTTCAGTGTCTATGTTAAACTCTAGATCTCCCCACCTCAGGTTATATTGCTCTGTGGTCCTCAGGGCAAAATAAAGGCCGATGTTGAAAAACATCAGGTTGAGCAGTGATGAAGGGTTTTGCAATCCAACTACACTAGTACTGTACAATCTTTCTATGTCTGTGTCGGTTAGTGGGTCAGCGTGATGAGGTTTGTTCCCTTTGCCTATTTTTTTCAGGTACTTCTGTTTGGCATGCAATGTCTTTACTGTCTGTGGGTATGATGTTTCTGGTGATTTATAGATGGAGTCTTTTCTGCCATACTTCTCTAAATATCGATCAACGCTGCCCAGTATTCCTCTGAGAGTGGAGGGCTCATATTCACTGCCATCTAACCTTCGTGTTTTGTATATGAAATCGGCTAGCAGTGGGTCTAGCTCTGTTGAGGGAATGTCATGTATTGCCCTGTGTTCGTCGTTGTCTCTGAGGAAGCTGTGGATCTGCCGAATGTCATTCCAGGTTTTTTTTACCGTTTTTTTATTCTCCTGCTCAAGGATGAATGTATCCCGCTCAGAAAGTGGCTTTGAAAGTACCGCCACCGACATTGCTGCTAACGCTATCTGTAATGTCAAATCATTGAACCCTAACTGTCAAATTGTGCTCGAGGACATGGTTTGTGACGTGCGCAGTGCAGTGAGACTAATAGTTCTGCTGCTCTGTGATCGTCACTACTGTGTGACTACAAGGTTTAGAAAACGATCGATTTCGGTGGAGAACGACGTTCCACCATACACTATATATAGATTTACATTCAATATTATTGACAGAGTAAAGCGTAACCCAAGAGGGGGTAATTTTGATAACTTACTTGAAAGAAAAGAGGCTTTCTGGATAATGAAGTTAAGAGCTATGAATGTGCCAGGTCTAAATACAGGATTCGATTTAAAACCCTATCTGGAAAAAAGTAATGTGGTAAATAACTTCTAGTACTGTATAAAATAAGTATTTGATTGTAATTTTGAAGAGCATGTGGTTTGTGGATGTTTTTAAAATATACTGTGCTGCTTTGTTTTATTATTCATGCTTCCTCCCCCGCCCCTTGTGTTTGCCTTGCAACTGGTGATTTAAATGAACTTGAGGTTATTTAATCAGAAAAATGTTATGGGCATTTTAGTAAATGGAAGACATTACTTAAGCACCAATAAGATGTAAGATACAGTACAATAATGATGTCATGATGGCACTATAGGGGTGGGGTATTTATTGCAAAGGTGCTGGTCTGAGCAGTACTGCTTTTGAGAAAGAGTCTTGTAGGACACGAAATGCGTCAAGCGATGCATGATTTCAATGTGGTTTAAATAAATGTTAAGGTTTTGATTAAGCTGGTGGAGTTATTTTTAAGGTTGGCGTGTGCCCAAATCAGGAGTGTAGTATAATTAAAAGTATAATCCTTGTTAATGTACTTGGAAATGTGGGCATGTGTTTAGGCTCCTTAATGTAACTTCTGCATTTTTTTTTCATCAATTTACTTTGAAATAATCTTCAGTTTTCCTTTTCAGGAACCCTTATTAATGCTGCCTGATGTCCATTTTGATAATTACTGATCAGTATCCGAACTGCAAGCTCACGGTACAGGTTCCCTTGCAGGACCTCCACACTGACTCAGCTGAGGTCACAAAGTTCTGGAACTGATTGGTAAGTATGAAAATGAATAGTTGAGAACTTGAGGGAAAGGTAAAAGTAGCAAGACAACCTTAAAAGGAAAAAGAAAACCCTTATAATTTCGAATCAAATCAATGAAAATCATAGCAGAGAGATTATGGAAGCTTCACACCATCCCTAATTTCCAGTGTCAAGAGAGAATGGTTAAGGTTGAGATCTATAGCAGGTCATATGCATCCTATACTTGATGCCTCACTTGGTAGTTCAGATAGAAGAAAGCATGCCCACTGTGTCCTGTCCTCATTTCTCAGTAGTAACAGTGATCAACGAACCCCAAGTTCATGTATGCATTAACATTGTTTCTGAAAGCATCCTCTAATCTAGTTTCCAATATGTTTTGGCAGTGCATTCTATATGCCCACAATCCTTTTCCTCTAGAAAATTTTGCATGCTTCAGATTTAATGGGTTTTGCCACCAGCTGAAAGTTGCACCATAGTAGATGCCCTGTGGTACATTTTGTTGCTTAATAAGGCCAGCCAGAGTCTCCATTCACATACCCATGACTCCAGGGGAAAACATTTTGTTTCCTGGAGTCAGGGGTAGGGGAAGTGTAACAAATGTGTTTTATCTTTAATAAATGTCCCCAAAATCACTACAGATCATCTAAACCCCCTGAGTTTCTGGGGGCCTAGCAGCCCTCAGACTCTCGGCCTTTGGGCCCAGACCCTTGGCAATGCGTTCTACTGGCCCAGTCTCCTCTCTCATACCACTGACTCCAGGGGGAAAAAAAAATTATTTTACCGGAGTCAGGGGTAGGGAAAATGTAACAAAAGTGTGTTGTATCTTCAATAAAAGCCCCCAAGCATACCATAGAGCATCTAAAACCCCAGAGCTTCTGGGGGCCTAGCAGGCCCAAGCACCTTGGAAGTGCATTCTACATGCCCACTACCCTTTACCTCAAGAACAATTTGCATGCTTCAGATTTAATGGATTTTGCCATCAACTGAAAGTTGTACTGTACTAGATGCCCTGTGTTATACTTTGTTACTTAATAAGGCCAGCCAGATTCTCCCATATCCCTGACTTCAGGGGAAAAAATGTTTTCCCAGGAATCCGGGTAGGGAAGATTTAAAACAAGTGTGCTTTATCTTCAATAACAGCCGCCAAATTCACCACAGAGCATTTAATCCCCTGGAGCTTCTGGGGGCCCCCAGACTTCCCACACTTTGGGTGCAGGCACCAGTTTCTTTACAAATTAAACATTGTGGTAGAGTTATAATTTATAGCCAAAACTTCCATTTTGTGCTCATTCAACTTATACTCAGGTAGCTTCATAAAGTGTGAGAGAGGAGACCAAACTGCTAAAAGTCCTTTATCTGGGTCAGACAAATACAGAAGAATGTCATCAGTATATAAGACAACACGATGCTCCCTGCCATTGCCCGCACTATATCCTGTATTGTCTGGGTGTAGTCTAATGGCTTGGATGAGGAGTTCTATATATGTTGCAAACAACAATAGAGAGAGAGGGGACAGCCCAGACTTGTGCCTATCCCTAATGAGAAGAAGGGAGACAGATGACCATTAGCTTGAGTCTGTGCATGAGTCCAAGCATAAATGGAAAAGATAAAATTCATAAAAGCGAGGCAAAAGTTGAATTGCAGTAGCATGGCACAGAGAAAGATCCAATAAATGTGATTGAATGCTTTCTCCATGTCAAATCTTAGAATACGGAATGGTGAACCTGGAACATGGTACAGTCTGCTGGCATTCAGTGCACATGTGCGGTAACTTGTACATGTGCACTGGGCTTCAGCAGCCATCTTGGATATGGCAGACTGTGCAGTGCTGTGTTCTGTTCTGCTACCGCTGTCTGACAAAATACTGCAGTGGACAAGCGGGGATTGCTGTCCACTTTCAAGTTCAAAAAGTCAGTTCGGTATCCAGTAAGCTCACTTTTTCTACTGTCCTCACAAGCTGTCTCAAGGGCTATGTCCACTGCAGTCATAAAAATTGGCAAGCAGCCTGGAGGAGTGCCCAGTGAGGTAAGAGAGCTCCTGGTTCCCAGTTTTTAGCATTAAGAATGGTTCTCTTTAATAAAGGACAGGGCACTATCAGTTACACAGCTTTAATTCAACTGGAGGTTCTGGTGACATCACAAGTTCCACGATATCACCAGAATCCAAGATGGGATTTTAGTGGAGTTATTGATAGTTCATTACCATATTTTCTTTTTTGTAATATATGGATCCAGTTTGTTTAATAAAGGTTGCAGAAATAGTTTTGTTGTAAGTCAGGTTTTACTATATGCAATGTTGCAGTGAAGGTCGACTTTTTACAGGTGGACATTATTTAACATTTTATCTCATAATACTATTAATGTGACATCAGATCAATGGTATAATGACATCCTGAGATCTCATGGATGGTATTTTTTTATATAGATGTTTACCCATGAGACATTTCATCTGTCCTGTCCCTACCCCAGCTGGCCGGCAACCGCCTCCCCCCTGACCTTACCTGGAGCACATTCCCTCTTGGCTTGCCTCCCCCTCCCCATGGCAAGGCTGCAGAAGGGAAAGTACCCCCCCACGAGTGCCTATCCAGAGGCTCCTAGGTGTCCGAATGGTGGTGCGGGTTGGGGGAGATGTGCAGGGCATCATGTACCTTGCAGGTCTCTTTTTCAGTTTTTTTCCCCTTGCCACTGTGGCATAAGCACATAGAGGCACACACGTACTACAGAATCACAGCCCATCGCACTAAAAATCACTCATGACTGCGCTATCACAGGGTCTCCACCCAGTGGCAGTCACAGGCCAAGATGGCCTGCCACCCCTTCCTCAAGAGAGGACAGCAGTCCCTGGGATGCTCAATCCATTCTCCCTCAGCTGACCTCAAGCAACCTGAGTCCTTTCCCAAACCCAAGTCATCAGCATGAACATAAGAACATAAGAAGAACATAAGGAAAGTGTCGGCAGATGGGGACTGCAGGGTCCATCTAGTCTGCTCAATACGACTACCCACCCAAGTAGCCTGCATCCTGACCTGTCTGCTATGCTTGTCCCATGCTAGTTTGAATTCTCTAATCATCTTTGATGCTACCACCTCCTATGGCAGGCTGTTCCATGGATCCACCACTCTCTCTCTGTGAAGAAGTACTTTCTGAGGTTGCTTTTGAACCTTCCTCCCACCAATCTCAGATCATGGCTGATTTTACATGCTGTTGTGTTCTGCTGAAAGAGATATCCTGACTGTGCTGTGTTCAGACCCTTCCTGTTCTTAAATGTTTCTGTCATGTCTCCTCTGTCCTTTCTGCGCTCGAGAGAGTATAAATTTAACTCCATGAGTCGTGCCTCATATGTCTCATGGTGTACACCCTGCACCATATTGGTGACTCTTCTTCAAATTGTCTCCAAACGGTCAATGTCCTTTCTGAGGAGAGGTCTCGAGAACTGACTGCAATTTTCCAAGTGTGGCCTCACCAAGGACTTGTAGAGAGCCAGGATCACTTCCCGCTTTCTACTAGTAATGCATCTGCTAATATAGCTGAGAATACCATTAGCCTTCCATGCTGCCTTCTCACTGTTTTCTTACCTTTAAGTTGTCAGTGATTACTATACCTAGGTCTCGCTCACTCTGTGTTTTTTCTAGTTGGTGTCCTCCCAGTGTATACTTTATACATGGGTTCCTTTTACCCAGGTGCATTACCTTACATTTTTTGGTATTAAATTTTAATTGCCAATCCTTGGACCATTCCTCTAACTTTTTAAGGTCAGCTTCCATGTTGTCGTCCCCTTCCTGTGAGTCCACTGTGTTGCAGAGCTTTGTATCATCTGCAAACAAGCAGACATTACCCCTTAGACCATCTGTGATGTCTCCTACAAAAATGATGAAGAGTACAGGTCGAAGCACTGACCCCTGCGGGACTCCACTGATTACCACACCCTCCCCTGACAGAGATCCATTTACTAGGACTCTCTGAGTCCTATCATATAGCCAGTTGCTGATCCAGTTAACTACCTTTTGTCTGACTCCTGCAGGTTCCAGCTTGATGATTAGCCTTCTGTGCAGTACAGTGTCGAAGGCCTTGCAGAAATCCAGGTACACCATGACCACTGCCCCTCCCTGATCCACTATTCTGGTGGCCCAGTTGAAGAAGTCAGTCATATTGGTTTGACAAGATCATCCTGCTGTGAAGCCATGTTGCCTTGGGTCTACTTTTCTGGTATTTTTCAGATAGTTTTACTATAGCGCTTCAACAGCGCTAGCACCGACATCCCCCACAGTGACAGCTACCATGCCAACTGTCAGCATTGTAGCTTCAGGGATGTCAGTGCTTTCTATCGGAGGCTGCGCACCCAGAACCCGCCCCCACACCCCCCAGTCTCTAGGATTCTAACTCCTAGTCGGAGTTGTATGGGGGGTGCTACACTGGGAAATGCACTGCCGGTGTCTTCTGCACACCAGCACAGTGACTCCCCACAAACAGGTGATTTCTGTCACTGTGCTGGTGATCGCTGTGGTGGTGTCGACCTTGTGTCAGCACACCCCTTCAGATTTGCCATTATCCTCTCTATTAGTAAAGACTCCATAATTTTCCCTCTGATGGATGTCAAACTGACTGGGAGGTAATTTCCTGCCTCCTCCTTACTTCCAGTCCTGAGGAACTGTCTCGCTGTATAGTGACTTGTTGAAAAACTCAGCCAATGGTGTGGCTAGTTCCTCTCTAAGCTCTTTCAATACTCTAGGGTGTATGCTGTCAGGCCCCATGGCCTTGTCCACCTTGAGTCTACTTAGCTCTTCTAGGACTCTTTCCCTTGTGAAGGGGCTGGTGTCCAGTCCCTGGACAGTGTGCTCTATCAGCATGGTGGCAGGTCAGGTGCCAGAGCCTCAGCCCTCTGCACCACTGGACTTACATAGTATTACATGGTTTTAATGTCATTGTTTCCCTTATGGGGAAAAGTAATTAAGGATGCACTACAAATAGAATAAAATATAGGGTGCTGTGTATAACGAGATGTTTATACCCCCCCTGAAGTGTCAGATGCTACATAAACCCCAAGAGCGAAGCTCAATGGGTTTATTAAAGCATCTAACACTGAACGTGTGTGTAAACTTTGAGTTTACATACACCATCCCATATTTTATTTTATTTTATACAATTGCTGGATTTCCCCTTTTTCACCTCAGCAATTATACAAAATTAAAAGAAGTTGCTGTGTGGCTGTGGTCTGATTAGGTTATAGCATGTGGTCCACAGTCACCTTTCTGTATTTATTTAAAGGTTTTTTTTTTATTTTCTGGGCTGACGAAAGTTAAGTCTTTCTGGTACATTTTTTTTTTATTATTACTTACCACAGAGTTCGAGTGGCAGTTCAGTCTCCCTTAGTGCTTTGGAGAGAAGGCAAGCAGAGAACAGTCAGGAAGCAAGGAACTGCGGTGGGTGCATGTGCAGAGTGAGGGAAAACGTGTGCATGTTTGCCGTAATAAACATTCTTTTATTATGACAAATTATGGCACGGTTTCCCTATGGGAAAAAGGGAAGATCCATTAATTATAAACAGAATAATACAGTGTATGGGGAAACCATGTATTACTAGGCTATAACTGCATCAAGAGAATCTGATAACACGATTACCACAAGAGAGAAGCTTGAGAGGTTAAATCCTGTTTTCTGAACTTCTGAACCTCCAGCTGCAATTATTACTGAGTAAACATGACAAGAAAGAATTAGCTGGGTGGGGGGTAGCAAGACAAAATGGCAGACTAGATGGACCAAAAGGTCCCCTTCTGCCATCACTTTTCTTATGTTCTTATGTTCCAATACTTAAAAAACAGTTTCTACTGAGAAAAAAGACTTACCATTTCAGTCAGGGCTTGAAAAAACTAGTTGTTCACCCATCCGAGACTGCTGATTTTCACAAAGGACAGGCATTTTGTTACCAATGCCTGCTGCCTGTCCCTGGGACAGGCAGGGAGCTATAGCTCGTTTTACAGGCACTAGAACATCAGAGCTAAAGAGTCGGTCTGCTGGCATCTGTGAAATTGGGTAGTGAAGGACGTTCCATGTTATGTCACAATGCACATCATCCCTGTGTAACCCAATGACCTCACATGATCTTCTCCAGCTCTGCCCTCACTTTGTGTTTTGGTGGGTGTAAATTCAGGAGGACTTGTAACCATGCAACGCATGCTGATCTTATTCCGTAAGCACAGTTGCCAATCTGTGCTTGCCTCCGTTGTGTTCATCACTGCAATAAGGAGAGGTAGCAATGAGATGTAAGCTCCTGGAAAACATTTTTTTTTCTATTGTTAGTTTTAAAAGCACTTGTAAAAGCCTGGGGAGAAATTATTAAGAAAGGCCTCTTCAGGGCTAATGAGGGGCATGTAAAACAGCAGTCCCAACAGCCCATGACTGCGAATACCTTGATGCAGGGCCAGTGTAAAGGTTACAGGCAGTTAGCCCAGCTGCATACAAAAAACCCAAGACAGCCTGCAGTTTGGTGACTGTCTACACTCTTCATTTTAAAAAAACATTAAAGCAATTGAATTTAATTCTCAGTGGAGTGTGGTTTGTTTTACTATTGAGTGAAGGCTCTCTTGGGATTGGTGTGTAAAGCAGGCAGGAGATGAATTCAAAGTTCTGTGATATAAGGGGTGGGGGGTGGGAGCACTTAAACAAAAATACAGCAGGGGCAAACACGGACTAGTGCCTCTAAACTGAGCTACAGAATAAAATGGGAGATATCACATAATTAGCCCTGTGCAATGCAGATACTATTCAGGACAAATACTCACATATACTGCACTTTATACAAATACAGTATCACACTTTATTTGTATTTGTGTTACACCATGTAAAGTAGCATTAGACCTGAGCTGAGGCTCAGTGACACACATGTAACTACTACTGCTTATTATATGAATACATTATTTTTTTATTTGTTATTTGGTCATAGGGTAGGTGTGCTGGTCCCAAGGATGACCAGAGCAATGAAGGTGGCACACAACAGTACACTAGGAATGCAGGACATACAGGGTAATGTATTATCATAACAGACACATTGGACATCCATATAAGACAATCTGACAATGAATGCATATTATAAACAGCAGCTAATTACAATAGGCTGTATTTCCTCTGGGATTTGTGACTATGTATTTGATGTAGAACCTTTGTAAATGAGCACTTGTACTCAATAGTAATCTCCAAAGTTTTCAATAAATAAACTCAGATTATATAGCAGAAAGCTATGATATTATATGATGTCTGAACAAAATGTAACTTTCTACAAATACAGGCACTAGTTTCCAGTGCCCAAAGCTTATAAGTCCAGGCTTAATGATGTATTCCATATTATGAGGTCCAATGTCTCAAATGGTGAAAGTGCTCCACATTTCATTGACAAAATATTCAGATGTATGACCTAGTGCCAGATCATTTCCAAAAGAGTGAGACTTTTATTTGTCGCATTGAAATGTATTGTGAAGTGATTCATTTTAGGAGTTGGATGAAAACAATTGTAAAATGAACCCAAAACTGACTAAATGCTAAGCAATATATGAGGTCAGCACTAATGAGCAAACAAATTAAGGGACATTCAGAACAGCTAGTTCAAAGAATATCCAACCTTTACTGCAGAAAACACGGAACAAGTAAAAAACTTCTGTTAACAACCAGGTGTGTCTCACCCACGCAGGAATGTGTTGGCTTCTAGAGAAAATTTGTGCTGATAATTGCTTGCTGCTATTAGGTTAGTGTAGCATCCCATGCATTACCAATTGCTTAGAGTGGTGTCAGGCTGAAACTCTAGCCAAAGACAGGGCATTTAGCAAAAAGCACAGCAGAAATACAGCCAAAAAAACAAACAAACCGGCAACCATGTAAGTACGTCCTCATGCTGACACCAGGAGAGTGCACTTGCATATCATCCTCAAGTAGTCATCTTCAGAGTGTACTACTTCACTCCTATGTGGCATTTAAAACAGGTGCTTTTAAAGTGATAGCAACATTTAGTTAGGTGAAGTGTGCAAAACATAATAAAGTGCTAGTGCTCAATAAATACATTCAGCCACAGATTAAAAACAATGTTACACCATGCTTGGAGGGCATAGATGGAGAGTCATATCCTTAATGTGGGTAGAGCATATAATATCATGCCCCCATATGCATAGCTACTGTGCAAGTCAGAAAGATAGAGCTGGAAAGTAATGTCATACCCATTGTTAGATCTCAATAAGTCATACCCATAAACAGTCTTAATGATACAAAGCATGGAATTTTGTCTTAATAAAACATTGGTGTGAAGGATTATCAGAACCACCTTGTCTGAAAAATGGGAAACAATTGGATGGAAGGGTGGGGGAGCATATTATATGGAAGCTATTTATTCAAATAACTGTGTAAAGGAATATCCTCATTCAGTCATAGTGGTACCAGGCAAAATAACAGAAAAATCCAAAAAGCCTCCCTTTGTAAACAGTTTTGTCCCGATGTATCCACCTTGTAGCCCAGGCTCCACCTTCTCTAGTCCTATGAATTTCAAAGATGCTGGTGAATCATGATTTGCACCCACACAATGTCTGACCATGGCATAATCCATATTATTGTTTCTTATTGCCCCTTTATGTTCTCCTATATGGGACTTCAGAGCTCTCTCAGTTTGTCCCACATGTAACATGTCACATGGACAAGTAAACTTGTATACAACCCCTGTAGAGCTACAATTAATAAATGAATGTCATATTTCTTGCCAGATTGAGGATGGTTGAACATCTGGTATTGTGCATATTGGAGCAATGTACACAATGACCACAACAATATTTTCCTTTAGGAGATTCAGGGAGCCAAGTCCTCTGTGGCTATTGGTCGGTTGGTATGGACTAAAGAATCTTTTAAATTCCTGCCATGTTTGTATGTTATCCTTGGTAATTGTCTTGACAAATGAGTAGGTCTTGTGTCTGATTGTAATACACCCCAGAACTTTTGTAAGACTCTGCCAATTTTAGGCACTAGGAGGCTGTATTTTGTAATGCAAGTTAGAATGTTCTCATTCTCTGTTGGGTCTTTCTCCAGTTGGAGGTTGTCCCAGTCCAAAGTTTGTGATTCAGTTAAAGATTCGAGTAATAGACCTGGCTCATTCCCTCTGTGAAGAAAGTGTCTTGTTAAGTCTCTGCATGCCCCCTTAAAGCCCTCTTCAGTTGAACATATTCTTTGGGACCTGATATATTGGCACTTTGGAATGATTTTTGTTAAGTCTGGTGGGTGGCAACTATCTCTCTGTAAAAGACTATTGCGAGAAAGAGGATTCCTAAAAAAGGACTAGATTCTAGATGCTGCTCTTTTTTGCTTATATGAATCTTAAAAATGGGATTGTCTCTTTACTTGCTTCATAAGCAAATTTTAAGTTTTAATTTGTGTGGTTGATGTACTCTATAAATCTTATCAATTCTTGTTCACTTCCCAGCCAGATAAGGAAGCAATCATCTATATACCTCTTCTGTAGTTTGATGTTGTAAAAAAATGGGTTTTGATTTTGATCATATATACAGCGATCTTCCCCGCTCACCCACATGTACAGTATGTATATATCTATCTATATATCTATATATCTGGATAGCACAAGTTTCAGTATAACTGAAGGTGGAGGGCACTCAAATATTGTATAAAGTGTAAATGTTATTAAATAGATACACATAAAAAAGCCATGGAAGTTTATAAGCTTATGGACTTCCATGGCTTTTTTATGTGCATCTATTTAATAAAACATACACTTTATACAATATTTGAGTGCCCTCCGTCTTCAGTTATACTGAAACTTGTGCTGTCTATTTATTCCTCTTTCGAGATGAACACTTATTTTTGAAGTAGTAGCCCCCCCCCCGTGCTGTTTTCTTTCTATCTATGTATCTATTTATCTATCTTTGCGAGGTTGGAAGCGAAAGTTGTCCCCCATAGCAGTCCTTATTCATTGGACATAGAAGAGTTCCTCAAAACAAAAATAGTTTGCCTCAAGGACAAACTTTGCTAGATTCAGTATGTACTCAGTAGGTGGTAGTGTCTTGTGTCTGGACTGCAAACTGCTTGCAATGGTGTCTAAACCCCCTTCGTGGGATATATTTCAGTTCAAACTTTTCACATCTATTGTGACTAGCCAGTCTGTGTCCTCAATCCTGAGATTTTTTTTTTAGAATCTCTGTTTCATGTAAGTCTTTTAGATAAGATTTTAACAGGGGTATGGGTTTTTTAATAAAACAAATCAACAATCTTGGACATGTTCTCTGTTACTGATCTAATAGCAGATACTGTTGGTCTCCCTGGCACAGGGCAATTTGGTTTATGTACTTTCGGTAGCAGACAGAGTACTAGTGCTGTGTAGAATTTTCAAATTCTGGCAGATTTAAATTCTGCAACATTTTTGAAATTCTGCCAAAATTCCACTGAATTTTGCTGGAAACAGAACAGCAGAATTCCATGGAAGAAAAATGCAGAATGAGTCTTTCCACAACATTTCTACAGAATATTATTCAGTGGATCTCAGTATTTTCCGGGACATTGTTTGCAGAATAATTTTCCACGGAAAAAATGCTGTTCTGCAGAATATTATTCTGTGGATCACAGCAGGAGAAATTTTGCAGAAGAACCAGGAAAATTCTGGCAGAAATTCTGCTGTGGAATGGTTATTCCACACTAATTTTGCCAGTGGAATTCTACGTTCCAGACAGCATTACAGAGTACTGGTTTTCAAGGGTGCTGTACAGGTAAGAATTCTGCTTCTCTCCCTGTTATTTAGCCCATCGTTCTCCAGTTTCAACAAGATGGTCTGCTTTCCATTTTATCTCTTCTGTAGGGTCACTCCTTAATTTCCTCAATGAAATGGCTATTTTTCAAGTTGCCTGTAGGCTTTAGTATGACACACTTTTTTGTCCCAAGCCACCACAGCTCCCCCCTAGTCTGCTTGCTTGATAATCACTTCAGACATTGTTTCCAGCTCTTTAAGAGCCAATCTTTATTTTTTGTTATATTCTGTTGGTTTCTTGCATACTTGTATTTCTTGATCTGTGTTTGAACTTCTTTTGAAACCAGATTACAGTATGTATTGAGAGTGTGGTTGATTTGTGGTGGAAAAGGGTAGACTTTTTTTGAAGTTTGTTTTCTCTCTGATGGATATTTTCACATTTGGTGTTGTCTCTGGGATATTGTAGAAAAAGTCTTTAAGGTGTAGTTTAGGAAAAAAAACTGAAAAGATCTAGTTTTACGTTAAAAGAATTTACATGGTTCGTAGGGATGAAGCTTAAACCCTTGCACAGCACTTTACTTTGTGTTTCTGTGAGGGTTGTGCTCAAGAGGTTTATGACCTCCAGTTCATGTTCCTGGACCTGGGTGATTTCCGTATTCCTCCCCAGTTCTGCCTCCCTCTCGAGCTCTGCTGACCTCTGCCTCCACTCAAGCCTCTCCCTCTCCCTTTTCCTCTTGCCCCAGCCCCTTCTCATTGTTGTCTTTCACTGTGTTCCAACTGTGCATTGTCCTTATTTATTCCTAAAAAAGCTTGTTTTCAGTTTTTATTCTGCTTGTGTTTTCACCCAGCTCACTGTCTGGACCTGATGAAATGTCAAGCCCATCTATTTGAATTTCTACATTATTCCTTGTATTGGTCTCATTACATGTTTTTGCCTCTTGCCAGGTATATTGCCCCAGCTTTGTTGTCATTCTCATCTCTATTATACTTCTTTGATTATACAAAATTAGTTCCATTTTAAATTTAAAGATGGTGGCCAGCCCAGTGGCACTGAGGGTTGAGGTGCTGGATGCTACACCTCACGCCATGCCGGTGACCTGGGTTCGGGAACAGACTTGTGTCATTCGGGGGTCAGCCGAGAAGGTAAAGATTGAGCATTTAGAGGATTGCTCTCCTTCCTTAGGGTGGGGGGTTTGTGCTGTGTGCGTCAGCACAACAAGAGAGGTTCAGCCTGTGCACAGAGTGCTTGGCTGCCTCCACAGAGGTGGAGACAGCTGCTGCACCCATTGCACAGGCATGAGCATGGGGAAGAAAATGGAGGAAAAATACTGGGACCCGGAAGGACCCATGATGGTCTTGATGGGCAGGAGGATGTACCCCTCCAGGGTGGGGGGATGTCGAAGCACCTACCAGGTCCACAGCGGTGGTGAGAAAATAATGTTGTGATAAAATATAAAAATTTAAAGATGGTATCATGTTTGTAATGTCTCATATTCGGCTGCTGAGAATTAATCTTAGTTTTGGTTCTAAAGTGCTAGCCTCATTTGCTGCTTTTTCTGCCTCCTTTAGAGCTTTTTTAGAGAGGGGGGGCACATGATAGAAACTTTTAAGTACCTCAAAGGAATCAACAAAGTCCAAGAAGATAGCATCTTTCAGAAAAGAGATGTGAAAGAACAAGGGGACACAATTTAAAGATAGAGGGGAGCGGCTCAGGGCAGTGAGTATTTTTTACAGAGGGTGATGGACGCATGGAATGGCCTTCTGGAGGAGGTCATGGGGTCAAAAACAGTGGGGGGAATTCAAGAATGCATACGACAGACATAAGGCAATTCTTGTGGGGGGGTAGGAAGAAGTAGGCTGTTGGTTAACTAGGATCTGCAGCTTACCCAAAAGGTAGGGAAATGGTCAGACTAAGTGGGCTAAGCAGTCTTTATCTGCTGTCAAAGTCTATGTTTCTATGAGTACCATGAGGTCATAACTACACTTACATATTTTCTCCCAATCCTGGAAATATTCTTTGTCATTCATGCCGAAAGAGGGTGACTTTTGCATCCTCATTCCCTGTTGGAATCATTTGTCTCTCCAATATTGCGAGAGTGAGGTGTCATGGAGATTGAACTTAATTTGTTTTTTCTTGATATATTCCAAGCTTCTAAAGTACACAAAATCTATTTGTGTTTGCAGACTTGTTCCTGATAAAAGTGCCTGTATTTGTTCTACAGGGAGAACAATCTCATTACCTGCTTCTTCGGAGAAAGACAAGCTTTCTTCTGTGGGTGCATTTGATGCCATGTTGCTAAACCTCTGGAGCTCACCTCTTACAGACCAAGCTCCAAAATCTGAATATCATATTGTCAAAAAAACAGACTCCTAATTCTAGAAGTAGGGGGGCTCTAACCACAGAGGAATGCACTAATACCTCAGAGAATGTAAAACATTTGTAAAACAGATCCCAAAACTGACTATTTGCTAAGCAGTATAATAGGTCAGCACAAATGAGAAAACAAATACAGGGACATTCAGAACAGCTTGTTGAAAGAATATCCAACCTTTATTGCAGAAACATGGAACAAGTAAAAAAGTTCTGGTAACAACTAGGTGTCTCTGACCCAAGCAGGAATGTGCTGTCTCCTAGAGAAAGATGTGCTGATACAGTAGATGCTTGCTGATGTTAGGTTAGTGCAGCATCCCATGCATTAACAATTGCTTAGTGAGGTGTCGGGCTGAAACTCCAGCCGAAGACAGGGTATTTAGCAAAACAAATGCAGCAGAAACATAGCCAAAAAAGCAAACAAACCAGCAGCCATATAAGTATGTCCTAATGCTGACACCAGGGGGAGTGCACTTACGTAGCAACCTCAAGCAGTCATCTTACATAGAAGCATAGAAGTTGATGGCAGATAAGGACAGCAAGGCCCATCCAGTCTGCCCATTTCTTTTTCTACCTTATAAATGTGCCATCGGCCTTTGCTCTGTCAGTGGCCTATCTATTCATACTCATCTGTATTGTTCCCTTATGCCTATCCCATGCATGTTTGAAGCCCTGCACTGTATTCATAGCCACCACTTCCTGAGGTAGGCCATTCCATGCATCCACCACCCTTTCTGTGAAAAATAATTTCCTCACATTGCCCCTTAATCGGCCTCCATCTAATCTCATGCTGTGTCCTCTTGTCCTGCTATTTTTCTTGTATTTAAACATGTTAGACTCTTTCACCTTGTTAATGCAATTAAGATGTTTGAATGTCTAGATCATATCACCTCTCCCCTCCTTTGCTCAAGGGTATACATATTGAGCTCCGTTAATCTGTCCTCATATGTCTTCTGATGCAGTCCCTGCATCATTTTGGTTGCCCTTCTCTGGACTGCCTCAATTTGGCTAATGTCCTTGTGAAGGTGTGGCCTCCAGTACTGCATGCAGTACTCCAGATGGGGCCTAACCAGTGTCTTGTAAAGAGGGATTATTACCTCCCTCTTATGACTTGGGACACCCATACTAATACATGCTAACATCCCTCTAGCCTTACATACTGCTTTAGAGGTCTGCTTGGATGATTTCAGGTCATCAGTGATGATGATGCCCAAGTCTCTTTCTTCCTTTATGACTGCCAGCAACTCCCCTCCCAGCCTACAGGTGGCTTCAGGGTTTCTCTTCCCTATGTGCATGATCTTGTACTTCTTTGCATTAAATCCCAGTTGCCACTCTTCTGACCATTTTGCTAGTTTATCCAGATCTCTTCTCATTCTGCCCACCCCATCTGGATCATCTGCTCTGTTGCAGATCTTGGTGTCATCTGCAAACAGACAAGTCTTACCCTCTAGTCCATCTGCAATGTCACTAATGAAGATGTTGAAGAGGACTGGCCCCAGGACTGATCCCTGAGGTACCCCACCTGTGACTTGCATCTCTTCTGACTGTATACCATTTACCGCCACTCTCTGTTTTCTGCCAATCAACCAGTTTGCCACCCAGTTGACCAACTTCTGACCCACCCTGAGCCTACCCAGCTTATTTATCAATCTTCTATGTGGAACAGTGTCGAAAGCTTTACTGAAGTCAAGGTAGGTGACATCAACTGCTCCCCCTTGGTCCACCACTCTGGTTACCCAGTCAAAGAAATCTATGAGATTAGTTTGACAAGACCTTCTTTTTGTAAACCCATGCTGTCTTGGATCCTGTGCCCCTATGGATTCCAGGAGTTGCACTATCCTTTCCTTAAGGAGTCCCTTTATAATCTTGCCCACTACTGAGGTAAGACTGACTGGTCTGTAGTTTTCTGCCTCCTCCCTGCTACCACTCTTGTGGAGTGGGATCACATGAGCCCTTCTCCAGTCTTCTGGGACCTCTCCTGTGCTTAGAGACTCACTAAACAGTTCTGCTAATGGCTCTGCTAGTTCCACCCTTAGCTCCTTAAGTACCCTGGGATGTATGCCATCAGGTCCCATTGCCTTGTCCATCCTGAGCTTTGCGAGCTCTTGTAGGACCCTTTCTTTTGTGAAGGGAGTAGTGCTCACCTCCTTCCCCCCTGTGTCCATGGTGCTGAGCTGTGGGCCCTGCCCTACCTTCTCTTCAGTAAATACTGAGCAAAAGTATCTATTTGGATAGATGCTTTTACAGGGTCCTCCCTCACATGCCCCTTTTCTCCTTTGAGCTTAGCAATACCCTCTGGACTTTCTCCTTTCACTAATGTATCTATAGAAAGTCTTGTCACCTTATTTTACTGTTCATGCTAGTGTTTCCTCAGTTTGGGACTTTGCCTGCCTTACTGCCTTCCCTGCTTCCCTTAGGGCAGTTTGGTATGCCTCCCTATCTTCATCCGCTGTGTTCCTTATATTTCCTGAAGGCCAGCCTTTTGGCTCTGACCTTTTCTGCTACTGTATTTGAGAACCAAAGTGGTTTCCTTCTTCTTTGCACTTCCTTCTCTGTCTAACACAATGGGATGTTGCTTCAAGTATTGCATCCTTAATGCTTGCCCACTTTGCCTGTACCCCCTCACTTGTGTTTCTTTTTGCCAAGGCTAGCTTAACTCTGTTGGCCATCTTATCAAAGTCAGCTCCTCTGAAGTCCCATATTTTTGTCTTGAAATGGGATGATTTAGATGTAGTGGCCAAATTGAACCATACCATGTGATGGTCACTGGCCCACAGGTGACCTTCTACCTGGAGATCTGTGATCCCTTCCCTGTTAGTCATTACTAGATCTAGGATAGCCCTGTCTCTTGTGGGTTGTTGTACCAGTTGTTTGAGGCCCTCCCCCTGCAGGGAATCCACCATGTGTCTAGTTCTGGCAGATGTTCCTGCTGGTATTGATCAATCTGTATCCGGCATGTTGAAGTCTCCCATTATCAGAACCTCCCCTTTAGCTGTCATGCTTTGTACAGTATATCTTCTAACAGTAATGTGTCTATGTCCTCCCCCTGGTCTGGGGGCCTGTAGACAACCCCAGTTCTTATGGCTGTCCCATTTCGTGTTTCCAGGGTGACCCACAGTTCTTCTGGCTCCTTATGTGTATTCTGAATTTCTGTAGCTTTGATATTTTCATTGACATACAGAGCCACTCCACCCACCCCTTTTTGCACCTTGGTCTCTTCTGAATAGTACATAGCCAGGTACTGAAGTCTTCTAAGTGTGGTTACTGGTAAACCACGTCTCACTAATTGCTACTATGTCCAGTTTAGCCTCTGACATTATTGTCTGCAGGTCTGGGATCTTATTTCCCAGGCAGTGAGCATTTGTGTACATGATTTTCCATTGGCCAGATTTCGGTGTGTTAGTTGTTGGGTGAGGTTTGGCATTTCCCCAGTGTGTTGTATGGGGAGATGGACCTTTTTTCTTACCTGGTGATGCAAATGAACTGCAAACATGCTGAATCCCTGTTTGACCACTAGCTGAGGGGGGGGCTGTTCTTCCCATTCGACGTATGGGGTGCTGTAACCTTCTTCCCATTTGCTAGTTTAAATATTCTGCAAAGACGTCAAACTTCTGCCCCAATGCACTGACTCCCTCCTTAGTTAGATGCAGTGCATCAAATTTAAAGAACTTTCACTCCCAGAACTGTTGCCAGTTCCCTACAAATCTATGTCCTTTTTCCTGGCACCAGCCCATGAGCCACATGTTTAGCTCCCCTATCTCCCCTTCTCTGACCTTCCGTCCATCTGCCCCCCTTTCCCAGACTGGCAGGATCTCAGAGAAGGAGATGCCGGATGAAATGGATGATAGTTTGTCACCCAGCCTGGTCTGGTGTTCCTTGGTCTCCACAACTGACAGGCTGGCAAGATCATTAGTCCCTATGTGTACTAGGATGTCAATGTTATCTCCTGCTTTGTGAACAATTTTAGCAATGCAGTCAGTGTCTCTCACACTGATGTACCTGGGAGACATCTGACCATTACCCCTGGCTGGAGATGGGTATCAACTCCCCGAATCATGGAGGCTCCTATGATCAGAAGTTTTTTGGATTTCCTTTTTGCTTTTTTTGTTTTGGTTCCTGATTTGGGCAAGTTTTGTTGTGCTAGCTCCTGTGCTGCAGTGTCCTGCTCTGCAGTGACCTCTGCCTCTTCGTTTGATTTCAGAGATAGAGGCAGATACCTGTTCATATTGTTTATATGGCTTTTGGAGGTAATATTGGACAGCACAGAATGATGGGGCACCCGATCTGCCCCTCCTAACCACCTGCCAACCTCCTGCACCAACTACCCTTTGCGGTCAGGGTTCTTCTGTTGGATGTTGGGGAAATGGCAGGTGGTTCTTGTAATGTATTTCCTTTTGAATATGAAATTTGAGGCGTGCAATCTCTGCCCATGCTGCCCGGAGCTGAGCCCTAAGATCTCCAATGGCCCAGCATGTAGGACAGTGTCCTAAATCATGTAAGACTGTCCTTCTGAAAAGTGTTCCACAGTACCTGTAGTTAATGATATCCATTCCAGATAAGTTGCTGGGTTTATAACCTGGTCAGAGTAATTAGAAGGAAGAAAATGCAAGTAATGGTTTGATTTTGTGTTTTCTTTTCATATAACTTGTTATAACAAGTTAAATTACTAGTGCCCCTGTAAATGAGCTCACCTTGTGGATGCCCCACTGATCCACCCCTTCCTGCTTTGCCACAGGAAATGTCACAACTGTGGTACCCTATAAAGGAGTGTAGTGTGGGGTGGTTGGGGATGGGGTGGGTGGCTGGGCCCTTCCTGCAGAAAAAAGAAGAACCACGGATGATGAAAGAACAAGGAGGTAGGCGGAAACAATCAGACAACAACACATGCAGTAACCCTGAAAACTTATCCTAGTGTTATATAAAACTGTAAAACCTGTAAAGCACCACCTGTAATAATTTCAGAGAAGATATACCCTGTAAGAAACACTTTGCTAAAGAGAAAAATAAAGCAGTAACAGAAGATATACCTTGCAAAAGACAATTTGAATCAGAAGATTACAGCAGTAATCTGTTAGCACACACCTGTAGGCACACCTTGTAATAATGCAGCAGAAGGTATATCTAGCAACAACAATTTGAATCAGAGAAAAATAAAGCAATGAAATGTTAGCAACCAACAGTAGCAACCCCTGTGAGTACAAAATAAAAGCAACAACACACAGTAAATCTGCTTAGCCAAAATAAGTCTTAATCCTTTTCCCTTGCTCTGGTAAGGTTCTCTGCTCTGTCCTTTCAAACAATCTTAGAAGGAAAGAGCTCAGGTGAAGCTAGGTGCCTTGGCTAGCAAACCAAGTCTTCTATCTCCAAGATATCAACTAACCTGACCTTTTAACCCTTCTTTCTGTTGGAAATTACTGACAGCTTGCCAGCTCCACCCCCCAGATACACACCTAATCCTCTGGAAGAGCTGTGGGAGGAAAGCAATTAGCTCCTTCAATGTGAGAGGGAGACTGAAACACCTCTGAGACAACAAACCTTTTCAACAAAAAAAGAATGAAATAAAACAGTGTCAAACAGTAATTTTGCTTAGCCCAATGATAAAAAAGTCACAAAAATATAAGCACCACCTGTAATAATTTCAGAGAAGATATACCCTGTAAGAAACACTTTGCTACAGAGAAAAATAAATCAGTAACAGAAGATATACCTTGCAAAAGACAATTTGAATCAGAAGATTACAGCAGTAATCTGTTAGCACACACCTGTAGGCACATCTTGTAATAATGCAGAAGAAGGTATACCAGCAACAACAATTTGAATCAGAGAAAAATAAAGCAATGAAATGTTAGCAACAAGCAGTAGCAATCCCTTTGAGTACAAAATAAAAACAACACACAGTAAATCTGCTTAGCCAAAAGAAGTCTTAATCCTTTTCCCTTGCTCTGGTAAGGTTCTATGCTCTGTCCTTTCAAGCAATCTTAGAAGAAAAGAGCTCAGGTGAATCTAGGTGCCTTGGCCAGCAAACCAAGTCTTCAGAGCATACTACCACATCCCTACATGGTGTTTAAAACATCTGGTCTTAAAGTGATAGCAACATGTAGATAGGTGAAGTGTGCAATATGTAATAAAGTGCTTGTGCTCAATAAAGACATTTAACCACAGATTAAAAACAATGTTACACCAAGCGTGGAGGGCTGAGCCAAAAAGTCATGCCCTCAATGTGAGTAGAGCACGTAATGTCATGCCCACATATGCATAGTTACTGTGAGAGTCAGAAAGACAGGGCCAGAAAGTCATGTCTTTCCTATGAGTAGAGCCAGGTAAGTGATACCCATGTATAGTGTAAAAGATATGAAGCAGGAATAGCCTGCCTCCATATGGATCCATGACATGATCGTGACAACATTTTTCTGATGCGACACTACAGTGAAGGATTTATGTCAACTGTAAGTTGTGGCTGGCATAAATCCATCAGGAAACTATTTTATTCAGGGGAGCTTTGCCCCCCCCCGACCCCCCATGCACTGAGCTCTTCCCCGCACACCCCATAACTAAGGATTATCAATTCCAGGTTGGAGTTGATTCAGGAGGGGCAATCCCCTGAGAAAGCAGTGCCGGAGTCCTGTGTGTACACTGCAATGGCAACAGCGACTTGCCACTGTAATGTACTTCACTATTAAAATGTCACGGCGGCATCAGTATACGCCTCCATATAGTATGTGCCCTACCCTTTCATGCAATTTTTTCCCATTTTTTAGACAGGGTGGTTTTGCACCAATATATTTTATAGAAACAAAATTCCCTGCTTTTTATTTTTAAGACTGTTCATGGGTATGATTTATTGTGAGCTACCCATGGGAAAGATATGACTTTCAGGCTTTGTCTTTCCAACTTACACAGTAACAATGCATATGTGGGAATGACTTTACATGCTCTACTCACATTAAGAGCATGCCTTTCTGGCTGTGCCCTCCAAGGTTGGTGTGACATTGTTTTTAATCTGTGATTCAATGTAGTCTGACCAATCAGAGCCCAGTAATTTACTTGATATTGTATAATATAATTTTACTGACTCTTAATGACTGAGCTAAGAACTGTGCTATGGTGCCATTTTGTTAGCCTCATTTGTGAGTCAGAACAAAAGGAAAGACCTGTGCAACAACCTTTTCCCAGAAAAGGGTGGGCTGTTACTAGTCCATAACCAGTCGAAATGAATGAGAGATCATCATGATTGATCATGAAAAATCTTTACATTTCATGGGTAAAGATCATGATCATGTATGAAAAATCATGCAAAATATCATCAATAATAATGAAAGGCCACCAACGTTAAATGGCCACCCATCACAAATCATTAAATTATTGGTTACGATCTGATCATGATTTATTGTGAATTTATGAGATTTGCTATATACATGATTAATCCTGATTAATCAATACCTAAAATAATCATTAGTCATCATTATGTTAATTGCATCATGGTGTTTTTCTTTATTGTTAATCATTATAAATCATGACTGATCAACACTGGTCACAACTGTTTCGCTGGGTCATGATAATTTTTAATCAGTACATTTGGTGGTGCTAAATCATTATCTATCATGAATGATCAATATCCAAAGCAGCAATCAACCATCAGTTTTCTTTTGTTGCAGATGGTGTTTTTTCTTTATCAGTCATTATTAATAATTCTTGATCAATACCTGATGCAGGTTAGTGGCAACCAATAGGAACTGGTTTCACAGATCATGAATAATCATGTTTGTTCATATGCTTCTTATATTTGGCTGTGATTAATTGTGATTGATGTACCTGGCTCTCATTGGCTGCTCTGCTTTAATTAATTTGCATAATTTGTTCATGATTAATTATGATCAATCATTGTCTTTTAAAGTAAGGGTGTGACATACCCTACTGGGCTTCATAGCCCACCTGGTAGTTTGATAGTACATCTGTGCCAAAATTGTAAAGTTTATTACTGTCATGTAAGGGAGGGAATGTATTGTAACTGCAGCCAAACTGCTAGTCAGTCTTTTCCACTAACTGGTCCAACTGCATCTATGTGTGCCAACATTATGTGATGTCTAACCAAGTAGAGCCTGGGGATATGCCAGAGACATCAGGGCTCATTTTCAAAACATTTTTACAGACATTTATTTTATTTATTTATTGAAATGTTTCACCAGGAGGGCACATTGAACAAAAAGTTGCTCATCTCACAGTGTGACCTGGGGGGAGTGGTTACATGGGGATGAACACAAGGAAGTATACAATATATGGTTGCAAATTAGGTGTGAATGGGTAGACAAAATAATACAACTGTGTAGGCACATTATAGACAAATACAGCTTGTGAACATAATGCACAAAGGAGTCCATGGAGTGCAGTACAAAGTAATAGGCAAACTAATAATGAAACAGTTCAAACTTTAGTGTAATGGCATACCAGGAGCAAGTTCAAGGTATCACAAATGCTGTATGTGGAAAAGGAGTTGTTTCTAAGTGATGAGCGGCAAGGCAGGGGGGAAGGGGGGAGAATGAAAAGGGGGATTATGCCATTTTAGCCACCTTTGATAAAAAGGAAATCCACCTTTGAGCAGTAGCTTTCATTTTTTATCAAAGGTGACTTAAACATCTGCAAAACCATTTTGAAAAGTAGCCCAACAAACTTGATTGGGTTGTACTCTGCACTCTCCCTGGTTAGACGTTCCATAACGGAGCATTGGGGTACAGCAGGCAGGCCATGAAGTATAAAGGGATCGGCTGGCCAGCAGTGTAGCCACAGTTATGTTGCCTTCCCTGTCTTACTTAAATTTCCTTTTCTGTTACCTCCTACATTGTCAGTGGTTGATCATTACAGATCTGTTATTGTGCTCCCCTACTAAGGGAAATGGCACAGTCCAAAGCTTTGGAATGTCGGGCATATGATTATTCTGGACATCAGCAACTCACCAGTCACTATTGTCCTAGCATTGTCTTGAAATATGAAAATAAATGCCATATCAGTCGATTGTCATGAAAGACACACTATGACCTGTCTATACAGATATGACTCTAGCCAGAAAAAAAAGTGTAGTAAAGTTTGTCTCACCTAAGATGAGGAAGTGTGAATACTTGAAGCTTGTCCTCTAAATGTGTACAGCTTGTAAAGTCCAATGGAAAATATCAGCTAGAAAGAAAAACAGAGTTAGTAAAATGTTAATGGTGCAGAATAATTTGCCTATAGGGAAGGGCAAATAGTTTAACCAGGAAAGGGACACTAAGCCAGAGTTTGTTTCCAGGTGCAAGTGAAGAAAAATAATGCTGCTGCTATTTGCTCCATAGGGAATTTCAACAGCACAGAGAGAGAGAGAGAGAGTCCAAGAATACTAACCACAACCCCCCCGACCTGACAATCACAGATACCAAACCTATATAAAAACTAAAATCATGTAACACTGGTATTTCAGTTCTCTAAAATGTTAGTGGTGAAGAATAACTTGCTTAAAGGGAAGGGAAAATAGTTTAACCAGGAATTAGGCACACTAAGCTGGAACTTGTTTCCAGGTCCGACATGGTAGCACAAGGAGTTCAGTGACTTGCTCAGGGTCACAAAGTATGTAAGTGGAGGCTGATGGAATTCAAACCCAGGTCTCCAGGCTTGCAGCTCAGTGCCCTTTTCCACTATGCTACACTTCCTCCTTGCTTGCTCATGGCGGCCGACTGCCCCCAAAACACTACTTGTCCCCTCCATATATACATACAGTACATACTAATTGTAAAAAAAAAAAAAATAATAACTGCAGAGAAAAAAAACAACATTAATGCAGACCTTATGGGTTGAAGAATGCAAAGTGCAAAAAGAAAGAAAATGAGAAACAGGGTTCTTAGCCTCAGGAATCTTGGCAAATTGTGTGTGGTGTCCCTTGGGGTTGCCAACCTTAATGGTCACCCCCTTCTCCCAGCCCGTAGCCTCCTGTCTGAAGAATAAAGTACAGCTCCAAGCCACTGCCTCATGGGCAGTTACTCTTTGAAGAAAAAGTATATGGCTTAGCACTTGTGACTAACAGAATCAGTCACAGCTCTCTTCCCACAGGACCCTGCATAGTGCAAGAGATCACATTTGCTTAGAGGAGGAGGTGGGCTTTAGGCTTGACAACCCCTAGGAACAACCACAGCACCGATTCATCAAGACTCCTAGGACTCAAAACTCTAGATTTTTGGGGGAATACTTTGAGTGCTTTACATTTTTCCACTCTAATGTCTGCAGCAATGTAATTTCACAGTAAATTTCCCTCTTTTTGTTATAGAATAGTAGAGATATTTCAAACCCTGCATCACCAAGCACCTAACAAGTGAAAGCCTAGTGTCATAATACTTGGGGTTGCACCATTACAGGTTAACACTCTCCAAACACAGATAACTTAGAGGATAATGTATGTGGATTTATTGGTAACCAAGATGTAATCGCTTTGAAAGGTTACCATGACAACTTTGTAAACCTCGAGAGTGAAGCTCAAGAGGTTTACAGATGTCACGGTAACCTCGAGATGCATTTTCAGTGAGATTACTGATAAAAAACCCATACATTATATTTTATAGTGTATGGGCAAAAATAATACTGAGTGCCAGTTCAAATTAAATTAGTCTTTACTATTTCTTGATTCCCCACAGTGCTACTCTCCCTTAGGGCTAGCTCTCACCACTGCGGCCATTCGTTGTAAGCCTCTGATTTAAAGCCATGCACTGATTTAAAGCTAGGCATGTGCAGATGCAATCCTGTTTGTATGGTATCGATGTGACATAATCAAGTAGGTTAACAGCCTCTTGACATCACATCGATATCATAACAGTGTTGTAAACAGTTTGATTTCAGTTAGTAACAGTAGTGCTCCCCATACGTTATAGATCTCTCACCTGGTTCCTGTGGTGCCTGGGATAATGGGGGTCTCAGGGGAACAGCCAGTCATTCCTGTAAAACAAGAATAGCAATGGGGTCACAAAGGATCTGTAGCTGTTTATGAACTAACTATGACAAACAATGTAGGGTAAACAAAAAAAACAATACTTATCTGATACGTATGGTCAGTGTCCATTTCAACCGGTTCTACATCATGTCAGACCTGCAGACATAAAAAGGAAAATGGGTCAGTATTAAGAACAAAAATACTGATCAGCTGGGTCAGTTGCAAAGGACCTGTAAAAAAAAAAAGTGGGGGGGGGGGCGTGGCTAAGCCTTTATCCAAGATGACAGCATAGTTCCCGAGCTCTCTCACTGTGGGTCTATATTCTTCGGCATCCTGCATCTTCAGGCCATTTTACTCCCTGCTGGAGCACATGACTAAGCAGTAGGACACAGCTGCTACATTGCACAGCTCATATTTTTCATCAGCATCACCTGACACAGGGACCCCAGCAATCTATCTCTGCCTCAGGCCTACAGGATGGCATCCTCCACCTCGGCTCCCAATAGTCCTGCAAGGATAGAGCAAATGTTTCAACAACTGATGGCACAAATGTCTCAAATGACTCGGGCGCTTAATAATAATAATACACAAACTTTGCAAGCTGTCGAGACCAGATTATTCCATACAGAGCCACATGTGAAGGCCCACGACTCTGCCCTGCAAGAACACTGCCACCACCCAGGAACAGTCCCGCCTCATCCACCTTCTGCAAGATAAGGTAGATGACCTGGAATATTGCAGCTGCCGCAACAATCTGAGGTTTATTGGCTTTCCTGAAGGGGTAGAACAACAGGATGCTGCTCGCTTTCTCCAGGATACTTTGCCTCTGCTCCTGGGTCTTCCACCTGCAACGCTCCTACATATTGAGCGGGCTCACCACTCTCTGGCTCCCCCACCGAAACAAGGGGAGCACCCACATCCTATTTTGGCCCACTTTCTGGACTATCGCCAAAAAGAGATGGTCGCTGCAGCTGCCAAGGACGAAGGCTCAATTATTTGGAAGGGTAACCCTATTTCTATCTATCAGGACTACTCACGGGAGCTGACTGATCGACATCGGGCATTCTCAACCTGCAGGAAGATCTTACATGCCCACTGCATCTCTTTTTCCCCTCAGATACCCGGCAACCATGTGGCTGGTTATTAATGGGTCCCTGCTCTTCTTTGCGACTCCTGAAAGTCTCCAAGATTACCTTAGTAGAGAATTTCCAAAGGATTTCCGGGACCCAGACCTGTTTAAGTCCTCCGGTGGATCTTTGACTGCTCTGCACCCCATGGATGAGACACCCACCTCCCCCTCGCACTCCACACGGCCTCCGGACCACCGTTTTGAGGCATCCCTTCTCCATCGGAGCAGAAAGCGGCACTCGCCCCAGTGGCATGAACGGAGACAACATCCGAAGAGAGGAGGACCAAAACCCTGTACCCGGACAGGATGAAAACTTGCAGCATTTTCACTTGCCCAACAAGTTTGCTCCTCTGCTTACCTTACTGGATTCTGACATCCATTTGGAAGAACCCCAGACCCCCGTCACTTCTGCAGCAGAACCAAAATTGTGGGCAGCAGCTGTCGCCACGGGCTTACCTCATGCTTCTCCTGGACAACAATCCTCGGCCCCCACCAGCCCTTCTCAACTCCAGGCAAGCAGTACTACTGCTCGGGCCTCTTGACTTCTCTGCAGCCCACGAAGGTTCTGCCCTGAACTGTGCAGTTAAGTGCTCTGACTTTGTTTTCTCTCTGCTCTCACCCAACTGGGTATCAGGAGGGGCGGATCTCACTGCTCTACAGAGCTTCTACTTTTCTGTCCTCCCTCGAGAGCCTTGAGACTGGCCTGCTGCTCCACAAATTCCTTGGGGCCTGCATACCCCTACTGGCATATTTTACAAGGGACATAGCGAGCAGCCAGGCTCATCGGATGTACTGACAATAGCCTGTGGACTATGATGGGACCAATATTGTTGCATTGGTGTTACAGTTGTGTGCTTTGAGTTAATACTTGTCTAAATATGCTTACTTGTGTACAGATATGCCCTCCTGGCGGGCTATGCCCACCACTCAGGTTTTAGTCTTTGGGACCCCGATACTAAGCTGACAGCCCTATATATTTTTTCTGTGGTCTGTTTGTGCTCATTTCCCATCCAGGCTGTACCACGTGTGACTGGCTCCCCGTTACCCTCCTTCTCAATTTTGGGCAGGCAACCACCTTTCTCCCTGCCTCTACATGTATTCTGGGCCCCTCTTACAGGTGCCACTCCGCAGCACCTCTTCAATGCTCAGGTCCACTATGCTCTGGTGGTGCCCTCAAGTATCACCCTCAGGAGGGTCACGTGATGCAGCACACTGAGTAGGATGCACTCTGTCTGAGTTCCGCTTACCCGACTGGTTATTTCAATAATTTATATCACTAATTACCTAATTTCAGCCAGAAACAGATATTTTCAACCAGATAAAAGCATAACAGATCTTTCTCATGAATTTACGGAGAAACAATGGCGGTAGAAATGCGGCAAGCACCTCCTCGCCACCTATAATACCAGAGAAACAGCCTTTTAGAAACAGAGAGCTAACCCTCCTACACCAGGCTATATGCAAGCTACTTCAAATATTTCTTCTACGTCTACAGAAACATCTCCGCTCACTTTAGAGCGTTTCTTATCTGAATTTCAGCCATTTAAGGAGGAAATCCACTCCTTAGTTAAAGAAGTCAAAACCATTTCGGAGGCCCTAGAAGATACCAACAGGCTCATCTTAGACAATGAGGCCCATATAGTCTCCGTTAGAAAAGGCTGGACAAAATGGAATCTGTAGGCACTGCCAACTGCCAGACCATCAAGCGACTGGAAAATAAGATCGAAGATTTAGAAGGCAGAAGTCGCTGTAGCAATATAGTAATAATAGGAATACCAGAAAAAGAGAAGGGTCTCTACTGTATACTATTTACTCAGAAGTTGTTGAATAAATTAGCTGGACCATCTCCTCTTGGTCCTGCTTATACTCTCGAGAGGGCACACCGAGCGTTGAGACCTATGCCTCTACCAAGTGCCCAGCCTAGACCCCTCCTTTGTTGTTTTTTAAATTTTCAGGAGAAACAACACATAATACTCAAATTGAAAGACATGCAAGAAGTGCTATGGGAAGGAAGATAAGAATTACACAAAATCTGCCTGCATCTGTCGGTCAGCGCCAAGCTCAATTTCATCCAATTGTATCTAAGTTCATAGCTGCAGGAATCAAATTCTGTATGTTATATCCTGCAAAACGTTAACTTTGCTAGATGGAGTTTGGTCATTCTTCGAGGAGACAGATCCATCATTAGAATTCTGCAAGCAAAAAAAAAAAACCTGCCTTATTTGGAGATCGCTGAAAGTATCTGTAAGAATAATGTCTATTTTATCAAATGAAGATTTAAAAGTTAACATCGTTTCCATGATTACACTGTCAGAGAGCTATCTAGTACTTTGTTTAAATGTTTTCCCATTTCTTATAGCATCCCGAGGTTAAAAATGACCACATTCTGGATATTAGTTAAGATCGAAGGACAGACTAGACAAGAAGAGTCAGGCCATACGTTGTTCCAACAGAACTGTCAGATTTTGTTTGCCCGATAAATAAGAAATTATAATATTACTGTAATTTGGAACAGATTTTCTCTGTGCTACCGCTGACTAACATTGCAGCTTGGCTATTCCTCGTCATTTCTTATTACCAACATCACGATTTTTAAGGCAAGGACTATTCTTGGATAAGCTTGGAGATTTGTTTTATTGACCCACGCTTCAAATGACCATCATAAGGACCCCAGATTCTTTATTTTATTTTCCGTGGTTGATTCAGGGCAAGACACAATTAATAGGCGTAGGCGTAGCTTGTTATTCATTCCGCATAGCTTAGGAGAGCTCGATGGGCAGTTGCTTTGTAACCTAGCTAGACATAGTATGTACATTGCTTGATTACTTAATTTAAGTAGTCTGTTTCTAATATACTCTCCTTTTTGACTGAACCTTTTTAATGGTTACATGGGGCCAGTGTTGGTAAAAAGGTATTTTAGGAAAGCCGATATTGAAACAATACCCGTGATAAAATCTTTAGATGAGAAAGAAGAATCTTTAAGGGGGATATTTAAAACGTTAAAAATAAATAAAAAAGGTATTTTATAAGTCTCCTTAGAGGTATTAGCTCTGTGGAATTGCATTTATCTTCACAAAGAAAATATAATTCTGAGTTTAGGATTGATATCTTGATTATATTATGTTAGCTGAAGGTTGTTTTACAGTCGGGTGGGGAGGAGGAAGGCCTTCAGTTCGTTGATCACCACAGGCCGACACTTATGGGGGGTGGGTAATTCTTACCTTATTATCAAACAGGTTAGACTAGTATTTATAAGAGTAGGTAAGAACAGATATTTAGACACCAAATTCATTCTAGGTCAATTAGTCATTTTTGATGGGGGGAGTCTAAGAATATTAGAGGGATTAGGTTATTTAGGGGAATTTTTGGAATGGGGATTGAGGGTGCTCTGTTAGTATTTATGGTTTTGTTAATTAGAAAATGGGGGAGATGGTGCCTTAGCAGCATGGTATAATGGCTGTTGGATGTTTCATGGTGGTGTTCCAAATTCCAGTTTTTGTTCACAGGACTACTACTCAAAATACATGACATCACCTTTTAAATGTTCTACCTGGAATGCAAAGGGGGTGAGACACCCTCTAAAACAAATGAAGTTACTGAAACACCTAAAAAACATTTGTTGTGATGTGATATTACTGCAAGAGACCCATCTTTTAGAAGTAGAAGGGACATTATTGAGAAGACAGCAGGTGAACCAAGTTTTTACTGCGGGGGTATTCAGAAATAGTAAAGGAGTTGCAATCTTATTCACTAGGGCATTTTCTTTTACGTGTGAACAATGTATAAGGGATATGCAAGGCAGATTTGTACTAGTAAAAGGCCAAATTCACTCATTCAATCTCCTGATAGGCAGTATATATGGTCCCAATATGGATTCACCTTCATTTTTTATGGATTTACTTTCTGCACTAATACCCTTTTCTGACACCCCAGTGATTTTAGGGGAGACTGGAATATCCCTTTTAACCCATTGTTAGATAAATCTACAGGTCCTAGAACCACTGGTCTTTCTCCTGCCCAAAGAGCTGTTCGGGATCTAATTGATAACTTGGGTTTGTGTGATCCATGGAGATTACTACATCCTATAGAAAAGGAGTATCACATTCAGATCTACTGTCCATGGCTCTGCTTCTCGAATTGACTATTTATCTCTCTATCTCTCTAAGGCCCTTGGTGGTGGACCAACTTTCAGACTACCTGGAAAAGCACAACATCCTATGCACCCAGCAGTATGGATTTAGGAAAGGGCACAGCACATCAACTGCCCTACTTGAATTCTCAGGAGCAATCCACAATGCCATGGACAAAGGAAACCTAACTGGAGCAGTCTACATTGACTTAACCAAGGCATTTGATACAGTACACCATGGCCTACTTATCAAACAACTACTATCCATAGGGCTCTCACAGGGTCCTGGTGACTGGGTAAAAAATTACCTTGCTCAGCGCTTTCAATCTGTAAAAGTAGCTGGAGTTCTCTCAGACTCAAAACCGGTTCGCTCAGGAGTTCCCCAGGGATCCATCCTGGGCCCCCTCCTTTTCAGCCTTTTCCTAAACTCCCTCCCCAAATCCTGCCCTGAACAAATAATCCTCTATGCCGACGATGCCATGATTCTTGCCACTCATAAAGATCCAAACCTCTTACGTCTCAACCTTCAGCATGCTTTTTCCAAAGTTGAGATGTGGTTCCTTGAAAATAAGCTGGTTCTAAATCACAAAAAAACTAAATCCATGCTCTTCTCTAACCCGCGAAACAAGAAACAGCAAGTCCCACTCACCATTAATACATACCTGGGAAATACCCTTGAACAAGTGCCAATTTTCAAATATCTTGGAATCAACTTTGATCAAGGCCTAACCTTTCACAACTCACATTGATAGTACAGCTAAAACTATTAATCAGCGAATTGGGATTCTGTATCGGAACCGACAGCTCCTTACCCATTCTGCACTGAGGATTGCTATCAATCCTCTATCATCTCAGATCGTTGACTATGGCTTAGTTATATATGGATCTGCAACTACTACAGCACTAGTCGCATTACAACATCCCTAAATAAGGCCTGTCGGCTGCTCACACTGGTGCACATCGGCGTACCCACACATGTGAACTCTATGCTGACTCAGGTTGGTTGCAACTCTCAAACCGGGTAAAGTACCTTACCTGCCTGATGGCGAAAAAATCCACTCTGGGCCTCACTCCACCTTGTATCCAAGACCTGTTATGCCTAAGCGCTAGCACCGGTTTTACCAGAAGATCAGAACACCAGCCTCTCCAAGTCCCCCGATGCCGGACTTCTCAGGGACAAAGATCATTTGCCTATCATGCCCCCAGCTGGCTAAATGCCCTCAGCACTCATATTACTGCCTCCACCTCTCTAGGTATTTTCAAATCAAGGCTGTTCTCTCACCTTGCCACCTCCAGCTCCTGTGACTGCCCTGATTAAACCTCCTATTTTCTCACTACCCACCTGTTCCGTTATTTGACAAAGACATGTTTGGGAAACCTTTTCTCCTGCTATTGTCTGCTATTGTCTGCTCCCCACTTACTCTCTCTGTTCTGTACTTTTTCCCTATTTGTTTCTCCTAATCTGGCATGACCTCTTTCTTGTAATAATAATGTGATTATTGATATCTCATGTCCTTTTGCACAAATGATTTGATATGTATTTGTATATGTTTTCTCACTCTTGACACAGCACAAATTGTTGTGTTATCTATGTAACCTTTTTTGTACTGTACCTAATTGACGTGGAACCTTTGTAAAAGAGCCTCTGGCTCAAAGGTAGTAATTCCTAGAACAATAAACTAAAACTAAACTAAACTCTTTCAGGTTAAGTAAATCCCTTTTACAAGGATTAATGGACAGCAGGTCGGAAATGGGTATGGGCTCAGACCATTCAACTGTGGTTTGCTTTCTCTCTTTATCACTTAATTGGGGGACAGACAGACAATGGAGATTAAATAACCAAATGTTAAAGAATAACAAGATTTCGGACCATATCATTGCATCTTTAGAAACCTTTAAAATAAATAACTGGGGATTCACTCAATCACCATCCTTAGAATGGGGAGCACTAAAGTGTTATATCCGAGGGGGAATTTATTAAATTATCGGCCCTTAAGAAACATAGGGAAACTCAGGAGATTAATTCTTTATTAGAACAAATTAGAAATAAAGAAAGAAATGTATCTACCGGGTCCACTATTTTAGAAAAAGAAGAACTTATAAAGCTCCAAGATAAGTATTCCAAGTTACTCAGAGAAAAAGCGGAACGGGCAATCCTAAAATCAAAGGCCACTTACACAGAACAAGGAGATAAAGCTGGGAGACTTTTGGCACTTCAACTTAAAAAATTAGAATAATCTAAATATATAGCGGCCATCCATAGTGATTCCCAGGTTCCCCCCCTTGTACACAGGCGAAAGATTTAGTGGATACATTTGAAAGGTATTATAGGAAATTATATGCCCAAATGCCTAATCGACCTGCTAAAGAAATGGTAGATAAATACTTAAAAGATCTCCCACTTCCCTCCCTTTCTTCTACACAGGCGGACGGACTTATTGTCTCGTTCATAGAGGAGGATGTTATCCGTGTGATCAAAGACTTACCTTTAGACAAAGCCTCGGGACCAGATGGGTATTCCCCTAATTTTTATAAACAGTTTGCCCCCCAATTAGCACCATGGTTATTAGCAGTTTACCAACTTTGCTTAATGCTGAAGAACTTGACCCCAGAATGTTAGAGGCTATGATAGTGGTCCTTCCCAAACCAGGTAAGGACCCTTCACAGGTCTCCAATTATAGGACTATCTCACTGTTAAATTGTGACCTTAAAATTCTCACCAAATTACTTGCCTACCGTTTGGAGCAAGTACTTCCCTTTCTTATTAGTTCCGACCAAGTGGGTTTTATGAAAGGTAGGCCTTCGGTGGATCATCTTCGTCACCTTTCCCATATCTTTTCCACTTCCCAGGATGCCCCTCAAGCCATGGCCTTGGTATCCCTCAACACAGAAAAGGCTTTTCATAGGATTGACTGGCAGTTTTTATTTAGGACCCTGCATAGATTTGGATTCCCCTCTAAATGTATTTCTTGGTTAAAAGTTCTTTATTCAGTCCTTACAGCAAGGGTTTTTTGCAACGGAATGTTCTCCCCATTTTCCCTTTAGCGGTGAGAACTAGGCAAGGGTGCCCCCTTTCCACATTGCTTTTCAATTTATATTTAGAGCCACTTATAGTCACTATTCAAAACTCTCCTGAAATACAGGGAATTCCCTTAGGTATAACTGAGGAAAAGATAGCTGTATATGCAGATGACATCCTATTACATATTACAAAAATAAAGTCCTCTCTCCAAAATCTCTCTAAATTAATACATCAGTATGGTTCCCTCTCTAATTACAAAATTAATATGGAAAAAACTTCAGTTTTTCCACTTAATTCAAGGGTTCTCAAACAAGATGTTGTAGATCTAGGACTTAATTAAGCAACTAAATCTTTGAAATATTTAGGTATACACCTCTCAATTAGTGAGAGACAGTTCCAGAAACTAAACTTTGAAGACCTGTTTAAAACAATTCAACAAGACTTAAGACAATGGCAGGCTCTCCCTCTAACCGTTTGGGGATGGGTGAATATTATCAAGATGAATATTCTCCCGCACCTTTTTTATCCTATAAACCTTTCAGATGTTTGGCTTCCGAAAACGTGGTTTAAATCTAGTCATTCATCTCTATCAGAATTTCTTTGGAAAGGTAAACCACCTAGACATGCATTTCATAAGTTGGCCACCCCTAAATCCTTAGGGGGACTCAAACTGCCTCATTTTAGTTTCTATTATTGGGCAAGTCACTTAAGCAAAAACCTCCGAAGGGCTTTGCCTACTGATATTCAAGACACAACAAAATATGTACCCTTATGGTTACAAGTAGAAAATGAATTAATAACTTAATCTGGCAACAACCCCTTAGCCTTGTATTTCTTGAAATCTACAAAACTACCTTCTAATCTTCACTATGGTCCTATAGGATATTCCGTTCATATACATACCCAGCTTTGCAACACTTAAAAATATGATCATACACATGACCTTTCCCAGCCTCTTCCCCAAAACCCTAATTTACGGATAGGAGGACAAATGATCTCTCCCAATTGGATTCCACAAATACAGAACTGGGTGGCAAGAGATTTTTATAGTTCCAACCAAGAATGGTTAATGACACAGGAGCTACTCACTAAATTTGGTCTAGGAAACATACAGACCTTTAAAATTTACCAGGTACGACATATGCTTATCTCCCACTTTGGGAATATGGGGACTTCAGATTCTCCCATTGAATGGATTTCTGATGACAGTGTTAGGGCCTCAGCACCACATGCTGTTTCCTCAATATATTCCATGTTTTATCCAATAAGGTTTCCCGAGATGAATGGCATTCCCAAATACTGGAACACGTTATACCCTGACACTTCTTCTAGATGGCCCAAAATCTGGGAAACCTGTCATAAAGTCTTTACACAGGACAGATTAAGACTAATGCAAATGCAAATTTTAAATGATATCTATTTGACTCCCTATAAATTACATAAAATGGGAAGAGCTGAAACTTCTTTATGCAATAAATGCAATAAAAGTATGGGTACCCTAATCCATATGTTTTGGGAATTCCCTAGCATCTCTGCATTATGGAATCTCATTAAAGATAGAGCAGACCCCTTATTAGGTTTACAAGATTATTTCACTCCAGAGGTTTGCCTGCTAGGGGACTTTACAGGTTTTCCATTAACATCACGATAGCTATGTCAGTCAAGAAGATAGTCTTAAAACACTGGATAGATTCTATACAACCCTCATATCAAGAATTACTGCAAGAGTTCCTACACAATTTGAGGATTGGAAAAATGATAGCAAGTCTATCCTATCACTTGTGTGTCTACAAAAAGAGATGGGATAGTTTGCATGCCCAGTATACTCTATAATGTGTTTGAATAAGTTCAACCTAACAACAAATATTATGATGGGATTATCCTGCTTAGTTCCTGTTTTACCCTTATGGGCACCAAGGGGAGGGTGGATATAGGGGAGGGAGGGAAATTTTGTTTTTGTTATTGGTTTTGTGTTTAATTTGGATATGTTTAATCTTGTTTTGTTATAGTTTTGTTTATTTTCTTTAAAGATATCTTTTTTAGTTTTCATTTCCTATCAGTGTATCACACTGGTTATATTCATGTATGTCATGTAAGTAAAACTAATAAACTTTAAATAAAAAAAAAAGTATCACCCTCAGTGCATAGGCCTGCGCCGGGGCCACCCCACTGAGGGACTTCCCCTTCAATACAACCTCCCCTGGATGTGGCATCTGTCCCCCTGTCCCCCCCCCCGCTGTTTCACCCCACAAGAGTAAGTGGCGATACTGTTCTGTGTCTCAGGTGTGCTTGAATGAGTGCCCCATCATGACTTGCCTCCCTCTACCTTCTCCCCACCCAATGAGAGGGGGGGTGGATGGCTCTGGCAGCTTGTCCACTGGCCTAACCACCCTCCTCCTTCTACTGATTGTTTCCCTTATTTTATCTGTTTTGTACATAGTTTTACATGTTATCAGGCCATTTGCCCGTTTGTTTCTCATGTTAACTGTAGTGACAGGGTTTTGCCATTTACTTTGTATGCTACTGGTGTATTATGGCTGGTCTACGCTGAATGGCTAGATGTCACTAGGGAATTCTTGACAGGGCGGTCAGCTGGCCCATCAGCCTTTGTCTTTCAAGGATGCATCTGGTCGGTTTGCACATTTTCTCTTTCATTGGACTATGGCTGATCTTCATGCCTACACCTGGAACGTACGGGGCTTGAACACCCCGGTAAAATGTAAACAGGTGTTATCTCATCTAAAAAGGCTGAGGGCCACACTGGCCTTTCTGCAAGAGACAAAACTTACAAAGCAAGACCACAAATTACTGGCTAGGGACTGGGTGAGACAGATATTCTCTTCCTCCTCCAAACAGAGAGGGGGTTGCCATCCTCCTACACAAGTCCCTCACTTGGTCACCTGCCACCACCTGAACTGATTAGCAGGGCCAGTGGGTTCTAGCATTAATGACTACCCCTGAAGATCCCCTTCTACTAGCCTGCATTTATGCCCCCAATGAGGATGACCCCTCTTTTTTCCCACTCCTTAGCCCAGGAGCTGAGCTCCCTGGCGCCCACTCCCATGCCCATTTTATTAGGGGGAGACTTCAACTTGACCCTGATGCCCCAAATCGACCACAGCATCTACACCTCCCTGCAACACCCTAGGAGTCATGTGGCATTACAGCAATTAATAGCTGAGGTTGGCTTAACTGATATTTGGAGAACCTTGCATCCAAGGGTGAGGGATTACTCTTTCACCTCTTCTGTGCACGGGTTGCATAGCTGACTAGATTTCTGGCTGATGTCTGCAGACATCTGCTGGAATAGAGTTGACTCTGTGATCCTTCCTAAGGTCATCTCAGACCATGCTCTGGTACATTTACACACCCTGTGGGGCCCCCCTCCCCTAAATTGGCCATCTGGAAGCTAGATCCACTCCTCCTCAAGGACTTCAAATTTGTGCAGTGGATTAACTCTAAGGTGACCTCCTCTCTGGCCAAAAACTCTCTCCAGGATGCCCCCCCCCCAGCGTTACATGGGAAGCTCTTAAAGCTACCCTTTGGGGAGCAATAATGGGATATGCCTCCAGACGCCGGAAGAAACGGGAGCAACTTCTGGCCTCTTTAGAAACAAGGCTAAAGAACTTGAGAAGCTCAGGCTAAGCAAACCTCCTGCCTGAAGTCAGACTCTTCCTTGAGGAAAGAGATGCTTGCAGTATGTTTAGAACTAAATGATCTATTGACCCGCAAGGCTGAACTAGCAATAGTCCGGCTGTGCCATCACTATTGGGCTGGTGGCGAAAAGGCTGGGAAACTTTTGGCTTACTGGCTTCACAAACAGCGGGCCGAGCATCTTATTGCTGGACTAAGAGACCAGACCGGCACAACCAGAACAGACCCTAACCACATCAATGCTATCATGAAGCAATTCTGCTCAGGACTGTACTCCTCCACCAAATCCCAGGTGCTCAAGTTAATAGATCCCTTTCTGGCCCGACTCCAACTTCCCATCCTCCTCCCATCGCAAGCTGCAGACCTTGATCTGCCCATCACACCCGAGGAAGTTGCAGCAGCGCTTGAAGCCCTTAACCCTAGCAAGACCCCTGGAAGGGATGGTTTCCTAGTAGAATTTTGGCAGATTCTTGCACCCCAAATCTTTCCCCTCCTTGCTATGGTTTATAATGAAGCCCTCACCAATGGTATTTCCCCCCCCACCCTCCGAGAAGTGGTTATTACCGTGTTCCCTAAAAAAGGCAAGGACCCTACACTCCCCTCCAGTTACTGCCCAATAACTTTAATTAATATGGACAGTAAAATTTTAGCCAAAATTTTGGCCACCAGGCTCAACCCACTTATCCCCTTGCTTATTCACCCCTTGCAAGTTGGTTTTGTCCCAGGACATTTCAGCCTGGACCACATCAGGTCCCTGATCAATATTATTGTTCATACCAAAACTCTCTCCACTCCCGCAGCTGCCATTGCGGTCGACTTCGAGAAAGCCTTTAACTCTCTCGAATGGGAATACTTGGAGACAGTACTACTCCGCTTTGGTTTTGGAGCCCCCTTCCAGAACTGGGTGAGGGCTCTATATCAACAACCTTTTGCCAGAGTTAAGACCAACTCAATGATTTCCAGCCCCTTTCAGCTAGGTAGAGGTACTTGCCAAGGCAGCCCCTTCTCCCCCTTTTGTTTATATTGGCAGTTGAGCCCTTGGCAGCTGCTATCCCACAGCATCCTGACATTCCTGGGATCTCTATCAGTGCACATGCCTATGCTACACTTATGTGTGCGGACGACCTTCTGGTCCTCATGAGAGATGCCTCGGTTGCCCTCCCAGTACTCCTCTCTCTCCTGGTAGACTTTGCGTCAATCTCCGGCCTGAAAATGAATATGGCTAAAACTGAACTGCTCCCTCTCAGCCCTAGCTGTACTCAGGAAAGGGTCCCCCCATGGGACTCAAATGGTCCCTGGACTATTTAGTCTATCTGGGCATCCATATCTCTGCTGAGCTCTCCAAAATATGGGATCTTAATATGACTCCTTTACTGGCTGATCTTAAGATGGAACTGGAGAGGTGGAAGCTGCTTCACTTCACCTTGGCTGGTAAGGTTGCAGCCCTTAAAATGATCTCAGCCCCTAAACTGCTATATCCTCTCTCACACATTCCCCTGCCTCCCCCAGTAAAATGGCTCCATGCCATCAACAGAGTAGTGGGGAATTTTATCTGGGACAATAAAAAACCTTGTTACGGTAGGGGCAAACTTCGATCTCACTGGAGGAATGGTGGATGAGGCCTGCCATGGTGGGAGGGCTATACGTTGGCTTACTCTATAGCCCAATCTTTAAAATGGTTCTCCACCCTGTCCTCTGCCTCTCCACAATGGCTTTATATGGAAAGGGTCACTGCGCAGGTACATAGCCTTCCTCTACTAATTTATAATCCCCTCCCCAAATCAATGCGGGATCACCCCACTATCACGCCAGCGGTCCAGATTTGGCACAAGATACATCACAGGATTAATGCAAACTCAGCCTCCCTGTCCCACACTCCAGTTTTTCATAATCATTGTATCCTAATGGAAAATAAGCCCATTTACTGGCCCAATTGGGAGCGCATAGGCATCAACACCCAAGCAGATATTTTGGATGGAACCTGGTGGAGACTTCAACCCTTCTCAGAGCTTGTCAAAACCAAAGGTCTTGGCAAACCTGATTTCTGGAAGTACCTGCAACTGTGCAGCTCCCTGACTATGTTTTTCAGATCACACCCTCCATCCATGGCCTCCTCTTCAAAACTATATACTTGGCTCAAGCTTTCCCGGGGCCAAGCTAGTGCAATTTATGCTGACATACGAGAGAGTATTCCCTCGCAATCTGTGAACTCTAAACAAAAGTGGGAAAATGCCTTGCAAGTGACATTAGATTATGATCAATGGGCCCTCTGTTGGAAACTGGCACACTCGAGCTACCCAGATGCACGCAGTAGACTCATTCAAAATAAATTGCTGCATCACTGGTATCACACAGCCATGGCTCTATATCAAGCTAAGCTCCTGTACAATAAACTCTGTTGGAGATGCCAGGCTCAGAATGGAGACTTATGTCATATCATATGGCAGTGCTCAGTGCTGGCCCCCTTCTGGCAAGCAATGAATCAACTGGCCATGCAAACCCTCAGTTTCGAGACCTAGTTGGAGCCTCTTGTCTAGATCCTAGGTCTACCCCCCCATGGACATCACTTTAAAACCCATCAACTTCGCTGGCTAGCTCTTCTTAGCATCTCGGCCAAATGCCTTATTTTAGGCAGGTGGCGATCTAGTGAAATCCCCTCTCTTTCAGAACTTCAACAGGCTCTCACACACTTGGCATCCATGGATCATGTATCACATGCTGCAGCTAACAAGCTCGCAAACTATACCACCTACTGGGCCCCCTTTCTTGCTTATCTAAAGCCCAGAACTGGAGTTGGCTGAGTTAAATCTGTGGCCCTCACTTGATACTCTCTTTTATGGTTTTTAGTGGCACAGTTCCTGGCTAGCGATTCAGCTTAGACACCCAGAATATATCATGCTTTATACATAACTATATTGTTTCACCAATAGCATTTGGGCAGTATTATTTAGTCTACCCAGTCTATATTGTCTGTTTATAGCATTGCCGGCAGAGAGCTTAGGGGGTTCTCCTCCCTTTTGCCTTACTGTAATCTTTGCACTTTTCTTCCTGCACATAGGCAAGGATCAGAAACTCTAAGGATATTTTGTTGCTTCTAATCCTTCTCTGTTTGACATGCATTTAGTGCTTTGTGCTTCATGTATGTTTTGTGATTGTTAAAAAAACAAAAAAAAAATAAAGATTATTAACGGAAAAAAAAAAGTGGTGTGTGTGTGTGCGCGCAAGGCGGGGGGGAGGACACCAGGCTGGTACCACACCATTAACCTGGATTTTAGAATGGGCTCTATCACTTAGGGCCCCCATCATGGGGGGGGGGATTTAGCATCCTTAGGACTAATCTCTCTTGGGAGGGGGGACCATGTTGTTGCACCCATCGACCAACACAGGGTAGGATGAAGACACCAGGACCTTCGGGCCCAGGCACAAAAATGTTTGCCCATGTAGGCAATATTGAAAAGCCTTATTAGTGCAGGTAAACTCTGTTTGTACCTGGGCAATAGTCAGAGGGGGTGCAATGGAAATGAAAAGCAGGGACCTGAATATAGGCACAGTCCAATATTCAGAGTATGTGCACCATTCAAGGCCATTTGCTCTGCCCCTGAACACCGTACATGCCACCAGTCCAAACCTTGACTTACTCCCATGCAACCCTAGCTGTTGGTGAAGGATGCTCCGTGCCACCTGACCCCAACACAGTTGTCCCTGCCATCTAGTTGTGTCCCCCTGTCAATCGTCATCCCCAAAGTGAGACATAAATTTTTCCTTGGTGCTAGTACCCCCCCCGACGATCGCTGTCATAAAGGTAAAATTGAAAGTTTCCTTGGTGCCCAGTGGTTCCACCCACCCCTGCCAATCACGGTCCCAAAGTTACATATAAACATTTCTCTGACATCTAGTGGTACCCTTCCCCCCAGTCAATCACAAGCCTGAAGTTAGAAATTAAAGATTCCCTGGTGATTCTGATCCTCCCCACCCTCTGATCTTTACCTGATGTAAAAGGTAGACATTCCCTGGTGTCCAGTGTTCCCACCCCCAACCCATACCAAATGGATACAATAGTGTTCCCTGGTGTCCAGTGGTACTTCCCACCACCCGACACACAGACACACTTTCCCTGTTGTCCAGTGTATCACCACCCCCATCCCAATCCCTTTATCAGAAAAAGAAACCAATCCCTGGTGGTCTAGCTTATACCTCCCAACCTGATCTCCCACTGTGACACACTGAATGCTTCCCTGGTGGTCTAGCGGCACCCCATCCCCAATTGGCCTGTGGAATACAATCTCTATCTTTCCACGGTGGCTATCAAACCCCCCACCCTGGAAAGGTGGTGCCCCACCACCACGCTCCACCCCATCCCATCCCTGAGTCAGCAACCAACACAGCCCTCCACTCTCCACCATGCCTGGCCACTGACTGAGCTGTCAATGCACTTGTACTGTATACAATACATGTTCAGTGAGTGAGCTGTCAGTCAAGGAGTGCATACTGTATACAGTACATGCTCATTGACAGCTCAGTCAGCAGCTGGCTGAGGTGGAGAGCAGAGAGCTGTCTTGGTCACCAGCTCAGGGATGGGATTGGGGGGAAGCAAGGTGGTGGGGCACTATCTTCTGGGTTGGGGGTCCACTAGTCACCAGGGAAATATATAGATTGTATTCGATGAGCTGATCGAGGATAGGGAGGGGTGTCCACCAGACCACCAGGGAAGCATTCATTGTACTGCAAGGGGAGATCAGGAATAGGGAGGGTTGTACGCTGGACCACCGGGGAATGATTTCTCTTTCTGATACAATGGATTGGGATGGGGTGGGGATACACTGGACATCAGGGAAATTATGTTGATTATGTCAGGTGGATAATCTGGTGAGGGGAATGACCACTGGACACCAGGGAATACTATTGTAGCTATGAGGCATGGGTGCTGGGTGGAACCACAAGACACAAAGGAATGTCTTTTTCTTTTTACATATTGGGCAGGGATTGATTGGGGTGAGGGGAGCACCAATAAACACCAGGAATTCATATTTAACTGTGGGATAGTGATTGGTGGGGTTGGGTGGAACAACTGGACACCAGAGAAACGTCAATGTTTCAAATCTGAGATGGTGATTGGGGGGGCCACCACTAGCAACAGGGAATCTTTAATTTCTAACTTTGGGCTGATGATCAATGGGGAGTGGGGTGGGGGACAACACTAGACATCAGGGGATGTTCATACTTCAGGACAGCTACTGGCAGGGGAGTGGGACCACTGGACACTGGGTAAACTTTCAGTTTTACCTTGGGGATGGTGACCAGTGGGGTGGGGAGGCACCACTAGACACAATCATGTTGAACTTTGGGATAGCAATCAGTGGAGGGGGTGGGACCACTGGACACCATGGCAACACTGATGTTTGACATGTGGGATGGTAAGCAGAGGGAAGGGGAGGGAAGCACAACTAGCAACAGGGAATCTTTAACCTTTGGGATGGTGGTCAATGGGGGTTGCAACACTAGACAACAGGGAAACATTCATATTTAAATTCTGGACAGCAATCAACAGAGGGTGGGACCACTGGACACCAGAGAAATGCTAGTTATTTCTTCTGGACGGTGATTGGGGGGGCACAAGCAACAGGGAAATACTGATGGCAGATCCTCAAAACTGATAGGATCGGAAAAAAAAAAAATATATATATATTTTTTTTTATGCAATGGGGGTAAGAATAAAAATTGGCAAATAACACCAATATTTTTGGGTGGTCAGACCTACAGTAAGAATATCACATTCATCCTCACTATAGGTCATTTATCCACACAGTAGGTCCTGGAGAGGCAGATACTGCACTTAACCACAGCAGCTCACAATAAGGTTGGGCCAGACCCAAAAAGGTCCTGACCCTTATTATCAGGATCAGGATCCAGGCCAAAGTCCTGATAAGTTCTGATTACTTCTGATTCGAATCAGAATATTTTGTAAAATGTGATGAAAACTGCAAATCTGCTATATAATTGCATAAAACAACATTGACATTTGTGACCCACACACATAGAATTTTAGTCAGCATTTCAGGATATGAAAACTGTGAGTTTATAGCACTGACGTGCTGGTCAGTTGAATATGGCAGTCATGCAGTTGACATCTATCTGTTCCCTGTCTCAGAGTTAGTAGTACTAGTGCTGCAACTGTAAACTGATAACTGACCTGTCTGGCCTCAGAGGAGGAATCCCATTCCCATTTAGTAGCACACACTATACAATAGACATATCATAGAAACACAGAAACATAGAATTTGATGGCAGATAAGGGCCACTTGACTCACCCAATCTGCCCATTTCCCTACCTATTGGATAAGCTACAGGTTTGAGCTAACCAACAGCCTACTTCCTCCTAACAGATATCAGTTTAGTATTGTTGTTCCAGTTCCTTCTCTGCTCCACTGAGAGTCATGCAGTTATTTTCTATGTCATGGGGTCACTCCACCCACCCACCCAAATTACTGACACATTTAGGGGACCCCTACCAAAAAAATAACTGTATGTCCTTAGGAATCCAGAGACCCAGGTACTGTGTTGAAAGGGGGAGTGTGGTTGTGAGGTCGAGCCTGTACTGAGTGGTCAGAGACCAACATCCAGGTAATCCAGAAATGCAAAAATTAGACAAGTCCATCAGTACATACTGAAAAAACGTATGCCATCATGTTCAGTCAATCCAGAAATTTGGACATACTGAAAACATTCTGCCATCAGTCTCAACTACAGGCAGTCCAGAAATTACACAAGTCCATGAGGACATGCTGCGATAAGTGTGCCATCTGGTTCAGGCAGTCCAAAAATTATACAAATCCATGAGGACATGCTGCGAAAAGTGTGCCATCAGGTTCAGGCAGTCCAAAAATTACACAAGTTCAATGGGACATGCTGCAAAAAGTGTGCCATCAGGTTCGGGCAATACAATAATTAGCAAAGCACGTGAGGAAGACATGCTGAAAACATTGTGCCATAAGTCCCAACTTCAGGTGGTCCAAAAATTAAAGAAGTCTCAATCAATCAATCAATCAAAATCTTTATTTATCCAGGCGGGCACCATTGAGCAAGGCTCGTTTGCAAGGTGGACCTGGTCATGAATACATCAAAGTACAGTACAGAAGCGGGTATACAAAAAGCAATAATATACAAGGAAGAAGAAGTATATACAGTGTATACAGCATTATTTTACAATTGAAGAAGTCAGCAGATGTACAATCAACCATAGGCATACAGGGGTTATAAACAGAGATCTTTTGAGTGAGGCAGCCAGCAACTACACATATAGGGGAAAGAGAGGGGTGGCAGGTTAGAGAGGTAAAGAAGAGGAGGGATATATTACCGATGACTGTGTGAAAAATTGGGTTAAAACCACAGAAAGTGACGATGGCTGTTGTGTACTTGTTTATTATGATAATGACGGAGGAGGGGTAGGTAATTGGGACACTACTATGGATGGGGTGGGATGTTAGCCATGCTGGAGTGGACAGAGAAGGGTGGGTGCAGCAGGAAGAGTTAATAGGGAAAGAGTGAGAACCAGGGGTAGAAACATGGTGAACATCAGGATGGAAAGGGGGAGTTACATAATTAGTGGGCTAGCAGTGAGGAAAATATGTGCAAGGTGCTTTCATGTAGCGATCGTAGAGTGCCTTGAAGATATTCAGGCTAACAGAGCAGCTCAGCTTCAAGTTCCTTTGTAAACCATTCCACAATAGCTTACAGCAGCTTTGCCAAAATTAGTTTTGACCCTTGGAACTTGGAGGGCAATTAGGGAATAGCTCCTTAGAGCGTAGGTGCCTAACACACTCCAGGGAATACAATCTGAGACATATGAGGGGAGCTTGTTGGTCACCGCTCTGAAGGCCCATAGGGCGGCATTTCTATTCCTTCTATAGTGAAGGGAAGTCCAGCCTAATGATGAGTACAGGGAGCAGTGGTGTGTGGAAAGTGGAAGGTCAGTAATGAACCTGATAGCTCTGTGGTAGAGGGTGTCCAACTTAGCCAGCGCAGAGGCAGTGCAGTGGCTGTAGAGCAGGTCTGTGAAATCTATTAAAGACAGGAAGGTAGCTTGAACCAGTTGAATCTTGGCCTCCTTTGTGAGCAGGTGGTTAATTCTGTAGAATAGTCCTAATCTTTGCCTTAGTTTCTTCTGTAGTTCTTGAGATGGTCGGGCGAAGGAAAGTTTATGATCGAGCCAAACTCCTAGATATTTGAATTTAGCTACATACTCTAGTGTTTCTCCAAGAACAGTGGTAATTTGTTGGATAGCCCCCCCCCCAGCAGGAATTGCCGCATGCAAGGAGGGGGAGAAGACCATGGCTTTTGTCTTTTTCGCATTGAGCAAAAGCTTTTTGTTTATGAGCTGGTATTGTAGAAGGTTAAATTCAGCTTGGAGGTCTTCACAGACTGCTTCCAGCATGGGACGACTCAAGTACAGTACAGTGTCATCCGCCAATAAGTGGATGTTGGCTTTTTTGATGGGGTCATTGATGTTGTTAATGTAGACTGCAAAGAGGAGGGGACCAAGGATAGAGCCCTGGGGCATGCCCCTCAGCATAGGTTTTAATGGAGAAAGATCAACTTCAGCTTTAACCTGCTGTTTCCGTTCTCCGAGGTAGTCTGCAAACCAGCACGTATATTTATGGTCCAGGCCTAAGGTGCTTAGGGAGGAAAGAAGCAGGCTGTGATCAACTGTGTCAAATGCCTTACTAAGATCCAAGAAAATGGCACAGACATGCTTCTTGTTGTCAAGGTCTAGGAGCCAATCATTGGTCACCTTAGCTAGGGCTGTTATTGTGCTGTGCTTTGCTCCAAATCTAGACTGAACCAGGTTTAATAGGCTTCTGGATTCTAAGTATACCTCTAGCTGGCCACACACAAATTTTTTCTAGTAATTTAGACAGGATGGGGAGGAGGGAGATCGGTCTGTAATTATTTAGATTGCAGGGGTCACCTGCTTTTAATAGAGGGATGACATGGGCTATTTTCCATTGAGGGGGGAGGCTACCCTGGAAGAGTGACATGTTGAATAGGTGGGTGATTGGCACCGCAAGCACATGGTAGGCACATTTCAGATAGTATGGCTCCATGAAGTCAGAGCCTGCTCCCTTCCTGGTGTCCAGTTGCAGCAGTAGGTCTTCCACCTTTTGAGAGACAGGCAGGAGGGAGAAGGCCTCCTCGGTAGAGGGGGACTCGTGGATTGGTGGGGCCCGAGATGTGCGGAGGTCATTGGCAGGGGAAGTATCAAATGCTAGCCCTGCCATTGCAAAATGGTTATTGAGGGCTTCCAATATCTCCGATCGGTCTATAAGTCTATTGGGACAAAATGCAAAATGTGTGACATCAGGTTCAGGCAATCCGAAAATTTGCAAAGTCTGTTAGGACATGCTGAAAACATTGTGCCATCAGGTACAAAAATTGTGCAGGCCACATATGGGTTTACTTGAGTATTAATTTATTTTTCTGAAGAAACTGTAATCTTTCTACTCTTCCAAGTACTGTAGTCATCCTTGAGGTCACTGCGAAATGTATTTGCTGCCTCTGGGTTATAGCTGTAACCGGTCATTGGAAGGCTTACTTCTAAGAATGTTAACTTCTCAACATTTTCTGGTAGTAGCCTAGATCGTGTATCTGTTACCACATTTCCTGCACAGCTAAAGAGTCGCTCTGAAAATACACTGGTTGGGGGACAGACCATATATTTCAAGGCTACCTGCACAAGTGCAGGCCATACAGGCTTCTTGCTTTGCCAGTACTTAATGGGATCTTCATTTCATTCAATATCTTTTTCTGCTAAATAACAGTCAACCATGGCCTGGGCAGAAGCAGTGACATATGAAGAAGGAAGGGCTGATTTTTCCAGGATGACAGCATCCAAGTGACCCCAAAGATGAGTGCTGGGTGTAGAACGAATGGCAGCAGCTGACTGTTTTGTAGCCTGACTGAGAAGAGAGAGCTGTGAAGGTGCAGGAGGAATTGTCTATTGTCATGTTTTTTTCAAAAGCAAATCTACTTCTTGAATGATTTTCTCTCTGCAGTTTCGGAACACATTTGGGTCGTACTATGAGAGGTGTTTCATCTTGTACCATGGGTCTAGTACTGTTGCAATAATGTAATATTCTGCCGTGAGCATTTCATCAAGTTTCTCATCATCTCTGACTTTTTTAATCATTCTATGTACTATGTCTTTTTTTATTCTGGGTGGTCAGTCCCTTTCAGTTGCACTAGACTCTCCCCTCTGAAACTGGCTTGTTCTAATTTCCAACTCATCACTGATTGCATTCAGCTGAAATCTAAGAATCTTGATCAATGGGAATATTTGGCCAAGTATGGCACTATTGGAACTCACTTCCCTAGTAATTTCCTCAAAGGGTTGCAGGATCTTGATGAGAAGTTCTAAAACAGCCCACTGCTGAGGATTAATGTACACATCAGCATCCCCTATGCTGTTCTCTAGTGTATACTGTCTTATAGCCTTTTTTTGCTCCAGCAGTCGATGGAACATGTAAAAGGTAGAGTTCCACCTCGTTGCAACATCCTGGATGAGTGTATTAGGAGGCAGTCCATGCTCTTCTTGTATGGCCCGAAGACGTTGGTGTGCTTTGCAGGAATGGCTGAAATGTGTGCATATTCGTTTTGCCACATATGTGAGAACCTTTATATCTCTGTCCTCTTCAATAAATTCATGCACAATCAAATTTAGGCAGTGTGAAAAACATTGAATGTGGACAAAGCCTCCATCAGACAATGCTTTCTTTATGTTTGAACCATTGTCAGACACAATAAAACCTACAGAAAGCCCTTGTGATGTCAGCCAGTACTGTATCTCTCTATTGAGCTCATCCAGGATGTTTGAAGCTGTGTGATCCTGAGGGATATACTGGATGTGTAGGGAAGCCAGTTTCAGAGGGGAATTGTCAGTACAGGGAATAAATGATACCCAATGTGCAGTCAGTGACATAAATGGTTCTGGCTGGCAGCTTGTCAATATGTCAGTAATCAGATGGACAACCCCAGCAACTGCATCTTTTAAAGCATTTTTCAGTTTAGCACTTATTAAATCATACATCTGTGGTATTGCAACAGTCGAGAAATATTTCCTGGATGGAATACTGTATCGTGGTGACAGGTGATTCAAAAGCCTTTTGAATCCTACATGCTCCACAATTCTGTAAGGCTGTAAGTCCAGTGCTATCATCTCTGAAATTAGTTTTGTTATAGCAATTGCCTCAGGATGTGTGCGCTGGTACTTAGCTTTATGTTCAATTGTTTCTGAAATTGTGAGCTGTCTTCTAGCTGTTGAAGTTTTCAGATGACCAACATTAGGAGTGCTGGATGATGATAAGGGGAAAAGGGGACTGTTTGAAGTAATTATTCTAGAAGAAGAATGAGAAAGAGTTGGCAGTACAACTGAAGCAGCAGGGCTGCTGCTATCACTTGATATAACAGGTGCAGGTGTAGTCTGACTTAACTCTGCCTGCATGTTGTCTTCTTTCTCTCTGATCAAAAAATCACGCCTGAGACGTAATGGGTGACATCTCTCTAAATGTCTTTTTAATGCTGAGGTACCCAAAGCACCTTTTTTGCTCCCTCTGCTGATGGTCTTTTTGTATATAGAGCACACTGCTCGTAACTCATTATTGGCAGCCAGAAAAAAGTAAGACCACACATAAGATGTCACCTTTTTTGTTTTATTACCAGGCATACTATACTGTCCTCCTTTGTCACTTCCACTATGTCGTTCTTTCTCAACACTGGGATGCTGCTCATCATGGAATTTTTCTGTTTCACCATTATCATCATTAAACAGCTCCTCCAGGCCAGTAACAGAACCTAAATCTGAATGCACTGCTCCTCATCCTGTTTCTCTTGCACCTGCACCACACTGTTCATGCCCAAATTGCCCATGTCATCCAAGTACATATCATCACATTCATCCTGCGTCTGTGCAACTGCCATCTCTACCTCATTCTGGCTTTCCATTTGTTTCTGCTTTTCTCCCTCCTTGTCTACAGCCTCCATTTGATAATCATTACTCTCATCAGAGCTAGATTTCTCCACCTCTGTTTCATTTAAATCCGTATAATTTTCTCATTTCTTATATGTACCATATCTTGACAGCTTGCTCCTTGTGGCGCCAACTACTCCTTTAGTTTTAATTAAGGTAGTTTTGGCCTTTCCTGTCTGTTTGGACAGCACTTTGGAAGAAACAGTACAGCTACCGGATGAAGTCCCAGCAACTGGTCTCTTACCGGTTAGACTGTGCAGTGTTGTTTGTGCCATATGTTCCCCCATACCTTTCCCAATTTCAGCCGTCACCTCACCCTGTCTGGTGAACATTTTCAGTTTTTTTTAATTATACACAAAAATGCTTTTTCCAGTATGTGTTTTCTTTTTAGTCCTCTCAGTTGTTCCCAGGTTCCTCAGTCCACTAATACAGGCTCAGCCTCACAGCCAGTGTCCCCCTTCTACTACAATAGCTAGGTTTATTTTTTTAAATGGCACACACAACTGTTTTGCCTGTAGATATTATCTTTTAATTTAGTCCTTTCAGTTGTTTCCACTAGGTACAGGTTTGGCCTCACAGCCACACGCCCCCTTCCAGCACAATAGCTATTTTTTTTTTTATTGGAGGAAATATTTCTCAACTGTTGCAATACTGCAGATGTATGTAGTCCTCTCAGTTGTTCCCAAGTACCTCTACCCACTCAGTATAGGCTCGGCCTCACAGCCACACTCCCCCTTCAACAACTGTAGCTAGAATTTTTTAATGAGACAAAAATGCTTTTTCCTTTATGTAGTATTTTTTTTAATTTGACAATGAGCCCACAGTAATGGTATGAGCAGTAAACCATGTAATATATTCACAACAGCAGCTGGTAGTGGTCTCACACTTTTTTATAAATGCCTTCCAGGCAAGACAAAGTACAGCACTCCAGTCACTTCAGACTCATAGGAGAATTGGAGGGGGGACTAAAACGAATTGATTCTGAGTCTTTCTGACTGTTCTTTTTTTTAATTAAGGTACCTGCTGCAGAATTCAGGCAAAAAGCAATGCTAACTTGAAAAGAAACACAGGAGAGATAGACTCAGGCACAGAGTGAGCAACAGTGAGCACTCAAAGCTTCCAAGCATACCTCTCAAGTGTCCCTGATTTTAAGGGACATCCCTGATTTTGCCTCAAAATTTTACTTTGTCCCTCCTAAAATTTGTGTTTTTGTGGCTAAACAGTGGGGACTGCAAGCACAAAATAATGCCAATCATTAAAGTTACAGACTTGTTCTTCTTTAGAAAATGCATTTTGCACTAAGCCCCATATTCTGTCAGTTTTCTGGGTGGATATCTCTAATTTTGAAGATGTGTCCCTGATTTTGGCCCTTTGTCCCTGATTATTTTAAGCCTTGTCCCTGATTTATAAGGCAGGAGGTTGAGAGGTATGCTTCCAAGTTCCTTCCAACTTGCCAGGTTAATGGGGAATGTCTGTCTGATCTGCTTTTTTTCTCTTTCCTATTCCACATTTGTTCTTTTCTAGTTAGCCATTTTTTATATACAGTTCTGGCACTAACACTACTTTGTAGGCTTTAAGTTGACAATCACAAAAAAGCAGAGCAGACAAGGCTTGATAACCTAACCACGTGTGTTGTAATAGAACAACTTCATTTATTCATTTTTTTTTCTTTTCAGCTTTTTTTATCTTTCTTTTCAGCTTTTGCGATTTACTTTAGTTTTTCTTTGTACTGTAGATAAGAGTGAGACATCTGGCCCCCATCAAGAGCCTTGCAGATATGTCCCACACCCATACCCATGATCTTCTCTCCCTTTCCCCCACCTCTCTCCTTCAACTTTTTCAGTTAGCCCCAAAAACTCCAAATGCTCATTTGTTTGTTTTTAAAAAGTAAGCACCAGCATCACACACAAGCTATTATTAAAAATGTAAAATCAATTATTTTGTGAACTGACTCAAGAAGATGAGACACACAGATGAGAGACAGACACACATATGCTATCTCCGCTATTTCATTGGCAAATGGCTCTTTTTTTTTTTTTATCGTACTCTTGTTTCTACCTTCTCGGCTGAGTGGCCCCACGATCTCCAGCTGCCAGCCCTGCACCCCCGGACCCAGTCATGCGTACGGGCCACATGAACCCGCTCCCCCAGTGGGCCGGCCTTTCATCACTCTCGCACCCACTGGGTACGTGCACCTCTCTGGTCTCTCTGAGGGTCCAAGGCATGGCCATCAGCTGTGAAGATCGCCCTCTGCATTTTTCCACATTTCCTCCCCTTATGGAGAGCCAGCTGTGCAATGGCGTCCGAGCAAGTAGTGCTGATGCCCGCCGCTCTCTCCCCCCACTTTTTGCATGCCACTGTAGTGCGGCTGGACTCTGCTACCCACCCCAGAGAGAGGAGAGCAGTCATCAGATGCTCAATCTTCCCTCTCCCCTGCCAGCCCCTGGCTGCCCGAGTCCATTTCCAAACCTGGGTCACCGGCGTGGCGCGAGGTGTGGCATCCAGCAGCTCAACCCTCAGCATCACTGGGCAGGCTAAATGGCGCTTCTTCTAACCAATGACCAGCACTGTAGAGAAAGAGAGTAGATGAGTTCCGCCCACCCACCACATCTGCCAATAGCCAGGACTGACACAGGCAGCATCCATTCAGCTATAGGATGCCTCCATTTCAGTCTGGCTAGATGTCACCAATAGTGTTCTCTGCCCTCTGGTGATCCCGGCGCACTCATTCATGAGATGGTGATTGGCTCGCTTAATCATGCTGTGCCTGCCAGTTTGTTCTGTCCCCTGCCTAGGGAGTCAGTGCCCCCCCCACTACTATTCTGCATGCGCCTGCCAGAAATGGGAGAAATGCCAAGGGCCAGGCACATGACATCAGGATGTGGGGATCATGTGATGTGCTGGTTGGTCAGCTGGGCTCCTGAGTCCTGAAACAAGGATCCATCCATGAGCAAAAGAGAAGCACACTACAAAAAAAAAAAAGGCATTTAACTTTTGCAGGGGACTTGCGGCTGACGGACCCGGACTCGGTACAAATAACCACTTGACTCTTATTTGTCCGGATCAGTCGGACTGCACTGGATCCGGGGGGGGGTTCTGATTTACTGCGGGTTGGTCTGCCCACCCCTAGCTCACAAAAGTTTTGATTGGTGAGACCTGGCAGCACGAGCAGCACAATCAGAATTCACCTGCTTGCTTCAATGCCTGCTCCCACTTGACAGTTTCATTTCTTTCCTGCAGCATACAGATCACTTTCATTTTCTCCCCCATTCTTTCACTGCAGAGCATATATTTTTTTTTAAATCAACTTTCAGTTTCATACAGTGGTACTGTTTTTCCTAAAAGTCTCCAGCACCACACAAAACACATTTTTTTTCATTGTCTCCCACCACCCCATGTTATTTCACATCAAATTATTTAAAAAAACTTTCAGCCACACACAAACGTTCACTTTCTTCAGACCCCAAGACACAAAAAAGCAACCAGCTCTCTCTTTTCTACTCCTACCACTCTCCCAAGCAGCAGTATGGCACAGCACATCTCTCCGATCGGCTCTCAGGTTGACACCACACTACAGAATTGCAACACATCTCTTCCATCGGCTCCCTAGTTGATATAATGCCAACACCACACAACTCATCCCTGGACTCTCCCTTTGGCTGCTCCCTGGACTCTCCGTTTGGCTGCACCACTCACTGCACTTGTCTCTCGTGCTGCCACAAACCATGTCTATGCTTTGCAACAATGTGCTGATGCAAAAGCTTCGTTTTGCAGAACACAATGCTCAGTCACCCAGAAACAAACAAAATAAACAGATGTCTATTTAAAAATTAAAATTACACTGATAAAAAAAAAACTTGGAGCATTGCATAAATGGAATATGTAATGCCCCCATTGAAAATATCTCTGATATTTTCCTGAGTCTGATTTGACCTCTGGAATCACGGTGGCAAAGCACAAGTGATGCCAAGGATCAAACTGTCTCAAGGAAAATATCAGAGATATTTTCGATGGGGTATTGCATAGCATATATATATATATATATATAATAGATAACCCACTTAAGCTGTATGGTCACGCCTGATATACGCACGCCTTGGTGTGTGTCAACCACCCAAGGTGTGTGTATATCAAAGCACAACAACACACCCTAGAGTGGGTAATCTATCTTATAAAATGTCAAAATTGTTTTGGAGGGGGTTAAAAGTGCAGGTGTGCGGTCACGCTCTGATATACGAACGGTCATGTGATGTGTTTCAAGCTATAAAATATCAGCATTTTCCCTACCCATTTTATAAATATATATAGGCAACTATACAGTATTTGAGAGACTTGCATGAGCAGTACATTAACACAGTGTAACTTTGTTAAAAATCAATAAAAAATGTTTGTTTCAACTCATATGGCAAAATATCATAATGAAGACATAATGAGAATAAAATGGTATGTGGTTGTCTGCTCATTCAGCTGTGACACAAACAGAAGCACCATTTTAGCCACTTTAATCAGCTGCCATTTTGTAACACTGCTCCCTGAACTATAATATGTTGCTAAATTCCAGGTTTTGATTTAATTAAACTGGGAAAGCAGTTAGTGCCTTTTGAGTCCAACATCGTCACAATCACCACTGAACTGCTTACATCTTGATTACTTTGACTGTTTTAACAATTTTGTTATATTTTGGCCCCAGGAACGTTCTTAACATGTGGTGTCTTGACTGTGCTTTTTTTTAGACCCCAGTTTTACCCAAATCACATCTGGAGTGCTGTAGTTACACTGTCCACAGTATTCATATACTTGCTTACTACTGTGCTTCATAGATGTTTTTGTTTTATTATTTTTTTGTTTCCTTTTATTTAAATGTGTAACCAGCCTCCCATTTTGTAGTCCTGATTTTGTGCACATTATGTCAGGTCCAAAATCCGATCTGGAGAACCGCGAACCTGAAGTCCTATTTCGTCCAGTTTTCTGTGACGTGCTAGGGATATAAAGGTGCGCTTTCCTTGGCAGGGGACCCCTTTGTTCATGGCTTCTTGACCTGAGAATTTGTGGCGTCCTCCTATCTGCTTAGTGTGTGCACATGTCTGTCAGTTGCTCAAGTGTCTAGAGTGCTGTGCCCAACAGCCTTCTTGCTGTTCAAACATTCCCTCTCACTCTGCAGTGGATAGTGTTCAAGGTATTTGTGTACTTCTGTGGTTTGTGGTTTTAGGGGTTGGGGTTAGGAACAAGGAGCGCCTGGAGTAAACTCTGTAAAAATGCATCATATGGCAGTGTCGCTATGAAAAGCACAAACTGTGGCCCACATAGTGTGTGTGTGTGTGTGTGTGTGTGTGTGTGTGTGTAGAAATAAATACCCATGGGGGGGATTCTGCAGAACTGCATTTGTTTTTTTACATAAAGAGGCAGAATTGGGGCCCTTTAGTGTGTTTGTGGCAGTGGGTGGGGGGTCAAGAAGAAACAAACCATGCTGTGTGTTACAAAGTATAGAAAGGAACATTGATCTGGGGTTGGGGGTTAAAACAATCAGCCATGCATGAAAAGCATAAACCGTGGCCCACATAGTGTGTATGTGTGTGTATAGAAACAAATACCCATGGGGGAATTCTGCAGAACTCCATATTTTTTTTTACATAAAGAGGCAGAATTGGGGCCTCTTGGTGTGTTTGTGGCATGGGGGGTCAAGAAGAAACAAACCACGCTGTGTGTTACAAAAGGCACTGTTAAGTGCTAATAAAAACAAAATGTGGCCCGTGTGTGCAGGGATTGTGAAAAATGTTGCTGTTTTTGGTGTGTTCTGGAAAGTATGATGGTTGATAAAAGAAAAAAAAGCAGCCACGTGGTGCAGGCCTTCAGGGCCCATGTAGACATCACAAGGGGGTCAAACAATGCAGTAGCCATGCTTATTTCCAAAATGTCTCCACAGAAAAGGAGTATGGATTTAAGTTTCATTTGCAAGTGTGGGACAAACAAGCAGACGTGAGGTCCCGGCCTGCTGTGCACATACACTAAGGGCTATAGGGTTTTAATTCTGAAGAATTAGAAGGTGATCATTTTACATAAGGAATGCATTAAGTGTGCCCTTTGTGTAAGAGCTTCCACAGACTTGGGAGTACTGATTTTGAATTATTTTTGTATTTATTTTTGGTTTTGTTTGCTAGTAGGGGCCGGACAAAGAAGCAGCCAGGTGGTCCCGGCCCACTGTGCAGATGCACTAAGTGCTATATTGTTTTAATTTTGAAAAATTATAAGGTTGTTATTTTACATCAGTAATCCATAAAGTGTGCCCCTTGTATAAGGACTTCCACAGACCTAGGGGTACAAATTTTTTTATTTTTGGTTTTGTTTGCTGGACAAAGAAGCAGCCGTGTGGTTTCATTTGCAAATGTGGGACAAAAGCAGCCATGTGGTCCCAGCTTGCTGTGCACATGCACTAAGAACTATAGGGTGCATATTTTAAATCAGTAATTTAGAAAGTGTCCTCTACATTTAAGGGCATCCACAGAAACTTCGGAAAATGGATTAAGAATTATTTTTTTTTAGTTTTGTTTACTGTTGGGTGCTGGACAGAGAAGTGATTTTGTTTGCAAATGTGGGCTAAACAAGCAGATGTGTGGTCCTGGCCTGCTGTGCACATACACTAAAGGCTACAGGGTTTTAATTCTGAAGAATTAGAAGGTGATTATTTTACATAAGGAATGCATTAAGTGTGCCCTTTGTGTAAGGGCTTCCACAGACTTTGGGGTACTGATTTTGAATTATTTTTGTATTTATTTTTGGTTTTGTTTGCTAGTAGGCGCTGGACAAAGAAGCAGCCAGGTGGTCCCGGCCTGCTGTGCACATGCACTAAGTGCTATGGGGTACTTATTTTAACACAATTGTGAACATTTTATGGTGCTTACTTTTAATCAGTAATTCAGAAAATGTGCTCTACTTGTAAGGGCCACCACAGTAACTGAGGGGTATTTTTTAATTTAGCTTATGTTAACCAGGTAAACACACTAGGCAAAACAGATGCCTATTTTCAGGCGAGACCTGTGACTTTTTGTCTTTGTTTGCTGCCAGGGTGCCATGTGGTGGTGGCATTTTTGGCAAATGAAGAAAGCACATGCATTGCATAGTATAAGAGCTTCTTATGTTTTAATAAACACAGAAAATTGGTCATGTTTATGTCTTGTGTATTGGTGTGGTATGGACAAAGAAGCAGCCAAGGGTCAAGTGTAGGACTAATGGGCAGGCTAGATGGGCCTTGCAGTCCTTATCTGCTGACAATTTATATGTTTCTGTTTTTCTGCATGTGCCCCAAAGGCCATTTAGGGAACATGTAGAAAAACATAGAAACAGAAACGGTCAGCAGATAAGGAATGTAAGGCCATCTAGTCTGTCTGTTAGCCCTATATTTGACCCTATCTGGACAGTAGCTTCCTCTCCCTCTGCCCTACCTCCAAGATTCCCCTATGCCTGTCCAAGTATGTTTAAATCCCCCACAGTGTGTGGACAAACAGTACGAGGAAAGTCTGAGTGAGTTAAATATATACTTACTCCATGGAGGAGAGGAAGGATCAGGGGATATGACTGAGATCTGTAAGTATGTAAAAGAGATTAAAAAATGCAGGTACAGAGGGGGTATATAAGTTGAGGAGGGGAAGGAGGGACATGAGAGGACATGGTCTCTGAATGGGGGGGAGATATAGAAGAGAAATGAGGAGACACTTATTGAGGGAGAGGTTTGTGCCTAAGTGGAACACTCTGTCCAAAGTGGTGGTATCCTGTAAGATGGTGGGTAGTTTTAAAAGGGAATGGGACAAGATGAAAGTGGGGTAATTGTAATGGAGGAGGGAAGGGGGAGGCAGCTGCAATGTAATGGATGCTAGCTGCACATTCAAGCAGCCTTGGTAGACCATGTGGCCTGTTCCTGCTGGCAGATGCATATGTTTGTATGCATGATCCCACCACCTCCTGTGGCAGACCAGTCCATATGTCCACCACCCTTTCTGTGAAGAATTTCCTCTCATTTCCTTTCAACCTGCAACATTCCAATTTCATGTATGACTCCTTATTCTTGTACTTCTCCTGTATTGGAAGGTGTCTCCTCCCTGCACCTTGTTCATGCACTTTAGGTACTTGAATATTTGTATCATGTTCCCCCATCTCCCTCCTCTCCTCCAGTGAGTACATATTGAAGTCCTTCAATCTCTTCTCATACATTTTGTGGTGCAGGGTATCTTGTCATCTGAGTCACCCTTCTCGGGACCATCTCAAACCTGTCAGTGTTCTTCCAAAGGCACGGCCTCCAGAACTGCACACCAGTACTCCAGGTGAGGCCTGACTAGTGGTTTACACAACGGCATCACTACCTCCCACTTTTTATGAGTGATACCCCTGACTATGCAACACAGCATGATGTTGACCCCCCCGCAGCCTTGGCACACTGCTTTGATACTTTCAGGTCATCAGAAATATTGACCCCTACGTCCCTTTCTTCCTAGATGATAGTCAGCAATTCACCCCATTCTTAGCTCACCCCAGGGTTCCTTTGTCTGAGGTGCATAATTTTGCACTTCGTAGCATTAAACTTCAGCTGCCACACCTCAAATCATTGTTCCAGCTTCTTCAGGTCTCTCCTCATTTTCTCCACTCCGTGAGGTGTATCCACTCCATTGCAAATCTTGGTGTCATCTGCAACATTCGGACCTTTCACTCCAGTCCTTCTGCAATATCACTAATGAAGATATTGACCAGAACATGCCCCAGGAGTGATCCCTGAGGTACCCCACTGGTCACCCCTCTCCTCAAACTGAATCCCATTAATCAACACCCTCTGGCTCCTGTCTGTTAGCCAGTTCCTAACCTAATTTATCACCTTGTGCCCTATGCCCAGACTACCCATCTTGTTAACCAGCATCTTGTGTGGAACAGCATTGAAGGCCTTACTGAATTCAAGGTAAGAGATATCCATGCCCCCCTAATTTACTTTGTCACCCAGTCAAAGAAATCTCAGATTCATCGAACATAACCTCCCCACTGTGAATCCATGTTTTCTTGGATCCTGGGCCCCATAGGATTCTAGATGTCCCACTATTCTTTCTTTACACAGTGTCTTCATGATCTTCCCACTACTGAGGATAGGCTGACCGGCTACAGTTCCCCACCTCCTCCCTACTGTTGGTTTTGTGCAGAGGGACCATGTGTGCTCTCTTCCAGTCCTCTGGAACCACTCCTGTGTTAATGGACTCTGTGAACAAGGCTGCCAGATGTTCAGCTAGCTCTTCTTGCAGTTCCCTTAATATCCTTGGGCATATGCCATCTGGCCCCATTGCTTTGTCAACATTCAGTTTTGTGAGCTCCTCCATGGCTCTCTCCACTCTGAATGGACTGGTGTCTACCCTCCCCCCCCAGCAATTGTTGCCTATCTGTGGTCCCACCTTTTCCTGGTCTCTGCTCCTACACTCCCGTTCATTCCCTTTGAGTCTTACAATACCACCCTGGTTCTTCCTTTATCACTGATATACCTATAGAACGTCTTGTTCCCCCTTCTTTACTGTCCGTACTAATCCTTATTCAGTTTGTATGTTAGCCCACCTAGCAGCCTTACCCACTTCCCTTAGACACCCTAGGTATACCTGCTTGTTCTCCTGTCTTTGAGACTCCTTACATTTCCTGAAGCTTGCCCTTTTAGCCCTTACTTTGTCTGCTACCTCTTTCAAGAACCATAGTGGCTTCCTCTTTTTCTTGCCTTTAGATACTAATTAGATGCATTGATTTTTCACTTCCCCAGTAGCTCCTTTTTATGTGCCCACACTGCTCTTATCTCTCCATTCCTTCCTCTTTTCCAGAGATATTCTGATGCATCTCCCCATTTCAGCAAAGTCTGCCTTCAATCCAAAACTTTCACCCTTGTGACTTGACTGGCTCCCTGTTCCCATGCTAAACAAGACTATGTGGTGGTCGCTGGATCACAGTTGCCCCTCCATCCTGACATCTGTGATTCTGTCCCCATTGGTCAGTATCAGGTCAAGAACTGCCTTTTACTGGATGGGATGAAGTACAGCTGCCTGAAACCTGCCCCCTTTAGGGACTCCAGGATGCTTCTGCTTCTGGCTGAAGCAGCTGCCTGGGTGGACCAATCAATGTCTGGCATATTAAAATCCCCCATTTGCAGAATTTCATATTTTGCTGCCATCTCTTGTATTTTGCCCACAAGCTTCCTGTTCACTTCTTCTCCCTATGCTGGAGGCCTGTAGATCACCCCTGTGTGTATTGCTGCTCAATTGCCAGGTTTAAGGGTGATCCACAGCACCATAGCCTACTCCTGCCTACCACGTACCTCTGTCACCTTTCTCCACACTCTGACATGAGGGCCACCCCTTCCTTTTTTACCCCATCCCCCTGAACAGTGCATAACCAGGTATAATTATGTCCCAGTCATGATCAACTGTGTACCATGTCTCTGTTATTGCTACTATGTTCAGGTCTGCCTCTACTATCAATGCCTTCAGTTCAGGTCTTGGATTTTATTTCCCAGGCTGTGGGTATTGGTTACCATGGCCTACCATGTTTTGCATACTTACCCCATTACTATGCCTGCTGCAGCTCTCCTGCTTCTTTCCCCCTCCCCTACTCTACTTCTCCTCCCTCCACCAGTTGTCTTTATTGTGTGGTCTCAAATTCACCCTTTCTGTCTCCTCTCAAAGTTCTGAACTTCAATTCATTATCTTGCATGTGCCTCGGAGGGGTGGGGGTGATACTAAGCCACCTGACTTTTCTGACCCTCCCTTGGCCAGTTTAAATGTGTGATGCTGAAGCATTCAAACTTCTCACTGTGGACCATGGTTACCTTCCTGGATGGATGTAGGCCATCTTCTTTATACAGGGTTGCATCTGTCCAGGTGTGGCCCCAGTCCCTACCCTTCCACACTGTTCCATCAACCATGAATACAAACAAAGAAGCCACCATGTTGCTGGTCTTCAAGAGCCATGCAGAAAAGTGATTGGGGGACAAAGAAGCTGCTGTGTGGTGCTGGCCATCGAGGCACATAAAGAAATGCAAGTATGGGACAATCAAAGTACCGAGTGGTGCTAGTATTCAGGGCACATGCATTGAGTCCTATAAATGATCCTTATGTTTTCATTATTGAACAAATGTGGTACAGTAAATTGATCTCTGTTTGCTGGTTGGGGCTGGACAAAGAAGCAGCCATGCTGCTGGTCTTTGAGGCACATGAAGGGAAGTGAGTGGGGGACAAACAAAGAAGTTGCCATGTGGCGCTGAACGTTGAGACGCATGAAGAAATGCAAGTGTAGAACAATCAAAGTATCGAGTCATGCTGGTATTCAGGGCACATGCATTGAGTCATGTAAGTGATTCTTATGTTTTCCTTATTGAGTAAATGTGATACAGTAACTTAATCACTGTTTGCTGGTTGGGGCTGGACAGAGAAGCAGCCATGTTGCTGGCTTTCAAGGCACATGCAGAAAAGTGAGTGGGGGACAATGTTCATTACAAAGACACCATGGCAGTGCTGTCATTGTAAAGCACATGCTGGTGGATGACTGAGACCCCCTTTGTAGCCTCAGTGCACCCATCCCCCCTACCACAGAACCACAGGAGTTGGAAATGCACTCACACAGGCATACATGCTTGCTGCTGTTGTGGTTTGGACCAGCCGCATGTTCATTACAAAGACACCATGACAGTGGTGTCATTGTAAAGTACATGCTGGTGAATGACTGAGATCTCCTCTGTAGTCTTGGTACACCCATCCCCCCTCCAACAGAGCCACAGGAGTTGGAAATGTGCACACACAGGCATACATGCTTGCTGCTGTTGTGGCTTGTGCCAGCCGAATGTTCATTACAAAGATGCCATGGCAGTGGTGTCATTGTAAAGCACATGGCGGTGGATGACTGAGACCCCTCCGTAGCCTCTGTACACCCATCCCCCCTCCGACAGAGCCACAGGAGTTGGAAGTGCATGCATACAGGCATATATGCTTGCTGCTGTTGTGGCTTGGGCCAGCCAAATGAACATTACAAAGACACCATGGCAGTGCTGTCATTGTAAAACACATGCCAGTGGATGACTGAGACCTCCCCTGTAGCCTCAGTACACCCATCCCCCCACCACAGAGCCACAGAAGTTGGAAATGCACTCACATAGGCATACATGCTTGCTGCTGTTGTGGCTTGTGCCAGCCGCATGTTCATTACACAGGCAGTGGTGCCATTGTAAAGCACATGCTGGTGGATGACTGAGACCCCCTCTGTAGCCTCAGTACACCCATCCCCCTCCAACAGAGCCACAGGAGTTGGAAATGTGCACACACAGGCATAAATGTTTGATACTGTTGTGGCTTGGGCCAGCCGAATGTTCATTACAAAGACATCATGGCAGTGCTGTCATTGTAAAGCACATGCCGGTGGATGAATGAGACCCCCTCTGTAGCCTCGGTAAGCCCATCCCGCCTCTGACAGAGCCACAGGAGCTGGAAATGTACACACACACACACACACACAGTTATAAGAGAGTAACCATTGAACTATATCTTTCTGGAACACTGGTCCTGTGAAAACAATGGGATTAAGCAATCAATGATTTGGCAATGATTTCTGGCAGTAAACACAAAATTACCATTTGTGACTGTTTTGTGCATTGCCCCAAGCAAGCGTTCTCTGGTGTTATGCTTCTACACAAATATGCTACTAGGCCTAGAAGTACTTTTGCCATTAGCTGGCCATAAAGATGCTGGGATGCTACATGTGGGACTTCCCAATACTGGATACTGTAGTCCTTGTGGTGTAACTAGGACTTGGTGCTTTCTTCACCAAAGTAGCTCATTTCCTGTTTTCTTAGAAGAGACATCCACCATAACTACTAGATCTTTTTTCTTTATTGAACTGTCTTCAGTCTTCCTGTATTGCATCTCTGCCCGCTTCTTCATGTTTGTCTTGACAATTGATAGTCCTGTATTGAATCCTCTTGTTCTCTGTTTTCTGTTCTACTGTTCAACATTTGAATGACCAGCACGGGATGCTGTGGTTCTCTTGTGGTGCAACCAAGATGTGGTACTTTCTTCACCACAGCAGCTCATTTACTGTTTTCTTAGGTGATCTGTCCAGAGTGGTATCATGTCAAAATTGCGCATACAACTCAGCGCATCAATTAGCGTGTGTATGATTCAGTGCATGTAAACATAGCTCATGGACCATTTTGACGCAGATCAAAAATAGCACATAATGCACATTTTCACTCCCTCCAGTACACCAAAGATTTTGTCAGCTAGGTAGGTCACTTTGGTAGAAAATATTGCCAACTAATCAGAGTGCTGCTTACTCTTGGGTTTCAGTGATTTGGTTGGGTGGTTGCTCCCTCTAGTATATATGCAGAGTTGTATCTAGAATCAGGTTCGCAAAATTGTGGTGTTACTGTTGCTTTAATGATGTGTCCAACAGCCCTGGAGTCGGAGTATGTTACATCGAGGCATGGAAACACAGTGGAAAATGCAGTAGTCTAAATTTCTTTGAAGCTGAAAAATGTAGTATGTTAGCACATTATGTCATTCGGGGTTTGGCTTTTCAGTATGGAAGCAGTAAGGGGTGTGGGAGCATCTCCAAAACAATGTGTTTCACTGTGATCTGCGACCTGGGGAAAATATAATAAGTTGGGTGAGTTGGGGTTTCACTGTTCAGCATGGAAGCAGTAAGGAGCTATATATTGGAACTGTAAAATGTAGCAGTGTGTTTCACTGCATGATACATCCCTGGACAAAAAGATAAACATCTGCTGAAAATGTTGAAAATTGGGAAAATGTTGCAACATTTAGTCAGCAACTATTTGTCCAGTGACTCTTTCTCCAAGCTACATTATGCCCATGGGAATATAGCCACTCCATTTATGTCAGTGATGATATGGCCATACACCTTCTAAAACAGATGCTGCCGTGCTGTTATACGCTGTTCTAGTCTGTGAGAGGTTTGCTAAGTGTGCTTTTGATATATGATGAAATTACCACACGGCTTTTAACCGCACTGTAATTGTTTACGTTGAATTGACATGAAACACAGTAAGCCCTCAATTATTTTTTCTTAGTTAGGATTCCCACAGTCTTGCTATATTGCATATTCAGCATGTCATTCATATGATCATCTAGGCAATGTGATGTTGGCAGAACAGTTCAGCAACCAGATGCTGGCCAACAAAAACAAAACAGGATGTGCTAACACAGACTGCAGAATATATTACTGTTTCTGTGTTTTATTTTTGGTGAATTTAGATGGAAATCCAGAACATAAGATTATGAGAGTGGAAACCACGAAAGGAAACATCATCATCAATACCTCATGTTGGTGGCAGTAGCAGGGAAGCTCGGCAAGATCACGAGGTAGGAGGATCTCACAGTGGCATGGGACAAGAAAGGAGAACCCCAAAAGAGAGAATGTGTGAATATAGAGCAAGGATTAAAGCTGACCCAGAAAAGTATCAAGCTTTTTGTGTGTAACCCCCCTGTTACCCAGGGTTACTAGAATCCCAGTAAGACCTAGTGGTAGGCAGGGAAGGCAGCTTGTGAAACTCCAGTTAAATGGATTTCACACTGTCTCACTCTGTTCTCAGTCTCAGCTGAGTTTGAGGGATGACATCATTTAGAACTGTCGCAGCTGCATAAGCCACACTGGAATGTTGCAGTTGGAGGTTAGAGTAGAATGTTGGGGATTTTGAAGCCAGTCTTTCAGAGTCTGAGTGAGAGTTCAGTAGAGTGCAACAGAGGTGCTCTGCTGAGGGCAGGCCCTCAGAGCTTTAAGCTCTGTGGCAGAGCTACTTTTCTTTTAGGTGTGTGTTTCCACCTGAAGAAGAACACAGGAACTGATTATTGAAGTGGTGGAGACTGCTCTCAATGGTTCAGGGCCCCATCCCTGTGGGGATGGGGGGAAGGTATCTGCCTGTTTTCCAGGTGCAACCCCACTGTGTCCGGTTAAGGAAAAGAAGCTGCCTCCTTGAGTTTTGCTGATGCACCAGAAGCTCTGGAAGGAAGATTCCTTGAGGAAGAAACACCTGTGGGGCACCTGCAACCGAAGGGTGAGTTTGCTCTGCAAAAGGGCCATGTGTTTTTCACCTGAAACAGAAGAAAACCAAAGGGACTGTTACTGTGCGGTCAGGAAAAGACAGCCAAGTACAGTTGGAAGATGTGAGGATTGGACTGCTTAACTCTGTGGGGGGTCTAGAGTAATGGACAAAGCCACTTATAAGTATGTTCAAGTCCAGCACAAATGGGAAGAAAGAATGTGGGGATTGGACTGTTTAACTCTGTGAGGGGTCTAGAGTAATGGACAAAGCCACTTATAAGTATGTTCAAGTCCAGCACAAATGGAAAGAAAAGACAGTAGATTGAATGTGAAATACATTTAGCAAGAATCTACACAGCAAAGTGTTAAAGGATGAGGTGTTACAGTCCAGAGAAATGGCCTGGTATGAATTGTGGGAGTGAGAGGTGGGAGACCCCCTATCAGTAGTAACCAAATTCACCTCTACAGATTTGCTCTGAGACACCTGTTGCTTTCCCTCAGGTACTTGGCCAGTGCCTGAGGAAAGTACCCAGATGTGGGATTAATGAGGAAGATTCCTTAATGGAGCAGAGGTGCTCTTAGGTGGTTAAGGAGCCACCAGTAACTGTTTCCATGATATATGGAAAGTGTCCAAGTGGCTGGCAAGGGAGCCAAGCCAGGGAAAACCCAGAGCAGTGTACAAGTTCGGGCTGTGCAACCCAGAGCTGTGTACAAGTTTGGGCTTTGTGCCCAGTGTGTTGTAGAGCCTGAGGGCTAAAGTGATGAGGATGTATTCTGGTCTCCTTTAATCTGCATTACCAGGAGTGTAGCCCCATGGGGGTCCATCTATGCTTTGTTCATTCTGTTTGGATGTGAATAAAGCGCACTTTGAATCCCACTCTGGTATTGGACATTAAGCAGTTATTGCTTCCTGTGTTCAGGAGTTACTTGGTGCCTCCTGTGCAGAGTAGCCAAACCTAGCCTATGTGCCGAGTGACCTATTCCTCCCCAAACCCAGCTCACCTGGTATTGCTGTCAGATGGAAACAGCCGACCGGGTAGGGGTTACATGTGCATCAGAAAACACATGAGTTAAGCAATACAAGATGACAAATTCTCAGGAAAAAAAGGAGCAATACCAAGAAAAGGCAAGGCTTCGCATGCAACAGTACGGAAAATACAAAGAGAATGAAGAGGTAGTCAGTTGAGAAGTAAAGAGAAAAAGACCAGAAGTTGATAAATTGAGAGCACAGTGGAGAGAATAAAAACAAAACCAAAGGGAAAATATGACATCTCAAAAAAGAAGACAAAAAAATTAGCGAAGGCGTGCATTGTATGAAGCAAAAAAAATGTACATGGCAATTAAACAAAGTGCAGCAATTGGAACAGACACTGATATATCCACTAGTCAATCTGATACCAGCACAGTATTGACTTCTCCTGTGACTCCAATGACATCACCACACACTGCTGCAATGCAGAACCCATTTAGGAGCCAAACTGCCAGGAGAGAAGCAATATCCAGATCAAGGAAAGCCATGCCCACTAGTCCCAAAAAAATTGCAGAAGTTGTTGCTTCAATTCTGTCATATAGCACACCAAGAAAAAGGTAAGCTATTGCAGAAAGATGCATACTGACACCTTCTAAAAAGAAACGGCTGGATTTTTCTTGAAGTAAATAGCTTGCAAGTGACACTTGAAGCCCTGAAGAAATCTCAGAAGAAAGATTATATAAGGATGAGAAGACTTCTTCATCAATCCCTGCTGATAAGAAAGAAATTCAGAAAGTTAGACCTTCACCGGCAGTTTGGGTTTAGCTGGAATTTCCTTTGTGCTGAATCCATCTTAGATAAAGACTATATTGGCAAAAGAAAAGTCCGAAAGGATGCCATAGCTGTGTCAATAATTGAGGCAGTGCATAACTTTTATCAGAGGAGTGATATAGCCCAAGAACTGCCAGTTGTAAAGCTTATTGGTCAGGACATAATTGTGAAAAAGGCACTTGAAGCATCCCTTCAGTCAACTTATGAACAATTCAAAGGGGATCACCCAGATTTGCAAGTTGGGTAGAGCAAATTTGTAAAACTGCTCCCTCAAAACATTAGCCCAATGTTAAAACATAAATTGATGCAGTGCTTGTGTGAGTACTGCCTTAACATTGATTTAAAATTAAACAACCTTGCAGCAAAGTGTGCACAGTGTAAAATTGCAGAAGCATTAATAAAACACAAATTTGAGGCATCTGCACTCACACTCTGTCCCAAAAAAGATGAATACTACCAATTGAGATGCATTGAATGAGAATATGACAACTGCAGTGTTAAAGGTATTAGCAAAAAAATGTTCCCACTATTAAAGGATTATTTGAATTCTACAGTGACATGGAGAAGATGGCAATTGGATGATATCACAACAAAAAAGGATGAGGTCACAAAACAGAAAGAAATGCAGATGAAACAACAGAATCGAGAGATTTGTAAATTAATTGAGAAACTGGAGGAAGAACTGGAGCCATTCTCTAAGCATCTTTTCAATGCAAAATGGCAGGCAAAGCAGTTTGATAATGTGCGGAAAAATTTACCCAAAGGATGTGTTGTTTATTGCCTTGATTTTGGTGAAAACTACAATTGCTGTTATCAGGATAAAGCACAAAGTGCCCACTGGGCATAAATCAACTGACTATACACTCAGTAATTGCATATTATCAGTGTCCAGAACCCAGCTGTGGCATAACAATGCACAACTCCCTGATGTTCATCAATGATGACAGAAAACATGATTTTCATTCCGTCCAGCACTTCGTATCTCTGGCAACAAAATACCTACAAAATTAAGGAATCAATATGACAAAAATTATTCATTTTTCTGATGGTGTTCCTACACAATATAAAAAATAAAGGAAACTGCAGATGCATCATTTGGAGAGAATGACTTTGGAGTTCCATGTGAGAAGCATTACATTGGAAGTCGCCATGAAAAAGGACCATGTGACAGTGAAGTTGGTGTTCTGAAAAAGCATGCTTCAATAGCAGTAACATCAAGAAGAGCCATGATAACTAATGCACTTGATTTGTTTCTTTATGGAAAATCACATTTGAGTTGCCCCCAAATGAAGATGAACATGTGCATATAAAAAGAATATTCTTCTTTGTTGAGCAAGGGAAATTAACCACAAACATCCCAAAAGAAGCAATGTTAAAACTTTGCTGAAAACACTCATAACACACTGTATACATGGAATTCAACCACATGTTGTTTCTGCAAGAAAAAGGAGCTGTTTCTGCACGTACTGCATAAGCAACAAAGGTCAGTGCAGCAATAGTGAGTTTACTGGTCATTGGAGATTCTTTTGTTTGAAATCTTGGGCAGCATTGGCAGACATACCACCCCAGATGGGATCTCCCATACGACCACCACAGTCTAGATTGCCATCACCACCATCAACATCTCTACCAGCTTACCCAAGGTCCTCAACACCACCACCACTGAGGTCCCGACCTCCACCACCACCAAGGTCTGCAAGTCTCCCAGAACCACGATCAAGGTCTCGAAAATTGCAACCACCACCTCCAGCATGTGAAGATTTGCCTTTGCCTCAGGAGAGATCACCGTTAATGTAAGTGTTCATGTATTTTTCCAGTGGAATTCGATCAGTGACAATGCTGGGGCATGTAAAACATGTGTTGAATTGGCCCTACCAGTGTAAAAAATGTGAGTCTAAAGAGGAACCTACTGGGTCAAAACACAATCTATGTCATATTTTGAACAGATCATGTTCTTTTACTTTAGATATTGTTATAGAGTACATGCATCATTCTGCACCCACTTGCATAGGGAAGAGGGGTCATTTCTGAGCAGGTTTCAATCAGTATTTGCCCTTTGCTGTTTGGGTGCATAGTAGTGCAGTCCATGGTAGGATATAGAGGTTAAGTGCAACATTAGATTGCATCATTTACAACACAGAATGACCATATTACTGACTTGAGAGAACCCCTTAACCTTTTTCTTATCATGGTGGAGCTTCCTGTGTTTTGGACAGCCATCTGAGAATCAACACTCCTGTGGAGGTCAGGTGTAATTATTTAATTGATGTTTGTGTCTTTTTACATGGAAATACATGAAGCAAACTTTGTTGCTGTGAAGTTTATGACTCGGATGAAAAACACTCTTGTTATATACCTTGCTGAGGTTGTGTCTTCCTCAGATACACGGGTTGCACTAAAATATCTGCTAAAGAATGCAAAGTGTGCCTACAGCTTGTGATGAGGACATGGCTGAATATTCCACATAACCATTGACAGATATTGTTTGGAAATTTGGTGACCCTGTACAGTCAGTGGTGATGCAACAGTTGCACTTTCAAGAAGATGACTTCCTCCAATTAAATCAAGCCCTGTCTGGATCCAACTAAATTTTAAATAAATGCATTTTCTTGTAGTTTTCTGATAAGACACAAGGGCATATAGTACCTTTGCAGTCAACACCATTGATTCTGCTAGCTACTTCGCTAAATCATTCCCTTTCACTTAAGAGAAACATACCCTAATACAATACCTTCCTTTGTCTTCTTTTGCTGTTGTTTGGATCTGTTCAGGCAGTGTTGTGAGGACTTTGAATGTATAACAAATGGCGTATCTTGCTGTATGTAATGGATTGCTTTCATTATTTGTAGTGTACTTACTAGATGGCACAAATGAATGAGTACCTCTATGTTTCTGGTTTGGAACCAGTGGGAGTAATTGACAATTTCTGTTTGGTACTGACAAGTCAAAATTTACCTCAATATGCAGCAGAAGATGAGTAAACAGAGCATTTTACCATATTTTTTACTGTAAATAAGGTTTAACTTAATCTTTTGTAGTTTGTTACTTGTATACCATGGTTATAATAAATACCAAGATACTTAGCAGCATAGTCAGATAATGACACATTTGTGTTGTGGTGTCCTGTTACTCACATTATGCATTAGAAAATACTGTGTTAAAATAAAATGTGCTTTACTGTCCAGAGAGTTGTTGGTGTGATTCTTATGCAAATAGTACCACATATGTGCTCAGCGAAGCTGGGATGGGGGAAGCAGAAAGATGCAAGGCATCACTTAACTGTTATTAGTTATGGATTGGCATGCACTTGTATCCTATAATGGATGGTCAATTAATGGGTTACAGGTATTGTTTGAGACCAAATGATGAAAAGTTACCAACTACCATACTTGAGATATCCAGTTTTCTTCATTACTAGAAATGGCATATATGACACCAGGTACACCATGTTACTCACATTACATTTTTTTAATTATACTTTTCTGTCCCATTTTATGAAAGTTAGAATTGATGAACTATCTTTATATTTGGGATAATACAACTACCACATGTAAGTACTCAAAATAGGGCACAATCATAAAATTTAAAGAAACTTTTTTTTGGAACATGAATGTCACACTTAGTCTCTCAGTACTGTATATGTGCCTACACACACACACACACACACACACACACACACATATCACATATATATATATATGCAATGGGTGACATATATTCAGTGTGATAAATGATTAGTCTGAGTCACTGTATGATAAATAAATTTATACATACAGTGGCCATTTATACATACATACATACAGTGCCGGACTACTTTCTAAACCCAGAAGCCCCCCCCCAAAAAAGTGATCCAATTCACTGCATCGCATTACCATCCCATTACATACCACCCGAAACATAGTACACAGCCAGCCAGCAGCCACCTCCCCCCCTGAAGTAACCTTTAACAAACGAAAAAGTACAGTACAACACTTGGCAGTTTTTTTTGTTTTTTAAAAACTCACCTTCCATCTATAAAACACCTTTCTCTTCCTATATTGTCAACAGTATCAGCCTTCCAGATTGCACACCTGACCACTACCAGATCGCACTTGCTACATCACACTCCACAATCTGTTCACCAACTCAAGACATCAGAAAGGGAAAAAACAACAACACTGGATTGGTGTTTCAAATGAGCTATACCTTCTCCTGTGTTTCCCTGAAATCATAAACTGCAAGGATAATACCGCATAAACCATGCCACAGCATCCATTTCCTACTGAGATAAAAAAAATAACAACTACTTCACCCTGCAACTTGAACAAAATTAAAAAAAAACACATTAAACAAAATGCATACATTTAGAATAAATTCTTCACATACCTCCATGAGAGCACCTCACAGTAAGAGCTAAAAAATCATCACCTCTTGATGTAACATATCAACGCAGACCAAACTGAAAGAACCGCAGCATCTCAGAAGATAACACTCAAATCAAACTGGAAACTACTGTAATGTTCTGTACTTTGTTTATCTACTTAAAACCTCAGAAAAGTTAATAAAAATAAGAAATAAAGCCATGAACATGACACCGGAGGCTACACAATTTGATATTGAACTGAATCAAATAATGACTCAACTGGAAAATGACATGGAGCCACTTCTAGATACAAATTTGCCAACTACTTCAGCAGCTCCTCAAACCGCAACCACGGACAACAAAAAAATGACTCTCGTGACTGACACCAAAAAACATGACACCACAATATCCAAAAACCCCATTAACATGGAAGATATAGAAAACTTCATTGACAAAGGTAAAAATATAAACACTGCCAGAAAAACACAGGCAGACGTTGCCATGTTTTCAAGATTCCTCACAGAACATTTCGGACAAAAAGAGCCATTACATCAAATTGACCCTCCAGAAATGAACCAGTACTTGTGCCACTACTTCATGTCTTGCAAAAAAAAGGATGGTACCCTATATGAACCACTAACACTGTGCTCAACTTTCCAAAGCTTAGAACGTTATTTAAAAAATAAAAATTATGCTCACTCTCTCTCTACTTCCCCTATAGTCAAGAAAGCCAGGCAAGTCTTACAGTGTAGACAAAAAAAACCTAAAAAGTGAAGGCAAAGGTTCGAAGCCTATGGCAGCTGATGAACTAACAGACAATGCAATAGAAACACTATATGCTGAAGGACTCCTATATGCTGAAGGACTCCTTGGACCAGACTCACCAGAATCAATCCTAAACACCATGTGGCTAACTATAAGCTTGTATTTTGGAGTCAGAGGAAATACTAAAATGCGCAATGTAAAATGGGGTGACATAACCTTAAAGACTGATGACAAGGGCAATAGATTTCTACAATACTGTCAAGAAAGACAAATAAAAACTCATTCTGGAGCCAATCCAAAAGATACTCATAAAATAAAACCACGAGCATATGAACTCCCAGAAAATCTAAAAAAAATGTCCAGTGGTAAACTACATAGCCTACAAAAAAGCAAGACCCCAACAAACACTATCAGAAGATGCACTTTTTTTTCTAGCTACAAACCACCACTCATCATTTAACACAGAAAGTCCCTGGTTCAAAAATCAGCCAGTAGGTGTGAACAAACTAGCAACAATAGTAAAAAAAACATGGTAAACAAATCCTCCCTCAACACTGATAAGTGCTTGACAAACCATTCTGTCCGTTAAACACCTAATCCAAAAATTAACAGACTTGTGTTGCCCCCACCCCAAAATTATCCAAATCTCTGGGCATAAGCAACTGCAAAGCTTAAATGACTATGCCAAACTAAATGAGGACAAAAAAAAGAAAATTTCTGGAATTCTAAGCTCAGCATCTATAACAACAACACAGCAAGGATCTCAACTACTATCTACCTTCTCCAGCAAATATTCCAAAATCCTGGGCTCCTGCTTCAATAGACCAAATATAACAGTACAAAACATCACCTTTAACATTGTTCAAGGTAATCTGTTTTTTAACACATCACAACACTGTCATATGACTCACTATGTAATGATTTAGCACCACAATACCAATGAGGAGGATTAGCAGAAGAGGCAATAGTCTTGTCACCAAAATTCAACTATTATGAGCCTTTCCATTATTAAAAACATGTGATGTCACTTTAACAGCACATAACAATGAAAAGTAAATTTTAACGAAATGGTGATATATAAATGCAGATCATATGTATTCACAACTGCAAAAAAAAAAAAAGCTATTCCAGATCTGAAATGCAAACCTAAAAGACAAAATAGTATATAATATAGAAAATTGTTTTGCATAAATTAAAAAAAAAAGTATATGTCTAAAAGAATGCACATACCAGCTAGACAACATACTAAATAGCATTGTTTTTTTTTTCTTTGTTCCACAGGAAACAGCTATGGTACCCCAAAACGCAAAAGACCACAATAAATTGCTTCTGACAGTGACAGTGACTAAAGGTACAGTGCCATTTCTAAACATTACTGAAAATCAATTGTACCAACCAGGTGAAAATTGATTGTATATTAGTTACCCAATTGCAAATTCAGTCACTAAACATAAATTTGAAGACTGATTCAAACATCACTTTTTTTATGAAATCGCTTTCAAAAACATTACATAATCCCCACCCCACCCCAATTTTAAAAACTCACTCATCCATCACTCAGAACATATCACTTCTTCCACCCTCACACTAGGCCTCACACCACATTCACACACAAGCACAACCAAACAAATAACACTCTTTCAACACACGCATCAGAAATCTAACAAATATTCTTTATTTCTATCTCACTCCAGGACACATCTACCTGTATAAGAAAGAAGAACAGCAGAAAGACAGCAGAGATCTTCCATGTATCTCACACCATTAAAATCTACCCAACTTCACAAATGGATATTTCAACAAACCAGTTAACAGGACAACTCTAACCTAACAGATAAAAACTACAACAAGACTTTTCCTTTTACTACATAGACTTCTGCATCAACACACCAGATGCCACATGCCACAAGGAAAAATGAACCAAAAAATGATGTTTTCTTTTTCTTTACCAACCATTAACCAGTGGCATACATTATTTGTGTAAAACTGATGCAAGAAAAATGCTTTTCTTATTCTCTAATATATAGTATTGCACTATAGTGTTCAGCATCTTGCTTGGGAACTGTAAAAAATGTTTCATGTAACTGTTATAATATGTTACTTAGAAAGTTGTAAGGGTAGACAAAATTTTGTTGCCACAGTCAAAACAATAACATATATGGAAGCCTCCTCTCATTACTGTGTTTGGTTCAGAAACATCACCTCAGCTCACACTGTGCAACCACTAAAATAAAAATTTTATATAGAGTTATAGAAATTGTCAATGCAGCTAACTAAACGAGTTTATTTTTTACCTGTACTACCTTAATGTCCCCCAAGTTCACTATACATACTGAATATATTACTATTTTTGTTTACTTACTTAGCCTGTTTTCTCGATAAAAATGTACTTCACCCATTTATAACTCCCATAACAACGTACTTCGTGTATCTAAAAAAAATGTTCAAAAACTGCTATATTTTTCTCATTAAAGTTTGTTTCCATGTTACTTATCTGGTCTCTGTTCCTTCTAATATGCAACTTCCATGCACCCAAAGAAAATATGTACAAGCAAAAATTAAAAAAGTTGTCCACTCTTCACAATGGTAATCCAACAATTGAAAGAAAACCCAAAATCGATTCCACATAAAAGTTTCCCATACCAAAAAACATCTCCACTCGTACTTATAAAATCCACTTTCTTCACAACATGCAGACAGACCCCTGTACATCAATCCCACAAAAATAAACTCCATCGTAAAAAACACCATAAAACACATTGAAATATCCTTTCCACTCGAAATTTGCAAAAAAAATAAAAATAACCACACCCCAGTTTCAAAATGCCACAAACGATCTAACATTCCTCCACAAATCTTCATCGACATATGTAGCATCCCAGATTTTCAAAATGAAGAGTCCTGTAGTAAGCACCGTCGATCGATAGGCCAAACACACCGCTACTGCCTTCCACATGCTTTGACTTCCATCACCACTGTTTCGGTGTCCTTCCGTGCCACCGCCTCTACCGAAAGACGCTACCACTAGAGACATCCTTCCCGGTTGACGACTCCCAGCAAACTAACTAAATATTCCTCCATTACGCAAGTCCCCGCCCCTCAACCAATCCCAATGCAGCTCCACACTTATAACTCCACCCCTTGACCAATCACTGCAAACCAAAACCACGCCTACTATCAAACCTTGTCCAATCAAAACCTACAACTCGATACTCATTCAAAAAGACAACCAAAGCACCAAAAACACATAGCGCAGTTTCACTACATTAACAAGTAGTCCAGATCCCACCAAAACAAATAAAAATACCAGTAAAAATACAAACACTCATGACACTCCTATTAGACAATCGACATAAGGGTGATAGTGTGGAAAATGGATTTATTCTATTGTGAAAGTTGACAGTGACCTCACGTAACCATCACTTGTGGCTTCGCCACTCGTGAGGTTACTTGAGGTCACAGTCAACTACACAAGATAAATCCATTATCACAATGTCACCCCATGCATATCCCATATATATATATATATACACACATATACACATGCACACACACACACACATATATACATATACATATACAGTACATACATTTTGTTTTATCAGATGGAACAGTGCACGGTTCATCCTGAAGAATGCAACGTAGCAGCACTTTATATGAAAAACATGCAGTGCAGTGCTTGCAAAAACAGCACCAAAGGTGGAAGGGTCTCACAAAAGCTAGAGATGACTCAACTGTAACTTGGGGGTGAAAAAAAAAAGAAGAGAAGCGATTTGGCAAATGATGGGCACTTGGGCTTGTGTGGGGGAATGAGCAGCTTTTTGGAAAATTGTTTCACAGTGCATTAACAGTAGTGCACAGGACACAATGCTGTAAGAGCAGCAAAAAATACTTGCCAGTGTGACTCAGTTGGTAGGACAGCTGTCTCTCAATCAGAAGAGCATGGGTTGGATGTCAAGGGACCGGGGGTCTGGGGTCATTTATTTCACTTTTAAGTGCCAGGTAGTGTTGCACAGAGACAGCAGAAGTGCACACAGCACTTTGTGGTATTAGCTGCACAGCTGTGGTATTAACTGCACTATGTCAGCACTGCATGAGGCACAGTGTGGAGGCTGCTTCACACTAGGAACTACACAGAGACATGGTAAGTGCTTGCTGCTGTCTTGGAAGGGGGAGAGAGCAGCTAGCGTCTGTCAACAACAGTGGTCAGCAGTGTTTCAAGGCTTCACTAAGTTGTCTCCCCACAGCTTGGCCATCAATAGACTGGGGTTCTGTGGCCAATTATTAACACTTGCATGAGTAAATTAAATTTAGAAAACTTGGGATCCCAGCTGCCAGACCCAGTTCATAAAAATTACTGGTAGTCCAGCAGCGCCGTCTTTCTTAGTTATAGTATCCTGAAGATCTCCCACCACCACCACAAGCAGGACCCATCCATGCACATTTAAACCACCCTCCCTACTGCTGGACAACCTCCAATAATCTCCTAGTCAACCAACATCTGGGCAACCACCCAAGACCAGCCTGTCTATCCAGCTAACCATACTCCATCACTGAACTGCCTTTCCTGCCATCAGAGTGCAGTGCTAGGTGCACTGTTGAACCCATGCTATGCCACATGCACCAACTGGATCACCCTTCACATGCAGCAATTGGACCACCCTTCCTGACCCCTGAACTAGTTTCCCTTAAGTTTTTCGAACCCTCCCTGGACCACACCACAGCCCCCAAACCTATACCACCCCACAGCCAACCATCCTCTCTGCATCTGTACCTCTTACAGATCACCCACAGACATGCCACCAACCCCCCGTGATCACTCTTCCTGCAGCTAGAACACCACCCCACCCAACATAAAACTATACTTATCTGATATATGTGGTCAATGTCCTCCAACACCAAGGCTGGCATCTATTGGACCTGTAAAAGTTGAAAACAGGTTAGTATGACTAATAAAGATACCAATCAGCTATGTCAGATGGAAAGGGATTGTATTTTTTTTTTTCTGGGTGGGGGAAGTGGGTTGGTCAGAAGGGCAGATCCCAGTAGCACAGTAGCAACATGTGTTTGGGAACAGACTTTGGCCTCTCGTGGATGTCAGCAGTGAGGGCATGGACAGGATTTGGTGTCCCAGGGCCCTTTCTCCTCTGGGAGGAGTGCAAGCTGCTCCACTCACTGTCTCACACCAGGGCAGGATGGAACCACCAGCTTTGGCATGCCTGCAACACTGCTAAGTTGACAGACTTCCAAAGTGGCTGACAGTCAAGGGGGTGGATGTTTATCCTCTTTCTATTGCCTAATGGGTGCGTTTGCCTGTGTGTGGAGGTGGGGGGTACCAAAGGTACAAGAAAGTTCCTGAGAGGGACGGTGCCGATGTTGGGCAGCTGAATGCAGTAGGGGGACCCATCATTGGTGTGTAGCCTGTGGTCACCAGATTTTCACCCTATCAGGTATACTCTTCCCTTGTGTCTAGTGGCAGCCCCCACCCTCAGAGCACCTGTTCCATATATTACGTCTATCACTGGTGGCTAGCAGCACCCAGTGAGCCCCCCCCCCGAATAACAGTCCCTTTGCTATGAATATATTTATTTATTTATTGAATTTTGGTAACTGGGTAGGCCCACTGAGACAAGATAGTCCCTTTTTCAGGGGTGACCTGGGAAGTGAAGTCAGTGGTGGAGCTAGAGGGGGGGCTGGGAGGGTGGTTGCCTCTCCTGACTACCCCAGTGTGAGTAGTGATGCCCCACCATGATCTTTATTCACTGTTTAGTGCCCATTGTGGAGCCCACAATTGACTGAAGGCCTCCTCTCGAGCTCCCAAATGCTCCCAAACCTGGCTCCACCACTGAGTGCGGTACATTGATAGTGCAATCACTGATACCAAGACTTTGTACAGAGAGTACTATTACAGCAACAGAGTACAGCAACATAGAATATACAATGGCAAAACACAAACATCAACCTTATTTGCAAACAGCAGTATACATTTTTTTTGAAGTAGTCAGTGATATAGAGAGAGGTCAGGAGAGCTATGAAAACATACCTGGTGTCTATAGGATCCTCCCCCTTACACGCCTGTCACCTTGATGGTAATATTTACCTCAGTGTCTAGTGGCACCCCCCCCAGACCTGTCCCCTATACTTAACCTGGTGTCTAGCAATAAACACCTTCCAAACACCCATCCCATTGATTGCAGTATAGTTTGTGGTGTCCTGTGGCACCCCTCGCCCCCAATTTCCTGGCCCATGTCCACTATACAATCCTTGTCATTACGTAACAACCCCACCCCAAACCCTTTCAATGCCAGTTGACAAATGCACCAGCAAATATTTGTAGTGCAGCAGCCACCTCCACCCCTCCTTACCTGTCCTGCCTGGTAAGGGGAGGGCTGGGGATGGTGCTGTACAGGGTGTGGGTAGGGGGCCACTGGACCACTAATGTGCACCAGCTGCCATGTTCCCTATACAATCCCAGTCATCTCATGGTACCCCTGCCCCCACCCCAAATGCCAGTTGCCAAAAACACCAGTGCACATTAGCAGTTTAACAGCTCCCCACCCACCCCACCGCACACCCAGCACAGCATCAACCCCAACTAAGGGGAGAGCTGGGGCTGGATGTGTGCTGGATTGAGGCAGTGGGCTGCTGGACCACTAATGTACACCTGCACATTTGGTGATCGGCATTCAGGGGTGTGGATACGACATGACACCAGGGAATGTATAGAGGGTATGGTTCGGGAGATCAGGTGGGGGGATGCTATAGGACACCATGGACATTTAACCTTTCAGAGAGTTCCAGGGCCACACAACCACTCTGCCCTGTTTCCACTCCTCTGAGTGAGCCCTTGCACCATTTTCTCCATATTTCAAACAGGAATCAGGTCATGGGCATATCATGAAGACAGGTAACTAAGCCAGCAGGATATCACAGAGGAAGGACAGATCCTAGTGCACACTAGCTACTCTCTCTCTAATCTGACTGCTGCAAACTCCCACTCCATTACAACCCCATCCACAGCACGATCCCATCTCACCACATGGTCACCAAATGCCAGGACCCAGACAGCTGACTTTCACTGTTAACAGCAGGTCTCGCACAGACCCACATTCTAGCAGCTACCCACATGTTGAGAAATAATGAAGACACCCCAGAGCCCAACCTCACATAACCCAAATGGGAAATTTGGTGATGGGGTTTAATGCCAACTCTCAGTAGGAAATGGAAATCTCAGTCCATGCTGTCTTCTCTCTCCTGCCATGTGGTCTCCCAACAAGGAAGCATCAACCATCAACATCAGTGACAAGAAACCACTACTAACACTGGCATGGTCCCTCCAAGGTCCCTAGGATAGGGTGGTCCATAATACCGAGATTGGTTCTGCAGCTAGACCCTCAGGAACAGCACATGAAAATAGAAGAGACCCCTGTTAATACTATGCTGCACCTTCCAGCAGCTTGTGTACTATACTACAATCCTTACTATCACACCATCACCAGCACTGGTGAGCAGGTGTAAACAGATACAGTGACCACCCTATCTCTCCGAAAGCCTCCCTCTTGCCACTGCAACAGGCCTGCACTAAGGCCCCATGTTGAAAGCAGGCGTATGCATACCGCTGTCACCTACATTCAGGCCAATTGCTATAAAACAGTGTCAGTGGCTCATCAGGTAGCACACTCACCTCTGAGGCCAGGAGATCAGAGGGCTGTGGGTTCAATTCCCACACATGGGTTGAGAGAGGGCTGTGGGTTCACTTCTCACACCTGGCACTTGGGTTAATATCCCAATACTGAGACTGTACTGCTGTATGAGGGGGGTGCTGCACTTCTGATGTGCCATCTATTGGATGAGATGTTAAACCGAGGTCCCATCTGCCTGCTGTTCTGGTGGTAGTTTAGGTGGATGTTAAAGATCCCATGGCACTTATTGAAAAGAGTAGGAGAATTTTTTATTGAAGGAAATCAAAAACATAACATATATAATCATATAATTCATCTTTCAATCAAATATCTGGTCACTTCATCATGTGCAAATTTTCACCATTTAAATTAATCTCTATTTATATTTCAAAATAAATGAAAATCTTCTCCACCACATTTGAACTTTTTGTAATGGGTGATATGCTACATCTCGTTCATATACTTCCATTAGTGCATTTTCACACAATTTTTGAACAACATAATATGGCATATACTGTTGTCTGAGCACCCACTGGACCTATGCTTGCCATAAGTAAAATTTTAATATAGTCAGAAAACACACATAATGTTCCTTTGTAGTATTTTTCAAAAAAAACTGTATACTGACCTAATAAAAAAAACTTCATATGTCATGTTCTGCAACCAAAGCATCTTCCATTGTTGAGCTAAGTAAATCCAAAGATTTTTTGAATAATGACATGATAATTAAGCAGTAAGCCATGAGGGGGTGTGGGTTATTAGGGGATCCACCACGGCTGGAGTGGATTGCCCACGAGGCGTAGCCGAGTGGGTAAATCCTCGCCAGCCATGGTAAATCCCCCGATAACCCACATCCTCCGAGTGGCTTATTGCAGTTATATCAAGGTTCATTTTTCTTTACTATGATAAAATGCAACTTTTAAAGAGGTTGCTTTGTTTTTTTTTATTTTTATTGTATTTATTCCTATGTTGCAGAGGATATATTGGATATACTCATCAACAGCCGTTGATTAACAGAGGATCTACACCGGTGGTAAACTGCCAGTCTGACGATTTCATTGGCTATTCACTTATGTCCATGGCATAATGCAAAACGTTCCATTGTTTCTTCTGGATTTAAACATTCGATATTGGGGCATGATTTTTCTTCCATATCGTTGTTTGTTATTTCTCCGTATATTTAGTCTGCCGTAACAACTTGACCAAGGTATTTCCCACATTCTAGGTGGTATCATAGTAATGTAGAAAGGAATTAACACACCTGCCTTTTCCAAAACAGCCGTTCTGGTCTCTTGTAGACAATCCTAATGGACAGCCCTGTAGGTAAACTGCTTCTTCTTCCTGTCTGCAGGCAAACTCCTTCCTGAGGCAGTGCAGGGACTGACTATTGCAGAGCAGGGGTGATCATTCATGCTTAATACAAATAAAAAAAAATGTACACAAGTCCAGATGCCTTCTATTTGAAACTGCAACTTTGTTTAGAAGCAAGGCATTTACATTTTTTGTGCATGATTTCTTTATTTTGTTAAAGGGGGCTTTATGGAGTATAACCTGCTGATCCCTGTCCCAGCTCTGCAGTGCTGTGCCCCAGCTCAGCAAAGAGTCTGCACAAGGGAAATAACACTGCTTATAGCTGGTAACCATTTAGATGCTGGATAGTTTTATTACATTTCAAGCGAACTTGGAGGTGAGTTGTATGCCTTTATTCAAACTTTTCTAGTATCCAATCCCCATAGTAACAGCTGTACAGTATTAAGTCTGTTTACAGTTGCCTTCCTATTTTGAGGGGGGTATGGAACAAAAAAAAAACACTTTTTTTAATACCTTATTTACTTTACTTTATTATTTTACCAGAATAAGGCTCCAGTCAGCAAGCTCATTTCCCAGGCAGTCCTGGGTAAGACAGCATAAGGTGATGCAGAACAACACACAATAGAGTACATAAGGTAATAGGAATATAATAGAAGAAGCATTACTAGAATACAGTGCTATGGAAAGTAGATACATATAATTCACAAGTGACACAAACAGTATTTAAGAGAAAGAACAACAGTGGTAAAGAGAAAAAAGCAAATATTTGAGCATAGAGAAAGGAATATTTTGTCTTATAATTGTTATACTGAAACATACATGCAGAGCAAGGGACAAAAAAAGACAAAAGAATATGGGTTGGAGAGACACTCAAAAAAGAAGGTAAAGCTGGCTCCTTGGTGCCGAGTGAAGGGGTTTGCTCAGCACGCTGGTGACCCGGGTAACACGCCAAGCTCGGGTACCTGGTGCAGAGACCGGCAGGGAGGGGATCAAAAGCATCCATTGGATGCTTCCGTCCCGGGGGGTGGGCAGGATCTTGGCAACTCCAGGCAGATTGGAAACGGGCTTGCGGGACATGCATCCTTGACATGCCCCTGCCCATCCCTGATTCAATGTTGCTGCTCCCACAGGCCCAATCAGGATTAAATGGGTGGGCCAAGAAAAGTGAAAAATGCCCCTGGCCCACCCAGATGATGTCCACCGGTCCACAGCATGCCATGAAGCCAGGGATAGCCCCATGCTGACCACCCAACCGCTGACTCCAGGGCTAGTAAAGTTGTGCCTCTGGGCACTTCTCCCCTGGGGGGACCCACCTGGTGAACGGTTATGCCAGGTTACTCGCTGGGTCAATTGATGGTTCTGGGAGCAGCAGGATGGGAACCGGTGGAGTAGGGTGGCCATGGGGCCCAGGTGACCAAAAGGAGTGGCCAGCCAGAGGGAGTGGGAGGTGCAAAAAAAAAGGTACTTGCCCTGACTCAGAGGCACCATTGGGGCACACACAACCATATGGGCATCCCGTGAGCAGTATTTGTGGTAGTTTGACCCCCCCTTTTGGAAAGCAAGCTTTGGCATTTCTTTTCCCCCAAATGTCTACTGCAGTAGCACTTCTTTCTATTCTATTTTTCTGAATAAATTGTTTTCTACTATTATGGGTATTATTATTATTATATGTGTGGACAGAAGAATCATTGGCCATATGAACTAAATACATGTTTGCTTTATGTTTGAAAAAATAAAGTGAGTTCCTACCTGAGTGCTGGGAGTTTGGAAAAAATGAGCCCTTAGGAGTCAGCAACCCCATGATGAGGCTGTTATATAAGAAATTACAGCTGTCACTCCATTTGAGTTGGGGGAGGAGCTATACAAATTACCATGCAATTAGTAGGTATTTGTTTATATCTTGTCCTGTACTGCCAAAAGGAGGACAAAGAGTGTCTCTAATGATACCAGTATTATAATCTGAGCATATGGTCACGCTGATCCTCCATCATGTGTGTACTAGAGGAGGAATGATTATTTTTCAGTTTAGGGGTGGATCAGCTGACCTGATGACACTCTAGGGAAGAGTATAAAGATGCCCTAGTGCTCAGAAATGGCAGATCAGCCTTGGAGTGAGAAGGGAGAGGTTGTCTTAGAGCACAGAAGATCATAGTAAATTGTGTTTAAAAAAAATGTAACTTCTCTGTAGCAGGACTACCAAGGTAGGGTAGTTCTAGAGCTCAAGGAAGTGCTATTTTCTTTTGTTATTTATTTTCTTCTTATTTTATTGTCTGAAGTTTAAGACTCATTATCATTTAAGGTTGTTTATAGTTGTTATTTATTTTTGTATATATCTTTTACAAAAAAGTAGCTCTCAGGACTAATAAACATCACACCGAGCAAAGGTGTGTTAACCTTAAAAGGAGGTTTTGTGTCACTTATTTACTCCACACACACAACCCGTGTCTTTTCTCTACCTTGATGACAATTGTTGGCAGTGGCACTCATTCTGAGCAGCAGGATGAGGACAGACCCCAAACACAGTGGCGCTGATTTTATTTAAGCTGGCCAGCAGCAGAAAGTACTTTTCACTGTATCGTGTGGCGACAACTGGTTTGAGTGTGAAGCCTGTGAGGAGTGTCTTTTTTTCAGGTTCACATCTGCTGTCTCTGCTGAGCCAACAGTGGTGGTCCATACCATTATTGCCCTGCAGTGCCCCGGCAACTTCTGGCTCAAAGTGCTTGGCCCCTGACAAAAAAAGTAAAAAAAGCAGAATTTGATCTGTCTTACAGGGGGGGGGGGGGCATCTTCCTTTGTTCAGTGACTCCGAGTTGGAGGAAGCAGAGGAGGCCCAAGCGAATAGCCAGAAGTGCAGAATAATGCCTGGTAAAATAAGGATTGATTGATTGATTGCTTGACTGATATTGGGGGAGCAGACAAATATTGCTGGTTGGTTGGTGATAGTGGGGACTCAGAACAAATCACATCTTATTAATCCTAGATGGCCAGTAGTAACAGCAGTAACCCATGCGGGCTAGTGGGAACTCTTGTGGGCTTGTTGCCCAGCATGACTGAAATAATTTAGCATTTGTGGTCCAGGGTGCCAGAGTTGCTATTGAACTCCAGCAAGAGAGCAGAAGGTGAGGGTGGTATGAACATTTATGTAAATTGAGTTCCAGCACCAGAGCATAGGGCATGGGTTGCCAGATTCTGAGTTATTTAAATTCATTAGAACTGTATAGTAAACTCCACCAGGGAAGCACAAGGCAATAGGTTCTGATTAACATAAAAAAAAAAAACAGGAAAACTCCAGCTAGAAGAAAGGGAAGAGCAAACACCCAGGTTCAAGCAAGTTAGCCAGATGGGCTACTAGGGCTAGTAAGCCCCAAAGCTTGATTTTTTTTTATTTTACAATAAGAAATAAGATAGCCAGTCAGGGCAAATAAAGCAAGCCCTATTTAAAGACATTAGCCAAGCTAGCTATGTGGGCTACTGACTAAGGGCTAAGTAGCCCAAAATCAATCTTTTTTATTTTATTCATAAAAATTACCAAGTCAGCTATGTAGGGGAACCAAACCCTAAGACTATAAAGGGAGAGTGCCCCAAAGTGGTAAAGGTGGCTAGTAGCCAAATGGACACCAGTAGCCAAGTTAAGCCTAGTGGGGTATAAATTGTAATATTCTGATAATCTTAAAAGTGCACTACATTGACATCTCCAGCCAGGAGTACGTGGAAGGGAGTGGACTGGCCGGTTAGCAGTCATAGCCCTAGCCAAGGGCTATTACCTGAATAACTGACCCATAGTTCCCAAGTCAGGGAGGAACATTTACCTTGGGATCCCTAGCATGTACTGTAGGTTAGCCAAATTACACTCAGTCAACAGGGTAATCCTTCTGCTAAGATCTTTGAAGCCATACCAGTGGGAGGGAGGACATGCCTTGTCTTTGCCACTTAAGGGCCTCATTTTCTTCCACTTTGACCAGCCCTTGGACCCTGACTAGCAGCCCCTACCTACATCTCCCATCTCTGCCTACCCTGACCAGCAATTCAAACCCAGACCAGTCTTCCACACCTACATTCTCCCTGCCTCCTCCTCCCTGAACCAGCCCTGGGAATGCTGGGCTGGCTTGCCTCACCTATGTCCCCATGGTATCCCCACATGAACCAACCCTGGAGTGACCAGAATGGCCTCCCATGTCTTTGTTTCCATTGTTCACCTACTTGGACCAGCCTTGGGAGCACTGGATCTGTCTCCATAACCTATTTATTTATTTGTTTATTTTTTACTGTGCCATGTATGTACTGTTCCTTTATACTATGAACTTGTATACTGTGTTGTTGCAACCTTGTGGCCTGGGTCGTGACTGAAAATGGTCTTTGGATCAGTGCACCTACCTGGACACTGAAGACATAAATAAAATAAATAAATAAACATCCTCTATGTGCATCTGTGTATCAGTGTTGGGATCCAAGGTCTAGCTTTTCCTGGCAACTTATCCTCTTTTTGCTCACCTAGACTATCCCTTGGAACCCATACTGGTCCCACCTATGTTACCATGTTCCTTCACCCAAATAATCCCTTGGACCACCAGACTAGCCTTCTGCATCTATGACTCCCCTGCCTGCCCACCCAGCCCCACCCTGGAACCCCTGGACCAGCTTTTTCCACCTATGTCCCCATGTCCCTCCTCTTCAACCAGCCCCAAGATCACTATGCTGGCATTTCTTATTTCAGTCCCTCCTGTACCCTCACCTAGACCAGCTCTGGAATCCAAGACTGGCATTCCCCACCTACTGTATGTCCTTTGTTCTGCCCACCAGGACCAGCACTGCAGGCACTGGACAAGTATCTGACACTAGCCTCCACACTCATCTCCCACATTGTCAAGCCCTTGAACCCCCAAGAGTTGTCCAAAACTCATATCTATCCTCTGCTGCATGCAGGACCAAACATTGGACCCAAGAATGAGTGTTCTGCACATACCTCTTCCCTTATTTGACACTCAGTCAAGCCATAGGACTCATATACAATGGTCACACACTCATCTCCACCCTCTTCTCCCTTCTGAACACCCCTAGAACCATGGAATATTCATTTGAAACCCACCTGCACACACTTCTCCAACTCATACCATCGTCAGGACCCTCAAACAGGGCTCAGATACTCATATGTACCTTCATCTCCCACTTGGACTGCCAACTGCACCTTCTTCTCCCAACCAGACCATTCCTAGAACCCCAGAACCAGGATTCCATATCTTCCTTGCTCAGCCCCCAACAGACTACCCATAGGACCTCCCCAGGGACTTTTTACCCATCTGAATCACCAAAGAGATCCCCCTGGACCAGGCTTTACCAGCCATGGTCCCCCTCTCCCCCCACTTGGACCTCCCAGGGGCCCTGCATGGTAGACTTCACCACATACATTGTAATGGGCATGTGCACACTGTTGCAGTCAACCCACCCAATATAAATTAAGTGGGGGGTCTTAAATGAGTACTAGGGAGCCAGATGAAGGAGTCTCGAAGAGATGTTGTCTGCCGTACCTGTAGAAAAAAATAAAAGAAAGAGAGATCACAAAGGATACACAGCGTTTAAGGGGTAAATATGGTGGAAGAAGAAGAAGAAGAATCAGCATTTATATAGCACTTTTCATACACAGTATCCCAAAGTGCTTTACAAGCAATGCTAGACTGGTAGTGAAGTGACAGACTGTGTGGTGGCGGCCATATCGCACATCATCACCCACACACAGCCTGGATAATTGCATGAACTGGTTTATGGGAAGGGGAATGCTGGCCAGGACACCAGGAATGTTCACTGCTCTTTGCAAAGAGTGCCCTGGGTTCTTTTACTTCCACCTGGACACCCACCAGGACAACACCAGGATGGGCAGAAGGGACCTTGGTTTAATGTCTCATCCGAAGGATGGCATACCCCAGCAGTACAGCACCCCCCAATACTGCACTCAGATGCCAGCAATTTTTAGGTGCAAGTCCAATCCCGGTGTGGGATGAAACATTTTTTTTATGGAAAGGACAGGTTAGGCACAGAAGTATACTTATCTGATGGGGAAGGATTCTGCATCCTGTCAGAACTGTAAAATTAAAGAAAATAGGTTAACTGGAGAAAAAACACAGAAACAGATCCGAAGCAGAGCAAAAAAATAATTTGAAAAAAAAAATTTTTAAAAGCATTTCAGCAACTCTTACCTCAGTTGTGTTCTGCACAGGTGCTCATGGAGAGATATTTTCCAGCTCTGGAAAACTCTTTCAACATGGCTATCAATAAAACGTTTGCTTAATAAAAACAAGGTTCTTTCAAAAATGTGTGTGTTTTATAGTCCAGTTGAAGATTTTGTGCCAGTAATGTCACGGTCTTCAACAATTATTTGTATTTATTTTAGATTGCTGTCCAGCATTGCATTACCATGTTCTGTGAAATCTTTATACTGCTTCTGATGCTAATAACAGTAAACTTGGTTAGCAGCATTTAACAGTGAAAGCTGGTCAGAATGACTGCTAAACTAAATGCTAAACTGATTGACTGCTAAAATACTACTAAGGAACTCAATGTTTGCAGTCAGAAGGTCATCTGCTTGCTAATATACTGTTAATATAGCAGTCTGCTTGGGTAAAGGAATTTAATGCACACCCAAGGTGTGGGATGCCACAGTGCACTGCACACAGTGCTAGGTGAGGGATGGGCTTCAACCATGGAAAGGGTGAATTACAGCAGGTGTTTTCACAGAAAAACATAAAAGCTGCTGGACATGATGACTCACAATATGCCCAGCATGTGAATGTAAAGTTACGTGCGGGGTTACATGCTGAAGGAAAATATATCTTATAAAAGGTGATATTAGCTGATAAGAATGGAGGATTTTGTTTAAATGTTTTATAAGGATTAATGGCACATAAGCAGCACATACAAAAAAGAGTGATAACAAGCAAGTGCTGAATACTATCTATTGAATGATCACCAAATGTAGCTTCCTGTAATCATAAAAAATCAAAACTTGTACAGTCATTTAATCACTAAAAATCACCATAAATGTTTCAGTACATGACTATCAACAATCATCATTTTGACTTAAGAAACTGTTAAAAATCACCAAAAATAAACATTAAAGTAATCATCAATAAACACCACTTGGATACTGACCTAATCATGAAAAATCACCAGTGAAAATTTAAAAACTTTTTCATGATCAGATCATCATCCATGATAATAATCATAAATCATCAACTTGGATGATGATGATCAGTTAATGATAATTAGTGGGTGGAATTCATGTCTACCAACCAAAGATCATGATTCATGATCTACTGATTCAGATCAAAGCACCAAATGACAGAGCACCAGTCACTTTACACTTCTGAAAGGGGGGAGGAGCTTAGTGACAGAAGATAAATAGGAGGTTTTGGTGGGAAGCAGAAGAGTTCCAGTTATAATTGGACCTGGAGCTGGAGGAGGGTCATAATCAGTGGTTGAGGGAGTTGGCAGCATCCTAACCAGAGCTGGTGCACATTTGTTTCTTGGGATCACCGGGAGGTTTTGTCATCCTTGGCTTAGTAGCAGTGTGCCAGGGTTGGCAGGGCATGGGATTAATTCAGGGCCCAGGGCACTGGTGGGAGTTGCAGGGGGACAAACAGTCTTGGCTCAGTGGCAGGACACCATGGTCAGGGTGCCATAGTGCCGCTTGCCAGACTTTTCTTATTCAAATAATCAGGGTGGGGGGGAGACTGACTTGAGGCTTGGTTGTCAGAAAGCATTTCAGAGTTACTTGAGGAGAATCTGACAGCTGTGCAAGATGTAGGGTAAAACTGAAGGCAAGAGATCCCTTGGAGGAGTGTGGATGTTATGGTCAGAGGCCACAGTTTCAGGCTCCTGTGGGGGGTTCTGGGTACTTAGTAGATGGGTCAGGCTGGTGGGGTAACAGAGGGTATGGATGGCTGTGCAATAGCTCTGGAGTTGAAAGAGGGTTCCTGGGTGGTCATGCTGTCCTGAGATGTGTACAGATAGCTTTTGGGCCTGAAAGGTTCTCTAAGGATGCCATGCAAAGTAATGTGATTGAAGCTGGTGGTTAAACTGGTGGATGTGGGAATACAGCAATAGGAGTCACAGAGGTAGCAGCAGAGCTATTCCAATAGTCACTTCTTGATTAAGATGACAAGAATGTTTCTATTTTTTAATTCCAGAATTGGATAAGGCTTGTGCAGAGGTGAATTCATCCAACTGGGTACTAGGACCAGTGCTGGGTACAGTATCTATTCAAATGTCCACATGGGGTAACAGTAGTTCCCATGATAGTAAAAACACTGCACTGGAATACTACAGTATCTGCAAGGAATGGAAGAGTGTCATGTAAAAGTAAAATATCTAGTCCAGTGTTCAACCTATCAATTAACAGTATTTAGACCCAAGCATTAATGAATTGAATTTTTGGTGCCAAACTCAATGGTGCTCTGAGACAAATTAATTAAAGTAACCCTATCCATGAACCCCCTATCTCCTAAATAAAGGGATCACACAGCTACTTTTTGTGAAGAATAATAATTTATTGTGTCGTTGTGACAGATTCTTCACCTGGTACAAGAGAAAGAAGGTTGTGCATGCTTACAGTATGGGTTTCTTGCTAGTGAACTGAAAGCGAGCCTTGCCATTGTTTTACCCTTAGACATGGGAGTTACACTGAGCCATGCATACCTCCATCTGGGTATTCAAATGCTTGGCAGTACAGGTCAAAGCAGGGTTGGGGCAGCTGCAAACTAGGGGTGCTAGCTGCACACTCAAGCAGACATATATAGACCGGGTGGTCTGTTTCTGCTGGCACATTAGTATGTCATATGTTCTATAATGGACTAGCCTCACAGGTTTTAAAAAGTACCAAACGTGACCACTGTTTGCCTAAGGCAGATGGGCATGCAGAGTGCTACAAGCGTTTGGGTATAGATCACATTTGGCTTAACAGTGATCTGTGTAAAGTGTTTTGTCCTAAGACACAGAAAAACAGAAAAGTTAAAATACAGACATTATCAGCTCTAGGTCCTCTTTTTTCAAGTCCCAAAGAGTGGTCCTCTACTAAATGGTTGAGACCACCTCTTTAGAATCACCAGGTTCCCTAAAGCACAGTCCACAGAGAAGTACACAAAAGAGCATAAATCCTTGGTGGAGGAATGCTTTGACAAAAAGAATTGCAAGAAAAGGCCAGCAGATGAGTTGTCTTCTAACACTAGCCTTAAAAAGTTAAAGAATGAAAAAAGAATAAACATGATGATAAAGAGATAATAAATTATTTTAAAAGAATATGAAAGGTTTTAAAGGAGATGAAATGCAATGTCATTTTTTTCAGAAATATTACTGGTCCCGAGAGCAGGAAAGGATAGGAAGGTTAAGATAAAGAACATAAACAACTAATTACTCAAATGGTCATTAGAAGAAGGGCTGACTTGCCTCACACATTGGGAAATGTTTTGCAATAATTACAATCTGTTCAGCTACAATGGTTTCCATTTGAGTAGACAGGGAAGTAGGATGCTTGGAAATAACATCAAATAAACTATTGATAAACATTTAAATTAACTCCAGGGAGATTGGGAGTCTAAAAAAGAATCAAAAGATAAGGGAATAAAGTGTAACTCAATTAATGGACTCAAAATAACATCATTAAATGCAAGGAGCCTCAATATTATTAAAACAAAACAGAACTGGAACGTTTACTGGTATTAGATAAAATAGATATGTGTGCCATAACTGGGACATGGTGGGATGACCAATTGCTTTGGAACAAAAATGTTGATGGCTATAAAATTTACCATAAGGATAGACTAGAGAAGAAGGGAGGAGGGGTTGCCCTTTACATTAAAAATTATATCAGCAACGCAGAGTAGAAGTATGATTCCATGCATATTAACCATGAATCATTATGGGTACAAATATATACAACAAGCAATGAAAAAACTACACTTAGGTATGTGTTTTAGGCCCCCAACATTTGGGAGCAATGATATCAAAGTATGAGTTATGAGATATACAGACTAGCAGAAGGAGGCAATGAATTAATAACGGGAGATTATAATCTGCCAGATATTAACTGGCTTACTATGAAATCTGAATGTCTAGAGTGTCCACAGTTTATTGATGCACTATTATACAATGGCAAGAATGAATGCTGTTCTCTGATTGGTCAATCTGGGGCTGGACCAGTGATGTTATCCCAGCACACACATGGATCTAGTCCCAGCACACACACACATGACTGAATGTTATCAGTAAAGAAATCACTCCACATGCAGATTAGGGAGATAGAAAAATTTGCTATTTACTTTACCTATGATTCCTCACTACATAAATTAGTATACAGGCAATTATATTTCTGTACTCACTACAGAAATAGGAGACTACCTTGTCAGCTATCAGTTTACAGAAAATGGTATATTCTAAAAATAAACACCTGAGAGCTTATATTGTTGTAACCACTACAAAAATAGAAGATTGCATCTCCAAATAAAGAAAAATGGTAAGTTGCATAAAAGCACATGCCAGCTAAAAACAGTAAGGACCGGAGCCAAACACAATGAATGAAGTACTCGCAGACAGCAGGCAGTTCATCTACATGGTCTCCATAGCTCCAAAAGGATGCAGTCCAACAATGGTATGAAGAAAAAAACATCAATTTATTCCATAAAAAGACACCAAAAAACAAACAGCCTTCCAGCAGGTGAAACATTCTCCTCCCTCAGTCAAACAGCTGAATGTTTTCGCACATGACTTGTTCTTTCTCAAGAGCCTTGAGAAAGCCAAGTCATGTGCAAAAATGTTCAGCTGTTTGACTGAGGGAGGGTCATGTGTTTCACCTGCTGGAGGGCTGTTTGTTCTTTGGTGTGTTTATATGGAATAAATAGCTGTTTTTATCTTCATACCATTGTTCAGCTGCATCCTTTTGGAGCTACAGAGACCATATCAAGGAAAAATGGAAGACAGTTTCATATTATACCCACAATGCATTGCCACATGCAGTGAAGCCCACCAGGATGGAGCCCAACTCTGCAGAATTCTACAGTAGAGTTATTGCAGCAAACAATGCAATTTTAATGGGAATTAAAAAATAGGTAAAAAAAATACTGAAACCTGATTGGCTGGCATGGGGTACATTAACTTACAGTGAGAGCCCTGTAAGTTAAAAAGTACCAGCCATGCCAACCAAGTGAAGTATCATGGTGCCCAACTTGCCTACTAATTAGCTAAAATGCTCGTTTAGCATTTCAAATCGTCGCCATTTTTTTCTTGCTAAGCGAGAGATAGTGGTCCACTGAAGACTCCTGTGCCAGCCTGAATGTTAAATTTCACAGCCGTCCATTCACACAAGTCACAGCCACTCATGAAACAAATCTCTGTACCTGTCACTGTTTTTTATGCAGCTTATCCAGTTTTTTGTTCTTCATTAAAACCCTGCTATCACTGCTCGCTCATCAGAGGCTCCCAGAGTATTCTCCATTTCTGAACCATGGTCAGCAATGGCTCTACATACAATAGCCCTCAAACTGCTCCCCTGATTTCTCTGCTCCACAGTAGTATAAAACATTTTACATACTGGACGAAGCTGTACAACAAAAACATCACAGAGGTACCTCTTCCACAGTTCAACTTCCGACTGTACTCTTGCCACCCAGAAATGCATGCAACTCCATTCTCACTGCAATGGTTCAACATTTACTCCCCGCCCATGCTCACACTGCCTAACAGCAAATGAGTTTCATGAAAAAAAAAGTGTCTAGCACAGCGCTAACCCCATTCACCACCTTTTACTGACACCAACACAATTTAAAGAAAGAATAAGTGCAAACAATATGTGACACTACAATTGCAATGTAAAAGACTAACATCATAAGTAATAGTACCACATACGGGCAATTCAGCAGAGTGCAGGGACTACTTTCCAGCAACTGCTATTTCTATTTATTTTTTTTAATATTCCACTTTATTTTTCCTTCTCACATTACATTATTTAAAAAAAATCACTGAAACCCCATTTTCTAAGCACAATAATACCCTCCAGGGTGGGCGGTATGGGCAATACCGGACCTTTCAGGGGCTATAAGGCCCTAGGTGGTCCAGTATTGTCCAATACTGCCCGCCCTGTTGGGTATTATTGCTTGCTTAATCCCTTTTGTCATGCAGGAAACCTGTGACACTGTGCTTCATCCTGGTGTGCTTTACTGTGCATCTACATGTAAAGTGCTATACTGCAATCACCACTACCAAAATAGGAAACTGCACTGCTGAGTCATGAAAAATATACAGTAAGTTAACTTTATAATTTACCTAGAAATCCTTGTTGCTGTGTGTAAATCAGCATATTAGCTGTATACTGCAATCACCACTACCAAACTAGGAGACTGCATGGCTGAGTAAGGACAATTTAAATTGTGTTATGTTTGGTAGCCATGGCACTCCAGATATTACATCATGGGTTACAGCCCATCTGATAGGCTAGTGATGCACATGTGACACAGGATCAAATTTTGCAGTATACCCTGGTCCCAGGAATCATTGTTTCTCAGTTCTTTCTGTGTATCTGAGATGGCTACAAGCACACCAGGAGTCCCTTTGTGTGTCCAACAACTAATTGTCTGAAGGTAGGACTACTGATTTTAGAACCACAGATATTTGTTTCCTGCCTTCATTAGGTTTCTCCCTGCTGTTAAGCTTTTAATCCTGACTCAGGAATTTTTATTGATGAAGAATGATTGTTTAATTGAGTCTGTTGTGAATGGTGTTAATTGGTCTCCAGTTCTGTCTGTTAGGCCCTAATTATCTTTGCCCTACTTAACTCAGCAGGGTTTGTTTAGCCATCTTGTGTTGCCTCCTGCCTTTAGCCAGTAATTATTTGTTGTATCTAGTGCTAGAATATTGCGGTGAGAAGAGATTGCATTTACTTAGTTTTGTTCATTTAATTCGATTATTTAATCCTCATTAAGGCTGAGAGGTTGTTCTATTCAAACAGTGGTGCTATATACCGCATATGTGGTCCTGGTTTTGAATTTTGCACATTCCTCTCCTTATCTCACTTGCCCAATGTGACTCCCCCTTCCCAAGTGGGGATCACGTGGCACCAATGATTAATCCAGCTTAGGCACAAATTGGGACACTAGCGCCTAGTGTAGAGATTGACTGGCCCTTTTTTTGCATCGTTCCTCCTTTCAGTTCACATGCACCTGATAGATGCAGCTCTCCCCTCATAAGTGGAGATCGTATTGTGCCACATTCTATCCTGGATTGCACTACACCCCTAGTTAGCAGGGTAGCACACCACTGATCATACACCTCCTCCTCCTTACTGATGGTTTAGGCCCCATCATAGCAGCCGATTACCTCATTCAGCCATGCATCCTCCATTTTTTTCCACCTCCCCTTCCCCGCCAAGGTCTCCCTGTGCAACAGCCTGGTGGATCAGGGGCATTTTCTCCCCCAGTCAGCATCCTTCTTTGGTAATTGTGGCTCCTTCCAATCAGCGAGACATGACCGGACATTTCCACAAACTGGGGCACAGCAGAGCAAGGGGAATAGTTTTCTCTGGGAGCTTTTATTGTCGACTTCACCACTTCATTTGAGGCAGATGTAAAGTAGGGAGCATAAAGGATGTTCCTGGGTTCTTCCCAATTGTGCCTTGTTCCACATGGGTGGCCACCATTTTAGGCCTTTCCTTGCTCTGTAGCCATTTTGATACAAGCACATTCTGCTCATGCATGGCCAGACTGGCGGCCATTTTGGTAGTTCCTTTACTGAACTACACAGCCAAGGGCGTGCAGCTCAGCTGGTCCAACCTGCTTCAAGAATAAAAGTAAAATTTAGTGGAAATTATAAGAAAATCAATCCTCCCTGTTTAAGCATGGTTCTCTCCTCTACAGGAGAAAAGAGCTTCACTCTGTTGTTGCACATACATATTATCTTCCTTAGGGGAAACATTTGGGGAATTTTGAGAGTTGGTACTCCACTCATGTCTCCCGTTATTCAACCATTCCTACTCACTGTTTTTTTTTTTGTAACAACAGTGGTACATTAAGGCATTTTTTTCTTGTACACATAAAGGAATTTATGATGCTGTTTACTACAGTAGATTGTTTTTACCATACAGTGATAGCATTATGGTTCGGTGGGAAGCCTTAACAGTTCCTCCCCATCTGTACTTTCTTTTGTTTCATCTAGCTTCCAAATTTAATTCTGTCCTTTTCTCATCTTTTCAGATGGTGAAGGCCAAGAAATGTACTTCATTTAGTGCCACCTTGTTACCCCACAACACAGGGCCCAAATGCCCTGCATGTTTACAGGATGAGGAGGAATTGTCCAGGGAGCAATTTCCTCCAGCCAATTTAGTTACCAGGGTGTAAGCATTTCAGGGTGGGGGTAACCAGGGGCTCTGCTTATCCAGACACAACAGGCCACAGTGGCCATGATGGAGAGCCAGCAGAACTTTATGGTTTGAGTACTGGAGATGCTGGAATCCCTGACAAAAGCAAGGCCAGCTTCTCCACCCTGTCCTACCCCAGCACCAGATTTGCACCCCCCCCCAACCAGATGGCACGTCAAACAAGCCTGGCATCACTGTTCCATCACCAAAAGGAGATAATGAACCCAGTGACATACCAGATGAAGAGGAGGATTTAGAGTCAGAGGAGGAGGAAATGGAGATTACACAGGAGGCTGTGTCCCTAACTTCAAAACTCTGTTTCTTTGATCTAGTACCAGGCTTAATGAAAGCCATAAAATCCACTAAGGAGAAAAAGTCAAACTTTGGCGCAATGCCCCAACCATCAACCCGCGGACAGTGCTCCTTAACAAGAAAACCGTCTACCATGTGGCACCATCTCACTAAAAGATCCCACAGACAAAAAGATCAACGATATGCTCAAAAAGCTATTTGAAATCACAGGCTTGGTGGCAAGAGCTGCCATGGCTGTGATTTACCCCCGCCAGAGTTGCTGAAGAAATCTGACAACAAAACCAGAGAATAATTACTGGAGTGTACACCAGTTATGGTCAAGTATCTGGGGACATGGCAGTAGATACCATTAAACTGGAAGCCAAGCCCTTACAAAACAGAAATACATTTTTTGGATTGTTTTCAGCTTACTTCTGACTAAATGTTGTTTTTTTTATTTTTTGTGGATTACTCTCAGCTTTTTTTCTGAAACAGATTTTTACCAGAACCAATGAAGATTTATTTAGTATTTAAAAACGCTTCTAAACTTGTTTCAAAAAGTAAGACTAAACATGGCTTGAAAGTAGATTTCTATTTTCAGTTCAAATGCATTTTTTGTAAGGTATCTAGCTGATTTACATATTGAGTACCAAGCCTGCAGTAATTCCTGTGTTTCATTGAAAAGTGCCACACCTTGTAAAGGGTTGTATAGCCATATCCATGTGTCTTCAACCAGTTTATGAGTATACATATCCAAATTTGAAACAAAAATGTTGTGAATTCATTATTGATATTCTATTTATACTGAAAAGAAAACGTTAAAAGTGTTATTAAGTTTAATGCACAATGGGCTTTATTCACCATTGAGACAGAGGGTCCACACCAACGTTGTGTACCCTGCCTGCACAGTAGTGCACAAGCAGACAGCTGCGCACTGGGCAGCAGTCACTACCAGCCATCACCTGTCTGCAGCCCTGCTTCCCGGTGCACAGGACTCTGCAGTGTAGCTGGGGGTGGAGTGGCAGACCCATGCTGGCATCCAGTTGGATGCCCGACCAAGGCCCAGAGTGGATCCTTTGCACCTGTGCATTGGCTGTGCATATGCATGGCATGGTTGTCACAGCACCGTTGGCAGGCACAGTCCCGGGGTGGCTCAAGGGGGGGGTTCCCTTAACCTGCTGTGATCAGTTGAGGATATCTGTTGGGACACGCACCTGGTTACGTCAGGGTCCCTGCTGCCATAACCTGCATCACCCATGCCTGGAACCACACTCCATTGTGAATGGCACTTGGTGGCACCATGCCTGACATGTCCCTCCACCAGCTCTGTTGCTATCCGCACAGTTGGGAGATCGTGCATGTAAAAGACCCTGCTCCATGGCATTCAGACGTAGTGATGCCAATGCACCCGGTTTACATGGCACATTGGCATGGTGAACAGAGCCCATAGTCCACAGTAATGTATTTTTATGTTATTCATTTTATTTCATCATTTTGAAGTAATCCTTACAGATAGTTCCATAGAACATAACACAGAATTATTTATCATATATGGATAATTAAAATAATACCATTGAAAGCTATGCCAAAGAAATCCTGTATTATAACTCTAGAAATCCCATAACCACATTGTTCAAGTCCTGTAAAAGTATCGTTTAGAGCTCATAGGACTATTGTTCTGAGCTCTGAACAGTAGTATTAAGAGCATCATAGCATCACAAGCGGACACATTTATGTAGTGCCATGCTTATACAAGCCATGCTGCCATGACCAAGCTCTTTATTGCTGTCCTTAGTAACTCTGCCTGCTGTGCCCTGTAAACTGAATGTGGATTTATGTAAATTTGATAGTGCACTGTTCCATACTGTATGCTTTCATTCACAATTTTGTGAATGACACAAAGTTGTAAATGAAAGCATACAGTACACACTGCATTGGTCAACAGTTTCTACCAATGGCTTACAGGTGTACGGTATGCTGTCATTCACTGACATCTCAGTCAGCGGGCAGATGAGATGGTGTGGGGGTGGGTTGTGCTGCCCACCAACATATTGGCAATGCTGGGACAGAAGGAGCAGAGTGGGGTGGGGCCTTCAGTGGTTGGGGGTGGGGTGTCCACTGGACTACCAGGGAGGTCCAGTGCTTGGATTTTTGATTATGATCAGGGTGGGGGGGCACTAAACTACCAGGGACTTGTGATTGATTTACATTGGATGGGATTAAGGGATGGGAGGGGGTTACCACTGGACTACCAGGGGTATTCAAATTTAAATTATTATTCAGACGGGGTTCAGGGAAGGGAAGGGAAGGGAAGGGAAGGGGGTACCACTAGACTACCAGGATAGTTTGAATGGGGATTTTTGATCAGATGGGTTCAGGGATGAGAGGGGTACCACTAAACAACCAGGTCAGTTCGAATGGGGATTTTTGATCAGATGGGTTCAGGCACGGGGGGGCACTAGACTATAATACCAGGGGCAGGGGAATGTTTATTTATTATACAGTGGGGCTGGGGGGGCACTGAACTTACATGATGTGGGGGGGGTAGCAATCCTGGGGCTGGCGGCTGCTGTGTTGGTTGAGCTATACAACACATTGTCCCACCTATGGGTGGCTGTGACTTAGGCATGTTTTTTCCATGCTTAACTTTATGCGGCACATCTCTGAGATGTGTGAACAGCTGGCCCGCACGTCTCGGCTGAATATGGAGATGTGCCATGTATTCAGGGGAACGCTCTCTTTGGATGTGCCACATACATTATCTTTGCACTGCAGCGCATCCATAATTGCATAGCACATCGCCCCCTTTTGAATATAACCCACTGGCGCATTTTGGAGATGCGTCACTGCAATTCAGTGGTGCCGGGAGTATCTCCTTTGAATATCTGGGCCATAGTCATTAGCAATTAGAAGCAGTATAATTTACTGTCACTGAACTGTACAGTGTAATGGATAGTCAACCTAAAATAAAAAGAACTGTTTCAGGATTATGAAATAATTGATCAGCACACAATTATCAATTGTACTAGAAGCAAACACATTTTGCAAGAATTTTGTTTTCCATTAGTCAATAATTTATTGATAACGATATCCATGTTAAAATAGATTCACAGAGCTGAAAAATATAGTCACACACCATGAGCATTACCTAAGCTAATTTAAAACTGTTAGGCAGCATAGAAGTGCTATTATCCAAGATAGCCCCAGGTGTAATATGGAATCTGTGAATGAAAATTCAACTTAGTTTAGCTTATCATGGCCAAAAAGGTATCCACACCTAGCCCTGATATATTTAGAGCAAGATGCAAGCACAGTCTAGCCATTTGCTAGAAGTGCAAAGCCATGCACTTGGGAGCCAGAAATCCCAGAAATAGTTACTGGTTGGGGGAATTGCAGTTACCAACGTCCAAGGCGGAGAACGATCTGAGTGTACTGATAAAAGGGGAAGTGAACCACTCAGCCCAGTACAGGAAGGCAGAAGCAAAGACCAACAGAATGCTGGGGTCCATCACAAGGGGAATCACTTCTAGGAGAGGGAAATCACCCTGACCCTTTAAAGGTCCCTGGTGAGGCAACACTTAGAGTACCATGTGCAGTACTGGTGCCCCTACTTGAAAAAGGACATTAAGCTACTGGAAGGGGTACAGCATAGAGCAAAGAAAATGATCCTGGGATTGAGAGATTAACCTTACGAGGAAAGACTGAACGAGCTTAATATGCATCCCCTGGAGGGTAGAAGGGAGAAAGGGGATATGACTGAGACCTTCAAGCACCTTAGGGCCATGAATAGAGTAAACACTGAGAGTATTTTCAGATTAAAAGATGGGACGGAAACCAAGGGCCCAGTTGGAAATTGGAAGGAGGTAGATTCAGGAGGGAACTAAGGAGGCACTATTTCACCGAAAGGGTGGTAACAGGGTGGAATTCACTACCAGAGGAGGGGGTATCATTGAGGTCAGTGAGCAGCTTCAAGATGGGGTGGAACAAGTTCAAAGGGAGGGTTCAAACTGAGGGTGGACATGGGGTGTGGGTGAAAGAAGAAGGAAAGGAAACATTGTTTAACCAGGAGTAGCACACTAAGCCAAAGCAAACTTCCAGATCCAACATGGGAGCACAAGGAAGTTAAGTGACTTGCTCAGGATCACACAGTATGCACCTAGGTGGCTATGGGATTCAAACTCAGGTCTCCAGATCTGCAGCTCAGAGCCTTAACCCACTGTGCCATACTGCCTCCTAGGAAAAACAAAGGAGGAAAAACAGAAGAGGGGAGGAGGGGCAGCTGTGGTCTAAAAGGCTGATGTTCTGCACACTTGAGCAGACTAGATAGACCATAAGACCTATATCTTCTGGCAAGTTCATATGTTCATATTTGTGCAGCACTTACACTCGCCCGGCACTAACGATATTCAAACAGATAGTGCTCACTGAGTGGTGCTGTCTGAACATCAGTCTATATTTGCACAACGCTAAGTGGATCTGCACTGCCAGTGCACAACATGGATCAGGGCTGCATGTGACCACAGGAGATAGTGCTGCAAGAAATGAGATAGTGCCAAGGCTCCAGTGGGCCATATTGGGCACAATCTTGCAAATAAACTCATGGGGCATGCAAGGTGCTAAGGGGTTATCTGTATGCCCATTATAGGCTCATTTTTATGGGGTGCACCAATCCTTTAGCATGCCAGTCAATTTGAAAATCACTCCTTGGTGGTTCAGTGGTCCTCCTATCTGATCACATGTTTGCCACTTAACAGAAATGCTCTGGTTGTCTAGTGGTGTTCCCCCCCAGTCGCCTGGTATACCACTTTGTAATATACCCTGGTGGTCTAGTGGTTTGTGCCTCCCCAGTCCAATCACGAGGTGCACCTCCTTGTAATATTCCTTAGTGGTCTAGCATTCACCCCATCCCTCAACAGTACACCCCCCCTCACCTGCCAGGGACCCCACACACACTCTGACTCCCTTTCCTGTGAAAGCAGTGGCCAGTACAGCAATCCTCTTCGGCAAGTCACTGTCTGACAATTACAGAGTGCAGTCAAGTACATTTCTATGCTGTTATGATCAATTTCAGCTCATCTACTCCATAAATTTCTAAATACATTAAGACCCATTAAATGCACCCTCTTTTTTTAGCCCACCTAAGCCAAAGTTATCAAGCCTGCAGACACATCAGCCAGTCACCCAAAACTCCTTTTAAATAAGCAAAAATGCCCAAACTCCTATAAAATATTAAGTACCGTGTCTTTAAATTTCTGTTTGTGAATTGTTACTATAGCTAAGTTTTTTGTGCAGTCCTCATGTAAGTGGCTGCTGCCTGTACTTTTGTTTGTGTGCTGCTGAGGTTTACGGTGGTTTCTGCTGTAAATTAAAACCATGAGCTAGACTCATGGGCTACCTAGTATTCTAGTTAATAATATTTTATTAAAATTAAAGGTAAAACAGTTAAACATTTGTACATTTGGAAACAATTCATGGCAAGCAGATTCTGCAAGATTAGATTGCATACAGCAAGTCAAAATTCTAACTTAAAGGCTAAAACAACATTTACCTAAGTACTTAAATTCTTATTAATAAGTAAAATTGAATGATTATCTTCCAGCACTGAACCCGGGGCAGAACGGGGTGCTGCTTCTGGTAGTGCTGCCTACAATTTCAGAGTTCACTTCCGGTGCTGTTCTAATGGCTGGAGGAGCAGACAGTGCCTCAGAAGGGATCTGAAGTACACGTGTATGTGTGTATGAAAAGGTCAGCAGTGAGGTAAATTTTAAAGCAAACTTTTTACACTGTGGTTTTGGCCAGTCAAGCTCTAGCCTGTAAGTGTAACAAAAAAAAAAAAAAAACACTGCAGAACTGGTGTCGGAGTGAGGGTAGTATGAAAATGGGATGGCCTTTCAGGGGGCAGCTCACCCATGTGTGCATACGGTGAGCATGCTTTTTACAAGCTATCCTTCCCCCCCCCACCCCAGTACATTTCACCGGAGTGCTTTTTTTTGAAGTAAATCATTCTTTTGTGGGATACATATGGCCAGGCTTGAAGGCTAGTTTTTTTTGGGGGGGGCAGCAGTTTGTTGCCATGGCAATGCATTTTGTGTCAGCCTTGTGTAACCCCTAGGTGGCGCTATCCCAAGGGTTACTACCCCTGCCTGCTTGACTAGTAGCAGGTTAAGGGGCTTGGATATTGAAACGGGTGCCTCCACCCGGAGCTCAGGGTTGTTACTGGTCAAGCTAACCTGGGCATAGCCCTCTGGGACACTGTAACCCCCCTCTTTCCCTTCTACTGGCCTGAATAATATACAGTAATCACTTTTGCATTGACACTTATTCACCATACAAGTACGCACACTGTTTGCACTTACCACCAGGGCTGGTTCCTCTGGCTCGACCCTGGGGATTCCCTGTAAAACAAGGCTATGCACAGCAAATGGCAACAGTACAGTACTTTTGGCACAAACTGGAACCATGGTCAGGTTAAATGCAAAAAGTTAGATCTGATTTATTCAGGGGACTTGAACAAGGGAAGGGCGTAATCAGGTTGATTTGCTAAAAGGCTATAGCAATCAAATAGTCATGCATGTACTATAGAGTCCCTACATAGTCACACACTCTGGGTACCCAGGTGGGGAAGAGGTGGGCTAGCCAGGAACGTTGCCTGGGGTAGGCTGGTGTTGCAGCTGGTTGGGGCCCTGTGATGGAAGAAAGCAACATGCACAACACACACTATTTGTAATCCGGAGCTGGAGGGCTCAGTTCCTGAAGAAAAAGGTAATAAGACAATCAGATAACAACACTTTAGATTTAGTTGTTGTTGCAGGGAGCTACCCTGATGTTTACTCACAATACCAGTACAGGACACAGGCAGGACGAAATCGAGACTGCAGGTTGTTGAGCTGGAGTGCCAGGAGAAACAGGGCCCACACGAATCACTAAGGTGACATTCCTGTTCAAAGCGTTGAGCAGGGGGCTGATCCCCAGGCAGGTCTCTCATCGATGACTTTCACTGTGTAGCGGGCAGTCTGGCTGGGCCAGTGTGACAAGGCCCAGGCCAAATGGAGATGATTTTGGATTCAGTCCATTGGGCTGGATGCAGCTTCCAGCAAGCAGAACACAATTCAAAACACAGTGGGGAACCAAATCGCGACCCGCTAGCAGCACACAGCACATTTACATGTAAGAAAATTCTACTGTACCAGGCAGATTGCTACCGGGTCACAATTACAGAGTATCTGCACAAACCAGGAGTTCAGAGGTAGCTGGAGGTCCTGACAGGCTGATCTCATTCAGTAAATATTCGGTCTTCTTCAGATTTCAAGCCTGGTCACAGTTCAGTGGCATTAAATTGTTCTCACAACTCAGATTCAGTCTGAATAATCTCTCTTCTCCCTCTCAGGGGCAGCAGGCAGACAAGCAGGCCAAAAACTCAGTCTTTCTATGGTTCTTCCGCACGAAACTACGCAGAACGGCTGCTCAACTATCTCGAGCTGTTACTCCTTCACTTCCCAACTCAGATCTGAACTGAAACTGCAAGCAGTCTGGGACTTTCCCCAGGATCAAAAAGGTTTGGTTTGCTGATCTGTCTGTCAGTCACAACAAGGGCTCCCATTCCAGGTTAATTAAGGCACGAAAAGCTCAAAACTACAATTCCTACAGAATTTTGCTCCCACAAAGCCACTGGGGACAGGCTCCATTTTAGAGTCCCCAAAGGCACAGAATAGTCCAATCTGGCAGTCCCTGACCAAGATGGTGGAGATAAACAGAAATGTCCATGCTGCAAAGAAGACAGGTTAGACAAACTACAGTATCATTACCACTCTAATAGATATTCAGCAAATAAGTACATCTTATAACAGAGCTCCCTCTGCACAATTAGCGATGGGGGAATGGAGCAATTATCTGACAGCCCGGGCAGGACTCAAGCATAGAAACACTCAGCCCCCCTCCCAGATTAATTATAACTGCAATCTAGGCAGCTCTTAAAGAGACAGTACACAGGAGCTATACAGGCACTGTCTGGAAATACATTTAAACTTCTAAAACGCAGGACACCAACCTGGCAGTGAGCATTTAGGCAAGCTCAGGGAAGACTTTTCAGGAACCGCCATTTGTAGGGAGGTTACATAGAAACATAGAAGTTGACGGCAGATAAGGACCGCAAGGCCCATCCAGTCTGCCCAGGTTACACCCTTCCCTGCCTGGAGAAAACTTTGTGTCCGCATCAAGTCTGTACCATCACAATATCAAAAATGCAATATAAATGAGACATATATATCATCAGTTTGTTACATTACTACACATTTCAATACACTTCATATTACTACATCCATATTGACAATACTTATGCATATTTCATACAAGTAATACTGATTCCACTATGATTAACATACTTTGAACATTGCAATACTGGTTCACGTTATAACTTCTTGAACATTAAACAATGTATGATGGGGCCCTTCACTATCAGCTAACTTGGGGCTGGATGGGGCAGGAGCACTATGGTGAGAGGGAAGAACAAGTAACCTGGAACTGACCGTCAAGCTCAATTTGGGCAGTGAGCTTGGCGAGACATAAACCCCTTTGTGAACCACATTGAGAGGCAAATCCACTGGCCTCCCAGGGGAATCATAACTAACATGTAGCACTGGCTTGATAGCTTGGCCAGTCTTTCTGGGGGGAGCAGACACAGTCTCTATACTTTCAGCACTAACTTTGGAGCTTTCGTCATTCGTGAGGGGTGCCTCTACATGGATGGGAACATCCAAACCGGGAGCACAGTCAGCTCCTTGCTCTGTAGGCTCTGGTTCCATAACACTTTCATTATCTTCTGATGAGGGCCCAGTTGGCTCATTTTGAGAAGGTTCTGGCAAAATTAGGCTCTGTGGCACCGAAGGGGGGCTGTCAACACTCTCACATTGTTCTTCAGGTTCTGGTGTGTCACCAGGGAGACTCAGACCATCAGCCCCTTCTTCAGGCAAGTCACACAGTTCCACAAAACACGGGGTTACCTCGAAACAGCTGACTCAGTTCAAAGGAGGGGTAATAGGCATTGTCACAATCACTGTCATCAGAGGTGGATTGACAGTCACTATCATTCTGGGCCTGCTGCGGGGGAAGCCTTAAATCTGTAACTACTGTGGTAGGTTGACTCTGTCTCTGTTTCACCGTAGCATGAGTCACCAGCCCAGGAGAGGCAATGTCTGCTGGCTCAACATCAATAGTAACTTGACCGATGGGTAGTAAGTGGTTATGGTGCATGGTTTTGACAGCTTTGGAATTGTTCTCTGGACATACTTTGTACCGGTAGGTCATCTAATTTGTCCACTACTATGTGAGGTAGATGGTGCCACATAGAAACATAGAATTTGACAGCAGCTGAGGACTGCTTGGCCCACCCAGTCTGTCCATTTCCCTACCTAATAGATAAGCTGCAGATCCCAGTTAACCAACAGCCTACTTCTTCCTACCCCCACCCCCTAGAATTGCCTTGTGACTGTCCCATGCATTCTTGAATTCCACCACTGTTTTTGACTCCACATCCTCCTCTGGAAGGCCGTTCCATGCATCCACAACCCTCTCTGTGAAAAAATACTTCCTTACATTACCCCTGAGCCACCCCCCCATCTTCAAATTGTGCCCCCTTGTTCATGCACACCATTCTTTTTCTGAAAGATGCTACCCTCTTGGACTTTGTTGATTCCTTTGAGGTACTTGAACGTTTCTATCATGTCTCCCCTCTCCCTCCATTCCTCAAGGCTGTACATATAAAGCTCCTTTGGTCTCTCTTCATATGTCTTCCGGTGCAGACCCTGCACCATTTTAGTTGCCCTCCTCTGGACTGCCTCCATCCTGTTTATGTCTTTGTGGAGATTTGGTCTCCAGAACTGCATGCAGTACTCCAGATGGGGTCTCACCAGCTGTTTGTACAGAGGGATAAAAACTTCCTGTTTTCTACTGGTGATGCCTCTCCCTATGCATCTCAGTATCTCCCCAGCCCTCCTTACTGCCCTTTCACATTGGTTGCCCACCTTTAGGTCACCTGATATGACTACCCCCAAGTCCCTTTCCATTTTTGTTGTTGCCAGTATCTCACCCCCCATTGTGTACTCTTCCCCAGGATTTCTGTTTCCCGGGTGCATTACCTTGTACTTCTTAGCATTGAATCTAAGCTGCCATACATTTGTTCATTCCTCCAACCTTGCCAAGTCCCTTCTCATCCTTTCCACCCCACCTTGTGTATCAACTCTGTTGCAGATCTTTGTGTCATCTGCAAAGAGACATCATTTTCCTTCCAATCCCTCTGCAATGTTGCTTATAAAGACATTGAAGAGCACTGGTCCTAGTACTGAACCTTGCGGTACCCCACAAGTAACCCCCCTTTCTTCAGAGTTGACTCTATTTACTATTACCCTCTGTGTCCTGTTCTCCAGCCAATTCTTTACCCAGGCTACCATCTTGGGACCCACTCCCAGGCTGGCTAACTTGTATATTAATCTTTTGTGTGGGACTGTGTCAAATGCCTTGCTAAAGTCTAGGTAGGCCATGTCCACAGCCCCTCCCTGATCTACTACTTTGGTCACCCAGTCAAATAAATCTATTAGATTCATCTGACATGACCTTCCTGCTGTGAATCCATGCTGCCTTGTGTACTGTGCCCCTCTGGCCTCTAGGTAATCGACAATTCTTTCCTTCAGAAGTGATTCCATCATTTTCCCTATCACTGAGGTTAAACTAACAGGTCTGTAGTTTCTTGCTTCTGCCCTGCTCCCACTTTTGTGACGTGGAATCACAACTGCCCTCCTCCAGTCCTCAGGTACCACCCCATCCTCCCATGATTTGTTAAAGAGGGTAGTCAGTGGTGTCACTAATTCTACTCTTAGTTCTTTTAAAATTCTGGGATGAATCCCATCAGGCCCCATTGCTTTGTCCACCTTCAGTTTCAAGAGTTCTTTCAGAACCCTTTCTTCTGTGAATGGGCTGGTATCAAATCCCATATCCAGAGTGTTTCTATTGTTTGGTTTAGGTACCTCCCCCCTCTTCATTTGTGAATACTGAGCAAAAATGTTTGTTTAGTATCTCTGCCTTTTCACAGTCTCCCTCTGCCCACCCCCCTCCCCTTTATTAAGCCTCACTATCCCTCTCTTGGTCTTCCTTTGCTCTGTGATGTACCTATAAAAGGTTGTATCCCGCTTCTTAACTGAGTTGGCTATCTTCCTTGTTTGGGCCTTTGCTGTTCTGACTGCCTCCCAGCTTCCTTTTGCTTTAACTGATATAATTCTCTGTCCTGCTCCTTCTGTGATTCCTTGTACTTCCTGAATGCTTTCTTTTTCCCTTGAACCTTCCCTGCCACCTCCTTTGAGAACCATAGTGGTTTCTTACATTGTTTTGTTTTGTTTATTTGCTTCACACAAAGGCTTGTTGCCTCTGTGATGGCAGTTTTGATTATTCCCCATTGTTCCTCCACACCTCCTTCCTGCCCATTTGCTAGTGTATTCCTTAGGCACTCACCCGTTTTGTCAAAGTCGGCCCTCCTAAAGTTCAGTACTTTTGCCTTTGTATGGCTTGACTCTACTGCTGTGTTTATCGTGAACCATACTGTTCGATGGTCGCTAGTTCCCAGATGGCTAACCACTTCTACATCTGTTATCCTCTCTCCAACTCCATTTGAGAGTACCAGGTCTAAGATTGCTCCCTCACGAGTGGGTTCCAATACTAGTTGTCTAAGGCATGCCCCCTATAGGGCATCTAGAATAACCCCACTCTTAGAAGTGACTGCTGCAACTGCACTCCAGTTAATATCTGGCATATTCAGATCCCCCATCAGCAATATCTTCCCTTTTTCTGCCATTTTAAGGATACTTTCTATCATTTCCTTGTCCATTTCTTCCCCTGGAGATGGGGGCCTGTATACAACCCCTGTGCGGATTGTGGTACCATTGCCTGTCTCCAAATTGACACACAGTGCTTCCTCTCCTCCCTGTTTACATTTTTGTTCTGTTGCTTTGATTCCTTCCCTTATGTAGAGAGCTACTGCTCCTCCTCTTTTACCCTCCATGTCCCTCCCGTAGATAGTGTATCCTGGTATGTTTACATCCCAGTCATGGTTCTGTGTGTACCATGTTTCTGTGACTGTCACAATATCCAGATGTTCCTTCTCCATCAAGGCCACTGATTCTGGAAGCTTGTTACCCAGACTATGGGCATTGTTACTCATTGCTCTCCATTTTTTGATGGCTTTACCTCTTGTAGCAACATCCCCCACTGACCTTTCTACCTTGGTCTTTTCCTCATTTAGTACCCTGTTTTTTAGGGGGAGGCTGCAAATTCCCTGCTGCTTATCAGTGCCTCCCCCCCTTGACTAGTTTAAAAGCTTGCCAATGAAGCATTTAAACCGATTGCCCAGAAGACTTGTTCTCTTCCTGGACAGATGTAGACTGTCCTGCCAGTATAGGCTGGTATACCTCTAGGTGGAACCCAAGTCCCCAGTGAAGCCAAACCCCTGTGCTCCACACCAGTTTTTCAACCACTCATTGAATCTCATGGTGTGAAGTACCCTCGACTCACCCATGCCATAGACAGGCAGCACCTCTGAGAAGGATACTGTGTGTGCTACTTGTCTTAGGCCCCTCCTCAACTCCACAAAGTCCTCTTGCACTGCTCTAATCTCATGTTGAGCCAAGTCATTTGTCCCTAGGTGGACAATGACATCCAGCTCAGTCTCCCATGCAGCTGTTCTCATGATCCTGAGGATGCGCTGCCTGTGTCTCCAAGCCATGGCGCCAGGCAGGCATCTTACTTCAGTTTTCCCTGCTCCCCCCAGTTCTATCCCCCAAATAACTGAGTCCCCCACCAGGAGCTGCTTCCTTTTCGTGTGGTGTCCTCTACCTCCTTCCTGTGGGCCTCCCTTGTGACAGTTGTCCGCAACCTACTTAGTCTCCTTTGTGGGTGCATCCATAGGGGAACTATGCTCCCCCAGAATGGTGTATGGATTGTAGAGTAGTACAACTGACTGGGTGTGCCTGTGTTCCACCACCCTCACCCTCCCTGAGCCCACTGTGGTCCAACTGCTGTGCTTTCTTGGCACTGTCTGAGGCAGTGGTTTTGGCCTTAGTGCTCCCTGAGTGGGAGAGGTTCCCTTATTTCTGTCCAGTATGGCCTGAAGACTGGCAATCTCCTTCCTCAGGGCAGAGAGTTGACTGCAAATAGGGCAGCATCTGAGCCTCCAGAAAGACTCCCTGAAGACTGCTGCCCCACAGCCAGTACATTGGACTACTCCCCACATGTCTATCTTCCTGTTTATCCTGTGCAAGTTTTTATTTTTCCGTTTTCTCTCTCCTTCCAGTTATTGTTTTGATATATATATATATATATATATATATATATATATATATATATATGATAGTGGCACAGTTGCACCACTATATTTAGCGTTGAGATGTCACTTCTATGTTAAAGTCAAACTTTTACGCGTTAATAACTTTGGACCCGTTCAACAGATTTGCCTGAAATTTGGTATGTGCGGTGGGGCATGGTAGATTTCTTGATTTGCCAAATGTCGTTTCAGTTGGACTTACGGTCTTTGCGCATCAAAACACTGAAAAATGCAAAATTGTCCATTTTTGGAGGTAGTTTTTGGGATATTGTCTGTGGCCCTGTACGGCCGTTGTATGGCGTGCCACTCTGTGACATGGCTCATTTGAAAGAGCTTCACTGGCCGAACATGCCACTTTTCATTTGGTGAAAAAATATTAATCTGTTCAAAAGTTATTAAACTTTGAAATTCCCATTATATCCTATGGGAAAATGTATATGTACTTTTTGAATGTTAATGAGAAACACCAGATGGCCCTAGGAAAGACCAGATAGCCCAAATTGGGATGACCATATCTCAATCACAGTTTGGTCTTTTTACTTGAAATTTGCAGAGTGTTGAGGGGATGTCATAGAGATGTGAACTATGCTGTTTAGGTGTTGGGGAAATAATTTGTTGCAGAGATATTTAATGACGTAATTGACATTTTTCCCATAGGATTACATTGCAGTCTGTGTCATGACTTTCGGTGCTGTTATCTCAGAAACAAAGCGAGATACAGACTTTTCACTAGGGGTGGTTTAGCCACTAGAATAAAATTTGAAATTGTTGAGTAAGCCTGCTGTGGAATTTTGTCCGTACGTTGCATGGTCCATGAGATATTGTGAAATTACTGTCACAAGGGTTGAAAGAGTGCCTGTCCAGTGTGTTTCAGTGCCCATATCTCTGAAACGGTGTGAGATATGGGTACAGTCTTTTGATGACGTGTGAAGTACTCGCTGTCTTGATTACAATGATGCTAGAATTTTATTTCTAGCTCTTATGGTTCCCAAGATATGCACAAATTACTGTTACAAGGGTTTGGTGCCCTATAGTGCTGCTGCATGGCTCCGTAGCTTTTGTGTAAATGGGAGCGTGGGCCCAGATGCATATTGTTGTGCAAAAATTGGCAACTTGGTGGGAGCTAGGCTTCGCACTCCCACCAATACATCTTTTTTTCTACTCATATTATACTTTTTCAAAAAGTAAGGAAATTCTATGCAAAAAACTGTGTTAATGCTTCATTTAGGGTTAAAGCAAAAAATATCGGGAAATGAGACATTAGGGTTGATCCTCTAACCCCCAGCTCACACACGCCACCCCGATCCTCCACAGATAGTCTGACAGATGTCAGGGTGTCACTGGGGTCATGATGCTTAAATCTCATTCCATTCTCCTTTACTGTATCATGTCAACATGCTCAGACATGGAATATATTATAGGGGTGCGGTCGCACCACTATATTTAGGGATATGAAGCCACTTTTATGTTAAAGTCAAAAGTTTGCGTGTTAATAACTTTGGACCCGTTCAAAGGATTTACATGAAATTTGGTATGTACAGTGGGACATGGTAGATCTCTTTATCTGCCAAATTTCATTTCAGTTGGACTTATGGTTGTTGCCCACCAAAATGCTGAAAAATGCCCTTTTTCCCAGTTATGTGTGCAGTTTTTTGATTTTATCCGTGGATATGCATGGCCATGCAGCATGCTGCTCTGTGACTTGGCTCATCTGAAAGAGCTTGTGACAAGGAACATGTCACTTTTTGTTTGGTGAAAAAATATTAGTCTATTCAAAAGTTATTAAACTTTTAAGTTCCCATTATAAGTCAATGGGAAAATTTATATGGTTATTTTGCAAAAGAAGAATGGGGTTTTGGCTATCTAGTCCTGCCTCACGATCAAAGAATTTGCAGGCTTGTGATCAAAGAATCTTTGATCGCAAGGAATTATTTGATCACGATGGCCACCATCTTGTTTTCACTTTGCAGTCAGAAAAATTCAAATATCTCGACCCGGGGGGACTTCTTAGGTGAAACTATGGTGGGTTTTGCTCAGGGGTCTTCCCTCTATCAAGCCATGTCTGTGGTTTCTTTCAAAATGGTCAAAAAATAGAGTTTTTAACTTTCTTATTCTTTGATCGCAGCTCGCTAAAGATCTTTGACCACAAGCCTGCAAATTCTTTGATCACGAGATTCTTTGCCCGCAGTCTTTGATCGTGACGGTGTGACTAGATGACCACTTGAAGAAAATCAATTTTCTCAGCTCAGGGGTGCCTTATTAAGCTAAATGAGGGTGTGTTTTGCATAGAGGGCTTCGTTCGTTCGAGGCATGGCTGTGGTTTCATGTATTTCTGCCTAAAAATTTACTTTTAACATTTTTTAGTGTTTGATCATGACCCTGCAAATTCTTTGATCGCGAGATTCTTTGACCTTGATCTTTGATCGCAAGGGCACAACTAGATGGCCACATGAAAATTTCAATTTTCTCAGCACAGGGGTCACTTCCAAAGGCAAACTAGTGTGGGATCTACTCAGGGGCCTTTGTTCTGTCGGGTCATGGCTATGGTTTCATGTATTTTTCTCTAAAAATTGAGTTTTAACATTTTTTATTCTTTGATCATGAGCCTGCAAATTCTTTGATTGTGAGATTCTTTTATTGCAATCTGCGATCGTGAGGGAGGAACAAGATGGCCAGATTTGGAGGGACCAGATATCACAATTTTAACAATTTTTCAAATTAAATATCGCGGAAACGGTTTGGTCTTTTAACTTGAAATTTGTAGGGTGTTGACAGCATGTCCTGTAGATGTGAATTATAGTGTTTAGGTGTCGGACAATACATATTTTGTGGTGATATCACGTGGCGCATTTTACGTTTTGCGGACAGCGTTTTCCATGGCGGTAGTGGCTTGAAATTACTAGAGTAGCTAGCCTTACTGCCATGGATGTACTTTTCAGTTGTTAGGTGTGTAGAATGTTAATAGGTGTAGAATTCTGCCAGTGTGACGAATGAATATTTGAAACTTTCACATTTTATATCTCAGAAACAGTTTGGTCTTTTACATTGAAATTTGGAGTATGTTGAGGGGATGTACTGTCCATGTGAATTATGGTGTTTAGGTGCTGGAAAATGAATTTGCTGCAACCGTATTGCGTGACACACTTTATGTTTTGCATATGGTGTTTTGCATTGTGGTACTGGCATCACATTTATAGGGTGCCTAGCTTTACTGTCATGGAGGAAATTTGTAGTGGTTAGGTGTCTGACATGTAAACAGGTGTTGAATTATTCCACTCTGGTGACTGACACTTTGCTTTCTTTCAAGGTGGTGGGCCCCACGCTACCACCCATATGCACTGCCAGCAATACATATGATATTCAGTACTTGCACTCTTATCTTAGGCAGGAATTTTCAAGTTGGTGGGAGCACGGGGCCTGAAGGGCCCGCACTCCCACCAACTCGTGCAACATTCTACTTTTCTATTCTTTCTCAAAAAGTAAGGAAATTCTATGCAAAAAACTTTGTTAATGCATCATTTAGGGTTAAAGCACAAAAAGTCAGGAAATTAGACCTTTAGGGTTGCCATCCCCTCGTGGACCCGCCCATCATCCCGATATTGACAGCTGACGGGGTGTGTCATTGGGGTTGTGAGGCCTAAACATCACCCCATTGTTCTTTACTGTGGCTTGTGAATATGATTACAGGTGGAATGGGGTGATATTTAGGCCTCACAATCCCAATGACACACCCCATCAGCTGTCAATCTCGGGATGATGGGCAGGTCAATGAGGAGGGATGGGGCAACCCTAAAGGTCTCATTTCCTGACTTTTGTGTTTTAACCATAAATGATGCATTAACAAAGTTTTTGTATAGAATATATATATATATATATATATATATATATATATATTATATAATGTGTACACTTATATTGTCAGTGCAGTGTGCAGGAAGGGATATGACAGTGCTGTGCACCTTGCCCTTTTGAGGAAATGATGTCAGAACCCCTGGTATAAAGGAAATGGTACTGGGGTGGGTGGGGTGAGGGGAAGGGGAGGATTTGGGCCCAAACTGTGCCCTCTCAAAACAATCAGCTGAAAGCTCTGACCCACCACTACGATGAGTGTTGACCTTCTTGTCAGCAAGACAACCTACACAACAATTTAACAGAAATTACCCTGCTAAACAAAGAAAAATCAAACAGCTGAGTCAAACAAAGGTAAACTTCCACAACCCCAATACAGCCTGATGATTTGTACGCTGAAAACAATCAGCCCCTAAACAAGTCAGCTGTGCACCAAGAAAGAAACAGTAAACAGTTATTTCAATCCCTCTGGGTTTAAACTCCCAATCTCTAAAGCAGTACTGAAAAACTCCACCCAGAAACCCTTGACTGACTAGTGTCACACCTGTGATGTAAGCATGCCTTTTTGTGAAGATAGTCTGCTCTGTCTGGGTTGAATACACAATCCCTCCACTGAACCCAGGAATAATAATTAAATCAAACCTCAGCCAAGTACAATTCTAAAAGGTGCAAAAATATCCTTACAAATACTAGGTCTCTACTCCAGTGATCAATCACAGTGAAAAGCAAATTCAGTAGTAGTTTACTCCCTCTGCTTATAAAATATCACTCCTGAAATTGAATCCTGCAAGCCTCTTCTTGATTCAAATAAGTAAAAATGAATGTACCAGTAAAACTGTTTCAAACCTCCCTCACAGGTCCCAATCAATATTATGCCTTTCCAGGCTCCCAGTTCTGAAAAATGAGTATGATTGTGTTCTCTGCAGTATAGCAAAGTCTTCCAGCCCCTTCCACCAAAAAGCCAAGGCTTGTCAGCAATTTTATGCTTTCCATGTAGTCCTAGATTATGCAGTAACACATGGTCCCAGGCAATAGTTCTTGATCCTTCACTTTCTTGTCGTGCCTCTCCTTGTTGGCAATGTTTCTCTTGGCGGCCATGGTTTGGGCCAGTTGGTATGCATGGTTCAATTGAGCTTTCAATTTCTGTACATATTGTAAGTAGTTCTCAGCTAGGACCCCATCCGAGGAGACCCCAAAGCAGACATCAACTGGCAGATGAGCCTCCTTCCCGAACATGAGATGGTAGGAGGAGAACCCAGTAGAATCATTTTTGGTGCAATTGTACGTGTGTACCAAGGTGCTAATCTGCTGGCTCCACTTATGCTTGTCTTTTGGATGGAGGGTGCCCAGCATGTCTAGAAGGGTGCAGTTAAAATGTTATGGTTGAGGGTCCCCCTGCAGGTGATAGGGGTGGTTCTTGACTTCTGCACCCCCCACAGAAAGAGCATTTATTTGATTCCTCTGCTTTCAAAGTCTCTGCCTTGGTCAGAGTAGATCTGCTGGGGGGGGGCACCATAGTGGACAAAGAATTTTTCCACTAGCACCTTGGCCATGGTAGAGGCATTTTGATCTTTGGTTGGGAAAGCTTGTGCATACCATGTAAAATGATCGGTGACTACCAACACATTGCTAATATTCTTTTGGTCAGGCTCTAAGCACAAGAAATCTATACAGACTAGCTCCATGGGGGCACTGGTAGTGATATTGACAAGAGGAGCAGTCTTTTGAGGCAGGGCTTTCCTTTGGAGACAATGACTATAAGTCTTGATATGGTGCTCGACATCTGCCCCCCTCTCTCACCAATAGAATCGGGATCACACCAAGTCGAGAGTTCTGTCAATACCAAGGTACCCCATGTGATTGTGGAGGGATCTCAGTACCAAGTGTTTAAAGGTGGTGGGCTGAACCAATTGTTGCTCATCTACTTGACCACTATGGTCCACTGTCTCTCTGTATAACAACTGATTATGCAATTTCAACCTGGGGCCTTCTTTAAAAAATAGGGCAGTTTGCAAGTCAGGGAAACGCAACTTAGACACATCTTTCCCCACATGCAGGGTGTCAAGTGCTGGTTGAATCATAGGATCTTGGGATTGAGCCCACTGAATACTGTCATTGTCAAATTGAGGTAGCTCACTAATACCTAGAGCAGAGAAGTGGCAATAGGCAGCCGGTATGCAGGTATCAGGAGGGACCAAATAATCCACTAGACAGTCAACTGTGTCCGCAGACATCTGTTCATCTCAGTCAAACTTTTGGCACATTGCTCGGATGTTAGGTTCAGACAGCCTGACCCAATCACTCTTGGAAGCTGGCCTTCGTGACAGGGTGTCAGCAGCAATATTGTTCAGTCCCAGTTTATACTCAATGACATAATCATAGGTTGACAAGGCGGAAAGCCATCGGTGCCCAGTGACGTCTAACCTAGCTGAGGTCTGTACATAGGTTAATGGGTTATTGTTGGTCTTCACCAATATCTTTGCCCCATAGAGGTACTCATGAAACTGGTCAGTGATGGCCCATTTTAGGGCAAGGAACTCCAGCTTGTGCACAGGATAGTTTCACAATGACGGGGTCAAGCTCCTGCTGGTGAAAGCTACTAGTCTCAAACCATCCTCATGGTCTTGATGCAGCACAGCTCCTAGGCCCTGCAGACTAGCATCTGTATGCAGCACATAGGGTTTGGTAGGGTCAGCATAGGTGAGGATGGGGGCATGGGTGAGCTGGTATATGACTTTGGTGAAGTCTGCTTCAAATTTGTGTGTTTAGCAGGGCCCAAAAGGTTCACCTGTTCAGAAGTACACTTTCTCAGGTTCTTTGACAGACCCTTTTTTGTATTTATGGTTGGTAGGGGGGGTAACCCTGGGTAAGATTCAAGAGTGGGTGAATCACCTTGGAATAGTCTTTATGAACCTGTGGTAGTAGACACAGAACCCCAGAAAACATTGTAGTTCTTTCAAGTTATGGGGCTGTGGCCAAGTAGTCAATGACTCAACCTTACTGGAATTGGTCTCTATCCCTTCTGCAGATACTATGTGCCCCACATACTTCACGGAGGTTTGAAAAAACTGACACTTGTCGATGGACAACTTGAGGACGAAGTCTTCCAATCGGTCCAGAACTTTAAACAGTCAGGTCTCATGCTCCTCTAATATGCGTCCGAACACATTGACATCATCTAGGTACACTAGGCATTCCAGCAAGTTCATATCTCCCACCTCACGTTCCATCAGTCACTGAAAGGTGGCCGGGGTGCCCGCAATCCCCTGTGGCATTCTCAGGAATTTGTAGAACCACAAAGGACAGATAAAGGCTGTTTTCTCATGGTCCTCTGGGGCCATCAGAATCTGGTAATATCCACTGTGAAGATCCAATACTGAGAACCATTTGCTCTCATTCAAGCAATCCAGGGCATCTTGTATACAGGGCATGGTGTATTGATCTGGGATGGTCCACCAGTTCAAGGTTCGATAATCAAAACACATCCTCACAGACCCATTCTTCTTACATACAACCACAATGGGAGAGGCATATGGGCTACTTGATTATTGTATCATACCAGCAGCGAGCATTTCTTTCAGGTGTCTTCTCACATCGTCTATATCCGCTGGGGCGAGGCATCGGGATCTCTCTCAAAATAGCTGGTCATCATGCAGGTGTATGTGATGCTCTGCACCCTGGACACACCCCAAGTCCCATTCTTTTAATGAAAACACTTGGTCTCTCTAGGCGAGTTTCTTGCTATTTCTAGCCTTCCATTCAGCTGGCAACGGGACTCACCAAAGTCAAATAAGTCTGGGATCACGCTCTCCTTTTCATCAGAGTACTTGTTGCTGGGCAATACGGCAGTGTCTGTGCACTGTACTGTAGCTAGGGTGCACCCTCTGTTCTCCCAGATCTCCCGATCTGACACATTCTGAATCTGAACCAGCACTCATCGTGCATAGGCGTGGGCACAGGGAGGCAAGATGCTGGGTTTGACCAACAATCCCTCTGGCAGATTTCCATTACCTGGTGCATCCAACATTAATATTTTGTTCTTGAGATCTTTCCAGAGGTGAAACTCCCTGTGAATGGTACACTGGGCATTGGGTGCCAGTATCAGAGATTCAGGATCCTTCTTCCACATGATCCCCACAAGTTCATCCTGGTCTACTTCCTCAGGTTACCATTGCAAATTGTAGGCCAGTTTGATCAGAGCTGGAATTCTTAGGGCCTGCCCAGTCCATTGCCTTGCTTCTCATGACAGAGTTGTGCCAGTCTCCCAAACATGTGGGCATTTGTCGCAATTAATAGAGGAACCCCATCATACAGTCCAGTAGGGGGACACACTAAGGCAAGTATCTCCACTTGTTTATCTACTCCAGCCACTGAGGTAGGGAAAGACAGCTAGATCTGAATATATCCTGAATACGGATAAGTCTTCTCGCTCAACCCCCACACATGTAAGCCTTCCAAGGGTTGTAGGGGCACATCCGGCAGATGCTTTTGATACCAGTCTTGGAACACTATGGTCACTTGAGAACCACTGTCAAGCTTGGCCTGGGTGGATACACCGTTCATCTTCACTGTAGTTTCCATTGAGGGACCCACCATCTCGGACCACTCAGGTGATGCAGACTTGGATATCGACTTGGCAGTGGCCTTGGACAAATAACACTTCTGAGTGGCTCCACCTTGCGGCCGGTTATTGCTCCATTGCAGTCAGGCTAGTAGCCTAATAGTAACCTTTCTCAAGTTTTCCAGTGAGTGACAGGTGAACTGGGTGTGCTCATCCTCCCCACAGTGGTAGCAAAAATTGGGTTATCTAGAGTCTCTGAGTGGTTGCGGGCCGTCTCCCTGCTTGGGTGCATCAGGAGCACCTCACGGCCCTTCTTTGACTTATGACTTGCGTTCTTGATCCTCTGGACTTCCACCAAGTTTGGAGGTTTGTGTGGCTCATAGCAGATCACCCACCAGGGCTCTCAATTCTCATACTTCTTCCAGTAGGTTACCCTCAGTCCGGGTTTCTGAGGAGACGACGTGCACCCCCACCCCACCAGGTGGGGTCTCGCTCTTTAACTCAGGAAGTGCCTGGTAGAGGTTAGTATCTCTGGCCACCTCAGCAGCTTGTTGACTGACTCTCAACTCAGTCAATTCTTTAATTAGTTCTCTCATCTGCTCCACCTCAGTCTTGTCACTTCTCTCAGGGGTCGGGCAGGTATGGGGAACCCCAGCATAGGGCTCCCATCCCTCTTCATCATTCTCTGCTTCACGAATCTCTTTCATGAGGTGACAGTACTTGTGAGGATTAGCCTTCCTATCTTGCAACTTAAGTTTTAGCATCATCACACTAGAGTACCTGGCTGACTTGAGAATATGGTCCAACCTGACTTGATTCAGTTCACTTGCAGGCACCCTTCCTTTTCTGTGAGCCCTCTGCAGAGCCCTCTCTATTCTGGTAACAAACATAGACAACTTCTCATTCTTCCATTGCTTGGCAGATTTGAATTTCCACAGTAAATCATCCCCCGACTCAGTGCTTCCAAAAACCCCCTCCAATGCAGAGAGGTATTCAGTCGCAGTAGCCTCGAGGATAGTGGCTCATACTAAGCGAATGGCCTCCAGTGCAGGGCCCCTAAAACTTTCCATGAGTCTTTTTCTTTTCTCCCCCTTAGAGCACTGCCACTCCTGGACCAGGGGAGTAGCATAGTCCATCCATGTTTCCAGATCATCCTACCCTACGGGCACTGGGACTGTACCTGAAAAAAGTTTAAGTCTACGGTATGAATCTAGGTGCACAGATGGAATTACTATGGGGGAGGCGACCACAGGGGAGACCCTAGGGGAGGCAGGAGATGCCATCAGGGACTGCAATGGCGCGGGTTCTTCAGAAAGGTCTAGCACCTTCACTAACTCTTGGGTGGTTTGCCCCTCAGAAGCTAACAACTTAAACAGCTTGTCCTTGAACCCCTCTATGCTGGGGGATCCTCCTGGGGTAGCCTGATCACTGTGCAAATGGATGACCCTCCACCCCTTCTGGGACCCTTCTGACAGAATCATGGGGGGTACTTTCTCTGGATCTATAGGGGTGCCTCAGGAGAGGAGGACCACCATGGTCTGGTCAAACAGGTCCGAATCCCTCCCTTTCACTTCAACCTTCCCCAAGCGCTTGCTCGACAGTCTCTACAATAACAGCATTAGTGGTCCCTAATGGGACATCCATTAACAGGAGGGCCTGTTGGGGGTCTACCCCCTGTGCCTCGCTCCACCCCATCATTCGGTGCACTAACAGCTTGTGGGGGGCAATCTTGAGTTTAGGTGTAGCAAGCTCCTCCATTTTGTCAGCAGTTCTAAACATACTAGGGTAATTCCCACCTCCGGCCACTAGAACGCACAAAAACCCAGCGGTGAGCTTCCGAGATGTAACCCCTAGGTGGCGCTATCCCAAGGGCTACTACCCCTGCCTGCTTGGCTAGTAGCAGGTTAAGGGGCCTGGGTACTGAACGGGTGCCTCCATCTGGAGGTCAGGGTTGTTAGTGGTCAAGCTAACCTGGGCACAGCCCTCCGGGACACTGTAACCACCCTCTTTCCCTTCTACTGGCCTGAACAATATACAGTAATCACTTTTGCACTCTTATTCACCATACAAGTACCCATACTGTTTGCACTTACCACCAGAACTGGTTCCTCTGGCTCGACCCCGGGGACCCCTTGTAAAACAAGGTTATGTACAGCAAATGGCAACAGTACAGTACTTTTGGCACAAACTGGAACCACAGTCAGGTTAAATGCAAAAAGAGTTAGATCTGATTTATTCAGGGGACTTGAACAAGGGAGGGGCGTAATCAGGTTGATTTGCTTAAAGGCTATATCAATCAAATAGTCATGCATGCACTTCAGAGTCCCTACACAGTCACACACTCTGGGTACCCAGGTAGGGAAGAGGTGGGCTAGCCAGGAACATTGCCCGGGGTAGGCCGGCGTCGCAGCTGGTTGGGGCCCTGTGATGGAAGAAAGCAACATGCACAACACACACTATTTGTAATCCAGAGCTGGAGGGCTCAGTTCATGAAGAAAAAGGCAACAAGACAATCAGATAACAACACTTTAGATTACGCTGTTGTTGCAGGGAGCTACCCTGATGTTTACTCACGATACGCAATACAGGACACAGGCAGGACGAAATCAATACTGCAGGTTGTTGAGCTGGAGTTCCAGGAGAAGCAGGGCCCACACAAATCACCGAGGCGTCATTCCTGTTCAAAGCGTTGAGCAGGGGGCTGATCCCCAGGCAGGTCTCTCGTCGACGACTTTCACTGTGTAGCATGTAGTCTGGCTGGGCCAGTGTGGCAAGGCCCAGGCCAAATGGAGATGATTTCGGATTCAGTCTGTTGGGCTGGATGCAGCTTCCAGCAAGCAGAACACAGTGGGGAACCAAATCACGACACACTAGCTGCACACAGCACCTTTACATGTAAGGAAATTCTACTGTACCAGGCAGATTGCTACCAGGTTGCAATTACAGAGTCTCTGCACAAACTAGGAGTTCAGAGGTGGCTGGAGGTCCTGACAGGCTGATCGCATTCAGCAAATCTTCGGTCTTCTTCAGGTTTCAAGCCTGGTCACAGTTCAGTGGAATTAAATCATTCTCACAACTCGGATTCAGTCCGAAAAATCTCTCTTCTCCCTCTCAGGGGCAGCAGGCAGACAGGCAGCCCAAAAACTCGGCCTTTCCACAGTTGTCCCAAGCAAAACTACGCAGAACGGCTGCTCGACTATCTCGAGCTATTACTCGTTCACTTCCCAAGTCAGGTCTGAGCTGAAACTGCAAGCAGTCTGGGACTTTCCCCAGGATCCAAAAGGTCCAGATGGCTGATCTGTCTGTCAGTCACAACAAGGGTTTCCCCTCCAGGTTCATTTAGGTGCCAAAAGCCCAAAAGTACAATTCCTACAGAATTTTGCTCCCACAAAGCTCCTGGGGACAGGCTCCATTTTAGAGTCCCCAAAGGCACTGATTGGTCCAATCTGGCAGTCCTGGACCAAGATGGTGGAGATAAACAGAAATGTCCATGCTGCAAAGAAGGAAGGTTAGACAAACTACAGTATCATTACCACTCTAATAGAAATTAAGCAAATATGTTCTTCTTATAACAGAGCTCCCTCTGTGCAATTAGCGATTGCAGAACGGAGCAATTATCTGACAGCCAGGGTGGGACTCGAGCATAGAAACACTCAGCCCCTCTCCCAGATTAATTATAACTGCAATCTAGGTGGCTCTTAAAGAGACAGTACACAGGGGCTATACAGGCACTCTCTGGAAATACCTTTAAACTGCTAAAATGTAGGACACCAACCTGGCAGGGAGCATTTAGGCAAGCTCAAAGAAGACTTTTTGGGAACCCCCATTTGTAGGGGGGTTACACTTGTTTCAGAAGTAGAAATATATTTCTGCTGTGTGAACTCCTCTGACTGTCCCAGAATTCAAGGTAGGAGAAGACACTTCCAATCTTCCCTTCCTGATCACCGTTCTGTCTCAGTTTTACTGCTGCTAAATTATGATTTCCAGAGTGACACTTCTGGTGAGACTTAAGTTTTCAGGTAGAAAATGATGAGAAGACAATGTAACTTGGGATGGTTATTTTGGTCAATGACCTTGCTGCTCTCCTAACAGCTACTGATCGGGGTTTTTGTGCATTGTGTAAGGCTCACAGAGTCTCCACCTTCTTAATATGCAAAATGCCCACCCTCAGGAGTCTGTGGTGAGTGTCCATTCCAGGAACCCATGTATTTACCGGCAGAACACTAAAATAAATATCAGTGTGAAAGCTAGTGTTTGGAGCAATAATAATGGAATCAGAGCAGAGGAAGAAGGACATGCATAAATTAAGGTAGGGACAGGGCAAGATTAGCATTGTTAGAACACTAAATTGTGAACTGTGAACCCAGGTTCAAATCCCACAGCAGCTGCTTGTTAACTGTGGCCCTGAGCAAATTTTCACCTCCAAGTGCTTCAGTCCCTCCCAGTTAAGTAGCAGTAGAAGCTAGAGTCCCAATGTAAATGTGAGCCTGCATGTTAGTTATGCTATCCTGGGTTCATAATTTGTGTAGGTAAAAAAAACAACCTAATTCTACCCTTCATGTTCCTCAATTTCTTTCATCTGCTCCAGGCAGCAAATGCAAAAGAAATGAGAATGTTTCTGTTGCTGAGGGGAAATGTGAGCTCAGATCAGTCTCGCCTCCAGTTTTTTTTTCCTATATATAGCACCGACAGATGCACAGTATTTTCTTCCAATAAGTATTTTAGCTCCAGTCTTTCTGACCTGCCTCCTTCTGGACAGTTTGCAGCTTTTAGACTAGGCAGGGAAAATGGGCAGAATGGATGGACCAAGTGGTCTTTATCTGCCATCAATTTCTATGTTTCTATGGTCTCCCCATCCCTGTCACCCAGTTGCTCTTGTACATCCGTCATCCTCTACCACAGGACCATAGAAGTATTCAGTCAGCAATGCTTTGTGTGCGGGAGGTCAGACTGCCATCCAACTGCAGTCAGGGTTTTTTCCACCCTTTTTATGTTGTCTTGCGCACTCGCAAGCAACATCTTGTGGTAGTAACAGCACAGTAAGAGGTGTGTCAGTGTTGTCGAATGCAGGGCACGCTTTACTAGGTTCATGCCTCATTCCCCAATTAGCCAGCATGCTAGCACTGATGCAAAATTTATGTAAGGTGCCACCAACTTGAAAGAAAGGTGCAGCTGCAATCAGAGACAAGCTCGTCATGCAGCAGCAGAGATCACACACCTCCCGTACGTGCCTTTCCTGGTGAAACATTTCAATAAACATGGTGCTGGCTCCTGCTGCCACCACACAATCCCCAAAGTTAAAGCTGACATCGAGGGTGTAATCCCCATGTCAGAATTTCCTCCACCCACCAACATTATGTGGCACACTGGGAGCCCACCCCACTGTGCCACCGCTCAGACAAAGCAGACCATGTCAGCATGTTCCCCCACCCCCATTGTGTGGCACACTGGGAGCCCACCCCAGGGTGCCTAACAAGCCATCTCACAATGTCTGTTTTGTTTTTTTACCTGATAAAAAGAAAACTGTCCCTTGTTGTCTGCGGTGCCCCCCTCCCCTAACCTTCACCCTCCCTCTGTGCACCCCACTTCTCCACCACCACCCCCCCATCCCATATTTACCTCTGGATGTCTGGTGCTGTGATTTTTGGTGGAGATGGAACATGTCTGGACTCTTCAAAGCCGAACTGCAAAATTAAGAAATGCCGGTAAGCTGTATAATGGCATCAATGGGGGGGAAGTCCACTTAGGTGGGTATCTCAGCTATTTTTTAGAATTTTGGCTCAAAATTTTCAACATGGGGTTCTTGAGAACCCACCTCATGCACTGTCATCTAGTTATTCAGCCCTGAAAGGTGATTTCGCTTTCACTGTGCGGAATCACATTTTGGGATCGATTAACAAAACAACAGTGCCACTGTTTATGAGCAGAGGTCCCAAAATGCCTATGTTGAAAAGTTGGTTAAAAAAATCCACAAAATAATTATGTTACGGGCGTGCATTGTGCAGTTTCTTTGCACGCTCGTGACTTCACCAATTTTTCATATTTTCACTCCAGATGTTCAACATTGCCAGTTTTTTTACACCTCCTCATGAACAGTATAGCTGTCATTATTCACGTCCTGCCCGAAATGTGTTTTTGCACCTGTGTCGCCAAATGGTGCAGTCACTGTGCAAAATCACCTTTCGGCTAATGAACTGATAGTGCCACTGTTCATGAGGTGGGGTCTAAAAAGCCATGTTAAAAATTTGGAGTAGAAAATATAACTCGCCAGGGGTTCGATTTTCAAACCATAAAAAGCCCACCCTGTAAAGACTGACAAGTGTCAGGGGTGTGACTTAGGATTGTCGGCTGTAATGTTCATGCCATTCCATCCCCACCCCCACCCAGCAGCCAGTGACAGGCATCCAGGTGTGCCTTGGACTCTTCAGCCCCAAAGTTCATCCCATTCTCCTATACTGCACCCATCTCAGTGCATTTCCTTATGGAAATGGGTGAGCATAACACCTGAAGACCCCAAGACACATCACAACACGTGTTGGTGTCAGCAGGGTGAGGTGAAATGGTGTGAGCATTATGGCTGACAACCCAAAGGCACATCCCAATGCCTGTCAGTCTCTGCAGGGTGGGGGTGGGGTTGGCGTCAGTTCAATACTTCACTGCCATTCCTATTATGCATCTCTCTAACTCCTGCACTACCAGTGCCAATGTCAGCATGACAATACTCGGCATTGACAAATGCTTGTTCTCTTTGGGTCCACGGTGTGGGCAGTGACACATTGTGTTCCATTGTTCTGTGCCGCAGGACCATGGAAGTGCTCAGTTGACAGTACGGTGTGTGCAGGGGACTGTGCTGCTATCCAACCACAGTCAGATTTTTCCCACCATTTATCTCTCCAGACCAACATGTGGACAGTGACTTAGGTGCTGGCCCACCTGGCCCACCTTGTCTGCCTGTAAAATTCCTCTAATAGTTCTCCCCAAGCCCCTATTGGGGCAGGGGTCATCATCCACACTCCTCCCTTATCAGTAATACCCATGTGTGCATCCCATGCATTTTCTTTTTTGCAATATACTGTGCTTTTTCTCTGCTGCCGCATCTCTCGGGAGCTCAGTGCCCACCACCTCTGTTCACCATCTGCACCCAGAGCTCCCCACAATGGGGATCCAATTCCAGGCTTACTCCCTACTGGGTGGAGTCAACGGCCATACCAGCTCCTGCAGACTTTAATTCAGGAGCCCAACAGGCACCCCCACCAGGAGAACCCTCTGGCTTGCCCCCCAGGGTATGGCCACAGAACTGAGCTGCCCCTGCGAAAACACGTAGCTCAGTCACCTAGCAGGGACTTAGAAACATGACCCAGTTATGGAGAAGTGAGGCGCTGAGCAGGGACCTAGGAGGCCAGGTGATGGAGAGGTGTGGCATCACTGAAGGAGCTGGCAGCATTTTTACAAGCTTTCATCTCTGGGAGATATGACTTGACATGTGTTCTACCCCCCCCCAAGATACTCCCAGAGCTAGAATTTAATGGTATTCTGCCCTGTTTTGCATACCAGCTTTCAAGGCAGAATACCATTTTCAGCATGCTTGTATTGCAACTGGAATACCGCTACTCTGTTCAGTCTCTCTGTAGTTTAATCTGTAGAATGCTGTTTTGGATAGGTGGAATATAAGACTTTGAGATGGAATACCAAATTTAGGGTTTTTGGTATTATGCCTACCAGATCAGATTATTTTCTTAATTTTTACCCCTGACTCCCTCCTCCAGCCATTTAGTGGGATGTGTTCACCCCTCTCTATGAAGGAGAAATGTCCTAGGGACACTCAGTACTCCCTCCCACTGCCAGCCTCCAGCGACCCATGTCTGTTCCTTAATCCAGGGCACTGGCCTAGAAAGCTGTACTTCTATCACCATGGTTACTAACATTTCTTATATTCAATATTTATACCTACTTGCCAACACTTAGAAAAGACTGAGACTTGAATTTGTTACCTGGATTCTCCAGTCCCCAAAAATACACAAAATGTAAGTTTCTTCTGGGGTGGGGGTGTCTAGTCTCCACACAGTCTTCATCACTATACAATGCAGTATTTTAACCCTGAAAACCACTGAGCACATACTACAATTTATTGTGCATATCAGCTGATACTGCTGTTGGAACTGACACAGTGAAGCAGTTGTTTCTGACACACAGAAGTCATAGTATAATCTCTGAGGGTAGAGAGAGGGGTGTGGTGGTGGTGGTGGTGACGATGTGGAGGTTGTTGGAAAGAAAGATAGCGGGATGGAAGGGTATCAGTCAGCAAGAATGTGGTCTGTGTATGGGGGAATGGCAGGGAGGTCACAGAAGTGCAGCGAGCAGCCACCTTGATGGCCCTGCTGCAGCACATCATGCTGCCGTGCTGATGACATGAGTTTGGAAACAAGCCCAGGATATTTTGTTGGGAGGCAGGCCATGGCCAAGACAGCTGCCACTCAGCAGTGCGTCTCGGTTGAACTCTGTCCCCAAAGTAGTCCTCTGAGACTCAGCCAAAGGGCTTGCTCTTGCCATACCAAGGATGCTGTGGCTGTGCGTAGCTGACACAGGTAGACAGTCCCACCAGGGGAGGAGGGAGGACAAACAAAACAAGGGAGAAAAATCTGATAGCTGTCTGAATGATGACTGAGTTTGGCCTGACCAGGAAACATATATGAACAGGGTAGTGTGAGCTAAGTTAAAGCGCTGTCTTAGGAAACATTGCAGGCTCTAACCCTGCTAGAGCTTTAAACTTACAATGTGACCTCTGCTCCAGTTCACTCAGCTGCTGAAATGGGTAGAAGTAGAACCCCACTGGAAACAAGATGTTGCATCTCAACTGAGCTAGCCTGGGTAAATCAACTGTAATTAAAATGTGATATTGTTTAACCAAGAGAGGCACACTGAGTCATAACTTGTTTCCAGGTGTGACCTGGGAGCACAAGAAAGTTGAGTGACTTGCTCAGGGTCACACAGTGTGCAAGTGGGAGCTGATGGGATTCAAACCCAGGTCTCCAAGTTTGCGGCTCGATGCCCTTAACCATTATGTTATACTGCCTCCTAAACAGGTTTTAAAGTGAGGTGTAGAGTACTGGTATTGAAATATTAAAGTGCAGAAATGAATGCTGATAAAAGACAACCCTGGAGAAAGGTTTATGGGTTCAGTTGGAGGCCTTTTATGGATGTAAAAGTGTCACCTCATGATCTTTCTAAGGATCCGGATGACTGCATACCAAAGTTGAGCAGTTCTGTTGACTTACAGATGCAAAAAGGTGACACTCTTAGATCCTTAAGAGGCCCTCCAAATGAAAACATAAAATATTTGTAGATTGCTGACTGTATTAAATAACAAAAAAACATCTTTGGTTAAAATGCTGACAGCAGAAGTGGTCAGCGAGAAGCCAATTACAGTGACTCTGCAAGTAAGGTACTCCTATGGTTGTAAGAGTACCTCATGTACAACTGAAGGGAGGGCAGTGACCGGCCAGGTTTGCCCCTGTGATCAATAATGACTTCATAAAAACAAATAAGTGTGGTATGAAAAATACAGTGCAGTGGTACACAAATATAGAATGGTTTCATTTGGGACCATCCTGTTCCCGTCAGCTCCCCCCCCCCCATGCTCTTGGATAGCTCTGTTTTTCGACCCAAGGGGCTACCATACTTTTTTAGTGTCCCACACTCACAGCTGAAGAGAAGGAGCATTAGGAGGGCATTGGTATCAGAGGTAGCCAGGATGTAGCCGATGGAGAGCACACTCCCGACAGCAGACTTCCTGTCAGATGAAGTCAGGTAAATCCCAAGGCATAGACAGAATACACCCTAGGATCATAATGGAGCCAAAGGATTAGCTTGCAGGGCCATTTGCACTAATCTTCCTTAAGTTTGTCTAAACAGGTGTGGCAACTTCGGTTGCAAATTAGTTTGTCTGATATTACTGGGGCAGACTGGATTTGTAGCTGATAATATACTGGTTAGTGGTAGACACAGGGGTCGGAACATGGCATGGCAAAGCACCAGTTTCTGTGACACCTTGTAGTTATACTTTACTAAATCATTTTTCCTTGGTCTGTGGAGTACCTTACAACCTGTCAGATAAGTATGCTTTACCTGTTTTGCCTTTCCTGACTTATCTTTCTCAAAGAAGTACAGATCCTTTGTGATGTCTGTTTTTCTTATTGTACAGGTTCCTGCCTAATTGAGATCCTTACCTTAGGCTCACCCAGAACACGGTAAGCAGTATCTTTTAATCATTGCATATACAATAAATGAAGTAGACTAACAGTACAGAATTAGATTTTACCCCTTTGACTCCACTGCAGCTGTTGTTCCTCACATCATCCTGTTTATAAAAAGGTCAATCATTTACAGGTCTGAACAGACACCACAACTTATCTGTAAGATACATAGAATTGAAACATTGAAGGTAATTACTGAAGACGTTTTGGTTTTTAAAGCTCATCTATTTAGGAGGTAAAGGTGGATACTCCTGTTTGTATAATTTTGCTCTTGTGAAATGTAACAGTCAGAACTAAAATCCTCATGGGCCAATGCGGTAGGTGCATAACCTGCATAATAGGCTGCTCTTACAATGTGGCTTCCAAAAGTAGGACAGACATGTCACCTCTGGTGGTTTGGAGCATGCTTTAGTGCTCCTGGTAACTGTTAGGAATAGGAGAACCTTCAGGATCATGGCGTTAATGAGAACCAATCTGCTGTTTGTGTGGAGCTGTAAAAGTGGTTAATTGCAGTTATTGAAGTGCTTTAGACTGGAGAGTCTGTCCCCATAGTGTGCCAAAAGTGCCATGTGCAAGATGGCCTCTGGGGCTTAGCTGCATGTGCCAGAGCTCTGGATTCATGGTGCATGCATGAGAACTGATAGTGCCAGGGCTGTGGCAGGAGTTCAAATAAAGGGGAGATATATGCGCTATAACCTTAGGGCTACTAGTGGCTGAACAAAAGATCAGAAAATTGTGGGCAGGTAACTGACAAGCTGTGGTCGCCATTTTGGCCCGAGGCTAGTACTGGGGGTTTCCAATGGGCATTTGATTGGTGTGAGGCATCTGGGCTAACAGAAGCCTGTTTCTTGCTGTTCTGAAGCCAAACACCAGGCTGCATTAATTAAGATAGTGGGGAAGCTTTCACTTGATGACTAATCAAAGAACAACTAGCAGAGGTTCAGAGATGCTGTCACACTGGCTGGAGAACTCGAGAGCCCTGCTAGTGGGGGCTCTTGCTCTTTCAGGCAAACCACAGTCTGTGTCACTGCTGTGCGGCTTTCAACTGGTGGCTAATCCAGAAACCACAGGTTTCCTCAGTGTCAGTGGCTCAGCAGGTAACATATTCGCCTCTGAGGCCAAGAGATCAGAAGGCTCTGGGTTCTATCCCCACACCAGGCACTTGGGTTAATATCCCAATACTGACACTATAGTGCAGCATAAGGGGGGTGCTGCACTCCTGAGGTGCCGTCTTTCGGATGAGATGTAAACTGAGGTCCCATCTGCCTGTTCTGGTGGTTGTTCAGGTGGATGTTAAAGATCCCATGGCACTTCTCGAAAAGAGTAGGGGAAATTTCCCGGTGTCATGGCCAAATTTCCTCCATTCACTAGAAATATCACCAACAGCTTAATCTGTTTCAGTTTCCATCTGTATCCCCCACCCCCGGGTCACCCCTGAAAAATGGACTTCTAGTCTCAGTGGGCTTACCCAGTAAACAAACTTCAATAAATAAATGGGTTCTGGGATGACACCATGTTGCTGGAGCACGCGAGAGTCCCGCTAACAGGTGGGCCATTGCTCCTTCAGGCAAACAACTCTGTGTAACTGCTGCCTGAGAGATCACAGAGGTGTGGAGGCTTCAACTCAGTCACTCAGTAAGCCAGCGTTAAATAGCAGCCTTGAGAGTCACGAGGTGAGAAACTGTCTAGAGGAGGAGTAGCATGCATTAAGGGAGACAGAAAAGAAACTGCATGTGGACTTTACTGTAGGTATGACCATGAAGTGAATTTTAAGCTATAAAGAGTAGAAGGTTAAACATACAAACATCCTAACATACCCCCACCTGGTATACAAGGGGGAAGGAAAGGCTGATGGAGTTTTTGCTCCCAACAAAGACCTCTTCAGAGAATGTGATGAAATACAGAAGCATAGAATGTGTCAGCAGAAAAGAACAGGTAGGCCTATCGTGTTGTCCCTGACTGTTACTACGCCCTGGACCATATTTGGTCTCAGACGTGTCACTCCCTGTCAACTACTTATGCCATTGTGCCCACTGTGCCATCCCATGCATGCTTGAAGTTCCTTGCTGTCTTCGCTCATAGCACCTCTTCTAGCAGACTGTTCCAGGCATCCACCACCCTTTCTGGGAAAAAGTACATTTCCCCACATCTCTCATAATCTCCTCCCCACATCCTTCACAGCATGCTACTGTGTTCTGGTGCTTCTCCTGTGAAATAGACTCCCTTCCTGCACTTTGTTCACCTCCATGAGGTATTTATTGATCTCAGTCACATCCCCTGTCACTTTTCTGTCTTCCTGGGAGTACATGTTGAGCTCCCACAGCTCATTGTTTCTCATGCACCCCACAATCCAGCAAGCCTTGCCCGCTGTCTTGTTGAACTGTCTCGCTATGTTAACGTCATCGGATTTGCTTACCCCAAGGTCCCTCTCTTGTTAGTAACTGTAAGTACCAGCCCATCTTCTACACAGCCCCTGGGTTTGTTTGGACCTGGTGCGTGACCTTACACTTCTATGCATTGAAACTGAGCTGTCACTTCCTAGACCACTCCTCAGTTTTCTGCAGATCCCTTTGCATTTTCTCCACCCTCTCCTGGCTGTCTACCCTGTTGTATATTTTTGCATCTTCTGCAAAGAAACACAATTTCCCCTCCAGTTACTGTGCAGTATCACTTTGAAGACATTAAAGAGGACAGGACCCATTACCAATCCCTATGGAACTCCACTGATCGCTCTCATCCTTTGAGTGACTGCCATTTGCCACCACCCTCTGCCTACTATAATTCAAGCAGTTTGATACTCAGCACACCACCTTCTCCCCAAACCCCATGTTGCTGAGTTTCTTAATCTGCTTTCTGTGTTGCACAGTGTAAATGGCTTACTGAAGTCCAGATAGGTAAGATCTACTGCCCTCCCTGATCCACTTCCCTAGTTACCCAAAGAAATCTACAAGTTTTGCTTAACATGACTTCCCTTCTATGAAGTGGTACTGCCAGTGGTCCTGCAGCCCATTTCCCTCCAGGTACTCCATCAGCCTCTCATTCAGCACTCTTTTAATTCCCCCACCACTGATTTGAAATTGACTGGCCTTTATTTGCTAGCCTCCTCTCTGCTGCTGTTGTCCACAGAGACCTCACTGATTCTCCTCCAGTCCTCTGGAACCACACCCCTTCTCTGGTGAGTTGCTGAATAGTGCCACCAGAGGGGCAGCTCATACCATCCTCGGTTCTTTTAGTGCCCTTTGTTGGATCCTGTTTGGACCCTTCACCTTGTTTTCCTTTCGGACTTCCAGCTCCCTCAGGACTCTCTCTTGCATAAATGGTCTTGTGTCCACTTACCCAGTGCCTGTCAATACATGTTGTTCTGTCCTCAAATTTGGGAGAAGGAGAGAAATTGCAGATTAGTGGGGTATGGAACAGTTTTGACAGTGTATAAAGGTTTGGGCCACACAAACCCCAACTATGGATTTCTGGATGGTTATATGAAGACTTTGCCTTCAGAGGTGTCTGTCTGCAAGGGAGGCAAGTTGGGATCCAACACATATTTCCGTGTGTGTTGTGGGGGGGGGGTTGATATAGAGCTTTTACTGAAAGGGAGAATTTTGCTGCCTGTTTGGGGGGAGGGTCAGGAGAATTCACATGATTTAAATTTCTTCCATTGCATCATCTGCCTTTTTTTCTAAATCTATTTTCTAGAATGTTTTATTTATTTAGCAGTGTCAGTGGCTCAGCAGGTTGCACACTCACCTCTGAGGTCAGAAGATAAGAAGGCTGTGGGTTCTATCCCCACACCAAGCACTTAGGTTAAATCCCAATACTAACAGTGTAGTGCAGCATGAGGGGCGTGCTGCATTCCTAAGGCACCATCTTTTGGATGAGACGTTAAACTGAGGTCCCGTCTGCCTGTTCAGAAAGATGTTGAAGATCCCATGGCACTTCTTGAAAAACAGTAGGGGAATTTCCCTTATGTGCTGGCCAAATTTCCCCCATTCACTAAAAAACAAGTATTTGTCAATGCCGAACGTTCGCTTGCAGGTATTTGCAGTGGTATTTGGCACTTGGACATGGCTTAAAAAAAATCAGTGACAAAGAAGTACAAGCATTTTTCAATGCCAAATGTTGCTTGCTTCTATGTGCTCTTAGGTATTGGAAGTCATTGGAGTGCAAATATTGAAAATTCCTTGAACTTCTGACGCGTAGGAACTGCGAACGCACACTTGTAAAACAGTAATTTTAGGTATTTCTTCACCAATTTTCAACATAGCCATTTTAAGACCTCTGCTCATGAACAGTGTCACTATGATTTTCTTAATGTGTCCCATACATTGATTTAGCACACCGACTCGCCATTGTAAGCTACATGGAGGAAACACATTTTGGTGAGATGTGAAAAATGACAGCTGTACTACTCATAAGAAGGTGTGGTAAAATGGCAATGTTGAAAATCTGGAGTGAAAATATTGAAAATTTGTGAACTTACAAGCCTGTGTAGGAACTGCGCAACACACACTCGTAAAACAGTCATTTTTTTGGAATTTTTTCACTAAATTTTCAACATGGGGTTTTTGGAACCCCTTCTCATGAATGATATCACTGTCATGGCATTATTTGGGCCCAAAGGGTGATTTCATGCAGTGACTGCGCAGTGACTACGAAATCACCCTTCGGGCCAGAATAATGCCATGACAGTGACATCATTCATGAGAAGGGGTCCCAAAAACCCCATGTTGAAAATTGTGTGTAAAAATTCCAAAAAATGCCTGAGACTTGCAATAAAGTTGAAAACCCCCAATCTAGCCCATTATACAGCTTGCCGGCATTTTCTCAGTTCACGGTCGGCTTTGAAGAGTGCAGACATGTTCCCGGTCCACCGAAGATCGTCGCGCAAGCTCCGGAGGTAAGTATGGGGTGAGGTGGGGTTTGGGGAGGCAGGGTGCACAGTGGGTGAGTGCGGGTTTTGGGAGGGGCCTGGGAGAAGCCGTAGGACCGTTTTCAATTTACAGGTTTAAAAAAAAAACTGACATGGGATGTTTGCCACGCTGGGGTGGGCTCCCAACGTGGCAGAAGGATGACTGGGGGGGCCTGGAGCTGACGGGGGATTGGGCACCCCCGTTGGCAGATGACGCGGGACGTTGGCCACGCTGGGGTGGGCTCCCAGCGAGGCAGCAAAGATTTGGTGTGGGCGGTGTGACGTGATGCTGTGTATGACAGCGGTGGTTTTCTTTGAAGAGAAGACCACTGCTGTCATACACAGCACCACGTCCGATTGGTGCAGGACTGCCACGCCTGCTCAATGGAGCAGGGAAGGGGCACACCTCCAAAGTGTCCCATTCTCCCAAGACGTTCCTTGCGCATGCACACAAGCGAACGTAAAAAAATTACCAACAACAGCTTTATCTGATTCATTGTCAGTTGGCATCCATCTGTATCCCCCTCCCCCTGGGATGAGGCTGAAAATAGGCAGCATTGTCTAATCCTCCTTTCCCAGTCAACACAAACTAAATAAATTTAGTTCCCCTCTCTTTTATTTTAGAGGTCTAGATGATTATTACAGTTGCTCTATTAGAGAAGTAAATGCATGTCTTTAATCTGATGAATTGCATGTGGTTTAAATCCAACCCTTGTTAATTTGTGGTCCTGTTTAAATTTATTGTTTTACTTTTTCAGGCATTCCTTATGATCACTTTTGAGGAATTTCTATCTCCAACTTGGATTGGCCAGGTAAGAGACACTACTATTCTTTTTACAAAAGTTATCATAATATTTTGTATAAACATCCATTATAAAATACTGGGAGGTTACTCTATCAAGGAAGTATAACACAGAGAGGAGAGTATATGAAGCACAGTTTAAGCTGCCGCTAGCCAAATACAGTTTTCTGTATTAAGCTACAAATAACATTTAAGCATCTAAATTGCTACACCAGTTTCACAAGCTGCAGAAATAAATTCTGAGTAGGGTTATAAGTTTTGTTATTTGGCTAATTAGTTTAGATGAAAATTAGCCTAAGAAAATACTAAAACCGTACTGCACTCAAAAGATCTAGTTAAATATTTATTGCAAAAGCACAAGATAATCAGGGGAGCCAAGTAGCTCCAAATGCATAAGGAGTTTTGTTGTAAGTAAGGTATATGCATTGATGCACTTTGTGAGTTTGCCATTTTGCAATAAATATTTATCCAGCGTTTTGGAGTGCAGTACAGTTTTTGTGTTCTGTTGCTCTTCATTTGTACTGCACCTTTAGACTTGCAGTTCAGGTGGTCTTTCTGTTTGAGCAATTAGCCTAAGCACTGTAGGATTTTAGAGTGCCAATTTAAACACTGTGGATCTGGGGTGGGTGACTCGCCCATCTGTGCAGTTGCATCACCACAGTTTGCATTGCAGGTGACCTGGGATCAGGAATGATCCTCAGATATCAGAGGTTTTACATAGAACCTGATGGCAAATAAGGGCTGCTTGTCTTTTGTATTGTGATTGCTTCTGCTGCAGACCCTCTTTGGTCTGCAGCACTGTCTCTTCCACATTCTTCCTTTCCTTGATGCCTGACCCAGAGATTTTTTTAATCCCACTACTATTTTCAGCCCCCACTATCTCCACTGGAAGGTTGTTCCAGGCATCCACCACCCTTTCTGTGAAGTAGTATTTCCTCACATACCTCCTGAACTTACTCCCCTCCAGTTTCATATCATGACCCCTTGTCTTGGAAAATTTCTAATTGTACCTTATTCATCCCTGTGAGGTATTTAAAAGGTCTCAATCATATCCCCTCTCTCCCCCTCCTCTCCTCCAGGGTGTACATATTGAGCTCCTTTAGCCTCTCCTCATTCTGCTTTTGATGGAGACCCAGCACCATCTTGGTAGCCCTCCTCTGAACAATTCACCCATGATGGTGTGCTGTTAAGAACCACAACCTCCTTGGTAACCTGTGATATGGGCAACTGAGATTCATTTTATTTATTTATTTAGTTATTTATTTAAAATTAGTGACCAGGAAAGGCACACTGAGCTGAGGCTCGTTTCCAGGTGTGACCCGGGTACAAAGCAAAACTATCACAATCACAGAAGGTTGAGCATGGTTATAGTAAACTTAATTTACAAAGAAAGTTTTACAAGATGATAATAAAGTGCAGGCATGATATATACAGAGGTGAACATAATAAAATAAGGCACATGAATGCATTGACAGATTTTGTTTTAGGATACTTGAAAACAGGAGGGTAACCAGTTCAGGGCAGATGAGACTCGATTCTCAGGTGGATACATGGGAAACTTTGTAGAGATAGCAGGGGGAGAGTGCACAGCAATCCTCCAGGGAGGATATTGGGAAGAGCCCACAAGGGATCAGAAGCAAGATGGGAGGTGAGGTTAGGAGCAGTTGGGGCACTGAGGGAAGTGGAGGAGTCTAAGGAGTTTTTTGAAGGAAGAGAGCAGAGAGGCAATATGAAGGTCAGAGTGTAGGTTGTTCCAGAGAAAAGGGAGATGGTACGAGAAGGCAGACTGGCCTGTTGCCGAGTGAGGGCAAGGGATGGAGAAAGTCCACAGTCTCTGTGGCGAAGACAGTAGGAAGTGGAGTTGGCAGGTGTAAGTCTGTGTTAGAGATAGGGGGAAGGGAGTCGAACCAATACTTTGCTATGAGGGAGGCGCAATGGACAAAACACCTGTGAGATAATGGAGTGAGGGAGAGTGGGACATGTAGGAGGCAGTGATGTGTAAGGGGGGCAGTGGCAAAACAGCAAAAGGAGTTAAGGAGAGTGTTCACTTTGGAGAGGGATGTGGCTGGGGTAGTGTCATACACTACATCAGCATAGTCCAGCACTGGCAGGATCATTTTTATTACTAATTTGCATCGGTTGGGGAGAGGGAGGCAGGCTTTGTGGTGGTAAAGGACTGCAAGCTTGGGATGAAGTTTGGTGCAAATGGCCTCGATGTGGGTAGAGAAATCAAGGTGACTATCCAGCCAGACGCCTACATATTTGAAGTTGGAGACCAACTCAAGGGGTGAACCATCCAGTGTGGTGATCGCAGGGGGAGCTGGTGAGGAGGCAAACTTCTGTCTAGAACTGAATAGCATGGTAACTGTCTTTTTGGCATTGAGTTTTAGATGGTTTGTTTGGAACCAGGTTTGAACCCTGTTGAAATAATTTTGGAGAGGGGGGAGAATGCTGTTGAAGGAAGGGCAGGAGGCATTATTGATGGTGTCATCTGCATACATGTGAATGTTAGAAGAGAGGCATGCTGAGGGAAGATCATTTATAAAAAATGAGAAAAGGATGGGGCCTAGGATGGAACCTTGGGGGACCCCGGAAAGGACAGGAAGAGGAGAAGAAAGTGCAATACCAATTTGAACTGATTGGTGTCTGTTTTGCTGGTATGAATGGAGAATGAAACCAGTCTACTGCAGGTTTTTCAAGGCCAAAAGAATTTAGTTTTTGGAGACGGAGTGGATGGGAGACAGAGTTGAAAGCTTTTGCTAGATCTATGAAAATAGCAGCGGTGATGTGACTTTGGTCCATTTTAGAGAAGATAGAGTCAGTGACACACAGCAGAGAGGTGATTGTGGAGTGTTGTTTCCAGAAACCTGATTGCACAGGTGATAGTGAGTTATTTGAGGAGAGAAGGTCAGTAGTGAGAATGTGAGTGTTGAGCGTTGAGGGAGGAGGAATATTCAGTAAAGGAAGGGAGGAGAAGATTTCTAGAAAAAGACAAAATGGTAGAGTTGTTTTGTTTGTTGCAGGTTACGCGAATCACATATGAGCAGCTCAGTCTCAGCACCTGTAATGTGAGCTACCCTGAAAGGGTAGCAACAGAAGAAGAGCAGAGATGCAGGTTTGCGAGAGAACAATAGCAACAAGGTAGGACAGCAACCAGAAGAGGAGTATAAGGGAGGTAGTGTGGCGCAGTGCTGTAGAACTGCCACCGTGGTGTGGCAGTGAGGGTGGCTGGCTGTAGGGAGCTAGGTGCTGGGGAGGGGAAAGCTTTTTGTGTGGGTGGCAATTTATTTTTTGTTTGTGACTGTCTCCCTTTCCACGGCATGGACCCCCCTGAAGTTAACAATTTTTTCATCCAGTTCTCGCTTGGAGTGTACATTGTCATTTTCATTTTGGTGACGTACACTCGCTGTAACTGCAATCACAGTTTGGGGATCGCTGTTATGACATGAAACCAACGTCTTTTAGGGCACAGGCATTATTTTCACTTGGACTAGGGTCCCAAGCCAATGGCATGCAGACACAGACCACAACACTTATTTTCTTGGAGTTTAAGCAGAAAGATTTGCCCCCTGTACCACCACTTAAAAAATATAATTGCCTCCACCCCTGGCTTATCAGGTGGAGGCAGCCAAGTGAACTGTGCCCAGATCCCTTGCACCCTAATCACAGTGCCCTAATAATGGGATACCCCTCCAGACCCCATCTACTCAGACTATGTTTTTTTCTGGGATGTGGCTTCCAAAACTGGACACAGTACTCATGTGACCTATATAGGGGTAGCACCACCTCCCTCCTCCTGCTGGTGATAACTCTACCTATACACCCCAGTATCCCACTAGCTCTCCTGATTGCTTTATCACATTGTCTGGCCAGCTTTAGGTCATGCAGTATAATTACCCACAGGTCCCTCTCCTGCTTGGTTGTCGCAAGTATCTCTCCCCACATTTTGTACTCCACCCTTGGGTTTCTGTGACCCAAGTGCATTATTTTGCTGGTCTAAGGGTACTTAAACTTTCACATTCTTGGAGGGTTGACAGAATCCCAAATTAGGGGATAGGGCAGCTTGCGACTGCTGCGTGCCCCCTAGCACCATGCTGCAGCCCTTTCTGTGCCACAAGGATGGTGCAAGCCCCCTTTGGTGCATGCAGCCCACAGTTGACACAGGCTACATGTAAGAATCACTCCTGGTGCATTGTTTGGTGCAAAGGGCACTTTGCACCATTCCTTGTCATGCAAGCCCCTTGTGCCAATTTCGGAGCTCTAAGAATTTGGCCCAGTGCATGTACATAGAGACGCTAGTTGTTCGTAAGTAATATCTTTGTGAACAAATTTAATCATTTTGGTTCTGCTTCCCTATAGACTATGTGGAGACAAGATTTTCTGAGTGAGAAGAAAAGGTTTTCTATTTTGTCGTGACCTTCAGAACTTGTCAGAACTTTAAAAGGAAGTAACCAACCATGTGACTGAACCTACTGCATTTTACACAGCAAAACTAATTGGAAAGTGGCTTGGAGGGCAGGTGAGTGACTATAATGCAGCTCATAGATGAATAGCTTTTGAGGAATGTATAGATTGGATAAAATAGTAACCAAAAGAAGTATATCATAAACAAAAATATTTTATTTTACCACTATAGTGACAGTCAAATAATTTCCTGCTCTAAGATACAATGGGTTCAGTAAATGCTTTTGAATAAGTCAATTTTCATGTGTTGTTCACAGTCTGGTATACCTGAAACACATCTGAAGTAGCACAGATTAAAATGATAGCAATAATTAGTGTCATTACACAAAACAAGGGGCAAACCTTAAACGTCTGAAGATACAGCTAGACTTATTTTAAGCCAAAAGAAATCATAATGGATAATTTATGCCTTACATTTGGCTGCATATGCAGCAAAATATGTAAATGAGCATGTTTATTTGCATTTAGATTTCTTTTTAGAAAGATTCTACTTACATTGTAAATGCATTAAATCCATGCATCATGCATTTACAGTGTAAATAGAATCTTTCTAAAAAGAAATCCAATTGTTAGCAAAACATACTCATTTACATATGTTGCTGCATATGCAGCCAAATGTAAGCCATACATAATCAATTTTGATTTCCTTTGACTTAAAACAAAGCACATTTATTTTACATGTATTAAAAATCCAAAAAAAATCCAGGATTGAAATGTTGCATATTTACCTTCAAATAAAGCCAAAAATAAGTACAAGTAAATCCATTCAAAGAAGCATTTTTTTCCTTTTTTTTTCAGCCACAAAAAAAAGGATCGGAAATTAATGTATTTTGCCATGTATGAAGCCAGAAGTAAGACATTCTTAAGATAGGAAATTACCATACAAACATTTTTGGATTAAATATAATTTCAAGTGAATTTAAAGGGAATTTAAATCTTAAGAAAAAAGTAAAAGTAAGTCTGCTTCAATCCACAGTTTTTGGTAAGGGAGGCCTCTGCTTTGACCAACAGGGCCAGAAGGGCCTTATGGCTAAAACTTTGAGAAGCAGACGGGGAATCAAAAGCTCTACTACAGATCATGTCATTCAAAGGAAACCACATCTTTGGAGAAGGCCTTAAGGAGTACCTTAAGCAAAAAGAGGAGGGCAAAGATTCAGCAAAAGATAAGCAAAGAACCGTCTATCTCCCTTCTGCCTGATGTAGGTTTTGGGGCAATAATAGATTTCAGCAGACTCAATAACAAAACTATTACAACACCAATAATTCGTTTCGAGGCAGAGGACGCCACAGCAACAACTACAGAAACTCCTCTCAGCCCAACTACTCTGCTTTCAGGGGAAATAACTCCCATTTTGGTGATAGAGGCAGAGGAAGTAGGTCAAAGCAACAATGACTGCACCATTGACACCACTCCAGTGACAATTCAACAACTGGATTAGCCTCCCCCCGTGGGACAAAGACTGGCCTTATTTCAACAAGAATGGCATCAAACTGCAGTACCTCTGACAGATGGGTACTGGAGGTAGTATCCCAAGGCTGCGCTATAGAATTTTCACAAATGCCCAACAAAAACAGACTTTTTCTACCCCCCATATCAAAAAGAAGAGCTACTGCTTATCAGGTGCAGGATATACTGCGAGACCTGATACAGAACTGAATGATTCAAACAGTACCAGACAATGTGCTAGGTACAGGAGTCTATTCCATTTTCTTCCAGGTACCAAAGAAAAATGGAGATCTCTGACCAATCCTACAACTGAAATTGCTGAACAAATTTGTAACCCCTCAGAAATTAAAGATGGAAACACTCAAACCCACACTGAGGAGTGTACAGGTAGTAGACTGCCTAACCTCCATTGGCCTAAAGGACATGTATCTCCATAACCCAATCAGATCAAGCCACCATCAATTTCTGCACTTCCATGTGCAAGGACAACACTTCCAGTATCAGGCCCTGCCCTTCAGATGTGCGTCAGCAGCCAGAATGTTCACAATGGTATCCATCATCCTCGGTGCCCATCTTCAGGAGCACAGAGTGTATGTTATACTATACTTGCACAACTGGCTGATATGCTCATGCAGCAGCGCCCAGTCACATTGGGACACAGAGCTAGGCTCTAGCAGAACATGGTTGGGTAGTCATAATGCCAAGAGCTAACTTTGGCCTTCCCAGTGGATAGGACACCTATAAGCAGAAATCAACACAACTGAGGAAAAGGCAAGACCATTGTGCAAGTGAATAGAGCCGGTCATTACACTAGTCCAAACTCTCAGGACCAAGTCACACCCAACAATGGGGGAGGCAGCCCAGCTCTTCAATGCATGGCATCATGCATTGATCTAGTGCCTTGGGCAGGTGGAATATGCACCCCTTACAGAACTGTATCCTGATGAAGTGCTGCCCATTGCAGAACAATTTGGTGGTGAAAGTCCACATGCCAGAATCAGTAAAAAGGTCATTACTGTGGTGGACCAAGCAGCAACATCTCCTGAAGGGCCCCCACTAGAACTGACATACAAGGTGACAGTGGAGACTGATGCTAGTCTCACCAGTTGGGGGCATGCATGAACAAACTCATCAGCTCAGGGTCTCTGGACAAATTCAGAATCCAAATTGTCCATAAATGATCTGGAGATGAGGATGGTGTACCATTCCCTGCAGGGTTTATCCATGCCGCAGTGACAGTTGGCATGGAGACATCCCCGACAGAGACAGCCACAGTGCCAACTGTCAGCATTGCAGTGTCGGGGATGCCTCTATGCATCCATCGGGAGGCTGCACCCCCAACACACCCCATGTGGGGGGTTGCACCCCAACCCCTCCAGTCTCTAGGATTCTAACTCCGAGTCAGAGTTGGACCAGTGGGGGCAAACACTCAGCGAGGCAGTCCCAATCACCAAACAGACCACCACAGTGACAGGTGGATTTTGCCCAATTCCTGTTGCTGTGGTGGTCTTCATGTTCGGGGAGTCGCTGCAGCAACAGTATACCACCCAGTGGTCCTTCCAGAAGGACATAACTGGCTGGCCTCTCTTGGTGCGCTCCGACAACAGGGTCACGGTGGCTTATATAGCCAAACAAGGCAGCACCCAAAGCAGAGCCATGCTCAGGGAAGCAACAAGGGTTTTGTTATGGCCTCAAACCAATCTTGCCCACATTCATGCCGTCCACTGGGCTGGCAAGCTGAATGTCAGAGCAGACTGGTTCAGCAGGCAATATGTTCATCCAGGAGAGTGGCAACTATTGTACACCCAGACATTTTCAGGATGATACAATGAAGATGGGGCCCAAACCTGATAGCTTCTGAGATGAATGCTCAGGTCAAAACCTACTTCTCCATGTACAAGGAGAAGCAGGCTCTAGGAGCAGATGCTCTGTTGCAAGCCTGGACTCAGGACCGCACTTATGTCTTCCAACCAATTCCCTTAATAGTGCAAGTGCTGGTGAAGGTCTGACTCCATCAGAGACTTACCATCCTCATAGTGCCTTATTGGCCATGAAGGACCTGGTTTGCATCAGCAGTAGCCATGACCCTCAACAGGTGGACCCTCCCCTATCAGTGGGACATGCTCCTTCAAGGTCCAATGATTTACCCAGCCCCAGGGGCACTCAAGCTGTCAGCCTGGCTCCTGAGAGGCAGAGATTGCTGAGCGCCAGGTTACCATGCCTCTGTCATTTTGACCATTTTGCAATCCAGAAGGCCATCTACTACATCCACTTATGGTCAGCAATGGAACATCTTTTCAACATGGTGTGAAAAGGTGTACATTGACCTGATGAAATCTAAAATGTCAATGATACTCCTATATTTACAACAGTGTCTGGACAAGGGGTTATCTCCCTCTTTCCTCTGTGTATAGCTCTCGGCCATTGGAGCAGCCATGGGACAAATTGGACAAACCTTACCAGGAGCTCATCCAGATGCCATCCAGTTCCTTAAAGCAGCCAAAGCCATTCGGCCCCACAAACGTTCACAAGTAGCTCGCTGGTATCTTACACTGGTACTAAACTCAACAGGGGCTCCAATGTTTGAGTCCACACAGGAAGCCCAACTCTACTGGTTGAGTATAAAGACCTGCTTCCTTGTGACCATCTGTTCATCCCGCAAAATTAGTGATCTGGGAGTCCTCTCCTGTAGGGTGCAGTACACCATCTTTACCTTTCTGGTGGTTTCCCTGATGATGGTACTGGCATTTCAGCCACAAATTGGCTTCACGTTTCATAGAGAGCAAACTATTGAGCTACCTGCATTCTATTGACAACATCAACAAGGGGATATTCCCCTCCTATCATCTCCTAGATGCTAGGAATGCACTGATAGAGTACATCATGAAAACACAGTCAATCCAAAAATCTGACAGACTCTCTGACATAGCCCAAGGCAACAAACAGGGCATGGCAGCCTCCAAAACAACTATCACCAGCTGGTTGAAAAAGATTATCCAGAAGGCATACAGTACATATCAAAGGGCTTAACTCCACCAGAGGGAATAAACGCCCACTCAACCAGAGCAGTGGCTACTTTGTGGGCAGAAAGAGCTTGCATATCTGCAGAATACATTTGCAGAGCAGCAACATAGACTTCCATCCATACCTTTGCCAGACACTACAGACTTGCGTCTCTATACAGACAAAGAACCACTTTTGCCTATGAAGTATTGACTGCAGCATGTCCTACCAGTTTCCACTCTGATCACCCAGAATAAATGGTCATACTGCTACTTAACCTGTGATGTAATGTCTGGAGTACCATGGATAACAAACATAACACAATGAGTGTTTACTTACCTGGTAAAGGTGATTGTGTTAGTTTGTATCCATGGCATACCATGGCCCATCCTTCAGGGCAATCACAGCGGAAAACTTTGTGCTGATTGCATAAGACCATAGAGACAAGTACAGTCTTGTTACTGTCCAGTGACACTTGATAATGCTTACTTATTTATTTATTTATTTACAAGTTTTACGAGGAAGGCATACTGAGCAGTACTGCTCGATTCCAGACGCTACCTGGTTATTATACCAGATACTTATTTTGGATTTGATTATTAAATATGGAATGTGGAGTGTCATCAATTATATTCTGTGACTGAGTATTACGATTGTAGTAGTAGGAAATAAACAGGATTATGATTGTCTTTTAAAATGTTGTCTATTATCTTATTCACATGTGGTTCAAATTGAAGGGTGGTTAGGTTAACATTTATTTTAGCTATGGAAGAATCGAACTGAGTTACAGGGATTCCTGCGACCAGGGTATACTGTGAAATTTGATCCTGGGTCACATGTGCATCACTAGCCTATCAGGTGGGCTGTAACCCATGATGTAATGTCTGGAGTGCCATAGATACAAACTGAAACAATCACCTTTACCAGGTGAGTAAACATCCATTATCTTTTTAGCTTGCCCAGAATTCCTTGTTGCTGTATGTAAATCATCATATAGTATAAACTGTTAAAGTACAAGTCATATTAAACTGCTCTTTCAGCTCACTGTTTTTACTATAAACACAGTAGCAATCCTAAGTTTTAAGTATCAGCTGATTTCCAGCTCTTATGCAGCTCACATGAAGTGCAGATGCAGCTCTCTTCCCAATGTTTAGCTAATGGATATGCATGGCAGTGCTGAACTGTACAGTACTGCAAAGTATCATACTGTACACTATAGCACAAAAGTGATTCTGTGCAAATAAACACATCAGTGCCACAGGATGCAAATAGTTTACCTCATTTTTGAGGTTTTGAGCAAATATTCATTTTTTAGTAGTCTGCCTTGATACAGTAGACGACCACTGATGCTCCCATCTGTCCACCAGCACTATTGTAGACTGCACAGAGCCATGAGTAAATTTTTTTTCTGATTATGCAGTGAACACAATTCCTGATAGTGTGGATACTACTAAAGAATATAAAGTGAATTTCATCTTAAAAGAGGAGTTATTAGCCAGCCCAGTGGTACTGAGGTTTGAGTCGCTGGACACCTTACCTCACGCTATGGTGGTGACCCAGGTTTGGGAATAACCTTGGGCTGTCAGTGTGCAGGCATGGTGGGAGGGTGGTGCAGGATCAAGCACGCTGATGGGCAGCTGTCCTCTCCAGAGGGTGGCGAGGGTGGGTTGGCACCCCCCAATAGTTCAGCTCCCACCAGGTGAATTTCCGGTGGGTAGCATAGATGTAAAGGGGGAAGCAAAAGTTATGGGAGATGGAAGGGGCTGAGCTGGTGCCACAGAGTGCATAGTTTACCTCCACACACTCGCACAGCCATGTGCCAGGGCCTCGGGGGGGGGGTAAAGGGAGAAAAAACAAAATGCCTATGTGTCCCCATCACCATTCGGAGGGAGGAGGCAACAGTGACCAAACAGCTGGAGTAAAAAAAAAAGAGGAGCTCCAATATGTTGCAATCCATGCTTGAATGTTGAAGCCATGGCTCTACAGTAGGCATGCACAATAGCTTTGCTGCTAATGCCCATGCTCAGAGCTACGGTTTCAACTTTCAAACACAGATTGTTTTCCAATTGTTTTAACCAGGTGAGATTGTAGCATGTTAAAGCTCCTCTTTTAAGATGAAATTCACTTTAAATACTTTAGTAGTGTCCACACTATTAGGAATTGCATTTACTGCATAATCAGACAAAGATTTTACCCGAGGCTCAGCGCGATCTGGTGCTGGTGGACCGACAGGTGCACAGGCATTCGTCTATCAAGGCAGACTACTAAAAAAAGAATAGTACCTGTAAACATTAAAAATTTGATAAATTACTGTACAGTACAGTACTTACCTCTTGGGCATTGAAGTATTTCTACTGTAATGCTTTTTATACCAGCAGGATAACTGAAGTCATGCACTCACAGTACTGAACAGTATTTTCAGATAACATCTGGCAGTGCTTTGCAACTTGAAACTCTTCTGCAGCATTTTTTAAATACATTGCTAAATAAGCTTTATATAATACAAGCTGCTAGCAATCCACAATGAAATGTTTAAATAATTCATGGCAATAAAGAATGCAGCTTTTAAACAACCAGCTGCAAAATGCTAGACCAGTCACTTACAGGAAAAGTTTAATGTTACTTGTACTGTGTACTGCTGTAACAATTACATATTTCATGCTCTACTGCAGTCACCACTACCTAAAGGAAACATTAAATCAACTTTATAATCTACCAAGAATACCTTGTTGCTGTATGTAAATCAGTGTATTATCTGTTATACTGCTGTAACCAATATCAGAATAAGAGTTAACCTATTTTAAAAAAAAAGGGGCTACTCTACATCAAAATGTTCAACACAGGAGCCCTTGTATAATAAGAATAATGCACTCCAGGGTGTGTGTCATGCTGGGCTAACGTCAATTCTCGGATGTTGGACGCTGTTGCAGGTTTGTGGGTAAGGATAACATGGGACACAGTATATATGGTACATCACACCACAGTGTAGTTTTATTTTTATACAAATGTAGTAAAATAATAAAAATAATAAAGTTTGTAACACAAACTAAAAAGAAATAAACAATAGCTCAATGCTATTTCTAGCAAAAAAAAATTATCTTCCTTCAGGTATCAATGCAGTACTTCAACTTTTCCTGCTGTGGTTTACAGGCGCCTATTCAGCACACAGATCCTGCTCTTGTATTGGCTTCAGAAAAGTGAGAATCCAGCTAATCTAACCCGAGCTGTGTCTGAAGGGTTATTATAGCCCTCCCAGTTAATTCTAAGCCTGCCCACAAAATGCCAGTTAATGATAAGTCATCCCTCTAAGGCTCACAACTATGCCTACACATAAATTAAATAGGTTACTTCTAAGCCTCGGTTAGAGACGACTCACAACAGCAGAGAAAAACACAAATATTACAATGCTAGCAGGCTTCTAGGGGCCGCTGTCACCCTGTATGATTCATTTGTGATGGAGCCCTCCTGTGGGTGGGTATTTATTCAGTTTACACAGGCCTATTTTATTATTTAGTTTTATTTGGCATTCTCATTCATGTGTTGAACCCCTTGTGTCTTCAGGGGGTTTATGTTTATGTATGGGTTGAGGCATATATGTATTTTGAGACAGGAACTGTCTTCTACTTTATTAAATGTGCAACAACAATTTTTTATTTTGTTTCCTCAGCCCTCTATTGACATATAATACTTCTTCTATGGGTAACAGGCACATGCTTATACTTTAAGGACAACCATGTACCTTTCTTACAGTTAAGGAACTTGTATGACTTTAAAACTCCGGGCAGCTTTCTGGAAAAAAATGAAAGTTTTTGCTGCCCCATTTTAACTGTGCCACAGTACAAGGAGAGAGAGAGACAGAGAGAGAGAGATCAAGGAGCGACAATGCTCCTAGTTTTATTTTTAATATATAATTTGAACAACCCTTGCTCTCTCTTTTACTTTGTTTTAGACATTGCAGGGTCTTTTCAATACAAGGGCACCAGGAGAGTAAAGCAGAGACATGGAGCTGTGGCAAAGAGAGTAAGTGGAGGAAGCCGCTCTGTGTCACTCTTTCTACTTCATTCGAATTTTCAGTATTTTCTCCATGGAGTGGCTTTAGGCATCAAATAAAATGATTTAGCTGCTCTGTGACAACAGGGCACTGACATTTTTTCCAAAAAGAAAATAAAAATCTTTTAGTTGTGGAGCAACATAGTAAACAATATGACTGCTCCATTTTACAGTTTATAGCTTCTTTTCTGTGGGCTATTTAGAGGCTATAAATTTATCTCCTTGCCAGTTAAGTTCATGTATAATGGCATGACCATTTCAGTCCAGCTTCAAACAACATTAGCTTCTGCTATTTAATAATATTAAGCAGTATTATACCCTTTCATGTGCTTTAAACTTCAGGTATATTTTTATACAATGTGCATATAAATTAAATGTGATGTATTTAAAGCATTCCTGCACTGTACTTAAAAACGGTTATATGCACTTCAGACCCTTATATGTCCTTAAAGCACCTTAAGCATTTTGTACCTTATACTATAGTACTAAATACAATTGCCAGCCAGCATGCTGGACATACATACACAAGACATATGGTTTGGTGCTTTACGTTCTGCTTACATAGCAAGGGAGTTTGTAGAGAGTGATGTAAAATGTGAAAAAGAAATTAAAAGTAGCTAAAAGAAATTCAGAAAGAATAGAGAAGAGTGACGTAGGTGGCCAGCCTACATCAGTGGTATAGAATAGAACAGAAAAGGTTAGAAAACACTGTTGTACTGGCCCACCAGAGCAGGGGCAAGGTGCCGACCTGCGGTGCCGGCAACCCGGGTTTGGGAATGGACACAGGTTGCTGGAGGGCGAGCCAGGGAGAAGGCCAGAGCATCCACGAGTGCTCTCCTTCTTCAAGGGAGGGGGTGGGAGTGCTCAATCCACTAGGGACACCTGGCAGAAGCCGGACACACCACAGCACCAATGCCAGCACATTGGGGGGGCAGGGAGGATGCTTGCCATCATTGCATGTTCCCGCCCCTGTACATGGGAGAAAAATATCACAGTTGGCCACCTATGTGAAGCCAGCCTCTGGCTGCAATTAGCCTCTTGGCTGGCTCCCCCAGTCAGTCACAGGTTTCATGGCACCTGGGGCCAGTGCCATGACCCCACCCCCTGGGGGGCAAGCCAGGGGTCTCAGGGGCAGAGTGCAGCCAGAGGTGGAAGCCTGGAGGTACAGTGACTGGCGGATGATCATCCATCTGAGGGGGCAAAAAGTAATAAATAAAAAAAAAAAGAAAACACTGTTGCACAACAGATTTATTAAGAAGGATGGAAAGGAAGATAGGAAAGAAATTACTCTACTGTGGCTTTTAGACTGGTAGAACACAGCTGTACCACAGACACACTCGAACTGTAGCTTGGTGTCCAACCACCTGAGCCATGACATTATCCCAGCATGACATATCCCATCATGTACTATTCCTTTATTAAATGCAGGGCTTTAACAAGTAGTTAATTGAGTAACCAGGGGAAGCAACATATTAGACTTAATAATAACAAACATGACAGACAAAATTTAAAAGAATAATAAAATCATAGAGCCCCTGGAGAAACAGTGATCACAATAGGATTGAATTAGATTTTTCAACTAAGAGATCAAGAGCTATAGGATTAATAATAACCAAAAATTGCAATAAATGACATTATTTTTTTTATTATTTAGTTGTTTAACCAGGTATAGCACACTAAGCTGAAAGCTTTTTTAAAGGAGCGACCTGGGAGCACAATGAGGTTAAGTGACTTGCTCAGGGTCACACAGTATGCAAGTGGAAGCTGTGGGATTTAAACCCAGGTCTGGTCTGCTGGATGTCACCAAATTTGCAGCTCAGAGCCTTAGACCACTGCGCTATACTGCCTCAATTATGACATTATATCATAAAAAAAATAAACTTACTGGGATTGGCAGGAACATTTTGAAGGTATGTGAATGGATGTAATATGGACAACATTCTAAAATAAATGTATTAACTTAGAAAACAGATACATGCATGATAAGAAGTTAAATAATAAAAATGGCAAAGTACCCATGTGGTGTACTAAAAGGGTGTTGAAACAGATCAACAGGAAAAAGACAGCATACACGATAATGAAAAGAGCAGTTAATGCCTACAATGTAGCCAAATATAAACTAGAACTGAAAATCTTAAAAGGCACAATCAAAAGTGAAATGAAAAGACTGGAATTTAGAATATCACTTATGATGGACAATGCTAAAGTTTTTACTCGTACATTAAGAACAAAAGGGGAACAGATGTCACAATAGCACCACTTGATGAAAATAATAAGATGATTAGCATTCCAGCTGACATGACAAATTATTTTAATAAATATTCCTGTTCAGTATTCAATAACAATTAGTCAATTAGTAAGACACCTATTTTTAACTAAATCATCCTTTAATCATCAGGACTCATTTAATAATGAAGAGTTACTGAGGTTGGTGCCATGTCATAATAGCAATCGCGAAACAGCGATCGCTATTATGGCAAGTGTATATAGCCGAAAATCAAATCGGCGATATACACTTCCAGGCAACCCAACATCCAGAAAACTAAAAAGTGTATTTGCAGGGGGGCTTGTCACCCCAACCCCTTTCACCCTCCCTGAAATTAGATTCTCGACTCTGGGGTGAGGTGCATATCGGTGAGGGAACAAAATTCAGATTCTGAGAAGAAATTAAGTCCCGCTGCCTGTGGCAGCAGCAACAAAATTTCCACTGTACCAGCCCGAAACCCAGTACCTGCTGCAACAGAGCTAGCCACCCACACCTCCACACCACATGGCTAGCTCGGTGGCAATAGGCACACCAGACCCTTAAAACCCTTTCCCTGTTCATCCCCTTCCCTTTGCTATCTACCTTCTGGTCACCTTTCCCTATGCTCACTTTTGCATAGGGTCACTACCCTTGCAGGGTAGCCCATGGAAAAAATGCTGAATATGAGTCGTCATTTTGATGGTCGCCCTTATTCAGTTGCAATCCTCACTGGATGCCATTGAGGTTACTGTCCCAACTAAATATAAATAAATCTGCTGGGCCCATCAGGATTGCATCCTACACTATTAAGGGAAATATAGGATTTTATTGTTGGATCCTTAATTAAGATATTTAATAGATCCTTCAACACAAGAGTGGTACCCAGTGACTGGTTCATAACTACTGTAGTGCACATTTTTAAAAAAGGGGAACAGGCCTCTAACATCTTAACTATAGACCAATAAGCATAACGGCAGTACTCAGCAAAATGATGGAGTGCCTGATAAAAGCAAAACTGGAACATTGCTTCTTACAAAGTAACCAAGTGGATAATTCACAATATGGTTTAAAAAAATAGATTATGCATTACAAATTTGTTTGCCATTACCACAGTGAATCCTTTACAGTAAATGTACATTACAGCAACAAATTGACAATGTTGCTGTAATGTACCTGTGGAACAACGACAGTGCATTTTGTGTAATTGCACCCCCTTCCCCGAATCAACTCTGACTTGTAGTTGATTAGTATAGTTATGGGAGGGCAAGGGGCAGAGTCTTCTGAATGGGGGGCGGCTTGAGGGGCAAAGTCCCCCATGAAAAAGACACATTTACCTGATGGCTATCTGCCGACTGTCAGCGTAACAGCCATTGCTGTACTTGCAGTTGACAAACTTTTTGTCTAACTGCCAACATGGAACCTCAAGAATTCACTGTGTTTTTATGAAGAAAACTAATAAAAGTTTAAATAATAAATCACTCATCAGTGTCACAGCACAAGATTTTCAAAAAGCCTCTGATAAGGTTCCACATGAGCTATTAGTAAATAAACTTAAAAACAATTAGATTATAACCTGAGAATCCCTACCTGGGTACAGAATTGACTGGCTGGAAGGATGCAGTAAGTCAAAATAAGAGGAGTTATATCAGAGGAGGGGCTGTGAGTAGTGGGGTGCTGCAGAGGTCAGTGCTGGGTCTCTCTCTCTTTTCTATATTTGTGAGAGATCTGCACATGGGATTAGACAGTGGTATTGTAAAGTCTGAAGAAGACATAAAATGAGGTGGATCTGTAAATACCCTTGAAAGTAGAAATAAATTAGAGTGTGTCTTAAACAAAAACAAGCCACGGGCTATAAATAGCGAGATGTCTTTCAATGTAAGCAAGTGTGTGTCCTTCAACATGAGCAAGTGTGTCACATTACATCTAGGAAAACACAATCCTAAGTACGATTATTGTATAAATAACACTACTATGAAGGAGGTGAAAAAATAATGAGGAGTATTAATTAATAAGGATCTGAAGTTCAGTGATCACTGTATTGCATTGGTCCAAACATCAAATCAAATATTCAGCTGTGTTAAAGGTGAATTGTCAGCAATAAGAGCCTCACACCCAAGTGTGAAGCTGGTCTCAATTAGCCCTTTGTGTGAAAAAACTCTTTTTTACCTAATGATTACTGCAGTGCAGATTGTGTCAGGCTAATTTCATTGATTTGCAAGCTGACATTTCCTGTTACCAGATATGCTAGACTCCCCTGCTGCTGACATCAGAGGAGAACTTCAGAGTCGGGGATGGAGCCACCAAGTAAGATGGCCGCTGAACCTATCGTGCCATCCTATGCAGGACCATAAATATATTAAATGAGTGGATCTTGAACAAATTTCTAGATGCAGGCAGTGGCACAAGGTGGGGGGAGGATCCACTGAAACAGTTTACCCCATCAAAACCAAGCAAGGGATGCAGATGAACGTACCGAAGTAGCAAGATGAAAAACTCAGGCCAACCATGGCTGATTAGAGGGATCCATGGGCCACAGTTCACAGCCTCCTGCCAGCGATGTGACTCCCACAGGTTCATGAATGGCCCTGACCTTTTAGTTCTGCGGAACGGCTCCTGCATAATTTAGGATAGACTGGCAGTATACTCTCTTTGGTGTGCCACATTGTAGCTGAGATGGTAGCCGATCACACCTCATAGATTCTGCTAATGCCTGGAAACATGGCCTGAGGAGTGCAAGAACTTGAACTATTGAACACAACCGCATCTATCAAAAGGCTGCACAGCTACACAGCCATGAGTTCAATTGCACCACCTTCGACTGAGGGAGCACATGCACCAGTCACAGACTCTCTTAATTATATAAAAAAGATGTTGGGGGGTCTTATTAGTGTGAGTGGATGCCATTAATAGTGCTCTTACAGGGAACGTGGTGAATGTTTGGGTTTTAGAGGACCACATGCACGTCTCAGAGCAGCGCACTGAGGATTTGTAACGTCAGCAGCAAAAATTAATGTCTCGATTACAGGAACAGGACATTAAAATTCAAACGCTTTGGGAAAGAGAGCAGAGAACCAGGAGAACAGGGGATGCAGGAACAATATCTGAATCTTGGCAGTTCCTGAAGAGCTGGAGGGCAATAATATGGAGAAATTTCTAATGGACTTTATCCCTAGACTGCTGGGGAATAGATGGAGAGGGCCTATAGAAGTGGAAAGGGTGCACAGAATGAGAGGCACAGCTGCAGCACCAATCGCCCCACCCTGGCCTATTATAGTATACCTGCTGCGTTACTCAATCAAAGAACAAATCCTATGAGTCACTAGAGAATATGGAAATCTTCAGTGGAGGGGGTGCACATCACATTCTATAAAGACTTTTCAAATGAAGTGGCTTCCAGGTGAAAAATATTTATCCCTATCATACACAAACTAAGGGAACTGGGATTTCACTATACTTAAGGGGACTGGCAGAGCTACAAGTGGCCAAAGATGCCAAAAAGTGCTGGGCAAATTCACCACAAGACATTGTACTTTGGACCAAACAATTCTGACTGACCCTCAACCTTCAGACCATGCTTTCCAGAAGCCTCTGGACACCTGGAGGCCCCTCCACATCTAAAAGACCCAATAATGGAAGGACACGTTTTCAAGGGGACCGCAATAGAAGAGACACTTGTTAGCCTAGTAAATCCCCCAGTACCAGGGAGGCGACTGGAGGCCCTTATGAGCAGCAATATGGGGTGAAACAACCTGTCCCTCCTCCACTTGTAAGTCAAGGTAAATGCAGCAAGGACACGAATACTTCCCATTGGCCCAGTGAGAAAAGGCAAGACATAGGTCCAGGAGCTGTAATCCAGGCCAACTTGGGAATCTAACAACCCCACTCTCCCCGCCAGCTAAACTTCACAAAGAGGACTCTATGAGTGAGGAGGATGATGAGGATATATTGGTTACACTGCTGGACTCCATAATGGACACATTCACCCAGGCTAGCTGGGCAGATGCAGTGGACAATGCCTCGGGAGAAGTGACAGCAGTAGAGGACACGTCACAGCTGGCCGCACACATTAAACTTAGGCTAAGATTCCTTGCAGAAGTGGCTGCTGCTCCCCCAGGACTGGCAAATAAGGAGAAGGTGCCCACCCCTAATATCCCTGATAGCTAAAGATGACTGCCAGGCCTGAGTCTCAGTATCTTGATGTCTAGACTTAAACAGATTTGTATGTTGTTTATTTTCTGTGGCCTATAATATGCAAAAACAGGTTCAAGTTTAAAACCCTGCTATTGGGAAAAGCTTATGGGGGCTCAGACTTTTGAAGGGAACACTATGGAGTGGCAGCACTGCCTTCCCCTGGGTTAAAGCCTGCCCTTTGGGTAGCAGTTTAATGTGGGTTGGGGCTAGGATACTGGGCTGACAATGAGGGGGAACAAGCTCCCTACAGCATTTACTGTAGATATACTTATGGTTTCCAGCCCCCCTCCCCCGAGGTACCATGACAATGAAGGTATGTCACTAATTGAGGTACAGGGGCCTCTAGAAAATGTATATTGAATCATAGGTCTCCTTGTCCTGATACCCACCTCCTGTCAATGTCCCTCCCCATGCAGATTAGAGGCTAAAGGAATGCTGCAGTCCCCAAGCCTAGCTTACTGATATCAGGTATAACGGTTTACCTCCCCTAATAGCAAAGAGAGATACCCTTAGTCCTGTCATCTCTCTGAAATGCTCTTTTGCAGACTCATCTGCCTGGCTAAATACCAGATATAGCATACTTCGTTACCTGTATTCCCTCAAAATTTAGTGTTTCTGAATGAGTTCCTCTCCCCCCTCATCCCACTCGTTGTATTGCTACAACTTGCACACCTGATGCTGGGATCCATGATTCCACTTCAATCAGGTCCAGGGTAGGATGGGTACTGTTATTGCAAGACACTCACTCTCCCCACTGGGTATTAAGCTAGCGTGGGAGAAACCTACAATTTAACTGAGGTTTCACTTTGCTCATACCCATAGTGCCTTTTGTATAATCACATTAGCACTGTGTTTATCTTTACTGCCCTTTGGGTGGTACAACTTAGGTAGGTGGATTAATCTGCCTCTTATCAAGCAGACCTGATCAGCAACATCTCCTCCCCCCCCCCACTCACTGGAGTAGGGCGGCAGGGTCATCTGGTCCCTACATCCTAGGTCCACCACACCTTCAGAATCATTTAACAGTGTACACACTGGTTATTTGTTGAAAGTGATATATCTGTTCTGAGAAAAGTTAATTCTGTGTCTTGCTTGTCATTTATCAGTCCCTTTCTTTGTCTTCTTTCTAGTTATGACTTACTTGCACCTGTTTAACTCCAGGTATTTCCTGTCTCAGTATTGTACCAGGACATTGCTTGGTTTCCCACTGGGCACAGTTCTGCCCCCCATATGGCCTTTCGCCAAGCTAGCGGTCTGCCCAACACAAGGTAAGTGGAGCAGATGGGGAAAATTGGTCACTATGACCAACCTGATGCATCAATGGTGGACATGTGTCTCATGGAATGTCAAGGGCCTTAATCATCCAGCTAAATGGACTAAGGTGCTTCATCATCTTAAATCCCTTCATGCAGATGTAGTCTTGCTCCATGAGACACACCTCACAGCCAATACAGTGGGATGGCTTAAGAAGCACTGGGTAGGAAAAGCGGTACATAGCTCCTCCTCATCCAAGTCGAGAGGAATAGCTATCCTAGTGAACAATGCTCGTCTGTGGGTGTAAGAAGGTGTCATGGCAGACAAACAGGGATGATGGGTGGTTGCCCATTTTACTTTTCAAGGGGAGAAGGTAGGGATTGGAAATATATATGCTCCTAATCAGGACTTGGAGGAGTTTTTCCCACAGGTCAGCCATGCCATAGTTGAGTTCAAAAAGGCGATAAAAACTTCCCATATATGATAGGGGGAGACTTTAACTTGGTAGAAGATATTTTCTTAGATAAAGCCCAACCAACTCCTGAGGCTGTTCTGAAGGTCAAGGCAGCTCTGGTGGAAATGCAGGAGGAATGAGGCTTGTGTGACCTTTGGAGCAGGGATAACCCCTATTGGAGGGATTATAACTTCTTCTCCCTGGTGCATGGCACATACAGCCGCATTGACTTCTGGTTGGCTGACCTGGCAGCTGCTCAGTGTATTCATGATCCCTCCATAGAGACTATCCACATGTTGGATCATGCCCCTATCACCATGCATTATCTGACCTCAGGAAACACACGTGCCTCCCCACGGTGGAGATGCAGTCCCTGATGGTATGACTGTGGAGCTTTACCAGGCAATACAAGGGGAGATTGCTCTACCCCTTATAGATGATCTCCAGGAGGCTTACCGAAAGGATCTGCTTCAATTGACCATGAGGGATGCAATCATCACTCTGTTCTTGAAAAAATCAAATGACCCTCTAGACTGTGCCAATTTCTGCCCTGTTTCACCGATCTCTGTGGACACCAAGATCCTGGCAAAAATTCTGGCCAACAGGCTAGAAAAGGTACTTCCCTCTCTTGTCCATCCATTTCAGGCTGGATTTAGCAGGGGCAAATGTGGAGCAGATAACCTCCGCACAGTACTCAACCTGAAGTGGCACACAGCCCAGTCCATGGAGCCTATGGCAGCCGTAGCAGTGAATTTCTCCTAGGCATTTAATTCTGTAGAATGGGGCTATTTGCACCTTGTCCTGGAACCTTATGGATTTGGAGGATCTTTTAGGGGGTGGATTAAAACACTATACACCTCACCCACAGCTAAAATACTTATAAACAAAAAACTCTCCCCCTCATTCGAGCTATGATGAAGAACTCGACAGGGCTGCCCATTGTCACTTCGCTCTTCTTGTTGGCCTTGGACCCTCTAATGGAAAAAGCTCATGGTTGATCCAGACATAAAGGGCATAGAGGTAGGCAAGGAGTCCTATCTGGTCAGTGCATGTGCAGACAATCTGCTCCTCACTATTACCAACCCAGACAAGGCTTTGCCTCAAATGCTGGCCAACCTCCTGAACTTTGCAACCTTTTCGGGCCTACAACTCAAAAAAAAAACACCCTAACTCTGCTCAATCTGGCCTGTACAAAGGATTGTCTAACCAGATCTGATCTGGTAGGGGCACCCTTGGGGTATACATACCTCGGCATAAGGATCCCAACATCCTGAAAGGACCTGGTGGACACAAACTTCCCTTACTAGGTACCATCAGTGTCGAAATGCAGCAATGGAGATAACTCAAGTTATCCCTAAAAGGCATGGTAGAAGCCATCAGAATGTTTACTCTTCCCAAAATCTCCTATTTCTTAATCTCCTGGTATGCATGCCCCCAAGATTTTCACTACTCTGGATAAGTCCTTAGCTGGGCTACTGTTGGAAGGGAAGACCCCCAGATTTGGGAAGACAAAACTTAGAGTGCATTGGACTAAGGGAGGCCTAGGACTGTCATGGCTTTTGGGATACTCTCTGGCATATAGGATGGCACAGGCCATTAAGTGGTTTCTGCCACCTATGTTGTATATGCCTCCCTGGGTGTCATTAGAGACTGATTCTGCAGGCAGTCACTTGCTGGGAGCACTACTACAGGCCAAGATGCCCCGAAACATTACATGTCGCCCCTTAGTGGTCGAGACCTGGAGATTATGGCAGCTGGAACTCTCACTATTCCACATACCAAAAGGAACTTGGCCTTCACCCTTCAGGTTCAATAGACTGTTTGATAATCCCAACCTGCTACTTGGAAGGACGGCAATCTCTTGGCCCTTCTCGGAGGGCAAGGGGATATGTGTAGTAGGGGACTTATGCATAACCGCCTCTGAGGTAATAATGTCCTTCCAACAGATTCAGGAGTGGTACTCCTTCCCTAAACAGGATCTTTGGAGGTACCTACAGCTTTGAGATACTCTGAAGGCCCTCCAGCACTCCATGGTTGAGACACCTAAATGGGACTGGCTCGATGCTCTGCACAAACCGGGGCACTAATGGGTATCGTTGGGACTATATACAAGATGCTATGGGACTCATGCCCTCCTAATTTGGAGAACTGCAGATCTCATTGGCAACAAGAGCTGAACACCACAATATTCCCTGAGCTATGGGTTCACTGCCTGAAACAAGCTCACCTTAGTTGTAGGGACTCCAGAAGCCAAATGATACAACTGAAAATACTTCATCGATGGTACCGAACCCTGGCACAACTACACCGGATGGGCCTTATCCCTAATGAGCAATGCTGGAGATGCCAGCAGAACCCTGCTCACCTCCTCCATGTCCTATGGCAATGCTCAAAAAATATCCCACTTTTGGGCTGGAATATGAGAAGACAGCTCCAAAGTACTAGGACAGGACATTACACTGATCCCCCACTTTTAGTCCTTTTAGGGAATACCTCTACATTAGATCCTCTCCCATCCCCCTTGAAGCACTGGGTAGTGTTAGTTCTGATGGAGGTCAAGTGTGCCTTCCTAATGAAAAGGAGACAACCTGGCCCCCCATCCTTGTTAGCATGGCATATGGCAGTAGCACAGCTATCCATTTCTGAATGCCTGTCCTACCACAGTCTTAATAAGGGGTCCAAATATTACCAAAAATGGGGTGCATACCTACACTCCCACCAATGTTCAGTGCCTCCCTCACCTCCTGGTAACCCACCTTCTTGACTGTTGTGATGCATAGCTGTTCCACTGACCCTCTCTCTCCTTTTCCTTCTGAACAACTGGTAAACAAGACTGATACCGAACATATATGTTATTGACCCTTCCTGTGCCATGGACTGATATAGCAGTCCAAAATTCCTATACATTCTAATTCTGTCAGCAGCCTAAGGGTTAAGAGTTGGTCCACTTTGGATAACCTTTCTTTTTGGTTGAGAACAGGATTCCCTCTCTTCTGTAAGAATCCTATTTAATGCACTTGACTCAATGCAAGAGTTGTAACTGTTATATGTTTTGATACATGTAGGGATATTTCCTCCCTACTGGTTTTCTGAAAGTACTGAAGTGTACATACTCCAACCTTTGTTCTTGCAAACAGTTGATTGATACAGTGCTGTCGTATGTATCCACAACTTTATACTTCATTATGCGTAATGTACTGGTTATTACTAAAACTGAAAATAATAAAATATTTCATGTTGAAAAAAAAGAGAAGAAATGTAGCAATGGGAGATTCAATAGCCTACATTGAATGCCAGAGTTTTTTTTATCAGTTGTAATCTTTGTTTGCTGGTCTGCTGTTTTTCTTGGGGCTAGATATAGTCACAGAGAACAGCACTAAGCCACATGAGTACAGCAGGACCAGCAAACATTTGACTTTAGCGTACAAGATTTTTAACATGTATACTGCAGACTTTCGAATCTCCAAGCTCTACAATGCTCCTCTGATGTCATTTACAGCAGATTCTGGGATTTCTGGTTACCGGAAATGGAACCTTGGAAGTCAGCAGCATTAGCCTAATGCATTCTCCTATACTGCAGTAAACAGTAAGTAAAAAAATGTTTTTTACACAAAGTGCTACAGTAATTGGAATCAGCTGTGAGGACCTTATTGCTAACAGTCCCCCTTTAAAAAATCCTTCGTGAGCAGAAATGAACATTGTATTATTCCATTGTACAAATGTTATAAAAGACCACATATGGACTATTGCTCTCAGCTGTGGAACACTCTCTTACTACAAGATAGGAACAATATAGAAAGGGTTCAGCATAAGGTAACAAAAATTATCACTGGATTACAACAAAAGTCATATGATGAAACATTGGTGCACATCGGCCTGTACAGTTTGGAGCAGAGGCACATTAGAAGAGGCTTATTACCAATGTATAAGATAATGAACAACAATGAGCTTAGAGCACAGATGAGTTTCAATTACAAGACCATAAACTATTCTTTCAGGTCACATCATTTATAAATCAAACTAGCAAATACTAAAATGAATAACAGAATAAATTAATTTACTCAAAGAGCAGGTAGGCTCTGGAATAGACTACTGCTGTCCATAATTCAAAGTGAAAATTTGGCAATTTTCAAGAACAGATTGGATAGCCACTTACTTCATAATGTGGCATTATTGACCCGCTAATGCAAGAGACAGTCTTAATGGGCAATCAGCCTTCTTCTGTCTCATTACCAAATAAAATACCAAGTATAATAAAAAACATTTGTAGCCTGAAAAAAGAAAAGGCAAGTGAGCCCATTATCCAGTTTGATGGTGATGCTCAGATGTACTCCAAAAACGAACATCCGTGGCAGTGGACTGTCGCTCTCTTTCTTTAGTGCGGGCAAGAACTTGCAGAATGGAAATATTTTTATAAAACATCAGTCAGTGTATTTATAAAAAGCTTGACTGAACCTTTTTAATTATCTGACAGCAGAAACCAAAGAAACACCTTTACTTGTGTTGCTTTTGTTTTTCATTGTTTAACCACAATTGTTAGCCCTAAAGAGCTTGAAAAAGCTGATGTAAAGACCAACCAATGCTAACTAAAAAATAGTAGAGATGAGAAAAAAGTTGAAAGGTGAGTCTACTGAAGAGAGATCTTTGGGACAACTTACTTTCTCAAGATCAACCCATTCAGATTCTGAACCAGTGAACCACTGAACCAGGTAATTCAGGACTTCAGGAACATTTTTTCCCTGTTTGTTTTTATTTATTTATATATTTCTTTGTTCTTTAAAGGAGTTAACACCCACTAGCAGGCACAGTTGCCTGTTTTAGGGGTGATCTATGAGCACTGGGGAAGTTAATGAACTTGCTCAGAGACAGACAGGCACACAGTATGCAAGTAAAGCTTGTTGGAATCAAGCCCAGTCAGTCTGCTGGACATACCAAGCTCACACAGCTCCTCTGTTTTTGTTGTGTAGCCTTAGCTTTTTCTTGTAACTTATTAGTGTATAGCCCCTTAAGTTCAGAGACAACACAGTGTTTATTTACTTTGTATTTAAAATTATGGTAAATGGGATAGGCACACTGAGCCAAAGCTCATTTCCAGGTTTGACCTGGGGGAGAGGTTACAGTACATCAGGGAGCTGGTAACAGACATGAGTAAGGTACAAAATACAAGCCATTGTATGGGAAGAACATGACAAAATACTGGTTAATTTGACTAGAGGGATACAATGCACAGACAGCATTACAGCAGGCAGCAAGGTAACTTTGGTAAGAAGTGTATAATGCCAGCAGGAAAGTTAAGTGTTGAGGTAATAAGTGAGCAGCCGGTGATCATAGAGGCAGGGAGTATGTAAGGGAGTGGGGAAAAAGTGAGGCAGGAGAAAGGAGGTTTAAGTGCTGTTTGAGGGAGGAATGAGAGAGTTGCGGAGTCAGGAGAGATGACATTTCCAAAGGAGGTGGAGTCTGTAAGAGAAGGTGGATTAGCCAGCTAAAGTGTGGAGGTGGGGGAGGGAGAAGGAGTGGGGGTCCCTGGTGTATTAAAGATACCTGAAACTGAAAACAAGCTGGGCATCATAATACAAAATAAACTTTCATTTGAAAACCAGTTTACAGAAAACATAAATAAAGCAAATCATATTTGGTGGTCAAAACATTGCAATATACAATAAAAGAAAATCTGTGATACTTCCACTATATAGAGCCTATATCAGGCCATTATTGGACTATGCATCTCAGTTTTGTAGCCAATACAAAAAAAAGATATCATAATAATAGAAAAAATTCAAAGAAGAACAACAAAATACATGACAGGATCAGAGACTTTAAATTGCCAACAAAGATTACATACATTTGGTTTAATGTCCCTGAAAAAAAGAAGACTTAGAGGTAACATTTTGTTGACTAGAGAAATCATAAATAGTGATTACCTTATGACAGAAATTGGTTTAGAATTTAAACAAATTAATTTTGAAACAAGAGGTCACCCTTTACAACTAGAAAGGAAACGAGTCAGAACAGATAAACACAGATATTTTTTCTCCCAACGTATAATTAGACCATAGAACTCTCTCCCAATGGAGATAATTATTAGTACATCAAAAGATATATCCAAAAAAAGATTAGATGAATTTCTATTAGACAATCATTCCTTGGGGTTTTACGGATGATTGACAGGAGATTTCATGGGCTTTTTGCCTTTTACTCCTCCCCACCTTTACAAAGTTACAAAGATCATAGGAGGAGGGGTCACAGGGGACAGGATAGAGATGGGGGAAGTAGACCAAACCAGAATTTGGCTATGAGAGCTAGTGAATGAATAGAGTGCCTATGGGATAGAGAAAGGATGCTGAGGGAGGCGTAGAGATTGCAATGATGAGTACAAGGGGAGGAGTTAGAAGTGAAGCGACAGAACAAATTCAGAAGGGTATCTAGCCTTGATAGAGAGGAAGCAGGGCTGTATAGTAAACTACATCAGCATAGTTGAAAGTAGGAAATATTATCTTTGTCACTAACTCAAGGCAGATGGGGAGGCAGTCTTTGTTGCGATAGAGTGCACCGAGTTTGGGTCAGAGCTTAAAGGAGGCAGGAAATAATTTTTACTTAGTTAACTGCCCTTCATCTTCCTTTCCTTTCTGATATGCTTTGATGATTTTTTGATAAATAAATAACCTAGTTTTGGGGTGCCCAAGGATCTACAAAGAGTTCCACTCTCCTCTCCAGCTACTACACTTGATTTTCATATTTCTAAGACATCAGTAACTCCCATTCCATGCTATTCATCTGAGTGGCCTGGAATGGGAGTCTGTGATATCATAGAATGTTCAGACAGTATGAAAACAGAAAGCAGCAACTGATGAGGAGAGAGGGATTCAGGGTACATACGAACATATGAACATACAAAGTGCCAGCAGAAACAGACTACATGGTCTATCAAGTCTGCCTGATTGTACAGCTAGCCCCTCAGCATGCAGCTGCCCCACCCTTCCACTCCCTCCTCACCGACCTCCCCTCCCTCACTCTGTCCTATCCCCTCTTGAAGCAGCCCTACCGTCCTACAGGAAACCACCTCCTTGGGTAGAGTTTTACACTTGTCTACCACCCACTCTGTGAAACAATGTCTCCTGATTTCCCTCCTGAATTTACCCCCTCCAACCTCAGTTGATGCCCTCTAGTATCCCCCCTCTTCTGATCTGAAATATCTGTCCTCTATTAGCCTTGTTCATCCCCTTCAGGTACTTAAATGTCTTGATCATATCTCCCCAGTCCCTCTTCTCCTCCACTGAATACATGTTGAGCATGTTCAGCCTTTCTCTGTATGAATTCCCTTCCAAACCCTGGATCATCATTTGCCACTCTGCACTGCACCCCATCCAACAGTCTGATGTCCCTCTTAAGAAATGAGCACCAGTACTCTGTGCAGTATTCCTAGTGTGGTCTGACCAATGACCTGTACAAGGGAAGGATCACTTCACTACATCTCAAGGAGTTCCCCTTGCTATACAGCCCAGCATCTTGTTGGCTTTCACTGCTGCCTTCCTACACTGAGCTGAGTTGTTCATATTCCCCGTTATAACCACCCGCAGGTCCTTTTCCTCCTCAGTGCTCTCCAACTGTAGCCCACCTAGCTCATAGCTTCTCCTCTGGTTCTTAGTTCTGAAGTGCATTACCTTGCACTTATTGGCACTGAACCCCAACTGCCAAGTTTCTGACCACTCCTGTAGTTTGGTCAGGTCCCCCTGCAGTCGCCTCCACCCCTCAATGTCATCCACCACAGCTCCCATCTTCATATCGTCTGCCAACAGACTGATCTTACTCTGGGTCCTGTGCGAAATATCTGCTATGAATATCCCAAATGACACTGGCCCCAGTACTGATCCCTGTGGCACACTGCTAGTTACCGCTCTTGGTGATGAGAGTTTCCCCTCCACCACCACCCTTTGCTGGTTGCCCTTTAGCCAATTCATGATCCATCTGACCATCTTAGTACCCACCCCCTATGTCTTCCAGCTTCCCCCTAGCCTCCCATGCAACATGGAATCAAAGACCTTGCTGAAGTCCAAGTACAGGAAATACACTGCATGGCCGTTGTTCAGCTCCCTGGTCACCCAATCATAATACTCAGTCAGGTTTGTCTGGCAGGACCTCCACTAGTCAAACCTGTGTTGCTGCCCGTCCTGGAGACCATTGTCCTCTAAAAATGTCACCACTCTCTCTTTAAGGATTGTCTCCATCAGCTTATCTACAATTGATGTGAGGCTCACTGGTCTGTAGTTACCTGGATCATCCCTTTCGGCCACCTTTGTGAATGGGCCCCACATGGGCCACCCTTCAGTTCTGTGGTACACATCCTGTGTGCAGAGAAGTGTTGAACAGGTCAGCCTGTGGTCCTGCCAGGCTCCCTGCCAGTTCCTTGGGTACCCTAGGGTGAATGCCATCAGGTTCCCGTGCCTTGTCCACCACAGTGCCTTCAGTCCTTCCAGTACTCTTCTCTCTCTAATTTCTCCATCTGTCACCCCCCCTCCCCTGCCCCCTCCACCACTCCCATGAGGTGTCTGCCCCCCCCTCTCTACTGTGAATACAGAGCAGAAGCACATTCAGTGCCTCTGCCTGCTCCTCCCCTTCTCTACCCACCCCACATCCTTCTTAATTCTCACTATCTGGTCCATGTTCTTAAAGGCAACAACATTAGATTAGTAATTTAACAAACATCATGAAACGCATATCAGAATACTTGACAGCCAATAAAAGAACAATTAGAGGGCATCTGGTGGTGTAAAAACTGCTTCCTATCACCTTTAAAGCTGATGGCATCTATGTGGACTGAAAAATCCAGGTGGGAGTTCAATGAAACCCCTAGATATTTGTATGTGGAGACATAGTCAAGTAGGGTGCCATCCGTGGTGGAGAACACTGGGGAGGAGGGTGTTCTAGCCAATTTTTGTGGGCTGCCAAAGATCATAGTAACATAGAAACATAGCAATTGTTGGCAGATAAGGACCACCAGGCCCATACAGTCTGCCCAAATCTCTACACTAGTTTGTGGCTTCTGATTATAACTGGTCAATGTATTTCACTCCATCATCCCACCATTAAGGTACTCTTGTGCCTGTACCATACATGTTTAAAACTCTACACTGTGCTCACTCCCAACTCCTGCGGCAGTCTATTCCATGTGTCCACCACCCTCTCCATGAAGAAAGACTTCTTCACATTTCCCCTCAGCCTGCCACCTTCCAATTTCATATCATGTCCCCTCATTCTTGTACATCTCTTATATTGGAAGATGTCTCCCCCTGCACCTTCTTTATGCCCTTAAGGTACTTGAATGTTTCTATCATGTCCTCCTGATTCGTCCTCTCCTCCAGCGAGTACATATTGAGGTCCTTTAGTTTCTCCTCATATGTTTTCTGGTGCAAGCCCTGTACCATCTTGATCACCCTTCTCTGGTCCGCCTTTGACCTGTCAATATCCTTTTGAAGGTGCAACCTCCAGAATTGCACAGTAATCATGGTAACAGTCTTAGAGGTGTTGGTCTTTAATTGGTTGGTGAGGAACCATAATTCCACCTTATTTAAGGGTCCTGTTGTAGAGGGGTGTGGACATCAGAGGTGGTGGGCACAGAGTCAGATAGGATGGTGTCATTCACATACATATGTATGTGAGAGCTGTAACACACAGAGAGGAGGTTGTTAACAAACAAGGAAAAAAGGATAGGGCCCAGGATGGGTCCTTGAGGTACACCTACTGAGATGGCATGGGGGGAATGAGGAGGTGCCCACCTGTACAGACTGCTGCCTATATCAACAACATATGATCTGAACCAACTGACAGTATGGGGAGCCACGCTGGCTGCTTGGAGCTTGGTGAGAAGGAGAGGGTGGGAGACAGAGTCAAATGCCTTAGCCAGGTCCACAAAAATAGCAGTGGTCATGTGGCCCTGGTCCATGGCTGACTGAATGTCATCAGTGACTCATAAGAGGATGAGATTGTTGAATGGTGTTTCCAGAAACTAGACTGGAACTGGGAGGGGAAGCCAGAGGAGGATAGGAAGTCAAACAGCCTGGAATGGACTAGGGATTCTTGCAATTTGGCAAGTGCAGGGAAGAGGCAGATTGGTCGGTAGTCTCCTGGTGTAGAAGGATCACCACTTTTGTGGAGGGGGAGTACACTAGCTAACTGCCAAGCCTGGGATACAGTGTCAGAGGAAAAGGAGAGATTTAGGAGGAAGACTAGGGCATCTGCTAATGCATAGGCTGAGAGGTGATGGGGTTTGGATGAATACTGTCTGGACTAGATTTGATAGTATTTAGTAAGTAAAGTGCCCATAGGACTTCCTGTGGGGAGATGGATGAAAGGAAACCATCCTGGAAGGTAGGTGGGGAGGGGTCTGGGGTGGGGGAGTGGTCAGGAAGGGTGCAGGTGGTAAAAACTTTATATCAGAAATGCTGAGTGGGTCAGAAATGGATAGGCCATTTAGCTTTAGGGTGGGCATGGCAGATTTCATAGGGGGGTCTAGAAAACAGTGGACAACTCTCCAGAAGGATGTGGTTGATGTGGGGTTGGTGCCTTTTAAAGTAGTCTGACTTTGCACAGCAGATTACCTTGGTACAGGTGTTCTGGAGGGATCTGTTAAGTTGTCAAACTTGTGGGGTCAGTATGGATTTGTATTGTCACCAGGCTGTGTCCCAGGCTTTACACTGGGCTACGAGTGAGGCTGTGATCCAGGGATGATCACTTTGCCTGACTCTGGCATTAAAAAGAGGGGCATGAAAATTCCAGGTCAGAGTAAGCATGGCTAGGAAGTGGTCGAGGTCTGAATCTATGTCAGGTGTGGAGTAGACTGGGGACCAGTCTGCTTGGATCTGGTCATGCAGTAGGGCAGCTGTATCAGTTGAGTGTAGTTGGCAGAACTTTATGTATTTGGGGGCAGATTCAGGGAGGTGTATATTTCTGATGAAATAATTGATGCAGTGGTCACTCAGAGTGTCTGACAGGACACTGGCACCAGTGTCTCTGAGGGTGGGAGGTGAGAATCCAGTCAATAAGTGAGTGGATAGAGGAATGGTGATTGTAGCTGGTGGGTTCGGTGATCAACTGGGTTAGGTTAAGGACTTCTATTTTAATGAATGAGGACTTGGGTGGGGGGAGCTAGTCCTGGTTGAAAGCTCCTATCAGAATGAGCTCACTAGAGGCAGTCAGGGGCAATATAGACAATATGCATGAGACTAGTGAATTGGGAGCAAGCTGAGTAGAGGTGTAGATCACTCCAATGAAGAGAGGAAGAGAGTAGAAGGGAGGGATAGGAGGACAAGGATTAGTTTGTGGAAAAAAGAGCAGGTTTCACAGAGGGAGATGGAGCATGATAGAGACTGCTGGACATACACAGTGGCATGAGGCGGCCATCTTGGTGATGGCAGAGTGGGCCGTGTTCCACCGTGACCGCCTGTTTTATTGCTTTATTGATTTTATTTATTTACCTTTATATTATAAAAAATTCTCTTCACCCAATCCTCCCTCTCAGCACCCACCATCCCACCCCCCAAAAAAATAACTGACACTGGGGGTGCTAAATACCCCAGTGTTGCGATCGTCAATCGTCGTCTCTCTTTTTTTTCCACCTGTAAAATAAATGGCACATTGATGTCTTTTGTGGTAATTTTTTACTCCCCACATGACCTTTCCACTCAGCATCCACCATCCTGCACCTCCCGAAGCCCTATGTACCCATCTGGGGCCCAACACTATAATCCTTTCTGGACCGCAGACACGTCTTCACTCTGCAAAGTCGGACCATGAACTGAAGACACAGGTATGCAGTTCAATGTATTTCAATTGGGTTTAAAAAAAAAAAACAAGATCAAGATGTTTCCTTATGAAATTATTGTGAAAGTTACTATGAGGATCCAGTATGTAAATCGCTAAGTTATATTTTATTTTTTTTTTATTTTTTAGTCTTTGGTAACTGGGTAAGGCCCACTAGGCACAAGTGCCTGTTTTCCGGGGTGACCTGGGAGCACTGGGCGGTTAAGTGACTTGCTTAGAATCACACAGTATGCAAGTGGAGGTTGTGAGAATCAAACTCAGGTCTGGTCTGCTGGGTGTATCAAGCTCATTCATACCTTGTTCCTCTAACCTCTAGGCTATACTGCCAGCCTATTTAGAAAATGTTTTCAGTATGACAGAAAAATGCATTTAAAATTGTGATGTGAAGGCATCCATTTTGTGGACAGGAAGGGTGCTGTGATGATGTCAATGCCTCACCAGCTCTTTCAGTATGCAATTAAGCAGGTAAAACAAACTGCTCCTGCAGACAGAGATCCTGTTCTATAATGAAGAGAAGCACTGGATTCTTTTCTTGCACTCCGCCAAACATAAAATCCTGAGTGTTCCTCAGAATGTAATAGAATTCCTGACAGCACAGTCAAACTGTTCTCACCTGCTGAACTGTACACTGTTAACCCTGGTGGGGCAGTGACAGCATCACAATACCCTTCCTGTCCACAACATGGATGCCTCCACATCCCTATTCAAAAAGCCTTTTTCGTTTTACGGAAAATATTTTCTAAGTATAACCCAGCAATTTACATACTGGATCCTCAAAGTAACTTTTACAATAATTTCATAAGGAAATGCATGGATTCCCTTTAAACTTAGTACCATAACTTGGGCATTTGTACATATTTTTGGCTCACATTTTCAACATGCCTTCTTTGGGACCCCACATCATGAACAATGTCACTGTCATTAGGCATATCTGTCACAAATCGTGATTTTGCGATCCGTGCACAAAATCACGCATTATTTGAAAAATGTCTCTGCCATTGTTCATGAGGTGGGGTCATAAAAAGGCTATGTTGAAAATTTGGTGTAAAAATATTGAAAAACAACACACTTATGGGCCTACATGGAATTTTGCAAATGCAGGTTCATAACTTTGGTACTTTTTGATATTCTTACCCCAAATTTACAACATAGCCATATCTTTACAGGACCACATAACTGTGACAGCTGTCATTTTTCAAATCCTGTCCAAAATGTTTTTTGTATCTCGAAAGGTGATTTTGCGGTCCCTGCACAAAATCACCTTTCGAGCACCAGTTGAAAATGTTCTCTACCCTTGTTCATGAGGTGGGATCATAAGAAGGTTATGTTGAAAATGTGGTGTAAAGGGGGCGTGGCCTGACTGCTGGAGCAATGGCTGCTTAACTTTTCTAGCTCTCTCCTTACGGGACAACTACAGAGCTCTGGCACTGTAATCTGCAGACATCGGGACCCCCTTGCCCCTTTTATATGTTTGGGTAGTCTTCATCTACAGACCAGCAGCATTTGTTAGCAGATTCCAATGCAATTTGCAGTAGTCACAGTGCCGGGTATCCATGAGCTGCTTCTGTGACATAGGCTGCATAGGCCCATTACTACCTGCTTTACTGGGAAGATCTTTGTCGAGAGTTCTCCGACTGCACCTCGGGGTGCCTCACTCTCCCACTCGCTGATTTTGCACAGCTGCTTTAATAATAATAATAATAATCTTTGCTGACATGTCTAACCTCAACTCACCGGTGGTAGCCCCTTGGGGTGCCCAGCCATTCGCACAGCCTCCAGCCGCACCAGCCTCTGTGGGAGACTCCTTACAACATATTACCACTATGCTTGAAACATTGTTAGTGAGGGTTGATGATATTAGCCTCTCCCTCTCCACCACTGAGGCAGATATGAGACAACTTCAAGACAAAATGAATGTATCGGAGCAAAGGTTAGATGCCCAAGAGCAGCAACAAGCAAAGCTGTTACCAGACTTCAATTGCAGGAGGAAAGACTGGCCACCTTATGGAACAGGGTTGAGGACAAAGAAAAACAGGGCCCAATGCAACAACCTGTGCATCATCGGGCTACCTGAGGGGGTGGTAGGCCAGTCCATGGAGCGCTTCCTCAATGAAAACCTCCCAGTGCTGCTTGGGGACAGATGGAGAGGCCCCATGGATGTCGAGATGGCCCACCGCGTGGCTGGGAAAAGGGACAAGAATACTCAATCTCCTAGGTCCATCCTTGCCTACTTTCTCTGCTACATCACGAAAGAATGTATCCTGAGGGCTGCCAGAGACCTTGGGGAGGTTAGATGGCAGGGTTCTGTAGTGACCTTTTACTGGGACTTTGTACAAGAAACCGCAGCCAGAAGGAGGGCTTTTGGGCCAATCAAGAAATGTCTCTACCAGCAGAATTTTCAATTTAGATTCCGGGGACTCACCAGTCTGCTGGTATCTAAAGATGGTCATGAACTAGTGGCCAATCACCTTGCATTAATTGAAAAGTGGATATCCAGGTTTTGGCCTAACCTCCCGCTCCTCACTACAACTCCCAGAAGGCTCTGAGACCCAAGTACCAAAGCTACCACTAGGGGGAATGATAAGCAGAGCAAGCAGTTTCCAGAGGACTCTTTTCTAGCTGGACGTGCAACATCATACAGCAGTCCCCCTGCCACAGTTGTTCTGACTGACCACTCACCTCCTCCACTGATTGACATAGCTCTCCCCATGCCTGGCTCTTCTTCCTCTCTAGCACCTCGACCACCTGGTCTCAACCCAAGACACCAGCAGAGAGAGAGAGTGGAGTGGTACTCCTGTGCCCCATGAGCTGTAAATAGCTGCCCCACCTGCTAAAATCTCTAGAAAGGACCATACTCTACCAATCTCTCCAGTCCATCCTGACTGTCAGGACCTACCTGACATGGATACTGATCCCACCGTGGACTGGGATGATTATCCTGATGCCTCTCTGGTGGAAATAGTAGATGCAGTGACCCCAGTGAAACCTGGCACTCTCTCCTATGCTGCTGCAGTTTCTTCAGGCTCTCAGAACCCCCGGCCATCGCTGGGCAAGCCAAAGTTTCCCATAGTTGAATAAATGGACTAGATCTTTGTTACTTTCTGAAATATCCAGATTCATGATCTGCTTAATTTGCTTCTTTGTTGCTGCACTGGTGACTGCTCGGGTTTGTCCATCCAGCAGCGGTGGTTTGACTGATCCGTTTCTGCCATGTGCACGCTGGGTTCTGGGTCTGTTGTACTTGTTGGGTGGGCACTCTGTTTTCCTGTAATTTTCAGAGCTTCACTAAGGGACAGTTTTTGTTGTTGGGGTTGGCCTGTTGGCCGGACGTGGTTGCCACATACCAGGGGCCCTTAGACTAGATATTTACTCTTCCCAGGAGGTCAGCAATGCTGGCCAACTACCTGCTCTCTTGGGCTATGACATTGTAGCACCACCGATATGCTCAGCTAGAGAGGCTACCCCTATTCCTTATCTCTCCCCCTTCCCTCCACCCTTTCCAATAAATGCTAACCCCCTTTTCCCCCACATATCTACCCTTCCTCCCCTTTGGGGTAACCATTTCCCATCCCTTCCCCTACTGCCTCCTGACAATGTCCCGGTGCCTGACTGTAGCTCAGCTGTCTCCTAAGGGAAGCTGTTCCTTTCTGGGTTCTGTGTGCAATCCCCCCCTTTGGGTTCTTCAGGCCTGTGCAACTGAGAGTGGTGTTTTCTTCATCACTTTCTTTCGCACTCGGCACAGAATCCGCTAGCATAGTGACACTTGCTTACATTTTCTCTGAGGTAAAATTCTTAGTTATTGCTATTGTGTTGGTCTTTGTACTTCCTGAGCTGTTGTTACAAATATTGATATCTCTTTCTGTGTTCTTTTTCTAGTTAGCCTGTTACCAATACTAGTGAGTACCTGCAGTCTATTCATACAGTACCAAACAGTGTTCTCTATAGCTATGTGCCAAAGGTTCGACACTGGTGTTACCACTGAAATTGATCCCCCTACTCCTACTTCTTGTACCCCACGTAGCCCACCTATATTTGGCTGTCTGAATAAGTACTTTGTTTTCTATTTGTGAGGATATGGCTCCCTCATCATGCTCCTCCTCTACTGGCACAAATCTGGTTTCCTGGAACGTTAAAGGTCTTAATCACCTTATTAAATGCACAAAGGTGCTTCAGTACCTCTGACCCCTTTGGATAGATGTTGCTGTGCTCCAGGAGACTCATCTCCTGAGTCGGGCGGTACCCTGGTTGAAGAAGTCATGGGTGGGAGAAGTGCACCCCAGCTCTGCTCCAAATAAATCTAAGAGGGTGGTGATACTGGTGAGGCGGTCATCACAGTGGAAAGTTGATTCGCAGGGGAGGTGGGTAGTGGTCAAGCTATCATCCCCATCTGGGCATCTTATTGTGGCCAATCTATATGCCCCTAATGAAGATCATGTTGATTTTTTCCCAGCCATCAGTCAAACCACATCCTCACTGACCACAGAGGGCCCCAATACTCCTATTTTGGTGGGAGGGTGGACTTCAATATGGTTTCAGACCCCTTCTTGGGTAAATCAAACCCCTTCCCCTCAAACACACCCCAAAGCCAGGGCAGCTCTACAGGAGCTTCAGGACGAGTGGGGCTTTGCAGATGTGTGGCAGAGGGACCACCCGATGGGTCATGACAATACCTTTTACTCCCACATTTATGCCACCTATAGTTGTATTGATTTCTAGCTGGCCAACGTAGCTGCAGGCCAGGGCTTCTCTGAGAACAAAACTAGGAACATTATAATATTTGACCATGCTCCAGTTCTCACCACCTATACTCCACTAGGACAGTGATCTCAGAGTACCCGGTAGAGATGTAATTCTTTACTGCCCAAAGATCCTGATTTCTGCTGGGTGACTGCGCAGGCTACCTGGGACTATTTCTCCTATAACCCACCTGGGGAGGTGTCCACGGGCACATTTTGGGAGGTCATCAAGGCTGTCCTGCGTGGCCATATCATCTCTTTTTCTGCAGTCAAAAACAGGGCCCGCAGAACCACCCTAGCTTCACTACAAGTGGATCTTGCAGGCTTGGAACAGACCTTCCACTCATTACGGTCCCCGGGGAGAGATACTTCCCTTGTGCGCTGGATTGTTGGTTTGAGATATACGTGATTAATACCATTTACAATCAGAAGGCAGAATGGCTTCTTCTCAGAGCGAGGCATTGCTTCTGGGATGGGATTGAGAAAAGTGACAGGCTCCTGCCTTTAGATTTCATTAGCAGCAGGCCTCTTCCCACATCCGTGCCCTTCGAGACGCCACTGGGAAAGTTGTCCATGACCCCCAGGATATCAACCATACTATGAGATCTTTTTACACTTCTCTGTATGTCACATTCCTCCCTGTCCTCCACTCAGATTCAACAGGGCTTAGCCCAGTTCTGCAAAGATTTGGCGACACCTGTGTGACACACACCCAAGTACACCATCTGGACACCCCACTTGAAGGTGCAGAGGTGCGACAAGTTCTATCCTGCATAGCCCCGGGGAAAGCCCTTGGCACAGATGGAATGACAGTGGATCTGTATGTGTCTTAGGACCAGAAATAATGTGTCCTTTACTTTGAGCTCTGCAAGAGGCCCATAAAATCCCTCCCACCCACCATGAGAGAAGCACTCATTATCCTTCTCTCAAAAAAGTCCAATGATCCCCTGAACTGTGTGAACTTTAGCCCCATTTCTTTGTTCTCGGTCGACACTAAGGTATTAGCCAAAATTTTAGACACCTGGTTATTATATGTGTTGCCTTTTAACATTCACCCTGCATAGGCAGGCTTTATGAAAAAGCAAATCAGGTGTGGACAACAAACAGGTTGCTGCTCAATCTCAAATTGGTAGCATCCCGGGCATCTGTTCCTATGGCAGCCTTTGCAGTCGACTTCACTAAGACATTCAACTCAATTGAGTGGAGTTATTTATACGAAGTACTGCAGAGATACGGCTTTAGCCCACTTATCTGTCAGTGGGTGCATACCCTCTACAGCTCTCCTACGGCACGTATACTCACCAATACCACCATTTCTTCTCATTTCCCATTAAAGAGAGGAACCAGGCAGGGCTGCGCTCTCTTCCCACTTATCTTCCTCATAGCCCTAGACCTTCTTGTGTGGACCTTTTTGGCCTCATTGACTGTTTCCGGGATCGAAATCCACAGCAACTCTCATCTGGTGGTGGCCTATGCAGATGACTTGCTGCTTACCCACTCCCACCCCCTTTGGTCAATTCCAGATGTGCTGGCTATTCTCAAAGACTTTGCTGCCCTCTTGGGATAATGTGCCAACCAGAAAAAGACCATTCCGGCCCCCATGACTTCCGCCTGCCACACAGACTGCCTCAGCAGTACTTAACTTGCCTGGGTGGAGAAAGGGTTTCCCTACTTAGGTATCTATATTACCAACACTGGTTTGAACTGGAATCCACCAATTTTTCACCCCTAATGGAGCAGCTGTCATCGGAGGTGAACAGGTGGTGCAGGCTTCGGTTGTCCCTACCCGGCAGAGTAGTGGCTGTGAGGATGTTGCTTCTGCCCAAGGTCATGTATCTCCTTAATAACTTGCCAATCCCTCTCTCCCCTAAACTATTCAACTCGATTGACCGCCTCATGTTCAGCTACATATGGGATGGCAAACCTCTGCAATGAAGTAGGCAGAAGCTTCGGGCGCATTAGTCGCATGGGGGGTTTGGAGTCCCTTAGCTCAAAGGCTACCACCTGGCATGCATGATGTCTCTGGCCACCCATTGGTTTGCACCGGGGATGCATCATGAGCTCCCATGGGTACAGGTAGAATCTGGCCTAGTCAAGGTCAGCTTCCCCCACCAAGGTATTGTTCTACCCAGGGACCAAGGGCTCCTGTGCTCTCTCCTCCATTATGCTCAAAACTCGGAAAGCCTGGAGAACCTTTATGTCCCTGTCTTATACCCCCCGAAAGGCCTGGGCCCCCCTTTCAGATACGTGTCCCTGTGGCACAACCTTCTCAAATTAATGTTAGGTCAACCCCTCAGTTGGCCCACCTGGGAGTTGAAAGGTATATATCAGGCCCAAGTCATATGTGTGGGTGATTCGGGCATCTTGCTCTCCTATGAACAGTTGCAAGCTAAATGTTTGCTCCCCACTGTGGATTTTTGGAGATACCTCCCAGCTGCACAATGCTCTCCAAGCACTTGCCAGGTGCTATGAAGCTGATAGCAAATGGAGATGGCTATGGGAGCTCCACAAAGTCCCCACCTTATGCAGACTTATTGGCTGATTTTACAGGACATGGAGAGAAGCTCAAACTGATTTCTCCTCCCGGAGTACACTCAAATGGGCTGAGACTCTTAACTGCAAAATCCCTGAGGCTGTCTGGTTCCAATATCTACGGGATGGCCACAGGCAATATAGCGATATGAAAAGCCGGTTCACTCAGCTTAAAATTCTCCTACATTGGTATCATACACCAGTGGTTCTATGCAACTGTGGCCTTTTGGATCAATCTAATTGCTGGCTATGCCAGTAATCAGGAGAGAACCTCCTACATGTCCTTTGGACCTGCCCCTTTTTTTGCTGCATTTCTTGTCAGCAGTGGCTACTGAGTGCTCATAGGTTATAGGCTCTGCGGGTTCCTTGGCTGACCCAAAGCTTCTGTTGGGAGACATGACATCACTAGGAGCTTTCTATGCTCCTGTTTGAGAGTGGATCATGCTGGCTCTTATGGAGGCCAACTGCCTGCTTCTCTTGTACTGGCATCAACCAACTCTACACCCTCAGAAGAGCTGGCATGCTGCTTTGGCACAATTAGCTTCTTTTGACCGTTTGTCGTATGCCCACCAGGGTTGCCTGAACAGATATGCCAAGAAACGGGATGCCTATCTACATTCCTTTCTCTGCTAGCTTCCTCCCTCTTATAATAACCCCCTGTTTGAACCTTCGGCACCTTTTTAGCTTTCAGTACTGTCTGTTCACTTATATGGATGGCCTTGCTTCTCTGCCTTTGCTTAGAGACACTGTGTGGTTTTCTGATCGGTTGTGTTCTTAGCTCTATGATGTACCTGATAGTAAATACACAGAAGACTGTTAACTGGATATGTTAATTGCTGCTCTGTATATGTGATTACAGTGTATACTATGCTCTGTCTAAGAAAATCAATTACAATTCTTCTATGATAAAAAAAAGAAAATGTGATGTAAAAATATTAAAAAACAACCAAGTTACATAGAATTTTGTGAATGCAGGTTTGTAACTATAGTAATTTTCAAGATTTTTACGCCAAATGTACACCATAGCCATATCTTTACAGCACCTCATGAGTGTGATAGCTGTCATTTTTGAAATCCTGGCCAATATGTTTTTTTACATCCTGAAAGAAATCACCTTTCAGCCAGGAGTTGAACATTTTCTCTGCCCTTGTTCATGAGGTGGGGTCATAGGAAGGCTATGTTGGAAATTTGGTGTAAAAAGATTTAAAATAAAAAAGGTTATGAGTCTACATTGATGTTTGTAAATGCAGGCTCATAAGTTCGGTAATAATCAATATTTTTACCCCAAATGTTTAACATAGCCATTTCTTTGCAGCTCCTCATGAAAGTGACAGCCGTCATTTTTCAACTACTGACCAAAATGTGTTTTTGCATCCCAAAAGGTGATGTTGCAGTCCCTGCGCAAAAACTCCTTTAAGCCAGGAATTGAAAATGTTGTCTGCCCATCTGCATGAGGCAGGGTCATAACAAGCCTATGTTGAAAATTTGGTGTAAAAATATTATGAACCAATGTTACATTTTGCAAATGCATGCTTGTAACTTTGGTAATTTACTATATTTTTACCCCAAATTCCTATTGGCTCTGACCAGAGTTTGTTTGTTGTTTTGTGATCTATTTTTCTTTTACCATCCCTTCAGAGGCAATCACACAGTATGCTTCATGCAAGTACAGCTTCTAGGAAACAAACCCAGCCAGTCTACTGGATGTACCAAGCTCACACAGCTTCTCTGCATTTGTTGGGTAGCCTTCATTTTTTTTTTTTGGGGGTAACTTTCTCGTTTACAGTCCCTTAAGTCTGTTCAGACTAGAGAGGACACAGTATGCTATGCTGTATGCAAGTAAAGGCTGTATGAATCAAACCCAGTAATTCCACTGGATGTGTCAAGCTCACCCAGATAATCTTCCTTTGTTCTTAGAGCTTTTTTTGGGGGGGGTAATTTAGTTAAGTTTACAGCCCCTTAGTCACAAGCTATGCAGCTGTATGTAAGTGGAGACTGTAGGAATCAAACCCAGTCACTATGTTGGATGTACCAAGCTCACACAACTAAGCTCATATTCTAAAACCTCTCAATGCAGTTTGAGTTTATCCTTTCTTGCTTATTTTGATTTACACTCAGCCAGTTAGCCCCTTCTTCCCTTGCCTTTCTGGCATGAAGCTTCCTTCCCCCACTTCACAAGCCAAAGGAAGGGATCTATTACTACTCCCTCACATTCTTTCCTGACCCCATTTGTCGAGCCCTTGGTTGCCCACCCCACCCAGCTTTCTCTTTTGCTTTTTTGCTTTTATCCACCAGCAGCCAGCAGTTGATGGAGTAAACACAGTTCTTTTTTGTTCAGTGGAATTTCTGTTTATATAATATTAAAACTGTTGTCTGTGTTAAACTTCTGTAAGAGTCAGTCAGAGAGACAATGATTTCAAAAAGAGTCGATGCAGTGATAACCTATGTAAGGATCAGGTGTACTCCTCTCTGACTTGATTCCTCCTCTGATGTTCCACCATGCAGTATGCCACCGCCTGATTACATAACAGCTGGTTGGTTGATAGTAGGAAGAAAATGATGCACACGCAGTAGCACACACAGGCTAACCACTGCTGGCTGCCCCCCATTCCAAACAATGAGCAACTTGGGATGAAGCAAGCAGCAGCAGCATCAGGTACAGATGAAGACAGCAGCAGCCAAGAGGAGGAGCTGTCTCTGAGGGACGATCCAGATACAGACAGTGGATACTAAAGCAACCTGAACACCAACACTCTGACTCAAGTATGAGCAGCCAAGCCGAGCGCACGTGTGATCCACAGCATGCCATTGACAGCCCAGTGAATGCAGTGCACAATTATTTAAAGGGCAAGGCACAAAATATTAACTTCTTGAATGCTTGAAGAGGTGCTGGGGTTGTGCCTCAGCATGATGAGAGACCTGGGCTCAGCACCCCCCACCCCAAGCTCCAGCACAAATTAAGCATTGTCCTACCATAGAGTTGAGATGAAGGTTCTCTTTTTGGTGAGAACTCACATTGATGAGGTACTTATGAGTAAATCTTACACTGCATCCCACACAGCTTTATGAGGCAAACATTGTCCCACTGCAGAGACAAATTCAACAATATTTATTTATTTATTTTTTATTTATTCAATCTCAGATTACATACCTCTGAGCACAAGGTGGCTCATTTACAAAGGTTCCACATCAGTGGGGAAAGGAGTACAACAACAAGGGTAATACAATGTTACCGAAGTCTATCAGCAATAGTTACATAACTTTGAAGAGAAAAATAAAAAGTCAAATAGAAAGAGAGGGAAGAGGAAAAGTAAGGACCAAGGAACAGAACAGCATGAAGGCCTTGTCTAGATAGGGTTAAGGCAGTAGGAGGGACCAGGCTTGTAAAAGGAAGGGTAAGGGTGGGGGGGGGGAGTAAGGGCAAGTGGAAAGGAGGTCAAGGTAGGAGTGGCACTGAAGTGAGGAGAGATGGGGAGAGAAAAAGGGTTGGTCACAACAGGAGAAAGTGACACTTAGTTGTAGATAAGGTGTAGATTTAGATAAATGGAATCTCCTTCCACTTTCTTTTGAGCATCAGAAAGGATCCATTAGGATGATTATTGATCCAAAATACTTGTAGCTCTTCTGATCTTTGTCCTTCTTTCTGGATAAAGTTAATTGGGCAAAAATGGAACTGCACATTGTCTCATTACATCTGGAATGGAAATACCATTTGAATACAATGTTAAACTCTTTGCATGCCCAAACAACTGGGTGGCATGGGTCTCTTCCGTCTTATGCAATACTATGAAACAGCCCAGCTACAGGTATTGCTATACAACTACATTGGTTGAAGTGTTGAAAAAGAACCATAAAACCTACCTTTTTGCCCAGGCTTTTAACCTACTATGGACTCCTGATTTTAATTATTATTTATCCTACAAATAGCTGTGGATTTTATGCTTGTTATCTATATTTGGTTTTATAGTAGTTTTTAAAGGATGTCAGCTGACTGTTTGTGATGTGAATTCAATCAGCAAAAAAACATGTACACACACTCACACCAGTCCATAGGTCCAAGGAATATTGCAACACACAGGAAACTGAACTGGTTGTTCTTGACAAAGCTTGCAAGCGTGAAGCATTGGGTGTCACTGCTGGGTTGGTAGCCTGCCTGTTTGTTTTCACACTGGTTTAGCTAAATATTAACAAAGGAGCAACAAGTTCAGTTTCCTGTGTGTTTCAATATCCCTTGGACCTAGGGACTGGTGTGAGTGTGTGTACATGGCCTTCTGCTGATTGTAGTTTTATTTGCCATAAGCAACAAGTACTGTTTGAGCAGCTTTGTTTTGCTGTATTTGTGATGTGACTTTGTATTCTATGTATGTAGTTGGTTAGTGTTCAAGTATATTATTTTTGTAATGGAGCACTGGGCCTCCAGGGAACAGTGCCTGAAATAAGTAAAGCTACTACTTCTACAGTAGAAGCCACTTACATGGGATGCAGATAATTGGGATGTCCATTTTATTGAGACGTCCCTCCTGGTACCGATTAAGTGGTTATGTTGTCCTGTGGAAGCTGTTACTGGTTAAGCAGGATGCCCCTGCTATTTTATTGGGGCAATTTTTATCCTGTCCTACATGCCCTGATGTATCCCCTCATGCAAATCCCTTGGTACAACATTTGTGCTAATAATTTTATCTCCTTTTATCACACCTGAATAGATGTAAATCATTTTCCAGTAATTTTTTTAAATGACTGAACAGTAAGCAAGTCATAAACACTAGGTGACACTAGGGAAAGAGAGTGTGAAAGCCCCAAGTCCCTCAATTTGCCCATAAGAGTCCTGTTTGCTATTGAAGTTACCAATTTCCCTTTCTGGCTGATCAATCAGTCAGGCCAACCCCTGATTACCCCCTCCCCACCCCACTAAAACCTGATGCTGGAAATTTCACAATGAGTGGAGGTGATAAAGGTTTTTTTCTGCTCTGTTGTTTGCTGTCAGACCTCCGATCACCTCCAACACATCCTACTTCCTCCTAACTCTGAGTTTCCCTCTCACTTGCCACTAGCCAGAAACTATCCCCCCAAGAAACTCCCTTTAATAGCAGTTGTTCATGGCTGTTAGCAGTCCCCCCCAAGAGAAGCAGAGAGAGAGAGAGAGAGTGTTTTTCCATCACTCAGCTGTTCACTGCTGCCTCTCTCCTTCTTGATTTTGTGCTACTCCCCAGAAGCAAATGCAGACTTAAAAGATCATGATTTGCAGATCCTCCAAAGAGCCAGAGAAAGGGAAGTAAGAGGTGACAGCATTCCTTTTTCATTACTGTGATCTTTGACAGTATGACATGCTGACATGCTGCACATTGGTTTTATACTGTACAGTGAACAGCTCTGATGCAGTTTGGCTAAAACTAAAACAGAGCACTTAATGTTTTTTTTTTACCTAACTGCTGGTTAAGAACTGTTCAAGAACACTTGTACTTCTTATTTTTGTTGTACACATACATGTACTAGTGAGGAAAAATGTCTGAGGCAAAGGTTGGTAGACAGTGGAATGCAAGGGCCATGTAGACCAGGAGAACATTTGTACTTTTTATTTTGGTTGTACATATACACATACTAGTGAAGAAAAATTTCTGCAGCAAAGGCTGGTAGACAGTGGAATGTTAGGGTCATATAAACCAGGTAAACATTATGCTTCTGATAATGAGGACAGTCACTTAATCGGGAAGAAAAGCCTGCCACAGGGGTGTCCTGATTAAATGGCTTATGCTGTACTATACTGGCTCCAGAACTCTCGTACACAATAGGGGGTTCAGTTAGAAAGAGCTGCCTTCACTACGGTTTCCCCAAGGATGCTGTCTTTCTTTGAGGGAGGCTGCAGATTCTTACTAGTGCTGCACCCCCCCCCCATGTCCAGGTGGTCTTCAGTCTTGGCACAATATACTCCGCAGCTATGGTTTGGAGGGCTGAGTATGGTTTTGGCTGCTGCACATTCATCCAAGTTTCATTCTGGCTCAACAAAATGGAAGTTATAAAAGATGGCGCTGGATGGGTCTTAACTATCCCTATTTTGTCTGCAAGATTCTAGGGTGATATCCTTTCAGATTCTTTGGACATCTCTGGGGCTCCCAAACATGGAACAATTCAGGCATTTTTAAATGAGAGCTTACCTGGACAAGCTTTGAAGACATGCTTCTCCGCCTACCTTGCACCTCATGCTGCTTCAGCCCCTAACGGTGACCCTGGGAGGAGACCTGGGGCAGCATCTGGTAAACAGTCTATACCAATTGCTCCAAATGAAGGGTCCCCAAGTGTTGGTGCAAGCTTTGAAAAGCTGGAACACAGAGTTGGGAAATCCCATTTCCTTAGAGCAATGGAAAAGGATATGCTACCTTACTCATAAGGCCACCAATTCTATAAATAGGAGACGGTTTAATTTGAAGTGTCTTAGCAGATTTTTCCTGACACCAGTCCAACAAGGCCATTGAGATACAGCCCTCACTTCAGCCTATTGACATGAATGTGGGGAATCATGGGACACACACTATCACATATTGTGGGACAGTACTGCATTACTCCCTTTCCAACAAAATTTAGAAAGAGCTCCATGTTTGATTTTCTCCCCAGACTTGCAACTTACAGACTTTGATTTTGTTTGCCTGTAGGCAGGTCCTAGGGAAAGACATGACAAAAAGCTATTTGTTGGATGTGCTTTTAGTTACCATCAAAAAATGCATCATGGAAAGATGGCTAACAAATGCTCTGCCTACTTTAGCAGATAGTTACAAAGGGTTAATGGATATTTATGATATGGAATTATTAACTTTTTCATGCAGACAAGCAATGGAAATAGGTATAAATTGCTGGGCCAGATGGGTGTATCATATAATGCCGATGGACCATCAGTTTGCACCAATGTGTGGGGAAGGGGGGAGTTGATGAAAAATTAGTTGAGATGATAGAGCAATGTTTGGCATCCTCCAGACACAATTTGTGCTGTATTGTTTGGAACTAATTGTTGACAAAGCTAGGTCCAGTTGGATGTATTACATTTACAAGGAGTGCGGGTCTAATGTTACTTTTTATCTGTACCCTTCTGTTGGAGCTGTTGAAATTGCTATACTGTATAACAGAGTGCTGTATTTTGCCTGTACTGTAAGTCTAAACTTTAATAAAACATGATTATGTAAAAAAGGAAGTCTTCCTTCAGGGATAATCCATAGACAGAAGGTCCTAGAGTGCATTATGATCAGCTGGATCTTGAGTTCAAGATGTCCATAGTAATAGAAAATATCTGTATATTTTATTAAATACTACAATATGCTGTGAACTAAACATATCTCTTGAAAGTAAGAATGCACACATTTTTCTGAACAGAGAAGTAATACTGTTTTTTTAACTGATTTTGGAGAACAGTTGTAATTCTGTTCAGTGTAACTTGAGGTGCACTATATAAAGCAGAGTGCTGCACTGCCATCATGTGTTCAGTTTGGAAAATAACCATTGCATGAATTATTGTATTTCCTTACATCAGCTGCATATAGGAGGCACTGCTTAATGTTACTTCTTTTTACAAATTTAGCTAACCTGAATTATTACAAATCTATAACATTGCACATTCTTAAGTCAGACCTCACACTATTATTGATGTAGTATACATACTTTCCAGCTATGGAAAATTAACTTACTACTTAATGTTGGTTGGTGTAATATAATCACTGTAAAAAACTATCAAAGTAGCTCTCTGACTAGTAAAACATGTTGAAATTAACTTCTTATGAACCCAAGAAGGGGAAATGGATAATGCCTAGTTTGACAGGACTAGTTTAATCGTTGATATTCATATTCAAACATTATGAGCACACTGATAGAAACATGTTAAACTGTTTTTAAAGCAACCATATATGTTTGTTTACAAGTTGTTTTCTCAAGCTTACAGTTTAGTCACATTTATAGTTTATATAGAGAATAAAGTATGGGTTGGGGTGTGTAATGAGAAGTTTACACACACCCGAGGGGTTAGATGCTACACATAAACCCTGAAAGCAGAGCTCGAAGGGTTTATCAAAAGCATTAACCTGAGTGTATATTCAGTTACATACCAACCTATTTTTTTATTTTACATAATTGCTGGGTTTGCCTTTTTCTCCACAGCAATTATATAAAATGAAGGTTCCTGTGCGGCCCTAGCACGGTAAGATTTTAGCGTGCTTGGCCCGCGACTCACCGTTTAATTTTCTATTTTTTGAAAACCTTTTTTTTCAGTCTATACTAAAAAGACTAGTTTTCATTCCCCTTGTAGATATTCTTTTTAAATTGACACTTACCGCTGAGTCCAAGTGGTGGTTCAGTCTTCCGGGGATATGCTGTCGTCGATCGGAAGGGACAAGCTGCAGCAGGGCATGCGCAGAATGGGGGAAACCGTGCACATGTTTGCCATTATAAATGCTCCTTTATAATGGCAAATTACACCATGGTTTCCCGATGTGAAAAAGGCAAAGCCAGTTGTTATTATAACTTGTTAATATCAGCACACTGTTTCTTAAAATCGCACTCTATGCAGTCCTCTGATCCTGTCTCATGCTATACTTCGTAAGTAAATACACAGCACAACATACACTAATTGTGTTTCCACCTGTGTCATTGACAAGTAGCAATTCATTTTATTTGTCACACAAGATTCAAATAATACAAAAATTACTTACATGTTTCATCTAAACAATTTTACATTAGTTTTCACTGTCATTGTGTTACACAGTGCACAATTCTGAATCCCACAAGGAACAATCAGTAGAAAAATAGAGGCTTACTATAGAGTACATGTGGTGGTCTTCATCAGATTTCACAAGTTGAGGTTACGCAAGACAGTGTCTACTTACTTTACATTAGTGTGTAGTGCAATATGCCCTCTGAATGGAGATGTTGCCTTTTTGCTTTCTTCAGAAATGTATTAGCCTACACAAACCATTCCGCTTACGGTGGTGGACGTACTGGTGGTGGTGGTGGTGGGAGTTCTGCTTTCTCCTAATTTGTTGCAGTTTAGATGAATAAAGCTCTTTGAATTCAAGTGACATACCAAAGGTCTCTCAAGGAGTCAACAACTATGCTAAAATTTCAGCCAGGATCACCTGGTTCCCAATTACATTCATTAATCATTATACAACCCTGCTTTAAAAACTCCCTGCTTTCAAATCTGTATAGTACAATACAGTCACATGTCTTGACAATATGCATGATTCTTTTATTTAACTATCAAGTCAGTTCTTTATCTTGTTCAGAAGTCTATTTTTATGTGAATAGATCTGAATTCTAAAATGTCTACATTAAAGGAAATTAAAATAGAAAATGCTAGTGCTGTCATTGGTCAGTGTTGAATCAAGTGTATACTGCACATATTAAACTTTGCAAGGTACATACAGCTCTTACTTTAACTAGTGTATGTTTCACTTTTGCTCTGTCTTTTATACAACTTCAAATTTTTTATTTACTAAATCGTGGCACGTTCGTTTTGCTCAATATTGGACACAAGGACCCGGGTGTCTATAGGTGCAGCTAAAGTCTCAGTATTGAAATAGAGAGTGTTGTCAAAACCATCGTCATTTGTGAATGGCTCTTGCCGTCGTTTGTAGAAATAATAAACAGCACCACCAACACCTGCTAGAATAAGAATAACCACGACAACAACAATCCCAGTAACACTATGAGTAGGTGGTGCTTCTTGCTTGTTGACTGTGCCTGTGATAATAAAAAAAAAGGATAGTGTAAGCAATAATGTAAATATAAACACTGTGTGAAAGATATTAAGACTGGGCTATTCAAAGGTCCTTGTTTTTACCCCCAAGATGTTCATTCCAGGAGCAAAATAGTGCTTGGAGCAAACTATTGTTAAACTGGAACATGTCCATGCACATAGTGAATGTTAATGGCATCTTCCAATATATCATCCAAATGAGACAGGCTGTATCTCGATTGCTCCTGCAATCTCAGTCCCCTACTGACAACATGAGGTATGTGGCCATTAGGGGGATATGGGGATGACTGGAGCTGAGGAACAGTTAAGGTCCACAAGTGGTTATTACTCTTCCATATTTGTACATCCCCAGGCAACTGACCCTATAGCACTGGCAAGACACTATGGGGTCATTTGCATCTCATTATCACTTCATTATAGGCCAAGAGAAAATGGCAATGGTGTAGCACCCCCACCCCAATAACCCATCTGTGTTTCCTATAGCATTCCCAGGCAGTCTAGTGGTCCCCCACCACCCAATTGACTTACTGACTAGTGAGTCAGGACCCCACCTCCCAAGCTCTGGTATCCTTGGTCAGTAACTGCCACATCCCCTGATCATCAGTATCCTTAGTCAGTTACTGGCCACACCATCTGATCACTGGAATCCATAGGCAGGTACCAACCCCTCTGACAACTGGCAATGCAAACCCCTCAGCTACAGATGGCCCTTCCCCACCTCACACCACTAGCTGGTACCTGCCGTTGACAGTGAACATGAAGACAGTGCAGGACTATAAAGGGTCTCAAGTTAAGTTGGGATAAATTTCTACTTACCAAGGAATCCATGGATACTCTGGGTTGTATACTGACTAGCAAAACCATTTACATTGGTGCTTCTTTGCTCAGCATACCAGTTCAAAACTGTTTATGAAGCAGGGGGTGAACACAATGGCCCTAGGCTCACTTCTGACCATAAATTACTGAGGTACTACATTATGTTACTTACACATTCACCAATGAGCACATCATGCAAAGACCTCAAAAAATAATTTGATAAAAATCTCTTAGTCCCCACCTTATCCTACAGTCCTCCCCCCTGCTATGCTCCAACATTTTTCTTTCCACTAAAAGAGCAAATTCTACATGTTACAACACCTGTCTTAAAATATTTTACATTCATTTCCATTTGTTGGAAGAAGTTTGAAGTAGCCTGTTTGCTTTCCTGTGTTAGTTGATGTAAATTCTAATTATGTCAAATTGTTGGTACTGTCAAGCATGCCTGAAGCATATATACTATACATACGGTTACAAGATGGCAGCTGTGTGTGAGCTGCCTGAGGCCTGAGTTCTGAGCTTAGTTATTTGTTTAATTTGTATTTTTCTGTATTCATTTTTGTTTTTATTTTAGTTTGTTTTTAGTTAGTTGTTTTAGATTAGTTAGGGCCTTTTAGTGAGATAATCTAGTGCTGTTAAATGATTTTTTGGGTCGGTAGTAAGATTTTTTTGGCTGTCCTCCCTCGCCATATGGGAGTTCTGGCTGCTCAACCATTTATGTCGTGGTTGCCATTTGTTAGTAAAGCTGAAACAGCTGAAACAGACATCCCAGTTTTTAGCTGTTTTTACTCCCTTGGTATACAGAAGTTTTGATTATTTAACTGGCTATCCTACCGCTGCCTTCAGTAAAGCCATAACAGACTCTAAATTAGTGGAGATCCATGGAGTAGCTGCTTGGAGCTGCTGTTCCGGTAGGCTATGGGAGCTGGGAAGATCTTGGTTGAATCGAGATGCGAAATTACCGCTGAATTGAGCTGGGAGAATTACCGCCTTAATCACTAACCCGTGAGCAAGTGCTGGTGTAGTGAGACCACATTCAGCGACTGGGGGGATATTTGAGTGTGACTGTGTGGGGTTTCCTGCTCTGACCACTTGCTGTGGAATAGGCTGTGTGGTGAGAGTACAGGCTATGTGAGTCGGGAAGCCCAGGCTGAGTCTAGCTGGAAACTGCAACTTAAATCTTTTGTTGATGAACAATTGCTGGTGTGGTGAGAGCACATCCAGTGACTGGGGCAATATCTGAATGCAGCTGAGAGGAGTGTGGAGTTTGCCGCTTTGACAGCTCATTGTGGAACAGGTGGTTTGCTGAGAACACATCCAGTGATTGTGTTTACTCCTTTGGGTCCCAGGTATTTGCTCCATTTTTGCCCTGGGAGGGATAACTGATAGGTTTTGAGCTGTGTTGGGTGTCCAGGGAGGACAATAGCAGGGGGTTTGGACTGGAGGGTCTAGACTCAACTGCTGTTGTTAGGTAAGGGGGACTTCTATGACTGGATGGGTGGCTGAGTCTCCAATGCCCCATCTGATCAGGCCCATAATCAGCCTATAGATTATTGTTGGTCTGTTGCTTCCAAGGAAGGGGAAGGTGGCATTTTATCTCTTGGGCTGCAGTACTGAACTGGGGGTTATTACCTGGGCTAGCCTGTGACCAGAAGGGAACTTGGTGGGGTGCAGATTGGTGGATGGTGTGCCCCCAAGGGATTCTTAGGGTTTTCTGTGGGGGGAGCTGGTAGACCTTCTCCTCAGGAGCCCATATTTACTGGCCGTGGCCAGCAGGGGCTAGCCTCCAGGGATGATATTTATGGTCTGAAGCTCAGGAGTGGCATTAAGACTAGGAGATTGGAAAAAGGAAATTGGACTTGGCTACCTGGGGAACTGTTTCAGAGGCTCATACATTTTGCAGGAATGCTATTATTTGACTGGTGAGGTAGTGAGAGTACCTCAAACAGACTGAATTTGTTATTCATATATTCAGTGGGTGTTGCTGGTGTGCGAGGATAGCAACTTTGGCTTTTGTTCTTTGGACTTGAAGAGGGTGAGAGCCTCTCCTGTCTAAAATCAATCATCTGAAGTTCTGGTGTGTTTCATATTTTTGTATACTGATCCTGTGTTAAAATATCTCTGGACATCTCAATTACTCAATTTTAGATCTTAGGGCTGGGATCTTTTGGATATGTGTTAGTGGGGTGGTTTAATAATTTGAGTATTTGGGTAGTTTATTATTTGAAATAATTAGAAGCATATATAATTCAGGGTTTTACTTTATTATTGTGGTAGTGTTTAGAAAATGTGTTGAGAAGGCTTAATGATGGTCAGGTGATATTCCCCCACCAGACTCAGGGAACTGCATCCTTTTGAATGCCCCTATTTACCTACTGAGATCTATAAAAGATGTCAAGCATCAGGGATCATCAGGAGTTGTAGAAGAAGGGGAGAACTGGGTCTGGGGGGGGGAGGGAGGGCAAATTGGGGTAGTGGGGACCAGGAGACGCCCTGGAGAGAAATGGGATCAGGACAGGGGTACTACCTGTCTTGTTCCCATACTCAAGGAACCAGCAGTCACTGGGCAGGTGTTGAGGTCTTCCTCAGCATCTCATCCAACTTAGGTGGTGTTATGCAATGCCAGATCCATTAGGAACAAGATGGCTACTATAGCCGATTTTGTTGGAACAGTGAATCTGGTATGCATCACCTAAACCTTGCTGGATGAAAATGCAGGCCCTGTATTGGATTCTGTTGCTCCGGTTGGGTTCTCGGTGATTCACCGCCGAGTCTGGATTGTAAAGGTGGGGGTGTAGCCATCTTTTTTAAGACCGAACTGGGCCTTATGGATGTTCCAGTGGGTCCCACCAGATCCTTTGAGTGTATCATGAGAGAGGGTGTAGGTTGTAGGATACTCCTCATTTACCATCCACCAGGTGATGGTGGAGAATTCCTATAGGAAATAGCAGACTTTATCGTCGACATGGTACTGGAGTCCACCAGACAGATTATTCTCGGGGACTTATATGCCTGGGTCGATAATGAAATCTCACAATTTGGTCAAAATCTCCTCCAGCAAATGATGATGCTGGGCCTTACACAGGTGGTTACCTCCATTACCCATATAGGCTGTCACTCATTGGATCTGGTGTTCCTTCTGGGGATGGAGATCTCGGACTTGGGGGTGGAACCAGTCAGATGGTCTGACCATCACACCATAAGGTTCACTTTTGGGGCTCCCCCCAATGGACCTGACCCTATGGAGATGGTCCAGTACAGCCCTTTAAGGGGAGTTACCCCAGATGGTCTATCAGTGGTCCTGGACCTATTGGGATTTCTGGGTGAATGCATGAGTCCTGGAGATTTTGTACTCACCTATAATAAGGCGGTGGGAGATGCCCTGGACTTGATTGCTCCTGTTCATGTTTGGCCACTCCCTCTTTGCCCAAGGTCTCCTTGGTTTGGTGGTCCCTTGAAGGAGTTGAGGCAAGTTGGTCAAAGGATGGAAAGAGCATGGCAGAAATCAGGCTTGGATGCTGCCAGGCTTAGATTGATTGAACATTATAAGGACTATCAATCAGAAATCACCCATAAGAAGGCAAAGTTCCTTTCCAGGGAAATTTCTGTGGTGCAGAACTGACTGGCTCAGCTTTTCTAAACTGTTGACAGATTGTGTAATACAATCTATCTCCAACCCAGAAGATCTTTTTCTCAGGTTAAATGTGAGGAGCTCGCTCGATTTTTCACGAATAAGATTGCCAGTATCAGGTCTGGTATCAGCCCGGCTCTTCCTAAAAAGGATTGCGGTGGTCGACGGGAGGTGGTGTGCGCTCAGTCTGTCTGGATGGATTTCAGCCAGCCAGAATTCGTGGACATTGTGAAGATCATCCAGGCTTTGTGCCCAACCAGTTGTAGTTTGGATCTGGGCCCTACCTCCCTTTTAGTGGGATGTGTAGATGTTATCTGCCCGATACTAGCTGAAATTGTCTGGAGTTCTTTGGAGAGGGGGGTCTTTCCTGATCCCCTCAAGGAGGTGGTCATACAACCACTCCTCAAAAAGCCCTCCTTGGATCCTGACTGTCCAGCTAACTACCAGACTGTCTCTAACCTACCCTTTGTGGGTAAGGTTATTGAGAAGGTGGTTGTGTTGCAACTGGATGATCATCTTGTAACCCAGAATGTCTATAAAGCTCTCCAGTCCTGATTTAGGAAGAGACATAGCATGGAGACTGCCCTTGTCTGGGTATTAAATGATCTTCTAATGGCGAGAGATCAAAAGGCCTGTACCATTCTCATCTTCTTGATCTCTCAGCAGCCTTTGACACTGTGGGCCATGGTGTGCTTTTGGAGTCCTTGCAGATCCTTTGTGGGCTGTCAGGTACAGTCCTCAGCTGGTTTCAATCCTTCCTCATGGGCAGATTTTAGAGGGTGGTCACTGGAATTTATTCCTCTGATGCCCTCCCTCTGTCCTGCGGGGTTCCACAGGGCTCCATATTGGCACTCATGTTGTTGGCAGTGTATATGCTGCCATTGTGAGATATCATTAGGCGATACAGCTTGAGTTTTCACTGCTATGCAGATGATACTTAGCTGTATATGTCCTTTTTACCCAGACAGGTTGATGCGGTCTCAGCGCTTAACAACTTGTCTCACCGAAATCTAAGACTGGATGAGCACTAGCTGGCTGAGACTGAATCTGGAAAAGACTTAAATATTGGTGGTGGACCCTGGTCATCTGGGGGCAGGTTTGGGGGCTGGACAGGCATCAGGCCTATAGCTTGATGGTGTTCCACTCATTACCTCAGACCGGGTGCGTAATCTGGGTGTTATTTTTGACAACGGTTTGACCCTGGAATCTCAGGTGTCGGCCGTCATTAAATCCTCATTTTACCATTTGAGGAATATCACCTGGGTGAAACACCTGGTTCCTCCAGATGACCTTCCAACACTGGTCCATGCCTTCATTACCACCCATATTGACTACTGCAATGCCCTCTACCTGGGGCTTCCTGGGGTTGATATCTGCCGTTTGCAGCCAGTGCAGAATGCTGCGGCCAGGTTATTGACTGGTACAGTACATAAAGGACCAGTCATATTACACCAGTGTTGCGCCGACCACACTGGCTGCCTGGTCAGTGGCAGATCTCCACCTACAAGGTTGGCTTGCTAACCTTTAATGCCCTACACAAACAGGGACCCAACAACCTGAAAGATCTCTTGACTCCCTACTCCCCACTTCATCCTCTCCGATCCACCATCAAGGGATTGCTACAGATTCCCAGGGTTCGTTTAAAAACTTCCAGTGCTCATGCTTTTTCTTTTGCAGCACCAACCCTGTGAAATTCTCTACCTCTTTGGTTAAGAGAAAGCCTGACCGTCAATAGTTTTAAAACTATGTTAAAAACATACTTATTCGGTTTAGCCTTCCCTGATTGTTTTTATCTCATTTGTATTTATTGTCTTATTGTTAATTTATGTTGTGAATCCATACTTTAAATTGTTCTGGGCCTTGGTTTTGGAAAGGTACTATAAAAATAAAGTTTTACTTACTTACTTACTGTAGATATATAGAACATACATGGACTGCAGTATGTCAACAGAAAAAGATCTGTTTTCATCTATTCTACACATTACTAGAGATATGTGAATTAAGACTTTGCTAGTGAAGTTTGTGCAAAATCATAAACTTTGTGCTCTGTGCTATAGGGTAAAGATTACTACTTTACCACCCGTACTGTGCACCGAAATTAAAAAAAAAAAAAGACATTTTATACATAAAAGAGAATCTTCCCCCATCCTCTGTGAGCCGCATTGCCCATCCACCACCACCTGGACATTTTACTGATACATACCTCACCAGTCCACCTTCTAGCACCCACCTTTCTCCTCCCACTCCTGTCTCAACAAACTTTTAAAATAAACTAACCCAGAAACACTGAAACATAGAAATTGATGCCAGATAAAGGCCATTTGCCCCACCTAGTCTACTCATTTTCCTTACTTGCTGTAATATTGCAGACCCTACTTGATCTCCAACTTTATCCTCCCTTTCCTAAAAATTAAGGTTCCATTATGCCTATACCATGCATTTTTTAATTCACTTACCATTTTTACCCCAGTATCTCTGTTGGAAGGCTGTTCCATGCATCCACCACCCTTTCAGTGAAGAAGTATTTTCTCACATTTCCTCTTAGTCTACCCCCTCCATCTTTATATCATGACCCCTTATTCTTGAACATCTTTTTCTCTAATCCCGCCTGAAAAACTACAGTATGTATCCCTTCCATACACACTTACCATGTCAGTAAAACACCCATCACCCACTTCCCCCACTCTATCATTGTCCCTCAGAGTCCAAGAAGGGAAGGGAAGCTTTGATTTGGCAGTGCTGCTTTTAACTAATCCCCACTTCACTGGAATGGACCAAGACCCTGTCACACTCCAGGGCACACATTAATTCAAAAGATCACGGGTCAAACTGTTCCAGTTAGGACCGGAAGTCATTTCTTGTTGCAAATATCCATACTGTATGTAAGAGGACGATACTGTCTTATATGCCTCCAGTATTTGCCCTCTGAAGTGGAAACTAGAGATGAGTCCAAGTTTGCAAATTTCACGCATTTCATGCAATGTTTTGCAGATGTGAAGTTTCGCCCACCAAATGCAAAATTTTGCCTGCGAGATGCAGAATTTTGCCCTTAAGCGGTAGAATTTCCATATCAGAGTTTGTCAACTTTGCCCATCTCTAATTAGTTGGAAGGGTAATTGACTGGCAATTATAATAGCCACACGTCTTTGCCTAGTGCTATCCCTGCCCAAATATTTGACCCAACCACTCCCTCTTAAAACCTAAATGTTCTCTTTTTCAGTCTCTTAAGATGTTTGAGGAGAGCCTGCCATTTTCCCCTTACTTGCCCCCCTTAATGTCCCACAACATCACTTTAACCGCACTATCCATGTTTATTTAGCCAAAACATAAGAAAAGTCTGATTTTTGCACAGGATGGAACAACTCGAGTCCAGAACAAGTAGTCATTCTCACTGAAACCCCATCTTCCCATGTCCCTGCCTGAAGACATTCTACATAAATTACATAAACAAGACAAACAATGTTTATACCAGTATTAAAAACAAATAACATCAATCTCACCATTCCCAACCTGATCCAGGTGACCATACTATTTATTTAGTTATTTATTTATTTAGATTTTGGTAGCTGGGTAAGCCCACTGAGACCAGAGATCCCTTTTTCAGGGGCGACCTGGAATTAGTTACAATGAATACATACAGAGGTATAAAATACAGTAATTTTGAATGAATACATATTTAGTTACAGTGAATACATACACCAGCAGGTCCATGATTGATAGATACAGTCAAGAGAACAGCCTCCAGCCAGACAATAATTTGAGAAATTTGGCAACTGTAATGATTCCTGAAGACCAATGAACACATGCCCAGAAGTAAACACAGATATTGGGCAGAGCGACCTTTCCAACTGCCCAACATCTTTCCTTAAAGGATAAAGTACTAGCCTTAACAGGCCAAATCAATAGCCACGCGTATTCCCTTCATTGTACGGCTAATCCCCCTTCAAGAAAGCATGGGCTTCAGGTAGTCTGAATCAGGATATGCAACTCAATTGAACCTACAAGAAACACCTTTGAATCAGTAGTAAATTCAGTATCATAACAGGAAATAAACATCACCCCAACCACCCCTCCACCCCCCTCCCATTGTGGGTGCTGCCACAGATACCTGCAAAGTTCCCTAAAACCAACAAGGAAAGACTGACTGAAGAGGTCCTAAGTGCTGCTGTCAAGGTAACTACCTCCTGGTTTCATTGTAATAAATGTGCCACAATAAGTGATGATGCAGAAGCTTTCCATCCTCCAGGATCTCACACCATGCACTCTGCAACATTCCAACCTCGCTAATGGACAACTGCATCACGAGGATGGAGGGTAGTCTGGGGAATGCACTGCAATATTCATCCTGTCATCCAATGCAGGAGCCCCCATGTAGGCAGCAGAGATAAAAGGCAAGTGAAGTGGTGCAGAAGTCTCTCTGTCCCAGCAGTAGAAACATTTCCAAGATTGTGTCGATGGAAGGGATTACATATCCCGCTTAGGTGTCCTCAGACAACTGCTGTCAAGCAAATTATAAATAATTCTGTATCATCTCAGAGAACCCACTATATTGTTTAGCTGCAAGCACCATCATAATTATAAACTGAGGTACAACTGTGTCTAGAATGAAGACTCCCCCCTGCTTCCTGGTTTATGCTAGACAAAGTCATCATGAAAACCACCCACTGTGTCCCTGCCAACAATACCAGACTATAGAATTAAACCTTAAAGCTTCTTAAGCATCCAAACAAACGTGGGAGTCTGTTCAAGATAGTCAACACTTAATAGGTCCACATGAAGAACAACGATGAGAGCAACAGTCATCCTCTTCCAGTCCTGATCCTTACATTGCAGGTCTCCCATCTCTGCAACTCTGAGGAAACAATTAGGGAACAAAGCAGGAAGCTCTTGCCTGGCTTGCTTAGCTGAGATAAACTGTTTTTGATCATTTTCCGTGTAGAGGATCATCTTGGCAGGATTCAATATTCTGAAACATATTTGGTCGGCTATCAGCTTAGATTTAATATTCTTATACTACACTTGCTTCTGCCTAATATGAGGGGTGAGGTCTTGGAACAGGAAGAGATGTTTACATTCATATTACAGCTCTTTCATGTCACGTACTTTAGATAAAATATATTGCTTCTCCAGGAAATTGAGTCATCTGAAGATGCAGGCAAAATTCCTCTGCTCATGGGTGGAATTTCACAATCTTGCACCTGCAAAATATTTCATGGAATGCTCAAATTCTGAAATATTTCACACAGCAAAACTGCTGATTTTGTGGGAACGTTGCCCACAAAATTAAACTTCGTCTCATCTCTAGTGGAGACTACCTCCAACTTGATTTTAACAATGTCTAGAGCTGGTTTAGTGCAAATCAGCTGTCTCTGAATGGCAAGAAAACAGTCTCTATGACCCTTTCACTCCAGGCAAAAGCTTGCCAGGCTTACTGCTACCCCCTTCCTTCCATACTCTTGATGGTTCTATACTTGAAGATGTCTCATCCTTCAAATACCTAGGGCTCTGGTTTGAGAGAAACCTTGTATTTGCTGGTCATGTGAATGCAATCCACAGTAAGTTACTTCTTAAATTAGGTACTCTGTATAGTCACCGTAGCTGCCTTCCCATGCCATCCTGTCATGAGATCATCCAGAAGATGATTCTCCCTATATTTGATTTTGGTGACTTAGTCTATAGTACTGCCCCAAATGCACCCTTGCCAGACTGGGCACTCTGTTCAACTCCTTCTGTCACTTTGATCTTGCCTGTCCACCATGTACACACCACTGCGACCTCTACACTGTGCTCTCAATCCCCGCTCTTGGCAACAGTTGCCTTGCCCATAGTGCCTCTTTAATTGGAAAGTTCTGGCTTGGCTCTCTGAGTCCCTACCTCCACTTCCTCTTCTCCACCCCTCCTATCCCCTTCTACTCCCTTTGCAACTCCCCCTATATGACCCTTGCCCTTCATCCCATTCTTCCACATTAAGGAGAGCAGCCTTCTCTTATCACTTTCCAATGATTTGGAACTCCCTTCCATTAGAAATCCACTCTGCACTGTCCACTCGTTCTTTATCCCATCTCCTTTGTCACTACATGTCCCCTTTCTGCAACTGCACCTGACTAATATCCCCTTTTTTCCTCTCTGATCATTCCTTTTTTCTGTTCTCCATTGTCAAACTACTTCCTACCCTTCCCTTGGCATGCCGTTGCCTTTAACACTAGCTGGGTTTGTATTAGTAGTGTTTATCTCTTTGGCATTCCGCTCCTGTGGGTAAGGCTTGCCTTCCCCTTCTCATTTCCTTACTTCTCTCAAACTCTCCCATTTTTGCAATTTCTTATCTACACCCTGCCCTCTCCTGTTCTTATTCATCAACCGCCTTTTTCTGCTGTTAGCCTCCTCCACCTAGTCTTTTGCCTTATTTGTCCCCTAATCTATCTCTTCTTTGTTCCCTCCTGCCAATCCTCTTGCAGGGTTTGCATCCTGGTGAGGTGTAGGCCCAGTCCATCCTTTATTTTGTTCCCCTCGGTTAATCCACTTGCAGGGTTTACATCCCAAGAGGGGTGCACGTCTAATCCATCCTTATTTTGGCTCCCCTCTGCCAGTCCCCTTGCGGGGTTTACATCCCGGAGGGGTGCAGGTAAATCTGCTATCCAATCACTGTCCCTCATCCCAGTATTATTGGCATTGTCCTCACTTCTTTCTGAAAGTGTTACAAAGTGAATATTTATGTGTTGAAGTGTTTGTGTTTGTGTTTATGTTTATGTAAAAATGTTATTACTTTAATGTTATACATTGACTTAATCTATATATAATTTACTTGGTTCTGTATTTCATATTGTATCCCCTTCCCCATTCACCCAGGACGAATCTGGAATCAAGCTGTTTTAGCTCAGTATGTCTTTCCTGGTGAAACATTTCAAAAATAAGTAAACATTTCTTCAAGCAACATGGCATGTGACTTGATCTTATCATTGGCATGCTGCAGGCTGAAAGCTGTTGTAGTAAAAGTGAATACAGTACTAACAGTTATGCACTTTACACACTCAAGGGGGTGGCACAGATGAGACAGACAGAGATAGTTGCAGAAGTGGAGTGAGTGCAGAGGAGTAGATTCCCAGATGTGCTGGAAATGGTCACTCAGTTAAATAGGAATGTCTCCAGAGACACCTGTCACTGGGCCAAGTCTGTGGAGCTCCTTGGTGTGGGGCAAACAAATTGATTGAAAAGTCTATGTATGGGTCTAGGTGTGCCAGGTTTCAGAAGGCCACTAAAGTAATTGGACTGTTTGTGAGCTCTTTGGGTGAGAACAGAAGAACTACAGTTACAGTAGGTGCAGCTAATTGTGAGAAACATGGAGTATAAATGAGAAAGAATCAGTAATGAGACCTCCACTTGGATCTCAAGTAAGAACTCTGAATGAGTCTGAGAATGGTCTGAAAACTGAGAGCAATGCCTTGTCCATATGGAAGGGTGCCCCTGTTGCTGATGGTCTGGTCCATACTGCATGGTAACACTGCTGTAGAGACCTTTCTTACAGTTGTAAAGGTTGCCTGCCTCCCATGGATTTTTAGGATATGAGAAGTATGAACAGAATGTGCATGGTTATTATACCCTAAGAATGTAAGTGAGACTGCTCTTACAACTATAATTGGAAGGCTGCAGCCTGTGGTTCTATGAGGGGAATAGCTCCTCCCCATCATCTACTTAAACCTTCCTGTAAGGCCTCCTCTGCTTAGAGTGAGTAGCACTCACTCCTCGGCAGCACGGCTGGTTGTGCCCCCCCCCCCTCTTCTGTGCTCGTTTTAAATTTTTTTTCTCCTCTTTGTTTTGTGCCTCCTGTTGTTGCCTTGTGTCTCATTCCCTTCTCCCTGTGGGTTTCCTCTTTCCCCCTCATTCCCATATCTTGTCCTCTGTGCTTCCGGTGCTTCTCTGTTTTTAGTGGGGGCTTTCTTCTTCAACCAGCCGTGCCACAGTGCCTCGTCGACTGCTGTGCTCCTCCTTGCTAGGACCGCTTGCATTAACAGCTCAAGGCATGCAGCATCTGCTCTGCATCCTCTTTTGTTAATTCTGCTCCAATAGCATACTAATGCTCCCTGCTCCTTCTGGTGTTCATCGCCAAGGACGTCATTGTTTTGCGCCAGCTTGTTTGGTTCTCTGGACTGATGCTCAACTGCTTCTTCTCCTCCTTGCCAGAACACCATGCAGCTCAGCATCTATTTTTACAGCTTGCAGCCGCAGCTCCAGGTCCACTTTACTCCTCCTGGAGGTTGCCGTCCACCAGCTTGTCCTTTCCTTGCCAACTCACCAGTCCTGCCTCATACCTTACTGCTGAAAGCCTTTGACTGGATGTCTCCCTATTCAGCAGCCATATCTGATCATGGATTGAATTCCTATCACCTAGTTTCCACTCTCTCCATTGCTCCCTTCGGGACTCAAACCGAGAGTCTACTGGCGTGTACTCCCATCACTTGCTCCATATTTGGATTGACAGGTTACAGTTCTATTCAGGGCTTAATTATACTGCCTGTGCCATTATGTGCAATGGTACTCAACATTTTTCTTCCTACGGCTTGTGACTGTCACATGTTCTGACACTCTGCACACATCATAGTATGTCTAGCCTGAGGTGCATACTACAACTGGTCAGTCTCCTTATTTATATCATGCTACAGACCTTTAGGCCATGATCTTGAAACCCGGCACTGCCTTGCTTATCATGCCTCTAGCAGTGCCCAGGATGTTTTCATCTACATGATGACGGAACTGTACTTTGCTAGTTCATGATACGTATTCTGGATAATGTCTGACCACCTTATCATTCTCGTTACTTTCCCTCCTGCAGCATGCGTTGTCCAATAGACCTAAATGGCCACCACTACATGTCATCCTGACCCTGCAGATCTGACCAGCCTTCGTGGTGGTAGGCTCAACTCCTTCACTTCTACTACTCCTTCAATCCCTTGACTCAGGAGGACCTCCGCAGAGCTCTTGTTGGTCCAGCTAGCCTACACAGAAGACTAGCTTGCCTCTCTCCTTCTACTCCTCCTCAATCAGACCTACATGGAAGTCCTGCTGATCTGGCTAGCCTACGAGGAGACCTAGCCTAGTTCACTCACTCTACTCCTCTCTGGGCAGACCTACGTGGTGGTCCTGCCACTCCAGCTTGTCCACATGGGGGCCAAGCATGCTATTCTGTTACCTTACCCATTGTCCTCTGGAACCATCTTGGGTCCCCCTGGTTACCTATGGGGAACCTTGTATCACTAGTCAGTGAAAACTTCAAAGCATGCACTCATGCCACTATGTCGGCTGCCTGCTATTTGGCATATATCACCTTCCTCGCTATACCACGCAAAGGTTTCTGCTTCAGCCTGGCTGCTCAAAGCACTCCATTCCTTTCCTCTAGTCTTCCTGTATGGATCTCCAGTTCGACCCAGTTCAGTGGATGCCTCGGAATGCTCTCAGTTCTTTGACACTTCCTACAGAAAATGCTGGCACAGTGGTCCATCATCTTTAACATATGTGCCCACAAGATGGCATCTCCTCATTGCTCATACTTCTGTATCACATGTGGAACTCACTGGGCTCTTTCTCCTCCATATACTGGACCATGCACCAATAGGGGACCGTGGGAAGTCCCGCCATCCGTTACTCGACAAGTGCAATACTATTGCGATACAGACCACATGGGGTCCTGCCATCCCACTATTCCACACCCCATGAGTGGAGTCCTTTTTTTTTGGTTCACACACTTACTCAGTAACTACAGAGATACTACACAGGGGTTCACCTCCAGGTATTTCAGCATATCATATTATGTGATGGCAAACTCACAAGTGGGTCTCGCCATCCTGGAATAATCAAGCTTCCAGAAATTCTTCTTGCTCAAACAGCTTCCATCTTCATAAAGCAGACCCTGGGTCTCATCTTCTTTCAACTGACCACCCGATACCTACTCGATCACTCGAGCTTTCACACACTGCTACTCAGGACCTCAAGGGAGTTGTGCTCCAACTTGCTTGTCTCAATTTTTGGACTTCTTAGGACAATTCTTCCTCCAGATATGGCACGCAATTGTAACCTACCATTGCACTGGAATCCAGCTTCAAGTGAGCCTCCTATTCTCATAGACTTGTACCTCATCACTGTTCCCTGCTTGCATTACAGCAATCTATTTCACCCTCTAAGATTCTATGTCCTCAAAGCTATTTCTATTAGCAATCCTCTCCAACCATGCTGACTGTACATGAATGATAAACTGCCATTTCACTCATAGCTCCCTCGATCATGGATTACCTTCATCCCTCGTCCAGTCATCATTCCTAGCTGGATTTCAATCTGCCAGAACTTCATCTTCGGGGTTGCTTTACTGCTCATGATCAGATTGGACAACAGGACCTGGAACTAATTAGGATGTCTAGCCTTCATATGCCTATATATGTTGTGTGTGTAGACAATTGTCTTCCCTTCTCGCCTGCCTGTACCTAGTTCTGCTCCCTGTCTAGGACATTGACTGATCCTACATCTACTTTCCTCTTGACAGTGTTGAAGGACATCTGTCATCTTGTGGTTCATAGAAACATAGACGTTGATGGCAGATAAGGACCACAAGGCCCATCTAGTCTGCCCATTTTTTTTCTACCTTATGAATGTGCCATAGGTCTTCACTCTGTCAATGGCCTATTTATTCATACTCATCTGTATTGCTCCCTTATGCCTATCCCATGCCTATTTGAAACCCTGCACTGTACTCTTATCCACCACTTCCTGAGGTAGGCTGTCCCATGCACCCACCACCCTTTCTGTGAAAAAGAACTTCCTCACATTACCCCTTAATCGGCCTCCCTTTAATCTCATGCTGTGTCCTCTTGCCCTGCTATTTTTCTTATATTGAAACATGTTAGACTCTTTCACCCTGTTAATATCATTAAGGTGTTTGAATGTTTCAAGCATATCACCTCTCTCCCTCCTTTGCTCCAGGGTATACATATTGAGCTCCATTAATCTGTCCTCATATGTTTTCTAATGCAGTCCCTGTACCATTTTGGTTGCCCTTCTCTGGACTGCCTCCATTTTGTTAACGTCCTTGTGAAGGTGCGGCCTCCAGTACTGCACACAGTACTCCAGATCGGCCTAACCGGTGTCTTGTAAAGAGGGATTATTTACTTCCCTCTTACAGCTTGAGATACCCCTACTAATGCACCCCAACATCCCCCTGGCCTTACCTACTGCTTTAGTGGCCTGCTTGGATGATTTCAGGTCATCTGTGATGATGATGATGCCCAAGTCTGTTTCTTCCCTTGTGATTGCCAGCAATCTTCCTCCCAACCTATAGGTGGCTTCAGGGTTTCTCTTCCCTATGTGCATGATCGTGTACATCTTTGCATTAAACACCAGTTGCCACTCTTCCAACCATTTTGCCAGGTTATCCAGATCTTTTCTTATTCTGCCCACCCCATCTGGAACATCTACTCTGTTGCAGATCTTGGTGTCATCTGCAAACAGACAAACCTTACCTTCCAGTCCATCTGCAATGTCACTGATGAAGATATTGAAGAGAAATGGGCCCAGGACTGATTCCTGAGGTACCCCACTTGTGACTTGCATCTCTTCTGACTGTATACCATTTACCATCACTTTCTGTTTTCTGCCTGCCAACCAGTTTGCCTTCAAGTTGACCAACTTCTTACCCACCTCAAGCCTACCCAGCTTATTAATCAATCTTCTATGTGGAACAGTATCAAAAGCTTTGCTGGAGTCAAGGTAGGTGACATCAACTGTACCCCCTTGGTCCACCACTCTGGTTACCCAGTCAAAGAAATCTATGGGATTAGTTTGACAGGAGCTTCCTTTTGTAAACCCATGCTCTCTTGGATCCTGTGCTCCTATGGATTCCAGGTGTTGCACTATCCTTTCCTTAAGGAGTGCCTCCATAATCTTACCCACTACTAAGGTAGGACTGACTGGTCTGTAGTTCCCTGCCTCCTCCCTGCTATCACTCTTGAGGAGCAGGATCACAGGAGCCCTTCTCCAGTCTTCTGGGACTTGTCCTGTGCTCAGAGACTCACTAAACAATTCTGATAATGGCTCTGCTAGTTCCACCCTTAGTTCCTTTAGTACCCTTGGATGTATGCCATCAGGTCTTATTGCCTTGTCCACCCTGAGTTTAGTGAGCTCTTGTAGGACCCTTCTTTTGTGAAAGGACTTGTGCACACATCCCTTCCTCCCCCATGTCCATGGTGCTGAGCTGTGGGCCCTGTCCTACCTTCTCCTCAGTAAATACTGAGCAGAAGTATCTATTTAGGATAGATGGTTTTCCTCGGTCCTCCTCCACACACTCCCCCTTATCCCCTTTGACCATAGCAATGCCTCCTCTGGACTTTCTCCTTTCACTAATGTATCTGTAGAAAGTCTTGTCCCCTTCTTTTACTGTTTGTGCTACTGTTTCCTTGGTTTAAGCCTTTGCCTGCCATACTGCATTCCCTTCTTCCCTTAGGGAAGTTTGGTATGCCTCCCTATCTTTGCCCTGCTGCATTCCCTTATATTTCCTGAAGGCCAGTCTTTTGGCTCTGATCTTTTCTGCTGCTGTTTTTTAAACCAAAGTGGTTTTCTCCTTCTTTTGTTCTTGCTTTTCTCCATAACACAATGGGATGTTGCTTCAAGTGCACCTCTGTTGTCTGCCCACTTTGCCTGTACCCTCTCACCTGTATTACTTTTTGTCAGGGCTAGCTTAACTCTGTTGGCCATCTAATCAAAGTCAGCTCCTCTGAAGTCCCATATTTTTGCATTGGAATGGGATGATTTAGTTCTAGTGGCCAAATTGAACCATACCATGTGATGGTCACTGGCCCCCAGGTGATTTTCTACCTGGAGTTCTGTGATCCTTTCCCTGCTAGTCATTACTTGATTGAAGATAGCTCTGTCTCTTGTGGGTTGTTGTACCAGTTGTTTGAGGCCCTCCCCCAGCAGGGAATCCACTATGTGTCTAGTTCTGGGGATGTTCCTGCTGGTATTGACCAATCTGTATCTGGCATGTTGAAGTCTACCATTATCAGAACCTCCCCTTTAGCTGTCATGTTCTGTATATTTTCAAACAGTAATGTGTCTATGTCCTCTCCCAGGTCTGGAGGCCTGTAGACAACACCAGTTCATATGGTTGTCCCATTTCCTGTTTCCAGGGTGACACACAGTTCTTCTGGCTCCTTATGTGTATTCTGAATTTCTGTAGCTTTGATATTTTCATTGATATAACGGGCTACTCCCTCCCCTCCACCCCTTTTTGCACCTTGGTCTCTTCTGAACAGTAAGTACATAGCCAGGTATTGAGGTCTCCCAAGTGTAGTAACTGGTGAACCATGTCTTGCTCATGGCTGCTATGTCCAGTTTAGCCTCTGTCATTGTTGCCTGCATGTCTGAGATCTTGTTTCCCAGACTGCGGGCATCTGTGTACATGATTTTCCATTGGCCAGATTCTGGTACGTTAGTTGTTGGGTGAGTTCCGGCGTTTCCCCTGTGAGTCTTATGGGGAGACAAACCTTTTTCCTTACCTGGTAATGCAAATGAACTACAAACATGCTGAACTCCTGCTTGATCACTAGCTGAGGGGGAGGGGTGTTCTCCTGTTCAATGTATAAGGTGGTGCACCTCTCTCCCCATTGGCTAGTTTAAATATTCTGCAAAGGTGTCAAAATTCTGCCCCAATCCACAGACTCCCTCCTTAATCAGATGTAGTCCATCAAATTTATAGAACTTTCGCTCCCAAAACTGTTGCCAGTTACCTATAAATCTGTGTCCTTTTTCCTGGCACCAGCCCTCGAGCCACATATTTAGCACCCCTATCTCCCCTTCTCTGACCTTCAGTCAATCTGTCCCCCTCTCCAAAACTGGCAGGATCTCAGAGAAGGAGATGCAGGATGAAATGGATAACAGTTTGTCTCCCAGCCTGGTGAGTTATTCCTTGGTCTCCACAACTGACTGGCTGGTGAGATCATTAGTCCCTATGTGTACCAGGACATCGATATTTTCTCCTGCTTTCTGCATGATTTTAGCAATGCAGTCAGTGTTTCTCCACGTTGATGTACCTGGGAGACATCTGACCATTACCCTCAGCTGCAGGTAGGTATCAACTCCCTGAATCATAGAGTCTCCTATGATCAGAAGTGTTGTTTGTGTTGCTTTTTTTGTTGTTTTGGTCCCTGTTTTGGGTGAGTTTTGTTGTGCTAGCTCCTGTGCTGCAGTGTCCTGCTCTGCAGTGTACTCTGCCCCTTTGTTTGATTTTGGAGATAGAGGCAGATACCTGTTTGTAGTTTTTATATGGTTTGTGGAGGTGATACGTTGAAGAGCATTGAGTGATGGGCATCCAATTGGCCCCTCCTAACCACCTGCCACCCTCCCGGACCAACTACTGTCTGTGGTTGAGGTACTTCAGTTGGATGTTAGAGAAACGGCAGGCGGTACTTACAAAATATTTCCTTTTGAATATACAATTTGAGGCGTGCAATCTTTTCCCATGCTGCCTGAAGCTGAGCTCTTAGATCTCCAATGGTCCAGCACGTAGGACAGCATCCTAAATACTATATTACTGCTCTTTTGAAAAGTGCCCTGCAGTGCCTGCAGTTAATAATATACATTTCACTTGAATTGCCTAGTTTATAACCTGGTCTGAATAATTAGTAGGAAAATGTAAGCAAAAGTTTGATATTTTTTCTTTTTTTTTTTTTTTATAACTTGTTATAACAAGTTAAATTGCTTGTGCCCCTGTAAGTGAGGTCACTGTGTGGATACCCCTCTGATCCTCCCTTCCTGCTTTGCTACATGAAATGTCATGACTGTGCTATGCTATAAAGGTGTGTAGCATAGGGTGGTTGGGGATGGGGGTGGGTGGTGGGCACTTCCCCTGCCGAAAAAGAAGAACCATGGACAAAAACAACAAGGAGATGAGAGCAGAAACAATCAACCAACAACAAACGCAGTAGCCCTGAAAGCTTAGCCTAATGATAGATACAACTGTAAACCCTGTAAGCACCACCTGTAACAATTTCACATAAGAAATACCCTGCAAGAAACACTTTGCTACAGAGAAAAATAAAGCACTAACAGAAGATATACCTTGCAAAAAAACAATTTGAATCAGAGAAAATTACAACAGTAATCTGTAAGCACAAAACAGTAACAACCCTGTAGGCATACCCTGTAATAATGCAGCAGAAGGCATACCCTGCAACAGCAACTTGAATCAGAGAAGATTACAGCAGTAAAATTTAAGCAAAAAACAGATTCAAATCTTGTGAGCACAAAAGAAAATAAGACACAGTAAATCTGCCTAGCAAAAAGAAGACTTAATCTTTTTCCTTGCTCTGATAATGTTGTTCCTTGCTCTGTCCTTACAAGCAAACCTAGAAGAAAAGAGCTCAGGTGAAGCTAGGTGCCTTTGCCAACAAATCTAGTCTTCCACCTCAATGGCTTACCACTATGCTTATAGTTTCAGCTTTATCTTGGGATATCTCTCTAATGCTGCTCAGCAGGTTCCATTTCACTTTGGCTGACCTTCATGGGTTCCCGCCTTCATACAGTAACCTTACACTAGTATACCATGTGGGGTCCCTACATCTCTCTTGCTTTGCCCGCATAGGGCCTATCTGCTTGCTCATCCACATCCCATTTCCTCTTGGCTGACCATATGGGTCTCGCCATTTCTACTGGACCTCAGTCATGGCGGACCACGTGGGGTCCACCATGTCCCCAGCTTTGCCCACAATGGGCCTGGCTTCATGCTCAATGCACTCCAACTTTACCTTCAATGGGGTCTATATTGCTTGCTCTACACATTCATGCTTTGCCCCCAACAGGGGGCCTGGAGGTCTCTATCTGATTCACCTGCAAAGGGCCTGGCTGCCTGCTCACTGCATTTCTGCTACACCTCGCAAAAAGGGGGCCTGATGCCTTTCAACTAGAACTATGCATATTGGACCATGTGGAATCCACCATTCTCTCCTACTCTTCCTGCAGAGGAGGACTTGCTGTTTGCTCACTGCAATCCAGTACAACTTTAGAATGGACTTATTCTTCTTTGCACTCCAGGATTGACCATCAACCAGTACTACATTCTTGTCCTTCCAAGATGTGATTCTGTGAACTGCTGTTGGCTGAGCTGTCTGGTATGTAAACTCCTCACCTTCTTCACCTGTAGATATAGTGGATTGGGATTTCCTAACTCTATATGCTACCATCTCTCCATGGTTGACACTCATTCGTAAGTACCTCATCTTCCAGGATTACTTGCTTGCAATCGAACTCAAGATCTGCTCTTCAATCAAAACTCAGGATCTGGTGAGAAGACAACTTATTAATACTTGCTTACCTTAGGATTACTCTCCTTTAGAATGCCCAGAGGATGGTCGGGTCAGTAGCCATGGGTCCTCAGAGGTTTCCCCCTAAGGGTTGTTTTCCTTTCCTGTGTGCTACTGGCTACACTCTCTAGAGTTGAAGGAGGTAATCATATTGATTATTACATTTCTTTTTGAGCCTTCAATCCTACACTTAATTAGCATCCTGCCAAAGGTGGGATACAGAGAAAGGCCAAAAGATCAAGTTCTAATAACAACCACATCTCATCCAGTTCAAATGTATCTAAGCACCAACCATACCTCATCCAGATCCTGCATACTACAAGCACTGTTCTGCATACCGATCCAGCTCTGAAGTATCTAAGCACCAACCATATCTCATCCAGCTCTTACGTATCACAAACATTGAGCTATGTACCACACATAGAATTGTAAGGCTGCAGCCTGTGGTTCTATTCAGGGAAATAGCTCCTCCCCCATCCTCTAATTAAAACTTCCTCTATTGCCGCCTCTGCTTAGAGTGAGCTGCACTCACCCTCCATCCTCCCTCGCCTCCTCCTCCTTCTCTGGCACTTGTATCTCACCTGGCTGGACCTTCAATCCTACACTTTACTAGCATCTTGCCAAAGGTGGGATAAAGTAAAAGGCCAAAAGATCAAGTTCTAATAACAACCATATGTCATCCAGTTCAAAAGTATCTAAGCACCAACCATGCCTCATCCAGATCCTAGGTACTACAAGCACTGACATATGGTCCTATCCAGAGCTAACGTTTCTAAGCACTAACCATATCTCATCCAGTTCCTGCATACTACAAGCACTGTACTACATACCAATCCAGCTCTAACGCATCAAAGCAACAACCATATCTCATCAAGCTCTTACTTATCACAAGCACTGAGCTATGTACCACACATAGAACTGTAGTCTACAAGTCACTATTACTATATTATTGACCAAGGTTGATCAAAAACATATAAAAAATTTAAACATGCTCCCCTTTACAAGTTCATTTCCTGGGCATCTGTGCATACAACATTCTTCATAGAATGAGAGTCTGACAAGCAGAGAAAAGGAGTGCTGGGCTGCCCAGGATCTTATTACCCCCAACCTGCAGATACTTTGTTCTCAGAAAGGGAAACTGGATTACTGTTGAACATTCTCTGGATATGTATACTCTTCTACATAACTGAATCAAGACTATGCATAGGTGTAGTTAAATTGGGAGACACAGCACCTGAGTTGCAACACATCCATACATGAACTGCTTTTGTTTATGGTCGTTCAGGGTGCTGTTAGTGGTAGCATGTACATGTGTACATTTGCAAGGCATACTACAAGTTTAAAGATAAAGCATGACTCTATTTCAAGTTAGATTTGAAAGCTTTGCTGGTTGTGAAATAAAGGTACATTATGATTATTTCCATAGGCAATATGGCATATAAGGATTCTTCTCATTTGAATTCTACAGACTTGGGCTGGTGGAGAGGAGGTGAGTGGTAGCAGTTTTTTCAACTTACGCACTCAAGGGAACATGGAGCGGTAAGGGGCATTTATGGAAAGGTTTGCACCAAACAGTTCCTTAACATCTATATCTTCCCCTCAACAAAAATCCATAAAGGTACCAAAATGAACACCATGGCTCAGCAACTGTATTCCTTTTGGGAATCCACCCCAAGGGTCTGGGCTACACTGGATGCCTTCCTCTCCATCTCTGCATCACTGTACCTTGGGAGCCATTTTGTATCAGATTAAGCAATTGACAGAGATATTGGGTACAACTGGATACTAAGGAAAGACTTGCAGTTGATCAGGTCCTGACCTTCAATTAACTGAGATTATGGAGGGTACCTGACCTATGAACAAGAAGCACACAGATGACATACAGTGCATTAGTCAGTTTCAGGCTATGAGCCCTCTGTACGGCCATGAACTGCTTCAACATTTAATGAGAATGCAGGCAATTAAACAATTGCTATTATTTTTGTTGGATTAAGTAAATGTGATGGTTTGCTCAGCCTGTAAAGTGACACTGTAATTGTTGGATGCCTTGTAAAACTGACTCAATAGGTTGTTACTTGAGAGCCACTTAAGAAACCACTACTTCCTGTTGTACAGCCAGGTCAGCTTGCTGATTCCCACCACCAATAGGGATCACTGCTAATACATAATCCTCTATATGACCATTTACTCCTCATCTCCAAATACCTTTCATAATCCTCTGTACTGCATCCACTGCCCAACACTCAACTACCTTATATTTCTCACCATCCCTCTACCTACACCCATTTATTCAAGGTCAACTGAGGTAGATAGCTGGATAGTATAAAAATTCCAAAAACATGTCAGAAGTTGGACCATCTCCTTCTCAAGATTTGCAGAATCTAGCAGGCTACCAGCCTTCTTTCAATAACCCCCTAACCATCCCACATTAAAGGCTGCTGCTTTAGTAGCTGAATGATCCATGTAGTTGTTCTCACACCCGACACACCCCTGTTTTTCATGGATACTAGTAAGCTCCTTCCTTCCAACTCTCAGCAGTGTATTTGTGCATGAATGGGAACTCTCAAACTCTACAGTATCATCCCTGGCCTGCTATATTAGTAATTATTCTTGACTATTTCCATGAAGTCTCTTGCACTGAATGTAACATATTTGCATATCTGTTAAGAACTAGCAATTATATAGTATATCCTATTGTACTGCATGATTAAGTAAGCAATTGTTGTACCTTTCAGTACCAAGGGAACCCCGAGGCACCAAGATATTATATCTCATGGATTCATCATGCCACTTGTTTGATCTAAATTTCAGTTTAATTAATTAAATGGTTCATTCTGTTCTTTTCATCCATGCAGGGTTCAGCCCATTCCTCACAGAAATTTTTTTGTTCCATGTCATAACCGTGATTGCCAAATAGCATACATTGCTGAAAAAACAAAACAGTGATGCATAGTTCCAGCGAGGCAACACTGGCAAAAACACCCTCGCCCCCCCTACCCCTTGCTATGGAATCTCAACTCCAGGGTTAAATGTCGGGAAGGGAGAGAAACTTGTAAAAAAAGATTTACTTGTGCATGTAAAACACAAATAATTGTACCCCGTCCCAGCCCCTGCACCCTCCCCACTGTAGCCAGCCATCCTCACCACAACACCACACAGCCAGCTCGGCAGCCTCACACCACACTATCTCCCGCAGACCTTTCCTATCATCCCTCCTCTTCCATTCTCCCTGATGTTCTTCCATTCACCCTGCTGTTCTTCCATCACTACCCTTCAGGGTAGCTCACATAATGGACGCTGAAACTGAGTCACTCGTATCTGTGTCACTCAATTTCAGTTGTCCTTTTTTACAGGATACCAAACTGCTCCTAGTCTGAATCAATGTGAACATGCATAAGGAATGCAGGTAGTTACAAGATAACATTCCCAGCTTGTGACTGTAGATCTGCTACTATACTACTCTTTCCAAATTGTTGTATCCCACCTGACATTCCCAAAGTAGGCTAGAGTGCCTCATGGTGTCACACCTCAGCTGCTTATTCTTTTCAAGGAGTTGTGATCTGGAACCAGGAGGTACAGAACTGTAGGGAAAATAGGGTAAGACCTACAGGAGCTGAAACAAATTGCTTTCTGAGAGATTCACACAATGGGGAGTACTGCAGAGTGATCATGGAAGGAATCACAATGGTAGAACTATAGTCATAGGTAAAGAACTTGATCACAGAAATAGAACTAAATCAAAGCTTTCAGTGTGTAGCTACTGAGGTTTATGTTATTAAAATGTATACCTACCTTGTGGCTCTGAAGGTTTTTCAGTTGGTTCAATAACTGTTAAAAAATAGTTACAGATTAAAAAATGCTTATAAAAATGAAATACAATATTATGAAGAAAATGAACATGAAAATCAGTAACTATATCACTAAGAAAATTTACAATATGCAACAAAAATCCTTGTTTGATTAGTTTTGCACAGTACACTATGAAGTGCATTACATACTGGTTGTATGTACCGTAACTGCACCAAGAGATGGATATACATTACAAATTGCCTGATGAGCTGGAAGGGAATGTTTGACTCTCCAGAGAGAAAACCAAAATCTGCAATGGATATACACTCTGGGGGGAGGGGGGAGAGAATGTCCAAGGACGTGAGAAAACTCGAGGAGTGTTCAAGAGCATGGCAGCTGGATTTCAATGTGAAAATATGCAAAATTACACACTTCATGCACAGAAACCCAAAGGCAGAGTACACAATGGAAGAAGAGGTTTTGTTGGTCACCAAACAGGAATGGGATCTATGAGTATTCATAAATGATGATCTCCATGTGGTGAGGCAATGCAACACATCAGTAGGTAGAACCATTGGGAAGTTGAGGCTACATAGGAAGGGGTATCACCAGCAGAAGGAGGAAGGTGGTCCTGCTACTGTATAGGATCTTGTGAGACCCCACCTGAAGTATTGTGTCCAGTTCTGGAGACCACATCTTAGGAAGGACATAGACAGAGTGGAGGAAGTCCAGAGCAGGGCAACTAAAATGTTGTAGATTCTGCATCAGAAGCCCTACGAGGAGAAACTGAAAGACATCAATATTTACACCCTGGAAGAGAGAAGGTTAAGGGGTGCTAGAGACCTATAAATACCTCATGGGGGTAAATATGGTACAGGAGAGGAGTATTTTTTCAGCGGAAAAGATGCATTACAGTAGAACAAAGGCACAAGAAATGAAGCTGCAAGGGAGTAAACTGAAGAGATGTGAGGAAGTACTTCTTAACTGAAAGGGTCATGTATGTCTGGAACAGTCTACCAGTGGAGGTGATGGGGGTGAAAACAGTTGTAGGCTTCATGCATGCATGGGATAGGCACAAGGGAATCTTAGTGGGAAGTGAGAGAGCTGGAGATTAAACAGAGTCTGTGGTGACAGTATAGGTCGGGGAAAAATGGTCCAGCTGGGTGGACCAAGCGTTCCTTATCTGCCATCAAATTCTATGTTTCTGTGTTTCTACACAGTATCTTCATTTGGCTTCTGACACAATGTCAATGCCAGTCAGACAGTATTTTCTTTGTTGTTTGACAAGCTGTGTCATTACAGTTTACACAAAATGTATTTATTTATTTATTGAAATAGTGGAAACACACCTTTGATCTGGAAGCTCATTTACAAAGGTTCCACATCAAATGAACAAATGACACATAACATAGAAGATTGGAACACTAGGAACAGTAAAAGTGCAGTGTTGCATGGCACTAGTTGTCTGAACAGAGAATACAAGGATGACATACAATTTGATTACAATGTAACAACAAATGAGGACTTTAATAAGCATTAATCACCGAGACAGGAGGCATTTCTAAGGAATTAATGCATGGTTGGGGGGGTGGCCGAGGGCTTTCTACCACCCAACCATGCATTAATTCCTGGGAAATGCCTCCTGTCGAGGGGATTAATGCACTTGTAACATGGCAAGTGCAATGACAGTATTGTTTTACTGCCGTTTAGTTTATTCTTGAAATAATATCTGCAGAAACAATTCTGTGATTTGTTAAAAGATGGTTCACTTGTAAAGTGTATGTGTTTGTTACATTGTGCATGCACATTGGAGAATGCACATGCATTAATATCGTGCCTACTAATTTATAATTTTTGAGAAGTGTGTATTTTGTGTGCACATATACATGATATACTGATTACACTTTATACATTTTTTTTCCGTTCAGCTTGTTTAATGTTCTGCCGTTCGTCCGTTGTTTTCCTGAATTTCACTACTGCATTGTGGGACATATCTATCAGATTGTTGTGCTTCTGCAATATATCTATGGCATTCTGACCAATAGGTGGCGCACCACACAGACTGTATTGAGGTCTACCATCTCACTTTCTCTTACAACCCATTGCTGTGCATCAACTACTGCTATTTTCAAGCGAATGGACTTCTGAAGCAATTAGAACACTCTCAACCGGGTGGGTGGGTGGCAAACAACAGTATTTCACTATGAGTGATGTGCGGTGCAGTTACTACTTTCAATTACTGGTGTCTTTCTGCTGTCCACATATTCCGCTTTTTACGCAGTTAATATGGTGTTCCTACCCTTCCTAGGTCACACACAATAACATTTTCCTGTGCTTTATGTCCAGTGTACTAACTTCTTGTGACTATTATACTAGCCACACATTATTGCTCAATACATGGTCACTGTACTAACTTCTCAGACTTTTTTACCACTGATGGCTCATTCCACCTGTTGGTCAGCATCCTTCACCTACTGCCACTACAACTTGCACGACTCATAAATTGGAATATTTGCACACCGCCACCTATACATAAGAAACACTGAGCACCCATTACAAGGAGAATTCAGCACTCCTTAACCACAACATTTGTCCATTGCCACCTATAGGTCAGAAACAGTGAACACTTGTTACAAGCAGAGTGGTGATTTTTTTTTCTCTGTCTCTTACATACAGCACATTCCCGATCGCTATACTATGCAGTTCAGGGTTGCTTTTCACAGTCCACATCATAGCCATGCGTATCTACGCAATTAATGCACAGCTACATTTTGATCATCTGATGTATTTCCTCCAATTACTTTTTCAGATTTCAACTGTTCTATTACTGCCATCTTACAATAGCTATTGTATTAACATATATATTATGTTATACATATTACTAAAGTGTTTATCCTAATACATCTAAATCTGTTTTCTTCTATATATCCTTGACATTTATGTGCCAATACCTGCCTCAGGTTTCATATCCTTCCTTATTGAATATTCGTTAATCAATTTGATATATTCAACTAATAGTAAGCCATGTGTTCATTATTTACAAGCATTTGTAACATGGCATTAGTAGAACAGTACAAATCAGAAAAAGTTACTGGAGGAAAGACATTAGATGATCAAAATGTAGCCATGCATTAATTCCCTAGATATGCACGGCTACGTTGTGGACTGTGAAAACCAACGCTGAACTCCATAGTATAGAGATCGCAAATGCGTGATGTGTAAGAGACAAAGACAAAAAAAAAAATCACCATTCTGCTTGTAACAACTGTTCACTCTTTCTGACCTATAGGTGGCACTGGGGAAATGTTGTGGTTAAAGAGTACTGAATTCTCCTTGTAATGGGTGCTCCGTATTTCTGACCTATAGGTGGCGTTGCACAAATGCTTACACTTCTCTATTATTTGTGTATGTGACTGCTTTGTGTGGTTCATTGTGGTACTGCTCAACCGTGCATAGCTAAGGAATTAATGCATGGTTGAAAATGTGTCACCTGATGCATTTTGACTAATCATATTCCTTATTTCTAGTCTTTCTATTAATGCCATGTTACAAGCAGAAATAAATGCTTCCTTGCCAAGCTTAAGAGCTAAGCAGGATAAGTACTTATTTGCCAGGTTCCATGAGAGAGGGGCTGCGGGTAGGTATGGGGGGAATAAGTGCAGAGGGCATAATGGACAGAGAAGTGGTCAATGACAGGAATCAGGCTAGCAATCACAAATGCTAAGACAGGTGAGGTGTTGGTGGAGTTGTTTCTCAAATGGGCCAACCTTGGATTCATTGACTGATTTATTGATATACCAAAATACACGTTTTGAATAGAACTTCTACATACAGTACAGCATTAAAATCATTATAGAATGTATATTGGGTCTGGCAGTATAACCTAGAGGTTAGAGTAACAAACTGTTAATGAGCTTGGCACATCCAGCAGACTGGGGTTTGATTCTCACAACCTCCACTTGCATACTGTGTGACTCTGAACAACTCATTTAACCTCCCCAGTGCTCCCAGGTTGCCCCTGAAAACAGGCACTTGTGCCTAGTGGGCCTTACCCAGTTACCAAAGACTAAAAGAAAACAATGTAAAAAATATTCAGACATACTTCATAAAAATATTGTCACTTAACACTGACTCATCATATTACATTATATTATCACTTTTTGCTATCTTTCCTCATAGTTCATAATTCCTTATACCCATAATAGATTTGTTTCTTAGAATTATTTGAAATTCATATCTTATATCATAACATATACATCTGGTCCGGGATATTCAGACTGCACCAGGCAGTGGTGCAAGCCTGGGTGCAGTGCAACTGTGATGCGCCGGGGCCAGGTCCAGGTGATATTAAATGGAGATGCACCATGGTGCAGCACCATTGAATATGGCATGGTCAGCGCACATACTGCAGCATGGCGCAGTGGGTAATTGCTATAATAAAGCCACAGATAGGGAGCACGGGGATGTGCCAGCGCAAGTGCAGTTGCACTAGGAGTATCACCCAAGATATTCAGCGGGGGGCATGCAAATGAGGCCATAATATATGCAAGGTGCAAATGGGGCCAGTAGCATGTCATTATAGCTCCATTTGCATGCCTTGCACAGGGCAGCCCAGTGACTTGCTCCTGGCACCCTGCACAGCATGACATGAGCACAGTAGGGGTCTCAGGGCATCTCCCACCCCGTAGCCACAATCGTGGTACAGCCCCATACAGTACATCCCTGGCAGTCTAGTGGTACCCCCCACCCTCCCAAATCCATGGTAAATGGCACTGTAATCACACTCTGATGGTCTAGTGGACCCCCTCCCTCCTGATCACCGGTAATTGTAGAAAGACTCAGGCCCTGGTGGTCTAGTGGAACCCCCCAACTTTCCGCATCCAGACTCAGGCCCTGATGGTCTAGTGGAACCCCCCAACCTTCCGCATCCCCAATCGCCGATAATCCACTCTAGTAATTGTCCCTGGTAGTCAGGTGGAACCCCCCCCCGCCCGTTGCTGCGATCATGGTACAACCCTGTAATACAAATCACTGGTGATCCAGTGGCACCCCAACCCCTCCCATCCAGACAGACCCCCTTGGCCCCCCCCCATCACCGGCAGAGGCTGCAATCTGCCTGCATACTGCCTGGTTGCCCGCTGAGACAACAAGTACAGTATAGGCAGGATGCCCATTGGTCTGGTGTGGACCAATGGGCTTGCAGAAGTATACTGTACTAGACAGTCCCAAATATGTGATGAAGTCATTCACATATTTGGAACTATCTAATACAATGCCCTGTAATATACTGTACCTGTCGTCGGAGGGCAGCCAGACAGTATGCGGTAGGCTGCAACCACACGCCAAAGATGGGGGGAGGGTGAACAAGGGGTCTGTGGTGGGAGGGGTGGGGTGCCACTGAGCACCAGGGATTCATATTATGGGGTTTTGCCACGATTGCGGCAATGGGTAGGGGGTACCACCTGACTACCAGGGACAATTACTAGAGTGGATTATCGGCGATCACCAATGATCAGGGATGCAGGAGTGTGGGGGTTACACTAGACCACCAGGGAGTGAGTCTTTTTACAATTAATCAATCAATCAATATATTTATTTATCCAGGCGAGCACCATTGAGCAAGCTCATTTACAAGGTGGACCTGCGGTCCTATAGTAATAATACAAAAAGACAAGTTACAATAGTAAAAACAGTAAAAATAGCTGCTATTACAGTAAAAATGCACATTTACAGGTAATATACATTGAACATAGAACTACAAGGAGTCATGGATAATGAACTTGTGCTGGATCCAAGCCCAAAAACTGTGCATTTTGTAGTGGGAAATGTTAGGGAGAGGGTAGGCATACCAGATAGAAGATATCAAGCACATAATTTAGGGAGAGGTGGAGAATAGGGGTGCAAGCGAAGAGGACCCAATTGTTAGAGCAGAGTGAGGGATTGGGAGGCCGGAGGACCGTACAAAAGGTGACGAAGCGATTTTGGCCCCAAAATGCGGCGACATATGGAGGAGAAAAGCTGCCATTGTACTAAGTGCAAGAGGAGTAATATAGTAGCAGGGGCATAACTGGGAGGGTCCTGGAGGTTGGGGCAGAAGGAGGTGTTGGATGGACGAGGGACCAAATATTTTTGGGGGTGAAAGACGATAATTATCCCCAAGTGCGGTAGCATGTGCTAGAATCAGGCTGCAGCTGTTCAGAGCGTCAAAGAATAAGATATGGGAGTTCGGCAATAAATCCTGTGGATCTGTTGGTGGCATGCTAGAGGCAAAGGTACACATTTCAGCTGGGGGGTGCCGTTTGTGAGTCACCATTTGAGGGAGGGAGGTTAGTTAGTGTCTAGTAAAGCAATTGCAAATTTCCATAATGCCATCATGGTAAAGCCATTTGAACAAAAGGGTACTTACTGGGGTTACTTCATGTGCCATTTACCAGTGATCAGGAGAGAGGGGGTGCCACACAACCACCAGGACCAGGGAGTTTTGGGTGCTTGTGGATGGTGTTTTGGGTGGGCGGGTAGCCACTAATGGCTGGTGACTGCTGTGTTGCACCCTGCAATACAGCAGCCCACCTGTGGGTGGCCGGGACTTGTTCTCACTTTCCACAGGCTCAACTTTGAGCCCCACAATGTGGCACAATGCAGGGTTGAGCCAGCATATGCACTGCATATCCCGGGCTGAATATCGGGATGTGCAGCATATGCATGGGCATGCCCCGTGCATCTGTGCCGCATATGATTACATTGTGCACTGGTGCATCGGGATTTGCACTGCGCTGGGCGGCCTTTTCAAAATCCTGCTGGGGCGCACTGTGGGGCTGCACCATGCTCAACCCCATTGAATATCTGGGCCCTGGGGTTTATTGTATTACAATTGCAAAACTCTTTTACTGGTCTTCAGTATATCATATTTATTATTTAATTAATTCCCAATAATTGCCATGTTCTTTATCTTCTCGGTGCAATTTCTGTATGTCTATGATTTTTAAAAATGACACAATGTTTTCAAGTATTTTAAGGGATTTACATTTTAGCACCTTCTCCATCATTTTATATGAATTCAGGTTGGGTACTGCAGGCTCACTGAATCCTTTAGCAATCTTTCTCTATGATTACTATTTATAATGGACAAGTAGTTAATAAATATGCAATGTTGTCTTCTCCCTTCCTGCAGCGACAACTGCCACTGAAGCTCAGGTCTTTTTTATTAATCAAATGTTTCAAACGTTCGCTCTTATAGTACCCGAACTGGTACTTAGTAAATATTTTCCTACAGGATGGGTGTTTGATAAGCAACAGATACCTTTCTAATTTAAGTACTTGTTTGTTTTTGGCCAGCCACTTACTAATTTTATATTTGAAGCATTTTGCTGGGTCATTTTGCCGGAATATATCTCTAATTCTATTTTTTACTATTTGTTGGATTTCACCAAATGATCTTCTCAGTACATCAGAGGTGCACTGTAGGAGGCCATATGGTTTTATTCATGTTTCCACTACCCTGATTATGGGAAAGGTAAATGTATTACTGCACCTTTATATTTTTGTTCTTCTTCCAGGCAATTCCATGGTGATCTTGATTCCTGCACAATATGTATTTTCAGCCAGTAAAGAATAATTCTTTCTTGGATTAGGCATTCCATGGGAAGCTGTCCCAATTATATACTAACCAGGGCAGAAGAAGCACCTTGTGGCAATCCCAATAATTGTTTGTAATATGTATGCATTCATTTTTCCACATTGATTATGTGCTTGGTTCCCTATATTTCAGCACCATAGATCAATTGTGATCTAATTTTGGCAGTAGTTACTTTTGAAGTGCTTTTAAGTGAACTTCCTCCATACTAGTGTGAAAAACTAAGTAAAGGTGGTAATTATGTTTCATTTTGATATGTCTGTCCCAAAAAAAGATTGCTGGTTATGATTATCCTCAATTATAACAATGGTCTGAGAAATGAAGCTTTCTGATTGGCTGTAAACATTCTAACAGCCTTATGTTAATCTTTTATTAACATACTTGTATAGCTTACCCATATATTGAACAAAGCTTAACACTGTTTAAAAATTTGTTTTATTATATTAGCAATAAGGCACTCCCAGGGGTTATGTTAATTGTCTGTTAATCACCCTCTAGGGGCATGTGGCACTCGGCAATGCCTCGTTCCACATTATGCCCCTAGGGGTGATTAACAGACCATTAACATAACCCCTGGTCATACCTTATTGCTTAAATATCGGAACTCATTTGCATATTCTATTTTGCATTCCTAATCTCAATGTATGTCTTTTCTTGTTATTTTTCCAAATATCATTAACTTGGTTTTCTCAAAATGTATATTTAGGGAAATCTTGATATATTCTTGATGGAAATCTGCCAGCTTTCTTTTAATTCCTAGTTGGCTAGTTGAGATAAGAACGATATCATCGGTAAATGCTAAATAAGGACAATGTCTTTCTCTGCTTTTTGGCATATGATACTCAGAATGGTATAGGTTGATCAATATTTGGTTATGGAAAAGATTGTAAAAAATAGAGAACAAGACACACAACTGTATACCCCTCTGTTACACAACCATTTTTGTGTTTTGGGCACGTTGGAGTTATCTCTTACTTAAATCTGTGAATTATTATAAAGTACTCTTAACATACCCCAGTAATGCCCTATCCATGCCAATTTTTCCAATGTACCCCCATATTGAATGGCTGCTAATACTATCAAAAGCTGCCCTGAGGTCAACAAAAAGAAGAAATGTTTTTGAGCCTTAATTTTTGAATATTTATAAATTAGATGTGATAAGGCATACAGTAGCATTGATCCAAAATTGAATGATGGTTCATGAAATCTGAACTTCATCAGTCAGGCTGTTGTCTCAAATACAATCTAGAATATGGCTGTTTAACAGTCTAGTAAAGATATTTTGATTTGTGTCGATTAGACAAATTGATCTATAGCATGCAGGATCTTGTTTGTTGCCCTTCTTAAATAGAGGGATAATTATTGCCTCAGACCAAGAATTTGGGAGTATACAAAAAGTGGTGATAAATTCAAACAGTTTGTGAAGACTAGGTACTCAATAATCCAGTAAGTTTAGAATGGCACCAATTGGGACACCATCTAGTCCTGGGGCTACATGTCTCTTGAATTCCTGGATTGAGGTTACTATTTCCTTGATACTTATTTTATTTTCTATTTGGATCTTGGGCTCCTTTCATCTAATTCCTCAGGGTCAAAAAAATATTTCTCTTTAGTGTTGAATCCAAGTACCGGGTTCAACATGCATTTCTAGATCTTCTCAATATTAATCACATCTTTGGCCACAGTTTTCAAAAAAATGTTACTATCTCTGTTGTGTATCCTGGCCTTTTCTAATTTTTTTCCCAATTTTCCATTCTATATTTCTCTTTCTTGGTGGTGATTATGTTGTTATAATTTTTCCTTACTTTATTACTTACTACATTACTAATAAGGCTCCCAAATCAGCTGCCAGAGTGATAGTAGCCAGGAACTTCAGCAGGTTTACAGCAGCTGATTTCTGCTCTGACCTTCATTCAGTAGACTGGGAGCCCATCCTCACTCTCCCCTCCCTGGATGAAGCACTTGACCACTTCACTAATTTGTTTTTGTCCATGGCCAACACCCATGCTGCATGGAAAAAACTAAGAGTTCAGGGGGAAGTTCCACAAATGGCTCAACCCTGGCCTTAAATGGAGTATGTCGCTCAGGGATAGGGCATGGGGACTGTACAAATCCTCAGGCCTCAAGGCTGACTGGGAAAAATACAGGGCACTGAGGAACTACTGTAAGAAAGCTGCCAAACAAGCTAAGTCCTCATACTTGGGGGACCTCCAGACTAGTCACCTAAGGGATCCCAAGAAATTCTGAGGCCATATAAACCTGCTACTTAAGGGTGCCCCTAATGCCCAGGATGGAGCTCTACTGGTCAGGAATACCTTGACCAATGACCCCTCCTCAATAGCAGAGGCATTCAATGCCGCTTTTTCTAACCTTGATGGCCTATCTCCCCCTGTCCTGCCTGGGGCTTCCCAGTATAGCAGTCCCAACAGGAAACCTGCTCGGCCCCAGTTTCACCTGAAACTTGTTAAACCCTCAGAGGTTCTCCCACTCCTACTCAAAATTAAACCAGACTCCACCCCGGGACACGACCTGCTCGAACCAAAACTACTGAGGGCTGCTGCCCCGGCCATCACCCTCCCTGTCACCTGGCTCATCAACAGGTCCCTCCTTGAGGGAACAGTTCTCTGTAAGTGGAAAGTTGTGACTGTAGTCCCAGTGCACAAAAAAGGGCTCCATGATAATGTGGGGAATTTCAGGCCCATCTCCATTCTCTGTCCCCTAGGGAAGGTGCAGGAGAGGCTAGTCTATAACCAACTGCTAGACTGCCTTGAGGCACACTCTGTCCTAGCTGACATCCAACATGGCTTTAGGAAAGGCCATGGCATGGACACAGCCCTTATCAGGCTCCCGTCTGATGTCCTTGAGGCAATGGACAATGGCTCCCCGACAGGAGCCCTGTTTATTGACCTGTCCAAAGCCTTTGATCATGTCTCCTATCAACTTCTTCTCTCCAAACTCCACCTCCTTGGACTAGATGGGCTCTCACTCTCCTGGTTTAAGAGCTACTTGCTTAATCAAAGCCAAAATATTGTCTGGAATGGTGTCCAATCTGGTATCCGACCAGTGGTCTCTGGGGTACCCCAGGGCTCAATCTTGGTCCCCCTGCTGTTCTTCCTCTTTGTCAATGACATTGAAAGGGGTTGTGGGCTGTGCAATCTAATCCTCTATGCAGATTACACCGTTGTTTACTGCAGTGACCCTCAACCTAGTGTTATCACTGCCAAACTGCAAGCTAGCCTCTCAGCACTTGAAGCCTGGTTCTCCATCAACCTTCTAGTCCTGAATGAAGAAAAGACTAAAGCGATCCTGTTTGGAACCAGGTGTCTGGGGGGCCATCAGCTCTGACCTGCTCAAACTCCAAACAGCCTAGGGGAAGAGAGTCGAGGTCCTTGGCAAGATCAATTATCTTGGAATCCTCCTTGACCAGGAGCTGTCCTACAAACCTCATATTGACACTTTAACTAAGACCATCCACCAGAGGATTGGACTTCTCTACCGTCTGGGACACTCACTCTCTGATGAGGCTCTATGAGCTATCGCCAATTGCACTCTTCTCCCCATCCTCCTCTACGAGGCCCCCCCTCCTCCAGTCCCTTAGGGAAGGGGAACTACATACTCTCTCTGTGCTTTACCATCGAGTGGCACGCTTTGCAAACAATGACCCCCCAGGAGACATTACTGTGAGGTCCTTGCTGACCTCCATTGGTCCACCTTAAGGCACAAACTGGCCTACTCCTCCACCTGCCTGACCTACAAATTATCCACTGCAGGCCCCCCTCCTCACTTGCGGGGTCTGCTCAACCATAGGGTACATAGCCATGACACGAGGTCCTCAGCTGGCTGTCCCCTGGCCATCCCTTGGGTCCGCACCAATTCTGGCAGGCATTCCTTTAAATACTCTGCCCCCCACCTATGGAACACCCTCCCAGCTTACCTGGGCAACAAGCCATCTCTCCAAAGCTTCAAGCTGGGCCTCAGAGTTTACCTCCTGGAGCTCAGCCTCTGTGGCTGCAGTCGTTAGACCCCACATATCATCCCCTCCTACACAGGTCTTACCCATGACCATGGTACTCCATGCTCATTTTTACAATAGTATCTACCGTGTCTAATGCTACCCCATTGTATTGTATCAAAGGTGTAACTTATACTTTCATTTGCAATTACTGTCATTCCAATGTATGTAATAATTGCAACCACTATATGTTGTCCAATGTGTGAAAGTATGTTTTTATGCAACTAATCCCGGGTCACCCCTGAAAAAGGGACCTCTGGTCTCAGTGGGCTCACCCAGTTATCAAAATTTAAATAAATAAATAAATTATTTAGTACTTTATATTCTCTTTGCTAGTGTACTTTTTGGTTAATCTGCACTGGCAATTTAATCTTTGTTTCATTTTTAGATAACTGCCATTAAACCACTGTGCTCCCTTGCCTTCATATATTTTTGTATCAGCCCCCACTAGGTTCACCAATTGTGTTACTGTGGTATCATATTGATCCATATAATTATGTTCTTCTCCTACAGTATATTCAGAAAGTCTTCCATTTTTTGTAGCAGTCCTTTTTCCTCCACAGTCTCTATAAATCGTCTACTATTTATCAAATTCCAACCAATTCCTTTTCTAATTTCTGTCATATTTTGAGTCTCATTTGCTTTAAGTTGATTCTGTTCCACTCCCGCGTCAACTCTGAGCTCCAGTGGCACATGTTCACTCTCAATTCTATCACCCACTGCTCTAATATCTACAGTGGTAGTCACAGAAAAGTTTCTCAGTACTGAGGTATACCTGGGTATACTGAGGCAGAATGAGGCAGGATCACATTAAGGTCAATGCAAATTGCCTCAGTGGTAGCTCGAGGTACCTCAAGGTAGGAATCTTTTAGATAACTACCACAGGTGTAATTTCTCCCTTCATCTGAATGAGTTTGGCCATTCATCAGTGCAACATTTCTATCAGTAAACATCTTCCATGAGTTTCTACCTTTGTTGTTAACCACTGTATCCATTGAATTTCTAGAACTACATATATGGCCCATTTCAAGATTAGACAATACTTCGATTGCATCTTGAGAGATGGTGTAATAATGCCCAACCTTCGCATTAAAATCTCCCAAGACTATTTGTTTGTTAGATGGGTTATGTAAAATATCTTTATCGAGAAAATATCCAGGCTGAGCTAGTGTTTTTCCCCTCTCATTATGTTTCTTAGATGGAGGGAAATACACATTTAATAATACAATTGTTTCATTGTTGCCACAGATTCTCACCCCAACATATCATCACTATGTATCTCTATTTCTTCCGTAATGTAGACCTTATTTAGTTTGCATGGTGTTAGAAATCCCCCCTAATTTCTTCCACATTTATTATTTTTTTGCCCGTTTCAAATAACTTATATAACCATCAATGTTAACCACCCCCTTTAGCCAAGTTTCCTATAAATAAATAAAACTGAATTTTTCCAGGTAAAGAATGAATTCATTATCTCCCTATTTATTTTTCAATCCAGATTATTCCATGATACAGTATAATGTTGTGTTTTCCTCTGTGGCATTAACCTTGAGTTTTTCAGCTGTAAAAATTCAACATTGTTTCTCTTCATTCGGCTTTACATAACTTTTGGCTACTTCGATCAGATGATCCCACCCAGGTGAATTTTCAATATATGCAGACTCCCTTTCTTTTTTAACTTTCTCAAACAGATAGATCCCCAGAATCACGTTCTCTAAATGTCTTGTAACTTGGTGGTAGGCATCCTCCCCTTCAGCAAATTAACATTGAAATGTTAAGTCTACAATATTTCACAAGCATTTAACCATTTGTTCTGAGTAATTACACATTTTATTTCCATGCAGACAATAGCACATTTTCAAATAAATCTAGAATACCTCTTGTTCCACCTTTGTAGGTACAAGTCTACTTTCAAAATGTTACTGTATGTATATGGGGCTTGTAAAGCTAACAGCTACAGAAAGGTAAGGTCAAGAAGTACTATAAGGTAAATTCAACTATTTGGCACCTTTTGAAGATGGGCTGCTCTCATGGATCCAAATTGTCAAGGCCCTTTAAATACATAATGTGTGATGCTCATAATAGAAAAACCTGAACTTTATTACTGCGTTTAGTTCTTTATTAAAGCTTCTTTTTGTTGGTGGTGTACACTAATTATATGGCAATGTGTTCCAGTGGATTTGGGCTGCTATTGAGAAGGCTCTGTTTTTTATTGTTTTAGTCTTTGATCTTGTGATCACCAGTAACATGCCCTTAGAAGAATGTACTGTAGGAGTTCTTGTGAAAACATAAGACAAAAGCAGTCACAGAACTAAAGGGGATCTAGTTCATGTAGGGCTTTCTATTCAAAATCATGTGATTTATGCTGATACTCAACAATGCAGGTAACCTGTATAGTTTAAGGAGCACATGTATTTTATGATGCAACATGTCAGAAATCTACTGCACCAGCAACATTCTACACTTTCTTCAGGCAGTGAACCTGATTAGCTTCAAAGCACACATACACTGCATTACAATAACCAGAACTATGCATTCTAATTATAATTGTATTTTAAAATAATTCTTTAACAATTCATTTATTGTGGAGATGCAACATTTCAGCTCCAGTGGGGCCTTGTGTCCATTCATTTTTCAGATTGGTGGATTAATATACTGGAAGGTTAAATTATGTGTTTAAGGAATCACAGTGACTAAATAGCTCTGGTGGGAACTAAACCTTGTTCTGCTAGAGGCTAGAGATGGTGAAGTTGGGAAAAATTTCTCTCCATGAATTAATCCACAGATTTAGTGTTATTCACAGAGTTTTGAGAAATCCAGGAACTGTGAAGTGTCACCCGTGAAGTGCAGAATTTCACCCACGAAGTGCAATATTTTGCCCTTGAATGGTGGAATTTCACTGTTAAAGGTGGAATTTCCACATTCACTGGTGAAATTCCACCATTTGCAGTGAAGCTGCATGAAAGAAATGGTGAAGTTACATGATGAATTTTTAGGCTAATAGCAAAACTTCATGGATTGCTCCTTGGAGGTAAATTTGCCAGCTTCACCAGAACTTTGCCAGTAAAACTTCACAGCATCTCTACCTGGGGTATAGTTCTGCACTCTAACCACTGAACTACATTAAAACTCCCCTTCAACATGCCACTGCAATGCTATAAATCTGACCTGGCTGCACTGTGCTGGAGGCGGCTGAACCTCCACATAAAACACAAACCACAAATCACAGTGCACTCGCACAAGGCATATAAATGAAATGCTGGAGTCCAAGAGTAATGTAGAAAATCTCACTTTTAGTGAGCAAATTTATTCCAGCAAAAAGAATACAAAGTGTAGGACTACAAACTTGGTACAAAACTCCTAGCACCTCGACTCTTATGAGTCTTCAGTGGAACTTTGCCAGTTGAATTAAAACTTTGCAGCATCTCTCCCTGGGGTATAGTTCTGCACTCAACCACTGAACTACACTGCCTGCTTATGCTGCAGTGAATTATTACTCTGCTGGTAAAGTTTTGCAAAGTTGGAAAGTGTAAACATTGTGTTATGCGTAGCAGGGTCCAGTAATCCTGCCTTAACCTAACACCATGTGACATGGTTTCTTTCACAAGCAGTGTACCCCCTCCCACTTTGCAAGTGGCTCCCACTACTCTCAAGCCAACCATACCTTTACAAATGTTGTTCCCCACCTTGTCACCCTCTATTGCTGATCTCCCTTTTCCTCCTCCCCATAGTCATGGCAAAGTTCACTATACAGAGAATGATGTATAGGCAACTGTGTGTTATGGATTTGTTTTCCACACCAGAGGTGTGTGATGACTAGGGCTGTATGAAATTAAAATTCTGCCAGTGGAATTCTCATGAAATATGGAATTCACTTCCCTGAAATTCCATGAAAAGTGGACGAACATTTCATGAAATTCCATCTTAAAGTGTGGAATTTTGGTACGTATTGCATAATAATGTGGTGAACTGTGGAAATATTTCCACAGAACAGATTGCCTTTTTCTTGAACTTAGTAAGTAAAACAAGCATTTGTCAATGCCGAATGTTTGCTTGCTGGCATTGGCAGTGGTAGTGTAGAAGTTACAGAGCTGCGTAATAGGAATGGCAGTGAAGTATTGAAGTGAAGCCAACCCCACCACCACTCTGCAGAAAGTGACAGGCATTGGGGTGTGCCTTTGGGTTGTCATGCGTAACGGCCACGCCATTTTCACTGACACCACCCTGCAGACACTGGACAAGTGTCATGGTGCCTTGGTCTTGCCCTTATGCGCACCCATTCCATTAGGAAATACAGTGAGATGGGTGCGATATAGGAGAATGGGGTGAACTTTGGGGTCAAGAGTCCAAGGCATACCTCGATGCCTCTCACTGGCTGCAGGGTGTGGAATGGTATGAGCATTACAGGCAAGAATCCCAAGTCACACCCCTGATGCCTGTCATTCTCTACAGGGTTGGGCATTATGGTTGGAAATCCTAATACCTCAGGCATTTGTTGGTATTTTCACTCCAAATGTTCAACATGTTTTTTTTGTGACCCCACCTCATGAACAGGGGGAATATCAGTTTGTTAGCTGAAAGCTGCTTTTGCACAGTGACTACAGCATTTAGCACCACAGGTGCAAAAACATTTCGAACAGGATGTAAAAAATGACAGCTGTACTGTTCATGTGGAGGTGTAAAAAATGGCAATGTTGCAAATCTGCAGTAAAAATATTTAAAAAAATGGTGAAGTCACGAGGGTACATAGAAACTGTGCAATGCACACCCATAATATAATTAGGTTGGGGATTTATTTACAGCAGATTGTCAACTCAGGCATTTTGGTGCCTCCGATCATGAACAGTGTCACTGTGATTTTCTTTATCTGTCCCGAACAATGATTTCCCACAGCGACCACGCATCTCTGCGCTGAAAGTGTGAAAACACACTTTGGCCATGTTGTGAAAAATGACAGCTGTACTGTAAATAAGGAAGTGTGGAAAAATGCCACTGGTGAAAATCTGGACTTAAAATATTACAAAGTCATGAACTTACGAGGGTGCGTGGAAACTGCGCAATGCTCACTCGTAACACAGTCATTTTATGGACTTTTGTCACCAAATTTTCAACATAGCCATTTTAAGACCTCTGCTCATGAACAGTGTAACTGTGATTTTCTTAATCTGTCCCAAACATTGCTTTAGCACACCAACAGCACCATTGTGCACTACATGTGCGAAAACACATTTTGGGCGGCATATGAAAAATGGCAGCTGTACTGTTCATAAGGAAGTGTAATAAAATGGCAATGTTGAAAATCTGGAGTGAAAATATTAAATTCGCAAACTTACGAGCATGCATAGGAACTGCGCAACGCCCGCTCATAAAACAGTCATTTTTAGGAATTTTTTCACCAAATTTTCAACATAGCCATTTTCAGACCTGTGTCCCATACATTGATTTCGCACATCGACTGCGCCATTGTGCGCTACATGGGCGGAAACACATTTTGAGCAAGATGTGAAAAATGACAGCTATACTGCTCATAAGAAGGTATGGTAAAATGGCAATGTTGAAAATCTGGAGTGAAAATATTGAAAATTCGTGAACTTACGAGCGTGCGTAGGAACTGCACAACGCACGCTCGTAAAACAGTCATTGTTAGGAATTTTTTCACCAAATTTTCAACATAGCCATTCTAAGACCTCTGCTCATGAACAGTGTCACTGTGATTTTCTTAATTTGTTCTGTACATTGATTTCGCACACCGACTGTGCCATTGTGCGTTACATGGGTGGAAACACATTTTGGGCAAGATGTGAAAAATGACAGCAGTACAGCTCATAAGGAGGTGTGGTAAAATGGCAATGTTGAAAATCTGGAGTGAAAATATTGAAAATTCGTGAACTTACAAGCGTGCGTAGGAACTGCGCAACTGTCAGAACAGTTTATTTTTGGAGCCAATCACCCCAAATGAGCTTCTTGAGAGCCCACTTATGAACAATGGCAGTGTCATCTGTTAATCGGTCCTGAAAGGTGATTTAGTGCAGTGACTGCGAAATCACCCTTCGGGCCTGAATAACACCATGACAGTGACAGCATTCATGAGAAGGGGTCCCAAAAACCCCATGTTGAAAATTTGGTGCAAAAATTCCCAAAAATGCTTGAGATATGCAACAAAGTTAAAAAAGCCCTGTCTATCCCATTATACAGCTTACCAGCATTTCCTCAGTTCGCGGTCGGCTTTGAAGAGTGCAGACGTGTTCCCAGTCCACCGAAGATCGTCACGCCGAGGTCCGGAGGTAAGTATGGGGTGAGGGGGTGTGGGAGGCAGGGTGCAGTGGGTGGGTGCAGGTTGTGGGAGGGGGCTGGGAGACTGCTGGGACCATTTTTAATTTACAGGTTTTTTTTTTTAATTGATGACGGACGTTTGCCATGCTGGGGTGGGCTCCCAGCGTGGCACAAGGATGGCTGGGGGGGCCGTGGAGTCGACAGAGGATTGGGCACCCTGTCGCCATTATATCTATTGCCATGCTGGTGTGGGCTCCCAGCGTGGCACCCAGTACTCGGGGTTGAGGACAGTGGGCCGACGGAAGTTGGGCACCCCGTCCGGCTATTCTATGAGTTGCCACACTGGGGGTGGCACCCAGCTGGCATGTGGAAGGCTTTGGGGGAGCGCAGCACAGCTGACGGGGATTGGGCACCCCATCGCCATATGTGTGTGCCTGGGGGGCAGCTCGCAGGCATGCATGCGCGCGTCTGTGTGTGTGTGTGTGTGTAGGGGAGCTGCGCATGAGCAGGTGATATCTTATCGCTGCTCACTGAAGCGTACCTCCTCCTTTCAACTGTATGCCACTGCATTTTGGAGCTTGTCATAGACAGCTACAGCATGCATTGGTGGACTGGGGCCGCGCCTGCCAACACACTGACTGAACTGGAAGAGGGGGTGACACACCTCTGAAAACTCGGATAATGGCACTATGTTTTTTGATATGCGTGCAAGCAATCATAAAAAACTAGTGTAACTTGGACCCTGGGATCAAAACTGGAAAGTGGAGATGTTGGTGTAATTGGGAGGAGAAATTGAATAACTGGGAGGTGACACTGCTGCAACTGATACTGGAGGAACTGGCAGTAGAAACTGGTGTAACTGGGATGAGACACAGATATAATAAGGTATGGTGAAATATGTCTAATTTTGAATACTGTGGGGTGCACTAACAGAACTATGAGGAGAAACAATTTCAACTGGGAGAAGACACTGCCAGGGTGCAAAATTACTATACTTTAGGTGCCCCATGGTAAGCACTTTTGTCTGAAGACATCTACAGCCCCTCTGTTCCTGCCCACTGTATCATTTTTTCTCCTGTACTCCTACATTTGGTTTCATCTCCCAGCCCACCCTCTCACCAAGTGCCTGTGCCATCTGCAATGGTGCAGTGTTAGCACTGCATGGCTAATTTCATTAGAGAAGTTACCCTTAGGTGTAATGGAAATACCAGGACCAGGAAGAAGCAGAGCGGTGGAGAGCTTGTCTTGTGACCACAAAGTCTGTGCACTGAGGATCCTGCTGATTAAGCCAAGCAGCAGGTATCACATGACAGGTGCTTCCACTAGGTATCAGATCACAGTTTGGAGTGGAGGCATTAATTGGCTGCTGCTGGCAACTTATCCTTCCCCCAATAAGTGTTGCTGGTGAGTGCTATTCAGCCCATAAGAACATATTGTGGTGGGGAGTTGAATTGGTTGTCAGAGCAGCAGGCAGCACACAGAAAAAACATTTCTTTAAGGGCTTTAAATAAGTACTTACAAACTATTGTTTTAAGAGCTACTGATACGTAGTTTTAGCGACCTCACCAGTGCAGTATAGTATATAGTTAAAAACTCTTTTAAGGATTTAGAGATAAATAATTATAAGGACCTACAGTATCAGGGCAAGTATGCATCAAATATATTTTAAAAAGCCCTTTGCAGGACTTGGGAGCTAATGAGAGTCCTTTTAAAGACTAGAGGTGTGCAGGCAGGAGAAAAATCACTGATGAAAACTTACAGGGCTTAGGGAATGCCAGCTACTATTACATTCATTTTCAGGGCCTGTGGGCTACAGAGTCCTTTAAAGAACTGAGTGAATGCAGGAAGGAAGGAGAAAAATTACAAAAAATTAAAAAAAAGAAACTTTACCAGAATTGTGAGCTAAGGTCTTATTAAGAAATGCAGACTGGCATTAAAGTTCTCATCAGGGCCTAGTGGCTATCAGGTCCTTTTAAGATCTAAAGACACACAGACTGGCCAAGTTTGCTACTTCATTCTTTGCACCATTCTCTCTGTGCACCACTGCTCTCTCTACCAGTCCCTTCTTTGGCTTCTCCCTCAAGTCGGTTGCTCCTATTTACTGGCCATGACCACTGGGGATGCCATCCACTGCCCTTTGTACTCCCCTCTATCTTGTCTATTCTACCCAAGACTCATAGTTGCAATGTCTGCCACTCGTCCCAACTTCAACTCATTTGTCCACATATTACCACCAGGTTTGGTAAAAGGGCCTTCTCCATTGCTGGGCACTCCCTCTGGAATGAACTCCCCCTTCCCCCACTGCGTTCCATTGACCCCCTGCTAAATTTACATACCCCACTAAAAACCCACTTCCTCTTCTCCATGATCTGCCGCTGTCCCCTGGCTACTGGCATTCCTGCACAATCTGTCTAGGTCTCCATTGCCCCCTGCCATCTCCTTCTTCTCCTACCTAGGGACTGGCTTGCTGGTCAGCACCCTGTGCTGGAGTCAGCTGCCTGCTGCCAGCGAATTGCAAATGTACCCATAAATTATAATTTGTAAGTAGTATGTACAGTATAATTTTTTGTTCAATACTACTCTTTACCTGCTATTGCTGCCAAACACTGTGTAGCTAATAGATCTATGCTGCCTGCTGTTTGTTACTGTAGAACACTGTGTCTTTTACCTGTCCTTACAGTGACCTTTCTGTATGTGCCAGTCTCTAGCCATGCCTAATAAAGGTCCTTGGATCAGTGCACCAACCCAGTTAACAAAGGAATAAATAAATAAATAAATTACTTTTAAAAGCTTGAAGATGAATACGTTCTTTTAATGACATTTGGGGCATGCTGACAGGATACAGTTGTTTTAAAAAAAGCCCATTTGAGGAAAATAATTATTTAAAAAATTACATTTTACTTAACTACGTGCTCTCAATGGAGGGTGGCCATCACAGTTAGGAGTACAGGGGATTGTGTGTGCCTTGTGAGTTCCTGAAGGTGGCAAGTGTATGAGACAGGAAGGGATTATAAAGAGAAAGTTAAAAAAGCAGAGGCTTACGTAACCCCTCAGAATATACTGCAAACTGGATTCCTCTTTCATTGTTCAGGTAATAAGTTATATTTTAGTCACTACTGCTACTTCAACTGCATTCACCTCCATAAGTACCCAACAGCTCCTGTTCACAGCATTACTGCTGTCACAGGTTTGCCTGAATTATTTTTGTGCTTGACATAGACATTACTGCCTTTTGGTTTAGAGTTACATCCTGTCTCACAAAAACACTAGCAATGTTGATGCTGGCCTCAGCTGATTGAGCCCCCCTCCTAATTGTGGGAACATTTGACACTAAGCAGAGGGTGCCAGCACCACTTCCATGCCAATCACCACCACAGCTTGAAGATGAACACATCTTTGTCCCCACATTTCGGCTGTCACAAGATCCATTTTCTCTCATCACCCACCAGCGTGCAAACAAATAGTATCTCAGAACATCTAAAATCAATACGCTAACAATTGTATTGCAGAAAAACACTGCAAACATCACTAGAGATTTCACAAAAGACTCACAAATAAGAAATGCAACAATGTTCTTTGAAATATAGCTTTTTGATTTACAAAAGTAAGTTGCAAAGAGCTGCGCCATGCGCAACCCTTTAGAATATCTGGGCAAATGTATATAAAGGAGGCAGGGTGTGTCAAACAACAACCATGTGACATTGAAATTAACCGGGTACTTAGTAATACTTGCATATATAAAATTCTTTTGAATAAGAAATATGTATGAAATATATAGAGAAATGGACTGAAAATTGTATAAAAATTGTATAAAATAATGATTTAAATGTACATTAAATTCAATTTATCTTTCGACAGTGACCTCCCCACAACATGGACTGACAAAGAATCTTACCAGGTGGACATCACTTCATTCCCTTCAGTGCCATGCTGCTTGGAGCATGCCAAGCGGCAGAAACAAGGACCACCTCTGAACTCACTACCAGAGCCTGATGCCAAGGAGGTAATAGGAGAAAAGCTGTATTGTTTTTTCACTGAGGTGGCATCCATAAGAATCACTCTCCTGGAATTAGTAAATTACTTTTGTACACTCTAAAAGGCTTTTGAGACACTGACCATGTGGGTCAGGGATGCCAAAGTAAGAATCAGCCCTGTGGAGGACAGGCAGAGAAGAAATCAGCCAACGTCCAGCAATTAAAGAAAAAAAATGACTAATTTGAAGTAACAGATAGAGGACCAAGAGGGGAGAAATTGCCAGAAGAACCTTGTGATCATGGGTATCTCAGAGAAAGCTGTGGGGGCATGTTCATTTTTATACAGAAACAGATACAAGAAGTGGCTGGCCCACAGGAGACAGGCACCACTTACATTATTGAACAGGTACACCAATCCCTGAAGCTGCTTCCACCACTGAATGGCAAGTCTAAATCCATAATTTTAAGGTATCTGAACTTCCAAGATAATGTCTACATACAGCAGCAAGCTCGCAAGCAGGGCACTCTCAAATGGTACTGCCACTGCTTTCATATTTTTATCGATGTGACCTCGCTGATCAGAGAGAGACACCTTGCTTACAAAACAATTAAGCACATACTTCATAGGGCAAAAATCCAATTTTGGAGGCTTTATGCAGCTAGACTAGTAGTTACTACAGCAGAGGGCACCCATGAATTCCCCAGTGCTGAAGTAGCAGGGAAAGAGCTTCTGAAACTTGTCCCAGATCTTTTTAAATCTCCAGCTCCTCATTAAGCAAATCAGATGATTTCTTCCTTCACTGCAGACAATCTAATAATTGTATTAAAAGAACATTATTATTACAGTATGTGGTTTAAGTGACATGTGAGTACTTGAAGACTTTGCCACTCGTTTAATTTTATTCTTGGGATCCCCACGGGGGACTGCTCTTGTGTTTTCTACACTACTAAAATACTGTAGCCATTTTAAGTACTGGCTATAGCTGACAATATGGCGACTTTCTTTGAGGAGTTTTCATTTTCACCTGCTACCTGTTATCTTTCTCCTCAGTGGTCACTCACTTTCTTGCTTTTCACCTGATACTAGTGCAGCCACAGCTGGATGTATAACAGGTTCTGTCAGTCTTGTCACTCACTGCAGATGTGTGCCATGCCTCCAGAACTTCATCAGCTTAGCATCACTCTCACCCAATAGGAAGGCACACAGGCTGCTCCCCCTCAGGATGTGTGTCATGCAGAATGATTGAGTAGGATCACTCGCTTGTTTTTCCAGTCTCCACCAGAAAGATTGGAAGCAACTGCTGCACTTGGATGTACCTATACTTAGGAACATAGGAAGGTGACAGCAGTAAAGGACCTCCAGGCCCACTTAGTCTGCCCATTTGCCTAGCATCCCCTAGGCCTGCCCCAGAATCCCCCTTCCTTTCAACAGCCCTCTATGTCTGACCCAAGCCCTCTTGAACAATATGGAATAGAGAGTTGGTTGGGCACATGTTGGCCTCTAGTAATAATAATAAATGAGCAGGGGTTGCAATACTAATTCATAGAAACCTTCCCTTCCGACTCATAAACAATAAGCAGACCCAGCAGGGAGATAAATCATTTTTAGAGGTATTTTGGGCAGTTCTAAAATGACTAGTGGCATAGTCTATGACCCAAATACTGAAAAAACCCAGTTCTTCACAACTTTGCTATCTAGGCTAGTGTGCGCTCCAATGGTCCCCTTATCTTGGCAGGTGACTGGAACTTAGCACCAGACAACTCCCTAGATAGGTCCACATCTAGGTGATCGGGCCTCTCATCTGTTCAGAGAGCCTTCAGAGACCTACAGAACTCATAATATTTAGTGGACATGTGGAGAATTTTGCATCCTCACACTCATGACTACTCATTCTGGTTTGCAGCTCACAATTCCCTGTGCAGACTTGACTTCCTACTCATGAATCAAGACATTCTCAAGGTTACTACCTACTGTAAAATATAGACCAAGGCAAATATTATCTCTGTCCACTCCCTGGTAACCTTTTCCTTCCCACCCCCTGAACAGGCATTTAGAGACAAGGCATGGAGATTGAATAACAACCTCCTAAAAGACCTACAGTGCTTACAGAGAATTAAAGAGTGTGCTACCCAGTTTTTCCAAACCAATACGCCTTCAGCAACTAGTCAGGCAAACTTATGTGGGACTTTCAAGTGTATAATTGGAGGGAACTCATCTACCTGGCCTCCACTAGGAAAAGAGAACAGGAGTTCAAACAACTATCACAATCTATCCAAGAACTCTAACACAAGGTTTCAGGGAAGCATAACACCGCCACTGTTCTCCAGTTAAATGCAACCATAGTTAAATAGGAAGAGCTCCACAGAGAACAAGCAGAATTTGCAATCTTTAATGCTAAAACTAGGTATATTGACAAAGGAGAAATGGTCGGGAGACTGCTGTCCCTCTGGCTTAAACAACATGAATCTAGCAAAATAATCCAATTGATTAAAGCCAAATCTGTTAATCTCCTATCCAACTCTGAAGATATTGCTAAAGCCTTTTTGGGAATTTGTCTCAGATTTATATGTAAAAGATGGTCCTGAACCACTACCTGAGATTAAGCAGTTTCTTCACAAAGCCAGCCTTCTAAAGCTCCCCACAGCACAACTCAAGAGGTTGGATGCCCCAATATTTGTACATGAAGTTAAGCACGCCATAACCTCCCATCAGTTAGACAAAGCACCTGGGCCAGATGAATTCTCCATTAACTTCTAAAAAATCCTGGCCTCTGATTTATCTAACCCAGTTGTAGCCCTTTTTAATTACACCAAACTGAAAGAACACTTGGACCCAAGCTTGCAGGAAGCCCTCATAACCCTCCTTCCTAAGCCTGATAAGGATCCATCACTAATGGGCAGCTATAGGCCTATCTCATGTCTTAATATTGAAGTAAAAATCCTAGCCACAAGATTTAATACAACATGGCAATCTTTAATCAGTCCACAGCAAGTGGGCTTTATGCAAGGTAGGTTGGCTAGCCCATATACTCTTTGCGTCCAGAGACAGATATACTCCAGCAGTGCTTTTCTCCTTGGACACAGATAAAGTTTTTGACAGAGTACTATGGCACTTCTTATTTGAAACTCTCAAAGAATGTGGTTTCCCCTTGTCCTTCAAAGGCTAGGTCAAGTTAATATATTCACACCCTTCAGCCAGCATTTTTGGTAATGGCAACCATTCTCCACCCTTTGATTTATAAAAAGGTACCAGGAAGGGATGTCCTCTACACCCCTACCTTTTCAACTTATACCCATAACCCCTGACCAGACAGATCCAGACAGATAATAATATAAAAGGAGTCACAGTAGGGACCACAAATATAAAATCTCCACCTATGCAGATGATATGCTGCTCCATCTGGAGTATCCAGAACAATCCATCTCAACAGCTTTCACTCTGCTACAAGAATTTGGCTACCTCTCAGGATACAAATTAAACCTCTGTGAAACCTGTGTCAAGTCACTTAATCACTATACCATAAGGAAAAAGATAATGCAATGGGGGGAGGGGTACCTGGTGCCCAGACTCCATCAAATATCTGGGCATCTTCATTGCTCACAGTAAAAATTAATGCTTACCAAAAATTTGGATTACCTCCTAGCTAAAATCAAACAGGATCTGACGCATTGGGTTTACCTCCCTCTAACTCTCTGGGCAAGAATTAGTGTCATCAAAATGAGCACCCTTTTACAGGCTGCTATACCTACTCAAAATGATAAGCTGCACAAAATCTTACACTTGGTTCCTGCATCTTAAATCCAAATCTAATGCTGGTTCAACTTTCAGCAGACGTGCATGGTGCCGAAAGGCCTCTCACACAGTTTGCAAAGAATACCAACAAAAAACACAGGCACATGTTTCATCCTACCAGGACTCATCAGTGTGCCTCATCTGTCTGACACCTCAGTGGAATGAACCCAATTAAAACAAAAAACAAGTTAAAAGACAAAGAACCTTAGTGTCTTCTGTTGACACCCTTTGCAAACTGTGTGAGAGGCCTTTTGGCACCATGCATTTCTGCTTAAAGTTGAACCAGCATTGTATTCTGTGGTGATTTGCATATGCAGCCCATGATGCTTTGCATTGTGGGTGCATGTGTGATTCTGTATTTCTTTGAAACTTGGCTTCCTGGCCAATGCCCTTTGGGGTAACCATTGCCTCAGTGTTTGTGCTCTAAGGTTCTTTGTCTTTTAACTTGTTTTTTTGTTTTAATTGGGTTCACCACAACATAACCCAGATTTACCATCTTAGGGTAGCTAGTTCATTCCACTAAGGTGTCAAACAGATGAGGCACACTGATGACTCCTTGTAGGATGAAACACGTGTCTGTGTCTTCTGTTGGTACCCTTTGAAAACTGTGTGAGAGGCCTTTCGGCACCATGCATTTCTGCTTAAAGTTGAACCAGCATTATATTCTGAGGTGATTTGCATATGCAGTCCATGATGCTTTGCATTGTGGGTGCATGTGTGATTTTGTATTTCTTTGAAACTTGGCTTTCTGGCCAATGCCCTTTGGGGTAAGCTTTGCCTCAGTGTTTGTGCGCTGAGGTTCTTTATCTGTTAATGTGCTCTGCAGTAACTGAAAACAGTGAAGAAACAGTGAAGATGTTTCTGTCCCTGTCGGTAAGCAATGACATCATGCCTGTCCTGCCTGTTGCTTCTGCAATTAAGTCCCTGATCCCTAGTTACAACAGTCTGTAGAGCTAATTGTTTTTACTCAGAGTTTGTTACTAACACATTTGGTTTGTGTTTAGAGAGATATGCTTAAATCTATCTTTCTGTTTTCATAAAAAGTGGATCACTTGGCGTTCAGTGCTGAATTGAAGTGGTATGACTGAATCTGTGAGAACTAATAGTTTCTGTATCACAGCTCTCAGTTCTCGGTCATCAAAAGTCTGCATTCTTTTCTGGCTGTATAATGGATATAAAATAATCTACATTCCATTAATTCATAAAAGCAGCATGTATTTACTGTAGCCTCAATAAATATGTTCATGTGGTAATTTTGTTTTAATGTCAGATTGACAAATGTATGTCTGCCACATTCTACTATTTCAGGAACATCACCTGTATGAACTCATAAAATTCAGTTCTTAGTTTCAGTTTGAAAATACATCATGTATGTCTATAACTAGAAATACCATATGGCATCCTGATGCCCCTGTCTCCTGCCTGACGGTTTAGGCAGCAGCTCTCTGCTTGCCCCTTTCCCCTGCCCCAAAAGCCCCCTGTCTCCTGCCCCCATTTGAGGCTGCTGCAGCTGGCTGCTCACTGTCTTCTTCACACAGTCAGGGCTGCTGCACTCTGCTGCTTCCTGCACAAACAGTTGAGGCTGCTGCACCCTGCTACCCTCTTTACCCCACCCTATAAAAACAAGATGAAAGTATTTGTTTTTCTCTTTCAAGTAGTTTCAGCAGTGTACCAAAGGATCTGACTCTAGTAGCAGGGAGCAGCATGGTGCAGCAACTCTAACTGTGGAGGCAAGAGGCTCTATGGTACAGCAGGGCACAGTGGTGTCAGGGGACAGAGGACAGGATGTGCAGAAGCCTTGACTGTGGTGCAGGACACTGTGGGGCATAATGGTACAGCAGCCCTGACTGTGTGTTGGTGTGCATGTGGTACAGCAGCCCTGCCCAGTTGGGGCAATGGAAGTGGGTATCAGGGTGCAGCTAAAGCCACACCTTTGGTGGCCTGGGCCAGCATGAAGTAGCAGCCCAAACTGTGGAGGCAGAGGCTCTGTGACTCTTGGGCTTAGCAGAGCATTTCAGCCCAGTCTGTGGAGACTGGAAAAGGGGGCAACAGAGTGCATTGGCCCTGACTGTGGGGTTGGGGGACAGAAGGAAGCAGGGTGCAGCAGCCTCAACTGAAAGGAAGAAGACAGGGGCATCAGGATGCCATATAATATTTATAGGCATACATATAAATGATGTATTTCCGCACAACTGAGTTTTATGAGATCATACAGTACATGATCCTGAAATAGCAGAGTGTGGCAGACACAAGTTTGTCAGTCTGACATGAAAACAAACTTTTTATTACACGAACATGAACATATTTATTGAGGCTACATTAAATACATGCTGCTTTTATGAATTAGTGGAATGTAGTTTATTTTATATCCATTAAACAACCCTGTGTTATATAGCCAGAATAGAATGCAGAGTTGTGATACAGAAAATGTTGTTTCTCACATAGTCATTGACACCACTTCAATTCAGCAATGAACCACCAAATGATCAACATTTATGAGAAAAGAAAGATTTTAAGCATATCTCTCTAAACACAAACCACATAGGTTAGTCACAAACTCTGACTGACAGCAATTAGCTCTACAGACTGCTCTAACTAGGGACTGCAACAACTGATTTAGCAATCAGGGACTTCATTGCAGAAGCAGCAGGCAGGACAGGTATGATGTCATTGCTCAGTGACAGGGACAGAAACATCTTCACTATTTCTTCACTGTTTTAGTTACTGCAGAGTACGTTAACAGATGCTGATTTAAAGAAAACCACAAAAACCAAACAGCATGATATTTTTAGGAAACACTAATCATGACACAGGGACATGAATTCAAATGAATGCCAGATTTTTATGAAATAGGTGTGCATTTGATCTTTAACTTCCTTACTTTTCATGCTAGATTCTTCTCCTAGCTGATGCATTAACAAAGTTGTTATAATTAAATTCCTGTCTTTTGAAATAGATAGTTAAATGTTTGTACAGTATATTTTGCTTCATATTTGACCTATGGTATAGTCACAGCTGGCCTCCTACAGCTGTAGAATTCAGTCAGATTATGGCCAAATGTAAAAAAAAAATAAAAAATCGCTGCTGAATGTTCTCTGCTTGCATTTCTGTTTAACAGGGCCTTACTTGTAGACAGATGAGATGTAGTAATATCTCATTTTCGGTGGTGTCCTGCTTTTACATATTTTTATATTGCACTTACCCAGGATAGGCCAGCTGAGAGGCACCATCTAATATTCAATGGCTCCTGCATTTTGACCCTAAATTTCCAACAGTCTTTTTATGACCTGACGTTAAGATCAAAACAAGTGGATTTTTTAAAATCCCATCCAGAGGTAATTTTGCAGTGTGACTGCGAAATCAAATTTTGAAGGGCATTTAAAAAATGTGACTTGCCATGCTCAAGAAGTGGGGGTAACACAAGGCATATGCTGAACATGAGGGGCTAAAGTCCTTCAAAAATAAAGTTATGAGTAAATGATGGAAAAATTCAATGTTTTTTTCATAACTTAGCTGTTTTTTTTCACATGTTGACCCCAAACTTTTAACATAGTCTTTTTATAACCACTCCTTCTAAACATGACAGATGTAATTTTTAGGGTTGCTGGGTGGAGCTCTGCAGACCTTTTGCTGTTGCTGAAATAGAACTCACCTCACTGGATCTGATCAAACAGCACAACACATTTGGCATTGAAGCACTGTCACTCTGCTGGAAGTGGAAGCATTCTGCAGTCTCCATTTACTAAAGCAATCTCAGGACTGTTTATTTCTCTTATTTTCTTGTTTCTTATTTTATTGCATGGTGCCCTGGTGAACAAAAGCACTGTGTACAACAGTTCACATCTTGTGGTTGTGAGGTTTCTCTCCTGATCAGAGAAATATACATTTTCAATCAATCATCTGTCTGTGCAACTGTTTGGCAGCTTGCGATGCCAGACTAATAAATGTTTTTTTTTTAAACCAGGAGAGAGACACTAAGCTGAAAGCTTGTTTACAGGTGCGATCTGGGAGCACAAGGAAGTTAAGTGACTTGCTCAAGGTCACACTTTATGCAAGTGGGGGCTGTGGGATTCAAACCCAGGTCTCCTGGTTCGCAGCTCAGAGCCTTAAACCACTGCGCTATACTGCCTCCAAGTAAACAAGCTGTGCAATTTGTGCATGTTGTGCCTGTAGGCACATTATTTATGTATTGCAAAAGAAAAGTCCTTCTAACTGGTTGCATGGCTGCTATACCAGCCAGATAAAAATGAGTGAGAACTGCCAAGCTGAGCAACTGGTAGTTTACTCCAGAGTCAGAGCTCAAAACAAAGAAAATGTAAAATTAAAAGCCAGCCTCATAACCTCTGAGAAACAGAGCAGTGCAACTCATATCTAGTGTGCCTCCTGATTTTCTGCTGCTGAACTGGAGATATCAATTAAATAAATAAACTGAAGCCAGCCCAGAGAAATGCCAAGAGAGAGTGAGGAGACTACAGGAATTCTGCCAAAACTGAACATGCCACTCTGTCTTCCTCCCCAATACACAATGATGACTATTCACAAAATGGGGTTTTCTCTTATTCTGTGGCTTTGGTAAAATTATTTACCTCAGCAATATGCTCCAAACCCTTCTAAATGCATACAGCAGAAAAATAAAATTCTGTTTGATTAAGAAATTCGACAGCCACTAACGTCACGCGTTAATAGAATTAATGAATAAACTATATATTATAGTCACATAAAAAGTGAAGTTTAGTGCTTGAAAAATGGTTGAAGTGATCCCTAACTGGTAGTGTGAAGTGAGATGGGACTACATTTCAAAGTCTGTGTTAAAATACCGATAGTGAGACCGGTGCGGTAGCATTATTGAGTCATTTGTCCATACCAGGTATATAACAGGTGTCATCACTCCACAGAATAAAGAAACCAAAGTAATGTATGTGAGCAAGTTTGCAAGTAAAGATTGTTTGATGCCTTTCAGCAATGCCTCCAGCATTCTGTATGATGTTCTCTTTACATGTGTGGCATTCTACAGCACCTTATCCCAGTGTTTATGGGACTGGCCACTAATGGGACATATAATTACACCTAATTCAGTAGACACCAAGGATATACATTTAAGGGTACTACTGATTTCCCTTCAGTTATAGGGTGGGGGTACAGTACCACTGGCCACCAATAAATATATATATAAAAAATATAGAAATCTCAAGGTGAGGCAACTGGCATTGGGGAGGGGTGGGACCGCTAGACTACCAGGTAATGATCGTTGCAATAAGGGGACAGTGATCAGACATCAGGAGCGGTGGGACAGACCACTAGACTACCAGGGAAACTGAATGTTTTATAGGGGGACAGGGATCAGTGAACGGGGAGGAAGGAGGGACCACTAGACTACCAGGTAATTATGCATTTTTGTAGAGAAGGAAATGTGCATTCTTGAGATGCCCACATCCTTTTTTACAAATTTCAAAAAAGAATCCTTTTCTATGGTTCCTTTTTCTCAATTTGCAAAAAGGAATCCTTGTCCGCAGATCAGAATCCATTTTCCGCGTTTGATGTTTCACAGTTTGTGGCAAAGGAACAAATCCTTTTTTTTTCAAATTGTGAAAAGAGATCCTGTTTCATGATTCCTCTTTCTCAATTTGCAAAATAGGATTTCAGTATCATAAGAAAATGAATTTCCAACCAAGTTAGAAAAGCTAAAGTAAGAATTGGACTGTGCAGGACAATTAGATCAAATCCATTGGTGTTTACTGAAGTCCTGTGTTTTCTGTGCTGTTTCGTTTTGTTCCCACTGCTAATTGAAAAATAGTGAACTGTGATGGTGTGAAAAAGGATTTCCCATTTGTGACAAAGGATTACCCATTTGCGACACCATTATTCAAGGTGAACATCTAACTTTTCCCTTAAGAAATAATGGGAAACTTTGAAATTAAATAATTTTTGAATGGATTAATATTTTTTCTTTACACCTGCAAAAGGTACCACTGTGACCCAAAACCTACAGTATATACTCTAAAAATTTCAGACCAAAACTCTGCACCAATTTTGTGCAATGGCATGCCAAAAAATTTGACAAAAACAGTAATTCACGCTTTTTGTGGCACTCCATATCTCCGCACCTACACATTCGACTGCAACAAAACTTGCCACATCAAGAGATCATTGGTCTCTGATGGGGAATGCAAAATTTCATGCAAATTGGTCAAATGGTTGTGAAGTTATTCAAGCACACAATTCTGAGTTTAACATAGAAGTGAAGATTTATCCCTAAATATAGGGGCATGACTGTGCCACTATAAACTTTTTTTTTTACTTTCTTTTCCTCCCCAGATTTTCCTCCTAATCTTGCCAGGACCACCTCCCATCCCCTCAGTCTGCCACACCTGACCCAAATAGAAGGATTGTGGACTACAACCCTGGACCTGGAGCTGCATTGCTCAGGGCCCTTTGGGTGCTGTATGAAGCAGCAAACTGTGAAGAACAGTCCTGGCTATGTAGCTTACATTGTGCAGTAACCTGTGGGCCATGGGTGAAGGATTAGACCAATGTACCTTGCTTCTTCATGCAGTGTCCTGAGGGTCCTACAGGAAGAAGCAGACCTGCAGGGTACAGCCCCTTACCTCTGTGTTTCTTGTTCGAGGATTGTTTAGGTCCTTCACAGGCAGCAGACCTATGGTGTATGGTGCCATACCTTTAGCTTGAAGTGGCAGACCCATAGGGAATGGCCCTGGATCTGTAGCATGGATTTGGTGAGTGTGGACAATATATAAGAAACTCTAATGCCACATTTCCTGACTTCTGTGGCTTTGTAACCCTAAAGTTTATATTGGCATAGTTTATTGTATTGAATTTTCTCACTTTTTGAGAAAGTAGATCACGAGACATAACTTATTGATCACACAGGGTGCTGAGTGAAGCAATACTTGAAACATAGCATGCTTCAAGCAGGGCTTTATGTGTCTTGCACAAAGCAACAGAAGATTCATAGATGTCTTTTTACTTTTGCGAGGTCCTGTCGGCGCTACATGAAGCAGCAGATGAGGTGTGCATGGTTTTCGCAAGGCCCTTAGCAAAGCAACATATGAGTTGTATTCATTTGGTACAGCATTGGATCCTGTGGGGAATGCATAAAAGTGGCAGATCCATTGGGTACAGCACCAGTCCAGTAATGTTTTTGTGTAGGACCATGCAACTCCTATTCGAAGCAGCAGACATGCCTGGGATACAAAGCAGCAAACACATCAGGTATGGTGCTGGATCACAAGTCACAAAAATAACAGAATAAACCTGTTGTCCTGGGCATCACAACCTTTCTTTTTCTTTTGTAATTACCCCATTTGTCACCCTCCCTTCCCCTCTGTTGCCCACCTTCCCCATCCCCTGAGGTACTGTAGCTGCCTACCCTTCTCTTTTGTGAATACAGAATACAAGTACTCATTCAGTGCTTTTGCCTGCTCCACCCCTTTCAGTATAGCACAGTGGGTTATGGCTCTGAGCTGCAGATCTGAAGACCTGGGTTTGAACCCCACAGCCACCTAGGTGCATAAGGTGTGATCCTGAGGAAGTCACTTAACTTCTTTGTGCTCCCAGGTCACAACTGGAAATAAGCTTTGGTTTAGTGTGCTACTCCTGGTTAAACAAGGTTTCCTTTTGTGCTGGACTCCCACAAGCACAGTTCCTATACCCCCAGTCCCATAGTCGGCCCCCTGGGACTTATCTTGAGTGGAGATCTTCCAGGAGCTTATGCCTCAGAGTGGAGCCACTGAGAAGTTGTTTCCCCTGATGGAGTTCTGAAACCAGGCTTACCCTTGTTGCTGGGATGCCTCCCTGGCTTGCCCACCCGGCATGGCCATGGGGTCAAGCCACCCAGCCGAACACTACACTCGGTCACCAGTCATATGCCATGAGTGAGTGGAACAGGACCAGTGAAGTAGGACATCATGCATGGGGCCAGAATTTTGCATGCTCAACCCCTATGGGAGGCGTGACATGCAACGACATGGCGGCACTGAACTGCCAATGTCCAGCACACCTTCCAGCTGCTTTGGCTCTAGCATCTGCTCCCTCCGGCCTCTGCCAGAGGTCAGTCATGAGCCAGATGCACTCCCACCCCCTTCCCTGGTGGAGGACAGAAATCCATCGAATGCTCAATCCTCCTCCCCTTGGCTCACCCATCGACTCCACAGGTCCATTCCCAAACCCGAGATGTTGGAATCACAAGCAGAGACCTACCGCTGCACTGGCAGGCCAGCCATCACACCCTTTCTTAATAAATCAGGTACTAATGTAATGTGTATTGCTGTATTTGGGGTATGGAGCACATGAAATCTGTTAATCTGGTCTGTATACAGCAGTCTTGGCACTTCCAGTGACTAAATCATTCGTGTGTAAAAGGCCTGTATATTATACTTCCTGTTTAAAGGGCCTTGTACAAAAGGTAAGGTACATTTTATTTCTGAAGAAGGCAAACTATTGTGTCTGGATTCATAATTCTACTGGCCTGAGATTGAGAATTTGTATCAATATACTTAAGTCAGCTATAAAGATAACTGGGTAGGTTATATACTGTAATGGATAAAACCAACTGAGCCCTTACGGAGTATGTGAAAAAGAAGAGGCTGGACTCCAACTAAATCTACATTTGTGAACTGCTTGCTTCATATCTTTTCATAAGATTATAGGAATAAATTCAAAAGTATGCTTTACTTTTTGAAAATGTTTGGCTGATTAGTTATATCAGTAATATGCAATGTAACAAAGTGTGGACACAATGGTAAGAAAGGTACACATTTTAAAGTTATTTTAATATTTAAGAGTGTCACTTACTCTTTGATATCTTGCAAATATATCCTCTGTAGATGGAACAATAGTGATTATTCCAGGTCCCAGTTGATGACTGTATTTCCACACAGTCCTCATTATCGTCTTCCTCAGATGACTGTCCAGTTTTCCAGTTCACAAAGTCCACAGCAGAGCTGTCTAGCCACAGCCAGTCACCTTATAATAAGGGAATTTATTAGACTCAAACCGAATAGACACTGCTTTATGTTGCTATTAAAACCTGTCTTAACAAAATAAGTCAGTGGACATACTGTACAGTAAATACTCCAAAAACAGAGTTATCAATGAATTCTTTCCAAGTGCCTTTCAGCAGGGTATACACGTCTAGGAAAGATGTATTTGTTGCTTTATTTGCTTTTATTATTTGGTACAACATTTGATATTCTTGGGGCTTTACTTTGACAGACACACATGTGCATGCCAGTGGGAAAGAGTTATTTGGCAATCAGCAGCCTGACATCAAGTGTCATTCAACAAGAGCAAATGGGTAACAGTAACTCCTTTGTGCAGAATGTTAGCAATAATAATGAATTACAATAAGCACCGCAGATGACAATTACATTCCAACAAGAACTAATCTATTTATGAAAGTGTCCACATTCAAAATATGAACCATATGATAACAATGCATAGACAATATTAGCTGATTAGGTCCTAGTGCTAATGGGAGGAAAAAGTAAACTAGAGTACAGTATACCTCTTATTGGGCCAAGTATCATTTAAGTTTTAATAATCAAGTGTTTTAGGCCCACATAGCTCTTGTCTTCATCTGTAGACAATGACAGACACTATAAAATAAAAAGTTTTATAAAACTGTGCCATCACCTGAAGCATGGGCCCATGTGGGCTAGAATATGTAAGTGCTATAACTTATTAGCTGGTCCAGTATTGTGTATTTATTAACTGAAAATGTGTGCACAGTATAGAATGGCATAATTAGTCTGGAGACTTGTTATAACAGGGCCCTGCCACAGATGTACATAACAGAAGGAAAGACACGCATAAAAGTTAGTCAGACTGACTTGGTAGACTGCAGTGTTTTCTTTGTTCTACAACAAAATAAAAGAACAATAAACAAAATCTTATCTTGTTATTGCTGACCTGCACTGATGGGGTTAAAATGTTAACTGAGTTTCCTGATATTGATTGGGAGGCCCCTCTGTAGTATAAAAGTTAGTGGAGCCATCTTAGAGGATGAGTCTAAAGCAAGTGTTTAAGGAGCAGACATAGCATGAAACAGAAGGGCCTGCCTTACAGTGACCTGCCTTGCAGATGTCTGGCAGTCCACTCCAGGATCTGCATGATTTCTAGAATCTGAACCTGAACCAAACTATCTCTAAATGGTGCAGGTCACAAACAGATATTCCCCTCAGTGGAGTAGTGGGTTTTAAAATGAGCCACCCTACTGGTCACCCCCTTGTGAAGCATCTATGATAAAATAAACTGATAAATATTCTCTACACTGCTGTCAGAATTATAGCTGAAGGATTACCAACAGACTGAGGTATGGGGATAAAGTGCAGATTCTCACTTAGGGGTCCCAGAGAGTCTAAAATGTAACCAATGCAAGTTAAATGTTTGTAGGATGGATGGGGTACCCCAGAAAGCAGAGATGCATGAATTTAAACTTCAGCAGCAATGGAAGCACAAAGTTGGGAACTTCACACTACATGTAGTGGGGCACTGATTATAGTCTTCACCCCCACATCATTTGGTGAAAGTGCTGTCAAGGTGCCACTACATGTAGTTTTTGCATGAAAAAGTAGCACTTTACCACTGAAAACTACAAAAAAAAATTTTTCCTAAACAAAATAGGCTTTTTCCATGTAAAACTCATCCCCAACAATGTTGGCTTATGGTCCCCCCCCAGTACCCTAACCATTTAGAAATCTGTACCCCAACCCATAATCCTGTAGTACCCACTCCCGTCTCTACCCCCACAGTCTCAGCAAAGTTAATTTGCCTATTGAATACACTAAATTAATGCCCTTCTCCCTACCTGCATACATAACACACACACACACACACACACACACACCCCTTCCCCAACCGATCCCTCTCCCAGAATGTCAGGTGTTATTATAGATGAGGATATCATTGTTTATTCATTCTGTAACTGGCAGGACACTGAAAAGCATGGGACCGTTTTTTTTTCCTTTACAGCTAATTGTTCTGTGTCAACTGACACACAGTATCTATTTTGTGGAGCTTGGGTGGGGTGGCAGGTTAGATTATACAGTGTGGTGGGAGGCGATGTTTGCTACATGTCACTGGGGCAGGGATGGGGTCAGCAGAGAGGATTGTGTGGTGTGATATGTGCATGTTGGTGGGGGGGAAGTGCTGTAATTGTATTCTGTAGTGAAACTGATTAACTTTGTGGGACTGTGGGTAGGAGGAGGGAGGGAGTGCTTGAGGGTGGTGAAATGGGCGGTGGTATAGCTTTTCTAAAGGTTAGAGTGGTAGAAAGGGGATCAGAACAGTGAGGCAGAGTCAGTGGGAATGAGTTTTTAATAAAAAAAAAAACAAGACTTTTTTGTTTAGAAACAAAGGGCTTTGCATAGTTTTCACTAGTGAAGTGCTGCTTTTCTGGGTAAAAACTACCTGTAACAGCACTTTGGCCACACTTTTGCTGGCAATGGGCCACTACGCGTAGTCTTCACTGGGTGGAGATGGGCACTTTAATAGGTGAAAACTACACAATGTACAGCCACTGTTGGTGCAAAGTCAGGGAAGCATTCTGAAGTTCTTGATGTAGTAAATTTCTCCTTGGGCTGTGCGAAGCTCTTCCATGCAAACTTCATGAACAGAACCCATGAAAGTTCTAATAGGTTCTACATGGTTCTATCAAGTAGAACCAGGTAGTATCTGGTTCTAGCAAGTATAACCAAGTTCAGCCTGATCTGAGCCATACCTAAGTTAAACAAGTACTAAATTCTAGTGCATGTTTAAGGTACGCTAGTGTCTAGTAGACACATGCTAGAATGCAAAACAGTTCATTACGGAGCCCCAGGTTTATATATTAACTGAGTCATCCAGTAGAGTTAACTACTGAACTGCTCCCTGTTAGAAAACACAACTGATACAACAATTTCTGTCCCAGTTCCCCATCACATTGGTTGACAGAAGGGGGAAAAAGCCCCCTCCCCATGCATCAGGATCATAAAGAAGCATACAGGTGGTCACCAGCAGCCAGTAAGATTTTCTGTATTGTTAGTAACCTCCTTTCCCTGTCTCTCTAGTACCATCTTCCACATCCTACATTCCTTCTCAAAACCCTTCAAACTATGGAAATAGCACCCAGTTGCACCAACTCTAAAAGCAATCCCATCACCTTCCTATCCCTGTTCGCAGAAACATTGCTCTTCCTCTCATGTATGGAAGCAATTGCTACTTCCTTATATGAGAGAGCACTCTGTTTCTCCTGGATTTCGGCCAGCTAAGGTAGTGATAGGATTTCTGTGCTAATCACCATCAGTGGCTGGATGCAAGTGCAACCAAGGTGTGGAGGGCGAGAGAGTGTCCAGAGAGTTGAGAGGAAGGGTGGAGGGAGCTGCTTTGATTTGTGTCTTCAGTTAGGTTTGAAGCTTTTAAGTTTTAAAAATAAGAGTGGCTAAATAAAACCTCAAGCAGGCAATAAGTAAGGAACAGCAAAAAACAGTACTGCACCTTCATGCCATCAAGTTTTAATGATACAAAAAGCACACAGTTTGTTATGTAGTGATTAATGCACAGTCGCCTTAAAGACAGCTGCGAGAAATCTCCTAGCCACCATGATCATTTAGATAGCTTGATGGGGAGCTGTTGCTTTCCAGGGCAGATGCAACTTGGAGGAGGGGGCACAGTAGAGCAAGAACCCTGCTGCTGGATTAATAGCCAAGAATGACATACAGCATTAGTTTAGTTGCTGTATTGGTCTTTGTAAGAACAAAGCCAGAATTAATTGATGTGATTCCTTTTATTGGACCAACATAGATGTAACAAAAAGAAAACAGTGCCTAAGCTTTTGGACCAACCTTGTCCTTCTTCAGAAGCTTATGACAGTTGTCTAGAGAATCACATTCCATTAATACAAAGATCATACATAAAAACACAGAAAAATAATAACTGAGATTTAAATGAAAGGAACCAGATTTTATCAGTTTGCTACTGCTCAGAAACATTCCAAGTTCAAATGTCACATTAGCAGATAAGATGAATACTCGAGCAGACAGTTCCACTAACTTAAATTATGAATAAATGACTGTGTTATGTGATTACACTCTAATTAAAAGCCAGACTTTTAGATTTAATACCCACTTATAAGCATGTTAAAATGTGATAATATTGTATGTTAAAAAAACTATAAAACAGAAATTTTCTATATTAGTAAGTATGAGGGTATAAAGAAAAGATCCCTAGGCTGAACAACTATTTGACACATTCTTAAAGTATTAAACCTATTTGGAGACACTTTCTCAACTAGAAACTCAATCAGTTAACCTACTCCATAAACATTAAGACCTTTAGTGCTATAAGAGGATTTTTACAAGATGATATCAATTGTCAGTCTTAGTGCCAAATAAAAAGAAAATCTCTCCAGGACCCCCTAGAAAATGAGTTCATGCATCCTAAAATGTTCAATAATGTGTCAGTATATAATCAACCTTCTAAATATATAGCAAAGATCTTAGGAATCTGAATAAAAACTCAATGGAATTAGCCTATGCCCCGAGAAAAGATAACTTGTTAGAAGGAAGTATATATACACTATGTATGTGAACCAAGATTCCTAACACACTGTAACAGCATATGGCATGTACCTGAATATAAGCCTTACCTCAATATAACCCCAACCCACCACTTTCCCCCACACACAACCCCCTCTCCACAAAAACAACACACCATCCCCTACTCCAACACACACACACATATAGTTCCCCCACCCACCTACAACCTCACACACATACATACAAAACAACCCACTATCCGCTAACCCTGCCACACAGTTTTCTTTGTAAGAAACCAACATGTTGATAACCAGTTAAAATGGACTCTATGCGAAAAAACACACACACACACACACACTGAAGTCCTATTAAGTGTCTATCCTTTGAAGTAAAGGTCTATGTAAGTTTAAGTAGGGTAATACCCAAATCAATGTTCATGCCATCTGCTACCATATTGAGAAAAAGAATAAGCTTGACCTCAAAAGCCAATCTCTGTTGCACCTTTTTAAAATGTCCTTTTAAGACCATTACTGGCATATCTGAGATGGAGTGATCAGTCTGATTGAAGTGTTGACCCACTGGTTTTTCAGTCATCTTCATATTAATAGTATGTCTGTGTGAGTTCATTCTAGTGTGGAGAGGCTGGCTTGTATCTACAACATACCCTGTTTGTAGACATATCTTGTATTGAATGAAATAAACAACTTTCAGTGATGCACATGCATAATTCCACTGTATCTTGAATTGTTTGTTTTGTGAAGTAGCAACACAATCCAAAGTGGAAATGAGCTCACAAGTCTTACAGTTAAGGCAATTGCAGGGCCGTGTACAATTTAGTGTTATGGTATTCTGTTCTGGCGCAAGTTTACTCCTAACAATCAGGTTGGCTAAATTAGGTGGTTGTTTAAAAGATAGTAGTGATACTTCTTGAAAAATACAATTTAGGGTCTCATCCTCAATAAGTATTGGGTGAAGGTCTTTAATAATCTTACGTTGAAGTTCAATGTTAGGATGATATGTGACTACTAAGGATATTCTGTTGGTAGAGGTCCTTTCTTTATTCTGAAGTAGTTGTTCTCTTGGTACCTGTGTTGCACATTCTACTGCTCTGTCAATTTCTCTAGAAGTGTGTCTCTGATCAATAAAGTTTTTTTTTCAACATAGCCAAATGTGTATCTCTGTCTTCCTCATTTGAACAGATACAGTGATATCGAAGTGCTTGATTATACATGACAGATTTTTTGTGTGGTTCAGATGATTACTATTTCTGTATAAGTACCTCTGTCAGTCTGTGGCTTCCTGCAAATACATGTATGTAAGGTTCCATCCTTGATGGTGACAGTGGAGTCCAGAAAATTAACACTGGTGGCAGAATATTCCAGGGAAAGCTTTTTGGTTGGGTGGAGGTTATTAAATTCTCGATAAAAATCTTTGTGTGTCAGTGCTCTCTGTCCAAATTATAAACAAATGATTAATGTAACAGAAACAAGTGAGTGGTTTGTGTGTACAGTGCCTTAAACAGTCCTCCTCCAAATCTGCCATAAAGAGATTAGCATATTGTGGAGCCATCCTGGTGCCCATTGCTGTTCCCATATTTTGAACATAATGTTTACCATTGAAGCTGAAGTTAAGTGCTAGAATAATTTCAGTACGTTTCCCCACCAATAGTGGCACAGGGCATTAAGGAGGTACAAAAACTCAGGGAGGGGGAGGACAAGGAACAGTACCTAAAGGAATCGAAGGAGGTGACAAGGGAAGTAAGGACAGACAAGGCATCTACAGACCTCAGGATGGTACAGGGCATTAAGAAGGGAGAAGGACTTATTCAGGTACATCAGGGAGAAAAGAAGCTATAAGGACCATATTGTAAGGATTAGGAGGGGGGGGAGTTGGGTGGAAGCAGGGGGTGATATGGCAGAAGTGCTAAACAATTACTTCTGCTTGGTATTTACTGAGAAGGGAGGGTGATACCCAAGGGGGAAGGGAGGGCAGAAACAGAGGGAAAGGGAGTGATAGATGGGAAAATCAGGGAGGGCAGGGTTCTGGAGGGTTTGAGGGCACTGAGGGTGGACAAGGTGCAAGGCCCAGATGGCATCACCTCAGGATACTGAAGGAGCTGGCAGTGGTCCTGGTGGGACCTTTGGCAGACCTATTCAATGCCTCACTACACTCAGGGTGTGTACCTCAGGATTGGAGGATGGTTCATGTAGTGCCTCTCAACAAGAGCAGCTGCAAGGATGAACCAGGGGACTACAGACTGGTGAGCCTCACATCTATCATGGGTAAGCTGATAGATACTATCCAGAAGGAGAGGCTGGTGGCCCTCCTGGTGGCCAGAGGGTTACAAGACAGCAGACAGCATGGCTTCTTAAAAGTGGCAGATCATGCCAAATCCACCTGATAGAGTTCTATGACTGGGTAACTAGGCAACTGGATGGGAGCCATGCAGTGGATGTTCTGTCCCTGGACTTCAGTAAGGCATTCGACTCAGTGCCGCATGAGAGGCTGGGAAGTAAGTTAAAAGGCACAGGGGTGGGTGCAAAGCTGGTGAGATGGGTAGGGAACTGACTTAAGGGAAGGCAACAGAGGGTGGTGGTGGGTGGGGAGCTCTCATCTCCAAGGTAGTGACAAGCGATGTTCCACAGGGCTTGGTGTTGGGACTAGTGTTGTTTGGGATATTCATTGCATACATATCATTGGCTAACAAGAGCAAGACTAGTCTGTTTGCTGATGACACCAAGATGGGAGCAGAGGTGGATGAGCCAGGGGAATGGCAGGGGTTGCAGGATGATCTGGCAAAGCTGTAAACCTGGTCAGACACATGGCAAATGGGGTTCAATGCCAAAAAGTGCAAGGTGCTGAATTTTGGGCCAAAAAACCCAAGGAGGAGTTACCAGCTGGGGGGGAGTGCAACTAGCCAAGACAGAAGAGGAGAAGGATATGGGGATGCTCATTACAGGGTCCATGAACAACTCAGCACAATGTAGGAAGACAGCTACAAAGGCCAATACAATGCTGGTTGCATTGCAAGGGGTATATCCTCAAGGAGGGGGGAGGTGATTCTGCCACTGTATATATCATTAGTTAGACCACACCTGGAGTACTGCATGCTGTACTGGTGCCTATATCTGAAGAGGGACATTAAGTTACTGGAGTGGATGCAGCACAGGGTGACAAAGATGATCAAGGGGCTGGGGGTCTTACCATATGAGAGGAGGCAGAGGGAGTTGAACATGTACTCACTGGAGGAGAGGAGGGACAGGGGAGATATGATTGAAACCTTCAAGTACATGAAAGGAATAAACAGGGTATGTACTGAGGGGCTGTTCAAAGTAAGGGAGGGGAGGGACACCCAGGACCATGATATGAGACTGGAGGGCGGAACCTTCAGGAGGGAGATGAGGAGACAGTTTTTTATGGAGAGGATGGAAGCTGGGTGGAATGTGTTACTGGCGGAAGTGGTATCCAGTAGAATAGTCAACTGCTTCAGAAGGGGCTAGGACAGGGCATGGGGGAGGGTCAAGGAAGGGGAAGAGGGGAGGGAGGGGCAGCTGCAGAATAAGGGGTGCTAGCTGCACATTTGAGCAGACTAGATAGACCACTAGGACTTTATCTGCTGGCAAATTTCTTATGTTTGCATGAAATGGCATCTAGAGGCATTAAGGGAAGAACTACATGGATCAGATTAGGGCAGAAGCATCTTCAGGAAATCAGACACTGCGGGCCAGATATTCAAAACTTTGCTCCAGGGCTAAATTAGCACTGCCTGGCGGGCAAAGTTAACCCGGAGCACAAAGCAAGCTATATTCAAAAGGAATAGCCCAGGGCAAACAGCCTCTTACTATAGCATGGGAATGAGGCCAGGAAAACTGGGCTGGGAGTGCAGGCCAAACGTAGCCCTGTAATAAGATGGCTCTGAATATAGTAATGAGGAAGGGCAAACCACAACAGCAACACAGTGCACAGCAACATGAAGGCAGGTAGAGGCGACCTATGTGGCCAATGTGTGTTCCAGCAAATGCGTGGACCCAGTACAGCTGCAGGGAGCAGTCTATGGGAATGTACAGTGTGCAAAACAATATAATATTCCCCAAACTGTGTGCGTGGAGCTAACACATTTGCACGGGCTAAGCATGGAGTTAAGCTGTTTGCCCAGTGCTAAACTTTGCCATATTCAAAAATGACATGCAAATTAGCCTTCTTAGGCAGTCTCTGGCAAACAGCCACATTAGCATTCCATTATTCCCTGATTTGCTTGCAGTTTGCCCAGTGTTACTGCAGGGTCCCACAGCTCCTCCAGTAGGTCAGTCTGGAAGTATAGGGGCTGACCAGGTCTGACTGCAGCTCCATCTGTAGGTCAGTCAGGCAGTGCATGATGATAGCTGCAGACTACATGTGAACAGTACAGCATAGCATAGCATATCGTACCCCAGGGGACAACACAGCATAGGCACAGGTGGTGGTGGTGCTGCATGCAACCGTCACACTGTAGGTCATGCTACAGTGCACAGCAGACACTACAGTAGCAAGGGGGCCAGTAGAGTGAGGGACACAGCAATGCCTGTGGTATGCAGGGCAGTGATAACCACTGCACTGTACACAGTGACAGACCCAGATTGCAGGTGGTTACTGACAGTGGGAAGCACTGTTACACTGTTGTGTGATCCGCAGATGCTGCACCTGTGGCATGAGATGCTCACAGTGACATATACATGGCTGGGTGCATGTGCTGTGGCATCTGTACAGTCGTGCAATATGTGGCTGGGGGGGCACGTAAGCTCCAACAGGCACATAGGTGGTGGGGTATTCCCACTACTGGCCCATGTGCACTTGCACTACGTGATGTGTCCCAGCCTTGTGGCCACACCTGGGCTGTGCTGAGGTCTGGCCACCCATACACCCTCCCCTCAATGGCCACCATTCCCACAGTGCTGCATGTGTGTGCTGGCATCTGTTGGTCACTACAGATGTATGGTCTGCAGGTGTGTGCTGTATGGCCACACTACCATGATGTCCCCTGTGGGCCAGATCACCCCTTACTGTCTGTGCTTGGCTGGGACTGGTTGCAGTTGTTGGCATCATGGTGATGCCATTAGTGAGCAGCATATGGCCTCCATGTCTGGCATTTTCAAAGTGTCATAATCATATGTTAGGGTAGTGCAAGCCACGCAAAAGCCACGCAAACACCATGCAAAGCAACATTGTCGCACAAAGTTGTTTGCCCAGGCTTAAGACCAGCTTTTCATGGGTGGTAATATGTACCATGCTAAGGGTCACACTAAGTCACGATAAACACCTTAGCATGGCGCTAGTCACTGAATATCTCATAGTGCCTGTATTCATGTTCACTTTGCCCCTTGCAAAGAATTATGGTTTGCCTGGTGCTAATGCAGTTTATGCGCGCTATTTGGCCTTTTGAATAAGGCAGACCTGAGCTAATCCTACGCTAAACCCATGCAAAGCTTTGAATATCTGGGCCTGCATCTGTAAACCAAGCTTTCCTTTATCTATAGCTTGGCTACAAACACTCCAAAGTCAAAGTAAATCATAACCTTTGTTACTGGTGTTTTCTGTCGCTAACACATCATACTGCAACCTTCAAAAATGTAATCATCATGCTTTGTAACTGATTTCTGAGTTTTTTTGTTCTTTCTGTAGAAATAAAGGTTACTAAAATAAGAGAAACACACTAAGGCAGGACAGGAGATTGTGTGCAATGCTATTTTTGTAGATTTGCAAAGAAACTATGTTGTATTTAACATACACTGGCACAAAGCTCGAAGCTATAGTGATTTATTATACTGCTTACTGAAAGTTCACTTATTGCAGTACATATAAAATTCTTACTCTCCTAATGGCTATAGCTGGCAATTTCTTTGAAACACTAGTTGTAATCACTAGGAGACATAGAAACATAGAAACGTAACAGAATTTGATGGCAGATAAGGACTGCTTGGCCCACCCAGTCTGCCCATTTCCCTACCTAATGGATAAGCTGCAGATCCTACTTAACCAGCAGCCTACTTCTTTCTATCTCCACCCCCTAGAATTGCCTTATGACTGTCCCATGCATGCTTGAATTCAACCACTGTTTTTGACTCCACAACCTCCTCTGGAAGGCCATTCCAGGCATCCATAACCCTCTCTGTGAAAAAATACCTCCTTATATTACCTCTGAGCTGCCCCCTCTCTATCTTCAAATTGTGCCCGCTTGTTCTTGCACACCTCTTTTTTTGAAAGATGCTATCCTCTTGGACTATGTTGATTCTCTTGAGGTACTTGAAAGTTTCTATCATGCCCCCCCTTTCCTCGATGCTATACATATTAACCTCCTTTGGTCTCTCTTCATATGTCTTCCGGTGCAGATCCTGCACCATTTTAGTTGCCCTCCTCTGGACAGCTTCTATCCTGTCTATGTCCTTGCAGAGATTGGGTCTCCAGAACTGCATGCAGTACTCCAGATGGGGTATCACCAGCTGTCTGTACAGAGGGATAACAACTTCCTGTTTTCTACTGGTGATGCCACTCCCTATGCATTCCAGTATCCCCCCAGCCCTCCTTGCTGCCCTCTCACATTGCTTGCCCACCATTTCATCATCTGATATGACTACCCCCAGGTCCCTTTCCATTTTTGTTGTTGTTAGTATCTCACCCCCCATTGTGTACTCTTCCCTTGGGTTTTTATTTCCCAGGTGCATTACCTTGCACTTCTTAGCATTGAATCTAAGCTGCCATACATTTGACCATTCCTCTAACCTTGCCAAGTCCCTTCTCATCCTTTCCACTCCACCTTGTGCATCAACTCTGTTACAGATCTTTGTGTCATCTGCACAGAGACATGCTTTTCTTTCCAGTCCCTCTGCAATGTCACTTATAAAGACATTGGAGAGGACTGGTCCTAATACTGAACCCTGTGGTACCCCACTAGTAAGCCCCCTTTCTTCAGAGTGGACTCCATTTACTATTACCCTCTGTGTCCTATTCTCCAGCCAATTCTTTACCCAGGCTATCATTTTGGGACCCACTCCGAGGCTGGCTAACTTGTATATTAATCTTTTGTGTGGGACTGTGTCAAATGCCTTACTAAAGTCTAGGCAAGCCATGTCCACAGCCCCTCCCTGATCTACTACTTTGGTCACTCAGTCAAAGAAATCTATTAGATTCGTCTGGCATGACCTACCCACTGTGAATCCATGCTGCCTTGGGTCCTGAAATGAAACAATCCACATGATCAATCTAGTAGCAGCCTCTCTGCTCTGAATTTGCCAAACACTTTGCAAACTGCTGACGCTTTGGGAATCTGCTGAAGTGCATATTTATTTTACTGTATACAATTTTTTTAGAGTATGGCAGATTTCTGAGTTTTTGCACAGAAAGGAACAGCTGAGCAAACAATGCATGCCTACTGTACATTAAAGCAAACCTCAGTCTTTGTGTTTAGTTAACTGACTCCAAGTTTGAGCATGTGCAGTGTGGGAGCCTGTTTCAGATGGGTTCAAGATGTAAAAGCTACTGAAACAAATAAAAGCTGTACAAAACAAAAGCTGTTTCATTCTGAATTCTTAGTGCTTCTGGCTCAGTTTGGGGAAAATGTTTCCTAAATACATTAAATGTGACCAAGAATGAACAACATGCACCAAGCCTGAGTGGAGACACATAATACGTGACATCAACCACACTGCCTGTAAGACTGACACACTGAGTGACTGGGAAAGGTATTAAAAACTAGTGCATCATATGTGTTTTTAAGCAAACACTCTAGTAGGATTGTTTCATGTTGTGGTGTGCAGCAGTTCAAGCCAATCACGGATGATGGGATTTATTCATTCTCATCCAGTCAGTGTGAGGCAGATAATACTGTAGTTTTTTTTTATGCATGTACAGTCCCACATCTTCATTCACTGTTCCAGATCACCTCCTCTTGATAAAGCTGGATAAGCTCCAACTAGGTCACCTGATTTTGACTCAGCTCCTACTGTGCTGCATGCCAATTTAGAGAAAAGACTTACTTGTAAAATGAACTGAAGTTCATTGATTTTCATGTCTGTGCAGCATCCCCCCAGCACTGCTGGTCTACCTTTTTAATAGCTGGGTTGATCTGAACTTGCAGCTCTAATTTCTCCTAAATTCATCTGTCTCTAAAAAGAGCCCCTTAACTGAGGGTAGGTCCCAAGAAAAGGGTCAGTCCCCAGTGAAGGCTACTGATATATGCCAGATCAATATCTACTTGTGTGCTATTAATAAAGCTGATGTATGTTAGCAGCTTGCGATGTCATGTTAACTCATTCACACCACATGAGCTCTTTGAGACTTCCACCACTTGTGCCCTGTATAATCTTAGCACTGCATCCTGGACCTTTCTAAGCAAAATCAAACCATAATCAGCATGCCACAAACAAATGTGGATATCTCTTGAGCCGTAAGTACTACACACGAAGTACAAGTGGCAAAGTTGTTCAGCACATTACCTTTCCAATGATGCTATGCAATCAACTGTACTCAATTTGGCTTTTATTTTATACTAGCTGAAATACCAAACAACTGATTTTTATTTATATTTTTTCAAGGTGCTTAGTTGAGGCTTGAAAGACAAATGTCAGCCACCCGCACCATACCTTAAACAAATGCAAATAACTCCTAGAGTATACATGATAGACACAAAGTATCACTGGCAAAATAGTTCAACACAAAATTACCTTTGTAACGGTGCTATGCAGCCAATTGTAATCCATTTAGTTTTGATTTTATGCTAGCTGAAACACCAAACAACTTTTTTTTTCAGATTTATTCAAGGTGCTTAGGTGAGGCTTGAGAGACAAATGTCAGCCATGCACACCATACCTTAAACAAATGCAAATAACTCCTAGAGTATACATGATAGACACAAAGTATCAGCAGCAAAATTGTTCAGCACAAAATTACCTTTCTAACACTGCTATGCAATCGATTCTAAGCAATTTGGTTTGTTTAATATTTAGGTACAAACTGCTGACTTCTTTAGACATTTCCTGGCCTGAGTGAAAGTCAGCTGAGCATGTCTACAGACTTTATTGGCCTGAGTGGCTATGCTTTCAGTTGCCACCTACAGGCATATCTAGGCCTGAATAAGTTAATTTCTGGATAATTAAGTAATACAGAGAAAGTGTAACACTAAAATGAACTAGCTCATCAATTAATGAAGGTCCCTCTTAGGGGTCATGTGGTGCCTAATAATGTTGGTGTCTCAATTTGCGACCACTCCCAGGACAGAGGAACAGTGTGTGTGTGTGTGTGTGTGTGTACGTGTGTGTTTTTATGACTGTGTATATGTGTGTGTGTGTGTGTGTGTGTGTGTGTGTGTCTAGCTGAATCAAATAAACCCCTGACTTTAATTTTTTTCATGTATTTATTTTCCATCTCATATGCGCAGGATGGCCCAACTGAGATGCAACATCTCGTTTCCAGGGGATCCTACTTTTTACTCATTTCCTTAGATTAGTAGACTGGGGCACTGGGATGTTAAATTAGTTGCTCAAGGACACACATAATTTGGCTATGGTGAGGATTGAACATGCAGTCTCCTGGTTCCAAAGCCAGTGCTCTAACCATTAGACCACACTACTTAATTGACAGAATAGAATATGTGGAGACTGGACAATGAATTATTTTGTGCTGTTAATGGAGTTCATCTGTGCACTGCAGTGTTGGTGCCCCAAGTGCCCCACCCCTGAGTCTAGTATTTGAGATTCAAACAATGATTGGCCTCTGATCAGACAAGGGAGAAGCCCCCCCCCCACACTCACACACCACCACCACCGCAAAGAGAAAGTTACCATACATACAGTTAGTTACCGTATATAGGAGGTATGCAATGGGCTGACTCAGAATTTGCCATTGAAGTGCAAGGGGGCAGAAACATAACTCACAAGTGCTGGTGCCAGTAGTAAGTTATGAAAATCCTGCCTCTTCACAACTGATAGTAAGCTGTGTATTTTGAGCCAGACTATTGTGTAGTCTATTTCTACAACATTAGTTCACTTATTTTGATTTTTAAATTTGCTGTTTGTTTGAAGATACATTGTAACTGTTTCTCTGATTTCAACTAGTGACTTCAGTTCTGCACTGGGCAATTATGATGTCATTAGCACTATGAATGCTGCTTCATGGTTGGTACAATAGCCCATTGTAATTATACTACCCTTCAAGACACAAAATCAGTTATGACTACAGCAACATCATTTTGATATCATGCTGTTAGTACTGTACTGCCATCAGCTAGGCAATCATTTTTATTTTGTCATTTTTACACCACATCTGTTGTCCAACAATATGTAGAGAAAGATAAATGTGTTATCTCATCACCCAGCACACAACATAACATGTTATCACATATACTGTTGAAGACTAGGTTTGCTGACAAAGGCACCCTAGCTTCACCTGAACTCTTTTCTTCTAGGTTTTCTTGTAAGAACAGAGCAAGGAACATTATCAGAACAAGGAAAAAGATTAAGGCTTCTTTTGGCTAGGCAGATTTACTGTGTGTTACTATTTTCTTTTGTACTCACAGGATTTGCTACTGTTTTTTGCTAACATTCTACTGCTTTATTGTTCTCTGATTCAAATTGCTGTTGCAGGGTATAGTTTCTGCTGCATTATTACAGGGTGTGCCTACGTGTTTATTACTGTTTTGTGCTTACAGATTACTGCTGTAATCTTCTCTGATTCAGATTGTTTTTTGCAAGGTACATCTTCTGTTACTGCATTATTGTTCTCTGCAGCAAAGTGTTTTTACTGGGTATATCTTCTGTGAAATAATTACATGTGGTGCTTTACAGGTTTTACAGTGTTATCTGTCATTAGGCTAAGCTTTCAGGGCTACTGCATTTGTTGTTGGTTGATTGTTTCTGCTCTTACCTCCTTGTTTCTTTCATCTGTGGTTCTTCTTTTTTGGCAGGGAAAGGGCCCAGTAACCCACCCCCATCCCCAACCACCCCATGCTACACTCCATTTATAGGGAAGCACAGTCATGACATTTCCTGTAGCAAAGCAGGAAGAGGAGGATCAGAGGGGTATCCACACAGTGACCTCTTACAGGGGCACAAGCAATTTAACTTGTTATAACAAGTTATACAAAAACAAACAAACAAAACAAACACTTTTGCTTTCATTTTCCTCCTTCTAATTACTTGGACCAGTTATAAACCTGGCAACTCACCTGCAATGAATATTATTAACTGTAGGTGCTGCAGGACACTTTTCAAAAGGGCAGCTATACAGGATTTAGGGTGCTGTCCTACATGCTGGACCATTGGAGAGCTAAGGGCTTAGCTCCAGGCAGCATGGGCAGAAATTGCGCTCCTCAAATTGCATATTCATGATGAAATGTATTATACAAACTGCTCACCATTTCCCCAACATCCAACTGAAGCACTTGGACCCCAAACGGTAGTTGGTCCAGGAGGTTGGCAGGTGGTTAGGAGGGGCAAATCAGGTTTCCCATCACTCAATGCTCTCCAACATATCTCCACCACATACCACATATAAACTACAAACAGATATCTGCCTCTATCTCTGAAATCAAACAAAGGGGCAGAGGACACTACAGAGCAGGACACTGCAGCACAGGAGCTAGCACAACAAAACTCACCCAAAACAGGGACCAAAACAAAAAAGCAAAAAGGAATTCCAAAGCACTTCTGATCTTAGGAGACTCCATGATTTGGGAAGTTGATACATACATTCAGCAGGGGATAATGGTCAGATGTCTCCCAGGTACATCAGGGTGGAGAAACACTGACTGTATTGCTAAAATCATGCAGGAAGCAGGAGAAAACATTGATGTCCTGGAACACATAGGGACTGACAATCTTGCCAGCCTGTCAGTTGTAGAGATCAAGGAACACCTGACCTGGCTGGTAGACAAACTGTCATCCATTTCATCTGGCATCTCTTTCTCTGAGATCCTGCCAGTCTGGAAGAGGGGGGCAGATGGACAGAAGGTCAGAGAAGGGGAGCTAGGGGAGCTATACATGTATCTCAAGGGCTGGTTCCAGGAAAAAGGACATACATTTGTAGGTAACTGACAAAAGTTTTGGAAGCTAAAGTTATTTAAATTAGATGGACTGTGTCTGACTAAGGAGGGAATCAGTGCATTGGGGCAGAAGTTTGACATCTTTACAGAATATTTAAACTAGCAAATTGGAAGAGGAGTGCAGCACCCGATACATCATATCGGAAGAACACCCCTCTGCCCTCAGCTAGTGATCAAACAGGAGTTCAGCATGTTTTTAATTTATTTGCATCTCCAGGTAAGGAAAATGGTCTGGCTCCCCATACAACATGTTGGGGAAATGCTGGGACTTGCCCAACAACTAACGCACCAAAATCTGGTCAATAGAAAATCATGTACACAACTGCCTACAGCCTGGGAAACAAGATCCCAGACCTGCAGACAAAAATGACAGAGGCTAAACTGGACATAGTAGTCATTAGCGAGACATAGTTCACCAGTAACCACACTTGGAAGACTTCAGTACCCAGCTATGTACTGTTTAGAACAGACCAAGGTGCAAAAAGGTGGGGGGGGAGTGGCCCTTTATGTCAATGAAAATATCAAAGCTACTGAAATTCAGAATACAGAGCCAATAGAATTGAGGGTCACCCTGGAAACAGAAAGTGGGACAGCCATATGAACTGGGGTTGTCTACAGGCCTCCAGACCAGGGAGAGGACATAGACACATTACTGTTAGAAGATATACAAAACATGACAGCTAAAGGGGAGGTTCTGATAATGGGAGACTTCAACATGCCAGATACAAATTGGTCAATACAAGCAGGAACATCCTCCTGAACTAGACACATAGTGGATTCCCTGCAGGGGGAGGACCTCAAACAGCTGGTACAACAACCCACAAGAGGCAGGGCTAGCCTAGATCAAGTACTGACTAACTGGGAAAGGATCACAGATCTCCAGGTAAAAGGTCACCTGGGGGCCAGTGACCATCACATGGTATGGTTAAATCTGTCCAATATAACTAAATCATCCCATTCCAAGGCAAACACATGGGACTTCAGAGTAACTGGCTTTGATAAGATGGCCAACAGAGTTAAGCTAGCCCTGACAAGAAGAAATATAGCTAAGGTGATACAGACAAAGTGGGCAAGCATTATGAATGTAATACTTGAAGCAACATCCCATTGTGTTAGAGAGAAAAGCAAGAGCAAAAGAAGGAGGAATCCACTTTGGTTCTCAAAAACAGTAGCAGAATAGGTCAGAGCCAAAGGCTGGCCTTCAGTACATATAAGGGAACACAGCGGGAAGAAGATAGGGAGGCATACTAAACTTCCCTAAGGGAAACAGGAAAGGCAGTAAGGCAGGCAAAGACCCAAACTAAGGAAACACTAGCATTAACAGTAAAAGAATGTGACAAGACTTCTATGATAAATAAGTGAAAGGAGAAAGTCCAGAGGGGGTATTGCTAATATCAAAAGGGATAAGGGGGAGTGTGTGGAGAAGGACCAAGGAAAAGCATCTATCCTAAATAGATACTTCTGCTCAGTATTTACTGAGAAGAAGGTAGGGCAGGGTCTACAGCTCAGCACCATGGACACAGGGGGGAGGGAGGTGTGCACAAGTCCCTTCACAAAAGAAAGGGTCCTACAAAAGCTCACTAAGCTCAGGGTAGACAAGGCAATTGGACCTGATGGCATACATCCCAGTGTACTAAAGGAGCTAAGGGTAGAACTAGCAGATCCATTATCAGAATTGTTTAATGAGTCTCTGAGCACAGGAGAGGTCCCAGAAGACTGGAGAAGGGCTCATGTGACCCTATGTCACAAGAGTGGTAGCAGGGAGAGGCAGGGAACTATAGACCAGTCAGCCTTACCTCAGTAGTGGGCAAGATTATGGAGGCATTCCTTAACGAAAGGGTAGGGCAACACCTGGAATCCATAGGAGCTCAGGATCCAAGACAGCATGGGTTTACATCAGGAAGGTCCTGTCAAACTATTCTCATAGATTTCTTTGACTGGGTAACCAGAGTGGTGAACCAAGGGGATGCAGTTGATGTCACTTACCTTGATTTCAGCAACGCTTTTGATACAGTTTCACATAGAAGATTGATAAATAAGCTGGGTAGGCTCGGGGTGGGTCAGAAGTTGGTCAACTGGTTGGCAAACTGGTTGGCGGTCAGAAAACAGAGATTGGTGGTAAGCGGTATACAGTCGGAAAATATATAAATCACAAGTGGGGTACCTCGGGGATCAGTCCTGGCCGGGGTCAGTCCTCTTCAATATCTTCATTAGTGACATTGCAGATGGACTGGAGGGTAAGGTTTGTCTGTTTGCAGATGACACCAAGTTCTGCAACAGAGTAGATGATCCAGGTGTGGTGTGCAGAATAAGAAGAGATCTGGATAAACTGGAAAAATGGTCAGAAGAGTGGCAACTGGGGTTTAATGCAAAGAAGTGCAAGATCATGCACATAGGGAAGAGAAACCTTGAAGCCACCTATAGGTTGGGAGGGGAGTTGCTGGCAATTACAAAGGAAGAAAGAGACTTGGGCATCATCATCACAGATGACCTGAAATCATCCAAGCAGACCATTAAAGCAGTAGATAAGGTTAGAGGGATTTTGGGGTGTATTATTAGGGATATTGCAAGTTGTAAGAAGGAGGTAATAATCCCTTTTTATAAGACACTGATTAGGCCCCATCTGGAGTACTGTGTGCAGTACTGGAAGCTGTACCTGCACAAGAACATTAACAAAATGGAGGCAGTCCAGAGAAGGGCAACCAAAATGGTGAAGGGACTGCATCAGAAACATATGAGGACAGATTAACAGAGCTCAATATGTATACCCTACAGCAAAGAAGGGAGAGAGGTGATATGATCAAAACATTCAAACATCTTAAGGGCATTAACAAGGTGAAAGAGTCTAACATGTTTCAATATAAGAAAAAAAGCAGGACAAGAGGACACAGCATGAAATTAGAGGGAGGCTGATTTAGGGGTAATGTGAGTAAGTTATTTTTCACAGAAAGGGTGGTGGATGCATTGAACAGTCTACCTCAGCAAGCAGTGGATATGAATACAGTGCAGGGCTTCAAACAGACCTGGGATAGGCATAAGGGAGCAATACAGATGAATATGAATAGATAGACCATTGACAGAGTACAGGCCTATGGTTCATTCATAAGGTAGAAAAAATGGGTAGACTGGATGGACCTTGCGTTCCTTATCTGCCATCAACTTCTATGTTTCTATGCTGGGTATGGTACAATCTACATACTGAAATTTGGGTGTATTATGATGGGCTACTGACACAATTAGAAAGCAGCTTTCACAAGGCTGATAACATCAACATTGCCATGGGCATCATTGAAGCCAGAGGCAGAAATCAAAGAGCAGCAGTTAAAATATTCACACAAATAGCTGATTTTAGAGTTATACTTACTAAAATGATTTTGCACAAACAAAATATGCACTATCCTGACTGAAAATATTTAGCTTATCATGATTTGTGAGGTGGCAGGACTTTCATAACTCCCTTGTGGCTCCACTACTTATGAGTATGGTCTTGCTCCTTCACACTCCAGGATCAATTGCATATTTTAAATCAGGACATGGCATACTACCTACTACATGTATTTTTAAAACTCCAAAATGCCGTGTGCTTGACGATAGCAGAGCTGGGTGCAGGACAAGAGGGTTGCTAACAGAAGCGCTGAGGAGTAAATTTGACTGTCGGCACATCTCACTGTAGGAGCAGCATGCATTGTTGTATTTGAACCTTTCTGTTATAATAAATATCTTTGGACTATACTGAAAGTGGGTGTTTGGTTCAATTGCACTTGGAGCGCAGGACTACCTTGGAACTTACATGTATTGTTAGTTTAAAAGAGTTTTTAAAAAGGCAGGGAGCTGTTCATAACTTAGTATCAATTAGTTTAAAAGTGAAATATGATATCCAAGAGTTGCTGTACATAGCCACACTTTTTACTAATATAATGGATGATTATATTGAGATAACATCCTATAAACTCTCTGATTTACTTTACTACTGAGCATTATGCGGTAATCAGTGACTATACCCTGTAAATTCGCTTGAGAAACACTTAAGCACTTAAACCCTTTGAAACATGCAACTGAGACAATACATGTCTTTAGAACATGCAAATAAACAGTGAGGCATTCCAATCATCCAAACCCATTGCAGACTGAATATTTGCCTCATAAGTGCTCTGACAGAAACCCAGCTTTGAAACAGAAAAGGCGTCAGCTTTGCTGGTTCATACAGCTATCAGAAACTGATAAATTAACTTTGTTGACTTTTATATGTAAATTCTGCTAAGTATAAAGTGTTTTTATTGTTGTGGACTTTAAATATTGTTGTGGATTTTAAATAATGTATGTGAAATTTGTAAAGGCGCCCTGAGCTTTGGAAGGGCGCCTTATATAAATAAATTTTTGCTTACTTACTTATGTAATAACAATAACTGTAGGCACTGGCAGGTCATTTCGATGGAATAATGTTACTGGGCACCTTAGATCATTTCTCTGCTATTGCACAACAAAAGTAAGGAAATGTGATTTATTTATTTGTTCACAGGATGGGCGCACTTGTTCCAAGGACCGTTTTGTGGCACAATCCAAGCCATAAGGAATGAAACAAAAAACACATATAGTACCAGTAGAGAGAAACTGAGTGTGGTGGCAGAGGCAAAGAGGATGGGAGCCACGTGGGAAATCATAATGATGCATATCCAGGAAGTCATAGAAAGCTGTATAAGAAAAGTAGCAAAGAACAACAACCACTGGAAATTCCTCTAGCATTCCAAAGTAGTAGGGGAAGCAGTTAAATAAGAGGAATTAGGAAGATTATCAGGGGAATTTGGAGGCAATAAAAGCAGTGAGAAGGGCAACTGCAGATAAAAAGAGGGGAAATCATTATTTTAGGTATATTACAGAGAAAAGGAAGATAAAATGGGGATGTTATTAAATGAAAAACAAGATGTGGGTAGAAGATGACGAGCAGAAGGTAGATGTACTAAACAGTTATTTCTGTTCAGTATTTATGATAAAGGATAGGGGACCCCTCCTAGATAGTTATATACAGGATTCTGAGAGGTGTGTGAGTGGTATAAAGCCTGTGCAGATTACAGAGGACAGGCAAAGGAAGGGACTAGAAGCATTAACTGTGGACAGGGCACCGAGGACTGATGAACCACACCAGAGATTATAAAAGGAGCTGGGCCCCAAACTGACTGTCCACTTAATGGATCTGTTCAGGTACTCTTTCAAGATGATGGGGTGTCTAATGAATGGAGGATGGCAACAGTAGTTCCACTGCACAAGGGGGTAGGCAAGAGGACCCCAGGAACTACAGGCCAGTTAGCCTTACTTCTAACTTGGATAAGCTCATGGAGACCATAGTCAATGAATAAATGGTGGAATACCTGGAAAAGAACAGGCTACAGGATATCCAACCACATGGTTATGTAGCAGGAAGTTCATATCAGATCAATCTAATTGTCTGTTTTGACTGGATTACGAAGGCTGTTGATAGGGACCATGCAGCTGATGTGCTATATCTCAACTTTAACAAGGCTTTTGTCTTTGTGCCACACAGAAGGCTCCTAAGAAAGATGGATGATTTGGGACTGGGTATGGGAATAACTAGATGGGTAGGAAATTAATTGTGAGGAGACAGTAAAAGGTGATGATAAATGGTATAGAATCAAAGGTGAGGGGTCAAATGTGGAGTACTGCAAAGGTCAGTCCTAGGACCTGCCCTGTTCAATGTGTTTCTAAACGATGTAGAAGATGGTATTAAGTGGAAGATGAGTCTATTTGTGGATGGCACAAAACTATGTGGCATAGTTGATAATTAGGAGGAGGTCAGCGAGTTGTGTCAAGATCTGAAAACGTGGAGAAATGGTCAAAGATATGGCAGTTGGATTTCAAAGCTATGAAATTCAAGGTAAGGCACATTGGCAGAGAAACCCATGTAAGGAATACTGGATGGGGGGGAGGTGTTGAAGTTAACAGGGAAAGGAGACCTTTGGGTTATTAGTGACAGCATCAGTCTCTGTACAATGGAGTAACAGGGTGCTAGGGTTCATAGGCCAAGGCTTCGGCAGTAGAAGGGAGGGGTGATCTTATCCCCATACAGGTCCCTGATTAGACCACATCTTGAGTTCTGTACCTAGTTCTGAAACATACACCTGAAGATGAAAATGGACAGGCCGAGGGCTTGCTGAAGACCACCAGGGTGATAGAGGGACAGCAGGAACAGACGTATGAGGAACATGTAGCAGAACTCAATATATACTTGCTAGAGACCAGGAAGGAGAGGGTATATGATAGAAACATACAAGTATCTGAGAGTATAAGGTATATGGTAAGGACCTGCTCACAAGAAATGAAAATGTGGTTATGATAGGGCATGATTGGAAATTGGGGGGTGGCATTTAAAAGGGATGACAGGAATTTCTTCTTCATTGAGGGAGTGGTGGAATACATTGCCAAAGAGGGAGGTGTAGAAAGAAACAATCAATGGGTTAAAAGTTGAGTGGAATGGATGTGGGAGATTGATAAGAATGAAAGGGTAGCAGAGGGAGAGGACAGCTAGTCCTGCTTTAAAATTTTGAAGGTGTCCACCTCAGCCAGGATGACATTAACAGCAATAGGTAAGATTTAAGGAGAGTTAGTTATCCTAGTAGCTCACCCCCTGATGAAGAACTTTGGCTGAAAAGTGGTGCAACTAACCTGGAGTTCATGGTAATGTGCTGTGTATCCTTATGTCACCATAGTGGTAAATAAATAACTAGAAAATGGGCTTTATAATACAACAAGTCTGATTTGCTGCTAGGGGTACATTACTTACAGTTAGAGCCCAGTGAAAAACAAGCGCCAAATCAGGGTGCCCCATTAGTTAGGGTATTTTTGGGCACCCCAAATTTTCAAACATGCTAACTGCTATGTTTTTCAATCTCACTTAGCGAGATTCACTTTGCCAGCACCTCTCCACACCACCGATAACAACTCATCAGGACAACGTCGCAACACGGGGGGAGTCACATGATGCTGTACTCTTGCTAGCTGCACTCTCGAGAAACTCTGCCTAACCCCCGCTTCAAACTACCACAGCCTGCCTATTTTACAGGAAATCGCACTCAGACTGGTATACCAATAATCTGGACACACCGGAGCATCTTTCAGAGCTGCCGATGGAAGAAGAAATGCCAAAGGCCCCACCTAAGCATACACCACCAGCAACCCCCGAGAAGGCCCCGAAGAAATCACAGGCCTCATCGCAACAGCATTCCCAGCCTTGTAGCCCTGGTACTGGAGGGGAGGAGCCACTGACTGTAACAAGATTCCTGGAGGAATTTTGCCCTTCCAAGGTGGAGATGGCCGAGATGGCTTCAGAAGTTAAAAATATTTCCTCAGCTTTGGGATGATCTGGCAAGGAAAACTTCTGATAATGAGGCTCAGGTAAAATCTCTGGAGAACTGAGCCGATAAGATCGATCCGGCGATTGCACACATAAACCACCGTATTGCAAAATTGGATATGAAGGTGGAAGACCTCGAAGGCAGAAGCCGATGCAATAATGTTGTTTTAATTGGCTTACCAGAAAAAGAGGAAGGAGGGGATCCAGTGAAATTCTTCCAGAGGTTTGTGGAAAAGATAGCAGGCCCTTCACCCTTCGGCCCCTGCTATAGTATAGAGAGAGCACATGGTGCCCTGCGACCTGCTCCACCCCTTGGCGCACCCCCCCCCGCATTTTTCTTGCTAAGTTTTTGAATTACCAAGAAAGGCAGCTGTTTTTACAAAAAGTCAAAGAAGTTAAAGAATTGCAATAGGAGAGAGCAAGCCTTAGGGTGGCACAAGATCTACCTTTGTCTGTCCGGCAACGGAGGGCCACCTTCCACCCGTTGGTTTCCAAGCTAATCGCGGCGGGTATCAAGTTCAGAATGTCTTATCCAGCCAAGCTGCATGTTTTCACAGCTGACACATGGAAGGCCTACGAAGATATGGAATCGGCATCGGCTGTGCTTCAAAATGTGTTCCCCAGCTTGCTTAAGCCCAAATGAGAACTTTATATGTCTTCCCTCAAGAAATATGCTGTCTAATTGCAAAGTGGTTGAATGATTGTCCCGATGTCTTTACGCAGTGGTGCGGGTGCTCCTTTCTCCTATTGACTTGTTTTGTAGGGGATTATTAACGGAGTTCCCTGTGTGACTGCTTGAATATATGGATTGCTCTCTCATATACCAGGGGACTGTGTTCTTGATGGCGTAATACCATTTTGAGAGGCTGGATACCGGAGCTCAGTTACCAAAGAGCTCATCCAAAATGCCAGCAATGCTTAAATGGACTGGATTAGTGAACTGTAATTGGGGTTGTCCCCTGGCTAGGTGCATGATACAAGTTGGAGCTGTAAGGAGAGATTTTAGTAATGCTATTCAAGGCCCTTGATAAGGACCCAGGCGATGGTTCCCCCTATTGAGTTACAACTGCACTACTATAGTTTGGCAATTAGAGGGAGCCAGAGCCCTAAGTGTAATCCATGTTTTTTATTTTGATTTAGGCTTTTTTGGGTGCTGTAACCACGGGGTGAAGGCTGTCATCCTCTTTCTGTTCAAAATCTCTCCCAGACAGATGGAAGTATGGGCGCTAACTATGCTCGAGTAATTTTAAGGCAATAAGGGAGAGCGCTGGTTATTATCACGAGGGCGAAATTCACCTTATGGGATCAATCCAGGACTTTTTCATTTTTTGGACTGTAGTACACCCGGGCAGACTTTATGGGGCTACATTTTAGAAACTGGCACAGGTTTGCACGGAGTGGGTAGTAGTTTAAAGGGGAACAGGTCCGGGAATAATAAGGTTTCTGCAAGGAGGGCTTTGGCTCCGGTTTATTGTTCCTTGTTGGGTGTTCTCAGGTATTTGAGTTACAATAAGTGTTGAGTGCTGTTCTTATTAGATCATTTAAGGTTTAGCAGGTGATAGGGTATATTATGGTTCAGTTTTGAAGTGGGACAGGGGGGTGGCAGAGCGGGAGATGATACAGCGGGGAGAGCTGTCATCATGGACCGCGATAATGTGGGTGGGTTAGAAGGGTGGGAATTGCAGGGGTTTGGGTCCTGGTCCGAGTTGGTAGGTATTTTTTCTATGGGGTTTTGTTTGGTAGGGTGATGGGACGGGGGGAAGGGAGCACAAGACTTAAACATCAAATGTTGGGGGAGATGGTCAAAGCCCAGCAGGGCTACGTATCATATTATCACTATGTGTCATGGCATCACATAGAGTCATTAAATTCCTAAGTTGGAGTATCAAAAGGGCACGACAGAAATCCAAACAATACAGAATTCTGAAACACTTGAATGTTCTAAGAGCAGACATAATGTTTTTACAAGAGACCCATCTGCTCCACAATGAAAGCAACAACATGAGAGGCCTTCAAATAGGGCAAGTCTTTGCCTCACAAGGCAATATACAAAGTAGAGAGGTTATGGTACTAGTGCACAGGTCTGTTCCTTTTATCCCCCTCCAGGTAATACAGGACAATGCAGGCAGATATATACTCGTCAAAGGGAAATTACAAACTTTAGAGATCCTGGTCAGATCTGTTTATGGCCCTAATACAGATACACAGGCTTTTTTCGTACAATTAATGAAGGCGTTAGCGCCCTTTGTAAATGTCCCTATGATTATAGGTGGGGACCTCAACCCAGTACTGGATCCCTTAATTGATAGGTCCAAACTCTCTAACCAAGGTCTCTCACCGGCTCAAAGAGCTACGAGGGAACTGATGGACCAATTCGGCCTATGTGATGTGTGGAGGGTTCTCTACTCAAAAACTCGAGAGTATACCTTTATCTCTCAAGTTCATGGTACAGCTTCCCGTATCGATTATATACTACTTTCTCTAACTCTCCTCCCAGGGGTTTTGGGTACTGAAATCCTGGCAGGACCTCCCTCCGACCATGCGGCAGTATCTGCATCAGTATCCTTTTCATCCCTACCTAAGAGTAGTAATAGATGGAAATTAAATAATCAAATTTTGAGGAACCATAATATGGTTAAATACATCTCGTCTCAAATAGAGGAGTTCATTTCAAACAACCTGAGGGATAACACCCGTCCAGACATGGTCTGGGGGGGGTTTAAAGCCTTTATGCGGGGTATTTTGATAGGATAGGCAGTTAAAAAGAAAAGGGAAAAGGAACGATTTATGTCGGAGTTAGTGGCTCGGATAAGACTCAGGGAGGTTAATCTACCTCCGTATCCTACGGAGAAAGATAAACAGGAGCTAATCAAACTGAAAGACCTCTACCTAACCTTATTGGGGGAGCAAGTTGAATTAGCTCTAATCAAGACTAAAACCAGTTATCTAGACCAGGGGGAAAAGGCAGGCAGGCTGCTGGCAAGACGCATCAAGCAGTTAGAATCCTCTTGAATAATCCCGGCGGTCCAGTCCATGGAGGATGGTCTGATTAAGACTTCCCCTAAAGAGATAGCAGAGGAATTCAGGCATTATTTTGAATCTCTTTATAATGCAATGGAGAACCCCCCTATGGAAAAGAAAATACTGTCCTCTCTCGAAGGCCTGAACTTCCTCTCTCTTGCAGAAACTCAGCAGGCGTATCTTACCACTGTTATTTCTCAAGATGAAATTGAGAGGGTTATCAAGGGTCTCCCTCTGGACAAAACACCGGCCCAGACGGCTTCTCATCTAATTTTATAAGGTATTCTCCAAACAGCTTTCCCCACTCCTGATTTCCTTATTCCAGTACATTCTCAATGGCCAGGCAACAGATCAATCTTTATTTGAGGCACTCATTGTCTTAATCCCAAAACCAGACAAACTCCCTGAGCAACTTGCTAGCTATAGGCCCATTTCATTGCTTAATTATGACATAAAAATTCTGGCGAAGTTATTGGCAGACCGTATAAATAAGGATCTACCTGATTTAATTGGAGTGGAACAGGTCAGCTTTATGAAAGGTAGATCAGCCAATGACCATTTGAGGACATTGGCGCATGTCTTCTCGGCGTCCAAGGAGAGCAGTTCCGCCATGGTCCTGGTCTCGTTGGACGCCGAGAAGGCCTTTGATAGGGTTCATTGGCAGTACCTGTTAACCACAATGAAAAAGTTTGGTTTTCCCGATCTGTTTCTGAAATGGATTGGTTTCCTCTATCTAGTGCCCTCAGCAAGGATCTCATGTAACAGGGTTACGTCAGACCCTTTTGAGCTGCATGTGGGCACCAGGCAAGGATGCCCACTGTCCCCCCTCCTCTTCAATCTATATCTTGAGCCCCTCTTAAGAAGTATACTGTGTAATCAGGAGATAAACGGCATTAAAATTCAGGAGAATGTTGTTAAAGTAACTGCTTATGCCGATGACCTCTTGGTGTATATTTCGCATCCGAACGAATCCATTCCGGCCTTACTGAAAACTATACAGGAATACAGTTAGTTGGCTAAGTACAAATTAAACTTAGAAAAGACTGTGGTGTATCCCCTCAATAAGAAAGTATTTAAACAGGAAATTACAGAGCTGGGATTAGCCTGGAGGTTGGAGTCCATCAAATATTTGGGTCTCACTCTGACTAGGAGCACGACACGAATACGCCAGTTAAACTTGGACTCCTTGGTGCATACAATTGATTTAGATCTGAAAAGATGGGCATAGCTTCCAATTTCCTTATGGGGGAGGATAAATTTAGTTAAGATGAATGTGTTTCCCTGGTTGTTTTATCCCCTCAGCATGTTAAACATCTGGCTCCTACTCTCATGGTTCAAAAAAATTCACGGGCTTATTGCCAGTTTTGTGTGGGGTTATAAAAAAGCGAGGATGGCTTACCATAAATTAGCTGCTCCTAAACCATTGGGTGGGCTTAGGCTACCGCATCTGGGACTCTATTTCTGGGGGGGTCATGTTAACAAATATCTTAGATGGGTGCAGGGCGTGGAAGCTTCGTATACTCCCTTATGGTTACAAATTGAGTTATCTCTCATAAAGAAACAGGGTCTTGCACCTGAGGCCTTGTTATATCTCAGCCCCAAACTCCTACCAATCGCTCTCAGGAAATCCCCGATTGGGGTTTCGGTTAGGGCCCACTCACAGCTTTGTGGTTTTCTAAAATATAATTACCTCAGTGACCTGTCACGGCCCATAAGGGGCAACCCGCAATTCCTTATTGAAGGAAAACCCCTTGGTGTCGCATGGCTAGCAAAGTTGGGAGATTGCCGATTAAAAGATTTAATCTCAGTAAATGGATATGTGCTTCCCGCATCAGAGATTCTGAATAAATTTAAACTGCCAACTTCGGTGATATTTCAGGTTTACCAGCTCCGTCACCTTTTGCTCAGCAAAATGGGTAATATGCCAATTCAGATTCCCAGAATAGAATTTTCCGGGACCCTGAGGCCTTTGGCAGGTTTACCACATGCTGTCTCCAACCTGTACAATGTTCTATTTAATTGGGCCTATTCCCAGAATGTGGCGCCGAGCTCTTATTGGGCCTCTGTTTTTCCTGATGAGGAGCTCAACTGGACAGCACTGTGGCATAGCTGTCATAAATTTATACTCAAGACCGACTGAGACTGATGCAGTTTAAAATACTTCATAATATCTATTATTCCCCTCAGAAGTTGGCAAGTTTAAAAATAATTTCAGTCTCATCCTGTACAAGATGTCATCAAGGGGAAGGGGACCTGTTGCATATTTTTTTGAATTGTCCAAAGATAGTGCCACTTTGGACAGCTATTAAGAATGGGGTGGACCCGTTATTAGGTTTAGGGGATCTTTTTACACCCGAAATATGTCTGTTGGGAGATGTAGCTCATATTCCAGTCAAGAACAGGAGGTTCCATATATCTCTAATCTCGGCATCTCTTAAAAAAGTTGTCCTCAGACACTGGAAGGATTCTGTCGTGATTAGCTATACTGAATGGTTAGAGGAATTACTTGCCAACCTCAGAGTCGAGAGGATGATTGCTATCCTCCAGAATAAACTCCCTAGGTTTAATAAGATTTGGGGCCCCCTTTATACTATTTACTCATTATAGTCTAGGAATCACTCCCCCACAGATAAAGGAATGTAACCAGGTGTCTTGTGCGCGGGTGGGGGGAGGGAGAGGGGAGGGGTTTTCTTTTCTTTCTTTTTTTTTTTCTGGGGTATGGCAGAGGATGGATCCAGCTGTTACCTGTTATATGTATGTATGTACATTCAAGCTGGATGTGTATGTTTTTCTTGGATGCATTTTCTGTAACAATACTGTCAATAAAATCTTATTGGAAAAAAAAAGGAAAACCTCGCAACACAATATTCAACTGAAGTAAAGTAAAAAAAAAAAAATGGAAAAAAACTCTACCAGTCAGCTCCACATATTCAACTGCGATGGTTTGCTTTGCCCTCCCCATCACCCACTCGCTTGCTAGTCATTCAAATGGAAGCCCTTCCAGTTCAGTGATTCAGACAGGTCCTGCTACAACTTTTATCTCCCATTATTGTCACAGCTCTCCCAAAGTAAGCAAAAAAGAGTTTTTCTGTTACAATGAAGAAAGTACCACTTGTGTCATGCACAGGGGCAGTACCAGCTGTGTTCTTCTATCTATACTGTCCACAGACAAATGCCCACCACATTAGGTTATACTTTTTTTAAACAACATCTTTGATGAAACCAAAGTACCTCTTTTTTTCTGGGCAGCAGGAGAGTTCATCAGGCCATGACAGTGTTCCTTATTTAACCATGCCCTGAAATGGTCAACCTGCCATTCTTGCTCCACTATTGAACCACTCACTCCTCCTTCACAGTATATCAAAAAACAACATTTTTTTCTGTTTAAAAAATGTACATAAGAAGCGCTATTAGAAAACTCTTAGGGGTGACTGAAAACTAATACATATACAATGAAAAGAAACACTTCAGTCTAATAAGGGCTCAAATAACCAACATCACCCTTTAATGGCAGTAACCAGTAAATGGACTATTTTATTTATTTATTTATTTATTTATTTATTTATTTATTTATTTATTTATTTTATTTGCATTTTGGTGACCAGGTAAGTCCATCAAGACAATTGCAATCCCTTCCTCAGAGTTAACCTGGGGGTTACAACAAACAGTACAATACAGTGTGATAAAACAGAGTGCAAAAACAAGATAGCAATGCACTAGACATACGTAACATAAACAATATTATATATAATGTAAGGCAAAGCAAATGAGATATATACATTTCATAAAACAGAATTTGTGCAAGGCATTAGACAACCGAAGCTACAGTCTAATGACCTAAAGCTATGGCTGGGTAAGAGGACAGGGTTCAAGGGGAAGGTGGGGGGGGAGAGGGAGGCAAGTAATATAGATGAGACATCAATAGAAACAGGAGCAAGATACACTAGCTGAGAGTTAAGAATACAGAATTTACTGAATACAGAATACAGATTTTACAGAATCTATTTCCATGCATTTTTCATTAATATTTTTGCTTTTTTCCTAATGAAATCATTATTATAAAAAGAAAATAAATAAAAGCCCATTTTCTAAGTGCAAAAATACCCTCCAGGCTGGGCGGTATGGGCAACACTGCCCACACTGTTGGGTATCACTGCTTGCTTATGGCACTTATCAACGCTGCTTTGCTGGTTCCTTGAGTGCACTGGATTCCTTGCTTCTCTAGTCCTGGAAGGTGACAGGCCTATGGGACTACACATAAATAAGAACATATTTACAGGGCTGGCTGGATTCACAACAAGTCTTTTTCTGCTGTCACTTCTATGTATCTGTGTAATGAAATGCAGATAATTTAGAGTAAAAAAAAGCCCACTGAGCCATGATGAGTCTATGTCCTGGTGTTTCTTGGGGATTGAACAATTATTCGATACAGTGTTGTCATTGCACTAACTCTGGCATTGGCTGTGGTGGCACAAAAAAATATTCACACACCAGTGCTTACACAGAGGGTATATAAGTTAGGGCAGTGCCAGTGCTGAATCAAAGAATTGTTCAAGCTCCAAAGAAACACTACACTGCAGATTCATCAAGACTTAGGGGACTTTCTAGTAACCTGTTGTACCATCACATTTCCTTACATTTGTGGCATTAAAGTGCAATCCTAACTGATTCTTTAACATAGTTTACTTTAAATGAATATCGTCATAGTTTATTTCAATGAATTTCCTTACTTTAAAAAAATGTTGCTTCCTCTCTCACCCTGCCATGGAAAACAATTGTGTGATGCCCAGTGATAAACATTCTGTTACCTTGTCCTAAAAATCAAGTCTCTGGTGTCTAGTGGCAGCCCCTTCACCACACTGCCCAGGTCCATTCATCCCTGGTGTCAAGTGCCACCATCCTCTCAGAACTTTACCTATTCTGTACATCCCTAGCATCTAGTGGCACCCTCTATCCTGCCTCATATCACATCTTGTAGTTCCCCCACCTCATATGCATCTTGTCCCATTTCCAAGTATTCTTGGTGTCCATTAGTACTCACATCCCACACCCTCATCATGTATACATATTCCTGGCATTCTGTGCCCCATAACACCTTCACAAATGCCACCCCTCAGAAGGCTGTCGGCTTCAACCATACACTCACCTCTTTATTCATCCACCATCTGAATAAATTGCAAATGTGATTACTGAAACACATGTATACAATATGTATTTCATAAATCCCATTTTGCAATAAATATTGTAAATTGGGATTTATGAAATACATGGCGTGTGTGTGTCTGTGTGTGTGTGTTTGTGTGCAATAAATATTGTACAGTAAACTAGGATTTAGGAAATAAATGGTGTGAGAGAGTGTGTGTGTGTAGAATTAATTTGGAAGGCTTAGCCACTGGTTCAAAGGAGGGAATAACTCTGTCCCCTAACACTATTTAGCATGCCTCCAAATCTCACACAGTGCTTAGTTCATTTTGGAATCAGCTGCTGCGTGGTTTGTGACTGTGCTTTGTTCCTCTGCCTTCTGCCTCACTCTGATTCCATTCTTTCCTCTGCTGTGTTGCATTCTGCCTGATCTTCATTCCCCTCTTTTCTCTTTCCCGTCACTGCCCACAGCCGTAAACAGCTCTCTTTCTTCTCTCCCTTGTTTTGTTCTCGTTTGCCTGCCTCTTCCCTTGTCTCTCTCCCAGCCCCATCTCACCCCAATTCCCTGGTACACCGCTCCTTGGCTGCCTGCCTGTGTCTCCTTCTTTTCCCATCCCTCCTTCCTGCTCCTTCCCCCATACCCTGATGTGTCTATTTTTTTATTTTGCTTTTCTTTTGGTGTCAGTTTTCTGGCTGCTCCTGCTGCCTCAGCAGGCTTCCTCTGTTCTCCTGTTGACTTAACTGGCTTCCACTGTTCTCTCTTCCTTTCTCCCTCTCTTCCAGATTGTTTGCTGTGACATCACTGCCTGGCTGTTCCTCCTCCTCCTCTGCTTCTCTTTCATTCCTTTTCCTGCTTCTCAGCCATTTGGCCCACAGTGCTCTCATCCCTGCAACTCGGTGGACCCATTTTTCCTTCTCCGATAGGCCCCTTGGACAGCCTACTACCCACAGCATTTCCTCCTTGGCACTGCCTCCATGCTGACTCCAAAAGATTCTACTTGCTGTGGGGAGAGGTCAAAGGGGAGCTTGAATATGAGGTGAGTTTGTCTCCGAGAGTTTATTTATCTCGGAGTGTTTTTTGTCAAGTCAAAGTTTATTGGCAGGAAGGACACTCAATTGCACAAGCTCATTTAAAAGGAGGTCCAGAGAGACATGTAATATACAATGCACATAAGTTTTGCTGGTGGCTTTTGAATTTAGATTAAATCTTTTTTTAACTGTTGCTGGCATGTCTGGGGACTGAGGCTGGATTTTTGTAAGTTTTGCTGGTGTCTTTTGAATTTAGATTAAATCTTTAGCAGTTGCTGGCTTATCTGGGGACTGTGGCTGGATGGTGGAGGGGTTTCTTTGCCAAGTAACAGAGCACTCAATCATGTTTCTTTGGATTTTACTTTGAAACTTTATTTAAATGTTTACTGAGGCATTGTCTGCTCATTCTACTTCATAGGTTTTATGAGCTCATAGCAGGACAATAGCTTTCGCCAAAGAGTCCCGTAATTAGTATATTGTATTTTATATATCCTTAAATTTTCCCTAGGCTTCTATAATAATACTCTAATTTGGTCTTAAAGCTAAGCATAGTATGGCTTTCTGCTACATTGGATGGAAGTCTGTTCCAAGGGGACACCAATCTCTGGTTTACCCAAGCCCCCTCTTATTAGATTTATACATTTCCCCTTTAAACTGGTACCCATGTGTTCATCTACATTTAGAAAAATCTCTTTTATGTAGATCCATACTTTCCCACAAGTCATTGTTCCTGTGGGCTGAATATACTAATCAAAGGTCCCCTCTAAGCCTATGATATTCCAGAGTATGCATATCCAGCTCTCCCAATCTGTCCTTGTAGGATAAGAAAGCTATATCATGTATCTTTTTGGTTCCCCTCCTCTAAACCCTTTCAAGGTTCATTATGTCAGATTTGTGATAGGGGCTCCAGAATTGCACACCATACTCCATTATAGGCCTAACCAATACTGTGTACAGGGGCAGTAGCAAGGGTCTGTCTCTGCTTCTTATACTATGCAGGATGCAGTGGAGCATTCTGTTGGCTCTATGGACTGTTCCAGAGGCATGTTGTCTAAATGATAAATCATTGGTAACCAAGACACCAAGATCCTTCTCATATTCGACATTTTTAAGGGTACGGCCACATAGTTTATATATACCCTGAATATTATTATGTCCAAAGTGCATAACACAGCACTTCGCTGGGTTAAATTTCATCTTATGTGTTGTGGCCCAGTCTCCAATAATGTCTAATTCTGCTTGATATTTTAGTATATCTTCATATGCTCTTATAATGGCACCAACATTGGTGTTGTCAGCAAATTTTGCTATCCATGCATTCCCCAATGTTTTGAGAGAGGACACAAATATATTAAATAGTACAGGGTCCAGTACCAAGCCCTGGGGCACTCCGCTCATGACATCACCCCAGTCTGATGTGAATCCCTTTATGCGCACCCTCTGCCTTCTCATACCCAGCCATGCTCTAATCCATTGGATTATTTGGGATGATACACCTATATCCTGTATACTCTTAAGTAGGCCATCATATGGGACCAGATTGAAGGCCTTAGAAAACTCAAGGTAGACAACATCCACTGGTAGTCTATCCTCAAGAGCCTTGCTCACAGTCTCGAAGAAGCTCAACAGGTTAGTCTGGCATGACCTCCCCCACACAAACCAATGCTGTGTAATATCTATATATCTGTTGGTCAGGATATGATACTTCAAGTAACCTTTAATATATTCTTCCATCATCTTACTTAAAATACAAGTAAGGCTAATGGGCCTTTAATTTTCATCATTTGTTTTTAGCCCATTCTTATATATAGGTGTAACATATGCTGTATTCTAGGCCTGTGGAGTCACCCCTTGCTTAAGGGATTCCTCAAACAATATCCCTATGGGTCCAGACCACTCATCTGCCAGCTCCTTTAGTATACGTGGGTGAACCCCATCAGGCTCATGTGATTTATTGATTTTAGGTCTGACTAGTTTGTCTCTAAGTGTAGATTGAAAATCTATCTCACATGGGATATTGTTAGTGTCATTGTTACATAGACCTATACTATTAGTGGTCTTTAAAACACATAACAAGTGTTTATTAAATATGTCAGCCATTTATTTTTTATCTGAGATAGTGTCTCCACCAGAGATAATTGGCCCTAGCCTTGATATGCTATTTCTTGCGTTGTTAATGTAATTACAAAATGACTTTTGATTTTGGTGTGCTATGTTGGCTACTCTATCCTCCTCATTAGCTTAAGCTGCTTTGATCCATGTTTTACATTTTTTTTGCTGCCTTCTTAAATTTAGACCATTTAGATACATTTGGACTTTTTCAGTATTCCTGGTAGGCCTGTTTCTTTTTATTGATAAGTTTCTTAATGGCGGAGTTGAGCCAAATGGGGATCCTACCCTGGGAGTTGTATATTTTTTTTCTGGTACATACTGAGTAGTACAATACATCAATTTTATTTTGATAGCACACCAAATCTGTTGTACATCTAATCCATTAAGGTCATTTTCCCAGTTCCATCCTTTAATGTAGGTCTTCATATCCTTATAGTTTGCTCTGTTCCAGCACTTAATCCTAGTCCATCCTTTAGCTATTGGTTCTATCCCTGATATAACAAATTTGATCATATTATGGTCACTTTGACCCAGTGGCTCCCTAATTGTACAATATGAACAAGTGTGCAGAAAATGTTAGAATTCTGCACACAAGGGGCTGGATATTCAAAAGGGTTGCGCCATGCGCAATAGGGTTGCGCCAGCGCAAGTCCAAAACTGCGCCATACTGCGATATTCAGCGGGAGGCACTTGCACCACCGAAAACATGCTGAGCAGCAGCGCAATGCAAATGAAGGCATGAGCAACCGAAGGGGGTGGATCCATGCATAAAGAGAGCAATGCGATATTCAAAGGCTTGCTCAATGCTCAATAGCGGAACAGCCGGAAGGTGCGCCACAGCGGAAATGAGCCAAGATAAAAAGGCTCAAGGAAGACGCGCAAGAATGCTACAGGGATGCCAAGTGAGCCAGGGAGAGAGAGAGGCAGCAAGAGGGAGAAAGAGGGCAGGCCAGGGAGTGGTCAGGCAAACATAAGCAAGGGAAGGTGTGTGGGCCACAGGCTGCAGAGGCCAGCAGGTGTACCCGGTGCAGTGGAGGTAGCAGTCAGGACAGCGGGGGTAACAGACCAAGATCAGCCAGGGGGGGACACAAGCCAGGGAGATGGACAGTGCCAGCTTCCACATGGAAGCTGTAATGAGGGGGGTGAGAAGGCATGCTGCAGGGGGATGTGGCTGTGGAAGGGCCCGTTGGCGGTACGCCCCCAACAGGCAGTACCGTGCCCGCATCAGCTTTGAGCTGTACACGGATGTAGAGATCATGGGCCGGTACCACCTGAACAGGGCAATACTGAGGCGGCTCTGTGAGCTGTGCAGTGATGTGATGCAGGAACCCTCACGACGGAGTCACGCTCTGTCAGTGGAGACCAAGGTGACAGCCTGCATGTGCCTGCTCACCACAGGCACCTTCCAGAGGCTGACAGGGGACACCACAGGCATCACACAGTCAGCCACGTCACACATCCTCACCCAATTCCTCAGCGCACTGCTGCCACATACTGCGGAGCACATCCATTTCCCCAGCACCGTGGCAGAGCGTACAGCAAACATGCAGGAGTTCCACAGGGTAGCACGTATGCCTGGCGTGCTAGGGGTGATAGACTGCACCCATGTGGCTATTCGCACACCACCTGGCCCTGATGGGGGCTGCCTACAGAAACAGGAAGGGATTCTCGAGTGTCAACTGCCAGGTGGTGTGTGATGCCAGTGGGCGCATAATCAATGTCTGTGCCACACACCCTGGCGGAGCACATGATTCCTTCATATGGCATCAGTCCGCACTGTGCCATCGATTTGAGAGTGGGAACATCCCCACAGGCCATCTAGTGGGTGAGTACACATGTGGGAATGGCAATGTTGGGTCAAGGGTGGGAAAGCCACAGGTGCCATGATAGTGGCATACAGGGATGTGGGGCGAAATGGACCTGAACATGTCACTAATCACCACCATCTCCACACAGGTGACTGCGGATACCCACTCCGACCCTGGCTGCTCACACCCTACCGGCATCCCACGACCCCATCGCAGCTATGCTACAATGAGGCACATGCCGCCACACGCAACATCATAGAGCGGGTGTTTGGGATGCTTAAGGCACGATTCCGATGCCTAGACACCTCTGGCAGTGCGCTACAGTACAGCCCCTCAAAGGCCTGTGTGATATTCCTGGCCTGTTGTATCCTGCACAACATGGCCAAAGACTGTGGGATAGCTGTACAGGTCGAGGAGGGAGACAGCGATGGGGACACCGGTGACACCGGTGATGATGGTGATGAGCAGCCCCCCCTTGGATGGCAGGACCCCCGACTGATCCGGCAGGCCCAGCTGCACCGGGACACCATCACAGAGGAGCATTTTGCATGACACAGGTAAGTCAAGGGGCCATGTGCAACCAACACTGTCTAGGCGCAACCCACAGGCACACAGGGTAACACACCAGGGGTGCATGACGGCAAGGGGAGTGGAAGGGTCCAGGCGCAAAAACACACCTTCAGGGAGGGGTGAATAGTTATGTGCTATATGGACACACACACACACACACCAGGCACAAAGCATACATGGGCAGGTGCACAGCAGAGCAGGAAAAGACATGGCAAACACACAGATCCACGGACCACCCACACCACCTGTACTGTCCAAGTACGTGTGTCAGAAGCTGGGCACCCTTGCACCTTGGTGTACAGTACAATGCAGGCATCATCATGCACACACACCTGTGGACAGCAGTCAGGTGGGTGTGCAGGTGGTCCATGTGTCGGCGTGTTGGGCAGGGCACCCACACCAGTGCACTGCCCACCATGACACACATTGCACACAGGGCAGCACCAGACAGGGCCCGCACTGGGAGACAGGTCAGTCAGGTGGCACTGTGCCACGGCCACCTCAGATGCTTGGGCGGCCCCGCCGTGACCCAGCAGCACTGGCAGGCTGAGCATGGGCCACATGGGGTGGCACCAACGTACCACCAGGGGTCCCACTGCGCGAGCGCGACCTCGCCTGCACAAGGGTCTGCAGCATGCCAAACATACCTGCACCAGGTGTGCTCGGGATGCCCTCAAGAGAACCCGGGCGTCAACAGGCTGGGTGTCGCATGACGCTGGGAACATGGAGTGGAGAGCATACTGTGTGGGGTGTGCGGTACAGAGGCACCTGACTGTGTGCCCAATGTGGCTGGGTCAGCCTGTCAATGGCGGTGGTCACATCCATCCACATTTGGACCATCTCTGCAAGGATACTTGCATTGTCACTGCTGTGCCATTCCACAGCCATGCACAGTGCCTCCACGGACATTGCAACCTGCATCTGCTGCTGTACCGATGCCCACAGCAGGCAGGTGTGCTCATCAAATGGGTTGTCTGCCTCATCGGCAATCTCTCCCCCAGGGTGTGGAAGGCCCTGATGCTCAACACCTCTTGAGGGTGGGCGCTGTTCACCAGGACCAGGTATGGCCATGGCAACAGGTGGTGTGCATGGGCCACCGCTGAACCCTGTACCCCCAGACTTGGTGGGTGACTGCTGCTGCTGCCCCCCTAACTGCTGTGCCCCAGGGTCCAGTCGTTCCACCGCTGTGTCTGCAACAGTGCTAGAGGCCTGCACAACCACCGGTGCTGCCCTACTGGTGCTGACAGGCACAGCCTGGGACTGTGCTGACGTGCTGGCACACACGTTGGAACCAGCTAGGTCCAGGGGCACATGCTGTCCTGCTGTGTGTCCGTCATGTGACACACATGTGTCACTGCCCATTGCAGTCCTTGCATCATCAAAGGTGCAGGTCCGTGCAACAGCCACAGTCACAGCGTGCTGGCATGCCTGCATGCCAGACTGCTGGGACACAGGATGTGCACCCCCACACCTGACTCACCGACACCCGAGATGGCAGCCAGACGTGCACACTGCTGCAGAGCAATCTGGCTGGATGCAGAGGTGGATGGACCTTCCTCCAACTCCGGCAGGTCATCCACACCACTTGGACCCACCACCACTGTCCCATGCAGCTGCACAGGATCTGTAACAGAAAGTGAGAACATGTTAGTGCATGTGATCACCTTCCCCCCCACCACCACTACCATGTCATACCATGCAGTGCTGGGCTTCCACCTGTCTGGAAGCCACCTCCAGGTACGCCCTCGATGGCACTACGCTGCATAGATGCAGCCAGACGGTCCTCCGCCGGGGTCAGCTGCACCACCTCTGGCTGGCCCCCGCCCATGGCTGTGCACGCTGCCCTGAGGGCTGCCACCTTCTCCTTCACTCGTCGTTTGTCGGTCCCCATCTTCTTTTTGCATTCCTGCATGGAATGCTGGTGGCTTCTGTGCAGGTTTATGGCACGTATTACCTCCACCCATGCAGCAGCATGGGCCTGCAGGGTGCCCCGCCGTCCACTGAGAAGTGGCTCCACTTCCAGGTAGGCCTGGAAGAGTGCCTCAGTCTCAACCTTTGTGAAGTTTGGCATCCACTTTCACCCACCATCATCGTCATCACCCGGTCCTTGTTCAGCCATTTCGGTCTGTATGGGTGGAAGTGGACACCTGTCACTGTGCAGTTTACAGCATTATCCCATGAGCATAGCCCAGAACATCACACAGCATGTAACTCACCTCTCAGCTGCAGTAACCGAATCTGGCCACCGCAGACCACTGTCGCACATTTATAGCGCAATGCGTGCAAATTAGGTGTGGAGCAACTTTAATGAGATGCAAATAGTGCCACTGCACCTTTGAATGGCTGATCAGTTGATTTGCATATGTCGGCTGAATATCGCGCTGTTGTGCTTTGCGCAATAGGGTTGATCCTGCTGAACCAATGGCGCATGTCTGTGACTACGCAGTACACCACATTGTGCATGCCCGGGTAGCTTATGCAGGTGTCTGCCATGCTGCTGACATGCTGTGCGTGATGAACAGTGCAGGACACGGCCACCATTGTGCCAGTGGCACTGCAGCGCTGGTCACCTCATAGCGCTGTGGCACAACTGCGCAATAGTACACTGAGGCACTGGCACGCAAGTGACCGATTGCACAGGACGTGTAGACATCCGATGGCGCTGTGCGTGGCCTTGCGCCACAGACCCCTGACCTTGTGCCCAACCTTTGCCCCCTGGTGCTGTTTGTCTGGCATGTGTACGGCTCTGTCGCTCTGTTCGGTGACAGTGCGATGTGAACCGACGGTGCTATACGAACAGCGCGATAGGAACTAATGGTGTTCTATTGCGCAACATTTCCATGTGGGGTTGCTGTGCAGCGGGATGCCATATTGCCTACTATACAACTCCAGTAATGGCACGCAGGAGAACTCCACAGTGGAGTCCATTGGAGGTGGCCAACCTGGTGGCTGTGGTGGAGCCTCACTTTGGGCCACTGTTTGGGGGAGAACCCCTCAACATGGCACGCACCCATGTGTGGCAGCAGGTGGCCACTGCACTGGAGCAGGTCACAGGGTGGTGCAGGATGGCAGAGCAGTGCAGGCACCGCTATAGTGACCTCCGCAGGAGGGAGCAGGCACTGCTGGAATGCCTCAGGTCCCGTGCCAGGAGGGGCATCGTGCCTAGGCCAGGTGGGTGACCCATCTATGCACCTGTATTGTCCGTAGGGGTGTGACTGTGTATTGGTGGCGGTGCATGGGGGAGGGGTCTACCATGGTTGGCTGTGTCAGTGTGTGCAGGTGTGTGATGCATGGGTCTGGCTGTGTGGGCAGGCACATTCACTGGGGCAGGGGGCTGTCTGCTTTGGGTTCACACTGATGTGTTTCTCAACATTTGTCCCCCACAGGCGTGGAGGAGCAGAGGCAGGCCCGGGCTGAGGAGGGCCGTGGCGGGGCACAGGTGGCAGCCAGAGGTGGCATGATGGTTGGGCCACAGCGGCAGCAGCAGCAGCAGCAGCAGCAGCAGCCACAGCTGCTTGATGAAGGTGAGTGTCACTACATCATGGATGCTATTGCATGCTGGTGGAGGGGGGGCATGACCACCAGCCATGGACAACACAACCATGCACGACACAGGTGACAGTCATCACTGTCCAGTGTCACTGCATGTCTGTGTGTGCGTCACTGGTGGTTCATGCATGCACTGGGCACATGGCTGTGGAATTAGCATCCCACCACATAGCCACGTCACTTGACAGCCTTGGTTGTGCTGTGATGGACATGGGCAGTGTGTGTGTGCAGTGGTACACATAGCTGGTGTTGCCTGGTTGGGCGTGTCTTGTGCACAGTCACTGTGGGTCGGTGCATACCATCACAGGTGCAGGGCACTTGGCTATATGCCTTGCATGATGGGTGGGGTTCAGGGATATGGACAGTCACAGCCATTGACTCTGTTCCCTTGTCCTAGGTATCCAACTCCTGCGACGCATGGAACGTTCCCTACAGCGGCTGACGCTGGTGTCGATTGCCACTCTTGACATTCTCATCAAAATGCAGCGTCATGGCGTGAGGTGCCGTAGGAGGCCCCGGGACCAGCAACGGGCAGCAGGAGGGCAGCCTGCCAGGTGCTAGCTGCACATCACCTTCCCACTTCACCCATCCCTCACACCCTGCCTTTCCTCTCCCAGTTGTTCACCCCTTCCCCTTACCCACCCCTACCTTGTACCCCTACCCCCCTCTTGTATTGTAAATATGTAAATAGTTCTGTTTGTTCCCTTTGGTGTTGTACATTTATTGGTTTGAATATATATATATTTTGATATGAATACTGTGGTGGTCTCTGATTTGCAGCTGGCTATGGGTGCTCGATTGCAGTGGTGTGCATGGCATCTGGGGTGGTATTGTCCTGGGTATGTATGTGTGTGTGTGTGCATGGGGAGGTGTCTCTGGTGTGGGAGTGGCTTTCAGTCGGTCTTGCCGTCTGCTGCCGCCCACTGCTGGGTGCTCATGGTGGGTCTGGCTTGTATGGTTCTGTGGTACACGAGGTTGCAGTGTGCCGGGGGGGATGCATGGGGATTCCTGCAGTGACAGTCACTGCACATGGGTGTTGTCTTGGGGTCACAGTGTAGGGTTGCTATACACAAGGGGGGGCTGCTGTGCACTGTGGTTGTCGACCCCCTGTGTGGCAGTCTCAGCCTGCCAGTGGGTGTGCTGGGGCAACATGGCCCTGCTGTGCTTTGTTGGCTTGTCCCCATGGGCTGGTGGATATTCCGTCCCTCCCCCAGTGATGCTGTGCTTAGGGTGTGGGGGTGTATTGTTAGTTCTGCAGTGTGTTCCTGTGCCCATCTGTGGCATGGGTGGTGGGCCCCAGCCTACCTCCCTGGTTGTGCAGTTCCATTGCTCTGCTGCTGGGGGGCTCTCTGCTTGCGCCATGGCACCTCTGGACTGCTCAGCTGGGCTGGCCTTGTTGAGCTATGACGCATCATATCTGCTCAGCTTCCCCTTCCTGGTTGCGCTATGGCGCAGGTTGTGCGATATTCAGATGTTGGCTGGATGCGCAATTGGCCTTGCTCCATGTTTGAATATCGCATCTATTGTGCATGTGCGCAATGGACTTGTACTTGCTCCTGCTCTTGTGCACATTGTGGGTGCAGTTTGAATATCTGGCCCAAGGTGATGTCGAGACACAAGTGCAAAAACACAATTTGGTCAGGATTTGAAAAATTACAGCTGTCACATTAATGTGGGCCTGTGAAGAAATGTCTATGTTGAAAATCTGGGGACAAAATATTGAAAATTACCAAAGTTACAAGCCTGCATTCATAAATTTCAACTTAGGCTTATAACTTTGCTGTTTTTTTTAATATATTAACCCTAATTTTTCAACATAGTGATCTTATGACCCCATCTAATGAACAAGGGAGGAGAAAATTTTCAGCTCCTGCCTCAAAGGTGACTTTGTGCGGTGACCACAAAATCATCTTGTGGGATGTGAAAACATGTTTGTCCAGAATTTGAAAAATGATAGCTGTCAGATTCATGAGTTGTGGTGAAGAAAGGGTTATGTTGAAAATTTAGGGTCAAAATATTAAGAATTATCATAGTTACAAGCATGCATTTGTAAATTTCAACATATGCTCATAACTTTGTTGTTTTTTTTCAATTTTTTTTACACCGGATTTTCAACATAGTCTTCTTATAACCCCACCTCCCAAGCAAGGACAGACTAAATGTTCAGTTCCTGCCTGAAAGGTGATTTCAGGCAGAAACCACAAAAATCATCTTTTGGGACAGATACGCCTAATTTCACTGCCATTGTTCATAAGGAGGGGTCCCAAAAAATGCATGTTGACAATTTGCAGCACAAATATTCAAAAATGACTAAGTTATGCCACTAAGGTCAAACCCCCATTTAAACACATTGCACCACGTGTCTGATTTCCTTAATTCATTGTCCAGCATTGAAGAGTGAAGATGTGTCTGAAGTCCAAAGAGGATTGCAGTGTTGTACCCCCCAGTGGGTAAATAAGGACTTGGGGGTGGGTACTGAGTGGGAGGGTCGACTGGGAGGACAGTAACAGAAGCAACAGACATTGATGGATGGTTTCCTTTCTTACAGGGTTTAAAAAAACTGTGAGGGTCAGTTTTCTTTATTTCAGGTTGTGACACTTGGGGATTGGGAACCCCCTAGTATTGGTGTTATGTTTGGGGGGAGTGAGGAGGTGGGTACTGAGTGGGAGGACTGGATGGGGGAACAGTAAGGGTGGGGCAGACACAGACATCGATGGATGGTTTTCTCTCTTACAGGTTGTAATTCAACTTCAGCAGGCTGATCATGACAGATCAGCTGCTTAGAATCACCAGAATGCCTGCTCCAAGACTACTCCACATATGTTGGAAAGAGGCTTTGAACTGGAGGGACAGAGGGTGTAACCAATCTGGTAGGCTCTTTAAATTTTATAGGATTCTCAGGCAATATGATTTGGACTTTATGGAAGTATGTCAAAAATATATTACTCAGTCAAAAATATAAAGCTTATATCAAAAAAATTTGAAAATGTTCACATCCATAGGGATCTTGAAAAAATCAGGCACTCTAAATTCTCACCCTGGTTAGCTCAAAATTATGCCAGACGTGCTTTGATATATTATTTGGATTATTTCACTGACTATGACACAAGGAGGCTATATACCTTATACAGATCTGAACTTTTTCCCAGTAACATTCTAAAAATCAGTACAATGTTGCATATAATATTGAAGATAAGACATGCAGCTGTGCTATCCACAATTATTAAAATCTCTTTCATGTGAATTTTGAATATAATTGGTATAGTAAGGCCAGGAAAATATGGCTTGCCTCATTTTTGAATACAATACAGACCAACAATATGCAAGACCTTTTGGTTATTCTTTTCACTACAGAAGATAACTATATTATATCCAAAATATATGGTCATAAATAAAATACAACTTATGAACTGGTGACCAATAATCAAGGAAGCTGATTGGCTGAGATGTTTTTGAAGCCATGATGATACCCCTCAAAAACTGCTCTCCTAACAAAATGTTTGCTGGGAATGTGCATGTCGAACACAAATATCAGAGATTAATCAAGGTAAACTGTTACGTATTGGATTTACTTTTTTTTAAACTATTATTTTTTATTAGGGTTTCAAGTGAAAATACAGAGACAGAAACATAAATTCCTTAAACATTTAGGACAAGGATAACACCCTTGAACATAGAACAAATTGATATATTGAGTACAATGTAGTGACTACAGTTTAGTTAATCACTAAGAACTAAAAAACTACAAAAAGTACCCCCACCAAGCAACAAAGTTGGAGCACCAAATTCATAAGTAAGAGAATGTCTTTGCAGCAGTACTGGACAGCCCAGCCTAAGCTTGATTTGTCCATCATACTGAACTGACCTTTGCCCTTTGGGGAGAAGCCCATTGGAGATAATCCTATAGGGACAGGCCATCCTCTTTGGTAATTGTCTTAAAGCTTCCTGAACCAGGATATATAGGCATGTTACCCCTTCTTGGTTGCTTATAAATTTGAAAAAAGAAAGCCACCAGTCCTTAAACCTGTCTGTAGGCAGAGATATTTCATTTTTTTGTTGACCGGATAAGTGCACTAGACAAATCCTGTCTATTTTCAGGCACAACCCGGGGAAGGGGGATACAGATGAATGCTTAATGACCTTGAACCAGATTAAGCTGTTGGTAGTATTTTTAGTGAAAGAGGGAAATTTGGCCAGGATACCGGGGAAATTCCCCTACTCTTTTTGATAAGTGCCATGGGATCTTTAACATCCACCTGAACTACCACCAATCCAGGCAGATGGGACCTCGGTTTAAGGTCTCATCTGAAAGACGGCACCTCAGAAGTGCAGCACCCCTCTCATGCTGCACTACAGTGTCAGTACTGGGATATTAACCCAAGTGCCAGATGTGGGAACTGAACCCACAGCCCTCTGATCTCCCGGCCTCAGAGGCAAGTGTGCTACCTACTGAGCCACTGACACTGCTACCTACTGAGCTGTCAATTTTTCCATATCTTTGACTTGTTGGCAACAGGCAAGCCACTGCCTGACCCCAGGTGGTTTGTCAGAAAGTCATTGTCTAGTAATGGCCTTCTGAGTGGCTGAGTTAAGTATATTAAACAGGTATTTAGTCCTCATGCTGTGAACTCCTGAAGGAAACTCTCCCAGCTGGAATACCTGACACTGGTCAGGGATTTGAGTTTTCAGTATAGCACTAATGTGGTGACGGACCTTCTCCCAGACATTTTTGATCTTGGGGCATCCTCAAAAAATTTGTTCATGACTGCCAGTTTGGCCACATCCTCTCCAACATCTGTCAGAGGGAAATCTCCCATAGTGTTTGCTTATAACAGTTAAAAAATCTTGTATTAACTTGCCATCTGAACTCTCTCCACTGAAGGGAAGCAGTGGTCCTATGTGCTTGACCCCAAATTTGGTCCCACTTTTTTGGATGCAGTGTCACTCTAGCCTCACCGCCCCACTTCTGTTGTATTACAATTCAATCATCAAAGTTATCCTCCCTGCACAGTCTTTAGAGCTGTGAGATCAGGTGTTTTTTCTGCCTGTTTCCTCCAGCAGCCATGAGCAAAACTCTACCAGTGGATGGATGGCAGTTTTCCCAAAAGATCCCCCACCTGCAGCCAGAGGTCAAGTAGCATCTACTCTGCAGATAACAATAGAAATCTTTGTGGAGCAGGCCAAATTTGTCTTGAAGTTGGTTGTAACTTTTTAGTGTGTACCCGGTATAAAACTGGGCCATCCTAACTAAGCCTTATTTACCCCATTGTGTATATGTTGGACTGTCTCTTCTGGGTGGGAAATCTCTACATACTCTAATGGCCATTAGTCTGCACACTCATTTTCTAGTTTCAAATTGTGCAATACCTCCATCCTGGTGGGTATTAATGTTTTGAGACAGAGAGTGGGGAGGGCTCTAACTATTTTAGAGTCCCATTTATTGAAAATGATATTTGCTAGGTCAGTAGGGCCCATAAAATATTTTTCCATCTGAACACAACTTAAGGGTTGGCTACCTCTATTGCAGGCTGCCAAAAATGTAATTCTCCTGCCCTGTGGTGGGTCTTTAAATCTGGAATCCCTAACTTGCCCTTACCCTTATCAAGGCAAAGAACAGTCCATTTCAGTCTTGGTCTCTTCCCACCCCAGAAACATTTTTTCACAATTGTGTGAATAGTGGTCCAGAACAGCTTGGGGGAGGAGGTGTATGGGTATAGTATCAAATAAGAAGAGCATGCGGGGAAGAATATTCATGCATACCGATTCTGATTGTCCTGTTATAGAGAGTGGCAAAGCTGCCCATCTGTTGCAGTCCTAACATATGCTTTCTATTAATTTAAGATGGTAGGCTTACTATAATTTACTTAGGTGGGCGTTGATCTGCACTCTTAAATATTTAAAACTTTTGGTGGACCATTTTAAATTTGTCAGTTTCCTGGTTTCCAGGGCGACTGGGGATCCTATAGATAGGATTTCAGATTTAGTTTCATTAATGTTAAAACCTGAGATTTTGCCATAATCAGCTAAGAGAGATATCGCTTTAGAGAGTGTTGTGGCAAGATCTTGTATATAGAGGACAGTATCGTCCACTTAAAGGGATATGTGGTTACTGACCAACCCAATTTTAATACCAGTGATGTCTGGACTATATCGAAAGACCTCAGCCAGGGGCTCAATGTTGAGTGCAAATAGAAGTGGGGAGAGTGGGCAGCCCTGTCTGGTTCCTCTCTTTATAGGAAAGGTTGTTGCCAGGACCCCATTAGCTGAATCCGGGCCAATGGCTTGCTATATAGAGCTGAGATCCACGCCTGGAATTTATCTCCAAAATTAAACTTGTACAAAACCGCATCAAGAAATTTCCATTCTAGGTGGTCAAATGCCTTTTTGGCATCTAATGCCACAACTACTCCCTGTCGCATCACCGGTCCACTGTGCATGCTGGCTATGATGGTCAGCAGCTTGTGTATATTGTCATGGAGGAGCCTTCATGAAATGAACCACACTTAGTCTGGGTGTAACAACTGCGTTATAACCATTAGTAGGCGATTGGCTGTCATCCTAGCAAAGATTTTAACATCTGTGTTTAGCAAGGAACTTAGTCTATATCCTCCACAGGTAGAAGTATCCTTACCAGAGTTCAGTGGCATCATAATTAAGGCTCTCACCAATGAATCTGGACTGGCCAATGGGGTATGAGATCCATTACACACCTGAAGAAATAGTGGAGTCAGTTCAGGATGGAATTTCTTATAATACTCTGCCACAAAGCTGTCTGGGCTGGGACATTTATTATGTTTGAGGGGTTTTATTTATTTCATTATGTTGATTGTGCATGCGCAAGAAACTTGTTGCGACAGGTTTCTCCAGAAGCAGGTGGTGGAGGCACGGCGCTGTTGTGGCCAATGCCCCCACAGCCTGCAAAGGCTTGCCCCGCTTCCCCCAATGCCATGGCATGCTGCTGCTGACACTAGTTCAGCCAGCATGCCACAACTTTCTAAAAAATCAGCTGCTGCAATCAGGGGCCGCCTCGTCATTGCAGCGTCAGCCATCTACTGCAGTGAGGGAGTGACCCGTCATTGCAGGTTGGGATGTAAAACCCTTGAGATTGTTTGTGAACATGGCGGTGGCTTGCCGTCATGTTCACAAACAATATAACCCCCCCCATGTGTAGTTGCCGATGGGGGCCCCAATCCTCATTGGCTTTGGTGCTCTTTTGTTGCCTATGGGGGAGCCCACTCCCCGATGGCATTCTGTGCCCCCCCGCTTTTGTTCCTGCCAACGGGTGCCCAATCCCGTCGGCTGTAGTGTTCCCCTGTTTGTTTTGTTGCCGATTGTATTCCACTCGTCAGCATTCGGTTACCCCTTTTTGTTCCTGCTGATGGGGTGCCCAACTCGCCGGCATAATGATACCCCAGCCCCCGCCTTTGTCGATGGGGTGTCCAATCCCCGTTGACTACTGCTGCCCCAGTCAAGACAGCCTCTGCTGGCACACTGGGAGCCCACCTCAGTGTGCCAGATGCCCCTGCAAATTAAAAAACGGTCCCGCGACGTCTGTTTTTTTTTTAAATCCTGGAAAAAAGGAAACTGTCCCTCGGCGCTCACCCTGCTTCCCGCCAGCAACCCGCACCCAACCACTGCATGCCCTGCCTCCCCACACCCCCCTCACCCCACACTTACCTCCAGACTCCGGCGCTAAGATCTTCGGTGGACCGGGAACACGTTTGCACTCTTCAAAGCCGACCGCAAAATGAAGAAATGGCGGTAAGCTGTATAATGTAATACATAGGGTTTTTTCAACTTTACTGCATATCTTGGGCATTTTTGGGAATTTTTCCACCAAATGTTCAACATGGGGTTTTTGGGACCCCTCCTCATAAATTCTTGAGCTGTCATGGCGTTAATTGGTCCAGAAAGGTGATTTCGTGGTCACTGCGTGGATTCACCTTTTGGGGCTGATTAATGAAACGACAGTGCCAGTGTTCATTAGGTGGGCTCTCAAAAAGCCTATGTTGCAAATTTGGTGGAAAAATCAAAAAAATGACTGTTTTACGAGCGTACACTGCGCAGTTGCTACGCACACGCGTAACTTCGTGAGTTTGCAATATTTTCTAGCCAGATTTTCAACATTGGCATTTTGTTACACCTCCTTGTTAACAATATGGCTGTCATTGTTCACATCCTGGCAGAAATGTGTTTTCGCGCTTCCGGTGCAGAATAGTGTGGTTGCTGTGGGAAATCAGTGTTCGGGACAGAGCAAAAAAATGACAGTGCCACTGTTCATGAGTAGAGGTCCTGAAACGGCTATGTTGAAAATTTGGTAATGATACTCCATAAAATGACTGTGTTATGAGCGTGCATTGCACAGTTTGCATGCACGCTCGTAACTTCGCAAATTTATAATATTTTCACTCCAGATTTTCAACATTGCCATTTTCCCACACCTGCTTATGAACAGTAAAGCTGTCATTTTTCCCATCCTGGCCAAAATGTGTTTTTGCACTTCCAGCGCAGAATACAGTGGTCGCTGTGGGAAATCACTGTCCGGGACAGATTAAGAAAATGAGAGTGATACTGCTCATGAGCAGAGGTCCTAAAATGCCTATGTTGAAAATGTGGTGATAATAGCTCAACGAATGATCGTGTCTAAGTGTGTGTTGCACTTTCCACTCACCCTGTAACTTCACAGATTTGTAATATTGTCAGGGCTACATTTTCACCATTGGAATTTTCCCACACCTCCTTATGAGCAGTACAGCTGTCATTTTTCACATCCTGACCAAAATGCGTTTTCACAGTTCCAGCGCAGAATAATGCGGTCGCTGTGGGAAATCACTGTTTGGGACAGAGTAAGAAAATGACAGTGGCACTGTTCATGAGCAGAGGTCCTAAAATACCTATGTTGAAAATTGGGTGACGGAATTCCGTAACATGACTGTGTTACAAGCGTACATTGAACTGTTTCCACACACCCTTGTAACTTCGCAATTTTGTACTGTTTTCACCCCACATTTTCAACAGTGGCATTTTTCCACACCTTCTTATGAACAGTACAGCTGCCATTTTTCACATCGTGGCTAAAATGTGGTTTTGAACTCCTGCATCAAAATAGCACAGTCGCTGTGAGAAATCACTGTGTGAGACACATTAAGATCGAACGAGTGAGAGGGGGGAGTGACCGCGCTCAACTGAGCTGTGTCAGGACTGCTGTGGATTTGTTTGTGGGCAGAGAAAGGGCCCAACGCAAGAGCCCAGTACAAAAGGGCAGCCTGCAGCAGTGGGAAAAACAGAACGAGTGAGGGAGGGGGAGTGAGTGAACTCACCGGAGCTCTTTCAGGACTGCTGCGGATTCCTTTGTGGGCAGAAAAAGGCATCAATGCAGGCAGGGGCCCAGTACAAAAGGCCAGCCTGCAGCAGTGGGAGAAACAGTACAAGCAAGTGAGACAGGGGGACTAAGTGAGCTCAACGGAGCTCTGTCAGGACTGCTGCGGATTTCTTTGTGTGCAGACAAAGGCACCAATGCAGGCAGGAGTCCCGTACAAAAGGTCTGCTTGCAGAGCCAGGACAAACAGAATGAGCGTGTGTGAGAGGGAGACTGAGCAACCTCAACAGAGCTCTGTGGGGACAGCTGTGGATTTGTTTGTGGGCAGAGAAAGGGGCGCAACATAAGAGCCCAGTACAAAAGGGCAGCACTGAGAGAAACAGAACGAGAGAGTGGGTGATGGAGGGGGAGTGAGTGAATTGACCAGAGCTCTTTCAGGACTGCTGCGAATTTCTTTGTTGGCAGAAAAAGGCATCAATGCAGGCAGGGGCCCAGTACAAAAGGCCAGCCTGCAGCGGTGGAAGAAACAGTATGAGCGAGTGAGACAGGGGGACTGAGTGAGCTCAATGGAGCTCTGTCAGGACTGCTGCAGATTTCTTTGTGAGCAGAGAAAGGCCCCAATGCAGGCAGAAGTCCCGTACAAAAGGGCCGCTTGCAGCACCAGGACAAACTGAATGAGCATGTGAGACAGGGGAGACTGAGAGACCTCAACAGAGCTCTGTCAGGACAGCTGCGGATTTGTTTGTGGGCAGACAATGGTGCCAGTGCATGCAAGGGCCCAGTACAAATGGACAGCCCACACTGGTGGGGAAACCAGAATGAACGAGTGAGAGAGGGGGAGTGAGCGAGCTCAACAGAGCTCTATTGTAACTGCTGCAAATTTCTTTGTGGGCAGAAGAAGGCAGCAACTCTGGCAGGAGTGCAATAAAAAAGGACAGCCTGCAGCGGCAGCAGAAACTGAATGAGTGAGTGAAAGAGAGGCAGTCAGCAGACTCAACAGACCTGTGTCGGGACTGCTGCAGATTTCTTTGTGGGCAGCAAAAGCCACCAACAGAGGCAGGATCCCAGTACAAAAGGGCAGCCTGCAGCACCAGGAGACACAGAATGAATGAGTGAGAGGGGGGAGTGAGCCACTTCAATGGAGTTCTGTTGGGACAGCTGCAGAATTCTTAGCGGCCAGAACAAGGTGCCAATGCAGGCAGGAGCCCAGTACAAAACAGCAGCCTGCAGCACCGGACGAAACAGACTGAGTGACTGACAGAGGGCCAATGAGCGTGTTCAGCAGACCAACGCAATCAACATTCGGCATTGACAAATGCTTGTTTTATTTAATGCTAGGGTTACAAATACATTTGAACCAAATGCTGTTATACCAAGCTTTCCTTTTCAGCAAAACATTGTGATAACAAACAGTAAAGGATACAATACAGTGTAGAATAAACAGAGTAAGATACAACAGAAAGTTCAATTTGATAGTACATCATACAAAAACTATATATATATATATATATCTATACATATATATATATATATATATATATATATTTTTTTACATTAAGGAGGTAGGTGAGGACAGGTTATGTGGTGGAAAAACACGCACTATAGGTGACAAAGGTAAGTGAGTGTGGAAAAGAAGGATGGTGATAGAAGCTGGTGTAGACATGGATTATATCATTGTCATAAGTGCTAGGGTCACAGAAAGTGCTGTGGGGAGGGGGAGGAGAGGGTAGAGAGAAGGGGAGGTGTAGATAGGGGGACAGAAGGAACTGCAAATGGGGAGGGGTCGAAATCATGACGAGAGAGAGGGAAGCAGGTGGAGGGAGTAGGTGGGGTGGAGGGGGAGAGGAGAGGGAAAGGGGCAGGCAGCATGGGGACAGCTAGGGTAAGGGAGGAACAAGAACCAGGAGAAAGGATGAAAGGGGTGTTAACCAAGGGTTATGAGAAAGGGTAGTCGGCACGTGGGTCTACAGGGTACAGTTGCACTTACTAATTAGTGAGGAGGAGGCACAGTTTGCATTTGAACAGGCCTAGCTTATACTCATCTATGATTTCAAGAGGGAGGCTATTTAACAAGGATGGGGCACTGGTGTAGAAAGCACACTGAGCCAGGGAGGTATGGCAGAAAGGCACAAGACAAGTAGTTTTGAGGGAACTGCGAGTGAAGCATGAGTTAGGGGTAGCCATCATAAAGGCCTGCATTGAGAGAGGGGGGTGAGGCCAAGGCAGATTTTCTTTGCCAGGAGGCAGGTTTGATAAGCTAGTCTGCCATCAAGATTAAGCCAGTTGGAGTGTTTATAGAGGTCACAGGTATGCATACGCTTACCTGCTCCTGTGACAAGCCTACAGCACTTGTTCAGGCCAGTCTTGACTCTTTTTAGGGTGTTATCTACGGCAGCCCCATAGATGACTAACCCATAGTCAGTTATGGAGAGGATGGCACTAGTTACAGCCTTGCCCATGGCTTCATTGGTCCGGCAGCCGCAATGGTGGTAGAGAACCAATATTCCTGGGGTAATGGTATTTGTGATATGATGTACATGTGAGTGGTAAGAAAGCATGTTGTCAAGGGTAATACCGAGATATTTAAATTGCAGAACTAGATCCAGCAGTTGCTGTTGACTGTTGATGATAGTTAGGGCAGCAGTTTTAAGCTTGCTGTGGGAGTTGTGGAACATCATACCCTTAGTTTTTTAATAATTCATTAGCAATTTGTGCTGCTCAAACCATAACTTGGCTAGGCTGAAGTTCTTCTAGAGGTTCTGGGAGAGAGGGACAGGATCGGTATGTGTAGAGAAAAGGACTGCAACATCAACATAGAGAATCATTTTATTATTGCATGCTGTTGGAAGGTTGTTGATGAAGAGGCTGAATTCCAGTGGGTCAAGGATGGATCCTTGGGGGACTCCCAATTGCGCAGGAAGGCTACATGAGAGAGAGTTAGCAATTTTAACTTTCTGGCTCCTATCCATGAGGTAGCTTTCAAACCACATGGTAACATCAGCTGAGAGGCCAAGGGCAGAGAGGGAGTCCAACAGAAGCTGGTGATTCACGGTGTCAAAGGCCTTGGTCAGGTCAATGTGCACTGCACCAAGTAGATGACCTGAGTCCAGGGCCTTTTGATTGTGGCTAGTAAAATCAAGCAGGGCAATGGCAGTACTATGAGCTTTCCTGAAGAAATCCTGCTGTGGACTCTCTAGACTGTATTTGCTGAGGTGTTCTGATGGCTAGTCTGCAACAATGCACTCAAGTACCTTGGAGAGTGGAGGTAAGATAGAGATTGGGTGATAATTGAAATGTAGGGACCTATCACTGCTTTTATGCACTGATGTGATAATGGCAGATTTCCAGAGCTGGGGGAACTGTCTGAGGGAGAATGACTGGTTTAAGAATTTATTGAGGGGGTATAAGATGACATCAAGGGAGAGAGAAAGTAGCTTGAGATCCAGGTGAAACTTGATTTACTTAAAACCTTTTGAAGGCATTTCCTAGCTTCAGCAAGGGGCAGTCTCCTAAAATAGAATGGAGGGGTATTACTGGGGTGGTCAATATTACCACTGGGGCAAGGCGGGGTGTGGTCAAAGAAATTAGGGGGAAGCACAATGCTAAGATCAGTAAATGTTCGATTAAAGGCGTTGGCAATTTCATTGTGATCCTGATTGACAGTTCCTTGTACCGCAAGCATGGAGGGGGAGGATTAGTTGGGTTTACCTGTAAGGCTTTTGATGTTATCTCAAAAGGATTTACTGTTACCCTAGGTGTTTGCAAGCTTGTGCCTATAGTATTTGTGTTTGGCACTGCGTATTGCTTTGGTGCACTGATTCCTGACAGCATTGTAGTGCTGCAGGTCTAGCTGTTGTCTCGATACCATTGCATAATGCCAGAGATTATCCCTGTTCTTCATCATGGTAATGAGCTCAGGGATAATCCAGGGGTTGATGGAGGATCTTGGTTTTCCTTTTCTAAGTTGGTGAAGTTGTTGCAGACTACATTAAACCTGGTAATGAAGTAAGTAAGGGCATGATCAATACTATACATGGAGTCGAAAGGTATACAGTTAATCTTCATTAGAGCATCAAGGAATTGGGGAAGTTTGCCTTTTTTTGGATACGTCTGTGATAGAATGTAGCCTTAGGTTTGGGTGCCTTTTTCGACCATCGGCAGATGACTGGTGAATGCTCACTAAGGGCGTCAGGTAGTTCTTCAGTGTTAGTGATTCTGTTAGGGTGGGAGGTGAGGATCAGATCTAGAATGTACTAGTACCAGTCTTATAGTTGAGCCTTGTGGGGGTAGTGACCATTTGGGTGATATCTATGGTGGCAATAGCATCCTTGTAAGGGTCAGCATCAGGCACCAGCCAGTTAACACTGAAGTCACCCATTACAATTGTCTCACTGTGGTGGGTGTGGCTGCCAAAAAGTCAGTGACCATTTCAAAGCCAGCAACTTGATCACGTGGGGGGTGGTATATATGAATATCATGTTGGGGGATTTACCTTGCTGGCCAAGTATTATTTTAATTGCAAGCACCTGAGCATTTTTTGCAGAAGGAGTTAGTGGGTGCATTTGCCCTTTAAGTGTATTTCTCAGACAAATGACGTACACGCCACCACGCTTGCCAATGTGGTCGAATCTGAAGATGTCATATCCTGGAGTGGATATAGCATTATCAGAAACCTTGGGGAGAGCCAAGTTTCGTTAAGGGTTATGACATCAGATTTATGCTGCTACACCCAGATTTTAAGGGCATCAAGCTTGGGTAGCAAGCTACAAATGTTCATAGATGCAAGAGTAAGGGACCCTAGTTTGCAGTTTTGGTATCTTGATGTTGCAGGAAGGCAAGGGTTTGGGTGAATGTTCCCATCGAGTAGTAGGAGAAGGAGCCCAATTCTTGCAAGATAATGTGCAAGGAGCCTTGCAGCTCTACACTGCCTCCTTCTGAAGGGTTTATTTGAAGGAATGTTATTACAACGGGTGAGAAACTGAAAAAGAGAGGGGTATTCCAGCAGGGTGTGGTGGTAGCTCAGGTCTATAACTAGTAGGCATGTATGAGTAAACAGGTTTGTGTTGTCTTTTGAGACAGGGTACTACAGGGGCTATAACTCTGTATTGGGGGTAATGAGATTGCTGGAGAGAGGGAGCTGAGTAACTGACATTAATTGGGATGAGAAAGAGAAGAAGCCTGAGTGGAGTATATGTGCTATAATTCATGTCGAGGTAGTACAGGTTGTGCGAGCTGAGGGTATGCAGAAATTGGTTCAGAAATTGTGTGAGTTGTAGGTACAAGAGAAGACCACTAGATGGTAGGAGAACTAAAATTTCTAAAAATCTCAGGTTGTGCCAAAGAGGTCTAATTCCAGGCACAGAGCAAAGTCAAAGTTATAGCAGAAAAATGCTTGGCTAGCTGCAGCAAAGGTATTCAGGTAACTGCAGAGCTTCTGCCAATGGGAGAGGGAAAGGCAAAAGGAGGAAGGGGCATACACATATTTAATAGAGGCTGGGGGTGGAAGAGGGTGGATGGGATGAAAAACTCAGACTAAACAGTGCAGTCGGAGCTGTACACTCTGTGAAAGAAGAAGTCTTAGAAGCCCATGCTTCAGTAGTGGGGCAGGAAGGTGCTCGAATCAAAGCTTGGGTGGTGCAGCCATGGGAACAATCAGGGGTCATTCCATGGACCGCCGCACCAATCAAGGACAAGAAGAAAAAGGCACTTTGAGTTCAGCATGCCTAGCGGTACTACCTGTTCCAGTGACCAGGACAGTGTTCCAGGAGGTGTTAATTACCATGATAACCTATCCCTGGGAAAAGGGACTTTCTAGCTGTTAATTTTGAGCCTGTTCAATGGTCAGTTTAGGCAGCCATATTTTGTCTAGAAATTCCTCTGTCTTCTCAGTTTGATTTACTTGGGTTTCAGACAAATATAGCTCTGAATAGCATTGTCTAAAAAGCTCTGCTATTTTGCTAGGTTTAGTTTCCAACACTGAGCATCCCTGAGTTTTTTTTAACTGCAGGAATACATCTGTCAGCAGTCTACATTCTGAGCCTGTATGGGAGGAGACGCCCTGCCCTGTTCCCTCCATCATAATACTTTTAAGCTACAAATCTTAAGGCACTTTCTGTTTTGGATCTGAGAATTTATTCTAGCTGTGATCTCAGTTTTTTGATTTCCTGTAGTAGGGCAGGTGCCCCCGACCCATGCAGGCTCTCCAACTCTTTTACTCTTTTACGACTCTTTCATGTTGGCTTCAGCGTAGTCAGCTAGGGAGGGATACTCTTTACTGTAGTACGGTGATGTTTGTGCCTGCCCTAGATACAGTGATGTTATTGTCTAATAAAATCACTGTGTCTTGGGGTTGGTAACCAATCAGGTTTCCAGAATTTTTCTTGCCATTGTATAATGAGTATTTTTGCTCAGTATTCATTGTGGAGGCAGGAGGCCCCTTCCAGACTTTAGCAGGATGGCTATGAGGGGGAGAAGGAACTGAATTTGGGACCAATTTTAGATGATTGGTACTTAATGGACTAAGGGCATTTTGGATGGATATGTCTCCAGGGCTAGATGGATGATACCCCAGAGTGCTGAGGAAATTGGGTTGGGATCTTTCAGGGTCCTTGATGGTCTGAATCAACTGCCACCTTGAGACAGAGGTAGTCCCAGCAAATTGGAGGAGGGGAGACATGGTCCCCTGCACAAGAATGGGATCAGTGAAAACCCCAGGACAATTTGGTCCACAGCCAATACAAAACCCCTAAATCTTAGATTAGCTGACTCCCCCCACACCCAAAAGGATTAGGATTCTATCAGTACAAACATTGTATAGCATGCACATTTGGAGATCAGGGTAACACCTTTGGGAACACAAGCCCAGATGGCATTTAAAGGGTAACAGGCAGTTCTTTAACTGTAACATGCCATTTGTTGTCTATGCCCTGTGGTGTGGTCTACATTGGCTGTACTATTTAACCTCCTGTGGAGTGCATATGGAAGCTGTATATGGCAATGACACACCAAAAGGAGGACCACTCCATGGTGCCCTAATGTTAGGTTGGTGCACAATGGCAACATAAACTGTCTTAGATATATGGGCCTGAAAGTAATTCTGTTGCAACCCAGATGAGGAGACAGGCTATGTCTCCTGCTCTATAAGAAATCTCAATGGATTTTAATCTAAAGGCACAGCAGCCACAGGAGGTTAACAATAAACTGGACTCGGTCCCCTTTTAATAGATACTATTCCTTTGACTGGATTGCTCCAGTATCTGTAGGGATCAGCATGTGTAGTATGCTGACTAATTGTTCTTTGTAGAAATTACAATTAATTGTGTGATCGCTTTATCATTCAGATGGCCCTGATTACACCTACTTACACATCAAACCACGCTGTCCTTTTCCTCTCTGAAATAAAGCTGGATGTGTGGGCTCCACTAGCTACTATTTTGAGGTCCTACATACCCTGTCTGCTGTCAGTACAGGAGGTTTCATGTCCTTTCTGTATTAGAAGATTTTCCTTTAGGGTTTACTATGCTTTCTCTAGCAATTTTGTATCTTTTCTTTTCATATGCCCTTTGTGTATTTTCACTAACTCGTGTGTCTTTTCTCCTTCCTTCTTTCTTTCTCCACTCTATTTTAGGATTTTCCTCAGCTGTGGCTCCCCAGTTTTCTTCTCTTGTCACTTTGTCATGATCCCTCATCTGCCCTGCTGCTTGATCCTTTCACTGTTGTTTTCTGGGTTTGACACCCACAACAGCCACAGGAGCATACCTGTTGTTTATTATGGCATTGGCTTTTATATAGCTGTAATTAACTATTGTTTACTCTAATGACTGCATTAGGTTCTGTATAATTGACAGGGAATAAGATGTTTTGTAACACATTTTTATCACTGAGGCACCTGTGACTTGTTCACTGGGTCTACTACTCCTATAGTTTATTTGGAGCCATTTATGATTTAGACACCTCAAAATGTCCAACTCTTTTGGCTTTTGTATGCCCTAATAGTCATATGGGGTGCAAAAATTTTTGGGGACTTAACCTCTCACGTGAACGATTTACCTTAATCTGACATCTCAATCCTACTGTGACATAATCACTGGCAGACCATAAAATGGGAGGAGTATGAGACAACGGACATGCCCTTGATGAGTGTAATCTTGAAGTACCAGGGTTCATCTAAATGGGTGGATTGCTTTATTACACTTTTGTATTGAATAAATGTATTTTTTGCATAGCTGCCAGAGTGCTCACAATCTTTTCAGACATGCCTCTCTGTGCTGTATCATTTTTGTGAGCATCTACTGTTTCATGAAGTGCTCTCAGCTTTCCTTTTGCCATTTAACCCATTGTCTGGTTAGCAGTTTCTGGTGGATCTTTTTGAAGACAGTGGACTCGAAGACTGAAGGCAGCATTGTTTCAGGAAGCAAAAGCCATGCCAGGGTACCTGACTGAGTTCCTCAAGTCTGTGATGGTAGCTGTGGGCATGGATGTTTTTGACAAAAAAGGAATCGACCCATAACCAAAGTCCAAAATCCTTTTTCATTTGAACGAAAATATGAAATGAAAAAGGATCCCTTCTCAAGAAGTGTTAGCTAATCATGAAAAAGGATCTAAAAGTATTGTATTAAAAACAGACATTCTTGGTTTTTTTAAGAACAAATAAGTGCCGAATCCAGGTAATGGCGCCCCAATGAGCAACATACATGTCTTGGTGTCTGTGCACACCATCACTTTTGGGGGGGTTTAAAACTTTTCTTTTCAGGGGCACGCGCCAGGTCTGCCCACTATCACCTCTACTCTTAGTTCTAGCTGTGGATCCATTGGCCTTGGCTATCAGGGAGAAACCTCTTATCCAGGGGGTGGTAGTGGATGGAGAGGAGCACCCCACACTTATATATGTGGACAACCTCCTGATCCTGCTAGCTGACAATGACAAAGCCATCCTACCCCTCCTAAATACCCTTTCAGACTTCACCACCTTCTTGGGACTTATGCTTAACTAGATTAAAACCAAAGTCCTCCCTCTCAATTACAAGTGTACCCCAAACATGTCCACATCATACAGCCTTTGATGGTCACCACAGGGAATCACTTACCTTGGTATAGGCATCACATCTGACCTCGCCAAGCTATGGGAGGTGAATCTGAAACCCTTACTCACCTCCATTCATATGGAATTAGATAGATGGAGGACCCTCCAACTCACCACAGCTGGCAAAATATTAGCCATAAAAATGGTCACAGCCTTTATGATTATGCACTTATTGTCACATATCCCACTAAAACTCCCCCAACTCTGATACATGAAGTTAGATGCCATGATGGGGTCCTTTATATGGGATGGGAAAAGACCTAGGTATAGCAGGAATAAGTTGAGGTCCCATTGGGCGTAGGGTGGGTGGGGTCTCCCATGGTTTGAGGGATATAAATGGGCATTACAGGCCACATAAACACTAAAGTGGTTCACAGGTCTGGGCCAAGATGCCTCCCAATGGCTAGATATGGAGAGGGCAGCTAGTAAGGTGGCACATCTGACCCTAATGGTATACAACTGTTCCCCCAAGGGAATCCGCTCTCATCACGATGATAGGCCCCTCTCTGGATTACTGGGGAGCTCTATATAAGAAACTGAACACCAACCCCGCTACACTGTGCATTACCCCACTGTGGGATAATACTAAAATCACAATAGATAAATTGCCAATCTCATGAGCCACTTGGACTGATCTGGGTCTGAAATGTCTCTGTGATTTATGTGCCTCAGGCACCACTACCCTTGACTCCTTTAAGAGACTGTGCGACTCCCACGGGATCCCCTCTAAGGACTTCTGGTGCTTCCTCCAACTCAGAAGTGCCATAACTGAGTATGCCTACAGGCACACCATGGACACGACCACCTTATTTGTGGAGAATTGGCCACTACTAAAAAAGAGTCAGACTAGCAGTATATACGCAGCCCTTAGAGCCAATCTCCCCTCTCAATCCCAAGCTTCAAAAAACAAATAGGAACAGGCTCTGTGGACACAGATTTCATTCCAGGAATGGAAGTCATGCCTGAAATTGGCCCACACAGCCTACACTGACATCAAATGCATGTTAATACACAACAAGATTCTTTTGTCTTGGTACAGGACCCCTGTGGTCCTTCATAAGGCCAAGCTAACCCAGGGAGACCTCTGTTGGAGGTGCCAGGAGGAGTGAGGAGACTTAATCTACATTCTATAGCACTGTAGATCAATTCAACCACTTTGGCAGGCAGTAAGCAACCTGGAGTTGCAAACTTTACATAAACCAGTGCCCCTGGCTCCAAAGGTACTGATTTTACACATCCATACCTCTGTCCCCTACCCCAGACCTCTGCACCAAAAATGTCTGGCGATTCTAAATATGCAGGTCTAAAGACTACTGCTGTGCAGATGGAGAACACAGAAGATCCCCACAGTCACAGAGGTGCTAAAATCCCATATGCAGGTCACCAATCTGTCCCGCATGATGCATGTAGATGCCAACACTCTCCCCCACTATGTAAATCTATGAGAACCTTTCATTATGTTTGTGAAGTCCAAGGGGGCATAGGCTGATTCTGACCACTACAGTCCCAGATTTTCTCTTATTTAACCACAGTGATTAGTCATGGCAGGAGACTCACCCAGTCCAGAGCTGTCCCAGGAGTTGTGTGTATGGTATAATCATGTTCAACAAGTTTTTAATGAAGTATCTGAACTTGATGGAACATAGTTGCTTTGTGTGTATTCTGTTTGTTTTGTTGCAGGGCTATCTCAACCTATGCTTGCCCTAGAACTTCCTAGATCTCACAGGGACTCGCACCCTAGAGAAGCCTCCATGGGCAGCAGCAGGTAGGACCTGTTATACATATATCCTACTGGCTAGGTTACCTAGGAAGGTCTCCCACATTTTATGATATCAGGCAGATGTTGTAAGCCAACTAAGGGGGACCTGTGTGGTAAAAGATCCTCTACCTGCTCCTAAAGAAGTTATATTGCTTGTTTTTGCATGATACGTATAGTTTGATGGTATGAATGCTGATGTATTGTAACAGTTTGATTCTCAAGTGTATTGTTTAAAGTTAAAACAATAAAAAATGTTAACCACAAAAAAAACTTTTCTTTTTCACGAAAACAGAAAACAAGATTGCGAAAAATGAAAAAAATTATTTTCCTCACAAAAAAGTATTGGCCCCTAATAAAAAAGAATCCTATTACATTTGACCAAATTTCTTTATTCATTCCAGGAAGCTGCTGTATCTGAAATACTGTATTGAGATAAAGGGAAACCAGGGAGTGTAGATTATACTGTGGGTCACCCTGAAGACAGGTAATTGCACCACAATCCAAACACGGGTTATCAACAGACCCTGAGATGGCGATGGGGGAGAAGCCATGCTAAAGAGCTCTGCTAGGTTGATTACAAGAAATTTCATTTTATCTTACTTTAAAACATGAAAAAAACAGTGCCATCACGTATTTTCGAGAAAGCTAAAGAATTATTAAAAGCAGATCAACAGAAAAGAAGGATTCCTCTTCTGCCTTTGATACGCTAGTCTGTAAAGGACCATTAGAATGCTTTATAACCTGCTCATCTGATCCTGGGGAAGCTTCATTGCTCAGTGTCATGGGCTCAGAGGTAGCCCAGAGTTACACCACCCTGGAAATAACAAAGAATAACAAAGAAACTTAATTCTTCCTGTGCTGGTTCTCAAGACAATTCTATACTATCTTTGTTGAAATCTTTACCTCAGTCGACGGCTGTAGCTGCTGAGTTGGTGGAATTGGGCTCAGTGGTACATCCTCTTATCTTCAGTCCCACTCAAGGTGCTAATACAGCATTGTCTGTCTGAAACAAAACTTTGGCTGGGAGAGGAGTCATGTGATGCTCTGAACCCATCGGCAGCTCTCCTCGGGTGCTCCCGCACCTTGCCACTACAAACTACTTTTTTTTTTACTTCGAAGAAGCTTTTTCTCCATACACAAGTCTAGTGACTGAAACGCAGAGAGTATCGGGGGAAACTCCTGGGGCTGAATATCAATAACAGTGGCAGAAAAAGAACTGGCATCATATCCAACTTGGAGATGCATCTGCCTCCTCACAAGCATACCCCACCACAGATGCCTGACAAGCAGGCCAAACGCTGAAAGGCCCACTCATCGAATGTTAGCTGTGCACTTGCTTCCACAGCTGCAACTTCTCCCTTAACAAAAGATCGGCTCCTACAGGCCCTGAAACCCCTAACATCTGCAATTCAAGAGCTGACCCATGAAATCAAAACTGCTCAGGTCGACATAGGGGACCTGGACAAATGGATGGGAGATGTGGAGGCACTGGCCTTTTCACTGGAAACCTGGAAAGACAGGGTAGAATCGGATTCCTCACACTTAAGGCAGAAAATCACCAAATTAAAAGAGCAGCTAGAGGACCTGGAAGGGTGCAGTAGGAGGAACAACCTGATCCTTTTTGGATTGCCAGAAGGAGAGGAGGGGACAGCTCCCATTCAGTTCACACAAAAATTCCTGGAGCAGGTAACTGGATCTTCCCCCAACGGTCCTGCTTATATAGTAGAACGGGCTCACAGATCATTACGTCCCCCACACCCATTTATGCTCAAGTTATTACATTTTTTAGATAAACAGCACATTTTACCAAAGACACGGGACCTAAAAGACATTCTTTGGAAAGGCAACAAATTTTGCTTGACACAGGACTTACAAGTGGAAACCTGACAGAAGCGAGCTGCCTTCCACCCAGTAGTTACTAACAATATAGCCTCTGGGATCTGATTTCAAATGCAATACCCCTTATGCCTACAGGTTCAATTGCAGGACAAATGGCAGTCCTATGACAACATGGAAGCTGTGAAAAAGGAACTTAAAAGGCTCTTGCCTGATCTCTTCAAGGATACTTGAATAGGAGCCTCTTTCATCTGGCTGAGGTCAGTGCTGCCTAGATTTCAGCAAGGATACTGTCTGCTTTCTATTTTTGGGCCCATGTATTTGGGTCCTGGCAGTCAGTCTGTCTTCCTCTAACCAGAAGAGGTTTCTGTTCACTGTTCAGCTTTCTGGGATGAGGGGGAACTTGGCATCTGGACACCTTCGAGTGGTTTGCAGGGGATATATCTCCATGGCCTACGAAGCATGTGCCCACCCAATGAACTTTAATTACATTATCCTAGAGAATAACTTTGAGACTTCACCGGGTGAGTCAAATAAAAATATATCCATCTGTTTTTGTTTCTTCTTTTTCCTCATCAGTGCACACTGAACAGCCCTGCTCAGGGACCTTTTAACAGATGGGGATCCTGGAAAGGGTAGCATATGGATACTTTCACTTCGTTTAAATACCTTGATGCAACTCCCCCTGTGTTGGGTAAAAGGGGAGGGGTGAAGTCATAAATCTTAGTTTTATATATGGTGTAATAAGGGCCACCACGAAGAGAATGGTCTATGATTTTTCATAGATTTTCTTTTTCAGTCTTTCCTGCAGTGCCTGGTGACTCCTAAGTTTCATAACAGTTTAGGAAGTTTACCAGCTACTTATTTAGTCTCTTTTGCAATGTTATTGTTATGTGGAGGGGTGGGGTAGCTGGAGGGTTGGGTGTTATGCTACGCTGTGTAAGAGTTCATGCACCGAAATACTGGTGGTGGGGGGATGTTGGTCACACTTATTGATGGTGTGTTTAAACACTTTTGGGTACAGGTTCTTTCTGTTATCCTGGGTTTTTGGGGGAGAAGATGGGGGTTGGGAATACTACCCACCATACGGGGTAGATGGGTCTTTTTGGAACCTTCTGGGGAGGGTGGGGAAGGGCTATCTTGCAGAGACTGTTGGGGAAGGGGAGCGTACCACCAGAGTGAATCTTGTCACATACAAATGATTCCCACAATCAACTGTAGGGAACTTTTACAGTCAGATGGTTCCTCGCTATATTTATATATGTATTATGGCAATCTATAACTGTTGTTCTTGGAATGTTAAAGGGGCACAATCCCCCATTAAACGGGCCAAGATTTTATTACATCTACATAAACTCCACACAGATAATGCTTTCTTACAGGAGACACACCTGCCTTCCCCCAGGTCCTCCTCTTAAGGAGGTCCTGGGTGAGTCAAGCTTTTGGAGCTGATGTTGACACCCGTAAGAGAGGAGTGGCTATCCTAATAACCTAAAGAATACCATTTCATTTACTCCAAGAAAGGGCTGATCCCAATGGACGTTTTATCCTTATAAGAGCCCTTTTGAGCCACCCAGAGGTAGTACTTGGTGTAATTTATGGCCCTGACATTGAAGACCCTGGTTTCTTCACCTCCCTTATGTCCACACTGTCCTCTTGGGGTTCCCTGCCAATTACCTTGGATGAAGATTGGAACAGAGTACAATGCAATTACCTAGATAAATCAGGACACTTCTGTCAGGCTTTGTCTTCAGGTCAGTTGGCTCTCATGGACCTCATGAGGTTGACTGACTTGGTAGATCCGTGGTGGACTCTTAACCCATCCACTCGCCAGTACTCATTTCACTCTGACCCACACAATTCTCATTTGAGAATTGATTACTTTCTTTTGAGTTCCTGCTCCCTCCCAGAAGTAACCCTGAGCTTTGATCCACCTAAGGTTACCTCAGACCATCATCCTGTTTTTCTTCAACTGAACTTAGCTCTGTCTCTTTCCAGAGATAAAATGTGGATTATAAATAAGCAGTTGCTTAAGGCTAGTTATTCACTTCAGCTTATTCAGTCGTTCATTTCCAACTTTATAATACTCAACTTCCCCTGTATAGCCAAGCTTGACATATTATGGGGTGCTTTAAAATGTGCCATCGGAAGGGAGCACATTCGGGTCTCAACTAAATGCAAAAATAAGACATCAGCTTTGCTCACCTCTCTGCTTTCTAGAATTAAGCACTTGGAGGAGAATATTTCCTCCTCCTCCTCCCCACAGTCTGATTTGGAATCTTTAGCAAACCTCAGAAATCAATATAATGACTTATTGGGGGGAAAGGCAGAACACGTGATTTTATGATCAGAAGTGAAATATTTCAATCAGGGTGAAAAGGCAGGGAAGTTATTAGCGCTGTGCCTCAAATCGCAAGTGGTAGACAAAATTGGCCCATCTATCTGCAACCATGCAGAACAACTCCTGACATCCCCCCGAGAAATAGTAGAGGCCTTCAAAAATGTTTACCAACAGCTACACGCCTCCACATTTCCTCCATTGGATCAAACACAGTTTGACTTTTTTCTTCAGGGTATTTTGCTTCCTAGACTCTCAGTTTCCCAACAAGCATTTCTGAAGGTCCCATTATCCCTTGCAGAAGTCTTCCAAGCAATTGATGCCCTTACTTCGGACAAAGCCCCTGGCCTAGATGAATTTACCACAAATATTTATAATGCTTATAAAGAACAGATAGCACCTATTCTTTTAGATAGATACAATTAAATTTTTGACAACGGCATATCCGACCTATCACTGAACACTGCTTCCATTGTGGTTATCCCCAAACCAGACCGGGACCCATTATTGTTTACTAATTACAGGCCAATCTCCTTAATTAATGTATACTTCAAAATCCTCTCTAAAGTTCTAGCTGAAAGATTGACTGTTATCTGGGACTCCCTTATTAGTAAGGAACAGGTAGGTTTTGTCAGGGGAAGACTTTCAGCCAATCACCTTCGGAAAATTTCTTATCTCCTCTCGTACATCCAGGTATTTAGGACTTCCTGCTGCCCTAATATCCCTGGATGCAGAGAAAGTGTTCAATAGGGTTTCCTGGGAGTATTTATTCACACTTTTAGCAAAATTTGGTATCCTAGTGAATTTATACAATGGGTCAAGGTTTTATACTCCTCCCCGATGGCTCGGGTTTTGAGTAATGGTATACTGTCCCAACCCTTTCCCTTACATCAAGGTACCAGGCAAGGTTGCACCCTATCCCCCTTTTTATTTAATCTGTTTCTGGAACCTCTTATCAGTAAGATTAATTTCTCCCCACAAGTTACCAATATCCCAATTAACAATACAAAATATAAGCTTTTTGTATATTCGGATGATATTCTTTTACACCTTTCCTCCCCGACCTCTTCATTACCACCAGCACTGCAGATTATTTCCCAGTTTGCTATTGAATCTAATTACAAACTCAGCATTAGCAAGACTGAGGTCATGCCCCTCAATACCAGAACCTTTCAAGTGGAAGTGAGCCCCTTGGCCTAACTTGGAGGAAGGATGAACTAAAATATTTAGGTATCTTTCTTAGTACCTCTCCTAATAAGTTTAAAAAATATAATCTAGATACCATCATATCCCGTATCAAAGTGGATTTGGACTGGTGGTCCCTTTTACCCTTTTCACTTTGGGGCAGGCTAAGCATTATAAAGATAAATGTTTTACTCTGCATCTTATATCCCCTCCAGATATATAATGGATTTCTCCATCGATCTTGGTTTAACCAACTTAATAGAATCCTAGCTTCCTTCCTGTGGAAGGGTAATGCAGCATGTAGGGTGCTCTCCAAGTTAATGAGGGCGAAGCAGGATGGTGGTCTTCAAGTTCCTAATTTATTCCTGCATTACTTAGCCCTTCATCTCCACAAGACAGCTCACTGGATGCACCCCTCAGATGGAAGGGGTTACACCCATCTGTGGGATGATATAGAGTGTGCTCTTTGTTCCACCCATGGAATGAACTTCAGGGCACTCCCTTTCTTACCCAGGAAAAGGCTTCCATCCTCCTTAAGAGGCACACCATGTGGAGCATCTTTATTGATTCAGTCTCAGTGTTGCTCTTTTCTGAAGGTCTCCCCTGTTCAAGATATCCTACAGCCCCTCATAGGAAACCCCAACTTGCAAATAGCTGGGCAAATGCTTTCCAGACAATTCTGGCCTGATATAGTATTAGATAAAGTACAAGAGTTAACATCAAATGGTAAACTCTTGCCATTCCAGGAAGAAAAGGAAAAATATCAATGGCCAACTATATCCTGTTTTAAATACCTCCAGCTGTCACATATGCTCACACAGAATTTTGGCACTGGCCTGTGGCAAAGCCCTCTTGGCTCACTTGTTCTCCCGTTAATCTTTTCTGCCCCTCCCTCACATCTTGTCTCTTATTACTCCCATTCTTTACAAATACTTCTGACCACCTCAGAGGACCCAAGGATTTACAGTTGGGACCAGACTATTCCCTCCAATACACCCCCAGAAACTGGCCACACATCTGTTAGTGCCTATACAGGTTTATAAAATGGAGCCAATACCACCTTATGCAATTCCAAATTCTCCATAACCTTTACTATATTCCAGTGAAGCTGCATAGGATGGGTTGACTTCCTACCAACCTTTGCTCCACATGTGGTCAAGAATCTGGTTCCCTATACCATATTTTATAGATCTGCCAGAAGGTGGTGCCTTTCGGGAACTCAATTTGTTCCCATCTGGACTCACTCCTAAGGCTGAAATATGCATATTGGGCAATTCTGAGGGCTCCCTCATTGGTAATCAGAAGGCCCACATGGCACTGATATCAGCATGTGCAAAAAAGGTCATCCTCAGGCATTGGTTGGATCAGTACACCCCTCATTTTCTGAAGTGGAATAGGGAAATCATGTTTGCACATCACACTGTTAGTGGCAAATATGTCTGGCAATGTAGCTAGATATAGGAGGATCTGGGAACCCTTGCAAACCTTGTTAAGCATATCAAACCAGGGGAGAAACTAGGTCAGAACCACCCCTTTTTATTTGTCTTTTGCCCTACAAATAACTTTCCCTAACAATTATCTACCCTACAAGTCAAGCACTTATGTGAGATTTGGAGTACAAGGTCCAAACTGTCTTATACACTCTGGTGGTTTTGGGGGAAAGGGAGGTTGGTGGGAGGGGAGGGTGTTGTGTTTATGCATAAAATTGTACCCCTTACTCTTTTTCTTACAGTTTAGGGCAGAGCTCATGGGTTTAGATAAGTATTTCCTGTTGCTTAAGAACTTGGTCATGTAATACTATACTTGCTGACCCTTGTTATGTATCTGCTTGTAACTCTGCCTCACTTCATAATCAATAAAGTATATTAAATTTGAAAAACCTTTGGCTGGGAAACCCATCCTAGTGATAGTTGAGGAGGAGGTTGTGACGAGCTGTTCTGAGCATGCTGTGCTGTGTCCTATCCCGGAACAAGAAAGCTTGAGATCTATGAGTTCTCCCATGACCTTATTGCCAGCCAAAGTGGATTTTAACAACTTAAAAGAAGTATCTGTCTCTTTTACTGGACTACTCACATTTTTGGTGGAGATCAATCAAAATCTTAATTTATTAACTAGCAGGTCTGAAGGGCTTGACAGAAACATTAAAGAGATTAAATTGGAAGAGACAAACCTTCAGGGAACTCAGAAAACTGTATAAAATTATATTAACAAAACTGAACAAAAACTCCTAACAAATGAAGCTTTGGGTACAACTAATCTTAGAGCAATCATTGCTCTCCAGAGAAAAACGGAGGTAATGGAGAATACCATGTGCTATAAAAACCTCAGATTAGTAGGGGTCCCTAACTCCTACAATAAGGCATTCAACTCTTTAAGAGACCTCCAGAAAGATTTCTTTGTTTCCATGTTGAAATTACCTGACTTTAATCTGCCATTCATTACAAGGGCTTTTTGGATCCCATGTGATCAACGACTGGCAGAGTACAACAGAAAACTGATACTTAAGATTCCAGTTTTAATTTTCTTTCTCCAGATTCTGCTGCTGTTTTTATTCAAGCTCAGACCGATAACAACCTATTCAAGTATGTCTCTGGCCCCAAGAGTACTATAATTTTTTCACTGGCATTTGACACTGATCATGACCTTGTATTAAATACAGCAAGAAAAACTGGTGCACTTCACTACAAAGAAATTGTGTGCCACATTTTCCCAGATATCACACTGGTAGCACTCAATAGAAGGAAGAATTTTTTTTACAATGAGGTGAAGGAAATTGGTGCCACTATAAAAGTTCTGTATCCAGCTAAATGTTATCTTGCATTTAGGGAAGATAAAAGATTATTCTTTGACCCTGATGATTTGAAGTCTCATATTATGCAGAAAAAAATAGAAAAAAGTGGAAAAGAGGAAAATAAAATTACACAGAACAAGAGATGCCATCCTTGGAAGATAATACTGAAGATTAAATAAAGACTAAATAATATTTAATAATGAAAATTTTAAAAAATTAAAATGAAGTTGGATAACTGATGATAAAATAGCTATTAACTCTAAGGTCTTGATGACTAGTGAGCAAGAATAAATAAGGAAACTATGATAGGTTAATGTAACTATAAGCTTGTGGCTAACCCTGTTATGGTGTACTGTATAATATTTTTGAGCTACAGGCTCTATCTTATTTTTATCTCTATAATTCTTAAATTACTTATAAGTATGTCTCTTTAACCTCTTGGACCTATCCTCTCTTATAGTGGACTTAATCTATAATATATTACGTTTCTATAATATTGATGGTGAATGTAATCACAATATTGAGTTAATTTTTCTTTATACAAATATTCACTATGTATAATGGATTTATTTGTGCTGTACCAAATTAGTAACTATAAAATAAACACAGTATAACCTTGATTATCCAATCCCCATTATCCAAACCTCTGGATTATCAGAACTTGTACCATGTCCCCCAACCTAATAGGAACATGGTGTGAGGGAACCTCAGTTTTATGAACCCCTCAATTATCCAAACTAATCTTACATCCCGCAGTGAGTTTGGATAACTAATTTTGCGCTGTGTAAAAAAAACAGTTATCTACACCCCCAGTGCAAGGGTAGAAAATAGGCAGAATATTGGTAGAAACCATCCATAAAATGGCAGAGATAGGGGAAATATTGGTGGCAGGGGACCTAAATATGCCAGATGTAAACTGGAACATCTGTGCAGCAGCCACATCCAGGAGCAGGGACATAATATATGCCCTGCAGGGGGCATGCCTCAGGCAGCTAGTGAAGGAGCCCACCCATGAGGGTGCAATATTGAATGGTGCTCACCAATGGCGATAGAACAACATATGTATCAGTGGACAGCTATCTAGGTACAGTGATCACCATACAGTATGTTTCAGGGTGAAGGCAGTAGAAGAGTCAAGCCACACAAAAGCAAGAGTCCTGGAATTCAGGAAGGTCAACTTTGCAAAAATGGGAGAATGACTAAAAAAAACCCCAGTGAAGGAGGACGGGGTTAGAGAAACAGTGAGAGAACCTTAAAGGAGCCGTATCAGAGGTAACAAGCCTTTGTGTGAAGCAAGATAACAAAGCAAAAAGTAAGAAAATAACCCAATATGCCACAAGAAGTGGCAGGGAAGGTCGGAGGGAAAAAAAACAAAAAAAAACAACTGCCATTCAGAAAGTGCAAGGAAACTCAGAGGGAGGAGTAATGGGAACAGTATCAGATAAAACAGAGGGAGGTGGGAAAAGCAGTCAAATGCACAAAGGCGCAAACAGAGGAAATATTAGCCCAGACAAGAAAAGAGGGAGACAAAACCTTCTTCAGATACATTAAGGACAGAATAAAGGCCAAGGAGGAGACTGTAAGGCTAAATAAAGGAGGGGAGAGTGTGCAAAGGATGACCAAAAAAAGAAAACAGAAATATTGAACTAACATTTCTGCTCAGTATTCACAAAAGAATGGGAAGAAGAGGGACCACAATTAAACAGTAGAAGCAAGCATGGGAGGGGGGTGTGCACCAGTCCATTCACTGAGGAGAGAGTTCTAAAGGAACTCACAAAACTGAAAGTGGACAAGGCTAAGGGACCAGATGGGATACATCCCAGAATATTAAAAGAACTCAGGGAGGCACTAGTGACATCACTGACAGCCCTATTCAACAAATCGTTGGAAGAGGGAGTGGTACCGGAAGACTGGAGGAGGGCAAATGTGAAACACCTCCACAAATATGGGAGAAAAGTGGAAGCTGGAAATTATAGGCTGGTCAGTTTGACCTCAGTGGTAGGGAAAATAATGGAATCAGTGTTAAAGGAAATGATTGTTGAATATCTTGAGGCAAGAAGGGCACAAGACCCGAGGCAATATGGATTCAGAGCAGGAAGGTCTTGTCAAGCAAATATGATAGATTTCTTTGACTGAGTGACCAGGGTAGTTGATCAGGGAGGGTCTGTAGATGTGACCTACCTAGATTTTAGTAAGGCATTTGACACCATCTCGCACAAGAGGTTAGTAAACAAGTTGGGCAATGTGGGAGTGAGTCCCAAGTTAGTAAACTGGATCAGAAATTGGTTGAGTAATAGGACACAGAGGGTGGTGGTAAATGGAGTTCAGTCCGAAGAGAGAGGGGGTAACAAGCAGAGTTCCACAGGGATCAGTTATGGGGCATGTCCTCTTTAAAGTCTCCATAAGTGACATTGCAAAGGGACTAGAAGGAAAGGTATGCTTCTTTGCAGATGATACTAAGATCTGCAATAGGTTGACACTCCAGGGGAGCGGAGAACATGAGAAAGGACCTAGGCAAGTTGGAGGAATGGTCAAAAGTGTAGCAGCTTAGATTCAATGCAAAGAACTGCAAAATCATGCACTTGGGGATCAAAAACCCAGAAGAGGAGTACATGATGATGGGGGGGGGGAGATACTGATGACAACCAAACAGGAAAGGGACCAGGGGATAGTCATAACAGATGACCTAAAGGTAGCCAAGCAATGTGAAAAGGCAGTGGAGAAACCGGAAGGATTCTGGGGTGTAACGGGGAGAGGTATCACCAGTAGAACACAGGAGGTGGTGATGCCACTGTACAGACAATTGGTGAGACCTCACATAGCGTACCGTGTTCATGTCTGGAAACCACATCTCTGTAAGGACATAGACAGGGTAGAGGCCATGCAAAGAAGGGTAACAAAAATGGTACAAGGACTATACCAGAGGCCTTGTGAGTAGTGGCTGAAGGACATCAATATATATACCCTGGAGAAAAGGAGGGAAAGAGGGGGGGATATGATTGAAACATTCAAGTACCTCAAGGGGATAAATAAAGTACAGGAAGGCAGCATCTTTCAAAAAACGAGATGTGCAAAAACAAGGGACACAATATGAGGCTTTGATGGAGGAATACTCAGGGGCAATGTGATGGAGTATTGTTTCATGGAAAGGGTAGTGGATGCATGGAACAACATCCCTGAGGGGGTCGTAGGGGCAAAAATGATTGGTGAATTCAAGAATGTATGGGATAGACTGAAGACAGCACTAGTGGTAGGAAATAGAAGGTAATCTACAGATCAAATAGGATCAAGAGTTTATGTAGTAGGTAGGGAAATGGGCAGACTGGGTGGACCAAGCAGTCCTTACCTGTTGTCAGATTCAATATTTCAGTGTACCGAGCATGCTCAGAAACTGAAAATTAAATAACTTTTGAAAAGAATAGTATTTTTTTGTCAAGCCAGCAAAAGGCACATCTGTGGGGCAAGCCCTTTCTACCTGAAAATTTCAGACCAAAATTCCAAATCTGCTGAGCACAGCATGTTGACAAATAAAGCACAAAAAAATGAAGACTTTTTTGTGTTTTTTTTTCACTATGTGCAGCTCGGAATCTGAACATCAGACTGAAACAAAACTTTGATGGTCAAGAGACATATCCCATGAGACTGTGCGTGCAAAAGGTCATGCAATTCCATTGAACTGTTGTGAAGATATTAAAGTTCAAATTGTGGGATTTAACATAGAAAGTTCTGCTCAACCCAAACTATAGGGGTACTACCATGCCCCTATTATATATGTATATATTATACAGGCATGCTTGTGCTTGTCTATTACAGTTGAGTTAGCACTTCTATGTTAAGCTCACATTTTTACACCTTAATATCTTTGCCCACTTTCAATCAATTTACATGACATTTGGAAAGCACAGCCTCTGTGCCAGGAACTCTTGGGGCCTAATATTCAAAACTTATGCTTGGGGCAAAATTAGCACTGCCCGGTATGCAAAAATAGCCCGGAACCATTAGCACACTACATTCAAAGGAAGAGCCCAGGGGCTAAATCAGTTGAATATAGCATGCAAATGACAGCATGCAAACATGGCTGGGAGTGTAGCGCAGAAATAACTGAGCAAATAAGACAGCTCTGAATATAGCAACCAGCCAGTGCAAACCACAACAGCAGCCCAGTGCACACAGACATGAAGGAAGGCAAAGGTGAACTACATGGCCAGTGTGTATGCTAGCAAAGAAGTGGAGTCACAAAAACTGCAAACAACAGTGCTTGACTAATACTACAGAACTGCGCTATGGTTCTGAAAAGTTTGCATGGGCAGACTCATTTGCCCAGCATTAACACATTTGCCCAGGGCAACATGTTGCTATATTCAAAGAAAATATGCAAATTAGCCTACTTAGGCAGTCCGTGGGCAAACAGGTACATTAACATGTCATTATGGCCTGATTTGCATGCATTACCATGTGTTTTGCCTGGCGCTAATGTAGGGTGCAAACAGCTCCACCTGTAGGCCAGACTGGGTCAACATGTCGGTAGCTTCAGGCTACATTTTTTACACAATAGCAGAGATTATTGTGCCACAGGGGAATAGCACAACAGGCATGGGTGGTGGTGCTGCATACCATGGACATATTGTTGTCCAGGCAACAGTGCACAAAAGATGCTACAGAAACAGTGGCCAGTATGGTGTGGAACACAGCAATCCCTATAGTGTGTCAGGCATCAATGACTGCTGCTCTCCACATAGTGACAGACCCAAATGGCAGGTGTGTTCTGACAGTGAATACCACTGTCAAGCTGTCCTGTGATTCACAGATGCTGTGCCACTGGCATGGAATACTCACAGTAACATACACATGGTTGGCCGTGTGTGCCATGGTGTCTGTACAGATGAGTAGTAGTGCCTGGAGGGGGAGGGGAGGTCACACATACCATCAGACAGACACACTGATGTTGGGGTATTCCCAGCACTGGAACATGTGAACTGTGTGGATAGCCACAGCCTTGTGGCAGTATCTAATATGTGGTGCAGCATGCCCACCTGTTCACCCTGCCATCAACACATTCCATTTCCCCAGTGCTGTATGTGTGTGCTGGTGTATGCTGGCGTACCCCAGTTGGGGGATAGAAGGTGTGTGCTGTATGGGCACACTGCCATGGTGTCCACTGGGTGCTGGGGCACCCAATAATGCCTAGCAGAGTTGATACCGGGTGCCAGATGATGGCTACATGGGCAGTGCCATCTGTGTGCTGCATGTCTCTTCCATTTATTTTGTATTTCTATTTGTATTTATCACTTTGTTGACCACTTAAGCACACTGGGCCAAGGTCCATTTTCAGGAACTATGCAGAGCCACTACATGTGTGACTGAGAAGATACAGTGTACAATAAATACATACAATGAACAACAACAAACAATACACAAATATCAACTTAGTATTGCATTAAAAATAATTGCAAATAGTTTGTTGCTGCAAGTGGAGTTCTAGCTCAGTTTCATAATTTACTTGATTGTAAGTGTCTAAGTAATGTTGAGGCACTGTATTCCACAGTTTGGTTGCCTGTGCACATGGAGTGGCCCAGGGTGGCCATACATCCTCACTGCCCCCTCATTGGCTGCATACAGCCTTGTTCCCTGTTGCTGCTGCATCCACAACCCCCATCCTTGGTTTGCCTGGAGTTAAGACTACCCTTTCATAGGCTGTAATTTGCACGGTACTACATGTAGTGCTAACGCAAGTTGCATGGCGCTATAGTTTTGAATATGCTGTTACACCTGTATACATGTCCCTGCCCCTCAGTTTGCACCAGGCATACATTTTCTTTTAGCATTGGTGCTAACATGTTGCACAGGTGCTAATTGGCCTTTTTGAATATAGCAATCCAGCGCAACTGTGGCACAATTGCAGTGCAATTGGTTTGTGCTGGGTGCAAAGTTTTGAATATATGGCCCTTGATCCTGTAAACGTAATGTAGTTCAGTGCAGGGGATGCAAAGTTACAGAGGTGCAAAAAACCCACAAAAGTCCCTGTTTTTGAAAATGAGAACACATTTTTTTGCCACCTCATAACTAAAAAAATAGGAGGCTTTGAAACCTGAAACTTTCAGGTTTAATAGGGGTTGGTCCAAGGTGTGTGCTTATGCGGTTTTTAGGTGCCATTGTTAAGTAGTCTTTAAATTATTTAATAAAAATGTTCCATTTCTGAGCATGCGCAGTTCAAAAAATAAACATTCTATTCATAACTGAATTTTTGCAAACGCAGCAGCCTGCACTATATGACACAGCTGTCTTGAATAAATAGCTGTGTCATATAGTGCAACCTCTGCTGTTGTTATGGCTCAAAGGTCAGGGACTTGGCGCTACTATCATTGTAGACCCATTATCCTGACTGTGCTGTGCCTTCAACTTTATCTGTGCACCGGGGAGGCCTCAATCCTCAGGGGCAGTGTATTTGTTTATTTATGTATTTGTTTATTTATTGATTTATTATTTTATTTGTACAATCTGACACCATGATGCCCACTCCCAGTGTCAGATGCCCGCTGCCTCCGCAGACCATTGTTTCATCTAATCCCCCCCAGCAGAGTGGGTGACTGTGGAGCCCACCCCCAGTGTCCTGAAAAACATTAATTTTGTATGTATACTTTCAGAAAAGAAAACCGTCCCCCGATGTCTTTTATTTTTATTTATTTAGTTAAACCTGAAATAAAGACAATGGTCCCTCGTCACCGCCCCCATTCCCCTCCCCCATCCCAACCCTCCCACTGAGCACCTCCCCCACACACACTATACTTACCTCCATAGGTTGTATGCTGTCATCTTCTGTGGACTGGGACACATTTGCACTCTTCAAAGCTGAACTGCTAACTGAGGAATAAGGCTTAGTGCCTACAATGTATTTGGTGGTTAGGAATTGGTTGCGCTACGTGACACAGCAGTCCTTTACTTAACAACAGCTGCATCATATAGATTGCACTATACAACATAGCTGTCTTTTACTAAACAACAGCTGTGTTGCATAGTGCAACCTGCTGTTGTCCTTACCCCCCCCAACTTACTTACTTCCTTCCTTCCTTCTTTATAGTCTGACACCAGGATGTCCATCCCCAGTGCTGGAAACCCCCAAGTCAGGTGATGATAAATGGCTGCTGACATTGGGGGGCCCCAATCCAGTGTCAGCACTCACTAGATCTCAACCTCGAGCCCACTTCCAGTGTTCCTAAATAGTTTAAAAATGTTAATTATAATCTGACACCAGAATGATCACCCCCAGCATCTGATCCACTTCTCCCCCTGCAGATCCTTATTTAATAACATATCTCCAACATCAGGGGCCCCAATCCCCATGTTGGTATTAAGTACCTCTCCCCTTTAGCAGTATGGGACACTTGGGAGTATTGGCAAATCAGTGGTGGGGTCTTACCTGGGGTTGTCAACCCCAATGCCTACCCCTGCCCTGGGTCAGATGAGGTCAAATGTGATGTTTTCATGCAGTGCCCATAGGGATCTGTGTGAAGAAAGCTCTGACAGATTATGTTGACCATACTGTATCACTATGAGGCACTAGGTTGCAGCTCTATCTTGCGCTCTGGACAGAAGGCTACTGGCCGGGGGGGGGGGAGGTAAGCATTAGGTTTGATATCCCCAAGGTCTGACAAAACTCCAAGTAAGACCCCACCATGGATTTGCCAATTCCAGAGACCCAAATCCCTAATGTTTTTTCATTTCCCATCTTTGAGCGCTTTGCATTTTACAACCCTAATATCTACATTAATGTAGTTTTTTGAAAGTATATATGTGTGTATGTATGTATGTATGTGTATATATGTGTATGTATATATATATATATATATATATATATATATATATATATATATATATTTTATGGTAGGATGGTAGTGCTACCATAGTTAGGGTTGAGTACCCCATTTAAGGTTAAATGGTGAAATGTGAAATTTTGCACCTTAATGACTTTTCCACCATTAAATGGATGTTCCTGAAATATGGCAGACATAGGGCATAGCCATAGATCTTGGGATCTGCCAACTTTCGTACTGGTTGGATATACGGCTGCGGAGTTATTAAGCAACATTCTGGGGCACAATTACCTTTTTTTGCACATTCTTTGCTCATGCCTACAGGTTGCACAGTTTGTGTGACCGGTCCAAAAACTTCAGGGAATGTGCGGTCAGGGTCCCCAATGTGTCTTTTGAGGATTTCGTGAAAAACTATTGAATAGCTCAAAAGTTATTCAAAAAACAAGTTTACCATTATAGTCAATGGGAAAAGTTAACAAAACGTTCAAGATTGTCGCAAATGCAGTTTTTAGTGTCACAAATGACCCCTGTAGTGTCATGAGTCAGTCATTTTTTTGTCAGTTACTGGTCACAGAAATGCATGTCATTTAAAATTGGGACCATCTAAGGACACAATTCTTTTTGTGTTTACCTAGTCGAGCCCTGAGGACGCTAGGCATGTCTTTATTTTGGGGTTAAACACCCTAGAAATATGTTTTTCAAATTTTTGGGAAAAGCATCGCAAAGCAATGTCGCACCTGCGACACTTCTATGATTTGTTTTGCGAAAGTGTCACAAATCATGACACTACTTTGCAATACTATGGCCAAAATGACAAGAATTGTTTGCCACCCTGCTGCAAAAGAACGGTTTGGTCTTTGGGTCTGAAATTTGGAGAGCAGAAAGCCAACATCTCAGAGATGTGCCTTTTGGTGGTATAGTGAAAAAATATTGCAGGATGCAAAGTTACGGTACTCCAAAGTTTACACTTTTTCCCATAGACCAACATTGCAGCATGCACCGCACCGTTCATGGCCCGTATCTCGGAAACGCTGTGATATATGTACTTTTTGTCATAAAAACGATTAGCCCCCCCCCACCAGAAGCTAAGCACAAAACTAGCCAGGAAAGTCATAATTCATACAAAATTTTAATTTCTTTTCTACGTCTTATGGTTCCTGAGATATAAGCAATTTAGTATTTCAACTCCTCATTTTCTGCTCTGAGCCCCATTATTACGCATACATTCTTTGTACTCACTGTGTTATTCTATGCAGCTGTTGGGGAAAATCAGGGTGTGCGCTCCAGTTACTGTTACATATAGTGTTTCAACTTGTGTTTCCATACCCGTTTGCATTAGCATTCCCGTGTACGCAACCATGTGCATTATCCTTTGCGTTTCTGTTTGCGCTTGTGTTTGTGTTACTCTTACCATTTGTGTCTACAGTACTGTTTCTGTTTGTGTTTCACTTTGCATCACCGTGTGTATTACCATTTGTGTTTGTGGCCCCCCTTCCATTTGTGTTTGCATTTGTCTTTCGTTTTGCATCATTGTTGTTGTTTCCATTATCATCTGCTTTTCCAATTGCATGCCTGTGCGCGTTATGGTTTGCATTTCCATACACGCTTGCATTTATGTTTCCGTTTCTGTTTCCTTTGGTGTTACTGTCGCTGTTACCATTACCATTTGTGTTTATAATTGCGATACTGTGACAGTACACGTAACAGTATGCGTTTCTCTACATGCTTGCATTTGCATATCTGTTTCTGTTTCCTGTGGCATTATTGTTGGTGTTACCATTACCATTTGTATTTACAATTGCAGTACCACGACTGCGTGCATTATGGTTTGTGTTTCCTTACATGCTTGCATTTGCCTTTCCATTTCTGTTTCCTTTGGTGTTATTTTTGATGTTATCATTACCATTTGCGTTTGCAATTGTGGTATCATGACCATGCGTCTTACACTTTGTGTGGTCATACGCGCTTGCATTTGCATTTCCATTTCAGTTCCCTTTTGTGTTATTGTTGCTGTAACAGTTAACATTAGCATTTACAATAGCGGTACCGTGACTGTGCGCATTACCAGTTGCATTTCTGTACACGCTTGCATCTCCGTTTGCATCACTTTTTGCTTTAGCATCACTTTGCACTTGCATTTCTATTAATGTTTGATTTACCATTTATGTTTGCGTCACCATGTCTGTAATCATTACCGCGTTGCAGTTACTGTTACTATGTCACAAGACGGCATTCGGGCCCCGCGCTCCCAATACCGCATTCCATTCACTATTTATAGTCCTCATTCACAAAAAGAGGGGAAATTCATGGCAAAAAACTCCATTTAATGCATCATTTAGGGTTGTTCCACAGCAACAAAAGCAAGGAAATTTGGTGTTAAGGTTGAAAGCCCCTTGCACCCCAGCCTGCTCCCTCATCTGGTATTGGGGTGCTGCTAGTCATTGGTCCTAAATCTCCACCCCATTCTCCTATACCTCAGCTTGTTTACACATGTGATGGGGTGAGAGTTGGGACGATGACCCATCGCACACCCTGATGCCGGTTGGGGGCGGTTGTTGGGGTGCAAGGGGCTTTCAAACCCCAACACCAAATTTCTCACTTTTGTTGCTGTGGAGCAACCCTAAATCGATGCATTAAACAGAGATTTGTCGAACATATATAGAGAGGTAGGAAAACTCATTTATCGCAATAGTTAGTTAGTTCCACAGTGACAAAGGGCAGAGGCTGTTGAAATCCCTTGTATTCTTCAGCTCACTCCCTCAAATTAAAAGCGACAATGTTGGCTCTAACTGTCACCCCATCATGTGGTGATAGCTGAGGAATAGGAGAATGAAGTGACAGTTAGGATCAATGACTCCAGTGCATCTCATTCCAATTGGGGGGTGGGCTGGAGGGGTGCAAAGGGGGTTTCAACCCTAACATCAAATTTCATCACTTTTGTCACTGTAGAACAACCCTAACTGATGCATTAAACAGAGTTTTTTGCCTCTAATTTCCCTTCTTTTTGAGAGTGATAATGAGAAATAGTGAATGTAATGCGGTGGCGGGAGCGCGGGGCCCGCTGTCTTGTCACATAGTAACATTGTGCCCGCAAATGCAAATCGTAATGCACATGCTGACGCAAAGCAAAACAGAAAGAGAAACAGTACTGTAGACAGAAATGTTAAAAACAATGCAAATGCAACCGCAAATGAAAATGCAAAGGATAACGCACATGGTGGCATAAACGTGAACAGTAAGTGAAATGGGTACAGAACCGCAAGCAGAAATGGTAATGGTAACAGTAATGTAAGCGCACAGGCTGGTTTTCCCCAAAAGCTGTATATAGAGAAAGACAGTGAGTACAAAGAATGTATACAAAATAATGACTCGGAACACAAAATGAGGACTTAGAATAGTAAATTGCTTATATCTCAGTAACGCGTTCGACATAGAAAAAAAATTTTAAAGTCATATGAATTATCACTTTCCTAGCTAGTTTTGTACTTAGCCCCCTGCAGGGGACTAAGAATTTTGACAAAAGTCTGTATCTCACATCGTTTTGAGAAATGGGCCCTGAAAGGCGCGGGCGAATACTGGGAATAGTTATCCCATGGGGAAAAAACAGTTCGGACTGCCATAGCTTGCCTCCCTGTAATTATTTTTCACCAAACTACTGAAAGGCACATCTGTGGGATGTTGGCTGTGTTCCCTGCAAATTTCAGCCCAAAAGACCAAACCGTTATTTTGCAGCAGGGCGTCAAATGATTGCTGCAATGCGTCGTACGCCGTAATGTTATCCTATGGGAAAAAGCATCAACTTTGGAGTACTGTAACTTTGCCGCCATGTAATATTTTTTCAGCAAAATACTGAAAGGCACATCTGTGAGATGTCGGCTGCGTTCCTTCCAAATTTCAGCCCAAAACTCCAAACCGTTCTTTGCAGCGGGCTGTAAAGAATTATTGTTATTTGGGCATAGTGTACAGTAGTGTCGTGATTTTGCAAAGCTTTTAAAATTTGAGACACTTTCATGAGTGCGACACTACTTTGAGAAAGTACTTTTCCAGAAATCTGAAAAACGTATTTCTGGTGTGTTTTGCCCCAAAATAAAGACATGGCTAGCATCCTCAGGGCCCGACTAGGTGAATACAAAAAGAATTAGATTGCTAGCGGGTCTCAATTTTAAATGCCAAGCATTTTTCTGATCACTAACTGAAAAAAAAATGGCGACAGTAAAAGGGCCATTTGTGACAGTAAAAAGTGCATTTGCGAAAGTGTTGAACTTTTTAACTTTTCCCATTGACTTATAATGGGAAATTGTTTTTTGAACAACTTTTGAACCATTCAATATTTTTTCACGAAATCTTCGAAAGGCACATCAGGGACCCTGGCTGCACATTCCCTGAAGATTTCGGACTGGTCGCGCAAACATGTGACCTGTAGGCGCAACCATACAATTAAAAAAAAAAGTAAACGCACATGCAGATCATGCTTAATAACTCCGCAGCCGAACATCTGACTAGTACGAAACTTGGCAGATCCCAAGGCATATGGGTCTTGATTCTGCATTCCAAACTTCAGGCAAATCCGTTAAAAGGTTGCAAAGTTATTAAGGTGCAAAATTTTGGGTTTAACATGTAAATGGCTCCTCTACCATAATATATATACTGCATATATTATAGTGGCATGGTAGCGCCACTATAGTTAGGGTTGAGGAGCCATTTCTATGTTAAACCCCAAAACTTTGCACCTTAATAACTTTGCAACCATTTCATGGATTTGGCTGAAATTTGGAATACACAATCAAGAGCCATAGGCCTTGGGATCTGCCAAGTTTCATACTGGTTGAATATACGGCTGCAGAGTTATTAAGCATGATCTGTGTTCGCGTTTACGCTTTTTCTGGAATTCTACGGTCGTGCCTGCAGGTCATACGGTTTGCGCGACTGGCCTGAAATATTCAGGGAACGTGAGGTCAGGGTCCCCGATGTGCCTTTTGAAGATTTCGTGAAAAAATATTAAACGGTTCAAAAGTTATTCAAAAAACAGTTTCCCATTATAAGTCAATGGGCAAAGTTAACAAAAAGTTCGACAGTGTTGCAAATGCATTTTTACTTTCGCAAATGGGCCTGTTACTTTCGCAAATCAGCCATTTTGTTTTCAGTTGGTGATCAGAAAAATGGTTGGCATTTAAATTTGGGACTCTCTAGCAACCTAATTCTTTTTGTATTTACCTAGTCGGACCCTGAGGATGCTTGCCATGTCTTTATTTTGTGGTAAAGACCCCAGAAATATGTTTTTAAAATTTCTTGAAAAAGTACTTTCACAAATTACTTTTCTGCTCACGAAAGTGTCGAACTTTTTTTCGAAAGCTTTCGCAAATTGCGACAGTAGTTTTCCATCTGTGGGAAAGTGACAGCGATTCTTTGGCACTGCGCTGCAAAAGAACCGTTGGGAGTTTTGGGCTGAAATTTGGAGGGAACGGAGCTGTCATCTCACAGATGTGCCTTTCAGTGTTGTATTGAAAAAATATTACATGGCGGAAAAGTTACAGCACTCCAAAGTTGACAGTTTTTCCCATAGGATAACATTACGGCGCCCGACGCATTACAGAAATCCTTTGGATCTCCGCTGCAAAATAACGCTTTGGTCTTTTTTCCTGAAATTTGAAGGGAAGACAGCCAACAGCCCATGAATGTGCCTTTCAGTGGGTTGGTTAAAAAATATTACACTGCGGCAAAGTTACGGCACTCCAAAGTTGACGTTTTTTCCCATAGGATAACATTACGGCGCCCGACGCATTACAGAAATCCTTTGGATCCCTGCTGCAAAATAACGGTTAGGTATTTTTTCCTGAAATTTGGAGGGAAGACAGCCAACAGCCCACAGATGTGCCTTTCAGTGGTTTGGTGAAAAAACATTACAGGGAGGGAAAGTTATGGCGCTCTGAACTTTTCTTTTTTTCCCATAGGATAACATTACGGTGTTCGCCGCGCCTTTCAGGGCCCGTATCTCAGAAACGGTGCGCGATACGGACTTTTCGTCAGAAAATTTCTTAGCCCCCTAGTGGGGGCTAAGTACTAAATTAGCCAGGACAGTTGTAAATAATATGACTTTTACGTTTTTTTTCTATGTCGTATGGTTCCTGAGATATAACGTGTTTAGTATTCCAAGTTCTCATTTTCTGCGCCGATACTCATTATTATGCATACATTATTTGTACTCACTGTCTTTCTCTATGCAGATTTTGGGGAAAACCAGCCTGTGCGCTTACATTACTGTTACTGTTGCCCTTTCCGCTTGCGGTTCCGTACCCGTTTCACTTACCGTTGACGTCTGCGCCACCATGTGCATTATCCTTTGCTTTTTCATTTGCGCTTGCGTTTCTGTTATTTTTTGCCATTTCTGTCTACAGTACTGTTTATCTTTCTGTTTCACTTTACATCACCATGCCCATTGACATTTCTGTTTGCAGGCACTATGTTACTATGTGACAACACATCACGTGGCAGACCGTTCCCGTCTACGCCACCATGTGCGTTACCCTTTCTGTTCTCATTCGCGCTTGTGTTACCATGTGCGCCACTGTTAGCATTTCTGTTTGCGTTGCTGTCCCTGTTAGTATGCCACAAGACATCATGTGGCAGGAGCGCGGGGCCCTTCCGCCACCGCATTACGGGCCCCGTGCTCCCGCCGCTGCATTACATTCACTATTTCTCGTTATCATTCTCAAAAAGAAGGGAAATTAGAGGCAAAAACTCCATTTAATGCATTAGTTAGGGTTGTTCCACAGCGACAAAAGTGAGGAAATTCGCTGTTAGGGTTGAAAACCCCCTTGGAACCCCATACCCCAACCGGCATTAGGGTGTGCATTGGGATCGTGGTCCTAACTCTCACCCCATTCTCCCATACTTCTGCTGCTTTACACATGTCATGGGGTGAGAGTTAGGCTGATGATCCCAGTGCACACCCCAATGCCGGTTGGGGGTCGGGGTCCAAGGGGTTTTCAACCCAACAGCGATTTCTCACTTTGTCACTGTGGAACAACCCTAACTAATGCATTAAACAGAGTTTTTTTTCCTCTAATATATACACACACACACACACACACACACACACACACACATATATATATATATATATATATATATATACACACACACACACATATATATATATATATATATATATATATATGTATATTCTTTGCAAAAAATCTGTTAATGCATCAGTTAGGGTTAATGCAACAAAAGTAGGAATGTGCAGTAGGGTTTCCAACCTAAAACCACACCCCACTCTGCAGGCAGAAACAGGTGTGGGATGCTTTGGGATTGTAAACCCTAACAATCACCCCATGTAATGAGTAAATAAGCTGAGATGGTGCAGTATATGAGAATGGGAGAGATTAGGTCTGACTAACTCCAAGGCACACCCAAGCCTAATGCTGTTTGCTTGGTGGGGTGGGTGTTAGGATTGTAAACCCTAATGCCACATTAACCAACTCTTGTCACTTTATCCCTATCTGATGCATTAACAGAGCTTATTTCAAAGAATTTCCTTACTTTTTGAGATAGTATAATCGCATCTTCATTTGGCTGTGGGAGCACAGTGCCATCCAGGCCCTACACACACATTACACCATAGATGTGCACATGTATATTGCTTTTGAAGTATTTCTTTTAAAACAGTAACCAAATTGTCAGCATAGCCTTGTCATTACCCCATGTCATGAACACTAGTCTGGAAATTTTCAAATCCTCATTGAAACGTCATTCCTCACTACCACAATGTCATTCGATGCCATAGGTGTTAAAACACATTTTGGTCAGGATTTGAAATGGACAGCTGTCTTGTTCATGAGGTGATGTAAAAAGTTGCTAAGTTGTAAATTTAGGGTGAAAACAGCTACAAGTAAACATAGTTAAATTTAAACACATTATAGATCTCAACTATTTTTATATATTTTTCCACATTTTCAACATAGCCTTCTTACAGTATGACCCCACCTCATGAACAAAGGTAGTGAAAATGTTAAAATCATGCCCAAAAGGTGAGTTCATCAACTGAACTGGAAATCACCTTTTGGATGGATTTGCAACATTCATGTGACACTGTCCATGAAGTGGGATCCCCAAAAGGCCATGTTGAAAATGTGGTGTCAAAATATGCAAAAATGGCCAAGTATTGAATCAAAGTTAAAAACCCCATTGAAATACATTGAATTGCATTTACTTCAGTTTCTCATAAAGCAGTCACCAGTTCCAGCGACAAGACATGTTTTCAGTCAGAGAATGAATCTTCATGCTGTCACCTTTTTCAGGTGAACAAGTGTGTGTGGGAGTGTATTGGTGGGGTGTTGAGTGGTGGGTGCTGAATGGGAGGTAGGGCTTGGGGGTCTAATCAATGAGGGACCATTTTCTTTTTTTACAGAAAAAAACACACACATCTATGGACCATTTTCTTTATTTCAGGTTTATATGGTGATCAGAAGGTGGGGGTGCCACTAGACAAAAAGAAAAGGGGGAAACAAATAATAGTGATGGGGATCGGAGGGTGAGGGGTGCCACTAAACATCAGGGATAAACAGACAATCACAGTGATGGCAATGGCAGGGTGGGGAGTACAACTACCCACAAGGGAAACAATGGGGATGGGGATCAGAGGAAGGGGGTGCCCAACACCAGGGAAACAATGGATACAGCGATTGTAGGGTGGGGGTGCCACTAGACACCAGGGAAAGGGGAAACAAATAATGGGGATGGTGATAAGAGGGATGGGGTTGCCACTAGATACCAGGGATAAAGAGACAATCAAGGGAATGGTGATTGGAGAGTTGGGGGTACAACAACACATGAGGGAAATAATGGGGATAGGCATCAGAGGGTGCGGGGTGCCAGTAGACACCAGGGAAACAATGGGGACAGTGATCAGAGGGTGGGAGTGCCACTAAATATTAGGGAAACAGTGGGGCCAGCAGTCGGAGGGTGGTGGGTGCCACTAGACACCAGAGAAACTACAGAAATGGCTATCAGAGGTGGTGTTGCACCTAGACACCAGGGAAATGATTTCCTAATATGAAAAAGGATCCTTTTTAGTGACTTGTGATATGAAAAATAATCTTTTTTGTATCACAAGTCATGAAAAAAGATTTATAATCTGGAAAAACCTACAAGGGCATTTCTTCAACAGATAAGTGCACAATCCAGCTAAGGGGTTCCAGGTAAGCAAGCCACATGTGCTGTGTTCTACTGGACACATAACTGTGTTGAGTTATTTGATTTTGTCTCCCTTGCTAACTGTAAAACAAAATGGCAGCAGCACAAAACAAGATTTCCTATTTTCAACACAGGATAAACCATTTGTGAAAAAGGATTAGCCATTTGTAACAAAGGATTCTTTTTAGAGCGGAACATTTAACTGGAGGGTGAAATTCCCTTTGAAAATAATGGGAACTTTAAAATGTAATAACTTTGGAATGGATTAATATTTTTTCACCAAACCTTCAAAGGGCACACCTGTGAGGCAAGACCTTACTACCCTCAATATTTCAGACCAAAATTCCAAACCGTCTTTGCACTGTGGTGTGACAAAGAAATGAAAAAAAGGTAAATTTAAAATGTTTTACACTTTGTATCTCCACACCCACACTTCTAACTGGAAAGCTTGCTAAATCAAGAGATCTTTGGTCCCTGATGGTGCATGTAAAATGTTATGCAGATCATTTGAATTACTTCAAAGTTATTAGGCCAGGACATTCAAAACTGGGCTGATGCGTGGTACAACTAAATGTGCCACCCAAAGAAATGGTCCGGTGCAAAAAATGATATATTTAAACAAGATGCACAATCCCTACAGATTGTGCATCCAGTTTGAATATGGCATCATGGGCGGGCTGAACAAATGGGGGTGGCCACCAATGCACTGGTGCATCCCAGGGGATGGACTGAATACTGCCAATGGGGGAATGTGGCAAGGCATCCAAGATATGCTGCACTGTGCCCCAAAGGAGATATTCAGCCGTGAAATGCATATGAGCCCATTAGGTAAGCAAGGCACAAATGGGCCATTTGAATGCTCATTATGGGCTCACTTGCATGCCTGCACCCAGCAGGATGTGCTGGGCCAGGCAGGCTCCCCCACATCCAGTTCCCATCACTGTATGGGACTGTGCCCAGCACTGAATGTGATTGTGGTGTGCAACACAAACACACATGTCCATGATCCCTGGTAGTGTAGTAGAACCCCAAACCCATCCCCAAACCCCAATCATGGGTGTCATATATGAAAATTATTCCCTACAGTCCCAGGTAGTCCAGTGGAAATCCCCCTCCCATTCCTGAACCACAATCATGGTAACAGTGCCCAAGGGACCCCTTTTCCATAGTGCAGTGGCCCCCCACCTAGCCACCCACTTAGGCACCTACATCCCACCCACTCCTCCATACCAGCATGGCCAGTCAACTAGAAAGCAGCACAGCCCCTCCACACACCTCCACAGCTGCCTGCCAACTGAACTGTCAAAGACAGTGTACAGTACAGACTACATGCTCATTGGATGACAGTTCAACCAATGGGTGTGTAGTCTATACTGTATGCTAATATTAACATTTCAGTCATTGGGCAGCAGTGGAGGTGTGCTGAGGACTGTGCTGCTCACTGGCTGACTGACCATGCTAGGACAGGGGGAGCAGGGTGGGATGTGGGTGCCTGAGTGCGTGGCTGGGTCGAGGGGTCACTACACAATGGAATGGGTTTGGGATTTAGTTAACATCAATCAGGGATCAGGGATGGAAAGGTGGTACCACTACATTATGGAAAGGATTTGAGGATATTAACACTGATCACGTATGGGTGGGTCGGTAGGCACTACACTATGGAAAAGGTTTGGGGTGTATTTACCAGATATCGGGGATCAGAGTATGGTGGGGGTAGCACTACACTATGGAAAAGGGTCTGGGGGTTATATTTTCTGTCGTTCAGGGATTGAGATTGGGAGGGGGGTTGCAACTAGCCTATGGGGTAGGTAGACTGCCGTGCACATGTCTGCTCTTCCACAGCCTGCCTGTGGGTGGCTGGCAGATTTAGGTCTGCTTTGTCTGGCCTGTTGTTGCTCAGCACAGGGCTGGCCCTTGAGGGACACATTCCCAATAAATATGCCCCTGCATGGTACATTCATGGGAATGTCCACTCATCTTGCACTGTATACATTATTCATGGGCCATGGCCCATTCTTCTTTGGGTGGCTCATCACCACCCATTGAATATTGAGCTGCGGCGCATTGTATGGAATGCATGGAACATCTCCATTTTCTGATGGGATGCACCACACATTCCCTTTGAAAGTGGGGACCTTGAAGAGCAAAATTTTGAGTTTAACATGGAAGTTACCATTTGCAACTGTACCTATACACACACACATGCATACACACACACATATATATATGTGTATGTGTGTGTGTGTGTGTGTGTGTATATGTGTGTGTGTGTGTGTATATATATATATATATATATATATATTATAACTATAGTTAGAGTTATGAGCTATTTCTATGTTAAACCTCAAATGTTGCAGTTTAATAACTTTTGAACCCTTTGTCCAACTTGCTTGAAAATTGGAATGTACAAAGATTTATCATAGATCTCCAGATTCAGAAATTATTGTGTTGGTCAGCTGTATGGTAGTGGAACTGTAGCATGCTCAAGAAGTGAATTTTCCTCAATGTCGCAAATTCTTTGTCCACCCATAATGCACTGAAGAATGCATTTGAGTGGGTTCAGATTGGGTTGCCTACATGTGTCCTGGCTTACAATAGTGCCTTTTGAAGATCTGGTGAAAAAATATTGCTCTGTTCAAAAGCTATTACATTTTTCTGTCTCATTATAGTCTAAGGGAAAATTTATATGTGCACTGCAAAACAATAGAGATCACATTTTTGATCGAGCTTGCCCAAGAATGTTGTCATGCTACCATCTTGTTTTTAGTTAGTGAGAGAGAAACAAATGCTGCAATTCAAAAATACTGCATTTTAGAACAAGCTAACCATTAGGTTTACCTAATCAGGGCCCTGAGGAACATGTTTTTAAATTGTTTCCATTTTTTGATCGCTAAAAATTTTGTTTACGGACAAACAATTGTGCTAACTCCAAAAAGTAATTACGCTTAATATTTTTTGTTCATGCTAACATTCCCTGTTAAGACAGGACAATCAAGCAAACATGAAAGTAATTGTGCTAACACTGCACAACCAAATTTTACTAAATGCTGTTTTCATTGTCACTTGATTGTGGAAAGCTAGATTGTGATATTGGCCTGTAATTTTCAGGGTGGCAAGCCCTAGTGCCACACTTGTGCTGTTTGGTGATTTGATGTAGAAATATTGAACAGACTCATTGTTATACCATTCTGAAGTTCAGAAATATTTCCATAGGATAACATTGCGGACGTTGTTTTCTTTGTCACTTCTCTGTGGAAAAGTAGATTGTGCTATTGATCTGAACTTTCAGGGCAGGCAGCCCTAGTCCCACAGATGTGCCTTTTGTTGGTTTGGCATGGAAACATTGAACAGGCCTATAGCTACAGCATTCTGAACTTCAGAAATGTTCCCATGGGATAACATTGTGGCACCTGTCGCCTCTTTTCGGGCCCATATCATGAAAACGGTTTTAGATATGGACTTTTCATTACAAAATTTTAGGGACTTAGTACATAAGTAGGTTGGAAAGCCATGAAACCCATGAAATTTGAATTTCTTTCTAGCTTGTACGGTTCCTGAGATATTTGCGAATTAGTGTTCCAGTTGCTCATTTTCATGTGCGAGGCCACTATTATGTCCTCAGTGTTAATGGTCACAATGCTTTTCAGGCCCCCATCTCAGAAACACTGCAAGATACAGATTCGTTCAACTAATGTCATGAGAACTACTCACTCTTACGATTACAATGGCACTTGAATTTTTTCTAGCTGCTACAGTTCCGAGATATGGGTAATTAGTGTAACAAGGGCTCCTTGCCTTATAGGACTGCTGTAGAGCTCCATACTTATGTGTCAGTGGGAGCACAGGGACTGGAGGGCCAGTGCTCCCACTTACACATATCATTATGCACAACCAGGCAGCTTGGTGGGTGCACAGGACCCTCCAACCAACACATTCCATTTACTGCTTATATTACAAAGAACTGATATTCCTTACAATAACTTCATTAATGTATCAGTTAGGGTTGTTTCCACACCAAAAAATTTGGAAATTCCACATTAGGGTTACCACCCCACCACCCCACCCCCACATCCCCTCCACAAAACCCTAACTCTACATTCCACCCACACCCCTCCACACACACACATATACAAGACACATGTAACATTGTACAACACTATATCACTGTGGCACATCTGTAAGCACAATAATCACAACATTGTACTGATTTCACATACCACTATGTAATGAAAAAACAATTACAGCATAGGAGACTCTATACTGCCAGCACAGTATGATGACACATTACTGCTGGTATATCTTCCTAATACAATGACAATTAGTCTGTACACATTTTCAAAATATTGATTTATATGTGTCATAAATCAAAAATTGGGTCAGTGCAGGTATTGCTGCTACCACATAGGCATGTGGTAGCAGGACAGATATGCCTCACACATACACAGTACTTTGGAGATACTGCTCTGGTGGGAAACTACCACCAACACATGTTGTTATGCTGCTGTGTTACCTGGAAATACTCATTAACAGTATGTTATGATTACCTTTGCATGTACAACTGTTACTTTTACATCTTACTTGTAAATTATGCTATGAAACATTACTTTTATTACTACCAGTGTTTGTTATTAGGACTGACTCACTGTATCACAAAACAAAATGCAAACATTAAATGACTGTAGCTAGCCCACAAAACAGCCATTTCTAATACACTATGTGTGGATAACATACTGTGTGTTTCATCAGCTTTTAACAATTGAAATATGGGCATCTGTGTCATTATTGTCCAGCATGTGTGTGTACCTCCAAGCCACTATTATGGCTGCAGAATGCATACACTTGCTGAATTGCAATGATGCCTGTATCTTGTGGAATGTTTACAGTTTAGTATGTTACATCTGTTACCTGATCCTGCTTGTCTCTGGTTGCTTGCTTGCCTTGGCCCTTCCCTTGCTTGCATATGTGTGTGTGTGGGGGGGTGGTAACCCTAACGTGAAATTTCCACACTTTTGTCAGTTAGGAAACAACCCTAACTGATGCATTAATTAAGTTTTTGCAAAGATATATATATACATGTACATATATATATATATATATAGATATATATATATATATATATATATATATATATATATATATATATATTAGAGGCAAAAACTCCGTTTAATGCATTAGTTAGGGTTGTTCCACAGTGACAAACTCCGATCCACCCCCCGCACCACACACACACACACACACACACACACACACACACACACACATATGCAAGTATAGGGGAGGACCAAGTCAACACAACCAATGACAGACATCCAGCAGCAGGTGACAGAAATAACAAACAATTCTCTAAATGTACTACGAGACATCCCCACCCACCTGACCAGGTACTGCATGCTCAGTGGAGATCAACAGCAAAACTGAGGCCATGTACACCAAACGACACATCCCTGATTGCAGCTGCACAACGCACTACACTTAGTAGTTGCATGGCCTTACCTACCGATGCCCCACACCACACCACACCACATGTGGTGGGCCACCTGAGCAACAGAGTTCAGAAAACCAAGGAGTTGTACAGGTATAATATCTCTGATTATAACAAGGGTTTGAGAAATGCAGCTTTCTAATTCACTGTAAACATTGTAACAGCCTTATGTTTAGTTTTTATTAACATACATGTAGAGCCTAACCATATGATGAACATGGTTTAATGTTGTTTAAAAAACAGTTTTGTTATAGATAGCAATAAGCCACCCCAGGTATTATGTTAATGGTCAGTTTATCACTGTCTAGCGACATGTGGCACTCGGCTATGCCTCATTCAACATTAAACCCCTACAGGGTGATTAACAGACCATTTAATATAACTGTTGGTCATGCCTTATTGCATAATTGTCTTTATGAGTAGATACTCTCCCTCTGCTAGGCACTGCAGCAGCTTTGCAACACAGTGTCCCACCCAGTTACACCATACACTGTCTAGTTACTGGGGAATGGCTGTGAATATGAACTCATGAAGATGAACAGTGTAACTTGATCATTACAGTCATCGAAACCTTAGTGTGATTATAACTGACAGAGTCAGTGATAGAGAATAACCCCTGCTGTCCTAGTACACTTACCCCACTGTGAGTTAAATCAATACTAAAAGACATTCTGTTTATATCTACACTATACCTACTTGATTCCTGTTGTACCACAATTAACATAGTTATCACTTTGATAGCATAAGTGACAGAAGTGTGGCAAACCCAAACACTAGGCATACAGCCTGAGTATGAAACAACTGTTAAAAAAATTATACTGTGTCCATAAGAGGCATAGATCACTCATTGCAACAATAGTAAATGTATTACTATTTGAATAAGTTAGTCATCACAGATGCAGTGAGATTGTCTTTATCAGGTACAACATACTCAGTAAGTGCCTACAGGAAAATCTATCCTATATACATCTCCGATACAGGTACGTCATTGTTGGCTCAGTAGTGCTATGATATTTAGAAGTTGCTTGGCCTGATCCATGCAATTACACTGTTTCTTACAAAGAATACTTACTGCATCTTTAGTATTGAAACACACTGAAGGTCTATGTATGTACATCAGCAGTACACCTTCATCAGTAAGAATGCATCTGATACTGGCAGTACGAATTTCACAGTGTTGAACAGGCAATGCTTTTCCATACATTTACATCAGCCCTCTCTATCTTGAGTAAACCATTGTAATAAATGTACTACTATGTAAATCACATACTAAATGTAACACTACTTTTATCTTGAGCATGTTAGTGTCTTGTAGTTGATTTATGTACTTCCTTTAATTAATGTATACTCACTAGTGTTAAAACCTTTCTGCAACTGTCATCATGCACCTTCAGCATTTATATTGACTAACGGCACAGTACCAGTCGTGGTGTGGTGTGGTGTGGGGCATCAGTAGGTAAGGCCATGCAACTACTAAATGTGGTATGTTTGTGTGCAGCTGCAATCAGGGATGTGTACGTTTGGTGTACATGGCCTCAGTTTTGCTGTTGATCTCCACTGAGCATGCAGTACCTGGTCAGGTGGGTGGGGATGTCTCATAGTACATTTAGACAATTGTTTGTTATTTCTGTCACCTGCTGCTGGATGTCTGTCATTGGTTGTGTTGACTTGGTCCTCCCCATACTTGCATGTGTGTGTGTGTGTGTCTGTGTGTGTGTGTGCTGGGGGTGAATGCGGAGTTAGGTTTTCAACTCTAACAGCGAATTTCTCACTTTTGTCACTGTGGAACAACCCTAACTAATGCATTAACTGAGTTTTTTGCCTCTAATTTCCCTTCTTTTTGAGAATGATAATGAGAAATAGTGAATGTAATGCGGCGGTTTGGGCCCCACGCTCCAGCCACATGATGTCTTGTGGCATAGTAACAGGAAGAGCAATGCAAACAGAAGTGCTAACAGTGGTGCATATGGTAATGCAAGTGCAAATGACAACATAAAGGGCAATGCACACGGCGGCATAGACGGGAACGGTCTGCCACGTGATGTGTTGTCACATAGTAACATGGTGCCTGCAAACGGAAATGTCAATGGGCATGGTGACGCAAAGTGAAACAGAAAGAGAAACAGTACTGTAGACACAAATGGCAAAAAATAACAGAAACACAAGCGCAAATGAAAACGCAAAGATAACGACATAGGGCCCAGCTCTGCATCGCACGTGGCAGCGAGCGCTGAGCCCAAAGGGCTCTGCACTCCCACCACATGATGTCTTGTGGCATAGTAACAGGAACAGCAATGCAAACAGAAGCACTAACAGTGGCGCACAAGGTAACTCAAGTGCGAATGAGAACAGAAAGGGTAATGAACACGGTGGCGTAGAGCGGAACGTTGTGCCGCGTGATGTCTTGTCACATAGTAACATGGTGCCTGCAAACAGAAATGTCAATGGGCATGGTGACGCAAAGTGAAACAGAAAGAGAAACAGTACGTAGACACAAATGGCAAAAATAACAGAAACACAAGCGCAAATGAAAGACAAAGGATGACGCATCGCAGGCGAGATGTCAAGGTAAGTGAAATGTGCATGGAACCACAAGCAGAAAGGGCAATGGTAACAGTAATGTAAGCGCACAGGCTGGTTTTCCCCAAAAGCTGAATAGAGAAAGACAGTGAGTACAAAGTATGTATGCATAACAATGGGTATCGGAGCAGAAAATGAGGACTTGGAATACTGAATAGGTTATATCTCAGGCACCGTATGACGTAGAAAAAAAATTTAAAAGTCGTATGATTTATGACTGTCCTGGCAACGAAAAGTCCATATCTCCCACCATTTCTGAGATACGGGCCCTAAAAGGCGCGGCGAACGCCGTAATGTTATCCTATGGGAAAAAAAGAGAAGTTCGGAGTGCCATAACTTTACCTTCCTGTAATATTTTTTCACCAAACCACTGAAAGGCACATCTGTGGGCTGTTGGCTGTCTTGCCTCCAAATTTCAGGAAAAAAGACCAAACCGTTATTTTGCAGCAGGGTGCCAAAGGATTCCTGTAATACCGGCGCCGTAATGTTATCCTATGGGAAAAACTGTCAACTTTGGAGTGCCGTAACTTTGCTGCCATGTAATATTTTTTCAATACAACACTGAAAGGCACATCTTTGAGATGTCGGCTGCGTTCTCTCCAAATTTCAGACCAAAACTCCCAACCGTTTTTTTGCAGCACAGTCCCAAAGAATTGCTGTCATTTTCCCACAGACTAGAAAATTACTGTCGCAATTTGCGAGAGCTTTCACAAACATTTGCGACACTTTAGTGAGCATGAAAGTACTTTGCAAAAGTGCTTTTTCCAGAAATCTGAAAAACATATTTCTGGGGTGTTTTACCCCAAAATAAAGACATGGCTAGCATCCTTAGGGTCCGACTAGGTGAATACAAAAAGAATTAGGTTGCTAGATGGTCCCAAATTTTAATGCCAAGCATTTTCTAATCACCAACTGAAAACAAAATGGCCGATTTTGAGAAGTAACAGGCCCATTTGCGAAAGTAAAAATGCATTTGCGAAAGTGTTGAACTTTTATTAACTTTCCATTGACTTATAATGGAAATTGTTTTTGAATAACTTTTGAACCGTTTAATATTTTCACCAAATATTCAAAAGGCACATTGGGGACCCGGCTGCATGTTCCTGAAGATTTCAGGCTGGTCGCACAAACCGTGCGACCTGTACGCGCGAACGTAGAATTCCAGAAAAAGCGTAAACGCGTGCGCAAATCATGCTTAATAACTCCACAGCCGTGTATCCAACTGGTACAAAACTTGGCAGATTCCAAGGCCTATGGTTCTTGATCGTGTATTCCAATTTTCAGCTAAATCTGTCAAACAGTTGCAAAGTTATTAAGGTGCAAATTTTTGGGGTTTAACATAGAAATGGCTCCTCAACCCTAACTTCTGTAGCACTACCATAGCATATATATATATATATATATATATATATATATATATATATATATATATATATATATATATATATATATTTTCATGTAAAACTCCATTTAATGCATATTGGGGTTGTTCCACAGTGACAAAGCAAGGAAATTCAGTGTTGGGGTTGAGAGCCCCCCTTGCACCCCAGCCTGCCCTCAACCGCATCGAGGTGTGCATTGAGGTCACTGGCCTAATCTCACCCCATCACATGTGTAAACAAGCTGAGGTATAGGAGAATGGGGTGAGAGTTAGGACCGACAACCCCAACACACACCCTGATGATGGTTAGAGGATGGGTTGGGGTAAGGGGGGCTCGCAACCCTAACAACAAATTTCCTTGCTTTTGTCACTGTGAAACAACCCTAACTGATTCAGTAAATGGAGATTTTTGCCATGAAGTTTCCTTCTTTTTTAAAATGACGACTAAAATAGTGAATGTAATGTGGTGGTGGGAGCACAGACCCTTTGGACCTTGCGCTCCCACCATGTGATTTTTTTCTGACATAGTAACGGTAAGTGGAATAGAAATGCAAGTGCTAATGGTTATGCACATGGTGACAGAAATGTAAATGGTAAAGCAACCATTAATAGAAACGCAAGCGCAAAGTGATGCCAAAGCAAACAGTGATGCAAATGGAAACACAAGCACATACGTAAATGCAACTGGTAACACGCACGATCACTGTACCACTATTGTCAATGCAAATGGTAACTGTAAGAGCAACAATAATGCCAAAGGAAACTTAAACAGAAATGCAAACGCAAGTGCATACGGAAACGCAAAGCGTAATGCGCACAGTCATGGTACCACAATTGCAAATCCAAATGGTAACAGTAACAGCAAAAAACCCCCAAAGGAAATAGAAATGGAAACGCAAACACAAGCGCATATGGAAACGTAAACCGTAACATGCATGGTCATGGTACCGCAATAGGAAATGCAAATGGTAACGGTAACAGCAAAATAACACCAAAGGAAACAGAAATGGAAATGTGAATGCAAGCACATATGGAAATGCAAACTATAATGTGCACGGTCATGGTACCGCAATTTTAAATGCAAATGGTAATGGTAACAGCAACAATAATGCCAAAGGAAACAGAAACGCAAACGCAAATGCATGCCCATATGGAAATGCAAACCGTAATGTGCACGGGCATGGGAACACAAAAGGAAAAGCAAATGGCAATGGTAACAACAATGATGACACAAAACAAAAGATAAACTCAAATGGAAATGGAAGCGTGGCTGCAAACAGAAACGGCAATGCGCATGGTGACGCAAAAAGCGAAACACAAATGCAAACAGTAGTGGAGACACAAATGGTAACAGTAATGCAAATGCAAGTGCAAATGGAAAAGCAAAGGATAATGCATATGGTGGTATACACAGGAACGCTAACGCAAATGGGTATGGAAACGCAAGTGGAAATGCTACATGTGACAGTAACTGGAGCGCACACCCTGGTTTTCCCCAACAGCTGCATAGAGAAACACAGTGACAACAAAGAATGTATACATAATAATGTGCCTCAGACCAGAAAATGAGGTCTTGGAATACTAAATTGGTTATATCTCAGGAACCGTACCATGTAGAGAAAAAATAAAAATTTCATATGATTCATGACTTTCCTAGCTGCGGTTGGACTGAATGTTTAGCCCTCTAAGGGGCTAAGCATCTTTGAAATGAAAAGTCTGTATCTTGCACCGTTTCCGAGATATGGGCCCCGAAAGTCAGGGTGGACCCTGCAATGTTAGCCTATGGAGAAATGTGTCAAATTCTGAGTAACTTTGCATCCCTGCAATATTTTTTCACCAAACCACCAAAAGGCACATCTGTGAGATGCTGGCTTTCCTCCCTCCAAATTTCAGACCAAAAGACCAAACTGTTGTTTTGCAGCAGGGTGGCAAACAATTCCTGTCATTTTAGCCATAGTGTTGCAAAGTAGTATTGTGATTTGCGACACTTTCACAAAAAAATCACGAAAGTGTCATAGGTGCGACACTACTTTTCAACACTACTTTTCCCAAAAATTTCAAAAACACATTTCTGGGGTGTTCCCAAAATAAAGACATGCCTAGCATCCTCAGAGGTTCGACTAGGTAAACACAAAAATAAATGTGTCTCAATTTTAAATGGCAAGCATTTCTGTGTTCAGTAACTGAACAAAAATGGCTGACTCACGACACTACAGGGTCATTTGCTGACACTAAAACTGCATTTTCAACACTGCTGAACTTTTTGTTAACTTTTCCCATTGACTATAATGAGAAACTTATTTTTTGAATAACTTTTGAACCATTCAAGATTTTGGTCAGGAAATCTTCAAAAGGCACATCGGGGACCCCGGCCGCACGTTCCCTGAAGTTTTCAGACCGGTCACGCAAACCATGTGACCTGTAAGTGCATGCATAGAATGTGCAAAAAAAATTTACATTTACCCCGGAATGTTGCTTAATAATTCCGCAGCCATATATCTGACCGGTACGAAGGCTAGCAGATCCCAAGATCTATGGTGATGCCCGTGTCTTCAAATTTCAGGCAAAGGGTTGAACGGTGGCAAAGTTATTAAGATGCAAAATTTCACCAGTTAACCTTAAATGGGGTATCAATCCTAACTATGGTAGCACTACCGTGCTACCATAATATATATATAATATATATACATATATATATATATACATATATATATATATATATAAATACACACACACACACACAATAGGGGTGAGTGGTAAATGAGTGAGATAAAACAGAGTATCATCCACTGTAGAGTGATATTTTTATCCGCTGCTCTACTGTGATGATATCAGCCATTTACACACACAGGTCACAAAAGGTCATCACTCTAGGCAGCTTTCCCCTCAGCATGCAAGAAACACCTGTGCTGTTACCATAGACACAAATGCAGAACTACTTCAGAGGTCTCACTGCTGCCTACAGCCAACTCAGTGAGCATTACAAAACACACCTACCCCCCCACTTCCAACTCATTACTGTGACTGCAGCCAGAATTCTAAACAGCACAGCTTCACAGAACAACTACTGCCTGCAGTTAACTCAACCACCACTGAAACACACTCTCACTTGTTCCTCAAACTCTGATTCTCACCCATTACAATTACTGCTATACTATCAGCTTGACTTCAGCCAGAATCCTAAAGAGCACAATTTCACAGAACACTCTGCACTCTGCCTGCAGCTAACTTAATTACCACTGAAAACAGTATCAGCTGTTCTGACATTCTGCCTCACAGCTCACTTACTGTGATGATCTCAGCTTCACTGCAGCCAGACTTCTAAACAATACAGCCTCACAAAAGTATGTTTCTCACTCCTACCTAAAACTAACTCATTTAGCATTGCAAAACACACTCATTTGTCTCCCAGAGTTTATAACACTGCCAGCCAATTCAGAAAAGCTCACACACAGAATGAGCAAACACATAAAAAGGAACAGAACACAAGAGAGCATAACAAAACTTCTAAAACTCTTGGCCCTATTGTATATATCGAATATGTGATGGGCAGATCATGCTCTATGGCAAATATTGTCACTCCTGCATCATGAGCTCTGGATATCTCACTCGTGCCTTCGGCACTCGTGAGATATCCAGAGCTCACTCTGCAGCAGTGACAATATTTGCCATAGCACACTCATGCCCATCATGTATCCTATATCTATATATATATATATATAAATATATATATATATATATATATATATATATATATATTTTATAGTAGGCAGTTGCACCACTACAGTTAGGGTTCAGTTGTCACTTCTATGTTAAACTCAAACATTTGCGCATTAATAACTTTTGACCAGTTCTACAGATTTGCCTGAAATCTGGTATGTGTAGTGGGGCATGATTGGTCTCTTGATTTGCCAAATTGCGTTTCTGTCGGACTTACAGTCTTTGCATACAAAAAGGCTGAAAAATGCAAAATTATCCATTTTTGAAGGCAGCTTTGGGGATATTGGAAGTGACCTTGCATGGCTGTTGTGTGGTATCCTGCTCTGTGAGATGGCTCATTTGAAAGAGCATTGGTGGCTGAACATTCTGCTTTTTATGGTGAAAAATATAAGGCATTCAAAAGTTATGCCACTTTTAAGTTCCCATTATAAGTCAAAGGGAAAATTTATATGTATGTTTTGCGAACAAAGAATGGGGTTCTGGCCATCTGGTCCCACCTGGCAATCAAAGAATTTGCAGCCTCGTGGTTCAAGAATCTTTGTCCTCGAGAATTTAAAAAATTCTTTGATTGTGAAGTCCGCATCTTGTTTTTAAAGTTCAGATCAGAAATACACAAATATCTCGGCTCAGGGGCATTTCTGAAGTAAAACTTGGATAGATTTTACTCAGGGGACTCCGCTCTATCAAGCCATGCCTTTGGTTTCATCCAAATCGGTAAAACAACAGAGTTAGGAGCTTTTAAAATCTTAATTTGCGGCTCGCTAACAATCTTTGATCGTGAGCCTGCAAATTCTTTGATCGCGAGATTCTTTGATCACGATCGTGCATCACAAGCGAGGGATGAGATGGCCAGATTTAAAAATCTATTTTCTCAACCCAGGATGCCCTAGGAAGTTAAATGAGGGTGGGTTTTGCTCAGGAGGCTTTGTTCTGCCCCATCTGAATAAAATGCATCATGTTTTCAATATTCCTGGCAGTCTAGTGGCCTCCTGATCTGTATCAAAGTATAATGTTCTGCATTTCCCCGGTAGTCTAGTGGCCCCCAATGTTTATTTCATAAATAATGCTTTGTATATCCCTGGTAGTCTAGCACCCCCAATCTGCATAAAATTAATTTTGTTGTTCATATCATCGGTAGTCTAGCCCCCCATCATGATAAAATACGCTATGATCTACCCATTTCCTGATAGTCTAGTGGCCCCCCCACTCAATCGTACCAGCCACCCAGCACCCCACCCTTCCCCAGCTGGCAACCAAGCACAGCCCACCTCTTACCTCCACGACCCAGCTGCTGACTGCATGCATTACAGCCTAATGCAAGGCGCTGAGAAATTATTTCTGAATGCCTCTTTGCATTAGCACTATATACACATAGTCGACGGCTGGCGTGGAGAAATGGGCTGTGCCGACTACCGACTGGGAAGAGAATGAAATGCTGAATGAGCTGAAACTGTCGCGACTGGGTGGGGGGCCACTGGAGCTATCGAAAATAACGAGATCATGGTGTGTTGCATGATGAAACGTGAACTGCGATGAACATGAACAACAAAATAATTTATGCGAATAAAATTCAGACTACCGGGGATACTCTAAGCGTGTTATGAAAATAGAACGATGCAATGCGGAATATGCTGACACAGAGCGGAGAACTAATTTCTGAGGCAATGGCTATGATATGTTCAGATGGGATGAAAAGTCCCTGGTAAAACCCACCCTCATTTAACTTCCTAGGGCACCCCTGGGATGAGAAAATTGTTTTCTTGTCTGGCCATCTTGTCCTTTGCTCTTAGTTCTTGAGCATGCAATTTCTTTGATCGCAAGTCTGCAAATTCTTTGATCACGATCGTGCATCGCGAGCGAGGGATGATATGGCCAGATTAAAAAATAAATTTTATTAGCCCAGCGGTGTTCTAGAAAGACAAATAAGGGTGGGTTTTACTCAGGGGGCTTCATTCTGATGAACCATGGCAATGGTTTACTAGAATTATTTGAATTTTTAAAATTAAAACAGTTTTAATTTTTTGGTCGTGACCCTACAAATTCTTTGATCGCGAGCCTGCAAATTCTTTGATCACGAGATTCTTTTATCGCGGGTGTGCATCGTGGCTGAGGATGAGATGGCAAGATTAAAAATATATTTTCTCAGCCCAGGGTACCCTAGGAAGTCAAATGAGGGTGGGTTTTGCTCAGGGGCTTTGTTCTGTCGAACCATGGTGGTGGTTTACCAATTACTTCCATTTTTGATTTATAGCATTTTTATTCTTTGTTCATGAGCCTGCAAATTCTTTGATCGTGAGCCTGCAAATTCTTTGATCATGAGATTCATTGATTGGCTTCTTTGATCGCGAGATAGGGACAAGGTGGCCAGATTTTTTATAATGGAATAGATAGGAAATTTTACCAATTTTTAAGATTGAATATCTAGAAACAGTTTGGTCTTTTTACTTGAAATTTGAAGGGTGTTTACAGCATGTCCAGTAGATGTGAATTATTGTGTTTACATGTTGGAGAAAATTATTTTTGCAGGGATATTGCATGATGCACTTTACGTGTTGGGAACAGTATTTTGGATTGTGCTGGTGGCTTGAAATTGATAGGATACCTAACCTTAGTGTCATGGATGTAGTTTTCAGTTGTTGTGTGTGTTTAATGTCAAGAGGTACAGAACTGTGCCACTCTGATGAATGACAATTTCAAATTTTGACACATTGTGTCTTGGACACGGTTTGGTCTTTTTACTTGAAATTTGGAAGGTGTTGATGGCCTGTCCTGTAGATGTCAGTAGAGGTGTTTATGTGTCAGACAATATATTTTTTGAGGAGATATTGTGTGGTGCAGTTTACTTTTTGTGGACAGCATTTTCTATTGCTCTACTAGATTAACATTTGTTTGGTGGCTGGCGTTGCTGTTCTCAATGTACCTTTTAGTCATTGGGTGTGTAATGTGACCCAGCAACTACCTATGCTCTACCAGCTTAGCAACTTTTACTTTCTATTCTTTCTTAAAAATGGAAATTCTATGCAAAAAACTTTGTTAATGCATCAGTTAGGATTCTTCTACAGTGACAAAAGTGTGGAAATTTGCCATTAGGGTTCCCCACCGTTAGACCCACCCACCCATGCCAACAGGCATCAGGGTGTGCATTGGGGTCATCAGCCCTAACTCTCACCGCATTCTTCTACACTGCACCACCTCAGCTTGTTTACACATGGAATGGGGTGACAGGGCTGAAGACTCCAACACACACCCCGATGTCAGTTGGTGGGGGTGGGGTTCAACAGGTGGGAGCCCTAATGGAAATTTCCTTGCTTTCATCACTGTAGAAGAACCCTAACTGATGCAGTAACAAAGTTTTTGCATCGAATGAATATATATATATTGCCACTATAGTTAGTGTTGAGCAGGCAGTTTAATGTCAAATCTCAAAATTCACACTTTAATGGCTTTGCAACTGTTCAATGGATTTGCACAACATTTGGCATACTCTTTCCTGTGGGGTAGATCTCTTCACATGCCAAGTTTTGTTTCAATCAGACATGTGATATTTGTGCAGCACATAGTGAAATAGTGTAAAAGTCACTTTTTTTCCAGTTTTTGTTGTGCTTTTTCCTCCCCATACTGCAGCCACACCATTTGGAATTTTGGTCTGAAATGCTCAGGGTAGAAAGAGCTTGCCCCAAAGAAGAAGTCAGCATTGGTATGGAGAACAAATATTTATCCATACTAAAGATATTCAATTTTGAGATTTTAGGTTCTGGGTAGGCTCAGTTCAGTCTTTTGGATAGCTGCACAGTTACAAATAGGGATTTGGGCTCATGAAAGGGGTTTTGACAGCTTGCAAAGAGGGATTCATAAAATCCCTGTTGATGAGAAAAATCCTCCATTTGTTTTCATTTTGGTGCCCAAAAAATATTATAACTTGCCTCAGGGATGTCTTCTATAGACATCCAAGTATGAGGTTTTGTTTATGGGACATCCTGCACATTTCTGTGACTTTGGTTTACTTTAGTGTACTCAAAAATGATTGTTTACAAAATTAAAATCGCTTTTTGTGACTTGTTTCTGATCCCTTTCACGAGCTGTCAAAATCACTTTTCATAAGATGATGACCAGATGGCCCTAACTTGCGAAATGGGACTGGCTCACGAAAAGGGATTTTAAAAGCTCAGGAAAAGGGATTGGTTTGCAAATGGATTCTGACAGCTCATGAACAGAGATTAGTTTTTATAATCCCTTTTTGAGAGCTGTCAAAATCCCTCTTCTTGAGCTGTCAAAATTCCTTTTTAAGAACCAATCCCATTTCACGAGCTGTCAAAATCCCTTTTTGTGAGATGAAGACCAGATGACCCTACCTTAAGAAAAGGGATCAGCTCATAAAAAGGGATTTTGACAGCTCATGGAAAGGTATTCAGCTCACGAATAGGGATTTTGTCAGCTTGCAAAGAGGAATTTTTAAAGGTTATTGTTTCTTTGCCATTTCACTACAAAGAAAAGGTTTGGAATTTGGGCTGAACATTTCAGGGTATAAAGGACTTGTCCCACGGATGTGACTTTTGCTGGTTTGCAGTTATAATTTACATTGCTTCCCTAGTTATAACATTTCAAAGTTAGGAAATATCCCTTAGGATAACATTGTGGTGGACTCAGTATCTTTTGGTGCCTATATCTCAAAAATGGTTCAAGATACAGATTTTTTGCTAAATGAAGCTTAAGCATGTGTGCAGGCTACCAGGCCATGATTATAACTGCAGTGGAATTTTTTCCCATGTTCCGACAGGTATTGAGATATTGTGCCATTTGCATCACAAGGGTTGCTTGGAATATCTCTAGGTCTGTGCTGAGTCTCTACACTTATGGGTAGGTTGGGCCCAGTGCTCCCACATATTGGTGCTATTTTGCAGTAATGGGACTGCAGGGCCCTACATTATGAAGTACTGGGAGTGCAGGGCCCTCTGGGCCTGTACTGCCAATCACAACACGCTATAGAGTGATGGAAGCACAGAGCTAGGAGGATTCTGTGCTCCCACAAACATGTATGGGTAAGATTACACTTTCTCAATAAGTAAGGAAATTAATTGCAAAAAAACTTTGTTAAAGAATCAGTTAGGGTTGAAGCTACAAAAATAGGGAAATGAGGTGTTAGGGTTTCAAACACTACCATCCAACCCCACATACACCAACAGGTTTTGTGTTGTGCCTTGGGGTCTTTGGGCTTAACTCTTTCCCCATTCTCCTCTAGTGTATCATCTCGCTTTCTTCTGACATGGAATGGGGTGAGAGTTTATTTATTTATTTTATTTAGTTTTTGTTGACTGGATAAGTGCACTAGATAAATCCTGCCTATTTTCAGGCATGACCCAGGGGTGGGGGATACAGATGAATGCCAACTGACCTTGAACCAGATTAAGCTGTTGGCGGTATTTTTAGTGAATGAGGGAAATTTGACCAGGACACCGGGGAAATTTCCCCACTCTTTTCGACAAGTGCCATGGGATCTTTTACATCCACCTGAACTACCACCAGTCCAAGCAGATGGGACCTCAGTTTAATGTCTCATCCGAAAGACAAGACAAAGAGTAAGGGCTGATGACCCCAAGACACACCCTGATGGCTGTTGGTGGGTGGAAGGTGGGTGTTGGGTGGGGTGTTAGGGGTGAGGGTGTTAGGGTTCAAAACCCTAATGCCTCATTTTCCTACTTTTGTAGATTCAACCTTAAGTGATGCTGTAATGAAGTTATTTGCAATAAATATATATATATATATATATATATATATATATATATATACATACTGTATATATGTGTGTGTCTCTCTCTCTATATATATATATATATACACACACACACACATATATATATATATATATATATACACACATATATATATATATATATATATATATATATATATATATATATATATATAGCAGCAGAAGCACAGCACCCACAGGGACCTGTGCTTCTGCAGCACATTTGTTATGTCTTACATTATGCACAGGCTACACAGGGGTCTGTGATTCTTCAGAAAGAAGTACTGCGCTATTTGAGGTATCTTACTATATTAGGCTACAAAAGTGCTGACCCCAGAGGAGGAAAATACTTTGTGGTTTGGGAATGAAGAATTTGTATCTATGGGTGTAGCAGAACTAGTTCTATATGCAGAAACAGTGTTGCGATGTGAGTATTGTGGACTTCCATCTGCGGCTACAAGTGTATGTGGATGTGGATGTGTTAAGTGTGCTGGTTTATCTATTGCTGCAGAATGTAAATACTGTGGATTTCTATCTGAACTAGAAATAGATGTGTATGACCATCATGATGGATCTCTCTGGAACCCAGCAGGACTGCCCAATGCCATCCCTTTTGTTTGCCATATATATACCGAACCTTTAGCACAGGCTATTTGGGAATCTCCACACCTATCTGGGAAATCATTGGGAGGGAAGGAGCACAAGGTGGTGCTATACACAGATGACATACTTGTCTACTTCAATAATCCTAATAGTTTATTCCCTGAAGTGTTCCAGACAAGGTGGAATTTGTTGCCCCTTAGTCTAACTAGGATAGTGAAGGTGATCCGAATGATGATCTTACCAAGGGCTCTATATCTCTTTCAGAACCTCACACTCTCTTTAACACTTAACACATTAAAGCAATGGAATAAAATAATAACTAGATTCCTTTGGACTGGGCACCACTTCCAGATTAAACTCTTGATACTGTTCTTTCCTAAGGGGAGAGGAGGCCGTGCCCTCCCAAATGTTAAGATCTACTATTGGGCTTCCCACCTATGCTTCATTGCACATCATCATCTAGGGACATACCAAAAACTCCGGAGGGGTATGGAGGCAGTGATGCTTCCATTTAGATTTCATTAGAGCCATGTACCATCTTGATATACAACCTGAACACTCCACAGGGTTTCCTTCATGGCTTCAGTACCAACTCTTGGCTTAGATTGCAACTGATGTATGACTGAGGTTACTTTTACAACCTTTACAGATGTTCAACAGAATTCCACATCTGGCTATGCAATTTTACAGATTCTTATGATCTTACAGCGTGCAAGCATGTACACTTGTAGCCTCTTGTTGGCTGCTCTACCTCCTATAGCCTACTGCATTTCCCTTACTCCTTCCACTGTACACCCTTGACAATGTCAAATTTCTGACAGCACCACTCTCTGCTCTCTGCCCCTGTGGCACCTCCCCATTCCTGTAATTTTGCATTTATTACTGTAATGTGTAACTCAAATTTATATTGTTAACTAATTGTCCTTGCATGAAGCACAAGCAGGAGCTGTGTCCATGTAGTTCACTGTTGTGTTTGTTTCATTCTTATGTGGAACCTTTGTAAAGAGTGTTTGACTCAAAGGTACTGCATACAAGATATAAATAAATAAATAAAGCTCTTTAATTTGATCTGGCAATAGGGTGCATTTGATTTAGCTTTTATAAACCCTGATAGACACTTCTGGTGACTTAACAGAATATGTATTGCAGAGATGGTGTGAGGAACTAGTCCAGTGACTTACAATAGAACAATAGAACAAGTCCTGTTAAATTGCCTCCAAAATTACTAGCTTTCACAAACGGCAGGAGTATGCATAGAAGCATCAGTTACAGCACTTCAGTATACCTGATATATTGGCTCATTTTCATATCACCAGGAATGCCTCTTGTTGGAGGCAATACGGGGGTGCTAATGGCCATCATACTTACATAATGTGGGAGTACTCAATTCTGTGCTCCTTCTTTTGGTCAGTCCAGGAGGAGCTCAGGAGCTGTATATCAGATCAATGCCTCTGACTGCCAAGCTGTTTTTATTATGTGTGCTTCCAGAAGGCCTACATGATCCACACTCCTGATTCCTGTTAGGTATCTTAACAGCAAAGAAGGCTATTACTAGGGCCTGGCTTACACCCTTGGTTCCAGCTTTAGCAAACTGGAGAACTATAGTTAATCAGAGCTATAGAATGGAAAGGATTTCACACTCTCAAAATGATAGGGCAGACCTATGTTCTTTGAGATGGAATGGGTGGATCCTGCACATTATGACTAAAGATCCAGACTTCATCCCTTTAGGGGGACCTTATCCTAAATGTCCTTATGAAGGAAAAGCCCAAGGACAACACCAGTACATTTATCCATAATGCAGAAATATATCAGTATGCCAAATGGTACTATTTCCCTTATTAGCTGCTCAATTGCCTCCCCCACCTCCTTGGGATGCCTAAGTACCAGTTCGTGGGGGCCCTCTGCTTCAAACCAACAATGGTTTTTCTGTTAAACCTGGTCTTAGGCAGGTCGAGGTTGTACATTGACAATACTCATTTTCTCCCCTCCATGCTATCCCAAGGAGGTGGAGGACATTATTTATATTACACCTTGTAGGCCAGGATTGGTTTAAATATTTTATATCTTATGACTGCACGCTGTAATTAATGAACTGCTTATTCCCTATACTCATGGAATCCACAAACTTTGAAAAGTTGAATAAAAATTATATCTACAAAAAAAAAGATGGCTCTGTTTTGTGTTACCTAGAAACAGTTGTATGTTTGCCTAGATGATGGTCATCTTAGGTTGCTCTTGTAGTCTTGTCCTTTTGGTACTTAGGGGCTGGGGAGTTAGCATTGGAAACTCTGACTCCACATCTATGTAATTTTGTGGTGCTGATTTGAAACTTAATGTGTGCATTAATGCAGGTTTTTGCAAAATTTTTTTTTGTTTGTCTGTTTGAGGTAGTGGAATCTTACTGTCATTCATATGCTTCAGGAACTGCATAAACAGAGGCAGCTGTGCAAAGGAAAGTCCACTTGCTAAGCCCTTGATAAAGCGCCCAAAGGGCAGCACAAAATGTAGGTCTTGCTTATAGGCTATGGGGAGCACCATGGAGTGATATGCCCAGCATCTTGTGTTTGCAGTTGTAAGTAATAGTAATATTTTTCTCTATAATACATTTAGTCGTGCCTGCTTTTGCTTTGGTGATATATATATTATATAAATATATATATATATATATATATATATATATATATATATCTATATATATACTGTATATATATATGTGTGTGAGTTTTCCCTGGATGTGTCATTAGCAGCACCCCTTGCAGATCTTTTGAAAGAAACAATCAGTTTGGGAATGGTAACAGGGAACTGGAAGACTGCTAAAGTAGTTACTATCTTTAAGAGTGGGGATAAGAACAACACAGGAAAAAAATGCCTTTGAGTAGGTCCTCCAGAATTAGAAAACTGGTGGGTCAATACTCAAGGAAACATTTGTAGAATTTTTACATGTCTCAGATGGTGGGAAAAGGCCAAGCAGTAGACATTCTTTACTTGAATTTCAGTGAAACCTTGTAAATAGTTCCATGCAGAAGGTTCTCATACAGAATAGAGCAAATGGGGTGTTACAAAATGGATATGCAGTTGGCTTATGGGTAGAACTCAAAGGGTTGTCCTGAATGGCAAACCCTCAGAGATAAAGAGTCACTAGCAGTGGCCCACAGGAGTCAGTGCTAGGCCCAGGTTATGTTTAAAATGTTTATTAGTGATATAGAGAGGGACCTTAACAGAAAGGTTAGCTGATTTGCTGACAACACAAAACTGCATGGTAAGGAGGATTCAGCAGACAGAAAGGAAAACATGAAGAGAGATGTAGAAAGGTTCAAACGATGGACAGACTCTTGGTAAAAAATATAGGCAAAAAACTGGTAAACTACATTATTCATGGGGTAAAGATAGAAGCCACTAAAGAGGAAGGAGTCTTAGAAGTCATAATGCACAGCAGCCAAAAGACAACTAGCTAGTGAAAAAAAGCTTGTGGGAAGGCAACTAGGATACCGGGATCATTAGCTGGTGATTCTCAGGTTTTAGTAAAACAGTACTCTTGCCACTGTATGGTTTGTTGGTCAAGCTGTACCTGGAGTACTGTGTGCAGTTCCAGGACCTGCATCTTAAGAAGGACAACAATAAGTTCTGGAGGACCAATATAGGATGACAAATATGTTATTGTGGCAGCAGGGTAGTAGCTACAAGAATGAATGTAGAACATTAACATGTACTCACAAGAGGAGAAAAGAAAGAGAGGAGACATGTTTGAGGGAGAGTTACTATGAGGATTCAAGAGTGTAAATATGAGTTACAGTATGTTATTTAAATTATGAGGTCAGGCAATCACTAAGGATCCCAATGTGAGATTGGATGGGGAAGGAGGGCTTAAGGATGTGAGTTCTTCAATGACGAGTAAATGGTGGATAGATGGAACAAGTTACTGGAAGAGGTAGTGAATGCATACTCTGTTTCAAATACTAAGAACAAAAGAGCAGATAAAAGGAGCATTAGGAAAACAGGGGAGCCACAGTGTACGAAATCTTTTTCATAAAGCTTTTTCTTGAAGGTCAGCTTAGGTAGGTTCATCAGACCTGTCCCTGCCTGCTCCACTTGGGTCCTACCTTGACCTCACCTGGAACACTGCGACCCCCATGGATTGCCCCCCATGATGAGGCCAAGTGAGGGTGAGTCATCCTTGCCCTACCCAGTGACACACATCCAATGCTTAGGTACTGATTGTGGTAATGCAGGGCAGAAGACCAGCAAGCAAGACTTCAAGGAGCCTGTGTCAACCACTTTTCCTTTTTCTTCTCATGTTTTCACTAGCCATGGTGGCACAGACAATGCATGCACGTAGAGATGTAGATGTATTCCAGAACCATGGCTCCCTCTCCCTGACCTTAGTCTGCTGCTCGTGCATTGGTGCTACCATGTGGCTTCCACCTTTTGGTGGCCAACAGCCAAGATGGACCACCACCCTGATCCAGGAAAGGACAGAAGACTGGTGACTGCTCCATCCATTCCTAGCCCTCCATGGTCAACCCCTGGTGACCCAAGCTCATTCCTGAACTCAGGTCACCAATGTAGTGAGACACTATGGCACCTGGTGCCTCGGAACTCTGTGCCACTGGGATACTCTAAATAGTGTGGTGAAACTTAGTCAGAGGTTAGTCAGACTATGTCAAAATTTAATACTGGATAGACTAGGGCCATACATATTTTCATCTGTCCTCAGCGGTTTCACCACTGTACAACAACATCATCGATATAGACAGCATCAACATTAACTGGGAATATGCCGACAGTTAGCATAGTACCTGACTGGGAAAGTGTTTTTCTGCAGGGGCTGCACCACCCAATACCCCCCTTTCTTTATATAACCAGATCTGAGTCAGACTTGGTTCGGGTGGGGCGCAACTCCAGAAGTTGCAGTGTCGAAGTCACAGCAGACCACCACAGTGAAATATCTTGACCCAGCAGATTTGTCTCTGTGGTGGTATTTCAATGTTGTGTGGTCATTGTCCTGATGTGCTACCATCCTCAACTCTGCGTATCCTCAGTTACAGCAAAAGACATGGTCAGAATATGTCTAGATATTTAACAATATTAGTAAAGAGATTCTGTCTGGTGGCAATGTTATGGTACTGCAGACCGCCAGGAAATATGTCTAAAGATATCAGAGAAACTTCAGTTACTATCTGAGCATGTCAATTGTTGTACGTATATGTATCAGGACAGGCATCAGTATGGACTGGGGAACCACAGGAACTAGTAATGGTCCCTAAGAAATATTTATATGGGTCATCACTAGTAGACTCAGTACCTGGGTACCTATGTTTTGCTGATGACACAAGACTGGAAGAAATGTTGATATGGAGAAGGATGTTATGGAACTGAAAAAAATGGATCTGTTCAAGCTGAATAGCTGAGCAGAGACTGTGTCACCCATCATGATGAGTCACTGTATAATAAAGATGTCACAGTTTTCTGCATGACAAATTACAATAATTTCCAGTAGATTAAATTGAGTTCCTGCAGTACTATGTTGCAACATATCATTGGCAGAAACTGCAGTAAGAGCACTCATCCTGGGGCTGGCACTGTATAGAAAATTAAGCTTAATGTTGGCAAATATTAGGACGAAGATTTTGAACACACTGTAACAAAACAAGGGCAAAAGTCTCAATTAGGAAAACAAAGGTTGAAGAAAACTTGAAGTGAATTAAATCCAGGAGTATTAGTAGCAAAGGACTCTAACATCAAAAAACAGTGTATAATGGTACACTGTAATGAACAGTTAATACGTTCCTTATAAATGTCAAAATGAACTTTTGAGATGGTCATGGACATGTTACTGCCACTCTGTATCAAGTAAGTGAGGCCAAATATTGAGTACCCCAGTCCTGGTTGTTGTATTACAGTGGGGAGATGGAAGAACTAGAAAGTGAACAAAGGAGGGCAACTTAAGTTATAGGACTGCATGGAATAGAATTCCATAAAAGGTAAAGAGAACAATCAATATTTCACTGGAGCATAGAATATTGAAGGGAGTAATGACCACTATTTATAAGATCATGAAAGGCTATATTGATTGCAAAAAACAACGTTAAGGCATTAATCACAGTCGGATTGACCCATAATGCCACAAAAAAAAAGAATTGCAATACAAGTTCAAATGAAATTCACCTAAGCCCCTGGGTAGCAGCCAAGAAGAGCACTCCTACGTAAGAGTGGGGATGGTGGGCGTGGACAGAAGAATAGATGCTTAAAGAATGATCACCCAGGAAAACAGAATGGTAGTAAAGGAGTGACTGTAGCTGCTGCCCCACTAAGGGTGATTGATGGTGCAGCTGCAGTCATGAAGGTGAGCATCTGGAGGATAGGGCCATAGTCAAGCGACGGCTGTGGGTGGCATGCACCACAAAGGCCATGCAGACAGGCCAAGATGGGGAGGGGGCGAGCAGCAGCAAAGTACCACATGGGAAAGGTGGCACCACAGGATGGGCATGTGCCATTGAGCGCCCCAGCACCCCCATACCGTGCCATGGATCCAGTTGTGCAGTATGCCATGTAGTGGTGGCAAAGAGGGGAGCCGATGGTGCTGTCAGCCTGTGTGGCTGTGTGTTATGTAGTGTGTACTGCTCCATTGCTTTATTTTTCTCTGATTCGAATTGTTGTTGCTGGGTATACCTTCTGTAGCATTATCACATGGTGTGCCTACAGGGTGTGCTTACAGATTACTGCTGTAATCTTCTGAGTCAAATGTCATTTGCAAGGTATATCTTCTGTTACTGCTTTATTTTTCTCTGTAGCAAAGTGTTTCTTACAGGGTGTATCTTATGAAATTACTACTAGTGGTGCTTTACAGCTTTTACAGTTTTATCTTTCATTAGGATAAGCTTTCAGGGCTTCTGCATTTGTTACTGACTGATTGTTTCTGCTCTTACCTCCTCGTTTCTTTCATCCGTTGTTCTTCTTTTTCGGCAGGAGATGAGCACAGCCACCCATCCCCATCCCCAACCACCCCACACTACACTCCTTTTATAGGGTAGCACAGTTGTGTCATTTCCTGTAGAAAAGCAGGAAGGGGTGGCTCAGAGGGGTATCCACACAGTGACCTCATTTACAGGGGCATAAGTAATTTAACTTGTTATAACAAGCTATACAAAAACAAACAAAACAAAAAATCAAACTTTTGCTTTCATTTTCCTCCTTCTAATTGCTCTGACCAGGTTATAAACCAAGCAATTTATCTGGAATGGATATTATAAACTGCAGGTACTGTGGAACACTCTTCACAAGGGCAGTTTTACTGGATTTAGGACACTGTCCTACATGCTGGGCCATTGGAGATCTAAGGGCTCAGCTCCAGGCAGCATGGGCAGAGATTGCACACCTCAAATTGCATATTCAGGAGGAATTATATTATAAGAACCACCAACCATTTCTCCAACATCCAACAGAAGCATCTTGCCAATAGAGGGTAATTGGTCCTCCTTATTATTTTTCTTTAAGTAAATAAAAGTATATGTTGTATCAGACAACCAAGCCTATGGTATATGTTCCTACAGCAGCCTTAGTACAGACTCTTGATGGTGAAGTACAGTACATGGTGAATGTTACACATCTGGAGCTTGGCATTCTGACTAGTGGCCTCCTATTCTGCCTACCTTTGAAATTAAAACTTTAGCTGGTCCGTTACTGGAACAAGTAGATTCTTATCATAATGCTGGAGTAGCATTAGATTCCAGTATATCATATCAACAGCATATTGATACCCTAGTTAAGTTAGTAAATATAAAATTCTGTGTTCTCTATTTGAATAACTCAAATTAAACTACAGAAGCTTGAAAATAGATTATAATATCCCATAGTATTATGATTATTGAATATGGGTTGGCTGTATATTCCTCAGCTGGAAAAATAGCTTTGTATCGAGGTTAAAAGCCTGTTAAACAGATCTTGTAAAATTGCTTTTAATTTATCTATGGAATGTCACACTTGTACAATATATTACACTGCTAATTTACTTAATCTCAATTAATAGATATATTCTATTAACTATTTGTTTGCTTGGCCTGGAAAAGAAATAATGGTTAGGTACTCAATAATTTGTGTCAATTGGTTATGAGGAATCATAGCAGTTCTATTATCACTAGATCATTATTGAGATTAGTTATGAAACTACCCAAATGAGAAAAAAGTTTTGTTGAAACTCATTTTATCATAAACTATGCTGTTTTAAAATATGCTGTCTCATGAAATCATTTTGTTCATTTTATTCACAATTTGCATAGTCTTTGAAGTTGTATTTGAATATGCTGCATTCCTGTGCCTGTTTAAATAGTATGTCTCAACTACTGTAGTTTGCATAGTTTCTGCAGATGTGTCTGCATATGTATATTGTTCATATACGTACAGTTTCCTATGAAAATGGCAATGTGGTCGATAGGCCCACATTTTAAAATAAAAATGGAATGAATGAATTATTGAATGAATGGTCAATGACAAGAAATTATTTAGTACAATAAAGGAAACACAAATGATGTCAGTATTTTTATGCATAACAATATTTTCTCTGAGAAACTGTCTGAAAAAATGAGTTAACCTACTTCCCCAGGAAACATTTTTTACTCTGAGACTACAACTAGTTGCATACAGGCCTACTTAACACCTAGGCAGACAGTTTAGCTAAATAGTTCACTCATCATTCTGTACCTGTGAGAGTTTACTCAAGACTGACAGATTATGTAACTACAGTACCTGTATCTGCTGTACCACAGGTCTTTAAGCATGCTTCAATCTGAGACTTCCGAGGTAAGGTAACTAGCTTGCTTAATAGATGATAAAGGTACAGCCCTTTGGAATTGACAGTGCTGGTTCCATTCCTCTTAATTTCTATCACAAGAAACATTTCACAATGGGGTCAATGTCCTGCAGTCTATGCACCACTGGAGATAATGCACTTCTAGGGATTTCATGCACACTCCAGAATACAAAGCCATGAGACACAGTGCCAGGGGCACAAATTAAGCATCTAGGTCATGCATTATCTCTCAGGGATATACAGCCTGACATGAGTTAACCTCATAATATGCATTATTTTTAGGGTTGCAGTTGGGAGGAGCCCTGCAGACCTATTGCATTAAGAAAAGGGCTCTTTCCAAATGCACATGTTGAAGTGACAAAAAAACTCTTCACCATTGCACTATTTTTTTTTCCTTTTCCACAGTCCCTGATACAAATCTAAAATAATATGCCAAAAAAAGCCAAATGCCCTACATCCAAGAGGAAGTTATCTGTCTATCTGCAACACAGTTATCTTGTGATTTAACCCCTGTATAATGACAACATAATCATTTTGCAATCAGATCCTAAGCCCTCCTCTGGGCCCTTCTCGCACCTGGGGAAGCGCGTTCGTACACATCAACATACAGTACCACTTACAGTGGAAATTACTCTTTCTAAAATTATCCTTACTGTCTCCCATTATTTGTTTTTTCTCCAACAAAGTATTACCCAGGGTATATGAAGATATTACACACCTGCAGTAGCTCTGTGGAGCTCAACCAAAAGGAAATACAATGAGGCATTTTAGTATTTTCTCCTCTCCTTCCTTGCTAGTGTCTATAATGGCTTTTCCCAGAATGTGGCTGACATTCCCACAGTGTCAGTGTATGGGTTGGTTAATTTGTAGAGGCGCTGCAGTTGAATGGGACATATGTGTTCCTCTCTTGCAGGCTCATCTTTTTTCCATTAAGTAAACATTATTGCAAAATCAAAAGTTAAACAGACAACACATGGATGCTGAGTCTGTATACAGCCATCACCAACAAAATGAAGGATACAGCATTCAAGTAGAAGACATAAGGCAGCACGGCTGGCTCATCCTAACACAACCTGTGCCTGTTTTCTCTCTTTTTGTGTATTTGGCATTATTTTTTTAAATCTGGCAGCAATCAGTGAAAGTCAGTTGTGGGAGATAACTCTGAGATATTTTGCTTGTCCCAGCTCTAACAACTAAAATACTGTATATCTTCGGTGAATATGGCTTATGGTTGATGGCATCTTGTATACAAATTACACAATTTGTTGGTGACAAGATAAAAGTGGATTAGGCTGTATAAACTGTGGTTAGCTGCAGAGCCATGTGGTCAAGAGCCATTGGACATTTATAAAGTGAAGTTTAACAAGCAAAGGAAATATGTTTACTTGAATTTTAATGCCTGAAATAAAGAAATAAATTTTTTTTAATCTCTCACCCTTACTTCCAGTCCTTTAAACACTCACAGCACACCAACTATGCCAAATAACACACCAGGTAACATACCTTAAAGGGTAGTTATGGTATTCTTTAGTTTTCTTTGTTTTTTATAATAACACTAAATGAATATAAGTACCTATTGAAGCACAGAAACTAGGTGTCGTCCATACCAGTAACTTCAAAACTGTGTATGGAACCAGTCCCTTAAAAGGGAGCTATGGTATCACACAAAGTAACACACAGGCAACGCCAATCCCTACAATGCAGTTATGGTATTCTTTGGTTTTGTTTGTTTTCTTCATATTTTATAACACTCTAAGATATCCTCCCACTCTCACTCAAGCGAGAGCAGTGAGAAAAAATATAATCAAATACAGAATGACACTGCCAGCTTCAGTTTATGTCTGTTTACTGTCTGTCTGTCATTTACTTTTTAATAAAAATTAACATGCACTCATGCACAGTTCCATAAATAATACCATACATGTGCTCAAAGTGTGAATGAAAGCGCAGTCTGACTGGTCATTAATGTGTAACAGCTGCATGCAACAGAGAAAACAAGTTTTTATGCTCGGATTTTAATGTCAATTATTTTATTCCCAGTAGGAGAAAAAGCTTCTTGATGCATACATCACATTTCGGACATTGAACTGAATACCTTTTCCATCAGGTTTAGACATATACACACTATCAGAAATTATGCAGGCTGTTGATCAAAGTGCTAATTATTTATTCAAGAAAAATACAGGCATACGCATGAATGACTATTGCACATGGCATTATGTTGCTAGTTCTAATTTCCATGCTTGTTTTGCATTCATGTGGCTTATTTGACAACAATTAACCCCCACACCTCCACCACCACCACCACCACCACCACCGAGGATGTGAACACAATCAGCCACCCCCGAAGAACATAAAAAAATGAAGAAGTGATCATAGCAGGAACACCAATCAATAAATGTAGAGGAAGGGTGGTGTACAGCAGATGTGGAGTTGATTAAAAGAATGCAGAATTCAGTTCATGAAAACTGCATTTCAGAAAATAACTATAGTAAATTTGTAGCTCATCTGATTTGTCTTTTTTTTCTTTTTCTTGCAGAGGCAGGGGTACACACTAAAAAATCAAACAGCAGTTGCCCAGCACTTTACTGAAGTTGATTTCAAACAAATAGGGCACCTGAAGTATCATAGACTTCTTAAGGCTTGTGAAACCGCATCTGTCAAGTACTCAGTGCAGATAATGTGTATTCAGGCACAGAAACACTTGTGGAGATGCATCTCATGTTCTGAATTTTATAATCTAAAGCTGTATATGGCTCTCTTAATGCATGCAATATATTAATACAGGGCGTTGGGATCAAAATGTTTAATTTGTAAGCTATTTCAAGAATTAAAAAGCAAAAAGGCCTCAGGAAAATATTGTAAAAGATGGTGCACAATCACTGATGCCCTGATTGTGTAAATGATTTTGGGTAGGGCACTTGTGAACTTAAATTTAAATTCTGACTTTTTTTTTCATCTCAAGAGCAGTAGCTAGGGAAAACCAACAATTTTTATTTATATCTGATTTCCTTTCCTCCTGTTTACCCTTCCCCTCCTCCAGTTGGCATATGTAAACTAGATGGTTGTTCTTAGTATCACTTACCCGGTGAACAGTTTTAAATAAATAAATAAATAATTATGTGATGCATAATCTTTTCCATCCACCGGTTCTTGTGCCCTTTCTATAATACTCTATTAACTGTATTTGGCATTGGCAAACTTATACATGAGTGAACTGATAAGGGCTTACACACATAAAATTAGGTAGTTTTGCAGTAGTTCTGTAGGTAAACATTTAGAAATTACATTAGCTTATACATACATATACTTAAGTACCCCACCTTCCTTACTATTGTCTACAGCCATGGGCCTGGGTCCATTTTAAAATAATTTTGTGGGTACGTGTCTTAGAAATGCACTTAATAGTTACTTACGGTCATTGAAAGACAGTACATATATAGTATTCCATATTTGGTGATTTACCAGCTCTGCTAATTTTGACGATTATGCTGTTTTTAATTCCTAATTATTATGTGATGCATAGGCTTTTGCTGTCACCAGTACTTGTCCTAGTCTTTATAGTCTGTCAGCACTGGCAATCCTATAAGTTATTGTACTGATACAGGCTTACATATAGTACATAAACTGAGTAATTTTTTTGCAATAGCTATGTATGCAAATCCCTTACTGAATCTAGCAGTATTTACCACTCATTAGGTAAACTAGATATTTCCCTATGGCAGGCACTTTTTGTATTAATCTTGTGCTGGGTTTCATTCAATGCAGCTTTGCATCATTCAAAGGCTCCCTGCAAGTAAACTTACAGAGATAGCTCATTTCAGTTCATGAACTGGTTACTATTTTATCTTTGTTGCTACTGTGGTCATTACACATATGTTTTGAAAACCACGTGGTATGCTGTGCATATGATATCATGGCACAGAGTGTCATGACATGGCACTGGTAATTGGGGCGATGACAGATTCCACATCATATTGCAGCCCAGCCTGAACCTCCACTGCACGCCCTAGCAGTTTAATCTCAACAGTTTTAACTGCAGTTTCATCCATTGCTTGAAGTACATCATTAACATTGTGTGGGTATTGGTTTTCATATTAAAACAAAGGACACCCCATAATCAGTGATAGACAGTACATAACATATATTGCATGCCCTGAATATCACCAATCTGTGTAATATAGAAACATAGAATTTGAAGGCAGATAAGGACCGCTTGGCCCACCCAGTCTGCCCATTTCCCTACCTAATGGATAAGCTGCTGATCCTAGTTAACCAGCAGCCTACTTTTTTCTACCCCCACCCACTAGAATTGCCTTATGACTGTCCCATGCAAGCTTGAATTCAAGCATGGTTTTTGACTCCACAACCTCCTCCGGAAGGCCGTTCCATGCATCCACAACCCTCTCTGTAAAAAAATACTTCCTTACATTACCACTGAGCCACCCCTCATCTTCAAATTGTGCTCCTTGTTCTTGCACACCTCTTTTTCTGAAAGATGCTACCCTCTTGGACTTTGTTGATTCCCCTGAGGTACTTGAAAGTTTCTATCATGTCCCCCCTCCCTCCTTTCCTCGAGGCTATACATATTAAGCTCTTTTAGTCTCTCTTCATGTGTCTTCCAGTTCAGACCCTGCACCATTTTAGTTGCCCTCCTCTGGACAGCTTCCATCTTGTCTGTGTCCTTGCGAGACTGGGTCTACAGAACTGCACACAGTACTCCAGATGGGGTCTCACCAGCTGTCTGTAGAGAGGATAACAACTTCCTGTTTTCTACTGGTGATGCCTCTCCCTATGCATTCCAGTATCCCCCCAGCCCTCCTTACTGCCCTCTCATGTTGCATGCCCACCTTTAAGTCATCTGATATGACTACCACCAGGTCCCTTTCAATTTTTATTGTTGTTAGTATCTCACCCCCCCATTGTGTACTCTTCCCCTGGGCTTTAATTCCCAGGTGCATTACCTTACACTTCTTAGCATTGAATCTAAGCTGCCATACATTTGACCATTCCTCTAACCTTGTCAAGTCACTTCTTATCCTTTCCACCCCACCTTGTGCATCAATTCTGTTGCAGATCTTTGAGTCATCTGCAAAGAGACATGCTTTTCTTCCAGTCCTCTGCAATGTCGCTTATAAAGACATTGAAGAGGACCAGTCCTAATACTGAACTCCTGCGGTACCCTCAATATAAGTGCACATAGCGCCAGTGAAGAACCTGAAACACTGTGTAAAAATAAGGTGTACGGAATTACTATGATGAGGTTTGTGTTTTGTTTTAAATTGGGTTAGATCCTTAGATTGCAGGCAGCTTTCAAATGGTGTCCAAAATGTATACATAGTTAACATAGTAACAGCAAAGAGAAAATAGTAATCAGTTCATAAATTGAGATGCAATCTTTCTGTGACTTTACTCGCATGAACCCTGTGAATAATGTAAAGTGCACTAAAGAAACCTATTTCAAAATTAATACAGAAACAAGTGCTTGATATAGCGTAATGTCTTGTTTACCTAATGAGAGGTAAAAACTGCTAGGTTCCATAATGGATTTGCATACATTTAGCCAGAAGTCAGGATAACAAAATGGCAGGAAGAAACAACTAGCAACTAATTACATCACAACTGATGTGATGATGTCTGTCACCTCAGCTTTGTGCAAGCCAGTAGAAAATGTGTTAGGTATCAGGAGATGAGAGATTAAACCCATTAATAAATACCAAACTGCTAAATAAAGAAGTCAGACAACAACACAGTGTTTAAATGACAATCTTGCAGTGATGCTTTTGGATGGAGAATATATACAGTAAATCCAGACTTGTTATGTTTGCTTGCTTGCACAGCGCTGTGCAAGCAAGCAAACAAAACAAGCCTGGATTTAGGATCCCAAACAACATGGAAGCTCCATTCTGCTCCCTCTCCCCCATCAGCAAACACTGCTCTGATGGCTCCATGCTTCTTCCCTTCTCCCAGCTCTGTCTCTCCCCCAACAACAAATCCTGCTCTGGCAGCTCTGCTCTGCTTCTTGTGTCCTAACAACAGATGCTACTGCTAAGTTCTATTCTGCTTATTTTCTTCCCCCCCTCTCTAATGCTGCCCCAGTGGCTCCAGTCTACTTCTGAAAGCAACTGTACTGCATATTCATGCCTGACCCAGCTGCCTCTCACTCTTGCTTCTCTAACATACAGCGAGCAGGTGCATAGTTCATTACAGAAAAATAAATAATTACTTTATGGATTATGCACAAACATATATTTTGGGCTTGTTATAAACCCATTAAATACAAAGTAAAAGAACCACAAATCCAACATAGGGGACATCATAATGGATCACTTCAACCCATCCTGTACTGTATTCTCAATATAGTATTTCTTACATGTATAAACTAAATGTGTTTCCATGATTAATGCTTATGATTCCAATGATATAGCAGTAATTGGGGCAGAGGCATTTCTAAGGCAGTCACCTTCTTGTTTTGGCTACTATATGCATTTTAACTATGAAATGAATCCTGACTCCTTAACATTATTTTACTAATTTAGGAATATGTTTGAACAAGTCTGTTTGCCAGGGTTATAGATTTTGGAATCTTCACCATTACTTGTGGAACTATATTTAGTTTATGCATGTAAGAAACTGTAGCTTGATAATAGTGCTGTATAGGATAGGTTGACATGATTCATTATGACATCACCCAAGTTACATTTGTGGTTCCTTTACTTAGAGTTTAGTGGGTTTATAACAGGACCAAAAAATGTATGTGAATTGTCCATAAAATAATTATTTATCTCTAATGACCCTTCCACCTGCTCAGTATGTGTTGCCTCATACTTTTAATTAACTGCCAAGTCACCCAATCCTTAGACCCTTGTTTTGTTCATTGGCTTGTGGATGATTACTACTCAACCTTTTTATGCTGTTATAGTACTCCACATGTTGGTAAGATGCCATTACAGTATCTGTGATGACACCAGCATATGGCCATGGTGGTGAGTATAAACACCATTTTACTTGACTCCACCCGACTTCCACAGCACACTGAGGAACACTTATTAGTCTCTTTAAAATATACAAAACCAGTAAGGTTATTACTTTGTACTTAAATTCTGATATAACTATAATTTTCACCTTCAAGCACTGCTTTGAATGATTTTTTGTTTCACTACTCAGCATAGGTCTATGGGTCACTACAGATAAATAAATAATTATTTTATGGAACATGCACAAATATTTTTAATCCTGTTATAAACCGATTAACTCCAAAGTAGAAGAACTACAAATCTAATGTGGGTGACATCATAATGAATCAGGTCACATTGCCCTGTACAGCACTATTATCAACATAAGATCTCTTACTTATAAAAACTAAATATATTTCAATAACTATAGTGATTACTCCAAAACCTAGAATCTTGCCAACTATATTAATAACAATGTGAAAGTCATCTGATGTTCTGAACCATGGGTAGTAAAAAATTCCCATAGGAATTTCTTCTGATCAAAATGTATCAGTAATTAGGGGCAAATGTGTTTCTAAGTAAGCCACATCATTTTTAGCTATCACATGTATTTTAACAATGATATGAATCCTGACTCCTTAATGTTATTTTATTAACAAGCATTTAGAAATCACATAAGCTTATGCATATATATACTCAGTACCACCCCTTCCTTACTACTGTCTACAGCCATGGGCTTGGGTCCATTTAAAATCAATTTGCAGGTACTTCTCTTAAAATGCAAGTAATAGTTACTTAAGGAAATCGAAAGAATGTACATATACAGTATATGCCGATTGGGTGATTTACCAGCTCTGCTAATTTTGCCGATTATGCTGTTTTAATTCCAAATTATTATGTGATGCATACAGGCTTTTGCTGTTATTGGTACTTGTGCCGGTCTTTATTGTCTATCAGTGCTGGCAATCCTATAAGTGATTGTATTGATATAGGCTTACATACAGTACATAAATTGGGTGTTTTTGCAATACCTGTGTATGCAAATTCCTGACTGAACCCAGCAGTGTCTATGTGTATGTTGTTTGTCAGTGTATGTTTATTGTTTCTTTATCTTAGTTTTATATGTCTGTTGTAACTTTATATGGATGTTGTATATAGTTGGATGTACAAACTACTCATTATCTGGTTGCCAAGTGCTGCCTATCTAGTCCACAAAATGTTTGTTTAGCTTTATTAGTATTAGGCTGCATGCCCTAGCTTTGTTCTTTGTATATATGTAGCTCAATTCTTATCAATTGTATTCCCCTTTCCCCTTCCCCAGGACGTATCTGGAGATGAGTTACTATAGCTCAGTATTTCTTTCCTGGTAAAAAAATCTTTCAAATAAATGAAATACCTGTGTTCAGTTATAGCCACAATGTATATAACTGAGGTGTTTTACTCAGATATTAAAGAAAACAGCTGTCAGCCCCACACTGCAAAAATGGGAAAGTTGCCATACTCAAAGTTAGATGACTATGAAAAACACTGAGGATAGTGTATGTTTACTCATAGAAAACACGGATATTTTTCACTGAAGAAGTTTCTGTGGTAACTGGAAACCTCAAGATCACAACTCAAGAGGTGTCTTTACCATGGAAACTTCCAGAGTTCAAAAATATCCTTGTTGTGTATGAGCAATCATACACGGTCCTTTAAAGTGTATGGTCAGTCAAAAAAACAGTGGTCATCCTCACTTCAGTTTTCTTTCCACTGCTTGCTTCCTGAGACAGTTCTCACTGCCATGGTAATTTACCGAAGATCAGAAGGCCCCTGGAATGCACATGCATCACAGCATTCCAAGATGTTATGCTGCACAGGCTAGGTAGCTAATGCAGCACAACAAACTAGCTGATGCAGCTAGTACTGCATAATAACATTGTTCAAGGGATGGATTTCCATCCCTATCAACATTCAACCATACTCTATAGAGTGATTACCTATCACTTGCTGCAGTTATAAAATGTTTAAACATTTTATAAAATAAAGGTAAAGAAAAAAGACATTTTAATTGTTGAGAACCTGTTAATAGTAGAAAATTTCCTACTGCTGTACCGAGATAAAACAGTACTTTCTAAAGCCATTCAGGACTTATTATTATCACTGGACATATTTTCTTTAGCCTGCCACATTGCAGCAATTACTATCTCAAGAATAAAATAATTCACTAACAGTGAGCTCCTCCTAGTGGTTACAAATACATACAATCATAGACTAGGAATTTTTTGTTTGTGAAGTACTACACAGAGACCATGGTTGATGAAAAAAATAACAAGATCTGGTACTCTTGTGCAGATCTTTCTGCATGTGACCTAGGTTCATGTTGTGCTACTGCATGTATATTACAAATGTCTCCACACAGTACTATTAATTATTTGCTCACTTTGACCATTGATGCAGTCTAAACTGGAAAAACTCCTGCTTAATTGAACATCAATAACACATGTGTATAAAGAATTTAGCACACTCTGAAGAGCATGTTGGAGCTGCACCACAGTTGCCTCCATGTACGTGAATCACTCCACTCATTGTTGCTAATGGAAGTAGCACTTTCACTATTTTGTTTCTGTCGGGGGCACAATGGAACAAGGCATATTCCACCATGTCCAAGATGGCTGCCCAACCTCTACAGCACATGTGTTAATGGTAGCACATATGCAGTAGAATGTGGTGGCCATCTTGAACACAACAGATGCTGTGTTCTGCCGTGATGGCAATTTAAAAAAAAATTATAAGTATCCCTCCTCCAAGCAACCCTCAGTCTCAGCACACCTCCCTGAAACATAACAATGCCACTGGGGGTGCCCAATCAACCAGTGTCATGATTGTGTTCCCTGTGATGGCCCCTTATTTGTTTTTTATATTCTTTCTTCCACACCCAATCCTCCCTCTCAGCACCCACCACCAACAACCCTCCCTGAAACAAAACAGTGACATATTATTATCCCAAATTCCTCACCTGCAGCTCTATCAGCTCTGATCAGATTTTTTTTTAAATTAAGTACAACATTACATTTAATTCTCCATGCAATACATCATGCATGGTAATATTGTTCTTGATTAGTACAGGCATTATGTTTAGTTGGCATAGGCAGTCCCCACAGATCTTCACTTAATTTTCTTTGCTTTTGAGACTGTAGTATTGGTTGTCCTTTGTATAAAATTATTCATTAATGAATCTTTGCTATATCCATTGTTGACGTGTGGTTATGATGGTGAGGTTGTGAGCTAAATGAGAAAGAATATCTGCTTATATGGAATTTTCCAAAAATAAGAACTGTGCTAGGTAACACATTTTTGAATAAGTCAAATTACAAGGATTCTGAAAGCTTAACATAAAAGATGTGATGCAAGATTCAATTTTTCTGCACCCTTATCTTCACATTTGAATCTTTAAAGGATTACACTTATTTAAATGTATCACACATTACTTAGAGTATGTATTCTAAGAAATGGGTTCATCAGCTTTTTTCCCCAATTTATTTACACAGGATAGCTCTACTCAGAGGCAATATATTCATATTGCTATTAATTGTGTCCCTGCTCTACTAAATTAAACAAATCACAGGGTGGTGCAGTAATTTGTTCAAGGGCACACAGTGATTTAATAACTGTGTAGGTTTATAAATCTCTGATCTCTTGTTTCTCTGTGTTTGGACTAGTTGTCCATAATGACTTCTGCTCAGATTAATATTGTAATCATACTTATGCCCCTGCTGAATAATGCAAAATTTATGTCAAAACTGTCAGTTCTGTTAAATTGCTGTACATGCGTCATGACAGGGATGGGAGCTAAAGGTAAAGCACCAAAAATGGAGGGCAATGAGTACCAATGCCCATAGTCTGTGTCACAAGCTCCCTGAACTAGTGGCCTTGACAGAAGAGGTACATCTGGATATTGTGGCAGTCACAGAAACATGGTACACAGAGAACCTTGACTGGGATATCAACATACCAGGGTACACAATCTACAGGAGGGACGGGGAGGGTATAAGAGGAGGAGGAGGAGTAGCTCTCTGTGTAAGGGAATGGATCAAAGCAATGTAACTGATGGGTAAACAGGGAGGGGAGAGGAGGCACTGCTGGTCACCCTGGAGACAGGAAATGGCACCACAATCTGCACAGGAGTTATATACAGACCACCATCTCAGGGGGAGGAAATCGACAAGAAAATGGTATACTGTTACTGCAGTGACTCTGGCACAGTGAAGACCACCACAGTGACAGGAATTGGGCAAAATCCGCCTGTAGCTGTGGTGGAATGTGTGCCAATTGGGACTGCCTTGCTGGGTGTTTGCCCCCCCAGTCCAACTCCGTCTTGGAGTTAGAGTCCTAGAGACTGGGGTGTGTGGGGTGCAGAGCCCCCCACAAGGGGGGGTTAAGGAGCACAGCTCCCTGATTGTGTATGCTGATATCCCCGTGGCTTCAATGCTGACAGTCGGCATTGCAGCCATCGCTGTAGGGGATGTCAGCACTAGTGCTGTCGAAGCACTACGGGTAAATCCAAGGAAATGAAAAAAGTCATCCTTAGGATGGCAATAAAGGGGAGATATTTTTGATGGGGGACCTGAATATGCCAGATGTTAACTGGAGCACCATTGCTGCAGCCACATCCTAGAGCAGGGTCATTCTTGATACCCTACAGAGGGCATGCCTCAGACAGTTAGTGTTGGAACCCACTCAGAAGGCAGAAATCTTAGATCTGGTACTCTCAAATGGGGACAGAGAGAGGATCTCAGATTTAGAAGTGGGTAGGCATCTGTGAAAAAGTGACCACCAAACAGTGTGGTTCACGATAAACACAGCTATAGAATCAAACCATACAAAAGTGAGGGCACAGGACATTAGGAGGGCTGACCTTGGCAAAATGAGAGAGTCCCTCAGAAAAGCACTAGCAAACTGGCAAGAAGGATGGGTGGAGGAACAATGGGGGAAAATCAAAACTGCCATCACAAAGGCAACACGCCTTTGTGTGAAGCAACTAAAACAAAATGAAGGAAAAAACACTATGGTTCTCAAGAGAGGTGGTGGGGAAGGTAAGGGAGAAAAAGATAGCATTCAGGAAGCATAAGGAAACACAGAAGGAGCAGGACAGAGAACTGTACCAGTTAAAGCAGAAAGAAGCAAGGAAGGCAATAAGAATTGCAAATGCCCAAACCAAAGAAAAGATAGCCAACTCAGTTAAGAAGGGGGATAAAGCCTTTTATAGGTACATTAGGGAGTGGAGAAAGACCAAGGGAGGGATAGTGAGGCTTAATAAAGTTGAGGGTGGGTAGGCAGAGGGTGGCAGTGAAAAAGCAGGGATTCTGAATGAATACTTCTGCTCAGTATTCATAAAAGAAAAGAAAAGAGGAGGGGGAGATACCTAAACCAATCAATAGAAGCACTCTTGATTGGGGGGGGGTTAATAACAGTCCATTAACAGAAGAAAGGGACCTGAAAGAACTTCTAAAACTGAAAGTGGACAAAGCAGTGGGGCCTGATTCATCCCAGAATTCTAAAAGAACTCAGGGGAGAATTAGTGACACCAATGACTACCCATTTTAACAAATCATGGGAGGATGGTGAGATAACTGAGGACTGGAGGAGGGTGGATGTAATTCCCCTTCACAAAGTGGGAGTAAAGCAGAGGCAGGAAACAACAGACTTGTTAGTTTGACCTCAGTGGTAGGAAAATGATGGAATTACTTCAGAAAGAAAGAACTGATGAGTACCCTAGAGGCCAGTGGGGCACAGGACACAAGGCAGCATAGATTCTCAGCAAGAAGGTCGTGTCAGACAAATCTAATAGAATTCTTTGACTGTGTGACCAAAGTAGTAGACCAGGAGGGCAGGGGCATGGACTACCTAGACTTTAGTAAAGCATTTAATTCAGTCCCACACAAAAGATTAATAAACAAGTTAACCAGTCTTGGAGTGGGTCCCAGGGTGGTAGCCTGGTTAAAAATTTGCTGGACAACAGGACACAGAGGGTAACAGTAAACAGACTCCACACCAAAGAAAGGAGGTTACTAGCAGGGGTACTGCAGGGTCCAGTTTAATGCGCTTTTAATATCTTTATCTGTGACATTGCAGAGGGACTAGAAGGAAAAGTATGCCTGTTTCATGGGGACACAGAGATCTGCAACAGGGTTGATACACAAAGAGGGGTGGAAAGGATGAGAAGGGACTTGGCAAGGTTGGAGGAATGGTCAAACATATGGCAGTTTAGATTCAATGCAAAGTAGTGCAAAGTAATGCACCTGGGAAACAAAAAAACAAGGGACGTGTACACAATGGGAGGGAAGTACTAACAACAACAAAAATGGAAAGGGACCCGGGGTTAGTCATTTCAGATGATCTAAAGGTAGGCAAGCAATGTAAGAAGGCAGGAAGAAGGGCTGGGGATACTGGGATGCATAGGGATAGGCATCACCAGTTGAAAACAGAGTTGTTACCCTTTGTACAGATAGTTGGTGAGACCCCATCTGAGTACTGCATGCAGTTCTGGAGATCCCATCTCCAGAATGACATAGACAGAATGGAGGCAGTCCAGAGGAGGGCAATGAAAATGGTGCAGAGTTTGCACCAGAAGCCATGCAAAGAGAGACTAAAAGAGCTTAATATGTATACCCTAGAGGAAAGGAGGGAGGGGACATGATAGAAACTTTCAAGTACCTCAAGGGAATCAAAAATGTGCAAGATGGAATATCTCTCAGAAAAAGAGATGTACAAAGAAAAAGGAGACACAATTTGAAGATGGGGAGGATGGTTCAGGAGCAACGTGAGGAAGTATTTTTTCATGGAGGGGTGGTGACACATGGAATGGCCTTCCTGAGTAGGTTGTGGGGAAAAACAGTGGGGGAATTCAAGAATGCATGAGACAGACATAAGGCAATTATGGTGAGAGGGTAGGAAGATGTAGGCTGTTGGTTAACTAGGATATGCAGCTTATTAAATAGATAGGGAAATAGACTGGGCGGGCAAAACAGTCCTTATCTGCCATCAAAGTCTATTTTAAAAATAATTTGCAATGTGTAGAGTAAAACAAAATGATATTGCCCTTAGTGCACAGTACAAACAAACATCAGGAAAACCATTTTTTCAACTGTGATATGCTCTGTACAAAGAGGTATTCTGTTTTGTTAGCAAGCATATAATCTTTACCGTCTACGTTTCTGTACAGTCCTATCCAGAACGAATGTGATTTATCAGATAATTCTTCTATGGTCTGCCAGATAAATTCATTTTCAGCTGGATCTTCAATGGAGAGCAAAGAACCACCTGAAAAATGTGAAAGAATGATCAAAATGGTTTCAGTTTTCACTGGTAAACAAGTAGAGAAGAATGAAATGTCACTATCTCTGCTATTTCAGAGTAGACAGACACATGTTAAAGTGTTAAATTCACAGTAGTTACACCCCAAAGTGGTATATTTCAAGAATATTCATGTAGACTACAGAATGTTGTATTTTTTCAAAGGACTAGTATGCTACAGTGTAGCCATTCAAATTTTTCTACTGGTGATCATAACGTACATTGTTATGAGAAATGAGGGTACTAGAGTCTCTTCATTTTTTATTGAATTGAATGTTTTACAAAGCTTATACAGGGATTTTTGACTGAAACCTCGGCCTAATGTATCTGGAGTCATTTATTCATCATAGCACCTGGGCTGCAGTTGTTTACAGTACACAGACAAACTCAGTGAGATCTTATTCTCTGTACTTGTTAGGATATCACTGGTACACTTTTGGCACTGAGATTTACTTTGCTGTACAAGATGTTATCACTTTGAATATTTAAGTAAAAAGACAAAACAGTGAGTGCATGTTATGTATAACAACACTTTTCAAGTGTCTTGTGAGGCAGAAGTCTTCAGACAAAGCGCCTTCACCTATCTGAGAAGTCCCATTACAGTATACCACAATAAGGCAGACCATGGAGTATCTTACTGTGATTATAAAATAGTCACATTTTTTAAAAAGTTTGAAGCATCAAGCAATTCCTTCCACTCAAAAGATAGCCAGTTATGAGTTTAGAGATCAAACATGTCAGTAACAACTGGATGAAATTTCCTTGACAGTTTTTTCATGCTGTTTCTACAGTATTTGCAACATATGCTAATGACTATATGGTTTGAGGGTGGATTCATAAATACTGGTGTTTCTTTTTTATTGGTTAACTATAAAGCACAGTGTATTAGGATCTCCTCTATGAGCATCTTCTTCACAAATATTTTTACACTAAAAAGCCTAAAAAAACAGTAAAACTGATTTTTTTTTACTACAGAAATATGATGCCCTGCAGAAATGGCTATGCTTCTTTCAAAATGTTTTGAAAGGAGAAAAGGAGCATGTGCAATGTATAGGCTTATCAAGGATCTGCATGAACGCATTTTGCACTACTAGTGTGCCACTGAGATGTAGTCCATGGTTGGCAGAGCCTGATTCGGATTTTATTGTGTTCACAATTGGGAAAGCGAGTTTGAGAATGAGCAGAGTTTCTGCTGCACTGCATATATTGGTTTCGTAGACTCTCGGTAGGAATTTGACAGGACTGTCTTGTAAACTGGATTTTTACCTAAATGACATTACCCTGTATAAAAATAAAGTGTTTACTACTTTTACTACAGTCAATGAGTCTGTACTACATAAATGATCAAATACTGAGCCCATTACAACAAAATGATTAAATAGACCAAGAGTTATTTATTTTTTTTTAATACTGAGCTTTTCGATAAAGGACTATAAGCATTTGTTGTTTATCATTATATCTAGTCACGAAAAACAGGGCTGTAAGTACTGGGTATGAGGGCAATTTGTCTCTCACAGTCACATAAAGTACTGTAAGGGCAACATGCTGTTTTTATGGCTGAATGATTTGCTGTATGCATGTTTATAGAATGCTTATAAACTGGGAAGGGAAAATCCTTCACTTTGATTGGTTGTTACCTGTGCATTAGCTCTGTCTAATGCACAGGTAAAAACAAATGCTGACAACCTGGACCGCAGGAAATGTGAGAAATCTTTGAGCCAGCAGCTAGTTTAGGATTTAAAAAAATTAATAGCAGCCATTTCTTTCCTCCCAATTAGTGAGGGAATGACATGGCAAAACTCCCTAGAACACACAAGTTACAATATTTCTTGTCATCTAGAACACAGAACCACACAATACTCCCCATGTTAAATAAAAAAAAAAAATAACTGCCTGCGTCACAATGATCTGACCCAAATGACTCATTCCCCTTCATGTATTACATTGCAAGGCTCAGTGTCATTCATGTGTTTTCATAACTGTCGCAGCACCATTTGTGCTGCTCTGTGCTTGCATCTCCCCCCCAGCTTCTGCTTGTTCACTATTTCTTTCTCCTAATATTTTTTTAAACATATTCTTGTGAACTGCAATACAGTTCACTAAAGCTCCGAAACACCTGGCTTCCTTATTAGATCTGTGCTGCAACATGATCACTTCACAGCCGGTGACTTTTCTCCTGACGCTTGTTCACTTCCCAATCCCAGTACTGCTTTAGGCTATTTTTAAGAATGTTCAATGATTTGACCAATTTAAATTTAAACTATAATACAGAAAATCTGCTCCACTCCAAAACATCCTTGTCTGAATGGATTTTCATGTTTTTTTTTTCAAGTTGACATCTGCCACCTGCTTGTCAGATGCTCAGAGTGCCACTCAAATATTCAGCACTGGCTCCTGCCTGCCACTTACTCCCAGCTGTCACTCCCTGTAATGCTTACTCTTCATGGACAAGTTACCCTTCCTGATACATCTCACAAAAATAAAGTTATTCCTACATCAGTTATATTGTTTCTGAGATATGATAGCTGTCATAGTGAAGTTACGATCTACAGTGGTAGCTCTAGAAGTCCGTTCAGTCCATCTTCATGTATAAATAAGTACTTTAAATCCTTTTTCTGTGTGAACCTGCATTACGAAAGCAACCCACAGAACAAACAAAGATCAATCACTCAAGATTGAACGGTCCTTAACAGAAGATCGTGTAAAGTTTACCACAAGCTTGTTCCCTCCCACTCATCTTCTCCCTCCTGTTATAAGCTCACAGCACATCTTCAGGACACAGAAGTTCAGTTTCTTCATTAGCTAACCATTAAATGTCAAACATCACAACATTAATCAATAACAAAAATGATTACATTTTAGACTAAATATTTGATTGGGGGGATGAGACGAGGCTTGGAAACCATGGCAACCAGAGATACAAAGACAGCTACGGTGGCCACAGCAGGACAAAAAACACACACAAAAAAATTAAAAACTTATAGAAATTGTACAGGCAGAGGAACTATTTTACTACAAAATACAGAAATACAGAAAACATTTTACTGTTGGGGCATTTAAACATGTAAATTGTAATTTTTTTAATACTTGTAGAATACAGTGTCCCATTTTATAAGCACAGTAAGACACTCTGGGGGTGTGCATTAGACATTTCTAACACACAGCCAGGAGCTGAAGGTGGCTACACTCCTGGCCGTGCATTAGAAATGTCTAATGCACACCCCTGGAGTGTCTTATTGCTTACATAGGGAATGTTCTGCATCCTGATTAGCCGATAAATTTTCTAAGCAGTACAGTTCAGGAACTGGAGCTACAGTTTTGTATTCTGGTAACCAGGACACATACCATACAAATGTTAATGCCTCTCAGAATGTTTTGCAAAACAATGTTATAGTAGCCATCTTTGTACAGTTTATAAACACATTCACTTCAATTCCTAGCAACTGAAACACATCAGAGTAACATGTACTTTATCAAAAAAAAAAAAATTCTCAAATTCACAATTCACAGACACCAGATACTGAAAATATACAATAAAAAATGATTTTCCTTTTTTATGTTTTTTTCTTAATTCATGTTTCACTTCCTGGCCTAAAAGTCTTGGTCCCCAAGTATTATAACTGAAGGGCTTCTTCACCCCCCGACCTTCCATTATGCTCCACTCTTTCTCTCATGGATCATTTAAAACACATTATAGGTTTAAATACCAATACCTACCAATACACCAAAAAATGAAAGCATATAATTTAAAGTCAGATAAGGGCCACTTGGACCACCAAGTCTTCCCATTTTTCCCCTACCTACATTATCACCACGACCCTACTTGATCTACAGTACCTTCTCCCTTGCCCTTCCTTTTTGCTATGATTCCCTTGTGCCACTCCCATGCATCTGTGAACTCCATCACTGTTTTTATCACAACCACTTCCAACAGCAGACTATTCCAGGAATCCATCACTCTTTCTGTGGAGAAGTACTTTCTTGCATCTCTAGTTAGTCTATCCTCTCAAGCTTCATAGCATGTCCCTTTGTGCTTTAGCACCTTTTTTGATGAAAATTATTTTTTTAGCCGGCCTGCCTGTGCAGGGGCAGGATGCCTACCTCCGATGCCGGTGACCTGGGTTCAAAAATGGAGCTGGGATGTTGGTTAGCTGGCTGGGGGAGAAGGATCAAGCATCTGATGATTGCTCTCCTTCTTCAGGGGGGAGAGGAGTAGAGTGTTCTGCATAACACGGACACCTAGCGGAGGCTGGGTATGACAAGCACTCTGACGCCAGTTGCTCAGGGGGCAGGGCAGATGCTGGTCATCATTGCATGTCTCCACCCCTGTACATCATGGAAAAATGCTGCCAGCCACCCTAGATGAAACCCATCTCAGCTTCAATCAGCTCAGGCTGGCTCCTCGACCTATCCCGTCATCTGTGGCACTATAGGGTGGGTGCTGCAACCCCAGCCTGGGGGGTTAGCTAGGTGGTATCGAGGAGCCATGGCTAAATATGGAAGTGGAAGTGATGGGTCCATGACTGAGTTGAGGTACCAGGTAGCTGTCAGCAGAAAAAGTGTAATAAATAAAAAAAAAGAAAATTATTTTCCTCCTTTACCCTGTGAAGTATTTAAAGGTATCTATTATATCCCCTTTCCATCTTCTCTTCTAGGGTGTACATCTATTAGCAGGCACTATTAGCAGACAGGAGGGTGGATATAGCTGCAGTAACTGAGACTTGGGTAACATCACACCATGACTGGGACCGTGCAATCCCTGGATATAAACTATACAGGAGGGACAGGGTAGTCAGGAAGGGGGGAGTGGTGGCAGTTTATATCAGGGAGGGAATAACTTGCATGAGGGAGGAGTCAGAGGAAGGGGAGATGGAGGCATAATGGGTTCAGTTAAGGTCCAACAGAGGGAGAAAGGTGAAGTTGGGGGTGGTTTACAGATCACCTACTCAGGATGAGGAGAGGGAGAGGGAACTGAGCTCACAAATATTGGAAGCTGCAGGGAAATGAGAGGCGGTAATTGCAGAGGACTTTAACCTGCCCAAGGTGGACTGGAGCATACACTCCACAATACGTGCTAGGAGTGTGGTGATCCTGGAAGGAATGCGAAGTGGGTTCCTGACTCAGGGCATCACTGAACCAACAGGCAATTCTTGATCTGATGCTCACAGATATGGAGCATATACAGGAAATCACAGTCAGGGAGCCACTGGGTGGAAGTGACCATTGTTCAGTGTGGTTCCAGTTAGATATGGGCAGGAAAAGCATCCTGACTAAGACGAAAATCTTGGATTTCAGGAGGGTGGACTTCAAGAAAATGGGCAAAGTGCTAAGGGGTCATCTAGCGGGCATCAAAGCAGATACGGGGGTGGACCAAAGGTGGTTCATCATTAAGGAAGGAATATTGGTTGCCATAGAGAAGTGCATTAGGCTCATGGGTAAGAACACAAGGGCCAAAGCACCCAGCTGGTTAAGTTCTGGGGTTGCTCAGGCAGTAAGGGAAAAAAGGCTGGCCTATAGAAAATTCAGGAAGAACAAAAGAGAGGTGGATAGGGAAAATAACCTAAGGTTGGCTAGTGAGGCAAGTAAGGAAGTCAGGCGAGCAAAGGCACAAAAGGAGCTGTAGAGAGCTGAAGAAATTAAGAAGGAGAAGACTTTCTTTAGCTATATAAGTGAGAAAAGGGACAAGAAGGAAGGGATTGTTATGCTCAAGAAAGAGGTGGAGTGGGTGGAGAATAATGGGGGAACAGCAGAGATACTAAACAAATAATTCTGTTCCATCTTCACCAGGGAGAAGGATGGACCAGTGCCTTCAGGAGGGAAAATAAGAGCAGGGAGGGGGAGGGAGAGGAACACAGATGTAGTGATATAGAAGAATAGAGTGAGGGAGGGACTGCTGGCATTGAAAGTGGACAAATCACCAGGCCTGGACGGAGTACATTCAAGGATACTAAAGGAACTGGCAGAGGAGCTGGCAAGGCCACGGGAAGAGCCATCTAATAGTTCACTAGAGTCAGGTGTGGTACTGCAGGACTGTAGAACAGCACATGTAGCGCACCTCGACAAAAGCAGTCCTAAGGATGAACCCAAAAATTACAGACCAGTCAGTTTGACCTCCATTGTGGGCAAGCTCATGGAGACCATACTAAAGGAAAGGTCAGTGTAACCTCTAGAGGAGCATTGTCTCCAGGATGTGAGGCAGCATGGGCTCATGGGGGAGATCATGTCAAACAAATATGACTGACTTCTTTGACTGTGTCACTAAAACAATAGATGTGGACTGGCCCAGTGGTACAGAGGGCTGAGGCGCTGGACGCTGCACCTCGAACCACATCGGCGACCCAGGTTCAAGAATGGACTCGGGCACTGGGGGTCGGCAGGGGAAGGGGTAGGATTGAGCATCCGTGGGACAGCTCTCCTCCCCTGGGGGGGTTGGGGATACATGGTCGCTCTGCAGCAGCCCCCGGTGGAGACTGGGAGCACAGCAGATGGATCGCACTAAGGGGAACACCACAGAAAAGCAGAAACTGCACTGGGATCAGCCAGATGATGGCGGCCATCCCTGATGATGTCCTCAAGCAATCCTGGCAGAGTAAGGTTGCCTCAGCAGCACCCGGGCAAGAAAGAAAATAGTGTTCTGGATTCCGCCGGCCGGTGTCTTCCCTCTCGAAGGCAGGGGACCCTCCCGGCAAAGGGGATATGCTGGGCAAACCTGAAGGAAGGCTGCAAATATGAGGTAGCCAGCTCTGGGGGAATCAAAGGAAGGGGTTGCAGGTGGTACTAGGTGGCTTGAAGGAGGAGCAGGTCCCAGTGCATGATGGAGGGGAAAAAAAGAGTACACAAAAAAAAAAGACAGTAGACAGGGGCTAAGCGGTAGACCTCCTCTGTCTTGATTTCAGCAAGGCCTTTGACTCTGTACCCCCCAAAATGTTGATCAGGAAGTTGGTGGATCTTGGGTTGGGGAAAAGATGGCCAGATGGGTGGAAAACTGGCTGAGGGACAGAACCCAGAGGATGGTTGTGGGGGGAAAGTTATCTGGTACCAGAGAGGTAACCAGTGGAGTCCCACAGGGCTCAGTGCTGGTGCCGGTGTTGTTCAATGTCTTCATCAATGACATTGGGGATGGCATTAAGGGCAAAATGCATCTATTCATGGATGACACCAAGCTATGCAGGACAGTGGACACAGCTAAAGGGATACAGGACCTACAGGAAGATCTGGGAAAGCTGGGGAGGTGGTCCAGGATCTGGCAGCTTGGCTTCAATGCCAAGAAATGCAAAGTTATGCATATTGGAGTTAAGAATCCCAGGACAGAGTACTGCCTGGGGGGAGTCCGAGTATCTGCATCAGAGGAAGTGAAGGACCTGGTAGTGATGATCACTAGTGACCTGAAGTACTCCATGCAATGCAAGAAAGCAGCAGCAAAGCCAAACAAGATGTTGGGATGCATATCTAGGGGGATCAGTAGTAGGAGAGAGGAGGTTATACTGACCTTTTACAGGTCACTGGTAAGGCCGCATCTAGAGTATGGAGTTCAGTACTGGAGCCCACACTTCAAAAAGGACATTAACCTTCTGGAAAAAGTCTAGAGGAGGACTACAAAGATGATAGTGGGTCAGCAGGGTAAGGCATGTGAGGAGAAGTTGTGGGCACTGAACATGTACTCACTGGAAGACAGAAGAAAGAGAGGGGACATGATTGGAACCTTCAAGTACTTGAAGGGGATAAATAAGGTTGGTAAGGAGAGTCTCTTTCAGCTGAGTGGCAACCATAACACTAGGGGGCACAGTCTTAAGCTGGAGGGTGGGAGGTTTAGGAGGGATGTCAGGAAGCACTTCTTCACAGAGAGGGTGGTGGACACTTGGAATGCACTGCCAGAAGAGGTCATCTGATTGAAGACAGTGGGCAGCTTTAAGAGAGACTTGGATAGGCATGGGGCAAGTAAGGATCATTGGTAGGGAGGATGGGAGAAGTGGGGAGGGAGGAGGGAGGACATTAGCTCAAGCTATGGACCCTGCAATATGAGCAGACTTGATAGACCAAATGGCTTTCTTCTGCTGGCTTCTTCTTTTGTTCATATGTTCATATATTGAAGTCCTTTAATTTCTTCTTGTTGGGCTTTTGATGCAGATCCTTCACCATTTTAGTTTTCCTCCTCTGGATTGCCTCCACTGTGTCTATGTCCTTCCTGAGATATCAGGCCTGATTCACAAAGCCCTGAAAATTATGCAAAGTGACTGCAGCAAGCATTAATGGTGCAAGTGGCACTTTGTTTTGAAAACTGCCCCCAGAGCTATTCTTAGAAGCAGCCTGCATCAACTGCAGCCTGCCTGCCCCAAAAAGGACTTGCGCCACCCATGCACCCAAAAATGGGCTGTGATCTGGTGCTAGGGGCATGTGCAGATGCAAGCTGCCACGTCACTGTAAATGTGATTCTCATAACTCTTCCAGAGGTTGATTTTCTAAGTACCCTTAGACCAGCCAGGCCTGGTCTAAGGGTACTTAGAACAATTTATTCTGGAGTTGTTTAGCCTGTTACAACAATGTGACACATTTCCCCAACACACACACACATACACACACACACACACACACACACACACACACTCACACACACCTCTGATGTGCCCGTTATTATGAACTAAACATACTGTAAATTTGGTCTAGTGGTCCCACCCCTGCCCCAATATGCCCGTTATTATGGTTAAACATTTATTTCCCCTTGGTGGTCTAGCGGTCCCTCCCCCACTCGTATATGCCCATTATTGTGCATGTCAACATTGGTTTACCCTAGTTGTCTAGTGCCCCCCAGCCCCGATATGCCTGTTATTGTTCATGTTAAAATTATTTCACCATGGTGGTCAAGGAGTCCCACCCCCAACTCCAATATGCCCGTTATTGTGAATGTTAATGTTAATTTTCCCTGGTGGTCTAGTGGTCCCTCCCCCTGCCCCAATATGCCTATTACAGTATGGGCCAGTTGTAACAGACTAGTTTGACATACAGTATTTCATCCATTACATCAGTTTTACTCTTTTTTGAGCGAGGGAGAGAGACAATAGGGTTTATGTGCTGCCAACAGCATGCCAGTTACATCAGCAGGCAGACAGTGGAAGCAAACATTACAGACATGAAATTAAAAAAAAACACCCTCCATTCCTGCAAACAGTGTAACCCCTCTGTAGCTTTTAGCTCTGCTGATTCCAATGCAGACTGAAGTGTCTGCCTCCCCATATAACTTTTACCAGGGTAAATCATCTGAGAGCAGCAAGTGCCACAGAATCCAAGTTCATCTTGTAATCCATATGTACGGTTTGCATGCAGAATTTAGAAAGCCCTTAAGCAGGTGATAGTTACTATAGCTGAGTGTCGGTCATTTTTTACAGGCAGGAATACCACATGTAATTCACAATGGATTTTGTTTTTTCAGCACCTTCATGCAATCATGTAGCTCCTCCATATAGACTGCACAGCAAACAGCAAAGTTCAGCAAAACAAAGGAAATGAAACTGCCAGATTGGGGGTGGGGGCTGGGTAGGTTGAAAGCTGCAGAAAATGGATTAAGTAATAACAAATTAATGCGAGCACATTAACAGCAGCACAGCTGCATTAACAGCTGCCATGGCACCGAGGTGTGAAGAGTGCTGTGAATGAGCTACTCGGTGGCCGCTAAATGCGGAATTACACGTCTGCTTAATCAGGTGGCTTTATTATTGAGACATATAGTAAATGGCTTCTGGCAATTGAGATTTGTCTATTAGAAGTGGATATCCGCTTCAAGTGGGCCTGGTTAATTTGGTGCATACTGGATTGTGAATTTAGAAATTGATTTACCCTGGTGGTCTAGCCATTCCTCCCCCCCCCCAGCTTGGCATGTAGTGCCCACCACCCAGCTCCACCAACCCGTACCCCAAGCCAGCACCGGCACACCCCTCCTCACACCACCTCAGCCAGTACAGACTGAACTGTCAATGAACACTGTACTACAATACAGTATGGGCTCATTGATAAGCCTCTACTGTGTTTTAGCTAAGCTGAGAGTCTTGAGTAAGCGCCTCTCATGTGAAAACGTTTGACTGGGAACAAAACTCTTTTTGGGGAGGGATCTGCAACCGGCTTGGTGGCAGTCTGATTTTTCACATGGATTAATTTCAGCATTTGGATGTTTTTATAGAATAAAGGAACTTTTATTGCATCTGCTTTATGCTTGGCCTTACTCTTCATCAGAAACATCTTTTTTTTGTATGCTTATTTATCCTCCTGTGGCTGCCTCTCTACACCCCAGCTGTTTCTTCTTGCATCCTGTCAGTTGGGATCCAGCCTCCAGTCATCTCACCTGGGACTGCTGGCACCCCTATAGCCCCTGCGGCTTACCCACCACAGTGGGGTGACAGGGAGCCCCCTAACCGCCTACCCAGATGGATCCAGCTCGGGTGCCAACGTCCCGATGAACACTCATGGACAGCCAACAATCCATTGGAGGCGCCACTTTTTCCCTGTTCCAGGATTCCCCGAGTCGGTGGATGTGCAGTGATGCCAACAGTTGTGAGCATGCACTCATCCACATGTGCCCACATCCAGGCCTCTGCCCCGACACCTCCCCTAATTACAGCATGCGCCTCCACCTTCAGCCTCCATCAGGGGGCAGTCAGGCACCAACCGTCGTGGACCCCTCTCCCTGGAGAGGGAAAGCAGTCCTTCGGACGCTCAATCCCTCTCCTCCCCTGCCAGCCCCCAGTGACCCGAGCTTACTCCCGAACCCGGGTCACTGGCATAGTGCGAGGTGCTGTGCCAATGCCTCTGCCCTCAGCACCATTGGGCCAGCCATCTGAAACATCTTTTTGGATGGTGCCCATGCTTCTGACTGTTTGTCAGGACTAGTTCCTGCTTGTTGGCACTGGGTACTTGCTATGGTGGAGCCACCTTTTCTTGTTTCGTCTCACACTAAATATGCATTTTTTTTCTGTTAGAATTTAAGTGCAAATATTGGTTATTGCAGTGGTGTTAAGCTGTCAGGACCATAAGTGTTAAGACACTGGGGTTGGGAGCACTGTATTGACACTTGTATCGTTATGCCTGTAAATAAAAAATCTGTGTTTGGTATTAGAAAGGTCAACAAATTAGAAAAGCACTTAAGACTGGAATACCAGTAAGAAATACTGCAGGTGTGTGTGTGTGTGGGGAGGGTGTGTGTGTGTATGTGTATACACTGTGCAGTTCATGTTAGGTACAGTATGCCATTGCCCTAGAGTCAGATTTAGATTTTGGAGCATAGTTGGTGCATGTACACATGTGAATTTGTTGGTGGTGGTACCAGCCACATAAGGGCCAGCTCTGCTGTTTTAAATTAAGCCTCTAAGGGAGTCTATAAAAGCTGTGAGAGTTATCTGAACAACAATGGCATTTTATCATCTCTCAGAGAGATTGTACTTGATGCAGGAAAAGTAATAACAAACCAGGAAGTACTATAAGTGCTGCCCTTCACATCTTCATTCATTTCCTTTAGCTAAATAGACTCTGTCTTGGGTATGTCTTTATGAGGATGGAAAGTCTTGACAGTGAGACCCTTAGAGATTATGACAACATAATTTGTGTTATGCACAAACACTGACACGTGGGCATTTTGTCTGCTGAGCCAGCAGACTTAATGGATTTAGCCTTTAGAATGGGAAGGGCCAGTGGACAAGTCACCATCCTCAGGACATCATAAAAGATACTGAGAACAAAGCATAAGCACTTGCTTTAAGAGGAAACCTTCTTACATCCTCATCATCTACTGGCTCACCCAGCATTACGAAGTGATGTCTTTGTAACATACAGTAAATATAACGTTCCTTAAGTTAAATGAGACATATTCTCCAGAAACCTTTCTGTAAGGGGATGGGGAAGGCTTAAGTATAACACTTAAAAATACTGTAGAATGGGAATATTTCACTGTATTGTAATTTTCACTATATTCATGCATTGCAATGCACCTGCAAAAACTTAATTACCATGTTAAATTCAAAAGTGAGATATTGTGCCTGCTTAAATTGTGATACTGAGAACCAAAAACCACTGTGTGCAACTAAATAAATGTTGTTCAATAAAGTACAGTACTCTTTATTACAAAAAATAAATGAAAAGCTAACATTAAAAATCTTTAAACTCAGTACTTGATACTGTGGGCCAGATTCTCAAAGCTCCTGGAATGGCACAAGGGGCGTGTGCCACAAGGAATGGTGCAAAGCTCCCCTTGTTCCAAAAGATGCAGCTGTAGCGATTCTCAGGACACCCTGTGGCAATCGCAGGCTGCCTGCACCAAAAGGGGCTTGCGACATCTGTGTGGCACAAAGTGGCCTGTGGCATGGCAGTAGGGGGCTTGCAGCAGACACAGGCTGCCATATCCCCTTGTTCAGGATTCTCAAAACACTCCCACAGGGGGAATTTCCAAGTACCGCTAAACCAGCCAGAACTGTTCTAGGGGGTCTTAGAAATTTGCCCACTGGAAGTGTTGGCAACCAGTGCCAACACGCCATGCTCCCTCTATTTGATTACCGTAGCATTAAGGTAATTTTTCCCTGGTGGTCTAGTAGGCCTCCCCCGTCACATCCCTGTATCAATAAAATATACCATCCCTGGTGGACTAGTGTCCCTTCCCACTGGATCCCCATAGCATTAAAGTAATGGTTTTCTGGTGGACTAGTGGACCACCGCCCATTCACCTTATCACTAAACTATACTTCTCCTTGTGGTCTAGTGGACCCACTTCTTACCCTGATCAGCCCATATGATTATATATATGATTTTCCTGGTGATCTGGTGGAGCCCCCAACCCAGCAGGCAGTGCCCCACCACCCCACTCCCCTCACTCCCCTGTCCCATCCCTGAGTCAGCATGGCACAGTCCTCCACTCCCCACCATGGCCAGTCACTGACTGAACTGTCAAGGAGTGCATACTATATTTAGTATGTGCTCATTGATTGACAGTTATTTCACTCAATGAGCATGTACTGTATACAGGATGAGCTTGTCCAAGTTCCTTCAGCAGCTGGATGGGGGGGGGGTTAAGGCTGAGTTAGTTACCTGCTTGGGGATGAGACAGGGGAGCAGGGTGGGGGCACTGCCTGCTTGGGTACATGTCCACTATATATATATATATATATATATATATATATATATATATATATATCTATCTATCTATAGATAGATAGATAGATATATATATATATATATATATACAGTAATCATATGGGCTGATTGGGAATAGGAAGGGGGTCTGCTGGACCCCTAGGGAAGCTATAGTTTATTTATGTGGGATCAGGCAGGGGTCTGTTAGACCACCAGGGAACCATCGCTACTGGAATTGGGCAGGGGGGCCTTTAGACCACCAAGTAAGGTATATTTTATAGATATGGGAATTGTGTGTGGGGGGGTGGTTGACCACCAGGGAATGCTTACATGCATTGCCGCATGGCTGCCCACAGCTTGCAGCAACCTGTACAGAGGTGCCCTCTATTTAGCACACAGCTACAGTTGTTGCAAGCCATGAGACTTTGCTGCCGGGATCCTGCCCAACAGAGAACCAGGCACAGGGTCCCTGGTGCACAGCAATTGGCGCAAGCTGCCTTTGGCACAGCTTGAACAGGGTTTTGACAACTGGGCCCATGTATTTCGATTTGTGTCTGTTAGTGGTGCATTATCATGCTTTTTATACAGTATCCAGCCACTAGTCCGTTATGGTCCATTACAGTATCTAAATTTCTAAATAAAATACAGATGCTGTCATAATATATTAAAGGTAAGCTTGGACAGTCAGTTTGTGATTTCTCTGTGAGACTGGATGTTGAAGTGTCTACAGTTGTTACATCTGTGTTTATTTCAGTTCTCTGCACCTAAAATAAAAGGCATTGTTTAATGAAATCACCCCTACTCTAGTAGCTCTAAACTATACTTAAGCTTTTAGTAAAATTGATTAATCACAAATCTGGAGCTGTTGCTGTTTCAGTTTAGGAAGTTCAAGCAGTTTTCAACAGTCACACTGATACCTGCATCTTTAAATTCACTGATGCAGTCATCACATTTCAATAAGTGTCTTTCAAGGGCTGCAACAAGCCAGTGGGCATGTTTATTCTTTAGAAATTACATATGGAGATCAACTTTAATGAAGGATGCCATGGAATTATTTTTCAGTTGTGCAATACTGTCAGAATACCAGTTTGTGAAGATGGTTTTCATTTCATCTTTTAAAAGCTTATTGATACTGATTAATGTATGACATGTATTAATGAAGGTCAGTGCAGGATGGTGACATGAATCATTACAATGTCAAAAAAGATGTTCACAAGGACTGTGGTGTTCACATAGCAGAGTCAGTAAACTTTGTAAGTATATAGCTGTGGCACACACAACCAAATTATATGATGACACGGAAGCTCTGAGATTTATTATTTATTTTATAATAAAATGTCACACCAGGCATAGCCTGACGCGTTTTGGATATGTGCTCCTTTCTCAAAGTCTAAAAAACAGTGAATACAAATTGACTTAAATATCATACTCATCAGTTGCACCAGCATATCATTGGTTACAAGGTTTAAAATGATTGGTTTAATTGAAACTAGCATTCCTATCAGAGAGCAATATAGCACCATAACAAATCCTTTCCTAATTAAGCATACATCATTAAAAGAGTGCAAGCGTGCAAAAAAGTGATTAATAAAAAGTGCAAATCAATTGTGACCCACACACACATATATATAGACACTCACATATACAACATACAAAAGTCAATGACAGTTCTAAGGCACAAGACCACACAAAACTGATATTCACAATATTCTTCAAGAATCAGAAATCAGTACAAACTTGCTACATAACCAAAAAAAGGTTTTTTAAGTTGTAACCGCTGCAATTTTTAAAGATTCACAATCGGTGCAAATTTGCTATCTGTCTTTCTGATAATGTTCAAGCAGCATTCACAGAATTCTTAAAGAATCAAAAAATAGTGCAACTTGATTACATAGCTAGAACTTAATATTTACAATTGTGATAGCCACTATAAAATCAATACCAATCAATTATCTTGCTTCCAGATAAGGTTTTAGTTCCAGGCTGGCATTCAGATTTGTTTTTTTTCTTGCCTTTAGTCTCAAAATCCACTCATTTTCTTTTTCAAAACCCTTTTTCTATAGTTACCACCTCTCATATTAGTGAAAACCTTCTCTATACCAATAAACTGAAATTTGTGCTCTTTTCCATAATTTGATTCACTCACATGGGCTTCTGTGGCATAAGTTAGATCTCCCCTGCCTAAAGCTCAAATGTGTTCATTAACTCTTGTTCTAAACTGCCTCTCAGTTATTCCCACATAGAATGAATTACAGATACACTGCGCAGGATAGACTACTCCCTGTGTACTGCATGTAATTAACTGTCAGATCTCAAACTGTTGTTCCATGTTCAAAAGGAGGCTTGCCACTAAATGGCAGGCCAATTTGTCTTGGGCCCCAGCCAGAGATAATGAGCCGGGGGGTGGGAGTATAGTGGGGGTGGGACTGGAAGGGGCGGGGCCTGTGACATTACTGCTAGAATGTCTGACAAGCGGGGGGAAGCTCACTGGCCATTGGCTGAAGGGAGGGGCCTGGGAAGGGGTCTTAAAACAAAGGCCTCTAGAGGATACTTAAGTGCATGCAACCAAAATTTGCCCTGTTTTTCTTGCTGTAAAATTCTGGATACAGTTCTGGGATACTGCACATTCACTGACTTGGAGGTAAGGCACAAATTGAACTGTTGTAGGGCAAGTCGATTGGAGTTGGAATGGATCTAGTGTGAACTGATAAGTTATATCGTCTGGAATTCTGTTTAATGTAGTGATATGCATTATGTATGTTTAGATTGGCTATGGATGATATTTCATTGAATTTAGTCTGGAATGTTAGGTAGAGCTTGTGGCAAGCAGGGCCATTTGGCTCAGTCAGTGCAGACCAGATGGTCTGGCGAAAGTGATTTTACCATTGAGTTTGTGGGTTTTCATGGTTTCAAGCATGGAGGAGGAATGGGGCACTTGAAGGAGAGTAGGCCCACGGACCGAGCCTGGTGCGTCCGAACCGTGGGTAGAATTGGTCAGATGTGGGTCAGAAAATAAAAGAGGAAAGGAGGGGGAAAAAGAAAATGGGCTGGTAGCTCGCTGAGTAGAGGACAGCAGTATTGCTCAAGACTTGGACAGTCACATAGAGTGAGAGCAGTAGGCACGCACGCAAGCAGGCCTCACCAGATGGGAGGTAATGGGCAGATAGATTAGAGAGGAGAGTGCTACAATGTGGAGGACTGACCAGCAGAAGCGGCAGCTTCTTTTGCAGTTCCAATAAGGTGGAGGGATATTTTAGGGACAGCGTGTAGGTCCAGATGGCGGCAGAGCGAGACAATTTGAGCCAGGGCCTCCACGTGGAAGGGCATTTCTTTTGTTCGCCTACAGAGTGCAGGTGCCACAGAGGACAGAAGACCTAGGGTCTCACGAGCCAGCTAGGGTAGTAAGGAGACAGCGGGTAGGGCCAGGCGGTGGAAGAGAGAGCTGATGTGAGCCAGGGCCCCCACAAGGAGGGGCATTTCTTTTGTTCGCCTTATGTAGTGCAGACGCCACAAAGGGCCGAAGGCCGAAGGGCTCACGAGCCAACTAGGGCTTGCAGCTAGGGCATGCATGATTTGAGTTTTGGCAGCAGGCATTTAGGGATTGAGGTGCCATCTGAGGCAGGGGAGGAACCAGAGAGGCCTACAGGGCTGGGAAGCTGTCCACATGGTCTCGGACGCCATTTTGAAAAAAGAAAAAAGAAAATATATAAATAAATATTGAAAAGCAGCAATGGAAGGGGGCACCACAGCAAGGCCCAATGGCAGGTGGGGGGAGGCCAATAAAGAGGCTGGGGTTAGGGAAGGTGGTTAGGCCCGCCTCAGGCCTAGGCCACCATGTTGTAGTGAGGACAGGCTCATGGCCTGGGGGGGCTACGAGGCACCGGTAGCAGAAACAAAAGAAAGAGGAAGAACAAAGGAATATATAAAGGGTGGGTAAGGGGGATGTGCATCACTACTTGGGTATGACCGAGAGGAACACAGAAGGACGGGGGCGATGCAGCGGTAAGAGGACAGGAGTCCTCCAGCACAGTCGGTGCAGGGGATCAGAAATCTGTTGTGGCCTGCATGACAGGGAAAGGCCCAACATTGCACAGGTCAACAGGCCGGCCGAGGGGCGGCATGGCCCCAGGCCAAGGAACTGGGGCATGGGAGATGGAATGCAGGGGAACAAAGAGGAAGGCCCAGTGCAGCCCTGTGGGGCTTGGGGGTGGGCCCGATCTGAATGTTGGTATCGAGGATGAGGGACTGACAAGGAAGCCCAACAGAGAGGGCACTGCAGGGAGTAGCGAGATACAGATTGTTAGTCGTGGGGTTGGGCTTGGGGGGGAGTGTGCTGGGGCAGGATGCTGAGGCCAGGGGCATAGATGGGACTCAAAAAAAAGGGAGGGACAAAATGGGGTCAGGTATGCTGGTGCCTACTGGGAAATGGGAGAGGTTTTTGACTGTGGCTGTCCACAGTGACCCTGGGGGATGGTATTATGGAACGAGCCACCCTAACGTTTTTGTTGGTTGGGGGTGAATAGCTGTTTTGTATGGGAAGGTATTTCATGTTTTTGTTATGCAGCTAGTATGAAGTTATGGCACTCAGAAGAGCCCCGGCATCTAGCGCCACCATGTTGGCGAAGCGGCGAAGCTCATGGCACAAATGACCGAGTTGATTGAGGCAGTGAAGAAGAAGGAGGCCGAGGAGGAGGCTCAGAGGAAGCGGAAAGAGCAGAACAGAGGGGCCGATTCTGGAAGTGGCAACAAGCAGCCGAGGAGAGCAGGACCCAGTTCCCCAGCAGCACTGAGGACAGGTGAAAACTGGATCAGATTCGGATGAACCGCAACCTGATGGGGTAAGGATAAGGTGGATATGACCAATGAAGCAAGCTTATGAGAGTATATTGAAGGGTAAGTAGGGGATATGGGAGAGGATGTCCAAAATCGAGGCGGCATTGCAGGCCATCAAAGAAAAAAGTTAAGTGGAAAAAGGGTTGGCTGGCTCCGCGGGGGGGGGCACGGAAGTTGTACGACAGCCCACCAGGTTTCACTTTAGGCGACCACATGCCAGCAACAATTAAAGAAAAGATCTGGAAAGGGGAATATGTGGATATCTTTGGGCTGGTCGAGGAAGAGACAGCCAACAGATATGAACAGAAGGAATCAGTAGGAAAGTCAGAAATAGCGGTGGCATTGGTAATGGTAGGGTACAAGATGGAGGAGTCTAGGTTTAAAGGAAAGAGCATCGACATATGGCAGATGAGGTTTTTGATTTATAACGCTTTGGTGCTGGAGAAGCAGCCCGAGCTAGCAATCCCGCTGCTAACCTACATGACTATCATCAGGGACGTGTACCGGGCAAAGCTGGGTTTTGGATGGCTTAAGTACGATGAGGCATTCCGGAGACGCATGGCTGTAAAAGGTGATCTAAGGTGGGATTGCACCCATGGGGAACTCTGGGTCTGTATGTTGTCAGGAGCAGTTGTGACACAGGGAACGGAACAGGTAGAAAAGGGGACTCAGATCCAGGGTACCAAGACCTGCTGGGCTGACAACAGGGCTGCATGTAACTGGCCTAGTTGCAAATTTAGGCATATTTGCTCTCAGTGCAGGGGGTCACACCTGGCCACTGGTTGCAGAATAGGAGGCAACAAGATGGGGCTGGCTGGTGGGCAGGCCCAGGTGCAGCCCTTTCGGGGCAGTGGGGGGGGGAACCAGCATGGGCATGGGGGGATCCGGGAGAGGAGAATATGCAGCCAATTATGGATGGAGTTAGACCAGAGCAGGAGGAACGGAGGTGGGGATATCCTTTGGCCTGCACACCCATCAAACAGGTGGTTGTGAAATGCTGGACCAGAGATTACCCCAACAAGGAAGGGGCAGAGATGTTAAGGCACAGTTTTCAGGGTGGGTTTGTGCTGGGTTTTGGGGGGGCATGGGTGGGGATGCGGGCTAAGAATTTGGGGTCAGTAACAGGAAAGGAAGACATCATATAGGAAAAGATCCAGAAGGAAATCTGGGCAGGGCAGGTGGAAGGTCCACTGTCCGAAACCCCCTGTACGAGCTTCCAGGTGTCACTATTGGGATTGGGACCCAAGAAATGGGGGGGAATTCAGGCTCATCCATCACCTGTCCTATCTGAAAGAGGGGATCTGTGAATGGAGGGATCCCAGAAACTCTCAGCATGGTCTCGTACGCATCACTGGACAAAGCGGTGGAGTTCATCTGGGTGGCGGAGGGGGCATGGTTGGCCAAGATGGACACTGAGTCTGCATTCCGACTGCTGTCAGTATGGCCAGCAGATTGGGATTTCCTTGGGTTCCAGTTTGAAGGTGGGTTGTACTTCGACAAGGCAATGCCCACGGGGTGTTCCATGGCCTGCACCATGTTTGAGGTCTTCAGTTCTTGGGTACAGTGGGTATTCGGGTGGTGTTGTGGACACAGAAGGGTAGTCCATTACTTGGGCAATTTCTTTCTGATCAGGTCCAGTCAGGAGGAGGCAGGGAAAATGCTAGTGAATTTCCAGGATATGTGCAGGTCCATAGGGATCCCATTGGCTGCGAGGAAAACTGAGGGTCTAGCGTGCACACTAGAGTTCTTGGAGATCAAGGTGGACACAGAGGAGGAGTGTTTTCACCTCCCAGGGGATAAAGTTGCAAGACTTAAGGGGCTACATGCATTGGTATGGGGGAGGAGGTGGGTGCCGCTGGTACAGGCACAACAATTACTGGGGCACCTTAATTTTGCCTGCAAGGCCATAAGCCAGGGCAGGGCATTTACTAGGAGGTTAGGGAGGGTCACAGGAAAAGCAAAACTACCACATCACTGGGTGGACATTAACAAGGTGGTGAAAGAGGATTTGCTGGTATGGTAGACATTCCTGGAATCCTACAATGGGGTGACATTTTGGCAGGACTGGGCCTCCAACACAGACCATAAGCTGTACATGAATGCAGCTGGGATGCTGGGGATGGGGGCCTACTTTCAAGGAGAATGGATCTCGGTGGCATGGCCGGTACGATGGCAAGAACGGGGATGGATGAAGGACATCATGTTCCTCGAGATTTTTCCGATATGGGTAGCTCTGAAAGTTTTGGTGTACATGGATGGCAGGGCATCGCATAGTTTTCTGGTGTGACAACAAGGGTGTGGTCAAGGTGATCATTAGACAGACAGACAGGACAGAATCAGTCGGGGCAGTGTTGAGGGGTATGGTTTTGTTAGGGCTACAATTCAACCTGTCTTTTAGCGCAAGGCATATCGAGGGGTCAAGGAACGAGGTAGCTGACTGTCTTTCTCGTTTTCAGATGGAAAAGTTCTGAAAGCTAGCACCGCGGGCTGTGGTCACCAGGACCAGGGTCTTGGGTCAGCTATGGGAGATTGGAGAAAGAAGACCAGGGCTTTGTATAGAGGGTCATGGGCGACCGGCACCTTAAGGGCCTAGGAGAGAGTGTGGGAGGGTTTCCAGACATTTATGGCCAGAATGGGTTGGGAGACAGACGAACCAGCCAGTGAAGAGGAGGTAATGCAGTACATGGTAAAAGATGGGAGGAAGGGGTGGTGCACTCCATCATTGGGGTCCAGCTGGCAGGGATCAGCTGGTTTTGCTTGGACAGGGGGTGGGAAGATGTTATAGGTGGTTGTGCCATCAGATGCATGGTGGCGGGTTGGCAGAGGGGTCAGGGGAGGCAGCAGGATGGAAGAAGGCCCCTGATGGGGTCCCTTCTCATAGAGATCCTGCGGGCAGTGGGCCACGTCTGCTATTCAGCTAATGAAGCTTGCCTTTTCAGAGCCATTTTCACCATCATGACAAAGGGAGCTTTCCGGGTAGGCGAAATGGTGGTTCCCAGAAAGGGGGTGACCAACGCAGGGCTGCAGAAGTGCGTGAAGTTGGGAGGGGGGAAGGTAATAATCAGACTGCAGAGGTCAAAGATGGACCAGTAGGTATAGGGGTCACCATAGAGCTGCTGAGGGAAGTGACAGCAGAGGACTGTGCAGTCCAGGCTATGGGGGCATACGCGAAGATCAGAGGGTGGAGAGGGGGGCCCTGGTTCATGCACGGGGCGGGTCACCAGTGACCAATTTCCAGGTGAGACAGTTCTGAAAAAGGCATTGGCATTTGTGGGTGAGAACCCCAATGAGTTCGCCCCTCACTCCTTCCAGATTGGGGAAGCTTCAGAGGCAGCAATATCAGGAGCAGGGGAGAGGAAGGTCAACAGATTAGGGAGGTGGGCATTGAACAGTTACATGAGGTATGTAAGGTGTTGACAGTGGCTAACTGGTATAACCCTTTTTCTCCCACACAGCAGGCTCCAAGAGACAGGTGTGGATCGTGGGGCACTCTTTCATATATTGGGCGAAGAGATTTGCAGAGGCCACGAGGATGGGCACCCAGCTGTGCCAGGAAATCGAACACACAAGAGTGAGATGGAGGGGCCTGAGGGGCATAAGATGGCAACAGCTGCTGGCTTTGTTGGAGGAGCTGTGGGTGTGATGGGCCAGTCTGGATTGTATTATCATCCACTTAGGGGGCAACGATATAGGGGCCATGCCATGGGGATCTTTGATTAGGGACATTATAGCGGATTTAGAAAGAGTGAAGAGCTGGTGGCCCAGGGTGGTGATTGGTTGGTCCGAGATCACATCTCGGAGGCTGTGGAAGGGGGCAAAGAGGCCCCAGGCAGTCGAGGTGGTGAGAAAATGCCTGAACAGGAAGGTGACCAGGGCAGTCATAGAGATGGGGGGGGGGTCCATTTACAGCATAGGGACATTTCATTTGATCAAGAAGCAGTGTACAGATCAGACGGAGTCCATCTCACTAATTTTGGCATGGGTTTGTTCCTACGGCCATTCAGGGAGCTGGTATAGGTCATAAATAGGAAGGATTTGAAGGGCTAGCCTGCAAAGGGGAGCCCCATCTTCCATTGTAAGCTGGAGATGGGGCAGTGGAAGGTTTTAAAGGGGAGCAAGGGTAAAATGGGAGTAGATAGAGGGAGAATGGGTAGGTACCACGGGCTGGGGACAAATGAACCCAGGCATGGGAGTAAAAGGGGCGGGGAATGTCATAGAGCTAGGGGTTGGATCATGGTGTCCACACCCGGCATGGGGGGGGGAGTGGTCTGGTAACCTGGTACCCAATGGTGGTGAGTGAAAAGTTGGGGGGCTGGATCATGGTGTCCGGAACCCGAGAAGCATGATGAACAGGAGGAGAGCAGGGCAGCGATCAGAATGGAAGAAGACAGGACTGTTACATCCAAGAAGGCCATGGGGGCTGTTATGTCCTAATTGTAAATATGAAATTATTTGAAATATGATATTTGGGATGTAACAAATAAACTGTGCCTATAACATAATAGATACTGCCAGTGAGCATCCAAAAGTTATAAAGCTGTGGCCTGAATTTATTTTTGGATGGTGGATCCGGGGAAAAGAAGGCTTGCCACTAAAAGTCAGGCCAATTTGTCATGGGCCTCAGCCAGAGATAAAGAGCCCAGGGAGGGGAGGGGGGTGAGACTGGAAGGGGTGGGGCCTGTGACATCACTGCTAGGACGTCTGACTAGTGGGGGAAGCTCACTGGCCATTGGCTGAAGGGAGGGGCCTGGGTAGGGTCTTAAAATGAAGGCCTCTAGGGATACTTAATGGCATGCAATCAGAATTTGCCTCTTTTCTTGTTGTAAAATTCCCACCCACCCCCTGCAAGAAAGAGTAAATAGCTGGTATAGGCATTGGGATAATGGGGCACTGGCATGAGGTGTCCTTGTGGGGGGGGACATTTGGCTCAAGGCGTCCATACAGTGCAGCCGGTGGGGCCAAGGGGCTAGGTGGTGTCTCGCTGGCACTGTTGGGGGGTAAGCAGGCAAGGGGTTTTGTGGAAGGTTTTAAGGGGACAAGGGAAATGGGAGGGCAGATAGAGGGGGTGAGTAATTATGGGCTGGGGACAAAGGAACCCAGCTGTGGGAATAAAGAGGGGGACGAAGGGAAGGTCATAGAGCTAGGGGGTGGATCATGTTGTCCACACCCGGCATGGGGGGGAGTGGTCTGGGTAACCTGGTACCCAATGGTGGTGAATGAAAAGGTGGGGGGCCAGATCACGGTGCCTGGACCCAGAGAAGCATGACGAACAGGAGGAGAGCAGGGCGGCGATCAGCAAGGAAGAAAACAGGACTGTTGCATCCAAGACTGTTATGTCCTAATTGTAGATATGAAATGATTTGAAATATGATATTTGGGATGTAACAAATTATCTGTGCCTATGACATAATAAATACTGCCAGTGAGCATCCAAAAATTATAAAACTGTGGCCTGAGTTTATTTCGGGATGGTGGATCCGGGGACAACTGTAAATGTTTCGCCATTTGTTACATGTTTACTCGCTATACAATTTTTACCCTGAAAGCAACCTTTAATGATGTCCAGCCTAGCTCTGTTTTGATTTTGACAAAAGTGACTCCTGACTAGACTGTCCTAAAGTGTTGGCGCCTTTCTATATTAGCGGTGCATTAGTGAGAATCTGTAACCCTTTGTCACTGGCTAGAACTTGCTAGTATGATTTTATAATCATGTCTACCTCTCTTGCATGGGCTGAAAATGTTGTGACATAGTGAAATCTAGTATTCTCACTCACCTGCCTTGATGTCTTACTTAATAAAGCTGATCTATCATTTTGTGCTGTATGAGGTCTAGCTTCCTGAATAGTATGCCTTGAGTAACCTCTGCTGATTAGCCTATTGCTCAAGTCTTAATTGTCTTTCTCAAATGCCTCTTGCATGCTGTAATTGCACTTGATCTTAAGAAACTGTCCCTTAGGGATGTTTTGGACCATGTGGCGTGGATAGCAACTGGATGCATTTAGTAATGTTTTGCCATGCACACTCTTTCTGAACAGGTCCATCTGCTTACTACCAGATACATCACCTTTTACCTTCAGGTCCAAATATGTGACCTCATTATTGCTAGCTGTAAAGCTGAATCTGAGATGTTCATTTATGTCACATAGAAAAGCAATGAATTCTTCCAGCAATATTATGTCCCCCTTCCAAATGAGCACGATGTCATCAAAATAGCAAAAGGAGGCAGTATAGTGCAGTAGTTTAAGGCTCTGAGCTGCTAACCTGGAGCCCTGGGTTTGAATCCCACAGCCCCCACTTACATACTGTGTGACCTTGAACAAGTCACTTACTTCCTTGTGCTCCCAGGTTGCACCTGTAAACAAGCTTTCAGCTTAGTATGTCTCTCCTGGTAAAACAAAAGTAAAAGAAAAAAAAAATGTATATATATATATATATATAGCATTTCCACATTGCTATATTGCTGAAATATTGGTTGTTACTTTCTGTAAAGATGACATCATGCTCCCACTTGGCGACATAAAGATTGGCTACTGATGGGGCACATGTGGCACCCATGGCTGTCCTTGTAATTTGCTGGTAAAGATTATTGTCAAACACAAAAAGGTTTTTTGTTAGTGCATGCTCTGAAAGTTTTTATGTGAGAAAAACTGAGGCGCAGTTTAGAACAAGAGTCAATGAACACATTGGAGCTATAGACAGGGGAGATCTAACTTATGCCACAGCAGCCCATGTGAGTGAAGCAAATGATGGAAAAAGAGCCATCATTTCAATTTATTGGTATAGAGATGGTTTTCACTAACATGAGAGGTGGTAACTATAGAAAAAAGATTTTGAAAAAGAAAATGAGTGGATTTTGAGACTACAACAAACAAAAAAACAGGTCTGAATGCCAGCCTGGAACTAAAACCTTATCTGGAAGAAAGATAGTTGATTGGTATTGATTTTATAGTGGCTATCACAATTGTAAATATTAAGTTCTAGCTATGTAGTCAAGGTGCACTATTTTTTGATTCTCTAAGAATTCTCTGAATGCTGCTTGATCATGATCAAAAAGACAGATGGCAAATTTGAACCAATTGTGAATCTTTAAAAATTGTAGAGGTTACAACTTAAAAACATTTTTTTTGTTATGTAGCAAATTTGCACTGATTTCTGATCCTTGAATAATATTGTGAAATCAGTTTTGTGTACTCTTGTGCCTTTGAACTGTCATTGACTTTTGTATGTTGTATATGTGAGTGTCTATATATATATATGTGTGTGGGTCACAATTGATATGCACTTTTTATTAATCACTTTTTTCCCCGCTTGCACTTTTTTAATGGTGTATGGTTAATTAGGAAATGAATTGTTATGGTGATATATTGATCTCTGGTAGGAATGCGAGTTTCAATTAAACCATGGACCAATCATTTTAAACCTTGTAACCAATGACATGCTGGTGCAACTGATGATTATGGTAGTTAACCTCTCTCAGCCTGTCTATATACACCATCCCTAGTTTTCTATCACCACTATTCCTAGTGTACCTGTGGCTATATTTCCTTTTCCCTCTACACTACTCTACTGTCACTCTGTTCTAATAGCCCTAACTGTGCTTCTGGTTCTCCTTACTCATGGCTATCTCATTGTCCACCAGACAGGTCCTTGCTACTTGTGCTTTACTCCTAATAGTCTCTATTCTCAAACCTCTCTTAGGCTTACATGAGGCCAATTGTCCACCCTTCTGGAATGACCACTACAACCCCCCTTATGATTTCATGTTTTCCAACATGATTATACTACCTCATGTATCCCCTGCCACATCACCATTTCTTATCTCTATAACAATCATCGACCATGCTGCCTATATGCTACATAACTCACCTCTCCGTATCCCTTTCATGTCAAGCTTTACATATCAGAAACTGTGTTAGTTGCTCCTACCCGCATTACTACTAGCTGGGGATATAGAACTCAATCCAGGACCAGGAGGCAACGTTGGCCACACTAACACTACCTGGACAGACGTCAATGGCCTGCGCATTGTTCACCTAAATATCAGGAGCCTTCCCCATAACCTAACTGAACCTGAGGCATGGGTTACTCAATATTCTCCTGACATTCTCTGCTTGTCTGACACCTGGCTTAAACCCATCACCCCAGACCACCCGTGTCAATTTTCAAACTATAAAATACTAAGACAGGACAGGTCTACATCCAAGCATGGTGGTGGCATTGCAATCTTCCATAAAGCTCACTTCTTATTACACCACAATCCCCCTTTTACTCTCTCTCACTGTGAATCAATTCATGCCACCCTACATCTGGGAGCCAAGAAGTTGCATATAGTATGTGCCTATAACCCTCCAACAGGTGGCATTTCTGGTCTAGATGAACTCCTCTCACAGGTTGACCTAGTTATTGGATACAAAGAGGTCCTCATATTCGGGGATCTAAACCTCAACTGGACAGGCAAAGCAAGTCAGTCCTTTCACATCCTAGTTCAAGGTCATAACTCACACCAACTGATCTTAGATCCTACTAGGGTCATGCCCCCTCCCCGATCCAGCACTCTAATTGACTGGGCCCTCAGAAACTGTCTTGAGTGCATTTCCACTGTGGGTATCCTTCCGATGTTATTAGTGATCACTCCCAATTTTCTGTATCTGGATTGCCTCTAGACAACCATCTCTGCCTCCTTAACTTGTCACCTTCCGTAATCTGGCCAGTTTTAATCAGGCTCAGTTTATGCACAATCTCTCTTTAATTGACTGGTCTCCTATCTTTACCACCACCAATGCTCAGTCTGCCCTTGACTACTTCCTCATGGCATTCGGGAGTCTACCGGACCTCCACGCTCCTCATATCAACCGAAGCATACGTGGTACGCAAACTAAGTGGCTCACCTAAGATCTCCTTGCATAATTCTGAGCAAGGGACAAAAACTGGCAGTGTTTTAGGCTTCTGGTCAATTGGCAGATTACAGTGACTATAGGTCTAGGAGAAATGCCTGTAAAAGTAACACTCGCTTAGCCTAAAGCTCCTTCTGTAAAGATCTGTTAACAAAAGCTGCAGGGGACTCCAAGAAATTCTTGTCTGCAATTAAAACTCTCCTTGGAGCAAACCATATGACCAACAATAATGACATTCTACTAAATGGAGTGGACTGTAGTAACCTGGTAACCATTGCTAACTCCTTCAATAGCCACTTCACAGACTTATCGAGCTACTCTTCCTCCTTCTGCTCTGCCCACCCTACCATCCCACCAGTGGATATGGAATCCTTGCTCTGTCACCCACCCTTTTGGTTTTGATCCATCTCAAGAGCTGAAGTCCTAAAATTGTTACTTACTGTTTCTGACTCCACCAACACTGGTGCTGATGGCTTGGAGCCCCGTATTCTCAAAGTTGCTGCTCCTCTTATAGCCTCCCCCTTAGCCAAAATCTTTATCCTGTTGCTTTACCTCAGTGCTGTTCCTGACATTTGAAAAGTAGCCTGAATCACCCCAATTCTCAAAAAAGGTGATCCCAAGGTCATGTCAAACTATCGACTCATAGCCATCCTATTTGCGCTAAGTAAAATCCTGGAAAAATTAGTGGCTACCCAGACTTTAGGATACCTACTGAACCATAACATCCTCTCTGATTCCCAGCATGGCTTCTGCAAAGGCCATAGTACCTCTACTGCCCTCCTAAAACTAACTAACAGAATCTATACTGCCATGGATACAGGTCTCTTGACAGGTGCTATCTTCATTGATCTAACTAAGGCCTTGATCTGGTTAACCATTCCATTCTCCTTACAAAACTTAGCTCCCTTGGTTTCTCTGCAGAACCCATTGCCTGGTTCAGCTGTTATCTTTCTGACAGAAAGCAGACTGCAGTTTTTAACTCTGTCATGTCTGATCTAACTTCCATGCATATAGGTGTTCCTCAGGGTTCCATACTAGGCCTTCTGCTCTTCACTATTTTTATAAATGACCTTCCATCACAAGCATCTACTTGCTCTTACCTGCTTTACGCAGATGATCTAGTCATCTACCATAGCGCAAGAGATGTCTCAGACCTAAATAACTTCCTGGCCTCCGATTTCCGAAGTATTGAAAGCTGGCTCACTGTGAACAAACCCAGTGTTCAATATTAGCAAAACCCATTCTATGCTCTTTGGCTCTCCCGTTAGACTAAGAGGGATTAGCAACCCCCTCGCAATATCCTGTGCTGATGGCCACCCGGTAGCTAACACCAGCTCCTTCAAATATCTGGGCATTTTTCTTGACCAATCCTTGGATTTCAGCGTTCATATTTCTGCTACCTGCAAATCTGTCAATGCAAAAATTGAGGGGCCAAACCACTCTAGCTATGCCCTCACCCCATCAGCTAGGCTTGCTGGGGCACAAGGCCTCCTGCTCCCGTCCCTGGCCTATTGCTCAGTGATCTACCTAGGTGCCACTAAGACCTCTCTCCATAAGTGGAACACTACTTATAATAACATCTGCCGCTACGCCTCCGCCTCACCAAGATACAACCACCACTGTCAGCTCTATGCTGACCTAAAGTGGCCCAGCCCTGCTGCTCACTGACTCCTGTCCTACGGCTCTCTCATCGATGGTATAACAAGAACAGGCCTCCCCCAATCCCTTGCCTCCTTGTTTCACTCTCAAACCCCCTCATATGGACTCAGATCAAATGAACATGCTCCTCTTTATATCCCTCAATGTAAAACTGCTATGGGTGCACATACCTTCTCTTACGCCACCCACAGGTACTGGAATTCCATTCCTTCAGCCGTATGCTCAGCTTTCACTCATGTGAGTTTTAAGAACTTCCACCGTGAACATATACAAGCATCAAATCCCTGCATATGCTTCCAGCCACCTTAATTTTTATAGCTCCCCTAGCTCTTTTCCTCGCTATACTACTCTCCACCCTCTACCCTTCCTCCTCCTGCTCTCATCCTCCCACCTCCCATCTTGTAACCTCCCACCCTCTCCCTTTCCCTTTCCCCTTCCTCCTCCTCCTCCTCTCTACTCACCCCTGGTGTATGGTCCTTGCAACAGCACTTACAGTTAAGCAGTACTTTACAACCCTGTATTTCCTGCTCTTGCCTTTTCTCTAAAATCCTAATGTAATGTTTAATTATAGACCTGTTCCAACTATGTACTTCACTGAATTGCTATTGTATTTCTGACTCCTTATGTACTTCACTGAATCACTATTGTATTTCTGACTCCTTCACTTTGTATTCACTTATGTTATGTGCTGTGTCATACTGTTGTTGTTAATTGTATTCAACTTGTATCCTCCTAGGACATGCCTGAAAATAGGCATCCTTATGCCTAGTGCACTCACCTGGTTACCAAAAGCAAATCAATAAATAAGTCACTTTGTTATCATTGCTTTTTAGCCTTTGATAAAGGAGTATATATCCGAAAAACAACAGGCTATGTCTGGTATGGCATTTTATTCTTAAATAAATATTAAATCTCAGAGTTCCGGTGTCATCATATAATTTGGTTGTGTGTGCCAGAGCTATATACTTACAAAATGGTGAAATGAGTGCATAAACTGATTTATGCTTGCTGAATTTGATTTTTTTTAATACAGCCTCATTGCTGTGCACTCTGTACAGGTCCAGGATCAGGAGTACACATTGCTCTTTAGGGAGATCATTTTTTAATTTGACAACTTTTATACAGGGGGTAAGAATGGTGTCTACATACTCGATCATTGTTTGTGTGTTTGCCCAGTGGATATCAGTATGCATAATGTTCTAATTGCAGGGGAAGCCAAATGCTAAGTGGCAAAAGTTGCTTTTTCACTGGTTGATAACCTAGGGGGAGGTTGGCAGGAAATTTCCTGCCAGGGTACAGGCTAATACCAGAGAAATCTACAATTTATTCCCCAGTCCTGCTACCTCGACTTCCTTCACCTAGCTTGCTCCATAGTCTACTGTGATGACAGTACTAAGTTAAGTCCAGTGTTATCTATATTAAGTTGATAGGGACTATGAGTTCTTGCCACACTGCTGTTTCAATACACTGCAAAAAGGCAGCTTTTAGTTTGGGAAATCTTTAGTTGTTTTCCTCATTGCCTTGGTTCCCTTTCTCTTGGTAGAAACCATCCAATGTACAAAGAACCAAGCCTACTGTTTGGTGAAACATGTGACCCCCAAACTATTGAAGAAGTTTCTGATTGTACAATTTAACACCCAGTTCTACCACTATTACTACTCATGCACCTAACACAGCACCCTTTGTTTATGAAGTTCATTTTCAACTTCTTCAAAAAGCAACAGTAGTCTACCTCACTGATTTAAGGTAGTTCACTTTGCATGTTACTAGGATCTGGAAACTCATTTAATTTTACCTTGTGTGCTCCCCTTAATTTTCTAACAGTACTTTTTATTGTCTTTTAGTCCAAGGAAGAATGAAACTGTATCATGGTCTTGACAACATTTTGGGCTGCTTATCTGCAGATTTCACAGTTTAATTAAGATTTCATCATTTAAATACAATAGGTTATGTCTCCAACTAGGAGTGTTTGACATGTGAACTAGCTACCTTTCACTCTGACAAAGCTTTCTGCACATCAATAACATGGATGTCGGCTTTTATACTAAGAGTGTCTGCTGTTAACTCTGTTACCAGTGTAAAGTCCCTTTCTCTCTTCTGCCTGGACTGCTGCAACCACTGGACAAGTAGCATTTATTTTAAAACCGCAACCACAAACAATACCACTCACTCCTCACACTTACTGTCAGAGGCTGGAAGCCAAAATCATGAGATTAAAGTAGAATATTATAGGTCACCTATTAGCACCTATGGAATACATTCAGGTGCACTAGGTACTTGTGACTGCTTACCACCTATTGAGTTGTACAGAGTAATGAGTTTTAAAAAGTGAAGCAGGAACTGGAGAGTTACTATTTCATGATGTATTTGTGCTTACAACTAGCAATGGGTAAAATATATTATAACAAGCAATTTTATAGTACTGTATTATGACTAAATATTTTACATTTATCACAAGCCAGATGGTCTCTACATCTTAACTTATGCTAAACAGATTTACTTTATCATACATGTTTAAAAAAACATTATAACATATTGTATAGTAAATTAAAACAAACATGCATAGTGCAAGGAAAACATAGCTTGATGTTATGTATTGCAGTTTATAACAGTTGACCATTATGTTTATAACTGATTACTAAAACTTTATAACTAGGATTCTAAAGTTTTATAAAATGTGAAACTAGAAAAAAATATTTATTGTAATTTTCTTGTCTTAGAATGAGAGCATTCTTCAAATAATCACAATGGACTTACCCAGTTAAACCAAACAGGCACAAGGATGACCTGTGAAACTTCAGACCTATTAGTCTGCTTAAAATCTGTTTTTTAAAGGCAGACGAAACTCCATTAAGCAGACATCATCATCATGACATCATCTTCTGGTTTTTTTTTTTAAATGAGTATTTTAAACCAATGGGGATTTTTTTCTGTTTTTCTCTGCATTATTTAGCTGTTATAAGTATTGTATTTTCTAAACAACTGCCATGAGCTTCTGAAGAAGGACTTGTTGGTCCGAAAGCTAGAGCACTTTGTTCTTGTTGTTACATCTATGTTGATCCATTAAAAGGTATCAAATCATTTGCTTCTGGATCTATTCTTGCAAGGACCAATACGGCAACTACAAAATCTAGATTTCAACATGGAAGATACTGGAATTCACCGTAGAATATGGCAGTTACATAACATCAAGAAAAAACTGGCACAGCTAGACAGTGACATCTATTTTCTGACCCAGTGCAAGAGGAGACACATGATCTCTAAAGGTCTTGCTATTTGGAATCCATTAAGAAATACAAACAATTCTACATATGCAGAACAACTTTGTCATAGGACCTCTGAGAAACTGAGAAATCACAGGATTCGCATGTCATATGCCAAAAAAGTTGTTCTTAACAAAGAGTTTGCTGAAATTGTTACCACTCTGGAAAGGATGTCTGGGGAACCTATTCAGGTCATCTTGCGAGAGACATTAACTACCAAAGGAACTTAAGAAAAGCCATGCTTACGAAAAATAGGAAATTGGATGCCCTTCAACATATCATACTTCCTAACAACCATGAAGAACATAATGGAGTCACTGAACAACAACACAATACTGATGGGCACCTTTCAGTTGTTAATTTGTCCAACCCACACTGACTACTGGAGAACTAAATGTACTTTCAAAGGGCCTCACTTTCTGCCCAACAAAACCACTGGATAACATACTGTTTTGTGGTGAACTGGAGGAGTACTCGAGATTGAGACTTAAAGAATTTTTCATGGCGGGAAGAAATCACTGGTAGCGAAGACAATGCAAACAGCAATAATGTAATGGATAAGGAAAAGGAATCTCAATTTACCCCCTCAAGTGGGCGTAACAAAAAACTAGACAATTATGTTAATTGTTTCTGCCAACAAGTTAGTGATCAGATCCTTACTAGGCAAAAACAGACCCATTATAACCTTTCTCCACTGGAACAGAGTGCTATAGGGACACTGAAATCAAACCACAACATTGTCATCAAAAAAGCTGATAAAGGCTCTGCAGTGGTGATTTTAAACAGAGAAGATTATATTAATGAAGCTAATAGACAGCTAACAGATCTTACATACTACAGAGAACTAGAGAGTGACCCCACTACAAGATATAAAGATGAACTACGTGACTTAATTAAAACTTTTCCAGACCATGTCCGAGAGAAACTAACTCACCTCATCCCTGATGAACCCAGGCCAGGGACATTCTACATGCTGCCTAAAATACATAAACCTGGCAATCCAGGGAGACCCATAGTCTCTGGTAATGGTGCCTTGACTGAGGGGGATCTCAGGGTTTGTAGAGACCATTTTGAAACCACTGGTTATGGAAAGAAACAGTTATATCCAGGACACTACACACTTTTTGTGTGTACTTTCTGGTTATAAGGATTTACCACCTGATACCATTTTAGTGACAATGGATGTAACATCCCTCTACACTAATATTCCACACACAGATGGCATTGCAGCATGCCTTAAATACATATATGAGAAAGGACCAGAACAAAACATCAACCCTGGAGTGGTGGGGGGAACTTATGGAATTCATTTTGACACATAACAACTTCAACTTCAATGGTAAACATTATGTTCAAACTATGGGAACAGCAATGGGCACCAAAATGGCTCCACAGTATGTTAACCTCTTTATGGCTGACTTGGAGGAGGATTTTTTAAGGCAGTATCCCCACAAACCACTAGTTTATTTCTGTTACATTGATGATTTGTTTATCATCTGGATGGAGGGCACAGATGCACTCAAAGATTTTCATCACAAACTTAATAATCTCCACCCTACCATAAAGCTTACTCTGGAGTACTCTAACACTAAGGTTAACTTTCTGGACACCACAGTCACCATTAAGGATGGAACCTTACATACATGTATTTACAGGAAGCCAACAGACAGACAGAGATACCTGCACAAGAAAAGTAATCACCCAAACCATACAAAAAAATCTGTCATATACAGTCAAGCACTCCGTTGTCACCGTATTTGTTCAAATGAGGATGACAGAGATACAGATTTGGCTATGTTGAAAACCACCTTTATTGAGCAGGGACACTCTTCCAGGGAAATTGACAGGATAACAGAACGGGCAATGCAATTACCAAGACAACAACTATTTCAATATAAAGAAAAGACAGCTACAGACAGAATACCCTTGGTAGTCACATATCATCCAGACCTTGAACGTCTGCATAAGATTATTAAAAATCTCCACCCAATATTTAGTGAGGATGAAACCCTTAATTGTATTTTTATGAACTCCCACTACTATCTTTTAAACAACCACCAAATTTATCCAGCCTAATTATTAGGAGCAAACTTTCACCGGAACAGAATACCATGTCACACAATGGCACACCACTCTGCAATCAACACCCCTGTAAGACTTGTGGGCTCATTTCTACCTTGGACTGTGTGGTTACATCACAAAACAGACAATTCCAGGTGCATGGGAGTTATACATGCATGTTACAACATGTTGTTTATTTCATTCAGTGCAAGAGATGTCCACTAACAGGTTATGTTGGAGAGACACGCCAACAGCTCCACACTAGGATGAACTCGCACAGACATACTATTACAGCAAAGAAGACTGAAAAACCAGTGGGGCACCACTTCTCCCAGCCTGACCACTCAATCTCAGATATGTCAGTAATGGTCTTAAAAGATAATCTCAAAAACACACAACAGAGATGAGCTTTTGAGATTAAACTTATTTTATATCTCAATATGGTAGCAGATGGGATGAATGCTGATCTTGGTTTTGTGGGACACTACAGAAACTAACATCTACAGACCTTTTCTTCTTCAGACTGACATATTATAGGACTTCAGCATGTGTGGGATGTGGGTGTGTGTGTGTATGTATGTGTGTGGGTATATGTTGTGAGGTATGTGATACAACAGATGTGGGGCTTGCTGTCACATTGAGGTAAGTCTCTATTTAGATATATGGAGTTATAATGTGTTACTATTCTTACTTCACACACATAATGAATATTAATTCCTCCTTACTTTTTATCTTTGCCTGGGGGTGGGATTGATTTCATTGCACCATATTCAGATTACCTAGCCTGCTACTGTACATACAGGAGTGTTATCATATACTGTCACATATAATTTTTGTAACTGTACATATTGGGGTGCATGATCTCATTTGCATGGGGTTCCTGCACAGATCTTTTTACATTAGGCTAATATTGTAGTAATTTGTGGATATGTAGGTATGTTAGACTTCTGGTCTTACACACATACTTTATATTCACTTCTAGTTACCTTATCCTGGGGAGGGTGGCAGGTATATTTCATGGTAGTTCTATCCAGTATCCTTGGAAATGTTACTATGCAGATAGTAGTACGGTTAAATAGTGTCACATTTTTGCTCTGTAGGTATTAGGAGACATAAACCCTTTTACTCAGGATTTCATGACAAGTTGAATTCCTTTGGGGAACAATTGCAGTGACTGAAGTGAATATAGGTTCACTAGGAGAGAGAGTGTGTGTGTGTCTGTGGGAGAGAGAGAGAGAGAGAGAGAGAGAAAGAGAAAGAGGGAAAAAAAAGGGGGGAGAGACAGAGAGAGAGAGAGACAACATCTCCTTAAAGCTATGTATCTCCCCCACCCACATCGTGGTGATGTGGGATGGGTTAGGGTGTATTGTTTGTATGAAGAGGAGGAGAGAAATTACATTTTTATCTCTTTTTCAGATTCCTTAGACACTTGTGGTACATCAAGTTGTTATATTCTCAGTGTATATTGACATTAGTACATAACAGGCTACATGGTCTTAATTCCTTGAGGTTCCTCGACTAGAGTTTTTTGTTTGATACTAATATTATCAATTTATATTTAAATTATCATTTATATAGTCCTGAGGTTTTTGAAATTTCTTGGGCCTTATATCTAGCTGGAGAGTACAGCTGGGTGACAGGTCCAGCTAGGTTTCACACATCACACAGTGTGCACTGATGTCTTTAAGACAACTTTACTGGTAAATTCCTGTCTATAATGCAGACATTGAAACTTCATGAGCCCTATAACAATCTTAGTTTGTCTTTAATCTGGGTAGGGTTGCCTTTCAGTAATCACGTCCTTATACTAACTGTGACACTCATAGCTTGATTTAGGCATTATCTGCTTCAGCAGTGTTATCTTATGTCAATTAAATTTATATACAGTAGGATTCTTTGTATGTGTGTTCCACCAAGCACGTTTAACCCAAGGTTGCTTCTAGCTGAAGGCAGTATGGTACTGTTAAACTTCTCTGACATCATCTTTCTTTTTTTTTAAATGAGCATTTTAAACCAATGGGGATTTTTTTTTGTTTTTCTGCATTATCTAGCTGTTATAAGTATTGTATTTTCTAAACAACTGCCATGAGCTTCTGAAGAAGGACTGGTTGGTCCAAAAGCTAGAGCACTTTGTTCTTGTTGTTTCATCTATGTTGGTTCATTAAAATGTATCAAATCATTTGCTTCTGGATCCATAAAGCAGTTAATTTTAGAATTTTACTTGTCTTGCAAAACCAGAAGTCCCAGACCCTCACTTCCGGTATGCTACCCTTTTTAGGGCTGTGGGCAGAGGCTACAGTATGATTGGGATCATAGCTCTAAAATGGTTGATTTTGGAACTCCCTTTTTGGACATTTGAATATATTCCTCCATTGTTGCAAAATAGTGTACTCCCCCTCTGATTTTTGCTGTTTGCTGCTCTATGTTAAAGGCATCTGAAAGGAGGGGGGATGTTACTGTTTTGTACCTCAGAACTTCTCAGGATATTAAAAAAACAACTTTTTAAACTGCTGTTTCTATCATCTGTCCAGCTCACTCTAATAGATCTATTCTATTTCTTTCAGCAACCTAGGGGTTAACTCATTATAAGTTATCTGAAGTTTACTGAGCTTCTGAACCTCAGACTGCAGTGTCGGAGTACAGACAACAAAGTCTGCAGCCTATGTTAGCTATCTGATTCCTATGGACACACGCACACACACACAACACCAGCAGCAGCATGATGATCGTGACTAAACAGCACTATATGGCACCAACAAGAAAATAACTTTGGTCATTTGGTAGCTCTTCACAGCCTTATTGGCTCTGGCTAGAACTTGTTAGTTGAGCCTCAGCTTTTGGCAGAGCAGCAAGAGGAAGGAGGCAGCTGCTAGAACTTTACTACTCTACTACTGGGACTAAAGAACTAGCACTCTACTACAGGGACCTTCAATTAGGTTAAAAAACAAACAAAAAAACAAGAGTTAGTTTGCTTGTTTGAGTTGGGGGAAGGGAGCTGTTATTTGTTCAGTTAGCTAGGTGAAGAGTGCTGTAAATTATGTGGTGTGGCTTAGGCAGCAGAAATTCAGGTGTCTGCATTTAAAAGTTCCCTAGTTAACCTTTGGCAGAGAGCAGCAAGAGGAAGGAGGCAGCTGCTCAAACTTTACTACTCTACTATTGGAACTATATAGGAAACCATCCCACCCTTAGTCAGTTCTTCTTTCATAGGCACTGGATTTGACTGACAACAGGAACTTACTGTTTGGGAGCAGGAAGGGAGTGATAACACAGGCACATAAGACTCATCATTCTAGAAGGAAAATAATAGCTCTCCTTCACCCTCTAGCTGCTGGAGGTCTGACTCTGAGCAAATAAGAAGGAGACTATTGAGGAATACATGGACCTCCTGTCCCAGAACAGGAAGGGCAGGAGTGTAAAGGAATGGAGGCAGTAGGACAGTAGGGAGAAAAAAAACATAAAGTAAATAGAGAGAGGAAAGAGTAAGCATAGTGTACAAAACAACAGGTTGAGGGTCCACAACTAAGACATGATGGGAGTGGTGCAGTGCAGTGACTGTGGAGAGGCAGTTTTCCAGGAGATGTTCTGGAGGATGCAGTGTTGTCCCATCTGCAAGCACCTCTCTGGGTTAAGGGAGGAGGCTGCTTGTCTCCAGGCTGAGTTGGCTAGGATTCAGCGGACCTACTCTCCCTCCCAGGGATTACCAGGGCTACCACCACTGCTTCAGAGGTTGACAAGAAAGAGGAGTGGTTGTACCACAGCAGGCTCAGAGAGGGTTCAGGGTGGGGACCAGAGGCACATCCCTCCAACTGCACCTCTCCACAATATATACACTGTTCTGGTAAAGAGTGGTTCCTCTATGGAGGCACCCATAGTGGAGACTAAGGAGGATGCTGGGAACATCCACAAGGAGACCCACAGGAGGGTGGCACTGGACCCCACAGGGGAAGAAAACAACCCCTGGTGGGGGACTCAATTATTAGAGGGGTAGAACTGTGGGAGGGAGGGGAGAGGGAGGTAAGGTGCCTGCCTGGCACCATGGCTTGGTGGGACAGGAAGGAAATCCTCAGAATCATGGGAACAGCTGTATGGAGGAGGGAGCTGGATGTCATTGTCCACCTAGGGACAAATTCCCAGGCTGGGAATGGGATCAGAGCAGTGCAGGAGGAGTTTGTGGAGTTTGTGAGGTGCCTTAGACAAGTAGCATGCATGGTAACCTTCTCGGAGGTGCTGTCTGTCTATCTTAAGGGTGAGGCTAGGGTGCTCTGCACCATGGGATTCAATGAATGGTTAAAATACATATGCAGAGCTCAGGGTTTTGGCTTCATTTGGGGAATGGGGGTCTACCTGTAGGGGTACAGGCCTACACTGATGTGATGGTCTGCATCTGTCCAGGAGGGAAACCAGGATCCTAGGTGATAGGTTTAAATGCCTCATTGGCAAGCATTTAAACTAGCCAAGGGTGGAGGCACTGAAAAGGAGCAAGGAAGTCCCAGCCACCTCCCCCACACAAAACAGGGTAGATAATGAGGTAAACACCAAGATAGAGAAGTTGATAGGGAGAAGGGCAGGGGTAAATGGAAAAAAGTTAAAGGCAGTAAGGATAGAGATGGGAATAAAAGGGTTAAGGCAGTCATGAAAAGTTGGGTAATGAGTACCAATGCCCATAGTCTGGGTAACAAATTCCATGAGCTAGTGGTCTTGATGGAAAAGGGACACTGGTATATTGTGGCAGTCACAGAAACATGGTATACACAGAGAACCATGACTGGGATGTCAACATACCAGGGTACACAATCTACAGGAGGGACAGGGAAGGTAAAGAGGAGGAGAAGTAGCTCTCTATGTAAGGGAAGGGATCAAAGCACTGGATGTAAAGGGTAAACAGGGAGGACAGGAGGCTCTGTAGGCATTCTGGAGACAGGCAATGGCACCACAATGTGCACAGGGGTTGTATACAGATCCCCTTCTCAGGGGGAGGAAATGGACAAGGAAATGATAAAAGGCATTCTTAGGATGGCAGAAAAAGGTGAGATATTGTTGATGGGGGACCTGAATGTGGTAGATGTCAACTAGAGCACCTTTTCTGCAACCACATCCAAGAGCAGGGTCATTCTCGATGCCCTACAGGGGGCATGCCTCAGACAGCTAGTGTTGGAACCCTCTAGAGCTGGAGCAATCTTAGACCTGGTACTCTCAAATGGGGATGGAGAGAGGATCTCCGGTTTAGAAGTGGGTAGCCATCTGGGAATAAGTGACCACCAAACAGTGTGGTTCATGATAAACACAGTTGTAGAGTCAAGCCATATAAAAGTGAGGATACTGGACTTTAAGAGGGCTGACTTTGACAAAATGGGAGAGTGTCTCAGTAAAGCACTTGCAAATGGGCAAGAAGGATGGGTGGAGGAACAATGAGGGCAAATCAAAACTGCCATCACAGAGACAACAAGCCTTTGCTGAAGGAAAAAAAAAAATCAAAACAAAGGAACAAAAACACTATGGTTCTCAAAAGAGGTGGTGGGGAAGGTAAGGGAGGAAAAAGATGTTCAGGAAGTATAGTGAAACACAGAACAAGTAGGACAGAGAACTGTACCAGTTAAAGCAGAAGGAAATGGGGAAGGCAGTCAGATTAGCAAATGCCCAAATTGAGGAAAAAAATCCAACTCAGTTAAGAAGGGGATAAAACCTTTTTATAGTTACATTAGGGAGTGAAGAAAGACCAAAGGAGGTATAGTGAGGCTTAAAAAAGTGGGGGGTTAGTGGGCAGAGGATGACAGTGAAAAAGCAGGGATGCTGCACAAATACTTCTGCTAAGTATTCACAAAAGAAGAAGAGGGGGAGGTACCTAATCCAATCAATAGAAGCACTCTGGATAGGGGGTTGATACCAGTCTATTCACAGAAGAAAGTGTCCTGAAAGAACTTCTAAAACTCAAGTGGAGAAAGCAATGGGGCATGACAGGATTCACCCCAGAATTCTAAAAGAACGAAGGAGAGAACTAATGACACCATTGACTACCCTTTTTAACAAATCATGGATGGTGTGGTACCCAAAGCCTGGAGGAGGGTGGATTTGATTCTCCTTCACAAATGTGGGAGAAAAGCAGAGGCAGGAAACTACAGACTTGTTAATTTGACCACAGTGGTAGGGAAAATGATGGAATCATTTCTGAAAGAAAGAATTGCTGAGTACCCAGAGGCCAGCAGGCACAGGACCCAAGGTAGCTTGGATTCACAGTGGAAAGGTCATGTCAGATGAATATAATAGATTTCTTTGGCTGGGTGACCAAAGTAGTAGACCACAGAGGGGTTGTGGGCATGACCTAACTAGATTTTAGCAAGGCATTTGACACAGTTTCACACAAAAGATTAATAAACAAGTTATCAGCCTGGGAGTGGATCCCAGGGTGGTAGCCTGAGTAAAAAATTGGCTGGACAAAATGACACAGAGAGTAATAATAAACAGAGTCCACTCTGAGGAAAGGGGGGTTACTAGTGGGGTACCCCAGGGTTCAGTACAGGGACCGGTTCTATTTCATGCCTTTATAAGTGATATTGCAAAGGGACTGAAAGGAAAAGCATGCCTATTTGTAGATGACACAAAGATCTGCAACAGGATTGATACACAAGGGTGGATGGAAAGGATTAGAAGGGAATTGGCAAGGTCAGAGGAATGGTCAGAAGTATCACAGCTTAGATTCAAGGCAAAGAAGTGTAAAGTAATGCACCTGGGAAACAAAAACCTAGGAAGAGTACACAATGGAGGGAGGGATACTAACAATAACAAAAATGGAATTTGACCTGGAGTAGTCATATCTCCTCCTGTTGCCCACCATCTTGTAACTCCTGCTCCCACTACTCGGGCAACCAAGAGCTCATACAAAACCCCTTTCCATGTCCCCTTCTGCAGGACTTCAATGGGTCAGAGGGCTTTCATGTACATGACCCATCTCTGGCTGAATTACTTGCCTTCTGAGATTTCCACAGTAAATATATTAGGCCCATTCAAACTCCTTGTCTTGGAGCATCTCCTTGACTCCAGCTGCTGAGTCTGCTAGTGGCCTCATCTGTTTTCCTCTGTTCTCTGTCCTGTTCCCTCTCCCCCTTATCACCTGCTTGTTATGACAATGTCATTTCTGACCATAACCAGTTTCTTTTCACCTCCTGTCCTTACCTTTTAATCCTGTTCCTTTACTCCTTTGATTTGACAAGATCTTCTGGACTGATTTCTAATACTACCTCCTCCTCTCCAATCCAAACCATTCCCTTCTCTTGTTGCCCCCTGCCCTTCTCCTTCTCCCCTGTTTACTTTGCTGCTGATTCCCCTGCCCCCTTGCTCATTTGCTTCAAGACCTGTTCCCTCCTGTTACTCTAAGTCCAGCTTGTAACTTGTACTAAATGGTTTCCAGTACATTGCCTCATTATAGAATGTCATATTGTATGTTTTGCTTATTTGTATTTTTTTTGTTCCATGTGATAACGGTGACTGTGGAAAGGCAATCGCTGTTAGGGCGAGTGTACATAGCCGAAAATCACTTTTGGCAACACACACTCCTGGTGCACAGCAAAAGGGAGCTGGGTACTTCATTTTTTTTGTATTTATGCTTGCGGCTGTGCCCCCACCCACACACCCCTACTAAAGGATTGTCAACTCCAGGGGGGTGCATGCTAGGGCAGGGGTGTGTGCATAATCTGCACAAATTATTTTGGGCAGAGTGCAACAAAATGTATGCATGCCCGGACCCAAACCCAGTGCCCTCAAAACCCTGGCCTGCCACCCACTGACTATACCATGGGGCCAGTTTGGCAGCCCACCACCACAGCACACCTCACAAACCCTCCCTCCCCTTCCACCCATCGCTCAGCATGCTCATTCCTCTCGAGTGCACATGTACATTTAGCAACATCCTGTCATTATATTTGCCAACCCCCCCATCCAGTCACCCTCCCTGCTCAATAGCCCTGTCAACAGGTGCCACAATTGAATAGCCCTTTTTGAAAGTGCCCAATCGCAGTCGCCATTGTCACAGGCTACCTATTTCTGCACTTGTACTTTTCTTTTGCATCCTTTACTGTAATGTGCATTTCAGATGTGGAACCTTTGTAAAGGATTCACTGACTCAAAAGTTCTAATTCCCTGACTTCAATAAATAAATGATCTAATGATAAGCAAGCAATGTGAGAAGGCAGTAAGGAGGATGGGGGCATACCAGGATGCATAGGGAGAGGCATCACCAGTAGAAATCAGGAAGTTGTTATCACTGTGTACAGACAGCTGGTGAGACCCCCTCTGGAATACTGCATGCAGTTCTAGAGACCCCATCTCTGCAAGGACATAGACATGATGGAGGCAGTCCAGTGGAGGGCAACTAAAATGGTGCAGGGTGTGCACCAAAAGCCATGTAAAGAGAAACTAAAAGAGTTTATATCTATATATCCTTGAGGAAAGGAGGGAGAGGTGGGGCATGATATAAACTTTCAAGTACCTCAAGGGAATCAACAAAGTCCAAGAGGGTAGCATCTTTCAGAAAAAGAGATGTGCAAGAACAAGGGGACACAACTTGAAGATAGAGGAAGAATGGCTCAGGACAATGTAAGGAAGTATTTTTTTTCACAGATAGGGTGGTGGCTACATGGAATAGCCTTTCTGAGTAGGTCATGGGGTCAAAAACAGTGAGGAAATTTAAGAATTCATGGGATAGACATAAGGCAATTCTGGTGGGAGGCAGGAAGAAGTAGGCTGTTGGTTAACTAGGATCTGCAGCTTATCCAATAGGTAGTAAAATGGGCAGACTGGGTGGGCCAAGCAGTCCTTATGTGCTGTCAAAGTCTATGTTTCTATGGGCAGAGTGGAGGTGACACTCAAGCAGAGGCAAAGTGCATCTGCCTGCATTTGCTAAGGGGGAGGTAACCAGACCTCTTGGACTCGGACTTTCAGGTAGATAACTAATGTGAAATAGGCATGGTATTGATCATATTTTTCCTTAGACTGCTTTGTATTAGTTAAACTAGTAACATAGGCTGACCAAAACATTATTGAAGCTAGTGTATAATGAAGAGTGAATAAACCTTGTGTATTTCCTGTTATATGTTTGCCAGAGGAAGGATAATTAATGACTTTATATGCAGTAAATGCACTCTTGTAAAAGATATTCAGAGTGAAATTGAAATGCTATAGAAACAATTAAAAATCTAGGGTGAACTTCTCACCCTAGAGAATTTTGTAGATGATTCTAGATGGTGGAATGGGGGATAAAAGGAAGAGGAATATAAATATAGAAACCGATGAACAGCCAGAAACAGGTGATGAGAACTGGAGTAAGATTCATGGGTCTAAAAGATATAGAAGGAGGAAACATTATGGCAGAATCCAACTGGTCTTTGCAATAGGTATGTTCCACTTCAAATATGCAAGGAGGGAACTGCATCAGAACATACAGTAATAACATTAATAATCGACAGCATGTGGACACACAAGAGAGGAATTCAAACACAACATTAGAAAAAAGCTGCTTGGTAATGAGGCAAACCAATAGGTACATTTTGGTTATAGGACACTCAATCCTGAAATATGCAGATTATTTAATTTCTGTAGAGAAGAAGAAGTTTACAATGGTAGCCTCATTATCTGGAGCAGGGATCCAAGACATAAGGGTAAACCTTAAAGGACGGTTGGAAGGGGGGTTGAAACTCCACCACGGTGCTCTACATGGGCACTAACAGTATTGGAAAGGAGAAAGATTGCTACCCAAAAGGATTTTGATGAAGTGGGAGAAACCTAATGAGGAAAACATTTATTTATTTTTATTTACTTCGTTTTTGTTGACCGGATAAATGCACTAGACAAATTCTTGCATATTTTCTGCCATGACTGGGGGGGGGGGTGATACAGATGAATGCCAACTGACCCTGAACCAGATTAGGATGTTGGTGGTATTTTAGTGAATGCAAGATGTAGAGTGATAGTGTCCAAAATACTACCAGTACCGTGGTCAGGTAGAAACAAAACAAGGGACATTGTACAGATGAATAGGTGATGAATGCAATAGTGCACAACAGAGTGATTTACTTTCCTAAGAAACTGGGAAAGGTTTAGTGTCCAAAGCTTATATGGTAGGGATGGATTACATTTCAATAAGTATAGCTCACGTTTGCTGGGAAACAGAATTAATAATATTATTGGGAGACATTTAAACTGAATGGGAAGGGGATGGGGGTTAAGATTAATAATATACCTGAGCATCCTAACTCTTTCTCATGGAAAAGTCCCAATGAACAAGAATGGAAGTTTTTATGTGTTAATGCAAGAAGTGTGGTAAAAAAGGAGGAATTAGAAAGGATGCTTTAATGGAAAGAATACAGATTTGTGCAATCACAGAAACTTGGTGGCATGAGGAGGATGACTAGGGTTGGAATATTGATGAATAAATCTCTTATTAAGGAAAGGGGACAAACTGTAAAAAAGTGGAGGTGGAAAAGCTGTGCATATATCAAAGAATATTACAATGGAATTAATTAATAAAATGAATGACAATAAAAAATTGGAGCATATTTGGATGAAGGTGATTCCTAATTTTAGAAAGAAAATAACCCAAGGCCTTGTCTATAGATCGCTAAACCAGAATATGGAATTAAATAAACACTTATTAGAAGTGTTAGATAGATTAAACCCAGATGACAGTGTAATAGAATTAGGAAACTTTAATATGCCTATTTAAAATGGGAGGTAGGAATAGGAAAGACAGCATTTGAAAGAGAATATTTGGAAATCAGAGACAAACTCCACCTAGAACAATATGTTAAATCAGCAACCAGAGGCAACAACATATTACTTTTGATTTTAAGTAATATGGGGGATAGTACAACAGATTGTAGAGCAACTGTTCCTTTAGGAAATAGTGACCAAGAAATGGTCATTTTTATGGTTAGGAATGAATCTACAAAAATTAAGGAGAAGACCAAAAAAAATGTCTTAGAGATGACAATTTCAAGGTGAGAAATGAGTTTGGAGTTTGGAACTGGAGAACAGATTTCAAGGATAAAACACATAATGAAATGTAGAGCATTTTGATGGATAAATTAGAGTATCTAGTGGAGAAATATGTTACAGAGAGAGAGTAAAATGTAATGGAACAGAATGGATACCACCATGGTTCAACAAAAGGGTTATGGGATTAATTCACAGAAAATGAAAATCTATAGAAAGTCAAAGAAGAAAATGTTATGCAAGCATGGATAAGGTACAGATCAGTGATCAGGGAAAGTAAAAGATGTATCACAAAAGCCAAACATGCCTATGTGCTGGATCTGGTGGTTAGGGTAAGGGATAATTACAAAACATTTTATAATCATATTAACTATAAAGGTGGGAGAAGTGTAAATGTGGGACAAGTTGTGGATTCCAAAGGAGAACTGGAAACCAAGAACAAGAATATTGCAGACATGTTGAATAACTATTTTAGTTCAGCTTTTAATGTTAAGTCAGATTCACTACCAACAGAATGGATAGATAGAGGAAACCCACCATTAAACCTGAATATAAGTGACCTAAGAGCTATGCTACTGAGTTTAGATTCAAATAAGACCCTAGGACCAGATGGGGTATATCCCATAGTGCTTAAAAAATTGGCTGAGAGATTATCAGGGCCACTAACTATGATATTCTAGATATCACTGAACAATGGAGAGGTCATTGAAAGTTGGAAGGAGACCACTGTCACACCTATCTACAAAAAGGTAGTAAACAGGGGAGCAGGAACTATATAGACCTGTCAGTCTAACATTTGTTTTGGGTAAGGTTTTGGAGATGATATTGAAGAAGGAGATTAAGGACTATATTAGGAGGACAGATTTGCAGGATAGACCATAGCATGGTCTTACTAGGGGAAGATCTTGTCAGATGAATTTAGTGGAATTCTTCAATGGGGACAGTAAGGCACTAGATGATGGGTACCCAGTAGATGTGGTCTTCTTGGACTTCAGTGAGGCCTTTGACAAGGTGTCACATACAGAAATAGTACAGGTGCTGAGGAAATCAGGAATACGTACAAATATTCTGACTTGAATTAACTCATGGCTCACAAATAGAAGAATAAAAGGGGAGGAGTGGCCCTGTATGTCAATGAAAATATCAAAGCTATAGAAATTCAGAATACACATAAGGAGCCAGAAGAACTGTGGGTCACCCTGGAAACAGGAAATGGAACAGCCATAAGAACTGGGGTTGTCTACAGGCCCCCAGACCAGGGGAGGACATAGACACATTACTGTTAGAGGATATACAAAACATGACAGCTAAAGGGAGGTTCTGATAATGGGAGACTTCACTGCAGAGTACAGATTGGTCAATACCAGCAGGAACATCTGCCAGAACTAGACACATAGTGGATTCCCTGCAGGAGGGCCTCAAACAACTGGTACAACAACCCACAAGAGACAGGGATATCCTAGATCTAGTACTGACTAACAGGGAAGGGATCACAGATCTCCAGGTAGAAGGTCACCTGGGGCAGTGACCATCACATGGTATGGTTCAATTTAGCTACTACATCTAAATCATCCCATTCCAAGGCAAAAATATGGGACTTCAGAGGAGCTGACTTTGATAAGATGGCCAACAGAGTTAAGCTAGCCCTGGCAAAAAGAAACACAGGGCAGGGGTACAGGCAAAGTGGGAAAGCATTATGATGCAATACTGAAGCAACATCCCATTGTGTTAGACAGAAAAGGAAGTGCAAAAGAAGAAGGAAACCACTTTGGTTCTCAAATACAGTAGCAGAAAAGGTCAGAGTCAAAAGGCTGGCCTTCAGGAAATATAAGGGGACACAGCGGGATGAAGATAGGGAGGCATACCAAACTACCCTAAGGGAAGCAGGGAAGGTAGTAAGGCAGGCAAAGTCCCAAACTGAGGAAACACTAGCATGAACAGTAAAAGAAGGTGACAAGACTTTCTATAGATACATTAGTGAAAGGAGAAAGTCCAGGAGGGTATTGCTGTTTAATGGAGAAAAGGGAGCATGTGAGGAGGAGGACCATGTAAAAGCATCTATCCTAAATAGATACTTTGCTCAGTATTTACTGAAGAGAAGATAGGCAGGGCCCACAGCTCAACACCATGGACACAGGGGAGGGAGGTGAGCACTCTCCCTTCACAAAAGAAAGGGTCCTACAAGAGCTTGCTAAGCTCAGGGTGCATAAGGCAATGGGACTTGATGCATACATCCCTGGTACTTAAGGAGCCAAAGGTGGAACTAGCAGAGCCATTAGCAGAACTGTTTAGTGAGTCTCTGAGAACAGGAGAGGTCCCAGAAGACTGGAGAAGGGTTTATGTGATCCTGCTCCACAAGAGTGATAGCAGGGAGGAGGCAGGGAACTACAGACCAGTCAGTCTTATCTCAGTAGTGGGCAAGATTATGAGGCACTCCTAAGGAAAGGATAGTGCAACACCTGGAATCCATAGGAGCACAGGGTCCAAGACAGCATAGGTTTACAAAAGGAAGGTCCTGTCAAACTAATCTCTTAGATTTCTTTGACTGGGTAACCAAAGCAGTGGACCAAGGGGGAGCAGTTGATGTCATCTACCTTGACTTCAGCAAAGCTTTTGACACTGTTCCACATAGAAGATTGATAAATAAGCTGGGTAGGCTTGGGGTGGGTCAGAAATTGGTCAACTGGGTGGCAAACTGGTTGACAGGCAGAAAACAGAGAGTGGTGGTAAATGGTATACAGTCAGAAGAGATGCAAGTCACAAGTGGGTACCTAGGGATCAGTCCTGGAATAGTCCTCTTCAACATCTTCATTAGTGACCTTGAAGATGGACTAGAGGGTAAGGCTTGTCTGTTTGCAGATGACACCAAGATCTGCAACAGAGTAGATGATCCAGATGGGGTGGGCAGAATGAGAAGAGATCTGGATAAACTAGCAAAATGGTCAGAAGAGTAGCAACTGGGATTTAAAGCACAGAAGTGCAAGATCATGCACATAGGGAAGAGAAACCCTGAAGCCACCTATAGGCTGGGAGGGGAGTTGCTAGCAGTCACAAAGGAAGAAAGAGACTTGGGCCTCATCATCACTGATGACCTGAAATCATCCAAGCAGACCTCTAAAGCAGTAGGTAAGGCTAGGGGGGTGTTAGGGTGTATTAGTAGGGGTATCATAAGTCGTAAGAGGGAGGTAATAATCCCTCTTTACAAGACACTGGTTAGGCCCCATCTGGAGTACTGCGTGCAGTATTGGAGGCCACACCTTCACAAGGACATTAACCAAATTGAGGCAGTCCAGAGAAGGGCAACCAAAATGGTGCAGGGACTGCATCAGAAGACATATGAGGACAGATTGACAGAGCTCAATATGTATACCCTTGAGCAAAGGAGGGAGAGAGGTGATATGATTGAGGCATTCAAACACCTTAAGTGCATTAACAAGGTGAAAGAGTTTAACATGTTTAAATATAAGAAAATAGCAGGACAAGAGGACACAGCATGAGATTAGAGGTGGGCCAATTAAGGAGGAATGTGAGGAAATTCTTTTTCACAAAAGGGTGGTGGATGCATGGAATGGCCTACCTCAAGAAGTGGTGGCTATGAATACAGTGCAGGGCTTCAAACAGGCATGGGATAGGCATAAGGGAGCAATACAAATGAGTATGAATAGATAGGCCACTGACAGAGCAAAGGCCGATGGCACATTTATAAGGTAGAAAAAGAAATGGGCAGACTGGATGGGCCATGCGGTCCTTATCTGCCGTCAACTTCTATGTTTCTAAACCTGAGGGGGAACAAATCAGAGTGCACAAATGTCATCAGTGGTGTGCTACATGAATCTGTATTGGGACCATGTCTTCTTAACATCTATGTGGTGTCAATGACTTGTGGAGAGGGGATCTGAATAGCCAGGTTTGCAGATGATACAAAACTTGGCTTAGGGATTCAAAATTCAATGGATATTGAAAAACTATAAAGGGAATTAACCAAACTGGAGCAATGAGCCATAAATATAAATTAGACTTTAACAAGGAGAAATGTTCTGTATTGCATCTAGGAAAATCAAATATGAAGGCTCAATATATATTAAACGGATGCATAATAAGAGAGGAACTGAGGACAAAGATCTTGGTGTAATAACCAATGACTTAAGTTTAAAATAAATTGTCAGTCGTCACTTAAGGGGCTGTAGGAGTACTTGGATGCACTGGAATACATATTGAAAGTAATGCTATGAGGGTAGTATTTCCTTTATATGCTTCTCTGGTGAGGCCACATTTGGTGTATTGTGTGCAGTTCTCATCATCACCAAGCACAAGAGCTGATATCAGTCTTCTAGAGGGGGTTCAGTGCAGGGCCAGCAGGATGGTGAGTACTATAAAGGACTTAAGCTACAGTGAAAGATGGGAGGCACTTCAGTTGTGTTCTTTAGAGTACAGAAAGATGAGGGAGATATGTGTTTGTATATGGTGCCTTCTTGAATAATGACTTATGGGATTGTTTGGGGCTAGAAATTAGGGACTGTAGCCATACAACAAGATCACATATATTTCAGCTCAAGTGGGATATAAACCACACTACAAAAACAGTACCGTGGTTTAACCAAAGAGTGGTAGCTATGTGGAATATCCTTTCCCTAGAGGTTGTATATAGTAAAAATATGAATGCATTTAAGAACAAAGCAAACACTCACTGTAGGAAGAATAATAAAAGTGGTTATTCCCTGTGAGCTAAAGGGTGAGCTGTTAATCGGTATTTACCTTACTTGGCTCACACAAACCTATGAAACTGCTTGGCTGGCAATATAGCCTAGAGGTTAGAGTAACAAGCTGTGTATGAGCTTGGTACATCCAGCAGACCAGACCTTGGTTTGATTCTCACAACCTTCACTTGCATACTGTGTGACTCTGAGCAAGTCACTTAACTGCCCAGTGCTCCCAGGTCACCCCTGAAAAAAGGCACTTTCGTTTAGTGGGCCTAACCCGGCTACCAAAGACTAAAATGAATGAAAAAATAAATAAAACATATGAAGCCATCATGTAAGAACAGATAGTAGAATTCTGCTTCACATGAATGGAAACAAGAATGAACCAGGAAACTACAGACTGGTCAGATTGACTTCAATTGTCAGTAAGTTGCTGAAAGCCATCATTAAGGGATAGATAGTGGAGAGACTTCCAGTTTGGCCGGGATCAATATAGTCACCTGAATCTTTCACTCTCCACCTCAGGCAACTTATTTATTTTATTAAAACTGGTAAAACAAGCTGGCCCAGTGGCTCTGAGGGCTGAGGCGCTGGATGCCACACCTCGCACCATGCAGGTGACTCGGGTTCCAGAACAGAATCAGGCCCCCAGGGGTTGGCAGGGGAGAGGAAGGATTGAGCATCCCATGACTGCTCTTCCTCTGGGGTGGGTGGGAATGGTGCATCATGATGCAGTGGTGACTGGCAGAGGCCAGCAGCACTACAGTGACATGCCTAGCAAGGAAAGGGAGTGTGACAGGCATCAGCATGGATGTGCTTAGATGTCATTGCACGTCTGGTTCCCTGGGGATCAGAAAAGTGGAAAATGGCAGGGCAAACTCAACGGCTGAATGCCGTGCCCTGTGCCCCCGGACATGTGAGGTGCCTTAGTCAGGGTGTGGCCAACCCTGTGCGATGGAGTGATTCGCATGCCAGACCAGGTCCGGGGGTGCGGGTGCTGGCGGCCGGAGGTCATGGGGCCTGCTCCGCTAGGGAGAAATCATTTGAATAAAAAAAAATGCTGATAAAACCATAAACAGGCACCAGCTGTGATCAATTTCATTTCATTTTGTTCCACTAAAATTATATTTACCTTTTTGTTGGTCACAACAACTATTTTCCCTTCAGAAATACATTTTGAAAATTATGAACTGTCATGGCTGGCACAAAGGCACAAGTGACTGCTCAGACAATGGGGCTGACAGGTGAGCTAACTATTCTGCTGATGTTAGAGAAAACTCTTGCCAAAGTATAGGGAGTCAAAAACTCAGTTTATAATCTGGAAGCAAAGATGTACAATTTAACCTTCTGGGTTGGGGATACAGAAAATACCTTATGGCATCTGGATATGCAGGGGGACAGAAAAGACACAGAAATCTGATTACTAAAGTTGGAAATATGACTTTTATGAGACGAGGTCAATGATAAGGAATGAAGGGGCTGCAGGAATAATATCAGAATTACTGGTGTTCCAGAGGAAGCTGAAGGCAAGGATGTGGAGGATTTCATGCAGCATCTGCTGAGTAAACTCTATGAATTAAAGGACTAACCCCTAGAGATCCAACAGGCCCATTGGATATTGGCACCTTTTTCAAAAGTGGGAGAGAAACCAAGATCTATCCTGACTCTTTCTGTGGTACTCCACTAAGAGAGACTCCTGAGAATGGCCATAGATAAGGGCACACTCCTGTGGTGTGGGAATTGCATGCCTCTGTATCAAGATTATTCAGCATGCCTCCCAAGGAAAAGAGCAGCCTTCACAGATGTATGACCTAATTTGAAAAATCTGGGTGTCAGGTACAGAATGGCATATCTGGCCACCATTAAGATTGAGCACAACAAGGTCTATGATTTTGTAAAGCCTGCAGAAGTCACAGCAAGAGATGATGTGAAGTTAAACTTCACCAACAAAGTTTGTGTGAAGTGCCAAACATTCGCATTTTGCAGAATTCACGGAGCTCCAAAAAACCTCTGAAACTTCGATTTGCATGAAAATTCCTTTGAAATTTGTTTTTTCTCCACAAACTGAGAATTTCATAGGCAAAGCATGAAATTTGCAGGAGAAGTTTCACATTTCATGACATAATCTGTGATATTTGCAGCCACAAATTTCACCAAATTGTTCTGTGAAATTGGCAAAATCTGAAAATTAACTCAAGGAGTGAATTTTGCATACTTCTGACATCTCTAGTCACAGCCTACATCCAGTGGACTTGGGGGCAGACAAAGTCCCTCCAACAGTTCCCAGAAAGGTCACCCTCAAAACTCCAATGCAACATCCCCACAGCAAGGCACCAACTATGGAGACAACAGTGTATTCCCTTGCTTCATCAATGAGAACAGCACACCCGGAGCAATGTCAAAATAAAAGAGGCAGGAAGCGCAAATCTGTGACCAGATTTGCTGAACAACCTGCACCTGTCTCCCACCCACGCTGGAGCAGAAGTCAGGGCTCACATGCTTCTGACAATGACTCCTCGGCTGCAGAATCACAGACTGAAAGTAACTACTTTTCCCAACTTCTCCCAGAAACCACTGGACTGACATATCAACCTCCTTCAGGTCCACCCCCATAGCAGAACAAACAATATCAGCCATTGGAGACTACTTTTATGTCATGGGCAGAAGTAGCCCAGGGCCAGTGGGAGTCAGAATCTAGGCCACCGAAAGGTAAACTGCACCGCTATCAGGACACTTGAACTGTAATTACATAGAAACATAGAATTTGACGGCAGATAAGGACCACTTGGCCCACCTAGTCTGCCCATTTTCCTACCTAACAGATAAGATGCAGATCCTAGTTAACCAACAGCTTACTTCCTCCACCCCCCATTAGGACTGCCTTATGTCTGTGCCAAGCATTCTTGAATTCCCCCACTGTTCTTGACTCCACAACCTCCTCAGGGAGGCTGTTCCATGCATCCACAACCCTCTCCATGAAAAAATACTTCATCACATTACCTCTGAGCCATCCCCCCTCTATCTTCAAATTGTGCCCCCTTGTTCTTGCACATCTCTTTTTCTGAAAGATACTACCCTCTTGGACTTTGTTGATTCCCTTGAGGTACTTGAAAGTTTCTATCATGTCCCTCTCCTTCTTGTACTATTGTACTATAAAGCACACTTGAGCTTTAAAATGCCTGTTGGTAAGTTTCATGATCTGCTGTAAAAGCTGTCAGTGAGAAAATACATGTCTTAAAGGGAATGGAGAGCTAGCATTGGCTGACTGCTGTTGACAAAGTGGAGAAATATTATAACAAACTCTGGCAAGAGTTGATAGGACTGCAGCCTAGGAATGTGGGGTAAAAATATTGAACATTTGTTTTTTAGTATTTTTTCACCAAATTTTCAAAAGTGCCTTGTTAAGACCCTGCCTCATGAAGAAGGACAGGGAAAATGTTCAACTCCTTGCCTAAAGGTGATTTTGTACAGGGACTGCAAAATCAGCTTTCAGGAAACAAAAACACATTTTGGGCCAGAGCTGAGAAATGGCAGCTGTCACATTCATGAGATGCTGCAAAGAAATGGTCATGTTGTAAATTTGGGGTAAAAATATTGGAAATTACCAAAGTTACAAGGCTGCATTTACAAAATTCAATTTAGACTCATAATAATTTTTTTTTTAATATTGTTACACAAAACTTTCAACATAGCCTTATACCCCACCTGATGAACAAAGACAGAGAAAATGTTCAACTCCTGCCAGAAAGGTGATTTCATGCAGGGGCCAAAAATCACCTTGTGGGATGTAAAAAATATATTGTATTTTAGCTAGGATTTAAAAAGACAGCTGTCACATTCATGAGGTGCTGTAAAGATATGGTGATGCTGTAAATGTGGCAGATCACCTTCAAAGGTGGCTTGCTGACTTTTAAGGCCCTACATGGACTGGGCCAGGACTACCTGAAAGAGCTGCTGGTCCCCTACTGCCATGGGCGATCGCTTCCCTTGGCTGGCGAGGGGTTGCTAGAGATGACTATGGTACATTTGAAATCTTCGGGAGCCAGATCTTTTATGTTCGTGGTCCCCACATTATGGAATTCTCTACCGTCGGTTACAGGAGTGCACGAATATGGAAAGTTTTAAATCAGCCTTAAAGACTTATTTATGGCACCAGGCTTATGGAAGTGATTAGCTGGCTTGTAACAGTTTATTGATGTTTGTCTGATTTTGAAATGTTTTATTTCAATTGGTTTGATTTTATATTGTACGGCGCCTTGGTTTTGAAAGGCCTTAAAATAAAAATATTATTATTATTAAATGTCGGGTAAAATATTAAAATTACCAAAGTTATGAGCCTGTATTTGCAAAATTCAACGTAGGCTCATAACTTTACTGCTTTTTAATATTTTTTCACAAAATTTTCAACGTAGCTTTCTTATGACTCCACCTCCAGAACAAGGGCAGAGAAAAGTTTTGCTCCTGCCCAAAAGGCGATTTCAAGCAGGACCATGAAATCACCTTTCAGGATAGATCTGCCTAATGACAGTTCAGTTGTTCATGTGTTAGGGTCCCAAAGAAGGCATGTTGAAAATTCGGGCCACAACTATACAAAAATGACCAAGTTATGTCACTAAGTTCAAAACCCTATTTAAATTCATTGAACCACATATCTGTTTCTTCCTTTTCCCATGCCATAAGTAAGTTTTCAGCACTTTTTCATTTTCTCCCCAGTCCCAATCCCTCACGTCCCGGATGTGACACATGCGTGAGGCACGCACAAGTCATGCTCTTCCGGAAACCCCTGACTTTGCCAGTAATTCTCCTTGAGACCAAAAGGCCATTTAGAGTAGTTGGTATACTTATTATTTCGCCCCACCCATCCCAAACATAGGATTTAACTTGATTGGGCTACCAGTTCATATTTATTATTGGCCCACTTGATCAACTAAACACCATGGGAATTTATTTCTTACAATTCCAATGGTAACTGTTCTAGATATGTTTCCTTCCCCTCACACCCCCTACAGTGTACCTGATGGCATGACTTTGTACTACAGAAGAGTTGGTTTTTGATCCAGAATACCAGGTTTTTCTGCACCTGCCAATGTACAGACTGGTAGTGCCAAATGCAGAGCAAGTTTTTTTTCTGTTGGTAACCGGTTAAGGCCCACTAGGCACAAGTGCCTGTTTTCAGGGGTGAACTGGGAGCACTGGAGGGTTAAGTGACTTACTCAGAATCACACGGTATACAAGTGGAGGTTGTGGGAATCAAACCCAGGCCTGCTGGATGTACAAAGCTCATTCACAGCTTGTTACTCTAACCCTGAGGCTATACTTCCATCCCCAAGTTGTACCTGGGTTGCATTAGTTGTGCTGAAGGATACTGGCAATATGATTAGTGGTAAGTTACGTGCAATTCCAGAGGCACATGTGAAAGCATGGGCAACCAGGAAATGTGTGTGGATCTAAAGGAATGGACTCTTGTCACTAACACACATGTGTACAGCTGTAAATGTCCCCGGGTATAAACTGACTGATGAGGATTACTCCTTGCCACCATACTTTGGATCCTGGGCTACAGGAGAGCACTACAGACACAGGAGGCACAGTTGTGCAGACATATTTATGAATGCAATGTCTTGTAATCCAGTAACTGGTAAATGAGTGATAGCAATCTCCAGACGCATCTGTTATACAACAGTTGGCTGCTAAGCAATGCACTAATTTTCCTTGATGGGCTTGTCATGATGGGTACATCTTCAGCTTAGTCAGAAGGCACCGACCTGAATCTGCTGTGCCATTCTTTGTGCTCTAGAAGAGCCTTGTAATAGTGACAGCTGAATGACACTATGCACAATGTTGCCCAACCTCCAGCCTGTGGACACCCACAAACTGGTTACGACATGTACAGGTATGTTACACCAGGCAGCTGATACAATAATTATATTGAACATACAAGTTCAGAAATAACATTTCCATTATTCCTTTGGATCTCCGCTGCAAAATAGCGCTTTGGTCTTTTTCCTGAAATTTGGAGGAAGACAGCCAACAGCCCATGAATACGCAACCATTCAGGTTGGTTAAAAAAATGTTACACTGCGGCTTAAATTCACGGCCTCCAAAGTTGACGTTTTCCCATAGGATAACATTCACACGGTGGCGATATTGCAGAAATCCTTTGGATCCCTGCTGGCAAAATAGCGGTTAGGTATTTTTCCTGGAAATTTGGAGGAAGACAGCCAACAGCCCACAGATGTGCCTTTCAGTGGTTTGGTGAAAAACAAACATTACAGGAGAAGAGAAACTTAAAGCGCTCCTGAACTTTTCTTTTTCCCATAGGATAACATTACGGTGTTAGCAGCGCCTTTCAGGGCCCGTCATCACCAAACCGGTGCGCGATCACGGACTTTCGTCAGAAAACTTACTTAGCCCTAGTGGGGCTAAGTACTAAATTAGCCAGGACAGTTGTAAATAATATGACTTTTACGTTTTTTCTATATAGTATGGTTCCTGAGATATAACGCGATATTTAGTATTCCAAGTTCTCATTTTCTGCGCCCGATACTCATTATTATGCCACATTATTTGTACTCACTGTCTTTCTCTATATGCAGATTTTGAGAGAAACCAGCCTGTATGCGCTTACATTACTATTACTGTTGCACTTTCCGCGTATGATTTCCAGTTTCCGATTTCACTTACCGTTAGCGTCTGAGCCACCATGGCTGCATTATCCTTTGCTTTTCACTTTGCGCTTGCGTTTCTGTTAATTTTTGCCATTTCTGTCTACAGTACTGTTTATCTTTCTGTTTCACTTTACATCACCATGCCCATTGACATTTCTGTTTGCAGGCACTATGTTACTATGACAACACATCCGCGTGGCAGACCGTTCCCGTCTAAGCCACGCTATGCGTTACCTTTCTGTTCTCATTCGGCGCTTGTTACCATATGCGCCACTAATAACATTTCTGTTTGCGTTGCTGTCCCAATAGTATGCCACAAGACATCATGCGGCATGGGACAGCAGAGGCCTTCCGCCACACGCAGTCCCCCGATACTCCACGCTACATTACATTCACTATTTCTCGTTATCATTCTCAAAGAAAGGAAATTAGAGCAAAAAGAAACTCCATTTAATGCATTAGTTAGGGTTGTTCCACGGCGACAAAAGTGAGGAAATTCGCTGTTGGGTTGAAAACCCTTGGAACCAGCCCACCCCAAACGGCATTGGGGGTGTGCATTGGGATCGTGGGTCTAACTCTCACCCCATTCTCCTATACTTCTGCTGCTTTACACATGTCATGGGGTGGGAGTTGGGGCTGATGTACTCAGTACACCCCAATGCCGATGAGAATGGCAAAGGTCAAAGGGTTCAACTAACAACAATTCCAACTATATCACTAATAGAACAACCAACAATAATAAGACTGATTTTCCTCTAATATATACACACACACACACACACACACACACACACACACATATATATATATATATATATATATATATATATACACACACACACACATATATATATATATATATATATATATATATATATATATTCTTTAAAAAAACTCTGTTAATGCATCAGTTAGGGTTAATGCAACAAAAGTAGGGAAATGTGGCGGTAGGGTTTCCAACCCTAAAACCACACCCCCACTCTGCAGGCAGAAACAGGTGTGGGATGTGCTTTGGGATTGTAAACCCTAACAATCACCCCATGTAATGAGTAAATAAGCTGAGATGGGTGCAGTATATGAGAATGGGGAGAGATTAGGTCTGACAACTCCAAGGCACACCCAAGCCTAATGCTGTTTGCTGGGTGGGGGTTGGGTGTTAGGATTGTAAACCCTAATGCCACATTAACCAACTCTTGTCACTTTATCCCTATCTGATGCATTAACAGAGCTTATTTCAAAGAATTTCCTTACTTTTTGAGATAGTATAATCGCATCTTCTTTGGCTGTGGGAGCACAGTGCCATCCAGGCCCTACACACACATTACACCATAGATGTCACATGTATATTGCTTTTGAAGTATTTCTTTTAAAACAGTAACCAAATTGTCAGCATAGCCTTGTCATTACCCCATGTCATGAACACTAGTCTGGAAATTTTCAAATCCTCATTGAAACGTCATTCCTCACTACCACAATGTCATTCGATGCCATAGGTGTTAAAACACATTTTGGTCAGGATTTGAAAATGGACAGCTGTCTTGTTCATGAGGTGATGTAAAAAAGTTGCTAAGTTGTAAATTTAGGGTGAAAACAGCTACAAGTAAACATAGTTAAATTTAAACACATTGCATAACTTCACCATTTTTATATATTTTGGCCCCACATTTTCAACATAGCCTTCTTACAGTATGACCCCACCTCATGAACAAAGGTAGTGAAAATGTTAAAATCATGCCCAAAAGGTGAGTTCATCAACTGAACTGGAAATCACCTTTTGGATGGATTTGCAACATTCATGTGACACTGTCCATGAAGTGGGATCCCCAAAAGGCCATGTTGAAAATGTGGTGTCAAAATATGCAAAAATGGCCAAGTATTGAATCAAAGTTAAAAACCCCATTGAAATACATTGAATTGCATTTACTTCAGTTTCTCATAAAGCAGTCACCAGTTCCAGCGACAAGACATGTTTTCAGTCAGAGAATGAATCTTCATGCTGTCACCTTTTTCAGGTGAACAAGTGTGTGTGGGAGTGTATTGGTGGGGTGTTGAGTGGTGGGTGCTGAATGGGAGGTAGGGCTTGGGGTCTAATCAATGAGGGACCATTTTTTTTTTACAGAAAAAAACACACACATCTATGGACCATTTTCTTTATTTCAGGTTTATATGGTGATCAGAAGGTGGGGGTGCCACTAGACAAAAAGAAAAGGGGGAAACAAATAATAGTGATGGGGATCGGAGGGTGAGGGGTGCCACTAAACATCAGGGATAAACAGACAATCACAGTGATGGCAATGGCAGGGTGGGGAGTACAACTACCCACAAGGGAAACAATGGGGATGGGGATCAGAGGGAGGGGGTGCCCAACACCAGGAAACAATGGATACAGCGATTGTAGGGTGGGGGGTGCCACTAGACACCAGGAAAGGGGAAACAAATAATGGGGATGGTGATAAGAGGATGGGGTTGCCACTAGATACCAGGATAAAGAGACAATCAAGGGAATGGTGATTGGAGAGTTGGGGTACAACAACACATGAGGAAATAATGGGATAGGCATCAGAGGGTGCGGGTGCCAGTAGACACCAGGAAACAATGGGGACAGTGATCAGAGGTGGGAGTGCCACTAAATATTAGGAAACAGTGGGGCCAGCAGTCGGAGGGTGGTGGGTGCCACTAGACACCAGAGAAACTACAGAAATGGCTATCAGAGGTGGTGTTGCACCTAGACACCAGGGAAATGATTTCCTAATATGAAAAAGGATCCTTTTTAGTGACTTGTGATATGAAAAATAATCTTTTTTGTATCACAAGTCATGAAAAAAGATTTATAATCTGGAAAAACCTACAAGGGCATTTCTTCAACAGATAAGTGCACAATCCAGCTAAGGGGTTCCAGGTAAGCAAGCCACATGTGCTGTGTTCTACTGGACACATAACTGTGTTGAGTTATTTGATTTTGTCTCCCTTGCTAACTGTAAAACAAAATGGCAGCAGCACAAAACAAGATTTCCTATTTTCAACACAGGATAAACCATTTGTGAAAAAGGATTAGCCATTTGTAACAAAGGATTCTTTTAGAGCGGAACATTTAACTGGAGGGTGAAATTCCCTTTGAAAATAATGGGAACTTTAAAATGTAATAACTTTGGAATGGATTAATATTTTTTCACCAAACCTTCAAAGGGCACACCTGTGAGGCAAGACCTTACTACCCTCAATATTTCAGACCAAAATTCCAAACCGTCTTTGCACTGTGGTGTGACAAAGAAATGAAAAAAAGGTAAATTTAAAATGTTTTACACTTTGTATCTCCACACCCACACTTCTAACTGGAAAGCTTGCTAAATCAAGAGATCTTTGGTCCCTGATGGTGCATGTAAAATGTTATGCAGATCATTTGAATTACTTCAAAGTTATTAGGCCAGGACATTCAAAACTGGGCTGATGCGTGGTACAACTAAATGTGCCACCCAAAGAAATGGTCCGGTGCAAAAAATGATATATTTAAACAAGATGCACAATCCCTACAGATTGTGCATCCAGTTTGAATATGGCATCATGGGCGGGCTGAACAAATGGGGGTGGCCACCAATGCACTGGTGCATCCCAGGGGATGGACTGAATACTGCCAATGGGGAATGTGGCAAGGCATCCAAGATATGCTGCACTGTGCCCCAAAGGAGATATTCAGCCGTGAAATGCATATGAGCCCATTAGGTAAGCAAGGCACAAATGGGCCATTTGAATGCTCATTATGGGCTCACTTGCATGCCTGCACCCAGCAGGATGTGCTGGGCCAGGCAGGCTCCCCCACATCCAGTTCCCATCACTGTATGGGACTGTGCCCAGCACTGAATGTGATTGTGGTGTGCAACACAAACACACATGTCCATGATCCCTGGTAGTGTAGTAGAACCCCAAACCCATCCCCAAACCCCAATCATGGGTGTCATATATGAAAATTATTCCCTACAGTCCCAGGTAGTCCAGTGGAAATCCCCCTCCCATTCCTGAACCACAATCATGGTAACAGTGCCCAAGGGACCCCTTTTCCATAGTGCAGTGGCCCCCCACCTAGCCACCCACTTAGGCACCTACATCCCACCCACTCCTCCATACCAGCATGGCCAGTCAACTAGAAAGCAGCACAGCCCCTCCACACACCTCCACAGCTGCTCACAACTGAACTGTCAAAGACAGTGTACAGTACAGACTACATGCTCATTGGATGACAGTTCAACCAATGGGTGTGTAGTCTATACTGTATGCTAATATTAACATTTCAGTCATTGGGCAGCAGTGGAGGTGTGCTGAGGACTGTGCTGCTCACTGGCTGACTGACCATGCTAGGACAGGGGGAGCAGGGTGGGATGTGGGTGCCTGAGTGCGTGGCTGGGTCGAGGGGTCACTACACAATGGAATGGGTTTGGGGGATTTAGTTAACATCAATCAGGGATCAGGGATGGAAAGGTGGTACCACTACATTATGGAAAAGGATTTGAGGATATTATTAACACTGATCACGTATGGGTGGGTCGGTAGCACTACACTATGGAAAAGGGTTTGGGGTGTATTTACCAGATATCGGGGATCAGAGTATGGTGGGGGTAGCACTACACTATGGAAAAGGGTCTGGGGGTTATATTTTCTGTCGTTCAGGGATTGAGATTGGGAGGGGGGTTGCAACTAGCCTATGGGGTAGGTAGACTGCCGTGCACATGTCTGCTCTTCCACAGCCTGCCTGTGGGTGGCTGGCAGATTTAGGTCTGCTTTGTCTGGCCTGTTGTTGCTCAGCACAGGGCTGGCCCTTGAGGACACATTCCCAATAAATATGCCCTGCATGGTACATTCATGGAATGTCCACTCATCTTGCACTGTATACATTATTCATGGGCCATGGCCCATTCTTTCTGGGTGGCTCATCACCACCCATTGAATATTGAGCTGCGGCGCATTGTATGGAATGCATGGAACATCTCCATTTTCTGATGGGATGCACCACATTCCTTTGAAAGTGGGGACCTTGAAGAGCAAAATTTTGAGTTTAACATGGAAGTTACCATTTGCAACTGTGCCCCTATAACACACATGCACACACACACACATATATATATATGTGTGTGTGTGTGTAATGTGTGTATATATGTGTGTGTGTGTGTATATATATATATATATATATATATATATTATAACTATAGTTAGAGTTGCGTAGCCATTTCTATGTTAAACCTCAAATGTTGCAGTTTAATAACTTTTGAACCCTTTGTCCAACTTGCTTGAAAATTGGAATGTACAAAGATTTATCATAGATCTCCAGATTCAGAAATTATTGTGTTGGTCAGCTGTATGGTAGTGGAACTGTAGCATGCTCAAGAAGTGAATTTTCCTCAATGTCGCAAATTCTTTGTCCACCCATAATGCACTGAAGAATGCATTTGAGTGGGTTCAGATTGGGTTGCCTACATGTGTCCTGGCTTACAATAGTGCCTTTTGAAGATCTGGTGAAAAAATATTGCTCTGTTCAAAAGCTATTACATTTTTTCTGTCTCATTATAGTCTAAGGGAAAATTTATATGTGCACTGCAAAAACAATAGAGATCACATTTTTTGATCGAGCTTGCCCAAGAATGTTGTCATGCTGCTACCATCTTGTTTTTAGTTAGTGAGAGAGAAACAAATGCTGCAATTCAAAAAATACTGCATTTTAGAACAAGCTAACCATTAGGTTTACCTAATCAGGGCCCTGAGGAACATGTTTTTTAAATTGTTTCCATTTTTTGATCGCTAAAAAATTTTTGTTTACGGACAAACAATTGTGCTAACTCCAAAAAGTAATTACGCTAATATTTTTTTGTTCATGCTAACATTCCCGTTTTAAAGACAGGACAATCAAGCAAACATGAAAGTAATTGTGCTAACACTGCACAACCAAATTTTACTAAATGCTGTTTTCATTGTCACTTGATTGTGGAAAGCTAGATTGTGATATTGGCCTGTAATTTTCAGGGTGGCAAGCCCTAGTGCCACACTTGTGCTGTTTGGTGATTTGATGTAGAAATATTGAACAGACTCATTGTTATACCATTCTGAAGTTCAGAAATATTTCCATAGGATAACATTGCGGACGTTGTTTTCTTTGTCACTTCTCTGTGGAAAAGTAGATTGTGCTATTGATCTGAACTTTTCAGGGCAGGCAGCCCTAGTCCCACAGATGTGCCTTTTGTTGGTTTGGCATGGAAACATTGAACAGGCCTATAGCTACAGCATTCTGAACTTCAGAAATGTTCCCATGGGATAACATTGTGGCACCTGTCGCTCCTTTCGGGGCCCATATCATGAAAACGGTTTTAGATATGGACTTTTCATTACAAAATTTCTTAGGGGACTTAGTACATAAGTAGGTTGGAAAGCCATGAAACCCATGAAATTTGAATTTCTTTCTAGCTTGTACGGTTCCTGAGATATTTGCGAATTAGTGTTCCAGTTGCTCATTTTCATGTGCGTAGGCCACTATTATGTCCTCAGTGTTAATGGTCACAATGCTTTTCAGGCCCCCATCTCAGAAACACTGCAAGATACAGATTCGTTCAACTAATGTCATGAGAACTACTCACTCTTACGATTACAATGGCACTTGAATTTTTTTTCTAGCTGCTACAGTTCCGGAGATATGGGTAATTAGTGTAACAAGGGCTCCTTGCCTTATAGGACTGCTGTAGAGCTCCATACTTATGTGTCAGTGGGAGCACAGGGACTGGAGGGCCAGTGCTCCCACTTACACATATCATTATGCACAACCAGGCAGCTTGGTGGGTGCACAGGACCCTCCAACCAACACATTCCATTTACTGCTTATATTACAAAGAACTGATATTCCTTACAATAACTTCATTAATGTATCAGTTAGGGTTGTTTCACACCAAAAATTTGAAATTCCATTAGGGTTACCACCCCACCACCCCACCCCACATCCCTCCACAAAACCCTAACTCTACATTCCACCCACACCCTCCACACACACACATATACAAGACACATGTAACATTGTACAACACTATATCACTGTGGCACATCTGTAAGCACAATAATCACAACATTGTACTGATTTCACATACCACTATGTAATGAAAAAACAATTACAGCATAGGAGACTCTATACTGCCAGCACAGTATGATGACACATTACTGCTGGTATATCTTCCTAATACAATGACAATTAGTCTGTACACATTTTCAAAATATTGATTTATATGTGTCATAAATCAAAAATTGGGTCAGTGCAGGTATTGCTGCTACCACATAGGCATGTGGTAGCAGGACAGATATACCTCACACATACACACAGTACTTTGGAGATACTGCTCTGGTGGGAAACTACCACCAACACATGTTGTTATGCTGCTGTGTTACCTGGAAATACTCATTAACAGTATGTTATGATTACCTTTGCATGTACAACTGTTACTTTTACATCTTACTTGTAAATTATGCTATGAAACATTACTTTTATTACTACCAGTGTTTGTTATTAGGACTGACTCACTGTATCACAAAACAAAATGCAAACATTAAATGACTGTAGCTAGGCCCACAAAAACAGCCATTTCTAATACACTATGTGTGGATAACATACTGTGTGTTTCATCAGCTTTTAACAATTGAAATATGGGCATCTGTGTCATTATTGTCCAGCATGTGTGTGTACCTCCAAGCCACTATTATGGCTGCAGAATGCATACACTTGCTGAATTGCAATGATGCCTGTATCTTGTGGAATGTTTACAGTTTAGTATGTTACATCTGTTACCTGATCCTGCTTGTCTCTGGTTGCTTTGCCTTGGCCTTCCCTTGCTTGCATATGTGTGTGTGTGGGGGGTGGTAACCCTAACGTGAAATTTCCACACTTTGTCAGTTAGGAAACAACTCCTAACTGATGCATTAATTAAGTTTTTGCAAAGAATATATATATACATGTACATATATATATATATATATAGATATATATATATATATATATATATATATATATATATATATATATATATATAGAAAGCAAAAACTCCGTTTAATGCATTAGTTAGGGTTGTTCCACAGTGACAAACTCAGTCCACCCCAGCACCACACACACACACACACACACACACACACACACACACATATGCAAGTATAGGGAGGACCAAGTCAACACAACCAATGACAGACATCCAGCAGCAGGTGACAGAAATAACAAACAATTCTCTAAATGTACTACGAGACATCCCCACCCACCTGACCAGGTACTGCATGCTCAGTGGAGATCAACAGCAAAACTGAGGCCATGTACACAAACGATTACACATCCCTGATTGCAGCTGCACAACGCACTACACTTAGTAGTTGCATGGCCTTACCTACCGATGCCCCACACCACACCACACCACATGTGGTGGGCCACCTGAGCAACAGAGTTCAGCAAAACCAAGGAGTTGTACAGGTATAATATCTCTGATTATAACAAGGGTTTGAGAAATGCAGCTTTCTAATTCACTGTAAACATTGTAACAGCCTTATGTTTAGTTTTTATTAACATACATGTAGAGCCTAACCATATGATGAACATGGTTTAATGTTGTTTAAAAAACAGTTTTGTTATGATAGCAATAAGCCACTCCCAGGTATTATGTTAATGGTCAGTTTATCACTGTCTAGCGACATGTGGCACTCGGCTATGCCTCATTCAACATTAAACCCCTACAGGGTGATTAACAGACCATTTAATATAACTGTTGGTCATGCCTTATTGCATAATTGTCTTTATGAGTAGATACTCTCCCTCTGCTAGGCACTGCAGCAGCTTTGCAACACAGTGTCCCACCCAGTTACACATACACTGTCTAGTTACTGGGGAATGGCTGTGAATATGAACTCATGAAGATGAACAGTGTAACTTGATCATTACAGTCATCGAAACCTTAGTGTGATTATAACTGACAGAGTCAGTGATAGAGAATAACCCCTGCTGTCCTAGTACACTTACCCCACTGTGAGTTAAATCAATACTAAAAGACATTCTGTTTATATCTACACTATACCTACTTGATTCCTGTTGTACCACAATTAACATAGTTATCACTTTGATAGCATAAGTGACAGAAGTGTGGCAAACCCAAACACTAGAGCATACAGCCTGAGTATGAAACAACTGTTAAAAAATTATACTGTGTCCATAAGAGGCATAGATCACTCATTGCAACAATAGTAAATGTATTACTATTTGAATAAGTTAGTCATCACAGATGCAGTGAGATTGTCTTTATCAGGTACAACATACTCAGTAAGTGCCTACAGGAAAATCTATCCTATATACATCTCCGATACAGGTGCGTCATTGTTGGCTCAGTAAGTGCTATGATATTTAGAAGTTGCTTGGCCTGATCCATGCAATTACACTGTTTCTTACAAAGAATACTTACTGCATCTTTAGTATTGAAACACACTGAAGGTCTATGTATGTACATCAGCAGTACACCTTCATCAGTAAGAATGCATCTGATACTGGCAGCAATGAATTTCACAGTGTTGAACAGGCAATGCTTTTCCATACATTTACATCAGCCTCTCTATCTTGAGTAAACCATTGTAATAAATGTACTACTATGTAAATCACATACTAAATGTAACACTACTTTTATCTTGAGCATGTTAGTGTCTTGTAGTTGATTTATGTACTTCCTTTAATTAATGTATACTCACTAGTGTTAAAACCTTTCTGCAACTGTCATCATGCACCTTCAGCATTTATATTGACTAACGGCACAGTACCAGTCGTGGTGTGGTGTGGTGTGGGGCATCAGTAGGTAAGGCCATGCAACTACTAAATGTGGTATGTGTGTGCAGCTGCAATCAGGGATGTGTACGCTTTGGTGTACATGGCCTCAGTTTTGCTGTTGATCTCCACTGAGCATGCAGTACCTGGTCAGGTGGGTGGGGATGTCTCATAGTACATTTAGACAATTGTTTGTTATTTCTGTCACCTGCTGCTGGATGTCTGTCATTGGTTGTGTTGACTTGGTCCTCCCCCATACTTGCATGTGTGTGTGTGTGTGTGTCTGTGTGTGGTGCTGGGGGTGAATTCGGAGTTAGGGTTTTCAACTCTAACAGCGAATTTCCTCACTTTTGTCACTGTGGAACAACCCTAACTAATGCATTAACTGAGTTTTTTGCCTCTAATTTCCCTTCTTTTTGAGAATGATAATGAGAAATAGTGAATGTAATGCGGTTTGGGCCCCGCGCTCCAGCCACATGATGTCTTGTGGCATAGTAACAGGAAGAGCAATGCAAACAGAAGTGCTAACAGTGGTGCATATGGTAATGCAAGTGCAAATGACAACATAAAGGGCAATGCACACGGCGGCATAGACGGGAACGGTCTGCCACGTGATGTGTTGTCACATAGTAACATGGTGCCTGCAAACGGAAATGTCAATGGGCATGGTGACGCAAAGTGAAACAGAAAGAGAAACAGTACTGTAGACACAAATGGCAAAAAATAACAGAAACACAAGCGCAAATGAAAACGCAAAGGATAACGCACATAGGGCCCAGCGCTTCCTGCACGTAATGTGGCAGCGGGAGCGCGGGGCCCAAAGGGCCCTGCACTCCCACCACATGATGTCTTGTGGCATAGTAACAGGAACAGCAATGCAAACAGAAGCACTAACAGTGGCGCACAAGGTAACTCAAGTGCGAATGAGAACAGAAAGGGTAATGAACACGGTGGCGTAGACGGGAACGTTGTGCCACGTGATGTCTTGTCACATAGTAACATGGTGCCTGCAAACAGAAATGTCAATGGGCATGGTGACGCAAAGTGAAACAGAAAGAGAAACAGTACGGTAGACACAAATGGCAAAAAATAACAGAAACACAAGCGCAAATGAAAGCACAAAGGATGACGCACGTGGTGGCGTAGATGTCAACGGTAAGTGAAATGTGCATGGAACCACAAGCAGAAAGGGCAATGGTAACAGTAATGTAAGCGCACAGGCTGGTTTTCCCCAAAAGCTGAATAGAGAAAGACAGTGAGTACAAAGTATGTATGCATAACAATGGGTATCGGAGCAGAAAATGAGGACTTGGAATACTGAATAGGTTATATCTCAGGCACCGTATGTACGAAAAAAAATTTAAAAGTCGTATGATTTATGACTGTCCTGGCAACGAAAAGTCCATATCTCCACCATTTCTGAGATCACGGGCCCTAAAGGCGGCAATGACGTCGAATGTTATCCTATGGGAAAAAAGAGAAGTTGGATTGCCATAACTTTACCTTCCTGTAATATTTTTCACCAAACCACTGAAAGGCACATCTGTGGGCTGTTGGCTGTCTTGCCTCCAAATTTCAGGAAAAAAGACCAAACCGTTATTTTGCAGCAGGGTGCCAAAGGATTCCTGTAATGCGCCGGGCGCCGTAATGTTATCCTATGGGAAAAACTGTCAACTTTGGAGTGCCGTAACTTTGCTGCCATGTAATATTTTTTCAATACAACACTGAAAGGCACATCTTTGAGATGTCGGCTGCGTTCTCTCCAAATTTCAGACCAAAACTCCCAACCGTTTTTGCAGCACAGTCCCAAAGAATTGCTGTCATTTTCCCACAGACTAGAAAATTACTGTCGCAATTTGCGAGAGCTTTCGCAAACATTTGCGACACTTTAGTGAGCATGAAAGTACTTTGCAAAAGTGCTTTTTCCAGAAATCTGAAAAACATATTTCTGGGGTGTTTTACCCCAAAATAAAGACATGGCTAGCATCCTTAGGGTCCGACTAGGTGAATACAAAAAGAATTAGGTTGCTAGATGGTCCCAAATTTTAATGCCAAGCATTTTTCTAATCACCAACTGAAAACAAAATGGCCGATTTGAGAAAGTAACAGGCCCATTTGCGAAAGTAAAAATGCATTTGCGAAAGTGTTGAACTTTTTATTAACTTTTCCCATTGACTTATAATGGGAAATTGTTTTTTGAATAACTTTTGAACCGTTTAATATTTTTTCACCAAATATTCAAAAGGCACATTGGGGACCCCGGCTGCATGTTCCTGAGATTTCAGGCTGGTCGCACAAACCGTCAAACCTGTCTTGTATGACGAGAATTCCAGAAAAAGCGTGGCGCATGCGCAAATCATGCTTAATAACCCACAGCCGTGTATCCAACTGGTACAAAACTTGGCAGATTCCAAGGCCTATGGTTCTTGATCGTGTATTCCAATTTTCAGCTAAATCTGTCAAACAGTTGCAAAGTTATTAAGGTGCAAATTTTGGGGTTTAACATAGAAATGGCTCTCAACCCTAACTTTGTAGCACTACCGTACTATAATATATATATATATATATATATATATATATATATATATATATATATATATATATATATATATATATATTTTCATGTAAAAACTCCATTTAATGCATATATTGGGGTTGTTCCACAGTGACAAAAGCAAGGAAATTCAGTGTTAGGGTTGAGAGCCCCCCTTGCACCCCCCCAGCCTGCCCTCAACCGGCATCGAGGTGTGCATTGAGGTCACTGGCCCTAACTCTCACCCCATCACATGTGTAAACAAGCTGAGGTATAGGAGAATGGGGTGAGAGTTAGGACCGACAACCCCAACACACACCCTGATGATGGTTAGGAGGATGGGTTGGGGGGGTGCAAGGGGGGCTCGCAACCCTAACAACAAATTTCCTTGCTTTTGTCACTGTGAAACAACCCTAACTGATTCAGTAAATGGAGATTTTTGCCATGAAGTTTCCTTCTTTTTTAAAATGACGACTAAAATAGTGAATGTAATGTGGTGGTGGGAGCACAGACCCTTTGGACCTTGGCGCCCACCATGTGATTTTTCTGACATAGTAACGTAAGTGGAATAGAAATGCAAGTGCTAATGGTTATGCACATGGTGACAGAAATGTAAATGGTAAAGCAACCATTAATAGAAACTAAGCGCAAAGTGATGCCAAAGCAAACAGTGATGCAAATGGAAACACAAGCACATACGTAAATGCAACTGGTAACATACGATCACTGTACCACTATTGTCAATACAAATGGTAACTGTAAGAGCAACAATAATGCCAAGAAACTTAAACAGAAATGCAAGCATGAAGTGCATACGAAACGCAAAGCGATAATGCGACAGTCATGGTACCACAATTGCAACCAAATGGTAACAGTAACAGCAAAAACCCCCAAAGGAAATAGAAATGGAAACGCAAACACAAGCGCATATGGAAACGTAAACCGTAACATGCATGGTCATGGTACCGCAATAGGAAATGCAAATGGTAACGGTAACAGCAAAAATAACACCAAAGGAAACAGAAATGGAAATGTGAATGCAAGCACATATGGAAATGCAAACTATAATGTGCACGGTCATGGTACCGTAATTTTAAATGCAAATGGTAATGGTAACAGCAACAATAATGCCAAAGGAAACAGAAACGCAAACGCAAATGCATGCCCATATGGAAATGCAAACCGTAATGTGCACGGGCATGGGAACACAAAAGGAAAAGCAAATGGCAATGGTAAACAACAATGATGAACAAAACAAAAGATAAACTCAAATGGAAATGGAAGCGTGGCTGCAAACAGAAACGGTAATGCGCATGGTGACGCAAGCGAAACACAAATGCAAACAGTAGTGGAGACACAAATGGTAACAGTAATGCAAATGCAAGTGCAAATGGAAAAGCAAGGATAATGCATATGGTGGTATACACAGGGACGCTAGCATAAATGGGTATGGAAACGCAAGTGGAAATGCTACATGTGACAGTAACTGGGCATACACCCTGGTTTTCCCCAACAGCTGCATAGAAACACAGTGACAACAAAGAATGTATACATAATAATGTGCCTCAGACCAGAAAATGAGGTCTTGAATACTAAATTGGTTATATCTCAGGAACCGACCATGTAGAGAAAAATAAAAATTTCATATGATTCATGACTTCCTAGCTGCGGTTGGACTGAATGTTTAGCCCTAAGGGGCTAAGCATCTTTGAAATGAAAAGTCTGTATCTTGCACGCTTCCGAGATATGGGCCCAAAGTCAGGGTGGACCCTGCAATGTTAGCCTATGGAGAAATGTGTCAAATTCTGAGTAACTTTGCATCCCTGCAATATTTTTTCACCAAACCACCAAAAGGCACATCTGTGAGATGCTGGCTTTCCTCCCTCCAAATTTCAGACCAAAAGACCAAACTGTTGTTTTGCAGCAGGGTGGCAAACAATTCCTGTCATTTTAGCCATAGTGTTGCAAAGTAGTATTGTGATTTGCGACACTTTCACAAAAAAATCACGAAAGTGTCATAGGTGCGACACTACTTTGCAACACTACTTTTCCCAAAAATTTCAAAAACACATTTCTGGGGTGTTCCCAAAATAAAGACATGCCTAGCATCCTCAGAGGTTCGACTAGGTAAACACAAAAATAAATGTGTCTCAATTTTAAATGGCAAGCATTTCTGTGTTCAGTAACTGAACAAAAAATGGCTGACTCACGACACTACAGGGGTCATTTGCGACACTAAAAACTGCATTTTCAACACTGCTGAACTTTTTGTTAACTTTTCCCATTGACTATAATGAGAAACTTATTTTTTGAATAACTTTTGAACCATTCAAGATTTTGGTCAGGAAATCTTCAAAAGGCACATCGGGGACCCCGGCCGCACGTTCCCTGAAGTTTTCAGACCGGTCACGCAAACCATGTGACCTGTAAGTGCATGCATAGAATGTGCAAAAAAAATTTACATTTACCCCGGAATGTTGCTTAATAATTCCGCAGCCATATATCTGACCGGTACGAAGGCTAGCAGATCCCAAGATCTATGGTGATGCCCCGTGTCTTCCAAATTTCAGGCAAAGGGTTGAACGGTGGCAAAGTTATTAAGATGCAAAATTTCACCAGTTAACCTTAAATGGGGTACTCAACCCTAACTATGGTAGCACTACCGTGCTACCATAATATATATATATATATATATATATATATATACATATATATATATATATATAATACACACACACACACAATAGGGGTGAGTGGTAAATGAGTGAGATAAAACAGAGTATCATCCACTGTAGAGTGATATTTTATCCGCTGCTCTACTGTGATGATATCAGCCATTTACACACACAGGTCACAAAAGGTCATCACTCTAGGCAGCTTTCCCCTCAGCATGCAAGAAACACCTGTGCTGTTACCATAGACACAAATGCAGAACTACTTCAGAGGTCTCACTGCTGCCTACAGCCAACTCAGTGAGCATTACAAAACACACCTACCCCCCCACTTCCAACTCATTACTGTGACTGCAGCCAGAATTCTAAACAGCACAGCTTCACAGAACAACTACTGCCTGCAGTTAACTCAACCACCACTGAAACACACTCTCACTTGTTCCTCAAACTCTGATTCTCACCCATTACAATTACTGCTATACTATCAGCTTGACTGCAGCCAGAATCCTAAAGAGCACAATTTCACAGAACACTCTGCACTCTGCCTGCAGCTAACTTAATTACCACTGAAAACAGTATCAGCTGTTCTGACATTCTGCCTCACAGCTCACTACAATTACTGTGATGATCTCAGCTTCACTGCAGCCAGACTTCTAAACAATACAGCCTCACAAAAGTATGTTTCTCACTCCTACCTAAAACTAACTCATTTAGCATTGCAAAACACACTCATTTGTCTCCCAGAGTTTATAACACTGCCAGCCAATTCAGAAAAGCTCACACACAGAATGAGCAAACACATAAAAAGGAACAGAACACAAGAGAGCATAACAAAACTTCTAAAACTCTTGGCCCTATTGTATATATCGAATATGTGATGGGCAGATCATGCTCTATGGCAAATATTGTCACTCCTGCATCATGAGCTCTGGATATCTCACTCGTGCCTTCGGCACTCGTGAGATATCCAGAGCTCACCTGCAGCAGTGACAATATTTGCCATAGCACACTCATGCCCATCATGTATCCTATATCTATATATATATATATATAAATATATATATATATATATATATATATATATATATTTTATAGTGGGCAGTTGCACCACTACAGTTAGAGTTCAGTTGTCACTTCTATGTTAAACTCAAACATTTCGCATTAATAACTTTTGACCAGTTCTACAGATTTGCCTGAAATCTGGTATGTGTAGTGGGGCATGATTGGTCTCTTGATTTGCCAAATTGCGTTTCTGTCGGACTTACAGTCTTTGCATACAAAAAGGCTGAAAAATGCAAAATTATCCATTTTTGAAGGCAGCTTTGGGGATATTGGAAGTGACCTTGCATGGCTGTTGTGTGGTATCCTGCTCTGTGAGATGGCTCATTTGAAAGAGCATTGGTGGCTGAACATTCTGCTTTTTGTATGGTGAAAAAATATTAAGGCATTCAAAAGTTATGCCACTTTTAAGTTCCCATTATAAGTCAAAGGGAAAATTTATATGTATGTTTTGCGAACAAAGAATGGGGTTCTGGCCATCTGGTCCCACCTGGCAATCAAAGAATTTGCAGCCTCGTGGTTCAAGAATCTTTGTCCTCGAGAATTTAAAAAATTCTTTGATTGTGAAGTCCGCATCTTGTTTTTAAAGTTCAGATCAGAAATACACAAATATCTCGGCTCAGGGCATTTCTGATAAACTTGGATAGATTTTACTCAGGGACTCAGCTCTATCAAGCCATGCCTTTGGTTTCATCCAAATCGGTAAAACAACAGAGTTAGGAGCTTTTAAAATCTTAATTTGCGGCTCGCTAACAATCTTTGATCGTGAGCCTGCAAATTCTTTGATCGCGAGATTCTTTGATCACGATCGTGCATCACAAGCGAGGGATGAGATGGCCAGATTTAAAAATCTATTTTCTCAACCCAGGATGCCCTAGGAAGTTAAATGAGGGTGGGTTTTGCTCAGGAGGCTTTGTTCTGCCCCATCTGAATAAAATGCATCATGTTTTCAATATTCCTGGCAGTCTAGTGGCCCCTCCTGATCTGTATCAAAAGTATAATGTTCTGCATTTCCCCGGTAGTCTAGTGGCCCCCCCAATGTTTATTTCATAAATAATGCTTTGTATATCCCTGGTAGTCTAGCACCCCCCCAATCTGCATAAAATTAATTTTGTTGTTCATATCATCGGTAGTCTAGCAGCCCCCCATCATGATAAAATACGCTATGATCTGCCATTTCCTGATAGTCTAGTGGCCCCCCACTCAATCGTACCAGCCACCCAGCACCCCACCCTTCCCCAGCTGGCAACCAAGCACAGCCCACCTCTTACCTCCACGGCCAGCTGCTGACTGCATGCATTAGCGCTAATGCAAGAAAGCGCTGAAGAAATTATTTCTGAATGCCTCTTTGCATTAGCACTGCTAATACCGCCAGTAGACAGCTGGCCGTGAAAGAAAATAAGGCTGTGCCATTACCGACTAGGGAAGAAATGAGAGAGGTACTAGTAAACTAGTCGTCTTTACAGACTGAGTGAGAAAACTAGACTATCAGGAAATATGGCAGATCATAGTGTATTTTATCATGATGGGGGGCCGCTAGACTACCGATGATATTGAACAACAAAATTAATTTTATGCAGATTGGGGAGGTTCTAGACTACCAGGGATATAAAGCATTATTTATGAAATAACATTGGGGGGCCACTAGACTACCAGGGAAATGCAGAACATTATACTTTTGATACAGATCAGGAGGGGCCACTAGACTACCAGGAATATTGAAAACATGATGTATTTTATTCAGATGGGACAGAAAGAAGTCCCCTGAGTAAAACCCACCCTCATTTAACTTCCTAGGGCACCCCTGGGATGAGAAAATTGTTTTCTTGTCTGGCCATCTTGTCCTTTGCTCTTAGTTCTTGAGCATGCAATTTCTTTGATCGCAAGTCTGCAAATTCTTTGATCACGATCGTGCATCGCGAGCGAGGGATGATATGGCCAGATTAAAAAATAAATTTTATTAGCCCAGCGGTGTTCTAGAAAGACAAATAAGGGTGGGTTTTACTCAGGGGGCTTCATTCTGATGAACCATGGCAATGGTTTACTAGAATTATTTGAATTTTTAAAATTAAAACAGTTTTAATTTTTTGGTCGTGACCCTACAAATTCTTTGATCGCGAGCCTGCAAATTCTTTGATCACGAGATTCTTTTATCGCGATTGTGCATCGTGAGCGAGGGATGAGATGGCAAGATTAAAAAATATATTTTCTCAGCCCAGGGGTACCCTAGGAAGTCAAATGAGGGTGGGTTTTGCTCAGGGGGCTTTGTTCTGTCGAACCATGGTGGTGGTTTACCGCAATTACTTCCATTTTTTGATTTATAGCATTTTTTATTCTTTGTTCATGAGCCTGCAAATTCTTTGATCGTGAGCCTGCAAATTCTTTGATCATGAGATTCATTGATTGGCTTCTTTGATCGCGAGATAGGGACAAGGTGGCCAGATTTTTTTATAATGGAATAGATAGGGAAATTTTACCAATTTTTAAGATTGAATATCTCGGGAAACAGTTTGGTCTTTTTACTTGAAATTTGAAGGGTGTTTACAGCATGTCCAGTAGATGTGAATTATTGTGTTTACATGTTGGAGAAAATTATTTTTGCAGGGATATTGCATGATGCACTTTACGTGTTGGGAACAGTATTTTGGATTGTGCTGGTGGCTTGAAATTGATAGGATACCTAACCTTAGTGTCATGGATGTAGTTTTCAGTTGTTGTGTGTGTTTAATGTCAAGAGGTACAGAACTGTGCCACTCTGATGAATGACAATTTCAAATTTTGACACATTGTGTCTTGGACACGGTTTGGTCTTTTTACTTGAAATTTGGAAGGTGTTGATGGCCTGTCCTGTAGATGTCAGTAGAGGTGTTTATGTGTCAGACAATATATTTTTTGAGGAGATATTGTGTGGTGCAGTTTACTTTTTGTGGACAGCATTTTCTATTGCTCTACTAGATTAACATTTGTTTGGTGGCTGGCGTTGCTGTTCTCAATGTACCTTTTAGTCATTGGGTGTGTAATGTGACCCAACACTTACCCTATGCTCCTACCAGCTTGCGCAACTTTTTACTTTTCTATTCTTTCTTAAAAAGTAAGGAAATTCTATGCAAAAAACTTTGTTAATGCATCAGTTAGGATTCTTCTACAGTGACAAAAGTGTGGAAATTTGCCATTAGGGTTCCCCACCGTTAGACCCACCCACCCATGCCAACAGGCATCAGGGGTGTGCATTGGGTCATCAGCCCTAACTCAGCATTCTTCTACACTGCACCACCTCAGCTTGTTTACACATGGAATGGGGTGACAGGGCTGAAGACTCCAACACACACCCCGATGTCAGTTGGTGGGGGTGGGGTTCAACAGGTGGGAGCCCTAATGGAAATTTCCTTGCTTTCATCACTGTAGAAGAACCCTAACTGATGCAGTAACAAAGTTTTTGCATCGAATGAATATATATATATTGCCACTATAGTTAGTGTTGAGCAGGCAGTTTAATGTCAAATCTCAAAATTCACACTTTAATGGCTTTGCAACTGTTCAATGGATTTGCACAACATTTGGCATACTCTTTCCTGTGGGGTAGATCTCTTCACATGCCAAGTTTTGTTTCAATCAGACATGTGATATTTGTGCAGCACATAGTGAAATAGTGTAAAAGTCACTTTTTTTCCAGTTTTTGTTGTGCTTTTTCCTCCCCATACTGCAGCCACACCATTTGGAATTTTGGTCTGAAATGCTCAGGGTAGAAAGAGCTTGCCCAAAGAAGAAGTCAGCATTGGTATGGAGAACAAATATTTATCCATACTAAAGATATTCAATTTTGAGATTTTAGGTTCTGGGTAGGCACAGTTCAGTCTTTTGGATAGCTGCACAGTTACAAATAGGGATTTGGGCTCATGAAAAGGGGTTTTGACAGCTTGCAAAGAGGGATTCATAAAATCCCTGTTGATGAGAAAAAATCCTCCATTTTGTTTTCATTTTTGGTGCCCAAAAAAATATTATAACTTGCCTCAGGGATGTCTTCTATAGACATCCAAGTATGGGTTTTGTTTATGGGGACATCCTGCACATTTCTGTGACTTTGGTTTACTTTAGTGTACTCAAAAAATGATTGTTTACAAAATTAAAAATCGCTTTTTGTGACTTGTTTCTGATCCCTTTTCACGAGCTGTCAAAATCACTTTTCATAAGATGATGACCAGATGGCCCTAACTTGCGAAATGGGACTGGCTCACGAAAAGGGATTTTAAAAGCTCAGGAAAAGGGATTGGTTTGCAAATGGATTCTGACAGCTCATGAACAGAGATTAGTTTTTATAATCCTTTTTGAGACTGTCAAATCCCTCTTCTTGAGCTGTCAAAATTCCTTTTAAGAACCAATCCATTTCACGAGCTGTCAAAATCCTTTTTGTGAGATGAAGACCAGATGACCCTACCTTAAGAAAAGGGATCAGCTCATAAAAAGGGATTTTGACAGCTCATGGAAAGGTATTCAGCTCACGAATAGGGATTTTGTCAGCTTGCAAAGAGGAATTTTTAAAGGTTATTGTTTCTTTGCCATTTCACTACAAAGAAAAGGTTTGGAATTTGGGCTGAACATTTCAGGGTATAAAGGACTTGTCCCACGGATGTGACTTTTGCTGGTTTGCAGTTATAATTTACATTGCTTCCCTAGTTATAACATTTCAAAGTTAGGAAATATCCCTTAGGATAACATTGTGGTGGACGCAGTATCTTTTGGTGCCTATATCTCAAAAATGGTTCAAGATACAGATTTTTGCTAAATGGCATGTGTGCAGGCTACCAGGCCATGATTATAACTGCAGTGGAATTTTTTCCCATGTTCTGACAGTATTGAGATATTGTGCCATTTGCATCACAAGGGTTGCTTGGAATATCTCTAGGTCTGTGCTGAGTCTCTACACTTATGGGTAGGTTGGGCCCAGTGCTCCCACATATTGGTGCTATTTTGCAGTAATGGGACTGCAGGGCCCTACATTATGAAGTACTGGGAGTGCAGGGCCCTCTGGGCCTGTACTGCCAATCACAACACGCTATAGAGTGATGGAAGCACAGAGCTAGGAGGATTCTGTGCTCCCACAAACATGTATGGGTAAGATTACACTTTCTCAATAAGTAAGGAAATTAATTGCAAAAAAACTTTGTTAAAGAATCAGTTAGGGTTGAAGCTACAAAAATAGGGAAATGAGGTGTTAGGGTTTCAAACACTACCATCCAACCCCACATACACCAACAGGTTTTGTGTTGTGCCTTGGGGTCTTTGGGCTTAACTCTTTCCCATTCTCCTCTAGTGTATCATCTCTTTCTTCTGACATGGAATGGGGTGAGAGTTTATTTATTTATTTTATTTAGTTTTTGTTGACTGGATAAGTGCACTAGATAAATCCTGCCTATTTTCAGGCATGACCCAGGGGTGGGGGATACAGATGAATGCCAACTGACCTTGAACCAGATTAAGCTGTTGGCGGTATTTTTAGTGAATGAGGGAAATTTGACCAGGACACCGGGGAAATTTCCCCACTCTTTTCGACAAGTGCCATGGGATCTTTTACATCCACCTGAACTACCACCAGTCCAAGCAGATGGGACCTCAGTTTAATGTCTCATCCGAAAGACAAGACAAAGAGTAAGGGCTGATGACCCCAAGACACACCCTGATGGCTGTTGGTGGGTGGAAGGTGGGTGTTGGGTGGGGTGTTAGGGGTGAGGGTGTTAGGGTTCAAAACCCTAATGCCTCATTTTCCTACTTTTGTAGATTCAACCTTAAGTGATGCTGTAATGAAGTTATTTGCAATAAATATATATATATATATATATATATATATATATATACATACTGTATATATGTGTGTGTCTCTCTCTATATATATATATATACACACACACACACATATATATATATATATATATATATACACATATATATATATATATATATATATATATATATATATATATATATATATATAGCAGAACACAGCACCCACAGGGACCTGTGCTTCTGCAGCCATTTGTTATGTCTTACATTATGCACAGGCTACACAGGGGTCTGTGATTCTTCAGAAAGAAGTACTGCGCTATTTGAGGTATCTTACTATATTAGGCTACAAAAGTGCTGACCCAGAGGAGGAAAATACTTTGTGGTTTGGGAATGAAGAATTTGTATCTATGGGTGTAGCAGAACTAGTTCTATATGCAGAAACAGTGTTGCATGTGAGTATTGTGGACTTCCATCTGCTGCTACAAGTGTATGTGGATGTGGATGTGTTAAGTGTGCTGGTTTATCTATTGCTGCAGAATGTAAATACTGTGGATTTCTATCTGAACTAGAAATAGATGTGTATGACCATCATGATGGATCTCTCTGGAACCCAGCAGGACTGCCCAATGCCATCCCTTTTGTTTGCCATATATATACCGAACCTTTAGCACAGGCTATTTGGGAATCTCCACACCTATCTGGGAAATCATTGGGAGGGAAGGAGCACAAGGTGGTGCTATACACAGATGACATACTTGTCTACTTCAATAATCCTAATAGTTTATTCCCTGAAGTGTTCCAGACAAGGTGGAATTTGTTGCCCCTTAGTCTAACTAGGATAGTGAAGGTGATCCAATGATGATCTTACCAAGGGCTCTATATCTCTTTCAGAACCTCACACTCTCTTTAACACTTAACACATTAAAGCAATGGAATAAAATAATAACTAGATTCCTTTGGACTGGGCACCACTTCCAGATTAAACTCTTGATACTGTTCTTTCCTAAGGGGAGAGGAGGCCGTGCCCTCCCAAATGTTAAGATCTACTATTGGGCTTCCCACCTATGCTTCATTGCACATCATCATCTAGGGACATACCAAAAACTCCGGAGGGGTATGGAGGCAGTGCTGCTTCCATTTAGATTTCATTAGAGCCATGTACCATCTTGATATACAACCTGAACACTCCACAGGGTTTCCTTCATGGCTTCAGTACCAACTCTTGGCTTAGATTGCAACTGATGTATGACTGAGGTTACTTTTACAACCTTTACAGATGTTCAACAGGAATTCCACATCTGGCTATGCAATTTTTACAGATTCTTATGATCTTACAGCGTGCAAGCATGTACACTTGTAGCCTCTTGTTGGCTGCTCTACCTCCTATAGCCTACTGCATTTCCCTTACTCCTTCCACTGTACACCCTTGACAATGTCAAATTTCTGACAGCACCACTCTCTGCTCTCTGCCCCTGTGGCACCTCCCCATTCCTGTAATTTTGCATTTATTACTGTAATGTGTAACTCAAATTTATATTGTTAACCAATTGTCCTTGCATGAAGCACAAGCAGGAGCTGTGTCCATGTAGTTCACTGTTGTGTTTGTTTCATTCTTATGTGGAACCTTTGTAAAAGAGTGTTTGACTCAAAGGTACTGCATACAAGATATAAATAAATAAATAAAGCTCTTTAATTTGATCTGGCAATAGGGTGCATTTGATTTAGCTTTTTTATAAACCCTGATAGACACTTCTGGTGACTTAACAGAATATGTATTGCAGAGATGGTGTGAGGAACTAGTCCAGTGACTTACAATAGAACAATAGAACAAGTCCTGTTAAATTGCCTCCAAAATTACTAGCTTTCACAAACGGCAGGAGTATGCATAGAAGCATCAGTTACAGCACTTCAGTATACCTGATATATTGGCTCATTTTCATATCACCAGGAATGCCTCTTGTTGGAGGCAATACGAGGGTGCTAATGGCCATCATACTTACATAATGTGGGAGTACTCAATTCTGTGCTCCTTCTTTGGTCAGTCCAGGAGGAGCTCAGGAGCTGTATATCAGATCAATGCCTCTGACTGCCAAGCTGTTTTTATTATGTGTGCTTCCAGAAGGCCTACATGATCCACACTCCTGATTCCTGTTAGGTATCTTAACAGCAAAGAAGGCTATTACTAGGGCCTGGCTTACACCCTTGGTTCCAGCTTTAGCAAACTGGAGAACTATAGTTAATCAGAGCTATAGAATGGAAAGGATTTCACACTCTCAAAATGATAGGGCAGACCTATGTTCTTTGAGATGGAATGGGTGGATCCTGCACATTATGACTAAAGATCCAGACTTCATCCCTTTAGGGGACCTTATCCTAAATGTCCTTATGAAGGAAAAGCCCAAGGACAACACCAGTACATTTATCCATAATGCAGAAATATATCAGTATGCCAAATGGTACTATTTCCTTATTAGCTGCTCAATTGCCTCCCCACCTCCCTTGGGATGCCTAAGTACCAGTTCTGGGGGCCTCTGCTTCAAACCAACAATGGTTTTTCTGTTAAACCTGGTCTTAGGCAGGTCGAGGTTGTACATTGACAATACTCATTTTCTCCTCCATGCTATCCCAAGGAGGTGGAGGACATTATTATATACACCATTGTAGGCTAGGATTGGTTTAAATATTTTATATCTTATGACTGCACGCTGTAATTAATGAACTGCTTATTCCCTATACTCATGGAATCCACAAACTTTGAAAAGTTGAATAAAAATTATATCTACAAAAAAAAAGATGGCTCTGTTTTGTGTTACCTAGAAACAGTTGTATGTTTGCCTAGATGATGGTCATCTTAGGTTGCTCTTGTAGTCTTGTCCTTTTGGTACTTAGGGGCTGGGGAGTTAGCATTGGAAACTCTGACTCCACATCTATGTAATTTTGTGGTGCTGATTTGAAACTTAATGTGTATTAATGCAGGTTTTTCAAAATTTTTTGTTTGTCTGTTTGAGGTAGTGGAATCTTACTGTCATTCATATGCTTCAGGAACTGCATAAACAGAGGCAGCTGTGCAAAGGAAAGTCCACTTGCTAAGCCCTTGATAAAGCGCCCAAAGGGCAGCACAAAATGTAGGTCTTGCTTATAGGCTATGGGGAGCACCATGGAGTGATATGCCCAGCATCTTGTGTTTGCAGTTGTAAGTAATAGTAATATTTTTCTCTATAATACATTTAGTCGTGCCTGCTTTTGCTTTGGTGATATATATATATATCTATATAAATATATATATATATATATATATATATATATATATATATATATATATACTGTATATATATATGTGTGTGAGTTTTCCCTGGATGTGTCATTAGCAGCACCCCTTGCAGATCTTTTGAAAGAAACAATCAGTTTGGGAATGGTAACAGGGAACTGGAAGACTGCTAAAGTAGTTACTATCTTTAAGAGTGGGGATAAGAACAACACAGGAAAAAATGCCTTTGAGTAGGTCCTCCAGAATTAGAAAACTGGTGGGTCAATACTCAAGGAAACATTTGTAGAATTTTTACATGTCTCAGATGGTGGAAAAGGCCAAGCAGTAGACATTCTTTACTTGAATTTCAGTGAAACCTTGTAAATAGTTCCATGCAGAAGGTTCTCATACAGAATAGAGCAAATGGGGTGTTACAAAATGGATATGCAGTTGGCTTATGGTAGAACTCAAAGGGTTGTCCTGAATGGCAAACCCTCAGAGATAAAGAGTCACTAGCAGTGGCCCACAGGAGTCAGTGCTAGGCCCAGGTTATGTTTAAAATGTTTATTAGTGATATAGAGAGGGACCTTAACAGAAAGGTTAGCTGATTTGCTGACAACACAAAACTGCATGGTAAGGAGGATTCAGCAGACAGAAAGGAAAACATGAAGAGAGATGTAGAAAGGTTCAAACGATGGACAGACTCTTGGTAAAAAATATAGGCAAAAACTGGTAAACTACATTATTCATGGGGTAAAGATAGAAGCCACTAAAGAGGAAGGAGTCTTAGAAGTCATAATGCACAGCAGCCAAAAGACAACTAGCTAGTGAAAAAAAGCTTGTGGGAAGGCAACTAGGATACCGGGATCATTAGCTGGTGATTCTCAGGTTTTAGTAAAACAGTACTCTTGCCACTGTATGGTTTGTTGGTCAAGCTGTACCTGGAGTACTGTGTGCAGTTCCAGGACCTGCATCTTAAGAAGGACAACAATAAGTTACGGAGGACCAATATAGGATGACAAATATGTTATTGTGGCAGCAGGGTAGTAGCTACCAAGAATGAATGTAGAACATTAACATGTACTCACAAGAGGAGAAAAGAAAGAGAGGAGACATGTTTGAGGGAGAGTTACTTATGAGGATTCAAGAGTGTAAATATGAGTTACAGTATGTTATTTAAATTATGAGGTCAGGCAATCACTAAGGATCCCAATGTGAGATTGGATGGGGGGAAGGAGGGCTTAAGGATGTGAGTTCTTCAATGACGAGTAAATGGTGGATAGATGGAACAAGTTACTGGAAGAGGTAGTGAATGCATACTCTGTTTCAAATACTAAGAACAAAAGAGCAGATAAAAAGGAGCATTAGGAAAACAGGGGAGCCACAGTGTACTGAAATCTTTTTTTCATAAAGCTTTTTTCTTGAAGGTCAGCTTAGGTAGGTTCATCAGACCTGTCCCTGCCTGCTCCACTTGGGTCCTACCTTGACCTCACCTGGAACACTGCGACCCCCATGGATTGCCCCCCATGATGAGGCCAAGTGAGGGTGAGTCATCCTTGCCCTACCCAGTGACACACATCCAATGCTTAGGTACTGATTGGTGTGGTAATGCAGGGCAGAAGACCAGCAAGCAAGACTTCAAGGAGCCTGTGTCAACCACTTTTCCCTTTTTCTTCTCATGTTTTCACTAGCCATGGTGGCACAGACAATGCATGCACGTAGAGATGTAGATGTATTCCAGAACCATGGCTCCCTCTCCCCTGACCTTAGTCTGCTGCTCGTGCATTGGTGCTACCATGTGGCTTCCACCTTTTGGTGGCCAACAGCCAAGATGGACCACCACCCTGATCCAGGAAAGGACAGAAGACTGGTGACTGCTCCATCCATTCCTAGCCCTCCTATGGTCAACCCCTGGTGACCCAAGCTCATTCCTGAACTCAGGTCACCAATGTAGTGAGACATATGGCACTTGGTGCCTCGGAACTCTGTGCCACTGGGATACTCTAAATAGTGTGGTGAAACTTAGTCAGAGGGTTAGTCAGACTATGTCAAAATTTAATACTGGATAGACTAGGGCCATACATATTTTCATCTGTCCTCAGCGGTTTCACCACTGTACAATAACATCATCGATATAGACAGCATCAACATTAACTGGGAATATGCCGACAGTTAGCATCGTACCTGACTGGGGAAAGTGTTTTTCTGCAGGGGGCTGCACCACCCAATACCCCGCCCTTCTTTATATAACCAGATCTGAGTCAGACTTGGTTCGGGGTTGGGGCGCAACTCCAGAAGTTGCAGTGTCGAGTCACAGCAGACCACCACAGTGAAATATCTTGACCCAGCGAGATTTGTCTCTGTGGTGGTATTTCAATGTTGTGTGGTCATTGTCCTGATGTGCTACCATCCTCAACTCTGCGTATCCTCAGTTACAGCAAAAGACATGGTCAGAATATGTCTAGATATTTAACAATATTGCTAAAGAGATTCTGTCTGGTGGCAATGTTATGGTACTGCAGACCGCCAGGAAATATGTCTAAAGATATCAGAGAAACTTCAGTTACTATCTGAGCATGTCAATTGTTGTACGTTATGTATCAGGACAGGCATCAGTATGGACTGGGGAACCACAGGAACTAGTAATGGTCCTAAGAAATATTTATATGGGTCATCACTAGTAGACTCAGTACCTGGGTACCTATGTTTTGCTGATGACACAAGACTGGAAGAAATGTTGATATGGAGAAGGATGTTATGGAACTGAAAAAATGGATCTGTTAGCTGAATAGCTGAGCAGAGACTGTGTCACCATCATGATGAGTCACTGTATAATAAAGATGTCACAGTTTTCTGCATGACAAATTACAATAATTTCCAGTAGATTAAATTGAGTTCCTGCAGTACTATGTTGCAACATATCATTGGCAGAAACTGCAGTAAGAGCACTCATCCTGGGGCTGGCACTGTATAGAAAATTAAGCTTAATGTTGGCAAATATTAGGACGAAGATTTTGAACACACTGTAACAAAACAAGGGCAAAGTCTCAATTAGGAAAACAAAGGTTGAAGAAAACTTGAAGTGAATTAAATCCAGGAGTATTAGTAGCAAAGGACTCTAACATCAAAAAAACAGTGTATAATGGTACACTGTAATGAACAGTTAATACGTTCCTTATAAATGTCAAAATGAACTTTTTGAGATGGTCATGGACATGTTACTGCCACTCTGTATCAAGTAAGTGAGGCCAAATATTGAGTACTGTACCCAGTCCTGGTTATTGTATTACAGTGGGGAGATGGAAGAACTAGAAAGTGAACAAAGGAGGGCAACTTAAGTTATAGGACTGCATGGAATAGAATTCCATAAAAGGTAAAGAGAACAATCAATATTTCACTGGAGCATAGAATATTGAAGGGAGTAATGACCACTATTTATAAGATCATGAAAGGCTATATTGATTGCAAAAAACAACGTTAAGGCATTAATCACAGTCGGATTGACCCATAATGCCACAAAAAAAAAGAATTGCAATACAAGTTCAAATGAAATTCACCTAAGCCCCTGGGTAGCAGCAAAGAAGAGCACTCCTACGTAAGAGTGGGGATGGTGGGCGTGGACAGAAGAATAGATGCTTAAAGAATGATCACCCAGGAAAACAGAATGGTAGTAAAGGAGTGACTGTAGCTGCTGCCCCACTAAGGGTGATTGATGGTGCAGCTGCAGTCATGAAGGTGAGCATCTGGAGGATAGGGCCATAGTCAAGCGACGGCTGTGGGTGGCATGCACCACAAAGGCCATGCAGACAGGCCAAGATGGGGAGGGGGCGAGCAGCAGCAAAGTACCACATGGGAAAGGTGGCACCACAGGATGGGCATGTGCCATTGAGGCTTAGCACCCCATACCCGTGCCATGGATCCAGTTGTGCAGTATGCCATGTAGTGGTGGCAAAGAGGGGAGCCGATGGTGCTGTCAGCCTGTGTGGCTGTGTGTTATGTAGTGTGTACTGCTCCATTGCTTTATTTTTCTCTGATTCGAATTGTTGTTGCTGGGTATACCTTCTGTAGCATTATCACATGGTGTGCCTACAGGTGTGTGCTTACAGATTACTGCTGTAATCTTCTGAGTCAAATTGTCATTTGCAAGGTATATCTTCTGTTACTGCTTTATTTTTCTCTGTAGCAAAGTGTTTCTTACAGGGTGTATCTTATGTGAAATTACTACTAGTGGTGCTTTACAGCTTTTACAGTTTTATCTTTCATTAGGATAAGCTTTCAGGGCTTCTGCATTTGTTACTGACTGATTGTTTCTGCTCTTACCTCCTCGTTTCTTTCATCCGTTGTTCTTCTTTTTCGGCAGGAGATGAGCACAGCCACCCATCCCCATCCCCAACCACCCCACACTACACTCCTTTTATAGGGTAGCACAGTTGTGTCATTTCCTGTAGAAAAGCAGGAAGGGGTGGCTCAGAGGGGTATCCACACAGTGACCTCATTTACAGGGGCATAAGTAATTTAACTTGTTATAACAAGCTATACAAAACAAACAAAACAAAAAATCAAACTTTGCTTTCATTTTCTCCTTCTAATTGCTCTGACCAGGTTATAAACCAAGCAATTTATCTGGAATGGATATTATAAACTGCAGGTACTGTGGAACACTCTTCACAAGGGCAGTTTTACTGGATTTAGGACACTGTCCTACATGCTGGGCCATTGGAGATCTAGGGCTCAGCTCCAGGCAACATGGGCAGAGATTGCACACCTCAAATTGCATATTCAGGAGGAATTATATTATAAGAACCACCAACCATTTCTCCAACATCCAACAGAAGCATCTTGCCAATAGAGGGTAATTGGTCCTCCTTATTATTTTTCTTTAAGTAAATAAAAGTATATGTTGTATCAGACAACCAAGCCTATGGTATATGTTCCTACAGCAGCCTTAGTACAGACTCTTGATGGTGAAGTACAGTACATGGTGAATGTTACACATCTGGAGCTTGGCATTCTGACTAGTGGCCTCCTATTCTGCCTACCTTTGAAATTAAAACTTTAGCTGGTCCACATTGAACAAGTAGATTCTTATCATAATGCTGGAGTAGCATTAGATTCCAGTATATCATATCAACAGCATATTGATACCCTAGTTAAGTTAGTAATATAAAATTCTGTGTTCTCTATTTGAATAACTCAAATTAAACTACAGAAGCTTGAAAATAGATTATAATATCCCATAGTATTATGATTATTGAATATGGGTTGGCTGTATATTCCTCAGCTGGAAAAATAGCTTTGTATCGAGTTAAAAGCCTGTTAAACAGATCTTGTAAAATTGCTTTTAATTTATCTATGGAATGTCACACTTGTACAATATATTACACTGCTAATTTACTTAATCTCAATTAATAGATATATTCTATTAACTATTTGTTTGCTTGGCCTGGAAAAGAAATAATGGTTAGGTACTCAATAATTTGTGTCAATTGGTTATGAGGAATCATAGCAGTTCTATTATCACTAGATCATTATTGAGATTAGTTATGAAACTACCCAAATGAGAAAAAAGTTTTGTTGAAACTCATTTTATCATAAACTATGCTGTTTTTAAAATATGCTGTCTCATGAAATCATTTTTGTTCATTTTTATTCACAATTTGCATAGTCTTTGAAGTTGTATTTGAATATGCTGCATTCCTGTGCCTGTTTAAATAGTATGTCTCAACTACTGTAGTTTGCATAGTTTCTGCAGATGTGTCTGCATATGTATATTGTTCATATACGTACAGTTTCCTATGAAAATGGCAATGTGGTCGATAGGCCCACATTTTAAAATAAAAATGGAATGAATGAATTATTGAATGAATGGTCAATGACAAGAAATTATTTAGTACAATAAAGGAAACACAAATGATGTCAGTATTTTTATGCATAACAATATTTTCTCTGAGAAACTGTCTGAAAAAATGAGTTAACCTACTTCCCAGGAAACATTTTTACTCTGAGACTACAACTAGTTGCATACAGGCCTACTTAACACCTAGGCAGACAGTTTAGCTAAATAGTTCACTCATCATTCTGTACCTGTGAGAGTTTACTCAAGACTGACAGATTATGTAACTACAGTACCTGTATCTGCTGTACCACAGGTCTTTAAGCATGCTTCAATCTGAGACTTCGAGGTAAGGTAACTAGCTTGCTTAATAGATGATAAAGGTACAGCCCTTTGGAATTGACAGTGCTGGTTCCATTCCTCTTAATTTCTATCACAAGAAACATTTCACAATGGGGTCAATGTCCTGCAGTCTATGCACCACTGGAGATAATGCACTTCTAGGGATTTCATGCACACTCCAGAATACAAAGCCATGAGACACAGTGCCAGGGGCACAAATTAAGCATCTAGGTCATGCATTATCTCTCAGGGATATACAGCCTGACATGAGTTAACCTCATAATATGCATTATTTTTAGGGTTGCAGTTGGAGGAGCCCTGCAGACCTATTGCATTAAGAAAAGGGTCTTTCCAAATGCACATGTTGAAGTGACAAAAAACTCTTCACCATTGCACTATTTTTTTCCTTTTCCACAGTCCCTGATACAAATCTAAAATAATTGCCAAAAAGCCAAATGCCCTACATCCAAGAGGAAGTTATCTGTCTATCTGCAACACAGTTATCTTGTGATTTAACCCCTGTATAATGACAACATAATCATTTTGCAATCAGATCCTAAGCCCTCCTCTGGGCCCTTCTCGCACCTGGGGAAGCGCGTTCGTACACATCAACATACAGTACCACTTACAGTGGAAATTACTCTTTCTAAAATTATCCTTACTGTCTCCCATTATTTGTTTTTTCTCCAACAAAGTATTACCCAGGGTATATGAAGATATTACACACCTGCGGTAGCTCTGTGGAGCTCAACCAAAAGGAAATACAATGAGGAGCATTTTAGTATTTTTCTCCCCTCTCCTTCCTTGCTAGTGTCTATAATGGCTTTTCCCAGAATGTGGCTGACATTCCCCACAGTGTCAGTGTATGGGTTGGTTAATTTGTAGGGAGCGCTGCAGTTGAATGGGACATATGTGTTCCTCTCTTGCAGGCTCATCTTTTTTTCCATTAAGTAAACATTATTGCAAAATCAAAAAGTTAAACAGACAACACATGGATGCTGAGTCTGTATACAGCCATCACCAACAAAATAGAAGGATACAGCATTCAAGTAGAAGACATAAGGCAGCACGGCTGGCTCATCCTAACACAACCTGTGCCTGTTTTCTCTCTTTTTGTGTATTTGGCATTATTTTTTTAAATCTGGCAGCAATCAGTGAAAGTCAGTTGTGGAGATAACTCTGAGATATTTTGCTTGTCCCAGCTCTAACAACTAAAATACTGTATATCTTCGGTGAATATGGCTTATGGTTGATGGCATCTTGTATACAAATTACACAATTTGTTGGTGACAAGATAAAAGTGGATTAGGCTGTATAAACTGTGGTTAGCTGCAGAGCCATGTGGTCAAGAGCCATTGGACATTTATAAAGTGAAGTTTAACAAGCAAAGGAAATATGTTTACTTGAATTTTAATGCCTGAAATAAAGAAATAAATTTTTTTTAATCTCTCACCCTTACTTCCAGTCCTTTAACACTCACAGCACACCAACTATGCCAATAACACACCAGGTAACATACCTTAAAGGGTAGTTATGGTATTCTTTAGTTTTCTTTGTTTTTTATAATAACACTAAATGAATATAAGTACCTATTGAAGCACAGAAACTAGGTGTCGTCCATACCAGTAACTTCAAAACTGTGTATGGAACCAGTCCCTTAAAAGGGAGCTATGGTATCACACAAAGTAACACACCAGGCAACGCCAATCCCCTACAATGCAGTTATGGTATTCTTTGGTTTTGTTTGTTTTTTCTTCATATTTTATAACACTCTAAGATATCCTCCCCACTCTCACTCAAGCGAGGAGCAGTGAGAGAAAAAATATAATCAAATACAGAATGACACTGCCAGCTTCAGTTTATGTCTGTTTACTGTCTGTCTGTCATTTACTTTTTTTAATAAAAAAATTAACATGCACTCATGCACAGTTCCATAAATAATGCCATGCATGTGCTCAAGTGTGAATGAAAGCGCAGTCTGACTGGTCATTAATGTGTAACAGCTGCATGCAACAGAGAAAACAAGTTTTTATGCTCGGATTTTAATGTCAATTATTTTATTCCCAGTAGGAGAAAAAGCTTCTTGATGCATACATCACATTTCGGACATTGAACTGAATACCTTTTCCATCAGGTTTCAACATATACACACTATCAGAAATTATGCAGGCTGTTGATCAAAGTGCTAATTATTTATTCAAGAAAAATACAGGCATACGATGAATGACTATTGCACATGGCATTATGTTGCTAGTTCTAATTTCCATGCTTGTTTTGCATTCATGTGGCTTATTTGACAACAATTAACCCCCACACCTCCACCACCACCACCACCACCACCACCGAGGATGTGAACACAATCAGCCACCCCCGAAGAACATAAAAAAATGAAGAAGTGATCATAGCAGGAACACCAATCAATAAATGTAGAGGAAGGGTGGTGTACAGCAGATGTGGGAGTTGATTAAAAGAATGCAGAATTCAGTTCATGAAAACTGCATTTCAGAAAATAACTATAGTAAATTTGTAGCTCATCTGATTTGTCTTTTTTTCTTTTTTTCTTGCAGAGGCAGGGGGTACACACTAAAAAAATCAAACAGCAGTTGCCCAGCACTTTACTGAAGTTGATTTCAAACAAATAGGGCACCTGAAGTATCATAGACTTCTTAAGGCTTGTGAAACCGCATCTGTCAAGTACTCAGTGCAGATAATGTGTATTCAGGCACAGAAACACTTGTGGAGATGCATCTCATGTTCTGAATTTTATAATCTAAAGCTGTATATGGCTCTCTTAATGCATGCAATATATTAATACAGGGCGTTAGGATCAAAATGTTTAATTTGTAAGCTATTTCAAAATTAAAAAGCAAAAGGCCTAGGAAAATATTGTAAAGATGGTGCACAATCACTGATGCCCTGATTGTGTAAATGATTTTGGGTAGGGCACTTGTGAACTTAAATTTAAATTCTGACTTTTTTTCATCTCAAGAGCAGTAGCTAGGAAAACCAACAATTTTTATTTATATCTGATTTCCTTTCCTCCTGTTTACCCTTCCCTCCTCCAGTTGGCATATAAACTAGATGGTTGTTCTTAGTATCACTTACCGGTGAACAGTTTTAAATAAATAAATAAAAATTATGTGATGCATAATCTTTTCCATCCACCGGTTCTTGTGCCCTTTCTATAATACTCTATTAACTGTATTTGGCATTGGCAAACTTATACATGAGTGAACTGATAAGGGCTTACACACATAAAATTAGGTAGTTTTGCAGTAGTTCTGTAGGTAAACATTTAGAAATTACATTAGCTTATACATACATATACTTAGTACCCCCACCTTCCTTACTATTGTCTACAGCCATGGGCCTGGGTCCATTTTAAAATAATTTTGTGGGTACGTGTCTTAGAAATGCACTTAATAGTTACTTACGGTCATTGAAAGACAGTACATATATAGTATTCCCATATTTGGTGATTTACCAGCTCTGCTAATTTTGACGATTATGCTGTTTTTAATTCCTAATTATTATGTGATGCATAGGCTTTTGCTGTCACCAGTACTTGTGCCCAGTCTTTATAGTCTGTCAGCACTGGCAATCCTATAAGTTATTGTACTGATACAGGCTTACATATAGTACATAAACTGAGTAATTTTTTTGCAATAGCTATGTATGCAAATCCCTTACTGAATCTAGCAGTATTTACCACTCATTAGGTAAACTAGATATTTCCCTATGGCAGGCACTTTTTGTATTAATCTTGTGCTGGGTTTCATTCAATGCAGCTTTGCATCATTCAAAGGCTCCCTGCAAGTAAACTTACAGAGATAGCTCATTTCAGTTCATGAACTGGTTACTATTTTATCTTTGTTGCTACTGTGGTCATTACACATATGTTTTGAAAACCACGTGGTATGCTGTGCATATGATATCATGGCACAGAGTGTCATGACATGGCACTGGTAATTGGGGCGATGACAGATTCCACATCATATTGCAGCCCAGCCTGAACCTCCACTGCACGTCCTAGCAGTTTAATCTCAACAGTTTTTAACTGCAGTTTCATCCATTGCTTGGAAGTACATCATTAACATTGTGTGGGTATTGGTTTTCATATTAAAACAAAGGACACCCCATAATCAGTGATAGACAGTACATAACATATATTGCATGCCCTGAATATCACCAATCTGTGTAATATAGAAACATAGAATTTGAAGGCAGATAAGGACCGCTTGGCCCACCCAGTCTGCCCATTTCCCTACCTAATGGATAAGCTGCTGATCCTAGTTAACCAGCAGCCTACTTTTTCTTCACCCCACCCACTAGAATTGCCTTATGACTGTCCCATCAAGCTTGAATTCAAGCATGGTTTTGACTCCACAACCTCCTCGGAAGGCCGTTCCATGCATCCACAACCCTCTCTGTAAAAAATACTTCTTACATTACCACTGAGCACCCCTCATCTTCAAATTGTGCTCCTTGTTCTTGCACACCTCTTTCTGAAAGATGCTACCCTCTTGGACTTTGTTGATCTCCTGAGGTACTTGAAAGTTTCTATCATGTCCCCCCTCCCTCCTTTCCTCGAGGCTATACATATTAAGCTCTTTTAGTCTCTCTTCATGTGTCTTCCAGTTCAGACCCTGCACCATTTTAGTTGCCCTCCTCTGGACAGCTTCCATCTTGTCTGTGTCCTTGCGGAGACTGGGTCTACAGAACTGCACACAGTACTCCAGATGGGGTCTCACCAGCTGTCTGTAGAGAGGGATAACAACTTCCTGTTTTCTACTGGTGATGCCTCTCCCTATGCATTCCAGTATCCCCCCAGCCCTCCTTACTGCCCTCTCATGTTGCATGCCCACCTTTAAGTCATCTGATATGACTACCACCAGGTCCCTTTCAATTTTTATTGTTGTTAGTATCTCACCCCCCCATTGTGTACTCTTCCCCTGGGCTTTAATTCCCAGGTGCATTACCTTACACTTCTTAGCATTGAATCTAAGCTGCCATACATTTGACCATTCCTCTAACCTTGTCAAGTCACTTCTTATCCTTTCCACCCCACCTTGTGCATCAATTCTGTTGCAGATCTTTGAGTCATCTGCAAAGAGACATGCTTTTCCTTCCAGTCCCTCTGCAATGTCGCTTATAAAGACATTGAAGAGGACCAGTCCTAATACTGAACCCTGCGGTACCCCAATATAAGTGCACATAGCGCCAGTGAAGAACCTGAAACACTGTGTAAAAATAAGGTGTACGGAATTACTATGATGAGGTTTGTGTTTTTGTTTTAAATTGGGTTAGATCCTTAGATTGCAGGCAGCTTTCAAATGGTGTCCAAAATGTATACATAGTTAACATAGTAACAGCAAAGAGAAAATAGTAATCAGTTCATAAATTGAGATGCAATCTTTCTGTGACTTTACTCGCATGAACCCTGTGAATAATGTAAAAGTGCACTAAAGGAAACCTATTTCAAAATTAATACAGAAACAAGTGCTTGATATAGCGTAATGTCTTGTTTACCTAATGAGAGGTTAAAACTGCTAGGTTCCATAATGGATTTGCATACATTTAGCCAGAAGTCAGGATAACAAAATGGCAGGAAGAAACAACTAGCAACTAATTACATCACAACTGATGTGATGATGTCTGTCACCTCAGCTTTGTGCAAGCCAGTAGAAAATGTGTTAGGTATCAGGAGATGAGAGATTAAACCCATTAATAAATACCAAACTGCTAAATAAAGAAGTCAGACAACAACACAGTGTTTAAATGACAATCTTGCAGTGATGCTTTTGGATGGAGAACATATACAGTAAATCCAGACTTGTTATGTTTGCTTGCTTGCACAGCGCTGTGCAAGCAAGCAAACAAAACAAGCCTGGATTTAGGATCCCAAACAACATGGAAGCTCCATTCTGTCCTCTCCCCATCAGCAAACACTGCTCTGATGGCTCCATGCTTCTTCCTTCTCCCAGCTCTGTCTCTCCCCAACAACAAATCCTGCTCTGGCAGCTCTGCTCTGCTTCTTGTGTCCTAACAACAGATGCTACTGCTAAGTTCTATTCTGCTTATTTTCTTCCCCTCTCTAATGCTGCCCCAGTGGCTCAGTCTACTTCTGAAAGCAACTGTACTGCATATTCATGCCTGACCCAGCTGCTCTCACTCTTGCTTCTCTAACATACAGCTTAGCAGGTGCATAGTTCATTACAGAAAATAAATAATTACTTTATGGATTATGCACAAACATATATTTTGGGCTTGTTATAAACCCATTAAATACAAAGTAAAAGAACCACAAATCCAACATAGGGGACATCATAATGGATCACTTCAACCCATCCTGTACTGTATTCTCAATATAGTATTTCTTACATGTATAAACTAAATGTGTTTCCATGATTAATGCTTATGATTCCAATGATATAGCAGTAATTGGGGCAGAGGCATTTCTAAGGCAGTCACCTTCTTGTTTTGGCTACTATATGCATTTTAACTATGAAATGAATCCTGACTCCTTAACATTATTTTACTAATTTAGGAATATGTTTGAACAAGTCTGTTTGCCAGGGTTATAGATTTTGGAATCTTCACCATTACTTGTGGAACTATATTTAGTTTATGCATGTAAGAAACTGTAGCTTGATAATAGTGCTGTATAGGATAGGTTGACATGATTCATTATGACATCACCCAAGTTACATTTGTGGTTCCTTTACTTAGAGTTTAGTGGGTTTATAACAGGACCAAAAAATGTATGTGAATTGTCCATAAAATAATTATTTATCTCTAATGACCTTCCACCTGCTCAGTATGTGTTGCCTCATACTTTTAATTAACTGCCAAGTCACCCAATCCTTAGACCCTTGTTTTGTTCATTGGCTTGTGGATGATTACTACTCAACCTTTTATGCTGTTATAGTACTCCACATGTTGGTAAGATGCCATTACAGTATCTGTGATGACACCAGCATATGGCCATGGTGGTGAGTATAAACACCATTTTACTTTGACTCCACCCGACTTCCACAGCACACTGAGGAACACTTATTAGTCTCTTTAAAATATACAAAACCAGTAAGGTTATTACTTTGTACTTTAAATTCTGATATAACTATAATTTTCACCTTCAAGCACTGCTTTGAATGATTTTTGTTTCACTACTCAGCATAGGTCTATGGGTCACTACAGATAAATAAATAATTATTTTATGGAACATGCACAAATATTTTAATCCTGTTATAAACCGATTAACTCCAAAGTAGAAGAACTACAAATCTAATGTGGGTGACATCATAATGAATCAGGTCACATTGCCCTGTACAGCACTATTATCAACATAAGATCTCTTACTTATAAAAACTAAATATATTTCAATAACTATAGTGATTACTCCAAAACCTAGAATCTTGCCAACTATATTAATAACAATGTGAAAGTCATCTGATGTTCTGAACCATGGGTAGTAAAAAATTCCCATAGGAATTTCTTCTGATCAAAAATGTATCAGTAATTAGGGGCAAATGTGTTTCTAAGTAAGCCACATCATTTTTTTAGCTATCACATGTATTTTAACAATGATATGAATCCTGACTCCTTAATGTTATTTTATTAACAAGCATTTAGAAATCACATAAGCTTATGCATATATATACTCAGTACCACCCCCTTCCTTACTACTGTCTACAGCCATGGGCTTGGGTCCATTTTAAAATCAATTTGCAGGTACTTCTCTTAAAAATGCAAGTAATAGTTACTTAAGGAAATCGAAAGAATGTACATATACAGTATATGCCGATTGGGTGATTTACCAGCTCTGCTAATTTTGCCGATTATGCTGTTTTTAATTCCAAATTATTATGTGATGCATACAGGCTTTTGCTGTTATTGGTACTTGTGCCCGGTCTTTATTGTCTATCAGTGCTGGCAATCCTATAAGTGATTGTATTGATATAGGCTTACATACAGTACATAAATTGGGTGTTTTTGCAATACCTGTGTATGCAAATTCCTGACTGAACCCAGCAGTGTCTATGTGTATGTTGTTTGTCAGTGTATGTTTATTGTTTCTTTATCTTAGTTTTATATGTCTGTTGTAACTTTATATGGATGTTGTATATAGTTGGATGTACAAACTACTCATTATCTGGTTGCCAAGTGCTGCCTATCTAGTCCACAAAATGTTTGTTTAGCTTTATTAGTATTAGGCTGCATGCCCTAGCTTTGTTCTTTGTATATATGTAGCTCAATTCTTATCAATTGTATTCTTTCCCCTTCCCCAGGACGTATCTGGAGATGAGTTACTATAGCTCAGTATTTCTTTCCTGGTAAAAATCTTTCAAATAAATGAAATACCTGTGTTCAGTTATAGCCACAATGTATATAACTGAGGTGTTTTACTCAGATATTAAAGAAAACAGCTGTCAGCCCCACACTGCAAAAATGGGAAAAGTTGCCATACTCAAAGTTAGATGACTATGAAAACACTGAGGATAGTGTATGTTTACTCATAGAAAACACGGATATTTTTTTACTGAAGAAGTTTCTGTGGTAACTGGAAACCTCAAGATCACAACTCAAGAGGTGTCTTTACCATGGAAACTTCCAGAGTTCAAAATATCCTTGTTGTGTATGAGCAATCATACACCCCTTAAAGTGTATGGTCAGTCAAAAAACAGTGGTCATCCTCACTTCAGTTTTCTTTCCACTGCTTGCTTCCTGAGACAGTTCTCACTGCCATGGTAATTTACCGAAGATCAGAAGGCCCCTGGAATGCACATGCATCACAGCATTCCAAGATGTTATGCTGCACAGGCTAGGTAGCTAATGCAGCACAACAAACTAGCTGATGCAGCTAGTACTGCATAATAACATTGTTCAAGGGATGGATTTCCATCCCTATCAACATTCAACCATACTCTATAGAGTGATTACCTATCACTTGCTGCAGTTATAAAATGTTTAAACATTTTATAAAATAAAGGTAAAGAAAAAAGACATTTTAATTGTTGAGAACCTGTTAATAGTAGAAAATTTCCTACTGCTGTACCGAGATAAAACAGTACTTTCTAAAGCCATTCAGGACTTATTATTATCACTGGACATATTTTCTTTAGCCTGCCACATTGCAGCAATTACTATCTCAAGAATAAAATAATTCACTAACAGTGAGCTCCTCCTAGTGGTTACAAATACATACAATCATAGACTAGGAATTTTTTGTTTGTGAAGTACTACACAGAGACCATGGTTGATGAAAAAAATAACAAGATCTGGTACTCTTGTGCAGATCTTTCTGCATGTGACCTAGGTTCATGTTGTGCTACTGCATGTATATTACAAATGTCTCCACACAGTACTATTAATTATTTGCTCACTTTGACCATTGATGCAGTCTAAACTGGAAAAACTCCTGCTTAATTTAACATCAATAACACATGTGTATAAAGAATTTAGCACACTCTGAAGAGCATGTTGGAGCTGCACCACAGTTGCCTCCATGTACGTGAATCACTCCACTCATTGTTGCTAATGGAAGTAGCACTTTCACTATTTTGTTTCTGTCGGGGGCACAATGGAACAAGGCATATTCCACCATGTCCAAGATGGCTGCCCAACCTCTACAGCACATGTGTTAATGGTAGCACATATGCAGTAGAATGTGGTGGCCATCTTGAACACAGCAGAGAGTGCTGTGTTCTGCCGTGATGGCAATTTAAAAAAAAATTATAAGTATCCCTCCTCCAAGCAACCCTCAGTCTCAGCACACCTCCCTGAAACATAACAATGCCACTGGGGGTGCCCAATCAACCAGTGTCATGATTGTGTTCCCTGTGATGGCCCCTTATTTGTTTTTTATATTCTTTCTTCCACCCAATCCTCCCTCTCAGCACCCACCACCAACAACCTCCCTGAAACAAAACAGTGACATATTATTATCCCAAATTCCTCACCTGCAGCTCTATCAGCTCTGATCAGATTTTTTTAAATTAAGTACAACATTACATTTAATTCTCCATGCAATACATCATGCATGGTAATATTGTTCTTGATTAGTACAGGCATTATGTTTAGTTGGCATAGGCAGTCCCCACAGATCTTCACTTAATTTTCTTTGCTTTTGAGACTGTAGTATTGGTTGTCCTTTGTATAAAATTATTCATTAATGAATCTTTGCTATATCCATTGTTGACGTGTGGTTATGATGGTGAGGTTGTGAGCTAAATGAGAAAGAATATCTGCTTATATGGAATTTTCCAAAATAAGAACTGTGCTAGGTAACACATTTTGAATAAGTCAAATTACAAGGATTCTGAAAGCTTAACATAAAAGATGTGATGCAAGATTCAATTTTTCTGCACCCTTATCTTCACATTTGAATCTTTAAAGGATTACACTTATTTAAATGTATCACATTACTTAGAGTATGTATTCTAAGAAATGGGTTCATCAACTTTTCCCCAATTTATTTACACAGGATAGCTCTACTCAGAGCAATATATTCATATTGCTATTAATTGTGTCCTGCTCTACTAAATTAAACAAATCACAGGGTGGTGCGTAATTTAAGGCACAGATGTTATTAATAACTGTGTAGGTTTATAAATCTCTGATCTCTTGTTTCTCTGTGTTTGGACTAGTTGTCCATAATGACTTCTGCTCAGATTAATATTGTAATCATACTTATGCCCCTGCTGAATAATGCAAAATTTATGTCAAAACTGTCAGTTCTGTTAAATTGCTGTACATGCGTCATGACAGGGATGGGGCTAAAAGGGGTAAAGCCATCAAAAAATGGAGGGCAATGAGTACCAATGCCCATAGTCTGTGTCACAAGCTCCCTGAACTAGTGGCCTTGACAGAAGAGGTACATCTGGATATTGTGGCAGTCACAGAAACATGGTACACAGAGAACCTTGACTGGGATATCAACATACCAGGGTACACAATCTACAGGAGGGACGGGGAGGGTATAAGAGGAGGAGGAGGAGTAGCTCTCTGTGTAAGGGAATGGATCAAAGCAATGTAACTGATGGTAAACAGGAGGGAGAGGAGGCACTGCTGGTCACCCTGGAGACAGGAAATGGCACCACAATCTGCACAGGAGTTATATACAGACCACCATCTCAGGGGAGGAAATCGACAAGAAAATGGTATACTGTTACTGCAGTGACTCTGGCACAGTGAAGACCACCACAGTGACAGGAATTGGGCAAAATCCGCCTGTAGCTGTGGTGGAATGTGTGCCAATTGGGACTGCCTTGCTGGGTGTTTGCCCCCCAGTCCAACTCCGTCTTGGGTAGGAGTCCTAGAGACTGGGGGTGTGGGTGGGAGCCCCCACAAGGGGTTAAGGAGCACAGCTCCCTGATTGTGTATGCTGATATCCCCGTGGCTCAATGCTGACAGTCGGCATTGCAGCCATCGCTGTAGGGGATGTCAGCACTAGTGCTGTCGAAGCACTACGGGTAAATCCAAGGAAATGAAAAAAGTCATCCTTAGGATGGCAATAAAGGGGAGATATTTTTGATGGGGGACCTGAATATGCCAGATGTTAACTGGAGCACCATTGCTGCAGCCACATCCTAGAGCAGGGTCATTCTTGATACCCTACAGAGGGCATGCCTCAGACAGTTAGTGTTGGAACCCACTCAGAAGGCAGAAATCTTAGATCTGGTACTCTCAAATGGGGACAGAGAGAGGATCTCAGATTTAGAAGTGGGTAGGCATCTGTGAAAAAGTGACCACCAAACAGTGTGGTTCACGATAAACACAGCTATAGAATCAAACCATACAAAAGTGAGGGCACAGGACATTAGGAGGGCTGACCTTGGCAAAATGAGAGAGTCCCTCAGAAAGCACTAGCAAACTGGCAAGAAGGATGGGTGGAGGAACAATGGGGAAAATCAAGTCTGCCATCACAAAGGCAACACGCCTTTGTGTGAAGCAAATTAAACAAAATGAAGGAAAAAACACTATGGTTCTCAAGAGAGGTGGTGGGGAAGGTAAGGGAGAAAAAGATAGCATTCAGGAAGCATAAGGAAACACAGAAGGAGCAGGACAGAGAACTGTACCAGTTAAAGCAGAAAGAAGCAAGGAAGGCAATAAGAATTGCAAATGCCCAAACCAAAGAAAAGATAGCCAACTCAGTTAAGAAGGGGGATAAAGCCTTTATAGGTACATTAGGGAGTGGAGAAAGACCAAGGAGGGATAGTGAGGCTTAATAAAGTTGAGGGTGGGTAGGCAGAGGTGGCAGGAAAAGCAGGGATTCTGAATGAATACTTCTGCTCAGTATTCATAAAAGAAAAGAAAGAGGAGGGGAGATATCTAAACCAATCAATAGAAGCACTTTGATTGGGGTTCATAACAGTCCATTAACAGAAGAAAGGACCTGAAAGAACTTCTAAAACTGAAAGTGGACAAAGCAGTGGGGCCTGATTCATCCCAGAATTCTAAAAGAACTCAGGGGAGAATTAGTGACACCAATGACTACCCATTTTAACAAATCATGGGAGGATGGTGAGATAACTGAGGACTGGAGGAGGGTGGATGTAATTCCCCTTCACAAAGTGGGAGTAAAGCAGAGGCAGGAAACAACAGACTTGTTAGTTTGACCTCAGTGGTAGGGAAAATGATGGAATTACTTCAGAAAGAAAGAACTGATGAGTACCTAGAGGCCAGTGGGGCACAGGACACAAGGCAGCATAGATTCTCAGCAAGAAGGTCGTGTCAGACAAATCTAATAGAATTCTTTGACTGTGTGACCAAAGTAGTAGACCAGGGAGGGGCAGTGGGCATGGACTACCTAGACTTTAGCAAAGCATTTAATTCAGTCCCACACAAAAGATTAATAAACAAGTTAACCAGTCTTGGAGTGGGTCCCAGGGTGGTAGCCTGGTTAAAAAAATTTGCTGGACAACAGGACACAGAGGGTAACAGTAAACAGACTCCACACCAAAGAAAGGAGGTTACTAGCAGGGTACTGCAGGGTCCAGTTTAATGCCGTCTTTAATATCTTTATCTGTGACATTGCAGAGGGACTAGAAGGAAAAGTATGCCTGTTTGCGGGGGACACAGAGATCTGCAACAGGGTTGATACACAAAGAGGGGTGGAAAGGATGAGAAGGGACTTGGCAAGGTTGGAGGAATGGTCAAACATATGGCAGTTTAGATTCAATGCAAAGTAGTGCAAAGTAATGCACCTGGGAAACAAAAAAACAAGGGACGTGTACACAATGGGAGGGAAGTACTAACAACAACAAAAATGGAAAGGGACCCGGGGTTAGTCATTTCAGATGATCTAAAGGTAGGCAAGCAATGTAAGAAGGCAGGAAGAAGGGCTGGGGATACTGGGATGCATAGGGATAGGCATCACCAGTTGAAAACAGGAAGTTGTTACCCTTTGTACAGATAGTTGGTGAGACCCCATCTGGAGTACTGCATGCAGTTCTGGAGATCCCATCTCCAGAATGACATAGACAGAATGGAGGCAGTCCAGAGGAGGGCAATGAAAATGGTGCAGAGTTTGCACCAGAAGCCATGCAAAGAGAGACTAAAAGAGCTTAATATGTATACCCTAGAGGAAAGGAGGGAGAGGGGGACATGATAGAAACTTTCAAGTACCTCAAGGGAATCAAAAATGTGCAAGATGGAATATCTCTCAGAAAAAGAGATGTACAAAGAAAAAGGAGACACAATTTGAAGATGGGGAGGATGGTTCAGGAGCAACGTGAGGAAGTATTTTTTCATGGAGAGGGTGGTGACACATGGAATGGCCTTCCTGAGTAGGTTGTGGGGGGAAAAAACAGTGGGGGAATTCAAGAATGCATGAGACAGACATAAGGCAATTATGGTGGAGGGGTAGGAAGATGTAGGCTGTTGGTTAACTAGGATATGCAGCTTATTAAATAGGTAGGGAAATAGACTGGGCGGGCAAAACAGTCCTTATCTGCCATCAAAGTCTATTTTAAAAATAATTTGCAATGTGTAGAGTAAAACAAAATGATATTGCCCTTAGTGCACAGTACAAACAAACATCAGGAAAACCATTTTTTCAACTGTGATATGCTCTGTACAAAGAGGTATTCTGTTTTGTTAGCAAGCATATAATCTTTACTGTCTACGTTTCTGTACAGTCCTATCCAGAACAATGTGATTTATCAGATAATTCTTCTATGGTCTGCCAGATAAATTCATTTTCAGCTGGATCTTCAATGGAGAGCAAAGAACCACCTGAAAAATGTGAAAGAATGATCAAAATGGTTTCAGTTTTCACTGGTAAACAAGTAGAGAAGAATGAAATGTCACTATCTCTGCTATTTCAGAGTAGACAGACACATGTTAAAGTGTTAAATTCACAGTAGTTACACCCCAAAGTGGTATATTTCAAGAATATTCATGTAGACTACAGGAATGTTGTATTTTTTTTCAAAGGACTAGTATGCTACAGTGTAGCCATTCAAATTTTTCTACTGGTGATCATAACGTACATTGTTATGAGAAATGAGGGTACTAGAGTCTCTTCATTTTTTATTGAATTGAATGTTTTACAAAGCTTATACAGGGATTTTTGACTGAACTCGCCTAATGTATCTGGAGTCATTTATTCATCATAGCACCTGGCTGCAGTTGTTTACAGTACACAGACAAACTCAGTGAGATCTTATTCTCTGTACTTGTTAGGATATCACTGGTACACTTTTGGCACTGAGATTTACTTTGCTGTACAAGATGTTATCACTTTGAATATTTAAGTAAAAAGACAAAACAGTGAGTGCATGTTATGTATAACAACACTTTTCAAGTGTCTTGTGAGGCAGAAGGCTTCAGACAAAGCGCCTTCACCTATCTGAGAAGTCCCATTACAGTATACCACAATAAGGCAGACCATGGAGTATCTTACTGTGATTATAAAATAGTCACATTTTTTAAAAAGTTTGAAGCATCAAGCAATTCCTTCCACTCAAAAGATAGCCAGTTATGAGTTTAGAGATCAAACAATCACTGCTGAAAATGAAAGTGATGATGTCAGTCTCATTAAGACACTGATCAGCTGTTTGCTGAGTGGTGTCCTGGATCAAAGAAAAAGCCGCCATATTATTGGTTCAGCTTTTCTTTGATCTCCATGCAGTTTCTGCCTCACCGAGGCAAAACTGCCATAAGCATTAGCCTTGTTGATGATTGATTTAGCACTGTTTCATCCATTTCAGACCACTCTGCATTGGACAGACAGTGTCACACCCATCTCAAAGCCACTTGTAGGAAGAAGTTTATGTGTGTGTGCACAGCGAACTTAAAAATGACAAGTTATGATTCCTCATACTCTGTTTAGATTGCTGATGTAGATGGCTGTTCGATTCTGATTCTTTTTTTATTTTGAAAAGTGAAAAACAGACTGCACACCATAGTGGTGTTACCACACAAAAATGTGTTTACATTCCTTAGTCAACTCCCACTGCATTGTTCCTGGACTTGGGAACGCCCCCAAAACAGTTTAGGGACTCAGGATGCAGTCAGAGGAGAGGAGACTATGACATCATGAGTGACTACACTGTTTGGGGGTGTTCATCATGTTCAGGAAGTATGCAATAAAAGTAGATCACGGATTTGAAACAAAACAAGGTTGAGTATATTACACTAATAGCATGCATTTCAGTTCTACTAAGAAAGAAAGCAGATAAAACAATCAGCAACATTAATGGATTTTGGATTTTAAGGAAGGCAAGCAGTCATAAAATGTGTGTTTTCAACTAGAAAAAAATATGATGCAAAAAGGGTTGACAGTGTCCCTTTAAAACTGGAAACATAAATTAGTTCCGCAAATATATTTTTGTGCATACTATAATTTATAATCATGTATCACTGTCTGTGTAACTGTTAGCCATCTAGGGCAGCATTGTATTGTAAACAAGCTCCCAGGCTCACTAGGCTAGCCTGTAAAAATATCTTCAAATATAATAAAATAATCCATGTATATAAACAGATATAAACTATTACTGTACATAGCACATTAATTAACCACTTCTAAGAAATACAATAATTAACAGTGCTGGCATTGCTTTTTGGTAATATTTTTATAGAGGTGTCTTTCTTGGATTAGGGTTTGTAGTATTCCTTCAGATGATAAAGTGTAGCCAAATAATTCTAAAGTCAATTTGTTAAGCTCACGTTTGGACTTATTTACTGTTATGTTTTTTCTGTGAGACTCAAGTACTTGAGGCAAAGCTAGGTCATGCATCTGTTTTAGTTTATTGCTACCAGGGTACTAGTAGTAACAGTTATAGTTTCAGGAAGGTATTGGATTTCTTCTATTTTATCTTGAGATCAAATTAAATAAAACAGTGGTATCATCTAACTGGTATCATCCATCATAGGAGCTATACGACACTGTGTTTAAGTAGTTGGAGGTACTAATTCATAATTTTCTTCTAGCACATCTAATTCTTTTCCCTTTGTTTTGCAGATATAAACAGTATTTTGGTATGATTGAATTACAAGTATTACAAATGTGTCAGTATTAAGCACATCCCTTTAGTCAAACTGTTGTGATGCAGCAGAATCTTCAAACATAAATTATGGGACTTATTCTTAAAGGGTCGACTATTGTGTGCCTGTCGCTAAATAAGGTTTGACAACAGGGCCTATACTATTAATTACTTGAAGTAGAGTCATGTGTATATTCTATTTTCTGCTTTTGCTCATGCCATTTACAGCAGAAACTTTTCAGTAGAAAAATTGTTATTCAGATACACTGGCAGCCAAAGATATGTAGTGGTATATCTGGATGTATCAATCTAAAATCTCTTTGAAATTAATGGTATTTTTGTGTTATGTAGAGGGTTTTAATGAGCTACCTTCCAATATTATTTCATCCAATGTAAAATGCTATTGTCTTTGTTACCTAGCAATGAGAAGCAGAGTGAACCAAAGACATGGGCAATAGGTAATAAAGACATCAGCATTATACACAGAATGACAAACATATCTGAGAACAGTCAATGGAATGTTCTATGTATCTGCATAGCATGTTAGGGAAAATAAAGTGAGTCTCACTATACTTTTTGATGTGTGAGTTGGCAGTTTATGTAATTTTTTTTCTTTACATGTTGAGTGTTATGTTTTGGCATTTTGTTATGATCAGCTCCACTGTCGTTCAAGTAGCTTTGTAGTTTGTTGTTCTTTGCTGAAAGTAAAGATGCCAGTGGGAATGCTGTTCAGAATTTTGGATTTTTTCCCCCCAAAAAAAAAAAATTGATTAACATTAATGAGCTTGATATTTTGATGAAGAAGAAGGCAAAGTTCAGAAATCAAAAAATATGTCTGCTCGGTATGTAGTGGGATTTCATGTAGGGATGAGTGCCTGGTATCAAGTAGCAGTTACTCTTGGAAAGTTGATGGAACTTACAGTAACACAAATAACTGCATGTGTTTGAATTCTGTCAGGTGGATGACATAGCAACTGGTCAGATAACATATTGAAGACATCACAACTGGCAATTTTTTTTATTCTTTGGCAAGGCTCACCAGGCACAAGTGCTTGTTTTTAGGAGCAACCCAGTAGCACTGGAGAGGTTAAGTGACTTTCAGACTCACACAGTATGCAAGTAGAGGTTGTGGGAATCAAGTCTAGATTTGTTGGATATACCAAGCACTTTCACGGCTTGTTCAGAATTACACAGTATTTTTATTTTTTTTTTATTTTAGTTTTTGGTGACCGGGTAAGTGCACTAGACAAATCCTGTCTATTTTCAGGCACGACCCGTGGAAGGGGGATACAGATGAATGCCAACTGACATTGAACCAGAGTAAGCTGTTGGTGGTATTTTTTAGTGAATGAAGGAAATTTGGCCAGGACACCAGGGAAATTTCCCTGCTCTGACTGCAGGGGGCTTTGCCATCTGCTGCAGAGAGTCAGTCTCTCTAGTTGGTCATGGAGCAGGACCGGGCAGAGCGTTGTGTGCTTGCTGAGCTACCTGAGTCAACTGCAGTTTCATTGGGAGTGCTTCATGTTATGGATTCTGACTCCCGTCTTTCCGAAGTACCTTCAGAGCCTGTTTCTGATCTAGTTGCTGTTTCTATATTGCCAGACATGGATTCGGGACCTGTTTTCTTACCCTACGGAAATGCTGCAAGTAAGACTGTCACTCTTTACCTCCTGGCGGGTTTCGCTTGACGCACTGAACTGAGTACTTTACTTTTTTCACCGCTCCTGAGTGCACTGGAAGGGAGTGTGGAGTCTGACGGGAGTTGTCCGGTTCCGCTGATAACCCAGAATGCTCCCGAGTCAGGTGGGGCAGGGGAACTCTCAGGGGCTGCTTCTGTGCCCGCACCGGTGATATTTCAAATGGAACACCTTAAACAGGATGGGGTTTCCACTTTTTCCTTTCATGCTTCTTAACGCATGATTACACTGACAACCCCGAAAAAAGATTGGCAGGACTCAGTTCCGGAATCTATGGAAAGGTGGTCAGTGGAGACTTCTCTCTGAGCAGCGGGCTGGCTACGCTCACCTGTCTCATGGCAGTGGACTTCGGGTTTTGCACCAATCCGTATTCCTGGAGTGCAGCTAACTCCAAAGTCCCCATTGTCCTCTTCTATACCCCCGCAGACTCTACAGGACTCTTCGGTGACGTATCAGATTTTCATTTGATACTGATTTGGAGCTACCCCAACCCTAAACTAGATTTTCCTTCACAGGCCGTACTGCCGCCCCAGGACTCTAAGCATAAGGTATCTTAATCCCCTGTTCCTTTAGGTGGTGGTCATTTGGAGACCCCCCTCCCCACTGCACCTTCCCCGGTTTCTTCTGCCAGGTCTTTAGGGGGTGAAACTGCGACTGTTTTGGGAGGTGGTATTGCTGGTGCCTCTAAAACATATGCCTCCTTTTTTAAGAAAAAGGTGTTGCCAGCTAAAAGACATAATGCTGTTCGTATTGTGTATAAAGGGGGTCTTGAAATGTTTCCTGACACGGAATATGTGGGGAAAACTTTACTGAAACAAAGTTTGCATTTTCTGGCTACTGAATTATATGCTCTTATCAACGCTCTGGAGAACGATCTTTGATGTTAGCTTTAGTTACATGCTGGGTTGGAGGCCTTTTGAATATATGGGAAGGTAAAAATACTCCACTTTGGGCCCCATTTGAAGTCATTACTCTCAAGACCTGCTCAGAAGTCTGTTACGGTTCTTTTTCAGTAATGAAGGTGTCAGTGTGACTGACTTACTTTTTTGGCTTCAGCAGCTATGTACTGTTTTGGTCCCCTGAGGCTATTTTTGATGGTGAAAACATTTGGACAGGAGGTTGGAAGTTTAGGGTAATTCTTTGGGAATTGAATGGTTCCTTACAACATTTGCTGAATTCTTTTTTTTAAGGGGGTGACCATGGTGTTTTGTTTTACCCGGGCCAACCTAAATTGTGTTATAAATGTGGTGCTCCGGACACCTTAGTGGTGTATGTGACAAAATCCATTGCTCTTTGTCTGGTAAGCTGGGTCATGTGTCCCAGCATTGCTCTGAACCTGTTTGTTGTAACCTATGTGGCCTTTTTGGTCATACCTATGGGGAATGTACCCAGGCCGCTTCTTCTAAATCTGGTTCTGGGGATTTGGAGGAGCAAAGATTAATGGTTGCAATTGCTCAACGGTCACATGTCCAGACAGGGGACTCTTCCTTGCCCTTGGACCCTCAACTTTCTTCTACCCTGTCGATGGTGCCTCCTCCCCCTGAATTCTGTTCTGAATCCCCCTCTGGTAGTTCAGAGGCCTCAGGAAGTTCCTATGTTGGTAGAGCCTGCGGAACCCCCTCCTGTACCTTTGGGCCCTCCTTTGCAGGAACCAAGGACTTTGCTTGTTACTTCTTCTCCCGATATGCCACCTCCACCTCCTCCTCCAGTCCTGGCCATTGATCCTGAACAACGGGTAACGCGCCGCCGGAGCTGGAGACAGCCTGCCCCCAAGGTTCACAAAATTTCAGAAACTCAGACTTCTAATCATGTTCAACCTCTACTTTTAGACACTGATTTGTTGGAGACAAACTCCAAGTTTCTTCGGAGGGTTCTAGGTGCAGATCCTGGCTCTGATGCTGAAACCAGTGTGTTGGGTGAGCAGGTAGTGGGCCCCTGAAAGGAAAACCTACCTTTAAAGGGAGGAAGACACGGACCTCTGGTAAAACTAAATTATTTAAACCCCTTAATTTTTTTTTTTTCATGAATCTTCTTGCCCAGCTAATTTTTTGACTATTAATGTTAATAGCATTAAAATCCAAAGAAGCGTGGTGGTGTCTTTTCCACCTAATGTCCATCCCTGTGGATGTTCATTTTCTACAGGATACAGATTACACACTGCTCTAGAGGTTCGCCATGCTAAAAGTGGCTGGTATAAGGGTCCTTCTTACTGGTCTATTGGTCAGGGTGCCTGTACGGGGGTTGGAATTTTGTCTAAATTACCTTTCCAGCTCATAAAGCTGATTGATTTAGTGCCGGGAAGGGTTCTTTTGTTGGATGTTAAGCTACGTAATACTTATTTTCGCCTTATTAATATTTATGCCCCACAAAAGAAAGCAGACAGGGTGGACATTTTTTCCAGCTTCGCCTTTCCTTTTTCGCACAACCTGTGCTTTGGGGCGGTGACTTCAATTGCGGTCTTACGCCTCATGAACGTGGTGGTGGCACCTCTACTAAAAAAATTTTTGTGATATGTTGGCTTTGCAGTCTACAGTCGATTAGCTCATTTGAAAGATGTTTATAAATCATTTCACTCTAAGGGGCTCCTACTTTCAGCTGGGTACACATGCTACCGCATTGATTTCTTCTTTCTCAGTGACGGGTTCCTGTACTTGATGCCCAAGTAGATTCAGTGGCATATTCTGACCATAATGCCCTTTCAGTGGTAGTAGGTGATGTCTCCTTCTGGCCCTGGTCTTTGGAAGTTCAATACATTATTACTCTCCGGGGGTTCCCTGTCCCAACAAATATTATATTTAATAGGTGGAAAAAACTCTATTTCAGTTATTTGATAATCCTTTTCTTTGGTGGGATAGTTTAAAATCTGATTTACGACTGTTTTTATTAAGTGAGAGCAAATATCTATCGGATTTGGAGAAGGTGAAATATCAGACACTCAGACAGCAGTTGCAGCAATTGATGAGTTTGGCATATACTACCACACATGATTATGGAGATCAGATTCATTTCATTAAACAACAAATGCAAGAATTTCATGAGAAGCAACTGGCATCTTTGACTATCCAACAGCGTTTTGGGACAGAGGGGTCTTTTGCGGAGGTCTATCCTTTTCTGAGCTGTTCTTCCCTCTTTAAGCATAAAACCATGTCTGCTGTCTGGGATTCTGATATGGTGACTGTTACGAAACAATCAGATATTATGTCAGTTGTGTCTAAACATTTAGGACGGCAGTTTGATACGCAGTGTACTGACACTGCTGCTTTTTCTCATTGGTTTTCTTTTTTGAATATTCCTGCCCTTTCTGGATCTGCAATCACTGCCCTTACCTCTGTTATTTCTCTTATGGAGGTTCTGGAAGCAGTGGCTGCATTGCCCAAACGAAAGGTACCGGGTCTAGATGGTCTTCCATCCAAATTATATGCCCTACTTATTCCACATATTTATAAAGAATTGGTGCAAGTTTATACTTTTATGTTACAGGAGAGTTATTTTCCCATTCACACAACTTTGGGGGTTGTAATCCTGCTGTATAAAAAAGGGGATAAGGAACATTTGGAAAATTGGAGACCGATTTGCTTGTTAAATGTAGATTTTAAAATTCTTATGAAGATATTAGCCCTACATTTATCTAAGGTCAGCTGTGTGTTATTTCCTGTACACAATCTTGTGCTGTTCCGGCAGGTAATTACGGACCAACTTATTGTATTAAGGAAATTTTTGAATCTGGCTCCTTTCCTTCTACTTCTGGATTAGTGGTGTCTTTGGACTAACGGAAGGCTTTTGATTCTGTGGAATTTGACTTTTTATGGCAAACTCTTTACAGATATGGTATTCCTGTTTCATTTATTACTTGGTTACAGGCTATTTATCGTTGTCTTTTTGTCAAACCTCTGGTGAATGGCTTTTTGGGGCCTATTGGTTCCGGTGAAACATGGTGTTCGTCAGGGGTGTCCATTAGCCCTTAGTTATTTGCTTTTTGTATTGACCCTTTACTTCGGTTATTGAATGATGTCCGCTTTTTCACACCGGTTAGGCTCTAAGGTCATCCTGCCGCTTGGACTGCTGCCGCATATGCGGATGATCTTTGTCTATTCCTAAAGTCAGAGACGGATTTGAATAGGGCTTTAGAGTTTTGTACTTTTTATGGTAATGCTTCTGGCATACACCTGAATAAAGATAAAAGTGTCCTCAAATGTTTAGGGTTTGAAGTTTCTACCACTCATATGGCTGGTATACCAGTCACGAAGGGTCCTATCTCTATTTTAGGGATTGCATTTGATACTGGTAGACAGGATTTAGTTAATGGGATTTAAAATTTACACGGGGGAAGGCTTTGGTAGAAGGTTGGAATAAGTGTACTATGGGTAAACTTAAACGTTTATACATGATTAGGACTTATTTGTTGCCTTTATTTTTATATGTGAGCATGATTTTTCCCCCTCCTAAACAGCGTGATGCTACTCTTTCTGGTTTATTTTTTCAAGCACTATGGGGTAGTAGATTGAATCCAATTAAACACAATATATTATATCTTAAGGTGGTGGATGGTGGATTGAATATGATAAATCCAACTCTATTTTTGTTTATCCAATTTTTGTTTGCAAATATTTATCCCATTTGTAGTGGGCGGCCTACTAGTTGGTCACCTTTGTTTAAAAACCGTATGCGGGCATGGTATGATGGTTGGGTTTTTGATTCCCTGAAAGTTTTCAAATCAGTTTCTTTTTCCTCTGATTATTATAGATTTATTTTTGTGCGCCTTAAACGTTGGGGCATTACCTCTCACTTATTTTGCATTATTCAAAGAAATTGATGTATTCAATGGTACAGGACAAACATTTTATTGACCCCATTACTTTACCTTTATGCCCACCATCTTTGACATCTGATGTTATGCGATTGTTTCATAACACCGAGTGCCTTGCAAATTTCAAGATGTTTTATGGCTTTGTTGCCACGGAAAGTTAAATGTTAAGTCTAATCAAAAACATAAAGCTTTGGATGACAGATTCTGTAGCAGGCCTCAGTGTGTGGCACTATATGAAACTATGTCTTATTTATTTTTATGTGTTCCTTTATTCAGTCCTTTTGGTCCTATGTGGCTCTTTGTTGGAATATGTTTCCATTTCAGAACCTTTCTTATGAGTCTCTGATGTACAGTACTTATGGTAGAGAGTGGTCTTCTTGGGACTCTAGTACCTTATCTGTGCTGTTTTTTATTCTTAAATGGTATATTTGGAATGCTCATTGTTTGTTCACACTACAACAGAAACTGTTGACATATGATGATATTGTGGGGAATGTTTGTAAGGAAATGCACTGTTTGTACCATAAGGAAAAGGCTTTCCAAACTGCTCAGTATATTCGAACTGTATGGCGTAATCTTCCTTGGAATACTGATTCCGATGTTCCAGTTACATGACTTGTGATTTTGTTTGTTTTCTCTTGTTTTTGTTTATATTTTTTGAAGTGATGTTGTACAATACTTAATAAAAACAATATTCCCCTACTCATTTTGATAAGTGCCTTGGGATCTTTAACATCCACCTGAGCTACCACCAGTCCAGGCAGATGGGACCTTGGTTTAACATCTCATCTGAAAGATGGCACCTCAGAAGTGTAGCACCCCTCTCATGCTGCATTACAGTGTCATTATTGGGATATTAACCCAAGTGCCAGATGTGGGAACTGAACCCACAGCTCTCTGATCTCCTGGCCTCAGAGACGAGTGTGCTACCTACTGAGCCACTGACACTGACATATGCCAGTAAAGGTTGTGGGAATTAAGCCCAGACCTGCTGAATGTACCAAGTTCTTTAACGGCTTATTCAGAATCACACACTATGCCAGTAGAGGTTGTGGGAATCAAGCCCAGGTCTGCTGGATGTACCAAGCTCTTTCACGGCTTGCTCAGAATTACATAATATGCCAGTAGAGGTTGTGGGAATCAAGCCAACATCTGCTAGATGTACCAAGCTCTTTCATGGCTTGTTTCTTCAACCTCTAGGCTATACTGTCACCCAGACTTTGTCATGTTTTTTTCCCCAGTAGTGATATCACAACGCAAACCACTCTAGATTTATTTTTCCTAATACAGTATGCATGTAAATATATCACTACTTTTATTGCTACTTATCTCTGCTTGCCCATGCACTGTCATATTTCAAGTTTTGCCCCTACTGTGTCAGCTTTTATTTTTTGTATGGATAGATTTTCTTATGTGGGTAACGACTGCCACCATGGTAATCCTTGGATGTGGGTTTTTGTCTGTATTTCTGTGTGCAATAATATTATTATTATACAGTATACTCCCATGTTTAACTAGTTTTTTGAGCTGTCTTCCATTTTATTTTACCTGCTTTCTCATAGTTTCAAATATTATGGGCATATCTAATAATAAGTCTTCATCTCATCTTAGAGCATGTTTCTGCATGATGAAGCAATTGGTGGGGTATCAATGATTTGTAGCCTTGTTAATTATAAGTTTAAGAAGCTCAGAAGTGAAGAAAAAAGAACACACAGTAACACAGCTAAATTTTTAGCATTCTTCCATAGTTTTCTTAGAGTTAAAATATTCTTTTAGTGGCGCCTGGCATTAATTATACTCCATAACTGAAGCCTAGGGTCATATTTTTAAATTGCCACTTGAAGTTGTCATATATATATATATATATATATATATATCATAGTTTTTCTGGTTTTTTTTAGTTTGGGAATAACTCAAAGATTTGGAAAGATTAATAACAGAGCAGCCCTTTTGATTGTAACCATATGCTACCGTATTTCAGACTGTTTGTCTTACAACTAGAACATATGAATATTAGATTTCAAGATGAGGAAGTAGTCTGATATGTCCATCGTGACCGTCCTTATCTCTCAGTAATTATAACAACTGAGATCGACCTCCCTCAAGTATCTGTATAAGCCTGGTTCGAAGGCATACAGACTTCTTGCATTTACAAAAAGTCAGGATGGAAGGCCATTCCACTCCCCACCACCCTTAGCATGACAAAATACTTCATTCTATCCCCCTAAACTGATTATCCTGAAGCTAGAAGCTGTGTCCCTTAATTATTTTATTTGCCACTTTAAGATCACTGGCTGTGCTTTACCTCAAATTGTAGTCCTGTAACATCTGCCGGAGAATAGGGGGCCCTAAAAGCCTCAACATAGGGCTGCATGGAGTGAGATAACCTGCCTGCGAACCCAACTGCACAGTACTAAATGGTATGGTACTCCTTCTCCATTTCACCAATACAAGGCAGATGCACCCCTACCCCAGAGGAATACTGGACCACGGGGACAGTGGGAGGTAAGAAATGGCAGCAGGACCTAGAAAATATACTATAGCAATCCATTGCCAATACAAACAGCAAACAAGTATCTACCTCTAGCTTCGGTCTCTGGCAAAGAGGCAGAGGGGGATATGGACCAGCATAAATCCAAGCTCACTGCAGCACTGAATAACACCACCACCTTAAAAAGTAAAGAGAAAAAAATTAAAAAACTCATCATCATCATTGGGTACTCCTTGATTCATGGGTTGGATCACCACCTAAAGCAGAATTGGCAGACAAACATGCTAGTCAGATGCCTCCTGGGGGCATCAGCATGGAGGGACACAAATTGCATTGTCAAATTAATAAACAAGGAACAAGGTGACACTAATGTCCTGATCCACCTAGGGACAAATGACCTCACCAGCAACTCAGTGGATGAGATCAAGCAGCACCTAACCAAATTAGGGGAAGAGTTGGCTCCTGGTTCATCCAACCTTGCCTTTTCTAAGGCTCTGCCTGCATGGGAAAAGCAGGAATCTGCCAGAAATTCAGAGAAAAGGAAAGAGGTGAACTCAACCTCTGGCTGAGACTGGTGCCACACAAAAGGTTTCCTCATCGGAAACTGGCAGGACTTCTGGGAGAGGGAGTTATTTAAGTTCCACCTGACAAAGGAGAAGGTTAGGGCACTGGCTCAAAAATTTGACGTTCACATGGACCATTTAAACTAGCCAATGGGGAGACGGTAGCAGAACCCATGTCCAATCACAGAGAACTAGTAGTCTCTCCCCTATCAGCTAACAATACAATTAAAAAACAGAATTGCGAGAGTAACACAGAGGTAAGACAAGCTATAACTCCAAAAGGGTCCAAAAGTGACTACAATAGAGGTGCAAACAAAATACAGCAGGGTGGGGGAAATTGGGGCAGCAAATGGTAATATAAAGAGTTGGAAGGCAATGTGCACAAATGCGAGCAGTCTTGCAAAACAAAATCCCAGACCTTACTGCCACAAAAGCGGAGGCAGGACTGGACTTGAGTTATGGTAACTGAAACTTGGTTCAGTGATCACCATACCTGGGAAAACAACTATCCCAGATTATAGCCTACTTCAAAAGGACCACAAGGGAAAAAAGGGGGGAGGGGTAGCAATTTACATACGGGAGGATATAAACATCACAGAAATACAGGGGGAACAAGGAGATGCAAAAGCCCTGTGGATCACAATTGGGGCTGGTAACGAGGCACCTATCCGGGTTGGAGTGGTCAACAGACCCCATTCTCAGGAGGAGGCAAAGGACAAGGAAATCCTATAGTCTATTAAAGGCTATCAGACAAAGGGGACATAGTACTGGTGGGGGATTTCAATTTGCCAGACATTAACTGGAGCTCCCTCTCAGCTGCATCTGAAAGAAGCAGAGAGTTCCTGGTCACACTCAAGGGGCAGGACTTTACCAGCTAGTGAAATCTCCCACAAGGGAGGAAGCAGTACTGGACTTTGTGTTTACAACCATAACAGGGTGATAGACGTCAGAGTCGGAAACCATCTAGGAACAAATGACCATCACACTGTATGGTTTATAGTAAACAAATTTGAGGACACCAGACACACAAAACTAAAAGTCCTTGACTTCAGGAAAGCAGACTTCAATAAGAAGAGAAACTGTCTAAGAGAAAATTTATACAGACTAGCAGGAATGGATGTGGCAGAATACTGGGACAGGCTAAAAAGGGCATTAACTTTAGTCACATTACAGTGCACCAGACAGATCAGTAAATAAAAGCAGTGAAGAAACAGACTTTGGTTCTCCAAGGAAGTGGCAACCAAAGTGAGGGAAAAAAGAAAAGCATTCAAAGAGTACAAGGACTCAAAGAAGGGCAGTGATAGAATATGGTACAAAGAAAAACTGAAAGAAAAAAAGAGGGCAATAAGGATTGCAAAAGCTCAGACAGAAAGAGACTGCATAGGGAATAAACAAGGAAAACAAAACCTTCTACAGCTACATAAGAGAGAAAAGGAAGAACAGGGGAGATATTAGAATTGCTAAAAGAGACAGGCAGCTAACAGAGAAGGATGGAGAGAAGGCAGAGGTACTGAATGAGTACTTCTGCTCAGTCTTCACAAAGGAAGAAAAGGGAAACATAACTTCATTAGGTAAAAAACCTAGCTATTCAGTTGGGTTGGACACGAGTCCCTTCACAGACGAAAGAGTTCTGGAAGGTCTCAACAAGTTGAGGGTGGAAAAAGCTATGGGAACAGATGACATACACCCAAGAATTCTTAGGGAGCTTGGGGTAGAACTGGCAGCACCACTAGCAAAACTCTTCACCATGTCATCGGAAACCAGGGAGATGCAAGAGGACTGGAAAAGAACTACATTAGTGCCACTGCACAAGAGAGGTAGCAAAGAAGAACCAGGGAACTACTTCCCAGTTAGCTTCCACTGCACACCCTTGGAGTACCAGCTGTTGTGCGCCCAATTATTAGGGCACCAAACCTGAAAGTCGTCACCCCCCCAGAGTTACAATCCTAAGTAAGGGGGAGTGCAGGGGGGCAGTCTCCCCTGCATGAATCCCGATAGATGACTTGCAGGTTTGGTGCCCTAATGATGGGGTGCACAACAGCCGGTGCATTCTGAGGGTGGAACCATTAGCTTCACATTGGTGATGGGAAAACTGATGGAATCCCTACTAAAGGAAAGGATACTAGCATTTTTAGAAGCAAGTGATCAATTAGATCCAAAACAACATGAATTCACAGTAGGAAGGTCCTGCCAAACAAACCTGGTCAATTTTTTCGACTGGGTCATTAAGGTGGTAGATCCGGGGGGCAGTTGATTTAGTCTACCTGAACTTCAGCAAGGCCTTTGACTCTGTGCCACACAGTAGGTTGGTCAGTAAATTAGGACACATTGGAATGGGGCATAAAATAACTTCCTGGGTGCAAAATTGGCTAAGTGGGAGGATCTAGAGAGTTCTAGAAAATGGTACCTCCTCAGAAGAGGGCATGGTCACCAGTAGAGTGCCAGAGGGATCAGTGCTGGAACCAATCCTCTTCAATGTATTCATCAGTGACCTTGCTGATGGCCTGGAGGGCAAGGTGTGCCTTTTTGTGGATGACATGAAGACCTGCAACAGAGTACTGTAGATACACCTGATGGAGCACAGAGACTGGAGTCTGAAGTCAGGAAACTAGAGGGCTGGTCAAATAACTGGCAGTTGAAATTCAGTGCCAAGAAATGCAAGCTCATGCACCTGGAAAACCGTAACCCGGGGACAGTGTGCTTAATGGCAGAGGAGCAACTAATGTCTACAAACCAAGAACGTAATTTAGGGGTCATCATTTCTGATGACATGAAGGTAAGCAAACAATGTGAAAAGGCTTCTCTAAAGGCTAGTTGAATTCTGAGTTGCATAGGGAGAGGTATAACTAGCAGAAAAAAGGAGGTAATCATGCCACTGTGTAGATCACTTGTGAGGCCTCACCTGGAGTACTGCATCCAGTTTTGGAGACTGCACCACATGGGAGACAGAGATCGATTGTAATCAGTGCAGAGAAGGGCATCAAAGATGGTGCAGGGTATGCATCAAAAACCATATGAGGCAAGGCTACATGGTCAAAATATGTACTCCCTGGAACAATGCAGGGATGGGGGGGCATGATAGAGATATTCAAATATGTGAAATGTGTCAACAAGGTTCAGATACAGAACCTTTTTCAGGTGAACACCTCTACCAGTAGTTGAAGACATGACATGCACCTCAAAGGAGGCAGGTTCAGGAGCAATGGGAGAAAGTACTTCTTTACAGAGTGGGTGTGGACACGTGGAACAGCCTATCCCAGGGAGTTGCGAGTGCAAAGACAGTAAGGGAATTTAAACTAGCATGGGACAGGCATAGTGGTATTCTCAAAATAAAGCAAACTAGGGGAGGGGTAGAGAAAACAAAAGGTCAGACTAGATGGATCTTGAGGTCCCCATCTGCAGACACATTCTATTTCTATGTTTCTATCTTGTATTTAGAGGTGATGGGAAAGTTTTCTGCCTTTAGTTTCATGTACAATAAAGACTGGAAACCTTGATTGACTTGTGTGTGTAGTTTATGCATCTATTTTGCTAATTTCTCAGTGTTTTGTTCAGTACATTAACAGTTCTGAATGCTCACACTGTCTCCGAAACTGTATTTAACTTTTTTCCCTTGAAAGTTACCACTTTGCACTGTCTGTTCTAGGATGACGAAACAGACTTGAATTACCATGTTGTCAGGCTGCCTTACTGATTTCAGTGACCAGTACGTAAGAATTGTCTGATCGGTTAGCCATAACTTTTTCAGAATTTTGGTAGTTTCCTGTATTAATTTGTTCACACTAATTTTATAACCTCCAATAAATATGTTTACCTGCTTTACTGTCACAATCTACTGAAATGGCCATAATGGTTATTCTGTACACTGTGTATAATTACTATTTGTCTCCTTGGTACAGAACTGTTACAGTTGTATCTGTAATTGCAATATTTTCTGTAATGTTTCTGTTTTCTGTCAGAGTGCTTTCTCAATGTTTTGTAATGATCTTTCAATGTGGTAGTGTTGTATACAACTATAGCTAAGCTATCATTGTCATGGTAGGAAAAATAAACGGAGATAGCAAGTTTGCAGACTTTTGAACCTATCACTATTGTTGCCACATTCTACATGTGTTTGATGTTGCTTGCCGGATGTTTATTGACTTCATTCCAGTGTAGACTTGTTCATACCCTCCCCATGCTATCCATGTATCTAGCACTCCCAGTGTTAGTAGCTGCACTCAATCCCACACCCACCCTGAAGCGATGACTGCATCGTGCCCCTTCATTTTCCTCATTGTCGGTGGCACTGATCTTATTTTTCTCTCTCCCCATTTGTGGTTACCTTTCATCTCATTTTTAAGAGATTTTACTACTACTACTTGCACACCTGACAGCTACTCCATTCCTTTCCAAAAGACTTTCAATCTTCGTAGCACTCCTACTGCTGCTGCTACCTTTGCAGCTTCTTCTTCAGCATAGAAAGTAAAGTCTTGGCCTAATAGAACTCATCATAGGACATCTAATCCAACACCAGTGTCTGTCCCTTCCTTGTTCCACTCACAGCCACTTGGTTTTTGACTATTAGCCACTATCTACTATTTATTCCCATCCGATAACATTGCCGACATCATCACTCCAGGCATGGGTGTTCACAACATCTGTACTGTAAAATACGCACCGGTTAGATAGTGGCGACTCATCCTAATAATAATAATAATAAATTTTATTTCTAAAGCGCCTTTCAAGTTTTCAAGGTGCTGTACAAGCATAATAAAACACAGATAAAACTTCAGTCTCACAATAATACAACACAATCAATAATCCAAGAAGGCAGACTGATACAAATGAGTTATTAAATCCCTCTTAAATTCCTAATGCAGCCTTGCATGCCCTCCATCCATGTATGCATTGCATCATACAGTATTAGTGCTTTGCAAGTGCACATGCTCCACAGATGAGTATCCTGCTTTGGTCAGCTATGTTCAGTTTCCATGTGATGCTGATTCTCGCACTTTATGGCTTGATGAAGACTGGTAGGGGAAACTGCATTTAAATTGGAGCACTCACTGGCACATGCAGTCAGTGGTCCAAAAGGATGACAGAAATTATGATTTCCTCTGCCCACACTTTGAATCCCCAACTGAGTGCACACAGGAATCACAAAGTGTACTTCAATAATACCACAGAACGTAATTATGACCCCCCTACTCAATAGCATTTATCTGACAAAGACAAAATAAAAACACTATGCCCCTGAGCTTTCAGCATATGTAACTATGAGTTGTACTAAATGCAGACTAACCACGTGGCTAGTTGACCCACACCTTTTCTGGTCCCTGCCCGTGAGTTTGAAATTTATTCCCTGGTTGATAGTGGAGCTTACCATTTACTGAGTCCATGCCAGTGTTTTCTGAAAATAGTATCTGGTGGCTGGTGGACACTTCTCCCTCCTGAACACATGCTTGTAATTGTAAAATAAACATTCTTACCTGGTGGCAAGTGACCCACCCCCGCCACCCAACAAAAACACTAGTCAGATACTTCATCTACCATACACTTCTATCTCCACACACACCACAACCCCCACACCTCAACTGCGAATGTGCAACAAGCACAGTCCACCTCTCAATCAATCATGGCATGTCAACAGACTAAAATGTCACTGAATGAATCAGAATGTTCTTATGCAGTACACACTCATTCATTCAGTGACAACACAATCTGGCGACAGCATTTGTGGAAAGAGGTAGGCTTTGCCGGTCACCCAAAATAATGTTGGGGTGTATTGGTGGGGGTTGTGGAGAGGAGGAGGAGGGTTCTGCTGGGGTCAGATGGGTTGCAGTGTACATTAGCCACTATGTAATATTGTGGCTTTTAAAATTACAGGCTTACTTTTGTGAGGGGTGTGAGTCTACTAACCTCCTGGGATTCATTTTAAAAACTCTGACGTGGGTTTGGGAGGAAACACAGGCATTGACTCAAAAGAGGTCAGACCACTAGCCAATAGGGATTAATTTTACAACAGGCATGGGTTCGAGATGGGGAGATGGACCAATAGGCACTGGGAAATATTAAAATTAAGGCATGGATTCTAGCGTGGGGAGGGTTCTCTAGACAACAGGGAATAATTTGTATTTTATGTCTGGTGGTGATAGTGTGTGTGGGTGGGCTGATTAAATACACTGAAGACACATGTCACTTACTACTAAAATTGTATAACTGGACACCATTATGTTTGTGTTGGTTCTGTATCTGGAGGATCATAGGTCAATTGACAACAGTTGCTTACCAGGTGGCTGGGACGCAGGTGCTTCTGAAGGCTGTATATGCAAACTGTGGCAACTTATTCCATCTCTTCCTACTGCCATTAACTAAACAGTTAATAGCATACTCCCTCTGGGAAAATTCTTGAGCCACCTCTTCACCTCTTCCCCCTTCAAACCACTAACACACAGATCTTGACAAGCCTATTCCGACAGTTATGAAGTCTGTGTACAGTCTGGTGATAAATTATAGAATTAAAAATAAAGCGGAAAAAAAATGTATTAGTTGAAAATAAACTTTTTTTGTCTCTTCCTCTTCTCTCCAACTCCCCCCCAACTGCTATTACAATCTACACAAACCCAAAGAATGAGAATTGTCACAAACATACATCAATAAGTGAATTCCTAACACTTTTTGTTTTCAGTACCCCCAAACTGTCAAAAAAAAAAAAGAAGCTTGAAACAAATGAATACAATACTCCACAAAAAAATTACATCTCCTCTTAGTCTGACAGTTCATTTCGTCTGAGTTTCAGCATTCAGTAAATACCGACAAACATCACTGATTATAAAAAAAGGAATTAAAACCAAATAGAGAAATTTTGCACATTAAATTATCTAGCACCCCTTCACTGTTTTACCAGGCCATGTCAAAAACGAGTTTGCTTGTGATGATTGTTGTTCTGTTGATGAATCAATGACAGCTGAAAATTCATCAGCATGGTCACCAGCAGCAACCGGCCCTGTTTTTCTAACAGCTATGGGTTCATACATATAAGGCTGCACTACTCAATTTGAGGCATAAAAAACATACTGCTCCCCACTCTCTTCACTTTCTGAGCAGGAGTCAGTGATGTCCTCATCATGGAAAGTATGACCATCAGGCAAAGCTTCCTGTAAATGGGCAGACTTCAATGACAGGAATTAGAATCTTTGACGTAATTTGTAATGAGATTGCACATGCAAACTGAGAAAGGAAATAGCTGGCTGGTGATTGTTGGTGCCCAATTAACAAAGTGCAAAAATTGAAGGTAGGAGGTGATTTTCACACACAGCAGATTGTTTGTCAACCTTATAATGTTCACCGATAGCCAAGCATTTAATTAAAAGGGATTTTATGCATTTTCTTCTCCTATCTCCTTTACGTAATAATATTCTAATATCAAAATATCCTTAAGTCTTCTGTACTCCACATTGAACTGTACCAATATCTCTAATCTATCTTAATATAATGTTCTCTCATCTGAACCCTCTCTGTCTATACCATGTCTTTTTCTGAGTATGGTGCCCAGAACTGGCAGCATTATTCCATGTGCAGTCTCACCAGAGACCTGTCCTGTGGGATTATTGTCTCCCTTCCCCTTATATGAACAGTTCTCCTGATGCACCCCATCATTTGTTTTGCTTTCTTTGCCAACTCTTTGCATTGCAATATATGTTTGAAATCCCTTGTTATATGAACACTTGGATCTCCTTCTTCTTCAGTTACACTTTGTGTTTCTCATTTAGGAACAAATCTGTTTTCTACCTATAGGTGCATGGCTGTGTATTTGTTTACACTGAACTTTATTTTCCATTTTCCACTTAATTTGCTACCCTACTGAGATCTCTTTTGGGTGCTTCTGCTTCTTCTACAGTTCTCACTGATCTGCCCAGTTTTAGATCATCTGCTAATTTCTGGCATTCAGTTTTCATGTCCTTTGTCAAGACCACCTAAGTAAACATTGAGTAGAATTGGACCAAGCTCAAAGCCATGCAGAACCCAACTGGACAAGTCCCCCTCTACAAATGATAACCTATTGGTCTTTCACCTCTGTTTTCTGTCCTTGAACTATTCACTAATCCATTTAATAGTTCTGTCCTTTTTTCCCAGAGTACAACTTATTTATTAGCTCAGTATGTGTAAAAGGATGGAAGGCCTTGCTGAAACTCAAATAAATGAACATCCTTTGAAACTCCCCATCCAGGTTATCATTTACCAGTCAATAAAAACTCCATAGGTTAGTCATGCAAGCTCTCCCCTTAGTTGACATGTGTTGTTTCTTATTACTTGTACCTTCTGAGTTAGGTGATTATCTATTTTTATTTTATTTATTTATTCTTTTGGTAACTGGTTAAGGCTCACTAGGCACAAGTGCCTGTTTTCAGTGGTGACTCGGGAGCACTGGGTTGGTTATGTGACTTGCCCAGAGTCACACAGTATGCAAGTGGAGGTTGTGGGACTCAGTCCCAGGTCTGCCTGATATACCAAGCTCATTCACAGCTCATTACTCTAACCTCTAGGCTATACTGCCAGCTATTATTAGGAGATTTTCAGTTTTTTCCTTTCTGAAGGATTCAATCATCTTATCAACTAATGATGTTAGGCTAATGGGCCTATACTTCCTCATATGTCCTTTACTCCCTTTCATCTGTAGTGGTATTACTACTACCTCCCTCTACTCTTTTGGTACTATACCGTCAGACAATTTCTTGTTAAAGATGCCTATTAATAATCCTGCTATCTCAGACACTGTCTCTTTTAAAACTCTTTGATCGATGTAAATCAACTGCTCTTGCTGAATTAAGGCCTGATCCACAGAAGTTCTGGCAGGTTTACATGGCTGCATGGCAGAAGTATGTAGGCACTTATGTGCCAAAGTCACAGAAGCTAAAGCGAAGCATGCCCACAGAGCACTATATGGAAGGGATGTGCTCTTTCTGCTGTATAGGTCACTGATTTGGCCTCACCTGAAGTACTGTGTGCAGTTTTGGAATTTGCATTTGAAGAAGGAGAGGTAGAGGGCAGAAGCAGTGCAGATGAGGTTAAACAAGAAACTCCAGGGGCAGCAGAAAAGGGCTTACAAAGAGAGGTTAACAGATCTGAACATGTATACATGCTATTCAAGAAGGGAAAGAGCTAATGTGATCAAAACATACAAATACCCCCATGGATTAAATAAAGTGGATAGTGGCAAATTGCTCAGACTGAGTAGGAACCCAGGCACCAGGGGCAACCTCATCATGTGGTGGGAAGCAAGTTTAGAACAGATAACAGGAGGCATTTTTTTACTTAGAGGGTGTTGGAAGGGTTCAATAGGCTGCCAGGGGGGAGGTAGTTTGTGTGAAATAAGTGGTGTCTGTGTATGCTTGTTGACAGATGACACAAAACTTTGCAACAGTGTAGACTCCGGGAGGAGTGGAAAAGATGAGAAGTGATCTAGAAAAGTTGAGAGAATGGTCAAGGACTTGGCAGCTGGGTTTTAATGCAAAGAAGTGCAAATTAATGTACTTGGGGATTAAAAACCCAGGGGAAATATACCAACTGGGAGGAGAGGTATTAACAGGTACAAATCAGGAAAGAGACCTGAGGGTGATAATTTCTTATGACCCAAAGGTAGCGAAGCAGTGTGACAAAGCAGTGGGGAAGGCTGGAAGGATGCTGGGTTGCATAGAAAGGGGAATTGCCAGCAGAAGGAGGGAGGTAATAATACCCCTATACAGATCACTGGTTAGGCTGCACCTCAAGTACTGTGTACAGTTCTGGAGGCCCCACCTCCATAAAGGTATAGAGAGGGTGGAGGCAATACAAAGGAGGGCAACCAAAATGGTGCATGGCCTACATCAAAAGCCCTGTAGGGTAAGGCTGAAGGAACTTAACATGCACTCCCTGGAGGAAAGGAGGAAAGGGAATATAGTAGAGACATTTAAATACCTCACAGGCAAAAACAAGGTACAGGAGGAAAGCATTTTCCACAGAAAAAGGTGCTCAAGGACAAGGGTCATGCTATGAAGTTACAAGGGGAGGCTCAGAGGAAATGTGAGGAAGTACTTCTTCACAGAGAGTGATGTACTCATGGAACAGCTTGCCAGTGGAGGTAGTAGTGGCAGAAACAGTGGGTTTAAGGATGCATGTGATAGACATGGAGGTATCTTAGTGGTGGTGGTGGGGAGAAGACTGGAGACCATGTAGGGTCTGTGGCGACACTATAGGTAGGAAAAATAGGGAAGACTAGGTGGGACATCAGGTCCTTATCTGTCAACAGATTCTGTTTCTATGTTTCTATGTGTGATTTTAAAGAGAGTGGGAAAGATGCAAGGGCTAGGTAAAGACCCTAGTGGAAAGATAGGGGGAGAGAGGAGCCTCTAGGGTTCTTACATTCAGCATTAGTTTAGTAGGAATGGGCAGACATAATGGATCAATGGTCCTTTTTCTGCTGACAGATTCTATGTTTCTATAAAATACAGACAAGTCTGCACTTCCTGCCAGCACACTAGCAGCCAGGAGTGTTTTCACACATATGCACCTTTTATCTGGGCCAGTAAGAGATCCACTACATGAGATAGGCTTTGTCACACTTGGAACACAGGCCCTGACAGCATGCAAATTGAATGGCTGCAGTAACATCAAGAGGCCGACCAAAGAGTGTAAGCTTATACTTTGATCCACAGGTATGCCTGTATATAGTAAAACCGCTTCATCCAAGTACCCGATATATGCAACAACCCACGTGCACATGTTTAGTTAGCTGAATGCTGTTTCAGTCAGCCCACACCATATGACACTCAGACAATGTACACTCTGCACATGCTACGAAATGCACAGATCCAGTAAAGTATGTCTAAAATATATTTATTCTGCTCAGAGATACTTGTCAGTAAGACATCTATGTTTTATTTTGGTCGAATTTAACAGGCAGTAACTGGGCTCATAGATGTTTTCTCTGGTCTCTGAGATGCATCACACCAGGGCCCTGCACACACTCACACGCACACAGGCATGCATGCATGCACGCATGCACATACACACACACCACCGAGGAATAGCTATACCACCCATTGTGTTAACGCTAGAGAATGAGAATGACACGAGCCCAGTCCCATGCCTGTTGCACTCCCCTCATGTTGATCCTTTTGGTATTTCTTTATTTTTTGGCATGCAGTTTGAGCTGTGGGCCTGTCCATATCTCACAACACTCATCTGGTCCTGGCTAGTCTTTGGGTGTCTCTGTCAAGGGTGGAGTCATAGTCTCCCAGCATTGCTATGGAAGCTTTCTCCGTGGCACACTGTCAGCTGTCTCTGAATCACTGTGGTGTTGGCCACTCACAAGTTAGCCTGCAACAATGGGTGAAGTTGGCTGTCACTATAAGGGATGCACACAAATGTGACTACACAGAATGCATAGCATGGCAGCAACATATACTCACCTGTGGAGCACTATGACCCTCCAGTACACCCCAACCTGATTCTGATGCCCATGGTCATTGTGAATGAGGGTGACTGGCAGAAGAAGACTAGATACTAGTCTTGACTTTGTCACCTCTGACTTCCTAGTCTTGCAGGTGAATAAATGTAGTGAACAACATGCACCACAATCCCAGGGGGACACACCCACAATCCACACACCCCATTGGACAGGGGTGTGATCAGTGCATTCTGCTCTTAAATGGAACAGACTGTTCAGGGGTTGCATTGACTTGCAGACTGGTAAATGTGCTGCAAAATACTCTGAACTGTGTCTGCATAGCCACACATAAGCACTGTCACCATGTACCAAACCACACAGATGCCCTCCATTGGGAACCATCATGTCTCTAGCACATAGACACTAAGGGGTAGGGCATTAAACAACAACAAGCCTTGTATGTGGCACAGGTCATTCGGTTAACTTTCTTACTGTGAAGGCAGGAAACAGTATATGTGGAGTGATCCTATTGCTTTTGGTCAGCAGCAAGCCCATAGGCAGTGATGGGGACAGCTGAAATAGAGATGCTCAGGTTTCTTCACCTACTGTATATGCCTGTGTGGGGCTTCTGGTTGTACTGTATGTCTTGCATACACCTACTGACTGAAGGGTGCTTTTTAACTTGGTGAGTGACATATAACAATATTAGACTTACCACATGTACATTGTGTATCGCATCAAGTCTATTGCAGAACCCCACTGACTGCCCATGTTTTGCAGGCCACCAAATGCCTTACAGTGCAGATGATGGTGGTGGTGCACCTGGACATCATGTACCAATGTTCCCTGATGGAACGCAACTACCTCTAGTCCTGATCTTCCTTTGTGACACACCCAAAGTATACAAGGACCTATTAGGATAGATGTGGTGGCTTCTGGAGTATGAGGTACATCTACATTGCTGGACTACTGCAGTAATACATTGAGTGTTACTAACCATACTCTATGCAGTCATGCACAGTCGTTACTGATACCCTACAACAGTTATGTTTTCTAGATGACCAATAACTGAACCTTCTGTGGACCCTGTCCAATGACCTGCCTCCCTTATAATGTGCCTATATTCTCCTGTTGCCTCCCTCATGCCATTACATGTGTCCTGTGACACCCTCCCTCACCATGACTTTGAGACCTGGCTACAAAACTGTTTTGTTTCCTGGTGGTTCATGTTTCCCTTTATTGCTCTGTGTTCAGTGCCATGCTGCCATTTCTTTATGTGTTCTGTCACTGTAGGGTTCCTTGTTTTGTGGTTGTGTAGGACACTGCATACATGTGAACAACTGATCTGAAAAGACACGAAACCTCAGCACAAAAGTACAGAAGAGAGTTACCCCAAAAGGTCATTTTCAACTAAGCCATGTTTCAAAGAAATAAAAAATTACACATATCCCAATAATGCAAAGTATCATGGGATGTATATGTAAATCACCATGAAAATTTGGTTGAGGTACAGATGAGGTACACTGATGAGTCCTGAGAAGAAAGAAACATGTGTCTGTATCTTCTGTTATCAACCTTTTAGATTGTGTGAGAGGTTGCACACCTATACTTACTGCAAAAATCAGTCTACATTTTCATGGTGGTTTACATATACATAGCATGATGCTTTACATTATTGGGGTATGTGTAATTTCGTATTTCCTCAGTACTCAATCTGTACATTTGTCAGTGGTGTGGGTGCTAGGATATGGGTACATAGTACTAGAGCAGTTATTAGTGTGTGCATGTATGTGTGTCATCTATTCTCCCTATGTCATTCATTCTCGCAGGCACTACTACTATAGGGGCCTTTACTGTCCCTCTAGGTAAATCTTCTGTCCAGCCTTTCAAATGATCTACAGTACTCTTGCTCCAGGAAAGCAGCTCAACATTCTGTTTATCTTGCCCCTCCTCCCCGCATACTGTGTGATCTAAGAATCTAATGAATGAGTCCCCCATGACTACAGACTGTTTGCTCTGCCTCTTCAACAACTCAATAAACATACATAACTGTTTTTTCCTGTAAAACCTCAGAACTATTGCTCAGGCTTATAAGAGGCTGATATGCTCTCATCCCCATGCTTTGTCTTCTCCCTCATGACCATTTGCCAATTATTTTGAGTGTTCCACCTCTCTCTGCCTTTTTCTACTCCTAGCTCTTCCTATTCCTAGTGACCTTGTCTTGCTCTATGGATCCTTTCCTGTTTCCTTCCATGTATGCTCATTAGTAGGGAGTGGCCGGACAACACTCCACTACCTCATTTCAGTATTCACCCCAGTTTAATTTCCATCTTCTTTACTTCCTTCCTTCTCTAGCCTTCAAATGAGTATGTACAGTATCTATCACACACAAAAGACTCCTTCGCCCCTTCCACCTTCTATGATAGCATACAGTACATCTTGCACTTATTGCACCTCAGTCCCACCTCCATCCTGAGAATTATCTTCCCCTCCATTACATTAACTACCTGCCTGCCTTGGATCTGTTACCATGCAAATCCTTCTGATATAATTCAAATTATAAAAACGCGCCCCCCCCTTAGGAGCAGTGTTCCTGGTTTGTGTTCACTTCCCTGCAGACACTGACTCTGCCATATAACCTCCACTAAGCTTATCCCTACTCATGGGGGGGGGGAGATCTTTTATAGCAGGGAACTCAGAACTCTTTACATTACTTATGGTTTTTGGCAGCCTCCTGAAAACTGAAAGTGATGTCAATGGTAAATGCAAAAATATTCCCTCAGTAGAGCAAATGAAGAAACACAAGCCATCTTCTTATTGACCTTGTTCCTTTATTCTGATCCTCCTTATAGGAGTACAAATAACATAAATATTATATATTGGTAGAAACATAGTATTTGTCAGCAGAAAAGGACCACTTGGCACACCCAGTCTATCTGGATGTTTCTTGCCTAGTCTGCCTTCGCAGACCCATTTTGTTTCTGTGACCCTCCATCCTATGTCTACCCATGCATTCTTGAAGCCTTCCCATTGTTTCAGCCTCCACCACTTCAGCTGGCAGTCTGTTCCAGGTATCTACCACCCTTTGGATAAAGAACATTTCCTCACATCTCTCGTGAACTCCTGCCCTCCAGCTTACATGCATGCTCCTTGGTTCTGGTGCTCTTTTTCATTCGAAAGAGACTCCCCTCCTGCACCAAGTTCACCCCTGTGAGGTACTTGTAGGTCTTTATCATGCCACTTCTCTCTCTTCTCTCTTTCCAGATGTTCTTGTTGAGATCTCTCATCCCTCCTCATAGGACATCTTGTGCAAACCCTGCACCATTTTAGTTGCCTTCTCTGTTTACATCCTTTCTGAGGTGCAGTCTCCAAAATTTCTATGCCCTAGCTGCATGATTTGCACTTTTGACATTGAACAACAACTGCCATGCTTTTGACCACTCCTTGAGCTTCCCAAGATCCGTATGTACTCTCTCCCCTCCCCTCCTGAGTGTTCCCCCATTGCAGATTTTGGTATCATCTGCAAAAAGCATAACTTCCCTTTCTGTTCTTCTGAAGTATCCCCTATGAAGACATTGAAGAGGACTGGCCCCAGAACCAAGCTCTGTGGTACCCCACTAGTCACTCTCCGATCATTACAATGAGTGCTATTAACCACCACCCTCCATCTCCTATCCATGAACCAGTTTCTAACTCAATGCACCACTTTGGATCCCACCCATAGGCTGTTCAGTTAATTTATCAGCCTCCTGTACAGCACAGTGTTGAAGGCCTTCCTAAAGTCCAGATTAGCCACAGCCACTGCCCTCCCATGATTTATTTCCTTGGTCACCTAGTGAAAGAAATCCATCAGATTGGTTTGGCATGACCACGCCTCCATGAATACATGTTGCCTGTGGTCTTTCAGTACATTGGATTCAAGAAGCTCTACGAGTCTTTCCTTGAGTAGGCTTTTCAATCATTTCCCCACCACTGAAGTAAGACTGACCGGCCTATAGTTGCTAGCCTCCTCCCTGCTACTGCTCTTATGTAGAAGGATCACATCAGCCCTTTTCCAGTCCTCTGTTACCATACTAATTTTATATCAGAGCCTTGTTTCCCTTGTAACAAAGGAAGTAGGATGAAGAGCTAGTAGTCTGTGAGGGTTATGGCATGAACTACTACTCAGTGGGGTCCTCTTTATTTTCATTGAGGCAATATTTGCAGGGCTACTTAGGTGTTTTAGGACACCTCAGACTTTTAAACACTTTGGGGCTTTACTAAAGTGCTTTAACTCATGACTCCTGGGAGTTCCTTCCAGGTCATGAGAACGCTATATCTTTCTGCCCCTGCATGCAGTGGTGAGTATGCGCTGTCGTGACGCAAAGACACACGTAAAGACGGCATCATAGTGCATGTTTTGTGTGTTTAGCAGGTTAAAAGGTGTGCCCAGAGTATTGCAATCTTGTGATGTGACAGGGTAAGAATCTGGAACTTATTGTACTAATCTAGTTGCATGAGTAATAGGATGGGAGTACTGAGCTCAGCTGCTGAGGCAATAAAGTCACCTGCTTTGAATGTACGTGAGATTACCCTGCTATACTACAGTTTAAACACATAGCTCATATGATGAATGACATAATTACAGCAAATGAGGGACTAGTAGGAGTCAAATGTGGTTCTTGTCATATGTTTAGCTTTGACACAAATGTATCACATGACATAACTTTTGTTTGTACAAAATGCACTGAAAATAAAGACATGAAACAGGAGATAAACCTTTTCAATGCTAGACTTGTTCATCTCGAAGAAAGCCAATGATTAATGGCTACTAGAATGAATTACTCTAATCAATCTGAAGCTATTGAGTCATGTAATAGTAGGAATTGTATTGCTGGTGATTGTACCTTAGCACCGAGCCAAGAATCTCATAGTCCTTTGATAACAATGGCTGATGATAGCTTTCCCTTTGGTCTGAGCAAGCCCCCCATGCCAATTTAGCCACAGATGAAAGTGTGCAAGTAAATAGAAAGTGAACTAGGGACATAGGTGATGCTGACCAAGCAGATGCGGAATGGTACAAAGTGAGAAGCTCTAAGATACCTAGGAAAGGAAAGAGAGCTAACAAATTTAACCTTATAGTGAGAAATCGCTTTGACCTGCTAAGTGATCAGCCAGACCAGTCTATACCCCCCTCTATAGTTTCTCAGACAGTGTCCTGAAGCTCATTAGAGGTCCCACACATAGTACTCCCTCCAGGAACTCACAAACTAAATAGATGTAAATTTTATGGTCATAGAAAATGTCACAGGACCAGACCCTAAACAAATTGACCTTTTAGGTGACTCAATGATAAAGCATTTAGGTTGGAAAATATGTGACCAAGATAAAGCAAATAGAACTGTGTCCAGCTTTCATGGTGCCAAGATCAGGGATATTACTAGGATATCCAAACATATATTGAGAGATGGAGGCCATAAACCACTTGTAATAGTCCATGCTAGGATAACTAATATCCACCAACAAAGTGCACAGACTATCAAGGAAGAATTTGTAGGACTAGCAGACACCATAATGGATAGGGACTATGACTTTGCTTTTTCAGAAATAATACCTGTGTTTGGAACCAACGAATACCTAAACAAGAAAATCAAAGATGTTAATAATTGGATAACAAGGTGGAGCCTCAAACAAAATTTCAAATGTATTACCTATTGGGAGGAATTTGTAGAAAACAGAGACCTCATCTGTTGGGATGGATTACACCCTAGTAGGAAAGGAATAGTCTTATTAGAAACAAATGTAACAATTTTATTTCTAAAATGTAAACTAGGTAATGGGATTGTTCAGCAAAGTTTAACATCATGCAGGGACCATGGTGTTATTACCAGCCATAATGATACTTGTTTTCCTAATATTCTAACACCAAGTGAGACTGTATCTGGATGTAAACCCACCAGGAACCTTAATTCAAATAATGTTATTAAGACACTGCTAGTGAATGCAAGGAGTCTAAATAACAAACTAGGGGAACTAAGATATAGGTTAAATAAAATGATGTTGACGTATGTGCAGTTACAGAGACATGGTTTCGATGGAGTTTGGGGTAGAGATATACCTGGGTATTCAGCAGTACTTAAAAATCAACCATCGAAAAAAGGCGGTGGTGTTGCATTATATATTAAAAATAATCTACAATACTGTGAAATAAAAGGTGATCGGACACATTGTGAACTGATTTTAGTTACAGTAAGCTCCCTTCATAACTCATTAACTATAGGTGTGGGTTATCGTGCACCCAATCTAGAAACCTCAGCTAATGACAATTTCTTCTCAGCTTTGGATAATATGACTATTACTACTGATTTTATCCTATTTGGTGATTTTAATTTACCTTATATAAACTGGTCAACTCTTAGTGCCCATAGTAATCTCAAACATAGATGAATTCATCTTGTGGTTCAGAATGACCTAGAAAAAATTGTAGATTGACCAACCAGGAAAGAAAACATATTAGATCTAATAATTACAAACATTATAAATTATGATTCTCCACCCATAATACAAGAACCCTGAGGTGACAGTGATCACTCAGTTATAGGTTGGTATTTCTTTTCTTCTAGAACTAATATTGTTGGTGATACCAAAATCTCTAATTGCTATAAAGCAAACTACCCACTTATTAAACAATATCTTAGGCAATGGGACTGGAAACAAGACCTTAAAGGTCTCAAAGCAAATAATATGTGGAATGTTATTAAAGAAAAAATCGATTACTGCATACACACTTGGGTTCTTAGATGTGTAAAATATAATGATAAAAACAGAGAGTACCTGTATGGTGGAATATTAAAATCAAGAGGAGTATTAAAAGGAAAAAAAAGGGCCTTTAACCAATATAAGAAAAACCTTACCAATGAAGCATGGCTGAAATCTAAGCGTATTTCCAACCCTATTAAAAATCTTTTAAGGCATGCTAAGAGAGATTCAGAATTGAAATTGGTAAGAGAGACTACTAACAATAAAACAGTTTTATAATTACATCGGCTCTCTCAGAGGGAGCAAGGTTGGGGCAGAACCACTTCTCATACAAGACACATTAGTCAGGGACAAAAAACAATTGGGTGATGAGTTTAACACATACTTTGTTAGCATATTTAAAACAAAAGAGAACTATAGTTTACAGGATCTGCCAGCACATGGCCCTATGATAGTTTTCACTGAGAGCGATATCATGAAAGCAATAAAAAATATTAAACCTAGCTCATCTACTGGGATAGATGGTATTCCGTCTATTTTTACTAAGAACCTCTCTAAAGAACTGGCTGGTATACTCATTCTTCTTTTTAATACATCAATAAAAGAAAGCATTGCTCTGGATGACTGGAAATTAGCCAATGTTACTCCCATTTATAAAAAAGGATCAAAGAATTATGCTGGTAATTATAGACCAATAAGCTTAACATCTTGTATTGGTAAGGTTATGGAAAGGTTACTACAACACAAAATCATTGACCATCTCCATGCTACAGGGAACTATGATATAACACAACATGGTTTTACACAGGGTAGGTCATGTATGAGCAACTTGATTAGCTTTTTTGAGCCAGTTAGTAAAGCCCCGGATAACGGATTTCCAGTGGATGTCATTTACCTAGACTTGAGAAAGCCTTTGATACAGTATTACATAAGATCATAATAGAACAGTTTTAGAGATTTGAAATGCATCAATCTATTATAAAATGGATATGCTCATGGTTGGAAGACAGCAAACAAAGGGTTGTGTTGAGAGGCTTTGAGTCTGAGTGAGGTACAGTGAGTAGTGGGGTGCTGCAGGGGTCCATACTCTGACCAACATTATTTAATATTATGGTTTGAATATGCAGACAAACAGTGGAGTTTGATTGTATAAATATGTGGATGATACTAAGCTAGGATATATAATCAATAATAATATTGCTATAGAAACACTACAGGACAACTTAAACCACCTTTATACCTGGGCAATTGACAATAAACTATTGTAGTTTTTAACATTGCCAAGTGTAAAGTGATGCACCTTGGAAGTAACAACAAACTAGCTAGCTATTATATAACTAACTCCAAACTTCAAATAACTGAAATTGAGAAAGGCCTTGAAGTTACTATTACCAATAACATGAAGTTCAGTTCTCATATTAACATCACTGCAAAAAAGTGCCACGGCATCCTTAAATGCATTCTATAACATATTTATGTTATTATTTTTAATTTATTTATTTAGGGATTCGGATCATACCTTTGAGCTCAGAGCTCTATTACAAAGGTTGCACATCAAACAGTGACAATGACAACAATAACAAACAGTTTATATACAATACTCAAATAGTGGGTAGCTAATATACAATAAGGTTACAATGTCACTCATAGTACCAATGGTGATAGTACAGCATCAAGAGCATTCATTTTGGGTAAAGGACAGTGTCTGTATGTAGCGAAGGAGATAAAGAGGTGTGACACCTAGTGTGAGAGTCCAAGGAGGAGTCAAGGTGAGGGGAAGGGGAGACTGGGGGGAGAGTGGGTGGCCAAAAGATGTGGCTCTGTCTAGGAGGTTGGGAGGTAGTGGTAGTAGGTTGATTATAAGGTTAATCCAGTGGGGGAGAGGAAGACAGAGGGATAGGGCAAGGTGGAAGAGTGGTGGTAAAAGGAAGGGGAAGGAGAGTGCAAGTGAGTGGGTATTATGAGTATTAGAGTCCTAGTGGCAGTCACAAACTGTCCTAGTAAGAAGGTGTTGCCTTAAGCCGTTTTTGAATTGTGAGCTGCATTGGGAGTTTAGAATGTGCACTGGGAGTTCATTGAGCCATTGAAGGGTCCTATAGCTGAAAGCTCACTGTCCCTGCACAGTTCGACAGAAATTAAAAGTATCACATCTGGGATGTGAAGATAGGCTGAAAAATCTAGGACTCTTCTCTTAAGAATATAGAAATACTGGGGGGGGGGAGGAACTCTGCTGGACTTATAAGGCTTTTAAGGATGATGTGTTTTTTGAAACAAATTGTTTGATGAAACAAACACCAATTGAGTGTACTAAATCACACAAACTAAGACTGCATGCTGAAACATGTAAAACCTTACAAAGGAAATACTTTGTCACACAAAGAGTGCCACAAAGATGGAATATACTCCGAGTGGAGGTTGTAATGAGCCAAAGTATGGATCAATTTAAATACCAACTTGATTGATACATGGGTGAAAACAAATTTTTGTACCATCATTAAATGATGGCGAGTTCATTAATGGACATGTCCCTCAGACTTGTATAAACTATGAACCTATGTCTGTTTCTAGTTAGTTGTGGAAAAAGGCTGTCGATGGGACAGCTAGCACATCCCTGAGTTCTTTTAGTATCCTTGGGTGCATACTATCCTGTCTTATAGCCTTGTCCACCTTCAGAGCTTCACGTCCCTTCTGGATTCTTTTATCTGAAAATGGACTTGTGTCCATGACCCCCTCCCCCCATTCCTGCTACTTCCTGGTGGTCCACCACCCCTGCCTCCACAGTGAAGACTGAACAGAAGTCTCTGTTTAGGATGTCAGCTTTTCTTGGTCCTCTTCTGTGCAGTCTTCCCTTCCCTTCTAATCCTCACTGTCCCTCCTCTTGCTTTCTTCTTCTCACTTGTGTATCTGAAAATATCCTTGTCCCTTTAACAACCCCACTGGTGATCCTTTCCTCTGTCTGCACCTTTACACCATCTACACCTTGTCTGCTTCCTTTTGCTTTATTTGGTATATCTCCCTCTCCACCTCCCTCTGTGTTTATACTTCCTGCCACCTACTGTATTTCCTTCACAACCTTTACCACTTCATAGAGCACTATAACAGTCTCTTTTTATGGCTGGATAGTGAAGCTATGCTGATGTCCTGCTAATACACAGAGAGAAGGGGCCATGGAAGCACGTGACTGGAAACCTAGACTGTGTCCTTCCACAGTGGAGTTGAAGCACAAGCAGTCCTCTCCATTGATCACAGTGCTGTCCTCCACCCCCGCCTCCTGGGGCACATGGTTTTCCTGCTCCATGCTCACTTACAGTTTACTTCTGGGTTCAGAGCTAACACTTGTTTTCAAAGTGGTGGAAGTCTCCCTGCCGTCCCTGGATTTATGTATTTCCTTGGTGTCTAGTGACACCCCTACCATCTCATCACTGTCCCCATTATACATGTAATGTTTCCCTGGTGTCTAGTGGCACCCCCACCCTCCAGTGACTGTACCCATATTTTTGTAATGTTTTACTGGTGTCTAGTGGCAGCCCCAACCTTCAATCGCCATCTCCCTATACACGTAATGTTTCCTGGGTGTTTAGTGGCACCCCAACCCTCTGATCACAGTTCCCATATTAATTTTCAAAATGTGAGCAATAATAAAGAAAACTTTCCCTCAATGTTTTCTGTTTCCCCGGTGTCAAGTGTCACCCACTGTCCTCCAATTTCCATCCCCCTATATATGTAATGTTTCTCTAATGTCTAGTAGCACCCCCACACTCTGATCACTGTTCCCATAACAATTTCCACATGTAAGCTGCAATAAAGAAAACTGTCCCTTGATATGTGATTTTTTCTCTTTAAACCTGTAAAAAGAAAACAGTCCCTCACTGATCTGACCACTGCCACCCTGACCTCCCACTCAACAGTTACCACCCCACCCCACACCCTCACAACACTTCCAACATACCCTCACTTGCCTGAACATTTTCCATACCATAGGTACACTCCTGATCAAATAAATGTCTTGCTGCTGGAACTGTTGACTGCAATATGAGAAACAAGGCAAGTGCAGTTCAATGTATTTCAATGGTGTTTTGAACTTTGAGGTGTAATTTTGTCATTTTGCATATTTTACCCCAGATTTTAACATGGCCTTTTGGCACACCACCTCATGACCAATGGTGGTAGAATTATGAAAATCAGACCCCAAAACAGATTTAGTGGTCACTTGGCAAAATCACCTTTTGGCAGATTTGAAATTTTCACCATGAGGTGGGGTCATAAGAAAACTATGTTGAAAATGTGAGGTCATAATTCATATATAACAAGCATATGTCAATGCTGAATGTTTGTCATGTGCACTGGTGTCATTTTGGGGGGGGGTGTTGAAAACCCCATTGAAATACATTGACACCAAAACCCTGGCTGAACTATGTTTTGACAAGCTGTCATATTTCACACAGCATTTGAACACAGTAGCTTGGGTAAGAAGAAGGCTAAGTTGAAAATGTGTGATGCATCACTGTCCCTGGTGATGCTGAGGGTTGCAGTGCTGGATGCCACAGCTTGCATCATGAGGGTGACCGATGTTCAGAAAGGAGCAAAGGCTGCTGGGCAGACTAGGTGGGCCAAGCGGTTCTTATCTGCCATCAGAGTCTATGTTACTATGTTTCTATGTTTCTGCTGTGGTCAGAAGTGCAAGAGAAGGATTGAGCATCCAGGGACAGCTCTCCTTCTCCATGGAGAGGAGTCACCAGTTGTCAGTGTATGCCTGGCCCCTAGTAGTGGCTTGGGGCTGGCACACCAATGCTACAGACATCGGGTCAGAAGTGGGGCAGATGCCTGATTGAGTGCACACACAGGAGTGTGCATGGCACTGTCGCTGGCATCCTTGCATGCTCCACCCCTGAAGGGGAGAAATCAGAATGAAAAGCTTACGGTGGATGATGGAGGGAGCTCTCAAGTCCCGAGCCCGAACAGTCACGGCACTGACCCCTGTACTGAATCTGGTCTTAGGAGTAGCTGGTTGGCATTGGCTGGTGAACATTGGGGGATGGGTTGGGGTTCCATACAGACTGAGAGGGCTGTGAAGCAAGAGTACAAATAATTCAAAACAAAATTTGCAAATACTGAAGAGTTCCACAGTTACTAGCACGCATAGTAAAATTGTAATAACTGGCCATAAATTTGTCATTTTTTCATATTTTGACCCCAAATGTTGAACATAATCTTCTTATCACCACACCTCATGAACCCTGTAGGTGAAAAATTTCAAATCTGTGGGAAAATGGCATTCCACACCACAGGTGTGAAAACACATTATTGGCAGGATGTGAAAAATCACAGCTGTACTGTTCATGAGGTGGTGTGATAAAAAGGCTATATTGAAAATCTGTAGTGAAAATATAGAAAATGACCAAAGTTACATGCATGTGTAGAAAATTTTGAATGACTGAGTGTAATCTCTGCCATTTTTGAGTTGTTTCACCAAATTTTCAACATGGCCTTTCTGGGACCCCACCTCATGAAGAATGCCAACTCATTTGTTCACTCATCCCAAAAGTGATTCATGAGTGACCATGCCATTCTGTGCCACAGGTGCAAACACATGTTTTGGGCAGAATGCAAAATGGCAAGCTGCACTGTTCATAAGGAGGTGTGAAAAATGGCAATGTTACAAATCTGAGTGAAAATATTAAAAATTGGCAAAGGCATGAGCGTGAGTAGAAACTGCACAATGCACACTTGTAATGCAGGCATTCTGTAGAACTTTTTCACCAGATTTTCTATGTGGCCTTTTGGGACCTCCCCTCATGAACAGTGGCACTGTGATTTTGTTAATCACACACTGACCGCACCAAAGATTTGTTTTGGGCAGGATGTGAAAAATGACAACTGTACTGTTCTTAAGGAGATGTGAAAAAATGGCAATGTTGAAAATCTGGAGTGAAAAAATAAAAAATTGGCAAAGTTATGAGCGTGCCTAGAAACTACACAACACACGCTCGTAAAGCAGTCATTTCTCTGGATGTTTTCACCAAATCTGCAACACAGGTTTTTTGGGACCCCACCTCATGAACAGTGGCACTGTCCTTTCATTAAGCAGTCCCAAAAGATGATTCCACACAGTGACCACGAAATCACCTTTCTGGACTGAGTAATGAAATGACAGTGAAATGTTCATGAGGTGGGGTTCCAAGAACCCCATGTTTAAAATCTGGGGCCAAAATTCCTTAAAATGGCAGAGATATCAACATAAATTTAACACCCCCCCCCATTGCTTGCCATTATACAGCTCTTACCATCATTCTTCAGTTTGCCAGTCGGCTTTGAAGAGTGCAGACATGTCCCGATCCAAAGAAGATGACAACGCCTGAACTCTGGAGTAAGTATGGGATAAGAGGGTTCAGGGAGATGGGTGCTCAGTGGGAGGGTGGGGATGGGGAGGGGCTGGGGAGACCACGAGGGACTGTTTTCTGTTTTGCAGGGTAAAAAATTAAAAAGATGCGGGGGTTGGTTTTCTTTCTTTACAGGTGTAAACAAAAAAACTCTTTTGGGCACACTGGGGTGGGATCCCAGTGTGCCACATGACTGGTGGGTACAAGGTCGACACAGAGGATTGGGCACCCTGAAGTCAGCAGTGAAAGTGGCATGATGGGGGCTCTGACACTGGGAGTGGTCATCCTGGTGTCGAGAATATTAAACAGTAAAAAGTAGAAATAACTTGGCACACTGGGATGGGCTCCTAGTGTGCCACAATAATAGGATGGATGACATGCCAACATGGGTATTGGACACCCGGTGTTGGCACGGCTCCAGTACTGGAGGGTGCGCGGTGGACAGCTCACAGTGGGAGGGAGCGGGAGGGCTTTATTTGTTACAGGGGGCTGCTGGAGGCTGGGAGTGAGTGGAGAGGACAGCACGCTGTGGGAGGCAGCGGGAAGGCCTAAGCTTCAAAGGACAGAGCTGCACTGCTACTGCATCGGTTCTGTCCTTTGAAAAACTTGCCCAGACAAGCCCCTCAGAAAATCAGTGTCATCAGGACACTGCCTGCTAATTCACCTGTCACAGACCAGCCCCTAGATCACCACTCTTCATTGGACTTACACCCCTCACACCTAGCAGCTCTCATAGCAACATGTTCGTCTGCACTTGCACACACGACAAACATAAAAATGACAGTTACAACTACATGTTGAACGTTTTCTATGTTCACTCATAACTTTGTTAATTTTAAATATTTTGACCCACAATTTTCAGCATAGCAATTTTTTCACACTACCTCATGAATATTATAGCTGCCATATTTAAAATCCTGGTCAAAATGTGTTTTCACATCTGTGATGTGGAATGACATTTCATTGATGCAGAATCACATTTTGGCAAGAGTGTGAAAACTTTGACCTACTTGGTTCATGAGGTGGGGTAATAAGAAGGCTATGCTGAAAATCAGGTGTACAGATTAGGTAAAATGTCCAGGTTGTGTCTGACATTGTAGTATGTTAAAGTTCATTAATAAGTTTGTTAATTTTCAATATTTTGACTCCAAATGTTCAACATAACCAATTTTCCACACCCTCATAAACCTGACAGGTGTCATTTTTTTAAATACTGGATGAGTTGTCTTTCACACTTGTGGCGTGAAATGACATTTTATTTATTTATTTATTTATTTATTAGAAAAGTCAGATTTACAACCTTTTAGTCACAGACTCATTTACAAAGGCACCTTGTCGTGTGGGGGGGTAGACAGAGTTACATAGTGTGGTTACAACAGTGAGAACAGTACAGGTGCAGAACATTAAACATAGAGTACACATAGGTTACATAATAATGTTAGTCATAATAGATTACAGTCAAATACAAGGTACCCAAAGGGTTACATTGAGGTACAGCCCTGGACATACCTAGATAATACCTGAAGAGGGTGGAGGTAGAGATGGAGAATGGGGTGGGAGGGAGGGGAGGATAGGCTGCCCAGAGGCTAATATACTGTAACTGGTACATGTCATGTTTATAAGGGCAGTCATAAAACAATTACAGTATCTTGAAAATTTGGGGTCAGAATTTAAAAAAGAGTGACTATGTCAAGAGTGAATGTGTGAGAGTGAATGTGAAAAGAGTGAATATGTACTGAATGTGTAAAGAGTGAATGTCTAAAGAGTGAATGTGCCAGGCCCTGTACTTCCTATAGTGCACAGCCCAGAGGGCCCTGCCCATCTCCACCTGTTCATGCATCAATGAAATCTTCAACTTTCCTTGGGTGTAACACAGCCTTTTACATATTACAGCTGCATCTATATGGTCATTTTTCAGTCATACTGTCTATTACCAGAATTTGTTTCTTCTGCTTTCACTCACTTCCTTCATGCAGAGCTAGGTTGCTTTAATTGTGGCTCCCTTATTTTTCCCCACTGTACTTTTATCCCACCTTGGATATCACCCCTTTCAAGGCAGTTTCTGAGGCAGTTTCACATTTGTTTAAAATATGCTCCCCTAAAGTCCAAGACACTTGTCCTTGTGTGGTTTGCCTCTGTTCCTGTATTTATGTTAAACCACACTGTAAGGTGATTACTGGTACCAAGGGAATTGCTCACTGAGTTGTCTGCAACTCTCCCTGTTTGTAAGCACCAAGTCCAGCACTGCCCTGTCTTTAGTGGGTTCTTTGACTAGCTGCCTGAGAAATACTTCTTGTAGGAGTCAAGGATGACCTTGCTTCTTCATGTAAGCTGATGTTGGAAGGCTCCACTCCACATTTGGCAGATTGAAGTCACTAACTTGCAGCACCTCCTCATTTCTTGAATTCTGACTATTGCTTCCTCAAGTTCCTTATTCCCTATGCTGGAGGTCCGTACACTACCATGGATACAGAAAGTGACTCTAGAGCCTGTCTTCAGGATGACCCACATCACCTCCAGTCCCTCATTTTCCTCTAGGTGTGTACCCTTATGGCTTTGATTCCCTTCCTCTTATATGATACAAACCCTCCTCCCCTTTTCTCTGCCCTGTCTCTTCTGAAGAGAGGGTAGAATGATATGGTTATGTGCCAGTCGTGGCACTTAGAGCACCATGACTCAACTTTGGCCACTAAATCCAGGTTAGCCTCCACCTGATGGCTTCCTGATCTGAAATTGTGTTTCCAAGGCTCCTTGCATTGTACATATGGCTTTCCACAACTTCTTTCTCATTGCCTGTTGCCCTCCTTCTACACTCCCATTCCTGCCTGTATTGTCCCCTGAAGCCACCCCTGACTCATCTTTTTCCTTTCTACTTTCACCATTCCTTGTATCCTTTACTTCTCAACTCTCACTTGTTTGAGTTATACCCCCCTTTTGTTCTGTTTTTTCCCTATCCCTGCCTTTCTGCATCCCTGTCCTGGGGCAATTTTCCCACTTCTGGCCCTCCCTCCATCCATGATGCTACATCATCTGGGGTGGCAGTTTTTGCCTCCCTCGGTTTTATTGCCTCCCTCCTAGCTAGTTTAAATGCTCATCCATCATGATATTTAATGGACCCCCAATCTGCATGCTGACTCCTGGTCATGCTGACTGGAAATTATGTCACCATTGTGGAGCTCATGGGAGCAGAGTGTGTCACGGTGGTGTAAGGCATGGCTGGGGCAGGATGGATTCAGAGTGTGTCTTAGTTGTAAGGCATGACTGGGGCTAGAGTGTCTCAGACAGCATCATGGTAACAAGGCATGACTGGATCAGGATAGACTCAGAGTGTGTCACAGTGGTTAGAAGTGACTGGGACCAGATGGGAGCAGTGTGTGTCATGGTGGTAAGGCATAACTGGGGCTGGGTGGACTCAATGCCATGGTGGCAAAACATGACTGGGCAGGAGGTACTAAGAGTGTATCATGGTGGTACAGCATGACAAAGGCTAGATGGGTGCAGAGTGTGTCATAGTGGCAAGGCATAAGTGGGGCTCATGGGAGCAGAGCGTGTCATGGTGGAAAGGCATGACTGGGGCAGGATGTGGGCAGAGTGCATCATGGTGGTAAGGCATAAGTGGGATTCATGGGAGCAGAGTGTGTCATGGTGGTAAGGCATAAGTGGGGTTCATGGGAGCAGAGTGTGTCATGGTGGTAAGGCATAAGTGGGGTTCATGGGAGCAGAGTGTGTCATGGTGGTAAGGCATGACTTGGGCAGGATGGGAGCAGAGTGTGTCATGGTGGTAAGGCATAACTGGGGCTGGGTGGACTCAATGCAATGGTGGCAAAGCATGACTGGGCAGGAGGTACTAAGAGTGTATCATGGTGGTACAGCATGACAAAGGCTGGATGGGTGCAGAGTGTGTCATAGTGGCAAGGCATAAGTGGGGTTCATGGGAGCAGAGTGTGTCATGGTGGTAAGACATACGTGGGATTCATGGGAGCAGAGTGTGTCATGGTGGTAAGGCATGACTGGGGCAGGATGGGAGCAGAGTGTGTCATGGTGGTAAGACATACGTGGGGCTCATGGGAGCAGAGTGTGTCGTGGTGGTAAGGCATACATGGGGTTCATGGGAGCAGAGTGTGTCATGGTGGTAAGACATACATGGGGTTCATGGGAGCAGAGTGTGTCGTGGTGGTAAGGCATGACTGGGGCAGGATGGGAGCAGAGTGTGTCATGGTGGTAAGGCATAAGTGGGGTTCATGGGAGCAGAGGTGTCATGGTGGTAAGGCATGACTGGGGCAGGATGGGGAGCAGAGTGTGTCATGGTGGTAAGGCATAACTGGGGCTGGGTGGACTCAATGCCATGGTGGCAAAGCATGACTGGGCAGGAGGTACTAAGAGTGTATCATGGTGGTACAGCATGACAAAGGCTGGATGGGTGCAGAGTGTGTCATAGTGGCAAGGCATAAGTGGGGTTCATGGGGCAGAGTGTGTCATGGTGGTAAGGCATAGTGGGGTTCATGGGAGCAGAGTGTCGTGGGTGGTAAGGCATGACTGGGGCAGGATGGGAGCAGAGTGTGTCATGGTGGTAAGACATACGTGGGGCTCATGGGAGCAGAGTGTGGCCATGGTGGTAAGGCATAAGTGGGGTTCATGGAGCAGAGTGTGTCATGGTGGTAAGGCATTGAGCTCCTGGGGAAGGAGACGATGGGCCACCTGACACTTGTGCACACCATACCAAGTACCTAAAGGAATGGCATTAGTTGTGAAAGCTATTGACTGTATAGTACAATGCCTATTTTCTGGCACATACGGGAAGAAGATTACACCTACCACAATACAGATTAAAGTCACAAATCCAGGACTTATAAATTAACACCACTTAAGCAACAGAGATGCATCAGTTCAAAAGGGAACATAACCACTGTTGTTACATGTTTTGCATTGTAATTTGCAATTGCCCAGGGTTCAGAATTTGCTATTCATAGTGCACTGTGCTATCCGACTATCAATAGGGCTAGGATGGGGCAATGCTAACCCTGTAAATCCACTGCCTATCCCACTAACACTGCCCCAACATCCAGCCAGTAGAGTGGCTCCGCAATGAATGGAGCAGGGGCGCTATGTCCTATTCACTAAAGTAGCCATGTAAATGAGTCCATTGGGCATGTAAGGCCCTATGTGGCCATTTGCATGCCCATTATGGGCCCATTTACATAAGCTGCAGCAGGAGTTTAGCTGTTCCCCACTTGCCATCCAGTGTACAATAAAAAATATCTCCCTGGTGGTCTAGTGGCACCTCCCCTCCTCCGATCACCAATCATCATCCCCTTGACAATGAAAATATCTCTCTGGTGGTCTAGTGGTCTTCTCTTATCCAATCTCTGTTCACAAACCCATAGTAAAATAAAGTATCCCTAGTAGTCTATTGGTCCCTCCCCCACCTGATCCCTGATCACCATCCGTGAGTGAAAATAAAGTGTCCCTGGTAGTCCAGTGGTCCATCCTCCTTTCCCATTCTCAGATCGCCATCTCCATATAATAACAATACATCCCTGGTAGTCTAGTGGCCTCTTCCCCCTCTCTCATTCTGCAATTGCTGTCCCTTTATAATAAAAATTATGCCCTCAGTTTAGTGGTCCCTCCACTTTCCCATTCTCCGATTGCCACCCCTTTATAATAACAATTATGCCCTGATAGTCTGGTGGTCCTTCCCCCTACCCCCTTCTTAGATCGCTGTCCCTGTATAACAATAATAATATGTCCCTGGTAGTCTAGAGGTCCCTCTTCACTCCCCCATCCTCTGATCACCTTCCCTTTATAATAAAAATTATGCCCTGATAGTCTAGTGGTTCATCCCCCCCCCGTTCCTGGATCACCGTCCCCATATAATAATAATACTATGTCACTGGCAGTCTAGAGGTTCCTCCCTCCTCCCCCATTCTCTGATCACCATTCTTGTATACTAAAGGTAATTCCTTGGTGGTTCAGTGGACCCTCCCCCTCCCCGATTGCCATCATGTTTAATATTTCTTAACATTTCCCTGGTAGTTCAGTGGTCCTTCCCTGTTCCCATTCACTGTCCTATGAACTACTAATTAACATATCCCTGATGGTTTAGTGGACTCCCACCCCAGCAGGTAGTGCCCCATCACCCTGCTCCCTCATCCCAAAACTGAGTCAACAACTGGCACAGCCTTTCTCTCACCACCATGGCCAGCCACCAACTGAGCTGTCATGGAGCGCGTACTGTATACAGTACCTGCTCTTTGATTAACAACTCAGTGAATGAATTAGGCTGAGGACCCTACAAGACAACCAGACTAGATAAATCTAATGGCTTTATTCTGCTGGCTTCTTCGTATGTTCGTAGAAAAATAAAATAAAACGTTTCATATCGATATAAAAAACATAAAGTGGTTCACTGCATTCTTATAGTCCTGTCATTTTTAACATATTGGGCTCTGTTCTCAAATATCAATGCAAACTTCACCAACAGCTGCTTGCACTCATCATTGGTGCACCATGGACCCTGCACCCGATTCACAAATGGGTGGGGTCCCAGGACCAAAGTCCTGCAGCTTGTGTCAAATGTTACCATGTGCCAAAAGCAAGGTGCATGGGAGAGGTTAGTACTAAGCTGCAGAGTGGTTTAGCAGCATTGGCACAGAGTATCGGGGACCAGCCTGGAGGCTGGCAGCGAAGAGTGGGACAGGATGGGGATCAGGTAGGGCACAGATGGGTGTTGGGGGGTGGCAACAGATCCCTGATGGGGACATTGCAGGGTTCTGCCATGCATGTGTCTTCCCTGGGGGGCAGCTGTCCCATGCCTGGCACCACAGGGGGAACCTATAGGCAATGCTCTATTGAGTGTGAGTGCTCCGGATGCTGTGTGGACATGGGATACTGCAGGTAGCAGGTGGCAGTGGCACAGGTTCCCTCCTATCGTGAAGGCTCCAGGGGTGGTGCAAGGGCAGTTAGACCACTTGTAGGGTGGTCTAAGTCCTGATGGGTCCTGCTGGCAGTCAGAATCCAATTTAAGGGGATGTTGCAGCCAGCATCCCCCACTAGCCCCCTAGCACAGGCCTGGCACATGGCCGGTCTGGTGCAGGGAGTCCCCATTGCACCACAGCTGGCCTTCCAGGATCACAGACTCTGTAGTTGTGATGTAACATGCCCCATTCATCATTTCTGTCTGATGCAGGCACCTTGCATCACAATCAGAGTTTTGATAATTGAGCCCAATACATTTACATTTACAAAGTGGCAAGAAAAAATCTAGACATGCCATTGCCCGAGAGATATCACTTGAGTGTACATTAAATCAATTATACTTCGGTGGCCATTTTGTGTCAAAGTTAAGCAATAGAAAACTTGGATTTCAAAAAGTGTCCAGGCGGTAATGAGTTAAGTCTCTATAAATGCATGGTCAGGTGCCGGATCTCATTATCATTGCTACCCTCACTCAGTCTCTCATTGCAATACTCTTTTATCCAGACCAACTTATATACAGTACCTAAAATGTCTTCAGAAATTTTCCTGCTTTCTTCCCAGGTCTCTACACAGAAAGGCACTGTCCCTTACACACTGCCTCACATCGCAAATGCACTGCCATGCACACCACACAATATGTCATTTTTAAAACAAAAAATGCTGTTTCAAAAGCTGTCAAAATTTTCTTTTGCAAGCCGATTTCTATTTCGCAAGCTGTCAAAATCCTGCTTCGTGATCACCAAACAGGATTAGGGGCAGGGCCATCTGGTCTGGGAACCCTAATCCTGTTTCACAATGATGACACAGGATTTTGACAGCCTGTGAAACAGGAATTGGCTCATTGCGTGGATTCATCTTTCAGGACTGATTAACAAAATGACAGTGCCACTGTTCATGAGGTGGGCTCTCAAAAAGCCTATGTTGCAAATTTGGTGAAAAAATTAAAAAAATGGCTGTTTTATGAGCTTGCATTGCATAGTTTCACACGCTCAGTAACTTCATGAATTTGTAATATTTTCCTCCAGATTTTCAAAATTGGCATTTTCCACACCTTCTTATGAACAGTACAGCTGTCATTTTACATTCCTGGCCGAAAGTGGTTTATGCGTCCGCAAGAGAATAGTGCGGTTGTGTCAAAGGAAATCCATTTTCAGGACAGTTTGAGAAAATGACAGTGACACTGTTCATGAGCAGAGGTCTTAAAATGCCAGTGTTGAAAATTTGGTGATGAAAGTCCATAAAATGACTGTGTTGCAAGCATGCATTGCCAGTTCCACGCACCCTTGTAATTTTGCAAATCTGCAATATTTTCATGCCAGATTTTCAACACTGGCATTTTCATCTCCTTATGAACAGTACAGTTTTCATTTTCGCATCCTGCCCAAAATGTATTTTTGCACCTGTGGCTCAGAATGGCGTGGTCGCTGTGGGAAATCAACTTTTGGGACAGATTAACAAAATCACAGTGCAACTGTTCATGAGGGGAGGTCCCAAAATGCCTATGTTGAAAATGTGTCTCTTCAGGGTGGGAGTGAGGTTGGCATCAGTTCAATAGTTCACTGCCATTCTTATTATGCATCTGTAACTCCTGCACTACTAATGCCAATGCCAGCAAGACAACATTCGGCATTGACAAATGCTTGTTCTTTCTATGAATAGGTTCTGTAAGGTAAGCTACTGTAACAAGGAAGTGTGTCCTTCTGGCTAGAGCACTGAACTGTGAAACGGGAAATCTCAGGTTGAAATGCCCCCACAGGCAGCCACTAGCTCAATGAGTTACCTTCAGCAAGTCACTTATCCTCCCTATGTTTCAATCCTTTTGAGGGGAAGAAATGGTCAGAAAAAGACTTGATAATAATAAAATGTTACAGCTGAGTTGTACTATCCTGGGTAAATCATTACAAATATACAAAATCTTTTTCCTCATGTTTTCATACCTGCAAGAAGCACTGCTGCTATAACACATCTTATCTCTCAAAGTGTAGCTCTATGAAAGACACAATATTTAAAGGGAAAAAACAATTTTTGTACTTCTGTTTCCATGCTCTCTCATGTACAGTACTGATTTAGAACTCTTTCAGATAACAATACTTATTGCATTATTACATGGATGTGATATATACAGCACATAGGGATGGACCTGTCCTTTCATCTTGTACGTAGGTGAGATGAAAAAAGGACTGGTGATAACTGGTTAGTTATATATTCATTGTATATTCATTAATTTCATAATTTGTGTACTATATTTTTGGAAGTTTTAGAGAATTTAAATTCAGATATGCTCATAAGTCCCACTTGAGGCAAGCATGGAGTGCAAAAGGCAGGGAGGTCAAGGGACTAAAACACTGAACCATGAAACAAGAAACACATGTTGAAATCCTACCACAGCAAAGTGGCCACAATTCACTCCGCGAAGTGATCCGTAGAGTGAAGGCAAATTCACGGAGTGCTTTGCAATGTGAAGCGGAGTACTTTGCATTGCAAATGGGTAACGGGAAGTCCATTGAAAACAATGACTTCACGTTACTTCGCCTTCCCAAACCACTACTCCACCAATTCTTAAGGTGAAGTACATTGAAAACAATGTATTTCACCTTACTTCGCCTTGTTTTTAAGCTCCAAAGGCAAATTTTGCAGTGTTTCATGGGATTTCAGGTCACATGGACTCTAGATTGTTCTGCACAGCCTCAGTTTGGGGTAGTGTGTGTAGGAAGCTGCAGGAGACAATCTGCTCTGAGAGCTCTCTGCAATTTAAACCTTCAAAAAGCTGTTAAAAAAGCCTTTTTGAGTAATTCTTTTTGCTGAAACTTTAGTTCATCGATTATAGAAACCCTCTATGCTCATATCATTGAGCATTTATTGTTTAGGTATGGATTTTGAATGTTAATGTACAACATTCAGTCTGTGTACTGAGAGACAGTGGAAGTATTGCGGGGAGGGTGTATCTGTGGTGTAGGTAGATTAACTTGGAGAAAAAGACAGTGCTTTCTGTTTGGTGATATTTTTCTTGTTTAACTGTGTCAATGTAGACACAGTAATATTTCAATATTTTTGTCATTTTTGCTGATTGTTGTGGTGCAGCAGTGCATAATTTTAGTTTGTTTAAAATATGTGGTTATTATATTACTGAAGTTTCCAATTTGCTCTGCATTACTTAGTGTGTATGTGAGTATGTGTGTGACGCGTGTCATCAAATCAGACACCTTTTATTGTGCCACATAATAATTTCAGCAATGTGAAGCTGCTATTCACTGCAGCTGTGTGATTTTTGTACTTCTCTGTGGTATATTTACTGGTACTAGTACTAGTGACTGTTACTGCAGCAGTACAGTACACTGCCCCCGTGCAGCCCGCTCCAACCAGTAAAGGTATTCTTTTCCAGATTTGAATTTCTGATGGTGAGCACTGGTTAAGTGTTGTGCCTTTGTGTCTGCATCTCTTCAGTGCACAGCACAATCTTAATCTGTCTGTGCATTTGCATCTCTTTAGGGCCCAATCTCTATCTGTAACTTAAGTCACAGTTGTTTCTTTGGCTACCCTTCAGAGTACTGGACAGGTGTGGTGCTTAATTCTGCATGAACATTGTACTCACTAATATGCCTTTTTTTTTGCAAGTAACTTTATTTTTAAAACAAAACAGGTTCACAAAAATTAATAATTAACAAATCACAAAAAAACTATTCAAGTTCAGTTAAACAATCACAGATTTGAGCTATTACAACAAAATAAACAACATAAAGGAAACCAAAAAGGGAAAGGGGGAAGGGAAAAAAAGAAAACAGAAACCCCAATTTTGACAGAATAAACCCACTCCCCTGATAAGCAGGGAAACAGGATAATAAAGCCCCCCCTACCAGCAGCAGTCCCTTGAACGTGACCGAAATATATCATTACTTGATATTCTATAAACCCTATAGGCCCTAATAAGAGTCCAATAAGGGATCTGAATAAAGGTACATGGCACAACTCTAATCAGTCTTACCCAAAGTGTAGCAAAGGGGAGGGAATGCGAAAAGTGAGGTAAAGGAAACCTGTTTATATGTTAGAGAGGTAAATTAAAAGGAACACCATGGAAGTTAATATGACCCCATATAACGCTTAACAAATATTATTGTCTCTGGAGAAAGGGTCATCTTGCATGGGAAACAACTGAGATACTCATATACCAGACGGATCAAGAGCCTTACTGGAGAGAAGGGGAAGAGGTTGGTGGGTGAAATTCAATAATCGAATTTATCCTTAAGAGCTGAAAAAAGTTCACCCCAGCACTTCTGGAACTTCTCACCAGAGTGATAGAAATTAATATGCCTTTTAAGTCAGGACCATCATCACGAGTCACTAGTGATACAAATCACGTTCTTCATCATCACAGTCACAAATCTAGTCACAAATCACAATTCACAATCATTCATGTTATGAATCACATAAATTTTTTCTAGTTACTTGGATATATTGTAAGCCTGTTTTGTAGTATCTCTCCAGGCTTCACCACCCCACCATTGTACTCATTGATACGTGTTTTTAAGTCTGAGAGTTTTAAGCTACAGCTCATCAGGGAAGCACAGCCATAGGCGGTAAGCATTCATGTTTCTTTATCATCAAGGTCACAAATGCAGTCACAAATCATGATTCACGATCATTCACGTTACGAATCACAACATTAATTTTTTCTAGTTACTTGGAGGATGTATTGTAAGCCCGTTTTGTAGTATCTCTCCAGGCTTCACCACCCCACCATTGTACTCATTGATACGTGTTTTTAAGTCTGGGAGTTTTAAGCTACAGCTCATCGGGGCCCGGGGAAGTACAGCCATAGGCATTCATGTTTCTTCATCATCATGGTCACAAATGCAGTCACAAATCACGATTTACGATCACGTCATGAATCACAATATACATTTTTTTTAATAGTTACTTGGATGTATTGTAAGCCTGCTGGTCACGGTGCTGAACAGGAATGGGATCACACCTGGGCCCAGGGGAACAGGCACATCCTGCTCCAGAGGATGTGGTGCTGGACTTGGAGGTGGTGGTGGTGGTGGTTCAACTGCCTCAGAGTCAGGACAGGAGGCGGTGCTGGTCCTGCTTTGGGGGGGCACTCACAAGTTTTGAGCAGTCCAACAGGAATGGGTGCCCATGCCCTCCACACATGCACACGGTATGATGCTTACCACTACCACGCTCTCCCAAAGCTGCCCCATCCCAGACATTCCCTCACCCTGGTCCATCTCTCCTACTGAGCTCCCTCAGTCCGAGCAATCAGTACTCACACTGTCACACAACATACACACACACACACACACACACACACACACACAGTCACACAGACACAGACAAACAACTAACTACTTATAAAGATAAGAAAAATAAAATTTACAGAAAGAACAAATAAAGTAAAAAAGAGTACAGAAAAGACAAAAAAATGTAACTTTTAAAAAAGCTATTGGGTCTAAATCAAAGTTTAAATCTCCTCCTCGCTCTGATCTAAAAGTATCAGCAGTCACAAAACACACTACTCTCTCTCTGTCTGCACAGGAGAAAGTAAAAGTGCCTGCTTGTATGACTCACTTTCTTCCTGCCTAGTTAAAGAGTATGTGACTTACAGTACTGTAAGCCATGTGATGTGTGGGGAGGCTGCCAAATCTGAAACACCAAATGGATCACTTAGAATCCTAATGAGGAATGCGAAGTCCATTAAAAACAATGACTTTGCCTTACTTTGAGTCGTCATTCTGCCTTAATGCGAAGTGGTAATGACAAGGCGGAGTGAGCACTTTGCATTGCCCACTCCGCGTAGTGGAGAAGCAACGCAAAGTGCCCACTTTGTGTTCACTTCGCTGGCGAATTTTAAATTCGCTGCATCTCTAACCACAGCTACTGACTTACAATATTGGCTTTTGAAAAGCCACCTGACATCCCCATGTTTCAGCCCTGCATCCTTGAAAGTTACTGTAAATAAATGAAGGGTCTCATTCAAAATGAGATGATGCATCTCCACTGGCCTACTATGGGTATATACATTGTATAGTTACATACTAACACAGTAATTAAAAGAAAAAAAACAGTAATTTAAAGTCAAAAGGGACTCACAAAGACATACCATATGACAGGGATTCCTGTATTTTTTATAAAATGAAACCAAAAAATGAAGCAGAAGCAGTCATATTGTGAAAAGGAGGCTTGCCACTAAATGGCAGGCCAATTTGTCTTGGGCCCCAGCCAGAGATAATGAGCCGGGGTGGAGTATAGTGGGGTGGGACTGGAAGGGGGGGCCTGTGACATTACTGCTAGAATGTCTGACAAGCGGGGGGAAGCTCACTGGCCATTGGCTGAAGGAGGGGCCTGGGAGGGTCTTAAAACAAAGGCCTCTAGAGGATACTTAAGTGCATGCAACCAAAATTTGCCCTGTTTTTCTTGCTGTAAAATTCTGGATACAGTTCTGGGATACTGCACATTCACTGACTTGGAGGTAAGGCACAAATTGAACTGTTGTAGGGCAAGTCGATTGGAGTTGGAATGGATCTAGTGTGAACTGATAAGTTATATCGTCTGGAATTCTGTTTAATGTAGTGATATGCATTATGTATGTTTAGATTGGCTATGGATGATATTTCATTGAATTTAGTCTGGAATGTTAGGTAGAGCTTGTGGCAAGCAGGGCCATTTGGCTTAGTCGATGCAGACCAGGTGGGCTTGCAGAAGTGATTTTACCATTGAGTTTGTGGGTTTTCATGGTTTCAAGCATGGAGGAGGAATGGGGCACTTGAAGGAGAGTAGGCCCACGGACCGAGCCTGGTGCGTCCGAACCGTGGGTAGAATTGGTCAGATGTGGTTCAGAAAATAAAAGAGGAAAGGAGGGGGAAAAAGAAAATGGGCTGGTAGCTCGCTGAGTAGAGGACAGCAGTATTGCTCAAGACTTGGACAGTCACATAGAGTGAGAGCAGTAGGCACGCACGCAAGCAGGCCTCACCAGATGGGAGGTAATGGGCAGATAGATTAGAGAGGAGAGTGCTACAATGTGGAGGACTGACCAGCAGAAGCGGCAGCTTCTTTTGCAGTTCCAATAAGGTGGAGGGATATTTTAGGGACAGCGTGTAGGTCCAGATGGCGGCAGAGCGAGACAATTTGAGCCAGGGCCTCCACGTGGAAGGGCATTTCTTTTGTTCGCCTACAGAGTGCAGGTGCCACAGAGGACAGAAGACCTAGGGTCTCACGAGCCAGCTAGGGTAGTAAGGAGACAGCGGGTAGGGCCAGGCGGTGGAAGAGAGAGCTGATGTGAGCCAGGGCCCCCACAAGGAGGGGCATTTCTTTTGTTCGCCTTATGTAGTGCAGACGCCACAAAGGGCCGAAGGCCGAAGGGCTCACGAGCCAACTAGGGCTTGCAGCTAGGGCATGCATGATTTGAGTTTTGGCAGCAGGCATTTAGGGATTGAGGTGCCATCTGAGGCAGGGGAGGAACCAGAGAGGCCTACAGGGCTGGGAAGCTGTCCACATGGTCTCGGACGCCATTTTGAAAAAAGAAAAAAGAAAATATATAAATAAATATTGAAAAGCAGCAATGGAAGGGGGCACCACAGCAAGGCCCAATGGCAGGTGGGGGGAGGCCAATAAAGAGGCTGGGGTTAGGGAAGGTGGTTAGGCCCGCCTCAGGCCTAGGCCACCATGTTGTAGTGAGGACAGGCTCATGGCCTGGGGGGGCTACGAGGCACCGGTAGCAGAAACAAAAGAAAGAGGAAGAACAAAGGAATATATAAAGGGTGGGTAAGGGGGATGTGCATCACTACTTGGGTATGACCGAGAGGAACACAGAAGGACGGGGGCGATGCAGCGGTAAGAGGACAGGAGTCCTCCAGCACAGTCGGTGCAGGGGATCAGAAATCTGTTGTGGCCTGCATGACAGGGAAAGGCCCAACATTGCACAGGTCAACAGGCCGGCCGAGGGGCGGCATGGCCCCAGGCCAAGGAACTGGGGCATGGGAGATGGAATGCAGGGGAACAAAGAGGAAGGCCCAGTGCAGCCCTGTGGGGCTTGGGGGTGGGCCCGATCTGAATGTTGGTATCGAGGATGAGGGACTGATAAGGAAGCCCAACAGAGAGGGCACTGCAGGGAGAAGCGAGATACAGATTGTTAGTCGTGGGGTTGGGCTTGGGGGGGAGTGTGCTGGGGCAGGATGCTGAGGCCAGGGGCATAGATGGGACTCAAAAAAAAAAAAAGGGGAGGGACAAAATGGGGGTCAGGTATGTCGGTGCCTACTGGGAAATGGGGAGAGGTTTTTTGACTGTGGCTGTCCACAGTGACCCTGGGGGATGGTATTATGGAACGAGCCACCCTAACGTTTTTGTTGGTTGGGGGTGAATAGCTGTTTTGTATGGGAAGGTATTTCATGTTTTTGTTATGCAGCTAGTATGAAGTTATGGCACTCAGAAGAGCCCCGGCATCTAGCGCTACCATGTTGGCGGAAGCGGCGAAGCTCATGGCACAAATGACCGAGTTGATTGAGGCAGTGAAGAAGAAGGAGGCCGAGGAGGAGGCTCAGAGGAAGCGGAAAGAGCAGAACAGAGGGGCCGATTCTGGAAGTGGCAACAAGCAGCCGAGGAGAGCAGGACCCAGTTCCCCAGCAGCACTGAGGACAGGTGAAAAACTGGATCAGATTCCGGATGAACCGCAACCTGATGGGGTAAGGATAAGGTGGATATGACCAATGAAGCAAGCTTATGAGAGTATATTGAAGGGTAAGTAGGGGATATGGGAGAGGATGTCCAAAATCGAGGCGGCATTGCAGGCCATCAAAGAAAAAAGTTAAGTGGAAAAAGGGTTGGCGGGCTCCGCGGGGGGGGGCACGGAAGTTGTACGACAGCCCACCAGGTTTCACTTTAGGCGACCACATGCCAGCAACAATTAAAGAAAAGATCTGGAAAGGGGAATATGTGGATATCTTTGGGCTGGTCGAGGAAGAGACAGCCAACAGATATGAACAGAAGGAATCAGTAGGAAAGTCAGAAATAGCGGTGGCATTGGTAATGGTAGGGTACAAGATGGAGGAGTCTAGGTTTAAAGGAAAGAGCATCGACATATGGCAGATGAGGTTTTTGATTTATAACGCTTTGGTGCTGGAGAAGCAGCCCGAGCTAGCAATCCCGCTGCTAACCTACATGACTATCATCAGGGACGTGTACCGGGCAAAGCTGGGTTTTGGATGGCTTAAGTACGATGAGGCATTCCGGAGACGCATGGCTGTAAAAGGTGATCTAAGGTGGGATTGCACCCATGGGGAACTCTGGGTCTGTATGTTGTCAGGAGCAGTTGTGACACAGGAACGGAACAGGTAGAAAAGGGACTCAGATCCAGGGTACCAAGACCTGCTGGGCTGACAACAGGGCTGCATGTAACTGGCCTAGTTGCAAATTTAGGCATATTTGCTCTCAGTGCAGGGGGTCACACCTGGCCACTGGTTGCAGAATAGGAGGCAACAAGATGGGGCTGGCTGGTGGGCAGGCCCAGGTGCAGCCCTTTCGGGGCAGTGGGGGGGGGAACCAGCATGGGCATGGGGGGATCCGGGAGAGGAGAATATGCAGCCAATTATGGATGGAGTTAGACCAGAGCAGGAGGAACGGAGGTGGGGATATCCTTTGGCCTGCACACCCATCAAACAGGTGGTTGTGAAATGCTGGACCAGAGATTACCCCAACAAGGAAGGGGCAGAGATGTTAAGGCACAGTTTTCAGGGTGGGTTTGTGCTGGGTTTTGGGGGCATGGGTGGGATGCGGGCTAAGAATTTGGGGTCAGTAACAGGAAAGGAAGACATCATATAGGAAAAGATCCAGAAGGAAATCTGGGCAGGGCAGGTGGAAGGTCCACTGTCCGAAACCCCCTGTACGAGCTTCCAGGTGTCACTATTGGGATTGGGACCCAAGAAATGGGGGGGAATTCAGGCTCATCCATCACCTGTCCTATCTGAAAGAGGGGATCTGTGAATGGAGGGATCCCAGAAACTCTCAGCATGGTCTCGTACGCATCACTGGACAAAGCGGTGGAGTTCATCTGGGTGGCGGAGGGGGCATGGTTGGCCAAGATGGACACTGAGTCTGCATTCCGACTGCTGTCAGTATGGCCAGCAGATTGGGATTTCCTTGGGTTCCAGTTTGAAGGTGGGTTGTACTTCGACAAGGCAATGCCCACGGGGTGTTCCATGGCCTGCACCATGTTTGAGGTCTTCAGTTCTTGGGTACAGTGGGTATTCGGGTGGTGTTGTGGACACAGAAGGGTAGTCCATTACTTGGGCAATTTCTTTCTGATCAGGTCCAGTCAGGAGGAGGCAGGGAAAATGCTAGTGAATTTCCAGGATATGTGCAGGTCCATAGGGATCCCATTGGCTGCGAGGAAAACTGAGGGTCTAGCGTGCACACTAGAGTTCTTGGAGATCAAGGTGGACACAGAGGAGGAGTGTTTTCACCTCCCAGGGGATAAAGTTGCAAGACTTAAGGGGCTACATGCATTGGTATGGGGGAGGAGGTGGGTGCCGCTGGTACAGGCACAACAATTACTGGGGCACCTTAATTTTGCCTGCAAGGCCATAAGCCAGGGCAGGGCATTTACTAGGAGGTTAGGGAGGGTCACAGGAAAAGCAAAACTACCACATCACTGGGTGGACATTAACAAGGTGGTGAAAGAGGATTTGCTGGTATGGTAGACATTCCTGGAATCCTACAATGGGGTGACATTTTGGCAGGACTGGGCCTCCAACACAGACCATAAGCTGTACATGAATGCAGCTGGGATGCTGGGGATGGGGGCCTACTTTCAAGGAGAATGGATCTCGGTGGCATGGCCGGTACGATGGCAAGAACGGGGATGGATGAAGGACATCATGTTCCTCGAGATTTTTCCGATATGGGTAGCTCTGAAAGTTTTGGTGTACATGGATGGCAGGGCATCGCATAGTTTTCTGGTGTGACAACAAGGGTGTGGTCAAGGTGATCATTAGACAGACAGACAGGACAGAATCAGTCGGGGCAGTGTTGAGGGGTATGGTTTTGTTAGGGCTACAATTCAACCTGTCTTTTAGCGCAAGGCATATCGAGGGGTCAAGGAACGAGGTAGCTGACTGTCTTTCTCGTTTTCAGATGGAAAAGTTCTGAAAGCTAGCACCGCGGGCTGTGGTCACCAGGACCAGGGTCTTGGGTCAGCTATGGGAGATTGGAGAAAGAAGACCAGGGCTTTGTATAGAGGGTCATGGGCGACCGGCACCTTAAGGGCCTAGGAGAGAGTGTGGGAGGGTTTCCAGACATTTATGGCCAGAATGGGTTGGGAGACAGACGAACCAGCCAGTGAAGAGGAGGTAATGCAGTACATGGTAAAAGATGGGAGGAAGGGGTGGTGCACTCCATCATTGGGGTCCAGCTGGCAGGGATCAGCTGGTTTTGCTTGGACAGGGGGTGGGAAGATGTTATAGGTGGTTGTGCCATCAGATGCATGGTGGCGGGTTGGCAGAGGGGTCAGGGGAGGCAGCAGGATGGAAGAAGGCCCCTGATGGGGTCCCTTCTCATAGAGATCCTGCGGGCAGTGGGCCACGTCTGCTATTCAGCTAATGAAGCTTGCCTTTTCAGAGCCATTTTCACCATCATGACAAAGGGAGCTTTCCGGGTAGGCGAAATGGTGGTTCCCAGAAAGGGGGTGACCAACGCAGGGCTGCAGAAGTGCGTGAAGTTGGGAGGGGGGAAGGTAATAATCAGACTGCAGAGGTCAAAGATGGACCAGTAGGTATAGGGGTCACCATAGAGCTGCTGAGGGAAGTGACAGCAGAGGACTGTGCAGTCCAGGCTATGGGGGCATACGCGAAGATCAGAGGGTGGAGAGGGGGGCCCTGGTTCATGCACGGGGCGGGTCACCAGTGACCAATTTCCAGGTGAGACAGTTCTGAAAAAGGCATTGGCATTTGTGGGTGAGAACCCCAATGAGTTCGCCCCTCACTCCTTCCAGATTGGGGAAGCTTCAGAGGCAGCAATATCAGGAGCAGGGGAGAGGAAGGTCAACAGATTAGGGAGGTGGGCATTGAACAGTTACATGAGGTATGTAAGGTGTTGACAGTGGCTAACTGGTATAACCCTTTTTCTCCCACACAGCAGGCTCCAAGAGACAGGTGTGGATCGTGGGGCACTCTTTCATATATTGGGCGAAGAGATTTGCAGAGGCCACGAGGATGGGCACCCAGCTGTGCCAGGAAATCGAACACACAAGAGTGAGATGGAGGGGCCTGAGGGGCATAAGATGGCAACAGCTGCTGGCTTTGTTGGAGGAGCTGTGGGTATGATGGGCCAGTCTGGATTGTATTATCATCCACTTAGGGGGCAACGATATAGGGGCCATGCCATGGGGATCTTTGATTAGGGACATTATAGCGGATTTAGAAAGAGTGAAGAGCTGGTGGCCCAGGGTGGTGATTGGTTGGTCCGAGATCACATCTCGGAGGCTGTGGAAGGGGGCAAAGAGGCCCCAGGCAGTCGAGGTGGTGAGAAAATGCCTGAACAGGAAGGTGACCAGGGCAGTCATAGAGATGGGGGGGGGGTCCATTTACAGCATAGGGACATTTCATTTGATCAAGAAGCAGTGTACAGATCAGACGGAGTCCATCTCACTAATTTTGGCATGGGTTTGTTCCTACGGCCATTCAGGGAGCTGGTATAGGTCATAAATAGGAAGGATTTGAAGGGCTAGCCTGCAAAGGGGAGCCCCATCTTCCATTGTAAGCTGGAGATGGGGCAGTGGAAGGTTTTAAAGGGGAGCAAGGGTAAAATGGGGGCAGATAGAGGGGAGAATGGGGTAGGTACCACGGGCTGGGGACAAATGAACCCAGGCATGGGAGTAAAAAGGGGGCGGGGGAATGTCATAGAGCTAGGGGTTGGATCATGGTGTCCACACCCGGCATGGGGGGAGGTCTGGCAACCTGGTACCCAATGGTGGTGAGTGAAAAGTTGGGGGGCTGGATCATGGTGTCCGGAACCCGAGAAGCATGATGAACAGGAGGAGAGCAGGGCAGCGATCAGAATGGAAGAAGACAGGACTGTTACATCCAAGAAGGCCATGGGGGCTGTTATGTCCTAATTGTAAATATGAAATTATTTGAAATATGATATTTGGGATGTAACAAATAAACTGTGCCTATAACATAATAGATACTGCCAGTGAGCATCCAAAAGTTATAAAGCTGTGGCCTGAATTTATTTTTGGATGGTGGATCCGGGGAAAAGAAGGCTTGCCACTAAAAGTCAGGCCAATTTGTCATGGGCCTCAGCCAGAGATAAAGAGCCCAGGGAGGGGAGGGGGGTGAGACTGGAAGGGGTGGGGCCTGTGACATCACTGCTAGGACGTCTGACAAGTGGGGGAAGCTCACTGGCCATTGGCTGAAGGGAGGGGCCTGGGTAGGGTCTTAAATGAAGGCCTCTAGGGATACTTAATGGCATGCAATCAGAATTTGCCTCTTTTCTTGTTGTAAAATTCCCACCCACCCCCTGCAAGAAAGAGTAAATAGCTGGTATAGGCATTGGGATAATGGGGCACTGGCATGAGGTGTCCTTGTGGGGGGGGACATTTGGCTCAAGGCGTCCATACAGTGCAGCCGGTGGGGCCAAGGGGCTAGGTGGTGTCTCGCTGGCACTGTTGGGGGGTAAGCAGGCAAGGGGTTTTGTGGAAGGTTTTAAGGGGACAAGGGAAATGGGAGGGCAGATAGAGGGGGTGAGTAATTATGGGCTGGGGACAAAGGAACCCAGCTGTGGGAATAAAGAGGGGGACGAAGGGAAGGTCATAGAGCTAGGGGGTGGATCATGTTGTCCACACCCGGCATGGGGGGGAGTGGTCTGGGTAACCTGGTACCCAATGGTGGTGAATGAAAAGGTGGGGGGCCAGATCACGGTGCCTGGACCCAGAGAAGCATGACGAACAGGAGGAGAGCAGGGCGGCGATCAGCAAGGAAGAAAACAGGACTGTTGCATCCAAGACTGTTATGTCCTAATTGTAGATATGAAATGATTTGAAATATGATATTTGGGATGTAACAAATTATCTGTGCCTATGACATAATAAATACTGCCAGTGAGCATCCAAAAATTATAAAACTGTGGCCTGAGTTTATTTCGGGATGGTGGATCCGGGGACAACTGTAAATGTTTCGCCATTTGTTACATGTTTACTCGCTATACAATTTTTACCCTGAAAGCAACCTTTAATGATGTCCAGCCTAGCTCTGTTTTGATTTTGACAAAAGTGACTCCTGACTAGACTGTCCTAAAGTGTTGGCGCCTTTCTATATTAGCGGTGCATTAGTGAGAATCTGTAACCCTTTGTCACTGGCTAGAACTTGCTAGTATGATTTTATAATCATGTCTACCTCTCTTGCATGGGCTGAAAATGTTGTGACATAGTGAAATCTAGTATTCTCACTCACCTGCCTTGATGTCTTACTTAATAAAGCTGATCTATCATTTTGTGCTGTATGAGGTCTAGCTTCCTGAATAGTATGCCTTGAGTAACCTCTGCTGATTAGCCTATTGCTCAAGTCTTAATTGTCTTTCTCAAATGCCTCTTGCATGCTGTAATTGCACTTGATCTTAAGAAACTGTCCCTTAGGGATGTTTTGGACCATGTGGCGTGGATAGCAACTGGATGCATTTAGTAATGTTTTGCCATGCACACTCTTTCTGAACAGGTCCATCTGCTTACTACCAGATACATCACCTTTTACCTTCAGGTCCAAATATGTGACCTCATTATTGCTAGCTGTAAAGCTGAATCTGAGATGTTCATTTATGTCACATAGAAAAGCAATGAATTCTTCCAGCAATATTATGTCCCCCTTCCAAATGAGCACGATGTCATCAAAATAGCAAAAGGAGGCAGTATAGTGCAGTAGTTTAAGGCTCTGAGCTGCTAACCTGGAGCCCTGGGTTTGAATCCCACAGCCCCCACTTACATACTGTGTGACCTTGAACAAGTCACTTACTTCCTTGTGCTCCCAGGTTGCACCTGTAAACAAGCTTTCAGCTTAGTATGTCTCTCCTGGTAAAACAAAAGTAAAAGAAAAAAAAAATGTATATATATATATATATATAGCATTTCCACATTGCTATATTGCTGAAATATTGGTTGTTACTTTCTGTAAAGATGACATCATGCTCCCACTTGGCGACATAAAGATTGGCTACTGATGGGGCACATGTGGCACCCATGGCTGTCCTTGTAATTTGCTGGTAAAGATTATTGTCAAACACAAAAAGGTTTTTTGTTAGTGCATGCTCTGAAAGTTTTTATGTGAGAAAAACTGAGGCGCAGTTTAGAACAAGAGTCAATGAACACATTGGAGCTATAGACAGGGGAGATCTAACTTATGCCACAGCAGCCCATGTGAGTGAAGCAAATGATGGAAAAAGAGCCATCATTTCAATTTATTGGTATAGAGATGGTTTTCACTAACATGAGAGGTGGTAACTATAGAAAAAAGATTTTGAAAAAGAAAATGAGTGGATTTTGAGACTACAACAAACAAAAAAACAGGTCTGAATGCCAGCCTGGAACTAAAACCTTATCTGGAAGAAAGATAGTTGATTGGTATTGATTTTATAGTGGCTATCACAATTGTAAATATTAAGTTCTAGCTATGTAGTCAAGGTGCACTATTTTTTGATTCTCTAAGAATTCTCTGAATGCTGCTTGATCATGATCAAAAAGACAGATGGCAAATTTGAACCAATTGTGAATCTTTAAAAATTGTAGAGGTTACAACTTAAAAACATTTTTTTTGTTATGTAGCAAATTTGCACTGATTTCTGATCCTTGAATAATATTGTGAAATCAGTTTTGTGTACTCTTGTGCCTTTGAACTGTCATTGACTTTTGTATGTTGTATATGTGAGTGTCTATATATATATATGTGTGTGGGTCACAATTGATATGCACTTTTTATTAATCACTTTTTTCCCCGCTTGCACTTTTTTAATGGTGTATGGTTAATTAGGAAATGAATTGTTATGGTGATATATTGATCTCTGGTAGGAATGCGAGTTTCAATTAAACCATGGACCAATCATTTTAAACCTTGTAACCAATGACATGCTGGTGCAACTGATGATTATGGTAGTTAACCTCTCTCAGCCTGTCTATATACACCATCCCTAGTTTTCTATCACCACTATTCCTAGTGTACCTGTGGCTATATTTCCTTTTCCCTCTACACTACTCTACTGTCACTCTGTTCTAATAGCCCTAACTGTGCTTCTGGTTCTCCTTACTCATGGCTATCTCATTGTCCACCAGACAGGTCCTTGCTACTTGTGCTTTACTCCTAATAGTCTCTATTCTCAAACCTCTCTTAGGCTTACATGAGGCCAATTGTCCACCCTTCTGGAATGACCACTACAACCCCCCTTATGATTTCATGTTTTCCAACATGATTATACTACCTCATGTATCCCCTGCCACATCACCATTTCTTATCTCTATAACAATCATCGACCATGCTGCCTATATGCTACATAACTCACCTCTCCGTATCCCTTTCATGTCAAGCTTTACATATCAGAAACTGTGTTAGTTGCTCCTACCCGCATTACTACTAGCTGGGGATATAGAACTCAATCCAGGACCAGGAGGCAACGTTGGCCACACTAACACTACCTGGACAGACGTCAATGGCCTGCGCATTGTTCACCTAAATATCAGGAGCCTTCCCCATAACCTAACTGAACCTGAGGCATGGGTTACTCAATATTCTCCTGACATTCTCTGCTTGTCTGACACCTGGCTTAAACCCATCACCCCAGACCACCCGTGTCAATTTTCAAACTATAAAATACTAAGACAGGACAGGTCTACATCCAAGCATGGTGGTGGCATTGCAATCTTCCATAAAGCTCACTTCTTATTACACCACAATCCCCCTTTTACTCTCTCTCACTGTGAATCAATTCATGCCACCCTACATCTGGGAGCCAAGAAGTTGCATATAGTATGTGCCTATAACCCTCCAACAGGTGGCATTTCTGGTCTAGATGAACTCCTCTCACAGGTTGACCTAGTTATTGGATACAAAGAGGTCCTCATATTCGGGGATCTAAACCTCAACTGGACAGGCAAAGCAAGTCAGTCCTTTCACATCCTAGTTCAAGGTCATAACTCACACCAACTGATCTTAGATCCTACTAGGGTCATGCCCCCTCCCCGATCCAGCACTCTAATTGACTGGGCCCTCAGAAACTGTCTTGAGTGCATTTCCACTGTGGGTATCCTTCCGGATGTTATTAGTGATCACTCCCCAATTTTCTGTATCTGGATTGCCTCTAGACAACCATCTCTGCCTCCTTAACTTGTCACCTTCCGTAATCTGGCCAGTTTTAATCAGGCTCAGTTTATGCACAATCTCTCTTTAATTGACTGGTCTCCTATCTTTACCACCACCAATGCTCAGTCTGCCCTTGACTACTTCCTCATGGCATTCGGGAGTCTACCGGACCTCCACGCTCCTCATATCAACCGAAGCATACGTGGTACGCAAACTAAGTGGCTCACCTAAGATCTCCTTGCATAATTCTGAGCAAGGGACAAAAACTGGCAGTGTTTTAGGCTTCTGGTCAATTGGCAGATTACAGTGACTATAGGTCTAGGAGAAATGCCTGTAAAAGTAACACTCGCTTAGCCTAAAGCTCCTTCTGTAAAGATCTGTTAACAAAAGCTGCAGGGGACTCCAAGAAATTCTTGTCTGCAATTAAAACTCTCCTTGGAGCAAACCATATGACCAACAATAATGACATTCTACTAAATGGAGTGGACTGTAGTAACCTGGTAACCATTGCTAACTCCTTCAATAGCCACTTCACAGACTTATCGAGCTACTCTTCCTCCTTCTGCTCTGCCCACCCTACCATCCCACCAGTGGATATGGAATCCTTGCTCTGTCACCCACCCTTTTGGTTTTGATCCATCTCAAGAGCTGAAGTCCTAAAATTGTTACTTACTGTTTCTGACTCCACCAACACTGGTGCTGATGGCTTGGAGCCCCGTATTCTCAAAGTTGCTGCTCCTCTTATAGCCTCCCCCTTAGCCAAAATCTTTATCCTGTTGCTTTACCTCAGTGCTGTTCCTGACATTTGAAAAGTAGCCTGAATCACCCCAATTCTCAAAAAAGGTGATCCCAAGGTCATGTCAAACTATCGACTCATAGCCATCCTATTTGCGCTAAGTAAAATCCTGGAAAAATTAGTGGCTACCCAGACTTTAGGATACCTACTGAACCATAACATCCTCTCTGATTCCCAGCATGGCTTCTGCAAAGGCCATAGTACCTCTACTGCCCTCCTAAAACTAACTAACAGAATCTATACTGCCATGGATACAGGTCTCTTGACAGGTGCTATCTTCATTGATCTAACTAAGGCCTTGATCTGGTTAACCATTCCATTCTCCTTACAAAACTTAGCTCCCTTGGTTTCTCTGCAGAACCCATTGCCTGGTTCAGCTGTTATCTTTCTGACAGAAAGCAGACTGCAGTTTTTAACTCTGTCATGTCTGATCTAACTTCCATGCATATAGGTGTTCCTCAGGGTTCCATACTAGGCCTTCTGCTCTTCACTATTTTTATAAATGACCTTCCATCACAAGCATCTACTTGCTCTTACCTGCTTTACGCAGATGATCTAGTCATCTACCATAGCGCAAGAGATGTCTCAGACCTAAATAACTTCCTGGCCTCCGATTTCCGAAGTATTGAAAGCTGGCTCACTGTGAACAAACCCAGTGTTCAATATTAGCAAAACCCATTCTATGCTCTTTGGCTCTCCCGTTAGACTAAGAGGGATTAGCAACCCCCTCGCAATATCCTGTGCTGATGGCCACCCGGTAGCTAACACCAGCTCCTTCAAATATCTGGGCATTTTTCTTGACCAATCCTTGGATTTCAGCGTTCATATTTCTGCTACCTGCAAATCTGTCAATGCAAAAATTGAGGGGCCAAACCACTCTAGCTATGCCCTCACCCCATCAGCTAGGCTTGCTGGGGCACAAGGCCTCCTGCTCCCGTCCCTGGCCTATTGCTCAGTGATCTACCTAGGTGCCACTAAGACCTCTCTCCATAAGTGGAACACTACTTATAATAACATCTGCCGCTACGCCTCCGCCTCACCAAGATACAACCACCACTGTCAGCTCTATGCTGACCTAAAGTGGCCCAGCCCTGCTGCTCACTGACTCCTGTCCTACGGCTCTCTCATCGATGGTATAACAAGAACAGGCCTCCCCCAATCCCTTGCCTCCTTGTTTCACTCTCAAACCCCCTCATATGGACTCAGATCAAATGAACATGCTCCTCTTTATATCCCTCAATGTAAAACTGCTATGGGTGCACATACCTTCTCTTACGCCACCCACAGGTACTGGAATTCCATTCCTTCAGCCGTATGCTCAGCTTTCACTCATGTGAGTTTTAAGAACTTCCACCGTGAACATATACAAGCATCAAATCCCTGCATATGCTTCCAGCCACCTTAATTTTTATAGCTCCCCTAGCTCTTTTCCTCGCTATACTACTCTCCACCCTCTACCCTTCCTCCTCCTGCTCTCATCCTCCCACCTCCCATCTTGTAACCTCCCACCCTCTCCCTTTCCCTTTCCCCTTCCTCCTCCTCCTCCTCTCTACTCACCCCTGGTGTATGGTCCTTGCAACAGCACTTACAGTTAAGCAGTACTTTACAACCCTGTATTTCCTGCTCTTGCCTTTTCTCTAAAATCCTAATGTAATGTTTAATTATAGACCTGTTCCAACTATGTACTTCACTGAATTGCTATTGTATTTCTGACTCCTTATGTACTTCACTGAATCACTATTGTATTTCTGACTCCTTCACTTTGTATTCACTTATGTTATGTGCTGTGTCATACTGTTGTTGTTAATTGTATTCAACTTGTATCCTCCTAGGACATGCCTGAAAATAGGCATCCTTATGCCTAGTGCACTCACCTGGTTACCAAAAGCAAATCAATAAATAAGTCACTTTGTTATCATTGCTTTTTAGCCTTTGATAAAGGAGTATATATCCGAAAAACAACAGGCTATGTCTGGTATGGCATTTTATTCTTAAATAAATATTAAATCTCAGAGTTCCGGTGTCATCATATAATTTGGTTGTGTGTGCCAGAGCTATATACTTACAAAATGGTGAAATGAGTGCATAAACTGATTTATGCTTGCTGAATTTGATTTTTTTTAATACAGCCTCATTGCTGTGCACTCTGTACAGGTCCAGGATCAGGAGTACACATTGCTCTTTAGGGAGATCATTTTTTAATTTGACAACTTTTATACAGGGGGTAAGAATGGTGTCTACATACTCGATCATTGTTTGTGTGTTTGCCCAGTGGATATCAGTATGCATAATGTTCTAATTGCAGGGGAAGCCAAATGCTAAGTGGCAAAAGTTGCTTTTTCACTGGTTGATAACCTAGGGGGAGGTTGGCAGGAAATTTCCTGCCAGGGTACAGGCTAATACCAGAGAAATCTACAATTTATTCCCCAGTCCTGCTACCTCGACTTCCTTCACCTAGCTTGCTCCATAGTCTACTGTGATGACAGTACTAAGTTAAGTCCAGTGTTATCTATATTAAGTTGATAGGGACTATGAGTTCTTGCCACACTGCTGTTTCAATACACTGCAAAAAGGCAGCTTTTAGTTTGGGAAATCTTTAGTTGTTTTCCTCATTGCCTTGGTTCCCTTTCTCTTGGTAGAAACCATCCAATGTACAAAGAACCAAGCCTACTGTTTGGTGAAACATGTGACCCCCAAACTATTGAAGAAGTTTCTGATTGTACAATTTAACACCCAGTTCTACCACTATTACTACTCATGCACCTAACACAGCACCCTTTGTTTATGAAGTTCATTTTCAACTTCTTCAAAAAGCAACAGTAGTCTACCTCACTGATTTAAGGTAGTTCACTTTGCATGTTACTAGGATCTGGAAACTCATTTAATTTTACCTTGTGTGCTCCCCTTAATTTTCTAACAGTACTTTTTATTGTCTTTTAGTCCAAGGAAGAATGAAACTGTATCATGGTCTTGACAACATTTTGGGCTGCTTATCTGCAGATTTCACAGTTTAATTAAGATTTCATCATTTAAATACAATAGGTTATGTCTCCAACTAGGAGTGTTTGACATGTGAACTAGCTACCTTTCACTCTGACAAAGCTTTCTGCACATCAATAACATGGATGTCGGCTTTTATACTAAGAGTGTCTGCTGTTAACTCTGTTACCAGTGTAAAGTCCCTTTCTCTCTTCTGCCTGGACTGCTGCAACCACTGGACAAGTAGCATTTATTTTAAAACCGCAACCACAAACAATACCACTCACTCCTCACACTTACTGTCAGAGGCTGGAAGCCAAAATCATGAGATTAAAGTAGAATATTATAGGTCACCTATTAGCACCTATGGAATACATTCAGGTGCACTAGGTACTTGTGACTGCTTACCACCTATTGAGTTGTACAGAGTAATGAGTTTTAAAAAGTGAAGCAGGAACTGGAGAGTTACTATTTCATGATGTATTTGTGCTTACAACTAGCAATGGGTAAAATATATTATAACAAGCAATTTTATAGTACTGTATTATGACTAAATATTTTACATTTATCACAAGCCAGATGGTCTCTACATCTTAACTTATGCTAAACAGATTTACTTTATCATACATGTTTAAAAAAACATTATAACATATTGTATAGTAAATTAAAACAAACATGCATAGTGCAAGGAAAACATAGCTTGATGTTATGTATTGCAGTTTATAACAGTTGACCATTATGTTTATAACTGATTACTAAAACTTTATAACTAGGATTCTAAAGTTTTATAAAATGTGAAACTAGAAAAAAATATTTATTGTAATTTTCTTGTCTTAGAATGAGAGCATTCTTCAAATAATCACAATGGACTTACCCAGTTAAACCAAACAGGCACAAGGATGACCTGTGAAACTTCAGACCTATTAGTCTGCTTAAAATCTGTTTTTTAAAGGCAGACGAAACTCCATTAAGCAGACATCATCATCATGACATCATCTTCTGGTTTTTTTTTTTAAATGAGTATTTTAAACCAATGGGGATTTTTTTCTGTTTTTCTCTGCATTATTTAGCTGTTATAAGTATTGTATTTTCTAAACAACTGCCATGAGCTTCTGAAGAAGGACTTGTTGGTCCGAAAGCTAGAGCACTTTGTTCTTGTTGTTACATCTATGTTGATCCATTAAAAGGTATCAAATCATTTGCTTCTGGATCTATTCTTGCAAGGACCAATACGGCAACTACAAAATCTAGATTTCAACATGGAAGATACTGGAATTCACCGTAGAATATGGCAGTTACATAACATCAAGAAAAAACTGGCACAGCTAGACAGTGACATCTATTTTCTGACCCAGTGCAAGAGGAGACACATGATCTCTAAAGGTCTTGCTATTTGGAATCCATTAAGAAATACAAACAATTCTACATATGCAGAACAACTTTGTCATAGGACCTCTGAGAAACTGAGAAATCACAGGATTCGCATGTCATATGCCAAAAAAGTTGTTCTTAACAAAGAGTTTGCTGAAATTGTTACCACTCTGGAAAGGATGTCTGGGGAACCTATTCAGGTCATCTTGCGAGATACATTAACTACCAAAGGAACTTAAGAAAAGCCATGCTTACGAAAAATAGGAAATTGATGCCCTTCAACATATCATACTTCCTAACAACCATGAAGAACATAATGGAGTCACTGAACAACAACACAATACTGATGGGCACCTTTCAGTTGTTAATTTGTCCAACCCACACTGACTACTGGAGAACTAAATGTACTTTCAAAGGGCCTCACTTTCTGCCCAACAAAACCACTGGATAACATACTGTTTTGTGGTGAACTGGAGGAGTACTCGAGATTGAGACTTAAAGAATTTTTCATGGCGGGAAGAAATCACTGGTAGCGAAGACAATGCAAACAGCAATAATGTAATGGATAAGGAAAAGGAATCTCAATTTACCCCCTCAAGTGGGCGTAACAAAAAACTAGACAATTATGTTAATTGTTTCTGCCAACAAGTTAGTGATCAGATCCTTACTAGGCAAAAACAGACCCATTATAACCTTTCTCCACTGGAACAGAGTGCTATAGGGACACTGAAATCAAACCACAACATTGTCATCAAAAAAGCTGATAAAGGCTCTGCAGTGGTGATTTTAAACAGAGAAGATTATATTAATGAAGCTAATAGACAGCTAACAGATCTTACATACTACAGAGAACTAGAGAGTGACCCCACTACAAGATATAAAGATGAACTACGTGACTTAATTAAAACTTTTCCAGACCATGTCCGAGAGAAACTAACTCACCTCATCCCTGATGAACCCAGGCCAGGGACATTCTACATGCTGCCTAAAATACATAAACCTGGCAATCCAGGGAGACCCATAGTCTCTGGTAATGGTGCCTTGACTGAGGGGATCTCAGGGTTTGTAGAGACCATTTTGAAACCACTGGTTATGGAAAGAAACAGTTATATCCAGGACACTACACTCTTTTTGTGTGTACTTTCTGGTTATAAGGATTTACCACCTGATACCATTTTAGTGACAATGGATGTAACATCCCTCTACACTAATATTCCACACACAGATGGCATTGCAGCATGCCTTAAATACATATATGAGAAAGGACCAGAACAAAACATCAACCCTGGAGTGGTGGGGGAACTTATGGAATTCATTTTGACACATAACAACTTCAACTTCAATGGTAAACATTATGTTCAAACTATGGGAACAGCAATGGGCACCAAAATGGCTCCACAGTATGTTAACCTCTTTATGGCTGACTTGGAGGAGGATTTTTTAAGGCAGTATCCCCACAAACCACTAGTTTATTTCTGTTACATTGATGATTTGTTTATCATCTGGATGGAGGGCACAGATGCACTCAAAGATTTTCATCACAAACTTAATAATCTCCACCCTACCATAAAGCTTACTCTGGAGTACTCTAACACTAAGGTTAACTTTCTGGACACCACAGTCACCATTAAGGATGGAACCTTACATACATGTATTTACAGGAAGCCAACAGACAGACAGAGATACCTGCACAAGAAAAGTAATCACCCAAACCATACAAAAAAATCTGTCATATACAGTCAAGCACTCCGTTGCCACCGTATTTGTTCAAATGAGGATGACAGAGATACAGATTTGGCTATGTTGAAAACCACCTTTATTGAGCAGGGACACTCTTCCAGGGAAATTGACAGGATAACAGAACGGGCAATGCAATTACCAAGACAACAACTATTTCAATATAAAGAAAAGACAGCTACAGACAGAATACCCTTGGTAGTCACATATCATCCAGACCTTGAACGTCTGCATAAGATTATTAAAATCTCCACCCAATATTTAGTGAGGATGAAACCCTTAATTGTATTTTTATGAACTCCCACTACTATCTTTTAAACAACCACCAAATTTATCCAGCCTAATTATTAGGAGCAAACTTTCACCGGAACAGAATACCATGTCACACAATGGCACACCACTCTGCAATCAACACCCCTGTAAGACTTGTGGGCTCATTTCTACCTTGGACTGTGTGGTTACATCACAAAACAGGCAATTCCAGGTGCATGGGAGTTATACATGCATGTTACAACATGTTGTTTATTTCATTCAGTGCAAGAGATGTCCACTAACAGGTTATGTTGGAGAGACACGCCAACAGCTCCACACTAGGATGAACTCGCACAGACATACTATTACAGCAAAGAAGACTGAAAAACCAGTGGGGCACCACTTCTCCCAGCCTGACCACTCAATCTCAGATATGTCAGTAATGGTCTTAAAAGATAATCTCAAAAACACACAACAGAGATGAGCTTTTGAGATTAAACTTATTTTATATCTCAATATGGTAGCAGATGGGATGAATGCTGATCTTGGTTTTGTGGGACACTACAGAAACTAACATCTACAGACCTTTTCTTCTTCAGACTGACATATTATAGGACTTCAGCATGTGTGGGATGTGGGTGTGTGTGTGTATGTATGTGTGTGGGTATATGTTGTGAGGTATGTGATACAACAGATGTGGGGCTTGCTGTCACATTGAGGTAAGTCTCTATTTAGATATATGGAGTTATAATGTGTTACTATTCTTACTTCACACACATAATGAATATTAATTCCTCCTTACTTTTTATCTTTGCCTGGGGGTGGGATTGATTTCATTGCACCATATTCAGATTACCTAGCCTGCTACTGTACATACAGGAGTGTTATCATATACTGTCACATATAATTTTTGTAACTGTACATATTGGGGTGCATGATCTCATTTGCATGGGGTTCCTGCACAGATCTTTTTACATTAGGCTAATATTGTAGTAATTTGTGGATATGTAGGTATGTTAGACTTCTGGTCTTACACACATACTTTATATTCACTTCTAGTTACCTTATCCTGGGGAGGGTGGTATATTTCATGGTAGTTCTATCCAGTATCCTTGGAAATGTTACTATGCAGAAGTAGTACGGTTAAATAGTGTCACATTTTTGCTCTGTAGGTATTAGGAGACATAAACCCTTTACTCAGGATTTCATGACAAGTTGAATTCCTTTGGGGAACAATTGCAGTGACTGAAGTGAATATAGGTTCACTAGGAGAGAGAGTGTGTGTGTGTCTGTGGAGAGAGAGAGAGAGAGAGAGAAAGAGAAAGAGGGAAAAAAGGGGGAGAGACAGAGAGAGAGACAACATCTCCTTAAAGTTATAGAGTTCCCCACCCACATCGTGGTGATGTGGGATGGGTTAGGTGTATTGTTTGTATGAAGAGGAGGAGAGAAATTACATTTTTATCTCTTTTCAGATTCCTTAGACACTTGTGGTACATCAAGTTGTTATATTCTCAGTGTATATTGACATTAGTACATAACAGGCTACATGGTCTTAATTCCTTGAGGTTCCTCGACTAGAGTTTTTTGTTTGATACTAATATTATCAATTTATATTTAAATTATCATTTATATAGTCCTGAGGTTTTTGAAATTTCTTGGGCCTTATATCTAGCTGGAGAGTACAGCTGGGTGACAGGTCCAGCTAGGTTTCACACATCACACAGTGTGCACTGATGTCTTTAAGACAACTTTACTGGTAAATTCCTGTCTATAATGCAGACATTGAAACTTCATGAGCCCTATAACAATCTTAGTTTGTCTTTAATCTGGGTAGGGTTGCCTTTCAGTAATCACGTCCTTATACTAACTGTGACACTCATAGCTTGATTTAGGCATTATCTGCTTCAGCAGTGTTATCTTATGTCAATTAAATTTATATACAGTAGGATTCTTTGTATGTGTGTTCCACCAAGCACGTTTAACCCAAGGTTGCTTCTAGCTGAAGGCAGTATGGTACTGTTAAACTTCTCTGACATCATCTTCTTTTTTTTTTTTAAATGAGCATTTTAAACCAATGGGGATTTTTTTCTGTTTTTCTCTGCATTATCTAGCTGTTATAAGTATTGTATTTTCTAAACAACTGCCATGAGCTTCTGAAGAAGGACTGGTTGGTCCAAAAGCTAGAGCACTTTGTTCTTGTTGTTTCATCTATGTTGGTTCATTAAAATGTATCAAATCATTTGCTTCTGGATCCATAAAGCAGTTAATTTTAGAATTTTACTTGTCTTGCAAAACCAGAAGTCCCAGACCCTCACTTCCGGTATGCTACCCTTTTTAGGGCTGTGGGCAGAGGCTACAGTATGATTGGGATCATAGCTCTAAAATGGTTGATTTTGGAACTCCCTTTTTGGACATTTGAATATATTCCTCCATTGTTGCAAAATAGTGTACTCCCCCTCTGATTTTTGCTGTTTGCTGCTCTATGTTAAAGGCATCTGAAAGGAGGGGGGATGTTACTGTTTTGTACCTCAGAACTTCTCAGGATATTAAAAAAACAACTTTTTAAACTGCTGTTTCTATCATCTGTCCAGCTCACTCTAATAGATCTATTCTATTTCTTTCAGCAACCTAGGGGTTAACTCATTATAAGTTATCTGAAGTTTACTGAGCTTCTGAACCTCAGACTGCAGTGTCGGAGTACAGACAACAAAGTCTGCAGCCTATGTTAGCTATCTGATTCCTATGGACACACGCACACACACACAACACCAGCAGCAGCATGATGATCGTGACTAAACAGCACTATATGGCACCAACAAGAAAATAACTTTGGTCATTTGGTAGCTCTTCACAGCCTTATTGGCTCTGGCTAGAACTTGTTAGTTGAGCCTCAGCTTTTGGCAGAGCAGCAAGAGGAAGGAGGCAGCTGCTAGAACTTTACTACTCTACTACTGGGACTAAAGAACTAGCACTCTACTACAGGGACCTTCAATTAGGTTAAAAAACAAACAAAAAAACAAGAGTTAGTTTGCTTGTTTGAGTTGGGGGAAGGGAGCTGTTATTTGTTCAGTTAGCTAGGTGAAGAGTGCTGTAAATTATGTGGTGTGGCTTAGGCAGCAGAAATTCAGGTGTCTGCATTTAAAAGTTCCCTAGTTAACCTTTGGCAGAGAGCAGCAAGAGGAAGGAGGCAGCTGCTCAAACTTTACTACTCTACTATTGGAACTATATAGGAAACCATCCCACCCTTAGTCAGTTCTTCTTTCATAGGCACTGGATTTGACTGACAACAGGAACTTACTGTTTGGGAGCAGGAAGGGAGTGATAACACAGGCACATAAGACTCATCATTCTAGAAGGAAAATAATAGCTCTCCTTCACCCTCTAGCTGCTGGAGGTCTGACTCTGAGCAAATAAGAAGGAGACTATTGAGGAATACATGGACCTCCTGTCCCAGAACAGGAAGGGCAGGAGTGTAAAGGAATGGAGGCAGTAGGACAGTAGGGAGAAAAAAAACATAAAGTAAATAGAGAGAGGAAAGAGTAAGCATAGTGTACAAAACAACAGGTTGAGGGTCCACAACTAAGACATGATGGGAGTGGTGCAGTGCAGTGACTGTGGAGAGGCAGTTTTCCAGGAGATGTTCTGGAGGATGCAGTGTTGTCCCATCTGCAAGCACCTCTCTGGGTTAAGGGAGGAGGCTGCTTGTCTCCAGGCTGAGTTGGCTAGGATTCAGCGGACCTACTCTCCCTCCCAGGGATTACCAGGGCTACCACCACTGCTTCAGAGGTTGACAAGAAAGAGGAGTGGTTGTACCACAGCAGGCTCAGAGAGGGTTCAGGGTGGGGACCAGAGGCACATCCCTCCAACTGCACCTCTCCACAATATATACACTGTTCTGGTAAAGAGTGGTTCCTCTATGGAGGCACCCATAGTGGAGACTAAGGAGGATGCTGGGAACATCCACAAGGAGACCCACAGGAGGGTGGCACTGGACCCCACAGGGGAAGAAAACAACCCCTGGTGGGGGACTCAATTATTAGAGGGGTAGAACTGTGGGAGGGAGGGGAGAGGGAGGTAAGGTGCCTGCCTGGCACCATGGCTTGGTGGGACAGGAAGGAAATCCTCAGAATCATGGGAACAGCTGTATGGAGGAGGGAGCTGGATGTCATTGTCCACCTAGGGACAAATTCCCAGGCTGGGAATGGGATCAGAGCAGTGCAGGAGGAGTTTGTGGAGTTTGTGAGGTGCCTTAGACAAGTAGCATGCATGGTAACCTTCTCGGAGGTGCTGTCTGTCTATCTTAAGGGTGAGGCTAGGGTGCTCTGCACCATGGGATTCAATGAATGGTTAAAATACATATGCAGAGCTCAGGGTTTTGGCTTCATTTGGGGAATGGGGGTCTACCTGTAGGGGTACAGGCCTACACTGATGTGATGGTCTGCATCTGTCCAGGAGGGAAACCAGGATCCTAGGTGATAGGTTTAAATGCCTCATTGGCAAGCATTTAAACTAGCCAAGGGTGGAGGCACTGAAAAGGAGCAAGGAAGTCCCAGCCACCTCCCCCACACAAAACAGGGTAGATAATGAGGTAAACACCAAGATAGAGAAGTTGATAGGGAGAAGGGCAGGGGTAAATGGAAAAAAGTTAAAGGCAGTAAGGATAGAGATGGGAATAAAAGGGTTAAGGCAGTCATGAAAAGTTGGGTAATGAGTACCAATGCCCATAGTCTGGGTAACAAATTCCATGAGCTAGTGGTCTTGATGGAAAAGGGACACTGGTATATTGTGGCAGTCACAGAAACATGGTATACACAGAGAACCATGACTGGGATGTCAACATACCAGGGTACACAATCTACAGGAGGGACAGGGAAGGTAAAGAGGAGGAGAAGTAGCTCTCTATGTAAGGGAAGGGATCAAAGCACTGGATGTAAAGGGTAAACAGGGAGGACAGGAGGCTCTGTAGGCATTCTGGAGACAGGCAATGGCACCACAATGTGCACAGGGGTTGTATACAGATCCCCTTCTCAGGGGGAGGAAATGGACAAGGAAATGATAAAAGGCATTCTTAGGATGGCAGAAAAAGGTGAGATATTGTTGATGGGGGACCTGAATGTGGTAGATGTCAACTAGAGCACCTTTTCTGCAACCACATCCAAGAGCAGGGTCATTCTCGATGCCCTACAGGGGGCATGCCTCAGACAGCTAGTGTTGGAACCCTCTAGAGCTGGAGCAATCTTAGACCTGGTACTCTCAAATGGGGATGGAGAGAGGATCTCCGGTTTAGAAGTGGGTAGCCATCTGGGAATAAGTGACCACCAAACAGTGTGGTTCATGATAAACACAGTTGTAGAGTCAAGCCATATAAAAGTGAGGATACTGGACTTTAAGAGGGCTGACTTTGACAAAATGGGAGAGTGTCTCAGTAAAGCACTTGCAAATGGGCAAGAAAGATGGGTGGAGGAACAATGAGGGCAAATCAAAACTGCCATCACAGAGACAACAAGCCTTTGCTGAAGGAAAAAAAAAAATCAAAACAAAGGAACAAAAACACTATGGTTCTCAAAAGAGGTGGTGGGGAAGGTAAGGGAGGAAAAAGATGTTCAGGAAGTATAGTGAAACACAGAACAAGTAGGACAGAGAACTGTACCAGTTAAAGCAGAAGGAAATGGGGAAGGCAGTCAGATTAGCAAATGCCCAAATTGAGGAAAAAAATCCAACTCAGTTAAGAAGGGGATAAAACCTTTTTATAGTTACATTAGGGAGTGAAGAAAGACCAAAGGAGGTATAGTGAGGCTTAAAAAAGTGGGGGGTTAGTGGGCAGAGGATGACAGTGAAAAAGCAGGGATGCTGCACAAATACTTCTGCTAAGTATTCACAAAAGAAGAAGAGGGGGAGGTACCTAATCCAATCAATAGAAGCACTCTGGATAGGGGGTTGATACCAGTCTATTCACAGAAGAAAGTGTCCTGAAAGAACTTCTAAAACTCAAGTGGAGAAAGCAATGGGGCATGACAGGATTCACCCCAGAATTCTAAAAGAACGAAGGAGAGAACTAATGACACCATTGACTACCCTTTTTAACAAATCATGGATGGTGTGGTACCCAAAGCCTGGAGGAGGGTGGATTTGATTCTCCTTCACAAATGTGGGAGAAAAGCAGAGGCAGGAAACTACAGACTTGTTAATTTGACCACAGTGGTAGGGAAAATGATGGAATCATTTCTGAAAGAAAGAATTGCTGAGTACCCAGAGGCCAGCAGGCACAGGACCCAAGGTAGCTTGGATTCACAGTGGAAAGGTCATGTCAGATGAATATAATAGATTTCTTTGGCTGGGTGACCAAAGTAGTAGACCACAGAGGGGTTGTGGGCATGACCTAACTAGATTTTAGCAAGGCATTTGACACAGTTTCACACAAAAGATTAATAAACAAGTTATCAGCCTGGGAGTGGATCCCAGGGTGGTAGCCTGAGTAAAAAATTGGCTGGACAAAATGACACAGAGAGTAATAATAAACAGAGTCCACTCTGAGGAAAGGGGGGTTACTAGTGGGGTACCCCAGGGTTCAGTACAGGGACCGGTTCTATTTCATGCCTTTATAAGTGATATTGCAAAGGGACTGAAAGGAAAAGCATGCCTATTTGTAGATGACACAAAGATCTGCAACAGGATTGATACACAAGGGTGGATGGAAAGGATTAGAAGGGAATTGGCAAGGTCAGAGGAATGGTCAGAAGTATCACAGCTTAGATTCAAGGCAAAGAAGTGTAAAGTAATGCACCTGGGAAACAAAAACCTAGGAAGAGTACACAATGGAGGGAGGGATACTAACAATAACAAAAATGGAATTTGACCTGGAGTAGTCATATCTCCTCCTGTTGCCCACCATCTTGTAACTCCTGCTCCCACTACTCGGGCAACCAAGAGCTCATACAAAACCCCTTTCCATGTCCCCTTCTGCAGGACTTCAATGGGTCAGAGGGCTTTCATGTACATGACCCATCTCTGGCTGAATTACTTGCCTTCTGAGATTTCCACAGTAAATATATTAGGCCCATTCAAACTCCTTGTCTTGGAGCATCTCCTTGACTCCAGCTGCTGAGTCTGCTAGTGGCCTCATCTGTTTTCCTCTGTTCTCTGTCCTGTTCCCTCTCCCCCTTATCACCTGCTTGTTATGACAATGTCATTTCTGACCATAACCAGTTTCTTTTCACCTCCTGTCCTTACCTTTTAATCCTGTTCCTTTACTCCTTTGATTTGACAAGATCTTCTGGACTGATTTCTAATACTACCTCCTCCTCTCCAATCCAAACCATTCCCTTCTCTTGTTGCCCCCTGCCCTTCTCCTTCTCCCCTGTTTACTTTGCTGCTGATTCCCCTGCCCCCTTGCTCATTTGCTTCAAGACCTGTTCCCTCCTGTTACTCTAAGTCCAGCTTGTAACTTGTACTAAATGGTTTCCAGTACATTGCCTCATTATAGAATGTCATATTGTATGTTTTGCTTATTTGTATTTTTTTTGTTCCATGTGATAACGGTGACTGTGGAAAGGCAATCGCTGTTAGGGCGAGTGTACATAGCCGAAAATCACTTTTGGCAACACACACTCCTGGTGCACAGCAAAAGGGAGCTGGGTACTTCATTTTTTTTGTATTTATGCTTGCGGCTGTGCCCCCACCCACACACCCCTACTAAAGGATTGTCAACTCCAGGGGGGTGCATGCTAGGGCAGGGGTGTGTGCATAATCTGCACAAATTATTTTGGGCAGAGTGCAACAAAATGTATGCATGCCCGGACCCAAACCCAGTGCCCTCAAAACCCTGGCCTGCCACCCACTGACTATACCATGGGGCCAGTTTGGCAGCCCACCACCACAGCACACCTCACAAACCCTCCCTCCCCTTCCACCCATCGCTCAGCATGCTCATTCCTCTCGAGTGCACATGTACATTTAGCAACATCCTGTCATTATATTTGCCAACCCCCCCATCCAGTCACCCTCCCTGCTCAATAGCCCTGTCAACAGGTGCCACAATTGAATAGCCCTTTTTGAAAGTGCCCAATCGCAGTCGCCATTGTCACAGGCTACCTATTTCTGCACTTGTACTTTTCTTTTGCATCCTTTACTGTAATGTGCATTTCAGATGTGGAACCTTTGTAAAGGATTCACTGACTCAAAAGTTCTAATTCCCTGACTTCAATAAATAAATGATCTAATGATAAGCAAGCAATGTGAGAAGGCAGTAAGGAGGATGGGGGCATACCAGGATGCATAGGGAGAGGCATCACCAGTAGAAATCAGGAAGTTGTTATCACTGTGTACAGACAGCTGGTGAGACCCCCTCTGGAATACTGCATGCAGTTCTAGAGACCCCATCTCTGCAAGGACATAGACATGATGGAGGCAGTCCAGTGGAGGGCAACTAAAATGGTGCAGGGTGTGCACCAAAAGCCATGTAAAGAGAAACTAAAAGAGTTTATATCTATATATCCTTGAGGAAAGGAGGGAGAGGTGGGGCATGATATAAACTTTCAAGTACCTCAAGGGAATCAACAAAGTCCAAGAGGGTAGCATCTTTCAGAAAAAGAGATGTGCAAGAACAAGGGGACACAACTTGAAGATAGAGGAAGAATGGCTCAGGACAATGTAAGGAAGTATTTTTTTTCACAGATAGGGTGGTGGCTACATGGAATAGCCTTTCTGAGTAGGTCATGGGGTCAAAAACAGTGAGGAAATTTAAGAATTCATGGGATAGACATAAGGCAATTCTGGTGGGAGGCAGGAAGAAGTAGGCTGTTGGTTAACTAGGATCTGCAGCTTATCCAATAGGTAGTAAAATGGGCAGACTGGGTGGGCCAAGCAGTCCTTATGTGCTGTCAAAGTCTATGTTTCTATGGGCAGAGTGGAGGTGACACTCAAGCAGAGGCAAAGTGCATCTGCCTGCATTTGCTAAGGGGGAGGTAACCAGACCTCTTGGACTCGGACTTTCAGGTAGATAACTAATGTGAAATAGGCATGGTATTGATCATATTTTTCCTTAGACTGCTTTGTATTAGTTAAACTAGTAACATAGGCTGACCAAAACATTATTGAAGCTAGTGTATAATGAAGAGTGAATAAACCTTGTGTATTTCCTGTTATATGTTTGCCAGAGGAAGGATAATTAATGACTTTATATGCAGTAAATGCACTCTTGTAAAAGATATTCAGAGTGAAATTGAAATGCTATAGAAACAATTAAAAATCTAGGGTGAACTTCTCACCCTAGAGAATTTTGTAGATGATTCTAGATGGTGGAATGGGGGATAAAAGGAAGAGGAATATAAATATAGAAACCGATGAACAGCCAGAAACAGGTGATGAGAACTGGAGTAAGATTCATGGGTCTAAAAGATATAGAAGGAGGAAACATTATGGCAGAATCCAACTGGTCTTTGCAATAGGTATGTTCCACTTCAAATATGCAAGGAGGGAACTGCATCAGAACATACAGTAATAACATTAATAATCGACAGCATGTGGACACACAAGAGAGGAATTCAAACACAACATTAGAAAAAAGCTGCTTGGTAATGAGGCAAACCAATAGGTACATTTTGGTTATAGGACACTCAATCCTGAAATATGCAGATTATTTAATTTCTGTAGAGAAGAAGAAGTTTACAATGGTAGCCTCATTATCTGGAGCAGGGATCCAAGACATAGGGTAAACCTTAAAGGACGGTTGGAAGGGGTTGAAACTCCACCACGGTGCTCTACATGGGCACTAACAGTATTGGAAAGGAGAAAGATTGCTACCCAAAAGGATTTTGATGAAGTGGGAGAAACCTAATGAGGAAAACATTTATTTATTTTATTTACTCTGTTTTGTTGACCGGATAAATGCACTAGACAAATTCTTGCATATTTTCTGCCATGACTGGGGTGATACAGATGAATGCCAACTGACCCTGAACCAGATTAGGATGTTGGTGGTATTTTAGTGAATGCAAGATGTAGAGTGATAGTGTCCAAAATACTACCAGTACCGTGGTCAGGTAGAAACAAAACAAGGGACATTGTACAGATGAATAGGTGATGAATGCAATAGTGCACAACAGAGTGATTTACTTTCCTAAGAAACTGGGAAAGGTTTAGTGTCCAAAGCTTATATGGTAGGGATGGATTACATTTCAATAAGTATAGCTCACGTTTGCTGGGAAACAGAATTAATAATATTATTGGGAGACATTTAAACTGAATGGGAAGGGGATGGGGGTTAAGATTAATAATATACCTGAGCATCCTAACTCTTTCTCATGGAAAAGTCCCAATGAACAAGAATGGAAGTTTTTATGTGTTAATGCAAGAAGTGTGGTAAAAAAGGAGGAATTAGAAAGGATGCTTTAATGGAAAGAATACAGATTTGTGCAATCACAGAAACTTGGTGGCATGAGGAGGATGACTAGGGTTGGAATATTGATGAATAAATCTCTTTATTAAGGAAAGGGGACAAACTGTAAAAAAGTGGAGGTGGAAAAGCTGTGCATATATCAAAGAATATTACAATGGAATTAATTAATAAAATGAATGACAATAAAAAATTGGAGCATATTTGGATGAAGGTGATTCCTAATTTTAGAAAGAAAATAACCCAAGGCCTTGTCTATAGATCGCTAAACCAGAATATGGAATTAAATAAACACTTATTAGAAGTGTTAGATAGATTAAACCCAGATGACAGTGTAATAGAATTAGGAAACTTTAATATGCCTATTTAAAATGGGAGGTAGGAATAGGAAAGACAGCATTTGAAAGAGAATATTTGGAAATCAGAGACAAACTCCACCTAGAACAATATGTTAAATCAGCAACCAGAGGCAACAACATATTACTTTTGATTTTAAGTAATATGGGGGATAGTACAACAGATTGTAGAGCAACTGTTCCTTTAGGAAATAGTGACCAAGAAATGGTCATTTTTATGGTTAGGAATGAATCTACAAAAATTAAGGAGAAGACCAAAAAAAATGTCTTAGAGATGACAATTTCAAGGTGAGAAATGAGTTTGGAGTTTGGAACTGGAGAACAGATTTCAAGGATAAAACACATAATGAAATGTAGAGCATTTTGATGGATAAATTAGAGTATCTAGTGGAGAAATATGTTACAGAGAGAGAGTAAAATGTAATGGAACAGAATGGATACCACCATGGTTCAACAAAAGGGTTATGGGATTAATTCACAGAAAATGAAAATCTATAGAAAGTCAAAGAAGAAAATGTTATGCAAGCATGGATAAGGTACAGATCAGTGATCAGGGAAAGTAAAAGATGTATCACAAAAGCCAAACATGCCTATGTGCTGGATCTGGTGGTTAGGGTAAGGGATAATTACAAAACATTTTATAATCATATTAACTATAAAGGTGGGAGAAGTGTAAATGTGGGACAAGTTGTGGATTCCAAAGGAGAACTGGAAACCAAGAACAAGAATATTGCAGACATGTTGAATAACTATTTTAGTTCAGCTTTTAATGTTAAGTCAGATTCACTACCAACAGAATGGATAGATAGAGGAAACCCACCATTAAACCTGAATATAAGTGACCTAAGAGCTATGCTACTGAGTTTAGATTCAAATAAGACCCTAGGACCAGATGGGGTATATCCCATAGTGCTTAAAAAATTGGCTGAGAGATTATCAGGGCCACTAACTATGATATTCTAGATATCACTGAACAATGGAGAGGTCATTGAAAGTTGGAAGGAGACCACTGTCACACCTATCTACAAAAAGGTAGTAAACAGGGGAGCAGGAACTATATAGACCTGTCAGTCTAACATTTGTTTTGGGTAAGGTTTTGGAGATGATATTGAAGAAGGAGATTAAGGACTATATTAGGAGGACAGATTTGCAGGATAGACCATAGCATGGTCTTACTAGGGGAAGATCTTGTCAGATGAATTTAGTGGAATTCTTCAATGGGGACAGTAAGGCACTAGATGATGGGTACCCAGTAGATGTGGTCTTCTTGGACTTCAGTGAGGCCTTTGACAAGGTGTCACATACAGAAATAGTACAGGTGCTGAGGAAATCAGGAATACGTACAAATATTCTGACTTGAATTAACTCATGGCTCACAAATAGAAGAATAAAAGGGGAGGAGTGGCCCTGTATGTCAATGAAAATATCAAAGCTATAGAAATTCAGAATACACATAAGGAGCCAGAAGAACTGTGGGTCACCCTGGAAACAGGAAATGGAACAGCCATAAGAACTGGGGTTGTCTACAGGCCCCCAGACCAGGGGAGGACATAGACACATTACTGTTAGAGGATATACAAAACATGACAGCTAAAGGGAGGTTCTGATAATGGGAGACTTCACTGCAGAGTACAGATTGGTCAATACCAGCAGGAACATCTGCCAGAACTAGACACATAGTGGATTCCCTGCAGGAGGGCCTCAAACAACTGGTACAACAACCCACAAGAGACAGGGATATCCTAGATCTAGTACTGACTAACAGGGAAGGGATCACAGATCTCCAGGTAGAAGGTCACCTGGGGCAGTGACCATCACATGGTATGGTTCAATTTAGCTACTACATCTAAATCATCCCATTCCAAGGCAAAAATATGGGACTTCAGAGGAGCTGACTTTGATAAGATGGCCAACAGAGTTAAGCTAGCCCTGGCAAAAAGAAACACAGGGCAGGGGTACAGGCAAAGTGGGAAAGCATTATGATGCAATACTGAAGCAACATCCCATTGTGTTAGACAGAAAAGGAAGTGCAAAAGAAGAAGGAAACCACTTTGGTTCTCAAATACAGTAGCAGAAAAGGTCAGAGTCAAAAGGCTGGCCTTCAGGAAATATAAGGGGACACAGCGGGATGAAGATAGGGAGGCATACCAAACTACCCTAAGGGAAGCAGGGAAGGTAGTAAGGCAGGCAAAGTCCCAAACTGAGGAAACACTAGCATGAACAGTAAAAGAAGGTGACAAGACTTTCTATAGATACATTAGTGAAAGGAGAAAGTCCAGGAGGGTATTGCTGTTTAATGGAGAAAAGGGAGCATGTGAGGAGGAGGACCATGTAAAAGCATCTATCCTAAATAGATACTTTTGCTCAGTATTTACTGAAGAGAAGATAGGGCAGGGCCCACAGCTCAACACCATGGACACAGGGGGAGGGAGGTGAGCACTTCTCCCTTCACAAAAGAAAGGGTCCTACAAGAGCTTGCTAAGCTCAGGGTGCATAAGGCAATGGGACTTGATGGCATACATCCCAGGGTACTTAAGGAGCTAAAGGTGGAACTAGCAGAGCCATTAGCAGAACTGTTTAGTGAGTCTCTGAGAACAGGAGAGGTCCCAGAAGACTGGAGAAGGGCTCATGTGATCCTGCTCCACAAGAGTGATAGCAGGGAGGAGGCAGGGAACTACAGACCAGTCAGTCTTATCTCAGTAGTGGGCAAGATTATGGAGGCACTCCTTAAGGAAAGGATAGTGCAACACCTGGAATCCATAGGAGCACAGGGTCCAAGACAGCATAGGTTTACAAAAGGAAGGTCCTGTCAAACTAATCTCTTAGATTTCTTTGACTGGGTAACCAAAGCAGTGGACCAAGGGGGAGCAGTTGATGTCATCTACCTTGACTTCAGCAAAGCTTTTGACACTGTTCCACATAGAAGATTGATAAATAAGCTGGGTAGGCTTGGGGTGGGTCAGAAATTGGTCAACTGGGTGGCAAACTGGTTGACAGGCAGAAAACAGAGAGTGGTGGTAAATGGTATACAGTCAGAAGAGATGCAAGTCACAAGTGGGGTACCTCAGGGATCAGTCCTGGGCCAGTCCTCTTCAACATCTTCATTAGTGACCTTGAAGATGGACTGAGGGTAAGGCTTGTCTGTTTGCAGATGACACCAAGATCTGCAACAGAGTAGATGATCCAGATGGGGTGGGCAGAATGAGAAGAGATCTGGATAAACTAGCAAAATGGTCAGAAGAGTAGCAACGGTTTAAAAGCACAGAAATGCAAGATCATGCACATAGGGAAGAGAAACCCTGAAGCCACCTATAGGCTGGGAGGAGCTAGCAGTCACAAAGGAAGAAAGAGACTTGGGCCTCATCATCACTGATGACCTGAAATCATCCAACAGACCTCTAAAGCAGTAGGTAAGGCTAGGGGGTGTTAGGGTGTATTAGTAGGGGTATCTTAAGTCGTAAGAGGAGTAATAATCCTCTTTACAAGACACTGGTTAGGCCCCATCTGGAGTACTGCGTGCAGTATTGGAGGCCACACTTCACAAGGACATTAACCAAATTGAGGCAGTCCAGAGAAGGGCAACCAAAATGGTGCAGGGACTGCATCAGAAGACATATGAGGACAGATTGACAGAGCTCAATATGTATACCCTTGAGCAAAGGAGGGAGAGAGGTGATATGATTGAGGCATTCAAACACCTTAAGTGCATTAACAAGGTGAAAGAGTTTAACATGTTTAAATATAAGAAAAATAGCAGGACAAGAGGACACAGCATGAGATTAGAGGTGGGCCAATTAAGGAGGAATGTGAGGAAATTCTTTTTCACAAAAAGGGTGGTGGATGCATGGAATGGCCTACCTCAAGAAGTGGTGGCTATGAATACAGTGCAGGGCTTCAGGCATGGGGATGAGGCATAGGGAGCAATACAAATGAGTATGAATAGATAGGCCACTGACAGAGCAAAAGCCGATGGCACATTTATAAGGTAGAAAAAGAAATGGGCAGACTGGATGGGCCATGCGGTCCTTATCTGCCAACTTCTAAGTGTTTCTAAACCTGAGGGGAACAAATCAGAGTGCAATAAATGTCATCAGTGGTGTGCTACATGAATCTGTATTGGGACCATGTCTTCTTAACATCTATGTGTGTCAATGACTTGTGGAGAGGGATCTGAATAGCCAGGTTTGCAGATGATACAAAACTTGGCTTAGGGATTCAAAATTCAATGGATATTGAAAAACTATAAAGGGAATTAACCAAACTGGAGCAATGAGCCATAAATATAAATTAGACTTTAACAAGGAGAAATGTTCTGTATTGCATCTAGGAAAATCAAATATGAAGGCTCAATATATATTAAACGGATGCATAATAAGAGAGGAACTGAGGACAAAGATCTTGGTGTAATAACCAATGACTTAAGTTTAAAATAAATTGTCAGTCGTCACTTAAGGGGCTGTAGGAGTACTTGGATGCACTGGAATACATATTGAAAGTAATGCTATGAGGGTAGTATTTCCTTTATATGCTTCTCTGGTGAGGCCACATTTGGTGTATTGTGTGCAGTTCTCATCATCACCAAGCACAAGAGCTGATATCAGTCTTCTAGAGGGGGTTCAGTGCAGGGCCAGCAGGATGGTGAGTACTATAAAGGACTTAAGCTACAGTGAAAGATGGGAGGCACTTCAGTTGTGTTCTTTAGAGTACAGAAAGATGAGGGGAGATATGTGTTTGGTATATGGTGCCTTCTTGAATAATGACTTATGGGATTGTTTGGGGCTAGAAATTAGGGACTGTAGCCATACAACAAGATCACATATATTTCAGCTCAAGTGGGATATAAACCACACTACAAAAACAGTACCGTGGTTTAACCAAAGAGTGGTAGCTATGTGGAATATCCTTTCCCTAGAGGTTGTATATAGTAAAAATATGAATGCATTTAAGAACAAAGCAAACACTCACTGTAGGAAGAATAATAAAAGTGGTTATTCCTGTGAGCTAAAGGGTGAGCTGTTAATCGGTATTTACCTTACTTGGCTCCACACAAACCTATGAAACTGCTTGGCTGGCAATATAGCCTAGAGGTTAGAGTAACAAGCTGTGTATGAGCTTGGTACATCCAGCAGACCAGACCTTGGTTTGATTCTCCAACCTTCACTTGCATACTGTGTGACTCTGAGCAAGTCACTTAACTGCCCAGTGCTCCCAGGTCACCCCTGAAAAAGGCACTTTGCTTAGTGGGCTAACCCGCTACCAAAGACTAAAATTAATGAAAAATAAATAAAACATATGAAGCCATCATGTAAGAACAGATAGTAGAATTCTGCTTCACATGAATGGAAACAAGAATGAACCAGGAAACTACAGACTGGTCAGATTGACTTCAATTGTCAGTAAGTTGCTGAAAGCCATCATTAAGGGATAGATAGTGGAGAGACTTCCAGTTTGGCCGGGATCAATATAGTCACCTGAATCTTTCACTCTCCACCTCAGGCAACTTATTTATTTTATTAAAACTGGTAAAACAAGCTGGCCCAGTGGCTCTGAGGGCTGAGGCTGGATGCCACCTCGCACCATGCAGGTGACTCGGGTTCCAGAACAGAATCAGGCCCCAAGGGGTTGGAAGGGGAGAGGAAGGATTGAGCATCCCATGACTGCTCTCCTTCCTCTGGGGTGGGTGGGAATGGTGCATCATGATGCAGTGGTGACTGGCAGAGGCCAGCAGCACTACAGTGACATGCCTAGCAAGGAAAGGGAGTGTGACAGGCATCAGCATGGATGTGCTTAGATGTCATTGCACGTCTGGTTCCCTGGGGATCAGAAAAGTGGAAAATGGCAGGGCAAACTCAACGGCTGAATGCCGTGCCCTGTGCCCCCGGACATGTGAGGTGCCTTAGTCAGGGTGTGGCCAACCCTGTGCGATGGAGTGATTCGCATGCCAGACCAGGTCCGGGGGTGCGGGTGCTGGCGGCCGGAGGTCATGGGGCCTGCTCCGCTAGGGAGAAATCATTTGAATAAAAAAAAATGCTGATAAAACCATAAACAGGCACCAGCTGTGATCAATTTCATTTCATTTTGTTCCACTAAAATTATATTTACCTTTTTGTTGGTCACAACAACTATTTTCCCTTCAGAAATACATTTTGAAAATTATGAACTGTCATGGCTGGCACAAAGGCACAAGTGACTGCTCAGACAATGGGGCTGACAGGTGAGCTAACTATTCTGCTGATGTTAGAAAACTCTTGCCAAAGTATAGGGAGTCAAAACTCAGTTTATAATCTGGAAGCAAAGATGTACAATTTAACCTTCTGGGTTGGGGATACAGAAAATACCTTATGGCATCTGGATATGCAGGGGACAGAAAAGACACAGAAATCTGATTACTAAAGTTGGAAATATGACTTTTATGAGACGAGGTCAATGATAAGGAATGAAGGGGCTGCAGGAATAATATCAGAATTACTGGTGTTCCAGAGGAAGCTGAAGGCAAAGGATGTGGAGGATTTCATGCAGCATCTGCTGAGTAAACTCTATGAATTAAAGGACTAACCCCTAGAGATCCAACAGGCCCATTGGATATTGGCACCTTTTTCAAAGTGGGAGAGAAACCAAGATCTATCCTGACTCTTTCTGTGGTACTCCACTAAGAGAGACTCTGAGAATGGCCATAGATAAGGCACACTCCTGTGGTGTGGGGATGCCTCTGTATCAAGATTATTCAGCATGCCTCCCAAGGAAAAGAGCAGCCTTCACAGATGTATGACCTAATTTGAAAAATCTGGGTGTCAGGTACAGAATGGCATATCTGGCCACCATTAAGATTGAGCACAACAAGGTCTATGATTTTGTAAAGCCTGCAGAAGTCACAGCAAGAGATGATGTGAAGTTAAACTTCACCAACAAAGTTTGTGTGAAGTGCCAAACATTCGCATTTTGCAGAATTCACGAACTCAAAAACCTCTGAAACTTCGATTTGCATGAAAATTCCTTTGAAATTTGTTTTTCTCCACAAACTGAGAATTTCATAGGCAAAGCATGAAATTTGCAGGAGAAGTTTCACATTTCATGACATAATCTGTGATATTTGCAGCCACAAATTTCACCAAATTGTTCTGTGAAATTGGCAAAATCTGAAAATTAACTCAAGGAGTGAATTTTGCATACTTCTGACATCTCTAGTCACAGCCTACATCCAGTGGACTTGGGGCAGACAAAGTCCCTCCAACAGTTCCCAGAAAGGTCACCCTCAAAACTCCAATGCAACATCCCCACAGCAAGGCACCAACTATGGAGACAACAGTGTATTCCCTTGCTTCATCAATGAGAACAGCACACCCGAACAATGTCAAAATAAAGAGGCAGGAGCGCAAATCTGTGACCAGATTTGCTGAACAACTCTGCACCTGTCTCCCACCCGCTGGAGCAGAAGTCAGGGCTCACATGCTTCTGACAATGACTCCTCGGCTGCAGAATCACAGACTGAAAGTAACTACTTTTCCCAACTTCTCCCAGAAACCACTGGACTGACATATCAACCTCCTTCAGGTCCACCCCATAGCAGAACAAACAATATCAGCCATTGGAGACTACTTTTATGTCATGGGCAGAAGTAGCCCAGGGCCAGTGGGAGTCAGAATCTAGGCCACCGAAAGGTAAACTGCACCGCTATCAGGACACTTGAACTGTAATTACATAGAAACATAGAATTTGACGGCAGATAAGGACCACTTGGCCCACCTAGTCTGCCCATTTTCCTACCTAACAGATAAGATGCAGATCCTAGTTAACCAACAGCTTACTTCCTCCACCCCCCATTAGGACTGCCTTATGTCTGTGCCAAGCATTCTTGAATTCCCCCACTGTTCTTGACTCCACAACCTCCTCAGGGAGGCTGTTCCATGCATCCACAACCCTCTCCATGAAAAAATACTTCATCACATTACCTCTGAGCCATCCCCCCTCTATCTTCAAATTGTGCCCCCTTGTTCTTGCACATCTCTTTTTCTGAAAGATACTACCCTCTTGGACTTTGTTGGTTCCCTTGAGGTACTTGAAAGTTTCTATCATGTCCCCTCTCTCCCTTCTTGTACTATTGTACTATAAAGCACACTTGAGCTTTAAAATGCCTGTTGGTAAGTTTCATGATCTGCTGTAAAAGCTGTCAGTGAGAAAATACATGTCTTAAAGGGAATGGAGAGCTAGCATTGGCTGACTGCTGTTGACAAAGTGGAGAAATATTATAACAAACTCTGGCAAGAGTTGATAGGACTGCAGCCTAGGAATGTGGGGTAAAAATATTGAACATTTGTTTTTAGTATTTTTCACAAATTTTCAAAAGTGCCTTGTTAAGACCCTGCCTCATGAAGAAGGACAGGAAAATGTTCAACTCCTTGCCTAAAGGTGATTTTGTACAGGGACTGCAAAATCAGCTTTCAGGAAACAAAAACACATTTTGGGCCAGAGCTGAGAAATGGCAGCTGTCACATTCATGAGATGCTGCAAAGAAATGGTCATGTTGTAAATTTGGGTAAAAATATTGGAAATTACCAAAGTTACAAGGCTGCATTTAAAAATTCAATTTAGACTCATAATAATTTTTTTTAATATTGTTACACAAAACTTTCAACATAGCCTTATACCCCACCTGATGAACAAAGACAGAGAAAATGTTCAACTCCTGCCAGAAAGGTGATTTCATGCAGGGGCCAAAAAATCACCTTGTGGGATGTAAAAAAAATATATTGTATTTTAGCTAGGATTTAAAAAAAGACAGCTGTCACATTCATGAGGTGCTGTAAAGATATGGTGATGCTGTAAATGTGGCAGATCACCTTCAAAGGTGGCTTGCTGACTTTTAAGGCCCTACATGGACTGGGCCAGGACTACCTGAAAGAGCTGCTGGTCCCCTACTGCCATGGGCGATCGCTTCCCTTGGCTGGCGAGGGGTTGCTAGAGATGACTATGGTACATTTGAAATCTTCGGGAGCCAGATCTTTTATGTTCGTGGTCCCCACATTATGGAATTCTCTACCTCGTCGGTTACAGGAGTGCACGAATATGGAAAGTTTTAAATCAGCCTTAAAGACTTATTTATGGCACCAGGCTTATGGAAGTGATTAGCTGGCTTGTAACAGTTTATTGATGTTTGTCTGATTTTGAAATGTTTTATTTCAATTGGTTTGATTTTATATTGTACGGCGCCTTGGTTTTTGAAAGGCGCCTTAAAAATAAAAATATTATTATTATTAAATGTCGGGTAAAAATATTAAAAATTACCAAAGTTATGAGCCTGTATTTGCAAAATTCAACGTAGGCTCATAACTTTACTGCTTTTTAATATTTTTTCACAAAATTTTCAACGTAGCTTTCTTATGACTCCACCTCCAGAACAAGGGCAGAGAAAGGTTTTGCTCCTGCCCAAAAGGCGCATTCAAGCAGGACCATGAAATCACCTTTCAGGATAGATCTGCCTAATGACAGTTCAGTTGTTCATGTGTTAGGGTCCCAAAGAAGGCATGTTGAAAATTCGGGCCACAACTATACAAAAATGACCAAGTTATGTCACTAAGTTCAAAACCCTATTTAAATTCATTGAACCACATATCTGTTTCTTCCTTTTCCCATGCCATAAGTAAGTTTTCAGCACTTTTTCATTTTCTCCCCAGTCCCAATCCCTCACGTCCCGGATGTGACACATGCGTGAGGCACGCACAAGTCATGCTCTTCCGGAAACCCCTGACTTTGCCAGTAATTCTCCTTGAGACCAAAAGGCCATTTAGAGTAGTTGGTATACTTATTATTTCGCCCCACCCATCCCAAACATAGGATTTAACTTGATTGGGCTACAGTTCATATTTATTATTGGCCCACTGATCAACTAAACACCATGGGAATTTATTTTTACAATTCCAATGGTAACTGTTCTAGATATGTTTCCTCCCTCACACCCCCTACAGTGTACCTGATGGCATGACTTTGTACTACAGAAGAGTTGGTTTTTGATCCAGAATACCAGGTTTTTCTGCACCTGCCAATGTACAGACTGGTAGTGCCAAATGCAGAGCAAGTTTTTTTTCTGTTGGTAACCGGGTAAGGCCCACTAGGCACAAGTGCCTGTTTTCAGGGGTGAACTGGGAGCACTGGAGGGTTAAGTGACTTACTCAGAATCACACGGTATACAAGTGGAGGTTGTGGGAATCAAACCCAGGCCTGCTGGATGTACAAAGCTCATTCACAGCTTGTTACTCTAACCCTGAGGCTATACTTCCATCCCCAAGTTGTACCTGGGTTGCATTAGTTGTGCTGAAGGATACTGGCAATGTGATTAGTGGTAAGTTACGTGCAATTCCAGAGGCACATGTGAAAGCATGGGCAACCAGGAAATGTGTGTGGATCTAAAGGAATGGACTCTTGTCACTAACACACATGTGTACAGCTGTAAATGTCCCGGGTATAAACTGACTGATGAGGATTACTCCTTGCCACCATACTTTGGATCCTGGGCTACAGGAGAGCACTACAGACACAGGAGGCACAGTTGTGCAGACATATTTATGAATGCAATGTCTTGTAATCCAGTAACTGGTAAATGGTGATAGCAATCTCCAGGCGCATCTGTTATACAACACAGTTGGCTGCTAAGCAATGCACTAATTTTCCTTGATGGGCTTGTCATGATGGGTACATCTTCAGCTTAGTCAGAAGGCACCGACCTGAATCTGCTGTGCCATTCTTTGTGCTCTAGAAGAGCCTTGTAATAGTGACAGCTGAATGACACTATGCACAATGTTGCCCAACCTCCAGCCTGTGGACACCCACAAACTGGTTACGACATGTACAGGTATGTTACACCAGGCAGCTGATACAATAATTATATTGAACATACAAGTTCAGAAATAACATTTCCATTATCCAGTGTAGCTCTAGGCTAGAAAGGGCAGAAACAGCTGTGGAGTACTGAAGGTTTTTGGGGTGACAGAGGGGGCACTGTTGTCTGACCTACTATATGACCCCCACAAGGGATGTAGTACATGAGGGATCTTCCTTAGTAGGGCCTGTGGGGATGCTGGCAAGCTCCCTTCTGTTATGTCTTCCTTTTGTCTCCCACAAACAAATAGGCATTGGGTCCTCAGGGGTATTCAGATTTGGCTGTAATGAAAAATCCTATAATTAGACTTAAAGAAGCAGAATGCTAACCCCGCAGTCCCATGTTTTGCATTCCCTGAATGGGATCCCCCCCACATGGAAATGTCACAAAGCCACCCCCAAAAAGCCTGTATATAATTGCTGGGAAGGAAGGATAGTACAACAGATAATGACAATATATGTGAACAATCTCCCCAGTCTCAGCCACAGATAGCCAGTTAGATGGTATCCCACAGCAATGTAAGGTAAGTATAGATTGGGTAAGCTTGCTAGCCATGATCTATTCTATAACATGGCTAGAAGGATGACCACTGTTAAGTACTCTCCCATTACTTGAGATACACTGCTCATGTAGCAGACATGACTGATATGACAGAGGCTTCTTTTTTGACCCTTAATATCTGATTTCAATCATATTTTACAGTCCGTGGAGAGAGCACTTAGCTCTGTTGATGTTTCATCTTGGAATACTGAGCTCTAGAGTCTGACAACACCTGTTAGGAATTGGAATTCCCATTCCCCTTCAGAAATCTACTAGTCTCTTCCTAAGAGGTATTAGTGAACTGATTTTAAGAAAATGGTTCTTTTGTGTATAATTTTAATATGTGTTACAGGTACAGGTATTTCCTTATTGTTATGCCCAGACTGTGCATTGCCTGCAACAAAAAAAGAGGGTGTCAAGAGTTATATTTAGGATTATTATAATATTATACTGCTAAATTATTAGTTGATTTTCGCTAACATAGGTAGCCCACTTGTGACATGGTATTGATCTAAACTCTAACCTCTACTCTTGCCAATGCACTTTTGTGGATGCCAGAGAAATACACTTCTAAAACCTCATCCTACATAGAGCCAATGCCAGGCTCATAATGCTTTTTGAGATCTGTTCAGCAGCAACCCTGTTATTTTTACATATAGAGTGGATGGCAACCTCTGCATCTCTGCTCACCTGGCAGTCACCCAGTGCCTATTCATGTGTCACGGAACATGATGATGGAAGCTAATCTACTAAAATTTTTCTTCTGGAACATCTAGGGTCTTAACTCCCCTGTACAAAAAGGTCCTTACTCACTCATACACTTTCTCACTGGCTGCATCTGTGGTGGCCCCTTTATTGGTGGATATTTTTAACCTGTCCATAAAATCCAGCTCCTACCTTCAAGCCTGGAAACAGGCAAACGTGACTTAAATTTATAAAAAAATGGATCAAAAAATGATATGAGAAATTACAGGCCACATCCTCGCTTCCTGTAACTTCTTAGATATTTAAAAAAAGTGTAGTGCATCAGTTGAAATCCCATTTAGAAGCCCAGCAATTGTACAACATATATCAATCATGTTTCAGGACTCAGCATAGCACCTCCACAGCGCTGGTTAAGGTGGTGTCAGACATACTGATGACTATGGACAGAGGCCCCGTGGTTGGAGTAGTGTTTATAGATTCATCTAAAGCTCTCGATACCTTGAATCACAATATGTTAATTAATAAATTAAGATTTATTAGCCTCATTTGGGAGGCTTTAAAATGGTTCCATGGCTATCTGACTGGAAGACAACAGTGAGTGACATTAAATAAAAAATTTAGATCCAGTTTTTTTACCATCAAAGCATGGGTGCCCAAGAGTCCAGGTTAGGGCCTGTGTTGTTCAATCTGTATACAAACGATGGCAGACATTTACTGAGGGATGTCTGACATCATTTGTATGCTGATGATGCAATATTGTATATTGAGGGTAGGTCTGTTAGCCAGATTCAGGAAAAGCTGTAAGATTAGTTTAATAGGCTGCAGATCTATTTCCATGAGCATGAGCTGGTATTAAACCCTGTGAAGTTGCAAGTTATGGTGTTCTGCAATAAACTGGGCAATAGTAAACAAATGTTGAATATAAAAACACAAGACAATTGTATTTTGAACCATGTCGATTCCTATAAATATCTGGAAATCTGGGTTGATTCCCAATGTAAATGGGATACTCAAGTAGATTCCCTAATTAGAAAGTTAAATAAGAAATTGGCAGTTTTATAAACACGATACTAGGCTGGAAATAGTGAATTCAGTGTTGACTCCCTTTTTTTGATTACTGAGGCATGGCGTATTGGAGGGGCGCCGAGGGTGTGCTATGCAAACTGGATGTAGTTTATAATAGGTGTGTGTGGTACATCCTGGATGCCCCACAGGGCATGCACCATTGTGGCCAGTACAAAGTCTTAAATTGGACTGAGTTAACATAGCAGCAAAATCTTCATGATACATCTGATTTTCAAGTGTTACCTCAAAAAAGCACATGACTATTTATTAGATTTGGTAAGGGTAAGAAATGAGAAAAAAATATTTATGCATTACAGACGCTATTGAACTCACTGTACCAGCTATGAAAACTGTAAAGGACAAGTTTAACTTCATTTACATGGGCCCAAATTATGGAACAACTTATCAGGTCATTTGAGACCCCAAAGAGGAACTGTATCCTGGGGCTCCATAAAAACATGGATTGTAAATATTGTTGAGCTGCAAACAGTCTGTTGTGACTAGTTTGCATGATGTAATTGATTGTGCTATTATTTTATGATTTTTGTGCTATTTGTATGTTTGTAACCCATATCTTAAGATGTGAAACTGATCCTTGCACTTGGGACACCATTATAAATGAGTCTTGGTTCAGCTGGGTTACCCTTTTCTGGAAATACAGAATAAACTATTTTACTACTCTAATACTACTACTTGCTACTGAGGAAGGAATGCTGCAACATCACCTTTCTCCAGGAGATCGATGTGCTGGAAGTCAAAACCAAAAGTTAGCCAGGGAATGGGTGGGCCAGGTAGAAGGCTGCTCATTCTCGACTAAAGCAAGAGGGGTAGACATAATATTTCATGGTAGTGGTAGTTTATTTCATTCATAATATTTCCATGAATGTGAATAACCCAATTGAGCCTAAGCTAATTTCCACTGTGGTCCAATACATCATAAATATAAGTTACAAATCAACTAATAAACAAACAAGAATTAAAATAAAACAAAACAACTGATAATTATAATACAAATACAAATGGCAAATTTCAGATACAGGATAAAATACAAAATATAATATATTGCACAGTTCCCTAATCAATGCAGTCATTTAAGATGTATATAATATTCTACTATATTCTAGGTCATGACAATTGGTATACCATATATTTCCCATTACAGTACAGTGCCTGCAAATATTTATGTGACATCAAAATTAGGACAGCATTATAATGGGAACTTTGTGGTATCAAAAAAACATTGTTTGATTTGAGTAAATAATATTGGGCTTTTGGCTGGTCTCAAATGACAGTGTATGGAGTTCCAAATCTGGGGGCCAAGATAAAAAAGGAAGATCTCCCAAGGTGCATTATTGTTCTAGGTAAAATTAATTCTATGCCATGAGCAGCTCCTAGGACTTCCTGAATATTTCTAAATCCAGTTTATCTAAGATAACTTTCAGTACTCTATTTTTAAAACATTGATACACATACTTATTATGTGACACTCCCTTCTTTTATATAAATGTAACCATCCCAATTCAGAGTGCATAAGGCAGTAGTGTAACACCCAAGGCATACTGAGGATAAAGCGAACAAGGCTATTGTATACCAAATCTATCCTTGCTAGCTCCCTCCCTGATTCCCCAGAGAACAGTATGTCCCTATAATCCAGAACTGGAATTGTGTTTGTATTTACAACATGCTTCTGAGCTACAATAGAAAGGAAAATTCTCACTGTATGTAACAAACGTAATGGAAAGGCGCTATACAAATAAAGATTTACTTACTTATTAATTTTTTATTTATATTTGCCACTAATTTTTCAATATGGCTATTCCAACAACAGGTCATGTCCAGCTATACACCCAAATAATGATAGGAGTTGACCTGCCTCAATTTTCTGCCTTTAGAGGTTTGAATTTGTAATAGCTTGCATGGGGTACTCAAGTTAGAATTTCCTCAAAATACCTTAGTTTGAGATGTTTTTGCATTAAGTACTAGTTTTATTTCTGTAAAAAAGACATCTTGAATCTTATTAAGAGCAGATAAAAAATTTGACTGTATCTGTTTTAGGGAACACCCAGAGGCATAGATAATCGTGCCATCCATGTAAAGATGAACCTGGTTTTCTATATTGTCAAGAGAGAGATCATTCATGTACACATCTAAAAGAAATGGGCCCAATTTTGAGACCTACTGGGCTCCTTATTTTATTTTAGCATCTTCTGAATCATGATTTTTGACAGATACCAATTGTCTATTTTTTAGGTATTTGTTAAACCTCTTTTGAACAGTTGGTGCTAGACCCAATTGTTATAATTTTGTCAGATGGAGATCATGATCCAAGCTATCAAAGGCCTTGGAGAGGTCTATAAAGATAGCCTCCACTGACATTCCCTATCCATAGGTTCCTGTACATCACCGACTAGCTTAATTAAGGAGGAAATGGTGCTATGCTTCAGATGAAATCGTTTTTGGGCAGTTTTCATTATATTGTTTCCACCTATGAACGATCTAAGTTCAACACACACAAACTTATCCAATATCTTAGTCACAATTGGTAGGAGTGAGACTGGTATGTAACTATGTATATCAGATTCTTTACCAGCTTTAAATACAGGGACAACCATAGCAGTTTTATTGTTTTATAAAACAAATTAAACTGCAAACTTTGGGAAAAGCCAACTCAAAAGAGAGCAGATGGGTGATGGTAAGAGCTCTTATTAACTCATAAACCCTTTTACTGGTAAACATTTATGGAGCCAATCAGGACTCTGCTACTTTCTTTCATTATTTAGCCCAAGTGATAGCAGAACTATGCAAACCAGGGGCAAACTCATAATAGGAGATGATTTTAAAGAAGTGTGTAACCCTCTCACTGATAGAATGAGAGACCAGAATCTGATTACCATGAAAGATATAAAGGCACTACATGCCCTGGCTGATGAATGCAAATTGATGGACCCCAGGAGGGAACTTCATCCCATGAGCTGGTATTCCACTTTTCATTCCATCCCTCATAACACAAGTAGTCAACTTGACTTCTTCCTCATTTCAGAATGTCAGCTGCGGGAAGTTCAACAGGCTATTACAGTCCCTATTATCACCTCAGGTCATGCTTCAGTCAGCCTTACATTGCACGTAAGGCCACAGAGTCCCACTCCCACTCCATGTTGGTGGACGTCACCTTTCTTCTTTCATGTAAAGAGTTTCCACAGTGATTAGAAAAGAAGATAGATGAATGATGCATGCACAACAGGAATCCTGATGACTGCCTAAACCCTTAGCTCCATTGTACCTCTTAAAAATTAATGGGCCTGATTCCAAAATGCATGGTGCAACTCACAGGCATATGTGAGTTGTGCCATGCGGCAGTATGCCAGGGACCCTGTGCCCTATTCAAAGACAGGCAGGGTCCCCGGCACCTATGCCAGGGACTTGTGGCAGTTGCAAGCTAGCACCAAGAGAATGGCACACTGGGCCTGGGTGCCACAAGTCATGGCAGCAATCAACTGCCCCCCCAGAGATTCACTCACCCTGTAATGCACCTGAACACACCTGGGGGCATTGGAGGGCTGACTGGTTGGCACTGGTGAGCTGGGGGCATGGCAGAATATGGACCCGGGGTCCCCAAATTCAGAGGGTTGGGGGGGCATGGCTGTGGAAGGAAGGCACATTGGGCATGGACATGTCAATTCTACTGTGCTGCAAGGGGACATCCATCAATGTGCCAGGACAGATGCCCCTTAGACCCCTTCCAGGCTGGTCTAATCCCACTATGCCAAAGCAGGTCTTGGAATGGCATAGATGGGTTGTGGTAGCTGCCTTCTGGAATAAGGTGCAGTTACTGCCATAACCCACCTTTGTGCCATGCCGCTGTGGGTTGTGGGCATAGTGGGTGGCATAGCTCACCTTTGGCACAACCTGAATATGGCATGGCGCAAGCCGCGACTTGGAATTGGGACTTACATTATGCCTGGTGCAAGGTGTGATTTGTGTCATCAGGTTTGGTGTAAATCGCCTTGCACCAGGTGTAATGCCTTCTGGAATAGGGCCCCATCACTTTTAGATTGTTTTTTAGCTGCTGCTTGATTGCTACTTAAGAGGACCTGCACTGGATTGCATACTTTTTGTGTTGGATCTATTTTTGGAGTTTAGAAATTTACCTTATCTCTTCTGGAGTGGACAGCATCACTGATCGGTGGGGACTCCTACTTGACAAGATATGGTGACCTCAGAGACCTATGTAGCAGTGGATCTGGCAGACCTCTCTGATATATGGAGTGTGCTACAAACTCTGATACAGGAGTGTTGGATCTATTTTTGGAGTTTAGAAATTTACCTTATCTCTTCTGGAGTAGACTGCATCACTGACCGGTGTGGACTCCTACTTGACAAGATATGGTGACCTCAGAGACCTATGTAGCAGTGGATCTGGCAGACCTCTCTGATATATGGAGTATGCTACAAACTCTGATACAGGATATTCCTAATATTAAAGCATCTGTCACTCAGCTCAGTGAATGGACTGAAGTGGTTGAACACAGGATTGCAGATACCAATCTCTTCACAATGAAAGCTGAATTGGATACAGCCACACATGGCAATAAGATCGGTTGTTTGGAGCAACTGGTGCAATCCCTTTGGGCAAAAATAGAAGATCTGGAAAACAGAGGGCAGCACAATAATTTAAGAATTATAGGAGTTCTGGAGGGGGCAGAAGGCCCTAATTGTGTGAATTACTACAGCAACTCATTCTATAGGCTCTGAACTGTCACTGGGGGACGTCACTGGAAATAGAGTGGGCCCATAGATCATTAGGGCCAAGACCAGCTAGAGGCTTGTCCCCTGGCCTATCACTGTATATTATTTATGGTTCTTCACAAAAAAGCAAGTTTTACAGTGGACCCATGGAAAGGGCCCTCTGAAATGGAACAGACACTCCATCCATATTTTTCAGGATTTCTCTAAGGAGGTCACCTCAAACAGAAAGGCACCTGTTCAGAAAGAGTTGGCCCAGAGGAGACTGCTATATGCCATGAGTTACCCATCAATTTTAACTGTTTTATGGGAATGGCATTGGATGCAGTTTGATACCCACAGGAAACACAGCTCTTTTTGGCAGAAATGAAGAAAACCTCACAGACTTCAGTACAGGGTACTACATCTAGCCTCAACTCTGTCAAATGGACAGGGACAGCAATCCCAGTCAGTACCAAGGATGATACTATTTCCTCCTCTTACGTGGGATCAGGACATTCCACCAAGCAGGGGCACAAGAAGATCCCTGCTGCCTCTGTTACAGGAGACAGTGGGCCAATACAAAAGCTGAAACTGCAATCCTGCATCGGTTCAATGCTTCATATCAATTATTATCTGGGCAAGTCAGTGACAGTGCTCCATTGACATCGAAGGTATCACCTCCAGTGGTGCTGCTGCCATCTTTGAGTCCTTCAGGATGGTTGCAGGATCCAGACTTCAAGCACCCAAGGATGTTTCCGATGCTGTCTCCTGAGGAGCCTCAAGTGGCAGGAATGGAATGGGCAGACTATGTTGAGGAGGAGTTAATTGCCTCCCTACCCTAAGAAAACTCAGTCTTGATCATGACATCTTCTGTTTCAACTATGGCACTGGCTACCAACATAGAACCTCAACCTTCAGGAATGGAATCATCTACCCTAGCAGTGCAAGTCAGCAGCTGGGAGAGCAGGACAAAGGTTTGTAATGGACAAAGTAAGAACCTTGAGTAGGTATGTTTATTGTGTAGGTTTCTAATGACACTAAAGACATAACTTAGCCCACTCCTGGAAACTGTACTGAGGGGGAAGAGGGGGGATAGTGAGTTCAATGGTTATTCTGGGAAGTGTTTAGAAAGATTGCCTTCATTTCTATTCCTGTATGTGTCACTTGAGGGGTCGCTCTGACTGAGTGTTTTTTTTTTTTTTTGCTATACATTATTTACTCCCCATCTACCACCAAAGGTAGGCTGCTCTTAATACAAATTGTGAGACAAGAGACCGGCTCTTCTTTTGACAGTTCGCAAGTTTCCATTGCTGCCATTTGCTTATATGAAGTGGCCATCTGCTGCAGTTTTGATATCTGTTGCCAGTTATAGTGGCAGAGATCTAGTATTGGCGGTGTGAGCTTAGTTAGCTAGGGTAGTTGACACCATTGGCAATGGACAGGAATGCCTGACTCTATGCGTACTGAATAGAGATGCAGTGAATTTATAATTTGTGGGCGAAGCCCATGTGAATAACCAAAAATCATCTACCTCGGCATGGCAGACTTTGGCTTCATGTGGATTGCATGAATTTCATTTTATTTATTTATTGATAGCTTGGATTACAGTGACCTTTAAACCAACAGTTATTTTACAAAGGTTCCACTTCAAAATGAACAAATAAACAAGGTACACTATAAAAAGGAACTAAAAACAAAGATAAAGCAAAGGACAATAATTAGTACGAGTAGTCAAAAGATAAAGAGTAACAATATAGCACAAACAGTAATTAGCATGAAGGTGCCAAGAGTAATTAGGTACAGTCGGCATTAAGCAAGAATAATGTACATCAGGGTGATATACAGTAACGGCAATGCTTGCAAACCAACAGATGGCCATAGATAATTGTCATAAGCAAATAAAATTTCCAGAACAACTAACAACTACATTGATGAATTCAAGCAGCAAAACTGACTATGAACAGAACTCAGGTTGGTGACTTAGGCAGCACAGAGCATATCAGAAGGGGAGAGGCAGTCAGAGAAGACTTGTCAGTCAGAAGAAGAAAAGGAGCAGGGTACAAGGTGTCAGGAGTGGGGTGGGGGAGATCAAGGTTGGTAAATACAGAATATTAATAATAAGGAAAGGGGAGAGAAAAGGATAATGGAGGAGGGAGGGTATGGGAGATAGAGGAGAAAGGAAAAAGGCAAGTAGGGAGGTGGTAGGGGGAGTGGGAGGGAGGGGGAATTACTTAGTGGGACAGTCACAGCTACTAAGGGCAGTAAAATGTTTGTGGAGCTTGAGCTTGAAGGGCCCCAGTTTAGGTTCATTCATAATATCTGTGGGAAGTCTGTTGAGCTAGGAGGGGGCCCTGTAGTGGAAGGTCCACTGTGCTTGAGAGGTTTTGCAAAACAGGACATGGAATGTTTGGCCCTGCTGAGGGTGGAGCTTTCATTGAGGGATGGTTTGATAACAGGCGTGGTAGCAGGGGAGTAAGGCCCAGGCTGATTCTTTTGACTAGCAGGCAGGTTTGGTAGGTAATCCTGAATTTAAGGGGGAGCCAGTTAGTCTGCTCATACAAGACACATGTGTGCATGCATTTAGCAGCACCAATGATCAGCCTGCAGAACTTGTTTAGCGCAAGTGTGATTCTTTTAAGGGTATCCATCACAGCACCATAGATGATTAACCAATAGTCAGGGATGGAAATTACTGAACTGACAACTGCCTGCTGAAGAGCATCTGGGGTCATGCAATGTCTGTGGTGATACAGGACACCATTTCTGGAGTTGACCTCCTTGGAGATTTTATTAATGTGATGGATGTAGGATAGTGGGCAGTCAATGGTGATGCCAAGGTACTTAAATTCTTTAACTTGTTCAAGGGGCTAGATGAGAGAGTTAAAATATGTAGATTGGTGGATCTATGTTTATTATGCAGGTTTAAAAAGAGCATCACTTTTTGTTTTTTTGTGATTCATGATGTGTTTATGTTGGGCGAACCAGGTTTTAACAGACATAAAGTTGTATAACAGGACATTTGGGAGAAGAGAGGGTTTCATGTGGTAGTCAAAGAAAACAACATCATTGGTGTAGAGGATAATGTTTGTGTTGCAATCTCAGGGGAGGGTATTAAGGAATAGGCTGAAGAGTAAGTGGCCAATGATAAACCCTTGTGGAACACCGGAACTTATGGGGATTGAGCCAAAGATGGTATCACCAGTTTTAACTTGCTGTGTATGATTATCAAGCTAGTTCTTGAACCAGCTGGTGATTGTGGATGGTAGACCGAGGGGTGGTAGTGAAGAGAGCAGAAGTGAGTAGTTTACAGTATCAAATGCCTTAATGAGATCCATGAATATTGATCCCACTATTTGGCTCTGGTAGAATGCCTTATGTATAAAGTCGGTAAACTCAAGTAGTGCTGTCGTTATGATGTGTGCCTTTCTAAAACTGTGTTGCTGGGGGCACTGCATATCATATCATATCTGGCCAAATATTCCATCAGTTGGTCCACAGCAATGCGCTTGAGGGCTTTAGATGGAGGGAGGATAGATACAGGTCTGTAGTTTGAACACGCCAATCTATTATTAGTCTTGTGCACTGGGGTAACAATTGTGGCATTCCACAGTGAGTGGAATGTCTCAGGAAGAGGGAGAGGTTTAGTAGCTTGGTAAGGGGTTGCAGGATTACATCAAGGGAGAGGTTTAGCAGTTTTACAGTAGGTCAAGGGTATCACTGCTAAATATGAATTTACCAAGAATCTTTTGAAGGTAGTTTCTAGCTTCAGTTGGTGTGACTCATCTGAAGTAGAAGGGAGTGGTAGCAGGAGGGGGAGGGTCCATAGGTGCAAGTTACTCCAACAAGCTCAGAGAAGAAGTCTAGGAGGAGCATACTAGAGAGGTCAGTGAAGGCCAGATTAAAGGAATCTGCAATTTATTGGCTTATGTACTGAAATCCCATCAATATCAGTCATGGTGGGGGGCTTTATTAGGTTTACCAGTGATGTCCTTTAGCTTGTTCCAGATGATCCAGCAGTCTTTCTGGGAGTTTGTAAGCTCACCTTTGAAGTATTCCATTTTGGCTCAATGAACTTCCCACGTACATGCGTTCCTGGCGGATTTGTAACATTGCAAGTCAGATAGTTTACCTGAGGCTTGAGCTCGGGACCAGGTATTGTCTCTGGTTTTCATCATGTTAAGCTGGGAGGGGGTATTCCAGGGTTTTGTGACACCTTTAATCCTAAGTTTACAGAAGGGGGCAAATATATCACAAGCCAGGTTAAATTGTGCTATGAAATTGCTGAGTGTGTCGTCTATGTTAATAGCCTAATCGATGGGCAACCAAATACATTAAGCAAGATAATCAAGGAATGGTTTAACATATCTTTTCTTAAGGACATAGCAGTAAGAGAGTTTGGCAGATGTGCTAGGAGCCTAGTTTGACCAGGAACAGCTCAATGGGGAGTGGTCACTTAGGGAGTCATTGAGTACTGAGGTTTCAGAGATTCCTTTACTGTGGGTAGTGAGGATGATGTTGAGAAGGGTGCTGTTGCTCTTCCTGGGGTTGAATCTGGTTGGGTTGGTCACCATTTGAGAAATGCCAATGGCTGCAAAGGCATCTCTGTAAGGGTTGGCATCAGCAGACAGTCAATATAGGTTTAGGTCACCTAGAATTATCATCTTGGGATGAGGAATTTTGCCATAAATTTTGTGAAATTTGCAGATTACTCTACAGAGGGGGATTTTGTGGACTTCGCACATCTCTTCTACTAAAGAGTGAGAGAGCATGGATGGGGTTTCACCGCTGGCTCAGATGATCCCACTTCTCAAGCTACACTCACTCTACCTGTTGGAGATGCTGGTATCCTTATAGCATCATCTGTGCATGTCCCTATATATAGCTACATAAGGGTGGAGGGTCCAGTGTTTGCATCTTTTTGGTGGTTTGTTTGGGAATGCAGAATCCAAATGCAAAAGCACTCCTGGATGTTACAGGGTGTGATTTAGTTGTTAAGGGACTAGTTCGAAATGACTTGTTATTGTGGTTTCTTAAGAATTTTCTTTCTACCCGTATCTTAGAGAGCTGGACTAAGGAGTTTGATTTGCATGCTATTACATTATACTGGGCACATGTAAGGTTTCTAAATATGGAATTGTTCTGTTGAATAGTAACATGACATCATCTTCAAATCCCTGTTCCGTGGGCATTTATGTGCAGTGCCAAGATTCCTTTATACCTTTGATCTAGTATATGGATACAAATATTAATGGTTAATCTTAGGATTATTATGTGGAACATGCAAGGAATGAACCACCCCACAAAATGAAAAAAAAAGTTATCATGTATTTAGAGTCTTGTAAATATGATAGTGCCCTCCTTCAAGAAACTCATCTCCTGAAGGAAGAGGCGGTTATATTAACAAGAGAGTTAGTGAGTCATGCCTTTTCTGGTACCTTTTCCTCTTAAAAATGAGGGGTCTTGGTCCTATTTAGAAGGGGCTGCCCATTCCAAGTGGACCATACAGTACTTCCTCAAACAAAGAGGGTCATTTTAATTTTATCCTGGGGAATATCTATGGAGTCTGGGCCCTCTTGAATAATATTTCCGACCCTAATGTAGATATTCCAGATTTGTTCTCACAATTGGAAAATGATATACAGTATCAGACCGGCATCATGCCCCTATGTTTATTATTGTAGAGGATGATTACAGTTTCATTTTAGACCCTTTTTTGACTAGGACCGCGCAGAAAAGGTGATGCCGTTCCCATCAACATTCTAGAGCAGTGCTTAATCATTTATGTATGGAATTCAACCTTGTAGATTGCTGGAGAGTCCTTCATCCTGAGACTTGAGACAACATGCCAATCGAATAAAACACCAACCTTGTATTACTACTAAGAAAATCTTGCTGGGCCTTGCCCCCCTGGAGTCTGTGCCCTTATACAACTGAGAACCCACACCCACTATACCGAGGGATCAAAACCTCAGCTTCTGCAAATCCCGCATTGCCGCACAACACAAGGCCAAAGATCCTTTGCTTACTGGGCCACTAGTTGGTACAATGGTATTCCCAGCGACATCTCATCCTCACTATTGCTCAGCACTTTTAAGACTCAGCTCCGCCTAACACTCAACTGCCTCCAACTTCTGTGACTGTTGTGGCTAAACATGTTTTTTGGTTCCATAGCTGAAGGTGCCCTTTTGGATCCACATCTACTCCTGCACTTTGCCAGCACCCCCCCTCATCTTCACCTCCCCTGCTGGCCCATGAAAAATGCCACCTGGCTGCACTACCTCTATTCTTACACACTTTCCACCTCTCCTCTCTCTGTTCCCCCCCATCTACCTCCCCTTTTCTCCCATCCACTTAGTCTCCTTGATTTCACCCTGCTCCTTTCTCTTCCCCTCCCCAAAGTTTCACCTCATTGTTCTTTTTTCCTCTACAAGACTATGTGTTTTTTTTTTATTTTATAAACTGTTATCTTTGCTTATGTTTGTCTCAATTGTACCAATGATATGGAACCTTTGTAAAAGAGCCTCAGCTCAAAGGTATTTGTAATCCTAGAACAAATAAACAAATAAATAAATAAACATGTTCTGATACATCAGGTTTTAGACCACTAGCAGATAAGATTTTTTTCTATGTAGTACAATATATCTTTCAGACTTGGTCAATGTGGCCATACTTCCCATTATTATCTCAGATCATGCCACAGTGAGCATAGTCTAGGTGCTGAGGGGCAGTTTAGCTAAATCTCCCCATTGGCACTTTAACCCAGTTTTACTTTGATCTGATTATTTCAGGGGTTGTATACAGTCAGAAATTGAATTTTATTTCAAGACTAACTCTAACCCTGAAGTCTGAGGTTTCACACTATGGGAGGCCTTCAAGGCCGTTGTTAGAGGCTACATTATTTCTTATGCCTCTAAAGTGAACAAACTAAGGAAGCAATACATTTCTGAACTCACCAAATGCATCAAAATGCTGGAAGAGGCCATATACAAACAACTCATGCACAGGGACATCCAGACACAGGAGGTTCTGGCTCTTAAATATCAGTTAAATTCCATTCCTCATCAGCAAGTATTGAGTGCCTTGGTTTCTCTACAGCAATCTTATCGGGAGTCAGGGGACAAGGGTGGGAAATTTCTGGCTTACTATTTAAAGCAGAAAACCATGGAAACTCAATTCCTCCACCTGAAACATGACAGTGATCATTTAATTTCAGATCCCCAACAAATTGTAGGTCTGTTATGGGCATATTACCAATCTCTTTATAACTCCTAAAATCAGTGTTTCTCACATAACCCTGGAAGCTGCTCAAGCCCTAGAAGAGGATGTCACTTTGTCAGAGATTCAGCTGACTATCTGACAGCTGGCTCCTGGTAAAGCTCCTGGCTCAGACAACCTTAGTACTGATTTCTAGCAAGCCTCTGAGTCAGTTCTTTCTTCTGAACTCCCTAAGCTTTATCAATACTTAAAGAAAGCTGTTGCAATGCCCTCATCGATGCAGGAGGCAATTATCACTGTGTTGTTAAAACCCAAAAAGGCTGCTAATCTCTGTTTGTAAACTGAGGTCCCATCTGCCTGGATTGGTGGTAGTTCAGGTGGATGTTAAAGATCCCATCGCACTTATCGAAAAGAGTAGGGGTGATTTTTATTGAATTAAACACATAAATACATAACTACATAAATACATAAATACAACTTAATATATACAACCGTAATCTTGTCTTATTAAACAAATAACACCACTCCTTTAACTCCCCACTACCTTTATATTCTTTAAGAAACTCATTTACTTTCATCTACAACCTATACCACCTCTCATCCCCCTTATATATTATTTATATTTGATAATATGTGAAAACCCCTTCCACCACATCCTTACTTTATTTACATAAAACATTTGTAATTCTGTTAAAAAAACTTTATTCAAAGTATTAGTTACATAGCTGCAAAATCCTTCTAATGAGGGTTTTCTTTGGTATAACACCCATTGGCATCTTGTTTGCCATAAACAATATCTTAAACTTGCCAGAAACACTCTCAAAGTACCTTTCTCATATTTTAGTAAAGGCTGGGGAAAACTCCCAATTACCAGAATATCATAATTTATTTTAGCCAACCATGGAAATTTCCATATTTTTGCCAAATATATCCACAATTTCGATGGGAATAAGCACTGTAGAAAAAAATGCTCTATTGCATCTTCCTGATTTATGCACTCTAAATAAGGACAGGATCTCTCTTCTTTTGCCTTATACTTTGCTGTTCCTCTTATATTTATTCTTCCATACATCATAAGCCATAAACTCTCCCACATATACTCTGGCAACCTTGGGTTATTCAGTTGATCTAAGACATCTGAATTTTGTTCTCTAGAGCAATTTTTAAAGACTGGCTCTGCTGAATAATTTAACGACATTAGTTCCTTATACAGAGTTCTTGCTGAATTTTTTAATATTTGATTTTTAGTGATTTTCCATTTATATAATTTTTTTGCAGCAGGTTTAAAATATTCTGGCAAGGGTAATATTGTGATAATTTGATTGCACAGTGTAACAAGAAGATATATATCTCTTCATTATGTTATTGAAAATAAATTTCCTTGATTACCTGACGTTCCTAAGCTATTTTTTAAAGGAAAGGACAAAAAGATTGAAAAACAAAAGACAATCGGGTCTATCATCCCTAAACCTCCCTGTTTTCTATCCAGATAAGTAAACTTTCTTTTGACTGGGTTCAATCTGTTCCCCCATAACAACTGGAAACAAATACTATATAATTTCATCTCAAATTGGGCTGGCAAGGGGTATAAGACAGCTAAGTATTGTAATCTTGGTAGAATTAATTGTTTTAACACTTGAATTCTTTTAATTTTTGAGAATTTGAACTTTTTCCATCTATTAATCTTGACTTCTATTTTCTCCAACACTGATTTCCAGTTATCCACTGGATTATTCTGGGGCCAAAACCTTACCCCCAAAATTAACAGTGGTTCAGAAGACCATTCTATTGTATTGCAAACCACCGGTTTTATACTAGATCCACCTATTACTAACCCTTTTGATTTTTTGAAATTAATCTTTGCGTTGGCTATATTTGCATAGGTCCCAAATACTGAGAAAAAAATCTTTACTTGTGATTTTTGAGAAAAACATAGAAACATAGAAACATAGAATTTGACGGCAGATAAGGACCGCTTGGCCCACCCAGTCTGCCCATTTCCCTACCTACTGGATAAGCTGCAGATCCTAGTTAACCAGCAGCCTACTTCTTCCTACCCCCATCCCCAGAACTGCCTTATGACTATCCCATGCATGCTTGAATTCCACCACTGATTTTGACTCCACAACCTCCTTCGGAAGGCTGTTCCATGCATCCACAACCCTCTCTGTAAAAAAATACTTCCTTAAATTACCTCTGAGCCGCCCCTCTATTTTCAAATTGTGCCCTCTTGTTCTTGCACACCTCTTTTTTTGAAAGATGCTACCCTCTTGGACTTTGTTGATTCCCTTGAGGTACTTGAACGTTTCTATCATGTCCCCCCTCTCCCTTCTTTCCTCGAGGCTATACATATTAAGCTCCTTAAGTCTCTCTTCATATGTCTTCCGGTGCAGACCCTGCACCATTTAGTGCCCTCCTCTGGACAGCTTCCATCCTGTCTATGTCTTTCGGAATTGGGTCTCAGAACTGCACACAATACTCCAGATGGGGTCTCACCAGCTGTCTGTACAGAGGATAATAACTTCCTGTTTTCTACTGGTGATGCCTCTCCCTATGCATCCCAGTATCCCCCACCCTCCTTGCTGCCCTCCATTGCTTGCCCGTCTTTAGGTCATCTGATATGACTACCCCCAGGTCCCTTTCCATTTTTGTTGTTGTTGTATCTCACCCCCATTGTGTACTCTTCCCTGGGTTTTGTTTCCCAGGTGCATTACCTTGCACTTCTTAGCATTGAATCTAAGCTGCCATACATTTGACCATTCCTCTAACCTTGCCAAGTCCTTTCTCATCCTTTCCACCCCACCCTGTGCATCAACTCTGTTGCAGATCTTAGTGTCATCTGCAAAGAGACATACTTTTCCTTCAGTCCTTCTGCAATGTCGAACATAAAGACATTGAAGAGGACCGATCCTAATACTGAACCCTCCGGTACCCACTAGTAACCTCCTTTCTTCTGAGTGGACTCCATTTACTATTACTCTCTGTGTCCTATTCTCCAGCCAATTCTTTACCCAGGCTGTCATCTTGGGACCCACTCCCAGGCTGGCTAACTTGCATATTAATCTTTGTGTGGGACTGTGTCAAATGCCTTGCTAAAGTCTAGGTAGGCCATGTCCACAGCCCCTCCCTGATCTACTACTTTGGTCACCCAGTCAAAGAAATCTATCAGATTGCCTGGCATGACCTTCCCGCTGTGAATCCATGCTGCCTAGGGTCCTGTGCCCTCTCCTCTAGATACTCGACAATTCTTTCCTTTAGAAGTGATTCCATCATTTTCCTATCACTGAGGTTAAACTAACAGGTCTATAGTTTCCTGCTTCTGCCTTGCTCCCACTTTTGTGAAGGGAATCACATCTGCCCTCCTCCAGTCCTCGGGTACCACCCATCCTCCCATGATTTGTTAAAAGGGTAGTCAGTGGTGTCACTAGTTCTACCCTTAGTTCTTTTAGAATTCTGGGATGAATCCCATCAGGCCCCATTGCTTTGTCCACCTTCAGTTTTAAGAGTTCTTTCAGAACCCTTTGTTCTGTAAATGGGCGGTATCAACTTCTGTATCCAGAGTGTTACTACTGTTTGTTTTATGTACCTCCCCTCTTCCTTTGTAAATACTGAGCAAAATATTTGTTTAGTATCTCTGCCTTTCACAGTCTCCTCTGCCCACCCTCCCTCCCCTTTATTAAGCCTCACTATCCCTCCCTTGGTCTTCCTTCGCTCCCTGATGTACCTATAAAGGTTTTATCCCCTTCTTAACTGAGTTGGCTATCTTTTCCTCGGTTTGGGCCTTTGCTGTTCTACTGCCTTCCCAGCCTCCTTTTGCTTTAACTGATACAGTTCTCTGTCCTGCTCCTTCTAGCGATTCCTTGTACTTCCTGAATGCTTTCTTTTCTCTTGAACCTTCACTGCCACTTCCTTTGAGAACCATAGTGGTTTCTTACATCGTCTTGTTTTGTTTATTTGCTTCACACAAAGGCTCGTTACCTCTGTGATGGCAGTTTTTATTATTCCCCATTGTTCTTCCACCCCTCCTTCCTGCCCATTTGCTAGTGCATTCCTTAGGCACTCACCCATTTTAGGCAAAGTCAGCCTCCTAAAGTCCAGTACTTTTGTCTTTGTATGGCTTGACTCTATTGCTGTGTTTATTGTGAACCATACTGTTCGATGGTCGCTAGTTCCCAGATGGCTACCCACTTCTACATCTGTAATCCTCTCACCATCTCCATTTGAGAGAATCAAGTCTAATATTGCTCCCTCTCGAGTGGGCTCCAGTACTAGTTGTCTAAGGCATGCCCCCTGTAGGGCATCTAGAATAACTGCACTCTTCGAAGTGGCAGCTGCAACTGCACTCCAGTTAACATCTGGCATATTCAGATCACCCATCAGCAATATCTCCCCTTTTTCTGCCATTCTAAGTATACTTTCTATCATTTCCCTGTCCATTTCCTCCCCCTGAGAAGGGGGTCTGTATACAACCCCTGCGCGTATTGTGGTGCCATTGCCTGTCTCCAAATTTACCCACAGTGCTTCTTCTCCTCCCTGTGTACCTTTTTGTTCTGTTGCTTTTATTCCTTCCCTTATGTAAAGAACTACTCCTCCTCCTCTTTTACCCTCCCTGTCCCTCCTGTACACAGTGTATCCTGGTATGTTTATGTCCCAGTCATGGTTTTGTGTGTACCATGTTTCTGTGACTGCCACGATATCCAGATGTTCTTCCTCCATCAAGGCCACTAATTCAGGAAGCTTGTTACCCAGACTACGGGCATTAGTACTCATTGCTCTCCATTTTTGATGGCTTTACCTTCCAGTGCAGCATCCCCACTGACCGTTCTACCTCTGTCTTTTCTCATTTAGTACCCTGTTTTGTAGGAGAGGCTGGGATTTTCCTGCTGCTTGTCAGTGCCTCCCCTTTGACTAGTTTAAAATCTTGTCAATGAAGCATTTAAACCGATTGCTCAAAAGACTTGTTCCTTCCTGGACAGATGCAGACCATCCTGCCAGTATAGGCTGGTGTCCCTCAGGTGGAACCCCAGTCCCCAATGAAGCCAAACCCTGTGCTCCACACATTTTTCAACCATTCATTAAACTGCTTGGTGCCAATTACCTCGCCTCCCCATGCTTTTGACAGGCAGCACCTTGAGAAGGAAACTGTGTGTGCTACTCGTCTTAGGTCCCTCCCCAGCTCTGCAATGTCCTCCTGCACTGCTCTAATCTCATGATGAGCCAAGTCATTTGTCCCTAGGTGGACAATTACGTCCAGCTCGGAATCCCTTGCAGCTGTTCTCGTGATCCTGAGGATGCGCTTCCTGTCCCTCCAAGCCATGGCACCAGGCAGGCACCTTACTCATTTTTCTCATCTCCCCCCAGTTCTATACCCCTAATAATTGAGTCCCCCACCAGGAGCTGCTTCCTTTCCCTTTGGTGTCCTCTGCCTCCTTTCTGTGGGCCTCCCTTGTGACAGTTATCATCAGTCTTCTCTGCGGGTACACCCATAGGGGAGCTATGCTCCCCCAGAATGGTGTATGGATTTTGGAGTGGAACAATTGACTGGGTGTGCCTCTGTTCCACCCTCCTCACCCTCCCTGAGCCCACTGTGGTCCAACTGCTGTGCTTTCTTCGCAACCTCTGAGGTAGTGGTGGTGGCGCTAAAAGACATATATCGTCCGCATATGCTTGAATATTAATAAATGACTTGGATCCCAGAATTCTCACCCCCGGCCACCTTGGTGATAAACATATTGATCTAAGTAATGGTTCCAGTGAAAAATTATAAAGTAGGGGGCTTAGTGGACATCCCTGCCTTACTCCACAATTCATCATAAATCCCCTCCCCAATTCCCCTTTTATGCTTGGAAATACCCTAGCATTGACATATAGTCCCTTAATTAGATTTAAAGATCTTCTGGTAACTTAAAAAATTCTAAAGTGACGAATAAGAATAAATGGTTAACTCTATCGAAGGCTTTTTCCAAATCTAATGACAAAATGTAACACTTCTCCACAGTCTCATTCCTTTGTTCAATAATGTCTCTAATCAAACACAGAACAGAATGAATTCTCCTATTAGGAATTCCACAGTGTTGTACAGGCGTAAACATCCTTTCTGACAAAACCTTCAATCTAATGTTGATCAAAGTTGAAAGTATTTTATAATCAGAATTTAATAAGGTTATCGGTCTCAATTCTTAAATTCTCCCTTATCTCCTGATTTATATATATAAATTTATCGCCTTCTGCAAAGGCTCCATAGCTTACCCTTCCTTCAGGAAAAAATTAAAGACCTTCTCCAAACAACTTACTATTTCTTCCTGAAATTTCTTATAAAATACATTTAATAGTCCATCTAGACCTGGAGAAACATTATTTTTTAATGAATTTATAACTTCTTTAATTTCTGTCTTTGTGAATGCCCCTTTCATACTTTTGATAATTTCTGGCTCTGGTACATTTCTACTGGCTGGTCCCAGAAACTGCTTCACCTGATGCAAATTAATCATCTTGTTTGGTTCCATCTCCCTAAAATGTTCTATTATTTTATCTCCTATCTCCTACACTGTATCCACTTTCCCCTTACCATGATTTAAAAAATCTAATGACTCCTGGTTTTTTAAAGATTTACACAACTCGAAAGGGTCTCCGAACACTGATTTTGTCTTGTGGTTTTTAATTACCGCCTGTAAAGTCTTAGACCTGTCATATTGCAACTTCCTCATTTGAGCTTTGATTTCTGCAATTTGCCCTGAAAAATCCTCTCCTGTATCATTTGCCCATGTTATTAGTTGCTGTAATTTCCTTCTCAGTTTTAGATAATCTAAAAAATCTGAATTCTGGCATCTCTTGCCAAACTTTTTGAATCATAAAATACAGTCTTCTTTTGTTTCTAGCCACCACTCCCCTAAATTCTGATATAAAAAACTTATGGATAATCTAGCTTGTAAAATCCATTTGATAGAATTTATAGCCATTTTGTATTGAAGGCTGGAGGTGTTTAACTTCCACCTAGTTCTCTGTCTGCTATGTCTCTTTATTTCCCCTACTTTAACTACTAACATTGCGTGGTCAGAAAATTCTACTGGTATAATCTGTGGATTATCTGTTGGAATTTTTTTTGAAATAAAAAGATAATCAATTACATAACTTTTCTTACCTTTAAAGAATGTCCCTCTAGGCCCAGAAATCCTGTTATCTATACAGAATACTAATTCTGCTGTCTTAATAATATCTTTTAAACAGTTTGTGTCACAGTATACTTTATTACCCTTACCTTCTCCTACCTCTCTCCCTGTTCTTCCTATACTACAATTAAGTCCCTTCCCCAAAGAATAGGTATGTGGGATATCAAATATGGTTGAATTTCACCAAAACACGTTACCCTCCCAGATTTTGATTGTGGGTTATAAATAATAATGAAACGTAGCGTATTGCTACCCCATTTCCCCTCCACTATCAAAATTCTCCCTGAATGTAATTCTATTAATTTGTGTAAAGTAAAATTATAGGAATTAAAAATAATCCCCACACCATCTGCCCTATCCTGTCTGAATGACCAGAAAGAGGGTCCCCACGGCCAATCGTTTTTAAATAAAGTGATCTGGTTTAGTGATGACATCCAAGTTTCCTGAAGAAAACACACCGAAATATTTAAATCATAAATTAACTGAAATACTGCTTGTCTCTTTTGAGCCTTCAACAGGCTGTAAGTATTTAAGGTAGCCCATAACATAGCCATTATTTTGCTTCCAACCTACTATCCATACCTAATATATGTTGGTTTCATTTTTCCTTCTTTTCTTTTCTTTCCTTGTAATCCTCCTTCACAGGTGCCACTGTATCTTGTGTTGACACCTGTGAATCAGTATCCCCTATTTCCATTTCTGAATCCCCCCAAAATAAGGCCGCATAAGAATTTTTAGTTTCTAAAACTTCAGGTTCCACATTTATCAAAGTTTTTGAAGATCTACTTGACCTTCTTGGAGGTAATGGTTGTTGCACCGGCAATACACTACTCACTACAGACTCCTCATTTGGGGCTATGTAACATACTGGTTGCAAAAGCTCAGTACTTTCTGTTACCAACCCCATTCCCCTTCTTTTAGGAGGTGCCATCAAGGCCTCATTCACCTCTTTTTTCACTGAAGCTTCTACAGTGCTCTGTATATTGGAAAGGTCCTTTGTAGTATTTTCCATTCCTTGCTGATTTTCACTAGCATCTTGTGCTTTTGAAATATTATCTAGGTTTCCACAATTAAACTTATTCTGAGCAGCCCACGGACATTCCCTAAATGCATGATTCCTTTCTTCACACAAATCACATTTAATTGCATTTTCACAAAACATGGTAACATGCCCCACTTCCCCACAGTTATCACATTTTGGCTGATCACAAGCACTTGATACATGTGTCCTTGCCCCACATCTATAACATGCTCTCGGCTGCCCACTGTAAAAGCACACTGCCCTATCTCTACCCAGCAAAAATGAGTTAGGGATGTGTTCTACTCCCGTATCTGTTTGTCTTAGTTTTACCTTAAACTTCCACCCTCCCGTCCAGAATTGCTCAGAATCCAGGATTGGCTCTGGGTCACTCTTTACCTCACACTTCTGTGATAACCAGAAAACAATATCATCCATGTACCCTCGTTTCTAAACATTACTGTTACATACCTAATCAGTGGTTTTGACAATGGAATAACTAAAAAGGGGACCATAATGGAGAAAACTTAACCCTATTATACCTTTCCCAAAATAACTCTAATAAAGCAGGTGACTGGAAGCTTACATCGTAGTTGTCTTCTCCTGAAATGTTAATGAATGCAAAAACATCTCTCGGGGAAAACATTAAAGATTCTTTTATTAAAGTTTTACCCACAAAATATCTATTTGGTCTTTCCTTTAAACCTCCTTTATATCTTATGCATACTGCATTCCTCCTTGGAGCTGACTCTCTTTTGCACTGTGAAAATAAACTGGACATTAGGGGTTTCTCAGGTTTAGGCCCTTCCCCTTCAAAAGTACTTTGCTTTTCTTCTTCCTCTAACTCACTTTATTTCGTTTTATTATCCATTTTCCTATCTTGTAAAACATCTAGTTCTGTTTTACTTTCTACTAAACCTGTTTTACTATTTCCCCTCCAGGTTCACACTGGCCCCTTTATCCAACTCCCAGGATTTATCCCAAGTTGAATCTGGTGTCCAGATTCCTTGCCTATTTTCTTCCATTCTGCAGCTAGTAATGCTGTCTGTGGAGACCACCTTTCATCATGCTCCAAAGGCTTTAGTTCTGTAGCAGTTATATTAACAAAAGCTGGCTTATCTTTGTTCACCTTTTTAGACCCTTGTAATACATTTAAATCCTGTTGTTCAACAATATTACTGCTATTTTTATTTTGGAAACTGAATTCAGTTACCCCATCCTGTACCCCTTTGTTCGTTTGATAAATCACCTGAGGTTCTTCTTCGACTCCCACCACATCCTTATTTGTTGGTTTGAACACAAATCCAGTTTCTTTATTAATTTTGAAGGTGGGGAAACATTTTTTCGTTTTTACAGTACTCACAGCCCCTTTATTAAATGTTTTTTTTTCCATTCCCCATGCTCTCCACGCTCTCCTATTCATTCTGGCTCCAAAACTTCTGACACGCCAACCGACCTCTCTCTGCCACTTCCCTCGCTTTCTCCAGTGCCAAATATTTCATTTTCTTCACTTGCCCATATTTTAACGACTCCAAACTCCTCCACGATAACGCCGAAAGTTTTTCTAACTCTCTTCTTCTCCCCGACGCTTCCGCATTCCCAACAGTCCTTTCACCATTGAATGCCGGTTTTAAAGGCACCGCTTGCTTTGGGACATTTAAACTAGCCCTAGAATTTCCGAAGCAGCTGCCTTTGCACCACACTCATAACTTTGTACCGGCATCTCTTCCAACACATCCGTTGATGCTATTGTATTTATAACGATATCTGTATCCTCCACAACCTCTCCATTTCTTCTGAAAAGCTCCTCCAACTGCGCTCTTTCCACCTTTGTGTCCGCTACTGACACCACCTCCTTCACCTCCGACGACTTGGCCACAGTGGCCATCTTTGCTGCAACCGCACCCAAACTCCCCTACAGGCCACTGATCGCCAGTGGCTCAAAGCAGGGGAATTTCCCTGGTGTCCTGGCCAAATTTCCCTCATTCACTAAAAATACCATCAACAGCTTAATCTGATTCAAGGCCAGTTGGCATTCATCTGTATCCCCCTCCCCCGGGTCATGCCTGAAGATAGGCAGGATTTGTCTAGTGCACTTACCCAGTCAACAAAAACTAAATAAAATAAAATACAGGCCCATTTCTTAGCTTAATGTTGATTGTTAAATATTAACCAAGATTTTGGCATTCTGATTAAAAAAAGTCTTACCCATATTAATACATAAATTGCAGGTCATTTTTATGAAAGGTAGGCAGGGCAGTGATAACCTCCATGTGCAGTGCTTGATTTAATCCAAATTGATACTAGAGGCTCAGATTCAGCTGCCATAATAGCAAAAGATGCCCAAAAGGCTCTTGATTCAATTAAATGAAACTATCTGTTTTATGTTATCTCAGCAGCAGGCATTGGTTTAGTTTTCTAAACATGGATTCTGAGTCTGTACTTTTCGCCGAGGGCTAGAGTGTTAGCCAATGGGATACTATCGGAGCCTTTTTCTTTGTTTTGGGGAACCAGGCAGGGATGCCTGTTGAGCTCTGTATTATTCTCATTAGCTATGCAGCCATTGAATGGTGCTATCTGGCAACATCCAGCTATCCATGGCATAACAGTTAGGACTCAGTTGTTCCTTATGCTATGCTATGCTGATGATTTACTCCTTTTATTATTGAATGTGGAAACTTCCCTTCCCAATGCATGGGAGGTCATAGATGCTTTCAAACCAGTCTCTGGGTTGAAGGTGAATTGGGCTAAAATGGACATACTGCCCGTCTACCAAGGAAACCCTCACTGGGCTTATATTCATTCCTGGCACCTGAAATGATCTCCAGAGGGAATTAGGTATTTGGTTATGTTTATTTGATAATACCCTATATGGACAAGTATTACTGAGTGTCTCAATATAAGCGACTCAAGTAATAACATTCTCTTTTAGAGCAAGAGGAGAAAAAGAGCACCGAATGATCATATCGAGTGTAGCACTGAGGGATACGCACTACACTCATGAGACAGGCTATAAATACAATAAATTAATTTGGCCAATCCCTGCCAAGCTAGCCATGTGGCATAGTGGCTTGAGCCACTGCTCCTGGAGCCTAAGGTGCTGGGTTCAGATCCTGGTGCAGGAAGCTATTTTGTGTCCTGGGGGAGTTGTTAATTATTTCTATGTTCACTCCCCCTGAAGTTAAGAATCTTTATTTTGGTGGTGCGGGGGGCTTGCCCCTCACAAAGAGGGGTGTGGGGGCATAGCCCCCCACTTAAAAAGACAGTTGGGTGTTTTTATTGCCAGATTGAGCAGCCATTACTATTTGCAATAGCTGCTGTAATATTAGGAACCTTTTTGACGGGGGGAGGTTTGCTGTCGCTCTTTCTTGTTGGCAAGTAAAAGTACTTGCTGTTATCACATAAAACCTGTTTATTTCTAGTTACTCCCAGGGTATGAGCAGGTAGAGTTGATGCAATAAAAAATAATGGCCTTTCTGAAATTATTCTTTTGTTTAAGCAACTTAGCAATGAGCACACCTCCTGGTCTGTGGGCTTAACTTGACAGGCTATTCTCCAACTTTCTTAGGGAAGGTAAAAGTCCTCATTTTGGCAGGAAATTACTAAGTGCACCAGGATCTAAGGGAGGAGAGAATATGTCTTGGCCCCATGCACATCATGCTGTGAACAGCTCCTAACAAACTTTACAATAGCTACACCTGTCTCCTATGAATACTCCTTTGTAGGTCAAAATAGAACAAGCTATTTTTGAGGACATAACCTTGGCCATGGTATTGAAGGACTCCCCTATCCGATCCGAGTCAACTTACATTACCCATTCCATTCACAAAACAGAATTGAAAAAAAGCATTAAATATGCTCCACTGGAATCCTAATTACTTAGGACCCTACGAACCTCTTTGGAATAACCCCAGGATTCAGGTATGTGGCTTCTGGATATATTGGGCTACATTGGTCTGGCAAGGGGTCCGAGTGGTAGGAGATCTTTTCGATTCAGGTTTTTTTTTATTTATTTTATTTATTGAATTTTGGTAACCAGGTAGGCCCTCTGAGACAAGACTATCCCTTTTATAGGGGCGACTCGGGAAGTGCAGTACATTGATAGTGCATTCATTGACATAAGAAATTAAATAAGGAGTAGTCATACAGTAAGAGAGTACATCAATTCCATTCAGTTATACAAAAATAAGCAATTTAAAACACGGTCAACACAATCTTATGTACATTCAGACATTAGTTACATTTTTTTGTCTTGGATAGCAAGAGAAAGAGAGAGATGTTTTGCTAGGAGAATCATGCAAGAAGTGAACAGGGGTTAGGAGTCAGCGGAAGCAGGAGAAAGGTGGAGCGGTTACGTGAGGTAACAGTGAACTCTGAAATTGAGAGAGGGAGGTGCAGACCAGTATAAACAGAGGAAGAGAGTTCCATTTGGACACAGCAGAAAATGCAAACGATCTCCGAGCCATGGAGACTCTTATGTTTTGCACTGAGAAAAGAGGCAAGGAGGTAGATCTAAGGGTATGTCGAAGGAGATGACATTGAACAATATCAGCAAGGCAAGGAGGAGTGATGCAATGTGCAAACTTATGTATAAAGCTTAGTGTGAAATAGCATAATTTAAATTCATGGGGTAGCCAACCTAGGGCAGACAGGACATCGAAGTGATGGTGCCGAGCATTGGCCCCGAAAGCAAACCTGCCAACTCTATGGTAAGCCTCTGTTAGGCTTGAGAATATGGATGTGGAAGCAGAGAGTAGTAATGCAGCACTATACATAAGGAGGGCCAGGAGTGAGGCATCCACAATGTTGCAGCATAAGGTCAATGTAAGGAATGGACAGATGCAGAAGAGGACACCGATTTTTTGGTTTATAGTTTTCATGATGGCTGTAACATGCACATCCAGGGTAAATGAGGGCTCTAAGGTGACTCCCAAGTATTTGAAAGGACCTGACCCATTCAAATGCATCCCCCATACATGAGAGGATAGCCACAGTGGGGAGGGTTGGTGCAGATGAGTTGGAGAATAACATGCTCTTTGTTTTTTTTAGTATTAAGGATGAGCTGCTTCTAAAGGAACCAGTCCTCAAGGGTGTGGAAATCAGAGACTAGCATTGAATTAAACCACCCAATATCAGAAGATTAATGGTATGCAATAGCATCATCTGCATGTAGGTGAACAGAGGCCGCACCACAATTATTAGGGAGGTAATTAATATACCATGAAAAAAGTAATGGCCCAATATGGAGCTCTGGGGGACACCATGGGTAATGGGTCTCAGGTCAGATAGGGAGCCTGCCCATTTTACTTTTTGTGTACGGATGTAAAGGTAACTTTGGGTCCAGGATAGGGCAGTGGCATCAAGACCAAGGACATGCAGTTGTTGTAATAGAAGACCATGGTTAACCAAGTCAAAAACCTTGGTCAAGTCTACGAAAATTGTTCCAGTGACTCAGCCATGGTCCATCTCATGGAATATGTCAGAGGTGACTTTAATTAGAGATGTAAGTGTACTGTATTTTTTCCTGAACCCATGATGAGAGGTTGAGATCAGATGGTGGAAGTCAAGGTAATACTGAAGGTGGTAATAGATTATTCACTCTTGTATATTTACTAGAAGGCAAAGTATTGAAATGGGTCAGAAACTGTCCACTGTTGAGTTGGGACCTCCTTTGTGCATGGGGATGACCACTGCTACTTTCCATTTTTCAGGGATGAGCAAGCAAGGAAGGATCGATTAAATAAATCTTGCACAGGGCGGGCTAGTGCATCAACTCCCAACTTAAGGAATTTAGGCTCTAGTGTGTCATGGTCAGGTGAGCTGTCAGCCTTTAGGTTCATGAGGAGACAGTGAAGCTCTGCAAGGGTTGCAAGCTTTATATGAAAGGCAGGGCTGTACACAGAGTCGACTGATAGCAGGGGGTCAGGATGGGAAGTAGTGGGCGAATTAAGAAATACTGAATCTAGATTGGTGAATAACTCATTAAAGCCAGAGACGATGGATGGAGAATCAGTGAGAGAGATCCTCTGAGCATCAAGAGAACTGGGGGTCTCAGAGGTGTTACCCTTCAAAAGGGAGTCAACTTGTCACCAGAATTCTTTTCAGATTACTAAAATGCTCAATCTGGAGTCTCTTGAAGTGGAGTCATTTAGCTTTTTGGATTGAGTTCTTGCAGCTGTTCCTTAGTAGCCTATATGTCTGCCAGTTGGTAGGTAGCCCACTATCCTTATAAGTCCTCCATGCCTTATGGCAAGAGGACATGAACTGCCTTAATTCCTTGATAAGCCATGGTGCTTTAACATATTTTATCGACAACTCTTTAAAGGGGCATGTTGATCAACAATGTTAGTGCATTTTGCCACAAAATAGTCTAATGCCAAGTTAATCTCCGGCAAGGGTATTAATTGGATCCCAATCAGTTTTGCAGATGGTATTGACAAAATTGTTTGTGTCAAATCTAGACATGTCCAAACAGTGATGATTTTAGAAGGGGGATTAGGGAAGTTATTACATTATACATAAAGTGTTGGCGAGTGGTTGCTTATACTGTCTAAGAAGACCTCAGCTAATTTTATTTTTGGGGCACAGTTAGTGACCACCCAGTCAAGTAAAGAATGGTTACTCATCTTTGTATTAATATGAGTAGGATCAGCAATCATTTGAACCAGATTTGAGTCAGCCAGGATGGCAGTCAGTTTGGAAGAGTTAGAATGCAGCCAATCAACACTGAAGTCACCTCCAAGTGTGAGGTCATGCCTTGGGAGGTTAGCATAGGAGATTATGAAGGAGGGGAGGTCTGGGACTGCTACCTTAGGGGAATTTATACACAACCTACTATGCGTTTTTTTACGATGCCAAGAGTGAAGGAAAGGAAGATTGATTCAATAGCAGAAGGTCCACATTCAGACATGGGTATTTCAACAGCATCTAAGTGTTTCCTGGCATACAGGAGGACACCACACCCCTTTTTCCCAGTCAATCCTTCCTGAAACATTTGTATTCAAGCACAGCAACCTCATGTTGTTTAATGTATAGTTTCAGCCATGTCTCAGAGGTGCCCAGGATGTCAGGAGTGTATTGATTAATCCAGGCTTCTTGCTCAGACTTCTTAGGTCTGAGACTATGTATCTTTAAATGAGCAATTTCTGGCCCTTTTGCATTAGATATAATGATGTTAAAGTAAGATCATGTAGAGGTCCAGGATTTAACTCAACATCACCCATAAGGGTTAATAGCAGGAGAATTAGTAGGAATGGTTGGATAGAGTAGGTAAGTAGTTGCTTTACATTTTTAGCAAGAAGAGAGGACATTTGCAGCCTTCTGGTGAGCCAGCTACCAAGGTATACAACTCCACATTTTGGCAGGCAAGTAGGAATGAAATACACACACCAGGGTTCAATATCAATAATTTGTTGTGGGACCTCCTCACTGTGCAGCAGAGGGTAAGTTAGGGAAGCAGCTATGAAATAGTCAGCAGTACATATAAACATTAGGCAGAATGGAATGTACAGTGCTGTGAACTTGGCCATGGTGTACTGGCTTACAGATTCAGATCACACCATTGATTGTTAGGGGTAGGTAATTTACTTTGGGTATGAAGGACCTGGGACTAGAAGTGTTAGGGGAGAACAGTGGGAAGAGGATTGCAACCCACACAAATTGTTGCCCTCTAGTGGCTTTGCAGTATAATTTGCAAATGAGAAAAAAAAATTGAGTTCTGTCCACAGTACAGCACAGCAGTCCCAGTTAAATAATTTAATTGGCCTTGGGAGCTGCGTTTCTCCGTCTGAGCCTATAGAACTGAGGCAGCAGGCAGAGGGCTGAGATCTGGTTTGGGCACAGCTCTGCATTTTAAATTTGTCTGGTTTGGATTGCAAAGGAATATAGGTTACCATATCAAGACCTCTGGAGGTATCTTCAATTGTGCTGTGCTTTGTCTCCATGGCTTATGAAGGAATTTAAGTTAATACACACACACTTGACCAAGTATTGTATTTACTGAAATAGTTTAAACTTTCCAAAGGTCATACAAGCATCATATATAAACTCCTGCAAGAAGTATCTCTACCGAACTAGGAGACTTACCTGCTGAAACTGTCAGCAGAAGTGTAGGATTAGTTACAGGAGGATAGCTGGTCCTTCTGTTGCATTAAGGCACACTGAGCCTCTCTGGATCCAAAAGGTTTTATGTAGATGGTATAGGACACCAGAACATTTGGTTAATATGGGCCTAGCTTCCTCCAATGTGTGTTGGAGATGTGAGAAGGAACTCTGGGGTTCACTAGACCACCAGGGAAGTATACTAAAAACCTGTTTCTTGGGGACATGGGGAGGAGGTACCAAGGCGCATTGCTGCTACTAGGTGAACACTCCCAGTGGGGAAATTTCTATGTACCCTTAGACCAGACCTGGCTGGTCTAACAAAACTTAGAAATTTGCCATCTGCACGAGTTTTGTGAATCCCCATTCAGGGGATTTGGCAGGCTGGATCTTCTGCAAGCCCCTGGAGCCATCCTGCAGCCCAGTGTCTATTGCAAGGGCAGTGCAAACCCCATTTGGTGCAGGCTGCCTACAGTAAATGCAGGTTGCCTTTGTGAATCGATCCTGGGACATCGTTTGGTGCAAGGGGCACTTTGGGCCAATCATGGGATGCAAGCCCCTTGACCTGCTTTGGGAACTTTGAAAATCAAGCCCAGAGAGTTGAAGGAGAAGGTAGGGAGGCTATTAGTGTATCACACAAGACTGCACCAGCAGCCCAAGCATATTACTGTAGCTCCCTTTGCTTCCCCTCCAGCCTAGTCATCATGGAAGCCAAGGATACTGTTGCAGCCTTCCACACATTTTATATGGAACTTTACTCCTCCCAGGGAGAAGTATCCCAATCCCACGTGCAAGAATTCATGGCTTGCCTGGCCTTCCCACAGCTCTCTCACTAGCAGTTCAAAACCCTTGATGCTCCAATAACTCACTGAAATATAGATATTGATTAAGTCCCTTCCTAAAAAGAAATCACCTGATTTTGATGTGATTCCATCTGAGTTCTATCAGACATTTGTGCTGCAAGTTGATAAGTGCTTCACACTTTTAGTTTAGACCAGTGAAGGATAGTGAGGTTTTTGAAGTAGCAACCAATGTGAGGCACACCTTTTGTGAACTAGACCCGGTGTCAACGCGTTTTTTTAATGAGATGCATTGACTCTGTTGGCCCGGTGTTTGCCATGATTGTATGGTGCTCCCTTTCCGAGGGTGTCTTTCCGGATGCCTTGAAAGAGGCTCTGGTGAGACCCCTCTTAAAGAAGCCATCTTTGGACCCGGAGATCATGGCAAATTACCGTCCAATCTCTAACCTTCCATTTTTAGGAAAGGTTATTGAGAAAGTGGTAGCGCTTCAGTTGGAAGAGCACCTCATATCTCACGAGTTGTACAAACCCTTCCAGTCAGCTTTTCATGCCAGACACAGCACCGAAACTGCACTTGTTCAGGTGCAGAATGACCTTCTCAGGGCTAGAGACTGGGGAGACAAGACAATTCTTGTTCTCCTCGATCTCTCATCAGCATTTGACACTGTCGACCATTGTGTGCTGCTTGCTCGCCTTGGGGACCTATGTGGACTCACCGGTAATGTCATCAAATGGTTTGAGTCCTTTCTTACTAACAGGAGGCAGCAGGTTATGATGGGAAATTTCTCATCTACACCCAGTCTGCTTCTTTGTGGAGTGCCTCAGGGGTCAGTATTGGCTCCAATGCTGTTTGCAGTGTATATGCTGCCTCTGGGTGGGATCATTAGGAAATGTGGCTTGAGTTTTCATTGCTATGCCGATGATACTCAGCTATATTTTTCCTTTACCCCAGGAACATCTAATGCAGTGGATGTGCTTAATATCTGTCCGACTGAGATTAACGACTGGATGGCCTCCAGCTGGTTGCGGCTGAACCCCGATAAGGCGGAGGTATTGATAGTCAGACAGAGTTCGTGATGATAGGATGGCCTCTGACACAGAAACTGGACTTGTCCTAGGGTCTGTGCCATTGAAGGCCTCCTCTTGGTGCAAAATCTTGGCTTGATTCTGGACAGGGATTTAACCAAGGAGGCTCAAATATCCTCTGTGGTTCGTACCTGTTTTTACCATCTCAGAAACATTGCCAGAATTAAGTCCCTTGTTCTGCCTCTGGACCTCCCTACTTTGATACATGCCTTAGTCACATCTAGACTTGATTACTGTAACGCGCTCTATCTCGGGGTCACGTGAGGATCTCTCCGCATATTGCAGCTGGTGCAAAACGCAGCTGTCTGACTGTTAACTGGGCAGCAAAAGTTCAGTCATATTACACCGGTTCTGCGTGAATTGCACTGGCTGCCAGTCAGGTGGAGAGTCCTCTTTATGGTGGGTCTTCTTACCTATAAGGCCCTACACGGACAGGGCCCTGGTTACCTGTTAGACATTCTGTCACCTGCCTTCTCCTCATGCCGTCTTCGCTCCTCCAGTGAATGCCTCCTGACCATTCCCAGAATTAGGCTGAAATCAGCCGGTGATAGAGCATTCAGTGCTGCGGCCCCTGTTCTGTGGAACTCCTTACCAACTATGGTCAGAGAGGCTCCATCGGTGGATGTTTTTAAGGCCCAGCTAAAGGCCTTTTTCTTCTCTAAGGTATTTAATTTAATTTAATGTTTAGATAAAGATTTATAGTTAAGGCTTAGTGTGTAATGATTTGTATTTATGTGTAAATGTATATTTATTATATTAAGATTCCTGTTTTAATTTTTTGTACGGCGCCCAGAGCCTCTGGGATTGGGCATCTTTTAAATAAATTTTGCCTTGCCTTGCCTTTGCCTTGCCTTCACAGCCACTTTCAAGGAGGCCTTTGCTAACAGGCCCTACCTCGGACTTTGACAGAAGCCATGATCTCAATATTACGCAAGCTGAGTAAGGACCCCAGACTACCAGCCAATTGTTGTCCCATCTCCTTACTTAATGCAGCCATTATAATCTTAGCCAAGATTATGACAGCTATATTGGAAACCCTCCTCTCATCACTTATAGACCATCTTCAAACTGGTTTTGTTTTGTTGTTTTTTGTGGGGGGGGTCTTTTGTAGATTATTATTTCAGATGACCTAATGGTGGCTAAGAAGAGTTCAAAGGCTGTAGGGAGGGCAAATGGCATGTTGGCATGTATAGGAAGGGGCATTACTAACAGAACGTTGGAGGTGGTGGTGATGCCACTATACAAGACACTGGTGAAGCCTCAACTGGAATACTATGTACAGTTCTTGAGGTCACATCTTCATAAGGACATATTCAGGGTGGAGGCAGTTCAGAGCAGGGTGACAAAGATGGTGCAGGGTCTACACCAGAAGACATAAGAAGATAGATTAAAACACCTTAATATGTACACACTGGAAGAGCGGAGGGAATGGGGGATGTGATAGAAACCTTCAGGTACAAAAAAGGCATAAACAAGATGTAAGTGGGTGACATCTTTCAGTTTAGGAAAGGGACAAGAACAAAAAGGCACTATATGAGATTGGAGAGGAGCAGGTTAAGGGGAATCTGAGGAAGTTATTTTACTCAGAAAGGGTGGAGGATGCATGGAATAGTCTACCACAGGTAGTGGTGGGAGTGAACATAGTGGGGGGATTTAAACATGCATGGGAGAGGCACAAGTGAACCCTAGAGTTGGGAAGGATAGGCTAAAGCTGATGACCAGGTAGGGTCAGGGGCAGCTAACAAAGGTTGGGTATACGGGCAGATTGGATGGACCTGGTGGTCCTTATCTGCCATCAATTTCTATGTTTCCATTTTTTCAATCCTATTTATCCCTGTGCTTCAGGTGGGGATATTCACTAAGTCAGTGCCACCTCACCCGATACTGGCATCCCTCAACAGCCTCCCAGAAACAAGACCCATGACTTGCCCACCACAGTGGGGCCCTGAATGGGAGACCAAGATCAACCAAGTTTGGTCCCAGGGTTGGCCGCAGCATCATTTGGTGTGGGGTTGGAACCCTTTATGCTGCACTTCCACACTGGGGTTTTTCCCTTTGTCAGTCCCCAAGACATGGACTTGCAATGAAGTCAGTGCTTGGGTATGCCTATTCCCATGCATGCCCCACAGACATCTGACACTGCCTTCCCTCTGCTGTGTGGTCCCAGTTTGATGCACTTCCTGTCTCCACCGGGTGTCACCTAATCACCACCAACCCTCCCACCAGGAGGTGAAGAGCTAGGATGCTCATCCAACCTCCCCCATGTCAGTCCTCTGATATTCCGGGCTCGGTGACAAACTCTGGTCACTAGCATCATAAGCAGTAGTACTACTGCTGCACCACTGGCTTTGTTAAGGGAGGGATGACCATGGACCGTACCATGGCTGCCATAACTGCTATTTGGGTAGTGTCCAAAACAGGCAGTCCAGTCTCTTAATTGCAATACAGTAGATAAAGAAAAATCCTTTGATTTGGTGGAATGGGGATACTTATTTCACACAATAAAGCAATGATCATAGGTCCAAGTTCTCTTTCATGGATCAAAACTCTTTATGCATCCTCAACTGACTGCCTCATAGTGAAAGGTGTTATGTTACCCATAATACAGCTACACAGAGGAACTATGCAGGGGGGCCACTCTCCCCTCTATTGTTCCTTGTGGCATTTGAACCCTGCTTGTGTAAAATTAGATACTTGCAGGACACTGAGGGAATCAGATGAAGCAGTACACAGGTTAAGACCCGGGCCTTTGCCAATGATTTTCTCCTAACTCTTAGTAATCCAACAGTATCTCTACTAGTGACTTTTGCTGTCCTCAAGGACTTCAGGATCATTTCAGGCCTGGGTTTCAACTGGACCAAAACTGAGGTTCTGCCTTTGAATTTGGTAACTAAAGAGTTGCATATTCAACATCTGGATGTCTGCTGGCAACAGCAAAAGATTAAATAACTCAGTATTTTGCTCTCCACTAACCTGAAAGATAATGGTAGACCTCAGTCTAAACCCACTACTGGCAGTTATTGAGTCTGACCTTAACAGATGGGGCAAGTTCAAATTAACATTCAGAAGAAAGATTGCTGCCTACCAAATAGTGGCATGTCCTAAAATTTTGTTTGTCTTAAATAATCTACCCATCCCTCTCCCAGTCAGCTAGTTCCAGTGGCTGGCAAAACTCTTAACATCCTTTTTGTTGTAGGGTAAAAATCTTCACTTTAGTCTTCAAAAATTGAGAGCACTAGGCAAACGGGGGAATGGTTCTTTCAGTGACTTTAGGCCTACCATCAGGTGGCAGGCATTAGGCAAAACTTACTGTGGTTAGAGTCTTACAAATCAAAGGCCCTGGTGTGGCTACTACTAGAGGAGGGATAAGGACTGCAGCCTCCATTGGAGATTATGCCCTGCCCCCAATAGCCATTCCTGAAAACTCACCCATCTCAATAGCATGCATCTCTAGTCAAATTCGGAAAAAGCTAATTAAGCACCACAAGTGGAGACATCATCATTTAGAGAGCTGGGAACGCCTATGGCATAATCCATTTCTCACTATAGATGGTGTACCTTTGTCCTTGGCAGCCATGGGAATACTAATACTAAGCCACAACCACAACCCAAATACAGAGGTAATGGATTCCCTCCAAAATCTAGCCTCAAGATTCACTCTGCCTTGTACAAACTTTTGGCATTACCTCCTCTTTAGAATGGTGCTTAATGAAAGAAATGCCATCTCTCCTTTGTTTGAAATGGACTCTTTACCCTTGCATTTAGATAAATGGATAAAACACCCTCATAGGCTGAGTGGTAGAATACAGGACTATTTACTACTCCCAGACATCCTGAGACTGCAGGCCTACAGAAGAGCATGGGAGTTTGAGTTGCACACGTCCATTCCCACCATAGTCTGGGGTGTAATGTCTAAAATTGCACAGTCTGAATTCTGGGACATGAGATACCAGCACATACAGAAGAAAATTCTGCATCTGTGGCACTACACCCCTGAAATTCTGAAAAAAAAAATAACCAATGCCCAGTGATACTTGCTGGAGGTGCCACAGGCAGGTAGGTACCTAACACACATTCTAGGGTCATGCCCTTTGCTTGTAGATTATTGGCACCAGGTTAGCTGGTTCTTTTTTTTTCAGACTGAATAAGATTTATTCAAAGAGATGAAGCAACAAGTTGCATCCTGTTTGCAGATACCAAAATACAAATGCTAAAAGAAAACAAAAAAAATTGACAGAACATTTTGTATGTTATACATAAACCCTTCCCCCACCTCCCCAACCACCCCAATAACCCCTTGCCACCAACTGAGTCTAATCTGTACTTACAAAATAGCTAAGGAAAGTAACCCAAATGTGTTAATTTACCTAGTCATGCTCTGGTATTCTGTCAAGCAACGTTTCTTATTCATGCTGTCAATAAAACATAGAAAGGTTCCCAAGTATGTTTGTATTTATGACTCTTGCCCATCATATTGGTTATAAGATGCTCTGCTCGTAATGCAAATAACACTTCCCTATACCATTTAAGGAACTGGGGAGAGCTCTGATCCAATCAGTTGCTGAATAATTGCCTTTCTCGCACAGGCAAATATCAGAGCTATATGTGGTCATTGGTTATCAATCAAAGTGTCCTTAAATTGCCCCAAAAGACATATTTTTGAGGAAAATACATCTGATAAACCAAGCAATGGGTTTTCACTGTGCTTGGATTTCCCTCCAAAAGGAGACCACTGTTTCGCAGAATCAGAGGATACGAAACAGGGAACCCTTGTTCTCTACCACATCTCGAGCAAATATCAGTGGGTGGCCTATCCATCCTATGTAATTTAATTGGACTATAATACAAGTTATGCATAATCTGAAATTGCATTAACCTGTATCTATCCCACTTGATACATTTATATAAATGTAACCATATCCCTGGCCAGTTCCTGGTAGGATTGTTAGTCAAGAGTGCTTGGTCCCAATAGTAAAATATAGGGCATTCTTCCTGAGTTGAATAATTCCTCAGAAATTGATAATTGCATGATATATAGTGGGAAGTGGGGACAGATTTAAGCAAGGGAAAAAACAAATTCCCAAAGGGGCTATGCCAGGATCCAGAACCAAAAAAGTAGTAAAGCATATGGAAAACCTGGAAATATCAAAAGGAACATGATGACAGCCAGTGATATAACCACCTTGCCTCTTGAAAGGAAAGAAGCTTTTAAGCATGGACCGAATCTACAATAGAATCCACACCCATATTAGGCTAAAACCATTCTGAAAGCACGTGCCCAGCTATCCAAAGGTTAGGATTTCCAAACAATGGTTGGGAGATGTCCTTATTCAGTTTGATCTTTAACACAGAGCAAAACTGTATATGAGTTTGTAGGGATGCCTCCAAAGGGGTGCCCCTCAATGGTTGAGGGAGCTTTTCTGGGGGAGATACCAGAGCAATCTAATATCCAGAGCAATACTAGAATATAAGGAATGTTCTATATCTACCCAAATTGGAACATAGGACCCTGTACAATCCTTCTTAGAAGCTCTAAGCCAATACAGAAATCTGGTGCAGTGCACTGCCACATAATACAAGAAGAGGTTGGGAACCTGTAAGCCCCCATCCTGCTTGACACACATTAGTTTGGACAAGGCCCAATGAACCGCTTTACCCTGCCACAAGAAAGAGGTGAAAAGTCTGTGAATTTGGTTAAACCATGACTGAGGTAGCACAAAATTACACATCTGCAAGGGGTAAAGTAACGGGGGCAATATATTCATTTTAAGAATACTTAACTGACCCCACACAGAAATAGGTAGCAGGAACCAATGGTCCAAGTCTGTTTTAATACAGGTCAAAATGGAATCAAGGTTAAAGTTCCTCATGTTATTGGGCAATGTACTAAGGAAGATCCCCAGATATTTTAACTTATCCTTGACCCAGAGTAGTCCAAGATGCTGAACATCCACTTTTAAGGTGAAACTATTAAAAGCCGTCACCTCCATTTTAGTTAAGTTCAATTTATTATTGGAAATAGTTCCAAATTGAGAAATAATATGCAACACAGCAGGCAGGGACATAGTGGGAGAAGAGATGTGCAACAATATGTCATCAGCATATGCCGATAGTTTATATTCATGGGAACCTATTGCAATGCCTTGAAACTGTGGAGAACTATTAAGTTTATGGATCAGGGGCTCCAAAAAAAGATTAAAGAGATAAGGAGAAAGAGGCATCCCTGCCTGGTGCCTTGCTGGAGAACAAATGGTGTGGAAAGGATACCATTACATAATATGCAAGGTGACGGGGAAGAATAAAATATCCTGATCCATTTTATAAACTCCTGGGGAATACAGTATTTAGGGAGGAGAGTAAATAAATAGTCCCATGAAACTCTATCAAATGCCTTTTCTGCATCCAGGGACACCAAGGCCACAGGAGTGAGGAAGTCCCTGGATGCAGAGATAAGATACGATAGCTTTCAGAGATGGTCTACCGACAGTCTACCTTTTACAAACCTGACTTGTTCCCTAATCAAAAGGGAGTTTCACACATACCCCAATATATCTGCCAGAATCTTGGCTAATATCTTAAAATCCACATTGATTAAAGATATCGGCCTGTAATTGGTGACCAGCAGGGGGTCATGGTTAGGTTTGGGAAGTACCACTTTTGTTGCCTCAGTTAGCAAGGTGTCTGATAATCCAGCTGTGATGATATAATTGTAAGTATCTAATAAAATAGGGGCCAGTTGGGATTTAAGTGCCTTGTAGAAATTAATGGTAAACCCATCTGGACCAGGAGATTTATCTGAAGCTAAGGAGTCTATGGCTTCTAAGATTTCATCCATGATTAGTGGAGCTTACAAGATTGCAATAGAAGGGTTTGACAGCTTAGGAAGGGGTATGTCTTGAAGGAAAGCATCAAAGACATTGGGAGAGAAGGGAGAAAGGGGTGGGTCATACAACCGCAGATAGAAGGTCTTGAAGGCCTCAACAATTTCCTGCAGTGAAGTGAGGAGCTGGCCAGAATCAGAGAGAATAGAGGAAATAATCTCATCCACCATCTGAGAACACAACATGAGGGCTAAGAGCTTCCCTGCCCTCACCCCTTGAACAAAATATTTCACCTTGGAATGTAGCAATAGATGTGCCACCTTGTGCCCCCCCGAATAAGGTGTTGTACTAATATCTAAGATCCTCCAAACATTCCCACTCTGACTGAGGTGAAACTTGTAAAATACACCCTTCTAGAATCCAAATTTCATTCAGCAGAGAGGAAGACTTAGCCATAAACTGTTGTCTATGTCTCATTGCTAGGTGGATTAATTCCCCTCAAAGAGTGCATTTCAAGGCCCCCCAAAGGAAATCAAGTTTAGTTGTAGAGGGTATATTAGTTGTCATAAAGTTTCAATGAAAAATCGGGGATGTTTCATGGTATCTACAGAGTTAAGCAGTTGATTATTGAACCACCACATTTTATCCCTTACTGAGGACGGGGAAAGGTTAAGGTGCATTATTATAGGATGGTGGTCTGATATTACTTTAGTGGAGTAATGAGAAGAGATGGTCCCAGGAAGATGTTCTACACTAAGTAAAAAATAATCAATTCTGGAAAAGGAGCTATGAGGTAGGGGAAAAAAGGAATATTCTGGGCGGTCCGGAGACATAACTCTCCATGGGTCCACCAGGCCCAGGGAATATATGAGCTCATAAAGAGCCAATTGTCCAACTAAAAGAGACTGACGGGCCCGAGTAGATCTATCTAGATCATTGCACTGCACCAGATTCCAATCTCTCCCCAGAATAATAGGAAAGGAACTCCAGGGAGCTAACAGGGACACCAATGAGGCAAATAAATGAGGGTCGTCTTTATTAGGACCATAAATAGATCCCAATATCACTTTCAAATGACCGATCAGTGCATGAAGAAGAAGGTACTGGCCTGAAGGATCCACTATTTCCTCCAAGAGGTGGAAATGTATTCTTCTAGCTATCAGAATAGCTGTGCTATTCCTAGGGGAATCACAGCCTACCCCAAAGACCTGCCCCACCCAGGTTCTCCTAAAAAAGAGCACCTGGGAATAGGAGCAGGTGGGCCTCTTGCAAGAAGGCCACATCTACCTATAACTTGTGTAAATGGAGCAAGACCATAGCCCCTTTCACAGGGAACTGTGCACCATTAATGTTCCATGAGCAGAAATGATAAACTGCCATTATGTGTCAGCTCTAAATAATAAGAATTCTGAGCAACAAAGGCCAAATTGAAAAAGGCCATCCAGAAGAAAAACCTAATGTTGGTGGCATTAACCCTCCCACACACCCACCTCCTCCCACCTTTACCCCCCTACTGTAGAATAGATAGAACACAAAAACCATGAACCACAACATCAGGAAGACCCACCCTCCCCCGTGAACTTCTGAAAGAAGCATAAGAAACAATGTACAAAGTAAAGTGGAATACACCCCTTCACTACCCACTGAATCCCCTCTACAACACTTATACTTACTCCTCTTAAAGCCCATCTCCCCCAAGAAAAGAACCCCAATATGAAGTCACAAAACTTGACCAAACCCATTTATGACTAATGTCGGGGGAAAACACCCCCCCCAACTTCTCGGTTCATGCCATCCCCATCTTTATCAGCTACAAATATCCCATCCATCATCCCCACCCACATCCTGAAAGCCCAATAAAACCAAAAACAAAGAAGGGAAAAGAGAAAAAAAAATGTAAATGCTAAATGAGGCATCTGTCCCATAGTACACACCCATCTCAAGGGTGCAGTCATTGATAACTACCATACCAAGAATTAGTTTCTCATATCGGAATTCTATGAAAACCCAACCCCCAATGTGTATAACAGACTTGATCCAACTTCTCATATACAACCCCAAAACAGGAGTTACCACAATTCCATAAACATCATTAAAGTAATCTTATCACAGTCCAGTGTCCAACAGGACCCTTCAGGAGAGGAGACCAAAGTCCTCAACAGTGGGACATCAACATCATTTGCACCGACAAAGAAGTCCAATTAGAAGTAAACATATGAAATCAATAATCCGCAACAGTCCTAATTCGATGAGCAATGTTGTTGCAAATGAAATCTGTCTAGTGCGATGCAACCCATGTATAGCCACGGGATAGGAAACAAAGCTAAAGTCTATAACAGCTCTGGTTTGAACAAAGGAAAAGGGAGAAACTGAGGCCACCAGATAAACATGTTGTAGCCAGCAAAGTTCCTGTACCTGTCAAGAAACTATTTCCAACAGCCAGCAATCCAGGCCAAAGGTACAAATATTCAGGATCACAGGTTCAAGGTAAATGTGCTACAGGAGTGCAGCATACAAAGTCCCTTACATCAAAACATGTTTCCGATCAGGTAGAAAGGACCTCTGAAGAACTGACTTGTAGACCATATCAGCGTCAAGTTACAGCAAACAAATCTGGCAGCAGTTGCCTCATTTCTTTAGCTGCTTGGGCAACTGAGTCAAAGGAATGTCAGGTATCTTTACAATACACCTGGAGCCTGACTGGATATAGGAGCCTAAATTGAATAGTCACCACTAACAATTTAACCATTATTGGGTGAATGACAGCTCTTTTCTGGTGGGTAGCAGTGGGCAGGTCTTGGGAAATCCTGAGCTGATGCCCTTTCCAAGTGATCTCTTTCAGCTCTCTCATTTTTTGGAGAATATGCTGCTTGTTCAGAAAGTTCAGTAATTTCAGGAGAAATGGCCTGGGGGGAGAACCAGCTGGTGGCTGGGGTCGCAAGGACCAATGAGAACGTTCCACAATGTAATATGAATTATTGGGCAAAGGCCCCGCAAAGCGTTCAAGCAATTTCTGGGCAAACTTAATTGGGGTTGTAGCCTCCACATCCTCAGGTAAGCCAAAAATAACTATGTAGTTTCTCCTGCTCTACCCCTCTAAGTCCTTCAATTTATTTTCCATCTTCTAAACTTCTGACAGAGCAGGATAACTTCAGGGTTAGTGCCATCTCTCCAGCTTTCCAGGATAGTAGCCCGTGCCTCCAGATCCCACACTCTTAGTGTAGTAGCAGTTAAATCCAGTCTGAGAGTTTTAAGTTCCTTAGACATTGTTTTGATACAATGCTTCAAGGGCTGCATTTTGGAAATACATTTTTCTTCGGTAAGCGGAGGAGGAGGAGCCGAAGCAGTTATGGAGGAATGCCCGGATGTAGTGTTCTGGGCCTTGGATTTTTTAGAAATCTTGTCTGGTGTAGGAGGTGGCATGTGGTGTGGCGGAGCCTGCCGCATTTTGGTGTCATTCCTGGGAGCACACTTAGTAGGGTCCAGCAAAATAAGCACTCTGGTAAGTCTCAAATAGTAGTACCAATGTTTTTTAAGTGGTAAAGACATGTAAAATTAAGTAAAGAGATTAAATAAAGCCAATGCAGGCAGAAGCGGTGAAGCGATGCAGCTGCTAGTTCAGAGGCATCTCGTGACTCCAGGTCAGCTGGTTCTGTACAGCGGTTGTTGGGATGGAGGTACAGGCAGACCTGATCTTCTGGTTACTAGGGGGTCCCATTGAGAATCCACACCTCACACGAAGTCAAAAGCTCTGGCTGTTCCCAGCAGCCTTGCAAGCAAGACAACAGATTGACTTAAACTGAAGAACAATCACGCCCCCAACCTTACCTGACTGGCTAAATATAAACAACTAACACAATTGGCCAACTTCCAGCTCTATAGATTTCAAGCTCTTTGGGGTCCTTTTCTCCAGTATTCACTAAGTGCAAAGTGAATAGTATAGGCTGTAGAGTTTTGTAAGCTGGAAGTTAGAAAAGTAAATACTAAAGGATTAGATGTTTATTCCTACTAGTATTGTATAGTATCTGCCATCTCTATTTAATGTACAGTATATTTTTTTTAGCTTGCAACATAATGCATTATTTAGCATGTTAAACATGACAATGTTGAATTTTTACATGCATTTGTTGTTCTGAGATACATTTATTTTTATGTGTATGCATGGAAATGCTTCAATAATTTTTTTTTTTAAAAGGGACAGAGAGTGGAAATCTTTTTTTTCTGTGAAAGTTTTTATCTCTCTTGTTGCTGGATCTGGCAGCTCTTCACCATCTGTCCCTGCCTCCTTCTGCCAGCATCCACCACCCTAGGCCTTATCTGACCCTTAGAATTCCTGATGGTCTGTCTCCCATGGTGGAAACATCGGGGGAGGTCCACCATCCCCCACAATCACATGCTCATTCATTGACAACTCAGTGGGCAGTCAGCAGTGGAGGGGAGCAGAGGGCTGTGCCAGTTCCCTTATCTTTTTTGGGATGGGGTAGAGGGCTGCTACTGGGGTCAGGAAACACTACCTGCTGGGGTGGGGGGTCATGGGCAACTAGACCACAGTGATTCTGAATAAGTTAAAAAAAAATAATAATAAAAAAAACCCACTGGCTGCTACTTGGTTTGGAGACTGGGAGGAGGTGGGTTCAATAAACTACCAGGTCAAATAAATATTTTATTATACATGGGAAAGGGGTGGGAGGGTTACTATTGGACAGGTGGTGACCAGAGGGACTGCTAGCCATGGAGGGGGGATCAACTTTTCAATCTATATTGGCTAGTGATCAGGTGGAGGGTGCTAACCATGTAGGGATGGGGGTGTTACTAAATTGATAAGAGCTGGTAATCAGGTGGAGCAGGGACTACTAGCCAGGAGGGGTAACAAGTTGGGTGGGGTGGAACAGGATGAAATTTCACCTACAGCATTCAAAGGTTTTCCAGTCCACCACAGATGGAAGCTCATAAAATTCTGCAAAAGTTGCCCAGTTTTTGTGAAAGTTCTGCTGAGGCTGAAATTGCAGCTTTCACCCCTGAAATTGCAACTTTCGCTCACACCAAAGCTGTGCACATGCAGGACCTTTATATTAGCAAGGCCTTCAGTTGCATCCCACACAGAAGGCTCATAATAAAGTTAGGCAAGCCAGGCATAAGGGAACACTGAGCAAGTGGATACGGAACTGGTTGGAGGGTGGCATGCAAAGGGTGGTTGTCCATGGGGAGCATTCAGAGTCCAGGGGACTCATTAGCTAGTATCACAGATGTCAGTACTGGGACCTGTGCTCTTCAGTATCTTCCTTTGTGATATATGAGAGGGAATCCAAATTAAGATATGCCTCCTTACTGATGCTGATGCAAGTCATCATTGCACACAGTTCTGGAGTTTGTGCATCCAGAAGAACAGGTACTGTAGCACACAGGAACAATACAATGGAAGGAAATGAAGATTATCCAGGGGCAGCAGGGGATGGCATATGAGAAAAGTTTGCCAGATCTTAACATTTATTCATGGGAAGCAAGGAGGGGAAAGAGGTGATATGATTGAGATGTTATGAAAAATATATAGGTTAATCTTTAACAACTTGTTCACAAGAAATGAAGGCACAGTGACTAGAGAACACATTTGAAGGCTGCTGTGGGGATTCAATAGGAACATGAGAAAGTTCTTTTTCATGGAGTGGTTGGTGGAAAACTTGAAAAAAAATGTCCAGAAATGTGATTAAAGCCAAGATATTCATGGGTTTTAAATTTGTGTGGGACAATTATAAAGGAATACTGACCACAGACAGAAGAATGGACACCTAGGGAAGGGGTGAAAATCAACCACTAGGGCTGTTGTATCTTGGAATCCAGATCAATGTTAGGTGGAACATGGAGTTAGGAAGTAAGAAAGTAAATAATTAAAATTTTATTTATATATGCCGCCCAATCCCAGAGGCTCTGCACACCATTACACATATTAAAAGCAGTGTTCACATGCAACATACAGAATTACAATACATACACTAATAAATAATTAAATAATATTGAAAATCAGCTAAAACTTTCTGAAAATGTTTTCATAAAGAGGTAGGTCTTCAGGCCCTTTTAAATGCCTCCACCGACGCTGAATGGTCAGACTGGATGGACCACTGGATTTTCTTCTGCCAACAGAATATATGTTTCTAAGAAAAGTCTTTTAAAATATCATCAGTTTACTCTTGGATAAGAATCAAATTCAACAGATTTTGGACTACCTTAGGCTAAGTGAGACACTAGTCAAAATAAAAGGGGAGTCTTAAGATCAACCACTAGAGAGACTGCTAATAGGCAAATGAACTCATTCAGGATTTACTGATAGAGCTGTACAGAATATAAAATTCAGCTGGTGGAATGCCTGCAGAATTACTATTCTGATTCCATGAAATTTCATGGGATTTGCATAGAGATTCTGCAAAATGTTGCCAAATTTTACATTTCAGTAATTTGTTCTTGTTTTAAAAGTACCCATACAATTCACATCAAATTTGGTACTTAAATGTACCACAGTTCAGAGACATAGGTTGAAAGTGGGAGGAGTTAAGGGTGGGCAAACATTTAATCAAAATTTTATGTTCATTTATTTCAATATAATTGTAAAATGTCTGATCAAAATTTCTCCAGAGTTTCAAGATTTAGAGAAACTTACAACAAGGGTATGTTCACCATGTTTGAAGTCTCAGGCATCAAGGGGGATGAATTATAGGTAGCCAAACATTTTGTCAAAATTTAGATTTATGTTATTTTAGTATAGTTTTGATAATATTCACTAAAATGTTATAACATGTTACAGGTATAAAGGTTATCAGTGTATTCATATATGTACAGTACTTAATTTCAGATTTCTGGCTTCAAATGGGACTGAGTTATAGCCCACTACACATGTTGTGAAAATTTAAATTTTAGTTATTTAGCTCTAATGTTAAAACAACATATCCAAATTTAACCAGATTTGAAATATTTAAACTACTCTACCACATGGTCATTTCTGACAAAGTTCATTTTTACAGCTTTAAAAGGGACTGAATTAAAAGCAGTCAAACTTTCACAACATTTTAAAGTTATATTTTGCAAGACTATAAACTGCAAAATTATAAACCTCTGACATTTTACAACAGAGAATGCAATGTCATTAAATTTGGCAGGTTCTTATACATTACAAGGAGTTTGCTTGTGTCAATTTTAGAGATGTTGCAAAGTTTAATTTTGCTGGAGACGTTCTGACAAAGTCATCCACCTTGCCTCCAAGGAGCAGTCTGGAAATGTTTGCTATTAGGCTGAAATTATGCCTACTGTATATGGATTTGCTGGCAATTTACCACATATGGCAGAATTCTGCCCACAAAATATGGAATTTGACACACAAACAGTGGAATTTCATCTGCAAATGGTGGAATTTCACCTGCAAACTGTGAAATTCCACCATATTGGGCCAAATTCTACCATTCACAGGTGAAATTCCAGACTTTGTTGGTGGAAAGTTGCACTTCACAGGTTGATCTGCACTCAGTGAATTGTGCTAAATTCATGGATTAATTTACAGAGCATATTTTTGCCAAGTTCTCCCGTATCTAGCCAATTTTATTAGTGCTTGCTGCCAGAAATTGCAAAATAACATCTGTATTTATTTATTTCAGTCTTTGGTAACCGGATAAGTCCCACTAGGCACAAGTGCCTGTTTTCAGAGGTGACCTGGGAGCACTGGGCGGTTAAGTGACTTGCTCAGAGTCACACATTATGCAAGTGGAGGTTGTGAGAATCAAACTCAGGTCTGGTCTGCTGGATGTATCAAGCTCGTTCTCACCTCATTCCTTTAACCTCCAGGCTATACTGCCAGCCCTTACTGTCGAATTTCTTGAGTCTTTGTGAAAATTGTGGAATTTTATGAAAATCCCATAAAATTGGAACAAGCTAATTTCACTCAACCATATCTGGTGGATTCAAATTGAAGAACAGGGGTATGAGGGGCAGGTTGTGCAGGGGGTCACAAGGTTTAGGAGTTATATGCATAGTTTCATCAAGAAATAGACAGCTGGGCTGGGTAGCACACCAGTGGTAGACCCCCCATAGTTAGAGCAAGGAAGCACAGAGTACAAACAATTTCAGCCTGAATGTAGGATAAATAAGGTTCACACCCAGCAAACTGATGATACAGGAAGCCTGACATACATGCAAGTCTGGGACATAGAGGAGCTCAGAAGATGTAGTGGGGGAAATCAATGTCTGGGTCACCTGGAAGGAGGAATTCTGAATATTCTAAGAGGATATGTTGATAGGAAAAGTGACTCTTGTTTTAAGAGATTTTGTCACTGTAAAGAACAAAGAGGATATCAGTAGGATCAGTAGTTCTACTGAGTCATTCTGGCAATGCTAAGAGAGAAGGGGCAAAATAGTCACCTGGAGAGGAACAGCAGGACTGCAAAAAGTGCACCCCTGCTTATCAAATGAAGTTGTGATATGTACAGTACATTGTGAATGTTAAATTCCACTAAATGAATTCTGAATGCTTCATCTATATGCTACTATAAATATTTGAGAATATGTTACTAACATTTTTTTCTGATTTTTTCCACTATAAATGTAAAACTGCTAAACCAATTTATCCACTTGTGTCAGACACCAGGATACACTGACATCAGATATGCATGTCAAATGTTACATCTATGCCTGCAAAAGCAGAGAAGTTACAAACATCCACATTTTTTAGAGTTTGCCCCAAATTTTGCAAATATTTACATAGTAAAAATTTTTACCCATTACTTAAAAATCTGAAATCCAATTTTTTCCATATCTAGAGGATTCCATAACCATTACAACTAGATCTAGCCAGAGCTGACAGGGCTGTGAAGAGCTACCAAATGACCAATGTTATTTTCTTGTTGGTGCCATATAGTGCTGTTTAGTCACAATCATCATGCAGCTGGGGTGTGTGTGTGTGTGCCCCCATAGGAATCAGATAACTAACACAGGCTGCAAACTGCACTGTTTGTAATCTGACACTGTAGTCTGAGGTTCAAAAGTTCACTAAACTCCGCACAACTTTTAATGAGTTAACCCCTAGGTTGCTGAAAGAAATAGAATAGATCTATTTGACTGAGCTGGACGAATGATAGAAACAACTGTTTAAAAAGGCTTTTTTTTTGTTAATATCCTGAGAAGTTCTGAGGTACAATACAGTAGCATCTCCCCTCCTTTCAGATGCCTTTTACATAGACCAGCAAATAGCAAAAATCAGATGGGGAGTGCACTGTTTTGCAGCTGTGGAGGAATACATCTAAATGTCTAAAAAGGGAGTTCCAAGATTTTAGAGCTACAATCCCAATAGTGCTGTAGGCTTCACCCACAGTCCTAAAAAGATTATCCATGTTAATTTACACATGTCTAGCTTCAAAGGTGCCTTAGTTATATGCAGACAAAAAGTTTCATGAAATTTCCTGCAAAATATAAAATGATAGACTTTGAGAACATATAATTTTGATATTATGCATTATAATGTCATGTAATTTCGCACATTTTTGGAATATGAACCATCAAGTAATCATGCCAAATTTAAGATCTCTGCCCCAATAGACAGCTGAGGTATATGCAGATAAAATGGTTCATGAAATCTCCCACAAAAAGTAAAATGACAGACTTAGAGCACTTATAATTTTGAGACAATCCACCTTAATTTCATTATTTTTAAAATATCATTAGAACCCTCACAGAAAGTAAGCATGCCAATGTTCAGTGTTCTAGCATAAAGTACCAAATTAATACTTTTTAAAAATGTCATGAAATTCTGACAAAATTATATGAAATTTCACAGAACTTCACAAAATTCCATCTAAATTCTGAGTTCAAAATGTTCTCATTCTGCACAGTTCTAGTCATTGTTTATCAGAGTGAACATTTTCTCTCTGATAAAAGGCCAAGCATGAAACAAGGTCTTCAGTCTGCTATTTGAGAGTCTGAAAAATTCAACCTTGGGCCACCCTTGAAAGATTTTCAGTTAAGTCTAGAACAATACTGTCTACCACTAGACCGCCATCTCTATTTTAAAGATTTTACTTGTGTGAGTTTTCATTTGATTTGGAGTTCAGGATGCTCCCCATGTACAGCACAAATTGTTCAGTTAAGTGCATGACACATACCTTGTCGAAGGCATTCAAGAGATGCATGGGACCAACTTCTTGAAAACATAGACTCAAACAAGTAGCAGTGACCACGGAAAGGAACCCATGCTCTTCTTTTAACTGGTTTTGGACACTTTCCAGCATGTTGAGGTGGCTCAGTAGGAGCAATAGCTGTAAGCAAATAAACATGTTTTAAATTGTACTGTAAGGAGAGTAACTGATCCATGCAACACATTATTTCAAGCACAGTTTTATTCTATGATAGATTTGAAGGTCCTAGTGAATGTCTGCACTGTTTGATGGCAGTGTCATTTTATATCGTTATGATCTGTACCTGTTTTCAATCATTTGTGAATAACTACAAAGTGGTGGAAGCAACTACAATTTGTTTTATTCAAACAATACATCATTTATGCATTCCTCTCCTAAGTAAAATATGTTACTGTTTAGTGAGCAGAAAAGATTTTACTGAAAAGGGAAAAATTAGTCTAATCACATACTGTTCAAGTTAATCCATTTAGCATGAAACTGGAATATTGTTAGCTGCTGTATTTGATGTCCTGAAATAGGGTCTTCCAATCATAAGCCTTTCAGAGCCATCACCTTTTACTCCTCTTATGTGTCATATGACTTTTTTTGCAATGTGGTTTTTGGAGGAGAAAGGTACCTCCAAAATGACTCTAATCTGTGAAGAGAGGAGAGGATCAAAATCCTGTTCGTCTGTAAATGCCCAGAGGCAGACATTCTATCCAAACTGTCTGGAGCTTCGAAATTCTCTTTACTTTAAAAATGCTTTTTTTTGCAACAGAAAAAATGTAAGATTTTAGCTGGCAATTTTGTTCTATCTGAATTTGGAAGCTTGAGTGGTTTAACTGCATATGAATGTCTCTTTTATTTAAAAAAGGGATTCATCTCACACTTCCATTAAACAAAAGGTCATGATAATAGTTCTGGTCAGGGGGTAAGAATTTTGCTTTCAGTGCTATCAAATCTTGATTTCTGTATTCAATACCAATGGGAATTTGAAAAAGAAAGCACATATGATAGACATATTAAATTATTTTAAACATGTTAAGCATGCACCTTACTGACCATAATGTGTAGCCTCTAATTAAACCTCTTAAGTTTCCTACCATCTGACTTTTTGCAGACTGAGAAATATTCAGTGTCACAGGATGTTGTTTTCCAGTGCCCATCCACATCCATGTAAACACAGGCCATGTTGACAGGTTCTGAAGCTCCCCATTTCGTAAATCGCATCTTCCAGTTATCAACCCATTTATACTGCCCTCCAGTCTGAAATACAAGAACATATACTTTCAGTGAAATACTCTTCTCTGGGACACAAGGCTGTGGGTTCAAGTCTTCCACTGACTACATTTCAAAAACAGCAGGGGATAACTATGTAGCCTTATACAGCATACCTCCTATCCATGAAAGCATGCTCCAAGACAACTGTCTATCGTCATGCATGAATTTTGTATGGGTTTTATAGCTGCTGTCATGCTTGTATGCATACATCCCAAGTACTACCTATGTTTCTCTCATTGGTATGAAAAGTGCTTTGAGATATAGATGTATGTATGAAAGGTGCTAAGTAAAATACATTTCTATGATATAACCTTATAGATACAATTCTTTTAAATCAGTGACCACTTGGAATATTCTATACAGAAAGTTCTTTTTTGATTTAGGTTGCATGAACTTCATTCATTTCTTTTCCTAAAAGTGACTGAGGTAGAACCTCAGTGTCTCTGTCCTAGGCTTGCAACTCTCTCCCAATTTCATTTGGAGGGATGCAAGCCTGCAGGAAATGTAAACAGATTCTGGCTGAGAGATCAGATTTGTTACTGGCAGTCCTTCCACTGCTTGCTGGAAATGCTTTTTTGACTAGATCTGTGTAATTTTAAAAAGGGGTTGTGCCCTTTGATTTAGAGTAGATCACATTGAGTCAATGCACATACCAAATCTGAGTTTAGGTACAGTATATCAGAGTTAAATTTGTCATCATAAGAAGGAAAGTCATCTAATTTTTTCTGGGATGGAGGGCAGATCCAGAAAGCCTTGAGGTAGCAGGAGATGGAATCAAGCTAGATGTCATTGTCCACCTGGGGACAAATGACCTGGCAAGGGGTAGGGTTAGGGGTAGTGCAGGGAAATTTAAGGAAGCTAGGGAAGGGCCACAAGCATGTTGCATATCATAGTAATCCACCAGACCAACCTGGTGGATTACTATGGCTGGGTAAATAGACAATTGGATGGGGCCTTGCAGCAGATGTCCTGTACCTGAACTTCAGTAAGGCATTTGACTTGGTGCCATACAGAAGGCTGGGAAGTAAGTTAGAGGGCACAAGGGTGGGTGCAAAGTTGGTGAGATGGGTAATGAACTGGCTTCAGGGAAGGCAACAGAGGGTCATGGTGGAGGGAGCTCTCATCTCCAAGGGCGGTGATGAGTGATGTTCCACAGGGTTTTGTGTGGGGACCAATGTTGTTTGGGATATTCATTACAGACGTATTAGTAGGCATCAAGAGCAAGACCATTCTGTTTGCTGATGACACCAAGATAGGAGAGGTGGCGGACAACCTGAGGGGATGGCAGGGTTGCAGGAGAATCTTGCAAAGCTGAAATCCTGGTTGGGCACCTGGCAACTGGGGTTCAATGCCAAAAAGTGCAAGATGCTGCATTTTGGTGCAAGAAACCCAAGGAGGAGCTACCAGCTGGGGTGTGTGCAGCTAGCCATGAAAGAGGAGGAGAAGGATCTGGGGGTGATCATTATAGGATCAATGAACAACTCAGCACAATGTAGAAAGGCTGCTGCAAAGGCCAACAGAATGCTGGGGTGTATTGCAAGGGGTATATCCTCAAGGAAGGAGAGGTGATTCTGCCTTTATATAGATCACTGGTTAGACCACACCTAGAGTACTGCGTGCAGAGGGACATTAAGTTATTGGAGGGGGTGCAGCGCATGATGACAAAGATGATTCATCGGCTGGGGGACTTACCATTTGAGAAGAGGCTAAAAGAGTTGAACATGTACTCACTGGAGGAGAGGAGGGACAGGGGGATATGATTGAAACCTTCAAGTACATGAAAGGAATAGAAACATAGAAGTTGATGACAGATAAGGACCGCAAGGCCCATCCAGTCTGCCCATGAATAAACAGGACAAGTACGGAGGAACTTATCAAAGTAAGAGAAGGGAGGGACACCCTGGGCCATGGTATGAGACTGGAGGGAGGAAGATTCAGGAGGGAGATGAGGAGACATGTTTTTACAGAGAGAGTGGTGGCCAGGTGGAATGCATAGCTGGTGGAGGTGGTATCCAGTTGTGCAGCGGGATGCTTCAAAAGGGGCTGGAACAGGACCAGAAGGAGGGTCTCAGGAAGGAGGGGAAGAGAGTGATGGACAGCTGTAGAATAAAGGATGCTAGCTGCACAATTGAGCAGACTTAATAGACCATTAGGTCTTTATCTGCTGGTACTTTTCGTGTGTTCATATGTTACCTGTGTACGGGTGGAGAAAACATAGGACACTCTTCACATGGGTTTTCAACAATTGGTTGAAGGCATGGTGCATGGAAGAGGGCATAGGTTATGTTGGGACTGGGGGTGGGGGCCAACCTGGGAGGATATGGGCCTCTATGGAAGACATGGCCTGTATCCTTCCAGGAGAGATACTACAGACATCAGTGGGTGGTTTAAATGCTACTTGGATGAGCACTTAAACTATCTGAGGGGAGCTGTAAAATCAAGGGAGGCAACAATGTCCCCCCCCCGAGATGATGAAGCAGCAGTGAGGGACAGCCTGAGGAGAGTAAGCTCCCCAAGGGCAGGGATAATAAAGACAAGGATGTGGACAAGGCATAGGACAAGGGGGTATAAATCTGGAAAGTGATATAAATCTGAAAAGCAAGAAGAAAAAAGTGATGGAGACAGGTAATGGAGAAGTTCAGAAGAGAGGAGTGGGATCAAGGGCAGCTTCAGGGAACATCACAAGTGGGTGGAAGAAGGGAAGCAGACATGGTGGTAGTAAGGCAGGGAGAGCTATGTGCACCAATACAAGAGTCTGGGAAATCCAATTCAAGACCTGGAGGCCATCATGGAGGAGGCTAACCTGGATTTATTGGCCATAATGGAGTCATAGTGGACTGACAGCCATGACTGCAACATGGCCGTACAGGCCTACTCTTTGTTCAGAAGACGCACCTACCTTGATAACCTCAAGGTAGGAAAACAGTGCAACAAGGCAGCAGGTAAAGCAAATAGGATGCTGGGATGCATAGGCAGGGGCATCACCAGCAGGAAAAGGGAGATCATAATTCCACTATACAAGACACTAGTGAGGCCCCACCTGGAGCACAGTGCACAGTTCTGGAGACCTTACCTACACAAGGACATAGACAGGGTAGAGAAGGTTCAGAGGAGGGCAACAAAGATGGTACATGGATTGCATCACAAGTCCTATGAGGACAGGTTGAAGGACTTGAAAATGTACTTCCCTGGAGGAGAGGAGGGAGAGAGGGCATATGATAGAGACAAACAAGTATCTTACAGGGAGGAATAGAGTGCATGCATACACTATTTTTCAGCAAAAAAGATGTTCCAGGACTAGAGGGCATGGGATGAAGTTGGAGGGAGGGCAATTCAGAGGAAATGTGAGGAAGAATTTCCTCATAGAACAGGTGGTGGACAAGTGGAGCACCCTGCCAGGGGAAGTGGTGGGGGCTGAAACAATCACAGGATTTAAGAATGCATGGGATAGACATAAGGAATTTTGGAGGTCAGGGGCAAGAAGCAACAGACTTTTGGGAAAACAAAGTGAACTTGCAAGCTCAAATGTACAGACTGGGTGGGCTGTAGGCCATTATCTGCTGACAGTGCCCTGTGTATCTATGTATCTAAGAGACAGGGAATGGAAGAGGGCAGGATGGGTTGTACTATATGTAAGGGAGGGAATCAAGGCCACAGAAGTACAGGGTCACCAGGAGGAAAAATAATGGCTGGACATGCTATGGGTCATCTGGGGATGCTATCTGTATAGGGGTGGTATACAGAACTCCAGCACAGGGTGAGTAGTTGGATAAGGCACTGGTGGAAAATATCAGAATGGCAAGTAAGAGAAAGGTGCTGCTAGCTGGAGTCTACAATCAGCAATATGTGGATTGAAGTCTTCCAACTGCAGCTTCAGAAGGAGCAGGGCCATCTTTGACTCCCTAAAGGGACTTTTCTCAGGCAACTAGTCAAGGAACACACTAGGGATAGGGCAGTGTTAGATCTGGTGTTACAAACTGGGGCAGCATTGCTGGTGACAAAGTGGGCAGTACCTTATTTACCAGTGATCACCACACTGTGTGGTCTAACATAAAGATAAGAACAGAGTCAAACCACACAAGGACGAGGGTCCTGGACTTTAGGATTGTAGATTTTGAAGAAATGGGAGACTGCCCTCAGTAATTTATTGTTTGGAGGGATTACCACGGAGGGGAAGAGGAACTTTGGGGAAAATAAAGGGCATAGTTAAGACAACCAATATCTGCATGAAGGACGTGTGTAAGACAAGAATGAAAAAGAAACATATAGTTCTCTAGGAAAATGGCCAAGGTAGTGAGGGAGAAAAGGGTGGCATGCAAGAGGTATATGGAACTGCAGAGGGAAGAAGACAGAAATGTATATCAGGTAAAATGGAAGGCAGTGAGGACAGCAAAGGCACAGACACAGGAAAACATACAGTAGCCAAAAGGGTAGTTAAAGGGGATAAGACTTTCTTCAGGCACATCATTGAGAGGAGCATCATAGCGGACATCTCACATGGTGTCAGGAAAAGATCAGTCTATTTGCTGATGTTACCAAATTGAGGGTGGTGGTGGATGATATAGCAGGTTGGCAGGGGCTGCAGGATGACCTGATCAAACTGGTGGAGTGGCTGGAAGTGTGGCAGTTGAGGTTCAATGCGAAAAAGTGCAAAGTCCTGCACTTTGAAGCAAAGAACTCAGGGAGGGGTTACCAGTTGGGAGGTGTGCAGCTAGATTCCACAGAGGAGGAGAACGATTTAGGGGTGATTGTAACAAGGAAGATGAACAATACAGAGCAGTGTATGAGGGTGGCAACGAAAGCCAACAGGATGCTGGGTTATATCATAACAGGGATCTCCTCCAGGAGGAGGGAGGGAGGTGATCCTGCCTCTTTACTGGGCACTGGTCAGGCTGCACCTGGAGTACTGTGTGCAGTTCTGGTGCCCATTTCTGAAGAAGAATGTAAATTTACTGGCAGGGGTACAACATGGAGCAACAACGGTGATCCAGGGATTGGAGGACAGACCATATGGGGAGAGGCTGAGAGAGATGAACATGTGCTGCTTGGAGGACAGAAGCGCCGGGGGAAATGACAAGACCTTTAAGTAAGTAAAGGGGATAAACGAGGTGAGCACTGAAGTGATACTCAGGCTGAGAAGGGTGAGGTACATGAGAGGGCATGACCTTGGATTGGAGGGGGGAAGATTTAGGATGGAAATGAGGAGACACTTTTTCACAGAGAGGGTCCTGGCAGAATGGAGTGCTCTGCCAGAGGAGGTGGTAGCTTGTAAGACAGTTGGTAGTTTCAAAAGGGGATGGGACAAGGTGGGGGGGGGTAATTGGGAAGGGAAAGGGGCAGAGCAGCTGTAAGGTGAGGGTGCTAGCTGCACACTCAAGCAGACTTGATAGACTAGGTGGCCTATTTCTGCTGGCAAATTCATATGTCCGTAAGAGGACAATAAACAGAGGGATAGTGAAGATAAGGAGGGTCAGAGGGGGAGACTGCACTGAAGATGATCAAGAAAAAAGCAGACATCCTGGACATCCTGTTGGCTTTCTCTGACACCCTCATACACTGCTCTGTGTTGTATATTATACCTAAAACTAACAGCCTGAGTGAATTCAGATTGTTTTTTCACTGTTGCTCTGGCCAAGCTGTTTTAATTTATTGGAAGCTCCCTGCCAAATTTAAATTTGAATTTTCTCCTGCTCATTAGTGCTTCCCAGCCTCTGTTTCTCTCTTGAGCTCTCCTGCCACTCCCGTAGCTGCTGCTGTTAATGCTGCTGGAGTTGCCCAACCCCCCTGTATCAGGACAAATGCTCCCTCTTTCTTTTGTCCTCTTTGTGTTGCCCCCCCTCCCAGTTCCAGCTCTGACCTGCCCTTGTTCTTTGTCCCTTAGTGCTTCTCTTTGGCAAACTCTCCCCTCAGCACTACAATAAATTAATTGTTTTTGTCCTTCTCTCCCAAGGGGTTCTGTGCCCTGACCATGCTAGCTGCATCCCATGTTTGAACCACCAACAACGTGGTTTGAATCCCTGAAGCCACCTGCTGCTCCTCTGATCATCAGGTACTGATTCAGATTTTAAATTTTGGCACCTCAGTACTGGGAAGCTCCCATTTTGAACATTTTAGCCTTGCTGCTCTGCTCTGCTCCACTCACTGAAGGCTCCCTGGAACTGCTGGCTCATACCTGAGCTCTCTCTCTCTCAGTTGAGCTTCGGAAATCCTGCCCGAGGTGAGCAATTACTTATATAGCCACTGCAATCACGTGGTGTAATTTACTAAGTACCCAGTTTCTAACTAGCAAGCAATACTTTTTGCCCACTAGAGGGCTAATTTTCAATCTGCAGGCAGTTACCTAAAATGCAGGCTGCCAAAATGCATTATTTAAGCACCTCTTCTATATGCTTCCCCCTTTTACTGTTCACCCTGCTTTCTCTACCACCTTCTCTAACTATGAACACCATAGCCTGCCACCCAACTCCAATTAGCCCCATGTCCAGCTTGCCCCTGTTACATCTTAGCAGTCATTCCCACCTCTTCTTATATTTCCTGAACCCACTCCCCTATACCGCCATCTGCCTCACTAACATCACTACCGTATCCCCTTACCCTTCTATGCCTATTTAAATATCAGCACTCCCTCCCTACTCACCACCACCCTCCCTCCCTCTATCTCACCATGTTTCCACCCAGTCCAGGTTCAAGAGCTCTAAACTATACTTTATTATTATTTCTCTGCCACTTCTTTCAGCAGGTGACATTAAACCAAACCCTGGTCTTACTCTCGTCCCATCCTCCTCCACTCCCATATCCCCTACCTCTTTCACCCCAGCCACATCATTCTCACTCTCATGTGGCCTAAAGATTCTCCACTTAAACATCTGTAGTTTGCTCCCAAAACTGGACCTCTTACTTCCACTCACAAACACTCTCTCGCTGGACATTCTGATCATATCTCAGTGTTAGCTTACTAAAAAAAAAACTCAATACCTCGGTAACTATCACAGGTTAGTCATTGAACTGGCAAGATTGCAGTGGTAAGGGTGGAGGCATGGCTATTTATTCTGCCTTCTTACTCCAAATTACAGCTGTACTCTCCACATGAGTTCCTGCCACCTTCGAAGCCCTTGTTATAAGAATCTCCTTACCCTTCTCAGTGCCTATCATTAGCACCGGCCTATACTGTTGCCCAGGCTTGCACCACTCAGTTGCCACTGATTTAATCACCTCAGTTAGTTCAGTCACCTCTTCAGGTGAGCTCTATGTGCTAGGGGATTTCAACATGAACTGGCTGTCATCCTCCCTAGCGAGAGCTCATACTGACATTGCTGCCCTTAATCTGTCCCAATTATTTACCGAATCCACTCGTATAAACCATAAATCCTCAAATCACTCCTCACTTGACTGGTATCTCATCTCCCACCCCCACAGGCTAATCCAATCAGGCCTTTTGCCAGATGTAGTTAGTAATCCTCACATGATCTACCTAGTCAGGAAGATACACAGACCAAAAGCTCCCCCGAAACTACTAGCCATCTGTTCCTGCAAATCACTGGACCTTACCCCTCTTCATCTTGACCTTGCACAAGCAAACTGGGTTCCTATAACCACAGCCAATTCCATAGATCAAGCACTGGACTACCTTAAAAAGACCCTCCTTAATATCTGTGATAAACATGCCCCTCTGAAATGAGTCAGAGTTAGGGGATCTCACCTACCCTGGGTCACCCAGGAGCTACTGGCTTGTCAACATGCCCATCAACCAGGCCTGGAAAACCCATAAATCCTTCCAAACTCCCACGTGACTACAATATGTGCTGTGCACTTCATAACACCTGAACCAAAGCTACTTGGCTGGCCAAATCAGAATACTTCTGATCCACTTTTAATTCCAAAATAAATAACCCTTTCAAGTTCTGGAAAGTGGTTTACTCTCTATTCTCCCCTCAAACTAAACCTCCTAACTTACCCTCAGAATAAACAACCAACTTCTAGTTGACTATCCAGCAGTGTCAGAGGAATTCAAGTATTACTTTAAATCCTGTGCCTCTGATCTCCTAACTTTCCTCCCTAAACAACCAACACCTCTGCCACCAACTACCCCCCCACCCCACAATGGCACATTTTTCCTTCTCACCCATCTGTCCTACTGATACTCTAAATACGCTCCTCACCTTAAACCCAACCAAAAGTTACTCACCTGATGACCTAGACCCTAAGCTGCTTCATCTGTTGATTCCTGGCATTTTCCTTCCTCTGTCTGAACTTCTTAGCCTGTTGTTCTATTCAACAACTATCCCTGATGCCTGGAAGCATGCCATCATCCTTCCCTTACCAAAAGGAGGGGACCTCTCTGCTCCGGGCAACAATTATCCCATTTTGCTTCAACCTACCCTGACTAAGCTGCAGAAACACCTGGACCTCTCACAACGTTTCGCCTTCCTTGAATCAGCCTCTTTCATCACCCCTTTCCAATCTGGATTCCAGAAGAATCACTCCACAACCACCTACTTTCTTAGGCTCAATGATTTCATCCATTCTGCCATGGATAACGTTCTCATCACATCTGCTATCTTTGTCAACCTCACCGAGGCTTTCAACACCATCTCCCACTCCATCCTCCTTGATACCCTTCTGTCAGCTGGCCTGTCTCAGGTGGCCTGCAATTGGTTCTGTGCCTACCTAGTGGAGATAACACAATCAGTTAGAATAGCTGATTCCACGTCACCACCTCTCTACATCTCCTCTGGTATGCCTCAAGGCTCCGTACTTGGCCCACTATTTTTTTTATCTTCCTGAATGACCTACCATCAACATGCTCCTCATCCTCTATCCATATGTAGGCTGACAATACTATCCTGTTTACCTCTGGCCACTCTCCCTCTGACATGACTACCAGCCTTCAGCTCAGTTTCAGTAATGTTCAGCACTGGTTAAGTTTGCATCAACTCTTCTTCAATGCCAAGAAGACTATCTCCATGACCTTTGGCACAAGGCAGAGAGTCTCTCAGCTGCTCTAACTGCCTCCTTCCACACCCTCAATGGGACCACACTTGAGGACACCACCTCATTTAGATACCTGGGTATCTGGCTTGACCAGCACCTAAACTTTTCTAAACAGGTCAATGCTATCCTGAAAAAACTGTACCCCAAGCTTGGTGCATTTTACAGGAACCAAAATTGCTTACTTCTATTGGCCAGGTGCAACCTTGTTCAGAAAATGATCCTCCCTATCGTAGACTAATGTGACACAGTCTACAGTGCCACTCACAAGACTTCCTTTTCCAGGTTCAACTACCTCTTCAATGCCTTCTGTCATTTTGCTCTAGAGTCTCCTTCCCGTACTCACCACTGCACCCTCTCCCACTCTCTAAACTTCCCCTTTCTGGAAGGTAAACAACTTTCTCACTGCACAAAATTCACCTCAAAATTCTGGCTTGAGATACTCCTCCATTACCTCTCCTCTTCCCTAACTGCTCCACCCTCCTCCTTCCACTCTCTTAGATCTGCTGACTCTCACACTCTTGTTATTCATCACCAATCCACCTCCACAGGCCAGGCTGACTTCTTCTACTGCTTCCCTAAACTCTGGAACTCACTTCCCCCCTCTTATTAGGCACTCCTCATCCCTCTCTTCCCTCTCACTGGTCCTGCACAACTTCTATTCCTCTAACTACACTTGCCCTTAGAATTCACAGAGTTATGGGAGTGGTGCTCAGACTATACCTACAAGGCACTGCTCCTCTTCCTATAACTCATCCCTGCCCTTTTTAACTCCTAACCCTCAAGCTTCTTTTGTCTATTCCCATGAGTACAGTGAACAGGCTAGTTCACAAGTATCCTGTTCTGTACATCATAGATCACTGCATTGTCTTTGCATATGTACTGTATTTTCATGTTCTACCAGGTACATTTACAGTTTATCATAATAATAATAATAATAACTACATTTTTATAGTGCCTTTCTGCAACCAAGGCGCTGTACAGCTTTAAGAACAGATAAAATCCAGTAAAAAGCATAAAATTCACATACAGCTGAATAAATAACTGTCTGAATACAATTAATCCTGGTAAGCAAGATGCCATAAATGAGTCTTCAAGGCCCTCTTAAAACTCTCCACAGTCGTGCACTCACATTGTTGTTAGAAATGCTCAGTCAAGGGCCATGTAACCCCCTTGTACTCTTGTAGACTGTCTGTATCTTTGATTTTTGTCTTGTTTTTACTGCTACTATATTACCTATGTAATCCACTACCTCTTCCCCAGGACGCACAGTGAGTTGAGCAACTTGTTGTTCAGTGTATTTTTCTGGATAATCTCTTCAATAATAAAAATAAATAATTAAGTACTTCTGCTTGATCTTTACAGTGGAGGAAAGGGGCAGATCAGCAGTGAGCAACAGGAACAAGGTGGGGAGATGGATATGAGTCTGTTTTCAGAGACAGTCCTGAAGTGACTTGCAGCCCTAAAACTGGACAAGGCTATGGTGTCAGATGGGATACACCGAAGGGTACTAAAGGAACTCATGAATGTGCTAGCTGCCCCACTTATGGACTTATTCAGCAGCTTACTGATAGCTGGTGTAGTTCCTACAGACTGGAGGAGAATAGACATGGCCCCACTCCATAAGAGCATCAGCAGGGAGAAGGCTAGAAACTACAGACCGGTCAGTGATTGGGAAATTAATGGAAACCCTGTTAAATAGGGGGTGATTCTTTAACCACGAAAGGAACATTAAACCAGAGATTGATTACAGGTGTGACCTGGGAGCACAAGGAAGTTAATTGACTTGATCAGGATCATAGGGTATGCAAGTGGGCGCTGATGTGATTCAAACCCAGGTCTCCAGGTTTGCAGCTCTGTGGCTTTAACCACTATGCTATAAAGGAAAGATTGGCAGAATACCTTGATTGTAAGGGGCTGTAGAACCAAAGGCAGCATGGATTCATGGGAGGAGGAGGGTCAAGCCACATGAGTCTGATCAATTTCTTCGACTGAGCAACAAGAGAAGTAGATGAGGGGAGGGCAGTTGGCATGACCAATCAGGACTTTAGCAAGGCCTTTGACACTGTGCCACACAGGAGCCTGATAAAAAATCTGTGCAGCCTAGGGGTGGGATCCAAAGTAGTGAATTGGAAAAGGAACTGTTCACTGGATACTGTATGTGATAAAGGATAGTGGCTAACAGCACTCACTCTAATGAGGGAAGAATGATCATTGTTGTGCCACAGGGCTCAGTACTGGGACCAGACCATTTCAATGTCTTTGTACGTGACATTGCAGAAGAACTGGAAGGAAAGGTATGCCTTTTTGTAGATAGCACTAACATTTGTAATAGGGTGGACACTTAGGAGGGGTGGAAAGAATGCATAATGCTCTTGGGAAAGCTGAGGAGTGGTCCAGAGCTTGGCAGTTGGTGCTCAATGCCAAAACCTTAAGAATATGAACCCAGGAGCTGAATACTGGATGGGCCGGGTACTGACAGTCCCTAAGCAGGAAAGGGACTTAGGATTTTCATATCTGATGATCTCAAAGTGGCAAGGCAGTGTGACAAAGCAGTGATAAGGCCAGTGGGATACTGGAATGCATAAGGAAAGGTATCTCCAGCGGGAGGCAGGAAGTTGTGTTGGCACTATATCGTTCACTTGAGAGACCCCACCTGGAGTACTGTGTCCAGTCCTGGAGACCACACCTCAGAAAGTAAATAAACATAGTGGAAGCAGACCAGAGGAGGACAACTAAAATGGTACAGGAGTTGCATCAAATGTCCTACAAAGAGAGACTGAGGAATCTCAACATGTACATGCTGGAAAAGAGGAACGTGTGAGGGAACATAATAGAGACCTGCAATTACCTCTCAAGGGGTAAGCAGGGTGCAGTATGGAGTCTCTTTCAAATGACAAAGAACACCAAGATAATAGGGCATGTGATGAAACTGGAGGGAAAGAAGCTTAAGAAGGATGTGAAGAAGCATTATTCCACTGAAAGAGAGGAGGATGCCTGGAATACAATGCCAGTAGATGTGGTGAAGGCAAAAATAGTAGGAGGCTTCACACATGTGTGGGCTACACACAGGAGAATAGTATTACATCAATCAGTCAATCAGTCAATCAATCAATCAATCTTTATTTAAACAGATTAAAGCACCTTTGAGCAAACTCATTTATAAGGTGGACCTGGGGGCACTTAAAAGGGTAAGGCAGAACATACATCATATACAACAGTGCACAAGTTATTACAGGAAGCTGGCATGGTAGATACAAGGGCCCAGATACTCAAAGGGGTTGCGCTGGTGCAACTCCACATTGCGCCCCGGTGGGATATTGAGAAGACTGTCTGGTGCAGCGCAAATCCCGATGCGCCAGGGTGCAATGACAATGGAAATGGATGCAGTGCAGATGCAGGGGGCGATCCCATGCATATGCGGCACATCCCGATATTCAGCCTGAGCTGTGCAGTGCATATGCCGACACACCCCTGCACTGGCCGCATAGGGGGGCTCAAAGTTGAGCCTGTACAGAGTAGCAAATCCCGGCCACAGGTGGGCTACTGCATTGCAGGTGCAAATACAGCAGCCTAGGCCATGGGGCTGCCACCCACCCACCAAGAACACCGTCCTGCCTCCACAACACTGATGGTCTAGTGGAATCCCTAGTCCATAGCTGTGATCATGCGGTATATTTTATAAAGATATCCTTAGTAGCCTAGGTAGGCCCCTGTCCCTGGAGTCCCAGATGGCAGCTGAAACATGACCATCCCTGGGGGTCTAGTGGTCCTTCTTCCCTCCCGAGTCCCCGATAACTGACAACATGACATCCCTGGTGGTCTATTGGAAACCTCCCCTGCCCGTAGCTGCGATCGTGGTAAGATCCCATATTGAAATGCGATTGAGGCGGTGGATGGGGGGGAGGTTCCACTAGACCACCAGGGATGTCATATTGTCATTTATCAGGGAATCGGGGATGTGGGACAGTTGGGGGACCACTAAACCACCAGGGATGGTCATGTTTCATATTCATCGGGGAATTGGGGACTGGAGGGCCACTAGACTAATAGGTATTATTTTATTAACATATACCACATGATCGCAGCTATGGGGCGGGGATGCCCCAGGATCCCCACTGCATATGTCATGCTGTGCAGGGCGCCAGGCACAAGTCACAGGCCTGCCCTGTGCAAGGCATGGAATTGGGGCCATAATGACATGCAAATGGCCCCATTTGCACCTTGCATAAATTATTGCCTCATTTGCATGCCCCCTGCTGAATATCACGAATGACGTGCCTAGTGCAACTGCAGTTGTGCTGGTGCATCCCCGTGCTCCCTATTTGTGGGTGCACCGCTACAGTGCCACTGCTTCATTTGCAGTTTGTGCACCGACCATACCATATTCAATGGTGCTGCACCACGGCACAACACCGTTGAATATCACCTGTACCAGGCACAGGCACATCACAGCTGCGCTATGCCCAGGCTTATGACACTGCTTGGTGCAGTCTGAATATCCTGGCTAAGGAGTACAGTGAGCACAATATGTTGGATGAGGTAACAATGAGAACATAAATCACAAAAACAAGGAATTTCAGTCTATATGCATAAGGAAACAATAGCAAAGTATACCAAAATAATAACAGCATATCACCAAGGCAAACAGCAGGTACAAAGGTCGTGGCAAAAATGATATTTAGCTTACTGGGGTGATGGCATTAGGAGGAGAGGACACAGGTGAGGAGAGAGAGGAGGAAAAAAGGTGACCATAAGGATACAGTATAGGAGGAGATGTAGTTAGAGCAGGAGAAGTGCTGGTGTGACCATAAGTAAGGGCTCCAGTTGAGCAGGGGGCCCAGGTTAGGAAGAGCAAGTGATTAGTGACAGCAGCTGCAAGACTCCTGAAGGGCCTTGCTCAGGCAACTCTTGAAGGAGTATAAGCTGGACAAATAGGAGAGTTTTAAGGTTTTTTGGGTGGCATTCCAGAGGGCAGGGAGATAATGGCAGATGGAGGATGCACCAAAGCAGGGTCTGACTCTAGGGATAGCGAGCTGGATGACAGTGTATTTTTTAAGGGAATAGACCCCTCTGGGAATAGAAAAAAGCTCAGAGATGTATTTTGGTAACCTGTTCATCAGGGCTCTGAATGTTAAGAGTACCGCGTTTTTTGCTCTCCTAGCTTTTAGGGACTGCGAACCAATTTGCAAGAACAGAGCACAATGGTGTGTATTGTATGGTGCGCAGTAATATATCTGATAGTCCTGTGGTACAGCGTGTCTAGCTTACAGAGGGAGGCTAGGGGGCAAAGTCTGTATAGTCTAACAGGGGAAGGAAAGTGGTTTGCACCAGTTTTAATTTGGCTTCTAATGTGAGCAGGTGTTTGACGCAATAGAAAAGTCCTAACCTTTGCTTCAACTTCTTGGTCAGTTCATTTAAGTGCACAGCAAAGGACAGCTTGTTGTCTCACCAGAATCCCAGGTCCTTAAATGTCTCTACCACTTCAAGTTATTCCCCTAACAAGGTCAGAATCTAAGGTTTATCGGCTGTGGGAGGGAAGGCAACTGGAGTGACATGGGGAAGATGAGCATTGTTTTAGTTTTTTTTGCACTTAGTAATAATTTCAGATTCAGAAGGTTGCACTGGAAAGTGTCAAAATCCTGTTGCAATGCAGTACAAATAAGCTCCAATGAGGGTCTAGCAATGTACAGCATGGTGTCATCAGCAAAGAGCTGGACACTTGCAGTGCTGATATTGGCATTTATATTATTAACATAGATGGCAAACAGTTGAGGCCCAAGGATGGATCCTTGTGGAATGCCTCTTTGTAAGATTTTTTTGGGGCTAAGTATCTCCATGAGCTTTCACTAACTGTTTCCTGCCTACCAGGTAATTGTCAAATAATTTTTGAGCAGAGTCATGAAGTCTGATGCTGGATAACATGGTCAAGAGCAGGTCACGGTTGACAGTGTCAAATGCTTTGCTCACATCTAGGGATCATGCGCTGATGTGATTTTTGGTGTCCAGCACAATTTGCCAGTCATTAGTTACCTTGGCCAATTCAGACACAGTACTGTGTTTTGCCCTAAAGCCTTATTGGAGATGGCTAAATAGGTAGGGAGAGAGAGGGTCACCAAAAGAGATGTTGCAAATTTTTACTTTGCCAGCAAAGTTCTGGAACATTTGTGAAACTGGCTTTTGCAAATTACTTCATGAAGTTCCAACTTCCTAATTTCCCTTAGCTTCACCTAGAAAAATAGTGAAGTCAGAGTGAAGTTAGGCAAAGTTAGATGAATTTAAGTCTATTAGCCTAGAAAAAGGGCAACTTTGCCTTGTAAAAGTTTTGTGAAGTGGGCACTTTGCGAATTTCACCAACTTTGTGAATTCATTTGCAAAGCAAATTGTATTCACTCAGTCCATCTCTAGTCACCAGACACTAGGCTGGATGTGCAGAGACAAATTAGGCAATGACCATCTGGACATTCTGGGTGGGCCATGTGGTCTTTTTCTGATGACAAATTCTGTGTTTCTGTTTCTAATACAGCAGGAAGGAGGTCAGAATATTTACAACCTATCTATATTGTTCTACCATGGGAAGAGCATTTGGGAAGTGTGTTAGGAGACTGTTGAGACACTTTTTCACTCTAGGCACTGTATTTCGGTTTATCTGGCAAAAAGCTTCAGTGTACCAGAACAAAACTTTCCTTTGGAGAAGTATACAGAAATCTACAAATTTGAATATAGGTTCTCTCCATGCATCTGTTTCAGAATTTGCATGCTTCATTTTCCTTAAACTTTCTCTTTGGTATGCTACCTCTGAATGTTCCAACCCTGATTTTCTTTGGGCCTTAGAGCTGGCAGAAGTCAGCACACTCCAGGGAAGCTCAGGTCTGCAAACAAAAATCAGCCTTGAGACTTAAATAATCCAAAATGTTTTCTAATTTATTGCAAGTTTATCAGACCAAAGGCAAGTGGATACAATTAGCACTGTACAGTCCTCTGGATCTCACCTGATTCTTGGTTTACATAGCCACTGCATGATGCTGAAGAGTCCCGACAGAATGAGACATGCATGTAGTTTGTCATCCCCAGCCTGAACTAGAAAACAGTGTACAAGCCTGAACAACTTTTGTTTTGGTTAAGCCTTGTTAGCGAGTCCCATTCGAGGATTTGATGGGCACCTGGCTTGAAGTTTTAGAGTGCGTGCATGTAGTTTGAAGAGATGGGCAGAAACCAAATTATTTGTTCTCCCATGCATTTGTTTCACTTCCTGAACACTGCTCTTCTCCCAGACTGGATCTTAAATCTGTTGTCACCTAATGCACATAATGCTCAGCTGAAGTACGAAATGATTGCTTTCCTTTGATGCTGACGCTTTTCTTGGCTGAGATAGTGACTGATGAAACACATAACGAATATCTACAGTTTGTTGTTCACAGTCTGAACTGAAACCAATGTAAAAAGCCTGTTTTAAAGACGACTTTTGTTCTAGATAAACCTAATCAGCCTTCCACCCCCCCCCCCACACACACAACCATGCATACCCATGAAGCCTTGATGTGAGTGAAAGGCTTTAGAGAGTATGTGTGAGGTTTGAAGAGACATGTAGAAACAGAGACAGAATTTAAATATGTGTGGTATCCTTCCAATCTGCCTCTGCTATGCTATGCTGTAGTGTACCAAATGACTGAGCATAGATTTTAAATAGACAAGGTTACACAAACTATTGTATGACCTGCCATATAGCAAGTGCAAGCTACAGTGCAGCTTTCAAAATGCTGCATTAACAAATTACAAACTCTGATATGTGAATATGTTTCTATGCAGGTACTTGTGCATAACTGTATCTCTATGTGTCTTCAGATGACTGTGTGCCCATGTATGAACCCCAAGGATAATACACAATTAATACAGCCAGACCTGCTTGGCACTATCCAGCTTCTGTTTTCAGTTTTCCCTTTGTGTTTGTGCCATGTATCATGTAATACTGGTCATATTTCAGTATTAGGTGAGCCTAGAATGAATACTCACCAAGTATTTGACAAAACGCACTCATATCTTTTGACGGTCACTTATACACTGTTTCACTGGCACAGTCAATTACACCATCTGCTATTGACCCAAAACATTATCACACTGACAACTAGACATCCCTTTCCTCATTAGGGATGTAAGTACAGTTTCTTAAGTTAGTTTAGATGAAATAGTTTAATATCTTTTGTTGTAGTGTTTGGTGTTAGTGTTTATAAGTCTTTTCCAACAGAAACATTTTAACAACTGTTTTTCTCATGAAGTGCACATCTGATTTAAAATTAATTTTCACTACATACTGTAGATGGGGTAGCTAAGTAGGCAAAGCTCTCAGACAGTGAACATGGTGGTTTAACAAGATGGGCTCTACAGTAGTACTGAGGTGAATTGCAGGAACAGTTTAATCAATCACATTCCTCAACTGTGACATGTGAGGCCTCTTTCAAGTTGTTAGTAATAAAAGTGGCCACTTATTTTATAATTTTGGGTGTCCTGTTTGAGCCTTAAAGGGAATGTGTATGATTCCCAATATCATTCTGTTAATAGTTGTTACAGTTTAGCAAATGTTTTCATTAAAACATAAACTAATTTTCTTTCAACAGGAATATGGAGGCATCAATTTTGTTGACGGGAAGGCTGCTGTGATGATATAATTGCTTCATAAGCATGAGCTGATGCTGAATTACACTCATTCAACATGCCAATATCTGGTGTTTTGGAAACCGTCAAAGCAGGTCTGAAGTAATTCAGTTTCCCTTTAGCACTTCAACATGAAGATATCGCACATTCTACTGGGAATACACACTGAGAAGATCTGACTTGCTGGCAAGCAACATGGCCTGCAGCAATCAACCAGCTATGATGGAGGTTGAGAACTCTTCAAGCTATGCAATCTCAATGCCATTGTTAGCTCTATCTCATAGGGAAAGATCTCACTTCTGAAGGAGCTCACGTTACATAACAAAGAGTGACTTTAAATTAGAAAACTTAAAAAAAAATCATTACATACTCATGCATGATCATGCCAGCTGCATACGATTCCCACTACATTTAACAATAGTTTCAGGCAGGTAGGGTAGTGAAATCATGCTGCCCAGCAGAAGAGAGCAGTTGACCTTTTTCTTCATCACTTTCTAAGTTTAGCCAGGGAAAAAATATTTGTAATTCTGCTGAAGTTTTGCAATATATGCTGGGGCTAGTCCTCTTTAATGTTTTCATAAGTGACATTGCTGAGGTGATAGAGGGAAAGGTGTGCCTCTTTGCAGGTGACACTAAGATCTGCAATAGGGTCAAAACTCCAGGATGGATGGAAAGGACCTAAACATGCTTGAGGAGTGGTCGAGGAATGTGGTAGCTAAGATTAATTGTGAAGAAAGGCAAAATCATGTATTTGGGGCACAGAGATCTAAGGGAGGAGTAAAATATGGGGATAGAGATATTGACGGCCACCAATCAAGAAAGGGACCTGGGGTAATCCATATCTAATGACCTAAAGGTAACCAAACACTGTACAAAGGCTATCGGGAGAACCAGTGGGATGCTAGGTTGCATAGGGAGAGGTAACACCAGCAGAAAAAAGGAGGTGGTTATACCACTGTACAGATCACTAGTGAGACCACATCTAGAGTACTGTGTCCAGTTCTGGAGGCCACATCTCCAGAAGGACATAGACAAAATAGAGGCAGTCCAGAGAAGAACAACAAAAATGGTGCAAGGACTGCACCTGAATTCATATGCAGAAAGACTAGAGGACCTCAATATGTATTCCCTGGAGGAGAGGAGAGGAGAGGAGAGGAGAGGAGAGGAGAGAGAGAGAGAGAGAGAGAGAGAGAGAGAGAGAGAGAGAGGATATGATAGAGACATTCAAATACCTCATGGGTACAAACATGGTACAGGAGAGAGGCATCTTTCAGAAAAGAAGGTGTACAAGAACAAGGGGGCATGATATGAGACTAGAGGGGGTAAGCTCAGAGGCAATGTGAAGAAGTACCTTTTCACAAAAAGAGAATTGGATGCTTGGATCAGACTCTCTGTGGAGGTGGTAGGGGCGCAAAAACAGTTGGGAAATTTAAGAATTCATGGGATAGACATAACAATGCTCTCGCAATAGGGAAGAGAGGGTAAGCCAGAGATCAACTAGGGTCTGCAGTATTGTATTAGATAGTGAAAACGGGCAGACTAGGTGGGCCACACGGTTCTTATCTGCCATCATCTTCTTTGTTTCTATGGAAATTGAATGTGCTAAAAGTTAAAGAACAGAAAATAACTTGCAGTATAATCAGTACACTGCTGCTCCTATATTATCTTGGTTGCTCTCATCATCTCCAGCCTATTCCTAACCTTTTTTAAGCGAGGGCTCTAGATCTGCACACAGGACTAGAAGTGTGGCCTCATTAGTGATCTGTACAATGGTATAACAATTTCCTTTCTGAGACTGGTAAATCCCTGCCTTATACACCCCTGCTTCCTGTTTGCTTTCCCATATGCCATTCTGCATTGGGAAGAGGACTTCATGCTGTTACTAACTGTTACCCCCAAATCCCTCTCTTAACTTGAATGTTCAACTTTTATCCCATCAAAGCTATACTCATTTTGTGGGTTCTTATTGTCTATGTGCATTTCTGGGAATTAAACTTCAATGGCCAGATACTAGACCACATTTCTACATTCTCTGCATCAGTTTTTGTTGCTTTAAACCCTTCCATACTGTCTACCCTTCTGCATATTTTAACATCATCTGAAAAAAAACTCATTCTTCCTCGTAGCCATTCACCTATGTCATTGATGCATTGATGTACATATTGAACAGGGTTGGACCTGCATTGATATGGAACCCAGCAGATCTTCAGTGGTCACTACTCTCACTCCTGGGAATACACCGATTAGGATCATCCTCTGGGTCCTACCTTCCAACTAGCTCTCTGTCCATCTAATCAGTCCTTCCCCTAGTGCCAGCTCACCAACATGTTTACTAGTCTTCTGTGTGGTACAAAATCAAAAGCATTGCTAAAGTCCAGATAAAAGATGTCTGCCACCTGGCTTCATCCAGCACCCTTGCCACTGAATCAAAGAAGTCAAGCAATCAATCAATCAATCAATCAATCAAAATCTTTATTTATCCAGGCAAACATTATTGAGCAAGCTCATTTACAAGATGGATCTGGTTAGCTCCAGGTCAAATGACACACTGCATACATAGATATTTACAATACAACCAAATAACACACATAAGAAAACAATTAATTTATTTAATTACAAGTCTATTATATTTTTCTGACTTGACCTACTCCTCATAAACCAACGCTATCTTTTATCTTGCAGTGCAAGTACTTTAAGTAATTCCACTATCAGTAACTTGACTATGACTTCAGTAAAAATACAACCAACAGCTTAATTCGGTTCCATGCCAGCTGGCATCCATTGGTATCCCTTTCCCCCATGAAGAGGTTGAAAATAGACAGAATTGTCAAGTCCTCCTTTCCCGGTCAACAAAAACTAACTAAATAAATTTCTAGCACCTTACATACAATTCAGGTTGGGCTCACTGGCATATAGTCTCACTAGACTCACTCTGTCCCTGTTATTGCCGAGAGGTACCACGTCTGAACTCACCAGTCCAGTGGCATTTCTGCTGTTTCTAAGGACTTATTAAACAGGTCTTCTAGTGGAGTAGTTTATCACCAAACTCTGAGAAAAAAAGGATCAACCACAACAACTGGTCACCTTACTCTCTTTTCAGACCAATCATTTTCATCCTTTCTACAGTAAGGACAAGTGACATAACTGCTTTCAAGGGACTGGCAACCACAGTTTCAGATTCAGGCAAAAATACTTTAACAAGAGAGGCAACTACAGCAACAAAAGAGGTAACTCACAGTCCATGCCCAGAGAAGAGTACAATAGCAATGATGGATTCAAAAACTACCAGACATGAGAGGATGTTGATCCAGAATGAAGATACAGTGGTAGGAGACAGCACTTCAGATACCAGTGACTCTCATTTGGCCTTGTGTCCACCCCAAGAGTGTTCACAAAGGTGATGGGGACCCTTGTTGCAAAGTTAATGGTGGAAGGAATCCACATCAAACACTGTTTGGATGACCGGCTGATAAGGGCAAGGTCAAAGGGTCAGTAGCAGTGTCAGTGGCTCAGTAGGTAGCACACTCACCTCTGAGGCCGGGAGATCAGAGGGCTGTGGGTTCAGTTCCCACATCTGACACTAGGGTTAATATCCCAGTACTGACACTGTAATGCAGCATGAGAGGGGTGCTGCATTTCTGAGGTGCCGTCTTTCGGATGAGACGTTAAACTGAGGTCCCATCTGCTTGGATTGGTGGTAGTTCAGGTGGATGTTAAAGATCCCATGGCACTTATCGAAAGAGTAGGGGAATTTCCCGTGTCCTGGGCCACATTTCCTCATTCACTAAAAATACCACCAACAGCTTAATCTGGTTCAAGGTCAGTTGGCATTCATCTGTATCCCCCCTCCCCCAGGTCATGCCTGAAAATAGGCAGGATTTGTCTAGTGCACTTACCCAGTCAACAAAAGCTAAATAAAAATAAATAAAAAAAAAAAGTCAGGATCGGAAAGGGTGACAAATTGAGAAAGGGACCTGTTAAAATGACAAGGATAGATAATCAACCCTGAAAAGAGCCATCTCACTGTCAAAGTCTCTAGAACACCTGGGATCAGTGTTCAACACTGCATAGGGGACAGTCTGGCCATCAGAAATTTGTATCTCCTCCAATTTATGTGCAAAGTCTGGAAAAATGAGATTCCTAGATATGTTTCTGATTTATTTAAACTTAGATGTGTTAAGGGTAGTTTGAGATCCTCTCAAAGAATACATTTTTCATTAATTAGATGTAATTTGGGAGTGGGTAGGTCATCTGTACCTTACAGAGGAGTTACTTTGTGGAAACATCCCATTAAATCTGTGACAATGTTGCTACCCTATTAAATTACATGACTTAAAAATGTGGTGTTTGAATCTGGTAAGTGATTCAATTAATTACTGTCATTGTGATGTTACCTAATTATATTATATTTTCACAATTTTATCTTGACATGTTTCTATGGTTCATGTAATGTTTTTTTCATGCTGTATGTCTGAACACTGTAATCTTATGTTATATTATATTGTATGTATTTGCAAGTTTGAGGAGGACCTCATTGAAAATGAGCTTAGGCTCAACTGAGTGCTTCCCTTTATTCTTATGAATAAAAAGATCTACTACCAATCTACTACTACTAGTTCAGAGACATGCGTACAGCGTGCATAGGGCCCATGGCAGTGTAAAGTCAGCCCTGCTAAGTAGTGTTTCCTACCCGTTTTCTCACGTTCCTCTTGCCTTAGTTCCAGACACCTACTCTCATGGCACCAATTTTATTTACTTGACACTGCCACATGACTAACTAATGCCAATAGCGTATGACTGCTGGTTTTTATTTTTTACTGGAAAACCCAGTAAAATTCCACAATGTGGACTGACTGCACACACCAATAAAAACAAAGAAGTTCATGGAATATGGCATTATACCAGATCAGTAAATCTACATAACTGGTATTTTTTTTTATAACTGCTTCCTGTAATATTCTCAAGTTGCTTCATTTTTCACTGTGTATATTAAGTCTTCTTTTTATTCTGATCATTTATACACATGTTAAAAGAATGATACTAGAATCCTGGTAAAATCCAGTAATTAGACTAACAATCACCAATGCATTTCCCAAAGTTTTTAGTCCTGAAAACAGAATTTCATTATTTTGATCATCACAAATCAGTAGCCTTGCTCATAGAATGTGGACTTTTATACTTCCAGTTCCCTTTTTGCATCAGCGCTCAGATAATGATAATTTGTTCCTATCTGCCCCTAACCACAGGGCAAGACACAGCTCACTAAACACTCCTTCAACAAAAGTCTGTCCTGACTGGTCCCAATAAATTTAACTAGCAAACCCAGGTTAGATTCATAAAGAGAGCAGAAAATTCCACATGTGGGGAAAAAAGGATTGTAAAACCGCAGAAATGCAAGTGTGGCATATTCACAGCTAAAAGTTCTGCAGGTGTGGTAATTGCAAAAAGGTGAGTTACGTTATTCCGCAGGTGCAGAATTTTTGCACATGTAGATTCGCAGCTGCAGAAATTACATAAAAGACTCAGCAGACAGAACAACAGATGATCTCTATAAATTGGAGCAGGAGACTTTCACAGTCTTGCAGAAGATGTAGTAGAACCACCACTCCCACGAGGTCAGCAGCCAGTCCCACAACAGGGACCATAGCAGCACCACCTGTACCAGCAGGATCTTGCATCACAATAGTGGCCCTGCCTGTCTGTCCCTGCACAACAGCAGCACATGCAATACTATACACTTTTGGGCAACTTCAGACAGCCAAGAGCCGCCCACATGTGGCACACATGTGACAGCTGTGGTGCTCCTTGGTGTTACCTGCACCCCACACTCCATGTGTAGTAGGTCAATACATCCAGTGGCATTTTGTAACTGTTGGTTGTATCTCTCTCTCTGGGGTTTTTATTTTGCCTGCTTCTGTAGCACACAACTCTAGCTGTTACCACCTTTGTCTCTACTCTGGGGTTACTTTTTAGGTTGCATTGGGTCATGTGGTTGTAGTTTGTTGAATTTGAATGGATATATCTGGAGATTTGTAGTCTAACATCTGACACTACTTGAAGTCCCACATGCTTGCTGTTGCATGGTGCATGAACCCCTACTACAATTGTTTTCCAATTGTTTGCACACTGCCTTTAGCTCAGGATGAGGTACACCTCATTCTCTTCAGTGCCGCATGTGAAACATTTTTTTCTGCAACTACGGAAAAACAGTGGCTGAGAATAGCTTTCAAAGGGATATGCCATACTTTACAGTTGCTTTTTTTTTGCACAACAACTTCTGCAGCTGTGTTTATCCTCAAACTGGGGTGTATTTTTTCCATAGCTGCAGACATTTGTGAATATACCACAGCAGAATTGCCCTTTTTTTTTCTTGCAACTGTGCAGTTTTGGGGGACTTACTCTGTTTCTGCACCTTCAAAGTGTTTTGAGAATCCAGCCCCCATCTTTTCAAATGGCTTCCCACTACTCAACATCCTAATTAAATCTGCAGTATGCCTCTTTGTCCAGTAACCTCCATCTTCTTCTAGCAGCCTTTCTGTTTTGTAATCATATAACATATACTGGTATGGTGTGGTATGGTATGGTATGGTATGGTATGGTATGGTATGGTATGGTATGGTATGGTATGGTTTGGTTTAAGAATTGTGTAATCATATAGGAAAAGGTACATATTGCCTTACATTTAGTTTTATTCAAAACCAACAGGTGTAAGGTTAAGGCTTGCATGCCTCCAGTCAGGAACTCACCTAGAAAATGGGCATTGGAATTTACTTGAGTCCTTTAATACTGCATTTTGAAACAGAAAAAGAAATCGTCTTACATTTGAATTATACAGGAGCTTGGTAATGCGTGCTGTGGAAGTGTAATGAAGAGAAAATAGTATGGCATTAGTCTGACCTCATATGAAATGAGAAAAGGTAATTGCTTTTTATACAGTTTTCTTTTGCCATAGAGTTTCTTTTTGTCGCAGAATCAAAACTGGAGCTCTCAGCCTCTGCTCTAATCTCTGACTGGCCACCATCTCCCCAGAACTAGAGATGGACGAAGTGGCCTCAATTCGCTCTGTGGAGTGATTCACGGAGGGAAGGTGAATTCACAGAGTGTTCCACAATGCAAAGCGGAGTACTTTGCTTTATACTGGGTAACACGAAGTCCATTGAAAACAAAGACTTTGCATTACTCTGCCTTCATAAACCACTACTCCACCAATTTTTAAGGTGGAGTACATTGAAAACAATGTACTTTGCCTCAGTTCGCCTAGTTTTTAATCTTCAAAGGCGAATTTTGCAGTGATTCATGGGATTTCAGATTGCTTGGGCTGTAGATTGTTCTGCACAGCCTCAGTTCAGGGTAGTGTGTATAGGAAGCTGTAGGAGACATTCTGCTCTAAGAGCTCTCTGTGATTCAAACCTAAAAGCTGTTAAAAAAGCCTTTTTGAGTAATTTGTTTTGCTGAAACCGTACTTCATTGATTGTAGGAAACCCTCTTGTGCTCAGGTCATCAAGCATTTATTTTTTTCGACGGAATTTTGAATGTTAATGTACAACATTCAGTCTGTGTACTGAGAGATAGCGGAAGTGTGCTTTGGGGGAGGGGCGTATCTGTGGTGTAGGTAGATTAACTTGGAGAAAAAGACAGTTCTTTCTGTTTTGGTGATATTTTTCTTGTATAACCATGTTAATGTACACACAGAAATATTTTCAATAATTCTTGACATTTGTTTGCTGATTGTTGTGGTGCAGCAGTGCATAATTTTAGTTTGTTTAAAATATGTGGTTATATTACTGAAATTTTCAATTTGTTATGCATTACTTAGCATGTGTGTGAGTATGTGTGTGATGTGTGTCATCAAATCAGATACCTTTTATTGTGCCACATAGTAATTTCAGCAATGTGAACCTGCTATCCACTGCAGCTGTGTGATTTTTGTACTTCTTTGTGGTATCTTTACTGGTGCTAGTACTAGTGACTATTACTGCAGTACACTGCCCCCTTCCCCCCTTGGCCTGCCCCAACCAGCAAATATATTCTTTTCCAGATTTGAATTTCTGATGGTGAGCACTGGATAGGTGTTGTGCTTTGCATCTGCATCTCTTCAGTGCACAGCACAATCTTAATCTGTCTGTGCATTTGCATCTCTTTAGGACCAAATCTCCATCTGTAACTTAAGTCACAGTTGTTTCTTTGGCTTCCCTTCAGAGTACTGGACTGGTGTGTGCATATCTCTGCATGAACATTGTACTTATTAAAATGCGTTTTTAAGTCAGGGCCATCATCACAAGTCACTCGTGATACAAGTCACGTTCTTCATCATCATGGTCACACATGCAGTCACGATCCACAATCACGACACTAATCACAATTTTTTTTTCCTAGTTACGTGGATGTATTGTAATCCTGTTTTGCAGTATCTCTACAGGCTTCACCACCCCACCACTGTACTCATTAATATGAGTTTTTAAATTCGGGAGTTTTGTGCTACAGCTCATCGGGGAAGTAGTGACATAGGCATTCACATTCCCATACAGTTTCATATTGGCTATCTCTCACTGAATCATGTTCTCCAACATCACAGTCACAAATGCAGTCACAAATTATGATTCACCAATCACGATCATGTCACGAATCATAAAATTATTTTTTTTACTAGTTACTTGGATGTATTTTAATCCTGTTTTCTAGTATCTCTCCAGGCTTTACCACGCCACCACTGTACTCATTAATAAGAGTTTTTTAAATTGGAAAGTTCTGTGCTACAGCTCATTGGGGAAGTACAGCCATAGGCATTCACGTTCCCATACAGTTTCATATTGGTTATCTCACACCGAATCACATTCATCATCATCACAGTCACAAATGCAGTCACCAATCACAATTCACGATTACGTCACAAATCACAAAATTAATTTTTTTACTAGTTACTTGGATGTATTGGAAGCCTGTTTTGTAGCATCTCTCCAGGCTTCACCCAATCACCACCACTGTACTCATTAATAAGAGTTTTTAAATTGGAGAGTTTTTGATACAGGCTCAGCTCATCAGGGAAGTACAGCCATACGCATTCATGTTCCTTCCTGTACAGCATGTGAGTTACAGTACTGTAAGTAGTGGTGGGCAAAGTGGCCTCAATTCGCTCTGTAAAGGGATTCATGGGATAATGTGGAATCCACTGAGTACTCCGCAAACTGCAATGTGAAATGGAGTACTTAGCTTCATAATGAGGAATGCAAAGTCCATTGAAACCAATGGCTTTTCATTATTCTGCCTTCCCCAAAACACTTTTCCACCAATTTTAAGGTGAAGTACATTGAAATCAATGTAATTTGCCTCACTTCGCCTTGTAATTGAGCTCCAAATGAAATTCTGCAGTGATTCATGGGATTTCAGGTCACATGGGCTCTAGATTGTTCTGCACAGCCTCAGTTCTGGTCTGGGTAGTGTATGTGTTTAGCGGTAGCTGGAGACAATTTGCTCTCAGAGCTCTGTGATTCAAAACCACTAAAAGCTGTTCAAAATGCCTTTTTGAATCATCAAAATGTAGTACATCGATTGTAGGAAACCCTTCTGTGCTCATATCATCGAGTGTTTATTGTTGTGTGTGGATTTTGAATGTTAATTTAGAACAGTGAGTCTGTGTACTGTGAAGTGTGCTTGGGGGAGGGGCGTATTTGTGGTGCAGGTACATTAACTGAGAGAAAAAGACAGTCTTTCTGTTTTGGTTATATTTTTCTTGTATAACTGTATTAATGTACACACAGTAATATTTTCAGTAATTCTTGACATTTTTGTGCTGATTGCTGTGGTGCAGCACTGTATAATTTGTGTGTTTAAAACATTTGATTATATTACTAAAGGTTTTCAATTTGCTACGCATTACTTGTAGTGTGTGTGAGTGTGTGTGTGAAGCATGCAATTAAATCAGATGCCTTTTATTGTGCAGCAGAGTAATTGCAGCAGTGTGAACCTGCTATCCACCACACCTGCATGAATTTTTTGTGCTGCTTTGTGCTTTCTTTACTGGTAGTGGATTGTTACTGCCATGCACTAATCCCCCAACTAGCAAAAGGTATTCCTTTCCAAATTTGGATTTTTGACTTGTGAGCACTGGTTAGGTGTTGTTGTTGTGCCTTTCTGTATGCATCTCTTGAGTGTGCAGTGCAATCTGAATATGTCTGTGCGTTTGCAGTGCGCCATTAATTCTGGGAGACTGCATTTCTTTTTTTTTTTTAATTCAAAATTTATTGAAATACTGCTGGTACAATAATGAAAACAGTATCTTACAACTGAAAACCTGTGACAGAATTTTACCAATTACAATGTAAGGCCAGAACATGAACAAAACTTTTGGTTTTTTGAAAGCTTATCCCATCTATTAATTACCATACCCTCCCTCCCCTACCACCCCCCCGCCTCCCCCCCTACCCTGTAAGAATTAAGATAGATCCGCTCATCAGGGTATATGCCAGGAACAACAAGCCCAGCAGCTGTCAACTAAGACTGGAGCAAGTAGATTGCTAGGAAGGGGCTCCATACCAGCTCGAACTTTGAGAGGGTGCTCCAGCTCATTGCACTGAATTTTTCCATATTTAAATTAAAAAGTAATTCTTGTAACCATTCCGCGTAATTAGGTGATGTATTATCCAGCCAGTGCTTTAACACTATTTTCTTGATGGATGATGAAATTAAGGCCATATAATATCTTCGGGCTTTAACATCAATACCAGTATAGTCACCTATCAGGCAGATTTCTGGGGTAAAGTAATGCTCAATGCCCAATAGTGGATCCACCTTGTATTTAATTTGGTCCCACAACCCTTTTATCAATGGACAGTTCCAGGAGATATGTAGTAAGTCTCCATTGTCTTGAAGACACCGGTAACATGACTGGTCCATTCTATGTCAAATTTTATACACTTTGGAAGGGGTCCAATAGAGATTGTTTAGGAAATGGTATTGCATGATGCGTAATCTGTCCTGGGTGATATACTGGTACATATGTCACCATATAGCGTCCCAGTTCCGCACCTTGTCCCCAAACCGATCTGACCAGAATTTAGGCTTGTTGTCGGCGCCTGCATAAACTAGGTCAAACAGGGCCTTGTAAACCTTGGAAACCGCATGCGGCTCACAAACCCTGTGGGCCAGGAAATTGAACCATTCCCCACTCATCTCCCTCTCACTTAATTTATTCTTGAAGTTCTCCAAGAGATGTTTGAGTTGATATACTCTGAAAGTCTGGTTAGGGCCTATGTTACACTTGGCTTGTATTTCTGTAACTGAGAGGCACCTGTCCCCTTGCATAATATCTGTAATTTTTAACCCTTTCAGGAAGGGAAGTCAGGATTCGCAGATCATTTTCCCCCCGATCCTCAGGTTGGGGTTGTGGCATATTGGCTGGTGTCTATCTGCGCACGGAGTATAACGGATGGAGGCACATAACTGAACATGCGTGCGTAAGGAATCTTTCATTGTAGTGGCTGCTAACCTAGGGGGGAGAGTTCTTAAGGGGGAGTGGAGAAGAGCTGTCAGGTCCACGCCCACCCCCTTTATCAATTCCATTTCCAAATTAACCCAGAGAGGTACATACGGTAATAGCTCCAAGTCTCTGGGGGGCCAAAGCCACCGTAAATATTTACAGAGACTACTTGCCCAGTAATATAACCCAAAATGAGGTAACCTTAGTCCAGCTTTCTCCCTGGGGGCAGCAAGTTTGTGATAAGCTGTACAGGGAGATTTACCTCTCCAAATAAATTCCGTGATAATTGAATGTAATACTTTATGCCATTTTAGTGGTAACCATACATTGAGCATGTTCAGAGGATAAAAGATCCTCGGAAGAACGTTCATCTTTATTATGTTAATCCTTCCCCAGAGAGAGAGCGGAAGCCTACCCCATCTGTCCAAATCCTGTTTAATGGTAACCTTAAGGGCGTCCAAGTTAAGTTTCACTATTTTGGCCTCCGATCTTGCCAACACAATACCCAGATACTTCAGGGTGAGTGGGGTCCACTGTATACCCAAATCCAGAATGTCCGATTTGTAAACTTTCGTGTTAAGGGGGAACATCTGAGTTTCCTTATGTTAATTTTATAGTTGGATAGCTTACCATAGTTCGCGATAGCTTCAAGTACCGCCAGCACCGAGATTCGGGGGTGGCTAAGATGCAGTAAAATGTCATCCGCAAATGCCGAAATCTTGAGCTCCTACGAACCAATTTTTAACCCCATAATCCTAAGATCCATCCTAATTGTACACAGAAGGGGCTCTAAGTATAAGTTAAACAAAAGGGGGTACAAAGGGCAACCCTGTTTGGTGCCCGACAACAACGGAAAGTTTGCCGAAAATACCCCATTACAATAAATTTTTGCGGACGGGGACCTATACAGAGGAAAAACCTTATTGATGAAGAGAGATGGAAAGCCGAATTTCTCCATGGTCAGGTACAAAAATCTCCAGTCCACTCTGTCAAATGCCTTCTTGGCATTGACAGACAACAGCCCACATGGGATTTTACTATCCTTGGATGTTGAGAAGATGTGGGCTAGTTTACTGAAGTGGTCTGATGCCATTCTACCTGTTCATGAACCCCACCTGGTCCTGATGGATTAACCTAGGAAGGACCTTGGCTAATCGAACTGCTAATATTTTCACTAGGATTTTAACATTATAATTAACTAATGCTATGGGGCTATAATTTGGGACCTTATCTTGCTCTTTCCCTTCTTTGGGGATGAGCACTATCAGGGACTCAAAGAGGTAGTTGTCGACAGTTCAAAAGGTAAGGATACTTTGAAATAGTCTATTTAACCCTGGACATAGCTGGTTCTTAAAGCATTTGTAGAAGTTCGGAGTGAAACCGTCCGATCCCGGGGCTTTGTCTGATGGGAGCATCTGGATTGCACTTAGGATTTTCGAATCTGAAATGAAGGAGGAGAGCATCTCCTTCTGGCCTTCTGGTATCTGGGGCAATTTACAGGTGGAAAGGTAAGCCCTTACCTCCTCACCACTTGGCCTGTTGGGCATAGGGCTATATAAGTCCCTGTAATACTCCTCAAATTCCTTAACTATCTCATGAGGGGTGGTTTTATTGGACCCATCTTTGAGGGAGGATATATTTTGAATAATTCTGGAGGTTTCTGTCGCTTTGAGTCACATAGCGAGAAGGTGACCTGCTTTCTCCCCTTGATCTAAGTATAAAGCTTTTGTTTCATTAATAGCATATTCTGCTTTCTCTCTCAGAATCTCATCGTATTGGTGCCGGAGTCTGACTAAGTTCTCCCTAGTTCCCGCCGGTGTGCTCTTTGATAGGTTAAATTCTATTTCTCTGATCTGGGTTAGCAACTGTCTGGCCCTACTCTCTCTCTCTCTCTCTCTTTTTCTTTCTCTCTGCCTCAAGCTTGATAAGTTCTCTCTTAACATACATTTCAAAGCACTCCATTCTATATCACCCCTTCCCGTCGAGTTGCAATTCTCATTCTCATATTGTGCGATTCTCTGACTTATACTATCTTTAATCTCAGCGGTGTGAAGAAGTTGATTGTTCAGTTTCCAGATAGTTTGCTTGGGGGTGTTAGGGGCAACGTTAAGGGTACAACTGACCATGGAGTGGTCCGAGATGACCCCTGGTACGATCCTACTATCTATCAGGCTGGGGAGCATGCACTGGCTCATCAAGAAGTAGTCAATATGCGACCCAGTTTTATGGACCTCCGAGAGGAACGTGTACTCCTTTTTGGAAGGGCTTAGAACCCTTCATGGATCACACAGGCCCAGGTTGTCAGATAGGTCCCTGATGGCTCTCTGGGCTTGAGAGAGACCCCTACCATGCTTGCCCTCTCTATCTAATTCTGGATTAAATGCCAAGTTCCAGTCTCCACCCAGCATTATAGGAAAGTGGAGAAAGGGGGACAGGACCTTTAGAAGTTCCACAAAAAAACTGTGAGTCCCCGTTTGGGCCATAAATACTACCCAACGCAACCCTCGTTTGATTTATACGACCCACTACTATTATATAATGACCCTCAGGATCTGCCAGTTTATCCTCACACACAAAGGGAATATTCCTGGTTATTAAAATAGCAACTTCCCTACTAGCAGTACTACAGTATCTCCTGCCGCATATACCTGACCCACAAACTGATGCTGCAGGACAGTAGATTCCCTCTCCAATAAATGTGTTTCTTGCAAACATATTATCTGGCACCTTTGCAACTGTAAGTGTCTCAGTACCTTGTATCGCTTCAATTTCTTCCTCACCCCTTTCACATTCCACGTGATAAGTTCGTATATACTACTCATTGCTCATGTACTCCATATAGCGTCCGAAAATACTAGACCACACCAGAGCTCTTCCTTTCGCACCTGGCACTCCCTGATGAGCAGATCCATCCTTGCAACAACCCTTTAAGCCACATTTAACTCCCCCCTCCCCATTTCTATCCCCTTTTCTAAGTCCAGAAAATCCCCTTGTTACCCCGGGGCCCCCAACTTCTATTGCCTTAAGTCTTAGTATTACCCAATAGAGATTCCCTCCCTCCCACCAACAAAACCTCCTTCGCCCATGAATTCTCAAGCTCCAATCCTCCCAATCGCCTCAGCCTCCCTCCTGAAACAACTTGTCTGATTTCCTATCAGATGAAGGCCTAACCTATTACGATACCCTTGACTGACTCTTCCCAATTATCTAAAACTATAACTTGAAACTGGAACAAATCTCCCCAACATCCCAACTTAACTTTCCCCACATCAAAACTGAACTAGGCTCTACTTGCCATCAGCACTAGTTATTGAGTTGTATGGCCAACCCGGATAACACTGGACTGAAGAAACACTGATCTTTGCTACCACCCAAAGAGAGAAATTACCCTCGTAAACTCCCCCTATTACCACTTCAAATACCCCTGAAGCAAACCTCCAGTCCTCAAACAGCTTTTCTCAATCGTATAAGCCACCCCAGGCTTTATGCAGTCCCCCCCACACTTTAGAAGCGAATGTCATGTAGGAAACAATCCAGAAGATCAAGCCCCCCTAGCCCGAAATCATAATACCAGTCAGGGGAAAAGAAGAAAAAGAAAAAAAAAACTCTCAGTCCACATATAAGACTCCCCGTAGTTTGTTCCTCTGGACACAATTGCTTCCCCAGCAGCCATATGGGGGGAATCCTTGCTGAGAAAAAATGAGAAAAACTGAAAAAGGGAACAGTGAAAAGACAAAGCTGCTTGGCAAACGGGGAGTGGAATCAATCCGCCTTTTGGCTCTCTTTATCCAAGGCTCCAACTGGACAAAGTGAGACAGGAGCGCCCTCTTGTGGTCAATGATCGGAATGCTCCGGCAGTCCACTCGACAAAGATTCCAGCTCGCTACATAATGCCAAGTTCTGTTTGTAGCCCCCACTCCGTCCTGGCCCCCGGCAAACAAACTATTACATTTGGGACCACAGGAAATGTAACCTCAGTTCTTTCCAAGGGCACGCGAAGTGTAATTAAAGCAACTCCCACGGAATCCCGAGAGCATGGGAGCCGAGCCAGAGTTCCAAAAAGTGCCACCAGCAAAGAGACGTCCAGGTCTGACCCAGGATACAGGGCCATTGAAAGCGAGAGAGGCATTTCATCAGCATTGCAGCTTGATGTGTGTTAAGAACTGTCATTCACTGCTAACAGTTCGATAGCTGGAACAATGAGCAACAAGGTATAATGCTGAAATACCTTACCAGACACCACCAGACCTCTGCTTTCCAGGTTTCTCTAGGGTCTCATCAAAACGAATACTCCCCTTTCTTACCAGTTCTCCCAGATAATAAAATGGGAAGCATACACACATATAACTAAGCTTCATTCGAGAATGTGATTTCACCCTGCAGTAACAGATATATGGTGCCAGATGGTTACCAAGTCAGGTCAGTGGCTCCCTTCATGTCCCCGGCTCTTCGTGACTTGGGGAGTTCCTGGATCGTTACATTCTTCCGATTGTCTAATTTGGTTTAATTCTGCATCACTCTCCGGGTCGCATCTATTTAGGGTAAAGCATTCTCATGGTCACTTCTTCTTAAACAGTTCCGGGAGGGCTTCCTGCAGCCCCTTAGCTGCTGACTGGGCATCCTCAAAGCTGGAACAATGGCCGGCTAAGGCCACCTGTAGCCTCGTAGGGTACCCCATTCTAAAATGGATGCCGGCAACTATTAATTTGGTTATGGTTTGATAATATTCTGCTCTTTTTTGGCACACCGACAATGGGAGATCCTGGGTGATCCTCAGTAAGGCACCTTCCCATCTCACCTCCTTGAGTTCCTTAATCTTTGCCAGTACAAACTGCCTCTCCTGAAAATTTAAGAAGCAAAATATCAGTGTGTGAGGTGGGGAACCAGCAGGAGGCATTGCCTGTAATGCCCAGTGAGCCCGTTCAATTGTATAATTCTCACCGAAGGGCATAGGGCCAACAATCCGGGTGAGGAATTTTTGGACAAACGCAATTGCATTGGCTCCCTTTTCTTTCTCGGGGAGACCGATTACAATCATATTGTTCCGTCTGCTCCGTCCCTCCAAGTCCTCAATTTTCAATTCCATTTTTGTAAGTTTTTGCTTCAGGTGGACTAATTCCAGCTCTTGCTTTGCTACCCGTTTCTCCAGGGAGGTAACATTGGCCTCCGTATCTCCCATACAGCGAGAGAAGTCCTCTAGGGCCTGTGTCACTGCCTTCAGCTCCTCAGTCACCGAACATAATTCTGCCCGAAAGGGTTTGAATTCTGCCAGAAATTGTGCCAATGTCAGAGGTTACTTCTCCGGGTTGCAGCTTTCAGTTTCTAGGCCTCCTGTCGATGCAGAGGTCCTGGCTTTCTTTGGCAAGGCCTTAGCTGGGGACACTGGCGGGGTATGTTTTGGTGGAGATTTTCTCATCTCTGCCTCCATCTGCCCCCGATTTCAATACAGGGTGTTCTGGCAGCCTTCGGGTAAACAAATCCGAGTCAGCCCTCGATATTGCTCTTCAGTAACAGTTTAAAATAGGCTTGTAATGGAGCAGGAAGCTGGAGCAGTTCAATCAGGCAGCTACCATGGAACTTGCATTATGTGACTCCCCGGGAGACTGCATTTCTTGTTACGCTCTCATTTCACTTCATCAGCACTGGGGAATTTTCTGGACACAAGACAATAGCATGTTGGGGATGCACATTAATTCTGGTGACTCTGTGTGTCACCACTCATGCATGACTGAGTGCGCCGTTAATTCTGGGATTCTTTGCATTTCTTGTTATGCTCTCATTTCACTTTGTCAGCACTGGAAAGTTTTCTGGATACAAGACAGTAGCACTTTGGGGATGCACATTAATTCTGGTGACTGTGTGTGTGTGTGTGTGGGGGGGTGCTGGCAATATTGTTATCACTCTGCCTTACTTCGTCTTAAGATGTAATGACAATGCGAAGAAATAATCAGAAGGCGAAGTGAGCCTTTCCTTAGGGGCACTCCATGTAGCGAAGTGCCAACACAAAGTGTCCAATTTGCGGGCACTTCACTGGTGGAATTAAAATTTGTTGCATCTCTATCCAGAACTCATCTGCCTGAAATCTCCCATGGATTGACCCTCTGTGGCTGGACCAGGAGGGAAGGAATGTTCTCCCACTGACAGTCCATATTCTGAAACCATCAGAGTCCTGGGGTAATGGCCCAGGCCAGAGTGGGTGAGCAGTGCTTTATAGTGCCCTGCTCCTGATTGTCCTTATTCTTCTTCCCCCAACCATCAGTATGCAATGATGCAGTTGTGTATCTGCATGGAGGTTCACATGCACCACACACCTGCGGCCGGCCATCCCAATCTTGTGTTGCTGCTACAACACTACCATTATAGCTCTGCTTGGTGGCAGTACTGGCATGGTGTGGCAAGTCTTGCCACTTAAGGAGAGGAAAGTAGTCGTTGGACACTCATTCCTCCATTCCCCGACTAGTCCCCAGTGACCTGAGTCCACTCTTGTACCAGAGTCACCAGTTTGGTTAGTGGTGCTACCTCCTATGCCTCAACCCACCACATCACTTGGTTGCCCTCTTTTTATTCAGTTTTCACAAGTAAATAAGATGACATTTTGAGAAAATTATCATCTGTAAAATCACTGTTTTACCATTAAACACATATAAAATTCAGGGAACTTGATTTTTTTAGTGACTATAAAACAATGCCCCAAACTCAAAAGAGCATTAGAGTAGTCAATGACACATCAGAAGCATTTACTCATGTGCTCTAATCATCCAGGACTATGTCCAACTAACTAGGGTTGACTTACATCTGCTGGTGATGTAGCTATAGTCTTAAAATAAAACTGAGGCATGGAAAGATGAATCACATACTGAACAGCATATATGTTTCATATAAGATAAAAAATGTATTTTACATATGATGTATTTAAAATATAATGATGGTGTTTTTTGGACTATTTTAAATATATGGAATAGTTGGAAAATATGACATACTGTAAATATGGGCAATACATGAATATAGCAAGCATATACCGTTTTCTGTTTTGAGACTGCATTCTCCATGTATTTAATATATATATATATATATATATATATATATATATATGTATATATATATATATATATATATATATATATATATATATACATATATATATATATATACTGTGTTTGGTTTACACTTGCCCACTCTTCCATATATTTAGAAGTCTAAACTAGTCAGTTTCGTAATATTTAAAATGCATGCATTGTCATATGGATAAAATATGCTTGTTCAGTATAGGAGAAGTTAAAGAAATAGTGTAACAAACAGATAGTTAATTAAAGGAGAATTCTGGACACTTAAAGGTTATATTAGAAATGTTTTGAAATTTTACTTCTCTAGTGAAGTTGGTGAAAAATCGGGAACTTCACACTTCATGAAGCTTTGCAAGGTTCCCAAAGGCAGCACCATCTTTGCTAGCTTTTTTTATTTTTTTATTGAAAAAAAAAAAAAGTATTTATAAGCCACTCACAAACTGTGCCCTCATAGAAACATAAAATTTGTTAGTAGATAAGGACTGCTTGGTCTATGCAGTCTAGCCATTTGCCCCTATCTATGCTGTCACTGCAGACTCTGACTGATCTCTGGCTACCTCACCCCAACTTCCCTACCAAGATTCCCTTTATACCTATCAGATGCATGATTGAAGCTTACCACTGTTCCCACCCCAAAACCTCAACTGGGAGACAGTTCTAGACATCCACCACCCTTACAGTGAAGAAGTCCTTTCTCATCCTTCCTATATTTCACCGTCCAACTTCATTGCATGCCTACCTGCTCCTGTGCACATTCTCCTCTGAAAAATACTCCCTTCATGTATTTCATTCAACCTAGAGAGGTATTTATAGTTCTCTATCATGTCTCCCTCTCTCCCTCATGTCATCCAGAATGTACATCATAAATATCTCTGACCCTTTCTTGTAAGTTACCCCATTTTGCCACCTTCTGCATAGAACCCCCTCTTCCATATCCTGATGAAGTTCAGTAAGAACTACTAGTATTAATGTAATGTACTGTAATATAATGCAATGAAGTGTAATGTAATGCAATGTTATTCCCTTTCACCACACACATGCCAAGCCCCCCCACCTCACTCTCCCAACAAGATCCCAATCATGAATGAGAACCCCACCCCACTCAACACCCAAAAAATCTGTTAATCTGTTTTGGTTGACGTGTAAAGAAGAACACCATACCTCAGTACAGAGCCTTCTCTACTCAGTGTAAGTACCCATAATGCTGTGAATGCAAGGTGACATTTTTGTCAGAAGAAAAACATTTTTGGCTGAGCCTCTGCCAGCATGTTGCAAACTTAAAAAAACTTTGCTAAGTATTTTGTGAAGTGAAGTTTTCTGACTTTGCACATCTCTAGGTGATATTATACACAAGATTTGTGCATGATGTAGAATTCTACCTGTAGAATTCATGCAAAATAACATTCCATCTCTGAAATGCTTTTTGGAATTTTTTTTAATTAAAGTATACTTTATTGAAATTTCAGGAAACAGCTTACAAACAAACAAGAACATATATAATCATTAGATAAAGAAAAACACAAACACCACAGAGCAAATAACAAAAAAAAACTCTAACTTCCCCTTCCCTCCCACCATGCACCCCTGAGTAGGTCAATTGTGATTGTGTCCATGGAAGGCACCCCTCAGGGAAGGCTATAGGCCAGACAAGGGAAAATAAGAAAATTAAAGATAAGGAAATATCTGCTGACCCTGATCAGCTTGTACAATAAAATACTAATGGAGTCTCCTGGGTAAAACCAAACAGCCAAGAAGTATCCAGAATATCACAGCAGCATCAACAAAGAGAGCAAACCTTCCCATAGGGTCTGGTAAAACAGTACATGATGAGTAAGACTAGCAATGGACTTCTCAATGTTAATGTCACTAACTGTAAGATTTATTTAAGTCATTCAGTCCAGGATGGTACATGTGTGTTTAGTCAATGTCTAAGTAAAACAATTCAGTTATTGCTGCTATCAGTGCCATAAAAGCTTTTTTGGGCTCCACCAAGCACCTTGTCATTGATCCACACTAAATGAATTTCAGTAATGAATGCATCAAGAAGACCTATAAGGGGATCAAAGCAGTAACCAATAGATTGTCACAATGACTGTATTTAAGGATATTGCCACAAGATATGTTACAAACTACCCTCCAAGCACCCATATTTTATAAAAAGAACATCAGCCTTCTTATTCATTCTATATAACCTGCTAGGAGTACAATATAGAGTAGAATTGTATACTGTTGAGCATGTAGACTATTCTGTTTAATACATGTTTACAAGTTCTTCCAGGCTCCCTGCCTTTGAAATTCTGATAAAGCAAACTCCAAAGTGTCAGTTCAGTAGTAACCAGTGACAATAGACTTGCCCAGATACAAGTCTCCAATTGCAATGTACAAATGTAAAACAGGACATAGCTGTTGGGCCAGTTGAATCAAATCTTCAGAAAGGAGCCCTTCTTGTTTGGACTATGGTGGTGTGGGGGGGGGGACCCAGGAAATGAGTAATAAGATGCATAGTTTGTAAATACTTATGTATTATTCATCACTCCAAAATGCAGCTGGAATGTACCAAATGGTCAGACTGTCCTGCAAAAAAATCCTCCAAAAGTGATGAGAAATCACTTTCCTGGCTAGTAGTAAATTCAAATTATCAAAAATCATTTGGGAAGTATTTTGGGATAAACAGAGCTTTAAGTATTCACACAATTCAGCATGAGCTGTAACAGACCAGGCAATGGGGTGTGATGAATTTGTTTTGGTAACGTTGAATGGGGGATAAAGAGTAATGCTCTAAGGTGGCAATGACTTCTGTTCATCAGGTCTCTTTCAATTTCTAACCACTGGGGTACAAAACTAGAGTCTCCCCTCTATAGATTTTATTTACACAATAAAAAATATGTAGTAAAACAATTGAAGTTGGGCACTAACCACCTCAAAATAAGAGGACACCAAGATCAAGTTACTTATTGCTATGTTGTCCTTTTTGTTAACAATTAAAACACCACACACACAATGAAGCTGCTTCAAACAGCAAGGACTGGAGCCAAAAACAAAACATGACTTAAAGTTGCAAAGAGAGAAACTCGGCTGCACAGTCACTACTGAAGAAATGAGATAGCACACTTTGCTGCAGGTTAACAAACTTTAATGTTTAAAATGAACCGGCAGCATAGTTACAGACACCCCTCCTGAAAAACGACCAAACATTTTTGCGCTGAACTAGCGCTTTCTCAAGGCTGATAGGTTGGTGATGAGCACACAATAAATATAAAGTGCAAAACATACGTAAGTGAAATTCATCACCTACACAAAGTAAACAGGTATAGACAACCTTCCATAAATATCATAAAAGAAAAATATATTTTCCAAAAATCAAATATGATCCATAAGACGCCAACATACAAAAATGTGTGTGTGTGAGGGGGCACATATAAAGGGATGATGGAGGAGGGAATGAGAGAAAGGTAGGATATTTATGATATTTATAATTATTTATGGTGGGTTCTCTATACCTGTTTACTTTGGTAAGGTGGTGAATTTTACTTATGTATGTTATGCACCTTATAGTTATTGTGTGCCTGTCACTTTAATTTGGAACTTTAAAAGCTATGACTCATCACCAGCCTATCAGCCTTGAGAAAGCACTAGTTCAGTATGAAAACATTTGGTCATTTTTCAGGAGGGGAGTCTGTAGCTATGCTGCTGGTTCATTTAAACATTAAAGTTTGTTAACCTGCAGCAATGTGTGCTACCTCATTTCTAGTGACTGTGCTGCTGAGCTTCTATCTTTACAACTTTTATTAAAAGTGACAATCAGATATTTTAAAATAATAAAAAGTAGACATGTATGATACCTCCTTGATGTGCTTTCTACCAGCTGGTCATTTATCAAAATTAAAAAAAAATATTTAATTCCTCGCAAGGCAAAATAATAACATAGCCAGTTAGGTAATTATATCTCTCCAACTTCTCTTTGTCCCCCAAATTTTTAAAAAGCCCAAAAGGCCACTTTACACTGCCAGAGAACATGTGTAATCACAGCTTGAAGTTGTCAGAACCAAAATAGTGGAAGAACTATATTCAACTTTCCCAGTGATTATCAGTCTGGGTAACACATTCATTTTAATTGTGTCAACCCTGCGCCATTAAATTAGAGGTAGGCAGCCCCAACATTGTAAATCTAGCCCTATTCATTTCAGAAGGGGGTCTAAATTAAGGGCCTTGAGAAGAACTGGGGAGGTAGCTACTTTAATACCAAAGTAATTAGAGATTTACTTTCCCGGTGTTCCATTTTAAAAATACGCTGTTTCAAAACCTGATTAGTAAGGGTAAAGACAGTAGTCTTAGAGAGGTTAGGCCAATAAGTCAAAAACTACTGAAGACCTCAACCTTGCAGAGGACCTCCAGGAGAGAGGCCTGAGGATCCACAAGATGTAAATATATGTTGCCCACATAAGTTGAGATCTCCATCTCCTGAGAGCCCACTGAGACGCCTCTTATATTAGAACTGTATTTAATTTTAAGAGACAGGGGTTCCAGATATAAATTAAACAATTTGAGACAGTGGAGGCAACGTTAATGAGCCCCACCAATAGAAAAATGGGTCGTAACAGCACTCCATTACAAGAAAGTCTAGCTGTAGGAGACTGATATAATACCTGAATTCATTGAATGAATGATTGTGGAAAGCTGTATCTATCAAAAATGAAAAATAAATAATGCCACGTCACATAATCAAAAGCTTTTTCTGCATCCACAAAGACAAGTATGACATCTTGGTTGGTCTCCCTAGTTGCAGAAACCGTATGATGGATTTTCCTCAGATGTTCACTATACAGTATCCTTGTCATGAAACCAACCTGTTCTGAGTCTATCAAAGAACCCCAGACCTTATCCAACCTGGATACCAGGATTTTAGCTAATATCTAAATATCAACATTAATGAGTGAGATGGGCCATTAGTTCTCAGGTTGGATAATGTCCTTATCAAGTTTGGAATTAGAGAAATTCTACCTTCCAGTAAAGAGAGATCTTTTAGATCATGAAAATATACATAATTATAAAAGCTAGTTAAAATAGGAACTAAATGATCCTAAAAATGTTTATAAAGATTATAAAGATTAGAGGAAAAACCATCATGCCTCATTGCCTTGTACAGGGTGAGGGATCCAAAGGCAGCTCAAACTTCAGTCTCACTAACTGGGCCCTCAAGCAATTGCCATTGCACCTCCAACAATTGGGGTTACTGTATTCCTCCAAAAAAATCCCACATAGCGTCATCCACATCAACCCCCTCAAACTCATCTGTATAGATCCATTGGTAAAATGCATTAAAGACCTTAGAACTGGTAATGGGCTTCTCAGTCTCCTTGGCTTTTAGACATGTAATTTTTTTTGGCTTCTTGTTGACAAAGTCTAAGATCCAATAACCAGGCCACTTTTTCTCACTGATCCAGGTAAGAGACCTTAGCTCTAAAAATAGCCTGCTCAGCTTTTACTTGAGGAAGAGCATAATATTTCATTCTCAACTTAGATAGTTTAGTCCATACCTTGGTGGGGGAAGTAGGCTTATAGTATTGTTCAATATTTTGAATCTTTCTGAGTATCTGAGATATCTGTTGCTCTTTTTCTCTTTTGTATGGAGTGGCTATTTGAATTATCTCCCCTCTTCACAAACTTGTTAGGGCTCCCAATACCTGACCTAGGCTGACTATCAGGCCAACGTTTTCTTCTATGGACATTTCAATATATTGTTGCAGTCAATCTACAAGGCAATGATCTTTAAGAAATTGTGGGTAAAAAGACCACACCTTATCCCTGACTATCTCTTGCATTATATTGAGCTCTAGTGTGACTGGTGCATGGTCTGAAAGGACCTGTACCTCTATCTCACAAGTGTAAAGATATATAATTAGTCCAATAGAGAAAAATAATCTTGCATATGGAATGATAGGTATATGCTTGGGCAGAAGGATACAATAACCTCCATGGATCTAAGAGCTATATTTGACCCACAAGTTCCTGGAGGGCTCTTTGACTAGGTGAAAGACTGCATTGTCTCCTACAGGTTCTGTCCAAGTCAATCTGAAACACAAGGTTCCAATAGTTTCCCAGTATTATTGGTAGTTTAACAAAAGATGTCAATCCATTACTAGTTTAGTTAAAAAAAGAGGGGGAATTTGTATTTTGATCATAAAAGGAACCTAGCAAAACCACCCCTTACTCCAACTGCCTTTGTACCAAAATGTATAACCCATCCCCATCTCAAACCTTTCTAATAAGTTAAAAATGGACCAATCTGACAAACTGAATATCATCTGACTGTCTGGTTCTCTTCACCATCCCATTCCCTGTGGAAAGTTGCATATGTGTTTCCTGGAAAGAAAAAGCAACCTAAGCACTAAGTTTCTTAAGGTGATGTATAATGCAATGATATTTCTGCTTCACTTGTCCTCACTTAATGTTCCAAGTAACAAATCTTCAAGGGCTACCCATAAATATTGTGATAAGATGGCTCAATAACTGGCCTTCCCTAGGTCCCCCACATCTACAACCAAAAACCCTGTTGGGCTTGCAACCCACCTCCACCCAGCAATCATTCGAAAAACCAAAATAACAACAAGCCAGCAACAATTGAAAACAACTGAAAACGAATGAACGAAAGTACTCACTCTCTTCTTAGGTCATTGTACCTACTTTTTGCTGTCCAGCCCATGAATGGCTGGTGAGAGAGTAAGATCAGGTTTCTTTTGTGAGATAACTGACTAACATGTGTTTTTATAAGGGCATTAATAAAAGGTCCAGAAGATACCATAATATCCCCTTAATAATAGAAACCAAGTAGAAAGTGAAGGGAGATGTAGAAAACTGCTTCGTGTTTCATGGCCAATATTGAGGAAAAAAGAAAATGACTATAAGGGGCATCATTGTATAAAGAGGAAGGAAGGGGGGCAATACAGAGGGAGATCTATAAATCCCCCTCTTCCCTACCTAAACTAAGTTTTTTTTTCTTCCCCCTCCTTTTCCCTGTGACACCTCTCACTCACAGAGGTCCTATTTATCCAGTTTCTGTAAAATTAAACAAAAAACAGGGCGCAAAACTAATACCCCTACACAGCATGTAAGCAGGAACAAATGGGGCCCAAGCAACCCCTTACCTATACTGACTGAAAACCCAACTGTCATATCTCAGCTTCACAAGCCAAAAGTAATACAGTAACCAAAAAATGAACTATATCTGACTCCCCATGTCCATACCATTTGTTATTATAAAGATAACACAAAGTTCCAATAAAGTGATAAAGCAGCCAGACATCTCTGGAAGTTCATACTCTTAAACTGCCTGCCCATGGGAAATGTGTACATGGAGCTCTTGTGTCCAGCAGAGATGCTGCGGTAAATTTTGAGCTGAGTGCAAACATAAGAAGAGGAAGAAAAAAATAAAGGAGTACAGGGAGCTCTTAATATTAAAGTTTCAGTGTGGCTCTGCAAGTAGGAAAAGAAAGGAAGACTCCAACCAGCAGAATAGTCTGGCATCTCGACATCCCAACTATGTCTATCAGAAAACCAAGGGCAGACACTGTACACTATTTGAATGGTAGGAAATTCAGAAATACTATGCACACCATATTGATTGAGTCATTTGAAATTACTATTGCCTAGCCAAAACCATTCTCTCAAAAGTCTAGGCAGAGCCTATAATCAGCCACACTGCAAAAACAGTAAACAAACAAACCAAATCATAACACCAGGTCCTGTCCAATAAGCTCAGGAAAACAAAATGACCAATCATCACCAACAGTATCCATAAACTGCAGCAAGATGATCCCACATCAAATAGCATACAAAGTCACGGAGTCTTCCCCATACCAGGTCTTGGTACTGGGAAGAGGTCAGAAAAAAACAAGGGCAACTCCTGTGCTGCCTGCTCCACTGAGTCAAAGTGTTTCTGGTCCCTGGGGATTATAACAATAAGTCCAGCAGGGTACATAATGCAGAACTGTATTTGAGCTGCAAGTAATTTAGACTTTAACTCATGGGAAGCAGGACACAGAGGGTGGTGGTAAATGGCTGTCACTCCACAGAGGGAAGACTGACCAGTGGGGTACCACAGGGATCAGTGCTAGGACCGGTACTACTCAATATCTTCATCAGTGACATTATGCAGGACCTAGAAGGCAGAATTTCACTGTTTGCTGATGACACAAAGCTCTGTAACAGAGTAGACACACCAGAGGGTGTAGACAGAATGAGAAGGGACCTGCAGAAACTTGAAGAATGGTCAGGGGTTTGCAGTTGAAATTCAATGCAAGGAAGTGCAAGATAATGCATATGGGGCACAAAACCCTGACATAATATATCAGTTGGGGGTGAGGATATAGCATCACCAAGCAGGAAAGGGATCTTGGGGTTATCATCTGATGACCTCAAGGCAGGGAAACAGTGTGACAAGGCAGCAGGTAAAGCAAATAGGATGCTGGGATGCATAGGCAGGGGCATCACCAGCAGGAAAAGGGAGGTCATAATTCCACTATACAAGACACTAGTGAGGCCGCACCTGGGTACACTGTGCAGTTCTGGAGACCTTACCTACGTAAGGACATAGACAGGATAGAGAAGGTTCAGAGGAGGGCAACAAAGATGGTGCATGGATTGCATCACAAGTCCTATGAGGACAGGTTGAAGGCACTGAACATGTACTCCCTGGAGGAGAAGAGGGAGAGGGATATGATAGAGACATACAAGTATCTTACCGGGAGGAACAGGGTGCAGGAATGCACTATTTTTAAGCGAAAAAGATGTTCCAGGACTAGAGGGCATGGGATGAAGTTGGAGGGAGGATGATTCAGAGGAAACGTGAGAATTTCTTCACAGAACGGGTGGTGGACAAGTGGAACACCCTGCCAGAGGAAGTGGTGGGGGCTGAAACAATCACGGGATTTAAGAATGCATGGGCTAGACATGAAGGAATTCTAGAGGTCAGGGGTAAGGGGCAACAGACTTCTTGGAAAACATAAACTGAACTTACAGACTTAAATGGGCAGACTGGGTGGGCCATAGGCCCTTATCTGCCGACACTATCTATGTATTCCTTTGGCCCTTACCTGTGGACTGAACTCTTGAAATAAATGGAACCTCCTGCCCTCCTATCGGATTGACTGCTCTTCTCTCACTTTGTGAAGTATATGAACTTTATCTAAATAATTAAGTAAACAAAGATTATCTGCCAGGGCCAATCTCTATCCCTCTCTCTCTCTCTCTCTGCTGGAGGTGACCATACAGCCTGATGTGCCCCTTTTATAATATATGTAGGGCCCTTTGGAGAGGGACCCACCATCTTTTGGCATAGATTTTGCATAAAAGCAAATGTGTCTGATCTCTCTGCATCTTCATAGATGCTGATGAAGACTAAATTATTTATATAGCTATGTCCTTCTTGGTTTTCCATTCTGATCCCCAGGGACCAGAAACACTTTGACTCAGTGGAACACGCAACACAGGAGTTGACCTTGTTTTTTTCTGACCTCTTCCCAGTATGCAGGATACTGAGTAGAAGCTGCTCTGCATAGCTCCAACCTCCTAACCATGAATTATCGCTATTTTGGCATTTATTTTCCCTTAAAAAACAGAAAGTTCATAGATCATTGCCTTCGTAACATCCTGGGCTCCTGTTTGCTTGCTGTCAGAGATGATGGAGGTGTATATGAAAAAGCCTCCTCAGAAGCATACACCGCCGGTCACTCCTGAGAAGGCCCCGAAATAATCAAGGGCCTCGAGTACTGTGGATAAGCCTGAGCTCCAGAACCTGATCTCCGAGCAAAAGCCCCTAACTCTGAGCAGATTTTTGGAGGAATTCAAACCCTTCTGGGAAGAAATTAAAGAAATCTCAGCAGAAATCAAATATCTGTCTAAGAAACTTGAGGAGGTCAAAATGAAAACTTCAGACAATGCAGCCCGTATCTTATCTCTTGAGAAGCAAGTGGAAAAAATCGACCCTGGTCTAGTAGCCGTGTGGCAAAAGATCTCTAGCCTGGAAGCTAAGCTGGAAGATTTGGAGGGCCACAGCCGAAGAAATAATGTTGTCATTTTGGGCCTTCCAGAAGGCAAAGAAGGCCTGAATATGCTGGGATTTGTGCAGAAGCTGACTGAGAAGATCGCTGGCCCCTCTCCCTCTGGGGCTAACTACATTATCGAAAGAGCGCATAGGTCCTTGCGACCCAAGCCATCCCCAGGAGCTACGCCACATCCCATTATTTGTCATTTCTTAAACTACCTTGAGAGACAGCATTTTCTGGGAAAAGTGAGAGAGTTACAAGAAGTGAAATGGGAAAATACCAGGCTTAGAATTGCCCAAGATTTACCGGGGTATGTCAGGGCAAAGTGCACTGCTTTCCATCCGGTTGTGTCCAAAATTATAGCTGCAGGCCTTCGCTTCAGAATGGGGTATCCAGCTAGATTGCAAGTACCAGTGGACGGTACCTAGTTAACATATGTGAATCCTGAAATTGCTTTCTTGGGACTGAAAGCTGCTCTGCCTGATTTGTTTCGAGACACCTGATCCATTGGTCGGTTTTGCCCTACACTGCTTTGGAAGGAAGAGGAATTTCTTCACGTTGTTGTGCCACGAGATGACTGGATGCCAATCTGGTTTTGTGGACTTTTGAAGTTTGCAATGGAGGGGACTACCTTTAGCGGAGTCTCGACCCTTCAAGTTTTCCTTCTCGGTCTTCATGTTTTGGAGCATTCTCATATCTCAGGACTTTTTCTCTGGGGGGGATTTTGAAGTGGTTTGGAAGTGTTCTCTTTCTACTCATATGGACCACATTTTCCGGTCTCTCATCTTTAGGGGCACTCGATTGTCTCGCAGGATGTAGTTTACTTTATGAATGCCTTCTAGTTTGATATTTTTGATTATTGGGGCTTGGCTCGAGACAGTGCCCTGTTGGTTTCAATCTTTCCTAGATATTACCACTAGAGGGCGCATTTGTCCTAATCTTCGTGGTTCAACCCCCTTCATCTATTTCTTCCTGGAATGTATTTTCATCGGATATAGATTGCCGTGGGGGTTACGACACAAGTGGAGGTCCACTACTTGGGAGCATTTAGTTTGCTAGTATTTATACATCTTGGGGAAAGATTTCAATTTTTTCAATGGCAGCAGTTATAAGGACATATTTGGTGAATGTGCCCTATATTGGGTATTATCTTTTTTCTCTCAGGATTTTGGGGTTTCTGAATTGCTCCCTAGTAGAGGTTGCTCTCTTCCCTTTGTCTCATTCTTGCCATTTTTGTTCTGGATTTTGAGAAACCAGTGCTCTCTTACTATCATTTACATTTCTTCATTTTTGAAGTGATATTATTGCTTATTGATATCATAAGAAGGCTTACAGGTCTTGGTGGGGTTTTTGGGTACACGCGTGGGAGGTTGGAGGGGGAGGAAGGAAAGCGGAATTGTGCTGAATGTTGCTCAGGACAGTTGGGGGTAGGGGAGGGTGACACCATGTTCAGGGTTGTTATATTATTTGTTAGTTAGAAGGGGATGGAACATTTTGGGGGTGGGGGGTGGGTGGGAGGAAAGTTGATATTTGGTGGGGGAGGGTATACAGCAGCAAGCAGGGGACCGGGTCAGTTATGTCTGATTGTTATAGTTCCTGGATTTTATATAATGTTTTTTTTTTCTTTTTTCTGGATAAATGGCCAGTAGTATAAACACTGCTACATGGAATGTGAAGGGGATAAGGAAAAGAGTCAAACAATACCAAGTGTTAAAACACTTAAGTTTATTATCTTCTCAGATTATATTCCTGCAAGAATCTCATTTACTAGAAAGCGAATCTCTGCAACTTAGGAGGCAACAAATTGGGCAGGTTTTTAATGCCTCAGCGTCTACTAATAGCTGTGGGGTTATGATTCTAATTAATAGAGATATTCCGTTTATTTCTCAACAAGTTATTAGGGACCCGTATGGCAGAAATTTCCTAGTTCAAGGGAGTCTTTGGTCTATGCCTATGTTACTTGGCAGCATTTATGGGCCTAATGTAGATGATCTGAGTTTTAACATGAAACTTATCTCCATACTCCTTCCTATGCTTCCCATGGGTATAATAATAGGTGGGGATTTCAATCTGGTTCTTGATCTTGAACTAGACAGGTCTGGTACTGGGTCGAGGGGCTTAACACCTGGACAGAGGGCCCTCAGGGACTTTTTGGATCAGTGCGGACTGTATGATGTGTGGTGTGTGTTACACCCAAAGGACAGGGTGTATACCTTTAGCTAACCGGTGCACAAAACCCAGTCTTGCATTGATTATCTTTTCCTCTCTCAGGCCCTTCTGCCAGGGATCTTAACTGCTTCAATCCAGCCAGGTCCAGTATCTGATCTTTCCTTGGTAACTTCTAAGTCGGCCTTCCTTAACCTTCCTCATGAGGAAACCCAATGGAAATTAAATGGTCAATTGCTCAAAGATACTAAATATTGTGACCTAATAAAGGAGCAGATTGATTTCTTTTTCTCCACTAACTCCTCTGAGGACACGACTCCTGATATTTTGTGGAGTGCTTTCAAACCATATATGCGAGGGATCATTATTAGCTTAGCCAGTAAAAGGAAAAAAAACAGAGAGGTGGAATTATTAGCTTCATTATCTCTAATTAGGTCTTTGGAAACTAGGTTATCTTCTAATGCTTCGGAAGACGATATGAGAAGGCTCTCGGTAGCTAAAGATAAATATTTAGACTTGATAAGGGAAAAAGCAGAATTAGCTATTATTTGTACTAAAGCAAACTATACCGATCAAGGAGAAAAGGCGGGTCGCCTGCTAGCTTTAAGGTTAAAGGAGCAAGAATCAGCTAGATTTATACCCCCAATTAGGGCCCAGGCAGATGGATCCTTGAAGGTATCCCCTGCTGAGGCTGTGCAGGAGTTTGCCTCCTATTATGAGGATCTATACAGGGATATGGATAACCCTCCTTCCTTAGAAGAGCTTGAGGCCTACCTGAGGGATTCCTCTTTACCTTTTCTCTCGGAATAGCAGGGGAATTTTCTATCCTCACCAATATCCCTAGAGGAAATTTCAGAGGTCATAGGTGCTTTGCCCTCGGACAAGGTCCCGGGCCCAGATGGGTTTTCCGCTTTATTTTATGAAACTTTTTGATCACAATTATTGCCAGTCCTTCACTGGTTGTATTGTCACATTCTTTCTGGAGCAAAAATAGATACGCATTTGTTTGAGGCCCTGATTGTACTTCTCCCTAAGCCTGGTAAGGATCTGGAATTAGTGCAAAGTTATAGACCAATATCCTTATTGAATCAAGATGTAAAAATTCTCTCTAAGATACTGGCTGATAGAATAACATGAGTTCTCCCTGATCTGATTAGTATGTCCCAGGTAGGATTTATGAAGGGACGTTCATCAGCTGACCATCTACATATCCTGTCACACGTAGTCTCGGAGTCCAGGGATGCTGCCTTTCCCACGGGATTGGTCTCCTTGGATGCCGAGAAGGCGTTTGATCGTGTTAATTGGAATTTCCTGTTTCAGGCTTTTAAAGTATATGGCTTTCCGTCTAAATTTATAGAATGGATTCAGGCCTTATATCAAACCCCATCTGCCAGAGTTTCTGGTAATGGAGCATTCTCCAAATCCTTTCCTTTGTTTTCTGGTACTCGGCAGGGCTGCCTTCTCTCCCCCCTTTTACTTAATTTATACTTAGAGCCCCTTATTCGAAATATTCTCAATAATCTGGAGATAAGCGGTATCCCAATTGGCAATCAGGTGGTGAAGATCACAGCTTATGCTGATGATCTTCTTCTTCATTTGTCCCATCCTAAAACCTCAATTCCCGCCATGTTGAAGGAAATCACCAAGTTCAGCGCTCTCTTGAATTACAAGTTGAATGTAGCCAAATCTTTCATTCTCCCTCTTAATCATAAGGTTTTTAAAAATGATGTATCCTGTCTTGGTCTTGGTTGGTCTCCACACGTTCTTATATCTTGGCATTAATTTGATGTGTAACCCTTCCTCCTCTTTTAAGGAAAGCCTGGAGCCTCTATACCAAGTGATAGTTCAGGACCTTAATAGATGGTCCAAACTTCCTCTCTTCCTTTGGGGCCATATTAATATCATTAAAATGAACATTTTTCCTTCATTTATTTTATCCCCTCTTGCTTCTTAACACCTTTACACCGTTATCATGGTTTCATAAAATGCATGGCATTTTCACAAATTTTATCTGGTCTAATAAACAAGCCAGGTTAGCATATTAGAAACTAGCTGCTCAAAAAATAGATGCAGGGCTGCAGATTCCCCATCTAGCAATTTATTATTGGGCTAGTCATTATTGCAAAATATTTGCGAAGGGTTAATCCGGGTCCTGAATATTCAAGACCGGTCTGGCTCAAAATTGAGCTAGACTTTATTCAATCCATGAACATGGACCCTCGGATGTTGTTCTATCTAAAATTAGCCTCCCTTCCGGACATTATTAGTTGCCCTATTATCCGAACGTCCCTCAGAGTTCACATGCAGCTTTGTTCATTTCTGCAGTATTCCCCCAAAATGGACTTGTCTCAGTCTATTTGGAATTCCCCATCTTTCTCTATAAATAAAAAACAGATATCTTCTAAATGGTTACCCCAGATAGAAGATGGGATAGTCTTTACTTTTCTGGATGACGAAGGGGAATGGCTCTCTGTCTCCAACATCATCCGCAAGTTTGATATTCCCTTAACTTTTTACTTCAGGGTGACCCAATTAAAACATTTACTTTCTACAGTATTTGGTAATGTCCCTCCCCATCCCTCTGCTTTTAGGTTTGTACCAGAACTCCCTCCTTTATTGGGAGCACCAGGTACTATCTCCAAAATATATCGTGTCCTATATCAATGGAGATACGGGTGACCAGAAGGCCCTACTAAGCTCTGAGTTTCTTTTTTTCCTCAATATACTCCTAATTGGTCAGCTTTATGGAAGTTTTGTCATAAATATGTTTCTCAGGATATACTCTGCCTTACTCAATTTCATATTTTGCATAACATATATTTTACCCCTGTGAAGCTAAAGAAATGGGGTCTTATAAGATTGGGGGCCTGTACCAGAGGTTGTCTAGAAGAAGACATGCTGCTTCACGTCTTTTGGTCATGTCCTAAGATAAAGTCATTATGGATGACCATGCAGAATAGCCTAGACCCCATACTGGGTTTGCAGGAATATTTCACTCCTGATATATGTTTGTCAGGGGCTTGATCCTCTATTAAGGTCAGAATCAGAAGGTTTCATATTTCCATGATTGCACTATCAGTTAAGAAAATTGTGCTTCAGCACTGGAGGGATACATTAGGCCCAACATACCAGGAATGGGTTAATGAAATCTTGGCTAACTTACGTACTGAGAAAGCTATAGTGAGCCTCCACAATAAGTTGCAGTGGTACAAGAACACTTGGGATCCCCTTCACACGCTAATTATGGTTAGAGCTGCTAAATGAGTCTGTATGTTCAGTGTCTTTTATTGTGTGATACCATACTCTATTTCTTATTTGTGCAAGTACCTTGCTGTACGTGGGTGGGGGGAAGGGGGATGGGGACAGCTCATGTATTAGTCTATGTATAACATTGTAAGTGGTAATTTTCTGTCCCCTGTATTAGCAGAAGAAAATTACTAATAAAATATGAATTATAAAAAAAAAAAAAAAGTATTTTGCCTTTTTCTAGGTTAAACCATGGATTAGTTTTCTACAGTTTTTACATTGATGAGTCAGTGTTAACTGTAATACAGTATTCCATGTTTTAAATAAAAAAAAGAAAGATGCTTTACAGAATGGTAAAATGTTGTTTCCAAATTAATTTGGATGAATTTCCTAAATCATTCAAAATTCCATCAGAAGCATAATTAATAAAAAAAACCAACACAAACCACTAATGAGCATGGATGAGATAAATTAGTTTTCAAGCAAACTGTTAAGAATTGTATCATTAATGACAATTACTGTAACTGAAGACATTATCTATCTTAGTCATAGCACATTAAAGTTGTCCTGGATTTCCTCCAAGAAAGAAAACAGATCCTTGCAGTTGTGGGTGCTCAGATCAGAAATCAGTTTATTGCTTGATACAACCCATTATGACACATGTTTTTCTTTTGAATCATATCCACAAATCCAAGGATAATTGGTCACAACATTCCAATCATCCTTTCATTTTTTACAATTTATATACATCCTTCTTTATGTTTATGTCCACTTCATTTATATCATAATTCAGACATTATTATATTCTCTTTCTTTATTGCCAACATTTTTCTCATCTTTTCACCCCCAGACGTAGAATCTGGGGAATCTTCTTCTTCTTATTGAGAGGTAATGGTGTGAAACCAATTACTGCATTCCTTCTCCTTGTTGTTGTTCTCTATTTTTTTGTGTTCTTCTTCCCCCTTCCCCTTTCCCCTCCACTCTAGAAAATGTACTATCCTCTTTTCACTCAGCCATCCACCTCTGGCTGTACCTGCACTTTTTCCCAGTGTTCTGTCCATTTCTTTCCCTGCCGTCCACCTTCAACAGGGCGTTCTATCAATTTCCACCCCTGCTGACCACCTTCGACAGGGGCCATATAATATGCACTGTTTCCTGCTTTACTTTCGGAGGGTGGTGGGTGAAAGCTGAGAGTAAGTAAAGAGGGCTTCTAACCCAATGCAGCCCCTTAACACCCCCATTTAACCCCTCCTTTTCCTGTCCATTCTTTCAATCTGCTTCCTCTCCAACTCCCCTTTAGCCCCTCCCCTTTTTGATGTCACCACCACTTTCTCTTCCCCATTTTCTGAGTCACCACTCCATGACCACTCCCCTTCTTAACTTTCCCTCTCGACCCCCCCCTCCCTTTGTGTCTCATATTCTATAGGTCTTTCTTGGTAGGTCCCCTGAACAATCTAGTCTGCCCCTTAAAGGCAAACCCCATTGTCCTGGATTTCCCCCAAGAAAGAAAACAGATCCTTGTGGTGGTGGGTTCATTCCTTCTCCTCTGTTGTTGTTATTGTTCTCAATTTTTTGTGAGTTCTTCTCCCCTCACCCTTTCCCCTCTCCTCTTGAAAATTTACTATCCTCGTTTCACCACTAGGTCATCTCCAGCTAACACTGGATGATGGACTTTTCCCCTAAAAACTTCCCTTTATTACCTCGATTGCCTTCTCCATTCCTCAATACTCCCCATGGTTTCTGTGTTAAACAAGTTGACCCCTAGGTCTGACAAGTGTACCTCATCTGGTCTGTAGACTTCATCCTCTTTTTCATCTATGCCTCTCCTAATGACCCTATCCCCATTGACTATAAACCATGTACCTATTCTTCTATTCGTCCTCCATCTTACCCTTTCCATGGCGAGGTGGCTATGAGCATATCTCCAGACTCTGCAGGGAGCTGTTTTGCACTTTATTGGTATATGAACAACTTTTAATTGTAACATTGCAATGTATTGTTACCAAATTCTGTTTAATTTTTAATAACAAAGTAAAATTATTGAAATTAAATGCTTAGCCTGGAGTGCTGTGTGTATTTTCTTGAAGTCTGAGAGGGCCCATGTCTGACCACGTCAGAGTTACCTGTGGCCACCACTTCTTTATTATATTTATATCATATTTAATTTGTTAACCCTCTGCAGCCCTTTAAAAAAAAAACTTTAACCCTTCCTTTTCCGGTCCATTCCTCTAATCTGCTTCCTCTCCTGCTCCCCCTTAGCCCCTCCCCTTTTGATGTCTCCACCACTTTCCCTTCCACTTTTTCTGAGTCACCACTCCATGACCCCCCCCTTTGTGTCTCATATTCTCCAGGCCTTTCTTGGTAGGTTCCCATGACAATCTAGTCTGCCCCTTAAAGGCAAACCCCATTATTTGTGAAGCACAGACTTAGAGGAATGGAAACCACATTATTACAGTTTAAGCAATTTTAATATCAACAAGAGCTACAATTAAGAAACAAAACCACTGTGAAAGCTATCAGATATTTGGATTCAGAAACACTGATGTAACCATCTTCCGCAATGTGGGTGCTTACCCTAGGCTCTATAGAGCCTTAAGCTACCACATCCAGCCTCTGAGCTCCCTCTGACCCCCAGTATTCAGACTTTGTGGATGACTACAGTGTGAGCAGTAGTGGAAGAGTGCATGGTCTTCTGCATTAAGCACCATCCAGGAGGGTGGCTCCACTATCACAAATTCCTATGGGTTACAATGCCACAAACAAGGTGTGCACACAATGGTTATGACAATATTGAGAACATTGTCTGTGATTTGCCCTGACCAGACACTGCCGTGTGCACCACAATAAACCAAAAGGGGGCAATGAATGTTTGGAAAGAGTAGGAACCCTGTTAGGGAAGAGAAGGGGAAATTGTTTACCTAGGAAAGCCACAGTAAGCCAGAACTTGTTTTCAGGTGTGACCTGGGAGCACAAGGACATTACGTGACTAGCTCAGGGCCACACAGTATGCATGTAGGGACTGATGGGATTCAAACCCAGTCCACCAGGTTTGCAGTGCAGTGCCCTTATCCACTATGCTATACTGCCTCATATTAATATATAGACTTTGAATTACAGGGACAGTCTTAGTTACCATTGACTCCCCCTCTTTAATATGACACAAGAGTTTACGAACATATGAACATATGAAATTTGCCAGCAGATAAAGGCCTAGAGGTCTATCAAGTCTGCTCGAATGTGCAGCTAGCACCCCTTATTCTGCAGCTGCCTCTCCCTTCCACCCTTCCCCTTCATTAACCCTCCCCCTTGTCCTGTCCCATCCCCTTTTGAAGCAGTACACTGTTCTACTGCATACCACTTCTGCAGGTTGCATTCCACCCAGCCACCACCCTCTCTGTAAAAAAGTGTCTCCTCATCTCCCTCCTGAACCTTCCTCCCTCCAGTCTCATATCATGGCCCCTGGTGGCACTCCCCTCCCTTACTTTGAACAGCCCCTCTGTACCCATCTTGTTTATTCCTTTCATGTATTTAAAGGTTTCAATCATGTCACCCCTGTCCCTCCTCTCCTCCAGTGAGTACATGTTCAACTCCTTCAACCTCCTCTCGTATGATAAGTCCCCCAACCCTTTGATCATCTTTGTCGCCCTGCGCTGCACCCCCTCCAGTAACTTAATGTCCCTCTTCAGATACGGGCACCAGTACTGCACGTAGTACTCCAGGTGTGGTCTAACTAATGACCTATACAGTGGCAGAATCACCTCCTCCCTCCTCGATGATATACCCCTTGCAAGTTTGAGGACAACTAACCAGCCAATCAGGCTCTCTAAACCTGATGACATGCCAAAAGGGCTCCAGAAACACTAGAAGACTTCATTAATTTACCTGGTATCTTAAAGGACAATGAGCCATTGAGGAGCAGCCAGACAAACCCTTCCAATTGACTGACAGGAGGATTTAACTAATGAGAGGGCTGGCCAAGAGCTTTCAGTGATAAACTTTCCAGCACAAGCTGGGTCTTCAAGAGACAGGGGGTGAGGACAGGCTTACTGCCCATGGGACTAAAAACTGCTATACAGATACTTTTGGAGGGAGATGCATACTTCTACAGTCAAGAAGGAGTATGAGGTTGCTAATTTCAGAAACAGAGACATTTATTTTAAATAATGAAGTCATATCTCCAGTGTCTAGGGAAAATATTTGTTTATGTATTATCATGCCCTATAACTTAACTGCTTCCTGCCCCAAATCATTTTAATTGTCTGCTGTACCATCATGGTTGCTGCAACATTAGTTTTATACTGCAATAAGCAGAATGGTACAGAGAATCATGAGAAAGTATGGTTCTTGTACAGATGCTACAAGCGCCCCCTCCAAAAAAATACAATAAGTTAGAAGTTCTAGAATTTGATCGCAAATCTCTGAACCATAATAGAATTAAAACACCATGCACACCTGTAACTATAAAGAAAATAAAGCCAAGAGAATCATCCTTTCACCAATCTATATGACAATGCTAGACCTTCAGCTACACTGTTACCTATCTACGACTAGTAAATATCACCACAAAATGTGAGAGGATCCACAGGAGACCACACTACCACCAGCAGCAAGTCCTGTATTCTATTCCAGCCATCATCTAAAGTTCAATGGATAAACAGCCACATCATTGCTTTTCTTTTCTTTTGGATTGTGCATCCCAAAGCATGTTGAAAATTGGTGAATTGCAATATTAACCAGGCTTTTCATGAACTCTTTTCTTTCCTTTCTGGTCTCCTATCCCAGTTCAACTCCCCCCTCCCACCTTCATTGTTTGTATGTCAACTGTCAGTTATCCTTTTACAACTTGCTTTTGTTTTTGCTTCCTGAATTCTATCAGGTGAGTAATTCCTTGTTTTATTCACTAGTACATGCATGTGTCATTTGTTTGAGATGATCTAATATATCACAGTGCATGTGTGAGTGCTCCTGAGTGCACCCAATTACCCTATATACAATGGGATAGCAAATCTTTCCCTCTGCATTGCAAAAGAGTGGGGAAAGGGGTGGGGCATCCATGAAAATACCATATGGGGGCTGGCATGTTAATAAGCTGATGAAGTACGTTGTATGTTCAGCAGCTTAGCAGCACACACACAACCCCATCCCTGGTTGCAAGCCTGAGCTAATCCAAGCCGTGTAAAAATACTAAAAGCAGTTCTATAGTGGAGAGGGAGCATTGACTTGTAAACCAGAAATTATGTTCCATTTGGGGAAGAGGTTAGTCTGAGGAGGGGCTTCTACTGGAGAAGAAATCATCTTTGCTGCATCTGGGCTGGAGAACCAGTGAGGATCCATAGTAGTCATTAACACCTGGCCATTATTAGGCTGCAGACTGAGGGCTGGGAGTAAGAACTGACTGCGGCAGTAACACCAGTGCCATGGTGTTCTGTGCATTAAATCCCACAGCACCTTTAAGAAGCACTGCCTATGTGCACTGGTTGAATTTGACCATTTCAAACACATTATAAGAGAATGGTTGATATTGGCTTACCTGTAAGTACCAGCATTATTTCTACTTTGATAGCACTACAGCACATTACCAGAATTGTTTTAACGCAGGGAACAAAATCAATGTACGTTAACAAAACACTTTTGTTCTGGTAATACCACACCAATATGATGCCCTACTATATACTTAAAATTAAAAAAATAAAAAACTGGTTCTTGGTGTGATGTTTTGAACACAGAATTAAATTCTTTGTTTATCACTATCAACTTCCTCCCATTAGCTTAAAGGGCAACAACTGGCCTTTGGTGAGGGGGAATAAAAGGGCCCACTAATTTACTTTAATGACCAAGGCCTTCAATTTAATGGACCACTCCTTCCAGATGACATGGTTGATTTAGATGGGTCTGAATCCATGGACACTAACTTGATTTTCAAGATATTTGATGGGTCATTAAAAAATTGTAAAACTGAAGGGGGTCAGGTCACATGCCAATATAAAAAAAAATGGAGATGGGCCTACACCAACAGCTGATGAAGAGCAGCCTGTTTAGGTTATAATGAAGCAGCCAAAGCATGTACAACATGGGTCTAACACCACTATATATCACCTCTGACTGAGGATTCCTCAGGGGAATGTCCCTTGAGGATGGCTTGTTCAGAGATGATACATAGGGGTGTTAGCCCAGTATTGTACATACTTTGGCTACTTCATTATAACTAAATAAACAGCTCTTCATCAGCTCCTGGTATGTTCCTGTCTCCATTTTTGTTGTTTTTGTTTTGTTCTCTGGATGGAGCCCTTCACAAGAAGTGGCGTGCATTCCTCCACCACAGTGTCATATGCCAATATAATTTCATATTCAGTCCACAGTGGTCCATACTGATACCTCTGCTGTTCTCACCTTTGATAAATAACTTACTTACTATTTGTGATGAAACCAAAATACTGCTGTACATTGATGATACTCTCATTTATACAGCAGAATACTTTTATATTCCTGAAATTTGGTCTCCCGACCTACACTACACCGAGGTTGGGAGACCAGATTTCAAAATCTCAATGGGGACTTGTGCTATGTGGGGGACCTTGTCCCCCACACTCCCTGTAACTAAAATAACCAACTCTGAGAGGGAGTAGGCCTCAGAGTTGGTAGCAAAGTTAGGGGGAGCAAAATTAAAAATTGCATAATGTTCCCCTACCAGGAACAGAATCCTGTCCCCGACAGCCTGGAACATTAGTACTCCATACCATGGAGCAGCTCATCAAGCACCTCATTCCACCACCCTCACAAGGTTACTCCAGGCATAACCATGTTCTGTAGGTGCAACCTACATTTCGCCGGGTGAAATACAGTTTTGCCCAGCGAAATGCAATTTTGCTGTCAGGCAGAAATATCAGGAATCCCTAATTTTGGAATACCAAAGCTGGATCCAGCAGATACATTAACTCATTCAACAGTACTCCTGAATGTGAATTTTATAGGGTTTCAGACTGGTTTCCACAAAGCAGACTAGTGCTCAGTAAAACAAATAAAACTTTTCAGCACTGTACAGAAATTCATAAACAACATTAGTAATTTTAAAATCATGTTACATATAAAAGAAAAAGCTGGATATATAGTAGTTAATGAGTTTATATACTTGGGAATGATAATAGATTCAGCTCTAACTGATGAAATGCATGGTAATTTAATGATGTTACAAATTCATAGAAGATCAGAAACCTAGTATACAGTAGGTTGATAAAACCTTGGACTCACTAGTGAAATGAAACTATTGCTCAAAGTGGTCTACTGCCAGTCCTAGAGTGTGGGATTATGGTATGGGATATTGTGTAACATCTAAAATCTTGGCCAGACACAAGACACTGTATAACTGAATTTGCAGAGTTGCTCACGGAGCCAAACATTCTGAAAAGCATTGCACTATGTATAAAAATGTGAACTTGTTATCAATGGAGGAAAGGGATTTAAATATAATTGGTGTTTTCCTTTTCCCATAGGACTATTTGCAAAGGAGCTGAGTCATAGTGGCTGATATTATAAATATTAACAGAATAAGTTTTAATATAATATGTAATGATGCACCCAGATTGTGAATTCTATTGTACTGCCTAAAATTAGGAATACCATTTCTACTGACATCAGACAAATTCAAGCCGTTGGATTGTTCAAATCATGTCTAAAGCAATATTTGCACAGAGTTACTGACTGTAAATGTTTTTAATGAATATTTTGCTTTATGTATTGACAAAACAGTATGAATGTCGAACTAATTTTGTTCAAGTCATGCCAGTAAAAGAGCCATGTGTCCTACTGCATTCACCTGGTAAACAAATCAATCAAATAAAATGTTGCTAGGGGTGTTACAGTAGCCTCCCTGGCAAGATCTTAAACTTTAACATGTCCCATGTGTGTGTGAAGACTGCGGATTTTGAATGACAGAAGTGGTCATGTAAATTTAGCCTTTTAATTGGCTGCCCACTTTGACTGGGCAAATTTGCAGATATTTTGATCTGTCATTTGTGAACTACAAAACAAAATCAGTAATGTTTGTGTGCTTTAAGCAAGCTGTGGAACTTGACAGAGAAAAATAAATACTGGCCAAAACTTGCAGAACAAATCCATCAAGTCCACAACTCATGCAGACAATACCTCAACTCCACAAAAGTTCCAGAATAACATTTGTTGAACATTGTTCCAAATTAACTGCATTTGTAAACAACATTCCAGAAATGTTCACCTGTAGATGTTTAATTTTGCTCAGCCACCATTCTGCCTCTTGTTACTGTTTGGTATACAGTATAGTACTCTATATAGTGTAATCCACATATTAAGTATGCACACAGCACTTAATTATAAGTGGAGATAGTGGGCTGGATTTTCAATGGGTGGTGCAGGGCTTGCATCAAGCCCTGTATTAGACTCTTTCTGTGCACAATACCATTTGCCACAATTGTACCCAATTTTATAATCTTGGGTGCAGTCATGAGAGTTTAGCCATTTATGGTAGATGTACCAAATTTCAGGCACAAGATCCATGAAAACAGTCCCCAGTATTGATGCAAGATGGGCAACAAAAACACGGTCTAGCTTGTGCCAATTGCCACAAGGATTGAAAAATCCCTTTAGATTCCCGAAAGTCCAATGTACCATATTTTAGGAGTACCAATGGATTGAAGCAAACTTGAGCTTTAAAAAATCTGGCCCTGTGTTTCAAAATAGCAAGGACAAGAACTATGCACCAGAACTGAAACTTAAAACACATAAGTATTTTACAGACTGCAAATATTCCTCTAAAATATTTGCTACCATTAGTCATAAGCTGATAAATGAATTAAAATGTTGTACTATACCTTGTTGCTGTTCAGTCCTATCCACACAGGCTCCCCATACTTCATAACTTGCAACCAAAGGAATGACTGGGTGTAGGTATTCAAAATGCTGACAAGTTCAGCACCTTTAGCCACACATTCATCCCGTGCATCATCCCAATTCATTTTGCTTCGCACTATTTTGTAACTGTCGTTATAAAACTTTACAAAATCTCCACTTGGAGTTGATGCTGGTGGTTCTGGTAAGTTAGGGTCTGTAAAGACAAAGAAGAAATCCAGTAGCTCATTTTAAGTTGCTGTCTAGGTCCTTTGGTTCAGAGGGTAAATGGGCAAGTTTGCGTATAGAAACATAGAAACACTGAAGCATGAGGGCAAACAAAGACCATAAGTCCATTATGTCTGTCCTGAAACCCTCATGTTTTTATAGAACTTCATAATAACCTCCCTTAAAGTTGTCCCACTGTGTTTTGAACTCAGCTTTGGTCCCAGCATTCACCAGATTGCGTGGTTGACTATTTCATAATTTGAAAAAAATACTTCCCAACATCCTTTTCAAATTTCCCCCTTCGGACATCAGATTATGCCCCCTGGGTAATAAACTGTTTCTTCAACCTGAACAACTGCATGGAGTACAGCCTATTGTACACAAAAAAAACACAGCTTCATATGCTCACAACCAAACGTTTTGTGCTCACATCAGAATTGTTTGTGCTGCTACATGGGCAAAACCACAGGAAAAACAAGAAAAACAGTACACACAAAGAAAATGAAGTTCAAGCTAATGTACTGCAGACTACCAGGTGAAAAATGTCTACACTTCATGATGCACCATCGCTTTATCTGTGGGTCCCTAACAAAGAAGCAGACCACTTCAAAGGGCTGGGGTTTTGCACCTGGAAGTTTGCAATACATTCACTTGAATTGGAATGCTACAGCCTTTAGCTCAAGGGGGTGTTGCTACTGGACCCCCTCTTTTGACCTATTTAAGGTCTGCTCTCCTCACTCCACACACAAGCATTTTTTCATTGCAGCCAGATGCTCTGTTAGTCTGTCTTCTATCCTGGTGCCAACTGGGCACCCCCCATACATGCTTGGACTCTGCTTAGTTTGTACTGGACTTCTGTTTTTCTGTTCCCCTGCTTTTGATTTGTATTACTGGCCTCCAGCTGCTCAGTACTTCTGTGTGTGTTGGTTCCATTCCTCCTCCTGTCCATGTGTTTGCCTCATTTGTTTATTTTGGGTGTTCTAGTTTTCTACTGCTCTGTGTGTACACTGCTACTTGTACTTCAGGTCTGTGTTTCCTTGCCTCAAGCTGCCCTGTGCCTTTCCCCTAGGTGTCATTTCTCACCAGCTATTGCAGCCCTCTGTTCACTGCATTATTCTCTGTGTGCTTTAGCTCAACCTGCTTTTCTGCCTAACAAGCCTCAGTTCCTACTATTGTCATTGTATGTTTCAGCTCACACTGCAATCTTCTGTCTTGCTCCCCTTAATTAAGTACACCTGGTTCATGGCTTTGTTGCCTAGCTAACAACTGCTTCCTGTTTTACTGCTTCACAATAACATAAACAACCTACTCCATGCAAATCAATCCTGCTTCCTGAACTTATACCAAGCAAATATTGCTGCTGTTTTGAGTGTGTTGCCTCTCCCTACAGTTTCTATGTTCATTCAGATTGCTACCCCTACAAGCTATAGTTAATTGCAGCTGGATGTTGCTCAATTACTTTTGCACAGTGCAATATTATACTCTGGAAGTCAGCCCAGCTACTGCTGTTGCTGTAAACTAGTTCTAAAAATTTGCATCTGGGTCATGGTACTTTTCCTTTGCTTCCTTGTTTTCCCTATGACGAGGGACTGGTGGTTGTGTTGAAAAGTCATGGCCCTGCATGGCCTAATTACCTTCTGTTCAGCTACTGTCTCCACTGCTAAATTCCTCTGAGTATTTGTCACCTTTATTTGGCACTCATTGATGGACTGGTTGGCTAGTCTCGCACCAGTAAAGGCCCAGGTTACCTTGCACTGCAGCTTGCTTTAAAACATGTCTGACCTATACATGGCCTCCAACTCTCAGTGCTTCCATTGTTCTGCATGCTTACCATGCTACTCATTGTTGCCTGTACTACACCTACTGTGTTTCTTTTGCTGCTTAGTACCTGGTATTCTCTCCAGTGCCTTGTGTTGGCTTCTCCATTACTACATGAGATTAGTTGAACACGCCCATTAATTTGGCTCAAGCTCACTCGCAGCTGACGGTCTTGTTCTGTACCATAGTCTGCATCCTGAGTGTATGATGCCTGGTGTGGGATCCTTCCTTTCAGGCCCATAGTGGGAATGTCCTCACTCCAGATGGAGCTTTAACCATTAGGTCTGAAAGTATGTGCAAAGTGTTGCCTCTTGATGTCCAATTTTGACTATGCTGTGAAGGGAGGATATACTGCTACCCTTTTGCTGCAGCAGCAGCATTAAGGCACCTTATACGCTATTCTCCCCATGACTGCCTCTGGTTCACTTGGTTGGTTTTTGGATTGGTAAGCCAGCTGAGCACCTCAGCAATTGTTGCTGTCCTCTTCCCACCTTGGAGGAGCTGTGTTGCAGAGTTTGCTTGCAACCCTTCATGGCATTCCTGTTAAAGAGATAATGTGAGGGCCTTCCTCCAAATTGGAATATTTTCCACCTCCCTTTGATTGGCTTGTCAAATTGCAGCAGCAGTGTCCTCACTAAACAAACTATTCAACACCTTGAGGGAAGGCGATCTAGGCCTTGGGTCCCCAGAGATTTTCTTCTCAAAGGTTTTTGTTTCTCTCCTCCATGCCATAGGTCATAATATTTAGTTAGCCTTAGGCAAAAATCCTTAGGTCACCTAGGTAGGTTTCCACTGTTGAATGGAGTGGGTTGCCATTCTTTAAGTGTCCCACCTCCCCATCTGGCTGTTCTCTCTCTCCTTAGGAAGCCAGGCCTCAAAACCTTACTGTCATCCCTCTGAGTGGGTCACTATTCACCTGTTGTTTCCTGCCTACTCTACTTAAACAATACTCCCAATTGAACCCATACTACCAACCAGCCTAGGTACAGGTCCTTGATCCAGATACATGTTCACTATCTTGTATGCTTTGCTTGACAATCTTTTTGGGCTTCTTCCTAAGGTACCTTTAGCCAAGGGAATCACTCCTGTGGCACTGCAAGGGGTGGAATCTTCCCCTAGGGGTCATTGCCTTTGTACCCCTACAGGGTGATATATCCCATGGATAGAGAGGCGAACAGCCAAAGTATATCTATGTTACACAAACACAAAACCAGTTCACAAGTATATAGAATTGGAAGGCTATAGCCTGTAGTTCAAGGGGACAGTGCAACTGGCCACATCCTTTTAGGCCTATTTAAGGGCTACTCTCCTCACTCCATGCACAAACATTTTTTCCTTGCCTATCCATCCATCCATCCATCCATCCAATCCTCCTCCTCCAGCTGCACATCTCTCTTTCTCATGGGCTTCTTCTTAAGGTACCTTTAGCCAAGGGAATCACTCCTATGGCACCTCAAGCGGTGGAACCCTCCCCTAGGGTTCCTTCCCTTAGTACCCCTACAGGGTGGTATATCCCATGGATAGAGAGGCAAATAGTCAAATTTTATCTATGTTACACAAGCACAAAACCAGTTGCACAGGCACATTGAAATGCATCTTTTCTTTATGTGCCCAGTTTTTCATTCTTTTTCACCCTGTTGTACCTCTGTATGTAACTGACTGTTTTTATGATGTCCCCTGCAAACTTTTATCCTCCAGAGAGCACACAGCACATTCAAACTCTTCAATTGTTCCTATTAAGAACTACCCTGCTGCATCTGGACCATTTTTATTCACCTTTTCTGTATGGTCTCTTATCTTTTCTGTCCATCCATGGATGTATGCTCCAGAATCACACACAGTAGTCATGGTTTACTTGAATCACTGCAGCCACAGTATTACTCCCTTCTGTGACTGGTGACGCCCCTCCTTCTAAATCCTAATATCCCATTTGCCTTTCCAAATGGTTTACTGCATTGAGAGAAGGTTTTAAGACAATTGATAAATATCACCCCAAATCACTTTCTTCTTTCACATGCACCATCCTTCTCATATTGACAGAATAATCTGTGTGCAGACTTTGGCTACCCATGTGCATTGTTTTATATTTCCTGGCAATCAGTTTTCAGTTGCAGAATAGTACATCTCTCTAAATCACTCTCCATGTTGTTAATTCCTTCTGCACTCTCCAATCTTCTGCAGAGTCTTGTGTCATCTGCAAACAGACTTTCCCCTGCAGCCCCACCCCTACAGTAAATCCAGTATGTACATGTTAAAGAGTGACAGCCACATACTGATCCCTCTGGCACTGCACTAGTTACCTCCCTGATCATAGAGAATTATCTGTTCAGAACCACTGTCTGAGTCATAGCAGTCAGACAATTACCTATACAGATAGTTAATTTCTCACCTAGTCCTTGGTCTCTCTCCTTCAACACTAGCCTCCTATGTGGCACTGAATCAAAGCCCTTACTGAAATCCAAGTATATGATCTTGACTATCTAAGTTTTGTTCACCCTTTGTGTCTCAGAATGGAAAAAGATTCAGGCAAGTTAATTTGACATAATCCATGATGATTCCTATCCATTCACTCATAAACATCAAGGAATTCAACTGCATTTACTTTTATTATTGCATCCAGCAGCTTGCCAACTATAGATGTCAGCTTCATTGGACTACATATCTCTGTATTCTCCTTTTCCTCACTTGTGTGTTGGCAGACCATGTTTGTCACCCTCCATACCCCTGGCACCAGGCCATTTGCTAATGATTCATTAAACAGGTCTTCCAAGGATGCCACCAAGTTCTGCCGTGTTTCCATAATTACCTTTTGGTGTATCCCATCAACCACATGAACTTTTTACGTTTAGGCTCCTCAAATTATTTAGTACCCTCTATTTCAATCTACATCCCATGTCTAATTGTTGATTAGCTGTGTCTAAAATTGTACCATACTATTCGGTACTAGCCCTCTAACTTCCACTATGATCACAGAATCACTTATTTGATATGTTCACTTTCTTCCTCATCTTTCTACACACTTTTGTACATCTTTCTTCATCCTTTCAGTGCTATCTCTTGCATACAGTAGCTTTGTCCCTAATGTACTACTTGATAAAAGGTATAATTGCTTTCATTATTATCCCAAGATATGGCAGAAGCAGATATTTCTCCTTACAGAGCTAGTCATGTAAGTTTTATGTTCAGAGATTTTAACATAAATTGGGGCAAGACTGTAGGCACAATTGTATTAGAGGAAAAGGCTTCAGAGTTAGGTCTCTCAATTAACCTTAGATCCTATCAGATTAAACATTAATTACACTAATTCTTTAGCTGTACTTGATTTAATATTTACCAATAGACAAGAAATGATGGAAGGTTTGATACCTTTTATTGGACCAACAAGTGTCTTGTACAAAGTTGGAATTGTATACAAGCTTTTGGGGCCTCACAGGTCCCTTCGTCAGGTGAAGAAGGGACCTGTGAGGCCCTGAAAGCTTGTGCACAGTTCCATCTTTGTACAGGACACTTGTTGGTCCAATAAAATATATCAAACCTTCCATCATTTCCTGTTTTCCAAGGACCAATATGTCTGGAATCTCTTTTCCCAATAGACAAGAACATTTCTCATCTGCAGCAGTCTTATCTGATACCCTATCAGACCACCAAGCGTCTTTTGCATACTAGCTGGGATCTAAAAACATGGAGTAAACCAAAATATATACCATGTGGACAGACATTTAGCCATTTGACTTTATACATGTAAATGTTATGCTTGATTTGGAGAAGGTTCAATAGGAATATTTGACCTTAATCCCTGATGTTGAGGATCCTTATTCCTTTTTCATAAAGCAGTTTGTTGAGCTATGTAAACATGAACCCATCAGGAAAAGAAGACCTTGTTTAATTAATGAATGCATCTTGGTATTCAGCATACTAAGTGAAACTTTGCAAAGTATATGATAAGGCCTAAAGGATAGCTAAAGCATCATCTTCTTCTTAAATGGCAGAATTTCAGATCTCTCAGAAATAAACACAGTCCATAAAATAAGTTAAATAAGCATTGTGTGTGACTATTTTTTTCAGTAAATTTCAATCAAGTAATACAGAAAATCATCCAAGTTCCTTTTGAAAATCAGTAAAAAAGATTTAATGAAACAGCTACTTCTGAATTCTCTACTTTTATTTTAATTAATTGGTCTAAGGCCAGCAATCCTAAGGCTTTAGTAAATGTCTTGAAAAGCTATTTAATAAGTGCAGATTTGGTTTTAAAGTTTTCTTTGAGTAATTGCAATACTTTTAGTAATTAGCAGGCTGGAATGAGACCCAGGGAATTATGTTTTTCCATGGATCCTACTGCATTCGGTGAGTAGGGCTGTGTGAAATGAATCTTCCACCAACAAAATTCTGGCAAAATGCTTGCACAAAGTTGTGTGAAATTTCCTTGAAAATTTCACAAAATGTTGCCAAAATTGTGATTTCAGTTATTTCCATCAGTTTTCAAAAGCATTAGTCCAAATTGTACCACATGTGGAATGTTGATTTTACCAAGAGCCATACAGATGAGTACCAAGTTTCAGATCTCTGTCTTTAAAGGTGACTGAGTTATAGGCCTCCCAAACAAACATTCAAACATTTTAAATTACATTTTTTAAATTTGTAAACTGCAGAATTTTAAAAGTGTTTGTTCAAACTGCACCACATTTGTAATTCTGCTTTTACTGAGGCCACTACAGATGTATACCAAGTTTCAGATTGCTGTCTTTAAAGCTGGCTGAGTATTAATCTTCCAAAAATTCATACATTTTTTAAATTACATTTCACCATCATGTAAACTACAGAATATTAAGCCCCTATAACTTTAAAACTACAGATCAGAATATCCTCAGTTTTGGTATGTTTCTTGACCCTAAGTATTAGGCTTTCAGTCCTCTACTATGGCCCAGCAGCAGAGCATGACACTGCCATGGTAATGACCTGGGTTTAGATGTGAGGCCCTGGTGGCAGGCCATAGCTGAAAGAACTGTTGCTTGGCAGTGTATCTAAGTTGGGAAGTGCTGGCAGCATATTTCCCTAACACAACAACCCCTGCAACTGGGCCATGGAGTTATCTCCTGCCACACATAAAGCTGTAGCTATGAAAGACTGAGAGAGGCACTGCCTCCACCAGGGGAGATGGCAGGGAAAAATGTTGGAGAAAAACCTGGTAGCAAACTAAATGATGATTTTGTTCAGCCTGATCAGGGTATATCTTTGTGAACAAGGTATATCCCTAAAAGATACGCTGCCAGCTTGGAGACAAAACAAATATGAAAAAAAGAGTTTGTGTATGTCAACTCTAAAATCTCTTGCTCAAAGGCTGGTCAAATTATACTTAGCCACATTTTTCAAAATAACATCAGTAATCAAAATTTAATTTTATGAGCTTTTGTGAAATTGTAGAATGTTGTGATACTTTTGTCAAAGCGATATCCATAGATTTTGCCCAGTCAAACATCTGAGTTGCCATTGTAGAGGAAGGTAAAGTCTGGGTAAAGTAATAATAAGGCAGCATTCAAAGGAGGCGGTATAGCAAAAGCATTCAGGTGCTTTGTGTCAGATAACTATCTGACACACCATGAAGAATAGTCATGGACAACATTGTGCTCTAGCCAATTTTTTTGCAATATGCTATATAACCACTAAAGCTCACTGACTCAATAAGTTGTAGAAGCACATGCATATACAGCATTGTTTCCAAACAATGCCACTTGCTGACCCTTTAACAAACCTACATATAAAAATGTTTAGTTTTTATTATATTTGAAAATGCAGACACTGAGTGATGCTAAGCCTTACTATTCGTTGCAACTTACATCATTGTGACACAAGTATCTGGATGTTTTAAGGCATGATAAAGCATGATGCTAGGCATCACTGTTGTAGGAGTGTTGTAGGGTATTGCAGGTCCATGGTGCAAGTGAAGGTAAGGTAGTTCAGTGGTGATAAGTGTTTTGTGAAAGTAAAATTCCACAATTAAAATTTTAGTGGTATTACCTATTGTGTCCATTAATTTTTTAGCATGTTTTGCCAATTAGTAATTTCTAAAGAATCGCCAATATGTTTTAGCCCACTAAACCACATTTACCAAACTTAATTAGATTCAAAGATATATTTACTTTGGTATGCATGCAGATATTAAATGTATACCTGCAATAGAAGTGTGGAGCTATAACAATCCAAAAATTTAAAAAATGTTCACATAATTTAGCAAATACACTGTGAACTTTTGAATGCCTGTGGCTGGCCATTTACTATACATAACTAATTACCTCACTATTTAGCAGTTTCTATGACTCTTCCAAGAAAATATGCATATATATTTTCAGTTACCTAGCTCCAAAAGTAGCTACGTTAGAAGCATAGAAATATTTTCTGAAATGTTTGAATGAATAATAAATGCCACATTGTGAACTGTGCAACTTCCTCTCCCCTCATGCAAATGTCATGATTCCTGGGACTATTGTAGGACCTCTTCCAAACAATAAGCGTGTCAATTTTCAGATCTCTGCCTGTAGGTTAAGACCCATTAATGAGTTTCAGAAAATTCAGAAAATGACATGAAGTTTCACAGAATGTCCCAAATTTCCACACAATTAGAATTTGCCAATTTTACACAGCCCTATGGGTGAGATACCATTCTCCTTTTGAGATTTTATCAACAGCAACCAGAAGGCATTGATGGTGGACATCTTCCTTTTTTATTATATTTAAACCTGTTGTATGCCAGCAGTTACAGATCTAGTTGTATTTCCTGTGCTGGATATGTTACTTGAATTTTATACTATGGGTCAGATATTCAAAAGAGTTGAGCCATGCACAATAGGGTTGCGCCTGCACAAGTCTGAATTTGTGCCATTCTGTGCTATTCAGCAGGAGGCAGTTGTGTCCCAGAAATCATGCTGAGCAACAGCGCAATGATAATGAAGGCATGCGCAATCAAAGGGGGAGGAACCATGCATAAATGGCGCAGTGTGATATTCAAAGAGTTGCACAATGAGCAACAGGGGAGCAAGTGGAAGTTGTGCCATAGCGGAAATGAGCCAAAATAAAAAGGAGCAAGGAAGAGGTGCAAGAACGCCACAGGAAAGCCACATGTGTCAGAGGCAGAGGCACAAGGGGGCCACATACATGAATTGCAAGGGCTATTCCAGCATCAACTGCCAGGTGGTGCACGATGCCAGGGGGCACATCATCAATGTCTGTGCCACGCATCCTGGGGGAGCACAAGATTCATTCATCTGGCACCATTCGGCACTGTGCCACAGATTTGAGAGTGGGAACATCCCTACTGGACACCTAGTGGGTGAGTATGCAAATGAAATGGACAAATCTAGGGCCTGGGGGGACATGGCCAGAGGTGCCATGGGTAGTGGCCTACATGGCTTGGGGCAGGGTGATGCTGATCACCAAACTAACCTCCACCCTCTACACACAGGTGACAGTGGATACTCACTCCGTCCCTGGCTGCTCACACCCTACCAGCGTCCCATGACCCCATCGCAGCAATGCTACAATGAGGCACACACCACCACACGCAGTGTCATCGAGCGGGTGTTCAGGATGCTGAAGGCACATTTCCATTGCCTGGATACCTCTGGCAGTGCCCTACAGTACAGCCCCTCAAAGGCCTGTGGGATATTCCTGGCCTGTTGCATCCTGCACAACATGGCCAATGAATGTGAGATAGCTGTACAGGTTGAAGAGGGGGGCAGCAATGGAGACGCCAGTGATGATGGTGATGGGCAGCCCCCCCTTGGCCGATGGGACCCCTGTCTGCTCCGGCTGGCACAGCTGCACTGGGACACCATCACAGAGGAGCACTTCAGCCAACCCAGGTAAGTCATGGGGCCATGTGCAACCACCAGTGGCCAAGGCACAACCCACAAACACACAGGAACCCACACTGGGGGTGCATGCCATCGAGGGAAGTGGCAGGTCACAGAGGCACACACACACAGCCAGGTATGGGTGAGGATGAACATGCAACACTGAAGGACACACATACACACACACACGCACACACTCAATGCAACAAACATGCACAGAGGCCAGAAGGCACACCGACCCAGAATGCACACCCTAGCAACACACATGTCCACAGGCCACCACAGCCACTGCCTGTCCATGTGCATGTGTCAGATGCTGGGCACCATTGCATTTTGGTGTACAGCACAATGCAGGCATCATCATGCACATGTAACTGCGGACAGCAGCTGGGAGGGTGTGCAGGTGGACTGTGTGTCTGCATGCAGGGCTGGGTACCCACCTGTGCACTGCCCACTGAAGCACACAATGCACAGAGGGCAGCACCAGACAGTAGCCATGCTGGGAGACAGGTCAGTCTCGCAACACAGTGCCATGGCCACCACGGATGTGTGGGTGGCCCCACCAAGACCAGCCAGCACTGGCAGGCTGACCACTGGCCTGATGGGGTGGCACCGATGATCCCCCAGGGGTTCCACTGCATAAACATGACCGTGTCTGTGCAGGGATCTGCAGCACACCAAACATGCCTGCACCAGGAGTGCTCAGGATGCCCACAGCTGAACCTGGCGTCAAGAGGGTGGGAGTCGCACAACACCAGGAACGGGTGGTGGAGAGTGCACTACGTGGTGTCCACAATGTATGGGCACCTGACTGTGTGCCCATTGTAGCCATGACAGCAATGAACGCCTATGCATGCCTGTCAATGGCAGTGGTCACATCCTCCCGCAAATGGTCCATCCATGCCAGGATCTCTTCGGTGTCCCTGCTGTGACGCTCCTCTGCCCACTCCAGAGCCACACACAGTTCTTCCACAGACGTCACAAGCCACATCTGCTGCTAGACTGATGCTCGCAGTAGGCAGGTGTGCTCATCCAAGAGGTCATCAGCCTCCTCGGCTTCCTGTCCCTCAGGGTGTGCAAGGTCCTGATGTTCAGGAACCCTTGAGGGTGGGTTCTGCACACCAGGACCAGGTCTGGGCATGTCCACAGGTGGTGCACAGACACCACCACTGAACCCTGTACTCCCAGGCCCCGTGGGTGACTGCTGATGCTGCCCCTCCAGCTGCCACACCCCAGGGCTCAGTGCTGCCACAGCAGTGGCTGCAACAGTCCCACTGTGACTGAGCAGACACCAGTGCTGCCCCCCTGGTGCTGACAGGCACAGTCTGGGACTATGCTGACATGCAGGCCCCCACGGCGGCAACAGCCACAGCCATGGAAGCAAATTTCCCTGCTGTGTGTCCATCCTGTGTCACATGTGTCACTGCCCATGACAGTCGTGTCATCATCACTGTTGCCAGACTTTGCCCTGGCCACAGCCACAGTGTGCTGGCATCCATGGATGCCAGCATGCTGGGACACAGGCAGGGCTTCCCCCACACCTGTCTCAATGACATCAGTGTGGACAGTCACGTCGCCCCACTGTCGAACAGATCCACACATACCTGTGGAGGTGGATGGTCCCACCTCCGACTCCGTCCAACTGTCTGCAGTGGACAGGCCCACCACTGCTCACCCATGCAGATGCTCAGGATCTGTAAGAGAAAACAAAGTCGCTTTACTGGGTGTGACCTACCTGGCCCCCCCGAGACAGACCATCACTTACCATGCAGAGATGGGCCACCACCCGTATGGAAGCCACCGCCCGGAACTCCCTCTATGGCACTTTGGTGCATGCTTGCAGCAAGCCTGTCCTCCTCTGGGGTGAGCTGTACCACCTCTGGCTGTCATCCACCTGTTGCAGCATGTGCCGCCCTGATGGCAGCCACCTTCTCCTTTACCCTCCTCCTGTCTGTACCCATCTTCTTCTTACACTCCTGCACGGAGTGCTGGTGGCTGCCATGCAGGTTCACGGCACATGCCACCTCCTCCCATGCAGCAGCACGGGCCTGAGTGGTGTCCTGCTGTCCACTGAGAAGTGGCTCCTGAGCCAGGTAGGCCTTGAAAAGGGCCTCGGTTTTGGCCTTAGTGAAATTCAGCCTCCTTCTCCTCCCACCTCTGTTGTCCTCCTCTCCAAGAACGTGCCCAGTCATTATGTAGCCTGTAAGAATGGCAGTTGTTACTTGTGACTGTGCAGTCCCATGCATGTCCCTGAATCCACAGTCCACACTCCCACACAGCATGCAACTCACCAATAAACTGCAGTAACCGATTATGGCCACATGCATTGTCGCACCTTTATAGAGTAATCCATGCAAATGAGGTGAGGAGCAACTTTAATTAGATGCAAATTGCAGTGCTGCACCATTGAATAGCTGATCGGATGATTTGCATATGATGGCTGAATATTGCGCTGTTGCACTTTGCGCAATTGTGTTGAATGTGCTGAGCCAATGGCGCAGTTCTGTGGCATGCATAGTACACCTCACTGCGCATGCCCAGGTTGCTGATGCAGGCATCTGCCGCACTGATGATGTGCTGTGTGTGGTAGGCAATTCAGGGCATGGCCACCATTGTGCTAGTGGCACTATAGCGAGGGTCACTACATGGCGCTGTGGCAATGGGCCTTTATAGGCGCAATGGTCCAACTGCCCGATAGTCCACTGTGGCACTGGCACACAGGCAGCCAATTGCGCTACACGCATTGTCATCCAATGGCGCTGTGCGTGGCCTTGTGCCAGGGACCCTTGACCCTGCGCCCGACCTTTGCCCCCTTGGCACCATGCGTCAGGCATAGGTGCACCTCTATCTCACTGTTCAGTAACAGCATGATAGGGAATGGTAGTGCTGTACCACGCAGCATCTGTGCATGGGGTACCGCGCTGCAGAGCACCATATTGCCTACTACAGCTAACGCTATGGCACGGAGAAGGGCTGCTCCCTGGACTGCCATTGAATAGGCTAATCTGGGGCCACAGTCAAGCCACACCATGGGCCTCTCTTTGGGGAGGCCCCCTTGGATAGGGCAAGGTCCCATGTGTGGCATGAGGTGGCCACAGCCCTTGAGGAGGTGACAGGCAGGGGCAGAACAGCAGAGTAGTGCAGGCACCAATACGGTGACCTGCAGAGGAGGGAGCCGGAGCTACTGGCCAGACTGAGGTCAATGGCCAGGAGGGGCATGGTACCACGTCCAGGTAGGGGTTCCATCAACACAATGTTATCGTACATATGAGTCACATTGTTGTTTGTGTCCAGCACATAGGGAGGGACCGATGGGGTTGGCCGTGGCGGTGTTCACAGGGTGTGGGTGGTGGGTCTGGCTGGGTGGGGGGGCACACTCCTTGGGGCAGGGGAACTTTGCTTCAGGAATGCACTGATGTTCTTTTCTCCTTTTTGTCCTCACAGGCCCGGACGAAGTGCGCCGACTGCATGTGGAGCAGAGGGTGGTGGAAGCCACAGTCAGGCAGGCCGAGGATCAACAACGGCCACCTGACCAGCCGATGAGGGTGAGTGACAGACATCCATGATTAAAACTGCATGCTGTGTGACAAGGTGGGCAGCGGGGCATGGCCACCATTCATTGACATCACTGCTATGCACGCCACTGGTTACGGTCAACACTGTCCAGTGGCAATGCATGTCTGGGTGTGCATCACTGGTGGTGCACACGTGCACCAGGTGCATGGCTGTGCCACTGCCTTTGCACCACATAGCCATGTCACTAGACAGCCACGGTGGTGCTGTGCATGACTTGGCTGGTGGGTGTGTGCAGCATTCAGCATGGCTGTATGCGCCTGGGTGGGCAGGTCCTGTGGACGTGATCACTGCAGCTGGTCATGCACCATCACAGTGGTATGTCCCATGGCCGTATGCCATGCACAGTGGGCGGGCTGTATGGGGTTGTGCATTCACACCTGTTGACTGTGCTCCTTGTCCTAGGTGCGAGACATCTGAGGGATATCAGGGACACCCTGTGGGAGCTCCTCACCCTGGCATGGGAGACGGTGATGATCCTTAGATGAATTGATGAGTCAGGGGTCCTTTGGAGGCACAGAGCGAGGGGGAGCCAGAGTCTGGACTAGTGTGGGAGACAATAGTCCCTTGATCCCTGACACCTCCAATCCCCCCTGGACCCACCCTCACACCCCTCCTATCTCATCCCATTTGTCCACCCCTTCCCCCTGCCCACCCCCACCTTTTTTGTGTCCCCCCAAAAAACTGTATATAGTTGTTGTTCATGTAAATAGTTGATTTCTTTATTTTTATAATACATATTACTTTTCTATGAATACTGTGGTGGTCTCTGATTTGCAGCGGGCTATAGGTGCTCAGCTGCAGTGGTGTGCATGGCATCAGGGGTGGTGCAGTCATAGGTATGTGTGTGTGTGTCCGTGTGGAGGTGTCTATGGTGTGGGGGTAGATATCAGTCAGTGTCTGTGTTGTGTGTGTTGTTCCCCGTGCACTGGATGACTGTGTGCGTGGTCCATGGCACGTGCTCTGTGTCCATGGTGCACCCATCAGCCCATCCATGGCCTGTGCAGCTGACACACATGCCTGTTTGTGACCTGCATGATCTGCTGGCATGTCAGTGGTGCATTCCCTGCAGGTCGGACACTGCACTGTACCCGTCGCTTTGCTGGGTTGCCCATGTCACTGGTGTGGTGTATGCCTGGCTCAGGTGGCACTGTGGGCAACATTGTCCCACCTCCATGCTGTGGCTTGTGTGTGTTGCAGGGGATGTGCCCCACTGTCTGTGGTTTGTGCTCCGGGTGACACATGGTGGGGTATTGATCCATGGTGCCTGGTGCCTGCGCAGGGTGGTTGGCACTCCAGTGCCATGGTGGACTGCAGGTTGTGTGTAAACAGCTTACATAGGCCCACAATGGGGGCTTGGTGGCCCCACCACTGTGTCCCTGTGTTGTTGTGCCCTTGGGTATGGGTGGATGTCTGTCCAGACACTGTGTGGCATCTGGTGTGGTGCATGCTTCCACGCACCACTGTGGGTGTCTTTGCTGGCTGTTGTGCCCAGTGGTGGGTCGGGGTGTGTTAGTGGAATACTGTGCGGAGTGCTGTACCACTGGGGGAGGTGTCAACTACACGACTGTCCAAAATGAGGTTACTCTTGTGCAAACGCGTGGTCAGTCTCTCAGCAATACCTTGGGGGACTGTGCGTGGTGGCACTTTGTCTGCCATTGTTTCATTGCCATGTGCTGCAACCTGCTGATGGGTGCTCATGGTGGGGCTGGCTTGCATGGTTCTGTGGTGCACAGGGTTGCATTGACACTGTGGGGGTGGTGGCATGCAAGGGGATTCCTGCAGTGGTGGTCACTGCTCATGGGGGGTGTCTGGGGGTCATGGTGCAGGGTGTGCTGTGCACTGGGGGGGATGGTGTGGCACAGGGCCTTGTGTGCCAGTCACAGCTTGCTGGTTGGTGTGATGGGGCACCATGGCCAGGCTGTGGGTTGGTTGCTTGTCTCCATGGACTAGTGGTTATTCCAGCCTTCCCCTGGTTGTGCAGTGCTTGGGGTGTTGGGGGGGCAATGTATGTTCTGCTGTGTGTTCCTGTGCCCATCTGTGGCATGGGTGGTGGGCCCCTACTTCCCTGATTGTGCAGTTACATTGCTCTGCAGCTGGGAGGCTCCCTGCTTGTGCTATGGTGCCTCTGGACTGCTCAGCTGAACATCCCTTGTTGCTCTATAGCGCATCATATCTGCTTAGCTTCCCCATTCTAGTTGCGCTATGGCACAGGTTGTGCGATATTCAGACGTTGGCTGTAGGCTCAATTTGGCCTGCTGCTTTTTTGAATATCGTGTCTGTTGCACATGGGCAAAATACATTTGCACTTGTTCCTGCTATTGCACACTTTCTGGGTGCAGTTTGAATATCTGGGCCTATTTATCTTAGTCCTTTGATCATTGAAAACTGTAACTGCTGTTATGGTGAATGACACATTTTATTTATTTATTTATTTATTTAGCTTTTCTTAACCAGGTAATTACACTAGACAAAACATATGCCTGTTTTCAGGTATGACCCAGTACAGTACAGGAAATTAAAAAACATACACAGTACAAATTGAAGCAAGTAAGGCAGACACACTGAAGTCAGGAAAACATAACACACATAGTGGCATAGCTCAGGTTATAACAGTGGACACCATCAAATGTAAAAAAATACAGAGTTTCTAAAGCAATATTTCTAGCAATATATACAGATATATACATAATTTACACACTTTACACAGGGCCACACCCAGGCGGGCAGGCAACAACAGCAGGGCCGGAGCAAAGTACAGGAGATGATGTGTTCAAGTACTGTGCAGGGATCAGGGTATGCAGGGAGGTTTGTGACAGTCTCATACTGAGGAGAGCTTCAAGTGCTTCCACAGGGAGGTTTGTATGCATGCCTGGGAAGGGGAGGACCGGACCTGGACAGAAAAGGAGTTCCATAATTATTGGTATCTATAAATCTCTGTAGATATGCAAGTTTCTTTTTTTTCTTTTTATTTTCCAACTCTGTTAACAACTTAGAATTTGGGAATGGACTATACTTTTGATGTGTAGAAGCCCACAGAACCTCTCCTCTGTAGGGGCAGCCACTGGCCAAATAAAGGACAGTCTCTGAACTCCCATGCCTCTGTTACACCCAGAGTTTTCTCCCTCCATGAAGGCATCCCCTTTAGTCTGTATGGGACATTCCTCACTGGAATTCATATCCCACATTAGCTACTGAACATCATAATTCGTCATAGTAATGGATGCGGTACCACAAGCATAGTGCAGTATTATGACTTCAAGTGTATGTTAATACTGATGTGGAGATCACTCTGAGAGTTGTAACAGTGGTCTTGTGTATTCAAATAAAAAAATATTGTGAGCAAAATGAAGACATTTCCTTTTAAAAAATGCAAGAACTATGTAATAATTTATTCAAGATTAGTGCTTGCGTACATGCCCTCCTCTAAAGCCATAGGTTTGTAGGTTCTACCCCACATTGGGATGTAAAACCATTACTGTAGTTCAGTAACCCTGTACACAATTCATCTTGCATCTAAGGATCTTGGAAAGAAAGTTGTCTTGCATGAAGCAAGGAATTTTTCTTGCATGAATGTTTCATATAAGAAAAACATCACAATTCTAACATATTCCTTGCATATGAGTCTTACATAAAAACATGCATGTAGCTTGCATATGCCAACACACATCCTGTTGTGTGTTTACCAGTCAACATATTTCCAAAGTTCCTGCCTTTTTTGGTGTATATTGTGGCCTTGGTGTCTGGGCTAGGAAGGAGAGTGGGGTTGTTTTTTGGCATGGTACCAAAAAGCCCATAATTTCTTTGCATAGGAAGGCAGGGGAGAGGGACCAAATAGAGTTAACCAGGTCTTGACTACTGTTGTCCCACCTTAACCCTAAAATCCTGGCTTGTGGTCAATTAACTAATTGTATTTTGGGAGCTAAGGATAGGTGTGCTCAGTAAAGGGAGCTTAAATGATTGTGGAAATTCCAGGCATGCAGTCAGGAACTGGAAGCTGTTTTTGAAATGTGCATTTGAAAGAAGATGGGGCAAGGATGTGGAGGATTGGAAATGGCTGTGGTTGGGGAAATGTGGTCAATTGTCTCACTCGTGCCACTAGGGGAGTGCTGGGTTATTTTTTTGTAGTTTGTCTTTGTGAACTGAAAACTATATGGACCATAACTAACACTGCCTGGTTTAAAGTTTTGTGCTTCCAAGGTCAAACTTTAGGAGGTCCACACAGCATTACGACAGACAAACTGAAATAAAAGTACTCTAGCTGAAAGCATGACAACACTGCAGTCTTTTTTATTCTCTCACTACCTCTGTTTTTGTTCACTGTGCTCCCAGCCAGCCAGCAAGTGTATAAACCCTAGTGGGCATGTGGCTAACAGCTTCATAGAAGTTACCACTGGTAGCAAAATATATTAAGCTGTTATATTGCTACTACTATTAGGATGCCACATTTGTATTTGATACTTTTTATGGTCATAATATTGCTATTTGAAGCAAACAGATATGTTTTCCCTTTGTTGTCAATTGACAATAAAGTACTAAAATGATTTTTCACCTCTTCTCCCTACCCAAGCCCTGGAACACTGCAACTGTATTATGCATTGCAATAATCCAATAATTATGTAGCAGCATTTGTGTCTAGAGTAGATATGGGGACATAGCCAGCATAAACATGCTTCCTCCTAGGCATTGAGTGCTTCTGGGAATCATACTTATCTTCAACCAGTCCAGGGTCTGTATACTTATATTTATAACCTGCACTATGTCTCCCAAAAGAAAGTACAAAACAAATGAGATTGTGTCATCAGGCCTGCTGCTTCCAGGTTCCTTTCTGTTTTTTCATGTCAGCCTCCAATTTGAGGACTGTCTTCTTCTATGTTGACAAACTGTTTGAATTCCCATTATAAACAAACTCTGGTCAGAGCCACTATGACTGCTAATGCATTACATTGATAAGGGTGTTTCATGGGCTAAAACATACAGATGAAGTGCTGTTATCAGCTGTGTGTATAAATTTAATTTTTGGTAAAGGTAGCTCATTTATCAGGTTGATCTGGTATTTTCAATGTGCTTAAAATGTGAGTGGAGAGTGGGCGTTGTACTTTATGGGGAAGAAGAGGGAACTCTGCACCAAGCCCTTTAAGCAATGGTAGAAAGAATGGTACAGAGAGGACAGGTAGGACTACACTGGGGACTGTGGACCAACCTGGAAAAATAAGAACCTATACCAAGGTAATGGCCTGCTTCCTTCCAGGAGGCAACCACAGTCCTCAGTGGATGATTCAAATGTTACTTTGATTGACCATTAAAGAAGCTGAGGGCAGGTGACAGAAGAAATATGGGATGCAGAAAGCGGGCCAACACAGGATGAGATACAGAGTAGGGAGATCCCAAAGGGGAGCAAGTTGAACCAGAATGTAAGTTATTCAAGGAAGCAGAGGTTTAGCAAAGAAAGGAAGTGAGAAAGGAGCAATCAATGGGGAAAGATGTGGAAGGGGGAACAGTTGGAAAAAAGATTTGCAGCAAGAACAAAAGTGAGGGCTGACAAATGGTGCAAGGCCTGCATCAGAAGCCCTTTGGGTAGAGACTGAAAGAGTTCAGTATGTACAGTGGTAGCCACAGACATTGCCAGTTATTTCCAGATATTTTGCAACATTTCTAAATAGTTTCTCTCTGCTGCCCCTACTGCAGAATTGAAGAAAGCACTAGATATATCTGGAAATATCACAAAAATTTTGGGAAATAGCTGGCAGTGTCTGTGGCTGCTACTGTACACCCTGTAGGACAGGAAGGAGAGTGGGGATATTAGGGAGACCTTTAAATACAGGAGGAAGAGATGTTTTAGAAAAAAGGGTGCTGCAGAACAAGGGGTTATAATATGAAGCTGGAAGGAGATAGACTCAGGAGAGATGTGAGGGAGTTCTTCTTCATAGAAAGGGTGGTGGATTTATGGAATAGACATCCATTGGAGACAGTGGGGGTGAAACCAGCTTTGGGTTTCAAAAATGCCTGGAACAGGAACAAAGGAATCTTAGGAGGAAGGAAGGGGTGGAAGAGATAATGTTGTAGATCAAGTTGGGTCTGCAATAAAAGTGATCATAATTAAAAATAGGCAGAACAGATGGGCCCAGCAGTCTTAACCACCCCCGGGAGATTGTTGTCTATTCACCACTCCCTGTGTTTTCATGACCAAATTCCGCCCAGTAGGGAAAAGGTTTAATTCTTCTCAGCACTCAGGTGGAGTGTCATGTGGGTCAGGAGGTCACCATGGGTGCATAGGGAGATAATGCCCATTAATTTAGTTGAGAGGGGGAGTTCCAGTTGGAAGAGTGAAACTCAAGGGAGTGAGAGTGATTTGGGGTTGGCTGGGATCGATTGTCCACTCTGGTCCCTGGCTGGTGGCACTTGGGGAGATACAGAGGAAGAAGTAGGAGCCCGTAGCTGCAAGCTGCAGAGTAAAGTGGTAGTTATAGAAAAGTTGACCACTACTATGGTATTTTCCGGCAACAGTGGAAAAAAAAATACAGTGGATTTACTGCTACTGCTGAAAAATATCCCAGATATAACTCAATGTGATCTATGTGTGAATATGCTTAATGAATTTAGGATCCCTGTTGTTTCTTCAAGTTCCATGTGGACATTCCACTATTGAAAGGAACTGTTTAATATGCTTTAATCTATTGTTTTCATCCAGCAGCAACAAAGAAAAGAAACCCTGTGTGTGACATCTGGGCCTGGGTAACATGGCCACTAGAAATGTTTCTGCTGCAGTGTGCACCCCCTCCCCACAACCATATTCCATCCATACCCCTAGACATGAGGAGGGAGGAAGGGCTAAATTTCTATGTACGACAGGTTATGTGATTCAAAGGGATAAGGCACACAGCTATTACAGTTTTGCTTGTGTGCAGTTGGTTTACAGAGCAAGTTTAGATAGAGATGCGTGAGGTGGTTGTTTGAGGGTGGGGTAAGGAGATGTGGGTTTGAGGATCAAACAGAGCTAAAAACAAAACAAATGAAATAACTGTGCCATATAGCACTATGCACTCCATTAAGCCCAGCAGTGATGAGCATTACATACATATTCTGTAGGCTACAGAAGTCGGTGAGTTCAGAAATACATATTATTTTATCTATGCCATCAGCCTCCATTCAGTGCAGTTAGCAAGGTTTCTTGGTAAAAGACTGGGAAATAATGTATAAGTTTAAGGTGATAAAAGAATCAAGTAATTTATTATATTTCATTAGCTTTACTTTTCAGCATTTTCCTGCATAAATCTGCTTCTGAGATGGAGAGAGCAAGAGAGAGAGGAGGTATGGTTTATCATTCAGTCTTGGAATGGTCCTGAAAGAGTTAACAAATCCTACGGACAGCAATAAATCATTGTACACACACACACAGATGTGTAATCTGAATCTGTGGTGCAGCTATGCAGCTTAATTACAAACTCAGTTTTAACCAACAGGGCATTGTTTAGATAAAAATGTGTTAAAAATGGTTTTGGTGTTGCGAGAGAGAAAGAGAGAGAGACAGAGACATAGGAGGAAAGGTGGAGCGTTGTTTATCATTCAATCTTAGACTGGTCCTGAAAGGGTTAACAAACCCTACAGACAGCAGTAAATCATAAGAGAGAGACAGAGAGAGAAAGAGAGAGAAAGATAGGTGTAATTTTAATCTCTGCTCTAGCAATGCAATCTTATTACAATATCAGTTTTGACCAATGGGGCATTGTTTAGATAAAAATGTGTAAAAAGAAGAGTTTAGGTGTTCTGTAAGACTAAACGATGAAGACAGCAGAGATCAGAGAGCAATGCTGTTTACACTGCTTATCCACTGATTGTAATTTGAGCTGACATAAGAATGCTGCATGTTGGAAAGGTATTCTCCCGCCCCCTCAAAGGATTGATTTCAGATAGTGGAGGGAACATAAATCTCTAAAATTGTGCTTTGATGGGATTCTGAAGTAATAATAATTAATAATAATAAGTACCCCTTTTAATGGCTGCAGAGTGGAACTCTACAGACATCTTGCTATCATATTAGTAAAAAAATGGAACTCATCTGATTCTGAAGAGATTTCATACCACTGGAGCTGGATTACAATTACTCTGCTAGAGCAGCCTGCAATGTCCCTACATCACACAATTTTTTCTTTGTCTGGGAAAAAAGAAAGAAATAAAAAAAACAAACCTGCTCCCTTACTCACTCTAAGCACCATTTTAAGCAGACAATCAACTCTTCTCCTCCACTTCTGGCATTTCTGTTCCACACCGTGGCAGCTGGAGAGCTGCTTTGGTTGTGGTAGGGTCCAAAGTGAGGCGGGTGTTCCAGGGTGAGTCCTTTGGTGTTAATGTTGGATACTCTGGTTAGAACTAATTCAGTATCTACAAGGTTTTTTATCAACCCATTGAATGCTGCACTAAAGTAAGGAATTTGTTTTCCCTAAAAGTCAATGCTCCTTTTCGCTCAATTCGACTGGTTGTGAAGATGATCCTGATCGGCTTTGTTGAAGAACACTGTCCAGCGTTTGCTCTCTCATGGTGGTGAGAGCCCATGAGAGGTCTGAACTTTTGTACTGTGCTGTTTTGCAAATTTGAATTTGGATCTATCTACTGCAGTCTTTAACTTTTATCAAGGGACTTTGGCCTGTATTTACTTCCCTGTGGTGGTGAGAGCCCATGGGTGGATTGAATTCTGGTAGGGTGCCCTTTTATAAATTTGACTTTTAGTTTTAATTTGTGTTATTACCTCTGTTGGACCCTAGGAGTAAGTAGCCGTGGGTCTATAAATGGACAATTTGGCCGTAGAAGGTGGGAGCTCCATGGACTAAAACTACTATTCGAAGTTTTATGGACTGAGCTCTGTCATTATTCATTTGTTGTTTTTTTAATATAATTAGTAGTTTATTAAGTCATTATTATATCTATTGATGTACTGATTTAGGGGTAATTGTGATTAGTTATTTATTGTTTATTTTTGTTAACTACTACTGGGAGAGTAGATGTTTATTGTTTTTGCTCCAAGTTAGTGGATCATGATATATATTACTATCCCACCCCCCAGGTCATGCACTATTCATCCTCCGCTCTTCATGCCCTCAACCCCTTCTTTTCCCCCCCTCTGTTACCCTTCTCCATCTATCAATGCTGCCAGGCTTTGGGAATTGTCCACAGGAGGCTGGGGAGGGGCAGGGGGTATGAACAGCGGAGGATGGATGAGGGGGGTGCTCGCATCAGAGTGGTTAAGCCTAGAAGATGCCCTGGGGCAAAATGGAGTGCAGAACATGGGCCTTCCTGTCTGGTCTCCATACCCAAGGGCACCACCACTATAAATGGTGGGCAGGTGGTTGGGGCATCCCAGGAGTTCTATAAAACTCAGGTGGTGTAAAGCAGTGCCAGGTCAATTGTGAACAAGACTGCTATTGTTGCAGACTTGGTGGGTACTGCGGACCTGGCTTGCATCACCGAAACCTGGCTGAATGGTAATACTAGCCTCGTACTTGAGGCAGCAGTTCCGGACAGGTATTCAGTGATACACTGCCAAAGAGTGGATCGCAGGGTTGGGGGGGTTGCAGTCTGTTTTAAGACTGAATTGGATCTCACTAGTGTCCCAGTTGAGGAGACCAGATCATTTGAATGTGTTGTAGTGGTAGATGGGGGTTATAGGATAGCTCTCATTTATCATCCCCCCCAGAGACGAGAAACTATTCCTTAAGGAAGTGGCAGACTTCGTCGTCAACCTGGTGTTCGATGATGAACTCTCGCAATTTGGACAGCACTTCCTCCAATTGATGTACCCATTGGGCCTCTCACAGGTGGTTACCTCTGTCACTCACAAACATGGCCATTCCCTTGACCTGGTCTTCCTTCCGGGGATGGAAGCCTCTGACGTGGGGATGGAACCTGTTGGATGGTCTGACCATTACACTGTGAGATTCAATTTTTGCACCCCTCTGCATAGGCCAACCCCTGTGGAGATGGTCAAGTACTGCCCTTTACGGGATGTGAGTCCCGATGGTCTAACTGTGGTGCTTGATCTTTCAGAATTTCCTGTGATGAGCTTGGATCCAGAGGCTCTGGTTTTGGCTTATAACAAGGCCATTATCTCTGCACTGGATTCCATTGCTCCAATCCGTGTTCGCCCTCTCTCCCTTCACCCTCGGTCACCATGGTTTGATGGGGACTTGAGGGAGATGCGGCGACTAGGACGCAGGTTAGACAGGTGCTAGCGGAAATCCAGCTTAGATGCCTACCATCTTAGACTCCTAGAGCACTATCAACTCTGTCAGTCAGCAATTACTCATAAGAAGGCAGTATTCCTGTCAGAAGAAATTGCTGCTGCACAGAACCGACTGGCCCAGCTCTTTCAAACCGTAGACAGGCTGTGCAACCCAGCCTGTCTACAGGTTCATAGAGCCTTTTCACAATTGCAGTGTTAAGAGCTTGCTCGGTTCTTTGCAGATAAGGTGGACGACATCAGGGCAGAGATCCGTACAGCTCTCTCTGTGGGAATTGCCGTAGACCAGCCCCTGGTTGCAATACCTCAGTTTTCCTGGAGTTCCTTCGAAAGGACGGAAACCGAAGATGTTATGAAGATTGTCCAGGGTATGCGCACTACATGCTGTAGTTTAGACCAGGGTCCTACAGCCTTGATCTTGGGCTGTGGGGAGGTTATCATCCAGGTTCTGGTGAGGATAGTCTGGTGCTCCTTAGACTCTGGTGAATATCCCCACTCCCTGAAGGAGGCAGTGGTGTCACCAGTATTGAAGAAAGTAGTGGCTGCCCAGTTGGACAACCATTTGACCATCCATAACATCTACAATCCTCTTCAATTGGGGTTTCAAAAGAGGCACAGCACTGAGACTGTGCTGGTTCGGGTGCTCAATGATCTCTTGATGGCAACAGACCAGCAAAAAATGGTCCATTTTGGTCCCGTTGGATCTGTCAGCAGCATTTGACACCGTAGACCATGGGGTGTTGCTTGAGCACCTGAGATGCATCTGTGGGCTGTCAGGTTTGGTTCACAGATGGTTTACCTCTTTTCTCACAGGTAGAACTCAGAGGGTGGTGTCGGGGGTATTTTCCTCTGATCCTACCTCTCTGTCATATGGGGTGCCTCAGGGCTCTGTGCTGCCTCCCATGTTGTTTGCGGTGCACATGCTTCCCCTCGGAGACATTGTAAGATGAAATGGGCTGAAGTTTCATTGCTATGCCGATGATATCCAGCTCTGTCTGTCTTTTGCACATGACCAGAATGGAGCACTCTCGGTGTTTAACAACTGCCTCAGTTAGATCCAAGGTTGGATGAGGTCCAGCTGGCTGAAGTTGAATTCTGGGAAGATGGAGGTGATGGTCGTGGATCCTGATCACCAGATAGGAGGGTAGGGAGCAAATCATCCCTCAGGTTTATTCTTGGGGGATGTCAAGCTCCCTATCTCTGAACAGGTGCACGACCTAGGGGTGATTCTTGATGATCGGTTGACATTACGTGCTCAGGTGTTGGCTGGCTTTAAGGTATCCTTTTACCATCTGAGGAACATCGCTAGGATCAAGCACCTTGTTCCGTCTGGCGACCTACCTACACTGATCCACGTCTTTGTGACCTTGTGTTTGGATTATTGCAACTCCCTCTACCTTGGGCTTCCAGGGGTTGATATCTACCGCTTGCAGCTGGTGCAGAACTCAGCAGCCCGGTTGTTAATGGGGATTCCTCATTCTTCCCATATTACACTGGCACTGCCGGATCTGCACTGACTGCTGGTTCAGTGGTGGATCACCTTTAAAGTTGATTTACTGACATATAAAGCCTTACACGGTTTGGGCCCTGACTACCTGAAAGAGCTTCTGGTCCCTTACCTTCTGGAGCTACCGCTCTGCTCAGCCAACGAGGGGTTGCTAGAGATTCTGAGGGTAGCTTTAAAATCTTCTGGTGCCCGAGCTTTTATGTTCATGGCGCTGACCCTCTGGAATTCTGTACCCCTTTGGATTAGAGAGTGCATGACTGTGGGGGGTTTTAAACAAGTATTGAAGTCTTTCCTATGGAAGAAGGCATATGGGGATGGTACCGACATGGACTGATATTATTGATTTTAGTGTTTTTATGATGTTTTATTATGATGTTATTTTAAATGTACTGCGCCTTGATTTTTGAAAGGCGTACTATAAATAAAGATTATTATTATTATTATTATTACCTCAGCGTGCTACATTGAGTACAGAGACAAAGTTCACTTTTAACTTTTGAAGTCAGCTGGCTGGTTGATGGTTGAATTTCAACAATTAGTAACCTTTTTTCCTGATTCACTAATTGAGACATGAAAGAAGTAAGAACTTTCTGGACAATCTGTTGACAGGGTCTGCCATATGACCTCTGTTCATAAATAACATAGAGTCAGATTGGTCAGCTTGTTCCAGGGTTATGGAGACTGAAGAGTCATCTTTGTTCTTAGAAGCAAATATACCTTGTCTGTGTGTCACTGTGTAAAATATCAAGTGAGTTTTTTTTACTGTATTAATGTCTATATAGAGTAACAGTAAGTAGCAAAATACAGTCTTTAGAGGTAGCACCCTGCATACTGTTTTGAAGCTGGGTCTTCAGTGAGTGGTTTGTGCTTTAAGTAAAACACCCTAGTTTCACCAAATAATGTCAACAGTAACTGTTGCACAAACAGCATCTGGACAGCTAACCTGGGCCGCTGTTGAATGTGTTCTTATAGGACTTTGCCTTACAGAAGCTGAGCAGCAAGATTCCCTCAAAACTTGCCAGAGTCCATTTCCTACTTTGAAACTCTGAGGCTTCTTGTATCAAAAGGTAGCTAATCAATTCCATGTACTATACCTTTTACCTACATGAAATGCAGGGATGATAAGAAAAATCTGTCACTTAATATAAACACAGAAAAACACAGTTGGGCATATATAACTGAATGCTATGTTTTCAAAGTTAATTACGAAACTTCACAGTACAAGTTACAAGTGCTTTATTGCTATCTGCTGTAATTTGTTAGCTCTCTGAGTTGACCCCTTCACTCCTGAACTTACCTTTATGGCCCTTAAAAGATTATTCATTCTTATCTTGGTTCACTGCTGTTTACTGCATTTTTGAATCCTCTAGACTCAGCAAATTAGGACCCTACAGTACAATTGTATAGGCAGCTAAAAAAGGGGTTAGGTTTGAAAAGCCACCGGTTCATCTCTTACAGCACTGCTATTAGGATACATGGAGGTAATTTTTTAGGTTACAATGCATTCATGCCATAATGCTTGATACAGGTTAAGCAATTTATTTAACCACTAAACATTTTTGTTCATTGTCTGTTCCAGGGATTATTAGTGCAGTCAATGAAAGTTTACTTCTACCTTTCTGAGTCATAAACTACACGCAGTAATATATTTTTTCTGAGCCTTGCAAAGATGCAGATTACTATTACTATTTTGCACTATTATTGTACTTTTGCAAACCTCTATGAATGTTTGGGATTAATAGAAAGAACATTTAAAAATTGGCTCTTTAAACTATTACTTATCGGACTGTGTCTACTGATTTTTTTCTTGGATGCTTTTTATTTTGCAGGTTATTCTTGAACAAGCTGCAAACCATCATAGAATGCTGTACACAAATACAAATTGGAGTCCTTCACAATAAAATAAAATTCTCAAGAGGAAATTATTTAAAAAAAAATTAAGGGGGAATTGTTAACTATTTTAAAGCTGGCAGTGAAGAACTCTCATGTGAGTAAGGGGCTTCCTGTTTTGCCATTTTATATGAGAGAAAGACTTGGCAGGATTCATGACGCTTTTGAAAGACCCGCAGCTGCAAGTAAACCGCTGCACATGTGGGTTGCCACTTGCGGAGCTGCAGGTTACCTGCAGCGGCTGGTATTCACAAAGGTGGAAGCGGATCATGACCAGCTCCACGGGTTACAGCCGCATGTGGGTGGTGTCACCAGGGTGATGGTCGCAGCTCCGGAAATGGGCTACGGCTGGTGGAAGCAGCCATAACACCCTCTGCAACTGCTGCAGCTGTGAATTGCAACAGCTGCAACTGCTGGCAATTACAGTCGACTTCAGCAGTTGCAAAGTGAGACTTAGAAATGTAATGTTTGTGAATCCTACCCACATTCTTTTAGATGAAGTGAAAATCCTGTGCACATACCCCCAAACCTTTCTTAAATTTCATCATTTGAGGGATCATTTAAATGTGTAAACTACACAATGCCTACAATTGATTGATCTTGAGCAAGTTTGCACTAAGTATTTCACTTAGTAAAAAATGGGCACTCACCAACCAATGTAAACATCACACAGGCTCCAAAAGTCCATAAAGTTTAAATTTCATTCCAAAACACCACATGAAAACTGCACACTTGACATGTTTCAGACACAGCCCTTTATGAAAAGCATTTTTGATAAAGGACTGTGTCTAAAACGAGTCTGGTGTGCAGTTTTCATGTTTATTTTGGAACACAATTTCAGCTTTATAGATTTCTGGAGCCTGTGTGATGTTTACATTGGTTGGTGAGTGCCCATTTATTACTAAGTGAATTTCTGATCTGAATGGTGCACCATCTCACCATTCATACTGGTGCCTAGTGTAGCCTTTTCCTGCTTTTTTCTTGTTTGCACTAAGTATCCCTACTGATGCCCACATAAATAACCATACACAAAAAGGCATCCACTGTCTACAGGGTAAAGAATGTCCATTGTGAAAGTTGTGCTGCATAACATTATGTAGATATTGCAGTTCCAGAGGTTAGTGGTCTCACTTTGGCTGTATGACAGCTACCATGCTGGAACTGTGGCTGTAATCACATCATTGGGTGTGCCTGCATCATGCCAATAAGCCCCCCTCAGCATATTCATACTTTAAGGCCTGTTGTGGGCAGACTATTTAGTTGTTCCCTTGCTGGTTTTCTCTGGTGGTCCTGTGCTTTCCAACCCATTTCTGCTGTTCAAACTGACTCCCTGGCATCCAGAGGATCCTCCTCTCTAGCCCCGTCCCTGAATGTTTTGGTGATGACTAACCATTTTTTTCTGCCAGAATAAACATTTTGTGTTCAAGGCAGCAACCCTTGAAGAATTACTTACAGTACTTCACTGTGCCTTGCAACTGGGGAGGGGGGGGTGATGCAGGGGAGATGCTGTGCCACCTCCATTCATACTGGTGCCTTCATTAGTGAGGACACCCCCACCAGTTTCCCTGTGCTAGCAGACTGATGTGTTCCAGCACTGTGAGGTACTAGGGCCCCCTCTGTATATAGCACAAAGGGTACAAAGTAGAACTGTGCAGCAACTGATAGTGTCAATTAGTGGCTGAGAAAGGCGCCTACAGTATGCTTCTGCAGTTTTATGTTTTTCCTCTTGATTAAACATGCATGTGGTGACTGTGACTGACTTTTTTTCTGTGAGAGGCCCTCTGGACCTGCTGCAGTTCATTGCACTAGGATCCAGAATGAGCTGATACCCCTCATAATTAGTTTTTCAGTTCCAAGAGTTTTTTTCTTAAACTTATTTTTCTGTGAGGTCAAGAATGAGGGGATCAGATTTATAAGAGGCCCCAATAGATATGCAAGAAGCTTAGTCTTTTTTTTATTTTTGTTGACTGGATCATATTTGTTTGTATTTACTGTATTTATATGTTCTTTTGGAAAGGCTGGGATGTATTTTCAGCTGCAATCCAGTGGACTGGGGTAATTGACTTGCTGGGGGTGATACAGTAAGTAAGTGGCAGCTGTGGGATTAAAACCTGAGTCTTCTGGTGACACCGTACATTAAAGTCCTGTCTCTAGTAGAACTGGTCCATATTAATACTGCTTGGCCATAGATGCTGATTAAAGAGCAACTCTATCATAACTTTATTGCTTTCTAAGTATTTTTTTTCTTCCTCTTCTTTTGGTCTACTAAATATTGTAGATTATGCATCATCTATTCCACTGAAATTAGGTGAATCTAATGGCCACCAAAACTAAAGCTTTTGAGAATAGAAGTCGGTGCAATAATTTGCTCATAGTTATGGTTCCAGAAGGAGTGGAGGGCTCCAATATGTGTGAATTCTTGTGAAATATGATCTCCAAAATGTTGAACTACCACTGGGCAGCACCTCTAGAAGCTGAATGAGCACACAGGTCCTTTGGACCACAGCTGAACAGAGGAATGCCACCACAACATATTATAATGAATTTCCCTCCACTGTTCCATCATGGAACAGATTCTCTATCTAGCTAGAGCAAAGGTTCCTGTAATATGGAACAGGCATCAGATATATATCATTCAGGATTTCTTTAAATATGTAGCAGCTCATAGGAAAGCATTTGTCCCTGTCCATAAAGAGCTTGCTCAGTGCCACATCCAGTTTGACATGCAATATCTTGTCACTTTGGCAGTGTTGTGGGAGGGCTGCTGGCTAAAATTTGACACACAACAAGATGCTCATAAATTGCTGGTGGAATCTCAGACAAAGGTTAAATCAAATGGGCAAACAGTAAACACCCAAAATGGACAGACATACAATGCTGATTGGAAAGGCTCATCACAACCTTCTTCCTCTACGGTGTCATTGAGGCAGGCACTGCAGTTTGCAACTAATGGGACTTTACTCCACACAGCTACAGGTGATTCTGGTCTGTAACAACCATCCAAGCACCATTGAGACCTGTAATGGCACCAGGGGTCCAAGAGTGCTTCGCAAGATCCAGCTACGGAGGATACACTTGTCTCCTCATCTCAGAAACCATCAGATCCTTCTCCACTTTCTAGTCTGCTATGGTGATCATAGGTTTCGGAGCTGAAACACCCCAGAATGTCTTCATCTAATCTCATTTTACTAAGAAAATCTCTCTTGGGAATGAGATGGATTGTGCTGACGTTACTGAAGAAGACTTAGTGGCAGCTACACCAGCGGAGGTCACTGTATCAGATTTAACCTCTCATTCTTCAAACCTCACATCTGGGGCTATTCTGATTCACTGACCAGTGAACATTGACTCTTCAACTGTATATGCTGGAGATGGGCAGCTTACGGTATGTAATACATCTAGTCTTAGGCTGCTTAACCTCAGTTTACATGTAATGTTATGTCCCGAGAGACAGCGTGATCGTAGTGTGTGACCACTTCTCCCATTGATGTTCAGTATATCTATATAGGTATCAGCAGCATGGAGAGCTCTGTGCAAACTTTAAAGATTACATTTGGTAATGTCTGTTAGATCTTTTTGGCTGATTTTTCTGAGCTACGTAAAGGAAGTTTTCATCTTAATGTGATCTTTTTCCTAATGCTGCTTTATTTTTTATTCCCCCTCCCCTTTTTGTGGTAATAGTGCATGCTCCATTCCTATGCTTTTGGCTTTTACATCAGTCTGTGTATTCCTCTTTGGTGCTATCTTTTTATATTCTATTAGATGGATTATGCAGCATTGTAACTAACTTTCATTTTCAGACGGTCACATTTTTTGGACGCCCATGTTACTTAGTGCCGTATGAATGCTTGTGGGTAGGGGCCTTCACATTGTTTTTAGCAGCGGGAGTTTGTGTGTCAAAGATTTGTCTACTAGGTTTTGAGTGTTGATTCTCACCAAGGTGCTGACAATGGAGTGGGAGGGTGTGGGTGGTATTTGGCCATCGGCTTTTGGGGTCCCACTCCTAGTGCTACTTTTAGGGTATGTGTTTTTGTTCATTTGGTTGATCTTGCGGCTTCAGAGGGAAAGGGGAATGAAAGAAGGGTGGGTTATTGGGTGAATTTACTGTTACACATATTGGTTAAGCTGTTACAGTTTCATATTTCTACTAGCAGTGTTATTTTTGCAACTTCCCAACCTATTGTTGATGTACAGCCATTAAGATATTTGCTTAATTTTTTATGGTTTTGGTGGGATATGTTTGGCTTTTTTTTCTTTCCAGAGTTATTAATGGTAATGTGGTGGAACAAAAGAAGTGTTTTTTTTTTCTTTTCTTTACTCATTGGGATTCCTTTTTTTTTTGGCTGCTTTCTTATTTTGTCTGTGATATTACTGTTTGCTTGATACGACAAAGACAAGCCTCAAAATTATGACTTGGAAAATTCAGGGTATGAATCACACTATTAAACAGAGAAAATCCTTGGAGTATCTGGGTTCTTGTAAATGTGACATAGCCAAGGCCACTGGTTTTCTTCTTTTACCAGAAAATCCAGTAAAATTCCGGTATTAGAGCTGCCTGAACAACAGTAAAAACAAAGATTTCATGGAATCTGACATTTTATACCAGATCAGTAAATCTACAAAACTTATGTTTTTCTTATAATTGCTTCCTGTACTATTTTCAGTTTGTTTTATTTAATGCTTAGTATATTAAGCCTCCTTTTATTCTGATTTATTTATGCATATACTAAAAGAATGAAAGCAGAATCCTGGTAAAATCTGGAAATTAGAGTAGCAATCATTGGTGCAATTCTGGAATCTGAAGTCTTGAAAATGGAATTTCATTCTTTTAATCACTGTATATCAGTGGCCTCTGACATAGCCCTCATGCAAGAAACGCATCTCCTTAAACCAGAGACTGATAAGCTTGCAAGGGGGTGGGTTGGATGGGCATTCTCTAGTTAATTTTTTCTGTAAGAAGCATGGGGTTTCTATACTGATAATTGGGGGTTGCCCTTTTCAGGTGGATTGTGTTTTCTCAGATAAAGAAGGATATTGGATTAGGCTTGAAAGGATGGTACAAGGGGCTTGTGTTCTTGTAATAAATATATATGGACCGAATGAGGATACTTCAGTTTTTTTTCCCCAGATTACGCAAAATATATTTGAGGTGTATCGAACTACAATGTCAGTTATTATTGAGGGAGGATTATAACTTGCTTATTGATCAATTACTGGATAGGTTCCCTCCTGAGCTGAGGACCCCCTCCCATTCCCATTCAAGGGAGGTTATAGTGCAACTCTGTGGAGAGTTTAACTTATTTGGTTGTTAGAGAGTATATTACTCTGATTCTGAAGATTATAATTTTAGGTCTCACAAGTTCAAAACCTTTAGCAGACTGGACTTTTTTCTTTGTAGAACCTCAATGCTCACTGATATTCTTGATGTAAATATTGGCCCTATTATTATTATTTCTGATCATGCCCCAGTAGACATTATGTGGGTGCTGAAGGGTGGTCTTGTTAAATCACCTCAATGGTGGCTTAATCCTGCTTTGCTTTTTGAGGAAGAACTTAAACCTTGACTCTCTTTAGAGATGGAATTTTATTTTATGTTTAATTCTTCCCCCGACATATCTAATTTCACCTTGTCAGAGATGTTTAAAGCCTTTATCAGAGGCTGAATCATTTTGTTTGCCTCTTGGGTAAAAAAGCAGAGGTCATAAGAAGTTGAGAACCTTGCAAATCAAATTAAACAGTTGAAGGAAGCTGTTTATCAGGGATCCAACCAGCTATGATCGGGACAAGAATCCCTCAATTTTCAAACCATAACAGTGGTTAGAAAATCCTCTGTGTGCTGCTGCTCAGCTGAATCTGTAAGGGATCCAGTCATCCCAGATCAGGCAAGGAACCCCTCAATTTTTTAACCATAACAGTGGTTCAAAGATCCTCTGTGTGTGGGGGGCGTGGCCTGGCTCCATGCAAGATGGCAGCTTAAATTTTGAGCTCCGTTTCAACTATCACATCCAGCATCACCTTACTGCATCTAAAGCAACTTCATAACAACTTCGAGGTAAAATACGAAGATTAATACCTCCGCTACCTAATTGATATTTGTTTTTCCGTACCGAATAGCCCCTTTTCTGCTTACAACTTGAGCTCGCATTGCAGAAACGCGACAGCTGTAATTTAGCCATGGCCTACTCTACTTCACAAAAAGACCCTTTAAAAAACATAGAAAATATGTTCAGTAAACTTTCGTTGGATATGCAAGATTTAAAAACTGCTACACAGTTAAATACCCAGACTATGGAAGCTATTAACACTAGGCTGGCCTTTACAGAGAACAAGGTACGTCTTAACGAAGACGCAATACAGGATCTCAAATCCACAATCAGAACTCAGGATCGTACCATTAAGGAGCTACAATCAAGAATCGATGATTTAGAGAATAGGAATCGCAGAAACAATCTTCACATTTTTGGATTCCCGGAAGATACAGAAGCAGGAAACACCACGGTGTTTCTTCGCTGCCGCAAATCCTCGGTCTTCAGTCTGATATAGATCTTACCATTGAGCGTTCACACAGATCTCTAGGCCCTAAACCTCCCGCAGATCATCGACCCAGACCAATCATAACCAAGTTTTTAAACTATGCCACTATTGAGATCATCATGCGGAAAGCAAAAGAAATCTGCCAGCTTTCCTGGCAGAGATTCAACATTTATATCTATCGGGACTTCTCTCTAAAGAAGTATCAATTAAACGTAAAGCTTACACTCCTGCCAGATGTATTATGCATCAACTGGGCCTTCGGTTTTCTCTCCGATATCCTGCCATCATGAGAGTCTTCCAGGGTAACTCCTACCAGGACTTTAGCAATCCTGAATCTCTTACAGCCTTTTTACAAAGCTACTCTACCAATGCCCACAATTTCTCAGCCTCTGATCAAGCACAGGGCCTCAACAACTCTCATAGCACTACCAGTACTGTCACTGGCAATATTGCTGTACATCCTTCTAGTACCTGTGAGATGTCAGCTCCTTCCAATTCAATTTTATTTGACTCACCATCCAATATCTACTCATCCTCTACTACACAAAATGATCTTTGCCCCAATTCAACTCAACCTTCTAACTTTAGAGAAGACAATACCTCCCAAAATAAAGCCTCTATTATACCCGGAGTTGCAGTTTCTAACAGATATTCACCCTTACAGGATTTATCCACTTCGGGCGATCTTATAGACGAAGATCATGTTGGTCAGCTAGATGCGACAGAGGATTGCAAATTGGAAGGCACTTCCTGGTCTTGTAGTGTGGGCAATTCTCCCATCAAAAATTCTGAGCCTCCTAAGAAAAGACGTTGGGGGAAGAATAAACAAAAAGGTGACACACCTCGCAAATACTAATAATTTAAATTTTAATACCCACAATATGTGCGCCGTTTTAGAGATCCAACTATAGTGGACTTCACTTCGCCGTGATTATTTGCATTATAATTATGGATGTTGCATACCATTACATCCGAGTGGTTGTAGTGCTGCTCCCATGCTGTCACTGTTATGTCACCGATAACATCGCTATATTCTCCCCTATTGGATCCATCTACTTCGGGCGATCTCGTCTATAGAGATCCTGTTGGTCAACCAGAAACGGCAATGGATCGTAATTAGAAGGTACTTCTTGGCCCTGCTGCAAGGACAATTTTCCTACTAAAATCCAGAACCTCCATAAGGAAAAATGTTAGAAGATCTAGCATAATGGCGATACAATACGCATACATTAATACCTCTGCTTTAACTCATCATAATGTGCATATTAACCTCAGATTTATTTGTAACTGTTTCTATTTTACCGTGGTCACTTACAATAACAATTACAGTTGTTGCACTTTATAATATTGTGCATTTATAATACTACTCTTATATTGTTACTGCCTGAATATGCATTAAGCCATTTACGTAAATGAATTTTTTTTTCTTTTCTTCCCTTTTCCTCTTTGCTGTTGTTGATTTTATTTCTGTATTTCCTTTCCCCTTCCCCCCCTTTTTTTTTCTTTCTCTCTTTTAAGGTAGCATTATAGTTACCTCATTATATTGACCTCAATCATGTCAATTTATTACTGTGATGCTGGATTCATGATAATGTTAATACCGCAACAGACTTAACTAAACAGGGTTAAAAATCGTATTATTATATCCCATTATTGGGCTTTATTCTTATATAATAACTTATTTTCTCTTTTTCTTTTCTCTTTTCCTTTTTTAACATATATTTTTCGCAATTTAACCCATTGAATTTGTATCGTTTCTTTCTGTTCTGCTACGTCCTAGAGAACTGAGAAGAGGTCTTGGTCATCAAGGCATTTACTATTTCTCCCCCTTTTTCTTTTTCTTCCTTTTCTTTCTTCCTTCCTCACACTGACCGACCTTTACTTCTCAGTTCATTGCAGATGGTTCTTATCTGTTCTTGTTATTACACAATTGTTAAATGCAATATTGTTATCTTTACATTATTAGAAGTGAGCTGCAAAAAATATAAACTACAGAAACTTGTTTTTTTTCTTTATATAATTTTTATTTATAGCTCTGCCAGCAATATATTTGTTTTTTGTATGCACTGTTCATTGACATTTATACTCTTATCTTACTATCCTGGTGTATTTGAGCCTCCTGAAACCATTACTACTTTATCTTTTACGAATATATTTACATATGACAGCTAATATATCATTATGTTCATGGAATGTCAGGGGACTCAATACACCAATCAAACGTAAACAAGTAATGAACTAGCTCAAAAAACATAATATTCAAATTGCTTTACTGCAAGAAACCAAATTGTTAGATGTAGACAACCCTAGATTAAAATGTCAATGGGTAGGCCAAGTATTCTCAGCCTCTGCTGCATCTAAAAAGAGAGGTGTTGCCATTCTTATTCATAAGAATTTGAAATGGACGCCTACTACTATTTTAAAAGACTCAGATGGTAGATGGCTTATTATCACTTTTGATACCCCTCAGGGCCCTATAACTATAGTTAATATCTATGCCCCTAATTCGGATGATCCTTCTTTTTTTCAAAACCTTCTACATACCTTGATTTCAAATAATCTAGTGAATTCATCCCTACTGATCGGTGGAGATTTCAACCTTACTTTGGACAAGTATATGGATCGAAGTAACAACTTTCCAGATAGTCATCCCAAAAGTTCCGAAATTGTTTCACAAATAATGCAAGATCTCAGTTTAACTGATATATGGAGAATTCTCTATCCTAGAGACAGGGATTATACTTTCTATTCCTCTCGGCATCAAACTTATAGTAGAATTGACTATTTGCTCACATCCCCTTCTATTACTGCTACTACTGGCTCAGAAATATTATCGTTAATTGTATCCAATCATGCTCCTGTTAAACTCTTGTTTAATTGGGGCTCCTCACCCACTAAAACCCCCCTCTGGCGTTTAGACCCTCTTTTGTTAAAGGACCCAGAATTTCTGCCTTGGATTAGAACACAAATTAAAGAACACATGACTTTTAATGATCCTAAAGATACATCCCTGAGTATTACCTGGGAAGCACTTAAAGCCACTTTACGTGGTAAGATAATTGGGTTTTCGACCCATACAAGGAAACTTAGGGAACAACAAATTCATAATCTTGAGAACCTACTTAAACAAAAACAGACCGAATATTCAAACTCATCTAAACCTGATCCTTCCTCATCTCTTCATCAAGAAATTTTACAACTTCGTATGCAGATTAACGAGCTTATTTCTAGAAAAACAGAATTAGCATTACTTAGAATAAAACAGAAATTTTGGGAAGGTGGGGAAAAAGGTAGTAAAATCCTTGCTTATAGACTCAGAATGCAACAAGCGGAACGTTATATCACTGCGTTAAAAGACCACTCAGGAAAAATTTGTACCAGTCATGGCTCTATCAATAACATAATGACATCTTTTTATAAAAATCTTTATTCTTCTCCTCCCTCTATAGCTAATTCCTCCGAAATCTCTTCTTTTTTAGTTGAGCTTATTTTACCTCGTCTACCAGAAGAAGCTATACATACTTTAGAAGCGCCATTTACTATAGAAGAAGTTAAAAATGCTATTCTTTCCCTTAAATCAGGTCATTCTCCAGGTGAAGATGGTTTCCCTGTGGATTTTATAAGATTCTTGTTGAACAATTAGCCCCCTTATTATGTAATGTATACAAAGAATCTACAATCGTTGGACAATTACCAAAAACAATGACGGATGCTATTATAACTGTCATCCCAAAGAAAGATAAGGATACCACTAATCCTGGAAATTATTGTCCCATTTCACTACTTAACACTGATGGCAAGATTTTTGCTAAAATGTTATCTGGTCATTTAGAATCATACATACCTAATCTAATTCACAGATCTCAAACTGGCTTTATTAAAGGGAGAATGGGTTCGGATCACTTGCGTTCTTTAATTAATCTAATACATAAAGCAAAATCCCTTTCGTCTCCCGCAGTTGCTATTTCCATAGATTTCGAAAAAGCATTTGACTCATTAAGCTGGAATTTTCTTTATCAAGTACTATCTCGCTTTGGCTTCCCTAAACTTTTTTGTTCCTGGATCCAACTTATTTATACAAATCCTCATGCTCGTGTGCTCACCAATTTTGCATTATCTCAGCCCTTTGCATTAGAAAGAGGCACTCGCCAAGGTTGCCCTTTATCTCCTTCTCTTTTTATTCTTGCTCTTGAAACTCTTGCAATTTCTCTCAAACTCAACAAAAATATTAAAGGTATTCCCATTGGTCGTACATATTACTCATCATTATCATATGCGGATGATATGCTTATTCTGTTAGAAAATTTCAAATTATCTTATCAACCTCTTTATAATTTACTTAATCGCTTTTCTTCTCTTTCAGGTCTAAATGTTAACTACCAAAAGACAGAAATCCTCTCAATAAATGATCACTGCGATCCTCTAACTAAAACTCATACTCAATTTAGATGGGCCCCACAATATATCACCTATCTCGGAATCAAGATCTCATCTGATTTGAACAAGATTTGGGATCTAAATATATTACCATTATTAAATGATGTTAAAAGTAACCTGAATAGATGGAAGAATCTTAATTTATCTTTCCCAGGTAAAATATCTGCAATTAAAATGAATATCGCTCCAAAAATTTTATATTTATTTGCTTGTATTCCACTTAAAATTCCCTCACATTTCTTGTATAAAATTGATAAAATGATAGGAAATTTCTTATGGGAAGGACGCATACCTCGATTCAGTCAGTACAACTAAGATCTCATTGGACTCGAGGAGGCTTTGGCCTACCCTGGTTCAATGCGTATCTCTGGGCATTTAGAGCTTCACAAACGATTAAATGGTTTGTTAAACCTAACTGTAATATCCCTCTTTGGTATGATATAAAGGCATAATTATCTTCTGGACTAACTCCTAACAGTTTCATCTATTTTACTTCCATATCTAAAGCTAAACAAAATTCTGTCATTAATTCGTCCATTTATTACTGGTTTAGGATGCACAAATGGCTAAACATTGATCCTACTCCCATACGATATACACCTATTTGGGGTAATCCAAAACTTACATTGGAGAATAAACCCATATACTGTAAATCCTGGTCTCATAAAAATATCCTTTTTCTTAATGATATACTAATGGATAATAATAATACTCTGGATTCCTTTAGTAATTTACAAGCCAAATGGAAAATTCATAAAACAGAGTTCTGGAAGTATTTACAGATTAGATCCGCTATCTCTCATATCACTTTACAACTCAATAATCCACCAAGAACTCACCCATACATTAATAATTGATTATGCAAAAGGCCTAACTAGTACCATTTACAAATTAGTTAGGATAAGCTCCTAATCAGTCTCTCTGCCAGAAACAAATGGAACCAGATACTTCACATTGACATTTCCGACCTTCAATGGAGTAATTGTTGGAAACTTTGTCATGACTCCTTCAAAGATGTACAGAGCAGATTAATTCAATTTAAAATTTTGCATTTATGGTATAATACTCCAGCTCATCTATACAATATCGGCTTATTATCTAATAACAACTGTTGGCGCTGTAATGCCCCTAATGGGGATCTCTTACATTTATTATGGTCATGTAATCTTATTTCTAATTTATGGCAAACTGTCCATCAGTTTGCTTCTAAGGTCATTGGCAAATCTATTCCATTTGATCCTAAATTCTGCTTACTTGGCATTACTGACAGCAGTACGAATTTAACAAAACATCAGCATAAATGGCTTCAGATATTGTTTATGCAAGTCAAGAGACTGATCTTAACTCGTTGGAAATCTCAATTAATCCCTACTTTGACGGACATTTTAAAACATCTAACCTGTATCTCTTCTTTTGAGAGAATTTCTTACTTAATTATTGACAGACTTAATGAATATTATCTTTGCTGGCAGAGCTATTTGAATTTTCTTCAATCATAATATATATACATATTTTTTTTTTTTTTTTTTTTTTTTATTAGTCTTAGCCTATTGCAGCTCCTTCTTTCTTACTGTTTCAAGTCTATAATTATTATCACTTATTCACTTTTTTGTCACTATTTGCATTTTACTTGGTGTAGTACGGTTAGAATATACATATTATATGGAAATTAGTATAATACTCTGTATTATCTCTTTTAAGATAGTATACATACTTCCATCATATTTCCTACTTTTTCCTTTTTTACTGCAAATTGTATTTTATATCTTACCACATATAGTCCCTTGTGCTGCACTATGTCATGTTTATATAATCTTAATAAAAAGATTAACTGCAAAAAAAAAAAAATCCTCTGTGTGCTGCAGCTCATCTGAATCTGCAAAGGATCCAGCCAGCACTGATCAGGCCAGAAACACCTCAATTTATGAACCATAACAGTGGTTCAAAAATCGTCTGTGTATTGCAGCTCAGCCAAGTCTGCAAGGTACAAGCCCTGACTTTGAATTTGGTGCCAGTGAAAGCTGATCTCCTAGTCACACAAGCTTTCCCCTGCTGCTCACTCACTTCTCTAGCTTCTGTATTCCCTCTGTCTCTCAAGTTGAATTTTTTTGTCAAGTTTCCCATTAGCAAATTATAAAGATCTGCCACTAGAGGGATCTTAGTTCTTTTTTGAAGAGTAACTAAAGTAAGTGGATCTTTCACTGTCAACTATAGGTCCCCTCAATCACTCTCCACTGCCCATATTCCTTTGGCTATATGGCGCTTATTATTACTATTATAATATTATCACTTCCCAGCAAGTCCAATGTATTAATTCTTAACACCGCTCCAGGATTCTGTCCAGCCCTAGAACTGCCCCCATGCATTGCACCTCCCTACTTCTAGTAAACTGCCCTCACTTCATCTCACCCTATCCCTCTTCCTTCCCTTTTCACTTCTCCTCTCCTATGACTATGAGAGCACTTTCATTAATCTCAATTAATTATTATATTAGTATCCCCTCCCCAAACCAAAAATCTTATCTTAGTCCCCAAAATGTGGGCAATCACAAAGAAAGAAGGCACTCATATTTCTCAAGTGCTCTTTAAAGAAGCTGCTACTCCTGCTCCTCTTCTGCTCGGGCAATGTGGAACTAAATCCTGGTCCTCCATTACCTCTTGCATCACCCTCTGATTGTGCAACTACTTCCAGACTCAAAATGATGCTGGTCAACATCCTAAGCTTGACCAAGAAATTTGCCAGCTACAAGTCTGGGCCACTATCTCTGAACAGGATCTTATCATCATTACAGTGTCATGGTTCAAAACGGGCAATGCTGACCAGCAAATCTTGCTACCAGGCTATAAACTGTTTAGGGCTGATAGGGACTCCAGGGGGGTGGGGTGGCTGTCTACTCTAACACCAATTACACTGTTAGTGGCATCTGCTGTAAATCCAAACCTAAGGAATACAAAATCATGTCGCTGAAGCTACATCTTCCCTCCACAGAAAGTATTACTATTATTGGTGGTTATAGGCCTCCTGCTGGTGGCACTGACATCCTCAATATCCTAAAATCCCTAGCCTCTGTTACCAATGATCAAATCATAAGCCCTGGGTTTCTTAACATGGACTGGCTTACCTCTAAATTGCATGGCCTGAAATGTATCTGTGATGAGCTTGGCCTCCCACAGATTGTTAATGAACCCACCAGGATCAATACTGCAAATAATGCCAATAGTTCTCTACTCGATGTCATATTAACCAATCACCCTCACAAAATTCTGCATTCTACTGCTTTCCACTATGACATGAGTGATCATGGGACTGTAGTATGCACAAGATCACAACTTAAGGGTCATCACCAACCCAGGCTAATAACTAAATGGTCCCACCGCAAGTTAAATGCAGCAAATTATCTATTGGATTTAGGTAACTTAAACTGGCGAGATCTCCATCTTGCTAAAATGGGTGATGAAGCTGTCACTCTCCTGAATGACAATCTTACTGCTCTGGCTAACAAGCATGCCCCCTTCATCAAATCTACAGTGCATAAATCCTCTCACCCATGGTTCACTCCTGACCTCAAGACTGAGCTCACAAACCGTGACAAACTTTGGACCCAGGCTAGATGTGCTAAGTGTCTAATTGATTGGCAGGCCTTCAGAGTTGCAAAGAATGCCTGTGTTAAATGCATTTGTGCTGCCAAATTGAACTTCTACATCACTACCTTAGAACAAGCAAATAGGAATTCTTATAAAATCTGGAGGACCCTCAAATCCATTGAAGCATGTCAGGCTGCTCCCTCCATTGCAGCCAAGACATACTCCAATGGCAAGATCATCAAAAGCAATAGTCAAATCTTTGAAGAACTCATTCACATTTTACTACCCCTGGCTTAACCTTTGATTCTTTTCTATATGCAGGCCTTGCAAATTGTCCCTCAGCCAGGACTGTCCCCGAAGTCCCAACCTTGCCTCATCCCTTCCAGCTGCATCCGGTCACCTACAAAGAAGTTGAAGATTTGCTTCTCAACATAGACACTATGAAAAGTACTGGTTATGATGGACTGGAACCATTATTCTTAAAATTAGGCTACTTCCATCTTTCAGCCTCCATACTTCATATATTCAATCTTCCTATCATCACTGCCACAGTTCCTTCTTGTTGGAAATCTGCACATATCCTTCCTGTATTCAAATCGGGTGACTCAAGTGATTTAAATAATTATAGGCCCATCTCTAGCCCACCCATTCTCTCCAAAATCTTTGAAAACTTAATTTAATCTCAACTGAAATGACATATCAAAACCTTTTGCCTTCTCAACCCAGCTCAATCTAGTTTCCGGCCTAATCATAGTACTATCACAACCCTTGCTAAAGTTACTAATGCCTTGATTTCAGCACTGGACTCCAAAAAGATCACTAGTGCAGTCTTCCTAGATGTCAGTAAGGCATTTGACACCATAGACCATAACTTAGTTGTCAGTAGCCTTATTAACCTAGGAGCCACCCTCTCAACTGCTCAGTCGTTTACCAATTATTTAACAGGGAGGCTTCAGAAAGTCAAGACTGATGACTTATTATCAGCCTCCCTCCCAATCATTAGGGGAGTCCCACAAGACTCCATTTTAGGCCCTATCCTATTTCCACTTTACATTAATAATCTTGATCTTAACATAACTAATTCAAAATTGCATTTCTTTGCTGATGTCACAGTCCTGTACACTTCTAGCTCAACTCTGTCTGAAGAAAGAGGCATTCTACAAGGTGACTATGTGCAGTTTGAACAGAACCTTATTATTGCAAAGCTCCTTCTTAATGCCAAAAAAACTAAGCCCATGATTTGTACTCTCAAAACCACCACCACCACTGCCTCTCTAAACCTACCTAATGACTTTATTGTCACCTCTCTAGGTGACTCTGTTGAGGTTGTCTCCAAATTCAAATATCTAGGTATATGGAATAGAGTATACTGGAATATTGGCCCACTCACCCTTAGAAAAGACATCATCTTTTTATTTTTTCAAATAGGTTTTTCATTTTTATATTTTGCATCCAGTCAGAAATGAATTCCAACATTTCAGGATACCCCTTCTTCAGGGAAACTGGTTAATTTAATATATAAATGATTAATAACATTCATAAATTCTAGTAAAAACAGTAAATAATAAAACATTTTTAAAAGGAAGAAAAAAACTAACATATGCTGCTTTATATACCTAGTCATTAATATTTTATTTTTTCTGTGAGTTCTATTTGTAAAATGTTTATGACTCTCACCTGAAGAGAGAAACCAAAATTTAGTTTCTTCCTAAAAATGTACGTAATACAAAAGTTTATCCTAAAGAGAGTTGTCTAACCTCTTTATGAAGTTTATTTCAAACTCCAGCTTCTCAGTAAGTTAAATCAGTGCCTTTATAAATTTAATTCTTTCCTACATATAGGAAGATAAAACAAAATTCATAAGAGTTGTACAACAACTGAAATGCTATTGCATCTGTATTGTTCAATAGGTATGTTAGTAAATTGGTTTTCAATATTATGTACACAACCATCCCGATCTATGGAACATACAGTTTATACTAACAAGTTCATATACTAGATTGACATACAAACTGCATGTATGCTTTCACAGTTAACTTAATGATTCAAACTATACTCGCAAAAATGCTACCACTTCTATAAACTTGCTCTTTTAAAGTGTCTTAAAGTTATGCCAAGAAGTATTCAAAAGCATTCAACGCATAATCATTCCTAATACTTTTTAATCAGAGTGCTTCCAATTTTCCTTCTGTGACCCAAAGCACTTTAAAAATGCTAACCTTGTTTATGATTCTTTATGTCCTGCTTGTAACCCAAACCGACAATTTGAGAAGCTCTACAGAATGATAATACATTCATTTAGTTCACAGAGCTACTCTCTTTATAAATTTCCTCACTTTTTAAATAAAACCAAGAGTTTTACCTGTTGAGAAACTGTGCCACAGCTTGTTCAGTGGGAGTGAATCACGTGGTCTAAAACAGATCTTTTTATCATTAAAGCCCCACCTCTGAATCAAGCACATGATGCTAAGCATCCACAGAAGCACACTGTGGTTGCCTGTGTGCTGGACCCACCCTCTGATGGCACCTAACACTGATAGGTGTGAGACGTCACTTATTTGAAATAAGTTCTCAATTACTACCTTATCAACAATTCTTTCTTAACTATGTGGAATCTCATGGACTAATCGATCAAATTATTTGTGCTGATTTCAAATGGAAGTTCAGTGAAACTCTCCAATACTTCCAAGAAAGTAAACAAAATTAAAATTAAAGGAAATGGGGGGGGGGATCTCTTCTTTACCTGCAGTGCCTTATTATCCTAAGACATCAAAGAGTAGTGACAGCCTAATTGACTGGTCTAGGCCTCTCCCCTGTGGATAATAATTTTATTTCAAATATTTATTTTGAGGATTAGCTATGCTGGAAAACTCCTTTTGAATTGACTTCACAAGCACTTGGATTCTTGCTTGGTACCAGAGGGCCAAAGCCATAAATAGAAGAAAGAAGGAAACTACTCCATTTGATTGTTAAAGCATCTTACTCAGCATTTTTAAAGAAGTGGAAATATCGTGGAAAGCTATACACTTTGGACTATTCTAGACTATTTGGACTATACTTTCAAGAACTTTTAAAGGGAACTATGCATTTTGAACATTTCAACAGCTGAATGAAGGATTTACTGAGTTGAACAGTGAAGATCTTTATTTTTTCTAAGAGGGTTTAGGCTGCACCTCGCCTGTGTTTTTTGCATCTTTTTCTTGTTAAAGTTTAGTCCTGGTTCAGGTGCTTCTTTTTCTTTCTGGCCATTCTTGTTAGATGTCTGTGGTCTCTTTAGGATCCTTTTGAATGGTATAACTGAACCACCAGATCTTGTGTTAATTAAAGTGGAATAGTTGAAGGTAGAATAATGAGTAATTTTGAAAAAATAGAGAATGTAACTGATAAATGATATTTACCAAGAATTATAACAGAAGCTGAAGAACAAGCAACATTAGATAAATAAAAATCCAAGAGATAATTTGTAGGACCAACCACTTCTAAAACTGTTATACATGATTATGAATTTAATAGGCAGAAGCAACTTAGATGGGACGGGCATGTTTTAACCCTAACAGCATATTTAAAACAAAAGAGAATACCAAGTGGACCTTACAACTTTAGTAGAACCAAACTTAAGTTTTACTACAGAAGAATTAATGGAGAAGAGGGATGGGGCCAAAAACCATTGCTCTAAAGATTTAATGTTGATTCTAGTTGAAGCATTAACTAAGGACTTAGAGAAAATAGATAAAGAAATTGAGATGATGGAGCAGGATGATAGAGAAACAGTTTAGTATAGAAGAATTAAGTAGCTTTCACACTGGACATTCCCCCATTTTCCATAGTGTGCCAATGAACACTGCCACTCCACATATAATACACCCTACTACCCTCCCCATCCACCACCAGCAAGCCATTTTTCTCTTCCTCTTCCCCCACCCATTGCCCCAGTCTGACCAGGAATAATAAAATGCATCCCTTCTCCTCTCAGCCTTTAGTTCCAGTATGGTGTTATGTTCATGTGCACAACCCTTTCATGGATATTTTGTGGTCCTTTGTTGACAGCCAATGAGGCTGTTCCTTTGTGTTGTCCCCACCATCTCTGGGCATTTAATAGAGGTCGGGCTGGGGAGGGTGGATAGGTGCAACAAAATCCTCCTCCCAGTAGCTGCCACCAGTATCCCTTTCTCCTTAGCCCCATCTCTGTTCCTGAAAGTCACTGCTGCTCCCTCTTCTTGTGGCCAGAAGAGCCACCTCTGGTCTCTTTAAAACTTTAATAAAACATTCTTATACAAAAAAAAATACTCCACTGAGTCTTTCAAACTGTATCTGACTCTCCCTGGCTAACCACATAATTGCTGTTTGTGACATCCCTCTTGATGAGTACTATAATATCATGAAAAATGACACTGTGTGGTTAACAGGGGAGAGGCAAATGTTTTCTATGCAGTCTTTATAGATGGACTACCAAGATGTGCTGTACATCTTGGAAAAGAACAATGAAAAAGAAAAGAAATGTATTGTCTAGTAAATTGTAACAGCTGTGACATCTTATTTATAAAATCAAAAGCACTTACTGAAGTGCAGAATTGCTCTTTAATGTTACAATTTTCAAATGAGTTTTCTGTTTAAGCCCTTAGGACTCCTTATAGCTCTCCTTATAGCTGGAAGAAGAATCTGTGGCAATATTATGTTTTGAAGTGACTCCCCCCAGGACATATTTCCCATCTCTGGTATTGCATATTCTGCAACTAGAAACAGTCAAGATGACAATTAGATGGTTTTGGTGCAGTATTAGCCACTGCTTTAACAATTAAATTGCAAACTGTAGTGAAAAAGCAGTAATGTGACCTACTGGGAATTGAACCCTGGCCACAAGAATAATGTCCTGGTGCTGTCACCACTGAGCTACAAGCTGACTGATAGGGACAGAAGTAAAATGCAATTTAAGACCTGCCAAGTGGCCTGGCTTGAATCTTCAGCTGCTCAGCTGGGTGCTTTCAGTACATTCTAGAAAGCTTCCCCATCTAACTTCTTCCCCCACCCCAGATTCCTGCAATGGGTATGAACACTGTGGGCTAGATCAGAGAGGGGCCATTCAAAGAATCTTAGTCAGATCAGCCCTAGCCCCACCATCACCAGCCTCTGCTTAGTTCAAGGCCCTCTCAGATTACACTTTTTTTTTTTTGCATATCTGGGGAGGGAGATGAAGCTTACACTTAATTAGCAGCATCCTCTCTTTGGTTGCACATATGGGGTGAGAGGATTGGCACTGTCTGTCTGTAGTTACATACTTCAGTTCTGTTTCATTTTATTAGGCAATGTAACCGTTGAGGCAAGCTCATTTGTAATGGAATCCCTTCTAAAAGTTCTGCATTCTGTAGGGTTTCTTTTTTGGGACTGACACTTAAGCAGCAGTATTTGATCTCTGTCTATTCCTCATCTGACGCTGTAAGCAATGCAGACAAGCCTCTAATATTTAAATTGTGGCTTTTTAAAGAAAAAAAATGTAAACATTTAAAGACTTGGTTACATAGAAACATAGAATATGTCAGCAGATAAGGACCACTTGGCCCACCTAGTCTGCCCATTTTCCTTATTTCTTTCATGTAGCACAGATCCTATATGATCTGTGGCTTACCCTCTATTTCTTATTACTAGAGTTCCTTTACGTCTGTCCCATGCATTTTTCCTCTACCATTTTGGCCCCTACAACCTTTGCCTGGAGTTTGTTCCATGGATCCACCACTCTTTCCGTGAAAAAATATTTTCTCACATTACCCCTAAGTCTACCCCCCCTCCATTTTCATATCATGGCCACTTATTCTTGAATATCTTTTTTTTCTGATGGATGCTACTCTCTTACCTGATTTATATCGTGAGGTACTTGAATATCTCAATCATATCCCCCTCTCTCCTCTCCTCCAGGGAGTACACATTAAGTTCCTTCAACCTCTCCTCATAGGGTTTTCCATGCAGACTCTGCACCATCTTGGTAGATCTCCTCTGGACAGCCTGCAGTTTGTCTGCATCTCTCCTGAAATGTGGTCTTCAGAACTGTACACAATACTACAACTGAGGTCTTACCAGTGATCTGTATAGTGGCATAACCACCTCTTTTTTTCTGCTCATGATACCTTTCCATATTTATTTATTTAATTAATTAATTTAAGCATTTTACCATGAAGGCATACTAAGCAGACTACTGCTCAATTCCAGATGTGTCCTGGGGGAAGGGAATAGGGATACAACATAGCATATACAGCAAGCACAGTATACAGAGTACAGAGAACATTTACTAGCACAAAAAACCTTCTAGTGAGCACAACAAATAAACTGTGTACAAGGCAGCAGAGTGAGGGAGCTGTAGAGGAAGCACATGTTGAAGAGTTTAATACTGTCAAAGTGGTACCCCATCATGCCATTGGCTTTTCTCATTGCCTTTTCACATTGTTTGATCACCATATAGTCGTCAGATATGTTACCCCCCAGGTCTCATTCTTGCTTGGTAACCACCAGTACCTCCTCCCCAATGTATACTCCCCCCCCCTGGTTTTCCGTGCACCGATTGCATGATCTTGCAAATTTTTGCATCGAATCTAAGCTGCCTCAATTTCAACCACTCCTCCAGTGTACTTAGATCCTTTCTTATTTTGTCCACCCTATCTGGAGTATCTACTCTGTTGCAGACTTTAGTGTCATCTGCATATAGGCATATTTCCCTTCCAGCCCTTCTGCAATGTCATTTATGAAGACATTAAAAAGAAGTAGGCCCAGTACCAACCACTGTGGCACCCCACTGGTCACCTCCCTCTCTCCAGACTGAAAACTATCTACTATCACCTTTTGAGTTCTGCCACTCAACCAGTGTTTGATCCAGTTTACCACCGTGGGGCCCACCCCCAGTATGTCTAGCTTGTGTACTAATCTTCTGTGTGGGACAGTGTCAAAGACCTTGCTAAAATCTATGTAGGCCACATCCACTGACCAGCCACCCCTTCCCCCCCGATCTACCTCCCTGGAGACCCAGTCAAAAATATCTATTAGAATTATTTGAAAAGACCTTCCTTGTTATTGAATGGATTTGGAATCTACATACTGGAGTTTAATGTTTGTTTACAGTTTTTAAATGTAATTTAATTAAATATGCTTAACTAGGAGGAATATTCAGATCCTGCTGTTAAAATCATAAAGGAGAATTGTCTTGAATCAATACATATGCGTTTTTGTGGAAGTTCTTTTAATTACCAGTTCACATTCTATTTCAGTTTTATCTTAGCTGGCCTTTTGGTAAATTGTATGTTTCTGAGTCACACTGCTGGCCAAGAACATTTTAGAGCAGTATGATTTAGTTTATGTCCTTGTTAAGGACTTACACTGTTGGTACAATGCATCTGTGTTCTAATTCAAAATTCTGAGGTTCACGGGGGTGGTGGCATAAACGACATCATACAGTTCTAAAATGGCACTTAGCAGCAGCGTGTAACTCATAATTAGCCATTGGCTTAACTAAAATGACAATAAAGATGTGGCAATAACAGAATGGGGCCCTCCGCATAAAAAAAAACAGCTTCTACAGAAAAACAAATTACTCGCAGGTTCAATTCAGTTCTCCTTTAGCTAAGCTTTTAGAGAATTCAATGTATTTTATCTAAATGGTAAGGAACTACATCCTAAACTTTCTTTGTTACATCACAGACCAGTATTAATTGACTGATGTATTCCATTTACATGCTTATAATAACAGTCTGAGCAACACTGTCTTGTTTATGACCTTACATTCAATCTGTGAGCCTTTCTTTGCATGTTTTTCAGGTACCATTGTGAATACCAGTGCCGTTTTTCCTTTCTTTTCTTAAATTACATGACTGTTCTCTGTACAAGTGGATAGGATTTTATAGCTATCTAATTAGGATAACTTATCAATGTGGCTTACTTATTTTGTTTTGAAAAACATTCATGAGCTGAACCCTTAATATTATATATTAGATATTCTTGCATGGTACAAATGTATTCTTATGATTACTATCCTCATCATAAATGTGCATCTACTGCCTACTTTATATAAAAACCTGGTTTGGGGCCTGGTGGTGCTGAGGGTTGAGGCAATGGACACCACACCTTGCGCCACACCGATGACCTGAGTTCGGGAGCGAGCTCGGGCACCGTGGGTCAGCAGGGATGGGGTGAGGATCAAGCTCCCGCAGGGCTGCTCTCCTCCCCCAGGGGAGGGCTAGGCTTCTCTGGCAAATCAGTGACTCCTGGTGGAGATCAAAGGTGCTGCAATACATTGGCAGCATGTCAATCAGCATGGCTGATGCAGGCAGGGTTGCTGTGCACCATTGCATAGGGGTACACCACACCAGGGGGAGGGGCACCAGAATATGGAAAAGCCTGGCTCCACTGGGTAGGCAACAGCACTTTACCCTCATGCCCACTATCGGATCCACCTTGCCCGGCATTCCAGTTCCTCAGCCAGGGCTCTCACCTGCAACCAGAGTCTATGCTGTAAGAGCACTCAAAGAGGAGGGGTGGCCCCATCCCAGAAGGTTAAGCTGGGGGTGCTGGCTGTGGGGGGGGCTCAGGGCCAAGGGGACCTCAGGTGGGCAGGAACAGGCAGGATGCCTGAGAGAGGCTCTGCAGGCCATGACCAGAGGGAAAAAGAGTTAAAAAAAAATAATAGGTTTGGAAAAGGTTCCTTTTGTACCATAACATGTGCCCTTCCTATCTTCAGCACCCCTACATTTTGCAATCCTTCCATACCCATGTTGAAAGTTAATACAACAAAGAAGGCTAAGAAAAGGATGTTGCATGCAGGCAAAGACAAGGGGTTCTGTGTGTGTTTCCCTATTTGGAAAATTCTTCTCACATCATGGAGAGGAGTGTGTGAGCGTGTGCGTATGCGTGTGTGTGTGTGTGTGTGTGTGTGTGTGTGTGTGTGACTCGGTTAACCCTTTTCTGGTACATTAACCTTTTCCTAGTCAGTTTGAAAATGGCTGTAATGCTACATTGTTGTGTGCACTGTCCAGAACATGAAGCAGTGCTAGTGGACTGGTCCTTCACAGTGGGGCCAGGCGACTGTGACTGTATCCTAGATAAATTCTCCAGGATCCTTGGCAGCATCTGTGACAGGCATGCTTCATTAAAAAAATCAGGACTGGGGTCAAATTAATGAATAGGTCTCACCTAACATCATCAAACTCATGAGATCCAGGGACAAAACCGGGGCCCACTACCAAAAGCAAAGGGACCCAGCCCAGCTCTCCTTCTATAGGTCATTGTGAAACAAGTGTAAATTGGCTTTAAAAAAAGCAAAAATCAACTTCCTGCATGACAAACAACTCAGTGAATCCTCTAACCCCCATCAGCTTTGGGGGACCTTTAACTCGCTACTATGCAAAACCAAAAATTCAGATTCCATCACTTTACACCATGGTACCAACCAGACTAATGACCGACTGAAGTGGCTAACATTTTCAACAACTTTTTTTGCAACCTTGAAAAATACATACCTATCCCCTCTGCTGTTATGCCCACCTTCCCAACTCATCACCCCCCCCCACCCCAACCTCAAAGGCAGGACCTACCACGACTTCTACTTCAAAGTCCTAAAAACAGTTGACACCAAAAAGCTCATCTGTGGGAATAACCCCAAACCCAGTAAAGGTTGCAATGGTATAGATTATAAAATGCTTAAACTGTCCATCAGTGCCTTGGCAGTCCCCATCATCAAACTACTGAACCACTCCCTCTGTTCTGACTTCTTCCCCACCGTCTGGAAAACCACCACCATCAGACCCTTATTCAAGTAGGGGTCTAGAAATGAGGTGGGCAGCTACCATTCTGTTTCCCTCCTTACTTCTCTCTCAAAAATTATAAAGAAGTTTGTGCACACTCAACTCGCTGACTATCTGGAATCCAACAATCTACTCTCTAGTGCCCAGCACAGGTTCAGATCTGGGCACAGCACCAAAACAGCCCTGGTCCGGTTCACCAGTGAAATCCTTAAAACTAATGACAAATGCCAGTACACTGGCTCAGTTTTTTTGACCTTACCAAGGCCTTCGACCTTGTGGACCATGTCCTCCTCCTTAACACCCTAAAAGGCCTACATCTTTCTGATAATGCCATAAAATAGGTCAGTAGCTACCTTCCAGGAGATCCCACAAGACAGAATCGAAGGCCACTTCTCCTTGGAATATCCAATTAAATATGGTGTTTCCCAGGAAGTAATCCTGTGTCCCCTGCTTTTCTCACTCTTCATACATAACCTTCCTTCAATATGCCATTCCACTCAAATTGTCCTTTATGCTGATGATGTGGCCCTTTTCTGCAGTGACAAAAAACCCACCATGATGTTCCACAATCTGCTGTCTTATTTCATGAAGCTTCACTCCTGGTTTTCCAGTAACGATGTTGTCCTCAACTATAAAAAGACCAAGCACATGATCTTCTTGGGACCCAGGGAAGCCCCAGATCCTGGCTTTCAACTCCGCGACAATTCCGGCTACCTCATTGAACAGGTGTCGGAATTCAAATACCTAGGTCTTCACCTGGAACCCCACCTCTCATACAATCTCCACATCGGTAACCTCATAAAGAAGGTTCATGTCAGACTTGGTCTGCTCTACAGGATTAGAATGTTCCTCATCCCTGCATCCAGACTTCACCTCACTAGCTCTCTACTCCTGCCCCTTATCGACTATAGATCTATTGTCTTCTCTCCCCCTACCTCATCACTCCTATTCTCCAAACTTAGAGTCACATACAACAGCATAGCACATTTCATCACTGGTCTCCCCTGGAAAACACACCACCATTGCTCACTTTATTCCTCCCTCGAGAGGCCCACTCTAGACGGGAGGTTCCATCTTGATATGCTCTCCTTCCTACATAAGATATACCTCAATATTCTCCCTCCCAGCATTATCTCCCTAGCCCCATTCACAGCACTTGGGCATTTCACCAGAGATGCCTCAAGTCTGGTTTTTGACACCCCTTTCTACAGGACAAAGCATGCCCAGAACTCCATTACCTTCAAGGGAATGAAGCTTTACGGCATTCTACCCCCCCAAAATCCAAGCTTGCAGGTCCATATACTCTTTCAACTCCTCCCTAAAGAAGCACATCCTCCTATCGTCAACCTGCAGCTGCCCTGATAGGTCTCCTCCATGGCCTCTCAGTAAATCTCAGTGGCTCTCCCTCACCTCCTCATCACCAGCACTTTTCTTCTCCTCATAGAGTGCACTAAAACTTTCTGCCCTATAAAATACCTGAAAACATTTCTGTTTATCAGTCTGCCTTCTGGTCGACTCTTGTACAATTTTACCTATGTAATATGCTAGTTTTATTTTGCACTTGTTAGTTCCTTGTACTTCTATACACCAGTATATATAATGTATTTACTTCATTGTATGTCGTTGTATGTCATTGTATGTCATAGGTAGTCATTGTATTTCCTATGTATTCAGTTGGCCTATGTATTTGTTCATCTGTTGTATTTCCTACACTGGATGTTTGAGAAAACAGGCATTTTTGCTCACATACCTTTCAGAATACAAATAACAGCTCGTCTTTTGACTGGCAGCAGCGGCTGGAATAGGCAGCAGGCCACACACCATCTCCACTCTACCGCAAGCACTCCTAACCTGGGAAAACCTGTCTGTACTACTGGGACCACTATTTGGGGCTCTGATTGGCCAGTGCATTCATCTGCTCATGTCCGATTGGTTGCAGCCTTATGACTTCTGCTCTGATTGGACCCAGCTATAACCCATTGATTTCTATGGCTTTCCTTGTCTGCTATGGCTTTGTTATCTCCTTGCAATTTTCTGGGGCTAGTTATTTGTCCTCCTGTCCTCCCTGACCCCAGCCTCTATTTAACAGAGTTCTAGCCTGGCCAAATTCTCTATTGGCCCATGCTACTCTGCTCTACAGTATTCAGGCTACTGACAGTTAACTAATTACTTGTGCCGTTCCTACTAAGAGTAACTCTCATTAATCTCTTTATTTTCTCCTGGCATGTGTCCCAGCTCTAAATCTGATGCATAACAATTTTTCTACCTGCTCTTCCTCCCTCTGGGTTTGCTTCTTTGCCAATCCACCCTGCCTTGCCCATGTACTAAAATTCCTGTTTTACATCCTTGCTCTAGCTTAATTTCTTTGCACACCCTCCCTAACCTTCACACTATTGCTCTCTATTCTTGAAAACCCTGACCTGTCCTATACAGCTGGTCACTGGAGCTTTCCTTCCCCTGCATCCTAGTGGCACTCCAATCTTTTGCCTTATTCCAGTCTATCACCCTGTGCTCTCCATCTCTTAGATCACCCCCCCCATGGGTTATCCAAAATGGCTTATCTTGCTGGTCTGCTCTCTTCTTTGGTACTGTACAGACCAGCTTATTGCTGCATCTATTCACTACCCTCCTTGTAACAGTACTTCCCCACCATGACTCATCTGGCCAAAATCCTCTTGTGCACTCCTATACATCACTTGTCTTCTCAAGCCTGGCACTGCTCTACTTGGTCTCTGGCTTAACAAATGTCTATGAGTACCTGCTGTCTCTGCTGCCCAAGATTTAATTTCTTCCTGTACTTCATCATGGGTCCCTTTATCCTCTCTCCTACTCCTGATCCATGCAAGGGACATTGAGTTTAATTCTGGACCCCCTCATCCTACTACTGTCCTCACACCCCTTTCTAATTCCCCACACCCACCAAAAGGCTTAAAAGTAGCACTTATGAATATTCACAGTCTCCACAAGAAAATGTCTGAAACTGAGGCATGGACCCTGCAGACAACCCCTGACATTTTATGTATATCTGAATCTTGGCTCAAGCCTTCAATTAAGCAGCAAGAGGTGACACTACCTGGTTTTAACTGTTTCAGAAGAGATAGAGTGGGTAGGGGGGTGGAGGTACAGTATACTGATATACTCATGATCTGATGTGGACGTTGTCGAACTCTCTGATCTTGACACTGTCTCTCCTTCTGTAGAATCCCTATTCATTTCCTTAACTCTTGGAAAGGTCAAAAAACTTACCATTGGGTGTCCTTATCAGGGCCCTAACCAGGCTTCCCATGGTCTCTATCCCTTTCTGAGATACCAAATGACTGCGCACTGGGATGTGGTGCACAGAAATCACTTGAAATAGCTGCAACATGTTTCCAGCACACACAAACTTCATAAGTGGAATGCAAAAGAACCAAAATCAGACAAAGTCTTTGCTTAATAAATTTATTGTATTCTCAAGAACCACGTCCTGCCTGACATATTTTGGATTCAACACAATCCTTTCTCAGAGGCTTTCTAGCTTCACTAGCCAGTATCCCTCACCATGACCTTATGTTCTGTGGCGATTTTAACATTGACTGGCTTAACCCCAAAGCAGACAAACTATGTACACCACTTGCTAACTCCAACCTAGTGAAACTCATTCAGGATCCAATGTGTATCAACACCAAGTCCGATAAACACTCCCTGTTAGATTGAATAGTCACCAACTGCCCTCATAAAATCAAAGTCGTGGGTGTTCTCTCAGATTGTATAAGTGACCATTCCCCTACCTTTTATATCTGGAGGAATAACTGTGCTAATTCCCCTCACAAGATCTCCCTGGTTAGGGACTTGCCAAGGTTCGAAGTCTGCAGCTTCAATAACTCCATCTATAACACTGACTGGCACCCTATTAAGACCCTCCCTGATATACATCAAGCCTTGAATTTCTTTATTTCTACCCTTCCTCACATTATTGATAACCATGCTCCACTGAAAAAATATAGATCCAAGGGCGTCAAGGCTCCATGGCTCACTAAGGACATTAGATTACTGATGTCCCACCATGACAAGGCTTGGCAGACCTATAAAAAAGTGGACTGCCCTTCGACTAGCAAGTCTATAGGCAATTCAGAAACAACTGTGAAAACTCCCTCCATAAAGCCAAATATCATCACTTCAAATCCCTACAAACCGAGCACCTTTGTAACCCTCAGAAATTCTAGAGACAATTCCCTGTAAAAGGAAAGACTGCTGAAATTCTGAGCTCTTTCAGTGCCCATGTCATCACCCTTGCTGACCCTTTGTCCATTGCTTCTGAGTTCAATGATTTCTTTATGGATCTCCACAAATACATCTCATTCTTTGGTAACGCATCCTCCCCCCGTTCAATTCCCCCTGAACAACCATAGGGATCGACCTTCATTCCACCTTAAACTGGCATCCCTCAAAGAGGTCCAGAGGCTTCTTGTTAACTTAAAAGCAGAGATCTCCCCTGGACATGACTACCTTGAGCATAATTCCTTAAACTGGGTGCTCCGACCCTTGCTTGCCCTGTCCATGACCTATTTAACTGATCTTTCCTCTCTGGTAACATAACGGATAAATGGAAGGTGGCGGTTGTTGTTCCTGTGCATAAGGGGCATAAGGGAGGACCCAATACCATTGTCAAAAAACTTTAGATCTCTTTCCATACTCTGCCCCTTGGCTAAAATCCAAGAGCACATAGCATACAGCCATCTTCAGGACTTCCTAGAACTTCACAATCTACTAACCCCCTGTTAACCTGGCTTCCAACGGAATCACAGTACCCTTACCACCTTAATAAAAGTGACCACAGACATTTTCCAGGCAATGGACCAGGGTTCTGCCACCAGTGCCATCTTTGTCAACCTTGCAAAAGCGTTCAACATGGTGAATCATTGTCTTCTGCTGCATCAGCTACATGCTTTAGGTCTGGACTCCGGTGCTCTGAATTGGGTCAAAAGCTATCTCTGCTACCATTTCCAAAGTGTCAAGTGGGCTGGTTCTGTTTCCAATCTTAGATCCATAACTCCTGGTGTTCTGCAAGGCTCCATTTTGGGTTCAATATTATTCTCACTATTCATCAATGACTTACCTAGCTTTTGTGGAGGAGCTCCGGTACACCTCTATGCTGATGATGTAATCATCTATCACTCCTCTTCTGACATTGATCAAATAAATAGAGATCTTTCCTCTGACCTTGCTTCCCCTAAGGGCTGGTTCAGGCATAATAAACTTGTTCTGAATATGAAGAAGTCTAAAAGCATGTTATTCTCCCACCTTCCCCCTCCATGCATGCTCTCTCCTCCCTTAACATCACCTCTCTCAATGGTGATTCCCTTGAGTCTATTCATTCCTTTAAATACATGGGCATCTCCTTGGACTCCTCACTCTTCCTTAAAGCTCATGTTTCCAATGTCACAAAATCTCTGAATGAGAAACTAGGCCTCATCTTTAGTAATTGCCCCTTCCTCTCCGCTGCTTCCTGCCTTAAGATTGCAACCTTGGCCCTACTTCCCCTCATGACCTACTGTATGGTGCTCCTTTACTGCTCTCAGTGAATTCCTCATCCCTGTCTCTCCTCACCCAAGCTTATCAAAGGTAGGCAGGTTTGTATTGGGGGTTAACACCTGTTATCATCACTGTGACATCCTCTCCTTGCTTGGCTGGTTACCTTATGAGTCCAAATTGAGGTATTCCTCCCTGGGTTTTGTGTTCATGCTTGTCCATAAATTCACACCTCCCTGCCTCAGTGAGATTATACATCTCAGGCAAGCTCCTCACACCATCAGATCTACCTCTCTTCCCCTTCTCATAAAACCTAACCTGTGACTTGCCATCACCCCCAAGTCATTCTCCTTTGCTGCAGTATCTGAATGGAGCTCTTTCCCTCCCACTGTCTTGTCCTGCTCCTCTCTTCCCAAGTTCCAAGCTACTCTACATGCCTCTATCTCAGCCTCTGCAGCATGCTGCAGCTTCCACTGATACCTCTTTTATTTTTCTCCTCCCTTTTCCTCTCTACTCCTTCCTATCCCCCACTCTCCCTATCTACTTGCCCCACCTGTTTCTTTCATCTTCTCCCTCCACCCCTTAATCTCAATATTGTTTTATGCCATGTAATATATGATTCTATTGAATTGTACATAACCTCTCCATGTGCTGCTACATTCATGTATAATATTTATACCCCATCTCTTGCTATGACGTCAATTTTTATCATGTTTGTTACTCTGTTAATTTTGTACTGTGTTGCCTCCACTTCTTGTAACGCTGGGTCGACCCTGAAAAAGGAACTGTAATTGTCTCAGTGAATTTACCCTGCCACCAAAACTCAAATAAACAAATAAATAAATAAATTGATTGATTGATTGTTTGAATGAATGATATATTAGTGTGTCAATGTACTTATCTTAAATACAATAAACGTTAGGGTTAGATGTATAAGTAAATAAATGCTGTATAAAGCAGTGTAAGTGTGTTAGTGAGTATGGGGCAATAATATGTGTGTGTAGACAGTGCACTGCTATGTTATGCTGGAATATTTATGCCTCTTCTGAATAATCTCCCACCAGATCTACTCTCCTGTACATCTCTTACTCAATTTAAAAGATTATAAAAAGCAATATTCTTTTAACCTCCCTTCAGTGACTTTAAATCATCTGTACATATAAATAATCTTTATTTTCATCTCTATGCCCTCCCTCCCCCAAGTCTTCACTCCACCTCTGTGTCTGTTCCTCTCTTCTCCAACCTTCGTCCTTCTTCTCTCTACCCCATTGCGCTTGCCAATTTCAACCCCTTGCTTTATAGTGTTACACTTCCTTAATGTTCTCCTTGAACATGTATAAAAGTGTTTAATCTCCAAAACTGTGTTTGTATATTACACTGCCTTTACTAGACCTACCTGGCAGTCTAAGCTGTGTAACATGGATAGCGCCTCTGTTTTGTAATCCTGATCCTGTCCAATCTTAGTATGATGTTCAAGTATAACCACAAGTTACTATACATTTCTGTATATTACATGCTTTGTTTTCTGTACATATATGTGCAATTTGTTTCCACCGCTGTATGACTGTGTCTTCTTTGTATGGAATGCATATATTCCCTGGGTTGTCCCTGAAAAATGGACTGTTTTGTCTCAGTGTGCCTACTTGGTCAGCAGAATTCAAACAAATAAATAAATATAAATCCATATATGTGTATATGTATCATTTAGTGTTTATGTGTATCACAACAATTAGTAAATGTAGTAAGGATTCAGTGGTTAGTGTAAAAATTGCTAAACTACATTCTCCTGCTATCTAGATAAGTTGCAGTCTTATGGATGCCATTGCTGATTTAAAGGACATGTTCTGTAATGTTTATAAGAGATGTTCTTTTCAGGCTCCAAGAGACATCAGAGGGAAGGGGTGCCACTAGACACCAGGGCAAGCATAACTACCCAAGGGCATACCTCTCAAGTGTCCCTCATTTTGAGGGACATCCCTCATTTTGCCCTTTAAAATTGCTCTGTCCCTCATCCATCCCTCATGGAAAAGGTGCTGCCCATACAGCAAATGTGTTGTAAATTCAGACTTTAAAGAAGAAATACTTAATATTCTAAAATACTAAATCCAAAATAAACTTTGTACAAGTAAACACTGTGGTTTTCACAGTATTCTGAGCTTGTATCTCCATGTTTGACGATGTGTCCCTCATTCTGAGGGTCTGTGTCCCTCATTGTCCCTCATTTTGAGTGTCCAAAAATGTCCATGTCCCTCATTTCAGTCACAAAAGGTTGAGAAGTATGCCCATGGGGGCATCCATTGAAAGATTGGGGGTGCCACTAGCCACCAGAGATAAAGTGCAATGTTACAGGTTCAGGCATAGGAGGGTGGGGGCGTGCCATTAGACACCAGGGTTACATACATTATTTATGTGGAGGGGAATCAGAGGGTGGGGTATGCCACTAGACACCAGGGAAAGAAATATTATGGGATGACAATCACAGGGTGTGGGATACCACTGGACTCAGGTAAAATATATAAAAACACATGTATTTGTGTATATACTGTATACACGCACAGACACACACACACATATATATATATATATAAAATCTTTATTTATAAGGGCAATATCTAAAACCAAAGCACTGTACAATCCATAAAACAGTTAAAACCACTAAACAATAAACATTGGATGCAATCAAAACCAAGGAAATACAGAAATATAAGAATACAAGTGGGAGAATACATCATATCTGATCACCAAATGCCTGGCAAAACAGGAAGGAAGGTCTTTTGGGCCATCTTAATATATAAATTATATATATTATTTGCAAAAAAACTTCATTAATGCATCAGTTAGGGTTGTTTCCACACCAACAAAAGTGTGGAAATTCAAGGTTAGGGTTACCACCCTAGCACTCCACCCTCATGCCCCATCCTCAGAATCCTAACTTTGCATTCCCCCCACCCCCACATACACACACACGTGCAAGCAGGGGACAGCAAGGCAACACAACCAATCAGACACAACCAGAATCAGGTAATAGAAGTAACATAGTACTCTCTAAACATACTGCAAGACACGTTCATCATCATGGTCCACCAACTGTATGAGTTCTGCTGCCATCAGAGTGCTTGGGGGGTACACATGCATGCTGGCAACCATGAGATGGCCCACAGTAAGCATGTTTCTGTTACAAACATCTATTACAAGATTTAAGCAGATGCCAATATTTCAATTGTTAAGATGTTCTTTTCAGGCTCCAAGAGACACTGGAGGATAGGGGGTGCCACTAGACACCAGGGCAAGCATAACTACCCATGGGAGCATCCATCAAAAGTGTGGGGTGCCTCTAGACACCAGAGATAAAGTGCGGTGTCCCAATATTATTACTCACATGTTTCCAGTGGGCTCCCCCCCAACCATTGCCGTGCGGTCCATCCCTGTCCACCCAGGTGCCCTGATCCTGGCTCCCCAGCACAAACAGTGGTGGAAAGTGGCCCTCCTCCTCTCATGGCACCAACCCCCCATACCTGCAGTGTCAGTGCCATGATCGGAGACGGGCAGCAGTACAGCCCTCTACACACCTCCATGGCCACTGGCCAGCTGACTTACACAGGGATGCGCTGCGATGCATGCACAAGTATGTAAGATGTCCTGCGGCCATGGAGGTGTGCAGAGGGCTGTGCCACTGGCCATGTCTGACCATAGCAGTGGTGGGATGGTATGGGGCATGGTGGTGGATGGCCGGTGCTGTAGGGAGCACTCATGACATGAGTGGCATGGGCCACAGGGTACAATGGACACCTCTGTCTGTGGGGGCATGTGACAGCCGGGACCAGTGCCTGCAGGGGGGGTTGGTGCATGGGGGGGTGGTCTGTCATGTGTGGACTGGCTGCAGGCCCACTGGGTGGCTGGGGATGGCGGCACAATGGCAAGGGTTCTTGTGCCTGTTGCTGCTCTTCATACACCCAGATCTGCACCTGCCTGTGTTAGGGATCTACTCTGGGATCCAGTTTAGGCTTCCAATTGGATGCCCGCCTAGGTCTGTGACTCTGCCCCCGGGATCCCTGTGTGGTTCTGCATGCTGTGGGGGTGGGTCCAGAGACAGGTGGCTGCCGGTAGTGCATACCGGCATGTGCTCACCTGTCCACAGGTGCAGAGCTCCACTGGTGGTATATGCACCTCTGGTGTGTATTTCCCACCCATTAGTGCATAGGGACCAGTAATTATAACTCAGAAGGGGTTACTGACATGCAGAGATGCCAGTGTCAGGCTTTATACACTATGTAGGGCAAACTATTAGAAAATCTAAAACAAGGATAGGGGAACATGTTAGGGCATGGAGTGACAATAATGAAAAATGTGCCATTGGACAGCAATAGGTAAAAATAAAAATGAGCATAATATTATTTTTTTGTGGATCCAGAAAGTTGGAAAAAATCCGAGGGGAGGAGACTGGGAGCAGTAAGTTAGTCAAAATGAAACAAAGTATGTATTCAGGACTTGGGCATGCTTTTAACCAGGACTTAATGATTCAGTGGAAATACATCATTTACTTTAGAATTTATTGATTATATTGTCTCTATATGATAATTTGGAGAAGCACATGCCAGCAATATTGTTTACATGTTTTGCTCCATTTCTTTCCACCCATCCACTTCCCAACTTTTTATTTCATTCATTTTCCCCCTCCTGAATTTTTTTTGTCCATCAATAGAGCCAGAATTGATAATGTATAGATAAAAGAAAAAGAGGTTAAAGTTATGATGTAGATGTTCAGTAAACTACAGGAATTAGCTTAGAGTTTATTCTTACAGTAGAATGTGATCCTATGTTTCCATTAGTCTTACTTTGTGCTTTGTTGTTACTACAATGTTTGCAATCTAAAAATTGTTTATGCATAACCTTGAAATATTGAATGAAGGATGCTGATTTATAAATACAAATATTGAATTGATAAACAATATTTAGTACAATTTTTAGGGGTTTGCTTTGGTGCTTCCAGCACTTCTGTTGTAGAAATTGATTAATTATCAAGACACCCCAGTGATATATTGTGGTGTTTTATTTAACACAGCGTTATGCATACTTAATGTTTTTAAGCCTCACATGTCTAATGCTATTTTGTGCTTTTGATTTACAGTATCCTGCTGTGAAAACTGTTTTGTATATTAGATGTACAAACTTAATGGTGTTTTCATATGTCCTCATTTACAGTTTTGGCCCCAGCCATCTATTTGAAGTAAGCACTTCCTGAATACATAGAACACAATGGTCTCGATTCTCAAAGGGGGCACTGAGCAGAGCAAGCGGTGGCAAACAGCAGCTTGCACCAAAGCCCGGTGCACCAGGAAGCCTGTACCAGATTCTGGTACAAGAGTGGTCCCTGCGCCCAAGTTCCTACACTTATGGCAATCTCCTCCCTGCGACAAACACAGTGTGCATGAGAGGGGTTTGCTGCAGGCTCCTGGACCAAATGCAAGCATCCCCCAACCCCCGATCCCCATTGTCACAATCATGAAATAAACAAAACATGCCCAAGTCATGGGTGATCCATTGTCCCCACCCCGTTCCCTGACGTCCAAAAAACCTTACTGTAAATAGTAGAAATGTTATCCAGCTCCCTGATCCCCGATGTCCCAGCAAACTTACTGAAAAATGTAACCATGTTATGCAGCCACTGGATGCCTGTTCCCTGATGTCCCAGTAAGTACCATAAATAGTAATAGTATTATCTAGTCACTTGAGGCCCGATACCTGTTGTAAAAATAACTATACTGTAAATAAAATTAATGTTTTCCAGTCACCTCCTCCTTGATCCCTGATATTCCCCACAAATGTTCATACCCGTGGAAGTCCAGTGGACCCCCCAGCCTCAAACACCTGTTGTCCTGAATCTCACATTGGTGGTCAAGTGGCCTCCAACCCCCCCCCACACCAGCAGGGAGTCACAGCCTCCCCTTCCCAAAGCATAGCCTGCACCGTCACAACCCTCCTCTCACTTCCATGGCCAGCGCTGATTGAACTGTCAATGAGTGCTGTACTGTATAGCGTACTTACACTGTGTACACTGTACAGTACTGGCAATTCAGTCAGTGGCGGCTGTGGAGGTGAGAGGAGGGCTGTGCTGGTGCAGGTTCTGCTTCGGCTGGGAGGGCTGGGGTGGTTGGCACTCCCTGCTGGTGTGGGAGGATGGAGAGCCACTCAACCAGCAATGTAGAATTCAGGACAGTGGGTGTTTGGGGCTGGGAGGTTCACTACACCACCAGCAGTATGCACATTTGTGGGGGGTGTTAGGGATCAGGGAGGGGGTGGCTGGGTTACATTATTTCTGTTTACAATATGGTTATTGGGACAACGGGGAGTGGGCAACAGGTGGCTGGATATCAATTTTACTATTTACAATACTTATTGGGACACTGGGGATCAGGCATCCAGTGGCTGAATAATATGATTACTGTTTACAGTAAGGTTGTTGAGACATTGGGGATTGGGCAGTTGGATTACATATTTACTATTTATTGTACGATTATTGGGACATTGGGGATCAGGGATCAGGCAGCTGGATAAATGATGTTATTTACTTTACTCTTTACACATGCATATATTCGGGACATTTGGGAAGGAGGCCACGGCACATTGCTCCTAAGAAACACAAGCAACTCTCCCAGAGGAGAACTGTCTAAGTACCCTTAGCCCAACCATGGCTGGTCTAAGAGAACTTAGAAAACCTCCCTCTGGAAGGGTTCTATGAATACTATTTTCAAGGTAGTGCCAGCTTGCATCTGTCACATGCCCCCTAATGCCAAGTCGCAGCCCAATCTTGGGCGCACTGGTGGTGCAAGCACCAGTTGGGGCAGGCAGTCTGCGGTTGATGCAGGCTGCCTTTGAGAATGGCTTCAATGGGAGTTTCTTTCACAAGGTGACACTTGTTTGTAGCAGACACCTTGCACCATTTCCAGGGCTTGAGAATCGAGTCCAAGCACTGGACTCAAAATGAATGATAAAAGGAAGAAGGGAAAGAATAATTTTTTAATGATTTATACAACCCATCAGGATGTAATACAGTGGATTCTGGTTAAATGCACTCCTGTTTTGAAGAGGCAAAATGTGCATTTAAGCAGAATGTGCATTTAGACAAAATGACGTTTTTCAGACGTGAAATGAAAGTAGAATTAATGAAAATAAATACGGCTATGGCATTTCACAATCAGTCACTTTATTCAGTCTCTACACACTTCTAGCATGCCTGATTTAATTTCTGTACTGTATGTATAAAAAAACACTAAATATCAGTATTTGCCACAGAGTTTGTGACGCTAAAAAAATAAGTTATCTTGCTCTGCTGCTGATTTGCGATAGTAAGCCGAGTCACATGATGCTTGAATTCGAAAAGCCTTGTTAAATAATTTTTTCCCAAGCATGGACGAATGCACCTATCCTATCTAGGGACTGGAGTACCTCAAATATTTACACTTCAGGTTTGTCATTCTCAATCGCATCAGGGTCATCATCATCCTCGTCCTGCCGATCCAACACTTCGCTGCAGATGCCGGTCTCCTGTAGCATTCTGGTTATAGGTAGCTGCTCATCCATGTCCCAGTATAAATTAAAGTCCTCTAAGCTCATGTTCGGGAGAAGTACAGGTACGGGCTCCTCAACCATTTTGTCCTCCACAACACTTGCTGACGCTGATGATGATGCTGACCTGTCAACAAATCCGGCTTTTTTAAAATAATTCTTGATTGTTTCGACCCTCACTTGCTGCCATGCTCTATCATGCATCTTTATTGCATCCAGGACTGTGACAGTTTTAGAAAGTGCACAAATGGAGGTAAGGCACCCAGCATCCATACATTCAATCATTTTTTCGATAATCTAAAAAGGAAAAAAGATTAACCTGTAAACAGAACCCTAAAAAGAGACCAAATAAAGCATCAAATGTACTGCACTTAGTGAACAAAGTGTTGTTTTCTTACCTGCCTTTGATAGTGGTGTTTTACATTTTTAATGATGCCCATATCTAGAGGCTGAATTAGTGAGGTGGTGTTCGGAGGCAGGAAAAACAGTTTGATGTGGCTCAGAATGATGTCTGGGTGTGCTGAGCAATTATCCAAGAGCAAGGCAATTTTTTTCTTTTGCAGCACATTACTGAATTAACATTTTTCAACCAGCTAGAAAATACTGAAGCAGTCATCCAGGCATTAGAGTTACTGTCATATTCAACTGGCAGAGCCTCCATAGACAGCCCTGAAAAGCACCTTGGTTTTTTGGATTTTCTGACCACTAAGGGTTTCAATTTCTGAGTTCCACATAGGCTGCAACAAAGAAGCACAGAAATCTGCTTCAGAGCTTTTAACCCCCAGAAGAGGCATCTGATTTGAAAGTCAGTTTTCCTTCAGGGGTTGCTCTAAAATAGAGCCCAGTTTCATCGCATTTAAAGATACAATTTGGATGATAATCTTTCATTATTTGTAGGAGGACAGTGGAAAGCCAATTGCCTGCATTCTCACCATCAGCATCTTTTTTCTTGCCATGGCGGCACTTGAAGATTATTCCATTGTGCTCCTTCCAGCGGCTCAACCAGCCGCTTGTCACGGAAAAAGAAATGCCCATATTTGCAGCTAAATCCTCTGCTTTTTTTGTGGAATTGGGCCATTGGTTGGGGCATCAACACTGCGAGCTGCGAAGAACCAGCGTAGGAGTGCAGCTTCTATCTCCCAGCTCTTTCCGCAATGCCACCTTTTTTGGTTTTGATTGTCTGAACGGTCCCACTCTGAGAACAATCTATCTTTACTTGCCACAATTCGGGCAACATTGGATACATCGACACCAAACTGTTTGGCTGCATCTCTTTGTTTAGTGTCTGGCTGCTCCAGCTGCTGCAACAAAGCTATTTTTTTGTCCCAGTGTAAGGGTTACCTTCCTGCACTCCATCGTGCTAAATGCCTGAATCTCTGATTTGCTGTTAAATACTGCTCTCACACCTAATCCGGTTCACCTGTGCACTAAAGAGGTGTTAATTACATGGGGGAAGAGGTGCTGGTGAACTGATAAAATATATATTAAACTGAAATGTGTACTTAAGCAGTGTGCACTTAACTGGAATTTTTAACACTGAATGTATAGGGAAAAAAATGGGAGAAAAAAAGTGTGCATTAAACAGGAATGTGCACTTAAAGTGACATGCATTTAAGTGGAATCCACTGTATAAAGTCAGATGTCAAGATGCAAAGAAGGACAAGTTACAAGAGAGAAAAGACAGTGACTTAATGGACATTTTGCTATATGTGTAAAATAATCATTGCTCCCTGGCATTTAAAGGGATATTCCTCATAGTGCTAAAAATTGTTCCCTGTAAAAAAGTAATATGGGAATTGCATTTTAGTTTAAGGAACAAAATTTATTTGTGCTTAATTATGTACAATATTTATTGTTTTGACCTTTATGAAATCATAGGTCTGAGCGTGAGTTGGGGTTTAAATTTGATCCATTGCTGGGTCCCACATGGCACAATTTTTAACTTTGTTGTTATTAGTAAGCACGAGCACTTTAATTGGTAACCCTATATAAAGGTGGAGTTCTACGCACATAACTTACCTCTGAAGAAGTCCTGCCTAGATGGAGTGAAATGTAAGGTCTTTTCGCCTTCACAGGCAATGCTGTAGCTGCTGGGACTGCCCCTGCCCCTCTGTTTGTTTTTGCTTTTTGGGATATCTTGCTTTTGTATGGATGCATTTTTGCACTTGATTTTTATCACAAGAATAAACATCTGTAAGCACCATCTTATTTTTGTGCTGCACTATTTATGTGCTTTGCACCTTGATTAATATTTATAATGTCTATGGTGGGTGCTCCTTTATTCATTCTCATTTGACTTGTTTGGTGAAGTACTGTCTATATAGACAGTCTGTAGAGCGCCAGGCTCTTTGTTTATTGACATGTACTGGGAATGTGTAATAAACTATTATACTTTTTTTCCTAAAAAGATGTTTATCTCCTTTAGCACTCTGACTGGCCTCCATCTGGTCCAGTTTTCCCAGCCCCATCACCCACCTTATCTGAGGCTTACCCTTTCTGGTGGTCCTGCCACAGGACCTTGTATCAGAGGTGCCTTGCCATTGGTGTGGAGTCTGCAAGAGTGCAGGCCATCATTGTTCTACAGTTGGAGGGCTTCCCCACTATTTTCTCCACTATTGAGCCCAGACATGTGTGTACTTGGCCTCAATGGACACACCTCAAGCACAGAAACATAGAAATTAATGGCAGATAAGGACCACTTGGTCCATGTAGTTTGCCCATTTTCACTATCTACTGCAAAAGCCACAGCCCCTACTTGATCTCTGGCTTTACCTTCTGTTTTTTTCATTTAATATACTTTATTGGAATTCCAGTGAGTAACAGACACTACAAATATGACCGAATAGGTCTGTGTCATATAATTGTGGTCTACATTACAGATTATTTCATAAACATTTTACAAATATATAATAAAAGAACCCCCTCCCCCAATCCCATCACCCACCCCCTTAGTTCCACCAGAGATGTGCTAGCAGGACCACACAATGATACATTGTCTTTAACTTATAATAAGAAATAAACCAGTCATTGACTAAACCTAGAGTACTCTATGTATTGTGTTGTCACCTTGGGAAGAGCTGATTTGTAATAATCCCTACTGATCTACTGTCTTGATAGGTGGGTATACAGAGGTGCCCAGATACGATCATACCTTGATGTTTTACTGGATATATTTGCTATCGTATGTTCTTCCTGTAGGGCAACATTATTTTCTTGAACCATTCAGCATAGGTTGGGGCTATCTGATCCTTCCAGTGTTGGAGTATAACCTTTTTGGCACATGCTGATACCAGAGCCATATGTGGTCTCTGGTTACCCACTAATTGTTCTGTATATTCTCCTATAATACAGGCCGTGGGTTCATATTTCAGGGAAAGCTCTAGCAAGGGGTCTAGTCTATTTTGAATGGTAGACCTAAGAGGGGGAGACCATCTCACATGACTACAGTATGTGCAAGAATGTATCGGTTTCTTTGCCACATTTCGTGCAAAGGTCTGATGGTAGGCAACACATCCTATGCAATTTAGAGGGAGTATAATACAAATCATGATTAATTTGGAATTGCATAGGATGATATCGGTCCCAGTATATTATTTTATATAAGTGCTTCCATATACATGACCAATTCCTAGTTGAAGAGGTGGGGGAGGGAGGGAGAACCCTATCCCACCAATAAAATCTTGGCATATCATTAGGGTAAAGCACTGACTGTAAATAGTGATATGCGTATGAGATCAGGTGAGCTTTAGGAACTGAGGTCAGATAGGAGGAAATTACATTGTAGCTGGGTGACTCCCATGGACTTCTGCCTAATACAGCATATACTATGTGAGTAACTTGAAAATATTTAAAAACAGAAGTGGTACTCCAATGATAGGTAGACTGAGCTTCAACAAATGACATCAGTTTGTGGTGAGCTGTCAGGCTTCACCTTCTTGTTCCTGTTGCTAGGGTACCCCATGCTTGTCCAATGCATTTTTGAATTCCCCCACTGTGTTTGCCCCCACCACTTCTGCAGAGAGTCTATTCCATGCATTCACCACCCTTTCTGTAAAGAAATTCTTCCTTTCGTTACCACTTAGTCTTCCCCCTTGCAACCTCATGTCATGCCCCCTCTTTCCTAAACATCTCCTTTTCTGAAATATACTACCCTCTGGTACCTTATTTATGCTCTTTAGATATTTGTAGGTTTTTTATCATATCTTCGTTGTCTCTCCTCTCCTCTAGGGTATACATACAGAGGTCTTCCATCTCTACTCATATGACGTTTGGTGCAGGTCCTGCACCATCTTTGTTGCCTTTCTTTGAACTGCCTTCACCCTGTCTACATCCTTACAGAGATGTGGCCTCCAGAACTCGACTTATTACTCCAAATGAGGCCTCACCAATTATCTATACAGGGGCATCATAACTTCTTTTTTTCTGTGGTGTTATCTCTACCTGTGGACCCCAGCATCCCATTGGATTTCCTCAAAGCCTTGGCACATTGTTTGGCCACCATTAGATCATCAGATATGATTACCCCCAAATTCCTTTCTTGCTTGGTGACCATCAGTATCCCACACCCTCATCATGTAATCCTATCCTGGGTTCTTGTGCCTCAAGTCCCTGATTTTGCACTTTTTCACATTTAATCTCAGCTGTCACACTAGAGTCCATTCCTCCTGTTTACCTTGATCTCACCTCAGTTTTTCACCCCTCCCAGAGTATCCATCCTGTTGCAGATCTTAGTGTCATCTGCAAAAAGGCACACCATCCCTTCCAGACCCTTCACATTGTCACTTATGAAGACATTAAATGGGACTGGCCCCATAACTGATCCCTGTGGCACCCTGCTGGTCACCCTCCTTTCCTCAGATTAAGCTCCATTTAGCACCACACTTTGTCTTCTGTCACTCAACCAGTTCCTAACCCAGTTTACCACCTTATGACCCACTCACAGGCTGCCCAGCTTGTTCACAAGTCCTTTATGTGGAATGGTATTGAAACCCCTACCAAAATCCAGGTAGGCCACATCCACCACTTCCCTCTGATCTACTTCCCTAGTCACACTGTCAAATAAATTATTTAAATTTGTCTGACATGACCTTACCGCTGTGAATCCATGCTGTCTCATATCCTGTACTCCACTGAATTTAAGGTATTCCACAATCCTTTCTTCAAGTAGTGATTCCATAATTTTCCCCACTATTGAGGTGAGGCTGCGGGCTGACTGGCAGCCTCACCTCAATAGTAGCTTTAGCTTATAATGCAAAAAGGTTCAGGATTATGCTCCTGGGGAGAGTGAATCCTAGGATCAAGTGTGAACTAGATGGGGTAACACTGAAGGCCACCACAGAGGAAAGGATCTAGGGGTAGTCATAGAAGATAACCTCAAAGTGGCTAAACAGTAGTCAAGTGATGCAGGCACCAGTGCAGCAGCTTATCTGCAGAGCTCCATTTCTTTTTCAATAAAATTAATAAAACGAGAGCCTTTGATCAAACCTGCTTCAGATTATTGACTCCTTAGTGTCCATCAAAAGGTCTCTAGAGCCTTCGCAGATGGAAGTAACACCTAATCCTCCTGAAAATTCCCCACCACATGCAGGATTGGATGCAGAGCCACTGCTGACCCTAGAAGCTAAACGACTGAGACGGGGCATCTCACCCATCCAGGTTCTGCCCCATGAAAGCTCACCAGACTCGGACACTATCACAATCTCTCAAATTGCACTGGAGCTCACTACCAGTAAGTCAGCAGTGTTTGCAATTTTGGATGACTTAAAGGATATTAAGCCAGTGATCAAAGACCTCGCTGTTAGAGTAAGTGATGCTGAGGCCTGTATTTCCTCCGTGGAGAGTCAGCAGTCCTGAATGGAGCCTGATCTGATATCCCTGAATTGGAGGATGGGGAAGCTGGAAGACAAGGTAGACAACCTTTAAGATCACAGCAAAAGAAACAACCTTGTCCTTCTGAATTTACCAGAGGGGCAAGAAGGACCCAACACATTGGACTTTTTTTCAGACGTTCTGCATTAAGATCACTGGCCCAAGCACAAATGGTCCAGTCTATATAATAGAGTGAGGTCACAGAGCACTGAGGGCAAAACTCCTTCCAACTGATCTTCCTTGTCCATTCATCTTTAAACTACTCTGGATAGATACCACGTATTGTGGGCAGTGAAGAAATCAGCTGTAGATCAATGGGAGGGGAAGAATTTATAAATCATCCCTGATTTGACACTGAGATTCAGGCAAACAAGACAAGCTTTCAGGCCCTTACTGTCTACACTATGGGCAGCCCAAGTTAAACATTGGCTTTTGTATCCAGACCAATTAGAGGTGAGCTTGCCATTGGGAACTCACCACTTTGAATCAGCAGATTTAGCATGGAAAGAGCTTTCTAAACTGCTTCCCAACTTATTCAGTGGGAAAGAAACGTGAGTAGTGTGGCTCACCAGGTGAAGTCATGACTGTAGTCCCTAAATAGACTGTTGTAAAGAACATTTGCTGAAGTGGTGGGTCAACTTTAACTGAGGTTTTTGGCTATAGTGCTTTTTTTTTCAGCTGGCAAGATTTCAGGATGTTATTTCTAATTGAGTTCCCCAACATTTCTGCAGATTTGGAAATGAACACAGCAAGTTTACTGCTGGAGCAGTGAATAATTTTTGGTTATGATGAGGAGGTGTAATAATCTTTATAATGCAGTCATTTATTTTGCTGGGGAATATTCTAGAAACTTGTGGGTATGTTATATTCCTGGTGATGCACTGTTCCAGCTTGTTTTAGTATTCACTTTGATTTAAGGGAGAGCCCCACTAGCTAATGTTGGTATGGCAGCTGAGTTATAGAGCTGCTGTATTCTACCTTGTTAAAAATTGTTTGAAGTTGCTAATGACAGGGATAACCTGAAAATTTGGAGTTCAAGTTTGCTTAGGACTTTTTATTACTTGCACCTAAGGAGTGGATGCATGAATCTTTCTTATCTAAAAGACTTGTAAAAGGCTTGTAACCTAATAAGCACTAGCTAAGGCAGTGCCTACCGTGTAATAGATAATTTGGATATTAACAGTTCATTTTGCTTTTTCTATCTTTAGTGCTGTAAGTACGACAGCATCAATGCTTATCCACATTTAAAAATTGGGTTAAAGATCCTTGAGTTGTCTGTTTTTTTTCACATGTGCCTATATTAGAGTGTTTTAATTGTTCTAACTGTTTTCTTACTGTTTAATAAGGCTATCGCAGATTTGGGATTTTGTGATTACTATTTACCTTTACATCAATTTGTTTTAGGTTGTTCCCATGTGCTATTTTTCAATAGTTGACAATGGTTCTATCTAAACCTAGGATATTATTCTAACCTTGACAATATAGTCATTTAACAACCTGTAATATCTATAGCTTTAATAAGCTATTTTAATGCCCTCTAATGTGGTTGTTTTCCCTTCTGGTGGGCACTGCCAACCCTTTGTTATCTAAAATGCAGATTAACAATGCTGGAGTATGGGAAGATGTCAATCACATTATGGTACTGTGCAAAGCTTCCTTTGTTTATAATGCTATTGTCATTTGACAGATACATTAGTTGTAGAGATGGAGGCCTCACAGTCTGCGCAAGAACCAAAATGTAAGGAGTAGGCTGAAGGCCTGGATACTGTGTATTTTCAGTAGTATCAAGTGATCCAGTTTTCTTTTCTTTTTGGTACCTTTTTTGTTTAGGGCTGGTGGTTTATTAGGATGAAGGGGAGGAGAGGGGTATGGAAGATGGGCAGCACTTCTGGGGTTTTAGATACTTGTGTTTATGTCCTATGGTGATTTATGGCTCAGGGGATCAGGGCAGTTACATGGAATATAAAGGGTGGATAGGACAATAGGAAAAAATATATGATATTGAGTCACCTATGCAAATTTTCCCCTCAGCTGGTGTTTTTGCAAGTTACCCACCTCCCTGAAGTGCAGGTCTCTCAATTCCAGAAACTGTGGGAGGGGTAAGTGTATTGAGTGGGGAAGAGATTGAAGCAGGGTGGGGATGCCATTTTTGTTGGGAAGTCTCTGCTGTTTCAGTATAAGAGTGGCATAAAAGACCCGGAGGGTAGATGTCTGTTTGTTTAGGGTATGCATGGTAGCATGGAGGTAGTATTGGGGGTAATATATGGTGCCAGTGCCAATTCTTTTTTTTATTAAGCTGGGATCAGCTATAGCACCCTTCTCCCATCTACCGTGCCTCTTAGGTGGAGATTGGAACCTTGTTTTTGCTAGTGATATGGCAGATCTTATAGGACAGCTGCTGGTCTTTCTCCAGCTCAGAGAGCACCAAGGGACTTTGCTGATACCCTTGGTTTAGCTGATCCCTGGTGGGTATTACACTTGTCCAAGTGGATTTCACTTTTCATTCAGTTCCCCACAAGGTCCTTTCCAGGCTAGATTATTTTTTGGTCAGTAAATCCCTTTTTCAAAATGTGCTGGACTGTAAGATACAGCCTCAAGTAATCTCAGACCACTCCCCTATCCAGCTGATTTTGGATCTTCCCCAGTTTATGTTTTGCTCCCATACTTGGTCTTTGAATAATTTGCTTTTAAAGGACATTCTAATAGTGATGAAGATTCAACAATTTATATAGTAGACAACCTGCTCTAATTTAGGTTCTGATGCATCCCTTGATTTGCTTTGGGATGCCCTGAAATCTACTTGGAGAGGCGCAATAATATGGATAGCAACAGTTCAGAAAATGATAAGCCAAGCACAAGTGGATACTTAGCTCCAGCAAATTTGGCCTATTGAACAAATATTATCTCCATCCTCATCTGAGGCAGATCATCAGGGATTAGCATGGTTTTGTACAGAATATTCGATCTACCTTTAGATAAGGTGGACAAGGCAGCTTCTAGTTTAAAAGCTACATATATTGGGCAAGGAGAGAAGGCTGCTAAGCTACTGGCCCTACATTTGAAACAACAGAGCTCCTCCAGGTGGAGTTCAGCTTTGCAACAGCCGACTTCTGGGTTAATCACCAGAAGAGCCAAAGAAATGTTAAAGATTTTAGGTCTTATTATCAAGCATTATACTCCCCCCACACTTCATCTTCCTACACTCAGCAGAAGATGTGTAAATATCTTGAGCAGGCTCACTTGTCCTCTCTTACTCCCGAGTTGCAATTATAATTAAGTGGTCCAATTACAGAGCAGGAAGTTAGTCAAGCCATAGCCACTTTACCATTAGATAAGTGTCCCAGGGCCAAATGGCTATACAGTTTTATTTTATAAAACTTTTAAAGATCTCCTGATACCAGTGTTAACCAATCTATTTTATTTTTGGACTGTGTCCCCAGTAACTGATGAACCCCTTTTTGAAGCTCATATTATTTTATTACCTAAGCTTGGAAAGGACCCCCTTAAACCTGAAAGTTACCACCCTATTTCACTCACAGTATTAATAATGATATTAAAATATATGTGAAAATGTTGTCCCTTCAATTATCTAAAGTTCGGGCCTCATTAATCAGCCCTAAGCAAACCGGATTTATTTCTGGTTGATACACCAGCAACCATTTTCAGAAGCTCTTTTATTTAATATTTGCATCCAGGGACTCCAAGATGGAAGCAGCCTTGGTGTCCCTGGATGCAGAGAAAGCTTTTGATAGGGTGTTTTGGCCCTATTTTTTTTCTATTGCAGAAATATAGGCTTCCAGAGGATTTTATTCCAAAAATGAGTGTTCTATATTACTTCCCCTCTGCCCAAGTGTCATGCAAGAATGAGATCTTGTATCTTATTTGGCTCTCCAGTTGGACCAGGCAAAGGTGCCCCTTGTCTCCTTATTTGTCAAATTTATATGTAGAATCATAGAAAGGCAGACTAAAATTGTTTGGGGACTTCTCTGATGTTTCAATGGGGGGTAAGGAGTATAAAATCTCAGCTTTTGCTGACAATCTGTTGTTGCATGTTACCAATGGACGTTCATCTCTTTTAGCAGCTTTTGAGCTTATTAACCGGGTTATTTCTTTTTCTGATAATGAATTGAATAAAAGTAAAATGCTGGTTTACCCTCTTTCCGCCGCATGTACCAAATCTTAGGTGCTGGAACTATGCTTGCAATGGGAGCCTAAAGCAATTACTTACCTAGGTATTAAGAAAACAAAAGAGTTATCTAAATTGAATGCACAAAACCTGGACCTGTTGATAAAATCTTTAGCAGAAGATCTCCAGTGGTGGCAACACTTGCCTCGCTCCCTAAGGGGCTGAGCAAATATTCTCAAAATGACAGTTCTTCCCCACCTTCTCTATCCCTTGTCAATGTTTAATTTGTCATTGCCCAAGAGGTGGTTTAATATACTGCATTCATTATGTTCTCAGTTTTTATGGGCTGGGAAGACTCCTAGGAGATCTTATGTGAAATTGTGCAGGATGAGACATACAGTATGGGAAGGTTACAGTTACCAGAGTTATTCATGTACTACCTGGCATTCATGGCTCAAAATATTTACAGTGGGGAAAGAGGGAGAAGGGAAGAAGTTTATTCCCCTGAATGGGAGGTTATTGAAGTGAAGTTGTTTGAAAAACATAAACTTGTGCCTGTCTCAATGTATTTTTTGACCCGCGCTAGTCTTCCAAAGGAACACAAAGATACCCCAGTGAGATGGGATATGGCAACCCACACACAGTCATGCAGTGCATTTGGATTGCAGCTGTTATGGGACCTTTCTCAACCCCTCATGAATAATCCAAATATATGAATTAGTGGTACACCAGTACAAGCATCTTTTTGTCCACCTCTGGCAGGAGCAGTCTTCCAAGACCTTATCTCTGAGGGTGCCCTGCTTTCTCCAACAAGTCTCCTTTCTAAATATGCTCTTACTCCCAGAGAATCTTTTAAAATGTTCCAAATAAGGGCATCCTGTTTTCTTGGTCTACCCCCTTGGAGTTCCCAAGCTGGATTGTGGTTTCAAGATTTAGTTGCACTAGCAAATCCCCCCAAACATATCTCTGGGCTTTATAAAGAATTGTGTTCCTGATCATGTCAGGCTACCCCCCCATACCTTTTATTGGAAGTAAGTCCTGACCATAGACCAGCCCCCAACATTTTGGCATACAATTTGGGGTAATAAATATCGTTATGTGAAACAAGACAGATTCTATTAGGTGCAATTTAATATATTACACAACTTATATCTTACCCCAGCCAGGTTACATAAAATGTGTAAGAATTTATCCCCTAATTGTGACTCTTGTAGAGATCAGGATGGATCATTGTATCATAAGCTTTGGACCTGTCTCAGGGTAAAAAGCCTGTGGACTATAGTACAAAACAAACTGCAGGTAAAATATAACTATTCCTCATTTTTCACACCAGATGTTTTTTTCCTGGGTGACTACATGGTGATAACTTCTACAACAGTGGAACATCATATGGCATTGGAAACCTTAGTTACAAAACTTCTCATTCTCCATCATTGGACAAATGACTGGTGCCCTTCTTTTTTGGAATGGTATCAAGAATTTCTAATGGCTTTGGCTGCTGAACATGTGGTAGCATGGTCCAGTGATGCCTGGACAACATTTCTGAAATGTTGGTCCTCCTTTTATTTTAAGCTGACAACACTGTAACTGAGTCACAGATTGTTCTCCCTACCCCTTTTACTTTCTTTTTAGTTAGGGTCATGATAGGATATCCCTCATTGGAGTGCTGCTCGGGGAGGGAGGGAGAGGATGGGGGGAGGGAGGGAGGGAGGCATGGAGGAGGATGTTGTGGAGGGTATAAGGGTGTGTGGTTTTCCTTTTTTACCTTTTTCTTTCCCTTTTTCTTTTTTCCTGAATTGTTGTTGTTATACTGATTACGTATTGTATGACTTGTCTGTATACTACTGACTGATGTTTTGGTGATTTTTTTTGTATTTGTTTTTATGTTTGTATATTAATTGAATATACAATAAAGAATATTGAATTGAAAAAGAAAATGGCTAAATAGTGTAACAAAGCAGTTGGAAAGGCTAACGGAATACTAGGGTCTATAAGGAGGGGCAAACTAGTAGAAGGAGGGAAATGGTGGTACTATTGTACAACTCCCTAGTAAGACCTCATCTAGAGTACTTTGTTCAGTTCTGGATGCCCCATCTCCAAAAATACATAGGCAGGATGGATACTATACAGAGGAGGGCAACAAAAATGGTGTCCAGGATGCAGCATAAGTCATATGAGGAAAGACTCAGAGCTCTCAATATGTACTCCCTGGAGGGAAGCAGAGAGAGGTGGGACATGATAAAGACCTTCAAATATCTGAATGGGATCAGCAGGGAACCAGAGGGGAGCATCTTTCACATGAAAGGAAATAACAGAACAAGGGGCACAGCATGAAACTAAAAGGGGGAAAACTTAGGGAAACTTGAGGAAATTCTACTTCACTGAAAGGGTGGTGGAGAGATGGAACAGTATCCCCCAGGAAGTGATGGGGCCTGTCATAGTTCAGGGAATCAAGAATTCATGGGATAGGTACATGGGAATTATCAAGCTAGAGCAAAAGGGGAGGAACTTATCTTAGTATCTTGGGTATCTTAAGCATTAGAGAGAGGGGTAGGGCAGACTGGATGGGCCACAATGTCTTTATCTGCCAACAACATCTATGCATCTATGTCTATAGTTTTCAGCCTCCTACTTACTCCCACTTTTGTGAAGAGGGACTACATCTGCCCTCCTTCAGTCCTCTGGAACCATTCCCATTTTGAGTGATTCATTGAACAAGGTTGCCAGTGGTGCTTCCAACACCTCCCTCAGTTCCTTTAATATTCTAGGATGTTTCCCATCCAGTCCCATTGCATTGCCTACTCTCAGTTTTGTGAGTCCTTTAGGATTCTCTTTTCCATAAATGGACTGGTGTCCACCTCCCTCCCATTTTTTCTCATGTTGCCTTACAATGATTCCTTACCTCCTCCTCCTTCTTCTGTGACTACAGAAGAAAAATATTTGTTCAATATTGATGCTTTTTCCAGATCACCTTCCACACACTTCCATTTTCCCATTTTTCTCCTTTCATTAATGTACCTATAAAATGTCTTGACCCCTTTTTCTACCTCCTGTGTTATTTTTTTCCTCTGTTTGCACCTTTACACTCCTTACTGCTTTCTCTGCCTCCTTTTGTTTATCCAGGTACACTACCCTGTCCTCCTCCTCCTCCTGTGCTTCCTTGTACTTCCTGAAAGCCATATTTTTTGCCCTTACCTTCCCAGCCACTTCATTTAAGATTCAAAGTAGTTTTCTTTTTCTCTTGCCCTTGTTTACTGCCCAGGTCCTGAATGTCTTATGACCTCTCATGCCCCCCTGCAACCTAAACTACCTCCCTACACTTACGCACCCCCTCTCCCGTATGCCTGTATCAGTTTCTATCTTCAATCGCTGCTATTTTTGAAACTCTTCTACTTCAATGACAAGGCTTAATTTAGCTGCATTATAATTCTCTGTATAATTGTGTCCATGTACTTCACTATTTGTAATGATATTCCCTGTTTTTTATTGTATCTAATCTAGCTACTATGTCTAGCCATACTGTTTCTTGTGTTAAGTAACCCTCCACTGGGTAACAAATTCCAGTGTTTTTTTATTGTCTTTTTTTATGAAGTGTCACTGTGGAACCTTTTTAAAAGAGCCTATGGCTCAAAGTTGTTCATTCTGAATTCCCAATAAATAAATAAATATGCTGCTTCTGATTATACAGTGGCAGCTGAAGCAGAGCCTGTTGAATAAAGAGCATGTAGTCTAGCCCAAATTTTATAAACCCTAGTAATACAGTGGTGAAGACTAGCTATTAGCCTTTCAGTTCTGAGTTGAACAGTAATTCTTGTACCTACTCAATATATGAAATAGGCTTAGTTCTGCCAGTGGCGCAGAACCAATTTCTTGACTGAAAGAGCAATTAAGGCTATGTAAAATCTCCATTCCCGGACTGGTACCCCAGTGTAGTCTCCCACCAAACAGATTTATGGTAGAAAAAGGCTCTATGGCCAATAATGAGTCTGCCATCTGCTTGATGAGTGACCACAGGGGCACCACCTTGGAGCAGTCCCAGAATATGTACAGGAGGGAACCCTAAGCTTCAACACCTCATTAGTTTGGTGACTCGCACTTTGCTCTCGTGTCCCTGATGTCACCAAACTCAGAATTGAGAATCTGCTTGTACTTAATGAAAGGGGTTAATCATTCTGTATCTCTTACACTGTCATGTACAGACTGATCCCCATGGCACACAAATTCTTCCAGTCAACATTACACTCTCCAGCACTGCTGAATATCTGGAATGATGCATTCCGATTCTGAACTAGCATTCTTAAACAGTTAGTGGATGAACTATTTTATTAAAAATGTCCCTCTCAATATGGAAAACTTTACAAAAAATGCACTTCTGACACTTTCATTTTGGAGTCATTTTTATAATAGCAGTAAGGCACTCCTAGTAGTTAGATTAGTAGTCAAACACTCCCTGCAAGACTATGGCACTTGGCTGTGTCTTGGGCCTCATGACTCCTTGGGGGTGATAAATAGACTGTTACTTTAACTCTTGGTAATGTCTTACTGCTTAATTCTTATTGAGTCTCAGCTTTTGTTGGGTAGGATCTTGCAGTAGTACCAAACTGTGTGCAATACAGTATATGCATTTGTTTATATCAACATAAACAAATATTTTCCATAAAGGAAAATATTTTGAATATGACTCTCATTTAATTGACCCTGTTCACTGTCTGGCTGAATATGTACCATTGCATTGGGTCATTACAAACCATGGTCCTTGCTTATGGAAAACACATGAAACAAGGGCTCTCTACCCCTGTCATACCCATTGTTCAGGTGTGTACCTCTGTGCCATAGGAGGTGTTAGTCTGGGAGATATTCACTGAGCATTTAATCAGAAGCCTGGCCCCTTAACAGAGTGGTTCTCTTGCTTGTAGAAGCAGCAGACCATGGAATGTGGCAGTCAGCATAAGGACTATCATATATCCTGCCATAGATTGATGCCTATAAACTTTGGAAAAAAATAAATTGATACTGGCAAGTGTTCTTGTTACTCCTATTCCCCGTGGCAAGAAGGAAGACTGGGTTCTGTAGCAGCAGGCTTTGATTGGGGCCTTAGGACTCTCATTAGATGTTGTGCATAGTCACTATGGCAGCCTTCCTACTGGTATAAATTAAGCCCTTCTGATTCTGAAATAGCTGAGCTCAAATTGCTTCATGCATGCCTTAATTTGCTGGCCCAGTCCTTGACATACTAGCCTCCTCTCTTCCTCAAGCCCTGATCTGCAGTGCAGCATATATAGTCAAGCACATTCAGGGCTTGTCAGGGCAAAGTGGCAAGGGAAGATAGTACATCTGCGGTGTCGAATGGACATCTTGAATGTGTTAAACCCTACACTATGTACTGAGCATTGCAGTGCATAGGGCTGTTTCTGCTAGGTGTATAGAGCCCTTTTTAACATTTGTACAGTATATCCCATTTTTTTCATGCATCGAATGAGGAACAATCCAGCCATAATTTAACAATATTTTTCATGAATAACCTTGAAAGCCTAGAATTTCATCTAAAGCTGTGAGATCCTCCCAAGATTTGACCTGTAATCTTAGAACATTGAACCAGAAAAAAGTCTGTAATGATCCAGAAGGTTTGAAGTTTTTATGGGCACAATTCATGTTACATTGTCATGTACAGACTGATCCCCATGGCACAAAAATTGTTCCAGTAAGAATTTCATTCCCTAGCACTGCTGAATGACTGGAATGATGCATTCTGATTCTGAACTAGCATTCTTAAATTATTAGTGGATGAACTATTTTATTAAAAATCTCCCTTTCAATGTGGAAAACATTTTCTACTCACTGTCTTTTAAAACAACCCTCTTCTAATGAAATTATCAACTTTTATTTGGCTTTGGTTTGAACTCACTGCCTTAGTTTTGAAGAAAAGCACTTTGAGTTCTTCCTGTCATGGTTTAGCAGGTTACAATGAGTAGTAAATGGTAGCCCTTAAGCATGTCTCATCCCCTCTCTATTCATTCTCAACCTCCACCGCCCTTCTGCTCCTCCAGTTATTTTTTTCTTAAAAACCCAGTCATATCTTGTCACAGTGCCAAGAGTCAGATATATTTTTTAAATATCTGTGTGAGAGGGGGAGGATGGGAAATTACCAGGGTGGGTGTAAGTTTGGTCTTAGTTTTTAATTAACTGACTGTAGATCAAGTGATCCCAAAGTCTTATAAAAGTTCAGCTATGCTGAACTGAATATTAAAGTCAGGTACCAAATGTTGTCACATGTACACCAAATAAAAATGCAGCATAATTTCATCCTTGGTGGGGGGATGGGTATCACTGTACATGCAGTAGTACTTTGCCAACTTAGTGGTACTCCCTCCATGCTCTTCCATTCAGTTTTTATTTAAGATTTATTTTTTCCTGGGTATGAATTTAGTGCTTGCTTGTGAAACTGAATCCTTCTGTTTATCCACATGAAAGATATATCAACATCAATTACAGTGCAACCTTCCTCACACTGCCCTGCCAATATGCCTCACCCCCTGTCATGTAGGGATCACCATAAAGTGGAGAGGATAGTTCAGAATCATGCTCATTCAGCCCTTGGCCTCTCATATAAGACTGCTAACTAGGGTGCACATTTTGTTGGTGGTTTTGTGATGGGGATACCTGCCCACTGGAAATAGAACTGATAGTACAATAACTAATTTCATATTAGCTACTGTACATCCCTTAGGTGATAATGGCTTTCAACCACTATCAGCCTGGACTGGGTTTAAACCAATGACCCAGAGGTGACAGAGGTGAAAGGCTCCTTAACCTGCTACCAATCCAATAAGCCATCTCATTCCCCTTGTCCATCCCATTGATAAAAAAAATATTGTTGCTGACTCCCTGGTTCTGAGTCAGTAGCCAGTGTAATCTTTTTCAAGAATCTCCTCACCAACCCACTTGCATGGCACCAAAATTACAGTCATTGTTGCCCCATGCTGACCCTTGATCCATTATTTGGGAGGGCAGTGACACTTCAAAATCCCAGTTACTGTAACTTACAATAGATTCCCTCCCTCTCACCAACAGTGCTCACTCCATTTACTATAGGTAGACTGAAGCAAGTGAGCACATGGCTGGAAAGGAGTTGATGGAGCAATTGAGTCTTTGATAATAATAGTCAAACTGTGATTTGTGATTCCACCTTGTGCCATTAAAGATGGAATAGCTCCACCCCTCCATCCTAATTGCATACTTCCTCTCTTTCCCTATAGTAAGTGAAGCAAGCATGCTAGAGAAGGTAGGGTAACCACATTAGCTGGGATTTTGAAGTTTCTCTGCCCCCCCATCATAGTTCCAGGGTCAAAAGAGGCGCAAAAATCAAACCGGGTACTTTTCGGTGTCCTTGGGTGGAGGTCTTAGGGATGGGATTGCTGTAAAAGACACTACTGACTCCTTGTTCAGTAGCCAAATAATTACAAATGGAAAACTCAGAGAAGGGAGAAAAACTGATAATTTACTCTGATAGCTCCACCATCTACTGCTTCAAATTGTCGATTGTGGGATTGTGGAGGAAGGGCTACTCTTTAGTCGTGGTGCTTCCTGGTGCTTTGGAGGAAGGGCTAGGGAGGGGTGTTGTTTTAAAACATGTTGCTGGTGCCTAGATTATTGCCAAGGTCTGGCAAATTTGTGTTTGTGCATATGTGTGTGTGTGTGTGTGTGTGTGTGGGTGTAGGGGGATGGTACAAGGATGGTTTGTCCTTGCCAGCTTGCCTGTCTCAACTGATTTGCACCAATTGAACTGTTCAAATGAAGAGTTAAAATTTAACATCAAATGTTCACTAGAGCAAACTAGAGCTGAACACCCAAAGCTGAAGCTGTTTTATTTTCAGATAGAATAGAACATGCAGCTCCAGTTTTGTTGATATGGCATACAAGTTTAAAATGTGTCTTTCATTTAAACTCTAGCTCAAAAGATGGGTCACGCCCAGTCAGAGTAGAGGAAAATAAACCTTTAGTATGCAAAACATGAATTTCCATTCAGATGACTAGCATCTACAAGATATAGCTGTATCACAAAGGTATAATGTATGAATGCTTTATTATGGTATTATATTGAACAATTGTTATTCTTCTGAGATATTACAGTGATTCCATCTGATATGGTAAAATGACAAACAGTGTTCTCACCTCTGGATTTGTAGCATATATAACCTCTCGGAAGAGTACAGTCTTCATCCACCCAGTATCCAGCTTCTGCCTGGTTACCAGTACGTATTGTTACACAGTCGACATACTACAAAGAGAAAATGAAATGAAGTTAATACTAGTAAAATTTTAATAAAGCAATTATATGAATAAGGCTCTTATTCTTGGTGACTACACTTCAGTCTAACTTCCCTGTTTTTCTTTTTATTTATTACACTTTTTCTTGCAGCCACCAGCCATCTGGAACCTCATCCAAGTCACAGACCCTTGCTCCCACGTCCACATTAGATGCGCCCTTTCAATACCCCCTGGCTTATCCCCCAGGGTGGGATTGTGGCACCGACCTGGGACACAGTGCTGCAGATGATGGGATAGGTTAAAGGAGCCATCCTGAAGGCTGATGGAAGCCGAGGGTTGACTTCATCTAGGGTGGCTGGCAGCTTGGTTTCCCCCATAGGCGGGGGTGGGGACGTGAAATGATGCCGCCGTCCACCCTGCCCCTTGAGTGTTATTCTGTAGTTGGTCACTGTGGTACCCCCCAGCCTCCACCAGGGGTCCATCCAGCACTGATCACACACCTCTCCCTCCCCCTGGAGAAGGAGAGCAGTCCTAGGAACACTCAATCCTTCTCCACCCTGCCGGCCCTCCAGTGTCCCAGGTCCATTCCCAAACCTGGGTCGCTGGTGTCGCAAGTGGAAATCCAATCGCTGAGCTGACAGGCCGGCTTAACTTCCCTTTTCTGTTTGTAGGGATACTGGTCCTTCTAAAGGACATATGCAGAATAGATTCCCTTGTTTCTGTTCTGTTCTTGATTTCAGCAATTTCTGTAATCTGTGCCTGTGTGGTATTCTTGCTGTATATCTCATCATGTAACTAATAAGCCATCTGGCCTATGATGATCCTGTGTTTGGACTATTTACTGTTGTTCAATTTCCTTAGCAGTTTAATAAATAAATAAAAATATAAAAATATAGATACATTTGAAATGTCATTAAGAGAATCTTCAGTGTCACAAAAAAATTATTAACGTACAGAACTTAGTCAGAATTTGGTTTATGTGACATTGCTTTTCTGTATTTAGCTCCCCTTGTTTTTATAACTTAATATAGCTACAGTACATGCAAACAGGATTACTGTCTCTTAGATGTCATCTTCTCCTCCTGTCTTCCCCATTGCAGACATCACAACTTTCTGTTTTTAGGGCTGCAGTGGGCAGAGCTCTGCAGTCCTATTGCTTTCAGAAAAAGGGGATTCTGCATTATTTCCTTCCTAAAAAACAGTTGTATCACAGTTCCCTATGCAGTCAATGAAACCCTCTGCTGTATCAATGCAGTCTTCTCACAGGCATTATATTTTATTATGTGGGTGGAGGTGGTGTAGTTTGATATTACACTGACTCACATTACTAAGATTCCTGGCTTTCTTTCATGCTTAAATGTCTGCATCAGTAGGGATGGGGGGCCTGGGCTGCTTTAATGTGACATTACTCACCTTTCAGACATCCCCAGCTTTCTTACAGCTTTGATGTCAAGTAAGTGTATATGTGCGTGTGTGTGTGTGTGTGTGTGTGTGTGTGTGTGTGTGTTGGGGTAATAAGTATCTGATTTCAGTTTGGAAGGGTGGAGAAGATTGGTGCTATTCTCATTTGTACTTGTAATATAATCTATGGTTGCACTGCCTCAATACTATGCATTTATATATAAGTAAAAACTCATACATAAAAGGTTTAAAGAAAGAGCACTGTTCCAAGCATTGACTTGGTGCTAGATTCTATCACTGCTAAAAACTCTCAGACTGTACAGAAGCAGAAGCAAGCATTTTCAGTATCCATTTTATCCTGGAACATAAAGTGTTTCTTAAATAGTTCCTACATCTGGAAGAATGGGAATGGTCCTGGTTAACTTTAGCTTACAGACATTCAACACCACATTCCATGGACCTGAATCATTTTAAAATGCTTGCATCATTTATAAAGACAAAAGTAAAACTTGTTTGGCAAAATCAAGTTCTTATTTTTGAAGTTTTATTGCCACTTATTGTCCTACATTTAGTAGGAGGGAGGATTATTTTTAATGTTAATTACAATTTGGCAGAACTTTAAAGACACCGTAGAACATAGCAGGTAGGATTTTCAAAAGTTAAAAAAATGATACAGTTGTGTCAAGATACCTAAATTTACATCATGCAGATGCAGCATATAACTGCACCATATTTTCATAGCTGCATCAAAACTGCATTTATAATTGCATCATAACTGTAGCATATTTGCAATATATTTGTGGAATGCCTCACTACTGCATCACGTCTGTGTCACTTTTTGCATTACTAATCTACAGTAGGTGCAAGTGCAGGGGCAGCAGAATAAATGTAATATTTATTGGATCAATATTTACTCATTAACAATGAAATGTTATATGTATCACTTTAAGGGCTTTATTTCTGTATAAATTAGGTAGCACCTAAAACTCTGACACACCCTCTGTAAAGGCCTGATTGTTGGGCTGAGGTACTAAGGGAAGTTCATGGATTAAAATTTTGCACCATACCTGCTTGTTCATTACAGCGTTTTCTTGCCTGGAGTGCTTCACTTTTCATGTGTCTGCAGCAGATTTTGATGCATCCATCTTCTGATGGTAGTGCACCCTTCTGATGTAGACACAGCAATGATCTGTGATACAACTTTCTGCTGCATCTGCAACAAACCTTTGAAAATGCAGGCCTATATATTTACCTCACCATCTCTCATAAACTCCAAACAGTTAACTACAGATAATGGGTCCAGAATGAAGCACATACCTTGCAATACAGATTTGCAACAAATTGAGGAAAATAAGATGAGGGCCCCTGTCTTGCAGCATCTTCTTTTTTCCCCTCAAGTTCAAGATCAGGAGAATTGCAACACAAAAGATGCCCCGCTCCTAGCCAGCTCCACCTAATAACTGAAAACTGCTGCTCACATATACACATGTGTGTGCTATTAATCTAGCCATTTCTGAAAAATTATACATTTACCAGCTACCTTACAATGAGAGGGAACGGAAGGAGGCGAGGAAAATCATGCTGCTGACTCCGCCATTTTTTAAACATTACACCTGTACTATCTGCCTTAAGATATTTAAACTCATTTCCTAGTAATTTTAAAGATGAAGAACCTTAGTATCTAAACTGGAAAATGAGGTTTTTGTTCACAGATGCCCCTTCTATGAAAAAAGTTCCCATCTTCATTATGACAAGAATAACAGTTTAAAATTTCCCCACCAGATAAAATATACATCTAGCCAGGGCTATGAAGATGATTGTGGAGCAGCAGGATAAATCACATGAGAAGAGACTGAAGGTCCTAAATATCTACTCCTTGGAGGACATAAGGGAGAGGTGAGACATGATTGAGACCTTCAAGTACTTGAAAGAGATTAATAAGGTGAACAGGGAGGGTATCTTAAGTTTAAGCTCCAGTAAAACTCCAAAGGGGCATAGCCTATAGTTGTGGGGTGGGTGTTTAAGAGGGAGGTTAGAAGAGAGTTCTTCACATAAAGGGTGGTGAGCAAATGGAATGCACTGCCAGAAGAGGTGATCTTATTGAGGACAGCGGGCAGCTTCAGGACAGGCAAGGAAAGATATAGGGGGAAGATAAAGGTAATGGAAGGAGGGGGGGAGGAAGGTAGTAGAAAGGTAATGGGTGGAGCAGGAACACCAGCCTGAGTTAAGAACCCTGGGCAATAAGCTGACTAGATAGACAAAAAAACTTAATTATGTAGGCATCTTCATATGTTCATATGAGAGTGCAGCCTTAAGTAAATATGTTAATTCTTTCAGAAAACAGCCTACTATTCTGTGTGATAATCTATTCTTTTAACTATAAATGCTTTTATTTATTGCACTGTCTTATTTATTCTGATTCTTTTCTAACTACTTAAATTCTTAAAGTAAACAACATATACTCTCAGAACTCACTTCCATTCTCATGTCCTTATGTTTGGTTAATAGAGATTTTCTTTGCTGGCCCACCCACTAGTGCAGCTGCAAGGCATCTGCTTGTTGTGCTAACACCCCAGGTTTGGTGATGGACTAGAGCGTCTGATGCTTTACAGACCCCTGGCAGAGGCTGGGGATACTGCTGTAGCAGACAGCATCACCTTAGGAGGCGAGGTGGATGCTGGACATCATTGCATGTCTTTGGCCCAGGGATCCACCATTCAGAAACACAGCCAGACCCTGGGCATGATGCCTTGCTCTGCCACTGTCTCAACTGCCACCAATGTCTGCCAGAGGGGTCCCACTTCCATGGCCTCAACCTGGGAGGTAAGCTGGGGCTTGTCAACAGTGTCTCTCGAGGGGGAACCCACCCTGTGTCCCCATCCAGGGGGTAAGCCTAGGCATGGAGGGACAGTAGGCAGGGCAGGGGTGAACTCTGGTAAGGATCAGGGGCTGCACCCCAAAAAAGTTGAGGGTTTATTCCCTTTCACTTCTTAATACATGTACAACATACAGATGTTCTATTCTCTACCACACCATAAGCTGTGCCTTTTATGTTTGTTAAAACAGTACAATAATTTTCCCCAAATTAGTCATGTTCTAATATAACTATTCATAATAATTTAAATGATTCAGTTAGTAACTAGCACACCATTATTATTTTGTAACTGTATGACATCTTTAATATTGGTAGTTCAGTGTTGCTAGTACACTTCTCCTAAAGTAAAAATCAAATAACCTCATTAGCCTGCATTAGCATCACATCTGAAAGATTGCTGAACTCAAAGCACTAAAGATTCCAAAAGACACTTATATTCTATATCAAGGCTATTCAGTTATACAAGGTCACCATCAGCCGTGGGTGATACTACATGTGTTCCAGGCCATCCTCACTGCCTTTTTTTTAATGGAGGTACCCACCTGTACCATGCCAAGTGAACAAATGATGAACCAGGCATTACTGCATCACTTGGTGTACCATGCCATTACACAGAATGTTAAGACATTATACACTACTGATGACATAGCTGGCCACCCAGTTGCTTGCAAAAGCCTGCAAAACCCCTTCCAAGCCAACACAGTCAATCCCTCACCAAAAAGAAAACAGGGCGGGGTGCCCTGGTATGATGAGAGATTGATTTCATTTAAGTCATCAGCTTGGACCTAAAAAATGAATAACAACACCAGGGGAATGCAAAACAGTACTAATGTGGTATATCATAAAATGCTGTGGTATGCTGCAGGAAACAATGCAGTTCAGTGGCAATTAAAGTCTTTTGTACTGCAGTATTTATGAATGTTCTTATAAGTCCATCATGCTGATTACTATGGAAATAAAAAAAAAGTAGCAAACTTGTGAAGAAAACAAGATACTGATAAGCTGAGTATTTTAAAAGGTGCAGATATGGGGAGGGGGAAATAGGGTGGGGTCCATAATAATATCCAGGTCTGGCCTTTACCCAAGTATATTGAACAGACCATGACTGGCCATAGCTTGCTATACTGTAACTCTGTATATTATTTTGAATTTTATTGACTACCACAGCAGCACTGATTTGTGTCATAATTCAAGGCATAAGTATTTCCAAGACAACTGCTTGTAATACTCCTATTTTCAGAAGTGATGTTTCTACTGACAGGAGACATACGAGAAACATGGCAAAGAAGAAATATTTGAAACTCAGTGCTTTAGAAAAACACTGCTACAAATGCAGTCCTTAGAGAAGATAGTATGCATTATACGCCTTTTTAAAATTATATCCCTTATAGTCAATTTTTAGGATTAAAAAGAAAATAGTGCCTGGCCAGGTGACGTGGAAGACTGAGGCATCATGCCTTACCTGCTGCCACACTGGCAACCCTTGTTCATGGTGCAAATGGGTTGCTGGGGGTTGGCCAGGGAGGAGGAGGATTGAGCATCCCAAGGACAGTTCTCCTCTGGACAGGGGAGGACCAATGATTGGTGCTTGTCTGGCCCTTAATGGAGGCTGGGGGATGGCACACTGATGCTCTACAAGGTGGGTGGAGGTTGGGCAGGTGCCCAGCGTGCCACACGTGGGATCATGCATGACACCGCTATTGGCATCATTGCATACCCTTTCTTCCAAGAGAAAAAAAAGAGGAAACATGTCTCCGGTGGTCGGATGATGGAAGGGCTCACAGGTCCCACTCACCGACAAGCCAGGCACTGACTGGAACTGAATCCAATGTTCAGTGGGGGCCTGGAGATACCCCGCTGACCCCACCAGAGGGGGCAAGCCCTGGGAGAAGATGGTCGGCACTGACGGTGGATATCAGGGGGACAGGGCTGAGGGTCTCTGCTGAACGTGGCCAGCCAGAGACAGGGAGAGAAAAAGTAATAAAAAAAGATTAAAAAGAAAATGTAATTCATGTGAACCATAAGACTGGCATGCTAATGTACTGGAGATGAGATTTCTTAGTAGGGGTTATAACAAAACATTACTGAGAAAGGTTAGATATAAAGCTGATTTACTGAAAAAAAGAACAATGGAAAGCAACTAGAAAAAGTTAATTTATGAATATGGTCCTGTTACTTTTGTCATTACATTTAATCATTTGGCAGGTAAAATTGACAATATAATTTATCATAACTGCCCTATCCTGCTAGGTGACAATGGTGTGACTTCAGCAGTGAGTGATACCCAATGCATTAATTTAAGTAGAGTAAGCAGTCTGAGAGACAAGTTAGTCCATAGCCGATTTGAGACACACCAGGCAGCTATCATTAATAACCAATGGTTACCATACAAACCAAAAGGTTTCTTCAAATGCTACAATTGTAATGTGCGCACATATGCACAGCCTGGTAAAGAGTTTGTACACCCCTTGAATGAAGACAAAGTTGGAGACGTGAATTTATTAATTGCAGTACTGACTGTCACATATGCTCTATGGTATAACTGCAATAAGATATATGTGCAGAGAACAGTGCCCAGCTTGAAAACTAGCACACAAGAGCACTGAGCAGTATTATTAATAGGAGACTTGACACCCCACTTGGTAGTCATTTGTCTGATTGCCATAATTTACATCTTAGAGAAGATCATATGCATTGAGAGAGTGGGTCCTTTGCAGTGGAGGGGGGAACGAGCGAATAAACTACTTTGGAAAAAACATAACTTGGATTTATGAATTAAAAAATTGTAAACCTGCTTTTTTAAACAAGCAATGGGATTTGAAATCTTTTTTTAAAAGATTAACTAGCCACACCCACTGAGGTAGACTCATTGAGAGTCAAAGTACTTGGGCTTCCTAAAGCCATAAAGACTTTTTTTACCAGTAGCCATACCTTTACATCTAGCACTTACTGCATTTGTCTGCTTTTTTGCTTGTATTGGATTATATTTGTATTTAACGCGGTTTGTGACATTACCGTAATTACAGAATTTTCAGCATTATGCTGTGCTTGGCTACTAGTTTCCTTTGTGAATGCTCAGGACTTTGGGATTCTTTGCTTCTGCATTTGAAAGCTGGCCACCCTCCTTCCCTGAGCAGTGGCCCTGCACCGTGTATCGTTCTCCCCCCTTTTGGAACCAGAAACATAGCAGCAAAGCAATTGCTTGCAGATAAGGACTGTTTGCTCCACCCCCCACCTCTGCCCATTTTTCCCTGCCTACAGTAACACCGCAGATCCTACATGAGCTCTGGTAAGTTCTCCCTCCTCCTTTTCTCTGAGATTCCCTTGTGCCTATCCCATGCATTTTGGAACCCCACCCCTGTTTTTGCTCCTACCACCTCCAATGAAATGCTGTTCCAGGAATCCATCTCTCTCTCATTGAAGAAGTACTTGCTCACATCTCTCCTGAAATTACTCCCACCAGCTTCATATCAAGTCCCCTTGTTCCTGAGTGCCTTTTTTTCTGAAAAATAGTTCCCTTGCATACCTTATTTTGTATCTTTTTATGACAAGGCTATGTTGAAAATTTGGGGTACAAATATTACAAAATAACACATTTATGAGCCTACATTGCATTTTGCAAATGCAGGCTCCTAACTTTGATATCTTTCAATATTTTTACCCCAAATGTTTCACATGGAGCCTTAAGGCATGGGAGACAGCCAGTCAAACTGAAAGTGAAAGCTGCTGCTGCTGTCTCCTGCTCATGGAACAAAATACCACAGAAAGGATGACAGCATTTTGTTATTTACCACACAGCACTAAACTGACCAGGAATTATATAAAATAAAATCTAGGGTGTTACATTATTCAGTTTTTTTACACACCCTTGATGTGTAATACCATCACAAACCAATTGTGCTTTGCACTTATGGTTTATATTTATTTATTTATTGAGGATTCAGAAAAGTACCTTTGAGTCAGATATTCCTTTACAAAGATTCCACATCACAGAAATCAGATACAAAACAGACATTACATGGCAATTGACCAGGACACGAAACAAGCTATTTACATAGAGCAGTGAAAGGCCAACAGTTAGATACTAGGATAAATAAGCACAGTTCTTAAGAAATACATTTATAAACTCAGAAACAGAGCTGAACCTGTCAGGCTCAGGCTGGGGACTCAAGGGGGGGGGAATAAGCTGGCTAGGGGCCATAGTCAGGGGAGGGAAGGGGATCAGTGGCAATCACAGTTATTTGAGGACTGGAGATGGTCCTTAAGCTGAGTTTTGAAGGTGCCAGTTTGGTTTTCGTTAGCAAGAGAGGTGGTAGGCAATTCATCCAAGACAGGGGCTCTGTAGCTAAAGGACCTTTGGAATTGGGAGGTACGGCAGTAGGGTACTGTGAGGAGCTGCTTGACAGATCTTCGGGTATGCTTAAGGGTCAGAGCCAGGTGGATTAGAGGTGTGAGCCTGGGGGGGGTGAAGCCAAGGGTAATATTTTTGCCATGAGGCAAGTATGGTACCTGATTCTGTTTTCAAGGTTGAGTCAGTTGTTGGTATTATATAGTGAGCATGTGTGGGTGATACAGTCACAACCCAGGATGAGGTAGCAGGCTTTATTAAGGGCAAGGCAGAGTCTGTAAAAGATGGGGTGCCCACCATGCTATAGATAAGTAAGTCATAGTCAAGCAGGGAGAGGACAGAGGAGGAGACAGTGAGCCTAAGGGCGTCTGGAGTAAGACAGTGTTTGAAGCGATGCAATATCCTGAGACAAATATTGAGGGTGGTGAACAGGAGGTGTATGTGTTGATGGAAGTTTAGCGCTGGGTCTAAAGTGATGCCCAGGTATTTCAAGGAGTCCACTAGCTCAAGAGGGGAATGACGGATGTGTAACAAAATTCATCATGTGCAACACCCCATCCATTAGTCTCTATATTATGTTTTAAAAGATTTGATAGTAAATGATGACAGAGTCTGACAAGTTATGCTGTACTGAACTTCGTTAATAAAATAAAATTTGCCTCAGTAGCATATGTGTATTATTTTCCTACCAATGATATGACTAGTGATGTACAAAGCTCTAAAAATTTGCTTCAAAAATTAATATGTGAAGAATGCAAATGTAGTAGCAAACTAGCAGAATCCAGTTCTTTGCATTTAAATCTGTGATTTTTTTAAATTGATATTTTAAAACATTGAGAATTTTTTCTGTTCTTTTATGTATGATATTGGTGTTACTAGAATGTGATTCTCTAAACAACTGGCATGAATCTCTGAGGAAGGACCTGGTTGGTCTTAAAGCTTAAACACTGTTTGCTTTTTGTAATGTATCTGTTGGTCCAGTAAAATGTATTAAACCATTTGCTTCTGGATCTATGTGAAGGTATAGCAACTTTGCAAATATATTTTGCATTTGTAGACTGCCACTTTGCATTGGGATTCCAGCTTCATGAAGTGTGCAAAGAACATTGTACTCTGATGTGTTGCTGACATAGGCACCGATAGTTGAGATGTTTCAAAGTTTAAATACACATGCAAAATTCAGAGTAAGTGCAGGGTGAAGTAGAAACAAAGTTTCCCCCAGCAATTTGGCCACAAATTGTGAAGTGATTCATGAATGTGAAGTTGCCCACTTTGCAGGTGAATTCAAATTTTGCAGCAGCTCTATATGAATTATACTACTGCAGGATGGAGCAGTTCAGCAAGAGCCAGTCCATGTTATGCTGGAATTAGGTTTACTATTTTTACACATCAGTCTAGATGATAGATTTTATTCTTTCACCCTCTTTTTCTCAAGTCACTGCACTTTGTTTTCAAGCAAGCAAAATCAAACTGTGCTGTATTATGTGATTTCTGAAAGCTACCAGCTACTAATAGAACCAAAGTGATCCAAAAAGGATTGAACTACAAATTCAAGTTCAGGGCTAGTGCAGTATCAAAAAGCAGCCATCTAAAAAGTACAAACAATAAAAAAGCAAAACTGCACTCATGGAAATCCAAGGAAAAGCACCAGTCTTCTGAAGTAAGTGTCAGGTACAGCTTTATTACAAATAGTGCTCCAGAGACAAAAGTACAGAACAAGTTGTGAACCACTACTAGCCCTGGTGCTTTGAGTATCCAATTCTCCATCAGGGGAGGTGGGAAACCTCCTAACAAGAAGTGGATTCACCACAGAATTCTGAAAGAACTGAGGGGAGACCTAGTGACATCACTGACTACCCTTTTTTAAAAATCATGGAGGATGGTGTGGTACCTGAGGACTGAAGGAGGGCGGATATGATTTGCCTTCACAAAAGTGGGAGTAAGGCAGAGGCAGAAAACTACAGACCTGTTAGTTTGACCTCAATTGTAGGAAAAAATGATGGAATCACTTCTGAAGGAAATAATTGTTGAGTATCTAGAGGCCAGCGGGGCACAGGACCCAAGGCAGCATGGATTCACAGCAGGAAGGCCATGTCAGATGAATCTAATAGATTTCTTTGTCTGGGTGTCCAAATTAGTAGACCAGGGAGGGGCTGTGGATATGGCCTACCTAGACATTAGCAAGGCATTTGACACAGTTCCATACAAAAGATTAATAAACAAGTTAGCCAGCCTGGGATTGGGTCCCAGGGTGGTAGCCTGGGTAACAAATTGGCTGGACAACAGGATGCAGAGGGTAAAAGTAAACCGAGTGCACTTTGAAGAAAGGGTAGTTATTAGTAGGGTATCACAGAAGAAAGGGTTCTGAAAGAACTCTTAAAACTGAAGGTGGACAAAGCAATGGGGCCTGATGGGATTCATCCCAGAATTCTAAAAGAACTAAGGGTAGAACTAGTGACACCACTGACTACCCTTTTTAACAAATCATGGGAGGATGGGGTGGTACCCGAGGACTGGAGGAGGGCAGATGTGATTCCCCTTCACAAAAGTGGGAGCAAGGCAGAAGCAGGAAACTACAGACCTGTTGAGTTTAACCTCAGTGATAGGGAAAATGATGGAATCACTTCTGAAGGAAAAGAATTGTCAGTATCTAGAGGCCAGAGGGCACAGGACCTAGGCAGCAAGGATTCACAGTGGGAAGGTCATGCCAGACTAATCTGATAGATTTCTTTGACTGGGTGACCAAAGTAGTAGATCAGGGAGGGCTGTGGACATGGCCTACCTAGACTTTAGCAAGGCATTTGACACAGTCCCACAAAATATTAATATACAGGTTAGCCAGCCTGGGAGTGGGTCCCAAGATGACAGCCTGGGTAAAGAATTAGCTGGAGAATGGGACACAGAGAGTAATAGTAAATGGAGTCCACTCAGAAGAAGGAGGGTTACTAGTGGGGTACCGTAGGGTTCAGTATTAGGACTGGTCCTCTTCAATGTCTTATAAGCTACATTGCAGAAGGACTGGAAGAAAATATGTCTTTGCAGATGACACAAAGATCTGCAGTAGAGTTGATGCACAGGTGGGGTGGAAAGGATGAGAAGGGACTTGGCAGGGTTAGAGGAATGGTCAAATGTATGGCAGCTTAGATTCAATGCTAAGAAGTGCAAGGTAATGCACCTGGGAAACAAAAACCCAGGGGAAGAGTACACAATGGGGGGTGAGATACTAACAACAACAAAAATGGAAAGGGACCTGGGGGTAGTCATGTCAGATGACCTAAAGGTGGGCAAGCAATGTGAGAGGGCAGCAATGAGGGATGGGGGGATACTGGGATGCATAGGAAGTGGCATCACCAGTAGAAAACAGGATGTAATTATCCCTCTGTATAGACAGCTGGTGAGACCCCATCTGGAGTACTGTGTGCAGTTCTGGAGATCCAGTCTCCGCAAAGACATAGACAGGATGGAAGCTGTCCAGAGGAGGGCAACTAAAATGGTGCAGGGTCTGCACTGGAAGACATATGAAGAGAGATGAAAGGAGCTTAATATGTATAGCCTCGAGAAAAGGAGGGAGAGGGGGGACATGATAGAAACGTTCAAGTACCTCAAGGGAATCAACAAAGTCCAAAAGGGTAGCATCTTTCAAAAAAAGAGGAGTGCAAGAACAAGACAGCACAATTTGAAGATGGGGGGGTGGCTCAGAGGTAATTTAAGGAAGTATTTTTTTCACAGAGAGGGTTGTGGATGCATGGAACGGCCTTCCTGAGGAGGTTGTGGAGTCAAAATCAGTGGTGGAATTCAAGCATGCATGGGACAGTCATAAGGCAATTCTAGGGGGTGGGGGTAGGAAGAAGTAGGCTGCTAGTTAACTAGGATCTGCAGCTTATCCAGTAGGTAGGAAAATGGGCAGACTGAGTGGGCCAAGCGGTCCTTATCTGCCATCAAATTCTATGTTTCTATCTATCACAGGGTTCTGTACTGGGTCTGGTCCTCTTTAATGTCTTTATAGGAGACATTGCAGAGGGGCTGGAAGGAAAAGTATGCCTTTTTCCAGAGGACGCAAAGACCTGCAACAGGGTTGATACTCAAGGAGGTCATAAAGGATGAGAAGGGACTTGGCAAGGTTGAAGGAATGGTCAAAAGTATGGCAGCTTAGATTCAATGCAAAGAACTACAAAGAAGGTGAGGGGGGCAGCAAGGTCAGCTCCCAGGGTGTGGGCTGACCAAACGAGCAGACACTAAAGACCATTAGGCCTATTCTGCTGGCATTTTAGTATGTTCGTATGCAATGCACATGGGAAACAAAAACCCAGGAGAAAAGTACACAAGAGTTAACAACAACAAAAATGGAAAGGGACCTGGGGGTAGTCATATCAGATGAACTTAAGGTAGGCAAGCAATGTGAAAAGGCAGTAAGCAGGGCTGGGGGAATACTGGGATGCATAGGGAGAGGTATCACCAGTAGAAAACAGGAAATTGTGCTCCCTCTGTACAGACAGTTAGTGAGACCCCATCTGTAGTACTGTGTGCAATTCTGGAGACCCCATCTTTGCAAGGACATAGACAGCATGGAGGCAGTCCAGAGGAGGGCAACTAAAATCATGCAGGGTCTGCAACAGAAGCCATATGAAGAGAGACTAAAAGAGCATAATATGTTTGCCCTTGAAGAAGGGGGGGGGCATGATTGAAACTTTCAAGTACCTCAAGGGAATAAACAAAGTCCAAGAGGGTAGCATCTTTCAGAAAAAGAGATGTGCAAGAACAAGGGGGCATAATTTGAAGATAGAGGGGTGATAACCCGGGGCAACGTGAGGAAATATTTTTCACAGAGAGGGTGGTGGATGCATGAACCACCTTCCTAAGAGATTGGGGTCAAAAACAGTGGGGGAATTTAATAATGCATGGGACAGACATAATGCAATTATAGTGGGGATAGGAGGAAGTAGGCTGTAGGTTAACTAGAATCTGCAACTTACCCAGTAGGTAGGGAAATAGGCAAACTAGGTGGGCCAATCAGTCCTCATCTGCCATCAAAGTCTATGTTCTATGTTACAATGTGTCTGTGTGAAGCGTTGGGGATAATAGTGGTTCACAGCTTGCGCTGCACTTTTATCTTTGGAGCACTATTAACAAATAAAGATGCACCTGACATTTACTCCAGATGACTGGTGCTTTTCCTTGGACCTCTGTGAGTGCAGTTTCACTTGTTTACAATTAAGAGAAATAGTATGTGTAGGACTGACCCACAAAGGAGGCAGAAGGCAGTACGTTTTACTACAATCTGGGTGTGGCTGGTTGTGCTGCCCATAGAAAAACATAGAATTTGACAGCAGATAAGAACTGCTTGACTCACCCAATCTGCCTTTTTCTTCCCATGCTTATGCTGTCACCACAGACCCTTCTTGAGCTACGTCTCCCCCCCAACACTTTCCACCAATGTTTCCTTATGCTTATCGCATGCATTCTTGATTCCCAGCATTGTTTTCACCCCTACAACTTCCTCTGGAAGATTGTTCCATGTATCCAGTACAGTTTCTGTAAAGAAGTACTTCCTCACATCTCTCTTGAATTTGTCTTCTTCCAGCTTCATTGCATGCCCCTTTGTTTTCATGCAACTTTTCCTCTGAAATGTTCTACCCTCCCATACCTTATTTACCCTGTGAAGTATTTATACATCTCTATCATATCCCCAGCCTCCTCTAACTCAGCGTATACATATTGAGGTCCTTTAGTCTCTCATCATAGGGTTTCTGATGCAGACCCTGCACCATTTTAGTTGTCCTCCTTTGGACAGCCTCCACTCTGTCTACATCCTTTCTGAAATGTGATCTCCAGAACTGGACACAGTACACCATGTGGGTCTTCACCAGTGATTTATACAGTGGCAACACCACCTCCCACCTTCTGATTTTGATACTCCTCCTATTTATTTATTTATTGATTGATTGATTGATTGATTTACTAATTGGTAGCCAGGAAATGCACACTAAGCTGAGGCTCATTTTCAGGTGTGATCCTGAGGGTTGGGGATGAGACAAATACAAAAAATGTACAAAGCTGATAAGTTACAGACATTGTGAGCATAATGTGTAAACACATTTATAGATTATGCAGGCACAACAGTCCTATTGCACTCCAACATCCCACTGGTCCTACCCACTGCATTGTTGCACTGACCTACTATCTTGAGGTACAGTAGTCAGACATGATTACTTCAGATTCCTTTCCTGTTTGGTGACAGTCAATATCTTTTCTCCCATTTTGTACTCCACCTTTAGGTTTCTGTGCCCAAAGTGCATGATTTTGCAGTTTTTGCATTGAAACCCAGCTGCATTGCCTTTGACCTCTCTTTGAACTTGCTCAGGTCTTTGCACATTCTCCCACTCCCTCTGGAGTGTCCACCCAATTGCACATTTTGTTGCCATCTGCAAAGAGGCAGATCTTCCCTTCAGGCTCATCTGTAATGTCCTTTATAAAGACATTATAGAGGACTGGTCCCAGTATTGAGCTCTGAGGCTGCCTGCTGCTCACCTTCCCTTCTCCATAGTGACCCCTGTTTACCACCACCCTTAGTTGCCTGTCGCTTAACTAATTTCTTACGCAGTTTACAACATTTGGTCCCACACCTAAGCTGCCCAGTTTCCTTATGAGTTCCCTGTGTGAAACAGTCTTGAAAGCCTTATTGAAATCTAAGTAGGCTTTGTCTACTGCTCCACCCTGATTTATTTCCCTAGTCACCCAGTCAATGAAATCTATAAGATTTGTCTGACATGACCTCTCCACCCATGAATCCTTGCTGCCTCGGGAATTGCAGCCCACTGGATTCAAGAAACTCAACAATCATTTCATTTAGCAGTATCTCTGTTAATTTTCCACTCCAATGTCAGGCTGATTGGCCTATAGTTGCCAGCCTCCTCTCTGCTACTGCTTTTGTGAAGTGTGAATATGTATGCATGCTCTCCTCCAGAACCACTCCTACTTCCAGTAAGTTGTTAAAGAGGACTGTCAGAGGTGCAGTTAGTACCTTCCTGAGCTTCTTCAATACCTTTGGGTATACCTATCTGGCCATATAGATTTGTCCACATTCAGATTTGCAAGTTCCTTCAGTATTCTGTCCTCTGCCAAAGGACTAGTGTCTACTTCCCTCCCTCGAGTGCTTCTGGTGCTTTTATACAAACATATGAACATACAAAACTGCCAGCAAATACAGGCCTTATAGTCTATCTAGTCTGCTCGAGAGAGCAGAACTTCAGCCTTTTACACTGAAGCTGCTACCTCTTGCCCCACCCCAAATGTTTTACCTCCTACTTCCTTCACACGTATACACATACACACACACCCACCATCCTCTCTCAGTCTGGACCCTCCCTTTGATTCTGCCCCATCCCCTCTTGAAACTGCTCACCAACCTCAGTGATACCACCTCCTCTGAAAGTACATTCCACCCTGTAATCAACATTTCTGTGAACTAGTGCCTCCTCATTTCCCTCCAGAATCTTCTTGGCTTCAATTTCAGACTGTGTAACCCATTTTTCTCCCACCATTTAATCTTAAGATATTCTTTGTATCTACTCAGTTCATGCTCTTCAGGTACTTGAAGGTCTCAGTCAGTTTCCCTCTCTCCTTTCTATCCTTTAAAGAATACATATTGAGCTCTCTCAATGTCTCCTCATAAGGTTTATCTTCCAATCACAGGATCATTTTCGTTGCCCTATGCTGTACCCCTTCCAGTAGCTTGATGGCCTTTTTCAAGTAGAGGCACCAGTACTGCATGCAGTAGCCCAGGTGTTGCCTCACCAGGACCTGTAAAGAGGCAGGATGACCTCTCCTAGAAGTGATTCCCCTTGTGATGCACCCCAGTATTCTGTTGGCCTTTGCCACTGACTTCCTGCACTGTGCTGAGTGGTTCATTTCCCCTGTCTCTAGTACACCCAGATCCTTCTCCTCCATTGATGTGGGTATCTGCACTCCCTCTAACCAGTAACTATTTCTGGGGTTTCTGGCTCCCAAGTGCATGACATTACACTTTGTGGTGTTGAACCCAAGTTGCCTTGTGTTCTGTCATCCCTCCAGTCTTGCTAAATTGTCCTGGAATACTTTTCTGCCTTCCCCCCATCCACTTCCACACAGATCTTAGTGTCGTCTACAAATAGGCTTTTCTTACTTTTTATCCCATCTGATAAGTCAGCAATAAAAATGTTAAACAAACTGGTCCCAGCATCGAGCCCTGTGGAACTCCACTTGTCACCACTCTGGACTCCGGCAGTTCACCCCACATGACTACCTTGTGCTGCCCATCCTGTAACCAACTCTTGGCTTATCTAGCCAGTTTCCTCCCAACACCCGGGTTACCCAACTTGCTGTTTTTTAAAAGAAACAAGTGGGAAATAATGCTCTCTTCTATACTTAACTTGCTGATCAGCCTTCCTTCAGGCACAACGTCAAAGGCATTGCTGAAGTCCAAGTAAAGGATGTCCAACACATGACCCTTACCTAAGGCCTGCATCACCCAATCGAAAAAGTCAACCAGGTTTGTCGGGCAGGATCTGCCCAAGACAAATCTGTGATGCTTGTCATCCTGGAAAGCATTATCCTCAAGAGAATGTACCAGCCTTTCCTTGAGTATAGGTGTATGTGGCTCATCTCCTCCCCTTTACAGTGTGAAGAATGAACAAAAGTATTTGTCCAGGATATCTGCTTTTTCCTGAACCTCCTCTGCACAGTCCCTACCTGCCCTTCTTAACTTTATAATCCCTTCCCTTGTCTTCTTCTTTTCCTTTATGTAACTAAAAAAAAAAGGTTTGTCCTCTTTACTTATTCAGTGTTCCATAAAAGTGCACAGACCTAACCTATGACAATGCCCACTAGGCTGCTACCATTGTATAGCTCCTAGTGCCTATGTTATGCTTTGTATTATTTGACCTGTTGAATGTTAACTTTTGTTCACTCTGTATTGCTGAAACAGTACTTATGTTACTTATTCTGTTTTGTTATGCCACTGAATCAATATTGTTCAGACTTTGTTAATCAGTTTTAGTACTGCCTTTGATATGGTGTAAACATATTGTTATTCTGATGAAGAACCTTTGTTAATGAGCATTTATGGTCAAAGATGTATTTCTGAACTTTGAAATAAATAGATAGATAGATAGATAGATAGATAGACAGACAGACAGACAGACAGACAGGCAAATGAATAAATGAATGAATAAAAATAAATAAATAAATAAATAAATAAATAACATTATCCCCTGGACTATTCTTTCTTCTGTTTGGGCCTTTGTACCCCTTACTACTTCCCCTGTCTCCCACTGCTTTTCCTAATACACCTCCCTGTTCTCTTCCCTCTACATCTCATTATACCTCCTGAAAGCTACCCTTTTAGCTTTTACATTTTCAGCCACTTCAAATGAGAACCACAGAGATCTCCTTTATCCCTTGTTCTTGTTCCCTACCCTTGCACAAAGGTTTGTTGCCTTCACTATGCTCTCCCTTAGCTTAGCCCACTGTTCACCCTCCCCCACCCTTGTTGTACCCTTCCCCACTACACTGCATTTGAGGCATTCACCCATTTTTCCTACCCTCCTGAAATCCAGGCCTATCATCCTTGTGTGGCTCACCATCCATATGTTGAACTGCACTGTATACCAATAATACCCAGACCAGACATTACTATGCTGATTCACAATCCAAAAGGGTTAGTCACACAGCGGTCCAACAAAGACAAGAATGGAAGGCATTGTGCATAAATGCTCGCAGTCTGCCAAACAAAATACCATTTCTCACAGCCATGATAGCAGAAACAAAATTGGACTGGGTCACAGTTATAGATACCTGGTGTACTGGAAACCACACCTGGGATGTCACCATACCAGGTTACACACTGTTCTGAAGAGACCAGCTGTGGAAAAAGGGAGTGGCAGTGTACATAAAGGAAGACATCTGTGCAACAGAAATCCAGGACACTTGGGGTAAGGCGGAAGCCCTTTAGGTTACACTTGGAGCTGGAGGCAAAAACCCCATCCAGGTGGAAGTCATCTACAGACCCCCATCCCAGGAAGCTGATGTGGACAAATAGCTCTTAGAAACCATCATGATGGTAGACAGGGGTGAATTATTGCTAGTAGGGGACTTCAATCTACCGGATGTGGATTTGTCATCATACTCAGCATCCTCAGATTGGAGCAAACATTTTATCTTTGCACGGAGGGGAGCAGGTCTGTGTCAGCTGGTGAACTCACCCACAGACAGAGCAATATTGGACCTAGTTCTCACAAATAGCTCTAGGGTCTCAGAAGCTCAGTTAGGTGCCAATCTGGGGACCAGTGACTACAGGTCAATCTGGTTAACTGTAAACCAGGAGGAAGATACTAGTCACACTAAAATCAAGGTAATAGATTTCAGAAAAGCTAACTTCACCAAAATGCGAACTATGTTCACATCCATAATGGAAGGCAGAAACTCAGGGGATGTAGAGGACAGATGGAATACCCTAAAGACTGCTCTGCACACAGTAACAACTAAATGCACAAAGCTGACCAACAAGTCTAGAAGAAGGAAGAAACCTCTCTGGTTCTCAAATGAAGTAGCTACCAAAATCAAAGAGAAATGAAGGGCTTTTACACAGTTTAAACAAACAAAGCAAGAAGCAGATGGAGAAGAATACTGGAAAAAACTGAAAGAAGCAGGGAATGCCATCAGAAGGCCAAAAGCACAGAATGAAGAGAAAATAGCACAGGGTGTTAAGAAGGGAGACAACACCTTCTACAGATACATAATGGAGAAAAGAAAAACTAAGAGAGGAATAGTCTGACTAGCAACCAAAGAAGGCTAGATGGCAGTGAGGAGCAAGGAAAAAGTCAAAACCCTAAACAAGTTCTTTTGCTCTGTCTTCACTATAGAGGACAGTGGCAAAGGTCCCGTACTAGGTCAGACAGAGCATGATGGTCAGGGAGTGGACATTAGCCCCTTCACAAAGGAAAGGGTCCTAGATGAGCTGACTAGACTCGAGATAAATAAGATCATGGAACCTAATGGCCTACACACTAGGGTTTTAAAAGAACTTCGTGAGGAAATAGCCACACCACTGGCTGGGCACTTCAACAAGTCACTAGACAGTGGAGAAATACCTCAAGATTGGAAAAGGACAACACTGGTGCCCTTGCACAAGAGCAAAGAAGAGACAGGAAATTACCGCTCTGTCAGTTTGACCTCAGTCGTAGGGAAAGTTATGCAGTCATTACTAAAGGAGATGATAGTGTCATACTTGAAAGATACCGGAAAAATAGATCCAAGATAACATGGCTTCACTGCGGGATGATCTTGTCAAATCAACATGATTGACTTCTTCAACTGGGTCAACAAAATAGTGGATCAGGGAGGGGCAGAGGACATCATATACCTGGATGTCAGCAAGGCCTTTAACACCGTCTCTCACAGTAGGCTAACAAACAAGCTGGAACATATAGAAGTTGGACAAGAGGTACTTAATTGGATCAGCAACTGGTTAAACAATAGGGCACAGAGAATGCAAGTAAATGGATCTCTGTCAAGGGAAGGTAGTGTAACCAGTGGCATCCCACAGGGGTCAGTACTGGGACCTATCCTCTTCAACCTCTTTATGGGAAACCTCACTACTGATTTGAAAGGGAAAGTTTGCCTGTTCACTGATGATACTAAGCTCTGCAACAGAGTGGACTCACAGGAAGGGGCAAGCAACATGAAAGCTGACCTTAGAAAGTTGGAGAAATGGTCCAGGGCTTGGCAGTTAAAATTTAATGCCAAAACATGTAAAGTAACACACCTGGGTAGGAGGAACACAAGAAATAAGTATACACTGGGAGGACATCAACTCAAAGAAACACAGCGAGATTTCGACATAGTGACACTGATGACTTAAAGGTAGGAATACAGTGTGAGAAGGCAGCACAGAAAGCAGATGGCATCCTCGGCTGTATTAGTAGAGGCATTACTAGTAGGAAGCAGGAGGTTATCATGCCTCTTTGCAGGTCCTTGGTAAGGCCACACTTGGAATACTGTGGTCAGTTCTGGAGACCTCATCTCAAAAAGGACATTGACCATTTGGAGATGGTGCAAAGAAGAGCTACATAAATGCTGCAGGGTCCACACCACAAACTGTATGAGGTGCGACTCAGGGAGTTAAATTTATACTCCCTCAAGCAAAGAAGAAACAGAGGTGACATGATCAAAACATTTATGTATGTGAAGGGGCTAAACACAGCTCAGGCAGGTAATCTATTTCAGCACAACACAACAGCATGTACAAGGGGCCATAATGTGATGTTGGTGGAAGGTAGGTTCAAAAGCAACCTCAGGAAGTACTTCTTCATGAAAAGAGTGGTGGAACCATGGAACAGCGTGCCTCAGGAGCTGGCAGCATCAAAGATGATTAGAGATTTCAAACTTGTATGGGATAGGCATTGTGGACAGGTTAGGCTGAAGGCAACGTGGGGGGTAGTCTTTTTGGGCAGACTACATGGATCATGCGGTCCCCATCTGCTGACATTTTTCTTATGTTCTTATATATGGTGATCACTGGTTCCCAGGCTACCTCTTATCTTGATGTCTGAAACAATGTCTCTGTCATTGATTACCATGTCCAGTATTGCCCAGTCACAAGTGAGCTTCTTGACTGGTTTTCTGAGATGCTTCCCCTGCAAGGAGTTCAGCATGTCCCTGCTTTTAGCTAAAGCTGCAGCTAGGATGCTCCAAGCTACATCTGGTAAACTGAAGTCCCCCACCAGCAACATATCCCTTTTTTCTGTCATTGTGATGATGGCTTCCACCAGTGCCTTATGAAATTTCTCCCCCTGTGTTGCTGGTCTGTAGATCAGATCAGTGCACATAGTGACTGCAACACTCATCTCCTATGTGACCCACAGTGCCTCTATCAATCCTCATGCTTGCCTTTTCATTATAACATTCTTTTCCAGTTCTGTATGTTTTCTATGTCATCAGTCCCCACTGTTTTGAACTGATTAGTTAACACTGAGGAGCCAAATAACTGACAGCACAGAATGTCCAAGAATCCAAGAAAGAGAGATTCAATGTTTGTGGAATAACAATGAGGAGATATTGGGTATATAGTGCTTGTGTAACTTGTAGTACTTTTTGTGTCTTTACTCTATTCCCACCCTTGAGTAGTAGGTATGTAGGTAGTAATTTGTAGGGAATAGAAGGCCCATGAGCAAGGGTGAGAAGAGCACCACAGAAGGAGGAGGAGGAGGGGATGGTGGTAGACAAAAAAACACTCCCTAAGCAAGGGAGGTGTATTAGAGGAGGGCTTATGTAGTGTTTGTGGGAAGAGCTATTTCCCACACTGAACCTTGGGCAAGCCCTCCCATTCAGTGTTTGTCGAATAGCAATGAGGAGAGATGGGGTATATAGTGCTTGTGTAACTTGTAGCACTTTTTATGGCTTTACTCTATTCCTACCCTCCAGTAGTAGGTAGGTAGATAGTAATTTGTAGGGAATATAAGGCCCAAAAGATACCTCCTTCTACTCATGGAGAGTATGACCCCCTGGCACTCAGGAGAGGAAAACCCCACAGGGGGAGGAAACCTCTGAAGACCCATGGCCAGAGGTCTTCCCATCCTCTGGGCATACTAAATGAAAAAGGATCTAGTTTCTAGTAACTATAGCTAATTTGAGATTTGAGTTGCTTGGGGAGATGATAATCCATCCTCAATGCATGGATGATGCCAATCTCATGATGATCCTGAATCTGAAGAATAGATCTGTTCTGGCTGAGCAATAGAATCCTAAGTATGAAGTAAATCCAATTGAAGGAGGCCAAAGGAAGTCCAAGTTTCCAAGATGATGAATGATGCTTGCCCAATGGAATTGTAATAGGCATAGGGACCATGACCTGTTCAATAAGGTACTAAACTGGGAATGGTGGAAATACAATGGTAGAAGAAGTCATTGATGAATGATTCAAGTTGTGAGAGGTTTGAATGTAAGGGTATGGTCTGGAGGCTAAGAACTCTGTATTGAATGAGGAGTTGCTAAGGAAACATCCATAGAGTAGAATTTGTACAAGAGTCTTTGATTGCCCAGGAGATGATGGTTCGTTCTTGATCCAAGGATGATACAGACTGAATGATGATCCTGAAGATGAAGGGTATGTCTTTTCTGTAGGGATCCTATGTGTAAAGCAGATCCAGATAAAGAAGGGCTAATGCAGGCCATATTTCCAAAGTGACAAAGGATGCATGTACAAGGGATTGTAGGGGCGTAATGAGTCAAGAGAGCAAGATTTAATCGATATCAATCAGAATCTTTATTTATCTAGGTGAACATCATTCAGCAGAGCTCATTTATAAGATGGACCTGGGTAGGACATGGTCATTAACAATTTCAATGGGATAAATGTTATACATGGTAATAAACTTAATCATTTACAGAGTCAGGGGTCGATACAAAGTATACACGAAAATAAACAAGGTAATACAACATTATTCATAGCATTACAGCAAAACAAATGAGAGGATTGTACAGAAGCTTCAGTTGTGGAGAAAAAAGATAGAGGAGGATAAGAATAAGTACTCATTGTATGCTCCTTTACATCCCATACAGAATTTTCCATAGGGAATGGGGGGGGGAAGTCTGTTATTTGTAGGCAGGTCTGGGGAGGGAGAGCTATAAGAAGAGAAACTATTTATAAGGAGAGAGGAATGGAGTAAGGTGTCAAAGGGGTGAGATGGTAAGTGCAATGTGAAGAAAATGAGGTAAGGGGTGAAGCAAGTATTGCTGCTCATAGGGTAGGGAGGCATTTATACTAATTTAAGAGCAGTGATGGGGAGCACAAAGAAAATTCCCATGGAAAAGGGAAACAGGGATAATGTAGAGAGTAGTGGAGTTATACATTTGGTTTGAATGTACTAATCAGACATGTTAGTGGTGCGATATATATATATATATATGTGGTCAAGCTAACGATGCGGGAAGCATTTGCAGTGTTCCTTAAAAAGGCGCGAATAAAGAAATTTAAAGGAAAAAATGGTTAAACGTATAATTAGTTTCATCATTTTTTTGTAGTTTGTTCTACAAAGAGGGTAGCATGAAGCTAATGGCAGCCCTTCCAAAGCAAAAGATAATTTTGGGCAATTTCAACATGATATAGGAGTAGCTTCTAAGTGCATATTTGCTGATTATGTTTTGCTGGAGACAGTCTGAAACATATTGCATTAATTGATTGGATATCACTCTTAAAGTCCATATGGCAGCATTTCTGTCCCTCCTAAACTGAAGCAAGGTCCATCCCACTGCTGCATAAAGGGAGCAATGATGTGTGGTAAACAGAAGTCCTGTAATAAACCTTAAGGCTCTATGGTAGAGCGTATCCAGTTTTGTCAGGTAGGAGGTGTGGCAGTGGCTATATAGGAAGTCTGCATAGTCAATTACAGAAAGAAACATTGCCTGGACCAACCTTAACTTAGCATCACTTGTAAGAAAGTGTCTGATCCTGAAATAAAGACCAAGTTGTTGACGTAGTTTTTTTTAGCAATGCCTCCATATGTTCTGTAAAAGAAAGTCTGTTGTCAAGCCAGACTCCCAGGTACTTGAATTTTTTAACAAATTCTAATTTTTCTCATAGAATTGTGGATATCTGCAAAGGACATCCTGGGACAGTCGGGTTTACTACATGCATGTCAGGAGAGAAAAGCATTGCTTTTGTTTTCTTTGCATTTAGCAGAAGCTTTTTGTTTAGGAGTTGATGTTGGAGTAAATTGAATTCCGTTTGTAGGTCACTGCAAGCTGTTTCTTGTGATGGGCGGCTCACATATAGCACCACGTCATCAGCAAATAGGTGGTCTGTAGCCTTGTTAATATTATCATCAATATTGTTAATATAGATAGCAAAGAGGATAGAACCAAGAATGGATCCTTGGGGCATGCCTTTTAATAATGGCTTAAGGGGTGAGAGTTAGCCTTCTGCCTTGACCTGTTGGAGGCATCCAGAGAGGTAGCTGGTGAACCACTGTAGGGAGAGTGAATCCAGCCTTTTGGATTCCGGGGATGAGAGGAGCAGGTCATGTGCAACTGTATCGAATGCCTTACTCAGGTCCAGAAACACAGCACAGATAAAATTCCTTTTGTCTAGTTCTCTCTGCCGATCATTGGTGACTTTTGATAGCGTCGTGATGGCACTATGCTTGGCTCAAAAGCCAGATTGTGCAGGGTTTAGGAGATTTGTAGTTTCTAGGTAAGATCTCAGTTGGATACTTCCAATTTTTTCTAGCAGCTTAGATAGAACTGGAAGAATGGAAATGGACCTATAGTTGTTACGGTCACGAGCATCCCCTGATTTAAATAATGGAATGACCTGCACAGTTTTCCAGATCAAGGGGATTGCTCCTTTGGACAAGTAGAGGTTAAACAAGTGTGTTATAGGCACCACTAGTACAGAGCTGGCAATCTTCAGGATGTAGCCACCAGCACTTTTCTTTGTGTCCAGATGGCATAGCATTTCTTCAACCTGTTTCAGCATGGCAGGTTGCAGACAGAATGATGACTTAGTCACATCAGGATCATTATGTTGGATTCCAAGCTGGGAGCACATTGAGTTAGCAAGAGAATTGTCAAATGCTAAGTCTGCAATTGTGAAATGATTGTTGAATGATTCTAGAATCTCCACTCTGTCAGTGATGGTCTCATTTCCAGAGGTGATCTTGGTTGGGAGCGAGTTACCTCATGTGTGGCCCAATTGGTCATTGATGGTGTGCCAGAATTTAGCTTGGTTCTTGGTGGTGGAATCCAATTCAGATCGGTAGTACCCAGCTTTTGATATAAGATCAGACAGTACACTGTGGGAGTTGTGATGATTTGTACAGTTATGGGTGACTGCTCCAATTTGTATAAGGTTTGATATTCGAGGTAGTCTGGAGGTAAAGAATCTATTAGTGAGCGATAAGTGACTAGGTGAGAATCCCAGAGTAAAATGAGTAGAAGAGATTGTGAGTGCCTGACGAGTGTAATGCCATATGTGATTAGTAAACCACTAGAAGAAGAAGATTTGCAGAGCTGTCCAGATGGTAGCCTAATATACAGTATATGAGGAATGATTGGAAATTCAGTATGAGGAATAGATATCTTCTTTGGTCATGATGTCCATGACTTTATGCTCAAACCCCCTGCTGGTATGCTGCCTGAAGTAAGTGTGGGTGTTCCTGAGATGTGATCATTTAGGAGATGCACTGTGGTGGCATAAGTGGTTAAGTTTACAGGTAATCCTGATGCTGAAGAACATGAGAGAAGCTTGGGGCAGATGAGAGGAAGATCCTGTAGGCTGGGATGGTAGTGAGATCGATTAGTGCAAGCTGCCATAGGATTTTAGTGCTACAGCTGATTAAAACCTATTGGGATGCATGACTGAGATGGTGAATTTGTCTTGGCTATTATGGATGGTCAGATAAAATTCAGGAACGCTAGTTCTTGGTGATGATCAGCTGTAGATATTTTCGAAGGTACTTCAAGAAGAGGAGGATGAAAGGTCCACTGGAGAGCAGTTGACCCAGCTAAAGGTACTAGGTGAAAAGCTGCTGATAATAGTATAAGGAATAGAGATGTCCAGGAATGAAATCGCAGTTTGGATGGTGTGGAGTTAGTAATCAGCTAGCTGTGTAGATCCCATGATGAATATTCTGGACAATATCTGTGCAATTCCTAAAACTAGCAATGACTGTTAGGAAGTAGGAGCGAAGTAACTTGGTCATCAGAGTCATTGCCGAAATAAAAGGCGGCAGAAGGTAAAATGGATGATGTCCATAGTTGAATGGGTTCTCTTGTGATTTCCAGTATCTGTAGAAGCAATGCTGATTATGAAGTCTGAGTATAACAGATGGATTTAAGTCCTTTCCATGTATATAGAGGGCCAACAAGACGAGACATCCGGGGAAGTCATGGTGATTGGATGGACAGAGATCGGAGGGTATATCCAATAGAGACAGAGGAGATTTTCCTGCTGTCCAGGTGAATCGGAGTCCATGAATGATTGCGAAGAACTGAAGGGGCAGTATAAAACTATGACAATGTAAGAGTCTATGAGACTTATGAGCCACAGAATGTTTGCTGGCAGTAGAATTACTCCGGAGTAGTTAATTAATGATCGAATGAGCAGTGGAAGGATACTGTTAGAATGGCTGGAGTACAAGTAGAGGATGGATCATATGGAAAAGCAAATGACCGGGTATGAGTACTAGTCGGAGGAAGGATACAAGGCCCAAAAGAGCCACAGCAAACAGTATGAAGCCCTAAACCAGCAAGGCGAAGATGAGAAGGCATCCATCCAAAATGGAAAGGCAGTCCAGAGTGGATCCTGAGGAACTGAAGCAGGAATCAGAGGAAGATATGGGCTAAGCAAAGCTGGATGACATCCAGAGAAGGAAGGACGGCACTGGGTCAGTTCCATGGGAAACAGCAGCAAAGTGCCGGAAAGCTGAAGCAAGGTATCAGATGATGATCTACGGAAGGCCAAGGAGCCAAGCCAAGCACCATGAGCAACAGGAGTCCCACATCAGACAAAGGCTGGAAATTACTAGAAAATGATGGAAGATGCTGGAACAATGAAGAACAAGGTCCCAAATCTGCAAAAGAAAACAAGTTCATACAGCAGCCAGATGGGGGACATGCAGTAAGGAAGTCCATGAGGCAGTTGACCTGGAGTGAAAGAGGGATTGAACGAGCCAGCAGGATCCATATGATGAGGGAAAGGAGGCCAAAGGGGCTAGAGAATGAAGGTCCATGAAAGAACGGGATGGTGACTGGAGTCATTCAAAGCAGAAGGGTCCTGCAATGGAAGGGAAGTGGCAAACTGGCAGGATGGAGACAAACCAATCGATGAGGTCCTGGTTCTGCAGTCAAAGTTGCAGGCAGAGTGGAGATGTGGAAGGCTGGAGGAGTGAAAATGACCCAGTCCTGAAGGGAAGCAGCAACCTGCATTAGGGAAAGAAGCAGACAGTGGACACAGTGATGTGAGCTAGGGCCATGGACCAGGCAAGGTAGTCACTGTAATGCTTGAATGGTGAGGCTGAAAGAACAGCTGCAACAAGGAGGATTGGAGACCGCTCAGCAGTAGAACGCCAAGTCCAGAAGGATCATGGCATCGGGTAGCAGATGGAGAAAAACATGTGAAGCAGTGGAATGGCAGGACATGTGTCCAGAAGGGATGAGCGAGGCAGGAAGATCCATACTGGATGCAGTTAGGAAATGCAGGACGATGAGAACGAGGTTGAAGATCTGTACTTGAATGGCAATCCGTATCAGTGGAGATGCAATAGTGGAGATAGTGCATGTCAGAATCAGGCTCCTGGCCATGGAAGTCAGCAGATAGGATGAAGAGTCTAGGTTGCAGACAAGGTAAGATGAAGAAGCAAGTAGGGCAAAGTCCTCTTCCTGAAGGGAGTGGCAGCTGAGCATCAGGCTGAGAACATATAAAATGAAGCAGAAGACTGTAGACTCAGTCAACCGTCAAATGGTAGAGATGAATAGTAGTGACCTGAAGCAGCATAAGTAGCATGATTATGGTGTGCAGAGTGTGAGAGTTCCATTCCCAAAGGGAAGCAGCAACTGGCATAAGGTAGAGAAGGTATGGTATAAATCTGTAGACTGAAGACACAGCTCCCATCCCTGTTAGTCGGGATGGGCTAACCTTCACTCGAAGCTATCCAGCAGAGTTAGGGATGGAGAATGTCGAAGTGGTAAGTAGGATTAAGTTCACTTCCCAAAGAGAAGCAGCAACTGGTATGAGGTAGAGAAGGTATAATAGCAGTCTGTAAATTGTAGACACAGCTCCCATCCCTAGTGGCCGGAGCAAGCTAACCTACACTTGATGCTGCCAAGCAGAGTTAGGGATGGAGGATGTCAAGTTATTAAATAGTGGGAAGTAGTTCCAGTCTCAATGGGAAGCAGCAACTGGTATGAGGTACCGTAAGACACAGGAGATTGTAGACATGGCTCCCATCCCTGGTAGTTGGGGTGAGCTAACCTTCACTCAATGCTGCCCAGCAGAGTTAGGGACGTAGGATGTTGGCAGGTAAGTAGCAGGAGGTAGTGGCTGAAATGGAATCCCATCCCCGGTAGACAGGGGCCTACCTTCACTGAGCACCTCAGAAGGCACGAGATAGGGATAGAGTCTGAAATACTGCTGGTATGGGCTGGCCAGCATACAATACTGCTGTAGAGAGAGGAGAGTAGTAATAGAGGTGGCATAGGACAGTAAAGTAGAAAGTAGTGTACATGTCATAGGTAGAGGTGCACTAGTAGAGGGGATGAGGAGCATAAAACAAGAAGGGTATAGCAAACACAGATAACAAAGTAACTAGGGTAAGTGCTCTGGAACAAATTGTCAGGAGAAAGTTAGAGGATGTTATGCTGAGGTCAGACACTGAAGTGCGAGTCCTTGCTTTGAAGGTGTATTCCCGAATGGGACTGTCCTTGTGCGGAGAAAAGCTTCACTTCCTGGTGTTCCAGTCTACCTGGCCAAAAATGGACAGAAGCATAGTCACAGGGTATTGAAATGCTGGCTTCATGACGGAGCTAGTTTGATAATATAGGGGAAAGCAAAGAAAAGTAGAACTCCACTGGAAACATTGGTCTTGTGCAATCATCCATGAGAACAGGCAGAAAGGGGAGCACACTGAAAAGGAGAATGTGCATCCCAGGTGGGCTGTCCCGTGTCATGAATTGTATTAAAAGATAATGTGCAAGCACACACTTGTCCTTTTTGTTTTTACAGCCCACCCTTCCCCCTCATGGTAGAGAAAGCAAAGTTTCCTAAGTAGCTGAGGATGTAATAAACTAAGATGGAGGAGTCAAACCCCATGTAGGCCACATATTTAATATTTGATATTCAAAAAGAGTCGTAACCCTGTAAAGTTCATGTGAAGAAAGTTATAGAATGCAGATTACAGCTTATGAAAATACAATACGCCAAACCCCACATGTTGTTTACACCACAGGAACCTCTAAAATATACAAGAAAATAATGTTGGCACTGGCAAGTGCTAGTGAAGTATCCAGTTTGGGAAGAATTAATTAATGGGAGCATGAAAGGGAATGCAGCCAGGAAAGAAAATACTTATGAAGCAGGCTGGTACTTGCAGGAGAGAGTCCTGCAGTGGTGAAGTAGGAGACGAGCGAGGTAAAGGCCAGATGAGGTAAGTGAAAGAGAAAGAAACAATCTGTGCAGTAAGGCATTGTTCAGCCTGGTGGCACTAACGTTTGATGTGCTGGACACCACATCTCATGCCATGCTGGTAACCTGGGTTCGGGAACAAGCCCAGGGAGCCAGGGTCAGAAGGGGAGGGAAGGGATTGAGTGTCCAGAGGACAACTCTCTCTTCCCTGGGGAGGGTTCTGGGGACGCACCACACTGCAGTGGCACCTGGCAGCAGTCAGGATAATGCTAGCAAGGGGGTTTCATCTGGGTCAGGGAGAGGAGTCGTAGAAGCAAGCCTTACAGCAGGAGATAGAGACCGGTGAAAGAAAGATGCTGGAGAGAGAGTTCCCCTCGGTAGGTGCCAGAAATGAAGTGTACAAAAAAAAAATAAGTAAGGCATTGTGCTGCAGCTTCTGGTCGGATAGGCACTGTTGTTGTAATGGTAGGGGAATGTGAGTAGTCCAACCAGAAATGGCGATGAAGAGCACTAGGAAAAGCGCTGCAGAAGCAAGGAGTAGCGTCGTGAAACAACCCTTACCAAGGCGAAGTCAGGTCAGATATTAAGGAATGCTGTTGGCAACTGAGGCATATGCTAGAAGGAAAGGTATCACTAGAGATAACACAGAGGATGTGTGGGAGCCAAGATCTGGAATCAGCAGTAGAGGAGAAAAAAAAAACAGCAAAAAAGAATAGGGAAATGAAAAGAAGCCCCAGAATGGAGGAAGGAGTAAAAGAGATGGGGAGGAGACCAGGTGAAGGAAAGAGAGAAAAATGAAAAAAAAGGGAGGCACAAGACAGGAGGGGGGGGGAGACAAACCAGGCAACAGAGCGAACAGAAGAAGCACAGACACATGAACCACACAGGAGCCCAGCAAAATACACCCCCTAAGCAATGGAGGTGTGCTAGAGAAGGGCTTATGTAGACATTGTAGGAGAAGCTATTCCCCAGATTGAACCTCAGGCAAGCCCTCCCATTAGAAACACTGAAAAACCACACTGCATAGCAGTAAAGAACAATAATAATCATATTTTAAAGCATATCATGAAACTAATTATGAATGAAAAAATAAATAAGAATGCTGTTAGATGTATGCAGTAGCTATTTAAAATGGGTTATTCTAAACTTTAAAATCAGAAGAGCAGTATATTTGAAGTGTTAATGCCACATACAGTGCCATTCTTCTTTGCATATGGAGGTCTGCTGGTGGATTTAGCAGTTAGCATGGGACAGGCCATATTGAAGCCTCAGTCTGCATAAAAGAAACAAAAAAAATGATTACAGCTGTGGTGATGTACTGCATGAGTGCATGCAGATGGTGGTCTGAGACATATTGGAAGCTTTTTGAATGTGCTAACAACTTGTTTGCAGAACACATGATATGGCCTTCAAAACATAAAAACATTATCAGCGCTTTGTGCATAAAAGAAGGAAAGCATGACCGTTGCCCTAACAACCAATCCCTGCTGCAGAGAACACAATAGGGAACATACTGTAGATAGCTCAGAAGAGCAGCTCTCGCTAGTTCTGGAAATTGAGTGAACACCACTTTGAGAAGACAATACAGAGACCCATTTGCAATCAGAGATTAGGAGATAGATCCCACTAACCAGAGTAATTATTTTGTTAAAGATATTTTATTTGGTATATTCAAACATGGGCTATGCAATCAATTTCTGCACAAAGTATCAACATTTCATTTAAAAAGCTTTTTCAGGACATGCAGAAATTAAGTAAAACTATATTATATTCATTGCAAAAAATCTTCATTAATGTATTAGATAGGGTTAAAGCAAAAACAATAGGGTACTGTGGTGTTAGAGTGTTATGAAAAAATGGAAGTAAGTCACAAAAAAAGATTTTAAAATAAAAAAAACATATTTGGGGGTCATTTTTCCAACAGTTACTGTAGGTGAAAAATCCACCTAATAGAGTCCCAGTGATTAAAATGCATGCATTGGTGTCTGTCCAGGATGTCATTTTTGTGAGTTTTGAAAATTTAGTTTTGGAAAAAAGCAGAAGCAAGATGGGGGCCATACGAAAAAAAATGTTCTCCTCATCAAAAAGGATGACCTTCCCCCCATATGAAAAAGGATTCATTTTTTGTATGGATCAAATTCTTTTTTTCTTCTAAGCAGCTAACCAAAAGACTGTATGCAGCATACTTAGAACTAAAATGTTAAATTTAAAAAAATTTGGAACAGATTAATATTTTTTCACCAAAACGGTAAAAGGCACATTTGTGAGCCTTGCCCTTTCTACCCTGAACATTTCAGATCAAAATTCCAAACTGTCTTACAGTAACACTAGGCAATCACAAAAAAAGGCCAAAACACTGATTTTTTTTTTTTCACTAACCATGTCTCAGAATCCACACATACAACCAGAACACAACTTGGCATGTCAAGAGATATACCGCCAAGACTGCACTTGCAAAATGTCAGGCAAATCCACTGAATGGTTGAAAAGCTATTAAACTGCAAATCTGAGGCTTAACACAGAAACCCCTGTAACATAGAAACCCCTGCTCAACCCTAACTATAGAGGGGCTACTGCACCACTGTAATATCTATATCTGTATACCTTGCTATATCTGTATCTGTATCTGTATCTGTATCTATATCTACATCTACATCTTCATCTATATCTACATCTGCATCTATACTCATACACAGTACCTGGATGGAGATTTGGTTCCCCATAGGAACTGTTATCATGTATTTCCCATTATACCTCATTAATTAAAGCTATACATTAACCAAGTATACATGTATACTTCCCAAGTAAAGTTATTTACCTACAGAGTAAAAACTGTATACCAAGTGAAAAAAAAAATCACTGAAGAGTAGTAGACACATGAAAATACTCCTTTCTGCTCAGGCACGCGCAAAGGGTCACACTTCAGCCCAATTATCATTTCTATTTTTCTGAATGACATCCTTGCTCCCTATACCTCTGTATCAATTGTTTGGCTCCAACAAGACTAGGACAACATCCAGTGCTGGTTCCTGGGTATCAACTGTCACTCAGTGCCAAGAAAATTGTCATCATGGCCTTTGGTACAGGAAGAGGTTTGCCAGGATCACCCTCTCCCCTCTTTCCATATCTGTAATAGTGCAGTGATTGAGGATGTCCCTAACCTTAAATACACTGGGATTTGGCTGGACTATCACCTTGATTTCTCAGTGCATATGGATGCCATCCACAATAAACTCCACCCTAACTCTGAAACACTGTATAGGAATATACTGAGTATCCCACTCCATGCCAGCAGAAAGATAATCTCAGAGATGATTCTCCCCATATTCATCTATGGTGAAATCATGTACATTATTGCCCCCAAGTTCACCCTAACCAGACTGGACCCCTCTTTTACTCTTTTTGCTAATTTGCCCTTGAATATTCCCATGATTCCCACCACTGCTATCTATACACCTCCCACCCCTTCCCTTCCCTCCGTTTATTATAGGCTTCTTGTCCAATTGTGCATCCTTTATCTCCAAATTCTGGCTTAGCACCCTAATCTCATACCATGCCTCTCTCATATCATCCCTCCCCCCACCACCTCATACTTAACTTGTAACTCTGACTCCTATTCTCTTCACCACTCTCCAATAAAATCAACAGCAGGACAAGCTGCCTTCTCCTTTTGCTTTCCTGAACACTGGTCCTCTCTTCCCCAGACCATGGAAGGGGGGGAGTCAGGTGGGGTGGATGAGCAGTAGAAGGGAATAAGGGTGGGCATCAGTATGGTAATGAGCCTCCATGTGAAGAAGGTAAGAAATGGCAAGAGGAATAGGAGACCATTGTGGTTATCCAATGAGATGGCAAAGGCAATGAAAGAAAAAAAAAAAGAGCAACATTCAGAAGGTAAAAAGAAGCACAAATGGAAGAGGATAGGGATGTGTACCAGGCCAGGTAGAAGGAGGGTGGGGTTGTGTACCAGGCAGAGCAGAAGGAATCAGGAAAGGTGGCTAGGAGAGCTAAGGCACAGGCTAAGAAAAGGACTGAAAGTGAAGTAATGAAGGGAATAAGACTTTTTTCCCTGTACATTGAGAAGAAAACTAAATGTGGGTAGTGAGGATAAGAAGGGTGGAAGGGGAAACTGCATGGAAGAAGAATAAGAAAAAGCTGTCATTTTTGTGTTGCTTGCACACATGTGCAAGAAACGCATTGCTTTCAGCAGTTAGGGAGAATGCCTAAATGCATCAGGAAATGCGGGCCATGTGACCACGCAATCAGCTGTTTTGGTGCATTACATGCTACCAAAACAGCTGATTGGAGTCCCCATGGTGACTGCTTTACCGTCGGCCTCACAGTCCCCAGGAAGCCGACAGAAAGCTGCCACCTGCCGTTCAGTGTGCCTTCCTGGTGAAACATTTCAATAAAATAAAAAAAAAATGTGATGGGGGGCCCAATCCCCCTGTCAGCATACCCCCTTCCAGCTCAATTTGCCAACAGGGGAGCCCACTCCCCATCAGCATAATGTCCCCCCTTCCAAATTTGTTGTGAGCCGAGGGGTGCCCAATCCCCCTTAGATCTTGTCACCTCCCGCACTTATATGTGCCACCAGGGGTGCCCAATCCCCCTGTCGGCATGCCCCCTTCCTGGTAATTTTGCTGACGGGGGAGCCCACTCCCCGTTGGCATTATGCTCCCCCCCAAAATTTCTTGTGTGCCGAGGGGGGTGCCCAATCCCCCTCGACCCTTGTTTCCCCTCCCCCCAGCATTCAGTATGTGCCGACAGGGGTGCCCAATCCTCTGTTGGCTACAGCCCCCCCAAACACTCAGGTGGCATGCTGGGAGCCCACCCCAGAGTGCCAAAATTAAATGTCCCTGCAAAAAAGAAAACCTTCTGTGCGTTTTTTTTTTAATAAACCTGTAAACTAAAAAATGGTCCATCGTTGATTCTGGTGATCCCTTCCCCAACTCACACCCACCCTCTGTCTACCCCATCTCCCCTCACCCCATACTTACCTCCGGAGCCTGACGCAATGATCTTTGGTGGACCGGGAACATGTCTGCACTCTTTAAAGCCGACTGCAAACTGAAGAAATGCCAGTAAGCTGTATAATGGCATAAATAGTTTTTTTTTTTTACTCTGGTGCATATCTCGGCCATTTTGGGAATTTTTTCACCAAATTTTCAACATGGTGTTCTTGGGACCCCACCTCATGAACTCGGTCACTGTCATTTTGTTATTTGGTCCTGAAAGGTGACTTCGCGGTCACTGCACAGAACCACCTTTCATGAATGAGTAATGAAATGACAGTGTCACACTTCATGAAGTAGGCACCCAAAAACCCTATGTTGAAAATTTGGTGAAAAAATTCCCAAAAATTACTATTTTACGAGCATGCATTGAGCAGTTCCTACGCACACTCGTAACTTCGAGCATTTTTAACACTTTCACTCCAGATTTTCAACATTGCTATTTTACCACACTTTCTTATGAACGGTACAGCTGTCATTTTTCATTTCTCACCTGAAATGTGTTTTCACACATGTAGTGCACAATGGCAAGGTCGGTGTGTGAAATCAATGTTCAGGACAGATTAAGAATATCACAGTGACACTGTTCATGAGGTAGGCCCCCAAAAAACTTTTATTGAAAGTTTGGTGAAAAATTCCCCCAAAATCACTGTTTTATGAGGTTGCATTGCACAGTTCATATGCACCCTCGTAACTTCGAGCATTTTTAATATTTTTACTCCAGATTTTCAGCATTGCCATTTTACCACACCTCCTTATGAACGGTACAACTGTAATTTTTCACATCTCACCTGAAATATGTTTTCACACATGTAGCACACAGTGGCATGGTCAGTGTGCAAAATCAATGTTTGGACAGATTAAGAAAATCACAGTGACACTGTTCATGAGCAGAGGTCTTAAACTGGCTATGTTGAAAATTTGGTGACAAAAGTCTATAAAATGACTGTGTTATGAGTGTGCATTGTGCAATTTCCACGCACCCTCATAAGTTCACAAATTTGTAATCTTTTCAGTCCAGATTTTCAACATTGGCTTTTTTTCACACCTCCTTATGAACGGTACAGCTGTCATTTTTCACAACCTGGCTGAAATCTGTTTTCGCACTTCTGGCGCAGAATGGCACAGTCGCTGTGAGAAATCAGTGTTCGGGATAGATTTAAGAAAATCACTGTGACACTGTTCATGAGTGGAGGTCCCAAAATGCCTATGTTGAAAATCTGCTCTAAAAAATCCTAAAACAAATTACTTTACATGTATGCGTTGTGCAGTTTCTACGCACACTTGTGACTTCACCCGTTTTTTTATATTTTCACTCCAGATTTTCAACATTACCATTTTTTACACCTCATCATGAACAGTACAACTGTCATTTTTCACATCCTGTTCGAAATGTGTTTTCACACCTGTGGCTCCAAATGGCGCAGTAGCTGTGCAAAATCACCTTTCGGCTAATGAACTGATAGTGTCACTGTTCATGTGGTGGGATCACAAAAAGCCCATGTTGAAAACATGGAGTAAAAACACCAATAAATGCCCAGGGTGTTAGGGTTTTTGACCATAATGTCCTACCCTGCAGGAACTGACAGGAGTCAGGGGTGTGACCTGGGATTGTCAACAGTAATACTCATGGCATTCCAACCCCACCCTGCAGCCAGTGGCAGGCATCGAGGTGCACCTTGCACCTTTTGGCCCCAGATTTCACCCTATTCTCCTATACTGCACCCATTTCAGTGTATTTCCTTATGGAATGAGGTGAGTGTAAAGCCTGAACACTTCAATGCACACCTCAACACTTGTGTCTGCAGGGTAGGGTGAGGTGAAATGTCGTGACTGTTATGGGCGACAACCCAAAGGCACACCCCAATGCCTGTCCATCTCTGCAAGGTGGGGGTAGAGCCGATGTCAGTTCAATATTTCACTGCCATTTCTATACTGCATCTGTCTAACTCCTGCACTTCCACTGCTAATGATAGCAAGCAACACTTGGCATTGACAAATGCTTGTTAACAGATACTTCTGCTCAGTCTTGACAGAAGAGGGAAGAGGGAAGAGAAGATGGGCCACCAGAGAGAAGTAAGAAGAGAGGTGGGGAGAGAGTGGACACAAGGCCATTTTCAGAGGAGAGTGCACTGAAAGGACATGTAGTCCTAAAAGATGATAAGGCTATGGCACCAGATGGGATATATCCTGGTTTACTGGAAGTGCAACTGTAGCTGCTTCACTTACAGCCTTGTTCAACAACTCACTAAAAACAGGAGTGATTCCAGATGACTGAAGAAGGACTGAGATGGTCACCTCTGCATAGAAGCAGCAGCAGGAGAGAATCTTGCATTTACAGGCCTAATGGAAAATCTGCTAGAACAGAGTCTGATAAATTACCTAGAAACCAATGGACTGCAAGACCACAAGCAGAATGAGTTCATGGAGGGAAGCTGATACTAATTTAATCTGAGAGTTCTTTGACTTGTTGCCCTGGGAAATAGACCAGGGGAGGGCAGTACACATAGCCTAGTTAGATTTTAGCAAAGCTTTCAACACTGGCCACACAGAACATTGATTAGAAAACTGTACAAATTGGGGGTGGGGGCCAAAATTATAAATTGGGATCCCAATTGGCTAATGGATACAAGGCAAAGGGTAGTGTTAAACATCACACTCTCTACGGATGGGAGTGATGAGCAGTGTACTGCAGGGTTCATTTCTAGGACCAATCCTCTTCAATATATTCTAGGGAACAATGCAGAGGATTTGGAGATGAAAGGTCTGTCTTTTTGCAGATGACACCAAGATCTGTAACAGGGTGGACAGTTAAGAGTTAGTGGAGACAATGTGCAGGATTATAGGGAAACTAGATGAGTTGTCAAAGGCATGGCAGTTGGGGTTCAATGCCAAAAAGTGCAGAATCATGCACCTAGGGCACAAGAACACTGGTGGGACATATGGGATGGGGGAGGTGTTGGTAGTTACTAGGAAGGGAAGCAACCTCATGTTATTGTTTCAGAAGACCTGAAGGTGGCAGTGAAGTGTAATAGGGTAGTGGGCAGGACTAGTGGGATGGTGGGATGCATAGACAGGGGAATCATCAGCAGGAGGAGGGAGGTGTTGCAGCCACTGTTCCCATCTCTGGTACCCTCAACCACCTGGATTACTTTGTCCAGTTCTGAAGGACACACCTTAATAATGACAGATAGGATGGAGGTGGTTTAGAGAAAACAGCCAAGATGTTGCAGGGTTGCAAGGGAAGTCATATGAGGAGAGAGTGAGCAATCTAAATATGTACATTCTAGAGGTCAGAGGAGTGAAGGGTGACATAACTGAGACCTTCAAGTATCTTACAGGAATAAAAAGAGTTCAGGAAGGGAACCTCTTCCTCAGGAAGCTGAATTTCAGGACTAGTGGACATTCAATGCAATTGGACGGGTGTGACGGGAATTTGAGGAAGGATGTGAGGAAATACTTCTGCATAGAAAGGGTAACAGAAGCATGGAACTGACTGCCAGTGAATTTTGTAGAGGCTAAAATGGTGAAAGCCTTCAAACATGTATGGATAGACACAGGGGCAAATTAAAGAAATGGAGGGAGGATGGTCCCTGGTGACCAGTTGGTGTCTATGGAGGTACAGTAGGCAGGCAACACTTGGGCAGACTGGGTAGGCCTTGTCATTCTTCTCTGCTAACAATTTTCTTTTCTGTTTGCTTTCTCTTCCCTCTACTCCCTCAGATCTCTCCTTGACTTCACAGCACACTCCTACAATTTGCTTCTGACCCCATGTTAGGCAAGGTGCAAGGGTCACAGCACACACTTAGTCACCAGGAGGTAGAGACCAACAGCCCCCGCAGTCAGGAAAGGTTTTAGAAGGATCAGTCTATGGGGTGGGAAGAGGCACTAAAAGTGTGTGGGGGGTTCCTTAATGGAAGGAGTGCGGGGTTGAAGAAAGTGAGAGAAAGGAAGGATTATGGGAGTGTAGGGGTGGGCTAGGGGTAAGATTGAAAGAGTGGTGGTGTATCTGAGAACAGACAGAGGGAGGGACAGATGGGAAGGAGAGAGGAAGGGATCATGTCAAAAAGTGGTATCCCTGAACACATGGAGATCTGAGAATAAAATGGCTGTCACAAGTGCTGATGGCTGATGGAGAGGTGGACATGGTAGCCATCACAGAGACTTGGGCCATGCCAAACAATAACTGGAACCACTCCATCCCTGGGTACAAACTATATAGAAGGGCCTGGGGTGGGAAGAGAGGGGGAGCTGCATTGTAGATGAGGAAGGGAATAATCTATACAAGGGAGGAAGAGACTTGGGAGAAGAGTAAGGTGTTGTGAGTGCAGGTACTGTCAACAAAAGGGAGAAAAGTTAGGCTGGGAATGATGTACAGACCACCACACTAGGAAAAGGATATGAAACAGGGGTGTTAGGGTCCAAAATAGGTGAGATGGCAACCAAGGAAGAGTTGGTGATTACTGGGAACTCCAATCTGCCTATTGTGGATTGGATGATCCCAGTGTCTTCAGAGTGTAGCCACAGGAGATTAATCAGAAAGTTGGAAGATTTGGGGTAGGAGAAAAGCTGAAGACCTGAGTAGCAAACTGGCTTCAGGACAGGAGTTAGAGGGTAATGGTTGAGGGGGAAATTCTTGGGGGCTAAAGCAGTCACTAACAGGGTCCTACAGGGTTTGGTGCTCGGTCCAAAGCTGTGTAATATATTTCTTAGTGACACATCAGAGGAAAGGGTAAAATCTGCCTGTTTGCAGATGATATCAAACTCTGTGGGAAGGTGGATGCAGAGGAGGGAGTGGAAATGAAAGGGAAAGGAAATGGGAAATTGCTTAAGAAGGAAAGGCATACCCAGGTGCAACCTGGGAGCACAAGGAAGTTAAGTGACTTGCTCAGGGCCACACAGTATGCAAGTAGGGGCTGATGGAATTCAAACCAAGATTTCATGGTTTGCAGCAGTGCCCTTAATCACTACAATACAGTAGTAGCCACAGACATTGCCTGCTATTTCCAGATATTTCGCGAAATTTCTGAAGAGTTTCTCTCTGCTGCCCCTACTGTGGAAATGCAGAAAGCAATAGATATTTCTGGAAATATCACAGAAATTTGGGGAAATAGCTGGCAGTGTCTGTGGCTGCTACTATATATGGATTCCTACATACAGGAATTCAGGTTGTCAGGTAATATCTAGCCAGGCTTGAGAGATGGCTGAGTATTTGCCAACTGGGGTTCATGCTAAGAAGTGCAAAGTCATGCACTTGTGGCTAAAAACCCTAAGACTAAATATTGTATGGGTGGTGTGCAGTTTACCATGTCAGAAGAGGAGAAAGATTTGGGAGTGATCACCACAAGTGACCTGAAACATTCTGCACTGTGCAGGAAGGCAGCTGCCATAGCAAATAGAATGTTGAGCTGCATAGCTAGAGAAATAACTAGTGGGAATGTGGAGGTCATTCTGCTTCTGTACAGATCCCTGGTGCATCCTCACTTGCAGTATACTGTGCAGTGCTGGTGTCTGTACCTATGAAAAGGCATCAATCTTCTAGAAATGATACAGAGGAGGGCAACTGAAATGATCCAGTGTCAACAGGGTAGACCGTGTGATAAGAGACTCAGATCTCAACATATACTTTTTGGAGGACAAAATGGAGAGGGAAGACAATAATGTAACATTTAAAGACCTCAGTTGTAAAAATAAAATGAAATCTGAGGGTCTTTACAGCTTTAGCAGCAACAATGTCACCAGTGGACATTGCCAAAAGCTGGTGGGAGGATGATTCAAGAGAGAAATAAGGAGGCACTTTCTCACTGAGAGGATGGTGGCAAAGTAGCAAGAGTTGTCAGATGAGGTGGCATCCCTAAAGACAAAGGACAGCTTTAAGACAGGCTGGGACAAAGTGAAGAGGAGGGTTGCAATTAAAAGCAAAAACATGGGAAGGACTATGTTGGGAGCAGAACGCTTAAGGGGGGGCACCCCCCCAGTAATCTCTGAGAGATATGAGCTAACAAGATAGACCTTTTGGGCTTTTTCTGCTGGCATTTTTTGTATATTTGTATAGTCATATGTTTGTATGTTATGATCTGCCACACAGTGCCCTCTAGCCTAGTTTCTCCTTTGCTCCACATTTGTACTGGATCTTCCCCTTCTTACCCACCACAATCTATTTTAAAGCTAGCATTCCTAATCTACTTTTATTTCTTTTTGCACAGTTACAAATTTATTTAACAAATTGCACCTCATTATATTGTATTTCTCTGCACTTGGGCCAGGATTCACTAAAAAACTTAAAGTGCTAAAGATTTGTGTGGCACCTTGTGGTGGTGATGAAGGGCAATCATGCTATTCACAATCAGATAGTGCAGTGTGCTATTGGACTGTGAAGAGGGGCTAGCAGGGGCAGCACTAACCCAGGAAAAGCAGTGGGATACCAAGTAGTGCTGCCTCCACAACCAGCCATGAAAATGGCCTCACAGCCAATAGTGCTCATGCACTAAAGTGCTGTTCTCAAAAGTAGCCATGCAAATGAGCCCATTGGGAATGTAAGGCACTAGTGGCCATTATTATGCCCATTATGGACTCATTTGCATGGCATTTGTGTGGCATTGCATGCCCTCCCACCAGCCCCAGCCCCACTCAGCCACACGTACCGGGTCATAATGTTACACGCCTAATAGCGTATAGCATTATGCCAAGACCTGGATCTCTGCACTTCCCGAGTTGGACTCCCCCTTGGAGTTAAGAATCTTTAGTGGGGGGGTCTGGGGGCACAGCCCCCCATAACAGGGGTGAGTGGAGGGCAGAGCCCCTGACAGAACAAAGATATGATGCCTCATGGCATAACTCGCACAGCGCGATAGTGCCATGTGGCATTATGTCTTGTGACATAATGACCCCGTGCCATAGCCACATTCTCTGGTAGTTTAGTGGTGCCTTCTCCTGCACCGTTCGCCAGCCCAAAATGTTCACATCGTAGTGTAGTGATCCCTCTCTGTCCCCGATTGCCCACTTGATGTGTCAAAATAATGTTTCTGTAATGTAGTGGTCCCTCACCCCTCCTAGATCACCCACCCTATGCGTTAAAATGTTTTCCATAGTGTTCTGGTGCCCTCCCTGCCCTGATTGCCATACCAAAATGGACAAAACCCCTTTCACTGGTAACCTAGTGTCCCTCCTGCCTCCCCAGTCACTGTTCACTGTCTCTGTATCAATACTCCCTGGTAGTCTAGTTGTCCCTCCCCCCTCCACAGATGCCCGATCATTGTCCCCTTATGAACAAAATGGCCTGGTAGTCTAGTGGTCCCTTCGGTTCATGATCCATGTCCACTGATAACAGCCTGCAATCCCTGGTGGTCGAGTGGGCTCCTATTCCCCCCACCCAGATAATCACTCACCACCCCACTTGTCCCCCCATCATGACTCCCATATGACGAGCAGCACAGCCCTTCTCTCACCTCCATGGCTGCCCACTAACTAAGCGATTAATGAGCGTGTACTATAGTGTATGCACTCATTCAAAGCTGAGTCAGTGGCAGCCATGGAGGAAAGGAGGGCTGTGCTGCCACTGAATGGGAGCCCTGAAGGGAGGGTGGGTGAGTGGGGTAATTACACTGAGAAGATGGGGGGATAGGCCACTAGACCACCAGAGATTGCAGGCTGCTGTCACTGGATGAGGACTGGGAACTGGGTGGGGATCACTAGACTACCAGGGCATTTTGTTCAAAAGGGGACAGTGATTGGACATTGGGGAAGGGGGGAGGAACAACTAGACTACCAGGGAATATATATTTTTTGATATGGGGATGGCAAACGGTGATCAGGAAGGGACACTAGACTACCAGGGAATGGGGTTTTGTCCATTTGAGGATGTTGATCAGTGCAGGGGCAGGGTAGGTCAGTGCTACACTATGGAAAACATTTTAACACCTGAGGTGGGCGATCTGTGAGGTGGGAGGGACCACTACACAACGGAAACATTATTTTGACACATCGGGTAGGCGATCATGGACAGGGAGGAACTGCTACACAATGGAAAAAAATTATTTTCAATATTGTGTGGGTGATCAGGGATGGGTAGAGACCCCTGCACTATTTAAACATTATTTTGACACATCGGTTGGGGATCGGGGAGGGGCCACTACACTATGGAACAATATTTTGACATATTGGGTGTATGATTGGGATGGGGAGGGACCGCTACACTAAGGAAAAGATATTTTCAATATCAGGTGGGTGACTGGGGATGGAGAGGGACCACTACATTATAGAAACATTATTTTATACATTGGGTCGGTGATTGGAGAATGGTGGGGGGGGCACAATACCTCTGCCAACTGCTAGGGTTATGCAGATTACCACCAGGTTTTTGCCGGTGGTAATTTCTTCATGCAAGGGCCTTCACAAATGGCAATTGCAATACCTTTGTGAACTGGACTGGAGGGATATGCAGGTCCCCTCTCCTTCACTTGCATTGTGGACACCCTCCCATCTTTGCCTGGGTTTGTGAATACCAACCTTGGGCAAAGTATTGTGAATCTGGCTGCTGGTATCTGCCTTTTGCACAGTTGTTAATTTATTGTACTTACTGCACATTGTTACAGGATATTGATATTGCTCTCACCCTCCAGCTCCCCCCAGACACATCTGAAAATATCAGTCTGTCCTTCCTTGCAAAACTTTTTGTTTTAATTATATATGTAATCAAGTCACCAATTAAGTAATTACCAAACAATTAACCCCAAATTAACAAATCTAATCAGCAATTAATACGCAAACAACAAACCTACCAAACCAATTAAAAATTGTCATGATAAACAACACATTATTGAGAAGGCAAAAAAAAAATGTAACTGAGGTCACCTGAACAAGAATCCTCTGCCCATTTATCTCCAGTGTTGAGTAAGTTACTTTTTCTATTACTTACTATTATTTTGAATCTTGTTCAGAAAGCTTCAGTCTTCGCTAGCAAGGATGGAGAAGTACTAGATAAAGTAATACAACTTACAGTTACAATTACTTATGTCTTTTTATACAAAAGAAATGCATAACTGTAACTGATTACATTTATTTGAAAGTAACTAGTAACATATTACTTTCAAAAAATTTTATCTGTTACAGTTATTTGTTATTTTAGTATTGTTTTTGTATGAAAAGAAATAAGTAACTATAACTGTAAGGTATATTACTTTTTCTAGTACTGCTCCATCCTTGCTAGTGACTGCACAGAGCTTCCTGGAACAAGTTTCCAAATGTAATAGAAAAGTAATAGAAAAAGTAACTCACCCAACACTGTTTATCTCATCAAACAGCCATGGCTCCTACTGCTCCATCTCTCTCCTCAGCTTCCAGGTCCTTCATGCAGCTGCTGACATATCTCTTGATGCTCCAGCTGTCTTCTCAGATGCTATGCCCTCCATGCTGCTGCCACTGTCTTTATTGATGCCACTCTACTGCCAACCATAGAACTGATCAGCTGAAATGACTAACACCATTCCATACACAGTATCCAGGAACTACCGATGCCACTCTCAACCACAAATCATGCTCCTGACCAAACTGCCACTCCAGACGGCCATAGACCCAGACACCACCAGATGACTAAAGGATAACTGGCCCACTGACATACCCCTTATATAAAGGAACCCTACATTACAGAAACACACTAGTGCCAAAAGATCGCTCCCTCAAGAAAACTCCTCTACACTGCAGAAATGCAGGAGAACATAAGCATACAAAGGTAAACCTGGAACCAATCAGCCACAAATGCTACTTGTACAAAACTACCAGTCCTGGGGTGGAAACTGAAAAAAGTACAAAAGCGGACTGCAAAAGTTTGCGTTGTGCTTTCGGCTAAGCCAGAGGTTACTATATTCAATTGGGTTGCAGGCAGCACACCAACATAATCTGACTTAATATTGGCCTGAGTTGGTGCAGCTCTTAGTCAGTTTGTGTTGCCTCAACATGCATCTGGGCTGCAACTAGTCCATTGGGAATTATGCTCCAGACCAGATAATGCCAGAAGTCTCGACACACTGTTAAGCTGCAAAATGTTAATGATCCCATTGGACATACATGGCACCAAGGGGCCATTAGCTTGTATAGGTGGGTGAAAGTTGGGAAGTCTGCTTTCGCTAAACTTTCACGAAAATTCAGAAATTTCACTGAATTTTCTGAAGTTCCACCATTGGTGAGATCAGAATCTTCCGAATACGTTTCACAGATTTTCACCCAGTTCTGCGGAATTTTTTGACTCAGCTGCAGAAAAATACACGTGAACTGCAGAATATCAGTTTTGAGGAATTTTTTTCTGCAGTTTAATGAATTATTCCTCAGTATATGTAATTATTTTGCAGTTCAGTGATCAAATCTGCACACTTTTTTCTTCGCAGTTTAATACAGTAATCCACAATTTATATGTTTATTCCAGAATTCTAAGTCGGAATTTCCATGAAAGTTGCTAATCTGCTTTCCGCACTTTTGTGGAAGTGAAAATAAGACTTTCGCAGACATTCCATTGGTGGAAGTTTATTTTCGCACACCTCTGTGAGCTTGCCCATTATGGGCTTGTTTATACTGAAAATAATGGCCTGTTTGGCCATCCTGATGCCTTCCTTTGTGGCTATCAGAATCCCCCCAGCCCCCCGAACACCTGTCCTGCCAATGTGTAGCCCTTGCCCTGGTGTCTAATTGTACCCCCATCCCCCCTGAATCCCCATCCAGGTCAGTGGAAATGTTGCCCTGGTGTCTGGAGGCACCCCTCACCCTCAAACCACTCATCTCGGAATGTTGCAAGTATAGCATGGTGTCCAGTCTCATCCTTCTTATCCTCCGATCACCCATCCCAGTGCTGTGCCATTATTAGTATGTGAGGGTTGGCCAGGGATGTGGTGGGTGTGGGTGGAGTGGGAGGGGAGCCGTGGAACCACCACTCTTTGGCAGTCCCAGTGGTGACCATTGGTTGGGGTGTACCACTGGATAGCAGGGATAGGTCCAGGTACATGGGCCAGGAGCGCATGAGGGATGCCACTGGGCAACAGGGAGGCAAGGAACTATCTGGGTCTGGAGGCCAGTGCAGCAGAGCCTGCTAGCCACCAGAGATACAGTGATAGCACCGATATGGGTTATGGGCAGGTGAAGGTTCCACTAGCCACCAGAGAGTCAACAGATTCACCAGAATAGGTGATCATTGAGTAGGGGAAGGGGTCCACTAGCCTCCAGAACATACAGAAGCATTTAGGGAATGTACAGTATGGGGGCGTGTCATTAGGCACCTGGGATTGCCTGTGACTATATGGGACAGGCAACCTGAGGTAGTGAGGTGCCACAGGACACCAGGTCAGACAACTGCAGTACTAAGAGGGGGGATCAGATGATGGGGTGTGTCCACTAGACACCAGGGCAAACAATCACAGTACATGGATAGGGATCAGAGGGTGAAGGGTGCCACTAGACACCAGGGCAGATAGTCAGAGTACAAGGACATGGGATCAAAGGTATGACTGATGCTGCTAGACACCAGGGCAGACCATCACATGACAGGGATGAGGGATGGGGGGTGTACCACTAGACACCAGGTCAGATAGTCACAGTACTGGGATGGGGATTAGAGAGTGGGGGGTGCCACTAGATGCCAAAAACACAGAAGCATAGATTTTGATGGCAGATAAGGACCAATGGGCCCATCCAGTCTACCGATTTCTCCCTATCTACAGTATTAAATCAAGCCATGCCCAATGTACAACTCTTTCTCCCTCTCCCTTCCCTTTCACTATGATTCCTTTGTGCTTATCCCATGCATTATTGAACCCTGCCAATGTTTTTGCCCCCACCACTTCTGCTGGAAGGCTGTTCCAGGAATCCATCGCTCTTTCTGTGAAGAAACACTTACTCACATCTCTCCTGAATTTACCCCATCTAGCTTCATAGCATGTCCCCTTGTTTTTGAGCACCCTTTCTTCTGAAAAATATCCCCCTCCTGTACCCTATTTACTCTGGTGAGGTATTTAAAGGTAAGAAAGTAACATTTTATTTATACAAGGCACCCTTCTGTAGCTCAGGGTGCCCTTACTTACAGACAATACAAATACAAACTTATTAAAATTATACAACTACATTCCACTTAAAAATCAGCACATAAAGGTCTCTATTGTATTTCCCAGACCCTCCTCTGTTCCAAGGTATACATATTGAGGTCTTTTAGTTTCTTCTCATAGGGCTTTTGATGCTGACCATGCTCCATTTTAGTTGCCCATCTCTGGACCACCTCCACTCTGTCTATGTCCTCCTGGAGATATGGTCTCCAGAACTGGCCACAATACTCTAGGTGGGGTCTTACCAGCAATCTATGCAGAGAAAACATCACAGCCCTCTTTCTACTGGTGATACCTCTCACTGTGCACACCAGCATCAGACTTGCCCTGTCTACTGCCTTGTCACACTGTCTGGCCACCATTAAGTCATCCAATATGATTACCCCCAGGTCTCTTTCCTGGTTGGTGATCATCAATACCACTCCACCCATTTTGTACTCTGCCTCTGGGTTTCTGTGCCCTAAGTACATTATTTTGCACTTTTTCACATTGAAATCCAGCTGCCATACCCTTAACCATGCATCTAGTTTTCTCAGGTCTCTGCTCATCCTTTCCACCCCCGTTGAGTGTCCACCCAATTGTAGATTTGGTGTCATCCACACTTCCGGTTTTGGCCCTTATAAACAGCCGCTTAGCGAGCGGGGCTCATTATACAATTGTTGGATCACATAGCCCACCTCTGGAGAGAGGTTCTTATACTTTGAAAGTGAAAATTTGTACTGCTACTGAATATAACATATTGTTTTTCACTACCTTATGTTCAGGGGTACTTTATCTTGCAGCAGCTTGTCAGTGGCTGCTTGCAAGGGATTGTGGGGTACTGGAGGACTGTACTGGGTACCTTCTGCTTCCCCCCCAGTAATCACCAATTAGACCTGTTTTTTCAGTGACTGGGCTCTTCCCTTGTAAGAAGCTACCTCTACAACAACTAGGATAGCCTTTTTAAAGGCTTTTCAGTCATGTTTACACTTTGTAGTGCAAACTCACACTTCTAGTTTCGGCCCTTATAAACAGCCGCTCTAGCGAGTGGGGCAAGCGTGCGTGGGGCTGCTTGCGGAGACACGCGCAGAGACATGCGCATCTTAGCGTGTATCTATCGTGTCCATCGTGGACAAGGGGACAATAAGGTAACACTATTAATCCATTAAGATTCACAGGATTCTATATTTGACTGATTAACAAACTGTGCTACCATGAAAAAGGCAAATAAATACTGCACCACCTGTAAAATGTATGCTTTGGGTAAACACATAGCCAACTACACATGTGATAAGTGTATTTTAGTTGGCGATTTGCAAAATGAAATAGATAGACTCCAGCCCAAAATGCCTGTAAACCCTGAGATCAAAGCCTTAGAGGATCACATTGATCAAATGTCGATTCTGGTGGAGGCTAACACCTCAATCACAGCAACAATGGGCGAGGACACCATTCAGAAACCGTAACCAAATGTTACCCACAACCCAATACTTGCTCAACCTACCACTACCTCAACTCCTTTGACTTTAACCTGTCATCAGTCTAAATCTGATAAAACCAGCTCCTGGTCAAAAAAACGTAATCCCAAATTCAAGTCAACAGCCAATAACTTACCCCCCCCCCGCTTCATATGTAATTCCCATGCATAATTCATTTGAGCGCCTGTCAAACTTTATTGATGAATCTGTATCAATCAGTCCCAAACTTAGTAAAAGTGCTGAGAACAGTGCAACTCATTATAAACCCCCCAACAATCCACCTGACACAGTCCCTTTACACCCCCCTTGCCCCTTAGATACACTAGACAATCATAAAGAAGTTTATATACTTGGAGATTCCATAACGAAATACATCGATCGCACAGTCTGTAACCCGGATAAGGAACATCATACTAGCTCTAGCTACCAGGGAGCCAGGATCTCCAATATTACAGCAATGCTTAAACCTATCTTGAAATCTGCAGGAGAGAACCCAATAGTTGTTGTTCATGTTGGAACAAATGACATTGCCAAACAACCCCTGCAAGGTATTAAGCAGGACTTTGTTTCCCTTTGCAAATTATTGGTCAAAAGGGGCTGTGACATTTGCCTCTCAGAAATATTACCCATCCCAAGAACACGTGGCACTATCAACTCCAAAGTTAAAGCCATAAATGAATGGCTGAGGAAATGGTGCCTTAGACAAAGTATCCCTTGTCTAACCCATTGGGAGGATTTCCACCTTAACCATTACCTCTTCTGTTGGGACGGTTTACACCTCAGTAGAAGAGGCAGTGCTATACTTGGGGAAAAGATTGTCAACTTTATTAATTCTCATTTAAACTAACTACCAAGGGGGAGTTTGGAACACCGACCAAAACTCTAAAAAATGGGTCTCAGCCCTCAAATCCACATCTAAATATCCTATCACTTAATGCTCGATCCCTAAACATTGCTAAACAAGCTGAATTAGAACTCAAAGCCCACCTTCAAGACCTGTCCTTGATTGCTGTCACAGAAACCTGGGGTAATTCCTATAGAAATTGGTCATCTGAGATTCCGGATTATAAACACTATTTCAAAAATAGGCCAGACACAAAATCCAGTGGGGGAGTCAGTCATTATGTTAAGGATAACATCCCCGCATATCAGTCTCCAATCAAACAAAATTCAGAGAGTGTATGGGTGTATATTCAACCCGATGGTCTCCCCCAAATCCTAGTTGGAACTTGTTACTGTTCCACTTCATTAGACAGTATTCAAAATTCAAAATTGACAGAAGATATTTCCCAGTTTGCTTGTAAGGGTTCTGTCCTACTTTTAGAAGATTTCAACCTCCAAACTATTAATTGGGATACTTTGATGGGCTCCAACAACTTTGAAAACAACTTTCTCACTACCATTATTGATCTGGGTTTGTACCAACTAGTCAAAGAACCTACACGGGGTAACAACATTTTAGATCTTGTTATAGCTAGCTTAGATGTTCCTGTAAACAATCTGCATATATCAGACCCACTTGGCAATAGTGATCATAAATCACTATTCTTTACCATTACCATACCTCGTTGTTTGGTACCAAACAAAAAAATAATCAGACATTATGAAAGGGCAGATTTTTAAAAAATAAATGAACACTTAAGCAGTATTGACTGGATAAACATTTTATCTCCCCTTAATACCATCGAGGCATGGGATTTTTAAATCACAAATATCCCTAGTCGAACGTCAATTTGTTCCTGATAAATGTACTCACAATAGCAAAGGAAAAATTCCACCATGATTTAATTCATCCATTAAAAAGCAAATACAACGTAAATGCAAATTATTCATGCGTCTAAAAAAGTCACCTACAAGTATCAAAGATGAGTTAATAATTCAGTATAGAGAATCTGTAAGATTACTTAAAAAATCAATATTAGTAGCAAAAAGAAATCTTGAATTCCGCATAGCACATACTAAGGACACACACAAATCACTCTATGCTTACCTAAACAGTAAAAAAGGAAATAATAAATCAATCGGTCCCCTTATGCTTAGCAATAAAATAATAACCTCTGATCTTGTTGTAGCCTCTACATTTAATAACTATTTCATATCGGTTTTTATACAAGATCCCTTACAACCCACAATAGCCTTACCACCCATCAACATCAATGAGCAACTGGTTCAACAGAAAGACACCTACAATCTACTACTAGCCCTAAAGAAATCCACTAGTCCTGGTCCAGATGGTATATGTTCAAAATTTCTCATAGGCACTAAAGATACAATCACTCTTCCACTTACAATTATCTTTAATAAATCACTTCATGAATCTATAATTCCACCTGATTGGCTAACAGCAATAGTTACTCCAATTTACAAACAAGGTTCTCATTCACTAGTTAATAACTATCGTCCCATTAGTTAAACCTCTATTCCCTGCAAACTACTTGAAAAAGTTATTAAAACACTCTTGGAAAAGGAAATACTATCCTTAAATCTTACAGATATCTTTCAACATGGATTCAGATCCAGTCTTTCATGTACTACCAACTTATTCACCTTCTATAATCTCATTAGTTCTAACCTAGATTTAAACATTCCCTCCGATGTTATTTTTCTGGGCTATAGCAAGGCTTTTGATAAAGTGTCCCATAGCATTCTCATCTCCAAACTTACTCAATTAGGTTTTTCTGCTTTTCTTGTGTTATGGATAAAGGGTTGGTTGACAGATAGATCACAGAGGGTACGGGTTAATGGCACCCTGTCAGATATAGGCAGGGTGATGAATGGAGTCCCCCAGGGCTCTGTCCTGGGACCCACTCTGTTTAATATCTTCATTAATGACATGAAAATTCATTCTTCAAATATCCTCATAAAGTTTGCCGACGATACCAAGCTGGGTGGTGCTGTTGACAATGCTGCAAATAGACAAATTCTACTCAACGACCTTTCATCTATCGAACACTGGGCACTCATTAATAAAATGGAGTTCAACATATCCAAATGTGCCGTCCTGCATTTTGGGAAAAATAACCCCCAACAAGTATACACATTGAATAACACCATCATCAAGGTTTCTTGTTTAGAAAAAGACTTAGGGATTCTAGTTAATAATAAACTGACCTCAGTTTCACACTGTAATAAAATAGCAAACCAAACAAACTCACTTCTTCATAAAATCAACTGTACTTTTGTTTCTAGAACTGAGCAGTGTATCATTCCGCTGTACAGATCACACATTAGACCTTATCTTGATTACGGTTCTTCGTTTTGGAGTCCGTATCTCTTCGGGGACTCAGATAGGCTTGAGAGGATTCAGAGAAGAGTCACCAAAACTATTCCCCACTTGGCACATGTGGATTACAAAACTAGACTACATAAAACAGGGTTACACTCACTCAAAATGAGAAGATCAAGAGGAGACTTACTCCAACTCTTCAAAATTATTCAAAACCCACTTTTGATGAGGCAATGTGGTATTTCTTTTGCAACTAGAAAAATCGGACCCAGGTTGAATAACAAACAGCTGGATATAGTCCAATGTAAAACCAACAAAAGACAAAACGTCTTTTCTGTAAGAACCCTAAGATTATAGAATACACTTCCCCAGGATATTGTAGATGCCCCTTCCTTTATGACTTTTAACCTCAAACTAGATAAATGGTTAACCAGATAGGAACCATTGACAATGATCCACATATGTGGAGGACAATATCTATGGGCTCTGCCTTCTTTTGTCCCTCAAACCAAGTAACCTTCCCTTCCAGGTCCCAGGCAATGTCACGTATAAAAATAGTAAAGCAGACTAGTCCCAGCACTGATCTCTGAGGCACCCCACTGGTGACCTTCCCTTCCTTGGATTGAACTCCATTTATCATCACCCTCTGTTACCTATCCCCTAACAAATTTCTTATCCCGTTTGCTACCTTTGGACCAACTCTTAAGCTACCCAACTTGCTTGCTTACTAGTCTCCTCTGTGGAAGGTGTCGAACGCCTTAATGAACTCTAAATAGGCCATGTCCACTGCTCCACCCTTGATCACCCAGTTAAAGAAATCTATCAAATTCATTTCACATGACCTCCCCCTTGTGAAACCATGCTGTCTTGGGTCTTGTAATGCACTGGATTCAAGATATTTCAGTGATAGAAGGCATCCTTAGGATGGCAGAGAAAGGGGAGATATTGCTGATGGGGGACCTGAATATGCCAGATGTTAACTGGAGCACCTTTGCTGCAGCCACATCTAAGAGCTGGGCCATTCTTGATGCCCTACAGGGGCATGCCTCAGACAACTAGTTTTGGAGCCCACTCAGAAGGGAGCAATCTTCAACTTGGTACTCTCAAATGGGGACAGAGAGAGGATCTCAGATCTAGAAGTGGCTAGCCATCTGGGAACAAGTGACCACCAAACAATGAGGTTCACGATAAACTTAGCTGTAGAGTCAAGCCATACAAAAGTGAAGGTACTGGACTTCAGGAGTGCTGATTTTGTCAAAATAGGAGAGTGTCTCAGAAAAGCACTAGCAAACAGGCAAGAAGGTGGGGTGGAGCAACAAAGGGGAAACATCAAAACAACCATCACAGAGGCAACAAGCCTTTGTGTGAAGCAAATAAACAAATCAAAATGAAAGAAAAAACAGTATGGTTCTCAAAAGAAGTGGCGGGGAAGGTTAGGGATAAAAAGACAGCATTCAGGAAGTATAAGGAAACAGCGAAGGAGCAGGACAGAGACCTATACCATTTGAAGCAGAAGGAAGCGGGGAAGGCAGTCGGAATAGCAAAGGTCCAAACCGAGGAAAAGATAGCCAACTCAGTTAAGAATGGGGATAAAGCCTTTTATAATCATAATCATAAGTATCATAAGTTGAAATCAAGCTTAAAGACAAGTGTCCTTTGAAGCTTGCAAATCCCAAATTTTAAAACTGGAATATCTTATCCCGAAAGTACCTGTCTACCACATTTTTGAAGCTAGTCATGTTTGAGCTACCCACAATGTCAGATGGAAGATCATTCCAGAGTGCTACTACCCTGTGACTGTACCATGATTTGCACTGATTATGATTCCAGGTCTGCAGAAAAAGCTGCCTATTATGCTTTCTGCTACTAGTCCTCCCCTGACTGTGCTGAAACCAATTTCTAATAATAAATTATTATCTTCCATTAATTTAAAGAGTAAGCATAGGTCTCCCCTCAGTCTCCTGTAGTGTAAAGAATGTAAGTTGAGGGACTCCAGCCTCTCCCTATAGGTTTTGTTGTTTAATACCTTCATTTGTTTAGTTAGTCTTCTCTGCACCCCTCCAACATGTTGATGTCCTCCCTGTTCTGAGGTGACCATACCTGAACACAATACTCCAAATGTGGTCTAACCATTGCACTGCACAGGGGAATGAGGACTCTCTCATCCCTACTAGCTATGTGCCTAAGGATTCAGTTAAGGTTGTGATTGGCTTTCCTTAACTGTGCCCTACAGTGAGATTTGAATTTAAGATCATTGGTAATTATTATCCCCAAATCTCTTTCTTCATTGGTAACTTGTAGTCGATTATTAGCAATTTGATATGTCCTCATTTTGTTGTTTTTACCAAGGTGCATGACCTTACATTTAGCAGTATTTAATACTAATTTATTTGTGACCGTCCAATCTAGAATTATATCCAAGGCCTCCTGTAAAGCTGCTGTGTGTTCATTGTTATTTGCTACTGTCCCTAATCTGCAATCAACATTGAATTTATATAGCCAGATATTGGGGTTATATAGTTTTAGTGAAGTGATATAGATATTAAAGAGGCTAGGCCCTAGCACAGAACCCTGGGGCATGCCACTAGTAATGGGAGCCCAGTTAGAAACAACTCCATTTATAACCACTCTCTGTTTTCTGCTCTGAAGCCAGTCTCATACACAATTACTGATATTCCCATTGAGGTTGATGTCTTCCAGTACTACTAATAATTCATTATAGGTACATTAGGGAGCAAAGAAAGACTAAATCAGGGATACTGAGGCTAAATAAATAGGAAGGTGGTTGGGCAGAGAGCGACAGTGAAAAAACAGGGATACTGAATGAATACTTCTCAGTATTCACAAAGGAAGAGTGGGGAAGAGATCTAACCCAGTCAATAGAAGCACTCTGGATAGGGAGGTTGATATTAGTCCTTTCACAGAAGAAAGGGTTCTGAAAAAAAACTCCTAAAACTGAAGGTGGATAAAGCAATGGGGCCTGATTGGGATTCACCCCAGAATTCTAAAAGAACTAAGGGAAGAACTAGTAACACCACTGACCACCCTTTTTAATAAATCATGGGAGGATGGTGTGGTACCTGAGGACTGGAGGACGGCAGATGTGATTCCCCTTCACAAAAATGGGAAACTAAAGACCTGTCAGTTTGACCTCAGTGGTAGAGAAAATGATGGAATCACTTCTGAAGGAAAGAATTGTTGAGTACCTAAAGGCCAGTGGGGCACAGGACCCAAGGCAGCATGGATTCACAGCAGGAAGGTAATGTCAGACAAATTTAATTGATTGCTTTGACTGGGTGACTAAAGTAGTAGACCGGGGGCTGTGGACATGGCCTACCTAGACGTTAGCAAGGCATTTGACACAGTCCCACACAAAAGATTAATGAACAAATTAGCCAGCCTAGGAGTGGGTCCCAGGGTGGTAGCCTGGGTAAAACACTGGCTAGACAACAGGAAACAGTGGGTAATGGTAAATGGAGTCCACAGTGAAGAAAGGGGGGTTACTAGAGGGGTACTGCAGGGCTCAGTACTGGGACTGGTCCTTTTTGATGTCTTTATAAGTGACATTGCAGAAGAATTGGAAGGAAAAATATGTCTCTTTGCAGATGACACAAAGATCTGCAACAGGGTTGATATGCAAGGTGGAGTGGAAAGAATGAAAAGGGACTTGACAAGGTTGGAGGAATGGTCAAATGTATGGCAGCTTAGATTCAATGCAAAGAAGTGCAAAGTAATGGAGAAGGGTGGAGACTGTCAAGCGGAGGGCAACCAAAATGGTGCAGGGTCTGCACCAGAAGTCATATGAAGAAAGACTAAAGGAGCTTAAGATGTATAGCCTCAAGGAGAAGATGGAGAGAGGGGGCATGATAGAAACTTTTAAATACCTCAAGGAAATCAACAAAGTCCAAGAGGGTAGCATCTTTCAGAAAAAGAGATGTGCAAGACCAAGGTGGCACAATTTGAAGGTAGAGGGGGGATGGCTCACAGGTAATGTGAAAAAGTATTTCTTCACAGAGGGTTGTACTGTAGATGCATGGAACAGCCTTCCTGAGGAGGTTGTAGAGTCAAAAACAGTGGTGGAATTCAAAAATGCATGGGACAGACATAAGGCAATTTTAGTGGGGGGGGTAGGAGGATGTAGATTGTTGGTTAACTAGGATCTGCAGGTATCCATTAGGTAGGGAAATGGGCAGACTAGGTGGACCAAGTGTTCCTTATCTGCCATCAGATTCTATGTTTCTATGTTTCTATTCCACAATCCTTTCTTTAGCAGTGATTCTATTAACTTTCCAAAGCTCTACATGGAGGAGGAGGAAGAGGATGTAACCACTGCTGGTCAGGTGCTTGGTTGAGCCACTCCCATGGTGGAGTGGCTAGAGCACCTCACCCTGCAATGGGTAGGTTGGGAGGATCAGGGTTTGAGTCCCTGCTAGGAAATCTTATGTTATTATTTTTTGTTTGCCACAGACAAGTGCGGATAGGGATTTTCTTTGTGCCCCTGTCACCCCTTCCAAGTTGATTAAAATAGTTCCGTGGGGTGTGAGGGGTGTGGGGGTGAAGCCCCTCGCAAAAGAAAAACAGATCTTTTGGGTGTGCGGCATTCTTGTTGCGGTCGGCATCATGTGCCACCGCTGCATTGCCACACGCTATTGTCCATGCACGGTATTGATGTGCATGGTGTAGTCCATGACATTATGACCTCATGCCAGTTGCCAGCCTACTCCATGCTGTCACTTTTGTGTCGTGGGACTTCATCCACCCTGCTGTAGTCTTCCAGAACCACTCATGTTTCCAGTGAGCTGTTAAATAGAACTGCTAGCGCTAAAGCCATTATTTCCCTGGGCTCCTTCAATACCCTTGAATGCACCCTATCTGGCCCCATTGCTTTGGTCACCATCAGATTAACAAGTGCCTTCAGGGCTCTCTCCTTCAAAACAGGACTAGTGTCCGCCTCCCTCCATCCAAAGCTGTTGGTACTTTTTTGTGCCCCACCCTTCCTCTGTGAACACTGAACAAAAGTATTTGTTCAGGATGTCTGCATTTTCTTGGTCCCTCTCTGCACTGTCCCCCTTCCCTTATTCACCTAACAATCCCACTCCTGGTTTTCCTATTTTTACTTACATATCTAAAAAAATGTCTTGTCCCCTTTCATTACCTCATGGGCTATTCTCTCTTCAGTTTGCGTCTTTGCACTCCTTACTGCTTTCCCTGCTTCCCTCTGTTTCCCCCATAAACTTACCTATCCTCCTCCCTCTGTAACTCCTTGAGAGATGCAGCGAAATAAAATTTTGCATGTGAAATTACCGTGAACTAAGCTTGATTTAAGCCAGGTGAAATGTTTAGAGTGGAATTATGTGAAATTGCAATTTACCCTCAATTTCGCCATCACCGCCAACCACAAGTTCATAAATTGAACCCCCACACACAAGTTGCCCTGCACACCCCCATTTGTTTATTATAAAAGAATTCACCCTCCTGCACTCCCTGATGTCTGAGTAGGCCTCCTGGCCATCACTGGCCGTAAACAGTAAATAAGCACCCGAAGTTACCCTGCAGCCTCCGTTTCTTTAAAGAAATTCCCCATTTACTCCATGATGTATAGTGGACCCCCATCCCTCCACCCCATCAGTAGATAGCAGGACCCACCCAGCTCCCCCCAGTACCCCAATCAGGCCATTGGCACAGCCCTCCACTCATCTCCACAGCCAGCAGCCCAAATGAGCACCACTGAGTGCTTAAATGAATGATGTGGTCCAGAGAAGGGCAACTAAAATGGAGCATGGTCAGCACCAAAAGCTCTATGAGAAGTATCTAAAGGACCTCAATATGTACACCTTGGAACAGAAGAGAGTCAGGGGAGATATGATAGAGACCTTTATGTGCTGATTTTTAAGTGGATTGTAGTTGTATAATTTTAATAAGTTTGCATTTGTATTGTCTGTAAGTATGGTGTAAGGATGCCCTGAGCTACGGAAGAGTGCCTTGTATAAATTAAATTTTACTTACTTACTTACTTTTAAATACCTCATGGGGGGTAAATAGGGTACAGCAGGGGAAAATTTTTCAAAAGAAAGGGTGCTCAAAAACAAGGGGACATGCTATGAAGCTGGGTGTGGTAAATTCTAGAGGGATGTGAGTAAGTGTTTCTTCACAGAAAGAGTGGTGGATTCCTGGAACAGCCTTCCAGCAGAAGTGATGGGGGCAAAAACAGTGGCGAGTTCAATATTGCATGGGATAAGCAAGCATAAACGCTCACTCATTTAAGCGCTCAGTGGCACTCAGTCAGGCTGCTAGCCATGGAGGTGAGTGGAGGGCTGTGCCAGTGGTCCAATCAGGGTACTGGGGGGGAGCTAGGTGGGTTCTGCTATCTACTAATGGGGTGGGGTGGGGGTCCACTAGACACCAGGAGTGACTGGTGATTTTTTTAAACAAATGGAGGCAGCAGGGTAACTTTGGAGGGGTGCTTATTTTCTGTTTACTTCCAGTGACAGATTGGGGGTCACTAGACACCAGAGAGTAAAAAGAGGTGAATTTCTTTTTTTAATAAAACAAATGGGGGGTCTGCAGGGCAACTTGTGTGTTGTGGGGGGGTTCAATGGGTTACTTTGGTAGGGGAGTGCTTATTTACTGTTTAAGGCCAGTGATGGCCAGGGGGGACCATTAGACACCAGGGAGAAGGGAGAACTTACAATTTCGCCATGGGAGGTGAAAGCAGATAAAATTTTGCCGGCTTGGAAGTGAAATTTCAGACTTAACTGCAGGTGGAATTTTGCATTTCACCCTGAGAAATATTTCACAAAGTGCGCTAATTACATGAAATATTTCGCTGGGCAAAAGTTTCCAATTTTGCACATCCCTTATCTCCTTAAATCTTCTGAATGTTCCCCATTTAGCCATACATCCTGAGCCTAGTTCCAGAAAGGGGATGCTAGGCTTGTGTCAAGCCTTGCATCTGATGCAAAGGGGATTACAGATGCGCCAAAGCCCCTCAGAGGCAGAGCGGTCCAATTCTCAAAGAGCTGCTGCTTCTGCAACATTTTCCCCATTTTACTGCAGCTTGCACAATAGGTTTGGTGCAAGTCCCATCAAAGGGGGGTCTTGATGGATGCAAATGTAGATGAGAGAGAAGCTGTCTAACTCATTTCAGACTTGTGGAAGGGCTTTTATGGCAAGCGCCTTTCAGAATCACGCTTACTACAATGCTTGATGCAAGGTGCAAGCTGAGTCAACCACACTACTGCAAGTCCCCTACGGTGGCTGCACACCCTTTCAGAATCTTTCTCCCTGTATTTCACTAGGATCAATTCAGGGGATGGAGGGATGGCTGGCTGACGTACAGCTGTCCCACCACCAGCAACTGCCACCCAGTTAAGACTAGGTTTGCAAAGGCAGTAACTATCATCTCTTTGGATGCCATTTACCACTGACACAAACCCCTGAAACTGGCCACTGCACTAATATACCAGGGAAACCCCCTCATTTATATGGACACAGTGTTATGTTAGTTCTCGGGCACCAACAGGTTCTGCCTGTGCTACAGGCATCTCTGAATATAGCCCCAACTCACAAACTGGGTAATAAAGCTGGTTCACTGACCTACGCAGCCAGTACAGAGTTATGCTTGTGCAACTGTGTTAGTTTGGTTTTGGCCATTCACACTCTCTGTACCAGAGGGATTACCACCCTGTAGGGGCATGAAGGCAAGAGATCTTCAGAGAGGGTTCCACCCCTAGAGGTGCAATGAGATGGTTCCCATGGCTAAAGGTACCTTAGGAATCCCCCTAAGGAGAGAGTGCTGCCACTGGAGGAGGAGGGGAGGATGGTGGGGCAAAGAAAAAAGGTTTCACAATGAGGCTTAGAGGAACTGCTTATATAGCTCAGGAAGTGGGAGTGGCTGGCTTCTTGGCCACTGAACTACAGGCAAGCCTTTCAATTCACTGACCTATGCAACCAGTATAGTGTTATACTTGTGCAACTGTGCTAGTTTGGTTTTGGCCATTTGCACTCTCTATTCCAGAGGAATTACCACCCTGTAGGGGTATGAAGGCAAGGAACCCATGGAGAGGGTTCCACCCCTAGAGGTGCAAAGGGATGGTTCCTGTGGCTAAAGGTACCTTAGGAATCCCCCCCCAAAAATGTAGTATCATCCCCAAAAAGAAGGCACTATGAAGCATATGAGTAAGCAGTAACTGTGACATAGGAGCAGTAACTGTAATGTAGTAGTAGAGAAGCATAGGCAGTTTGATAATGCAATGAGATGTTCAGTTCGATAATGTAAGGACTGCCCCAGTTTGCGCAGCATGATACTGATGTTTTGCTTTAAGATTAGGGGATTCCCTAAGGAGAGAGGGAATGTCAGGACATCCTCCACCTCCATCCAACAGCAGAACCTATCTAAGAAACTAGGGGAAACAACTGTGATGACTAAGTGTTATGACCCGAGGCAATGAAGGAAAGAAAAAAAAGCCCTAAGAGGAGGAAATCTCTGGCAATCAAGGCCTAGGTCGCCTTCCCTCCAGGCTTGGGATAGTTTAATTAGGTACGGTTCTGCAGCTGTAATTTGGAAAACTCAATTAAAGGGAGGTGGAAAATATTCCAATTTGGAGGAAGGCACTCGCTCAAACCCTGTAGTGGCAACACCGTGGAAGGTTGCGAGGAAACTCTGCAACAATATGTGCATCCAAGGCGCAGGAGGAGAGCAACAACTGCTGAGGCACTCAGCTGGCCTACCCACCCTAAATCAAACCAGGTGAACCAGAGGCAGTCATAGGGAGAATGTGGTGAAGGTCCCTTGCTAGGGAAACCACTAAAGTAAATGGCTAACTGTTATAGTGGAACACTAGAGCCAAAGGAGATCATCGTAACCACCCTTCACCACTAGTTTTAATTTCTACACCAGGAGCTGCTGTTGTGTAGCAGGCAGCTAAAGCCAAAACCGGAGTGAGGACATTCCCAACTATGGGCCAGGTGAGAAGGATCCCTCTCCAAGTTGGACATGCTCGAGATGCAGACTAAATGCAGAGTGAGACCATCGACTGCAGGAACCCTGCACCAGAATAGAATGGCTGGCATGCCCCAGAAATTGACTGAGCTAAAATCTGGTGAGCTGAATGAGCATGGCATGCTGAGATCATAAGGAGCATTGAGAGCTGAGACCTGCAAGGTCGAATGCAGATTGAGTGCAGCAGAATCCCAAAGGCTGAAGCCGAGGGGATGGCAGAAGGCATGAAGCAATGGGTTGCGTAAGCAAGAAGCAATGGTTGTGTAAGCAAGTGTGGACCTGCACAGAGGTCAGTAAGCATTAGTAGTGATAGGTGGACCTTCATAAATACTGTGTAGCAATTAAACAGCACTGAACTGGGGGCAATCCAGCCAGACATGAATAGCCAAATCAAGGTGACAAACTCTGAGGATTTTTGGTGTCGAAGACAGGATTTAGAACAGAATTAATTAGCCACATAGGCCACAACCCCCCAAACACCTCCCATCCCTGCCGTAGGACAAACAAGGAAGCAATGGAAAGGCCAAGAACCACATGCAGATGTAAAAGCTAATTTAATAGCCTCAGCAGGAGCTTCAGCTAACCTCAGAGTAAAACAAGGTACAATAGCAATGGGAGTAAACAAAGCAGCAGCAGGAAGCAAGTAGGCCTGTTTAGCAGTAGTAAAAATAAATGAGTACAGAGAGTTGTAACTGCAAAATAAAAGGAGGCATAATGCTTTTAAGCACTGTCAACAGGCAGTGCAATGAGACTGCAGCAGTGAGGTAATTAGAACAAGCATGAGTAAGCTGTATAGCTAGGTTCAATTAAATCTGAGTCAGGTGAAAGTAATAGAATATACCTCATGGACCAGCTATAGTTGAGCTGAAACACACAGATCAGGTTTGCAGTTGCAGTACAAGTAATTTGAGAGTTGTGAGTGACTGAAAGCAAGCAGTATGAGTGCTGAAGTAGAAGTATGCTAGGAGCTTAGAACCCCCCCCAAAAAAAGGAAGAAAGCACACACAGCAGAAGGAAAAACACAAACCAGAAGCAGTAAAATAAACACAGAAGCCCAGCAGAGACAAGCAGGAGCAGCAAGGAGGGGGGGCAGGCCCCAGCCAGCCAGGGATGCCCAAATAGCTCAGAGGACAAACCGACAGAGCCTTCAGCTGCAAAGAAAAAATGCTTCACAGTGAGACTTAGAGGAACTGCTTATATAGCTCAGGAAGTGGGACTGGCTGGCTGCTTGGCCACCGAACTACAGGCAAGCCTTTCAGTTAGTGTTGGGAAAAACCCTTAGGGCCCACACTAAGGCCCTGTCCACACTACACCTCTGTAACATTACAGAGTGCCCAAACCGTTACCGCAACAGTTTGCATTTACACCTGTAATGTTACAGGAGGGTTTTCGTAACCATTGTTGAAACCACATATGAGGTGGTTTCAACAATGGTTATGAAACTGGTCCCGCCTTGGTAACGTTACCGGCGGTAGTGTGGACGGGCGGGAATGGTCCCCTGCAGGGACTGAAGCACAGTGCGAGCTGCATTGTGGGATCGGGCACCACTGTAACGGTCGCCCGGCTCCTGATGTGTGGACCGGCAGTGCTGGTCCTGTAATGGACACCACTGAAGTGTGGACACACTGCACTGCTCCCCGGCCATAATGGATTGCATCCGTTACTGGGCCAGAGCGGTGTAGTGTGGACAGGGCTTAACTTTTTGAATGTCTGGCCCCTGATGTATTATATCAAACAAATGATGGGTAAGTCTGGTACATGCTCAGAAATATTCTATACCCATTTACTTTCTGTGTATAAGGAGAAGATCATGCAAGTAATGAATTCTTATTTATTTATTTATTGTTAAAATTGAAGGGATTTGCACTTTTGGGACCTTACTGACAGTTTTCAGTGCACTGAGTTGTCTTTGATGACAGTCATAGATGAGTAAACTGAGTCATGAATAGTGAGGGGTGAAATTTTTAGCACTGTTGCAAACTTGCACAAATATGCTAGTTTTACATTTTCAAATTTTCAGAAAAAATATTATGTCAAAATCCAGTGTAATTTTGTTTTTTATTTTACCAAAATTATTCATTTCCCAAATTGTGTATTTTTTAATAATGAGAGTTCTTAAAAATGCACAGTTGCAGCAAATTACACCATTTTCCCCAAAATGTGCATTTTCAGACATGTCAGTTATTGAAAAATGGTCAGTTTCAATTTTCCCCAAACTGTGTAATGTTTAAAAATTAGAATTCTTAAAAATTTGCATTTTCAGCAAATACAGTTATGGCACTGGCTAAGCTCAAAACAATAATATTGTCCTTCTACTCTACATTTTCCTTTTACAATTCATGCTAGGGCTTCAGATATACAACACATTTCAGTGTGGATGCCTGGGAATGAGAGCACTGTATGCATGCTGGGCTGCTATGTATGATGCAGTGTCTCCCTATAAATAAGGTGCTTGTAAGTCAACTTGCTGATCACAAAAAAGAACAAGACATTGTTTTCCTTTGTACATACAGCAGAGATGCTAGTACATTTTCCCCATATGATGTCCTGTATCATATGGTGAATTTTAGTGCTGACACCTTGGAATGACAGCATTGCATGTGTGCTGTATTTCTCTGCTTGACGCAGGACAAGTTTGTCATTGTGGTGAGATACATGGCTCCTCTATAGAGGGGACATGGGCTGCCTGCCTTTGCACACCTTTTTATGGCTTAACTAACCATGCTGTAACAAGGGTTTTAATTGTGAAGGCAACTGCTCTCCATTCTTCTCACCTAACATTCAGTGATGGTCAGGAGAGGGGAAGCTAAGGGAAAGTAAGCTTCGCCCACGTACAAACCAAAACTCTGTGTTCTTTACAGTAGTAATGAAAACCACATGAGTAGGTATCATTTTTCTAGGTGTTTGTGAATTGCTACCATTAGGAGTTCACATCTAACATTATTCTGTGATGTGTAATTACACTCCCCCCACCAACCACTATCTGTACTCCTCCCAGGTTGAAACCGAAAACAAGATTTGTAATATTTTTAGCTCTGGTGTCCTGCCTGGATCAATGAATTTCAATACATAAATTAATAATTGTAACAGTTAAACAAACTTTGTACTTTTCACAGGTTGCTCAGTGTATGACCTAGACTTTTTAAATGGCATTCTATTTTGCACTTTAGTTAAATGTTTATCCAGTTGTGAAAACCTCTGAACACCTGAGATTTTCAGCTGATTGGTTACAAAACCAAGATCAATCCCCTGCCCCCCCCCCGAGTTTAAATTGGCACCTATGTACAACAGCCCAATGTCTGTTAGTGATGGTTTATGTAAATTACTTACTCCACTCCCATATGTGAATCCTTCACTATACCCCAGTGGGTATCCTTTGGCCCAGTTCGTGTAGTACACTCCACGTCCATCCGTCCAGAGAAATCGATATTCTTGATTGACATCATTCAAGCCAATCCAGACGTTGACCTTCATATCCCTCAAATGAAGAGTAAGGTAAGCTGCAGGCAAACACAAAGGCAGGTATGAATAGAGTGGTCTGAACAGCAAGGACAACACTGTGCAAGTCAACACCACACTCAATGTAAATGGGCGTGGATCAGTGGTGAGTGTAGATTTACTATTTTAACACCATGCTGCCATGGACCACCACTCCAGTGAAATGTGAGAACATACCAGGTTTTTTTTGTTGGGCAATATTACATTTTATTTATTCATTTATTTACTAGGATTATAATTACCTTTGAACTAGGGATTCTATTATAAAGGTTCCACATCAAGTGATGCAACACAATACAGAAAATATGCAAAACAGAAGAACAGATTTAACTCTATATACAGAAAAACAAGGTACAGAATTAGTGGCAACAAATTGTAGAGGTGATTGCAGTTAGAAGATCATGAGTTACAACTGTGTCATTATGAACAGTGAGACAATAAATAATCAAATTTCATTGTACACAAGTGTAGTAAGTATCTAGTCTGAAAATACACAGACTTTGTCTATAAAACTGCAGATCCAAGGAAATAGAAAAGAGTGGGCTTAGGGGAGATAGGGTAGATGTGCGGTGTAGGGGAAGTGGGGTGTAGGGAGGGGGAGGAGTGAGGGGGGAGAGGGTGTAACAGCAGAAGGGGAGGATATGAGGGATTAGAGGGGAGAGACTCAAGGAGGGAGGAGCAAAGCAGGTGGACCTAATGGGGACAGTCAGGAAGTAAAGATCAGAGCAAGTGGAACTAATTGGGCAGTCACACTTATGAAGAGTTACAAGGTGACTCTGGAGCTTCGATTTGAAAGTTCCTATTTTGGGTTCGGAGAGGACTTCAGAGGGTAGGTCATTACATGTGGTGCGGTGTTGACTTGTTTGGTGTTATCTACATTGTTTCCACCGATGTGGTGCTATATGCCAAGGACCTGATGTGCTTTATATCAGGGGTGCATGTACAGTATTTCTCATGTTGTACATTACAGCAGTATACAACAGGTACCGTACCTTAGTTCAATTTAGATTTTTTTGGTTTGCAAATTTGCTGAACATACCTTTTGTTATAATATTGAGGTGTTTGCTGTAACTATTATGTTCAAAATGCCAACTAAAACAAATTATGACTACTTTGCTGAGCATAATATTTTCAAGTAACTGCATCCCCAGTGAATGAATCTCATACTAGCATATGCATTTTCTGGGTAAAATCTCTTGCAGTTTTTAAACAGTTTTTGTAGGAAGCTATGTTCTATGACCTGAAGTCAAAAGTCAAAAGTCCCGATGCAGGTGCAACACCTGACTTGGGGCTGTGCCTCTGTCATCTGCAATGTGCCAAAACATTTAAAAGGCCTTGTCACAATTTTCCTGTTTCATCATTTTTGATGCATGCTTCCTATTTATTTTCACAAAATGTGGCAACTGCATCAGAGAGTTAGAGCACCTTTTACATGATCTAACTTTTCTTGCAAGCTGCACAATTGTGCTAGAATGTAAGTGCTGGTAAAGTTAAGAAACTTTTCACTTCATATGCCATTTATTCATAGCAAATCTGTAGCTCTGGAATAGCAGCAAATTTGCACCGAACTGCAATAGTCAAAAGCCCTTTTATTACTGGCACTGTGTGATAGCGCCAACACTAAAAGTTAATGTATGCAGGAAAGGGTGGTAGGGGAGTGGCCATGAATGCCAGCGCACCAGCATATTCAAAATAGTAGTGCCATAGGTTGTTGCACGACTGGTAGTGCAGTGCTAAATAGCGCCTGCAAAAAGCATGCGGTAAGTGGCAGTGGAATACAAAGTAATTCAAAATGACACTTCCAATTACTACCATATTAATTTGAAGTGTAACTTCTAATTATGTCCATGTCCAGTCCTGATAGTCTAATACCCCTGCCACCCCTGCCAGCCCACATTTATTGCCGACAGTGGTGCCCAAGCTCCCTGTCAGCATCATGATTCTCCACAATTCATGAGGTACACTGGGAGCCCACCCCAGTGTGCCCAAATGTATTTTTTAATTTCTAAACTGTAAATAAAGAAAATTGTCCTCTAGCGTCTTTTCACTTTGATGCAGGATTCTGCATCAATATTTTTATGCAGCATCCAGCATTGAACTTCTGTAGTCTCTCCAAACAAATCCACCAACATCGGGGTGCCCAGTCCCAGTGTCAGCATCATGTCTTCCCACCATCCCAACTCATGTGACACACTGGGAGCCCACCCCAGTGTGTGAAAAAGTTATTTTATTTTGTATTTTTTGCCTTGCTGATGGGGTGCCCAATCCCCCTGTCAGTGCATGTATCCCCCCCAAACTCATGTGGCACACTGGGAGTCCAGCCCAGTGTGCCCACATCATTTATTTAATGTTTGTTCCTGTAAATAAAGAAAACCATCCCCCGACATGTTATGTGTTTTTTTAACCTGGAAAAAAGAAAACGGTCCCTCGTTGTCTTCCCAGTCTCCCCTCCCGATCCCTAACTTCCCATTGAGCACCCACCTTCCACTCCCTTACTCCAAACTTACCTCCGGAGGTTGGCTCTGTCATCTTTGGAGGACCGGGAGACATCTGCACTCTTCAAAGCCCACCTGCAAAATAAGGACTCAGTGGTAAACACTGTATAATGGCTGTCAATGGGGGTTTCAACTTATGATGATATCTCAGCCATTTTTAGGAATTATGACTCCAAATATTCAACATGGGTTTCTTGAAACCCCACTTTGTGAACACTGTCACTGTCATTTAGTTATTCGGTCCTGAAAGGTGATTTCGCGGTCACTGTGCAGAATCACCTTTTGAGACCTATTAATGAAACAACAGTGCAACTGTTCATGAGGTGGGGGCCCAAAAAGCCCATGTTGCAAATTTGGAGAAATAATTCCATCAAATGACTTCGTTACGAATGTGCATTGCATAGTTTCTACGCACACTCGAAACTTCGCCAATTTTTAATATTTTCACCCCAGAGTTTCAACTTTGCCAATTTTTCACATCTCCTCATGAACAGTACAGTTGTCATTTTTCACATCCTGTCCAAAATGTGTTTTCACACCTGTCGCAAAGAATGGTGCAGTTGCTGTGCGACATCAACTTTCATGATGGATTAACAAAATCACAGTGCAACTGTTCCTGAGGGAAGGTCCCCCCAAAAAAGTTGATAATTTGGTAAAAAAAATTCCACAAAATGACAGAATTATGAGAGTACATTGCACAGTTTCTATGAACAATCATCACTACCAATTTTTCATGTTTTCGCTCCAGATTTTCAACATAGCATTTTTCACACCACCTCATGAAAAGTACAGCTGTAATTTTTGAAATCCTGCCAAAAATGTTTTTCTGCACCTGTGGTGCAAAACAGCATTACAATTGCATAGAATTATATTTTCACAGGGATTTGAAGGCTTTCTGTACTGGGGTACATGCCGTGAGATGATAAGAAGGTTATGTTGAACTTTTGGGGTGAAAATTATTTAAGATGGCACAGTTATGACTATGTGTTGCAGTTTTGCTATGCTTGCTCAGAACTTTATGTGTGGAAGTGCAGGGGGCAGAGATCCCCAAGTTTCCACAGCTAGATACATATGTGCATCTGTGAAGGCATGGGAGAACTGGGCCCAAAGGACCCTGCACTCTCACAGCAAATGAGGATACAATTATTTTATCTGAAAAAGAAGGGAAATTCATTGCAAAAAACTCCATAAATGCATCAGCAAGGGTGAATACTACAGTGACAAAAGCAGGGACAAGAGGTGTTAGGGTTTCCAACCGTAATGCCCCACCTCCAGGATTCCCACCTGTACCACTCAACCCCAACCCCTCCACCCTCCACACACAAACAGGCATCTGTGTGTGCGTTGGGGTCCTTGGCCTAACTTTCACCTCATTCTCCAGTGCTGTACCACCTCAGCTTGTTTGCACATGGAATGGGGTAAGAGTTAGGCTGTCGACCCCAACATACTCCCAGACACCCGTTGGTGTGTGGAGAAGTGGGGATGTAGTGGTAGGGGTGGGAACCATGGGGGTGGGGCGTTAGGGTTGGAAACCCTAATGCCTCATTTCCCTAATTTTGTTGCTATATTGTTCACTGTAACTTATACATTAACAGAGTTTTTTGCAAGAAGCAGGGCCATTTTCGATGCCCTAAAGGTGGCAGGCCTCAGACAGCTAGTTTCGGAACCCACTCATGAGGGAGCAATCTTATACCTCATACTCAAATGGGGGCAGTGAGACGATCTCAGATCTAGAAGTGGGTTGCCATCTGGGAACAAGTGACCATCAAACAGTGTGGTTCACGTTAAACTCAGCTACAGAGTCACGCCATACAAAAGTGAGGGTACTGGACTTCAGGAGGGCTGACTTTGGCAAGATGGGAGAGTGACTCAGAAAAGCACTAGCAAACAGGCTAGAAGGAGGGGTGGAGCAACAATGGGGAATCATCAAAACTGCCATCACAGAGGCAACAAGCCTTTGTGTGAAGCAAATAAACAAATCAAAATGAAAGAAAAAGCCACTATGGTTCTCAAAAGAAGGTGAAGGTTAGGGAGAAAAGGATAGCATTTAGGAAGTATAAGGAAACACAGAAGGAGTAGGGCAGAGAACTGTACCAGTTAAAGCAGAAGAAAGCAGGGAGGGTAGTCAGAATAGCAAAGGCACAAACTGAGGAAAAGATAGCCAACTTGGTTAAGAAGGGGGATAAAACCTTTTATAGGGATATCAGGGTGCATAGAAAGACAAAGGGAGGGATAGTGAGGCTGAATAGAATGGATGGTGGGTGGGCAGAGAGTGACAGTGAAAAAGCAGGGATACTGAATGAATATTTCTGCTCAGTATTCACAAAAGAGGAGGGAGAAGTGCCTAATCCAATTAACAGAAGCACTCTTGATAGGGGGGTTGATCCCAGCCCTTTCACAGAAGAAAGGGTTCTGCAAGAACTCCTGAAACTGAAGGTGAACAAAGCAATGGGGCCTGATGGAATTCACGCCAGAATTCTAAAAGAATTAAAGGGGGAACTAGTGAAACCACTGACTACTCTTTTTAATAAATCATGGGAGGATGGTGTGGTACCCGAGGACTGGAGGAAGGCGGATGTGATTCCCCTTCACAAAAGTGGGACCAAGACAGATGCAGGAAACTACAGACCTGTCAGTTTGACCTCCGTGGTAGGGAAAGTGATGGAGTCACTTCTGAAGGAAAGAATAGTTGAGTACCTAGAGGCCAGTGGGGCACAGGACCCAAGGCAGCATGGGTTCACAGCAGGAAGGTCAAGCCAGAAGAATCTAATATATTTCTTTGACTGGGTGAACAAAGTAGTAGACCAGGAAGGGGCTGTGGACATGGCCTACCTAGACTTTAGCAAGGCATTTGACACAGTGCCACACAAAAGATTAACAGTCAAATTAACCAGCCTGGGAGTGGGTCCCAGGGTGGTAGCCTGGGTAAAACATTGGCTGGACAACAGGACACAGAAAGTAATTGTAAATGGAGTCCACTCTGAAGAAAAAGGGATTACTAGTGGGGTACCACAGGGTTCAGTACTGGGTCCAGTCCTTTTTAATGTCTTTATAAGTGACATTGCAGAGGGACTGGAAGGAAAAGTATGCCTCTTTGCAGATGACACAAAGATCTGCAACAGAGTTGATATCCAAGGAGGAGTGGAAAGGATGAGAAGGGACTTGGCAAGGTTGGAGGAATGGTCAGAAGTATGGCAGCTAGGATTCAATGCAAAGAAGTGTAAAATAATGCACCTGGGAAACAAGAACCCAGGGGAAGATTACACAATGGGGGGAGAAGGCAGCAGGAAGGGCTGGGGGGTATACTGGGATGCATAGGGAGAGGCATCACCAGCAGAAAACAAGAAGTTGTTATCCTCTGTACAGACAGTTGGTGAGACCACATCTGGAGTACTGCGTCCAGTTCTGGAGACCCCATCTCCGCAAGGACATAGACAGGACAGAGGCAGTCCAGAGGAGGGCAACTAAAATGGTGCAGGGTCTGCAAGAGAAGCCGTATGAGGAAAGACAAAAGGAGCTGAATATGTATACCCTTGAGGAAAGAAGGGAGAGGGGGGACATGACAGAAACTTTTAAGTACCTCAGTGGAATCAACAAAGTCCAAGAGGGTAGCATCTTTCAGAAAAAGAGGCGTGCAAGAACAAGGGGACACAATTTAAAGATGGGGTTGGGGGGCGGTTCCAGGGCAATATGAGGAAGTATTTTTTCACAGAGAGGGTAGTGGATGCATGGAACAGCCTTCCTGAGGAGGTTGTGGGGTCTAAAACTGTGGGAGAATTTAAGAATGCATGGTACAGACATAAGTCAGTTCTTGTGGTGGGTAGGAAGAAATAGGCTGTTGGTTAACTAGGATCTGCTGCCTATCCTGTAGGTAGGGAAATGGGCAGACAAGGTGGGCCAAGCGGTCCTTATCTGCCGTCAAAGTCTATGTTTCTATGAATACATATATATATATATATATATATACACACACACACACACACATATATACACACAGTTATTCAGTCCTCTACAGTGTCCCTCAGTACAGGGGACATCCTTCTCTGTTCTCCTCACTATATCCCTGACCTGCATTTGTCCCTCCTGGGAACAGTGGTGCACACACAGAGACTGTACTGTACATGCAGACTTTCATGCAGGGAGTTATATTATTCTGTGGTGCTATATAACTATTACCCTGTGTACATACAAAGGTAATGGTTTCCATTATGTCCCGGAGTTTGTATCTCCATGTTTGCGGAGGTGCCTCTCATTATGGGGATCAGTGTCCCTCTTTGTTCCACATTCACAGTGTTTGTGTCCTTCATTCCAGTGGTGACTGGGTGGGAGGTATGCACTGCATATGCCTGCTGACACCCATGGCCTGCAGTTAACAAACCATTTCTCAAGGCTGGCATACAGGTGAGCTGTGTGCACATCCCTCCTGCAGCTTTTAGCCTGTACATCCAGTCTGACCTATAGGTGGAGCTGTGGGCACCCTTTAGCCTGTGTTTTTTTGCCCTGTAGTTCTAGTCTGACCTACAGGCGTAGCTGTGTGCACCATGGAATAGTACCAGGCAATCTTCATGCTAATGAATGCTAAGCAGGCCTTAATGAGATGCTAATGTGGCTGTTTGCACATAGATACATAGATACATAGATACATAGACAGTGTCAGCAGATAAGGGCCTATGGCCCACCCAGTCTGCCCATTTGAGCTTGTAAGTTCAGTTTGTTTTCCTAGAAGTCTGTTGCCCCTTACCCCTGACCTCCAGAATTCCTTTATGTCTATCCCATGCATTCTTAAATCCCGTGATTGTTTCAGCCCACACCACTTCCTCTGGCAGGGTGTTCCCTTGTCCACCACCTGTTCTGTGAAGAAATTCTTTCTCACGTTTCCTCTGAATCGTCCTCCCTCAACTTCATTCCATGCCCTCTAGTCCTGGAACATCTTTTTGCTTAAAATAGTGTTTTCCAGCACCCTGTTCCTCCCTGTAAGATACTTGTATGTCTCTATCTATCCCTCTCCCTCCTCTCCTCCAGGAGTACAAGTTCAGTTCCTTCAACCTGTCTTCATAGGACTTGTGATGCAATCCATGCACCATCTTTGTTGCCATCCTCTGAACCTTCTCTACCCTGTCTATGTCCTTACGTAGGTATGGTCTCCCGAACTGTACACTGTACTCCAGGTGGGGCCTCACTAGTGTCTTGTATAGCGGAATTATGACCTCCCTTTTCTTGCTGGTGATGCCCCTGCCTATACATCCCAGCATCCTATTTGCTTTACCTGCTGCCTTGTCACACTGTTTCCCTACCTTGAGGTCATCAGAGATGATAACCCCAAGATCCCTTTCCTGCTTGGTGCATGCTATATCCTCACCCCCCAACTGATATATTGTGCCAGGGTTTTGTGCCCCATATGCATTATCTTGCACTTCTTCTTGCATTGAATTTTAACTGCCAAACCTCTGACCATTCTTCAAGTTTCTGCAGGTCGCTTCTCATTCTGTCTACACCCTCTGGTGTGTCTACTCTGTTACAGAGCTTTGTGTCATCAGCAACAGTGAAATTCTGACTTCTAGGTCCCATGAATGTCACTGATGAAGATGTTGAATAGGACCGGTCCCAGCACTGATCCCTGTGGTACCCCACTGGTCACTCTTCCTCTGTGGAGTGACAGCCATTTACCACCACCCTCTGTGTCCTGCCACCCAGCCAGTTACCTACCCACCACACTACTGTCCTGCCCACACCCATATTCCCCAGTTTGTGTAATAGTCTTCTATGTGGCACAGTGTCAAAGGCCTTGCTGAAGTCCAGATAGGCCATGTCCACTGCCCTCCCCTGATCCACCTCCCTAGTCACCCAGTCAAAAAATTCAATGAGGTTGGTCTGACATGACTTCCCCCTGGTGAAACCATGCTGCCTTGGGCCTGTAGTCCATTGACAACCAGATGTTCCACCAATCTCTCCTTCAGTAGTGCTTCCATGATCTTCCCCACTACCGAGGTGAGGCTGACTGGTCTATAGTTCCCTGCTTCCTCTTTGTTCCCACTTTTGTATAAGGGGACTACATCTGCTGTCCTCCAGTCTTTGGGTACCTCCCCTGTATCTAGTGATCGGCTAAACAGGATAGCAAGAGGTTCAGCCACCACCTCTCTTAGTTCTTTAAGGACCCTGGGGTGCACCCCATCTGGCCCCATTGCTTTATCAACTCTTATTACTTCCAGTTCCTTCAGGACCCTTTCTCGTGTAAAGGGACTTGTGTCCATTTCTGCACCATTCTCACCCCTTGTACTCCCTTCATGGATTGCCTAAGTAGGCTCATTTGCATAGGAGCTTTGTATATAGCAAACTTTTGCCCCAGGCTAATGTGTTTGCACCAGGCTAATGTATTAGCTCTGTGCAATCAGTTTAGCCCCAGGCAATCCTCTCAAAACCATAGCACAGGTCTGCAGTGTGTGGTCTGCATTATTGTTTGTAGTTGTTGTTCAACACTTCATTGCTCTCATACACATTGTCCATCAATGTCAGCTCTGCCTTACTCCACCTCTGTGTCCGCTTGAGCTGCTGTTGCATTTTGCACTTCCCAGTTGCTATATTCAGAACTGTCTTACTTCCAAGCTATTTTAGCACTGCACTCCCAGCCCTGTTTGCACTGCTTCCTTTGCATACTATATTTAGCAGGTTTAGCCCCTGGCTATTCCTTTGAATATAGCTTGCTACTGGTTCAAGAATAATTTAGCACGCTGTGCAGTACTAATTTGGCCTGTGGGCTAAGTTTTGAATATCTGGCCCCTGGTATTTTGCTGCAAAGTGTGCACCTTCATATAGTGTTTCACTTCATGAAATCTGCACATCTCAGGGACAAAAACTGCACACTCTATCACGTTATGCTGAAAATCCTATGTAAAGTGTGCAATTCAGCAATTTGCAGAAATTGTTCCATACAGATTGGTGAAGTGCATAGTTTTTCCAGCAAAGTCCTAAGGGCCCACTTCATGAAAACACTGCAAAATGGGTACATCATAGGCACTTCAGTCATGAATTTTAAATTCACAATAACCCTGCTAAAATGGTGGCACAAATGCTTGACACCCAACTGAAGATCCAATCCTATGTTTCTATATTTGCTTTATAATAACTGCTTGATGCATACTACACTCCACAGCAGTTCTATTGAGCTGTCTACAATGGTATCCCAAAATATGTTGCAGTAAATCTAGATAAATCAGATATTTCTATGGAAATCCAGATTAATTTGAATGATATTTCTTGTAAAGTATTCAGATATACTGTATCTAAAGATTTACTGAGATGTTTCTCTAGCTACCACTAATGGTTTTCAAGCTAAGAATAAATACCAGCAACTATCATCTATCTATTTTAAACCGGTGACAAACTTTAAAACCTAGCCAGGCTGGTCTTAAACCAAGTTATATTTTGGCAGGTATGTTCAATATCTGGGCTGATCACTGATATGTATAGCTAATGTATGGCTTAGTTTTAAATAACCAATTAAATAATTATTTGAAAGCATTAGGTATGTGTACCAAGTAATGAATGCACTTGCTTGTAATGCATCACTATAGCTAGGCTGAGTAGGCACTGAATGTTGGCTGAGTCCGTACCTTAAGTGCAGGTCTCACATTTCAGGGGATTAGTGTGGTTTGAAATTCGAGTGTTTTCCTAGCTGACTTTCAGTGGGCTCGGGAGATGATTGTTTCTGGACACTGCCAAGAGTAATCTACTCACTCACCAATCAATCCGCCAACCCCAAGGCTCTTACTCCTTATATAGGGTGTGGGACCATAGGGGAGTACACCATTTGATACATACCTACCCAGGAAGGTGAGGAGCTGGTAGTTAAAGGCTAAACAGGAGAAAGCCACAACAAACATGTTGGGAGTGGTGCGGTACAATGGTTGTGGAGCTGCTGTCTTCAGGGAGATACAGGCACCTCTCTGGGTTGAGGGAGGAAGTCATCTGTCTCTGAGCCGAGCTGGCCAGGTTACAGGCAGTTTTCAGCCCCACCCAGAGGCCAACAAGTTCAGAACCAAAACCTCAGAGGATGCCCAGGAGGAGGAAGGGTTGGATCACTGTGGGCTCAACGAGGGTGTGGGAGGGGGATCTGAGACACATCCCCAACTGGTCCAGCTAACAAACTCCTACGCTGTTTTGGAGGAGTGGGATACCCCACAGGTGCACCTGCAGCTGAGACCAGGGAGGGTGAGCGGGACCTCCATGATGGAGCCCAAGGGAAGGGAGGTAGAGAACCCCAGGGGATAAGTAAGCTTCTACTGGTGAGGGACTCAATTTTCAGAGGAGTTACATTAGAGGAACCTAACAGGAAGGATAGGGAGGTCAAGTGCATCCCAGGAAGCATGTCATGGAGGGATGGGAAGTGGATCATTAGGATCACAATGGCAACTGAGTCCACAACCAAAATCTTAATGGATGCCCAGGAGAAGGAGGAGTGGTTGGATCATGGTGGGCTCATGGAGGGTGTGGGAGAGGGGGGGGTCTGAGGAACATCCCCCAACCAGTCCAGATAACTAACTCCTATGCTATTTTGGAAGAGTGGGATAGCCCCACAGGTTCACCCACAGATGAGACCATGGAGGATGAGTGGGTCCTCTATGATGGAGCCCAAGATAAGGGGGTAGGGAACCCCAGAGGAGGAGGAAGTTTCTACTGGTGGGGAACTCAATTGTCTAAGAAGTTGCTTTAGGGGAACCTAGCAGGAAGGACATGGAGGACAAGTGCATCCCAGGAAGCACAGCATGGAGGAATGGGAAGCAGATCAATAGGAGCACAAGGGCAATAGCAAGGAGGGAGGAACTGGATGCCATTGTCCATCTGGGGTTGAACGATGTGGCAGGAGACAAGGTGGAGTTAGTCAGAATACAGGTAGATTTTAGGAAGCTGGGGGGCTGAAGCAGGTAGTACACTCCTTCTCCTTCTCAGAGGTTCTACCTCTCCATGGCAGTTGGGAGGCTAGGACACTCCATATCCAGAAATTCAACTCCTGGTTGAAAGAAAGGTGTAGAATGGAGGGGTTTGGCTTGATGAGGGACGGGGGCCAAACGGGATGGATGCAAGCCTGTATAAGGAAGACAGCTTGCATCCATATGGGAAGGGAATCATGATCCTGAGTGACAAGTTTGAATGCTTCAGCAGTGAGCATTTAAACTGGCCAAGGGGGTGGAGCCAGGATGGTCAAGAGGCTAAGTAACACCCCACCACACACAGGGCACATACAGGAAAATAATTTGATGGCAAGTGCAACTGAAATTTTCAGAGGGGAGGCCAAAGTGGTGAGGCCAAAGTGGTGGAATTAGGACAACACAAGAAATGTAACTGGCATTAGGGAAGGAAGCAGGAGAGCAGTACAAGGGGCAGAGGGAATACAAAAAATGCTCAACATGGAAGGCCATGATAACTAATGCCCACAGCCTGGAAAATAAACTTCCTGACCTGGGGACCTTGCTAGTGTAAGCAGAGCTGGATATAGTAGCAATAACTGAAACCTGGTATACTGCAAATCATATGTGGGGAAATCAATGTACCAGGTTATGCTCTTTTCAGGAGGGATTGGGTGAGTAAAAAGGGGGAGGTTGCTCTGTATGTCAAGGAGGGTATAAAGGCAACACAGGTACAGGGTAAGTGGGGGGGGCAAGGCACTGTAGGTCACCCTTGAACCTAGAAATGGCACAGCAATATGCACAGGGGTGACATACAGGCCTCCAGGACATCGGGAAAAAGTGGAAAGTGAGCTAATGGATAAAATACACAAGATGGCAATGAATGGTGAAATTCTGCTGAAGGGGGATTTCAATATGCTGGATGTGGATTGGACCACCTAGGCAGCTGCCTCAGCTAGAAGCAGAGGCATCCCTAGATTCGCTACAGGGGGCAGGACTCAGGCAGCTTGTGCTTCACCCCGCCAGTGTCATGGCAATTCTGGATCTAGTGATGACCAATGGCAATAGAATCACAGATGTCTGAGTAGACAGGCAAGTGGGATCTAGCAATCACCACATAGTGTGGCTCAGCATGGGGAAGGGGACTCAGTCAAGTCACAGTAGGTCAAAGGTTTTGGACTTCAGAAAGGCAGACTTTGCTAAAATGGAGAGGGGTAGGAAAATAGCCCAGGAGAAAAGGGGGATGGGGGTGAAAGAGCAGTGGGAGAACTTAAAAGGAGCCATAGTGGACTGTGGGAACCTGTTGTGGGCTGTGGGAGACTATTCACTATAACAGCAAACACCACAACCAGAGGGCACAACCTGAAACTGGTGAGGGGTAGATTGAAGAAAGATGTAGGGAAGCCCTTTTTACAGAAAGAGTGGTGATGGCATGGAACTAGCTGCCACAGGAGGTAGTGGAGTTGAAATCAGTGGGTGCCTTCAAAAGAGCCAGGGACAAGCATAAAGGAATACCAGGTGGCCTCGTAAGAAATGACAGGAAAATTCGGGTTGGGGGGGGATCAGGGTCACAGATGGAAACTTATGGCCAGCACCAATCCTTATTATTTCGAGCAGACCCAATAGACTGAGAGGTCTCCTTCTGCTTGGCTATTTTCTTATGTTCTTATAGTGGAAGTGACAAACTAATGCATCAGATTGGTATCAAAAGGCAAGAGCAGGAAAAAGCCACTATCATTCTTGAAAGAGGTGGCAGACAAAGTAAGGGCTAAAAGAGTGAGGTTCAGGAAATATAAAGAGACCCAAAGGGATGAGGACAGGGAGGTGTACCTAGAGTGTCTAAGAAAAGCGGGGAGAGTGGTAAGAAGAACAAAGGCACAAACTAAGGAAGAATTAGCGCAGACAGTAAAGAAAGGGGACAAGACATTCTTCATGTACATCACTGAAAGAAGGAAAACTGGGGGGGGATTGTTTGGCTCAAAAGGGAGGAAGGGAAGTATAAGGAGGGAGACATGGATAAGGCAGAAATACTGAATAAATGCTTCTGTGCAGTATTCATAGAAAAGAGGGAGGGACAGGGACCACGACCAAGCAATAGATGCCGGGGGGGGAGAGGTAGACAGCAGTCCATTCACAGGAGAGAGAGTCCTGCAGGAGCTCACTAAATTGAAGGTTGACAAAGTGATATGGTCAGATGGCATATACCCGAGGATATTAAGGGATCTGTGAAGAGAGCTAGCAGAACTTCTGGCAGCCTTGTTCGGAGTCATTCAACTCTGGAGTGGTGCCAGAGGACTGTAGGAGGGCACATGTGGTTCCTCTACACAAATCCAGCAGTAGATAGGAGGTGGGAAACTATACTCCAGTCAGCCTCACCTCAGTAGTGGGGAAATTCATGGAGAAACTACATAAAGAAAGGGATAGTAGGACATCTGGATGCCATCAGTGCTCAGGACACTAGGCAGCATGGTTTCTCAGCGGGTAGGTCATGTCAGAAAAATCTGATAAATTTCTTTGACTGGGTGTCGAAGGAAATAAATCGGTGGGGGGTTGTCGGATATCTTGATTCCAGCAAAGCCTTCAACACTATCCCACATAAGAGTCTGGTTAACAAGATGGGTAGTCTGGGTATGGGAGACAAGGTGGTAAACTGTGTTAGGAACTGGCTAACAGACAGGAGGCATAGGATGGTGGTAAATGGGGTACAATCTGGGGAGAGAGGGTGACAGTGGGGGTATCTAAGGGATCAGTCCTTGGGCCAGTCCTATTTAATGTCTTCACTAGTGACATTGCAGAGGGTCTGGAAGAAAAGGTTTGCCTGTTTGCAGATGACACCAAGATCTGTAACAGGGTGGATACTCCAGAAGGGGTGGAGAAAATGAGGAAGGACCTGGGGAAGCTTGAGAAATGGTCTGAGGAGTGGCAACTGAGGTTTAATTCAAAGAAGTGCAAAATTATGTACCTGGGGCATAGAAACCCTGGAGGGAACTACAGGATGGGGGGGTGGAGTTTTGCCACCTTATAATGATACAGTTGAAGTGTTTGAGCGTGCCTGTGAGCAGGGCTTTAAGGACATGCTAGATAGAGACAATAGACCCACTTTTGTTAATGTAACTAACTCTGAGTCCATGGCATTAAAATCACTTATGGAAAATAGAGATTTGGTTATTAAACCTGTGGACAAAGGGGGTGCTATTGTGGTGATGTCCACGGAACTATATACAGCAGAAATTAAGAGACAACTCAATGATACATTATTTTACAAAAAACTTTTGTGTGATCCTACTTTTTTATTTCAGAAAGAGATAGATTCATTTTTATTTCATGCTGAATCTAATGGTATTATTGAGCATGTTGAAATGTGTTTTCTGGCTGTGGAACAACCTATTAGAGCAAGTATTTATACTCTTCCGAAAATACATAAAGATTGGAATAATCCTCCAGGACGACCAATAGTGGCAGGAATTGGTTCTTTAACAGAGCCACTTTCACAATATGTGGATTCACATATTAAAAGCTATGTACCTAAGTTAAGGTCTTATGTGCGGGATACCACACATATATTGGCGATTCTGGAAGAAATGCAATCAGATGTAGATTGGTTGTTGGTATCCTTGGACACCTGCTCTTTGTACACCAATATTTCACATGCTGATGGTCTAGAAGCATTACGGTATTGGTTAGATCTTGATCTACAATTAAATGTTGGGAAAAGGGAATTCCTTCTTGAATGTGCAAAACGTGTGCTTACCAAAAACAGCTTTCTTTTTCAGGACACATACTATCTACAGGTTAAAGGAACAGCAATGGGGGCAACATTTGCACCAAATTATGCAAACCTGTATTTGGGAAGGTGGGAATTGGAATGTATTTACGATGACCAGACTAATCCCTTTTTGGATAAGATCGATTTATGGTGTCATTATATAGATGATGTGTTTATGGTGTGGCGTGGCAGTAACAGTGAACTCAATCAGTTTGTTTCTCATTTGGAGACAGGCAATGAGAATTTAAAATTTACTGTGAAATGTGATCCTGTGTCTGTTCCCTTCCTGGATCTCATAATAATAAAAAAGGAAGATGGTACTTATACCACTAACTTGTATAGGAAGGACACAGACAGGAATTCACTGTTACATGCCACTAGTTGCCACTCACAACATTTAGTGAAGAATATTCCCACAGCCCAAATGTTAAGAGTTCATAGAAATTGCAGCAATGATTCTGACTTTCTGATTAATGCTTCTGAGATGTGTACCAGGTTTTTGGCTAGGGGCTATAAAAGTGATGTAGTACACCACGTTCTGGACAAAGCATTATAAAAGGATAGGAAGGAACTCCTTAAAGTAAAGAAAGATGTGCCACAGAACACCAGTAGGATGAACTTCACTAAAAAGTATACCAGACATGCTAGGAATATAGAACAAATCTTAAATGATAATTGGAGTATTTTAAGATCAGAACCTCTACTAAAAACAAATGTACAAGAGAGACCTAGAACTGTATACAAACATGGACATAATCTGAAAGATAGATTAGTCCACAGTTATCAAAAACAGGTGGCTTCTTCTTTACCTAGGAACAACTGGTTATCACCATTGCCACATGGTAATTTCCCACGTGGTAGTTGTAAGTTCTGCACCTTTATCCTTAAAACCAAGACATTTGCTATAGTTAATAATACAAAGGAATATGAAATAAGAAGTTTCTTTAACTGTAGTACGAATAATTTGGTGTATTTGGCAACTTGTGAGTGTTCTGCATTTTATGTTGGAATGACAACAAGACCCTTCCAAGTCAGGATTGGGGAACACTTAAGGTCGATACAGACTGAGGACACTTCAAACGCACTGGCTAGTCACTGTAAGATGACAGGGAAAACTGGCCATACCTTTACATTCTGAGCCATTGAGAAGGTTGTGGTTGGACCAAGAGGTGGTAATCTAAAAGAAAAACTTAAATATAGGGAGTCATTTTGGATCTTTACTTTAGGGGCACTGAATATACCTGGTCTTAATGACAAAACTGAATTGTTAACATGCATTAGGAAATAGGAAATCATATATAGTAAGTTGAAATGATCAAGTTTGGTTGAACATTTCCTTACAGATATTTTTCTGGTTGTTCCTAGGTCCTTAATGATCCATGCTAAGTCTTCATGCTCCTGAAAGTATGTTGAAACTAAAGAAAAATTTAACATTGTTTCATATGTTAGGAACATATTAGTGCTAACTTATGTTTTATCAGATTTACTTGTACTCTCTGTACTTTTCTGACTGTGTGCTATGAATCATCTTGTGTTCACTCTTTTCACTAAAAAGTATATGAGTATATATATATATATATATATATATATATATATATATATATATACATGTTTTAGCATAATATAATATACTCTGTGATTACTCAAGAGATAAGCTTCTCTATGTATTTGGTATTTTTGTTTTGTATTTAGCATTACTAATAATAATTATTATAGCAATTACTTGATAAGCACCCTAGTGTAGTATTTTGTAGGTGGTAGTAGTATACATATACATATATATATATATATATGTATATATATATATATATATATATATTTATACAATGTATGTGTCCGAATAAATAGAAGTGTAAAACATGATATCTGAGCTAGGCAATGAAGATAACATTGATATCTCCATGTTCCTATACATCATGGAGATAGGGTTACCACCTGTCCCTATTTTCACAGGACAGTCCTGATTTGGGCAGCTGTGTCCTGCCAAAAAACATGAAAAATACTAAATGTCCTGACATTATGGTAGAAAAAATATTTTCTGATTTTCCTGTAAATGTTGCAAAAAACTGTAATACCTTAACTAAAATACCTTAAAATAATAGAAAACACAAGAAACACCTGAAAATCTACAATGCTTAGTCTTAATTCTGATTATTTAGAGAAAACATGCCTGCTGCATTGGTCAAGATGACATATTGTCCTGCGAAAAATCCAGTTTCAGTAAGAAATGTCCCACTTTGGGCTTCTTAAAAGGTGGTAACCCTACATGGAGATATCTTCACACTCCTATACGTCATTCTGAAAGTGAAATCGTTTCACTTTCGATCTTCACTACACCTACAAACAACAAGCTGCTGTGCTGCTGTGCCTATACGACCTGCACCCCCCACCACCACCACAAACCTCACTCATATCTTTATTCCTACCATACTTTCAAAAAAATTAAGTAAAAAAAAAATTAAATAACTTATCTGGTTGATCCTGCCACTCTGAACACTTTCACTTTACCTGCAACTGTAGCGTGGCCGAGCGCTATGCACACCGACGACTGGCACATTGCCAAATGTTTTGTACGCGGAGCCCCGGGTTCAGTAACTGAGAAACCCTCTTCCTTATGCTTATTTGTAAGTATTTTGTTGGCAAAAAAAGCTTCCGACTGCACAGAGTGCAGCAGTGACCGAGCCAGCGGCTTTTCAACAGTAAAAGGAAGGGGCAACAGACGTTCGCGCTTCCTTTTACTGTTGAAAAGCCGCTGGCTCGGTCACTGCTGCACTCTGTGCAGTTGGAAGCTTTTTTTCCAACAAAATACTTACAAATAAGCATAAAGAAGAGGGTTTCTCAGTTACTGAACCCGGGGCTCCTCGTACAAAACATTTGGCAATGTGCCAGTCGTCAGTGTGCATAGCGCTCGGCCACGCTACAATTGCAGGTAAAATGAAAGTGCTCAGAGTGGCAGGATCAACCAGATAAGAATTAAAAAAATAATCACTTTTCACCACAATAATAGCAGGATCAACCAGATATTTTGGTAATTTAAATTGACAGGATCAACCAAATATTTAAAAATCCTATGTAATCTGTTATGTTGGGGAGGAGGCCATGGAGCTCTGTTGGGAGGCATGGCAGGATACACCAGATAAGACTTTTAAAACTAACCATAAATAACAGGATCCACCAGATATTTTTTAAACAATAAATGACATCTGCTGTTTTGACAGCTTTTCTGTAAGTGGGGTTGTATTGCTAGGGCCATCACCTTTATATGACCCATTCATTGAGAGGGGCATGTGGTGAGTTGTATTGGGGGGTGGGGGCAAAGCATACATTGTATAAACAGAATATGACATGGCCTGACTGAAGATATATTTATCTTCACTGGAGGCCAGTGATATCATGATATCACTGGCTTCTCGTGATGATAAATATGATATCTTCAGTCAGGCCATGTCATATCCCCTATATATATGTATGTGTATGTTCACACACACACACACACACACACACACACATTTTTTGTTGTGCAATCTTTGCCTTTTTCCTTTTTTATATGTATACTATCTCTTTAAGAGACTACTATTTATATTAGCTACATTGTGTTAATGGACTATCCCTCTGATGACACATTAGTTGCGAAACCAGTTGGGGCTTTGATTGCTGCTGAGCTACAGATGGTATGTTGCAGGCATTGAGCCTTCCATGAAGTGTTTGTGAATAAAAGTCTTGTACAGCTTTAAGTCTGGAGTGGTGCTGGTTTTGTCGTTCTGCTGGTTATTTTAGATTACCTAAAATTGTCAAAGCTGAGTATAAGGTCAGCAGGGAAGGCCAGCGGCATGCTGGGGTGCATAGGTAGGAGCATCACCAACAGAAGATGGGAGGCAGTGATGCCATTATATAAAAGCCTGGTCAGGCCTCACATGGAGTACTGTGTGCAGTTCTGGAGGCTGCATCTTCAAAAGGACATCAATAGGCTGGAGATGGTCCAGAGAAGGGTGGCTAAGATGGTACAGGGCTTGCACCACAAAACTTATGAGGAGAGATCAAGGGACCTCAATATTTACTTGCTGGATGAGAGGAGGGAGAGAGGGGACATGATAGCAACATTTAAGTACCTCAAGGGCATAAATGAATGAGGGGGCATGACATGAAATTGGAAGGTGGCAAGTTGAGAGGGAATGTGAGAAAGTTCTTCTTCACAGACAGGGTGGTGGACACATGGAATGGTCTGCCACAGGAGGTGGTGGGAGTAAGCACTGTGGTTGGATTTAAACATGCATTATACAGGCATAGGGGAACCACAGAGGTAAAGCAGAGGGAGAGTCAGAAGCTGTAATTAAGTATAGGGCTTATGGGCAAACTAAATGGTGCCAGTTTAAGTGCTAGCCTAGTGGTCCTTATCTGCCGACAATTTCTATGTTTCTCTATTTACTGCTTATATCATGCCAATCTTTTTATCAAACATGCACACTTTCTGTGGTAGGTTCTATTAGTTGTCCAAAGCTAGAGTAACTGATAAGGTCTTTCAAAGGTCTGGACTCAAGGCTGGTGTCATCCATTCAGGTACAGCTACCTCATTACAAATGGCCTAAAATGTTTGATCTATTTACTAGCATTCTGATGCATCTGCAACTCTTTATTAACATCACTGCAAAAAGGATGCAGCATCATGATTTTGACACATGCTTCACACTTCCAAGATTTAGCTTTCTGTGTATAAATGTAGTGCTCATGAAAGTGCCAGATTAACAGTGCTGGAAACTGAAGCCCATGTTATCCACGGGACTGATACAGCAAGTGCAATCACAATGCAAGCTTCCTCACACTGCCCGACCATTGTGTCACAACCCTGTCATAGAGGGATCAGGTGTAGGTGACATGTTAGTTCAGATTCCATGCCCATTCAGTCCTTGCCTTCTCATGTGAGACTGCCATCAAGGGTGGCAATTACTGCCAATGGTATTGGTTGTTTAATGATGTGGATACATGCTCACTGGGTACTAGACCAAGACTTCCATAACTCTTTTCACATTAGCCACTGAACAACCCTCAGGAGAAAATGGCTTTTGCTCAGTATTGACCTGGGCTGGATTTAAACCAGTGACCTATAGGTTAAAAGTTTTTTAACCCACTACCAATCCACTGACCCATCCAGTTTCCCTTAAATCAGATTATGATTTGTAACTCTTGGCACTTGCAGCATGAAGTTAGACTACATTTTCTGTGGTTCAACAGTCTTACTGTAAGTACCAAAAGTGCAGCCAAATAATACTACAACTGGCTAAAAATAATCAAGCACATTTATTTTAAATTATGCTTGCTGTATATTCACAGAATATGTTTTTGTGACTTTACATAATGTAACTGTATGTACAGCACTGGAATTGTGGTAATAGTGTGTAAGACACTTTGCATGGTCACAAAAACTGAAAAAAGGTAAATAGTTTAAAATTGAAACTTTCAGGTTCATCAGGTAGTGAGGAAGGGGACTGCTTTGGGTAATTTTAGAATGAAAAACCTTAAAATTAGAAAGGTGTAGTTATTTAAAAAGAGCTCATGATTGTGTTTTGAAACCAGGTACTTAACATGTAATTACTCAACTTTTAACTTGTTGCATGACCTCCTAAAAATGTAATTGTAGGTTTCCATGTATGGTGATCATTTCTGAGACATCTGTATTTGCTCTCAAGAAATGGTAAAAGGGGAAAGAATTGAACCTAAACCCTTATTGTTCATCAGGCAGTGAGAAGAAACTGTATTTTGGGTGGTTGTGGAATGTGAAATATTAAAGTTAGAATGTTATAATTATTTAAAAAGAGACTGATTATATCTCAAACTAGGAGTTGGAAAATGTAACTGCATAACCTAAACTTGGTGCATGAACACTTAAAAATGTAATTGTAGGCACAGAATTGAAAGAACCATGCGGTAACAAATACAGTATTAATAGCTCTTTGGAGCATTTGCCAAGGGAGCAGGTTGAAAAATGGATTGTCAAGTGACATCAGATGCTGCTTAGACCGGGTACAGGATGAGGTAAGAGTGCCACTGGACAAAAGGACTGCTCAACATGAGGATGACATGATGTGGTACCACAGTATGCAGAGTAATGTTTATCTTTAAAAGTTTGTACAAAGAAGTGTGCCACTACTGTTAAATTATTAAAAACAAATAAGTCACTTCATTGCAAAAACCAAAAAAACTAGAAACAGAAGAATAAGGACATAAGAAAACCATAAATCAATAAACAAATGGCTTTTGATGTGGTCCCTCACAAGGATCTTGCTAATAAGCTATGCAAATTAGGAATGAACAAGATGGTAGTGGCATGGATCAAAATAAATGGGCATACGTCTGAGAGGGGAGTTACCAGTGGGGTCCCCCAAGGATCAGCTCTGGGACCAACTCTGTTTAACTTACTGTATATATCAGTGACATACTTCACATACGAATGTTGGATAATGGTTAGCAACAGTATATTTATGGATGATGCAAAGCTAGAAGCAATCATAGAAACATAACAGCAGCTGAATCAGCTTCAGAAAGACCTTGTCTGTGTAACTAAGTGGCCAAGGGAAGCTAAAATGACCTTTACCTGTTACAAATGTATCATTGTTCACATGGACATCAACAGCAAAGATGCAGAGTATACAATAAATAATTATGTTCTGCAGAGAAATGATGCAGAGAAAGATTTGGGTACCAGCTCACTGAATAGCCTCAGGATGACAATAGCAACAACGTGGTAAAGAAGTGCAGCCCTATGACTGGTTGTGTTAAAAGGAACTTGGACAACAGACAATGTGCTGCTGCCTTTGTATAATGCGATTTTGAGGTTTTGGAATTCAATCCTAAATAATGCTTAAAGGTAGTCTTTTGCAATAAATATACAGTACTTAGTAAAAGTTTTTCTATTCTATGACGTTAGAAGGGATGTTGCAAAGTTTTACTTTGCCAGTGAAATCCTAGTGCAGTTGTGAATTTTGCCTTCACAAAAAACTCTGCCTATTTTGTAACTTTGCAATGAGTTTTTCCTGGGGATGTGGCAGTTTTCAGAAGCCAGGTGAAAGTCATGATAGTGTTACAACTTCACAGGTGAATTTGCATGACTTTGCCTACAATATTTTTACTTTGCCTGCCAAGAATTTAGCTATGCTGATACTTCACACTTTGCAAACTTTTCAAATCAATTTGCTCATCAAAGTTTTTCAGTTTCATACCGCTCTAGACAATAGCTAAAATGGCAGACATTAGAAAGTAAATCTATGTACAGTATTCTAATTCATAGTTCTCATATCATAGGGAAAAAGACACAGAAACATGCCTGGACTGATTAAGGTACATCAGTTCATCATGACATTTCTTTTAAGCGAATCAGCTGACAACAAGCAAATTATCATTTAAACTTGGATTCTTATTTCCTTTTCACTGCATGTATTTTAAAATCACAAGAATCCCTTTTCCTTCATTTTAACTAAAATCAACAGGTAAAAATGTTAGACTCAGCAATAGTCAGTAACCGTAATAATTCCGCAGCTCTGTGAAATCCAATGGCTCTTGTGTGAGTTAAACTTTTTTATATGGAAGGTGGATGGAGCATTTTTTTTTATTGTAGCCAAACCGATAGTTGTACTGTTTTACTTATGGCACTGATGCAATGCTTCTGAAATTGCCTGTGTCAGCATGTGTATGAATCTGCCTCCTTTTCTCTAGCTGGCCACAACAAAATGATAACTGCAGGAACATCATCTGCAGTAACAATTGGCAGCTAAGTTGTAGGAATTTAGGGAAATGATTTACCTCCAGTATATAAAAAAACTGACCTCTTGTTTAACGATGGGGTGCTACACCTACAGATGACCTGGGTATGGTTCACTAAGTTACAACATTCAGCTGCCCTTGTGCAAATCACAAGAAAAAAGGTGTGCAACAGATAAAGGTCTAAGTTGGAGAAAATCCCAAAGTAATTCATTCATTTAAGAAAGTTTTATTTATCCTATTCATTCTTTTATCTTTTTCTCCAAAAATCCAGTATAAACATGTGCAAATGAAACAATTCTTTCTGTGCAAAATCCACCAAAAGTTAGTACAGGTCCTTCCACATAGCACAAAAATATATATCAGATGTTACCCCAATCCAACAGCCAGCCAGCACTAACCCCAGTACTTTAATAAGGCTTCCTCAGGAGCATGGGTTTCTTGCAAAAGGATGATGTGGCCTCCTAAAAATTTAAGATGCATGAGAACTAATTTCCACTTGACTGGGTTATTCAGCCCATGGATGTCCCATGAGGCAGTTATATAAGCCATAAAGAAAGGACAAAAAGATACTCCCCCCTTCTCAGCATGGGCAAAAAGAACCAACCAACCAGCATGCTGGCTCTATGGAGTACAAAAGACTGAAGGGTGCCCTCTGCCTCATTTTCAGTTCAACTAGAAATCAATCTACATTGAAAACCATAGGACTAAACAGACAACATATAAACAAAAGTACAAGGTCACACAAACTTAAATTAAAGGGAGAAATTAACAGAATGGTTAAAAGAAATAACTGGTTTAGTCAGAGATTCATTGTGACATGGAATTTCCAACCAGAATATGTAGTTACTACATAGCAGGTAGGTACCATGGAAACATTTAAAAGAATACTAGATGAATACATGGGTAGGGAGAATTGTGTACTGTACTACTGAAAAGCGATGAGTTGACATAAGGTCTCTGACCTCCCAAACTCGTACAATACCTATGACCCTATCAAAGTAAGAACAACCCAACTAACAATGCTTCAGAAAGGGGCTAAAAAATAGGCTAAGAAACAACAGGTATATCAAACTATTTACAGAACAAGAAGTTGAAACTTCCACTTTCTTCATAGCGTGGAAGGCTTGGTAACCACAGGGCAACTGCCAAAGTCAGCCCTATGTAATCCACAACCCCAAATCACTCTGTTTCAGCTAAACACAATAAGGGGAAAGCTATAGCACTCCAGCAATCTCAGTTTGAACTGTGTATTCCCAACCAGGAGATTAGCAGATATGGCAAGTCCCTCCCCTGGATATCAAATGACCCAGAGAACATATAACCCCCAGCTGAGAACTTATTGGAAAGTTCTCATAGCCAAACACAAGAGTAATAAGCACAAGGCTTCAGGAGTTACCTTGTGGATTTGCAACCATCAGGCTATTAGGGCAAGAGCACAATACTATATACTCAACTAGTCAAATACCCACAATTATTAAGGTTGTATATGTGATCCTGTGCTAAAAACCAGTATGCGCCAATGTGTGCTGCTCAACAAATTTATTGGGGGGGGGGGTGTGAAGGGTTAAGTTCATGGCTTCACTATGCCTTTATTGGCAAAGAAAAACTTAATAAGATCTCTACTAACACCATGTACACTACAAGTGATAAATATTGTACAGTAAAAAAATATTCTACAAACATGCCACAGGTACAGTATGTATCAATGCACTTTTGTCATTGCTGCTGTTTCAACACCCCAACCCAGTCTATCAGGACTACACAACATTGTGATGATGTAATTTTCGTCATCAATCCCAATTTTTTTTATCACAGCTATTTACACAGTCATATTTAAAGCAGCAGTATTTGTTAGTCAGCAAAAAATGTCCTCATTTGATTTTTTTAATTGTGTTTCTGCTCCTCCAGTCCTTGCCCTGCAGCTCTAGAGATGCAGCAAATTAAAATTTGGCCGTCGAAGTGCCCATGAAGTGGACACTTCACACTGTTGCTCCACTATGTGGAGTGGCCAATGCAAAAGGCTCACTTCGCCTTGTAATTATTACTTTGCATTGTTATTCCACCTTAACACGAAGTAAGGTGGAGTGACAACAATATTGGCAGCCCTTCACACACACAGTCACCAAAATTAATGTGCATCCCCAAAATGCTCATGTCTTGTATCCAGAAAACTCCCCAGTGCTGACTAAGTGAAATGACAGCACAAGAAATGCAAATTCTCTCAGAATTAATGGAACACTCAGACATCATGCATTCAGTAGTCACACACAGTCGCCAGAACTAATGTGCATCCCCAAAATGCTACTGTCTTGTGTCCAGAAAATTCCCCAGTGCTGATGAAGTGAAATGAGAGGGTAACAAAAAGTGCAAAATCTCCCAGAATTAATGGTGTACTGCAAACACACAGATTACGACTGTGCTTCACACTCAAGAGATGCAGATGCAAAGGCACAGCACCTAACCAGTGCTCCCAAGTCACAAATCCAAATCTGGAAAAGAATACCTTTTGCCGTTTTGGGGGCAGAGGGGGTAGTGCATGGCAGTAACAGTCCACTATCAGTAAAGATACCACAAAGCAGTATAAAAAATTCATGCAGGTATGGTGGATGGCAGGTTCACACCGCTGCAATTACTCTGTGGCACAATACAAGGTGTCTGATTTAATGGCACACATTGCACACACACTCACACACACTGCAAGTAATGCGTAGCAAATTGAAAACCTTTAGTAATATAACCAAATGTTTTAAACAAACTGAAATTATACACTGCTGCACCACAACAATCAGCAAAAAAAGTCAAGAATTACTAAAAATATTACTGTGTGTACATTAACACAGTTAGACAAGAAAAATATAACCAAAACAGAAAGACTGCCTTTTTCTCCTAGTTAATCTACCTACACCTCAGATACGCCCCTCCCCCAAAAGCACACTTCACAGTACACAGACTGAATGTTCTAAATTAACATTCAAAATCCACACACAAACAATAAACACTCGATGATATGAGAACAGGAGGGTTTCCTACAACTGATCTACTAAATTTTGAGCAAAAAAAAAAATAGCTCAAAAAGGCTTTTTTAACAGATTTTAGAGGATTTGAATCACAGAGCTCTGAGAGGAAACCATCTCCATCTTCCACTACACACACACACTACACAGAACTGAGGTTGTGCAGAACAATCTAGAGCCCATGTGATCTGCAATCCCATGAAGCACAGCAAAATTCATCTTTGCAGCTCAAAAACAAGGCTAAGTGAGGAGAAGTACATTGATTTCAATGTACTTCGCCTTAAAATTGGTGGAGAAGTGGTTTGGGGAAGGCGGAATAACGTGTTCCCCATTATGACGTGAAGTACTCCGCTTCGTGTTGCAGGTACTTCGTGGATTCCACGTTACTCTGCAAATCACATCGCGGAGTGAATTTCTGCCACTTTGCCTACCACTATACAGCACCCTCCAGCCTCAGCATCAACCTTCTCATTGACTAACGGTTATCCACCACTTACAGTGGACCATACTCAGTGATGGGAGGCCTACCTAGTTGATGGTGGGTGAGCCTGCGGGGATGCCAGATTGGACTTCAGCATGTTTCCTCCAGTTTTCTACCATGACACGGATGTACAATGATGCACACACTCATTCAAAGTAACACTTACCATATGTCTTCAGGCATCAGGTGGCAATTTCTTCCCCTGCTGCTGTGTTTGCTTGCAAAACTCCCTTGATGCCCCCTGATGAAGCCCATTCAGGTCGAAGTACCAGGTGCTCTTGTTCTGCTTTTTAGACTGGAGTTTGCTGCTATGGTGCTCACTATGGAGGATTAAAAGCTTTAAATGGCAACTACAAGTTGTGTTCTGAGTTTTCAGTAGTGACAGCCTTTGTGCCCCTCATGTGCTGACTTTTCTAATCTGATGTGTTTGATTGCACTACTGTCTGGCCTCAGCCATGTGACAGTACCACCATGGGAAACAATATATTTTGCCCCACAGGAGAACAGCTACCTTGGGATTCTCAGTCCTTCCTCTTCAGTCTGCCCTTGATGACCCAGACTCATTCCTGAACATAGACTGATAATGTTGCAGGTGATAGCCCTACCACTGCATGGACAGGATGGCATCATATGATCTTTTGAGTAAGGGAAAATGTATCTCTGGTAAACTTTGATTTCATTACCAGTGTATTTTAAATTCCCCCAGATATGTTTTTAAATAGCATTTGTAGTTAATTTTGTAATTGAAGACTCAAATCATTAAAAATTGCCACTGCTCACATTTATTTTTAAATCTCCTTTGTTGAGGATGCCCTTTGAGTGTGCATCTACATTCATACTGTGGCTGCATTATTTTTTTTTTTCATATTGAACAACCGTTATTGATTACAACAAGAATAGAGATTAATAGTAACCTTTCAAAGAGAGTACCAACAATATATCATAAATCTACATCCCGACATAAATAAGAATAGCCAGGCAATGATAGTAACACTATTCTGCATGACATTTTGTACAGAACAGAAATCAAAAGCCCCATGCATCCCCACTTCCACCCAACACCCCAACCCCCCACCATCAGAATGTACACCACCTATGATTACCAGAAAGAAAGACAATGATGACAATCTCTACAAACTGAGTAAAGGGTATTCTCAGCAGTCTTGAGTATACATTATAGAAAAACATTGTATCACCACTTGACAGAATAAGGTACCAACAAAAAGGAAAGACTGACTAGAGGGATGGGGAGTGTGGAAAAAAGAGATTTAGATTGTTAACAGAGCATACAATGGTTCACAAATATTCCTATATATATATTGAACCTGTCTGTCATGCTAGCTATAAGCCACTGTACTTGGATAGCAGAAAGTATTTCCCTGTACCATTCAATGAATTGAGGGACATTCTAATCAAGCCAGTGTCAGAGAATTGCTTTTTTGGCACAAGCTAAAATGAGGGTCATATGTGGTCTTTAGTTGCCCATCAGCCTGTTCTCATAGTCCCCAAACAGGGATACCTCAGGCAGAAATGCATCATTCAACCCAGGTATGGGGTCCAAATGTGATTGGATAGATTTCCAAAAGGGCACCCCTTTTTCACAGGGCCAGAGAATCAGGTTCTTTATTGCATCTGCAATATATTTCTGAGGGTAATTTGTCCATTCCACTTAGTTTAGTTGGGGGTATAGTAGATATTATGTAGGACCTGGAACTGCATGAAGCAATATTAGACCAATTTGATATATTTGTATAAGCGTTTCCAAATATGAGGCCAATTGTGAGGAGGACTGTTCTCAGGGAGAACCTGATCCCGATAGTAAAATGACAGTCCCTCTTTACTATACAAGAGATTTGGTAGGTTATGATAGTAATGGGAGATAACATGAGAAGTGGGCACATTTGAGGCCAGAGGAAGAATATGGCTCCCACAAGGTTTATCTCACGGGCCGGTACCAAAGTAGTGCAATAACATACACATCAGTTGGAAGTATTTGAAACATGATGAGACAGGCCAGTGGTATTTTTCCCAAGCCTCCTGAAAGGGTAACAGTTTCTGGTCTTGAAGGAGACCATCCACTGTGTCCATGTCAGTAAAAGATCAAAAGGATTTAGTGAGCAACTGCCCAGCAATTTGGACTGGCAGTACAGCATGGGCTGGCAGTATAGCCTAGAGGTTAGAATAACCAGCTGTGAACGAGCTTGGTGCATCCAGCAGACCAGACCTTGATTTGATTCTCACAATCTCCACTTGTATACTGTGTGACTCTAAGTTACTCACTTAACTGCCCAGTACTCCCAGGTCACCCCTGAAAACAGACACTTGTGCCTAGTGGGCCTTACCCAGTTACCAAATACTAAAAAGAATTTTAAAGTAGGGGTTCCCTAGCAAGGGCTGTGTAGTATCCTTATATAGCTGTACCTTAGCCAGAGAACATAGTTACATGTGGGCTTGAAGAGATGCCTCTAGAGGTGAGCCCTTCAGTGAATGAGGAAGGTGCTTGTGGGGAATGAAAAGAAGTGCCCTGGTGCTGAGACCTAGGTGTGAGCATTAAAATCACTCTATGTCCAGCCATTGTGGGACATAAAGCCTGGTACTGTCCTTGGACTTCAGTCTGAGACATTGAAAAAAATCTAGTACAGTGGATGGCTAAATAATATAGAAAAAAGTTAGGATCCTGGACACCAGCCCTCTCTTTGGAGTGCATCAGTATGGATAGGGCTCTTCGAGGTGTTTTGCCCTGTCACAGGAAAGAGGAGATCACCCTGTTGACTTGAGTGAACCAAAACTAAGGAAAACCATAGTTGAACATCTGGAGGGAATACAAAAGGTGAGGGAGCATGTTCATTTTAATGATATTCCAACATCCCCTCATAGTAATGAGCAACAGGGACTATTGTTCCAGATCTGTTTTAATTTGTGCAACCATTGAATCAAGATTATATTTCTTCATTCGGGCAGGTGAAACACTCAAATAAGTACCCAAATATTTCAGCTTATCCTGAGGCCCAGGTGCTGTACCTCAGCACTTAGAGTAGCACTATTAAATGGCATCATTTCTGTTTTTGCTAACTTCAATTTGTAATTCGAAATGTGGTCAAATTGAGTAATGACATCCAGGGCTGCAGGCAGGGATAATGCGAGAGAGGTAACATGCAACAGGATGTCGTCCACGTAAACTGATAATTTGTATTGATTTGTCCCCAAAGGTATACCAAGAACCCATGCTGAGGCATTAAATATCCTGATCAAGGGTTCTAAGAATAAGTTAAACAGATAGGGCGAGAACAGATATCCTTGTCTGGTGCCATGCTGTAGAAGGAACTTTGTTGAAAGGACTCCCTTACAAAGAATGTGGACCGAAGGGTGAGAATAGAGCACCTTGACCCATTTAATGAAGATCAGGAGAATGTGATACCTGGGTAACAAGTTAAACAGGTAATCCCATGAGACCCTGTTGAATGCCTTCTCTGCATCCCTGGATGCCTTCTCTGCATCCAGGGATGCCAACAGCGCTGGAGTACTGGAATCCCTGGATGCAGAGATAAGATGGGACAGTTTATGCAGATGGTCAGAAGATAGTCTCCCATGCACAGACCCCATCTGCTCCCTGCTTATGAGGAGGCCCTAAACCTGGCTCAACCTACAGGACAATACTTTAGCAAGAATTTTGAGGTCCACATTAAAGTGATTATGTGAGCTTTGCCATAGCAAATGGGATTAGTAACCTGTAGGAGTTGTGATTCAATCTCTTATCATTCAAACTGCCAAAACATGCTGTTTTCTGTGAGATAAATGCTTTTATTTATGTGCTCTGCTTCATTTGCATAACCCACCCCTTTTATTTTCTCAGTGAGGCAACCCCCAAGCATGACATCATGCAAGGGAAACAAAGTTTAAGAGCACTGTTTTGATACAGAGATGTCTGTTGGTCAGTCTTGGTATTGCAGACATCTACACTACAGAAATAGGAGACGACATCTCTCAGTGAAGAAATCTTGCCAACTGGATACTATATGCACAATGCCTTGTTCTGCAAATAAACAAATGAGAGCTTTTATTGTTGAAGCCACTACAGAAATGTGAGACTGCACCTCACAGTAAGGGAATTGGAAAACAACTTCTTATTGTACCCACAATGCCTTGCTATGTACATCTACATATTATGTGCAGTCACCACCACCAAATAAGGCACTACTCCTCTGAGTAACTATCATTTACATCAACATTATAATTTATCCATAATTCCTTGATGCTGTATGAAAAACATTGACAGTTCCCTTGCATGACATCATTCTGGGGGTGTGGACACACACAGAAAACTGGAGGACACAGTGTTGATAAAACATAAATAAAAATGAGTATGACAGTTTTTTTTACAAACAAATTGCATCTTCAACATCTGAAGCATAGGCGGCAATGGCATACTATGTGAAAAAGGCATCTTTGAAAGCTCACAAAATCACTTTAAGAAGAGATATTGGCCTATTATAACTCGAAATTAAGAGGGGATCCCTACCAAGCTTTGTTAGCACCACAACAATGGTCTCAGTAAAAGAGGAATCCAAAAGGCCTTCATGAAAAATAGAATTAAAAGTATTTAGAAATGTGGGGGCCAACAAAGTTTTAAATGTTTTATAAAAATTAACAGTGTAGCTGTCTGGGACTTATCTGATGCTAGGAAATCAATAGCATGATAGATTTCAGTTAATGTTAGTGGGGCCTGCAATAGTTCCGAGTAAGTCAGCCAGATAGGGTAAATCTATGTCTTGAAGAAAGGTCTCCAACTAAGTAGGGCAAAATGGGCAAGAAGGTGGGGTATATAATTCTTAATGATAAGTCTGAAAGTAAGCTGCAGTATCTCGAAAAGAGGAAAGAGGCTTGCCAGAATCGGTACATATAGAAGATACAGTACTATCCTATTCATAGCTTGGGACTGGAGGCATAAAGCCAGAAGTTTCACAGCTGTCTCACCCTGGTTGAAATATGTCACTTTCAAGCACAGCAATAGATGCTCTGACTGGCCTGGTGGCACTGAGGGTTGAGGTTCTGGATGCCACACCTTGCACCACGTTGGAGACCCAAGTTCGGGAGTGAGCTTGGGTGCTGGTGGTTGGCAGAAGAGGGAGAGGATTGAGCATCTTATGGACTGTTCTCCTCTCCTGGGGGGCGGGCAACAGGGATGTCCAGTGTCCCAGCGATCCCCGATGGAGATTGGGGCATTGCAGGATGTGGACTAAAGATGGGGGGGGAGCGTGGCAGACACTGGCAGGGTTGCTGTGCACCTTGTCATCATTGCATGCCATGCTTGGGAGGGAGACGGAGTGCACCAGGAACATGGAAACACCCAGTTCTGCAGGGTAGGCGATGGCACTTGACCCCCATGCCCACCACCGGATCTCACCTGCCCGGCCTTCCAGTTCCTCCACCTGGGCCCACACATGCAGCTTGGCCAGTCTACAAGTGCGCCCAAAGAGGAGGAGTGACCCCACCCTGGACTGGTTAAGCTGGGGGTACTGGCTGCAGGAGGGGGGGAGAGAGGATGCTCGGGATGGGGGGATCTCAGGTGGGTAGAATCAGGGCAGGATGCCTGAGAGAGGCCCTGCAGGCTGCGACTGGAGGGAAAAAGATGTAGAAAAAAATATATATAGATGCTTTCCTTCTTTCCCAATGAGGTATTATATTTAGACCTGACACTGTGAATGCTTTATGATGGTATTAGCACATGCTTCTTGTAGTCAGCAGGAGAGTACCTCACCAAGATGTATTATAATACATTATTGCTAACAAATAAAAAAAAATAAAACACATGGTGACTACTAACAACCACTGCTGCTTTAAAAGAGAAAAGTGAAGGTATGTACACATACTATGATAAACTAGATGATTGATCAAGGGATCCAGTAGATCACTGCAGATGGGGAAAAACAGCATCATGACAAAAAAATGTAATTTTTCATAGAACATTTTTTTACTGTAAGAACTTATGGTGGAGTCAGCACTGACAAATTCGTAATTTAGTTGTACATTCCAGTATCATTTTTAATAAAGCACAGTTTTTAATTATTGTATACATATTCATCCAATGTGAAAATAACAGAAATAACATGTTGCAAGTCACTTGTCCTTCACCCTCAATCCTCCCAGTTGTAAAATGAGATAAAGACTTAGGCATAACTGGAGGACTAATTACCTTACCATAGGCAGTATGCGAATGCTACACTATTTATCAGCATACCATAATCCATCACAGGCTCTGGCTACTCATTTACAGAGGATGAAGGGGTGTGGAGCACCCATATGGCAAAACAAAACAAAAAATTAAATATTAATTGGTTTTGATAAAAATGGGGGGCTTTGCCCCACACCCTCAATTTATCTATTTTTCAGTTTTATCTGCTACAATAGCTACTGCTAGCACAGTAGCATAGCATAGTGTAGCAAAGCTCATGCATTTACTAACTGGTCTTATTACAACCATAGAACGAATAGAAAGTCTATTAGTTCTTTGAGTACTATGGGTTTGGTTGATAGCGGTACACAAAACAACTAGGGAGGTCCTTAATCTTCCACTTATGCCAAGAGTTAGGTCCTAATAGAAATAAGATACTATAACTCAGAATGATTTGTTAAACTCCAGTCCCCCCCCCAGCTATGTGACCATGGATGACTCCCAAGTAAAGGAAGTCTCATCTTTTAAACTCCTTGATGTGTGGCTGGATAGCCAACTGCCCTCCCCTATAATATTGACATCATCCATTTGAAGCTACACCCTAAACCTGGAGCACTCCACAGAACAATCCCATATCCTCCACTACACCCACTGTGAGATTGTTGTGAAGATGACCCATCTGATGATTGACTAAGGAGATGTGGCTTATAGTGCTGCCGCCAAATTTTTCTTAGCCAGACTGGACCCTCCCTTCCTCTCATACTGTCACTTCACCTTTCACTACCCTTGATGTACCAGTCAATGTTCCTTCTACTCTTTAATCTCACTCCCCTCTCTTGATGGTAGACTCCTCTCTCACTGTGTATTTCTTATCTCCAAATTATGGTTTGGGTCCCTCTCCAGCTATCTCAGCTCACTTGTGTCCTATCACCTCCATTCCTCTAACTCTGACCCTTCTCCTTCTCTCTCTCTGTCCCACAATAGTAATTGTGCTGTGTGAAATTGTTAATGCTCATTCAGACTTGCCCAAATTTACTGATTTCACTTTGGCACAATTCCCCGAAAGTGCATCAGAATCTGGAACAAATTCACCAGGCACATGTTGTGAAAATGCACCATTTTGCTTTAATGGACTGATTTATTTAAAAAAAAATGGTGCACTTTCAGTGTATTTTGAAAATATGCCAGTTTTCTTAAAATCACGATCATACGAAAATCGCCAGCAGAAAAAGTCCTTATGGTCTACCAATCCTGCTTGGTTGTGCAGTTAGCAGCCCTTAGTTTGTAGCTGCCCCTCTCACTTTTCCCCTCTCTCTTGACCCTCTCTCTTACTCTGTTCCTCTGTCCCATCCCCTCTTAATACCCCCCACTGTTCTAATGGACACTACCTCTGCCAGCAGTGTGTGCCACCCAGCCACCACCCTCTCTGTACAAAAGCGTCTTCTTGTCTCCCTCCAGAACCTTCTCCCCCCCAGTCTCATATCATGGCCTCTGGTGTTCCTCCCCTCCCTCAGTTTAAAACGCCCTTCCATACAAGACTTATTTATCCCTGTCATGTACTCGAAGGTTTCAATTATATCTCCCCCTCCCTCCTCTCCACCAGTGAGTACATGTTCAATTCCCTCAGCCTACTCTCATATGGTAAGTCCCCCAGACCTTAGATCATCTTTGTCACCTGTGTTGCACCCCCTCCAGTAACTTAATGTCTCTCTTCAGGTACGGGTGCCAGAACTGCACTTAGTACTCCAGGTTTGGCCTAGCCAGCAATCTATACAATGGCAGAATCACCGCCCACCTCCTTAAGGATATACCCCTCGCAATACAACCCAGCATCCTGTTAGCCTTTGCAGCTGCCTTTCTACGTTGTGCTATGTTATTCATTGCCCTCGTAATGAGCACTCCCAGATCCTTTTCCTCCTCAGTCACTGCTAACTGCTCACCTCCCAGGTTGTAGCTACTCCTCAGGTTCTTAGCCTCAAAATGCAGCACCTTGCATTTCTTGGCATCGAATCCCCACTGCCAGGGGTCTGACCAGGACTCCAGCTTTGACAGATCCTCCTGCAGCCCTTGCCAACCCCATAGCTCATCCACTACCATTCCTATCTTGGTGTCATCAGCAAACAGACTGATTTCATTCCTGATGCCCACTGAAATGTCTGCAATGAATATCCCAAACATCACTGGTCCCAACACTGAGTTCCCCGCCAGTGGCTCTTCCACCCTTAGTTCCCTCAAAAACTTCCCATTTGCCAGCACTAGGTCAAGGATGTTCCCTACAAAACCAAAGAATTCACTTACACTCCAGAGCCAGGAGTGGCTGGGCAGCCACTCCAGTGAAGACCAACTCCCAAAATGTCAAGGAAAAATCTTCTTATTGCTTCATTTTCATTTCATTTATTCTTTGTTAACTGAGTAAGGGGCACTGGACCAAAGGTTCCTTTTCAGGCCCAACCCGGACAAGAAATACAAATATACAACCATACAAAACAATTCAACAAAGCATTCAGTTTAACAATTCATATATTACAATGACAAACAGATTGTTGTAACAAATATTACTTCAATCTAACTTTGAAAATAGGAAAAGATGGAGCAAGTCTAACTAATTTCGGTAATGTATTCCAAAAAACAGGTGCTGCTATAGAAAAGACCCTTATACTAGCTTGTAAACGATACCTAGGAACAAGATAAAATGGACCATCAGCTGCCCTTAAACTTTAAAGTAGTTCTTTCCTAACAACTACATTAGAGAGGGGAAAAATAATTTATACATCAGACAGTCCAAGGAATAATCCACATGACAACTAGGGGAGAACCAACCAAGACTAAGATAAAGACTCCAATGATGGGTTAGGCTAGGAGCTCCCAAAACAAACCTGCATATATTATTATAAATAACATTTAGAGCTTGCCGTTCATTTGCCCCAACATTATGATAAATGCTAGATATATAATCATAGTGAGGAAGAAGAGATCCAGTGGCTATAGCCAACCTGGTATCCTGAGAAAAATATGACTTAAATTTGTACAGCACACCTATTTTTTTATTAACTTTTCACCATCGCAGATACCTGTAAGGAAAAAGTAAAACATGGATCCAGAAGTATACCAAGATACTTAAACTGAGATACCTGCTCCAAAGAATGTCCATGAAAATCAGATATCACCGGTTGTGGAGAATTCACCAAAATGGGTTGTGTACCGAAAAGCATGACTTTAGTTTCAGTTGCATTCAGTACCATGGCATTATTAGTTAACCAGCAACAAACCTTCTCAAAATCCCTTTCCAAAGAACAGCGAAGTTCAGATACCGAGTCTGACTGGACATATATTATTAAATCATCTGCATATAGCAGTGATTTCCCTATTTCACAGACTGTTGGTAGTTGATTAACAAAAATAGAAAATAACAGGGGTCCCAAAATGGACTCCTGAGGCACCCTACAAATAATAGGAACACTTCTGAAGCAATGGGGCCAACTTGTACAAATTGATTTCGATTACTTAGATAGTCATGAAGCCAAGTAATGGCAACAGCTGAAAAATCCAAATCATGTAACTTTGTATATGTTAAGCCATGATCCAGCAAGTCGAAAGCCTTGGTCAGGTCCATGAACACCACCCCTGTCATCAAACCTGTATCAAACCCACGCAGGATGGTGTCCGTGAACCCAACCAAGACTGTCCCCATTTCATAATACTTCCGGAAATGTTGCTGCTAGGACATCAAACCATGTGTCTCTAAGTGAACTTCAATCTGTTTAGCCACCACTTTCTCCAGCAATTTACTAAACAGATTCAAAATTGAAATTGGTCTATAGTCATCAAGGGAAATAGCATTACTACTTTTAGGGACAGGAACCACCCTTGCTTTCTTCCACAATGAAGGAAAAATACCAGTGGTCAAAGACATATTAAATATGCTCATCGACTTGGTAAAGCACACCCGAATGTTGCTGCCTAATAACAGGTACTCCAGCACTTCACCATATGAGGCTTTATCAGGGTATTCCCTAACCTGGTTGGTTCGCTGACCATCTGCACCAGGAAGTTGTCCTGGAAGGCATCTAGCAGTACCTGCTCCCTTCTATTATTTGTGGCTGGGGTACTCCAGTCCACTGCCGGCAGGTTGAAGTCCCCCACAATCACCACATGCCCCTTTCCATAGGCCCTCATAATCTGTCCTCCTAGTTCCAGTCTAATTCTTCCATCTGGGATGGTGGCCTGTAAACCACTCCCATCCTGATAGCCCTACTCTTTAAGTCCTGGATTTGTAACCATAGTGACTTGGTACTACCCTTCTCACTCTCCTCCAGAATGCAATTCAGTCCTTCCTCACATATAGCGCCACCCCCACCTCTTTTGCCCTTTAATCTATCCTTGAGGAAAATCCTGTACCCTAGTACTGCCATGTCCCAGTCATGGTACTGGGTAGCCCATGTTTCAGTAATTGCCACCATGTCCACCTCCCCTTCTGCCATGAGTGTCTAAAACTCTGTAATTTTGTTCCCCTGGCTTCTACATAGAATATAGAAACATAGAAATTGTCAGCAGATAAGGACCGCTAGGCCCATCTAGTCTACTCTTAAGCCCTATACTTGTTTGTGGCCTCTGACCCTAAGTGGTCAGTGGTGTCCCATCACTCCTTCTCTGCTCAAGTTTCCCGTGTGCCTATTCTAGGCATGTCTAAAATCCTCCACTGTGCTTGCTCCCATCACCTCCTGTTGCAGACTATTCCGTTTGTCCACCACCCTCTCTGTGAAGAAAATCTTTCTCACATTTCCCCTTAACCTGCTCTCCTCCAATTTCATATCATGTCCCCTTGTTCATGCACTCCTTCTGCACTGGAAGATGTCTCCCTACTATGCTGTGTTAATGCCCTTAAAGTATTTGAATATTTCTATCATGTCCCCCCATTCCCAACTTTCCTCCAGTGAGTACATACTGAGGTCCTTTAATCTGTCGTCATACGTATTGTGGTGCAAGCCATGTACCATCTTGGTTGCCCTTATCCAGACTGCTTCCACCCTGTTGATGTCTTCGCAAAGATGTGGCCTCCAGAACTGCACACAGTACTCCAAGTGAGGCCTCACTAGTGTTTCATACAGTGGCATTACCACCTCCTGCCTTCTGCTGGTGATACTTCTGCCTATGCACCCCAGCATGACACTGGCCCTCCTTGTGCCTTTCTGCTCTGCTTGGACACTTCTAGGTCATCTGAAATGATGACCCCAGGTCCCTTTCTTCCTTGGAGATTGTCAACGCCCGCCATCCTGTATGTTTCCCCAAGGTTCCCTCTTCCCTCTTCCTAGGCCCATTATTTTGCGCTTCTTTGCATTGAACCTCAGCTGCCACACCTCATATCATTTTTCAAGCTTCCTCAGGCCCCTCTTCATTTTCTCTACCCCTTCTGGAGTATCTACGCTGTTGCAGATCTTGGTGTTACCTGCAAACAGCAGACCTTTCCCTCCAACCCTTTTATAATGTCACTGATGTAGACTTTGAACAGGACTGGTCCGAGGACTGATCACTGAAGTACACCACTGGTCACCCCCTCTCCTTGAATTGGATACCAGTTAACACCACCCTCTGTCTCCTGTCTGCTAGCCAGCTCTGACCCAGTCTAGAACCCTGTGTCCCATGCCTATACTAGCCATCTTGTTAAGCAGCCTTTTATGTGGGATGGTGTTGAAGGCTCTGCTGAAATCGAGGAAGGTGACATCCACTGCCCCCTCCCAATTTAGTTCCTTTGTCACCCAGTCAAACAAATCCATAAGAGTAATTTGACACAACCTTTCTGCTGTCAATCCATGCTGCCTTGGATCCTGGGCACTGTTGGCTTCCACGTGTGTCACAATTCTTTCTTTCAGCAGTGCCTCCATGATCTTCTAGCATTCAAGGTGACCACCTTCCACTCCCTTACCTTCCCGTCTCTACCATCCCTCCATCACCTTCTAACATCCTTCCTAGTACCTGCCCCTAATCCCTTGTCCCTGTCACGGGGATAAGCTCGTATGACTTCCCTTCCTGTGTCCTCTGCTTGTCTCCTGCCCACTTGCCACCCCCGCTCCTAATTTAAATAACCAGCATCTTCTATGCAATCACTTATTCCCTTTTTCAACACTCTCTTGACCTCCTTGATTAAGTGGAGTCAATCCAGCTTCAAATAGAGTGCTGCCGCCCAGGCCCCCAACTAGCCCTTACCCTCTGGCCTGACACTAAATTCCTAGCCATTTAATAAATTCCTCTGTCCTCCTTTTTCTTGCAGTGCACACCCGGGAAACTTGAAGTATCTCTGAGAAGGTTGCCGATCTTTCTGCTCATTCGCATAATGGTCCTAGTTCCTCCTTTTCTGCCTCCTTGTCCTTCTCCCCTTCCTCATCCCATCTTTCAACCTCCCTGTTCTTCTCCCCTTCCCCTCCTCCCATCTACCTGCTTCTCCTCCCTACTCTTTTGTTTCAAGTAAGAAAGATGAGGAAGAATGGCAATTTAAGTTGTCGGGGGGAAGGAGAGGGAAAGGGTATGAGGTGGGAACTGAGCCAGGGAGACCCAGGCCTTGGTTCCTCTGATTCATTGCTCCATGGCCTGGGTCTCCTGCCAGAACCCTGCCACTCCTCCCCTCCCCTCTGACAACAAATTGCCTCTCCTCATCTTTCTTACTGTCTCCATGTACAGCTGGACCATAACCCACCAGTGCCCACTGTGCCTTCCACAGCTCCTTCTGCAGTTCCACGATCTCTTTTCTAAGCTTCCCTATTTGAGTGCACATTAAATTTTCCGCACACGGCATGCAATCTTAAGAAAGATTGGTGCTCCACAGTTGTTGCAGCCCACCATGCTTCCCATTTCCCGGCTCTGCCATGCTGGTTCAACATCTCTAATGTTGACTGGCATTACAGCAACAGGAATCAAGTTGACTGCAAATTGCGGTCAGCATGATTTCTTGCAGAGTCCTGGTCCTGTTTTTCTATTGGGGGGCTCTTCCCCCTGCATTCCCAACTAAAGGATTGTTAATTTCAGTCAGCGTTAACTTGGGGCGGGGGTGCAGGAACGGGAGACAGCATGCCCCTGTCTGGGGCACACCATCACAGCAACCTGTCTGCAAAGTGTTGATTTTGCCAACAGGAGTGTAGTCCTCCATGTTGCTGTCACTGTACAGGGGGCATACCCCCATTTCCCTACTCCCCACCAGCGCCCCCCTCGTACCTGATGAAGGATCCCCCTCCATCCCCCAAGCCTTCCCTTTCCTTCCTCCACCAAACCTGGACATGTTCCTTCTTGTGCCCAATTCCTTTACCTTATGCACTTTGTTTAAGTGATTGAGCAGCTTTTTACAAGATCCTAACACTCCTACTACCACTAGAGGTGGCAAAACCTGTAGAGGCTCATTTTCACAGAAAACCTGTACGGCCTCCTATTAACAGTCCTGCCTGCCCCTACAATTATGCGTTAACTCCTTACCCTCCATGTCTCTATGAGAATCTTTAAAACCTAATGAGCAGCCTCCTTTAAATGTCCCTATGCGAGTCTTTAAAGCCTAAGGAGCAGCCTCCTTTAAATGTCCTATGTCCCTCTTCCACTCAAAGCCTCTAATGCCTACTGAGCAGCCTCATTTAACAGCCCTAGTTCCCTCCTTCACATTTAGAGATTAATGGAAACCAAAATGAAACCTATCAGGTTTCTACCACAGGTTGTCCTACAACTAAACAAAGCCCATTCCACAGTTGTTCCAAAGGTCTACCCCCCCAAAAAAGAACGCAATTTCCACCTAGTATATTTACAGATTATCAAATCATAGCCAACAAATTCTCGTTTCTCCAAATATAAATGGAACAGTCAAAGCATAGCTATCAAATGCATCTTTCTCCCACTTAAGTGGAATTATCAAAGCATGGCCACAGTAACTTATTCCTGATGATATTTCTCTCTGGCCAATGAACAAATTCTCTTCCTTACCGCTTCTTGATTCTCAACCCTATGTCCACTTTTCATTGACTAGATCCCCTGCTGGGCCTGATTCCCAAGACCATTTAATATGGTGGCGGTGTGAGGTGGGTGAGTGGGAGAAACAACAAGTAAGGGATAAGATGCAGCTGGGTTCCTGCCTTTTATGGCCCAGCCACCGATTTGAGCTTGGTGCTCTTCCACCTGGTTGGCTCCTGTTGGGAGCCCTTTCTTGCTGTTTGACTCCTGTAGTGAGCCCTACTCCTTGAGGCTCCTGCCGCCTCTCCCCAACTGCCAATATGAGCTTGGTGCTCTTCCACCTGGTTGACTCCTGTTGGGAGCCCTTTCTCACTGATTGGCTCTTGCAGTGAGACCTACTCCTTGTGGCTCCTACCGCTTCTCCCTGTTGCCGCTGGTATGGCTCTAAACTTCAGTCATGGATGCAGCCCACCTTCCATGCCACAGGTGTGGCTTCTCCCACACCACTGACTACCCCCCTTCTATACCACAGCCATGGTTGTGGCCCCACTGCATGACCCCTCAATGCCATGGATGTTGCCCGACTGAACAAGAAGGGAGAAAGTAAGTCTGGGCTCCTGCCTTTTAAAGTCCAACCACCAATTTGAGCTTTGCGCTCTTCCACCTGCTTGGCTCCTGTTGGGAACCCTATCTCACTGATTCTTGAAAATATGTGATGCAGTTTCCTGTCTATGCAGGCAGTTTATGTAGTGTGAGACTGAATGAGTTAGGGTGAGGGTTTGGTGGAGTCTAGAGTTGATTAAAGGACAGCTACAGTACTTTTATAGATACTGTAGATGGATGGATGGATAGATAGACAGACAGATTGACAGAAAAGAGTATATACTGTATATTTGTATTTTTTTTTATATTATTTTCTGTGTTGTATTTCTATTTAATTTAAAAATGAAAAGCACAAAAAGAGATTGTGGTATTCTTGGACAATTTGTCTAGGTAACACACAAAACTCTTTGGGATCAGTGGCCTCCCATTTCATGGCTGGGAGAAAATCTGGGTGAAGTTGAGGAAGAGAAAAAGAAAAGTGTCATGGGACTGGAGTGCAGCATCCCACAGCTAAAGAAGTGTTTTGTTGAGGTGTACCACCGTGACATTGACAGCTATTGAGGTCACCAAGGTCCAGGATAGCCAGTCCCCATCCAGGGCAGCAGTGAAGAGGAAGGAGTGAGAAGATGCTGTCTCTGAACCACTTAGGTGTAAAATTGTAACATTATTTATTACCTGGCTACAATATTTTAGTATCAGGTAAAACTTTTATTGTATAGGTCCTGTAAATTTGTTAGCTCTTTAACTCTAATTGCTCTCCACTATACCGCTGTTCCTTTCCAATGGTACCCCAAAGTATGCCACAATAGGACATAATGTTGGACTGACAAGCACATACACCTGCTTAGCACTGCAATTCAAAATATCCTTGTACCGTAGCACTGCTCTTAACAAGCCTGCAAAACTGTGTTACTGTGTGTATCTTTAGTATGAGTCACTGAGCAGATGCAATAGACAAATAGCCCTTCTCTGCTGGCTTTTCATATGAGTTTCATTTTTGGGTGAGGTGATTACTGATTATCCAGTAGAAATAGGATCATAGCACTTCAATTTAACCTCTGCTCAGTCACCCCTTAGATGCCCACCATTTGAGTGAAAGGAGGTGGTCACACACTTACAACATAGCAAAGTGTGATGTGTATGACCCAATGGGGAGGGTTGCTGTCCTTAACACACTGTGGGATCTGCGACTCTGCGGCAGTCAGTGAGTGGGTTCTGGAGCTCACACCATCCATCAGTGCACAGTGAGGCTATTTGTATTCCTGTGTTCAAGTAACTCTGATGCACAGTAACAAATAAGAGTAATGTAGAATTCTTAGTTTTATCCACCTAAAATTGATTTCCAGAATTTCTTTTTTGGGAGGTGACTAAAAAAGTAAAAACAATGAAGATATGTTATATAGTCAAATGTGATCATAAATAATTCTTAAATATACTGTATTTACTAATATACTTTTTATGCTTCTATTATTTTGCATAACAGAGCATTGTATGACTCCTGAGAAGGCAGCCGCAGAGCAAGAGGGCACAGGAACCAGTGAAGTTCCCTAAGGTGGTAATTTTCCTTTACTCTTGTGCAATTCACTGAACGTCCCATGCCCACTGATGTAGCAGGTGTTAGCTCTGTGTCTTACTGTACCAATAACTCATGTTGTGCAGTGAGCGTGTGTCACTGCAGGGCCAGCTGGGGGAGAATTGTGGAGCATCCCATGCTGTACTGCTGTACCAGGTGTAGCTCTGTGTTGTGCTATAGCAATAACCCCTCGGCCAGCTGAGGAAGGATGGTGGAAAACAAATTTCAAGAGAAAAGTGTTAGAAGTATACCTTTAAAATGTTTTCCTATATGAGAGAGAGAGAGAGACAGAGAGATTTTTAATACAATCGTTTAGCCACCAAGTGTTAAATAATGCTTGCAGGATGCATCATTCCAGTTATTCAGCAGTGATTGAGAATGGAATGCTGACAGGAAGAAGAAATTTGCCATGGTACCCAGGCTGCACATAATTTTATAACAGAAACTGAAGCATTCTAACATGTTTCATTATGTGTTCCTTTATGAGGAATGTTAAAATTGGAAAAAGATAATTAGCTCTAGGGCTGTGCGAATACGTTTTTCCTAATATTTGACCTCCAAATATTCAGGTATTCGGTCTTCAGTCATTGAGAAAAGAAAAGAAAAAAAAGGAAAAAACTGAACAGCCCCCTCCTTCTTCTTCCAGCCCAATACCAGGTTAAGTCATGTAACTCCCATCCCCCCACTCTCTCTTAAAAGCACAATAGCACCCTCTTCCCCCAGCACCCATACGTTGTGTATTTTAAAACATTTATGTAGATCACCTGATGGGCAACCGAAACAGCCTGCCCACCTTCACAGCCAGCCACCTTCTTAATGTAAAGCACTCATTGCAAAAAAAATATATATAATTTAAGTTCCCTCCTCCCCCTCCACAGCACCTGACCCTTGTCTCACACCCACCATCACCCAATTCTCAATTCTAAATAGAAAAGGAGACCAGCTCAACCCTCCCTTCTCCATGGCAATCTGCCTTCTCATGAAGCTGGTTTTAGTAGAGCAAGCACAAATGGTTTCATTCATGAGAAGGTGGTCAGCTGTGGAGGAGGGAGGGTTGAGCTGGTAACCTTCTCAATTCAGATGCTTTTTGCTAATTTGCTAAATAATTTTTTGGCTAGTAAACACATTGGTTTGACTACTGGAGTGTTGGGTGTTATAGGCCTTTGAAAATTGTTATTGACAATTACTTATTTCACCAGTACAATATTATGAACTTGCATCGCACATTTTGGTAATATTTATAGTTGCTGTGTCAGTTGTTTTTAAAAATGTACACCGTCACTTTACATCTTTGGTTTAAATGTATTTTACCATGGTATCCTAGTTAACCATGATTAAGTGCCAGTTTGGGGCATCAAACAAGTAAATAGATCCCTGCTGTCTGTGAAGTGCTTTACATTAATAAACACTTTTTTAACTTCAGTCAAAGCATGACTACTTTTTGAATGATGCTTTTACCACTGAGATCAATTTGTTGTTTTACTAAATAATATCTGGCCCCTGCTCAGTCCTACTTAGCAGTAATTGTCAATTTTGTTGCACCCTAGTCATGTGAGAAGGGATACTTTTTTAGGCCAAATAGACCACCCAACTGATCCCTTCCCTTCATGGTGCTTGCCCTGGCACTGAGCTAGCATGTAGAGTGACATATGCACAGAGAGGCAAGGGACTACATGCTCAGTTGTAGTCAATTGTGACAGCTCTCAATGCAGATTTTCTTGTGTTAATTTTCAGTTGTTAATTAACACAAATAAATCAGCATCTAAAACTTGCAACATTGCCTATAATGGACAGTGCGGTCCAGAGCCATACTTTGAATACATTGCAGCATATGCCAGTGCAGAGCCAGGGCAGGCACCAAGAAGGGAAGGAATCAGCTGGACAGTACAGAAGGGCAACAATAGTATCGATTTTTACATGAGCATGGTAAAGAAAAAATAAGTCAAGCACAGCTACATATGTTTTTGGCTCTGTAAGATTCCCCATGGATAAAGCATTCACCATAATTCTAAAAACTAAAATTGCTTTACTTCCAGGCTGTTGGAATGGAGACAACCAGTCAGAATGTGACCATTCTGAGACCATTTTGAGTAATTAAGAAAAAAGGTATGTATAATCCTGTAACAAGACAGTGAGAGAAAAAGAGAGAGAGAGAGAGAAAAAGATAGAGACACTATGGGCTGGAGGCACAAGGCCTTCAAAAATCCTGCAGCTGGAGGAAAAACCTGACATAAGTGTGTTGCTACTTGCAGAGCTGCAGTTTTTCCCACAGCTGCTGTATTCACAAAGGTAGAGTTAGTATATGACCAGCTCCAAAATTTATGGCAGCTTGCGGGTGTGTTTTCCCCGTAGCTGTGGAAAAAAATTACAGCCTGTGGGACCAGACATAACATTTATGCAGCTGCTGAAGGACTGTGAATATAAATCTACAGAGCTTTTTAAAGTAATTACTGAAATATTAGTCTGTCTTTCTTCTTCTGTCTGTCTCACTCTCTCTCTCTCTCTCTCTCTCTCTTGCTCTTACATAGGAGATGGAGAGCAGCTAGGGCTGTCTAACAGCCTGCCCACCCAAACATATTGTCACTAGACGATGATGGCATGGAAGGAGGCAAAAGTCTTGCAGGAGTTGAAACTCCACCATGAAGCAGAGGAATGCAAAAAAAAGAAGGTGGAGAAAGGCAGCAGAGGGCCAGAAAAGAGGAAGGTGGAGATGAACCAAGGAAATACAAAACAAAAAGGAAGGGTGATATCCATTGCCTTGCTCTCTGACACAGAAAGCCAGCAAACTGTTATAGCAGAACAATAAGAGGACATCAAATGGGAGGGCAACATTTGGCTGGGGAAGCAGTTAATGGGCCCTCCCATCCAGTCCCAGCAGATGATCTGTTGCTGCCACAACCGGTTTTTGAGTGGCCTCTCAAGATGGTTGTAGATGAATTGCAGTGGGAAATTGTTGATCTGAGGCAAGGGATGAGTTGGATGGAGGTTACATTGAAGGTCACCCTTGCCAGGCTGCCACCAGCCAAGGGACAGTAAGTGAAATGCTTGGTCACTGAGGAATTTATGGTGGGTGTTGAGTTTCCAGTGTGTGTCAGGCTGTGAAGTTAACGGTTTGACATTTCCAAAACACTATGTTACCAAAACCCTCAGTAAGAAATGCAAAAATTAAAAAAATGTCCTTGATGTTTAAGGGGTTTGTTTGTTTTTGTGTGACTATAATATTTTTGCACTTTTTGAAATATATATTATTTTGTTTCTTTAAAATGTCTCAGTATGTTATTTCCAATATCACTCATAGTTGGTTGAAGAGTTTGAAAAATGGTAGGGCCAAGGACATCAGGGTTAAACTCCCCCACCCCAGTCTAGTGGTTTCAACCAAACCCTTATATTTCCTCGATCAAATCTGTAATATGTGCAGCAACTTGCCCTCACCAGCAGACTGCATCTCCCTGTTACTACTGCCTTCATTGATACCACCTCCATAAGAAGGCATGACCAGGGATGGTCGGAACATATCTTCTGCTAGTGAAATTCTGGCAGACTTCTGTTCACACGTCCAAAAAATTTAGGCAAAATTCTATTTCAGTTATTTCCATCTAATTTTAAAAGTATTTGTACAAATTGCACCAATATTTGAAATTATAATCTCACCAAGGTCCAGACTGAAATGTACCAAGTTTCACAGTTCTATACTAAAAGATGACCAAGTTTTATGCCTCCAAATGTTTAGGAATTTAACAAATTAATTTTTCAGTTATATAAACTGCAGAATTTTAAGCCTCTATAATCTTTAAAACTTGAAAACTCAGTATCACCAATTTTTCTAGGTTCATTGACCCTAAATGTTAGGTTTTGGAGTCACCACCATCATGGCCCAGCAGCAGACTGTGGTGCTGCCATACTGATGACCCGGGATGTGAATCAAGCCCAGGAAGTCATGTCTGGAGACAGGTTATGGCTGAGACAGCTGCTGCTCAGCAATGCATCTTGGTCTGGGAGGGTTGGTGACATGTTCTACCAATAGAATGACCCTTTCAGCTGGGTCATGGAGCTTGAGGTCAAGGAGCTTGCTCTTGCCACAGCAGAAGTTGGGGCTGTATGAGGCTGACAGAGGCACTGCCCCCACCAAGGGAGGTGGAAGTGAAAATAATGTGAAAGAAAAATCCTGTAGCCAGCTTAATGATGGCTGGGATCTGCCTTATCAATGTATATCCTGTGAACAGAAAGTATTTCAGAGAGACTAACTGATGGGCAGGAGAAAAATAAATATGAAAAAGAAAGTGTCTGTATGTGTCAACTCTGCAATCTGTTGCTCAGTGCCTGGTCAAATTATAAGCAGCCAAAGATTCCAAAATAACATCTGGAATAAAAGATGAGTTTCATGAGCTTTCATGAAACTGTTGAATGCTGTTATACTTTCTGGAAGCAATGGCTATATATGTTTCCCAGTTGAACTCTTCGGTTACCATTACACAGGAAGGTAAAGACTGGGTATAGAGGCCATAAGGTAGTAGTCATAGGAGGCTCCATAGTAAAGGTATAGTAGTGCCAAGTGTCAGGTCACTGTCTTGAGTGACGAACCACAATGAATAGTCATGGACATCACAGTGCACTAGCCTATCTTCTTGCAGTATGCTAGCTAACCACTACAGCTCACTGACTTAATGACTTGTGGTAGCACATGCATGTGCAGTATTAACTCTGTACAATGCCACCTGCTGAGTCTTTAACAACCCTGAAGATAACAAAGTATATTTTCACTATTTGAAAACAGTGGCACCAAGTAATGTCAAAGCCTTACAGCTAGTTGTGACTTAAGAAGCTATTGTGTCATAAGTATCTGGATATCTTTATTCATGATAGAGCTTCATGCTGGGAATTAGGGTTGTGTATTGGACGAATATTATTTTCTGTATACCACGAATAATGGGCTACTTGAGTATTCGGACCTGGATACCGAATAGCCCACTACTCGAGCAGTATTCGGTTAGGGAATTGTTTAAAAATTACAAAAAAAAGCCTTTTCTGGCTTTTTCCCCCTCCTGGCCAACATTTAAAACAAATATATTATTCCCTGGTGTCTAGTTGTCCCACCTCATGGGCCGCCGCTCACCAGCCCAAAATGAAGAATTCTCCCCCAACGCCAAGATTTACACCCATTTCCCTCTTCTCCAAATTATAAAAATAAAAATTATCCTTAGTATCTAGTGGACTCCTTACCCCCCCAACCCCGTCCTATAGTGCCCACCTACTACCCCAACTACCCCGAGTGGGCCACTGGTACAACTCTCCACTCACCTGCATAGCCAGCAGCCCAACTGAGCTTGCAAGAAACAAGCGTGTGCCAGTACAAGCATGCACTCTTTCATTGGATTCAGCCCAGCTTTCTCGGCTAGTAGTACCACTACCAAGGGGCTAGATGGAAGAGGGGTGGCTCTGGTCTCTGGCGGAGGCAGGATGGGGAATGGCATTATTGACCCTACTAGGTCCACAATACCATTCCGCCCATCCACCCCAACTGGTGACCGAAGCAGCCCCCTTTCCTTCTAGCCCACTGGTAGTAGTACTGTACTAGTGTGACCAAGAGAGCTGGGCTGAATCTGGTGAGTGAATACATGCTTATACTGATGTGCTCATTCATTGCAAGCTCAGTTGGGCTGCTGGCTGTGAAAGTGGTGAGAGGCTTTGCCAGTGGCCTGCTCGGGAAGTAGTGAGGGGATTGGTGGCACTGTCTGACAGGGTGGGGGGTCCACTAGTCACCAGGGACATTTTTATTTTTATACATTGGAGATGAAGAAATGGGTGTATATCTTGGTGGGGAGGGGATTATTCATTTGGGCCAGTGATTGGCTGGGGAGGATGGGACACTAGACAGCAGAAATGATATATTTGTGTTAAATGTTGGCCAGGAGGAAAGAAAGGCTTTACTATTATTTCAAACAATCCCCATCTAACCTGAGAATAATGAATAACAAATATTTTGGCACCAAATATAGAATATTTGGCGAAATATTTGGTAAAAGGCATTACAAAGCCCTACTTCGCATCACTGTTGCAGGAGTATTGGAGGTGCATTTCAGGATCATGGTGCAAGTGCTGGCAAGGTGATTCAGTGGTTATAAATGCCTTTGGAAAGTAAAATTCCATAAGTTGAATTCTGGCATTGCCTATTATGCGTCCATGAATATTTGAGTAAATTTTGCCAATTAGTAATTTCTAAGGTATCCACAATAAAGTTTGACCCACTAAATCACATTTACCCATCTAAATTAGATTCCAGGACATACATGCTTTGGTTTGCATATCAAATCTGGAGTGTATGCCTGCGATAGCAGTGGAGCTTTAAAGTTCCATATATTTTGAAAATGTTGATACAATTTAACAAATAATTAAAATGTGAAATATTGAACTGTAACTTACAAGTTATGTAACCAAATATTCCTCTCTTTAGCAATTCCTAAGACTGTTCCAAAAAACTATGCATATAAATTTTCTATTATCTAGCTTCAAAAGTGGCTACGTTTTTAAACATCAAAATGTTTTCCAAAAATTTTACATGAATAATAAACTGCCAAACTGTGAGACCCTCTATGTTCCCCCCTCTTTAAAATGCCATGCAACTTGGCATTCATTTAGAGCATTTTCCAATCAGTAAGAATGCCACATTTCAGATACCTAGCTGTAACACTGATCGAGTTATGACCAATTAAAGAATGTTGGAGAATTCCACAAAATCCCAGAATTTCATGAAAATTCCAAAAAAAATCATAATTTACTAATTTTGACCACCACTGAGCATGGCCCTTCCCTTTCATTTTTAATGCTTGGGCACTGTGCTTTAACTCAGTACACCATGTTCCCAGCCCATCACCATCAACAGTACTCATGACTTCACTTTACAAAATTAGCAGACACCCTGCAAGCCACAAGGATAGAGATTAGTAATCATCCTTGTTTACTGCACGTGGTGCATTCCAGGATTGCTAAAGGCAGTGCTACCAATGTGAGACGCGTTTCAGTGTTACAGAATTATTATTACAGCTCTACAAACTTATGGCATTGCAATGCAGTATGCAGAATACCCTGATCGATACAGCAATTATAGAAGCTGTAAAAAAATAATTCCTCCTTTCAAAGTAAACACTATAAAGTACAGAGACTGACACAATTAATAACAAGCATTTGTCAATGCCAAATGTTGTCTCGCTGGCATTGGCATTGGTAGTGCCAGAGGTAGAGACACATGATAGGAATGGCAGGGAAGTATTGAAGTGATGCGAACCCCACCCTCACCCTGTAGAGAGTGACAGGAATTGGGGTGTGTGTTTGGGTCATCAGCTATAACACTCATGCCATTATACCTCACCCTACCCTGTAGATACTGGCAAGTGTTGTGGTGTGCTTTGGGGTCTTTGGGCATTATACATACCACATTCCATAAGGAAATACACTGAGGTGGGTGCAGTATAGGAGAATGGGATGAACTGTGTAGCCGAACAGTGCGAGGCACACCACGATGCCTGTCACTGGCAGCAGGGTGGGGGTGGGGGTGGAATGGTGTGAGCATTACAGCTGATGATCCCAAGTCACACCACTGACACCTGTCAGTCAGTACAGGGTGGGGTGCTACAGTTGGAAACCCTTACACCGTAGGCATGTGTTGGTATTTTCTCTCCAAATTTGCAACATGGGCTGTTTGTGAGCCCACCTCATGAAAAGTGGCACAATCAGTTTGTTAGCTGATAGGTGGTTTTGCAGAGTGGCTATGCCATTTAGCGACACAGGGATGAAAACCCATTTTGGGCAGGATATGGAAAATGACAACTGTATTGTTCATATGGAGGCATAAAAAATGGCAACATTGAAAATCTGGTGTGAAAATATGAAAAATTGGTGAAGTCATGAGCATGCATAGAAACTGTGCAACACACGTCTGTAACCCAATTCTTTTTGGGAGTTTGTTAGCCACATTTTTAACATAGGCATTTTGGGACCTCCCCTCATGAACAGTGGTGCTCTGATTTTGTTAATCTGTCCCAAAAGTTGATTTCCCACAGCGACCATGCCATTGTGTGCCACAGGTGTGGAAACACATTTTGGGCAGGATGTGAGAAATGACAGCTATACCATTCATAAGGAGGTGTGAAAAAATGCCAGTGTTGAAAATCTGGCATGGAAATATTGCAAATTTGCAAAGTTACAAGGGTGCATGGAAACTGTGCAATGCACGTTTGTAACACAGTCATTTTATAGACTTTCAGCACCAAATTTTCAGCATAGGCATTTTAGGACATCTGCTCATGAACAGTGTCACCGTCATTTCATCAAACTGTCCCAAAAACTGATTTTGCACAGAGACCATGCTATTCTGCATAGGACGTGTGAAAACACATTTCGGCCAGGATATGTAAAATGACAGCTGTAGTGTTCATCAGGAGGTGCGTAAAAATGCCAATTTTGAAAATCTGGAGTGAAAATATTACAAATTCATGAAGTTACGAGCGTGCGTGGAAACAGTGCAATGCACGCTCGTAAAACAGCCATTGTTTGGATTTTTTCAGCAAATTTGCAACATAGGCTTTTAGAGAGCCCCCCTCATGAACAGTGGCACTTTCGTTCCATTACTAGGACCCCAAAATGTGATTCCTGTGCAGTGACTGCAAAATCACCTTTTGGGACTGAATAACACCATGAAAGTGACAGAACTCATGAGGAGAGGTCCCTATAAACCCAAATTGAAAAAATGCCCGAGATATGCACCAAAGTTGAAAAAAACCTATTTATGCCATTATACAGCTTACTGGCATTTCTTCAGTTTGTGGTCGGCTTTGAAGAGTGCAGATGTGTTCCCAGTCCATTGAAGATTGTCGTGCCGGACTCCGGAGGTAAGTATAGGGGGTGAGGGGTGTGGGAGGCAGGGTATGCAGAGGTGGGCGTGGGTTGTGGGATGGAGGGCAGGAAGATGGCAGGGACCGTTCTTTTCACAGGGTTTAAAAGAAAAAAACAAATTGCAGGACTTTTTTTGCAGGGTATTTGGCGCACTGTGGTGGGCTCCCAGTGTGCCACCTAGAGGTATTTTTAGAGTTCTGTGGCTGGCGAGTTGGGTGCCCCATTGACTGTACATGCTGGAGACATGAGCTGAGGATTGGGCACCCCTCAGCACGTAACTAAAAGTGGGGGGGGCATTATGCCAACAGGGAGTGGGCTCTCCCATCAGCACAAGCAATGGGGTTGGGAGATAAATGCCGATGGAGATTGGGCCCCCCTTCGGCAGAGAAAAACTGTTGGGGGGCCACATGATGCCGAGGGGTATTGGGCACTCCCTCAGCACACATTTTAAATGGGAGGGTTTTCAGTATGCTGACGGGGAGTGGGCTCCCCCGTCGGCATTGTGACAGGGGGTTGCCTTCACGTCGGGAGGCATGTTGTGGTCACGCTGCAAGACAGCTTCACTCTCATTGCAGTGGACCTTTTCTTTGTTCTGGTGGCCACATTAGGGATGCTTAAGATCAGTGCCTGATGCTGGCTGATTGGGGAATGAGGGACGCACCTTCTGATGTGTGCCCTGCATTCGCCCAACAGTGACCACGCCTCCAAATCTGCTACTACCGCAATATGTTGGCTGTGCATGCGCGAGCCAACATAAAAACAATAATTGCCACTCTTTCCTTGCAGATATAAAAGGGAAAAATATATATTTACACTTTCTCTGCTAGAAGATTGAACAAGACTGCAGTTCTATAGGTCTGACTGCTCCAGCAGCTCTCTCTGGAATACACGAAGATAGCTGACCAATACTGAAGCATACCCATCCCAAAATACAAAGGATTCATGGAAAACATCTCCCACTGCCCTGTAAAAAGGCACTTGTCTTCAAGATTGTGCTTATTGTATATAGAAATGTTGCATACTTTTGTAAGTGCACATTTTGGGAAAGTTATAAATATTTGCACAGTTTCATTCATGTTGTGCCAGAACCTACATGGTTAGTACGAAATGGCTCCAATATCAAATGGTAACGTCTAGGTGAGTCATGTGACCTGCAACACCATTCAATTTGCACAACCTGGGCAAAAATTTGAATTACTTCATAAAACAAATGTATTGCTATATAGAAATTGAGCTTTTGGATATAATACTGTATAGCCGTTCGATGAAATTGTGCCAAAACCTGTTAAATGGTGTATTTTCACAAAACCGTGTATGCAACGGATTTGCACAATTTCAGCCACCACTTACTAGGAATTTTGCAGGACAGGATACCTTTTTTACAGACTGTCCTCCTGCCCTAGTCAAGATCACCCCTCCATCTACTCCTCATCCATTATTGATAAATGAGAACTTGCTTCACTTGTGTAGTCTGTTTTGGGGCATCATGTGATGATGATAATATACATTGGGTGAGTGTGTTTTCTCCAGATGGCAATGCACAGATTATAGCGAATTTAGATTTACTGATGTACTTACAGATGAAATGAAATTATTACTGGCTGCCTAGGACTTAGCTACTCAGTCCTCCAACCACAACAGGCAGGTTTTTTTCCAGGAGTGAGCATAGGTTTTTACAGTTAGAGAAAATGAAAAGTTAAAGTGGTTTTGTGTCATGTATTATTGCATACCTTGTACTCTTTCATTCAGGATAGATGCTAAATTCCCTCCAAAGCTCAGGCATTCATTTCTGGCAGCAAACCAGCCATCCTGTTCTTCTGAATTGTTTCCAAAAATTCTATAACACTGGAAAACAAAAAAAAATAATAAAACATTTTAGCCATCTATTTCAAAATCCAGTCATTGGGTGCTCCTCCACCATTATTATCAGAACATATCCTAGCTCTACAGATCATGGTACAGTGCAACCCTCTCACAATGGCTGCATAAAGTAAGGGAAACTATAGAAAAAAAAATATACTGAAACCCTGCAGTTTTCATTTCTTCCAGTTCATTTTAATCAAGGGTTTCCTGGTGTCAGCGTGGCTCAATTGGTAGCACATCCACCTCTGGACCAGAAGGTTGTGGGTTCTTGACCCACACTGGGATTGGACTTGCACCTAAAAATCGCTGGCATCCGAGTGCAGTATTGGGGGGTGCTGTACTGCTGGGGTGTGTTGTCCTTTGGATGAGGTGTTAAACCGAGGTCCCTTCTGCCAGTCCAGGTGGAAGTAAAAGAACCCAGGGCACTCTTCGCAAAGAGTAGGCAACATTCCTGGTGTCCTGGCCAACATTCCCCCTTCCCATAAACCGGTTCATGCAATTATCCAGGCTGTGTGTGGGTGATGATGTGCAATATGGCCGCCACCACACATTTAGTCAGTTCACTACCAGTCTAGCATTGCTTGTAAAACGCTTTGGATGTATGAAAAGCGCTATATAAATGCTGATTCTTCTTCTTCTTCCTGTTAGTGTTGGGTACTCTCTCTCAATAAAGATTAAGGGCCTGGTTTTAGAAGGGCTGTAGACTGCTGGAAGGGACTTGTGTATGAGAGCTGGATGCAAGAGGTGACTTAAAGTAATTATTGCAGCAATCACAGTTTTGCAAGGGAGCCTACAGCAAACTGAAATGCAAGTCCCTTGTGCCAAAGGCAACCAGTTAGACCAGCTCCCCCTTGGTCTAAGTTTGTGTCACTGGGGAAACCATTGTATGTGGCTTGCCCCAAAGCTTTGGCACAAGCTGCTGTAAATTGCGAAAAATGTCACAACTGCACCAAACATTATAAAGTTGGGTGCATTTCCAGCAGATGTGCTTGGTGCAGTGGCGCTAATCATCGTGTTTGTGCAGGGCTTACTACAAGCCCTGAGTTGACTTTTTAAAATTGGGCACTAAATCTCTAAGGGGCTAGGAGATATAAAGAACTGGGGATAATATTTTGGAAAGCTGGACAGATGCAAAAAAACAGAAATAAATAAGGCCAACTTGACTGATAGAGCCTTGATGGGGGCCCTCTGCTCTGGGGTTTGTGTAGCTACAGTATGTACTAGTATAAGGTAAATAGGAATGAGGCCTCTACAGGATTCATAAATGATAGTGGCCTTCATATTAAGAGCCAGCCATTAGCACCATTCACTGAGTAAAGCAATGCATGAGATTGTACATAGACAGCCTGAGGAACATTTTTGAACAGGCAGCATGCTATGACCAGTGCATGCTGTCTGTTTAAATATGGGAGCTATAATTGCACAGTGCACAATGACTATGCACTGGGCCAGCATAGTACCACACAAGAACATTGCTCACAGAATCAAAGGGAGATAATGCATTCCAAACGGGATAGTGTCCTTGCCCCCGTGAGCCATTTTCAACTGATAACATGCTTATAAGCATATATGGCATACACAGTGTGAAAGGTCCATCTGCATGACTGCATGGAAACATTGTACAGAGCTGGACCACTCCCCCTGGATTGATCTCTCAGTTTTTTGTTTAGTCCCTATCTCTGGCTGACAAATGCCACCCCCGTGGTCACTAGTGTGATCCCCCTGGCATGCCAGGAGATCTAACCTCACAATCTAGTGGACCCCCCAAACTCCCAATCACAGATCTAATCCCCTGGCACTACAAGGAGCTATATCCATGGTAGTCTACTGTACCTCCCCACAATCTCAGTCACATGTACCCTCCTGCAGGTGGCACCCCACTCATAATCCCTGACAAGACCTGCCATAAGACTTCTCCAGGAGATGGCAACTGGCACAGCCCCTCAGCACTTCAGCTCAGCTGGCTGCCACCTGAATGACAGGGAGCAAGTGCACACCTACAGTAGAGAAATCTGTGATTGAGATTGAGGGAGGGCTTCTACACAGCCAAAGATAAATCTCACAAAGTGCCAGAGGTATCAACCTGTGATTAGAACAGGGCCATTACACAACCAGGGATCATTATGGTATGTTATTATTTTATCAGACTTGTGACAAGGGGAAGGGGCTCTACTAGACTGCCAGGGACAGAGTACCTGATGTGCAAGTAGGATTGGACTAGTGATTGAGGTGAGGGCCAATGAGCACCACTGTGCACTCTGATAATGGTAGTTTTTTTTTTAAATAAACAACACTGCAACATCAGCTGTTTAGCACTTTCAAAACTGTTGTACACACCGCTGCACCATGTATGCATGGGGGATTTCTCATTTGCATGGGCACACGAGTGTATGCTACATGTGCACACCATCAGTTTAGTACAGCACACCAGGGGCCACTTAATATGGCCCCCACCACATTCAATCATGCTAATCCTGGTTAGCATGTTGCTGCATGTTTAAAGATGCACTAACCTTCTGAAAACGGGGTTCAGTGACTGTTAGTATCTCAGTGTCAGTACATACTGATTTAGAGTCTGATCCACAAAAGTTGCCTAGATATGTGAAAAATCTACATACAGTATAAGGGCCAAAATGGTCAACACCACTAAACAATTACACACATATCACAAGATCCATAATGATGGGGTGCTGGAATGACATGTGTGCATGGTGGGACAGTGTGGTATGGAGAGAGAAGGGACCATATCTGCAGATAGACTGGTACACTCACAGAATGCCTCTTGACTGCACCATACAAGAAGCTGGAATACACCACATGAAGCAATGTGGATATGATAGTGGTGGGTTACCCTGTAGCATGGTAGTTGTGTGGAACAGTGTGACCTTTGCTAGCTGCTGCACAAACAGCCAAAGACATCAAACATCAGCACAGAGGAGACAGCAGTAATTATCATTACTCCCTGCCCTTCTACCCTCACCAAACAAAACACCATAAATCTAAGCTGCCTGTTAAACCCAGCATGCCACAGGACACACACGTGTGACACAAATAGACCAATGGTACCTAACCCTTTAGGGACTATAAATAAACTATGTTAGCACCTACCAGCTACATGAAGGAGACCCTACTGGTTATGTGCCCTGAGGTGTGGTTGATGGACCAGCATAGGCTATGTCTGGCTAAGACTGTGAACAGGAGCTGCACCACGTGCACAGTGAGTTTGCTGCCATGTGGAATGAAGTAGCTGCTGGATGCCATCAGCAAACAGATTGGCACTCAGTGTAAAAGCCAGGCTTGGGGCTGTATTTATGGAGATAGGTGCTGTATGTATAGACCAGGGTTTCTACATGGAGATTGGTGCAACCAGACATTTTTTTTTTCATTCAATATTTATCCTCCTGTAGCCAAGACAGACTGGGCTCCCCTTCAGCACTGCAACTGACCTCAACATCCTACATTTCCTGGAAATACTAACAGCCCATATACCTCCATGTATTTTCTCCCATGGTGGAGTCAGAAGGGGGAGGGCCACCCCCCCACTTCCAACACCAAAGCACACACATCTAGTCTTTGGCTTCAGGGTCTGGCAATATGACAGGTGGAGGGCGGCAGGCAGGCATCATTCTGCCCTGTCCTGCCACTTTTTCCCTCTGTTAGTTGAAGTCCCATTCCCACACTGGGGCTCACTCGTAGGTGCACATGTGGAGGCATGTGCATGCTGCAAAGTCCCGCAGCACCTCCCTTCATTTGCCCACCTCTACCTGCACTGCCACCTGGCCTCCACAGGGTGGCAGTCATTTGGCAGAGCATGCATCCCCTCCCCGTGAGAGGACAGCAGCCCATTGGACGTTTGATACTGTCCCACTTCAGCCAACCCCCAGCAACTAGTGCTCATTCCTGAACATGGCTTACTGGTGTGGTGATAGGATAAGGTGCTTACAGTGCCGGCTACCTATGAGACAGGTTGTGTAACTGGGCTATAACAGGCTGCATGCTGGAATGAAGCCTTGTAGCCAATTAACAAGTTGTGATGGCCAGCCAAGATTCCAAGCCAGATTCATCAGGGGCACTGTGCTCAACAAATAGGCCTATGGGCACACCTCCTGATGAATAGGAGAAGATACAGTATCTATACAAACATACATGACAAAGAGCACCCTGACAGAATCAAAGACCACAGAACATAAACCTCATCTTGGAACACAGAGTACCAAAACTCCATTTGGGTGATGGTACAGTTCATGGCTCCATATATTTCCCTAAGAGTTGTCATCACTTTGATAGGAGCCTGCCAGAAATTCACCCCCCACTTGCATGCATTCTCGCACTGTCCATATGGTACTGTGTCTCTGTACAGGGAACACCTCATGTACAGTATGTGTATTCAAGTCACTTTGTTCCATCTCCACTTTGCATGGTCCACTACACAATGCTATAGTCCCATGAACAATGGCACACTCACCACCCCACTAAGTGAAGTATTTTTTCACCACTGATGTCCTGCAAGCCATCTCACCTCTATACCCAGCAGCCTCCAGTGTATGATACAGTGGAACATGACACCTTGATATCCCTGGATACAAAATCATCAGCAGACACAACACCATCCTCAAGTTTCTGTTCATAGCTATGTTGTGCAGCAAGCATCACTTTGGAAAGATCATCCAGCAGCCAATGGTAGGGTGCCCCTAGTCTTATGTATGATCTTACAGTAAAGTGTATTTTCAACATGCCAAACTTATGACTAATGATGCATCTGGTCCATCTCTGAGCAGTTTTGTGCACTCACTGTCCAGCAGTCTGTGGTGACAGGCATTTAGTCAGAAAGAAGCCTTCAGTGGATAACATCTGTCATCTGCATGGGACAGACATAGTGACCATGGGTACACGTTGCAGACATGTTGAAACATGTCATGTCTGAGATTTGTGTGCCTACCAATCAGCCATCTCTGTTATTGTTGCAGGGAATGCAGATGTGGACAAGCTGTGACCTGTCCAGTATACACAGTAGGCACAGTGTGAGCCTGGCAATATGGCACACACCCGTGTAATGAGCTGCGTGGCATCACATATCATGTGCATGTTCATGCTGTGGAGTGGCTTCTTATTATCATATGCATCTACATGCTCTGGGGGTTCCACAGAGCCATATGTATACAGTTAATAGTGCCAATGATTCTGAACATACTCAACCCCTCAAATAACATGGTTTTTGATGATCTTCATTTCTGCATTTGACATGGAGAATGTGATATAATCATGCATGCACAACATCAGCACTTCAGTTAATTGTCACAGGCAGCTGGATTCTGGTGACATCTCCCAATATGTACTGCAATGACTCCATATCACAGTATGGTGATGATGTGAGTGCACAGGTATGCACATCCAGGGCATAGTTCTATCAGGTCCAGGTTGTCAGTTGTAGTGCCAGTAGTATGAACACCTCCTTGACGGTGGCACAGTCAAAACAAAACTGCCCAATGGATCACAGTTTGGCTAGCTTGGAGGGATCCAGTCTGGGCACCTACACATGTGGACACTGCTGCCAGCATCTCTTCTCTTCCAGCCCCAGTTCTAACTTTGCAATGAATGTTATGAGGAATCATGTATGCTGCTCTGTGTGTGCCTGTGATAAATTAACCTGTAATCCAAAAGGGTGGGGGGTTTACAAAAGTGATAACTAGGTTTGTGCAGAATGTTTTCAAAAACTAGCTGAGGCGGCGACCAGCTGGGTTAGCCAAGCTCCAGACAAATCTGTAACCAAGTATCCTTAAGAAGACTGCCGTGGCAATACAGGAATAATATAAACCACACTGGTTTGTCTGATTCAAAAAAGGTTTATTGCATGAGTACTGGCTGGCAGCACTTCCACTACACACAGTCAAATGTTTTTGAACACACTTGTGCTCCTTCCCAAGGCATGAAGTGGAGGCTGTTACTAGTTCATTATTTAGAGGCAAACTATTAAAGGTACATACACCAGTTATTTCATTAACATTTAAGCTTAATGTTAAAACAAACATCCTCCTTATTATCGTAAAGCTAACACTATAAAAAGTATATGAATGTTAAAATCCACTATATATCCTATTATTAAATATGTACAAACACAATACTTGATGATCCATAGGGAAACAATCGGGATGTGGTGGGGAGACAAATCAAATCAGATTTGAAAGGCGCATGCCTGTGGTTATATGGGGGAAGAGTTCCTTCCCCATACCCTACTTAAATCAGCAGGCAAACCACAGCTCTGCTTAGAGTGAATAGCACTCACTAGTTGGTGGTTCCTGTGTGCGGCTGCTCTTCTTCTTGTCCTGCCTGATCCCCCCCCCACCCCTTATTTTGTCTGCCTTGCTTGTTTTTTTCTCTCGTGGTGTTGGCTTCATATTTCTTTTTTTTGGCGGGGGGGTTGTTTCTGCTTCGTTATCCTGCCTGTTATGTATTCAGCCATGCCATGTTATCCCTTCTCCGTGCTGCCACCTCTCGTTGCTGCATTTGTAGGCTGGGGCTTCTTTGCTTGCTCTACCAGATCAAGACCTTTGCTTACCTGCTATTTGCCATGTAGTGGAACTGCTATGGACTCGACCCTAACTTTACCATTGCCTCTAAAGTAGCTACATCTCCACTGGTGATTCATCTACTGCACTGCACATTCAATGCTTCCCAGCTACCACTGATCTGGGCTCCTGCACGCTGCTGTATCGCAGCTCCTGAATCACCCTTTCTGCAGCACTTCCAGAGCCATCCGCTTGACCCTCCTACACTTGCATCTGTGTATCCCCTACCTTTACCAGCCTACCTTTCACCAACAACAGCGATACACAAGATGCACCTTGCAATGCCTGTTCTTCTGAATGGAGGCACCGACTGTCGGTGCACATGGCAAAGCAGTCATGGATTATGGGAACATCCCAGCTCAGAGACATACTCACAGCTTGCCACATTCGTTTGGCTCCTGATAGTGGGCCTAGGTAGTGATATGAACTTTCATTTAGCCTACTTTACTATTTTGCTTGCACCCTGACATGCTCTAGCATTATGGGTAAAATCAGTACACTCATGTGAAACAAGGTGATTTGAGTGCTAAGCTCATAGCTCTATTCAGCATTTATTACAGTCAAGGAGTATGCCCTTGCTCTGGTTGAAGTCTGTCCTTAGTTACGGACTCTTATTAAATGTACCTGGGATAACATCACCTGCTATCATGTATTTGGCTGCATTCTGGTACGGCATATTGTTCCTCGTTCTGGGAACTGGATGGCTTGGACTGCATCTCTAATCTCTGGATAACACCCAGCAGTCCTTATTACTTTAGTTCTCAATTATTGCTCTCTGTTCTGTCTACTACTGTTAGCTTTGAGATATGACCTAGTAATTACACTATCTACCTGTACCACATACGAAGGATTACCGCTCCCTACACTGTACGGCAAATACAAGCACACTAGGAGTGAATGCTGGCATCGCCTCTTCTCCTTTCCAAGTTTCGGACTGCCCAGCTACGCATGAGACTACAACATATCAAGCACTATTATGTTGCTCCCTTTATAGCCATCCACTAACTGCTATGGGTCACTCCCTTTCTATCAAGCTTAGATGCATTCCAGCATGTTACGCCTTCAGCCATGCTAATCAAGTTCCGGATGCTGCAACTCTCATCATGCCTGTTTGCACCTCCGTTCGTCCAGGATATCCACCTCAGGTCTTGTGGATTTGCTATTGGACTATGTTGGGGAATTTCCTTCAGTGCTCCTGGATGCTTGCCTTGATGCTTTGCTTCATTTGGATTTATCACTACTCACATATCGGCATAACCTACGTGTGGTCCTGCTGTGCATGCTAACCTTTGTGGTGTCTAGCTGCCACACTCTTCTCATTTTACTGGCTAACCTACATATGGTCCAGCCACGCATGCTAACATTCATGGGGTTTGGCTGGCACTCTACTCACTTTACCGACTGACCTACGTGTGGTCAAGCCGCCAAGCTAGCCTTCGTGGCTTAGCTACCACTCTCCATTCACTTTACTTCTCAGGATTAGATGCACTGCCAGTTATTCCTCGCCTTCAGTCATACTACTCAGATCCTGGACTTTGCAGCCCTCACTTTGTTGCTCACACTTACTTCCATTTATCAAGATAAGCTTCTTCCTTCCATTGGATTTAATTCTGGATTACATCGGATATTCGACTCAATTTCCTCAGATGCTTCTTGCCATAGTGCTTCAACTCCTTCAAACTTACCATTGTTTCATAATGCTGTCCCTATCATAGTTTAAGCTTAAGACTTAACCTACTACAGTTTTTGGATGCTTTACTTCTGGTCGAGTCACCAAATCATCCACCCAGGTCTATTTATTTCATGCTTTGCCATCTTCGATCACCAGGAAATGACAGTCTATAGCACCCTTCTACTGCTTTCATAGTATGCCTCAGTTTATATTTCTACACTACACTACATAGAATTGGCTCAGCAGTATGCTTCCATTAACGCCATTTACAATCTATTCCATACTACTTTGATACTAGTTCTGCATTGCATGCAGTGCGACATTACCATTACTCTATCTACCAGTGCTCTACAACCTGCCTTGCCCCGCAGGGCCAGAGGTTCACCTCATTGCACTTTGAAGACCTGCACCCCTACGGGCTCGGAGGCCCCTTGAACTTATTTTACCTACACCATATTCTCCTGATTCTATGACCTGCCTTGCCCTTTGGGCCTGGGGGTTTAACTACTTTCACTCTACACCTGCCTCGCCCAGCTCAGTGCCTGGAGGTTCACATATTCTACTTACGCTTTGTCGCTGTGTCTGCCAACCTTGAAGCTCTTTTACTATGGACTCACATCTGAATTTGTTTTAGTCATTCGTCATCTATTCTTTGGATGCTTTTGCCTTGCCGCTTCAGTCATATGAATTACTACTACTACACTCATACCAGGATAAGATTTCAATATCATGAATTGTGCTCTGAGGCTTCTTGGAACTTGTGACAACTCTACTTTATTCGATTCAGTCTCTTCAGTTACCACCATTTATGACTCATAAGCTTGACTTTTCAGGAGTCACCAGACTATTCTCACCAAGTCATTTTTAGTCACTGTACCATTCTGGCTTTCAAAACATGGATATCTACATCACTGTGCAACTATTGGGATCATTAGACGAAGCTTTTCGATTCATGTGCTATTACCATTTCCTCATGCTCCTCACCATGTACGTACATAATAGATGCAATATTACTCCTCTGCTTCTACATCTGCACCATACAGATTTAATTACTACTGCTACTGACCTACGTACAGGTCCACTTACTTACACTATTTGCTCATATTACCTGCTTTGCCCTTACAGGGCCTAGAGGTTCATTAAGACTGACTCACCTATTCTACAACCTACTTCACCTTGGGATCTGGAGGTACATCTAACTTATGTCTACCTATCTGCACTAAGATCTATACCTAATTCAGTTATCTACTTCCCACTCTGGATCAGAGGTTCCTACTGCTCCGCCCTCTCCAGATCGTGCAGCATGTGTCAGTTTCTGTGCTTCATCACTATGGCCTTCATTTGCAAAGCTTGCCAAGCGGATACACGAACCAACTGTCCCCTTACTCTAGACATGGACATTTAGCCTTTTGGTTACTGGTTCTCCTCGGAGAAGCCATCCTCACCTGCTGGAGCATTTCACCAATTCAACTTCGACGCTTCGAATTATTAATGACCATGGATTCCATCTACTACCATTCTGCCCTGGACATGGATTCTCAGACTCGGAGTTGCTAGAAGGATACTGCTATGTTCACCAACTGGAATCAATCAATCAATCAACGTCTTTATTTATACTCAGTACTCAGTACTTATTCAGCTTTCTCTTCACTGGATCAGGATCTACAACTTTGGAATTCGAATTAGCCTATAACCTAACATTGTTACTTAGGATTATTCTCCCTTAGTATGCCCAGAAGGACGGGCAAGTCAGTAGTCATGGGTCCTCAGAGGTTTCCCCCAAAGGGGTTTTTTCCTCTTCTGCATGCTACTGGTCACACTTTCTGGAGTTGGAAGGGACAATTGTTTGATATTATTCTTTTTGGGGGTTCTCATGTTACTGGACTAAGTATCCTTTTTTACGGTGGGATACAGAGAAAAACTAAACCAATATCAAGTCATTACACGTTACTCATCAGTTCAAGCATCTAAGCACTTTGCATAGACTATCCAGTTCATTTGTACTATAATCACTGACTTGCACATGATTATGTTCAAGTACCTAAGCACTGATCAGTTCAAACTGCTAGTACCTGGTGAGCACTGTCCTACTTAGTGATCTAGCCTCTGTATCCAAGTACAACCTACATTATTCAGCTACAGTATATAACATAAGCACTGAGCTCTGAACCACATATAATTGAAAGGTGCATGCCTGTGGTTATATGGGGGAAGAGCTCCTCCCCCATACCCTACTTAAATCAGCAGGCAAACCACAGATCTGCTTAGAGTGAGTCACACTCACCCTCCATCCTCTACTGCCACCTCCTCCTTCTCCGGTACTCGTATCCCACCATGGGGGTCTCATACTACTGGACTAAGCATCCTTTTTTATGGTGGGATGCAGAGAAAAGCCAAACCAATATCAAGTCATAACACGTTACTCATCAGTTCAAGCATCTAAGCACTTGGCATAGACTATCCAGTTCACTTGTACTATAATCACTGACTTGTACATGACTATGTTCAAAGTACCTAAGCACTGATCAATTCAATTCAAACTGCGAATACCTGGCGAGCATTGTCCTACTTACTGGTCTGGCCTCTGTATCCAAGCACAACCTACATCATTCAGCTACAGTATGTAACATAAGCACTGAGCTCTGAACCACATATAACAAATGAAAACAATACATCTATTATGTACTATTAATTCATACTAAAATCCATCCTTAAAAACCTGATTATTAAAAATTACATGATCATCCCATAATTCTACATATACATATCCTCAGTTCTATCTTTATTCCTTATGGTCAATTATTCACAAATGTGGGGTCAATTTGAACCCCAGGCCCACCATAGACCCTTATCTAAATTGACACAGACTCTCCCTTTTTAGTAACATCTTATCTATATCCTTGCCCTGGCTGGTCAACTTTATCGATTCCCTGGAACATAAAACTGTGCAGGACCTTTTGCAGCAACATGATTGCCATGTTTTAGTGTATTCAAAAATTTTTAGGAGTACATGTTGGAAATTCTGTTAGCCAGTACTCATACAATTATTTTTTTTTGGATCAGACAAACCAGCATGGTTTATGTTATTCCTGTGTTGTCTTAGCATGATCTTCTTGAGGATGTTTGTGCAGAATGTTGAATTTCTGACTGAATGGAATTTGCCAAAATAGTTGCCAAATTTGACAGAATTGCTTGGTTTCACATTAATACAATGACAACATCATTGTCGACACACCTGACATTGACGGGAAAAATGCTGACCATCATCAGTGTTCCCATTGGGAAGAAGTGTTTTTTTGCAGTGGGCTTTGCCCCCTATCTCTAAACAACAAACTGTGAGTTGGAGTTGGTTTGGGAAGGGGGAGCAACACTGAGAATCGCTGTGTCAGTAGACAGTAGACCACCACAGCGACTAATAGAAACCTGGAGAGATTTGTCACTGTTGTGGTATTCGCTGTCAAAATGTCGATGTGGTGGTGTGCTAGTAAATTGCTCCACAGTGATATTCTGACATTTCGCATGTGAAATGGTTTTCACAGATTTATAATCTGATGTCAGGTTTTGGGTATAAATAAGCAATGGAAAATGATTCCATGGTTTACAGGGAAATTCTTTTTGGAATTCCATGGAATTTAAAATGAAATTCTGAAAAGCATTTCAGAAGGAGGAATTGTCATTCTGCACCAATTATGATGGCTGAATTCTGTGTTATAAGTCTAATTAAGTTTTCATGAGTTAAACTAGCTCACTGCCGTGCCAGTCTGAAATCACTTAGAAATGCCTAGCTTTGCAGCTACACTCATTTCATCATGAACTATGTGCTGACAGCAGTGGCGCCAAAACAAGAACTGTTTTCATCACTGCTATCAATAAAAAGCTAAACTGTTGTGATTAGAGTTATAATCACAGTTATGACTCCACAGCCAGTAATTTCCTGGTGATTGATGACTGACTGGGTGGGTTTGGCACTTGACTGTGCCTTGGGCCACCCTTCCCCCCAGCCAGTTGTTAATCACCAGGAAATGACTGACTGTTCAGTCATTATTGCTTAATTCTGTGATAGCCCTGGTGCTAACATAACACTATGTGTATCCTGCATCTGTCTGATCAATGACTGTCCATATGTGATGATCAGGCCTTAATTCTGGATGCTTTATAGTTATGGGCATAACCAATAGGCAGTAAGTCTTTGTGGGTGGAGTCCATGGCTGTGTTTCTCTTTTGAATGGATCACACATGCTTTGTGCATCAGACAGCAATCATCAATGAGGAAAGTGAAGAAGATGAACCCCAGACAGCCTGAGCTAAGTTAAGCTAATTTACCTGGCACCCTAACCCTCAATGGGTATGTCTGCTTGAGACAAAGATACAGAGGTCAGGAGGGTGGGGGAGCCACTTGGTAAGTAAGCAGTACAATACTACTGGTGTTTGCTCCTATTACACTGTGAATGTACTATTAGGTGCACTGAAAAAACCCTCCTTATGTGGTTGCATGGCTCTGTCCACCCCTTCCATCAACTGGTGATTCTGAGGGTGTGGGCCCATTTGGAGGCCCAGAGAACAACACTGGCATTGCCTATGATTCCACCCTTGATCTTAATATTGAGGACTTACCAGGACAAGATTACCTGTGTGTCATATGGACTGATCTACTTCTGTACCTACCAGGGGACCCACCATTGCTCTGTACAGCTGGACTGGCCATGCCCTGGCCTGATGCCCAAGGAGCCATGTGGGCAGTGCTAGGTTGTGCCACATCCCAATTACCAGGTCATGTAGCATCCATGACTAACAGTGATTTATGTATATGTTTAAATAAATCATATTTTATTACAATCACTGCATCTGTTGGTTACATTTCTATACTTCATACATGTGCTGAGAGACAGGGGTACAGGATTTACATGTGTGCATGGGTTCTCGGTTACAGTTGTTTGGTGGATGTGCCATCACTACTGCAGCCCCAAGGGGAGTTTAGTTTCAGGGTCCAAGATCTACATGTGAGTTTGCATCCACATTCACAGAATGTACAAATGTCCCATCACACCCGCAACACTACTCCAGACTACTAATGCATGGATCACTGCAGAGCATGAATGCATGCATGTTCCATGCTGTGTAATGTGCACTGTGGATATGTGACCTGCTGGGATCCTCGACTTTGCTTTATACTGTAAATGCCTATACACTTTCACAGCACAGTTGCCTTGCTGTCCCAAACCCTTTCAGACTGCCAGCAAGGATGTCAGTTATTGCCATCTGCAAATTTAATTTTTTAAACTAAATGCACTAAAAGAACTGAACTGAACCCAATAGAATTGAATAGAAGAGAACAGATTAGAAAATATTTTCTGTTGCATATTACTCAAAGAAGAAATTGCACTTACCATAATTTTGTTTTCTGTTAGCTCCAACATTGTCAATTGGTGATCATAACAACTGGGTATAGTGCACCCCTACAAGTGGAATGGCACAGCCCAAGCATTAAAATGCTTGGCACATGAGGATTGCAAGCAATAGCAACTCCCAAGGCACTACTGACTTGGCAGTGCCATAGTAGCTACACATTTGCCTATATTATAACCAATTACTTTTATGCAACAATCTTTAGTACTGTAATAAATGCTGTATTATCTTCTTAGCAGACATCGAGAAAGACAATGCTCTCCAATGGACACAAGGTTTAGACAATTCTGTCCTCCCTGCAGGAAAAGGACAGTCAGGTAGCAAAGCACACTCCACACCAGTCACAGATCTGGTGAACTGAGTCTGACCACAGAATGAGGCATAACTGCATAACTTCCAGGCAACACTGCATTCAGTGAGACTTCCTGCAACAAGGAACAAACACCTTAAAAATATAACAAAACCAGTTAACGTGGTCATAGCCTGATTGAAAACCACACACATATATATATATATATATATATATATGTATGAATACAGCACAGCAGAATAGAGAGATGTCTAAAAGGAGTGGATTTTATCACATGGGACATCCCTAGCATACCGGATAAGATTCTCCCACAGGAGTTAGGCTCCTGGGTGGGCCTCACTGACAATGTTGGAGATAACAGAAAAGGAAAGTATGGTATGTATGAAGAAATGTCTTCTTTCTGTAGTGTTCCACATTGTCAATGGGTAATCATAACAAGTGGGTTCTAAGGTGCAGTACCCAGTAGAATATTATCCCATATGCCATGGGCAAGCACGAAGAATTACTTGCGAATCGCTGCCTGCAGCACTTTGCAACCAAAAGCTGTGTCAGCAGAGCTCTGAACATCCAGTTTGTAATGTTTTGTAAACATGTGGATGGAAGACCATGTAGTTCCCTTACATAGCTCTAAAACTGAGGCTTCACCTCTCTCCACCCATGAAGTTGCCATAGCCCTGGTGAAGTGAGCCTTGATGAGAGCTGGAGGCCTCTTCTTTTCTGTAACATAGGCCTTAGTGATGCAGGCCCATACCCACCTAGCTAGGGTGGCTTTAGAGGCTGTTTTACTCTGCTTCGCTGCTGCAAAAAGAACAAACAGAATATCTGACTTTGGGAACTCATTCATCCATTTAAGGTAGATCCAAACTGCCCTTCACAAATCCACCTTGTGCAAAATTCCTTCTCCTTAGGGTGAGAAGATTGCAGACAGAAGAATGGAAATCGTATTTCCTGATTCACATGGAAGGCCATAGGCACCTTGGTATCGAAAGATAGAACCATTCTGAGTACCACCTTGTCATTATGCATAATAAGGTATGGCTTCTTGTTAGACAAGGCCTGCAGTTCACCAACTCTCCTGGCTGAATACATGGCCAGCAAGAAACACACCTCGTAGGACAGCACATCCAGTGGTGTGGATGATAGGGGTTCAAAAGTCTCCTTACAGAGTTCATTCAGAACCAGATTAAGATCCCATGGGGGGACCAGGGATCGGAACACCAGATGATTCCTACTAACTGCGTGTAAAAAACAAATGATCTCTCTATTAGTTCATAGGGAGAAACCCAAGGATGCTCCCAGAGCAGATACTTGGCCTCTCAGCATACAAAATGACAAACCTTTTCCCATGCCTTCCTGTAAAAAATCAAACATCTGTGGAATTGAGGCATTTGAAGGATTAAAATCCTTCTCTCTGGACAATGATGAAAAGGTGGTCCATATCTGAGCCTAAGCTGTGGACATAGAAGTCTTTCTGGCAGCCGTCAAGGTTTCAACTACTTTCCTGGGAAAACCTAATTTTAGGAGCCTCCTCCTTTCAGGAGCCATGCCACGAGCTGCATTACTCCTGGATTTGGGTGGAGAATGGGACCTTGTAACAGAAGGTCTTTTCACACCAAAAGGTGGAATGGTACTTGCTGAGCTAGGTTCACTAGATCGGAGAACCACACTCTTCTAGGCCACTCTGGAGCTATTGGGAGAATGTTTCCTCTTGAGTGTTTTGTTTTTTGTAAGACCTTTGGAAGAAGAGACAGTGGAGGAAAGGTACATGCTCTGCTGAAGGACCACTCTTGAGTCAGAGCATCCCCTGCATCTGCCTGTGGACACCGAAAACAGCTGAAGAACCTTTGGATCTGAGCATTGTGGCTGGATGCAGACAAATCTACCTATGGTTGACCAAACTGGTTGCTCAGGAGTTTGAACAACTCCAGGTTCAACTACCACTCTCTGGGGTGAACATTTTCATGATTTAACCAGTCCATCTGAATGTTCAATTCCCCTGCCAGATGTACTAATGACAGAGAGAGAAGATTCTCCTCTGCCCACCTCAGAAGAATGGGGGCCTCTCAAAACATCTATCAGCTTTTTGTGTTTCCTTGGTTGTTTATGTACACCACTGTGATGGCGTTATCTGACCTCACTTTTACCGTGTTGTTCTTCAGCAGGGTTTGAATTGTAATGAGAGCTAAGTAGACTGCCCGCATCTCCAGAACATTTATGTGAAGGTGCTGTTGCTGTACTGACTACGTTCCTTGAGAGAGAAGTTGGTCCAAGACTGCCCCCCACCCATGCAGACAAGCATCTGTTGTGAGAATTAATTCTGGAGGAAGTTCCAGTGGAACCCCCTTGCTGAGATTCTGCACATTCACCCACCAACTCAGGAAGTGATGAGACTGAGGAGTGAGGGGAATCCTGGACTGATAATTCTCTGATGATGGGTCCCAGGCCATCAGCGAACCCATCTGAAGAGGCCACATATGGAAGTGAGCTAATGGGACTAAGTCTATCGCTGCCACTATGAGGCCTAGAATTTGCAGCAGACTGTGGGCAGAGGCCGATGACTGATTTCTGAGTCAGTGGATCTCCAACCATAAGGTCTCTTTCTGGGAGGGTGACAGAAAAACACTCCCTAGTTTCGTGCTGAAGACTGCCCTCAGATATTCCAGGATCTGAGATGGCTAGAGAGAGCTCTTCTCTCGTGTCACCACCCAGTTATGTGACTCCAGAATCTCCAGAGTCCAGAGCACTGACCTTTTTGTAGAGGCAATATCCGGTGCCTGAATAAGCAGGTCATCCAGATAAGGATAAACATGATGCCCTTCCTGTCAAAGCTGAGCCACCAGGACTATCAACATCTTTAGAAAACTCAAAGGGCCGTTGCAAGGCAAAACAGAAGCACCATGTACTGAAAATGTTGGCCCAGCATCAAGAACCTCAGATACCTCTGGTGGGACTGACAGATGGCGATGTAAAGATAAGCATCCATTACATCTATTGAGGCTGAGAATTCTCTCAGAGAAAGGTCAGGGTTATCAACCTCAGGGACTCCATCTTGAACATTTTGTGGCAGAGGAACTTGTTCAGATGCTTAAGATCCAGAATGGGTCTGAAACCCCCCGACTTCTTGAGAACTATGAAATACAGTAGATCGAATACTTGACCTTGCTCATTTGGTGGGACCGGTACAATGGTCCCAATTTGAATGTGATGTATCATAGTATCTGACACCACCTGGCATTTTGCCACTTGCTTGGAAACTTGGGATGGTAGAATGCATCCCTTTGAGGAAACTGTTAAGAATTCCGTGGCTAGCCCAGGTGAAGGATTTCTAGAACACAGGTGGGCCCATCTTGAGAAGAACTCCTGAAGTCTTCCACCAAGGAAAGGATGGCAGGGATGGGCCCACATACCTTTATTGTGAGGCACCAAGCTTTTGTGCTGGTCCTCCACCATGGCACCTGGCAAAGGCTGCTCTTTTACTGTAACCCTTGCAGCCTGAGTGGTCTCCTCTATTTTTCTGGTTACCAAAGTTCTGAAAGGGATGAAATCCCCCTTGGGACTGCCATCGCATTGACCCCTTTGGGGTGCTGTGGTCTTAAGCTGTTGTTTAGACACTGGGAGGTGGTTCTTCTTGCCCTGGAGATCCTTCAAGATAGAATTCAGGCCGGAACCAAGCAATAAGCCTCCGTGAAAAGGAAGGATAAATGGTTTCCCTTTTGAAGTTTGATCAGCAGACCAATGTCTGAGCCACACGCACCTCATTGCCGAAGCAATGTGATAGGTCAAACGAGCTGACATGCATAAGTTCTCCATTGTACAGTCATCAAGAAAGGTGAAGGCCATGGCCACCAACTGCAAAGTGCTCGCACCTTCCAAATCAGGTGGAACAAAGCTGGCCAGAGTAGTGACCCAGATATTTAAAGCTGCACTGTCAGTCTTTCTCCGTTTTTTTTTTACCCCAACCATAGATAGTTATTTGTGTATCCTTCTGATAATGTTGTTATGCTGTTACCTCTTTCATTGTCATTCTTATCCTTCCTACTCTCATTTTCTTAATTTCAGCACCTTTTGTATTTCCCTCAGGTCCGAAAATAATCTCTCCAGACTATGGCTCAACCCCTTGCGCACTCATGTCATTCTCACACTGTTCGTGCACCTGCCCGCGAAGCACCTTCCACCTTTGCCTGTGCTTGCATTTCCATCTCTTACTCTGCCGATGCTGAAGCACTCACTGCACACCTTGTGTTCCTGCTGTCGGGCAGCATCTAAAATCAACCTTTGCCTCAAGAAGCCAAACCTATGGCTTTCAAATATCCTGCTGGCTAGTCCCTGCCTGTCTTCTCTCTTCTACAGCTGCTTCCTCTCTGAGCTCCTCGACCAACAAAACATCCCTCCGAGATGGAGCGGTGGGTGGGTTAGAGGTTTCTTTTCCTCTTGGATTCCATGACCCTCCCTTTCAGTGAACCTAGCGCTGTCCAGCCACAGACCTGGTCTCAACCCCCATTTGATTGTGCCGACAGGGTGCCCAATCCCCATCGGGCAGAACGGAATCCCCACTCTCCTTGTTGTTTTCCTCGACGGGGTGCCCAATCCCCGCCGGCTACTGTCCCCCTAGACTCCGGTGGCATGCTGGGAGCCCACCCCAGCGTGCCACATGTCCCTGTAACATTTAAAGCATCCTGCGACATTTTCTCAATGCCCTTGTACCTGAAAAAAAGGAAACGGTCCCGCGTAGTCTCCCCGTCCCCCCTCCCACAACCCTCACCCACCCACTGCGCACCCAGCCTCCCCACACCCCCCCTCACCCATACTTACCTCCGGAGCTCATTGCCAGGATCTTTGCTGGACCGGGAACACGTCTGCACTCTTCAAAGATGACCGCGAAATGAGGGAATGCCGGTAAGCTGTATAATGCAATTAATAGGTTTTTTTCAACTTTACTGTATATCTCGGGCATTTTTTGGAATTTTTTCACCAAATTTTCAACATGGGGTTTTTGAGACCCCTCCTCATGAATTCTTGAACTGTCATGGCGTTAATCGGCCCCGAAAGGTGGTTTTGTGGTCACTTTGTGGATTCACCCTTCGGGGATGATTAATAAAAAGAACAGTGCCAGTGTTCATGAGATTGGCTCATAAGAAGCCTATGGTGCAAATTTGGTGTAAAATCCAAAACGATTGTTTTACTTTGAAGCACAGTTGTTACGCACGTCGTAACTTCGTGAATTTGCAATATTTTCATGCCAGATTTGCAACATTGGCATTTTGTTACACCTCCTTGTGACCTGTACAGCTGTCACTTTTGACATCCTGGCCAAAATATGTTTTTGCACTTCCGGTGCTGAATAGCGCGGTTGCTGTGGGAAATCACTGTTCGGGACCAATTAAGAAAATGACAATGATAATGTTCATGAGTAGAGGTCCTAAAATGCCTATGTTGAAAATTTGGAACTGGTATTCCATAAAATGACTGTTACGAGCATGCGCTGTGCAGTTGGCATGCACTCTCGTAAGTTCGCAAATTTATAATATTTTCACTGCAGATTTTCAACATTGCCATTTTCCTAGACCTACTTATGAACAGTACAGCTGTCATTTTTCCCATCCTGGCCAAAATGTGTTTTTGCCCTTCTGGCGCAGAATAGAGGGGTTGCTGTGGGAAATCTCTGTTTGGGACAGATTAAGAAAATGACAATGATACTGTTCATGAGCAGAGGTCCAAAAATTCCTATGTTGAAAATTTGGTGATGATAGCCAATCAATTGACAGTTTTACAAGTGTGCGTTGCACACTTTCCACGCACATTTGTAACTTTGCAGATTTGTAATATTGTCACACCCGATTTTCAACAGTGGCATTTTGCCACACCTCCTCATAAGCAGTACAGCTGTCATTTTTCACATCCTGACCGAAATGTGTTTTCACAGTTCCGGCGCAGAATAACATCGTCACTGTGGGAAACCAGTATTCAGGACAGATTAAGAAAATGACAGTGGCACTTTCCATGAGCAGAGGTCTTAAAATCCCTATGTTGGAAATTTGGTGACGAAACTCCATAACAACTGTGTTACAAGTGTGCATTGAACTGTTTCCACGCACCCTTGTAACTTTGCAAATTTGTAATATTGTCACACCACATTTTCAACACTGGCATTTTTTCACACCTCCTTATGAACACTACAGCTGTCATTTGTCACATCCTGGCTAAATTATGTTTTTGCACTCCTGCTGGAGAATAGCACAGTCACTCTGGGAAATCAGTGTTTGGAACAGATTAAGATCGACGAGTGAGAGGGGCGAGTGACTGAGCTCAACTGAGCTCTGTCGGAACTGCTGCGGATTTGTTTGTGGGCAGACAAAGGCCCCGACACAAGAGGCCAGTACAAAAGGGCAGCCTGCAGCACTGGGAGAAACACAAGGAGAGAGCGACTGAGGGAGGGGGAGTGAGCGAACTCACCGAAGTGCTGTCAGGACTGCTGCGGATTTCTTTGTGGGCACAAAAAGGCGTCAGTGCAGGCAGGGGCCCAGTACAAAAGGCCAGCCTGCAGCGGTGGGAGAAAATGGTATGAGTGAGTGAGTGAGTGAGACGGGGGGACTTAGTGATCTCAACGGAGCTCTATCAGGACTGCTGCGGATTTCTCTGTGGGCAGAAAAATGCTCCAATGCAGGCAGGAGCACCGAACAAAAGGGCAGCTTGCAGCGCCAGGACAAACAGAATGAACGTATGAGAGAGAGGGAGACTGAATGACCTCAACGGAGCTCTGTCGAGAAAGCTGCGGATTTCTTTCTGGACAGACAAAGGTGCCAATCCAGCCAGGAGCCCCATACAAAAGTGCAGTCTGCATTGCCAAGAGAAACCGAACGAGCAAGTGACAGAGTGGTAGTGAGCGAGCTCAATGGAGCTCTGTTGTGACTGCTGCAGATTTCTTTGTGGGCAGAAATAGGTGCCAACAGAGGCAGCAGCCTAGTACAAAAGAGCAGCCTACAGCGCTGGGAGAACCAGAAGGAGTGAGTGAGACAGGGGGAGTGAGCGACCTCGATGGAGTTGTGTCAGGACAGCTGTGGATTTCTTTGTGGGCAGAAAAATCCACCAACACAGGCAGGAGCCCAGTACAAAAGGGCAGCCTGCAGTGGCATGAAAACCAGAATGAGTGAGTGAGCGAGCTCCGCGAATCTCTATTGTAACTACTGTAAGTTTCTTTGTGGGCGTAAGAAGGCAGCAACACAGGCAGGAGCTCAGTAGACATGGGCAGCCTGCAGTGCCAGAATAAACTGAATGAGTGAGTGAAAGAGAAGGGGAGTGAGCTACCTTAACGGAGCTCTGTTGGGACAGCTGCGGATTTCTTTGTGGGCAGAAAAAGGTGCCAACACAGGCAGGAGCCCAGTACAAAAGGGCAGTCTGCAGCACCAGAAGAAACACAATGCAGAAACGGAATGCGTGAGTGACAGAGGGGGATTGAGCGAGCTCAATGGAGCTGTGTCGGGACTCCTTCAGATTTCTTTCTGGCCAGAAAAAGGCATAAATGCAGGCAGGAGCCCAGTACAAAAGGCCAGCATGCAGTACCAGGAGACACAGAACGAGCGACTGAGGGAGGGGGAGTCAGTGAACTCAACGGAGCTCTGTTGGGACTGCTGCAGATTTGTTTGTGGGCAGAAGAAAGCAGTAATGCACGCAGGGGCATAGTACAAAAGGGCACCCTGCAGTGGCATGAAAACCAGAATGAGCGAGTGAGCGAGCTCCGCGAATCTCTATTGTAACTACTGTAAGTTTCTTTGTGGGCGTAAGAAGGCAGCAACACAGGCAGGAGCTCAGTAGACATGGGCAGCCTGCAGTGCCGGAATAAACTGAATGAGTGAGTGAAAGAGAAGGGGAGTGAGTGAGCTCAACAGAGCTTTGTCGGGACTGCTGCAGATTTCTTTGTGGGCAATAAAAGGTGGCAACAGAGGCAGTAGCTTAGTACGAAAGGGCAGCTTGCAGCATTGAGAGAACAAGGAGTGAGTGAGACAGGGGTGAGTGAGCCACCACGACGAGCTAGTGTCGGGACAGCTGTGGATTTCTTTGTGGGCAGAAAAGCCACCAACACAGGCAGAAGCCCAGTACAAAAAAGGGCAGCCTGCAGCACCAGGAAAACAGAATGAGCGAGAGGAGACAGGGGAGGATCTACCTTAACTGAGAGCTCTGTCGGACAGCTGCAGATTTCTTTGTGGGCAGAAAAAGGTGCCAAATACAGGCAGGAACCCAGTACAAAAGGGCAGCCTGCACCCAGGAGAAACACAATGAGTGAGTGGGAGTGAGTGAGCTCAATGGAGCTCTATCATGACTGCTGCAGATTTCTTTTCTGGACAGAAAGAGCGTGCATACAGGCAGGAGTCCAGTACAAAAGGCCAGCTTGCAGCGCCGGCAGAAACGGAACAAGTGAGTGAGAGAGCAGGAGGGAGCAAGCTCAACGGACTTGTGTCAGGACTGCTGTAGATTTCTTTGTGGGCAGAAAAGGCACCAACAGAGGCAGCAGCCTAGTACAAAAGAGCTGCCTACAGCGCTGGGAGAACCAGAAGGAGTGAGTGAGACAGGGGGAGTGCGACCTTGATGGAGCTGTGTGTCGGACAGCTGGGGATTTCTTTTGTGGGCAGAAGGGCCACCAACACAAGCAGGAGCCAGTACAGAAGGCAAGCCTGCAGTGCCAGGGAGACACAGAATCGAGTGACTGAGGAGGGGAAGTCAGTGAACTCAACGGAGCTCTGTTGGGGCTGCTGCGGATTTGTTTGTGGGCAAAAGGCAGTAATGCACGCGAGGGCACAGTACAAAGGCACCTCGCAGTGGCAGAAAGACCAGAATGAGTGAGTGAGTGAGCTCAAGCGGAGCTGTATTGCAAATGCTGCAAGTTTCTTTGTGGGCATAAGAAGGCAGTAACGAGGCAGGAGCCCAGTAGACAAGGGCAGCCTGCAGCTCTGGAAGAAACAGAATGAGTGCGTGAAAGAGAAGAGGAGTGAGCGAGCGCTCAACGGAGTTTTGTCAGGACTGCTGGATTTCTTGGGCAGAAAAAGGCACCAACAAAGGCAGTAGCCTAGTACAAAAGAGCAGCCTACAGTGCTGGGAGAACAAGGCGGGGTGAGTGAGCGACCACGACGGAGCTATGTCGGGACAGCTGTGGATTTCTTTGTGGGCAGAAAAAGCCACCAACACAGGCAGGAGCCCAGTACAAAAGGGCAGCCTGCAGCGCCAGGAAAAACAGAATGAGCAAGTGAGACGGGGGAGTGAGCTGCCTTAAATGAGCTCTGTCAGGACAGCTGCAGATTTCTTTGTGGGCAGAAAAAGGTGCCAACACAGGCAGGAGCCCAGTACAAAAGGGCAGCCTGCAACTCCAGGAGAAACACAATGAGTGAGTGGGGGGGGAGTGAGTGAGCTCAACAGAGCTCTATCATGACTGCTGCAGATTTCTTTCTGGGCAGAAAAAGGCTCAACACAGGTAGGAGCCCAGTACAAGAGGCAGCCTGCAGCGCGGCAGAAATGGAGCAATATGGTGAGAAGGGGAGTAATTAAGCTCAGCAGGACCTGGGTCAGGACTGCTGCAGATTTCTTTGTGGGCAGAAAAGGCACCAACAGAGGCAGCAGCCTAGTACAAAAGAGCCGCCCTACAGTGCTGGGAGAACGGAGAGGAGTGAGTGAGACAAAGGCAGGAACCTTGATGGAGCTGTGTCAGGACAGCTGCAGTTTCTTTATTGGGCAGAAAAAGCTACCAACAGAGGCAGGAGCCCCGTACAAAAGGCCAGCCTGCCACCAGCAGAAACGGAATGAGTGAGTGAGAGATGGGGAGTAAGCAAGCTCAACGGACCTGTATCCAAGACTGCTGCAGATTTGTTCGTGGGCAGAAAAACTCCAGTAATGCTGCGGGGTCACAGTACAAAAGGGCATCCTGTAGTGGCAGGAAAACCAGAATGAGTGAGGACGTGAGCGTGGTGAGTTGTATTGTAACTGCTCAAGTTTCTTTATGGCCATAAGAAGGCAGCAACGCAGGCAGGAGCCCAGTAGACAAGGGAAGCCACAGCGCTGGAAGAAACAGAATGAGTGAGTGAAAGAGAAGGGGAAATGAGAGCTGAATGGAGCTTTGTTGGGACTTGCTGCTGTATTTTGTGGGCAGAAAAAGGCGCCAACAAGAGGCAGCAGCCTGAGTACAAAGAGCAGCCTATTGTGCTGAGCGGGAGAACCAGAAGGAGTGGAGTCAGACAGGGGGAGTGAGCGACTGACGGAGCTAAGGTCAGGACAGCTGTGGATTTCTTTGTGGCAGAAAAGCCACCAACACAGGCAGGAGCCCAGTACAAAAGGGCAGCCTGCACCGCCAGGAGAAACAGAATGAGTGAGTGAGATGGGGAGCAGCCACCTTAACGGAGCTCTGTCGACAGCTGATTTCTTGTGTGGCAGATAAAGATGTCAACATAGGCAGGAGCCCAGTACAAAAGGGCAGCCTGCAACACCAGGAGAAATACAATGAGTGAGTGAGAGGGGAAGTGAGTGAGCTCAATGGAGCTCTATCGTGAGCAGCAGATTTTGTGGGCAGTGAAAGGCAGCAACACAGACAGGATCCCAGTACATAAGACCAGCCTGCAGCACCCGCAGAAACAGAACAAGTGAATGAGAGAGAAGGGAGTGAGCAAACCCATGGACCTGGGTCAGACTGCTGCAGGTTTCTTTTGTGGGCAGAAGAGGCTACCAACAGAGAGCAGGAGCCCAGTACAGAAGGGAAGCCTGCAGCCCAGGAGACACAGAATGAGAGACTGAGGGAGGTGGACAGTGAACTCAATCGAGCTCGGTTGGTACTGCTGAATTTGTTTGTGGGCATCAAAAGGCAGTAATGCATGCAGGGTCACAGTACAAAGGGGCCCTGCAGTGGCAGAGAAACCAGAATGAGCGAGTGAGTGAGCTCCATGATCTGTATTATGGTGCAGCAAGTTTCTTTGTGGGCATAAGAAGGCAGCAAGCGCAGATGCTCCTCTTGGACTTGTTGATTCTCTTGAGGTACTGGACAGTTTCTATCATGTCCCCTCTCCATCCTTTCTCAAGGCTATGCATATTAAGCTCCTAAGTCTCTTTTCATATGTCTTCCAGTGCAGACCCTGCACCATTCAGATTACCCTCCTCTGGTTTGCCTCCTTCTGTTTATGTCTTTGCTGAGATTGGGTCTCCAGAACTGCACACCAGTACTCTAGATGGCTTCTCCGCAGCTGTCTGGCAGAAGGATAACACTTTGTTTTCTACTGGTGATGCCTCCTACATCCCAATATCCCCAGCTCTCCTGTTGCCATCTCACGTGCTTGCCCACATTTTAGTAATCTGATATGACTACCCCTGTGTCCCTTTCATTTTGTTGTTGTTAGTGTCTCACCCCTGACTGTGTACCCCCTCTTCCTGGGTTTCCATTTCCTGCCTAGATGGACGTGGCAGTGCCACATTCGTGAAGCTACTTCCAAACACATTTCATGTGTAACTAGCACCTGATCTCCATATTTGATCTTTCATCCTGGCATTAGCCTCTACTCAGGAGTCTGGCCCTTACTAGACCAGCTTATCCCTGCCTTGTAGACTCCAGATGGTGTTCTCCCACCCTTTGCCCCAAGCGACAGTCTGCCATTCCTTCAGGGTTACAGCAAAGATGCCTTCAGTCCCCACTGAATTGCCGAAGACTCAAACTTTTCTGAGATTAACACACTTAGTGAACAGTGGTCCTGGCTGGTGTGATCTAGCTTTATCTTGGCAACACACCCAGACAACCACCTAAATTCGAGAACTTGTCTCCCATTCTGTACTCACAGACCAGTTCATGCCTTTAGGCATAGAAACAACCCATAAAGCACTCTTTTTCCATGGTAGCTTGTCAGCATTTATCACACAATGTCCTTCTCAAAGGCAGCTGTGTACACATACTAGGACCTTCAAAGGATTGCCCCTTTGATCCACTGAAGTGTCAGTCCTTCTTACTCCCCCTGGAGTGCAAATCAAGGAATCCTGCTGGAGAAAGGTCTCCACCACTTCACTGGCAACTGGAGATGTAATCCAAACTAGACTGAGAAACACTGGGTCCTTTCAGACAGAGCCCCAACTGGCAGACCTCCTACCACTCTGACTTCGAAATTCAGATTAACTGAATGTTCTAAACTTCCTGAGCAGCTTACTCAAAATGTATATGCTGCTGCGAGAGAGTTCTAAATGATGTAATCATCCTCACTCAGGCTAGCTGAGTACACAATGATGTCATTTTGTAAGTAGTCCTCAAATGATTCCTCATCAGCTGCTTTTTCACCTGCCCAACACTAGTACTAATGGGGATTCTAGTAACCCCAGGGACTGATGGTTGACATGGGCAGCCTGCACCAAATGTCTGTTGCAAGCTCTGTAAAAACAGCCCCTGGGAATGCTGCAAGCTAGACCAGTAAAAGTTGGTCTAACTCGCGGCACCTGGTGCACGGGTTGAAACTCCTGATTGCTGGGCAGTGAGAATGGCACAATCCCCATGCACCATATCTTTGGCACACCCAGGGCTTGTGGACATCAGGGGCTTTGAAAATCAAGCCCATGGACTCCAGGGGCCGCCATAGCTGCCAACACTCATAAAATGTAGTTCCCAGTGTAAACCCATCCTACTTATTGCTTGCTACCGAGCCACCTGCCCTCTCCCCATGTGAACTGGCAAAGCATAACTTGCTGCTCGATTGTATTTATACAGCACATATGTGTTCCAGCCATGAACTTCTTATAATGAGTGAAGTCAGTCTAAACTGGCTTACATTAGACAGCTCCTGCTGGCTGCATAGTGTAGTCTCTAACCTTAGTCTGATACAGTTAATCGAGAACCTACAAGAATCAATATGTATAACATAACTTCCACCTCAGTGTTGAATCTAATTTTTACCTTCTAGACCTGACTAAATTGCTCACTGTGGTGTCCTCCCCTACATGGAGGGATCCCAAGTGGTCTCGGATCAAGGGGAAGGTGAACAACACGGTCATACAAAACCACATAATTAAGATCCTGTAAAAAGTCTGGCTATGCAGGTTCAAACTACTCAATGGGGAAGGTTTCCTTAACTCCTATATATAAATGTTACCTGGCCATTCTTTAAACAGCAATTTCCTAGAATTATGCAGCAAACATGCACTTCCATGATGCAAGAAAGGTGGAATGCACACTGAACACTTTCACCTTAAATAAACTACAGAAACAGAAACAATGCTTAGTTTAAAGCAAAATGTCCAACAGTTAAAGGTTTAAGCACCTGAGGAACTCCTGTACCGTGGAGGTAAAAGGCTAAGTCACATTTCCTTTCTGGGAAGTTTGTACATAGCACTGTAACCCAAGAGACTTCTGGAAACAATGAAAAGACTGCAGATCCAGCTCTTGATCTGCTCAACTACTTCTTCAAAATGTGCAGCCACTGACCCAGACGTTACTGACTGACTACTTCCTCATATGTGTGTGGTTCCTCTATGGAGGCACCCGCAGTGAGACCAGTGAGGATGCTGGAACCTCCACAGCGGAGACCCACAGGAGGGTGGAAGGGACCCCACAGGAAGGAAACAACTCCTGGTGGAGGACACCATTGTTAGGAAGGTAGAACTGGGGGAGGAAGGGGAGAGGGAGGTAAGGTGCCTGCCTGGTGCCATGGCTTGGAGGGACAAGGAGCGAATCCTCAGGATTGCCAGAGCAGCTGCACAGGGGAGGGAGATGGATGTCATTGTCCACCTAGGGACAAATGACCTGGCTAAGAAAGGGATTACAGAAGTGCAGGAAGAGTTTGTGGAATTGAGGAGGGGCTTGTAGACAAGTAGCATGCTGCGGGTAACCTTCTGGAGGTGCTGCCCATCTATGGCGAGGAGAGGCTAGGGTGTTCTGCACCAAGGGATTCAATCAGTGGTTGAAAAACTGGTGTGGAGCTCAGGTGATTTGCTTCATTGGTAGTGGGGTTCATTCGAGTGATGCAAGCCTATATTGGCATGATGGGCTGCATCTGTCCAGGAGGGAACCAGATCCTAGGATGATAGGTTTAAATGCTCATTGGCAGCATTTAAACCAGCCAAGGGGTGAGCACTGGAAAGGAGTAGGAAACTTCTAGCCCCTAAACAATCATATGGTAGTGAAGTGCAAACACCTAACATAGAAGTGTTGATAGGAGAAGGGCGAGGTAAATGGAGAAAGTGACAAAGGCAAGAAGAACATGGATGGGGCAAAAGGAGTAAGGCCATCAGAGAATGGAGGCTAGTGCCAATGCCCGTAGTCTGGGCAATAAGCTCCCTGAGCTGGTGGCCTTGATGGAAGAGGGATGCCTGGATATCGTAGCAGTCACAGAAACATGGTACACAGAGAACCATGACTGTGATGTTAAAATACCAGGGTACATAACCTACAGGAGAGACAGGCAGGGGAGAAGAGGGGATGGAGGAATAGCTCTCTATGTAAAGGAAGGGATAAAAGCAACTGAACAAAAGAGTAAACAGGGAGGAGAGGAGGCACTGTGGGTCTGTCTGGAGACTGGAAAGGCATCCTATCCACACAGGGGTTGTGTACAGACTTCATGTCAGGGGAGGAATGGACAAGGATATGATAGAGGCATCTTAGAATGGCAGAGAAAGGAGATACTGTTGATGGGAGACCTGAGTATGCCAGATGTTAACTGGAGCACATTTGCTGCAGCCACATCCAAGAGCAGGGCCATTCTTGATGCCCTACAGGTGGCAGGCCTCAGACAGCCAGTTTCGGAACCCACTCGTGGGGGAGCAATCTTAGACCTCATACTCTCAAATGGGGGCAGTGAGAGAATCTCAGATCTAGAAGTGGGTTGCCATCTGTGAACAAGTGACCATCAAACAGTGTGGTTTACGTTAAACTCAGCTACAGAGTCAAGCCATACAAAAGTGAGGGTACTGGACTTTAGGAGGGCTGACTTTGGCAAGATGGGAGAGTGCCTCAGAAAAGCACTAGCAAACAGGCTAGAAGGATGTTGAGCAACAATGGGAATCATGAAACTCCATCACAGGCAACAAGCCTTTGTGAAGCAACAACAAATCAAAATTAAGAAAAGCTATCCATGTTTCTCAAAAGAGGTGGCTGTGGAATGTCAGAAAAGATAGTATTCCGAAGTACAAGAAAACACAGAAGGAGCAGGACAGAGAGCTACAGTTAAGGCAGTAGGAGTTGAGGGAAGTCAGAATAGCAAAGGGCTAAACTGAGAAAAGATACAACTCAGTTAAGAAGGGGATCAAACTTTATAGGTACATCAGGAACGTAAAAGACAATGGAGGGATAGGAGGCTACTAGAATGAATGTTGTGGGTAGAGGGGACAAGTAGTAGGTTATTGAAGAATATTTCTGCTCAGTATTCACAAAGAGGAGGGGGAGTGCCAATCCACTACAGAAGCACCTTGATAGGGGGTTTATACCAGTCCTTTCACAGAAGAAAGGGTTCGCAAGAATTATTAAAATAAGGAGGACAAAGGGTCCTGATGGACCACCCCGAATTCTAAAAGAATTAAAGGAGGAACTAGTGAACCACTGTACTCTTCAGTAAATCATGGAGGATGGTGGCCTGGGCTGGCGGAGGGTGGATGTGATTCCTCTCAAAGTGGGACCAAGACAGAGGCAGTACAGACTGTCAGTTTGATCTCTGTGGTAGGGTGATGGAGTCACTTGAAGAAAGAATATGAGTACCTAGAGGCCAGTGGGCACAGGACCCAAGGCAGGGGTTCACAGCGAAGGTCATGTCAGACTAATCTAATAGATTGCTTTGACTATGACCAAAGTAGTAGACCAGGAGGGCTGTGGATATGGGACTACCTAGACTTTGTAAGGTATTTGGACACAGTCCCACGTGATACACAGTCAAATTAACCAGCCTGGGAGGGGTCCTGGGTAAAACATTGGCTGTACAACAAGACACAGAAGGTATTGTAAATGGAGTCCATTTTGAAGAAAGAGGTTACTAGTGGGTATCGGAGGGTTCAGTATTGGGTCCAGTCCTTTAATGTCTCTCTCAGTGACACTTCAGAGCGACGAAGAAAAGTAAGCCTTTGCAGATGACAAAGATCTGCAATAGGGTTGATAGCCAAGGAGGCTGAAAGGATGAAAAGGACTCAAGGTTGGAGGAATGGCCGAAGTATGACAGCTAGGATTCAATGCAAAGTGCAAGTAATGCACCTGGGAAGCAAGAACCCGGGAAGAATACAATGGGATGAGGTGTAACAACCACAAAAGGAAAGGACCTGGGGTAACATATCAGATGACCTTATGGTTGGTGGGCAATGAGAAGGCAGGGAGGGTTGGGGTACTGGGATGCTAGGAGAAGCATCAGCAGCAGAAAAACAGGAAGTTGTTATCCTCTGTACATATAGTTGAGACCTCATCTGAGTACTGTCTAGTTCTGAGACCCATCTCTGCAAGGACATAGATAGGATAGAGGCAGTCTAGAGGAGGGCACTAAATGGCAGGGTCTGCAAGAGAAGCCGATGAGGAGAGACTAAAGCAGCATGTATACTTTTTGAGGAAAGAAGGAGAGGGTCACGATAGAAACTTTAAGTACCTTTGGAATCAACAAAGTTCAAGAGGTGCATCTTTCAGAAAAGAGACGCGCAAGAACAAGGGGACAATTAAAGATGGGGGTGTTCAGTGGCAATGAGGATGTATTATTTCACATAGAGGTGGTGGATGTATGGAACTGCCTGAGGAGGTTGTGGGTTCTAAACTGTGAGAATCAGAGAATGGGACAGACATAAGGCACTTTTGGGAGGTAGGAAATAGTTGTTGGTTAACTAGATTCGTGCCTATCCTGTCGGTAGGAAATGGGCAGACTAGAGGCCAAGCTTGTCCTTAGTCAAAGTCTATGTTTCTATATATTGTTTGTATCCATTGTCTTTGTTACTTCAAAATGAAGCAGTCAGGTGGCATGTAAACCTTGATCCCTTCCCGATAATGATGCCTAAAGAGCCAACTGGCTATGACACAGAGGAGTATTCAAATCACATTATTTGTCTATCATAGTTCAATGTTATCGTTATTACTGGCACAAACCCAAACAAAGCTGGTGGTCCGATATCCCTAATAATTTTCATGACTAGTATGCCCATTGTTGTTCAGCCCCGTCATACTGTTTGTCGTCTCACTAATGTTAGTATTCCACTGAGTGAAAGTAGGCCCAGAGATGCCACAATCCACAAAGTAGCACAACAATGTAATTAAGGCACTATTGGTATTTCAGTTCTGTGGTTGTAAGTTTCTGAGGCCTGTCATGTACTCAAACACATACTGTATAGCCACAAATGAGGCTCTTAACTCTACTAGTCCAGCTTAGTCTCGCCTGGCACCACCAAAGAGCTGCAGTACAATATCTAACCTGCAGGGTTGAGGGTTTCTGACAGGTGCTGTGTTCACTGACCTGTCCACGGCCCTCAACTCACTGATCATGTGCAATCCAAAAAAAAAAAACATTGAATGCTTGTCCAAACAGTTTTATAATTAAATGGCTCAAAATCACATCTCAGACAGGCTTGCATCCTTAAAGGGGTAAACTCAAAACCAGAGCTCATTGTTTATAGTTTTGAATAACTGGGGAGTTTGCCCCATAGAGAAACCTGCTAATTTGCCTATAATATTGTAACATATCAGATATCGGGAGGGTATAGGTGAATGAGTCTTTCGCTGATGACTCCAAGATGGGAGCAGTATAGAAGAGGGGAGGTTGGCCTGTAATGGTCCTGACACCCGGAAAGCTGGGCTCACATAAAAATAAATTTAATATCACCAAATGCAAGGTGTTACATCTCATGGAAACCTTAAACACAGGTACCCTTGTAGGGGAGGCACTGAGGCCCCAATAGGGAAAAAGACTATGTCATGGTGGATGTATGTATAATAACTCTGAGCAGTGCAGGAGCTACTACAAGGCAAACAGGATGTTATGCATTATAGGGGGATACTTAGAGCAGGAAGTGATTCGCCAGCTATGGACTGTAAGACCACACCTTGAGTACTGTACGGTACGGGAGACCACACTTGAAGAGGGACATAGCCCTGGGAGGCAGAGGAGGGCAACGATGACGTAGGACTAGATTGACGATGAGAACAGACTTGAGGAGTTCTGCCTGTTTTCATTGGAGGAGTGGAGAGATGGGGACATGATTGAGGTCTCTGCCCTAAGGGACAAAATAGAGTAAACATGGAGGGATTTAGACTAAAGTAGGATGATCACTGAGGGTGGTTTGAAGTTGGAAGGTGGAAGGAGGTGGGAAAGAGGGGAGTCACTGAGAGGGTGGACCTTGAATGCACTGCTCGTTAGCTGGTTAGAGATTCAGTGGAAGGCTTCAAGAGGGTGGGATGACACAGAAAGTGGATGTATCGATGATGGCTGGCCCAGGGGTGGGATGATGATAGGGTTTCTGAACACAAGGGGGGCCCTGCACCCAACTAGGGATCTGAGGTTCAAGACTGGAGACCGTAAGGCCTAATCTGGGCAATTAGTGTGTTATTATAAACTGTGGGTTGTCCAGCTTTAGTCCCCTGCCTGGCACCACCAAAGAGCTGACGAAGGTAATAACAAATAACTAAACTGCCGTGGGTTGAGGGTTTCTGACAGGTGCTGTGTTCACTGACCCGTCCACGACCCTCAACTCACTGGATCATGTAATCCAAAAAAAAAAAAAAAACATTGAATGCTTGGGCTAAACAGTTTCATAATTAAATGGCTCAAAATCACATACTCAGACAGGCTTGCATCCTTTAAAGGGGTAAACTCAAAAACCAGAGCTCATTGTTTTATAGTTTTATAACAACTGGGGAGTGTTTCCTCCCATAGAGAAACCCGGTTATAATTTGCCTATAACATTATAACATATCAGACATCAGGGAGGGTATAGGGTGTGAAATGAGTCTCTTCGCTGATGACTCCAAGATGGGAGCAGTAGTTGAGGGGGAAGAGGGGAGGTTGGCCCTGCAATGGTCCTGGACACCCTGGAAAGCTGGGCTCACACATGGAAAATAAATTTCAATATCACCAAATGCAAGTGTTACATCTTGGTGGAAAACCCTAAACACAGGTACATTCCTGGTAGGGGAGGCACTGAGGCTCAATAGGGAAAAAGATCTAGGGTCATGGTGGATGCATGTATGAATAACTCTGAGCAGTGCAGGAGAGCGACTAGCAAGGCAAACAGATGTTGGGATGTATCATAAGGGGATCACTTAGAGCAGGGAAGTGATTCTGCCGCTGTACAATGGACTGGTAAGACCACACCTTGAGTACTGTGTACAGTACTGGAGACCACACTCTGAAGAGGGGACATAGCTCCTGGGGAGGGTAACAGAGGAGGGCACCATGATACGAGGACTAGGGGATTACCGAGTGAGAACAGACTTGAGAGTTCTGCCTGTTTCATTGGAGGAGTGGAGAGATGGGGACATGATTGAGGTCTTCGGGCACTCAAGGACAAAATAAGAGTAAACATGGAGGATCTTAGACTAAAGCAGGGATAAATCACCAGAGGGCATGGTTTGAAGTTGGAAGGTGGAAGGTGAGGTGGAAAGAGGGGAGGTTTCAACTGAGAGGATGGTGGACCCTGGAATGCACTGCCTGGCTAGCTGGTTCAGAGATTCACAGTGGAAGGCTTCAAGAGAGAGTGGGACAGACACAGAAAGTGGATGTATCAGATGATAGCCGAGCCCAGGGTGGGGATGGATGATAGGGGTTTCTGGAACACACGGGGGCCTCTGCACCCAACTAGGGATCTGAGGTTCAAGCAGACTCGAGACCGAAGGCCTAATCTGCTGGCAATTATGTATTATTATAAACTGTGGTTATAACGGTGAAAAACCGCTGGCTACCTTTCTCAGTCTGCACATGTGCCAGTTGCAATCTTCACTTCTCTGTGCTGGCACCAATAGTGCAAGAGTTCACCACCACCTCGGAGTTGGTGGTAGATCTTTTTGTTTATAAAAAAAATTAATGGAGCTAAAATAAATTGCATACTGGTTGTCAAAAAAAAGTAAACATAGGTTTTACTTACCAGATGCTACAGACCACATTGAAACCTGAATAGTCCTCAGCTCTAGATGTTCTTTATTTTATATATAATTGCAGTGACGAAAACCGATCCCCAACTATTATATAAAAAAGGCATGGTAGGGTAGAAAACTTGAATTTTATACACACTTTCATGTCGGATGCCTTACAAACCCATTGAGCTTCACTCTTGGCGCTAGGTGGGCATCCCACACCTTGGGTGTGTGTAAAATTCTCGTTCCACCACCTACCTTACCATTGACCAATAAGGTTTCCATATTTTCTTGCATTTTATAAATATCTTATTTGGTGTAGGCTAGCTGCTCTGTTCTGTCCACTCTTTGGGTATCCCAGCACAGGGTCCCCAGTTAACTAGCCTCATACTGTTACTTCCAGTAGCCAGTATGAAGTCTGAACTCCAGCCATTAGCTTACCTGACATAAAATGGCTACCCAGGTAAGAATGAGTTCCTGTTCTTCATCCGGATTTTTTCATGCTCGTCTTCATCCTCACTGCCAGGCTCTTCCAGATTCCAATGTCACAGCAGTCACCTTATAAACAGTGCTTCATGATTACTTTAAAAAGACTTCAGACATTCACTGCAATATAGTCATGTCCAAGCGACTGCAATTTAAGACTCTCTTGTGCCAGTCACTTACAGAAACATGTAACTGCTTCTCCCAACACTTCTACTGCTAGAACCTAATGGCTTATCCTCTCTAGCACTGACTATATTGTAGCAGTCTGCTATCACCACACTTAGTCCCCTTCCCCAGTGGTAGCTCTGCCATGACTGATACTTAGCTTCCATCCTCTCAAGCCCCCGCCTCTTCCCATGGTTGCCATTCCCCATGTTGCACTTCTATTCCAACTACCCTTTAGTGGTACAATGGCTCATCCCAATGTGTTCTCTACCCTTGCTCAGTTACTGCCTACGTACCACCTTTCTGTTTCTATCCATGCATCCATGGTTTTGAAAACTTATATATGAATGTTTCCTCTTATGTTGTCTTTTTTAACCTTGTTTTAAAAAATGACACATTTTTTTTTATGCTGTCTCAATTTGCTTTGGTCTTGTAAAATGCACAGTTTGTTATGATGTCTAGTACTAGTGTGATATGTCCACCCAGGACCACTTTGTAAATGAGTTTGCTCGATGGTGCATTCCAGGTTAAATAAAAATTGAATTCAATTAAACTGAAAAAGCAATCATGCCATACTAGTGCTCTGGTTGCAGTGCTGTGGAGCACACTACTCCTGACAGATTTGGCAACTTTGTAGTAAAACAGCCACTACCATTCTAGGCATCCCTAATGTCAATGCAGTGAATGCCCAACCAACATCTCCAAGATCCATTGGTCAGTCACGTGAAAGGTCACAAGTTCAAGCTTCTTTATTCCAAATGTATTGTCCTCCTATTAATGACAATAGTACCAAGTCGCTGTTACCAAGATCCTCTTTTTCAACCATGCTTGTCATGAAAATTCTCCAGTGACTCATATAGTGACCATTCACATTTTCTGTTCCGTGCCACCATTTAAGTCTTGGAATATTTTGGCTTAGTACATTATCTCATAGGTTATGGACACTATAAAAATCACCATTACTCACTGTCACCTGCTTATGAAGCAGCGATTCTTTTGTGTGACTTCTAGCTTTCAGTTCATGCTACTTGGCCTAGTCTAAAGAGAATGAGAAAGAGAACTTGGTGGTTTTAGCATTGTGGTGATGGCCTGGATATAGCTGGATTGGTTCTGATGCCATCTTTGACATAATGTGATCTCACATACTTGACTGTGGTTTTGAAGAACCTATACTTGTCAATGCCAACTTTAGGCTATGCTGTTCCAGTCTGTTAAGTGACTTAGTATAGCCTGGCTTTGTGTTCCTCCACAGTACTCCCCAGCATACCAATGTTGTCCAAGTACACAGCATTCCTAACAGGTTCATGTCTCCTATTATTCTCCATCAGCTGCTGGAATGTGGTTGGTGTCAAGAGATGCCTTGTGATATTTGGAGGACCTAATAGAATACCAGGGGCAGATGAATGCTGCCTCTTTCTATCTTGCTTGGCCATGATTTGATGGTAGCTTGAATCTCAGTTCCATCACATGAACCACTGATTTCTGTTCAGGCAGTCTTGGTCATCTTGGACATGGTACAGTGTAATGGTTGGGTACACTTCTTTTGTCAGGAGTCTGGTAGTCCACACACATTTTGGACAGCTGCACTTTTTCCTGACATCTAAGCAATTGGTGGTGCACAATGGCTTCTATAGTACTGAGTGATGGTTGCAGTCAGTGCAATGCTGTCCTGCAACTGCTTCCAGACATCTGTAATACTGCTTTCACGCCACATTTTCAACAGTGGCATTTTTCAACTCCTTATGAACACTACAGATGTCATTTTCACATCCTGGCTACAATATGTTTTTTTCACTCCTGCGGACAATAGCACAGTCACTGTGGGAAATCAGTATTTGGGACAGATTAAGATCGATTGAATGAGAAGGGGGAGTAATAAGATCAACTGAGGTTCTGTCGACTGCTAGTGCGGATTTGTTTGTAGGCAGAGACAGGCCTCAACACAAGAGCCTATTACAAAAGGGCAGCTCTGCAGCATCGAGGGAAACAAACGAGATAGTGAGTGAGGGGAGAGGAGTGAGTGAACTCACAGAAGCGCTTGTTTGGACTGCCATGGGATTTTTGTGGGCAGAAAAGGTGTTTATACAGGCATAGGGGCCCAGTACAAAGGCCAGCCTGCAGCAGTGGGAGAACAGCTAGCATGTTAGTGAGTGTAAGGGACTTACTGAGCTCAACTGAGCTCTGTCAGGACTGCTGGTATTTTTTAAGGTCAGAAAAAGGCGCAAATGCAGGCAGGAGCCCTGCATAAAAGGGCAGCTTGCAGCGCCTGGTGAGCCAAACTCAGAATGAGTGATGAGAGAGGGAGACTGGAGCTATCTCAACAAAGCTCTGTCGGGACAGCTGTGGATTTCTTTGTGGACAGACAGAGTTGCCAACACAGCCAGGAGCTCCATGCAAAAGCGCAGTCTGGCGGTGCCAAGAGAAACAGAACGAGCAGAGTGACAGAGCGGTGTAGTGAGTGAGCTCAACGGAGCTCTAATGTGACTGCTGCAGATTTCTTTGTGGGCAGAGAAAAATGGCACCGCAGGCAGAAGCCCAGCTACAAAAGGCTAGCTTGCAGCACCGCCGGCAGAAACAGAATGCGAGAGTGACAGAGGGGGAGTGAGCAAGCTCAGGTAGCTGTGTTGGGACTGCTTCAGATTTCCTTCTGGCCAGGAAAGCAGCCAATGCAGGCAGGAGCCCAGTACAAAAGGGCAGCCTGCACTGTCAGGAGATACAGAATCCACATGATGGAGGTGGAGTCAGTGAGCTCAACGGGGCTTTGTTGGGACTGCTGCAGATTTGTTTGTGGGCAGAAAAAGGCAGCAATGCATGCAGGGACCCAGTACAGAAGGGCTGCCTGCAGTGGCAGGAAAACCAGAATGAGCGAGTGAGTGAGCTCAACAGAGCTCTGTCGGGACTGCTGCGCATTTGTTTGTGGGCAGAAAAAGGCACCAACAGAGGCAGGAGCCCAGTACAAAAGAGCAGCCTGCAGCGCCAGGAGAACCTGAATGAGTGAGTGAGACAGGCGAGTGAGCGACCTCAATGGAGTTCTGTTGGGACAGCTGTGGATTTCTTCATGGGTAAAAAAAGCCACCAACACAGGCAAGAGCTCAGTACAAAGGGTAGTCTGCAGCGCCAGGAGAAACAGAATGAGCGAGTGAGACAGGGAGTGAGCCACCCTAATGTGGAGTTTGGTCGGGACAGCTGCATATTTTTTCCTCGGCAGAACAAGATGCCAACGCACGAAGCAGCCCAGTACAAAAGAGCAGCCTGCAGCTCTGGAACAAACAGACTGAGCCAGTGACAGAGGCTCACTGCGCGAGCTCAGCAGACCAACACAATCAACATTCGGCATTGACAAATGCTTGTTCTTATATTGAAATATGTTAGACTCTCACTTTGTTAATATCCTTAAGGTGTTTGAATGTTTTGATCATATCACCTCTCTCCTTTGCTCTAGGGTATACATGTTGAGCTCCATTAATCTGTCCTCATATGTTTTCTGATGCAGTCCCTGCACCATTTTGGTTGCCCTTCTCTGGACTGCCTCAATTTAGTTAATGTCCTTGTGAAGGTGTGGCCTCCAGTACTCACGCAGTACTCCAGATGGGGCCTAACTAGTGTCTTGTAAAGAGGGATTATTACTTCCTTTTGACTTGTGACACCTCTACTAATATACCCAACATCCCCTAGCCTTACATACTACTTTAGTGGTCTGGCATAGATGATTTCAGGTCATCGGTGATGATGATGCCCATCCCTGTGACTGCCAGCAACTCCCCTTCCAGCCTGTATGTGGTGTCAGGGTTTCTCTTTCCTCTGTGCATGATTTTGCACTCTTTGTGTTAAACCCCAGTTGCCACTCTTCCAACCATTTTGCCAGTTTATCCAGATCTCTTTTCATTCTGCCCACACATTCTGGATCATCTACTCTTTGCAGGTCTTGGTGTCATCTGCAAACAGACAAACCTTTCCTCCAGCCCATCTGCAGTGTCACTGATTGAAGTTATTGAAGAGGACTGGGCCCAGGACTGATCCCCTGAGATACCCCACTTGTGACTTGCATCATTTCTGACTGTATACTGCTCAACACACCACTCTGTTTTCTGCCTGTCAACCAGTTTGCCACACACAGTTGACCAACTTCGGACCCAGCCCGAGCCTACTTTGGCCTGTTAATCAATCTTCTATGTGGAACAGTATTGAAAGCTTTGCTGAATCAAGGTAGGCAACATCAACTGCTCCCACTTGGTTCACCACTCTGGTTACCCAGTCAAAGAAATCTGTGATATTAGTTCGACAGGACCTTCCTGCCACCACTCTTTGCTGCTGTCCCTTTAGCCAGTCTTTGATCCATTTCACCCTTTTGATCCCATCCCCACATATTCCAGCCCCCCCAACCTCCCATGTGGCACTGAATCAAAGGCCTTGCTGAAGTCCAAATACAGGACGTCCGCTGCATGGCCCTTATCCAGTTCCTGTGTCATCGAGTTGTTTGTCTGTCAGGATCTGCCCACTGTAAATCTGTGCTGTGGAGGATCCTGGAGACTGGTTTCCTCCAAGAAGCTCACTAGCATGGAATCACAGAGTAACACAGAATCACAGAAACTTGACGGCAGAAAAGGACCATACTGGCCCATCTAGGCTGCCCTTTTTTCCACCCTACACCTCCCCCTCCCTGTCAGCCCCTGCCCTCCCCCAAGTACTCAGCCCCATATTTTTGTACTATGCCCTCATGAATTCTTCCACCAATTTAGCCCCCACCACTCTGTCTGGTAGTGTGTCTCAGGCTCCACCACCCACTCCATGAAGAAATGCCTTCTCACATTGCCCCTATATCTTTTTCCTTGCCTTGCTTTTAGTATGGTCTCCATGAACTTTCTCATGATCGATGTGAGGCTCACTGGCCTATAGTTTCCTGGTTCATCTTTTGGGCCACTTTTGTGGATGAGCATCACATAGGCCATTCTCCAGTCCTGTGGAACACATCCCATGTCCAATACAGTATTGAACCGGGTCAGCCAGTGGCCCTGCCAGGACCTCTACTAACTCCCTTAGTACCCTATGGTGAATGCCATCAGGTCCAGCTGCTTTGTCCACCCTTAATCCCTCAACCCATCTAGTACCCTGCTCTCTGTAATCCCTACATCTGTCATCCCTGCTCCACCACACACCCACCCTTCCTGGGGTATCTGTCCCACTTCTCCTGTGTGGATACAGAGCAGAAGTACTCATTCAGTGCCTCTGCCTGCTCCACCCTGTTCTCCACCTGCCCCCATCCTTCTTAATCCTCACCAGCTGATCCTTGCTCGTTCTTCTCTCTCTGATGTAGCGGAAGAGGTCTTTTTCTCCACTTTTGATTCCCTGCACCAGTCTCAGCTCCCTGGATGCCTTGTCCACCCTGACCAGTCTGGGAACCTCCCTGGACTTCCCCATGTACATATCCTTATCTTCACCCCTCCCCGATTTCCTGTACTTTTGAAACACTGCCCTCTTGGCCCTCGCCCCTTCCATAACCTTCTCTGTCAGCCAATCGGGTTTCCTTGCCCTTCCCTTCTTCCTTTTCTTCCTAGTGCAAGACTCTGTTGCCTCCACTAGCCCTTCCTTCATGATGTCCCATTTCTGGCCTGCATCCATGTGTGGCTGCATTCCTGCCAGGTGCATGCTCAAAATTTCCCCTGTCTTCTTAAAGTACGATTCCCTAAACTCAATCACCCTTGTACCTGTGCCCCCTGTTTCCCTCCACATGTTGCGCATGAACCACACTGAAAATTGGTCACTCCCAGCCAGTGGTCCCTCCACTTCCAGATTCCTTAGAGCTTCCTCATTATCCAGTGCACAAGGTCCAGAGTCCTTTCTAACCGTTGGTCTCCCTGGACCAGCTTTGTTGTGAAAGCTGTCTTGAAATGCTTCTAGTAGGACCCACTCCCTGCACCTTGTAGATGGGTGCCCCACCACTACTGTGCTCCTTCCAACAGACCATCCTAATTTGTTTAGCTAATTCCATATCCAGGTCAATCCCCTGAGCTGGTGGCCTGTATATCACACCCATCCTCAGTGTCCTATTCTTTACTCTTGGAACTGCATCCATAGTGCCTATGTCCTCCCTCCTTCACTCCGCCCCTATGCACTTTATCCCTCCTCATATAGATTGCCACCCCTACCATTTCCTTAACCCTGTCCTTTCTGAATAACCTGAACCTGTACATTTCAGTCCTCCAGACCGTGGGGGTCCTAATGGAGTATCGGTGGTTCATAGTGGCCAATTTGGCCCCCACCAAATTCACAGATACATCTCCTGGTCCAAGTGTCCACTCAAGGTTCTGGGCAGCAGTTTGAATCCATGAGGCCAGTTGACCTCTCCCAGAAGCAGCAGCTAGAAGGTCAACATTTCACTCTTTTTCTCTCTCTCTCACAGCTAGGAGTTAAGGATATAGCCAGCTCAGTTTAAGTTCAAGTTTATTTAACCAGTAAGACTCCATTGAGCAAGCTCATTAAAAAGGAGGTCCCAGACAATTTCAGAACAATATAGTGCAATATACATAAACAGAGCAGGTACAATTTAGAAGACAATAGTGCAATTTAAAAGTGCAATAGTTATATATAGGTACATAATGATAACACATACTGTGATACAAATGCAAAACAATTAACTTATAATAATGATATAATCTAAGCAGATTGTTGAACTCAGGTGAAAAAAAGAATAGGGGTCAAGGGATGGAGCACGGGAGGAAAGGAAGGGACATGTGTATAGGGATATTTGAAGGATTGGAGGGAGAATAAAGAAGAGCTATATGACAGGTGCAGAAGGAGAATGAGAGACTCATGACTAAAGGTTTAAGCTGAGAAACAGTGGCAAACGCCATATGCATAGTTTTAAGCATAAGGCTTTTTAAACATGATTAATGGTAATAAAATGGATAATTGAGCAATGATTTATTTATTTATTTGCTTTTGTTTACGGTAAGTCACACTAGACATCCAAGTGCCTATTTTCAGGTGCGACCCGGGAGAGTTACAAACTTGAGTTTTATAGGTACAGTAGCTAATACAGCTTTTACATACAATGAGGTGACTAATACCACTATTGCATGCAGTGAAATATCAGAATACATAGAGTGGAGACATTCAGTAAAAAACACATGAGCCCGGGGGTAGTTACAGATGACCTGGGAGAGATAAGAGATATGGCCAACATAGGCAGTGGGTGAGTTAAGTTTGCCTGCAAGGGGGGAGCAGATGACACCAGTAAGAGTGCTCTAGTATGTCGTAGTTGCAGGAGGGTAAGCATGGTGGGCCCAGAGGGCACAGGGCCCCCCTTGTCAGCGTAGAGTAGGGGCAAGGCTACGAGGTGCAGGGGCAGGTGGAGGGGCCCTTCAGAAAAGTGCTAGAGAGAGGTTTTAAATCCAGTATGAGAGGAGGTGGCCCATGTTAGGGATGGGAATGAGTTCCACAGTTTCGGGGTGTAATGGGTGAAGGCCCGATTTCCCCGCAAGGGTACGAGTTCTAGGGACTGGATGGTTGAGTGCAGTTCTAAACCCAAGATGGTAGGTAGAGGGGTCGAGGTTGAGAGGAAGGGCAAGGGTAGCAGCGGTGGCTGACCTGACGATGTTGTCGATGAAGTTACCTACTACGAAGATGCGGTCCTTCTCGGGGGGAGGAGCCATTCGAGACAAGTGTAGACGTCGCAGCAGTGGGTAAGGGGAGGGGCAGAAAGCGCTGGGTTGCAGATGCTGTTACAGGCCGTATCCCTTTTCGAGAGTGTGGATTTAGGTAGGGGAAAGGTCACGAGTCCATAGCAGAGGGAGATTGCAGCTTGTTCCATGCAAGAGGGGATAGCATGGTTGTCGTAGCTTTTACTCTGCAATTAGTATGGAATGCAGGTATTTCGAACGTAGTATACAAAGTTTTCCTAAGGACGTAGGTGTACAAGGTATGGCAAAACAGGCTAGAGATATTGGGTGGTAACTTACAAAGCAAGGTTTTGTATGCCCAGGCATAAGTATTTAATAATCTTCAGGTGGTAAGGATGTCCACACAGTTGCAACATAGAGGTCACAGTGGTGTGTTTTGAATGGTACATTACTGATGATGGTATAGGACATCTAAATCGTGTAAGCTAGCAGACAAGAAATGGCACATAGGATGTCCACATTGTCCAGCAGAGGAAGAAATTTTGTTTGACACAGTCTTGTCCTGGCCTCTTTGGAGAGTAAGGCTTTATTCTCTGCACCGGAAGACATATGAAGAAAGACTTAAGGAGCTGAATATGTATAGCCTCAAGGAAAGGAGGGAGAGGGGGGACATGATAGAAACTTTCAAGTACCTCAAAGGAATCAACAAAGTCCAAGAGGGTAGCATCTTTCAAAAAAGAGGTGTGCAAGAACAAGGGGGCACAATTGAAGATAGAAGGGGGGGCGGCTCAGAGGTAATTTAAGGAAGTATTTTTTCACACAGAGGGTTGTGGATGCATGAACGCCCGGAGGGGAGGTTGTGAGTCAAAGACAGTGGTGGAAATCTACATGTATGGGACAGTCATAAGGCAATTCTAGGGGGTGGGAGTAGGAAGAAGTAGGCTGCTGGTTAACTAGGATCTGCAGCTTTTCCATTAGGTAGGGAAATGGGCAGACTGGGTGGGCCAAGCAGTCCTTATCTGCTGTCAAAATCTATGTTTCTATGTTTCTATTCCTATAGAGGAAACCAATCCTCAGCTTTAGTTTTTTCGCGAGAGCTTCAATATGTGATGAGAAGGAGAGGTTATGGTTCAGTCGGAAACCAAGACATTTAAAATTATCCACAACATCTAGGGTATCATCTAGCAGGGTTATGATAAGCAAGGGGGGATTGGGGTTTTTAGACACAGTGTAATGATTATTGGATTGAAATAACATGACTGTTGTTTTTTTGGCATTTCAAAATTGTTTAGAGTGAAGAAAATTGTTACAATAGGTTAAATTTGGCTTGGAGTTCCAGGCAAACATCTGTCATATACAGGTTAGCCAGCCTGGAGTGGGTCCCAAGATGATAGCCTGGGTAAAGAATTGGCTGGAGAATAGGACACAGAGGGTAATAGTAAATGGAGTCCACTCTGAAGAAAGGGGGTGTTACTAGTGGGCTACCGCATGGTTCAGTATTAGGACCAGTCCTCTTCAATGTCTTTAAAGCTGTTGCAGTGGGGACTGAAGAAAAGTATGTCTCTTTGCAGATGACACAAAGATCTGCAACAGAGTTGATGCTACAAGGTGGAGTGGAAAGGATGAGAAGGGACTTGGCAAGGTTAGAGGAATGGTCAAATGTATGGCAGCTTAGATTCAATGCTAAGAAGTGCAAGGTAATGCACCTGGGAAACAAAAATCCAGGGGAAGAGTATACAGTGGGTGGTGAGATACTAACAACAACAAAAATGGAAAAGGACCTGGAAGTAGTCATATCAGATGACTGAAAGGTGGGCAAGCAATGTGAGAGGGCAGTAAGGAGGGCTGAAGGGATACTGGGATGCATAGGGAGAGGCATCACCAGTAGAAAACAGGAAGCTGTATCCTCTGTACAGACAGCTGGTGAGACCCCATCTGGAGTACTGTGTGTAGTTCTGAAAATCCAGTCTCCACAAGGAGATAGATAGGATGGAAGCTGCCCAGAGGGAGGGCATTCAAAGTGGTGCAGGGTCTGCACTGAAGATGTATGAAGAGAGACTAAATATGTATAGCCTCGAGGAAAGGAGGGAGAGGGTACATGATAGAAACTTTAAGTACCTCAAGGAATCAACAAATTCCAAGAGGGTAGCATCTTTCAAAAAAAGAGGTGTGTAAGAACAAGGGAGTACAATTTGAAGTGGGGTGAGGGTGCTCAGAGGTAATGTAAGGAAGTATATTTTCACAGAGAGGGTTTGTGGATGCATGGAACGGCTTCGGGGGAGTGATGTGGAGACAAAACAGTGGTTGAATTCAAGCATACATGGGACAGTCATAAGGCAATTCTAGGGGTGTGGGGTAGAAAGAAGTAGGCTGCTGGTTAAATAGGATCTGCAGCTTATCCATTAGGTAGGGAAATGGGCAGACTGGGTGGGCCAAGCGGTCCTTATCTGCCATCAAATTCTATGTTTCTATATTTCTACTGAAGGTTTTGAGCAATATATAGCAGTATCATCAGCAGAGAAAAGGAGCTTTAACCTTGGATATATTATTGCTTAGAATGTTGATATACAGTGTATCAAGAAGAGGAGGGGGCCAAGAATTGATCCTCGGGTACTCCAATATGACAGTGGAAGAAGTGGTGAAAGTGGTCTCATCTACCTTAATTTGTTGCTGTCACACACAGATAACTGGAGAACCAAGTAACCATAGGTCCATTCATGCCATTCCTTAAGTTTATCTGGCCATATTGTGTAGTTTATTGTATTGAAGACTTCGGTCAGATCGAAACTACTTCTGTGGTATGTTTGTGGTCTAAGGCAAGAAGTCAGTCATCCCGACACTGTTGATAGGTTACTTGTGGTTATGAAAGGCTGAAAGCCAGATTGTAATGGGTTAATGAAGTTTAAGTTATCTAGGTAATCCGTTATCTGATTATAGATTAATTTTTCTAATAACTTTGATAAAATGGATAGAAAGGATATAGGCCTACAGTTATTGAAGTCACCAGGGTCACCATATTTGAAAAGTGGTAATATATGGGCTATTTTCCATACAGAAGGGACTTCACTATTTGAAATTGACAAGTTAAAGAAGTACAGTATCAGTGCTGTTCAGTTTTAAAAGCCTCCTTTTAGGATTTGGGGGTCTATACTGTCTGCTCCTGAACGTTTTTTACATCTTTGACTCGTTTGAAGGTAAAAGTGAAGAAGCCGAAGGAATCCTGGGATTGGGACTTGGTGCCTGGGTCTATTTAAATATATGTGGGCTGTAGGCTAGCAGCTGTAGAGGAGTCAAAGGCAAGGCCCGCTTTGGAGAAATGGGTGTTAAATGATTCTAATATTCTATATTAGTAATATGTGTACCATGATAGAAAATGTTTAGTGGGAGGGATGGGGAGGAACTTCATTGCTCTACTGATTGTATGATGCCCCTGACTTTTGCTGGGTTACCCATGGTGCCCTCTAAGGCATTAAAGTGGCACTATCAGTGTTTTATTGTCCGTTCTGGGCACCCTCTCCACATCTGCATTTAGTCAAATGTTCATATCTTTATGCATATTACTTGGCATTTCTGTCCTTTTTTTACTTCTCTCCACGATTTTTTCACTTTGAACCTTTTTCTGCTTTTCACATGGTACATCAATTTGTACCCACAACAGCCGCCTAACCTAACGTTCTATCGTCACTGAGTCACGCTCTAACTGTTCACCTAGAAACATAGACTTTGACGACCGATAAGGACCACTTGGCCCACCCAGTCTGCCCATTTCCCTACCTAGTGGATAAGCTGTAGAGTCTAGTTAACCAACAGCCTATTTTCTGCAACCCCCACTATAATTGCCTTGTGCCTGTCCCATGTATGTTTGAATTCCCCCACTGTTTTAGACCCAACGACCTCCTCAGGAAGGCTGTTCCATGTGTCCACCACTCTCTCCATGAAAAAAAATTTATTCACATTACCCCTGAGCCGTCCCCCCCCTCTATCTTTAAATTGTGCCCCCTTGTTCTTACACATCTCTTTTTCTGAAAGATGCTACCCTCCTATACTTTGTTGATTCCCTTAAGGTACATGAACATTTCTATCATGTCCCCCATCCCTCTTTTCATCAATTGTATACATATTAAGCTCTCTCAGTCTCTCTTCATATGGTTTCTGCTGCAGACCCTGCACCATTTTAGTTGCCCTCCTCTGAACTGCTTCCATCCTGCCTATGTCCTTGCATAGATGAGGTCTCCAAAACTGCACACAGTACTCCAGACGGGGTCTCACCAATTGTCTGTATAGAAGGATGACTACTTCCCTTTTCCTACTTATGATGCCCGTTCCTATGCATCCCAGTATCCCCCTGGCTCTCCTAACCGACTTTTCACATTGCTTACCCACCTTTCGGTCATCTGATATGACTACCCCCGGTTTCTTTCCATTTTTGTTGTTTTTAGTACCTCCCCTGCTACTGTGTGCTCTTCTCCTGGGTTTTTGTTTCCCAAGTGCATTACTTTGCACTTCTTTGCATTGACTCTAAGTTGCCATATGTCTGACCATTCCTCAGGCTCCAACCTTGCCAAGTCCCTTCTCATCTTTTCTATCCCTTCTTGTGTATCAACTCTGTTACAGATCTTTGTGTCATCTGCAAAGAGGCATACCTTTCCTTCCAGATCCTCTGCAATGTCACCTATGAAGATGTTAGAGGACTGGACCCAGTACTGAGCCCTGAGGTACTGCAGTAACCCCCTTTCTTCGGAATTTGTTCATTTCACTATTACCTTCTGTGTCCTGTTGTGCAGCCAGTTTGTTACCAGGCTACCACCCTGGGACCCACTCCCAGGCTGGCTAACTTGATTATTAATCTTTTGTGTGGGACTGTGTCAAATACCTTGCTAAAGTCTAGGTAGGCCATATCCACAGCCCCTCCCTGGTCTATTACTTTGGTCACCCAGTCAAAGAAATCAATTAGATTCATCTAACATGACCTTCCCGCTGTAAATCCATGCTGCTTTGGGTCCTGTGCCCCGCTGGCCTCTAGGTACTGAACAATTCTTTCTTTCAGAAGTGATTACATCATTTTCCCTACCACTGAGGTCAAACTTACAGGTCTCTAGTTTCCTGCTTCTGCCTTGCTCCCACTTTTGTGAAGGAGAATCACATCTGCTCTCCTCCAGTCCTCAGGTACCGCCCCATTCTGCCATGATTTGTTAAAAAGCGTGGTCAGTGGTGTCACTAGCTCCTCCCTTAGTTCTTTTAGGATTCTGGAGTGAATCCCGTCGGGCCCCATTGCTTTGTCCACCTTGAGTTTTAGGAGTTCTTTCAGGACTCTTTCTTCTGTGAATGGACTGGAGTCAACCCCCCTACCCAGAGTGCTTCTATTGTCTGGTTTAGGTAACTCCTCCTCATCTTGGTACATGGATTGCATCTCAACTCCAATGAGGACAGGTTGAAGGAATTGAATATGTACTGCCTGCAGGAGAGGAGGGAGAGAGGGGACATGATAGACACATACAAGTATATTACAAGGAGGAACAGGGTGCAAGAATACACTAATTTTAAGCGCAACGATGTTCCAGGACTAGAGGGCATCTGGTGAAGTTGGAGGGAGTACGATTCCGAGTAAATGTGAGGAAGATTTTCATCACAGAACAAATGGTGGATAAGTGGAACACCCTACCAGAGGAAGTGGTGGGGGCTGAAACAATCATGGGATTAAAGAATGGATGGGATAGACACAAAGGAATTCTGGAAGTCAGGGGTAAGGGGTAACAGAGTTCTAGGAAAACATAAACTGAAGGTACAAACTCAAATGGGCAGACTAGGTGGCCCATGGGCCCTTATCTGCTGACACTGTCTGTGTATTTATGTATCTGTGTATCAGTCAGGTACATAAATGTGCCAACTCGGTGGGCCAAGCGCTCCTTATCGGCCATCAGATCATATTCTGTGTACATGATGGCAGCACAGGGGCACAGGTTCCCTATTCCACAAGTTTTTCGTCCGTTATCGAATTACACAATGACACTACCCGCAATTGCGCTGTTGGTTACAGCAGGATGGAGGTGGTGTAATGTAAGTGTCATTCATCATGGCGAAATGACACCGTACACACCCACATGTCAATGGAGGACACATTTCCAAGACCGCACACCCTCTCCGTGTCCGTGTTGTCAACAGTCTTTGTTTTGCACTGTACCACCATGATCGCCTATGCAATCCCAGGCCAACCACCAAATGCCCCTCGGTGATTGGGGGCATGTTCTTTAGTGGTGGTTCTCCGGTATTTGAATTTACTAGCATCTGTGACTGTCAACATGCATATACTTTTCACCTTACAATGGTGCAAGCCTGTGGGTGCAGAACGTTACTGCTTATAGGTGCTGGGGGACCACCAAGTCATGGAATAGGTCACAGGGTACCTGCGGTAGTGGTGCATGGTGTAACTGGCATTTTCTTGCGAGCTGTGCCATGTGTTCTGTAATCGTGGCCAGTTTTTCTAGTGCCTGTGTATTTTCGCGCAGTAGTTGTACAGGTTGTGCCCATTGTTAGATGTGAATATGCTATGCATTTTGATTATGGGAACCCTCATGAAACTAAGCCTCTACTCTGATGCCTTCTGTCTGACTTTATTTGTAGTTATGTTCATTTGCGTTGCCGTCTCTTAGCAAATATCCACCAACAACCACACCCCATCCTAGCATAAAGCAGGACAGAAAGAGTTTGCTTTTAGATATATACATAAATGCATAGACAGTGTCGGTATAAAAGGGCCTATGACCCGCCGAGTATGCCCATTGTTGCATGCAAGATCACTTTATGTTTTTCTACAAGTCTTTTGCCCCTTACCCATGACCTCCCTAATTCCTTTATGTCTATCCCATGCAATGTCATGCATTCTTAAATACAGTGATTGTTTCAGCATCCACCGCTTCCTCTGGCAAGGTGTTGCACTGGTCCACTAAACGTTCTGTGAGGAAATTCTTTCTCACGTTTCCTCTTAATCATCCTCTCTCAAACTTCATCCTATTCCCTCTAGTCCAGGAACATCTTTTTCACTTACACGTAGTATTTTGCTGTACCCTGTACCTCCATGTAAGAGACTTGTATGTCTCTATCATGTCCCCTCTCTCCCTCCTCTCCTCCAGGGATTACATATTCAATTTGTAACCCCCTTGTTACCCGGGGTTACTAGAATCCCAGTAAGACCTAGTGGTAGGCAGGGAAGGCAGCTTGTGAAACTCCAGTTAAATGGGTTTCACATTGTCTCACTCTGTTCTCAGTCACAGCTGAGACTTGAGAGATGACATCACCATATAGAACTGTCGCAGCTGCATGAGCCACATTGGAATCTGTAGCTCAGGGAGTGAGTTTAGAACTTTGGGAGTTTTCAAAGCCAGTCTTCTGTTTGTCTTAAAGCAAGGAGGAAGAGAGTTGTCTGTTTACCTTCAAAGAGGAAGGAAGTTATCTGTTTTACCTTTTTAAAGTGGTGGATACTGCTCTCTAGGTCTCAGTGCCCCTTCCCTCCGGGGAGGGGGGGAGAAAAGTCCCTTTGTGGGTTCCAGGGGCAATCCCCTTTTCCCACTATGGAAGAAAGCTGCCTGTATTCAGTTCTGTTCTTGTACAACAGTAAAAGAAATAGTATCACTGTGGGGCACCTGCAATGAAAGGGTGAGTGTTTGGCTCCATTTGAAGGGGCAAACAAATTGTTTTCTTCAGTTGGGAAATGGATGTGGACTGCTATTTGGGAGGACTATGTTACTAGGACAAACAAATGGAGCAGTCAAAAAGTCTAAAGTTTTATTGGATTTCAAGTGATGCTGTAGAGGGGGTGCTTCAGGTCATCCACCGTTCAATCTACATTTTAAAGTTCTAAGGTTTCTGTTTGTCCAGAGAAATGGCCGGGTATGGGCTGTGGGAGCTGGAGGTGGGAAACACGCCATCTTTAGCAACCAGGTCCACCTCTACGGATTTCTTCTGTGTTTTGCTACTTGCCTTATGTACTTGGCCAGTGATGAGGTGGGTACCCAGACGTGGGTCGCAACTTGAAAATCTCTCTAGGAGTCGCAGACTCTAAGTGGTGTGGGGAGCCACATGATGGGAAATATACTCCTTGTTTGATGGGAGTCTCCTTGTTTGATGGGAGTTCAATGGAAGTAAGAAAACAAATCTCTCTAGGAGTCACAGACTCTAAGTGGTGTGGGGAGCCACAGTTTGGGAGTCTCCTTGTTTGATGGGAGTCTTTCCAAGTAAAGTTTGGGTTCATTCTTCAAATGGACTGTCAGTCAAGTGGCCGGCAGGGGAGCCGGGCCAGTCGGGCTGTGTATCCAAAGCGCATGCAAAGTCCGGGCTGAGTGCCTGGTGGGTCCAGAGCCAGACCACAGTAGTAATGTGTTCATTCTTCAAGTGAACCGCTTGATAATCTCTAATCTGCACATACATTAAATGTATGCCCTTTGGGGGACCATCAATGCTTTGTTTATGTTCAGCTAGTTAATGAACAAAGCCACACTGAAAAATCCCAATCCTGGTTCTGGACATTACAGTTATTGCTTCCTGTAGTTGGATTTACTTGGGTGCCCCTGTGCAGAGTAGCCAAACCTAGGTCCCTTGTGCCAGGTAACCTCATCCTCCCCGAACCCAGGTCCCCACCAGGTATTGCTGCTAACGCCAACAGCATGCCACCTGTCGTTTTTAGTAAAAAGGCAGGGTTGGGGGTTACAAATTACTTCAATCTTTCCTCATAGGACTTGTGAAGCAATCCAGGTAACATATTTTTTTCCCTCCTCTGAACCGTCTCTACCTTGTCTACATACTTATGTAAGTAAGGTCTCCAGAACTGTGCACTGCACTCCAAGTCGAGCCTCACTAGTATCTTGTACAGTTGAATTATGACCTCCATTTTCAAGCTGGTAATGTCCCTGCCTATTCATCCCAGAATCCTATTTGCTTTGGATGGATTCACAGCTGGAAGTTAATGTCATAAAATTTAAGTGATTTCTTTGTAGGAGTGACCAAAGCTTGTAGACAAGGAGAGGCCGTGGACAATGTCTACCCAGACGTTACCAATGCATCTGACACAGCCACGCACCAAAGATTATTAAACAAATTAGCCAGCCTGGTAGTGGGTAGCAGGGTGGTAGCCTGGGTTAAACACTGGTTGGAAAATTAGACACAGCGGGTAATAGTAAATGGAGTCCACAGTGAAGAAAGGAGGGTTAGTAGAGGGGTGCCGCAGGGTTCAGTACCGGGGCCAGGCCTTTTTAATGTCTTTCTAAGTGACAATGCAGAGTGACTGGATGGGAAAGTATGTCCCTTTGCAGATGACACAAAGATCTGCAACCGAGTTCGTACACAAGGTGTGCCAGAAAGGATGAAAAGGGCCTTGGCAATGTAGGAGGAATGGTCAAATGTATGGTAGCTGGGGTTCACTGCAAAGCAGTGCAAGGTAATGCACTTGGGAAAAAAAACACAAGGGAATCGAGTACGCAGTGGTGTGGTGGGCCATACTGACAACAACAAAAATGGAAAGGGACCTAGGGAGAGTCATAGCAGACTGCCTAAAGGTGGGCCATGAATATGAGAAGCCAGTATGGAGGGCTGGGGGGATACTGGAGCGCATAGGGAGAGGCATCAACAGTAGAAAACATGAAGTTTTGGCCCTCAGTACAGACAGTTGGTAATACACCATCTGGAGTACTGTGTACAGTTCTAGAGACCTCATTTCTGCAAAGACATAGACAGGGTGGATGCTGTCCAGAGGAGGCAAACCACAATGAGTGAGGGTCTACATCTGAAAACATATGAAGAAAGACTAAAGGAACTAACAATGTATAGCCTCGAGGAAAAGAGGGAGAGGGGGACCTGATCGAAACTTTCAAATACCTCAAGTGAATCAACAAAGTCCAAGAGGGTAGCATCTTTCTGAAAAAGAGATGTGCAAAAACAAGGGTGCCGAATTTGAAGATAGAGGGGGGATGGCTTAGAGGAAATGTGAGGTAGTATTTCTTCACATAGATGGTTGTGGATACATGGAACATCCTTTCTGAGGAAACTGTAGTCAAAAACAGTGTGGGAATTCAAGAATGCATGGTACAGACATAAGGTAATTCTAGTGGAGGGTAGGAGGAAGTAGGCTGTTGGTTAACTAGGATCTGCAGCTTATCTAGTAGGTAGGCAATTGGGCAAACTAGGTGCCACATGCGGCCCTTATCTGCTGTTAAATTCTGTGTTTCTTTACCTGCTGCCATTATGAATTTTCTGCCGGTCCCTTCCCATTCTGTCTACATACTGGTGTGTCGACTCTGTTACAGAGCTTCGTGTCATCAGCAAACAGGCAATTGATGCCTTCTAGGTCCTGCGCAATGTCACTAATGAAGATGTTAAATCGGACTTGTCCCTGCACTGATCCATGAGGTACCCCCACAGGTCACTCTTCCCTCTGTGGCGTGACAGCCATTTACCACTACTAGTTGGTTAAGGACCCTGGGGTACACCCCATCTTTACCCATTGCTTTATCAACTCTTAATACTTCCTGTTGCTGAAGGACCCTTTTTCGTGTAAAGGGACCTGTGTCCGTTTTCACTGCTGTAACCACACCCCTTGTACTGCCTTCGGACACATTCCCCTCCTCTTCCTCAGTAAAGACTGAGCATAAATACCTGTGAAATATGTCAGCATTACTGTTGCCATCTTCACTTACTGACCTACCTGCCTCCGCTTCCAGTTACTGCCATCACAATGTCCCTGTCTGTGAGCACAAGGTCCATTATTGCCTTCTGATGAGTCGGTTCAATGACCAGTTGCTTGAGGAAGGCACCCTAAAGGGAATCACTGAAAAATCTGCTCCTAGTTAATGCGGCTGATGGGATTATCATATCAACGTCTGTAATATCGAGGTCACCAACCAGCAGTACCTCACCCTTGTCTGACATCCTTTGGATGGCTAGCATCTGCTCCCTATCTGTTTCATCGTCTAGGGCTGATGGTCTACAGACCACATCGGTCTATATGGCTGACACCATTTTCCTTCCCTGCTTAACACACAGTCTCTCTCCACCACTTTGTTCCTCCTGGATCGCTGTGGCCCTTATGTCATTTTATACATACAGTACCACTACTCATCCCTTCCTACCCATCCTGTCTCTTCTGAATATGTTGTAGCTGGATATGGGCAACACCCAGGCAAATGTTCTTTTCTTTGAGAGTCATATTGTTATAGTACATGCAGCAATCATTGTAGGTCAATTACTTCTTCAAAAGCAGTTTCAGATCGGTGCAAAGAGCATATTACAAATCATAAATTCACTCATCTATCCATCAGTGCTGCCATCCATACATAGTAACAAAGTTACAACATTTAGTCATTCACTGAACTAAGATGACAGCGGCATACATATCAAGCCAGACTGGCTGCTGTCATAACTTGATGGCTGGAGAAAGTTTAGTGAAAGAGAGTTCATGCTGTCTTCATTTGGTTATTGTCTTTTTCTAATTGCTTGCAATTACCAACACATCTGGGAAAGCACCTCGTTGTCAGATAATGTGATTACCCTGTGACTTGATGTTAGGTACTATCTATAGAAGGGGCAATCAGAGTTTTTGAGGCAACATCATCTATCCTCCTTTCTTTGTGAGACAATGTGTGAAGCACATCATTGAAAGGTGATGGGATTAGGCCTTGCCTTGATGCTGTGTACTCTGTCTGCTGAAATTAAATAACAGTTATTGAGACATCTATTCTACTTTCTTTGGTAACTTATGTTCTTAGCTGAAACAAATACAAATCAATAATTTTCATAGGTGCCGGAATTGGGGGTTGGATGGAGCAGTAGCCTCTCCACTTTTAATTTTTGTATGGCAGAACCTAGTCCTGGAAAAGTGCCCTTTGTACCCTCATAAGTGGCCTTTTGATTCTCAGCCACCTCAGCTTTTACCATCTTCCGGCACCCTTGATAATTTTTTAATTCAATGCCTCACATAATAATAAAACTTATTACCTACATTCATGTACTTACAAATATTACAGTGATCCTGAAATAAACAATATTTTACCTGAAAAACCAAGAATAACATTTAGACGTACGTCTAATCTTCAAGATAAATTAGTGAATAGTCAATTTTCACAAAGTAATCCAAAAAGAGAGATGTGGTTACCACAGAAACCTATAGGAAACTATAAATGTGGTAACTGTAATATTTGTAAGTACATGAATGTAGGTAATGAGTTTACATTACCAAATAATGTCACAATTCAAGTTAGAGAGTTCATTAATTGTAAGACTTCCTTTGTTGTATATATGATATGGTGCCACTGTAATTTGTTTTACATAGGAAAAACTGTTAGACCATTGAAAGAAAGAATCCAAGAACATGTAAGATCTGTTACCAATGGAAAAATGGATACACCATTGGGAAGACACTTTTCATTAGTGCACAATAAAAACACTACAGGTCTAAGTTTTATGGGACTGGAACAAGTAAAAATCAGTTCCAGAGGAGGTAATAGACCTAATAAACTATTACAAAAAGAAAGTTCTTGGATATTTAAAGCAAATACAGTCGCACCTTTTGGATTAAATGAGACATGGGACCTCGAACCTTTTCTGAAAGAATAGATAGAGTTTTTTTTAAATTCTATTGAAACTATTCGATGTGTTCTAAAATGGATGTAAATAGTATCGTTATGGCAAACATTAATCATTGTGTTGTTTTCTCTTTCTTTTTATGTCTAGAAATCTTTACAGGTTTCAAAATAATTTAAAAGAAAATCCTCTTTCCGATACAGATGGCATTACAAGTCATAAATCTCTTTTGGTCCAGATGGGTCCTCTTGAATTCTTTTGAATCTATCCCTATGTAATTGCTGAACATCACAAAAGTAAAAAGCTGTTTTTTGTTTTTTATATACTATTTTTGAGAACCATTGTATCCTAAAGTGCAATACAAGCTATGAACAGCATACAAGTTGAAAATTGATGTAAAATATGGTTTTTAATTGTATACACTGTTCCACAACTTGAATTAATCATGTATAAAATTGGTGTATCCCTAAATTTTAGGTGAACCCCTTAAAAAATTTAATAGCAATCAGGATAAATGATATCTCATAATTAGGTATAGCTTTTAGACTGTAGATGTAAGTATATGAATAGTAAAATTCTAAGATTTGTTTAAAATTAACTCATCTTCTTTTCTCATCTTTTCTTTCCCATTTTTTCCCCTCTCCCTTCCCCCCCTTTACTTTTTCTTTAACCTTAAATTTGTATGTTTCTCCATTTTGATTGGATAATGTGTATTCATAAATTGTGATTGGTTAAAAATTATTGATGTCACTATTGGCAATTGTATTTAAAGTGCTTAAGTTTGTATTATGGTATTATACCCCCTTGAAGGCACTCTGCCGAGGCGCTAGGGGTTCTCACAACTGGTGAAATAAAACAGATATCAGATCTGGCAATATTGCTTCCTTTGATGTTGATGAGCACTACTTGTCTTGGAGAATCTTTTTTACAAGAAGGCAGGTTTGGAAGTGGAGTCTTTCTTTAAGGTTGAGCAAGTTGGTGGTGGAGTACAGCAGACACATATGGGTGCGCCAAGGGGCTCCCAGCAGTAGCCTGCAGCCCTTGTTTACATAGAAACACAGAGGTTGACGGCAGACAAGGACCTTAAGGCACATCCAGTCGGACCATTTATTTTTCTACCGTATAAATGTGCCATCGGCCTGTGCTCTGTCTGTGGCCTATCTATTCATACTCATCTGTATTGCTCCCTTATGACTATCCCATGCCTGTTTCGAGTGCTGCACTGTATTCATATCCACCACTTCCTGAGGTAGGCCGTTCCATGCATCCACCACCCTTTCTGTGAAAAAGAAATTCCTCGCATTACTCATTAATCGGCCTCCCTCAAATCTCACTCTGTGTCCTCTTGTCCTCCTATTTTTCTTATACTGAAACATGTTAGAGTCTTTCATAGAAACATAGACTTTGACAGCAGATAAGGACAGCTTGGCTTACTTTGTATACCAATTTCACTACCTAGAGGATAAGCTGCAGATCCTATTTAACCAACAGCCTATTTCTTCCTACCCCCTACAAAAATTGCCTTATGTCTGTCACATGCATTCTTTAATTCTCCCACAGTTTTAGACACCCCAGCCTACTCAGGAAGGCTGTTCCATGCATCCACCACCCTCTCTGTGAAAAAATACTTCCTCACATTGCCCCTGAGCCTTCCCACTTTCTTGCAATCGTGTCCCCTTGTTCTTGCTTCCCTCTTGGACTTCGTTGATTCCACTGAGGTACTTAAAAGTTTCTATCATGTCCTCCCTCTCCCTCCTTGCCTCAAGGGTATACATAGTCGGCTACTTTAGTCTCTGCTTGTATGGCTTCTTTTGCAGACCCTGCACCATTTCAGTTGCCCTCCATTGAACTGACTCCACCCTGTCTGTATCTGTGCAGAGAGGGGGTCTCCAGAACTGTACACATTACCCCTGATGTGGTCTCACCAACTGTCTGTACAGGTGGATAACAACTTCTTGTTTTCAGCTGCTGATGCCTCTCCCTATACATCCAAGTATCCACCCAGCCCTCCCCAACACCTCCTCACATTGCTTGCCAACTTTAAGGAAATCTGATAAGATTACCCAATGGTCCCTTTCCATTTTTGTTGTTGTTACTACCTCCCCCCCAATTGTGTAATCTTCCCCTGGGTTTTTGTTTCCTAGGTGCATTGTTTTGCACTTCTTTGCACTGAATTGAAGCAGCCATACTTCAGACCGTTCCTCCAACCTTGTCAAGTCCCTTATCAGCCTTTCCATGCCTCCTTGTGTATCAACCCTGTTGCAGATCTTTGTGTCATGTGCAAGGAGGCATACTTTTCCTTCAAGTCCATCCCCAATGTCACTTATAAAGACGTTAAAAAGAAATGGAACCAGTACTGAACCCTGCAGTACCCCGCTAGTAACCCTTCTTTCTTCAGAGTGGACTCCATTTACATTTACCTTCTGTGTCCTGTTGGCCAGCCTCCCTCACGAGTACGTTACAAAACTAGCTGTCTGAGACAGGCCACCTGAAGGGCATCGACAATGGCACTGCTTTTGAAGGTGGCGGCAGCAAAGGTGCTCCAATTAACATCTGGCATATTAAGGTCCCCCATCGGGGCTAGAAATAATTTTGAGGGAATGGCTGTCTGAGGGACAGGTGGAATATAAAGTTTGCCTGTCCCATAGAATTTATAGCTGTCCATTTAGGTTTGGGGTAAGTAGTGCAAACATGTCAATTTCAGAATCTGAGCTGGTGCCCCAACACACACACACACACACACCTGGGACTGGATCGTTAATTGCTTCCCCTTAGGTTAACACAACTTAGGTTTGTATATTAAGTACATTTGTCTTGTTTCTCGCTAGGCTGAAGGAGAATATTAGTCTTTTTTTTTCTTTTCTAAGTAAACACTCCATTTGTCTGCAGAACTCTGAAAGGGGCTTATTGCTTGCCTGTTTTTCCTCCTCATCTTCTTTCATTCAAAGAATAGCCCTCACAATTGGTTTTAATCACTTACCCTGCCTGGCCACTGCCTTCTATTTTAATAATCTTTTTTTATGTCCCCCTCTTTCAAGTCTGTGGTCTGCCTCTCCTCCTTCCTTATCTTGCAGCAGGGCTTTTTTTTCCCCGTCAAGTAGGGCTTTTACTGTTACCCATTTTTCTACATTTATATCATGCTGGGAAGAGCGTTTTTAAGTAAAAAAAATTCTTACTCATTCTGAGCCCTACTCACATTGTCTCCTTTCTCGATGCTGCCACTTGATCGTGGAGTCAGTTGAGAACTGCGCATTTGCACTTATGAACCCAGCCAGCAACATTATGAACACAGTCAGCAACGAGGTTCTCTTGCTTGTTGGCCGCCAGCCTGCATTGAGTTAAACAGATATGCGCTGCACACCTAATGACGTTGGAATGTCAGCGTGTTCATTGCAGTATATTATGGGTGGCGGCTGACTGAAGCAATCTTCCACTGGGTCCTAGTGCCGATTTACAGATCACAGGCAAATGCCTGTCCCAGGGACAGCTAAGAATGGCAGAATGGCTGTCCAAAAGAAAAAACGGCTGTCTGAGATGGGTGGACAGCTGGTTATTTCAAGCTCTGTCCCCCATCAACGGTATTTCCCCTTTGCGTGCCATCCTAAGTATGCCTTCTATCATATCCTTGTCCATTCCCTACCCCTGACATTGGGTTCTGTATACAACCCCTGTGTGGATTGTGGTGCCATTTCCAGTCTCTCAGGTGACCCACAGTACCTCCCTGTTTACTTTTCTGTTGAGTTCCTTTTATCCCTTCCATTACATAGAGAGCACCTCCACCCCCTCTTCTCCCCTCCCTGTCCCTCCTGTAGGTTGGGTACCCTGGTATGTTAACATCCCAGTCATGGTTCTCTGTGTACCATGTTTCTGTGACTGATACAATATCCAGGCACCCCTCTTCCATCAAGGCTACCAATTCAGGGAGCTTGGTGCCCAGAACATGGGAGGCGGTACTCATAATCCTACATTTATTGATGAACTTACCCCATTTAGCCCTGTCCCTGTCCTTACTGCCTTTTTCTGCATTTACCCTTGTCCTGCTCCCCATTAACTTCTCTACCATGGCGTTTACCTCTCTAACTAGTGTGTTTTGTGAGGGGCAGGCTGGGTTTTGCCAGCTCCTTTGCAGTGCCTCCACCATTGGCTAGTTCAAATGCTTGCCAATGAACCATTGAAACCTATCCCCTAGGATGCTGGTTTCACTCTGAGACAGATGAAGAACATCATGCCAGTATAGGCATGCATGCCTCCAGGTGGACCCCCCCAGTCCCCAATGAAGCAAAACCCTGAGCTCTGAAACAATTTTTCAAACTATGTGACCCCTCTCCCTTCTTTCCTCAAGGGTATACATATTATGCTCCTTTAGTCTCTCCTCATATGGCTTCTCTTGCAGACCCTGCACCATTTTAGTTGCCCTCCTCTGGACTGCCTGTATCCTGTCTATGTCCTTGCGGAGATGGGGTCTCCAGAACTGGATGCAGTACTCCAGATGGGGTCTCAACAACTGTCTGTACAGAGGGATAACAACTTCCTGTTTTCTGCTGCTGATGCCTCTCCCTATGCATCCCAGTATACCCCCTGCCCTCCCTACTGCTGTCTCACATTGCTTGCTAACCTTAAGGTCATCTGATATGATTAGCCCAGGTCTCTTTCCATTTTTGTTGTTGTTACTACCTCTCCCACATTGTGTATTCTTCCCCCTGGCTTCTTGTTTCCCAGGTGTATTATTTTGCACTTCTTTGCATTGAATCCTAGCTGCCATACTTCTGACCATTCCTCCAACCTTGCCAAGTCCCTTCTCATCCTTTCCACACCTCCTTGTGTATCAACCCTGTTGCAGATCTTTGTGTCATCTGCAAAGAGACATACTTTTCCTTCCAGTCCCTCTGCAATGTCACTTATGAAGTCATTAAAAATGACTGGAACCAATACTGAACCCTGCGGTACCCCACTAGTAACCCCTCTTTCTTCAGAGTGGACTCCATTTACAATTATCTTCTGTGTCCTGTTGTCCAGCCAGTGTTTTACCCAGGCTACCACCCTGGGACCCACTACCAGGCTGGTTAATTTGACTATTAATATTTTGTGTGGGACTGTGTCAGATGCCTTGCTAAAGTCTAGGTAGGCCATGTCCACAGCCCCTCCCCGGTCTACTACTGTGGTCACCCAGTGAAAGAAATCTATTAGATTTGTTTGACATGACCTTCCCGCTGTGAACCCATGCTGCCTTGGGTCCTGTGCACCACTGGCCTCTAGGTACTCAACTATTCTTTCCCTCAGAAGTGACTCCATCACTTTCCCTACCACAGAGGAAAGACTGACAGGTCTATAGTTTCCTGTCTCTGTCTTGGTCCCACTTTTGTGAAGGGGAATCACATCCACCTTCCTCCAGTCCTTGGGTACCACACCATCCTCCCGTGATGAAGAAAGAGTAGCCATTGGTTTCACTAGTTCCCCCTTTAATTCTTTTATAATTCTGGGGTGAATTCCATCGGGCCCCATTGCTTTGTCCACCTTCAGTTTTAGGAGTTCTTGCAGAACCCTTTCTTCTGTGAAAGGACTGGGATCGACCCCCCCTATCAAGAGTGCTTCTGTTAATTGGATTCGGCACTTCCCCCTCCTCTTTTGTGAATAGTGAGCAGAACTATTCGTTCAGTATCCCTGCTTTTTCACTGCCCCCCTCTGCCCACCCACCATTCAGTATTCACAAAAGAGGAGATGGAGGATGTGCCTAATGCAATTAACAGAAGCACTCTGGATAGGGGGGTTGATCCAAGTCTTTTCGCAGAAGAAAGGGTTCTGAAAGAACTCCTAAAACAGAAGGTGGACAAAGCAATGGGGCAAGATGGGGAGGGGGGTGGGATATGTACAAAGCAAGACACGATGGGGATAGAAGCAGTAGTGAGTGGAATCAGGGGAGCAGAAACAATGGAGCTAGAGGGAGGGAGAGGTACCCCAGGGGTGTCACATCAGGATAAGGATAAAAAGGCCAGTAAGGTGGAGGGGACGAATGATGCTATCTCCCCCAAAAGGTTGTGGTCAGCCCTTAAGAGCCTAAAGAAAGATAAATCTCCTGGGCCGGATGGCATTCATCCGAGAGTACTATGGGAATTGGCAGACATACTGGCTGCACCCCTAGCGGTGCTCTTGAAAAGGTCGCTTGAGACAGGGAGGGTACCTAGGGATTGGCGACAGGCACATGTGGTGCCACTCCATTAAGGGGGGTCAAGGGAAGTACCAGGTAACTATAGACCCATCAGTTTGACCTCGGTGGTGGGCAAATTCATGGAGAGTATACTAAAGGAATGATTGGGGGTGTTCTTGGAGGAGGTGGGAGGTCTGGATAGTCAGTAACATGGGTTTGTGCCAGGTAGATCATATCAAACCAATCTTGTGTAGTTCTACAAATGGGTAACATCAGAACTAGACAGGGGAAAGCCTGTGGATGTATTATTCTTGGACTTCAGCAACGAGTTTGACTCAGTCCCCCACAATGGTCTGGTGGAGAAACTGACGGTGTTGGGAGTAGGCCCTTTGATGGTCTGATGGATTGAAAACTGGATAGCAGTCTGCACTCATAGAGTAGTGGTCAGTGGGGAGCTCTCGAACCCTAGAGAAGTCAGTAGTGAGGTACCACAGGGCTCGGTCCAAGCCTGTTTAATACATACATTTCGGACATCAGGGAGGGTATAGGGTATGAAATGAGTCTTTGCTGATGACTGCAAGATGGGAGCATTAGTTGAGGGGGAAGAGGGGAGGCTGACCCTGCAATGGAACCTGGACACCAAGGAAAGGTGGTCTCACACATGGAAATTAAATTTCAATATCAACAAGTGCAAGGTGTTACATCTGGGTGGGGAAACCCTAAACACAGGTACACCCTGGGAGGGGAGGCACTGGAGATCTCAACAGGGGAAAAAGACCTAGAGGTCATGGTGGATGCATGTATGAATAACTCTGAGCAGTGCAGGAGAGCAGCTAGCAAAACAAACAGGATGTTGGGATGCATCGTAAGGGGGATCACCTCTAGGAGCATGGAAGTGATTCTGCCGCTGTACAATGGATTGGTTAGACCACACCTTGAGTACTGTGTACAGTACTGGAGACCACACTTGAAGAGGGACTTACAGCTCCTGGAGAGGGTACAGAGGAGGCCAACTAAGATGATATGAGGACTAGGGGATTTGACCTATGAGGACAGACTTGAGAAGCTCTGCCTGTTTTCATTGGAGGAGAGGAGAGACAGGGGTGACATGATTGAGGTCTTCAAGTACCGCAAGGGAATAAATAAGTTAAACATGGAGGGGATCTTGAGATTAAAGCAGGAAGGTATCACCAGAGGGCATGGTTTGAAGTTGGAAGGTGGAAGGTTGAGGGGGAGAGGAGGAGATTTTTCAATGAGAAGGTGGTGAATCCTTGGAACTTGCTGCCTGGTGAGCTGGTTCAGAGATTTACAGTGGAGGGCTTCAAGAGAGGGTGGGACAGACACAGAAAGCGGATGTATCAGATGATGGCCTGGCCTAGGGGGTGGGGGTGGATGATATGGGTTTCTGGAACACAGGGGAGGGCCTCAGTACCAACCTAGGGATCTGAGGTTCGAGCAGATTCGATAGACCATAAGGCTGAATCGGCTGGCAATTAGTATGTTAGTAGGATGGAATTAAACATGGAATTCAAAAAGAATGAGGCAGAGAACTAGTGACACCACTGACTACCCTTTTTAACAAATCATGGGAGGATGGGTACTAACTGAGGACTGGAGGAAGGCAGATGTGATTCCCCTTCACAAAAGTGGTACCAAGACAGAGGCAGGAAACTACAGACCTGTCAATTTGACCTCTGTGGTAGGGAAAGTGATGGAATCACTTCTGAAGGACAGAATTGCTGAGTACCTAGGGAACAGTGGGGCACAGGAAAGAAGGCAGCATGGGTACACAGCGGGAAGTTTATTTCAGACAAATCTAATTGATTTATTTCACTGGATGACAAAAGTAGTAGACCAGGGAGTGGCTGTAGACATGGCCTACATAAACTTTAGCAAGCTATTTGACACAGTCCCACACAAAAGATCAGTAGTCAAATTCATAAGCCTGGGAGTGGGTCCCAGGGTGGTAGCCTGGGTAAAACATTGGCTGGACAACAGGACACAGAAATTAATTGTAAACAGAGTCTGCTCTGAAGAAAGGTTATTGGTGGGGTACCGCCAGGGTTCAGAACTGGGTCCAGTCATTTTTAATGTCTTTATAAGTGACATTGCTGAGGGACTGGAAGGAAAAGTATGCCTCTTTGCAGATGACACAAAGATCTGCAGCAGGATTGATACACAAGGAGGTGTGGAAAAGATCAGAAGGGACTTGGCAAGGTTGGATGAATGGTCAGAAGTATGGCAGCTTGGATTCAATGGAAAGAAGTGCAAAATAATGCACCTGGGAAACAACAACCCAGGGGAAGATTACACAATGGGGGGGTTGTAGTAATAACAACAAAAATGGAAAGAGACCTGGGGGTAATCATATCAGATGACCTTAAGATTGGCAAGCAATGTGAGAAAGAGGGAGGGCTGGGGGCATACTGGGATGTATAGGTGTAACCCCCCAGGGGCACTACCCTTAAGGCTATTACCCCTGCCTGCCCCCCCACAGAGACAGGGTAAGGGGCCCAGATCCGTTGACTGGTGCCTCCACCCAGAGGTCGGGGTCAATATAGTCGAGATTGCCTCGGTTACAGCCCTCTGGGTTACTGCAACCCCCGGTTCGTCCCACTAGTGGCTCACACTGGACACAAATAACACTTTTCACCAATACACTCACCCCCCGCTAATATCTCTCCACTCCCTCCGGAGACCCCCTGTAAAACAAGGCACAGTTATATTGCAGTCACCAGGCAACAGTTCACCAGTAATGTACACAATAGCCAAGGTGCAGTTGCACAAAAACAATCTGATTTATTCAGGGGGGAAATAACAAGGACAGGGGGAATCAAGTTGATTAGCTTATCACTATACGTATCTACCTAGGGCTCTGTGCACAGGCCTGAACCTAATATTTACTGTCCCTGGGTACCCAAGCCCTAATGGCTAGTCCACCGTGGCAGCTGGTTGGGGCCGTGACACAGATAGCCTTTAAAATCCTGAGCAGTTCAAAATGGAAAGAAAATTCAGTTAGTCCGTCAGCAGTGTAATTAAACAACTTGAGACCACTGTTGCAAACTTAGCAGGGAGCTACCCTGATTTAGTACTCACGAATCCAGCAAGCACCGACTCCTCACACACTTATATGGCAAACCACAGAGAGGTACCACACCAGGCAGCTGCTTCCAAGGCTCACACGAACTCACAGCCACTGAAATGCTGCAACGCCAGCTTCAACTTTCCCTCGGACTGAGCGCGATTCAGCAGATTCTCCAGTCCTCCAAACAGGTTGAGCCTGGTGGGTAGCTGTGCAAGACACAGCCTCCTCCGACCGCCCACTGATGGATTTAGTCCGAACTCTCCCAAAGCAGAAACTGCCACCTCAGGCCTTCATGCGCTTCCCGTGCGAACACTACTCCAGCGCAGAAGCACAGAGCTCCTTTCTTCTCCCAAGCCACAACGCATCTGCCTTTGGCAGCACTGAACACTCCTTTCAGATCGGGTGCTGCCCATTCTCACTGGCTGGCTGAACATGCCAGTCATTTCCTCCCGCTCTCAGTGGTGCGAAAAAAGCGCCATAGCCCATAATACCTTTCTCAAATACAAACAATTCTTCTATTGGTCATCCAACTCTGTAGTGTCCCGGGGTACTGATTGGCCCAATTCAGCAGTTCTGGACCAAAATGGAGGAAACAACCAAAACAGTCTGTACTGCAAAGAAAGGCAGGTTAGAACAACAACATTGTCAGTGTTATTGTACGTTATTTCCAGCAACAATCACATCCCCTAGCAGAGCTCCCTCTGCACCACTAGCGGTGCCAGGAAAAAAAAGCTGTTTTCCAGTGGCCCGGGCGGGACTCGGGCATACAACCACACAGCCCCCCTCATGTCAGTTAATTACGGCTACAACAGGCAGCCCTTAAAGAGACAGCATATGGAGGCTTCAAAAGCACTCACTGGGAACACATTTAAGCGGCTTCAACGCCGAACACCAACTAGGCATGGGGCATTCACCCAAGCTCCGGGGAAACCATTAGAAACCCCCATTTGTAGGTGGGTTACACCCTTCCTGGCCTGAGAAAGCTGGACGTCTGCGTCAAGTAGTTACCTTTAAATCACATTTAAGGCCAACAGCTGAGTTAACACTATATCACACTCTGAATTACATACATGAATATTACATTCACAACATATTATGGTTTATACACATCGTACACATAACTCCTGTTCCCCTTTAAATCAGGTCCTTAGCTCCGGCTCATAACACCGGGACTGGGGGAAACCCTCCCTTTCAGTTACTGGCAGGTCACCTGAAGCAGGGGCACCACACTCAAAGGGCAATAGTAACAATCTGGAGTTATCCCCCAAGGCTAACTTGAGCAAGGAACTCGGGGACAGATACACCCCTTTGTGGACCACATTTAAGGGCAGGTCCACCGGCTGACTCAGGGACTCATAACTCAACTTTATTACTGGCCGTACGTCTCGGCTGGAGCACCTAGGGGTCTCGGAAAACCCAGAAACAGGCCCTGATTCCAATTCAGTCTCACTGACATTAGTAGCAGGAATTTCCACAGGGGAAAAGGACCTAGGGCTCATAGTACTATTGGGAGCCTGACTCTCTACCGCAGGACCCATCCCACTGGGATTAGCTGGGGGCTGTCTAGATACTGGTGAGGAACCATCAGGGCATTCAAAATATTCTTCCGGTTCTGGCGTATCACTGGCTTGTTCCCCCCATCTCACTCTCTTTGTATGAAAAGTCAGATAATTCAGCCAGGCCAGACAGTTCAGCCAGGATTAAGGACCCCACCCCTTGGGCTTGTTTGCTACCCCACTCATCGTCTGGAGGTATCGGCTCCAGGGACAAAGCAGAGGGCTCAATCATTCCTGATGGGTCAATCTCATTTCCCAAGTTAACAAGGGGGTTGCCCCGAAACAATTGGCTCAGTTCATAAGAGGGATAGTATTCAATATCATCTTCATTGTCTTCCGACACTGAGTGTTGATCATCTCCCTCTGCAGGAGGGGTTGGACAAGGCTCCCTTGGTGGGCTTTTTTAAGACCCCACGGGTTTGGTTATTCTCTTGGCAACAGATCCGGCCTGAAGGGAGCGGCAGTTGAAGGTTCGGCTTCAATCAGGATTTGCCCAATTGGCAGCAGATGATTTCTGTGTAGGGTTTTCACATCTTTTGAGTTGTTTTCAGGCCGCACTTTATATACAGGTAAGCCTGCCAGTTGTCCCACAACAATATGAGGGAGGTGATGCCATCTGTCGGCAATCTTATGTTTGCCATGCAGTCCCAAGTTCCTCAACAGCACTCTATCCCCTTCTCTCAGTTCCACTGTTTTCACTTTCTTATCATATCTCTCCTTGTTAGCCAGGTTTCGTTTAGCAGCCATGGTCTGGGCCAGTCGGTAGGCATGGTTCAATTGGACCTTTAATTTCTGTACATACTGTAGATGATTTTCTGCTTGCACCCCATCAGGGGAGACCCCAAAACACACATCCACTGGCAGTCTAGCCTCTCTCCCGAACATTAGTCGGTATGGGGAAAATCCTGTGGTGTCACTTTTCGTACAGTTGTAAGCGTGAACTAGGGTGCTAATCTGCTGGCTCCATCTCGGTTTGTCTTTTGGTTGCAATGTGCCCAACATGTCAAGCAATGTACGGTTAAACCTTTCAGGCTGAGGATGGTAGGGGGGTGGTTCTTGACTTCCGTACCCCCCACAAAGACAACATCTCTTTAATCAAATGGCTCTCGAAGTCCCTTCCCTGGTCGGAATGGATCCGCTGCGGGGCCCCGTAGTGGACGAAAACGTTTTCAACAAGTATCTTAGCCACCGTGGTTGCTTTCTGATCCTTAGTCAGGAAGGCCTGTGCATGCCAGGTAAAATGATCAGTGACCACCAATATGTTACTGACACTTTTCAGATTGGGTTCTAGACTCAAGAAATCAATACAGACCAATTCCATAGGGGCACTAGTGGTAATGTTGACCAGGGGAGCAGCTCTCTGGGGTAGAGCTTTCCTTTGCAGACAGCGACTGCAGGTCTTGACATATTGCTCTACATCCGTACTCATTTTTGGCCAGTAAAACCGAGCCCGCACTAAATCAAGTGTTCGGTCTATGCCGAGATGCCCCATTTGATTATGCAAGGACCTTAGGACCAGTTCTCTAAAAACTGAGGGGCAGCACCAGTTGTTGTTTGTCTACCCGGCCTTCCTTATTCACAGTCTCTCTGTATAGTAGTTGGTTAACCAGCTTCAATTTGGGCCCTTCTTTATACAACAAGGCAGTCCTTAGATCAGTGGAACGTAACTTGGACACATCCCTCCCGGCCTGCAGAGCCTCCACAACCACTTTTATCATAGGGTCACAGGATTGAGCTTGTTGGAGACTATCATTGTTGAATTGGGGCAGGGAGCTAGTGTCTAATGCAGAGAAATGACAGTAGGCAGCAGGTAGGCAGTTTTCGGATGGCCCCAAGCAATCCACCACACAGTCCACCATGTCAGGAGACACCTGTTCCTCTTTGTCAAATTTCTGGCAGAGAGCTCTTATGTCAGGTTCAGACAACCTGACCCAATCAGCCTGTGGCACAGGCCTCCGAGAGAGAGCATCCGCATCTATATGGTTCAGGCCCGCCCTTTACTCCACAGCATAGTCGTAGGTGGCCAAGGCAGAGAGCCACCTATGGCCAGTGGCATCCAACTTGGCAGAGGTCTGAACATAAGTCAGAGGGTTGTTATCAGTCTTTACCAATATCCTGGCACCATACAAATAGTCATGAAACTGATCGACAATGGCCCACTTTAGAGACAGGAACTCTAGTTTGTGCACCGGATAATTTTTTTCTGAAGGCGTCAGGCTTCTGCTAGCAAACGCTACAGGTCTCAAACCATTCGAGTGCTCATGGTATAACACATCCCCCCAATCCTTGTAGACTGGCATCGGTATGAAGAATGTATGGCTGGGCCAGGTCAGCATAGGCCAGCACTGGGGCATGGGTAAGTTGATATATGATGTCATAGAATGCTTTCTCACAATCAGCAGTCCAACGATCCCCAAACACATCGTTCGGCCGGAAATACTTTTTTTCAGACTCAGAGCACACAATCTTCTTATACCTTTTGTGCGTAGGCAGATACCCCTGAGTGAGGTTGAGGAGGAGGCGAATCACTCGAGAATAGTCCTTAACAAACCGCCTATAGTATCCACAAAACCCCAGGAATCGTTGCAGCTCTTTCAAATTCCTGGGTTGAGACCAAGTGGTCAATGCCTCCACCTTACTAGGGTCAGTCTCTATGCCCTCAGTGGACACTATATGGCCCACATATTTTACAGAAGTCTGGAAGAATTGACATTTGTCGATAGACAACTTGAGGCTGAAATCCTCCATCCGATCCAAGACCTTGAATAGTCATTGCTCGTGTTCTTCCAACGATCGGCCAAACACTATAATGTCATCTAAATAGACCAAACACTTGAGTAGATTCATGTCCCCCCCACAGCCTGTTCCATCAAGCGCTGAAAAGTGGCTGGGGCACCTGAAATCCCTTGAGGCATCTGAACAAATTCATAGAAGCCTAGGGGGCAAATGAAGGCAGCCTTCTCCCGGTTGTCTGGGGCCATCGGGATCTGGTAGTATCCACTGCGAAGATCCAACACAGAGAACCACTTGCTGCCATTTAAACAATCCAATGCATCTTGTATGCATGGCATGGTATACTGGTCCGGAATGGTCCGCCGATTCAAAGTGCGATAGTCTACACACATCCGAACTGCCCCATTCTTTTTCCTTACTACTACTACTATGGGGGAGGCATAGGGGCTCCTGGACTCCTGTATTACACCAGCAGCCAACATCTCTTGCAGATGTCTCCTTACATTATCTATATCAGCGGGATCTCTCTCGGAAAGGTCTTTCATCATGCAACCGAATGTGATGCTCAGCCCCTTGTACACACCCCACATCCCACTCAGGCAGCTATGAGGAGAGCGACTAAAATGGTGCAGGGTCTGCAAGAGAAGCCAGATGAGGAGAGAATAATGGAGCTTAATATCTATACCCTTGAGGAAAGGAGAGAGAGGGGGGACATGATAGAAACTTTTAAGTACCTCAGTGGAATCAACGAAGTCCAAGAGGGTAGCAACATTCAGAAAAGGAGATGTGCAAGAACAAGGGGACATAATTAGAATATTGGGGGGATGGTTTTAGAGACAGTGTCAGGTCATTGGTTGGTTAATGGCTGAGATGAATAGACAAACAAAATACAATGCTGAGGGGCATGGTGAGGAAGTATTTTTTCACAGAGAAGGTGGTGGATGCATGGAACAGCCTTCCTGAGGAGGCTGTGGGGTCTAAAACTGTGGGAGAATTAACGAATGCATGGGACAGACATAAGGCAATTTTTGTGTCGGGATAGGAAGAAATAGGCTGTTGGTTAAATAGGATCTGCAGCTTATCCTCTAGGTAGGGAAATGGGCAGACTAGGTTGGCTAGGCGCTTCTTATCTGCCGTCAAAGTCTATGTTTCTATGTTGAAACATTTAAGAAAAATAAATAAATCAGCAATGCTGGGCTGGCACCGAGAAAGCAGAACTACCCCCACTCAGTTTTAAGAACCTATGAAAGGCAAACCATTGTAATCAACCACTCGCTGAAGTGCACGGTCCCGCTTTCTCAGTCTGTACATGCACTTGTCTATGGCATAATGTCTCAGAATGCCACTTTGCTTCCGTCATCTTGGCATTGCTTCCACACTGCTCTGAATATGTGCTGAACCTCCTGTATATGCCTTACTTCCAGAGCATGTGTTCCCTGGTGAACGATGATGTGTGGCTCCCCCCCACCTTCTGTACACAGCGATCAATGTGCTGCTGTACCCTATCTGCTGTCATGTCAGGCATGCACTCTACCCAGATGCTGCTTGTCCCGCCCCCATTCACCACTACCATGTGATCCCCTTTACTATAGAGTTCTCCAGAATTATGACTGACTCCTTTATGGGCTCTCTCCCTCTCTCTCTGTGGGCTCTTTTCACTGCCTCAAAAACGCTCCCTTTCCCCTATCCCCCAGCTATTCCCCTTCTGCCTCCTCCGGTCTGTGTCCTGACTTCTCCCCCTTGCCAACGATGGCTGGTGCATCAGCTTCACTTACTAAACCAACACGGATTGATGGCGCAGTGCGAGGTGTGGCATACAGCGCCTAAACCAACAGTGACACCGGGACAGTGGAACATAGATATATTGACCACTGTGGATAAATTCACAGTGCTCATTCCCAGCAGAATTGTGTTTCATAGTACAAAGAAATAGGCCACTAAGGAACACAGATATGTCTGACAGCGTGACTGGCAATCTGATGCCAAAGACACTGTTCTAGGGACATGGATATGTTGTTCATCCACACTGTCTGGCAGGTATCCTTGCCGCTTTAAATCATGCCGGAAGGTCTTCAAGCTGGCTCCTCCCACCCACCTGGGTGGTAAAACTCTCGGCTCCGCCCCATGACGCCAGATCTTCCTTACCGCTTGGAAGCTCAGGTTCCCTCCTTAACGCTCTGCGTATAAGACTGGTTCCTAATTCTTCGGTTTTGCGAATTAAAAGGTTTTTGCACTTCTAGACTTCGGTCTTCTATCCCTCGCGGCTGTGATGGACAAATCGACTCCCGGTTTTCGGAGATGCCCTTGTGGGCAGAAGATGTCTCGGACAGATCCGCACTCCATGTGTGTCTACTGTTTAGGCCTTGAGCACGACCCGCAGGCTTGCGACCTGTGCTCTTCCTTCTTGGCCTATGTCCTTGAAGACCGTGCTGCCCGTTTACAACTGGGGCATCCCGAGAAACGTTTTCCTCCGGTGAAGTCAAAAGAGGCCCGGTCGGCGGTCTCCGTGGTGGCGGGCTCGGCGGATCAGCTAGAGCAGATGATCGCCCTCGAAGAGGAGGCGGCACGGGCCACATCATCCTCGGCCGCGGCATTTATCCCACTCTCCCCTAGGTTCCTCTTATACAGCTTCCTTTAAGGAGCTTTGCCTGTCCCTCTCAACTAAGGGAGAGGGACCAACGTCTGCTGGACCTTCTTCTCGGTCCAAAAAGAAAGACAAGGGTAAGTTCCTCCATAGACACTCGTGGGAGCAGGAAAGGTCCCTCTCCCCGAGTTGTCGGCCATCGACTTCGGTCGATCATTCGGCTTCGGCCACTGGTCTCACAGTGTCCCCGTCAGGCCAGTTGACCGAGACTCCCATCGACGCTGTCGAGATTTTTCTCGACCCGTTGGTCGGGTTGTCACCAGGCAAAGTCGAAAATCCTCTCTCCCCAGTTTCCCCGGTGGGAGTTGAGGATCCCGTGGGCTTGCCAGTGCCTCCGGTTCTGGAGCCCTCGGGTGATCCCTCCGAGCCGAGGGGAGAGCTGGTTCCACCCGTCTCCTCCCCGCACCACCCTCAGAAAAGCCGAGGTTCTCGGTCTTGGACTTTTTCGTGGTCCAGCCAATCCCGCTGTCATAGGCGGTCTCGGTCTCGGCACCGCGGTAAGTGGCGCCACCACTCGTCTCTCCTCCGACAAGGGGAGGCTTCGACGTAAGCTACATTGACGGTACGAGGACCTCATGTGGCAACAGCTCCTTCTGACCGGGAACAAGCCAACACCGTCACCTTCCCCAGCCATTAAGTGGCTGTCACCGGAGTGGCTGAAACAACCCCTCGACTTACCCGAGGATCCTGTTCCTAGGTTGGTTGTTCGGGCAAAACCAGCTGCTCCACCGATCCCGGTGGAACCCCTGCATCCACAGCCGTTATTTGGGACTCCGACCAAGAATTCTTGGTCGGCTCAGGGACTGCCCCATAGGCTGTCTGTCACCCTCACTCCTGATCGGCCTCGGCAGATGGAGGGTGGCTCAGGCCTGAGGCAGCTCTTTGCGGACTCTTCGGAGTCCGACGACGATTCCTCCCTTTTCTCCAGGCGAGTAGACTTGGAGTCCTCTATAGGTCAGTCGATGGTTGATAGCCCTTCGTCCTTTCTGGGGTTGCTTTGGCTCATCTCGGAGTCCACCGGGATGAAGCTCGAACCCGTATCGAAGTGGGCCAGGTATCCCCTCACGGAAATACTGGACCGAGGGGATTCCCCTTCGGAGGCTTTTCCGGTGGCCGAGGCCTTAGTGGGCCCGGCCTTGGAGCTCTGTCAGTGCCCTGCTTTCTGTCCTGCGCCCTCGGCCAGGATGGCCAGGAAGTATGCGGTCCCTACTGGTTCCTTGTCCGGTTTTTCAGAACACCCCTCAGCCGAGGGGCTAGTTACCGACAGCATTTTCCGGCTCGCCGGGAACGCTAGGGACGTGGACAAACCTCCCGACAAGGAGTCCAAGAAATTGTACTATGCTGGGCGCAAAGTCTACGCTGCGTCCTCCCTCGGCCTTTGTCAGGCCAGTTTGGCCGTACTCATGGCACATTTCTCTCATGCCCTGTTGGGCTCCCTGGATGAGGTAGTTCTTCATCTTCCAGCGGACCTGCAGACCATGGTTAGGCAGGTGCGGGACCAGGGCAGGGCAGTGGCCAAACAGCAACTTCAGACTGCTCTGGACATTGGAGACTCATGTGCCAGGTCAGTAGCGGCCGCAGTGGCTATGCACCATCAGGCTTGGCTGAGGATATCCACCTTCACTTCGGATACCCAGCACAAGTTGGCGGATGTCCCCTTCCTGGGGACCGACCTCTTTGGCCCTGGGGTGGAAGGTCACCTGCAGAGGATCGAGAAGTCCAATGCTACCTTGGACTTGGTCTCATCTGCACAGAAGGACAAAGGCCACAGACCACAGCCTAAGCCCTTTCGTCCCTCTGCGCCCGCGGCACGTCCAGCCCAGCAATGTCAGGGCCAGCAGGCTCGAGCTTGGCATCCCAAACCCAAGCCCTCGACTTCCTCCTCCAGGAAGCAGGGAGGTAAAGGCCCTGGAGGTCCCTCAGCTGGTCCTTCCTCCAAGCCTACCCAGTGACAGGTTGAGGGGTGTTGCCCCCAACCCCGTCGCCTCACCCCAGGTACCACCCTTGGGGGGACGGCTTCGCCATTTTCTTTCCACCTGGTCCATTATCACCACAGACCGGTGGGTGTTGGAGGTGGTGGGAAAGGGCCTGCCTCTGAGTTCGAGCAGGCCCCACCTTCAGAGCCGTCGCACTCGGGGGTCTCGGGTCCAAGCCTCGCTGTCGGCTCGCCGAGCTGACATCGCTCTCCTCCTCGAGAAGGAGGTGATCAGAGAGGTGGTGGACCCTCCCTCAGACCCGGGGTTCATGTCCAGGTACTTCCTGGTTCCGAAACGGACAGGGGGCTGGTGCCCCATTCTTGACCTACACGACCTAAACAAGTTCCTAAGGTCTCGAACCTTCAGGATGATCACTCTGGCTCAGATATTACCATCCCTGGAATACGGCATGTGGTTCTGCTCTCTGGACCTGCAGGACGCGTTCTCTCACATCCCTATCCGTCCATCACATCAGAGGTTCCTTCGCTTTCGAGCGGAAGGATCCCTTTTCGAGTTCCAAGCCATGCCCTTCGGCTTATCTCCAGCTCCCAGGGTCTTCACCAAATGCATGGCAGTGGTGACAGCATTCCTGCAGTGCTGAGGGGTCCGGGTTTACCCTTACCTGGATGATTGGCTGATAGCAGCCCGCTCCAGACAGGAGGTGGAGCGGTCCAGAGATCTGGCCCTCAGGTTTGCTCTCCAGGTCGGCCTCTCATCAGCGAGGCCAAGTCGGACTCGAGCCGAGCAGGTGATTCTTTTCATTGGGGCAGAGCTCGACTCTCTTCGAGCCAGAGCATGGCTCCTGGTGGACAGGGCCGAGGTTCTTTCCTCCTTTGCCCAATCATTTCTGGTTGGGCAATTGCTCCCTGCCCGGGACTTCCTGTGCCTCCTGGGTCTCATGGCGGCCTGTACCAGCGTGGTCCATTGGGCCCACTGGAACATGCGCCCCCTTCAGTGGGGACTGGCCAGCCAGTGGTCCCAATGCTGTGATCCATTGGACCAGCTAGTGACGGTGACCCAGGAAATGTGGAATGCTCTTCAGTGGTGGACCATTCCAGTTCATCTGCAGGAGGGCATCCCGTTTGTCTGTCCTGAGCCTACGGTCTCTCTATCGACCGATGCCTCTCTGACGGGTTGGGGTGCCCATCTGGGTGAACACCGTGCGCATGGCCTCTGGTCCTCGCGGGAGTCCCGATGCCACATCAACCTGCTGGAGCTCCGAGTGGTCCACCTAGCTCTCACCACCTTTGCTCCGTTTCTTCAGGGTCAAGTGGTCCGGGTCCAGACGGACAATACCACGACCATGTACTATCTAAACCGCCAGGGCGGGACACGCTCCATGCTTCTATGCAAGGAAGCTCTCCGCATATGGTCACTTGTGTGCAGCCTGGAGGCGGATCTCCTAGCCATTCATGTGGCAGGAGCTTCCAACACCCCGGCCGATGCCCTAAGCCGGATAGGGGCTGCGTCCTATGAGTGGTCTCTCCTGCTGGAGGTAGTACAAGATCTATTCTCCCATTGGGGCACACCTCAGGTGGACTGTTTGCCTCCAGGGAGAATGCGAAGCTGAGGCTGTTCCATGCCCGCCCCCCTCAGCAGGGCTCACTGCAGGGGAATGCCTTCTCGAGGCCGTGGATCCCGGGTCTCTTCTACGCCTTTCCCCCATTCCCTTGATGCACAAGGTGCTACTCAAAGCAAGGAGGGACAAGGCACAGGTGATTCTGATAGCCCCAGACTGGCCCCGCCAGTACTGGTACCCAGATCTCCTCAGCCTCAGCTCCAGGCTCCCGAGGCAGCTTCCAGCTCGCCCAGACCTGCTCTTAGTCAGTCAGGGGAAGGTATTCCATTCGGACCTTCAATCCCTGCACCTGATGGCCTGGTTCCTGAGCGGCTAGAGTTCCAGGCCTTGGGTCTTTCTGACGAGGTCCTCAACGTAGTTGAGGCGTCCCGTAAGAAGTCAACCAGAAAATGCTACGCCTTCAAATGGAAGAGATTTTCCATTTGGTGCCAGGGCAAGGGCCTGGACCCTTCCTCCTGTTCCTTGGTGAGCATATTGGACTACCTTTGGTCCCTTTCTCAGCAAGGGCTTAGGTTGATGACCCTTAAGGTGCACCTGGCAGCCATCTCTGCTTACCAGGCGTGGGCTGGGAAGCAGTCGGTGGTGCAGGAGAAGGTGGTCTGGTGCTTTCAAAGGCCTTGATCACATTTCCCCTCTGGTGCGAGAACCTCCACCTCCATGGGATCTACTGCTGGTACTGGCAAAGCTCATGGGCAAGCCATTCTAACCAATGCACAGGTGTGAACTCTCTCACCTGTCGTGGAAGACCGCCTTCATGGTGGCTATCACGTCAGCCAGAAGGATGGGAGAGCTCCAGGCACTCTGCATCGAGTCTTCTTACCTGGTCTTCCACAGGGACAAGGTTGTCCTGCACCCCCACCCAAAATTCCTTCCGAAGGTGGTGTCGGAGTTTCACCTTAACCAGGTGTTGACTCTGCCGGTGTTCTACCCCAATCACACCTCGGAGGCCGAATATAGGCTCCATACTCTGAACCCTAGAAGAGTGCTCACCTACTATAAGGAGCTCACAGCTGGAATTCGGGGAGAGGTTCGCCAGCTGTTTGTCACCTACGCTGAAGCCGCACCTGGCAGACCTGCAGCCAAGCGGACAATAGGCAGGTGGGTCACCTCCTGCATAGATTTCTGCTATAAGTTGGTGAGCATGGAGCCTCCCAGAGGGATAAGAGTTCATTCTACCCACCATACTGCTGCATCGGAGGCTGCTTCCAGGGACATCCCTATCCAGGAAATCTGCAGGGCTGCTACCTGGAAGTCAGCACACACCTTCATCACCCATTACCACATTGACCTTGAGTCATGCCGGGATGTTGGTTTTGGGGCCTCGGTTCTCCAGTCTCTTTTCCCTAAGTAGGAGGTGTGCGCCTTGCCTCCCTCCTCCTGGAGAACTGCTAGGAGTCTGCCAGACAGTGTGGATGAACAACATATCCATGTCCCTAGAAATACAGGTTACTCACCTGTAACAGGAGTTCTAGGAATGGTATATGTTGTTCATCAACACGACCCACCCGACCTCCCCGGCTTCGACGCACAACCTGAGCTTCCAGCGGGCCAGATCTGGCGTCATGGGGTGGAGCCAAGAGTTTTACCACCTGGGTGGGTGGGAGGAGCCAGCTTGAAGACCTTCCAGCAAGATTTAAAGTGGCAAGGATACCTGCCAGACAATGTGGATGAACAACATATACCATTCCTAGAACTCCTGTTACAGGTGAGTAACCTGTATTTATGTGCTCAACTCATGGTGTTTTCAATGCTGTCAAACTCCTACATTTAGCTTGATGACCCAATTGTCTGTGTGATGGTGCTGTACTGAAACACAAACTAGCTATTACTACCAAGGGTAAGCGAGAATAGCCCTGATTGAGACTAAGGGAGTCATAATGAGTGCAGTCAACTGCCATCAAGTGATGCATTTATACACAATGGGACTGTTGAACTACCAAATGAACCCCACCCCACAAACACACACCCAAAGCAGAAGAACAGAAAATAAGTATAATTATGTTGTAGCAAGGTCAATACCAAGGACAGAAAAACAAATATCAGTGTCTGTTTTTTTTTAAATTTTGGTGGACAGTAAAAGCACTCAGAGTGGACGTAAGACTACAATGTGTGACGCTGGGTAGATAGCACAAGAGGAAAACTGGAACCAGCACACACGGAATGATGAAACAAACAGATATATAGAAAAATGGATATTCGTGGCAGACAAAGACTGATATGCCATTCCTGTCTGCCAGCAGGCCCTATACAGGTAAGCATCTGCTCACCCTAAGTGATCCATGGTTGGTCATCACTTGCGTCAACCAAGTCTGAGTCATGGATTACAGGTATAGATCCCTGTTTCAATGAAGTAGCCACTCCTGGTTTCCCCCCTCACTGTTCCTCACCTTCCAGCTTCACTGAGAGTCCTCTGGTGGACTCTTGCTCTCCTGGTGGCTGTTCTGGTGTCTGGGCAGTCAAGGAGTCACCCAAGAGCATCACTCACAGCCTCATTATCCCTGTTACCACTCGCTATCTGTGTGTCCCCCCATCCCCCTACATTAGCCTGCTTGTCTACTCCACCCTGCCTCCTGCCCAAACCAGGTCCATCTCCCATGCTCGAACCCATATCTCCTTTTGTCCTGACCTGCTTGGTTACATTACATCCTGCAGGATCACTGTGGACAATGACAGTTTGTACCGCCGGAGCAAGAACCCACCCTCTGTCCCATCTATAGAGTGTCCTCCTCACTGAGCCGCCATACTGGAGTCTCCTTTCTTTTGCCAGTGAGGCTTAGGGGCAACCCAGTATCTCCTACTGGAGCATTGGCACCCACCGCCACCAGCTCATTTCCCCTCTATCTTGACCAATGCCACCCCTTTTCTCACTTTACTTGTCTCCTTCAGGTGCCCCCAAAAATGTACTTTCTTGTTTGGGGGAAATTTCAAAGCTCCCAAGTGAAGTTCACCCATGTCTCCCAGATTGTGTGACCTGGAAACATCCTCTGAGGGAGTGTCTGCTTTCATCCTTACTCCTGCTTGTTCCTCCAATGGTTCCTATCAGCTGCTTCCTTCCCCTGTCAGTGTGATGATAGGTGCATAACTGTTTTCCTGCTGGACACCCAGGCTTGTTCTTCCCATGTTTGTTGTCCCCATTTCTGAATGTAGGCACACAATATCCAGCTTCTTCCTTCTTTTTCCTGAACCTACTGTCTTCCACCACTGCTAAGCTGTATTTGCCTCAATGCCTTCCGATCTCCTTGATGTGTCCCTCTGCTGTGTTACTTCACCCTGCCTGGTTTGTATCTGCACAGCTGTAATAGTTCCCTGTCTTAACATCAATGATATCTCATCATCATTTGCATCCTCCCATCCGCCGCTCACCTCTTATACCAACGGGTGTAGTGGGTTTACACAACTGAAGAGACTTAGCATGCCAGCCAATTCCCACACCATCCCTACCACCCCACTCAAGGCTCCCCCTTGACACCCCTGGTCACTTTGCTAGTGCTGTAGAAATGCCATAGTTGCTCGCCTCCAGTTGGATGGAAGTTGTCCTGGTCTTGCAACAGCAATTCCCACTTGTACATGACTTCTCCTCCTGTTGTCTCTCATCACCCGCCACAACGGCCACGGTTGTATGCTAAGACTGTTTCTCCCCTCACTACTGTCTAATTTTGTGTCAACCATTGAAATTGACGCTATTGTGCTATTCAGCAAGAGGGGGTATCAGTAGTATAACAGTGTGAACAAAACCATTTCTGATTGACCAGGAACATACAATATTGCATTTATACTTATGGAATTAATTTGAGGTTTTGAAAAAATGAGTTACAACTATAACCTTAGTCATTACTTGCCCATTTGTCAACTTCTTGCAGTCATCCCCCCCCACCAAGCAACCCACACCCCAAAAAAAATACTAACCAGGCATGGCCAAGATGATTCAAACAGCAGCTGATCCACTACTATCAGTGCTTATGTAACCCCAAGGTGGCGCTATTACAAGAGATCTTAGGGCCAGCAGGCTCAGTTCAGGTGGCCAGTGGAGCAGCCAGACCGAACTTGCCCTCAATAGAAATGCTGACAGGGAGCTACCCTGATTTAGTACTCATGACTCCTGTAGAAGAATGCCTATCACACCACTTGCAGGACACAGACCTGTGATCAAAACACTTTTCCACATTTATATGTAGGAAAGAGGGGACCATACCAGGCAGCTGCTTTAAACTCCTAACGCTTTCACTGCACGAACCAGGTAATGCAACGCATCTTCACTTTTGCTGACAGACCAAGCGTGATTGAAGCAGATTCTCCAGTCCTCTACAGGGTGAACCTGGTAGGTAGCTGTCACGTCCACAGCCTCCTCTGCCTGCATGCCACAGCGAATCTTGTCTGGCTCCTTCTGGCAATACTGTTGCCTGACTTCTTGGCCTTCCACATGCACTTCCCGGGTGAACATTCTACAGCGCAGGAGCCCAGAGCTCCTTCTCTTCTCACAGTCACAACGACTCCGCTCCCTCAGCCGTTAAGCAGGGGGTCCTCTTCCGGGTGCGACATAACGCTATTGGAGGGCTCCCACAGCCAATCCACTCTACCTCCTTCTATTGGTGCAAAAGGAGCCACTGTCTGACTTCAGTTCCCAGATCACAGGCCATAACTCCCATTGGCAGCTGGCTCCTAAAGAGTCCCAGCCCTAACTGGCTGCACAATGCTCCATTTTAGTGCCCTGAATCCTCATTGACACCATAGACAGCCCAGGTCCAAAATGAAGGGGTAAACGCACAAAGTCCCTGCTGCAAGGAGAACAGTTTAGACAAACTACATTCCTTAATACTTAGTCAACATATAATACATAAATACCACAGCCCAATAAGGGCCTGCTTTGCCTGTTAGCAATGGCAAAATAGAGCACCTACCCACGGCTCAGGCAGAACTCGAGCAAGAGAACTCAAAGTCCCTCCCTTCTTAGTAACTGACTGGTCAGCAAGCTGACAGCTATTAAAGAGACTACTAGAGGCATTCTAGTAAACCCCCATTTATAAGGGGGTTACACTTAGGAAAATGAGAATATGCAGCAAGCATCAGCAATAGTTTCATTTTTTAATCTCATTCTCACCATGCTGTCTTGGAGGTGGTAGAACATGTTGAAATGCATTGCCTGTAAACAAAGGAGATAAGTGATGCACCACTATTCAGTGCATCTTTACACTGCACGGATAGTTGAATTTAGGTAAGGTTATTCACAAAATGGTATGGAAAATCTTCATGTTCCTGTATCCCCCACCACCAAAAAAAAATATATACAGTAATACAAATTCTCCACACAACAAATTAACAGTGATCTAGTGCAACCACCCTCACACCACCTCACAACACTTACCACAACAGAACCTTGAAGGAGGTGCAGGCTGCATATCATCCTCTCACCACCACCACGAGCTGATGACTGACTGTCAGTGAGTGGGACTGTACACTCCATTAACCATATAGTGAATTTCAACAGTACACATGCACAGCACAGTCACCAAACAGAAGGTGATGGCATGGGGTTTCGTGGAAGGTAGTGGGTACATCGTGCATTATAGCAGGTGGTTTAATCAAGTAGACCAATGAGCATGTGCTTTTTTAAGGGGGGGATATATGGCGCATGAACTGGCAGCCTTGGACATAGGTGATCTCAAAGAAGTAATAGTCGGCATCATGGAAAGGGAACATGGATTTATTGTAAACATCGGTATCACAAACTTCAGCATGGAGCAAAACACTACAGTGTGGTTGGAGACACCGGACATTGAGGAGAGTGATTGCATATCAATATTAGTAAGCACTAAATCAGGGTTGAAATGTGGATTTATTACATCAAGGAAAAAATTAAGACTCTGAGGAGGGAGATAGCAGACATGCAACAATTATTAAGTGCTGCACTAGGGAACTTGATATAGGAGTGCATTACAAGAAGTATAAATGGGCTGTATTACAAGGCAATGTTGCAACAAATGTGTGTCTCATCATCAGTGCACTTGTAGACACCTAAAGCTCATGGGGTGCTCACTGACACACTGATAACTAATAAATATGATGTGTGAAAAGTGCAGAAGGCTCCAGTACAACAGAAATAATATATAAATAAAGCTATACATAATAGGTTTCTTTGTGCATTTGATCATTTGTAATTACCAATTTTCAAGCCATTCTGAGGTGAAATTGCAGGACTTCGGGGAAGGTTGTAGGCAGGATGACACTAGCTGTCATGCACAAGGAGAATGGGACAGAAATGGGGACGAAAATCTAAAAGGACTGTAGGAGGAAGGAAGTAGGATCGAATTACTGATGGTGGCTGCACACCTCCCCCACCTGCTTTAGACATTGTTAGAAGTGCAGGCAGAGCCAAGGGCAGGTTCTTATCAAACCAAAGGCGGGGTCTCACACAGCACAGAATGACAAAGTTATATTTGGATTTCTTACAAAAGTACAATGAAGAAAAACAAACAAATGGTTGTGTCTTGATGGATGAAATATGGAGCATCACAGAGCCTAAATGCAGAATGGTGAGTGAGATTACAGATTCTTGGAAAAATCTGACAGTGCAGCTTTAAGTCTCTGACAACAATAAATGAAGCATAAGATATATGAAGGATCATGCCATTAGAGACAAAAGCCTTCCTGCATGTGGTATCCACCTGCTTGTCATGAGAATCCACCCACTTGTCATGAGAATCCACTAGGACCAAAAAAACCTTCAATAGGAAGGGTGGTGTGGTTTATTGAATTATAAACTGCCTTGTCTGCCAGATGAGGAGCTTCCAACCTGTGAGACCTTTCCCCTGAAAATGGGAAATTATGTGCTTTTGATTTGGGAAGATTTTTTCTCTGCTCTACACCTGCCCATTCTTGCTCAATAATTTGGTCACAGTGAATAAAACCTGTGAAACATTTTGGAGCGGAGGAGGACACAAACAGAACTGTGTTGACATCCACTGTATCCATGGACTACTCCTCCTTAAGTTGTAAGGATCTACAAGCTTCAGCTATCAAAAAGGACAAGGACTTATTGGCAAACTGGAGGGGAATTGGTATCCTTGAATTCAGTTCCATGCACTCCCCATCCTCTTCCTGCTCCTCAGAGGGGATGTCCTCCTTATAAGAAAACAATTTTTTTATGTCAGGAGCTTCTCCAAGATCCCCTAAATCCTCATCCTGGCCTTCTAAGAAGTCAGAGTTGAGGGGTGCCTGCACATCTGATTCCACAGCTTTCTCTTGCTGTGATGCTCCTGGACGTGCCTGGATGGACACCCCCTGGCCTGAAGGGCCTGGTTTGGGGACAAGTGTATCTGCTGGGATGTCCTGCGGAACATCAAGGCTCAAATTCTCACTCAGGAGCAAAAAAGTAATTTCTGCAATTCTGCTTTGCCACTGCCAATAGAAGGACTAGGTGCCCCCTCCCCAGCTCAGAGGATCGGTTGGAGGGAACCATGAGAGAAATATTATGCTGTGCAACACATTGAGAGCATTTGAAATCCATGGGGGAGGGCCTCTCATCATTTTGCAGGTCTTACATCATTTCATCATTAATGGTTTCTGATAAGCCATGGTGCCAAGAGCTGAATTCACCACAGAAAACAACCCAGGTAAAAATGTATAAGCCAATAATTATTAGCCCTATTGCTTTCTGGGCTAAAAAACTCACCAGTGATCTGTGAACTGTAACTAGTGTGTCAAAAATCACTAAAATGGGTGTGCACTGCTGGCCCAGTGGCTCTGAGGGTTGAGGCGCTGGACGCCACACCTCATGCTGCGCCAGCAACCCTGGTTTGGGAATGGACTTGGACAGCCAAGGGCTGGCAGGGGAGAGGAAGGATTGAGCTTTCCATGACTGATCTCCTTCCTCTGGGGTGGGTGAGGGTGCTGCACTGCATTGTAGCGGCACCTGGCAAAGGCTGGGTGCCCTATAAGTTGCAGGCACAAACAAGGGGATGGAGTGCAGCAGGCGTCTGCACATTTGTGTGCCAACACCGCAGCACATCTGGCTCCTTGGAGCTTTCCTGGAGGAAAATGGTGGGGCGACCGCTTGGCTGATGGACTTGCCCTGCACTTTCAGACCTGCAAGCTGTAGCCACTGGGTGTCCGAGCGGCAGGGTCCTAAGGGGGGGTCCTTTCATTGGCTGGCCCAGTGAGTGGCAATTATCTGCACAGCAGACTTGGTCCGGAGGTGCGGGTGCTGGCAGCCATGGACATTGGGGCTGCTCTGGCCTCAGAGGATAAAGTATTCAATGATAAAAGCAATGGGTGTGCGCACTCACTAGTGGGTGTGCACAGGACATTAGTGCACTAGCATGGGTGTGCGGGCACCAGTGAATTTGCAAATACAATAACGCAATGTATTTAATAGGGATTGTGCTGGGCAAATGCCCCTTGCACTGCACAAGTACATGCACCTCTGGCAAGTGCATAAAACAAAGGTGGAAAGACTTCTCGAAGAAGGAGCTTATGCCCAGCCCTAATGGTGGTTGCACAGATGGAAAAATGGAGGTCTGTGGTGAAAAACTACCAAAAAAAACTCTAAAGTGTGCAAAATTTACATAATTGCTACAGAAGAGTACCAAAACACAAAACCTGAAGTGGGGCTGAAGCCAGAGACAAAGGACCCACGTAGAGACCATACAATCCCAGAACAAATAAAATGTGTACCTACCTGTGGCACCTTTTTTTCATTTTTTTTTTAATGGAAACCATTAAAAAACACCCTAATAAGGCTGAAGTGGCTCCCAGTCCCCACAAAGAATGAGAGAAAAGGCAAGTTATTCAACTTGAAAGCGGCAGCTTAACATGCACAATTTTAATGTAGGGGTTCTCCCTGAAACAGGCCGCCCCAATCTGTTATGTAGAATTGTAGCCCCAAAAGAAGTCTTGAAATCTTGAAACTTGAAAATCATGAAAGAAGATAAAAGTAGCTCTTTCCCCTTCAAATAGCACAGCTAAACTGGGGAATTGCTGCAGCTTGGAATCCTCATGTACTCAACATTCTAAAGCTTGGGCTGTGCCATCCCCCTGGTAGGGGTGCACTACACCCAGTTGTTATGATTGCCCGTTGACTATGTGGAGCACTACAGAAAGCATTATACAAAGCAATGAGTTAGTGTTAGTGCAGTGACTGAATGCAATGCAGTCATTTGCAGATACTTAGTGATTGGCATCCACATACAAAAATGGCTGCTCGACCATATTAGTAATTTACAACCTATTTTATAAGTGGGGTAATGTCAGCCAGGGCTTGAGGTTATATTCCTTACTCTAAAGAAAAGTGCCACAGGACTGCAGATGGGCAGAATGGATCATGGTATATTGCTCATAGAAGGGACAGCACCTCCAGCACGTAAGCTCAGCCCCCCCCCAATACTGTACTGCTGTATCCGTAATGGTGAAATATCTCCAGTGTCTGACATGTACTCATGACCTTATGGCCTGAAGGTGATAGTGATAACAACTGACCTACAGAGACCCTAGTATAATATTATAATCAATAATATTTATTTCTGCATTCACAGTTTGCCCTTTGCTTTCAACAGTCAAAGCAATGTTCACTTTTTGGCGTAGACAATGTAAGAAACACTGTAACCTGACAGAAATATTAAGGGACATGGGATCTAACATAACCACCTTCTACCTCATAAGCATGTATGAATAATTATGCAGTGTCAACGCACTTATTGAAAGGGGTTCCGATATACAGATGCAGGAGATCTTAGGATCTCAAGTTACTAGGGAACACTGGCTGTTACCCAGTCATATCAGTTAGGTTCTCATAATGTTTCATATACCACTGTTTTTACTGAAAGTTGTAACCTACAAATCACTTAAATCAGCAGTGCATGTGACCCCTCCTTGCAACTTTCTGTTTTCTATTGTTGTGCCTCCCCTATCCAGCATAGGACCACAACATTCCAGATGCTGCCATTGTGGTGAAGAAACCAGGAGAAAGGACTGCTGTGTGACTGGACTTCTCTGCTGGGACTATATTGCCCTCCTCCTCATCCCAAAGCTAGTTCTAGTTTTATAGGCATAGACTTTGACTGACAATAGGAACTTCCTGTTTGGGAGCAGGAAGTGAGTGATCACAGAACCACCAAAGACCCACCATCCAAGAAGTGCAAGAGTAGCTCTCCAGCCCCCTCTACCTGCTGGAGGTCTGCCTCTGAGCAAGTAAGGGGTCTACTGAGAAATATAGGATATTCTTGTCTCAGAACAGGACAATCAGGAGCTTAAAGGGCACACAGGCAGAAAGTAAGGAGAGAGAGAGAAAAAAAAACAGAAGAAAGAGTAAGGATTGCAAACAGTTAAGGGGCCAGAAATAAGACATGATGGGAGTGGTGCAGTGCAGTGGCTGTGGAGCAGCAGTCTTCTGGGAGACATTCTGGAGGATGCGGTATTGTCCCATCTGCAGGCACCTCTCTGGGCTGAGGGAGGAGGTTGCTCATCTCCAGGCTGAGTTGGCCAGGATTTGTGGGACCTTTTCTTCCATCCAGGGACCAGCAGTGCCACTGCCGTTGCCTCAGAGGTTGCCAAGAAAGAGGAGCAGTTGAACCACAGTGGGCTCAGGGAGTGTGAGGGTGGTGGAACAGAGGCGCATCTCTCCAGATGCACCTCTTCACAATTTCTATGCCATTCTGGCAAAGTGTGGTTCCTCTATGGAGGTACCCACAGTGGAGACCAAGGAGGATGCTGGGAACTGCCACAAAGGAGACCCAAAGGAGGGTGGCAGGGGACCCCGCAGGGGAAGGAAACAACTCCTGGTGGGGGACTCCATTGTTAGGAAAGTAGAATTGGGGGAGGAAGGGGAGAGGGAGGTAAGGTGCCTGCCTGGCTCCATGACTTGGAGGGACAGGGAGCGAATCCTCAGGATCGCTGGAGTAGCTGCACAGGGAAGGGAGCTGGATGTCATTGTCCACCTAGGGACAAATGACCTGGCTAAGAAAGGGCTTAGAGAAGTGCAGGAAGAGTTTGTGGAATTGGGGAGGGGCCTTAGACAAGTAGCACGCATGGTAACCTTCTCGAAGGTACTGCCAATCTATGGCATAGGAAAGGATAGGGTGTTCCATACCATGGGATTTAACCAGTGGTTGAAAAACTGGTGTGGAGCTCAGGGATTTAGCTTCATTGGGGACTGGGGGTCCACCTAGAGTGATGCAAGTCTATAATGGCATGATGGGCTGCATCTGTCCAGGAGGGGAACCAGGATCCTAGGTGATAGGTTTAAATGCTTCATTGGCAAGCATTTAAACTAGCAAAGGGGGGAGGCACTGGAAAGGAGCAAGGAAATCCTAGCCCCCCAAAAATCATGGTAGTAAGTGCGGTAAACACCAACACAGAGGTGTCGATAGGGAGAAGGGAAGGGGTAAATGGAGAATGTGACAAAGGCAAGAAGGACAGGGATGGGGCAAAAAGGAGTAAGGCCATCAGGAAATGGAGGGTAATGAGTACCAATGCCCATAGTCTGGGCAACAAGCTCCCTGAGCTGGTGGCCTTGATGGAAGAGGGATGCCTGGACATCGTAGCAGTCACAGAAACATGGTACACAGAGAACCATGACTGGGATGTTAACATACCAGGGTACATCTGGAATCGAGCAGTACTCTGCTCAGTATGCCCTCCTGGTACATCTCTTAAATAAATAAATAAATAAATAAATAAATAAATAAATACATAACCTACAGGAGAGACAGACAGGGGAGAAAAGGTGGGGGAGTAGCTCTCTATGTAAAGGAAGGGATAAAAGCAACTGAACAAAAGAGTAAACAGGAAGGAGAGGAGGCACTGTGGGTCACCTTGGAGACTGGAAAGGCACCACAATCCACACAGGGTTGGTGTACAGACCCCATGTCAGGGGAGGGAAATGGACAAGGATATGATGGAAGGCATTCTTAGAATGGCAGAGAAAGGGGATACTGTTGATGGGAGACCTGAATGTGCCAGATGTTAACTGAGCACATTTGCTGCAGCCACATCCAAGAGCAGGGCCATTCTTGATGCCCTACAGGTGGCAGGCCTCAGACAGCTAGTTTTGGAACCCACTCGTGAGGGAGAAATCTTAGACCTTGTACTCTCAAACGGGTGCATTGAGAGGATCTCAGCTCTAGAAGTGGGTTGCCATCTGGGAACAAGTGACCATCAAACAGTGTGGTTCACGTTAAACTGAGCTACAGAGTCAAGCCATACAAAAGTGAGGGTAGTGGACTTCAGGATGGCTGACTTTGGCAAGATGGGAGAGTGCCTCAGAAAAGCACTAGCAAACAGGCTAGAAGGAGGTGTGGATCAACAATGGGGAATCATCAAAACTGCCATCACAGAGGCAACAAGTCTTTGTGTGAAGCAAATAATCAAATGAAAACGAAAGAAAAAGCCACTATGGTTCTCAAAAGAGGTGGCTGTGAGAGTCAGGAAGAAAAAGATAGCATTCCGGAAGTATAAGGAAACACAGAAGGAGCAGGACAGAGAGCTGTACCAGTTAAGGCAGAAGGAAGCAGGAGGGAAGTCGAATAGCAAAGGCCCAAACTGAGGAAAAGATAGCCAACTCGGTTAAGAAGGGGGATAAAACCTTTTATAGGTACATCAGCGAGCGTAAAAAGACAAAGTGAGGGATAGTGAGGCTGAATAGAATGAACGGTGGTTGGGCAGAGGAGGACAGTGAAAAAGCAGGGATACTGAATGAATATTTCTGCTCAGTATTCACAAAAGAGGAGGGGGAAGTGCCTAATCCAATTAACAGAAGCACTCTTGATAGGGGGGTCGATCCCAGTCCTTTTCAGAGAAGAAAGGGTTCTGCAAGAACTCCTAAAACTGAAGGTGGACAAAGCAATGGGGCCTGATGGAATTCACCCCAGAATTCTAAAAGAATTAAGGGGGACTAGTGAAACCACTGGCTACTCTTTTTAATAAATCATGGGAGATGGTGTGGTACCCGAGGACTGGAGGAAGGTGGATGTGATGCCCCTTCACAAAAGTGGGACCAAGACAGAGGCAGGAAACTATAAACCTGTCAGTCTGACCTCTGTGGTAGGGAAAGTGATGGAGTCACTTCTGAAGAAAAGAATAGTTGAGTACCTAGAGGCCAGTAGGGCACAGGACCCAAGGCAGCATGGGTTCACAGCGGGAAGGTCATGTCAGATGAATCTAATAGATTTCTTTGACTGGGTGACCAAAGTAGTAGACAAGGTAGGGGCTGTGGACATGGCCTACCTAGACTTTAGCAAGGCAGTTGACACAATCCCACACAAAAGATTAAAAGTCAAATTAACCAGCCTGGGAGTGGGTCCCAGGGTGGTAGCCTGCAAACATTGGCTGGACAACAGGACATGAAGGTAATTGTAATGGAGTCCACTCTGAAGAAAGAGGGTTACTAGTGGGTACCACAGGGTTCAGTATTGGTCCAGTCCTTTTAATGTCTTCATAAGTGACATTGCAGAGGGACTGAAGGAAAAGTATGCCTCTTTGCAGTTGACACAAAGATCTGCAACAGGGTTGATACACAAGGAGGCGTGGAAAGGATGAGAAGGGATTTGGCAAGGTTGGAGGAATGGTCAGAAGTATGGCAGCTAGGATTCAATGCAAAGAAGTGCAAAATAATGCACCTAGGAAACATGAACCCAGGGGAAGAATACACAAGGGGGAGGTAGTAACAACAACAAAAAAGGAAAGGGACCTGGGGGTAATCATATCAGATGACCTTAAGGTTAGCAAGCAATGTGAGAAGGCAGTAGGGAGGGCTGGGGGTATACTGGGATGCATAGGGAGAGGCATCAGCAGCAGAAAACAGGAAGTTGTTATCCCTCTGTACAGACAGTTGGTGAGACCCCATCTGGAGTACTGCATCCAGTTCTGGAGACCCCATCTCCACAAGGACATAGACAGGATAGAGGCAGTCCAGAGGAGGGCAACTAAAATGGTGCAGGGTCTGCAAGAGAAGCCGTATGAGGAGAGACTAAAGGAGCTTAATATGTATACCCTTGAGGAAAGAAGGGAGAGGGGGACATGATAGAAACTTTTAAGTACCTCAGTGGAATCAACAAAGTCCAAGAGGGTAGCATCTTTCAGAAAAAGAGACGTGCAAGAACAAGGGGACACAATTTAAAGATGAGGGGTGGTTCAGGAGCAATGTGAGGAAGTATTATTTCACAGAGAGGGTAGTGGATGCATGGAACAGCCTTCCTGAGGAGGCTGTGGGGTCTAAAGCTGTGGGAGAATTCAAGAATGCATGGGATAGACATAAGGCAATTCTTGTAGGGGGTAGGAAGAAATAGGCTGTTGGTTAACTGGGATCTGCGGCCTATCCTGTAGGTAGGGAAATGGGCAGACTAGATGGGCCAAGCAGTCCTTATCTGCCATCAAAGTCTATGTTTCTATGTTTCACCCACCACAATAGAGCCCTTTATGTAGCTAATCTAGCTTGATCATGGATAATGTGTTGGGAAACAGGGATCAAGGACTTTAAACCAGTGCCTTCATGAAGGATCTTATGTTTTTCCCTGGATCATCAAGTCACCATCACCTGTATGTTTTGTCACTCATGGGTATACAGCATATATACTGTACATAGATACTTAGACAATGACAACAGAAAAAGGCTTATCAGCCCAACCAGTCTACCCACCCTGCCTTACTACTCTGTACTGGCCCTAGTGGCCATTCCTCCCCTATGATTCTGTGCCCCTCTTCTATTGACTACAACCAACCCTAACAACGACAGCCAACATACTGGGCTACCATATCAGGCATCATGGCTACTCAGTAATTAGAGGCTAGAGGTTTTTCATAAAGTGGCCTGACCTCACAAACCTCTCCCAAGTGTCTGAGCATGTTTCCTCTCTTGTGTTACTTTATGTGGACCAGCAAGAGGTAAGGATTTCAAGATTTAAAATCAGTCACATGTTTTATTGTTTTTTGATTTGTTTTTGTGGTCTGCACGTGTTTTATTTTTTCTTTCTTTTCTTCTCGTTTTTTTTGTTAGGAAGTCTGAGTCATTCTATAATTTAAGTAGCTAGGTGAAGCCCTGAATTAGATGTCCTAAAGCACATGATGATACTGATAATAAAAATAATAATCATTCCATAGGGATCCGAAGAATATCTGTCACATGACTTTGGTCACCGATAAAGTGTTCATACTGAATCTCTTACTATATTCCATTGATATACTGTACATTAGTGAACTCTGCATAGTTGATTCACATGAACATCTTTGCTATTTTGTGCTAATCATTTGTTTTCAAATAATGTATTTTGTAATGGCTGTTTACAAAACAGTAAGAAACTGAAACTAGAATACCATAGGAACCCCTTCAGTCTGGTTACCTGGACTTGTCTTCTTATGTTTGCTTGCAAAGCATGAAAAGATATTTTATTTTTTGAAATATTTCACCAGGAAGGCACACTGAGCAACAAGTCACTTGTCTTCCGGTGTGACCTGGGGGGAAGGCATACAATAGGAACGAGACATTAAACATACAAGTTACAAGATCAACACTAACATACGGTTGTAGGCAGGTGTTGCAAACAGTGTTGTAACATGGCACAAAAAAGAAAAATGAAATGAAGCACTCAGGTGCAAACACACCATGTGGTACAGTAGAAACCATGGTCTAATACCTAGTAGACCATGGTTTGCGATGTAATACCTTGGCAGTCCTCTACAGGCAAGAAGCAGTACACAAGGGAAAATAATATGCAAACAGTTTACAGTTTGTAGTTGTTCCAGCTTGTATTTGTTAAAGTTCTTCCTAGCAAGGGTTTTTGATATTTTCAAGATTGTTCTATGTTGTAACTGCGACACAAGTTCATGACTTACTAAAGATTGTACATTTAAACTCCACATATACTGTTAATTATGCTGCAACAATATTTCTGTAGAAGTGAATAATTACATACTGTTACCATCCCTTCTGATCTACTGCTTTCTAAGCAACTGTGGGTGCAATGCATTGTGGATGACTGAATAACATTATCTGTCCTAACCTTTTCTTGGTGAATACACAGTGGTAAAGATGAGCATGCATCTTCTATAACTGAACGCAAAAATAACAGACACTGAGACAAACAAAGCAAAATCAAAGAGAGAGGATACTTCTATGGGTGAAAAGAAAAATAAATTGAGAGAAACAAAAAGAAATCAAAGAAACAGACTAACAATACTGGTCAAAACAAGTATTTAAAAAGTGAAAGCAGTAAACATTATGTTGTTCTATGTTCTGCTGAGTTAGATGGTTTAGAGGGAAAAAAAGTGAAAATAATATTCCGCAAAATAGTAGTTGTTCAATGAAGTGTTTTTCAGATTGGCTTAATTCAGTACATTTGAAGAAACGGTGCTTGTGCTACTAGGATTGTGTGACAGCCACCTATTGGTCTGCAAAGGAACTGCAGGAAGAAAACTAAAATGTACCATAGCACACTCCCATCATGCAGTGCAGCCCATATCTTCTAATACACACAGAGGAAAATCAAAGCACCTAGACTAGAAAGTGAATTGCAAGTTTTTGAAAAGTTGTAAAATATGTTTTGATCTTAGAAAGCTTAAAGCTTGTAATGAAAGTTATTTTAACAAAAGTGAAATAGCAGCCACAATATTTCCAATAGGTGTGTTCCAATTATTTTGAAGTATATGAACATCATGTTTAACAACTCAATGTACAGCATTCTGAAAGTAAATCGGTGTGATTGTACTCATTTATTCAAAGACTGTTAGTCATATAGTTATTACTATGTTACAAGTGGATTAAGTCACTTGAAAGGATGGGTCTACAGTGGAATTAATCCATGGTTGGGGGGGTTAGCTCACGAGGCCGATAGACCCATCCTTTCTCGTGGCTTTAATCCTTACTTACAACAGTGTTGTGCATAACATATAGGAAGAGTGGACAATAATAAGTGCTGACTTAATAAGTAAACAAGTGCTTACATGAAAGAAGAAGAAGGGGGGAGGGGAAGAGTTGTGTCCCTGGAGCCCCCCCTCAGGATGCGAAGAACCCTGCAAGGGGACTGGTGGGACCAGAGAGAAGGGGATAAGGCAGTGTACCAGAGAGACTTCTTTAGGATGATGGAGGAAGGGAGTAGATCAAAAATACAAGCCTCTTGGGGGGTAGTATAGGGACCCATGGAGAGCATTCAGGGTTCTTTACAGTCTGTGAGAAATCAAGGGAGGCCAGTAAGCGGGAACAATTTTGGGGAAGGAGGGCTAGAGATTTAGGGGGTGGGTGTGCACAGGATACAATGAAGGTGAGGGTAGAGAGGTATGGTTTGTCCAGGGCTTAGGGGAGGGAATTAGGGAGGGACATTGCAGGAGCAGCTAGGTGCAAGGTAATTATTGAGGGCAGAGCTGATGGAGTAGGCAATGGGTGAGTGCTGGATTTGAGGTGGGATGGAATTCCAAATTTTTGGGAGGTAGTGAGAGTAACCAGATTGGCCGATTTGGGTGGATCTCTGGGGACAAACTGGGTATGGGAGTCAGATAATCTAAGGAAATGGGAGGGTGGGGGGTGTTAAAAAGGAGGAGGTGAAGTAGGAAGGGAGCTCACCCAACCAATGCTTGGAGGTGAATTTAGCACAGTGGGAGAGTTGCCTATTTGTAAGAGAGGGGAAGGACAGGGCATGATAATGATTGCAGTGAAGGGTGCAAGGGTGGCAACCAGGGCAAAGTGGCAGAAGGAATTGAACAGGGTGTCCAGTCTGGCCAGAGAGGACTTAATGGCAGCACCATAGAATACGTCACAGTAGTTGAAAATGGGCAGTATCATCTTCTGAACAAATTTATGCCTAGCCATAGGACGGATGCAACTATGGTTCCTGAACAAGGCAGCAAGCTTGTGGAGCAGTTTTTTTCTGGATGGTATCAATATGTCCAGAGAAGTTTAGGTGTTGGTCCAACCAACCACCTACATACCTGAAGGAGGATGTGTCCTCAAGTATTGGTATCAGTCTGCTGTGAAAGGTTTTTTCTTTGTGTGTTCTTCTCCTCCAAGTACTACAGCACCAGAATACCAAGTCTTGTCCATATTTAAGCCCACTCTCTGCCTTTCTCCTCCTTTTCCCTTTAAGGTTTTTGCCCAATAACAAGGCTGGAAAAGGCAAGCTGCAAATGTTCTTGTTAATGCCTAATTCTTCCTGCTTGAAATCTAACCCCTGCTTCCCATTCCACTTATGTTCTACTTTTTACTTCTTTCATATGTGGTGCAGTTTAGTGCTTTGTTGCTCAGGGAATGGCAGAGATGTTTCCCAGCTTATATCATTGGCATACCCATGATGCAGTGCTTGTAACTCATGGAATTAATGTATTGCCATACTTGGTAAAAAGCAAGTAAAACATGTTCCGACATGTTCCTACACTCATTGATCACTTTAAGTAAGGGACTGTATTACTCTGCTTACCTGTGTACTGAACAATAAAATTAAAGCATTTTGAATATTACAATAATAAAAAAGACTCAACTCAGGAAGCAAGCTGGAAACACTTGCTTGAAATGAATATGAATACATTGTTATCAGCCTGAACTGAGAAAGGGCTTTTGGGGGACATGTCTCTTCTTCACCTAACACAGCTTCTGCATACTGAATTGTTTTCCTAATTCCTCCACTCTCTTTCTCTTCATTGTGATGACCTCGCTGAATCACAAGACTAGAAAATGCAATGTAGAGGGTATTCTTGTGCAGTTCCTAAGACCTGCATGAAAGATTGTTCCAGCTTTTGGTTTGCTTCTGCCTAGTGCTTTCAGTACACTCTGCACTACAATGAACAAACTGAATGCTATTCTTTGCTACTTTACATTTGACACTCAGCAGCACTTCCTTGTTACAACTTCTGCTCTATCTCTGCCTTACATGAAACACATGAGCCACTCTTCCCCACTTGCACTCTATCCCATGATCTCTAGCCCCCCAACATGACTCCATGGTCCATATTCACTTACCTCTCTGCAGTAATTGCTCTCAATCCCACTCCACAGCCTATGCCCCCTAAATGCCATCTTCCCCCTAATTCTCATTACCTTTAGTTTGTCACTTACTCTCCATGACTGTTGCTCTCCATAATTTCCTCCCATTCCAGATTGTCACATTATTCTCTAATTGCCACCTGATCTGTTTCCCTCCCATCACTAATCTCTGCTTCCCCTAAAATTGCTGCCATTCTCTGTATACATTTGCTGCTCTGCAGCCCTCTCTCCCACCTACACTTGATTGTCTTGACACTCCCAGTACTCCATACTGCTAATGTGTGGACCATGACAGACCATGTCTGGTACTCATATTACCTTTTGTGTGACATTAGTTGTTTATTCCTCCCCTCCCTGCCTCCCTCTCATAAACCCATTCTTCATAAACATGACACATTCACCAGCTCTGTCCCTGTTTTACCACATCTCTGACCCCCATCATGTTGCAATTCTCCTTATACATTACCCTCACTGTGGCACTTGCTCCCTCCCCAACATGATATCTGCAACCTTGAACTGTTGTCATTCAACGTAGATCAATTTAGTTGTTTTGTGCCAACTGCTTAATATCCATGCCCTCCCTGATCTCCCTGATCTTTACCCCCTGCAACATGCTAACATTTGCCCTATACATCAGCCACTCTGCAGCACTTGCTCTTACCTCCATCCCAGATCTCTTTCCCACAAAATACTACCATTCACTGTCATTCACATTAGCTGCTCTGCAGCACCTGCTATGTATTCCACCCTTCCCCAATACCTTCCTCTCAAACAATGGCAGCATTGTCTCTACACATTAGCTTCTCACCACTCCCTGAACTTCACATTACCTCTTGTGGGACATTTGCTCTGTATTCCTCCCTTCCCTAATCTCCCCGCAGCATACCACCATTCTCCATATACATGACATATTTCCAGCTCTATCCCTGTTCGGTCTCATCTCCAACCCTCAAAAAGCCACCATTCTCTGTATACATTTGCCGCTTTGTTGCACTCCCTCCTCCCACCCAGCTCTCTACCCCAACAACTTGCCTGCATTTCCTATCATTCACATTACCTGCTCTGTATCACTTGCTGTCTTCCCCCTCCTCAATACCTGTCCAACAAACTGCCAATATTCACCATAATTCACATTTAGATGTTCTGTGCCACTTGTTCTCTATCTATCCCCTTTCTAACTCTATCCTTGTTTGACCCCATCCTTGACTCCCCACTTCATATTCTGCCATTCTCTGTACACAAACTTGTCCTCTCCCCACATCCCCAAAATCTGTCCCAACGTACCCCCTTTCCCATTATTCACATTACCTGCTCTGTATTACTTCCTGTCTCTCCCCTTCTTGTTATCTAACCCCAAACTGCCACCATTCACAGTAATTCATATTAGATATCATTTTCCATTTTCTCTCTATTGCCTCTCTGACTGTGTTCCTGTTCTACCCCTTCCCTGGTCCCTACCATGCTGCCATTCTTTGTATACATTAGCTGCTGTGTGGCATTTGCTTTCTCCCCACCTTCCCAATATCTGTGCATCCATTCCCCACAATTCACATTACCTGCTCTTTAGCACTCGCTGTCTTCCCTCCTCGATATTTGTCCCCCCAAACTGCCACTATTCATCATAATTCATGTTAGGTGCTCTGGACTACTTGCTTTATACCCATTCCCTCCCTGATCTTTGCCACTCACCATGTGCCAGCAGTTTTCATATACATTAGCTGTTCAGTAGCACTTGCTCTCCTCCTCTCTGATCTCTGCCCACACAAAATGATGCCATTCGCTGTCATTCATATTAGCTGATCTGCAGCACTTGCACTCTATTCTTCCCCTCCCCAATATCTGTCCCCCCAAAATGCCTGCATTGCACAACACATTAGCCGTTCTGCTGCACTTACTCTGTACCACCCACCTTCAAACCTCTCACCATTCCTGGTACTTCATATTACCTGCTGTATGCCATTTTCTCTCTATTCCTTCCCTCGCCAATCTCTCCACTCCACAGAATAATGCTGTTTTCCAGATACATGACACACTCTACAACTCTATCCCAGTTCCACCCCATTTAAGACCCCCCAACAAACTACCATTCTACAGTTGCAACATTGTGGTACTTGCTGTCTCCTCCCTCACTTATCTCTTCCCCCAAATACTTCCCCATCCCCATCCCCAACATTCATATTACCTGCACAGTAACAGTTCCTCTCTTGCCTCCTCAATATCTACCCCCAAATTGCTACCATTCACTGTAATTCACATTAGCTGTTTTGCATCACTTGCTCTGTATCCATCCCTTCCCCAATCTCTGCCCCCACAACATGCCAACATTTTTGCTATACAATAGCCACAATGTGGCTTTTTCTCTCCCCTCCTCAAAATCTCCTGCCCCCAAAATGATGCCATTTATATTGCCTACCCTGCAACACATGCCTTCAGTTCGTCCCTTCCTTGCTACTATATCTGTCCCCAAATGCAGATATTATTACTACACATTAGCAGCTTTGTGGCAGGTACTCTCTCCCACCCATTCTCAAATGTCTCACCACTCCTTGTACTTCATATTACCCATTATGTTCCATTTGATCTCTGTTCCTCCCATGCCCACTACACCCTTCTGGTCATCTGTGTGCCGGTCCAAGTGCACTCATCAGTAGGGCACCAAAATTCAAAATTTGCTGCCTCTTCCTTGAGGTCCACTACCCTTGGAGTTAGAATTTTTAGTTGGGGTTGGGGGTGCAGCCCCCTTGCATAAATACTGGACGGTGAATAAAAAATCCTGGTGATCTAATGATGGACTTACTCGGACAGGCACATTCCAATGGTGGAACCTTCTCCCCAACATACTGCCATTATCCATATTCATGATATGCTCTTTGGCTGTATCTCTGTTCTACCCCATATCTGACCCCCCCAAACTTGCTGCCATTCTCTGAATACATTTGCCAGTCTGAAGCATCTGCTCTCTCCCCACCTCCTTGATTTTTGCCTCTATAATGTGCCCCATTCCATATAATTCATATTACCTGCCTTGTAGTGTTTTCTGTTTCCCCTCCTCAATATCTAGTCTCCGTCAAAATGGCTGCCATTCACAGTAATTCACATTAGCTGCTCTCTGTCACTTGCTCTACATGATACTATATCAGTGGCAGTGCTTACCATTTGGATAGAAGGGAACCAAGTGGTAAGCACTGCTGCTGGAGGGAAAGAGAAGTAAATTCACTCATAACCTGTTGCTGTATTCAGAGCACTAAAGGGGAGCCAGGAGGCAGGTGCTACCACTAGAGAGTGAGTGCTGGAAGTCACTTGCACTGCAGGCTGCAAGAGATTCTGCTGCTGTATACTGGTGTGCTAAGAGGAGCCATAGAACAAGTATCACCAGTAGATTTAAAGGGCTGAGGTCACTAACTTTTAAACATAGACGCACAGAAGTTGACAGCAGAAAAGGACCTTCCAGCCCATTAAGTCTGCCCTAAAGTCCCTACTAACTTTTGTGCCACAGACTCTAATTGATTTCTGACCTTGCCCCCCCCCCAGTCTTGTTAATAAGGTCCCTCTGTGTCTGTGTCTGTCTGTGTGGGGAAACATCAAAACTGCCATCACAGAGGCAACAAGCCTTTGTGTGAAGCAAAAAAACAAATCACAATGAAAGAAAAAAACACTATGGTTCTCAAAAGTGGTGTTGGGGAAGGTTAGGGAGAAAAATACAACATTCAGGAACTATAAGGAAACACAGAAGAAGCAGGACAGAGAACTGTACCAATTAAAGCAGAAGAAAGCAGAGAAGGCAGTCAGAATAGCAAAGGCCCAAATTGAGAAAAAGATAGCCAACTCAGTTAAGAAGGGGATAACACCTTTTTATAGGTACATTAGGGAGCAAAGAAAGACCAAGGAAGGGATCGTGAGGCTTAATATAAGGGAGGGTGGTTGGGCAGAGAGTGACAGTGAAAAAGAAGGGATACTGAGTGAATACTTCTGCTCAGTATTCACAAAAGGAGAGGAGGGGAGGTACCTAATCCAATCAATAGAAGCACCATGGATAGGGGGGTTGATACCAGTCCTTTCACAGAAGAAAGGGTTCTGAAAGAACTCCTAAAACTGAAGGTGGACAATGTAATTGGGGCTGACAGGATTACCCCAGAATTCTAAAAGAACTAAGTGGAGAACTAGTGACACCATTAACTACTCTTTTTAACAAATCATGGGAGGATGGTGTGGTATCTAAGGACTGGAGGAGGGCGGATGTGATTTCCCTTCACAAAAATGGAAGCAAAGCAGAGGCAGAAAACTACAGACTTGTTAGCTTAACCTCAGTGGTAGGGAAAATGATGGAATCAGTTCTGAAAGAAATAATTTTTGAGTACCTAGAGGCCAGTGGGGCACAGGACCCAAGGCAGCATGGATTCACAGTGGAAACGTCATGTCAGATGAATCTAATAAATTTCTTTGCCTGGGTGACCAAAGTAGTAGACCAGGGAGGGGCTGTGGACATGGCCTACCTAGACTTTTGTCACAGTCCCACACAAAATATTAATAAAGAAATTAGCCAGCCTGGGAGTGAGCTCCAGGGAGTAGCCTGGGTAAATAATTGGCTGGACAACAGGACACAGAGGGTAATAGTAAACTGAGTCCACTCCAAAGAAAGGAGGTTACTAGTAGGGTACTGCAGGGTTCAGTACTGAGTCCGGTCCTTTTTAATGTCTTTATAATTGACATTACAGAGGGACTGAAAGGAAAAGTATGTCTCTTTGCAGATGACACAAAGATCTGCAACAGGGCTAATACACAAGGCAGGGTAGAAAGGATGAGAAGGGGCTTGGCAAGGTTGGAAGAATGGTCTAAAATATGGCAGCTTAGATTCAATGCAAAGAAGTGCAAAGTAATGCACCTGGGAAACAAAAACCCAGGGGAAGAGTACACAGTGTTGGGGGGTTATTAACAACAGCAAAAATGAAAAGGGATCTGGGGGTAGTCATATCAGATGACCTAAAGGTAAACAAGTAATGTAAGAAGGCAGTAAGGAGGGCTGGGGTGATACTGGAATGTATAGGGAGAGGCATCACCAGTAGAAAACAGGAAGTTGTTATCCCTCTGTACAGCCAGTTGGTGAGACCCCATCTGGAGTACTGCATGCAGTTCTGGAGACCCCATCTTCACAAGAACATAGACAGGATAGAGGCAGTCCAGATGAGGGCAACTAAAATGGTGCAGGGTCTGCAACAGAAGCCAAATGAAGAGAGACTAAATGACCTTAATATGTATACCCTCGAGGAAAGGAGGGAGAGGGAGAGGGGGGACATGATAGAAAGTTTCAAGTACCTCAAGGGAATCAAGTCCAAGAGGGTAGCATCTTTCAGAAAAAGAGATGTGCAACAATAAAGGGGCACAATTTGAAGACAGAGGGGAAGAGGAGCAGGAGGACAGCTCGGGGACAATATGGAAAAAGTATTTTTTTAAAGAGAGGGTGGTGGACGGATGGAATGGTCTCCCTGAGGAGGTTGTGTGGTCAAAAAGAGTGGTGGAATTCAAGAATGCATGGGACAGACATAAGGCAATTCTGGTGGGGGTAGGAAGAAGTAGGCTGTTGGTCAACTAGGATCTGCAGCTTATCCAATAGGTAGGGAAATGGGCAGATTAGGTGGGCCAAGTGGTCCTTATATGCCATTAAAGTCTATGTTTCTATCCCATGCATTTTTTAAACCTGTTACCATTTTGGTATACACGGACACTGCTGAGAAGCTGTTCAAGGCATCCACCGCCCTTTCTGTGAAGAAATATTTCCTCACATCCCCTCAGAGTCTCCTCCCTTCCAGCTTCATAGCATGTCCCCTTATCCTTGAGTATCTGTTTTTGTGCAATATGGCACCGTTCTGGACCTTATTGATACCCTTGAGGTATTTGAATGTCTCTATTATGTCTCCTCTTTCTCTCCTTTCCTCCAATGAGTATATATTTAACTCTCTGAGTCTTTCCTCGAGGGCTTCTGATGCAGGCCAGTGCCATTTTGATTGCCCTTCTCTGTACCACTTCCACCCGATCTATGTCCTTCCTGAGATGGGACCTTCAGAACTGGACACAGTACTCCAGGTGTGGCCTCACCATTGATTGGTACAGAGGTAACACTACCTCCCTTTTTCTGCTGTTGATACCCTTCCCTAGCCACACCAGCATCCTACTAGCCTTTCCCTCTGTCTTATCACCCTGCATTGCTATCTTCAGGTGCTCACATATGATGACCCCCAGATCCCATTAATGTTGTGTGGTTAACTCCCCCTACTGATATGCTGGCTTTGGGTTTCTATGTCCCATGTGCATAAGTTTATAGTGTTTGGTGTTGAAGCCCAGTTGACAAACCCTTGACCATTCTTCCAGCTTTCTTAGATCTTACATCATTTTCCACACTTCCTCCTGGAGTATCGACTCTGTTGCAAATTTTTGTGTCATCCACAGACAGGCATACCTTTCCCTCCACCCCTGTACAATATCGATGATAATGACGTTGAGGAGGACAAGCCCCAGTACCAACCCCTGAGGTACCCTACTGGTTACCTTCCCCTCCTCTGAGTAATTTTCAACTACCATCACTCTCTGAGTTCTGTTGCTTAGCCAACTTCATACCCATGTTGCTATCTTTGGACCCATTTCCAGGCTGCCTTGTTTGTTTACTAGTCTTCTGTGTGGAACACTGTTGAAGATCTTACTGAAATCCAGGTAGGCCACATACACCAGTCCCCCTAAAGGAACACTAAGGGAAGTTAAAAGGAACAGTTCCTTTACCTTCTGCCGCAGGGAAGAACTGGTTGGTGGGACCAGGAGGTTAAGTTGGAGAATAGCAGCATGTGATTGAGGAAACCAATCACTTCAAAGCAGGAAGCCAGGTGGGAGTTTCTGTTGGTTTAAATAGCCTGGGCTTCAGGATTTATGCATGCTAGAAGGGAACCAAGTGGTAAGCACTGCCACTGGCATAAAAGAGCTGCACATTCACTCACTATTTGTTGATGTGCTCAAAGTGCAAAAGGGGAGCTGTGAGGCAAGTGCTGCCACTAGAGAGTGAATTCTGGAAGTTAGTCACACTGTGGGCTGAATCAGATCCTGCTGCTGTATGCTGGTGTACTAAGGGGTGCAAGAGGATAACTGCCGCCACTATATTTAAAGGGCTGAGCAGTCACTAACTTTTAAACACCAAGGGACATTAAAAGGAAGAGTTCCTTTAGCTTCAGCTGTAGGAAAATACTGGCTGGTGGGATCAGGATGAAGAGCAGGAGGATGGCAGTGTGCGATGAGGAAACCAATCATTGCAAAGCAGGAAACCAATCACTATGAAGCAGGAAGCCGGAGAGCAGTATAAATTCCAACCACTGCTAACATGCTCCATTCAGGTTCATTCCAAAGCATGAGTGGAACAGAGCAGGAGTGGAACAGGATTAGTGTCATAAGCATCAGCAGGAGCCAGCAGGCAATAGCAAGCTTCAGATCATTCTGAATTGGGACTTCAGGAAAGGTATGTAAGTTCTGCAGTGAAGGGAACACCATGGAGGAACAGTAACAGAAGTAAAGCAAGGGAGGGCACACAGCAATAAGCAAAGAAACCCTATATAGATACAGTTTACATGGAAATTAAGAACCAATGTATAGATAAAGTGTAAGGGGGAATTGGGATGCAAGGTTCAAAATACCCAATCTAGGGTAAGGGTACAAACACACTAAAAGGATAGGCGAAATGCAGGAAGGAGGTAAAAGTACAGTGAAGCCAAGAGGAGGATATACATAGGAGAGGTGTAAGGACAAAAGAAAGGTAATAAAGTAAGTAGATAAGTGAAAAAACAGTTATCAGACATGGGAGTGGTGCCATGCAATTGGTATGGGACCACAAACTTCAGATACTCATTCTGGAGACTGAGGTGCTGCCCTATATGCATGTACTTCTCTGGGCAGAGAGCAGAGGTCACTGGACTCAGGGCCAAACTAGAAGGAGTACAGGGTTCCATCTGCCTCACCCACAGGCAACCAAGATTGCTGCTGCTCCCTCAAAGGAAGCTAGAAAAGAGGCAGAGCAGCTGGACCTTGGTGGGCTCCAGGATGGTGGGAAAAGAAAGGATAGCATCCCTCAGACCTTACTGCTCCATATCTTTCCCCATTCTGACAGGACTGGGAAACCAGGAGATGGCACAAAGGCAGTGGGAAGGGAAGAGGTGGAGGTCCTCAAGGAAGGAGGCCCCAAGGCGGGAGAGAGAGAGAGAGACAGAGAGACAGAGAGAAAGAGATAGGCCACCAGTCAAAGAGGAGGCAGATGTTGGTCGGGGACTTCATAGTTTGGGGGATAGAGATGGGAGCACAGGAAGGTAAAGACAGAGAAGTAAAGTGCCTTTCAGGTACTTCAGCAGGGAGGACTGGAGACAGATCATTGAGATCACTAAGGAAGGGGGGAGGGAGGGACCTAGATATCATTGTCCATCTGGAAAATAATGAGGCCAGGGACACAGTAGGGGTGGTGGAGGATAGGCTTAGGGAGTGGGGAGGGGTCTGTAGCAGGTAGCTCACATGGTGGCCATCACTGAGGTGCTACCTGTATGTGGCTATGGGAAGATTAGGGAGTACAGAACCAGGGTTTTCAATGTGTGCTTGAAGGCATGGTGTAGGGAGGAGGGTTTTGACTATATTTGGGACTATGGTCCTTCCTAGGGGAATAAAGGCCTGCACAAAGGAGATGGCCTCCATCCATCCTGGGGGGAAGGGCAGTCCTGGATGGAAAATTTAGATGCTGCCTTGATGGGCATTTAAGTTAGCCAAGGAGGGAAGAATAACTGAGGGAAGCATAGCTTTCCCACCCAGATAATAAAGCAGCAGAGAGGAGAAACCCAAGAAAAATTAATTCCACAGGAGCAGAGAGGAGTAAGAACAAGGGGGATGGTAGGACAAGTGTGTCAGGAAGAGGAACTAAAGTTGAAAGAGATATTAAAGAAGTTAGAAAGAGGGACAGTGAAAAAGAGGAGGACAGGACTGATGTAACAGGACAGGCAAGCATTGGAAACAGAAAGGCAAGGAAGAAGGTGGAGAGGGAGGGATGGAAGGTGCCTAGGAAATAAGTCAAGACCTTGAAGCAATCAATGGAAAGACAGACCTTGATCTGAAGGCCATAATGTAGACATGGTGCAGAGACAGCCACAGCTGGGAAGTGGGCATTCCAGGCAACACCATGTTCCAGTAGGACAGCACTGGGAGGAAAGGTGTGAGGGTTGGGGGTGTTCTATAATTCCTTCCTGTCCCACTGCTTTGTTTTCCTTGAGGGAAATTATAAAACCCACTGACATAATGGGACACCAAAGGGATAAGGAAGAGCTGTAGATACTATGGATCTGTATAGAGACAGTACCTGGGGCCTTTATCCACATGAGATTGTGTGCAGACAACCAAAAAAGGGGTAGATGCTAAGCAATATTTTGGGAGAGACCAGTGACAGAATGGCAAGCAAGGAGAAGTACTGATTATGGAAGACTTTAATTTGCCAGACATACACTGGAGCATTTTGGCCATAGCTACCACAAGAAGCAGGACCATCCTTGACTCCCTACAGGGGACATTTCTCAGGTAGCTCATTGTGGAACCAACTATAGACAGGGGAGTTCTGGACCTGTAACAGGGACAGAACTGCAGACATCACAGTGGGTTGTCCCCATGTAAAAGCAATCACCGTACTTGGTTTGACATACAGATTGGGCAAGAGAGAAATCACACTAAGATGAGGGTTCTGGACTTCAGGAGGCTAGATTTAAAGAAATGGGTGACTGCCTCAATAAATACCACAAAGGTTAGGATGACCAGGGTGGAGTGGAGACCCAATGGAAAAATATCAAGTAGGGATTAACTAAAGCAATGGCATTTGTTTGAAGGAAGTAAGCAAAGGAAGGAGGATGAAGAAGCCACTGTGGGTTTCAAATGTTGTGGCTAAGGCAGTAAAGAAAAAAAAAACAGCATTTAGGAAGTATAAGAAGACCTACATGGAGGCAGACAGGCAGGTATATCTAGAAAAGCAAAGGGAGGCAGGAAGGAGGGTGAGGGCAGCTAAGGCACAAAAAGAGGAGAGGATCACCAAGGAGGTTAAAAAAGGGGATAAGTATTTCTTCAGATGTGTGAGTGGAAACAGGAAAGCAAGATGGGACAGTGAGAATCAGGAAGGTGGGGAACTATGCAGAATATCAGGAAAAACAAATAAAGTTTTAAATGAGTACTTTTGCTCAGTCTTCACAGTAGAGGGGTTGAGATAGACCAACATGTATCAGTGGGGGAGGAGGAGGGGGAGAGTAGAGCATGGTGTGAACACAAGTCCATTTTGGGAGGAGACAGTCTGGAAGGGATTGGAAACCCTTAAGGAAAACAAGGCAATGGGATTGAAAGAGATTTACCTGAAGGTTCTAAAAGAACTGAACACCTGCTAGCCACTCCCATGGAAACACTGTTCAGCACCTCATTGGAGATAAGGGTAGTTCGAGAAGACTGAAGAATGGCCAATGTGTTCCCTCTGCACAAGAGAGGCAGTAGTGAGGAGGCTAGCAGCTACAGGCCAGTCAGTCTCACATCAGTGGTGGGAAATTTAATTGAGAACCTGCTGAAGGAGGGGCTAATGGAGTAACTGGAGGCATTTGGGCTGCAGGCCACAGGCAGTACAATTTCATTGGGGGGAGGTCTTGCCATGCAATTCTCATAGATTTCTTTGACTGTGTGACTAGGGATGTGGATCAGTGGAGGGCAGTGGATATAGCCTATCTGGACTTCAGCAAGGCCTTTGACACTGTGTTGTGCAGGAGGATAGTAAAGAAACTAAGTAACGTGGAGGTCGGGGAGAAAGTGGTAACATGGGTATCAAATGGGCTGTAAGACAGGAGGCAGAGATTGGTGGTAAATGGCAAACACTGGGCCCTATGCATGAACAGGAGGGAGATTCGTGCTGGAAGTGCATTTTCCACCTGCATATGTCCGCACCTGCGGACAGGTGTGCACTGGCCGGATTCGCCAATGGCTGCCACCTGTCCACAGACCCACCCCCTCGGTGCACAGGTTCACGCAGCATGCCTGGGGTGGAGTAATGTACCTAGTCGAGCACCAATCAGATGCCCATCATGGGTCCCACAGTGTATCCCTAGCAGAAGATGGCAGGGGTCCAGGTGCTTGAATGCCTAATGCAGGCTCCCAGACCCGTGCAGCCCAGCCTTGTTGGTTGGAGAACCCCCAGTTGATGCCCCAGTTGCACCATACACTTATACAGTCCCTGACCGGACCCCCACCCCTGGCCTGTATGGTGCCCCCCCACATGCCATTCAGGACCCCAGTGATCCAACAGCAAACCCCACCGAGCACATGATTGATCAATTGATTGATTTATTGATTGATTGATTTCAAATTCGAATTGATACCTTTGAGCTGGGGGCTCGTTTACAAAGGCTCCAAGTCAACAAGGAATACAAGACATTTACAGGTGATGAAACACTGCAGAAAAGAAAGAACATTAACTAACAAGTAGTATTAGTGTGCAGTTACGACATTAAGCAGGGTACAACAAGTGAGGAGAAACAGGACCACCCTTGCGGAGAAACATATTAATGCAGCACTAATCAAGTGTGGTACAGTGTTTAACAATCATGTTACAGTTCAGACGGTGTGCTCCCATTCTGCAGAAATGCAGTTTTAGCAGCCATGGTGAGGCTTTGTCAAGGGGAGGTAATAGGTGGTGGGAGGTGGGCAGTTGAGGAACAGGAGGGTGGGAGTGAGAGAGGGTAGTGTTTGACGGGTGTGAGAATGGCTGTCAGAGACCATGGATTAACAGAAACACGGGCAGTCAGATTTGCTGGCAAGAAGAGATCAAAGCCCAGCTTTAAAGTGGCCAAGTCTGGGGGAGTTGGCAAGGTCTGCAGGCAGATCATTGAACCATTTAGGCCCACAGTAGGAGAGGGATGTCCCCGACCCAGTGCCTGACCAGCAGATACACGCAGCAACAGGAAGCCCCATCCCTGTAGCCAAAATACTGCCCCCAGGGTGCAGACAACCCACCCCCATCCCCCCTATCTGAGAGCCACTGCCATATCACGGGATGGCCAGTGGCACATCTCTCTACACACCTCCTCGGCTGCCGGCCATCTAAGTGAAGCTGGGAGCACGCCACCTATATATGGGTAACTCACTCCCAGCATGACGTGGCGGGCTGGTAGCTGAGGAGGTGTGCAGAGGGCTGTGCCACAGGCCATGGCACTGACTGTGCAGGGACAGGAAGTGGGGGTGATCGGTGCCTCAGGGGGTGGGGTAACACTGACTACCAATGATGGCAGAGGGGACAGGATCAGGGGTGGGGAGCTGCTGGGATTGCTGCTCTGTGCCAGCCACACATGGCTTCTAGGCCAGTAGGACAGGATAGGCAGGGGTAGGAGAGGTAGGGAGTGTCTGACTGAACACATCCCCTGGTGTGTGTGGCATTTGTCAGGTATGTTGGGGGCTCCAATGCAAAGGGCGCATTGTACTGGTTGGGGGGGTGGACATGTACAGGTTCAGGCATAGGAGGCGGGAGGGTGGTCTGCAGTGAAAGGGCTGATGCCCATTTGTGTGTGTTGGAGGGGGGCTGCTGTGCCAGTGATGGCTATGGTAGCATGCAGTGATTGGCTGACGGGACTGTGGGATGGGTGCTAGGGTAGAGATTGGGTGGACTCAGGCAGTCCTCATTACTAGGGTGGGTGTCTGTATGCATAGCCATGTGTGCCACCCTGTGGAAGACAGTACATGCTTTTGTGGATCACACATAGTGCTGGCATGCCCCCCACCCATCCCCAGCATGTTGTGATCCAAGCAGCCGGGGGATCATGTGTGTGGGGGCTGTGCACATCTTTCATGCATCCTGTGGAGGCTAATGGAGTGCGGGGCTATGCACTCCAGATGAGCAGAGCATAGCCACGTGCCTATTAGTGCATAGGGCCCACTATGGGGACAGGAAAGTTACTAGAGGGGTGCCACAGGGATCAGTACTGGGCCAAGTCCTCTTAAATGTCTTTATAAATGGCATTGCAGAGAAACTGAAGGGGAACACGTGTCTCTTTGAAGATGGCACAAAATATGCACCAGAGTGAACACATAGGAAGGGGTGCAGAGAATGCAAAGGGATCTGGGGAAACTAGAGGAGTAGTCTAGGGTGTGGTAGCTGGGTTTCAGTGCCAAAAAATGCAAAGTCATGCAGCTGGGGTGGGGAAACCCAGGAGCTATGTACTAAATATGAGGCAGTATTGACAGTCACTAAGCAAGAAAGGGACCTTTGGGTAATTACATCTAATTATCTCAAGTTAACAGGGCAGTGTGACAAGGCAGTAGGGAAGTATAGTGGAGTGCTGGGGTACATAGAGAGGGGGATCTCTAGCAGGAAGTAGGTGGTGGTGTTGCCACTGTATCTTTTACTAGTGAGAAGCCAACTAAAGTACGGTGTCCAGTTCTGGAGGCCACACCTCCACAAGGACATTGGCAAGGTGGATACGGTTTAGAGTAGGGATAAGAATGGTGTTTAAAGACTGCCTTAGAAAGATTCTGCTAATAGCTTGGCAGAAGACACCAGGAGAAAGGACTGCTGTGTGACTGAATTTCTCTGCTAGGACTAAAGTAGAAGAACTTTTGTACTTGGACCTTCAATTTAAGGTAAAAAAACTAACATACAAAAAAAAAGTGTGTGTTTGGGTTAACTGAGCTGAATGGGTATCTGAAGAGTTATCTAGGTGTAAATCTCAGGTGACTGAAAGGACTTAACTGCTGTGAGGTTTAAATTACTTGTAGAAAGATCTGGTAAGTAGGGGGAATGGCTTAGCTAGAAGGAAGCTACATTTAAAGACTGCCTTAGAAAGATTCTGCTAATAGCTTGGCAGAAGACACCAGGAGAAAGGACTGCTGTGTGACTGAACTTCTGCTGGAACTATATTGCCCTCCTTCCTCCCTCCACCCCCCACTAAAGCTAGTTCTATTTTATAGGCACAGGATTTGACTGACAACAGGAACTTCCTGTTTAGGGGCAGGAAGTGAGTGATCACAGAACCACCAAGGACCCGCCATCCTAGAAGGGCAAGAGTAGCTCTCCGTTCCCCTCTAGCTGCTGGAGGTCTTTCTCTAAGCAAGTAAGTGGTCTACTGAGAAATATAGGATATTCTTGTCTCAGAACAGGATAATCAGGAGCTTAAAGGGTACACAGGCAGAAAGTAAGGAGAGAGAGGGAAAAAAAACAGAGGAAAGAGTAAGGATTGCAAACAGTTAAGGGACCAGAAATAAGACATGATTGGAGTGGTGCAGTGCAGTGGCTGTGGAGCAGCAGTCTTCTGGGAGATGTTCTGGAGGATGCAGTGTTGTTCCATCTGCAGGCACCTCTCTGGGCTGAGGGAGGAGGTTGCTCATCTCCAGGCTGAGTTAGCCAGGATTTGTGGGACCTCCTCTTCTATCCAGGGACCACCGGTGCCACTGCCGTTGCCTCAGAGGTTGCCAAGAAAAAGGAGCGGTTGGACCACAATGGGCTCAGGGAGGGTGAGGGTGGTGGAACAGAGGCGCATCCCTCAAGTTGTACCTCTCCACAATGCCTATGCCATTCTGGCAAAGTGTGATTTCTCTATGGAAGCACCCACAGTGGAGACCAAGGAGGATGCTGGGAACCTCCACAAAGGAGACCCACAGGAGGGTGGCAGGTGACCCTGCAGGGGAAGGAAACAACTCCTGGTGGGGGACTCCATTGTTAGGAAGGTAGAACTGGGGGAGGAAGGGGAGAGGGAGGTAAGGTGCCTGCCTGGCGCCATGGCTTGGAGGGACAGGGAGCGAATCCTCAAGATTGCCGGAGCAGCTGCACAGGGAAGGGAGCTGGATGTCATTGTCCACCTAGGGACAAATGGCCTGGCTAAGAAAGGGATTAGAGAAGTGCAGGAGGAGTTTGTGGAATTGGGGAGGGGCCTTAGTCAAGTAGCAAGCACGGTAACCTTCTCGGAGGTGCTACCCATCTATGGCATAGGAGAGGCTAGGGTGTTCCGCACCATGGGATTCAATCAATGGTTGATAAACTGGTGTGAAGCTCAGGGATTTGGCTTCATTGAGTACTGGGGGTCCACCTGGAGTGATGCAAGCCTATACTGGCATGATGGGCTGCATCTGTCTGAGAGGGGAACCAGGATCCTAGGTGATAGGTTTAAATGCTTCATTGGCAAGCTTTTAAACTAGCAAATGGGGGAGGCACTGGAAAGGAGCAGAACAATCCTAGCCCCCCCAAATAATCACGGTAGTAAGTGTGGCAAACACCAACATAGAGGTGTCGATAGGGAGAAGAGCAGGGGTAAATGGAGAAAGTGACAAAGGCAAGAAGGGCAGGGATGGGGCAAAAGGGAGTAAGGCCATCAGGAAATGGAGGGTAATGAGTACCAATGCCCATAATCTGGGCAACAAGCTCCCTGAGCTGATGGCCTTAATGGAAGAGGGATGCCTGGATATCGTAGCAGTCACAGAAACATGGTACACAGAGAACCATGACTGGGATGTTAACATACCAGGGTACATAACCTACAGGAGAGACAGGCAGGGGAGAAGAGGGGAGGAGTAGCTCTCTATGTAAAGGAAGGGATAAAAGCAACTGAACAAAAAGAGTAAACAGGGAGGAGAGGAGGCACTGTGGGTCACCTTGAGACTGGAAAGGGCACCACAATCTGCACAGGGGTTTGTACAGACCCCATGTCAGGGGAAGGAATGGATAGGATATGATAGAAGGCATTCTTAGAATGGCAGAGAAAGGGGAGATACTGTTGATGGGAGACCTGAATATGCCAGATGTTAACTGGAGCACATTTGCTGCAGCCACATCCAAGAGCAGGGCCATTCTTGATGCCCTACAGGTGGCAGGCATTAGACAGCTAGTTTCGGAACCCACTTGTCAGGGACCAATCTTAGACCTCATACTCTCAAACGGGGGCAGTGAGAGGATCTCAGATCTAGAAGTGGGTTGCCATCTGGGGACAAGTGACCATCAAACAGTGTGGTTCACGTTAAACTCAGCTACAGAGTCAAGCCATACAAACATGAGGGTACTGGACTTTAGGAGGGCTGACTTTGGCAAGATGGAGAGTGCCTCAGAAAAGCACTAGCAAACAGGCTAGAAGGAGGTGTGGAGCAACAATGGGGAATTATCAAACTGCCATCACAGAGGCAACAAGCCTTTGTGTGAAGCAAATAAACAAATCAAAATGAAAGAAAAAGCCACTATGGTTCTCAAAAGAGGTGGCTGTGAAAGTCAGGAAGAAAAAGATAGCATTCCGGAAGTATAAAGAAACACAGAAGGAGCAGGACAGAGAGCTGTACCAGTTAAGGCAGAAGGAAGCAGGGAGGGAAGTCAGAATAGCAAAGGCCCAAACTGAGGAAAAGATAGCCAACTCACTTAAGAAGGGGGATAAAACCTTTTATAGGTACATCAGCGAGCGTAGAAAGACAAAGGGAGGGATAGTGAGGCTGAATAAAATGAACGGTCGGTGGGCAGAGGGGGACAGTGAAAAAGCAGGAATACTGAACGAATATTTCTGCTCAGTATTCACAAAAGAGGAGGGGGAAGTGCCTAATCCAATTAACAGAAGCACTCTTGATAGGGGGGTCAATCCCAGTCCTTTCACAGAAGAAAGGGTTCTGCAAGAACTCCTAAAACTGAAGGTGGACAAAGCAATGGGTCCTGATGGAATTCACCCCAGAATTCTAAAAGAATTAAGGGAGGAACTAGTGAAACCACTGGCTACTCTTTTTAATAAATCATGGGAGGATGGTGTGGTACCCGAGGACTGGAGGAAGGCGGATGTGATTCCCCTTCACAAAAGTGGGACCAAGACAGAGGCAGAAAACTACAGACCTGTCAGTCTGACCTCTGTGGTAGGGAAAGTGATGGAGTCACTTATGAAGGAAAGAATAGTTGAGTACCTAGAGGCCAGTGGAGCACAGGACCCAAGGCAGCATGGGTTCACAGCGGGAAGGTCATGTCAGACGAATCTAATAGATTTCTTTGACTGGGTGACCAAAGTAGTAGACCAGGGAGGGGCTGTGGACATGGCCTACCTAGACTTTAGCAAGGCATTTGACACAGTCCCACACAAAAGATTAATAGTCAAATTAACCAGCCTGGGTAAAACATTGGCTGGACAATAGGACACAGAAGGTAATTGTAAACGGAGTCCACTCTGAAGAAAGGGGGGTTACTAGTGGGGTACCGCAGGGTTCAGTATTGGGTCCAGTCCTTTTTAATGTCTTCATCAGTGACATTGCAGAGGGACTGGAAGGACAAGTATGACTTTTTGCAGATGACACAAAGATCTGCAACAGGGTTGATACACAAGGAGGTGTGGGAAGGATGAAAAGGGACTTGGCAAGGTTGAAGGAATGGTCAGAAGTATGGCAGCTAGGATTCAATGCAAAGAAGTGCAAATAATGCACCTGGGAAATAAGAACCCAGGGAAGAATACACAATGGGTGGGGAGGTAGTAACAACAACAAAAAGGAAAGGGACCTGGGGTAATCATATCAGATGTCCTTAAGGTTAGCAAGCAATGTGAGAAGGCAGTAGGGAGGGCTGGGGGTATACTGGGATGTATAGGGAGAGGCATCATCAGCAGAAAACAGGAAGTTGTTATCCCTCTGTACAGACAGTTGGTGAGACCCCATCTGGAGTACTGTGTCCAGTTCTGGAGACCCCATCTCCGCAAGAACATAGACAGGATAGAGGCAGTCCAGAGGAGGGCAACTAAAATGGTGCAGGGTCTGCAAGAGAAGCCGTATGAGGAGAGACTAAAGGAGCTTAATATGTATACCCTTGAGGAAAGAAGGGAGAGGGGACATGATAGAAACTTTTAAGTACCTCAGTGGAATCAACAAAGTCCAAGAGGGTAGCATCTTTCAGAAAAAGAGACTTGCAAGAACAAGGGGACACAATTTAAAGATAGAAGGAGGGCGGTTCAGGGGCAATGTGAGGAAGTATTTTTTCACAGAGAGGGTAGTGGATGCATGGAACAGCCTTCCTGAGGAGGTTGTGGGGTCTAGAACTGTGGGAGAATTCAAGAATGCATGGGACAGACATAAGGCAATTCTTGTGGGGGGTAGGAAGAAATAGGCTGTTGGTTAACTAGGATCTGCTGCCTATCCTGTAGGTAGGGAAATGGGCAGACTAGATGGGCCTAGCAGTCCTTATCTGCCGTCAGAGTCTATGTTTCTATGTGTGGGAGTTGCATGAGAAGCCATATGAGGACAAGTAGCAAGATCTCAACATGTACTACCTAGAGAAGAGGAGAGTAAGAGGAGACATGATTGACACCTGTAAGTACCTCACAGGGGTGAACAAGGTGAAGGTGGGGAGTTTCAGAGGAGAAAAGCACCAGAACACTGGGGCATGCAATGAAGCTATGGGAAAAGATTAAGAGGGATGGGAGGAAATACTTCTTTACAGAAAGGTTGATGCACACCTGGACTAGCCTGCCAGAAGAGGTGGCGGGAGCAAAAACAGTAGGGGATTTCAAGCATGCAAGGGATGGGCACAAGGGTATATTAAGTAGGTGAAAGGGAGGCAGGAAGGACACTTATGACCAAATAGGGTCCAAGGTGCCAGAATGGGCAAACTAGATGGGCCTACCAGTCCCTTTCTCGTAACAAATTCTTTGTCTCTATCTTTTTAGTCTTCTCCCAGTATCTGCCCCCATAGCATAACAACATTTTCCCTATACATTAGTCACTCTGCAGTATTTGCTCTTTCCCCCAAAAAAATACTGCCATTCACTGTCTTTCACATTAACAGCTCTTCAGCACTTGCTCTCTATGTCTCCCCTTCCTGAAAACTGCCCCAATCAAAATGACATCATTGTCCCTGCACATTAGCTGCTCTGTGGCACTTACTGTCTCCTTTCCACACATAAATGTCTTGCAACTCCTGGTCATTGATATTACTGTGTACCATTTGATCTCTATTTCTCCCATCTCAGATCTCTCCTCTCCTAGCATACCATCATTCTCCATATACTGTACATAACATGCTCTCTGGAGGTATCCATGTTCTACCCCTACCTCCAACCCCCTTACATGCCACCATTTTCTGTATACATTTGCCGCTCTGAGACACTTGCTCTCCCCCTTCAGGGATCTCTGACCCTGAACATGCTCCCTTTCCTCATCTCTCCCTTCCACCATATCTGCACCAAACTGCCACCAATCATCATAATTCATAATAGCTGCTCTGCACAGCTTCCTCTATATCCATCCATCCCCGCAACAATGTCGGGTCATGCCTGAAAATAGTCATTGCTATGGCTAGTGCACCTACCCGGTAAACAAAAACTAAAATAAATGTCTGCCCCCTCACAGCATGTAAACATTTTCCCTATACATTAACCACTCTGCAGCATCTGCTTTCACCGCTCCCCTATCTCTGCCCCACCAAATTCTGCCATTCACTGTCATTCCAGTTAACCGCTCTTTGGCTCTTGGTTTCTCTTCCTCCCTTCCCTGATATCTGCCCCCCCCCCCCATGCAGGCATTGACTTTACACATTTGCCTTTCTGCACAACTTGCTCTCTCTCTCCTCTTTCTTGCTCTCTATCCTCCCAAACCTGCTGCCATTCACCATCATTCACATTTATCTGCTCTACAGCCCTTGCTCTCAATTCCTCCCATGAACAACAAGAGACAACACATACCTGAGGATATAAAAATAGAAAAGTCAACTCCACAGTTGGAAACTCTTTTAAAGTTTTATTGCTGAGCACAGCAACAGTGATACAACCAGGCAACTCCCCCATGCTTCAGTCAGGGACCTTCATCAGGGGGCCTCCTAGCCAAGGTCCCTGACCGAAGTGCTGGGGAGTTGCCCAGTTCTATAACCATTACTGTGCTTGGCAATATAGCTTTAAAAGAGTTGCCAGTTGTGGAGTGTATGGTTTATTACTTTCATATCTTCAAATGTGTGTTGTCTCTGGTTGTTCGTTGCTTACAGGTATAGCTGGTACCTGCAGCAGCACCACTGGCATTTCTGGATTGAGCACATATCTTTCCTTTTGATGTTGATTAACTCTGTTGCTCTTCTCCCTGATATCTGCCCCCCCAATAAAAGCTGGCATTTTCCCTACACATTACCCATCCTGTGGGATATCCTGTGATATGGGTGAAGCAAATTGAGTGAGTATAAAATGGGAGACTCAATTTGCATGCCTGTCAGGGTGGCTACTATTCGAGAATAGGAAGGGTTCAGAATAGCAACAGTGTAATGTCAGAATACTGAGGATGAATGATGGAAGAGGGTTTAGTCATGTGGGTGAAATAGAGTAAAGCTGCTTCCAGCTGCTGAGCTGGCTGCCTGGCGTGGTGGATGGAAACACCACATGGAGTAGGAATGGTCCTGGGTTCTGGACTACCTGCTGGTATGTGAGTTTTTACTTCACTGTTTTGGCTGTTTTACATGTATTTTATTTGTTGCCCACACTCCAGTTTCCTGACTATGCTGCCTTAGCCTGCATATTGTGTCCCTCTCCTGTGTATGCCACTGTCCCCCAGTATCCAACCCCCCCCAGAGCTGATCATAATAATATGGGGGGGTGAAGCTGGTTCCGTGGTGCTGAGGGTTGAGGTGCTGGATGCCACACCCATCACAATGCCTGCGATCCAGGTCCAGGAATGACATTGGGTCTTCGGGGTGCCAGCATGGGGGGGGGGAGCAGGTTCGAACATGCCGATGGGCAGCTCTCCTCTCCTGAGGGTGGTGAGGGTGGGTTGGCGCCCCCCCATAGTTGCACTCCCACTGGGAGAATAGGCAGATAGGGGGCAGCAAACAGTTACAGGAGGTGGAAAGGACTGAGCTGGTGCCACAGGGTGCATAGCGTGCCTTCACACGCTTGCACATCCATGTGCCAGGGCCTTGGGTGGGGGGGTCAAGGGAAAAAAACCTGTAAAATACCTATGGCTCTCTGTCTCTAGTTGGTGGGAGGAGGCAAAGGGCAACAAACAGCTATATAAGAAAATAAATAATATGGGGGTGCGGGGTGCTTGCCCTCCTCAATGTGGAGTGTGGGAGGCATAGCCCCTCACATTATACTTTTGATGTTATTGTCCCTCTTCCTTCCTGTGTACTGCCATCACATTTTAGGGATTTGTTATGGCTGGTGCAGCGCCAATATTAGTTTCAGCATAATGGGTTTGCTGTTGTTTCTGTCACCTTTTGATTTTCGCTATTATGACATGGAACCATTCTGTGGAATGTGATCTCTCCCATCCTCCCTAGTCTCTGCTCCCCCCAAACCTTTCACTTTTCACCATCATTCACATTAGCTGCCCTTTGACACTTGGTTTCCATTTCTCCCCTCCTCTGTTTCTGTCTCTCCAACATTCTAGCATTGCCCCTACACAGCAGCTGCTCTTCAGCATGTGCTCTCCTCCCAGTCTCTGCCACCATTATGCTGCCATTCATAGTCATTCCTATGTGCCACTCTACGGCACTTGCTCTCTTTCTCTCCCCTACCAAATATTTGTCCCTCAACATGCCAAAATTATTCCAATACATCAGCAGCTCTGTGGCACTTGCTCTTTCTCTTCCCCAATCTCTTCCCCCCCTCTCCAAACCTGCCACCATTCACTGTCATTCCCATTAGCCTCTGTGCATTCCTTAGTCTCTGTAGCTCACTTCCCCAATTTTCTGCCCCCCAGCATGTTGGCATTGTCACTACACAGAATCTGCTCTTTTGCAGTTGCTGTCCCCCCTCCCCAATCTCTGTTCCCCAATATGCCATCACTTGCTGTCATTCCAATTAGCCACCCTGCAGCACTTGCTCTCTATCCCTTCTCTCTCCAATATCTGCCCCCCAGCATGCCCATATTCTTCTGATACATTATCCACTCTGCAGCAATTTCTCTCTACCCCCTCACACTAATCTCTGGCACATGCTTGCTCCCCACCCCAAAATTTGTAACCCCAAATCTGACACCATTCTTTATAATTATTATGGTTTGAAGATCCCTTGAGGTCTTTCCATCCCTTCAAAGATGATCCATAGTAAAGGATGGAGAAGATTCAATCCTGGCTTTTTTGGGGAAACTGTGGACATATCTGGTGTTATTGCTGCTTCCACAAGAACTATTACTGTGGCAGTGGTGTTTTTTTTATAAGAATGTCCTGTCTTCTGTTGATGCCCTGGTGCCAGTTCATTGCCAACCTTTTCCCAAGAGAAGAAATGCAGTGTAGTTTAATGATGTGCTCTATTTTCTTAGAGCAAGGGGTTGGTGGTTAGAGCACAAGTGGAGAAAGTCTGACATGGAATCTGATAGTCTTTTCCTGGCTGCTTTCTATAATGAATACCAGGAGGTGATGATTGCCATGATAACTTTCTTCTTGGGCAACACTGCAGCTGAGAGAAACAGTATGACCTCCCTCTTTAGAGTAGTTCATGGTATTCTCCACTGTGACTCTCTCTCTCCCAAGATATGTTGGGAGTTTTCTTAAGAGAGGTGTGGTGGGTCTGGAAATTTCTTCTTAGCCAAGATTGCAGACATATGGGCCAAGATTTCCTCTATATGAGTCTTCACAATTGTGGTGGTTGGGAGTGGGTGTTGTAGGAAACCTTGGCTATCTGGGATGAGTTTCACCTTACTGATTTGATGAAGATTTTCTGGGTGCTCTCAGATCTGTGCCCTAGCCATTGTGTGATGGGTCCTCTTCCTTTCTTTCTAATGAAGACTGGAGAGGGAGTGATTGAGCCAACCCTGGTTGACGTTGTCAATGTCTCCTTGAGGTAAGATGTGTTTTCTACTGTTTTGAAAGAGGTGGTGGTTTTACCACTCCTAAAGAAGGCTTAATTAATTCTTGACAGCTTCATTAGTCTTAGGCCCATCTAAAACTTGCCCTTTTTGGGTAATGATATTGAGAAAATTGTGGTGGTGCACTTAAAGAGTACCTAAAGGAATTATCCATCTATGAGCCATTCCAATTTGGTTCCCATTCATGGCAGTGCACTGAGACACCTCTTCTAGAGGGGTTTAAATTATCTATTGCTTGTGAGGGATCATGGAGAGATTTATTTCCTGGTCCTTTTGGATCTACATTTGACACTGTTGAGCATGAGGAGCTGTTGGAGCATATGAGGAGGTCTGTTAGTCCAGTAGGGACAGTCTTCAGCTGGTTCTAATCCTTCCTTAGTGATCAACATCAGGTGCTGATTTGGAGGAAATTTCAGTCTTATTCCTCTGTTGCTGACTGCGGCATTCTTCAGGATTCCATATTGCCTCCTCTTTTGTTTGCAATTTTTATGCTTCAACTTGGAGATGTGATCAAAAAGCATAGCATGGGTTTTCCTTGTTACACCAATGATAACCAATGATAACCAGGTATATCTTTCATTTAAACCCAGTGACCTTGCTTGAGAATGCTCTACCAGAGATCAGTGGGTGGATGGCTCATAAAGGGCTGAACTTTAATCCTGAAAAGTCTTAGTTGTTACTGGTGGGATTAGACTGTCTGAGGTCTTAAATTTTAGAAAGCCTTAATCTTCCCAGTTTCGGGTAAGATAAACTCTAGAATAGGCAGGTTTTTAACAATCTTGGGATGAGTCTTGGCCAACACCTGACTCTTGTACCTCAGGTGGTGGCTGTGGTCAGAAGTGAGTTCCATCATTTAAAGAAAATATCAGAATTGTGTCCTTACATTGCCCAGGATGATCTGCTAACACTACTGCATATATTCATCATCTCACTCTTTGAGTACTGCAATTTACTCTACTGGGGCCATCTAGCAGGTCAAATCTGCTGTCTCCAGCTTGTGCAGAATGTGCCAGCCAGACTTGTTACATTGGTAAAGAGGAGTGATCATGTCACTCCAGCACTGTGCTCTCTGTACTGGCATTCTGTAAGATGGTAGATCAACTTTAAGATTATTTTACTTACTTTTAAGGCTCTAAACAGACTAGAAACCCAGTATCTTAGTGAGCATCTTGAAACCCTCTCTGATGACCGTGAGTTATGTTCCACTGGTACTGCTCAGTCTGTTACTTATTCCATAATCAAGACTAAAATCATTGCGTGACAGAGCATTCTCTGTAGCGGTCCCTTTACTATGGAATGGTTTACCCATGGACATTCTGGCTATATCAGTTATGTGGCCTTTGAAGTGCATCTTTCTGCTTTTTAACCACCTTATGCTCCATCATATATAGTCTCACTGAACTCTTGATTGTACAAAAGTCACTGGCATTCTCACAATTTACATTTTTACTTTGTTTTTATTTCATCTTAGATATGCTCCAAAAATGTATGCCGTATATGTTCATGAAGAGGTTTCATATTATTTGCTGGCCACCACTTCATCTCTGTCTTCCCCATACCAATCTGTGATCCCCTCAAAATCACTATCATTATCTGTATACTTTAGCAAGTCTGTGACATTGCCTCTCCCTCTTCCCTGATCTTTGCCTCGCCCACATCTCTCAGTCCCCCTCCCAACATGCTGCCATTCTCTGTATACATTACATACTCTCTGGCAGTTGCTCAGTCAATTCCTCTCTGAGTCATCCCTTCACCTCCTATCCTTTCCCACCCTTTACAGTACCAGTTCTATGTCACTTCTCATCCCCTGCAATCTCTACCCCCATGCTGCCTCTTTCAACATTACTTCACATTACCCTCTGTGTTCCACTGCCTCTCTGTCTCTTCCCTCATGCATACCTACTTTTGTCCATAAAATATTGCTGTTATCACTATTGGTTCTTTAAAGGGAAAACAAAACACTATAGACCCCTTGAACATAAGATTGTGCACCATTTCAGATTAAAAAGAAATTGCATGTAAATTGAACGAATATTTCGCAAGTGTATTTGAGAAAAAAGAAAATGTTGCCATACTTAGTTCAGAATCAAATCTAAATATTCCCATATTTCCCCCTGAGGATGTAATTAGAGTAATATCAATGCTTAAAAATAATAGCTCACCAGGTCCTGATGGCATTACTGCAAAGTTTTTAAAAGAACATAAAAATGAAATCGCTGGGCCTTTATCTTGTTTATTCAATGAATCAATAAAGGCAGGAAAAACATTAACAGTTTGGAAAGATGCAATAATTACTCCTATTCATAAAGGTGGTGCTTTAACAGACACAAACAATTATCGACCTATACGTTTAACGTCGACAATAGGGAAAATTATGGAAAGACTGCTCCAGACGCTTATATTACAGCACATAAACAACACAGGGATGGTAGATCCTACCCAGCACAGTTTTACTAAAGGCAGATCATGTTTGACAAACTTTATTCACTTTTTTGAACCGATAAGTGCAGCACTTGATAAAAGGGTTTCTGTGGATGTCATTTTCCTTGATTTTGCCAAGGTATTCGACAAGGTTTCACATAACATTCTGCTTTCTTTATTATATAAGATCCAGCTGCATCCCAACATAATTAATTGAGTTAACTTCTGGCTTGATTCACATAGACAAAGGGTTGCCATCAAAGAACACTATTCCAACTAGTTACCAGTCACCAGCGGGGTCCCCCAGGGTTCTGTATTTGGCCCTACTTTATTTAACTTACTCATATCCACTTTGCAAACTCCTGGAAATGCATGACTCTGCAAATATTCAGATGACTGCAAGCAGGGTGGAATAGTAAAAACACCAGCAGGCTGTAGACAGTTACAGACAACCCTTGATTTAATTTCTGATTGGGCTTCCTTAAACAAAATGAAATTTAATGAAACTAACAGTAAAGTGATGCACCTAGGAGTTAATAATCCTAAGAATGATTATATATTAAGTAGGATAGTATTAGAGGCTATAACTGATGAAAAAGACCTTGGAATATGATTAGTAACAACTTAACATTTGATGATCACTCAAGAATAACAGTTAAAAAATCTCAAAAGATATGGGGTGTAGTCTCAAAAATATTAAATCAAGGAAAAAAGAAACATTACTACCACTGTATAAGAGTTTGGTACATCCACACATGGAATACCATTCACAGTTCTGTACTCCACATACATTAAGAAGCAATAAGTTGATCAAAGGTGTTCAAAGAAAATGAACTAAAAAAATTAACAACATTATGAATCTGAGTTGTAACCAAAGGTTGAATTCCCTGGGGTTGTATTCAGTAAAATACAGGCAACTAAGAGGTGATCTTTGTTTAATTTATAAAGATATCTGAGATCCAATAATGAAATAAACCACTGGTTTAGTGTCACACGATACACAAATACTAACAAGGACCCATACACTTAAACTTAAAGGTGAAAGGTGTGTATCAAAAAAAAGAATTAGATTTTTTACTCAAAGAATAGTTAACCTTTGGAATGCTTTTCCACAAGAGATAGTTGATAGCCCCAATATAACTATATTTAAACATAGGGTAGATCAAGATAAAGGAAAACATGTTTTTGATTTCCACCCATGATTCCTGGGTGGCGAATTAACTAAAAGGCACTTCTGTCTACTGAATTCATAACCAACTATGAAACTATTCATTAACTGCTCCCTAGAATTTGTTTCCTACCTCTCTTCTGCCCAATCTCTGACCCCCAACATCCCCTCATTCTCAGTATCCCTTTGCAGATCTGTGCCCCTTGCTTTCCATTCTCTTATCGCTAGTGTTTCAAACTCTTGCTATTCATCATCATTCACAATGCCTGCACTCCCTTGTTTGCTTTCTATCCCTCCCCTGCCAATCTCTTCTCCCCAACATGCTGACATTTTACCTACTCTTACTTTTTTAAACACATAGAGCATACTTCAGTACTACAAAATGTAAGACATATTGAGCAAAAAAAAAATTCAAACCATTCACTCTTATTCTGCAAAACAAATATGACACTAGATTAATGGCAATATTTCTAATTGATTGTGCATATATTTCATTTATACATGTTCAGGTTAATATTTTCATATTTCATATTTCACATTTCACATGAATAAGCCTACTGTCATTTTTCACTCTTTTCATAAGTATATGAGCATTCTTTGACTCCCTCTGTACCGATCTCCACATTTCCATTTTCAGCCCTTCCTGTTCTGTATGAGTTTGCCATTGATTTCAAATAATGAGCATTGTTCGGTGTGGCAGTTCAGGTGAGACTGTCTGTTCTTAACAGACTACTCATGCTGACATTTTTTTTCCTTGCAAAATTTAGTGTCCTGATCACTGTGATGCTCTATGGATGATTTTGTATACAATATTATGGTAAATAAAAAATCACAGTTATCTTAGACTGTTAGAGCTGCTTCTTGTTCACAGTATGTCTGCAACCATTAAGACCCCTGTTCTCGAGAGGTCAGTGTCACGTGTGGACCAGACATTAGTATAAAGAAACTGACAAAAAGTGTTTTAACTGAAGTCTACTAAATAAATACAGCACCCGATCCATTTGATGTTATGTTGCTATTATACACGAATTCTCCACAAAGCATCAGAGTGATCAGGACACAAAATGTTGCTAGGAAAAAGGTCAGCACAACCAGTCTGATAAGAACAGATGACCTCGCTCACATTGCTGATGTGAATGTGACATCTCGTTTTACTTTTTAAACCCAGATTTTCAACATAGTCAGGTTTTTACAATTTCTCATGAACATGGCAGATGCCATTTTCAAATCCCACTCCAAAACCTGTTTCTGCAGTCATTCTGCAAAAGCACATTTCCAGTGGCACTTAATACAATAAATGACACCTATCATGTTCATATGCTCATGTAATTAAAATACTGCCTTGAACATTCAGGTTACAATCTAAGAACACAATAATGTTATGTGAGAACTTTATTTCCCAGTCATGACAATTTCATTACTGTAACTTGTGTTACTAATTTGTTAATTTTAACTGCTGCACTAGCTAAGCCCAACAACTACACAGCAAATACAAGCAAGTGAATATTTAGATCGGAACATTGCTTTTTTTGTTTGATGCAGTCAAAGCCACTGCACATTTTGATTCCTTCTATGACTTCATCTAGCTGTGTTTAATCACTTTGAAGAACCAACTGCTTTTATTGTGTGTGCTAATTAATAAGGTGAAGGAAAATTAAAAGTACAGTCTACTGTACACTGACATATTTTTCTTTTCTTGTAGTTTCTGAAAGTGGTTTAGTTAAGTGGATTCAATATACAGTATACAGCAGCTAAAGAAGTGCTAAGGGAATGGAGTTCAGTTGTCAGAAAAGTAATGACTTGTCTTATGCCTTGTTGTCCAAATAAACCTTAAGATAGCAAATTTGTTTTTTATCTGTAATCTTTATTGATCTGAATTTTATTGTTGATGACTTTGCTGTATACCTACTCATACCCACCACTGTATGCAACTAACAAAAGAAAAAAAGAAAAATAGCTATTTGTGTACCTTGCTCTCAAAGAGAAGCCAACCCTCAGGACATCCTCCTGTCTCTGGTGGTGTTGTGGGTAAGGCTGTTGTGTTGACAAAACCACTATGCCTTTCACATATAAAAGGGTTTGGAAAACCACAATTAATGTCATTCCAGAAACCTAAAAAAATATTAGAATTAACATTAATTATCATGAAAGCTTTACAATGGATGTATAGTTCCAAAAATGCTGGCTTGCACCAGTAATTAATAAGGAAAAAACCCACACAAGGGGTAATTGAACTGGTAAGAAATGTAAGAGTTGGTGATTCTCAGTCTCTTATGGACCATGTAATTCTTGTTAATAGATTTGTAGTAGAATTGCTTGGATCAGTCATTTACATTCACAAATAGCCCCATATTTTGTGATATTCAACTGGATCAGTTAACATTTATTTATTTGAAAACTGGTAAACAGGGGAAGCACACTGAGCCGAGGCTTGTTTCCACATGAGACTCGAAGGAAGGGTTATGGGTGGAACAATGAAACAGGATACAATGCCTACATGGTACAAACAATAAGTGCAGAAACTGTGCAGAAGAAGACTTCACTGGTACAGACTTGGAGCTTATTAAAATGAAAATGCATTGAGCAGGCCAGTGCACATGAAACAATTAGAGTCTGCCATTAAAGTCAAGCAATGTAGAGCACAATGCGCCATTTAAGTCCTGAGAAACTCAAAACATGAGTTAACAAAAAAACCACTGTGGAGGACCTCCTAAAGGATGCAGGGTACAGGTGGGGGTGGGGTAGGGAGCAGAGTTTCTGCTGGTGCCTTAGGGAGCTGGGGGAGGTAGAATAATGGAGGGATACAGTAGGTTGTCACAGGTATGTGGGTATAAATATAAATCTGTACACAGTAATAGGGTACAAAACACCTGAAGTGTGTTTTATTTTATACAAAAATAGAAAAAATAAATATATATAAATAAAACAGTTCAAACAGAACAAGAAAATAAACAATAGCTCAAGGCTATTTTGCCTTATTTCGGGTATCTCAAAACAATTCATCAGCTTTCCTGCTGTTAGAGAGAAATTCCTGTTGATGCGCAGGTCCTACTGCTTACCTTACTCCAGGTAAGTGAGACTGGCTATGCAGCTAATCTGACTCTTGAATTTTGAAGAGGGCTTATATAACCCTCCCACTTACTGTATGAGAAAGTCCATCCCATAATATCCAATTAGTTCTAGAATGGTTTCTAAATAGGGAAACTCCTCTTCTATTACAAAATGAGGTTTTACTTATGGGAAGTCTGTGTATAAAAATTCCCCTTCCCGAGGTCTTGCTAACAGGTCAGCACCCATTTTCTATATATGCAAAGAGTGCAAACATTTATTGTATTTATACATGTGCTGTGTTGCTATAGTATGGACACTAGCCCTTTATATCTCAGAGCTCTGTCTCTATATAATAAGGTATTATGGGGCTCATTTAGAGACCTACGGTGTCTCTTTATTGTTTAATTTGTTTAATTTCATTATTGTGTTTAGTTTCTCTTGCAGCCCTCTCCTTATTCTGAGGGCTACTCTATCTGTAAAGCATTTCCATACATAGGGACCTTCCTGTCCCTTTAAATCAGCTGATTTCTATGTTGTAGCTGACCAGCAGATTGCTAGACAACCAATATCTAGCCACTCTTCTTTGGGGCTCTGTATAGCTTTTATGTCCAGGGACAGCATAGTCCCTTTTTATTTTTAAGCGCTTGCTTTTCTGTGTTCACAGATTACTCAGAGAAGCCTGCCTCTCTAGCACCCTGGACTGGCTGCACACATGCCATTGACTCCTCCACGGCTAGCTGGCATAATTCTACAGCATATTTTATACAAAGCTAGCAGCCGGGAGACCTAATAAAACAGGGGCATCAGTAATTATTTATACAGATACCGAGTGGCAGCAAAAGTAAAACTTAAAGTTTGCCGCTCAGTACAAACAGTTCCTGCTTCAATGCATGATTTCTTTGGTGTAACATTCTATATAACAATGAAGCAGCAGCAAAATAATTCAAACAACATAGGCATAATGCTACTTCATTTGTATACATAATCCACCTAATTTGACATTATTTTGAATTTAACTGCCATTTTAAACATTTCTAAACATTCCTGCACCATATACATAACAAGCATTTGTCAATGCCGAATGTTGTCTCACTAGCATTAGCATTGGTAGTGCTGGAGTTAGAGATGCATAATAGGAATGGCAGTGAAGTATTGAAGTGACGCCAACCCCACCCTCATCCTGTACAGACCAACAGGCATTGGGGTGTGCCTTTGAGTCATCAGCTGTAATGCTCATGCCATTGTACCTCACCCTACCCTGTAAACACTGACAAGTGTTGTAATATGCTTTGGGGTCTTTGGGCATTATACTTACCCCATTCCATAAAGAAATACGCTTAGGTGGGTGCAGTATAGGAGAATGGGGTGAACTTTGTGGCCAAACAGTGCAAGGCACACCATGATGCCTGTCACTGGCTGCAGGGTGGGGGTGAGGGTGGAATGGTGTGAACATTACAGCCGATGATCCCAAGTCACACCCCTGACACCTGTGAGTCTCTACAGGGTGGGGTGCTACAGTTGGAATTTTCAGTCCAAATTTTCAACTTGGGCTTTTTGTGAGCCCACCTCATGAAAAGTGGCACAATCAGTTTGTTAACTGAAAGGTGGTTTTGCACAGCGGCCATGCCATTTGGCGGCACAGGGATGAAAACACATTTTGGGCAGGATGTGGAAAATGAGAACTGTATTGTTCATGAGGAGGCATAAAAAAATGGCAACGTTGAAAATCTGGAGTGAAAATATGAAAAATTGGTAAAGTCATGAGCATGCATAGAAACTGAACAACACACGTCTGTAACCCAATTATTTTTGGGAGTTTGTTAGCCGCATTTTTAACATAGGCATTTTGGGACCTCTCCTCATGAACAGTGGTGCTGTGATTTTGTTAATCTGTCCCAAAAGTTGATTTCCCGCAGTGACCACATCACTGTGCACCACAGGTGTGGAAACACATTTTGGGCAGGATGTGAAAAATGACAGCTGTACTGTTCATAAAGAGGTGTGAAAAAATGCCAGTGTTGAAAATCTGGCAAGGAAATATTGCAAATTTGGGAAGTTACAAGGGTGCATGGAAACTGCACAATGCACAATGCATTACTCGGTCCCAAAAGGTCATTCTGCACAGTGACCACGAAATCTAATTTCGGGACTGAATAACGCCATGACAGTGAATGAATTCATAAGTAGGGGTTTCACTAACCCCATGTTGAAAATTTGGTGCAAAAATTCAAAAAAATGCCCGACATATGCACCAAAGTTGAAAAAAAACTATTTACGCCATTATACAGTTTACCGGCATTTCTTCAGTTCACGGTCGGCTTTGAAGAGTGCAGACATGTTCCCGGTCCACTGAAGACCATCGCGCCGGACACCAGAGGTAAATATCGAGTGAGGGAGGGTGTGGGGAGGTAGGGTGTGCTGAGGGTGGGTGTGGGTTGTGGGAGGGGGCAGGAAGACTGTGAGGGACCTTTTTCTTTTTTTACAGGTTACAAAAAAACAAAAAACATTGCAGGATGGTTTTAATTTTTCAGAGGATTTGGCATGCTGGTGTGGGCTCCCAGCATGCCACCTAAGTGTTTTGGAGGCAGATGCTGTAGCCGATGGGGGATTGGGAACCCCCGTTGGCACACAACAAAAGCAGGGGGTGCCAGAGTTGAGGGGGATTGGGCACCCCCTCAGCACATAACAAATAGGGGGGTGTATTATGCAGATGGGGAGTGGGCTCCCCCATTGGCACATACATTGGGGCAGGGCATGCTGACAGGGGGATTGGGCACCCTCAAATTCGGCATTATGGCAGGCAGTGTGCCACCATGTTACAGTTTTTATTCTCACCAGGGAAAGCACATCGGGAGGTCCGCTGCATATGACAAGCTTTGCTCGCATTGCAGCAGACCTTTCCTTAGATGTGCTCGTCACATTATGTATGCATGGTGTGGCACCAGGATGCAAGCTTATTAGGGAATGAGGGACACACCTACTGATGCATGCCCTGCATTCAACCAACAGTGACCGCGCCTCCAAATCTGCTACTACTACAATATGTTGGCTGCGCATGTGTGAGCCAACATAAAAATGGCATAAATATCAACTTAATTAAGCACTGCAGCACTTTAAACTCACAGTATGGCAGAAACTGCACTCTATGCACTTTATTTAACCAGCACCTTACATACTTAAAGGCACTTTATATATTTTGGCATAAAATGCCATAAATGCACCTTATTTCATTCCTGCCAGCTGGCCTTAGCCTGGTGCATTATTTTGGAGAGTTCTTGTTGAGGGATGGATATATAGAAATTAGAATAAAGGCAATAGGAGAAAAGATTTACTAAGAAATAGAAAAGACTGATGTAGGTGGCCAACCTACACCAGGGGCAGAAAAAGGTAAAGTATAGCATGGGGAGATACTGTTGTGCAACAGATTTCAGTAGGGAAAAGAAGAATATAGAAAAGTCATCCCTCCACCAGGGTTGTTGGACTGGCAGAATGCAGTTCTGCCATGTAGGTGTACAGTAGCTGGTTCTAGAGTGTTGGAGGAGAAGGCAGATTGCCCAGCAGATGGATAGGGGTGAGAAGCGAAGAAAGTTTCCTGATTCCTGGAACAGAGGGAGTGTGGAGCAGGGAAGACAGGAGAGAGGACTGAGAAGAGTTAGGAAGGAAGGGAACAAAACCAGTACTTGGAGATGAAGGAAGTGCAGTGAAACTGGCAAGGTGATGGTAGAGGGCAGATGGAGGAGGAGGAACAGAGGGAGCAGTAGTGTGTATGAGATGGGGAGTTTGTCACAAAGCAAAGAAAAGCATTGCAGAGGGTGTTAAGTCAGATTAACAAAGTGGAGGGGGCTGTACCTTAAACAACATCTGCAAAGTCGAAGACCAAGAGCACCAGTTTGGTGATCAACTCGCAGCAGACTAGAAGGTGTATGTAATCTTTGTTACAGCACAAAGCATCAATTTTAGGTTGGAGTTTCACATAAATAGCGTTGGTGTGGCAAAAAAGTCAAGCTTACTATCAAGGCACACACCAGGGTACTTGATGGATTGCACCACTTCAAGGAAGAGAAGGAGAATTTGCTTAACCAGGAAAGGCACATTAAGCCTGAACTTGTTTCCAGGTGTGACCTAGGCACACAAGGAAGTTAAGTGACTTGATCAGGGTCACACAATATGCAAGTGGGGCTGATAGGATTTAAACCTAGGTGTCCAGGTTTGCAGCTTAGTGTCCTTAACTTCTATGCAGTACTCCCGCATTACTTCAAGATGGGAGCCATCCATTGTGGTGAAGACTGAAAGCCTCGAAAGTCTGGCTATTTTTTAGTTGGTACCAAAGGTCATAGACACTTTGTTGTTTTTTTTCATTGTTTGCTTTTTAGTGTTGACTTTGAGGTGGTTGGAATGGAACAGCAAAGGACATTATAATAAAATAAATAATGAGAGACACATGCTTGTTAAACATGATTTCTTATTTCTAAAGTAGATACAGTATTCAGCATCCAGACCATTTATATGTTCTGTCTGGAAGAAATGGCTCATATAACATTTAGGTTTCATTGGCTAGAGTCAGATAATCTTGATAATTTTTGAGGAGGAGGAGGATGATGAGTAGACTAATTTATTATCTACACTGGACCAATTCTCTGTTCCTAAAACTGCCATCATCTGACATATCTATGAATCCTGCAATGATCATCCCCTACTCTTGATAAAAACATTCTGGATGAGGAAATACTATAATTAGGCAAACAAAATGATCCAGAAATCATATACCACAGATAAGATTAACCAGTGTATCTGTAGGAATGTGCATGAAGCAGATAACACCAAACTAGCAACAGTAGCTTGAAGCTATAGTAAGCTCTGGAAGACAGTTCATAGTAGATCTGGGAGATAATGCAAGTGGTTTTAAATCAACCTAGTGATGTAGACTACTCTCCTGATGTGGAATGTGAATGGTGGAATGGGAGTCTACATCACTAATCTGATTTATGACCACAGAGTATTTCAAAGACTATTTTGTGTCTTTGCATACTGCCTTATCAAAATAAGTGTTATATCCCTGAGTAAAATTTTATTTGCAGGTAGATTTCTTTATCCTAAAAAGCATTTTTTTCTGTAGCATCTGGCTGCTATGCCTGATGAAGTGGTCTGTGTAGCCTGAAAGCTTCTGTTTTGAAAATCTCTTGTTGGTCCAATAAAAAAATATCAAATCACCCACTTTGTTCATCTTAATGTCTTTTGTTGCAGGGCTTTGTGTCATCTGCAAAAAGGCATACCTTACCTTCTAACTCCTCCACAATGTTGCTAATAAAGACATTAAAGAAGACCGGCACCAGTACTGATCTTTGTGGCACCCCGCTGGTCACCCTTCCCTCCTCAGAGTGAACTCCATTTACCACCCCCCTCAAGTTTAAAAAATTATAATAAAAGATGAGCCACTGGATCCTAGGCAGACCCCTTTTAAATACATGCCATACTTTTACGACATCTCTTTATTGGCAGGTCAAACTTCATTCACCTCTTTCTTTCTTTCTTTCTTTCTTTCTTTCTTTCTTTCTTTCTTTCTTTCTTTCTTTCTTTCTTTCTTTCTTTCTCTCTCTCCTGTCTTTCTTTCTTTCTCAATTTCAGTTTTTTATTTGTCTTGAAAGTCATCAACAATTTAAAAATTCAAGTTACAATATCAGACGTTCATACGTACATATCAAAATTGACAGTACAAAAAATAAGTCAGCATTACATAGCTTGTAATAATATTAATAAAAACAGCAGTATGCACCTCTTAAACAAGTTCTCTAATAACCATTTTATGTCATAGTAGGAACTCAACTCCTGTTTACTTAAAATATGTATATTGAAACTTGACATGACTGTAATTTTTTCTTAATTTTGTATATTGCTCAGACATATTTGGCCAGTCTAAGGACCATACATAATTTGTGTGGATTAAGATGTCATAAGTAAGCTGACCCACTGGTGCAGAGGTAGAGCTACCGCTTGTGACGCCAGTGACCTGGGTTCATTAGCAAGCCTAGGTAGCTGGAGGGCTGGCAGGGGGAGAAGGACCAAGTGCCCATAGGGCTGTTCTATTTCTCCAGAGAGGGTGGGCTGAAGTTCTTACTGCCATACCACCACCTTGGTGACCATGGGTAGAGGTGCAGTCAAGGATGCATTAACACAGGGTGGGTGGACATCAGTTGAGGGCCTGGAGCAAAGTCACATCTCTGCATGTCTCTGTCTCATTGGCCCTCCTCAGGTGCTGGGGTCTGCAGGTGGTGGGACTAGAAATGAAAGGAAGAAACCCACTGCTCTTTCAGGAGTAGGCCCCTGTGCCATTGACTGGAGGGGAGCCGGAGGAGCAGCTAAAAGTGTCTGCTCCACTTGCGGTATGGAGGAGTAGGGGGAGTCCCCTCTACTTCACTGGGGAAGTTTGACAGGATGCTTGAATGGTTCCAGGAGTGGGGCACTTAATGGGGACAGGCATACTCCAGTTGTCCTGCTGCTGCCTGTGTGATCACATTGGGGACCTCGATGGAAGGGGCAGCCATGGTGATGGAAGGGGCATAAAGAGTAAGTTAAAAAAAAAGATGTCGGTAAGTAGTGCAGAATCTATATCATATATAAGTGAGAGGAATGGTTTTAACCAATAGAATCTTTCTTTTAAATGCCATGTACAAATCCATATGACATGTGGTAAGTCCTTTATCCCACCTGCTGAGCTGGTACAGTTCTTCAATTCCTTTGAAAGTTTATTATGCCTCACTAGAAGTACATCTCTATGGAATCTTTCAGATTTGTATTTTAGGAAAAGATTCCATAAATTAGGTTCAATTAGTAGATCTAAATATGCTCTGAACCACCCCAAATAATTATTTTTAGCAAACCATCTCAAATAGGCAGAAAGTTCTATTGTCTTTAAATCTTCCTCAATCCAATTATTATTAATATGTTTGGCTATATATTTTTGTATTTATGGCTCAATTTGATCCCCTTGTTTACATAATTTCTCAGGTTAAATAACCTGTACCTGCTTAGTAGGGAGACTATCTCAGTGTACCAAAACTGTCCCCGATAACCCATACCAGCACAACTTTTCTTTTAGGAATTGTGTTGAGAGAGTAAATATAGGAAGATCTGTAAGTCTTAACCAGAAGCTGATTTTTCTAGTATCTGTTAAGGCATTTAAATTCAGCAGTCCTAATTCAGACCTGACATATGCAGCTGGGCAGGAAGGCCCCTGTCCCATGACATTTCTCAGTATTTTGACTGTTGGTACCATTAGCTTATATTTGGCCTTATTTCCCAAATCTCTTTCTTTCTTTCTTTCTTTCTTTCTTTCTTTCTTTCTTTCTTTCTTTCTTTCTTTCTTTCTTTCTTTCTTTCTTTCCCCTGTGATCCAAAGGGTGGGTAATACACACCTGTGGTGTGTGGCACACATGGTCACGTGGTTGTCAGAGGCAGAGCTGCAGACCCAGTTGGGCATCCAATCGGATGTCCATGCTGAGTCCCTGAGTGGATCCTTTGTGCTCTTGTGAATGGTGCGGGGGGCGACAGGAGCTGTGTATAGCGGCAGTGCTATAATCCATCAGGCAGGCACCCATGCCACTGCCCTAGCCCACCCCTGCAGCATAGTGTGCTGGGGCAGCAATGAGGTCCAAAATGTGGTGCTGCTGCACCTGGAAGCTGGTGTACATGGGGGCTCTTATTGGGTTACTCCTGGTCTCAGCAGGCATACCCTGCGCCCCCTCTGCCTGGCACTATGTGACTTTGTGAATGCCACATAGTCCAGGCATGGCCTCAAAATGCCTCCTATGCAGGCATCTCCAAGGGACTTTGGAGCTGGGAGCATAGGTGCCTTGTGCTGCACTTGGTGAATGCCGCCAGGTGTCTGTGGAACCCCAACTGCATGGCATTCACCTGAGCAGTAGCCTACGTGCCTTGGATCCATGGTCCATAGGCACCACATTTCTTTGTGCATAGGGCCCATAGTGCCTAAAAACTATTTAAAAAAATAAATCCAATTACATTCTTCATCTAAGGGATTATGTATGTAATACAGTACTGCAATGTAGTAGCCATAGAATCACAACCAGAGGTAAATCATGATGTAAAATTTGAACACAATTAGTTATATCTGCTTAGATCACAATGCAAGAATAATGGGACACAACGCATTACAATATTGAAGTTAAAACAACTACATTCTTAATTATTTTACTGACCCATTTCTTTGTACACAACTACACAGTTCTCATCATTATTTGCAAAGTTTGGTTCATTCGCATCCCAAGCTACAAAGTCCACTACAGATCCATCAATCCACCTAAAAGAAATACAAAAATATCATGCTTAATTAAACTATAATCAATTTTATACTTAAAAATAGTGTATTGTGACAGTAAGCATCGATTTTCAACAAAGCAGTTAAAAAGGAAGTGTTGTTTCAATGTATTGCTAAGCAGGATCTTCCATTTTTATTTAAACTCTCAGTGAACATGATACAAAATGGTAATAATATCAAGCAAATACTAAGAAATATTGAAAAGCAAAAAAAAAACACATTTGACATAATTAGTTGCAGTTTATCTATGAGGATTATTTAAATGATTTTTCACAATCCCTTATTGTGACATCTCAGTCTATTGCTACAGAAATTACAGAGATACTGTATCTCAAGAAGGGCATAATGACTAGGCTTTGGTAGATAGCCCATTATCTACTCTGCTGGGATATCTGGGCCAATCCCATACAGCACTGATAGTAATGGGATGATCAGTCTCCCCAACTTAGAGAAAAAAAAATTATCCTACTATACTGTGACCCACTGACCCAACAGGAGGGATTTAAAATATCCTAATTGCTCTATTCTTTGGGGACCCAAGTGGCTACTCTAAGCACACAAGTCCCTCCACATATTCACAAGACAAGAAACTGACACATTAAATTGAAACACTCTCCCCAAAACATCTGCTCTCTACCCCCAAAATGTTTTTAAGAGAAAAATTCTTCATGTTCCCACCTCTGCCCTGGATTAATACTGGTAGTGTCATTTCCAATTTCCAGCCTGGGAGTTGGTGATAGGTAGTGTTCTGGTGAATGTCTCCCATGCCCTGCCTGGCAGAGCCTTTGATGGCTCTGTTGTCCTGGGTTATGCTTGTAATGGTCATGGCTGGTAGAAAGGTGTCCAGCAAAAGGGTAAATTGCCACAGTCCAGCTCTACACTAATCTATATCCATGTAGCCATTTGACATCTCTGACAGACAGCACATGAGGGCATTCAGCTCTGTGATGGCTGAAATCAACCGCAAGGTATGAAACTATTCCTCTGAAGTGAATCCAGGGAGGAAGAGAAGAGGATACAAAGATGGTGGCAGTGCCCCCTTAAAGAACTACTACTTAAAATTACTGGGGATATTGGGAAGGTTGGCTAAGATGGAGAATGGGAAGGGAAAGGTATAACTGAATGAGTTAATTGCAGGTGGGGTGCACAGTCTGGGTAACTGTTGGCCACTGGGACTGGGCCAACCCTACTGGGTGCCCAATAATGGGAAAATCAAGATTTTTATATCAGCCTGGTTATGACAGGAAGAAGCAATATATTAGTGGAATCATTTTTAGAGGGATGTAGTCCTTTGTACTTCAGTTTTATTGAGTAGTGCAGTGACATAATTCAGATCAAATACCCAGAGAATGATATTCCACAGAGGTGAATTTAGATGAATGAGCATATTTCAGCTTGCATCCGTCCATGCATACCAAGACTTAGGCACCTGAGTATCAAAGGGTCCTGAGTTTTTGTGACAGTCTTTGTGATCTACAAAAGCATGCCATCATTGAGGGATAGGTCAGGAAGCATAAGAAAAACAGGATAAGTTACAACATTCACAATTGGCATTTTATTATTATCAATAACAATAAAAAAATCAAATTGTGCATGATAACTCCTGACACAGGCAGTTCAAACAGACGATCTTCATCTGAGAGTCTATTTAAAATCTGCAGTGCACTCTACAGTATCTCTAAACAACATGTTGCTCTCTTTATATAAGATGTCTTTCACACTGGCAATTCAGTTATGCATCCTGTTCTGGTAAACTACACCAGCTGTGTTCCACAAAATGTATTACGATTTTGTCAGTTTCTTTACTGTTACCAGCCTGAAGATTACTTTAGTTTTTTTTAACAGGAGCAGCTTATTAAGACATTCTGTCCTAGGGCTGATTTCTGATTTCCTCCTGATAATTCTGAACACAAGTTTGTGGTCAAAATGCACCTCAAGGTTAACTCCTTGTGTTCTAGATGAAGCCAAATAGCTTTCTGCAAACATTTCAATAATATAATTACATACAGTACATTTGCAAACTACAGAATTCCAGTTTCACATAAAGAGTCATATATATATATATATATATATATATATAGATACAGATACATATATATATATGTATGTATATAGTTAACCACAGAGAAGCAAAGGAAAAAAGAAAGACTAGAAAGAGCAAGCGAAGTAAGACAGAAATGGAAAAATTGTCAGACCATCAGAATGGCCAGTTCCTAGATGCCACAAGGAAAACTTGATTGCACAATCAGACAGGCAAGATATTAACAAGTGACAGAATAGGAGAGGACAGAATAGTTCCTTGCTTTTAACTCTCTCTGCATAACAAATGGGACAGGAGGTGTGACCTGACTAGCAAGCAAGGTGGATGCACATTAGCTGGACTCCCCTGGGCACCCAGAATAAAATGACAAAAACTTTAAAAGTAAGTACGCCAGAAATGGGAAAATGACACCGGCAGAGCTGAACTACAAATGGCTATGTAAATATCAACAAAAAAACAAACTATGCTGCCATTTGAAGGAGTTATCAAATGGGTACCTGGTACAGCAGAGAGCTGCACCAGATCACAAGCTCCTGCTACTGAAGTGGGCCCTGACATGAGCACTCAAGACCCTGCCATTACTTTGCTACCTGGACGAATCACTCACTAACCTCCAGCAAGAGGAAAAAGCTGGCCTCACAAACTTAGTAGCACAAATAACACAAATATAATTAGTGGTCACTAGGCTAGTAGAGACTATTGCTAGCCATACTATGAGGTCTGAAGAGGTGGAAAAATAGATCAGGGAACCTGAAGACTTGGTAACCGACTTAACAAGGAATAAAAACTTACTGAAAGAGCAAGTTAAATGAAACAATGTGAGGGCTCAGGATCAGGAAAATGGAGCTAGGTGCTCTAATATTCACATAATTAGGAACCTGAAGGGTCTGGAAGGGAAGGAGAGAGGCAGAGCAGTATAGAAATAGTTTGCAAAACAACTGAAACTAGATCCAGTGGCCATAAAATGTAAAATTCAGAGAGCACATTATACACGCCCCCAACCCAAACCCAGAGAAAGACCAAGACACTATTTGATAAAGTATCTTAGTTTTCCAGAGAAGAGAAACATACTCCGAGTCACCCGGTCACATGGTCTCATCATGGTGGAAGGGGGTGGGTCTTGATCTATAAAGACTATACTTGAGAATTAAAGCTTCAGCAGCAAATGTTTGCCGATGTAAAAACAATCCTCCACCAGTGAGGAATGAAGATCCAGACCCTGTTTAAATACCCCAGCACACTGACAGTCCCAACATTAAGGCTCAGCCTCTCATGACATAATATAATAATGAGGAGGACAGTAAAGATAGCTTTGCTACAATGCTCCATACAGTACTGTGGTATTGAACAGGAGGGACTGGTACATGCTCCCACACACAATGTATTTAAAAGCTGTAAATTTAAGCCAAGCACTTTCATTATGAGATAAACGGGAGGGGGAGGAGGATTGCAGATATGGCAGAGAGACCCCACTAAGACCCGTGGTATTTGAAAATGACTTAACAGCAAAGTTCTCCTTTTATTTGCTATTTCAAATTTCACCATAGTTATGGGCATACTGAAAAATACTGTATGGGTGGCTGTAAAGCATGAAAAATAACTGTCACTTTCACTTGCATCTCAGGAGCAGCAACAATAGGCAGTCAGAGTGAAATGTACAAACTGTTAATGGAAAAAAGAATGACAACAAGTCTTAGTTAATAACGGCTCAGAAAGAGCAGCACCTAGCACCCGCCACATTGCCTCATGAATGTGTGAACTTTTTTCCCATAGCAGCAACCCACTCGAAGACACCTTTGTGACTTACCAGAATACTACTGTGCAGAGAGAGTTATCACAGGTTCCAAATCACAAATGAAATGGACAATTGCCCCACAAAAATCTACTGTCTTGTACTAAATCCTACAGATGTAAGTATCGGGTGAACCATGATGAGTGAGACTCCGCTTCCTCCATGATCTTCTTCCTAAGTGCTACAGACATCGTGGCAATCTGACCACAGTTGAAAAACTTTTGGTGAAGGACTTCCTATCTCAAAACATATTTTTGGACTATAACCAAAGTGTGTCCACCCTATGAACTATCAGACATTCTCCTCTTGTTCATTACACAGAGAACTGGCAAACCTCTGTGCTGCAGGTCTGAATCACACAATGGCCCCTGATCCCAACTATGACTAGGGCCATGGGTATCACTGGGGAGGTGAACCAGTGGTACTCAAGACCTTTCTAGCTTTGTATACTATAACAGTGATATCTAGTGAACCACAAATGATTGGACCATGCAACTCCTCACTTGTGAGGGGGCTTAACTGGTTTGCTCCTCATAGAGGCAGAGCACTCTTTAAGTCACTGAACCAAGTGCTCACAGGCACAAAGAAATGGTGTTTGAAGTCAATGTTTCTTATACTGCAGCTTTAAATGAAGTTTTATATCCACGGTTCCTGTATTAAATCGTACTGTACAACAGTATACAGTTCTCAATTGTCTGATCATAATCAATGAACAGAGTTCCCAGGTGGGGGATTCTTGAAGGTACACTTAATTTGTTGTTATTATGTTGAACTATGTGATTTTAGCTAACTAGCTAAGTGCAATGCCCGGACTTATCTACAAACCACCGAATATAGCTAGAGGGATGGTGTACATGTACAATACAACTGGCTGGCGGGGGGGAGAGATACGGGTTTTCACTACTTTTGAGTTGGATACTTGTAACAGTATACTGGTTGAGGAACAAATGGAGGGGGCAGAGTTTCCAAGCTTCACTAAATCTGGCTAGCTGGTGACAGTTTAATAGTTGTACTGTAGTTTAAACTGTTCACAGAGTATACACTTCACAACTCATCCTACACTAGCAGCTACACTGGACAATGGATAACACACTGAAGTTGTCCTCATGGAACATAAATAGTCCGAACACCCATACAAAGAGGAAAAAGATACTGGGGAAGGCCAAAAGTATGCACGTTGACATACAGTATTGGGCTGGATTTTCAAAGGTCAGAGCCCTAAGCATGCCCTTGCATTAAAAGAAATTGGTGCAAGGGGCATGGTGAGTCAGCGGTTGTGCCAAACCTGATTTTGGAAGGGAATTTGCAGCATACCTCGACCCACCTGCACTAGACTTTCTTGCACCAGGCATATACCATGCTATCTGGTGCACCAAGTCGGAGGGGTGCATGCAATGGATGCAAGATGCCACATCCCTATAACTAGGATTCTAGAACACAATGGACTCCCTCCATGCTTTGATCAGCCAAAGACTAGTCTAACCCTCCCTGCACCACTCTGGATCTTTGCTGGACATCATCTGTTGCAACTGCATGACTCTGCAGGGGTCACTTGGCACAGCTGACACTGCACACCAGGCATGTTGCAGCATAGTGGAGCAAGTAATGCAAGTAATGTGTGGCTGCAGGAAGGGAGTGTTGGTACTCCAGATCAGGTCAGGACAGCATGGCAACAGCTTCCACCATGACCAGGTGAGTTTTCTGAGGGTCTGCACAAGCTGGGCAGAGTTGTCTTTGTGCACACTGGTGATGGAGATGGCTTTGGGAGATCATTGTGGGTCCTGCTGCAGCCCACTGGGGTGCTCTCTTAGCTGTCAAGGGGTGATGCCAGCCTCTGCCAAACACCTCCCATGTATCACTTGTTTGGTGCATGGGAATAGTTGAGGCAACTTCCTAGACTTTGGCTTCAGGACCTCTCCCAACTAAAATTGAGCTCAGTTTCCCTGTTGCACTTGGCTCCTAAACAAGTTGCTGATTGATGCAGCTTGCATTGCTCTAGGGGCTGTTATGAAACTCGAGCTCTTTGTGTCTACAAGAAACATATACAACTGATAAGGAGGCAAACATATCCCTAAAGCTTCAGGTGGGGAATGGTATGACTCATATTTGATCTCAAAAGCCAGAGGGGCAGCAATTTTGCTTAAGCATAGATATCCAGGTATTGTTACCCATGTCTGCCTCAATAAAGCATTGGGGGGAGACATGTCCTATTGCAGAGCCAACTAAATTCAGGGCAGAAACCTGCTGCTGGGTCTATACAGTGTGAACTATGACTCAACAGACATCTTTAACAGGTTATCCATGGAAATGGATAGCCAGGAGGGGCCATGGCTGTTACACAGTGACTTCAGCTGTGTACAAGATAACATATTGGATCAGACTTCAAAGGTGGAGGGGCCTCCCTCTAAAAGTGGCAAAGATCTATTAGCTTTGATGCAGAACAATACTCTTATTGACTTCTGGCATTTTCTTAACCCACAGGTTGGGAGTAAGTTACTCCCACTCATCGAAAATTTATGCCCATCTAGATCTAACTCTTACAAGTCCCACTTCAGGATCCTTTAGGTCTGCAGCCTATACAATCAACCATCTGCCTAAATTCTGGTAAATGTGCTGTCACCAGACCCTTTCAACTAGCCAGATGGACAAGGGAGGGCTGCCTACTGTTTTCCAAGGCCTAATCCTACCCCTGCACTCAGTTAAAAATCAAATAGCAGAGTATTTGGTGGATAACACCTGGGGACAAACAGCAGCTGTTATGTGGTGGGAAACTAATTAAGCTGTGTTAAGGGGAGCTATCATTTCTTTCTTGGCACATAAGAAAAAGCTCAATGAGCAATATTTGCCTGACTTTGACAAACAAATTCAAACAGCTGAAAAACAGCATTCTGATCACTCAACCTCTGAACATTACCATGCCATCCAAGGCCTGAAACAGAAATATAATATGGCAAATAATAAAAAAATCAGAAGGGCCCTCCTCCTTATTCAGGCTGGCAACTAACTGGATGGAGGTGCAGGAGGTAAGTGGCTGGCTTTGCAGCTGCAAAGTAGGGAAGGGGCCAAAAATGTAGCTATAATACAGAGTCCAGATGGTAATATGGTATGTGAGGACAAACAAATAGGAGAATGTTTTAGAGCATTCTATAAAAAGTTATATATTGATGAGGCCTCACACACTGAAATGCAAACAAAGACCTTTCTGACAAGAGTTTCCCTACCCATGACAGATGAAAAAACCCAGAGGCAGCTATATTTGCCAATACAATTGGGGGGCATAAAAAGTGCAATCTCCCATCTCAAAGTTGGGAAGATCCCAGGTCCAGATGGCTTTCTGATAGTTTTTTTTTATGTCTTCCAAACTGATTTATAAGTCCTACTTGAGGATATGATAGAGGAATGCCTTTTGACTGGAGGCCTACCCTACTCCATGAGGTCAGCCACAATCACCATACTCACCAAACCAGGCAAGGATCCATAACATTGTTCATACTATAGATCTAGCTCCCTCCTACCATCTCATTATAAGATTGTGGCATGAATATTAGCCAGTAGATTAAAGAAAGTGATACCTGGAATAATACATGAAGACCAGTCTGGTTTTGTCAAAGGCAGGCAATGCAAATTGAATGTCAGGAGAACCTAAATAAAATATAAACATTGGCTCAGAAAAATTCATGAGGGGGGTGCTGCTGTTCTTGCACTAGAGGCCGAAAAGGCATTTGACTGCATGGACTTGGGATACAAGTTTGAAGCTTTTAAAAACATTGGCACTGGGGGAAATGTGTTGAGATGGGTCTGCCCCCTATACAACCAACTATCTGCCCAAATTCTGGTAAATGGTGCTCTCACCAAACCCTTTCATCTAACCAGAGTCATGAGGCAGGGCTACCCCACTGTCTCCCCTGCTAAACGTGATGTTACTAGAAGCACTGGCAGCAGTGATATGAAATGGCAATAGAATTAAGGGAGTACAGATAAGGAAAACTTGCCACAAATTGCTCTATTTACAGATTACTCATTGGTATACTGTACCTAAAATACAATACACTGTAGATCATGGCCCTGCATGACATCTTAACTGAATATAGCAGCACAGCAAGCCACAAGATTAACTGGACAAAACATGAATTCCTGTTGTTGAGTCCTTGGGACCTTGACAATAAAAAATTTGTTTGTGTGGTGTTTCTAGATCTCAGCAAGGCCTTCGATACCGTCGACCATTGCTTACTTCTCTCCACCCTAAATTCCATAGGCATGGACTCAATCTTATTGAATTGGTTTCAGGACTACCTCACCGGCAGACAGCAACAAATCAAAGCAGAAGGTGAGCTCTCTACACTCAAGCCAATAAATAGAGGAGTCCCCACAAGGATCCATACTGGGCCCTCTACTGTTCGCCATCTACATTAACAATTTGGATTTGGGAATCAAGGAAGCTAGTATACATCTATTTGCTGATGATACGGTTGCTCTACCTAAGCCGTGACTCACCTGGAACTGCGTGCTCAGATTTACAAAGGAATTCAATACACTACAGTACCAGCTTCTACATAAAAAACTACTACTAAATGCAAAAAAAACCAAGGCCATGATATTTTCACCGCATAGCTCTGGGGCCTATACTGCTGCCGCTGGTATATTTCCTCCCATAACTACCTTACTAGGTGAAAATCTTGAATTTGTACCTAAATTCAAATACCTGGGCATATGGCTTGTCAACAAACTCTCCTATCTGGAGCACACAAAAGCCCTGATGAAAAAACTAAGGCAGAGGCTTGGCCTCTTTTTCAGAATTAAGCACCTCCTGACCACAGATGCTAGAAGGCAGCTTGTTCAGTCTACATTCCTCTCATTAATCGATTACTCTGACATTATCTATAGCCAATGCTCCATCTTATCCCTTGCAAAACTGGATGTTCTGTATCATAGAGCCTTAAGATTCATAACCGACCTCCCGTCCTCTACACATCACTGCTCCCTATATTCAGCAGTAGGGTGGCCTTCCCTGCAATACAGCGGAGTAGAAATGCAGCCCTCTGGACACTCAGAGCCCTCACCAACAAGCTCCCAGAATACATCACTGCCTGTCTCCCCTTAAATCCAATGAGTAACTACGATCCCATTCGAAGCCATTCACTAATTACTTTGAAAATCCCCAGGATCAGTAACCATTTTGGTAGGGCTGCCATAAGCCACGCACTACCCACACTCTGGAATAAGATACAAAGAACACTGAGACTTACTTCTCCGGTCAGCATTGCCCTCTTCAGGACTATTTATGATAAAGCATTCACTGAAATCTGTAAGTGTTTCCACCATCACTAGCAGTCCTGTATACAGTTACCCCTTTGGTTCCATCACACTCAGCCATGAATCTACCTCTATCTTTCCCCATTTAACTAGTCACTAACCAGCAGCCATTCTGGCCCTCGGCACCTTGACATCTCTTTTTTCTACTCTCCAATTGCCTCTGAAGCAGGAGTTATTGTCCTCACTGTGGGCTCATCGGTAAACTGGGACCTCCACCTAAGCATTTAGTCAGTTAATGAGGGCTGAAATGAAAATAATTGTACCCTTCCATGTAGGCAATAATACTCATGATAACTCAACTCTGTGTACTTGTAGGTTGTAAATACTGCATAAAGGTTATGATTCTCATGTAGGATCTCTGTGAACAATTGGAATTTATATATTGCATCTAACATGTTTGCTGTATGATTGTTTTGTATCCTGATTCTCACCTTGTAGCCTGTGTTTTACTGTACGTATATATGTATGTATACTTGTACTTGACCACAGCAGGTCCACCTTGTAAATGAGCTGGCTCAATGGTGATCGCCTGGATAAATAAAGATTTGATTGATTGATTGATTGAAGGAAGTCCCAAATTACTTTCCTGATATTCCTATATAGCTGAAAGCAGTAAATTCCTTTAAATATCTAGGAATCACTGTTCACAGGAATGCAATCTACTTATATAAAGGAAATTATGCTGTATTACTAGAACATGTAAAGAAGGCTTGCCAGAGATGGGAGGCTTTGCCAGTCAGCTTGACTGGTAGAGTAAATACAATCAAATGACTATGCTACCTAAATGCTTATATTTATTTCAAAACCTACCTATCAGAGTACCAGAATTATTCTTCAGGCAACTTAATAGTATATTACACAGATTTTTGTCTGGTGGAAAAGCTGCATGAGTAAATCAAAGTATACTACAGCTCCACTGAAAGATGGAAGCCAGGTACTACCAACTTTTAAATACTATTATCGAGTGGTATAATTGGAAGTCCTGCAAAATCTGAAAGCACCAAGAGCCCCAGTTTGGCAACAAAAGGAAAATACATTGAAGGTGGTCTGATCAAGGGCTTTTTGTCTCCAAACCTAAATAAAACTGTTCTGAAGAAAGCTCTAAATCCCTTCACACATCTGCTGGCTAGAACATGGAGGGAGGCACATCAATGTTTTGTGCATCCTGGGGATTGCTCCTTAAATTCATCCCTACATGCATGCTTCACTGACCAAAGGGGCTACAATATTTTTTTACACCAGGCTTTATTATGCTGGGGGAAATGTTTGAGTCTTTTGTTTAGGGGGCCTGTTTTTGGGGGGCTTCCTCAAAGCCTTTCTGAACTGATAAACCAATATCGTATTCAGCCCAAGGGACTTTTTTTACTAATCTGAGGTACAGATATTATTAATCTCCAATAGAAGAACTTTTATATAGGCCCCAACCACATACTCCAACTCTAACAGCTCTATATACAGTAGGCTATTTATTGGCACCACTCCTCCAACCAAAATTAAGGCTAGGACAGAATGGGAGCAGTAGACAATGAAACTTGGGGTGCAACCATAAAGCATGTTCACAACTGTACTAGAGCAAACTATGTAGAAGTTAATAAAACTATCTTCATAAAGTCCACATCACATCCTTAAAGCTTCATAAATTCAATCAGTCAAGATCCACAATTTCCCCAAAATGTTACATAGAAGAAGGTTACTTCTCCCACACAACCTTGACAGGCTCAAAGGCTGCACCTTTCAGGTTTATGGTCCATGACATTATGCAAAAAAGTGCTACATATACCCCAGCCACTGCCAAATATTACTCCAGAATTCATGCTTGGGGAAGAACCTTGAAAATAAAGGCCAGATATTCAAACTGCGCCAGGCTGTGGCGCAAGCTTGGGCGCAGCTCAACTCAGCTGCGCAGGGGTGTGGACTAAGCGATATTCAAAGGAGCTGCACCATGGCTTATCAGCTTTGAATATAGCACCCTGGCCACCCCTAGTGTGCATGGCACAGTGGCACTGCACCAGCGCAAGTTGCCAGAGTGGAGTATGGAGATGCGCTAGCGCAAGTTCCAGTGCGCCATGCACAGCACCCGAGATATTCAAAAGTTGACATGCAAATGGGGCCATAATTTATGCAAGGCACACATGGGGCCATTTGCATGTCATTATGGCCCCATTTGCATGCAGGTGCGCCGATCCCCGACGACTTGCGCCTGGTGCTCTGCAAGGCAGCAGCTGCCTGGAATCGACACCCCCTGCAGCCTGATTGCAGGCATCTGTAAAAATAAAAAACCTCGTCCAATATCCCTGGTTGTCCAGTGGACCGCTATGTGCCCGATCGCGGGCATCTGTCCAAATATAGAAAAATCCCATCCTATATCCCTGGTGGTCCAGTGGACCACTATGTGCCTGATCCCTGGCATTTGTAAAGAAAACAAAAGGTCCAATATCCCTGGTGGTCTAGGGTACCCTCCTCCCCATCTGCCCATTGAGCCCCACCGCCCCGCTACCCCCCGGTCAGCTGGAGGGCAGCAGCACCCCACCCGCCTGCCACCCCGCCACCCGCCGACTGACATTGGTTCACAGCGTGAGCCAATGGGCATGTAGCTTCTTGTCAGACTATATTATTCCAGATATGTGAATGAATCATTCACATATCTGAATGTGTAGCACGGTGAGATGTTCATTGAGTCACAGTATGAGCTAATATGCAGAGTTCTCATTGCATTATTATGATTCCAGATATGTGAATGATTCATTCACATATCTGGAATGTGTAGTATCGAAGGCACGCCCATTGGCTCATGCTGTGAACCAATGGGCGGCAGTCTCACTGAGGTGTCAGCTGGCGGGCGGCGGGTGACAGGTGGGTGGGTGCTGCCGCCCGCTGGCTGACCAGGGGGTAGGGGCAGTGGGGCTCAGTGGGTGGGTGGGGAGGGGCACCTAGACCACCAGGGATATTGGACTTTTGTTTTCTTTACAAATGCCCACAATCAGGCACATAGTGGTCCACTGGACCACCAGGGATATAGGAACTTCTATCTTTCTCATACACAGATGCCCACGATCGGGCATGGAGGGTGCTAACAGGTGCGGCGGGAACTCGGGTGGCCACCCACAGGTGGCAGCTGCCGTGTTGCACCCTGCAATGCAGCAGCTCACCTGTGGGTGGCCATCAGGTGCTCCTTTTTTGGGGGGCTTAACTTTGTGCTGGCACAGGTAGAGGTTGCGCATGCATGGCTCTGCACATCCCGGGCTGAATATCGGGCTGTGCAGGTTATGCATGGGCATGCCCCCCTACCTGTGCCTGCATACATTACTGATGCACTCCGTCGCATCGGGATTTGTGCAGTGCACTTTTCCCTTTTGAATATCTCCCTGCCGCTAACCTTTGAATATCTGGGCCATAGTGATTAAAGTTTTCATAGGTTGTGGGAAACAGCACTGGTGAATGCCAGAAAAAATGGTGGCACAACGCAGGGTAAGTGATACACCACCTAGCATAGCGCATTGATTGAACAATTTAATTTTATGTATGAAACTGGAGAGATGCCACCTCACTACTAACACTCAAGAAGGACTTTTTCATAGTATCTGACAACCTCTTCCAAATGCTAATGAGTGTGGTGTTGTCAGCATCTAAGCTAAAGAGATACTGTGGAAAGTTCTATAGAAATGGTTCCATGTCATAACAGCAATTATCTTTAGGCAACTCACATCAGAGTGAGTCCATTTTATCAAAAACAAAATCAGCTCCTAAACAACACAGTGACCAGCAAAATACCAACAGAACTACACAATCCAAACAGTGGATGAAATATACGAATGTTTAATGCTGGGGGCTACGCCCCTGCATCCCCTTATTAAAATAATCAACTCCATTGGGGCAGACACTGGGGATCAGTGGAATATATGGGCTACAGCATATAGGGAGATACCATGGCTGGGGCGACACAGTCGGGGGAACTGGAGGACACAGAACACACAAAAAAATTTCTAACACCTAAAACTGATTCGAAAACCATTTGCCCAGAGAAAATCCCAAACCTAGGACCATATACATTGCAACCAGTGGCAGTATCAATCACTACAGGTGACTGGCTTGGCAGTAACAGGCTTCATTCCTTTATTTAACCCACATGACTGTACCATCCCCCATCATTCACCCTCGCTAGTCTGTCACTCTGCACTTGCTATTCCCTCCTCTTGCTATCCCCTCACAGTACTTATTCCTTTGTGCACTAAAATGTAATCACTTAATCAGGAGGGCCAGTTTTGCTGTTGTGTTGGCTTAATAAATGCAGGAAAAGTCATTGGAATTTGTACTTGTATGGACTCTTCATTAAACTTGCATGTGCCTTGGGTAAGTGCCATGATTGTTGAATGAGTGGCTCTTGTGTTGTCATAGACCACCCCAGGTCACCTTAGTGCAGTTCTTTTGTTCTCTCTTGTATAATTTATGTTCAGTTTTGTGCATTTTATAAACTAAGTTCTACTACTGTATTCAGTTTCAGGTTTCATATTTGTATGTGAAACATTATGTGTTTTAATTTTTTTATGGGGATGGAGGAAAAGAGGATATATGTAAGTGATTAACACTTGTATTCATATTCTTCAGTCATTCAGTTGTGCTATATCGTGTTTTTTTTTATATATGTATTTTTTCCTCCTGATCCCTGGCAGGTGGCAACAGCCTTCCATTTGGATGGACTCTCTCTCTCTCCAGTCATGCTATTCCTGTGCTAGGTGGCTCCTGGTAGTTCCCAAGCAGATTGCCCCCTGCAGCAGGGCTGGGAGGAGGTTGCTGGCTTCTCCCACCTCCCAGAGACCTAATCCACAGTCCAGGTGACCACTCCAGGGAGTAGCAGACCATAATCGAGCTTGCCAGGCTCACTTTTTTCCCCTCCCTGCTGACCCAAGGATGTTGGCTTCGAGCCTTCCAACCCATACAGCCCTCCAACCACCACCAGAGGGCAGTCAGTGAATGGGATGACTAGTCTCCTTCCCCTGAGACAGGAGAGAAGTCCTCTGGATGCTCAATCCTCTCTCTCCTCCTACTGAGCCCAGGTGGCCCAAGCTCATTCCCAAACCTTGGTTGCCAGCATGGCATGAGGTGTGGCATCCAGCATCTCAACCCTCAGCAACACCAGGCTGGCCCACTGTATCATTTTTAAAAATATTTATAATGCTTTAATTTTACTGTTTATAAGCCAAATATCATTCCCTGATAGAAGAATCCATCCTGCTTATCATACTTTGCACATCCCAAAATACATGGTGGTGAAAGTGGCATACCTTAACCCCCACATACACAAATACCCACAACTCCCCTCAAATAAAGGTGTGAACTACAGTGCATAGAAGGGAGATGAGCAATAAGCTAATATGACAGATCAGTGGAGACGAATGGTGGTGATGAGCTCAGGGAGAAAGCAGCAGACATGAATCATGCTGCATGTTTTTTTGATTTGTTCATGATTATTTCAAGACCTCTAGCATTGCCAAGTTTGTAGCTAAGCCACTTTTCTAACCACTTATAATTATTTGTGTATCATATACTTTTACTCATAACTTGGCCATTTTGCAATATTTTAGTCACAGTTTTTGAATATACTGTTATATAACCCTACCTCATGAACAAGAATGGTGGGAATTTTTTAAATAAAGATAAAAGAGGCTTTCACAGTCGCCCTGCAAAGCCACCTTTTTTGGTGGAATTTTACAAAATATAGCAACCAGGTTCATGACATGGGATGAAAAAGGAAAAATGTGAAAGGACAGGCTTTGGCTCAACAGGTAGAGCAATGTGATCCCATGCCAGTTCAGGGATGAGTTCAGGGATGAGCTCAGTGAGCCATCTGGATAGGTCAAGGCTAGGGGTACAGTGCTGCTGAGTAGCACCACTCCCAGCCTGGAGACAGATGATGTCGTGTTGGCCACATCTGCAACAAGTATCCATATATTGAAAAGAAATCTTGTCTTGGCATAGGGCTCAGAATGCTGTGCACCTCTCCACCAGAGGGCCCTGGGCTTTCAGTTATATGGACTCTCAGACATGCACATCTGCATCTGAAGCTCGTGGATGGGTCTTGTGCCTCTGCAGCCCCCAGATAGCCCCACAAATGATTTTGCAACTGTAGCTACATGGAATTTTGGGGCCCATAGGGCCCTGCACTTCACAGGCAGACAGATGACCTCTTCCTTTGGCATAGGCCCACAAGACCCAGCACAGGTGCATCTATTCATGAGATGCATTCTTCCCTTGGTGCAGGGCCCAGAGGGCTCTGTGTGTCTGTATCTCTTCACTCAAGTCACAAAGTGATCTGTGTGAATGAGGATACAATTCCACTATTTCAAAAAGAAAGGAAGTTTTTCCCAAACACTGCATTAATGCACCAGTTAGGGTTCAATGTAGTGTCACAAATGTAGAGAAATGTGGTGTTAGGTTTTTCAACCCTAACTCCCCACTCCCAATCAGCAAGTCTTGTTCTTCTAAATGCTTTGGGGGGGGTGGGGAGTTAGGGTTGAAAACCCATATGCCACATTTCCCTACTTTTGTGACATTAAGTTGCACATAACTGGTGCATTAATACAGTTTTTTGTAAAGAATTCCCTTTCTTTTAGAGATAGCAGACTTGTATCCTCATTCACACAAGTCACTTTGGGACCTGCATGAAGAGATGCAGTTCCACCCATTCTGGGCGTCTGAGGCAGTGTGCCCGGTAATTAGGGAACCAAGTCCCAAAGTTGCTGATCCCTCTCTTTTGGGGGTCCATGACCCCATGTGGGTGACTGTGCCTCCCACACACACCCTTTATAAATATACCAACTCCGGGGGGGGGAGACCTAGGGGAGGAGGTAGGTAACTCTGAAGTTGGTGCCCTAATGATGGGTGCACATCCGGTGGCACACAGATAGCCAGAAGGAAAGAGATGCAGACACACAGGCCCTGTTGGAAAAGAAGAGTCTATCTGTATGAACAGATGCCTCATTTTCCTACTTTTGTGGCATTAGGTTGAGCCTAACTGGTATACTGTATTAATGCAGTTTCATTAAAAAGTATAAAATATATGAATAGGACTTTTTAACCATAGAATCCATTAGCAGTTATTTCCCTGTCTAACTATTGGCAAGTAAAATACAATATAAACTTAGAAAAATTACCCTCCTTATGTATGATGTCAAATAAAGGATAGGTAAGCCTTGCAAGGGGAAACCTACCATCTTGTGAGTGGGGGGCAAACAAGATTATAAAGCCACTCATCCTTAGACTTCTGGATTTTGTGATGTCGTTCGCTCCCTTTGATGAGCTTATTTACTCCATATATTGAACTTATATATCATTTATTCTATATGTGTATGGTAATGTATTTTTAAATTTTGAATTAAGTTGTAATAGATTTAATGTAACATTAATTTTAGTAAAATGTCCCTATTATAAATAACAGTTTATTTACAACTGCAATATTTTAAATTAACAAAATAAAATGAAATATCTTTCCCAGCTGAAACAACCCCCAGTGACTTTTCAATAAGGTGTTCATACCACAGTCCAGTCTAGGGTGGCAGTTCTTATACCAACAATTGTTCAATGGTAGGCCAGGTACTATGGGTCCAAATGCTTTCATGCTCTGACTATTAAAGCACTTAATTGCTCCATAGTTCCAAGTTTATGTGAATAGCAACGGGACTGCATTAAATGTGTCATTCTTATTAGATGACTTTAATAGAGGTCCACCTCTCTCCAGGCCCAACCAGACCTGTGCTATGGAGTTACAGAGGACTTTAATAGTCAGAGCATGAAGGCATTTACAGTACTTCCATGCTACTTGCCAGTGAATGCTATCTGGGAAAAAGGTCTTCCTCTACATGGAACAGATAAGTTGGTAGGAAAGATATTTTGGAAAAGGTATTGGGAGGTAATGGGTGACTGCAGCTTTGAGTGGTACATTGGAGTTGATAATGTGATGCAGGTTCTTGTACAGAACATGAAAGAAGATCTTACTGGTCATTTTAACTAGTCTGCCTTAGTCCTAGTATTTGTGAAGATGCCAAGGAGAACATTTGTTCTTAAAGATCTCTGGAAAGTCATAACACAGCCTTGTATTCATTTAGCATTAATTTGCTAGTAGATAAACATCCCAGTAGGAATTTGTATTATACTTTACCAGGTACAGTGTCACCCACCTGGAAGCATCACAATTCTAAAGAATTCTGCAGCAGAGTTACTGCAGGAAACAAGGCAATTTAAATTGCTGCTGATCCCTTTTCCATTCAGGAATCTTTAACACTGTGTATTATCCTGCTGGACTGAACAAGCTGGTCCACTGCTGTATGACTATAATGTCTGCAGTGTGATCTCAGAGACAACAGCTTCCAGTGTTATCAAATAACTAATGCATCACAATCCCAGTGCATATGTTTTCTGTGCAGTTGTGATATTTGCTATCTCATTAATGGGAAAGTACTGTAATCCTTGCTGTTATATTGTAACGTGTCATATGGAAACAAATATGCATACTTGCCTACAATTCAAAGGTCGAACAATAGTGGGAGATTATTACTTAATTGTAATCCCCCATGAGTCAGAATGGTCCTCTTTAGTATTTTGATTTCTGACAGTGGGGAAGGTACCAAGGGTATGATTGGCCTCTTTGCAGATGATACAAAGATCTGCACAAGGGTAGATACAGGGGAAGGAACAGGAGAACTAAGGAAGTATCTAGGCCTGTCAGAGAGCTGGTCCATGATATGCAGCTGAACATTAACATTAACACTAAAAAAACTGTAAAGTAATGTATAATGGGAGAAGAAACCCAAGGGTGCATGAAGAGATGTGGGTGGTGGTGCTTGATAGCACTACAGAAGAAAAGGATTTAGGGGCGATGACACTGTAGACACTAAAAATGTCTTCACACTGCAGCAAGGTGGTGGGTAAAACAAACAAAATGGTGGGTTGCATAGGGAGGGGGATAAGAAGCAGAGGGCAAGATTGAGGTGACCATGCCACTGTGCAGGTAACTAGTGCAGCCACACCTGGAATACTGTGCACGGTACTGAAGCCCGCACCTGAGGAAGGACTACAGTAAGCTGGAAGTAGAACAGCACAAGAGAACTAAGCTATTCCATTGCCTTGGGATAAGATATATGAGGAGATGTTGCAGATTCTGAACATGTAGAGAAAGGAGAGAAAGGTGCGGCATGATTGAGACATAAAAAACACCCTGCATGGGATAAATAGGATATACATCAAGGAATTCTTCTCCTTGACTTTAAACACAAGGATGAGAGGAAATTCACTGACGCTGGAAGGGGGAAGATTTAAAAAGGATGCCCATAAGCACTTCTTCATGAAAAAGGTGACAGATAGGTGGAATAAGCTATTGTATCTGAATAAGTGATATAGGCAATATTGATCAGTAGCTTTAAACAGAGATTGTACAGGTTGGTGGGTTGAGTCAGAAAAAGGAATGATATTAGGAAAGGGAAGGACTGACACAAGGATGAAGCAAAATAGTTAGTAGGATGAGAAGACTGGAGCCAAGAGCTGCTGCCCCCTGCATATGTTCTGGGTCTTCACCTCCACCACTGGTGGCCAGATAGTGAGCAGAGAAGACGGTCAAGAGGATCAGTATGGCAACTTCAGCCCTGGGAAGAAAGCTGGGGACACAGGACAGTGGTGTGCCATGCATGGACCATGGAGTCCCATGTGAGACACTTGGTAAGGTCTCAGAGGATTGCTATAGGGACATTGCTGGAAGTTGGGCAGAAGTTCTGGTCAGGACCCAGGGACAAAAAAAAGCTAGCAGTACTAACAAGTAGCAATAAAAAATGTAATTTTTTTAAAAGAAGTCCCTTATTACTTTTTTTACTTCTGTAGTGTACATTCTTTTTTATGTGCCCATTAGATGGTTTCTAATTAATAGCCCTCTGATTGATAACGTGTCACATTTTAAGAATCAAGCAGCAGGAGATTGGATCTTCTTAGTTACTAGTGAGGTCACAGACAATAAGTTCACAATGCTGATGATGTCTAGGGAGGAATAGAAATGACTATGGTAGCTTACAGGCAGACTGCTGTCCCACACATCACATCTACAGTAGTACTGTCAGATAGAAAATATTCTAATCAGCAAAACAGAAATGAACAAATACTTTAGACATAAGAAGCGATAGGTGACTACTTCTGAATGTTATTCCAGACAGTATAATAGCTCTTTAACCTTGGTAAAATAGACAATGAAGGCAGATAAAGACCACAGGTCTGTCCATCTGCCCATAAAGCCTAAGAAACCTGCAACATTCTGTCCATACAAGGTACTAACCCATACTGTCCCCCTCCATGCTTCCTGCCCTGCCACTATCACCCTGAGCAACTAATAATTCATTTTCTCTATTCCAGCTGTATTTATTGATTGTTTTGGTGTCCAGAACATTAGCTGTCAGATTGTTCCATGGCTCATCACCCTTTCTGAAAAATAAAACATTTTCACTTCCATCTTAAACCTCCCACCCATCAGTTTCAGTTTCCACTCATGTCCCCATGTAGTTCATCTGCTACTTATACCAAATAGTTCCTCTCAGTTTACCTTGTTCATTTCTTTCAGGAACGTGAAGGTCTCTATCATTTCTCCCATCTCTAGTCTGGCCTCCAGCGAGTACATGGTCAGTACCTTAAACCAATCTTTGTGTGATCTGCTCTGCTGGCCCTGAATAATTTTAGTCATCATACACTGCATTGTCTTCAGCCTGTCTTTATCATTCCTTAGGTGGGGCTGACAGTACAGCCTAGAGGATAGAGTAATGAGCTGTCAATGAGCTTGGTAAATCCAACAGAAAGACCTGGGTTTGATTGCCACAACCTCCGCCTACGTACTGAGTGATTCTGAACAAGTCACTTAACTTTCCCAGTGCTCTCAGTTCACCCCTGAAAACAGGCACCTGTGCTTAGAGGGCATTACCCGGTTACCAAAGAATAAAATAACAAAAGGTGAGGACTCCAGAACTGAGTAAACTACTCCAGGTGGGGCCTCACCAGTGATATATAGAAAGGTAATAATATTTCCTTTCTTCTGAGTTGGCCCACTCCAGTGTGACACCATGACAGTGAAACCCGAAAACAGACTGTGACAGCAGCAGTTGCTGTCACGGTCTGTTTTCAGATGATGCTGTTCAGAGTGTCATTGCCCCCTCTCCAGAACAACACTGACTTGGAGAGATAGAAAGATTCAGAAGGTAATGGGAGCAGATCCCCCCTGCATGAGGACTGTGGGGGGCATATCCTCCTGACAAAATACACCGCTGTCTCAGATGGTACAATACCAGTGTATGTACTGTGCCATCGCTGTGCGGGAGGTCAACAGAGTTACTGTTGATCTCCAGTGGTGCTTCCTTTCTTCTGCTGTCAATACACTTTCCTATAAATTAAAGCATCCCATCTGCCTTACTGTAGGTCTTGTTTAATTGTCTTAGGGAGTCATTGATGATGACTTCTCGTACTCTTTCCTCTAGAGGTTATGCCCAGCTTTGCCCACCATCTAGTACTCTGTCCTCAGGTTCTTGTTGCCTGTGTGCCTCACTTTGCACATTTTGGCATTAAATTTCAATTGTCCATTCCTTGAACACTCTTGGGTGTAGCCAATCTGTCCTGGGGGACTTATCTATCATTAGAGCTGCTAGCCCCTTCTGCACCCTTTCACTGGTAAATACTTGCTGCCTCATCTCAGGGATCCCCTTTACAGCTGTCATACATCTACTCTCTACCAGAGGATCTCTGTCTTCATTTGTGAATACAGAGCATAAGTAATTATGAACCTGCTTTCCACCCATCCTCCTCAATTATCCTACCTCTCACCATTATCCTAACAATTCCTCCTCTGTTCTTTCATTTTTCCTAATATACTGTATCTAAAGGACTGCTCCACCCCCCCCAGAATATGCAGTTCTGTTTCTGCCTTTGCTTCTCTGGCCATCTTATTGGCTCCCCTTGTTCTCATTTGATACTCTGCCCATCCTTCTTCCCCTTGTTATCCTTGTACCCAGTGTAGGCCTTTCTTTTGGCTTTCACTGCATCCCTGAAGTTTCCAGAGAACCATACTGGTCTCTTGTGGCTTTTTATATTGGTTCACTCTTGCTCTCCAGCCAACATATTGCATTAGTAGCAGATTTGGAGGTGCGGTCACTGTGGGCGAATGCAGGACACACATCAGTAGGAGCGTCCCTCATTCCTCAGTAAGACAGCATGCAGGTGCCACACCAGCAAGACATAATGTGGTGACTACATCTAAGAAAACATCCACTGCAATGAGAGGCAAGCTTCTCATTGCAGTGGCACAGCCTCCCCATGTAAACATGGTGACAGGGGTGTCCCATCCCCCTGTTGCATTCCCTGACCCACTTCATTTGCTGATGGAGGAACCCATCCCCGTTGGCATAATGACTTCTAAGTGTGTGCCTAGGGGGTTTCCAATCCCTCAGTATCATGCGCCCTCTAACAGTCTTCCTTGCCGGCTGGGTTGTCCAATCCCCATTGGCTACAGTCCCTCATCCCTGTTTATTTAAACAGATGGGGGAGCCCGCTCCCCATCAGCATAATGTCTTCCTCCCAATCTGCTGTGTGCCAAAGGTGGGTGCCCAATCCCCTTGGCTCTTGCCCCCGCATGTGCTGATGGGGGTGCCCAATCCTCTGTCAGCTACAGCTCCCCCAAAACAATCAGGTGACATGCTGGGAGCCCACCCCATCATGCAAAATGTGTCTGAAGAAACAAAAACTGTCCCGCGTTGTTCCCCTTTTTTTTTTTACCCTGTAAAAATGAAAACAGTCCCTTGCAGTCTCCCTGCCCCCTCCCACAACCCACGCCCACCCACTGTGCACCCTGCCTCCCCACACACACCTTCACCCTATACTTAACTCAGGAGTCCAGCGTGACGTTCTTCGTTGGACCGGGAACATGTCTGCACTTTTCAAAGCCGACCATGAACTGAAGAAATGCCGGTAAGCTGTATAATGGCATAAATAGTGTTTTTTCAACTTTGGTGCATATCTTTGGCATTTATGGGAATTTTGACACCAAATTTTCAACATGGGGTTATTGAGACCCCCATGAATTCAGTCACTGTCATGGCATTATTCCATCCTGAAAGGTGATTTCACGGTCACTATGCAGAATCACCTTTTTGGAACCTATTAATGAAATGACAGTGGCACTGTTCATGAGGGGGGCTCTCAAAAAGCCTATGTTGTAAATTTGGTGGAAAAAAATCCAAAAAATGGCTGTTTTATGAGCGTGCATTGTGTGGTTTCCATGCACGCTCATATCATCGTGAATTTGTAATATTTTCATTCCAGATTTTCAAAATTGGCATTTTTCCACACCTCCTCATGAACAGTACAGCTGTCATTTTACATATCCTGGCCAAAATGTGTTTTTGCTTGTCCAGCACAGAACAGTCGCTGTGTTAAATCAGTTTTTGGGACAGTTTGAGGAAATGATGGTGACACTGTTCATGAGTAGAGGACCTAAAATGCCTATGTTGAAAATCTGGTGACAAAAGTCCATAAAATTACTGTGCTACAAATGTGCATTGTGCAGTTTCCATGCACCCTTGTAACTTCGCAAATTTGCAATATTTTCATGCCACATTACCAACACTGACATTTTTTCACACCTCATTAGGAGCAGTACAGCTGCCATTTTTCACATCCTGCCCAAAATGTGTTTTCGCACCTGTGGAACACAATGGCATGGACACTGTGAGAAATCAACTTTTGGGACAAATTAATAAAATCACAATGCCACTGTTCATGAGAGGAGGTCCCAAAATGCCCATGTTGAAAATGTGGCTAAAGAAATCCCAAAAATAATTGGGTTACAGACGTGTGTTGCACACTTTCTATGCATGCTCACTTCACCAATTTTAAATTTTTTCACTCCAGATTTTCAGCGTTGCCATTTTTTTACACTTCCTCATGAACAATGCAGTTGTCATGTTTCACATACTTCCCAACATGTGTTTTCATCTCTGCATCATCAAATGGCATAGCTGCTGTGCAAAACCACCTTTCTGCTAAAAAACTGACAGTGTCACTCTTCATAAGGTGGTGTCACAAAAAGCCCATGTTGAAAATTTGGAGTGAAAATACCAACACACACCTATGGCATTAGGGTTTCCTACTGTAACACCCCACGCTGTACAGAGTGACAGGCATCAGCGGTGTGACTTGGGATCATCGGCTGTAATGCTCACATCATTCCACCTCCACCCTCACCCTGCAGCCTGTGACAGGCATCGTGGTGTGCCTTGGAGTGTTCAGCCACAAAGTTCACCCCATTCTCCTATACTGCACCCACCTCAGTGTATTTCCTTATGGAATGTGGTAAGTATAATGCCCAAAGACCCCAAAGTACACCATGAGACTTGTCAGTCTCTACAGGGTAGGGTGAGGTAAAATGGCATGAACATAATAGCTGATGACTCAAAGGCACACCCCAATGCCTATCGGTCTCTGTAGGTTGGGGTGGAGCTGACATCACTTCAATATTTCACTTCCATTCCTATTATGTGTCTCTAACTTCTGCACTACCAATGCCAATGCCAGTGAGACAACATTTGGCATTGACAAATGCTTGTTTATTATTACCCTTCTCATGCAAAACATTGTTGTTTCAAGAATGGCTCCCTTGATTGTCCCCAATCTTTTCTCCACATTCCTGATGATGTACACTCCAACTGCAGAAGGGGCAAAGAGAGTAGACAAATCATTTTTTAGATACATTAGGGAACACAGGAAGTCAAAAGGGGGATAGTAAAGATTGCTACTGAGGAAGGGAAAGGCACCAGACTTGACCTAGAGAAAGCCGAAATCCTCAACAAATACTTCTGCTCGGTGTTTGCCAGAGAGGACCCTGGGGATGGCACAGCCATGGAAAAACACAACTCCTCAGGACCAGGAGTAGACACTAGTCCCTTTACAGAAGCCGAAGTATGGGACGTGCTAAATAAACTAAAAGCAGACAAAGCCATGGGACCAGACAAGATGCACCCAAGAAACGTTAAGGAACTGGGAGCAGAATTAGCAGCTCCTCTGGTACTTTTATTCATGAAATCCTTGAAGAGTGGAGTGGTACCCAAAGACTGGAAAAATGCGATAGTGATTCCACTTCTCAAAGCAGGTAGTAGCAAAGAGGCTAGTAATTACAGACCGGTGAGCCTCACATCTATAGTAGAGAAACTAATGGAGACACTACTCAAACAGAGGATCACAGCATTCCTCAAAACAAGCAGCCAACAACACCCTAAACAGCATGGTTTCACAGCAGGAAGGTCATGCCAGACAAATCTGCTTGAGTTTTTTGACTACGCTACAAAAATAGTGGATGAGGTGGAACAGCACATATGGTCTACCTAGACTTTAGTAATGCCTTTGACTCAGTTCCACACTGAAGGCTGGTAAAGAAGCTTGGTGACACAGGGGTTTGTCCAGAAGTAGTCCAATGTGTACAAAACTGGTTACAAGGCAGAACCCAGAGGGTACAGGTAAATGGAATGCAATCAACGGAAGGCAGGGTGACCATTGGGCTGAACCAGGGCTCAGTGCTGGGGCATCTGGTCTTCAATGTTTTTATAGCAGACATCACTAATGGTCTAGAAGGGAAGGTGTGTCTGTTTGCAGATGACACCAAGATATGTAACAGGGTAGACATCTCAGAAGAAGTGAGCAAGATGGAAGCTGACCTCAAGAAACTAGTAGAATGGTCTGGAGTGTGGCAGCTGAGATTTAATGCCATAAAAGTGCAAGGTCATGCACATAGGAAAGAAAAATCCAAAAAAGGAGTATTACCCAGGAGGTGAAAGGCTGGCATCCTCAAACCAGGAAAGAGATATGGGAATCATAATCTCAGATGAATTGAAGGTTAGTAAGCAGTGTGAGAAGGCAACATTAAAAGCCAACAGAATGCTGGACTGCATTGGGAGGGGAATCACGAGCAGAAGGAGGGAGGTGATACTACCACTGTATAGATCGCTGATCAGGCCTAATCTGGAATACAGAGTCTAGTTCTGAAGGCCTCACCTCAGGAAGGACATTGAGCAGGTGGAAACAGTACAGAGAAAGGCAACAAAAATGATTCAGGTTCTGCAGTACATGTCCTAAAAGGAGAGACTTAGGGAACTGAATATGTACTTCCTGGACCATAGAAGAGAGAGGGGGGACATGATTGAAACATTCAAGTACATAAAAGGCATTAACAAGGTTCAGGCACAGGAACGCTTCACTTCAAGAAGGGCTCCAGGACCAGGGGACATGATCTCAAGCTGCAAGGAGGAAGGTTCACTATCAACACCAGGAAGTTTTTCCTTCACAGAAAGAGTGGTGGGTGCCTTGAACAGTCTGCCCCATGAGATTATGAGGGTCAACACTGTGGGGGAATTCAAGAATGCATGGGATAGACACAATGGAGCCCTGACTACAAAGAGCAACTAGAATGTCAAAATAGATCTAAAACAAATGGGCAGACTAGATGGTCCTAGGGGTCTCTTTTTTGCCATCATCAACTTCTATGTTTCTATGTTTCTAACTTGTACTGGACCAACTTCCTCATCCAGTTGAAGTCTGCCCTTCTGAAATCTAAGATGTCAGCCTTTGGTAAGGGTTTACGTGTCTCTAGGGCCAAGCAAACCATATAGAGTTATTGTCACTGGACCCTAGTGGCTCCCCTCTCATTCCTCCTACCACATTTGAGTTGGTCAGCACCACATCGAAAATGTCAACCTTTCAAGTGGGTTCCTTAACCAGCTGCTCCAGCAGGCAGTCCTGCAATCTATCTAGCAGGGTCTGACTTCTGCAGCTCCTGGCTGCTGGAATGAAGCAATCAATATATGGCAGGTTTAGATCTCCCACCACCACCTCCTCTTTTTGCCTCCCTACTTTCTAGTTCTTCCACCAGCTCCTTACCTTTCTTTTCCCTCTGTCCTGGAGGTGTATGGATCATCCCCTTTCATATTTTCTTACCTGAGGATTCTGTGAGCAGAACCCACAGTGATTCTATTTGCCTATTACCTCCCTTGAAATCTTATTATGTTGGTAAAATTGTCTTGTAAGGTAATGATACAATTTGTAGGTTTCCTCCCCCTGTAAAAATATGCCAGTGAAAAATGTACTTCCAAACCCTAATTATCTTTACCTCAGGTTAAAGTTACTCCCAAGTAAGAAAATCCTGGTGGAAATACACTTTCCTGCATATTTATTATTTATATCCGAGATATTTTCTCTCAGTTGTATGAATATGCTGGGTTACATATGTTGCCCAGTACTGTATTTTCCCCCTGGAAAAAAGTGAGTATATCGTAGGCCAAAAGTATTCACCACTGTATCTTTTTCCATGTGACAAAGTTACTGCTGGAGCTGCATAAAATTTACATTTCACATGAAAATAGTACGGAACTGCCATTTCGCGCACGCACACTTTTTACATAGTAGTGGAAAATTTCTGTGAATTCAGTAGGAAATGCTGTTTGCCAAGCTACAAAGTTTAGGAATGCACAAGTATACACCTTAAGAGTACTGTATATACAGTGCAAGATAACTAAAAATCAGGTATATTTTTAAAATGATTGTGTAAAACAGAAATTTTTATCTCTCCCAGTTCTAGTTACTGCACTGTGTGACAGGTGGTCTATAGTACCGCTAGAAGACAGTAGTTCTTCATAAGAAAATTATTACCTCTTTCTTACTGTATTTATAAACTTTGGAACTTATAATCAAACCAATAAAAAGTTAACAAAACTTAAAAGTCAGCATGTTCTTAAAATTTAATTTATCATATATTAACTCACAAAGGATGAAGAATGTACTGGCTGTCTTTGGTATTGTAACACACTGGATCTAAGATAGTCCACCATCCTTTCCTACAACAGTGATTCCATTAAGTTCCTCACCCCTGATGTCAGGCTTACTGGCTTATAATTGCCAGCCTTCTCCATTCAGCCACTTTTGTGTAGTGGGACTACATTCACTCACCTCCAATCCTCCAGACACACTCATGTTTCAAATGAGCTGTTAAATAGAACTGTCACAGATGCAGCCAGTATTTCTCTGAGCTCCCTCAATACCACTGGATGCACCCCATCTGGCTCCATTGCTTTGTCCACCTTCAGATTAGCAAGTCCCTTCAGGACTCTCGCCTCCAAAAATGGACTTGTGTTCACTTCCTCCTCTCTAAAGATTTTGTTACTTTTTTTATAACAAGGCCCCCTCCCAATATCCTACCTCTGGGAACACTGATTATAAAACAAAAGTATTTGGTCAGGATGTCTGCCTCTCCATGGTCTCCCTCTACACATCTCCCCCTTCCCTCAAACCCACCTGTGGTCTCCCTCTTTTCACTTACATACCTAAAAAAATATTTTATCCCTATTGTTGCCTCCTGGGCTATTCTCTCTTCACTTTGCACCTCTGTGCTCCTTACTGCTTTCCCTGTCTCCCTCTGTTTCCTCTGATACTCCTTCCTATCCTCTTCCCTAGGCATCTCCTTATACTTTCTGAATGCTGCATTTTTAACCTTTACCCTAGCACCACCTCTTTCAAGAACCATAGCGGCCTCTGTTTCCTGTTGCTTTTGCTCACTTGTTTGACACACATATTTGTTGTCTTTATTATGCTGCCTTTTATCTTTGCCCACTGTTCCTCCATCTAACAAGGACCTCCCAATAGGTCATCCCTGAGACATTCATCCATCTTTATAAAATCTGCCCTACTGAAGTCCAGGACTCACACCCTTGTGTGGTTAAATTCCACAGTTGTCACTATATTGAACCACACTATACAGTGATCACTGGTCCTCAAGTGGTCTCCTATCTTGATGTCTTCAACCCTGTTCCTGTTAATGAGTACAAGATCTAGTACTGCTCCATCAAAAGTGAGTTCACTGACTAGTTGTCTGAGGAATGCCACCTGCAGAGAGTTCAAGATGTCATTGCTTCTAGCTAAAGCCTGTGCTGGGAGGCTTCAATCTTCATCTGGCAGGTTGAAGTACCTTACCAGCAGCTCCTCCCCCTTTTTAGCCATCTTGCCAGTGGCTTTCACCAGTACCTTATCTAATTCCTTCCTCTGTACTGGAGGTCTGTAGATCACTACAGTGTGACTCGTGCTCCATTTCCCATCTCCAGAGTGATCCACAGTAGCTATGCCTTTCCCTGTATCTCTTGCTTTTATATGTTTCACCTCATATAAAGCACCACACCCCATCCTTTCCTTCCCACCTGGTCCTTCCTGAACAGAGTACAGCCTGGTATAGCCATGCCCAAGTCATGGTTTTCTGTGCACCATGACTCGGTAATGGCTAAAATATCCAGATCGGCCTCTGACACGATGGTTTCTAGGTCCGGACTTCCATTTCCTGGACTTCTAGCATTCTCAAGCATGGCCTTTCAGATTTAGTTTTCACTTTGCTTGTTGTCCCCCTTTTTTCCTTTTTATCCTCCCTCCCTCCTTCCTGTCTCTCCTTTCAATGCTCCTGTTCCTTTTCCCATTTATTTCTACTGTACCACCCAGTTTCCTTTATTAATTTGCATCCTAAGGGATTCCGCTCCCCTGGGTTCTCCTTACCATCCACTTCAGCCTCTGTGTGGGGGAGGGCAGTTTCTGGCTCCCCGATTCCTTCTGTCACCCTCCTTGGCTAGTTTAAATGTTCATCGAAGTAACATTTAGTCCGTCCACTAGAGTCTGGGTTCTCCTCCCAGATGGATGCAGACCAAGATTCTCTATAGGCCGTTATATTCCCAGGTGAGTCAACAGTCCTCAATGTAGGTGAGAGCTTCCTCTCTGCACCATTCCTTCAGCCATGAGTTAACGCTACTGGGGCAGATATCCCTCTCCTGTCCCTTGTCGTAGATCTTGGAGTAACTCTGAATGGCACCTTATCTTTTGACCCCATGTTGATACTCTATGAACATACAAACATACAAAAATGCCAGAAGAGAAAGGCTACTTCAGTCTATCTGCTTGAGTGCTCAACTCTATGTTGTGTGTATTGCAGCTGCCCCTCCCCCCTCCCTCTGGGATTCTACATCCCTCCCCCTCTTACCACGTTCACTAGTCCTTCCCCATTACAATCCTCCCTTTCACCCTATCCCACCCTCTCTTAAAGCTGTACACGGTCCATGAAGACACATCTTCTGGGATCTCATTCCACCTGGCCACCACTCTTTCAGTGAAGAAGTTCCTCATTATATCTCTTTTAAATTTTCCTCCTTCCAATTTGAGAGCGTGTCCCCTCATTTTCCCATTCTCCTGGTACTTAATGGTTTTGATCATGTCCCCAATCTCTCTCTCTCTCTCTCTGCCTCTCTCTCTCTCTCTTTCTTCCAGGGACTACATTTATTTATTTATTTAAACAGTTTAACCAGAAAATGCATACTGAGCTGATAACAGCTCATTTCCAGATGAGTCCTGGGGGAAAGGGGAGTAGGAGACAGCTAACAATATAATAGCTAGGTAAATATAATAAACAGTGATACAAACAGATTCATGAATATTAGAGGAAAGATATAAATGAAAGCAAGCAGAAAAATAAAAACGCTCACAAATATATACAAAAAAAATAACAGAAACAGCAAGATGAGTGCAAGACTAGACAATACAGAAAAAGAGGAAGGGTCAAAGGCAGTTGCAAGTAGGATGACAAAAGTCAGAAAGAAAAGACTTTAGGGAGGCATTACCAGCAAATATTTGCACCAGCAGAATCTATCAATATCCTAGGTTGCTACAGACCTCCTTCAGGTGGGCTGGATTTACTCACACAACTTCCTTAATAACAACAATAACAAATCTATCATTCTTGGTGATCTTAATCTCAATTGGTTCAGCCCCAAAGCTAACACTCTTAAAGAACTATGCAATGAAAGGTGTCTAATGCAGCTCATAACCGAATCTACTAGGCCCAACTTAAAAAACAGCTCCAAATCTCCACCTTAGACCTAATACTAACTAACAGACCACACAATATTACCCATGCCATGGTCTTCCACAATTACCTAAGTGACCACAATAATGTTCTCTCTGTCAGAGTCTCAGAAAGACCTACAGTACAAGTCATATTAAAGTGTTCCATCAACTCACTGGTGTAGAATTGTTTTTTTTGTGATGCTACTGGAGTGGCAACTCAAACTCTTGAAGCGTTCAACTCTAATCCAAGCATCCTTCACTGCCTATTCAGCTCACATGTAGCTGTTTAGTGAAATGGCAGTAGCTGCATTTTCATGGCATTGTTTATAAATATCACAGCATTCCTTAAGAGTTGTTTAGTCTGCCTTCTGAAATGAAACTCATAAGCACTCAGTTGAAAATAAAGCTTATAGTTCATAGTAGCTAGATGCAAACCAAGACTAAACTTTTACTAATTCATTGAATTAAACCCTGCACAGATTAGGAAACTTATTGAACAATGCTACACCAGTGAGTTGAGGGAACAGTTTAATGTGACTTGTACTGTACCACCGACGCAAAATTCACTACTAAATGGAGCCTCTGTAAATTCACCCCTAATGATTACCTACATGACTTAAGTAACAAGAATGCAGAAATTCTATCTAGCTACCTTGATTACTGAAGCTACTGCCCTCTTCAACGTCATCATCTTAGACATTATCAATAAACATGTCCCTTTAATCAAGAGCAGAATCAGAAAGGCTTCTTGTTCTTGGTTCACTAAAGAACTAAAACAGGCATTATCTAAAAGAGATCACCTCTGGGCCACAGCCAAATGATCAGAAATGGCAACTCATTGGTTAGCCTTCCAGGTTTGGCATAATACCTGTACCAGGCTAATCAGGTCAGCCAAAACATCCATCTATCTGAATGCCCTAGAGGCAGCCTGGGGTAAACCAGCTAAGACCTGGTAAACAATTAAAACAATTGAAGGAAACAGAAGCTCCCCATTAATACCTGCCAAAATAACGTTTCAGGGCACCATAACTACTGACAAAGCTATCATTCTAGACAATTTAACTACACACTTTGCCACGGCAGAGCTAGCCTTTGATACATCCAAGACAGCAAAATTCCATACTTCCTCCATGGCTGCAGATCCTTCACCTAATCAAGATATTCCAAAGCCCTTCCCCTTCTTCCAAGGCACCTTCAAACAACTTGAAGACCTGCTCCTTAACCTTAACACCAAAACAGTGCTGGCACTGATGGTATTGAACCCAGGTTCCTGAAACTAGGATACTCCACATTACAGCACTGCTAACCCATTTGTTCAATTCATCAGTCTCATCTGGTGATTGCCCTTCCATGTGAAAAACAGCTCATATACTGCCCCTCGTCAAATATGGTGACATGACTAACCTCAATAACTATAGGCCAATTTCTGTTCTTCCTGTTCTCTCAAAACTTTTTGACAACTTAGTCAACAACCAGGTAAGAGACCACCTTAATCAGTCCAACAACATAAATCCAATCCATCCAGATTTATGCCCAACTATAGTAACTCTGCTCTAGACCATGTGACAAGTGATTGGTACACTGTCTTGGATCACAGACTGACAGTTGGAGCTGTGTTTCTGGTTCTGATTAAGGCATTCGATACCATAGACCATAAATAGTTAATAGTTAAACTCAAGGAGCATGGCCTGCATGATACTGTCCTGTATTGGTTTTCCAGTTGCCTTTGAGAAAGGGCGGTGAGCCATCTGAAACGCATCAGGCGTATGTATTTTATGATATAATAAATTTCGCCTCTTTTTGAAGTAGACCTGTGCCCTTGTTTTATTGAGGTTGTGGTGAGTGTTCAAGTTTTTTAAGTTGTTCATTTTCATTTGCTTTGTAACACCACCTTTCCATGTGCAGCACCAAGTCTGTTGATTATTTTCCAGTTATCTTACAGACAGGCTAGGTCAAATTAAAGCCAATGAATTGCTGTCCTCCACACTTCTTATTACCAGAGGGGCACCTCATGTTTCCATCCTGGGACAACTGTTATTCATGATCTATATCAATACACTCAGCAATAACATGAAGAATGTGAAAATCCATTTCTTTGCAGACACCATGCTTTACATTGCTAAACCCTCATTAGCCAGCTTCTGTTCTGAACTACAACCAGACTTTGATCAACTTCAAATCAACCTCATCCAACCTAAACTGCTTCTGAATCAGAAAAACACAAAAAACAAAATGAATTGATGTTCTTCCACTCAACAAATTTCCTACCTGACCCCAAAAACAGTTCCACCACCACACCCATAACTTGCCTCCTAGGAGACACTGTCAAAGTTATTGATAAGTTCAAATACCTAGGTGTCTGGCTCGCTCACACTCTCTCATTTTCAGCCCACTTGGAAGTACTCACCAAAAAATTAAGAATAAGACTAGGCTTTTTCTACCACAATAAATCTTTATTCCCCAGCTAGATCAGGAAACAATTGGTCCAAGCCACCTTTATACCCCTATTAGATTATCCAGACTTTTTCTACCACTGTTGTTTATCCTCAAATCAGCATGAGCTGGATGTGTTATATCACTGAGCAGTTTGTTTCATCATTTACCCTTCCCAGAACCCACACCACTGCAAACTATACTCCAAAGTAGTATAGTCCTCAATTGCCACCAAAGGAATTGAGCATATCTGCACATGGCTCTACAAAGCCCTACTTGACAAACTACCCTCCATATATTGGGCCTGTTCCACCATGCCCAACGTTGCTACTCACTCAGAAAAACCTTGCTTATAACTCTTGAAGTATCCAGGTTTCGCACACTATATGGTAAAGCTGTCATTGGCTATGCCTTCCCATCAGCATGAATCAAACTATATGAAACTGACTTACCTTGTACCATTAACTGCTTTTAAATCCTTAATCAATACCCACCTGGCAGATACATGCAACTGCCACCCATGAATACCCCTGCCATGCTTAGCTGATCCCTTCTTCTCTGCCTCATCCACCTCATCCTCTCTAACCCTCCTCTTCCCCTTTCTACCCCATACCACCTCCCTATGTTTGCATGATTTTTATGCCATCAGACCTCAGTCTTTGCAAGGTCCAAGTATTGTCATCGGCTTCCCTACTGTTACACTATGAATATTGTACAGTTCCTATATATTGTTAGGCAAAAATCTGTTAAATTTTCAGGCATTGTCATTTGTACAGCTGCTGCTTATTGTTCATCATTGTTTTATTATTTATCCATTGCATTTCTCACATTTGTTAAGCTACTCTTTCATATTGTATTGTTTTGAGCCTCATAGAACCTCCTTGAAAATGAGCTTGCTCAATGTAGTTTTCCTGGAAATGAACTTGAGCTTGAATTAGAAGCGACATAATGAATAGAAAGGGGAAGGGACTGCCAAAGTTTAGGAAAGTGGTAAGAAAAAGCAGATTGTCCAACAGTAGAATTTCTAGTGCGATATTAAGAAACGTAGAAACATAGAAATTGTCAGCAGATAAGGACTGCAAGACCCATGCAGTTTGCCCATACCCCTACACTTGTATGAGGCCCCTGACCCTATCTGATCAGTGGTCTTTCAAAACTCCCTCCCGCCTCAAGGTTCACTTGTGCTTGTCCCAGTCATGTTTAAAAAACACCACTGCACCACTGAGCTCACTCCCACCACCTCTTGTGGCAGATCTTTCCATGTGTCCACCACCCTTTCTGTGAAGAAACATTTCCTCAAATTTCCTCTTAATCTACCCCCTCTAATTTCATATCATGCTTCCTCGTTCTTGTACCACTTCTACATTGGAAGAGGCCCCCCCAACTTGTTCATGCCCTTGAGGTACTTGAAAGTTTCTATCATATTCCCCACTCCCTCCTTTCCTCCAGTGAGTACATATTGAGGTCCTTTAGTCTCTCCTCATATGTTTTGTGGTGCAAGCCATGTACCATCCTGGTTGCCCTTCTCTGGACCGCCTCCACTCTGTCAATGTCCTTGCACAGGTGTGGCCCTCCAGAACTGCATGCAGTACTCTAGGTGAGGCCTTACCACTGTTTCATACAAATGCATTACCACTTCCCTCCTTGTGCTTGTGACCCCTCTGCCTTAAGAGAATGGAAAGTATTGTTGAGAAGAGGGTAGGAAGAAGAAGTAGGAGGGGAAAAACAGGATTTAAGATGAGCGGGAAGAGTGCCAAACCAGAATCTGGACAAAAAAGAGACACAATGGGAAAGGAACCTAGCATCAAGAGAAGCAAAAGAAAGAACTGAGTAAAGAGAGCAGTGGTGAGAACTGGGGGGGGGGCACAATCTACCCGTACAGAAATATAAGTGTGCTGCATACATGCAGAATGCATTTACATGCTTAAGTGTTCAATATTTGCATGCAGTTCTTAGTTTACTAGGTTTGTTAAGGCATAAGAAGACTTACGCCCATCGTAAATGTCTCCCATGACGTTGTGGGTTTATTTGATTAACTGGCTGTTAGTATTCCATCTTAAAAATGAGTAGAGTATCACTTTAAAAGTTTCAAATGTTGAAACATCAACCACATATTGTGGCAGATTACTCCAAGCCTTTACTGCCCAGAAGTACAAAGGGAGGTCAACAGTGAAAATGCCGAACTCCCGCACAGCGACTGCACAATACCAACGCAGGTATAGTGCTGCGCATTCTACAAGTGTTTTCTGTGGGGGGCTGCACCTCCCACATGACCCATGCAGTGGGCTCTGCCCCCTGCACCCCCTGGACTTTAGGATTATCAACTCCAGGCCGGAGTTGGTCAAGGGAGGGAGTAAAACACTGGGGGAAAGCGAAACAATGATAAAGGACCATTACAGCGATTGACGCCATGATGGTCTTTTTTCATGTTTCACCATCGGGATGTTGACATGAAGGGGTGCACTGTTACTGCCCTTATTGTAAAAGAGTTGTCCCTTTTAGTGGAATTTGCCTTTGGTACTTTTAGTTGGAGATTGTGGCTACGCAAATTCAATGATCGAGTATGACTTTAAATGCCACAAGATACTTTTAATTCAGGATTGTGTATCAGTTTATGCAATTGTAACAGATCTCCACTTTGATGTCTTTCTTCTAGGCTTACCAGCCCTGTTCTTGATAGCCTGTCCTTCTACGGGAGATATTTGAGCCTTGGCATTATCTTAGTGGCCCTTCTCTGAACCCTTTCCAGTAAATCCACATCCTGCTTTAAATATGGACTCCAAATTGGAGAGCATGTGTCCAAATATGGACGTATATATTATTGAACAAGGTTAAAATTATTTGTTTGTTCCTGTTTGTGAAAGATCTCTGAACACAGTTCAACATTCTGTTGACTGTGATGACTACTTTTTTACATTGGACAGCAGCTGAGAGTTGATTATTTATGATTATTCCTAGATCTTTGTCCTTTTCAATGTGGGTTAGTATTTTGTCATACATTTTATACTAGTATAGGGGGTTGTTCCTCCCAAAGTGTAAAACTACACATTTGTCAGTATTAAATGATATTTTGTTAACTGCTGCCCAAGATTAAATCTGCCTTAGGTCCTCCGCCATTGAAACATACTTACTGGGAGTGTTAACTTCCCCACCTAATTTAGTATCATCAGCTAACTTTATTAGGGTGTTGCTTATATTTCAATTTATGTCCAATATGAACAGGTTGAAAGGGTTGGTCCAAGGACTGATCCCTGGTGGACTCCTCTGGTAACCATACCTGGATTAGACAAAATTCCATTTATACAGACAGACTGGGACCTATTTGACAACCAGTTATTTACTAGCTTTATAATTTGATGACTAATTCCCATGTTACATAGTTTAGGTATCAGCTCGTTATGGGGTACATTGTTGAATGCTTTTGATAGATCTAGCATAACACTGTCCACAGGGACATTATTATCTAAGCTCTCACTGACACTTTTGTAAAATTAAATCAGGTTTATAGTGCAGGAATACCCTGGTGTAAATCCATGTTGTTTACTATCTTTTAGATTTTTGCATTGAATTTCAACTTCGATTCTATCTTTAATATGACTCTCCATGACCTTGCAACATAAGGAAGTCAGGCTTATTGGTCTATAATTATTTACTGTTCCCTTATTTTCTTTTTGTATATTGGGGTAACTATAGCTGTTTTCCATTCCATTGGAACCACACCACTGGTTATGGATTTATTAAAAAGTATGGATGAGGGGAGTGATAGTAGGGTAGCTGTTTCTTTTAAAAACCTTACACTGATGTTATCAGATCCTGGTGAGGAGTTTGAGTTTAGTTTCATAATGGCTCCCTCAACTGCTTCCCTTGTAAATTGAATAGTGTTACAGTATTATCTGGAGAGGTAGTAATTTCAGTGGCTCTTTCTTTTATATTGAATACTGAGCAGAAAATGTTATTTAAGCAATTTGCTATCATATTATTGTCTTCAATAAGTACTCCGTTACTGTTGATTGGTCCAATATGTTTTTCGTTATTTTTAACGCTATTTACTTATGAAAAAAGAACTTGTTCCTTTTATGATGTGCGAGTTTAAATTCAATTGTACTTTTTTGTGCTTAATCATGTTTTTTAGTTTTCTTTGTTGAGACCTGTATTTATTGATGTTAGCTGCTGTCATATTATTTGTAAGTTTTCTGAATGCTTTTTTCTTCTTTCTTATCTGCTTTTTGATAGCATTAGTAAGTCAGATGGGTATTTGGCCATTGTTGTTATATTCCCTTTTATTTGGTATATATTTATTTTCACAATCCATAATGGCATGTTTAATTAATGTCCAGGTGTCCTCAACAAGTTGGTTGGACATTATTTGTATCCAGTCAATAGTTCCCATTTAATTTTGAATGCTAATAAAATTAGCTTTACTATAGTTTTTAATATATTGTGTTCCCTGAGTTTTAACCTTGTTACAGTATGTTAAACTGTAAAGTGTTGTGGTCACTTTCACCCGGGAATTGCTATTTATTTCATTAATACATTCTTCTAGGTATGTTAAGACTAAATCTAAAATATTATTATTTCTTGTTGCAGCAGATACTAGTTGCAGAAGCCAAAGAGTAGTTACTGTATTTAGAAAATTATTTTCAGAGTTTGTTTTTTCTGTTAAAACTTCCCAGTTAATGTCCGGGTAGTTACAATCCCCTACAATAATGACATCCCCTTTTATACACTGTTATCGTATTTCATCAATCGTAAGATTATTATATTCTCTACCGAAATTTGGTGGTCTGTAATAAGTCCCAATAAGCAGTTTAGGTCTACCATAAAGGACAATTGAATCCATATCCTCTCCAGATTGATATAATTTTGTTCTGTTAGAATTATTTGTTGACAGATAATATTTTCATTTGTGTATATACATACCCCCCAGGTCTGTTGTTGTAAAAAAGTTTATATGCGTGGATGTTCCTATTCCAATTACTATTTTCATCCCACCATGTCTTCATCACAGCAACTATGTCCAGTGAGTGTCTAGACATAATAGCTTCCAATTCAGCTTTTTTTGTATTATTCAGACTTCTGGCATTAACTACCATGATGTGGCATAGATCAGCACTATTTCTCAACCGAGTATTGGATGCATTATGGTGGTTAGATGACCTCATTGCCCCCTTCCTGTCTAATTTAAACATTAATTGATTGTACATAGGAAATGTTTCCCCAAATGCAAACTCCTTCTTTTACTGAGATGCAAACCGTCCCACCAATACAGGGTATAATTATTATAAAAAGTTTCCCGATGAGTTATGAATTTGTATCCCTTGTATAGTGTCCATTTTCTGAGCCACTGATTAATTTGTTTGATTTTATTATCATGTTAGTTATATCTTGAATCTGAACTCCCTGGAAGGTATTACAGGTCCTGTTAGAATTATCATCTCTACAGATGATTTTATCAATATACTTGACAATGGAGTCTCCTAGAACAAATGTTTGTCTATGTAAAAGACTACTTGTTGTGATATCCATTTCAATAGGTGCTGTTACTGTTTTATTGCGTTCCCTCCTGGAAGTGGTGGGGGATTTGTCACTACCACCTGATGCAGCAGTGTTTTTTATGAGAGTTGCAGTATTTAAGTTAGTACCCCTAGTAACGTTGGGGGGGGGGCTGATCTGAGTTAACAATAACTGCAGTACTTAAGCTCTCTTCAGGGTTATCTCACAAAGTGAACCTAAGTGAACCAGGTCTAAAAAGCATAACAGGTTCACATGCTGCAAGCTTCACATGTGTGCAGCAGGAAAGTTGGTGTTAACATCTTTTAAAAATCACACAAGGTTTGGGTGTTACATGCTTGACATGAGTGCAGCAGTTAAGCTGGTGTGAGCATCATTTAAAAATCACATCAGGTTCACATGTTGCATGCTTGCCATGTGTGCAGCTACTAAGCTGGTACAAATCTCATCTAAAAAACACATTGGTTTCTATTTCTTATACTACTGCTAGCAATTATAGCCATTGAAATACCCTTTTCATTGATTTCTCATTAAAATTAGGTAAACTCATTAATTCTTATCCTTTTGCAAGTTGTTCAACAGCTTTTGATTTTTGTCTTTAAATCGCCATTGATTTGTAAAGTAATGTTTGCTTAATGCATCAAATGCCTAGGATATAGTCAGCCAATATCCACCATTCCAGTTGTGCGAAGAGGAGCCTCTGTGTTGTGAAGCCTGATCTTTTTGTTTTGGGCCATGCAAATCCCCTTATGCATATTTAGTTCTACAAATGTGTTTCTTCATGACTGTTATGGCTCACTTACTTAACCTCTGTCATTTTGAATGGAGCATACACACTATGACCCTGCTCAGCACTCATTGTGCTGAGTAAGGTCTTGGAAGCATGCACCATTCCTCACATTTTGTCACTGAAACGAGGGACATGGACACTCAAAATAAGGGACAATGAGGGACACTAATCCTCACAATGATCAGGACACATCCTGAAACATGGAGATACAGTACCTCAGAATCATTGTATTTACTTGTGCCAACATTAGCACCTGAGAATTAATTTCTACCATAAAGCAGGAGTGCCATTTAGGTAGAGCAGAGGGGGGAAGTTGCCCCCCAGTGCATTTGTGCTTATTTTGTTCTAATGGTATGGCAGTAATGGCATTACATTCAGATTTAATCTTTTGAACAATAAGTGCCCCCCCTGGCCTGTGTGCGCTCACACTGCAGGTGAACTTCTGACTTGACTGTGTTTGTGTGGTGTTATCCACTCTCTCCACCTACTAGTGGCAGCACCATCACATATGATGTGGAGGACCTCCAGACAAGCAAAAGCATGAGTCACATGTGTGTGACACTGTCTTTCCCACCACAGAGTAAATAGGTTGCACTCTATGGCTTGTAGGAGTCAGTGAGCATTGAACTCTAAATAGCAGTGTTGTTGCGGCATATTTTTGTTGGCCTACTCTTAATGAGTCTCCATCTCCCTTGGTGACTGATGGGGCAGGGGATGAGATAGAAGCTAACTTGAGGCTAGGCCACCTACTCTACTAGGCTTGCCTCACAAAAAAAAAGTAGCACAGGCGCCCTGCAGCAGCAAGCTAGGCCTAGCAGCAGCAGTGACAGTGGTGTGGCAGCAGTTCATAGGCCTTGATCAATGCAGTGCAGCAGCAGACATGGTGGCAGCCAAGCAAAAAGCAGGCAACACAGGCTGGGTGAGTTCGGTTGCTGATATGATGTGGTCGTTGATCATGTTGGGGACCTTGGATAGTCAGTTCTAGCATTCAGCTTCTTGCAGAAGGACAGAGGAGGAGCAGACTGAAAACTGGACTGGTGGCACACTGGGTAAGGTTGCAGGTTCTGGTCAAATTGTCAGGTAAGTGAACTTAAATAATTGCTTTTACAGGGGATTGGGTAAGGAAGAAGTACTGAAATATTGATGTGATTTTCATGTCTCTGCACCTTTGTGTGCTTCATGATCCATATGGATTATTTTTTTGTTTTTATTTGGGGGGGATAACTTCAGCCAGTAAAAAAAAAATGGTTAGTAACTGGGTGGGAATAAGTCCAAATCTGATGCATTGCTCCAGGGTATAGACAGATGAATCTTATATAGCAGCTTTTGAAACTAGGATTGAGTGCCGTATAAGTGATGCAAAGCCATTTAGGGCTGAATTGTTTGCCCTCTCTGTGATTTGCTTTTACCAGCAGTCTGTTTACCCCCTCGATCTCTCTCTCTTTTTCACTCACTCGCTTACTCGCTCTCACTCTCCCCCGTTCTACCACCCTGCTGTCTCCCAGAATCTTCCCCTTCTAGAACTGCTCTGCCCTCCCCTGTTTGGTCTCACCGAATCTGTCTACTCTCCTGCTCTGAACTCTGCTGTCTCGGAGGGGACGCTTGATCAGCAGCTCCCCCCCCACATTCTGTCATGCCAATTTCTTCAACACCAGATGCATGTGCTGGGACTCTTCCGGTTCTGCTACAGCCCCCTGATTGGTCTGGAACTTAACAACTGCTAGGTGATCAGACAATGCCATTTCCTGATACCTGAAAATTGGCTGGCCAGTTAGACTCTCAAAACCTTTGGCTGCTTAGCATGGCTTTCGAAATTTCTAACCTGATAGAAGATAGAAATGTATTTTATTTTCTCCCGCCCGCCCGAACCAACCCCGGCCGCTATTAAATAGACCCAATCCCTTCCTCCTCTCCAGACTCCATTCTGATTGGTTGCCTATCCCACTGATTTTCTTTGCAAGGGTGGTACATCTGCCCACACTAACTCCTCTACTGTTTTCTATCTGCGCTGTCTGTCTCAACTGACTACCACCTTGCAGCCTAGTACCTGTTTTTTCCTCTTTCTTTTAATTCTTAACTAGTCACTATACTCAAACTTACCCCTGCAACACTGCCCTTCCTTTGTATCATTCTCTTCTTGCTCAGTCACCCTTGTAACACTTCCCCTAGCTGGACTCTACTCCCCAACCTAGTGCCTGGGAAATACCTCCAATACACTACTGGCTGGACATCTGGGTTTTTTCTTACGTCATAAATGGGCCATGGTCCCCCTTATTTCACTTACCCTAATGTGATAGCCTGATCTCAAATTACCAACCTACTCTTGTCATCACTTCTCAGGACCCATTGTCTTCCACCACCAGGGGAAGAAAGGGAAAATGACAAGGCGACATAGCTCCAAAAGGGCTGCTAAACAGGTGTCTAAACTGATAAAAGAATACCTCCTTAGGCTTGCCCTCCTGCTACTTCTACTATCAGACAACATCCACCCCAACCCAGGACCAGCACAACACACTCCAAAAGTTTCTCACCGCAAACAGGGAACTCTTAATCTGGTTAATCTCAACAACTGCAGCCTCCTGTGCCAAACTGACTCCCTTAAACATTGGGTTTCACAAAACAAACCTGACATACTCTCTGTCATGGAAACATGGTTATCCCCCAAAATAACAGACTCAGCAGTTGCCCTACCTGGTTACACAATTTTCAGATTGGACAGGCTGACCAAATGAGGTGGTGGCTGTGCCATCTACCTAAAAGTCTCACTAAAAGGTCTAACCATGCCTGTGACTGACCTTGGAAGCCCCAACCAGGTATTTAGTGATCAAAGTACTACTGGGAACATACCAAAAGACTTTCACAATACTGTCAGTTCATATACCACCCAAAGACCCTAACACTGGCCATAGTAAAATCCTGGACTACCTAAAAGCCTCAAAACACATCACTGAGGCAATTATATTTGGTGAGTTCAATATAAACCGGCTGTCAGCTTTCACAGGCCCCATAAAGGATACACTATCGGCTCTACATCTTTCTCAACTTGTCAGTTCTCCCACAAGAATTAACTACAAAACTGGGACAAGCATCACTGTTGACTGGGTAATCTCAAATCACCCTGACCGTATCTCCAATGTAACTGTGCACCCTGACTCTCTAAGTGACCACTACCCTGTCACCTGTAGCTGGACCAGCAAATTCCAGTACCCACCACCTGTGACCATTTTCAACAGAGTGCTTAGATGTGGCCATTTGGAGAACCTAAAACAACACCTTTGCTGTGAGGACTGGTCTCTACTGGACTCCTTTGCTGACACTAATGAAGCTCTTCAACACTTTATAAGTACTTTCAATGCCGTGTGTGATGTACATGCACCCCTCAAGAAAATGAAGGTGTGCAGCACTATACATCCCTTGATTACTCCTGATCTTCTTGATACCATCAAATTGAGAGACCACCTCTGGTACTGTACTAAATCATCTGGCAAGCCTCAAAACTGGCATGCCTATAAAACTGCAAGAAATTCCTGCACTCGGGCCATCCGCAAAGTCAAAAGCAATCACCTTAGGGAGCAGCCTACCAACAGTTGGGGTAATCGCAGGAAATTGTGGTCAAATATTAAAGATATAACTGGAAAATACCCCAAAAAGGCACCAACTATGGTAAACCTTGACAACTCCCACATCCTGGATCCACTTGAAATTGCAAATACTTTTAATGATGCCTTTACCAATCTAAGCAGTGTCCTACTGCATGATTTCTTTGATGATACCATCTTAAAGTCTGTGCACCAGCAGGAGAACAAGATAAATGATCACCCTCTATTCTACTTTAAACACGTCTCTGTTGCCCAAGTCAGGAAAATACTGAGCAGAGTGCTGGGTAAGTCACAGCATAGTGGTGACTCCCTAGACCTCAAACTAATCGCACTTACCGCTGAGGAAGTACTCTCACCTATCACTAAGATTCTTAACCTCTCTCTGTCTTTGTCTCAGTTCCCACAGGTTTGGAAAACAGCCATTGTTACACCAGTTCATAAAGCTGGGGACCATGTGCTACATAGCAACTATATGCCTATATCAATTCTCCCTCCCCTTTCAAAAATACTTGAGTGTATTGTTGCCAACCAACTAGTGGACTACCTCAGTAAATACTCCCTACAGTATGAACAACACCATGGCTTTAGAAAAGGGCACAGCACCACCACTGCTCTTCTAGAACTCACCAGCTCTGTCCACCAATCTATTGACCAAGGCAGCTTTGTGGGAGCAGTCTTTATAAACTTAACCAAGGCCTTCGACATTGTTAATTACGAGCTCCTCCTTCAACAACTCTCTCTAACTGGCCTCTCCTCTGATTCACTGTCCTGGTTTATAAGCTATCTTGGTGACAGATCACAATGTGTGAAGATTTCCAACGCTATCTCCAACCAAAAACCTGTTCGGTCTGGTGTACCCCAGGGCTCAATTCTGGGTCCCTTCCTCTTCACAGCATCTTCATTAACAATCTACCATCTGCCTGCCACCTGTGCACACTGCTCTATGTGGACGATGTTGTCCTTTTTGCAAGTCACCCTAACCTGCACGTGCTTGAAAACAACCTACAGAATGGTTTCCTGGACATTGAGCACTGGTTCTCCAAACAGAAACTAGTGCTAAACTACAAGAAGACAAAAGTCCTATTGTTCTCCTCTGCCCACAGTAGATATAAAGGACATGCTGTCACTATCAGAAATAGCCAAGGTGACCCCCTTGAACAAATACAGCACTTCAAGTACCTGGGGGTCATCCTCGGTAGTCACTTCACCTACATACCCCACTTTGAAAATGTTGCCAGAGCCATCAATGGTAGCATTGGTCTTCTCTATGGACTCAGAAAGTGTCTAACACCTGAAGCTCTCAATCTGGCAGTTCACAGTTCGGTTATCTCTATTATTGACTATGGCCTTGTTATCTACAGAGCTGCTACCGATGCTGCTCTCAGAAGGCTCACTGTTGCACTAAACAAAGCTTATAGACTCCAAACTGGGGAATCCCACATCACCCACACCTGCACTCTATATAAACAGACCGGGTGGCTCAATCTACATGGGAGAATTAAATACAACACCTGCCTTCTCACTAAAAAGATTCTCCCTGGGTTCATGCTGATGGGACTGTGCTGTCCACTTCACAAATCTCCAAAGACCCAACACACGTGCACCTCATCCACTGAATTACTACTAGTCCCAAGCTGCCAGACCATGCAATGCCAATGTGCCTTTTGTAGCAGAGCACCTTTCTGGTTCAATGGACTCCACAATAGTCTAGCTAACTTTATTAAACTTGGAGGGCCGATTCTAGAAGAGCAGGGCAAGTCACCACCGAACACAACCTGCATCACTCGCGTCTGCAACATTGACCCTGCACCCTATTCTAGTAGGGGCAAGGTCTTCACAGCTAAGTCCTGTGACTTGCAACATGTGGCCAGATACGCCAAACTGCAGGCGTATCTGGTGAGCATGTCACAAGCCGCAACAGCGGGGCGGTACAGGCAACCTCCCCACCCATACCCCAACCCCTAGTCATTAGCCACAAATGTGGCAGATACCCAGGCAGCCCTGGTAGTCTAAAGGCCCCCCAACTGTTGAATATTAAATATACAGTCCCATATCCCTGGTAGTGTAGCGACCCCCCTGAACTGTATATTAAAATATAGATCCCCATTTCCCTTGTAGTCTAGTGGCCCCCTGAACTGTACATAAACAATAAGGAGAATCCCCATTACCCCAGTAGTCTAGTGCCCCCGAACTGTAAATAAACAATAACGAGAATCCTCATTTCCCTGGTAGCCTAGTGCCCCCCCGAACTGTACATAAACAATAATGAGAATCCCCATTTCCTTGGTATTCTAGTGGTCTCGAACTGTACATAATAATAATGAGAATCCCCATTTCTCTGGTGGTCTAGTGGCCCCACACCAGTTATGCCAGGCTCCACTCAGCACCCCTGGCCTGTCCTCAGCAGACCAGCACAGCTCACCTTCCATGGCCAGCCACCGACCGAATGCAGTATTACGCTACTGCATTGCACGCACCAGAAATTAATTTCTGAGCATGTCTGTGCAGTAGCAATACTGCACTCAGTTGGCAGCTGGCCATGGAGGTGAGAGGTGGGCTGTGCCATGCACCTGTGGGAAGGGGTGAGGTGCTGGGTGGGCCCACTACACCACAAGGAAATGGGGATTTTATTATTGTTTATGTACCATTTGGGGCAATTAGACTACTAGGGAAATGGGGATTCTCGTTATTGTTTATGTACAGTCTGGGGGGGCTCTAGACTACCAGTTAAATGGGGATTCTTGTTATTGTTTATGTACAGTTCAGGGGGAACTAGCCTACCTGGGAAATGGGGATTTGAGTTTCATTTATGTACATTTGGAAGGGGCCACTAGACTACCAGGGCTGGATTTATTTTATTAAACTCTAGTTATTGCCAGTGGGCGACTCGTGGTCTGGGGCACCGGTGGGGGGATGACAGCACTGCCCTGCGGGGCTTCTGCCAATGGCTGTTTTGGGGGGGCTGGGGTATGGGTAGCCCTGTGGGGCCCCTGCTGGGGTGTGCTGGGCATGGCAGGAGGGAAACTGTGCACTGTCCGCTGGACAGCTGGTGGGTCTACAGGACCCCCGGGGGTGTCTGTAAGTTATACCAGCTAAATGCTGGTATAACTTATGTTGCCGGATCTTCAGGGGGTTCTTGTAGAATCCTGATGTGGGCATTTAATGGCTGCCCTTCTAGAATGGGGCGCAATTGCTGCCATAAACCCCCTAGCACCGTGTCGCATGGGGTTTATGTGGGGTAACTGCTGTTTGGTGCAAGCGGCCTGTGCCATGTTGCAGGCCACTATGTAGAATTGTGCATGTCGCAACTGCTGGCGTAAGTTGCTACATGCGCCATTCTACTTGGTGCAACTGCAGTTATGCCAGGGGTAATCCTTCTAGAATAGGGCCCGGAGAGTTCAAGAATAAGCTCTGAACTCACCTCCTAATTGAAAACTCCTGTGATTACTCCACCTAACTTCCAGGTCCCTGTTCAGGACCTCCTCCATTCCATCCCCCCCCCTTTTTCCTGGACCTCCCCTCACTGCTACTACTGCTATCACTCTGTCTTACCACAATCCTCCCTGCCTTTGTAACACTCACCCTCTTCCCTCCCTCTCCCCTTTCTAAGACTCTTTCCTCCCCATTGTAGTTGCAAATTGACAAGGCTGCCTGGCTGTCCTCTCCCTCTTGATTCTTCCTCCCCCCTCTTCTTCTCTATTCCCCCTGCCTCTGATCAGGTTTTGCTTAATGTGCATATAACTGAAGCTTAATTATTCTATACTATAATGTAGACAATATATATTCTGAAATATTCCATATAACTTGTCTGTTTCCCAGTATCTGTGTGTAACCCTCCCTACTGACGTGGAACCTTTGTAAATGAGCTACCTGGCGCTCAAAGGTATTTGTAATCCTAGAATGAATAAATAAATAAATATAAAAATATTTGAATTTTTTCTGATTTGCAAATCACTTTTCAGTCACTACAAATAAGTTTTATCTTTTAGAAATGTTCCAGATATTCCAGAGCTCACTGCCTAGGGGCTAACTAGCACCTGGACGCCACTGGTTGTTGGCTCCACCCTGCAGATATCTGAAATGGCACCCCTGCCATAAAGTCTAAATTTACAGGACATCCTCTGTGTGAACAACATGTTTTCCATGAGGGATGGATGAGGGGCAGAACAGATTTCAAGGGTAAAATGAGGGCTGTCCCTTGCATTTAGGGGCAATTGAATGGGATGGTATGCACAGACTATTGGCTCCCCACTATAGTCCGGCTTATACTCCCACAGTGAAGCAGACCTCCACATCCCCATGCTCAGGCACATTATGGCATAGGGCAAGGGAAAGTGCAGGATCACACCCCATTGAAATGAATGGGGGTATTTTTTATTTTTTTTAACCTTATGTTTATCCACCAACTAGCACCGTCCTTCCACTCATTCAGAACTCCTCAATTCACCATTCCAATGTCCCATGGTGCCCGCAGGAGTCTACTCCTAGAGTGTCTGTCCGCTCAGAGACACCCTCAGGTAGGCCGGTATACCCCCCGGATAGGGCGTGGGAAGGTAACCCCAAGCCTTCCTCCCACTAACGGCAGAGCGAGCGGAACACAGCGGAGTCTGCCCCCAGTGAGCACTGGTGACATGGTCTGTCTGTGGAGGAGTTGTCAGCTGGGAGTTACAGGCTCCATTTTCTCCTGTTCTGGCCCCTATCCCCTGCAGTTACTGGCACACTAGGAGAGCCAATGAGGAAGCACACATAAACGCTGTTCCTCCCTGGGCTCTTGGCCAGCACTGCCCCTCCCATTGTGCATCCTGATCTGCATCGCCATTCCTGGGTTCACCCAGGATGTGGTGATATAGAGGTGGGATGGACCTGTAACCCTCCCCAGAGAGGGAGAGCCACCTCTGGGTGCTTGATTCCTCTCTTCCCCTGCCAAACCCCGACAGCCCGGACTTGATCCCAAATCCAGGTCACCAGCATGGTGTGAGGTGTGGCTTCGAGTGCCTCAACCCTCAGCACCACCGGGATGGCAAGGGTATTTTTTTATTGCTATTTTATACATTATTGATGGAGAGTTGGAGATTAATTAAGGCCACTGCTTGACAAACAAGGCCCTTGTTAGTAGAACAGTGACCTTCCTTATTCTCCAACTCACCTTCATAATGTATAAAATAGTAATTAAACATAAATCCATTTATTTCAAAGGGATACTCCCCAGCACTCTGACCCATGGACATCATCTCTTAAAGACTCTGGCTTCGGGCTCCCTAGTACTCGGGTAAGAGACTCCTGATTTATATTTATACTTGGGGGGTTGTCTGTAGCAGCAAGGCAGCACCTGCTGCATTGTGTGAGTATTGGGGGGGACTGGCCATTAGGGTGAGTGTGGAGTTATTGCTACTTTTGTGTTTGCCCCTTAAAGTCTGTTTGCGTGGAAGCATTCAAATCTTTGGAGAGAAAATAGTAGGATTACAGGCCTGACAGAAGTAATTGAGTAGTTTTGTGGGTAAGTATGTGTACTGGGCATGGGAAGAACCACAAGTGTTTCCATTGGTATGTGTGCTACAGTTCAGCTGTGCAGCTGAGATAATGGGAACAAGAAAACTAAAAAGTATATCAGTGGCTGTAAGCAAGCTGCTTGTGTGCAGATGTATGCAGATCTGTACTGAAGTACAAGACAGCCATATGTATGCAGGCAATATAGCTTAGTGGTTAAAGGCACTGAACTGCAAATGAGGAGATCTGAAGACCTGGGTTTGAATCTCATCAACCCCCTCTTGTACTCTGGGTGATTCTAAGCAAGTCACTTTACTTTTATGTGTGCAATTATCAGTGACCACTTGCTTTTTGTACGCATGCCACATGCATGCAGTCTGTTCTAATTTAACATAAAAAGCATGCTTTCCACACTTGCTTGCTGCAGACATGACACATGCTTGCAATCAGTTCCAATTGAACATTAAAATCATGCTTGTAGCATGCATATCACATGGGTTGTTTTATGTGTGTAGCATGACATTTCATATAATCATTTCTGTAAGGGAAGGGAGGTTTTAGGAGCAATACTGTAGACTATGTCAGCATAGTCAAAGATTGGAAGGATCATTTTTAGTAACATTTCTCAGCAGGCAGGGAGCGGTATACACACTTTCTTTGTTCTTGTATAAAGCACCAAGCTTAGGGTGAAGCTTATGGTGAATTACAGCAATGTACACAGAGAAATCAAGATGCCAGTCAAGGCAAATCCCAAGGTATTTAAAGGAGGAGGCATCAGCAAGTAAAGCACCATCAAGGGTATTAAATAGGGGAGGAGAAGAAAGTTTAGCAAGCCTCTGGCCAGTACCAAAAGCCATAGAGACTTTTTTTGGCATTAAGAAACAGTTGGTTAACCTTGAACCACTGCTGCATGTTGTCAAAATCCAACTGAAGTCAGGAGGTAAGGTCATGGGCAGAGGATCCAGAAGCAAAAAGAACTGTGTCATCAGTGTAAATATGAATGGACAAAAAGGAACGGATAGAAGGTATGTCATTTAGGAATATTGAAAAGAGAATAGGACCCAGAACAGGTCCCAGATCCTTGAAGGATGCCTGAGCTAATAGGAAGGAAAGGTGAATGGATTTACCAATCCTGAGAACCTGAGACCAGCCATTAAGATAGGAACAAAACCAAATGACTGAAGAAGCAGATATGCCTGCAGATTTTAGTTTGTCCAGCAGGAGGGGATGCACCACAGTGTCAAAAGCTTTGTCAAGATGAACAAAAATGGCAGAAGTCATCAGACCTTTATCCATACCTGTAAGTATGGAATCAATTAGCCAAACGAGGGAGGGGGGAGTTAGAGATGGAGTCACAGTTCCTAAAGCTAGACTGGAAGGGGTTGAAAAGAAGGAATTGTCAAGAAGGGAAGTAAGCTGAGCTAGAATGATGCATTCCTGTAACTTAGCCAAAGTAGGAAAGAGAGAAATTGAATGGAAGTTACCAGGAGAAGTGGGATTACCATCATTGTGTATGAGTATGACAGTAGCCTGTTTCCAGATGTCAGGAACAGTAGAAGAGGAGAAGGAGAGATTTAGAAGTATGAATATGTGAAAAGCAATGGCAGGTGCAGAGTGAAGGAGAAGCTTAGGATCAAGACCATCAGGACTACCTCCCTTTAGAGGATTTATGGAAAGTACTGTAGGGCCTTTAGGGTAACTGCAAGAGTGATAGGAGAGAAGGAGAACAAAGGAAGAGAAGGTGGGAAAAGGGAAAGAGAGTGGGTGGAGGAGAAAGAGATATGAGAAAGGGCACAGATAGTAAAGTAAGAATTGAAAGAGTAAGCAATAACAGAAGGGTCAGAAATAAGGGACTAACCAATCTTTAAAGTGGGAGGGGGAGACTGGGCCTGAGAGGAAAAAGGGGAATTGATAACCTTCAAAAAACTGGAGGGGTTATTTATGTTGTTTTGGAGCGTGGAACCAAAATACTCAGACTTTGCAAGTCTGACAGCTTTGGTACAGGCATTACGAATGCTTCTGTTGAACTCCATCAACCTCTTCTGATAGGGTTTATCCTGAAGACCCTGTATCATCTTTGCTACTCTTCATTGCACCCCCAGCAGTAAACTGATGTTCCTTTTCAGGTGAGGGCACCATAACTGCACACCGTACTATAACTGCAGTCTCACTAGCGATCTGTACATTGGTAGTAGGAACTCCCTTTGCCTGGAGGTGAATCCTCTTGCTCTGCACCCTAGCATTCTGGTGGCTTTGGCTGCTGCTTTACTGTACTGGGCAGAGTGATTCAGTTCCTTAGTGATGACCACCCCTAGATCCCTCTTCTCCTCAATTCTAGTCACCTGAACCCCCTGAACCAGTATTCTGTCCATGGGTTCTTTGCTCCCAGGTGCATAACCTTACAATTTTTCTCATTAAAGGCCAGCTGCCAGATTCCTGACCATTTTTCAAGCCTAGCCAGGTCCTCCCTGAGTTCCTTTCTCCCTTCCTCATTGTCCACTCTCTCACAGAGCTTGGTGTCATCTGCAAAAAGGCAGATTTTACCTTTTATCCCAACCACTAAGTGGTTAATAAAGATATTAAACAACACTTTGCTAAGCATTGAGACCTGCAGAACCCCACTGGTTACAGGTCTAGACTTCAAGAGTTCTCCCCCAAATACCACTCTCTGACTTCCTCCTTGACACCAGTCCCTGACCCACCCTATCAACTTTGCCCTCACTACAATACAGTCCTGCTTATTGAGCAGCCTTTTATGTGGTACAGAGTCTAACACTTTGCTGAAATCCAGGTACAGGACATCAACCACATGGCCTCTGTTCACAGTTTTGGTGACCAAGTCAAAAAAGTTTATCAGGTTTGTCTGAGAGGATCTTTCTGAGACAAACCCATGTTGTCCATCATTCTGAAGGCCATTTACATCCAGAAAGTCCACCAGCCTCTCCTTTAGCAGGGACTTCATCAGCTTACATATGATGAGGCTGACTGGTCTATAGTTACTAGGTTCATCTCTGAGTCCACTCTTATGAAGAGGCACCACATGTGGCATTCTCCAGACCCATGGCATGCACCCTGTCTCAAGCAAGGCATTAAAGCGGTCTGTCAAGGGCAAGCCAGTAAATCCACTAGCTCCTTCAGGATTATAGGGTGGGCTCTGAGGCCCTTTAAAACCCTGTCCAAGTGGATAGCCCCATCTGATCCCCCCCCCTTTCTACACACCGATTTTTCCCTGCAGCACTAGTCCATCCTTTCTCTCATGAAGACTGAGCTGAAGTATTCATTTTGCACTTCTGCTTGCTCCACACTACTCTCTGTCCATCCTCCCTCACTTCAGTCTAACTATGCCATGCTTCCTATTCTTTTTTTCCCTTACATACATAAAAGTACTTTTCCCCTACCTGTATCCCCTCAGTCAGTTGTAATTCTTTCTTTGCTTTTGCCATCCTGTTGATCTCTCAAGTAAGCCTCCCTGCCAGCATCTTTCAGGGTGCTTTTATATTTGCTAAAGGCTGCTCTCTTTTCCTTCGCTGTAGCTGCCACCTCTCTGCTGAACCAGCTATCCTTTTTGAGCTTCATTTTCTTGATTTGGACTTTGGCACACAGTCTAATAAGCATACTTAGCAGAACACTAGGTGTGCTGTACCATAACTGGAACAACCTCTGTACCATAATTAGAATAATCTCACTAGGGGATGCTAGATGCCTTATTGTTGCCAGCTCCATTCTGTCACTTACATAATATGGCTTCACTGTCTACACAGCTGTCTGTGACTCAGTGCTCAGCAGAGTAAAGGAGATCTGTAATAAGACGTGCCAGTTTGCAGTTGGTGCACATAACAGCATTTTAAAAATGTTTTTTATTTAAGCAATCAAATGAATACTTTTGAACAGACATGCTCATTTTCAAAGGTTCCTCATCATAAACTAAATCTCTACAGTAAGTCTTTGGTACATAAAAAAGGAAGAATATAATAGGTAACAAATCAACCAGGAGTGGCAACAAGTGTAGGCATTGTCAGCAACCAGTATTAGACAATGGAGCAAGGCATTGCACAGGTTAGTAATCTGCAGCCCTTTGTGGCATTGTCAGGCATTTGGGATTGAAAGACAGTAGGAACATAGTATCATTGTGTGGAGTGCAGCATGGTTCAAGCTACAGACCTTCCAACCTGCTTCGGTGGAATAAGTTAAATAGGTACTGTAAATTAGTGTGGGGTGGGGGAGATGCTTGGCCGTCAGGTGAGATGGGGGATGAGTTGCTGAGGCAGCTACATGGGTGTCAGCTGAGAGAGCCTTCAGAAGCTCCCTTTAAAGTGACCAATCTTGGATGGCCCAGGAGTGCCCAGGAGGGCTCCAGGAGTGGCACAGCAAATTCATGTAACCGTTAGAGCTCTGTCCCAAAATGAATGCTTGGCCAGACTTGTTTAGCAGTAAAGAACTGACTGGTGCCATGGTCAAGCTCCTGGTAGTGCAAGGACTTTGTACGGGGACTAGGAGTGTTTGAACCCCAGGGGAGGTGAGGCCCAACAGTATTTTTTGCTCCCAGTATGCAGGTCTGATATTTTATTCTATTGTATAGGGGGAACCAAATTGTGAGAGCATAAAGAATGCATGAGTGGGTGGTTCTGTCAGCAAGTGACAAAGCAACAGACTTTATCCAGTACCAGCTTGACCCTGCTTAGTACTCTACCTGTGGCAGCCCCATAGACCGTGATGTTGTAGTTGATCAAAAGGAGGATGGAGCTGGTGACTAGCACTCTTTTGGCCATGGTGGTAAGTTATACCTAAGTCTGTAAATGTTGTATACCAATTGATCAACATTTGTAGTGAAGGTGAGGGACACTGGTCAGTTGTGACACCTAGGTATTTTAAAAGCCTCAACCTAATCAAGGGCAACGCCATTTGAGTTGAGGATGTTGAGAGGGGCAATCTTGCTTCTCTTCAGCATGCTGGAGCAGAGGATAGCCTTCATCATTTTGTAATTTGGACTAATTTATTTTACAGGAACTATTCTTCAAGTGAGGCAAATCTGAGAAATAAGAGTACAGTATACTCATAGTTGCACTCTTTATGCACTCACTAACTGGCTACCATTACCCTGAAATATAAAGCTCCAGACTTCTTTGCTAGCCAGAAAGGTGCTCCTTTGCCTAGCACCCCACACTTTAACAAATTGCTGCTGTACCATGTCCAACAAGTGTAACACCAGGAATATGGAAAGGAATGCTCTTATGCTTCCTTTCCAGTGTATTCAGCAAGGTAAGCAGTCATTTGCCATCAGGGCCACTAACTGGCTAAGAGAACTGCCTGATACTCTGCTGAATCTCCCCAAGATGAATCAATTTAAGAGTTCTTTATGGTCTGCCCTTGCATTACATAACAATTGTAACCATTAAACTGTTTTATTTACTTTCTCTCTGTATATATCCTGTGACTTTTTATACAGAAACTGTATGCTTTTTTTTTCAAAACTTTATGTAACTGATCTATCTAAAGTTCTTTGAGTCTGCCTTGACTGTATTTCCTCTGGTACTGCTTATCATTCTTGTAATGTTTTTGTGCCTATGTATTTGATGTGCACACTTCGTAAATGAATACCTGTTCTCCAAAGCTTTCAATAAATAAGAGTACAGTAAATGCACTTCTTCCTGGTTTAGTGGCATTTGGGCACATCTCATGTCAAGCTACCACTTGACGGATGCATTTATTCCTCTTGAATGCACTTCCTATCATTGCTTATTTCTATAATGTAAATTCCCATAGATATATTTACAGTGTTGGATGTGGGAACATGTACTGTACAATAGGACTGTGATTCCATCATGGGATTCTTTTTTTCTATTCCTTGTGTATTTAAGCCTCTGTCTCCACCAGCTCCCTTCTGCTTCCTGACTGGCCACATCCACCATCCTATGGACTTACCTGGCATCCACAGATCCCCCACACAAATTGCCCCCTGTAGCAGAGTCAGAGGAGGAAGGTCATCTTCCCCACCCTTGGTGAACTTATCTAGACATGCTGGAAGCCAGGGTCAAGTCAGTGGTGTTGGGCATGTGATGGGCAGGAGCTTCATTCTGCCAGTGGAGTGCCTGCTTTTTCATTTGCTCCCCTGACCCTGCATGTGTCCCAATGCTGGGCCATGCACATCAGACCTCACACACCCCAGCATTCCCTGTGGAAGGGGCAAGATTCCTTGCCTACTGCAGGGGTCATTAGAGGGGTCAGACTGACACTATCCCTCCTCAGCTGAGAACACTGTTGGGCAGCAGTGCCTCCCAGCCCTCAGGGTCACCCAACTAACGTCTTGTGGTTGCTTCCAATCCTGGGTCAACAGCATGGAAGTTTGTAGCACTACTCACTGGACTATTGGGCAGCCCCTATCATGGGATTATTTTGACAATATAAACCAGGAGAGCTATGCTGGAGTTGTTTGATGGCATAAAAATTGCAAGATCTCATCACAGTCCTGTTAGCTTTTTTCCACCCAGCAACTAGTTTTTATATTGCATGATGTAACTTTTTAAAAGGAAAATTAAAATTAATAAATAATTATTAATATTGTAGACTAAATGGTGAGGGGAAAAATAAGCAATGTTTAAGTTTGAACTATATCCCAATTAAACTTTCTGCAATACAGTACATTTAAATACATACATTTAGAATTTACAGTATGTAATTCAGTGGAATGCAGATACTCTGTGAATCACCCTGGTATGTGATTCTAATTGACTTTAATGACCAGCATAACGGAAGGCTGCTCACATACCCAATAGGTTACTGATAGCTGCAAGCATGCAGAAGAGTACTGTATTTAGGCAGAATTCTATTTTGCAGCATGTTCCATGCTACACAATACTGTATACTACAGCTGTGTAAAATGTGAAATGCCACTAGCAAAGTTCAAATGGAATGCAAGTTCTACTTGCAAAATGCTTTTTGGAATTTCTTCATGAATTTCACAGAATCACTAAAGTGTTTTAATTTAAATTATGAAATACGTAGAAAGAATGCTGTAACTGAACTAAATGGTGATCTGAACTGCTATCTAGGTGTAAATCTCAGGTGATTGAAAGGACTTGATAGCTGTGAGGTTTAAATTACTTGTAGAAATATCTAGTAAGTAGGGGGAGTGGCTTAGCTAGAAGGAAGCTACATTTAAAGACTGCCTTAGAAAGATTCTGCTAGTAGCTTGGCAGAAGACACCAGGAGAAAGGACTGCTCTGTGACTGGACTTCTCTACTGGGACTAAAGAAGTAGAACTCTTGTACTTGGACCTTTAATTTAGGGTAAAAAAAAAAACTACATTTAAAGACTGCCTTAGAAAGATTCTGCTAGTAGCCTGGCAGAAGACACCAGGAGAAAGAACTGCTGTGTGACTGGACTTCACTACTGGGACTATATTGCCCTCCTTCCCTCCCCTCCACCCTCCGACCCAAAGCTAGTTCTAGTTTTATAGGCACAGGATTTGACTGACAACAGGAACTTCCTGTTTGGGAGCAGGAAGTGAGTGACCACAGAGCCACCAAAGACCCACCATCCCAGAAGGGCAAGAGTAGCTCTTCAGCCCCCTCTAGCTGCTGGAGGTCTGCCTCTGAGCAAGTAAGGGGCCTACTGAGAAATATAGGATACTCTTGTCTCAGAACAGGACAATCAGGAGCTAAAAGGGCACACATGCAGAAAGTAAGGAGAGAGAGAAAAAAAACAGAGGAAAGAGTAAGGATTGCAAACAGTTAAGGGGCCAGAAATAAGACATGATGGGAGTGGTGCAGTGCAGTGACTGTGGAGCAGCAGTCTTCTGGGAGACGTTCTGGAGGATGTGGTGTTGTCCCATCTGCAGGCACCTCTCTGGGCTGGGGAGGAGGTTGCTAATCTCCAGGCTGAGTTGGCCAGGATTTGTGGGACCTCCTCTTCCATCCAGGGACCACCAGTGCCACTGCTGTTGCCTCAAAGGTTGCCAAGAAAGAGGCGGTTGGACCACAGTGGGCTCAGGAGGGTGAGGGTGGTGGAGGCGCATCCTCCAGTTGTACCTCTCCACAATTCCCTATGCCATTCTGGCAAAGTGTGGTTTCTCTATGGAGGCACCCGCAGTGGAGACCAAGGAGGATGCTGGGAACCTCCACAAAGGAGACCCACAGGAGGGTGGCAGGGGACCCCACAAGGGAAGGAAACAACTCCTGGTGGGGGACTCCATTGTTAGGAAGGTAGAATTGGGGGAGGAAGGGGAGAGGGAGGTAAGGTGCCTGCCCGGTGCCATGGCTTGGAGGGACAAGGAGCGAATCCTCAGGATTGCTGGAGCAGCTGCACAGGGGAGGGAGATGGATGTCATTGTCCACCTAGGAACAAATGACCTGGCTAAGAAAGGGCTTAGAGAAGTGCAGGAAGAGTTTGTGGAATTGGGGAGGGGCCTTAGATAAGTAGCACACAGTAACCTTCTCGGAGGTGCTGCCCATCTATGGCGTAGGAGAGGCAAGGGTGTTCCACACCATGGGATTCAATCAGTGGTTGAAAAACTGGTGTGGAGCTCAGGGATTTGGCTTCATTGGGGACTGGGGGTTCACCTGGAGTGATGCAAGCCTATCCTGGCATGATGGGCTGCATGTGTCCAGGAGGGGAGCCAGGATCCTAGGTGATAGGTTTACATGCTTCATTGGCAAGCATTTAAACTAGCCAAGGAGGGGGGCACTGGAAAGGAGCAGGGAAATCCTAGCCCTCCCCAAAAAAATCACGGTAGTAAGTGCCGTAAACACAAACATAGAGGTGTCGATAGGGAGAAGGGCAGGGGTAAATAGAGAAAGTGACAAAGGCAAGAAGGACAGGGATGGGGCAAAAAGTAGTAAGGCCAACAGGAAATGGAGGGTAATGAGTACCAATGCCCGTGGTCTGGGCAACAAGCTCCCTGAGCTGGTGGCCTTGATGGAAGAGGGATGCCTGGATATCGTAGCAGTCACAGAGACATGGTACACAGAGAACCATGACTGGGATGTTAACGTACCAGGGTACATAACCTACAGGAGAGACAGGCAGGGGAGAAGAGGGGGAGGAGTAGCTCTCTATGTAAAGGAAGGGATAAAAGCAACTGAACAAAAGAGTAAACAGGGAGGAGAGGAGGCACTGTGGGTCACCTTGGAGACTGGAAAGGGCACCGCAATCCGAACAGGGGTTGTGTACAGACCACCATGTCAGGGGAAGGGAATGGACAAGGATATAATACAAGGCATTCTTAGAATGGCAGAAAAAGGGGAGATACTGTTGATGGGAGACCTGAATATGCCAGATGTTAACTGGAGCACATTTACTGCAGCCACATCCAAGAGCAGGGCCATTCTTGATGCCCTACAGGTGGCAGGCCTCAGACAGCTAGTTTCAGAACCCACTCGTGATGGAGCAATCTTAGACCTCGTACTCTCAAACGGGCGCAGTGAGAGGATCTCAGATCTAAAAGTGGATTGCCATCTGGGAACAAGTGACCATCAAACAGTGTGGTTCACGTTAAACTCAGCAACAGAGTCAAGCCATACAAAAGTAAAGGTACTGGACTTTAGGAAGGCTGACTTTGGCAAGATGGGAGAGTGCCTCAGAAAAGCACTAGCAAACAGGCTAGAAGGAGGTGTGAAGCAACAATGGGGAATCATCAAAACTGCCATCACAGAGGCAACAAGCCTTTGTGTGAAGCAAATAAACAAATCAAAATGAAAGAAAAAGCCACTATGGTTCTTAAAAGAGGTGGCTATGAAAGTCAGAAAGAAAAAGATAGCATTCCGGAAGTATAAGGAAACACAGAAGGAGCAAGACAGAAAGCTGTACCAAGTTAAGACAGAAGGAAGCATGGAGGGAAGTCAGAATAGCAAAGGCCCAAACTGAGGAAAAGATAGCCAACTCAGTTAAGAAGGGGGATAAAACCTTTTATAGGTACATCAGCGAGCGTAGAAAGACAAAGGGAGGGATAGTGAGGCTGAATAGAATGAACAGTGGGTGGGCAGAGGGGGACAGTGAAAAAGCAGGAATACTGAAGGAATATTTCTGCTCAGTATTCACAAAAGAGGAGAGAGAAGTGCCTAATCCAATTAACAGAAGCACTCTTGATAGGGGGGTCGATCCCAGTCCTTTCACAGAAGAAAGGGTTCTGCAAGAACTCCTAAAACTGAAGGTGGACAAAGCAATGGGGCCTGATGGAATTTACGCCAGAATTCTAAAAGATTTAAGGGGGGAACTAGTGAAACCACTGGCTACTCTTTTTAATAAATCATGGGAGGATGGTGTGGACTGGAGGTAGGCGGATGTGATTCCCCTTCACAAAAGTGGGACCAAGACAGAGGCAGGAAACTACAGACCTGTCAGTCTGACCTCTGTTGTAGGGAAAGTGATGGAGTCACTTCTGAAGGAAAGAATGGTTGAGTACCTAGAGGCCAGTGGGGCAGAGGACCCAAGGCAGCATGGGTTCACAGCAGGAAGGTCAGGTCAGATGAATCTAATAGATTTCTTTGATGGGGTGACCAAAGTAGTAGACCAGGGAGGGTCTGTGGACATGGCCTACCTAGACTTTAGCAAGGCATTTGACACAGTCCCACACAAAAGATTAATAGTCAAATTAACCAGCCTGGGAGTGGGTCCCAGGGTGGTAGCCTAGGTAAAACATTGGCTGGACAACAGGACACAGAAGGTAATTGTAAATGGAGTCCACTCTGAAGAAAGAGGGGTTACTAGTGGGGTACCGCAGGGTTCAGTATTGGGTCCAGTCCTTTTTAATGTCTTCATAAGTGACATTGCAGAGGGACTGGAAGGAAAAGTATGCCTCTTTGCAGATGACACAAAGATCTGCAACAGGGTTGATACACAAGGAGGCGTGGAAAGGATGAGAAGGGACTTGGCAAGGTTGGAGGAATGGTCAGAAGTATGGCAGCTAGGATTCAATGCAAAGAAGTGCAAAATAATGCACCTGGGAAACAAGAACCCAGGGGAAGAATACACAATGGGGGGAGTAGTAACAACAACAAAAAAGGAAAGGGACTGGGGGGTAATCTTATCAGATGACCTTAAGGTTAGCAAGCAATGTGAGAAGGCAGTAGGGAGGGCTGGGGTATACTGGGATGCATAGGGAGAGGTATCAGCAGCAGAAAACAGGAAGTTGTTATCCCTCTGTACAGACAGTTGGTGAAACCCCATCTGGAGTACTGCATCCAGTTCTGGAGACCCCATCTTTGCAAGGACATTGACAGGATAGCGGCAGTCCAGAGGAGGGCAACCATAATGGTGCAGGGTCTGCAAGAGAAGCCGTATGAGGAGAGACTAAAGGAGCTTAATATGTATACCCTTGAAGAAAGAAGGGAGGGGACATGATAGAAACTTTTAAGTACCTCAGTGGAATCAACAAAGTCCAAGAGGGTAGCATCTTTCAGAAAAGAGACGGGCAAAAACAAGGGACACAATTTAAAGATGGGGGACGGTTCAGGGGCAATGTGAGGAAGTATTATTTCACAGAGAGGGTAGTGGATGCATGGAACGGCCTTCCTGAGGAGGTTGTGGGGTCTAAAACTGTGGGAGAATTCAAGAATGCATGGGACAGACATAAGGCAATTCTTTAGGGGGTAGGAAGAAATAGGCTGTTGGTTAACTAGGATCTGCGGCCTATCCTGTAGGTAGGGAAATGGGCAGATTAGATGGGCCAAGCCATCCTTATCTGCTGTCAAAGTCTATGTTTCTATGTTTCTATGTTAATGATTGGCCAAGAGGTACTTTCAGTCAGGCCATTATCTCAGCACAACAGTCCGGCTGAAATCAGCCAGGCCATTATCTCAGCACAACAGTCCGGCTGAAAGTATCTTAACAAACATATGTTTGAAAAACACAGAATTTACCATAAAAGATCCATTTCTTAATTGCAATAAAGCACTCCATGATGTGTGTTATTGTAGGCTAATTACCCTTCTGGCGCAGTGGAATCACTTGTCTTTGCTTCGTGCTTCAACCCACCCAAGGCAGACCATTACCCCACCATAACACACCCCCTGGAGTGCCTGTTTGTTTAAATATGGATTAGTGTTCTGTGGTTTAAATAAAATGTGGATAGTGTTCCAACGTTTGCAGAAAACTAAACCATTGTTTACATAAAGCATTAAACACAAACCCACAGTTTATGTAAACTGCAGTTTACTAATCCGTAGTTTAAAAAAAAAGAGCCATAAACTGCTTTTTTAATTTTGAAATTTTACTTCTGACAGAATTCTGTGGAATTTGACAGAATGTCAGAAATTTTTAGAAATTCTGTCAGAAGTAGAATTTTGAAAATTTGGCACAGCTTTTCTACTTCTGCAAAAAGCCATTAGTAGTAACAACCCCGGCACCAACCTACAGGACACTAGGCTACTTTGTCTGACGTTGGATGGTATTCTGGTCCCCCGTACTGAGCTGCTCAACTGCTCTCTGTGCCTGAGGCAGTTCCCCAGCACATGGAAAACCACCATCATCACTCCCATCCTAAAGAGTGGTGATCAAGCAACCCCGGTTAAAAATCGACCTATCTCCATCCTCCCCCCCCAGTCTCTAAGGCCCTTGAAAAAGTAGTTGCCAACCTGCTTGCTGAATACCTGGCCATGCACAATATCCTGTGCCCTGAACAGCATGGCTTTCATGTAGGTCACAGCACCACAACTGCACTACTTGAATTCTCCAACTTCCTGCATTCTGCTCTTGATGCCGGAAGTCCTGCAGGTGCCATGTTCATTGACGTCTCCAAGGCCTTTGACATGGTTTGCCATCCTCTCCTGCTTGACTCCCTCAGATGCCTTGGTTCCTCCCCTGGCCCTCTTGCATTGTTCACCAGCTACCTCTCTGCCAGAACTCAGAGTGTAAAAATCAATAGCACCCTATCTGACACATGACCTGTCCTCTCTGGGGTTCCCCAGGGCTCCATTTTAGGCCCTCTCCTCTTCAGTCTCTACCTCAACTCCCTCACCTTGGCCTGCCCAAGTAAGATCCTCCTCTACGCAGATGATGCTGTGCTCTTTACCACTGACCCCAACCCCAACACACTCCAGGTCACCCTCCAACAAACTTTTGATAGAGCTGAGCATTAGTTCACATCACGAAGGCTAATCCTGAACCTAAAAAAGACCAAAGCTATGCTCTTCTCGCATCGCCAAAGCAAAGCCACTGGTGCCCCTCTCATGATACTGCCTAGCACACTAAACCCCATTGAGCAGGTTTCCTCCTACAAGTATCTGGGCATTACCTTTGATTCAGCACTGTCCTTCCATTCCCATATCAATGCCCTTTCTGCTGTCACTAATGTCAGGATTGGACTGTTATACTGCCATAGGGACTGCCTACTACAAGAGGCCCTTAGATTGGCAAACACCTCCTCTGTCCTGTCACTAATCAACTATGGGCTGCCCATCTATGCTGCAGCTGACAACACTGCACTTGCAAGAATCTAGATCTTTTTAAACAAGACCTGCAGGCGAATGCTGGGAGCCCTTAGGCACACCCATACGTACCTGCTATACTCTACCACCAACTTGCTCAGCCCTGAAGAAAACTCCGCTCCAAACCTGCCTCTTCTTGTAAAAAGATCCTGCTACAGCTCTCTCTGTCGCCACCTCCCTGCAGCATGCCTCCCCCTCAGTCTCCACCTGCAGCATTGTCGAAACCTCCCTTATTGTCCCTAGGGTAAGGACCTCTATGGCCCAGAGATCCTTTTGCTGTTGGGCTCCCTCCTGGTTTAATTCCCTCACAGCCAATATAGCTGACTCCACTAAGCTTGGTCCTTTCAAGCTCTCCCTCAGAAGCCATCTGACAAGCACTCGCTGCTGCAACTGCACATAATCCCCCACCAGCCTCTTACCTTCACCCTTAGACTGGGTCTGTCCTGTCTACTTTTGCTGTATATACCTGGGATCTCAGGCAAGATCTGCTGACTAATGTAATAAAACATCTCTGATAGCTACCTGACATGGTACTCGTGTACCTATATTATGACTACTGTGATCTACCTATTACCATATATGTACCACTAGTGAATGCCTGTAACACTGGTTGCTTTTTTATTCTAAGCGTTATGTACTGTACTGTTTTGTTTGCTGTGATGTATTGCTCTCTTGATGAGGTGCCTTTGTAAATGAGTCTTTGACTCAAAGGTCTGTAAACCAATGATCTAATAAATAAATAAACATACAGAATGATATATAAGGAATGATGCACAGCAAGGCTGTATTTCCATTGAGGGTTGGGTTGACATAATCTGGAGCTTAAGAGCGAAGCTTGAGGATCCATGATGTCATCTTTATCATAAAGTGAAAACATAGGCTGTAGTTAGAAATGGTTTTCCATATTTTATTTTTATAGCCCTGAATGTGGTTGCCATATGTAACCAGAGACAGCTGTGTTTCACTGCTGTAGTATTCACAGAAGCAGCCTTCCCACAAACAATTTGCTGTTTTGTTCTTATTAAACAATAGAACCCCACCCTTCATTCAACTGGTTATTACCTGCACAGTTTCCAAAGTTGCATTTGTTATCTTGCTTAAACATATATATTACACTCAGTTGCTTGGCATGGCATGCTACAAAACCATGCCAAGACTGCAGTATTTGAACTGGGTGATGAGGGTAGTAAATAATAGACAAGCAGCTGACTATTTTTATTATTTTTACAAATTGGTAACTGGGAGAGGTACACTGTGCCAAGGCTTATTTCCAGGTGCAACCTAGGTGAAAGGGGAAGTGAAGAAGCACAATTACAAAAAAAATACTGCCAGTCAAGTAATGTGTTTACAATGATGATGACATAAAGAGTATAAGTTGAGTGCAGTACAGAAACATATAGCAAAACATATAGCAAAACATTGCATATGGAGGACAAATAAATTCACACACAAATCATCTGTGTGAATTGTGCAAACTCAGAAAGTGCATAGTGCCACAGTGAAGGAGGGCTGAGCTGGTGCTGAAAGGAGAGTCAAAATAGGCTGATAAAGTATAATGACTTTGCTGGAACTATGAAGTTTGGGGAAAGGAGAGGTAATGAGTGGTCAAAAGCCAACTTCGGGGAAACCACCTCGACCACTTATAATAACATTTTTGAATTACTTAGGTAAGACCCATGTCTTGGGGCAAGTTAAAGAATTGCAGCAAGTTCTCTGGGAGGGCCAGCAACTTGGTTATGCACAAGACCTACCTATTTCAGTTCAACAGCGTAGAGCAAAATATCATCCTCTGGTTTCCAAGCTTATTGCCGCAGGTCTCAAGTATAAAGTGCAATATCCATCCTGATTTGCTGTGTGTATTTCTGGCTCCTGGCACATCTTTGATACAGTTCAACAAGCTCTTCCAGCATTACAGTCATTACTACCGTTTCTATTCCCCCCCCCCATTGAAACACCATAATGTCTAGAAATAAGCTTTTCATCGGAGATTCTCGTTTACATGTTCGTTCCTTGTTATGCAGATGCATAGCACTGGCACTTCATGACCACTAGAGTGCAGCAAAGGTCTGTGCTGGATATCTTCATGCTATTTTCCTGTGTGTTTTAGCCACTGTGACATTAAGCCCTTCAGATTCTTATGGTTAAATTTACCAAGACTTTAAGTTATGTTCTTTCTATGACTTTTGATTAATGCTCTGGATGTTAAAATTAATTTTCCTTTGTCGGGGCTCCTGTTATGTCTCTGCTGAAGATTCCTGGAACTGCAGCTTTAATTGACATTTAAAGAAAATACCCACGAATTGATTAAAGTGGGAGATTATAATTCATTTGTTTTTTTCTTTTTCTCCATCTTTTTTTTCTCTGCTAATATAATTAGATTTTGGCTGTGTTTTGTAGTGTGGGGGGGGTAGCGGTTGTTTGCCGCTTACAGGTCGTTATGTACTACAATAGGGGGTGGGGGGTTCCCACAGCTGCTAAAGACTTGGAGTCACTACTGATTATATAGCCTGTGAATTAGTAGGTTATAACAAGATATGGGTAAAATCTGACCAGCCTTATTTTAAAATAGTACCAATCTTATGGCTGTTTTATTGCAAATGTATCTGTCACTCCTTTTGCTGCTCTTATACTGGGCTATTCTGTGATAGCTATTCTACATTTGTCTCCTCACTACTCAGCATTATAATATTGCTGAGTAGTGTGAGCAAAAATGACATAGTCTAAATACTGATCTGTGTTGTTAGTGATAGTTGGTACCTCTGAGCTAACCCTAGCTACTGAGCAAGACTGCTGCAGTTTTCCATTTCTGCCCTACTGACAAACTCTGCCCCTTCCCCACACTTGTTACTCTGTTAATTATTAATTTCTCTGCCCCACTTGTAATGTTGTCTCTCTAAACACCTTACTTTCTTCTCTGCCTTTCCTACAATTCCTTCCTTCCCTTACACCCCCTGCTGCTTCTGTCCTCCTCAGACGTCCCTGGTGCCAAGCACTGCCCCCCATTAGCTGCTCTTCTAGCTCTAAATAATTGCCCTGCATTTACCACCTCTTTACCTCATGCTTTGTCCTTCCCTACTGCCTGCCCCCCACTGAGCTTGCTATTGTACTCTAGCTGTATTTAATCCTCTGTGTTTCCCTCCTTGTTCCACAGACAGCCCATCTGCGGGCTTCCCAAGCTGCTCCTGTGGCCCTGGCTCTCTCCGAGCAGGCCACAGCTAACAGACAACCCGACTGGCCCCAGACAGATTCAGATACGCACCGGACCTCCGAAACTCGTAGTTTTGAATGCCACTGTTTTGACTGGATGCTCAGTGGAGGAACCAGGCACTGATTGGCAGCTTTACTCCCTGGATGATTTTCCAATGCCTGGCACTTCCTGATCTCAGGGAAATCTCTTTCTGTGCTGTGTTCTGGACTGAATTTTTTCTCTTATCCCCCCTTCCCCTCCTCCTCACAATATTAAATAGACCCTTACTCCACCCCTTCCTCAGCCTAGCAGCTGATTGGTCACTCCACTGCAGCACATTTTCACGCTATTGGCCTCCCTGTCTTCAGTACCTGACTTGACCCACTTTCTCACCGCCCCTTTTTAAAGCAGTCCCACCCACAGGATGACACATTTGCTCTCAACCTTTTCTCCAGCCACTCCATCTAACTCCTCTCAATTACTGCTCTACCTGCCCTATTGTTAGGGACCTCACCCTAATTCGACTATATACCCTTTCAACTATAAACCAGCTAACAGTTAAGCAGGCCAGCAACACCAAACAAACTACTATGGGGTGCAACCACCTACTACTATTCCTCACTACCTCTTTTGGCATTGCTGGTACTATACACGTCCTATTGTTTTGTTGTTGGAATAGATAGAGTGTTTTTGCTTTTTTTCTTTTTTTCCTCCCCCTCCAGCAAACGAGGCAGTGGCCCTCCCCTAGTGAAAAACTCATCTAAAAACTGCTGCTGAAATCTATCCTTAACCCAGGGACTGCTCTGCAACTGACAACCTAAGCTGTCAGTGAGTGCCGACCCCCTGATAGAGCTAAGGACAGCTAGACTTAGAGCACCCTATTCCAACTGATCCATATAGAGATCATTCAACCATGCCTTACAAAGCACATGCTTCTCCCCCTGCACCCCGATGTGCTCAAAACCAAAGCGTCCCTCTCCCTAACAGGGGGGCACTTCTTGCCATAATCTACTCACTGACCATCCTCTGGGTGGATAGGCTCATTGACCCATGCCACCTCGAACCAGGGGGCCATCTGCATAATGACCCCCCATGATTTCCACAGCGGTAACCCTATCTCAAGCACGCTTGCGCTCTCAACGGCACACGAGATGGTAAAAAAGGGTATATGCTATGACCTGTTCTACTTTATGAGCAGGATGCGTCGAACGAACCTCGTCACCATACCCAGTACTAAACTACTCAGCTTACCAGTAGCACTTCTACTCCTGGCAGGAGATATTCAACCCAACCCCAGCCCCAATACCACCAATATCTTGGTGGCATCCCCTCAGAACCCTTGCTGGGTGTCTGCCAAGGGTCTGAAGATAGCACATATGAATGTATGTAGCCTCAGACCTAAAATACATGAAGTCCAAGCCTGGCTGGACCTCTACAAGCCTAATGTCCTAGCCATCTCTGAAAACTGGTTAAAAGCCCACATCCTTGATCATGAGATACACGCACTGGGCTATAGCACCTACAGCAAGGACAGGGAATCCAAAAAAGGGTGTGGGGTGCTAATCTATACAAAGACTGACCTCATCGTGTCACCTCTAACCCTGCAGGGAAGTGTGAAGGTATATTGATCCGCATAACCCTAGGACATACCAAGCAACTAACAATAGGTTGTGTCTACCACCCACCAAAGTCTGCCCTCCAATCACTCGAAGCCATCACGAATGCACTGGCCCAAGAGGTAGCTATGGAGCTACTCATTTTGGGCAACTTTAACCTCAACTGGGCCCAGGAACCTGGCCATGCCTCAATGTCTCTGACCCATGAAGCAGGTCTGACGCAGGTCATCTCTGAACCGACCAGACTGAATTACAAAACTGGGAATCACACCACCCTGGACTGGGCTCTGTTGTCAAACCCTGCAAACATCCATAGTGCGGGCACAATGGCAGACTCCTTGAGTGACCATTCCCAGATTTTCTGTATATGGAAGAACAGAGCACCCAAGGTCCAGCCAAGAATCCTTACTGCCTGAGACTACACCAAATTCTCAGAAGTACAATTCAATCACTACCTAAGTAGCCAGGACTGGAGCCCCATAACACTCCTCCCAACTCTGGGTGAGGCCTTGGAATACTTTCAGGACTTACTAAGTACAGCTGCCAACTTCTTCACTCCTATGAAGAGACTGAGGGTGAAAGGCAGCTGTTACAAGTGGATCTCTCCATCCCTCAAAGCTCTAATGACTACTCGGGACAAAGCCTGGAAGAAGTTCAGGATCTCCACCCCCCCGGCAGATCTTGTGGAATACAAAGCCCTAAGAAACAAAACCAAGAGAGCCATTAAACTTGCTAAAAGAGAGTACATAACGCACCTCCAGAAAACTAGGTTAGGCAACCCTAAGCAATGCTGGAATCATGTCAATGACCTGATCAAGGGCAGCAAAAAGACTGAATCCAGCCGCATGGAGATCAACGGTCAGTTCACTACTGACTCTTCTCTAATATAGGCTGCCCTTAACAACCACTTCACAGATCTGGAGGCCTACAAGACCGGCCAATCTTCCCTGGCTTTGGCCCCAAGCTCAGCTGAAGCAACACACTTTGAACGACCCTCTTTCCACCTGAGACTGGCAAAGCGCACTGAGGTCCTAACCCTCCTAAAGACGCTGAAACCTAAAGGATCAGGGGGACCAGATGGGATCAACCCTTGGCTACTCAAGGCTGGAGCCACCTCCTTATCCAGGCCTCTAACCATGCTCCTAACAGATCACTGAGGGAAGGAGCAGTCCCTGACCAGTGGAAACATGCCAATGTAGTCCCTATCCACAAAGGTGGACTCAGGAAAAACTAACCAACTATAGGCCAATCTCCCTTCTCTGCACACTTGCCAAGTTGCAAGAAAGGCTAATCTACAACCAACTCCGGGACTACTTGGAAGCTCATCAGCTCCTTGCTCCCTCTCAACATGGATTCAGACCAAACCACAGTACTGACACTGCCCTCATTAACTTCTTGGACAAAGTGCTCAGGGCAATGGACAAAGGGATACCCACTGATGCAGTCTTTATAGACCTGTCCAAGGCGTTTGACCTTGTCGACTACAATCTTCTGCAACAGAAGCTGCACAATGTGTGCCTAGAACCCCATGCCCTCAAGTGGTTTGGGAGTTATCCATCAGGCCGGACACAGAGGGTCACATGGAAGGGGGCCATGTCAGAGCCACTACCTCTAAAACAGGGAGTACCTCAGAGTTCAATACTAGGCCCCCTCCTTTTCTCTCTATTTACCAATGAATTAAGTACCTACTGTGGAGAGAGCTTGGTTGTACAGTACGCTGACAACACTGTTATCTACCGACCCTTGGCCGATGTGGCCACTCTTGGTCCGCTCCTCCAAAAGGACCTCACATCCCTAGAGACATGGCTGTGTGAGAACAGAATGGTACTTAATGCAGACAAAACCAAGGCAATGCTATTTGGGCCAAGATCACTGGGACTTGACAGGTTCTCATCCCTTCGACTAACCACACTCTCTGGCAAAAGCATTAATGTAGTTCCCTCCCTAAAATACTTAGGCCTAATTCTGGATCAGTCTATCACCTACAAGGACCACGTGGACCAGGTCACCAGGACCGTACATCGCAAATTTTGTACCTTGTACCGACTGAGGGACCAGCTCATCCTTGAGGCCAGGCTCTCCATTGCAACAAGTGTCCTGCTCCCTACCCTGACCTATGCGGCCCCTATTATACTGGGCATGGCAAAGCAAGAGGTATCCAGGATGCAAATCCTGTACAACAAAATAGTTTGGTTCGCTACCCAAGACCACCCGCGACGTCACCTCTGTGACACTCTGGACCAGATCCGGTGGCCCACATTGGCCGCTCGCCTCTAATACCCATTGCTTGTCCAGGCCTACAAGCTACTCAAACTCCCCGCTCCACCAAGCATAGCCAGAACCATAGCCATTAAACACAATCCTAGGAATTTTAGGACATCAGAACTAACACTACTAGAAGTCCCCAGAGTAAGGACTAATGCTGGCAGCAGTTCCTTTTCTTGCCAAGCCCCCAGCCTATGGAACAAGCTCCCCCCGGTCCAGGATGCCTCCTCACTCACGAACTTCTGCACCAGGCTCAAGTCCCATATACTGGCCACAAGTGCATGCCACTGTCATGGCTCTTAACGTATTCCCTTTTTCTGTATCAAACCTTCCCAAAGATGAGCCGACCATGTACCTCCCTCTAGTATCTGGACACCTAGGGACCAATGCTACCTTATGTGTATCACTATGCCAAGTAGTACCAAGGCAAAACTGTGTCATGATGATAACCATGTCTGTAACCACTGTCTGTAACCACCTTATGTTTGAACAACCTATGTAATCAAAAGTTTTTCTCCACTGTATTTTATCTAGTATTGTTATCCCGGGTCGCCCCTGAAAAAGGGACCTTCGGGGCTTAGTGGGCCTACCCGGTCACCAAAATTTAATAAATAAATAAAATAAATAAAAAATAAAACTAAATGTGCATATTTTTGGTTTTCCTTTCTTCTTTTATTGCACACTGCTCGACCAGAATCAATAATTGGTCAAGCATTAAAGCAACCCAAAGTGGGTTTCTTTTGTCATGCTGTGGCAATGAGGTATGGGGGTATAAGGGTGGATGGGGATTGGGATTTCAGAGGGCAATATTGTTAATTTTCTTTAGGTATTATTTTTCTGAGAATACTCTGCCTTATAAAAGAATATTATAGTTTGGGAGAGGGTGGGTTGGGATAATGGTACACACTGTATGTTTCATTAGGCTGTATTATGAGAAAAGGTCAGTCTGTGTTTGCTCAAAATCCTTTATTATTGTAATGTTAAGTAAGATTCTAAGCTGGGTTGTTATGTATGGTTACATATAAAATTTGTTCCTGGAATGTGAAGGGTGCCCAATCTCCAGTGAAGAGAACAAAAATACTCCTGCATTTGTGAAAACTGGAGGTGGATATTGCTCTTCTCCAAGAGGCTCACTTGCCCCCCTCCCAGGTACTTCTATTTCGGAGAAACTGGGTGGGCCAAGTGTTTGGTACAGCCTCCAACTCCTGTAGAGATGGAGTGGCCATCCTTATAGCCCAAAGATTACCTTTCTATCTGTTGGATACACTAGTGGACATTCACCACAGGTTCATCATCATAAAAGTTTTAATTGGCCACTCTGAAGTGGTTCTAGGGTCAGTCTATGAGCCAACTACTGAGGACCCCATGTTTTTACTACTCTCATGGATCTGCTGACCCTCTGGTCTAATTATCCTCTCCTGCTTGGGGGAGATTGGAATTTGGTTTTATGTAATATGTTGGATCATTCTAGACTTTGTGCCCCCTCTCTCTCCTGTGCACAGCTCGCCATCTGGGAAATGATGGATACTTTGGGTTTAGTTGATCCATGGAGGGCTCTTTTTCCTTCTGGGAAGGAATATTCCTTCCGATTCCCCATAATTCATTCTCCAGAACTGATTATTTTCTGCTGGATATTGGCCACCTTTCCTCAGTTTTATCCTGCTCTTATCTTTCCAAGGTTATTTCTGATCACCATCCTACACTACTAAATTGGGGCCTGAGTCCAACTGTAAGTTGAGACAAAGTCTGGAGGTTTAATTACCAACTGTTGAAGTGTGATAATCTTCAAAATTTTCTTACCACTTTTATTAATATAAACTCTCTGTCCATGCCCAAGTTAGACATACTATGGGGGTCTTTAAAATGTACTCTCAGGGGCGAAATTATTCTTCTCGCTCCATTAAGAAAAAACTTACCTCTCAGATCACATCTCATCTCCTTCAGGAGGTATGGCTTATAGAACTGTCACTTTCCCCCTCTTCTCCCCAGGCCACCTTTACTAATCTGGAAATTCTCAGGGATCGTTATAATTCTCTATTAACAGATGAAGCTGAAGACCTTCTTCATAGGTCTAGAATTCGCTACTTTGATCAGGGAGACAAGGCGGCCAAACTTCTTGCTCTTGGATTGAGGGCTCAAACTGCAGATAGGATAATACCATCCATTTATAATACCGCTGGCACACTAGTTACTTCTCCACAAGACATTCTCCTTTCTTTCCAAGAGTATTACTCTAATTTGTACTCCTGGTCCCATGCCCCATTTGATCCCACTGTAGTGGACCATTTTTTGAATTATATACAACTTCCATATTTGGATGAATATCAAATTGCTCTTTTAGCGGCCCCCCCTTTTGGTTTCTGAAATATGTACTGCTATTGAAGCTCTGCCACTAAATAAAACACCTGGTCTGGAGGGATATATAGCAGAATTTTATAAGGCTTTTAAACAGCAACTGGCCCCTGTCCTGTTAAATACTTATAATTATATTTACGAACACGTCATTTTGGATCATTCCCTCACGGAAACCACAGTTGCAGTTCTCCTTAAACCAGGAAAAGATCCTCTCTCGGTCTCTAACTATCATCCTATCTCCTTAATAAATGTTGATTTTAAAATATTGTTGAAGATCTTGGCCACTAGATTAGCAAAAGTATGGCATGGTTTAATAAATCTGGAGCAGGTGGGTTTTGTGGCAGGCCAACATTCCTCAGACCATCTGCGGAAACATTCCCACCTCATCTCTGTGCCCAGGGACTCACAGATACCTGCCGCTCTGGTGTTCCTGGATGCAGAGGAAGCTTTTGATAGTTTTTCCTGGGATTATCTGTTCTATCGTCTCTCTAAATATCATATTCTCCAGCAGTATATTCAATGGGTAAAAGTCTTATATGCTTGGCCCATGGCCCATGTACTATGTAATGGCATGCTTTATTTTGTTATTGCTTTGCAACAGGGTACCAGACAGGGCTGTCCTCTTTCACCTCTATTATTTAACCTTTATTTGGAACCACTCCTTCGCTATGTGAATGCTTCCCATTTAGTCTTGGGTATTATCATTGGATCTCAACAGTATAAGCTTTCAGTTTATGCTGATGATGTAATCCTACATATTTTACATCCCTCAACTTCAGTTAAGGCCGTTCTATCTATTATAGATCAATTTGGTAGATTGTCCAATTACAAACTTAATTTAACTAAAACAGAGGTTATGCCCCTAAATACTAGCACATTTTCCTCTGAAATCTCCAAGCTCAGCTTAAAATGGGTTAAAGATAATCTGAAATATCTGGAGATTTATCTTTCTATTCATAGTTCACATATGAAACATCAAAATCCCAACAAAATTCTTTCCCAAATTAACATTGACCTTAATCGGTGGACAGCACTTCCTCTTACATTGTGAGGGTGTATTAATATAATAAAAATGAATGTTCTCCCCTGGTAATTATACTCCCCACATATGACCAATCTACTCCTTCCCAAATCCTGTTTTTTCCAGGTAAATTGTATAATATCTCATTTCATATGGCACAATAAAAAACCTAGGAGAGCTATTGCTAAACTTCAGCATAGTAAAGCCAATGGAGGACTGCAATTACCAGATTTTTTTCTAAATTATTATTCAATTTCCTGTTCAGTTATTCTACAGTGGATTAAACAGGCTCTACCCGATTCAGCCTTGGCCTATATCCAGCAGTGGCTACAACTTGAAAGATCCTTATGCGCCTCTCATGGAATTAATATTAGTACACTCTTATATGCTCTGCCTAAGAATATTCCCAAAGATTTGCTCCACACGCCTATCAAGACTACTCTTGGGGTTCATGCTATGTTAAGTTCAGCGCTCCATATATCCCTGGCAAAAGATACCTCACAACCAATCTTTAGGAACCCAAATTTTAAGATTGATGGTAAACCCCTTAATTAAAGTTTTTGGCTGTTCAGTCCCCAGCTCAAAGTAGTTGATCTATTCAAGGACTACAAACTGTTAACATTCCAAGAACTGCATGATAAATATAAGGTACCCCATGGTTTCTGCTTTAAATACTTCCAATGATCCCACATGCTCCTCGCCCTTTTTAGAATGCGGCCCTGCAATCAATACTTAACTGGAACCTTGCTACAAGTCATTTCCTCTCCTCCTGTATCCCACTTATTTTCCTACTTTTATCGTCTCCTAAGAGAATCTCTGGAATCACTTAATTGCCAGCCGATATACTCGTGGGATTATATATTGCATACTCCTTTCTCAGAAAAAAGGCTGTGGTCTAATATATGGCAACATCTGTACCAGGATATGAGATGGGATAGGTATCGTTTGCTATGATTTTTCATAATTCATGATTTATATTATACCCCAGCAAAGTTATTCAGAATGGGTCTGCTTCCTTCTAACCTTTGCTCTAGATGTGGTATGCTTCCAGGTACCTTATTACACATATTATGGGAATGTGATAAAATTTCGCCCTTTTGACTGGACATCAAAGCTAATTTAGATCCCTTGTTGGGTCTCTCTGATGCATTTACCCCTGACATTTGTATCTTGGGCAATTATGGAACAATATTACTAGGGAATCAGTGTAAGCATACGGCCCTCATAGCTTTGTGCACTAAGAAAGTAATTATGCGTCATTGGCTTGACCAAATTATACCTTCTAGAGCTGAATGGTTAAAAGAAATTCTCTTCACTCTCCAGGCTGAAAAGCTTATAGCCCAGATGTCTGATAGACCTCTATATTACAATACAGTGTGGGACCATCTTCGTACTTTGCTAACAACTTAACTACTTTTGTGCATGACATCGTTTTGTTATAGCTTGGTTTTCATAATTGGATATTGGACTCTCCTTATGAACCTAGGTAATGGTGTGTATCGGGGGGATGGTGGCTGGGGGTTTGGGAAGGGTGGGGGGAGTGGATGGAAGGTAGAAGGTAGAGGCTGTTTATCTACTTGAATTGTAGCTGAATTTACTATAACACATATAATTTTTTTCTCTTTATGAAGATCTATGTAGTCTCCTTTATTTTCTTTCTATGAGACTTCTATATAATTGTGGATTGTTAGAGAAGATACAAGTAAGTATCCTATACTATATCTTTATGTATAATTGTATTTTCTTTTTGTCCTCTGCCTGTGTAATAAATAGAAAGCTCAATACAGCTTATTAAATTTAAAAATCAGCAGAACCATTTCGGTAACCAGCTCTCAGCAGATCTGGTGAGAAAGGCAGTCCTCATTACAGTACAGGGCACCGAGTTTTTGATGGAGTTTGGCATGGATGGCATCAATGTGTGCCAAACAGAGCAGACAAGCTTGCTTGCTATCTAATCACACACTGAAGTATCTGAAAGTTAGAACTACTTCAAGTGATATGCCATCCAATGTGGGAAAGATGGGGAGGGCAAGCTAGGCCAGATTCTGGCTGGTACCAAAGGTCATACACAGTTCTTGTCTTGTGTGTGTGTTGACCTGAAAGTGGCTGGACTAGAACCATCACAGAACACTGTGTAAATCTTGCTGGAATAAGACTTCCAGAGCTGCAGCTGAGGGACCGGAGGTGTAGGGAACTCTGTCATCTGCATACATGTGATTATATGAGCTGGCACAAGTGGAAGGGAGGTGGTTTAGGAAGATGGAGAAGAGGACTGGTCCCAGAATGTAGCCCTGTGGGACCACAGCCTGGAAAGGGAGGGGCAGGGAGATGGCGTCTCCTACCTGTACCCACTGTAGACAGTCCCAGAGGTAGGAACAGAAGCAGTTGACGTTGAGGGTTGAGAAACCAGCTCAGCTTAAATTATCCAGGAAGAGGTTGCGGGACACTGAATCAAAAGCTTTGGCCTGTTTAATGATAATGGCCACTGTGATCTGCCCCTGATCTATCTCTGAAGGGATGGACTCTGTGACCCCAAGTAAGGAGGAGACTATGGAATGATCCTTCCTAAAGCCAGACTCAAAGGGGGAGAAGAAGTGAAGGAGTGGAGGAAGTCTGAACCCCAGGAGTAAACTAGTTTCTCCTGCAGCTCTGCAAGAGAAGGGAGGATGGACATAGAGCAGAAGTTGCCAGGAGTGGAAAGATCACCCTTTTTTGGAGGAGGAGAAACTTGGCAATCATCCAAGACTGCAAGGCAGTGAAATGGGTGGAGAGATTAAGGAAGTCAGTAAAGGGGGAGGTGATGGCAGGAGCTGACAGATGGAGAATATAGAGTCCAAGTCATCCAGTATAGATTTGGAAGGACTGAGTGATGAAAGAACAAGCAGGGTCTCCTAGGGAGAGCTGGGGTAATCAAACAGAGGGTGGAGGTTAGGAGGAGGGAGGAGAAGGTGGAAGAGGAGAGGAGAGGAGCCAGGAGGTAGGAGGGAAGGCAGATCAGAATCAGTAAAAACTCATTGACGTGAGCAGCAACAGAGGGAGGGTCAGCATTGGTGAGACGTTAACCATGAGTACAGGAAGAAAGAACTGGGCTGGGTGTTTAAAAATAGAGTAAATCAGCTTCTAGAATTTGGTTTGGGATTAAAATTATTCTGGAAATTGACCATGACTACCATATCTTAATTTTAGCAAAGCATTTGACTCTGTCCCACACAGAAGGCTAGTGGACAATCGGGAAGAACTGCAGGATAGGGACAGTCTGACAAGGTGAGTAGAGAACTGGTGGCCGGGGATGACACAGAGGGTAGTGATAGAATGGGAATTCTCAGGTATAAAGGAAGTCACTAGTGGGGTCCCAGAGGTGTTGATGCTAGGGGCAGTACTTTATAACATCTTTATTAGAAACATAGGTGTTGATATTTTAGGGAAAAGGTACCTATTTCAGATGACACCAAGCTCTGTGGCAGAGCTGACTGATTCGGGGGTCAGGGAACAGCTGTGTAGGCTCAAAAGGTGTCCAGAATTCAGGCAGCTAGGCTACAATACCAAAAAGTGTAAAGTCATTGATGAAGGGAATTTATTTTATATATTTAATTAGTTTTTGTTGACCAGGTAAGCTCACTAAACAATTGCAATGCCTATTTTCAGGTATACCTTGGGAGAGTTACAAAGCAATACACAATGAGAAATAAAGACAATCAATATCCTAGCAAAAGAACAAGGCATCGACAGGAAGGCACAGTGACATAACATAAGAAAAAATTACAACAGGTGGCAAAATGTGTCATGTGTGGGGGAATAAGAATCCAAGTGTAGAATACATGTTGAGAAGGGGGAGGGAAGGGTTACTGTTACGGAAGAGGAGAGTGAATGGGAGGTGGTGTTGTCTAACAGCCTTACAATGTCAATACAATAAGAAAAGACACAAGGGAATCATAGTTATCATAGGCAATTTCAGAGCTTGTTATACCAAGAGTCCATATTGCTCACCTATATTAAGATCTGTATCCCCTGATGTTGTTGATCTTACAAAATGTATCAAATCTATTTTTGAATTCCTGCATATTTGTACTTCATAGGACCTCCTCTGGTAGAGAGTTCCATAGTGGAATGACTCTCTGTTTATACCAGTTTTGCTTTCTATTTGATTGGCATAATTCCTCTTTTAATTGGAGTGTGTGAGTTCATCTGGTAGGTTAGATTTTTTAATTCCAAACCCAGGTAATCCCACAGATCGTGATTTGTCATAGCCCTAAACAAGAGGCACATGTCTCCTCTCAGCCTTCTGTATTTGAGGGTGTACATTCCCAGATAATTCAATCTAGTATCATAAGCATATGCTCTAAGGTTCCTGATTGTTTCTGTGCCCCTTTTTTGTACTCCTCGAGCACTCGGGATTCTGATTTATGGTTTGGTGACCAGACTTGGGCACAATACTCCAAATGCAGCTACACCAGACAATCACCTCCTGCTCCCTGCTCTTGATATGCCTAAGTAGGTTAATTAATATTACATTTGCTTTCTTGGTTATAATGTTACAATGACCTTTAAATTGAAGGTCTCTCGAAATTACTACACCCAAATCCCTTTCTTCAGTCACCTCTTTCAGGATACAACCATTTAGTGTATAAGCTGTCTTGTTTTTTTCTTTTCCCCTTATGCAAGACTGTACATTTATCTGTCTTGAACTGCAGTTGATGCTTGTGGGCCCATTCCTTAATCTTGGCTAGTGCTTCTTTGCAGTCTTACAGAATCTCCCAAGGATTCAATTGTCATACCAATTCTTGAGTCATCTGCAAATTTGGTCAACTATATATTATTATGGCAATTCGTTGAGGTTATGTATAGATTAAAGAGGTGTGACCCCAGGACTGACCACTGCGGAACCCCACTACCCACTTTTGACCAGTCTGAAGGGATGCCCTGTATGCTGACTCTTTACTTCCTATCTGTTATTCATGCTGTGATCCCGTTAATGATGTTATCATGGAATCCCATATCTATTAATGTCATGATTAATTCACAGTGTGGTACCCTGTCAAAAGCTTTGGTGAAGTCCAGGAACATCTCACCAATGGGTTTTCCCTGTCCCAGTGCTTTACTAACCTTACCATAGAGGTCCACGAGGATTGTTTGACAGGATCTTCCCCAGGTGAAGCCATGCTGTGTAATGTCACCCTTATCATTATTAATTATGTAATTGTTAATACTGTACAGAAGGTTATTTTCACTATCTGTTTATTTTTGCTATATTCGCTATTGCTGAAAATCAGTGAAAATAAACTGATAGTGAACTTGTCAGTCAGTACTGTATTGAAGAGTAAGCTGCCCGTGCTAATTTTGTAGAATGTGAATATGTATAGAGGGTTGACTTACACTAAATATAACGGATGGATATTCAACCTGCTATACAGTATAGTCCTTTAGTATCCCCTCAATAACATTATTCAGCATTGGATGTAAGGCTCACAGGTCTATAATATTTGTATTCCTTCTTACTCCCTTCTTATAAATGGGTATGACTGTAGCAGATCTCCATGAGTCTATGACAATCCTTTTGTCCAATGATTTCTGGAATATTGCTGTTACAGGTTCTACCATTTCATTTGTCAAATCCTTGATGACTATTAGATGGATTCCATCTGGTCCTAGGGGTTTTTTTGGATCTAGGTTTGCTAGCCTGGACCTGATGTCATCACTGTCTAGGTGAAAGGGTCTAGAGGGTTTACTTAATTTAATAGTCCCATCAAGACTGGTTTCATGAAATACAGATGAGAAATACATGTTCTGGGGTTTGGTATTTTTGCTGGTTCAGTGATCAGTTCACCCTGAGTATGCACAAGTGGACCGACCTTAACTTTTCCCCCTTTCTTGTTGTTTATATAATCAGAAAAGGATTTATAGTTATCCTTGGCTACAACAGTTAGTTTGTATTCATAATTCTTTTTAGCTTTCTTAATAGCCCTTTTCGATGTCTTGAGGATTTTTTTGTAATTGGCCCATCCCTTGGCTCCATTACACTGTTTAGCTCTTTTATATGCCCTGTTTCTTTTATTAATAAGTTTATTTATTTTATGGTTCATCCAGTCTGGGATTCTTCCAGATCTGTTATATTTACACCTGGTTGGTATAAATGTTTTAAGAAGTCTGTTCAGTCTCTCTACTAGTAGTTCTCACATAGCCTGTAATGACTGTCCAGTAAAGACATCCTTCCAGGACAATGCTGCTATTTCTTATCTCATTTTAGCAAAATCATCTTTCCCAAAGCAAAGCATATTGGTTACCCCCTGCTGCTTAATAGTAATCTCTAATAACTGAAATTCCACCATGGCATGGTCACTATTCCCCAAGAGCACAGTCACTCTACAGTTCTGGATAATCTCAGCAATATTGCTGAGATACCATAATTCAGATCATTCCTTCCTCTAGTTGTTTGGAGAACATACTGTTCCAATTCTACCTGTCTGGGAAGGTGAACAGAATACTGAAATGCTATGATAGGAAATTCAGCAGTAGAAGAGAGGGGGTCATTTTGCACCTGTACAGGACTCTAGTGAACACATATCTAGAATACTGTGTATAGTTTTGAATCCCTCACCAAAAATGGAAATCAACAAGCTGGAGTCATTAGAAAAGAGGGTGACCAGGATGATTCATTGGTAATAGATGATATACCAACAAAGACCGAAGAGCCTCACCATGTACTCATTTGAGGACAGAAGGAAGAGGAACGACATGATTGAAATGTTTAAATACATGCAGGATAAAAATGGACCTAGTGAGTTGTTCACAGACAGTCTCTAAGGGAATAGTAAGAAACTGGTGGGAGGGAAGTTTAGATGAGACCTGAATGAGTAGTACATCATTGAGAGGGCAGTGGAGGGGTGAAACAAGCTGCCTGATACTTTGGTCAATGCAAAATCTATGTAGAGCTTTAAAAAGGGTGGGATAGACACAAGATGCTGTTTATTGCCTGGGGCTAGGGGAGGGGAGAGATTTGTCTTGGTCTCCTGAGGGCCATGTATTAACTCTTTGGACAAACTGCATAAACCAAACAATCTTCTTCTTCTTCTGGTAGTTTCCTTTTTTTTTATAATGAGATATTTTTACATACTTAAGATTTGTAATGATGTCATAAAATGTAAGCCCAAAGTTTAAGTGGCTTGCCAGTTTATCTCAATCTAACGGTATGTCAAAATAATGAATCTATACTGCCCCTATTTTGTTTTACACAACTGTTTTATCAATGTGCAAAAACAGATGTTGTGCAATCAACTTTAAATAAAACAAAAGGTTTGCAAGGAAACACTGGACAAGCGGGTATGGAAGGGCCACATTTATTATTGAATTTGTGGGGGGGGGGATGATACAATATTGGGCAGAAATAAGAGGAAAGCAGAACCCCTTTTAACATTACAGAAAAACAATATGAAAAAGTTTGACTTCAGAACCATGTATAGTTGGATTTTGATTTCATACCCATGCATAATAATAATCTAAGGCTTTTGAAAACTGATGGAATCAAATATAACCGGTAATTATCTTCAGTATCTTGGAAAATATTTGATTACTGAAATCAAGTGAAGAATTCTGCAATGTTTAAAATGCAGTTTTAATACTTTGCAAATGAGTTGAGGGATACAAATTGAATGAATATTATGGTTCTGAAAGGGAACCATAGATCAGAAAACACTGGAAATGGTTAATGTGTTTAAAGAAATCTTCAGGTAAAAAAAAAAATATATATATAAGTATATATATATATATATAAATTTACTTTATTATATAGAATAAATGCTAGAAAAGTGTAGTGTACAAGAAAATACTGACTCTGAGGGGGGCTAAAAAGCTAATTAGCAAGAGCATGAAGAGCAAACGGATTGATTAAGTTGCTGTGGTGGCATTATTTTAGGATCACAAAGCTTTTTTTCTAGCATTTGTTACATATATTATACTACATTCAGCTAGTTGAAAATGGCTTTAACCTTTTTACTAGATATGTGAACATGTTTCCATCAGTGCAAGAGTTAAAATTAATTAGCCTGGGAACATCCAAGTAGTCACTTCCTTGATTCTAGTGGACTGTGAAGGAGAGAGGATAAATTAGATATCTGGGGCTATTTATTGAAATCTAGGATTACAAAGACCTTTGAGCCAAGGCTCTTTTACAAAGGTTCCAAGTTAGAGGCAAATGCAAAACAGGGTTGACACACAACAAAATAGGAGAACAATAGTCATGGTACAACAATATATGGTGATTAGAGGCAGGATCAAAAAAGACATGGTAAAACGGCAATTCAATTGGAGACATGTTCATGGAACACTCGGTTCGGAGCCAAGTAGTGGACCAATGGAAGAACAGTGAAGCCTCAGTAAGGAGGAGGACAGAACAGAGATCAGGGAGGAAAATGAAGGGAGGGGACACAAAGAGGCAGCCGGAGGCAGTTGTCAGAAGGGGTGCGGGGTAAAGGAAACATGGGTGAAAGGGAAGGAGACGCGGTGGATGGTGGACAGAAGGGTGGGGAGGTGGGTGGAGGGGTGATAGGTATAAGTATGCAAGTGGGGTATGAGCAGCAGGGAGGGGGGAAAGAAGTGGTGGTATCAATGGCTGGACATGTCAGCTCAGCATAAGTGTAGCAGTCGCAGGAGCTTGAGACACTAAGATAAAGCCGTAGATGAGTTTTGAAGGTACCAAGAGTAGGAGCTGAGGAGATGTTGCGGTTAAGGTTATTCAGCCAAAGTGGAGCCGTGTAAGCAAATGCACGTTGACCCTGAGCAGTGCGGCAGCAGGGGATTTGAAGAAGTTGTGTTTTAGACCCCCTGGTGATCTGCAGGTTGTTTCTGCTGTTGTAGAGCAAGACAATGACTCCCAGTGGTGCAAGGCCAAGGCTGATTTTCCTTGCCATTATGCAGGTCAGAAACTTTATGCTATCAGAGAGTTGGAGCCAGTGGGTTTGTGCATGCAGGTAACAGGTATGTGTAAGTCGGTGTGCTCTAGTGACTAGCCAAAATGACTTATTGAGGGCTTTTGTGATGCATCTGAGGGTAGACCTAGTGGCACAGACATAGATGAGAAGGCCATAATCAATAATCGAGACCACGGAACTCTGAATGGCAAGTTTCAGCGCTTGGGGTGTAAGATGTTATCTGTGCCTGTAGAGGAGGCCAACGCGGGTATTTGCTGCTTTAGCCATGCTATCGACGTGTGCCTTGTATGAGAGGTTGGTGTCAAGCAGTATTCCGAGGTATTTGAAGGAATGGATCTGTTCGAGGATAATCCCTTGCGTGGTGGAGATAGTTAGGCGGTGAAGCTTGTGTCTATTTTGAGAGCTGCAGAAGAGCATAGACTTTGTTTTCTTTTGGTTAAGGATGAGCTTGTGATTAGAGAACCATTTCTCTATGGCACTAAAGCCAACCTTGAGATTTTGTTGTAATTCCAAGGGGTCTCTGTGGGATGAGAAGATGACTGCATCATCAGCATAGAAGATGATTTTCTCCATGGAAGATTGGGGTAAGGAATTTAGAAATAGGCTGAAAAGTAGCAGGCCAAGTATAGAACCTTGGGGAACACCAGAGCGAACTGGTAAGGCATCAGAGAGAGTATTGGCAATTTTTAACCTTTGTGCGCGGTTTTCCAGGTAGCTTTTGAACCACTGTGCTCAGTCCGGAGAGAGTCCAATATTTAGAAGTTGGTTGACCAGTAGCTGATGGTGAACAGTATCAAAACCTTGGAGAGGTCAACGTGAACTGCGCCAGTAGAAGGGCATGGGCCCTATTATGTAATATAACCAGTGAATTCAAGAAGGCAGTGGAGGTACTATGTCCCTTTCTGAATCCATGCTGTTGATCACACAATAGATTGTATTTGACGAGATGGTCGGTTAGCTGGTCTGCTACGATATGTTCAAATGCCTTGGAGTGAGAGGGCAGAATAGAAATAGGGCGATAGTTAGCATGGCTAGTCTTATCACCACTTTTGTGAACTGGAGAGAGAGTAGCAGCTTTCCATCTGTCCAGGAATTGACTGGAGCGGAGAGAGAGATTCAGGATTTTGGTTAAGGGACGTAGAACTTCCTCAAGAGTAAGCAACAGTAACTTGAGGTCGAGGGTGTCACCACTAGCTCTGGATTTTGAGATGGCTGCTGTGATGTAATGTCGCGCATTACACAAGTTGATCTGCTAAAAGTAGAAGTTGTTTTTTTTTTGCCAGGGAAACATGGGCATTTGTGGAACAGCTGCCATCACTAAAGAAATCGGGGAGGATGGCACTAAGGTCAGTGAATGCTGCGTTAAAGGTGTTAGCAATTGGCATGTGGTCAAGTGCAGTGACATCATCAACAATCAGCATGGCTGGGGGGGGGGGTTAGGTTGTTTTCCTGTGATTTCCTTGATGTTGTCCCAGAAAGCATGACCATTGCTCCAGGTGTTTGTGAGAGCATCGTTATAGTAGGAGGTTTTTGTAAGCTGGATGGATTTGGTACAGGCATTCCGGGTTTGTTTGTAGTTCAGAATGTCTGATGACTTGCCAGTGGCTTTGGCCGCCACCCAAAGGTGATCCCTAGCTTTCAGTTGTGAGAGTAGCTTGGAGTTTATCCAGGGGTTGCTGAGTGTTTTGACTTTACATTTTTTAGCAGGTGCAAAGAGGTCACAGGCCTTGTTAAAAGTGGCAATGAAGAGGTCGAGGGCCACATTGACGTCTCTAGCATTGTAGATGGGTTGCCAGTCTTGTAGACTCAGGTATTGTTTGAAATGGGAGAGCTTCCCACGAGGAAGGACCCTACTCTGTATGGTAGTGGGAGGTGGCTTGAGAAATCTGTTGGACCATTTGCAAATGACTGGGGAGTGGTCACTGAGGGAGTCTGGGAGAACAGAGGTATGAGAGATCCGGGATGGGTGAGTTATAAGAACCCAGTCCAATAGGGTTCTATTGCCAGTCTTGTAATTTGTTCTAGTAGGGGTGTTGACCATCTGTGTGAGGTTGGCAGCAGCAATTATGGCATCTTTATGAGCACCAACATCAGATCCAAGCCAATTTATGTAAAAGTCCCCCAAGAGGATAAGTTCGGCATCAGGAGGTTGGGAATTGATGAACTTGAGGACATAGTTATGGCCATTGGCTTGGTCTCAGGGTGGAATGTAAATGGTGATGATTTGGAGCGCTTTGTGATTAGGACCAAGGAGTAGTTTGATGGGTAGGATCTGGGTCTAGGACTCAGGCATCGGTGTATCAAGGGGGTGAACCATTAAGGTGTCTTTGACATAGATGGCATAGCCCCCACCCTTCTTACAGACTTGATCCAGTCTAAAAATGTTGTGGCCTTGGAGGGTTACCACAGGGCCTGGCACTTTCGGCGTCAGACAGGTTTCCACCACAGCTAGGGCATCAGGGTTGTGATGCCTAACGAAGGTTTGAAGTGTGTCAGACTTTGACAGTAGGCTACAGATGTTTAGGGTTGCTAGGAGAAGAGCACCAGCAGTTGTTTTGAAACTTGGGCTGCATGGTCCAGGGTTCGGGTGAATGTTGCCTGAAATCAGTAGGATGAGGGGAAGCAGTTTCAAGGAGTAAAGGCGTAGTTCCTTAAGGCCTAATTTAAGACGCTGTTTGCTGTGGGAGTCGGAGGCGGGTTCCTGTCGGTAGCAGACAGGCGATGCAATCAGTTGTAGCAAGGAGAGGCAGGCCAGTCCACATGGCTTTGTTTCCTTTAGCAGCAGCCAGGTATTGGTCATATGCAGGCCACAAGGAGGATGAGGCGAGAAGTGGAGAGTTCCCTTGGAACAGAAGGTTGTGCTGTGGCAGGATATCGGGGGGGGGAGGGCAAGGAAGGCAGGGACTAGGGAGGGAGGAGACGGGGGCATAACAAGGAGAAGGAGGAGAGTAGGAAGCAGGGAGGACAGTGGCCACAAGGTAGGCATAGAGGTGTCAGGGGGTGTGGTGGGGGGAGGGCTGTACCAGAACAGTTTGAGGGAGATCACAGGGCAGTGGAGAAAGCTACAAGGAAGGAGGAGAAAGAGTTTGGTAAAAGGCAGGCACTGTGTGGGGTGAAAAATGGGAAGGGTTGACGTGAAGGACCAAAGCTGGTGAACAAATGGGCTGAGGGAGAAAGAGGGGGGTGGGGTTTAGGCATATAAATTTAAGGTCGGAGAGGGAGTGGGGGGGCAGGAGAAAAATTATGGCAAAGTCCAATGTATTTCTATGGGTGCAGAGCCCAGCGAGCAGAGCAAAAGGCAGAGAGAGAGAGAGAGAGACGGGAGCCAATCTGGAGCAGCGTAGGCAGCAGGAGTCCAATCGGGGAGCGAGGCAGCAAATGCTAGACCACTGGTAGCTGCCCGCCCTTCCCCAACCCCAGGCAGGAATCTTACCCCGAGTGGTTGGAGCTGTAAAGCGGGCAAGATTTTCAAATCCCGTGAAAGTCACGTGGCTGCAGGAAAAATCTAGTGCAAGTGGGTTTCCACTTGTACAGTCACAGCTTTTACTACAGCCACTGTATTTTCAAAGGTGGAACCAGTTTACTACTGGTTCCATGATATACGGCAGCTTGCAGCTCTTTTTTTTGGTGCAGCTGGGCCAAAATGTTATCCCTGGTGAGACCAGGCATAATACCCCCTCCAGCCGCACCTGTTGAAGGTACAAACCTTCATAGATGTTGAGGGTTTTGTCATGCAGTGTTGGCTGTGTAGTGGGATTTAGTTCCTGATGGGCTGAAAAACTAGCCCCTGAGTTACAGATGACACGATCGTTGGGTAGTGCAACCTGGCTGTCATCAGATTCTGTTCAGTTGGAGAGCTCACTGTGTCTTTGAAAACTGTTTGCACCCCCAGTACATATGTTTAGTGTTAATATTATGTGGAATGCTGCTTAAAAAGTGCTTTTTTGAAAGTGAAACCACTCTATAATATAGTTTATAGGAAGTCTGTTGCTTGTAAACTGTGCTTTTTTTGGGAAGTGCATAAAAACTGCTTTAAAAAAATGGTGGGTGGGGAATCAAACTTGTCTTATAAATGTGTTTTTTTCTTTTAAAGTGCTGAAATTGTTGCATGTATCAAAACATTTGAAAACTGACCACAAACCTTTTTATACATTTTATGTGATGTGCTCAAGATCAATAATAGTGCGTATGTGTTGTTTTTGAAAAACAACCCTTTATGGTTTTATATCAATATAACAAGTATATATATATATATATCTATAGTCTTTGCAAAAAACATGACATAAGGGTCATAAAACGCAAAGCGCACAAAGACGGGAAGTGAAAAAACACTAGCGATTTGAGTCTCTGGAGTATTGGTGAATCAGTGGTGGTGTCTTACTTGAGGTTATCAAATCTAATGCCCACCCCCTGCCCATAGCCTACTGCCTGAAGCATAAGATACAGCTCCAACCTAATGCCTCATAGTGATACAGTATGGCCAACATAATCTGTCAGAGCTTTCTTCATACAGAGCCCTATGGCCTCTGCATGAAGACATCACATTTGACCTCATCTAATCCAGGGTAGGGGTAGGCATTAGAGCTTTCTTCATGTAGAGCCTTACAGGCCCTTTGACCTTGTCTGATCCAGGGTAGGGGTGGGTATTAGGGTTGACAACTCCAAGTAAGACTCCACCACAGGTTCCCTCAATACTCCGGAGCAGCACTTTCGCCATCAGCCTTGTCCCTGTAAACCAGCTCATTGAATTCACACCTGAACTAGGCTCACTGGCACGATAAGGCAGCATGTTCCCCAGAGGTGCAACAGACATCCCTGCAATCAATATAACTTAGTAAATTATTTGTTTTTTAAATATTTGGACCCAAAACTTTTAACATATTCTTCTTATAACCCAACCTCATAAACCCCATAGGTGGAAATTTTCAAATCCATGCTGAAACGCCATTCCACACCACATGTACAAAAACACATTTTGTACAGGATGTGAAGAATGACAGCTGTACTGTTCATGAAGTGGTATGAAAAAATGGGTACATTGAAAATCTGGAGTCAAAATATTGTAAATTACTAAAATTATGCACCTGCATAGAAAATGTACAACTCGCACTCGTAAGGTGATTCCATGCAGTGACCATGAAATTACCTTCCAGGCCTGATTAACAACATGACAGTAACAGTGTTCACGAGGTGGGGTCCCAGAAAGTCCATGTTGAAAGTTTGGTAAAAAAATTCAAAAAAATTGCAAAGATATTAGCATAAGTTCAAAACACCATTGGAAATACATTATAGGGCATTTACCTCAATTCCTCAGTTTGTGGTTTGACTTTGAAGAGTGCAGATGTGTCCCAGTCCACAGAAGATGACATCAGCTAAACTCCAGAGGTAAGTATAGGGTATGGGGGTGGGGTGGTGGGTGCTAAGTGGGAGGATTGGGATGGGAGGAGGAGGACTGCGGAGATGATGAGGGACCATTTTCTTTTTTTGGAGGTTACTAAAAAATAAAAAAGACGTTGGGGGCTACTACTAAATAAATAAATGAAAGAAAAAATAAAATTATGTACTGTAGCATTCTTGTGGGGGAAAGCTTATGGCAACAATGGAGAGGTTGTGAAAAATGTTTTCATCTGTTAGTTTTATAATCCACAACCTTTAGTGCTAGAAAGGAATCTACTTTTTTTCTGTGAGAGATGTTAAAGGTCAAATGCAGCACAAATATCTTTTAATGCATTTCTTTAAAGTAAGCACTGCATAATCTGTCCATGTGTGACAAACAATAAGATGCCTTATTTCTAAAAATGAGAAACATGACTGACACATTTTTAAGAATGTAACAAATTAAAATTCACTGTCAGAACACCTCTGTCAATCTTATAATTTATGTGTGATGCCATTTTTTGTCATTGAAGTTGAAAATCACAATGACAGACAAGTTGGAAGGTGACAATAGAGATGTCCCTCTCTTTAGTTAATGTCAACTCTTATATTTTAATTTACAGCTGTCTAAGAATTTTTGTTCAGGACTGGGATACCTAGATTACAACTTTGTATTAATTTAGGAAGCTTTGCACACCAGGATATGTCTCCTTGAGATGTAACATCCCATTCGGCTTGCTCTACCAGCATAGGCATAATCTTAGACGTGAGACCCTCTCACTTGCAATCCTCAGCTCTGGAGTCTCGCTTGTGGACTACGGGCTAGTAATTTGTGGATCTGCTACTGATTCTGCCCTACAAAGGATCATAGTCGCATTAAACAAAGCCTGTTGGCTTTCTACTGGGTCTGCTCAACTCACTCATACATGCAACCTGATTACATTTTGCAGGTAGGCTAAGATACCAAACCTGCATCCTGGCAAACAAAGCGAGCTTGGGACTGGTACCCACTGGTGTAATGAAGTTCCTCACCCACTTTGCATGCAGCCACTGCACAAGAAGTTCAGAAAGAATGTCTTTCATGGTACCACACTGCTGCTTCTCATTAGCCCAAAAGTCTTTTGCCCACTGGGCTTCCTCCTGGCTAAACAATCTCCCATCTGCTATCTCCAGTTCAACAATGTTAGGCCTCTTCAAGCATGATCTCAGAAAACATCTTATTGCTACTGCTAGCTGTGACTGTTTCCACTAGCTTGCCCCGCTGCCCAACAGCTTTCTCCTTTAGGCTCTTAACTGCATGTACTCTCTCATCCTATATTTCTCACCTCCTCCCTCCTCCCACTTCATCCCCTCCAATCTCCCCCCATCTCTGTCTCTGCTGGTTGGACAGCCACATAGACCTTTTTTTTGATCCTCCTAGCCTCGCTGACAAAACTTTCCTTGCTGCTTCATCCCCTCACCCTCCCTGCCTCTCTCCCATCCATCTCAAATGCCTTTTCCAAGCAGATATTCCCCTACCTCACTCTCCTCCACTGCCCCTACATGATTTTAACTGCTTGTTCCTCATTCCCCCCGCCCCCCCCTCTCTCTCTGCAACCTATATTTTTACATGAGCACTTAATAGTCCATGTCATCACTCTATGACGGCTTGAGTTAATGTACTTATATTAGAATGTTCACTTGATTGTTACTTGCCATGCCTTTTTTTTTTGTTCATTGTAAGAATTTTCCTGTACTACTATATTTGCTGCTCTTCACAGTAAATGTTGTTTTTCTTCTTGTAAATCCTCAGCCCTGTGTGCTCACTCTGAAGTGAAACCTATGTAATGAGCTTGTTTCAATGGTATTAATCCAAGACAATAAATAATAATAATAATAATAATTTACTAGGCCCTGCTGGTGAACAGTACTAGCAAAAGAGTAATAATGTGGTTTGGAAGGATCAGTACTGTACATTGTTTTGGCAAAAATCACTGCATTCCAAAAGGATGTAGCAAATGATTTTATAAACAAACTTTAGTAGAGTTCATGGTTCATGACAGATGCGAAACTAGCAGCACTGGATACCAAAGCCCTGTTTCTCCACATGACAGATGTATGTGTACCAGAGAAAGAAAGACTGCCACCGGGGATTGGGGCCCTGGTGTGCAGATGACAAAGCACAGTCAGGATGGGGGTCGACTGATGCCAACTGCCATTGCATGATACGACACAGCTGTCATTTAGTAAAGGACAGCTGTGTTGTATAGTGCAAACTATATGACACAGCTATTGTTTAATAAATGACAGCTGTGTTTTATAGTGCAACCAGTTCTGTCCTAACCTGAAATACAGTACATTATACAGCACTAACCTTGAATTCCTCACTTTGCAGTTTTGCTTTGAAGTGTGCAGATGTGTTCTGTCCACAGAACATGACAACATCCTACCATCGGTAGTAAGTATAGGGTAAGGGTGGTGGTTGCTCAGTGGAAGGGTCAGAATGTGGGGAGGGGAACAGTGGTTACAATGATGGACAGTTTTCTTTATTTCAGGTTTAAATAAAATTAAAAAAAGATGTCAGCAGACAGTTTTCTTTTTTTTTCAATTATACATAAAACATATGTCTATTTCCCACTCTGCTGGGGAAGACGGGTAAATTAGATACAACATGCTGTTGGGGGGCAAGAGGCATCCGACGCCGGAGGTGGGCATCCTGTTGTTGGAAAATTAGTAAATTAATAAATAAATAAATACACTGCCACCAGGGACTGAGGCCCTCGGTGTGCAGATACAGTTAAAGGTCAAAGCACACACAGTCAGGATGGTGGGGCTACAATGACAGTAGCCCCGTCCCTGACCTACGAGTGGTGAGAGCAACAGGGATTGCTCTATATGACAGAGCTGTCATTTATTAAAGGCAGTTGTGCAATATAGTGCAAGCTGCTGCTTTTACAAAATGTTATTTATGAATAGAACATTGATTTTATTGAACTTCGTATGCTCAGAAATGGAACATTTTAATTAAATATTTTAAAAATGAGTTAGCTGGACCTAAAAAACCACAAAAGCACATACCTGTGGCCAAGCTTTATCAAACCTGAAAGTTTCAGCTTTCAAAGCCTCCTATGTTTTTTAGTTATCAGGTGGCAAAAAAACTCTTAAAAGTTTCAAAAATTGAGACTTTTGCAGTTTTTGTACCTTTGTAACTTTGTCTCTCCTGAACCGATCTGCATGAAATTTGCAGGATCAAGAGATCCAGGAACAGAAGATAAGCCTTCCAAACTTCTTGTAAATCTGTTGAATAGGGGCAAAATTATTAAGGTGCACAAATGTGGGTTTAACATAGAAGTGCTTACGTGACCATGCCTGTATATTATCTGTCTGTCTGTCTGTCTATCTATCTATCTATGTTGCAAATAACTATGTTAATGCAGAGATTAGGGTTGTACAAACACAAAGCGTACAAAGATGAGAAATGAAAAAACATGAGGGATTTGGGTTTCCAGAGTATTGGTGAATCAGTGGTGGGGTCTTACTTGGGGTTGTCAAACCTAATGCCCATCCCCCAGCCCATAGCCTCCTGTCTGAAGCACAAGATACAGACCCAACCTTGTGCCTCATAGTGATACAGTATGGCCAACATAATCTGTCAGACCTTTCTTCATACAGAGCCCTATGACCCCTGCATGAAGGTATCACATTTGACCTCATCTAATCCAGGGTAGGGATAGGTATTAGGGTTAACAACCCCAAATAGGACCCCACCACTGATTCGACAATACTTTAGAGACCCAAATTCCTACTGCTTTTTCATTTCCCATCTTTGTATGCATTGCATTTGTACAACCCAAATCTCTGCATTAATGTAGTTTTTTTGCAACTAATTTCCCCTTAATTTTGTGATAGTGGAACTGTATCCTTATTTGTGCTTGGAGACAGTTCTGGAATTGTATCCTCATTTACGCAGGTCTCAAAGGGACCTGTACAACATGAGCTAAATACAATATTGGAGACAGTCATAATGCAGTGCATGGGCCCAGCAGACTCTGGCACACATCTCGATACCTTGTGAGTGAGGTTCTCTGACCCACCACATGGTGTGGCATCTGTGCTGAAACACTGCTCCATTCCAAACCAGGCCGTGACTGGTGCTGCATGCTGCAGAACCTTTCCCGTCAGTGTTGTCCCAGTAAACTGGCTTGCTGAATTCACACCCGAACTCAGCTTTCTGTATAGTAAGGCAGCGTGTTCCCTAGAGGTGCAACAGACATCCTTATAATCAATGTTACTTAATAGATTCTTTGTTTTTTAATATTTTGACCCCAAACTTTTAACATATTCCTCTTATGGCCCCACCTCATCAACCCCATAGGTGAAAATTTTCAAATCTGTGCTGAAATGATGTATCTTTCTGGGGGATTTCAATGTCTGGGTGGATGATAGTGATCAAAGATGCGGCGGCGACTTTTTGCGGAGTATGTCCTCTCTTGGACTGACACAGGTTGTTGCTGCACCCACCCACCAGGATGGCCACATGCTGGACCTGGTGTTTTCACTGGGGCTTGAGATCACTGATCTTGGGATTGATCGGGTTTCTTGGTCTGATCACTGCACGGTGAAGTTCACATTTGGGGCTCCCGCCATAAACCCTTCCCCTGCTGAGATGATTAGCTGTCACCCTTTGCGGGGTCTTACCCCTGAGGGTTTTTTGGTGGCAACTAAATTATCTAGTGTGGGTGCTGCATGCGTTGGAGGAGTTGGTGCCGGGGTTGACACCTATAATAAGGTGCTCTCTGACACCATCAACTCCCTCTCACCTGTCCGTGTACGACCCAGAACCTCATACCTGATGTCCCCATGGTTTGATGGGGACCTCAGGGAGATGAAGAAGATGGGTCAGAGATTGGAGCGCCGCTGGAGAGGATCCCACCTGGGGGTGGACAGACTGGTCCTGCGTACGCACTATCATGCGATCAGGAGGCAATCAATCGTAAGAAGGCAGTGTTCCTGTCCAGGAGATTGCTGCCGGGAAGAATCGACCAGCTTCACTCTTCGGACTGTAGACAGACTTCTTCATCCTGTCTGCCTGCAGCCTAGGAGGGTTTTTTCCACTGAAGATTGTGAGGAGTTTGCTCGGTTCTTCTCGGACAGGGTGTCCATGATCCGGCGGGATGCCTCTTCAGTTAGCAATACCATAGTTAGCAGTGGTCGTCAGATGTGTTCTGAGTGCACTCCGCCAAGTTGGGGGGAGTTTAGAACAGTGGAGGCAAGTGAGGTTATTGAGGTAGCAACCAATTTGAGGCATACCTTTTGTGAACTGGACCCAGTGCCAATGCGTTTCTTAATGAGATGCGTTGGCTCTGTCAGCCCGGTGTTTGCCATGATCGTACGGTGTTCCTTATCTGAGGGAGTCTTTCCGGATGCCTTGAAGGAGGCTCTGGTGAGACCCCTTTTAAAGAAACCATCTTTGGACCCGGAGCTCATGGCGAATTACCATCCTATCTCCAACTTCCCATTTTTGGGGAAGGTGGTGGAGAAGGTGGTAGCGCTTCAATTGGAAGAGCACCTCGTGACTCACGAGTTGTACGATCCCTTCCAGTCGGCTTTTCGGGCCAGACATAGCACAGAAACTGCTCTTGTATGGGTGCAGAATGATCTCCTCAGGGCTAGAGATCGGGGGGACAGGACAATTCTTGTTCTTCTCGATCTCTCTTCAGCATTTGACACTGTGGACCATTGTGTGTTGCTTGTTCGCCTTAGGGATTTATGCAGACTCACCAGTACTGTCATCAACTGGTTTGAGTCCTTTCTTACAAACAGGAGGCAACGGGTTATGATGGGTAATTCCTCATCTACACCCAATCTCCTTCCTTGCGGAGTCTCTCGGGGTTCGGTACTGGCCCCAATGTTGTTCGCAGTGTACATGCTGCCCTTGGGTGGGATCATTAGGAAGTATGGTCTGAGTTTTCATTGCTATGCTGATGATACTCAGCTATAGTTTTCCTTTGTCCCAGGAACATCCAATGCAGTGGATGTGCTAAACATCTGTCTGACCGAGGTAAGTGACTGGATGGCCTTCAGCTGGTTGCAACTGAACTCTAACAAGACTGAGGTATTCGTAGTGGAGTCAAACACAGTTCGTGATATGGAGGTCTCCGACTCAGCAACTGGACTTGTTCTTGGGGCTGTCTCATTGAAGGCCTCCTCTAGGGTGCGTAGTCTTGGAGTGATTCTGGACAGGAACTTGACCATGGAGACTCAAGTATCTTCTGTGGTTCGTACCTGTTTTTTCCGTCTCAGAAACATTGCCAGGATTAGGCCCCTTGTTCCGTCTCTGGACCTCCCTACCTTGATACATGCCTTAGTCACATCTAGGCTGGACTACTGTAATGCGCTCTATCTCGGGATCATAGGAGGACTTCTCTGCAGACTGCAGCTGGTGCAAAATGCAGCTGCCCGGTTACTGACTGGGCAGAAAAAGTTTTGCCATATTACACCGGTACTGCATGAATTGCACTGGCTGCCAGTCAGGTGGAGAGTCCTCTTTAAGGTGGGTCTTCTCACCTTTAAGGCCCTACACGGGCAGGGCCCTGGTTACCTGTCAGTCCTCCTGACACCTGCTCCATCTGTCCGCCCTCTTCAATCCTCCAGCAGTGGCCTCCTGACCATTCCTAGAGCGAGGCTGAAGTCAGCCGGTGACAGAGCTTTCAGCGTTGCAGATCCCGCTCTATGGAACCTATTGCCAGCTTTGGTCAGAGAGGCCTCGACTGTAAATATCTTTAAGGTCCACCTGAAAACATTTCTATTTTCTCAGGCATTTGATGTTTAGACTACATTAGACTATGATCTATTCATAATTTGTAATTTTATTTATTTTTATGTATTATGTTCTTTTAAAATTTGTATGGCACCCAGAGCCTCCGGGATTGGGCGTCTTTTAAATAAATTTGACTTGACTTGACTTGACTTGACTTGAAACTCTATTCCATGCCACAGGCACAAAAACATGTTTTGAACAGGATGTGAATAATGACAGCTGTACTGTTCATGAGGTGGTTTGAAGAAATGGGTATGTTGAAAATCTGGAGTCAAAATATTGTAAACTACCAACGTTGCTCACCAACATAGAAAATGTTCAACACACGTTCGTAACTCTGCCATTTTCAGGACTTTCTTCACCAAATTTTCAGCATGCCATTTTTGGGTCCCCACCTCATGAACACTCACACTGTCATTTTATTAATCAGTCCTGAAAGGTGATTTCATGCAGTGACCGTGCCATTCCATGCCACAGGTGTGATGAAACATTTTGGGCAGGATGTGAGGAATGACAGCTGTACTGTTCATGAGGTAGTGTGAAACAATCGGTATGCTGAAAATCTGGAGTCAAAATATTATAAATGACAAAAATTATGCACCTGTGTAGAAACTGCATAATGCATGCTCATAATGAAACCATTGTTTGGAATTTGTTCACCAAATTTTCAGCATGGCATTTTGGGAACCCCACCTCATGAACACTGGCACTGTCATTTTGTTACTCAGTCCCAAAAGGTGATTCCTTGCAGTGACTGCAAAATCACCTTTTGGGCCTGATTAATGAAATGACAGTGACTATGTTTATGAGGTGGGGTCCCCAAAAGCCATGTTGAAAATCTGGTGTAAAAATTTGAAAAATTTACAAAGTTATCAACATAAGTTCAAAATGCCCTTGAGATGCATTATATGGCATTTACCTGTATTCTTCAGTTCACAGTTCAACTTTGAAGGGTGCAGATGTGTCGTGGTTCACAGGAGATGGCATCAGCTGACCTCCAGAGGTTAGTATAGGGTAAAGGAAGTGTGTGGGTGGTGGATGCACAGTGGGAGGGTAGGGTGGGAGTAGGGAGATGGTGGGGACAAGGAGGGACAGTTTTCTTTTTTCCAGGTAAAAAAAAAAGGAAAAGATGTCAGGGGACATTTTTCTTTTTTCAGGTCATAATAAATGAATGATGATTATTTTGTGACATTGGGGGTGGGTTCTGCTGGAGGGATGCAAATGCCAACACTGGGATTGGGCACTCCGAGGTTGGCAATGGTAATAAAACTCAGGTCTGTATGCAGGGGCAGAAATAAGGTTTTGCCAATGGGGAGCCAAGAATAGCTCTTGGTCATCAGCATTTTCTGGTCAACCAGGAGCTATTCAGGCCAACCAGGAGCTACTACCAAAAAATGAAGAAACATTTAAGTTGTGTGAGAAAACAGCAATTTATGTTTTTTTGTTTTGTTTTGCTTTGCCAGGGATAAACAGCTAAGACTAGTACTAAGCAGAGCAAGAGTAGTATTAGGAAGAGAGAAGAGAAAGCAGAAGACCAGATTCTGGCCAGGAAGACAGGCAGAGAGCATATTTATGTAGAAGAAGGCAAGCATCCAAGCAAAGAACAGTTGCTCAGAAATGCTGCTTGTATAGAAGATGATGAACTTTACAAGACAGACAGACTCTCATTCATTAAATTAACAATATTCCAACTGTGTGGTGTTTCCTTTTTTTGTTTTGCATATTTTACACATTTTTTGTGCAAGTCATGGTGATGGTGATGGGGGTGGGGGAGTCCAAATAGTTTAAAACACTTAACAGCAAGTATCACAAGCAGCAACAATTCCCCATAAATTAATCTTCATCTGAATTTTGTTGCAAATGATGATGGAGGTCCTTCTCATTCTTGCTTTCACTAGATGTGATGTGAACTTCCTCCAGTACTGCTACTATGCTTTGGTCTGCTGTTGACGACCTGTGAGGTTTTGCTCCCAACCTACGTTTTGTTTTTATGAACCACTCTTTTACCGATGGTGTACTGCAAAAATCTTGTGGTTCTGGGCCCTCAATGGAGATTAAAAGCAAGTCAGCTAGGGTGCTGGTCTTCAGGTTAGCCCTCCAGTCTGAAAAAAATATTTTCATAGCTGAAAATGCCCTTTCTAGTGTGGCATTAGATAGTGGATGCACAAGTACTATAGCTATGACATGAAGAATGTTGCTGAAGTATTGAGATTTTCTCTGGAAGACTACACGGCATACCTCAAGAAATGAGAGCTACTTGTGATACTTGTTAATATTCTGTTTCAACAATTTCCATTCTGTCATTGCAGTATGTTCATCACATCCATTCTGCAGCAAGACAGGAGAGAAGTGGTTAATAAGAAACTGGATCTCCTCATTTCCAAATTCCAAAAGCTCGTGACCATTGTCAGGCCAGTTTGCAGGGTCAATGACAGTGCCATTCTTTAACAATGGGTCTTCTGCGAAACCCAAGAAGTGTTGGTTGAGACAGTCCATTACACAGTTTACAATCACTTCATGCTCCTTTGCAAGGGCTGAAAGAGCATCCCTTATTTCCCCTTGGAGCTCAATTTCTTTAAACACTGCTGTCCCTTCCTCGTTAATAACCATTTCTCTCCTGAACTTGGCCAGTGTGGTTCCATCCTCTGCCGTTAGATTTTGTATTTCAGAGAGTACTGTACTGACAGTGTCCATTACGATTGGAAGGGATACATGGGCATCCTGGAATGCATAGGAGACAGTTGAAAGACCTGTGAGTATACCAAAATAGAAGTGTGAGAAGATCAGGAATTTTACATTGCATATTTGTTTTCTAAATCCCTTAACCTTCACCTTGTCTTGCTGCTGAAATATCACGTCTGGTGTCAGACACAAGTTCATCCCAGTGACCCAGTATGCTACTGTAATTATGAAGCACAGCATGGAGAGAATCCTTTTTATGTGAGAGCCATCGTGTTCCTTGTGATTTTTTAAATGTGATGCAGGTGGTCTGATTAGCTTCAGCTACTCTTTTTAACTCTCTTTGATGTTTTGGGGAGTTCTCATAAAAATAGAATATTGATATCAATATGCTGTCAATGGTCTGTGAAAAATGCGTGTTCTTTAGCTGCTAATTCAAGCCTGTAAGAAACACAGTGAATGGCAAGAAGCCATGGGCACTCTTCTTTCAATAATGCCATCAAACCCTTATTACGGCCAAAGTTGACAGATGCACTATCAACTCCTGCACCAATGCAGGATAACTGCTTTAGGTTAACCGTGTCCTGTCCCAACAATCTGGAGTATACGGAACTCATTGCACACCTCAGACCACTTGCATCACCAGACTCAACATCAATTAATCCTATAAACTTCATAGTAGGTTGCCCATTTTCAAGAATTTTGGAATACACAATCTCCTTCTCCGTGGTGGTCCTGTCAGTAGTCCCATCCATAAAGACAGAATGATATCTGTATGGTGTTGCTTCTCCTGTGAAATGACTCACAATTGGTTTTCTTATGTGATCGGCTATAGCTGCGATGAATGTGGCATACGCTTTCTCGTTGGCATAAGCTTCACCAAGTTCAACACCATGTCTCTTTTCCAGTGATATTAGTCCTTTGAATTTCAGGAAGGGGTCATCCTCTTTAGCAATGTAGTAGGCAATATCAAAAAGTTTCTCTAATTTGTGTAGAGATTTTTTATTCATTTTTAAGATACATTTTTCTATTTCACCACCTGAGGGCATACTATCAGCCATCGCAGCAGCCACAGCTTGCTTATGTCCTTCTGATACAGCATGCCTCTCACAGTTTGTTTTTTTTAAACATTGTTAGTTCCACAGATGTACGAATCCACATTGCTCATTTTACGAGCTCTAGTTGCCCACTTTCTGAATACATCTGGTTTCTCTCAACAAAACTTACACCAAATTTTAGTGGCAATGCCATCTTTTGCATCAAATTGTAACCATGACAAGTCTGGATTTTCCTTTTGGCACTGTCATGAGTGCACTTTGGATACGTGATATGAATGGGCCTGTTTTTTCTTTTCCTTATTTATGGTAGCAGCCGTAGTAGTGCTATCTGGTGGTGTTATGGTCAAAGAATAGGAGGATGGTTCTGTTGTATCAGGTTGCTTACATTTTCGTGAAACACTGAACCCAAAACTTAGAATTGACATGATGACTACCATGGGAAGGAGATGGGCCCACTTGATGTATTGCAATTAAGAAATAATTTTATTCAATATGAACAGCTGAAAGGGATGAACTGAGATGTTTGTTTCAGGTCACAGTTATAATAAAATGAAGAAAATTACTTAATTGTCTGTGTCTCTTTTTTCTTTTTTAAATACAGCAAAGGGCAGCAGGGATATCACCAGACTAAGCCAGGCACCTCAGTGCTCATAGGGTCCAAGTAGTGTCAAGGAATGTCCAGAGTAGACTAAACTGTGTAAAATATTTTTTAAAACATGTAGAATTACAAGAACAGGCAGGGATTTAGTTCCCAAGGCTAAAGCACTTGTGTCGGACTATGCTCAGGGTCCAACTAGAGTCAAGAGATGTCCAGAGTAGACTAAATTGTGTAAAATATTTTTTAAACACGTAGAATTACAAGAACAGGCAGGGATTTAGTTCCCATGGCTAAAGCACTTGTGTCGGACTATGCTCAGGGTCCAACTAGAGTCAAAGGGACGTCCAGAGAAGACTAAACTTTGTAAAATATTTTTTTAAACACATAGAATTACAAGAACAGGCAGGAATTTAGTTCCCAAGGCTAAAGCACTAAACTTTGTTAAATATTTTTTTAATTATTATTTTAACACATGCAATTACAACACGCTTATGACTGCTGTGTCTGTGCCTTTCTTAACTACAGCAATAAATCACACTGCTATTTTTAAGTTCTGATTAACTGTAGGTCTGCTCTCTCCCTCTCACTCAGAGTAATTTACTTCAGATTTTCTTCACAGAGATTAAAGGAAAAAAAATGGGCAAAATCTCCCTGGTAATAATCTGGTCAAAATCAATCAGCACCACTTGTGCCTTTAAAATTTGCAGTCTTAATAAGAAAATAGCACAATTTCCCCATCAAATGTGCACAACAAAAAGCCTGATCAAAGCTCCTAAGATTAACACTGTTGTGTGCCTTTAACTACAGCAATAAATCAGACTGCAATGTTTTTTTCCAGCTTAACAAACTCTGCCATCTCCCTTTCCCCAGAGCAATTCACTTCAGATTTGCTTCACCAAGCATAAAGAAAAAAAAAACGGGTAAATTCAGTCTCTCCCTGGTAAGGGATGGTCAGAGGTAGCACTATATGTGCCTTTATTTCAAATATTTCAGTGTTTAACAGTAGATTTCTCTTTTGTACTGCATATAACCAACACGACTATTCTCTCCAATCACTTTCTCTCTCAACTGCCACAAGGCAAGCTGCCTCTCCATATTAGCCATTCGTGTCCTGCCCTCAAAGCACACTGGTTGGCTGAAAGATAATGTGTGGCAGACAGATACACCTATCGTTTGCCAGACACTATCTTTAGCCAGCTGAACTGGCACCCGATTGGTGTGTTCAGTAGGGCCGTCATGTGATTACTCAGCTCTTGAACACCTACCCACCACTCAAGCTCTCTGGGAAGGTCTCAAATGGCAAGTTCTCCATGCCCATTGAGCTCTCAGAAAGCAGTAAAGCACATGACAATATTCCCGATCAGAGTGGCAAGTCAGGTGACACACAGTTCCCCATAGTGTTAGTATCATGGAACTGTGAATGGAAACCAGTTTGATTGCTGCTGAGCTGACTTGTTAGGCATTGGGAATTGACAGCTTGTGGATCCTACTCTGGTTATTGTTTTTTATTCTTGCAGCATCAAGTAGTGAAGCTGGGAGCACAATGTTACTTTCTTTAAAATTAATGCAAATCTCGTCTCCTACTGAGGATCGGAGTCCTCATTGCATGCTGACAGTCACTTCTAGTAGGGATTCGGACTCCGTTTTTGCCCAGTATGCTAAGCACAAGTTACCATCTATTTAAAATGTGGTGCATGTTGCAGAGTTTAAGAGTGTTGCAGTCACACCCCCCTCCCCCCAAAATATAACACAGTGACCAGCCTGGGGTTTTGTCAAATACTGATTCGGCAATGCTCTGTGGTCCAAAATGAATCAGCCCTCATCCCTTCACAACAACCCTGACTCACCACTCACTCTACAGCTTCAGACTGACTGCTGATGACAACACAGTGTTCAGGATCGCTGAGCTGCATGCAGAGCCAGAGCCAGTAGTTTAGATGTGGAACAGTGAGTCCCATCATGTGTTTTTTTTTTACAATTGGGCATCTAGGACTGCAGTCAGGACAACCCCCCCTCCTCCATCCACCTCCTTACGCATATAAACACTATACGGATCATTTAGCAAATAAACTAGGCACCTACTCAGCAGTCCAGAATGTATCCGCTCTCACTCCTTCACCCCACCCTTCAGGATTAATTCACCACTCCCATGTTCACACTCCAGCAGTAGGCAGCTTGTTGATCTTCCCGGACGTGTGCTGCGATCCATTTCAGCTTGCGCAACAGCCACATCCCCGCTCCATGACTGACAGCACCTCTAACCACTCCCACATTTTCCTCGCTCTATCACTGCTCAGCGCTGCATGATTGATGGCACTGTTCTACAATGCCCACCACTCCCCTCTCTTGACGGATTACCCAATTAAGGTGATTGACAGCACCTTACCACTTCCCCACATGCCTTACCACTCCCCCACATTCTGCCACTCTAGCAGCGCCCTAAACAGTGCCTGTGCTTCTCAGTAATTCAGAGAAGTAGGCACTGAATAGAACAGTAGAAGCGCTATTTGGCACTCGGTGCCCCCTTATTTTGACCCTTGTCTGTACGGAAGGGGGCCATTTAACATCAGGTGTGGGTATCCCAGTGTTGGATAATAATAACAATAATAATACAATATTTTATAGAATATAAGTGCTGAAGAAATGGCAGGTCACTTTGTAGAAAGGGGTTACGAAAGGAAGGATGTTTGTAATGGATTGCAATGGGCATTGGAGGTAGATAGGGAAAATTTAAACATAAAAATAAAAAAAACAATTTATTAAATAAATAGACACACACACACACACACACACACACTGCCACCGGGAATTGGGGCCCCCGGTGTGCAGATGTTCTAACAGGATGGGACTTTTTTTTTCTTTCCAGGTTATTGTTAAAGTAAATTACATAATTTCTGTACACTGGGGGTGGGCTACCCAGTGTAAAACACTACTCGGGGCTGTGTGTAAATGCCAACATGAGGACTGGGCCCCCAATGTCAGCAGTATAGTAATAAAACAAGGGGCTGCATGGGAGGAGCATCCAACACTGGAGGTGGGTATCACGGTGTTAGATAAGTATAATACAAAATATCAAAATAAAAAATGAAATACAAACATACACTGCCACTGGGGATTGGGGCCCCCGGTGTGCAGTTAACAGTTTCAGAATGGCACAGTCAGGCTGGCGGGGCTACAATGACAGTAGCCCCATCCCTGACACACAAGACATGACAGCAGTGGCCAACACTATATGACACAGCTATCATTTATTAAAGACAGGTGTGTTGTATAGTACTTGCACTATACGACACAGCTGTCATTCATTAAAGACAGCTGTGTTGTATGTGTCTCGATCTCGAGAGGTAAGTACAGTACAGGATAAGGGGGGTGAGGTGGTTGGTGCTCAGTGGGAGGATCGGGTTGGGATAGAGAGACTACAGGGATGATGAAGGACTGTTTTCTTTTTCTTTTCAGGTTTAAATAAGCAATAATTATTTAGTGCTACATGTTTGCACCTGCTCCTCATAATACTGGGCAGAGAAGTCATGAAACTGGTGAGCATTCAGTCTCAGATGGGCGTACTATTTATGATAATCAGGATGTGCAGGCAGTTTCTGACTGGTGTGATGATGACAGGGCGTGCAATAGCTTAGTCTTTCATTTCTTGATTGTCCTGTTTTGAGGGTTAGCTGCAGTAATATATGATTAATTGCTGATTGGGGTGCAGGGCTTGAAGATGGCAAGTACAAGGTACAAGTCTAACAGCTCGTTATGTGCTCCTCACGATTAAAGCATATTGTACTATCTTTAACTGTGTTCATTAATCTCACTGATTATGAACTGATAGCCCCAGCTTGCCATTTGAGATCAGCAAATTATTTGCAATTTATAGTCCCCAGAAAGAGAACGAAACATGGTGGTGCTACAATTGCATGCTTGGGACCCCAAAGTTGAAATAAGTTACCCTCTTATCTTAGGCTGCAAGGAGCTAACGTGTCATGGACACATATAAATAGATGGTTTGTAAACCAAATTAGTGCACCAAGAAATTGTTGTAACTATCAGGAAGTTGTATAATGGTGCAATAATGTATTTTAATATATGGAATGTTGAAATAATAGGGTTGAAAAGCATACAAAAAAATCCTCATAATAGCATCGTCCCTAAAGTGATAATACCATACTTGCCAGCTGATAATACTATCGTTCTGAGTCCGTAATAGTATCGTTCAGAGCTCTGAATGATAGTATTGTCATAAAAATGGAACAGTGCAAGTGAAAGCTCTCCCACAGCATGCTATGTTGCCAGTGTCAATCAAACACTATGGTCTGAAAACATGGCTCATGATTGGCCACTATCTCTTTCTGGCGGGAGGAACATTTTGAATAACATGGCGGCCATCTCTCGCTTAGTGAGACAAAATCATGACCCATATATTTCTTTTTTTATTTTAATTCTTATGGAAAATGGAATTATCCAGTTGATCCTGCGATCTGGGGGGGAGGGAGAAAGAAAAGGTAAGTCTGCCTACCAAAAAAAAACTTTTCCCCTCGATAGAGGAGTCAGTGCCTGGCTGTGGGACAGGTTAGAAGAGCAAGACAGTGCAGTAGGTGAGAGGAGCAAGACAGTGTGGCAGTCAGCCAGAACAGTCTTCCCACAGCAGCCGACTGCCCCTCACAAAAGAAACTGGATCCATACATTAAAAAAAATAACAAATACCTAAGTGTTCGAGGTTCCCAAAGTCCCCAAAACCTCGAGATGAGATTACTGCCTGGCAATACACACTTATGTATCCATTATTCTATTTATTCAAGATACTTCAGGATATGACGTAGGAATACATGTGCAATAGGTTTTGTTGTACTATATTAGGTTAAGTGAGTATATTTATATTTTTGTGTTTTATTTATTGTAAATAATTGTATTTGTATGTAACTGGAACACTATTCTCTTTTATATGGAGTCCCTTATAAATGAGCATATTTGTTATACTCAATGGGTTACTTCCATGTTTATCTTGTGTGAATAAAATTATTACCTACTTACCTCACCAGCCATTCTTAATATGTTTTTTTGAGCATCTAAATAAATTTGGTTTCTGTACTGTGGTTTGCATACTCCCAGTATTGTATCTCTAGATCATCCCTCAAAGTTTTGGGTGTCACTTTGTCTAGAGCTTCATTTTTTTATTGTGCCCAACCCCCCCTACAAAACCTTTCTTTTTTTTTGTCCCTGGCACTCCCACTTCCCGAAGGGAGCTCAGCCCCTTCCCTTTCGCCACCCCCCCCATTCTTAAACATACCCTCTGGGCAAGGCTGCTGGGTGGGTGTCACCTCCCCACGGTCCATGGTAACATGCCCTGGCATACCCCACAGGGTAGGGCCATGGGAGCAGGACCCCACCCAGCAGACACTGTTGGCAGTGGGAGTGGTGACGGAGCTGGGCTTCACATTCGAAGATGGGATTTTATGTGTGGCTGTACCTGGGGCCGGGGACATGCAATGATGACCCATGTCTGATCTGTCCCCCCCACAGCTTATGGTTCCAGCATAATTGATCCCCTCAGCCTCCACCAGAGGTCTGTGATATGCTGAACACGCTACCCCCTCCTCCCCAGAGAAGCAGAGCAATCCCTTGGATGCTCAATCCTTCTCCCCCCAGCTGGCCCTCTAATGTCTTGAGTCCATTTCTGAACCTGGGACATCAGCATCACAGATGGATGCACTGCCTCCACATTGGTGGGCTGACCCCCTTTCATTTTAAAAGAAAAAAATTATTCTATTTTATTCCTTGTTCAAATAAAATGGCTGCGGTTGCATGACATAAAAGGTTCAATCGTACTGTGGTTTTTGAGTCACTAAGAAACAATGCCACATGATCCCAGAAAAAATCATTTTTTTAATGTAATTTGGAAGCCCAGTGCATGGGGTGGTTAGTCCTTGAACATTAGGCAAAGACTTGTGTGATGTGGGGCCTAGGTTTGGACTGGAGGGAATGGGTCCAACTTGATCCTGTGACAAGGACTGTGGTTAGTCAGTGCAAGGGATTCTCTATAAAACACTAATGCTGTCTGGCTATCTAGGAAGCAAAAGAGCTCTCACACTATCTAAACAGTGTTTTACTGTAAAAGTGCAATGTAGCTGTTATTTTTGAATCTCTTAAAATAATTGAATAATGGGGACGTGGCTGGGACCCAATAGTAATGGCGGCGTCAAGTGCGAGCTCCGTTCGCGTCTGGTGAAAAAATGGGTTAAAATACGATATCATGCCAGGTTAACTGCTAAATATAGCCACTGGAATTCCCTCCCTTAATGTCGCCATTCCATGGGTGGAGTTTTGGGGAAAGAAGAGCGATGCCGAGATAGTTATCCGAGGAACTGATCTGTGTGCATAGGCCGTAGGAGCCTGGGCAACTAATAGCTTAAATAGCTTGGTACCTATCCACATTGCCCCATTGATCGACAGTGTCTCTTAGCGCCCATTGTAAGCGAGCAGGTTGCATTGAGTGGCGTACCACAATTTCTGAATGGAGACTGGGGAAGGCTGCAACTGCTCTCACTGCCAGCTACCTGTCTGTTTTATGCTCCCAATGGCAGGCTCGGAGGGATCATTACTGGAGGGGCGATATGTACAGGCCCCAGTGCCACCTGACAATGTGCAACTCAGTGAAGCTCTTATGAATATAACCAAGATGTTAGAAGCTGTACTCACTAGAGTAGATAATATTGGGAATTCACTGGCTGGGAATGTAGAAGATGTCCGCAGACTTGAGGACAGACAAAACGTGCTGGAACAGCAAACGGAGGACTTAGAGCAGCAGCATCTGACCATATTACAGCACTTGAGAGAGCATGAAATGAAGCTGTCTTGGCTCTGGTACTGCGCTGAAAACCAGGAAAACAGAAGTCGCAGGAATAATGTGCGCATATTGGGAGTCCTAGAGGGAATAGAAGGCCCTAACATGGAGCATTTCTGAACTAGTAGATACCTCAACTATTGGGAGATAGGTGGCAAGATCCAATTGGAGTGGAAAGGGTGCACAGGATTCTGGGCAGAGCTGATTCTAAAGCACTGAGAACAATTGTGGCATATATTTTAAAGTATTCCATCAAAGAGAAGCTCCTGCTGGCAACCAGGGATACGGGGGACCTCACCTGGAAAGGGGCCACAATCTCGTTCTATAGAGATTTTTCTGCCGAAGTTGCTGTGAGGAGAAGAGAATTCAGGCCAATTAAAAAGTTCTTACAAGCTAATGCCTTCCAGTATAGATTTCAGAAACTCACCGCTCTCCACATCTGAAAAAATGGCAAGGCCTTCCTGGCGGAGTCCCCGAGAGATGCCGAGGCCTGGATTTCGCAGCAGAGGCCTAATTTAGCTTCTCGAACTACTTCTCCCAAATGCCTCTGGGCTCCTGGGGACCAAATGCTCAAGGAAACCATGGACAGAGGGAAGCGCTCACTAGGGGATGAATTAAGCAAGCGGTCATGTCCCTGAAGAGCCAGGTCCCCCAGCTGAAATGGTCAAGCCTCTCGGAGTGTCTCAGGGGGTAATACTGAAACTCGGATCCCCCCCAACCAACAGAAAGTTAGCAGGTCTCCTACAATAGAACCTAAGCAACAGGACGCAATGGAAGAATTGACCCACTCAGCCGTAGTTAGAAGCTGACAAAGATCAAGGAGCCCCACTAAGCAGAAGGTTTCAAACGGCTCTTTCTCTCCCCCTGCTAAGCTTTCCCAGGCAGAAGCGGCACAGATATACTACCAGCACAGTCCAGATATGGCAGATGAAGACCTGATGGAGAGTGATACCCCCAGAGACTGGGCTACCAAGGTCGAGGAGGAAGAAACTAAAAGAGCAGCAGAAACGAGAATTTTATGGCCTGGACTTAAAACATTTGCAGAAGCATTGGGAGCTTCTAACAGATCCAGTGGAGATATGCCATCTGGGACTAATAGCTGATCATTTGGACAGTTTTGCTAGTCAAGCACTGTATAATTATTGGAGGTCTAGTGCACTTCAATGGGTGGTACCCCTTCTAGTCCTCCCTCCTTTATGCTGGTCATTCTAGGGCACTGTATTGCTATTGACCAGTGATTTCCCTTCCAGCCCCAAGAGATCTCCAGTGTCTATATAAGTTATTCCAGAGTTAAGGATCAGTTTTGAGAATTATGATCTCTATCGTCTGCTCAAGGGCCTTCCAATACATCTAAGGCCCCAGACAATGAATCAAAGTAACCCCCCCCGCTATGATAGGTGTCGGGTGGGCAAACCCAGACAAGCCTACTTTACTAGAATCCTGTACTATATGGATGCTGATAAGGAAACCCCTCTCATCCTCCTTCTCCCCTTCCCTTCCAGTTGGTTAAAGTATGCCTCTATAAGGAGGCTGGAGCCCTTGATAATAGTGTATTGACGTCATGGGCCAGATGGGAACGGCACAGTGTGGCACAGAGCTCATCTAGCTCTCTCGCACGAGTACGTTAGCACCATTAAATAGTGCTGCACCTATATGGGGGTGCAGGTATTAGTATCCATTAGTACATAAGTGTTTGTACTGTAAAGTGGTTAATTTAGTTTAGATAAATAAGGACATTTGTGTTTTTCTCTCTAGATAGCCTACGCTGACTAAGCAGAATACGTTGCAGCAGTCCAGTTCTGACTAGCAGGTTTATACTATCCAGTACTTCAGCCCATCAGAGGATTAGAGACCTGTTAGGCCTGACCTACTGCTGGGATCTCCTTCTTTCTCTATATTACTCTCCACTCCTACTCTGCTAACGGAGGTGCACAGACGTGTTTGTCCTAACCTGAAGCAGTGGTAAGGCGGGTCCTGTTTCCTTTGTTGACTCTGTCCTGTATCTCTGCTTGGAGGGTGAGTACCCTTGTTTTTAATTTTTTCTCTCTGGCGGTAGTGAACATTGATGGCATCTCGCCTTAACGTGCGGGGAGACTGGAAGTGCGTCTCCTGGAATGTCAAGGACCTGAACCACCAGACTAAAAGAACTAAAGTTCTGCAATATCTACGCACCTTGGGGACAGATATAGCCCTACTCCAGGAGATGCACCTCAAAAACCGTACGGTAAGTTGGTCAAAGAAACTATGGGTGGGGACAGTTCTGGCTAGCTGTGCCACTACAAAGTCCAAAGGAGTGGCCATCCTCCTGAGTAAGAGGGGACCATGGGCATTTGAGACCTACTGGTCTGACTCACTGGGGAGATGGATAGCTGCCAAACTCTCTTATACAGGTGGTAAAACCATCATAACCAATGTGTACTGGCACAACTCCGACATGGGAAATTTATGCAGAGCTCAGCCAGGCCCTCACAGAATTAGCAGAGGGAGAGGCGGACTTACCCATTCTCATAGGAGGGGACCATAACCTGCTTAGGGATATATTCCTGGATAAATCCTTCCCCCAACCCACAAACCTATCCCAAAGCCTGGGCAGCCCTAAATGATTTGACCACAGAATGGGCCTTAGGGGATCCCTGGAGTATGAATCACCCAAAAGGGAGAGACTATACATTTTACTCTGCAGTACATGGCACCTATAGCCATTTAGATTTTTGGTTGGCCAACAGCATAGCTCTGTCAGGGATAGGAGAAGCAGACATAGGGAACATAATTATTTTGGATCATGCCCCAGTCACGATCACCTTCTCCCCGCCAGGGCAAAGCCCTTCCTCCATGAGATGGAGATACAACCCTACCTTACTCCAGGATGAAGCTTTTAGACAGTATATCAAGAGAGAGGCACAATATTATTTCTCTGTTAATACCCCAGGAGAGACGAGCCAAACCACTGTATGGGAAGCATTTAAGGTGGTTCTTCTGGGAAGAATTATCTCGTACGCCACAGCTAAAAATAGAGACCAGAACAAACAGATACAAGACTTGCAAGACTCAATTACTAAGCTGGAGCAACAGTTTAAAGCATCCCCTAACACCACTCAATTCTCCATCTTTAACTCGGATCACAGGCCTGAAATTTCAGTTAAATGTATTGCTGAACAAGAAAGCATAGTGGCAACTGATGCGGGCTAAACACAGAGTTTGGGAGGGTGGGGAAAAGGACTGAAAGCTTCTAGCCTACTGGCTATGAAAGCAACAGGCATCCTCTAGGATCCTGGCCCTTAAGAATAGGCAGGGCAAATTACTGGTGACGCTGAAGGACATCAACAAAGAGATGTTCAAATTCTATCAGGAGCTCTATCAGTCCCAGAATACGATGCCCACAGAGATGCTTTCACAGCGGCTGAGGGTCTTCTCACAGTCCACCCCGCTCCCCCACCCATCAGCGGACCACTGCAAGCATGTGCATCCCCGATCACAACTGAAGAGTTAAACACAGCTGTATCCCAGATGGCGAAAGGGAAAGCCCCTGGACCAGATGGGATATCAGTGGAAATTTACTAACTCCTTGAAGACGAAGTTGCTGCTCCACTATTAGAGGCTCTACAGGATGCCCAAAAAGATGGTATCCTGCTCCCCACTATGCACAATGCCCTCATTATGCTAATCCCAAAAGCTTCAGATGTGTTACTTTGTACAAATTTCAGACCCATATCTTTGATGTCAGTAGATACAAAGATACTTGCAAAAGTCTTGGCGAATAGACTATTGGGAATTCTGCCTTCCCTACTTCACCCGTCCCAAACTGTATTTCAGAAAGGAAAATCCAGCACAGATAACATCCGGTTAGCATTAAATCTTAAGTGGTTAGCATTACAGTCTAAAACCCCGGCAGCTGCCCTCACCATAGACTTCGCCAAGGCATTTGACTCGGTGGAATGGGGGTATCTCCATAATGTTCTTAAACTATATGGGTTTGGGGACTCCTTTTGCTCCTGGGTCTCCACATTGTATCATTTACCCTCGGCTCATATTGTCACCAATAAGGACACTTCTGGCTTATTTAAGTTACAATGAGGAACCAGGCAGGGGTGTCCGCTGTCTCCCCTACTGTTTCTAATCACTCTGGACCCACTAATTAGGACATTTTCACACACCCCACATATCACCAGTATCCCTGTAAAGATGTCATCTTACTTGATCAATGCATATTCGGATGATATGCTCTTGACCCTTTCTAACCCCCAGGGCTCCCTACCCACCATACTGACTATCTTGCAGAAACTTGCCTCCATGTCAGGCTTAACAATAAATCAAAAGAAAACAACCCTGTCCCCTCTAAATGGAGCGTGCACCAGGCACTGTTTAGCCGGTACGGACATTACCTGGGCCCCCTGGGAGTTCCGTATTTAGGAATATACAGTATATCCCCTCATCCTGGAAGGACATAGAGCCAGCTAATTTCTCCCCCCTTTTGGCATCATTAGCAGCTGAGGTCCAACAATGGAGAAAGCTTAATCTAACCTTGAAAGATAAGATTGAGGCCATTTGAATGTTTATTTTTTCTAGAGTCTCCTACTTGCTAAACAACCTCTCCATTCCACTCATGGCAAAGCCATTTAAAGAACTGGATAAATTAGTCTCCCTTTTTTTGTGGGAGGGTAAGGCATCAAGATGGGGGCATACAAACCTACAATCCCACAGATCCAAGGGTGGGCTGGGACTCCCATGGTTCACAAGCTACCACCTGGCCTTTAGAATGGCTCAGGCCGTTACTTGGTTCCTTCCCCGGACTACCCCCCCACCTCAATGGGCTACCCTGGAGGCAGATGTATCATCGGATAGGCCATTGTACTCTATATTAGCTGAAAGAAAGCCTAGGGCACACCATTTTACACTGGTCATGATAGAAACATGTACGGCCTGGGATAGGGGGATGAGGCTTACTGGGACCCCAAGCTCAGATTATCTCCCCCCGATTGTATATGCCCCATTATCGGATAACACTCTTATCACAATAGAACATAAGGTACTTAAATGGCCCCTTTGGACTGCCAAAGCTATTCATATAGTAGAGCATCTTCTCCTCCCACTCACTAGGACACTACTCTCCTTTGAACAGATCTGTGAGCAGTATGGGCTACACCAGATATATTTTTGGAAGTTTTTACAGATTAGAAGAACTTTAACCCCATTGTTAAAAGCACATGCAGACCATTCCCCTTGGCATGACATAATCACTTCCCCTAACTGCAGGAGAGACCAAGGCCTGGTAAGCTTATTCTACAAGACCCTTAGGGATGCACGACCTGACACTACCTTATCGTGTAAAATGGCCTGGGAGCATGAGCTGAAGTAACCCATATCCCCTCAACTGTGGTCAATATGCCTTAGGGATGCTCAAGTTGCATATGTAGACACCAGGACTCAACTAATTCAATTGAAAATCCTGCTTAGGTGGTATAGAACCCCTTCTGTCCTCTGTAGCCTTAAAATAACTCCCTCTGATAGTTGCTGGAGGTGTCATATTTCCCCCACCCATTTACTTTACATATTATGGACTTGCCCGAACTTGCAAGCTTTTTGGATGCAGGTTCTTGCTGACTGCTCCAGGATTATAGACAAATCCATCTTTTATGACAATCCATCTCTTATCCTAGGAGATGCTACGGCTCTGCACCCATTATCCTCCCCCACCAGGGCATGGCTTCTGGTAGCCCTAATGGAAGCTAAAAGAGTCATCCTTGTGAGATGGAGGCAGCCGGTACCCCCTTTGCTAGTGCAGTGGCATATGGCCGTGGCTCGGCTGGCTGTCTTTGAGAGGCTTACTGCTGTGGCCAGGGGAGGCCTAAATAAATATTATAAAAAATGGGATGCGTATTTAAACTCACATATATGTTCTGTAGCCCTCCCTCCACCACAAAACCTCCCACCTTCTAGCCAGGTTTAGGGAATGGGCCCTAAGGCATCAAAGGGGGGTTGTCTCTATGTTCCTACCACTGTCAGATATTATATTTTATTCTCCTATCTCTCTCTATTGGATAAAGTTGAGTATTATATTTAGTTGCTAGGCTGAAATCAATAGATGTTTAGAGCTGTACCTAGGAGACCATAACCAAGTAGATGCACTAAGGAATAGAATGTACCATACCATCTTTAGAGGCTTCAGTATATCAATATTAAAAGGCATGGTGTCCATAGAGATTGATCTGAATAACAATACTACTTTCATATTGGCATAAGGCCTAAGCTTCTCAACCATATATTAGATAAGCTAGTCCTTTGTTAACATATGAGCTATGTAAGATGTGGAAGATTTTAGCAACTGCACTGACTGCTAGTCTGTAGCAATTTGGCCGTTTTGGAATAGGGCATGAATGTGCCTTTGGGGCCTTTGGATGACTAAGTGTACTTGGAAAATCAATAAAATATTATATGTTAAAAAAAAATTGAATAATATAAAATTAATTGTCTAGTAATTTTAGCCCTACTCACCATTCCTTTTATCTTGTCCTTCATTTAGTATGCCTTGCTTAAGATCCTGTCAATAAGCTTTAATAGTGAGAAATTTGGACTGGCAGTATAGCCTAGAGGTTAGACTAATGAGCTGTGAACATCCAGCAGACTAGACCTGGGTTTGATTCTCACAATCTCCACTTGCATACTGTGTGACTCTGAACAAGTCACTTAACCACCCAGTGCTCCCAGATCACCCCTGAAAACAGGCACTTGTGACTAGTGGGCCTTATCTGGTTACCAAAGACATAAATAAATACTTTTTTTTTTTTAATGTATGCCCGCTTCCTGTGAGTGGGTAAGGCATAACTGCAGCATATAAAAATGTGTAAAATGCATAAAGCATTCAAGGAAATGTGTTCAAATTTCACTGATCTGGACTGGTTGGGGGGACACACCTGGTAAGACTAGCCACAGCAGAAGAGAATTCAACATTAAATACTGGTGATCAGACCAGTTTGCAGCAACTAGTCATGGCTTTTATCTGCATACTGCATAAATATTTAATGGTGATCCTTATCCTGTTACTGCACACAACTACTGTTAATCATCAGTCAGATTTGGTTTTATGTAAGCATCAATGTTGCAGCCCAATTCAGGTGAGAAAACAGGCATGATAAAGAACCAAAGAATATATTTTTTTTATATAAATAATCCCCATGAGGTAAATAAATATAGAAATTACATCTACAAAAAAAAAAAAAAAAAACAAGGTCAAAGAACAATCGCAGGGGATCAAACTCCATTGAGGCTGGGTTAAAAATAAATCAACTAAGTAAAAACGTTCTATGTGAAATAATGTTTTGATGGCTTTGCACAGTCAACAAGTGGAGAGGAAGTCAAAGTGTCACATTTCATTGAAGAATAAGTACACTTTTTGTTTTTATTCTTTTCCCTAATGGACAGTAAGAGTTACCTTCACAGGTTGCAAGATATAGTACCAGCAAAAAACAAATGGTAAATGGAAAAAAAGGTAGTAATGGTAGTTTAAATTTAACAGGCACAGAAGAGAAAATTCCAGCAGTTATGTTTGTCTGGTGGCAGTGAGCGACTCAAGGAGTTGTTGACGTCATTTCACAGAACAGACAGCTTGAGCATCAGTCACTAATCTTAAAACAGAAACAGAGGAATGCAGTCACTTTTGAAATGTTTCAGTATCAATGTAGAATAAGTTAAAAAGAATAATTATACATAAAAACAAATCTTGCAACTTCAAGGCAACAACCGCTTGACTATTGGCAAATCGACACCAACAGACATTTCCCATCACTTTTAACAGAATGGGAATGTCATACAATATATTTGGCAGTTGGAGAGGTTGCCATATAATGTATTTGGTGTTTTTTTGAACTATATGACACAACTGTGTATTATAGTGCCAAAAACACCAAATATATTATACGGCAGTAAGGGTTGCATTATTTGACACAGCTGTCCTTCGTATAGTGCAACCAGCTCCAAACACAAATACATTATACAGCAGTAAAGCTTTATTCCTCAGTTCACAGTTGGACTTTGAAGAGTGTGGACGTGTACCGGTCCACAGAAGATGACAGCATATGACCTCCAGAAGTAAGTATTAGGTACAGGGGTGTGGGGTGGTGGGCGTTCAGTGGGAGAGTTGGGATGGGGACTGGTAGCTACGACTAGGGATCATTTTCTTTAATTCAGGTTTAAATAAAAATAAAAAAAAAGACATCAGAGGACGTTTTTCTTTTTGCAGGTATACATATAAAAATAATCTATTTTGGGACACTTTGGGTGGGCTCCTCAGTGTCCCACTCTGCTGGGGGGGTGAGGTGAATTACATTAAACAACAAGCTGGAGGGGGCAGTTATAAAATTAATATATATATAAATGAATGAATAATTAAATAAATAAACAAACAAATACACTGCCACCGGGGACTGGGTCCCCCGGTGTGCAGATACAGTTGAAGGCACAGCACAGTCAGGATGGCAGGGCTACAATGACAGTAGTCCAATCCCTGACCTATCAGTGGCAACAACAGCAGGGGTTGCACTATGTAACAGAACTGTGGTATCTTAAAGACAGCTGTGTTGTATAACGCAAACTGCTGCTTTCACAAAAATTCAGTTATAAATAGAATGTTGATTGATTGAAATATGTATGCTCAGAAAAGGAACATTTTTATTAAATATTTGAAAACTGATTAACAGTGGGACCTAAAAACCACAAAGCATGCACCTTGGACCAGCTACTATCAAACCTGAGAGTTTCAGGTTTCAAAGCCTCCTATTCTTTTAGTTATCGGTTGGCAAAAAAAAAGTCTTAAACATTTTCAGAAATGAAGACTTTTGGGTTTTATTTGCACCTCTGTAACTTTGCCTCCCCTGAGCCAATCTACATGACATTTACAGGATCAACAGATCCTGGCACAGAAGCTGAGCTTTCCAAATGTCATATAAATTGATTGAGAGGGGCCAAGGTTATTAAGCTGCAGAAATTTGAGTTCAATACAGAAATGCTTACTCAATCCTAATACAAAGGCACTATCGTGTCTGTGTAGCAAATATTATAGCTGCACAGTAGTGCAGCTATAGTTAGGGTTGCCCAGCCACTTCTATGTCAGCCCCCAAATTTTGCACTTAAATAACTTTTCCACAATATAATGGATTGTCCTCAAATTTTGCATGCACACTGGGGCTCCATAGATCTCTGACTGTGTCAAGTTGTGTTATTGTCGGATGAGCAGTTTCAGAGCTGCAGAGCACCAGAAAATGCACAAAAACATGGTTTTTGCAAGTTTCTTTGCTGGTGGCTATAGCCTGCATGATGTTTCTAACTGGTCTAAAATCTCCAGGGAAGATGCAGTCTGGGTCACTGATGTGCCTTTTGAAGGTTTGGTGAAAAATATTAATCCTTTCAGAAGTTATTCAGATTTTAATTTTCCCATTATAATCATTGGGAAAAAAATATATGTGTCTCATGAAACTGCCGCCAGTACATTTTACTGTTGCAAATGGCCTTTTTACTGTTGTGCTGCAGCCATCTTGTTTTAATTAGTGGTGAAGAAAAACATCGGTAATTCAAATTCTACTGCCCCTAGGTAAACCCAAACAGTTGTGTTTACCTAAGTGAGGCCTGAGAAACACAATTTTTTTTCTAGGACCCCTAGAAATATCTTTATTTTTAATTTGGCCCCCCATAATGTCACAAATCACGACAGTACATTTGCAACACTGTCACAAATCATGGCACTGTAGCATCTGTACCGTCACAATTTGCAATACTACTGCACCAAAAAATACCATTTCTTTGCCACACCACTGCACCTAAATGGTTAAAGCTTTTTGGCTGAAATTTGCCGGGTGGCAAGCCCTGGCCCCACAGATGTGCCTTTTGGTGGTTTGGTAAAAAAATGTAAAGCAGTTACAAAGTTGCAGTGCTCTGAATTTGAGAAATTTCCTATAGGATAACATTGCGGCACCTGTGGCGTCTTTGGTGCCCACATCTCGAAAACGATTTGAGATATGGAGTTTTCACTACCCGCAGCTTAGTCTACCTTTGGGTGAACTAAGCACATATGGAGGTTTGGAAGTCATAATTACAACTGCAGTAGAATTTTTTTTCATAGTTGCTACAGTTACTGAGATATTGCCAAATACGTGTTACGAGAATTCCTTTTGAGTACTAGGGGGCTGCTGTATGGCTCTGTACTTATGTATAAGTGGGAGTGCAGGGCCCAGAGGGTCCATGTTCCCACATATGCAAACCATTAGGAAAAAACTGGGCAATGTGAAGGGAGTGCAGGGCCCAGAGGGCCCAAGCTCCTACTAACACATACCAGTTACATGTTACATTACAACTTTTTCAAAAAGAAGGGAAATTCATTGCAAAAAACTTCATTAATGCATCATTTAGGGTTGATAGCACAGCAAAGAAAGCATGGAAATGTGATGTTAGGGTTACCCCACTACCACCTTACCCCACCCCCCACCATCCATACACCAACAGATGTCAGGGTGTGCCATGGGGTCATCAGGCCTAACTCTCACACCATTCTCCTGTATTGTTGCATGTCAGCTTGCTTACACAAGGAATGGAGTGAGAGTTGGGCAAAATTTGAGGTTTTACATTAAAGTGCCTACTCAACCCTAACTATAGGGGCATGACTGCTATGACCGTGGCCCTATAATTTATATATATATATATATATATATATATATATAGTGTACACACACACACACATATATATATATATATATATATATATATATATATATATATATATATATATATATATATATCACGTCAGTACTGTGGAAAGTTGACAAATCCCTAAATAGCTGTTGTTACATATACAGAAGATACTATCGACATTCTGTTCAGGAAAAGCACAACCTTTTTTGATCTTCATAATTAGATTCATGCAAAAACAGAGGGTATTTATAACATACCTGTACATTTCTAATCTTTGATTTAAACAAAGTTACAATAACTGTACTTTTCCATCATTTAGGGCAAAGTGTGGGATTGTGGCGCATCATAAGATGAAAGTAGTTTGCCACTAAGGAGAACCTCAGTTATTTCTAAGTAGTAGTTGTATTCAGTTTACATGCACAAAAAAATTGCATACAGTAGCTTAATTTCAACATAGAGTTGGTAACACATACCTGAATTTCCCATCCAGTCCCAAAATTAAACCAATATAATAGGAATTAATTTCACTCCTGGAAATCTGTAATAAGAAAGTAAATATATTTAAAAGACTCCTGGGAAAAATGGAAAGGTGCTTCATGATCCCACAACTGAAGTTTTGACAGCTAGTGTACTGCATAAAACAACTATTAGTTTTTTAAAGAAGTCAGTCATTACCTTTTATGTCTGAGGTACTTTTTCTTTTCCCTTTGGTTAATTAGAAGATTGTTTACCTTATGTTAGTAGATGTGATGTATGAGATAACACTCTGCCTGGCAGCTGTCATATCTATATTCTCCTCACTACATCATCAGCATTCTGATCTCACTGACTGTGTCATCACTACTGCTTGGGAACAGCCACTCAGTAGCTACCAAGTCAGTCACCTGTGATTTCACCGTCAGTGAGATCACTGTGCTGAAGATGGGGGGGTGGTGGGACTAGAGATAGATGTGTCCGCTGCCAGGCTGAAAGCTGTTCCACACATCCAACACAAAATTATCACATAAAAAGACTTTCTACTGAGCAAAAAAATACTTTAGAAATAAAAAGTTTCCACTGACTACTTCTTTAACATTGTATCATCTTCCTGTCTGTCTGTTTTGGTTTTAGAGATGTTGCAAATTTTTAATCCACCAGTGAAGTTTGTGCAAATCTGCCTGATTTGCATTCACAAAAAAATGACAAATTATTCAGCTGAACTGGCAAAATTTGCTGGCAGATATTTTTGTTTGTTTTTTTAACTGAAAAACAACTTCTCCTAACTACTGTGCTGTGTGAAACCACCCCCCACCCATGAACATAAAATATATGAAATGAAATCTAAATAACTCCCCTCCTCCCACTGGCAAACATCACCTGCAAGGGAGGGGGGGACAAAATCCCATCCCTGATGCAGAGTGTCTACACTGTTCATTCAGTGCCCCACGCCAAGCTGACTGCTGAGCAGATTGCTGTCTCCAGCCTCTAATAATAGCTAGTTATCAGCTTGATCATAGCAGCCCCCCCCCACTGGTACCCTCACCCCCCCCCAGTGAATATCACTTCCCCTTGGAGGGAGGAGACTCTGTGTTGCACTGTGAATACAAATTGTCTGCTCCATTCGGTGTTAACACTTGTCCCAGACTGTTCCGTTAGGTACAATGGCATGAATGAATGAATGAATAATGATGTATTTGCTCCTAGTAAAACCAGATTCGTTGAAAATTGAACCTATCAGGTTTTACTAGGAGTGAAAATATCAGCATTCATTTGCATTTCATACCATGTTACCCAACGGGACTGGGACCAATCAGCACCGAACAGAGCAGATGCCCCGCAGTGGGGGACTGTTTTTTTTTTTTGATTATTCACAGCACACCAGCTCAAGTTACCAAGTTCAAGTTTCAAGTTTATTATTCGGCTTTTGGTCTTTACAAGAAAGTTTCAAAACATTTAAAATACAAGGTTCCAAAATAGCACCACTTTGTACAGTTAGATTAAAAGTTTTAAAATACATGTACTATTGCATTACAAGACATCATAGAATCAGCAATAGGTTCTGTTTGTATAACAAATTATCTCTAAGGACCACTATCAGATACATGCACTCTCAAGTTCAGTACCCTAAGAATAGAACATCAAATAATTTAAATATGCAGAAAGGTCAGCAAAATTACAATCAGGGTATTGGTAAATATCATTTTAGATCATTGTTTTAAAGTTATATATGATAATGACATAAAGATAAAGGAAACACAACAGTCTGCCATAATGTGTGATTAATCAGAGACATAAAATTCACAGAAAAGGGGAAATCTCAGTAATTTACAACAGTATCTGAAGCCTTAAGCATTCATCCATAACAGCCACAAATAATATACCAATTTAATATTTAGACAAAAAAAGTAGGAAATAATGAGAAAGAGGAGGCACCAATCTTTACCAGTCCTGAAACAGGAGTAAACAGGCCTTGGACGTGTTCAGGTCTGTTTACCTACACCCCCATCCAAGTATCATGCCTGTAATATCAAAATTCCAAAATTAAAAAACTATTGAATATTGGAAAAAAAAATTGTTGCAAAAAAAGAAGTAAGTCTCCTATGTCCTCTATAGAATATAATTGTCTAAATTATTATTATTTACAGTTTCAAAGATGATAAAAAGCCAGATAACCTGCATAAAGTTGACACATCTCAAGTACTGTACAACACTGAGATTAATTGAATGGGGTGCGATCGTGGGCATGTTCTCTTCTGCTTTTTGTCTTTTGTTCTGTTGGCTGTTGGTGAACTGACTTTGTAATTCTGATGCAGTATTTTTCAGTTTTTCCTGTCTTTAATCTCCCCCCTCTTTTCTTACTGAGTTTCACTGGGAGCTATGTGACTTGTCCAAATTGTGAACTAATTGGTTCGTTGTGAGCAGCTGTTCCCCCTCCCCCTTTCTTTTTTGAGGCTGCTACTTCTATCCCTTAGCTTGCATTGTTTTAGCTTAACAGACATTTTTTAATCTCTGATTTTGATTTTACATAGATGGCAAAGCTCCTATCGCTTTGGGCACCTCACACCTTGGTCAGTACACTTAGGGCAATGGGACCTGAGGAGACATTACTGAAACATGGGAAGCATTTGTTAGTTGCCAATGGTGCTTGCCTAGTGCTCTTCTCAGTTTCTTTTCCATCTCCCCATTCTGTATCATTTACATCCTTATCTTAACACACTATTTAATTTATTTCATTTGACTGACTCTTCAGGTTTTTTTTTTTACTTTGGATTTTGATACTGTTTTGTTTCTCAATCTACAATCAATAATGGTATAACGGCAGTACAGTAATTAAATCTAACAATCTAGCCACTTATACATTTCCAAAGATGATCCAATTATCCCCCTCCCTTTCTTTTATCATTTTCTGCTTGTTATATTTTCCTCAGTCTAGCTAGTCCATGAGTCCTTTTTCATTCTTATGTATTGACCCTGAAGGACCAATCTCTTATACCCCCCTTCCTATTTTTTAATTTTTTTTTTATTTTCTTCTATAGTGTCATGGCAAGTCAAGTGCTGGCAGGGGGCCTTAGGTTATAATACAGTATCCCTCACTCATCTACATTATTTCAACCTTGGGGTTTAGGTGCATTTGTACATAGAGGGCCCAATATTCAGACCGCGCCAGGCAATGGTGCAAGAGGAGGTGCAGCGCATCTGAAATTCGCCGGGGCCAAGACAGGGAGATATTCAAAGATGATGCACTATGGTGCATCTCCTTTGAATACAGCACTGGATGCACAAGGTGCATTGACAATGAGCCGGCACAGTTCCAGGACAGGGAGGACCAGGAATGCTCCAGTGCAACTGCAGTTGCGCTTGTCACATCACCCACAATATTCAGACTTGGGAATGAAAATGGGGCCATTTACATGTCATTATGGCCCCATGTGCATGCATTGTGCAGGGCAGCCCTGTGAAATGTGCCCGGCACCCTGCACAGACTGTTGTGTGGACAGAGGTGGTCCTGGGGCACCCCTGTAATGATGAGTGTGGTAGAAATGAGGACATGCAATCCCTGGTGTTCCAGTGGTACCCCCTGCCTCCCATTAGCCCAATTATGGGCAGAAATACAGATCTAATAACCCGGTGGTCGAGTGGAACCCCCCCCTCCTGTACCCAAATGTGTGTAAGTGCAGAAGTGTCCATTCCCTGGTAGTCCAGTGGCCCCCTTCCCACCCATATCCATGATAGCCAGAGTTATCTAAGGACAGTAACTGCCTGGTGAAAATGTGGAACCTCCCACCCCTCCTGAAACACTGATCACTGGTGCCGTCATATGCGGCACATTCCATGGTGGCCCAGTGGTTGCCCCCACTCCCCCCACCCACACAGGACATCTAGGCCACCCAGATCCCCCCCAAAATTGGTGGGTAGAAGCAACCCACTTTCATATGGCTCGGTCACCCACCAAATGACATCTTACAGTATGTGCTGTAAGCCTATTGGTCAACTGTGTGAACCAAAGGGCTTGCAGGTCATACTGTACTACCCAAGCACAAATATGCGAATGAGTCATTCACATATTTGTGCCTGATCATAGTATGCTCTGCAAGCCCATTGGTTCATACAGTGAACCAATAGGCTTACACCACATACAGTAAGCCGATCTCGCGGCGGCCAGGCAGTATGCGCGGGTGGGCTGCTGCCGCCCGGCCGATGATGGGGGTCTGGGTGTGGCCTGTGTGTGTCCTGTGTGGGTGGGGGGCAGTGGGGGCAAACCACTGGCTACCAGGAATGTGCCCACATATGACGGCACTGGCGATCAGTGTTTTGGGAGGGTGGGGTTCCTTATGATCACCAGGCAGTTACTGTCCTTAGATAACACCGGTGATTGTGGATACAGGTGGGAGGGGGGCCACTGGACTACTACTGAATGGACACTTCTACATTTACACACATATGTGTATGAGAGGGGGGTTCCACTTGACCACCAGGGTTATCGGATCTGTATTTCTGCCCACGATCAGGCTAATGGGAGGGAGGAGGTGTACCACTGGATCACCAGGGACTGTTCAGGTGCTTGTGGATGGTGTTCATGCTGGGCAGGTAGCCACCCATGGCATGCGGCTGCTGTGTTGCCCCCAGCAATACAGCAGCCCACCTGTGGGCGGCTGGCATTTGAGCCAAAATATTCAGGCTCAATTTTGTGCCCCAGTATGCGGCACATCTGGGGGTTGTGCCAGCAGATGCGCCACACATCCCAGACTGAATAACAGGATGTGCCTCATATGCGTGGACACGCCCCCTTCAGATGCGCCACACACATTAGCAATATGCCCTGATGCATCTGGACTTGCACTGCGCAAGTCAGCCTTTGGAATATCATGCTGGGGCTCATTGCAGGGTTGCACTGGAGCAATCCCTTTGAATATCCTGGCCAGAGTGTTTTTTGCATGAGGGACCCTTCATTTGTAAACCAATTTATCCCTTTTTTATTTTCATTTAATTTCATTTTAATTTTTTACACTGGAAAGGCACGTGAGCATAAATGCCTGATATTGTGGTTCGAGCCGTAGTGAACCTCTGGGAGATGGAGATAATTCCGTTAGGTAGGTGACCCCAAAGATCTTTGTGGAAGAAAGCTGGGAAGGGAAGGGATAAAAAGGGTTAATGGTCTGGGAGGGAAAAGGCAACATAAAGAGGGAGAGAGTAGCGACATGGAAATATAGAATGTGTTGGCAGAGAAGGCCCGCCAGGCCCACCTAGTCTGCCCAGATTTGCCAAATGCAAGTTAGACCCAAGATGCTCACTTTAATGGCCTCCATTCCCCCTTCCCAGATCTATGAAACACTTGTGCCTATCCCATGCTGCCTTAAATCCCACTACCACTACTTCCTCTGGAAGTTTGTTCCAGCTGTTTGTCACCCTATCCAAGAAAAAAAAATTCTAATGTTTCCCAACACCCCCCCCCCCATCTGCATATCATGACCCCTTGTTTTCAAGTGTTTCATTAGTTGGAAAATGTCACTCACAGGTACCCTGTTTATACCTCTGATGCACTTGAAAGTCTCAATCATGTCCGCTCTTTCTCTTCTTTGCTCCAGGGAGTACATGTTAAGGTCCCGCAGGTTGTCTTCATATGACAACTGACTGAGGCCCCTCACCTTTTTTGTTGCTCTCCTCTGGACATGCTCCTCTCTATCCACATCCTTCTTGAGGTATGGCCTCCAGAACTGGACCCCATACTCAAGGTGAGGCCTTATCAGCTGCCTATACAAGGGCATTATAACCGCTCTCTTCCCTCCTTCTAGTGATCCTCCTACCAATGCAGTCCATCATTCTATTGGCCCTCACCTCTGCCCTATCACATTGCTTTGTCCCCTTGAGGTCCCGTGAAATGATTATACCAAGGTCTCTTTCCAGCTCTATTTCCTGTAGGACATGCCCACCGATCCTGTATTCCACCCAATTTTTTTTTGCCTATGTGTAAGATCTTGCACATTTTTGTATTGAAGGACAGCTGCCGGTCTTTTGACCATTCCTCCAGTTTTTTCAGATCCCTGTGCATTTTTTTAACCTGCTGTGGTGTATCAGCTCTATTGCAGATCTTTGTATCATCCACGAAGAGACATATCTTCCCCTCCAGTCCTTCTGCTATGTCCCCTATGAAGATACTAAACAGGAGTGGCCCTAACACTGACCTCTGCTGCACCCTGCTGGTATCCATGCCATCCTCTGAAGTTACCCCATTTACAATTACCCTTTTTATTCTACCCCGGCCAGTTTTGTACCCACCTCACTACTACTGGACCCAGCCCTAGGCATCTCATATTGTGCAAGAGTCTTCTTTGTGGCACAGAATCAAACAGCTTACTAAAGTCAAGGTATGCAATGTCCACAGTCCCCCCTGATCCACCACCCTGGTGACCCAGTCAAAGAACTCTATCAAGTTCATGTGAAATGGCGTACCCTCTGTGAGCCCATGTTGCCAACAGTCTTGCAGGACATTGGCTTTCAGGTCGCTAGTGATTTTTTTTCTTTAGCAGTTTCTCCATAAGCTAGCCCTCCACCAATGCCAGGCTTACTGATCTGTAATTGCCTACCTCCTCCTTGTCCCCACCCTTGTGTAGGGGGACTACATCTGCCCTTCTCCAATCATTGGGCACCTCCCATGTTTCCAGGGATTTGTTAAAGAGGCTAGTCAAGGGCTCTGCTAATACTTTACTGAGCTCTCACAGCACCTTGGGGTGCACTCCACCAGGGCCCATGGCCTTATCCACCTTCTGTCCCTCTAGTTCCTGCAGAACCTCATCTTCCTGGAATGGACTAGTGCCCTCCCCCACCACCATCTCCTTCTCCCTGAACCACCTACTCTCCCCTTCCTCTTCTATAATGAACACAGAACAGAAGTAGCTGCTCAACGTGTTCACCTTCTCATGGTCATCTTCCACCAAACCCCTCATCTTTGCCTTTATCCTGACTATCCCACCCTTCAACTTTCTCCTCTTGCTCACATACTGGAAAAATGTTTTATCCCCTTCCTTGACTGAGTTGGCTATTTTCTCTTCTGTCTTTGCCTTCACTCTCCTGATTTCCAATCCTGCTCCCTTCTGCTTTTCCTGGTATATGGCCCTATCCTCTTCACTCTGCTTCTGCTTATATCTCCTAAATGCCCACCTCTTTGCCTTGACATTTTCCACCACTTCTCTACTATACCATAGTGGCTTCCTTTTTTCCTGTTTTTACTGAGCCTCCTGATGTAGAGATTGGTGGCATCTAGTATTGCCCTCTTTATTGTAGCCCACATTTCCTCCATCCCTGTCAGTTCTCCCACCACTGTCAGTGCTTTCTGAAGGTAATCACCCATTTTCCCAAAGTTGCACACCTGAAGTCAAGTACCTTCACCTTAGTCTGTTCACTTCAGCAGTAGTTTTCACCATGAACCAAACCGTGCTGTGGTCACTCGTGCCAAGGCTCTCCCCCACTTATACCCCCCAGCCTATCTCCATTTGTAAGAATCAGGTCTAGTATCACTCCTTCACATGTCAGGTCCCTTACAAGCTGCCTCATGAGTGCCCCCTGCTGGGAGTCTGTGATATCCCTGATCCTGGTAGATGCTGCTGATGGGGTGCTCTACTCCATATCCGGCACGTTGAAATCCCCCATCAGCAGCACCTCACCCCGTTTCCCATCCTCCGAATTTCTTCCAGCATTGCCTTGTCAATACCTCCTTCTTGCACAGCCAATCAGAGTAGAAAGCTGGAGAGTGGACTGGGTGAGAGATGAGCAAAGCATAGACAGAAACAGGCTTGAGCAAGGAACAACAGTGCAAAAAACAGTAAAATAAAAAGCTACATTTAAAGCAATAATATTACAGTAGGACTGGAAGAAAGAATCAGTCAGATTTTGCAGACAAAATTATAGTTCAGAAGGCATTAAGAGAGGAAATTAATGTGCTTGCATTAGTCTGTCTTTTGGTGTCAAAACTCAGCTGCGGCAAAGTCTGTACCTGGGGCAGCATTCTGCTGGTCATCTGGTGGGCAATGGAGTGAGGAGGGCTGGAACCAGTGCCCTTAGGACTCTGAAGGCAACAACCATGCAGAGACATCTGCAGCGAGAGACTGGGGCAGTGTTCCTTAGGTCTTCTAGCAGGCGATAAAGTGGAAAGGGCTGCAACCACTATCCTCATGACCCTGAAGGCAAGAAACTTGCCAGGATATCTGCAGCTAGAGGCTGTGGCAGTGTTGTGCTGGCCTTCCGACAGGAGGTGGATTGGGGAGGTCTGGAACCACTGCCCTCAAGACCCTAAAGGCAGCAAACTTGCCAGAATGTCTCCAGTGAGAGGCTAGGGCAGTGTTCCACTGGTCTTCTGGCAGGCAGTGGAGTAGGGAGGGCTGGAACCACTGCCCTCAATACCCTGAAGGCAGCAAACTTTCCTGAATGTCTCCACTCAGAAACAATCAGACCATGCATGGCTGAAAATCTAGATGTTTTATATTTTGATTCTCTTGATGATATATATGTATATCTATGTGTATATATATGTGTGTATATATAGGTGTGGTCACACCACCTATAGTTAGGGTTCAGTAGGCACTTTAATGTTAAACCTCAATTTTGTGTGTTAATATCTTTGCAACCATTCAGTGGATTTGCATGAGATTTTGAATGCATGGTCTAGTATTGTAGATCTTGTGATTTACCAAGTTGTGTTTCAGTCAGACTTATGGTGTCTGTGCAGCAAAATGCTAAAAAACATGTTTTTCACCACTTTTGACATATTTTTTTCTCATGGCGCTGGGCCCACACCATGTGGTCTTTTGGTTTGAAGTTTGGAACTTGGAAAGAGTTGGGTTAAGGAACAATACGGCATTGATTTGGACAAAAAAATATTAATCTGTTCCAAATTTATTACATTTTTAATTTTCAGGTTCTGAGAATGCTCAGTTCACTCCAAGATGTATATGGTTATTTTTCTGACAAAGACTGGGCACATGGTCAATGATTTTGTAGCTCGTGGACTAGGATCCTGGTCTGCCAGAAAATTCCTTGTCCGCGAGCTGCCATCTTGTTTTTCAGTTTTTCCCCAAACAAAATGTTGTAGCTTTCTCTACAGGTGACTTTTGAGCCAAATGAAAAAATGGATTTTGTTCAGGGTGACCCCCTCTACAAAGCCATGCCTTTGGTTTGGCTCATTTTGGTAAAAAAATTGCTTTCTAAAATGTAAAAATTATTTGACCATGACTCGCTAATGAACCTAATCTGCGAGCTGTCAAAATCCTAGTCCACAAGCTCTCAGGCAAGGATTTTGCTACCTCATGGACTAGGATTTTAAAAACTTTATCATTGCATTGCTAATAAATGGTTTTGTCTTTTTTACTTGAAATTTTCAGGGTATTGAGGAGATGCCCTACAGGTGTGATTTATGCTGTTTAGGTGTAGGAGAATTCCTGTTCCACAGATATGCCATCATGAAGTTCAGATTTTCCCCATAGTATTACATTGTGCCACTCATTATGTTTTTCGGTGCCTGTAGCTCGTAAACAATGTGAGATATGGATTCAGTCGATGTATGTTGAGAGCAGTGCTCATTATCATGATGACAAAGACACATGAATTTTTTTCTAGCCGCTACAGTTCCTAAGATATCAGCAAACTAGTATTACAAGGGATCCTTGCCTTTTATAATTGCTGTATGGCTCTGTAGCTATGTGTAAGTGGGAGCTCAGGGCCCAGAGGGCCCACACTCCCACAGATGCATATTGTTATGGAGAAATGGGCAGTTTGGTGGGAGTGCAGGGCCCACCAACACATGCTATTTACTGCTTATATTATACTTTTCCAAAAAGTAAGGAAATTCATGGCAAAAAACTGTGTTTAATGCATCAGTTAGGGTTAAAGCAACAAAAGTGAGGAAATGAGATGTTATGGTTGAGCCCCAACCCCCTCACACCACACACCCCCATCCTCCACAGAGTGACATATGCCATGGTGTGCCATGGGGTCAAGAGGCCTAACTCTCACCCTATTCTCCTTTACTGTAGCATGTCAACCTGTTTACACATGAAATGGTGTGAGAGTTTGGCCGCATGATCCCATGGCACACACCAGCATCTGTCACTCTATGGAGGAGGGGGGTGGGGTAGGGGGGTTAGGTGCTTAACCCTAATGTCTCATTTACTCACTTTTGTTGCTTTAACCCTAACTGATGCACTAAATGCAGTTTTTTGTCATAAATACATATGTAGCTAAAACTGTGTATCTTGCTTCATTTTCGAGATATGAGCGCTGAAAGGAATGACAGACCCCACAATGTAATCCTATGGGGAAAATCTCAACTTTGTAATGGCACATCTATAGAACCACTTAATTCCCCAACACCTAAACAGCATAATTAACACCTGTAGGGCATCCCCACAGCACCCTGTAAATTTTAAGTAAAAAGACCAAACCATTATTGAGCAATGCAATTTTAAAGTTTTTACACCTTTACAAATTCTTCATTCATGAGACAGTGAAATCCTGGGCAATCAGAGCAATCCTAGTCCATGAGCTAACAAAATTCTAGTTTGCCAGGGGACATCTGGTCATGCCATAAGGGTCATCGGGTCGTTCGTGGGGACATCTGATTACACCCAGGGAGATCTGGTTATGCAGTTCTGGCTATCTGATCATCCCCTGATGGACAAGGCTCACAGACCAGGATCATTCTCATGGACCAGAATTTTGTAGGCTCGCAGACTAGGATGGTTAGTGAGTCATAAAATAAGAATTTGACATTTTTAAAAAGCTATTTTTTGACAAAAACTAACCAAAACAGAGGCATGGCTTTGTAGAGGACATCACCCTGGACAAAACCCATGCCTCATTTGGCCCAAAAGTCACCCATACACAAAGCTATAACATTTTGTTTGGCTGAAAAACTGAAAACAAGATGGCGGCTCATGGACAAGGAATTTTTCTGATGGACTAGGATTTTCCTTCATGAGGTAGCAAAATCCTTGACCATGAGACCACTTTTAGGTCACAAAAAATACATATTAATTTTAGAGTGAACTGAGCATGCTCAGAACTCAAAAGTTAAAAATTAAATAACCTTTGAACGGATTAATATATTTTTACCAAACCAATGCTCAATTGTTTCTTAACCCAATCACTTTCCATGTTCCAAATGTTAGACCAAAAGACCGCATGATATGGTTGCAGCACTGTGGGAAAAAACACGTCAAAACTGGCGAAAAGTGCATTTTTTGGCATTTTGCCACACAGAAACTGTATATCTGACTTAAATGCAACTTGGCAAATCCAGAGGTCTACCATACCAGACCATGCATTCCAAATTTTGTGCAAATCCATTGACCGGTTGCAAATATATCAATGCACAAAATTTGAGGTTTAACATTAAAGTGCATACTTTATCCTAACTATAGGGGTACAACTGCACCCTAATAATATATATATATATATATATATATATATACACACATATATTCATAGCAAAGAAATCTGTCAATGCATCAGTTAGGGTTGTTTCCACAGTGACAAAAGTGTGGAAATGTGATGTATGTGATGTTAAGGTTAGCAGACCCTGACCCCCAACCCCCCATCTTCCACAGACCAACTGATGCCAAGGTGTGCCACAGGATCATGCACCCTAACTCTCACCCCATTCCATATGTAAACAAGATGACATGGTACAGTACAGGAGAATGGGGTGAGAGTTAGTCCTCATGACCCTGTGTCACACCTTGGCATCTGTTGATCTGTGGAGGATGGTTGGGTTGGGGCTCTTAGGGTTTGCTAACCCTAACATCACATTTCCACACTTTTGTCACTGTGGAAACAACCCTAACTGATGCATTAACTGAGTTTTTTACCATGAATTTCCCTTCTTTTTGAGAATGTGCACTATAAATACTGAATGGTATGTGATGGTGGGAGCCCGGGGCCCAAAAGCTGCTCATTTATTTGTAATCACATGTGTACACAGAAGCAGGAAGCCATACTGCAGCCCTGTAGTGTAAGAAAGTCTTGTAACAGTGATTTGCCAAAGCTGTAAGTTTGTGAGCATTAACTATTTTTGCACCAAACCAGCAAAAGACACATCTGTGGGAGCAGTGCTTGCCATCCTGCAAATTTTAGCCCAAAGGACCCAACTGTTTGGTTGCAGGAGGATGGTAAAGATTTGCAGTTATTTTGAGCACCAAAGTGTTGCAAACACAAAACACAGCACTTTTCCATTTGTGAAAGTATTTTGCCAAACTATTTTTCAAAAAATGTCAAAAATGCATTTCTGGGGAGGTAAATGAAGAAAAACATATGTCAAAGGACTCAACTGTTTGGTTGCAAGAGGATGGCAAATATTTAGTTATGTTGTGCATAGTTTCCCAAAATGCTTTTGCAAATGTAAAAGTTTTGCAAATGCAAGACATGGCACTTCTGCATTTGCAAAAGTATTTTGCGAAACTGTTTTTCAGAAAATGTCAAAAATGCATTTCTGGTGCTTCTAAACCCCCCAAAAAGATATGTCTATTATGTGCTGTGTGTTGGTGGAAGCTTGGGATCCTTGGGGCCCCATGCTCCCACCAAGCTGGCCATTTGTGTGTACTTATATGTGTTACTGGGAGCATGGGCCCTCCAGGGCCTTCGCTTCCATGTACACAGAAGCAGGAAGCTGTACTGTAGCCCTGTAATGTGAAGAAGTCTTGTAACAGTGATTTGCCAATTTCCTTTCTTTTTGAGACTGTGCAATATAAATAGTGCATGGTGTGTGTTGGTGGGAGCACAGGGCCCTTTGGGCCCCATGCTTCCTCCAAGCTGTCCATTTCATCATAATAACCCTAATGCTAACGGTAACGCTAACGATAATGCTAACGGTAACGCTAACAGTAACACTAATGGTAATGCTAATGCTAATGGTAAAGCTAATGCTAATGGTAATGCTAATGCTAACACAAATGCTAACTTTAACGGTAATGGTGATGCTAACGGTAATGCTAATGCAAACACAAAACGCAAATGCAAATGGTAACACAAATACAAATGCAAATGGTAAAGCAAATGCAAGCAGAAATGCAAACATAACTGGTAACGCTAACGTGACCACTAATGGTAATGCAAATGCAAGCACAAACAGTAACGGTAATGCAAATGCTAACACAAATGGAAATGCAAACAGTAACAGTAATGCTAACAGTAGCGGTAACGATAACAATACCGCTAATGGTACTGCAAACGCAAACGCTAATGCTAACAGTAACAGTAACGCTAATGGTAACACTAATGCTAATGGTAACGGTAACTTAAACGCAACCACAAATGCAAATGCTAATGTTAACACAAACAGAAATGCAAATGCTAACACTAATACTAACGGTAACGCTAATGGTAATGGTAACACAAATGCAAATGCAAATGCAAGGGTGAATAGTAATGCAAACAGAAATGCAAATGCAAACACAAACAGTAACACAAACGCAAACACAAATGCAAATTCTAACAATAACGCACACACAAATGCAAGTGCTAATGCTAACAGTAAGGCTAATGGTAATGCAAATGCAAACGCAAGCGCAAACAGTAACACAAACGCAAATGTAACTTAAATGGTAAATGGTAACGAAAACGGTAAAGCTAACACAAACACAAATGCAATAGCTAATGATAAAGCTAACGGTCACGTTAACTGAAATGCAAACGCTAACACAAGTACAAACAGTAATGCAAATGCAAATGCAAACTTAAATGGTAATGAAAACGGTAATGCTAATGCAAACACAAATGCAATCGCTAATGATAAACCTAACGGTCACGCTAACGCAAATGCAAACACTAATGCACATGCAAACAGTAACACAAATGCAAATGCAAACTTAAATTGTAATGAAAATGGTAATGCTAACGTGAGCACAAAATGCAATTGCTAACGATAAAGCTGATGGTCACGCTACCGCAAATGCAAATGCTAACAGTAATGAAATGGTAACACAAATGTGAATCAGTTACACACACTGTGTCCAAGACAGAGGCATCAAAAAGCACTGCGAATACAAAGAATGTGGGCATAATAGTGGGCCTCTGACATGAAAATCAGCAATTGGAAGACTAAATTGCTAATATCTCATGAACCATACAAGGTAGAAGAACAATTCAAATTTCTTGTTTTTTTCATTGCTTTCCAGGCTAGTTCTGCACTTAGCTCCACAGTGGGGGCCTAAGAAGTTTTGTGATGAAAAATCTGTATCTCGAACCATTTTCGAGATACGGGACCCAAAAGGCATGGCAGACGCTATAATTTAATCCTATGGGAAAAATGCTGACCTTCAGAGTGCAGTAACGTTGGACCCATGTAATATTTTGGCACCACACCACCAAAAGGCACCTCTGTGGGGTCTTGGCTTTCTCTGCTGAAAATTTGAGCCCAAAAGACCAAACAGTTTTGTTGCAGGAGGGTGGCAAAGAATTCCTATTATTTAGGCTATAGTTTCACAAAGTACTTTCGCAAATCAAAACACTTTCACACTAAAAATCATGAAACTTTCAGATTTGTAAAATTATTTTGTGAAAGTACTTTTCAAAGAAATTTAAGCTTAATTTCTGGGGGGTTTAAGCCACCCCAATAAGACATGGCTAGCATCCTCTGGACTCGACTAGGTGAACACAATAAGAATTGTGTTCCTAGATGGTCCAAATTTTAAATGCCAGGCATTTTTCTGAGCTGTGAATGAAAACAAAATGGCCAACTCATGAAAGTAAAAGGGCCATTTGCAACACTAAAAATGGCCATTTGTGAAAATTTCATGATTGTTAACTTTCCCATTGACTATAACAGGAAACTTGTATTTTGAATAACTTTTAAACCATTTAATATTTTTTCACGAAATATTCAAAAGGCAAACTGATGACCACGGCTGCATGTGCCCTGAAGTTTTTGGACTGAATGGACAAACTGTGTGGGCTGTTGGTGTGAGCAAACAAATACGCAAAAAGTCATTTTTTTTTGTTTTTTGGTGTTATGTAGCTCCGCAACCATACATCCAAACGTAACACAGCTTGGCACGTCCAGAGATCCATGGTACCAGACCGTGCATGCAAAATGTCAAGCAACTCCGTCATATGGTGGCAAAGTTATTAAGGTGCAAAATTTGAGGTTTTGCATAAAAGTGGCTATTCAACCCTAGCTATATATTTGGGGCACAGTCGGCAAAAATAGGAAAATGTTGCTTTAGGGTTTCCAACCCTAAAACCCCAATGCCACCCCAACACCACATTTCCCTGCTTTTGTTTTTTTAGTAAGCACTTTAACTGAAGCATTAACAACATTTTTTGCAATTAATATATGTATGGTCGTACCCCTATAGTTAGGGTTGAGTAGGCAGTTTATTATTAAACCCCAGATTTTGCATGTTAATAACTTTGCAGCCATGCAATAGATTTATACAAACTCTGGAATGTGTGTTCTTCAATGGTAGATCTCTTGATCTGTCAAGTTGCATTTTGATTGGACTTGTGGTTTTTGTGCAGTGACGTGCCCAAAAACATGTTTTTTGCTTTCTTTGCCCATTTTTGCTCATTTGTACCCATCTCGCTGTGGCCACACCATTTGGAATTCTGGTCTGAAGATTTCAGGGTAGAAAGAGTTTTGCAACAAAGAACAATTCAGCATTGGTTTGGTGAAAAATTATTAATCCATTCAAAAGTTATTTAATTTTGAATTTTCGGGTTCTGAGCATGCTCAGTTCACTCTGAGATTTACATGTATGTTTTGCAAAAGGGGATTGGTCTTACAATCAATTATTGTATCACCACACAAATGGAGATTTTTAACCCTTAGACTGCCAACAGAATTAGAACGTATAGGAATTTTGGACAGATATATCAGTCCATGGCCCTGCAAGGGTTAAAATCATTGTTCATGAGGAAAAATTCCCCTTTTGTGAGTTGCCATCTTGTTTTCATGTTCCCCCACAAGCAAAATGTTATAGCTTGCCCCACAGATGTGTACTGTTGTAAATTAAGCATGGGCTTTGTTCAGGGCAATGTCCTCTACAAACCCATGGCTTTGCTTTTCTTTGTTTTGGTGAAAAAATGTCTGTTTAACATTTTAAAATTCTTCATTCGTGGCTCACTTCTGATCCTCGTTCATGAGGTGACAAAATCCCCTTTCGAGAGCCAATCCCCTTTTGTGAGCTGACAAAATCCTTGATTGCAATTTCGGGACCAGATGACCCTATCTAGTGAACAAGGATTGTCTCACGAACGGGGATTTTGCCAGCTCGTGAAAGGGGATCAGCTTGTGAAAGGGGATTTTGACAGCTCGAGAAAAGGGATTGTTTTTTTGAATCCCCTTTTGCAAGCTGTCAAACTCTCCTTTCATGAGCTGTCAAAATCCTCCTCTGCGAGCTGATAAAATCCTTGATTGTCATTTCCAGACCAGATGTCCCTATCTCGCAAACAAGGATTGACTCACAAACAAGGATTTTGACACCTCGCAAAAGGGGATCGACTCATGAAAGGGGATTTTGACAGCTCGTGAAAGGGGATTGGTTTTTTAAATCCTCTTTTGTGAGGTGACAAAATCCCTGTTCGCGAGTCAATCCCCTTTTGCGAGCTGACAAAATCCTCGATTGCAACTTCTAGACCAGATGGCCAAAATCTGACAATTATTTCTCGCAAATGACGATTTTGAGAGCTTGCGATTTGGGATTGACCTCGCGAATGGGGAAGTTTGCCACCTCATGAACTAGTAATTCTAAAACTTTCCCAGTGCACTGAAAATAAATGGTTTGGTCTTTTGGCTTGAAATATGCAGGGTATAAATGGGGTGTCCCAGAGATGTGGATTATGCTGTTTAGGTGAATAAAATGTCATCAGTTCCATAGATATGCCATTACAAAGTCAAGATTTTTCCCATAGTATAACATTGCCGCGTCCATAGCACCTTTCGGTGCCCATATCGCGGAAATGATGCGAGATATGGATTTTTTGCTCCTGGCAGGTTTTGATCTCATGATTACAACTGCAGTGTAATTTTTTTCATAGGTGCTACAGTTACTGAGACACTGCCAAATTAGTGTTAAAAGGGTTCCTTTTCAGCCATCTAGGACTACTGTATGGCTTTGTAGTTATGTGTAGGTGGGAGCGCAGGGCCAAGAGGGCCGGCACTTCGACAGATGCATATCGTTATGCAAGAATGGGCAGCTTGAAGGAGCATGGGGCCTGGAGGGCCCGTGCTCCCACCAACACATACCGCTTACCAGTTACATTACACTTTCTCAAAAAAGTAATGAAATTCATTGCAAAAACTTTGTTAATGCATGGTTAGGTTTGAAGCGACAAAAGCTGGGAAAGGAGACATTAGGGTTGAACCCCTATTCCCTTCACCGTATCACCTCATCCCCATCCTCCATACACCAACAGGCATTGGTGTGCGCCATGGGGCTGTTAGGCCTAACACTTACCCCATTCTCCTATGCTGTACCATGTCAGCCTGTTTACACATGGAATGGGGTGAGAGTTGAGCCTAACAACCCCATGTCACACCCCAATGCCTGTTGGTGTGTGGACGATGGGAGGTGGGGCGGTAGGTTGAGGGGATTGGGGCTCAACCCTAACATCTCATTTCCTTACTTTTGTCTCTTCAGCCCTAACTGATGCATTAACAAAGTTTCTTGCAATGAATTTATATATATGTATCTATATATATATATATATATATATATATATATATTTATATATATATTTAATATATGGATCTTCAATTTAATAGGTGTGTAAAGCATACAAAAAAAATCCGATAATACAATCAAAGCTTCAGTGATAATAGTATTGTCAATCACTTTTAATACTATTGCCAATCACTTTTAATAGTATTGTTTTGTGCTGGTAATCGTATCATTGCAACTGCATGAAAATATACCTCTTGCCCCTACATCCTAAGCGTGCCTTCTCATTGGCCGCTTTCCCTGTGTGGGTGGGCAGAACAGTGTAAAAACATGAGCGGTCAGTCTCTCTTAGCGAGAGTAGTTACCCTCAAAAAACATTCCCCATTTTATTTTATTTTTTAAATGGAGATATCTGGTTGATCCTGCATTTCCCATTCCCCAAAAACAAGAAAAGGTAGGACTGCCTGTACTGCAAATGAACCGAGTGAGTGAGCGAGCTAGCAAGCAAGCGGCTGGGCTGGCAGGAGAAAAGTAATTGGAGCGCTATACAGTGCGGCGCTCGGCCAGGACTGACACAGTCTTTAAGCGACAAAAAAATAAAAAATTGAAGATCCATATATTAAAAAATAACGGATAAGTCACTGGGCATTACCAGTGACCTACCATCTCGAGTTCTAGACACAAGAACCTCGAGATGGCATTACTTAACGGTAATGCCTGTGACTTCATCCGTTATTTTATATATATATATATATATATATCTTATAGGTGCTACTGCACCCCTACAGTTAGGGTTGAGTAGGCAGTTTAATGTTAAACCCCAAATTATGATCGTTAATAACTTTGCAACCGTTCAATGGATTTGCACAACATTTTGAATGTGTGGTCTAATATGGTGGACCTCTTGATCTGCTAAGTTGAGTTTTGGTCAGCCTTATGTTTTTTGCACAGTGAAGGACGGGAAATCATGTTTTCCTATACTTTAGACATGTTTTTTTGCCCATCACACTGCAATCACACCACTTTTACTTTTGATCAGAAAATTTCCAGGTAGAAAGAGTTTGGGTCAATGAACAATCCAGCATTGGTTTGGTGAAAAAGTATTAATCTATTCCAAAGTTATTTAATTCTTAAGTTATGGGTTCTGAGCATGCTCAGTTCTCTCCAAGATTAATATGTATTTTTTGCAAAAGGAGATTGGGCTCACGGTCAAGGATTTTGTCAGCTTGTGAACAGGGATTTAAAAAATCCCCATTCATGGGAAAAAATTCCTTGTTTGCAAGCCGACATCTTGTTTCATTTTCCCCCAAACAAAATGTTGTAGCAAGTCCCACGGGTCACATCTTCAACAAATAAAGCATGGGTTTTGTTCAGGGTAATGCCCTTTACAAACCTATACCTTTGGTTTTCTTTGTTTTGGCCAAAAAAATGCCATTTAAAATTTTAAAATTTTTCTTTTGCAACTCGCTCCCGATCCTCTTTTGCAAGGTGTCAAAATCTCCATTTACGAGCCGATCCTCATTCGCAAGGTGTCAAAATCCTTGATCAAAACTTAGGGACCAGATGGCCATATCTCACAAATGAGGATCAGCTCACAAATGAGGATTCTGACAGCACCTGAATGGGGATTTGCTCGCAAAAGGGAATTTTGTCAGCTCATGAAAGGGGATTGAGTTTTTGAATCCCCTTTTGTGAGCTGACAAAATCCCCCATTTGTGAGATGTCAGAATCCCCATGTGCAGGCTGATCCCCTTTCATGAGCTGACAAAATCTTTGATCGTCATTTTGTGACCAGATGGCCATTCTCGCGAATGGGGATAAGCTGGCAAATGGGGATTTTGACACATCTCGAATGAGGATTGTCTCAAGAATGGGGATTTTGTCAGCTCGAGAAATGGGATTGGATTTTCAGTTCCTCATCTGCAAGGTGTCAAAATCCCCAATCCCGAGCTGTCAAAATCCCTGTTCATGACTTGGGGACCAGATGGACAAAATCTGATGATCAAGAATTACTCTCGAATGGGGATTTTGACAGCTTGCGAATGGGGATTGACCTCGAGAATGGGGATTTTGCTACCTCAAAAACTAGGATTTTAACAACTTTGCTACTGCACTGTAAATAAATGGTTTGGTATTTTGACTTGAAATTTCCTGGATATTAAGGAGATGCCCCAGAAATATGAATGATACTATTTAAGTGTTTTTTTGCCACTTTGTTTCTTACCCCTAGCTCTGGAACTCTCTCTGGCCACTTCACTCACCAACTCGCTCTACCACCCACTGTGTTCCCTGCCATCTTCAAAGATGTTATGATTTCTTCCTGGGTCTGGGCAGCTACAACCTGGGTAGACCGAAGGGGAAGAGGCAAGGAACCAGCAATGGGCATGTGGCGGTAGCACTGGAAGGGACATTGCCTATCTGTGCTGGAGGGGATTTTTCTTGTTTAGTCCCTGAGATCCCCTCCCCCTCCTAACCCCCAGTGCATGGTGCACTCCTGATGCTGCAGTGCATGGCAACCCTGCCTGCATCAGCCATGCTGTGTACATGTACTAAAAATACCACCAACAGCTTAATCTGGTTCAAGATCAATTGGCATTCATCTGTATCCCCTTCCCCCAGGTCGTGCCTGAAAATAGGCAGGATTTGTCTAGTGCACTTACCCGGTCAACAAAAGCTAAATAAATAAATAAATAAATAAATGTAGCCCAGTGCTCTGCAGCTCCCCCGGTCTCCACCGGGGCCGCTGGAGCACTGGGCAACCCCAAGCCCTTTCCCCTAGAGAGGAGAGAAGCCCAGCAGGTGCTCAATCCTCTCCCTCCCATGCTGACCCCTGGTGCCCAAGCTTGATCCTGAACTCGGGTCACCAGTGTGGTAGGAGGTGTGTCATCCAGTGCCTCAACCCTCAGCAACACTGGGTCAGCAACTATTTAGGTGTTGAAAAGTTAATCAGATCCATAGACATACCATCATGAAGTTGAAACATTTTCCATAGGATAATATTGCAGCACCCATGGTGGCTTTCGGTGCCCCTATTTTGAAAAAGAAGGGAGATACAGATTTTTCACTACCCATAGCTTAGATCACCTTTAGGTGAACTGAGCAACAAAAACAAGTTTGGAAGTCATAGATTACACCTGCAGTGAATTATTTTTTCCTACTAGCTATGGTTACAGAGATATTGGCAAAAACGTGTTACAAGGGTTTCTTTGCAGTGCTGTGGTGCTGCAGTATGGCTACATACGTACGTGGAAGTTGGAGTGAAGGACACAGAGGGCACATGCTCCCACACATACATATTGTTATGCACAAATGGGCAGCTTGATGGAAGCACAGGGCCTGAAGGGCCCCAGCTCCCACTAACACATACCTGTTACCAGGTACATTACACTGTAAATAAACAGTTTGGTCTTTTGACTTGAAATTTGCAGTGTATACATGGGGTATCCTAGAGATGTGACTTATGTTGTTTGGGTGTAAAAAAATATTATTGGTTCCATAGATATGCCATTATGAAGTTGAGATTTTTCCCATAGGATAACACTGAAGCACCCACAGTGCATTTTGGTGCCCCTCTCTCAGAAACAATGAGAGATACAGATTTCATTGACATTTCTTTCATGGAGGTTTCACTGTCATGGTTACAAAGATAATTGAATTTTTTTCATATCTGCTACGGTTGCTGAGATATTGGCAAATTAATGTTACAAGTGTTCCTTGCCCTATAGGGCTGCTGTATGGCTCTGTAGTTATGTGTAAGTGGGAGCGCAGGGCCCAGAGGGCCCATGCTCCCACAGACACATATCATTATGCACAAATGGGCAGCTTGGTGGGCCCCACGCTCCCACTAGCACATACCATTTACTAGTTATATTACACTTTTTCAAAAAGTAAGGAAATGCATTGAAAAAATGTGTTAATGCATCGGTTAGAGTTAAAGTGACAAAAGTGGAGAAATTATATGTTAGGGTTGAGCCCCTATTCCCCCACCACCCCATCACCCCATCCTCCACAGACCAACAGATGTTGGTGTGTGCCATGGAGTCATGAGACCTAACTCTCACCCCATTCTCCTTTACTGTAGCATAACAAACTCTTTACACATGGAAAGGGGTGGGAGTTGGGCCTGATGACCCCATGGCACACCCCGGCATATGTCGGTCTGTGGAGGATGGGGTGGTGGGGGGTTAGGGCCTCAACCCTAACATCTGATTTCCCCACTTGTGTTGCTTTAACCCTAACTGAAGCATTAATGAAGTTTTTTGCAATGAATATACTGTATATGTGTGTATATATGTGTGTGTATAGATATATATATATATATATATATATATATATATATATATACAGTATATAGAGAAGAGGCAAAAATCCATTTAATGCATAGTTAGGGTTGTTCACAGTGACAAAAGTGAGAAATTCAATGTTGGGGTTGAAACCCCTTTGAACCCCTCAGCCCACCCCAACTGGACTCGAGAGTGCTGCGTTGGGGTCATCGGCCCTAACTCTCACCCCATCACATGTGGAAAGAAGCTGAGGAATAGGAGAATGGGGTGAGAGTTAGGACCAATGATCCCAACACGCACCCTGAATCCAGTTGTGGGGGTGGGCTGGAGGGTTCAAAGGGGGTTTCAACCCTAACATCGAATTTCCTTGCTTTTGTCACTGGGGAACAACCCTAACTGATGCATTAAATGGAGTTTTTTGCCTCTAATTTCCCTTCTTTTTGAGAATGATAATGAGAAATAGTGACCATAATCCAGCAGTGGAAGCGCAGCCCCACAATCCCACCATCTAATGCGGCTGCGGGCCCCAAGCTCCCGCCACGTGATGTCTTGTCACATAGTAACATTGTGCCCACAAACGCAAATCGTAATGCGCATGGTGACACAAAGTGAAACAGAAACAGTACTGTAGACAGAAATGTTAAAAACAAAGCAAATGCAATCGCAAATGAAAACGCAAAGGGTAACGCACATGGTGGCATAGACGTGAACGGTAAGTGAAATGGGAACGGAATTGCAAGCGAAAACAGTAATGGTAACAGTAATGTAAGCACACAGGCTGGTTTTCCCCAAAAGTTGCATAAAGAAAGACAGTGAGTACAAAGAATGTATGCATAATAATGGCTCTCGGAGCAGAAAATGAGGAGTTGGAATACTAAATTGCTAATATCTCACGAACTGTTCGATGTAGAAAAAAAATTAAAAGTCATATGTATATGACTTTCCTGGCTAGTTTTGCACTTAGGCCCCATTAGGGGGCTAATCATTTTTCTGATGAAAAGTCTGTATCTAGCACCATTTCCGAGATACGGGTCCTGAAAGGCGTAGCAAATGCCGTAATGTTATCCTATGGGGAAAAAAGAGAAGTTCAGAGTGACATAACTTTGGCTCCCTGTAATATTTTTTCACCAAACTACAAAAAGGCACATTTGTGGGATGCTGGCTGTGTTCCCTCCAAATTTCAGCCCAAAAGAGCAAATAGTTATTTTGCAGTAGGTGCCAAATGATTCCTGTAATGCGTCGTATGCCGTAATGTTATCCTATGGGAAAAAAGCATCAAATTTGGAGTGCCGTAACTATTTCTCGTTATCATTCTCAAAAAGAAGGGAAATTAGATGTAAAAAACTCTGTTTAATGAATTAGTTAGGGTTGTTCCACACCAACAAAAGCGAGGAAATTTGGTGTTAGAGTTGAGAAGCTCTCTTGGCCCCCCCACACCCCAACTGGCAGCATTGGGGTGCACATTAGGGTTAATGGGTCTAACTCTCACCCCATTCTCTTACACCTCTGCTTCTTTACACATGCGATGGGGTGAGAGTTATGGCCGACAACCGTAATGCGCACCCCGATGCCGGTTGGGGGTGTGGGCAGGGGGGCCAGGGGGGGCTTTCAACCCTAACACCAAATTTCCTCACTTTTGTCAGTGTGGAACAACCCTAACTAATGCATTAAACTGAGTTTTTTGCCTTTAAATATATATATATATATATATATATATATGGAGAGAGAGAGAGAGAGAGCGATAGATAGATTATACTGGCACGGTAGTGCCAGTATAATCAGAGTTGCCCGGCAAATTCTATGTTAAACCAAAATGTTGTACTTTAATAACATTAGCACCATACAACAGATTTCCCTGAAATTTTGCATGCGTGGTCTGGTACCATAGATCTCTAGATCTGGCAAGTTGTGTTCATAGGTTCATAGGTGGTTTACACGATCGAGGGACAAGCCCATTATGATCATGCCACTTAAGCTAAGTGGGTTACAAACTTGGAATTCCTTCATATATATATATCAAGCTGAACTTTAAATTGGGTCAGATTTACACAATTTACTATATCATAAGGCAGTGAATTCCAAATTGGAATTACTCGGGGTAAAAAAATTGGTTCTTTTCATGGTTCGATTGATAGATAAGAATAGTTTTAAGTTGTGCGAATGAGTTTGAACGATTGCATTATTCCATTTCAAATGCAATGTTTCAAACAAATAATCATCTCTGGTTGCTTTATAAAGCAAACAAAGGTCCTCACAGATAGATCTATATTCCATACTATACAAATTGAGCCGTCTGAGTCTTCTTCATAAGACAAACCTCCCATACCCTTTATATTCTTAACAAACCTTTTGAACCTTCTCCTGGATATTTTGTCACCCATCTGTGTTGGAGCACAAAATGAGGAACAATAATCAAAATTAGCTCTTATAATGCTAGAGTATAAAGGAATCATTATTGATGGCTCTCTACTTTTAATATTTCTAAATATACAATTACTCAATCTTGAACTCTTCTTAATGTTAAAGTTCAAGTGTTCAGTAAACTTTAAATTATTATTAATAATGACACCCAGATCTCTCTCAGTTGTAATAGCCTTCAGGGTATGGTTCTCAATGTAATAGTTTGCACATATATTGTTTCTTCCAAAATGCATAACCTTACATTTACTGATATTAAATTTCAATTTGTGATGGTTAACCCAATCAGATATATAATTTAAATGATCTTGTAAATAAGATATAGACTCGGGATTGTTAACAATCCCACCCAGTTTGGCATCATCAGCATATTTACTAATCCAATTGCCACACTTAGTATCCATACCAGCAATCAGGATATTGAATAGCACAGGCCCCAAAACAGAACCCTGTAGGACTCCACTAGTAACAGTGATCCATGGAGAATAAAAACCTCTTAGAACGACACGCTGTCGTCTATTGGATAACCATTTCATTATCCATTGAGACAGATATTTATTAAGATCTAGTTTAACTAAGCAGTTGAAAAGTATGTCATAAGACACAGAATCGAAGGCCTTTTCGAAGTCCAGATAAATGACATCCACTGGCAGGCCATGGTCCAATGCTTCACTCACGGGATCAAAAATTCATCAGATTGGTCTGACAAGATCTACCGGTTGAAAACCATGTTGGTATATATCAGTCAAACCTTTATCCATAATATGGATGTTAATTTTCCTAAAATTAACCCTCCATGATTTTACATATGGTAGAGGTAAGACTAATAGGTCTATAATTATTTATTACTTTTTTGGATCCAGTTTTATAAATAGGAATGACAATTACATCGCACCAATCTTTAACCACAATACCCTTGTGTAGTGATTCATTAAATAAATAGGTTAATATACCCGCCAGTTCATATGAGAGGTTTTTCATAAAAATGGCTGGAATTCCATCAGGGCCAACGGATGTGGAAGATTTTAAAGAATCTATAATATAAAAAGTTTCAGCGACATTAAATTGAATTACAGAATCAAAGTTAAATGGTTTTATACATAGAAATTTACCCTTTTTTTAAATATGCTTGAAAAATAACTGTTAAACTCATCAGCCATGGTTTGTTCATCACTGATGTCAACATTATTGATTTTAGTGGTCCAACTAAGGTAGGAGAAGTTTTAAAGGAACCAATATAATTGAAAAACCTTTTCCTATTGTCATGGTGTAAATTAATTAGATTACTTTCCACTTCCTGCTTAGCCCTCCTAATAGAGATTTTTACCTTTTAGCTTTATTCATAAATTTAGACCAGTTCTGTTCTGTAGTATGTTTCCTATATTTATTATGTTTTTTTTTTTGCTAAAACTAACCTTTTAATTTGACGTAAACCAAGGTGGAGACCTCTTCTGTCCAGTATATTTTATTCTAGTTGGTACCCATTCAGTAATACAAAATGTGATTTCCTTCTTAATTCTATCCCAAATATTCTCTACCGATAATCCAGACAATTCATATTGCCAGTTCCACCTAAATAGATGATCCTTAATTGCCTTATAATTTGCTTTATTAAAATTTTTAAATTCAGTTTTCCCACAGAAATTATTAATTGGAAGATTAAATGACCATTTAATGACTAGATGATCACTATTACCTAAAGGGGCCATAGTACTAGCCATCTCACTAATGTTTTTAATATTTGAGAATATCAAGTCCAGCATATGGTTATTTCTAGTAGGTGATACAACATACTGATCAAGTCCCAAATGCGATATGGTACTAATAAATCTTTTTTCCTGTTTACTAAAACCAGTACCATTGGACCAGTTTATATCAGGAAAATTAAAATCCCCATTAGAATAATAATATCAGTTTTAAATTTAATATTCTCCAAATAATCACACATCTTATCGTTATTGGCTGTATCCATGGATGGTGGTCTATAGCATAAACCTAATGTTACCGGGAGTTGTTTATTATCGATTTTAATCCAAATAATTTCCAAGCCAACAGGAGGCTCTAGTTCAAAATCAACCTCCGAACATGTAATATTATCTCTAACGTAAATAGCTACACCACCACCCTTGGAATATAGTCGGTTTTTGTTAAATAAGGAATATCCATCTATATTCTGACCCCAGTGGCCCTATCTAAACCAGGTTTCTGTTATACCACAAATGTCTATATTTTCATTATGTAGTATTACTTGAAGTTCACTTATTTTATTATTCAAACTCCTAGCATTCAATAAAAGTAATTTAAAATTGCTTTCCTTACCATGTAAGGAATTAACGGATTCCAAACCTGTAGAATCAATACCTGACAATAGCCTAACAGTTTCTACCCCGAAGTGTTGCATAAAAAAACATCGATATGTACGTTGATTTTGAAACCTAAAGCCTCTTTACCCAGCCGATTTAGATGTAATCCATCCTTGGCATAATAAGCTTTATTGTCAGCAAACTGTTCCCAGTGAGTGAGACATTTGATGTCTTGTTTAAGACACCAAGCTCTAAGCCAGGAATTAATATGTTTAATTTTATTAATCAAATTAGCATTAGCCCTAGGGACAGGGAGGATCTCAGAGAACACGGTATGTACACCAATCTCAGCCAAAATATTAGTCAGTCCAACATATGCTTCTTTAATCTCCTGGGTTGGCTGATACCAAATATTGTTCACTCCAAGATGAATAATAACTAAATCTTTCTCATTACATCCTTTTAATATTTTAGGACTCAATTTTGCAATATCTCTTATTTTGGCACCATGAAAACAAGACAATGTCCGGGTAGCTTTATCTGGATCACAAACAATTCTATCTAAATTAGATAGAAGGGAATCACCTAATACAAATATTTCTGGTGTACGATTAACTTCATAATTTGAAGTTCTTATGTCCATACTTTCCTCAGTAATACCCACGTCATCACGGTTTTCTGAAAAATTAATCAAATCACCTTGGGACATATTATTTATGGTGCTAGCTTATATAGTATTATTAGGTAGCTTATCAAGGGTACAGGGTGCTGGAATTATATCATTTTCTATGACATCATTTAAAGAATTTGTTAAGGGGTAATATTTATTATAAGTTGGTATCACAAATGTATCTGCTTTTCGTCCCTTTTAAAAGTTTTACTGTGCTGGATTGTAAACCAATCACTGTCAGAGTCAACGGCTTCATCCATTCTAGGCCTTTTTTTTGTAACACTCTCAACTTGTTTAAACTCAGTCACATTTGTTCCAGATAAGCTGGGGCTAGGATGATCATCAATATATTGTGAACTTTTAGCCTTGTTATTATAAGTATAGTCAGAATCATAGTTCACATTTATAACAGGAGTTTCTAAACAGGGTTGGTTCTCAATGGTATACATTCTTTTAGCTGTTTCTTGTTGACTATTTTCTAAACTGCTTAATCTTATGTCAAACTGTGTGATTTCATTCTCCAGTTCTTTAATTCTGATGCATTTATTGCAAATAAACGCCGCAATTTTTTCGGCTCCTATTTCTAGTTCATACATATAGCAAAGAATGCATTGCGTGCCCACCTTTCCATCTGTAGTGATAATGTTAGCCATATTAAATGGGGAATTATAATTAAATGACTTACCCAATATTGTCATATACTCAGAGCAGACTACAAACTCACAAATTGCCCTACACGCCCAACACGCATAACACGCGCAGATCGCGTGTCTTTGCGTCGCTTGGCGATGCACGCGCATACTCCTGCTACCAGGCTCGTACCGGTCATAATAGAGCAGGCTATAAATAGCCAAAGAGTACCCGGAAGTCAAATGCGAGACTCGTAATCCCAGCACTTCAAATACAGTACAATATCAGTTAAAAAGTATATTTATAAATAATTCTAACAGACACTGATGTTTCATCACTTAAAAAAAATAAAGTTTGTCATAAACTGAGCTGTACTGAGGGAACCTCGTAGTACAACCCCTCCTCCTAGCTAAGAGATGGCTAGGGCTCCTGGTAGCAAGTTGGCTTTTCAAGTAAAACTTTTTAAAATTCACAAACGTGGTCTGTGAAAGGTATATCAGCTGCACATACAGAGTAGTTAAACTAGTGTGTGCTTGCAGCAGGGCAGGCTATAAATAGCCAAAGAGTACCCGGAAGTCAAAATGCGAGACTCATAATCCCAGCACTTCAAATACAGTACAATATCAGTTAAAAAGTATATTTATAAATAATTCTAACAGACACTGATGTTTCATCACTTAAAAAAAATAAAGTTTGTCATAAACTGAGCTGTACTGAGGGAACCTCATAGTACAACCCCTCCTCCTAGCTAAGAGATGGCTAGGGCTCCTGGTAGCAAGTTGGCTTTTCAAGTAAAACTTTTTAAAATTCACAAACGTAGTCTGTGAAAGGTATATCAGCTGCACATACAGAGTAGTTAAACTAGTGTTACAGTCTAATAAGCAGTTGTGGAATTACAGAGAACCCCAAACCAGCAAAAAAATTGTGTATTTGCACATTTCTTTGCTTGTGGCTACAGCCTACATAATTTGTCTGACTGGTCTGAAATCTTCAGGGATGATGCAGTGTGGGTCACTGATGTGATTTCGATGATTTGGTGAAAAAATATTAAACTGTACAAAAGTTATTCAAAAAACAAGTTTCCCATTATAGTCAAAGTGAAAAATGTATGTGTCTCTCAAAAGCTGCCACCAGCTTTTGCAAATGCCCTATTTGCAGAAGCAATGGCTGTCATCTTGTTTCAGTTAGCAGCAGCTAAACACTGCAGCCTTTTTAAAAAAGTAATGGCCGTAGGTAAAAACAGATTGTTGTGTTTACTTAATCGGGGGCCGAGGAACATACTGAGGGCATCGCATTTTTAATCTGAGACCCCAAAATGCTTTTTTTCCTACATTTTCAATTTTCCAAAGAAACAGATGTGGCACTTCTGCATTTGTGAAAGTATCAAGCAGCCGGCAGTATTCTACCCCATTAAAAAAAAAACTAAATCCTTTTGTGGCCTCTTTTGGGCCAAAGTAATGGTCCCAGCTTCCTCTGCATCCCATTAGGTAAACATAAGTGTTTACCTAACAAAATGAGGAAAACTGGCCGAGCCCCTCAATATCTTTCATATTTGATGCAGAATTCTGCATCAACAATTTTGATGCAGGATCCTGCATTGAATTTCTGATCTGTGCACACTAACTACTCCAACATCGGGGTGCAAATTCCCCATGTCAGAATCATGTCTCCCCTCACCCCAAAACTTGTGGCACACTGGGAGCCCACCCCAGTGTGCCCAAAATGTTTAAAAAAAACACTTGCCAATGGGGGTGCCCAATCCCCCTGTTTGCAGCATGTCTCCCCACAAGCTCATGTGGCACATTGGTAGCCTGCCCCAGTATGCCAAAACATTACAGCTTTCTTTTACAGTTGCTGATGGGGTGCCCAATCCCCCTGTTGGCAGCATGTCCCATCCAAAAAAAAATCATGTGGCACACTGGGAGCCCACCCCAGTGTGCCAGTTATTCTTTTTTATGAACTTGCAGAAAGGGGTGCCCAGTCCCCCTGTCAGCAGCATATCCCCCAAAAACTCATGTGGCACACTGGGAGCCCACCCCATTGTGCCCAAACTTTTATTTTCTGTACCTGTAAGTTAAGAAAACTGACCATCGCCATCTTTTTTCCTTATAAAAAAGAAAACAGTTCATCATCATCTCCCCAGTAACCCCTCCCCATCCCCCCTCCCACTGAGCACCCATCTACCCTCACCCCCCCATCACCCATATTTACCCTTTGAAGGTCAGGAACAGCGATCCTATTTTCAATATTTGCACTTCACATTTTCATCATTGCCATTTTTTCACAACTTCCAATAAACACTACAGCTGTCATTTTGCACATCCCACCTGGACCATGTTTTCACATCTGTGGCACAAAATGGCATGGTTGCTGTGCGAAATCAACTTTCGGGGGGGGGGATTAACAAAATCACAGCACTAGTTTTCATGAAGGGAGGTCCCCAAAAAATCATGTTGAAAACTTTGTGAAAAAAATCTAACATTTTGTAACACCTCCTCATGAACAGTACAGCTGTCATTTTACACATCCTGTCCAGAATGTGTTTTCATACCTGTGGCACAGAATGGCATAGTCACTGTGCAAAATCAACTTTCAGAATGGATTAACAAACTTATAGTGCCAATGTTCATGAGGGGGAGGTCTCAAAAAAACAATGCTGAAAATTTTGGGAACAAAATCCCCAAAAATGACCACGTTTTATTTGGTTGTTTAACCAGGTATTGCACACTAAGCTGAAAGCTTTTTTACAGGAGCAACAGGAGATTAAGTGACTTGCTCAGGGTCACACAGTATGCAAGTAGAAGCTGTGGGATTCAAACCCAGGTCTGGTCTGCTGGATGTCACCAAATTTGCAGCTCAGAGCCTTAGACCACTGCGCTATACTGCCTCCTACGTTACGAGCTTGTATTGCGCTGTTTCAATGCATGTTCGTAAATTCACAAATGTTTAATATTTTCACTCCAGATTTTCAACATTGACATTTTGTCACACCTCCTCATGAACAGTACAGCTGTCATTTTTTACAGCATGCCTGAATTTCAGCATTCCGACATGGGTCCTTTGTTCCCACAATGACATACCACTTACTGTTTACATTAAACTCACTCAGAAAGAAGGGACATTCATGCAAAGAAACTCTGTTAATGCATCAGTTAGGGTTGATAGTACACTGACAAAAGTTTGGAAATTTGGTGTTAGGGTTAGGTTGCTAGCCCCTACTGCCCCACCCTCAACCCCCACCTTCCACACACCAACAGGCATCGGCGTGTGTGTTGGGGTCATCGGGACTAACCCTCACCCCATTCTCCTATACTGCACCACTTCAGCTTGTTTACAAATGGAATGGGGTGAGAGTTAGGGTGATGACCCCAATGCACATGCCAACACTTGTTGGTGTGTGGAGGATGGGGGTTGGGAGTGGGGCGGTAGGGGCTGGCAATCCTAACACCGAATGTTCAAACTTTTGTTGGTGTACTATCAACCATGACTGATGCATTAATGATTTTTTGCCATGAATATATGTATAGATATATCTATAGATATATATATATATATACACATATATATATATATATATATATATATATATATATATATATACATATATATATATATATATATATATATATATATATATATATATATATATATATATATATATTCATGGCAAAAAACTCAGTTTAATGCATCAGTTAGGGTTGTTCCATGATGAAAAATGTGTGGAAATTCGATGTTAGGGTTGCAAGCGCATATGGAAACACAACTGATAACACACACAGTCATGGTACCACAGTAGGAAATGCAATGATAACGGTAACAGCAACGATGTCACCAAAGGAAATGCAAATGCAAATGGAAGCGCATATGCAAACGCAAATGGCAATGCATACGGTGATGCAAAACAAAACGCAAGCAAAAACAGTAATGGGAATGCAAATGTTAAGAGTAACACAAATGCAAGCGCAAACAAAAATGCAAAGTGTAAAGCACATGGTGGCATACACGGGAATGGTAATGCAAATGGAAATGCAAACACAAGTGCAGACAGAAATGAAAATGGTAACATGCATGGTCACTGTACCGCAATAGGAAATGCAAATGCTAACAGTAACAGCAATGATCCCCTCAACACCCTGTAAAGCTCAAGTAAAAAGACAAAACCGTTTATGAGCTATGCAATTGTAAAGTTTTTACACCTTTAAAAATTCTTAATTCATGACATAGCAAAATCCTGGGCTGTCAGATCAATCTTTGATTGCTATCTGTCAAAATCCTAGTCTGTCATATGAATCCTAGTCCATGAGATAGGCTATCTTGTCAGGAAATGACAGACTAGGATTTTGTAGGCTCATGAATGAAGATTTCTCGTGAACTATATTTTTGACAGCTCGTGGACTGCGATTTTGTCAACTCATGAACAAGGATTCAAAAAAAACAATCCTTGTCTGTGAGCTGACAAAATCCTAGTCCACCACATGATTCTCATTCATGAGCTGTCAAAATCCTAGTCCATCATTTCATTCCTAATCCATGACATGGGCCATCTGGTTAGGAAATGACAGACTAGGATTTTGTTAGCTCATGAACAAAGATCGTCTCATGGACTAGGATTTTGTTAGCTCGTGAACTAAGATCGTGAGCGAGTCATGGTCAAAGAATTGTACATTTTTAAAAAACTATTTTGTGACCAAAACAAGCCAAACCAAAAGCATGGCTTTGTAGAGGGTGTCACCCTGAACAAAATCCATACCTCCTTTGGCCAAAAAGTCACCCATGGAGAGAAAACTACATTTTGTTTGGCTGAAAAACTGAAAACAAGATAATTTTTCTGATGAACTATGATTTTTGTCCTCGAGCTGACACAGTCTTTGACCATAAGACCATTCTTAATTCACAAAAAATACATATACATTTTGGAGTGAACTAAGCATGCCCAGAACTCAAAAATTACAAATTAAATAACTTTGAATGGATTAATATTTTTTTTATCAAACCAATGCTGGATTATTCCATGACTCAAACTCTTTCTATAGTCCAAATTTCAGTCCAAAAGACTACACGGTGTGGTCACAACGCCATGGGCAAAAAACACGTCAAAACTGATGAAAAAGTACATTATTTGGCATTTCATTGTGCAGAAACCATATGTCTGACCAAAACACAACTTGGTAAATCAAGAGATCTACTATACCAGACATAGCATTTCAAATTTCACATTAATCCATTGAAATGTTGCAAAGTTATTAAGGTGCAAAAATTGTGGTTTAACATTAAAGTGCCTACTCATCCCTAACTATAGGTGCACGATTGCACCCCTATACTATATATATATATATATATATATATATATATATATATGTAATAGATAAACCACTCTGAGGTGTGTGGTCGAGCTCTAATATATGCACGCTTTGGTGTGCATTGTATGCGCAAGGCCACAGGCTGAGTGTGTCAACCACCCAAGGTGTGCATATATCAGAGAGTGACAGCACACCTCAGAGTGTTTTTTCTATCTTATAAAATGTTAAAATTGTATTGATGGGGGTAAAAGTGCAGGTGTGCAGTCGAACTCTAATATACGCACATTCATGTGATAATCAATATCCAATAAATCCTAAGCAATTTGCCTACCCATTTTATAAATATATATATATATATATATGTATATATCTGTCTGTCTATCTATCTATATGTGTCTGTCTGTCTATCTATCTATCTATCTATCTATCTATCTATCTATCTATCTATCTATCTATCTACAGTAGCAGCCACAGACACTGCCAGCTATTTCCCAAAATGTCTGTGATATTTCCAGAAATATCTCACGCTTTATCCATTTCCACAGTAGGGACAGCAAAGAGAAACTCTTTAGAAATTTCATGAAATATCTGGAAATAGCTGGCAATGTCTGTGGTTATTACTGTATCTATCCATCTAGCTATTTATCTCTCTATCATGTGCATGTATGCATATGATACTCAACACCCCTACTGGAAATATTGTCTATATTTTTTGTTCGAGTGTCAGTTGATCCGATAACATCATGAGTGATGTCATCAGGTCAAGTGACACTCAAACAACAAATGTCAACAATATTTTCAGTGGGGGGAGGGTTGAGTATTCCATTTATGCCATACCTCCAAAAAGTGAAACAAATGTAGTTTCTTGCCATTTTTGTTGATTACAAAAAATCTAATAGGTGTCTATAAATGAAACACCTCTCATTTTCTAGATATTTTTGTCCTGATCAACTTTAATGCACAAACTACAATGCTATCATTTTTAATTTTAAAGTTATGTGTATTTGTTTATTGCAAAAAGTGAACACATTTGAATTTTCTGCTGTTGTTTGCTAATTTTGCTAATTATTAAAAAAGTACATGACATTGCAGAGGATCTGGAAGGAAAAGTATGCCTCTCCGCAGATGACACAGAGATCTGCAACAGAGCTGATACACAAGGAGGAGGTGGAAAGGATGAGAAGGGACTTGGCAAGGTTGGAGGAATGGTCAGATGTATGACGACTTAGATTCAACGCAAAGAAGTGCAAAGTAATGCCCCATGGAAACAAAAACCCAGGAGAAGAGTACACAATGGCGGGGGATGTACTAGCAACAACAAAAATGGAAAGGGACCTGGGGTAGTCATATCAGATGACCTAAAGGTGAGCAAGCAATGTGAGAAGGCAATAAGGAGAGCTGGGGGGATACTGGGATGTATTGGGAGAGGCATCAAAAGTAGAAAAGGGAAGTAGTTATCCCTCTGTACAGACAGTTGATGAGATCCCATCTGGAGTATTGCATGTAGTTTTGGAGACCCCATCTCTGCAAGAACACAGACAGGATGGAAGAGGTCCAGAGGAGGGCAACTAAAATGGTGCATGGTCTGCATCAGAAACTGTATGATGAGAGACTGAGAGAGCTTGATATGTATAGCCTTGATGGAAGGAGGGACAGGGGAAATGATAGAAACTTTCAAGTATCTCAAGGGAATCAACCAATTCCAGGAAGGTAGCATCTTTCAGAAAAAGAGATGTGCAAGAACAAAGGGGAACAATTAAAAGATAGAGTGGGGACAGCTCAGGGGCAACATGAGGAAATATTATTTCACAGAGAGTGAGTGAGAGTGGAGGATGCATGGAACCACCTTCCTGGGAGTTGTGGTGTCTAAAACAGTGGGGTAATTCAAACATGCATGGGACAAACAAAAGGCAATTATAGTGTGGAGTAGGAGGAAGTGGGCTGTTGGTTAACTAGAATCTGCAGCTTATCCAGTATGTAGGGAAATGGGCAGATTGGGTTGGCCAAGTGGTCCTTATCTGGGAAACAAGAATGCAGGGGAAGACCACACAATGGGGGTGAGACAATGACAACAACGAAAATGGAAAAGGACCTGGGGGTAGTCATATCAGATGACCTAAAGGTGGGCAAGCAATGTGATATGGCAGTAAGGAGGGCTCGGGGGATACTGGGATGCATAGGGAGTGGCATCACCAGTAGAAAACAGGAAGTTGTTGTCCCTCTGTACAGACAGTTGGTAAGACCACATCTAGAGTACTGTGTACAGTTCTGGAGACCCCATCTCCACAAAGACATAGACAGGTTGGAGGCAGTCCAGAGGAGGGCAACCAGAATGGTGCAGAGTCTGCACCAGAAGACATATGAAGAAAGACTAAAGGCGGTTAAAATGTATAGCCTAGAGGAAATGAGGGAGAGAGGGAACATGATAGAAACTTTCAAATACCTCAGTGGAATCAACAAAGTCCAACAGGGTAGCATCTTTCAGAAAAAGAGATGTGCAAGAACAAGGGGACACAATTTGAAGTTAGAGGAGGGACAGCCCAGAGGTAATGTAAGGAAGTATTTCTTCACTGACAGGGTTGTAGATGTATGGAACAGCCTTTCTGAGGAGGTCATAGAGTCAAAAACAGTGGGAGGATTCAAGAATGCATGGGACAGACATAAGGCAATTCTAGTGGGGGGTAGGCGGGAGTAGGCTGTTGGTTAACTAGGATCTGCAGCTTATCCATTAGGTAGGAAAATAGGCAGACTAGGTGGGCCAAGCAGTCCTTATCTGCCATCATATTCTATGTTTTTATGTTTCTATCTATAAATGAAACACTACTCATTTTGTAGATATTTTTGTGGTGAACAAATTTTGTGCTCACAGTACCATGTTATCATTTTTCATTTTAAAGTTATTCACATTGTTTGTTGCGAAGCATAAAAAAATTGAATTTTCTGCTGTTTCTTTTTTTTGTGCTAATTATAAGAAAAACTAGAAGATATCATTAAATGAAACACCACTCATTTTGTAGATATTTTTACGTGAACAATGTTTGTGCTCAAAGTACCATGCTATCATTTTTTTTGTTTTAAAGTTATTTACATGTGTTTGCCAAAAAAGTGAAAAAAATTCATTTTTTTGCTGTTTTGTTTTGCTAACTATAACAAAAAGTAAAAGTTAGCCAAAAATGAAACACTACTCATTTTGTAGATATTTTTGTGCTGAACAACTTTCTTGCTCACAGTACCATGCTACCATTTTTTTTGTTTTAAAGTTAATTGCATTTGAATACAGTTAGTACTGTTACTGAGGTTGAATATGCAAATGAGTTCCTAATGAGTCAATGCAGACCTGCTATACTGTTGGTTTATTTGGATCTATGATGAAAATATTTTTTGATATTTTCACTGTACTGTAGATCCCTAGCAAGCAAAAATAGTAATGATATTTGGCTATAAATATACTCACTGGTGTGGTGTATATATATATATATTTATACAACATATGTTTAGGGATAAAAGCCAGTATAAAAAGTGATATCTCAAGTAGCCCAGTGAAGATATACTTGATATCTTCATGTTCCCATACGTCATCGTGTATCTTGCAAACTCCTATACGTCATCATAATTCCAGCACTTTCACTTTCCCTGCTATCCACACACCCATCGCATGACTCTCTCTACCTCTTGCCCCCCCTCCTCCCCCCAATGCAGCTCCGACTTATCTGTTAAATTATCTGGTTGATCCTGCCATTATTTTTGAATAAATATTTATTTTAATACTTATCTGGTTGATCCTGCCACTTTTAACACTTTCACTTTCCCCTTAAATGCAGCGTGTCAGAGCGCTATTCACACACATGGATGGCATAGCTGCAAACATTTTTGAGGAGGCACCCTGAATTGTAAAAGACAGAAAACGCTGTACTTTATGCACAGCTTACTGTTATTTCTTCCAAAAGAAGCTGCTGAGTACATACACACACAGTGAGTGAGCGGCTTCTGAACTGCCAAGAGAAACGCATAAAGTACAGTGTTTTCTGTCTTTTACAATTCAGGGTGCCTCCTCAAAAATGTTTGGAACTATGCCATCCATGAGTGTGAATAGCACTCCGACACACTGCATTTAAGGGGAAAGTGAAAGTGTTCAAAGTGGCAGGATCAACCAGATAAGTATTAAAAAAACATTTATTCAAAAATGACAGGATCAACCAGATAATTTTTTAATAATTTAAAATGACAGGATCAACCAGCTATTTCAATAACCTATGTAATCTGTTGTGTTATGGTGGTGGTGGTGGGGTGGGTGGCATGGAGGGCTGCCTTGGGGGTACATTGCAGTATCTGTTTTTAAATAAAAAGCAGGATCAGCCAGATATTTTTTTTTTAAACAACATATGACATATGTTGTTTTGGGAGGGTTTAGGGAAGGGGTTATATTGCAAGGATCATCACCTGTATGTGTCCCATTGCATTGAAAGGGGCATGTAGAGCATTGTGTTGGGGGGGTAAACATATGTTGTATAAACAGAACATGACATGGCCTGACTGAAGATATCATACTTATCGTCATGGGAGGCCAGTGACATCAAGATATCCATATATATATATATATATATATATATATATATATATATATATATATCAACAAATGTTTGGGTATAAATATACAGATAAAAACTTGTAGCTTATGCAGGCAGTGACTATATCACTAATATCTCTATGTTCCTATATGTCATGGAGATATCTCTATGTTCCTATATGACATCCAAACAAAAGTGAAACCATTTCACTTTTCATTGTAGTGCAACCTCTGTAAACCCTAGCACCATTCCCACACACATGTGCGCACACACCCCTAACATCTAGTTGATCCTCCCATTAATTTTTTTAATACATAACAATTTAAAAGCATATCTGGTTGATCCTACCACTCTGTGTCCAGTAAATCAAAATAGTACTTCCACTTCCCCCTTGAAATGTAGAATGGCCAAGCGTATAAACTTAAGAGAGAGAAAATGAACCCACAGATATTTACAGTAGAGCAGTCAGTGTTTCAAAAGTACTGCAAACTGTTTTTACCCTAAAATTTCCTTCATTCTTATCGAAGAAGCTGCAGACAGTATTAAGAGTGAGGAGTGTGTGTGAGTCAGCAGCTTCAGAACAGCAGAAGGAAATGGGAGAGAGTGTTTCTATAGTAATGCTCGGTCTCGTTTTCTTCTGCTGTTCTGAAGCTGCCGACTCGCTCACTCTCCTCACTCTCAGTACTGTCGGCAGATTGTTCAATAAGAATGGAGGAAATTTTTAGGGGAAAAAAAGAGTTTGCAATACTTTTGAAACCATGACTGCTATACTGTAAATGTCTGTGAGTTCATTCTCTCTCTTAAGTTTATACACTTGGTCACGCTACATTTCAAGGATGAAGATGAAAGTACTATATTGATTTACCGGACACAAAGTGGCAGGATGAACCAGATATGCTTTCAAATTGTTATTTATTTAAAAATAATGGCAAGATCAACAATATAACAATAAAGATCTATAAAAAAAACTTTAAACTGGCAGGATCAACCACATATATTTTTTTTCAAGTAACATCTCATCTGTTGGGTGGGGGCATATATAGGGGACTGAGTTACATGTGGCCACAAACATATGTTTGTATAAACAGAACATGACATGACCTGAGTGAAGATATCATATTTATCTTCACTTGAGGATATGACATCAAGATATCTCACTTGTGGCTTCACCACTCATGAGATATCATGATATATTTGGCCTCTCCTGAAGATAAATATATCATCTTCACTCAGGTCATGTCATATCCCATATATATATATATATATTTACATATATATACACGTATAAACAGTGAAGCACACCAGGATGAAGAATTCTGCAGTAGAGTTACTGCAGCAAACAATGCAGTTTCAATGGGAGTTAATCCCTTTGTCATGCAGTAAACCTGTGGCACTGCATGTCATCCTGGTGGGCTGTGTGTGTATATATCTATATATATCTATATATATATAGATATATATATGTATATATATATAGATATATATATATATATATATATATATATATATATATATATTTATGTATGTATATAGTATATAGAGAATACTAGATAGTCAACTATGCACAACCAGTGTGTTCTGCCACAGAGGGGTTCTGATTCTCTCTCTGACCTTGAGAGCTGAGGTAGGCCGTTCCATGCATCCACCACCCTTTCAGAGTTGCTCATCCTGTATTTTTTATAGTGTATAGTACTATGTGAAATATGTGTTTGTGAGTTCTTTTGCTTTCAAAATGAAACTGGCTGATGCAGTCTCTAGAGGTTCTAGAATGCTGTTCTACCACAGTAGGGTAGAATCAAATTCCATAACATTTTAACTATGGTACAACAACATTTTGAAAGGGATGGAATTCTATATAGAATAACACTACACTAGATATAGATATAGATATATATATATATATATATATATATATATATATATATATATATTCTATACAAAAAACTTTGTTAATGCATCATTTAGGGGTTAAAACACAAAAAGTAAGGAAATGAAATGTTTGGGTTGTCCCATCCCCCTTTGGATTCCACCTATCATCTCTATGATTGACAGCTGATGGGTGTGTCCTTGGGGTTGTGAGGCCTAAATCTCACCCCATTCCATGTGTAATCACATTCTCAAGCCACAGGAAAGAAGAATGGAGTGAGATTTATGCCTCATAGCCCCAAGGACACACCCCATCAGCTGTCAATCTTGAGATGATGGACAGGTCCAAGGGGGGAGGGGGCAATCCTAAACATTTCATTTCCTTACTTTTTGTGTTTAACCCTAAATGATGCATTACCAAAGTTTTCTGCATAGAATTTCCTTACTTTTTGAGAAAGAATATAAAAGTAAAAAGTCACGGAAGTTGGTGGGAGCATGGACCCTTCGGGCCCTGTGATCCCACCAACTTCCAAATTAATTAAAAGTAAAAGGCACAAAAGCTGGGGGGAGCACGGACCCTAATTTCTGTAGAATTCTGCACCTGTTTATATTGTAGGTACCTAATGACTGAAAAGTACTTCCATGGCACTAACGATAGCCACCATATAAATTTCAAGCCAGTTCCACAATGGAAAACGCTGTCCGCAAAACATAAACTGCACCACACAATATCTCTGCAAAAAATATACTGTCTGACACGTAAACAGCTTAATCACATCTACAGGACATCCTGTCAACACCCTCCAAATTTAAAGTAAAAAGACCAAATGGTTTCTGAGATATTTAATTAAAAAAATTGTTAAAATTGGGCTATCTGGTACCTCCAAATCTGGCCATCTAGTCCCTCCCTTGTGATAAAAGCTCACAATCAAAGAATCTCATGATCAAAGATTTTGCAGGCTCATGATCAAAGAATTTGCAAGCTCACGATCAAAGAATAAAAAATGGCAAAACTCAATTTTTAGGCACAAATAAATGAAACCACTGCCATGCCTCTATAGAAGGAAGCCCCCTGAGCAAAACCCACCCTCATTTGCCTTAATAAGCCACCCCTGAGCCGAGAAAATTGATTTTTTCAACTGCCCATCTAGTCCTGCCCTCGCTATCAAAGATTGTGGTCAAAGAATCTCATGATCAAAGAATTTGAAGGCTCATGATCAAAGAATAAAAAATGGCAAAACTCGATTTTTGGCACAAATAAATGAAACCACTGCCATTCCTCGATAGAACAAAGCTCCCTGAGCAAAACCCACCATCATTTGCCTTAATAAGCCACCCCTGAGGTGATAAAATTAATTTTTTGTACTCTTGGTCTCATGATCAAAGAATTTCACGATCAAACAATTTGCAGGCTTGCAATTAACGAATTCGCAGGTTCACGGTCAAAGAAAAAAAAATGGTGAAACTTGAGTTTTAGGCAGAAATACATTAAACCACCACCATGCCTTGACAGAACAAAGCCCCCTGTGCAAACTCCACCCTCATTTGTGTTTTCATAACCCACCCCTGAGCTGAGAAAATTTTTTTGTAGTCTCGGCCTCATGATCAAAGAATTTTGCACTCAAAGAATTCGCAGGCTCGTGATCAAAGATCGTTAGCGAGCCACGATCAAAGAATAAAAATGTACAAAACTCTATATTTTGACCATTTAAAAGGAAACCACAGCTGTGGGTTGATATAACAAAGCCCCCGAGTAAAACCCATCCAAGTTTTACTTCAGGAGTGACCCATTAGCCGAGATACTTGACTTTTTCTAATGGCAAAATTAAAACAAGATGGCAGCCATTGCGATCAAAGATTCTTTGACCATGAGTCTGCAAATCCTTTGATCGTCAGGAGGGGCCAAATGGCCAAAACCCCATTCTTCTTTCACAAAATAACTATATAAATTGTCCCATTGACTTATAATGGGAACTTAAAACTTTAATAACTTTTGAATGGATTAATATTTTTTCACCAAATGAAAAGTGGCATGTTCATTCATTGAAGCTCTTTCAGACAAGGCAACTCACAGAGCAGCACACCACAGAACAGCCACTCAGAACCATGGACAAAATCCCAAAAATTGCCCACATAACTGGAGAAAAGTGCATTTTTCAGCATTTTGGTGTGCAAAGACCGTAAGTCCGACCAAAACAAAATTTGGCAGATCAAGAGATCTATTATCCCCCACTGCATTTACCAAATATCATGCAAATCCATTGAATGGGTCAAAAGTTATTAATGTGCAAAATTTCGAGTTTAACATAGAAGTGCCTACTCAACCTTAAATATAAGGGCACAGCACACCTATAATATATATATATATATATATATATATATATATATATATATATATATATATATATATATATATTCTTGAAAAACTTTGTTAGTGCATCAGTTAGAGTTGTTTTCACAGCAACAAAAGTGTGGAAATTCCACATTATGGTTGCCACCCACCACCCACCCCATGCCTCAAAACCCTAACCTCACATTCCCCCCGACCCCACCTCCCCACACACACACACACATATGCAAGAAAGAGAGGAGCCAAGGTAAGACATGCAACCAAGGGACAAGGAGGAGCAGGTAGCAGAAGTGACATACTACTCTGTAAATGTTCCACAAGACACATGCATTGTGACAGTCCAGGAAGTGTATGAGTTCTGCAGCCATCATGGTAGCTTGGGGGTACACATACATGCTGGGCTATCATGGTGCAGATGCACATATTTCAATAGTTAACAGCTGATGAAACTCACAATATGTTGTCCACACATAGTGTATTAGAAATGACAGTTTCTGCAAGCCTAGCAACAGTCATTGTATGTTTGCATTTTGTTTAGTGATACCGTGAGTCAGTCCTAATAACAAACAATGATAGTAATAAAAGTAATGTCTTGTGGCATAGTTTACAATTAAGATGTAAAAGCAACAGTAGTAACATGGAAAGGTAACTATAACATACTGTTAATGAGTATTTCCAGGTAATGCAGCAGCATAACAACATGTGTTGGTGGTAGTTTCCCACCGGAGCAGTATCTCCACAGTACTGTGGAAGTGTCAGGTATATCTGTCCTGCTACCACATACCTATGTGGCAGCGACTATACTTGCAGTGACCCAATAGTTGGATTATCACACATATAAATCAATATTTTGAAAATGTGTATAGACTAAGTGTGATTGTATTAGGAAGATATGCCAGCAGTAATGTGTCATCATACTATGCTGGCAGTATAGAGTCACTTATACTGCATTTGTTTTTTCATTACATACTGTTATGTGAAATTAGTACAGTGTTGTGATTGTGCTTACAGATGTGTCAGAGTGGTATAGTATTGCACAGCTTTGCATGTGTCTTGCATATGTGTGTGTGTGGAGGGGGTTGGAGGAATGAGGAGTTAGGGTTTGAGGGAAAGGGCAGGAGTGGGGTGGTAACCTAACTGTGGAATTTCCACACTTTTGTTGGTGTGAAGCAACCCTAAACTGATGTATTAATCGGCTTTTGCAAAGAATTTTTCTTTTTAAAGTGTAATGTAAGTAGTAAATGGACTATGTTGGTGGGAGTGTGGGCCCTCTGGGATCTGCACTCCCACTTACAGATAAATATGGAGCCATACAGCAGCCCTGTAAGGCAAGGAGCCCTTGTAACACTAATTTGCCCATATCTCAGGAACTGTAGGAGCTAGAAAACAAATTCAAGTGTCATAATCATGAGAGTGAGTAATTTTCACAACATGAGTTGACCAAATCTGTATCTAGCTGCGTTTCCAAGATACAGGGCTTGAAAAGCACTGTGACCATTAACACTGAGGGCACTATAAGGGAACACAGTGGGATGAAGATAGGGAGGCATATCAAACTTCCCTAAAGGAAGCAGGGAAGGCAGTAAGGCAGGCAAAGGCCCAAACTGAGGAAACACTAGCACAAACAGTAAAAGAAGGTGACAAGACTTTCTATAGATACATTAGTGAAAGGAGAAAGTCCAGAGGGGGTATTGCTGAGATCAAAGGAGATAAGGGGGCATGTGAGGAGGAGGACCATGTAAGAGCATCTATCCTAAATAGATACTTCTGCTCAGTATTTACTGAAGAGAAGGTAGGGCGGGGCCCACAGCTCAGCATCATGGACACGGGGGGGAGGTGAGCACTATTCCCTTCACAAAAGAAAGGGTCCTACAACAGCTCAATAAGCTCAGGGTGGACAAGGCAATGGGACCTGATGGCATACATCCCAGGGTACTAAAGGAGCTAAGGGTGGACCTAGCAGAACCATTATCAGAACTGTTTAGTGAGTCTCTGAGCACAGGAGAGGTTCCAGAAGACTGGAGAAGGGCTCATGTGATCCCGCTCCCAAGAGTGGTAGCAGGGAGGAGGCAGGGAACTACAGACCAGTCAGTCTTACCTCAGTAGTGGGCAAGATTATGGAGGCACTCCTTAAGGAAAGGATAGTGCAACACCTGGAATCCATAGGAGCACAGGATCCAAGACAGCATGGGTTTACAAAAGGAAGGTCCTGTCAAACTAATCTCATAAATTTCTTTGACTGGGTAGCCAAAGTGGTGGACCAAGGGGGAGCAGTTGATGTCGCCTACCTTGACTTCAGCAAAGCTTTTGATACTGTTCCACACAGAAGATTGATTAATAAGCTGGGTAGGCTCAGGGTGGGTCAGACATTGGTCAACTGGGTGGCAAACTGGTTGACAGGCAGAAAACAGAGAGTGATGGTAAACAGTATACAGCCAGAAGAGATGCAAGTCACAAGTGGGGTACCCCAGGGATCAGTCCTGGGGCCAGTCCTCTTCAATATCTTCATCAGTGACATTGCAGATGGACTGGAGGGTAAGGTTTGTCTGTTTGCAGATGACACCAAGATCTGCAACAGAGTAGATGATCCAGATGGGGTGGGCAGAATGAGAAGAGATCTGGATAACCTAGCAAAATGGTCCGAAGAGTGGCAACTGGGGTTTAATGCAAAGAAGTGCAAGATCATGCAGATAGGGAAGAGAAACCTTGAAGCCACCTATAGGCTGGGAGGGGAGTTGCTGGCAATCACAAGGGAAGAAAGAGACTTGGGCATCATCATCACAGGTGACCTGAAATCATCCAAGCAGACCTCTAAAGCAGTAGGTAAGGCTAGGGGGATGTTATGGTGTATTAATAAGGGTATCACAAGTCGTAAGAGGGAGGTAATAATCCCTCTTTACAAGACACTGGTTAGGCCCCATCTGGAGTACTGCATGCAGTACTGGAGGCCACACCTTCACAAGGACATTACCCAAACTGAGGCAGTCCAGAGAAGGATCAGAAAACATATGAGAACAGATTAACGGAGTTCAATATGTATACCCTAGAGCAAAGAAGGGAGAGAGGTGATATGATTGAAACATTCAAACACCTTAAGGGCATTAACAAGGTGAATGAGTCTAACATGTTTAAATATAAGAAAAATAGCAGGACAAGAGGACAAAGCATGCAATTAGAGGGAGGCTGATTAAGGGGTAATGTGAGGAAGTTCTTTTTCACAGAAAGGGTGGTGGATGGATGGAACGGCCTACCTCAGGAAGTAATGGATATGAATACAGTGCAGGGCTTCAGACTGGCATGGGATAGGCACAAGAGAGCAATACAGATGAGTATGAATAGATAGGTCATTGACAGAGCAAAGGCTGATGGCACATTTATAAGGTAGAAAAAGAAATGGGCAAACTGGATGGGCCTTGCGGTCCTTATCTGCCATCAACTTCTATGTTTCTATGTTTCTATAGTAGTGGCCTACAGACATGAAAATAAGGAATTGGAACAGTAATACACAAATATCTCAGGAACCATACAAGCTAGAAAAAAAAATAAAATTTCATGGGTTTCATGGCTTTCCAACCTACTTCTATAAATGGGGACTAAGAAGTTTCATGAGAAAAAAGTCAGAATTTCAAACCATTTACAAAATATGGGACCCAAAAGGAGCGACGGGTGCCACAATGTTATCCTACAGGAAAATCTCTGAACTTTGGAATGCTGTAACTGTAGGTCTGTTCAGTGTTTCTGTGCCAAACTACCAAAAGGCACATCTGTTAGACTAGGGCTGTCCACCCTAAAAAGTTCAGGTCAATAGCACAATCCACATTGCCACAATGAAGTGATAAAGAAAACAACCACCACAATGTTATCCTATGGGAAAATTTCTGAACTTTGGAATGATGTAATGGTGAGCCTATTATATATTTCCACATCAAACCACCAAAAGGCACATCGGAGGCACTAGAGCTTGCCACCCTTGAAATTTCAGGCCAATATCACAATCCAGCTTGCCACAATCAAGTGACAAAGAAAACAGAATTTAGCAAAATTAGGTCACGCAGTGTTAGTGCGATAACTTTCATGTTTGCGTGATTGTCCTATCTTTATAATAGGAATGTTAGCACGCACAAAAAAATGTTATCACGGTTACTTTTTGGAGTTAGTGCAATTGTTTGCATGCAAACAAAAATGTTTCCATGATCAAAAAATGGAAACAATTTAAAAAACATATTTCCGGACTATCTGGTGAAAAACTAGTACCGGAGCATGTTCCTCTGGGCCTGATAAGGTAAACCCAATGGTTGGTGTGTTCTAAAAGGCAGTATTTTTTGAATGACAGCATTTTTTCTCTTTTGCTAACTGAAAACAAGATGGTGGCAGCATGATATAATTTTTGGGCAACCTCAATCAAAAAATGTGATTGCGATTGTTTTTGCAGTACACATATAAATTTTCCCATAGGCTATAATGAGACAGAAAAAAATGCAATAACTTTTGAATGTAGCAATATGTTTTCACCAAATCTTCAAAAGTCACCAGTGCAAGCCAGGACACATGTAGACAACCCAATCTAAACCCACTCAAATTCATTCTTCAGTACATCATGGGTGGACAAAGAATTTGCGACATTGGGGAAAACTCACTTTTTGAGCACACTACGGTTCCACAAGCATACATGTGACTGAAACAAAAATTTCCAGATCCAGATATCTATGATAAATCTTTGTACATTCCAAATTTGAGGCAAATTGGACAAACAGTTAAAACGTTATTAAAATGCTAAATTTGAGCTTTAACATAGAAATGGCTACGCAACCCTAACTATAGTGGAACTACTGTGCTATTATACAGTATACCTAGACAGACAGACAGACAGACAGACAGACAGACAGATAGATAGATAGATAGATAGATAGATAGATAGATAGATAGATAGATAGATAGATAGATAGATAGATGAAACTTTCATTTACTGGGTAAACAGAATGAGCCAATAGCATTTTTTCATGTGTGACCCGGGACCATGACAAAAGTCAAGATATTACATAACAATTAAAACAAAGTTCAACAAACAATACATTAACATAGTAAGACAAACATTTACATTCTAATTGTCTAAAAAGGTATTTCCTTTGATATGTTTTAAAAATATCTTGACTATACAGTAGCCACGCTGTATGGCCACAGGAAGTTAATTCCAGGTCTTTGCTGCCTTGATTAAAAAGGCACAGTCGCCCATGTTTGCTTTTGTCTTCAGGATAACAAAAGTTCTTGTTTCTTTGGAGTGTAGGTCTCATCTGTCATTGTTAAACTGGAACAATGAATAAAGTGGAGAGTTTTGTGTTTGCATAAGGACACTGTCCGTAAGACACATTAAGTAATAAAAACTGTTCAGGCTATATATATAGATTTATTTATATATATATATATATATATATATATATATATGTGTGTGTGTGTGTGTGTGTATATTATACATATGTATATATGTGTATATATATATATATATATATATATATATATATATATATATATGTATTTGTAGGTTAACTTTTAGACAGAACCCCTTTTGGTTCCACCTCAGTACCCACTAGACTTGGAAGCAGGCTTCCTCATTATTCAAATCCATGAAGTTTTGGGAGATCATTACATTTAACAGTTGTGATTGTTTGTACTGTATTAAATCTAATATATTGAGAAGGCCCTGGAGCCTCCTAGTTATGTTTTTTATAGTGATGCTTACATCAGTTAGGTGTGGTCTGCCATACTCTATTGCTTTCATGCATCAGAATACTTTACTGATATTACAGTGTGGTATTAGGGATGGTAACCTCGGTGCTGTTTTTCATGCTCAATACCTTCAACTAGGGTTGTGCGAGTAATGAATATAATTTCCCGAATACCATGAATAATGAGCTATTCATTATTCAGATTCCGAATAACAAATAGTGTACTATTTGGCTGATATTCAGGAAGCACTTCTAAAAAGCTAAGAGTCCCCCCCCCCCACACTCCTCCCTAGCCCTGATCTGGCAAGAATAGAGAGAACCCCTGTTCCCCCAACACAAACCCTCTCCTCTCCTGACCACTTCACACAAGTTGTAATTAAAAAAAAAAGAAAACATGCAGAAAATTCGATGGGCAACTGGCACAACCCCACCCACCTCCATGGCCGGCCACCAAGTTTCAATACTGTGCCCCCCACACACACCCACACACACCCCAGTACCAGTAGCATCAGCCCCTGCCTCCACCTGCACCCTGTACCTAAGGAAAAGTAAAAAAAAAGGCAGCCGGCACAGCCTGCCCTCCTCCTCGGCAGGCTGCCTTCTTGTGAATGATATCAAGTGCTTACTTGTGTTTATATAGTAGAACGAGCTGATCATATGATCATCAGCTCATTCTACTATATAAGTGCAAGCAAGCAATTGAGTTCATTCACAAGAAGGCAGCCAAGTGAGGAAGAGGGTGGGCTGTGCCGGCTGACTTTTTTTAAATTTATCTTTAGGTGCAGGGTGCGGGTGGAGGTGAGAGCTGCTGCTACTGGCTACTGGGGTGGGTATGTGTGTGGGGGGGCACAGTATTGAAACTGGCGGCCGGCCGTGGAGGAGGGTGGGGTTGTTCAGGTCACCCATTGAATTTTCTAAATGTTTTCTTTTTTTTTTTTAATTACAACTTGTGTGAAGTGGTCAGGGGAGGAGGGGGTTTGGGTGCTATCTGAGGATGGGGGAAGGGGGTTCTATCTATTCTTGCTGGATGTGGGCTAGGGAGGAGGGGGGTCTTCTGGCTTTTTTTAGTAAATTAAGAAAAATGGCCGAATACCGAACATATGGCAGAATGTTTGGACACATGAATTCCGAATACTGAATATTCTGCCAAATATTTGAAAAAAGGTATTCGCACAGCCTTGCCTTCAACTTAATTTGGGTTCATACCAAACCTAGTGGCCATGGGCTAGAACCAACTATACCACCTGTGATGTCTCGCCATCCTTCAACATTACCAAGGAACTGTGACCTATATGCAGCTCCCTACCTTGGATGCTCAGCATGTTTTTTTCTGAATTTTAACATGGATTTGGATGTTTAAAGTTTGGATCCTGCCATGTTTGCAGACAGTTCTTTGTCAGAATACCTTTATTTTTATTTTCTATTTAAACTACATAGAAACATAGAAACATAGGATTTGACGGCAGATAAGGACCGCATGGCCCACCCAGTCTGCCCATTTCCCTACCTAATGGATAAGCTGCAGATCCTAGTTAACCAGCAGCCTACTTCTTCCTACCCCAACCCCCTAGAATTGCCTTATGACTATCCCATGCATGCTTGAATTCCACCACTGTTTTTGACTCCACAACCTCCTCCGTTCCATGCATCCACAACCCTCTCTGTAAAAAAATACTTCCTTAAATTACCTCTGAGCCACCCCCCATCTCCAAATTGTGCCCCCTTGTTCTTGCACACCTCTTTTTTTGAAAGATGCTACCTACCCTTAATACTTTTTATGTAAGAACTGTTGTATTACAATTACAGGTAGGGGATGGTTAATCCATTACTTAAGGGGTGGTTTGCAGCTAGATTTCTTCTTTGATCCTAGTGGCATGTATCCATTTACAATATCCAATTGTATTTCATACTATGGAATCACCTACTAAAGTGCTGTCCTACAATGTAAATTGGATTCATAATCTGTTAAAAGTTATCACCTCCTTCAGTTTTCCGGCAACCACAGGCAGATATTATTTTACTTCAGGAAACCCATCTGTCTCCTGACAAACACAGAAAATATTTAAAATTCTGTTTTAGTCAAGTTTATTCTTTTCTTCATATAGATCTGGCCGAAGGCAAGGTGTTCTGATCCTATTTCAATGTGGCCTCCCATTTGACATTCACAACTCTGAAGCAGGTGAGTCAGGTTGATATGTCATTGTCATAGACACTTTATATGGAAGACCTATTATACTAGCTAATACCTATCCCCCAGTACAGAGCACAGAGTTCTGACCTCTTTTTTCTCTGTACTGCTTGGTTGTTTACACAGTCAACTTATTTGGGGAGGAGACCTGAACCTTATGTTGAACCCTTAGTTGGATTCCTCAAATCTAAAGTCTTATTGCTTCTCACCTGCACATAAATATCAATGCAGAACTCTATGCCAATTAAGCATTTTAATATATGGTACCATCTGCACTCTTTGCAAAGTGATTACATGCACTATGAGAGTAATGCCAGGATAGACTCTCTTTTTACAACCATTGAACATGTTGACATTTTGAAAGACGTTCAACACGGCCTGATAAATTTAACAGATCATACTCTGATAATGGTCCTTTTTTCTTTAGGAACACCCACACAAGAAACTATTTGGGGTTTGTACTCGGGCCTCCTTTGTGATCAAAAACTTCTTAAGAAGCTGGAAACCCAAGACTCATTGGCCCAGATATTCAAAGCTTTACGTGGTGTGCAAACTGTTTACGCGGGTTTAGCATGGGATTAGCGTGGGTCTGCTATATTCAAAAGGCCAAATAGCACATGCAAACTGCATTAGCACAGAGCAAACCGTAATATATGCAAGTGGCAAAGTGAACATGAATATAGGCACTATGAGATATTCAGTGACTAGTGCCGTGCTAAGGTGTTTAGCATGACTTAGCGTGACCCTTTTTACTTCCCAGGAAAAACTGGTCTTAACTCTGGCAAACAGCTTTGTGCAACATTGTGGCCTTGCAGGGCATTAGTGTGGGCTTAACGCAGCCTTGCACAATCCTAACATATGACTATGACACAGAGAAAAAGTCAGACATGGAGGAAACATGCTATTCACTGATGGCACCACAATGATGCCAACTGCTGCCACCAGTCCCAGCCATGCCAGGCAATATGTGGTGAACCAGCCCCTGGGAGCCACCATGGTAGTGTGACCATACAGCACACACCTGCAGACCATATGTCTGTGGTGACCAACAGATGCCAGCACACACATGCAGTACTGTAGGCATGGTGGGTGTTGAGGAGAGGGTGTACGGGTGGCCAGGCCCCAGCACAGACCAGGTGCAGCCACAAGGCTGGGACACAGCATGCAGTGCACATGGGCCAGTATTGGGAATGCCCTAATACCAATGTGCCTGTCCAATCGTACATGCTCTCCCAGTCACATACCACACAGCTGTACGTACACCACAGCACACACAGCCAACCATGTCTATGTCACTATGAGCATCCCATGTCAGAGGTGCAGCATCTGTGGGTCACACAAAAGTGTGACAGTAATGTCCACTGGCAGTACACAGCTGCAAGGTGGTCTTGTCACTGTGTACAGTGCAGTGGTCATTCCTACCCTACACACCATAGGTGTTGCTGTGTCCCTCACACTACTGGGACCCTTGCTACTGTGGTGTCTGATGTGCACTGTAGAATGCCCTACAGTGTGACAGTTGCATGCATCACAACCACCGCCTGTGCCTATGCTGTGTTGCCCACTGGGGGACACAATGCTATGCTGTACTGTATACAGCTAGTCTGCAGCAACCATCATGCACTGTCAGACTGACCTACTGTTGGAGCTGTGGCCAGATCTGGCCAGCCCGTGTACTTGCAAACTGACCTACAGGTGGAGTTGTGGGACCCTGCAGTAACGCTGGGCAAACTGCATGCAAATCAGGGCATAATGAGATGCTAATCTGGATGTCTGCCCAGAAACTACCTAAGTAGGCTCATGTGCATGCCACTTTTGAATATGGCAAAGTTTAGAACCAGGCAAATGTGTTTGGACCAGGCAAATGGCTTAGCTCCGTGCTAAAGCCACGCAGACATGTAAGCACGGCGCTAATGGTTCAGGGAATATTATACAGTTTTGAATACTGTTCTTTCACCTCCACTGCTGCCTATAGCTGCACTGGGTCCACGCATTTGCTGGCATGCACATTGGCCATATAGTTCACCTCTACCTACCTTCACGTTGCTGTGCACCGTGTTGCTGTTGTGGTTTGCACTTCCTGGTTGCTATATTCAGAGCTGTCTTATTCCAGGGCTCCGTTTCCCCTGCACTCCCAGCCCAGTTTGTCCAGCCTCAGTGCCAAGCTATATTCAGAAGCTGTTTGCCTGGGCTATTCCTTTTGAATGTAGCTTGCTTTGTGCTCTGGGCTAAGTTTGCCCACTGTGCAGTGATAATTTTGCCCCAGGGCAAAGTTTTTAATATCTGGCCCTGAGTTTCTTAAGGACGATGATAATGGGAGTGTCATCTCTAGTATTTTATGGAACACACTTAAATTGGTCCTTCATGGTACAATCATAGCTCATGCTTCAGCCCTCCATAAGGTGCGGGAGTATAAAATGCTGGAACTTGAACATACCCTCCACTCTTTACAGACATCCCTTATGCACAGAGACACTTCTATTTGCTCACAAATACTTGAGACTAAGTCTCAGCTTCAGAGACCTCTAGACCAAAAAGTTGATAATGCTCTTTTCTACCTTAGACAAAGATACTATGAAGGTTGGTCCCAGGGTGCATACACTTTAGTTAGGTGCCTCAGAGCCCACAAACTGGAGGCTGCTATAACCAAGCTTCGCAATCTGAATACAGGTTTACTCACCCATAATGGATTTGAGATTCTGAATATTTTAGGACATATTTCTCCATATTATATACACCTTAGACCTCTCTGCCTTCAGAGCAATGAATCCAATTATTTCTTAGTCAGGCTGATTTACCTTCACTCTCTCCTGAGCAAGCCCATACCCTTACCTGTCCTATTTCTGTGGCAGAAATTCTCCATGGTATTAACTAAGCAAAAACTAGTAACATTCCATGCATTGATGGTTTTCCTTTGGAATTTTATAAAATTACCCCCTTTGGGAACCTTCTGACCCCTTTTCTACTCCATTTCTTTCATTCCCTCAAGGTGGGAGATGCCACACCACCCTCTTAGCGGTACGCAATTGTTACTGTCCTCCCAAAACTGGGTAAAAGACTTGAATTTACCAGCTTCATATCACCCCATTTCTATTTTGAACATGTGTTATAAACTATTTATGTGTATTTGGACACATCAGCTGGAGGGCCTTCTTCCCTCCTTGCTGGACAGGACTTAGGCAGGGATCATCTGAAAATATCAAGCTCACAATAATGGTTGCAGAAAATTATTACTTTTGGACTATGTTCATAAACTTTCAATCCCCTTGATCCTGGCCAGCTTGGATGCAGAGACGGCCTTCAACCAGGAGTCACGGCCTTTTTTGTGGGCTACATTAAAAGCATTTGAATTTCCTTTAAATGTTTTTACCATTTCCACTCTGCTTTGGTTAAAATTAATGGGTCTGTCTCCCAATCTTTTACTTTAGGGGGAGGTACCTGGCAAGGTTGCCCTCTCTCTCTGCTTTTATTTGCTTTGTACTGTTCATTGAACTGCTAGCATCTCATATATAACATTCTCTGAATATGAGGGGTATTCCATTAGTAGAGATGCAGTGAAATTAAATTCCACTGGCAAAGTGAATGTGAAGTGGCCACTTTATGCTGTCACTCAGCTATGCAAAGTGGCAAATAGGAAAGGCTCACTTCACCTTGTAATTATTACTTCGCATTGTCATTCTGCCTTAACACAAAACAAGGCAGAATGGCAACAATATTGGCAGCCCCCCAGTGCCTCCACACACATACACAGTCACCAGAATTAATGTGCATCCCCAAAATGCTACTGTCTTGTGTCCAGAAATCTCCCCAGTGCTGAAGAAGTGAAATGAGAGCACAACAAGAAATACAAAGTCTCCCAGAATTAATGGCACACTCAGTCATGCACACAGTGGACATGGTCACATCACAAACAGACACCAGAATTAATTTGCATACCCAAAATGCTACTGTATTGTGTCCAGAAAATTCCCCAGTGCTGACAAGTGAAATCAGAGCATAACAAGAAATGCAAAGTCCCCAGAATTAATGGCACATTCAGTCATGCACACAGTGGTCACACACAGTCACAAAAATTAATTTGCATTATCAAAATACTATTGCCTTTGGTCCAGAAAATTCCCCAGTGCTGGTGAAGTGAAATGAGAGGGTAACAAAAAATGTAAAGTCTCCCAGAATTAATGGTGCACTCCGTCATGCGAGCAGTGACCTCACACAGTCACCAGAATTAATTTGTATCCCCAAAATACTACTGTCTTGTGTCCAGAAAATTCCCCAGTGCTGGCAAAGTGAAATGAGAGCGTAACAAGAAATGCAAAGTCTCCCAGAATTAATGGTGTACTGCAAACAAAAAATGCAAAGTCTTCCAGAATTAATGGTGCACTCCACCATGCAAGCAGTGGCCACACACAGTCACCAGAATTAATTTGCATCCCCAAAATGCTACTGTCTTGTGTACAGAAAATTCTCCAGTGCTGACAAAGTGAAATGAGAGCATAACAAGAAATGCAAAGTCTCCCAGAATTAATGGCACACTCAATGCGCCATGGTTACACACAGTCTCCAGAATTAATTTGCATCCCCAAAATGATACTGTCTTGTATCCAGGAAATCCCCCCCTGCTGGTGAAGTGAAATGAGAGGGTAACAAAAACTGCAAAGTCTTCCAGAATTAATGGCACACTCAGTCATGCTTGCAGTGGTCACACACAGTCACCAGAATTAATTAGCATCCCCACAATGCTACTATCTTGTGTCCAGAAAATTCCCCAGTACTGATGAAGTGAAATGAGAGTGTAACAGGAAATGTAAAGTCTCCCAGAATTAATGATACACTCCATCATGTGAGCAGTGGCTACACACAGTCACCAGAATTAATGTACATCCCAAAAATGCTACTGTCTTGTGTCCATAAAATTCCCCAGTGCTGATGAAGTGAAATGAGAGCGTAACAAGAAATGCAAAGTCTCCCACAATTAATGGTGCACTGCAAATGCAAAGACAGATTAAGATTGTGCTGCACACTGAAGAGATGCAGAGTCAGACACAAATGAACAACACCTAACCAATGCTCACAAGTCACAAATCTAAATCTGGGAAAGAATACCTTTTGCCAGTTGGGGGGTTAGTGCATGGCAGTAATAGTCCACTACCAGTAAAGATACCACAAAGCAGTATAAAAAATGTATGCAGGTGCGGTGGATAGCATGTTCACACTGCTGCAATTACTCTGGCACAATAAAAGTTGTCTGATTTAATGGTACACATTGCACACACACTCACACACACACACTATAAATATTGCATAGCAAACTGGAAAACTTTAGCAATATACCAAATATTTTAAACAAAGTAAAATTATACATTGCTGCACCACTACAATCGGCAAAAAAATGTAAAGAATTATTGAAAATATTACTGTGTGTACATTAACACAGTTATACAAGAAAAATATAACCAAAACAGAAAGACTGCCTTTTTCTCCCAGTTAATCTACCTACACCACAGATACGCCCCCCCCACAAAGCACACTTCACAGTACACAGTACACAGACTGACTGTTCTAAACTAACATTCAAAATCCACACACAAACAAATAAACACTCGATGATATGAACACATGAGGGTTTCCTACAATCGATGCACTAAATTTTGAGCAAAGAAAATGTCTCAAAAAGGCTTTTTTAACAGCTTTTAGAGGATTTGAATTGCAGAGCTCTGAGAGGAAACTGTCTCCAACTTTCACTACACACACACTACACAGAACTGAGGAAGCGCAAAACAATCTAGACCCCATGTGACATGCAATCCCATGAAGCATGGCAGATTTGCCTTGGAGCTCAATAACAAGGTGAAGCGGTGTGAAGTACATAGATTTCAATGTACTTTGCCTTAAAATTTGTGGAGAAGTGGTTTGGGGAAGGCAGAATGATGCAAAGTCATTGGTTTCAATGGACTTCGCTTCCCCATTATGATGCAAAGTACTCCACTTCACGTTGTGGAGCACTTTACGGATTCCACATTACTCCGTGAATTACTCTGCAGAGCAAATTTCAGCCACTTCACCCACCTCTATCCATTAGGTGGATGGGATTACAAAGAAGCTTTGTTTGCTGATGATATTCTATTAACTCTTACTGACCCAACTATATCTCTTTTAATAGTTTCTGACCTTTTAGCTAAATTTGATTTAATAGAAGGCTTTCACTTGAATAGACATAAAACTGATGTATTAGCATTTAATTATACCCCACCCCGACATCTTAAAAATTTAGTTCAAATTTGTAGGTATCCAAACTTTTTGAAATATCTTGGTGTGTACCCTACTACAGTAAACACCCAGAACATTTAGAACTCCTTAATTATGATAACAGTAGCAATAGCAGAGGATCTTCTAGATGTCATTGTCCACTTGGGAACAAATGACCTGCCTGGGGAGAGGCCAGATGCAGTTCAGGAAGAGTTCAGGAAACTGGGGAGGGTTCATAGGCAAGTAGCACAATCTGTTACTTTTTTGGAAGTGCTACCTGTACATGACAAGGGAGGTGACAGGAGGCTCCACACCAAGCACTTCAACTTATGGTGAAGAAGTGGTGAAGAGAAGACAGATTCATATTTATTGGAGACAGGTGGCACCACCAGGAGGAATGGAGGCCTGTATAGCAGCGATGGCCTATATTCCTCCAGGACGGGATCCAAGATCCTTAATGAACAGTTTAAATGCTACATTATTAAGCATTTAAACTAGCTGAGAGGGGAGGCAGAATAAGGGAGGAAGCCATAGTCTGTTCCCCAATATGCTCACAGGGTCAGCAAAGGAAATCCCGAGGGTGGTAAGTCCCACAATGAACAAGGACAAATAGAAAACAAGGAGGAAGAGGGAAGGGGAAAGACAAAAGATAATAGTGGAGGAAAGTGGGAGGGGCAAAAGGGCAAGAAGAGGGGGTGATGGCAGTATAAAATGGAGAGCCATGTGTGCAAATGCTGCAAATCTTGGCAACAAGATGGTAGATCTAGAGGCCACCAATAGGAGGAGACATGGACATAGTAGCAATTACATAGACCTGGTGCAATGAAAATCAGGATTTGGAGGTAGCCATACTAGGATATGCACAATTCAGGAAGGACAGGGTAAGTAAAAAGGGAGGAGGGGGTGGCTTTTTTTGTGAGAGAGAATGTACAGGCCACAGAAATAAGAGGGGACAGTTTAAAGTGGAGGTACTGTGGGTCACCCTGGAGACAGGGAGGGAAGGCCGCTATTAGGATAGAGGAGATCTACAGACCTCCAGCACAGGTGAGGAAGGAGACAAGGGTATGATAGATGAAATACAATGGATGGCTAACAAGGGTGAGGTACTGCTAGTGGAGGATTTAAATCTACCAGATGGGGATTGGACCCTGCTTGCTGCAGCATAAGTTAGAAGTAGGGAAATCCTAGACTCCCTGCAAGGGGCATTTCTCAGGCAACTAGTTCAAGAACCCACTCTTAAGGGGGCATTACTGGACCTGGTACTGCCAAACAGGGACAGTGTGGCTGACATTACAGTGGGAAGCCACTTTGGGAGTAGTGATCATTGTATGGTGTGGTTCAGGATAAGGACAGAGCCAGAATCAAGCCACACTAAAACAAGGGTCCTGGCCTTCAGGAGGGCCGATTTTCAAGAACATGGTAGAGTACCTCAAGGAAGCCCTAGCAGGAATAGGGAATAAGGGTGGGATAGAGGTAAAGTGGGCAAGTATAAAGCAGGCCATTGAGAAGGCAACAAATCTCTGTGTCAAGTAGGTTACAAAGAGCAAGAGAAGAAAGCGACCAATGTGGTTCAAAGTAGCAGAGAAGGTAAAGGAAAAGAAGCAGGCATTAAAAAGGTACAAGACAACACAGAAGGAAGAGGATAGGGAGAGTTATCCGGAGAAACAAAGGAAGGCAGGGAATGCAGACGCGCTAAAGTAGAAATGGAGGAAAACAATTGCTAAATCAGCAGAAAAGGGAGATAAAACTTTTTTCAGGTACATAAGCGAAAAGAAGAAAAAACAAGGCAGGGACAGTAAGACTAAAAGGCAAGGAGGGAGTGTAGAAGAGGACCAGAAGAAAGCTGACATACTGAATAAGTACTTTTGTTCAGTATTCACAAAATAAGGGATAGGTGATGGGCCATGGATAGTGGAAAAGGGTATTAAGGGAAGTGAGGTGAACACTAGCCCTTTTATGGAGGACAGAGTTCTCAGGGAACTAGCAAAACTAAAAGTAGACAAGGCTATGGGGCCAAATGGTGTTCATTCCAGGATACTGAAGGAATTAAACACCACTGATGGCCCTGCTCAATCTATCACTGGATACGGGGGAAGTTCTGGGGGACTGAAGGAGGGTGGATGTGGTCCCACTACACAAAAGTGGAAATAGGGAGTATGCAGGAAACTACCAACCCATAAGCTTGACTTCAGTGGTGGGTACAGTTATGGAAAATATACCTAAAGAAAGGATTGGAGAATATCTTGACACCAGTGTATTGCAGTATCTGAGGCAGCATGGGTTCACACAGGGAGATCATGCCAAAAAAACCTGATAGAGTTTTTTGACTGGGCTACCAGGGAGGCAGATCTGAGAGGAGTGGTGGATATGGCCTACCTGGATTTCTGTAAGGCCTATAACACCGTTCCACACAAAAGACTGGTAAACAAGCTAGGCAGCATGGGAGTGGGTCCAAAGATAGAAAAATGGGTACAAAGTTGGTTAAGTAAGAGAACTCAGAGAGTGGTGGAAAATGGAGTTCACTTTTAGGAAGGCAAGGTAACCAGTGGGATGCCATAAGGGTCAGCACTGGGACCTGTTCTCTTCAATGTCTTTATTAGTGACATTGCAGAGGAGCTGGAAAGAAAGGTATGCCTGTCTGTGGATGACACATAAATCTGCAATAGAGTGGACACACTGTGGGGAGTGGAGAAAATGAAGGAAGGTCTAAGAAAAAAGGAAGACTGGTCAAGAGTTTGGCAAATGGGCTTCAACACCAAAAAATATAAAATTATGCACATGGGACACAGAAACACAAGGGTAACATATCATTTTGGGGGGGAGCTGTTAACAACAACAAAACAGGAAAGGGACCTGGGAGTAATTATATCTGATGACCTGAAGATAGCAAAACAGTGTGATAAGGCAGTAGGAAAGGCTAGAAGGATGTTAGGGTGCTTAGGCAGGGGCATCAGCAGCAGAAAAGAAAAAATTACTCACTTTAGTAATTATGTTTCTTCTAATGGAGTCTTGCTGTATTCTGACTATTGCAGTTAGCCCCAGCACTCTAACTGCCCTGGAGAGAAGAGGGTTAATTTTCTATGCAGAGCATAGAATGTTGAGCTTGAGCTCGGTTCAGACCTCTGTCTGCTGCACTTAGAAGCACAACCGTCAGATTCTTATGAGCTAATACTAACTAACTACTATGTGGAAATTGTAAAACTTTTACTAGCCAAATGGCAAACAAATATTTTGGATCCCCAAAAGACTCAAGTCAAGAAATCCAAAATCAAAAACCAGTGAACAACTTAAGACTGTTAAAATAATAATATAACCCACTCCCCCTCTCTAAAAGGAGGGAGTGCCCAAATGCACCCCTGGGGTGCAACACTGCATCTGCCAGCCCACTTCCCAAAAACAGGTTCTGAGAGGGGAGGCAGGGAGGGAGGTCAGAATACAACAAGACTCCATTAGAAGAAACATAATTCCTAAGGTGAGTAATTTTTTCTTCAAACCACATGAAGTCTTGCTGTATTCTGACTATTGCAGACTACCAAGCAGCACCTCCATAGAGGAGGGAATCAAACCTACCTTGGGAATAGGCTGTGCAGTACTGCTGTACCAAACCGAGCATCACTCTTAGCCTGGATGTCCAGGGAGTAATGTTTGGTAAATGTGTGGACTGTTTTCTAGGTGGCTGCTTTGCATATCTCTAGCAAAGGAATATCCCTGGCCATAGCCAGGGAAGCAGCTGTACCTCTAGTCAAATGAGCCCTCAGATCTGAGAGAGGTATTCTGCCTAGCTTCTCATAGCAGAATTGAATACAAGAGACAATCCACCTGGCAATAGTTCTCTTAGTGGCAGGTTTGCCCTTCCCCATAAGTGAGAAACAACTGGAGAGAGTCAAACCTGAGAGCCTTAGTACGCTCAATGTAGTAACTAAGGGCTCTTTTAACATCCAAATTGTGTAAACTTTTTTCTCCTGAAGAAGAATGATCAGTGAAGAACACAGGGAGAGATAAAGATTGGTTCAGATGAAAATCTGAAACCACTTCAAGTAAAAACCTCCTGTTAGTTCTAAGGACCACCTTATCACTATGGAATGAGATAAAATCAGGCTCCACTGACAGAGCTTGCAATTCACTGATACACCTGGCAGAGGTAATAGCTACCAGGAATACAGTTTTCCAAGTCAAGTACTTAAGCTCTGCTGAAGGCAAAGGCTCAAAAGGGGGGTTGCATAAGCTGAGCAATGCAAACATTAAGATCCCAAGCAGGGGTAGGATCCCCAAAGATGGGATTGGTATGAAGCAATCCCTTGAAAAATCTACAGAATACAGGGTGAGATGACAGTGAGGAAGGCTTTCCCAATGACAGAAAAGCAGAAACAGCTGACAAATGTACTTTGAGAGTAGCTGGTCTGAGGCCTAGGCCATTAAGATGAACCATATAATCCAGAACTGTAGACAATTCAGCAGTATCTGGGGATATATGCTTCTTGAAACACCAAATGCTGAATCTTTTCCATTTGGAGTTATAAGTTTTTTCTGGTGGCAGGCTTTTGAGGGGCTTTGAGAATATCCAGAACCCCTTGGGACAGATGCAGATCTGGATACTCTCCACTCTCCAAGAGCCATGCCTTGAGATTGAGAGACTGAAGATTTGGGGTACCAAATCATCCCCTGAGAAGAGATTAACAGGTTGAAATTCCTGGGAAGAGATAGATGAAGATGGACTGCTAGGGACAGCAACAGGGAGTACCAAGGCTGCCTGACCCAGTCTGAAGCAATCAGAATCACTTTGCAGGGTTGTGACCTTATCTTGACCAGAACCTTGAACAGTAGAGGAAAAGTAGGGAAGGCATATAGAAATTCCCCTCTCAGTTCAAGATCAGAGCATCCAGAGGGACTGAGCCCAAGACTGGAGGTCTGCAACAAAACAGAGGAAGTTGGTGATTGTCTGGGGTTGCAAAGACATCTATCTTTGGAGTGCCCCACCTTGAAAAAAATCACTTTCAACACCGGAGGGTCCAGGGACCATTTGTGATGGCCCTGGGAGATCCTGCTCAATGCATCTGCTAGCACATTGTCCTTCCCTAGAAGGTGGACTGCTATCAAATAGGTCTACAGAGAATAAGCTAGGGACCACAATTTCATGGCTTCCATCCACAAGGCCGTGGACTGAGTGCCTCCCTGCTTGTTGATGTACCACATGGTGGTGGTGTTGTCTGTCCTGACCTGAACCACCTTGTTCTGCACTGACTAAGAGAAAGCTTGCAAGGCCAGAAAGACCACCCAGAGTTACAGGCGATTGATATGAAGAAGGGATTCCTGAGGGGACCACAGTCCCTGGGCTGTGAGACCCCCCAGATGGGCTCCCCGCCCCAAATAGAGTAGCATTCGTGGTTAAGACCACAGACTGAGACTGAGTGACTAATGGAACTCCTTGTCTGAGGTTGCCCTGAACCTGCCACCATTGGAGAGCCTGGATCAGAGTCTTAGTCACAGGAACTAATTTGATTAGAGAATCTTTCTTCTGAGACCAAAAGGCCCTCAGGTGAAACTGAATGTCCCTCATCTGAAATCTGGCCCCTTGGACCACTGCTGTAGAAGCTGCCATGTGGCCCAGAAGCTGAAGGAAGTGCCTTGCTGGCTGAGAGACCAGAAGGTGGAATGAAGAAGCCAGCTCTGCAACAGCCCTTGCCCTTTCCAGGGGAAGAAAAGCTCTTGCTTTGACTGTATCCCACTCTGCACCTAAGAAGGTGAGAAGCTGTACAGGCTTGAGAACTGACGTGGGAAGATTGAGAAGGAATCCTAGGGAAGTGAGTACTTGCTTAGTCACTAGTAGGTCTGACTTGACTTGATCCGGGGACTGACCCACAATGAGCCAGTCGTCCAGGTATGGAAATATGGAAATATTCTTCCTTCTTAAAAAGGCCACTACTATTGCTAGGCATTTTGTGAATACCCTTGGAGCCGATGTCAGGCCGAAGGGCATAGCTTTGAACTGATAATGGCCTGAAGGCAATTCGAACCTGAGGTACTTTCTGTGGGAGCATCTGATGCTAATGTGAAAGTAGGCATCTTTTAAGTCCAGGGAGGCTAGCCAGTCCCCTGGCCTCAGAGAGGAAAGAATTATTCCCAGAGTCACCATGTTCAATTTTGGTTTTAAAAGATGTTTGTTCAGGTATATTAAGTCTAGGATGGGTCACCACTCCCCTGTCTTGTTTTGGGTAAGGAAGTACCTGGAGTACAGACCTTTGCCCCTGTGCAATGTAGGAACTCTCTCTACAGCCTTTAGAGCCAGTAGAGATGAAACCTCTGCCTCTAAGGCAATGGTTTCAGAGATGCTTGCAGGCATAAACGATCTGACCCTCAGCTTTGGACATTTCTTGAAGCTGAAAACCAGCCCTTGGCATACATACATGTGATATCTCCCTCTTTACGCAGGAGACTCCCGTTTTTTTTTGACTGACCTCCCTCCCTCCCAGGAAACAAAATCTCCTGCTTAAGTAAAATTCTGTCCAAAATATCCATGTTTTTTGGGCAGATAAAGACACATAAAAATTAAATCAGTGATGAAAAATGTATCTGATAACTTTATATTACTAGTTGTTTATTCTTTTTAGTGCTTATTCTTGACAAAATGAAATACATTAAATTTTTGTAATGACTTTTTTCTTATTTTTTGACACCATTTAAGCACAAACTCATGACGTTACATCATCTCCCTACTAGCAGGCCAATCTCCCTCCTAATTTGACCCAAATCTCCCTCTTAAGCAAGTTTGCAGGCCAGTCTCCCTCCTAATTTGACCCAAATCTCCCTCTGAAGCAAGTTGGACATATCACATGTATGGGCATACCACCTCCAGGATCTACTTGTCTGAGGTAACAGACATCCAGTCCTGGACAAAGAAAGCCAGCCTGCCTCCTACATTAATGGGGGAGTCGACCCGGGCTGACACATCATGGTGTCTGCTTGGCAGGAGCCCTAGGTTGAGGGGGTGGATGCAGCCCTGCTCATCCCCCTTCTGCCTCTCCCTCTGAAGAACCCCCTCTGAGTAAAATGAGAAGAGGCCTGTGCTTGGCAGAAAGGCCTATGAAAAGGCCTGCCCCTGCCCCTAGCTTGCTTCCTTTGAGGAGTTGCCTGCCTTTCCTTGGCCTGTGCACTCCTATAGGTGGTCCTATACTCATCCATCTTTTTCATGTAATTCTCTGTCAGCTCCCCAAACAGAGAATTACCCACCACAGGGAAATCCATGGCCTTAGCCTGGGTGTCCTGTGAGAGACTAGTACATCTGAGCCAAGCCATTCTCCGAAGAGCCACAGATGTAGCCATGACTCTAGATGACACATCATTGGAGTCCACAGCAGCATGGAACTGTACCTTAGATTCCTCAATCCCATCAGCAGTCACCCCTCCAGCTCCAAGGCTGCAGTAGCTGGGGGGAGGCCTGCTTAGCCAGTGCCAGTACAGTGTCCCACCTGGACTTCTGGTACGTGGCTGCATAGGCCATATAATTAGCATGCCTGAGTCCCAAGGAGGATGCCATGTACTGCTTCTTTGCCATGGCATCCAGCTTCCTAGAGTCTTTATCTGGGTGTGTGTAGCCAAGGGTATATTAGCCGCATCACAGGCTGTAGCCTGCACAACCCCAACATGGCTGTATTGTTGATACAAGTACTCTGTATCTGAACCTGATAAGGTGTACCTTTTGTCCATCCTTCTGTCGACACGAGTTACATAATTTGGAGTTTTTAAAATCATTTGTGTCTGTTTCCCAAAAGACTTATGAAGGGGAATAGACAGTCTCTTGGACTCTGGAATGTCCATCATCTCCACATAACCAGGTTCCTCTTGTTCCTCCACAGCTTCCACCACAGGGAGCTGGAGAGTTTCTGCTACTTTCCTGTAAAACATGTAGTTGGAAGGGGACTCATAAAGCCTAGGAGGGGAAACACCAGAAGGCCTTTCTGGGCAGATGTCTAGTTCAATGTGCTCATCCAGACCTTCCCCACCATCATCATCATTGTAATCTTCATCCCCCTCCAAATCCGGTTCATAAAAATCTTCAGAGGCATAACCTTGAACCGGAGGAACCGACCGAACCGAACGCCTGCCAGAAGGTGCCGGATCAGACGGAACCGGGTGAAGCAATTCTACAATCCTTATCGCTTTGGCAATCTCTTTGTACATCGGAAAATGGGTCTCTGGATCCGAACCAGATTATTTTCCTTTTCTTTGTCTTTTTGTAGGAACTGATCCCTCAGGATCGGCTCTCCTCTTGCCCGAAGAAGTATTGCCCTGGTCAGAGGGCACTCCCTCAGGTTCGGTCGGAACTGAACCGGGCCAGTCATCCGGGTCAGCGGACTTCATGGCATCTCCTTATCCCTAAGCTTACTCAATCTTTTTCCCAGGGTAGACTTAGGGAATTTTTTACAGATTTGGCAGTCTGAATCAAGGTGGTCAAGCCCCAGACAATAAACACAGGTGGTATGGGGATCAGCCTTAGCAAATACCTCCCCACACACACTGCAGTGTTGAAACCCATTGGGCCCGGTTTTTCTTTTGGGTTTCTTAGACATAGCCATCCTAACCACAGACTTACCCTTTTTATGGCAAACAACCAGGCAAGACACCCTTATCGGTTTCTAACCGTGTCACGGGTACTGGAAAAAACCACAAGAAAATGCATTTTTTTTTAAACCGATAAGGACTGGTAACCACACTCTAAGTTTAGAAACAAAGACAGAATATGTAATTCATTAAATGGCCGGTTCAGCCAAACTGGTCAAAAACCAATTCTTACAATTTCCACAAGTTTACTATGTCTAGTTCACTACCTAGTAATTTCTGTACCACAGACAGAGATCTGAATCGAAACTTGTGAAAAATAATTGGTAAAACTGAAGACTTTAACCAACTTTTGAACTGCGAGCAAAGGAGAGATCTCTGGAGCAACCGTTCAATTAGGCGGAGTAAAGAATCTGATGGTTGTGCTTCTAAGTGCAGCAGACAGTGGTTTGAACTGAGCTCGAACTCAACATTCTATGCTCTGCATAGAAAATTAACCCTCTTCTCTCTGGGGAAGTTTGAGTGCTGGGGCTAACTGCAATAGTCAGAATACAGCACGACTTCATGTGGTTTGAAAGAGAGGTAGTGTTACCCCTATATAGATCAATGGTTAGGCCACACCTGGAGTACTGTGTCCAGTTCTGGAGGCTCCATCTCAAGGACATAGACCAGGTGGAGGCGGTACACAGAAGGGCAACAAAAATGGTACATGGCCTGCATCTGAAGCCGTGTGAGGAAAGACTGGAGGAAAGGAGAGAAAAGGGATACATGATAGAAACATTTAAATACCTCAAGGTTGTCAATAAGGTACAGGAAGGTGGCATATTGCACAGAAAGAGATGCTCAAGGGTGAGGGGGCATGATATGATTCTGGAAGTCGGGAGATTTAGAGGGGATGTGAGGAAATATTTCTTCATGGAAAGGGTGGTGGATTCCTGGAATAGCCTTCCAGCAGAGGTGGTGGGTACTGAAATAGTAACAGGTTTCAAACATGCATGGGATAGACACAGGGGAGCATAGCAACAGGGCTGGGAGGCTAAGACCAAGAGATCAATACAGGTCTACAGTACTACAGTAGGTAGGGGTTTTAGGACAGACTAGGTGTACCAAGGGGTCCTATTCTGCTGACTGCTTCTGTTTCTATGACCTAAGCTGCTCGTCTCTGTTACACCTTTCTTTCTTGCAGAGGGTTGAAGTAATTTGCTCTAATATTTTACAGAGATTTTTATTTTACAAACCCTCCCAATATACCCTGCTAGTTACTATTTTTTGGACTGGTACTGGCTAATATCTCACTTTATATGGAGAGATGTAGAGCTAGAATTAGGCTTTCATTGTTTCATTTTTCCCCAGCTCAAGGTTGGGCTGGCAGTATAGCCTAGAGGTTAGAGTAACGAGCTGTGAACGAGCTTCATACATCCAGCAGACTAGACCTTGGTTTGATTCTCACAACCTCCACTTGCATACTGTGTGACTCTGAGCAAGACTCTTAACCACCCAGTGCTCCAAGGTCACCCCTGAAAACAGGCACTTGTGCCTAGTGGGCCTTACCCGGTTACCAAAGACTAAAAAAAAAAAAGGATAAATTTACCTGACATTCCCCTATATGCGAGAGCTTCGAATAATTTGATTTTGGACTTTGGCAAATTGTCAAGCCTACTGTACAGACATAGCATTTAGAGTTAATGACCGCCATGATTTTAGTCAAGTTTTGTTTTCTTCTCCTCCAGGCTATCTCCCATTTAATTTATTTTCGATATACAGTGGTGGCACTCCAGATATGACATATGGCTCGAACAAGGAGGCTCCCCTCTCAGAAGATTTGGCATGGACATGGAAGAATCCATTAAATGCTTCTGATCCTTTTCTAAGATGGTGGACCCATCAGGACCTAATTTATCTACATCAGATTTTAGACTCTCAGAGATTCGTCCTTTTTCTGATTTACATGTTACATATTTTTTACCAACCTCCAATCATTACCGCTATCTACAAATTCATGCATACTGTGCATGCAAACTTTACGTTCTTCTTGCAGATGTTTTTCAGATTTATCCCTAGCACTAATTACTTTGATTCCATTTCACCAACAGGGCGGTTCGTAGGAACACTTAATTGGCAATCTGTATCCTATTCTTTGGGATCGATCAGAAGTAAAAAAAAGTAAAGTTTATTTTTTATAAGGTGCCCTTCCCAAGCTCAGGGCACCTTTACAAAATTCCCTAAGCAGCATTAAAACCACAATAATAAATAACATTTTTATATATAACAGCTTTAGCATAATTCACATTACTGAAATGCTTGATTAAAAAGGACGGTCTTTAGGGCTTTTATAAAGCCCTCCACAGTCAAGCTATTTCGTATCTGGCAAGGTAGAGAATTCCACAGGGTAGGAGCCATAAAGGCAAATGTTCTTCCACCAGATGTTTTTAAGGTTACCCTGGGAATCTCTAGCAATCCCTCACCAGAGGATCGGAGATAGCGGGAGGGGCATTAAGAAGTCAGGAGTTCTTCTAGGTAGTGGGGTTCCAATCCATGTAGGACTTTATAGGTCATCAACTTGACCCTGAAAATGATCTGCCACTGTACTTGCAGCCAGTGCAACTCGTGAAGTACAGGTGTTATATGGTTGGACCTAGGGCTTCCAGTCAACAACCTAGCCACTGCATTTTGCACCAGCTGCAAGCAGCAGATATCCACTCCCAGCAGCCCTAGATAAAGGGCATTGCAGTAATCAAGATGACTGGCAACAAAGGCGTGGACAAGGGTAGGAAGATCCTCTGATGGAACCAGGTGTTTCACCCATGCCATATTCCTTAGATGAAAAAAGGATGATTTGACCATGGCCGACACCTGTGCCCTCAGGGTCAGGCCCTCATCAAATATAACACCAAGGTTATGTACCTGGCCAGATGCCATAAGTGGGGTCTCCCTCAGAAATAAACCTGAGGGTTTTCCCGCCCATGAACTTGACATTCTCACCACTGGTTCCACCACCAATACCTCTGTTTTTCCCAGATTCAACTTCAGCCAATTGGTACTCCTCCAATTCTGTATCTCCAGGAGGCAGTTGTTAAACAATGTACTTGACTCGGACTCCTGCTCTGGCACAAAAGACTTACAGAGTTGAGAATCATCGGCATAGCAATGAAACTTCAACCCATATTGTCTTATAATGTCCCCCAATGGAAGCATGTACACCGCAAATAACATGGGGGACAGCACCGAACCCTGTGGCACCCCACAGCATAGACAGTGAGAGGCCGAAGAATGAATCTTCAACACTACTCTCTGAGTCCTACCCTGCAGGAAAGATTTAAACCAACTGTGGACCACCCCCCTTAGTCCACAGAGAAACCACAGGTGATCGAGCAGCACCCCATGATCCACTGTGTCAAATGCTGCTGAGAGATCAAGGAGAACCAAGATAGAATGAGTTCTCCGATCTCTTGCCATCAGGAGATCATTTAGTACCTGAACAAGAGCCGTCTCAGTACTGTGCCTTTTCCTGAAGCCAGATTGGAGAGGGTCATAGATACTGTGGATGGTTAAATGATCTTCTAGCTGCAATGCTACCACCTTTTTGACAATCTTTCCCAAAAAGGGAAGATTTGAAACCAGTCTGTAGTTTTCTGGGCAGTTGGGATCAAGGGAGGGTTTTTTCAAAAGGGGGTGTACTATTGACTTCTTCAAGGGATCAGGAAAGATCCCTCTCTCCAGTGACACCACAACTATCCCAGTAAGGATTGGGCCATTAATCTCTACACACTCCATAAGTAGGTGAGTAGGGCCCAGACCCAATCTACAGCAGGTTGGCCGCAAAATCTGGATGATCTTCACTATATCCATGACTGCCGGTTGACTGAAGGTGAACCAGGTTAATTGGGTGTTTGTGTCCCTCGGCTGATCACTGCAAGACCCTATGGGGAAGTGCTGTCTGATCTCATCCCTGATAGTGGACACCTTATCAATGAAGAACATCGCAAATTCCATACACTGTAACTGTGACAATGCTTGATCAGCTTGAAGACAAACTGGATTGCACAATCTGTCCACAGTCCAGAAGAGCTGGGCTGGTTTATTCCTCTCTGTAGCAATTTCCCTGGACAGGAACTCTGCCTTCCTATGGGAAATTGATAACCGATAGGTCTTATAATGATCTAACAGTCTAAGCCTGTCCACTTCCATGTGAGTTTTCTGGCAGCGTCTCTCCAATCTTCGGCCCTGTCTCTTCATCCCACGGATCTCCGTGGTAAAGCACGGGGTCCCCAGGTGTAGAGTACAGGGATGAACACGGACTGGAGCAATGACTTCCAGGGCCCTCACAACTGCCCTATTATAGGCTAGCACTAAGGACTCTGTGTCAGTGCTATCCATTGGAAATCCCAAGAAGTCCAGCTCTGTCATTAGGCCTTCTGGCCTTCTGAGGTAACTCCTCCCAAAGGACTGAACTGTACTATCTTCTTAGGGTCAGACCTCTTTTGGGGGGCTGCGAAACTGAACCTCAGGGCATGATGGTCAGACCAACTGATGGGCTCCACCTCCAGATGGAATATCAAATCCAGTGAGTGTCCCTCCTGATGGGTTGCAGAGGTAATAACCCGTGTCAGGCCCAATGAGTCCATCAATTGGAGGAGGTTTTGACCAAACAGCGCAAGATCATCATCGACCTAGGCATTGAAATCTCCCAGAATTAACCATTGTGGGGATTCCAATACCCTCTCAGCGATGAAATCCGCAACCTCCCGTAGGAATTCCCTCCCATCACCTGGTGGACGATAAATGTGAAGTATTCTAAAGCCTGCACCTGCACCTACAATACACTCAAAGGAGTTGGTACATCCAACTGGTATTTCCCTGAGGTCCAGTTCCTGTCTAAAACAGACTGCAACTCCCCCGCCCCTACAGTCCACTCTCGGTCGGTGAATCACCGGGAACCTGGCCAGAACTGCGGACTCCAAATTGGGGCCTGCATTTTCATCAAGCCAGGTCTTGGTGATGCAAGCTAAGTCCACAGATATAACAAGATCTGCCACCAAAGCAGTCTTGTTTCTGATAGATCTAGCACTGCTTAACACCGCCCTAAAGGGATGAGACTCCAAAGATGATTCCACCTCCTGCCTGAACAAGTCAGTGCCCTTGGGTATGAGTACTAGACATGATGGACCTCGTTCCTGTATCCATTTTGCCCCAGGGTGCCTCCTGGTTCTAACAGTCCCTATCTGCCCATCTTTTCCCATCCCCCACAAGAATTCCAGGATCTCCTATTCCCTGCACTCCTTTGTCTCAAAATGCCGAATATTCGGCATCTCCTATATACTTCCAAAGGAAGTGTGGGACATTCAAAGGGTCGGAGATCCCTCAGTCTTAAGGGGGAGTACCGCCTGACTGTGTTTTTACCAACCTAGCACATTCAGACCCTGTGAATAATACTAAATTATAAAAAAAAAACACTATACTATGCTTTCTATTTTAAGCTAATGGAACAAAGATTTACAGATTTCCTGCAATCCTGCCCTGTGGGAGAAATATTCTCTTCCAACATACAAACTTTTGTTGGTACCCTTTTTAAAAGCGTTCATTTGGAAATGTTGAATGAGATTCTTTAAGACCCTTACACATTCAAGAAAATATTTGGGAGTGCAGGTAAGCACTTGCTGAAGGGGGTTGTGGTGAGCCTAGAGCCGATCATTGGCATGTTTTTTTTTTTTAGTTTTGTCCCTTCTTGCGACCCTATTGGAGGTCAGTTTCAACTGTTATAGTTCAGATGTTTTGATTTGTCACTACCACTTGCTCCTACATTCATCCTTTTACATACACCCTCTGATACACTGACTTTGGGGGTAGGAAGAAGTAGGCTGCTGGTTAACTAGGATCTGCAGTTTATCCATCAGGTAGGGAAATGGGCAGACTGGGTGGGCCAAGCGGTCCTTATCTGCCGTCAAATTCTATGTTTCTATGTTTCTATGTTACACGAGGCAGGCAGTTTAAGCTCCTATTAAATCTTTTGGAATGTGGAAAAAAGCCATTACCAAATTATGGCTTCAATCCCCAGTTGTCCCAGTGGACAGCTCTAGTAACTACAATTCATCAACTGGAAAAAATAACACTTTATCTTTTAAATACTATGCCTGCATTTGAAGAAATCTGGAGATAGTGGATATTCTACAAATTACGAACAGACCCCACATTTGTTCTGTAACCTTCTTAATCAGTGCATTTGTCATCTTGCATTTCTAATAAACTTTCTTTTGGAACTTTTGTTTGTGAGACTTTTAACTTTGTTTTGCCCATGCCTTGCCTCAGACCTTAGTACTTTAAAGCTTTGTTTCCACTTTTTCTTGTAGAGTTAGGGCCCCATATTACGAACATATGAATACTGCCAGCAGGAAAAATCCTTTTGATCTATTGAGTCTGCTCAATGTTGTGGCTAGCAGTCCTATTCTGCAGTGGCCCCACCCTCCTTACCCCTTTTCATTGACACTCCCTCTTGCCCTGTCCCAGCCCCTCTTGAAGCAGAGCCACTGTTCTGCAGGCTACCACATCTGCTGGTAATGATTTCCACTCTGCCACCCTCTTCTTAGTAAAAAAGTGTCTTCTCATTTCCCTGCTGAAGCTTCCACCCTCCAGTCTCATATCATGGCCTCAAGTGTCCCTCCTCGCCCTTACTTTGAATAGTCCTTCTGTACCAGTCTTGTTTATTCCTCTCATATACTTCAAGGTCTAGATCTTATCCCCTCTGTCTCTCCTCTCTTGCAGTGTGCACATGTACAACTCTTTTAGCCTATTTTCATATGGCAAGTCCCCCAGACCCTGGCTCATCTTTGCTTCTCTGGGCTGTGCCCTTTCCAATAATTTAATATCCCTCTTCATATATGGGCACCAGTCAGTACTGCACTCAGTACTCCAGGAGAGGTCTAATTAGTGATTTATACAATGGCAGCATCACCTCCCTCCTTCTTGAGATTATACCCCTTGTGATACAACCCAGCATTTTGTTGGCCCTTGCTGCTGCCTTCCTACCCTGTGCTGAGTTGTTCATTGATCTTATAATAAGCACCCCTAGATCTTTCTCCTCCTCAGTCTCAGCTGGCTGCACTCCCCCCAAATGGTAGTTTCTCCTTAGATTCTTTTCCCCAAAATGTAGCACCTTGCGTTTCTTGAACCCCAGTTGCCAGGTGTCCAACCAGGTCTCCAGATTTGTCAGATCCTCCTACAAACCCTGCCACCTCTCTAGGTTATCCACCACTGCTCCCATCTTGGTGCCATCAGCAAACAGACTTATCTTGTTCTTGATGCACATAGAAATGTCTGCAATGAATATCCCAAATAACACTGGTCCCAACACCGAGCCCTGTGGGTCCCCACTCATCACTGCCTTTGGGGATGAGAGTTCCCTACCCACCACAACTCTCTGCTGCCTTCCCTGCAGCCAATTCACCACCCATCACACCATTTTTGTACCTGCCCCGTGCCCTCTAGCTTTCTTCCAAGTCTCCCATGTGGCACCGAATTGAATGCCTTACTGAAGTTCAGGTACAGGACATCCACTGCATGGCCTTGTCCAGCTGCCTAGTCACCCAGTCATAGTAATCTACCCAGTTGGTCTGGCAGAATCTGCCAGTTACAAAGCCATGCTGTCTACTGTCCTGTATCAGATTGGACTCCAACAGGGACATCAGTCTCTCATTCAGGATTGTCTCCATTAGCTTTTCCATGATGGACATAAGGCTCACTGGTCAACAGTTCCCTGGTTCATACTTGGGGACACTGTTATGGAGGGGGAACCATGTGGGATACACATCCTGAGTCCAGTGAGGCATTAAATAGGCCTGCCAAGGGCCCCACCAGGATCTCTGCCAGTTACTTCAGTACCCTGGGGTGAACACCATCTGGCCCTGGTGCCTTGTCCACCCTCAGTGCTCTCAATTCCTCCAGCACTCTACCTTCTGTGATTTCCCCATCTGTCACCCCCCCATTCCTGCCCTCCCACCCTGCTTGGGTATCTCCCCCCTTCGCCTTAGTAAATACTGAGCTGAAGTAGTCATTAAGTGCTTCTGCCGTTTAACCCATCCTTTCCACCCATCCCTGCTCCCTCTTAATCCTTACTATCTGGTCCTTACAACTGCTTTTCTCCCTGATGTACCTGAAGAAGTCCTTCTCCTCCTCCTTAATGCCCTTCACCAGCCTGAGTTCCTTCGATGCCTTGGCTGCTCGTACTGCCCTAGTCACCTCCTTCACTTCCTTCAGGTACTCCACCCTGTCATCCCCCTCCCAGTTTTTTGTCTCTCCTAAAGGTGGCTCTTTTTCTTCCGCACCCTGTCCATTACACCCTTGCTTACCCAGCTAGGTTTCCTAGACCTAGCCTTTTTACTTTGGGTAAGTAAGTAAAAGTTTATTGTTTAACTTTGCTGTTGTTAGCAGACAGAGTTATGACAATTAAAATCATTAAAGTTCACGCTGATAGACAAAAAAGTACATATAAAATGCATATATGCCTACTTTCTCAACAGAAAAGAATAGAAACATAGAAACATAGAGGTTGACAGCAGATAAGGACCGCAAGGTCCATCCAGTCTGCCCATTTCTTTTTCTACCTTATAAATGTGCCATCGGCCTTTGCTCTGTCAGTGGCCTATCTATTCATACTCATCTGTATTGCTCCCTTATGACTAACCCATGCCTGTTTGAAGCCCTGCACTGTATTCATAGCCACCACTTCCTGAGGTAGGCCATTCCATGCATCCACCACTCTTTCTGTGAAAAAGAATTTCCTCACAATCCCCCTTAAATGGCCTCCCTCTAATCTCATGCTGTGTCCTCTTGTCCTGCTATTTTCTTATATTTAAACATGTTAGACTCTTTCACCTTTTTAATGCCCTTAAGGTGTTTGAATGTTTCAATCATATCACCTCTCTCCCTCCTTTGCTCAAGGGTATACATATTAAGCCCCGTTAATCTGTCCTCATATGTCTTCTGATGCGGTCTGTGCACCATTTTGGTTGACCTTCTCTGGACTGCCTCAATTTGGTTAATGTCCTTGTGAAGGTGTGGCCTCCAGTACTGCACACAGTACTCCAGATGGGGCCTAACCAGTGTCTTGTAAAGAGGGATTATTACCTCCCTCTTACGACTTGTGATATCCCTACTAACACACCCTAACATCCCCCTAGCCTTACCTACTGCTTTAGAGGTCTGCTTGGATGATTTCAGGTCATCAGTGATGATGATGCCCAAGTCTCTTTCTTCCTTTGTGACTGCCAGCAACTCCCCTCCCAGCCTATAGGTGGCTTCAGGGTTTCTCTTCTCTATGTGCATGGTCTTGCACTTCTTTGCATTAAATCCCAGTTGCCACTCTTCTGACCATTTTGCTAGTTTATCTAGATCTCTTCTCATTCTGCCCACCCCATCTGGATCATCTACTCTATTGCAGATCTTGGTGTCATCTACAAACAGACAAGCTTTACCCTCTAGTCCATCTGCAATGTCACTAATGAAGATACTGAAGATGACTGGCCCCAGGACTGATCTCTGAGGTACCCCACTTGTGACTTGCATCTCTTCTGACTTTATACCATTTTCCACCACTCTCTGTTTTCTGCCCGTCAACCAGTTTGCCACCCAGTTGACCAACTTCTGACCCACCTCGAGCCTACCCAGCTTATTTATCAATCTTCTATGTGGAACAGTGTTGAAAGCTTTGCTGAAGTCAAGGTAGGTGACATCAACTGCTCCCCCTTGGTCCACCACTCTGGTTACCCAGTCAAAGAAATCTATGAGATTAGTTTGACAGGACCTTCCTTTTGTAAACCCATGCTGTCTTGGATCCTGTGCCCCTATGGATTCCAGGTGTTGCACTATCCTTTCCTTAAGGAGTGCCTCCATAATCTTGCCCACTACTGAGGTAAGACTGACTGGTCTGTAGTTCCCTGCCTCCTCCCTGCTACCACTCTTGTGGAGTGGGATAACATGAGCCCTTCTCCAGTCTTCTGGGACCTCTCCTGTGCTCAGAGACTCACTAAACAGTTCTGCTAATGGCTCTGCTAGTCCCACCCTTAGCTCCTTAAGTACCCTGGGATGTATGCCATCAGATCCCATTGCCTTGTCCACCCTGAGCTTAGCGAGCTCTTGTAGGATCCTTTCTTTTGTGAAGGGAGTAGTGCTCACCTCCCTCCCCCATGTGTCCATGGTGCTGAGCTGTGGGCCCTGCCCTACCTTCTCTTCAGTAAATACTGAGCAAAAGTATCTATTTAGGATAGATGCTTTTACAGGGTCCTCCTCCTCACATGCCCCCTTTTCTCCTTTGAGCTCAGCAATACCCCCTCTGGACTTTCTCCTTTCACTAATGTATCTATAGAAAGTCTTGTCACCTTCTTTTACTGTTCGTGCTAGTGTTTCCTCAGTTTGGGACTTTGCCTGCCTTACTGTCTTCCCTGCTTCCCTTAGGGCAGTTTGGTATGTCTCCCTATCTTCATCCCACTGTGTTCCCTTATATTTCCTGAAGGCCAGCCTTTTGGCTCTGACCTTTTCTGCCACTGTATTTGAGAACCAACATGGTTTCCTTCTTCTTTTGCACTTTCTTTTCTGTCTAACACAATGGGATGTTGCTTCAAGTATTGCATCCTTAATGCTTGCCCACTTTGCCTGTACCCCCTCACCTGTGTTTCTTTTTGCCAGGGCTAGCTTAACTCTGTTGGTCATCTTATCAAAGTCAGCTCCTCTGAAGTCCCATATTTTTGCCTTGGAATGGGATGATTTAGATGCAGTGGCCAAATTGAACCATACCATGTGATGGTCACTCGTCCCCAGGTGATCTTCTACCTGGAGATCTGTGATCCCTTCCCTGTTGGTCAGTACTAGATTTAGGAGAGCCCTGTCTCTTGTGGGTTGTTGTACCAGTCGTTTGAGGCCCTCCCCCTGCAGGGAATCCATCATATGTCTAGTTCTTGCAGATGTTCCAGCTGGAATTGACCAATCTGTATCTGGCATGTTGAAGTCTCCCATTATCAGAACCTCCCCTTTAGCTGTTATGTTTTGTATATCTTCTAACAGTAATGTGTCTATGTCTTCCCCCTGGTATGGGGGCCTGTAGACAACCCCAGTTCTTATGGCTGTCCCATTTCCTATTTCCAGGGTGACCCACAGTTCTTCTGGCTCCTTATGTGTATTCTGAATTTCTGTAGCGTTGATATTTTCATTGACATACTAGGCTACTCCACCCCCCCTTTTTGCACCTTGGTCTCTTCTGAACAGTACATAGCCAGGTACTGAAGTCACCCAAGTGTAGTTACTGGTAAACCACGTCTCACTAATTGCTACTATGTCCAGTTTAGCCTCTGACATTATTGTCTGCAGGTCTGGGATCTTATTTCCCAGGCTGTGAGCATTTGTGTACTTGATTTTCCATTGGCCAGATTTCGGTGTGTTAGTTGTTGGGTGAGGTTTGGCATTTCCCCTGTGCGTCGTATGGGGAGACGGACCTTTTTTCTTACCTGGTGTGCAAATGAACTGCAAACATGCTGAATCCTTGTTTGACCACTAGCTGAGGGGGGAGGGGTGTTCTTCCCATTTGACGTATGGGGTGCTGCACCCTTCTTCCCATTTGCTAGTTTAAATATTCTGCAAAGACTTCAGACTTCTGCCCCAATGCACTGACTCCCTCTTTAGTCAGATGCAGTCCATCAAATTTAAAGAACTTTCACTCCGAGAACTGTTGCCAGTTCCCTACAAATCTGTGTCCTTTTTCCTGGCACCATCCCTTGAGCCACATGTTTAGCTCCCCTATCTCCCCTTCTCTGACCTTCCGTCCATCTGCCCCCCACTCCCAGACTGGCAGGATCTCAGAGAATGAGATGTCAGATGAAATGGATGATAGTTTGTCAGCCAGCCTGGTCAGGTGTTCCTTGGTCTCCACAACTGACCGGCTGGTGAGATCATTAGTCCCTATGTGTACCAGGACGTCAATGTTTTCTCCTGCTTTGTGAACAATTTTAGCAATCCGGTCAGTGTCTCTCCACGCTGATGTACCTGGGACACATCTGATCATTACCCCTGGCTGGAGATGGGTATCAACTCCCCGAATCATGGAGTCTCCTATGATTAGAAGTTTTTTGGATTTCCTTTTTGCTTTCTTTGTTTTGGTTCCTGATTTGGACGAGTTTTGTTGTGCTAGCTCCTGTGCTGCAGTGTCCTGCTCTGCAGTGTCCTCTGCCCCTTTATTTGATTTTGGAGATAGAGGCAGATACCTGTTTGTAGTGTTTATATGGTTTTTGGAGGTAATATGTTGGAGAGCACAGAGTGATGGGGCACCTGAGTTGCCCCTCCTAACCACCTGCCAACCTCCTGGACCAACTACCCTCTGTGGTAGAGGTTCTTCTGTTGGATATTGGGGAAATGGCGGGTGGGTCTTATAATGTATTTCCTCTTGAATATGAAATTTGAGGCGTGCAATCTCTGCCCATGCTGCCCGGAGCTGAGTCCTAAGATCTCCAATGGCCCAGCATGTAGGACAGTGTCCTAAATCCTGTAAGACTGTCCTTCTGAAAAGTGTTCCGCAGTACCTGCAGTTAATAATATCCATTCCAGATAAGTTGCTGGGTTTATAACCTGGTCAGAGTAATTAGAAGGAAGAAAATACAAGTAATGATTTGATTTTGTGTTTTGTTTTCGTATAACTTGTTATAACAAGTTAAATTACTAGTGCCCCTGTAAATGAGCTCACCTTGTGGATGCCCCAATGATCCACCCCTTCCTGATTTGCCACAGGAAGTGTCACAACTGTGGTACCCTATAAAAGGAGTGTAGTGTGGGGTGGTTGGGGATGGGATGGGATGGGTGGCTTTGCCCCTTCCCCTGAAGAAAAAGAAGAACCACAGATGAAAGAACAAGGAGGTAAGAGCAGAAACAATCAGTCAACAACAAATGCAGTAACCCTGAAAGCTTATCCTAATGTTAGATAGAACTGTAAAACCTGTAAAGCACCACCTGTAATAATTTCAGAGAAGATATACCCTGTAAGAAACACTTTGCTGCAGAGAAAAATAAAGCAGTAACAGAAGATACATCTTGCAAAAGACAATTTGAATCAGAAGATTACAGCAGTAATCTGTTAGCACACACCTGTAGGCACACCTTGTAATGATGCAGAAGAAGGTATACCAGCAACAACAATTTGAATCAGAGAAAAATAAAGCAATGAAATGCTAGCAACAAACTGTAGCAATCGCTGTGAGTACAAAATAAAAATAACAACACAGAGTAAATCTACTTAGCCAAAAGAAGTCTTAATCCATTTCCCTTGCTCTGATAAGGTTCTCTGCTCTGTCCTTTCAAGCAATCTTAGAAGGAAAGAACTCAGGTGAAGCTAGGTGCCTTGGTCAGCAAACCAGGTCTTCTACCTTTGCAATAGTTAACATCTAATGAATTAATAACCAATGTTGTGTTTGTCTAACACATAAATATAATCATAGTTTTTTAATTCGTTAGTTTAAAATTGTGAAAGAATGAGGTTTGGGAGAATGCCTTGCTAAGACTTTTAATGTTTAATTGATCTGAAATCTTTTTTTTTATTTTAATAACAGAAGAGAATAATTTGGATATCTGTTGAGCATCTTCCGCAAATCTATGGTGTAATAATATAAATATTTTATCATATTTGCTGTCCACATACATGTTGTGGAAATTTAGGAGAAATGTTTTTCTAGATTTTGTGTATAAGGGTCAAATGTTTATTATGTGAACAAGCATTTTTTTATGCCCATTGTTGCATCTGCACTGCTGAGTATGTAAATTATCAGTGTTCAGTAAGACATTATTGTAGTATGTATATCTTGAGGTTAGGATCTCAGATCTGACCGAGGTAATTAACTTTCTGTCAGTTGGAGTAATAAGCAAGGTCAGATACTCCTCCAAGCAATGCCCCATTTTATTTTGGTTGAACCATTCTGAGCACTTTTGCTCTTTTATTATACACATACTCTGGATCTTGCTGCAGGATTTGGTTGCCTGCACTATCTCTAGCTCTATGAGCTACCTTCTCTGGTTCTTGTCCAAATTAGGCTGAATACTGGCCAGGTACCCTTGTACCACCTCGCCAATCCTCACAAAGTTGGCCTTTCCAAAGTCCAGCACCTTTGTGTCAGATACCATCCATTCCTTACCCATATTCAACTGGAATCATACTGACCAGTCATCTCTCCCCACCAGTGGTTCTTCCACCCTAATTTCCCTCACACACTTCCCGTTAGTTAGCATGAGGTGTTCCCTTCCCTGGTTGGTTCACTGACCATCTGCATCAGGAAGCTGTCCTGGAAGGTGTTCAGCATTACCTGCCGCCTTCTACTCTTGGTGACAGGGACACTCCATTCCACTTTCTGCAGATGGAAGTCCCCAACTGTCACCACACCACCCTTCATGCAGATCCTCTGGATCTGCTGTGCTACTTCCATATCTAACTCTTCTGTTTGGGAGGGCAGCCTGTACTCCACTACCAACCTTAGTTTCCTATTCTTGGAATCTTTGGATTTACATCCATAATGACTCCATTCTGCCCTCCTCCTCCTCCACCATTACACACTTCAGTCCTTCTCTCACATAAAGCACCACCCCACTTTTTCCATTAACTCTATCCTTGCAGAATATCTTGTACCCTGGGACTGTTAGATCACAGTCATGGTATTGGGTGGCCCATGTTTCAGTGCTGGCCACCATGTCGATCTCCCCCTCTGCCATGAGAGTCTGTAGTTCAGCAATTTTAGTTCCCAAGCTTCTAGCATTCAAGGAGACCACCTTATATCCCCTTGCTTTCTCTTCATCCCTCTCCTGCCCTCCCTTTCTGTCACCTCCTATAGTACTTGCACCTAGTCCTATGTCACTGTTATGAGGGAGGGTAGCATGTATGGTTTCCCATCCTGAGGCCTCTGCATACCTCTAACCCACTTGCTACCCCCCACTCCTAGTTTCAATTCACTTTTTATGTTATGCACTCACCAATCCACTGCTTCAGCACTTTCTTGCCCTCTTTGTTTAAGTGCAGTCTATCCTTCGCATATAGACTGCTGTCCTCCCAGGTTACGCCCATCCCCCACCGGCCCATACCCTTCGTCATGACATGAGGTTCCTAGCCATCTGTTAAATTCCTGTAATCTCAGCTTTCTTGCTGTGCTCGCTCAGGGAACTGGAAGCACCTCTGAGAAAGTTACTGATCTTCATGCCCCCTCACAAACTGGTCCTAGTTCATCAGACCTCCTCTTCACTACATCTACCATCCCATCAGGCAGGTCGTTTGTCCCCAAGTGCAGAATCAGGTGAGGTTTCTCCCTGCCCCTTCTAGCATACATCAGAACAGATTGCCCCACCCTTTCTGCTGTAATTCCTGGTACAGCCTCCACCCAAATACAACTATGCCTCTTTCCTTTTGCTACCCCACCTGACTCTTCTTCATACTGAGTACCCCAGCACTAAGATTCAACCCCGTTTTCCATCTGCTTTCTTTCCTTCCTCCCACCCCTTCCCTCATGTTGCCCCTTCATTCTCCTGCACATTATTTCCCCCACTACCCCGGTGTAATTACTTCAGCAGTACTCCCCCACAAAACCATTTCATCCTGATATCCATCAGTTACTCCTCCATTCTAACCCCTTCTCCCCATCTCCCCATCCCTCCAGTACTGAGGAATGCTTTTCCACAGATCCTTCTCTTTCACCTACTACCTCCTTCTCCATGCTATCCTGACCCCCCTCCCTACTCCCTTTCTGTTACCACTTCCCCGCCTCCTCTCATTCCCTTTCTCCTCCTTCCTGCTTATCTCTGCCCTCTGGCCTTGGTTTCCCCAATTCAGTGTCCCAAGGCCTGGGTCTCCCGGATCACTGCCCCCTCCTTTGTCCTGCTCCCCATCCTTCCCCCTGTCTATACAAAATGTCCACCCTCCTCAGCTCCCCTTCTACCTCCTCGCACTGTTGGGCCATAACCCTCCTTAGCCCATCTTGCATTCTTTAGCTCCTCCTGCAGTCCCATTATCTCTTTTCTAAGTTACCCTCTTTGGACACTATACATCCCCCCCCCACTCTCCACACCATTTTAAGAAAGACTGGCACTCCACAGTTGTTGCAGCCTACCACCCTACCCAATACCTTATTTGCCCACCAATGACCCCTCCGTCCTTCCAGATGAAGGATAGCTATTCCTCCAACAAGGTTCCCTACTCTACCTTTGCTACATATGTCCTTCTTGGTCTCTACTTCCATTACCTCCATATACCAGCTGAAGCAGATTGTGCCGCTTTCTTTAAACTCTTCCCTCCTTATTACACTTGGAGTTTTTAGAACCTAATGAGCAGCCTCCTTCTGACAATCCTACCCTACCTTATCACAATTAGAGCTTATCGAGATCTAATTGAACATTTCTATCTGACCATTTAGCAAAGTAGAGCATAATCAAAAGCTAAAATAAACATTTCTAAATTATTCATTAGTTAGTTCCAGAAATGAAACAAGGCTCACCCTCAATTGTTCTGCAAGGCTATCTAATGCAATACAATTCCTAATACCAATAATGGTGCAAGACTAGCTAATAGAATCCACTACTTTAGAATAACTACAGAGTTAAAATGTCCAGTACTTAGTGTAGCTCCATCTTTGTCATTTCCCAGAATAATCTTGCAGTGATATGCCCCCAACTGTGTTTAACCAGAGTCACAGTTTTTTGGTCAGTCAAAGAATCTTGAATTCCACCCAATTGCATGTTAAAATTAGAGTTACAGTTTAACAGAGCCACAGTACCTTGTTTCTAGTAGAATTCCACCCAACCGACACTAACCTTGCCCCCAGTGCTCTTCCTCTGCTCCCTTTCTTATTCCACCCTCTACTTGCTCCTCATTGGTTAGACCCACTTTCAGGAAGTGATTCCAGACTCCATTTAATATAAAGGTGGTGAGGGGCTGGTGGGTGGGAGAAAAATTATTTGTAATATTGTTTGAGAAAACTTTAGAAAAGCCAAATAATTTAAAATGGATGTTATGTGATGGAGGTTTGTGCCTTCACATGAACTGCTGCTTTATTTCACTTTATTTTACATTATGTATGTTGTAGAAATCTGAATACATATATATTTTTAGGTGGTTTGTTTGATTCACATGAAATTTACTGCACTGTCACTTTAAATTATAAGGTTTAAAAGAATGGTGATGTCAAACCTACCTCAGCCTTGAGAAAGCGCGAGAGTGAGAGCAAAAACGTTTGGCTGTTTGGGGAGGGACACTATGTATGTGTGTGCTGGCGTGTTTTTAGGTGCAAAATTATATTAAATATTTTGCTTAATGCCTGTCTTGAATCATTCTTTTGGATCCCATACAGTGACAAGTAGCCATGCTGCTTTTCTTCATATGTGAGTACTTTTTATATTTGGCACTGTTTTTTGCTCTTAGCCACCTGCTCATTTTGTATTTGGAGAAAAATTCAGCGCTGCATTGTGGCTGGGCTTGCCCTTTTTATGGCCCAGCCGCTGGTTCAAATGTGGCACCCTTGCACTTGATTGGCTCCAGTGGGATCCCCCTCCTGTCTGCTCCAGCCACTGATCCTTTCAAACTGCTGATGCGGTGTGGCCCTCCTCCAATATGAGGCTACTGCCGCCGACTCCCACTAGCCACAGATGTGACCCTTGGCCCCCAGCAATGTGGCAATGGCTGCCAACCAGTCACATGCCGTAGATGCAGCCACCCTGAAAATTCAGTTCTCCTTAAATGCAATGTGGCTGGGCCTGCCCTTTTTATGGCCACTGATCCCCTCAAGTCATGGATGAAGCGAGGCCCTCCTCCAATATGTGGCTGCTGCCGCCGACTCCCTCTAGCTGCCGATGCGGCCCTCAGCCCCCAGCAGTGCGGCTATGGCTGCCGACCAGTCCCATGCCATGGATGCAGGTCTTGACTGCAATGTGGCTGGGCTTGACTTTTTATGGCCCAGTGGCTGGTTCAAATGTGACACCCTTGCTCCTGATTGGCTCTTGTGGAAGCCCTCTCTTCTCTGCTCCAGCTGTCAATCCCCTCACACCATTGATGCAGCATGGCCCTCCTCCAATATGTGGCTACTGCTGCTGACTCCCACTAATCACCAGTGCAGCCCTTGGCCCCAAGCAATGTGACTATAGCCACCAACTAGTCTTGTGCTGGGGATGTGGTCTTTCCAAAAATTCAGCTATCCTTGACTGCAGTGTGGCTGGGCTCACCCTTTTCATGGCTGCCGATCCCTTCAAGCTGCAGATGTGGTATGGCCCTCATCCAATATGCAGCTACTGCTACTGACTCCTGCTAGCTGTTGATGTGGCCCTCAGCCCCCAGCAATACAGCTATGGCCACTGACCAGTCCCATGGATATGGCACATCTGAAAATTTAGCTCTCCTTGAAATGGCAGGCTGCATCGTGTAAGTGAATGTGCCGTGCATCTCAACTGAGCTGGCACAAAAACAATGGTATAATCAGAAGATGAGCCATAAAATGTGATTGTGCATGTGTGGTTAAATATCCTGAACATGCGCGATCATGCAGTGGGAGATGCGCGGCACAGCAGGTGATGAGAGACCATTACAGAGCATACAGAACAGCGTGGTGAGAAGCAACTTGCGCAGAGCACAGAGTTGCAGTATTCAGCCAGGATATGCAAATGGCCTCATTACACAGCCAGCGCACAAACAGCACATTTGCATCTCATTACTGAAATGTATTAAGACCATTTGCATACCATTGACATGCACAGTTCTAGCGTTGCATAGCAGCACTACCACTCCACAAAGGTGATAGGGAGGGACAGCAGCCTAGCAGGCAAGTGAGAAGGAATGCTTCTTTGTGGGTGGACTGCATTGGCCTGAATACAGTGCTACATACCTCCCAATCTTTTATCACTCAAATGTGTGCCAAGATGTGTGACTACTTGACAAAATGCGTGACACATCAGCAAACATGACATTGCAATCTCAGAATACTGTGGAAATAAGTACACTAATGTGTATAATGGTTGATGATAACTTAGCATCCTATATTGTCATGCAATTCTGCATAAACGTGTCAGTGGTCAGTGTGTAATGTCACCCTTTCAATGTGGGACAGAGGGTGCCTGAGAGAAAACATGAATTATGTACCCCGTAATGTGTAGCAGTTGAGTGGAATGCAGTGCTACTACCCATGGCCATGTCTGTGCCATAGATGGTCACATGCATAACACTGGAAGGGTTCCATGTCCTTGAGGCATGCCCCTGCTGCCTCCAGGCCACAGAAGGTGACTCCCCTGCTCTGCGCTGCCCACAGTTGTGCAAATGTCCACCACCAGAACATCATAGTGACCCAAACTCAGGGCACCTGTGGCATTATCACACTGCATGGATGGCATTGGTAGCATGTATGTGGTTCCTGGTGGTGTGGGTTTGGCATGGGCATGATGTGTGCACCTATGGTGTTCCACCATGGGTGTGTGCCATTGGGATCTCCCTGACCCATGCCAAGCTGCCACCATTACCACCATGCATCCTGATCACCGTTGCTCCAGATGTCACCATGGGCACATACCACCAACAGGTGGTAGTCTGATGGCTACGTGGGTGCAGGCCATGGCACTTGGTGCATGTGCTACATTGTAGCTGTCTGCTCCACTGGTGTGCAAGGGGGGCTCTTGACTATCATGTGGCAACTGGGCATCCCAGCTTGGGTGTGGTGAGGCAGGTTGCTGGCTGGGTGGTGCCGGTGATGTCACCCACCGGTACCCAGCAGGTGCCCAGCAAGCAGGCACTGCACAGCTGTGGCTTTGGATATTACTGCCCTGGCATGACTGCGGGGTGTGGATGCCTGGAGCTCATCATGGAGCACCTACTAGAGCTGTCTCAGGATCACCTGTCTGCAGTTCAGCAGCCTGCCTGTAGGTGGCTGGCCACTGTAGGGCAGCCCTTTGCTTGCTTGACTTTGCGCAGCACAAATGTGGGATGCACGGCACATGCGCCACTCATTTGGGCTGAATATACACATGCTCGGTGTTCTCAGATGCCCACCCCCTTTTTCTGCACTGCATAGATTTTTTCTGTATGATCACACATTACAACATGCTCTACACATTTCACCCTTTTGAATACCACACTTCCATGCATTTTCCAGGATGCACTGTGCATCTCCATTTTTGTGCCATGCATCACCTTTGAATATGTGGGCCCTATTGTATGCATTAAGTATTTTCTTGTTGTAATTTATATTTTATCAACCTTAACATTTTTATAATATAGTATATGGCTATCTGTTATAATTTGACTTTAGTGTTATGACTTTTCATCTCATAGCAATCATTCTGGATGTCCTTTCCCATTTGAGAAATTGTTTGTTGTATTTGCACCTTGCTGTTTACTAAAACAGTTATTATAAAAATTAAAAAAAAATTGTAGATCCCATTTGTAGAAACAGTTGTGGATGAACATTACTTTTAAGTTACCACCAGTAGAACCTGGAATGTGCTCCCTCTTACAATTCAGAGAAACTGCAACCTATGTCATCCTCAAGAGCTAACTAAGGGATTTTCTGAAAACTAACTGATTATACGAGTGCTTTGGATAAAACAAGTTTATTGTAAATTGTCTGATGTAAAATGTTGCTGTACTTTTTGGAACATTCCTGTTAAACCATCTTTGCACTAAGCATTATTGGGTGTACAGTTCCACGTCACAACTGAAAATGGGGAACATGTTTCTGCAGCGCACATACCTGACCAGCAAAATTGCTAAATAAATAAAAACTGAGAAAGATGAGGATAACTATGAGTGAATGTGCATGTCTGATTGCACACACTCTCTGCATCATAATTACAATAAAGAAAGTACTAAACAGGTAGGCTGTACAATGGAAAAGAGTATTAGGCATGAAATCAGTTCCTGCATACAGTAATAATTTATTATACTTTCAAAGCATTTTAGAACTCTTTCCTTCTTACCTGTTTCCATATAAACTGCCTTTCACTTTCACCATTAACCACAGCAAGATCCCCAAAGTTCTTCTTACAAAATGCTCTTGCATCCTCCATGGGAAGAGTCTTCTTACTAAAATAGTAGTGAGATCCATTGTACACAACCCAGCCATCTTCAGTGACGTTGTACGCTGTCAAAAAAATTGTGAGTGGTTTTTCACTATCAACAGGATTTTCTAAATCTTAAAAAAAGATACTACAGTACAATGCCTCATGGGTAAGGTTCATGAACACTGACCCTGATGGTGTGCAAGTAGTGTGGGCGAAGTGGGCAAAATTCACTTTTCGTAGTAATCTGTGAAATTCCACCCATTTCATGGAGCAAAATGTAAAATTTTGCCTGGCAGAGTGGTGAAGTTTTGCCTGGCGTAACTTCAAAATGTTACATTCCGCGGTGAAATTGTACCTTCTGTGGTGAAATTCCACCTTCCGCGATGAAATTCCACCTTCTCTAGTGAAATTTCACCCACAGGAGGCAAAATTTCACCCGCGGAAGGTGGAATTTCACCCATGGAAGGCAAAATTTCGCCACTCCATTGTATTTGTTCTTTAGTGACCATTTTGGCTATACAGGCTACTTCCAGCGTATTGTCTTTGGGACTGGAGTATGTTCCTGTTCTCTCTGCATACATGTTTTTTTGCTACAGAAATTGTTTTTGTGGCACCTGTCTGATGATGATTGTACACGACTTCAGGCGAAATTCAGACTTAGGTGGAAACATTTCGTGAATTGCTCTGCCAGGTGAATTTGGCCACTTTGCCAGCACTTCACCTGCGGAATTTAAATTTGCTGCACCTCTATGTGCAAGCAGGTGAAAAGCTTTTTAAAACATGATATAAGGCTTATCTATAGGTGGCACCAGTCTGAAAATACTCATTACTTTGTCTGTCCTTCACTGATTTTAAGAGGAAGAGATACATTGCAGCATTCACAGTCCATACATGCTTAACCCCCTGGTGTTGTTCTGTACATCACTTTATTTATTTTTTCTGTCTCCTTGGTCTTTATAAAAGTAGCTCTGTATGTTACTCCCTTCCACTTTATGACATAAGTGCTCCTACCAATGTTATCCTTAGTTACAAAATGTCAGTGCTTTCTAATGCATTTCATGAGCATTATCAGAACAAATGTCTCAGCATCTCTTGCCACCCTTCTTCATCCTTTGACCTCCTCCTATGGCCTCTGGTCCTCCAATCAATCCATACTCCAAGTGCCAAGATGCAAAACCTCCAAGGGAATCTGTGCTTTCTTTTGTGCTGCTCCCAAACTCTGGAACTCTCTACCCCTAGGTGTCCGAGCTACACCCAGCCATCCCTGTTTTAAGAAAGCCTATCAGTTGCATCTATGTAAACCTACCCCTTGCATGTGCTTCAAGCCCCCCTAACCTCTCTGCTACCATCTCCCACTCCCACTACCCATGGCCTTTCAGTTCTCTGCTCCCAGTTCATTAGTTACCTCTGGTGTTGCTAGAGTCTCTAGCTGTTTGCTAGCTTAAGCACTTATGCTAAGTTTATGTTTGACAGGCCCATGGCACATATCCTGGGCCTGTACTAGTCTGTTGTTAACAAGATGATTATGATTTCTCACTGTTTGTATGATGTTACTGTAGTCTGTATCCTGCTGTAATCTGACCGTGTTTGCAGCATGTTTAACTGTATCTTGCTAGTCACTGTCTAAAGTCAATTCCTACCACTGTACTGTACTGTTTATGTATGAAACGTCCTGGGTCGTGTCTGAAAATAGTTATTTCTATGGCTGGCACACATACCCAGTAAACAAATACTAACTAAATAAATGTAGATATCACTATTTGCAGGAGCAGCCTCACTGATGAAAATGGAACAGTTCTCTCTGTGCACAGTTGTCATCTCAGTATCAACCTCTGCATACAGAAGTATCAGCATTAGGAACCTGTGACTGACACAACTGATTAGGTCATTGGTTTGACCACCTTTAGTGGTTTGACTGGGGAAAAGAGCCAGTGAAAGAGGAGGAGAAGAAAAAATTAACATTTATATAGTGCTTTGTGAGACAGATAGTGAAGTGACTGTAAATGTGTAGTGGCAGCCATGTCACATGTCACTGACCACACACAGCCTTGGACAGTTGCATGAACCTGTTTTATGGGAATTGGAAAGCTGGTCAAGACAATTGGGAAAGTCTCCTACTCTTCTGTAGGGGTACTTTGGCCATCTGGCATTCTGACAAGATGTCTGCCATGGTGGAAGATGCTGCATGGAAGGATGTGTGGGAATCAGGGAAGTCAATCTCCTCCCCTGTTTCTGTTTCACCTGAGGCCACCTGTTCTGTACCTAAGGGTTTTTCTTTAGCTATACCACTGAAGGATACCTTCTGTGACCCTCGGGATGCTGTCCCCCTGCCTGCTGATAGAACTAAGTCTATTGCCACACTTCAGGATGAAGGCCTCCATTTAAAAGTGGAGTTAGAATCTTGAAAAAAGCAATTACTGAAATTGATCAATGAAGAGAAACAGGGTTACCTACTTCAGAAGAAACACCTGACTACATCATCATTCACTCTTAACTAAGACACCTGGTCACCTGTCCAGTGCTTGGATGATGCCTGCTCCTTTCTCTGCTGCTGCATCTGTTGCCACTGCCATGATACTCTAGTGATAGGTGCCACTGATCCTGATACTTCTTCCTTGATCTCTCCTGATAGGGCCCTGCTGTACACTGAAGCCTCTGATACATGGGTCGCGGTGTTGGACGCTGGGATTTCCTTTTCTCCATTGCCTTACTTTCCAGATGCTGGCTCCTCTTCATATTTTATGCATGCTGGTTAGACTGAAAATTTTACTCAGCCTGCTCCACTTCTTGCTCATCCATCCTCTCCTGCAGCGGTACCACAGTTGCCCACCTCTGCCTCTATGCTGCCTTCTCTGGTGCCCCACAGTAAGAAGGAGAGGTGCTCTGCAATGGTTTTTTCTGCCTTTGTCCCATGCTCTCTTGATTTGGCTCTGCAATTCATGGTGCTACTCCTGAGGCGTCTGGAGTTTTATCAACTGTATGTCTGATTGTGGTGCTCCATGTGTTACTATCTCTGCAGCTCCCCTGTCCTCTGAGGCCTCTACTTCTGTGGGAGTCACCCACAAACACATACAAAAATGGTCAGCAGCAGCTACTTTACTGGCTGCTGGATGGGTGAAATCTGCTGATGGAGTGTCTTGGGTCCCCTAAGATCCTTATCCTCTGCCTGCTTTGAAGAGCATTTCCCCCACCTTGCCTGGACCAAGTCACAGGATCTCTGCTCCATCCCCAGAAACCAACCGCTCTCAGCCTCCAATGATTCCTCAAGGCAGTACTTCTGGGGAAAGCCCTTCTGGTGCCCCATGACTGCCAGAGGCAGATATTTCCTTTGTGATCTATGAGGATTTCCCTGATACTGCTCTTTCCACCAGGGTGAACAAGGATAGTCCTTTTCAAATGACTGATTTGTTTTCCAATACAGTGGCAGATCACACAAGTGCCGGTGCACCACGTAAATACACAATGCAGTAGCAAGCAAGGACAGATGCATTTACCATTCACTCACAAAGCAATGTCCAAACTGTTATACTTAAATTAAAACAGTTTATTTACCAGTCCACCAACAGCGGGTCAGACAAACATGGTGCAGCAGTAACTCCTCACTGCTGCAAGGGCATGCTTATGTTTCACCCTGCCTACAGGGCTTCATCAGAGTTCTGATGAAGCCCCAAAGGCAGGGTGAAATGTAAGCATGCCCTTGCAATAGTAAGGAGTTGCTGCTGCACAATGTTTGTCTGACCCGCTGTTGGTGGACTGGTAAATAAACTGTTTTAATTTAAGTATAACAATTTGGACATTGCTTTGTGAGGACTGGTGAGTGCACCTGTCCTTGCCTGTGACTGATTTGTTTTCCCTGCCTAGGGATCCTATCCAGTGTAGAAATGTTGTATGCCTGACGTATATGGGGTGGTTTGGATCTGCCACCTTATAGGGCATACTGCATGTCATCCACCAATTAATTAAAGAATCTTTGGGTTTTCTTTACAGGGCTGGTCGAACAACCAAATTGTTTTGTTTTGTGATTCCTGCTTTCTTTAAGACATGGTGACTATGACTCAGCTGCAGGATAGTCAACTGGCGCTGCACAAAACTCACCAATTTAAACTTTTTATAGACCCCCAGCTACCCATATTGATTTTTTTGTTTATTTCTAAATTTCTTCAAGTGTGTAACCTGACATTTATTTCCATCAGTACCCCAGATCATATGGCAGTTCATTACAATTGCACTTTGGGGGTAGACTTCTGTCCATTTACACTGATTTGCTTTTTGGAAGATTCTGCCACTTAAGAGCCTTGGTTGGGTTTTTTTCTGCCAGATGGTGGTCCAGCACCTATGACGATTCTGGGGTCTGGTGGGATGATTCTAAGCATGCATTTTATCTCTTTTTTTAAAAAATGAGCCTGTCATTTGAGCACTTCAAAGTACTTGCAATATTTGAACCTATGGCTTTCATTGCAGATGTTATTCTCTCACAAGCACACATATGGTACTGACCTAACCCCTGACATTCATTCCATTAAAACCCGCATGATACAGTTCCAATATCACAGGGCTAACATTCTGGTGCAAGATAGTAAATTTGGCATGCAGGGCCACAAACAGTCGCTAAATGCATATAAGGACTATGCTTCTCATCTCCAGAGCAGATACATGTGGGATCTTTGCCAGACTCCACTAGATCCCATTGTAGAAGACATAGCTGACCTCTTAACACATGTTAGAAAATTTGCTAGTTAGTACAAGCTCTCTGATTGGCTAAGAGGTACAGCTGGGGGTTACATTAACTTTTAATAGATGCCTGCTGTAAAACAAGTGCCAGTTAGGGGTGCCCCATTACTCAGGATATCAATGGGCACCCTGAATTTTGAATGTCGATCTGACACCATTTTTTTCTCTCTCATTAAGAGAGAGACCGGCCCCCCAGCCTCACTTGGCACTGTCGACCAAGCGGGTTTAGTTTCTGACAAAAAAGAAAATTTCCACATTTCTCAAATCTTACTATACATTTTGGTTGCCACCTCTTCATATGGCTAATGCTCAACTGTCACACAGAACCGCAAATGAATTACATCTCCACATGGATCAGCAACACACCTCATGGTTACAGTCAGTGCCAATATCCCCCACCCAAAAAAACACATGGAATTGGAGAGAAGAGGGAATCGCATAATCTGTGTTTTCTTTTTGTTTTTTGTTGTCAGTAGTCAGTTGGCAGACAGTCCATTGGTATGCCATCAGCCCTGCCATAACACTGAAATGTCCACTGCACCCTGCCATGCCTCCTGAGTAAATACCTCCAAAACACAACCTGTAACTCTGCTCTCCCTCCAGATGTACTTCCAAATGTTCTTGGCTTCTGTTTTTTTTTTCAGAAAACAATATCACTTTCCCAAGATTCAGACTACCACGCTTCATCTTAACTGACTTCTGTGTGTCCATGCTTTGAAACTGGCACTAATGGCTCATGCCACATTTGAAAACCTAGCAAAAAAGTCACTTGTTTAAATGAAGCTAAGCATGCTACTTTTCCATGATCCACATCAGCCCTCATAAAAAAAAAAAAAAACAAATGTTACTCCTCTATGCAGTGTCTGCTTGGGGGGAACAAAGCAGCAAGCTGGAAAAGATGCTGACAGCAAAGAAACAGTGGTGATTGTACTAACTCAGGGACTACTTTACCAGAAACTTTAATTTTTTTAAATTTATGTTTTATAGGTATATTTTTTATTATATATATTTTTCCAAAAATGTCACTTATAGTCCATTTTCTAAGTGCAATAATACCCTCCAGGGAGGGTGATATGGGCAGTGCCAGACCTGCTGTGTCGGGCCTCATTACACCCCCAGGTGGTCCAGTATTGCCCAATACTGCCCACTCTGTCGGGGATTATTGATTGCTCCATACCCATGTCACAGAAAAATTTGGTACCACTTATTCTCCTTGAACTTAGACTGGTTCCTCCATTCCTTTCCCCATGCCCAAATTACCAACCTCTGTGCAGACTTCTTTGACTGGTCCATTTCATCTGTCACAGGTTACCGACACAATCAAATGCTTACCATCTAACATAGCTCCTGGTGCGGATGGCCTTCCCCCTGAATTTTGTAAAATATTTCTTGATTACTTAAGACCCATGTTACACATTTTATTTAATCAGATTTTGATAGTAAGAAATTTATCATGTTCTTTGATGCAAACATTGCTTATTTTTTTGTATAAAAAGGATGAGAGGAATATTTTGAGTAACTGGTGACCGCTAGGCCACCAAAACACTGATTATAAAATTCTGGCCAAGATATTGTCATCTAGACTTTCCACTGCAGCTGAAGTCCTTATTTCACACACACAGGTTGTGCTATACCCTCTCACCAGATCACAGACAATTTAATTTTACTTAGAGAAATCTTTGAATGGGGTTACCGGGGTCAATGCCACGGGTTTGTGCTCTCTTTAGATCAGGAGCAAGCATATGATTGTTTTGATCACCTTTACCTATTTAATGGTTTACACTAGTATGGGACACCCCCACTTTTTATCTCTTGGATACAGCTATTATATTCAGAAGCAGACTTCATCCCTTTGTTAATTCCTATCTGGACAAACCTGTTTCCCTTAGACAAGGTGTCTGCCAGGGTATCCATTGAACCTGCTACTTTATGTGTTCTCTATTGATCCTCTGCTTCATTTCTTAAATTTTGATTCAGCTTTGAAGGCTATAACAATCATGACAGAGGTGGCTGATATATTAGTCCTGGCTTATGCAGACGATGTTTGTGTGTTGCTCTCTGATGCAGCACATGGGTATGCTGTGCACCTTCTTTTGCAGAACTTCTAATATGTGTCTGGGTCTTTCAACAATATTCAAAGGGTGTGGCTGTTTCAGTTGGTACACCTTAGTAGTCACGTCCCTCACATATTACTGGGATCTCCATAAGGAATGACCCAGTGAAGATACTTGGTATTTATTACAATCATGAGAATGCTAATATTTTTAATTGGGAAACATATTTATCTAAGGCAGAAAGGAAGCTCCTTGCATCAAAAAAAATAGGGCATTGGATAAATTTAAATAGGTGTACTTAATAAAGACCATGTTGCTTCCTTGTTTCATTTATCTCAGTATATCTTTTCTACCCTTCCCCTTCTCTGGACACTAGAATACTTACCATATTTTTTCAGGGTCTATGGTGGCTTAACTCAGTTAAGAGAGATATTACATATCAAACCCTTTCCAAGTGAGACTCTGTATGGTGAATCTCATAGCTTTTTGTCATTGTATTTGTTCTTTAGTAGCCATTTTGGCTATAGAGGCTACTTCCAGTGTATTGTCATTGGGACGGGAGTATGTTCCTGTTCTCCCTGCATACATGTTTTTTTGCTACAGAAATTGTTTTTCTGGCACCTGTCTCTTGATGATTGTGCATGACTTCAGTGAAAAGGATTAAACTTTTCTGTAATTGATATGCATTTTTCTCCCCAACATGACATAATATTTTACCCACCTGCAGGAGTGGATGTAGCTTTATCCTGGCTGGTTAATAAACAGATATATTTTTACATGAGTGATGTAGTTCGGTTTAGTCTACATGCTAAATTGCTGGTTTGGGATTCCCTCAAACAAAAGTCCTTGATAGACAGACTATGCTCCCACTTAACCTGTGCAAGCATTATGGAAATGCAGACTCACTTTCTTTTTGATTGTCCCACTAGTAAATGCTTTTGGAAGTAAGTAGGCACCATTTGGCCCTTCCCCGCTTTTTCTTCTATAACCTCTGAAACAGTTGTATTGAAACTTTTTCCCCCTGTTTGGAACTGTTTCTCTGTACAAATGTTACAGGTTTACTGTGCTATATGTAAATGTTATTTATGGCAGGCCAGATGTGCCTTTAAGTTGCTACAGAAATGCATTCTTCTGGTTGCTATTGCAAGCATGGTGAATGATTGCCTAAAAGCTCTTTATAAAAATGATGAGCATTCTTTACCTATGTCCACTTTTCGTAAATTATGGTGAGGTTTCCATGCAATGTTCTCCTGATTTTGTAATTTGTTTTCTGGATTTAGTTTCTCTGTGCTATGTACATTAACTGAGTGTATGTTTGCTACCTTTTATTAATAAAATTCCCATACTCTTGCTGTAGAGGGAGCCCTTCGCTATCTGTGCAAGATGTCCAAATCCAGAGAGGAGGGTGAGGAGTTTGCTGCTGGAGCTGTGCCTGGTGAATTGATCATTACCCTAGCCTCTACACCTCAAGAGGTACCTGAGTCTATGGACACTGTGGAAATGAATTTGAATAATTATGTTTGTGCTGGTGCATTGCATTCTGTGGGTGATATGTGTGATGCTGATATTGATAGCGCTGAACAAGATCGGCATTCAGTTTTACTTACAAAGAAGCAGTTTTTGCTTGCTCAGGTTGATGCTGAAGAACTCCACTTTTAGAACGAGAGGGAATACTGCTGTGGCTGAAGCCATCTGTGAGTGTAGCTGCCAGGGCACCTGTAGAGCTGTCAATAGCTAATTTGGCAGCAGCTGCTGCTGCGACAGATATTTCCAAAGATCTCAAAATGCTTAGTGTCCGACAGCCCCTTAACCCTCTTTTGACTGGAAAACATCAGAACTGGGAGTCCAGGTCAATGGTCACCAGAATAGGCTTTATAAGCTGTAGAATGGACATGGATAGATGGAGGAACCTGCATACCCAATGATATGGATCATGAGGTGCAACACTGCCATTTAGAGGAATGCAAGCCAACTGCTGGCCCTGTGGACATCATGCCAGTTGCCTGCCCAGATGTGCAGCTCTCAATAAAGGTTGGAAATCAGCCTGCTGCACAACCAGAGGCATAAAACAAGGATATTGCTCAGGTTGTGCTGCTGGATCCCTTACTAGCATCTGGAAATATTTCAGGTGAGCTAATGGCTATTTGCTCGGATCATGCAGCTGTCCCTTCTGTTGATTTGATCATGCTGTATCTACCTCACCCTTGGAAGTCTGCACCTCAGCTGCATCAGTGCCTGTTACATCTGGCTTGACTGACACTACTGCTGCTCCACAGCAACAATCAGGTTTTTCTGCTTTGCAGAAACCTAGACAGTATGCAGATCTTTTCCAAACCAGAGGGGAGCTAGCCCAATGTAGGGATGCAGTTTGGAACATATACAAAGGGGGCTTGGAGTAACCCCCTGACAGGGTTTACATCACCAGAACTTTACTAAAGGATTACTGGAAATTTCTTGCATCTGAGAATTATGCATTAACCATTAGGCTGCTGACAGAATTAGAATGTATAGGGATTTTGGACTGATATATCAGTCCATGGCCATGCAAGGGTTAATAAATGCAGGTGAGTCTAGCTTTGATATTAGTTTTAAACTCATTTCTGGTTTGGACAGATTTTGGGCCAAGTACAACAAACAAAAGAACCCTCCCCTTTATGGATTCCTTTTTTGCCAGTACTGCTGACTCGTCCTACTCTGTGAACTATCACTGTGCTCTTTCACATAGAAGTTGTCAGTATTGCTGATATCTTGTGTTGGTTACAGCAGAGTTGTGAAGTGTTGGACCATCCTGAACCAGTTATAGACTCAGAGCGAATATGGATTGTGGGGTGGAAAATTCATCTGAAATTGTTGCAAAATGATATTGGTGTCCTACATCTCCCTAGCACTTTTTTTTTAGGTCAGCATAGGCAGACTTTATTCTACCCAGGTCAGCCAAAGTCATGCTTTAAATTTGGTTCAAGATTCCATTTCAGTAATGCCTGTCATGGTGTGAGATGTAGCCACTGCTTAGTGTGTGGTCATTCTGCTACAGATTGTATATGAGTTTTCCTGTAATCTCTGTGAGCATCAGGGTCATTCATATGCTAAATGCCCCTGGTCCTCCCATAACAAGGGAAGCAGCATGTCACAGGTCAACCTGATTTTTCAGGTGCAACAGAAGGGTATGGCACAGGCCATGGAACATAGGCCTGCTACCTTTTGTGCAGTGGAAGAGGAGGGGTTGGACTCTGCTTCCACTATACTCCCCACTAACGAGGATGTCTCCCCTGCCACATATCATCCCGAAGAACCCTCTCCAAGACCGTCTACTCAAGGCCTGCCCAGCCCTACTCCTAGCATGGAACACCCCATGCCTGATCTTGCTGAGGCTGACCTGCAGATAGAGCCTTTACAGCTCAGCTCTCTGCTGTGCAAATGCCCCCCCCAAGTGTTTGTTACAGTGACCCGTAAAGGCAAGAAGAAAAGGCCTAGGGTTGCCAGTATATCTAAACCTAAAGACAGTAAAGGGGCTGCATCATTGGTGACTCACAACAGGTTTGGCATCCTGGCCCGAGGAGTAGACTGGGGAGACACTGAGGAAGATGAGGAAGATTTGGAGGCTTCCCCTCACCCCTCCTCACAGCAGAATATTTTCTCTGATCTGGAGAACTCTCGCATGGAGACTGTGCTTATTAAAAAGACTAAAGAGAAGACAAGGGATCTAGATGCATTGAAATTATTCTTATAAAAGGTTTTTTCTCCCTTCTTCTATTTCTTATGGGTACTCCATAGGTTTCCACCTTTAATGTTAACAGCATTAAAAGTGATGGGAAGAGAATTTCCAGTTTTGCAGCTTTAAAGGCCATTACTGCTCAAATTTTATTGCTGTAAGATATGCGGTTAAAAACTCTGTTTGAAGTAGCCTATGTCTCTAGACTTTAGACTAAAGGCCCAGCTTTTTGGTGTATAGGCATGGACTGCTGTGATGGGATGGGAATTTTAGTGAATGATGCCACCATAATGGTGATGAAGCTGGTAGAAATTCACCCTGGTAGGGCCTTTTCATCGACATCTCCTATAGACAGGATAGATTATGGCTAATAGCTGTGTATGCACCCCAACCTAAGGCAGCACAGATACAATTATTTCAAGATACCCAATCCTATATGCATACCTCAAGGCTCATAGTATGGTGGGGGGGGGGGGGTTAATTGTTGTGTGGCTCAAGCAGAAAGAGGTTTGCAGACTGAGAGATTGTACAGCATCTCCAACTGCTTAAATCTGGTAATGGGTAACACTTTATTGCAAGATGCATACAGGGTCAAGCATAAGACGAGGGCACACTTACTTTCAGGGCACCTTATCAATGATAATAGACTACTTCTTTGTTTCTAATCTCATGACCGTCCTGACTGCTTCTACCTGGGGGATGGATATTTTAACCACAAAGTGCTGATTTGCACCTTGACTTGGGGAGAGGCACCAACCTATGGGAAAGGGTCATGGCGATTGAATACTTCGACATTGTCTGATTTGCATTTGCTAAGGAAATGTGACTGTCTTTGGACTGCATGCCTTTCTGTACAATGTTTTTTATGACTATCTATCCCTGCGGTGGGTAGACACTAAAGCTGATTTTAATGACTTATTTTTTTTTTTGCAACTTAATGTACTTTATTAGAATAAGTAACAGTACATGGGATTACATAATATGAAATAAAGAAGAAAAAACAAGAACTCATGTAACACAACAATACAATACAATACATAACAACTGTAATATACAACCCCAAATAAGTAACATATCAAAAAAATAAAAGGAGAGAATAAAACAAGTCCACTAAAATGAAAAGAAAACCTCAATACAGAGCACACAAATTCCAAAGCTACCCCCCGATACATCCCCAACCCCATCTCTTCCTGCCGCCCATGCAGGTATCTACTTTACTAAAGTACTGCCATATTAACAGTATCAGATAACTGGGTCATCCTCAAGGTTCTAAGAAAACTTAAACGTCATGTCTTAACACCAACTTCATTCATAAGAGGGGGAACACTAAAAACAAAAGTTTCAGCTTCCAGTTAGTAATGAAAAGAATGGTTCCCAACCAGCCTGAAATTTATCTGGGGTATGACTAGCATGAGCAATAGCCCTTTCTGCATTTAATGTAAGGAGAGACTCCTGAACCCATTCCACTTTAGAGGGCAATTGAAAATCTTTCCGATGTCTCATTAATAATATTTTGGTAACCCCAGCAACAGGAGCTATGTATTTCTTCTTTGAAGTGGAACAGATCTGTACATAATTACCTAAAATACAGATTTCTGCAGTAAAGTAGTGATTATGACCAAAAAGAGGAAGAACTGAATTTCGTATAGTGCTCTGATAAGGTATTACTTTCAGACATGACCAAATCATATGCATTGAAGTGACCTCTTTTGGGGAGCATCTAGGGCATATGGGGTACTGAATCCTACCCATTCTGTACAATCTGTATGTGGCAAAATACAAGTTGTGCAAAATGTTAAACTGAAGTAGACACAATCTATCTTGTTTCAGATCTGAATACCCGTTTTTCCAAATACAGGGCCAAATTTCTGAAGAATAGTTAAGTTGAAGGGCTTGCTTCCAATAAAATGCAGTTGGAGAGACCTTAGCTCATGCCAGTTTACTTAACTGTTTCTAAAAACTAGAAGCTGGTTTGTTTTGAACTGCCAGAAAGGAGAAATTAGTAAATATTGGGCTAATCTTTCAATGCCATGGAGGAGAGCCCAAAAACTGCAGGACACAATGACATACTTGTATATATTACAGAAAGTTGTGTACTGGAAGCTGAAACTTGGTTCTAAAATCGTGAAAGAAAATAAATGTGTCATCTTTAAGTAACTTGTCTAAGGAAGAGACCTCTATACCCCTCCATTGAATCGGTATAAGAGTATTCTTATCAATTAATACATTCCGATTATTAAAGAGAGTCTGACTAAGATCTGTTTGATAGATCAACTGTGGGAGTGGCATAGCTGTGTATGAACCCTTATAGGGTAGATTTTAAACTTGCTGGGAGCTTTTTGAAGGGAGCACAATGCTGCACTATGTTTTTCAACCAGAGCATGCTCAATCTTTAACCAGTCTGGGTCATAAGATTGATCCCCTATAAGTTGACCCCTCCAGAAATATTTAGAGCCATGTAAAGCATAATAATAGTTCAATATGTGAGGTACTTGAAGCCCACCCAGGTCTTTAGGACTTCATAATTTATATATAGCTCTACGGGGAGTTTTCCCCAAATAGATGAACTTGGACCATATTGAGTGAATCTTAATAAACCAGGCCTTGGGAGGCACTATATTTAACATGTTTAATGGGTATAATAGCCGAGGCAAGATGGTCATTTTGATAATATTAGTTCGGCCCCATACTGACATCTGCAAATGTTGCCATCTTTGCAAGTCCACCTCCATCTTCCATAGAACTGGGTCCAAATGTAATTTTATTAGTTGCTGAATATCTGGAGTCAGTTTAATTCTCAGATAATGCAGGGCCTGTGACTCCTAGTTAAGCCCTGAAGTTATTATTTCTGCTTTGGAGCATTCAATGGTTAAAGAAAACACTGTAGTTTTATATAAATTTAATTTATACCTCGATATCCATCCAGATTCAGAGAGGAGCTGTAATACTGATGGGAGAGATGTTTTCCAGTTGTAAATATGCAGTAACACATCATCTGAAAACACTGAAAGTTTGCACTCCTTGGATCCCACCTTTATCCCCTTAACTCAAGAAGAGGAAATTATTTTACAAGCTAAGGGCTCAATATATAAATTAAACTGGATGACAGTGAAACTGGGCATTTCTTTGTTCACTGGCCACTCAATATTAAAATAAACAAAACAACATAGGGGCAAGGGGCATCCTTGACGAGTACCCCTGGTCAACAAAAAAGGTTGTGAAAGTTCCCTACTGCATAAAATTCTGGCTGAAGGAGTAGTATACATAATGTTGATCCATTTCACAGATTTGGAGGGTATACCATAGTTAGGTATAAGACTAAACAAATAGGAGCAGAGAACACGGTCAGAGGCTTTCTCTGCATACAGGGAAACCAACTCAAAATCTGAGTTTGTTTGCCTGGACACAGAGAAAAGGTAAAATATTCTTCTAAAATGATCACTTGAGTGGTGACTATAGACAAATCCCACCTGCTCCAGATCTATCAGGCCAGTCCAGGCCTTTTTAAGTTTTGAGTCCAAAATAGAGGTGAGAATCTTGATGCCCACTTTTAGTAAAGAAATTGGCTGATAAGTATCTGTAACATCAGGATTCTTACCCAGCTTGGGAAGTAGGACAATTTTAACTTAAAAAATGTTACTTTCCTTGATTTCTGAAGTATATAGACAGTTATAGAGGGAAGTAAGGGTCGGCACCACTTCTCATTTAAATGTTTTATAGAATAGAGGGACAACACCATCTGACCCTGGCGCTTTGTTGGGTGACAATGACCCAATTACAGTGGTTACATCTGATTCCAGTGTAGGTCCCACAAGCAAATTCTGCTGTTCCTCTGTAAGCAGTGGGAGTTCCATATCTGAAAAAAATTGTTTTAGAGCTGATTGGAATGCTGGATTAGTCTCCAGTGCAGTATAAAGACCTTGGTGAAAGCACTGAAATATTTCTACCAACTGCTTAGGGTCTGAAATCACACATTGTGAAGAGGGGTCCCTCAAGGCAATCACCCATCTTGCCACTGCCTTCTGCTTAAGGCGTAAGGCAAGCAACTTGCCAGCTTTTTTCTTCTTGTCCTATGTAAGTTGCCCTGATACTAGATGCAGCCTGAGTCACCTTATTTATTAAATGTTCAGAGTATTTGGCACACAGACGGCTTAGTTCTAACCACTTATCCTCTTCCGTATCTTTAGAGAGAGCCACCTCTAGTTTTTTAATCTTAGTCAGACAAACTTCTACTTGTTTCTGTGTCTTTCTTTCCCTGATGGTAGCAAGTCAAATAAATCTCCCTCTCCAGATAGCATTTAAGGACCCCCACATCACATCTAATGCAGGCATTGAATTTGCATTCTCCACAATATCCCAGGGAATAAAATCCTTCATGTGGGATACAATGGCAGTATCGGACAATAATTTTGGCTTTAGTGATCATGCACTAGCTCAAATGGGTTGCTGAGGAAGATGTAAATACACCTGTTTCGGAGAGTGAGCAGACAACACCCTGACTTCTATACCAGTTTCCAACACATATTGCAACCATGAGTTACTAAGTAAAAAAGAATCTAAGTGTGAGCACACACAATCAGGGAGTGAATAGAACGTATATGACTGTTCACCAGGGTGCAACTCCTTCCAAGTGTCTACTATCCCCAGGGTCTCTGTGGCAAATGTAGGCTACACTCCCTAAAAATAGACTGTTGAACTCTATCCTGTCTTCTTTTTCTTCCACCTTAAAACTTCTATTGCAACAGTACCCTCTTATCTCATCTGCTTTAAATACTTTTTTCTATTATCCTAGTTAGGCCACCTAAGATAAAACTGTTCTATCTACTTCTGTACTTCATTTTTATTCTTTAGCTATGTCTAAATCTTCTATTTCAGTTCATACAGCACCCCCCCCAAAAACTCCTAGGTGCAAGGAAACATATAAACATAGAAACATAGACTTTGATGTCATATAAGGACCGCTTGGCTCACCTAGCCTGCCCATTTCCCTACCTACAGGATAGGCCGCAGATCCTAGTTAACCAACAGCCTATTTCTTCCTACCCCCCACAAGAATTGCCTTATGTCTGTCCCATGCATTCTTGAATTCTCCCACAGTTTTAGACCCCACAACCTCCTCAGGAAGGCTGTTCCATGCATCCACTACCCTCTCTGTGAAAAAAATACTTCCTCACATTGCCCCTGAACCACCCCCCCATCTTTAAATTGTGTCCCCTTGTTCTTACACATTTCCTTTTCTGAAAGATGCTACCCTCCTGGACTTTGTTGATTCCATTGAGGTACTTAAAAGTTTCTATCATGCCCCCCCCTTTCCTCAAGGGTATACATATTAACCTCCTTTAGTCTCTCCTCGTACGGCTTCTCTTGCAGACCCTGCACCATTTTAGTTGCCCTCCTCTGGACTGCCTCTATCCTGTCTATGTCCTTGCGGAGATGGGGTTTCCAGAACTGGACGCAGTACTCCAGATGGGGTCTCACCAACTGTCTGTACAGAGGGATAACAACTTCCTGTTTCCTGCTGGCAATGCCTCTCTCTATGCATCCCAGTATACCCTCAGCCCTCCCTACTGCCTTCTCACATTGCTTGCTAACCTTAAGGTCATCTGATATGATTACCCCCAGGTCCCTTTCTTTTTTTCTTGTTCTTACTACCTCCCCCCATTGTGTAATCTTCCCCTGGGTTCTTGTTTCCCAGGTGCACTATTTTGCACTTCTGTGCATTGAATCCTAGCTGCCATACTTCTGACCATTTCTCCAACCTTGCCAAGTCCCTTCTCTTCCTTTCCATGCCTCCTTGGGTATCAGCCCTGTTGCAGATCTTTGTGTCATCTGCAAAGAGGCATACTTTTTCTTCTAGTCCCTCTGCAATGTCACTTATAAAGACATTACAAAGGATTGGACCCAGTACTGAACCCTGTGGTACCCCACTAGTAACCCCTCTTTCTTCAGAGTGAACTCAATTCACAATTACCTTCTGTGTCCTGTTGTCCAGCCAATGTTTTAACCAGGCTACCACCCTGGGACCCACTCCCAGGCTGGATAATTTGACTATTAATCTTTTGTGAAGGACTGTGTCAAATGCCTTGCTAAAGTCTAGGAAGACCATGTCCACAGCCCCTCCCTGGTCTACTACTTTGGTCACCCAGTCAAAGAAATCTATTAGATTCATCTGACATGACCTTCCCGCTGTGAACCCATGCTGCCTTGGGTCCTGTGCCCCACTGGCCTCTAGGTAATCAACAATTATTTCCTTCAAAGTGACTCCATCACTTTCCCTACCACAGAGGTCAAATTGACAAGTCTGTAGTTTCCTGCCTCTGTCTTGGTCCCACTTTTGTGAAGGGGAATCACATCCACCTTCCTCCAGTCCTCGGGTACCACACCATCCTCCCATGATTTGTTAAAAAGGGTAGTCAGTGGTTTCACTAGTTGCCCCCTTAATTCTTTTAAAATTCTGGGGTGAATTCCATCAGGCCCCATTGCTTTGTCCACCTTCAGTTTTAGGAGTTCTCAAAGAACCCTTTCTTCTGTGAAAGGACTGGGATCAACCCCCCTATCAACAGTGCTTCTGTTAATTGGATTAGGCACTTCTCCCTCCTCTTTTGTGAATACTGAGCAGAAATATTCATTCAGTATCCCTGCTTTTTCACTGTCCCCCTCTGCCCATCTACCATTCATTCTATTCAGCCTCACTATCCCTCCCTTTATCTTTCTATGCTCTCTGATGTACTTATAAAAGGTTTTATCCCCCTGCTTAACCGAGTTGGCTATCTTTTCCTCAGTCTGGGCCTTTGCTACTCTGACTTCCCTCCCTGCTTCCTTCTGCCTTAACTGGTACAACTCTCTGTCCTGCTCCTTCTGTGTTTCCTTATAATTCCTGAATGCTAACTTTTTCTCCCTGACTTTCCTAGCCACATCTTTTGAGAACCATAGCTGCTTTTTCTTTCATTTTGATTTGTTTATTTGCTTCACACAAAGGCTTGTTACCTCTGTGATGGCAGTTTTGATGACTCCCCATTGTTGCTCCACCCCTCCTTCTAGCCTGTTTGCTAGTGCTTTTCTGAGGCACTCTCCCATCTTGCCAAAGTCAGCCCTGCTGAAGTCCAGTACCCTCACTTTTGTATGGCTTGACTCTGTAGCTGAGTTTAACGTAAACCACACTGTTTGACAGTCACTTGTTCCCAGATGGTAACCCACTTCTAGATCTGAGATCCTCTCATTGCCCCCATTTGAGAGTATGAGGTCTAAGATTGCTCCCTCTTGAGTGGGTTCCGAAACTAGCTGTCTGAGGCCTGCCACATGTAAGGCATCAAGAATGGCCCTGCTCTTGGACGTGGCTGCAGCAAATGTATTCCAATTAACATCTAGCATATTCAGGTCTCCCATCAACAGTATCTCCCTTTTCTCTTGCATCCTAAGAATGCCTTCAATCATATCATTGTCCATTCCTTCCCCCTGACATGGGGGTCTGTAAACAACCCCTGTGCGGATTGCAGTGCCCTTTCCAGTCTCCAAAGTGACCCACAGTGCCTCCTCTCCTCCTCCTCCTCCCTGTTTACTCTTTTGCTCAGTTGCTTTTATCCCTTCCTTTACATACAGAGCTAATCCTCCCCCTCTTCTCCCCTGCCTGTCTCTCCTGTAGGTTATGTACCCTGGTATGTTAACATCCCAGTCATGGTTCTCTGTGTACCATGTTTCTGTGACTGCTACGATATCCAGGCATCCCTCTTCCATCAAGGCCACCAGTTCAGGGAGCTTGTTGCCCAGACTATAGGCATTGGTACTCATTACTCTCCATTTCCTGATGACTTTACTCCTTTTTGCCCCACCCCTGTCCTTCTTGCCTTTGTCACTTTCCCCATTTATCTCTGCCCTTCGTCCTATCGACACCTCTATGTTGGTGTTTACCGCACTTACTACCATGATTTTTTTTGGGGGGGGCTAGGATTTTCCTGCTCCTTTCCAGTGCCTCCCCCCTTGGCTAGTTTAAATGCTCACCAATGAAGCTTTTAAACCTATCACCTAGGATCCTGGTTCCCCTCCTGGACAGAGGCAGCTCATCATGCCAGTATAGGCTTGCATCACTCCAGGTGGACACCCAGTCCCCAATGAAGCTAAATCCCTGAGCTCTGCACCAGTTTCTCAACCACTGATTGAATCCCATGGTGCAGAACACCTTAGCCTCTCCTATGCCATAGATGGGCAGCACCTCCGAGATTACCGTGCAAGCTCCTTGTCTAAGGTCCTTCCCCAATTCCACAAACTCTTCCTGCACTGCTCTAATCCCTTTCTTAGCCAAGTCATTTGTCCCTAGGTGGACAATGACATCCAGCTCCCTCCCCTATGCAGCTGCTCTGGCAATCCTGAGAATTTGCTCCCTGTCCCTCCAAGCCATGGCACCAGGCAGGCACCTTACCTCCCTCCCTCTCCCCTTCCTCCCCCAGTTCTACCTTCCTAACAATGGAGTCCCCCATCGGGAGTTGTTTCCTTCCCCATGGGGTCCCATGACACTCTCCTGTGGGTCTCCTTTGTGGAGGTTCCCAGCATCATCCTTGGTCTCCACTGCGGGTGCCGCCATAGAGGAACCGCACTTTGCCAGAATGGCATAGGGATTGTGGAGAGGTACAACTGGAGGGATGCACCTCTGTTCCACCACCCTCACCCTCCCTGAGCCCACTGTGGTCCAACCGCTCCTCTTTCTTGGCAACCTCTGAGGCAACAGCAGTGGCACTGGTGGTCCCTGGATGGAAGAGGAGGTCCCACAAATCCTGGCCAACTCAACCTGGAGATGAGTAACCTCCTCTCTCAGCCCAGAGAGGTGCCTGCAGATGAGACAACACCGCATCCTCCAGAATGTCTCCTGGAAGACTGCTGCTCCACAGCCACTGCACTGCACCAATCCCATCATGTCTTATTTCTGGCCCCTTAACTGTTGTTTGGAATCCTTACTCTTTACTCTGTTTTTTTTTTCTTTTCTCTCTCTACTTACTTTCTGCCTCTGTGCCCTTTAAGCTCCTGATTGTCTTGTACTGAGACAAGAAGATCCTATATTTCTCAGTAGACCCCTTACTTGCTCAGAGGCAGACCTCCAGCAGCTAGAAGGGGCCGACGAGCTACTCTTGCCCTTCTAGGATGGTGGGTCTTTGTTGGCTCTATGATCACTCACTTCCTGCTCCCAAAAAGGAAGTTCCTGTTGTCAGTCAAATCCTGTGCCTATAAAAGTAAAACTGGTTTAGGGTGGGGGGTGGAGGGGAGGGAAGGAGGCCAATATAGTCTCAGTAGAGAAGTCCAGTCACACAGCACTCCTTCCTCCTGCTGTCTTCTGCCAAGCTTCTAGCAGAACCTTTCTAAGGCAGTCTTTAAATTTAGCTTCCTTCTAGCTAAGCCACTCTCCCTACTTACTGGATCTTTCTACAAGCAATTTAAACTGCACAGCTATCAAGCCCTTTCAGCCACCTGAGATTTACACCTAGATAACTGTTCAGATAACCATTCAGTTCAGTTAACTCAGACAAAAACACTATTTTTTTTTTTGTTTTGTTTGTTAGTTGGTTTTTTTACCCTAAGTTAAAGGTCCAAGTACAAGAGTTCTACTTCTTTAGTCCCAGTAGAGAAGTCCAGTCACACAGCACTCCTTCCTCCTGGTGTCTTCTGCCAATCTTCTGCCAAGGAGTTAGTAAAATGGATACTGTACAGTAAGAAAAGAGGATTGCATACTCGGAGATAACAGTTTAATGAAGATTGACAAATAAAAGTCTTCTGGTTTATGAGACAGGATTCTGAAGAATGTGCTATGCATGCTATGCCTGAAATTGCATTATGTAGAATGTGTAAAAGTTGTATCAAAGGATAGGCTATAGTAAATTTAATTCCTTCATGTCCTCGGGTAAAAGCAATTTACACTTTTGCAGCCACCTGAGAAAGGAAATATGTAAAAAATATTCCCGATACTTGGTTTATTTAACTCCTGTACAATCGAGTAAAAATTAGAGTAGAAAGCTTCATTTCATTCAGGTTTTACTGCCAGGCTTGAACTGGTGTCCTGGAAAACTGAAGCAAAGTAATTATGAAAGAAGAGGAAGCACGGCATTGGAAATGGCAGCTGCCTGCCTGACAAAGAAAAGTGTACAACTTTCACTTTCCTGCATAAGTCGCACTGCAGACAAACCATGCAGGTCTGAATAAAATACCTTTTAAAACTCTCCCCTTTTTGTTGTATAGAGGGTGCTACCCAGTACCCTTAAGGGAAGGTGCTTAGACTTGGAGTAGCAAGCCTCTGAGAGAAAGTTAAACTGGAAGTTAAAACAGCTAAAGGAGTTAACGGCTGAGTAAAAATATAAGCTTACAATTTCAGCTGTCACTCCTGCAGCACTATTATAGCTCCCTTGTCCTCAGAAGCCACAGTATTGAAGACATGGTAGAGGCTTCCCTGTCTTAAAACAGCATGCAAACATTAAAAAGAAATAAAATCAAAGCATGCAAAATGAACATTAGAAGCATGAGGACTTGCAGAAAAAAAGGGGTAAAACTACAAAATGGAATTAAGTTAATCACTCTGTAATACTGTGCACCCAGAAATAAACCAGCTTGCATTTGTTTAAAAGGAAAACTATTTGGTTTTAACAAGTGACTCAGGTTTAACCAGGTAGAAATCCTTACCTGGTCGCTAAGGAAATAAATAGCACTACTTTTTCTTGTTTGTCTCTAAACATGAACTATAATACAGATACTGTAAGGCCCCCCTTTGCATGTATAAGCTTCCATTCAGTATATAAAGAAAGCAAGCTGAATTTAGTTATTTAAAAAATTACAAGGATTTTCAGATAGGAGGGGAAACTAATAAAATTAGATTATTTTAGCCCATTGCATTACTGTGTACCATGTAGTAAAATAATATTTTGAAAACTAAGTTTGACCAGGTAGAAATGCTCATCTGGTCACTCAAGAAAATAGAAGACCTTCTCCTATTCTGAGATGCTGATCTTTGAATGGGTATTCCTAAGGGATCAGTGCCCTCTACTGTCCCCTTTTCATATGTTAGCCTGTTAATCCTCTGTCATCAGATGGTTACTAAAGATTTCACCTTTGGGTTGCTAGGTAATTAGCAGGCTAATTAACCCTGAAATAGGAATACAAGTTTTGTTTATCAGCCTGCTGTATAAATGGGGACAGTATGGGAATGGTACTTATCTAAGTATTGGTTTTAGGACACATTTTAGAGACCTAACCTATTGTAAATCATTATAATTGTCTTTAGTCTGTTAATGGTCTAGTCAGGTGACCTTGGCCAAGGAGTATAAATACCTCCCAACTCTGTTCTTCAGGCAGAATAGCCTTGTCAGTGAGACAGAGAGTTCTACAGTGAGGTAGGCTGTGAGATTACAAAAGAGTAAATACAGATGTATTTAGACCGTGGCAATTCTACAGTCTTTTGACTGTATTCAAATGTTTTGCAAGAAACCACTGAGGGAAAAAGTGGTTGTTGGTATTGCATATTGTTTTCAGGACTTAACTATTATTATTATTTTGTTTTTTCTGATTTTTTGGGTTTTGTTTACTAAATTCTGTAAATAAATGTTACATTCCAGTGTGTTTTTTATCTTGAAAAATTGCCTCATCTGAATTATTTTCTACCCTCTGTGACAGTCTCCATAAACTCCCTCAGGGCCCTTTGGGCCAGGGATATAGGATCCGTCTATATCATTGGAACACACCAGATTCCAGTCTCCCCCCAAGACACAAGGAATATGGGCATAAAGAATGAGGACCAATGCCAGAGCTGGGAAGAAAGCCGGTATGTCTATCTTAGGACGATAAATAGAGCCCACTATAATTTCTATATCGACCAGCCTACCATGGGCAAATATGTACCATCCCTCTGGATCCTTTATTTATTGTACCAATTGGAAGGGCACAGATCTGTCCACTAAAATGGCCACTCCCCCACTTTCTGGCACCATATCTGGCTCCATATGCCTGCCCTACCCATAATTTTTTAAATGATGACTCTGATCTGGTGGAAGGTGCATCTCCTGTAAACAAACAAAGTGTGGGTTAAATCATTTTAGATGATGCAAAATGCAGCATTTCTTGGTGTTATCTCCCCCCTTAATATTCCAAGATAAAAAATTCCATGTCTGCAACATATTAATACCCCATGTAGCGATGTTCAGCATCTTTGATGTCCCATAAACCCCATGCTTGCATGAGCCTCTGCTCCCAACCCCAAACACAGAAACCAAGTACAAATAAGTACATTCCCTGCCTCCCTCAGGTGCCAGAGAAAAATTCCCCCCCTACCAAAGACTCCTTAACATGGGCCATGAGCCCCCTCCTAAGTGTGTGGACCATAACTGCCAGTGTTGAATCAGTCCCCATCCAGACCATCAAATCCAGTCAGTAGTATGTCTCCCAGTTTCCTTCTCAGAGAAACAACTGACTGAAAAACGCATTTAAATCTCCCCTTTCTAAAGTGCTATCAATAACCCATCTCATCAGTAATTCTACCTATTGAGAGTGAATCCCCACTTTGAACCTTTCACCCCAAGTTAAATCCACAAAGTAACACTATCCACTGCTCCCCCTGTATGCCTTAACAAGGTATCAAACAAATATTTATAATCACTTCAACACTGTTACATTTCTTTAATATTTGGAGAGTCCAGGGCATAGGAATCCAGGCAAACATAGATTGCAACTCCAAACCTGGAGTTATTAACATAAAAAGCCAACCCTAACTGCATACATCAGAAAGAATATAAGAAAATAGTCAATTTACCCACAAAATTATTATCATGCACTTAACAAAGCATATGTTCATAGTGCGACTAACTACAGGGGGTAAAGTGACAACCAGAGCTGATGATAAGGACATAGTATACATTTCCAACCAGATTAAAATACAAATAAAACCCCCATGCTCTGGGTCAGTTAATGAACATAGCGCCTATCTTTCAGCCATATCATGTAAAAGAAATGGGGCAGTTCTATTTTCGTAGCCAACCAATAGGGGGAGAGCGTAACTAAAATCTAAATGCACTATCCAACTGAAAAGTCTAGAATATAAAATAGTTTCCAAAGTGCCACAATATACTACAAAACTCTAACACCTGAAAGAGAGAAATAAAGTAGCCGAGTAGTATAACAAAAAATAAACTACAGAGTCCATTCATCACAATGTCTTTACTGCATTTCTCTTCATGTACCCACTTAAAGGTTGAGGAACCTCTTCTGCTCTAATCCCACATTATTGATGATGTACAACCTAAGGGAAAAATCTTACACCAACAACATTACAGTTCAAACACAAAGAACCACCTTATAGTTTGTTTTGCTGGTAACATGTTGAAGGAATTCGCATTGTCACAATATAAGGTTAGCCATCTTCTAACTCTGAACCGGGACCATTCAAAGGAGGACAACATAGTCTCATCCCACCTTGCCAACTAGATCAGGCAATATCTTAACTAATTTCATATGGGCTTGTGCAGCTGAGTCAAAGCAGTGAATCCCCTTGTTTGTTTACACATCAAGCCATGCTGGGTACATCATTCGATGCTTAATGTTAGCCTCCCATAATCTGGATTGTATGCTGTGATATGTAGCTCTCTCCTGCCACACCTTGTAAATAATGATGCAATAAAGTTTAATTTTGCCAGTGAAGTTCCGGTGAAGTCAGTAATTTCGCCCCTCAGAATATTTTACGAAATTTTCATATTTCACAAAATATTCAGCGCCTGCAAAAGGCAAAATTTCACCTGCAAAATGTAAAGTTTCACCTATGAAATGTGGAATTTACCTGTGAATGACAGAATTTCTCCCAAGAATGGTGGAATTTCACCTGCGAGTGGTGAAATTTCTCATTTTTCTGGTGGAATTTCACACTTTGTACCCACAGAATATTTCGCGACATGCGCAAATTTCAGGAAATATCTTGTGGAGTGAAATTTGCAGACTTCGCACATCTCTATTTGTAAGTCAAGTCTGGTACCAGCTGAAGCCATTTACCAGCCCATTGTAACTGCTTGATCTTCCTGGTAACTTTGAGTAGATGGTCCCTGTTCCGGTAGTTCAAAACTTTAAATATTAGGGGCCACAGGGTTTTTCCAGCAATGGGTTTCAGTCTCAATGATCTATGAGCCCACTTAATAATATAATTGGAGCCATTTGGAGAGGGACCAGAAATCTTGATATAGAAGTTTTGGATGACATCCAGTGGGTTTGGTCCCTCTTCCCTCTCTGGCAGCCTCAAAAGTATTATAATATTTCAACATGATCTCACCTCCAGATTGTCAATCTTCTCTTCTTCTTTGGTCACTGTTCAATGCAGGGTTATGATTTCAGGATCCATTCTTGCTACGCAGTCTTCAACCAAGGATACATGGGCTTCCACATCTGAGACCCTTCAGGTAAGTTCTTTTACTGCAGGCTTGATTTCTTTAAAATCTTCTGTTAGTGAGAAGACCACAGCCTAAATCATCTGCAGCTTAGCATAGAATTGTTCATTGGTAATCACAGCTATAGGGTCTATTTTTGGAGTAAGGGGGAAGTGCTCCAATGGGGCATCTTCACCTCCATCACTATGGTGTTTTTCTGTTCATCTCCATCTGAGTATTCGATATGTAGAAGGATTTCAGTTTGTTGCAGCTCCATAGTTCCCCCTCCATAGTTCCAGTAAGTCAAAATCCAGAATTGTATTGCATGTTTTATGTGCTTGGCAGCTTGGGAGACTGAAAAAAAAAAGGTTTTAAAGTTGGGACTGGTCAGAGCTCTGCAGAGCAGCTCCTCCTCCGTGCTTAGCATCACCTGACTCTCCTTTGACTTATTTAAAAAACACACTGGTCAGTGGGCTACAGAGGAGTACCTCAAATATCTTTCACTCCCTGGTCAGTTCCAAAAGGTAATTTCAATGGCAGAAATAGATAATGCTGACTATAGTGATCACACTTGGACATTGCAATCAGACATGAGGAAACTCCAGTACAACAAGGTGCAATCCTTACAGTGGGAGATGAGGTTTGGTACACAGTGCACTGCACAGATCTTTGACCTTTTCAAAGATTGTAATTACTGGGTAGAAAGTATATCAGTGCAGGCCCTGTATGATGCTGATGGGACTCTGGTAACCACTGGACATTACATAATTTGGGTAGCCTCTGATTTTACTAAGGAGATCTTTAGTACTACACCTGGCATAGATTAGATTTGACCTTTTTCTCACATCTTCAAATTCCAGACCTTAGTGATGCAGACAAACATACTTTGATTGCTCCCATTACTGAAGAAGAAGTGATTCTGAGCATTGACTCCCTCAGCTATATTACAGCTCCAGGTATTGATAGCCTTCGCTCTGAATTCTATAAAAAGTTTAAAGAGCAGCTGGCACCTCCCCTAGCTGCTGTCTATGATCAGTGTCTCCAGCAGGGGTCCCTTGCAGCATCTCTGACACAAGTGCTGCTTGTTTGTATGTATAAGAAAGGTGACAAGGCAGATCTCTGCAACTGAAGACATCTGAGTCTATTTAACATGGATTATAAAATCCTAGCAAAAATCTTAGCTGATAAAATGGGCTACATAGTTGATATCTTGATTTGTCCCTTTCAGACATGCACCATCAAAAACAAATACAGGATAATTTAATAGTACTTAAGAATTTTCTTTTTTGCAATTTGATATGCTTTATTGAATATTTCAAAGCAAGATAAATAACACAAACATAATAAAAAACAGTGATAGTAAACATACTTAATAGCCATATTACATACTTAACCATTACATACTAAACTAGAGAAAGAAAATGAAAAAAATCTCAAATGAGAGTAACAAGAACACTGACATCAGAGAAAAGAGAATATATCCCCACTATTTGCACCCCCCCCCCCAATGCTGTGATGGAGTGATTCAACTAATTATGGCAGAGAATAAATCAGAAGTAAGGGTGTGGAAAGATTCCCATCTGGACTGATATGTCTGAAAAGACGTAAAGGCACAGGCAACAGAGTTTTCTGCATTTAAAGCTTGTAACATTTCAGATAACCATTCCAACCATGTGGGGAGAGATAAGTCAACCCAATGCCACAAAATCAATAATTTAACAAAAGCTGAAATCAGTGCCATATGATCTTTTTTAGTACATCCCAGGAGTGAACTATAATCTCCTAATATATAAATGTCTGGTGTAAAGGTATCATGGAAGCCTAAAAGAGGAACCAATTTACAACAAGTGAGCTTCCACAAAGGAGGAAATCTGAAGACAGGACAATAGCACGAGGAAATTTTCAATAGAGGATCTACTAATCTGGTTGAAGGTCATGTGCTTAACATAGACCAGGAAAAAGCTTTTGTTAAGATTTCTCATGACTATTTGTACCAGGTTTTAGAGCTCTTTCTTCTGTCCACCACTTTTGTGAATTGTATTACATGTTTGTATAATCAGGCATCTATACTACCTCTCATAAATAGATAGTTTGGGCATCAATGTTTGCTTCATTGAGGTGTTTGACAAGGTTGTCCTTTAAGCCTTCTGCTCCATATAGGCTGTTGGTTAAATAGGATCTGCAGCTTATCCTCTAGGTAGGGAAATGGGCAGACTAGGCAGGCCAAGCGGTCCTTATCTGCCATCAAAGTCTATGTTTCTATGTTTCCATGTCTTTGGATTGGACCCCATGTTGCAGAATATACATTTTTGTTCCTCTATTACAGGGATCCCTCTAACCACTAGGTCTGTTCCCAATTAAGGTCATGTCATATGCTGTTGATATTGCTGTGATTCTTCAGAATGCTTCTCTTTTTATAATTCAATATGCTTTTATTATTAAACAAACAAATAATCCATTAATACAGACATGGGTAGTAAATAGGCAAACAGGAGAATTACCCCCTGTACAGTGTACATATCAATCCTAATTTATAATAACCAACTATACAAACCCCCCCACCCAACCAATCCTCCCTAACCCACTCCCCATCAAGTGTGTATATACTCAGTCTTCAGAACATAATATTATAAAATTAACTATACAATAAACTATCATGGTTTCCATATAGCAAGTAAAGCATACAGAGAACCCAATCTGAGCTGATAGACATCAATTACACCAGGAAATTGTGGCATTCTGGACCTTCTTTTTGGTCCTTTGGTCCTGATGTTGCAGGTGGGGTGGGGTATTATTCTGCCATCCTTTTGTTCAAGTTGCTAGCTTGGTAGACATAGTTCCTGGGTGGGCATTGCTCCTGGACTGTGTCTACTGAGGGTTTTTTCTCCATATCACCAACATTTATGCACCCCAGGTTAAATCAGCCAGGATTGCCTTGTTTACAGAAATACAGCAGTACCTGTTTACCCCTAGGCACATTATCTTAGGGGGTGATTTCAATTGTGGGTTGGATATTAGATTTAAAGATCAAATGCAGCGTAAGATGTATTGTGATTCTCATGCTTTGTTTAAACTATTGTTGACGGCCTCCTTGACAGATGCTTATAGAACACTTAATTCTGACTCGGGGTCCACTTATAAACTTGGCAGCCTTGCAACACGAATTGATTTTATTTTTTCTTCCAGATATTTACTACCTTATACTTTTTTCTTGGCCCTGTGTCAATTTTCGGACCATTTATTATTACAGGCAAGATTTTCACTGTCCAAGATTCCACTGGCCTTTCCTGCCTTGCCAGCTCGGTGGAAACTGAACCCGGCAGTTCTCGCTACTGAGCGATTCCAGTTATGTTTATTTCAGGCGTTGGACAGAAGGTGTTCGGTGGCTGGGATGTATGATTCCTGGGGTGATTGGTGGATGGATACTAAAATGGAGTTTTGTCTGGCCCCTAAGGCTTATCATTTTAATACCCAGTCTACAGATTATCTTGCCTATTTAAAACACAGAGCACAGTTTTATAAATTAATGTCACTTCCTTCGGTTTATGATGTTCAAATACAGGAACAAATAGCCATCCTCAGACAAAGCATGAGGAATTATCATTATGGGAAGGCTTGTAAGATTCATGATGAATTATCTTATGGGCTTAAGTCTTTGCCAAGTTTGGACCCTTTTTTGGCTTGCAAGCAAGCATTAGACAGTAAACTTATGGAGGGTCTCTATGGTTATAGGGGGATCCTAGGCACAGTGGACACTGACATGCTGCACATAGCCCAGGGTTTTTTTGCAATCCCAACATGGTAAAGTGTTCCAGCCCACTATGAAATGGGAGCACTTGTTTACTTTTCTCCCACCTACTATTACTCCCTCTGATTCTCTTATTTTAGATAGACCCATTACCCTGGACGAGGTTAGATCAGAAGTAGCGCATTTGAAGTCAGGGATCTCACCTGGCCCAGATGGTTTAATTAATGAATTATACAAACTCATGACGGATGATATCAGCGCCATCCTGACTTCTGTTTTTAATCAGATTCTGGATTCTTCATTGATGCCAAGTACATTCTCGGATGCCTTGACTGTTTTCTTATTTAAAAAAGGGGTTAAGCACTGCATTGAGAATTGGAGACCAATCTGTTTATTGAATACAGATTACAAAATTTTTTCAGCAATCTTGTGTCATCGGCTCCAACAGGTGGCTTATTTTTCAGTACATCCAGTGCAAACATGTTCCATTCCAGGTAGACACATCCATCAGAATTTGGCCCTACTACGGAATGTGTGTGAGTTTGGACAGTTGGGGAAACTGTCTGGTTATTTACTTTCCTTGGACCAGGCTCAGGCCTTCGACAAGGTGGCGCATGGGTTTTTATTTGATGTCCTATGGCGGTACGGGTTTTCTACTAAAATAAGAACCTGGGTGGCACTTTTATATAACAATGCCCAAAATGTTCCACTTGTTAATAGATAAGTAGGAGAAGGGATTAATTTCTGTAGTGGGGTGCACCAGGGCTGCCCACTCAGTCCCTTGTTATATACCTTCATTTTGGACCCTTTGGTTCGGGAACTCCTTCATCATCCCCACATTCAAGGTTTAACTCCATCTCCAGAGGTTCCGCCACAGTGTTTGGCAGTCTATGCAGATGACTTGTGTTTTCTGCTTCATGACACAGCTGAAGGACTAGTTGCATTACATGTAGTAGACCAGTTTGGTTGGCTTTCGGGAACATCAGTGAAATACTAGAAAAGTGTTGGTGTAGTTTTAGGTGAAGGGGTTTTTGATTCCATGATTGGGCGGATAGCTATTTCTATGGGGCCCATCAAGATTTTAGGTTGTTTCTTTGGGTCAGGAGATTTAAATTATCTTAATTGGCAATCTCGCATTGTGATGGGTGAAAAGAAGGTACATTTATGGAAAAACTGGTCATTTTCTAAACAGAAACGTGTATTAATAATCAAAAGGTTTTTACTTCCTTTGTTTCTTTATTTGAGTTCAGTTTTTCTCTTACCTAGGCACCAGGAAACCTGTTTATATAGTATTTTTTCAAATGTTGTGGGGCAGCCGATTGAACCTGGTCAAGCAGGATTTCACATATCTTCCGATTAAGGCAGGTGGTCTCGGTATGATTAATCCGGTTGCTTTTTCTTTTCCTTTTTTTATTAAAACTACATTTAAAGAAGTGTCATCCACTCACTCTCATCCATAGGATGTCTGGACTCTGTTTTTTCCTTCAAGATTTTTTATCAAGGTGGTCTACTGTAGCACCTATCGTGAAAACTAATTATAAAGTACCTTCCTTTTTGCCAGTAGTGGTAACTAAGCTTCGTATGTGGATGGTGGCAAAAGATGAGGTTTTTAGGCTTCCCCGGAAAGATATATATCAGAGTATAATGTCCCAGAATTTTTTAGTTAGGGTTGATTTTCCCAGGTGTTACCCCACGAAAACACACTTAGCTCTTAAAGTGCTGACGGACAGGAGGATTCCTGGTTGGATGTGGGATGTCACTTGGTTAAGTTGCCATGGAAGGCTAGGGGTTAAAGGGAATTTAAAACATAAGGCTCTGGCAGAAAGGAACTGCATTCATTTTGAATGTGTGGGTATAGAAGAAACCCAGACTCATTTTTTCCATAATTGTTCATATACAGTACAGTTTTGGTCTGCTTTGTCTGTAAAATGGGGGTGGGGGATGGCATGTCAGATTACATATGAATGCTTGGTTTTAGGGGACTATTCAGGGTATTTTTCCCGTTTTCATCCTAGTACCCTTAATGTAATATTTGCTTGTATCAAGTTCTATCTTTGGCAGGCAAGATGTTCTTTTTCCATACAGCATACGTGTATTTTACCCATGGTGGTGATCAGTCAAATTGAATCGGCTTTACGGATACAAAAGGACTTTGAATACCGTCATGTTCCAATTTCTTTATTTCACAAATACTGGAAGCATGTCTATTGGATTTAATATGGTCTGTTTTTTTTTTCTCTTTTGTATTTTTCTGTTATTTTCTTGTTTGATATTTACACAGTGATGTTTCTATTTCCAGTTTCTATTTGCTTCTGTTTCTAATGAGTACCTGTATTGATGTTTTTTTGGTTTTTGAAATAAACAATTCCCCTACTCTTTTGGAAAAAGAGGAAAACATGCAGCATTTATTTTTTGATTGTGATTTTATTAAACCTTTTTGGGGTATGGTAGCCAGTTATTGGGGTATGCAAGCTTTTAAAAATATGACATACAAGATTTTGATCTATGGTCAGTTAACAAAAGAATGGGAAAAAGTTAATAAAAATACATTCTGTGTTATTTTGGCAATTTTGAAGTGGTGTATATGGTAAAACAGATGCTCAAGATTTTTACGGAATAAGGATTTGACTGTACAGGATTTTTTTTTAAGTTTCAAGATGAAGTAGATAAAATTTTTCAAGATGAATGTAAATTATGGGGAGAAGAGAAAGCAAGAGAGCGGTGGAAAAATGTTACTGGAATTGGGTAGATAATATGGATATCATAATGACTGTGTGATTTGTTTTGTTTTGGAAAAAAGTGTGTTTGTTTTAATAAAACTTCCCTTTCGATAAGTGTCATGGGATCTTTAACATCCACCTGAACTACCACCAATCCAGGCAGATGGGACCTCGATTTAACGTCTCATCTGAAAGATGGCACCTCAGAAGTGCAGCACCCCTCTCATGCTGCACTACAGTGTCAGTACTGGGATATTAACCCAAGTGCCAGATGGGGGAACTGAACTCACAGCCCTCTGATCTCCCGGCCTCAGAGGCAAGTGTGCTACCTACTGAGCCACTGACAGAAAAGTTTTAACGTGCTGGAGAGAATCAGGATTTTGGAGCAGCTGATTATTCAACCTCCAAAGGGCATCCCTTCAGATGCCTGGCTCAAGGAGATACATAAGGGAAATCAGGGCATGGTCTGATATGACTCTCGTATGTATGTCTGCTTGTATTACACCAGACAATGCAAAGGAACTCAAAAGAAAAAAATCAATACAGGAGAAGGACTTGTGTGGTGGTGAAAAATATGTATACCGGCATTCTCCCTGATTAAGGATTTGCCAAACATCCAGGAGATCAGCACCTGTCATGAGATCATGTAGTGCCCTTTGTGAGGGAGATAATCCTCGCTTTCGAGAATCAGATCTGTCAAAATGTGAGCAAGGCACAACATTCCAGTCACCACCTAATAAAGTTAAAATAGGTGGATTAGCAACCACTAGGCTCAGTAGGTGAGTGAAAAACTGAGGGAATTCACAATTTGGCCCATATATAGCACACACGATGGTTGGGTGCATTTCTAAAGAACCGTGTAGGATAATGTATCTGCCATCAGGATCCCATATTTCTTCATCAAGCTTAAAGGGGATTTTTCTGTCTATCAATATTGCAACTCCCCCACTAGCCGTGGACTTCCCTGCTCCATATGCCTGCCCCACCCAGGTCTTAGCAAATAGACTGACATCCTCTTGCCGAAGGTGTGTCTCTTGGAGACAAGCAATCCCAGTTTGTAGCTGGTGAAGGTGTCTGAGAATAACCTGTCTCTTACATTTCTCCTGTGTGCCTTTAACATTCCAACTTACTATCTTATAATGGCTATTCATTATTTAAATTGCAAAAGAAGGGCGATGGGTAAGCTGACTATGCCCAATATAAAACAAGTTCCAAAGTATATCTGACTGAGCATTAATAAAAAATAAACAACCTTAGAGAAATAAATTAGCACACTTGATTTACTACCCCAAATTCCTTTAATAACAATAATAAAGAAAGAAAACCTATTTATCATTATATCCCTTAACCCTAATCGTATATCAATTAGAACAAAACCCTAGTAGTAATCCCCACAATTTCTCTTCCCCAGTTCAGAACAACCGCACCACCATACAATCCCAGGTGAGTGATGTCTTAGTGCAGACAACAGATTGCACCAGAAACCACCCACCCCTCCTTTACTTCCACTCTGCCCCTGCCATTATTTATCGACTATAGTATTAAATGTAACCAAAATGACCTACCTACAGAGCACCATGCAAGTGATAACTATCTAGTAATGCTCTATTACCATACTAATTTTTTTTAAAAGCATAGTCATAAATTGAAACTGTAAAAGAAATTCAAAAACAAACATGCAGCATGATAGTTATACCAGGTGCGAATTCTAGATATGTCCACCAAAAAATCCTGGCAAACAGAGAAAGCATATACCTCTGAAGAACTAGGCCACTCCTGTGCAAATCGGGCTAAAGCAGTCAAAGCCAGCAGTCAGGCATAGTTGTTACCATTAAGATTTTCCCCACATAATCTTCTCAGGCTTTTCACTTAAAGAGATCCGGGAAAAGGCCTTTCAGTTCTTGATTCTCTTGATCCCGCGATTCGAAGGAAACCCATCTGTCCTTGGCTTTCACTTGAAGCACTGCTGGATATTTCATATGATACGGAGTTCCCGCAGCAATAAACTTTGTCACAATCGGATACATTTCTTGTCGCTTCACTCGCACTGACTGTGGGAGATCCTGAGTGACCCTAATTCTATGCCCTTCCCACAGGACCTCTTGCAGATCATGCACTTTTGCCAATATATGCTGCTTGTCTAAGAAATTAAGCAATTTAAAAATGAGAGGCCTAGGTGGAGAGTCGGGTGGTAGAGGAGGGCGGAGAGCATGATGGGCCCTTTAAATAATATAGGAGGCTCCATTCAGGGAGGGACCTGCAATTCTTTCACATAACTTCTAGAGAAAGAGAACAGGTGTTGTTCCTTCCTCCTTTTCAGGGATTCCAGTAACAAGGAGGTTATTTTTCCTACTTCTCCCCTCTAAGTCCTCAAGTTTCTCCTCAAGTTTCTTGATTTTCCGACCAAAAAGCGTCATAGCCAACTCACTCTTGTCTTGCTTTTTCTCCAGGGATACAAGTTTAGCTTCCGAATCACCCACACGGGTAGTTAAGGAATGGACAGAGGATTTAATATGCTGTAGATCTTCGGAAATCTCAGAGATTTTATCTTGCAGAGGTTGCATTATCTCTAGAAACCATTCCTCTGAGAGTGCGCTCGCTGTGGTGTTGGATTTGCTAGAGCCCGCTGTCTGATGTTTAGGATGCTTTGGGGCCTTGTTCTTTTCTGGGGTAGGTAACGGAGAATGTCTCTGAGGTGCTTTTTTCATATAAACTTCCATGATTAGACCAGTACACTGCAAACCCAGATATGCGACACTTGAAGTAGCACAGTTAAAACTTGCTAATAATCAGGAAGACTGTACCAAAAAGCTGAATTAAATAGCAGAAACACGGAGCAATGGAGGGCTGCTGCTGCTTCTCAGGCTGCCATCATGTGACCAGTCCTTCAGAATGTTTCTGTGGGAATGGTATTAAATGCATCAAGGAGAAGTACTTTGCTGCTTCAGCCTCCAGTGTTAACTATGTTAAAAGTAAAGGTTACCCCTTGGAGCACACAGCACTGACTCATCCTCCCAGTTTGGTTCTATAGTAATCTCCCAGGAAGACATAAACATGATAGTAGAGAATATTGGAGCACAATGGACCTATGCTATTAGTGTAGCATACCGATGTACATTGTGGCATCATGCCTTGATGCACAGGTCTGTCTTGCAGTTATTTTTTTACAGGTACATGATTTTTTTTATTATTAGTTTATCTGAGTTGGGGGTTTTACCTCCCACACAACCCCATGTTAAAAAGGAAATACAGCTGTGGAGGGCAGAGCCCCCCCAGCTCAAACAGACAAAACCTAAATTATCATCAAACATGCTCTACCCCCCCATACCCCTGTGTTAAAAAGACAAGGGGAGGGTCAGCCTAGTGGCACAGAGGGCTGAGGCACTGGATGCCTTGCCTTTCACCATGCTGGTGACCTGAGTTCAGGAACAAGCTCGGGACACCAGGGGTCATCGGGGGTAGGAGAGCTGTGAGTGGATGGAACAGCTGCCAGGCAGCTCTCCTCTCCTGGGTTGGGGTGGTAGGCCTCCCCTGCTCTTGGCTGGCACCAAGTGGAGGCTCAATGGCAGCACTGGGCATTGGGGGAGGGCTGGTGCTAGGCTGGGCAGATCAGAGCTGCCTTCTGTGCCGGTGTGCATGTGCACCTCCATGCATATGCACAACCATGGATGGCCGAGGCTCTGGGATTAGTAATGGAAGAAAAAGTGGAACAAAACCCCAGAGGAAAGATAAGGACTGACTCCACACAGGCTCTGCACTGGTGGCTGGGCACACTCTGCAAAGTCCTGTGGCAGAGGACATCAGGCGTAAGGTAAGTCCCGGGGGAGTTGGGTGATGGGGCTCGGGAGGTCAATCAGAAGAGAGCAACCAGGGAAGAAAGAACACAAAGTACATAAAAAAAGGCAAGGGTTGTATGGTGGCAGAGCCCTCTTCTCAAACAAACTGGCAAAACCAAAGTCAATATCAAATGCATGACAAAAGTAGACTAGCGCAGCTACAGTACAGCACAACCAGCACGCAACGCCGTATTCACTATAGCTTTATGCTAGGGTAGTTGCGATGGTTCAATGTTCTGCACTATCACTGACATAAAAATGTTGGGTATTATTATTAGCCAACAAGATATGAGTGTTAAAAACTGGCAATCCTGTTTTAAAATAGCAGAATTTAAAGTGAATAACTGGAAAAATAAAATAATTTCCAAACTGAAATAGATATTGATAGAATCTCTTTTGTTTCCAATTGTTTTTTATGTTAGTTATAGCTTTCTAATCCTTGTAATCTTTGTAATCCTAGAACAAATAAATAAAAAAAAAAAAATTCTACCCCCACCATGTATAGAGAACAGGTTGCACAGTATTTTGTTTTCAAGCAGTGTGGGGCAGTAGGCTCAACCCTGTGAAGAGAGACATTACTTATAAACTGAAAAAGCAAGGGAGTTTAAGGAAGCATATCCCACCTGTGTTTTATTTTAGTTTCTTTTTTATAGCTAACTTTACCATGGGCCTGTGGAATGTGGATAAGGTATGGGTGGATGCAGTTTGGGATTGGAGCTCAGTGTATCTCCCAGAGTGGCAATCTTCCCATTTACAGAATATTAGGAATTCTATTTTTGACCCTGACTACATTATAGCTGCATTCCAGAAGGTCGAAACTGGAAATTCTCATATGGGTTGATGGTAACAGCTTCAAAGAAATCGCTTTACCGGATCACCATGGCTGAACATTTTCATTGTGATTTACTGTCTCCTCACTGTAGTGATAGAGACACTAACTTGGTTCTCTGACACCTACATCATACTAGTATGCCTCATTTTTTATGGGATGTTTTGTGGCTGAGATGTTACAGCAAATGGGGTATTAGAAACTCCCACAAAGATGAACAGCTCTCTGAGAGGCATTGTCTCCGTCCAGGGTGTTAAACCAGTTTGGAAACACAGGTTCACCTTTTCTTTCAGTGTCCTTCAATTTTGGGACTTTGTTGTAGTCCAGTGGGGTGATCTCTTGTTTTGGTCCCTCACTTAGCAGGAGCTGGTGCTGGGCAACTTCCGTGCTAGATGGCACCCTTATTTATTTATTTATTTAGCTTTTGTTGACTGGGTAAGTGCACTAAACAATTATGACCTTTACAGTTTACAGGTGCTATTTGCACTATTTAAATACTATATTTGGCAAGCAAGGTGTTCCTGGGTTCTCCAGCAGAAGATGGTTTCCCATCAAGAATTGCTTAAGAATCTCAAGTTTGAATTTTTCAAAGTATATGATCGTAACAAGCGATTCTATCAAGAATGCACCTTTTATGGTGCACATGTTTAAAGTGTTTGTACTACTTTGTCTGTATTAAGACTTGGTTTCCTTTTTTTTTACCTTTGTTTATGTTATTTACTACTATGGTGGAATAGTTACTTTCAGTTGCTTTCTTTGTTTTTTTTGACTGTGTAATGCCTCACCTTTAATTGTTTGTCATGTGTTTATTTTTTTCTGTAATAAAAATTCCCCAACTCTGGTCTAACATGCCTTGGATTATTATTTTACTTCCACCTGGACACCACCATGGAGCTGCAGATGGGACCTTGGTTTAATGTCTAATTTGAAAGATGGCGTACCCTGGCATTACAACATCCCCCAAATACTGCACTCAGGTGCCAGTGTTTATGGTATGAGTCACATCACGGTGTGGGACTAGAACACATACATTTCTGGTCCAGAGACAGACTTGTTACCAACTAAGCCATGCTGACTAAAGATAAGAAAAGCAGAAAACGAAAAAAAGTGACAGATTCAGAAAGAAAACAGGCTATACAGTAAATAGACATGGGCTGGGAATACTGCAGTGCATTCCTTCACCTTTATAGCAACAGCCATTTCATGCAGTATTGAGGCTGCATGTAATGTCATGGCCCAAGAATCAGAAACTGGTGTAAGGTATAACCTGCAAAAAATGTTTCTTTAGCAATCCTGCACAGTGGTTATGGTTTTGTTAAAGTTAATTAGTACATGTTGATTTTTATTTATGAATGCCTAAATGGAAGCCATATTAGCTTATTTTGAAAGCCAAAAATATAACAAACTTGGGAAAATACAGCATATCTGTATACAACAAACATATTTTGCTTATACCAAACTGGTATTATATTACCAACAAAAATCATCATTTATGTCCCCCCCTTTGCATTGTTGGGGAACTGGTGATTTTCCCATCTTATTTTTGTGGATGATTTGTGTTTTTTTTTTTTTTTACTGCATGTGGTAAATTTTGCAAAGCAAAACACATTCTTAAATATCTCCTTTAAAATTACCTGAAATATAATGCCTCTGAATTATCTAAGGTTGAGTATCACAAGCATCAGACTGCTGAGCATACATAAAATATAATCGGCAGTTTGTTGCTCATCATGTACTCCCTGGAGAAGCAAAGAGTGAGAGAGGACATGACTAAGACCTATAAGTACCTCACAGAGATGAACATGTTGCCAGAGGGGAGTCTCTTTCACAGGAGGAGAAGTACCAGAACAGAGATGCATGCTATGAAGTTTGAGAGGGGAAGTTTAAGAGCAACGTGAAGAAATACTTCTTCACAGAAAGGGCGGTGCATGCATGGAACAGCCTGCCAGAAAAAGTGATGGGGGAAAAGAAATGGAGAGCTTCAAGCATGCATGGGATAGGAACATGGTATAATACCTAGAGGAAAGGGAGGAGGGAGGAAGGATGGAAACCTGTGACCAAATAGGGTCCAGGGTATAATAATAGGCAAAAACATAGGGCAGACTAGATGGGCTTACTGGTTCTTTTCTGTCAAGACATTATGGGCTATATTTTCAAAGGCCTTAGATAGACGCAAGGTGCTTGCGTCGAACAGGACTGAAGCAAGGGCACCTTGCACCAAGGGCTACGCCAAGTGTGATTTTGAAAGGCAGCCTGCGTCACCCAGCAGGCTGCCTGCACCAATGTGTGCTAGCACCAGCCTTGCATCAAGAAAGTGGCTGTGGCATGGCACTGGGGGTTTTCAGCAGACCCAGACTGCCACAGCCCTCAGATCCAGAATTTGAAAGACCCCTAGGAACCAAGTGCCAAATGCCCTTAGACCAGCAAGAGGCAGGTCTAAGGGGACTTCGATGGCTCCTGCGGGGTCATCCTGTACGTGCCACTGTGTGGTTCACCCCATCCATCACCGGTGGCCAATCCCTGGTGGTACGGTGGTCCCCCCCTCACCCCGTCACAGTCCCCGACACCCACATCTGTGCACCCTGCCAATCCCCCCATAGTATCCATCTCAGAACTCCAACCCCCTCCCCTACCCAGTTCCAACAACTGGCACAGCCCTCCACATGCCACCATGGCTGACCACTGAATGAGCCATTAGTGCTTGTACTGTATACAGTATGCACATGGAATGCCCATTCAGCAGCTGGCTGGGGTGGCGCGTGGAGGACTGTGCCGGTTGACTGATCAGGGTATGGGAGTGGGGTGGGAGTGCTGTGGTGGGTAGAATGGGGGGCACTAGCCCACCAGGGTACCAGGGAATGTTGCAACACTGGTGCCATTGGTGTGGTGTTGCTGGGGGGGGCAGCGCCCAGTTGCCAGCCAAGTCCATGGGTGCTGCAGACTCCCCACAGCCATTGCGACATTCCGGGTGGGTGCACCACACATCAAGTGCAGCACCCCCTTTGTTGCAAGCCACTGGACTCAAGTGCCAGGACCCTGTATAATAGAAATTTGGGCACAGGGTCCCAGGCGCATGGCATTGAGCGCAAGCTGCCATTGTCGCAGCTTGCACCTGGGCTTTGCAAATCTAGCCCCATATGTTTCTAAAATATGTTACATTGAATTTTTGCAAACTAGGAGTCACTTTTGACTCAAGAATTGTCACCGACAATGCCGGTGTTGACTGCAGCCCAGAGTGGCCTCTGCCATCTTAAAATTGTCCCTGTGTTGCGGTCCTACCTTGATCATGATAATTACTCACACAAGTGCCTGTGTTCATCATCGCATGCTTTGACTACTAGAATGCACTCTTCTGGGGCCTATTCACTGGTCTGTGCCATCATCTTCAACTAGTGCAGAATGTTGCTGTTAGGATCATTACCTAAACTAGGAGATTTGAGCATATTACCACCACACTGTGCTCTTTGTACTGCTTGCCTCAATGTCAGCTCAGTTTTAAAATCTTGTTATTGTCCTATGAGGCCCTCTGTGCACTGAGACTCCATTACCTTTGGAAGTTTCTTGCAATCCACGCCAATGTCTCTGTTTTAAGATGTACAGGTTTTAGTTTTTTTTGGGCTGTTCCTAAATTCTGTCTAAAATCTGAAGATGCAGAGATTTTCTGCCTCCCCCTGCACACACACACACACACATTATGGAACAGCTTTTCTTCAGACCTTCAGACTGCCCCCTTAGTCCTTCATTTTTAAAAGTAAATGAAAAACATGTTTTTATACAGGCCTTTTCGGGTACCTGATTAATGTTCTGAATTCCCATACCTTTTTATTATAATTATTGATGTATTGTCTTTATGGATAATGTCATTACTAATTATTTTTTTTATATTTTATTGTCCATTTATGTAAATTTTTTGTTGTGTTTTTGGTGCTGTACTGAGCCTTGGCTTCAGAAAGATTGATTTAAATACAAATTAATGATATCTATGTGTCTGTCTGTCTATCTGTCTGTCTGTCTGTCTATCTATCTATCTATCTATCTATCTACATTGCAAAGCAAATAACATTTTGTATTTTCTTATTACCTACAGACTGCTCATTGACTTTTAATCTCCAGTGCAACTAAATAAATACAGCTTGCTCTTAAAAAACATTTATTATACTGCAATTGATCTTGCATTTTTTAAAATGACTTTTGACCTAGAGTGACAGCTCTATAATAAACACTTGCTGGCATTACTGTATGAAAAGTAATGAAAATCATGTATGGTAAACTAGATAATTGCATGTTGGTGTGTTCTTCAGAAATATTTTTAGGATATATGCTTTACAAACATGTATCCATTAAATGGAAAAACCTACCTGGAGTTGGCACCTTTGTTGGTGCAGGTTTCAGTTCAGCACCTTATAAGGAAACATGATCACATAACTATTAGTAATTGCAACAACAATACTTAGACTCAGAGTTTAGTGCCATTATGTTAAACATGCGTACAGTAATTAATTATGCTGTAATTGTGCATTTTTAAAACATTCATTGATCTAAGCTGTTGTATTTCTGTTAGACTAAGTTAAAAGCACTTACATTAGAACAATAAAACAGAATTATTTTATTTTACTTCAAAATTATGTCCAGGAAAGAACAAACTGTTCTGTGAAAAGCTTGTTTCTAGGTGTGTTGTGGGTAAAATATACAATAAATGTCATTCAAGAGGCAAAACATAAAAGCAATCTAAATTATTATCAAATGAGACACTGAACAGCAAAGTAAGTACTGTATCATTTTCACATGTGTGTGTGTGTGTCCACCACTAAAGAATAGTTACAATAAAAGCAAATACACAGTTGAGAAACAAATTAAAGGAGATCTACAGTATGAGCAAAATTAATGGAGTCATCACTGCATATATTGTGGTTTCAGTACCCTGATCCCCATAGTAGTCACAGGCCCGGATATTCAAACTTCGCCAGGCTGTGGCACAAGCCTGGGCGCAGCGCAACTTGGCTGCACAGAGGCGTTGACTGGGCAATATTCAACGGAGCTGCACCATGGCACAGCATCATTGAATATCGCACCCTGGCCACCCAAAGTATGCATAGCGCAGTGGCACTGCACCAGTGCAAGTGGCCAGAGTGGAGCAGGGGGATGAGCTAGTGCAAGTTCCATTGCGCTATGCACAGCAACTGCGATATTGAAAGTGTACATGCAAATGGGGCCATAATGTATGCAAGGCACAAATGGGGCCATTTACATGTCATTATGACCCCATTTGCATGCAGGTGCGCTGATCCCCGACGACTTGCACCTGGTGCCCTGCCAGGCAGCAGCCATCAGGGACCGATGCCCCCTGCAGTGTAGCAATGTGCCTCACAGCCCAGTCGTGGGCTTAAGTAAAATAAAAAAAAAATTCAATATCCCTGGTGGTCCAGTGGACCGCTGTCAGCCTGATCGCGGGCTTAAGTAAAATAAAGAACAATTCAATATCCCAGGTGGTCCAGTGGACCACTGTCAGCCTGATCGCGGGCTTAAGTAAAATAAAATACAATCAATATCCCTGGTGGTCCAGTGGACCACCCTCCCCTCCACCCACTGGGCCCCACCACCCGCTTCCCCGAGTCAGTGGCGGGCGGCCACCACCGCCTGCCTTCCCTGCCACCGACTCACACCGTCAGTAGGGCTGTCGTCCATTGGTCACAATGTGAGCCAATGGGCGTGCAGCCATCCATACACATTCTAGATATGTGAATGGTCACATTTCTGGAATGTAGTACAACAAGCACGCCCATTGGTTCAATCAATGGACCAATGGGCGTACAGCCTCCGATGGTGTCAGATGTGGGTGGCGGGGCAGCAGGCGGGGGTGCTGCCACCACCACCCGACCTGGGAGAGTGGGGCAGTGGGGCTCAGTGAGCGGGTGGGAAGGGGGGTCCACTGGACCACCAGGGATATTGAATTGTAGTTTATTTTACTTAAGCCCGCGATCAGGCTGGCAGCGGTCCACTGGACCACCAGGGATATTGGATTGTTCTTTATTTTACTTAAGCCCGCGATCAGGCTGACAGCGTTCCACTGGACCATCAGGAATACTGGATTGTTCTTTATTTTACTTAAGCCCGCAATGAGGCTGACAGCGGTCCACTGGGCCACCAGGGATATTGGATTGTTATTGACTTTACTTAAGCCCGCAATTGGGCTGACAGCGGTCCACTGGACCACCAGGGAGTTTGGAGGGTCATTTTTGTAGGTATGCCCACAATCGGGCATGGGGGTGCGCCGCCAGGTGCAGCCGGAGATTGGGTAGCCACACACAGGTGGCAGCTGCCATGTTATGCCCTGCAGCACAGCAGCTCCCCTGTGGTGGCCAGCCATTGTTCCTTTTTTTTTTGATCAACTTTGTGCGGCGCAAGTAGGGGTTCTGCATGCATGGACTCAGCACATCCCGGGCTGAATATCGAGATGTGCAGAGTATGCATGAGCATGCCCCCCCCTTCCTGCACTGCATACATTACTGATGCACTCCAGCACAACCCACAACCCTTTTGAATATCTGAGCCACAATATACATTTACTGGTTTAAATACCTTATTGCTTGTAAAGTTTGATAATCCTGTGGTGCAGCTGGCATTTTGTAACAAAAATTACAGACCATGGGAGATTGTGCTGCAAACACCGTAATATGTTGATGTGCCCTTGCCCCTTCTGATATTGTGCTCATATGTATAGATATTTAAAAATCCCTCTATTTCCCATGCTCAGCTTTATTTTACAGAATTTTCCTAAATTTATTTATTCATTTATTTAAAATTTTGGTAACTGGTATAGGCACACTGAACCAAGGCTCATTTCCAGGTACGACCTGGGGGGTTGGGTTACAATAGAACAAGGCAAGAGTATATAGATATAAGGCAAGAACAATACAATATACAACATCTCAGAAAAACTTACATGTTGACTGACTAGACAAATCAAGATGCAATAAAACAAGCAGTTAGGAGGCAGTATAGTGCAGTGGTTTAAGGCTCTGAGCTGCAAACCTGAAGACCTGGGTTTGAATCCCACAGACCCCACTTGCATACTGTGTGACCCTGAGCAAGTCACTTGACTTCCTTGTGCTCCCAGGTTGCACCTGTAAACAAGCTTCAGCTTAATGTGTCTCTCCTGGTTAAAAAAAATAAATAAAAAATATGCAGCGATGAAACAAAACAAATGGTAGCTTAAGTGATTAAAAATAATGCCTGCCAAGCAGGTTAAATGCAAAATATTTTGAAGGATCGACTAGTGGCTGAAAAGGAGTGGGCTAAGGAGTAGGTATGAGAAGGGGGTGAGGGGTGGCTAGAAGTAAGGTAGAGGAAGTAGGGAGGCAAGAGCAAGGGGGGAGTGGAAGGAGGTGGATGTGTTTCTTAAAGGAGAGAAAAGAGAGAGTTGCAGAGTTGAAGGGGCATGTTTCCAGAGTCAGGGGGAACCTGTAAGAGAAGGCAGACTAAATGGCTGTAGTATGGTGATAGGGAGGGAGAAAGAGTATGGGTCCCTGGTGCATAAAGTGTAGGAGGAAGGGGCAGCTAATGACAGCATATAGGAGAGATGGGGAGGGAGCAGGCCAAACTAGAATTTGGCAATGAAAGTTTTGGAATGATAGAATACCTGAGCCGGGATAGGGTTGGGATGGAAATAGAGGAGTAGAGACTGCAATGGTGAGTATGGGGGGGAACGTTGGTAGCAAATCAACAGAATGAGTTCAGGAGAGTGTCTAGTTTGGTGAGGGTGGAACCGGAGCTGTTCCATAGTCAGCATTGACGTAGTTGAAAATTGGAAGCATCCAAACTATGCCAGACTTACAATGGTATTTAGGCAAATTCTGTTAAATAGCACTGGGCATGGGAGATATGGAGATTATTATATCTCCGCACATATAGCATGGGCACAGTACAAGAAGGGGCAAAGCCGTATCAGCATATCGCAATGTTTGCAGTGCAATCTCTGGTTGTCCATATCCTCTGTTACAAAATGCAAGCTGCACCACAGGGATTATCAAACTTTACAAGCAATAAGGTATTTAAACCAGTAAATGTATGTTGCAACTACAGGGGGGGATCGGGGTACTGGCACCACCATCTATGCAGCAATGGCTCCATTAATTTTGCACATAGTTCTCCTTTAATAAGCCAGTTTTGGCTGCCAACAATTGTGAGAAGAAAGCAGCCACAGGCAAGTATGGTCAGTTCCTGACTTGTCTATTGACAGACAGCCATAGAGGGATGAACTTCAGAAGAAAGGGATTCTCCAAGAGAACACAGTCTAGATGTAAATACAGCTTGTCCAACTGACAGATGACAGCTGCAGTAAGTAATGAGGTGGTGTTTGAGTGGTAAAAAAGGGAACACGCAGACGGAGGAAACTGTAAGAAGGTAGGAGAGCTTCTCAAGGATAGTGTCAGTCCTGAAATTGGAGATCAGCTGAATACCATTGTTGGCCCACCATCCCTACAGAGGTAACCATCCCAGACTTCAGTACATCTTTCAGTGGGGTGTATGTAGTTTAGAGAGAAGTGGTAGAAGGCATTTTAAAGGGTGTTCAGTCTTTTTAGAGCAACCTTCTGTGCTGCTCCATATACAATGTCCCCATCTGGCAACAATGATGAGACAAGGTTTACTACAGTGGAGTGTAGCAGGGGGCATGGCTTGGCAGCCAGGAAGGTGACAGCCTAATTCTGGAGCTCAGAACTACCCTAAGCACAATCCTGCATGATCTTCTGTATAGACGGCACTAAATGAGACCTACATAATAACTGCTGCTGCCAGCCACTGATCTCCTGTTCCAACAGATCTGAGTTTGTCTTGTCCCACTCCCAGAACTTTGCAATGGCTCCACTTATTGTGTGAATGCCCAGCAACTCCAGTCCTCACACAGAAAGAACCATGGTGACTCCAACACTGGTGGGCCCCAACCCAAACCTGCTGGAGATTAAACATATGTTTGAACTAATAATGGCACAAATGTACAAGCTAGAAATCATTGCCCAAAGAACCACTGTAGACATATTGGATCTCTCCCAGAGAGTCAGAGTATCTGAGCAGTGGATTTCTGACACAAAGAACAAGACAGACAGGCTAATGCAACACAGTGATGAGCAGGACCAGACACTTTGACTACTGTGGGACTGAGTAGAAGAATTAAAAAAAAAAACACAGCAGGAGAAGCAATCTCCACTTCATGAGTTTCCTGGAGGTGTGTAATGGGACAAGAACCATGCAATTTCTATGGACAGTCCTCCAGGAGCTACTTGGGCAAAGATGGCCAGCCATACTGGAGGTCATTTGATCTCACTGATGCCTAGCACCAAGACCTCCTCCAGGGGCCAGAGTTGACTGATCATCGCTTGTTTTCTCAGATTCCCTGCAAAAGAAGAATACAAGTGGCCAGGGAATGAGAAAGTAAAATATGGCAGGAACATACAATTCACATTTTCTCAGACATTTTGCCAGCCTTATCAGAGCATGGAAGGGCCTTCATGACTGCATGCAAAACCTGTGCTGACCTAGGCCTACAATATACATTAAGATACCCTGCTTCCTTATGTATTACTTCCAACAGGATTCCCAGATTCTTGAACAATCTAAAGGAGGTAGAGTTGCTTCTGGTGAAACAGGCCCCACAACTGAACTGGGGCAAATTCCATCCCAACATAAGACAGCCAGAGAGAGGAGGCAGGCCCCAACACATGACACCACCACACTGCCCAACCATCCTAAAAAAAAATCTAACCTCGGCCACAGTCTATGTATCCTGCCACTGCCCAGAGAAGTAGACCCCTGGCTCTCTGTTGCCAGTCACAGAAGGCAGAACAAGCACAAAAACAAATCAGGGAATGGCAGGAAGGGAGAGCAAAGCCAAAGAATACAGTCCCACAGCAGGAGCCACAATAATGACTCCAAAACCTCCCCTGGATCTCTCCCAAAGACATCAGAGATCACCTTTGTCTCCCCACAACAACAAGTTACTGATGGCACCCCAACAAATCCCGATAGGGAGGCCTCTGCAGCTCCACTGGTCCCTCTTGAAATGGCATCTCCAAAATCTTGGGAGGAAGCTGCAGCTGAAACAAAACAGCCATCCAGCAGAATGAAAAGAATGGAGGCGGCCCAAGGATGTCATGCCCTCTGCACAGTCACAAATTGAACAGTGGCACAGAACCTATATCCCAGACAGTCTAACTGATTGACCTGAGCAACTTGGCATCACACCACGAGGGATCTCTAGTTTATACCCCAGGACTTTCTGACCCAGCATCTATGGTGTCAACGAGGGTCAGTGTAGTGATCCACCCAATTAGGGCTACTGAACAATTAAGCCCTCTCTTCTCTTAAAGCAGTGAGGATGAGATGCAGCAGTATGGGGGGATTTGGGGTTGGTTCAAACAGCCATCACCCTTTTTAAATGTATAAGATACTCCCCAGTGTGAAAAACTAGCCCTAGCATGCTTAACCAAGTCATGCTTGAGCCACCTCCTCAATCTTTGACCCCTCTACAATGCTCTATCCAGCTAACCAACTGTTGCATCTTAGAGGAGGAAGAGCATGCCATGGGCCTTAACTTGAGGAACAGGTAAGAGGGCTAAGATACACTAGCAGGAACCTGTCAAGGAGGGCTGGCCTACTAGCAGCTCAACAAGCATGGCGGCATGGAGCTGAGCTCTGTTCCTGGTTGTGGCAACTTTTGCTTCCTGACATTCCACCCAATAACTATTTTTTTAACTCCATGGACCACTCCCTCTTGGAGTTGGTTATTTTAGTTTCGGGGGTGTGGGGGGCAAAGCCCCACACATTAAATGCAAGTCCCTTGCAGCATCCTGTATTTTGGTCTGGGGCACCTATCAGGATTCTGAAATTCAGTCTCCTGAACTCAGCCTTGTAGAGTTCAGGTTACTGAGTTTCAGGATTCCATAGGTAATCCATCAGGAACATCTTGGTTGGAACCCGACCATTGATAGGTAAAACCATTCTGCTAAACTCAACAGAGAGGATGGGAAGGGGAGAGGCGGAGACATGGGATTTTTCTTTTGTTAGTATGATTTTCACTGTTAATTGATGCTAAATCCAAAGTCCAGATCTACTGTGTGCTCTACTATTGCTGGTGCTGGGATGAGGGGATTGGCACACGGAAGTGGAAGGTAAAATCCATGTGAAGAACAACCATATTCTTGAGACATATCAAATATATTACCATGGAAATTAAATCCATTATCTGGAATGTGCAGGGGCTAAACTTCCTGATTAAAAGAAGAAAGGCTCTTTTCCATCTGAAAAAAACCTAAAACCACAGGTGGCCTTTCTCAAAGGAACTAGACTGGCTGCTGCAGATGCAGCCATATTGATAAGGTATTGGGTGGGGATGAAGCCCACAATGTGGTTGCAATCAAAACAAACTCTGGCCAGAGCCAATAGGGCTGCAGGTGAGGAACTTGGGCCAGATTGGTTCCATTGTAGGATAGTGGTCCCTTGTGAAGTATCACAACAAGCATGTTGCCAAATCCAAGCAATAGGAAAGAGAATAAAGCCAGAGATGAAGTAGGGTCTGTGGTTTCTGCAGCAGGTAGAGAAAATGGGCAGACTGGGTGGGCCTAGCGGGCCTTATCTTCCATAAATTTGTTGGTTTAAAGTGTGGCTTTTGTGATATTCAAAATGCAAGGATCCTGAATAAAAAAGTGAGATGCAATCATTTGGTTGTCTCCTTGTGTGACTATAATTGAAAGCAAACATTGCATAAAAACCTGATTAAACAGTATTATCCAATAGCCTCCTTTGTAAAGCAAAGCAAAATAATAAAGAATTTATTCTTAGAATACTCCTTTACTCACAACATTGGGGCTATTTTTTAAGGGTCATAAGGGAGCCTCTTTTGTGCAATCCTCAGGATAGATGGATGGATTGTTTATAGCCTAAACTCCCTTCAACAAGAGAAGTTTGAGGGGGGAATGCAGCAGTTGGTGGTCATCATCTTAAAATATTTTCTATGGCAAGCACAGTGCCAAGTATCTCTTATACTAACCAGGAGGTGGCTCCTGAAATCATGGTTGGACAATTTTAAGTCTTAATTAGGTTGCTATATTAGGTGGAATTGCTAATAATGGAGACTGAAGCTCTCCATAACTAATGGGAAAAATCTTTCAATACCCCTGTAATGATGTCACTAGAAATAATGTGTAGCAGAAATTGTGTAAAAGAAGTGCACATAATAAGGGGTGGATTCTAGGGGTAGGGAATAATGACATGATATATTTATGAATATTGTATTATAACTAGGCTTGGCAGTTTTCAATTTTTATTTTTAACAAATTTCGATGGCTAAAATTTATGTTTATTTTAAGGTTTTTATTTCAATAAAAATCAATCTTTAATGTAAAAAACATACGGAGACACACAGAGTTATACAAAGACAATACAACATGCTCCCCCCAAAAGTGCAATCTATGCTTGATTCAACTGTGCATTTTTTTTTTATATCTGAGTCGCTAAAGGCATCAAAACTTCCTGTTATGTCCTTGTTGTGGTACAAAATGTTTAGCATCCCTAGTCTCTCCTCTGAAAGGCGCATTCGGAGTTTATCTTGCACTTTTCTGTACAGACTAAACAAATGCTCTATGGCAGTAGACGTAACTGGCATAGCCAGTGCCCTCAACGCAACATTGGAAAGTACAGGAAGGTTTAGCATCTCACTCTCCCAGTACTTCATCGGAGAGATTGTGCGTTCTGAGGGAACCTCAAGTTTCATATATAAATAAAAGTCCCGCTCAAAGTTTTATTTTGGCAATGAAAGGTGTTGTTTATGGAAACATATTTAGAGACATCAGCAGAGAGCTGTTTCTTAACAAAGGGATCAAACATCTGGCAATTGTCAAACAATGATCCAGCACCATAAAGTCCTTCAGGAACATTTCATGCTAGTGTTGTGCTTAGCTTTTAATGAAAATTTCTTGAGAAAGAATGCATTGCTGCAGACAGGGACTGTCTTTTAGATCCCGTTGACTTTAAATCAACATCTTTTAGTGAACTTTTGACATCGCTTCCCTATTCCGAATAGGTAAAATCACAAGCTAAAGTAAAGTAATGAGAGGCAGGGCAGTTTACGATGTAAATCACAAGGCAATTAAAACATTATAGAGATTAGTGATACTGCTACTGATCACCAGGCAATTAAAACATTATAGAGATTAGTGATACTACTACTGAACTTTCCTCTGAATGTGGCAAGTGATGCGAGAAGTAAAATCATTTCAGTTTAAATCGTCGAGAAAAGATATCCATCAAAATTGACAAAGTTGCACGTCTCGATGTAAATCGATGGTATCCGATATAAATCACAAACTGCCAAGCCTAATTATAATTTGTTAACTGATTTTAAAATAAAAAGTTCTTTGACTTTGCATTAAGTTCCATGGGATCTTTAACTTCCACCTGAACAACCAGAAAAGATGGACAGAAGGGACCTTGGTTTAACATCTCACATAAAGGCTTGCACCTCAACATCAATGTAGTACATCCTATACTCAGGTGCTACACTACAGTATCAATACTGGGTAGTAGCCCAATTTCCTGGTGTGGGGCACCAATCTATGTTCTTCTGGCCCCAGAGGCAAGCATGCAACCTATCGAGTTAATAATACTAAATATCTAACATGTTCACAGAAACAAAGAATTGCATATTGATGAGGATTGGATGGCCCCTCAAAGCCCACCCCTTTCATTAATCCAAAGTCAGTGTTCATTATCTCTGCATAGGTGAGAGTAATGACTATTAACCATTCACTCCAGAGCAAGAAACAAATTCAAGTTGCCAAAGAGCAATTTCATTGTTCCTCCATTAAGGGTCTTGAACACAGCCATGAAAGAAAATGGAAGAGTGGAGGCACTGAGGTTTGGCATTAGGTTTCAGAGCTATGATTTAAATCTGCCTCAAATCAGTAAGTATCTAAAATGTGTATTTTCTTGATTTTTATTATGAATGTAATGTCTATGAAATAGATCAGATTGACAGCACCAAAGCATCGAATGGTCATTGAGTATGAATGATCCCCTCAACCACTAGAGGTGGTATCTTCCAGAAAAGATTAAATGCTGGCACTAGACTCTGGGTTGCTGGAGGTATCTATATGACAGCTGGTGGTGGCTACAGGCTGGTGGGCTACAGGCTGGTGGGTGGTGGCTACTTACTCTGAGCTTCTTGTACATGGATCTTTGATCCTCCTTTACCCTGCCAGCCCCCGAGCAACCTGAGTCCATTCCTGACCCCAGGTAATCAATGTGGCAGGAGGAAGGTGCCCATTGCCTCAGTCGTCCATGCCACTGGGCTAGCATGCTAGGTGCACCTTGAAGAGTGTCGACCTTAGACTCAGTTGAGGGATGGACCACAAGTAATCCATGATGCTAGCAACAGGGCAAAGGAGGGGATTGAGCTCCCTGCCCTGGCACCAAATGGAAAAAGCACTCCCATTTGAAGGCATAGCACTGACAAGTTGACTTCTTCTGAGACCTTGTCAGAGAGACCCAAAGACCGGAACTCTATCCACTCAGGAACCAGTACAAATGGAAAAAATGGCAGACTGCAGGTAACTGCAAAATATGCAAATCATGTGATATACTCCTATCATCACTGTCGTGTTCCTTTGTTGTCAATAACAAGAAAAACTAGTGATATTTGGCGTGTATGTTCCCTTTAATTAATTAGTTCTGTTTTAATGTGGCTCTGTAATCTGCAAGCTGTAGGAAATCGTAGCACCAGCTCAGCCAACCTTGGTATAAAGGAAATGTAGTTTAAATGGTAGAAGCCCTGTACCAATCAAGGCAACCTGGAGGTGGATCTAGAATTAAAGAGGTGTGCACTAATGGTGGGTCAGGCGCTTCTCATAGCAGTGTGTGTGTGGGGGGGGGTGAAAGTTACCCTGCAGTTTGTATATGAAAACAAGGCTAACCAATGATGGTTAGTAAAATAAAATGTATAACAATTGCAGGCAAGGGTGTTACCAGGTAAATGTTCTGTAGCAGGTACTTCGGGGCTTCTGCCTAGGGAAAGTGCACTACCCTATATGAGATGAGTTGCTTATCTATTCCTCCTCTCTTGCTTGCACTGTACTGTATGATAGTTGGTGTGTATGTTCCCTGCAACTGACTTAGACGTTTTAATGTGGCTCTGTAATTTGCAAGCTGTAGCAAATTGTAGCAATCACCATTAGAACAAAAGGGGTTATTAACACTTTTTACATCTTCTGTTACAACAAATCCCAGAATCTCCTGCAGCTGGCCTTACAATAATATGCAGCAGTAAGAGATTCAGTAGCCTGCATTGTATGTTAGAATTTATATAAATTCTGATATTTTTTTTGCTGGTGCTGTCATCCTCCCTGGGCCATGTACAGTCACACAGAGCTGATCCAACTGGAGATTAAATAAAAGCTCTATCATGCACTATGGGTTATTGACTCTACCACTGCTGCCTACTGTTCTGATGTACTGTAGCTGATGATGCAACCCCCCCCCCCACACACACACACATATCAAAAAAACATTCACAGCACTTGTTTTATGATCAATATACTTGTTGGAGTTACTTCAAAGAAACAGGACTTAATTCTGTGTTTTATTTTCTATTTTCTCCACTTTCTACTTGAAATGAATGGGAAAAAAGTCACAATTCAAGGAAAGCAGTCAGGCACAATGGGCGGAGCAGTGGGTGGAAACTTAGGAAATAATGTGGAGCCTTTTTACTCATCCTAAAAGGCAATCAGGCACAGTAGGCTGAACAGTGGATGGAAACTTAGGAAGGAATGTGAAGACCCTTTACTCATCCCAAAAGGTCTGCAAGGCTACACCCACTGCAGCCTAAAAATGGAGGGTATTGATTTTATTACATAAAGCCATGGGATGGCAAATAGCACTAAGCTAGAAAAAGAAGGGAGATGGGTTCTTGCCTCTGTGGGCACCTCAGATGGACCCCTCCTTCTGGCAAATGTCTATGGCTGAACAAGGATGATCTGGCATTCTTCCACATAATAAGCCAAGAACTCTCAGATCTCAATTCTTCTAAGGAGCTGATTGTGTTGGGAGGGGCCCTGAATGTGACTTTACAGGCTGAACTAGATAGGAGTGGAGGAAGGGCAGAACCTCATACTAAGGCAGTTGAAGCACTGCAGCACATGATGAAAAGGCACAGTTAAAGAATGCATAGAGAACATGGGATTATACCTGCTTTTTCTGCCCCACATGGGACCTCAAGCAGGATTGATTACTGACTACTCTCATGCCCCCTAATTCCCAAGGTATGGAAGTAGAGCTCCACCCCATTATTATCTCTCAACACCCCACTGGCATGTCAATTTCAGAATGGGCCCCCACAGCAATGTCTCAGTCATGGAGACTCAACCCCCTGTTGCTGGAGGATACAGAATTTGTGCTCTTGCATAAGAAGGAAGTCAGCCTTTTCTGGAGTAATAATGACACATGTGAAGTGTCAGACGCCCCCCTGTAGGAAGCCTTTAAGACTACCATGAGGGTGAGCATAATGACATATGCAGTGCACAGGCACAGAACCAGGGAGGCCAAACAGGAAGCACTAGAAACTAAATTAAAAAGGTGAAAAGACAATACAAATCAGTACTCCAATCCCTGCCCAGAGCATTAGATGCCCGGCTCATACCTGCACTAAACTGGACAAGATACTCACTAGGAAGGCTGTGCTTGCTGTCCGAAGGCTTCCACACACATTCTTGGGGGGAGGTCCAGCAAACTACTAGCTTATGGACTGAAGTGCAGACAGGTGACTAAAGCCATCCAGTGTCTATAAGATACCTTAGGCATCCTGCACAGGTCTCCTGAAGGGATCAACTCCTCTATGAGGGAGTTTTATGATACAATGTATACCTCACCAGATCCCCCATTGGCCACCTCCATCAATGTCTTCCTGGAATTCCTAATAATTCCCCAGCCCAAGAAAAGGAACTAGAGGCTCCAGTCACACCTGAAGAAATTTGCACAACAATCAAAGCCATGAATCCTCATAAGGTCCCTGGAGCAGATGGCTTCCCAATTGGTATCAAACCGTTGGGGATGACATTGCTCAATACCTTCAATGGGTCTTCCAGGCCTCGCAGCAGCAAGATGTCATGTCCCCTCCATTAGAGAGGTTGCAATTACTGTACTGATCAAGATGTGGAAGGACCCTTCTCTACCAGGAAGTTACCAACCCCTGTCCCTCATCAACACGGCTGCCAAGGTTTTGGTCAAGGTACTTGCAAATAGACTGGATCAAGTGCCTCTGTGTTTAATCCATGCATACCAAGTTGGTTTCATTAAAGGGCAACTTGACTCAGATCACCTCAGAACTCTGACCTCTCTGATCCACTCAGACCAGAATAGTCACAATCCAGCAGTGACCTTAGTGGTAGACTTTGAAATGGCTTTTGACTCAGTTGAATTGTCCTATTTATAAGCCACCCTACAAAATGTGGTCATTTGGCTGACCCTTAGGAAATGCGTCAATTTACTATACCTTCCCCCCATGTCAACGGTCCTCAAAAATGGCTTAAAATACATGTCTTATCCCCTTCAAAAAGGGACAAGACAAGGGAGTCCCCTGTCCACCTTCCTGTTTATGAAGGCAACTGAACTGCTGGTCATCACTATCAGGGACATCATATCCATAAAAAAACAATCCACTATGGAAGATCCACTGATCACAGTATCAGATGCAGATCAGTCAGTACAATGGGTACTCCTGCTCCTACATCAGTTCTCCACCATCTCCTGGCTAAATGTCAATCAGTCCAAAATGGACATTCTCCTCCGAATCCCAATAGCTCTCTGAACATGTTTACCTGCCCCAGAGGAAATTACATACCTAAGCATAAAATGAAATCAAAAACCACTAAAGATGATTCCACTAAATATGAACCCCTTAATAGCTGACACCAAGCTCAAAGTCAAGAAATGGAAAGCCCTCCATCTGTCCCTTGCAGACAAGATAGAGGAAATCCAATTAATTGTTGCACTTAAGTTTCTGCACATGTTATTCCACCTCCTGCTCCATGTTCCCCACAAATGGTTCCAAAAGATAGATACCATGTTAGGGCAGCTTATCTTGGAAGAGAAACCTCCTGGGTACAGCTGTACTAAACTGAGGACACATTATGGCACTTATTTTTTGCAGTTAATCTTTTTATTGAGGCATCAAAAGCACAAAAGGGTGAACAGCAACATTGGATAATGAACTCTACAAAGAAATCACAAGTGTGTTCATGGTTACAGACATTAGAAGAACTTCATAACATGAGAATCCAATCATTAAGCATGCAAATATTCAATTCATACACAGCAATACATACTAAGATTCATACTAAGAATGAACAGAAGCCAGAGAGCCATAAGGCCCATGATTGCTCCTTGGGACTAATAATAACTAAGAGTAGTTCCAGAAAGGATCAAAGTGTCCAGTCAGGATTTAAACATAGATTTGGAACTGCTAGTTATAACCTGGTAAAGCATTCCAAGGCTTGGTGATACATAAAGTATAGAAACAAGGCTGTGGCATTAAATTAAATTTTCTACATTGTAGCTGGAGCGGGTGACCTCTAAGGTTATAGTTGTCATCTTTAAACACCAGCCCTAAGTTAGTCAATAAATACAGATCCTTCATAATATCAAACATAAGGAGATCCCCTCTTAAATTCCGAGTAGTGAGGGACATTAAATTCAGGGAACTAAGCATAGTTTCATATGACATATTATGTAATCCACTCACAAGTTTAGTATAATATGTTTGCACTCTCTCCAGTTGCAAAATGTCATGTTTCCTGAAGGGGCACCATAATGGGGAAGAAAAGTCTAGATGTGGATGAACATAGGCTCTGTCTAAAGGCATTAGTACATTACTTTCTCTTGATTTTATATTTCTCTTGATAGACCAAATAATTCTGTTGGCCTTGAGTATAACTGCATTAATTTGTGAAACTGGCAGAAAATCATCTGACACCAGAACCCCCAAATCTTTCTCCATATCAGTACTGGTCAACACTCTGTTGTCAAATGTATAATCATGGGAGGGATTGTTGGTACCAAAGTGCATAATCCTGCATTTATCATGGTTCAATTTCATCCTCCAAGTATTGATCCATTTCATGATGTTATCCAGGTCATTTTGAATGGATGCAGTCTTCTCTGGGTTAGAACACAATCCACCAGTTTTGATAACATCTGCATATTTAATGGTATTTGAATAACAGTTGTTGGTTATACTGGTTATAAAAAGCTGAAAAAGGCAGGGGCCCAAAGCAAAGCCCTGTGGTACTCCGCTAGTGATTGACCCCAAACTAGAAAGCTGTCCATTAATCAGAACTTGCTGTGTCCTATTGGTCAACCAATTAGATATCCATCTCACTATAGTATGATCAATATCAACAGAAACAAGTTTATGTAGTAGTGCTCAATGGGGAAGAAGGTCAAAAGCCTTACTAAAGTCAATATAAATCACATCATATGGGAGGGAGTCTGCTGTCAAGCTGTAAACTGACATCCTCGTAGAAACACAGTAGGTTGGTCAAGCAACTATGGCCCTTCTTAAGCCCATGTTGTTCGGTATCTAAGTTAGACAAAGGAGAGGCAATCATATCTCTTATCAAACTTTCCAGGATTTTGCACATAGGGGAGATTAAGCTTATTGGTCTATAATTCTCCTAATGGCTTCTTTGTCCTTTTTTATGGATTGGAATCACATATGCAGTTTTCCAGGACTCTGGAACAAAATTTTTATTAATACAATGTTCATAAAGTATTTTTTGAGGTAAAAACAAACTGTCCGCATGCAAATACAAAAAGTGACCTGATATGTCATCTGGAGATGTGCTAATTTTCCATTTTTGGGTAATCACATTTAAATAAACTTCAGATTTCATTATGGTAATATTACAACCCTTCGAGTCTTTGATTTTGCCAGCAGTTTGATTGTTTGAAAATGACTTACAAAAATTTGTATTAAGTTAGTTAGCCGTATCCAGAGGATCATGGATAAAGGAATCATATACTTGGATAGGACCAACTTGGCAAGTGGGCTTCTTGAGAGAATTTATGTATGCAAAGAAGGATTTGCTTTTGTCCTTACTTGCATTTGCTGCTAATCTAAGCTCCCAGTACTTTTTTGCTCTTCTGATACAATTTTTACATTCTTTTTGAATATTCTGATATAGATGCCAATTTGTTGATGTTTGAGATTTCCAAGTAACCTGCATACAGTTTATTTTTTTTCTTGATGAGGTTTTTTATCGATTTATTCATCCATTTTGGCTTCTATTGATTTGTGGAGTTTTTTAACATAGTTGGAATATACATATTCCTTAAATCAGTAATATTTTTTTGTAGTGTATTGAAGTACTCCCTAATACCTTGGGTATTTAGAACTGACTGCCAATCCACACTATCTAAACTAGATTTAATAATGGAAATATCAGCTTTTTTGTACATATATATTTTGGAGCTGTTTTTCAATGGAACGGCCCTATGTTCTTAGTCAAATCTAATAGCACAGTGATTGCTGTTCCCAATAGGTGTGGAATTTTTTAGGTTATTGAGTGCCACACTTCTACTATGAAGGGCAAGATCCAGGATACTGTGGCCACAAGTTGGTTGCTCTACCCTTTGAATAAGGTTACACTGTTGGCAAGTATTTAATAGATTTCTCCCTGTACACGAAGTAGCTGTGTACCCCTTCCAGTCAATTTCACCTAGGTTAAAATCCCCTGCAAGAATAATATTCCCTAAAGTACAGGGTGATACTATTTCTGTAATTAATGTATCAAAAAGGTCAGTGGATGCACTAGGTGGGTGATAACACACTCCTAAAATGAGGTGGTGTTTTTTATTTAACAACAATTGAATCCATAGTGACTCAGATGGACTACCGGGGACTTGACCTTATTCGAGAGCTCCACTGACTGTATTGAGTATTTAAGAAAAATGGCAGTCCCACCTCCCTTTTAATTTTGTCTGTTATGTTTAAACTGTATACCCAGGCAGTGAGACATCCCAGGTTGCTTTTTCATCTCTCCATGTTTTTGTAATCAATGCTGCATCAATATTGTCCACTGCTAGTCAGGCCTTTAGCTCATCTATTTTGTTATTGAGACTCCTGGCACTGAAATATAAATATGTCAGTTGCTTAGACTGGTTATAAATATGCGGTTTTGCCGATGGCCTCCAGGGCGGGTGCTAATCTCTCCCCCAAACCAAGCAGTTAAAATGCTAGGTAATATATTTCGATATATGTTCTCCCAATACTTGGTAACATTTATGGCTCAGGTGGAGGCTGTCTCTGCAATAAAGCTCTGGTCTACCAACAAATTCTTGCCAGTGGGTGAGACATACTTGATTTAGCTTAAGGCATCTCAGGTGAAGCCAATTATTGAATTTATGAATATCATTATTAAATGCATCAGAAGCTCTTGGGACAGGTAAGATTTCGGAAAAGGCGATCTCACTCCCCATGTCCACCAATATATTTGAGACAGCCACAATATCTTTCTTTATATCCATTAAATTAGAATGCAGAAAATCGTTTGTACCAACATGGAGAACAATAAGTGGATTTGGGCCACAATTGGCTAGGATAAAATGAACCATGCCTGATATATTAGCAATCTTGGCACCTCTAAAGCTGGAGCATGTACGATTTGCCTTATCAGGATAGCATATAGCCCTATCTAAGTATTTAATGATGGAATCCCCCAGAACAAACACCTGCCTTTGGGTATCACAAGAGATCTGGGCAGTCTGCATCTGGCTAGTTTAATTTATCATGGAGGACACACTGTCAAGCACTGGCCTTTGGGAAGATACATCTAATGGTACTAATGGGATATGTGAGGGAGGAGGGGAAGGATTTGAGAGGCCAAGGGGACTGCAAGTGGCCACAGGGATGACACTAGAGTCACCAGAGTCAGGTCAGTTGGAGGGGGTTATCATCCAGAGGGCTAATGACCCTATCAATCTCATCGTTCAAATTCAGGGAATTAAATCTGTTACTTGTTGTCAGAGAAAATTGTGTGGCCTTACGTCCTTTCTTATAAGCTCTTTTACCTTGTACCTCATGCCAGTATGCATCCACATTTCCAGTATTATCCTGTTCTCTGGGTCAGTTTCTTGAACTACCAACATGTGTTTCAAAGGTAGCACCAATACTAAAGTCACTAGTATTTTGAAAATCTGAATCAGGCATGCACACACCATTAGTGCCAGGATGGTTGGTTGTTATACAGGACGATGTTTGACTGAAAGCCTGAAACCTGGCCTGCCTTTGGTGCTGACTTGCTTCAAGTTCAGATAGCCTAGTGTTAAACATAGCAACTGCCAGTTTTAGAGACTCATTTTCTAAACATTTAGCACTAGTAAACTTGTTTATGGTCTCACTTTCCTCTCTAATACTGTAAATATGACATATTATACATTGGATGCTACCAGCAAATGACAAAGGCATGCTGGTATTTTGCATAATAGAGCTATCTGGTACAGACATCCCAACAAACCCGTAGAGACACTTAAAACCTGGATACAGATTTGTAGTAAGCAGTGATCCTTTACAAAATGGTTCAATGTTTTAATACTCACTCAAGCCGCTCACGCTGAACACATGCAAATGCACATGTCTCTGCATGTGTCTCCACGTGCGGTACTGTGCGCGCCCTGCTCGGCTCGCTCTGCTCACTGCTAGATCAGCTTTTAAGCAGTACCACCTGGACGGTCTGTGTCAGAGGTCACAAACCCAAGCAGCTGAACTCAATTAAATCAGTTTAAAAAATGTGCACCTAACACAATAATGTTGTGTACGGTGCTAAAATCACAATAAACAAGAAGCCCCCAAGGGTGTACAGAAGATATGTATAGTCTAGTTCTATCGTAGCCACTGATGAACTACAGGCTCTCTACCTAGTTCCTATGTTACTGGAACAAGGGCTCCAACATACAGTACAGTTTAAAATGCAAAGCACAGAGTTTTAAATGATAAGTGCATATAATGAGCACTTTCACTTCAGAGCAGTGTATATGGTATGCTGATAGCATTTAACATACACAGTTAATACATAATATATAAATCCATCCATTTGAAAATAAGGAGTCAAGGGGTTTCAGGAGATCCTTGGAGTTTTTGAGTAAGGAAGGGGAGTGGTCAGATTAATACTATGCAGATATGGGGCCCAGACATCTAGAAATGTTCTGCAGGTGTTTTTTTTGCAAAACAGGCTAACTGAGTTTGGGAAACCAGAGATTCCAAGTCATTTAACCAGGTTTGGAATACTGGCACAGATGTTGTTCTCCATAGTTTTAAAGTAAGCCTGGTAAATTCGACTGCAGCCTGGGTGAACCAAAGCAGTTGCAGATTTGTGAGATAGTACTGATCTGGGACTATTCCCAGTAACCAGAGGCTGGAGGAGAGGGGCAAATCCAGTGCAAGAATATGGGAGCAGAACTGTATGACCTTGTCCCCTACCCTTCCAAGGGGGTCACATTGCCACAAAATGTGTAGTAGATCCGTATCAGGGGCCGTGCACCTCCAGCATTTGTTGTGGGGAAGCAATCCCATACAGTCGAGCTGGGAGGGGGTGTGGTACCATAGGTGCAGGACCTTGTTTCTATAAAGTAGGCTTCACTGATCAATGCAGGCCTTGTGTGCTGTTTTACAGCACTTGCTCCATTACTGGGAGGAGATTTGTATTCCCAGCATTTTTCCCCCCATCTGTTTTTTTTTATACTTCTTTTATTTAAAAAAAAAAGTTTACGTTACATCAGATCTTGATGAAATTACAATTTTCTTTCATAAAAAGTAATGCATTACAGGTTATAGCTGTTATAACATACAGTTATTTCATTTCACATCAACTTAAATAATTAAAAGAAAACCTTCCAGTCAGGATATAGATATTATTACATGAGTTTCTTAATTCAGGGTAATTGATTTCTTTGTGGAACCAGTTCAGGCAACTTCAATAACATAAAGGTTCTAGGTATTGGTCTATGAGGTACAAACTTTTATAGTGTTATGGGACCGGTGCTCATCACTCTTACAACACTGAGTATGAGGCAACCGCATCCCGTTCTATTGTTTGTTTCTACACTACACTGACCCCTTTAAGAAATGTGATCCTGAGTTAACTCCCATCTAGACCAAAATAAGACATAGGTCTCTATCCTATCCCAGAGCCCAAAGGGCATCTGTTCATTATGTTGTATGTTGAGTATTAAAGCTTCCCAGTCGGAGATCAGTGGGAGGGTCTCTTGAAGCCATTTTTTGGTAATGGATTTATGAGCAGCACATAATAAAATAGACCATAGGTACAAGGCGGTTTTGTCCTTGGCTTCTAGAGGTGGGATCCCCAGCACCAAGTTAATCCCCTTGAGAGGATGCCGAAGGTTAAGTATTGTTGTCATGTGGTGGGATATTGAGATCCAGAACTGAGACAACTTTGGGCAGTCGAAAAAACATGTTTATGAGAGGCTTTAACCCCTCTACACTCCCTCCAACAGTGAGAAGACACTCCTGGGTTTCTAATAGCAACTACTAAGGGCACCAAAAACAACCTCACCTTTATTTTCCACATAAACTCTCTCCAACTTGGAGAGGCGGTGGTGGACCGCGTTCCTCTCCAGAACCCAAGCCACTCCGTACCGGTTATCGGTTGAGCTAAGTCTTTCTCCCAACTTGATTTAACTGAATCCAGTATGTATGACTGTTGTTGAATGAGTGATTTATATATTATAGAGATTGCTTTTTCCCCCCTGTGGGGAAGACCATATTTGAATAAAAGGAGTGTTATCCTCCCAAACCGGCGACCCCCTCTCTCTAATTCTAATTTGTTTAAGTACACAGTCCCTAGCTTGGTAGTAATATAGTCTATCTTTCTCTGTCCAGGAGTAACTCCTCTGGCCCTCCTCAAAATCAATCACACTGTTTCCTTTTATCAAGTGCCATGGGGCTGCCAATCCCTTTTCAGCCTGAGTTTTATACCAGGGGCTCTGAAGAGAGAAATTAAATGGGGGGGGGGGGTTAGTTGGAACCACTGGTACTTCCAAAATTATTGCTGAAAGGTTTTACTTTTCGTTCCCAATTGCCACCCCCACAGGATGGCTGCAGTGGCTTGTGGAACTAGTTGTACAGCTTTTTTAAGGTGAACTGGAGAGAGTAAACTGGCTGCTAATGGTGTAGGTGTTGATCTGGCAAGGTCTATTTGTTTCCATGCTGCTTGATATGTATTAGTACCCCATAGCAGTGCCAGATGCATCTGGACTGAGATCCAGTAATTCAAAAGGGAGGGGAGGGCCACCCCTCCCAATTTCTTAGGCAAAAATAACTTGAACATATTAACCTGGGGCTTTTTTTTTATTCCACTGAAAAGTATTCAGGGTTTTCTGCCCTGAGAGAAGTTCATTGGCTGATATGTTACATGGCACACATTGAAATAGATAAAGAAAATGAGGTAAAGCATTCATCTTAAGAGAGAGAGTCTGGGTATAAAAGGAGGATGGTAGAAGGTTCTTCTAAGGTCTTGTTTAATATTTGTGAGCAGGGGGTTATAATTTGGGGAAAATAGGAGCGTTTGGTCTCTAGTAATCTGTATACCTAAATAATTTATATGTGTTTTATCCCATTTGATGGGGTATTTTGCTTTAAGTAGGGATGTGGGGTTATAGCCAAATGTGATGGCATCTGATTTATTGATGTTAAGCGAGTATCCAGACAGGAGAGAAAATTCTTGGATTTCTTGGAAAAGGGCCACCATGGAGGTCTCGGGCTCTGTTAAATACACCAGCAGGTAATCTGCAAAGAGGGCCAATTTATGCTCCGTTCCCACCACTGTGACCCTCTTAATTTCTGTAATAAGTCATAGATATTGGGCCAGGGGATCGATATAAAATGCAAAAAGAAGGGGGGATAAGGGGCATCCCTGTCTGGTCCCTCTATATAGAGGAAAACTCTCAGAGATATGGCCATTGGTCCTGATAAAACCAGTAGGTTTACTATAGAATCTGAATATGGTATCTGAGAACTGAGTTGGGAAAATGAAACCTGCAAGTACCCCTCGGAGAAACTTCCAAGACACCATGTCAAATGCTTTTTCCGCTTCTAGCCCTAAAAATATTGTAGGGATGTTATGTGATTGAATATGTTCTATAATATAGACAGTGCGTCTAACATTATTCTGGGCCTGATGACCTGGTATAAAGCCACATTGGTCCATATGTATTTTGTTTGGGGCAAATTGAAGGTGCCTCTTGGCTAATATAGAAGCAAGGATTTTATAGTCCCTGTTTAACATGGAAATAGGCCTTTATGAAGAACAGTGAGAGGGGTCTTTGCCAGGCTTCGGTATAACAGAGATTATGGCCTCATTCCAGGATGGGGGGACCACATCCTCCTTTGTTGTTATAAAGGTGAACACCCTGCTTAATAGTGGGGAGAGGGTTTTAGAAAGGGTCTTATAAAATTCCCCCGGGAGGTCGTCTGACCCTGGGCATTTTCCTGTTTTCAGGTCTCTAATTATATTTTCTATCTCTTTAGTGGGAATGGAGGCTGTCAACTGGTCGCATTGCTCCCTGGACAGCCTGGGTAATTTAAGGGCGGAAAGAAATTCTTGAATTTTGTGATCTGGGGGTGGGGGTGCTTCAGAATAAAGTGAAGCATAGTATTTTAAAAAGGCAGCTAGTATATTTTTAATATTATTTCTGATTTCCCCAGATACCAGGTGTCTTACTTTTAAAATGGTGGATTTAACTCTGAGCCCTTAGTTGGCTTGCGAGTAATCTCAGAAATCGGGGGCCACCATCATAGTATTGTGCCTTCAAAATATTAACTTCTGCTGTACAGCATAATCTAAAATGTTGTGTCATTCTTTTCTCAAGGAGGCAAGTTCCCAACTTCTGGACTTACATAGTTTACTACATTACAAATCATCTAGAGCCTTGATCCTTCTCTCCAGGGAAAGTTTGCGAGACTCCCTCTGCTTTTTCCGGTGGGATGAAATTCCTGTCAGCTTACCCCTATAGCTTTGATAGTGTCCCAAACCATTGATATCGAGGTATCTTGAGTGTCATTATCAGCAAGAGCCTGTATTATCATGTCTTTAAGTGACTCCTGTACCTCCTTATCTCTCATGAGAGAGAGATTCAGTCTCCAAAAAGTCCTCTTACGTGAGATTTGGACATTGAATTTACTGAAAATGGGGACATGACCTGAGAGGGTGAAATCTCCCATCCAGATATTATGCATTATGTTTAACTGTTCTCGAGGGGTCAGGAGAAAGTCAAGACACAAACATGTTTTATGTGCCTGAGAGTAGAAAGTATGTCTACGTGAAGGACCATGGATAAACCACCACACTTCTTCATATCCCAATTCCTGTATCAGTTTCTGGACCTTTCTGGCTGTTTTGTTTGTTCAACCTAAGGTAGGGTGATCACCCCCCCCCCCAGAGATGTTAAGGTTGAGGTCCCCACTGCAAATTACCTGTCCCTCTGCCCATTCAGCTAACTGAGAAAAAAAAGTTCTATACAGTTTAAGACCTGTAGCCGGAGGTATATAGACTGAAGCCAAGGTAACCAGTTGACCATCCAAAAATCCCTTAATAAGTTCATACCTCCCTTCCCTATCAATAATCTGATCTTTGAGCTCAAAATGTACATTCTGCCTAATCATAATAGCAGTTCCTCTCCTTCTTCCCCCTCAATAGGACGATGCCACCACACAAGAGAAGCCCAAGCACTCAAACTTTTATGTTCAATGTGATAGAGATAGGTTTCCTGCAGTAATTAAATATTAGCTGCCTCTCTTTTCATATAATGAAGGATTTTACTGCACTTAGTAGGGTTAGTTACTCCATGCACATTATAAGTGCATATAGTATAGGACTGGGTCATATTATATAGTGTTTATTTGCCCCGTTGGTAACTCCTTTGAGAGATCTGGCCTCCTTCATATAGTGGCAATCCCCCTTCCCCCAAAATAGTCACATGTTTATATATGTTATCGTTGCCTATAAGTTCCTGATGTCCTGATAAATTAAAAACAAACTTAGAAGCCAGCATGGCTTCAACTTTAAACACATAAACCATTAACAATAACTGGTTGCTTCCAAGGTTGGGGGCTAATCTACAGTGTTAGCTCCTGTGTTCTCCTTTTAAGGAGAATGAGGAGGAATGTGTGTGCCTCCATTGCTGGAAGACCTCATCTAGAGCCTCGATTACACTGGGCTCCTAGTAAGTTACTGGGTAAGTACCTTAAGGTACTAGTGACACAGACTGTATAGGCCTTGATATGCCCCCTCTTACTAATTGACCTCAAACTCAGACTTAATCTATAATTATGTATAACAGAGGTATAAACATGTTAACTAGTTTAACTCAGCCATGTGAATATTAACAACATTGGTGTCCACTTAAATGGAGATCTTTCTCTTCATGTGAGCCAAAAGGTTTGTTTCCCTCAACTTCCTTCACTTTTCTTCCCCTCATATGGGAAGCTGAGCATTTGAAAATGGTGTCTAATTATAGAAGGAGGAGCTCAGTATTTAAATCAATATGCAATTTAACTCTCAAATTTGGTACTGTTAGGTGAACAAATCTCAACAGGATTTCAATGCCTAAAAAAGAAATAAAGGAAAGCTGCAATACATAGTTAAGTCAGAGCAGACACATCTTAAACTTGTAAGTGCAAGCTAGCTTTGGTAACAATATAGACCCAGACTGAATGCTATTTTTAAGTTTTCAGGTGTGTAGATTGATCCTTTAAGTCTGCCTTCCCCCCTTCCCTCTCCATGTATACAACCATCAGCTTGATTGACCAAAAGAAATAAAGTACTTAGCCAACGGTCAGTCCACTACTGCAGGGAGAAGTTTACAGACGATCTCTGAAAGCAGTTCCAGAAAAATTTAAAATGCCTGCTCACACATTCCTTGGCTCCTCAGGTCAGTTTTCCAGTCTGTCCAGACTTCTTGTCTATCAGAGATTGAATTCTGTTGTGTGCCTCCGTGTGATGCATTATTTTGGTTCCCCCACGTTTCCTGTTGGTGGTGCACTGCCAGACTGAGCCACTATTCCCTTTGTTTGTGTTCTGGATTTCTGCTACATGAATTTTCCTCTCTTTGAGAGCCTCTGTGGCTTCTTCAATCATTGAATAGAGCTTAAGACCCTCCTCCCAAAAGATTCGTAATCTAGATGGGTAGGGTGTGTGGAATCTTATTGCCTTCTCGTGAAGTGATGGCAAAATTGGAAGGTATCGTAGCCTCTGCTGTATTTCTTGGTGATAGTCATGGTCTAGGAATAAGCAATGTAAGCGGTACTACATTTCTTTTTTAGCCCAGGCTCTTCTTAATATATCTTCCTTAGAACTGAAGGAATTTAACTTGAAGACAATAAATCGTGGGCAAGCTGCAGGGTCCAATGGTTTCATTTGCAGGGATCTATGCACTCTCTCCACGTGGAATGAAAATGTAGCTGCGAGATCTAATGTGTCTTTCAACAAATTTTCTATGAAGGCTGCTACAGGGACTGTTTTCATATCCTCTGGAAGCCCATAGAGGCATAGATTTCCGTGTTGAGAGCAGCCCTCCAAATCCAGGCATTTGGATTGTAGCTCCCCGGTTTGGAGTATTAAGGTCTGCACTATTTCTGAGAGTTGTGTTGTTTTTTCTTCAGATTCTGAGACCCACTCCTTGATCATACCAATGCAGGTCTCCAATGTTGACATTTGTTTTTGAACCATTCTGAATTCCTGTTTGTTTTATTTTCTTGATTCTCTAATCTCATTTAGGAGTGTTTTGAATCTGGAGTGGGAATGTTGCTCGTTTTTGTCATCGGTATCATATTCGGCCGCATGGGAGCTGGCCAGTGAGATAGATCTGCTAGGAGGGTCCGCTTTCAATCATTTGCCATCCTTAGTTTTGCCTTTACCTTTGGGTTGATTTCTGCCTCTGTTACTCGCTACTGGTGCCCTCCTGAGCTCCGAGACATTTTTGAGGTGAAATGGAACATATTTGGAGGGTTTATAGGTCAATCAGTTGGGGAACTCTGTTGATCAATCTCCTTGCAGCTCCATGACATCACCAGAAGTACCCCCCCCCCCATCTGGTTTTGGCCATCTGGGAGGGATCAGGTGCAGAGTCTCTGAACCAAACTTGAATTCTCCCTGCTAGGCCCTTTTCTTGCCAGGCCCAGAATGAAAGCGGAATTTTGTCTTTGGATGGGTCTACCCTGGAGTGACAACCCAGACATGTGCAGGGGGACCTGAACCATTTACGATAGAGGCTCTTGAGTTGTAAATATTGCTAAAAGCATGCTTGAGGCAGGTGATACTGATCTTTTAGAAATTGGAAGGAGATAAATGTTTTGTTGTCCTCCTGCACCAGGGTTTAGAAGGTGTTCAGCTGGCATTTCTGCTGGACCTCCCACTGAAAAGTTTTGTGGTCAATGTGAAGATGTGGGTTGTTCCACAGTGGGGATAGTAGGCCTAAATTTAGACATGTATAAGTCAGTCTTCCCATGGTATGCCAGGCCTGATGATTGGCTCTAATTGTTAGCAATGCCTGTACACTCCTTAGTAGGGTCTGTCCTAGAAAACAGAGTGGTGAGGTCTCTCCCAAAGCTGCAGTCTCTATGTTTACTCAGGCCAGAAGGGTTGATTTCCTAACCCCTCTACATTGTTTGGAAATTATAAAGGCTTGGGAGTAGCAGCTAAAATTTGGCAGGTTCCAGCCTCCTCTGGTCCAGGGGGCTCTTAATTTAGCTCTGCAGTGGGCCGGCTCAGTGGCGCTGACAGTTGAGGCACTGGACACCACCCCTTGCACCATGCCGATGGCCCTGGATTAGGAGCGACCTTGGGTGTTGGAGGGTCAGTCGGGGGAGGAGGATTGATCATCCCAGGGATGGCTCTCTTCCTCCAGGGAAGGTGGGATGGGACAACCACAGCTGTGCTGGCTCCTGGTGGTGGCTGGGGGTCAGTGCAAGTGGTGGTTCACTGTGGGGATGACACAGATGGCATCGGACATGCGGCGAGTGGAAGTGCGAACAACAGTATCATTGACACAATTGCATGCCTGTGCCATGGAATGGGAACCAATACATTGAAAAAAATCCTCCAAAGCTCTAGATGAAGTCTGGTCTATTGGTGCCATGCCACTCTGACTCGAGATGCTCATCCCAGATCCTGACTCCCGGCTTCCACGGTGGTGGGTAAGTACCCGCTGTGAAGCAGCCAGTAAGAGGAATGTAGGAGGGGGTTGAACACAGGCACTGGGAGTGGCGCAAGGCTACAGGTCCAGATGGATAGGGAAGAACCCTAGGTAACACCACCGCAGCCGAGGAGAGAAGAAATACATTAAAAAAAATAATAAACTTAGCCTTGCTGTACCTCTGTCTCGTAGGACCCCACAGGAATTTACTCCTTAGTGAATTAAATTTGTTATCCCATACCTTGGGAAGCAGACTAGGTAGGTGGGAAACCAGGTAGTAGACCTTGAGAGAAAACATAATTTTTAAAGCTATTTTCCCTACCACAGACAGGTGCAGGTGCTCCCATCTCTGTATGTCTTTAGTTAATTGGGACCAAACCAGAGTATAGTTCCTATCTGCCATGGAGGACAGATCAGGGGATAGCTTGACCCTCAGATATTTAATTTCAGTGGGAGCCCAGGAGAGGCCTGAGGAGTTTATCATATCGGGTGAGGCAAGGGAGTTTAATGGGAGCACCTCTAATTTTGCTAGGTTGATACGGAGGCCTGACATTTTCTCAAAAACAATCAGGGTGCTAAGGATGAGAGTTAGGCACCCTTGAGTGTCACCAGTGAGAATTAGACAATCATCGGCATACAGTTTGGCATGGTACAACTGGTTTCCCACCTTTATTCCCTGAATTTCAGGATAGGAATGCAAAGCTGCTGATAGGGGTTCCATAGCCAAGACAAAGAGCAATGGGAAGAGGGGGGCAGCCCTGTCTAGTGCCTCTATGAAGCTTTAAGGAAGGGGGAGTGTGGAATTAGTAATTACTTTGCCCACAGGTCCTTTATATAGTGTATGTACCCATGAGGAGAAATATGGCCCTATATTTAACTGATGCAGAACAGCGTACAGGTACTCCCACTCCACAGAATCAAAGGCTATCAAGACAAGTGCTGCTGGGGTTGGGACTCCTTCTGCCATGTACATCAGGGACACCAGAGCTCTAACATGGTCTGAACTATGTCTCCTCTTAATAAAGCCAACCTGGGATGGATGCAGTATCTGGCAGTATGTGTTCCATCCTGGTTGCCAGGATCTTAGCCAGGATCTTGGCATCAGCATTAATAAGGGAGATTGGTCTGTAATTCCCTGGAATCATGCAATCTTTTCCCTCTTTTGGCAGAATGGTAATCATGGCCTCTCTCATGGACGTGGGTAGTTCACCCGATGAGTGGGCTTCTTGCAGCATATCCAGCATGGGCGTTGGCACTTTCTGATGTACTAGTTTGTAAAAATCCACAGGGAATCCATCGCCCCCTGTGACTTTGTGGGGAGCCATACTTAAAATAGTCATGATCAATTCCAAACCTGTGAGTGGCTTATCTAGTTCCTGCTTTTGTGAGTTGGACAGGGAGGGCAGAGCAATGTTATACATGAAACCATGGCATTTGGTCTCATCCCAATCTGAGTGTAATCTATACAAATGTTGGTAGAAATGAGCCACAGTTTCATTGATTTCTTGCTGGTCATGTACCATCTTTCCCCCAGCATTCTTAAGCCCCTGAATGTGTCTGTCTGCCTGCCTTTTATTCAGCCTATAGGCCAGGAGCTTCCCTGCCTTTTCCCCTTCTGCCCAGTATGTGTGTTGAGTGCATCAAATTCGTAATTTGGCCATTCTGGTGGCTAAAGTGTTAAGCTTAATTCTGATGCTAGTCAGTTCTGGCAGCAGGGTGCAACTTCTGCGTCTCCCTGGATTATTTTTATATTCTGCCTCCTTTTCTTTCAGTTGGGATTTGAGTTGTTCCACTTCCTGCTCCCTTTGTTTTCTTCTGTGTGTTGCATACTGTAGCTTATAATTTGGCCCCTAAGAGTGGCATTGTAGGCCTCCCAAATCATCGCTGCTGAGGAGTAGCCAGGTGGGTTTATTTGGAAAAATGTTTTTGTTTCTGCTTTCACTAGCTGTTTGAATTCCTCATCATGAAGAACCAGTGGGTCCAATCGCTAAGAGATGGATGTCTTTTTGGTGGCGGTGTCCATGGACAAATTTAGCAGTACTGGAGCATGATCTGAGAGGTAGATGGGGGCTATGGGCACATCATTTACTTTGCTGGTTATACTGTACCTTCTGAGGAGAACCAAAAGTCCAACTGAATTGCCATTGCTCTGGCTGCAAAAAATATGTATAGTCCTTATCTGAGGGGAGTTGCAACCTTCAGATTTCAGCTAGTTGGTGCAGGGAGAGAAAATCCTCTAAGGTTTGGAGGGAGTGAGTGTGGGGTTCCTGTTTAGCATTGGATCTGTCTAGTAGGTAATCCAGAGCCAAATTATGATTTCCTCCTAATATGATCCAGGATTGTCCTGGGCATGGTCCAGTATTTTTGGTGAAATCATATTAAAATAACCGGGCATATCCACATTGGGGGCATAGACAGTCACAAGTAATACTGGGCCCATTGGAGTGGCCAGCTTGACTAGTACCCACCTTCCATCTCTGTTTGCCTTGTGGTGCAGTACCTCCCACTTGAGGGATTTATGTAGGAGGCTAGAGACCCTATGTTTAGCTTTACCTGAGGTGCTATGGAATTCTCTGTCCATCCATTCTCTCACCAGCATTTTAGCTTCCAGCTGTGTTAATTTGGTCTCCTGCAAAAATGCTATATAACACTGAAGTTTCTGAAGTCTAGTAAAAAAGTTCTTTTTTTTTTGATCAGGGAATCTAGGCCCCTGACATTCCATGAGGTCAGAGTTACATCCTTCAGACTATCCATTATCTAAACTTGCAGAGTCAAAACTTGTATGTATGGGCAGTGTGAGTGGAAAAAAACTCCCCTCCCTTGATATGTATAAGCTGACTCCTTCCCTGAATGTAGTACCTGTTGTGACCCCAATTATTATCCTCCCTTGAACTGTTTCAATCTGATTCCCTGTAGCATGTGTCATGAAGACCCTGACTGTGGGCTCTTGGTTTAACAAATTATACCTGTTTGTATACTTAATTTTTATTTAGTTTTTGTTGACCGGGTGAGTGTGCTAGACAAATTCTGCCTATTTTCAGGCATGACCAAGTGGAGGGGGATACAGATGAATGCCAACTGACCTAAAACCAGATGAAGCTGTTGGTGGTATTTTTAGTGAATGTTTATTATGTATTTAATTTATTTATGTTTATTTATTTAGTTTATTAATGTTTAGTTTATACCAGAACCCATCCTCATTTTTCTTTTCGGGGTCACCTGAGGGCAACTATCCCTATGCCAGTCCGCACGCATTCTGTACCATTTGAAAATGCAACTTGGCCTTGAAAGGGGCATGGCATGTACAATCAGACACTAAGGTGTCCCAAACTTTGGACAAGCAAAGTACGATATGTGAGGGAGGTGGAGCTCTTGTATAGGAACTGGGTTCTTCATGCCATTCATTTGCCCCATGTTCCAAGAGCCCCTCCTCTGGGGGAGAAGTTGGTGGTACTGACCTCTGTGGTGTAGTCACCATATGGATATATTATTTTAAAGAGGTTATCTCTAGCACCCACTATAGGGGTGGGGTGGGTGAGAACACAGCACACCCTCCTCGAGCTCCCCTCCTATACAGAGCATCCTATTAAAAAGAACAGAACCCTCACAATGGCATCAAGAGGTCATATTGTTTTCATAAGCATGGGGGAGTACCAATTCACTTTCAGGCACCTATGCAAGGGAAGAGTACATTCATGATGCCCCCACGGTCATCTAGCCAGGATTGGGAGCACCAGTTGTAAACATGTAGCATTACAGACCCCTTCCCCTAACATAGACATGCTTTTCAGACAATCATGCCTTGTAGCACTGCACCTCTGATAGACACAGCCACATAAACTGGTACCTTTCACAATATTCACAGTTAACCCCCCGGCCCAGTGGTGCTGAGGGTTGAGGCACTGGATGCCACACCTCACACCACGCCGGCGACCCGGGTTTTGGAGTGGACTCGGGTAGCTGGTGGGTCAGCTGGGGGAGATAGGCTTGAGCATTCCATGACAGCTTTTCTTCTCCGGGGAGTGGGGTAGCCTCTATCCGCATACCTGTCTGACTCCGAGTTGAGGCCTAGAGTACTGCAAGCCCCAACTGTGTGGGATGGGTGTCCACTATACAGTGTGGACATCAGTGCTTAGCACCATGACATCAAGGGGTTGCAAACTGTAGGAGAGGGGAGAAAAGAGAGAAACTGCCTGTCAATGCTGGGAAGATGGGCCTCCAGGAGCATGTCTCCAATGTGCCCCCACTCACTCGACCATCTCCAGATGACGCAAGGAAGGATCACAGTGTGTCTGGCCCCCACTTTGTCCCTGCTCAGGGGGTAAGCCGTAGCTTCATGGGGCCTGGAGGTAGATACGAGTGGAGCAGGAGGCAGGAGGATGACTCCTTGGGGGCCCTGAAGGGTCGGGGTCAGCATGTTAAGGGGTGGATAAAGAGTAATTTAAAAAAAAAAAGACACACAGTTAACCCAGTTGAGTAAATAAACATTATAACAGTAGATAATGTGTAAACTTGAACTAGCAGGAAAACATCATCCTGTATACCGGACCATGCAAGCTATCTATCGGCAGGTTGAGCTCCTTATCGCACCATGGCAACTATGGACAAATGAAGGTTAGGGAGACTCAGAAACCCCAGCAAGTAAGTCCCCAGCAGCCACTGAAGAGAACTCAATATATAGGGGTTTAGTTCCAGCATCAGGGCACAGTAAAGTAAAGCAAAAAATCAGAAGGCTCGCCCATGTTACCATTCGGAAGGGTGGTTGCGCATTACTTCTGCTGTACAGTACTCATGGGTAAGCAGAATCCCCTAGTGCCATTGCATGAATAAAAGTACCATGTGGGATTCAGCCAGAGGTATCAATGTCATCGAAGGCATTGAGTAGGGCCTCCAGGTGTCTGAGTTCTGAGTGAGTTTTTGTTTGAGTTTCCTGGTAGTGAGGACCATTCCTCTGGGTCTACTGCTGTCTCAATAGATGATTTACCCATTGTGGAGGAGTCAGATGGCAAGATGAAAGGCGGGGGCATGAGCTCTCTCAGTGGCTCATCTCTATTGTCCAGTTTGATAGGGGCATCTCCCAGTGAACTGCTGCTGATATAAGATGGAGCAGATCTCCTCTGACGACTCCTGGATCGTTCCCGCCTTCCAGGAGGTTTCCCTTGGCAGGCAACTTCTTTATTGGGTGACCTCTGGAGACTGTTTGCCATGGGGGTTTGCATCAGGGCCCGGAGAGCTAATGTTTGAAATTTGTTTAGCGGCCTCACGGCTCACCTCCATCTTGGATTCAGAGTGACCTTGTGGCTGACAGATGTTCATAAGCTGGCTGTCATGTCCATTTCAATTGTCATGTAGGAGTCTCTCCACAGCTGCAGAGCTGTCAAAATATATGTTTTCTCCCTGATATTGGATCCACAAAGTAGCTGAGTATCTCAGGGAGGTTTGGATAATCCATTTATAGAACTGCTGTTTAACTCCTGCAAATGTTCTTCTTCTGTTGGAAAGATCCTGTGAGAAATCTTGATAGAGTTCTATGTGGTGGCCATGCCAGAGAAAGGACCTCTGTTCACTTGCCCTTTTTAAGTAGTATTCCTTCTCAGTGTGCCGAAGTAATTTACACATGATGGATCAGGGCTGTTCACCTTGCTGAGGGTGGGGGGCCAGGGATATGTGAGCACTTTTGATTTGTAGAGCTCCTCAATTCTTGTCTTGAATCAAATTGGGCAGGAATATTCTTAAAAAAATGTACATGTCTGTACCCTCTGCCCCTTCTGGCACCCCCATGATGTGTAGATTTTTTTCTCCTGGCTCTATTTTCCATATCATCTGCTTTGCTTAGCAGTTATTGAATTTTTTGCTGGTGGTCTTGTAGAGCCTCTGAATATACCTACAAAGTTGATTCATGGCTAAGCACAGGTTGTTCAGTGATGGTCACCTATGAAGACAAAGCTGCCAAGTTCAAGTTTGTTTTATAGGCTACCTGCTTAAGATCAGCAGTTTCCAAGAGGAATTGGTCCAGTTTGAGCATAATGTCAGTCATGTCCCTCTTGGGATGGCAAGTTGTGGCTGGTAAATTGATTTTACTTCCCTATGCTGTCACCATCAGTGTTAGCGTGCAGGTTGGCACTGTTGGAGCTTCTCACTGGGTGCTGAAATTTTAGCTCACCGGTCTGGTTGGGCCGATGCCTTGTGGCACTACTGAGATTATACATGTTGGCAGAATCCTTTAGGCATGACCGACTGGGATAAACAAGGTACCAATGGATAGCTGAGGTGTTCAGCTAACTCACTAGCAGTTTGGATAGCTCTGTTGTCAGATCAATTTTATGGATGATCAATGTTAGGCCCCCCCCCCCATTGTGGTCAGCAGTCAAATTACAGTCCTACCATCTTATTGGCAGGCTCTGCCCCCACACTGGAACACTTATATTTCAGCCCAGACCAGCAAATAGTTCTCACTGCCCCACTCTCTATTTGCACTGTGGCTCAATGCTGAAACCTCTCTATTTGAGGATAACCCCCATAGATTTCTTTCTTGACAGAAAGCCATAAAACCCCTCTCTTTTCCCCCACAATGGGATATTGGGTAGATTCTGGAAACAGCTCCACAAAGCAATCACATCTAAGCTGACACCCACCCCCTTACATTCCCCTGTAGAGGAAATCCTTAGTGCTAATCACAGGTAAGAATATCCACTGGAAAAACTGGGAGGCCAAGGCATCAGAAGGCTCAGGGATCTATATACTTAGGGTGTAAACATTGTGGACTCCTTCTCCTCCCTAGCAGCTTACTTCCATATCTCACAGAAAGCCTTTTGAAAATACCTACAAATCTGAGACATGATCCAGCAGCTACACAAAGCCCCCCCCCCACAAGCCCCTTGTCTACAATCCCCTCTTCTACATTGGGAGCAGTTCACTAGGAGTAGGACAAGTCACATATATCATGCCTTATATGATGCACTACTGGATCAAACCCAGAAAGCCAAAAACCAATGGCAAGCAGAACTTGACATCCCCATCATGGAATCCCAGTTGGCTCACTGCTAGGATAGAGCACACAGGGCCTGTAGGGATGGGAGAAGCAGATTGATCCAGAACAAAACCCTACTGTGGTGGCATAGATCACCAACAGTCCTCAAAGACTTGGATCTCATGAGACAAGATCTCTGCTGGAGATTCCACCTGCCAGAGGCCCATCTTTTCCATGTTCTATGGGACTGTCCTGCCAGAGTCTCTATCTTGTGCCAAAGGAAATGGAGACAGTCTTTTTGGCATTTAGGAACAGGTGGTTTGAGTGGAACCAATGCTGCTCCTTGCTGAAATCCAGCTTAAGTCTTTCTGCCACCTCAGATCGGGAAGTACCTGAGGTGTAAAAGGATGGTGTTGTCCACATACATACTGTATATATGGCTGCTGCTGAGCAGACAGCAGGTAAGTCATTTTAGAAAATAGGATTGGACTAAGTACTACTCCCTGTTTGACACCATTATTGATGGGGGGGGGGGGGGGGTTGCCTACCTTAAACAATTGTGATCTACCTTCTAGGTTGGATCCAAACCTGGTGGTGGCTGAAATGGATAGACCAGTGACTTTTAGTTTGTGTAGGAGGAGGGAGTGCGATACTGTGTTGAAGACCTTAGCTATGTCAACAAATGTTGCAGAAGTGAACTGCCCTGGTCCATACTGGTGTGTATGGAGTCAGTGAGCTGAAGGAGTCAGGTAGTGGTACTGTGTGACTTTTGGAATCCAGACTGGAAAGGGGTGAAAAAGGTGCAAAAGTCAAGATAGGGCGAGAGTTGGGAAAGCACAATGTGCTTCTGAAGCTTAGCTAGGATGGGGAGTAGGGCTAGAAGGGCCTTTTAGGCTTCAGTTTTGGAGATGGGTGAGAAAGTGAAAGGGGGACAAAGGTAGAGTCAGATGGGGGTGAGACAGGAGTGGTAGTTATGGAGGAGGAGGAGGAGGGGAGAGTGGAAAGGAGTGCTGAGGTGTAGAGACATGGGTTTAGGTCCAAAGTGTAATACAGTTGATAAGTCTCAATGGCTAAGATGGATAAAGTAAATGTCTACTTTGTTGTCTATCAACTTTCTTGATTCCACAACTTGACCTGCTGTTGACAATCTAGAGACATGGTTTTAGGTCCAAAGTGTAATACTATGCAAACCAAACCTAGGTTATAAATGTTGTATGGAGATGACAAAGACATTGAAACTGTTTTCAGCTTATTAATTGACATGCTGTATACATGTTCTCAATAAAAAGATTAACTACAAGTGGAGGGCAGCAAGCTTGCAAAAGAATTTAGTTGGCAGAGTTGATGTTGGTGGAGAAGCCAAGGGATTGGTCCAATCATACTTCAAGGTACTGCATTTATACAATATGTCATGCCAGAAGTTAACCATTACTGGTCTTCAGGGTGGCTTTTAACAAGGGGTTTTCATAGATGTGTTCACACCCCCATGATCATTAATAGGTACTAGACCACCTTTTTGACCACATCATGATAATATTTTGGCTCATAACGTGGTCACAATTTTGCTGACTCTGGCAGCCAAACATTGGTGTAAAGTAGGTAGTCTTTTTTTTCTATTTACTTTCAACACCACAAGCCCATCTCCAAAGCTGACCATTTTTTTTTCAATATTCCTCTTTCTGAAAGCTCATCCCTAGTGTCTATACATGTAAATAAATAAATACAGCTTCTAGGAACCTATTCCCATGATGCACTATTTGTCCAACCCCTCCCCAACACAATGAACCCATACTGAATGTTGGTAGTTATTTCTTTAAACCTGGAACAAGTTCCCAGTGTCATAATGCTCACGCCCCCTCCAAAATTAAAGTACACATGCCAGGACTCTATCGTTGGTGGCATGCCTGTGTTCTGCCCCCATTTCAACACTGGGAACTCATTCCAGATGACAGTAAATTATAAAATTTAGAAAAAGCATTCTTCAAGACCTGACCCATTCCTATCACCACCATGGTTTCTGTGACATTGGAACTCCATCCTTAAATATTATTAATTTATAAAAGCCTGGTACATCCACATATATGTTTATTTAGAATATGGGCATGTTCTTAATGAGGTATATAAGGCATGTGTAACTCAATGGATGTTACCTTAGTAAAGTGTTGTTCTAGGATGTAAAATGTAGTTATGGGGCATTTTTAGCTGACAGTCATTCCCCTTGTGTCTTTTGCTGCAGTAAATAAACATAATATTTTTGTACATCAATCAAGGCTCCTGGAATCTATCAGTAAAGGTTTTGGATGTACTGCCTGATGGGTGTGCTAGATTTCTGGTAGTATTTCTAGACTTAGCGAAAAAGCTGCTGTGATGAATCTCTAGCTATTCCTATAGCTTTCTTAATACATGTACTGTACATACAGACGTGTCCATTCATACCTTTCTTAATTTGGCAGATCCAGTCATTATAGTAGTCACAGTGCCTGTCATTCCAATACATACTGGTAAATGGCTTAAGCTCTACACAAAGCTCTATTCCATGATAGTTATTGGGTTCTCCATAATACCAGTTGTAATGTTCCACCTGCAGTACAGAGGGAACAAAACATAGTAATATACAAGTGAGTTATTCATCAGCAATACACCAGCTTAAATATGTGTTTCATGAAAAAGAAAAGTTTTTTTATATTCAGTATATTGAGGGATCCTCTATTGTCAGCCCTGCTGTCAGTCCTAATATTACTTGAGAAAATACCAATGCAGTTGTTTTTCCAAGTTCTTCATGGCTTTTTCTTCTTCAGCTTCTTGCCTTTAGTGTCAAGCAAAGTTCTGTTCTAGGTGCTCTACACTTATTGACTTCTTCTGCCCTTTGTCCATTGCATCTGTGTTGTCAAATCCAGGTATAATTTCTATGCAGCTGTTATCTAACTATATATTTCTTTCAATGCCTTGTATCCTGCCATATTCTTGCTCTAATCTTGTTTTGACAAATTCAGTGTTTCCCTCAACTTCAGGGCATTCCTGAGTGTTTCAGGTTTGTGGTTTTCTGATGCAGTCAAAAAATGTTTCCAAGAATACTTACTGTTATAAAAATACTTCCACATATGTATGGCATATTATTATATTAAATATTTGCTCAATTATACTAAATCCATCTGAAAATCTAACTACATTAATGGCAAACTCTAAAACTCTCAAGATAATCTACACCAACAACTAGTTAGACACTGTAGTAGTAGTAATAGTATTTTGTCATTTATAGTACCCTTCCAATTACTTAGGGCTAGTGTCCTGCAGAACATGGAATTATGATGATGAAATTAGTGTGGAATGATCATTCTGGCAGCGGAATTTCTGTGGGAATTTCATTAGTCCTTCTGCAGAATTCCAAATGCTGAGATCCATAGAAATATATTCTGTGGAACAACATTTTTCCATCAAAAATCTTTCTGCAACCATTTCCATTGAAAATATTGAGATCTGCAGAATATAATTCTGCAGAAATGCTGTGGAAACCCCATTCTGCATTTTTCTGCCACAGAATTCAACTGTTATGCTTCCAATTAAATTTGGCAGCCCTTCAGTTGAAGTTCAAAAATTCCACACACCACTATTCTGGGCTCTTTAATAAAAATGACCAAATAGAGCAAAAGATTCATATAAATACACATTTTTTGCAAACTTAAATATCTCTAATATGAAATAAGAGAAGTGGAGAGGGGCAAAAAATGAAACCAACACATGAAAGTCCAAGACAACTACTCGATCCTAAAAGAGAAACAAAACAAAAAACCAAAAAAATGTAGAAATCTAAAGATACATAATTTCATCTTGCATAGCTCATTTTAATGTATGTTAAAGTCAGTCATTCTGTAAGTACTTTGAATTGTTTGAGTGGTTTTCTGGTTTATTTTATTTTTTGGGATTGTTAAACTACAGTAAGATACTTTTGTTCTGAACCTATCCGCTTTTATTTTGCTACTATACAAGCAAACATCTCACAAAACATCATGAAAACCCTTGTTTATCAGTCTATTATCATAAACACTTCCATATTTTACATGGTACTCATACTAATCCACCAGCTTAGACTACAGTCCTACTCTATTATACCACTACCAATATGACATGCAAAACTTTATTCTCTAAATATATACTGTCTTTCTCTAAAAAAAGTTCCTTATGGATGACTACATATAGAATGGTTTTATATGGACTCAGGTGATGCACTCCCACTGAGCAGATGCGTAGCTCTCTGGCTCCCACCTCAACACATTAAAAAATACTATTTAAATGACTTTAGTGCTACAACTGACTATCTCTATTCAACTTTACAGCTTGACAACACCTTCCAGCCCCCCACAGTCCTCTATCTGCTCGGTAACACGGATTGTTTGAGGCATTATGGAGGCAGAAATGAAACAGGCCCCTCCAACATGGACACCACCACAAACCCCAGACAAGCAGTCCAAATGAGCCAAGACGCACAGTGCCTCCACTGGTAAAGGATCCCATATTGCCAGCGCTGCAGCTCCCCTCTCAGAATATAAATTCCTGGCTGAAATGGCACCACTTAAGGCAGCTTTTCTGGAATTTGCTTCAGATCTCAAAACCATAAAATCTAACCTCAAGGACACTAACAGGGCCCTGGTGGACATCTCTGCTAGCACCACATCGTTAGAGAGCTGGACAGCCTGTATGGAACCAGAACTAGCCTCCCTTCACTAGAAAATCAATAAGCTGGAGTTGAAATTAGAACACATGGAAGGCCGAAACAGGCAAGATAACCTGGTGATTTTTGGCCTTCGGTAGGAGGCAGAAGGTCATTCTTCTACTCTCTTTGACCAAAAATTGCTATCCAAAATAACAGGCCCTCCACCACACTCAAACAGTTACATTGTCAAGTTGGCCCATAGGTCATTATGGCCCCATCCCCTACCAGGATCCAAACCAAGGCCCTTCATCTTTTTTTTGTTATAACAACTCTTTATTCAATTTAAAAGTAAGGGAAAGGACAATACAAACATACAACAGAACCTGGAAAAACCAGGCACACAGCCCAAAAACTGGCCGTGTAAACTATATACAATAACTATATACAAGCTCAGGAATGATGTCCCCCCCCCCACCCAAATTAACTTTAATCCAATAGGACCCCTTAATAAGGACAGGATCCTCATATAAATTACAAATCAAACCACTTCCTCCCAGCCCTGTATGGCTCCCTCAATTCAATAAGTAGCCCATTGGTCCCATTCCATAGATATTAAATCATCCCCGAGAGGTGACACCTCCCTGAGCCCCCCCCAAGAGAGAGAGAGAGAGTCCCCATCCCCCCTGTCTTTATAGCAGGCCCAATATCTTCATCCACCCAAAGAGTCCCCAAACTCCCCCTTACCTTCTTCTTCTTATATAGCTTGGTCCCCCTGTCCCTTTAGTGTCTTTATCATCTCATTCCTATATGACATCAGCTAAACACAGCCCGACAGGCAGACCCAAACCCAACCAAATGGCCCCTATTGGAAATAAATTGTTTCCAATACTGCCCATCTTTTATCATAGGACCTTTTCTTCCCTTCCGAACATAGGTATCTCCTAATTCTAGATAAGGCTCCAATAAGGTCCCCCACCCAGTGGATATAACCATATAGTTGGTCATCCTTCCAATGCTGGACCACATACACTTTGATTATCATTGCCATCAATGATACATGATATTTAGGGGTAGCCCCCTCAATCTGCGAGAGGTCCCCCAAGATACATGTCTCCGGGTTAATAAACTCTGAGTAGTCCAACAGTGGATCCATTTATCTCTTAATTTCATCTCACAAGGGCCAAATTCTGCAGCAGTCCCACAAAACATGTAATAAGTCTCCTTTTTCTGCTTAAGATCTAAAACATTGGTCTGTCTGTCTAAGGCCTCGTTCATACAATTTCACAGGGGTAAAGTATAAGTTAGAGGCAATGAAATATTGTAGGCTCCTATGTTTAGGTATCACAATATATTTCATACCCTTCCATACACTAACCCAGTCAATGAGGTGAGGCCTCAACTTGTTATCCCAAAAAGACACTACCATAGGGGTACCCGTCCCAAAAAAAAACAGCATAATTCTTTAAACTTGCGACAAAGCTCTGGTTTTCAAGTCAACTCCTCGCAGCTCCCCCCAGTTGAATGAGCGAGCTGTGATGCCCCCTACATTCTTTAGCATTCCCTCAAGTGCCCGCGTAAGCTGCAATCTATGGAAAAAGGGCATTCCATCACACTGCGCTGGAAGAACCACCCTGCCATCAAGGATGACATCCTTTAGGCTTATGCCTAACACCCACTTAGACCATTTCCCCTTATACCCCATTACCTATGGTTACATTAGGGTTGCCCATAAGGGGTTGCTCTTGGGCCCTCATTTGCTCTTTCCTCTGGGCCACAGATAAGAATGACCACCAGGCTTCTGCTGTCTTCAAAATTGGGCTTCCCCTCTTCTGTTTAAGACAAGCCACTAGATTAGCATATAGAGGTGCCTCAAAGGATAAACCTGCTTCTCTCAATACTTGGGTCTCTAGTTGTAGCCAATCTGGAACATAGGATTCATCCTCAGCACACCTACCCCACCGGGCCATTAAGCTCAACTGCCCTGCCACATAGTACAACTGGATATCTGGCAATTTAACTCCCCCCAATGTTGAGGGTAAACATAGGTCTCTGTATTTTTTCCGAGGTGGTTTACAATTCCACAGAAAGTCTGAAATTAACTTCTTAACCAGACTGAACTATTTTTTAGAGATACTATATGGGGCCAGGCATATCGGGTACAGAAGCCTCGGCAGTAGATTCGTCTTAATGAGCCCAAGCCTGGCCATAAAATTGAGAGGTAACTTATTCCATCTCACTAAGTCTCCTCTAATAGCCGAGGTTATCTCCCCCATATTCGTTTCTGCCCCTGCTTCATAGTCTCTTGTAATCCATACACCCAGGTATCTCATCTTGTCTGGCATCCACTAGATATGAAACTGAGTGAAATCTGCCTTATAAACATGTGGTATCAAAGGTAAGATCTGGGTTTTAGCCAAATTTAATTTATAATTTGAAATCTTAGCAAACTGCTCAGTTAAACCCCTGATCTTATTAAATCCATTAGCTGGGTCTATTAAATAGAGCAGGACATCATCCGCAAACACTGAAAATTTTAGTTCCCTTCCTCCTATCACCACCCCCCTTATTTGTCGATCGTTATTGATAGCCCTCAAAAGGGGTTCTAAGTAAATGTTAAACAATATCGGAGAGAGAGGGCATCCCTGGCGTGTCCCATTTTTTAACTGTATCTCCTGTGAAATATAACTGTTGCACAGAATTCTTGCTGTCGGAGCAGCATATAAGTTCTTAATACCCTTTAGGAGGTTGTTACATGAGGTCCCTGCACCCTAATTGATACCCTTAGAGGTACACCGTAGACAGCTAATGTTTAGGCATAGGCTATACTAATACATAGGGCTAAGGGCGTCTACCGTATGTCTACCGTATAAGAGTAGATGTCAGGATATAAATGCATATTGTTGTAATCCACTTTGCTTGCTAATGCACACACATTATACCATGTATTTTCTGTCTATTTCTTACTTGTCAGATGCCAAGACACCTGTCCTTGAAGTAATTATAATATGTAAGGCAACATTGCCATCCTTAGGTGATGTACACCACTACACCTTGTTATGTAAGACTCTGTATAAGAACTTCTTTGTTCTAAAACTGATGACTTTACAGAATTATATAATGTTATCTTGGACCATGGAGCCACCTCTAATTTAGCCAATAGGGCTCATCTCTGTAACTAGAAATGTTTCTATCTTATAGTAACCACAGTAATTATCACAGGTATATAATGTTATGCACAGGCTTTACACCTCGGAGACCGGAGAGATCCCAAGAGACTACAGAGAAACCTCGAGGTGTAGGGAACGCTTAGCACTGGCTCCCAGTTCATATTGGTAAGAACTGCTTAGGGCAACTGTGATTTATCCCTACTGTAGTAATAAACTTGTTTATTACTCGAATGCAACTTGTTTGTGATTATTTGCATTCCCAATATTGTCAAGAATCTGAAAGTGAGGTTTAGACCTCTTACAGATTGGTGACCGTGTGCAGGCGATATTTGGTGTTTGCAAGTTTTCACTTGTTGCTGTAAATCTTCCCTTCCCCACGGGGACTGTAGGTGTACACTCCCGTGTCACCTCTCCCATTTTTTCTACCAGTTTGTAGATACTTGCAAAGTCTGGCTGACTTTTTGGGTGTGGTCGATGCCATCTCGACCCACTCCATAGCAGCTTTCAATTGCAAGCCTACAACTTATACAGTAGCCCGACTGTGTTTAAAGTACTGGTGTTGTGGATCGATATGCAACACACTGTTTTTTTCACAGTTTGAATTTTCGTTCCCTCCCACACAGTGGCCACAGTATCAGATATCTGCGCAGAACTGAGACTCGATGTCTCTAACTTCCTTACCTCCCATGGAGGATGGGCTGACTTCACGCGGGATGCAAGTCAATCCTAAAACCCTGTACTGGGGATTTCAACCCAGTATGCAGAGATGCGACAATCAACCAATAAGCGTTGCGCTAAAGGGTTGATCGTTGCAGCTCTCTACGTTGCTTTGGAAGCCTCCGAAGCGAGGTTTTGTACCCTTGATCTGCAGATCGCATCTCTTAAGCAAGAGATGGGTTTACAGGAAACTGAATGTGTTAGGATACAGCAGAACTTGGAGTCGGAGCTCCAATCTCTGCGAAATGAAAAGGATTCACTATTGCATCATTCAGCACAGGCTGGTGAACAAGAAATGTGTACTCTGAAACAGGAGTGTGAAAGTTTGAGACAGGATAAGAGTCAGGTTGTGCAGATGAATGATTTGTTGAGTGCTGCGAATGCACAGTTGAGTGATGAAATGGGTGAGCTTCAGGAAGAGATCAACAAGGTACGTAATGATTTAGAAATGGCCTATAGGGACAATCGCGAATTGAGCGCCGCGTACCGTGTTTTGCAAAAGCAGAAGCAGGATCAGGTTGATATGGATGTTGCAAGTGTGAATCATGATGAATGTAGAGCTAAGATGGATAAACTGTGCCATCAGCGAGAGGTTTTGGCTGGCCGTGTTAAGGCAATCGGAGGCGTAGCCCCTGCCTTTCACTCGTCATCAGAAGGGGAGTTATCTGATGATGACGTCTCACAGTACAACACCCAGTCACGGCCCTACTATGGCCCAGATTCCCCACCCAGCCATCCACAGTATGGCAGGTCCCCACCCATTACTCTCATGTCACACGTCAACGACGTCGTGACACTCATCATGGGAAATTACATCATGGCGGCGCCCATGATGGGGGGGAGCAGGCCCAAGCCTGGTCCCGACGGTGCCTCCGCTAGCCATTATTAGTGTGGAGGACAGGTAAGAGATTGAAACCATGATTGATAGAGCATTAGGTAATGTTCCTCTTCCTGAAAGAAGTATGAAAGCCATTAAAAGTCAGATCCAACAAATTTTCCAAGAAGCGGGCACTCAGGAAGGTGTTGTCCGTACTGCAGCTGAAGCTGCAGCTCGCGCAGCATTAGATGGTGCGCGAGACGCATTACCTTTGCCTGATTGACCACCGACTAATCCCCTACAAATGGCCTACTCTGTCCAGCAAATTGCTGACAGTATCGGTCGGATGAGCCCGTCCGACAATCTCAGTTGTCACTTGGAAAAGGTACGCTCCAAATGCGAGATGCTCAGCCTCGCCGCAGAATATTAGGTCCAAATACTTCACCAGACCATCGATCCTGGTTTATGGGCCAAACTCCCCGAAGTAGTTCACCAGGATGGGAACGCTACCTTTGACGAAGTTGCAGCTGAGCTCATCTCCGCTCATAGCCCAGGTGTGGTAGGAGTGATGCTGGCATATCCCGTCAAGCAAAATGCAAAAGAAAGTCCAGCAACCTACCACCAGAGACTCTGGATGGCCTACTGAGCAGGAAAGCATCTGGCACAAGAAGCTGCGGATGTAGATCTTATTGAATATAAGACCTTGTTCCTTAGGAACATGATCCCAACTGTAAGAGAAAGGGTAGAGCCAACCACGTACCCAAATACGGATAGGTTTGCCGATATTCTTCGGAAAACCGAGAGGGTGTATCAACTGTACATCCGTGATTTGGGTTCCGGTTCCAAGAGGGTTGCTGCCGTGGAACCCGCCTCCGGGACCGCAACACACTATACCGTGGAAGGGCAGGCCCAGCAACAGCAACCCAAACATCCATCAGCCCCTCCAGCTAGCAACCAACAAAACCCCCAACAGGGACAACAACAACAACAACAGTGGGGTGGGAACCGGGATTGGCCTAAAAACAGAAGGCATAAGGGCAGAGGGAAACCATTACAGAGAGTGGGTCCCTCATACAAGGAGATAGCTGAAGAAAACTGAAAATTTTGAGAGCTCCTGGGGCAAGTGCGCTCCGTAGCGGACGCTGTTCCCGCACAGACCCTTGTGGCAGTACAACCGGAGACCCATGCCACTACTGGTCATGGAGACATCGGAAGTACGAGCTCTCAGGCCCATACAAGCCTGAACCCGGAAGCTCCTCCCTACATTGCATCAGTACAACACTGTGAAGTCATTCATGCAAGTCAGGCCCAACCTCTGCATGCCTCCGGCAATACGGATTGACAATTACAGGCCCCAGTCCGCATTGTAAACAAGCTGGTCTTGGATACAAATGGAAGGCCCTGCACCGAGGCTGAGGTCAGGGGCCACCAACTAATTGTCTTATTAGATACAGATGCAGCTGTATCTGTGTTACACGACTAACACCCGGGCACGTCTCCTTGGTCTACCGGACGGAAGACCAATATGTCAGGAGTTGATGGTACTAGGCTGCCTGCATACCGTTCTCTACCCTTACCGGTAGAGCTAGGCCATTTGAAGGCCTCACTCACTTTCCAACTAATGGTACTGCATGATCATCCTAATATCATAGGGATTGATTTCCTTGCACCACACGGTTGTGTGGTGGATCTAGCTAACATGCTGCTGATACAGATCCAGGGTCAGTACCGCACTGTTTTAATTCCTGACTCACATGCTGTGGCAACAATATCTATCAACAACAAAGAGTATGATGTCATAGATTTGTTCAAGAACCATGAACTTTTTCCAAAACTCCTACCTATTCTGCAACGACATTTGGAAGCGTTTGCAGTTAACAAGCATGATTGTGGCAGAATGCATACCGTTATCGAGGTGCCAGGCCCGGCACATGAAAGACAAAGGCAATACCCATTTCCCACTGAAGCCTTGCCCTCTCTCCGAGAAACAATCAAGTCACTCCTTAAACAAGGATTAATCAGGACTTGTGTTTCCACTGCCAACTCTCCCGTTTGGCCTGTGAAGAAACCTACAGGCGCCTGAAGACTTACTATTGACTACAGGAAACTGAATCAGGTCACTCCCAGTTGTTCCCCAACTGTGGCATCGGCACCAGATGTGCTTCAACTTTTAACACCGGATCAGAAATGGTTCAGTGCCCTGGACATTTCCAATGGTTTTTGGTCATTACCATTGACCCTCAAGAGTCAATATAAGTTCGCTTTCACATTTGAAGGACGACAATACACGTGGACTTGCTTGCCACTGGGATTCCATAACAGTCCATCCCTCTTCCACCTCCACATGATGGACACCCTACAGAGTTTCTCAGTCCCCCAATGTCTCTTACAGTATGTAGATGACCTGTTGTTGGCCACGGCCACGCAAGAACAACATCTGGATCTCTTGGACTAACTACTGACTCTCATTCAGAGAGCAGGCCTGAAATGTAACCCAGCAAAGGCACAATTGTGTCAGAAAGAAGTACTCTTTCTGGGTCTGAAAATAACTGACCAAGGCCGGAGCCCTACTTGGAAGAAGAGTCAGGGATTACAAGACTTGCCATTACCTACCAGTGTGGCAACTCTTCGAAGGTTTCTAGGTATGGTAAACTACTCGAGAGACTTCATTTGTGATTTTGCTCAGAGAGCAGCTCCTCTGTATGATCTACTCAAAAAGGGTGTTCCATGGAATTGGGGTCCTGCTCATACCCAGGATGTGATGTCACTGAAACAGGCTCTGGCCTCCACCCCAGCACTGGTTAATCCCAATCCAGCCTTACCATTTCATCTGGAGTGTGCCACCTCTGACATTGCCATGTCAGCAGTGCTGGCCCAGAAGGCGCATGGCACCTTGAGACTTATTGCATTTGCATCACAGCTTTTGACCCCAGTGGAACAGAAGTACGGCCTTTGTGGAAGGAACCTTCTAGCCACCTACTGGGCTGTCAAGCACTTCCTCTATATCATTGGGTACTCACCACTGATTCTCAACACTAACCACACGCCAACTACCTTTCTGCTCTCCAATAGAGTGAAGGATGGGTCAGTCTCTAACACGAGACTGACACATTGGTCACTTCTCCTCCAGGATAGAGATATCCAGGTCCACCAGACCAAAGTCCCATCTCTGCTAGCTCATGGTCTCCTTTTTCAGGGAGAACCCCATGACTGTACACTGCAGTCACCCAACCTCCCAGATCCGGGTCCTTTCCTCCCTGCCACGCCAGAGATACTCGAGAGTACCTCTTTGTGCCATATTTTCACTGACGGTTCAGCATCGTACTATCATGGAGAACAAATTGCAGGAATAGGTATTTTGGTAGTTTATCCTTATGGGAACACTGTCAAGATATCTAAATGCTGTAGTGTGGCTTCATCACAGTATGCAGAGATGGCAGCGGTGGCCTGTGCACTTGAGTTTATCCAACATGGAACTCAGGATACCATCATTTTTACAGAATCTAATTGGGTTTGTTGTTCCCTTACAGAATTTCTCCCTTTATGGCAAAAGAACTCCTTCCTCTGCTCTGATGGCAGTCCAGTGAAATACAAAGAATTGGTAATCGACATACATGCATTGGCACAGAAATACACACACAAACTTTATGTGCACAAGGTTAAAGCTCACTCTCTTCAAGATCCCTATCATGCATTCAATGACACAGCAGACACCCTTGCCAAGGAAGGGGCCCGAGGGGGGACGTCTGGATGATGGACCATCCAGAAGCTAATGCAGCAGTACATGTTGCAGCTCTTAAAAAGAAATCTGAGTCTTTTTCTCCCCTGGACCTTTCAGCAGCCCAACATTTGGACACTGAACTCAATGAGGTGTTCAGATTCCTTGACAAAGGTACTGAAGAAAGACTCCCTACACATAACCCATATCGCAGGCATGAAGGTAAGTTACACGTATCCCTGATGACAGACTCATTTGGTTCCAACCAGAGGACACTACCACCAAATTGTGGGTAGTCCCCAGACATTTGAGATCTGAATTTTTGCACCAAGTACATGATACTCCTACTGGTGGACACCAAGGAGCAGAAAATACCCTCCAACGTCTCAAGACCACCACCTGGTGGCCTGGTATTACCAAAGATGTTAAACAATACATTGACAATTGCCTTGTTTGTGCACAAAACAATCCCATATCTACAAAACGAAATGCCAAACTTTTACCACAAAGACACTCTGGCCCTTGGCATGCCATTCAAATTGATTTTATTGGTCCTTTGACCAATACCAGTAGAAACAACAAGTATACTCTTGTGGTATCCAACTTATTCTCTAAGTGGGTTGAGGCTTTCCCCACTAAGACATGCACCACAAAGACAACTGCCAAAATCCTGGTAGAACAGATTTTCTCCAGGTGGGGCCTGCCTCTCAAGGTAGACTCCGACAAAGGAACCAGTTTTACAGGTGAGTTAATGAAAGAGTCCCTTGAACTCCTTGGGGTTCAGCAAAAGTTCCACATACCTTATCACCCTCAATCCTTAGGTCAAGTAGAAAGAGCCAACAGACGGATTAAGCAAATGCTTTCCAAATTCATTGAGGACAATCCCAAAACCTGGGATTCCCTATTGCCTTTACTCCTTATGGCAATCAAGGGTACACCCACAGCCACTACCCAGCTAACACCATTTGAGGTGATGACTGGAAGACAGATGAGACTACCTGAACACTTGCTGTTTGACCTGCACACCCCCACCACAGACCGTGTGTCTGTGGATCAGTATGTGGAAAAGCTCAGAAAAGACCTCATACACACACACTTGTATGCTGCAAACTGCATGGGCAAAGCCCAGCAACAGTCCAAAATACAATTTGACAAACACGCACAAGAAGTGGATTGGCAGGTTGGAGATCAGGTAATGGTACTTCGATTTGCACATCCCACCCACTCCTTCACCAACAAGTGGGAAGGCCCATACCCCATTGTCAATAAGCTCAGTCCAGCAGTCTATCAGGTTAGACTCATCCACAACAATAAATTGACTGACAAATGGTTACATGCAAACCAGTTGAAATTGTACAAAGGAACTTAAACTTACTTTTCCCAGCCCCACTGGGTGGAATTGTACTAATGTACTAATCTTTGATCTTCCTTTTCAGATACACTGACAAGATGGCTATCTTGTTCCTATCTCTCCTCCTTGCAGGAGTGATCCCTTGCGCCCAAGGCACGGTACCGGACCTCCTTCGACAACTGGATCCTCCAGCACCCCCTACAGAGGGAGTTTCCATCAAAATACCAGATACTATGATTACTGTCCAGGAAGGTTCCAATGCTTACCTCACTGCCTCGGTCATTGCTCCTGGCAAATCTACCCTTCAAATTGAGTGGCAAACCACATCACAAGGACAAATTCTCCCTGTGGCCTAACTCTCCAAGGGAACTTTTCAGGGTTGGCCTAATGCTAAATTATCCCCAAATGGTTCACTGTCCTTGTTACAAACTGCACTAAGACATTCTGGTTTGTACAACTTTACTGCTCTAATTGATCCTTCCTACTGTAACTCTCTCTCCAAAGATTCTGCCTATAGATTCTGTGCTGTACACCACATGGCCTCTGCTGCCATGTACCTCTCTGTGTTACTGCCCACTGAAAAACAACTTTTGGAATGTCCAAAACATAACCCTGGTCCCCATAGTGGTCTCACAGCCACTGCCCTCCCAGGTTCTTTGATTAATAATTTACAGTTTATGCATATACCTGTTTTGTTTAATCTTACTTACTGGAATATGAAAGAATTTGGTATGTGTCACAATACTAATACATCTGCATTTTATAGTACATTATTGCTTGATAGTTTGGCTGCATTTCAGACTCGTATTAAGGATCCCTTTACTGGGAATTATTCTACCAAACATAGAGGTAATTTTAGGAGGAAAACCCCTCCTGGTACTCTCAATCATAAACGTAGTAAACGAGAAGTTGACAGTTCTGATGTTACAGGTGCTACAGTTACTGTCACAGGTCTTTTTGGTACTGCTATGTCCATCTGGAATAAAGCAGACATTTCTGCTATCAAAAGTCATTCTGCAATGTTCTCCACTGGTTTGGTTAATAATGTTTTACCACCATTATTGCATGGTGTGGATGGCCTTAGTCAGGAAGAAAGATACACTGTATACAACATGCACGATATTGCAAAAGCATTCACTGATTCAAAAGATAAGATTAATGCACTCATGCAACAGAACAATAGAGAAGCTGAAAAACAATACATTGGTAGGGAAATACTTTGTTCCACATATGGCTCATACATCCTCACTACCATCAACAACCTCTTCCGTGATTTAGAAACCGGAAGAATCCCTGACATAATACATGATAGACGCATCTCCAAATGGTATTGTCCTAAATGTAAACTTTCAACTTGTGTTTCCTTGTTTATGCAACAGACTTTGTCTATTCCTCTCTCCACAGTGAGAAATTTGGGGTTTGTGACCAGGCACCCTAACACTGGTCCTTGTTTTTCTACTAAGAAATGTTCCATAACAGATACCATGTTAGTCTCTTTTACTGTCTCCTTGCCACGTTTTGATCCCACTACAGCTTTGTTCGACAAGCTTGCACTGGCACACTCAATAGGGCATTTGGATGAAGACATTTACAGAGAACACCTCTACTGGTCTACCACTCCTTCCTGGATGCCTGGGTGGCACCGCACATGGACTGCTGTGCGAAAAAGCAATACATCTACTTGTGCCGATGTGATGTGTTTGATGTCATATGCCCTGTTTGTGGCTACTCTCCAGACAGCATTGATTGGACTTTCACTATGGATGATGACATCACTGAGAATGGCACCAACTCTTTTGAACCGACTCTGTCACCTGATCAGCTCTACCAGTCCTATCATGACGAAGCTCATCGCCTGTCAACACGGATTTCGAAGACAACCTACACATGCCCTGTCCAGTTGCAAAAATGAAGACTACCTACTGTACGCTCACAGTATAACTCTGACGGAGAGTATTGTATTGTTACTAATTACAAGTCTTATACATATGGTTCTGTTACTTGTCCTATTGATTACCCCAACTTCTGTTTTGTTCCCCATCAGAAGACTGTTATTGGACATACTGTTATGACCCCCGTCTCCCTTATGGATGCAGACATTATTGATGGTAACCCAGATTATTTACTCACACTCTCAGAATACCTACCATACTTTAACGTACACATTGATCCGCTTACACTCACACTAAAATCCCTTTTAGATAGAAAGGACACACACCTCATCCACATCAGCAATAATATAACCAAAGCCAATGAAGCTGTTCAAGATCTCATCAATGATGGAGATATGAATAATGCATTGACTAACACCTGGTTAGAGATCACTTTTAAAGGTTTTGTTATAATACAAGCATTTTTGATATTCACTTTGATTATTATGCTTTGCTGCCTACGACGTACACTGCGCTAACACTGTGAGCAGCTTGAGTTCCTTTACAAGGTTCGCGCATCGGGATTGTAAATGACTACTGCTCCTGTCCATTCCCTAGATATGCCTGTGTTGCCCTTGGAGGCAACAAGGGGGGGAATTGTTACACGAGGTCCCTGCACCCTAATTGATACCCTCAAGGGTACACCGTAGACAGCTAATGTTTAGGCATAGGCTATACTAATACATAGGGCTAAGGGCATCTACCGTATAAGAGTAGATGTCAGGATATAAATGCATATTGTTGTAATCCACTTTGCTTGCTAATGCACACATATTATACCATGTATTTTCTGTCTATTTCTTACTTGTCAGATGCCAAGACACCTGTCCTTGAAGTAATTATAATATGTAAGGCAACATTGCCATCCTTTGGTGATGTACACCACTACACCTTGTTATGTAAGACTCTGTATAAGAACTTCTTTGTTCTAAAACTGATGACTTTACAAATTATATAATGTTATCTTGGACCATGGAGCCACCTCTAATTTAGCTAATAGGGCTCATCTCTGTAACTAGAAATGTTTCTATCTTATAGTAACCATAGTAATTATCACAGGTATATAATGTTATGCACAGGCTTTACACCTCGGAGACCGGAGAGATCCCAAGAGACTACAGAGAAACCTCGAGGTGTAGGGAACGCTTAGCACTGGCTCCCAGTTCATATTGGTAAGAACTGCTTAGGGCAACTGTGATTTATCCTTATTGTAGTAATAAACTTGTTTATTACTCGAATGCAACTTGTTTGTGATTATTTGCATTCCCAATATCGTCAAGAATCTGAAAGTGAGGTTTAGACCTCTTACAAGGTCCTCGGGGAAACCCATTTTCTCCATAGTGGCAAAGAGAAAGGGGGTGGGAGACCCTATCAAAGGCCTTCTTGGCATCAAGTGATATTAAGGCTATAGGGATCTGGGAATCCTCAGCATGGTTCAGAATATGATGGAGCTTCCTCAAGGCATCATGTACCCCCTTCCCCGGCATGAACCCCACCTGTTCCTGGCTAATTATCCCAGGCGCTATCCACCAAATTCTGTTGGCCAATATTTTGGTGAGGATCTTAATATCTTGGTTCATCAATGCAATAGGCCTATAGCTTGCCAGGTCCTCTGTGGGTTTCCCCACTTTAGTGATTAAAGTAACATAGGCCTGATAGAGGGGAGGACGATGCACCCCTTCCTGCATTATAGTATTATAAAAGTCCTGGAGCACGGGTAGTAGAATTTGAATAAAAGTCTGATAAAACTTCGCCGTGAGGCCATCCAGTCCCGATTTCTTACCCCTAAGTAAAGATTTGACTACCTCTATTATCTCTGAAGCTCCTATTGGGGTTATCAGGTCCCTAGCCTGTAAGGGGTCTATCACAGGCAAAGATATCTGCTCTAGAAATGTCTGAATCTCCTCCTCCCCTACCATGTTATTAATCTGATAGAGTTCCCCAAAGTACCGTCCAAAGGCATCTGCTAATTCCTGGGGGTCAGTGATTACCCTCCCATCATATCTAATAGACGTCACTTTTCTACTCGCTTCCCACTCCTTAACTCTAGCTGCTAACAGCCGACCCGGAACATCTCCCTGCAAGAGATATTTGGCATTAATCTTTTCCAGCCAAAAGTTGACTTTACCAGAGACCATGTCTTCCAGCTCCCACCTTAAACTCTTAAGTTCTCTGTCAACTTCTTCTGACAACCCCTCCAGGGATGTCAGATAGGAAATGGCCCCTAAAATGAAATCCTCCCTTGCCCTCCACTGCCTATTTCTTTTAGCTGTCAAGTCTTGGGCCACCCCTGCAAAGAGAACCTTGCAGGCCGGCCAAGCCAGACTCCTATTTGTCATCGTAGGTAGTTGTTGCTGAATAATTTCCAGCAGGGCTCCATCTAGCTTATCCTTAGTCTTAGGTTCCGACAGTAACGTGTCGCTCAACCTCCAACAAAAAGGTCTGGTTGGGCCAGCTTTTGGCTCCCAAACTAGTGAGATCAGGGAGTGGTCTGAAAAAATTCTACCTTCCGTTGTAAGTTCCTTAGTCCCCATAAGTACCTCCCAGTTCACCAAAAAAAAATCAATGCGAGATTGCATCTTATGTACCGCTGAATAAAATGTCATACATGAGCGCATGCCTGCATGGGTCCGTGCTGGGTCCACTAAGGTCGAGGCTTCTAACAACTTGCTCAGAGCTGTTTGAGCCTTACTCAATGGTCCTTTAGTAGGTGGGATCCTATCCTCGCTATTGTTGATATAAGCATTCCAATCTCCAGCTAGGATAAGAGCATGCCCTGGCAAGCCAGCTATGTCCCTCTCTATCGACGCAAAACACTCCATGGTAGGGGGCGTCGGGCCGTACGTGGAGGCCACTGAGGTGGCCCTCCCACAGAGCAAGCCTGAGATATATATCCCTCTACCATCCTCCCTTGAATCCACCTGTTCAACACTGAATGTACAGGACTTCCTAACCAAAATCGCCACCCTTCCAGAGGCCCTCCCTTTGCCTACCCCGAAACCTGTCCCACCCATAGTCATTTGAGGTTATTCAGTTCCTCTGTCAAAAGATGTGTTTCTTGTAGAGCCACAATATGGGCACCTAATTGGTCGAAGTGTTTCAAAATCACCAACATTTTGCATCTACCCCTGAGCCCTTTAACATTCCATGAGACCAGTTTAAGAATCACCATTAGCCATATCCAAAAGTGGTATTGGGGCAATTGCTCCTCAAAACCCTACTCGAGCCTGCTATCCTAACAACTGCCCTGAGGGTCTCTCTCTCTCTCCCCGACCCTCCCCCCTTACCCCCTGCCCCGATCCCTAGATCACTCCTCCTCTATTCCTTGGGTCATCAATGAGCTCATCCCCATGCCGCCCCTGCCTCTCTGAACCCCTCTCCCCCGGAACTTCTTATGTACCCTGTGAAGCCTTTGGTAGCCCCTTACTTTATTCTGTACTTCCCAAAATCCTTCCTTTTGACCCTTGGCTAACCAGCTGGTCAACCAACTGCCCCGACTCTACCCATACTCTCTATCCGGCCTCTCAAAAGAGACTTCCCCCTTTCTCTGACCTCCATGACCCCAACAGTCTCCCGCCCCGATTATAGCCAATGGGGAGCATTTAAAAACCAGTCTATTCCCCCATTTGCCATTCCCCTCAACTTTTAAGTTCCTCCTCTGAAACAGATCTCTTTAAAGTGTTCTTAACGTCAGGGCTCCTATCCTAAACTCAACTCTGGTCAATCCGGCCCCTTTCTCCGGAGTGTCAAGGTTTAGATATGCGGCGATGATCCCCAGGGTCTCCAATTAGGAGGATTAAAAAATAGTCTATACCCGCAGTGGGATCCAAGGAGAAGGGAAGGGAAAAACCCTTTCTCCACAACCAGGCCTGTCCTACTGCTTCCAAACGCTCTCAGGTATACCCTCCATATTCTTTTATGATTCCAATTTACCGTTACCTTAGCCAGAAACCAACCTTGTTCTTTTGGGCCCCCTATTATAATTACTATCCCTCACATCTTGAACCCCTTCGCCAGGTTGCTCCAGGTCCTCCCCTCTACTCCACCTGGCGGCCCCCAAAATCCCTTCTTTAATCTCCCATAGGCCTCCCTTCATAATTGATGAGCATCCCGGGTTCTACTCATACCTCCTTGTCAGTGCTAACCCCCTCATACGCCCTCCTCCCCAAATTACCATCCCATACCCCTTTTAGAGCAAACTAAAGTGCAAGCCCCTTACTACATTCTTCCTCTCGTAAGCCCAAGTTTGCTAAAACTCCTTTTTAGTTCTAATCTCCATCTCTGGATTTATTAACAACATATTCAAACTATAAACTCGTCCCATAAAGTAAATATAACAATCTCAAATCTGAGCAAGTAACATGTCCACAATTCCAGTCTGACCAAACTCAGCATATTCCACCCCTTCATTTCACACAGTTCAGCTTGGTGCCTTGAATAAATCCGGCAGCTCCACTCGCAGCCCTTCCAGGGCATCTTTAGCTGTAAGATACCTTTTTTCTCCCATTTGTAACCGGACCACCAGTGTAGCTGGGTATTGAAGACGGAATTTAATACCAGCCAGATACAGCTTCTTTTTAATATCTACATATTCCTTCTGCTTGCTTCATATTGATGGCATTTGGTCCTGAAACATCCACAAGGTGGCACCATTCCACTGTATTGTTTTCTTTTGTCTTACTGAAGCCAGCATGAACATTTTTTCTTTATAATTAAGGAAACGCATTATGATGACCTGGGGTCTAGCACCCGGTGGCGGCATTTCCCTCAAAGCCCTATGTGCTCTCTCTAGATTGTAGGTTTCTCCGTATGGGGTAGGGCCCAACACTTTGAGCAGCATATCCTGCATAAACAAAACACAGTCTGATTCCTCTGACCTTTCAGGTAGCCCGGCCAATATCAAATTATTTCTTCGACTCCGAGACTCCTGATCTTCCAGCCTTTCCTCCATTTTTTTATTTGCTTTCTGACCATAGCCAACTCTTGCTCCATTGTTGCCACCTTCCTTTCCTGAGATGTGATACGGACCTCTGCATCCCCCATCCTCTGGGCTAGCGATTGCAGAGCAGGCTTCACAGTTGCAAAGTCTACCACCAGCCCTTGCAGCAAGCATTTGATTTCTTGTAGATCCCCATTTTCATTAGTAGTTTTCGCCCCTTCTTGCTCTCCAACCCTCTTCTCTTGATCATCTGGAGTAGGGGACTGGGGCTTTGGCCTCTTTCAAGCTGGTGATCTCCCTGCCAGGGGTTCCGCTAATTCTGGCTCCATTCCTACTCCTGAGCGGTGCTGAGCAATGCGTGCTGATGCCTCAAAGAGCCATGGCTTTGGACCGCCAGTGACCTTTTTCCCGAAGTCAATCTGCACCGATAGTGTTCACCGGCAATTTATATTGCAAGAAGAGATGTTATTCGCCGAAGCTGACTGGTTCTGAAGGAAATTAAATTATGTAATATGATTTCGGGCCTTGGAGCAGCACGGGAGTCATCCTACTCGACTCCGCTCATCACATGATCCCTAAGGCCCTTCATCTTATGCCTGCTTAACTATTTAGACTGTTAACATGTCCTAACTACTGTTAAGGATTTAAAGGAGCTAAAGTGGGACGATTCCTCCTTCCAAATTTCCCAGGACTTACCAGCAGGAACCTGACAAAAATGGGCCGAATATCTCCCATCCATTACTAAATTAATTGCAGTTGGGATTAAATTTCAAATGCTGTACCCGGCCAGGCCCTCAGTTTTGCACCAGGGCACATGGAAAACCTTTGAAAGTGATGAGCTCGTGACCAGGGACCTTGCGACTGTGTTCCTAGACCTTTTCACTCGGTGGTGATGGGACCCCTCACTCTGCTATCTGAGGCAGATATTATAAAGTATAGAGGGTTCCAGAAGGAAAATAATTTTAGCCAGTTTTGTTTTTGCTGACTACTCTGGTATACCATGATTGTTTTATGCCTGGGTTGCTTACCTCAGCAGTTCCTCACCACTTTTTGGCCCAGCTTCCTTAAGATATGCTTCTAGTTCCCCTCCCTTAAGATGCCTCTCTGGAAGCTTTGCTCCAGAACACCCTGGCTGAACTGCTGCAGGGATGCTCTCTCCATCCCTCTCCGTGGTCTTTGATTTAAACCTGGAACAAGAAGCTCTCCTCCCTTTCATCATTTGGATTCGAGCTCTGCCCCAGCCACGTTGGTTTCCCTAGAGTTCCCTGCACCAGTTCCTAAACTGTGTACATAATCGTGAGGATGCAATGCAAACTTGCGAACCATCGCAAGGTGCTGTAAACCGAGTCCACCTTTCTTCCCCAGTTACAGGCTGCCTCACTCTATCTCCAAATAAACACAGAGTTATGCTGCGAACTTCCATTGTTTGCTGATCCTTCCTCAACCCAGGACTGTTTATTATCCAACTTTTATTTTTTGATTTTCCCTTCCTCGTCTCAATGGATGTAAATCGGTCAAGTGCTGGCCTGACCCATGAACAGTTATTTAACATTCTATGACCATTTTTGCCTTCCCAGATATGCCTCTATCCCTTGGAAACTGTTTCACATGGTTGGACCTGGGCTTTTCTTCCCTTTTTAGGCCCTGGAATATACCCAGTAACTGACAGCGAAGTTCCTCAAATGAAACTGGATTGCTCATAGGGGCATTATTTCAATACTATAACTGTATTGTTAAACAAAGTTAAATACATGATACCTTCATTAGTTGATAGTTAAAATGGGATAGTAATATCTAATAGGTGTATGTTAGTTACCCATATAGCGTTCTTCTTATACAGAATATAAGCTTAATGACTGTAGTTTGTTCTATTCCTATATTGTTCTGACTATTAGAAGTATATGGTTAGTTCTAGTTGGGGTGGGGGTGGGGGCTGTGACTGAGCTTTTGTTGGGGCTGCTGTCATAAGCTGTAAGGGAATGGAACCTCCACATCTACTGGCCTGGTATGGGATCCTTTGGACCCTCAGATGTCACCTACAGTATTTTGTGAGGTTCCCAGGTGATTGCTCACTGGTCTAGTTTTAACCTTTTCCGTACTCTCACCTGGGTTGAGGGCTCGGGTGGGTTCAGTTTGACATGTTCTCTAGGGGTTTTGTGCTTTTGGAACAGGGCCGGGAGGGGTGTGTGGGGTGGGCTCCTGCCACAGGTAAAGGGGTTTCTATGAAAGTATTTTTTCTGGGTCACATGAATCATAGGCTCAACTCTTGTTACTTTTTCCCTGGGTTTCTCTCTTACTATAAACTCGTATTTTGTTTTTTTTGTCACATAGCTAATATATCAGGCTACCACTTTTGTTCATGGAACAATAAAGGGGCACAAACTCAGACTAAGTGGATGAAGGTGCTATTAAATCACCATAGTATACAAGCTGACGTGGTCTTTTTACAGGAGACACACCTTCTACCCACCCAGGTTCACTACCTTCATAAGCTCTGAGTGGATCAAGTGTTTGGCTTAGGTTTTGAGTCTTGTAAGAGGGGAACTGCCATTCTGATTACCCATAGAATTCCATTCCTTTTATTGCAAGAAACCTCAGATTCAGAAGGCCGATATGTGATTTTAGGGGCAGTTCTGGGTCACTTAGAGATTATTCTTGGTTCTATTTATGGGCCCAACTCTGACAACCCAGAATTTTTTGTGAGCCTAATGTCCACTTTGGCTTCCTGGTCCACTGTCTCAATAATTCTTGAAAAGGACTGGAACCAAGTCCTATCAAACACCTGTAACCTTGCTAGATCGGGGCATTACAGACTATTTTTGTCTCCAGGTCAAAAGGTCTTGCACGGACTGATGCACTTATTAGGTCTGGCAGATCCCTGGAGAATCACCTATCCCGATAGGAGAGAATACTCCTTTCATTCTCTCATTCACCTATCATTTTCCCGTATTGATTATTTTCTAGTGAGTCTTGATCATCTCCCTGGAATCACATCAGCCTTCTACTCCTCGAACATTTTCTCTGATCACCATGATCACCCATTTAATTTTAGAAATTACACCTAACATTTCACAAGATAGATTATGGAAAATCAACAACCAAATTTAAAAATCGGAAGAGCACATACAACACTTACAGTCCTTCATTTCTAATTTTATGTCAGATAATTCCCCATCCATGTCTAAAGCTGATGTCCTATGGTGTTCCTTAAAATGTGCCTTGAGGGGACAATTGATATGCCTAGCCTTGAAATGTAAAAAACAGAGGGAAGAAGTCTTCTCCTCTCTTCTCAACCAGATTACAAAAGTCAAGGCGAATTTTTTGGTCCTAGCTCTTGGTGAAGACTGGGAGAAGGCTAAATATCTTCGGGCTCAACATAACCAGTTACTGGCTGAAAAGTCAGAATTCCTCATGCTTCAATCGAATATACCCTATTTTGACCAAGGTGAATGGGCAGGAAAACTCTTAACCCTCAGACGTAGGCCCCAGATTTCTGATAGGATTATCACCTCCCTTCAGTCGTCCACAGGTACCCTCCTCACTTCACCTAAGGATATTTGTGAAGCCTTCAAAGAATTTTATCAAGGTTTGTATACCCCTCCCGATCCCTCTTTCTCTCAGTAGTTGCTGGATTCCTTCATTACAGGTATCACTCTCCCCAAACTGTCTGACCTGCAATATTCTAGTTTAAAAAAACCCTATTCACCTGGAAGAAATTATGAAGGCCATTGACTCACTTTCACTGGACAAATCCCCTGGCCCAGATGGATTTTCCTCTAATTTTTATAAAGCCCTTAAAAGCACTCTTTCTGGACACATTTCAATATTTCTATGAACAGGGTCTCTCAGATGTTTCTCTAACCCAGACCATCATAGAAGTCCTCCCCAAACCAGGCAAAGACCCCCTATTCCCACAAAACTACAGGTCCATTTCCCTTATTAATATGGATTTAAAAATTCTGGCTAAGATCTTAGCTTCCAGACTAGGCAAGGTCTGGGACTCTTTAATTATTGCAGAGCAGGTAGGATTTGTTAAGGGCCGTCACTCATCAGATAACCTTAGGAAACTGGCTTATCTTTTTTCTGTGTCCAAGGATTCTCTCATTCCAACTGCCTTAGTGTCCTTGGATGCAGAAAAAGCATTCGATAGGGTGTTCTGCGACTACTTATTTTCCTTACTTCCTAAATATGGCATTCCTCAAGAATATTTAAATTGGATAAGAATACTTTATTCTTCCCCTTCGGCTCGCATCCAATGCAATGGGGTGCTTTCTACACAGTTTATTCTATAGCAGAGTACTCATCAGAGCTGCCCCCTCTCCCTCTATGTATTTAACCTTTTTCTAGAACCTCTGATAAGAAAATTTAATTCCTCTCCATTTGGTTTAGGGGATCATGATAGGAGATTCAGAGTATAAGCTTTCTGCTAATGTGGCTGATATTCTATTTCTTATCTTGTCTCCTTCCCAATCCCTCCCTGCAGCACTTAGAGTAATTTCCCTATTCAGTGCTGTCTCTAATTACAAGGTGAATCTCGATAAAACAGAAGTCTTCCCTCTTAACTAATACTTCCAGAGATCGGAGATAATTAACATGGTTTTACAGTGGTGATCAGATAAACTTAAATACCTGAGCTTTTTTCTTCACTCTTCTCCCAAAATAATGAAAAAGCTTAATCTGGATACCATCATAAGCACTATAAAAGATGACAGCAAATGCTGGTCCCTGTTGTCTTTCTCCTTGTGGGGTCATATGAGCATAGTAAAAATAAACATACTACCCCTCATTCTATACCCCTTGCAAATGTACAACTGGACTCTGCCAAAATCGTAGTTTGCTCAAGTTCATAAAACTATCAACTCCTTTCTGTGGGCTGGGAAAAAGTCCAGAAGAAAATACTGTAAACTTACCCATCAGAAAGTAGATGGCTGTCTACAAGCCCCCAATTTTTATTTATACTACTTGGCAATGCATCTTACTAGAATGAGACACTGGATACTCCCTTCAGGTCATTCCCCTGAATCCACCTATTCTCTTCTCTGATTGGATATTAATAAATCTTTATGTATGGCACAAGATGTTGATCTGAAGGCCCTCCTTTTCATACCTAGAAAGAATCTTCTTAATAAGTTGAAGGATTCCCCATTAGGTTCCCTTCTGTCCATACAACATCAACTTAATTTTCTCCTCAAAACTCCAGGGTATAGAGATGTAGCGCAACCCCTCTTTAACAATCCTAACTTCTTAATCTTGGGTAAGCTGCTCAAGCCTAACCTTTCTTGGCCTAACATGGGTGTTGAGAGAGTGGAGCAGTTACTCAGCAATCACAAACTGATGCATTTTTGGGAAGCCTGTACTTTTTATCATTGATCTCCCATTTATGCATTCAAATACTTACAAATTGTTCACATGCTACTGCATCATTTTGGAAGTGGATTATGGACTAAGACCTTATAAGCCATTTTGATCCTATATATTAACTCCCTCCCATCCACTCACTTAATTGCTTATGCATACAATTTTTTTACAAAATACTCTAGCTGGATTAGAAGGACAAAGAAGCTATTGGTGGCACCATTCTCTTCCAACTTTTACTTCTCCTAGGCAATGGCCCAGAATTTGGAAGCACTTATATAGGTACACTAAATGGGATAGGTATTGATACATATACATGCAGTTTCAGATTAACCACAGCTTGTACTATACTCCGGTCAAACTACATTGGATGGGGTCCCTTCCATTCAACTTCTGTACCAAATGTCTGCGGTTCCCAGGAGACCTGTTGCAAATGTTATGGTCATGTGGTGAAGTCTCCCCATTCTGGAACTGTATTAAGTCCCACCTGGATCTGTTACTATCCCTTTCAGATAAATGTATGCCTGAGGTCTGTATTTTAGGGGATTACACAAACCTTCAAGGCTGTACTCAAAGAGCTTATATGGCACTATATTTAATTAAAAAAAGAGTGGTTTTATGCATAGAAAAATAATATTATTTTCATTATTTTAAGAATGTTTTTACAAGTAGATTTCCTACACCCATCACTTCCCAGACTGCTCCATTGCTAAAACCTTAATTCATACTTTTATCCTCTCCCGCCTCCTCTATGGTTGTTCCAACTTCCTCCTCTCAAAATATCAAACTTTTCAAAATATGGCTGCCTCCTCACCATTTCCAGAAATGATGTCATGTTACATTAGTTGACACAGAAGGAGGCAAGGCCAATCGAGTTGTCGCCCTGCATTTTTGGTAGGTGCATCAGTTATTTTCTTTAAATCTAAGAAAACTGTCCAATCTCACCTTGAACTTTGTTTAGGTATTAGCCTCCACTGCCTTCACAAGCAGACTGCTCCACAACCTCAACACCCTTTTTGTGATGAACTTCCTATTTGAAAAGAAATTCATTCTTAGATCAAGAAAGAGTCCATCTGTCCCTCCAGGCCCTGCACTTCTGCATGGCTAGAGAGGCGAAGAATTCATGGGCAGTGTTGGGGGGGGCTGCCAGTAAACATCTCTGGAGAAGGACGCTTACTTCAGTGCCACTGGCATGAGAGTTATTCTCCTGGTCCCCTCAGCAGAAGGGAGTGCTGTCATTAGTTCCACCAGCAAGGTGGCAGTTGTCCCAGTTCCCCACAGCAGAGTGGGTCACTTTCTTTCCATAACACCTGTAGGGTGGATGTTTTCCTGGAACCATCAGTAGAGGGAGAACATTTCATCTGTACTATTGTCAGTGAGGTTGCTGTCCTGGTCCCTCACAGCAGAAGGGGGGACACATCCATCAGTGTCTTCAGCATGATGGGCAACTTCTGAGACCCCTCCCCCGGTAGGTAAAACTACAGTGTGGCAGGGTTGGCCCATCTGCCTCTCATCATCTGGCCCCATCATGTTATAATTGAGTGGGGGGAGGGGCTGTGTTATGGTACAAGTGAGTGCACAGCTCCTGTAATTTTACCCAGAAAGTAACTATTAATGGCCAGCAAAGACAACATCATGATAGATGTTACAGAGGAGTACATGGAAAAGGATGAATTTTCAGCACTGAACCCTTCTGCAACTGGGAAGCATGAAAAAAATCAGGGTTGGCTCCCCTGTGATCCCCAAAGGTTGGGTAGCAGCCCTTTATGCCATTTGAACAATTCACCCAACTCATTGCTGTGATGGTGACTTTGTGGTTGACTGTCTTTGAGGTATTCAGGGATATTAAAATCAGAGGGAGGAACTGTCATCAACAAACCAGAGAGTATTGGATGCTGAAGCCTGCATTTCAAGTGTAGAGCATAAACTTGAAAAGCTGAAACAGGATAAAATATGGTATTCCTGTCACATAAAAGAAACTTGAGGACAAAATGGTGTATCAGGAAAACTACTTCGTGCCCAACAGTATCCTAATATTCAGATTACAAGAAGGTGCAGAAGCTGGTGATGCACAGCCTTTACTCAAAAATCACTGATAAATACTGTATGTTTGGTCATCCCTCTACACTTCAACATACTGTACCTGGTAGAGGGCACAAAGAGGGGGACAGCCAAATAAACCCAGCTGGCAGATAGATCTCAGCTGATGATCACAAGTAGAACAAAACTCAGTTTGTATGTTATTAGAAAAAATAGTAAATGTGCTACAAGAAAAGCTCACATTCAATTAAACTCCCCGGGAAAATTACAATATTAATAAAGTGTACATATTAATTTGGTGCTGTCTTTTTCTTCTTTAATAAAGATGTTTATTAATAAATATTTTGAAGCCCATTGATTGTGCGTCCTGTGCACAGTCTTTAACATTTTCATATAAAGTTTATGGGTCTCAGAAGATTTTTTTTTGTCATATTTTATTCAGCATCAGGCTGGTGGTTTTATTAAAAAAAAAAAATGTGAAACAAGCCAAACAGGTGCTACACCTTTATGCATTTGTAGCCTGACTTCTTTTAAGGACAGGTAGTTTGACACGGCACGGGGTCATAATTCCTAAAACAAAAACAGCTCACACATAGCTCAGTTAAACCACTGATGAACACAATGTCACCGTATCAGAACAGTGTGGCCCAGGCAATATAATGGTACCCTGGACAGAGAGGCAGGAGACATGTAGTGCAGTGAAAGTAGTGAGGCTTACTGGTAATATACAGGTGGTATACACAGTGCAGTGACACACAGCAATGCCCCCACCATCCAAACTGGTGCTGCCCCCCCCCCCAGCAAAATGTCCAGTCATACCTGGAAGCTCAGATTGAAGGCATTGCCCCACAGGTAGTCAGCTGTATTATGGGTCCCTTAAGCTGCCACAATATTGGCAATGCACCGGCTGGCATAAATGTACTTCCTCTTACCTGTTGACATGGTGTTGCCTGCAGTGTGCTGTGCCAGCTTCATGTCTGTCAGGTGCTGTTCTGCACTGAGAACCCAGACGAAGCACGGTATGCCACCCTAACAGCGACATTTCTACAGTGACATGTGTCGATATTGGCTACAGTGCCATGCCACTGTAGAACTGATGCTGGAAGGGGGCAACCACTTTCCCTGACTTGCACCCCCTTCCCGAACTAACTCCAACCTGGAGTTAGAATCCTTTAGTTCGGGGGATTGTGGGTGATTGGGGGACAAAGTCCCCCAATGTAAAAATTAGGCTCAAGCAGTGCAGCTCCATGCCGACTACAACTTGTAGTCAACATGGAGCCAGTTGCTGAAATGCCGGTCACGATCTTTTTTGTCATGCTGGCATATACAACCCATGAAGCACCATATGTTAGGGTGGCACACCCCAAATCCTGGTGTTGAAACTGTGGTGCCAGGACTCTATGGCATTATTAGTGCATGGTGTGCCATCCCTCACCACCTCATCAAGTTCCAGCACTGAACCGGGTACAGTGGTCAGCACCTGGCAGACCAACCAATAGACCTGCCGACCCACTTGTCCTCAAAATAGTCAAGGGGTTGGGTAAGCAAGTCACCATGGCCCCTGATGTTTTCCATGTCACACATCTCCTCAAAGGGTTCTACAGTCCTGTTGGGGGCATGAATGCCAGTGCAACCAGCATCCATACATGAAAGACAAACTTGGGATCGTTGTTGTAGAGCCCAACCATGCTGTCAATCTGTTGGGCCTTCTGCCACACAGCCTGGGTGAAGTGGAAGAGGCATCCATGCTGCTGGCATCCTGGGAACATGGTATGAAAGGCCTGCATCACTGCCTGCTTGAAGTCGGTGATCAGGGGCACAGGGCCTTCAGGTGCTGCAAGGCCATGTGTACACAGCACAGATGCAGCCACTCATTAGGATGAACACCACTGGGAATGTGGTGTTGTCTAGCAGGGTGTGAACAGTATAGACCTGTGTGAAGAGGGGTGGCATGACCCTGAAACTACCATCTGTGAACAGGCTGGTGCACCCCTCCAGACTGGTAGTGAAGATCAGGTACCTGCCATTCACAGGGCCACCATCATACTGGAGGAACAGTTCACCAGTCTCAGTTCTGGTGTGCTTGTCTGGTATGGCAAGGTCCAGCAGGGTTCTTGGCATGGGCTGTGGTCTATTCATCACTGTCTTGGCCCTGGCACAGGCCCTCTTCATGAGGGACTAGTGGCAGCTGGCCACTCATGGCTGCAGGGATACCGCTGGTGCATGCTGCCACAACCTCACAGCAGGTCTCATGGTGGTCCAGGCATGGTCCTTGACAGCTGACGTGACACAACGGCGGCTACGTTGGTTGCATCTGGGATGAGATCGTGGTCCTCACCAATGTGCACCACCTCCTCTGCCACTGTGTGTACATGGGCAGGGCAACATGCCCTGTCATACTCTACACTCTTCTAATAGTGCCTGTCCTGGTGGATGCACTCCTTCCTGAACAGGAACCCCTCATGGAGCAGTAGAGAAGCCCTCTTCTGGCTTTTAACAACCTGCAGTGGCATCCTGTCCTCCTTGCACACACCTACTCCTCTGGATCCAGACTGGATACTGGACCTGCGGGAGGCACACCCTAATATAGTGACCACGAATGTGCATGACTGTACACATCTGTGCCCTGCAGCATGTGCTCATGCTCCCCCCCCCCCCGGCAAATCCATGCAGCCAGTGGTAATGGGCTTGCCTGCCTGGTTTGAATGTACTGTGCTACTCCTGGTGCTGTTGACATTGATAACCTGCAGCAGCAAATGGCAGCTCCTCATGCCTGACAGCTGCAGTCACTTTGCATGCCTGTTGTACTGTGGGGGGAGAGGGAGGGGGAGGGGGAGGCCTGCCCTTTGATTGGCAACACAGGTGCATAGGGCTGCATAAATTACCTGGTGCATGCCCCTGCCACTCACTCTCTACTGTTAGGTGTCCCTCTGTTTGCACATTCATAGAAACATAGACTTTGATGGCAGATAGGGACCGCTTGGTCCACCTAGTCTGCCTATTTCCCTACCTACAGGATAAGCTGCAGATCCTATTTAACCAACAACCTATTTCCTCCTACCCCCAAAAAAAAATGCCTTATGTCTGTCCCTTGCATTCTTGAATTCACCCACAGTTTTAGATCCCACAACCTCCTCAGGAAGGCTGTTCCATGCTTCCACCACCCTCTCTGTGAAAAAATACTTCCTCACATTGCCCCTGAGCCGTCCCTCCTCTATCTTCAAATTGTGTCTCCTTGTTCTTGCGCATCTCTTTTTCTGAAAGATCCTACCCTCTTGGACTTTGTTGATTCCACTGAGGTACTTAAAAGTTTCTATCATGTCCCCACTCTCCGTCCTTTGCTCAAGGGTATACATATTAAGCTCCTTTAGTCTCTCCTCGTATGGCTTCTGTAGCAGACCCTGCACCATTTTAGTTGCCCTCCTCTGGACTGCCTCCATTCTGTCTATGTCCTTGCAGAGATGGGGTCTCCAGAAATGGATGCAGTACTCCAGATTGGGTCTCACCAACTGTCTGTACAGAGGGATGACAACTTCCTGTTTTCCGCTGGTGATGCTTCTCCCTATACATCCCAGTATCCCCCCAGCCCTCCCTACTGCCTTCTCACATAGCTTGCTAACCTTAAGGGCATCCAATATGATTACCCACAGGTCCCTTTCCATTTTTGTTGTTGTTACTACCCCTCCAATGTGTAATCTTCCCCTGGGTTTTTGTTTCCCAGTGCATTATTTTGTACTTCTTCACATTGAATCCAAGCTGCCATACTTCTGACCATTCCTCCAACCTTGCCAAGTCTTTTCTCATCCTTTCCATGCCTCCTTGCGTATCAACCCTGTAGCAGATCTTTGTTCCTGCTGCCTTTCTGTCCTCAGAGGTTCCTGTCTCAGCAATGGTGCCGTATCCTGTGGGGATATCATGCACTAAGGTGCCATTGTATGCTGATGTGACATTCAGATGGGATGACAGGTATGTCTCATGGACCCAGTCACAGACATGTGCTGCTCGCACTGCCCCACCACAATGGTAGCAGCAGCCACCACATCGTCCCGCAGCTGCATGGTGTGAGAGCGATGAGCTGTAGTATGGCTGCAGTGCATCCCTGTGTTATAGCCCTGATGTACTGGCTAGCCATGTGTTACTGTCCACTAATGCTGTGTGCAGTGCTCTGCAGCCATGAGCAGGAAGTGTCGGTTCATGCCTGTCGCTGTGACAGTGTCTCCTCCTTCTGGCTGCACCTGTCAGTGGTGTTACATTACAGGGATTCCACTTATAGAAGATGCATGGGGTATTTGTGTGGTGGGCCATTAGGCATGTCAGCTTGGGTGGGTTGGGTTCACGTACTGGCATGGGTGGGGGGGTGACTGGTGATGGGGGGTGGAGATGGCTGTAAATGGGATATACTCGGGTGAGAAGGAAAAAGGGTGCATAGACCCCGTATGTCTGCTTCAATCCACAGTGCAGGCATACCACAGTGCTGTTGCAGGTAGCAGAGGCAGTCTCTGGTGGGTGCTGTCACTGGTGGGTGCTGAAGCTGCAAGTGAGTTTTGCAGTACTGCAATCCACAGTACAGTAGTTGGCAGTGCCTCTGTTGCTACAATGATGTGGTTCCCTGTATGGTCTGGCTATGGGTCTCAATCCTATGACTCTGTCTCCCTGCCTGCCTATTCCCATCTATACATGTGTACCACCACCCCTCTGCACCACAGGTGCAGCATGGCAGGCTTCTGCCTCCACTTGTCAGTTAACATTGTTTCTTACATATGTGGGCCCCCCCCCACCAAAGAAGAGCCACACACTGGCTGGAGGCAGTGGGATATCACCAACATCACTGGTTTGCCCCTAGAGATTTGTGAAATATGCTGTATGTACTCCCAGCTGTATTTCACTATCACTATTTTGTACCAGGTGCGCTTCTATGGCTTGTGCTATTTTTTCACACTCAGTATTTCGGAATGTGCAGTTTTGTCTTAGCTCTTATCCTTCAGCTGTTTTCCAAACATCATATTTACCAAGGTACCATTTGACAATTCCAGTCCTGCCCCACATGTTCAAAACATCTGCACTTATGATGCAGCACTGTAGGTCATGGAAATATTGGAAATAAATTTATCTCAGGGAGGGGGAGGCACTAAAATTATCAGAACTCTCAAGAGTTATATATTGAGCATGAATGTCCCTGCTTGAAATTAAATATGTTTTCAAATGTTTATACATAACCAACTCCCATATGTTTTACATATATATATATATATATATATATATATATATATATATATATATATTTAACTGTAGATCATTCAGTTATTTGGTCAGTGGCAAAAGAAACTCATACAGAAGAAAGCAACAGTCCACTGTACACGTGTAAAGAAATGAAGTACAAGGAGGTCAGGTGAACTGGTGGCTGTGGAAGAATTTTAATCTGTGATGTCCCATGCCACAGTTCACTGTTTTAAACATTGTGCCACATTGTCTGATATGGGGCATTTTAGCAATATTTCTGAAAGACTTTCATTTGTCAGTTCATCTCTGAAATTTCAAGTGTATGTGTGGGTGTCAGGGAATGGATGGTTGAATTTGTGTGTCTTGAGTGTTGTGTGCGTGTGTGTGTTAGTGAGTGTGTGTGTGTGTGTGTGTGTGTGTGTGTGTGTTTGTGTGTGTGTGTGTGTGCATGCATACTACTGTGTGTGTGTGTGTGTGTGTGTGTGTGTTACTCTCAACTTGCTTGTACATTACCCCTAAAGTTACTAACACGATGGATAGAGCTGAATCTGACCTCCCATAGCTGTGTGCCAGTGCCGAGATGCCATGGTGTGCTTGCATGTATGCCTCATCCTCCCTTGAAATCAAATGAAATGGTGAATTTCTAATATACCAGCAACACAGGCAGGTTCCCCTTATAGAACTATCAACAGACTTCACATAGTCACCATCTCAGGTATAGGATGCCAGCCATAGCTGCTCAATTTGAGGAGTAAATTTGCTGTCACCTGCATAGAAAATGCAAGATGACAGCTTGATACAATTCCTTGAACAGCCTACACCTCATTTGTTAGACAAGAGTGAGCCCAGGTTAAAAATGAGGTGTCCTCCAATAGTGCAGATGCAACTTGTTCAGGGCATCTGTTTTCCATTGCATGTGAGACAAGAATGCTTTGTGAAAGCTGTGTTTTTTTTGTTTAATTTTTTTTCTGCGAGGGGTGGCATCATCACCAATGAAGTTTATTTGGTGAATGACACCTTGCTATTTTTTTAAGAGACTTACTCTTATTCAGTGCATGCAAAGGCTGCCTTCTTAGTTCAGTAACTAGCAGCTGCATCGTATTGGTCATGATTCTCCCACAGCCTGCATACTCTCAGCTAAAGAACAAAAGAAAGAGCTAGAGAGAGAAATAGATAGACAGGCATGAGGGAGAGTTGGATATGAGGGAGAATAGTTTCAGGTCACATTCTTCCCAGCCACAGTGAATACAAAAATGTCATTCACAGTTCACATAAAATTAGAATCAGTTTTTGCATCTTTCTTAAAAAAAATGTAACATGGTTAAGTGAGTGACTCACAATGGATTGTTTGTGAAATAAACTGTGAGTACATGCATGTATGTAGTAAACTATGTGTGTGTGTGTTTCTCTCTAGGGATGGAGATGGGCAATATAGGTAGTTTGCTGATCCTTTGTACTTTTGTGGACCCTAATACTGCATGTAAACTTGCTGAAAAACTGATTACCCAATCTACTACTACACCAGACTGGGTTGTATTTAACTTTATCTGATACTAGTTAATAATTCTGATGTTCTTCAATAAGAATGGAATAAAATGATTGCCTGCTCCTTCACAGTGATTTCCAGGGGCTTGGTTTGTCATAGACTGCTGCAATTTCTTAGTGGTGGCTAATATTTATTTATTACTTCCATGTACCATCTACCGTACTACCATTCTGTTCAATTCTGAATGATAAAAAACAGACTCATTAACTAGTATGAGCTAAAGTGAAATAAAACCAAGTTCAGCCATTTTCCTTATACAGTCTGGTGCAGCAGTAGGGATCAGGTATTTCATTTTTCAACAAGTTTAGATGCTGTATCAGGGTCCAAAACAATATAAGTATTGTTGCCAGGTTTGATGTGCAGCCAGGCTGGAAGGAGGAGCTGCATGTAGACCCCATGTGTCAACAGTAGGTTTTTAGTTGATGATAAGAAGAAAGGAGAACTGTGAGCAGAGGGAGGTTGAGCTCAAGAAAATATATTAAAATCAGGAAACAACAACATATCTCTCCTATTTTGTTTCAAGCAGCTGCTGAAACTGGACAGGCGAACTTGAGTTCAACTGTTACAGAAGAGGGTAATATAGAACAACGTAATTTTGTAAAGAAAAAAATCAGTAGAACAGGACAAAATGAACAAATGAAGAAAGGTAAAATGGTGGTGGGAGGACAAGTAGCAAAGGCAGGAACTGTAAACGAAGATCAGAAAAACAAGTAGCTTCAATGACTCACAAATGATTAATATACCTTCAAGTTCACTCAATCAGCAACAGTTGCAGTACTTGCAAAGGTCTGTCCTTCTCCCTAACACGTATAGTGAATAATCTGACTATTAATAGTGATCCTTTTAAGTTTTACAGGAAACTTTATTTGTAGGACTATTATGCCAAACAGAAGAGGCTCTGTATTCTTTGACTCACCATATACATATAGATGGCATTACAGCATGCAAATGCTTCTTAGAAAGGTGCACTACACAAAACCACACAGTTTTCAATTGAGGGTATCCACTTCATACTGACACAACCTATTTGAGTTTGATAGAAATGTTTATCTTTAAACATTATGCACAGCAATGGGGACATGTGTGCACTCTCTCCTGCCCTTGATCTGTATGTTGTTTGTGACAGCGGCGTAGATAGAGAGATAAGCTTTCACTTTAATTCCTTACTTCCTGTTGCAACTCTGAGGAGTGGAGCTGGCACAACTGAGCCAGGAATCCTCTGGTTCTCTCTCACCTGCAGCCAACACAATGAAAGCATAGGACAATGGAGCAAGCAGAGACAGTTGGTCTGTTTGTATGTGTCAGTGTGTGTGTTGGGGGGGCGTCAGTGGTCATGTGGGAAGGCTCTGGAGCAGTCAAAATATTAAAAATAAATGCAGTCCTTTTTTCCAAAGGTTAAGGACACTGGATTATAATAAATAAATTTGTGAGCAGAAGTGTGTGTGTGTGTGTGGGGGGGGGGGGTGCAGCCAGCCCTGAATCAGTCTGATTTAAAAAAAAATGCCAAGTAATTCACTTTTTGCACAAAAACGTTTTCCTTTTTCAAAAATCAGATGACTCTGAAAAGCACTGGATACTGGAGGAAGCATATATAATTTACATTAATTTATGCAATGGACCCCATATCAGCAAAGCATTGTTGGAGTTGGGGAAGGGGGTTCTGTCAAGATTTAAAGTACCTCTCAAAACTAATTGTCTCCCAATAAAAATAATTTTGAAATTACAGAACTGTGGAGTAGGCATATAAATTAAATTAATTCAACAGCTGTCCTATCAGCACAGCAGAGCAGAAGTTGGGTGAGTGGCAGAATGCATGTCAGCAACAAGCTCCAGAGCAGTTTTCAGAACAAAAAAATGGACAATATATGTTTAATAGGCTTTTTAAACTGAATTGCATCAATAATTACCCTTATCACGGAAGCAGTAGCAGAAGGCAAGTTGCTGGGAATCCACGCTTTGTGCAGTTAACACACAGTCTAATGGTACACCACACACCAATACCTGCACTCATATCTTTGGCAATCCAGTAATACTCCACCTCCTGCCCTAATCCCCATACTCATAATGCGTATATAGTGTCATTGGTAGTTTAGCAGTATCCCCATCTTATCCAGCCTTAATGTCGCAATGTACATAGCCCTTGAAGTCCAGTTTTCCCCGTTCATCCCAATCCCTGTTGTGTAACTAGTATACCCCACTCCTGGTCCACTCACTCAGCATCCACCACCCTCCATCCCTGTCTTGCACTCAGCTGGCACTCAGTTCACCCAAAGAAACTCAACTTCATCTCTCGGTGAAAGGAAGATGGCTACTGGTGCAGAACCTCTTCTTTTCACCTGGACTAGCCACCATCTGAATAAATAGGACTGAGCATGTGTACAGCCAAAGCAGATTTTGTGATCTTGAGTTCTTATCATTATCAGTTATTATTTGGGGTTTTGTAAACAATTCATGGCACTACCTTACAGAATAGCATCAGTATTCCATAAACTTAAGAAGTTGTCAATTTCCAAGATAAAATCGCTATATCCTTAAAATGGGCCATATAACAAGAGTATAACAATTTGTTAACCCCAAAATTATTGATTTGGCTAATACCACCCAACATTATTTATCCTGATATAGTTCTGTTATATTTATAGGGACTTTTCAAACAAACAAGCTGAGCTACATGTTATACGCACCAAATAAAACCAACATCTTGGCAAAATTAATAGTTAATGTTTAATGATGAAAGATTTTTTCAAGCAGCACTCACCCTTCCAGCACACTGATGTTTTGCACTAAATACATGCACTTTCTCAAGACTAGTTCCAAGTTATGGATTTAACATTAATGTTATTGGTGTTAGTAAATGTAGTCTTATTGGTTTTATTCAATTATTTCATTATTTATTACACTGCCCCGGCCCCTGCCACTTTTCCCATATGCTTAGTTAGTAATTGTTTTTAAGAGATATTTGGAGATGTGTGCCTAGCAGTCACTTCAGCATCTTTTGCAGGTCATAAAAATGTTTTGCACATTATAAAAATTATTTACACGTATTAAAAGGTTTTGCACGGTACCTCTATAGTACTGTTAGTTCAAATTAAGCACTATGATGGGACTTTAGGCTGCAGTGACCATCACACCTTGGAAATACACACTGTAACTGAGCAAAATTTTAACAGAGATGGGGAGATCTTGTGCTACTATGGATAAATGCATTTTTTAACTTAAATATATTTCAACATAGTAGCAAGGTGTCGTGGGCCTATTTCTGGGGGAGTAAAGAGATACTTCCCTCCAAATTTGGTTTAAAAAAAAAAACAAGTGGTTCCTAGCATCATTATTCTCTTCTTGCCTTCTTAGAAGATCATTATTTAGCACCTCCCTCCTTTTTCTGTTTGATACTAGACACCATTTTTGGTGATGGGATATTTTATGGTGGGGTCATATGGACCATGATGCATTATTGCTGTAGTTTGTTTATTAACCTGAGTTACCCTGCTATTATGATCATTTTTACTACCAAACCAATCGGGGCTGACTGAACTAGACAAGCTGTACTATTTGGGCATAATATCAGGTGTACTAAATAACATAGCCTATATTACATTTTGTTAAAGGATGGTTTCACAACCACAGTATTCACAGATCATCTGTGGGGCAGACAGGCTCCTGGTTCAGTAGATAAGGAGTTTTGAAGTGAGGAAGTATTACCTTTGTTAAGCTATTAGTGTGCCGCTTTCGATATATGGCAATTTAAGGAGCCGTTTACCCCCACACACCCATTGAACAACCACTGGCAAAAAAGTTGAGTAAAAAAAATCATGGCAACGACTTCAAATCTGAATGTTAAAACACTTGATTTCAAAAAAGGTTTTGTTCAATCTTTGTTGACCAGAAGTGTTACTGAAATGAAACGTCTAGCTCGAGAATTTTACTCAGAGGAGTTCAAAAATTGCTGGGAAAGGTCACACAGAGGAACCATCCTAATTAGAGATGCAGTGAAATTTAATTTTGCTAGTGAAGTCCCAGCAAAACTGGGAATTTCACCCTACAAAATATTTTGCGCATTTCGCAAAATATTTAACGGGTGAGAAGTGTGAAATTCCACCCACAAACTCAGAATTTTGCCCACAAAACATGGAATTTCACCTGCAAGTGGTGAAATTCCACCATTCACAGGCAAGTCCACATTTTGTAGGTGAAATTTTGCATTTCACGGACAGAATTTTACATTTTGCATGTGCGAAATATTTTGCAAAATGTGTGAAATTTGCTAAATATTTCACAGAATGAAATTTGCAGTCTTCACCCATCTCTAATCCTAATTTATTTGGATGTCTGTTTTAAAACATGGAAAACATAATTAAACAGAGCCCTCCATAAAGGAATTTGCAGAAAGACAATTTAGTTTTGTTTGAGTGCAGCTGCGGAAGTGGATTGCATAGGTAGACTGAGACTTACTATGTGAAATAACTAAATTACAGCTGCCTGAAAAAAGGGTGTTGGTAGTGTTGTTATAGGGTGCATAAATTTACCCCAGGGAGGCTGAATAGAAAAACAAGTTGTGCAGTCATTGAATGTCTTAATATTTGTAAAGGATCACCTCAGAAATGGCATCCTATCATATAAGGAGATTGTTGCACAATCATTACCATACTAAAACAAGATAACACATCAAATATTAGTCTCTCTATGGTTACCAAAGGAATACAATAAATGCATGTTGTTTACAGAAAGCAGTATAATATGAATGTATATACTTCTTGTAATACAAATATATAAAATTAATGAATACATCCCTAATTTTGTCCCATATAATGAGTCCCCACTCTGTATATCTAACTATTTGGATCTCACTCATAGAGGAGTATAATAATTTGCTAAATCTGCTTTATTCTGCAAAATCCTCTTGTTATGTTATTTGTGAGGTGACCATTAGTAAATATTCTGACTTCTGGTGGAAGCACATCTCAGTTTTCTACTCAGCCTTCTGGCTGTAAATTTATGCAGTCTGTAACAGCACTACTGCTCCTTTCTGACAGCTTTTTTTTCTATCAGTGTTAATTTAGCTGTTTGTTTATTAACTCTAATTGTACCTACGGTATCCTTAGCCACTGTGTGAAAGCACTCAAACCAAGGTAAATTATAGTTTCAACAAAAAATGTCTTTTTGGAGATTCTTCTATTGAAGTCCTTGTTTAAAATAGCTGTTGGTGATTTATAAGAATTATTTGTAGTTATCTCCAGGTTCCATGATTTGACCTTTTGCACACTTTTAGACCTCCCTTGAGTGAAGTTTTTATGCTACAGGTTGCATTTCAGTAACTCTTCTAGTCTCTGAAGATTAAGTAAAGTCTTCTTAAAAAGCAAACATTGTTTAAATAGCTCAGATAGTTTTAAAGTGGCATTCATGTAGTTTGTTTTATTCGCCACTGGTTTTAGCTGCCAATTATTCCCTTTTTTGATTGGCTGCTGCAGTTAAGTATTTTCGCAAACAAATGACTGGGAAACTGATTTGTATCTAATGATCTTGAAACTGCATTCCTTTTTCTACATCTTAACCTCATATACGTAGTTAGAAATTACTATTCTGAAGTTGTCCCTGCTGTCTCCACACATGAGCAAATCAAGTCCTGGCATATCTTGTTTTTATTGCAGAGCTAATACCACCAAGTGCTTGTCCTGTCCTGTACAATCCTTACATTTTTTTGGGTTTTTTCATCTGCTTGTTTGCCAGCCTCCATTTTCTGGGGATACATACAGCAAGGCCAAGTCCCTGTGGGCAGAAACTGAGAAGTTCATGTTAAAGTGTTCCTGCATGTTGTACTCCTTGACAGCCTTTACAATTAATCTTTTTTGTCAAACTCTAACACTGCTTCCTGCTCCACAACCTGTTCACAGTTTTGGTTTTTCTATTTTTAAGCCCCAAATAATGCAACACCTGGCTAAATGATGACCATGGAATACATCTCTATTCTATCCTCAGTGGGGACGGGTGGTTGTCCCCACTCTGTACTGTATCTATATCTTCTAATTTCAAGCCTATTGTGCTGTGTTGTTAGTGAGGCTGATGTTTGAATTACAGACCTGTTTCTTCTAGTATCAAACCTATTTTTTGTGCTTTTAGAGGGGTTGTGATTGCTTTTTGCTGTCTTTATTAGCTGCAAAGTTTAGTGCATAGTAGGGGAAGGGTGTTAGTTGTTGGGCCAGGGGCCTCAGCTACCTGATTGTTTCTGAAGAGGCATGGGCTGGTCCCACCCACCCTGCCCCTCACTCCACACCACAAGGTACATTGTTTCCTTTATACCATGGGTTCTGACATCACTTCCACAAAAGGACAAAGGACATGCACCTGCCATAGCAGAAGCAGATGTCCAGGAAAGGAACAGCAGCAATGGAAGAGGTGACTGCTGTCTCCATGGAAGGGAAGTAACTGCAACACAAGGAGCTTTCATTTTCACCTGTTCGCACTGGTGTTTGCATTGTGAAAAGGATGGGTAGGAGTTAGAAGGAGTCCGTGTAATAGTTGCTTACAGTTTCTTTTTGGGTGTGTACAGGAAGGATAGGAACTTAAAAGGCAGCTGCGCAGTCTGTCTAAAGTGTATGCCAAAGGGGGTAAGGGAAATTGAGAAAAGGAGAAGAATGTTTTGCAATGATAGAGAGGGAGAGGGAAGACTTGGGGGAGCATTGGGTATCCTTCATCTGAAAGGGTAGGGGGTTGCTAGTGGGCAAAGAGAACAATGGGTAGGGTGGTAGGCTGCAACAATTGTGGTGTGCCAGTCTTTCTAAAAATTGTGTGGAGGGTGGGGGGATGTTTAGTGGGTAACCAAACAGAGAAACTTAAAAAGGAGATCAAGGGTCTACAGGAGGAGCTAAGACAGGCAAGGCAGACTGGAGGAGGTTACAGCCCAACACTGGAGGAAGGGAGGAGGGGAGATGAGATGGGAGAGCAATCTAGGCCAACAGGGTGGAGGAGAGGGTAAGAAGAAGGGAAGCAGAGACAGGGGGCAGAGGCCAAGAAGAATGGCATTGGGGTAACCCAGATCAAGGGAAAAAAGACAACAGGAAGGAGGAGAAAGGGACTGGTGAGGGGAGGAGAAGAAGTGGCAAGAGTCATGGAGTCAAAAGGAGGGAACAGGCTAGTATGAGGAGGGAGGAAGCAGCCATTAGAGAAGAGTCTTCAGAAAATCATTTTGCATTACTAGAGGGAAAGAAGGAGGAGGGAGGTGATGAGATTGGAGGAGTAACTGAGAGAAGTCTGGATCAAACTGGAGTGGGGGGGAGTTCTGCTGGGGAAATTACAACAGGGGTGAAAGGGGAAATATTGTGAAGGAGGAAGAGGAGGAGCTGAGAGGGAGAGGTGGGAAGGAAAAGAAGCAAGCAGTTGGTAAAATGGGTGAAGTCTTAGTGCTGGGGGCACAATGCTAAGAGGAGTCAGGAGGGGTAGCAAAAGGAAGTGATATAGTTGCATTTGGGTGGAGGCCATGCCGGGAATGACAGTAGAAAGGGTGGGACAATCTGTTCTAAAATATGCTAAAAGGAGTAGGGAGAAGCATGCTTTAATTATACATTTAAATGACCTGGCTTATAGGATGGTAGATATAGTCCAGAGGAGGTTTGAGGAACTAGAACAATTATGTGAGGTGGCAGGAAGATCAGTAACTTTCTCAGAGATACTTCCAGTGCCCAGCAAAGCACAGGAAGAAAGCTGAGAATAAAGGTTGTTAATGAATGGCTAAGAACCTGGTGTCATACTAAAGGGTGTGGCTGGTGGTGGCTGAGAGGGTCCTGGAAGGACAGTAGTCTCTATGCCAAGGATAGACTTCACTTGAGCGAGGAGGGAAAGAAAGTGTTGAAACAGAAGATGGAGGCATACACAGAGGTAGTTGGGAGTTTAAACTAGGAGTGAGGGGTGGCAAGTGGTCAAGGGACATGCAGAGACCACAGGTTGGGAAGCCATATGAGCTTACCCCCGATAACAGTGACAAAGGAAAAGGGCAAGTACTAGTGATGATACTAGTAAGGGAGAGCAGGAGGGAGGGAGGGGAGGGAGGAGGGATTGGGGAAGGGAAGAAGTGGAAAGTGGCCACCCTGACTGCTAGGAGCCTTGGGAAGAAAACTGCAGAGTTACAGACTCTCTTGACAGAAGGGTAGGTGGACATAGCGGCCATCACCGAAACATGGGCCACCCAATACAATGAATGGGACCTGTAGATACCAAGGTACAGAATATTTTGTATGATAGAGTGAATGGGAAAGGGGGGGTGGCACTATATGTTAGGGAATGACTGTAGTGTGTATGGGAGGAAGGGGAGGAAGGTAGTACTGAGTCATTATGGATGCAAATCCAGGATTCCAAGAATAGGACTCTCAGGAAAGGACTGCTGTACAATTCACCCTCTCAGACAGAGGAGTTAGACAGGGAACTAATGGGACGGATCAGGAGGACCTGTGAGTAGGGTAGTGTGGTGATTATGGGGGACTTCAACATGCCAAGAGTTGACTGGAGTACTCCAACAACCAGGAATAGAAGGGAGCAGGTACTGCTAGATGCATTCCAGGACAACTTCCTGATGCAAATGGTCAGTGAACCAACCAGGTTAGGGAATACCCTTGACCTTGTGCCGGCAGATGGGGAGTTTGTGAGGGAAATGAGGGTGGAAGATCCACTGGCTGGGAGTGACCACCACTCAGTATGGTTCATGTTGGATATGGGTAAGGAAGGAGTGGAATCTGGCACAAGGGTGCTGGACTGCAGGAGGGCCAACTTCGGGAGGATGGGGGAAGTGGTAAAAGTGTACCTGACCAGAATTCAACCTAGTATGGGCACTAACCAGGGGTGGAAGCTCATAAAGCTGGGGATAGTGGAGTCAACCAGAATCTCCAGCAAGGCACAGAGCAAGAAGACTAGGGCAGAGAAACCTTGCTGGGTGAGTAGGATGTTATGGAAAAGGTAAGGAGGAAAAGAGCTACCTTTAGGAGGTACAAAAAACATGGAGGGGGAGAACAGGGAGGAGTACCTGAATGAGTCAAAGCAGGTGACAAGGGCAGTAAGAGCAGCCAATGCATCTACAGAGCTCAGGCTGGTGCAGGGTATTAAGAAGGGGTAGAAGGATGTCTTCAATTACATCAGGGAGAAAAGGAGCTGTAAGGACAATATAGTAAGGATTAGGAAGGAGGGGGTTGGGTGGAAGCAGGGGGTGATAAGGCAGAAATGCTAAATGATTACTTCTGCTCAGCATTTACTAAGGATAAGGGGGGGGTGATACCAAGGGGTGAGGGAGAGCAGGAATGGAGGAGGAAGGGTTTACAGATGGGGAAATCACAGAGGACAGGGTTCTAGAGGGTTTGAGGCCACTTTGGGTGGACAAGGCACCAGGCCCACATGGCATCTACCACAGGGTACTGAAGAAGTTGGCAGATGTCCTGGCAGGACCTTTGGCAGAACTATTCAATGCCTCACTACACTCAGGGTGTGTACCACAGGACTGGAGGATGGCTCATGTGGTGCCACTCCACAAGAGCAGCCACAAGGACGAACCAGGGAACAACAGACAGATGAGCCTCACATTCATCATGGGTAAGCTGATAGAAAATATCCTGAAGGAGAGGCTGGTGGCCCTCCTGGAGGCCAAAGGACAACAGAACAGCAGACAGCATGGCTTCATAAGTGGAAGATCCTGCCAAACCAGCCTGGTGGAGTTCTATGACTGGATAACTAGGCAATTGGATGGTGGCAACACAATGGATGTCCTGTACTGTACCTGGACTTCAGTAAGGCATTTGACTCAGTGGGAGGCTGGGAAGTAAGAAGGCACAGGGGTGGGTGAAAAACTGGTGAGATGGGTAGGGAACTGGCTTCATGGAAGGCAACAGAGGGTGGTGGTTGGTGTGGAGCTCTCATCCCTATGGGTAGTGATGAGTGGTGTTCCACAGGGCTCGGTGTTGGGACCAGTGTTGTTTGGGATATTCATTGCAGACATCTCATTCGGCATCAAGAGCAAGACCAGTCTGTTTGCTGACGACACCAAGTTGAATGTGGTGGTGGACAACCTAAGGGGGTGGCAGGGGTTGCAGGATGATCTGGCAAAGCTGGAAATCTGATCAGACACCTGGCAACTGGGTTCAATGCCAAAAAGTGAAAGGTTTTTGGGGTGCATTTTGGGGTGAAAAACCCAAGGAGGAGTTACCAGCTGGGGGGAGTGCAGCTAGCTGAGACAGAGGAGAAGGATCTGGAGGTGCTCATTACGGGGTCAATGAACAACTCAGCACAATTTAGGAGGGCAGCTACAAAGGTCAACAAAATGCTGGGTTGCATTGCAAGGGGTATATCATCGAGGAGGGAGGAGGTGATTCTGCCACTGTATAGATCATTAGCTAGACTGCACCTGGTGTACTGCATGTAGTACTGGCCCCATATCTAAAGAGAGACATTAAGTTATGGGAGATGGTGCAGTACAGGGTGACAAAGATGTTCGAGGGACTGGGGGACTTACTGTATGAGAGGATGCTGAGGGAGTTGAAGATGGACTCGCTGGAAGAGAGCGGGGATATGACTTGAAATCTTCAAGCACATTTAAGAAAAAAACATGACAGGTATGGAGGGCTGTTCAAAGTAAGGGAGGGAGGAGGGACTCCTGGGGCCATGATATGAGACTGGAGGAGGGAGGGAGGGAGGGAGGAAGGTCCCTTTACAGAGCAGGTGGTAGCTGGATGGAATGCATTACCGTGTGAAGTGGTATCCAGTAAAACAGTGGATTGCTTGAAAGGGTCTGGGACAGGGTAAGGGGGAGGGTCAAGGGTGGGGAAGGGTCGGAGGGAGGGAGGGGCAGCTGCAGAATAAGGGGTGCTAGCTGCACATTCAAGCAGACTTGATCGACCACTGGGCCTTTATCTGCTGGCAAATTTCATATGTTCATATCTGTCTGGGCCTTCCCCCAACCCCATAAATGAAGGGAATGGAGAACACTGCTCACTTCCAATGTTTTGAAACACTAATGATCTTCATATTGTAAAATGTGATCGATGAAACTGTTTGCCAGTATTGTAGACTATCCTAAAAATGCTACTGTTAGATCTTTATATTATTTGCTCCCCTGTGGACCTCAGTGCCTGGGCTGTCCCCTCACCCCATTCTCCTCATGTTTCCCTGCCCCAATCACCATCCCTCTGCCCCCGCCCTTTCCCATACACTTTGTTATTAATTGTTTTTAATACATATTTGGGGTTGTGTGCCTAGCAGTCACTTCAGCATCTTTTGCACTTCATAGAAACTTTTGTACATTATAAAAATTATTTGCACTTGTCAAAAGGTTTTGCGCAGTACCTATATAGCACTGTTACTTCAAATTACACACTATAAACACACTTTAGGCTGCAGTGAACATCACACCCTGAAAATGTTCACTGCAACTCAGCAAAATGTCAATGGAGATGAGGAGTCTGTGCTTCACACTAGGGATGGAGATGGGAAATATAGGTAGTTTGATGATCCTTTGTACTTTTTCAGACCCTGATACTGCATGTAAACTTGCTGAAAAATTGGTTACACAATCTATTGCTATACCAGACTTGGCATTATTTGACTTTATCTGATACTAATTAATAAGTCTGACGTTCTTCATTAAAAATTAAATAAAACAATTGCCCAGTCCTTCACAGTGATTTCCTGGGGTTTGGTTTGATACAGACTGCTGAGCTTTCTTAGCGGTGGCTAATATTTATTTATTACCACCATGTACCATCTACCATACTACCATTCTATTCAATTCTGAATGAAGAAAATCAGACTTATTAACTAGTATGAGCTAAAGTCAAATAAAATCAAGTTCAGCCATTTTCCTCATATGTCTGGTGTAGCAATAGATTAGGTAATAATATTTTCAGCAAATTTAGATGCAGTATCAGGGTCCAAAACAATATAAGTATTGTTTTCAGGTTTGATGTGCAGCCAGGCTGGAAAGAGGAGTGGCATGTAGACCTCATGTGTCAACAGTAGTTTTTTAACTGATGATAAGAAGAAAGGAGAACTGTGAGCAGAGGGAGGTTGAGATCAAAAAAATATGATAAAATCAGGAATCGAAAACACAGCTCTCCTGTTTTATTTCAAGCAGCTGCTGAAACCTGCCAGGCAGACCTGCGTTCAATTGATACAGATGAGGGCAATATAGAACAAGGTGATTTTTGTACAGAAAAAAAAATCAGTAGAACAAGACAAAAAGAACAAATGATGAAAAAAATGGGGGTGGGTGGAACAAGAGGCACAGGCATTAACTGTAAACGAAGATCAGCAAAACAAGTACAGTAGCTTCAATGACTCACAAGTGATTAATAAACCATTCAAGAACACTCAATGAGCAACAATTGCCGGTACTTGCAAAGGGTCTGTCCTGCTCCCTGACACCTATAGTGGATGATTCAGCTGTTAATACTGATCCTTTTAAGTTTTATAGGAAACATTATTTGTTGCAATTCTATGCCAAAGAGAAGAGGCTCTGTAGTCCTTGAATCACCATATACCTATTGATGGCATTACAGCATGCAAATGCTTCTTAGAAAGGAGCACTGCACAGAACTCCACACAATTTTTTAATTGAGGGTATCCACTTCATACTGACACATAACCTATTTGAGTTTGATGGAAATGTTTATCTTCAAACATTAGGTACATCAATGGAGATGTGTGTGTACTCTCACTCTCCCACCCTTGGTCTGTATGTAGTTTGTGACAGCAGAGCAGGTAGTGAGATAAACGTTCACTTTCCTTATTTTCTGTTGCATTTCTAAGGAGCAGAGATGACACAACTGAGGCAGGAATCCCGTGGTTCTTTCTTACCTGCCGCTTGACACAGTACAAGTATAGGACAATGAAGCAAGCAGAGACATTTGGTCTGTCTGCATGTAACAGTGTGTGTGTGGAGGGAGGGGTGGCAGTGGTTGGGCGGGAAGCATCGGGTGCAGTCAAACTATTGAAAAATATGTCCTTTTTTTAAAAGTAATGGATAGTGGAGCATAATAAATAAATTAATAAGCATTAGTAGAAAGGGGAGGGGGTATGGGGTGCAGACAGCTCTGAATCGGTCTGATTCAAAAAAATGAACCTACAGTAATTCACTTTTTGCATAGGTTTCCTTTTTCAAAAACAGATGACTGGGAAAAGTACAGGACACTAGAAGAAGCATACATAAATCACTTTAATTTGTGCAATAGCTACCCATATCAACAAAGCACTGTTGGAGTTGGGGGGGGGGGAGGTCAGGCAAGATTTAAAGTAACTGTAAGAAGTACAGTAATTGTCTCCCAAAAAAAAATCCTTTAGAAAGGTACAGAACAATGGAGCAAGCATATAAATTAAATTAATTCAACAGCTGCCCCTATCAGCAGAGCAGAGCAGAAGTTGGGTGAGCAGCCACTCTGGAACGGTGGTGGAATGTGTGCTGGCAACAATCACCAGAGCAGTTTTCAGAACAAAAAATAGAAGTTTTATGTTTAATAGGCATTCTAAACTGAACTGCATCAATAATTACCCTTATCATGGGAGCAGCAGCAGAAGGTAGGTGGCCGGGAATCCACACTCTGTGCGATTAAAGTAAAACCCTCTTGATTGAAAATGAAGCACTGGAGCCTCCTGTAGAGTAACTTATTCAAATATGGGGTTGGGGGATCTACAACTTGACCAGCTGTTATGTGCATCACTGTGGTTTGTTCTAATTAGACGGGGGCTCAATTTAGAGACACCGTCACGTACCTCCTGTAAGGCTCATAACAATGTATATTCATAAGAAGGCTTCCAGTATCAGCAAAGCAGTGCAGAGTCGGGCAGCTGCCCCAGAGGGGTGTCAAAAGGTGGGAGGGACAGGGTGCTGAGTGGTCATCATAAACATTGCATGTTTTATATGCCTTTTTAATTGAAATAGAACAGTAGGACCCACTATCAATTGAGGCAGAAGGCAGAAGCTAAATCTGCTGTTTTTGTCATTTTAAAGACATTCTCCAGGAGCCCCAGGCATCATCTATCTGGGGCTTGCCTTTTGACAGTCTTTATTCATTGTCCTTTGGCTGTCACTCCTTGAAGCAGTGAGACCTGCTGATCAATATCCGTTGCCCTCAGTAGCAACCACCTAGCATTAGAAACAACCTTGGCTGGGGTCGTTAGAGAGAGGGTTCTATGTTGTTGCCAAGCATTTGGCATTTTCAGGTGGTTGAAGTGAGGCCATGGTTGTGGCATTTCTGAGATCCATGGGAGGACACACCAAGGAGAATGCCTGGTAATCCACTGACACAAAGTGTATGATGTGTTCACCTTTGTCCAGATGCACCCCGGGGTTCTCTTCCTGTCTCCTGAGGCCAGCACTCCAGCCCAGTTTGTCAGTGTGTGTAATCTTTGATCAGCTGTTAAGCTGGGTTGTGATGTGGTTAGTGTGTTTCCTACAATTTAGCATATAACTATATTTAATGATGCTCTTGATGGAAAGGAATAAAACTAACTGATTATTTCTTATTTTTTTAACTACCATCTCACTGTGCCATAGTAGTAGACTCAATCAGTTAGTGAGAGAGCCTGTTGGGTGAAAGAGCTCAAAACCACAAGGTGTAGAGGTTCATTCTTTGTTTCTCTTTTCTTTGTCAGCTTGGCTTTTTAAAAGCTCTTTTTTTCAGCTTGTATGGATATTAAATTATCATGCCACCTTCAAGTGACTGACTCAGTTAGAAGTGACGGGATATCAAGCTGAACTGGCAAGATACCAGAGCTCAGAACTTTCACAGTTTGAAAATATTCCTTTCACGTTTATGTTTTTTATCTGGCAAGCAGTCAGTTGATCATGTTTAGAAAAGGTAATTTGGTATATTTTCAGGTAATACATATTTCTAATTTTATTGGTTAATGGGAAGTAAGAAACAATGTGTTTTTTCTTTCTTTTTTGGGGGGACTGTAGAATATATAAGATTTCATGGACAGATTTTTGTTTTGCCTGGCAGACACCCTAACACCAACAGTTACACAGGTCAGCAAGTAGTTCATGCCTATGCAGTCACACCGACCAAGATGAAGCAATATATAAAGGTTGACATACAGTAATAGGCAACTGTGTGTACGTTGGGGGGGTGCTGTTATCAGCAACTGCATATGAGGCCTCTTTTTCATTTCTCATGTCAAATTTTGATAACAATTTTGCAAATGATAACATAAGCAGTGTCATAAATGTACTATCAATGGATTACGAATATGATTCCTGGCCTACATGAAATATATTTACAGATTCAAACCACACTATTGAAAAAAACAAAAAAAGAAGTGCAGCATTAGAGTGCACTGACATTCTCCAGATCACAGTATAGCCCAGAATGATTTAAATGTTTCAAAGTCCCCCCAAAATTTTATATTATATGTGACCATTAGACAGCAAGTAGATAGTCAGAGACTCCACGTGGTTCATCGAATCGTATACTCCTTCTGCTTCCATAATAACACTGTTTGGTTTATTTCCTAACATTCTATGATACAAATGTGTTTTAACTTCCCTAGTGTTGTAGCAACATGGGGATGGTGATGTATCTTACTGTAGCTGATCCACACAGTATGAATATGGCAATTTTCATCCAATGATTGTTTTAAAATTACCATTTTAAAATTAATAAAAAAGAAAGTTAAAGAATCACTAGATTCCACCACCCTTCTCACTTTGCTGTGACCTTCTGTAACTTTTGTCCATGTGCAGTTTGTAAAACATGATAGGTGGAGGCAGAGTAAAATTTCTTCCTGTACTATTACTATACAAACATGTGAACATATGACACTGCCAGCAGAAACAGGCCTCATGGTCTATCAAGTCTGCTCAGTTGTGCAGCTAGCCCCTCACATTACAGCTGCCCCACCCTCCCTCCCTCCTCACAGTCAGTCTAACCCTCACCCTGTCCCATCCACTCTTAAACTGCCCACCATCTTACAGGATATCACCTCCTTGGGTACAGTGTTCCACTTATCTACCACCCTCTCCATGAAAAAAATGTCCCCTCATCTCTCTCCTGTATCTTCCCCCAAATCTGAAATCATGCCCTCTCATGTCCCACCCCCTCCTAAACTGAAAAACCCTCTGTACTAGTCTTGTTTATCCCTTTCAAGTACTTAATGGTCTCAATCACATCCCCCTACCCCTCTTCTGCTCCAGGAAATACATATCCAACTCCCTTTGCCTTTCCTCTTAAGGTTTGCCCTCCAATCCCCTAATCATCTTTGGCACCATGCGCCATACTCCCTCCAGTAATCTGATATCCTTTTTCAGGAACATGCACCAGTACTGCACACAGTACTCCAGGTGTGGCCTGACCAGTGACCTGTACAGGGGTAGGATTACTTCCCTACTTTTGGAGTAGATTCCCCTGACAATACACCCCAGAATCCTGTTGGCTTTTGCTGCTGCCTTCCTGCACTGAGCTGAGTTGTTCATATTCCCAATTACAAGCACTCCTATCTCACCACAGCCTCTCTCACCCATCTTTTACAAAGCAGTCCTATATCATCACATACAAAAGAGAGAGCCCAAGCCTTAACCCAATTCCCAAATGGTGACTTAATGCCAGGCAAGCCATATCATCTGCTGTGGCCACAAACTGAGGAGAGCCCCAGGTTTTGGTTTTTGTCTTCTTTGATGATGCTTAAATTAATTAGTGTGGCAAATGGGGAATACATTTGTTGCAAAACAAGAAGTGCAGTGCACAGTTTACCATGCAGATGGCAGCAACTAGTTCAGCTGCCGCTACAGGTGTCAAGAAATTCCCGTTGTTGTCAGGGGAAGCACTCCTCTCGCTAAGCTGGGCACACAGGATTTTGTGTGCCCAGAAAATGTATTTCAGCCCTTAATGTAAAAAACAAACATCAGATCACCTCTAGGAGCAAGGAAGTGATTCTGCTGTTGTACAGTGGACTGGTTAGACCACACCTTGACTCCTGTGTAAAGTACTGGAGACCACACTTGAAGAGGGACATACAGCTCCTGGAGAGGGTACAGAGGAGGGCAACTAAGATGATATGAGGACTAGGGGATTTGACGTATGAGGACAGACTTGAGGAGCTCTGCCTGTTTTCATTGGAGGAGAGACGGGGGGACATGATTGAAGTCTTCAAGTACCTCAAGGGAATAAATAGGGTAAATATGGAGGGGATCTTTAGACTAAGCAGGGAGGTATCACCAGAGGGCATGGTTTGAAGTTGGAAGGTGGAAGGGTGAGGGGAAAAGAGGAGGAGGTTTTTCACTGAGAGGGTGGTGGACCCTTGGAATGCACTGCCTGGTGAGCTGGTTCAGAGATCCATAGTGGAGGGCTTCAAGAGAGGGTGGGACAGACACAGAAAGTGGATGTATCAGATGATGGCCTGTCCCAGGGGGGTGGGGATGGATGATAGGGGTTTCTGGAACACAAGGGGGGGGTCTCAGCACCCAACTAGGGATCTGAGGTTCGAGCAGACTCGATAGACCGTAAGGCCTAATCTGCTGGCAAATAGTATGTTAGAATCTAGCTAAATGGGGCCAGCTTAGCTAGGTTCTGGGGTTTGTTTTTCACATTACCAACTTTGCAGTATATTTTTCATGCTTCTTAATTCAAGGAAGGGAATCCCACAAAGGGCTCAATGTGAGTAATTATCACTCCACTTTCAGCTAGTGTCAAGGGTGTGATCAAGGGTAGAAGCTAAAATTCACTCGCTTCCTATTTTCTGGACGTGTCTCTGACAATTTGTCCCACACTTTTAAGACCAGTGTCCCTCATTTACCTACATTTTGAGTATCTATCCAACATTTCAGTGAAAATATGTTGAGAAGCATACAGGGTCTGCTCTGCAGGTGCAGGGTTTTATTCCAGCCTCACCGTAGCTGTTCCCACTCCCCTTCAAATCTCTCAACTCTGTACTTTCCCTACATTTCCTACATCTTGAGTGTCTATATCTGACATTTCAGTGACATAATGCTAAGAGGTATACAGGGTCTGCTCTGCAGGTGGTGGGTTTCATCCCAGTCTCACCATAGCGGCTCCCTCTCCCCTCCAAATCTCTCAGCTCTGTACTTACCCTGGACACCACTGCAGACCATACTCTGAAATCACTATCCATAAACCCATAGCTGCTATTATTGGCATGTGTAGGGGTCCCCAGCACTTCTAAATGGACCATGCCAGCCCATGCCAGCTATATAGTCCCATCCTTATCTTACTTAACATGTCCTTTCATCCTAAAATCAAAGCTTTTATGAAATGTATAGAACTACCAGGGCCAGAGAGTACATTGGGAAGGTGCTGGGTAAATTGAGGCACAGTGGAGACATCATGGACCTTAAGTTCATTGCTATGGCACTTGTGGATGTTCTAAGCCCCTTGACCACCATCATCAACCTATCCCTCTACCACTCTCAGTTCCCCCAGCTCTGGAAGTCAGCTTCTGTAACACCAGTTCACAAAAGTGGAGACTGGGCACTACAGAACTAGTACAGACCAATCACCATACTCCTGCCACTCTCCAAAGCACTTGAACAGATAGTGGCAGGTCAGCTTGTGGAATACCTGAATATGCATCAACTTCTATACCTGGAATTATGTGGGTTCTGAGTGGGACACAGCACTATCATGGCCCAGTTGGAATTTACTGGTTATGTCCACCAAGACCTGGATCAAGGGCAGCTAGTGGAGGTTACCTTCATTGACCTATCAAAAGCTTTCATCACACACTCCTCCTTGAACAGCTAGCTGACACCAGTCTCTCTTCTGATACAATTCTATGGTTTAGCAACTATCTCAGCAATCTCTCACAGTGGGTCAAGATTGGGGACATTGTCTCAGATAGCAAACCTGTTCACTTATGGGTCCCTCAGGGATCAATACTGGGGCCCCTCTTCTTCGGTATCTTCTTAAATAAACTTCCAGGATCTTGCACCAGTCACATGCTATTGTATGCTGAGGACGCCGTCATTTTCACCTGCAACCCCAACCCCAAGCTACTTCAAAATGACCTCCAACTAGGATTTACTGTTACTGAAACATGATTTAAGGAGCATAGACTAATCCTTAACTACAAGAAAACTAAGACTATGATCAATTCCAGCACCCACAGCACACAAGACCTTCCCACTACCCATCCTGAACAACAGTGGTGACGTGTTGGATTTCGTGCAGCACTTTAAATAGCTGGGTATCACCCTTGACTCCACCCTGTCCTATGCACAACATTTAGACAACACAGCCAAGGCCATCAGCTCCAGAACTGGGATACTCCACCACTGCAAGCACATCCTTACATATGAAGCACTTAACATGGCCATCACCAGCTCATTTGTTACCCTCATTGACTATGGCCTGGTGGTTTATGGTTCTTCACCAGACTCAGCACTCCATCACTTCTCCCTGACCCTTAATAAGGCCTGCTGACTCCTCACAGGTGCTGCAAGGCTTACATACACCTGTGAGCTCTATTCTTGAGCAGGGTGGCTCCAGCTGAAGAACAGAGTTAAGTACAATACCTTTCTACTGACTAAAAATATCACACTAAATCTGATGCCACCAGAAGTCCAGAATCTGCTCACAAGCCATGTAAGTGCCAGGCTGACCAGAAGCACCCACAGCCAAATTTTCAGTGAACCTAGATGCCTCACTGCATAGGGTAAATGTGCATTCTACTACCATGTACCACACTGGACTAATGCCCTTCCTTCAGGCATCTCCGATACCACAACTACTGGTGCTTTCATGTGTAAGCTCAGGCATCACCTTGCCACAGATGACAACTGTGACTGCATTGGCCATTCATGATGACCAGAACAACATTCCTAAATTTGGACCACTGTAAAGCAGTAGCACTTAGTGTTCCACCTAATCCTAGGGGCACCCACCTTCACAGCACTTTATTGTCCCACCCCCACATCTACCCTCCTCCCCTCTCACTGGGCACCAAGATCCCTCTCTGTCCCTACCCTCACGCTCCCCCATCTGTTGATCTCCTAGCCCCATTGTGTCCAACCTTCCTTAAGTCTGTTCTTAATCCCTTACGCAGGCATCCACTTCACTATGCCACAGCTGTGCCTGTTCACTCTGCTTCTCCCCCACAAGTATGCTTAACTCTCCGACACAGGCACCTGCTCACCAATGCCATAGCAGTGTCTTAAAGTGATACCTTATGCTAAATGCTATCCCACTCTTGTAATTCACACCAATTTATTGTCTACCTAGCTTGTAATGTATTGTTTTGTACCAGTGCAATTTTGTACTTGCTTGTAATGTAATACTATGTACCCGTTCAATTTGTTTTTGTAACTGACGTGGAACCTACAAATTAGCATCCACTTACAGGTGTTCTCCAAGATATCATTACATTTTTTTTTTAAATCTAGCATGTATGGTACGAAATATGCTAACAAGACACATAAGTTCTCTGCAAGCAGAGAAGCAACGCTTTATTTGTCATGAACTTTTTTTTTATGTCCTTAACCCCTATTTTTAAGATATGATGTTTATGTAGCACTGTTTCTGATACCACTGTACTCACTGTACTGTATGTGCCTACTGTATTATAACTTGTGCCTATTATCTGTGCCACTGTACAGCCCAGGTTGTAACTGAAAATGGTTCTTTGGATCAGTTTGCTCAGCCAGTTATCAAAAACATAAATAAATAAATACATACATAATTTGAAAGGTTAAAATAAGTATTTCTATGGTGCATAGATCATCCAATACAGAAACCGTAGCAATATAGTAGCATTCCTGTGTACTGTTTACCCTGGCCTGATGAAAGGATAATGTTTAAAAAAATCTGTTACTGTTGGGGCATAGCATGTTAAAATCAATACTTTTAAAAATAAAAATATCATAAAGTTTTCTTTTTCCCAAGATCCTTAGGTTTGTATAGCCCCCACTCCAAAGAAATCCTAGATTTGCTCCTGGCTCACTAGACACTGTATGAAAACTCCCAGAAGTGTAGGGTTCAAGTTGATCACAGGGCGGGGGCTAAGAGTGTCTTTCTCTGTGTGACCCTGTCATTGCCCTGTGGGTGGTGGTGAGAGTGTGGTGAGGTGAATGATGATGCCAGCTATTGCGTGTGCAAAGCTAAATGTACTTGACTGAACCTTTACTACTGTGTTATCCACTGGTTTGGGGGGTGCAGAAAGACGAAGAGAGGAGGTCATGGTACAAAACAATGGGGGCACACTGTGTGTGATGGCACTGGAGTCTTTTTTTCTGCTGGGGCTGGAAGCAATGATGGAGCAGGATAAATGTACAATGATCTGAATAATTTCTTGGCTTTCATTTTTTCCTGTATAAGTTATCAAAATTTACCATTATAATCATGGGCTTGTGTAATTTTGAAACAACTTGTCCTGCTGGCTAGTACAAAAAAAGTTAAGGTTGACCCATGCATGTGTGGACTAGACACTTTCCGCTCTGAAAATTTCAGACCAAGATTCCAAACCATCTGGACTGTAGGCAAGTTCAAAGAAAAGCCCAGCAAAATTAATGAGTAGAAAGTGCATTTTTCACCTCTCTGGAACCAGAAAATGGCAGATCCGACCAGAACATAAGTTGCCACATCCAGAGATCTACTCAGGGCGATGGTGTATGCAAATTTCCATGCACACTCACTGAATAACTGTGAAGTTATGAAAGTACAGTACATAATTTGGGATTTAACACTGAAGTGCCTACTCAATTCTAACTACAGGGGCATGACTGTGCCACTATCATATATAGAAATTGCAAAAAACGTCATTAATGCCCTAGTTAGGGTTAAAGCCAAAAAAGTAGGAAAATATGGCATTAGGGTTTGCAAACCTAACACCACACCCTTACCCTGCACACACCAACAGGGGTTGGGAGTGTACCTTGGGGTTGTGAGCCCTACCACTCATCCCATTCCATAAGTAAATAATCTGATATGGGTACAGTATAGGAGAACACTTGGGCTGAGCATTTGGGCTGATGACCACAAGGCACACCCCCAATTTATAAATATAATAGGAGCACAGTAGAATGGTTTGGAATCTTGGACTGAAATTTTCAGAGCAGAAAGGGTGTAACCCACAGATGTGCCTTTTGCTAGTCTGGTGAAAAAAATAATAATTTGTGCCAAAGTTATTTCATTTTTACATTTTGAAAAAGACACTTCTGATCATGCTCAGTAAGCCACTTCAGAGCATTAACAAGTTTTTGGAAATGTATTTCCTTACTTTTTGAGCTAGGATAATCGTATCCTTATTTGTCTTTGGAAGCAAAGGCCCTCTGGGCCCTGCGATCAGATCCATCAGTAGATGTGTATATGTATGTAGCTGTGGAAGCACAGGACCCTCCATTTATAGGACAACAATAGCCACATTGTCAGCATAGCCATCTTATTATCCCATCTCATGTAACCAGTACAGAAAGTTTTTGAATTCCTGCCCAAAATGTAATACTGCACAACTGAAATGCCATTCAGTGCCACAAGTGAGAAAACACATTTGACAAGGATTTGAAAAATTATAGCTATGATATACATGAGGTGGGGTAGTAAAAAGGATATGGTGAAAATCTGGGGTGAAACTATTTAAATTTTCCAAAGTTATGAGTGTGCATTGTGAAATTGCAATGAATGTTCATAACTTTGCCATTTTTAATAATTTTGACCACAAATTATAGCCTTCTTATGACCCCACCTGATGAACAAGGTCAGGAAAAATCGTCAAATCCTGCCTGAAAGGTGATTTCACCAACCCACCACAAAAGCACATTTTAGGCTAGAATTGTATAATGACAGTCAAATTGATCATAAGGTGGTGTCCCCAAAAGGCCAAGTTGACAATTTTGAGTCAAAATCAAAAAACAATGGTTAAGTTATGCATAAATGTTGAAACACCATTGAAATACACTGAACCACATTTACCTACTGCATGTTTCTCATATTACAGTTGCCAGTTCCAGCAGAAAGATGTGTCTTTGACTGGAGAGTGGATATTGAAGCTAGAACTTGTTCAGGTGAATGAGGGTGTGTGGGGGCATACTGAGGTGTGTGGGATGGTGGGTGCTGAATGGGAGGTTGGAGGCAGGGGGACTGATCATTGAAGGACCTTTTTTTTTGCAGGTTATAAAAATTAAAAACATTGAGGGACTGTTTTCATGAACTCAGGTCTTGGCCACATTGGGAGGGTGGGGGGCACTAGTCACTAGGAAATATAAAAATGACAATGGGACAGTGATTGACGGGTGGGGAGGGGTGCCACTAGACACCAGAGAAATGAAACAGCAATCAGAGGGTGGGGGAGGGACCGCTAAACCTTGAAAAAACATGTCATATCGGATCAGTGGCTGGGGAGGGGAGGACCACTACACTATGGAAAATCAATATTTCATATGGGATCAGTGACCAGGGAGGGGAGATGGACCACCACAATATGAAAAATTAATATTCCATATTGGATTGGTGACCAGAGATGGGGAAGGACAACTACACTACATAAAACTATTTTATTTGGTATCAGTGATCAGGCAGGGGGAAGGTACCAGTACACCGTGAAAAATTAATATTTCATATGGGATTTGTGACTGGGGATGGGGGAGGGGCCACTGCACTATGTAATATTAATATTTCATATAGGATCAGGGACTGGGGGGAGGAACTGCTACACTACAGAAAACTAATATTGCATATGGGATCAGTGACTGGGGGGACCACTACACCATGAAAAACTAATGCTTCATGTGGGATCAGTGACTGGGGGGGGGGACCACTACACTATGGAAAAGGAAAGGCTGGGAAAATATTTTTTTCTGTGTGTTCCATATCCTTTTTCATGAATTGTGATCCTTTTTTGATCAAAAAAGGATTCACAAAAAAGGACCTTAGTGAGTGATGAAAAATGATTTAAATGGTTAAAAAATGTGAAGAGGCCATGGGAGCTATAAAAAATATTATGTGAAGCTCATCAGCTCCCAATGAGCAAGATACATGTTTGTGTCTGTATAAGATATCCCTGGACAGTGTTATGAGAGTTTGTTGTGTGACAAAAAGAAAACAAGGTGGTGGCTCACAAAGAAGGATTTTTTTGTAGTGAAAAATGATTGGTCCCTCATGAAAAAGAATCATTTTTCATGAGACCAAAATCCTTTTCCATTCCATCCCATTCCTCTATCCTGGAATGTGAAATTCCCTTTGAAAATAATGGGAACTTAAAAATTTAATAACTTTGCAACAGATTAATATTTTTTCACCAAACAAACTCAGTGCAGTCCTGTGATGCATGCTGTTTCTACCATTAAAATTCTCACCAGAATTCAGCACCATCTGGGTGCAAAGCAATGAGGAAAAAAACTTCAAAGATGGTAAATTTAAAGTTTTTTGCACTATTCTGATCTCAGAATCTGCGTATCCACCCAAAACAAAACTTGCCAAATCAAGAGATCTACCCCACAGGACAGCACATGTCAAATTATGTGCAAATCCATTGATTGGTTGCAAGGTTATTAAAGTGTAAAAATTGAGGTTTAACATTAAACAGCTACTCAACCCTAACTATAGGGGCATGGCTGCAGCCCTATAATATTATAGGGGCACAGTCATGCCCTTATATAAGGGTTTTATGGGTACTTCAATGTTAAACCCCAAAATGTGCACTTTAATAACTTGACAACTGCTCAAAGGGAAAAGGAAGTAAGGTGGCTCAGGACACACAGGCAGGTGCCATCTGAAAAAATGTTCATTTGCAGAACAGAAAGAGACAGTCAGCTACTGGACCAGGAGACAGCCACAATAATAACCACTTTGATTGTTCATGATTTTTATGGTGTGGGTATAAAACAAACACTTAGGCAGGAGTACAATACATTAAAAAAATGCACAAGTGAGCTTTTAATCTTTATTTTCCAAAATTCTCAAAACAACAACAAAAACAAATAAAATAAGAAAATACATTTATTTACAGAAATAAAAAATAGGTGTTAATACAGCACACCTCAGTAGCCTGGAATTAGCTTGCTCCAGCTATTTCACTTCTTAAAGATCCACTGAGGCTTAACTTAGCCTTTTAAGTCAGAAAGGTGCAAAAACACATGCACCTTTTCTCTGTCTGTGGCCAGCTACACACTGGCTGACCTCTCTGTTCTGCATCCCTGGTGATGGTTTATATACCCTCCTATTATGACATCAGATGTCATATGACTGGACAATTAAGCCTTTATTCTTTACTCTTCATTCACTAAATATAATATTCATCAAACAGTGCTTATATCATAGAAGAATTGCCCTTTTTGTTTGGATATAAACATTTTATTGATAGACCAACATTATACAGAAAGCAAGAACAGAGTATAACGCAGATAATAACAAGTACTGTACATCTCCATAATAATGGTCAGTCATAAACCACTAGCTACAAAAACAGGCAAAATAACAATAAAACAATAAAATAAAATAACATACAGGGGCATCCACCGTACCCAATTAATCCATAAATCATCCCGTGTACCATATAAAACTTAAGAATGATCCCCCAAATCCCCAATGATTTTACCTATAGAGGTCATCCACTTGCCCCACCCCTTAGAAAAGCATGACAGGCCATTTCTCCTCCAATACATCACTTTATAAAAGGAAGCCACCTTGAGAAAGTTTGTTTCCATCTAAGGAGAGAAGGAACTTCTGGAGATCTCCAGTATAATAACAGGAGCCTTTTAACTTCTGGTGCAGCTGCAAATAGGAATCTTTTATAAACTAAAACTTGAGGCTCTAAGATTGAGGGGTCACCCAAAATGCAAAAAAAGGGGGAGGTGGGAACCAGGACATGAAGAATCCACTCCAGACAGTGAGTAATACCCTCCCACCAATCCTGTATCAAATGACAGTCCCAAAGGATGTGAAAAATTATTTCAGAAGCTTGAGAGCAGTGCCAGCACAGATCAGAATCCAATATACCCATCCACACCAGATGATCCGGAGTACAGTGCCACCTGCCTAGCACCTTTTTTAGAATTAATTGAAGCCTGGGATCTGGAGAAGACATGTGTCCTGCCCTCCAGCATCCGGTCCACAAATTGTCATTCAAAACAACCCCCAAATCCTCCTCCCATCTATGTTTGTGAGCAGTCCAATTAGGTAGAAATCACTTTTGCAGCTCTTTATACAGCATACTTAAATGTCCCTTAGATACTCTAGACCACTGCTGCAAAAAACTAGTGGCCAGAAAGTGAATTAGATGGGAGGTTTGGAAAACTTTTGTAGAAAACAAATGCATGCCTTAATTGAAAATATCACCACAAATGAATAGAGGGTATGCTGAACTTGGTCTGCAAAGGAAACAAAGCAATTTCTATGTGCATCTACCACATATCCCAAGACTTGAACCCCTTGCAAGACCCATCCCTTCCACAAAATCATCTGTCCTCCAACTGTGGACACTGTGTTATTCCATAATGGTTCATATTTCCCCAAAAAGGAGGAATCCCACCCTAAGGACCTACAGTATCTGCTCCATGCCCAGTGAGAGAATGACATTGGCAGCATACCCCTCTGGGGAAAGAATCGAGGGTGTGTCAGAACGACAGCCAGTGGCATGTCCCCGCCAGGTCAGGCTCAATATATACCCATAGCGGGAAATTCCCAGAGCCAAAGGACACCCATTGCAGTGCTTGCTTAACTCCCAAGGAAAGGTGATACACCCATAACCGTGGCATAGTCCAACCCCCCCTGCTATTCCAAGAGCCTGTAGAGTCTTCCTGCTAAAATGGGGAGGGAGCCCTTCCCAGATGAAGTTCAAAAACATCTTGTCCAGTTTAGCCCACACCCCTTTTTGAATCTGAAAAGGGAGATTACTGAGCTTGTAAAATATTTGGGGGAAAGCCATCATCTTAATGGTGGCAATATTGCTCAACAAAGATAAGCCTAATTGCTTCCATCTACAAAAATCCAGACTTAACTCTTCCACAACCGTAGAAAGGTTCTGGGAACACATATCCTGAAGATTGCCTGAAATAAGCATTCCAAAATATTTTATTCCTCTAGGAGCTCAATGCAAAGAGTGAGGCCCTAGGCAAGCCCAGGTAGGGTCCTCCTCATAAAGAGGCAACACCGCTGTCTTGTCCCAATTTATCCGGAGCTCAGAAATGTCCCCAAAGCAGCCAATAGCCTTCCAGGCTACCGGGAGTGATGTTTCAACTTTAGTGAGCATCAATAACAAGTCACCCTCATACAGCAAATTAGCATATCACATCTATCTCATTGGGATGCCTAGGATATTTGGGTGCTGGCTAAGAGTTAAATTGAGTGGTTTCATCACCAGAAGGAACAAGACAGGGCTCAAGGGACACCCATGTCTAGTACCCCAAAATAACGAAAAATGCTCTGACAGCACCCCATTAACAAGGACCCAAGCCCTAGGTGACCAATAAAGACAACTAACCCAGTGTTTAAATCTCAAACCAAGCCGAAGTTGCCAAGGACATTTTCAAGTATGGTCACTCAGTTCAAACAATCAATCAATCAATCAATCAATTATCATTTATTTGTAAAACAGCGCTATTCCAGAACCATAGCACTAGTACAATTAATAGAGTCAAATGCCTTTTTGGCATCCAACCCAATTAACGCAGCAGAATCTAGCCCCTGACCATGACCTGAATGAGAACAATAATGGCTCGGAGGTTATCACTGCTCTGCCTACCCTTCATGAAACCCAATTAGGATCTGTCAGTCAGAGATGGTAGAACCCCCTCCAATCGCAGATTCAACATCTTTGCAAAAACATTGCAATCTATGTTAAGAAAATAAATCAGCCAATAATTTCTATAGCTAGTGGGGTCATTCCTGGGTTTAGGCAGCAGTAATTGTCGCCTCCCTCATAGTATCAGGCAACAGTCTGACCTGTATAATGGCAACAAAAACTTCTAGTGGGTGACCAGCTAGGTGTGGTTCAAATCCTTGATTAAATTCAGCACTGAGCCCATCCGGGCTAGGCGCCCTACCAGGGGACATAGATTGGATGGCCTGCTGTACTTTCTGCAGGGAAAAAAATGGCATCTAAAAAAGCAACTGCCTCTGGGGAAAGGCATGGAGTCACGACCACCGAAAAGAAGTTCTCACACTGGTAAAGGAAGGGTGTAGCCAAGGATTTATACATCTTCATGTAAAAGGCTTGAAACTCCTCAGCCATGCTCCAGGCATCCGAAATTGTTTTACCCCCTGCTCCCTGAAGATAAGGAACATGGGACTCCACGGATTTTTTCTTTAGCCGGCAGGCTAACAACTTCCTGGCTTTATCCCCAGATTCCCAATTTGCCTAGAGCAAACAAAAAACATTGCCCTGGTCACCTTTTGATGATAGATGTCATTCAGTTGCTCCTTATGCTGTAAGAGTTCAACTATTTTTCTGTCCCTATCCATCAAGAACGTATAAAGATCTTCCTCTAAGGCCCTAATCTTCCATGTCAGGATTTTTAATGTCTAGTGTCACAGTTTATTCACATGAGAGGCAAAGGAGGTGATCTGACCCCAGATGAAGGATTTAAAGGCATCCCAAAGAGTAACAGCTGAGATTTCTGAGGATGAGTTAGACAGAAAATAAAAAAGGATCTCATCCCGCAGCCAGGATTTAAAATCTTCCTGGCCTAGAAGTATCAGATTAAACTGTCAATGGGGAGAATGCATCACCACTTGCCTCGATCTCCAAACCAGACCCAATGGGTCATGATCCAAAAGTAGATGGGTTTATGCCACACCTCTACAACATCAGAGATGAAAGAGGCACTGCATAAAAAATAATCTAGTTTTCTAAAGGAGTGGAACCTCGGGGACCTATAAGTATAGTCATGGCTATATGGGTGCAGGGATCTCCAGCAGCCTATAAGTTTGAAATCCTTAATAGCCTGGTTAAGTTCTGCTCTGGAGTTATGGTGGGAAGGGATTCCATGTTCAACATGGTCCCTATCCAACATCTGATCCAAGATGAAATTGAAGTCGCCCCTCCCAAAAAACTAAATCATAGGAAGAGAAAACCATTCTGAAACAGCCTGGGCCAAACAAGAAAATATTTCTAGAGAGTCATCATTGGGTGCATAAAGGTTAACTAACAGGAGGGAAATGTGGTCTATCTTACCCTGTACCAAAACCCACCTACCTTCATTATCTGCCCTCCACCTCTTGACTACTAATGGGCAACCGTGCTTAAGCAAAATGGCAACCCCCCTCTTCTTGGAAATAAAAGATCTTGAGAATGCCCTAGTAAAACAACCATGAGTCAAACAGCCTGCATCCCACTTCAGGAGTGTGTTTCCAGTAAAAAAATAATATCACAGTTAATAAACCTCAAAAAAGAAAACATCTTTTTATGCTTAGCAGGGATCTTTAAACCTTGAACATTCCATGACAACAGTGCTATGTGCGTCATGTCACAAACCCCAACATACAGTGTATAACGATGCAAAAAATTAGAACACTAAACATGGTCGGACCAGTACATAGCAGTCAGATAATGGTGGATGCCCAATAGAAAACTAGTATTAAACCCCTCTTCCCCCCCATAGCCCTGGGAAGCCACACCAACCAACATGTACATAGCCCTCCCAGAAAAACCAGTGTGCCTCCACCACCAACTAGTAGGACACACAAAACCAATTCACCTAAGAAGACCCTCTCCCTCATACCCTCTTCTTCCCCACCCCAGGGAGTGGCAGCCCCCAAATAAACCTTGCACCAAACATCAGTGATATCTCACACTTCCCTTGAACCCAGCCATTATTAAGGCATGAAAAGTGGGCAATAACAGGCCAGTGGACCCCATCAACAATGCCCACCCACTCTTCAGTAGATGTGTAGGAAGACAGCATACCCATTACTCCAGCCCTCCTAAGTGAGCGCTATCTTGGCCACCTAGGGAGTCCAAAAACCCCAGTACTAACCACCCTAAGACTCTAAACATAATAACCCCCAAAGCATATATCTAAACCCCCAAAACTACAGAGAAAATGACTATGTCATAAAATCCTCATCTAAACTATGAGGATGAACTAACATCATATATCACACAAAACCAACAACTATATAATAAGTAGAATGAAGAAATTTCACTAAATCTCACTCTTGAGTGTGCTGAGTCATCAAAGTAAAAGAAAATAGTGAATAGTCCAGAGAACTGCTTAAAATGCAGCCGACTGTCTGTATTGCTTATAGTTCAATTGGAGCATTGCTTTTACATCTGAAGCCTTAGGAGCGCTGTTGAAAAATAGAAAGTCCTACCTCTTTGAGCAAGACAGGTCCCATGTTCTAGGAAATAAACACCCATCACAGGGCATCCAGGTAACAGTCCTCAGGTGGCAGCCAGGATCAGAGATTCTTGAGAAACATGGAGAAGAGATCGCATTGCCACTGCCAGATGCAGAGAATCAGCAGAAGTTGCAGAATCCTGGGTCGCAGCGGCTATGTAGATCAGAACCAAAGTAGAGTTCGAAAGCAGCATTGCAGATTGAAGTAGCAGCATGATTCGATGCAGAAGCTGCAGCACCATCAACTTGGCATGCCACAACTAATTCCTCTTCTCCATAGGCTGCTCAATCCATGGTGGGTGGAGCTGAAGAGTAATCCTGGGCTAATGGATAAAGTCTAGGGTGCTTGGGCTCAGAAGTAGGGGACAGTTCATTTGGCAGCACTGAGGGGCTCATCTGGTGGCATTGCCAGCAGCTGCACTTAGGGCTCCTACAGGGTTTCTCCTTTGATCTCTTTGTCTCTTTGGAAGTGTCTCTCCTGGTCCCCTTTCACCGACTTTTCCACACGTTTCAGAGGAGAGAGTGGTGGACGCATGGAACCACCTTCCTGGAGAGGTTGTGGGGTCTAAAACAGTGGGGGAATTCCAACATGCATGGGACAGACATAAGGCAATTAGAGTGGGGGGTTGCAGGAAGTAGGCTGTTGGTTAACTAGAATCTGCAGCTTATCCAATAGGTAGGGAAATGGGCAGACTGGGTGGGCCAAGTGGTCCTTATCTGCCATCAAAGTCTATGTTTCTGTGATTCTATGTTTCTATATCAAGAGCTGGGAGTGGACATGTGAGCACACTGCAGGTTGCCTGATGTGAGAAGGAACCTCTTACAAGCTTGTCTCCAGTATCCTGCTTTGAAGCAGGCTGACCCTTGTTCACAATGATCTTAGCAGATTTAGAAATGGAGCAAATAAATTCTTGTGCAGCTTGAAGGGTTGTGAAGTGAAGCCATTTCTCATCCCACCAGACCTTTAAAATCACTGGATAATGCAAACTGAATGTAATTCTCCTGGTTGCCAAGTATTTTTTGACCCCTGAAAAAACCTTCCTTTGCTCAGCCACCAGCTTCAAAAAATCTTGAAAAATATTATCAGTGTGCCCATTCTACTTCAAAGGTCCTTGCTCCCTGGCCAACCATAAGATAAGTTATTTTGCAGTAAAACGTAGAAAGTACACCAATATGGGATGAGGAGGAACGTCACGAGTAGGACGAGGGCCCAGGTAGTGGTGCGCCCATTTTATCTCCAAGGGTGCATTCCAAGTATAATTGAGGATGTGGGGAAATAATGATTTAAGAACTGATGCTTGTTATCTCCTTCAGAACCTTCTGAGAGCCACGTAATGCATAAATTGTTTCAACGGACTCGGTTTTCAAGGTCACCAACTTTGACGATAAGCTGGCACACCTGTTCTTCTAGGGTTGATATCTTGTCTTGCTGGCAGGCAGCACTGGAGTCAACCTGCATATAAAATAATTCAGTCACAGGGATTTGCTGTTCCACCTCTTCCATCCTCTCGTTCAGCTGGGAAATGGAGGTTTTAAGGGCAGGAATGGCTTCAGTCAAATTTTGCAGCATGGCTCTAATATCGGAGATGTCCTCCAGCTGAACAACCTCTTCGGAGGACTCCATCTTCAATAGGTTGTGAACCCGAAGACCCAAAGACACACACTATACAATAGATGAAGCTCTTTATAAAAATCATATACACCCACACTCTTTCTATTAGCAGTATTAGGGTTTAGCCACAGGGAGGGTCTAAGTAAGATTCAGAAAATGGGTGGTAATAGCAATTATACATCAATAAATACAGGTGGCCAACAGAGCTCAAATGACAGGCTTCCATCTTGCAGTTTGCCACACCAGAAGTCCAAAAGAATTGCTCTTGACTTAACATTCTATACATCACAGGGTGCAAAATTAGGCTTTTGACAGCATAAACCCTTATTTCACCATAAGGGAGCTCATTAAGGGGTGAGGTTCCTCTTACTTTGCTGACCTATCAGCTACCATTTTGTATAAAACATATAATCTGTGGGCTACCAGCCCTATAGTAGCCACATTCATGCAGCTCACCGGGAAACAGGTAGAACAATTTTATTTTTATTCCACACAGTTTTGTTCCTCAGGCATCTCTGAGTTAGCTAGAGGAAGGGGAGATTAAGGGCACACTCCTTATCTCCTTTCTCCTGCCAGCGCATGAGACCTGAAACCCATTACTTTGTTTATTTCTTCTATCTTCTTTATTTTTGTTCAGAAACATCAAAAGGGGCACTGAAATCTTTAGCCCTTCTTTAACTGCATACATTTCTTGTGTGCAGGGGCTCCTGCTGTTTTTATTTGAGCACCTGCCAATATCAGTATGAATGCCAAGCAGCCTTTGGCTGAGATTTCAGCCATCGGGTTACATTTTATTTTGGCCTTTCTTTGTTGTTGGCCACTTTTATTTTTAATTTGTAACCCTTTAAAAAACAGCCCCAGTTATAGCCTTCCTGAGGCTGTGCTAACTTAGCGTGAACACCTTGTCTGATTTTGGGACATTATGGTGCTTTCCATTCTTAGTGCCTGTAGTGTCCCATTTTCCATTACTGCATCTATCCTCAGGCCACACCCGTGGCACTTGCTCAGGCTTCAGAGCAAGATTCTGCTCTGAAGCATCCCTATTTTTCTCAGCTTCTATTAGGAAGCTTTCCTTATTTAGCCCTCACATGCAGCAATTAATACACATGAAGCATCCTGCTCAGAAAATGAACTTAATTTTGTGCCACATATGAATGCTTTTAGCTGCATCTTTCAGCATGTGACTTGTCTGCTCAAACACCTAAGGAGCGGTGCACAAGATGGAGCTCTTCTCCTTGGGGCCACCTTTTCTTTAATATTTCTAGCTCCCTTATGTGGAGCACTTCAGGGCAAAACTTTGCCTTAAACTAAAAGTGCACCTGGTGCTTCAATACAAAGAGTGACTGGCACTTTCATTATTTTAAACCTCCAGCTTGGGAGTATAACTAATGAGGCACAGCTAGTGCCAGCAGTAGAACAGTGAACAGGGGGTAAAAGGACAATAGAGAAGGACACCAAAGTGTTTTAAGAGATTTCTGTCAGATTGGCCGCCCTAACAGAGAGGAGAGACAGAGAGAGAGAAAGAAAGAAAGAAAGAAAGAAAGAAAGAAAAGAAAGAAAGAAGAAAGAAAGAAAATAGGACAGGTGGAAATGAAAAGAGTTTAAGGTGGGGGCTTCAGGGCAACAGAAAGTGCACCATTACTATTTAACTAACAGGGAATCTTCACCCTGTTACATACCTCCCCACACAAGAAGGAAACAGTCAAGACTGTTGACAAATGACTCTTCACCCAGCAAGTGTCGGACCTTCCGCCCACCCAATCTCAGAAGGTCCCCTCAGGGACCCTTATCAAAATATGGTATGTCTCTTTATGATGTGTTAACATCTGCAATACCATCTTTTCCCTGAGGTTGTAGTCTCCAGGTTGTGCAAAACCTTTGTACTTAATCAACCTGGTTTTGCATTAAATAGCATAACAACATTATATCCAATACAGTTTCAATCTTCAACTTTATCCAATGAAACACCCTCTGCCCCATATCTGGACATAAAGTCTGCATTTTTGTGTTGTTTGCTTAACCTCAGATGGATATGGCTGTAAAGCTAGTTACCATTGCATAATCTTTTTATTTATTTATTTATTGAAATGTTTCACCAGGAAGGCATACTGAGCAACAAGTCGCTTGTCTCCCAGTCTGACCTGGGGGAGAGGGGTACAACTGGAATGAGACGTTATAGATTCAAGTTACAAGATCAACATTAACATACAGTTGTAAGGCAGGTGTTACAAACAGTATTACAACAGTTTTGCACATATGTAGAAAGGGTGGACAATAATAAGTGCCATGTTAAAAAGTAAACAGGTGCTTACATGAAAGAAAAGTGGGAAAGGGGAGGGAGGGGTGAGGTGGGGAAGGGGGAAGAGTCATGCCCCTGGAGACCCCTTCAGGATGTGAGAAACCCTCAAAGAGGACTGGGGGAACCAGAGAGAAGGGGATAAGGCAGTGTCCCAGAGCAGCCTCTTTAAGATGTTGGTGGAAGGGACTAGATGAGAGATACAAGCCCGCTGGGGGTAGAAGAGGGCACCATGGAGAGCATTCAGGGTCCTTTAGATTCTGTGAGAGATCAAGAGAGGCCAATAAAGGGAAGCAATTAGGGAGAAGGGGAGAAGGGCTAGATCAGGTGGGTGTGCACAGGGTAAAATGAAGGTGAGGGTAGGGGGTAGGGTTTGTCTAGGGCTTAGAGGAGTGAATTAGAGAGGGGCATGGCAGGAGCAGCTAGGTGCAAAGTAATTATTGAGGGCAGAGCTGATGGAGTAGGTGGAGGATGAGTGCTGGATTTGAGGAGAGAGGGAATTCTACATTTTGGGAGCTGGTGAGGAGTAACTGGATTGGCCGATTTAGGTGGATCTGGGGGACGACCAGGGTACATGAGTCAGTTGATCTAAAGGAATGGGAGGTTGGGGGGTGTTATAAAGAAGGAGGTGAGGTTGGAAGGGAGCTCACTCAGCCAGTACTTGAAGGTGAATTTAGCACAGTGGGAGAGTCACCTACTTGTAATAGAGGGGAAGGGAGAGCGCGATAAAGATCACTGTGTTATATGAAAGGTAGAGCATCCAGGGCAAAGCAGTAGAAGGAATTGAAGAGGGTGTCCAGTCTGGTCATGGAGGACTTAGTGGCAGCACCATAGACCACGACACAGTAGTCATACATGGGCAGTATCATCTTCTGAACAAGTTCATGCCTAGCTGTAGGAGGGATGCAACTATGGTTCCTGAACAGGGCACCAAGCTTGGGGTGCAGTTTTTTCTGGATGGCATCAATATGTTCAGAGACGTTTAGGTGTTGGTCCAACCAAACACTGAAGTACCTGAAGGAGGATGTGTCTTTAAGTAAAGTCCCCTTAAGGGTGTGAAAAATGGGTAGGGAGGGAAGCCTAGAGAGTCTCTGCCTTGTGCCAAAGGTCATGGAGACAGTCTTTTTGGCATTGAGGAAACGTTTATGGTTAGCAAACCAGAGCTGAACCTTGTCGAAGTCTTGCTCTAAGGTGGTTGTAAACTCAACAGGAAAGGAGCCACATGCATACAGGACTGAATCATCTGCATACATATGTATAGCAGAGGATGGGGAGCAAATAGAGGGAAAGTCATTTAAGAAGATTGAGACTAGGATGGGCCCTAATACCAAACCCTGGGGGTCTCCAGTGCTAATCGGAAGAGGAGGTAAAGTGGCATCCAAGATCTTAACTGATTGGATTCTACGAATAAGGTAGGCCTTGAACCAGTTTGTAGTGGAGGGAGATAGACCAGCTGCTGGGAGTGAGATGAGGAAATTGAGTGAGAGACAGTGTCAAAGGCCTTGGCCAGGTCGACAAAAATGGCAGAGGTAACTGGCTCATTGTTCATCCCGGTTAGGATGGAGTCTGTGAGCTATAGGACAGAGGTGGTGGTGGTTGAGTGTTTTTTCCTGAAACCAGACTGGAAAGAGGTGAAAAAGGAGGTGTCAGATAGAAAAGAGGTGAGTTGGGAGAGGACAATGTGTTCTTGAAGCTTGGCAAGGGTAGAGAGGAGAGAAATGGGGTGATAGCTGCCAGGGGATGAGGGGTCACCCCCCTTAGGGTAGTGGGTGGACCACAGCACCTTTACAAGAAGAGGGGACAGAGGCAGTAAAGAATGAGAGATTTAGGATTATTGAGAGGGAGTAGGCAATGGCCAAAGCAGAGAGGGAGAAGAGTTTTGGGTCAAGTCCATCAGGGATGCACCTTTAGAGGGGTTGATGGTGAGGAGGGCACTTAGGGCATCATTTGTGGTTACAGTAGCGAAAGAGAAGGGAAGGTGAGAGGGTGGTGGAGGGGGCACACTGGTAGAGGTTGGGGAGGGGGATGGGTAGGAGGGGAGGGATTTTAGTAGCTCAGTGGTGCATGAGGAATAGTAGGAGTTAAATTCTGCAGCTAGGTCAGAACACTAGTGAGCTATTTAATTTAAGTACTAGTGGCAGTGGGTGAGATGAGGGTGTAAATAGGGAGTGCACCACTGTCCAGAACTTTGAAGGGGAATTTATGTTTGTGATGAAGGCAGATTTGAAATATTCGGACTTTGCTAATTTTGCAGCCCTGGTGCAAGTGTTTCTGAGCATGCGAAAGTTTGAAAGATCACTAGGATGCTGGGTAGCTTTATGACTCAATCTCTAGCCCTAAGACAGGCCAGAAGTTCAGAGGTTATCCAAGGTAAGTGGTTACCTCTTACTCTGGTTTACTTGAGTGGAGAAAAGGCATTCCAGTTTACAAGAAAAATTTCTCTGAAGTAGGCAAGGACCTCATCAACTGAGGGGAAGGAGGTTAGAGGGACCAGTCAGAAGTGGCAAGGTTACTCAAGAGAAGTTCGAGGTCAAAAGACTTGAAAGAGTGCAGGTGTATAGTTTTGTGTGGCAATTTAGTTCTGTGGACTTTACTAACTATGAATATTGGATTATGGTCACTGAGAACATTGGTGAGGATGCCTGAGGAGATGATGCAGTGGGGGTGGGAGGTAAGGGCCCAGTCGAGAAGGGAGTGTTGTTGTGTCTTGTGGTTTGGATGGGTGGGTTCGGAGATCAGTTGTGAGAGGTTTAGGGCTCCAATTTCATTTTTAGTTTTGTTAGTTTTAGGTGACAATTTATTTCAAAGTCACCTAGGATGAATAATTCCCAGAGTGAGCAAGGGAAGTGAGAGAGGTTAGGAGGTCTAGCGCAACCAAAGGATGTACATTTGGGTGGCAGTATCTGCCATGTAGAGGATTAGGAGAGTGAAGGGGAGGGTCATATGGATAGCTAGGGTATCATGGGTCTCAGGATTGGAGGATGAGTAGATGATGGAATATTGGAGGGAGGTTAGGACATTAATGGCCACACCACCACCACCCCTACCAGCACAGTCTTGCCTTAGCAGTGAGTAGCCAGGAATGGAGACCGAGTGGTCAGGGATACTGCTCTTTAGCCACATTTCTGAGATAATTAGAATGTTTGGTTTTAGAGTGCACACCATGGTCTGAATCTGGTCCATTTTTTGCAACAGGCTGTGGATGTTTAGGTGCAGAATCTTTAAGCCATTTGGGAGGGCTAAGAGAAGAGAGCGGGGAGAGGTAGAAGAGGAGGAGGCGCCAGAGGAGCAAGGGGCTATAGGGTCTTGGTTGGGGTGGATATCCCCGGCAGATAGCAAGCAAAAGTGAGTATGAGAAAGTGGAGCTTAGATGATTTTGAAGGGGCTGGTGAGGAGGTTGGGAGTTTTGAGTAGAAGGAGCAGATGTGTGAACAACAAGAAGGTGGAGAACTGCCGAGAAAGTGGACACCATTATCAAAGCTGCATAAGGAATAGTGGTAGAGTGAGACCATATTTCAAATGGCAGAGAGGGAGTGATAACATGGATGTGGGTAGGGGATTGGAGATAGTAACTGATGGGGGTCGGGAGAGTTATTATGAATAGGTGAATAGAGAGCAAGTGGAGGTGGTAAAGAGAGGGATATGAGCAGAACAAGGGGGAGAGGGGACAATAGGGGATGCATTGTTAATAAGGCAGAGAAATTAGTGAATAATTGATCTAGGAAGGCGAAGAATTTGTAAGCAAGGGGTGCAGAGAAGGGGGTTGGTCAGATAGAGGTGGGAACTGTAGTTTAGGAAGATATCTATATGAGCTCAGCCAGGGATCACTTAGATAAAGATTATGTCCCTCTAGTGGCAGTAGAGTATAACTTGCTAATGGGAAAATGGACACTCATAAACAAATCAAAAAAAAAAAACCTCAGAGGGTTACATAAGGTTTGAAAAATGTGAGCCCACCAGTTAAAACTCTGGCAAGGAGGTATACAGCAAAGTTCAGACAGTAAAAACAAGTAGGGAGTAAATTGGGAGCCTCATTCACCAGCGCCGTCCAGTCAGGAGCTGGAGGTAGCAATGGGGAGAGAGTGGGGCAAGCTGCGAGGAAGTTCATACCTACAATGTTGGAGAGTGAACTGGAGATGCTGGGACTATGGCAAAGCTAAGCCACGTCCTTAGGTGCTTTTCCTTGGCAGGCTGGGTGCCCTGGACATGGGACATCTCCTCGGAAGATATAAGAGAGGGGAGAAATAGGGATGAAGTTAAAATGGCAATTGGAGGGAGGGACAGTCAGTGAGGGGATACAGGAAGACAGCAACATCAAATTAAGTGACAAAAGGAGGGCAATAAACAGGGGGTGGCTCTGAGAAGCCAGGCAGGGGGGTGGGGGTTACTCTGGGAGAGAGAGGTATGGGGAACAAGAAAGCAGAAGGCAGAGGAAAAAAACAGATATAAATTGCAGTTTAGCTTAACAACTTATCAGACTGAGTTGTAATTACTTACATTGAACAGTCTAATAAATACAGTTCAAATGACTACAAAATTAAAAAAAACTCAGACGGTTACACGAGGTTTGAAAAATGTGCACCCACCAGTTAAAACTCTGGCTAGGAGGTGTACAGCAAAGTTCAGACAGTGAAAAGAAGTAGGGAGCCAACTAAGAGCCCAGACTCGCCAGTGCCTTCTAATCAGAAGCTGGAGGTAACAATGGAGAGAGTAGGGCAAGCTGCAAGGAAGTCCGTACTTGCAGAGCTGGAGGGTGAACTGGAGATGCAGGGACTATGGCAAAGCTAAGCTGTGTCCCTATGTGCTGTTCTTTGGCAGGCTGGGTGCCCTGCCCATGGAATGCCTCCTGCAGAGCTAGAGGGTGAACTGGAGATGCAGGGACTACAGCAAAGCTAAGCCACGTCCCTAGGTGCTGCTCCATGGCAGGCTGGGTGCCCTGGCCACGCAATGCCTCCTGAAGAGCTGGAGGGTGAACTGGAGCTGCATGGACTATGGCAAAGCTAAGCCACATCCCTAGGTGCTGTTCCTTGTCAGGATGGGTGTTCTGGCCATGGGATGCCTCCTGCAGAGCTGGAGGGTGAACTGGAGGTGCAGGGACTATGACAAAGCTAAGCCGCATCCCTAGGTGCTGTTCCTTGGCAGGCTGGGTGCCCTGGCCACGGGACATCTCTTGAAAAGCTGGAGGATGAACTGGAGATTCAGGAACTATGGCAAAGCTAAGCCATGCCCCTATGTACTGTTTCTTGGCAGGCTGGGTGCCCTGGTCACAGGATGCCTCCAGTTAAAGCTCTGGCTTGGAGGTGTACAGCAAAGTTCAGACAGTGAAAACAAGCAGACAGCAAACCGGAGCCCGGATTAGCCAGCGCAGTCCAATCAGGAGTTGGAGGTAACAACGGGCAGAAAGTGGTGCAAGCTGCAAGGAAGTTCACATCCACAGAGCTGGAGGGTGAAATGGAAATGCAGGGACCACAGCAAAGGTAAGCCGTGTCCCTAAGCTGTGTCCCTAGGTGCTGTTCCCTGGCATGCTGGGTGCCCTGGCCATGGGACACCTCCTAGGAAGAAATGGGATAGGATAGGATAGGAATAATCATGTTATTCTTTTCTTTCATCTGGTTCAACCAGCATAGTGGGTTATGGTCAGTAATGATGGTAAACTCAATCCCCCAAAGGTAATATTTTAGGACCTCTATAGCCCATTTCATGGCTAGGCACTCATTTTCAAAAGTTGAGTATTTCCTCTCCCTTTCATGGAATTTCTGGCTGATGTATATTACTGGATGCTCTCTATGTCTGTCATGTTGTGTCAGTACTGCCCCTATGCCTGCATCAGAGGTGTTGGTATGTACCTCAAAGGAGAGTGAAAGTCAGGGCTAAGTAGGACAGGGGAGGACTACAATATGGCTTAATTGCTCCAGAATGGTTCCTCACAGTCAGTCCATTTAACTTTATTGGGGTGTTTGTTTTTGGTTAACCCCCTCAAAGGGGTTGCAACAGTAGCAAAAACAGGTATGAAATGTCTGTAATAACTAGCCAACCCCAGAAATGACCGGGTATGTTTCTTTGTGCTGGGGATGGGGCTATTTGCAACTGCTTCCACTTTGCTGGTTTTATCATCCCATGTCCTCTAATGAACCCCAGGTACTTCATCTCTGTTTTAGCTATAGCACATTTTAAGGGTTGATAGTAAGACCTGCATCTGCAATGGCCAGTATGACTGAGCTAAGATGCATTAAATGTGTTTGCCATTCTGGACTGAAAATAACCACCTCGTCGAGATAGGCAGCACTGTATGGGGTGTGTGGCCTAAAAACATGATCCATGTATTGTTGAAATGTGGCTGATGCACCATGAAAGCCAAAGGGCATAGTTGTGAACTGATAAAGCCCAATGGGTGTGGAAAAGGCTGTCAACTCCTGGGCATGTAGAGCTTGCAGGATCTGCCAATATCCTTTAGTTAAGTCCTAAAGTACTGATGTACTGGGCATTGCCTATCTTGTCCAGAAGATCAGCTATACTGGGTATGGGGTACCCGTCAAAGGTGGAAATAGTGCTGATTTTCCTAAAATCTTAACACAATCTCAGACCTCCCTCCTCCTTGTTTACCACTACTACAGGGGAAGACCAGGCACTCCTGGAGGGTACAATAACTCCCAGCGTTTCCATTTTCTTCACTTCTTCAATTACTTCCTTTCTGATCTTCTCAGGTAACCAATACATTTTTTGTGGTACATGTTAATTCGCTCCCGATATTTTGCTCCCCCCCGATGATTCACTTCCGACAGTACGCTCCAGTGACCACTCTCACCCACATAAACTCGCCTCTGAGTCAATTAGCTACCGGACCACAGTACATGCAGAGAATTAACCTCAAGCGGCAAACGAATAAAAAACAAACTATCACTGTATTAATTTCCATAATTGACTAATTACTAGCAGACCATTCAGTATGTGATTGGTTTACATGAAAGCCAATTCCCCACCAAACTACTTCATAGTTAATTGCTACCACAAAATTATTGATCCTGTCTTTAGCAGCCAGATTTGGATGTTGGATCCATCCTGAGCTGATCTCCGATACACAATTCAACATTTGTGTATAAATCTAAAATGATTGCGGGGATGAGGTGGATCCTATTCAAGTTGCCTCCCATCTACTGCTTCTCTGTCCATCCCTTGTAGCGTGTGTTAAGCAAAAAAGCTGTTGTGGTTCCCATATACGCTCCACCCCCCTCCCAGCAACTGTACCAGCCACATTAGTATTATTAAAGGGTAAACACTTAATTATTGGTCCTGATGGCTGTAAAATCATGATGCTGTAACAACAGGTGCGAGAAGAGACCCCCTCAAACAACAACAGAGCTGCAACAAATTCAAAGGTGAGCTCCCCCCACCCAAATGACTTGCTCAGCCACTGGTAGTATTTCTGAGCCTAACAATACTGTAATGCTCAATATAATATTTCAATTTTTATACAGGAGAATCTTCCATACATTAAGTTAGCAGCTTAGATCTCCACCAGGAACAGTTACCTCCCCACCACAAGAAATCACTTTACAGTACCTGCCAGTCTACTTAATTAGCCAGTAAAATCCTTCAGACCCTGCTCAGATCTGCATTGCAGCTGGCCCTCTACAAAAGGCCACCAGTTTCTGAATGCTGTATTGGTATTATGGCTTATGGGAGCAAATTGTCACCAAGGTGAGTGAACGTAGGAGCAAATCATCGCCAGAGTGAAATGACTGGAGCTTATTGTTGGAGTAAGAATTGTCAGGAGAGAATTGTTGTGTTCCCCATTTTTTGGTGGATCAGTTTACTCTGGGTCACCCTTATACAATATACCACACCTTTGGCTCTCCCTGGAGTGTTGGTGAAGGTTTCTTTATAGTGGTCTAACAGCTGATCTATCTCATGCCTTTGCTCTGCATCAACTCTGGATTTATTTGGATGCCCAGCTCCACTTTGTGCCCATCCAACCTCCTATAGGCAATGTCCAACTCTGCATATGCCTGCTCAGGATGTATAAACAGGGTGGGGAGGGGTGTAGGCTTTTCTACCCACTTACATAACAGAATTTGCACTGTATATCTTCTTTATGGGACTCTTTCCTGGCATTTCTATTTCAAAGTTGACCACCTCTGTCTGCCTCATTACTTTAAAGGGGCCTTGCCATTTCATGAGGAGCTTGTTTTTGGTAGTGGGCAATAGTAACAACACCTGGTCACCTGGTGTAAAACACTTTTCTTTGAGTTCCATATCATAAACACTTTTTTATTCTTGCTATGAGTCACATGCTGGTGTGCCATATTTACAAATTTAACCAGTCTTTTTCTTAATGTGGACATATACTTCAAGATGTGTGTGTGTGCCCCACATTCTTACCCTCCTCCCAATGTTCTTTAACAACATCAAGGGGACCTCTGGGTTCCTTCCAAAAAGCAGTGAAAATGGAGAAAAAACAGTGGTGGCCTATGGTTCCTCTTGGTATGCGAACAGAAGATATGGGAGATGTCTGTCCCAATCTCTACCTTCCTCTGCCATACATTTTTTCAACATGGTCTTAAGAGTTTTGTTAAACTGTTCCAACAGACCGTCTGTTTGAGGCTTGTAGGGTGAGGTCCTCACTGCAGATACCCCTAGCAGCTTATATAATTCTCTAAGCATTTCAGAAGTGAAATTACTACCCCTGTCTGTAAGGATTTCTTGTGGCATACTCATCCAGCTGAAGATTTTCACCAGTTCCTCAGCTATTTGAGGAGCTTTTGCAGTCCTTAGGGATATAGCCTCAGGGTATCAGGTTGTGTAATCGCAAACCATGAGAATGAAATTATTATCCTTAGAGCTGGTGGTAAGGGGCCCAACAATGTCCATGGTAACTCGTTCGAAGGGAGTGGTGACATATGGGATGGGTTGTAGGGGTACCTGATCTTTTCTTCCCCCGTGCCACTAATTGACATTCAGCACAAGTCTGGCACTACTTAGCTACATCCTAGTGGATGCCTGGCCAGTAAAACCTGTGTAACAACCTACTCAAAGTACAGTCCCTTCCTTCATGACCGGCCATGGGAAGGTCATGTGCAAGTTGTATCAATGTTTCCCTATACAACTTGGGTACCATCGATTGCTCTACAGTTAACTGCGTACCTGGATTATAGTAAACACAATACAATACATAGTTTTTCAGTATACACATGAGTCTGTTGGTCTGTTAGTGCCTGATGAACCTGTTCAAAAAATGGTTTAAGGGTAATATTAGACAGTTGTGTACTCTTAATGTCTCCATCCGGTAAACCGGGGACCACATCCATGACATTCCACTCCTTGGTTTCTGTCCTTTTTGTTTCTCCCTTCTTTTCTCTTTTCAGGATATTTTCATTTTCTCTGGACTCCCAAAAAGGTCAACTTCAAAAGAAAATTCAGGGGTTGATTGAACCAACTTAGCCTGCGATCTGGTAGTTACAGTCACTACATCTAGACAAGACTTTTGTGTTTTTAACAGCTCTTCGAAATGGGAAAAATCTTGCCCTATGAAAACTGGTACAGGAAGTCTAGGTAATAATCCCACAGTCATTTTATGCTTTTCTTCATGAACTACTCTACCATGTCTACAACTGCTTTATGATACTGATGAATATCCCCATGGACACATATAACAGTGGCATCAGACTGGTTAGGGTCAGGATTGGGTACAAGATCTGCTCTTAATAATGTTTGTCTGCTACGAGCGTCCAGTAGACCCTATGTTTGTTATAAGCCAACCCCCACAGATGATACGTATTCCAACACTGCTAAAGCCAGAAGAGATGGCTTAGTTCTTTTGATAGGACAGTTCTTTACAATATGTCTTTTTCCCAGACATCCATGGCAAATAACCTCCGATAAAGGTATTCTTCCCCCTCTGTCCCTTCTCCCATAACTGGACTGTCTCTGTGGGGTTTATTTAAAAGGTCTTACCCAGTCCATAGTGGAGAAGGTAGCTCCTTGATTTCCTCTGGGTCTAGCTGGTTGGGCTGCCAAATAATCTTCGTCGAGTTTGATGGTCTTCTCAGCTGATTCTGGCTTGCGCTCCTTTAAACAGACTTGTACATCTGGAGGGAAAGCCTGGATGAATTGTTTGATAATAATCAATTCCAAGATCTAGTCAAGGGTTTTAGTGGATGGTTGCAACCACTTGCAGCAGTAGTCCTTTAATCGGGCATACATCTCCCTGGGCATATTATAGGTGGTCATCTTCTGCGATCTAAACCACTGCCTGAAGGTCTCCATGCTGATGTCATATCTTCAGAGAATCTTTTCCTTTACCCGGGCATAATTCATGGCATCCTGCTCATTTAGCTGACTATATACTACTTTGGCCATTCCTGACAAATAAGGTAAAAATCTGATTACCCATTGGACCTGAGGCCATGTGCAGGTTTGGACAATCCACTCAAATGTGGTCAAATACACCTCAATATCATCCATTTTAGTCAGTTTAGTCAGTTTAATGTCTCTGGGGACTGTCTGATCTGGTTGCCCTGTGGTTAAGGTCTGGAGGGCCCTGATGGTGTCTGCCCACTTCTCATCTTGTCGCTTCCAGTCTTCTTCTTGTATCCGTCGATCCTCATCCCGCTGCTATCTGTCCTCATCTCGCTGTCAATCTATCTGTGTTTGATGAAGGCAGAGCCACTTCAGAAGCTTGCTGGGGTCATCAAGAGTTCTCTCCATCCTGGGGTCCTTCTCTTCCTCTTCCTCCATCTCATTGTCCTTCTTTTTGGCAATCTTTGGCCTGGCTCCAAAGTTTAAGCCAGGTCCAGGTGGTACTCCTGTTTTCTCTGCCATGGCTCATGTCAGATGAATAGGTTTGGCCTCCTCTTAAACCTCCTACCCATTTTGCATCTGCCTGGGTACAAGTTACAGCACCCACTGGTATCACCTCCCAAGCAGCCTTGATGATACCAGCTATCCCACTTCTGACACTAGTTGTTATTGTGTGGGTATGAAACAGACACTTAGGCAGGAGTACAATGCATAAAAAACACACACAAGTGAGTTTTTAATCTTTTTTTGTCCAACATTCTCAAAACAACAAAAAATCAAGAAAATAAAAAAAATACTTATTTACAGAAAACAAAACATAGGTACAGCACACCTTAATAGCCTAGAATTAGCTTGCTTCAGCTATTCCGCATCTTAAAGATCCACTGAGGCTTTCACTTAGCTTTTTAACTCAGAACAGTGTGAAAACACACAAACCTTCTCTCTCTCTCTCTCTCTGTGTGGCCAGCTACACACTGGCTCACCTCTCTGTTCTGCATTCCTGGTGATGGTTTATCTCTCTGTGGCCAGCTACACACTGGCTCACCTCTCTGTTCTGCATGCCTGGTGATGGTTTATATACCCTTCTACTATGACATCAGATGTCATATGACTGGACAATTAAGCCTTTATTCCTTGTTCTTCATTCACTAAATGTAATATTCATCAAATAGTGCTTACATGATAGAAGAATTGCCCTTGACGTAACATTCTGTACATCACAGGGTACAAAATTAGGCTTTTGACAGTATACACACTTATTTCACCATAAGGGTGCTCATTAAGGGATGAGTCTCCTTCTACTTTGCTGACCTCATCACCTACCATTTTGTATAAAAACATTTAGTCTGTGAGCTGCCAGCCCTATAGTAGCCACATTCATGCAGCTCACCAGGAAACAGGTAGAACTGTTTTATTTTTATTCCACACAGACTTGTTCCTCAGGCATCTCTGAGTTGGCTAGGGGAAGGGGAGATTAAGGGTGCACTCCTTATCTCCCTTCTCCTGCCAGCTTATGAGACTTGAAACCCATTACTTTGTTTATTTCTTCTATTTTCTTTATTTTGTTCAGAAATGTCTTAAATGGCTCTGAAATCTTTAGCCGTTCTTTAGCTGCATACTTTTCTTGTGTGCAGGGACTCCTGCTGTATTTATGTGAGCACCTGCCAATATCAGTATAAATGGCAAGCAGCCAATGACTGAGATTTTAACCGTCGGGTTACATTTCATTTTGGCCTTTCTTTGTTGTTGGCCACTTTTATTTTTAATTTGTAACCCTTTTAAAAACAACCCCAGTTATAGCCTTCCTGGAGCTGTGCTACCTTAAGGTGTACACCTTGTCTGATGTTGGGACACTATGCAGCTTTCCATTCTTAGTGCCCATAGTGTCCCATTTTCCATTACTGCATTTATCTTCTGGCAGCACACACGTCACTTGCTCAGGCTTCGGAGTATGCTTCTGCTCCTAAGCATCCCTATTTGTTTCAACTCCTATTAAGAAGCTGTCTTTATTTAACCACCACACGTGGCAGTTAATACACATGGAGCATTCTGCTCTGAAAATAAACTTAATTCTGTGCCGCATATGAATGCTTTTAGTTGCATCTTGCAGCATAGGACTTGTCTGATCACACACCTAATGAGCGATGCACGAGACAGAGCTCTTCTCCTTGGGGACACCTTTTCTTTAATATTTCTAGCTCCCTTACATGAAGCACTTCAGGTCATAACCTTACTTTTAACTAAAAGCATGCCTGGTGCTTCAATACAAAGCATGACTGGTGCTTTTATTATTTTAAACCTCCCACTGGGAGAATAACTAATGAGGCACGGCCAGCACCAGCAGTAGAACAGTGAGTGGGGGGGAGGACAGTAGACAAAGGGACAGCAAAGTGTTTCTAAGAGGTTTCTGTCAGGTTGGCCACCCTGACAGAGAGAAAAAGAGAGAGAAGAGAAGAAAGAGAAAGGAAGGAAGGAAGGAAAGAAAGAAAGAAAGAAAGAAAGAAAGAAAGAAAGAAAGAAAGAAAGAAAGAAAGAAAAAGACAGACAATAGGACAGGTAGAGGACAAAAGAGTTTAAGTTGGGGGGGGGGGCATGCCAACAGCCAGTGCTCCATTACTTTTTAACTATCAGGGAATCTTCACCCTCTTTCAACAATAAAAAAGAGCTTTATAATGAAAAGTATTCATTTAAAAGGTACATAGGCAAACTGTAAAAATAAATAGCACCCCCCCAACATCAACATTTCACGACATAACAGTTGCTTTGTCAAGATGCCTTACGGTTTGCCTATATACCTTTTAAAAGCATTCTTTTTCACTAAAAAGCTCTTTTTTATCATGACCAGCTGAAGTGGTTATTATTGTGGTTGTCCCCTGGTCGAGTAGCCAACTATCTCCTTTGTTCTGCAACTGTTCAATGGATTTACATGAAATTTTGCATTCACAGTCTTGCTTGGTTGATCTTCTGATGTGCCAAGTATTGTTCTGTGCGGATGTTCAAATTCTGAGATACAGACTGTGGAAAAAAGTAAATTTTTTGGGATTATTTTCCTTTCATTGGAATGGGATTTCTATAAACTTGGCTAGCACCTAGACAGTTTGGAATTTTAATCTGAAATTTTGGATGTAGAAAGGGACTGGCCCACAGGTGTGCCTTGTCCTTGTTTGGTGAAAAAAATATTAGTCCATTCCAAAGTTATTTAATTCTGCAGTTTTTAATAATTGGTTCTGAGCATGCTCAATAAGCACTACAAAACGGCTGTATGTTTTCCCTTTTCATGCTGCCTGACTCTCAGATTGTGATGTTTTATGTCAACTGCCCTAGCACCCAGACTGTTTGAAATTGTGGTCAGAAACTGTAAGTGTAAAAAAAGGGCCATGCCACCGATGTGCCTTTTGGTCTTTTGGTGAAAAAATATTACTTTCTTCCAAAGTTATTTTTTTTTTTATTTATTTTTTTACGTTTATAAATCTTTTTTTGTGACTTATGATACAAAAAAAGATTATTTTAGTGTTATGAGTAATAAAAAGATTCTTCTTTCAGAAGCAAATATAATTTTTTGTCAGTGGACATCTATTCTCTGGTGTCTAGTTGCACCCATCTACCTTCTGATTCCAGTACACATTGCCACATTTTATCCATGGTGTCTAGAGGAGCCCACAATGCTCTGATCATGGCCAGTATGATTATTTTTAAAAAAGCCCTGGTGTTCATGTCTTCACTTATCAAAGCTGAACTGTGAACTGAAGAAACAGGTATGCGGTTCAATGTATTTCAATAGGATTTTAAACTTAGTGGCATAACATGTCCATTTCTGCATATTTTGCCAACATTTTCAACATACCTTTTTTTGGGACCTCACCTCATGAACAATTTCAGTGACATTTGGCAAATTTGTCCTGAAAGGTGATTTTGCAGTCCTTATGCAAAATCAACTTTTGGGCAGAGTTGAAAATTTTATCTTCCTTTATTTATGAGGTGGGGTCATAAGAAAGCTATGTTTTTTTTTTTTCAATTGTTTAACCAGGTGAGACACACTAAGCTGAAAGCTTGTTTACAGGTGCAACCTGGGAGCACAGCGAAGTTAAGTGACTTGCTCAAGATCACACAGTATGCAAGTGGGGGCTGTGGGATTCAAACCCAGGTCTCCAGATTTGCAGCTCAGAGCCTTAAACCATTGCGCTATACTGCCTCCCATGTTGAAAATTTGGTGTAAAAATATTAAAAAACAAGAAGCTGTGAGCCTAAGTTGAATTTTGTGAATGCAGCCTCATAACTTTTTAATATTTTTATTCAAGAATTAAAACATAGCCATTTCTTTATACCACCACATTATTGTGAAAGCTGTCATTTTTCAGATCCTGCCAAAATGTGTTTTTACATCTCAAAAGTTGATTTTGCAGTCCCTGTATGGAATGACATTATGGTGGTGTGGAATGACATTTTGGCGTGGATTAGAAAACTTTCATGACTGGTTCATGAAGTTGGGTAATACCGTAAGAAAGCTATGCTGAAAATGTAGTTGTTTTTGTGCTTCCACAATAATATACAGTGGTTGTTACTGTAAACTTTCCCGCCAATCAGGTACACCACTCGGCACTGATGGCAGCGGTGTGTTAGAGAGATGGTAGCTTGCTACTGCAGTAAGGGAAGCCTGAGTTTATCAGATGTTGAATTGCAATTTCTCCCTTATCTACGAGAAGGTTACTCTAGCTGTCACAGAAATATTGTGTGCCTAAACTTTGAATACATTCTCCCAGTAGAATCAACCTGCAGGTGGTGACAGGTTGCACATTGGACACAGTGATCAATAGTGGTTTGATGCACTGTGCCTGTAGAGTACTCATGTACTCTGAGAAGCATTTGTTTTATGCACCTTTTCTCTCTTTTGAACTGTGCACAGGATTGCGTGGATTTTGTGTGGGTGCAGCATTTTCTGCCTTCCTCCTCAGTGCCCTAAACTTTTCTTATTGATTCTAATATTTATTATAGGCTCAGCTAACTAACTGGAGAATTAGCACCTCAAGTCGCTACAGTAAATCACTGATTTTCAGATGCAATTATATTACGCAGCCTTTTCCTAGAGGTAAAACATTTAAATAGAGCCCCCAGAAAAGCTCCAAAGTCCATACCTTAATTAAATTGTTGCTGGACCGGTGGTGCTGAGGGTTGAGGCTCTGGCTGCCACACCTCATGCCACATTGGTAACCCGGGTTTGGGAGTGGACTTGGGTCATCAGGGGTTGGCAGGGCAGGAAAGGATTGCATGTCCAGAGGACAGCTCTTCTTTTCTGGGATGGAGGGGGGATGTAGGTCTTGCCATCTACTGACCCCTGGTGGTGACTGGGGGTCAAAACCAGCAGTCAGGTCTTAGCAAATGGGTATTGGCCATGGTGATGCTCCTGTGGGCATGAATGGGAGCATTCACATGCTGCACTGGAGTGCATTGCACTGCTGGGCCAATGGGGGGGAGGTAACCAGAAATACCCCCTTCCCATTGGTAGGTGAAGGGGGGGGTCTAGTGGCCTGGCACCACAGTCAATTCCGGGCTCACCAGCCCTCCTGGTTCACCTCTCACTCATCCCCCACCAGACACTATAGATAGAGCACCAGTTGGAGTGGTGGTCTTTGTTCCAGGTGGACTCAGATCTGGGGGGCTCAGGAGATGTGATGAAGAGGGGATATAAACTGGAGAAACTGGAGGCTTCAGGAGGATGTTAGAAGCCAGCATCGCTGAACGACCATGCCGGAGAGAGTCCAATGGGATAGGGTGCTAGAAACAGAGTTGAAAACAAAATAATAGTTTTTTGCTCTGGTTAGACTTCAGAAATTAAGGTATTTACAATCTGTATGCATGGCTAAAATGTTCCTTGATTTGGTCAGCACAGTGTTCCTTATGGGTGTAAAAGAGCAGTGTTTGTACACTTCTCCTTTAAAGAGACACACAAATCTATTTGATCATTTCAAAATCAGGAGCAGTGTAAATTTTCTATAAAGGAGTTCGGTATGTACTCCATCGAGATGCAAATTAAGATAGTCACCACTAATTTAGATCATAGATGAGCTGCTGAACAAACAAAATCTGCAACGTTGATCTTTAAATAAAGGAATTTGGCTGTACAAATTTAAAAGCACAGGTTAATAATCATTATACTGCTCTGATTCCACTCTTAAGTGTGAAGGTATCTGACTCTGGACTTTATCTGTCTTATAAAAGAGCAGTTTAAAAGACTGAGGGCCAGATATTCAAAACTTTGCGCCGGGCAAAAACCGTTTGCGCAGGTTTAGGGTGGGATTAGAGCGGGTCTGCTATTTTCAAAAGGCCAAATAACGCGGGCAAACTGCATTAGCGCCGGGCAAGATTATAATGTATGCAAGGGGCAAACTGACATGAATACAGGCGCAATGCTATATTCAGTGACTAGCGTTGCACTAAGTGGTCTTGCACGATTTAGCGTGACACTTAGCGTGGTGCAAATTACCGCGAGGAAAAGCTTGTCTTAACCTGGGCAATCAGCTTTTGTGCGACACTTTTGGCTTTTGCGCGTGTTTATGCCGGGTTTAGCGCGGGTTTTACGTGACCCTAACAAATAAATATGACACATAGATAAAGTTAAATATAGAGGAAGCATGTTGCTTAACTGATGGCATCACAATGATGCCATCATCTGCCACCAGTCCCAGCCATGACAGGCAGTAAGTGGTGACCTCCGCCAGCGGACAGCATGGCAGTGTGGCCATACAGCAGTACACTTCAGGGACCAGACATCTGTGGATACAAACAGATGCCAGCACACACATGCAGCACTGTGGGCATGGAGGATGTTGAGGGAGCGTGTATGGGTGGCGAGGCTGTGCCACAGACCAGGTGTGGCCACAAGGCTGGGACACATCATGCAGTGCACATAGGCCAGTATTGGGAATACCCCCAACACTTGTGTGCCTTTCAGATAATATATGCCCCCCCCGGACACATATCACACAGTTGTACAACTGCCACAGCACACAAAGCCAGAAATGTACATGTCACTGTGAGCATCCCATGCCACAGGTACGGCATCTGTGGGTCACACAACAGTGTAACAGTAATGTCCACTGTCACTAAACACCTGCAGGTTGGGCCTGTCACTGTGTACAATGCAGTCATCATCACTGCCCTACACACCATAGGCAGTGCTGTGTGCCTCACACTACTGGCCCCCTTGCTACTGTAGTGTCTGCTGTGCACTGTAGCATGACCTACAGTGTGACAGTTGCATGCAGCACCACCACCACCACCTGTGCCTATGCTGTCTTGTCTCCTGGGGTACAATATGCTATGCTATGCTGTACTGTTTACATGTAGCCTGCAGCTATCATCGTGCACTGCCAGACTGACCTACAGGTGGAGCTGCAGTTGGACCTGGTCAGCCCCTGTACTTCCAGACTGACCTACAGGTGGCTCTGTGGGACCCTGCAGTAATGCTGGGCAAACTGAATGCAAATCAGGGTATAATGAGATATTAATCTGGTTGTTTGCCCAGTGACTACCTAAGTAGGCTCATTTGCATGGCACTTTTGAATATGGCACATTTGGCTCCAGGCAAACGTGTTTGCCCGGCTACCTTTAGCTCAAGCGCTAATGTCAAGGCTAATGTGTTAGCACGGCGCTAACGGTACGGGAATAATATAGTTTTGATCACTGTTCTTTCACATCTGCTGCTTCCTGCAGCTGTACTGAGTCCATGCATTTGCTGGCACACACATTGGCCATGTAGTTCGTCTGTACCTGCCCTTACATTGCTGTGCACTGTGTTGTTGTTGGGTTGCACTTCCTGGTTGCTTTATTCAGTGCTGTCTTATTCCCGGGCTATTTTTGCCCTGCACTCCCAGACCAGTTTGCCCGGCTTCCTTAGCCTGCAATATTCAGCAGGATTAGCACCGGGCTATTTCCATTTCAATATAGCTTGCTCTGTGCTCTGGGCTAAGTTTGCCCGCCGGGCAGTGCTAATTTAGCCCCTGGGCAAAGTTTTGAATATCTGGCCCTGAGTATCAAAGGCAATAAAGCCCCCCCCCCATGGGCACTATAAATTATTTTAAAACTATGTTTAAATCACCTATGAATCCAAGATCCTATGAATCCAAGATGAATCCAAGCTGCAAAAATGCAAAAGCAGATCTAAAAAACATTATAAGAGTATATAGTAGCTCTCTTGCCTAGACAGAATTATGGACATCTCCTTATTTTATATTTCGAGTGCTTCAACACATCAGACATACAGTATATCCTCCTACAACCCTAAGGGCCAGATATTCAAAGGGGAGTGCCAGGCACAAATCCATTGCGCTGAATTAGCACCAAATTAGTGCCCGACTGCAATATTCTAAGGGACATTTAGCACCAGCACTAGGTGTTAGCACCGACGCTAACTAATAATGTATGCAGGGGACGGACTGAGGGGAGGGGTCCTGAATGCCAGCACACTGGCATATTCAAAAGTATAGAGCCATGCTACAGGCATTAGCGCCACCTGTAGCATGGCGCTAAATACCGCCAACAAAAAGCTGACGGTATTGCAGTGGTGCCCCCCTCATACATACACACGAATCTCCCGGTTGACGGTAATGTACAACTGGTTACCCTGGTAGTCTAGTGGTCCTCCAACCCCCAAAGCAGGGCTCCCATGCCCCATTGAACATAATATAAATATTCCTTCCCTGGTAGTCTAGTGGCCCCCCCAAGCACGGCTCCTGGCATCCATTGAATGGAAAATAGAGACTTTTCCCTGGTAGTCTAGTGGTCCCCCCCCCCAAGCACGGCTCCTGATGTCCATTGAACTAAAATAGAGACTTTTCCCTGTTAGTCTAGTATGGTCCACCCCCAAACACGGCTCCGACATCCATTGAACTAAAACAGAGATTTTTCCTTGTAGTCTAGTGCCCCCCACAAGCCAGGCTCCCGGCGTCCATTGAACTAAAAATAGAGACTTTTCCTGGTAGTGGGTGGTCCCTCATCCCAATCAGGCTGCAAGAGCAGGCCGCGACCGGCTCAGCCCTCCTCCTCCCACCACAGCCAGCCGCTGGGAGGTGCAAATCAGGCGCTACACAGTGGTGCCGGCAGCCACCTCGGTCAGCGACTGTGCGTGAGTGAGGAGAACTTCGGCAATCGCCAGCATCGATCTACAACCTGATGTCGGCGGACCATCACTGCCAGTGTGGAGGACTACTAGACTGCAAGGAAAAAGTCTCTATTTTAATTCAATGGACATCAGGAAACCATGCTTGTGGAGAGTGACCACTAGACTACCAGGGAAAAGTCTCTATTGTAGTTCAATGGAAGTCGGAGCCATGCTTGGGGGGGGACCACTAGACTACCAGGGAAAAGTCTCTATTTTTAGTTCAATGGACATTGGGAGCCATGCTGGGGTGGGAGAGGGGACGACCACTAGACTACCAGAGAAAAGCCTCTGTTTTCAGTTCAATGAACATCGGGAGCTGTGCTTGGGGGATGGGGGACCACTAGACTACCAGGGTAAATATATTTATTTTATATTCAATGGTGGACAGGAGCGGTGCTTGGGGGTGGGGAGACCACTTGACTACCAGGGAAGAGATATTTATATCATGTTCAACAGTGGACAGGAGCGGTACTTGGGGGTGGGGGGACCACTAGACCACCAGAGACAATATTTATATGTTAATTTCAGTGGGGGTCAGAAGCCGTGCTTCGGGGTGGGGGGACCACTGGCACATGAGGGGTTTCAGTGTGTCTTGGGGCTACCTGGGGTTGGGGATCATGGTGGGGGGAGACACTAGCCTACCAGATCATAACAGGCACACACTGGAACAGGAACCATGATGGCAGAAAAGGACTGCCTGGTCCAACCAGTCTGCCCTGTTCCCTATCTACTAGATATGCTGCATATCTTAGTGACCCTACAGCCTATGGCCTCCTTCCCCCACCAGGTATGCCTTATGCCTGGCCCATGCATTGCGTCCCCCCACTATGTTTCACCCACTACTGCACTGGGGTACCTATGTTGTTGGGGGAGGCATCCTCCAGGGCATGTATGGCCATGGGCAGCGCATCTGTTTAGCTATCGATCTGTATATGTATGTATGTATGTGTATATATATATATATATATATATATATATATACACACATATGTATATATGCACATACATATATACAGGTCCTGCCTGCACAGCTGCATGGGTGTGTTGTATGTACTGACTGTGCCTGCCAGCACACAGTTCATGCTGCTTCCAGCTTGTACTTTCATTCCAACCAACAGGGGATGCTGTGGGCATGCCTTGGCCTGCAGCATCCAGCCTGTACTTTCCATTCCGACCAAAAGGTGGAGCTGTGTGCACCATGCAGTAGCACCGGGCAAACTGCATGGTACTGTATGCTAAGCAGTACATAATGAGATGCAAATGTGCCTATTTGCCCATGGATTACCTAAGTAGGCTCATTTACATGGGAGCTTTGAATATAGCTCTCGTTTGCCCCGGGCTAACCCACTTTGCACTGGGCAAATGTGTTAGCACTGTGCAATCAGGTTAGCCCTGGGCAGACCTCACTTCAGCATAGCACACTAAGCACAGTTCTGCAGTGTGGCTTACATTGTTGTTTGCAGGCTTACCTCTCAACTGTCCCTGATTTTCAGGGACGTCCCTGGATTTACCTCAAACTTTTACTCTGTCCCTCCTATAAATTGTGTTTTCAGGACCAAACGGGGGGTTGTAGGCATAACATAATGTCAGACATTAATGTTACAGATGTGTTCTTCCTTACGCAATGCATTTTAGACTACACCACTTATTCTACCAGCTTCCTGAGTGGATATCATCAATTTTTAAGGTGTGTGCCTTGTTTTAAACCTTTTTCCCTTTTTGTTTTAAGCCTTGTCCCTGATTTATGATCAGGAGGTTGAGAGGTGTGTTTGCAGTAGCTGTGCGACATCTCTGTGCAATCACACATAATGTTCTCCACCTGCAACACTGGCTTGCTACAGAGTCTAATGAGCTGCAGCTGCAGTTGCAGTTTGCACTTCCCTGTTGCTATATTCAGTGCTGTCTTATTCCCGGGCTATTTTTGCCCTGCACTCCCAGACCAGTTTGCCCAGCTTCCTTAGACTGCTATATTCAGCAGGATTAGCACCGGGCTATTTCCTTTTGAATATAGCTTGCTTTGTGCTCCGGGCTAAGTTTGCCTTCTGGGCAATGCTAATTTAGCCCCAGGACAAAGTTTTGAATATCTGGCCCCAAGTATCTAAATATTTGGGAATGGAGGAAAATGGGGCTCAAGGTAACGTCACGATTACGAATTACAAAAAAAAGATGAATCAACTTAAAAAACAAATAGCAGAATTACCATTATGATTATTCTCATGATGGCTACTGTGAGCCATCACAGCAAAAATATTTGCCTGAAGAGTAGAATATATTTTCCTCCCTGTAGATGGCATCTGATTGGGGAATTTGGAAAGGTCTAGCAGTGTAAAGCCATATGCTTCTCTAGATAAAGCACTATAGAAAAACAGCATAGATAGAGTGCAGCATTATTGTGCATTTGCTGTTCCTCACTGTAGCACACAGAGTTGTTAAATGATTCAAATAGCCACAGAGCTAGCCAAACTGCTGTAGTGAAACACTGTCTAGAAGCAATTTTAGAGACCATTACAAGGTAGTATTATAGAGTCCAAGGGACTGATGTTTCCTGCCATCACTTGAAAATTTTAAATATAAACATTCATGAACTGAATCACCTTTGGACTTTAATATTTCAGTATTTTATATTACTCGCTGCATGTATGCATTTCCCAATATATTGTGTACATTTTCACTACAGGGCTATCCACTTAAACTGGTAACATTAAAAATAAAAACGCTACTGTACTTCAGTATTTTATTTCAGTCGCTGCATGACAGCATTTCCCTATATATTGTGTGCATTTTCAATAGGGGGCTTTCTGCTTAAACTGATCACAAAAAAAAAAAAAATGCCACTGTATTTTGGTATTTTATTTAACTCGCTATATGTATGACTTTCCCTATACATTTTCACTACGGGGCTATTTACATAGACTGGTAAAAAAAAAATAGAAATGCCAATGTATTTTGGTATTTTGGTATTTCATTTCACTCACTGCATGAATGCATTTCCCTATATATTGTGTGCATTTTCACTACAGGGCTTTCTACTTAGACTGGTCACCAAAAAAAAATATAAACACTACTGTATTTTTGGTATTTTGATATTTCATTTCACTCGCCGCATGTATGCATTTCCCAATATATTGTGTACATTTTCAGTACGGGGCTTTCTACTTTGACTGGCAAAAAAAAATAGAAACTCTACTGTATTTTGGTATTTTGGTAATTCATTTCATTTGCTGCATGTATGCAATTCCCTGTATATTGCATACATTTTCACTGCAGGGCTATCTACTTACACTGGTAACATAATGAAAAATCGAAACGCTACTGTATTTTATTATTTTATTTCACTCACTGCATGCATACCTTTCCCTATGTTGCATATTGTGTGACCTATTAACTTAGACTTGTAACATAAAAATAACTAGAAATGCCAATGTTGTCTTATAGGGATGTTGTGAAATATTCTAGTGATAATCCCGTTCAAGGGTCTATATCTTTTAATAGTACTGTATGTTTGTATGAGGACTCTCTCTGCCTTTCTCTCTCTCTCTCTCTCTCTCTCTCTCTCTCTCTTGCTGTCACCTTCTTTGCCAGCAGTGACAGGCTACCAGAACAGAGCAAAATAAATACTAAAAGAAAAACAATGTTGTGTGTGTGGGGGAGGGGGTTGTACATAAATAAAGTCCATTTGGTGAAGCACCCTTTGCGTAAAGTGGCATGTCCAGATATTAACCTTGTCCTAATCTCCTAATCCTACATTCATCATGTCCTCATATTTGATCATCTCTTATTATGGTATTTAATGTCCTTTGTTCAATCTTCTTGTGTTTCATCAATATCTTGTGGGCCTGTATCATGCACAAGGAAGTCTTAACTTGTTCAGGAAAACCATCTCAAAATCTACTTCCATTCTTCATGCAGTTTTACTAATGCTCCTTTCTAACCCTTTAAATAACCATGTGCTGTGCCATTCCAATTACTGTTAAAGAAGATTTTGTACATTCTAAAAGCCTGTGCTTACACATGCAGTAGAACTAATGTCTTACTGTTTTGTCAGTCTTATTTTATACTTTGTTACATGTAAGGTTTACTATATATTTTCCAGGTGTAACAGAAAAAGGGATGTGCCCAAATCACCTTCTAGTTAAAACCAAAAAAAAAGTAAATGGAAGTAAAATGTATTTCAGCATCTTAGTTTCCATTATTTTATCACTAAAATACACCCCTAGTGTACTAGGAAACCCACTATGAATGCTCCCAAATCCTCTTTTGCATCAAAAGCTGTTATTTGTTATCACATGGTGTGAGCTCAGAGACACGTACAGACAATAGAGCAGAAGCTCAACCATATTACCACTGAAAATCTGCCATAACGTAAACAGTGCATTGTCACCTTTTTTATAGGTTTAAATGACATTAAGTCTGCCAATTCAAAAATCAGATACAGAATCACACAAAGAAAAACATTAGAATCAGAAAACAAGCTGCATCTAAACATGATGATAGTTAGATATAACATATTTTAGGGGACTTTATTTATTTTTTTTATTTATTTATGCTTTTTTAAATTGTTGAAATTGTTTAGGTTATTCATCCCTGTGAAAAAAAGGCCTGCAAGCTCAGCCACTGTTATGGACCTCTGGGTTTGCTATGAAGAAATCCACATCTGCTGTTGCCGACCACAAAGCAGCCCCCCCCCCCCAAGGGACTGGAATCATTCATACAATTAATGAATGTTGTCATGGTGACTGATTGTTTGTTTTCTCACACACTAACTGCTATTAATTTTGGAATAATAAGTGTGCCCTCTCCCCACTGACTTCAGACCTGCCCTGTGATAATAAGCATTCATTCATAAATGTTACTCTTGCTGGACATTTGCTGGCTGTACTGTGATTTTGCACTTTGAATATTGACTCAGAAATATCATTTACAATCACTGTTTGTTTTTGTGAGATGAGTGGGTGTGTCTCCTTTGAGGACAGATAGTAACTGTACTCAGACAGTGTTTCAGTTAAAATAAAATACAATACTGTTTCTAGTTCTGTCCAGTAGCAATATCACAGTAGCAGTAGAACATGTCCTGATGTGTGGATGACTCCCAACTGTCCAGTAGCAGAGGGCATTTTTAAGTACAGTAAAGAATCTGGCACAGTTTTGGAATCCATGTCTCACATATATGCCAGTGCTGTTTTGGATGGGAGACTGCAAAATAAGAAAAAATGGGCAAACACTACAGTAATGTTCCTTTGTAATATTCTTTATTTCATCCACACATATCAAGGGCAACAGTTTCATGGCTGGTGCCACTTCCTCAGGCCCACTGTGCTGGTCTTTTTATTAAGCTTTTCTATGTTCTGTATTCCATGTAAGACTGCTAGTCCACTGTTCTCATTCTCTCAAAAGAGACAATTCAGTTCTCCTTGTATAAATTTACATATTTGTTTTACCACTTTTACACTTCTCCCAGAGGTGCAGAGTAACGTGGCTCAGGCTGACTCAAAGTATAAGGAGTGACACTGAAGAAGTGGCACCAGTCACAAAACTGTTGCCCTTGATATGTGTGGATGAAAAAAAGAATATTACAAAGGCATATTACAGTGGTGTTCACGCATTTTTTCTCATTTTGCTGTATTTGAAGTCAACTCTGGGACAACCTAAGACATACTGTAAATTCACTGAACCTATAGGCACCCTGAATCTTTCATCTAGAAATTGGATGGGAGACTCCAAACCTCGAGCACTGTCTCTGACTTCCGATTTTTGCTTAAGATTTTGTAAATATCATTTCTTCCATTTTTGACAGTCATTCCATTTAATATTGCCTGTTTTCTGATTCAAATGGGATTTTTGTGATGTTAGATTCTTGCATCAGAAACCATGCTGTAGTTTAAATGTATAAAAACCAGGAACACAGTACTGAATTCCCTGGTTCTTTGATCAGTAATGAAAATGCCTTTATGTAGACTTCAAGGCAAATAGTTTGGCAAACATTGCAAATTCCACAATTAAAAACAATTTCAGGTATTCATTGCTAATCCTAAAAATTGGCTACAGGCCCACCAGATCTGTGTTTAAAGTTTTCTCAGTAATTCAGGGTCTCAGTATTAAATGATGCACTTGACTAAATGAAAAATACTGAGTTACTTTTTTTTTGTATTACAAATAAAATGACATCTCTGGTGCCCTATATGCAGTGAGAGAGCTTGCTGTGTCAACAGTTCAAATCCACAGGGTGTAAAGGATCATTCTATTTTGTGTTTCCTTTGAGTTAACTCATGTATTTCATGTGGCAGCTTTACTTTTGAAAATCTATGATTCCCCCCATTCATATGAATTGGCTATGTGATTTTTTTTCCTGCAATCTTTGAGTGACTCGGGATATCAAACTGACATATCAGTAATGATAATGCCTTGCTGTACACTTTGTAGCAAATAGTTTTGCAAACACTGCAAATTCCACAATTTAAAAAAAGTCAGGTATTCATTGATAATCCTAGAAAATGGCAAGAGCCCCGCCAGAGCTATTTTTAAATTTCCCAGCAATTCAGGGTCTCAGTATTGAATGATGCACTTGACAGTAAATGAAGAATACTGAGTTACTTTCTTTTATTAAAAATAAAATGATGTATCTGGTACCCTATACTCAGCAAGAGAGCTCACTGTGTCTAACAGTTCAAATCCACAGGGTTAAAGGGTCATTCTGACTTTTGTCTCCTTTGACTTAACTTGTGTATGTCATGTGCCAGCTTTACTTTTGAAAATCTAAGATTTTTCCACCATTTGTATGAATTGGCTATGTGATTTTTTTCTGCAATCTTTGAGTGACTCAGGATATCGACCTGACATATCAGTAATGTGAGGTTTAGCCAATTGTGTTGTGCAAAGGTATTCCAGATGCACATAACTGTAGAAAGGCAAGACATGCAGTGCTACAGTATGTACTTCAATGAATTCCTTTGTCATCAGCGTATAAATAACCATATTAATTGGGGCTTTTTTTACCACTCCATCACTTACTTGTGTTGGCACATATCAATCAAAATACACACAAACACACACACACACACACCACCACCACCACCACCACTCATCTGGTAGTTAATTGGTTTCTGTTTATCTGAGAGACACATGCTAAAATGTTAGTTAATGTCAGAGTCAGACCAAAAAGTGTGTGCTTTGCAGCTTTTATGTTTGCTTGTGCACATGCACAAGAAACATGTTGCAACAGCTTGCTAGAGTAGCAGGTTGTGGAGGTGTGGTCATGTTGTGGCCAGTGCCCCTACTGCTCTGTGTGGCTTGCCTCTGTGGCACTAATAAATGAGCATGCTGTCTATGACAGCAGTACAAAAACATGCCACCAACTTGAAACATTTTCACTGCTGCAATGATGGAGCGCCCCTTCATTGCAGGGCGTGCTTTACCCAGTGTTACATTTCATTAAACATGGCAGCGGCTGCTGCCGTCTGCCTCTAGTCCCTAGAAAGTCAATGTAGGGGGTGCCCAACCCTCCTGTCTGCATCCCCCTGCCCAGTTAATTTGCTGACAGGGGAGCCCAATCCACCTCGGCATAATATCCTGTATAAGAATTTATGTGCCGAGGGGGTGCTCAATCCCCCTCGGCATCATGCTCCTCCTCAAACACAGACCACGTTTCTTTTTTTTCTGACTGGGTGCTCAATCCCCATCAGCTCCAGTTCCCTCAAAAAGAAAGAAACACCTAAGTGGCATGATAAGAGCCCACCCCAATGTGCCAAATGTCCCTATAAAAAAGAAAACCTTCCCGCAACATTTTTTTTGTTTACCTGTGAAAGAAAAAATGGTCACTCGGTGTCTGTGGCACCCCCTACCTGAACCCACACCCATCCTCTGTGCACCCAACCTTCCAACACCTCCCTCACCTGATACTTACCTCCGGAGCATGGCGCGATGATCTTCGGTGGACCGGAAACACATATGCACTCTTCAAAGCCGACTGTGAACTGAAGAAATGCCTATAAGCTATATAATGGCATAACTGTTTTTTTTCAACTTAGGTGGATATTTCAGCCATTTTTGTGACTTTTCGCACCAAATGTTCAACATGGGGTTCTTGGGACCCCATCTCATGAATTCAGTCACTGTCATGTTGTTACTCAATCCCAAAACGTGATTTCGCAGTCACTGTGAAGAATCACCTTTTGGTACTGATTAACAAAATGACAGTGTTACTATTCATGAGGTGGGCTCCCAAAAAGCCTATGTTGCAAATTTGGTGCAAAAATAAAAAGAAATGACTGTGTTACATAAGTGCGTTGTGCAGTTCCAATGCATGCACGTAACTTCGAGAATTTTTAATATTTTCACTCCAGATTTTCAACATTGCCATTTTTTCACACCGCCTTATGAACAGTACAGCTGTCATTTTTCACATCCTGTCAAAAATGTGTTTTCGCACATCTGGAGCACAATGGCGCAGTCGCTGTGGGAAATCAATGTTCAGGACACATTAAGAAAATCACAGTGACACTCTTCATGAGCAGAGGTCCCCAAATGCCTATGTTGAAAATTTGGTGACCAAATTCCAGAAAATGACTATGTTACAAGCGTGCATTATGCAGTTTCCATGCAAGCTCATAACTTTGAGAATTTTTAATATTTTCACTCCAGATTTTCAATATTGCCATTTTTGTACACTTCTTTATGAACAGTTCAGCTGTAGTTTTTCACATCCTGTCCAAAATGTCATTTTGCACATCTGGCGCACAATGGTGCAGTCGCTGTGGAAAATCAACATTCAGGTCAGATTAAGAAAACCACAATGCCATTGTTCATGAGCAGAGGTCCCCAAATGCCTATGTTTAAAATCTAATGCAAAAATCCCCAAAATAATTGCATTATGGGTGAGTGTTGTATGGTTTATATGCACGCCCGTGACTTCACCAATATTTTTATATTTTCACTCCAGATTTTCAACATTACCATTTTTTACACCTTCTCATGAACAGTGCAGGTGTCATTTTTTACATGAGGTTCAGAATGTGTTTTCACACCTGTTGTGCCAAATGGAACAGTTGCTGTGCAAAATTACCTTTTGGCTAATGAACTGATAGTGCCACTGTTCATGTGGCAGGGTCACAAAAAGCTCATGTTGAAAATTTGGAGTAAAAATACCAAGAAATGCCCAGGGCGTTAGGGTTACTGACCATAATGCTCTGCCCTGTAGGGAATAACAGGCATCAGGGGTGTGACTTGGGATTGTCAGCAGTAATGCTCATGCCATTCCACCCCCATCCCCAACCTGCAGCCAATGACAGGCAATGAGGTGTGCCTTGGACTCTTTGGCCCCAAATTCACCCCATTCTCCTATACTGCATCCTTTTCAGTGTATTTCCTTATGGAATGGGGTGACTATAAAGTTGAAAACCCCACGCACACCTCAGCACTTGTCGATGTCTGCAGGGTAGGTTGAGGTGAAATGGCATCAGCGTTATGGGTGACAACCCAAAGGCACACTCTAATGCCTGTCAGTCTCTGCAGGATGGGAGTCAGGTTGGCATCACTTCAATACTTCACTGCCATTCCTATTCTGCATCTGTCTCACTTCTGCACTTCCAATGCTAATCCCAGCAAGCAAACACTCAACATTGAAAAATGCTTGTTATTAATGTGTGGGAAGAGAAATGACTATACACATCAGAAAAGCATTTGATACAGATAAGCACCCCAAAATAAAAAATAGAACATTTTGGAATACAGAATGGCAATCAGCAGACTAGGTTTTGATGGTAATTGCAGTACTTTACAGTACTTTGCTGCAACTCTGTCTATCCTCAATGGTTCACCACATCTGTTCATTCTTGCTTGTACAATATTACTTATACCAAATGTACTGAATGTAAAAAATCAGAACATCAAAGATGCACAGTAGTCAGTAATGTGCCTACTGGTGTTGTATTGACAAAATAGTGCAGCCTGACTGACAAATCTTGAACTGACTGGATGCTCCAGATTCAGACGTGTCCTTCCCCATATTCTCTCTCTCTCTCTCTCTCTCTCTCTCTCTCTCTCTCTCTCTCTCTCCTCCCCACCCCCACCCCCATCTTGTTTTTGTGTTCAGCAGTAAAGTGAACTATTTTTTAAGTTACTTTATTTAAAATACAAATACGTGAGTTGATTAACTTCTTGTTGTACATTTGACTCCTGGCTTCTATTCTTCTTATGACAGGCATTAAAAGAACATGCTTTGCCTTTGAAGCACATTTGAAGTGATATCTTTGTTTAGCGTGTAGTCTGTCAGTATTACATTAGTCACATTTTTCTTTTTTTAAGGCATATGCATCCATTGACTGACTACACATTACATAAAAAAAATCACTTCATACACGCTTCAAAGGCAAAGCCTGTTCATTTTGCACAAAGAGTTTCCCTCTGTCATGATAATAAGTCAAGAGATTATTTAAAATCTATAAAAAAGTAAGAAACTCTTCTTTATAAACTATTAAAATACACTGTTTCAGCAATGAAGACATACTGTTTGGTGATACCTAACAAAGTGCTCTCAAATACAGTTGCAATCTGTCTTCTTACAGTCTCTCAGTTGGGTTTCACATTACTTGATCTTTTTAGTATCTGAATCCATTTTAACAATTCTTGGATACAAAAAATTGCAGAGGTTTTGTTTTGTATTTATATTTCAAAATCCTGCACTAATCCTGGTCATTTTCCTTAACTGCAGTGCATTTAATAAACGTTTTCCCTATGTTATACAGTTTACAATTTCTGACACTCCCCTTACAGATTATGTACTGAAAGTGATACAAATGACTCAGACTCACCTACTGTGTTGCAGCATTTATGGAGTTATGATGCTAGTATGTGGAGAACCAGCCTTCAGGAAATAAGAATGCAAGTGATCCATATTCTAATGTTGTTTTTTACGCTGCTGGAGCCACTACATTGCCGAAGTCCAACTTGTGTTCTCCAGTTGCTAATAACACATTACACAGGGTATATTCTGATTGTCTTGAATTATTAGGAATGCCTCAGTGGTCATCAATGTTTGCAAGAAATTCTTTCTTCCATACTCTGTAATCTTCTTAGCTTACTATGTACAGTATGTTCAATGCTGTGTCCAGGCTCGCCAACCACTCACTCATTCTTTATTTTTTTTATGTTGCCTATGTTTAGTCTGTTTTTTTTAAAATAATAAATAATAGGGAGCAATAGTGGAGAGGTGGATGTGAAAGTCCTACTGTATAGACTGTTGCCAATGGAAACTTCATGGAGCAGTTTCTGATTCCTGGCTCTCTGACTATTCTCACTCTCTCTCTCTCTCTCCCCCCCCCACATCTGGCTTTGCATTCAGCAGTTAATGTGAACTATCTTTTTTATGTTTATTTACTTAAAAATATAAAGACATGATTTGCTTAACTCATTTTTGCAGATTTGACTCCTGGCTTCTATTCTTTTTATGACAGGCATTAAAGAACAGACTTTGCCTTTGAAGCACATATGAAGTGATATCTTTGTTTAGTGTGCAGTCTGTCAGTAGATCGGCCATTACAGTAGGTTACCTTCATGAACTAGATCTCAATGTTATTTAATTTTCTTGTGTCAGTAACACATTAGTCACATTTTCTTTGTTTTTTAAAGGCACGTGTATCAAGGTTTGTGATTCAGCTGTCACAATCATAGAAAACTGTACAGAGCAGCACCATTAATTCATTTTTTTTTAAAAAAACAAAGTTGAATGTACTGCATATGTCTCCTGCAACAATACATATCAATTTATAATGACATGAGCAAATGAAATCGATCCTTCATAACTGAAAAGCGGATCCACTGACTGACTACACATTACAAAAAAAAATAATTTCATACACGCTTCAAAAGCAAAGCCTGTTCATTTTGCACACAGATGTTCCCTCTGTCATAATAATAAGACAGTGATGACATAATGTATGGTGGTACCTAACAAAGTGCTCACAAATACTGTCAGCCTCTAAATGTGATATCTATGGGTTAACTCTTGCATACCATATACTGTACAGTAAGCTTCTGCACAATTCCTAGTTTTTCAGATGTTGAGACTTGCCATCTTGGATCTTCAAATCTTTGTTCTGAGCCTTTGTAAACATATCTACCTCCTTAATTGTTAGTTGCTACTGTACTGTACCTCAGGAAAATGAGGAATTGCTTAGCAAACACGACAGTTGCCTCTGTCTTCTTGCAGTTTCTGAATCGGGTTTCACATTACTTGATCTTTTTACAGTCTATGAGTCTAGTTTAACAATTTCAACAATTTTTACAATTCTAATAATTCTTGGATACAAAAATTACAGAGGTTTTGTTCTGCAGTGCGTTGCAGCATTAGTGGACCAACGATGCTAGTATGGGGTGAACAAAAGTTCAGAAAATAGGAATGGAAGTGACTTTTTGCACTGCTGGAGCCACTACACTGCCAAAGTCCAGCTTGTTGTCACCAGTTACTAATAGCACATTACATGGGGTATATTCTGATTGTCTTTAATTAGTCTGATTGACATTTTGTCATTTGGTAGGATTTTTGCAGCTGGGCTGTGATGTAACAGTGATGCTAGTGCGGCTGTCCAGCAGACCCCTCTGGACACTGATGTAAGGATTCTACTCCTATGTTTGAATGTGAATTCTCACTGGTTGGAGAGATACTGTACAGTATGTGTAAACTTGGAAACTACTCACTCCTATGATTGAATACAAAAACTACTGTACCTGACAGGAGTAAAGTTCAGAGCGTGTTGCAAGAGCTACAAATATAGATACCACTCATGCACTTTAGCTCCCACAAGTGCTCAGATGGGATTAAATGCATTTAAAAAAAATGTTAGAAATGTGAGCTGTTAAACTTTTAAATGAGTTATTACGTATGCAGTGTGTCTTAGGTACTGTTGTCAGTAGAATGTAACAGAGATCCAATTGTCCAAGAAATCATCAGAAATTTGCCCTACAGAGCTGTTGACATCTTCAGCATACCTTTGTTGGAAAAGACAAAAAAAAAAGAAAACTAAAGGTTTAAATTGCCATCATCCCAGCTGTTGTCCCTGTCTGTTTCATTGCCTACAGGCATGATTTCAGCTGTGCCTAATAGACTGACATGAGTCAGAGTTGTGAAAGTCAATGAGAATGTGCAGCCTTGGATTTATTATGAATCTGTGAAACTGACAATCATGGAAGGTCATTAAAGAAAGATAAAAAAAATGCACACATTTCTAAAACTAAACTGTTTATTCAGCAACATAAACAGGTCAATGAGCCATTATCTACTGATTATCAAACAAAATGGATGATTTTTTCATCCCATTTCCTTCAAAGTATATTGGCAAAGCCCTAAAGTGCAGTTTTCTGCAGCACAGTAGCTGACATGGAAATCAAGGGCAATGGAATTTGGAAAATAATTTATTCTACTTGGTGCACTGTAAATCATTGAACCAATGATGATTATAAGAGTAGGGAGACACCTGGTGTCAAAGCCAAATTTAGCAGGCAAATGTAGAGCAAAACAATGTCACCTGGGGCATTTAAGGTTTTGGCAATTTAATGAATTTAGTCAGAACTAACTCATACTGCATGCCACACACCGCATACCACTATCACCTTAATTACCTACTGCTAATGCTAATGCATCTATCTCATCATAATGGGGTACCGGTATACTTTCCTCTAACCACCACTGTACCTAAACACATTTAAGGAGGGATGGGAGCACAGGGCCCTGGGCCCTGCACTCCAACAGGCAAACACATATTCAAAAACAGTATATGAAAAATAATGGATGGATGGGAGCACAGGGCTCAGAGGGCCCTGCTCGCCTACAGACAAATAAGGACACAATTATACTATCTCAATAGGTAAGGAAATTCTTTGCAAAAATCTCCATTAATGTAACATTGGGGGTTCAGACTAAAATGTCAGAAGTAGGGAAATGTGGCTTTAGGGTTTCCTACCCTAAAGCTTTAACCAACCCCTGAAGCAAATCAGGAGTGGACTCTTCATATGGGTTGCCAACCTAAAGCTCACACCATCTGTGCACTCTGGAAACATACACACCTAATGAGGTGAGCTTTAGGGTTGACAACCCACTAGGAAGAGTCTGCCCCTGACTTGCATTAGTGGTGGGTTGGGGTTTTAGGGTTGGAAACCCTAACGCCATGTTTCTCTACTTGTGTTGCTTTAGCCTGAACCTAAATGGTGCATTAACAGATTTTACAAGAAGATAGATCTATATATATATATATATATATATATATATATATATATATATACATATATAGGTAGTGGCACTATAGTTAGGGTTGCACAGCCACTTCTATGTTAAACCCACAATTTTGCAGTTTAATAACTTTGCAACTGTTTGAGTTTTATTGTGGTCAGGAATGTGGTTGCAGAGCTATGGATTGCCAAAAAGCGTGCAAAATTCTCACTTCTTGGCAAATTCTTTGCTTGGGGCTATGGCTCAAATGGTTTACGGTTCTGGTCTGAAATGTTCAGGGTATATGGGGACTGGGTCACTGATGTGCTTTTTGAAAATTTGGTGAAAAGATACTAATCCATTCAAAAGATATTAAAGTTTAAAGTTTCCCATTATAGCCTATGGGAAAAAATATATTTCTGGCACAAAAGCACATTTTTACTTTCACAAAAGCAGTTTTTACTGCCACAAATGGGTTTTGCACTTTTGTGCTGTCACCATCTTGTTTTAGGTTAGCGACAGATAAAAAATGCTGTAATTCAACAAATGTTGCCCCTTGGTAAACACCAAAAGTTGTGTTTACCTTATTGGGGCTCAATGAACATGATGTTGACATTAGTTTTTCAAAATAATGCCTGGAAATATGTTTTCTCAATTTTTCCACTGAAACTTTTGCAAATTTGTTGAAGCACTTTTGTCAAGCTTTCACAGTTTGCGAAAGTTTCGCAAATATTCTTTTACATAATTACAAAAACTTTTACAAATCTTTTGCAAAAGTCTGTGAAACTTTTGCAAATTTGGGAAAGTGCCCCCCCCAAAAAAAAATAACAGTTTCTTTGCCACTTCATAACAAACAAACAAACAAAAAAAAAAAAGTAGGACTTTTGGGCTGAAATTTTCAGGACAGCATGGGTTTGCATCACAGATGTGCTTTTTGCTAGTTTGGAGAAAACATGTACAACAGTTCCATAATTATAACATTCCAAAGTTTTGAAATTTCCCATAGGATAACATTGTGGTGGCCGGGGCAACTTTTTGATGAATATATCTTGAAAACAGTTCGAGATACGGATTTTCACTAAGCACAGCTTACGACACCTTACTACACCTTTAGGTGTACTACGCATGTGTACAGGTTACCAGGTCATGATTACAACTGCAATGGAATCTTTTCCAAAGTTCCTATGGTTGCTGAGATATTGCCATATTTGCAGCACAAGGGTTACTTGGAATCTGTCTAGGCTTGCGCTATGTCTCTATACTTATGGGTAGATGGTTGTGCAGGGCCCAGAAGGCCCTGTGCTTTCATAAATGGATACCATTATGCAATACTGGGAACAATGGGCCCACTAATAAGCAGTACTGTTCCGAGCCCTGTGCTCCCACAGAGAGATGCAAGCTCATTAATATATCTCTACCCTTATGAATACATGAAAATCAGAGACAATTACAAAATGCATGCATGATGGGAGGGGCCCTGCACTTCCACATCCACATATGAGTAACATTACACTTTCTCAAAAAGAAGGGAAATTCATTGCAAAAAAACTCTGCTATTGCATTAGTTAGGAATGATATTACAGAGACAAAAGATTGTAAATTCAGTGTTAGGGTTACCAGCCCTACCACAACACTCCCAACTCCCACTCTCCACTCACCAACAGGTGTTGGGGAGTGCCTTGGGTTTATCAGGCCTAACTCTCACTCCATTCTCCTATAATGTACCATCTCAGCTTATTTACACATCAAATCGGGTGAGAGATAGGCCCGACAACCCCAAGACACACCCTGATGACTGTTGGTGAGTGGACAGTGGGGGTGGGGGTGGGGTGTTAACTTTAACACCAAATTTCCAATCTTTTGTTCTTTTGTCACTGCAATATCAACACTAACTGATGCACTAATGGATTTTTTTGCAATGCATATAAATATATATATATTTATAAAACGGGTGATACATAAATGGTCAATTCAAGCAACAGCATTAGACAAATACCATCAGGTGATCATGTGTGTATCAGAGCATGACCACACACCTGCACTTTAACCCCCTAAATAACAATTTTGACATTTTATAAGATATATAAACTACTCTGAGGTGTGTGGTAGTGCTTAGATATATGCACACCTTGGGTGGTTAATGCACTTGGCCTGTGGCCTCATGCATACAATGCACAGCAAGGCGTGCGTATATCAGAGTGTGACCGCACACCTCAGAGTGGTTTATCTATTACACCTATATATATATATATATATATATATATATATATATATATATATATATATATATCTCATGGAGTCAGTTCCGGACTGGAACCCTGCACTACCAACCTCTGCCCGCCCAGCAAAGATTATGCATAGCAGTGCATCACTGGCAAAAGTGTTGATTAAGTGCTATCATGCTTTGTTTTTGGGAGGCGAAGTATCACTTTGATTGTGAATGCTATCAGATGGTTTTTAAATGCTTCATGCAGTCTCAGCTTGGTAACATACAGTTCCTCTTTCATACCACCATGACACCTTCTATCATCTACTTCCTCCTCTGCCCAGTCCTTTTCAAGTTGTTATATAATAAAAAGATATGCTTCCCCTCCAACTGCTTCACATCATTAAAAACACCACAAATTTCCCCCAACCAATGCTTGTCTACCTGAATCATTTACATTTTAGTGAACTCCTTCCTTAACCACCCTCTAGCACCCAAGAGACCTCCTTCTCTGAGCCCCAAATTTATGAGGTTCCAATCTGACAATGATGGGACAAGTACAAAAGAAAACTGCAGAGTGTTGGAGTGAAATGCCTCCTCAACTCAATGTCCTTCAACAGAAAAAAATGAAAGATGTTGTTGTCATATAGTTACTCTTGATTGCCCACTTGCCAGACAATCAGGAATTACTATAGGAGAGGACTTTATCACAGTTCATTCATTCTATTGCCGAACACAGAAGAGTAAGCATTCACAAGTTAAAGTAGGGTCATCCTTTTTTAAAGGTTTAAATCATTATATGTGTGCTTCTGTTTACCTGGTACGGGCTTGGGGAAGAAGGGTGATTGGATACTAGAACATTGGTAGTTTGAGGGTAATCACACTATTTTTGGTCACTGGAGATAGAGTCAGTATGAGGAAGTGGGTGGTAGTATTGTTTATTGACACACTGTAGGTGGAGGAAAGGGTTTATTATTATAAGAATCTACCAACATAGGAGGGATGTGGCTAAATGTTGGAGGGATGGGTGCAGCTATCAGTAAATGCTCTAGGTGGGGTGGTGGGAAGTGTATCTCATGGTAGATGGTGGATGGCTGCTAGGTTGAAATGTTTTTTGTTTAAAAAACACAAGTTAACACTGCAGAGTTTTCACTGGTGAAGTACTAATTTGCCCAGTTAATACTACATGTAGTAGCACTTCATAAACACTGTTGCTGGCAAAGTGCCAACTATGTGCAATCGTCAAAAGAAAAATGTGAAAACTACATAACATGTAACTGAAGATGATGTGAAGTTGAGGACACTTCATGAAGTACTTCCCAAACTGAAGTTCTTTGACGTCACATGTCTCCAGTATCAGCCACCAAGCACAGATCTTTCTCAGAAAAGCACTTTAGAAGCAGCTCAATGTGGTGTACTTTTTGCTTGTTTTTCCAGTGTGCATAAAAGTGCAACTAAGAATTGCTGTTTCATTCTTTTGTAAATAAAGATATTTGCATGAAATAAAACTCTTTTCCACTTAGCCTTCATTTTTTCCCAGTTCTTGTAACTGTCTTGAAATCACAATCCTACTAATGACACCAGGCCCAAATCTCAGTTGCACTTGTCAACTTTAAAACAAAAGTTTTGTTATAAAATTAAACTTATATCCCCTAGTTGCTATCATTAGGCAAGACCTTAAAAGATGGGCCTTGTTCCCCCTTTCTCTTCGGGGGAAAATAAATATAGTTAAAATGAAAATCTTTCCTCAGTTATTTTACCTAATTAATCTTTCAAATGTCTGGATCCCCCTAGCATGGTTTAAAAGGATGCATAAGATGATTACAGATTTCATTTGGACAGCTAGGAAGCCCCAGATAAGTTATAACAAGCTCCCAGCCCCCAAGGAGAAAGGAGGACTCCGTCTCCCGCACATTGGGCTATATTACTGGGCTAGTCACGCAAGCAAGTACTTGAGATGGCCCACACCTGAACTCCCCTCAATTTCATATTCCTTTACTCCTATATGGCTCAAAATTTCACGTACCCTAATAAAGGTTAATGGGCTATCTCCCAGGGCGCTTTTACATACCAGGTTAAAATCCCTACCCCCTCGATCAAAGGCAGCCCCATAGTAGTATCTATAAGAGTTCATTCACAGTTATGTTCCTTCTTGAAATATGAGCATACATTAGATCCCTCTCAACCTTGGTGGGGGAACCCCAACCTCACTGTTGAGGGCAAACCCTTCCAATTGAAGTGGATCTCCCAGCTGGGAGATCATCCACTCAGCTTTTTCATTCGGGAAGACGGCTCATGGTTTGCCTCTTCCAAGATTATTCATAAAGCCCATATCCCAAATTCTGCCATTTTCAAAATATTCCAGTTACGGCATCTGATGGTGAAATCTCTTGGTTCTGTTCCTCCGGTACCATCAAGATTATTCTACTGGACAGAACTGATTCCTATGGCATGCTGTATCTAAGATGTATGGGATATTACATAACTGGAAATGGCCAGATTGTTTTGGCCTGACTCAATTTTGGGCCTCCCTTTTTCCCCAACAGGAAATTAACTGGCCTTCTTTGTGGGTGAATTGTCATAAATACGTTAGACACAATAAGCTCCGGTTAATGCAGTTCAAAATCCTGCATAATTACTATTATTCACCCCAGAAATTGGCCAAGTTGGGACTCCTGTTATCCGATACCTGTACTCATTGCCAACAGGAAGAGGGGAATCTACTACACATATTCTGGAAATGTCCCAAAGTAGCCCCCCTTTGGCGTGTGATTTGACAGAGGGCTGATACTTTACTAGGATTAAATTATCTTTTCACCCCCAAAATTTGCATTTTGGGAGATTTCTCCTCTGTCACAGTTAATAGCAAAAGATTTCTCATAACTCTTATAGCCATGTCAGTTAAAAATCTGGTTTTGCGTCATTGGAAAGACACAACCGACATTGTTTATAGTGAATGGTTACAAGAGTTGTTGGCAAATCTGTGTTTGGAAAACATGATTGCTAATTTACATGATCAATTCCAGAAATTTCAGAAGATCTGGGGCCCTATGCTGACATTGTACTCCCTACAATCATCATAGAGGTTTACTCTCCTTTTATTTCACCTGCTGATATTTCATCTTGTGTGAAGAAATGGGGAAAGGGAGAGGGGGGAGAAGGGAGGGAGAAAGAGTTGATCTAACTCCTGTTCTTTGATCCTGTATCATTTGTATGTACGCTAACTAGATCTTCTCTTTGTAAATGCATATACATGAATAAAGTTTGAATGGAAAAAAAACAAACAAAAGTTTTGTGAGTGAAGTGGAATAGTCAAACCATTCTCATAAAGCGTTAACCCTTTTCAAAATTGAAATGTCCTTTTAAACTGACCCACCTTCCTGTTTAAAATAGTTTAAGTAGTTTGAAGTTAAAACACTCTTCCAGGCCAGCCCGGTGGCACTGAGGGTTGAGGCGCTGGATGCCACACCTTGCTCCATGCTGGCGACTCTGGTTCGGGAATGGACTGGGGTCTCCAGGGGTCAGCAGAGGCGGAGAGGGATTGAGTGCCCGTAGACTGCTCTCCCTCTCCAGTGGTGGGGAGTATTCAGTCGTCGGTGCACTTGCAACCTCTGGCAGAGGCTGGGGGCAGTGCACTGGTGCTGTACAGCAGGGGTGAGTTTGGAGCATGGTGCCGGGGGGAGCATGTGCGGACGTGTGTGCAGTCCCTCCAATGGCATCAGTCCACGCCTCAGCTCATGTCAAGGGCGAAAAGGGAAAATGTGGTGCTGGGTTGTGGTGGCTTGATGGCTGTCTAAGGGGACTGCCAGGACCTGGGAGCCCCACCGTGCAACACTGGATCCTTGTCGGTGGGGAGTAAGGGGGACTCCCTGCTGCCCTGCCACGGAGGGTAAGCCATGGGAGTAGAAGATGGTGGGGGCTTCACTTGGAGCCAGGGTGGGACCAGACGGTGGCCGGCAAAAATGGATGGATGCCAGGACATGAATGCAGACCAGAGGCCACAAGGTAAAAAAGTACTAACAAAAACAAAACACTGTTCCACTATACTTCTATTCTGTTAGGGGTTCGAAGTGTATATCAACAACCTTTATAATATCAAATGCAATAGCACTGATATTGCAATCTCACTATAACAAGATACATATAAAAAAATCTTATGAAGTCTAAAAAAATAATTATTTTAATGTGCACAAATGATACAGGATTTTAAAAATGAAGTTCAAAGCTAGAGCTGTATCCTCACCATAAAGTAACTGGGAGCACTGCAACTAATTGAGATTATGTGACTTGCTCAAGACCTCAAAGTGAGTCCAATAGAAAAAAATTGTATATAATGCCAAAGTCACTTACAGGTGATTCATCACTCCATGCATATCCTTCTGTAGGATTCAGTAAGTTGAGACCAATCCAGTAAACGTGAGAATAAAGTGCATCACCTCTACAAAACAAAACAAAGTTTCAATAAAGTTTATAAGTAACTGAAATTAACTAGCTTCTGGGAGATTATTTCAAAGCACCTTCTGGTAAATGCTGTAGATAAACAATGAAGACAACTCATAGGATGCTGATTAACTCACCTTGTTGGGCTATTATTCAACAGATTCAAATGTTCCCTGTTCAGTGCTCAGTATGCTTGCTTCTTAAGAGATTATATTAACCAACTAGGCTACATGCTACAAACTAAGCTGTTGTAGAAGCAGTCTCAAGCACATATACTAGTATGTGTTGTTGCTGCCTAGATCATTAGCTCAGTGAATTATATTCTGAATCCTCTCTTGTACTGAGCTTGATAAGGATCTGATTAGTGAAAGTGGAATGATATAACACATCCAGCCAAAATTTATAGTACATGACTCTTATTGGCTAATCTACTCTACTTTACCTGCTATCATGAGAGATTGACTGTTCAGATGATCCAAAGGCTCAGAAAATTATTATATTGGTTTGTCTTACCAAAATCAACCATCCTTCCCCATAATCATAAGCTACAGTATATGCACATTAATCACTGAACATTAAAGAGCAACTGACACAACCCTGGCTTGCAACCCTTACAATATAGTTGCCTCCCTTAGGAGCTATTCTAGTCATATTTCAACTTATTTGCTGATTAAAAAAAAGTTAATACCTCCGTAAAGTCCGTCTCGTAACTTCCGTGTACAAGCTAAGTGGCCATCAAGCGCTGCAGCCCCAGCCCCTAACACAGCATAATTATGATGTGAAATAGAGAACAGGGCTGCAGGTGCTCTATGAAGAGTAGAAACATAGAAATATAGTCTTTGATGGCAGATTAGGACCGCTTTGCCAACCTAGTCTGCCCATTTCTCTACCCATTGAACAAGCTACAGATCCCAGTCAATCAACAGCCTACCTCTTCCTACTTCCCACCAGAATTGAATGTAATGGAATTGGGGAAGGGGGCTTCCTAAATGTACTTAGATTATTTTTGCTGGCAGGTATACATGTATGGGGCTATAATATATGTTACATATTAGTCTCGTACATGTATACCTGCCAGCAAATATAAACTTGGTACATTTAGGAAGCACCCTCCCCTGATTCTAATTACACTCTCCATAGAGTGCCTGCAGCCCTGTTCCCTCCTTCACATCATAATTATGCTGTTTATAGTGGTGGGGCTTCAGCGCTCAGTGGCTGCCTGGCTCGTACACGGAAGTTACGAGTTGGGCTTTATGGAAATAATAACTTTTAGTTTTATAAATCATCAAAAAAGTTGAAATATGGCTAGAATACACTACGGCAGGCTGCTCCATGTTATGCATTGTCTGCACAGAACCAAAACTGGTGTCAGCTGGTCTTTTAAAGGTTAAAACCTTTGGTCACTGCTACACATCCTTAAAACTATGTATAACTTGCGAGTTTATTTTCTCTGGCTTAACATATGTAAACAACTAATAATCGTCTCATAGCCTTATCTCATGTCAAAACCAAATGAGACATGTAAACATGTTTCTATAGGGCTATAGAATGTTTTATGCTGTATGTATTTTGCCCATAATTTATTAGTTTCTATGGAGGTCTATGTTACAATTTTGCTACATTCTGTATGGTTATCAGTATTTTACCAGTTGTGATCCAGTCTTGTCCAAACCTCGGCTTCTCAGTGGAAGAAGATCACTGAAGCAGTGGAGAGGGTGCAACAGATAACCACTAAAATAGTCATGAGCAGGGACACTGGTTTACTGTGATTGCTAATGGGAAAATTCTGTGACACAGATAGGAAAAACTGATATGGTCACCAGTGTCTGCAATACCAAAATCAGTTTTTACTGGTGTTCTATCCTTGTTCCCTCTAGATATGTGTATAAATATTCAGAATAAAAGAAGGCTAAGTGAACATCAAATTAAATAAAGCAAAATTAAAATAGCACAGGAAATAATTTATAGAAAAATAGAATTTATACAGATTCACTGATCTGGTAAAAAATGACAAATTCTGTGAAATGCTGGTTTTTCACCAGTGTATAGAAAGACCAAATTTTGGATTTTTACTGGATTTTCTGGTAAAAAAATATCTGTGTCCTTAGTTATGGATATGAAGGACAAAAGCCATGAGTAGAGGATGGAGTAGCTATACAGTTTCATCCTAGAGAAAAGCAGGCTGAGAGTGTCATACTCAAGGGTATCAACAAGGTCAAACAGCCTGAAGTGTTTAATATTGTGTCATCCAGCAAGATGCTGGGACATGTCCAGAAACTCAGACATGGTAACTTCAGAGGTAATTTTAAGAATCACTTTTTGCTGACAGAGTGGTCAGTTTATGGAATAGTCTGCCAGTGAAGAGACAGTGGATATGAAGACAGTCCAGGCTGTCATGGTAAGCTTTTGTACTATCGCTGCTTACCAATGGACTTACAGGGTAACCTGGACAGTAGAGTGGGTAGGAAATCCCTGTGTATTGGTACATATTTGCATATAATACTGTACTTAGAGGGCTGGATAAGATGGGCCAGGAGGTCAGTCTAACCTTGACTTACTATGTTACTATGTTTTTAATGAGTAAATAAAATAAATAATGGCACCAGTCAAATTGGAGTCACTTTTAATCAAGCTGTTGTGCCAGACTAAAAATATATACTCAAGTATTGGTCAAAAGACTGTTTTATAAAACAGTAATTCCTAAAAAGCTAGATGGAATTATATTTATTTTAATAAGCAATAGTAAAATAAATACTTTTTAGCAGGTTTGCACATTTCACCAGCATGTGATTTCCATAATATTTTTTTTTTGTCAATGATCTACCTCAATTGTTTTTACATATTCTAGTCTATCAATAACTACTACCCCATTGTGCATGACTTGTGCCACATTTTTGGCCTACCCCTGCAAATAGAGTATGTATATTAGACCACATAAATGATGGCCTCGTGTCTGGTCATAATTTCTACATGTTGTGGCATTTTGGGTCCCAGCAGCATCAACTCACTTTTTTGTAGCAAGCTGCCACAAAAGCATTAAAACTCATAAATCCATCAAAGCAATTCAAAATGGCAGATAAACACATTGGCACATTTCAGATGATGCAGTTATAACTCCATACTGAAAGTTGAGTTTGCATCATCCCCTTTAAAAATGTTATCTTATTTACTGAGGCCAGGATATTCAAAGTGGTTACACCTGGCATGACAGAGTTGCGCTGTCACAACCCAGCATTGCACCCCGGTGGGATATTCAAAAGGCTCTCAGGTGCAGCACAATTCCTGATGCACCATGGCATGATGTAATCCTGTGTGGCGCAGATGCAGGGGTGTGCCCATGCATATGAAGCACATCCCAACATTGAGCCCGGGATGTGAGGCGCATATGCCGGTGTAACCCTGCATTGTGCCACACAGGGGGGCTCAAAGTTGAGCCCCAGGAAAGCAGGAGCAAGTCCCAGCCACCCACAGATGGGCTGCTGTATTGCAAGGCAAAACACAGCAGCTGTCAGCCGTGGGTGGCCACCCTCCCACCCAGAACACCATTGCCATGCACACATACTCCCCTGGTGGTCCAGTTGACCCCCACCACCCCATAAGCCCATTGTGGGCATCTGAAATGTACAAACAGACACTGGTGGTCTAGCGGTCCCCTGGAGCCCAATTGTGGGCATCGAAATGTACAAATAGATCCTGGTGGTCTAGCAGTCCCCTGCAGCCCAATCATGGGCAGTTGTTGCTTTCATAGACATACCTGGTGGTCCAGTGGTACCCCCCTCCCCACCCTCCCACAGAGGACCCCTGGCCACTCGGCACCCCCCATCATCGGTGGGTGGCAGCACTCCACCCGCATACCACCTGGCTGCCCACCAAATGACAGGTACAGTATGCTCTGTAAGCCTTTTGGTCCATGGTGTGGACCAATGGACTTGTAGACCAAACTGTACTACACAGGACCAGATATGTGAATGAAAATGTTGATTCTCATATCTGGCCCTGTGTAATACAGTATGGTCTGAAAGCACATTGGTCCACACAGTTTACCAATAGGCTTACAGAGCATACTGTACCTGTCATTTGGTCGTCAGCTGGGTGGTATTTGGTTGGGGTGCTACCACCCACCCATGATGGGGGGGTGCCGGGTGGCTGGGGGTTGGGGGTGCCACTGGACCACCAGGTACCTCTATGAAAGCAACAACTGCCCACAATCAGGCTGCAGGGGGACTGCTAGACCAGCAGGGTCTGCTCTTCTGATACAGATGCCCATGATTAGGCATACAGGAGCCCGGGGGGGGCTGCAATAGCCCACCAGGGTTCTGACCCCTGATGGCTGAAGTTTGGCAGGGTGCCAGGTGCAATTCATTGGGACCCAGTGCATCACATGCAAATGGGACTATAATCACATGCAAATGGCCCCATTTGCACCTTGCACATATTATGGCCTCATTTCCATGCCCCTGGCTGAATATCACTGGCGATGCACCTAGCACAACTGCACTTGCGCTGGTGCATCCCTGTGCTCCCTCTCTGTGTCTTGCACTGGTGCAGTACCACTGCACTATGTGCAGTATGTGTGCCCTCCATGCCATATTCAACGGTGCTGAGCCATGGCGCATCACGGTTGAATATCACCTGGTCCTGGCTCTGGTGCAGCCCAGTTGCGCTGTGCCCAGGCTTGCACCACTGCCCGGTGCAGTCTGAATATTCGGCCCTTAGCGTTTTTAGGAATTCCTAGTATTTGATTTCTGACAGACCAGTACACTAAATAAAATTGACTGGATTGAGCCTTTATTTTGAAATCTGCCGCATAGTTTCTATAATAAAGTTCTATGCTGCGATTATCTCTAGGATCTGTATTTGTTCTCATGTGGTATCCAACCTTTTAATTACCTCTGTTCACCCTGTATTCAATTTATAAGGAACTTTTGTTTCCTTCCTTCCTGGAATGCTTAAATTCAGAGTATCAAAGCACAATCATTTATGAACTCCATCATCTTAGACACCATTACATGCTGGTTAATTAAATTAAAGGCCTTAAAAATAATTGATTCACATGACTTGGTAGATATTTACAATGTCAAATGATAACTGAACAAATGTAGCCTTGGGGTGCACCATTGAGGATCCTTTCAGGAACCCTATTTATTTTTATTTAAATATTTTCATTTGATATTTTTCTCTGCCTATGCTTACAAAAGCATGGCAATATTTGGGGTTGCCTAAAGAAGAAATGAGAATGATATATAAATTTGTAAGAAAAAAATCTTATCATTGTTATATGTTTTACTTCTATGTGAACCATAAATCCAAACATGTTTAAAATGGTCAGTTCTGTGGAAAAATATATTTCCATCAGTACTGTGGCAGGCTATTGTAATACACCGAGAGTGCAAAAGGATGTATTGATACTCAGTGATCCAAGCTTTAATTAAAATAAAATAAGCCTCTAGTCTTAACAGTTCAAAACTTACTATTTCAAAGATAATAAAAAGGTCTAATTTTTGAATCATAAAGGCTGAGAACTGAATTGGTTTAAAAATAAAAGCTTGGAGTCAGGTTGATAGAGTTTCTTCATTTTGATACACTTTCAGTATAGTGATATCTTGAAAATTCACTTTTATCATAACAATTTTCTGTTTTAAACATGTTTATTTTTGATTCTTGATAAATTAAACGTTTATTGGCAGGTCTTCTCCGTAATGCTCTGACTTAAAAAAAAAACAGCTTTATTTTAAGAAATTAAATTCCTATGGTTAATAGTTCCAAATTCAGGGCAGATCTTTCATTCAATGATGTTTTTTTGAGAAGATCCATCTTAAACAGAACTAAGTTGAGGGATGCAGTGCAGCCCAATTTAAAAAGGGTAGTTCCTTCCTAACCAACCTACTTGCTTTCTATGAGAAGGTCAGCTGTACTTTGGATAAAGAAAAAACTGTTGACATAGTATACGGTATCTCAGTTTTAGCAACGCGTCAATGTAGTGCCCTATAATCATTGATAAACACATTAAAATCACTAAATATTACCATACAAAAACTGTAGGTTGTGTAAACAATTGGCTTTCCTACAGAACTGAACAGGTATGAGAAAATGGATGCATGTCTTAAATTTGTGAAGTCTCTAATGGTGTCCCACAGAGGTCCATTTTGGGCCCAGTTCTTTTTTGAATATTTATCAGAGTCATGGCAAGTAATCGCATTGTTGGTTAAATAAACTGTGGATTAAACAAATCTGGGAAGAACTGTAGATCCAGACTGGGCCAGATTCAAATGGACCTCGACAGCTTAGCCAGTTGGGCAGATGCAAACTGTGCACCTTTCAACACTGAAAAATGTGTTGTGTTACATCTTGTACCAGCAATGATGGGGCAAATATTTTTAAATAGAAATGAATTAAGATGTATTGAGCTATACAAACACATTAGCATTGCTTGATCACTAATGATTTAAAAAAAAATTGGGCATTGAAATATACAGAACAAGTTACACTAAACTGTTCTGCCATTGAGTCGGTTTAACATTGTTTTTTTAACACTTAACTAGCTCAAGAGCAATGTTTATAAAATGTTTTGCTACTCAGGTGGAATGCAGCTTAAGCCCAATCACAATGCAATGCGAAACTGAGATATAACTGTCAAAAAACAGTTTGTGCCAGGTTTTGTACTGAATCCAGCAACACTTATGCAACTCAATTAGAAATGCTAAAGCAACTCATTGGTGGAACAGTTTAATGTGACTTGTACTGTAATTGTGGAAATATCCAGCAGAATCCTGGGAAGCATCAAATGAGTATTCAAAAATACCGTAGACCTAGCAGGATTGTAACTTATTTATTTATTTATTTTTAGCCAGGAGACACACACTAAGCCGAAGTTCTTTTACATGCGTGACCTGGGAGCACAAGGAAGTTAAGTGACTTACTCAGGGTCACACAGTTTGCAAGTGGGGACTGTAGAATTCAAACCCAGGTCTCCAGGTTTCCAGCTCAGAGTCCTAAACCACTGCACTATACTGCCTCCTATGTTATAATGCACTGTAATGCCTCTGAGCAAGGCATCTCAATTTCTGCTCCCAATTTTGGAGCCCTTTTTACAAAGGAGACATTGTGAGATTGAAGAGGGTCCAGAGATGGGCCACTATGATGATCCGTGACCTTAGGAACACAAATTATGACAATAGATTGGTGCATTTAAATCTCTTCCTGCTTAAGAAAAGAAGAAATGGACAGGATCCTCTAATGACAAACAGAAGGATTTGTGATCAGACACTACTCTATAAATTATGCTTATAACTAAAAAATATACCCCAAAAGGGGTCACCACTTCCAGCTAATGGCTATGCCATTCAAGTCTGATGCAAAGAAGTTATTTTTAATCTGGGGTGGTGGGTGTTTGGAATTAAATTCCAGAATATGCTGTAAATTCCAAAACATAAGAGGACTTCAAAAACAACTTAGACAAGTATGTAAGTAGTGGAAACTTTCTTAATTTCTACCACTGAGAATTTGGTGATGGGCCCAATTGGCAGTATTGCCTTCTTAAATCTCACAAACCCAGTATGACAGCCCAGAATGACATTTTACAACCATAAGGGAAAAGAACATAAACCTGAATCACAGTCTCAAGGGACTGTCTTAGAATCATTATGACAATGACTTTGTGAGTCTTTTGCCTTCAACCCCCAAGCTATAGCAGTGCAAGACAGGATGCAACCTATTACCTTGTAGTATTACTGCAAACTGCTTCAGTATGCTGCAGGGAACAGTATAATTAAATTACAATTAATTACTTTGGTCATGCAGTAAACATGACAAGTCAGTTACTGCAAGGCACTGCTGCACCTGTCTGACTCAGCTGTACAGTATGTTCAGAAGAGACCACTGATTACATTCCCTGCAAGGTTTCCACTTCACTGCAATAGAATGGGTGGAGGTTATCATGCCAATGGCATGCAGTGCCATTTACAAACTAAGGTGACCCACACATGCTCAAAAGCTTGGTCACAATTTTAGCAGCACCTCATGCTTCTAGACCAGCCCCTTTTTTCCATGGTTCCAAATCCATAGAGATTGCAGCAGAATTTAATGTGAACCCTGGACTAATTTTATGCAATTTAAATAAATTGTTAAATATTATTCCATGGTTTACATGACCTGTGGAATATTATTGCTCAGTTTAAATAAACCACAGAATGCTGTTTCACATTTTACATGAACTGCTGAATCTTATTTCACAGTTTACATAAACTGCGGGATATATTTTCTGCAGTTTGCATGAAAGAGACAATATATGCTGAAAATAAATCCCTGGTTTACATTCAGTCTTGAATGTAAAGTTAGGACAACTTTTTTATGGATCATATAAGCTGGCAGACAACAATCCCAATGTTTAAATTAAATTCTGCAGAATGGTTTTCAGAATTCTGCAGAATTAAAAACAAATCTGAAAAGCAATTTGGGACAGCTCCTGCCATTAGATTGCCAGCTAGTGCTTTACCTTAAAATCCAAAACAGGAACAAAGTGAGTGGCATGTCATGAAACACTGGCTGCTTCACCATCTGCTGCAATGATGAACCACATTAGGGAACAGACTAGGGCCACTCATGGGCTGGTGGGGGGTGATGATTGAGTGTCCATGGAACAGTTCTCATCCCACATGGAGGAGGGAATGCCTGTCCCATGGTTTGACTGCCATTTAGAGGACTCTATGTGGTACTGATGTGCAGCACCAAGGGAGGGGGGACCCCACTTCAGGATGCCAGGGGCTTCTCCTCAGAGATAGAGCACACACATTGAGTCATTGCATTTGAAAGGTCCCCAAGGCAGAAAATGGAGGACAAACCCTCTGACCACAGTGCAGTATTGTTTTGATCCATGTCAGGATGTCAGTGGAGATAGGTAAGACCCAGTGATGTTGTGTTATGGGGTAAGGAGGACATGCCCAGAGGGGGCCTGGTTAAAGTGACCAGGTGAGAAACACAAGGTAGAAAAAAAACAGGCAAATCCTACCTCCTGCCCAGTTTTGCCCTATCCCCATTGACCCTGCCCTGAGAGCCTCATATATTCACCTTATTTGAAGTAGTAATATTTTTTAAGGTCCAATGCAGTGTGACAATTTTTATCTTTCTAATTTCACAGATGGGTCAGAATTCTGGTTTCTTGTCCCTGAAGTTCTTTGTACGCAGTCACACAAAGCATCATTATTGGAGTGAGAAACTGGCATTCTGGCCTGATGGTTAAACAAGAAGGGTGCTGATTACTTTGCAGTGTAGGTGATGATTAAAATGTTGCTACTTTAAATATGGTGAGCCTAGGGGCTGTTAGGGTGAGTCGAGGAGAGTGTAGGGACTGCAAGGGATGGGATGCATTTTTTTATTTCTAATTCTGCATGTGGTAAACTCAAAAGTAAACATGCAACTTATCCTGGTTTTTGAGTCACAACCGTTAAGAAATCACGTTTTCCCCTACCTGGGTATTGTAGGGTGATCCCTGTTAGTTGCCAAAGTCCACAACTGCCACTGCAGAACTTCTACAGAAATAGGAAAATAATGCGGCAGAAATTCTGCAGCATCAGGAGGACTTTCCCCAGAACTTGCATCCAGATTGCCTCAGAGAAATCAGGGACCTGCCAATAAACTGTAACTGATAAGGGGTGTTGCTAGAGTGTGACTGAGTGAATGTGGATTGGATCCTGGTTAAGCACCAAGTAATGAGTAGCTGAATGCACAAGGCTAGGGTTAGGAAGAGGGATTCACTAGACACTAGGGGCTCTATTTTCTAAGAGTCTTTAGATCATTACAAATTGGAGAGATCTAGAGCTGTGACAATCTCGGGGTGTGTCTGGGACTCAGCACTCTGTTTAAAAAAAAAAAATAGGGTCCATGCACACAAGACCCAAGATCTGGCACATCTGTAGGGTTGGGCCAGAGAGGTAGCACACCTGCAGAGTTTAGTGGAAGACTCCATCAATCCCCCCCACCTGGTGGAACACTTAAGAGTCTGCGAAGGTTGGATGTGTGTGAATATGGCTGTAAGACGGGTACTGGGGATATAAGGTGAGCAGGGTGTGGCAGAAGGAGAGACAGGGGCATTTCAGCAATAGGAGGGTGTTAACATGGCACCCTGCATGGGGTGCCCTGCAGATGTGTAGGCAGTCAATTGGCTTAGGTACTTGAGGTTCACAAGATGGGACCATAACCCGGGAAACAGGTGCACTCATCTCTGGAACCTGTTGCAGAAATGCCACTTACCACAACACCATAGGAGCACAGCAAATTGCCTCCACATGGGGGGCGGGCGAGTACCAGCGCATTATTGTGGTGTCCAGGGACCATTCCCACCCACCAGCAGCTCCCTGCACCCTGCAGCCATTGCTGCCCACTTATAGTTTTCTTGTTCTTGGTACCTCAGGGTTAGGTGCCTGGGTTGCATGTACCTGTGGTGGGTCCCAGTTCCATCTTGCCAATGCCATGTACCTAGGCTGATGGGCTGCCTAAACATCAGCAGGTCACCCCTGTAGGATGTCACCTCAGCATCCTCCTATTGCTGTTATGCCGCCACCACTCTTTATGCCACCCCCTGTGCACCTTATGCTCCTGGTCCCCATCTTGTAACACCTACCCAATCACCACCCTGTCTAGCAGTGGTGCAGGGCATTTAGACCACCTCCTGGCTGGTTTAACCTGAGCCCCCTGTTGCAGCCATGACAGAGCTTATAGAATCCTTAAAAAAGGGATGGGGCAGCCTCCCCATGGTACAACCACCCTTGCAACCTGGTGCACATGCACTTTTGCCACAAAGATGATACGGGGGGTGGTGGTATTGCCACACAGCATCCTGATTTTGCCACAGTCGGCATCTGAAAATTAGGATTGCCACAAACTATGATGCAAGGTGCCATTTGCATCATACAGATTTGGAGCAGGCACCTTGGATCATAGTTCTCCATTTAAAAATCAACCCCAAGGGACACTTCATAAGCTGGGGATATGGAGTGTACATACAGGACCAACATGAGGGCCACAGGGGGTTAAAAATTATAAAAAAAAAAACAAGACTGGCCAAAAATGCAGGCCTGAAAGAATTGGTAAGTGATGGCTGGGGGAAGATTTGGTAGTAATGTCTTTACCATGGCCATCTGTGGATTTCATGGCACCATTCGCATGCCACAGTGCCATCCACAAAGCCTGTGGGTGCCACAAAGTACGTGTTAATTGATTATCCATTAGCATTTGGCAACCCTATTTTGCATTCTTATGATGTCACAGGAGGATCTACTCACACTAGTGACTAAGTCAATTGTGTAAGTAGAGATGCAAAGTGGAAGGATACAAGGGGTAGTTTGCACACAATTTGGAGTTTGCTACATTGTAGCTATGCATTAGGCCCTAACTAGTTTTAAAATTAGTGCTCAGAGTCAGGATAGCATTGCTATATTTAGGAAACAGAAAAAGGCTGCTTCCATAGCTTGCGGCTTGCAAACCCCATGGCTGTAATCACTCACGGCAAAGGCCCAGCACTCAAATAAAAATAAGGATAGAGAAAGACAATGTTGTCAAAGTGCCTAGGAGTGTATGTTGCAAAACACTGGTGGCTCCAGTGGGTCATTGTACCGGCATTTATCTGCTTGCTGGAATAAAATAATGTTGCAAGAATCTATAAGGTTAACATGCCTTTCTTTATCTGGACATGGGTGCTGGGCCTTTGCAATAAGTGATAGCTGTATTAGGCAACACTTGATATAAATAATAAAATCTGTTGTATTTGAAGTTGTTAATGAAATTCTGTCATAGGGAATCATATTCATTTTTCTAGTTTATTTATGAATTTGTTTAAAAGTTTTCACCAGGAAAAGCAGACTGGGGTGACAACAGCTCATTTTCAAAGGCATTTGGGGGGAAGGAAGAGAAGGGACCATGCTGGGTCAAGCAAGCATACATTTACTTACAGATATTTCCTTAATGCGTCTTAGCTATTCCTCTAGTCAACGAGATAAGTACACATCAGAATCTAATTTCAAGTTACAGTACTTTTGCTGTGGAGAACATAGATGCCACCTATAAGGTCATAGGGATGTGCCCTTCAGTCAAAAAAGAATTACACATAGAGCTGTTCCATGAGGTCAAGGGTTTAACGTTCTCGTTCCAGACTAAAATATGTATTCATCAGATCCTTCCTCTTCATTAAAATGTAGGTTTGCTTATTTCAGTTTAATCTTGGGGACTGTTATAACAAAAAAAAGGAGGAGTGCTAGTCCTTTCCATCTGCTTGTCTATAAGTTTAAGAGGGAGCTGTAAACAGGCTGTAATATCAGCAAACAGCTCGTTCAATTTTCTTAATCTATAATGCAGCTACTGTATACTCCAGATGCCTTTGAGAAAACAGTCTGATCACCAGGTCTTTGGGTTTGAGCTATACTAAAAGTAATGTTATTAAATGTAATGCCTACGTTATTGAGTTCTCTAGAGCATACTCTTCATCTCTACTGTGCAGGCTGGCCAGATCTCCTCCAATTGCTCTGCAATAGTCTCTAGCATCGAACCAAGTCTTCCGATCTTCTGGTTCATTGTAGAAATGCTGTGTGGTACAAAATACACAGTTTTAAATTTATATTTTAACTTTTCAACAAGGTTAAACACAGCAGTATGAATCGAGATGTGAAGTCTCAGTATTATATATACAGGCTAATTCTAGCTGCTCATATAGCCAAACATTGGCATGGACAAATGAATATAAAGATTGATTGTACATTTGCATTCACTCTGTGAGTTTATCCAGAGATAGTCAGAATTCCCTGAGCCAGGTTCATTCACAAATGCATCCAGAGCAAGTGCAGGTACACTACAACATGTATGCAAAAGATACAATCTACTGTATATGTTTTCAAAACATTTAAGAACAAACAGTAAATACAGTAATAGTCCAATGCATAGAGGAATTAAAATCCCTGGTAATGTGCGTTGGCCTCAAAGCAGTAGTTACAAGGTGCACTTGCTTGATTCATGAGCCAGTGAAATAGTAGTAAGGTTAATGAGAAAAGTCCAGTGCTGTGGCACCAGGTGATGGGTATGGCAAAGCAGAATGACTGCTAGATAAAATACAAAAGATTATGTATGGTCCTCTCTTGGTAACTAGTTCTTTAACTGTCAAAGAGTTGCCAGGGTGACCAGGTAAACCTGAAGAGTGAAGCTCGAGAGGTTTATATCGCCATGGCAACCTCGAGATGTTACACCAACTGGTTACCGACTGAGGGACCATACATTGTATTTTATGGTGTATGGTCCCCATGAATCAGCAGAAAAAATAAAGAAGGCTCCTTACTCATGCAGTTTTAGTCACTGCCGCAGCCATTCGGGGTCATTCTCTCATCTCTGTGCCAGTTTCAGGAGGGCTGTCGTTGCTGTGAGAAAAAAGGTGCGCGCATGTGCAGATCAGCTCCATTTATAATCCTATCACTATGACATACTCAAGGGGGGTTTATAACCCCTGACATCATAGCGATGGGATTACCAGAAAATAATCTTGCCGCATTTTAGCAGTAATAAGGGCTCCCAATACAGTATTGCATTTTTACTGCTGGATTTGTGACCTCATGGCCTGCAGAAGATCTTAAGCCAGAGTGCAAGGCCTTCATTACATACAAGTTGCAAAGATAATGAGAGACAGTGCCCGTAACACAACTGCGAAAAACATACAGTAGGTATAGATGTCTACAGTAAGCCAACAATGTCCACTGTAACTGTTTACATATCACAGCAAACATTGAAAGAGTTCCTAAGTGAAGCCAGAATAAATCTTGTTTCTGATCCTACCAAATGTTTAACTGATTATGGGATTAACACAGAATTTTAAAAACTGGATTTTCTTGTATGAAGGAACTATTTTTGTTAACTTACCTCTAGCAGTTTTATTACTGGTGCCTGGTGATGTGATTGTTTTGTAACTACTTTTGCCTAAACTTTCACATTGTTCTCATGTGGAGTCTGTTACCTTGTTAGCACTTTATTAATTGTCTGCACTATTAAATGTGTCACAGTCCAGTACCACCCCCTAAAGAAGACTCATCAGAGTTGATATGTAGTGGTAGTTGGTGTGGTGTTCTTTGCACCACTAAAATATTTCATAGTCTTAGTACCTGATATGTGCAGTGCTTTTAATTTTTTTTCATAGCCTAAGTGTTTTTGTTGCAGAGCAGCACCTTTAGAAGTCAGATGTGCTCTTGACCTTCTGTTCTACCCCAGTTTCACATATTTGGTAGTGCACTCAACAATGTCTGATTGCAAAGTACACCAGAGAGACTCTCCACCCAAGTTCCAAATAAAGCCTTAAAATGAGTGGCAACTGGTTACTAGCAGGGAAACAAGCAGCAAGTCGAAGGAAGCGACTCAGCAAGAAGAAGGTGCCTTTTCATTTAGAACCACTGAGAGAAGTGCAAGCCAACATGATATAAAGGGCTGGTTGTTTAACCTGTAAGTTACACCAACAACAATAAAAACTGTTGTAAAAGATTTGTTCCATGAATTAGAAAAACTTAGCTTTTAATAAGTTAATATATGATTCAATAACATCACTCTCAAACAATATTGTAGTAATAAATGGAGAACCTAAAGGACTCAGGGTTTGTAAAGGCCCATCTTCTGGACAATTCGATCAAAATCAAAACCTCAGTGAGCCATGGGAACATTCATTGAAACATATCTCTAATGATTTGGTTAAAATCCTAATAGAACAAGACACTCGTAATTATACCAGAGTCACTGGTGAGCTTAAACAAGTCCAAAAATAACTTTAAAATATGAGCTACAACTTGATTTTAGAGTTTGTCAAAATCTCCAAGACAAAGTCTGCAAGCTAGAAACAAGAGGTAGAAACATGGGAGAGAAATAAATGTGAAAGAGACTGCCATGACTGCAAGGGGCAGATTTTGGCTGTGAAATCAAAACAATATAATACAGTCATGGTAGATCAAGTGACCGCACATCACACTACAGCAGAGTGAGGAACAACCGCCAATGGTCAGAATACAGCTAACAGAGACAGGTTACTTTTTTAGAGATATCCAATCTACAAGATCAGGAGCCACCCACCAACAAAAGCACCAAGAAACCACAACAAAGTGGAAAAGGAGGACAAGGAGGGGCAAAGAAGAAGATGAAGAAAGAACAAGATTAAGGAGATCAGACCCCAATCAGTAGCAGACCTACAGGTAGTGAATATCTCTTCCACCATACTCTCTCAGCCCCATCTAGGCATACTGGCAAATATTGTAGCTTTTATTTCTTTCACAGAACCTGATTTTATCAGTTTACAAGTTGACTTATTTAAATTTATACATAAGACGGACCTTAAAGTATATTTTGCAGAAAAAGGGAAACAGGAACGGAACTTTCCTGGACTTTTCCATTGAGGATCTGGATAACATGGCTGTTTCTGGCCAATATAATGTAAGTGTCAACTTGAATTGGGGAGAACGGAAGATTTAGAACAAGCAAACAGTAATTGGGAAGATACTGATTTTCTAATTGATGTTATTGATAGTTTGTATTACTGAGACTGAAAGTAATGATGCTCAATTTAAAGATTTAAAGTTAACATTTTTCTAAAGAAGAAAGTGTTTTTGGCCCCCCCCACTCTCAGTCATAATACTCTGAAGATGTTAAAAAAATGGGGAAAGATGACCATATTAAACTGAGAGATGTTAGGGAACCACCACAACACTACAACATGTCTACAGATGGCTGGCATTACGTGAATTAAAATATGTAGATTACATCATGATTAAGCCGGCTGGCAAAGGGTGTGCTGTGGTGATTCAAGATACTGTACATCTAACTATGTAAACGAGATAGAATGACAGATCTCAGATCAACAATGTTAGTGAAGGCTCACTTTTGAACCGTTTCCTTTAAACGTGTCTTGCTAGACCTGTTGGATGTTGGATGATGCACCAGAATGGGATGGATTAGTGAGACAGAATTTTGTTTTCTAAGCAAGACTTCTCAGTCTGTTACAACTATTATGTCTTTCCCAATGTCCACAAGTTCATGAGGGAGCCTCCTGGATGACCAATTGCCTTAGGCATTGTGTCATTTAGTGAGAGTCCCTCAATATTTGTGAACTATTTCTTTTAATGATTGTGGTTAAAACATCCACCTATTTTAGGGATACTACAGATGCACTACATAAGTTGAAGGGTGTGTCTCTGTTACCCATCTTCTGTTGGTTAGCAACCAACATATTATCTCTCTATACTTGAACATGACAAAAGCCCATTATAATTTGGAGGAAAAAAAAACATTTTGAGACAGTCCTTAAACACTTTTATCACCGATTGCTTGGATTATATTTTCAAACACAAAGATTTTTACCATTTCAGGAAAATTCTGTCTCCAGTGTACAGGCACAGCCATGGGAGGTGAGGAACCTTAGCACCATTCTATGTAAATCTGTTTATGTCTCATTGGGAGGAGCAGGTTGTCTTCTCGGTCTTGACCCCCACCTGAGACACACTGCCAAATGGTATCATTATATTGATGACATCATCTGTGTCTGTGGTGGGGTTTAGCATTGATGGGCAATTTTGTGAGATGGCTTATTGCAAATGAATGGAATTTAAAATGTGCATATAGAGAAGATATTGGCTCCATAGATTTTTTGGATATCAACATGTATACTTAGCACACTAACACAGTTGAAAGTGCCCCTTATCAGAAACCATTTGCTTTAAACAGCATCCTATGAGCAGACAGCTCACATCTCAACCACTACTTTCTAGTGTCACATATTGGGAACTACTTCATCTTAGAGAAACCTGCTCCTCTTACATGAAATTCAAACAAGAGACTTGTCAAATGATGTCCTGTTTCGAGGAAAGAGGATATAGCCATGAAGTGTGCAAGGAGCCCCTCAATGCAGAAGTGGGTAGAGAGATGTAGACTGCTTTCAAAACTAAGGAATTTTAACAGACTGAGTTTGTCCATACAGCCAATTATGTTTGTATCCAACTACCCTTCCAGAGTCAGAGAATAAAAAAGGATTATCAAGAATAGGTGGTCAATCCTCAGAGCAGATGACTCATTTAAGGATTTGGTAGGCTCAGAACCCAGAATCTAATTTAGCAAAAGAAAAGTATAGTGGACCACATCACCAGTAGCCACTTTTATTTAAATGACAGACAGATTGCCAGTAACAGAACAAGCTTTAATGAGGCCAGCCTGCTGGCGCAGAGGCATGGTGGCCGTCTGCAGTGCCAATGATCCGGGTTCAGGAACAGATCCGGGAGTTGGAGGGCTGGCTGGGGGAGCAGGATTGAGCATCTGAAGGACTGCTGTCCTGCTCCCAGAGGAGGGGGGGTCGAGTGCTCGGCGCAATGTGGACTTCCAGCGGAGGCTGGAGGTACCACAAGCACTCAGGCACCTACTGGAAGGGGGACAGGGCGGACGCTGGCCGTCATTGCACATCCCCGCCTCAGGGGAAGAAAAAGCAATCAAGAAAATCCTCAGCTCCCCACTAATGAGCCGGCAGCAGCATGCCGACCCTCTGGCCACCTAACTCTGCTACGGCAGCCCTATTCAGGAAGGGTCAGTACCGAGCACGTGGAGTCAGCGGCTGAGGCAGGGCGAACCTCGCATCCGGGTTAGGGGAAGCCGGGGGGCCAAAAAAATATAAAAAGAACAGGCATTAATAAATGTTGACTGTGCAATGTCTGTAGTTTTACTGCTACCGGGCCAACTTTTCTACATCTGATTTCGCAAGAAAGCTTTACATTGTCCAGTTATGTAGACTGTCAGATTCTGTTCTGTGTATATGAGTGCTGGTGCAAATGTAATTTGATCTATGTAGCTAGAACTATGCACCCACTAAAATGCAGGACACAAGAACAAACAGTATATGAGCTATTATTAACCCAAACTGTAGAAATGCTGTGGGCCTGTATTTTTGAGAGGTGTACAGTTCAAGTACAGCAGGCTTAAACTCCATGCTTAGAATTTATTCCATCATTAGTCTGAGGTGGTGACCATACACAGACTTTACTGTAATGTGAGATTACGTAGATTGCCACCCTTAACTCTTTGTCTCCTAACAGACTCAATGATCAACTAGACTACAAACCTTTTTTTGTAAATTGGTTTGTCCACCCAAGTTGATTTGATCATTTCTCTTATTCAACTTTGCTCCAGCACTGATGATATTGAAGAAAATGAATTTTTTTCTTGTTTCTGTACACAAGTGTCAGCAGTTGCATAATTAATATTTTAATGTCAAAATTCCAATGGCATGGAACAGTTATTTTCAGTATTTGATTGTGTCTCCCCCCTTCTGCTCTTCCTTTCATTCCATTCCATGTATTTTTAATTTTTTTCAGTTCCTACCATCCCCCCAGTCATTCTGTCCCCTCCCCTTCTTTCAGCTTTTCAATTTTTTTCCTCTTTCTGTTTCCCCCTGTGTATGTTTTCTTTCTTGACCCATTTAACTTATGTTTGATATAGTATTTCATTTAATATGTATAGGTAACAACTTTTTATATTTGGAGATTATTTTACTGTCCTGGCATATTTATTGATATCACTTAGCTCTTTTATGAACACTTAAATTAATGATAATTAAATGTGTGTCATTTGACAGTTTTTTTTTAATGGACAGATGATTGTCTTTCTCTATCATCTTGCATCATTATATTTTAGATGACCCTGGTATTGTTGATTTTGGAGGCATTCTGGGCATTCACAAATGCTGCGAGCATATAATAACTACTGTAAAACCTCAAGAGATATTTTTTTCATCATATTAAGGGGATTACATATGAATTGTAATTTGCATTGGGGCCCTTCCAAACCTCCCTCCCCAACCCAGTTTGACCTCCAGTTTCTCCTGCCTTTCACTCAAGTCATATATTTACACTAGCCATTTTCTATTTTACATAGATACAGATTAACAGAGATGGCAGTAGTTTACAATTAGCAGGGGTAGACCAGTGGTGCTAGGAGAGTGCTGATCTATAAATATGTACAGTTTGCTAGTGTACCCTTTATGAATCAGCATACTTCATCATGATTAGATGTATAAGCATCTGAAATTTGGCTGTCATCTTCTGGGTCTGTTTGAAATTTTTTTACACTCTCTTATCCCCCCCCCCGTCCTTGGCAGCCAATGTTCTTGTCACTTCCCCCAGCCCTGTCCAACCGACCATGCAGGGCTACCTTCCTTCTTCCCCTACTGCTTACCCCCCATAGCAGAGTGGCAGGGATCCCTCAACCTGCCGATACAGATCCGGTTTGGGAAGATACCTGCTGCTGGCAGGGGCAGCACCTGTGGGAATCAGCAGTCATCTGACTTGCTCAGTATACTTTTCTCCTCCTGTTTTTTTGCCCCACTGGAGGAGATGTGTGTGGCATCAACAATTGTTGAGCTGTGCATGCTTCTGCCCACAGCACATTGGCTGGCTTCTCCACCTCCACCTACTACATAAGGGACCCAGGTGCTCTGACACCCAGTTGCTGCTAGGTGTCAGAAGTATGCCGCCCTACAATTCCCTCTCTCCCTGGGAGAGGATTAAGCATCATCACTAGTAGAGGAGAGCTGTCATCTAGATGCTCAATTGTCTCCCAATCTGGCCAACCCCTGGCAATCCACTTGCACCATGAACATGGGTTGCCAGCATGGCAGGAAGTAAGGCATGATGCCTCAGCCTTCCACACCACTGGGCCTGCCTGGGTCTGTTTGAATTTTAATTGACTATGGGCTGAACATTGATTTTCTTAAACTGGATTTCCCTGCATGAAGGAACTATTACTGTTACCTTGCCTCTATCAGTTGAATTGTTAGCCTGCCCAATAATGTGTCCAGATTTTGTGGTCATCTGAAAAGAGGTAGATCTTACCTTTCAGCTCCTCTCCAATGTCACTTATAAAGACAAGCAGAACCAGTCCCAGCCTTAATCATTGAGGCAATGCACTGGTCACTCTCCCTTCCTCATATTAAACTTTGTTTACCACCACCTTCTGTCTCCTATCCCCTAACCAATTTCTTATCCAGTTTACCACCTTTCAACCCACTCCTAAACTATTCAATTTGGGTACTAGTGAAGCCCCTCCCAGCTGAAGTGAAACATAAGGTTTTGTCATTGCCTTGTCTGATACAACTGCTGCTGCATGTATAGACTGTTTTTTTTTTTCTAATGTACCTCTCTCACCATGTGTTTCTATACCAGTAACTGAAATTGATGATCTATATGGATTTTGCAGCTGAAAGTATTTATAATAAATTTGATATAAGAGCATACTATGAGGCATTAGTGCTTGTTTATTCTTGTGGCTTTTAGATGTTGCACATGGTGCATACAAAGCATTTGGGAGGTGGATGCTCCTTTTTATTAATTTCTCTAATATTTTCTCTGATTGGAGCACAACTGTGTATCCCAATGGTGTAGCACCTTTCTTGTTTGAAAGTGGCTGTTTTTGATTTTATTGAAATATTATCATTATCTATTGCTTTAATACTTACTTTGTAGCAGTATTTTATATTTGCAGCAGAAGCCCAGCCATCCGGGCACTTTGGAGCAGGGGTTGTTGTTGGGACTGGAGGTGACGTCACTCCCTCTGCCCAGTGTTTGCAGATATACTTTGATTTTTCTTCACAATCCACTACATCCCATAATCCAGCAGTAATTCCAGTTCTCATAGCAACACATCCTGATTGTCTTCCTTTAAGAAGGAAAGACTTCAGAAAATCAGTCATGGAGAAATTAAAAAAAATCAGAATAATTCATGTGACAGCACATTGTTTGCTGTTAAAATATTCACACTAACATCATTTACTTATGCTCATTTGTGGTACAAGAGACAATGTTCTGCCAACTAGCAAAATGCTAATTAAATAAACACAATAAGACCCCTGAAAATCAGATATAACTGAGTTACTTGAGCGACAGCCCTGGAAGCCTTATTTTTATTCACACAAAGGACATTGAAGAGTTCAGCCATTTCTGTTAAAGAAATCAAAAGCCTACTGATGGTGAGTGGTTATGATTGCAATCATTTAAGCCCATACCTGAGATAGGACAGAGACAGGTTGGAGGTGGTGCAGAGACAAGGCAACAAAATGATGCAAAGTAGGTCCTATGAGAAGCCCATGGAGAATCTAAATATGTACACACTCGAAGGCAGGATAAAGTTTGGCAACATGGTTGAGACTTCCAATTACCTCTGTGAAATAAACATGGTGACAGCAACAAGTTGTTGACAATGAGTGGTGACATGGGTGCCAGGGCTCACTGACACTGGTGGGGGAGATTCAAGAAGTATATCAGAAAGTCCTCCTTATAGAATGGGTGGTTGCAGATTGGAACAATATTCCAGAGGAGCTCACTGAGGCTGAACAAGTGGGAGGTCTCAAATGGTGATGGAACAGAAACATGAGCCCTCCCCCAACTCTTGTAAGAGGCAGATGGTGGGGAGGGGTAGAGAGGACTAACAGGGGCACAGAGATAAAATTAGACAGGATTGGACAGACTGGATGCAGTCTGCAAGGAGATCTGTGAGTCCCAGAAAGACTATGTAGTACACCGTCTACTCTAGGAACAATATCTATACTTGCCCTATACAGTATATCACAGTACCCAGCAATTCATGTCATCAGTAAAAAATGAATTCCTAATACCTTATTAACCCTTGCAGGGCCACGGACTGATATATCAGTCCATAATTCCTGTATGTTCTAATTCTGTTGGCAGCCTAAGGGTTAAATGACTTACAACATACTCTCAGACTAACCTGGCATCTGTACATTCCAGTGGGTAAACATTACTGTCTCTTTATTGGTCCACTTGAAAGTTCCCTTTTGCTGTGTGTCAGACAGACCAATCCAAAAATATTTTTCAGGTCTCAAGCCAATCAAACTTGTCAGGTAAGCCTGTTCATATCTATAAAAAAAAGGAGGCAAAGAAGTACATCAACAAGAAGCAGTTCTGCAACAGATCAGGTAACATTTGCATATTTTGGGTAAAAATGCTAATTAACTAGACATGATGATAAGAAGTAGAGATGCAGTGAATTTAAATTTTGCTGGCGAAGTGCCCACAAAGTGGGCACTTCGTGTTGTCATGAGTAGCCAATATAAAAGGCTCACTTCACCTTGTAATTATTACTTTGCATTGTCATTCCACCTTAACATGAAGTAAGGTGAAGTAACAATAATATTGGCAGCCCCCCACTCGCACAGTCACCAGAATTATTGTGCATCCCCAAAATGCTACTGTCTTGTGTCCAGAAAACTCCCCAGTGCTGACGAAGTGAAATGAGAGCACAACAAGAAATGCAAAGTCTCCCAGAATTAATGGTGCACTCAGTCATGCATGCAGTGGTCACACACAGTATTCAGAATTAAAGTACATCCCCAAAATGCTACTGTCTTGTGTCCAGAAAATTCCCCAGTGCAGACAAAGTGAAAAAAGAGTGTAACAAAAAATGCAAAGTCTCCCAAAATTAATGGTGCACTGCAAATGCACAGACAGATTAAGATTGTGCTGCACACTCAAGAGATGCAGGCGCAAAGGCACAACACCACCTAACCAGTGTTCACAAGTCTCAAATCCAAATCTGGAAAAGAATACCTTTTGCCAGTTGGGAGGGGGTAGTGCACAGCAGTAACAGTCCACTACCAGTAAAGATACCACAAAGCAGTACAAAAAATTCATGCAGGCACGGTGGATAGCAGGTTCACACTGCTGCAATTACTCTGTGGCACAATAAAAGGTGTCCAATTTAATGGCATGCATCACACGCACACTCTACAAGTAATGCGTAGCAAATTGAGAACCTTTAGTAATATAAACAAATGTTTTAAACAAACTGAAATTATACACTGCTGCCCCACAACAATCAGCAAAAAATGTCAAGAATTACTGAAAATATTACTCTGTGTATACTAACAGTTATATAAGAAAAATATAACCAAAACAGAAAGACTGCCTTTTTCTCCCAGTTAATCTACCTACACCACAGATGCACCCCTCCCCCAAAGCACACTTCACAGCACACAGATTGACTGTTCTAAGTTAACCTTCAAAATCCACACACAAACAATAAACACATTTGAAGATATGAGCACAGAAGGGTTTCCTACAATCGATGTACTAAATTGTGAGCAAAACAAAATGACTCAAAAAGGCATTTTTAATAGCTTTTAGAGTTTTTGAATCACAGAGCTCTGACAGCAAATTGTCTCCAGCTACCACTACATACACACTACCCTGAACTGAGGCTGTGCAGAACAATCTAGAGCCCATGTGATCAGAAATCCCATGAATCACTGCAGAATTCAGCCTTGGAGCTGAATTACAAGGTGAAGTGATGCGAAGTACATTGATTTCAATGTACTTCACCTTAAAATTGGTGAGGAAGTGGTTTGGGGAAGGTGGAATAATGCAAAGTCATTGGTTTCAATGGACTTTGCATTCCTCATTATGATGAGAAGAACTCCGCTTTGCATTGCAGATTACTCTGCAGACTCCGTATTACTCTGCGAATGACTTTGCAAAGTGAATTTTAGCAACTTCGCCCACCACTTATAAGAAACCTAAAAATCAGAAGTAGCTGAGTTACATGAGCCCCGACAGCCCTGGAAGTCATATTTTTATTCACGCAAAGGCCACTGAAGAGTTCATCCATTTCTGTTAAAGAGATCAAAAGCCTACTGATAATGAGTGGGTATGATTACAATCATTTGTTGCTGTCAACAAGACATGGTACACAGAGAACAATGCCAGGGACATAGCAGTAGCAGGTTATACCCTATTCCAGAAGGATAGGGGAGGAAAAGAAGGGGAAGGAGTGGCTATCTACATCAGAGAGGGAATTAAAGCTTTGGAGGTACATGGAATACAGGAAGGGGAGGAACCACTGTGGATCATGCTGGAGATGAGGAATGGGCAGCCATTTGAACAGGCATGGTCTGCAGACCTCCGGCACAGGGGGAAGATTTGGACAAAGAGATAGAGGAAATTATCCACAAAATGACAGAAAGGAGAGAAGTACTGCTAGTGGGAGACTTTAATTTTGCCAGATGTCGATTGGATCACCCATATTGCAGCCACAACTAGGAACAGAGATATCATCAAAGCTCTGCAAGGGGTAGGTCTCAGAAAGTTCGTGATATAACCCACCCAGGAGGAAGCTATTTTGGACCTGGTGCTCACCAAGAGGGAAAGAGCCACAAATGTAGTATTGGGTAGTGATCTGTAGTCCAGTGATCACCATATGGTGTGGTTTAATATAAAGATGGTGGAGGAGTCCAGCCACATGAGGGTATGGGTCCTACATTTCAGGCAGGTTGATTTTGTGAAGTTGGTGGAATGTTTAAAGAAAGTCCTATGAGGAAGAGTGGAAGGGAGTGTGGAGAAGCAATGGGCACAACTTAAGGGAGCCATAGATGAAGCAACAAATCTGTGTATTAAGCAGGTAAGTAAAAAAAAATGGAGAAAAACACTATGGTTCTTGAAGGAGGTAGCCAGAAGGGTGAAGGGAAAAAGGATGGCATTCAGAAAATACAAGGGAACACAGAGTGAGGCAGATAGAAAAACATATCTGGAAAGCCTGACAGAGGTGGGAAATGCAGTTAGAAGGGCCAAAGAACAGAAAGAGAAAAGAATAGCACAGGCAATAATGAAAGGAGAAAATGCTTTTTTTTTAGATAGATTAATCAAAAAAGAAAAATAGGGAGGGATTGTGAGACTAAAAAGTAAAGGAGAACGGTCTGCTAAAGGGGACCATGAAAAGGCAGAAATCCTGAATAAATACTTTGGTTCAACATTTATGGAAGATGGGGAGGGGGTGGAACCACAGTTATGTGAAAAAGGTAACCAGGGGAAGGGGATAGAAACTAATTCACTGACAAAAGAAAGAGTCCTAAAAGAACCAGAAATTCTGAGAGTAGACAAGGCAATGAGGCTGGACAGAATACATCAAATAATACTAATGGAGCTCAGAAAGAAGCTGGCAGTACCCCTGATTGACCTGTTATATAAATCATTAGCGACAAGGATGGTCCCAGAGGATTGCAGAAGCGTGAATGTTGTCCCTCACCACAAAAGTGGCAGAAGGAGGGCAATTACAAGTTGGTCAGCCTAACCTCAGTGGTAGGAAAATTGATGAAATAATTTTTCAAGGAAAGGACTGTGATGTACTTGAAATCCAGTGGACAGCAGGATCCAAAGCAGTATGGTTTCATGGTAGCTAGGTCTTGCTAAACAAACCTGAAGGATTTCTGCAATTGGGTGACCATGGCGATAAATCGGGGGGGGGGGGCAGTGGATGTGGTCTACCTGGATTTTTGTAAGGCCTTCAACACTGTCCCACATAGGAGGCTAATAAACAAATTGAGCAGCCTAGACATAGGGCACCATGTGGTAAACTGGATTAGAAATTGGTTGAGTGGCAGGACACAAAGAGTGCTGGCGAATGGAGTTCAGTCCAAGGTTACGGAGGTGACCAGTGGGTGCCTCAGGGTTTGGTGCTGGGCCCAGTCCTCTTTAATGTTTTCATAAGTGACATTGTGGAGAGGCTTGAGGGAAAGGTGTGTCTATTTGCAGATGACACAAATATCTGCAATAGGGTTGACACTCCAGGAAAAGTTGAAAAAATGTGAAGAGATCTAAGCAAGCCGGAGGAATGATCAAGAGTATGGCAGCTGAGATTCAATGCCAAGAAGTGCAGAATTATGCACTTGGGGCATGGGAACTCAGGAGAAGAGTAATCAATGTGGGAGAGATGCTGGCAGCCACCAAACAGGAAAGGTATCTGTGGGTGATTCTATCAGATGACCTAAAGGTGGCCAGACAGTATGAGAAAGTGGTAAGAAGTGCCAACGGGATGCTGGAGTACATAAAGAGGAGCATCACCAGCAGAAAAAAGGAGGCAGTGATGCCACTTTACGGATCACTGGTGAGACCTCATCTGGAATATTGTGTCCAATTCTGGAGGCCACATCTCAGGAAAAACATAGGCAGTGTGAAAGCTGTTCAGAGAAGGGCTACAAAGATATTGCAAGGGCTACACCAGTAGCCTTATGAGGAGAGGCTGAAAGACCTCAATATGTATTCACTGGAGATGAGAAGTGGGAGAGGGAATATGATAGAGACATTTAAATACCTCAAGGGTATAAATAAGGCACAGGAGGGGAGCCTCTTTCAGAAAAGAAAATGCTCAAGAACAAGGGGTCATGGTATGAGGCTGGAAGGGGTAGAATCAGAGGTAATGTGAGGAAATATTTTTTTATGGAAAGGGTGGTGGTTACTTGAAACAACCAACCCACAGAGGTGGTGAGAGTGCAGATGGTGAAGGAATTTAACAATGTGTGGGATAGCCATAAGTGGACCCTAGCAGCGGAGTATGATTGAGTAAGCAAGAATGCTGTAGAGGGTAGGGAATATGAGCAGACTTGATGGGCCATGCGGTCCTCATCTGCCATCAAATTCTATGCTTCTATGTTAAGAAAGAGAGACAGAGGGATGAGAAGGGAGAGCTGTATCCATGTGATTCTTCTGCTAATGTTCTTCAGTAGTAATCATTCCTCATCAGTACTGTAGATGCAACACCAGCTGGCAATTACAGGTCCTTGATACTGCTCAAAACATAAGGACAGCTAGGCCCATCCAGTCTGCCCATTTTTTTTATGGCTGTGGGTGGAGCCTGCAGCTGTCTTGCTATAGCTGGAAAAATGGGATACTGAAGCACAAATTTTAGGAGTTATCAGTGTATCCTTCCACAACTGCAAATTACTACACCACTTGAATGAAATACTCCCTTCTCTTTGTTGAGTAGACCAGTTGCAACACTATTTTTTCAGCTTCTTTGTCTCTCTAGTCATGCCTGCTTTAAGTGACCTGACATTTAATGTCTCTGAGTAGGCACAAAGGCAGCTTAATTTAATTACACCACTTCTCTGAAGCAGTTTTACTGTCTGCAACAATGCAATTAGAAACTTTTTTTTGCAGGCTAAGCAACTGAGCAAAAGGCAGGAAGAGAGCTGTCCAATTAGTGGCCAGAGATGTACCAGGCATTTATAAAAGGAAAACATCAGAAGTCTATTTGACCTGTTTTAACACAGAATTTAATATATTCACCTGGTGGGACATTTTCAAAGGAGATGCACTTGCACAGCTGAGATGCACCGGCACATCTCAAGAAATGCACCAAGGCACGATATTCAAAGAAGGGGATGTATCACACATCCCCAGCTGCGCCCAAGTGCAGCCATAATGTATGCAGCATATCTGGAGTGGGTGGTCCCATGAATGGGCCGTACATCCCCATATTGAGCTAGCATATGCGGCACAGCCAACAGCGCATCACAGAGATAAGCTGCCCAAAGTTAGACATGGGAAAACCATGCCTAACTGCTGGCCACCCACAGGCAGGCTGCTGTACTGCACACAGCAGCCACCAGCCCCTGTAGCCCGGTGGCAACCGCCAGCCCCAATCCACAGTGACCCATATAGAAATAAAACAAATCTCCACCCTCCATGTAGTGAAACATAGGAAACATAGAAGATGATGGCAGATAAGGACCGCAAGGCCCATCCAGTCTGCCCATAGTGCTGCCCCAGCCCCTAGCTACAGTGCTGCATAGTGAAATAATACAAACCCCCTACCCCCTTTGTAGTGCCCCTCCATTCTCCATCCTATTAAGGTTGGGAGACCCCAGATATAACTATTGCAGTGGACCCCACCCCATTCCCTGGAACCTGAACCCTGATCTCAGCAAAACCTGTGCGCCCAGGTCCAGTACCCCTTTCTGTATGAGTACTGAGTGCCACCAATTTTCCATTGTTTAGTGGCCCCCTGCCCTGGTAGACATAACCCCCTCCCTGCACCCCCCCCACAACCTGACTCTTGCCGGTGACTGGCACAGCCCTACTCACATTGCCATGGCCAGCCACCAACTGATCAGGATCTTGATCGCCTACTGTACAGAGGATGATTACAAAAACACTATGATAGGAGATCGAATCCCAATCAATCAGTAGCTGGTGATGGCAGGGTGAGAGGCTGTTCCAGTCTCAGCGTGGGTCATAATGTTGGGGTGCAGGGAGGCTCTACTACGGGGTGGGGCCACTACACTATGGAAAATTTGTGGCACGCAATATTCGTACAGAAAGGGGTTTTGGACCAGGGCACACAGGGTTTTGATGCGATTGGGATGAGGGGTTCAGGGCTTGGGTTGAGGGGTCCACTTCAATATGGATATCTGGGATCTCCTGACATTGGTGGGATGGGGCATGGAGAACAATACATAGAGGGTGGAGGATTTTGTATTATTTCACTATGGAGCACTGCAGCTCGTGTCTGGGGCGGCACTACATGGAGGGTGGGGGAATTTGTATTATTTCACTATGGAGCACTGTAGATCAGGGCTGGTGCAGCACTACATGGAGGGTGGGGGGTTGTATTACTTCTGTACAGGGCATTGTGGATCAGGACTGGGGAGTAGACCAGCCCTACACATCCTGCCGGGCTCAGGCATGCAAATGGGCCCATAATGAGCATGAATGAGGACAATTTGCTCCATGGATGCCTAATGAACTAATTTGCATTCAGTGGCTGAATATTGCCTTTGGGGGCACAGTGCATCTAGAATACACCAGCGCATGCCCCATTGGCAATATTCAGCCCATCCCAAGGATGCACCAGGCACATTGTCAGTCACATGCCATTTGCTTCACCTGTGCAGGATTGTTCTTTTCAAACAGGATGCACGATCCATTGGGACTGGGTATCTTGTTTGAATATTGCAGTCAGATGTGCCATCTCATCTTTTTGGGCAGCACATCTGGTTGCGTGTCGCATCTAACCCCCTTTTTATATGGGTGCCTTGCTGTCTTGTTAATTGTATTTATTATTGAAATGTGATTTGCAAGTCTTTGGAATCTAAATAATGTACTGATATAATTTTCAACAGAGGTCACAGCAGGGTTTTAGAAGAAGTAACTCCTTGAGCTACTTTATGATAACCCTTTAAGGACCTACAATATCTATCTGTTAGTGACATTGAAACTCTCATGGCTTTATATTTGTAGGAGGGGTAAATGCTAGCCAACTAATGTTTTAGGAGTTTCCAGGGGTTGCAAGGGGCATCATAGGGGACTGCACAGAAATCATGGTGGTGTCAACTGCAACATATGACTGCCCCAGATTGCATACCTCTCAACCTGCCAGGAGCAAAATGAGGGACACCGTCATTAAAATCAGTGACACATGCTCACAATAAGGGATACATTTCTTACTTGATGGACAGTGCAGTGTCACAATTTGTTATCTATTCAAATGCACTCCACAACCTGTCCTAAGGGTAATATTGTGCACTGTCATTAAAACATGTAGTACTAGTGTGTAAAAGGCACGCACAGGTAAACCCAAAGTTAATTGGCTGAACTGAATTGCAGTCATGTTACAACTGATTTCCCAAAAATGAATAACTTGGTAAAAAAAGTTCTCAAATTTTAAGCAGCATGATTGACAGTCTGATGGGTCCTGGTGGGACTGGGCGCATGTCTGTGTCTTCTGTTGGCACCCTTTGAGGGCTGTGTGGGAGGCCTTTCAGCACAGTGCATTTCTGCTTAGGGTTGGACCAGCATGGTATTCTGTGGTGGTTTGCATGTGCTGCCCATGATGCTTTGCATTGTGGGGGCATGTGTGATTTTGTATTTCTAATGATTGACAGTGTGTCATTACTGTGTAGACAATGCCTGGATTATTAAAAATAAAACATAAATAAATAAAATCCCATATTGCAGCTTATCCAACATTTGTATACAGCTGTATGCCATCATAATACAGTAACTTCATACACTATGTACCTAACATGGTGTCACCACTCTATGAGTAGTATGTTGCTTCACATGTATTCCTCTTTATTGTTTCTCCCTTGCTTTATGCATATATTATTACAAAGACAATGACATTCAAAAAAGACTAATGGTTCATTTAGTCTGCCAAGACTTCCCTAGATACCCCTGGACTTATTGTCCAACCCCCGGCTCCCCTCTTTGATGCTGCTGAGCTGAGCAAATGCCAAACCCTTCACTCCATCCTAGTCACGCCTAAAACGTTTATGGTTTTGGTGCCCACCACTTCTGCTGGCAGACTGTTCTATAGCTTCACCACCCTTTCTGTGAAATAGAATTTCCTCACATCTCTCTTACCGCCCCCACCCCTCACAGTTTCAACTCGTGACCTCAGGTGCTTGTTTATCAAAACATGTTTGTTTACAGTTCTAAATCAACTCACATTGCATCTTTCCTGTACTTGGCACCCACCTCCAAAAAAACATCATTCATCATTATACAATGGGAGGGAAGGGGAGGAAGCTCGCCACAGCCATATCAGCTCTGGCTAGAGCTTATTCTGCCTGCTGCAGAAACCACAGACCCTACCTGATCTCCGTCTTTGAGCTCTTTCCTATCAGAAGGGTACCCCTATGCCTATTACATGCATTTTTGAATTCCCTTACTGAATTAGCCCCCATCACCTCCACTGGGAGGCTGTTCTATGCATCCACCACCCTTTCTGTGAAGAAATACTTCCTCATGTTGCCCCTCAGTCTACACCCTTCCATCCTCATGTCATAACCCACTTGCATACTGTATGACCCTGCGCAAGTCACTTAACTTCCTGTGCTCCCAGGTTGCACCTGAAAACAAGATTTCCACTTAGTGTGCCACTCCTGGTTAAACAATTGGAAAAAAAATGACCCCTTGTTCTAGAACATCTCTTTTTCTGAAAGATGCTACCCTCATGTACCTTATTTATACCCTTAAGATATTTGAAGGTCTCTGTCATATCCCCTTTCCCTCCTCTCCTCTAGGGTATACATTTTGAGGTCCTCCCACCTCCACTCATATGACTTACTGTTGGTGCAGATCCTGAATCATTTTTGTTATCCTTCTCTGAACTGATTCTACCCTGTCTATGTCAACAAAGTTATATAAATCAGTAAATACATAAATAAATAAATATGTCCTTATGGAGATGTGGTCTCTGAACTGGACACAGTACTCCAGATGAGGTCTCACTAATGACTTGTAGAGAGGCATCACCACCTTCTCCCTTATGCTGGTCATTCCTCTCCCTATACACCCAAGTACCCCACTGGCTCAACCCACAGCCTTGGCACATTAATTGGCTACCTTAAGGTCATCTGATATGATTAACCCAGATCCCTTTCCTGTTTGGTGGCCGTCAGTATCTCTCCCCCTATCATGTAAGCCTCCCCTGGGTTCCTGTGCCACAAGTGCATGATTTTGCACTTCTTTGCATTGAATCTTAGCTGACACACTGTTGACTATTTCTATAGTTTACCAAGGTCCCTCCTCATTTTTCCTACCCCTCACGGAGTGTCTATCCAGTTGCAGATCTTAGTGTCACCTGCAAAGAGGCATACCTTTCCTTCCAGCCCTTCCACAATGTGTCTTATGAAGACATTGAATAGGACTGACCCCAGAACTGATCCCTGTGGCACCATGCTGGTCACCCTGATTTCTTCAGTTTGAGCTCCATTTACCACCACCCTCTATGTTCTATTACTCAACCAGGTCTTAATCCAGTTTACCACCTTGGGACCCATTCCCAGGCTGCATAGCTTGTTTACAAGCATGTTATGTGGAATGGCGTCGATTGCCTTGCTGAAATCCAGGTAGGCCACATCCACCAATCCCCCTGATTTACTTCCCTTGTCACCCAGTCAAAGAAATTTATCAGATTTGTTTGACATGACTGTCCCACTATGAATCCATGCTGCCTTGGATCCTGTGCTCTGCTGGATTCAAGATGTTCCACAATCCTTTCTTTTAGCAGTGATTTCATTATGCTTTCCACCACTGAGGTCAGACTGAATGGTCTATTGTTTCCAGCCTGTTCCCTGCTCCCACTTTTGTTTAAAGGGACTACATCTGCTCTCCTCCAGTCCTCTGGAACCACTCCCATTTCCAGAGATTCATTGAACAGGCTGTCAGTGGAGCTGCCAGCACTTCCCTAAGCTCCTTTAATTTTCTGGGATGTATCCTATCTGATCCCATTGCCTTGTCCACTTTCAGCTTTGTGAGTTCCTAGACAACTCTCACCTCTGTAAATGGAATGTTGTCTAACTCCCTCTCCTTATTGTTCCTGCTACTTAATTGTGGTCCCTCAACTTCCCCCTCTTCTGTGAATACTGAATACAAATATTTGTTCAGGATTGTTGCACTGGCACTGCTGGGTGGGGGATGGGGCCACTAGACTACTAGAGATACAGGCTGGGAATTTGTACTATCACTAGCGAGCTGGCTATCGGGGATCAGGGCTTGGGGCCCGGGGGACATGATCAGCCCTGTGGGGCAATTCTTGGGGACCCAGGGGACATGAGGAGTCCTGCTAGGTATTTCTCAGGGATGGGGGACATGAGCAGCCCTGTGGGGCATTACTTGGGGATCAGGGTTTGGGGTGGAGGCATGCACCCTGTCAGTGGGCATTTATTGTGGCTTTCGGCACCCTGTTCTGGTGCACCCTCCCTTTAGTGTAATGCTTGGGGTGCCACACTTCATGGACATAGCTGCCAGGGACCCTGGCTGTTCTGGAATTGGACTCAGGGTCCCTGGTGCATTAGCATTTGGTGCAAGTCACAATTGTCGGCAACTTAAGCCATGCCTTCTGGAATTGGGCCCCTGGTGTCTAGAGGTCCTCCCCTCACCAATCGCTGGCCACAATGTAAAAAAAGTATATATATTTTTAATTAAATCCCAGGGGCTGGGTTTTCTAAGGCCCTAGTATGACACAAGGTGCTTGTGTCAAACAAGTCTGATGCAAGAGGTGCTGCCTGCACCAAAGTGCCACGAAAGTGGCTGCGACATGCCACTAGAGGGCTTGCAGCAGACCCAGACTGCATAGCCCTCAAGTCCCAATTTTCAAAGTCCTCCCAAAGAATTAAGTGCCAAGTATCATTAGGCCAGCAAAGGGCTGGTCTAACAGTACTTAGACAACTCCTGGGAGGGCCATCCCACCTGAGGCACTGTGATCTTAGGAACATATCCCTAGGGTAAGACACACATCTCAAAAGAGAAATAAAGAATGGCATCTCAAGTGAGTTATACAAATGTTTGTCAGAAAAAATATCAGATGCCGTGTTACCTATTTACAATAAAATGTTACTCATGGGGATAGTGTTCCCTTCATTTTCAGAAAGAATTTTATATCTATATCTATATCAATATATATACATATATGGTAGAGAGGTGAGGTAGAGAGGTGAGGTCTTTAAAATATTGACCAAAGTACTGTTGTCTGTATTAACAAACGTAGCCTTAACCTTAAGTGATGTTACACAAACATGTTCTAGTTCCAATAGAAGAATCTACAGTTTGATAACATACTGTTCACACTAATGCCACCATCCAAGGGTGTTGCTCACACCACATCAGCCCCGTGGCTGCTGCAGCAATTCTAGTGGGTGTGCCATCTCTTTGGCGCACTGCCACCATTGTCACGAGCTGCTGGACTTAGATGCCAGGACCCTATGAAATGGAAAATTGGGCATAGGGTCCCAGATGCACCCGCACTCAGTGCTTGCTGCCATTGTCACAGCTTGCATCTGGGCTTTGAAAATCCGGCCCCTGGTGTCTAATGCCCCCGCCCCCACACTAATCACTGGCCACAGTGTAAAAAAGTGTATATATTTTTTAATTAAATCCCTGTTTTCTGTGGTCCCCCATTGCCAATCGCTGACCAGAGTGTAATAATTAAATTCCTGGTGTCTAGTGCCCCCCAACCAATCACCAGCCACAATGTTAAAAAATGTATATATCTTTTTAATTAAATTCCTGGTGTCTAGCGCCCTTCCCACCGATCATAGGCCACAATGTAAAAAAAAACATTTTTATTAATCCCTGGTGTCTAGGTGGAACCCCATGCCATCACTGGAGTGCTCCTCACACTGCTTCTCTCACCCAACCCCGGAGTAGTCACACAGACCTCCACTCCACATCATTGCTGGCCACCCGACTGACCTGGAATGAATAAGTACATGCTTGTACAACTACATGCTCATTCATTCAAAGTCACTTGGGTGGCCAGCCATAGTGAGGAGTGGAGGGCTGTGCTGGTCACCCACTCGGGGTCAGGGTGCTGGGGAGTGGGGTGGTGGGCACTGCCTGATGGAGTGGGGGATGGGGGTCCACTAGACACTAGAGATTTAATTAAATATATATTATACTGGAACAGTAGCTCTAGTATAGTTAGGGTAAGTGCAAACTTCTATGTTAAACCAGAATTTCTGAACATTTATACCTTTGGAAATGTTCAACAGATTTGCACAAAATTTGGTATGCATAATCTCTTGTGGAACGTCTCTTAACGTGCCTCTGGTGTAAATCTGTTTTGTGGTTTTTGAGATAAAAAGCATAAAAAAATCCTAAATGTATGTGTTTTTTTGACATTTTTTTGTCCACCTGTATCTTAAAAACAGCTTTATGTCGTGGTCTGAAATTTTTAGGACTGGAAGCCTTTGGGTCACCGATGTGCCTTTTGAAGGTTTGGTGAAAAAATATTACTCTGTTCAAAAGTTATTCAAGATAGGAAGAGGTAGGCTGTTGGTTAACTAGGATCTGCAACTTACCCAATAGGTTGAGAAATGTGCAAACTGCGTGGGCCAAGCGGTCCTTATCTGCCGTCAAAGTCTATGTTTCTATGTTTCTAATTTTTAACGCTCCCTTTATTCCCTATTGGAAAATAGATGACCTGTATGAAAAGTTTCTTTTTTGTGCAAATGTTTGTTTTTTGTGAACATAATGTTTTTTTTTTTGGCACACTTTTTTGCAGGGAGGGTCACATTGGTACATTTCTTTCACATAAATTACTCAGTTTTTGCATGTAGGGTCACACAGAACCTGCTTTACTTTCACAGAGCTCTGTTGTGTCCACCATCTTGTTTTGTCTTTAGCGAGTGATACAAAAACTAGGCAAATATATGAAAATTAATTTAATACAAAATCAAAGCATCAGAACTTAGCTAAACAGGATCCGTTTAGCTACATTCTGATGTTTTTATTACTGTGGTCTAAAACACCTTTGTTGGGCACCCAACATTTTGGGTGCTAAGCTTAGCGAGATAACTGCTTCTGCCCTATTCTCTGTATGAGAACACTGGGGTTTTCTTGACTTCTGCAGCTGTAGCTGGAAGTCATGCTGCCGGCTGCAGAGTTATCCTTGAGCTGCCCATATTTCCTGCTGTCTACTGGCACCCCCAGCAATGGAAGCCCCCAATGCTATGGGACACTGGAGAGCCCACTTCCAGTATCCGCAAATATAGAATCTGACACCAGGTTGGCCACTTCCAATGTTAGATGCCCCCAGTCAATTTTTTCCTGTGGTTTGTGGCATCAGGGGACCCAATTCCCATGCTGGCAATGGTGCTCCTCCCCCCCAGCATTTTTGGACACATGGGAGCCCACTTCCAGTGTCCCATGTTCTGTATCCATCCCAGCAGTGTGGGAAGGCCACTCCCAGTGTCCTAAGAATGCATCACCCCCCCACCACCACCACTCTGGGACACTGGGGAGCCCATTCCCAGTGTCCCAAAATGTCTTCCTGGTTGTGACCTGTAAGAAAAGAAAATAGTCCCCCCGACATCTGTTATATTATTAAACCTGAAAAAAGAAAATGCTCCCTCATCATCTCCTCATTCCCCTCCTCCATCTTTACCCTCCCACTGAGCAATCCAGCACCCCACACCCCTCCTTGCCCTATACTTGCCACTGAAGATCCTCAGCTGCCATCTTCTGTGGACCGGGACAAGTCTGCACTCTTCAAAGCCAAACCGTGAACTGAAGAATCAAGGTAAATGCTGTATAAGGGCTGTCAACAGTGTTTTGAAGTGATGGTGATATCTTGGCAATTTTTTTGTATTTTTGTACCAACGTTTCAACATGGGCTTTTTGGAGCCTCATCTCATGAACACTGGCACTGTCATTTCATTACTCAGTCCCGAAAGATTATTTTGCAGTCACTGTGTGAAAACACCTTTCAGGACAAAGTAACAAAATGACTGTGTCAGTGTTCATGAGGCAGTGTCCCAAAAAGCCCATATTGACAATTTGGTGCAAAAGTACCCCAAAATGCCAGAGTTATGCACGGTTGTTGAAATTTTACTACGCACATGCATAACTTTGGTAATTTTTAATATTTTCACTCCACATTTTCAATAGTCATATTTTCACACCTCCTCATGAACAGAACAGCTGTCATTTTTCACATCCTGCTTGAAATGTGTTTTTGCGCCTGTGGCATGGAATGGCATGGTTTCTACACAAAGTCAACTTTTGCGCTCAAGTAACGAAATTACACTATTCATTTGGTGGGTTCCCAAAAAGTCCATGTTGAAAATTTGGGTTCAAAATTTAAAAAAATGACTGTGTTATGGCCATACTGTACATTGTAATCTCACTACGCACATACATAACATTGGAACTTGTCCATATTTTTACCCCATATTTTCAACATAGTCTTCTTAGTACCCCATGTCATGTATGCCACAGCTGTACTTTTTCAAATCCTAGTCAAGATGTGGTATCACACCTGGGGTGTAGAATGACGTTACGGTTGCACAGAATTATGTTTTAGTGGGGGATTTGAAAATTTTCTCTACTGGGTATATGCAGTGAGGTGACAAGGTTATGTTAAACATTTGGGGTGAAAATGATTTAAGATGACACAGTTATGACTATTTGTTGTAATTTCACTATAGCTGCTCATAACGGTATGCATGGAAGCGCATGGCCCAGAGGACCCTGCTTTTTCACAGCTAGGCACATACAGTATACACATCTATGGAGGGATGGGAGCACAGGGTCCGAATCCCTAAAGATGTTGTAGTGCAGGGTCTGTGGGGTTCTGTGCTGCTGCTTATAATACTGTGGGAGTGGGGGGTCTGATGGATCCTACACTCTCACCCTTAAAGACATTGTAGCACAAGGTCTGTGGGCCACTCTGCTGGTACCTCAGATACTGTGGGAGGACCCTGCACTCCCACCCTGAAAGTCATCGAAGTGCAGGGTCTGTCAGCACTGTGTTGGTGGCCGACATGCTGTAGGTACACAGGCACCCCTTAAGAAGCTTCAGCAGCTAGATACATATGTGCATCTGTGGAGGGATGGGAGCACAGGGTTGGAAGGACCCTGTGCTCCCACAGTAAAATGAAGATACTATTATACTACAATATTTCAATAAATAAGGAAATTCATTGCAACAAACTTTGTTAATGCATCAGTTAGGGTGTTTACTAAAGCAAGAAAAGCAGGGAAATGGGGTGTTAGCATTTCCAACTCTAACACCCCACCCCCACCCTGCAGACACTGACAGGTGTTGGGGGTGTGCCTTGAGATTGTTGGCCGTAATACTCATGCCATTCCAGCACATCCCCAATTTGAAGACTGGTGTGTCTTGGGGTTGTCTGCCCTATTCTCCTATACTGTACCCATCTCAGCTTATTTACTTGTGTGATACAGCCCACGAACCCAAGGTACACCAACAGTGCCTATCAGTGTTGGTAGGGTGGGGTTAGGGTTGGAAATGCTAACACTCCATTTCCCTGCTTTCGTCACTTTAGTAAGCATCCTAACCAATATATTAACAAAGTTTTTTGCAATTAATATATATATATATATATATATATATATATATATTTACATTGTAGCCTTTGATCGGCAGGGGTACCACCAGACACCAGGGATTTATATATATTTTTTTACATTATGGTCATCTGGGGGCACCCACTACTACACCAGGGTAGGGAAGTTTGTGTGCAAAGTATGGAATTTCACCCACAAAATTCCACACTTCGAGTTCAGTCTGGCACTCCGCAAATTTGCAGATTTCACGAATTGCACTTCGCAAATTGAGTGCAATTCATGAAATATTTCATGGAGTGAATTTTGCCATTTTTGCACATCACTAATCACTGGTAGCTTTGCCTTGTTGTTCAAGTGACCCTCACTCAACTGGTTTTCTCCTCTGTTATATTCACTATACCTCTCTGTCTATGCCAGTAAACTTGTAACCTGTGGTCATCTTAATGTGAACTGCCTTCCCAGGTAGATGGGCTCCACCTGTCCAACATCCTCTCTGTGAAGAAATATTTCCTCACACTTCACCCGAATCCCCACTACCACCACTGACTTACACTGCAATTGTTTTCTCTTGTCACAGACTCTTCACATTGCATGAACATTTGCTATCAGTCAATCCAGTTTATTCCCTTCAGCTATCTGAAGGTTTCAATTGTGTCCTGCTTTCCCTTCTGGCCTACAGGAAGTGCATATTCAATCCACCCAGTCATTCCTCATAAACCTTCTCCTCCTACTTGTGTATTATTTTGTTGCCCTGCTCTAGTCAATTCTAAGCATTCTTTTGCCTTTGAAGGTGAGGGTTTGGGAACTGCACACTGTAGATATTACTTTCTCAAGGACCTATAAAGAGGCAGAATCACTTCCTTCTGCTAGAAAAGACCATTCCTGTGCAGCCAAGCATCCTACTGGTTTTCCTATATGTCACTGCATTGGCCATTGGTCATGAAGTTGTCACTTAAACACAAGAAATTTAACACAAAAAGGTTTGGAAATCATGTAATATTATCAGTTTATATCTCCCAGCTATATACAGAGGTGCTGCAAATTTAAACTTCACTGGTGAAGGTCCTGTGAAGTTCCTCCCATTATATTTTGTGAAGTTTTCACAAAATGGTCTCATTGCACTTCACAGAAAAATTAGCATTCTGCAAAGTATTTTTCCAGGGGACAACTTTTCTGGAGAAAAATATTCTGTAGCACACACATTTTCCCCACTAAATGTGAACTTCCCAAAGCAAATCAACTTTGCAAACTGCTGAAAAGCTTGCAAATTATTTGTGAAACAGTTTTTAAAATTGTGTGCATCTCTTGTTATAAATAAAACAATACTACTGAGAGATCTGATTTTGACCTCCAGAGCTGACGTGGCTGGTGTGACAAGGCCTGACTTGGATATAAATCAAGTACTTTATATCTCCAAGTTAGTCCCCCCATAGAGTTTTCCATGATACACTATCTGCATATAGAGTGCAGAAGTGGTGGGGTAGCTATTATTTTTAGATCTGAATTGCAGCCTATGCCTATCTATGAAGAATTCAGGGTCAGATGTTAGAATGGAAGTAGAGAAAATCTGGCTTGGAATCCATAAGCTTGCCCTAGTATCCTATGATCAGAGTTATCAGGAGGAGATGATGGGCTCAAGAATGTTTATTCTTAGACATCAAAACAGCTGAAAGAAATAGGCCTGCCACTCTGGGTGGCACATGGAATTTTCCACCATGAAAGCCTTTCACAAAGATCAGGACACATTTCCCAGGAGAGATGTGAGGGTTTTTGTAATTCCTTTTTATCAATGGTCGTGGATATCAGGGTTGAGATTGCCTCAGGCCTGTTGCTAGCGATGCAATGTCACATTTTATTGCTCTCTAGTAGCTGTTTTCACTTGGTGATCACCCCCTCATCACTCCCCCATCACCCCTTCTCCAATCGTCGAAAGCTATCCCGCCATTGTGCACTCCCCAGATCAGCCCTCCTCCTCCTACTCCTGTCAGGCAATGTCCACCCCAATCCCGGGCCTGGCAGCACTGGTCCTCCCTCTGAAATCTCCAGGGCTGCGCATTGCTTCTATGAGCATCTGTAGCCTCCTGAAAAAACTGGACTTTCTACACTGCTGGGTGACGCTTCATAAACCTGATGTTGTTGCCCTGGTTGAAACCTGGCTGTCTCCCTTCACTCCTAACTCTCATGTCTCTCTCCCCGGCTACACTCTCCACCAGTTGGACCGTGTTGGCAGGAGAGGTGGGGGCTGTGTCTTCTATTTGAAGGAGTCTCTCATGGGGCTACCACTCCCCCCGCCTGACCTCGACCATAAGGCCCAGGCACTTACTCTAAAGCTGTCCCCTGACCCAGCTAGACCATAAGGCCCATTATTCCTAACCGTAGCCTATATACCCCCCAAGAACCAATCCCAGGCCCTGGGCCCACTAATTGACTACCTCACCTCCCTACCCAACTCGCCGGACCAAATCTTGGTGGGCGACTTGAATATAAACTGGCTCTGCCCCTCATCCTCCTCCCACCGTGAGGCTTTCGATTCAATTGACCTAACTCAACTGGTCTCACAGCCTACTAGAAAAAACCCTGGGGGGGGACAAGCACCCTCCTGGATGTGGTCCTCACCAACAGGCCAATCCACATCCACAGCATCCAAATCCTCCCTGACTGCCTCAGTGACCACTCCCCTGTGCTTTTCAACTGGGAAACCCCTCGGCTCTCATCCCCGGTCAAAACCACCTCTCAAAAGCGGCTTAGGCCTGGGGGACTCATAGGCCTTAAGCGCTTCCTTGACCACACTGATTGGTCCCCTCTGACGAGGGCAACCAACACTGACTTGGCCCTGGCCTTCTTTGTAAGCACTTTCAACTTTGCCTGTGATATCTTTGCTCCCATAACTGCTAGGAGGTCCAAAGTGAAACATGCCCCTTGGATCACCCTGCCCTACTGTGGCAACTTAAGCAACACGACAATCTTTGGCACCTTGCTGTTGCTGCTGGCTGTTCAGCTGACAGGCAGTCCCATGCTGCCTCAACCAGTGCACCTGGGCCATCCACAAGCAAAGGCGGAATACTACCAAGCTCTTACCTCCTCCTGGGGAACCCCAGGTGCTTCTGGGACAACATCACACAACTGAATGGTCACTCCCAGTCCCCCTCTCCTTCTCTTCTCAACATCAATGGTACCGTCTCCTCTGACCCTGCCCTCATTGCCACCCACCTCAATAACTCCTTTACCGACCTTAGCTCAGTACTTCCTGGTAACTTTTTCAGTCCACCTCCTCCATCTGTACCACCACCCATTGTCCGCCCCTCCTTCCACCTGCGTCGTGTCACCATGCAAGAAGCTAGGCCTTACTTGCTAAAAGCCCTAAAAGGTAACACCATCGGTAATGACTCACTTGATCCCTGCCTTTTACGTCAGGTCCTGGATCAGGTCCTCTCACCTATTAAGTGCATTTTCAACAAATCACTCTGTCTCAGACAATTCCCCTCTGCCTGGAAGATTGCCACAGTTACCTCTGTCCATAAAGGTGGTGACAGGACTCTTCCAGGTAACTACCGACCCATCTCAATCCTCTCCCCCCTCTCTAAGGCGTTAGAGAAAATTGTGGTGTCCCAAGTCTCTGACTACCTCTGTAAGTACAATGTTCTCTGCCCTGAACAACACAGGTTCAGAGCAGGTCATAGTACCAATACAGCACTTCTGGAATTTTCCAACTTCCTCCATGCCTCCTTGGACTCTGGTGCCCTGGCTGGTGCTATATTCATTGACCTGTCTAAAGCATTCGATACTGTTTCGCATCCTCTTTTGCTCTCCACCCTCGACCTAATAGGCTTTGCCTCGGGACCTGTTTCCTGGTGCACCAGATATCTCTCCGCCCACTCCCAATGTGTGAAAGTCAACGGTACTCTCTCTGAAACATGCCCCATTCGCTCTGGGGTACTGCAGGGCTCAATTCTTGGACCCCTACTATTCTCACTCTTTCTTAACTCCCTACCCAGCAGTTGTACGGGTAAGATGCTTCTCTATGCTGATGATGCTGTTCTCGTTGCCTCCCACAATGACCCCATGCTGCTACAGAACTCCCTCCAACTAGTCTTTGACTCTGCAGCTACCTGGTTCACTGAGCACCGACTTGTTATCAACCTTAAGAAAACAAAAACGATGCTCTTCTCCCACCCCCAAAATAAGTACAGCAAGTTTCCCTTAGCTGTCCACTCCACACCCAATCTCGTCATTGACCAGGTGCAGTCCTATAAATATCTTGGTATAACCTTTGACCTGCACTTTCATTCCATGAACATATATCTGCCCTAAATTCTGTTGCCAACTCACGGCTAGGCATTCTTTACGCACAAGAAATGCCTCCCTCCTGATGCCCTCCGTCCTGGCTGTCACCTCCTATCATGTCTCTCATTGACTATGGCCTTCCGGTCTATGGCTCAGCAGATCAGACTGCCTTCAACAAGGTTTGCCTCACAGTTAATAAGGCCTGCAGACTTATCACTGGTGCTCCCAGACTCACTCACACATGTGAGCTGTACACCCTGGCTACCCTACTCAACCTGGAAGAGCGACTCATGTATCAGACATGCCAGCTCACCTTTAAAAGCCCTCGTGTGCCTATCCCCATAGGCCTATCCAACTCCATTCACCGTACTGCACCGACCCCTGATCACGCCGCAGCTTGTCAAGAGCTACCCTAGTTATTCCGAGAGCCAGGACCGCTCAAGGTCAGAGGGCATTCCCCTACCATGCACCCCACTGGTATAACTCCCTCCCTGCCAGTGTCTCAAACTCATTAACCTTAGCTTGCTTTAAGCCCAGGCTCAGAAACTTCCTGCTTAGCTCTCGCATATGCAACTGCTGCTAGCCTAGTGTAAAAAAAAAAATATATATATATATATATATACTCTGTTTGACAATGCTCACTGAGTGGCTCCCCCCCCTTCCTTTCCCTACTAATTCCTCCTCCCTATCTCCTCCCTTCTACCCCACCAGCTCTCCCCAGACCATAAGTTTTGCACCTTTTGTTATCTTTTGCTTCGTTGGAGATTGTATTCTATTGTAACAAAATTGTAATTGAACTGTAACTTTTTTGTTTGTAAGTACTGTGTCCCTTGTACTACTGTTCTGATGTCCTCTTTGTGATGAGGTACCTTTGTAAATGAGCCTCTGGCTCAAAGGTTTCTAAACTGATGTTTAACTAAATAAAAAATAAAAATAATGGTCCAGTAGTGCAGAAAGCTGAAGCTCCATTTCCTTGATACAGCTTCCATTCATTTGATGTAGATGAGATTCACCATGTGTTCTGAGATATGCACCAAAGCTCCTATATCTTGGACCCAGTGATCACTTTTTGGTGAAAGTCAGAGAGGGAGTGCTGCTTCCCCATTTTCATACAAATTATACAGTAAATGCCTGTCTAAGGCAGAGGTAATTGCCACCTACTTTAAAGAAGGCAGTGATGTGACCCCTTCTGAAAATTGCATCATTCGATCCTGATGATTTATTACATTTTAGGTCCACCTCTAACCTGTCCATTTTTAACAAAGTTATTGAAAAGGTAGTTAGGACACAGCTGAGATGGCATTTGGAGGAATTAAGTATTGACTGTATGAACCTTACCAGTTTGGTTTTCGTCCTCAACACAGCACCAGAAAAGTACATGTGAGGGTTTTAAATGATCTTCTTGCGAGGGACAATGGAAAGTTTTCTTTTGTGGGTCTGCTGGATTTTCCTCAACTTTTGACTGCTCAATACTTAGAAAATCTAGAATGTATGAGGAGTATTGCAAGTTTGTTTGTGTTGTGCTTTGTTGGTTCCATTCTTTTTTCAGAAATAATCATTATTAGTCTGTGGTCATGGAGAACTTCCAGTCTTCCCCTCATTGTATTAAATGTGGCATCCTTTGTAGCTATGTTTTGCCTTTGTTTTTGTTTGTGATATTTTCCTTCCACTTGAAGAGGTGATCTGAAAGTGTACCATAGGTATACATTGTTATACCAATGATACCATCTATCATTTGAACCCAGATAGGGTCTTCTCGTTACAGTGCATGAGAATGCTCTATCTGAGATCAGTTTGTAGATTGCTTGAAATGGACTGAAGTTGAATACTGGCAAATCCGAGTTGCTACTGGAGGGGTCAAAGTACCTGAGATCATCTGTAATGGATAGCCTGGGTCTCTGCACAGTTGATGGTGTAAAACATGAGACTAAGCTGGTTGTCTACAATCTAGGGGTCACTCTAGATTCAGAATAGATAATGACTTCAGAAGTGATGGCTGCTGTTTAGAGTGACCTTTAGCATTCTAAAAAAGATCACTGGATTGTGGCCAAACAGAGTTCAGATGATCTGCATACACTAGTAGTGTGCAGAATTTTCAAATTCTAGCAGAACACAATTTTGTGGAATTTTCTAAATTCTGCTGAAATTCCTCAGAATTTCATTAGAAGCAGAATGATGGAAATCCACAGCAGAAAAATGCAGACATAATTCTATACAGCGGATCTCAATATTTTCTTTTTAATTTTTTTTTAATTCACAATGCTTTTTGCTACCAGACCTCCCCCAAGCACTCGGCCCCCACTCCCCGGACCCCCACCTACCTGTAAGACTTACCTGAGTGATGATCCTTCCAGGCTTACCCCCTCTGGGTGGGGCCATTGGGCAGGTGTGATACTATGGGAAGCCTGTAATGGACCCGCTAGAGGAGTCTAGCCAGGTGCCTCCCTGGCTTACCACCCAGGGTGGGGCCACAGATTGGGCCAGTCCCAAAGGAGACTTTTAGGATTCAGTCACCTGTCAGGCAGAGGGGCAGAGTGGTGTCGGTGAAGCCAGGCATCATTTAAGGAACTGGCAAACATTTATTCAGTAAGCTACTGGAGAGATGTGACATGCAATGACATTATACGCTACACACCACGTTCAGCACACCTCCCTAACAGCTCGGCTCTGGCATCTGTATTCCCCACAGCCTCTGTCAGGGGACAATCACATGCCAGTCACACCACTCTCTCCACCAGAGAGGGAAAGCAGTTACTAGGACGATCAACCCTCCTAGCCCTAGCTGGCCCTCCATTGTTTCGAGTCCATATCCAAATCTGGGGCATCAGCATCACAGACAGAAATCCAACATGTGTGCTGGTGAGTCAGTCAACAATTATTTTATTGTGGAATGATTTTCCATGAAAAAATGCTATTCTGCAGAATATAATTACACAGATCACAGCAGGTGGAATTCTGCAGAAGGGTTAGTGAGATTCCAGTGGAAATTCCACCACTGGAATGGTCATTTCATGTAATTTCCACTGGAAGAATTCCACATTCCGCACAGCACCAGTTTTCACTAGTGTCTGCTTTTATCATCTGCCATCTGGACTATTGGAATACACTGCACCAAGGCCATTCTACTATCTTGATCTGCCATCTCTAACTGGTTCATAATGCTGCTGCTTGGTTACTAGGCTATCAGGAACTAATTTCTAGGTTAGTGTCAATATGGCTTAGTTGATCATTGGTTCTTGTTCCACATCAGGAGTGGACTGATACTATAAATGTTGGTTCCCAAGTGCAGTACTAAGGTGTGATGTGCAGTACTTCAGACAAGATGTTTACTGAGGTTCTGTCTGCTTTTTCTGGTAGTTGTTCAGGTGGATGTTAAAGATTCCATGGCATTTCTTAAAAAGTGTACAGAAATCTTCCTGGCATCCTGGTCAAATTACCCCGCTCTCTAAAATACCACCAATAGCATAGTCTGGTTCAATTACAGTGTTTTGCATCTGTATCTCCCCCCCCCCCCACACACACAGCACAGGGCTAAAAAACAATATGGTCAAGTCCTCCTTTCCAGCAAATAAATAAAGACATAAATAATCTTCCACTATGAACTCTGAGCATTTTGCTTCTGCTCTGCACTCGTTTCTCACTTGTGAGCTCAGGTGTAGGTTGCAGCATACTTCTCATCTACCATCCACCCAGGGAAAGAAGCAATTCCTGCAGGAAGTCATGGACTTCATCATCAATATGGTATTGGGATCCCCCGAAGAATGGTTCTGGGGGATTTCAATGCCTGGGTTAATGATGAACTCTTGCAATTTGGTCAGAACTTCCTCCAACTTATGATCTTGTTGGGTTTTACACAGGTAATTGCCTCTGTGACCCACAGTCATGGTCACTCATCAGATTTGGTATTCCTACTGGGGGTGGAGGTTTTTGACTTGGCGGTGGAGTCGGTCAGATGGTCTGACAATCATACTGTAAGGTTCAGTTTCCAGGCTCCCCTAATAGACCTGCCACTATGGAGATGGTCTGGTACTGCCATTTAAGGGGTTTGACCTCAGATGGTCTTGGGCAGTACTGCACCTTTCTGGTATACTGAGTGTAAGCTTGGATCCAGGATCTCTGCTTCTAGCCTATAGTAAGGCTGTGATGGTGGCCCTGGATTCCATAGCTCTTGTTCATGTTTGCCCCCTCACTCTTCACACTTGGTCCCCTTAGTTTGATGGGACCTTGAGGGAGTTGAGGAGAGTGGAACTAAGGTTGCTGCGACACTGGCGGAAATCTGGCCTTGAAGTTGGCAGATTTAGATTGATGGCCCATTATAAGGACTATAAATCTCCTGCTGCTTTGTAATCTCCTGCTTGCACTTAGATGCAGCGCAAGTCCCAGCTGGTGCCACCCAACCTCAGCACTTCACAGATACCCACCCTTCTCCTACCTAGTACACTGCCTCTACACCTCCTCATCACAGGGCACACCCCTCCCACACCCCTGTCCTTCCCGCTGTCCTCTTCTATGTCATCTTTGTCTGCTACCCACCTTCTGTCCATCATCTGCAGGGTGATCTAACTCTCGGATGCAGGCATACATTGTACATTGCTTCAGCAGTGTCAGTTTGTGTGAACCTTATTGTAACTTTCTGTACCAACTTTGTAAATGCCTTATCTGTTGTTCACTACTGTTTTCTGTTCAACTGCTGTGAAACCTACAAAAGAACATCTGCTCACAGGTGTAATTGAAGAACTAAATAAATAAATAAATAAAAATAAAACAATTGGCCATCTCCTGTAAGATGGCAGAGTTCCTGTCCAGGGAGATTGACGCTGCATGGAATAGACTGGCTCAGCTCTTCTGAACTGTCAACAGGATGTGCAAGCCAGACTGTCTGCAGTCTCAGGGAGTGTTTTCACAGAATAAGTGTGATGAGCTCACTAGGTTCTTCACAGATAATGTTGACAACATCAGGTCAGAGATCTGAGCAGCACACTCTAATGGGTTTAGTGGTGGTCAGTGGGAGGTTGCAAGCACCCAGTTTGCCTGGTCTTACTTTGGCCAGCTGACAATCACTGATAACATGAAGATGATCCAGGGTAGGTGACTGACCTACTATAGTTTGGACTCAGGCCCAACTCACCTCCTCATGGGGTGTGCTAAGGTAATCAGTCTGGTCCTGGCTGAGATAGTCTGGTGCTCATTAGGGATAGGGGTGTTTTCTGACACTCTGAAGGAGGCAGTGGTAACACCTTTCCTGAAGAAATCTTCTTTCGACACCTACTGTCTCACCAACTACAGATCTGTCTCTAACCTGCCCTTTGTGGGTAAAGTTATTAAGAAGGTGGTCATGCTGCAACTGGAGGATCATCTTACTATGCATGATGTCTATGATCCTCTCCAGTCTGGATTTAGGAAAAGGCAGAGCACCGAGATGGCACTGGTTCAGGTACTTAGTGATCTCCTGATAGTGAATGATCAGAAGAGCCATTCCATCTTGGTTCTTCTTGAACTCTCTGCAGTATTTGACACTGTGGGCCATTGAGTGTTATTGGAGCACCTGCGTCTGATCTGTGGACTGTTAGGAATGGTCCTCAGGTGGTTTCAATCTTTCCTCATGGGGAGGACTCAGAGAGTGGTGTCAGGGATTTATTTCTTGGCTCCACTCCCACTGTCCTGTGGGGTGCCCTAGGGCTCTCTTTTATCACCCATGTTGTTCGAGGTGTACATGCTGCTGTTGGGGGACACTGTATGGTGGTATTGGCTGAGTTTTCACTGCTATGCAGATGATTCTCAGCTATATATGTCCATTGGACCTGAACAGGGTGGAGCTGCCTCGACTTGTAACAATTGCCTTTCCAAGATAGAAGACTGGATAAGTGCCAGTTAGCTGAGGTTTAACTCTGTTTAGACTGAGGTGTTGGCTGTGGACCCTGGTTATTGGGTAGAGGGGCTGCCAGCTGATCAGCCTTCTAGGCTTTGGCTGGAAGGCAGCCAGCTGTTGACCTCTGACTGGGTGCAGAATCTGGGTGTTATGCTTGATGATGGGCTGACACTTAAGTCTCAGATGTTGTCCAACATCAAGACCTCATTCTACCATCTGAGGAATATTGCCCAGATTAAACACCTTGTCCTGCCTGAGGATCTTCCAACATTGGTCTATGCCTTCGTGACCTCCCATCTTGATTACTGCAATGCCCTGTACCTAGGATTACCGGGGGTTGATATTTGCCGCTTGCAGCTGGTGCAGAATGTGGCAATCAGGCTGTTGACTGGTTTATCTAGATCATGCCATGTCAGGCCTGTGTTCCCCAGTCTGCACTGGCTGTCTGTTCAGTGATGGATCACCTTCAATGTCAGTTTACTGACCTATAAGACTCTACATGGACAGGGGCCACAGTATTTGCAAGATCTCCTCTGCCCTTATCACTGCCTCTGCCTGCTCCACTCCTCTGATGAGGGATTGTTAGAAGTTCCAGGGTTCATTTGAAGACCTCGGGTGCCTGGAAATTTGTATTTATGGTCCCAACCCTGTGGAACACTCTACCTTGTTGGTGAGAGAGTGCCCAACCATGGAGAGTTTTAAATCAGCACTTAACACACATTTATTTAATATTGCTTTTTCTGATTTTTGCTAAATTCTGGCTGTTGTCTTTTTATCTGTATTTAATATTTTTTAGATATTTCTAATTTTAAGTTTTAGTTATATATGCATAAGTGCTTTGATCATGTGAATTGTGCTTTTTACAAATAAAGTTGGATTGGATTGGATTCACCTAATACCAATGCAATTGTGAATTGATTGTAAGATCTTGTTATTGACTTACAAGGTCCTTAATGGATTGGGTCCTCAGTACTCTCAAAAGTTTCTTGTAACCCACACTGATGTCTGTGTTTTTATATCTTGTGATTTTGTTTTTTGGCTATTCCAAAATCCCACTTGAAATTTGCAGGTGATAGAGAACTTTCTATTGCTGCCCCCAATGGTGGCACAGCCTTCACTTGGACATCTGGACTGCCCCCTCAATTATTTGCTTAAAATATATGCTAGATCATGTTTTTTTTAACCAGCTCTTCCTGGTGACCTAATTTATCTCCCAAGACTGAAGCAATATTAATGGTGTAATAGTTCTAACTCTTTAAAAGCCACATTGCTCACAAGTCAGGTATTCCATCTTTAGCTCAAGTGTTACTGTCAGCCTGAGTGACAAGCTTACAGAAGATCAGAGGGCTGCTGTTTCTGCTACATTTTTCCATGTGTTGCCCCAAGAATTACAGCTGACTTATGGTCTATCCCAGTGTGAGGGGGCTCAGGAGAGCTGGCAACTGGATCATGTCACCAGGGGCCGGGGCTCTGACTGCTTAAAATCCTGCAAGCACCCGCAATCATGAGCATGGCTCAAGCATTAGTGGTGTGAGTGCCACTTGGGGTTGGAAACATTTTCAATGTTAAATTGTAACAGTTTTAGGTAAGGTAAGGTAAGGTAACTTTATTTATATGACGACCAATCCCAGAGCCTCTGGGTGCCATACAAGGTGAAAACAGACAGGGTGTACACATCAACAAACAAGTAAGAACTGCACAAATGTTATATAAAAATACAATCTAAAATGATACAATCAACCTAGCAGGTCAGAATAGCACAGACGAAACTGTGCACAGCAAGACCTCGTAGTGAAGAGGGCAAGAGCGCAAATGGATTAATATTGACAGGGGAATTACAGTGATAGGAAAGTATCGCTGCCCCTTGTCACTCACCCAGAAGAAGGATGCGTATGTGACCACTGCGGGTCGGGTTCTTGGTCAAGCTGCTCCCATGGTGGAGTGGATAGAGCACTTGACCCTGCAGTGAATGGACAGGAGGGAAAGTGGTTTGATTCCCTGTAAGGGAAACTTTTTTTTTAATGTTTTTCATGCCCCTGTGTCCACACCCCCTTGGAGTTGGTTATTATAGTTCTGGGGGACATGGGGTGTAAAGCCCCCACATGGGGGGGTACGAGAGGTGAAGCTCCCCATAACACAAATAAAGTAGTTACAGATTATGCCACATGCTGTTTGTAACAGTGCGGTATTGCTGTGCATGGTTTTGTCCCACGCTGTTGTGACCCCATACCTACAATCAATAAGCATTAATAAATATTAATAATAAATGCTGTAGGAAGATTGTCCCCCTGATGACTGGTCTGGGACTAGTCTGGTCTGAGACCAGTTTCCAAGCAACCTGGCTTGAGATCAGTTACTCTTTCCTGCTGAACTGGTCTGAGGTCAGTTATTGACACACGTGTCTAACCACAGGCTTACTAGGCAGCAGTCAGCATAGTGTAGTGGTTAGTGCACTAGCCTGTGATTTTTTGAAAGTCTGGGTTTGAATCTCACTTTCCTCTAAAATTCTTTTGACCTCAAATCTCACTGGTGTGGTGATCCATGTCAGCGTGGAGCTGTTAATAGTAAATCGATTCTACACTAAAGGAAGTTTGTGCAGGAAAAAACGAATTAAAACTAAGAAAGCACCCGTACAGCGATGAAACTGGCCCCAGCTCATGTGTCTTGAAAACAGGTCTTAGATCAGGTTGCATTGAAAATAGTCTCTGACCAGTCATCAGGGGGACAGACGTACTGCAACACAATAAATACACCATTAAAATCAGCTACAATTAGTCTGGGAACACTTCTTTAAAAATATATGTTTTTAGACTCCTTCTTAAATGCCTTCACCAACTGGGCCTCCCTTAGAGATCTAGTGAGTGAGTTCCAGAGGACTGGCCATCTACCTTGAATGAGCTGTCTCCTGAGGTTTTCAGCCTGACCCTCAGAACCCCTAGGAACCCCCAGTGAAGGAATGGAGGGAGCAGACCGGGATGGCAGGTATAAGTAGATCAGTCAGGTAGCTAGAGCCCCAAGCCACATAGGGCCTTATACTGTAGGTGAGCAAGCCCACCTTTAAGATGATTCTCCACGTGACAGGCAGCCAATGCAGATCTCGCAGGACCAGGATCAGGTGACAAGACCTAGGTAGGCCCATCAGTAACCTGGCCGCTGCGTTCTGTACTAGCTGCAGCTGGTAGAGGTTCCCTCCACTGACCTCAAAATAAACAGCATTACAGTAGTCCAACCTGGATGTAACAAAAGCCTCTACCAGTGAGGGCAGGTCCTCTGATGGAACTAAGGGTTTAATCTGGGCTATATTCCTTAAGTGATAGAAACCACTTTGGATGGCAGATGACACCTGAGCATCAAGTGTCAACCTGTCATCAAGGATGATGCCCAGATTTCTCACCCTAGAGGATGCCATCAATGAGATAAATACCAGGACAAGTCTGGTTGCTGCCCCAGAGGCATTCCCATCACGCTCACAACCAGACTCAATCACCAGCACCTCCCTTTTGCCGGGGTTCAGCCTCTGTCAGTTGGAGGACATCCAGTCCTGGATCTTGGCAGGGCAATTATTTAGCACATCAACAGTATTATTTGTTCCAGGGGCAAAAGTCATATATTGCTGGGTATCGTCTACATAGCAATGGAACCCCAGACTGTAACATCTGATGAGCTATCCCAGGGGCAGCATGTACACTACGAACAACATTGGTGATAGGATAGAACCTTGAGGAACTCCATATGGTATGAGCTTTTGAGAGGAGGAGAAATTCCTCATCACTACCCATTGCTAGGAGCTGTGGAGAGGAGGAGGAGAAATTCCTCCTCACTACCCACTGCTTCCTACCCAAGAGATAGGACTCAAACCAGTTAATGACTATACCGGCAAGTTCACAATACTCTCTAAGGTGATCCAAAAGCACAATGCGGTCCACGGTGTCAAATGATGAAGTGAGATCAAGCAGAACAAGAACTAACCGGTCTTTACCCCTTGCCTGGAGGAGGTCATTTTTGCAACTTAATCAACGCCATCTTGGTGCTATGCCTTGCCCTAAGTCTGGACTGGAATGACTCATAGATATCAAAGGCTGCAAGGCATGTCTCGAGTTGCAGAGCAACCACTTTCCCCAGGTTTTGTATAACGGCAACTGAAAAAGAGAGCTGACCACAGAAGCAACCACAATATCACCAAAAGGAAAAACCACTATGGCAATTTCAGTGACTGCCACATACAGCAATGGATGCTTAAAAGTGCTCACGGGGAAACATAGAAACATAGACTTTGATGGCAGATAAGGACCACTTGGCCCACCTAGTCTGTCCATTTCCCTACTACAGGATAAGATGCAGATCCTAGTTAACCAACAGCATATTTCTTCTTACCCCCCACAAGAATTGCCTTATGTCTGTCCCATGTATTCTTGAATTCTCACACAGATTTAGACCCCACGACCTCCTCAGGAAGGCTGTTCCATGCGTTCACCACCCTCTCTGTGAAAACAATACTTCCTCACATTGCCCCTGAACCGCACCCCCCTATCTTTAAATTGTGCACCCTTGTTCTTGCACATCTCTTTTTCTGAAAGATGCTACCCTCTTGGACTTTGTTGATTCCACTGAGGTACTTAAAAGTTTCTATCATGTCCCCCCTCTCCCTTCTTTCCCCAAGGGTATATATATTAAGCTCCTTTAGTCTCTCCTAGTATGGCTTCTCTTGCAGACCCTGCACCATTTTAGTTGCCCTCCTCTGGACTGCCTCTATCCTGCCTATGTCCTTGCGGAGACGCGGTCTCCAGAACTGGATGCAGTACTCCAGATGGGGTCTCACCAACTGTCTGCACAGAGGGATAACAACTTCCTGTTTTCTGCTGGTGATGCCTCTCTCTATATATTCCAGTATACCCCCAGCCCTCCCTACTGCCTTCTCACATTGCTTACTAACCTTGAAGTAATCTGATATCATTACCCCCAGGTCCCTTTCCATTTTTGTTGTTGTTACTACCTCCACCCCTCCACTGTGTAATCTTCCCCTGGGGTTTTTGTTTACCAAGTGCATTATTTTGCACTTCTTTGCATTGAATCCAAGCTGCCATACTTCTGACCATTCCTCCAACCTTGCCACGCCACTTCTCATTCTTTCCATGCCTCCTTGTGTATCGACCCTGTTGCTCATTTTTGCGTCATCTGCAAAGAGGCATAATTTTCCTTCTAGTCCCTCTGCAATGTCACTTATAAAGACATTTAAAAGGACTGAACCCAGTACTGAATCCTGCGGTACCCCACTAGTAACCCCTTTTTCTTCAGAGTGGACTCCATTTACAATTACCTTCTGTGTCCTGTTGTCCAGCCAATGTTTTACCCAAGCCACCACCCTGGGACCCACTCCCAGGCTGGTTAATTTGACTATTAATCTTTTGTGTGGGACTGTGTCAAATGCCTTGCTAAAGTCAAGGTAGGCCATGTCCACAGCCCCTGCCTGGTCTACTACTTTGGTCACTCAGTCAAAGAAATTAATTAGATTCATCTGACATGACCTTCCCACTGTGAATCCATGCTTCCTTGGGTCCTGTGCCCCACTGGCCTCTAGGTACTCAACAATTCTTTCCTTCAGAAGTGATTCCATCACTTTCCCTATGACAGAGGTCAAACTGACAGGTCTGTAGTTTCCTGCATCTGTCTTGGTCCCACTTTTGTGAAGGGGAATCACATCTACCTTCCTCCATTCCTCAGGTACAACACCATCATCCCATAATTTGTTAAAAAGGGTAGTGAGTGGTTTCAATAGTTCTCCCTTTAATTCTTTTAAAATTCTGGGGTGAATTCTGTCAGACCCCATTGCTTTGTCCACCTTCAGTTTTAGGAGTTCTTTCAGAACCCTTTCTTCTGTGAAAGGACTGGGATCAACCCACCTATCAAGAGTGCTTCTATTAATTAGAATAGGCACCTCCCCCCTCCTCTTTTGTGAATACTGAGCAGAAATACTAGTTCAGTATCCTTACTTTTTCACTGTCCCTTTCTGCCCAACCACCGTCCATTCTATTCAACTTCACTATCCCTCCCTTTGTCTTTCTATGCTCCCTGATGTACCTATAAAAGGTTTTATTCCCCTTCTTAACCGAGTTGGCTATCTTTTCCTCAGTTTGGGCTTTTGCTATTCTGACTTCCCTCCCTGCATCATTCTGCCTTAACTGGTATAGCTCTCTGTCCTGCTCCTTTTGTGTTTCTTTATACTTCCTGAATGCTAAACTTTTCTCCCTGACATTCTTTGCCACCTCTTTAAGAACCATAGTGGCTTTTTCTTTCATTTTGATTTGTGTATTTGCTTCACGCAAAGGCGTGTTGCCTCTGTGATGGCAGTTTTGATGTTTCCCCATTGTTGCTCCACCCCGCCTTCTAGCCTGTTTGCTAGTGCTTTTCTAAGGCACGCTCTCATCTTGCCAAAGTCAGCCCTCCTGAAGTCCAGTACCCTCACTTTTGTATGGCTTGACTCTGTAGCAGAGTTTATTGTGAACCACACTGTTTGATGATGACTTGTTCCCAGATGGCAACCCACTTCTAGATCTGAGATCCTCTCACTGTCCGCATTTGAGAGTATGAGGTCTAAAATTGCTCCCTCACAAGTGGGTTCCAAAACTAGCTGTCTGAGGCATGCCACCTGTAGGGCATCAAGAATGGCCCTGCTCTTGGATGTGGCTGCAGCAAATGTGCTCCGGTTAACATCTGGCATATTCAGGTCTCCCATCAACAGTATCTCCCCTTTCTCTGCCATCCTACGAATGCCTTCTATCATATCCTTATCCATTCCCTCCCCCTGACATGGGGTCTGTATACAACCCCTGTGCAGATTGTGGTGCCATTTACAGCCTCTACAGTGACCCAAAGTGCCTCCTTTCCTCCCTGGTTACTATTTTGCTCAGTTGTTTTTATCTCTTCCTTTACATAGAGAGCTACTCTTCCCCCTCTCCTCCCCTCCCTGTCTCTCCTGTAGGTTATGTACCCTGGTATGTTAACATCCCAGTCATGGTTCTCTGTGTACCATGTTTCTGTGACTGCTACGATATCCAGGCATCCCTCTTCCATCAAGGACACCAGTTCAGGGAGCTTGTTTCCCAGACTACGGGCATTGGTACTCATTACCCTCCATTTCCTGATGGCCTTACTCCTTTTTGCCCCATCCCTGTCCTCATTGCCTTTGTCACTTTCTCCATTTACCCCTGCCCTTCTCCCTATCGACATCTCTGTCTTGGTGTTTACCTCACTTACTAACCTGACTTTTTTGTGGGGGTGCTAGGATTTCCCTGCTCCTTTACAGTGCTTCCCCCCTTGGCTAGTTTAAATGCTTGATTATGAAGCATTTAAACCTATCACCTAGGATGCTGGTTCCCCTCCTGGACAGATGCAGCCCATTATGCCAGTATAGGCTTGCATCACTCCAGGTGTATCCCCAGTCCCCAATGAAGCCAAATCCCTTAGCTCTGCACCAGTTTTTCAACCACTGATTGAATCCCATGGTGTGGAGCATCCTAGCCTCACCTACGCCATAGACAGGCAGCACCTCCGAGAAGGATACCATGCATGCTACTTGTCTAAGGCCCCTCCCCAACTCCACAAACTCTTCCTGTACTTCTCTGATCCCTTTATTAGCCAGGTCATTTGTCCCTATGTTGACAATGACATCCAGTTCCCTCCCCTGTGCAGCTGCTCTGGCGATCCTGAGGCTTCGCTTCCTGTCCCTCCAAGCCAAGGTGCCAGAAAGGCATCTTACCTCCCTCTCCCCTTCCTCCCCATTCTACCTTCCTAACAATGGAGTCCACCACCAGGAGTTGTTTCCTTCCACTGTGGGGTCCTATGTCACCCTCCTGTGGGTCTCCCTTGTGGAGATTGCCAGCATCTTCTTTGGTCTCCACTGTGGGTGCCTCCATAGAGGAACCACACTTTGCCAGAATAGCATAGGAATTGTGGAGAGGTACAACTGGAGGGATGTGCCTCTGTTCCACCACCCTCACCCTCCCTGAGCCCATTGTGGTCCAACTGTGGGAAGAATAGGGATTAATCCCCACAACCCTCAAACTTATTATAACCAACTCTGGGGGTGTTGGACACAGGGAAAAAGTGAAAACTTTGGGGGGGCTACTTGGGAGGGTGAAACTGGGAAACAGGACTTAAAAAGAATTACAATTTATTTTATGGGCAAAAAAAAAAAAATACTCCCACCCAGATCCAAACCTGGGTCCAACAGCTCCACAGGCTGTGACCTAACCCACTACACCAGCTATCCAGCTGGAAATTGCCTAACCAAACACAGCCCTATAATGATATATGGCAAGGGTACCTCAATGATACAGTAGCTGTATAATACTTGCCTTATACTATACTTTCACATTTGCTTCTATAGTAGGCACTCAAATTGAGTCTCTCAATTTGACCCATCCACATTACATGCTACCTTTTCTCCTCAGCCTTCCCTAGGAATGGGAGGTTGGAGATGGGATGATAATTTGCCACGGCATCAGAGATTATCCTGGTGAACACTGGACAAATGATCCCAGCACATCACACTAAGGGATTTTAGTTTTAAAGTTGTGACTTGATCTGAAGTCTGCCCATAAACTACTTAAAAGAGTTCATTCTTCTTCAACTCATACTTCAGGAAAACCAGCTCTATGCTCCTATGAGGGTAAATTTTAATGTGCTCCCATGTAATAGTTGAAAAGTCAATACAGGTTTTACAGATCTTTGTCTCCATTTTACAATACACTGATTTCCTATTATAATTTGCACTTCACATTTATTGTGCCAAATAAAATCTTGAATCCTGTAATTCATAGATATTTGAAGTGTAAATTTTTTCTGGTTCCTTCCTCTCATGCTTGCAGCTGTTTCCCATGCTTAATCCTGTTTCCCTGATAGTGTCAGTAAGTTTGATTTGTAAAATAAGCCCATTTTCTCATTTCTTTTGTGATATCCAGGGTAACCTCTTTCTTCAGTTTATAAATCTTAACCCTGCCCTATACTTAGTGGTAGTAAGTTGGGTTGCAGGTAAATGCATATTTTAACTACTTCTTGGGTGAGAGCCAAAGGGAGTATAAATTAATTTTTAGAGATGCAGTGGGCATAGCCCTGCAGATCTCTTGCTATGAGAAAAGGACTCCTGCATTTCTTCCAACCAAACAATATGTTGAAGTTGCAACACATTCACTTCCACATCTGTGAGGCACTCCACTTGTTGTCTCCAGTGGCACTTCATTATTTTTCAGTATAAAAATTGGTGGTGTCCTGATTGTATCACTGGGGTACTGGGCAACCCCCTAGTATTACTCGCATGTTTCTTGGGGGGTTGTGTGAATGGTGCTGAGAGGGAGGGTCAGTTGGAGGGACTATCTATAATATAAGAGAAAAAAAATCATCGGCCATGGTGGAACATGGCACACACCACTGTGTCCAAGATGGCCACCGCAATCTACTGCACATGTGATAGTAGTTGAGTACGTGCAGTAGAGTGCGGTGGCCATCTTGGATATGGCAGAGAGTGTTGTGTTCCATTGTGTCTGCTAATTTTTTCTCTTTTGAATTATACATCCCCCACCCTACCCTACCATCCTCTTAGCAACCACCACCCCACCCTCCCAGAAACATAAAGTGACATTGGGGTGCCCATCCCAGAGTGTTGCAATTAGGATGCCAACAATTTTTTAAATTAAATTATACATATCCCCCCACCTGACCCTCCCTTTCAGCACCCACCACCACACCCTCCCAGAATCATGGCAGTGACACTGGGGGTGCCAAATCCCCCAGTGTCACAATCACTAATCTTGTTTTTTTGGGGGGAGGGACCCTCCCCTATCCACTGCTGCACACCTCCATCCACTACTGCATGTAAGAGGTCATTTTTTGTTGTTTTTTTCTTTTGTTTTTTATTCACACACCCTATCCTCTCTCTCAGAACCTACCACCACAATCCCCCCACCAAAAGAAATGTAATAGTGACACTGGGGAGGTGCCCAATACCCCAGTGCAGGTATCTTCCATCTTTTATTTGTTTTTCACCTGTAAAAGAAACCATCCATCAATGTCTTTTGTGGTTTTTAGACTCCCCCACCCAACCCTCTCACTCAGCACCCACCACCACCCTGACCCCAGCAAACCCTTACTTACCAATTGAGTGTCCAATGCCATAATCCTTTCTGGACTGCAGACATATTTTCACTCTTCAAAGCCAGACTAATAACTGAGGAAATCAGATATACAGTTCAATATATTTCAATGGGGGGTTGAGCTTAGTGGCATAACTTGGGCATTTTTGCATATTTTTTGCCCACATTTTCAACATGCCTTCTTTGGAACCCCATCTCATGACCAAATGCAATGACATTGGCAAAACTGTCCCACAAGGTGATGTTTTGGGTCCCTGTGTGAAATCTCTTCTCAGGTAGGAGTTGAAAATGTTTTCTGCCCTTGTTCATGTGCTGGTGTCATAAGAAGGCTATGTTGAAAATTTAGTGTAAAAATATTAAAAAACGAAGAAGTTATGAACCTATGTTGAATTTGCTCTTAACTTTGTTAATTTTCAATATTTTTACCCCAAATTTACAACATTGCCATGTCTTTACAGCACCTCATGAATGTGGCAGCTGTTATTTTTCAAATCCTGGCCAAAATGTTTTTTGTTTACATCCTGAAAGGTGATTGCATGGTCCTGTTGTGAAATCATCTTTTGGGCAGGAGCTGAAACTTTTCTCTACCATTGTTCATGAGGTGGGGTCATAACAAGGCTATGTTTTAAAACTGCTGTAAAAATATTTAAAAACAAAAAAGAGATGTGCCATGTTGATTTTTGCAAACACAGGGCCAGATATTCAAAACTTTGTCCCAAGGCTAAATTATCACTGCCCGGCATGCAAACTTAGCCCGGAGTGCAAAGCAAGCTATATTCAAAAGGAATAGCCCAGGGCAAACAGCTTCTGAATATAGCATGGGAATGAGGCTGGGCAAACTGGGCTGGCAGTGCAGGGCAAACTTAGTCCTGGAATAAGACAGTTCTGAATATAGCAACCAGGAAGCGCAAACCACAACAGCAACACAGTGCACAGTGATGTGAGGGTAGGTAGAGGTGAACTATGTGGTCAATGTGTGTACCAGCAAATGTGTGGACCCAGTACAGCTACAGGCAGCAGTGCATGTGAAAGTACAGTGTTCAAAACTGTATAATATTCCCCGAACTGTTTGCACAGTGCTAACACGTTTGCATGGGTTTAGCACAGAGCTAAACTGTTAGCCCATTGCAAACACATTTACCCGGCGCTAAACTTTGCCATATTCAAAAGTGACATGCAAATGAGCCTACTTAGGAAGTTTCTGAGCAAACATCCAGATTAGCATCTCATTATGCCCTGATTTGCAAGTAGTTTGCCCATTGTTACTGCAGGGCCTCACAGCTCCATCTGTAGGTCAGTCTGGAAGTACAGGGGCTTACCAGGTCAGACCGTAGCTCCACCTGTAGGTCAGTCTGGCAGTGCATGATGTTAGCTGTAGGCTACATGTAAACAGTACAGCATAGCATAGAATATTGTACCCCAGGGGACAACACAGCATAGGCACAGATGGTGGTGGTTCTGCATGCAACTGTCACACTGTAGGTCATGCTACAGTAACACAGCAGACACTACAGTAGCAAGGGGGACAGTAGTGTGTGGACATAGCACTGCCTATGGTGTGTAGGGCAGTGCTGATGACTGCACTATACACAGTGACAGGCCCAACATGCAGGAGTTTACTGAGAGTGGACATTACCATTACGCTGTTGTGTGACCCACAGATGCTGCAGCTCTGGCATGGTATGCTCACAGTGACATATACATGTCCAGCTTTGTGTGCTGTGGCAGTTGTACAGCTGTGCGGTATGTGGCCGGGGGGGCATATATTATCAGAAAGGCACACTGGCGTTGGGATATTCCCAATACTGGCACATGTGCACACCATGATGTGTCCCAGCCTTGTGGCCACAACTGATCTGTGGCACAGCCTGGCCACCCTTACACTCTCCCCTCAACATCCTCCATGCCAACAGTGCTGCATGTGTGTGCTGGCATGGCCACACTGCCACGCTGTCCACTGGCAGCAGGGTCATCACTTACTGCCTGGCATGGCTGGGACTGGTGGCAGTGTGGATGGCATCATTGTGATGCCATCAGTGAGCAGCATGTTTCCTCTAAGTCTGGCTTTGTCTATGTGTCATATTTATTTGTTAGGGTCACGCAAAGCCACACAAAAGCCGTGCAAACATCGCGCAATGCCAAAATGTCACACAAAGCTGATTGCCCAGGCTTAAGACTACCTTTTCCTGGGCGGTAATGTGCCCCATGCTAAGTGTCACGCTAAGTCACAAAAAACCACTTTGCACGGTGCTAGTTGCTGAATATAGCATTGCACCTGTATTCATGTACACACACCCTCAGTTTGCCCATTGCATACATATTTTGCCTGGCGCTAATGCAGTTTGCATGTGCTATTTGGCCTTTTGAATATAGCAAACCCGTGCTAACCCCGCGCTAAACCTGTGCAAACAGTTTTTGCCCAGCACAAAATTTTGAATATCTGGCCCACAGGCTCATAAGTTTGGTAATATTCAATATTTGTATGCCAAATTTTCAACATACAGTAGCCATTTCTTTACAACACCTTATGAATGTTACAGCAGTCATTTTTCAACTCCTGCCCAAAATGTGTTTTTGCATCCCTAAAGTTGATTTCGCAGTCCCTGCATGAAATCACCTTTCAGGCAGGAGTTGAACATTTGTTCTGCCCTTTTTCATGAGGCAGGGTCATAACAAGTCTATGTTGAAAGGCTAGTGTACAAATATTACACAACAACAATTTTATGAACCTACATTACATTTTGCTAACGCAGGCTCGCAACTTAGCTAATTTTCAACATTTTAACCCCTAATTTCTCAGCTGCAGCCCTATCGGCTCTGGCCAGAGTTTGTTTAATTTATGATCACTAGTTGTCATAATAGAGGCCAAAAAGTTTACTTTGTGGTTACTATTTGTTTCTCACTTATAAATCTGATCTCTTACTTGGCGCAGCTATTTGGTTACCAGTTTAAATATTGTTTTGGATTCTCTCCTTGGGTGAGAGCCAAGAGGCATTATTTTTCCCATTTACAATTTATCATTTAATTAGGTTGTACATTTTAAATGTCATATTATTATGCTTTGATCATTTATGATTTAATTTGGTTATACATTTTAAATGTTCTATTATTATGCTTTGATCCTGTATTCTTGAGTTATTTATCATTAGTATTTATGTAGACAGTTATTTCAAGATGAACTGTCAGTCCCCATGTCCCTCTGTTTTAAATATGTGATTTGTTTATCTGTTGTATAATTTCTTTTGATCTTATTCCAGTTTCCTCTTCACTCATCACTAATTCCACACATAGAGGGTTTCAGGATGTTTTTACTTTTCCCCTTCCCTGGTCAAATATTCCTTCTAAGGCTTTCCCAAATCATTCCATTTCAAGATGCATTACATGTTGCTCAACAAGTTGTTTTTTTTTTTTACACTTCATCCCAGATGGCCACATTGGCCAAAATTAAATTCTATGTACCTTTTTTTCTTGACTTATTTTTAGTTAAATTTTTCTTTTTGCATTTGACATAGAAACTAACCCATCATTCCCTCCATAAATTAAACTTCTTTCATTCCAATATTCAAAGTATTCTTCCTAAAAGAGACTTACTGCTGAGTTGGTTGGCCTCCTCATTTCCTTCTGTACTCACTGCAACTGAGACTTGGCTGGAGTCTTCCATCCCAGGCTCTAAAAATAATCTTCCAAATTATAAATTTTTTAGGTCTGATAGGAACAGACATGGGGTGGTTCTACCCTATTTATCCACTTTTCCATCCCATGCTCTCTTGTTTAAACTGACACCATGAATTGTCTGATTACTGCTGTGTTCATCTCTTTAAAATGATCAGGAAGGGAGATCTTGGTTGGTAGTACTCATTGCCCCCAAAACTCAAAACAACCAAATGAGATCTTGGTTGGTAGTACTCATTATCCCCAAAACTCAAAACAACCAAACTCCCACATCTGCATTCATTGGTCTATTCCCTCAGTGAGTTTCAACATACTAGCTTACTGACGGACTTCAGTGCAAACTGGTTTTCTAGCAGGGGACTCAGACTAAAGTGTTCCCTTGTCCCTGTAGGCTTGAACTAATTAATCAAAGAACCTACACATTATTACTTAGCTAGAAATGTTTTCACTGTTTTAGATTTGATTTTTGTTTCTTCTGCTGTCCCCATCAGCTCTTCCAGCTTTCAGGGAAATTTATTTGGTGACCATTCCCTTACTTACTATATGATAAATCTCTCTCCCCCGAAATCTACTCCCAATACTATCAAGTTTCACTGTTTTAAGTGCTTTAGACTGTAAGCATTTTATACTGGCCTGCTTAATGTTAATTGGGAGGAACCGTTTTATGTTTCTAATGTGGATGCAGCCTGTTATCAATTCTATCATCAGTTTAACTTGCTTTCTAACCAATATCCCCCTCCCCCAATTTTTTTTTTTTAGAAAAGAGAGATAAATCCAGACCTGTCTCTTGGGTGATTCCTTTCATTATCTCCCAGCTGAAGTCTCAAGACAAACTCTATCAAAAGGAAAATAAATTAGAACCCTTCCCCCTAAGATCTGGCAACCCTTTTCTAAATTTTGTAATTACTATGTTACCATTATCTGAAAAAATTTAAATCTTCTTATTAAAAGAGTAGTCTGGCTGATGTGAGAAATATTCACAAGACATTTTGGCATTCGGTCAATTCCATGTGAAAAGTACCCTCTGCATCCTGCAATGCAAATCTATCTTATGCTGGGTCCACTGTGTACTCTAATGAAGGTATCTGTGGTATGTTTAACACATTTTTCTCTAAGGCTCCTGGTTTGTTATTGAAAAAAGCAGATTTATCCACTGCCGGACTGTACTCCAGTCCCCTGGCAATGCCCCCCTCTGAAGACGTAAAATTTACTTTAGGTAAATTACTTTTGAAAAAGTATTTCTTTTTTTGTCTTCACTTGAGAGAGGGCTCAGCCAAGGGAATTAATAATCTAGACATTTTTACTTAAATCAGGTGCTGACATTATATCTCCTCTCTTAAGTCATATATTCAGTTTATCTCTTACAACCCAAACTTTCCCTTCTGCATGGAAACGTTCTGTTGTTGTCCCCTTGCATAAAGGTGGGGACAAAACTTTGGCAGAGAATTATTGCCCAATTCCCTTGCTTCCTGTTTTTTCCACATTTATGGAAACAATTGTTCTCTGTCAAATTTTTGATTATTTGGATAATTATGAGGTTCTTTCTAATTTTCAGTCAGGTTTTAGACCCAATCACTCTACCCAAAAAGCATTGATTGAGTTCCATGATTCTGTTTATAGAACTTTAAATAAGGGATATTTTGTTGGCACTGTTTTTATTTGACTTGCCCAAAGCTTTTGATGTGATCAACCACCAGTTGCTTCTGGTTCATCTAATATTGTCACATTTTTTCTGCTAATGTAGTTACTTGGTTTTCCTCTTATTTACATAACTCAGTCTGTTCTTTGGAATGGCTGCCTTTCTTCTCCTCTTCCTACTTCCGCTGGGGTACCTCGGGGTCTATGTCTGGTCCTAGTCTTCTTAATCTTTTTGTTGCTCCTTTGCCCTCAGAAGTCGACAGTTGCTCTAGTCATCATTACACTGATGACACAATCCTTTTCTATGCTCACAAGGCTCTCTCCTCACTTTCTTCAATTCTTCAGGGTGATTTTGATAATATTGTGCACTAGTTTTCCAATAACTTCCTATTCCTAAATAGTAAAAAAACTCAAATCTTGCTGTTTGGGCCCCAGTCTGCTGCATCCCAGGCAACTTCTTCCTTTTCCATTACTTTAAATAATAGCCCACTTGAACTTCCAAGTGAATTCAAATACCTTGGACTTACCTTTGACTCATTCCTGACTTTTAAATACCATAATGATAACACCATCCTAAAAGTTCACCAGTGCCTGGACTTTTTAAAATGGGTCAGGCATTGCCTGTCAATATTGGATCATAAACATATTGTTGTTCAAACTATCCTTCCCATATTAGAGTATGGCAACACTGTTTACTGTCATGCCAATGCAGCAAGTCTTTTCTTACTGAATTCAGTTTATTATTAGCTTTTATGGCTCATTCTAAAGTTCAGATGGAATGAACACCACTGTACCCTATTGTCTCAGTTAAATTGGTTGTCCCCTGCTTCCAGACACTCTTTTTACTGGTTTACCCAAATCTACAAAGCCGTAAATAACCAGACTCCAACTTATTTATCTGACAAGCTCATATGAACATATGAACATACGAACAAGACAGCAGAAGAAGGCCCTTAGGTCTATCAAGTCTGCTCATATTGCAGGGTCCACAGCATGAGCTAATGTCCATGCCCTCCCTCCCCACTCCTCCCATCCTCCCTACCCATGATTCTTATCTTCCCCCTATGCCTATCCCAGCCTCTCTTAAAGCTGTTCACTGTCTTTAACAAGATGACCTCTTCTGGCAGTGCATTCCAAGTGTCCACCACCCTTTCTGTGAAGAAGTGCTTCCTGACATCCCTCCTAAACCTCCCACCCTCCAGCTTAAGACTGTGCCCCCTCATGATATGGTTGCCACTCAGCTTACAGAGGCTTGCCTTATCAACATTATTTATCCCTTTGAAATTCTTGAATGTCCTAATCATGTCCCCTCTTTCTTTCCTGTCTTCCAGGAAGTACATGTTCAGTGCCCTCATAGTTCCCACCTACACATACAGTCTTAGGGATGTTTCTCAACATGGCCTTTCTGTGCCAAAATTTCATATCCACTTTGGGAAAGAATGTTTTTCATATGATGCTTCACTTTCATGGAACAGACTTCCTCCTCAATTAAGAAATTCACTATCTTTCTATATATTCAAACATAACTTAAAAAAAGTTGTTGCTATGGGAACAACTTACATATACTTGCTATAACTGATGTTCATAGGACTGTTTTTTTACTTACCATTTTAATAAATTTGTAATTTAAATATCATTGTTGCACAGAGTTTTTATATGTACTTGTATACTTAGTGTTGTTATGTTAATCTGTGTACTTACTGTTTTAATGACATGGGACATTATGTAAATGAGACTTGATTCTCATAGAACTGATCCTGTAATTTACTCAACTTTAAAATAAATAAAATAAAATGAATATTGCCAAGCCCACTTAAATGCATCCAGTTTAAATGCAAATCTCATTTATGAACGTGACTTTTAGGTTTCTTGATTCCTTTCCTATTTTCACATTGTTATTCAGCCCATTTAATTTCATATTTGCTGCCCATATAAACACATCATTTTGTCAGTTTACTAAGCTCAGAAAGTCAATGCATCTCCTTCACTCTCTCTCTCCCTCTCCTGCTAGTTGTCTCTGCAGTATGAGCTAGTACAGCATCACATTTCAGCTCTGTCTCTAAGCTGTCAACAAGCTTAACCCTATCACCTAATAAACACTCAATTACACGATTCCTGGATTACAGGATGACCTTTCTAAGACATGCAGTCAGCTACCACTCAGTAAATTGTGATGCTTCCTTAAAAAAAAGCTTTCTCTTGCAGACATGGTTAAGACTCTTAAGATACTGTCTAACTCAGGCACCTCCAAAGTGATGTGGTTAGAAAAACTAGAATTTCACAATCACAGATATGCTAGTTTGTCAAGAACCAGGACAAGGTAATGCAAGAATACTAAAGCAATGCAATCTCCTAAGGAAACACAAGCAGGACAGCAAAGGCCAATTGAAGATGCCTTGCTCCAGTGGTTTGAACATGCAAGAGCCACTGATATGCCTATCTCCAGTCCCTTACTGCAAGAAAAAGTAAAGAGACTTGCAAAGGCAATAGACAGGTTGGATTTTGAGCCCAGTAATGGCTGACTATGCTGTCTTAAAGTCTGCCACAATATCATCTTTAAGCAGACACATGGAGAAAAAAGGGTGCAGATAGTGGTTCAGCAGACTACTTGGTTAAGTCTGTACTCCTACAGATCCTTGCTCAGTACATGCCAGACTACGTTTACAATACCAATGAGACAGCCATTTTTTATCATGCTACACATGGCACACTAACATTCAAAGTGGATAGCATATCAGGTAAAAAAAAAATCTAAACAGCATCTTACTGTAATGACATGTGCCAACATGGATGGGTCTGACAAGTGTAAGTTGGTGCTGATCAGCAGGAGTCATAATCAATCATGTTTCCTGGTGTTACTATGGAGAGGCTGCCTTTAACTACCAAATCAAACAAAAATGTCTGGATGGCAGGGGATAACCTCGAGCAGATGGGAGGAGCTTTTCCCTCTGTATAACTGCCTGGCTAGACCACACCTATAGTACTGCATGCAGTTTTGGCATCCATACTTGAAAATTACATTGCACTTCTTGAGAAGGTCCATAGGAGGGTGACCAGGATGATACAGGGTCTGGCGGAAAGATCCTATAAGGAGAGACTTGAGGAGTACAACTTGTACTCCCTGGAGGAGAGGAGGGACAGAGAGGATATGATTGAGAGGTTTTAGTATCTAAATGGAGTAAATAGGGTCAGCCTAAATAGGGTGTTTCTGCTAAGGGAGGAGGGTGCCACCAGGGGGCACTCCATGAGGCTGGTTGGTGATAGGATCAGGGGGAGACTAGGAGTCGCTACTTCACCAAGAGGGTGATGGACCCTTGGAATGCACTGCCTGCAGAAATAGTGGTTGTTAATACAGTGGAGGGATTCAAGAGGGGCTGGGACAGGTATAAGGGGAAGGTAAAACTGAGTAATGCCTGACCTGAAGATGTGACTCAGATGTGGAGATGGGGACGGGGGGATTTATGAGAGTTGTGGTGAGTGCAACAACAGTGTCCTGACTGGGTGCTTATTTTCGAGCAGACTCAACAGACCAGTAGGCCTACTCTTACCGGCATCTAAGTATGTTAGTATGTACCACTGAGTTGTTCACCAACTGGGCAAAGGATTTGAATAAGTCATGTGCCAAAAACAAACAAGGGTAGTCCTTCTTGTTGACAATTGTATAACCCACCCCCACCTTGATCTTTCTAATGTACAACTCATTTTCCTTCCACCAAAATGACATCTTTGATCCAGTCAATGGATCTAGGAACCATTAGACACTTACAGTGTTTATAAAGGAGAACACTGCTCAGTACAGTAACTGCTGCTTTTGATAGAATTCAGGCTGTATCCCGTACCACATTTGTGAGAACAATTTCCTTGTTAGAAGCAATGCACATGCATCATCGGTCTTGGTCTGAGGTCAAACTAGCAACCATGAAAAACAGTTTTAAAAAGAAGGACTCTATAAGGACAGTGCTGAGGTGGGGGGGGGGATAACAATGGAGATTGTGGCAGCACATGAAAATATGCCACAAGAAATCTTTGATAGCTTTTTTGCTTCTGACTACAACCTACAATGTACAGGACCACTCACAGATGATGAGATCACTGCAGGAGCTGAAAGTCAGGAGCCAGAAGTTGATGGTGAAGCTACAGAGGAGCCCCCCTGCACCACCATCAGCAAAAGATGTCAGTGAATTGCCACTAGTAATCAGACACTACATGGAACACAATGCCACTAGCAAAACTGATTACCAGATGTTCTATAAACTAAAGAATTTCTGTGCAAAGTCAGCAACACAGAACATGTGCCAGGCTAAAATCACAGAAATCTTTGAAAGAATCAGCCTCCCTGTTCTCTTTACACACTAATACCCAATCCACAAGCAGAAAGTGAAGCACCCAAACTTTTTAAAATCATGGCATGCTTAACATAAAGCTTTAAAGCCAAAAGTGCCTTTTAAGCATTGTCATAGGTTTAACAAAAGTACACAAGTACAAGTATGGTGAAGTACACATGCCCATATCTAAAAACCCCACTGCCACTATTCCTCACAGCTCCTGCTCACTTTCCAAATCAGTACCGGGCCTCCCACATGCTAGAATTATGCAATAAGCCACAAAGAAGTGTGGGTTATCGTGGGATTTACCATGGCTGACGTGGTTTGCCCAAGAGGCACAGCCGTGGTAAATTCCCAGATAAACCAATACCCTCTGAGTGGCTTATTGTGATTATATCTTGTTTTGTTTTTCTTATACAAAAGAATAAAAGTGTTTTTTTAGGTTTTCCATTTAATGTATGTGTATTTGTTAGATTGCTAAAAAAAAATAGTGCCCTGTTGACTGTGTGACATGCTGTGAGTCACTACTTTTTGCCATGGTACAGCTTCTGGGTTAGTGTTTGTGTCTGGAGCCAGGACATTTTTTTGCAGTTGGAGGAATTTTGTTAATGCTTGATTTTTTTTTCATTTTTCTGGTGCCATTGATAGAGCTGGATTTTAAACGTAGCCAGGGAGTTTACAAGAGGGAGAGAGAGAAGAGTGTGTCAGCAACAGAGTGGAGTTGAGCTGAATGGAGAGAAAACATAACTTAGGGGTGAGCAGGGTGGAAAGTGGTTGCGAGGAGACAGTAAAAGGAGTCTATTTATTGTTACTGATTGAGGCTTACAAATTATTTTGTTTATATTTGTTCTATGTATGGAAGTTGTGTTTCCTGATCCCCTCTTAGCGGGAAAACAAGATGGCGGATGGAGTTCTGTGATTTCATGGTCGGATTTTTTTTTAAACATGTGTCTGGCTGGCACCTTTTGCATTGGTTATCAGGGAATTTACCATGGCTGAAAGGTGCCAGCCAGCCAATAAAAATACTGGATTTGGTGTTTTCTTTGGAGTCCATGGTATAATATGTAATACTGCATAGTTGCATAGCCAACCTAAATGCAAAAAAAAACAGACATCTCGAAGGTATGTGTTTAAATGGATTTGACTTTATGATCATTAGTCACTTAGGGATTTTACTGATGATGTATTTCATCTCTGCTGAAGAATTTACAATATGAATTGGTATTTAATGAAATTTGTTTTTGTACTGTATTGGTTTGGTAGCTGTCTGTCTATCCCTATCTATCTATCTATCTATCTATCTATCTATCTATCTATCTATCTATCTATGTACTGCATCTTTAGCTCTGAGCAGAAATTATAAAAAAGTAAGGAATGTTCAATCAAAGCAACATTAATTGGTACCTGTCCTCATAACACAGCCCTTCACTTACCGCCATGGCTGGCCATCTGCTGACCTGGAATGAATGAATGTGTGATTGTACATGTATGCACTCATTCATTCCAGGACAGTTGGTTAGCCAGCAGTGGTGGGGAGTGGAGGGCTGTGCTGGTAACTCACTCAGGGTCAGGGTCAGGGAGACTGTGTTGGTGGACACTATCTGATGGGGTGGGGGTCCACTAGACACCAGGAATTTAATTAATATATATATATATATATATATATTTAAATTGTATTCAGTGATTGAGGGTCACTAAATACCAGGGATTTATAATTTTTTTTTACATTGTCGCTGGTGGAGGGGGTGCCCAATACTACACTAGGGTAGGGACGTTTGCGTATGAAGTGTGGAATTTCGCCTAACTCAAAGTGGCGGATTTCAAGAATTGCACTATGAGAATTGAGTACAAGTCACAAAATATTTTGTGGAGTGAATTTTGCCGACTTTGCACATCACTAATCACTGGTAGCTTTGCCTTGTTGGTCAAGTGACCCTCACTCAACCCTCACCTCCTCTGTCATATTCACTATACCCCTCTGCCTATCCCACAAATCATGAAATCTGTGGTCATCTTAATGTGATCTACCTCCACAGATAGAAGGGTTGCACTGACCTAGCATCCTCTCCATGAAGAGCTATTTCCTCACACTTCTCCCCAATTCCCACCACCACCACCGGCTTACACTGCAATTATTTTCTCTTTTCATAGATTCTTCACATTGACTGAATATTTGCTATAAGTCAACCCAGTTGATTCTCTTCATATATTTCAAGGTTTCAATCATATAGACTTTTCTCTTCTGGCCTACAGGAATTGTATATTCAGGTCACCTAGTTGTTCCTCATAGGCCTTCTCCTCCTATTGGTGTATTATTTGGTTTCTCTGCTCTAGTCAGATTCTAATCATTCCTTTATCATTGAAGGTGAGGGCTTTGTAATGTAAAGGGTAGATATGAAAGCAATAAGGCTCTAAGAGGTATGTGTGAAACATATTTTGCAGCATGGCCAGGAGCGTAGTAAGGCACGAGGCCGAAGGCCAAGTGACTTCAGCCACTGGACGTGCTGTAAAATATGTTTTGCACACATCCGTGAGTGCCTTATTGTGCTTATAAAATTGACCCCTTTTTTACATTTTACTATTGGAAAAAACATGTTTACATGTAGAAGCAATAGATTTACTTGTGTGCATTTGTGATAAACTAGTCCTTCCACCTCCTGCAAATGATGTCATTGCATTATTGCCTACTTTCTTGTTCCTTTTTGTTTTCTGTTTTTCTCCACATTCAAGATATGGAATGTTTATCATGGAATGCTTTCCACAGAATACATTGATTCAAAATTCTGCTCAGTTCCACTGGCAGAATGTTTCTCTCCTAATGCACTGTACACACAGAAAACAAAGGCCTTTCTTACAGCCAGAGGCTGAATTATCTCACTGCCAGGGAAAGAAGAAGAGAGTTCCTTGATGAGCAGGTAAAGAAAGAAGGGGGGCTCACTGTCAGCAAAGAAACAGTTGTAGTGAAAACTTTAAACAATACCTATAGGGCCAGATATTCAAAGGAGTTACTCCTGGCACAACGGAGTTGCACCAGTGCAACCCCAGAAATGCACCCTGGGGCAATATTCAGAGAAGGGACTTTAGCATAACCTGATGCACCAGGGCATAAAGATAATGTATGCAGCACATCTCCAGGGAGTGCCCATGCATAGGTGGCACATCCTGCTATTCAGTCCAGGAGGTTTGGCCCATATGCCTGCACAACCCTGGGATGCACCGCATACTTGGGCTCAGAGTTGAGCCTGCAAAATACTGCTCAAATGGTGGCCACCCACAGGCAAGCTGCTGCACTGCAAGGTGCAACACAGCAGGCTCCAGCCATGGGTGGCCACCTGCCCACCCGGTACAATGTGCAGAAGAACCCACATCTTCCCTGGTGGTCTAGTGGACCCCTCCCCCTGCCTGTAGCCCCAATCACCATAAAATAAATATATAAATCTTCCCTGGTAGTCTAGTGGCACCCCCTCCCTTCCGATGCTCTGATCCCTGAAGAGTAAATATTTCAATCCTCTCTGGTAGTCTAGTGGTCACCCCCACACTTACCATAGCTGTGATGCCCATAAAATAATAATTATTCTTCTCTGATAGTCTAGTGGTAGCCCCCACCCTGCCTGTATCCCTGATCACTCATATGATCAATGAAAATATTTTCATGGTGGTCAAGAGGCATCTCGCCACCCCCACCCACACCCGCACAGGACAACCTGCCCACCCAGCTCCACCCCATCATAGGCAGGCAGCAGCAAACCCACCCGCATAACTGCGCGGCTGCCCACCAAATGATAGCTTACAGTATCAGCTGTAAGGTGGACCAATGGGCTTGCAGTGCATACTGTAATATTCATTCACAAATATGTCAATGAAATGCCTTTTGCTCTGAGTAGATATTACAAATATTTAAGAAATGTTCAATCAATGCAACATTAATTGGTACCTGTCCTCAATAGTAATCAAATAAGCACCGTAGCTGTTGCATGTTTTGTTTGCTTCAGAAAAAGTCCCAGTGGTGGATCCAACATAGTAACAATAGAACCCATGTCTCTTCCAGCCCTATAAATAAAGGAAAACATGAACATTACTTTTTGAACTACAACATTAATAGCAAAAAATACTGGTGTGGACTCCAGTGGCCTACGCAAATCAAAGGTTCAAGGAGGAGGTCTACCCACGTGAGGGAAACACAGTCCTTACTACTAATAACAGCAGAAAAACAACTCCACTCACCAAAGCAAATCAACATGGGTAAAGTGATTTTTCTTTTTTCACAGGACATCCTGTATAAATTAACCCATTAACATTTGAAGAAGACAGAAAACCAGGAATAAGTGTCAATAGCAGAACAACGACAAGACCATAGTAATCTTTTATTTATGCAGTCAGTCTATCAGAAATAGACATGACAATTTTAAAAAGGGATAGTTCTTCTGTTCATGGAGAACTGTTGATGAATTTAGTGAGACAGTATGTACTACAGAAGTGGATAAAGCACCACTTCAGCAACCAGGAGATCACATGATTGAAACATCGAAACATAGAATTTGCCAGCAGGTAAGGACTGCTTGGTCCAGCTAGTCTGCCCATTTTTCCTTGCTTAAAGTATCACCACAGATTCTACTTGATCTCCAGCTCATTGGAGCCTAAGACTCATTGTATGACCTTCAGCAAACCACTTAGCATCCCATTTATCCAGTCCACCCAGCTGTAGAATTAGGAAGAAGAAACACCCCACTGAAAATTAGGTGTTACATCTTAGCTGAACTATCCTAAGGAAAAAAAAATGCAAAAACAAATACATTGAAATTAGAAGTTAAGCTAGACCTTCAATGGTTTTGTCAGAAACTCAGACTTAAACAATACACTGACCCCTTATTCTGGTGCTTTGTTTGTAAAAGAACAATCTCATAATAACTAGACAACAGCGATTAAAAATCTTTACAAATCAAATCATGCTTCATTCTTCTTGGAAATTTCACCTCCAAATATTGATAGATTTCTATTTAGTAAGTTAGTTAGTCCATTAGTTAGTTAGTTAGTTAGTTAGTTTGTTAGCTGCTTGTTTAATCATGAGGCAGGTTTGGTATCGAAGACCCATTTTTCGCCATGCCTGAGACAACTGAAATGATGAGTTATGGCAGGAACAACAGTATAAACATAAGATTCCAATGAAAACAGTATTGCAAACAATACATGAATACATCAGTACATGACATTAGATACAAAATTCACATGCAAATATAAAATATAAATACAGATATAATCTTGCAAAGGCAGAGTGGGAGATGATACAAGGCACAGCAATTCCATATTACTGAGAAATAATAAAATCATCATGAGCAGAGGCAGCTGTAAGAGATAAAAGCATGCATATACAGGAGTTTCTTAAAACCTTGCACAGTGTGTGTAGAGTTGATGTAAAACTGAAGTTTATTTAGTAAGTGGGAACTATTTGCCCTATGCATGAAAATAAATGTTGCCTACGCACCACACAACCAAAGCACATAGGCAAACTTATGTGTGAATGCCACACAGTGGGGGTGTCATGGACCCCTGGCAGCATTCATCAAGGGAGCACAAGACGCTTGTATGCCTGCTGTCCTATCTCCTTGGGGAACACCGTACTGTGGGCATGTCGGGGTCATGACTGCACTATGCGGCATTTACAAAACCACATAGTGCCAGGCTCAGTGTATGCCAGGTATATCTGCCAAGACCAGGCATAACCCACTATGCACCCCCATTTTCTCCAGCTGCCGGATGCGGTGGCACCCCATATATGTTCTCCATGCTGCCCTAGCCCACTATGCTGCAGGGAAGGGCTGGGGTGGTGGTGCAGGCACCCTCCCATTGGTTCTTCAGCAATGCCAATATATGTGGCTGTACTCCACCCCCTGCACCCTCTGCAGGGGCATAAGGGATCCACTCAGGGACCTGGTATGGGCATCCAATTGGATGCCCACCTGGGTCTGCGGCTCCCCTCCTGACCGCCCGCATGACCATGCATGCCAGGGGGCCCAGGCCATGTATGGGAGTCGCACAGTGGCCACCATTCATGCATTTGGCCACACACAGATCTCCCACGGTTGCATAGCTTGCGGGTGGGGTACGCGCCTCAGGCATGCAATACCTGCCCCTTTGTGCATAGGGACTCATATGAGGAATGGGATTTCCCTTCCACTGTTGTTTTGCATGTTTTCTCACAATATTTAAGATTAGTTACATACTATAAGATGCATGACTGGGCATTTGGGGATGTATATGTTCATCTTCTCACAAGAAAGCTCTGGTTTGTAGATTTTGAATAGTAAGGTAGGTATTGCAAGTGTAACTCCTTCAGATGGGGGGGAGGGAATATGTGCAGTACTTAAACATTTATATGTTTAATAGATATGAATACAGATACTGTAAACTGATTAAGATTTAGAAAAAACACAGGGAATCTATTGGCAGGTAATAATTCCAAAGAACTGTAAGCTTTAAAAATCCCTAGAGTTGGACTAAATAATAATCAAAAGTGTTGATTGTGGTTTAATACTATTGTACAGTAAGTACCAGGAAAATGACTTCTAGCAATTACTGACTAGGGAGCCATCACATACAGTATTATCATATGATGATACTAATCAAACATGAGCCCAAATTAAAAACAGTTTGTATAGAGCAAGAAACAAAACTGGATGTCAGAATGGCAGGATAAAATTCTGCAGAAGAAATTTCCTCATTCTTGTTTTCCTTACTCCTCCCAAAATCTACAAAAAAAACCTTTTAGCTTCCCAGCCCACCATAAGTGACAGGTATAGGTTCTGTTTAGGTTTCTGGTTCCTTTGGCTGACCTTTCTACACTGGTCCATGCCTTCATGACCACCCACCTTGATTACTGCAATGCTCTCTACCTAGGGCTTCCAGGGGTTGATATCCATCACCTGAAGATAGTGCAGAATGCGATGGACAGGCTTTTAATTGGAACATCCCTGGACAAGTCATATTACGCAAGTGCTGTGCAAACTGCACTAGCTGCCTGTACAGTGACAGATCACATTTAAGGTTGGTTTACTGACCTATAAAGCCCTACATGAAGAGCAACCCCAGTACCTGCAAGATCTTCTGACTCCCTACTGTCCCTCCTGCCCACTCTGATCCACTAAAGAGGGACTGCTGGAAATTCCAAGGGTTCGGTTAAAAACAATGGATGCACATGCTTTTTCTTTTGCTGCCCCTACCCTGTGGAATTTTCTACCTCATCAGTTAAGGGAATGCCTCCCTGTCTCAAGTTTTAATTCTGAGTTTAAAATCTACCTATTTCATTTAGCTTTTCCTGATGGTTTTTAAAGCCTGCAGCTGCCTATGGCTGTCATTACCTGTTTTAAATTGTTATAAAGAAATATGATTTTATGAATGTAAAGCACCTTGGCTTTGGAAAGACACTCTGGCCCAGATATTCAAACTGCGCCAGGCTGTGGTGCAAGCTTGGGCACAGCTCAACTTTGCTGCGCAGGGGTGTGGACTGGGCAATATTCAACGGAGCTGCGCCATGGCTCAGCAGCATTGAATATCGCACCCTGGCCACCCGCAGTGCGCATGGCGCAGTGGCACTGTGCCAGCACAAGTGACCAGAGTGGAGCATTTGGATGCGCTAGCGCAAGTTCCATTGCGCCATGCACAGCAACTGCGATATTCTAAAGTTAACATGCAAATGGGGCCATAATGTATGCAAGGTTCACATGGGGCCATTTGCATGTCATTATGGTCCCATTTGCATACAGGTGCACGATCCCGATGACTTTGCCTCTCACCCTGCCAGACAGCAGCCGCCGGGACCGACGCCCTGCAGCCGCAATGATCCACAGCCCGATTGCGTATTTGTATAAATAAGAGTATATCACATATCTTAGTGGTCCGACGTAATGCCAATCATGGGCATTTGTAAGAAGAAGAAAAATATGTCCAATATCCTGGTGGTCTAGTGGAACTCCCCTCCCCACCCACCCACACACGAGCCCCACCACCTCTCCCCCCCCCATCAGCCAGGCAGGCAGCAGCACCTCACCTGCCTTCACCCGCTGCCCACAGACTGACACCGTTAGGTAGGGCTGTGCGCCCATTGATCCACAGTGTGAGCCAATGGGCATGCAGCCCATACCATACTACACATTTCAGATATGTAGATGATCCCATTCCAATATCTGGAATAGATAGTACAGTATGGCTGCATGCCCATTGGCTCATGCTGTTGACCAATGGGTGTACAGCCCTACCAACAGTGTCAGTCAGCAGGCGGCGAGGTGGCAGGTGGTTGGGATGCTGCCACCCGCCGGCTGACCGGGGGGAGCAGGGCAGTGGGGCTCAGTGGGCGCGTGGGGAGGGGGGGGTACCACTAGACCACCAGGGATATTGGACATATTTTTCTTCTTTACATATGCCTGCAATCAGGCAGATAGCAATCCACTGGACCACCAGGGATATTGGAATTACTTCTTTTTTTACAAATGCCCGAGATCGGGCAGATAGCGGTCCACTGGACCACCAGGGATATTGGGGAATTCATTTTTTTATTACAAATGCCCACGATTGGGCATGGGGGGGCACCGCCAGGTGCAGCTGGAACTCGGGTGGCCACCCACAGGTGGCAGCTGCCATGCTGCTCCCTGCAATGCGGCAGCTCACCTATGGGTGGCCATCAGTTGTTCCTTTTTTTTATCAGCTTTGTGCTGGCACAGGTAGGGGTTGCGCATGCATGGCTCTGCACATCCGGGCTGAACATTGGGCTGTGCAGGGGTAGCCATGGGCACGCCCCCACCTACGCCTGCATACATTACTGGAGTGTCTGGCACATCGGGATTTGTGCCGTGCACTTTTCCCTTTTGAATATCGTGCCGGGGTGCATCAATGGATTGCACATGGTGCAACACTGTTGCACCATGCACAACCCTTTTGAATATCTGGGCCTCTATAAATAAAGTTTTACTTTACTTCTGTTTTGGAATCCTTATCCAGCAATGCTGACTTTCATATTAAACAGTTTTCTAGAAAACAGCTATATACACCTTGAATATACCACACATGTTTGGCAGTTAACTGAATATTTGAATTCAGAAGGGCTTGATTTTAACAATGGTCTCTTATGTACAACTGAATTAAATGATTTGTACTCTGCCATTTCTTACGATAAAAGCCAGTAGGCATTAGACATCACTTTGAATAAAAGATGCTTCACCAAGTTCCCTCCCATTAGTTTCCTGTTGAATCTTGTAAGTGTTATTCTCCATCAGAGCTGAGTTTAGTTTGAGGATAAATACTGCAGTCACATTGAAGGAATAACTATAGCACCATCACATGCCAATTGTATATGAGAAATGTTGAAAATATATACATTCATAATGGCCTTTGTTCATGAAGACCATGTGCCCAGATGCGCAGTGCATAGACTTTGTAATGGTGATTATCTGTGCAGTGTAGGAGGTGCAGAAAGTCTGTGCATGAATGATGGGGTTCAGCACCACTTACATACCCTTAGTCTGTGCTTGGAGCAGGCAATGCATGCAACCTAATAGAAAGGGTGGATGTCGCCATGCCACTGCTTTACATCATGCACAACACAGCATTTCCACATCTGAGGCTGCTGTGGAAAGGTCTCCAGCTTTGCAAAACAAGATCTGCTGTAATTTCTTACACACACACCCTCCCACCAGCCACTCATGGATGTGAACAGTGTGCCTCCTCCCAACCTGCTATCCCTGTCTTTCAGAGCATACCAGGAAGGCCCGAGGTATGTCTGTGACAACAGGATCAACAGCCCATTATGCTAAGGGACACACCAGTCCCTAGAGGGCCATCCATATCCCATTATCCTCCTGCACTGCTCAGAGTGAGGATCCAATCATATGATAGCCAGGCCATCTGATTGTATGGTAATGACTGATCACTCTGCTGTCCCTGCCATGTTCCCATGCAGCATCATAGGCAGGAGGTGGCACCAGTGCTGTGTAGCCTGAGGAAGTGAATACAAACTGAGCTGAACACCACTGCAGGTGTAGATCCCTGTGGCACAGATATGCTCCTTTTGAATGTAAAACATCTGTGTTTGTGAACACAAATAGAGGCCAATATGCTACAAAAAACGTTCTTTAATAGCAATACAATACAGTAAGAGCAATACAGAGGAGTATGACTAGATAGACCATCGACAGAGTAAAGACCTATGGCACATTCATAAGGTAGAAAAATGGGCAGACTGGATGGGCCTTGTGTTCCTTATCTGCCATCAACTTCTATGTTTCTATGTTCTATGTTTCTATAATTCTGTTCTATTGAAATGATACACTGACAATGTATTTCTAATTTGGCTGGGGCAGTGAAATGGATCTGAGATGCTTTCATATTGTTAATGTGCTGACAAATCATTGTATTTTCATTTTTGGACTATATTACAACCAAAATATCATTACTGAGTGATGAAATTCAACTAAAAATTGTAGACTGGTCTGTTCTGTACTTACAATACTGACAAATGCTGACTCCATAAAGATGAGCATTGAAGGACCACTCTGGTGTACTGGTGACCCAAGTTTGCAACCCAAGCCTGGGATGTCAGGAACAGAGGTTTGTATGCAGGGCAAAAGTGCATCTGTGTGGATGTTCTCTTCCTGGATGAGAAAGAAGACATTCACAACTCATCTAGCAGCACCTAGAAATAGGTTGGAACTATTGCCAGCATGAGGGGCTGCATGCTGGTGAGCCATGACAAGTGAACATGGACGTGAACATGATCCAGAGAAGGAGCTGGAGGGAAGATGGTGAGAACAAGGTAAAGAACTCATCCAGTCTTGGAGTGCAACCTCCATGTATTTGCTCCCCACACTCACAGAACCTCATTAGTGGTGCCTGATACCTGGAACATAACTTTGGTGGCATGCATGCACCTTTCCCCCTGTAACCCCACCAGAAGAAAGGGTCTATGGGGGGGCAGCTATTGGAAGATACCACTAGGAGAATGACACTGGGCAATATCAGCAAGAGTGAGTCCAATGATAGAGGATATGAAGAAATTAGTGTGCCTGTAAGAGTGAAACTCATGAGGGCAAATAAGTACCTCTCTCCCTGTAACTCTGCCTGAATAAAGGTCCCACAGCGAAGGATAGAACTGAACCAGCTACTGGAATATTGACACTGGGTAATGCCAGCAAGAGTAAGCCCAGGGACAGAGGATATGAAGAAATAAGTGTCCCTGTAATAGTGAAATTCACGAGGACAAATCATCAAGTAAAAAAATGACAAGCAAAAGTATTCTTCTTCATGCTGAAAGTTTTCAGTCTTAGCATCTTCTGAACAATAGACTACTGAATGAACAGAACTTCTCAAGAGATGAGGACTTTACAAAAGCATCAGATGATTTAACATTGAGATTCAGCAACAATGGTTATCCCACTGAAGCAGCATAGACAGCACATAAATAAGCACACTCATTATAGAGCTAGCCCCTAGTTGGCAATACATTTTCATCAAGAGCAGACTAGGTTCAGGATTGGGTAATTTTCAACAACATATTCTGACAGATGTGGAGAAATATGTTCTATACATAATGCATAGAATTAGGTAGTTGTCATATTGGTCCTTAGAAGAACAGGTCCAGAAACATGACTTTGTTGGTCAGAAAGCTTAAGCACTGTTTTCTTTTGTTACATCTCTGTTGGTCCAATAAAAGGTATCAAACCATTTGTTTCTGGATCTGTTTCATCCATAAGAACAATTGGCCATTTAGCAACTGCTCCAACAGGGGCTACAGTTTTACTGACAAATAGTCCAAAAACATTAATGACCTTGTGTCATGAGAAGCATAATGGCATCATCATACATCAACTTATACACAACTAATTTTGAAAATAAAATTGATTTAAAATTTGCTACAAAAACATTTTCTGCTAGGTCTGCTCTATGGAAACAATGCATGGATGGCATACACCCACAGCCATTCTGCCTTCCTTGGAAAAAAGGTGTTTCCATGGAACACATCTTTTAGGAGTTTTCAGTGTATCCTTCCAACAACTGCAAAATAATGTGCTCTCCCTCTGATTTTTTGCTGTTGACTGCTCTGTCTTAAAGGCAGAGGGAATGCTACTGTGCGTCCCAACTTCTCATTATATAAACCCCCCCAAAATTTTGAAGGTGCTGCCATTTAACCCTTGCAGGGCTGCAGAATGAGCATCTGTGCAGCTCAAGTCAAATAGATTCATTTCATTTCTTTCAGCATCCTAGGAGTTAAATCATTATCTCCTTTCTTTAACTGAATACTGATCGAGTAGCACATGGCTAATTAGGCACATGTGTTATGTGAGAGACAGAGCAATGTAAGAAGTAGACCTGGACTCTGCCACCCCCCAGAATCCCAGCCTTGAAGCTGGGGATCATCATGTATGAATTTCTACTATCTACTGCTCTCAACACTCTCATGTGTCCAAGTTATTTAGTTCAAAAATAAATTAGAACTACAAAATCAGTCACACAGAGGGTATAATGACTTGGATATTTTTTGTTGTTGTTGTCGTTGTTGTTTCTTTTTGTTTGCTTTCTATTATGAGTCCAAAATAAGTTTCAGTTTATAAGGGTATGAGCCCTGTTTGACAAATGAACATTCTGCTGTTCCATGCAGCTCTAAATGTCAGTACTAAAACAATGTTATCAATGTGTGTCCATTTGTCTGTTACAGCAAGGTTAAATCGATTCAATGTAAAGGAGACACATTCTGTAATTGAACACTGTCCATTCTGCTTCACTCTGGGATCCGTTTTAACTGGAATTTCAGGTGCAAAAATAGGGTTTAAGTATCCTTTAAATTCTCTTCTGTTATTACCTCTGCGTGCATTTACTTCAATATACATAATGTATCTCACCAGAACCAGTTTAACCTTGCTGCAACAGGGAAATGGACATACATTCTACAGCAAAATGTATTCAACTCAGATTTAAAAAAGAAATATGTGTGTATAGATTCTATTTTGCAGCAGTAGCCATGGATATAATGAAAGCAGCCCTGATCTAACAGAAGTGTTCCTGGATCATCACATGTAAGTGGCTCTGGTGGGATTTGAAGCAGGTGATTCATTTATCTCAAGCCAAGTAACGACTTTCTAAACATAAGACTGCAGAATACTGTTTTCTGTTGTGCCATAAATCTGATGTACCACATTTTACTGTCAGGTTTTCTATGACACATTTAAGATCACCTTACAAGGATAAGTTGAGGGACCTCAACATGTACTCATTGGAGGACAGAAGGGAGAGGGGTGATATGATCAAAACTTTCAAGTACTTAAAGGGCATCAACAGGGTTAGTACAGAAGGCATGTTTCAATAAAAGGGAGAAGAAATTACCAGGGGGCACGGCCTGAAGTTGATGGGGAGAGTAGTTTCAGGAAAGAGGTGAGGAGACATTACTTCATGGAGAGGATGGTAGAGGGGTGGAATGCAATTCCTGAGGAAGTGGTATCTCTTAAAACAGTGGAGAGCTTCAAAAGGGGGTGGGACAGGGTCAAGGGCAAGATACTAGTCAGTGGGAAGTTGAGGGGGAAAAGAGAAAGAAGCAAGGGGTGGGGGGACAGCAGCAGGAGTCTAACCTCTGTGCTGCATGACTGAGCAGATGCGATAGACCAATTGGCCTGTATCTGCTGGTATTTTTGTATGTTTGTGTGTTCGTATCACTACATTTTCTTACTTCAGATCTGAGATTTGGACTTGCAACTGTTATTGCTGAAGATGATATTAGTTAAAACAGTGATGAAGTTATTTTTCTGTTATGACAGCTTTGGACAAGGGGTAAGTGTGGTCATGTTAGAAATTAAAACTATAGACTGGATTACATTCTAATATACAGCACAGAGCAAGATGAATTATGATAAAATGTTTAGTGACTGCAGTGTGCAATCAGAGATTACATCTTCATCTCAGTTAGACTGCTGGAAGCCACGCAAAGATAACAAAAAAAAACAAGTATTTGTCAATGCTGAAGGTTTCCTTGCATGGTATATGTGGGATGGCATTCAGCAGCACTCATGATGCTTGTTACTTGGACCTTTTTCAAGCTTGCCACAGCCATATCAGCTCTGGCTAGATTTTGTTTTAATAAGGCCATGGCCATTCAATAATACCTGACAGATCATCCACCTGCTGGTTGTTACTCTTATGGGAATTACACACAACACTTTCACATACAACAAAACAAAAAAGTGAACAATGTACAGATGTGCCAGCCAGGATGCAGTGTAGAAATACTGCAGAATATCACAGAATGCTGGAGTTTACTGCATGGGCTATTGTAAGTCAATGACAATTAAGCTCTTTTGTCATGCAGAATTTTCTGACATTTCATTACTGCAAATTATAGCATTTCATCGTGGCTGACTCCACTGTATTTAGAGGTGATACTGTTACACTCAGAGACTTTGCCACATCTAATTCAACACATTGACATCAGCCCAAATGACACAGTGTACAAATGACAAACATTACATACTGTACCTTAAAGGTCTGTATCTTGGAACATAAAAGCTTTATTAGAAGGTGTGAATTCTGCACATAGCCACAATTATTGAATTGACTATTACCAGTACCACTGGAAAGATGGAAGTGATGGTGGTACTTGAGAAAAAGCACTTGAGCAGAGCAAAACCAAAGTCTGCATTCCAGTGGGTTTGGAAATCCACATTATAATGAGTAATAAATGTATGTTTGGACACCCAGATAGCTGCCTGGCAGATGATTGTGAATGGGACATATCTAGTGGCTGCCATGGAAGTGGCTATACCATAGTAGAGTGTGTGAAGTCTCTATGAGACAGGGAGTGAGGGAAGTATGTAGCAATGTGTGATAAAGGAAACTATCCAGAGATATGGGACTTTTTACTAACAAGTAGACCAGGACACACAGCTGTTTAGAAGAGCATGATGAGCATTGTTCCTCTTGGATACTAACTTAGTGCTCTTCTGGCATCCAGATGGTGGAGGGTTGCCTCATTTGTGTTGGTATGAGGCTTTGGAAGAAAACATGGGGTGCTGCTCCACTTCTCACTGCCTGGGTGTCCGACGGCTTTCTATGTTCAAACTCTGATGGCTTATCTTTAAGTTTTGAGCCTATTGATGAATGAACTTGGCTTATGTTAATGATTTTTTGCTTTTGGGTCAGCAGTGTTTACTTTTCGTAAAATGTCCGTTGATGGGAGTTTGACTTTTTGTGCAAGGTAAGCCAGCCAGTGCATATCAAACTTGATGGGTTGGAAATGCCGGTTCCTTCATCTTAAACAATAATTTTGTCACATTAATTTTCTATGACTCCTGGTTGCCCTGGAGCTGTTGTTGGACCGGGCAAATGCTGGGACAAAGTGTAGTTTATCCCAATTCAGAATGCGGCTGGTGCAGCTTAAGGAAACCTATTATTGGAGTTGAAATTACCACCCCCTGTATAAAAATGAAAATTTTGAGATTTTTGGAGAAGTGAGAAGAGAGAAAAGAGAAGGATGATTGAGAACTCGCTAGCATCTAAGTGCTGATAGGCATTTTTTGGCCTTAAAAAAAGGCATATTAATGTTGCTCCGTGGGCTGGGTTATTAGTGTTGCGTGTAGACGACCCTAGAATTACTGTGCTCAGTGTAGCAATTTTCTACTTGTTTTACAGGTACGGTAATCCCTGGAACTGGCGAAGAAGGATTGGTGGAGGTGCACCCTACAAGATGGAAATTATTTTTTGGAGGGTGCATAAGTTATTAAAACTTGCTGGAGGGCTTGGAACAGCCACAGTCCAGATGGTTTTCATGGACTCCTAGGTTGGGAGCAAGGAGCAAAGTTGGTAATCTTTGCAGGAGCTCTTTTCTGAACTTGACATCTTTAATCAGTGGAAAGTGATATTGAGTTGTTTGTTAAAGGACTCCCTGATCTGGAGCATAACGCTATACCATTCTGAAATCCCAAAAGGCTAAAACAGCTGTTCAAATAAAATACAAATGGTTGTTTTAGCTGTTAAAATACTTGAAATTTTCAGCAAAACTTAAAATGTTTAAACCTTTGATCTGACCAGCAATAGTCTCCATATGGATGAAAAGATGCTGTTCCAGCAATATGTGAAGATCTGAGAATGTGTGATTCCCCAGCACTCCAGCTAAAAGTTTATAAAAGTTTCTGGTCTCAGATGCATTTTAACTCTTTTTTTGTATATTTATTTAACCAGTCCTAGGATACCTAAGGAACAGCAAGGGTGCAATTTTTGAAGCTATATTGAATCACTGTGGTGAAGGATTATGATCCACTTGTTGTATGCCACTGTCCATTTAAGAGGCTGGGAAGTGCAATTAAGTGAATTCTTTTAACTGGACCCTTTTTTGTGCTAGTGTGTTACTGCCTTGTTGAACTGTTTCTAAGAATGCAATATGATGTGTGCTATGTGAATCTGTTTCTATCCTTCTCTAAGAAAATGAGTGATTATTTAATTTTGGAATAACATTCTTACACTGCTTTTTATTTATTTTGATATGAGGTGATTTGAGATGATTAAGTAATCAACCCCAGGAAATGAACCTACTGCTGGGAATATTGTAATCTAGGTCATGTGGACCTTCATGACAGTGAAACCCATTGTTATGCAATTTTTCCTTAAAAGTTTTTATGAGGCCCAGAATACTGGTAGAAAATCTGATTAACATAATTGTCTGCTATTATATTTTATTTTCATATTAGGTATGCATATAGTATGTTACAGAAGGCATGTTTTAATATATAATTTATAAATGTGGTGCCCCTCCACAAGAGTGGCCCCAAGGATGAACCAGGGAACTACAGACCAGTGAGCCTCACATCCATCGTGGGTAAGCTAATGGAGACTATCCTGAAGGAGAGGCTGGTGGCCCTCCTAGAGGCCAAAGGACTACAGGACAGCAGACAGCATGGCTTCTTAAGTGGCAGATCCTGCCAAACCAACCTAGTCGAGTTCTATGACTGGGTAACTAGGCAACTGGACAGGGGCCATGCAGTGGATGTTCTGTATCTGGACTTCAGTAAGGCATTCGACTCAGTGCCACATGGAAGGCTGGGAAGGAAGTTAGTAGGCACAGGGGTGGGTGCAAAGCTGGTGAGATGGGTAGGAACCTGGCTGCAGGGACGGCAACAGAGGGTGGTGGTGGAGGGTGGGGAGCTCTCACACCCAAGGGCAGTGACGGGTGTCCCACAGGAGCTCGGTGTTGGGACCAGTGTTGTTTGGATATTCATTGCAGACATATCATGGGACATCAAGAGCAAGATCAGTCTGTTTGCTGATGATACCAAGGTTGGTGCAGTGGTGGATGACCTAGGGGATGGCAGGGTTGCAGGATGATCTGGCAAAGCTTGAAACCTGGTCAGACACCTGGCAACTGGGTTTAATGCCAAAAGTGCAAGGTGCTGCATTTTGGGATGAAGAACCAAGGAGGAGTTACCAGCTAGGGAAGTGCAGCTAGCCCAGACAGAGGAGGAGAAGGATCTGGGTGTGCTCATTACAGGGTCAATGAACAGCTCGGCACAATGTAGGAAGGCAGCTGCAAAGGCCAACAAAATGCTGGGTTGTATTGCAAGGGTATATCCTCGAGGAGGGAGGAGGTGATTCTGCCACTGTATAGGTCATTAGTTAGACCACACCTGGAGTACTGCGTGCAGTACTGGCGTCCGTATATGAAGAGGGACATTAAGTTACTGGAGGGGGTGCAGCACAGGGTGACAAAGATGATCAAGGGGCTGGGGGACTTATCATACAAGAGGAGGTTGAAGGAGTTGAAGATGCACTCACTGGAGGAGAGGAGAGACAGGGGTGATATGATTGAAACCTTTAAATACATGAAAGGAATAAACAAGATGGGTACAGAGGGGCTGTTCAAAGTAAGGGCCACCAGGGGCCATGATATGAGACTGGAGCGAGGAAGGTTCAGGAGGGAGATGAGGAGACACTTTTTTACAGAGAGGGTGGTGGCTGGGTGGAATGCATTACCTGCAGAAGTGGTATGCAGTAGAACAGTGGACTGCTTCAAATGAGGATGGGACAGGACAAGGGGGAGGGTTAATGAAGGGGAAGGGTGGCAGGAAGGGGCAGCTGCAGAATAAGGGTGCTAGCTGCACATTTGAGCAGACTTGATAGACCTCTAGGCCTTTATCTGATGGCAAATTTCGTATGTTCGTATGTTCGTAAATAAATCAAGTCTGAAAAAATTAAAAGCTGATTCTTGTATTAAACATTATGCAGGACCCTACTTTTATCCCAAGTTATTTAGGACCTGGGACCTGGGAACAAATATTTTTATTGAAGCTGAAACTTGTCTTATCACTTTACCTTTAACTATTGGTTGGGTTAGTATGTAATAGTTCACGTGTCTTTTAAGCTGTTTCTCTATGGGCTTATTTAGCCCTCAGATGGGTATTAACCAGTGCTCAAGTCAGCCTCACATACTGGTGAACTTTCTTAAGGGAATCAGGCATCTGGAAACATGTGGCTTTGGGAATTACCATTCATAGGCTATGTGGCAAGGATAGGGACATAACTTAGATATTTTTAGGCAGAAAAAGTCATGAATATTAATGTTCTAAAGGTTGTCTCCCATGAATCAGTTGAATGCTCTTGTATAGGTTATTAGTACCATGGCCCAAGTTTTATTCTGATAGTAATTTCATTTGGGTAAGATGTGCCATAATTGTTATAGGCATTTTGGAGATTCTGGTCTTCCCATAGAGTGTTGTGCAGCCTATGAGAATATTTAGCTATGGTGATCCTGTGAGCTTTTTAGTATCATCTTATGTTTAGGGCTTTCAGGTTTAAAACTGACTTCACTGCATGAAAATGAAACTATGAAGCATTTCTATATGTTGATGTTTTTTCATTCTTCATATTAAGGTCAGATGTAAGATTTAAAATGCTGCCTGAGAGTGAGCACTGCTCTGTACCTGATTTGTATTTGTGCACCAGACTCTTTTACTTGTTACTGCTTTTTAGCGTGAGTGAAGCCCTACAGTCCTGTCAGGATGTAGGCAGAGAGGGGCATGGTGATTTTACTCATCCATCCACCTAAACAATATCTGCAAGATTATTGGGGGCTCTCCTACTATTTTTAACTTATGCCACACATGAGTGGTTAATGTAAAGCTCTTATTTTAAACTTTGACAGTTTAGTGGTATGATGACACTCTCGTAACCCGGGAAAGCTACTTCCAGGTTACACTCTGTATAAATTTGGTACTGCTGTGAGCAGGGCAAGCTTGAGGCAAGGCACGCAGCAGAGATATGTGTGTTAAAGCGCAGTTACATGTGTTATGTGTGTTATGTATAGGAAGCATAGTGAGGATGCTAAAGTTAACTAAACAAGAAACAGACCACCAGGTATCAGTTACAGTAGGATGTGTATTATGTTATCTATATTCCAGTCTACAGTCTGAATAAGATTACATAACAGTTACAGTTTGAACATGGACTGCAGCGAACTTTTGAAAGGGACGTTTAGCACCAAATGTATAATTTGAGATATGCACTTAATTAGTGATGTCCCAATTGTGGAAGAACCATTTACATGCCTTAAATGTAAACAATATGAGGAACTAATGGCTGAGGTATCCTTATTTAATACTAGATTAAAAGCATTAGAAATTAATCACATGAGCATGCACCAAAGAATGAATAACAATTTAAATGGACCGATATCATCACATCATATAGTAGATGCAGGGGAAACTAACAGTCAACATCTAGTCTCTGCATTAAGCACTTTACAATTAAATAAAAGTACTCAAAGAACAGTAAGCACAGACTCCCCTAATACAGTTGCCCCTGACCTGCCAAAACATAATAAAAAAAGAACAAGGGATGAGGAAGGGGGTGAATATCCGGATGAAAATTGGTACCATATTCAAAGTACAAGACCAATAAAAATTGGAAGAAAGGATGATAAATTTATAATACCACTATACAACAGTTTTGACCCACTGACTCAAATGCTGGAGGACACTCACAAGTTACTTCCCTTGTTCATAATGTTTCCACCCCTTCTGTAAAAACACCAGAAAACATCATTGGAACAACCCAGCAAGTAACTTTACCACCACAAATCATTTCACCTTTAATATCTTTGAATAATACAACTGAGAAAATCCCAGAAATCATGCTACCTTCTGAGAACAATACCCCTAGTAGCAAAAACATACATGGGCATATTAATAATGATAATCAATCATTGCAAAAAAATATATATATATTAGGAGACTCAATTATAAAATTTATGCATAGGTATTCAACCAGAGGCAATAAAGAGAACACAGCTAGCTGTAGTTACAGTGGGAGCAAAGATTAGAGACATAACTTCCATTTTGCCTGGAATTTTTCAATCAATAATAAATCCTAAAATTGAAATCCTACATGTGGGAATAAATGATATTGGGAGACATGAGGTAGATAGTATCACTGAAGATACTAAATTAGCCATTAGGACCCTTCAAGACTTAAATGTTGTACCAGTTATCTCTAGAATTTTACCAGTACCTAGGCAAGCTATAACAGACAAACAAAAACTGAATTATGTAACAACTGGTTACTAAGATGGTGTTTGGAAAATAACGTTGATTGCATTAGGACTTGGGAACTATTTGACAACATAGCAAATTTATATGGGTATGACGGTTTACATCTGCGAAAACAGGGTTCAAGACTCCTGGGATGTACTGTATTTTCCATAAAAAATTACAAGAATATGCTATGGTAAAAAACTAGATCTCAAGGGGCAAGGGGTTAAATCAAATTGTACAATGAACACATCTCAAACTAATAACAACAAAAACTAAATTATATCAAAAAAATAATAATATAGGTCTTACTTTTTTACTTACAATTGCACATAGTCTACACCATGGTAAATTAGATCAATTTGAAATAATACTAAAAAGGGACAATAATGACATAGCAGCAATAACAGAAACATGGTGGGGGGACTCTTTCAGTTGGAATACTAACATAAAAGGCTATAAAACTTACTATAAAAATAGATCAGCAAAAAAAGGCAGGGGGTTGCCTTATTTATAAAAGAGTGTATAATATTTAAACCCATATGTGATATGACTGATAATACCAATGAAACTATTTAGGTTGAAATTATAAATAATAAGTAAAAGAAAATGATAACAGGAGTATGCTATAGACCACCCGATACAGACACTACAACCAATGAGGTCATTTTAAAAGATATTTCAGAAAAAAACAATAAAGATATTATCATATTAGGTGACTTCAACCTGCCTAGGATAAATTGGACTAATGGTATGACTAGAACCTATCAACGAAGTACTTTTCTTGAGATGTGTGAGACTAATAGCCTCAAACAGTTAATGTCTGAACCTACCAGAAATTTCAACATCCTGGGCTTATTGTTAACTAATATTCCTGAAAACATCTACAGTATTATGATTAAGGACCCCTTATTAAATTCAGATTACAATACCATAACATTTGATATAAACTTCAGAGTTAATAAAATATCTGGGAAAACAATTTTTAAAAATTATAATTTAGCCAGTATTGATCAAATTATGGAGGCTCTATATACTGGGGATTGGGATGATGGTCTGATCAACCCTGAAAACTATGGACCAAAATCAAAAGTAAAATTATTATTTTTTTGTACACTTTACTTAAAACTTCATTCAACAGTACAGAACAGAGAGACAGCACATATCCCACTTAAAAAGCATATACATTATGTGTTTAATTATTTTACACAGAATCCATGACAATTAAATATATTATAAAACCAATCAGGTAATGGCTAAGTTTATCCCCAAACTATTATAATAACAAATGTAATATTGAGCTACTTTTATTTCAGGAGGTTCATGTCTTGTATAGAGTATTAAACATCCCCAAATGGAGGATTGCCAACATGATAAGAATTCCTCCTTAGGTCAACAACCACATTTCAAAAGACAGGAAACCTAGATTGCAATAGGGCCTCCTCCACCGGAGCCCAGACCTTCTTGTAGGTAGGTATCCAATTGGCCTCTAACTATATATTGGATCCTCTCATATTTCATGCAATCCAAGAGGGCATCTACCCACTCAGCTGTGGAAGGAGTGGACTGAAGCCTCCAATGGAGAGCCAAAACCTTTAGACCCATCACATGTCCAAGCTTCCATAAGGATAGCCTGGATTTTGTGTAGTTCCTCCTCCCATCCAGCTCACCTGGGGTCAGGCCCAGCAGAATCTCCACCAGATCCAGCCTAAGGGGGGTACCATCCAATTTAGAAAGATTCTCCTATACCCACCCACCAAAACCTCTGAACCTGATCACACTGCCTAATCATGTGGAAAAAAAGTTCCATTATGTATCTGGCATTTAGGGCACATGGGGGAATCCTGTCAATTGATTATGTGGGTCAACCACGGAGTATGGTATGTTCTATGTAATACATTAAATTGTATGGCTTTGGCTCTGTTGTTTACAGAACATTTATAGATATTGTTTAAGATGAAGATCCATTCCCCTCCTGTCAGGGTATCTGGTAGGATGTCACACTCCCAGTTAGACTTGGTGGCCTCCATATGATCTGGCAGAGCCCTTATTAGCAGTTGGTAAGTTCTCCTCAAAGGCTTAAAAATGGGCTGATCCTATTGTCCCCAAAACAGTTCCTCCAAGGGGCAATGCGATACCCCACATAGGCCTAACCTACTATTTAGTCTCCCATATGCTTCTCTAATTTTGTTATATTGGGGGAGGTGAGATTTACTAATAGCTTTGTTTTTTAGAAGGTGGTCAAATAAGCCACTTTTAGCTTCCTGAAAAATGTGTTGGATTTGAGTTATCCCCCATCAGCCCACCTCCTCAAGACTGGGTAATCCCAGATGAAGCCACCCCCTCCCTGTTGTAAAAGCCTTCTAAAGGAACCCTCAGGAGACAAACCACCCCTCACCCCTATCATAGTGTGAAAATGTTTCCACGCTTTTATCATATTCCCCATACAGGGGTTAACCAGGGTGGGCAAGGACTCCACCTCTCCACATAGTGCAAGAAATTTGTGATACAGTGAGGACTCCCTTGGATTTTCCATCACCACCCAGACTGGCTGAGCCACTGCACTCTTTAAAGTGTCCTGGATATGGACCACCAGGGAAGCCACCCAGTAATGTCTTACACTGGGGAGACCCAACTCACTTTTTCTCTGGGGCATCCACAGGAGTGGCTTCTTAATCCTAGGCCTTTTATTATTCCAGAGGAGCTGGGTAATAGACCCCTCGATGCTTTTAAAATATTTTAAGGGGATGTTAAAAAGGGATTACCTGAAAGAAATATAGGAATTGAGGTAGTAATGACATTAAGTTCACCATCCCTAGAAAGGTCAGAGGCAAAGCTCTCCATGCCAGACAATTGTCTTTTATCTTAGAAACTAGGTTGTTCATGTTTGTTTTGACCAGAGTGGAGAGCTTAGAGGGTATTTGGATACCTAAGTATTTTATTGATTTAGAAGGCAGAATCAGTTTCTGAGTAATATAAATAGAACTTTTGTTCTCACCCACCAGCATCCATTCGCGCTTGTCCCAGTTGATCTTGTGACCAGAGATAGGACCATAGTTAGCAAACAGTTGGGACAGCACCTGCAGTGCTTCCTCCGGGGAGTCCAAGAAGAGGAAAACATCAGCAAATTAAGAGATCACATGTTCCTGTCCATTCCATCTAAGACCCCGAGTACGGGGGTTAGATCTTATGCTTTGAGCAAGATCTTCTATTGTAAGGACATATATTAATGGCGAAAAGGGACACCCCTGCCTAGTACCTCTTGTTAGGGCAAAGGGTGTTGAAATAATATTATTTGTGAGAACTTGAGCTGTCTGGGACCTATATAGCACACCCACCCATTTCAGCATGGAAGAACCCAGAGCGAATTTCTGAAAACCGCCATCATAAAGGGCCACTTGATGCAGTTGAAGGCCTTCTCTGCATCTAAAGATAGCAGGCCCCCTCTCCCCCTCTTGGTCATTGATGTATTAAGTTAAGAACCCTCCTAATATTATGTTTGGCCTGCCTTCCCATCACGAAATCCCCTTGATCTGGTTGTACCAAACTGGGGAGAACACCCTCCAACCTATTGACTAGTAGCTTCACTAAAATTTTGTAGTCAGCATTGAGTAATGATATTGGGTGATAGGAGAAGCACCACAATAAGTTATTTCCCTCTTTAGGTAATATGGTAATGGTGGAAAGTTCCTATGATGGGGGAAGTGCACCTTTATCCAAGGTTTTTTGAATCATTTCTTTCATTAGTGGTCCCAACTCTTCCCATAATAACTTGTAAATTTCAGTTGGAATGCCATCTGGCCCTGGTGCTTTCCCTCTTTTACTTTTCCATACCACCACCTTAAGTTCCTCTAAAGAGATTGGAGAGTCTAACTTAGCTACATCCAACTCCCTCATCCATGGGAAACTAATTTCTTTCAAGAATTCCTCCGGGTCTGCTCCCTGAGGGAACTCAGTAGAATATAACTGAGAGTAATAGTCTTTAAAGATTTCATTTATTTCTCACTGGTCGTATGAGACCCCCTTGACCCCTCTGCTTCTATCCCCAGAATAGTCCTCCCCACTCTTTGCCTCTTAACTAGACTTGCCAACCACTTCCCAGCTTTATCCCTGTCAAAATAAGAATATGACTTGGTCAGATTCAAGGCTCTCTCTATGTGGTCTGTAGATGTTTGGTTTAATTCACATTTCAAAGTACCCAATCTTGCACGCTTGAGTGGATCTGATGAGGTAATAAGTTCTTTTTCTAACTGGAGAATCTGTGTCTCCAAATCCAAATGTTCCTTACTGAGAGCCATTCTTTTTTTGTGGGCAAAGTATGAAATGGTCTCCACTTGGATACTAGCCTTAAGGGCCTCCCAAATGGTCTTAATATCTGTGTCTCCTTTTTGGTTGCCTCGGAGGAAGGTTGATATGTGCCATCTCATTTGGTGGAGAAATGATGCATCCCCTAAGAGGTTAGAGTCAGTACGCCACATGGGGTCCCTCCTGGGTTTCTGCTTTTCCTCCAGAGACACCCTCAGTGAGCAGGTCCCAAAATGAATAATGAGCCATACTCAGCATTAACTATATTGCCTAACCTAGACTTAGATAGAAAAATGTAATCCAACCTAGTATAAAGTTTGTGTGCATATGAATAAAATGAGTATTCTCTAGATGTGGGGTGATGAAATCTTCATGCCTGCAGTATCAATCTCCCCACCATCATATTGTGGAGGGTTTTAACACTCTTGGGGTAAGGGCCCTTCCTCACACCAGAGTAGTCTAGGGTAGGATCCCAGTGCATATTTAGATCCCCCCCTAAAATTATGTCATCTGGAATGGGGCCAAGGTAGTTCCCAGGTGAATAAAAAAATCCAGAACATCTATATTGGAGCCATAGACTGAAGCCAGGGTTGTAGGGGTTCCTCCCAGGTTCACCACTGCCACCACATATCTCCCCTGGGGATCAACCACCATAGAAAGAATCTTATGAGGGAACCCTAGCCTGATCCAGATAGCAACTTCACATGCTTTAGATGTAAAGTAAAAGCAATCAGGGTGCCCCCCCATGAATGTCATAAAGCATCCGCCTCCTCTCTGGTTGAAAGTAGTTCCTGTAGGAACACAACATCCCCCCTCATCTTATGTTTGATCTGGGTGTGAGCCTTTTTCCTTTTTACCACTGTGTGTAGCCCATTAACATTCCAGGAGATTAAAACCAACTTAGCCATAGCAATTTTGAAGATTATCAGATGGGTACCGCCAGCTTCTCCCACAGAGGACTTTACCTCCACCCTGCCACTTCCGAAAGAATATTTTAACTTCTTTTTGATAACTTTGAACAGAACTACAAAACCCTATCTCCCCAATATCCCTTTAATAACATAACTTTAACACAACAGGATACCCCAATCCCTCATCCCACCCCAGCCCCACCCAACAACCTTGTTCAACATTAGGTATAAAACCTATTTCCCTCTCAAACCTTTAATTAAAACCCAAACTAACAAAAATTCCCTCTACTTTTCGTGGATGGAGCACCCATCCCTTGCAAACCTTAATGCTTAATGAATTATAGGAAATTTAACTTAATATACCCTCTTACATATAAAAAGAGAAACTTAAAATCAGCTGGGGTATGTCCAAGCCTACATGTTACTTCACATATCCAGGCCTGCGTTGCTATAAACCAAAAGAGTGTGTTGTTAAATGAGGAGGATCTCTGAATATCCTTGCCCCACTCTGTACCTTGAATAGGAGCTAAGGACATCAGACATTATGGAAATTACAGCTTTGTCCCAACAGCTCTTACTTTAAATAAAAATGAAAAATCAATCCTCCCCTCCAAGACCTGTAAATCAGGACTTCAATCACACATACGAGCCCAACCCATTGACCCCCCACAGCTTCAATCCATGCTCAAATCTCCAACAGACAAAACAATTAGCCTGTATGTAACTCTGAATAATGTTGAACCATGCGCTGACTCGGTAACTTCAATTACTTAACTTCTAATATAGGCATATAAACAAGTAAAGCAACCGTCTAGTTTGTATAGCAAAGTCCTGGTGGTAAAATCAGGTAGCTAGTCGCTATTCCACCATTTCAGTCTGGCAAAGCAATGACTTCTTAGAGCATTTTTGAGTGAGAGGGGAAGAGGGAATCCCCATATCCAGCCATTATAGGCCTCGTAAGGAGTTACGGACTGGAAAATCGCTCCCCAGCCCCCCCCCGACTCACACTGGTTCGGAAACAGTACCTTAGGTCAAGGCCTGTCTTCACAGGAATTTCTGCTTCTCCAAACCTCTCACAAACTTGAGAGCTGCTGCTGGATCAGTGAAAGTTTTCATGGAGCCTCCCACTGGGCGCACAGTTAGCCAAGCCAGATATAGGAGAGAAAAAGGACAGTTTATGCTGTGGAGAACTTGGCGAACCTCCTCAAATGCCTGTCATTGTTGTTGCAGGAGTCTGGAGTAATCTGAGAATAGGCTAACACACCTCTGCTGCACTAAAATGACCCCCATTTTCCTTGTGGCCTCCAGGACCTGCACCCTGTCTTGGTATCTCAGGAACTTGACAATTATGTGTCTGGGCTTCTGATCCTGGGTGGTTTCGGCCTCGGGACTCTGTGGGCCCATTGAATCTCCAGAGGTGCATCCTGAGGGAGTTGAAGAGTATTTTTAAACCACTCTTGCAGGTACGAGATGCAATTTTTTTCCTTCGATTCCTTCTGGGAGGCTGGTGATGCATATATTGCATCAGCGCTCTCGATTCTCATGGTCGTCTACAGAGTGCTTCAGATATTCTAACTCCTTCAGGGCCTTGGCTAGTTTGACTGTTTGAGAAGTGGATCTATCTTCTTGGCTACTGAGGTGCTGTTCTAGTTCTTCCAAGTGCTGCTAATGTGTTTCAACCTGTTCCGAGGTGGCATTGATGGCCTGTTGTAGATGTTGAATTTGGGCCATTACATTCTTGAAGCTGGCCTCCATTCTAGACCCCAGGTCATACTTTAAGTCTTTGATGAGTCTTTCAAGCTGTTAATAACTCTCAGCCATTTTCTGTAAGCTAGTCAATTCAGGGATCTTTCTCTCGGGGCCACTCTCCAAAGCTTGAGTGCTCTTGTCTGGTCGAGATGTCCGCGAATTTCCCGGTGTGTGTTCGGGTTGAAGCAGGCCCTTAGTGGTAGAGTCATGGATAGTGGATTTAAAGGATATTTTTGATTGCTTCTTCTTCTCTGATTTTTGGCAGGATGACATCAGCACTAACTGGTCTGATTTCTTGTTTGAATAGTTGAAGATTTGAGGTACACTAGGAGGGGATTGCAAGGGATGGTTATAGATCTCTAACTTCAAGCTGCCGCTTCACTTTGCTGCTAGGCCATGCCCCCAAAAAGTAAAATTCTTGAATTAAAAGCAAAGCTTGTCCCTAATAAGATTATTTATAACAGTAAGGGGAAATTACCCATTTGTCTAACCCCTTCAATTTGCAAGCTAATAAAAAAAAGAAAGTCATTCAGAATCTTCAAAAGAGATTACAGCATCTATAAAAAAAAAACAAGTACAAAGATACTCTTAGGAAATGTAAAATAACATTAGAACTAAAAAAAAACAAATTTGCACTTAAACTACCATATATAAAAGTTGGGAAGAGTTTTTCTCCTATGTTAATAATAAAAAATCTCCCCAAAAATTGATTGGCCCCCTCAAAATCAGGTCCACCGAAGTTACTACCCCAAAAGAAATGGCAGAGAAATTAAACAATTATTTTTGTTCAGTTTACAATAAAACTATTCCTTCAAACATAAAATCATCTGCAAACATAACTTTATCTGATAATAACATGATAGAAATAACCAAAACAGAAATTAAATTTCATCTTGATAAATTAAATATTAACAAATCTCCTGGACCTGATAAATTACACCCTAGATTTATAAAGCTGATTTCTAATGGGTTAATTGATCCATTGCATAAAATATTTTCAATATCCTTATCCACTGGAATTATCCTTACTGACTGGAAAACTGCAATGGTCATGCCCATGTTTAGGAAGGGTTCCTCTAGTGATGTGGTAAACTATAGAACCATCAGTCTAGCCAGCATACTGGGGAAACTATTTAAAGCTATATAAAATAGCAAGCTAGAGAAAGATATGAAAAAAAGGGATAACGGAGTCATCGCTGCATGGTTTTAAAAATGCAAGCTCTTGCCTCATGAGCAATTTAATATTCTATGAAAAAGTAAGCAAATTCATCACTAATAAAAAGCTAATAAATATAATCTATTTATATTTTTCTAAAGCATTCAACAAGGTGCCCCACCAAACTCTGATTAAAAAATGCACAAATTTGGAATAAATAGTTTACTGGTGAACTGGGTAGATGAATGGTTGAAAAATTGTACACAAAGTGTTAATATTAGAGGTTATCAATTATCTATTGGACTAGTGACCAGTGGTGTGCTGCAGGGCTCTGTTCTGGGGCTGGTGCTGTTCAATGTGTTTATTTCCAACATGACCTTAAATTTACATAATTTGGCTATAAAATTTGCAGACAACACCAAAACATTAGCTAAAGTTAAAACAAAAGAGGACATTAAACAAATAAAACAAGATTTAATTACAATTGAGGTATGGGCACACAATAATGGCATATTGTTTAATAATGATAAATGTGTGGTTATGCACCTTGGTGAATTAAATAACTATCAACCATATACATTAAATGGCTTAACATTAAATACTGTTACTGAAGAAAAGGATCTTGGTATAATCATAACCTCTGACTTAAGTTTTGGTAAACACTGTCATTACCTGGTAAATAAAACTAATAGAATAATAGGTTGTATTAGAAAATCTTTTGCATCTAGAAAAAGAGACTGTAAATTGCCTCATTACAGAGCTTTCATTAGGCCCCACCTGGATTATTGCTCCCAGCTGTGGAGCCCTTACCTCAGGAGGGATGTGTCTAGACTTGAGGGGATTCAGAGATGGATCACCAAAATGATTTATAATATGCAAAATAAAAACTATGACCAAAGTTTGAGTGAGTTGAATATGTATCCCCTGGAACAGTGTAGAATAAGAGGGGATTTATTATTAATGTTTAAAATCTCAAAAAGTTCTGGAATTAATGACAGAACTAGGCATGACATTTGTTTCTAGACTGTGTAACCTTAGAAGTCATAAATATCAATTACAGCTAACTTATCCTAAATGTAATAATAGAATATACTTTTTCACACAAAGAATTATTCCAATTTGGAAGTCATTGCCAACACATCTTGTAAATTCAACTAACATTGAGTGTTTTAAAAACAATTTGGACACCTATTTACTACAAGCTTGGTAATTCAATCCAGTACACTGGAAGATGCAGTAGTATGGATACTTCACCTTCTGTGCATGTAACTCATCCTAGTATGATATAACTTTAGTCTGCTTCAAGACGGATATGAACATTTTCAGCAGACATTAAATTGGGCAAATATAGGGATCATGCATATGTTTTCAGTAATGGTATTATTTATTTTATGACTAATAATGTTTAGCTGGTGCTGCATTGCTGTTATTAGTACAGTAGATTGTGAACTATCTAGGTCCACTGCAGTGCTTTTAGTTTTAAAATGTTTTCAAAATGCCTCCTGACTGTAGTGCATTTTATTTGTTGTAATGTTGTAATGGTTTGTAACCGAATGACAATAAACTTGATAATGATACTGGTGCTGAAGAAAACATGGAGTGAAATTAGTTGATTATCACGGAAGTCCATGACAATCTTGGACATGAACCTTGAGTGAGTTATAAGGACTGCCTTATTCTTGGGCAAAATTAGTAAGGGTCAGTGCAGAGAGCCTGAAGATCATTTATATTCCTGACTAAGGTTACAGCAACAAAGAATGCTGTTTTTTCAGAAAACCGCTTTAATCACAAGAGGCCAACAGTTCAAAAGGGGATGTTTAGACAAAACCCTAATTAAGATTCCAAGTACAGACAGGATCTTGATTACGAAATAGAAATTACTGATTCCCTTTGGGAATCTCCTGAAAGAAGACAACATGGCCTTTGAAGAAGACCATTCTCTGGACCTGTACTCCAGTATACCTTCCAAATATACCTCCATGCAAGTTGTTTTGATCTCTGAAGACATGCTAAAGAAAGACACCAATGACATTTGGAACCCGGTACCCTGGTAACAAGTTAGGTTACAGGGAAATGGCAAGCTCACTGCACCAAATGGAAATCTCTTCCACATGGTGATATAGCTTTTTCTTCTACTGAGTCTCCAGTACTTTACCTGATAGCCCTAGGTCTTGCCTTTCTAACCTTTAAGAAGTCATGGTTTCAGATGCAGCCAGTGACAAAATATCCATATGGGTTTTGCCCCCCTTTTACCTATTGACAATGTAAGAAGAATGGGCCCAAGTAAAGGTGGCCTGAGTACTGTACCTACCAAGCCCAATCCAGAAGTAAAATAATTATTTAGATGCTCCTAGAAAACTTTTGAGGATTACCCTCTGAAGTAGAAAAAAAGTGTACAGTGACCCTCCATCTCAGCTGAGTAAGAGAGTCTTTACACACATGGCTCTCTTTCTGGCGGCCTTGCACAGTCAAGATGAGGTTTTCCATTTCCCCTGGAGGAAAACAGGCCAATATGGAGAATTCCACACACACTGAAGTGTCCAGAACTTCCTTGTTGAGGGACAACTCTTGAGTGGTAGCTCTCCATACAACTGAGACTATCCACCAGACAAACAATCTTATGCAATAGGGAGAAGGGCAGGGGTAAATGAAGAAAAAGACAAAGGCAGTAAGGACAGGGATGGGGCAAAAAGGGATAAGGCCATCAAAAAATGGAGGGTAATAAGTACTAATTCCCGAAGTCTGGGCAACAAGCTCCCTGAACTGATGGCATTGATGGAAGAGGGATGCCTGAATATAGTGGCAGTCACAGAAACATGGTACACAGAAAACCATGACTGGGATGTCAACATACCAGGGTACACAAGCTACTGGAGGGATTGGGAGGGTAAAAGAGGAGGAGGAGTAGCTCTCTATGTAATGGAAGGGATCAAAGCAACAGAACTAAAGGGTAAACAGGGAGGAGAGGAGGCACTGTGGGTCTCCCTGGAGACTGGAAATAGCACCACAATTTGCACAGGGGTTATATACAGACCCCTGTCTCAGGGGGAGGAAATAGACAAGAAAATGATAGAAGGTATCAATAGGATGGCAGAGAAAGTGGAGATATTGCTGATGGGGACCTAAATATGCCAGATGTTAACTGGAGCACCTTTGCTGCAGCCACATCCAAGAGCAGGGCCATTGTTGATGCCTTACAGGTGGCATTCCTCAGACAGCTAGTGTTGGAACCCACTCGGGAGGGAGTAATCTTAGATCTGGTACTCTCAAATGGGGATGGAGACAGGATCTCAGATCTAGAAGTGGGTAGCCATTTGGGAACAAGTAACCACCAAACAGTGTGGTTCACAATAAACTCAGCTGAAGGGTCAAGCCATGCAAAAATGAAGGTACTGGACTTCAGGAGGGCTGATTTTGTCAAAATGGGAGAGTGTCTCAGAAAAGCACTAGCAACAGGCAAGAAGGAGAGGTGGAGCAACAATGGGAAAACATCAAAACTGTTATCACAGAGGCAAATAAACAAATCAAAATGAAAGAAAAAAACACTATGGTTCTCAAAAGAGGTGGTGGGGAAGGTTAGGGAGAAAAAGATAGCTTTCAGGAAGTATAAGGAAACACAGAAGGAGCGGGACAGAGATGGTACCAGTTAAAGCAGAAGAAAGCGGGGAAGGCAATCAGAATAGCAAAGGTCCAAACCAAGGAAAAGATAGCCAACTTGGTTAAGAAGGGGGATAAAACTTTTTATAGGTGCATTAGGGAGCAAAGAAAGACAAAGGGAGGGTTACTGAGGCTGAATAAAGAGGAGGGCAGGTGGGCAGAGAGGGACAGTGGAAAAGCAGGAATACTGAATGAATACTTCTGCTCAGTATTCACCAAGAAAGAGCAGGGGAAGGTACCTAATCCAGTCAATAGAAGCACTCTGGATGAGAGGGGGTTGATACCAGTCCTTTCACGGAAGAAATGGTTCTGAAAGAACTCCTAAAATTGAAGTTGGAAAAAGCAATGGAGCCTGATGGGATTCACCTCAGAATTCCAAAAGAACTAATGGGAAAACTAGTAACACCATTACTACCCATTTTAACAAATCATGACAGGATGGTGTGGTACCTGAGGACTGGAGGAAGGCAGATGTAATTCCCCTTCACAAAAGTGGGAGCAAGACAGAGGCAGGAAACTATAGACCTGTTAGTTTGATCTCAGTGGTAGAGAAAATGATGGAGCCACTTCTGAAGGAAAGAATTATTGAATACCTAGAGGCCAGTGGGACACAGGACCCAAGGCAGCATGGATTCACTGTGGGAAGATCATGTCAGACAAATCTAATCTATTTCTTTGACTGGGCGACCAAAGTAGTAGACCAGGGACGGACTGGGGACATGGTCTACCTAGACTTTAGCAAGGCATTTGACACAGTCCCACACAAAGATTAATAAACAAATTAGCCAGCCTGGGAGTGGGTCCCAGCGTGGTAGCCTGCGAAAAACATTGGCTGGACATCAGGACACAGAAGGTAATTGTAATTGGAGTCCACTCTGAAGAAAGAGGGGATACTAGTGGGGTATCGCAGGGTTCAGTACTGGGTCCAGTCCTTTTTAATGTCTTTATATGTGACATTGCAGAGGTACTAGAAGGAAAAGTATGTTTCTTTGCAGATGACACAAAGATCTGCAACAGGGTTGATAAAAAAGGTGGGGTGGAAAGGATAAGAAGATTCTTGGCAAGGTTGTAGAAAGGGTCAAATGTATGGCATCTTAGATTCAATGCAAAGAAGTGCAAAGTAATGCACCTGGGAAACAAAAACCCAGGGGAAGAGTACACAATGGGGGGTGAGATACTGACAACAACAAAAATGGAAAGGGACCCAGGGATAGTTATATCAGATGACCTAAAGGTGGGCAAACAATGTGAGATGACAGTAAGGAGGGCTGGGAAATATTGGGATGCATAGGGAGAGGCATTACCAGTAGAAAACAGGAAGTTGTTATCCCTCTGTACAAACAGTTGCTGAGACCCACCTGGAGTACTGTGTGCAGTTCTGGAGACCCCATCTCTGCAAAGACATAGACAGGGTGGAGGCTGTCCAGAGCAGGGCAACTAAAACGGTGCAGGGTCTGCACCAGAAGACATACGAAGAGAGATTAAAAGAACTTAATATGTATACCCTTGAGGAAAGGAGGGAGAGACTGGACATGAAAGAAACTTTCAAGTACCTCAAGGGAATCAACAAAGTCCAAGAGGATAGTATTTTTCAGAAAAAGAGTTGTGCAGGAACAAGGGGCACAATTTGAAGATATAGGGGGTGACAGCTCAGAGGTAATGCGAGGAAGTATTTTTTCATGAAGAGGTTGTGGATGCATGGAATGGCCTTCCCGAGGAGGTCATGAAGTCAAAAACAGTGGAGGAATTCAAGAATGCATGGGACAGGCATAAGGCAATTCTAGTGGGGGGTATGAGGAAGTAGGCTATTGGTTAACTAGGATCTGCAGCTTATCGATTAGGTAGGGAAATGAACAGACTAGGTGGGCAAAGCGGTCTGTATCTGCCATCAAATTCTATGTTTCTATGTTTCTTTGTATCTACAAATGAAAGGATAGAAAAGGCTGGTTTGAACTAACTCTGTGATTTCTGACAGTCTGGATAACCTTACTCTGTGTTTCTTTATATAAAACATTGCAGTAGGGTTGTCTGTTTTTATTTTAATTTCATTTAATTTAATTTCAGAATTATTGCTTATTAAAATATATAAACAAGGTTAATGACAAGTCATGCAAGCACCAAAGGCTACTCCTTTTTATTGACATCCAATCGCTCAATCAGTTCCTTCTTATATTACAGCAAAACACAAAGTACACCAAACAGAACATTTAAACAGAGTAAACAAAACGTAATAAGTACTTATTACTAATGGTAACACACACACACAAAAGAAATGTTCATCTCTTTTTTTAAAGGGGGAGTGTCAGCTTTGCCCTTCTGTTTTTCATCACATCTGAGCAGTGTACCTTTGGAACACACTTATGAAATATGCACTCTAGAATGCCCCCATAGATCTAAAAAAACCAGCATTTGTACCTGTTTTGCTAATTTTTAGAAAAAAAATGTTTTTCACTTAGTCCAAGCTTAAATCACCCACCACTGGAAGCATATTCTGGTGGAGAATGCGTGTCAGGTACGAGCACACATCTAAAGTGGAATATCATACCATGTCCACTGTAAAAAGATGTTGCCCCTGTAAATTCAGCAATACTGAACTGTTCCTGGCACTTAAGAATCAAAACCGAGTACTGAGAGTATCGCAATTTACACTTTCAAACATGAACTGAAATCCTGCATGTGCACAAAAGAGACATGTGCAAAAACCCTGCACATGGAAAAGAACATACTGCCCTTGCTTATGCCTGGGATTTTCCCTCAGTTTTGAAAGTGTAAATTGTGATAATCTCAGTGCTTGGTTTTAGTTCTTAAGCACCAGGCATGGTTTGGTATTGCTGAACTTACAGGGACTATATGTTTTTACAGTGAGCATGGTATAAAATTCCAGTTCGGGACCTAGCTCGTGCCTGATGTGAGTTCTCAACCAGGATATGCTTCTAGTGGCGGGTGATTTCAACTCGGACCAAGTGAACAATGAATTTTACTAAAAATTAGCAAAACATGTACAAATGCAAATTGTTTAGATCTATGGTGGCATTCTAGAGTACATATTTCATATGTTTTTGCCAAATGGCACACTGCTTAGATGTGATGAAAAACAGAAGGGCAAATCTGATAGTGCCCCTTAAACCATTTAAAAATGTGACTGAACAGTACTAAAGACCCTTTTCATGTATTTAAATATGTGGGCACTGAGTTCCATAATGTAGGTGCACTGATCACAAAAATACTGTATCATTGCTCTTAATAGTGTCAGAGTGTGGCACCATGTATTACAAACCATATGAAGACTCAAAACCATCATTTATAGGTCTTATAAATTGCCTGAACCAACTGATTTGCTGCTGTAAACTGAATGCCTGAAAAGAAAAGGAATATTACCCATAGCTCCAGGACATTGATGGGCAGGGAGTTTTCCTTTTGGGCTATGTACTACACATCACCTTCTGACCACAATGGGTTTCCTACCATGTCACAGAGGCATCTGTAGTTTGGCAGATTTTAAGATGAGAGGTTAGAATGGAATTCTCACTCTGAAGTTCTGTTCCACCTGCCACCAAAGTAAGGCCTTAAATATCTTTTGGCGTTACTTGCCTTGTATTCTGTGTGATCCTGCCTCTAAAATAACTATTTCTTGAGGTACGACTGAACTGATCTGATGTGTAGCTCTGTGCAACGTTAACAAAAAACAAAATCTCCACAATCCACCTGGGATAGAGCGTGATGCAGGAAACGACATAGTAAAATCTGCACAACTGTGTGAATTTTACTACATGAATGCCACACTACACATGCACTACACTGTTGCAAAGAATTTCACTTTGTACACTGATGCATTTTGTGGCAAAAATGCACCACAAAGTGTGAATTTTATCAATTTGCAATTCACCTACTAATTTGACACTGTTCATGTGGCACTACAAATGTGGTTGCAGCCATTGGCTGAGCCAAGAGAACACCTTAGCCCTGCATTACTGACCAAATAAATTATATGTGATGATCTGAATACTCAGCTAGGGGAAGAAGTTGGCAGTGGTTCAATCAAGTTCAGTCCCAGTGAACATGATGTTCTGAGTTCCAGTTAGTACAGATGCCTTCGGATTCAGAAAGAATCCTAGCTTCTTTATATAGCCACTGTGCAATGTTGAATTTTCATATCCTTCTTGATCAAACAGTCTTCTGAAAAGGGATACAATGTTATCCCTTGCCCACAGGAGTAGACTGCTATCACAGATATTGGGAAAAGTCAGTGAGCAGAGCAAAGTTCAAATGGCAACACTCCATACTGATGTGTTTGTCTACTAGTCTAAATGACAGACGGGGCATTCTTATCAGACTGTGAAAGCATACATCCTTCAGATATTGGGAGTGACACAATTCTCTTTCTTGAAGGGAAGGAATTATTTTCCTTAGTGAAACCATCATTACTTTCATATACAGTATAACCCTGATTATTTGAAAGCAACAGGAGACATGCAATTCTTTCAGATAAATGGGGTTTTGGATAAACCGGAGACCGCTATTTTACCTTTTTAATATTTGCACCTGACAGTACTGTGACAGTACTATGCTTACTTGTGCACTAGTGTGTTTGTATTATTCACAGAAACAAATAGAAGGAGTGTATGTTATATAAATGATCATTTACTGTAAATTTAATCATGTTAAAAGGTTTGAAATGTACAGTTTAAAAACATTTCAAAAAACATTTCAAAGTGCAGTAAAGGAGCAGTAAAGAAGCCACTCATTAAACATATGTAAGTGGAGTGCCATTTTCCGAGATGCAGCAATACAGTACATTATTAAGCACAAAAGTTATCGATCAATTTATAAAACTGTGAAAAAATTCAGTGATGGCACACTGCTTTTTCGATTTGTTCACTTTTTCTACAGCCTGCAACCTAAGCTTTCTGAGAAGCAATGTGTGCAGGTAGTTTATGTTATCTTGGCTCTCAAGCCACAGGAGACACTTATTAAAAAGCATTGACAGCTTCAGATGCTATCAGTACCGGCACAGTTCTGGCAATTTCATCCATGGTATCATCCTTAGCTTCTTCCTTAGTCACCTCCATCAACTCTGGGATGTTCTGAGCTATAGTGACTATGTCTTCATCATTCAGCTCTCCGTAGTCATCATCATTGGCATCATATTCAAGCCACTCCTGCTCAGCCTCAGTGGAACATTCAGTCTGCTGTGTGATCCTGTGCTGTTCCTCATTAGCCTCTAGTTCTTGTGCTACCACAACCAGTTCTGCTGGTGGCTTACATAAGACCTCAGATTTCTCGCAGCAATGTATAATGGTTTTAGGTTTGACCTCCAACCATGCTTCACCTATAAGGTAACAGGCATCCTTAATTGTTAATTTCCTGATTGCCTCAATCAGAGTGAGCTGGTAATTTTCATTGGCAAGGACATTTGCTAGCAGTTTGCCATGGTACAACTTCTTTAATGTTGCGAAAGTTCCCTGATCCGTGGGTTGTATTTTGAAGGTTGTTAGCAGGTAAAGAAAAACCACAACACACACCTCCATTTACAGATATTAGTCACTCCAAATCAGGGTGCACACCTGCATTATCAATCAATAAAACTGCATGCTGTGGTGGGTAAACAGAGTGTAAATGGGACCAAAGCTGGAACAAAGTCAGAGTGAAACCACAGTTTGAATATGGTGGCATTCCATTCACACATTGCTTTGGGCAGTATAAGTGACTGGCAGTGTCTGCATGTTTTTGTGCTTGAAGCATCTGGGGTGCATAGATTTTCCCATAACAAGCAGCTTCAAATGATGTGTCCCAGTGGTATTGGAACAGACATGCACATTTAGTCTATCTTTATTTTTTTTTAAACCTGGAGCAAATTTCTCTGACCATGCAGCTAAAGTTTTTTCTAGCAACATTTTCCACTAGGCTCCTGTTTCATCTGAGTTGTAAATTTGAGTGGCTGTAAGTCCCTCTGTTACCATGAGTTCTGAAACTGTTTTTTGAAAAGGGGCAATGCTATCATTAGAGGCAGACAACAGTTCACCTGCCACCAACAGCTGGTGAATCCCATGGTGCTTCTTAAAGAGATTTAACCACCCTTCACTCACACTGAAGGAATCACTGTGGTCATTAATGTTGTTATGAAAACTTATTGCTTTTTGCTTCATTATTGATCCTGATATGGGGATCCCTTTAACATGATTCTGTACTAATCATAAATAAAGTGCCTTGTCCAGTGCCTCATCTTTACTCCCCTTCATACTTTCTTTTTTAATCAGGAGGTCCAGGCAGTCCATGGTGGCAATATACTCCTGGATTTTCTCTCTGGCACTACGGATATTGCACACTGTTGTATTGCCTATGTTAAACTTTTTAGCAACAGCCACACTCTTTTCTCTGCTGTCCAGGCATCAAAGAACACATAACTTTTGCTCTATGTGTAGAACACACCATTTGCACTTGACTGCCATCACTGCACTGAATTAGCCACGCTGTCTGCCCTCAGGTGATTTGATTACACTTTATGCAGTGGCAGTCAATGGCTGTGTTGCTGATTAGAAATCAGTTACCTTTAGAGAATCAAAACAGGTGTCTGCATTGAGTGTTTGTGGTAGCAATCAGGATGCAATCAGCTGCTAATGGGAAAATTAGCACAGCATTAGAACAGGACAGGCATATGAATTGAGAAGCCTGCAGCTGAGTGTGGTAGCAATTAGGTCACAATCAGCCACTAGTGGCTGAACTAGCAGAGAGTTTAACATATTTTAGAACTGGACAGGTTGATGAATTGAGATGCCTGCAGTGAGGATACACCTTGGCAATCAGCTGCTATTGAGGAATTTAGCAAATAATTTCTCGTTTTTCCTACAAGACAGGTTTAGAAATTGAGATGGAGTATAACCCCGAATATCCCTGATTATTACCATTTAGTCGGGGAACAAGTGACAGTTTCAGATAATGTGGAGATTTGGATAATTGGGTTTTGGATAATTGTGGTTATACTGTAACTCAGAATTCTTTTTTTGTCACAAAGATTTAATATAGGTCACCACCCTCCTGACTTTTTGGGGACTAGGAAGTATTTGAAAAGGAATCCCTTTCCCTCTCAGTATCAGAAACTTCCTATCCCTTACAGAAATAATTATATGAAATGTTTTCATGCTGCTCACATAATACTACCCAAGTGATATGCAGAACCAATTGCATGCATATGGCATGTGTGCAGCAAGCAAGTGGGAAAACCATGACTTGTATGTTAAATTGGGAAAGCCTGTATGCATGTGGCATGCATGCAAAAAGCAAGTGGTCACTGATAACTGCATATGTAAAAGTTAAGTGACTTGCTCAGGATCGCACCATACACAAGTAAGGGTTGATGAGATTCAAACCCAGGTCTTCATGCCTCCATGTCTCCTGGATTGTAGTTCCATGCGTCTAACCACTAAGCCATACTGTCTGCACACATATGGCTTACTTGTACTTCAGTACATACTGTATCTGACTACATCTGCACACATGCAGCATGCTTGTTGCCACTGTTAAGCTTTTCAGTTTTATTTTTCTTCTCTTACTCATCTCAGTTTTGGAATGGTTCAGGAAAATCATTTCTTGACAGGTGTTAAACTAGGATGTTGACAACTACAGGTGCAACAACATTAGCCAGAAATGGCAGGCTGGACATAGGCCTAAAATTAACAGGATCTGTTGGAATTAAGCAGGACTTCTTAAGCAACAGTCTTACTACTTCTCCTTCAATGAACTTGCCAGAAAGCCCTTACACAAAAAGGAGTTAGCCATTTCTACCAAAACAGACACAAATGTACCTTCCTCTCCTTGAGTGGCTATGAAGGGGCATGGTCCAAAGTGCAACTTGCGCTTCACACTACAGCAACCCGCTGTCAGATTTCCCTCTCATCCACTGGAAGAAACTCTCAGCAAGGTATGACTGTTCTCTGATGTCCTGAACTCGAACTGCGGTAACACCTTTGACGACAGTGGAGGAGGTGTGGTTCTGGTTGCTGGACAGCCCCAAACATGAAGAATTTCTTGAACTGCTAACACCTTTTCTGGGATGCAGGATATCTGTATCAGAGACAGTTGGGACAGAAAAGACTGTCTACCATGCAGAAAAATGAAGCAGGTCTATTCCTCTTGGCTGCCATCAGCCCAATGATTAATGTTGTTCCTCTAAGAGCAATTGCCTCCTCGTATCCATCCAAATTGGCTACCAAGGCAAGTCTGTCATCATGCAGCCATGATTTCCTCAACTTGCACTTTAACCTCCCTCCTTCAGTCTTTAACTGCTGTGACCTTTCAGAATGCCGTGATACACTAAGGCATGATGTCATAAGGTGCTAGGGCATCTGATGCAGCTCACATGGTCCTATTATAAGCCTTGACCACTCCAGTGCACCCTCTAGTCAAAGCATTCACCTAAGCAGTATGGTAAAACTATATCCTCAGGCCATCAGCCCTGTGTCTGTCGTTGTCAGGAGGCTTAACAGATAGAGTAGGTTTGTACTTTCAACTATTGCTGCAAGTATTAGACCCTCAGATTCAGGCTGTGTTTAAAAGATATTGCAGCCCTCTGTAGGGACAGCATATTAACTGCCTAGTTTATTTTCCATGATGGCAGTTTGTATTAGCTTCTTCCATACATTATTCACTAAGGAAGGAAAATGATGGGAGATCGAAACATACAACAACCTTTAGGTAGTCTTTTCAAGGAACTCTAAAAATTACAGTTCCTCTAATTATTTAAAATCCTGTACATAATTTTCTTCATTATTGACAATAACCTGGCAAAGGTCTGCTTAGTAGAAAGGTCCTCTGATGGTGAGGCAGGGAAGGGGATGTGCAATTAACTTTTTATATTATCATCTCTGGAATTTTCAAGGTTGGGGTACAACTCAATCTTTGAGTTTGACTCAGAATTATAGCCACAGTCCACAGGAATTACAGAAAAAAATCCCATGAAGCAATAGAAAAAGATAGTGCAACATTTGAATGTGAGCTGTTGAGTTTCCACTCCCCCATTCATAAACCCTTGTTAACCCAGCTCAATGATTCATCAATACTAGAACTTAATCTAATAGAATTTTGGTTGAGTCTGCATTTGCTTCTCTAAAATAATACTATAATAGGAAACAGACCAAGAATATGTTGTCTCCAGGGACTGAAGGGAGGTACAGTAGTATAACATAAATTCTGCTTAACAGTATGAAACACTAGTGTGTTTATTCAGCACTGAGGTGCTGAATTGAATTTTCTCTTATGAAGAGCTGTTTGTAAAGGATGTAGATTAACAAGTTGTTCTATGCAAAGGGTATAGTTCAGCAAGCTGATGGTCTTTCCATCTGCTTATCTAGTCATAATAGTAAACTAAGGTAATAGCAAACTATTGTTTTTCTCAGTTTAGAAACAATTAACTGGAAATGGCATTGTCTATCAGTAATTTGTGCAGCAAATGACATCAGATTCCTTTTTTTAAATCCACTGCTCAGTGTTTTTCCTTCAATATTTCATAAATGTTGACATTAATGGGGAGACAGTATAGTTTATTGGTTAGAGCACTGAGCTGCAAACCTCGGGACCCTGATTTGAATACAACCACCACTCACTTACATTTGATCCAAAGTGAGTCACGCAATTAGGTATTGTATTGTAAAGCTTCTCTTCATGTATTGCATTGTGGAACTATAATGTTTCTAATGTTATTATTTCTTTACTGTATTTGTTCCCCATTGTGTTTGTGACTGTACGCTCTTGAGTTGTGAATGAAAATAGGCATATTATCATCTAATGCACTTACCCAATGATCAAAAACTAAATAAATAATTGCATAACTAAAAGAAATCCTCTTGTGCTTAATTATCTTTTCTATACCTACTCCTTGACCTTTCTTTAATCACTGTCTACATAGCTGGTGTCAACTGTTTATGGACTGTAAAAAGCTGTGGGATACATACTGTAATATAAAACTACATTTCTTTTTAAATTTCCTTCACTGAGTAATTTAAACATGAATTCCTTTCTAGGTGTACTGTATTTACTATGCAGAAGCAATTTTGTGTTTGTGAGACTATCACTGAGCCTGCATGTAAATAAGATGTTTTTAAATATCTTATAAAATGGCAAGAAAAATCTAGAAATTTCATTGCCAAGGGACATCACCTGACCATGCACCAAATCTCTATAAACATACAGTCAGGGGTTGAATCTCATTTTCCTTTCCCCCCAAAAAAAACTACTTAGAACCTTTTACAAGTGTAAAAAAACCCTCCATAGTGTATATCATTGGACTTTAGAAAATGTCCCGGGGCATAAGGACACTCAGCCTTGACCTTGTGCCTTACTACACCCATGGGGGGTGCATTAAACTCGTGTAATGCACATCCTGCCACAACTTATTACTTAAGAATACATTGGTTTATGACAAGCAAAAGAAAACAAATAGCTGCTGTATGCAGTAACCCAACCTGATCTCATGGACATGAAATCACAGCTACAAAGGAGAACTGGGTTGAACTGAATACTAGAACTACCCAGATTTAAGACTGGACTCTGTGAAATATTTAAAATGTTGCTCAAGTGCTTATAATGAATTGAATCCATATTTTTACTGTATATGTCTTGGCATGCATACAGCAGAATTTCAATAATACTGATAAGCAGCAGATTACACCATTAGCAGCTTTTAAATATTTGTGGTGCTAAGCAATTTTCTTATGCAGGAAATGCATTTACAATACAACCCCAGAGCAGCAGCGAACTATTGAAGGGGACTGAAGAAACAGGGGGCAAAGAAGCCACATGGTGATACAGAGAGGAGAAGGGAAAATGATCGACAGTGTATTAGGAGAGGCCCAAAGGTGCTTTAGTATAATTGCACTCAGTGGAACAAAAGACAGCTAATAGAAAAACCTACAGTATACACACACATACACACAATATCCAATGGGAGAAGGGGGGAGGGGACAAAGTGTGCCATAACATGCCACTGAGCTAGACATGTATAGCAGCTCAAGACAAAGAGCTTAAAGGATCAGAACAAGAGGAGGCATCAAATTAATTCTCAAACAAAAATGCAGAGCACATACCAACCACAAAAAATAAAGCAAGGGCACCTGTCCTTTAACAAATTAAAAAACTTTTAATATCTTTGAATGCTATACAGTCTGCCACAGTTACATCCTTTATCAAAGACTGAATATCAATTAAAAAAAAGGAATTAAATACCCATTTCAAACAGTGTCATCCCACCCCAAGCATAAATTTGATTGGTTAGAATTTATACAAAAACCTCAGAGCCCATATCACTTTAAATACAGACAACATTTTAAAAATTAGACTTCAGTGCAACCACATCTTTAAGATATAAATCTTTTAAGATATTCAAATACCTTATAATTATCAAAGTAAATAAATCCAGAACAAAAGAAAAAAACAGTAAAGAAAATGACTGGAGAAGGGGGGGAAGAAGGGTTTATCAGTTTTTTCTTCATTGCCCCCCTTGTTTTGTTTCTCCTTCCCTTTCATCCCCTTTCATTTCCCTCCATTTCCCTTCCCCTCCCCTCTTCCTCTATTTGGCTGTTTCACCCCTACTTCCTTTCCTTCCCTTCCTTCTTTCCCTCCCCTCCCCAGTCATTTCTTTACTGTTTTTCTCTTTAGAAACATAGAAACATAGAATTTGACGAATAAGGACCCTTGGGCCACCTTGTCTGCCCATTTTCCTACCTAACAGATAAGCTGCAGATCCTAATTAACCAACAGCTTGCTTCCTCCTACCCCCCACTAGGACTGCCTTATGTCTGTCCCATGCATTCTTGAATTCCCCCACTGTTCTTGACTCCACAACCTCCTCAGAGGCTGTTCCATGCATCCACAACCCTCTCTGTGAAAAAATACTTCCTCACATTACCTCTGAGCCATTTCCCCCTCTATCTTCAAATTGTGCCCCCTTGTTCTTGCACATCTCTTTTTCTGAAAGATGCCACCCTCTTGGACTTTGTTGATTCCCTTGAGGTACTTGAAAGTTTCTATCATGCCCCTCTCCCTCCTTTCCTCAAGGGTATACATATTAAGTTCCTTTAGTCTTTCTTCGTATGTCTTCTGGTGCAGACCTGCACCATTTTGATTCGCTCCTCTGGACAGCCTCCACTCTGTCTATGTCTTTGCAGAGATGGGGTCTCCAGAACTGCACACAGTACTCCAGATGGGGTCTCACCAACTGTCTGCACAGAGGGATAACAACTTCCTGTTTTCTGCTATTGATGCCTCTCCCTATGCATCCCAATATCCTCCCAGCTTTCCTTACTGCCTTCTCACATTGCTTGCCCACCTTTAGATCATCTGATATAATTACTTCTAGGTCTCTTTCAGTTTTTGTTGTTGTTATTAACTAACCCCATTGTGTACTCTTCCCATGGGTTTTGATTTCCCAGGTGCATTATCTTGCACTTCTTTGCATTGAATCTGAGCTGCCATACATTTGACCATTCCTCCAACCTTGCCAAGTCCCTTCTCATACTTTCCACTCCATCTGATGTATCAACCCTGTTGCAGATCTTTGTGTCATCTGCAAAGAGGCATACTTTTCCTTCCAGTTCCTCTGCAATGTCACTTATAAAGACATTAAAAAGGACCGGTCTCAGTACTGAACCCTGCAGTACCCCACTAGTAACTCTCCTTTCTTCACTGTGGACTCCACTTACTACTACCCTTTGTGTCCTGTTGTCTAGCCATTTTTTTATCCAGGCTACCACCTTGGAACCCACTCCAAGGCTGGCTAACTTGTGTATTAATCTTTTGTGTGGGACTGTATCAAATGCCTTGCTAAAATCTAGGTAAGCCATGTCCACAGCCCCCACCGGTCTACTACTTTGGTCACCCAGTCAAAGAAATCTATTAGATTCGTCTGACATGACCGTCCCATCGTGAATCCATGCTGCCTTGGGTCCTGTGCCCCACTAGCCTCAAGGTACTCAACAATTCTTTCCTTCAGAAGTGATTCCATCATTTTACCTACCACTGAGGTCAAACTAACTGGTCTGTAGTTTCCTGCCTCTGTCCTGCTCCCACTTTTGTGAAGAGGAATCACATCCACCCTCCTCCAGTCCTCAGGTACCACCCCATCCTCCCATGATTTGTTAAAGAGAGTAGTCAGCGGTGTCATTAGTTCTACCCTTAGTTCTTTTAGAATTCTTGGGTGAATCCCATCAGGCCCCATTGCTTTGTCCACCTTCAATTTTATTAGTTCTTTCAGAACTCTTTCTTCTGTAAATGGACTGGTATCGACCCTTGTCTTCAGAGTGTGTCTCTTGTTTGGTTTAGGTACCTCCCCCTCCTCTTCCTTTGTGAACATATGCCACATGTGCCCCCCTCATTGCGAATATCTATATGGGGGATTTGGGAACATTATTATGTACTTGATTAGCATCAAAACCCCTTTTTTCAACAGGTGAAAATTTGGAAACGTTATGTCGATGATTTGATTTTTATTTGTAGGTGTACGACTCTGGAATTGCAATCTTTCATTCAAGACCTAGAGGGAACAAACAGTAATTTAAAGTTTACCTGTCAGGCATCCACAGAGAGAATTCAATTTTTAGATTTGACAATATTGAGAGGGAAGGGGTAAGATTCGAACAGATATATACAGGAAGCCAATCAATGGTAACACAGTTTTGACAGCTAATAGCTGTCATCCCCAGCACACCATTAGAAACATACCTAAAAGGACAGTTTCTCAGGGTTAGGAGAAATTGTTGGAGTGATGCATTGTTTGTAAAGGGTGCTGAGGAGTTAAGTGAATATTTAAATGAGAGAGGTTACAGATTAGGATTATCCAAGCTGGCTAGGAACATGTAGCCTCCCAAGAGAAGGAGGTCCTTTTGATGCAGGAAAAAAGAGGGGAGGAGATTCTAAATAACAAAAGATTTAATTTTGTGACAACATTTTCAACACATGCAGGGGAAGTAGAGAGAATTATTAAAAGGCATTGGGAGGTTCTAAGCAGTGACCTAGCTCTAAAGAAAGTCTCAGCATCCTCACCAAGAATGGCCCATAGATGAGCACAAACAATAGGAGATTTGGTGATGCATAGTCATTTTATGAATGAAGTAAATTCTGTAATTACTTGGCTGAGGGGACCCATAGTGGGTTGCTAACGGTGCGAAAGGTGCAATACATGTAGCAAAATCAGAGAGGGGAAATTCTTTAGCTGCCCCAATATTAGCTGTAATTTTGAGGTAAGACAACTAATAACATGAGACACTGAAGGAGTTATTTATAAAGCCATCTGCAGTTGTGGTTTGTCCTATATTGGAAAGACCAAAAAAAGCCTTAAAAAAACTAGAGTAAATGAACATGTGAAGGTGATAGTAAAGAAGGATTTAACATACGCAACTGCTGCACATGTGGAAAGTTGTACAGATAAAGAAGGCACATGTTTTTTTTCTTTCAAATAATTTACAAAGTTAATGTTAGGCCAAGGGGAGGCAATTTCAATGACTTGTTGCTTATGAGGGAAGCTTTCTGGATTATTAACTTGGATGCTTCCAAAGAGTTTGGCTTAAACTATGGTTTTGAACTGATACCCTTCCTCAGACAGAGAAGAAAAAGGTGAGAATTTAACCTGAGATGCCTGAATGTATTCTTTTAAAAGATGGATTAATGTGATCAGTTATTTATTATGAATGCATATCAAGTTTATCAGTTTTTTTCTTCTTCATCGTCCCCCCTTGTTTTGTTTCTCCCTTCCCCTTTCTTCACCCCTTTCATTTCCATCCCCATTCCCCCCTCCCCCTTCCTCTATTTGGCTGTTCCACCCTTACCTCTTTTCCTTCACTTCTCCCCTCCCCCAGTCATTTTCTTTACTGTTTTTTTTCTTTTGTTCTGGATTTATTTACTTTGATAATTAAAAGGTGTTTGAATATCTTCAAAGATTTATATCTTAAAGATGTGGTTGCACTGGAATGTTATTTTTATAATTTTGTCTGTATTTAAAGTGATATGGGCTCTGTGGTTTTGGATATTCAGCCTTTGATAAATGATGTAATCCAAAACATGTCAGGCTGTATAGCATTCTAAGATTATTAAAAGTGTTTTAATTTGCTAAAGGACTGGTGCCCTTGATGTATTTTTCAAGGCCCGGTATGTGCTTTGCATCCTTGTTTGGTTATTTAAGTGATTTTAGCTGGATGCACTACCATCCCAGTGCTGACTCCTTTTTCATGCCTATCAAATTAATTCTATATATGGAGATAAACCAAAGAACATGAATGAGAAGGAAAGGGGGTAAATGACAGTGGTAGGAGAGAGAAGAGAAAGAGAGAGAGAGAGAGGCTGGGAGACATGAAATGAAGTGCAGGTATAGGAATGTAGAGGGTTTAAGGAGTTGAGAAATTCCCCAAGAAAACTGAGGGCTGAGAGCTAATTAATGTGTTGCCAGGTCTGACTTTTGAAACATTTGGATTTTCTATCACTTTCTTGCCACAACTGCAGCCCTATGATGACAGTAGCTATGAACCTATTACATTTCAGAACCATAGCCACCTGTGGGAAAATATCCTGCAAGCTACAATCAACTATGATGATGTTTATGGCATAATTAAGCATCCCTTTGCAGCTATAATGTTGATGGAATTACATTTTCATCCAGAAACCCAAAGTTCATTCTAAAAATTCTGTCTTGAATGGCCAATGGCCAACGAATCCAAAGACAAGACAAAACACAGGTGAGGGAGTACAGGCAAAGTGGGCGAGCATTAAGGATGCAATACTTGAAGCAACATACCATTGTTTTACAGAGAAAAGCAAGTGTAAAAGGAGGAAATCACTTTGGTTCTCAAAAACAGTAGCAGAAAAGATCAGAGCCAAAAGGTTGGCCTTCAGGAAATATAAGGGAACTCAGGGGAACGAAGATAGGGAGGCATGCCAAACTTCCCTAAGGGAAGCAGGGAAGACAGTGAGGCAGGCTAAGATCAAAGAGGATAAGGGGGAGTGTATGGAGGAGGACCAAGGAAAAGCATCTATCCTAAGTACTGTAGATACTTCTGCTCAGTATTTACTGAGGAGAAGGTAGGGCAGGGCCCACAGCACTATGGACACAGGAGGAGGGAGGTGTGCACAAGTCCCTTCAGAAAAGAAAGGTCCTACAAGAGCTCATTAAGGTCAGGGTGGAAAAGGCAATAGGACCTGATGGCATACATTCCAGGGTACTAAAGGAGCTAAGGGTGGAACTAGCAGAGCCATTATCAGAACTGTTTAGAGAGTCTCTAAGCACGGTAGAGGTCCCAGAAGACTGGAAAAGGGCTCATGTGATCCTGCTTCACAAGAGTTGCAGCAGGGAGGAGACAGGGAACTACAGACCATTCAGTCTTACCTCAGTAGTGGGCAAGATTATGGAGGCATTCCTTAAGGAAATGATAGTGAAACACCTGGTATCCATAGGAGCACAGGATCCAAGACAGCATGGATTTACAACAGGAAGGTCCTGTCAAACTAATCTCATAGATTTCTTTGACTGGGTAACCAGAGTGGTGGACCAGTGGGGTGCAGTCCATGTCACCTACTGTGACTTCAGCAAAGCTTTTGATACTGTTCCACATAGAAGATTGATTAACAAGCTGGGTAGGCTTGGGGTGGGTCAGAAGTTAGTCAACTCGGTGGCAAACTGGTTGGTGGGCAGAAAACAGAGAGTGATAGTAAACAGTATATCATCAGAAGAGATGCAAGTCACAAGTGGAGTACCTCAAGGATCAGTGCTGGGGCCAGTCCTCTTCAATATCTTTATTACTGACATTGCAGATGGACTGGAGGGTAAAGTTTGTCTGTTTGCAGATGACAACAAGATCTGCAACAGAGTAGATGATCCATATGGGGTGGGCAGAATGAAAAGAGATCTGGAAAAACTGGCAAAATGTTTGGAAGAGTGGCAACTGGGGTTTAATGCAAAGAAGTGCAAGATCATGCACATAGGGAAAAGAAACCCTAAAGCTACCTATAAGTTGGAAGAGGAGTTGCTGGCAATCACAAGGGAAGAAAGAGACTTGGGCATCATCGCAGATAACCTGAAATCATCCAAGCAGACCACTAAAGCAGTTGGTAAGGCTAGAAGGATGTTGGCGTGTAAGAGGGAAGTAATAATCCCTCTTTACAAAACAATGGTTAGGCCCCATCTGAAGTATGACATGCAGTACTGGAGGCCACACCTTTACAAAGACATTAACAAAATGGAGGCAGTCCAGAGAAGGGACCCCAAATGGTGCAGGGACTGCATCAGAAAACATATGAGGACAGATTAACAGAGCTCAATATGTATACCCTAGATCAAAGGAGGGAGAGAGGTGATATGGTCGAAACATTCAAACATCTTAAAGGCATTAACAAGGTGAAAAAAGTCTAACATGTTTCAATATAAGGAAAATATCAAGACAGGAGGACACAGCATGAGAATAGAGGGAGGCTGATTAAAGGGTAATGTATGGAATTTTTTTTTTACAGAAAGTGTGGTGGATGCATGGAACGGCCTACCTCATGAAGTGGTGGATATGAATACAGTGCAGTGCTTCATACAGGCATGGGATAGGTATAAGGGAGCAATACAGATGAGTATGAATAGATAGGCCATTGACAGAGCAAAGGCCAATAGCACATTCATAAGGTAGAAAAAAGGAACAGACTGGATGGGCCTTGAGGTCCTTATCTGCTGTCAACTTCTATGTTCCTATGTAAATAGAGGGCCAGTTTCTAAAGGGGGATGAGAAACAAGAAACAGAAATCATGAAATGAATGAAGGCACAGGGAGGGTTCTAACAGAGGGCATCTCCTTTCATTAATAGGATAAGTGTAGGGGGCATGGCTTGGCTCCTAGCAAGATGGCTGCCTGATGTGAGCGCTCTGTATCTTGGGGATAATTTTAGAGAGATAGCTCCATGCTTCAACTTGAATTAAACTGATTAGTAGCCTAGAAGATATCGGGAAGTGTTTGGCTAGCTGGTTATACTAAGGAACTTTGGCTCACATGTCTGATTGAGGCAACAAGGGCTAGGTAACTCAATCATGTTGAGACAGAGTGGCCCTGGGAAGACCACAGGCCCCAGTATGCAACAGACCCAGGATATGTTTGCCACTCTATTGAAACAAATGGCCGAGGTGACACTGGCAGCGAATAACGCAACGGCGGCAATCAATAGGCTTGAATCGACTAGATACAACTGAGCAAAAAACAAAAGAGAACACTGTTGCACTGGAAGATCTTTCAGCTACAATAAGGGATCAAGAGAGGTCAATCCAGGCTTTGCAGGCTAAAGTTGATGATATGGAAAATCGAAGCCCGCGTAACAATCTGCGGCTGTTAGGGTTCTCGAAGGTGCAGAGCAAGGAAACCCTATTGAATTTCTCTACGATACCCTCCCTGATCTACTGCAGCATGATCTCCCTCCCAGTTTTATGATCGAGCAAGCGCGCAGAACACTCGCTCCCAAGCCAAAACCCGGTGACAGGCCTAGACCGCTCATGCTACATATTTTAAATTTCGCTGACAAGGAATGGGCTACCTCTCGAGCCCGTGAGCTCGGAGCTCTTTACTGGTGAGGGCACAAAATAATAATGTTTCAAGACTATTCTTGAGACCTGGCGGCTCGCCAGAAAGAATACTCTTTTTTTTTATTTATTTAGCTTTTGTTGACCGGGTAAGTGCACTAGACAAATCCTGCCTATTTTCAGGCACGACCCGGGGGAGGGGGATACAGATGAATGCCAACTGACCTTGAACCAGATTAAGCTGTTGGTGGTATTTTTAGTGAATGAGGGAAATTTGGCCAGGACACCGAGGAAATTCCCCTACTCTTTTCAATAAGTGCCATGGGATCTTTAACATCCACCTGAACTACCACCAATCCAGGCAGATGGGACCTCGGTTTAACGTCTCATCCGAAAGACAGCACCTTAGAAATGCAGCACCCCTCTCATGCTGCATTACAGTGTCAGTACTGGGATATTAACCCAAGTGCCAGGTGTGGGAACTGAACCCACAGCCCTCTGATCTCCCGGCCTCAGAGGTGAGTGTGCTACCTACTGAGCCACTGACACTGCTAGCTGAAGCCAGGCATATAATGCATGAAAAAGGTATTACATTTGCGCTTCACTACCCTGCGACTATGCGTCTAGAAGAGAATGGGTCTTTCCTCTCGTTTGCCACCCCAAGTAGTTTGTCTGCGTATCTTAACAAGAAATGGCCAGGGAATGTCAATGGGGATAAGGCTCAAATGGACCCTGCTGTACCAGTGGAGTGTCATAGAAATATTATATCGCTAGATGGTGCTTTCACCTCTACACCACGTCCAAATGGCTTCCAGTTTCAAGGCCAGAGTACACCACTCCCTGCAAGAACACAGAAATGGCAACAAAATGAGAAACATCCCAAGAGAACTCATCCCATTGATTGAGCAGGGAACATCTCTGAATTGACTCTTAACCTGATGTCTACACTGGATGGCTGCGATTCCCAATTCCTCTCCCCCAATAGATGTGCACCACTTGCCTCCATCTCTCAAGATGAATTTCCTGACTACCCCGAAGAGGAGATGCTGCAGGAGGTTTCGAAGGCTGAATCCTCCATTTGTGGACTTGCTCCAGCTGTGCCTCTACTTAAGAACTCTACCCAAGAGCTGCACATAAACAGTCTCATGGGTAACAGCTTAAATCACCGTGCTCACCAGCCTTCAACCATCATGGAAACTCTGCCACCCCTGGATGCACAGGACCATTGTTAGGTAAGTGTCCATGTTTGTATTTTGTATATGTGGGCGGATATGAGGACTGGGTGGGAGAAAGATTAAGTGCAGGCATTCCTTTTCTTAAATGTTACCCCTTTGGGCTAACCGGCCCTCCCACACTCTCAAGGTGCTAACTGGGGTATTATATAGTGCTGCGTCTAATATATGATTGCCCTGACTCTGCCCTTAACAGTAGTCTGTACCTGGGATCTCCAGTCTCTATGAAGGGTGTGGGGAAAGGGGGGGTGGTAGTGAGAAGCTCTGGTTACTAAGCGAATCTCTTTCCTTATTTTTTTTGTCTGGCTCTGGGGAATATGGCTCTGCTCTGCTAAGGGTTGCTCCAAGTTAATTTCAATAGGCGGAGTGGAGAATTCCCTCCCTCCATGGACACCGCAGCGAACTATGGGATCATTAAGTTATCTGGTCTGTTAATCCAACTGGACTGCTGCTAGAGGAACCATGTGTGGGGCTATCCAAAAGAGATCACTTACAGCCACCCATAAGGTCCCCTTGAAAAGGAGTCACTCATATGGGGCAGCAAAGCCCTCATTAGCTTACAAGTCCACCACCTTTTTTCAGGTGAAGCGATGTGGCCTGAGAGGATTTCGACTCCTCGGCCTGAGACACCACTTTTCTCCAATGCGCAAAGTGGCGCTCTGCATGTAAATAGTTTAAGTTTGTTATTATCTGTTATTTTTCAGACTATACTCACAATTTTGCAGAATAGCTTTGTTGTGTTAAGCACTAGCAAACTCTGTCCTATGTTTGTATGGTTGCAGATTGGATCTGGGGAAATGATACGATGGTTGGCTGACCTAACCCCTATTCCTCCCTCCAAAATATTTTTTATAATCATTCTTATGGGTGATATCTCCTTTATAACTTGGAATGTAAGAGGGTTAAATTCCCCTTCCAAAAGGAAGCAGGTATTTACACATCTGAAAAGGCTTAAAACCCAGGTTGCCTTTGTGCAAGAAACTAAACTTGCTGAGAAAGATTGTAAATATTTAGGGACTGGGTAGGTTTGGAGTTGCATTCCTGTGCGGCCACTAAAAAAAGAGGCGTAGCAATCCTGCTCCACAAGTCGCTCCCCTGGGCTATGGTAAAGAGGAAGGCAGACTCTCAGGGGCATTGGGTAATAGCCTTGCTTGATACCCTCAATGGCCATCTCTTGGTGGTAAACATTTATGCCCCAAATGTGGACGACCCTTCTTTTTTTCTGGATCTGAACTCTAAATTAGACACAATGGTAGAGCAAGATACACCTATCATCTTCAGGGGGGATTTTAATCTCACATTAGTCCCTCTGTTGCATAGGAGTGACCTAGGCAAGGAAACGCACACTCAGGGGGCTCGGGTCGTTCAACACCTAAGTTCTGAGTACCAGCTGGTAGACATATGGCGCTTAGTGCACCCCTCTGTCCGGGACTACTCCTATTATTCCAGGGTTCATGGCACTTATAGTAGATTATACTACTGGCTTATCTCCCATACCCTCACAGGCTTAGTCTTGGACTCCGCTATTCTTTCCATGGTAATTTCGGACCATGCGCCAGTACAAATGATTATATCTTGGGGTCCTTTAATCTGAAGGTCATCCTCCTGGAGACTGGATCCGCTACTCCTGCGGGATCCCAATTTTGTAAAATGGGCTAAATTAGAAACCATAAATTTTCTTAGGGAGAACCCTGTTGAAGACACCTCAGCCCAAAACACCTGGGAGGCTTATAAAGCTACCATGCTTGGAAAGATTATAGGGTATGCCTCTCACAGGAGGAAAAATAGGGAAGGGGAAATGGCACAATTGGAAGGTGACCTGCTTAGTGCTGAAAAGAATCTTAAGGCACAATCTCACCCATCTTCTCAGTCACTGTGGGGTTGATGGATCCTTGCCATAAGGACCAGGTTAAACAAATTTATTTCCAGAAAGGCTGACTTGGCACTTATTAGATTAAAACATTCATATTGGGAGGGTGGGGAAAAAAGTGGGAACATTTTGGCATACCAACTGCAGAGACAACAAGAGAATAGGTACATAGGGGGGCTGAGAGACCCAGCCACAGGGATAGTGAAAACAAAACCACAGGAGGTGAACGACATAATGACTGCATTTTACTCTCAACTATATAAGTCAACCAGAACCGATCCCTGTCCAGATATGTCATCATTCTTAGACAAGGTGAGGCTCCCGAAGCTGTACCCAATGCAATGTGCCGCTCTGGAGGAACCCCTAACTCATGCAGAGGTTGCTACCTCCCTGACGGCATTAAAGAAAAGGAAGGCCCCTGGTAGTGATGGGTTCCCTGTGGACTTTCTGCAACTTGTATTCCCTTTGATTTCTCCCCTGCTTTGTAAGGTTTTTAAAGAGACCAAGGAAAAAGGTATATTGCCTCTTACACTTAGGGAGGCTATCATTACAGTTCTTCCCAAAAAAGATAAACCTCCTGAAGAGGCGTCTAGTTATCGCCCCATATCCCTGATAAACTCAGACAGCAAGGTCTATGCTAAAGTGTTAGCTAACATATTGGCCCCGATCTTACCATCCCTGATTCATCCATCTCAGGTTGGCTTTGTAAAAGGTAGATACAGTACCGACCATATCAGAACACTTATTAATCTCATTCATATAGCGAGTCAGGATATATCAACGCATCAGCTGCTGTAGCCATCGATTTTGAAAAGGCGTTCGACTCCGTGGAGTTGGACTACTTGCAGAAAGTCTTGCACCACATGGGTTTTGGACCGCATTTCAGAGCGGCTGTCTCTTCCATATACACATCTCCCCTTGCAAAAGTCCTTACCAATTCAGTTTTATCTGAACCATTTCTTCTACACAGAGGCACAAGACAAGGGTGTCCTCTCTCCCCTCTCTTGTTTGTCATTGCTATTGAGCCATTAGCAGCTGCAATTAGACAGAACACGCGTATAACTGGTATTGGTAGGGGGCAAGTTCATGTTTCTACCCTACTGTATGCTGATGATTTGCTAGTAGCGCTAGGAGACGTCAATGAGTCCTTACCTCAACTTCTAGTTATCCTGGACTCCTTCTCATCAATTTCAGGGTTAAAGGTAAATCAATCTAAAACAGAAGTACTCCCTCTTAATTCACATTGCCACTCCCACTCTGTGGCACAGTTAGGATTAAAATGGTCACAACATACTATCAAATATTTGGGAGTTAAGGTTGAGATTAACCTAGCGAAGTGGTGGGATAATAACCTGTGCCCCCTGCTGTCCAAATGCAAGCTTGAACTGGAGCGAATAAACAAACTTCATTTAACTAGAACTAGAACTGAACTAGCTAGAATCCTAATATACTGCTTGCTAAATTGTCCTACTAGAATGCACTACTGTATCCAAATCAAACTATCTGCTGTGTTGGCCTGGTCGCATGCTCTGCTAACTCTGTAACCTGTACCATGGAACTTGTTACGCATGTTTTCTTTTGCAAGTATCATTCACTTATGCTGCTAAACTCTGTAACCTTCCTTTTTGTCTACAATACCTGAATCTGCACCTTGTAATGCAAACTGTGTAACCTAGACCCTGGATCCATGTATGCCTGCATCTTTATGTATTATGTTCTCTTTTCTCTTTCTACCACACCTGACGAGGTACCTTTGGAAATGAGCCTCTGGCTCAAAGGTTGTAAACTGATTGCAAAATAAAATAAATAAATAAAAACTATGGCAGGCAAGATAGCCGCTTTTAAGATGTCCCTTGCCCCCCAATTTTTTTATTTACTAGCTCATATTCAACTATTTCTCCTAGCTCACTGGCTTAGGAAAAGTGATATGATGATTGTCTTCTTCTTATGGGGTTCAGATAGACCTTGTTTTAGCAGAAACCAACTTCAGGCTCACCCTCAGCAGGGGGGATGGGGTCTCCCATGGATCAAAGGCTATAAGCTAGCTTTTCAAGGTGCACAAACATTGAAATGTTTCCACCCCTATAATACTGAATCCCCTCAGTGGCTAATGCTTGAGCAGACTTATTGTAATAGCCCTACTGCAATCTCTTTTCTCTGCTCCCCCCTCATCAGGAGTCTATCGCGCCCCATTATTGGCTCCTCAATCAGATATTGGAGGCTTCTTCATAAAAAAATAAGACTCATGGTTCTTCCCATTATGTATATGCCTTAATGGGGCAACCCTAGCATAACCATTGGTGGTTCCATGGTGGTTTGGCCCTCCTGGCAGGAGAAAGGGATTACATTCCTTCAAGACATATTGGGGCCTAATTCCCTGGTGGTGGATACATATCAGAATTTGCAATCTAGATGGAATTTGGATAAATCAGGTTTCTGGAAATATCTGCAATTGCGTGATAGTCTTTGACCTCTTCTACATCAGGGTAATGCCTCCTCAGCCCGTAATTCACATTTAAAAAGGTGACTCCACTTGCCTAACAAAGTTGCAGCCACTCTGTACACAGCAGTGAGGGACACGCTACCTTCCTCCAATATAAAATCTAAGTCAAAACTGGAAAAAGCCTTAAATATACAAATATCAGATTTACAGTGGAAACAGTGTTGGCAGGTCGGGTTCAAGATTCATAAAGATACCCAGAGTAGACTCATTCATAATAAAATTTTGCATTCTTGGTACAGGACACCTGTAATGTTAAAGAAAATGAAAGTCCTTGTACATGATACTTGTTGGAGATGCCTCCAGCCTGGTGGTGATCTATATCATATTCTTTGGCAATGCCCTCAGATATATGGTCTTTGGGAGAAAGTGCTACATGAGGCTAGACTGACACTTCACTGCCAGGTCCCTGTTAACCCTGCTCTTATGCTGTTGGGTCTGAGGTCTGGTGCCCCCCTCCTCAGTCATCAGGAATTTAGATGGCTAATGCTACTTACTATGCTGGTAAAACGGGCAACCCTGCAAAATTGGCAAAGCACTGTTTCACCTGGTTTCAGTGAGATTATAGCATCACTTTCTTCCGTACATGAGATGGATAGGTGGTCACACTTGTCTATCGGGAAGATGGAACTCCTCTCTCTTTGTTGGGACCCTTTTATGGCATATCTGCCAGCCAGAGCTGGTATCGGATGACATGTCTCCTCATATCTAACTGCCACCACTCAATGTCTGAACTGAATGTTATCTATGTCTAACACATTTATGAATCTACTGATATAATGTTATGGAGTGTTAGTGTCTTGCATTGTTGTTTATGTCTGGAATGATACAAGTTGTACATAATTTACCCGCAAGTTGTAATGTTTGCTCTGTGAGTTTAGTATAAGTTAATGATTTGTAAGTGTATACTTAGTACAGGTTATATCATGGAGTCCAAGTAATGTTACCTGGCACTCCTAGTCAACTTATATAGAATGCACTTCACTGCTGTATTGTACATTAGCTGGGCCCCACAGCAGTAGTAGCCACTTTATTTATATTACTTTGTTTACTTTGTGGTGTCTCTCCCCCCAGACACAGTGTAAGAAGCGGCCACGAGAAGGTGTAACTATTATATTCCATGAAGCCTTGTCTTATATGTGGTGATACCTCCCTATGGTTGCGTACGCTGGGAAAATTAAGGTAGGTGCAATTAACTATCTTGTTCATATGGTGTGTTTCAGGTTCAGGATGTCCGTAGGTATACACGGTATATACCCTAGGGAGTTCCCTTCCTTATCTTTTTTTTTTTTTTGTTGTTTTTGTTTTTACTTTGGTTATTTATGAAATTAGTGTAGTACATTAACACGAGGGTACAATACAGGAAGTTATCTATCTTTCACACTTATTAGTGTACATAAAGTAGACATTGTTTGAAGGGACACTATGACTGTTCCGTGTATAATGTTAACGTATAATGTCCTGCAGTCACCTCGTATGGTATCCTGTTATATGAACCTTACTGTACATGTAAGTTGTATGTGTTTTTTTTGGGAAAACAATAAAACATTTAACTGTAAAAAAAAAATAAGATAAGTGTATCAGTATGCCTGAAGTGGGAGTATTGACAGAAGCAATTATAGTTGATTTGCTTGAACACAAAAAGGCAAAAAATAAAACATGATAAAGCCACTGAGTTTGCTCTTGGTGGTGGGACATGTCTTGGTGTATACAAATCTCAGTTGGCAGCTAATAGTTGCCATTGATGGGACAAGAGTATCCAGTTTGAAAAAAGTCACATCAGATGGCTAGGCTGTAAGTGAGAGCCCCACAAATGAGAGAAAATAAAGGTTACTAAAATCTGCTACCTTCAAAAATGTCAAATGGGCTGGATGACGTAAAAGATAAACCTCAGGTATTTTTTTTTCCTGTGTGTCTTGTTGGGAATGTCTCTTATTTTAAAACTGTGAGGACATTCCAAGTTATTATTTAAAGCAAAAGGAAAGTGAATTGCTATTTGTAAAGGAGGGTAGCTCATTCCAATGAATATAGTATCCAGGTACTGTGTTTTCTGTAACTTGAGACTGTATTATTCTGTCTTCATAAAAATCAATAATTATACCATGGACATCCAAGAACAGTCAATCAGAGCAGCAGGTTTGGCACTTTACCTGCATTGTAAATCCCCGATAATCACTGCAAATGGTGACAGCCAGCCGCATCTCTTAAAAATCATCAGACCCATGAAATTCAAACCGAAGATCCGCCATATTGAAATGCTCAGTAACCAGCAGTCTCCAACTCCCAGCATCCTACTCAGCAAACCACACAGCTTCAGTAACACAAACCCCCAAAGAAAGTGGATCTGCACTTAAAAACACAGCATGCTTCAGCATGTATTTTCCCATAACTGCTGAAAGTCGCCCTGTCTGAAACACAGCTTTAGCCCTCGCTCTGTCTCGCACTCTCTCTCTTTGTCACTGTTTGCTGCTAGCGGTGTGAAGAAGAAGGAACTACATTTTGTGCCTGCCTAACAATAAACTTAAAATAAATTACACAAACTGGAAAAACAGTTTTTCCCTGTTTTTTTCTTACAAAAAAGACACTACTTACCTTGTATAATTGCAATAAGCTACTTGGGGGATCTAGGTTATTGGGGGTTTTACCATGGCAGACAAGGATTTAGGCACTCAGCTGCGCCTCATGGGTAAACTACTCCAGCCACGGTAAATCATCCAATAACCCACACCAACTCATGGCTTATTGCTTAAATAATCCTAACCAAAAAAAAAAAGAAAGACTACATCACTGAATTAAAGACATACATTTTATACATAATAAGTGTGTAGATGGTAGACCTACAGCAAACAACCAGAGAAGATCAGCCCCCAATGAATGCTCAAATTCAGATGAAAATTTCCCACAGAAATTATAAGACTAGTTAATCCAACAGGTGTGTGTGTGTGTGTGTGTGTGTGTGTGTGTGTCTGTGTGTGCTAGAGTTCTTTCTGTCAGTTAGCACTATCTTTTTGACCCTGTTAAACATTTAGTTTTGTGGGCTGCCTTTTCAGAAAATACATATTTATGTTAATTTTTTTTAGGTTCTTTTTTATGTAATTAAAATTGCATGTTATGCTGTGCAGCTGAGGACAAGGGAGGTTTTGTTCAGATTTACTGTGAAAGCATCATTACATACCAGGGTTAGGAGACATTGGCCTGGATATTCAAAAGGGTTATGCATGGTGCAACAGGGAATGTCCCATGTGCAACCCACCACCTGCATGCCACCCCCCATCCTAAATCCAACCGGCCGCGACAGACCAGCACAGCCCTCCTCTCTGCCGACAGAGTTGTCAATGAAGCTCATTCATTGACAGCTGAGCTCAGTCAGCAGGCAGGCCATGCAGGGGAGAGGAGGGCTGTGCCAGTCTGCCCCTGCCGGTCGGATTTAGGATGGGGGTGGGAGCTGGGGTTGTGGCAGGGACATTTGGCTGCTGGTGGGGCTGGGTAGGGGGACACTGGATCACCAGGGATTTATTTTGAACTGGGGATTGGGATGGGAGTTTAATTACCAAAACCAGCAGACCACCACTGATTTTTTTTTTAAAGGAATCGGAGAAAGTGATATGGAGGGATGCTGGTGGGGGGGTGGGTTACTGTACATTTCTGTGGTGGGTGGATTACCGGGTGAAGGGGAGGGACCACTAGACACCATGAAGAATTATTACATGTGGGACAGGTGGGGGGGGAGGGACCACTAGCCGCCAGGGATTTTTCTATGCATGTGTGGGACAGGTGGGGGGGAGGGACCGCTAGGCACCAGGGATCTTGTTTTAAGTTAACTTAGTTTGTTATAAATTTCACCCATGGAGAGAAGGTGAAATGTCACCGTGGAAGGCAAAAGTTTGCTGCAGAAGGTGAAATTTCCTGTTCCACCAGGTGAAATTTCACCACTCTGCCAGGCAAAATATAGCATTTGGCTACTCAAAGTGGGTGGCATTTCGCGGATTTCTCAATGAAGTGAATTCTGCCCACTTCACCAACCACTACTCAGGAGCTGTCTTAGATAGTCGTGGGGGGCCGGGGTGGCACTTTCATGTGGCAGCACTCCCAGATGGGATTGGATTGGCACTGAGTTCCACTAGCATAGCAACCACTGTTATGGACCAGTGAATTTGTCTCCTCCACAAGAATGTCACTATATTTGTGCAAGACCTGCAGGACTTGTGTTTGATGCCATGGTTAAACTTTGCTGGAAGGAAAGATCATTTCAAAAATGGTGGCCATATGTATGACATAGGTCACACATTCAAGCTGGGTGCTTAACACCCTAGTCTCATTCCAGACTATGCTTCAGTGTGAGAGGGTAAGGATGCCTGCTTTTTTCTTTGGCCTTATTATGGGGGGAAAAATCCATGGGGCAACTGGAGCTGGAGTTGTCCAGTGACTGGACAGATGTGATACCTGCCCAATGACTTGAAAATATGCAATGACTGAGCCAAGAGTAAAACAAAACTGTAATGAAAATGAATTAGTTGCATACCCTTGCTTGGGACAAGCTCTCATGGCTTCAGCAGAACAGAAATTGTTTTCTAGATAGGCTTTTACAATAGATCTCATCTAGTCATGGCTGATAATAACAAGCCACATATATGCATTTTGTCTTGTATGGAATCCTCAGAGCAGTGCATTTGTTGTTCAACCATGTACCGGGTTAGCCCCTAAGGAAATCAGACACTTACATACACTCAGAGGTGGCATAATAAAGAGGTAGTTTGCAGGAAAAGGTGTGTACAGAATCCAAAAAGAGGTACTAGGAGAGAACTCTCCAGTTTCTTTGGTTGTTATGCATATGTCCAATTAAACATGGGTGCAGTCTTAGGGGAGGATATTGAAAATTTGCTTTCATGACATTAAGTTTTTGGAAGCTCTGATCACTGCCATCTCAGCAGCATGCACTTTAGCAATGTTATTTATTCAATGGGCCTATGCAACCAGAGTAGTGTTATGCTTGTGCAACTGTGGTAACTGTTTAGCTGTTTGTACTCTCTATTCCATGGGGAATTACCACCTTAAAGGGGTACCAAAGGCAAGGAACCCTTAAGTAGGTTCCCACCCCGAGAGATACTTCGGGAAAGATTTCCTTGGCTAAAGGTTCCTTAGGAAGGAGACAGAAAAAGAACATTGAGTAGTAAATGTTGACTACGGGGTACAGAAGCAGATTGATGACAATGAGACAGCTTGATAACACATGAATGATATGCACAGATTGTCAGGATTACACTGATAAAATGGATTGTACTGATGACATCTGGGGTCTTTGTAAGGAGAGAGGGAATGGCAGGTAGGGCCACCACCTAGCTCCATTCAACATCTGAAACCTACCTTAGGAAACTAGGGAATATACTATAAACAGCTAACTACATATTTTGACCTTTGGTACAGAGGAGAAGGAAAAAAAAACCTTTTAAGAGGAGGAAACCTCTGGTGATCCAAGGCCTAGGTCATCTTCCTTCCTGGCTAGGGGTAGTTTATTTAGTGATGTCTCCGCTGCTGCAATTAAGAAACCTGATTAAGGGGAGGACATATTCCAGTTTGGTGGAAAGTTCAAATGAACCCTTAAACAGGAATGCCATGAGGGATTGTGAGAGGCATCTGCAACAATGGGTACTCTAAGTGAGAGTGGACCCCCAAGGTGGGAGGAGGGAGGAGCATGATGACTGCTGAGGCACTCAGCTGGCCTACTGACTAAAACAAACTGGGTGAGCCAGAGGTGGTCATAGGGAGAATAGCTTTTGAATGTGCCATGGTGACACCATAGCCAAAGGAACGCTGTTGGGCTGTAAGGGCTCCGCCCCTCAGCAGCTGAAGTCTTAAATTCTGCATCAAGAGGTGTGCCATATGACTGCAAGCTGAAGCTCTACCTGGAGTGAAGACGTTCCCACTATGGGCCAGATGAGAAGGACCCCACCCAGAAGTTTACATGCTCAAGATGTGGACTTTGCAAGTGTAGAGCAAGACCATCAGCTTACAGGGCAAGCCCTGAGTCAAAAAAGGTAATGGACATGGTTGGCTTGCTTCCAATTTATGAATGAGAGTGAGAATCAACTTTGAGTGTTTGATAGGAGGAGGCTGGGTGAGGCCAGCAGCCATAGATTAGGTAGCAGGTGTTGAAAGGTTATAAGTGAACTCTGCAACCACAAGAACTACCAAGGTGGTGCCTGGGTGAGGTAGGAGGAAGCAGTGTGAGCCAGCATTTGGTGGTTTGATAGTAGTAGCAACCAGCAGAAAACAAGCCAACTAGTTCCATTACAGAAGCCAACTTGATGGTGATGTAGAAGGCAGGTATTTATGAGAGGCAGTGATGCCAGTGACTGAATCAATGAGGTTTAGCATAAATGAATAAATGAGGTTTAGCAGATACAAGGTATGTAGCAGTATTTGCAGCAGCATTTGCAACAGCAATAAAATGAGTAACAGTATAGGTAAACATGATGTATTGCATAGGAGGTAAGCCGAATCATGCACTGTATAAGCTTGGCAACCAGTTCCATAAAGGAGCAATCATAGTTTACATAAAAACATTTTATGCTATGGTTTCAGCATGAAAAGTGAATCAGTGTGATTGGTATGATTACCTTAAATGCCATTAAGGAGGAGGTAGGTTAATCCAGCGAGGACCATGCAGCATAGTAATGGAATGCAATGAAAATCTGAAGGCCTTATAGGCTGCAAGGTTAATGATTTATGCATGGATAACTGAAAGCCATGTAGGCAAGAAAAAGGGCAACATCATATAGCTTACATAAAGTATGCTCCTCCTAACTGGAGCCACGATGCCCCACCATGACACCACAGACCCTCGCTGTGGGAATAACAGGGAAGCCATAAGCTGAGCATCATGAGACCAAACAGCAACTGTAATATTGGTAGGGTAGGAACACCCAAATGAAGCTTCTTTACTAGCAAGGTCCTAGTGAAGGACAAGTCATACGATAGCAAGCTGCCCGAGTAATGTGAACAGGGGAAACAAATGAATGACTGAAAGGTTCAAATTAGTTAAATTCAGAAACAAACTGCTAATATGCCTGCAGCTGGAGCTGAAACCAGGCAGCTAATGTAGTAGCTAAAAGTTTCAGTATAGAAATGCAGCAGTTGGGACTAGCTGAACAAACATTGAATAAACTGAACAGAACATACTGAACTCCAATACTGAATGAATAGAGCTAGCACTGTGTGAAGTAAGAGCAGAGCTGTGGAACACACTTAAAACACAAGGAGTAGCAGGATGAAGTAGGTGTTCGGGCAATGAGATGCTATGAGTGAAGCCTGAACCAGGTGCAAATAATTAAGGTGGAAAGCTCAGTAGACAGCATGCAGGAAAACAGCAGTAGGAGCCAAACCACACAATAATAATGCAGTTGACTAAGGCCTTGCAAAATCTGGTTTGTAAATGGAGCCTGAGAGCACAGACACAGGGCAACTTAAGGTAAGGAAACAACAATATATATCCTGAAGCACAAATAAACAACATATACACAGAGTGCTAGAAAACTAGAAACCCCAAAAGAAACAAACAAAGCAAACACAAGTACAGGAGCAGGATGGAAACAAGCACACAAGAAAGCACCTAACAATTGGAGGCAAAGCAACACAAACCAAAAGCAGGAGGACACAAAAAGGGGGTAAGCCCCAGCAGGCCCCAAGGCAGAAGGCAGACTGACAGAGCCTCTGGCCGGCAAATAAAAAGTGCTTCAGAAGGAGGCTGGGAGGAACTGCTTATATAGCTCATGAAGGGAGTGTGACTGCTTGCTTGCCCCATTGAACTACAGGCATAACCTTTCATGTCTTTCAGATGAGATGTTAAACTGACATCCCATCTGCCTGTTCTGGTGGTAGTTCAGGTGGATGTTAAAGATCCTTTGGCACTTCTTGAAAAAGAGTAGGGGAATTTTTTATTGCAAATATTAGAAAATGTCATTAATACAAGATTCCACTTATTGAAACAGTCATTATCACATTAACTTGTTTGTAGGATCTCATATAATACAGTAAATGATACATTCAAATATTGAATCAATAACTATTTAAGCCTTCCTTATTACTAAATGCATAAAGGGTGATTTACACAAGTTTCATGTTCCAAAACAGGGTTTTTAAAGCCATACTAAAAGTCTTAAGTTATTTCAGTACAATAGACAGTACATGTAATTCGCGTCTGCTTATTTCCTAGGTTATACACATTCTAGACTACCTCATTTACAATGCTACTATACTCCACCTGGCAGATTTTCTAATGAGGCTAAATTGTTATGTACTTAGTCCAGTGTTTCCACCAACTCACAATTACATGCTATGGGAATGAGGATTTTTTTTTATAAGTGCCCTGTATCTCTGTAGTGACTCTTCCAATAAGACCCATTAAACTGGTATTTTTCTGCTGTAACACAAACTGGCATCTTACTTGCCAGATAACCCACTTAATTATGGACATCAGCACCCTGAAAGTCCCCTTATTAAATTTGCTCCATTCTCTCTCAAATTGACCATACACTAATATATCATATGTTGTTTTCTTTAACTGTGGTATTTCCTACTGTCTAGCAAGCAAATTCCAAAAATTATACATGTATGTACATTCCAAATAAAGAGGGGCCATTGTCTCAGTCTTGTCTGAACATTCTTCACTTAAACAAGTTATTTCTGTTATCACCTTATGATGATGATTATTGCCTCTCACATTCAAAAGATCGTGGCAGCATAACCACAGTGTCCCATACCTTTGGTGGAACATGAACTTCAACTAGTTGGGCTGTAACAACTGTAATTCTAATGTTACTTGAAAGTGTAAAACACGTGGTTTGTGCCACCTTGTCAGAAAGGATTTTTTTATAAGTCTCCTTTCATATAGTATACCACATATCTTGTGGGGTGACCTTCCATAATTTAAGTTTTCTGAATGATTCTATTAAATATAGGGGTGACCCAGAAGAGAGTGCCCTAAAGGAATCCTTGTTTTGTGTCTCCCATTTTTGAAACAGTGGAGACCTCCTTGCCCTGTAGAAAGTTACCCACACCAACTGTTTGCTCTGAATTAAAGGTAATAAATTAGAGTATATAAAAATAGAAAAAAAGAAAACCACAGGATGAAGCATATCCAACCCTCCCTCCTCAATCAGTCTATATATAATTAGTCTTTTAACCGGGTTTAATCTACTGCCCCAAAGCAGTCTAAACGCAATATTATATATTTTTGTTTTGAGCTTGACTGGTAGAGAAAATATGTTACTTACTAATAAGAATAAGGGGATAATAAAAATTGTAAACATATAAATTCTTTTCTTTTTAGTCATAGGAAAAGTTATTCCTCTGTTTACCTTTTCCTCAGCCTTAAAGATACACTCTTCCCAATTTGTGTTTGCAGAGTCAAGTGTCCCAAACACAGTACCCAATATCTTGATTGAGGAGGTGATATCTGTATTCCTGAGATGGATTCATCCATTTCTCCCTCTAACCCATGTATTGCTATACCTCCGCAATTTTGCTTAGTAATTTTTTATCCTAAAAGTTCAGAAAACCCAGAGACTAGTTCTAATGTCTTTTCCCCAGACTTCTTATTTGCTACCATAATGTTGACACCATCTGCATAATCCCTGGCTCCTGGGAAATCCTGATAATGTGGACCTGTGATTTGTTTGATACCACCCTCCATGTCCAATTTTTGAAGCAAGGGGTCAGCAGCAAAGACATAAAGCAGGGGGCTCAGAAGGCACCCTGCCTTATGCCTCTCTGAATTCTGATATGTCAACTCCCTCTGCCATTCACCACTGAGCTTGTGGAGGTGTATTTATATAAGATTTGGACCCAAGTAGGAAAAATATCTGGGATTCCATATTGTTTTAATACAACAAAAAGACATTCATGGGATACAGCATCAAAGACATTAGATTGATCAATCATAAGCAGGATGCCTGAAGTGCCCTGCTGGTCAAAAATCTCTCGGATTACTTTTAGGTTATCCATCATAGTGCACTGTGGAATATCACATGCCTGGGCTGTTGAGATAACATATTGTGCCACTCTAGCCAATTTGGTGCATACAATTTTGCATTATAATTTCCAGTCATCGTTCATTAGGCTTATGGACCTCCAATTATTCAGCTTGGACCTGCCCCCTTTCTTATGTAAAAGTATTAGGAGACTATCTGCCAATGAGGATGGGAAAGGAACCCCATCCGCTAGAATATCATTAAAAATGATTAGCAAATGATCCACTATAAGACCCATGTTTTTTTTTATAAAATTCTCCAGGCAACCCATCTTGGCCTGGGGCTACCCCAGTTTTTTTCCAGAAATGTCTGACTGTAGTTCAACCGTAGTAATTGGTGTTACCAAGAATTTTTCTTCCCCTTTTGGTATACCGTGAATCTGTAGGTCCTTCAAAAAAAACTCTAGAGAATCCGCATTAGGCAAAGATTGCTCATATAATTCCTATACATGGCTATCCACTATTTGTGCAGTCTCATGTGCTTTATTCATGGCTATTCTGGATTCTGTCTGGAATTTAGACATATATCTGGACTCTACCCTCTGACTGTAGCTATCATAAGGGATTAAATGCTGTGCTTTCCCTTCTGTTGCGAACTTATGTTCCAAAAACAGTGTATTTCCTCTAACACTCGAATATTTGCACATTTCTGACTTAACTGCATGTATCTGAGCAGAAAATTATTCCCCTGACTCTGTAGCCTGAGACATCAATATTTGTAAATGTTTTCTGAGTTTAAGATAACTAGAAATATTTAGTGGTCGAAGCTTGTTTGGCCATGTGGCTACAACAGGAATGAACATCATCTTTCATGTCTTGCCACCACAACAATGAGTTATCGTATATGTCAAATACAGAAATCTGAGCCCTTAAATCCTCCTGCAGCCCCTTCCAAAAATCTTGCTCTTCCAGAGAAGAGACATTTAGTCTCCAGACTGTATTGAATTGGGGTTTATTCGATGGATCTCTGAAACCCACTGTGATCATTTTATGATAGGAGATTTCCACAGGGATCACCCTATAGCTCTTGTCAGGCATCCACTGGGATGCAAAAAGGAAATCTATCAGAGTGGACAGCCTTCCCTTAAAAAATGTATGATCTAGGGTGTAACTCATTTCTGCAGCATAATCTTTCAATTTTTCATTTTTTGTACCATAGTATTTAAAAAGTTTGTATCACTATACAATTTCTGTGTCTACCCAGATTATCTCCTAGTGACAGTATGCAATTAAAATCACCTCCTAACACTACAGACTTTGATATATATGTGTGTGTGTGTATATATATATATATATATATATATATATATATACACATATGTATGGGTGTATGCATTTTAATACCTCAATTCTCTGGCACTTTGTTTGAGGATTATAGATATTTATAAATCTAAAACCTTGACATTTGTATCTGGCATCTAATATAAGGACTTGGCCAAGAATTACATCTATTAAATGTGATACTGAAAAAAAAAAGATATATTAAATAAAATGCCATCTGGCCTGGTGGCACTGAAGGTTGAGGCACTGGATGCTACACTAAATGCCATGCTGGCAACCCGGGTTCAGGAGTGGGCTCAGGTTGCCAGGAGTCGGCAGGGGTGGGAGAGTATTGAACATCAGTAGGACAGCTCTCCTCACCCGGGAAGGGATAGGGCACAGAGACCGTCATAGTCTGACATCTAGTGGAGGCAAGGTGTTAACATGCCTGGTACTGAAAGATCAGGGTTGGAAGCAGAGTAGCTGGTGGGCATGTTGCATGCAGATGCATGTGCGGTACACCACCTGCTGACATTTTCCACTCCACCTCCAAAGGCAGAACAAGGAAAAAGAGGTGCCCCGGTCATAGCAGCTTGATGGCCTTCTTAGCATTCCCGCACTGGGTCCAGGAGGGAATCACCAGTAAAGATCTGGACTTGGTGAAGGAATTGGTTGCCCCCTGCCAATCCACCATGGGGGGTAAGCTATGGGGTAATTGGTGATCGCCCCCAGTGGGAGACCGGTGTGAGTCAGACAGCAGCCAGAGATAAGGATACAAGGACACCAGGGCTGACTGGGAGCCCATGGGAGAAAAAGTCAATAAAAAAAAAATGCCAAGTCCTGTGCAGGCTTCTTCACTCAAAGACCAGAAGGACGGGCCACTAAACCATTCATTTGCTGTGATGCGATGTTCTCGTATAGTGTGTAATCTTGTATCCTGCAAGAAAAATATGTTCAACCGTTGTTCCCTTAAAACAGAAAATATGGTGTGTCTTCTTTTTGGGTTCTTAATACTGTTTACGTTTAGTGACCCAAAAGTACAGTAAGTTCCCAGTTCATTCAATTCTAAGTGGTATTGGGGCCTGGCTCTTCCATATCCTCCTCCATAGAAGATTTAGTATTAGATTTTTTTTCATTTTTTTCTTCGTTTTTGATACTCTGCAGCCGCCTGATATTATCTCAGTGTCGGTTGTAGGATCTGGCTGTGAGGATGCAACTGATGATGTATTTGAATCATCCACTTTTGTCCATTGTTTATGTTTTGTCAGGGTGGAAAATCTGTTTCTGGTCTGAACTGTAGATTTCCTTGGTGGCTTGGATGTCACACCCTCCCTTTGGGCATGGCTGCTTGTTACCCTTCGGGAATTTTGATGCTCTCACTTTTCTGTGAGTGGGGGTGTCATATTTAAAACCTCTGTAGAAGTTGAAGGTAGTACTGAGGTTCAGGCTATGTCCATTTCTACATTGCTGTTCTCCCGCTGTATGGTTATACTGGAGTGGTTGCCATCACCTTCTATTAAGGTGTCTCCTTCTGACAAAGCACAGGCATCTTGTATTCGAGTGGAAGACTGAATAGGGGTTATGGTTTGTTGTGGCCCTTGCCTGGATCTGTGCTCCTGAGTACCCTGAGTTTGTCTGTTCTCAGCATGGGATACCCCCTTGTTCCTCCTCCTCATTATTTTCCAGGTTGTTGTGTAAGACCCATTGGTAATTTTTGAATGGGTTATGTCTTTACACAAATTGCAACAGACAGGTGTGGGACAGTTTATTGCTGAATGTCCAATACCACCACAAAGGCAATATTTGAGTTGATCACAAGCGTTACTGAGGTGGGTGTAGACCCCTCATCTAAAACATGATTTAGGCTATTCAGCATAATAAATTAACCCTCGGTCTCTTCTGAGGTAAAAAACAGATTGGGAGATGTTGAATAGTGCCATCTGATTGTGGTAAACGGACTCTGGTGCACCAACCTGTGGTCCAAATGTCCTCCAAGTCCATGATTGGATCAGGCAGCCCCAGAACAGTAGATTTTGCCCTTAGCCAATATAGAATATCTGCTATTGTCATCCCATCATTCTTGAACGGCACTGTTACTGTACAGTATGCAGGTTTGGAAAGTGAGATTACTATGAAGGGAGCCTATTCTGGCATTTGCCTGACCCCTTGGTACCTCTGTCAAAAAATCTCCAACCCTGCAGCTGTTTTGAAGCTTGTGTGAAAGTTTGGGTCCCAAGACATATGAATTAAGGTGTATATTTCAAGTGCCGAGAAGACCATGCTGTCCTTTAATAAAGTCCTTCCTACATAGATTGTGTTGGGATACATGTCTAGGCTGACTCTACACTTGTTTCTAATGGCATTCCATCTTTTTGATGGCTCTGGTGGTGTGTGAAATAACCCAGCAAATGTCCTTGAAGTGCACCCTCTCGCTTGAGGCTCAGGTCTTCCTATACCAGGATATGCCTTCCTTGGTTGGTGCTTGGTGCAGTTCCGGGCCTGTGGTGTAGAAGGAGTGGGGAAGGGGGAAAGAGAAGAGACTGAAGTTCTTATTGAGGTGTTTAAGCCATCACCAAACCCTCACTTGCATGCTCTACTAGTTGTTGCCATAAAAGTTCATTTCCCTTGACAGAGTCACTGGTGAGTGGTATTTGTAGCTGTGGGGAGTTTATCAGCTCAAGGGAAGAAGGGATTTTTTAAGGGTAATTTTGTGCAGTTCCCAGTCTTTCTGGGGATACCCAAGGTTGATCCTTACAGGTTTTCACCCATGCAGCTTGCCTAAGCACTTCTCCTATCAAGAGCCCAGTAATGGAAATGTTTTCATCATAATCTGGCAAGATCACATTTTGCAGGGTCTGGAACAGATTAGCCACTTTCTCATTTACTACCAGGGGTTTCTGTGCATGAGTAAAGGCTTTCTGGGTATTATAAGCTCCTGGTTCATTTTGCATTTTCCCAGCATTTCCTAAAACATTTCCTTCTTACATATTGATATCTCACTACTGCGGCCTCCGTTTCTCCTGCCCCATCTACATCCATTTGCTCTGCACGTGAAATATTTGCTTATCCATCAGTATTTCTTATTTTTGAATTTGTGGAGCTATCTTCTACCTCTGCTGTAGCTGGTAGCTTCTCTGGTTGCTTAGGTATGCTTCTCAACTGTGCACCAGCCACCTCTGTCTCCCAAAATCAGCGTTCCTCCACTTTAAAAAGAGCTGTCAGGTAGGCCCTCCATTTGCTATAAGCTTCAGCTGGATAACATGCATTTAACTCCAGTATAGTGACAGTACATGAGACCAATGTGCTAACGGAGGTGGCAGTACTTTCAGCATTTTCAATAGCGGAATCTGAATTTACAGTTTGGGCTTCTTTGACAAGCCGGGTGGGGAGGGAAGCGGCCTCCTCCACCTGGGATGCTATTGCTACACCATCTCACAGGACTTGATATTCACAGCGCCCCCTACCAAAAAAGTAGGGGGAATCTTTATTGACATAAAAATAAAACTACAGCTGTTCAATGAATACATAAACAAAACGTTGTATAACATAAGACTAAAACAAAAACAAATTAACAAGGGAAACAAAACACAGAAACTGAAACAATAAATACTAAGTTAGAAAAATTCAATAAATATAAGAAAAATAAATTTCATACCTTCATAATATCTCATTTAAATTAATATCCTATAATTCTTTTCCATAACAGTGTTACCTTACTATAGAACAATTTCACCTGTCTGTATAAATATTTTGAGGCAATCCTTTCCAACATTTCCAAAGTATCTCTTTTGCTAAAGTCTTAGCTTCATGCAGTACAACCATATTAATCTAATCTCTTCCTCTATCATCTGTACCACTGCTATAGACAAGGGCCCAGATATTCAAAAGGGTTGCGCCATGCGCAACAGGGTTGCACGTGCGCAACTCCAAAAATGTGCCATTCTGCAATATTCAGAAGGGGCCAGTTGCGCCACCGAAAACATGCTGAGCAACAGCGCAATGGAAATGAAGGTATGCGCAACCGAAGGGGCCGGGTCCATGCATAAAGTGCGCAATGCGATATCCGAACACTTGCGCAATGCGCAAGAGTGGCTTAGCCGAAGTTGCACCAGTACCAGATTTGAGCCAAAATAAAAAGGTTTCAAGGAAGCGCGCAAGAACTCTAGCAGGCCGCAAACTGGGGAGAGAGACAGAGAGAGAGAGAGAGAGAGACAGAGACAGGAGCTGGAAGGGCAGAGAGGGACAGTGGGTCCAGGAGGACAGAGAGGCCAGTGGGGGCCTGCAGTGGAAGCAGCAGTGGGGGCAGCGGGGTAACACAGGAACAGCAGCCGGGGGCAGAAGCCAGGGAGATGGACAGTGTCAGCTTTCACATGGAAGCTGTAATGAGGGGGTGAGACACCATGCTGCAGGGGGACGTGGCAGCGGAGGGGCCCGTCAGCGGTATGCCCCCGACAGGCGGTATCGTGCCCGCATCAGCTTCGAGCTGTACACAGATGTCGAGATTGTGGCCCGGTACCACCTGAACAGGGCAATACTGAGACGGCTCTGCGAGTTGTGCAGTGACGTGATGCAGGCACCCTCACGACGGAGTCATGCTCTGTCCGTGGAGACCAAGGTGACAGCCTGCATGTGTCTGCTCGCCACGGGCACCTTCCAGAGGCCGACAGGGGACACCACAGGCATTACACAGTCGGCCATGTCACGCATCCTCACCCAATTCCTCAGCGCACTGCTGCCTCATGCCGCGGAGTACATCCATTTCCCCAGCACCGCTGCAGAGCGTATAACAAACATGCAGGAGTTCCACAGGGTAGCATAATGTCTGGCATGCTAGGGGCCATAGACTGCACCCATGTGCTTATTCGAGACGCCCACCTGGCCCTGACGGCCAGGCGATCGGAACCGAAAGGGCTTTTCCAGTGTCAACTGCCAGGTGGTGTGTGATGCCACTGGGCGATATCAATGTCTGTGCCACACACCCTGGCGGAGCACATGATGCCTTCATATGGCACCAGTCTGCACTGTACCATCGATTTGAGAGGGGAACATCCCCACGGGTCATCTAGTGGGTGAGTACACATGTATGGAATGCAAACTCTGTGCAAGGGTGGGAATGACACAGGTGCCATGGTAGTGGCACACAAGGATATGGGCAATATGGACCTGACATGACACTGATCTCCACTATCTCACACAGGTGACTGCGGATACCCACTCCATCCCTGGCTGCTCACACCATACCGGCGCCCACCCACCCCAGCGCAGCTAGGTTACAATGAGGCACATGCCGCAACACGAACATCATAGAGCGGGTGTTTGGGATGCTCTGGGCACGCCCGATGCCTGGACACCTCCGGGCGGACTACAGTACAGCCCCAAAAGGCCTGTGGGATATTCCTGGCCTGTTGCATCCTGCACAACATGGCCAAAGACCATGGGATAGCCGTACAGGTCCAAGAGGGGACAGCGATGGGGACGCCAGTGGCGCCGGTGATGTGGTGATGAGCAGCCCCCAGGACGGAGGGACTCGACTGACCCGGCAGGCCCAGCTGCACCGGGACACCATTGCAGAAGAGCACTACACCCAACACAGGTAAGTCAAGGGACATGTGCAGCAACACTGTCCATGCGCAAACCACAGGCACACAGGGAACACACGTGCATGAAGGTCAGGAGTTGAAGGTTCCAGGCATACCAACACACCATCAGAGAGGGGAGCACTCATATGGACACACACACACACCAGGCAGCATACATGGGCAGCAGCACAGCACTCAGTGAAATGACATTGCCAACACACAGCACCACCAACCACCCCACCACCTGACTGTCCATGCATGTGTCAGGACCTGGGCACCCTTGCACCTTGGTGTACAGTGCAATGCAGGCATCATCATGCACACGCACCTGTGAACAGCAGTTGGGAGAGTGTGCAGGTGGTCCGTGTGTCAGCTTGGTGAGCAGAGCACCCAGCAGTGCACTGCCCACCATGACACACATTGCACACAGGGCAGCACCAGACAGGGCCTGCACTGGGAGACAGTTCAGTCAGGTAGCACTGTCCCACGGCCACCACGGATGCGTGGGCAGCCCCACCGTGGCCCAGCAGCACTGGCAGGCTGAGCAGGGGCCACATCGGGTGGCGCTGGTGCACCACCAGGTGTCCCACTGCGCGAACGCGACCTTGCCCGCACAGGGGTCTGCATCCTGCCAAACAAACTTGCACCAGGGGTGCTCGGGATGCCCACAGCAGAACCCGGCGTCGACAGACCTGGTGTCGCACGACGCCGGGAACGGGGAGTGGAGAGCGCACTGTGTGGGGTGTGTGGTACAGGGGCACCTGACAGTGTGGCCAATGCGTCCGTGACAGAGACCACTGCCTGGGTCAGCCTGTCAATGGCAGCGGTCACATCCATCCGCATAAGGACCAGCTCGGCTCAGTCCGAGCACACTCCCTGCTATGCCGCCCACGGACACAGACAGTGCCTCCACGGACCTTGCAACCGCCCCTGCAGCTGTACTGAGTCCTGCAGCAGGCGGGTGTGCGCTGGCCCAATGGGTACTGTGCCCCAACGGCATCGTGACCTGCGGGTGTGGACGGTCCTGGTGCACAGCACTTTCGAGGGTGGGGCGTTGTTTGCCAGGACCAGGTATGGGCGGATCAGAGGCGGTGGACATGTGCCACTGCTTGACACTGTACCCCAGACCTGGTGTGCAACTGCTGCTGCCGCCTCCAACTGCTGAGCCCCAGGTCCACCTGTTCCACCTCCGTGCTGACAACAGTGCCAGACACCTGCACAGCCACCGGTGCTGCCCCACCGGTGCTGACAGGCACAGCCTGTGACTGTGCCAGCATGCTGGTACACAGGTGTGAACCAGGAAGGCCCAGGGGCACGTGTTGGCCTGCCATGTGTCCGCCATGGGACACACACCTATCACTGCCCATTGCAGGCCTGTTATCATCAATGGTGCAGGTGCGCAACATGCCATAGGCACAGCATGCTGGCATACCTGCATGCCAGACTGCTGTGACACAGGCTGTGCACCCCTGCACCCGTATCACTGACACCGGAGTTGTTGGCCCAGCTGCATGCTGCTGCAGTGCCTGCAGGCTGGTGGCGGAGGTGGATGCTCCTCCTCCACGCCCAGCAGGTCTGCCTCACTGTCTGGACCCACCACCACCACCGCCTCCTGCAGACGAACAGGATCTGTAACAGAAAGAGAGTACATGTGAGTGCATGGAACAACAGCCTCCCCCAACAACATCACCATGTCATGCCGTGCAGTGATGGGCTTCACCCGTCTGGAATCCTCCGCCTGGTACGCCCACAATGGCACTCGCTGCATGGCGGTGACCAGTGTCTCCTCTGTAGGGTTGCTGCAACACCACTGGTGGGCCCCCACCAGTGCCAGCACGCACACCCTGAAGGCTGCCACCTTCTCCTTCAGCCTCCTGCGGTCAGTCCCCATCTTTCCTGCATTCCTGCACGGAGCGCAGGCTTCCGTGCAGGTTGACGGCCCGAGCTACCCTCCCATGCAGCTGCATGTCTCTGAGGGTGTCCCTCCATCCACTCAATGTTGGCTCATCCTCCAGGTAGGCCTGGAAGAGGGCCTCTGTCTCTGCCGTGGTGAAGTTCGGCCTCCCTCCTCCGCCATCGGTCCACACCCTCAGCTTGGCTCTGGTCAGTCATGGTGATCTGTATGGGTGGAAGTGGACACCTGTCACTGTGCAGTCGGCAGCATTTCCATGAGCATAGCTGCTGTCTTGCGCGCAGAAGCCCCGCTTCCTCCGCATGGCAGATACTGAATAGAAAGGGTGCCTCTTTGTCCCTTTCTAGTGCCCTTTCATGCTCAGCCCCTCAGCCTTTATCATCCTCCGCCCATGAGCATTGTCCTGAGCATCACACAGCATGTAACTCACCTCACTTGCAGTAACCAAATCTGGCCAGCACAACCCACAGTCGCATTTTATAGCGCAACACATGTCAAATGAGGTGTGGCTCAACTTTAATGACATGCTATCGCGCCACCGCGCCTTTGAATGGCTGATCGGATGATTTGCGTATGTCGGGTGAATATCGCGTATTTGCGCTTTGTGCAACACGGAAGGTCCGGCTGAGCCAATGGCGCAGGTTTGTGGCCGTGCGCTCACACCGCATGCGCATGCCCAGACAGCCATTTACGCGCTCATCACAGACCTGCTGAGCGCGATAGGCTAGTCAGGGCTATGGCCACCATTGTGCCAGTGGCGCTACAGCACTGGGCACCATATGGCGCGTGAGGACTACTGCGCCGAGCAGTCCACTGTGGCACTGGTGCTCAGCTTGGCAGTCGCCAAGAGGATGCCTATACGCCCCATGGCTCTGTGCGTAGCTTGCTGCGCCATTGCCGTGACCTTGTGTATGCCCTCTGACCCCTGCGCTGTTGGCATGCCATGTATCGTTCTGTATTGCGCTGTCCGTGACAGCCATGTGAAGTGACGTGCTGTTTGAACAGCGCCGATTGAGCCTGTAGGTCTATTGTGCAACAACCCACGGGGTACGGCGCAGCGGGCTGCATTGCCTGCTGTAAATGTTGTTATGGCCAGAGGAGGGCAGTGTCCTGGAGCCAGCTTGATGTCCAACCTGGTGGCCCTGGTGAGCCCCACTGTGAGGCACTGTATGGTGAGGCCTCACCATGCCTAGGACCCACGGTGGCAGCAAGTGGCCACTGACTGGTGGAGGTCACTGGCCGGGGCGGGTCTGTTGAGCAGTGCCGCACCGGTACAGTGACCTCACCGGAGGGAGCCGGAACCTTGACGCAGCTGCTCACATGCCAGGCGGGCATGGTGCCTAGGCCAGGTGAGTGTACCATCTATGCACCTTATTCTCTGTAGGTGTGTGTGTGCTTGGGTGGCTGTGCATAGGTGTGTCAGTGTGTGCAGCTGTGCGATGGATGGTTATGGCTGTGTGGGCAGGCACTCTCACTGGGGCAGGGGGCACTCTGCTTTTGAGTCACACTGATGTTTGTCTCAACATATGTCTCCCACAGGTCGGATTGTGAGGACACAGGACCAGGGTGACGTGGGCCATGCCAGGGCCCCGGTGCCGGGGGGTGTTGTACCCCAACAGCAGCAGCAGCAGCAGCAGCAGCAGCAGCAGCCAGCCAGACCCAGCTGCTGGAGGAGTGTGAGTATCATTACTTCATGGATGCTATTGCATGCTGGGGGGGCAAGACCACCAGCCATGCGGGACACAACCAAAGGGGAGGTCATAATTCCACTATACAAAACACTAGTGAGTCCCCACACTGGAGTACAGTGTACAGTTCCGGAGACCATACCTACGTATGGACATGGACTGGGTGGAGAGGGTTCAGAGGAGGGCGACATAGATGGTGCATGGATTGCATCACAAGTCCTATGCAGACAGGTTGACAGAACTGAACATGTACTCCCTGGAGGGGAGGAGGGTGTGGGGATATGATGGGGACATACAAGTATCTTACAGGGGGGAACAGAGTGCAGGACAACAATATTTTTAAGCGTAAAGGATGTTCCAGGACTAGAGGGCATGGGATGAAGTTGGAGGGGGGACGATTCAGAGGAAACATGAGAAAGTATTTCTTCACAGAATGGGTGGTGGACAAGTGGAACACCCTGCCAGAGGAAGTGGTGGGGGCTGACTTGGTCACGGGATTTGTGAATGCATGGGTTAGCCATAACAGAATTCTGGAGGTCAGGGTAAGGGGAACGGACTTATAGGACAACAGAGTGAACGACAAGGTCAAATGGACAGACTGGGTGTCCCATAGGCCCTTATCTGCCGACACTGTCTATGTATCCATGTATGTAGGCATGACACAGGTGACCTGCATCACAGTGCAGTATCACGGCACGTCTGTGTATGCATCACTGGTGGTCCAGGCATGCACTGGGCACATAGCTGTGTAACTGGCATCGCACCATGTTGCCACATCACTTGCCAGCCTAGTTTGTACTGATTGACGGGCAGTGTGTGGGCGTGGTGCGTGAGCTGGTGCCGCTTGTTTGTGATGGCCATGTGCATGTTCACTGTGGGTGGGTGCACATCACAGGTGCGGGACATTGGGCTATATGGCTTGCAGGTTGGGTGGTGTTCAGGGTTGTGGTCAGTCTCAGCCATTGACTGTGTTCCCATTTTCCTAGGCCTCAAGGTACTCAGGAGGATGTCCCAGTATCTTCGGCACCTCAGCCAGGTTGCAGATCAGAACCAGGAGATCCTGCAGGCCATACAGCGCCATGGTGATCGGCGAAGGAGCCACAGGAGGGGGCGCCAGCAGGGGGAGGACCAGCAGCCAGCTGGGCCATAGCCCACATTCCCTTCCCACTTCTCCCATCCCTATCACCCTGCCTTCCCTCTCCAAGTTGTTATTCCTCCCCTGAACACCCTGCCTTTTACCTGTCCCCCACTTGTACATAGTTTCACTTGGTTTTGTGATTAGTCCTTTAAATATACATTTCTATTTTGATATGAATACTGTATTGGTCTCTGATTTGCAGCTGGCTATGGGTGCTCAGTTGCAGGGGTGTACATGCCATCTGGGCTGGTATGGTCCTGGGTATGTGTGTGTGTGTGTGTGCATGTGTGTGCATGGGGAGGTATCTCCAGCATGGCAGTGCCTTTCGGTTGGTCTTGCCATCTGCTGCCACCCACTGCTGGGTGCACAGGGTGTGTCTGGCTTGTAGGCTTCTGTGTTGCACAGGGCTGATGAGTGCTGGGGGACTGCATGGTTTCTCGAAGTGCCAGTCACTGCACATGGTGGTGTCTTGGGGTCACAGTGCAGGGTGCGCCAGTACACGGGGGCTGATGTGCACTGTGGTTGTCAACCCCTGTGTGTGGCACTCTGCCTGCCAGTGGTTGTGCTGGGGTGTCAGGGCTCTGCTATGCTTTGTTGGCTTGTCCCCATGGGCACGTGGATCATCCGTCCCACCCCAGTGATGCTGTGCTTGGGTGTGCCGTGTGGTGTGGGTTCTGCAATGTGTTCCTGTGCCCATGTGTGGTATGGCTGGTGGTGGGCCCCAGCCTGCCTCCCTGGATGTGCAGTTCCATTGCTCTGGGGACTGTGCTGCGCTAGCAGCTCTGGAATGCTCAGCTGAGCTTCGTGGTTATCATAGCGCGCAACATTTAACTCAGCTTCTCCTTCCTGGTTGCGCGATGGCACAGTATGCGCGATATTCAGACGTTAGTTGCTTGCGCTATTTGCTCTGCTCCATGTTTGAATATCGCACCTGTTGCGCATTTGCGCAACTGGTTTGTGCTTGCTCCTGCTGTTGCGCTACTTTTGAGTGCAGTTTGAATATCTGGGCCAAGATCTGCAGCTGCTGTATGACATATTTGCACCTAACTTGCCATAAAATAAATTTAATATAAGTTAAAATGACTCAATCTGCATTCTTCTACCCCTTGCAAGTTCCTAGAATAGCCAGCTATAATTTCTTCATATGATAATGTTTTCCAAGAAGTGTTATTGCATTTAAAACTAATTGCAGTCCACACTTCCCAGGAGCTAGGGCTGTGTATGAAAAAATGCACCAATGTTTCCTCTATTTGATTGCAAGTATCTCTTGGGCACCACTTTTCTTCTAATCATTTATGTTTCGCATTCCCCTAACCCCAAGCTTTCCATGAGCGCACAACCACACTGTATCCTACATTTTAGGGGGATTCTTTTATCAATTAAATAGTCTCCCATTTTTGAATTTAGACTTTGCTGTACACCCTTATAAACCATATATATGCAATACCCAGCTGCTTGTATTGTGGCATATATTGTTTTCCTATCAGGACATGAAGCTTGTATCACTGTTAGGTTCCACTTCTTAATCATTTCTATAACAGGCCAAAAATATTGTACCACATGTATATCTACTTTTCTAAGTTTCTTAGGTGACTGTGTCCAAATCCGTAACAATGAGAGTAACCAGGTTGCAGCTAATTGTTTCCATTCTGCACCAGAAGGGGATTGAAATTTTGAAATGTTAGCTTGTAGAAACAAGTTATAAAAAAACTAATTGGATTCAGGAGGTTAATCCTCCCTTGCCTGTAGTCTTTATATAGCCTTTCTCTCTTAATTGGATTCAATCTGGATCCCCATATTAATAAAAAAAACTGCACTTAATAATGTTGAGTTTAGATTACTAGGGGGTGGAAATACTATGCACAAATAAGTGAAAATTAGAATCAAGAATGTTTTAACAATCATCACTCTTTCTTTTTTGTTTGCTGTCAGTTCTTCCATGTCATCACTTTTTCTAAACCTGTATCAATTTTTTTCTGTCCAGTGGAAGGTGGCCATATCCCCTTTACCAAAATGTATCCACAATATGGTTATTTTAGAGTCATATATATCTGTTTCTCTTATAGTATCTGAGTTTTCAGTCATAGTACTCATTTTATAGCCAGTACTTTTAGTGCAGTTTATTTTAGCTCCTGTTATGTCAGAGAAACTCTGGATAATATCTAATGTTTTTTCAACAGTTAAAGTATCAGGTAAAAGAAGACTCACATCATCTGCATAGGCCATAGTTTTAACTACTGTTTCACCTGTACCTAAAGTTGTTTGTTTCAAAGTTGCATCCTGATTAATTAATTTCAAAAGAGGATCAATGCACAAAACATATAACACTGGACTTTATGAACAGCCCTGTCTCACCCCTTACTAATTTTAACCATGCACCCCATGTGTCCATTTATTATGGATATAGCAGCAGCAGTCCTATAGATACAGCCTATCCAGTTTCTAAATTGCTGTGGTATACCATAATGTTTTAAAACTTCTAGCAAATATACATGAGAGACTCTATCAAATGCTTGTTCTTGGTCCAAGGTGATGAGCAGATCTTTAATTTGATCCACATTTCCTAATGCAACTAATTCCCAAATTAAGAGTAAATTATCTTGTATGCCTCTGCCTTTTATAGAGCACATTTGGCTGTGTTCTATAACATATGGGCCTACCTCACTAAGCTGGATATTTAAAATTTTCATAAAAAATTATTATATTATATTCCCTATTATACCTATTATATTCTCATAAAAACTAGTTAGACCATATAATTTATATTTTATGCCTGCTATACCCTTTGTCCCCTTTTTTCCTAAATGGCTAAATGGTTCTACTGTTACTTGTATATATGTAAATTGTTGTATATAATCATTTCATGCCATTGTATTGCTATTTATTCTATCCTTGTCTATGTAATAATACTTGTATCCTCATCTGTATGACCACTCAGGTCCATCTTGTAAATGAGCTTTGCTCAATGATGTTCGCCTGAATAAATAAAGATTTTGATTGATTGATTGATTGATGTCCATTTTCAGTATTGCTAGGGGTCTCCAAATTTTTTACAAATTCTCAATTATTTTTTTTATAGATAAAGATCTGAGTTGCTAAACCCATCTATGGAGGGATCTGCCCTGTAGCCAATATTCCATTAAATACTACCTCTAAAATTTCTACCATTTCTGGTTTAAAGATTTTATAAAATTCTATAGTCAATCCGTCGATCCTAGGAGAGGTATTGTTATTTAACGATCCTATAGCTATATTTATTTCATCTCGTGTGACTGGGGAGACTAAGTTCTGCTGAATGGAGTTTGGGATTTCTGGTACCTTCAAGTATTTAAGCATATTTGTATGGAAACATTTTCGATTCCAGGGTCAGTATATAAAGAAGCCATATGAGATTCTACCGTGTTCATAATCTCTTCCTGTGTAGTTACTCTAGTACCTTCTGAAGTTTTCAGACTACTCATATTTTTATTACCCTTCCTAGTTTTACAACTTTCAAAAATGTCACCACAGGTGGTTTTACCCGGAGTACTTATTCAATGTTCATGCAGTAAGTAGGCAGCCCTTGAATACTGTAATTCCTCCATTTTTGCTTTAACTTGTTTAATCTGGTCTGTGAATTCCCCATAGCCTTGATTAGTCAATGTAAAAAGTCTGTAAAGCTGAGCTCTCAGTGTCAAATATGATTTATACTGATCCATTTATTTTTCTTTAGCTATAATTACAAATTCATTTTTTAGCACTTTTGTAGTGTCTACCCACCATTACCCTAAATCATCCTCTAAGCAGGCTACCTATTTTCTAGTGTGTATGAGGTCTTGAATTTGTTCCCTGCAATAAATTTGTGTTAAACCTCCAGTGACCTTTCCCTTTGAAATCTCCAGAACTTGAGAAACATGGCTAAGCACCATAAGGTGATCTGAGTTTTCAATTGGGATCTTGTGGGCCTGCAATACATTTAGGGACTGAGATGAAAAAAGAAAATATATTCTTGTAGCTAAATGGCTTTTATAAAATGTATATCCATCTGTTGGGTAACTAGCTCTATAATAGTCTTTCAACCCGCTCTGATCTATTATCTGATTCAATGCTCTGGAGTCACAAAACTGTTTAGTAGTTTTATCCCCTCTGTCTTTAATATCTTGAACACAATTAAAATCCCCAGCCCATATCACTTGTCTGGAAGTAAATAGACAAGGTCTGATAACAGTAAACAAATCTATCCTTTCCTTCTTTGTTTGCGGGGCACATATATTGATCAATCTTCAGGCAATGTTATGATAGTACACATCTAACAGAAGTGCTCTGCCTGTATACAGATCTAGAACCCTTGTTACCTGAAAGTCACATCCTGTAAAAAGAATCCCCACCCCATCACAAACAGTGTTACCCATTGAAAAAAAAAGAGGGTCCCCAGCACCATAGTTCACTTACAGCTGTAATGTCACTTGTAGAAGATAACCTGGTATCTTGGAGAAAACAAATGTCCACCTGTAAATCTTTTATAAGAGAAAAAGTAACTACCCTATGCCTAGGGTTTTTAATGTTGTTAAAATTAAGTGAGGCAGCCTTACAGTTCTGAAGATCTTGCATGACTAGAAAAAAAAGAAAAGCACAAATAAACCCCACATTCCTTTTATACTTTTGCTTTTTCCAGCCTACTACATCTTCTGGTTCATACACCCAACTGTTTTGTCTTAGCCCTAGCAGCTTGCACTTTTTCTTCTAGTAGGTCATCATCTCAGTCAGAAGAGACTCCCTGTTGGGAAGAAAAGGCAAAGGAAGTTTCAGATTCTCCATCTGAATCTTGTGGGTTTAAAATCTCACAACGATTAGTTAGTTTAATGGCTTGAGGTGATTCAGAAGTTTTAGGTTGTTTTGCCTTTAGATTTCTTTTCTGTATCCCTCTTTTTTTTCTTCTGAACTTCTTGTATTGCAGAAGGGGGTATAATGCCTCTCTCAGTGTCAGTTTTAGAATTTTGTGCTGTCTCCATCATAGCGGAGTTAGTTTGGTTCTCAACTGTCTGTTCTTGGAAGTGGAGACTCTTTTCTTATTTCTTCTGTATCCATTTCTTCTGCAGGATTTACTATAGTTGCTGTTCAAGGCCTTGTCTACCCCCGTGACCAGAGGTTCTGCCCTCTGCTCTTGTCTCATGTTTTCTTCATTAACTTTCTGTTGTTTTTCTATGCTTGTTTTTTGTGCTTTATTAACAATGTGAGCCTGGTCTGGGCGATCATTTCATTGTGTGTAGACTATTCACATTTTTTATAGCCATGCCCTATTTCGTTGCATCGGTTCATCTGAGTTCATTTGTGCAATGTGCACTTCTATGTCCAAATTCCAGACACAAGTTGCATTTCATTTTGTCACAGGCATTACTAAGGTGGGATAAGGATCCGCATTTAAAACACATTTTCGGTTGTCCAGGGTAGAAACAATGTCCTCTGTCCCTACCCAAAAAGAAAGAACTTGGTAGGTGTTTAGGACCATGAGGCCCCATTCTAAGTTTTACCCTAAATTTCCACCCCCCCAGTCTATATATGTTCATCATCAAAAAATGGAGTAGTCTCACCCATTAAGTCACTCTTCTGTTGTAACCAATGTTTGATGTTTTTCATATTGATGCCTTCATTCTGAAACAGAATTGTCACTTGTTTAATTGCAGGCTTTGTGAGGGGGATAGCTTGGAATGGAAGCCACAAGGCTGCATATTTCAATCTCTCATAAGCTGCCAAAAATCTGTCCAGCCCAACTGGGGTTTTAAAGCTCACATCAAATATAGTATCACCAGGTGCATTTATTAAAGCATAGATCTCATTGGAGAAGAAATGCAAAGATTCTTTTATTAATGTTCTGCCCACATACAATCCATCTGGGATTTTATCAAGGCCTCCTAGGTACTGTAACCGAACCACATTTTTTCTCTGAGCAGGAACTGCATTTTGAAACGCTTGCTCCCTGTGTCAAAACTGAGCCCAAAATTGTGGGGCTGGGAAAGGTTCTTTTTGTACATTTTGCACAGTAGTTTCTTTTTCCACCCTCTCGCCCCACATCTGGTCCTGATGAGTGTGGCCCATATCATTATTTTCTGAACTGGAATCCTCAAGGTTGGGGGTGTTCGGGGAATTAGCCCTCACATCTTCAGAGTGTAAATCAAGATCTTACTCAGTACAGAACTGTTTTGTAAAATCTGACACTTTTGACAGTTCAGTACAGTATGCGGGATCTGCCTACCATATCCCATTCTTATCTTGTTTCCAACCTGCACCATTAAGGGCATTATCTACTGACCAAGGTACAAAGTCTTGAGAATTATCTCTACAACCTCTTCAAAGAAAATCTTGCTTAGAGCTACCCTCACCTGCATCATTCTTGGTTAATAAAGGGATTTATGGTACTGCAGCCTCAGTAATTTCTTCTGACAGCTTTTCCGCATCAATGTCCTATATATCAAACATTTCAGAAACAGTAATGTCACTTTCTTCAGAGTCCCATTGTAGTTCTCCACTGTTTTCAGCATTCCCATGTTCTGTAAGTACACAGTCGCTATTGAAGCATTCAGACAAGGATGTTGGCTGCTGCCCAGGTGGCTTGTTTGATGAGACTGCATCACAGGCCTTTGAAGTTTCACTGACAGCGCTGCCCTCTTGCAAATGTGGGATGCTGCATCTGTTCTCTTTTTTTACTAGACTTCTGCTGTGAATGTTTTGCCAAATTCTCTTCTGAAGCTTGTAAGAGGTGTAATAGTCTTTTCCATTGCTCTGGCAATAAATTCTTTACCAAGGTCGCCTCCATGAACACCTCTTCGCGTTCAGGTCCCATTTCTACTAACGTATCCTCTACTTCTCCTTCGACCATTCTCTGTATCTCCTGAGTTGGACCTGCAGGAGTGGAGATCTGGGCTCCTGCAGGTTCACCAGCAGAATCACTGTTCTCTGGATCATCAGCCATAGGGACAGCAGCTCCCCCTACCAAGAGAAGAGGGGAAGTTTCCCGGAGTCCTGCCCAAATTTCCCCCATTTGCTTAAAATACCACCAACAGCTTAATTTGGTTCAGTGTCAGTTGGCATCCATCTGTATCACCCTCCCCCGGGACGAGGCTGAAAATAAAGAGAATTGTCTAGTCCTCCTTTCCCAGTCAACAAAAACTAAATAAATAACTAAACAAAATTAAAAGCACTTTGCTTTGTTTTGTGGGTTGCATGAAAATAACAAAGAATTCTGCCCACACTGGTGAGGAGAGCTCTATTTTTTGCAAAACCATTTTGCTTTGGTCAAGTGCAGCAACTTATATTTGGAAACATAGTTTCTGAAGTTGTCTTTTCTAACTGTATATCTTTGTATTTGCTAGCATCAGTCTGGGACACATTTACTGTATGTGTTAATCAGGAAACTCTCAAGCTCTCCTTCCTTTCCTAAAAAATTGCCAAAACTGACATTGGCATGGAAGACTTGGTAGATCAATGTTCCTTGCCCCCAACTTTCAGCCGTGGTTGAACTCCAAAGGGAAGGAGAAAAATGGGAAGGGAACATTGTTTAACCAGGAATAGCATACTAAGCCAGAGCTTGTTTCCAGAGGCAATCTGGGAGCACAAGGAAGTTAAGTGACTTGCTCAGGATTACAGTATACACCTAGGCAGCTATGGGATTCAAACCCATGTTTCCAGATCTCCAAATCACACACATACTCCCTATATACTGTACCTGACAACTGACTTTTCAGTAAACTGTATTACCTGTGAGAGTAGTACCTATGGAAGAATTCTAAAGCATTACTGAACCTGAAGTGTCTTGTTAGGACAATACAGTCATGGCATGCAAATTCTGCTAACTTCTGCTCATTAACAATAATTTATTTATTTGTTGAATTTTGATGACCAGGTAAGCCCTCTGAGACTAAATGTCCCTTTTTCAGGGGCAACCCAGAATTAGTTACATACAGTGAAGGATATTGATGTACAGTATAATACAAGACACAAATGTACAGTCAACATACAATGTAGTACATACAGATATAGACATGTTTAAGAATTAGTTACACAATATAGTGTCACATAAATGCAAACTTTTAGTTCTTGTACAAAGGCTGTGAGTATAGTACTTAAATACAATGGAGAGTTGTCATCCCTGAGCAATTTCTGAGTATATCCATACTATAACATTAGAGTTGGAAGGGGGAAGGGGGAAGGGACATTGGACTTCAGCGAAAACAATTGTAGGATGCTACAGACCAGAAGATATATCCTAGTCTATTTTTAAACAGTGCTAAGGTAGGGCAAGTTTGGATCAAGGGGGCAGGGGAGTTCCACAGATGATGGGCAGAGTATGAGAAGGACCTCCTCCCTATTTCGTACCTCAATTTAGAGACTACCAGCATGGCAAGGTTGCAGTTCAGAGAGGTCTGGAAAATTGCTTATAATGTATGATGCCATGGAGACATGGAGTGGGGGACTGCATGAGCTTAAAGCTGAGGCAGTATAGTGGGTAGTGCAGTCTAGCCTGAAAGGCGGGTCACCCCAGGCTTGTTCGCACAGTGCAATGATGAGTTCTAGGGTATGTACTATTTGCAAGGTGCACAATCCTATGAGAAAGAATTTTAAGCCTGGATTGGGTGGCTTCTTGTCCAGGCTTTAGAACTGGGTCACCATAGAGTAAGAGGGGGAGGAGGGTGCTGTTAACAATGGTAAGGCATGCCTCTCTAGTCAGGTAGGGGTAGCGTCTATACAGTAGTCAGAGTTCTTGATTTAGGGTTTTGGTTAGTGCGTCCACATGCAGTTCAAATGTCAGCAGTCATAGAAGTTATTTTTAAAAATTACAGTGGCACATAAATGTAAGGAAGTAGGTGTGGCAATACATTTAATCACTGACATGAAGCTGCAGAAAAAAAAGTGTATCTTGTGTGGAAGAAGTCCTACTGTAGGAATTCAACAAATAGAATGTCAAAGGACATGAAGCAGAACAAGGATCCTCTTTAACAGCCCTGGACAAATAATAGCATTTCCCAGGGCAGATACTGTACAAATGGTCAATTTCCCACCTGGTATATTTTGCAGGTTGAAATTAAAGACTCCATTAGTGCCTTTTTGTTTTCTTGATAGGTGTTAATTGCTGATCTTGAAGGCTCATGATTAGCATAAATAGCAATCTTTTACTTATCATGCTCTTTGCTAGGATTTCTATAGGAAGACAGGAAAAGCAAAAGACCAATGGTCCATGAATGCTGCCCTTCCACATTAGTGGTAATAATCTCCAGTGTCTTTTTCTCTCTTATAAATATCCAATCTATGTTAAATTAGTTACAAGATTTGCTCTGAACTACAGTATACTGGCTGATAACTAGTTCCAAATAACTACAACTCTCTGTAAAATATAGCTTACGCCTGTTGGTTTTTAAAGCAATTGGTTTCAGCTGTTTATTATGTCCCCTTATGATAATGTTAGTCTTGATATTCCTGTTCATACTATTTAAATAATTAACCAGGTGTTATTAACTGGTTGCTTTGCTCAGTGTGTGACTATGTTATACAGTCAATCTATTGGTGACCCAGTGGCGTGGAGGGCTGAGATGCTGTACAGCACCTTACCTCCTGCCATGCCAGTGATTCTAGTTTGGAACCATACTCAGGTTGCAGGGATCAGCAGGGGGAGGGAGGATCAAGTGTCTGAAGGGCACAGTCCTCCCTCAGGGGGGTTCTGTGGCCCACCACTTGACTGCCACCTGGAGGAATCCAGTGGAAGGTGCTAGTGGTTCCCATCTAGTGGAAAGTCCCCATGTTCAGAGCACTAGAGGTGTCTCCATGGAGGTGGAGCTCACACAATGTGCTTATTACATGCTTGAGGTTGATCAGGGGAGAAAAAGGAGAAAAACATGGAGGACAGGCTTCATGAAGCCCTGTCTATCTGTCTGTAGGCCTGCTCTGACAGTCTTGGTCCAGATCACTTCTAGATGAATGACTAGGGAGAAGGATGGCCCTCCCCTCCAGAACCCACCATGTGTGGTATCCCATGGGGAATATAGCTCCCAATCTCTGATATGGTTAGAGAAGTGTGCAGCAGATGGGACCAGGAGTTGATGCAGTGCCTGCCCTGCCACAGGAAAAAATAAAACCCTTATTGAAAAAAAAAAGTCTATTTAATGTCACCTTAGTTCCTCTGACTTTTTCAGTTGCTACAGTACACCAAAACACAAATTGTGAGCTTTTTGTGTTAAACAATGTCAGTCCCATGTTCTTTAAGAGACCAGTAGTGTCCCTCCAGCTGTTGCTGAGTGTTGTAAGCAGGGCCCTAGTTTTCTACAGCACTTCGGTCCTGATATCTGCAGCAGAGTTCCAGAGCTCTTGAGAAAGGATTTGCTCATTTCTCTGGCATGAATTCTTCATTTCTGTGGCAGAATGGAGTCCTGCCGCTGACTAAAATACAAGGCAATGTTATTGATGACATCATATGCTTAACATGAAGGAGGTGCTTTGATTTAATCCATGACGGGAAGTGACTTAGTCAATGTAGAAAAACTATAAATTGCAATGAAAAATCAATGAATTGTGTGGCACTACATACTGTATGTATCTTTCCAGCTCTCTTCCCTTCATTCTCTACCTATTCTACTGTCTGCTTCCTATTACATTTCTCCACCAACCACCTTCCCAGAATACCCCTCCTCACCTCTTCTTTCTCTCCCCCCTCCCCCTTCTCTGTCCCCTATCCTCACCACCTCCTGCCTCTCCCCTCTTTCCCACTCCCCTTGGTGCCCAGGCAGCTAACTCCTCCCATCTGTCTCCTCCTGGCTCCATTTGGTGCACTTCATATTCTCCCTCTCTTCCCACCGTCCTACCCTTCCCTCTCCTCCCTTCCCACCCTCCTACCCTTCCCCCTCCACCTCCTCTCCACCTTTGTTGCCCTAAATTCACCATCAAGCTCTTACTTCCCTTCCGACTTCCTAATAGCTGGTGATGTTGAGCCTAACCTTGCCCTGTTCAATCCCTTCCCAGTGAACTTCCCAATGGTCTCTAGGTGTCCCACATCAACACCTGCAGCCTCCTACCAAAAAAATAGATCAGCTACAACCTCTCATCATCTCTCTCCACTGACATGTCCTGATTGTTTCTGACTCCTGACTCTCCCTCAAAATTCCTGACTCTGCCATCACAATCCTAAGGTATGCCCTCACCCACCAAGACCACTCCCCTAATGGTGATGGAACCCCATCTACCTCTCTTCCACAGTTCAGTTCTCCATGGTACTGTCTCCTCTCCTGCTGCTTATGAACTCCCTGTCCTAAAACTCTCCCTCTCTTTCTCTCTCACTATCTATATGGCAGGTGTCTACTGCTGCCCTGTCATATCCACCACTCTGGTCACTGAACTCCCGACTACCATATCCTCTCTCACCCCTTCTGGTGATCTTCTAATACTGGGTGACTTCAGTATAAACTGGCTTTCCCCCTCCAGCTCTAAACTTTGTCAAAATGTAAGATCCCTGCACCTTACTCAACTCATTTCAGTCCCTACCCATCTAAATTCTAAATCCCAGAACCAGTCAGTCCTGGAGTGGGTCTTCGCCAACCACCCACACTGCATCATTGATGCTGGTACACTACGCGATGCACTCAGTGACCACCATATTGTATACTGTGCAGCAAAATCCAATGCCCTAAAGCACCCCCAAAATTGTCCACATTTGCTCCTTCTGGTCACTAGAGCTATCCTCACTCCATGCAGATCTACAGTCTACTAACTGGTCCCCTATTTCCAACACCTCCAACATTAACATAGCTCTCGACTACTTCCTCTCCAATTTTCTACAGATCTGTGATCAGCATGCTACCCTATGAAAAAACAGCTTCAGAGGCTCCCACCTCTCATGGATCTCAGCAGATCTTCTGGCTTGCATGCCACCTGGCATGGACACCATACAAGTCCTCCAGATCACCGGTGGCCATAAACACGTACCACACCCTGAAGAAATCTTGCACCAAAGCCACCAGCCTAGCCAAAGCTGAGTTTTTTCTTCATCTTTCCAGAGAAATGTACGCCACCCCTCCATGTTCTGGAAAGTTATTTATGGTCTTTTCTACCCTCAACCCAGTCCACCCCACCTGTCCTAAATTTAAGTGTCTCCTCCTTCTCTGACCCTCCCTCTGTGGCCTCTACCTTCAACACATACTTTACTATATGTGTTTCTGCTGTCTTCACCTCTCTCCTTCCCTCATACAATCTCCCTCTCCCCCAAACACTCCTGCATTTTCTTTCTTCTTTTCACTGGTTTCCCCATCTTCATCTCTAAAAACCCTTCTAGCCCTCAACCCCATGCAAGGTAGCAGTCCCGATGGGGTAGACCCTAAGCTCCTGCACCACTCTGCCCTGGCCATTGCCTCTCCTACTCCTTCTCCTACTCTACTAAACCTTTCCTTCTCTCTCTTGCCTCCATCCCTGACTTCCAGAATCATGTTATAGTCATTCCCCTGCATAAAGGTTGTGACTCCTCTACTCAAGATAATTTTTGTCGAATCTCCCTCCTCCCTACCCTCTCCAAACACCAAGAGCACATAGTTCTATCCCAGCTCTCCCCCTTCCTTGACTCCTCTTCCTTCTTCACTCCTTCCCAGTCTGACTTTTGCAAACATTACTCCACTACTTCCTCCCTCCTCCGACTCACTGATTCCATACACACTGCAATGGACCATGGCCTTCTCACTGCCACCATCTTCATCGATCTAGCAAAAGCAGGAGGTAGTATAGTGCAGTGGTTTAAGACTCTGAGTAGCAAACCTGGAGGCCTGGGTTTGAGTCCCACAGCTCCCGCTTACATACTGTGTGATCCTGAGGAAGTCATTTAACTTTCTTGTGCTCCCAGGTCGCACCTGTAAACATGCTTCAGCTTAGTGTGTCTCTCCTGATAAAAAAAAAAAGCCTTCAACACTTTCTCCCATCCCCTCCTATTGCATAAACTGAGATCAGAAAGGCCTCTCAGTCCTCGCAATAAAAATGTTCATCTGCTACCTTATGGGTAGATTACAATCTGTGAAACTTGGAGGAACTATATTCCCCACCCCCCCCATTACCACCTGCATCCCCCAAGGCTCCATCCTAGGACCTCTACTGTTCTCCATCATTCTAAATGACCTTCCCTCTCCCTGCCCAACTGCATCCATCCACATATATGCAGATGACGTGGCCTTTTTGTCTCTGGGTCCTCTCCAGCTGAGCTGAAATTCAAGCTCTAACCTGATTTTGACTCAGTCCAGAAATGGTTTGGGTCAAATCAATTATCACTAAATGCCAATAGAATGGTTTCTATGTTCTTTGGCACTAGGCTGAGGCATTCTAAGCTCCTGTCCCTTTCCTCTTCCATGCCCTAGATGGGGACACAATTGATGATGTGCTCTCATACAAGTACCTTGGTGTCTGTCTTGACCATCACTTCCATTTCTCATTGCATATAGATGCGATATACTAAAAACTCTACCCCCAGCTTGGTGCCCTTTATAGGAACAAAAGCTCATCCCTCTACCTACCAGCCATGACATCCTTACTAAGATGATACTCCCCATCTTTGATCATAGAAACATAGTCTCTGGAGCTGCCCCAAGGTCCACCCTGGCCAGACATTACATCCTCTTCCACTCCTTCTGCCATTTTGCTCTGAACTGCTCTTCCCACACTCTCCATTGTGCTCTTTACTCTGCTCTCTGCCTCCCTTTCCTTGAGGATTGGCACCTAACCCAGTACGTCTTCTTCTCTTCCAAGTTCTGGTTGTCCTCCCTTCCTCTCTATCTAAACTCCCTTCTCTCACCTACCACCATCTCCTTATACACCCTCCACAATCTTGGCTTTCGCTTCCTCCTGCTTCCATCTCATAAATCACTTGCTGTTAAAGGTGCCTTCTTATTCCATTTTCATAATCTTTAGAATTCTCTCCCCCTACCGATTCACTATGCTTCCTCCAAATGCTCACTAATATTTCTACTCCACACGCACACCTCCCCCTCCTGTCATTGCCATTAATTGCTTGGCTCTATGTTTCATTCAACTCTTCCACTTCCTCACCTCCCCTACTTCTCCTGTCCATTCCTACCTCCTCACTTTCTCCCCCCTCCTCTCCCCCTTTCCTCATCCTTACTTTGCTCTGTCTCCCTCCCATCTCTCCCTTCCCTTCCTCTCTTCCCCGCATATTTCCCCCTCCATTCCTGCTTCCCTAGTTCCCGCTTTGCCCTGATGATAGCCTTATCCTCCTAACTAGCACCCAGTGTTTAGTCTCTACTTCAATTCCCATGTGTACTACCTACACTTCTACCTGCTTCCTACCCATATAGAATTGGGCTTCAGCTCCTTTGGCACCAACCAACCATATGTATTATATGATGGCTGTATATGATTGTACTTCTGCTCCAAAACCTTAATGCATTATAATTGGAAAGACTTTGCCTGGGGTTTAATGGCCAAGCAGCCAGCCACTCCCACTTCCTGATCTATATAAGCAGTTCCTCTCAGCCTCATTGTGAAGCATTTTTTCTTTGCAGCTGAAGGCTGTGTCGGTTTGTCCTCTGAGCTGGTTGGGGCTTACCTTCCCCCCTCACCTGCTGCTCCTGCTTGTCTGCTGGATTTCTGTGTTTCTTTCATGCTTCTGGTTTGTATTTTGTCTTTGGCTGTGTGTGCTTCTTTCTGTCTTGTTCCCTGTTTTCTTTGTTTGCGTGTCTTTGGTTTGTTTCTTTTGAGGTATTTTGTTTCTAATCCCCTAGCATATCACTTCAGAAGCTCCTACTATTTGCTCTGTTACCCACAACTCTCAAACTACTGCAATGCAATTGCAATCATTATCTGTGTGTTTTAGCTCAGCCATAGCTGATCCATGTTGCATACTCAATTGGTTTCACCTGACTCAGGCTTACACTGAACCTAGCTATGCAGCTCAATCATGCTATCTCATGATACTTAATTCTTTGCAGCAGCTTCTTGCACTGCCTGGCTATATCTACTTTCAGAGCATTGTGTCTCCTTATTTATGTTTATTGCAGTTACAACTCAGTGTACTCCATACAGATGTTGCTTTTATGTTTATTCACCCTGTTCTACTACTGAGGTCAGCTAAAAGCTCCTGCTGAGGCTGTTAAACTAGCTTTAATATCTGCATGTGGTTCTTGGCCCTTCCAGCACTTTCTTGTTTGTTCTACAGTGGGGACTGGGAAGTGTTTGGGGAGTCATGGCCCATGTGGCTAATTATTTCTGTTCTAAATCCTGCCTTCACCACTGAAAATCCTCAGAGTATTTGTCACCCTGATTTGACTTTAAATGCCTGGCTGGCTTTCCCCACTGTTCAGTGCTGTTTCATTGCTACTACATTATGCAGACCTATGTTCAGGTCCACTTATTACTACTTTGTTTACTGACCTACATACAGGTCCACTCTTGCTTACACAATTGACTGCTTTGCCTACTGCATCCTCTTGACTTCAGCCTCTGGGATGTCTGCTGCACTCAATCTGCTTTTGGCCTTGCAAGGTCTCAGCACTCACTGCTCATTATGATCAGCACACCAGTGCTCAATCAGCTCGCCAGCTTGTCAGTTCAACCTAATTCTGAGGCATGCCAATCATTCTATTCTTGGTGCAGAATTCCTGCAGTTGACAGTCTCACTCTGCATTTAGTCCGAATCTTGAGTGTGTCCAACTTGGGGTGGGATCCTTCTCACCTGTCCCATAGCTGGGAATGTCCTCATACCAGGCTTGGCTTTAGCTACCTGCTACACGACAGCAGCTCCTGGTGTAGAATTTAAGATTAGCGGTGAAGGGTGGTTATGTAGATCTCTTTTGGCTCTAGTGTTCCACTGTAACAGTTGTCCATTGACTTTAGTGGTTTCCCTAGCAAGGCACCTTCACTACATTATCCCTACAACTGCCTCTGGTTTGCCTGGCTTGAGTTTAGGGTGGGTAGGCCAAGTGAGTGCCACAGCAGTCTTTGTTCTTCTCCTCTGCCTTGGTTGCACGTATTGCTGCAGAGTTTTCTCACAGCCTTCCACAGCATTCCCACTAGAGGGTTAGAGTGAGAGCCTTCCTTCAAACTGGAATATTTTCCAACTCACTTTAATTGGTTTTTCCAAATTGCAGCTGCAGAGCTGTCACTAAATAAACTATCCCAAGCCTAGAGGGAAGGTGACCTAGCCTTGGATCCCAAAAGATTTCCTCCTCATAGTTTTTTTTTTCCTCTCATCCATTGCCTCAGGTCATAACTGTTAGTTATCTTTGTAGTGTCCCCTAGTTTCTTTAGGTAAGTTCCACTTTTGGATGGAGGTGGAGGATGCCCTGCCATTCCCTGTCTCCTTAAAGGATCCCCTCATTCTCAATGCAAACCATCAGTATCATGATACACAAACCTGGGCATTTCATTATGTTATTAGACTGAGTAGCTCATTATGTTATCAAACTGTTTATGCTTCTCTATTACTACATTACAGTTACTGCCCCTACATCACAGTTACTGCTTGCTCATATGCTTCATGTCACCTCATTTTTTGGGATATGATTGTACTACATTTATTTTGGGGATTCCTAAGGTACCTTTAGCCATGGGAATCATCCCATGGCACCTCTAGGGGTGGAATCCTCTCCAAGGGTTCATTGCCTTTCATACCCCTACAGGGTGGTAATTCCTCTGGACTAGAGAGTGTGAATGGCCAAAACCAAAATAACACATTTGCACAAGCATAACATTATACTGGCTGCACAGGACATTGAATTGGAAAGGCTTTGCCTGGAGTTCAATGGCCAAGCAGCCAGCCACTTCAACTTCCTGAGCTATATAAGCCATTCCTATCAGCCTCATTGTAAAGCACTTTTTCTTTGCCCCACCATCCTCCACTTGTCCTCCTCCATTAGCAGTACTTCTCTCATTAGGGGGATTCCAAAGGTACCTTTAACCATGGGAATCATTTCATGGCACTTATAGGGGTGGAACTCTCTCCAAGGGTTCCTTGCCTTTCGTACCCCTACAGGGTGGTAATTCTTCTGGAATAGAGAGTGCGAGTGGCTAAAACCAAACTAACACAGTTGCACAAGCATAACACTATACTTGCTGCGCAGGTCATTAAACAATTGTGTATCTGCCTCATCTGCTTTTTAGCTGCACTATTACCTGTACTCTTCCTGCATTTGTTTGTAAATACTGTATAGACCATCATTTTAAATGAGATTCTCTGTCTCACTATGATAAACATATATTTTGTTATTGTTGCATCAAACCCCCTCCCCTTCCTCCAAGGACACATCTGGAAATGAGCTATTTATGCTCAGTATGTCTTTTCTTGGGAAACACTAATAAATAAATAAATAAATAAATGTCCACAAACCTTACTAGGATTGAGAAGCACAAATTCCTTCAGGACCTCATGATCAATGATTGGAGTGAAGTCAAGGAGTATTGGCATGAGACAGGGAAGAGGAGAATTGGTTACATGGGTGGCGGGACCCAGGAGGAAGATTTTCCACCATGGCCATTGGGCTGCCATTAAAGTAGTTATTTAGGGCATCAGCAGTGATTCTGCAGAGTATGACTAGGGAGCATCACATCTTGATTTTCATTGCTAAGTTTTGGGTTACATTCCAGAAATGTCTCTGTTCTGCTGTTTCATTGATACACTTGACTATGAAATATACTAATGTAGCTTGCTGTAGTGAAGCCTACTGGAAAACTTATTCAGGGGTTTGTTCTTGGCTGTTGCTACATCCCTATGACACATCTCAATTAGGTTTAGAGACTTAGAGGGTGAGTGAATTCTTCACCTAAACTTGCCTGTTGATACTGTACTTGAGCATTACAGAAATGTTCAAAGATCTTTAGAAGTTGTTTAGAAAGGTGAATATTTTACTTTAAACTAATTTCCTTCTGGCTGGCCCAGTGAAGGAATGGTTGAATTCTACCTCCCATGATTGTGACCCATGTCTGGGAGTGAACAAGGGTAAGTTGACTGGGCTTGCAGGGTAAGGGAGGATTAAGTGCCCAACAAAAACTCTCTTTCCTTGAGGGGGGTACCAGTTCATACTGCAGAGACTGCCACCTGGCCAAGAGTGCACATGTCCCAATGATCATGCCCAGAGAGGGAGAAAAATAGATAAAAGAGCTGTCAGACTGCTCTTAGCTGGCACCCTCATGGGCTCACACACAACCTTGATAGGCCACCCACCCAATTGGTTCTGAGCAAGAGGTGGATAACTGGTAAATCCATGAGAATGTCAGTGATGGAGATGGGAGGTACCATCAGAGCCAGAAGGGAGAAAAAAGTAACAAATGGAAAATAAATAGTTCCTTTCTGCAATTTAAAGTGCTTTACAGATAAAATAAATTAGCATAAGAAACCAACAAAAATAAATACAATACAAAATAAACATGAGGACACAAATTAAAAAAAAATATATATACATATATGTGCTTGGCATCACTAATAAATAAAATAAATCATAAGACATGAATTAAATCTTAACAGAAAAAAGGTGCGGGTGATAAGGTTAGGGCAGGCCTCATCAAAAAAGCACTTTAGACCCTACATCCTGAAGTGGCTCTTTTATGTAATGCCTTGAACACATGTTTGAGACAGGTTGAATCCCTACCAAATAAATTACAGTTTTCCTTATCAGTTTTTAACTTTGAGCAGGGATAAACAGCAGCACAGGTCCCTGGAAAGAAGACGGGCTCTGCCTGGGTGTAAGGAGTCAGTAACTTGCAGAGGTAGAGTGCATGGGGACAGACCATTTAGGGCCTTAAGTCAGGAAAATTACATTACAGATGATCTGCTACTTAACTGGCAGTCAATGCAATTCACATATCACTGGAGTGATCTGGCCTCACCTGAACTGACCATAAAAGCCACAGTGCCACATTTTACACAGTTGCAGACCTGGAATTGGGCAGCAAAGTAAGACCTCATAGAGTGCATCACAAGTGAGAGACAACAAGAGAATAACTGGGGAACTGAAGATGAAGTCTATCCCATGCAGCTTTGTAGGGCAAGGGAAGGCAGGACTTTGGGAACCCAGAGACACGTTATACCCAGTGATTCTATCTCTTCTAAGTCCTTATCAAAGGATAAGGAGCACAAATTGTGTTGTATACTGTACTGTATGTTATAAACTGGGTAATTGTTTGTTTAATTGCCAATTAAATAGGAACCCTCAGAGTAAACCAAGAAGAGGGAATGTGATGCCAAGTATAGAGCAAGTGCCTATAGATTCAGTTGGTTTCCTATCCATGATCACCATACTGTACTTCAGCTACATGATTTTATTATTAATGACAAAGGCATATTAGCACTTGAAGGTGTGGGTAGAGTACTTTTCTAATCATGCAGGGATAAGGGACGTTAAATGCTTACATTAGAGCCATTATGAATATCCTTCTTAACTGTCTAAAACAAAGGGTTTCACTAAACATGTTTAAGATTCAGAAGCTACAAGTGGAAGTCCTAGAGGACATAACATTTGCTTTAATTTTAGGAAACAACCTTGATACTTGTGGAGAACCCCAGTGCCAACCTCCAGGATGAAGCACTCTGTAATTAGATGTCACAGTTTCCTGCATAGCAAATTGGAATAATTACATTGGATTTCATGAGTTCCTACAGTATTCTTTAAATCATCACTGTCTGAAACTATGATACTGCCACTCATACTATGGGGCAGCATTGTATAGCCATATATCCATAAAGGGGTCTGTTCATTACTACCTAATATCCACTGAACAAGTGAAATAAAAAAGTATTGACTACTATACATTGTGTATTTCTTACATATGGGAAATACAATAGTGACATCTGTGTATTATAAAATTATAGGGATTCGTGTATGCAGTTAGAGCTGAAATTTGTAATGTGTGTTCTGTGGTTCAGAGGGCAACTGAGTTGTTTTAAAGTTTGTGCAGCACTGGATTTTGTCCATTCCCACTCGCTGCCTCACAGCTAAGACTACCACAGTCTTGAAGAAGTCACATGGCTCAACTGTGAGATAAAACAAACCACCATCCTGGTGGGGTATCCATCCCTAAAGCAGCAGTAGGGGCTCAGCTTTATGGTTTAGGGAACCTAAGGGGAATGCTTTAGACTCTCCTAAAGGGGGAGAGTGACTTAAAGACATTCAATTAGGATGGAAGAATGGGAAACTAACTAAAATGAGCATCAGGACTGTAGATGCAACAACATCCAGTTCCAACTCATGGAGGCATTTTATGACCTTCAGCATTGAGAAAGGAAAAAAAACCTGTGATGTATGAAACAATTTGGAACTCAAACCATTAGGCTGACATTCCTCTATACTATTAATAATTATTAGCATTAATAAATACCATTATTACTCATAATCATTAATAACCCCCAAATGAACTTGACTGATGGCATATCACAGTTTAGACAAAAGTTAAGAAACTCACTACTTTCAAAATTCTATGAGGAATGTTTAATTCTATGCACCACTTTTCTCATGTCCTAGATCACTACCTTCCTGAAGGTTCCACAGATCATGACTCCATCACCAATTAAATCCACAGCTCAATGTGAAAGAGCCAAGCGTCTGAACCTGATGGCTAATGATACAGTGGGGAAGTGAACTGATCCTCTGATGGTAAACTAAGAATGGGTTCAACTCTAAAAACTTCCACCACTGTAGTACATGTGTTTATGAGATTCTTTATTCATATATCATCACACAATCTGCCACTATTTTGCCTATTTTCCAGTTTCCTGAGGGCATGGGGTTTCTAAGATTATAAAAGAAGTTTCATATCAACAAAATAAAATTTTAGTCATGCTGGTAATAGCTACATTACATCAGAATAATTGTGTCTTTTATACTTATGAAAGTATAACTGATGCATACCTCCCGATTTATTTCATTTAATAAGATAGGAGGACCAGCCTACCATGGCACTGTGTCATGCTAACCCATTAATGCAATAATATGAGGAAATGCATATTTTGCCACAACTGTAAAACCTAATTTGTTTCTAAAAGAAAAATCCCTATGTGGTTACAATACATGACAGGCTTCTTTGTTTTGTGGTTGGGTACCACTGGGGAGCTTTTTTTTTTGTACTCACCTCCTCCCATTCACCTCTCCCTTCACCTCTCCCACATCCCTCAGGACCGTTGTCACCTCTGCCGGCATTCATCCCAGATTACCCCAAGAGGCAGGGCTACTGGAAGGGGGCTACCCCAAGTATCTCTTCAAATGGTGCTGTGTTATGTTGTTCAACACTGTGGATCTCTGGGCTCAGCTTTGTGGGGTTGGGCTACTGGATTTGGTGTCCATTTATTGTTCCCTTAGTGATGGGAGGAGTGACATGCAATGCAATGATGTATTAGTGCACATGTCCACGTCCAGCACACTTCCCAGAAATACTAAGCCTTGCCTGCACTGGCCCCAAGCCTCCATTAGGAGTTGTTTACAGACCGAGTGCTTTCCCACCCTCTCCCAAGAGGAGAGCCGTCCATCGGACACTCAATCCTCCTCTCCCCAGCCAGCCCTCTGACTCCCAATCTCGCATCTGAACTCGGGTCGTCGGTGTCACAAGTGGAAATCCGACCACTGTGCTGGTGGGCCAGCACCATTGGGAGCTTTAACAGTCCAGCAGCACCTGTATAACCTGACACACTATATACAAGTTTTTCTAAACTTTACTAAAAGAGAAATTACATATCATAATGTTATGTTTTTATGAAAGCCACTAAATTGAAATTAAAATTATATTAAATGTCTACACATAAAAATATAGTGTTAGACATTAACCCATTTTATCCAGAATATTGAAAAATGAGTATTATCTATAGTCAATACCTTGGATAAAAAAAATTCAGTAGAGAAGAGAGTAATAACAAAAGAGATCACGCTCTGACCAGAGTTAATACGACTTCAGCCGAGGTCACGGCAGAACATGACACTGTAAGCAATGTCTAAGATGGCTGCCGGTGTTCAATGGGCATGCACAATGACTCAAGCATGCAAGCTGGTCCCCAGTGGTCATCTTGGACACAGCAGACTGTGCCATGTTCTGTTTCACTGCTGCCAGCAATGAAATTAGTGCTTTGGACGCTCAGGGTATGCTATCTACCTCCAAGTTTTACAAGTCTGATCAGTATTTGGTAAGTTCCCTTTTTTCTACTGTCCTCACAAGATGTCTGCAGGGCTACACCTACTGCAGCCATAAAAAAGTAGTATATAAAAGGTGGGACTTGGAAAATGCTAGTCAGAGATGTGAAACACAGTCAAGATGCAATCTTCTATCCAAAACCACCATAGAAACCAAGAATAGACAGACTGATACTACACAAAACAATTTAGAGATTATCAATTCAGATTAAAAGCATTTTATAAAAAAAAAAGTTATACTTCTATCAGATCATGTGGAATTTACTAACAACCCTATGTTGGCAACTAAGATAGAACTGTTTGAGACTGCATTGTCTGTACAGTATGGTAGTGTACATGGATCACTAGAATGGTATCAGTTCAACAATTTTTACTGGGCCTCTTGCCAACAGAGCTAAATGTACAATATTTGCTGACCCAGAGGCTCATAGAAAGTTTATATGAAATGAATGACCATAAAAGTAATATCAGATGTAATAACCTGTGTCCCTGGTAACAAGACAGTTTATTCTAGCTGGCCATACAGGTACCTCATTACAGGTATTTTGAATGGAGCATGAAAAATCTCCCCAACTGATAACTATTATAAACTTTTCTCTAAGAGGGAGGTGATGCAATGGATCTGGTAATTAGATAAAAAAAGTCCTCAGAGGGTTTACCTGAGGACATAAATTGTATGCATGTCATTAATTCCTCAAAGCTTAGGTGGACATGTCATCCACTGACTATTCATCAAGGCATACCCTACAGCAGACCTATCAACACAGGACATGTTGGCACATGATCACTTTGTAAGCAATGTGGGAAACTCAGACATCTGAGTGGCAAGGCAAGGCAACGTTTATTTTTCAAGGCACCGAATTCTGGAGGCTCTGGGCACTGTACAAAAACTGCAAACTAATCATAAAGACTACAACTCATACATAAATAAAACAGTAATAAATAAAGCAGATAGAATAAAAACAGTGACAATAATGGCAGTCATTAAAAGACTATCCCAGAAATAAATACTAACAGGCAGTGTCTGGGAAGGCTTGACTAAACAGGAAGGTCTTGAGGTAGGCCTTAAACACTTCCACTGAAGGGGCCTCCATTACAGATGGTGGCAAAGTATTCCACAAGAGGGGCCAGTGATTCTGAAAGCTCTGTCACTGGTGGTCTTTAGCCTCATCCTGGGAATCGCAAGGAGGCCCCTAGAGGAAGAATGGAAGGAGCAGATCAAGGCAGCGGATGTCAGAATGTCAGAGATCAACTCTGGAGTGTGAAGTCAAGGACATTGGAGGAAGCAATAGACCCCACATGTGAATTTGTGGCAATCTATGAAGTGAAGAAACCTTTGAAGCTTTTGACACCAGCCAGAAACTGGCCAAGCTCTCACCTATCCATCATGTCCATGCTAGATACCACCCCTCTTTGTGTCTGAAGATCTTACAAGTTGCTAAAGACTGAAGCAAGTGGTGAAGAAATATATGGAGCTCCCATGCTAGAAAACAGGTATCAAGTCACATTCCTGGACCATAAGAGACAAGTGAAAGAGACTGTTCATGAATTTGGAAATGTCATCCTCTGACAAATCACCATGGCATACCATACAGGAGACATACCAACACAGGACATGTTGGCACAAGATCACTTTGTAGGCAATGTGGGAAACTTAGATGTCTGAGTGTAACTCCAGAGTGTGAAGCACTGGAGGAAGCAATACACCTCATATGTGAGTTTGTGTCAATCTATGAAGTGAAGAAACTTTTAAAGCCTTTGGCACCAAAAAGGAACTGGCCAGACTATCCCCTACCCATCTTGTCCTTGCTAGATGGCATCCCTTTTAAAGCAGTCCCTGTCTTTAATTATCTCAGCACGTGGCTAGATAGTAAGCTGAACTTCTATGCCCACATTGATGCCGTCCATGCCCAGTTCTGCCCCAAAGTCAGGGCCCAGTACCACAATAAGGACTGCCTTTCTCCCCAGGTCCTCTGTGAGGTGGTCATCAAAATGGTTCTCCCAGTTTTCGACTATGAGGATATGATCTATGACACTGACCCTTCCTCTTCTCTCACCAGATTGGACAACCATTGCAATGCTTTCTGCTGCTTTGCTAACAACTCACCTTCTCATACTCATTACTTCTCCATCTACTCCTCCCTCTCCATCTTCCCACTACATTCATGTTGCTAGTCCCACTGTGCTTCGTGTATCTCAAAATAATGGTTTGGATCCCTTCTCTTTTACCTGTCCTCACTACTTTCTCTGAGGGGTATAGGGCCAGAGGAACACATTAATTCAGGATTATCATCTAATGCTATTGGAAAAGGTGTGTATCTCATAGGAAGGATCAGAGTGATTCTTTGTGAAGTACAAGTCGATTTAGGATTACAGATCTCAATGGGCCATTGAAATGTGTGTGTTACTGCCACCCACAAACATAGCCTGAGCTCTGAGCTCACTCTGGCACTGTGAATGTGGCCAAAGGACAGACTCTCCAGATCCTGGACATCTGGAATGCTGTTTTTAACACTGAATTGTTGCAGGTACAATGGAAGCTGCTCACCAGTGGTGAAGCTATTGCCTGTTACCTAATTTATATTGACTTCCTCACAGAGTTTGAAGTCATTGTGGATCTGAAGAACAATGTATACCAGGTAGCAGGGTGGCAACTACTCTTGCTATTGAGCAGAGAAGATGGAAGTGTCCATCAGGTTATGGTGCTCAATATAGTGACCATCCTATCATGAAGTGAGATTATTATACTTGGTGTCATCAGGGACTGGAATGAACCACATAAACTGGTGGGATTCATCAATTCAACAGACAGAATGAATAGATTTGGACAGATGGTGGGATGAACCTTGGTAACAAGCTGGTGGACAAGTACCAATATGAATTCTGTATATTAACATGAGGCAAGTATCCTGAAGAAAAAATGTTTCACTGCTGAATTTGAGCTCTGAAAGTCTGACACTGTCTTTGAGACAAAGTTGAAACATACATGATAACCTGAGTCACCTACAACCACCCACCCTGGACTGTGGATGAGCTAATGGAAGAAATGGGACTCTTGACCCATAGCCTTCAACCCCATGATGACTGAGCTGTGAGGAAAATCCTTCAGCAACATTTATCCTTGTTTAATCAGTGATATTGTGATCTTGACCAAACAGACATGACATACTATCATGTCAACACTGGAAATGCAAGACCTCAGAAGTTGGGCCTCAGGAGGGTCCCCATGCACCTGCAATATGAATTCCAGCAGCATCTTGATGGCATTAAGAAGCAAGGAGTGAGCTGGCTCTGTCATGCTAAGTGGTGCGGTGCCCACTTGACACCCTGGTGATATGGGTTCATGACCGACTCCTGGGGCAACTGGAGCAGAGACTGGCAGAGAGGGTGATGAAGAGCATTCACACAGGTACTCCCTTACCCTGGAGGGAGAATCTGTCTTGCACCCCCCTCAAGCTACTCCTGGTCATGGGCTGCTGGAGGTGCACTTGGTGGAGTGGGTAACCACATACTGCTGTGAGTCCTTCCCAGGATGCTGCAGGATGTGCAGCACTGTTAGTGAGGTGGGATGGAGAGGAGGGAGAAAAAGGGAAAATGGCTACCCCAGAGAGCCAGATAATGGCTTCTGGAAAACCTGCCCCATGCCACCCGACTGCCAAAGTGCACTGTGCCTGCCCCCTGACTGACCAACCCTGGTGTTTAAGGCACTTCCCCCAGTAGCTCCCAAGGGGAACCCCTGGCAGAAAAAAGCTGGACCACCTGGGGCATCTGAGATATCAGGGGTCCTGGAGGTATGTAAAGCAGTGGGGGGTTAAGCCCTTTTGGTAGAGGAGGCAAGCATATGTGAGCTGAAGGAGTGGGGCTGCAGAGGGCCAGAAGGAGCCAAAAAAAAAGCAAGGAGTGATCCAGAGTTCTACCAGTCCCTTGGCTCCCCCTGGTTGTTCTTGCTGCAAGAAGGACAAAAGACTGAGATTATTTAATGGACTATGCAAGTTAAACAAAATTACTGAGAAGGATGACTACTCATTACCACAGATCAATGACTTTCTGGATGCTATAGCTAATGTACAATATTTCAGCACTCTGGGCCTGTCTAGTGGCTACTGACAGGTAGAAGTGTCTCCACAAGACAAGCTGAAGACAACCTTTCCCACCATAGCAGAGCTCTACAAGTTCAATGTGATATATTTCAAACTCTGTCATGACCTGGAGACTTTCTGGTGGCTCATGGACCTGATCCTAGCAGATCTCAAGTGGACTACCTGCTTAATATATCTTGATGACATCTCAGTGTTCAGCAAGACTGCAAAAGAACATCTCACCCAACTGGATAAAGTCTGGGAAGGATGCACTGCAGTGCATCCATGCCAGGATGCCACAGGATGTGCAGCCCTGTTAGGAATGGGAAATACAGTGGAAGGAGAAAAAGGGAAAATGGCCACCCCACAGTGCCAGATGATGGCCTTTATAAAGCCTCTTCATGTCATGTGACTGCCCAAGTGCACTGTGCCTGCCCCCGACAGTCCAGTCCCAGTGTTACAGATACTTTCCCCCACTATTTCCCAGGAGGACCCCCCAGTTGGGATAAGCCTGACCAAAGGGACATTGAAGAAATCAGGGAGCCTGGAAGTACAGTTGGTACATGCTGTGGGGGGTTGAGGCAGAGTCTGGTGGGCAGTGTCTGGTGGGTAGAGGAGGTAAGTGTGTATGAGCCAAAGGAATGAGGCTGTGGAAGGACCAAAAGGAGAAAAAAAAAGAAGCGAGGAGTGATCCAGCTTTCCATCAGTCCATTAGCTGCCCTGGTTGTTTGTGCTAGATAAAGGGCAGCAGACTAGAGGTTTTGTATAGACTACACAAGTTGAACAAGATTTCTGAGAACATCAACTCATTATGACAGATTGATGACACTGGACATTCCAGTGTTCAGAAAGTCTGTGCAAGAACATCTCAACCAGCTGGATAAAATCTTCCACCAGCTGGAGCAGGCCAGCATGAAGATGAAGCCTTCAAAATTCAACCTTCTGCAGACTTTCTTTCTTAGAAGAGTATTCTAATATTCTTACAACACCTTATAAGCACTGAGAGGATTGCTGTGGACCCTGAGAAAGTGGAAAGCATGAGATGATTCATTCAGAACTTCTCAAAAACTGCAGAATCAATACACCTGTTAGTCAACAAAGGGGTAATGTTCATTTGGTCTGAAGCCTGTCCAATGGCTTTTGATAAGCTAATGAAACTGTCAACTGCAGTGCCTGTCTTTGCTTTTCTAGACCCTGAGAAGACTTTTATTTTGGATGCAATGCCAGAGACCAAGGTATCAGAGCAATTCTATCTTGACTGATTGGGAGCAAGAATGAATCATTGCTTATGCCCATAAAGCCTTGTCAAGTGCAGAGTGAATGTATGCCACTACTCAACAGGAGTTCCTGGCTATAGTGGTCTTGGTGAAATACTTCCAGTAGTAGACAGACTGACTGCACCTGAATAGGGAGGGCATGGCAGTGCTAAAAAGCAGATTAGAAGAGTTCATAGAAGAAACCTACAATCTAAACTAGATTGGGGGGTGCAAAATCTGCACCACAAGGTAGGACAAATGGGGGTCTACCAGCCTGCCCCCCAGGAAAGTGTTAAAATACTGGGCATGAGGGATAATAGAGAAGGGGGGAATGGAGATGGAACCTGGTGGAAGGGCTTAGCAGCCAATACCAGGACTTTAGAAAATAAGATGATGGACTTGAAGGCCATCATGGGGGATGAAGGACTAGATATACTAGCTATAAGTGAGACCTGGTGGACAGAGCTGCACACCTGGGATATGACTATTCCAGGTTACAGACTGTTCAGAAGGAACAGGGAGTATAAGAAGGGGGGAAGGAGTTGCTTCATACATCAGGGAAGGCATAAGTGTAACTGAAGGACAAGAGGAGGACAGGGAGACAGAGCTACTGTGGGTAATGCTAGGCAGTAGGACAGGAGAATCCTTGTGACTGGGGGTGGTATAAAGGCCACCTATGCAAAGGGAGGAGGGTGATCAACAGTTAATTCGGGCAGTCACAAGGATGGCCCTACAAGGAGAACTACTGCTGGTAGGGGACCTAAACCTCCCAGATGTAGACTGGGAAATCCCAGATGCAGCATTGTCAAGGAGCAGAGAGATACTAGCTGTGCTTCAGGGGGTATTCCTTCAACCGCTAGTCAGGGAACCAACAAGGGGCAACAACCTGCTGGATGTGGTCCGGACAAATGGGGAGAGTGTGGAGAAGGTGCAGGTGGGAGAAGCCTTGGGCAACAGCAACCACAGAAATGTAATGTTCAGGGTCAAGGCAGGGAGGGAGACAAGTAAAACCAGTACTACAGTCATGTACTTCAGATGCACAGACTTTGACAAGATGAGAAGGATAATAAGGGAGACAATGGAGGGTACAGAGAATATAGGAGCAGTGGAGGAGTTATGGCAAGCTATCAAGGGAGGGATATTGAAAGTTGTGGAAATGTCCATAAAAAAGGTTAGGAAGAGCAAAAGGGGGAGGACACTTTGGTTTACAAAGGAGGTTGCGGGGCCAGTCAGGGAAAGGAGGAGGGCTTTCAGAAAATTCAAGAGAACACTCAACGAGGAAGATAAGGAAGAGTATAGTGAAAAGAGGAGTATGTCGGGGAAGAAGGTCAGAAGGCAAAAATAGATACTGAGAAGAAAATAGCAAAAAAGGCCAAAAGGGGGATAAAACCTTTTTCAGATATGTGAGGGAGAGAAGAGGAGAAGAGCAAGGCAGTGGATTACTAGGCTGAGGGCGGGAGGGAGAAATTAAATTGGAAAGGGACTGTGAAAAAGCAGAATTGTTAAATAAGCACTTTAGCTTGGTATTCATGGAGGAGGAGGATGGTAGGGGGACCTGAGCTAAAGTCAAAGAGGAAGGATGGCAAATGGGTGAATCTGAGCCCATTCACTGTGTATAGAGTTAGGGCAGAGCGAGATAGATTGAGGGTGGTCAAGGCAATGGTGCCTGATGGGTTACACCCCTAGGCGATAAGAGAACTGAAGGAGTTGGCCACACCCTTGACAAGGATCTTCAACTTGTTTCTGAATACAGGGAGATTGATGGAGGACTGGAAGAGGGCAGATGTAGTGCCTTTACACCAGGGAGGTAGTAAGGAGGTGAAGGGGAACTACCTACCTGTCAGCCTCACGTCAGTGGTGGGGATGGTAATGGAGGCACTAATCAATGACAGGGTGGTGGATTACCTGGAGGAGAGTGGCTTGCAGGACAGCTGACAGCATGGCTTCATGAAGGGGAAGTCTTGCCAGACAAATCTAATTCAGTTCTTTGATTGAGTTACTCAGGTGATTGACCCGGGGCGGTGGATGTGGCCTGCCTGGACTTCAGTAATGCCTTTGACACCATCCCCCATAGGAGGCTGGTGGTCAAGATGGAAAGCCTGGGGTTGGATGGGAAAATAACAAGCTGGGTGGAGGCCTGGCTGTTGGGAAGAACTCAAAGGGTGGTGTTCAACAGAGTGCACTCTGGAATGGAAAGGGTGAAAAGTGGAGTACCACAGGGATCAGTTTTGGGTCCACTTCTCTTCAACATCTACATCAGTGATATTGCTGAGGGTTTGAGGGGGAGGGTGTGCCTATTTGCTGATGATACAAAAATATGCAATTGGGTGGACACCCGGGGGGATGGAGAACACGAGGGAGGACGTAAAGATGTTTGAAAAATGGTCTGGGGCATGGCAGCTGAAATTTAATGCCAAGAAGTTCGCTGTGATGCACTTGGGGAGTAGGAACAGAAGAACAGAGTACACCCTAGGTGGGGAGGAAATTAAAGTAACAGAACAGGAGAGGGATCTGGGGATCATAGTCTCCTCTAACCTTAAGGTAAGAATCCAATGTAGCCAGGCGGCGGGAAAGACCTGTGGAATGTTAGCATGCATAGGCAGGGACATTACTAACAGAAAGAGGGAGGTAATAATGCTCATTTACAAAGCCATAGTGAGGCCGCACCTGGAGTATGAGGTTCAGTTCTGGAGGCCTCATCTCTGCAAGGATATAGATGCATTGGACAGGGTACAGAGAAGGGCATCCAAGATGGTGCAGGGTATGCAGGGAGAGTCATACGAGCAGAGATGTAAGAAGCTCGGCCATTACAACAGCTCTGGATATCATTGCTCCGGTCCGTGTTTGTCCACTCTCTCTTCACCCTCAATCCCCATATTTTGATGGGACTTTAAGGGAGATGTGGCGACTTGGATGAAGGTTGGAGCATTGCTGGCAGAAGTCCGCTCTTGATGTTGACCTCCTTAGATTGATGAACCATTATTAAGTATATCAATTCGAAATCTCCCGTAAGAAGGCAGAGTTCCTGTCCGGGGAGATGGCGGCTGCTCAAAATTGACCAGCTCAGCTGTTCCAAACTGTGGACAGACTGTGCAACCCAGCCTGTCTACAAGTTTGGAAAGTTTTTTCACAAGAAAAGTGCAATGAACTTGCTCGATGTTTTGCAAATAAGGTTGCCGACGTCAGATCGGCTTTCTGTCCAGCACATCAATGGGGGCTGTGGTGGACCAGTGCAGGTTCGCATATCTTGGTCTTCCGTGGAGTGCCTTTGGCCGGCCAGTTTTCATGGATGTCATGCGGATTGTCCAGAGTGTGCACCCTATATGCTGTAGGTTGGATCTGGGACTTACTTCTCTAATTTTGGGTTGTAGTGATGTCATTGGCCCAGTTCTAGCTCAGATAGTATGGTGCTCCCTGGAGACAGGTGAGTTTCCAAGCTCCCTAAAAGAGGTGGTGGTAACACCACTCTTGAAGAAAGCTTCGTTAGACCCAGACTGCCTTGCTAACTACAGACCAATCTCTAACCTTCCCTTTGTGGGGAAGGTGATTGAGAAAGTAGTGGCCACACAGCTGGAGGACCACCTGACCATCCATGCCATCTATGAATCCCTCCAGTCTGGATTTCAAAAGAAGTATAGTACAGAGACAGCGCTGATTCGGGTGCTCAATGATCTCCTGATGTCTAGAGATGGGAGGAGCCATTCTATCTTAGTCCTCCTAGATCTCTCATCAGCATTTGATACTGTGGACCATGGGGTACTGCTTTATCACCTGAGGTTCATTTGTGGACTGTCGGGTATGGTCCTCAAGTGGTTTACATTGTTTCTCACTGGAAGATCTCAGAGGGTGGTGTCAGGGTTTTTATCCTCGGACCCAGTCTCATTAACATGTGGAGTTCCTCAGGGTTCAGTGCTGTCCCCCATGTTGTTCACAGTATATATGCTGCCCCTCAGAGACATTGTACGATGGTATGGGCTGAGGTTTCACTGCTATGCAGATGATACCCAGCTCTGTTTTTCTTTGGCCCCCGATCAGAATGGAGCTGTCTCATTCTTTAATAACCATCTTGCCGAAATCCAGGAGTGGATGAATGCCAGCTGGTTAAAGTTGAACTCTGATAAGACCAATGTATTGGTAGTGGATCCTGGTCACTGATAGGTTGGGATGGGGTTCGCCCTCTGGTTTATACCTTTGGGGTGAGCCACTCCCAACCTCTGAACAGGTGCGGAACCTGGGGGTAATTATTGACAATGGGCTAACCCTGCATTCTCACATGTCAGCTGTCAGTTCCTCATTTTACCATCTGAGGAATATCGCCAGGATCATGCACCTTGTTCCGTCGGATGACCTTCCTACTTTGATCCACACTTTTGTGACCTCGCACTTTGACTACTGCAACTCTCCGTACCTAGGGCTACCAAGAGTAGAAATCCACTGCCTGCAGCTAGTTCAGAATGCTGCAGCATGGCTGTTGACAGGATCCTCGCAGTTCTGTCATATTTCATCAGTGCTGCATGGACTGCACTGGCTGGCAGTTCAGTGGCAGGTCACCTTTAAAGTCAGTCTCCTGACTTTTAAAGCCTCACATGGACTTGACCCAGACTACCTGAAAGAGCTCCTGGTTCTTCATTGCCCTGCGCATTCGCTCTGCTCAGTCAACAAGGGGTTGCTAGAGATTCTGAGGGTATGTTTGAAATCTTCTGGGGCTAGAACATTTATGTATGCTGCCCCTACACTCTGGAATTCTCTACCCCGTCAGTTACATGAGCACAAGACCTTGGAGGGTTTTAAACAAGCACTGAAAACCTGGTTATGGAGTCAGGCCTATGGCATTTAATGGATGGAAAGAGTTTAAGATTTTATGATTATATTATTTGCTTTGAGATGTTGTGTTGATTATGTTGTTGTGAAATTCTGATTATGTGATTTTAACTTTGTTAGGCTTGGTTTTGAAAGGCACCATAAAAATAAAGTTTTATTATTATTATTATTATTGTTATTATTAAGCTAGATCTGTGCATGCTGGAGACAAGGAGGGCAAGGGGAGACATGACTGAAATGTTTCAATATGTAAAGGGGCTCAATAAAGTCGGAGAAGAGTGTTTACTTAAGAGGAAGGAGGGGGTCAAAACTAGAGGGCACAGACTCAGACTGCAAGAAAAAGAAATACAGGGGCAATGTGAGAGGGCATTTCTTCAGAGAGAGGGTGGTGGAGCCCTGGAACAGACTACCAGATGGAGTGGTGGGGGCTAAATCAGTGAAAGAATTCAAGAGGGCATGGTACAAGCATATGGGCCTGGGTATCAGGGAGGGTGGGGCTGGTGGGGAGGGGGAGTTGTAGAGGGGAAAAAAGGGCAGACTAGATGGGCCAGTATGGTCCTTTTCTGCCATCAAGCTTCTATTATTCTATGATGAATTGGGAAAGACATTTACTCTGTGAATGGACCATGGATCTGTATGCTGGCTTCACACTTTCCAGCAGCCAGATCCAGCAGTATGTGACAACCTCTCCCACAGGCCTCCTAGAGATGTGATCAACCCTCTAGAGCTCTTTGCAAGCATAATGCCCTTTTCAGTGCCAGAGGTAGCCAAGTATACAACCTGTGGCATTGGCTGGTGCCATGATGAAGCTGAAATGATTCAACTGTTGATGACTTGGAAGGCACGTGGCAGGTCTAAGCCAGACAACAGGACCTGGAAGGAATCAGGTTGTCATCACTTTAAATGTGTCTAGGATGAGTTGCACATATCTAGTGAGATCCAGAAGCAAATGATTTGATACCTTTTAATGGACCAACATAGATGTAACAACAAGAACAAAGTGCTCTAGCTTTCGGACCAACCAGTCCTTCTTTAGAAGCCTAATGGCAGTTGTTCAGAAAAAAACAACACTTTTAGCAGCTAGATCATGCAGAAAAAAACAGAAAAAATCCCCATTGGTTTAAACTACTCATTTAAAAAATGCAGCTGATGATGTCAGAGAAGTTTAACAGTACCATATTACCTTCAACCGGGAGGGTCGCAGGGTCAGAGGTGCTTGGTGCAAAACATATACAAAGAATCTCGCTGCATATAAATGTAATTGACATAAGATAACACTGCTGGAGCAGATGGCTCTTAAATCAAGCTATGAGTGTCACAGTATGTATAAGGATGTGATTACTGAAAAGCAACCCCCACCCAGATTAAAGACATACTAAGATTGCCTTAGGACTCCAATATGTTTCAATGCATGCATTTTAGACAAGAAATTACCAGAAAATTTGTCTTAAGAACATCAGTGCAGACTGTATGATGTGAAAAACTTAGCTGTACTTTCCAGCTAGATATCATGCCCCATAAACTTCAAAAACCTCAAGTGGACACTCATAGCTTGATTTAAGAGCAATCTTCTCCAGCAGTGTTATCTTATGTCAACTAAACTTATATCCAGTGAGATTCTTTTTATGTGTTTTGTGCCAAGCACCTTTGACCCTGGGACCCTCTTGGCTGAAGGTAATATGGTACTGTTAAACTTCTCTGACATATCATCATCTGTATTTTTTAAATGAGTATTTTAAACCAATGGGGATTTTTTCTGCTTTTTCTGCATGATCTAGCTGTTAAAAGTATAGTTTTTTCTAAACAACTGCCATTAGACTTCTGAAGAAAGACTGGTTGGAATGAAAGCTAGAGCACTTTGTTATTGTTGATACATCTATGTTGGTCCATTAAAAGGTATCAAATCATTTGCTTCTCGATCTGTTCTTGCAAGGACCAATACGGCAAATACTAAATCTAGAATTCAACATATCTAATGATGGATTGATGGCTCATAGTTTCTTCCATGGTCACACCAGCAGGTGCTGGAACAAACTGAATTGTCCTTTTCTTTTGTTCCCCTTGTCTTCTCCTCCCTCCACAATGACAAATACGCTTAACATCTTGGGATGGAGAAGCTGATGGATACAGTGAGGACCCACTTCTTCTGGCCTTGTTGGCAGCAAAGTGTACAAGACTGGGTCAGAGCATGCTGAGACTGTGCCTCCAGAAAACTCATCTGGTGGAACCCCAGATCTCTCTGGCAACGTCCCCCACCACTCTGCCAATGGAATGAGCAGCTAGCAACATCCTGGGCCCCTCCCACTTACCCGGGATAAGAACAAGTATGTTATAGACATAGCAGATTGCTTCATCAACTGGGCAGAGGCCTATGCCATTCCAGACCAAGCAGGTAAGACTGTAGGCAATATGCTAATGACAGTTTATTTGTGTGTTCAGTGCCCAGTGGTCCATCTGTACCAACCAGAGCAGGAAGTTTGATTCTGCCCTTTTCCAACAACTCTGTAATTATTAGAGGTAAACAAGACCTGTACAATTCTCTGCCATCCCCAGTTGGAAGGGTTGGTTGAGAGCCTGAACCAAAAGCTCCTGGATATATTGATTCTGTTTGCAAATGTAAACCAGGACAACTGGAACACCTTGCTGCCATATGTTATGACTCGCTCACTGCAACAGTCTCCAGGAGTTCACTGCATTCCATATGAGCTTTTGAAGAAATGTTTGGCTAGCCTATAAAGCTCTCCCTTATGACCTGGAGTCTGGGAAGAATGCAGACCCAGAAGCCTCTTCTGTTTCTGAGTTTGCTGAGGAGACTGCTGGAAACTCAACTTTGCTCATGAAGCCATCCAGAGGAACGAACAGCAGGCATCTTAATATCAGAAGGCATACTATGACATGCATATCACTCCCACACCTATAAAGTTGGGGATGGTCATGGATCTGTGATAGCAGAAGGCAGAAGGGCTGCTCTCCATAGCTCCAGAGGAGGTTCTCTGGCCCCTATACACTTACAGAAACAATAAACGATATTCAGTACATTATAAAATATGCTGATAGAATTAATTCCTTAAATGTGCACTACAACAAAATTAAGCTATAGCCTTTCTGGCTCAGATGGAACAAGTAGAGGAATTTAGGGTTGAGATGAAAATCCATGTGTTGCAGCCAGCATGCCCATGTAATGATGTTCTCAGACAGGATTAAGTGAGGACCCCGGGCAACTGTTTTAAATGAAAAGGAAGCAGCAGAGGATTCCTGTACTTTTTATTTCTTCAATGAATTCTTATCACCAAGATTCAGCTTCAGAGTCACCCATCAATGCATCCAACAGAGATGTCAGACCACTGCAGCAAGAAATGTAGCAGACATCAGAAGAATCACCAGAAAGAACTGTTACAGACAGTCCAATAAACTTTGAGCAAAGAATGAACACTATGGATAGTGCAAATAGTGATCCAGGCCAGAGGTGCAAATTCTCTTTACTTTCAAGGACTACATGAAGGACAGTAAGGCCACTTGTGTGGCACAAATAATTTGTAATGGACAGAAGAAATGGTTAGCATTGCAGTCAGCATGGCTGCTGCATTGGTGTGCCACTGGCAGCTTGGGTAGGCATCCCATCAGTGGCTTTGGTGCCAGGCACTGACCTTTATTTATTTTTAAGAATGTGTATTTGGGGGCAACTTCCAGATGGAGTGGAACCAAGATAACTGTAAAGCTCACTAGTGCTGCACCTCAGGCTGCAAACCTTAAAAATAATAAATTTTCCAAACTTCTGAAAGCAAGATTTTTGTGATGCATTTTGTTAGACAACAATCCAGACACTTTGTTATTATTGATACATCTATGTTGGTCCATTAAAAGGTATCAAATCATTTGCTTCTCGATCTGTTCTTGCAAGGACCAATACGGCAAATACTAAATCTAGAATACAACATATCTAATGATGGATTGATGGCTCATAGTTTCTTCCATGGTCACACCAGCAGGTGCTGGAACAAACTGAATTGTCCTTTTCTTTTGTTCCCCTTGTCTTCTCCTCCCTCCACAATGACAAATACGCTTAACATCTTGGGATGGAGAAGCTGATGGATACAGTGAGGACCCACTCTTCTGGCCTTGTTGGCAGCAAAGTGTACAAGACTGGGTCAGAGCATGCTGAGACTGTGCCTCCAGAAAACTCATCTGGTGGAACCCCAGATCTCTCTGGCAACGTCCCCCACCACTCTGCCAATGGAATGAGCAGCTAGCAACATCCTGGGCCCCTCCCACTTACCCGGGATAAGAACAAGTATGTTATAGACAGCAGATTGCTTCATCAACTGGGCAGAGGCCTATGCCATTCCAGACCAAGCAGGTAAGACTGTAGGCAATATGCTAATGACAGTTTATTTGTGTGTTCAGTGCCCAGTGGTCCATCTGTACCAACCAGAGCAGGAAGTTTGATTCTGCCCTTTTCCAACAACTCTGTAAATTATTAGAGGTAAACAAGACCTGTACAATTCTCTGCCATCCCCAGTTGGAAGGGTTGGTTGAGAGCCTGAACCAAAAGCTCCTGGATATATTGATTCTGTTTGCAAATGTAAACCAGGACAACTGGAACACCTTGCTGCCATATGTTATGACTGCCTACTGCAACAGTCTCCAGGAGTTCACTGCATTCCATATGAGCTTTTGAAGAAATGTTTGGCTAGCCTATAAAGCTCTCCCTTATGACCTGGAGTCTGGGAAGAATGCAGACCCAGAAGCCTCTTCTGTTTCTGAGTTTGCTGAGGAGACTGCTGGAAACTCAACTTTGCTCATGAAGCCATCCAGAGGAACGAACAGCAGGCATCTTAATATCAGAAGGCATACTATGACATGCATATCACTCCCACACCTATAAAGTTGGGGATGGTCATGGATCTGTGATAGCAGAAGGCAGAAGGGTTGCTTCATAGCTCCAGAGGAGGTTCTGGCCCTATACACTTATACAGAAACAATAAACTGATATTCAGTACATTATAAAATATGCTGATAGAATTAATTTCTTAAATGTGCACTACAACAAAATTAAGCTATAGCCTTTCTGGCTCAGATGGAACAAGTAGAGGAATTTAGGTTGAGATGAAAATCCATGTGTTGCAGCCAGCATGCCCATGTAATGATGTTCTCAGACAGGATTAAGTGAGGACCCCGGCAACTGTTTTAAATGAGAAGGAAGCAGCAGAGGATTCCTGTACTTTTTATTTCTTCAATGAATTCTTATCACCAAGATTCAGCTTCAGAGTCACCCATCAATGCATCCAACAGAGATGTCAGACCACTGCAGCAAGAAATGTAGCAGACATCAGAAGAATCACCAGAAAGAACTGTTACAGACAGTCCAATAAACTTTGAGCAAAGAATGGACACTATGGATAGTGCAAATAGTGATCCAGGCCAGAGGTGCAAATTCTCTTACTTTCAAGGACTACATGAAGGACAGTAAGGCCACTTGTGTGGCACAAATAATTTGTAATGGACAGAAGAAATGGTTAGCATTGCAGTCAGCATGGCTGCTGCATTGGTGTGCCACTGGCAGCTTGGGTAGGCATCCCATCAGTGGCTTTGGTGCCAGGCACTGACCTTTATTTATTTTTAAGAATGTGTATTTGGGGGCAACTTCCAGATGGAGTGGAACCAAGATAACTGTAAAGCTCACTAGTGCTGCACCTCAGGCTGCAAACCTTAAAAATAATAAATTTTCCAAACTTCTGAAAGCAAGATTTTTGTGATGCATTTTGTTAGACAACAATCCAGACACAAAATATGTGTCTCTAAGCAAAACATTTTAATAATCCTCTCAAAATCATGATGACCAGTCCAGCACTGGGACTGCTCTGGTTGCCAACCTAGCCGTGATCATGCAGATCTTCACCAGGATCCTTGAAGAACATTTCAGGAGAGTAGCTGGACATTCAGAGGTCCCATAGCATTCTAGCTCCTGATCCCAAACCTGGTAAAAAACCCAGGCCCATTATTAGCAATGTGCCTAAAATATTCTCTTATGAGACTCTGCTAAGACTGTCCAGGAAGTGTGATCACTTAACCTGGCATAACCACTTAATCTCACTCTTCCAGGATTACTCAGCTAAATTTAATAAATGCCAGACCACCTTTACAAGCATCCATCATGCACTTCAGCAAATTAGAGTAAAGTACCACATGACACAACCAGTCATTTTTTAAGATCGAGCACAGTGGAGTATACCAAGACTTTAAGTAGGTACTAGATGCAGCTGACTTTGTGAAACCATTCCAGAGCATGGAAATGGTAGCCCAACAGAGTGCCCCAAGCCAAATCCTGGCACCAGCATTGGACTCCAAGGTATAGCAGCAGATCCCTACACGCAAATGGACCTTGAGCCCTGCTCAATGGCCTCCTTCATCAGTTCAGCCCCACTGGAACTGTTACAGTATAGGTGCAGTAGGCATCAAAAGCAAGAGGCACAAGTTTGCAGCACCAGCTGCCCTATAGACTGCAGTGCCACAGGGAGAACAGAGGTTCCAGACCATCAGTGGAAGATGTCAGCTCCTCAGATATTTCTCTGCCAGACAGATCCATCCTGCCACTCTTGAAAGATCCATAGTACCTCATGACCACTCACCAGCTCCAGGTCAGCAGCAGCTGCTTTCCTGGGCTGATGTGGCCCACTCCTCACATCAGAGTCCAGCAAATGAAGATGACAGAAGGCCTGCATCAGTACCTCAACAGCCACAAGAATGTCTATCACCAAACATTAAAAACAATATCTGACCAAAAACAGCTCTGTGCTCAATATATTTATTTATTTGTTTGTTTATTTATTTATTCAGAGATTGGAAAGTACCTTTGAGTCAGAGACTCATTTACAAAGGTTCCACGTCACATATATTGAACAATATAAAGTTAAGGTAACATACAGAACAGGGAACATAAACATGCTTGATACATGGTAAATGTAAGAAATAAGGCTCACAGTCATGACCTAACAGGCTTATGGAGGCACAGATAAGCATCTAGTAAGAAAGAAAAAGAAAGGAAAATGGGGGGGGGGGCAAGCGAGTCAGAAGCTGTTGTCATTGCGGGGGGAGGAACTTGTGACAGGGTCAGTAGCAGTCACAGCAGTTTGAGGACAGGAGGTGACCCATAAGGTGGGTTTTGAAGAAGCCAATAGAGTTTTGGGTTGCAATGAAACTGAGAAGGCCATTCATCCAGGAGGGGGCCTTGTAGCTAAAAGACCTTTGAAATTGGGAGGTATGACATCAGGGAACTGTGAGCTGTTGCTTGCTGGAGCTATGAGTTACTTTTGGGGTTGTGGACGTGTAGATTAGGGTGGTGGGACCCGTTGGGGAGAGACCTAGGGTGATTTTTTTGGCCATAAGACTGGTGTGGAATTTGATCCTATTGTCAAAGCTAAGCCAGTTAGTGGAGTTATATAGACAGCAGGTGTGTGCGAGACAGTCATGGCCCAGGACAAGGCTGAGGGAGAGACAGAGCCTATTAAGGGCTCAGGTGGTGGCAGCGCTATAAACGAGTATACCGTAGTTGAGGAGGGAGAGGATAGAGGATGAGACTGCAAATCGGTGGGCATCTTGGGTAAGGCAGTGTTTAACAAGGTATAGCAGTCCTAGGTGGACATTGAGGGCCATGCACAGGTGGTGTATGTGCTGGTGGAAATTGAGAGACGGGTCCAGGGTAATGCCTAGATATTTGAAGGAGTTCACTTGCTCGAGAGGGGTTAGGTCAGCAGTTAGTATCTGAGGGCAAAGTTTCTGCTTAGTGTTCTGGGGGTGGGTGAAAATCATGAACTTGGTCTTCATATAGTTCAGTTTGAGTCATTGTGCAGTGAACCATTATTTGGCTTCATTAAAGGAGGAATGGAGGGTTTGGTGGAGTTGCAAAGGATCATGGCTGGAGACATAGAGGACAGCATCATTAGCATATAGTAGGAGGTTGCTAGAGCAGGTGATAGGGAGAGAGTTAAGGTAAAGACTGAAAAGAAGAGGACCAAGGATGGACCTCTGGGGGACCCCTGAGAGAATTGGGAGACTATTTGATAGGGTAGTGCTAATTTTGACCTGTTGGCACCTGCCCGTTAAGTAGTCAGTGAACCAGTGTAGGGCATCCTGTGAAAAGCCAATGTTGGAGAGTGTGACTAGCAAGAGGGAGTGATTTACAGTGTTGAATGCATTAGAGAGGTCAACAAAAACAGCACCAGTGGTGTGGCCTTTGTCTAATGCAGAGTGGATGTGCGCGGTGAATTCCAGGAGGGCAGTAGTAGTACTGTGCCCTTTGCGGAAGCCATGCTGCTGTTTACAGAGAAGATTGTGTTTGTTAAGGTGGTCAGTGAGCTGGTCATAGACAATGTGCTCGAGAGCTTTGGATGGGGAGGATAAATATGGGCCAGTAGTTATTGGTGTCAGTTCAGTCCTCAATTTTAAATATGGGGGTAATGGAGGCAGATTTCCACATGGAGGGGAATTTACCTTGGCAGAGGGAAAGGTTCAGAATATGGGTGAGTGCGTCTTGGAGGGTGACCCAGAGAAGCCTCAGATCCAGGGAGTCACTACTACAGTGAGCGTGGCATAGAACATTTTTGAGATAAGGCTCAGCAGCCTTGAGGGTGATGCACCGTATGTGGAAAGGAGGGTAAAGCTGGGGGGGGTGTGTGCAAACGATGAACTTGGTCTTCTTGTAGTTCAGTATGAGGCATTGTGCAGTAAACCACTGTAGTGGTATAGTAGACTATTACTAAGTGAGCTCCTTTCTGCATGCTCTAATCCAAAAAGCATGTGTGAAGCTGTATGTAAATGTTTTTTAAATAACAAATTAGGTGCCATGGTGGACTACTTCCAATTGTGGCTACCCCCAACCCCCGCATCTGCAAATATAGCCATCCCAGAAGTCATTATATGTCATTTGTATGCTGGAACAATGCTGTTTTGCATTCCACAGTACACTGATTGACAGAACACAGTGCTATGACATCTGCTCACCTGCTACATACTGCACACCACTGGTATCGCTATGCAAGGTGCCCCCTCTGCTTTGAGTAGGTCATGTACATATGAAAAGAAAGTCTATCTGTAACTGCCTTGAGGTTTTCATCCCAGCACCCTCTAGATATGCAGTATGGCTCAACTCTCTCCACAGCAACTAAGGAGCAAAAGCTGCCTCTTACTATAGTCAACTACAAATACACCCACCAGAATATTGCTGTGAGTTCCACCCCCCCATCTCATCCTTACAGGCAGTGAGCACTTGATGCATATTAAACTGATTGATAGCAGCCTGGAGTAGGTGAGTTACTCTGTTTCCCATAATTGATGATATTTTCACCTCATGCATGCTGCTGCAGTGACTCAAGGCCCACATCATCATTTGCATCCCCCTTTGATGGAAAATACAGCCTCAAGTAATTACCTAAGTTTTGGCTACTACCATCCCCATCCCCATTCCATGATGCACCCCCCCAAGCCTCAACAATTGTAGTTGGAGTTGTGATTAGGAAAGATCATGGACACAAGCTGTTGGTAACCACAAAACCTATTTGGAGACCTCTATAATTTTCTGGTGAAACTGCAGCATGAGGCCTTGCACCACTCTCACCTCTTAATCTCCATTTCCCTTCCTTTTTCTTATCTCATAATGTCTTTGGAAAGCCCATTTTCTATCCTCTTCAGCTCTCTTTGAATTAGGCTACACCACAGATGTCCAACCAACAACATGTGGCAACCGCATGAACTGCATTGCCAAGGAAACTATCAGAGGGAGGCATGCACAGCTGCACCAGCCATCTCTAATGGTAGTCTCCTAGGCAACAGCAACTTAAGATAGAGTTGCTATCCAAGCTGTCACTGTGTCATGCAGAAAGTTCAGGAAGCTGGCTGGTCATACAGGCACAGAGTGTAAAGGAACTTGATCAGGTTTGTAAACTACAAAAGCATAACAAAAAGGAAATGAACTGTTTTTGTTTAATGCTACTGCCCTTGCCTCAGGCTGCCTACCACAGGAGTGGCACAAAGTAACACAACTAGCTCTGAACAACTTTGCATACTAACTTCCTCACTCTTTATGACTCATAGCTGCAACAGTTTAGAGCACTCTGATATTGGTTAGGGCAAGCCTTCAATTGGGAGCATTTACCCCCTTCCCCCCCTCACTCTCCTTTATACACCTTATACAACACCCCACCCCTTCTATGTCCCTCCTCCTTTGAAGCTTTGCAGTGTCCTGGTTGCACGCAGATATCGCAAGCACCACCATCCATCACCTCTGTCAGCAGCCTCACTAGGTCCTGCTAGTCCACTAAGCCATGGATGCATGCACTCCCTTTCAATATTTCCCCCTCTTCCCATGCTGTTCACTCTGCACAGCATTTACTTCCAAGTAAACCCCTGCAAACACTACAGAAAATGTGAAAAACAGTTTCTGACTCTTAACCCTAGGTCAGAGAAGGAGGCCTCCACAGAGAAGGTTCTAGGAACTGGCAGCTTGCTGTTTAGAGGCACATATGCCCTTTATAGACATGTCCCAAGTTGGCAGTATCCCCCATTACAGTTTTTTTGAAAAATCACCATCCTCTTTACCTGATCAAAGGTTAAAAGTTTGCTCACTGTTAACCAAGTTGCTGCTACTGCTTTTCACAGTCTATTTGAAGTTTTGCAAGTTCTATAAATATTTGCTTAGTCAGATGTTATGTATGTAGTGAGTTACATGAAAAAATAATTATGTGTGCCAGAATAAGGCTATTATATCTGTTATCTCCACTGATACTGTGGCTATACCAGTATGACCAGGTGCTCAGTTTTTATAATTTTCTTTTGTATAACAATAAGGGACAGTCATTTGCTTAAGGTACTGTAAAGCCACCCCTATAGTGCCCAAACCCTTTGGGTCTGATATAAAACCAAAGTGTGTATCCATCCTTTCCAGACCATTCTCTAGGCATGTCTTAGGGTGCATAACACATATGATGTCAAACATATCTTCTGGAACATGCATTATATTAATTCACCCATTAAAAGGGAAAAAATGAGTATTGTGAAGTAGTGTTGGTACAGGAAATGCACCTGCTTCCAGCAGAGACCCAAAAGCTCAAAATGAAATGGGTAGGCTAAGTAACTGGTAGCCCTGGTACAACCAAGATGGGATGGGGGGATATCTTGTTCCACAAATGACTCCCCATTCAGGTACACAGTACCCTGATCAGTAGAGAAGGTCACTGGGTCATAAGCAGGCTGACTTTTAATTTGCAGTCCCTGGTATTAATAAATAAATGGCCCCAATGAGATCTCTGCCTCCTTCATCTTCAAAGTGTCCCAAACCCTGCTGTATGTGCACCAACCAGGAGATAAAATCATTATAGGCAGAGACTTCAATGAAGTCTGTGCCCCCAATCTTATGAGGCTAAGGAGCTCAACTGTTAACAACATCAAAACAAGATGAGCAGTGAATCAACTGGCTCAGGAATTCTCGCTAATGGATTCCTGGACAGCCTTAAACCCAACCAGTGAGAACTTCACTTTTCACTCTGCCTAGCGTGATACAAGCAGTAGATTGGACCACTGGAATGCAGGAAAGTCATATCTAAGGGGTAGGGTCTGTAGCTACTCTGCGCATGCAAAAAAACAGCATCTCTTCCATTTTGCTCAACTGGAAAAATCACTCAAAGAGAATGAAAACAAATAAGAGTGCCTTGGTTGGCTCTGACAGAGATAAAGTGGGAAATACTTAAAACTGAAGTATCATTTTAACACACCCTCACTTGCTCAACAGCTAAGTCAGTGGTCCAGTGGACCACACCAGACAAGCTGTTGGGCCTATCACACAAAACTGCAGCAGTTTGCAAATCACATTGCCCACCTGAAGACAATCTCTGATGTGATACTTACTAGGAGGGCTGACATTAATAAATATTTCAAAGAGCATTACTCTAGTCTGTACGCCTCACAATTGGGCCCTCTCCCTCATTCGTTGGCAACTTTTCTATGCCACACTACCTTTTTACAGATGGCAGCCCTAGACACCCCAATTACCTAGCAAGAAATCCATGCTGCTATCAATCCCCTTCTCAAAGGAAAAACTCCAGACCCAGATGGCCTACCAGAGAAATTCTACCAGACATTCATGGATAGGCTGGAAACCCAGTAACTAGACAACTATGGGGCAGTACGGACACATAGCTTCTTCTGTCTGTGTCTGTTGCACGTATAACACTGCTATGCAAACAAAGATGCACCCTCTTTTGCAGGATGTGTGCAAACTCTGTACATATAACCCTCAGCCAGGATACTAATGGTATGGTCTTCCAAGATTCCTCCTCACTAGGGAGGCAAGACAGGGGTGTTCGCTGTTGCTTCTCCTATACCTCATTGCCATGAAGCCCCTTCTCAGGAAGCTTAGACTGATGGACTCCATTGAAGGAATTCGAGTCAGTACAACTTCATTAAAAATACTGGCACATGCAGATGATCTTCTCTGGACCCTATCCAACCCTGACTCCTTCCTGCTGTAACTCATCAGAATTGTGGAAGACTATACATCTGCCTCAGTTTTCAAAGTCATAAAAGAAAAAAGAGGCCCTGTCTTTAAATTTTCATTGTCAATAGTGATACATGCACTGGTGGCAACTTAAACAGTCCCATAATCAGCTCACCTACTTAGGAATGGTCATCACCCCAGACCTGCAACAGAGGGTGAACCACAATTTGGAACTACTAATTAAGAAGTCATAAATGGGCTGCTGCTGAAAAAAATGTAAACCTCGCATTTGGTAGTAAGATTGTGGCATACAAAATGATGGTATTCCTAGAGCTATTTTTCTGCCCTAACAATCTCCCAATAGCAATTGGGCAACAGAAGTACCAGAGACTAGGAAGTTTTTTGCCTCCGGTCTATGGAAAGTCTCCAGACTGCATTTCTCTCTTCCAAAGCAGTGGAGATCAAGCAAAATATAAACTGGCTGAGACCTACTTTCCGCCATACTCCCCTCTGGCTACACCTGAAACAAGCTTCCCATGTCATGTTTTTTTAAAGCATTTGTATATTAGTGGATTCACTGTCAGCTAATTTGTTACATAGAAACATAGAATTTGACGGCAAATAAGGACCGCTTGGCCCACCTAGTCTGCCCATTTTCCTACCTAACAGATAAGCTGCAGATCCTAATTAACCAACAGCTTACTTCCTCTAACCCCCCACTAGGACCGCCTTATGTCTGTCCCATGCATTCTTGAATTCCCCCACTGTTCTTGACTCCACGACCTCCTCAGGGAGGCTGTTCCATGCATCCACAACCTCTCTATGAAAAAATATTTCTCACATTACCTCTGAGCCGCCCTCCTCTATCTTCAAATTGTGCCCCTGTTCTTGTACATCTCTTTTTCTGAAAGATGCCACCCTCTTGGACTTTGTTGATTCCTTGAGATACTTGAAAGTTTCTATCATGTCCCCTCTCTCCTCCTTTCCTCAAGGGTATACATATTAAGCTCCTTTAGTCTTTCTTCGTATGTCTTCTGGTGCAGACCCTGCACCATTTTGGTTACCCTCCCCTGGACAGCCTCCACTCTGTCTATGTCTTTGCAGAGATGGGGTCTCCAGAATTGTACACAGTACTCCAAATGTGGTCTTACCAACTGTCTGTACAGAGGGACAACAACTTCCTGTTTTCTACTGGTGATACCTTTCCCTATGCATCCCAGTATCCCCCCAGCCCTCCTCACTACCTTCTCACATTGCTGGCCCACCTTTAAGTCATCTGATATGACTACCCCCAGGTCCCTTTCCATTTTTACTGTTGTCAGTATCTCACCCCCCATTGTGTACTCTTGCCCTGGGTTTTTGTTTCCCAGGTGCATTACATTGCACTTCTTTGCATTGAATCTGAGCTGCCATACATTTGACCATTCCTCCAACCTTGCCAAGTCCCTTCTCATCCTTTCCACCCCATCTGGTGTATCAACCCTGTTGCAGATCTTTGTGTCATCTGCAAAGAGACATACTTTTCCTTCCAGTTCCTCTGCAATATCACTTATAAAGACATTAAAAAGGACCGGTCCCAGTACTGAACCCTGCGCTACCCCGCTAGTAACCCTCCTTTCTTCACTGTGGACTCCATTTACTACTACTCTTTGCATCCTATTGTCTAGCCAATTTTTTATCCAGGCTATCATGTTGGGACCCACTCCAAGGCTGGCTAACTTGTGTATTAATCTTTTGCGTGGGACTGTATCAAATGCCTTGCTAAAATCTAGGTAAGCCATGTCCACAGCCCCTCCCTGGTCTACTACTTTGGTCACCCAGTCAAAGAAATCAATTAGATTCGTCTGACATGACCTTCCCATCGTGAATCCATGCTGCCTTGGGTCCTGTGCCCCACTGGCCTCTAGGTACTCAACAATTCTTTCCTTCAGAAGTGATTCCATCATTTTACCTACCACTGAAGTCAAACTAACAGGTCTGTAGTTTCCTGCCTCTGTCCTGCTTTCACTTTTGGGAAGAGGAATCACATCCGCCCTCCTCCAGTCCTCAGGTACCACCCCATCCTCCCATGATTTGTTAAAGAGAATAGTCAGCGGTGTCATTAGTTCTACATTACTATTCATTATCTAGTGTCAATGTTCCAGTCAGCTAGGTTGCTACCATTCTATAAAAAAGCTCACCACACAGAAGGCAAAAAGTGCTTACATAGAAACATAGACTGACTTCAGATAAGGACCGATTGGCCCACCTAGTTTGCCCATTTCCCTACTCATTGAATAAGATGCAGATCCTAGTAGAGGTGGGCAAAAGTTGTGAATTCCAATTTCTTGGAACGTCTGCGAAAAAGCTGAAATTTCACAGAATTTTCTAAATTTTCTCCATTGGCAAGATCAGAATCTTCTGAATGTGTGTGGTGGATTTTCGCCGTGTTCAACTGAATTTTTTGGCTGAATTGCAGAAAAATACACAGAACTGCAGAATACCAGTTCTGAGGATTTTTTGTCTGCAGTTTGATAAATTATTTTATAATTCATGTAATTATTCTGCAGTTCAGTAATCAGTTCTGTGGATTCTTTTCTCTGCAGTTTTATGGAATAATTCACAATTTATTCATTTCTTCTGCCGTACTAAGCCAGAATTTCTGTGAACGTTACTAATTTGATTTTCGCAATTCGCAGACGCAAAAATCTGACTTTTGTGGAAATTCTTCCGGCAGAAGGATTCTTTAGCACACCTCTAGATCCTAGTAAATCAGCAGCCTACTTCCTCCTTACCCCCAAACCCCCCACTATAATTGCCATTTGTCGGTCCCATGCAATCTTGAATTCCCCTACTGTTTTTGACCCCACGGCCTCCTCAGGAAGGCTGCTCCATGCATCCACCACCCTCTCCATGAAAAAATGCTTCCTCATATTGCCCCTGAGCTGTCCTCCCTCTATCTTCAAATTATGCTCCTTGTTCTTGTGCATTTCTTTTTCTGAAATATGCTACCCTCTTTGACTTTGTTGATTCCTTTGAGGTACTTGAAGGTTTCTATCATGTCCCCCCTCCCTCCTTTTCTCAAAGGTATACATATTAAACTCTTTTAGTCTCTGTTCATATGGATCCTGGTGCTCCAAAGAATGATGTCAGCTCCAAAAGTGTAATGCAAATGTAACTTTTTTTGTGGTCATTAAAACTGAACAAACTGCTTGAGCAACTGACCCCTGTGATTATTCTGCCCCTAACCTGGTTACAACTCTCTTGGTGCTGTTCTTTCCAGTCCCACCACAGACCCCTCTTCATGCAGAAAAAGGCCAGACACTAGCTCACACATTACGAAGCCCTTTTGACATAGGACCCCCCCCCCCCAGTTGCTACAGGTAACCTGTCACTTCTCTATATTCAAGATAGATGTACTTGTTAAGTTTGGCATACTGTAGTTCTCTCCAGAAACAGATGAAGGACTTTAACCACTACAAAATGGATTACCTGTCCTTTCTAAAACACAGCAGTCACAAATTTGTACTACAACTGAAATATTAACTACTTACGGTAACTTTACAAGGTATGCCACACACTACCAACAACACTAGGATATTTAAGAAAAGAAAGCCAATTTAAACAGAAAGAATTACAATCAGAAAAAACTCTCTATACTCACATAAAAACATGCTTTCTTACTCCAAGGCATTCTCAGAAACACATATACAGTTCTTGCCACACAAGCCTTGCAATGTAAGAGTTACAGCAGTCCCCTTTCCTGTAATGAGTGTCCTGTCTTATTGCTGGCTCAAGAGAATCTGTTCCTCTGTGTGATATACTTTGCAGGACCAGCCCCGCATACCACATCACTCATAGGGTTCAGCCAACACTCCTGAAAATATTCTGTAGTTTTTATTATTAACGATCTTACGAACATGTTTAGGCAGATTAACTCATGCCAGTGGTCATGTTAATTAGGGATTTGCCCAGAACAAACAAGCCAGTTCCTTTAAGTTCCAGTCTTTGCAAGAATAGCAGCAAATGCAATAAGCAATCACAGTTGTGAGCAAGCATATAATAGACAATAGGATCCCGCTATTGAAATGTTAAATACCTTCCTTCAGAACCACTTAGTGTAACATAAGCACTTAATTACACTTGAGAAAATGTGAGCCTACACGCAAGATGACCTTCTAATAAGACACATTTTTAGTCACAGACACATAAAGAAAAACAAATACAAAAAAATGGTCAGTTTCTTTTTATGTTGGCGCGCTTCTGCAGCCAACATTTTATGGTAGTGCAGATTTGGAGGCGCGGTCGCTGTTGGGTGAATGCAGGGCACGCACCAGTAGGTGCATCCCTCATTCCCCAATCATCCTGCATGCCATCGCTATATCATGAATACTAATGTGGTGAGCACATCTAAGGAAAGGTCTGCAGCAATGCGAGCAAAGCTGGTCATACACAGTGGACCCTTCCTATGTGCTCACCAGCTAGTAACATGGCGGCACAGTGGCCGCTAAACTGCCGACTTCGAGGGTGCCCAATCCCCTGGACAGCTTACCCTGCCCCTCAAAGTATGTGCTGATGGGGGAGCCCACTTCCCGTCGGCAGAATGTGTTCCCCCCACTTTTGTTGTTTGCCGACAGGGGTGCCCAATGCCCATTGGCATCCGTCCCCCCTTCCCACTTTAATGTGCCAATGGGGGAGCCCATTCCCCATCAGCATGATGTCTCTTCCCTTCTTCTGTGCCAGCAGGGGTGCCCAGTCCCCCATCAGCTACTGTAACCCCCAAAAAAAGAATCCACCTGTAATAAAGAAAACCATCTGTGATGTTGTTTTTTTGGTACCTGTAAACCGAAAACGATCCCTCATAGTCTCCCTACCCACCCCCCACACTCACCCACTGCACACCATGCCTCCCCACACCCCCCAACCCCATACTTCCATACTTACCTCCAGAGCTCGGCGCGATGATCTTCGTGGATCGGGAACATGTCTTCACTCTTCAAAGCCGACTGCAAACTGAGGGAATGGTGGTAAGGCAGGCAGGCAGTATAGCTCAGTGGTCTAAGGCTCTGCGCTGCAAATTTGGTGACATCCAGCAGACCAGACCTGGGTTTGAATCCCACAGCTTCTACTTGCATACTGTGTGACCCTGAGCAAGTCACTTAACCTCCTTGTGCTCCCAGCCACTCCTGTAAAAAAGCTTTCAACTTAGTGTGCTATACCTGGTTAAACAACTAAATGAAAAAAAAAAAGCTGTATAATGGAATAAATAGAGTTTTTTCAACTTTGATGCATATCTCAGGCATTTTTTGGAATTTTTGCACCAAATTTTCAACATGGGTTTTTTGGGACCCCTCCTCATGAATTCTGTCACAGTTATGACATTAGTCAGTCTCAAAAGGTGATTTCACAGTCACTGCACAGAATCACCTTTTGGGACTGATTAACGCAAGGACAGTGGCAGTGTTCATGAGGCGGGCTCTCAAAAGCCTATGTTGTAAATTTGGTGGAAAAAATCCCAAAAATGGCTGTTTTACGAGCATGCATTTTGCAGTTGCTACACACACTCGTAACTTCACGAATTCACAATATTTGCATGCCAGATTTTCAACCTTATCATTTTTCTACACCTCCTTGTAAACAGTATAGCTGTCATTTTTCACATCCTGGCCGAAATGTGTTTCCACACTTCTGGCACACAATACCACAGTTGCTGTGGGAAATCAGTGTTTGGGGCAGATTACAAAAATGACAGTGACACTGTTCATGAGCAGAGGTCCTAAAATGCCTATGTTGAAAATTTGGTGACGATACTCCATAAAATGACTGTGGTACGAATGTGCATTGCGCAGTTTGCACGCACAATCATAACATTGAGCATTTGTAATATTTTCACTCTGGATTTTCACCATTGCAATTTTTCCAATCCTCTTGATGAACAGTACAGCTGTCATTTTACATATCCTGCCCAAAATGTGTTTTTGCACGTCCGGTGCAGGATAGCATGGTCGTTGTGTGAAATCACCTTTTGGGACAGTTTGAGGAAATGACAGTGACACTGTACATGAGCAGAGGTGCTAAAATGCCTATGTTGGAAATTTGGTGCCAAAACTCCATAAAATGACTGTGTTACAAGTGTGCATTGTGCATTTCCCACGCACCCTTGTAACTTCACAAATTTGCAATACTTACATGCCACATTTTCACCACTGCCATTTTTTTATACCTCCTTATGAACAGTACAGCTGTCATTTTTCACATCCTGCCAAAAATGTGTTTCTACACTGCACTACCAAAGCCAATGCCAGTGCGACAATATTCGGCATTGACAAATGCTTGTTACATCTTGTTAAGCTAAGGTTGGCTGTGTTAGCCCACACAAAACCAGGACAGGAACAAAAACAGAATTAAAATCAGAAAAACCTCTCTATACTCACATAAAAACCTGCTTCCTTACCCCAAGGAGAGAAACAAAAACAAAATTATGATCAGAAAAACCTCTCTATACGCTAGGGAAACTGTTTAGGCTAATCTGTATATTTGTCTGGTTGATTCTGTGACTCCCTGCCAGCCATTATTTTCAGTGTCCCCCACAGCCAGCCCCCTGATGATACAACTGATGGGATAAGTTGTGATATAGTCCTATGTGCTAGTGTAGCTCTCAGAAAAGATTAGCACATATGCAGTGCATATGTGCACTTCTAATGCTGGTACTGATCAACTGAGGTACATACATTCCTAGGTCAATCAATACCAATGTTTGAAGCACAAATGTACTGTATATGTGTTAATCTTTTGGGAGAACTATACTGTGACATAAGAGTCCCCCACATCTTAATTCATCAGTCATGTCATCAGAGTGTTGATTGCAGGAGATTCTTGGAAAGCATTGGCTGGATGGGGGTCACAGGATCAGCCAGATAAACAGATTTAAGCCTGATAAGTTATTAAAAAAATGAGATATTGTGCATTTTAGCTAATTAGGACCTATAAGTCCCACTGTTTTGCTCCTGGGGAGCTAACTGTTCCTTTTAAGGTAAATGACATTGAACTGATTGACCCATGTCCAAAACTGTCAGGCAATGAGTTTGATCAGCCACCTAGGTGACAATGAGTCCAAAACAATAGAGACTCATGTTTTTCTTAAATAAGAAACAACAAGAAATTCAAGGTATGAAAAGAAACAGAATGAAAACAAACACATGAAAAAAGTTAAAAGATTGCTTCCTTTTACGGTAAAAACTAAATATATGCTTGCAGCAGTTGTTGTTTAGGTTCCATTATTACCACAGAGATGGTCCACAAGGCAGTGGCAGTGGAATTGTCTGATTCACAAAACCTTTCAAGACCATAACATAATGCTGCTTAATACAATGTAGTATACTAGGAATGTGACTCATAGTGTGTATACAGTCATTTTGAAGTATGTTATGAATGTAAATGTGATAAAAATTAAAAAATACATTTTCAATGAATAAAAAGAAATAACAAGAAATTTCAGAAAAATAAAAAGAAAAATTATAAGAAATAAAAAGAGTTTCACAGGGCTCTAGCAATGGTTGATGGCCTCCAGAATGTGGTCACCTCAATGCTGGCAAATGAGGAGAAAGAGTAAGGAGACCAAGACAGATAATTTGGTGTAAGCAAAAATTCGGAACTCAGTTTCTGATCTTTCACAAAAATTCTGCCTGCTTCCTCCATTGCCCCACAAATGAAAAAATATCTAAACCCTGGTGGCTTGTGGCCCCTACCCTAGTATAATATTACTGTTTACCCCCCCCTCACATCATCCTCATCATCCGACCACTGTATAATAATTTTGCCTGGCAGTCTAGTGTAGCAGTAAAATTACACTCCCTCCCAGTTCCCAAATCCTGATCCCCAGTATATTTTTAAATCTCCTTATATCGTGGCTTGTGACCTAGTGGCCCCCTGCATAACCCCTCCACACACTAATAGGTAGATTCCCATCCCACTCACACATCCTGAAATGTAGCAGCAGCAGGCCACTGGCACAGCTTTTCCACTTTCCTCCTTGGCCAGCGGCCCACTGAAATTTGTGAATGAATGAACGAGCACATGCTCATGCACTCATGCATTCATTCAGATATTTCAGTGGGCCACCGGCCAAGGAGGAGAACAGAGGGCTGTGCCGGTCACCTGCTGCTTCTACGTCCAGGATGGGAGAGTGAGGAGGGGATCTACCAGTTAGAGTGGGGAGGCATGTTGCGGGGGGGGGGGCATTAGACAACAAGCCAGGATATAAGGACATTTCAAGAAATACTGGGGATCAGGATTAGAGGACTGGGAGGGAGGGGAATTTTACTACTACACTAGACCACCAGTGTAAAATTAATATACAGAGGTCAAGGATGAGGATGGTGCAGGGGGAGAGCAGTAATATACTGTGATGGACACTGACGGGTGGTCAGGTGGGGGTAGGATCCGCTAGCCGCTAGGATTTAGGTAATTGTTTACAATGTGGGGCTGCTGGGCAAGTTGGTCGAAATAATTGATGGGCGAAAGTGAGTAACCAGGTGAAATTTTGCTGATGACATTCGTGGAAGTTTTCTGCTCTGCCATGGGTGGAAATTCACAAACTTCCACAAAAGTTACCTGATTTCCACGGAAGTTTCGCCACGGCAGGAAATCTCACTTTCGCCCAAACCCTTTATGCCAGATTATGTTAGTGTCTTGCTTCGAACACTCAAAAGGACAATGCAGCAGCTTGCAATCTGAATATTGACTGGGAGGAAACTTGCCCTGATGGAGAAAATATGTACTTTTCTCAAGAACAAAGAAAGCATGATCACAAGTTACAATCTTCTGGAAAATGGAGAAATCACATTTTTTCACTAATACTGTGCACTGTGCCTGTTTCTCCTTTCTATCAGGTCTTTGGAGATATATATTTACTGCACCTTGTAACGGGGTGATATACATTAGGATACAATAGTAGAAGTCATGCCAAACAGTTGTGATTTTTATAATGTATGATGTATTCATTAACTTAAAGGATATTTTCACTTTTATTGTGAACACAGATTTTTTTTTTCATGTATGACTCCCACGATACTGGATAAATCACTGAAGCACATGCTACTTTGGCATTCTCAGTGGGAAAAGAATGTGTAATATTCATTTAAGAGTGTGTTATATGTTATTTGAGTACAGTACATCACACTTAATTTGTATACTGTATGTTAGACTTCAATATATTTTATACTGTGCTAATTTTGAAAAGTAAAACTAATTGCATTTGATGTGCAAGTAACAAAATGTTTTGAGACAAGTACAAGGGGATTTGAGAGGTGTATCACTGCCAAACCTATTGCAGTTCACAATACCAGGGGCTTAGAAGTCTACACCAATGACCACGCACTGTGGTCTGACGCAAATCTCAGCTTTATGGGCAGAAACGTCTTGTACTTCAAAAGACTGAAGCCGCTCCAATCAAAGAAGGCTTCAGTACTTTGCATGAAGCAGCAACAGCAAACAGCTGAGTGTCTTTCAAACTCAGGAACTAGTGTTTGGATCCGTGACTCTGGCATGTACACAAAGTTACAGACATTCCTTGAATTCCAACAATGAAGAAAACCATCCATTGATGTCTGTTGCTGGTGCTCCATAACTGTTCTTCCCCCTCCCGACCCTCCCTCTCAGCACCCACAACTCTACCACCCCCCCAAGAAACATAACACTGACACTGGGAGTGCCCAATCCCCCAGTTTCAAAACCTGAAATTAAAAAAAAAACTTTCTTCAAAATGTTTTTTTTGAAATACCCTGCAAAAAAGAAAAAGGTCCATCTGTGTCTCTTGCAACCACTACCATATCTTCAACCCCTCTGCATCCTATTTTATTTTTTCTAAATACGTGTAAAAAAGAAAATGGACCATTGATGTCTATTGCAGCAGCCACCCCCCCACCACCATTTATCACACTGACACTGGGAGTGCCCAATATCCCAGTGTCCACTGCTAGCATACCTGTCACTCCCACCCGATCCCTCCACTCAGCATCCTCCACTCCCCAAACATAACACTCACACTGGGAGTGCCCAATCCCCCAGTGTCAAAACCTGAAATAAAGAAAACCTTCCCTCAGTGTTTTTTTTAAAGCCTTTAAAAAAGAAAACAATCCATCAATGCATATTACAGTCTATTGCTCCCCCACCCCCATCATTTATAACACTGATACTGGGGGTGTCCAGTCTCCCCAGTGTCCACTCCTGGTGCTCCTGTAATTGTCACCTCCAACTGACCATCCCACTCAGCACCCACTGCCCCACATATACCTCCAAACATAACACTGACACTGGCGGTGCCCAATCCCCCAGTGTCGAAACCTCAAATAACAAAAACCTTCCCTCTGCATTTCACTTTTTTTTAAGCCTGTAAAAAAGAAAATGGTCCATCAATGTCTGTTGCACCGTTAGTTCACCGCCACCTGACCCTCCTACTCAGCAGCCAGCACCCCACCACCTCAAGCCCTTACTTACCCACTGGGGCTCCGGCGCCATCATCTTCTCTGGACTACAGACACATCTACACTCTTCAATGCCAGAAAGTGAACTGAGGAAATCAGGCATGTGATTCAATGTATTTCAATGGGCATTTGCACTTATTGGCATAACTTAGACATTTTTTGATATTTTTGCCCCACATTTTCAATATACCTTTTTTGGGACACCACCTCATGAACAATGCAAGTAATGTTAGGTAAATCTGCCCTGAAAGGTGATTTTTTAGTCACTGCACAAAATCACCTTTGGGCAAGAGTTGAAAATGTTCTCTGCCTTTGTTCATGAGGTGGGGTCATAAGAAGTCTATGTTGACAAGTTGGGGCAGATATTTATTTATTTATTTATTTAAGAGATTTACCAGTAAGGCATGCTGAGCAGAGTACTGCTCGATTCCAGATGTGTCCTGTGGGTAGGAGGGTTACAGCAAAACAAGAACATACATTGGCAGAGTACAGGCAGTAGGTGAGACAGTTCAGTACAGTTACAGGTACAGTTATAGATACTTAAACACTAAAAAAATGTGCTACCAGACATGCGTAGGGAGCAGAACTACAAGTTAGTAACAGAACATGTTGCTGCACAACTGGGAGGATTATGGAGACAAGGGGGAGGACAAAGGGGGGAGGTTACAGTTGCAGTTGATAGCGAAGTGCAGTCTGAGAAGAGCATTCAGTTGAGGAGTTCTTGAGGAATGTCTGATGTCAGCTGACAGGGAGTTCCATAGTTTGGGCAACCTGAAGCTGAAAGCAGCCTGGCCTGACCGGGTGGATCTGTGGGGGATATGTAGGAGCCTAGCATCGATATTTCGAAGAGCATAAGTAGGAGGAGTGAGGGTGGCTAAGGAGGAAGACAGGTAGGAGGGGAGGGTATGTGACCAGAACTTGACAGAGGTTTAGCACAGTGAAGCAGTCTTCTGTTATGAAGAGGCAGGAGGTCCAGGGATTGGTAGAGGACACAGTGGTGGGTATTGGGAGGAGGTTTAACGAGAAGTGGCAAAAGAGTTAAAGGGATCCAGCCTAGCTAGGGAAGTTTGAAATGCGGTACAGTAGGCGACATCCCGTAATCAATAATAGGTAGGATCATTTTTTGCACTATTGCTTGTCTAGTGCGTAGAGAGATGCAATTTTTATTCCGGTAGAGGGCTCCCAACATAGGGTGCAATTTTTTGTGTAGTGCGTCGATATGCACTGAAAAGTCAAGATGCTGGTCTAGCCAGACCCCAAGATAACGATAGGCAGTGCAGGCCTCTAGTGGGGAGCTATTCAAAGTGTAGAACATAGGAGGTGCAGGGAGCCGTGCTATTTTGGACCGGGAGCCGAAGGTGAGGGAGACTGTTTTTTTAGGGTTTAGGTGTAACTGGTTTAAGGTGAACCAACGTTGGATGGAATCGAAATCCTGCTGTAGGCAGGCTGTCACTGCACTAGAGGATGGGCCAGAGGCGAACAGCACCGTGTCATCAGCATACATGTGGATAGATGTTTGTAGGCAGGCTGCAGGCAGGTCATTAAGAAAGATAGAGAACAGCAGCGGGCCGAGTACAGACCCTTGGGGGACACCACTGGTGACAGGGAGTGAGGTGGATCTGGCCGAGCCAATGCGGACTGATTGGGACCTGTCAGCCAGGTAAGAGTGGAACCAGTCAACTGCGTTTTTTGACAGTCCTGCTTGGGTAAGTTTAGCCAGCAGCAAGGGATGGGAAACTGTGTCGAAAGCCTTCGCTAGGTCAATGAACATGGAAGCTGTTAATTCCCCTTTGTCCATTCCCGTGAGGATTGCATTAGTAAGACGAAGAAGGGAGGTGGTGGTGGAGTGATTTTTCCTGAAACCAGCCTGGAAGGGGTTAAAAAAGGATATAGTATTGAGATAATGATAGAGCTGAGAGAGAACGAGTCACTCTTGAATCTTTGCTAGGACAGGGAGCAGGGATATAGGATGGTAGTTTGGTGGAGAGGAGAGGTCCCCTCCTTTAGGTAGTGGAATGACAGTGGCTTGTTTCCATAAGTTGGGGACAGCTCCGAGTTTAAAAGACAAGTTAAAGAGCAGAGCTAGTGGGTATGCTAAGGCAGGTGCAGAGAGCAGAAGCATCTTGGAATCAAGGCCCGATGGACATTTTCCCTTTGATGGGTCTAGCGCCTGCAGTATTTTTAGTACCTGGCTAGATGAGACTGGGCGGAGACAGAAGGAGGCCGGGGTAGGTACAAAAGGGAGTGGACAAGGGATAGGGATGAGAGGAGCGGAAGGAAGAAGACAAGGAGGAAAAGTAGGAGTTAAACTCGGAGGCAACCAAGCTAGGATCAGTAATGGAATTACCCGCAATGTTTAGAGTGGGAGTAGGGGGTTGGGCAGGTGGGGAGAGAAGGGATTTAATAGACTTCCAGAAATGAGCGGGGTGGGAGAAGTTGTTGTTGAAAGCAGTTTTAAAGTAATTTGATTTAGCCTGTTGTATGTGTCTTGTACAGGCGTTTCTTAACGACCGGTAGTGTAGCTGAGCTGTTTGATCACCTGTAGCCTTAAAAGATTTCCAGGCATGGTCTCTGGTACGAAGGAGTTCCATGAGGGTAGTAGTTACCCATGGTAAGTGGGAACCTCTTACCCGGGATCTTCTTAGGGGTGCATGTTGGTCCCAGATGGCGAGGAAATTTACAGAGAAAAAGTTTAGTGCATCATCTGTAGAGGTGGCCTTAGGGATGAAAGACCAATCAATACTAGAGAGGTCACTTAGGAGAGCAGTCAGGTTAAGAGACTTATAGGCTCTGTTTTGAAGCACACGGGGTGGGGGGGCCATGGGGCGGAAGATTTTTCTCACAATAAAAATCATATGGTGATCACTAAGGGAGTCAGATAGTAGGCCAGCTTTACAGATCTGATGGGGGTGGGTAGTTAAAGCCCAATCCAGGAGTGTGTGCTTGTTTGATTTAAGGTTTAGGCGAGTGGGTTCCACTATTTGCTGGGACAGGTTTAGGGCATTTACTTGTTGACGCGATTTGGAGGCTACACTGCCTAGCCAGGTCAGGTTGAAATCCCCAAGGATATGAAGTTCCCCGCCCTCCGTGTGTGACCTCAGGTTGCCAAGATGGTCAATAATGCAACCCAGAGGAGTACCAGGTGGACAGTAAGACCCAGCGATATAAATTGGAATGGAGTGAGGCAGAGGGATTTTGATTAGAAGGGAGTCAACAGAAGGAATAGGGGCAGGCAGGGGGATTCTAGAGAACTGGAGATTGGAGGATATATACATGACTGTGCCGCCACCCTTCTTTCTGCCCTGTCTGTCCTGGCGTATGAGGGAAAAACCAGGAATGGAGAATTCTGCATCCTGGTTGTGCGGCTTTAACCATGATTCAGTGATAATAACTATATCAGGTATATAAAAAACAACAAAGTTATGAGCCTACACTGAAATTTGTGAACACAGGCTCATTACTTTGATAATTTTCAATACTCTGACATCAAATTTTCAACATAGTTATTTCTTTATACTGTAGCACCTCATGAATATGATAGCTGTAATTTTTCAGATCCTGGCCAAAATGCGTTTTTACGCCCCAAAAGGTGACTTTGCATTCATTGCATGAAATCACCTTTCGGGAAGGAGTTGAATATTTTCTATGCACTTGTTCATGAGGTCTGATCATAAGAAGGCTATGTTGAAAATGTGGAGCAAAAATATTAAAAAACAATAATGTTATAAGCCTACATCGAAATTTATGAATGCAGGCTTGTAACTTTGATAATTTTCAATATTTTTACACCAAATTTTAAACATGGCCACTTCTTCACAGCATTTCATGAATGTGGCAGCTGTCGTATTTCAAATCCTGGCCAAAATGTATTTTTGTGCCTCAAAAGGTGATTTTGTAATCATTGCATGAAGTCACCCTTCAGGAAGGAGTTGAATATTGTCCATGCACTTGTTCATGAGGTGGGATCATATGATGGCTATGTTGACAATTCAGGACAAAAATATTAAAAACAACGAAGTTATGAGTCTACATTGAAATTTGTGAACACAGGCTTGTTACTTTGGTAATTTTCAATATTCTGACCTCAAATTGTCAACATAGCCATTTCTTTATACTATGGCACCTCATGAATGTGACAGCTGTCATTTTCCAAATCCTGGCCAAAGGTGTTTTTACACCCCAAAAGGTGATTTTACAAGCATTGCATGAAATCAAATTTTGGGAATGAGTTAGATATTTTCTAAGTACTTGTTTATGAGGTGGGATCATAAGAAGGCTATGTTGAACATTTGGGGCAAAAATATTAAAAACAACGAAGTTATGAGTCTACATTGAAATTTGTGAATGCAGGCTTGTAACTTTGGTAATTTTCAATACTTTGGCTCCAAATTTTAAACATAGCCACTTCTTCACAGCACCTCATGAATGTGGCAGCTGTCATTTTCCAAAAACAGGCCAAAATGTGTTTTTATTCCTGTGGTGTATAATGATGCTTTGGTGGTGTGGAATGACATTTTGGTGGGGATTTGAAAATGTTCACCTATGGGGTTCATTAGGTGGGGTAATAAGAAAGCTGTGCTGAAAGTTTGATGTAGAAATATGGTAAAATGGTAAAATCACCAATTTAAGACTGAATGTTACACTATCTCAGTGTTCACTTATAACTTCACTAATTTTCAATATTTTGACTCCAACCTTTCAACATAGCCATTTTTCCACACCACCTCATAAATGTGACATGTAATTTTTAAATTCCTGGATGAGATGTGTTTTTGCACCTTTGGTGTGAAATGACAGTTCAGCCAATATACTATAAATGGTACATGCCATGTCTATAAGGCGAATCCTAAACAAGTATCTTCAAAATTTGTGCTCAAAATTGTAAAACACAAATTGTTTACTAAGCATCAAATGTTCAACATTGACAAATACGTGTTTTTGTATGTGTAATACCTGTACTATTTTGGTATGTGCTTTACCCAGTGTTGTATCTGTTGCATCCCCTTCAGTATCTCAGACTCAGCTGACCCATTTGGTATATGTTATAGTCATTTCTTTCTGTTTCATACTCAAAATCTACAATACTTATTTTGGTAACTATATTTCCCATTTTAATCTAATAATTATATAGAGGTTATTAACATAAAACTCTAATTTTGAATTAAATACTACTGCTTACCTGCCCACTAATCTCCACTTAACCCGGCCCCTTAATTGTCTCCACCTATACCACCCATTTTTTCTGCTAATCCACTACCTTTCTTACCCTCAGACTCCTAACAGATAGGTCCCCAGCCCATCTACCGTAGCATCCCTCCTAGAACAGCTGCAGTCCTGTAACCCTCCCCTCCATATCTGCCCCTTAAGATTGTATATGTCCTGATCGATGATATGCCATGCTGTTTGAAGATGTTTTAATATGCTGGCTGTTTCAGAATGTTTTAATTCCCCTTCTCATACCATACTCCCTAACCTTATTAACCCTATACCTGAAATACATGTTATTGCTCTGTGTATTTTTTTTCTGTTTCTGCATAATTATGTCTATTTATTATCTGTATATAAAAGTGTTATTCTTGACCTTGTGTAATGCAGGTCCACCTTGTAAATAAGAATGCTCAATGATGTTCACCTGGATAAATAAAGACTTGATTGATTGATTGATTGATTGAAACAGAGTTCAAACTGAACCTAATGGTGAATATTGTACATAGAGTAGAGAGGAACCCTATACATTTGAAAGCAATGTTTAAGGTAATTACTGTATGTACGTACCCTTTTACAGCCTCTTTCAATTATCTCCAGATCTTTATGAGTGTTGGGTAATGGTTTCCTTTTGCAAATATAGCCATTCTTCTTTTCACACATGTGATCGGCCCAATAGCCATCCTGGAAGCACAAGCATATGGAAATATAAGCCACATGTCAGACTAGTTGTTGCATGGTACGCCAATTTTTATGTGTTTAATTTTCATAATGATGTCTTGGATATCTTTGTCATGTGGTTGTTTGATTTATATCATGACTTTTTGATCTGGATGAGTTGTGCAGTTTTATTTGCATACTAACCTTTTACCCTCATCAGGTTGTGCTCCAATTAATGCACAATTAGTAGGTGACATAATATGTTTATGCGGTTCTTCTCAACAAGGGAGGGGGTAGGGAGGAGAGTGGCAATTACAGGCCGGTGAGCCTCACATTTACTGACTTCAGGATGGGAGATGGGATGGGAAATAACATGGGTTTGTAGCAGAGAGGTCATGTTAGACAAACTGCATTACATTCTTTAACTGGGTGACTAAGAAATTAGATAAAGGCCACCCAGTGGATCTCCTATACTTTGATTTTACTAAGGCCTTTGAGTCGGTGCCACATAAGCACCTATTAAAGAAGTTAGAGGACCAAATCACTGCTTGGAGCATAGTTAGGTGGATGGAGAACTGTCAGAAGGACAGAAGCAGAGAATGGTGATCAATGGGGTGAGGTCAGGTGAGAAGGAGGTTACTAGTGGGGTGCCACAGGGATGGAACTTGGGACTGGTCTTTTTTAATATGTTCATTAATGACAGTGGAGACGGCATTCAGAGTAAATGTTTATTCCATTGAAACCATAGGAACCAGCAACTAGATACAGGTACCCACTCCCCCATTGCCAAAAATGGTTACGCTATACCAGCACTTTCTTCCACCTCCATACCAGTCTTGGTGTCATCTGCAAATAAGCTGATCTTACTCCTAATCCCCTCTGATATGTCGGCTATGAAAATGTCAAATAGCACTGGTCCTAGTACCAAGTCTTGTGGGACCCCACTGGTTACAGTTCTGGGAGTTGACAGTTCTCCCCCTACAACCACCCTCTGCTGTTTGTCCTGCAGCCAGCTTCTAACCCATTCAACCAATTTCTCCTCTGCTCCCAGGATTCTCAGCTACCAGTCAACCTGCCATGTGACACTGAGTAAAAGGCATTGCTGAAGTCCATATACAAGACATCCACTGCATGACCTTTATCAAGTGCCCTAGTCACCCAATCAAAAAAATCAAGCAGGTTTGTTTGGCATAATCTTTCAGAGACAATCCCATTTTGCCTGTCATCCTGGTGACCATTCTTCTCCAGAAAGATCATCAACCTCTCTTTAAGCATAGTCTCCATTAGCTTCCCCATGATGGATGTAAGGCTGATGGCTGACTGGCCTTTAATTACCCGGTTCATCCTTGGGCCCACTCTTATGGAGAGGCACAACAAGTGCCATCCTCCAGTTCTGGGGCATGTACCCAGTCCTCAGGGAGGTGTTGGACAAGTCTGCCAGAGGTCCTGCCAGGACCTACGCCAACTCTTGGATGAACGCCATCCAGCCCTGGCAAGTTATCTAACTGCAGGGACCTAAGGCCCTCCAACACATTGCTCACTGGGATCCCCCATCCATTACCCCCACTCCCCCCATGCCAACCCCTCTTTTCTCCTGGGGCAGAGGTCCATCCCTCTCCCTGGTAAACATTGAACAGAAGTACTCACTGACTGCTTCTGTCTGCTCCATCCCCTTTTCTGACCACCCTCCATTTTTCTTGATCCTGACAATCTGATCTTTGCAATTGCTCTTCTCCCTTATGAACCTGAAGAAATCCTTTTCCTCTTCTCTAATCCCCTGTGCCAGCCTTAGCTTCCTTGCAACCTTGGTTGCCCTAACAACTCTGCTGACCTCCCTGGATTTCCTTATGTACTCCTCCCTGTCCTCCTCATTATTGGATCTCTTATAACTTCTGAAGGCTGCTGTTTTCTCCTTCACCTTCTCTAGCACCTCCCTGCTCCACCAGCTCATTTTTTGGGACCTGGCCTTCTTACTTTGACTCTTTCATCTAGGTGCCCTTCCAGTATGCCTCCCATCCTGCTGAAGTCTGCCCTTTTGAAGTCCACTACCTTTCTCTTGGTTCTTGTTGCTTCCTTACCTAGATGAGGGAAGAACCACACTGTCTGGTGGTCGCTTCCTGTGAGGGTGTCTTTTACTTCTATGTCCTGGACTTGCTCCACGTCTGTCAACACAAGGTCCAGTATGTTTCCCTCCTTGGTTGGTTCCATTACCCTTTGTGTCAGAAAGACATTCAGGAAGGCCTCCTGGAGGAACTGTTCCCTGGTGCTCATGGTAGCTGGAGTGCTCCATTCTACCCCTGGCAGATTGAAATCCTCTACTATCACAATATTGCCCTTACCACTAAACTTCCTTATATGATCCTCAAATTCCATCAACTTCCTCAGTCTATGAGGGTGGCCTGTACACTACCCTCATTTAACCTTCTTGCCTTTTGAGTTCTGGAGCTGAACCCATAAGGTGTCAACCCAGACTTCCTCCCTTTCCTCCCTGCTGCACAAAATCCCTTCCCTTACATAAATAGCCACCCCTTCCCTTTATTTCTATCCTTACAGTACAGTCTGTATCCAGGGATCACTCAGTCCCAGTCCTAGTATTGGATTGCCAATGTCTCAGTGATGCTGCTATGTCCACCTCTCCTTCCACCATCAGTGCCTACAGCTCTTCTGCTTTGTTACTCAGTCTCCTTGCATTCAAGGAAAACACCCTCCCCTGTGAATCCTGCCCCTCCCTGCCCCTCCCATCTTCCCTATCACCTCCCCCTTTCTAAAATTCCCTCCTTCCCCTCCTGGCTAGTTATGGGGGAGGCCTAACAGACTCCCATACCTGGTGGCACTGTCTGTCACCCACCCCATGCCCCCCCAGTTTAAATTAAATCTGGCTGCTATGAACTCCCCCAGCTTTTGCTTCAAGATCCCTGAGCCTTCCCTACTCAAATGCAGCCTATTCAGTGCACACAGATCCTTGTTCTTCCACATCCAACCCCGCCCTTCCACCAGTCCGTACCGCATTGTCCCACACCATTCCCCCAACCATTCACTGAACTCCATAATTATTTGCTTTCTGGCCATACTTGCCCTCGGTATGGGGAGAATCTCAGAGAAAGCAGCATAATGCTCTTCATATTGCATATCTTTCTCAGTTCTTTAAACCTCTCCTGCACCTCCTTGACCCTACTCCCCTCCAGGTCATTTGTCCCCAGGTGCACTACTATGAGAGGTTTCTTCCCCTTCCTCCCAACACATTTAGAAATAAAGTGCCCCACTCTTCCTGCCATCATACATGGCATACATTTCACTCATATACTACTTTTGCTGGCCCCCTTGCTACCCTATCTTTCTCCCTTCAGTACTGAGTCCCCCAGAATAAAGACTCTCCCTCCTTTTTCCTGCTCCCCTCCTTGGTCTTCTCCAATCTTCTGCTTACAGTCCCCCCCAGTCCCCTTTCCATGCCTCTGCTCCCCATTGCCTCATTTGATCCCTGCTTCCCCTTATTCTTCATACCCGGCCCCACCCAAATACTCCTACCAGGAATATCTCCTTTGGCCCTTACCATTCCCCACCTGCTCCTCTTCTGTCCTATCTAAAATCACTATCCCTTTTCCTGCCATAACACCCACCTTGCCAATGCTACTCTCCCGCACATCTACCTTGCTCCCTGTCCCCCTGCTAGTTCTGCTGCCGCTACTAATACCCTTTTCCCTTATCTTCTCTATGACCCCCGCCATACTCCAGGCTAGTCAGCACTGAGTACCTATTCCCATAAGCCTCCCCTTGCCCCGGGTGTCCCTTGATGCCTCTCCCTATGACTGCAGTCCTTGCTCTGTCACTGAGCCTGTTCTCCCCCTGTTCTTAACCACCTTTCACATCACTGACCCTGATGCCATAGGCTCCTGAGTAGATGCTGACTCTGCACTGTTTAGAATCCTCCTTGTTTAACCCTTTTCCTCCATCTGCTTCATCCAGGGGGGCCCCCCTGTGACCCCTTAGCCCCAGATGCTCCCCCAACCCCACCCACCCCTCTACTCAGCTCCCTTCTCAGCGCATAACCTCCTCCGGAGTTGCCCAAGCTGCATGTACACCATAGGAGTCAAAACAATCAATGAGACAAACAAATACATAGTTATGACTTGATTCATAAGGATAGGGATGATAATCTGAGATTATAGATACATCTAAATGGGATAAGATTGAGGTCATATGGGTAAAAATCTTCCCTTCTCTGATGGTTAGCATTAACATTGCTGTGATATATAGGCCATCTGCACTGATAGAACAGGATGAACAAGTATTAGACTTCCTAAAAACTATAGGGGATACTGAAAAGCATGTGGTATCAGGGGACTTAAACCTACCAGGTATAAACTGGGAAACACTTCAGACTAATACTGTACTAGAATCACATTTTTTGGAAAATTGTTTACTAGCTGGAATGGACCAGTTTATTACCACTAATACTAGAGGCAACCACATTCTTGACCTTGTGTTAAGCAACTTAACTGAAAACATAAAAGTTTGCGAGGTCCTCCCACCTTTTGCGTCAAGTGACCATTCTATGGTTTCCTTTACCCTGGACTTTTCAGGACAGACTACTAGAAGCAGTACAGCTAAATACAATTACAGCAAGGTGGATTTTGACAGTATGAAATTGTATTTGAGTTCATGGAACTGGGAAAGGAAGTTCCTGGATAAATTGTTAGATTCAGTATGGGACCTTCTGACAAATAAAATAATTTTCTTAAATGAGAATTTTGTTCCCCAGGTTAAAAGTTCAGAAGGAAACTTCAAAGTTGTACCCAGATGGATGACAAAATCTGTATGGCACTTGATCAAAATGAAGAATCAAGCTTATCAGAAGGCTAAGAGATCTGGTGGTAGTGTATGTTGAGATATGGATAAAGATCTACTAAAACAGTCCAAAAAAAGTATTTATGAGGCCCAAAAAAAATATGAGCTGAGCTTGGCAATAAAGGTCCAAGATAATCATAAATCTTTTTATGCTTACATTAATGATAAAAAGGGGGTCAGCAGGGCTATTGGACCACTTGTTGCAACAGATGGAAACATTGTCTCTGATCAATTCCAACTTGCCCAAATGTAGAATACTTTTTTTGTATCTGTTTTTAATAACAAAACTGCTCCAGGACTACCCCATTTAGTGTCTGATATTGACACTAATCATCTGTGTAATAAAGTAGAAATTCTTAAAAGATTACAGGAATTAAATCCAAATAAATCTCAGGGCCCGGATGGAATGCACCCTAGAATGGTTAAGGAATTGGCTCATTTTCTGGCAGGTCCAATAGCTCAGATCTTTCACAGGTCACTCAATTTGAGGTACACCATGAATGAATGGAGACAAGCCATGGTGGTACCTATTTATGAAAAGGGAAGTAGGCAAGAGGTGTCAAACTATAGGCCAGTCAGTTTGACATCTGTCTTGGGAAAAATATTGGAGGGTATCTTTAAGGATTACATTATTGAGTACCTAAAAATATCTGATAGAATGGATTCATTACAACATGGATTCACTGGTGGAAGGTCCTGTCAGACCAATTTACTGGAGTTTTATGGATGGGTGAGTAAGGCCTTGGATGAGGGGGTAGACTGTGGATGTGGTGTATTTGGACTTCTCAAAGGCATTTGATAAGGTGCCCCATGGAGATTTGTTAAATGCACTAATAATGCGTGGCCTCAATGGGAAAATAACTAGATGGACAGAGGCATGGCTGGAAGCTAGGACACAATCTGTTAGAGTCAATGGCACAAGTTCTACATGGGTGGATGTGACCACTGGACTGCTCCAGGGTTCCATATTGGGGCCTTGCCTTTTTAACATATTCATCACATCACTGCAGGTTAAGGATGATGTTTGGTTATCCAAATTTGCTGACGATACCAGGGTGGGGTATATAGTGAATAACCAAGCTGATGCTTCCCGACTTCAGGAAGCATTGAATGATTTAGACATTTGGGCATTGGAAAATAAACTAACCTATAATATTGATAAATGCTGCGTCATGCACTTTGGGTGACTGAATAAAAATTGGACCTATACACTTGGTGGGCAAACTCTGAATATAGTGGAGCAACAGAGTGATCTGGGTATCATGATCACAAATGATTTATCTTTCAAAACACACTGTAATGCTGTCATAAAGAAATCAAGTCATATTTTGCATTGTATAAACAAACATATAACTTGTAAAAATAGAGAGGTAATGCTGCCACTGTATTCATCTTTGGTGAGACCACATTTAGATTATTGTGCACAATTTTGGGCACCAGGAGGCAGGACAGAAATGGCAGCATTGAAGAGGGTCCAACAGGGGGCAACTCATAGTATGGTGGAAGCAAAAGGATTTGAGTACCCAACAAGGTTAAAAATCTTGGACCTGCATCCATTAGAACTCATGTGATTGAGAGGGGATATGTGTATGATTTATAAATTTTTTATTGACCCAGGGTTGTGGAAACTTCTGGGACTGGAATTAAGAGACTCACCTTATAATAGTAGGACCCATCCACTCCAACTGATAGTTGAATGTTCCAGAACAAAGAAAAGGAAATCCTGGCTTACCCTAAGGGTGACTGAAATCTGGAATAGGTTACCCTTGGACATTGTAACCAGTACAAATATGAACAGCTTTAAGAAGGAGCTGGATAATTATTTTTTCAAATATGGGATTAAGGGGAATTAAATAATGGTGAGCAAAAGGACTTTGTCTACATAAGCTCTGTTTGACCTATGATACCATGAATCCCCCTGCTCTCCACACAATCCCCTAGAAGATGGCTGCCCCACTGCCATTGCAGCTAACCACCCTCCCTTCTTTCCTACTTGTACTGTTGCTCCATCCCACCATTAGCTCCCTTCCCCAGCCCATGCCGGTTGCCTGCCACAGTTTCTAGATCCCTCCATTACACCTGTTAAACTTGTTTAGTATATCCTGCTGTAGTACTCTCCTAATACTAGCACCACTTGAATGCAGACTCCAGCTGTGCTTCCCTTTGTTCTTAGGATAAATTTGGTAATCTCCTGAGCATACTATAAGCAGCCACCTCCCCTCAGATTTTGCCTCCTACCCACCTCTCTCCTGCAACCTTCCACCCTTCGGTGCCTTTCCCAGTGATGCCTGCGGCCTGCAGTCTCCCCTGCGGATGCTCTGCAGATGCCACCTAGTCAAACACCACACTCCTGCTTCATGGCACTCATTTGTCAGGATTGCTAGGTACTCCAGGTACTTTAAGGGTAAGGCAGGTGCATGATTGATCCAAATCCACTATGTTGCCCTTCTCCCTCTCCACTGGCAATGGGTGTTCTACTTCAGTCCCTCCCTCAGCCCTCCCTCTGGCATTCCCCTCCCCGCCTCCTGGCCACAGTCCACACTTAACACAGATTCCACTATTTAAAACATGCAGTAAATGTGTCCCCTCAATATGAGCCCACACATAAGAAAAGCACTTCAGGTTTACTTATCCTGGCTCCGTCCATCCATAGCCTACTGCTGGCATTCTACCATGATCTTAGGCCTATCCCTGCCTGAATTAGCCTAAGAACTACTAGACAGGTGGGTTCCCAATTGGCTCACATCTGCTACATGGCCCTGCTCTCTCTCCAGTGGAGCCAGGTGCTCGGCTTCAGTCCTGCCCTTAGCCCTCCCTCTGGCATTCCCCATCCTACCTCCCAGCCACTGTCCCCACGCAACACAGACTCCACTATTTAAAACATAAATGTACACCCTCAATATAAGCCCACACAAAAGAAAAGCTCTTCAGGTTTACTTATCCAGGTTCCATCCATCCACAGCCTCCTGCTGGCTTTCCGCTGCCCAGACATGGATGCCGACCACAAATGGGCCATCATCAAGCTGGTTCTGGCAGAGGCCACTAACTCCTATAAAGAGAGCTAACGTTGCACAGAACTATGATGAAAAGAGATCAGAAAGAGCTGGTGGAATTGAAGGAGTGGTGGTACATGAAGAAAACGGGGATATAGCAAAATAAGAAAAATTGTTGAGGAATCTACTCAATAAAACCAAATCAGCATTATTTCTTAATCTCCACCAATAGGGTACAACTTGTATTTATTTATTTAGCTTTTGTTGACCAGGAAAGGAGGACTAGGCAGCTTTTCTTAGTTTCAGCCTTCTCTCGGGTGAAGGGGATCCAGATGGAAACCGACTGGCATTGAGCCAGATTGAGCTGCTAGTGGTATTTTCAGTGAATGACATAAATTTGACCAGGATGCTGGGGAAATTGCCCTATTCTTTTTTTGAGAAGTACCATGGAATCGTTAACTTCCACCTGACAAACCACTTGAACAGGCATAAAGGACCTCAGTTTAATATCTCATCTGAAAGATGGCCTTTTAGGAGTGCAGCACCCCCCCCCACACCATCCTTCACTACTGTGTCAGTATTGGGATTTATCCAAGTTTTCTGGTGTGGGGATAGAACCTACAGCCATCTGATCTACCTGCCTCAGAAGCAATTGTGCAGCCTGCAGAGCCACTGACACTGATACTTTCATGATTAATACCATTTCTTCTGGTTCAGTGATTTTCATTCTGGTAAAAACTGTCACACGTGCTCAGAAAATACTTGGTGAACACTCTTTGTTGATGTAAGCTCATTGTCCCTCCATGTTCTGCTGCTCAAAGAAAGGCTTTTCCAGGGATTAGCTTAGTCATTTTTCTGTTTTGATTGAGTATGCTGGGAGTGACTGGCATCTCATTGACACAAACAACAAAGAGCATTTACCAAGAATTTTCTTAGCATGTGTGACAGACAGTGTTTAACAGAATAAAAACCACAGAACCTGAAAAAGTGGTAATAAACCATGAAATGGTTCACCACTTTGATAGAGGTTAATAAATACAGAATATCTGATTTTATGGAGTAGAGTCTTCAATTTTTCTTGTTGGTTTTCATAATTGCCTAGAAGTGCTCCTCCACTTCAAAAACAAAAACTACTTCACCCTAGTAAAGGCATCCTGGAGCATACTAATTGTGATAGAGCATAATAAAACATAGAGGAATGGCAACATGAATGGAATTTCTTTGGAAAATTACATTTGAAAAAAATAAGGTAGGTTATTTCAAAAGCTATAACCTAATAGCCTATACTAAGCTTTCAGTTATTTAGTTATTATTATTTTTTTCCTTTTTTATTCTTTTTTATTGGACTTAGGTGACTGGATAAGCTCATTGACACATAATGGCCCTTTTTCAGGAGCAACAGAGAATTAATTACATACAAAGAGAAAAACACAGGCAAACAAAATTTTATAGCGGAATTTCTCAGTCAGGCAGTATATAGTAATGCAACAGTGTTATCGAATACAGCTTAGATTGGAGAAGTTACAGGTCACATTCTGCAGTGTATGACACTGGATTTTCAGCAGAAAAGTAAATGAGGACTGGGCTAGTCCAGTGGCTCTGCATTATTACCCAATGCAGTTTTTTTTTTGGTAAGATATTTATTAAATGTTTATATGTATAGTTACCCAGTCACAAAAGTGCCTTCTCATGTGCTCTGAGTGAAAGAAATACAAAATGAAGCAGAGCAATTTTAGCATTACAAAGGAAATAAAAGGCTACAGAATGATCCCAGTGTTTCACTAAGCAGTCATAGTGCACTGTGCTGTCCCCAGATCCACCCTGACCAGGCTGCATCCCCATTTCCACTCTTTCTCTGCTGCTTCACCCTAAACTGTCCTCCTCCTCCTCCCGGGAACCATTTTTCCATTTACTACAAACTTTCCTTCTACCCTACCGTTCAAAACCCAGTACCTTTCACACTGTACCTTATTCATCTCCAAGTTTTGAGTATTTATGGTATTTCATTTCTATGCATGCTTACCCCACTCACGTTGCACCTCCCTGTGGGATCACAGTTGTAAATGAGCTATGGCTCAATGTGCCATTACCAGTCAACAACTATTTTTCTGTGTTTATTTTTCTCTTTTTCTTTGTTTACTAAGGGCAGCTAGTTGAAATGTATTCCATCCAGCTCCATGATGCTGAGCAGTGGGGGACTGCTCTGCCATGCTGTTTACTCTTATTTAGCACCCAGAGCCCAGAAGTTCAGGAGCAGAGACCGGCAGGCAGTACTCAGACCATTTGCACAGATGCTTTCCTCCTGGGGGAATGGTCACTTCAACACTTCTCACAGAGTGACACCTGGCAGTTGCTAGGTAGAGGCAACATTGTCAACATGGGTGACCACTCATTAAATATCATCCTTACTGGACCTTCTTGATTATGTGCACTCATGCAGAGGGAAGTGGAAGGGGAAACAATGGGTTAAGAATCACCTTTGGTGGCAGGATGATGAAGTGGGGCCTGCCAGTGCTCACATCTACTGGACACACTAAAATCATGAACCTCAAGGGACAATTTGCTGTGATCCATTTTCACCTGGAGTTGGTTGTAAGAGAGGTAGATGAAAATGGCCCCCGCCTCCGTGAGGGGTAAGCTAGTAGGGTAAGGTACTATGGCTGACAGGATACCAATCCAGTTATAAGGAGACCCTGGATGGGAGTTGAGGTAAACCATCACCATAAAGCAAGTACAATGGTAATAAGCAGATAAAAGGTAGCATAAAAAAAGGAAAAGAAATGTAATCTTTGCCACTCAGTCTTCATCTGCTCCAGTTGCCTGTCTATACTGTCAGTGGCTCAGTAGGTAGCACACTTGCCTCTGAGGCCGGGAGATCAGAGGGCTGTGGATTCAGTTCCCACATCTGGCACTTGGGGTAATATCCCAACTGTAGTGCAGCATGGGGGTGCTGCACTTCTGAGGTTCCATCTTTCGGATGAGACATTAAACCAAGGTCCCATCTGCCTGGATTGGTGGTAGTTCAGGTGGATGCTAAAGATCCCATGGTACTTATCGAAAAAGAGTAGGGGAATTTTTTATTCATAAAAAAAAAACAGTATATACAATTCACATTTTCATCATATAAATTCACATAATAAAACAAAACCATAACTCAGTATTACCTCATACAGAAAAGAAAAATACATAAGAGAATCATAGTTGTTCACATACAAAATAATACTAGTCTACAGAATCTATAGCAATTCAAAAAAAGAAAATCATAAAAAGAAAAAAACACAGTAGTACAGCATACAAGTAATATTTAAAAGCACATTTTTGTATCCATCAAAACAACCATTCCCCCTCCCCACTGTCGAAGTAGAGGAAATCCTCAACAATCTTATAATATCTTAAGCCATACCCCTCTTACCCATGACACATTTTTCCATAAATAATCACCTGCTTCTTGTCCCATGGTATTATATTCATACTGATAAATTTTGTCAAGTTCATTCTGGATTTTAAAGAGCACATCCTATCTCCCTATTTCTACATTGTGTAGTACCTTTGAGCATCTAACCTGCCACAAGGACCATTTAATCCAGGCTAAAATGGCTATGATCGTGCTTTTCTGACATTGTGCCCATTCCCTTGGGATCTGTCCCAGTACCAGAATTTCATATGTCGTGTCTTGAAAGACCTTTTCCCCCCAAAAGGTAGCCAGCTCTTTCCCAAAAAATCTAACCAATGTACAATCAAAAAATAGATGGGCCATCATTTCTGTCTATCCAGTACAGTGTTCCAACCCACACAATCTTTCCTTCCATTGTCTTGTGCTTATGATTGCCCTTCACGTTAAGCCTCTGATGTCCACAAAACCATGCCACATCTTGTGTTTTTAATGGGATACGTGATTCTGTCATAATATTAATTATGTCTTGACAGACTAGTCCATCTGGGACATGAAAAATGGGTTGTTCCCAATATCATTTCTCCACAATAGCTGCATAAAATTCCTTTTTATCTTTTGATATAAAATCAGACAATTCAATACCCCACTGTCGAACATACTTCAAGGTGAGTTGTATATACTCTGGCAAAAACTTCTCTGTACAATGCCATCGTCCCTTCCCCCATGCAGTAAGGAACTGGCTTCCTCAAAGTTCCATACCTTTTTTTCCCATACCTTCAATTTCCAATATGACAGGCCTAATAGTGGAATAAAAAAATTCCCAAACAAAAATACTAGGGGCTGTAGCATATTCAAGCCCCCTGTTTTCCATGTCCTGTACATATAGACTTTTTTTACAGGATTCAGACAGCTGCCCCATAGGAGTAAGAAAAAAAAAACAGTCCCCTCATTCTTGCATGCATAGCATAAGGGAGTGGATACACATGCAAAACATGCAAAAACAAAGGAGCTATATAGGCCCATGCCAAATATACTTTTTTCTTTTCTGTCATCTTCCATGATTTCCATCTTTGTACTTTAGCTAATGCAGTATTATATACCAGCCCCCAGCTCAAACTCTCTGTTTCCCATGTACCAAAAAGTTGGCCCAGAATTCTAATGTGTCTTGTTACCTTTGGAATGGGGAAATCTACCTGTCCATCTATGTCTCCAAATTCCATCAATTTACTTTTTTCTTTGTTCAACCCTATCCCTGTTGTATTCTTTAAAGCTTCTAGTAATCTCAACACCTCCCTCCCAGATCCCAAATCAGCCACTGCTATTGTACAGTCATCCGCATGTGCAGTAATTTTCCCAAAAACAACCCCTGTTGTGGTGTGTATTGGTGTAATCCATTCTGAGTTTTCTATTAATCATAATACAGGGTCTAGTCCAAAAATATACAACAATGGACTTGTGGGGCATCCTTGTCGAACCCCATTAAAAAAAAATGGTTATCCCAAAATGCCCATTCACTAAAGGGATCACCTGAGCCTCTCTAACATTTTTGATAACTGACAGAAGTGTACCAGAATACCATAATGTTCTAATGTGGACCATATATGTTCTTGCCTCATGGCATCAAAAGCCATTTCCTGGTCTAACAACATGATGTACCCCTCCAGTTGGTTCCCCAAGCCCTATTCCATGATTTCCCTAACATAACTTAAGTTTTGTGCAATAGTCCTCCCCGGTATTGCACATGCTTGTACTTGATGGATCAATTTTTTGGCAACTGTTGCTAGCCTAACCGTCAGGATTTTTGTTAGTTTCTTATAATCGGACATCAGCAAACTTAAAGGTCTCCAGTTTCTTATGTCCTGCTTATCTCCTGTTTTATAAATAAAAGTCATTACCCCTTCATTCATGCTTGGGGCTAAATGATCTTCCTGTTGAATTGCTGCCTTAAAGACTAACAGCAAATGAGGAGCCACTATGTCAATAAATGATTTATAAAAATCATTGGGCAAACCATCTTTATCTGGTGTGGTGTGTGCCGATAGATGTGACACTGCTTCCTGGATTTCTATTAAACTAAAATGAGCCATTAATCCCCATTCCTCCTGAGGTGTCAATGTAGGTGTATTTATGCATCATAAGAAAGGAACCCCATCTCCCTTTTTTTTCCTTCTGATACATAGCTTTTAAATGTTCCTGTATTATTTTCTGCATCCCCCATCTATTGTGAAACAGTTGTCGTGTACCATTTACCAAGGCTGTCATATGCTCCCTAGTGGATGTCTGAGTTTCCATTCCAAAAGAGTTCACCTGCTGTTTTGTCCCCCTTGTTATAAATTGTTGTTGTTTTGCCGTACATTTTTCCTTGTCACTTAGATAATTGCTCATTTGTGCTTTGATCTCAGTGAGTTGTATCTTAAGGTCAGTACCTGTAATCTTCATTGGTGTCAAAACCTTCAAGTATTTTGCCCACAGACTTAAATACTTCAAATATTTGTTCTATCTCTCTTTTGCAGGATAGGGTTATAAACAAAGACTTTAAATCCATTTTAGTATCTTCCCACCATTCAATATATGAGTCATACATAAATAATATATAATTCTGGACCTCTAACAATTCCCATATTTCACTTTGATATTCCTCTTCTTGTAACAATTCCACATTCAGTTTCCAATAGCCCCTGCTAAAGGAAGTCACCGGACTCTTCCCTATCAGCATAGTCAACACCAGATGATAAGACATTTCTAAGGGTAACACTGATACTCTAAGGGGCTGAACTCCAGAAGGCAAAAAGAAGAAATCTATCCTTGTGGAGAGTGTTCCTTTATAAAAACGTATGCTCTGGTATTTGATGAAGTGTATCATAAACATCTGTCAACTGATAGTTAATATCTTTTGTAAACCATTGGTATCACTATAAATCTTGCTTGTCTGACTTCCCCAATCCCTCTGTGTTACCCCACAATTAAAATCCCCCCCATAGGGCATGTTTCTTTGTGTGCAGATATGGGGCAGTAGTGTGAAACAAGGTTGCTCTATCTGCCTTTGTTTGTGATGCGTATATGTTGATTAGCCTGTATGCTTCATTATGGATGAGAACATCTACCATCATGGCTCTCCTTGGGTATAGGTCTAACACTTTTGAGACCCTTACCTCCAGTCCCCTGAACCTGATCCCTAACCCTGAGCATTGATCTTCCCCAAGTGACCATAGTGAAGGTCTCCACCACCACTCCTTTTGCATAGCCATCATCTCCTGTATAGTATGGAGCCTCATGTCCTGTATATAAAATACATTCCCTTTTCCTTCTGTTAAACTAGCAAATGTCAGGTTTCTTTTCACCTGTGATTTAATACTGTTCACATTTGCAGTTATAATATTAATATTTCCTGCCATATTAAATTAAAAGAAAAAGACCATATTCCACTATGGAGGACTTAAAGTATCAAAGAACACTAAGGAAAAAATAGTATCATTTTTGCTTCTTCCACTTCTTGGGCTTCGGTTTCTCCTTAGGCTGCAAATCTCCCACATCTTGATGCACTGAAGTGATTGAGGGCACATCAGATTTCCCCCAATGTCATCTTCCTTGACATCCATTACTACTGCAAAAGAATTAGTCACTGGGATGCTGTCTGTCTCACCCACCCCAGGAACAGTCTCTAAGATCTGCTTTGCTGCTTTTGATCTCATTACCCTCTGGAAGGATTTGTCATTTCTTGAGTCTTTGGGTAACATTGCATCCTTAACAACCATTGCTTCCAGGGCAGGATCCATCACCTCCAAAGGCCCTGTAGCTCTCACTTCACTGAGAGGGGATGCACTCTTTACTGACTCTACCCGTATATCATCCACTTTCTCCTGTGTATTTACCGTAACTCCATTTTGTCTTCCATATACCACTGGAACTATCCATGATGATAGTTCAGGGCTTCTCTCACTAATATTTCCAACTACAGTCCTCACAGTACTTGGGTGCATATCTTTCTGGGTCTACAGAGAGTCCAATATAGGTTGTGTTAGCAGCTCTAGCACCCTTAATCTGTCTTTCTTTGCATTTGCCACATAGCCATCTTAATCCAATTATAATGTGGCATCCAAGCTATTAAGTGCTGCCCAGGAACAAGTTCTGTATGTGTGCCCATGTTCTACACATAAATTACATTTGGTGATACTTGACATTGAGCCGCTATATGCCTGACTGCATTGCACAGGCCACATTTCTGTTTTTCAGAGATATTGCCTAGGTGGCCCACCTCCCCATATTTATAGCAGGCCTGGAGCTGGCCAGGGTAGAAGATTATCCCTCTATCTAGTTCCCAAAAAGATACAGTTTGGCAGATGTTTGGCAATACCTGATTCTTGTTGCAAGGTAACCGTATATCTCCAGCCCCCTGTCCAGAAATGCTCCTCGTCCAAGATGGGTTCTGGAGCCCCATTAACTATACAGTGTCACTTAAGCCAATCAGTGATAGCCACCATGTTCACTCCTTCATTCTTAAAAAGCACAGTTCTTTTTTTAAAACCTAGGTTTCATCAGTGGTCTAGCCAAATAAGGTCTCCAAAGTTCAATATTTTTCAAATCTGTATACAATTTTCAAAACCTGTCCAGGCCTACTGGATGCATGAAACTAATGTCAAAAATAGAATCACCTGGCATATGTATCAATATGTACACTTCATATGCATAATATTTCATGCTCTCTTTAAGCAATACTTTCCCCACAAAGAGCCTATCTTGGAGATCTGCCACGTCCCCTCTATATTTCAGATGCACAGCATTATGTCTTGCTGCAGGTGCTGCCATATGCTGTGCATTCTTTGAAAATAGTCTGTTTCTAACATTTGTGTGCCATACATTGAGAGGTGATCTGGGAGGTAATGCTGATTGATCCATGGGGTAGAGGTCTCCACCTCTGGTTCAGATGATAAGTTTACCATTACAGGCTGAACTCTATCCTGTCCAACTTCTTGCTAGATCGGGGGCTGTCATATCTAACCCCTTGGATATTCCTGTTTCTAATCTCACTATATTTTCCATCAGAGGATTCACCTCATTATCATTATCTGGGGAAGCTCCCATCCCATTTACACATTTTTGACTAGGGCTAATTTAAGATACTTTGACAGCTATAACCCCACCCTCCTGACCATCACTTCTTACTAAGGCCTTCTCAGTAGTACCAACTCCTCCTAATGAAATGGGGAGAGTAGCATCCCGCCCCTACCATATGAATTTATTTTCCAGCTTGCATCCTGCAAGGTCTGTATAACCCATGCCTGCTGTACTGGAGGGGGGTGTAGTAGGCTTTTGTTGAGTTTCAGGGGATTTAACTTTCCCCTTCCCTCATTTTCCAACACTTTCTTTTCCCGACAATTTTCTAAGTGATCCCCCCTGTAGACATATCAATGTTGAATGAAGTACATTGATCTCGCAACACATTGCGAACACCAGTAACAAGTGTGACTACTGGGGCAACAGACTGAACATTATCCAGATTTGTCACTGAACTCCCCCCCCCCGCTCTACTAGCTGCACACTATTATTTTCCTGACTCATATCTTGGCTCCCATCCAATACATCTGTCACCGTAAGTTTAGTTACCTGCAGAATCAGAGAGACTGTTGTCTGCTGAAGTTGTATTTCTCCCGATTGCTGTCTGATTTCTTTATCCAGTTGTCACTATCCTTCTCATCACTGTACACCCATCCCAGTGCCTTTGCTCTCAGAATCAGGCCTCTTTTCTTTTGCCATGCTCTTCCTTAACAATACCTGTTCCAAGTGGCCCTGTTTCTCCCAAAAAAAATTTTCTTCAGCCTCAATCAAGTTTCTGATTTTTGTTGCTGACATCTCCATTCCATCTCCTTTGCCTTGCATCTCTGTGCTTGCACTGTGAATTATGTTTCCTTTCTGGTGCTGTACTTGTTCTTCCACTGCCAAAGTTGAGTCCTCTAAAGTTGTTTGATACATTTCCATTGGAGCCTCTTGCAGTAGATAGGCCAAAGTGGAGGCCTGCTCCTCAGACCACTGATCATCTTCTTCCATCTCCTGACTGCCAGCAACTGAGTTCATAGATTCCACCACAGTGCCCTCTAGCAGTACAGTAGGAGAATTTCCCTGGTGTGCTGGCCAAATTTCTCCCATTCACTAAAAATACCACCAACCACTTAATCTGGTTCAATTTCAGTTGCTTACCATCTGTATCCTCCCTCCCCCCAATTTGACACTGAAAAGGGGACTTATAGGCCAAGTGAGCTTACTGGGTCAACAAAATTCAAAAAATAAATAAATAAATACTTGAAATTATAACACTACCTTTCTAATTTACAATTGGTTGTCATGGAAATTATTAGTCTGCATCAAGAAGAAGATTATGACATCACATGTAGACAAGCAGCAGGGACAAATCACGTCCAAAGGACAAATATCCTTTTTCTATAAAAAATGTCCTTGTAATAAAGAATAAGGAGAGTTACAAACATGAAATATTAGAAATACTATAAGAATTGTGTATCATTTCTATAAGTTTTCCCAAATGTGTAACAGGCTCTTGAAGTACAGTACACACTAATCACTACTTCCATTTGGAATTACCCAGCATACTGTACAAGGGGAGATTCTAGAAAATTCATTTTTAGTCATGTCCATCCATGTTTCTAATTAAATTTTAAAATGCAATTCTGTAGGTAACTAGATCATGAGATGAATGATTGATGAAAAACTGTAGTAATACTACTTTCTGAGATGAGATAAAGTATCTACAAAAAAGATGAATACTACAATCAATCATGAATTGGTGTTCTGGAACCACCTGCAGTGTTTGCAGAAATGATGAGTTTCACCAGGAGAAGTGTAATGTGCTAGGCTATTGATCAATGTGTTTTCTCTTATTGTTCAAGTGCAGCTTTCTTGTATTTGTAATGCATCATCCCTGTCACTTCAGGGCAATTTTTCTCAGTTAAGGGATTGGCTCAAATTTAAAAAGATCTCTTGAAATAACCACTGTGCAATAAAATCATTGGCATGCTGGTGAGCACAATCACCACTTTTTTTTACTACAGACTTATGTCTGCAGTTACCCAAATATTTCCAGTGTAGCTAGTCACTCAAAACATAAAGCAGTGTGCTTTAATTGTTTTACCTTTCCCTCAATAAGGACACAGTCCTCCTGCCGGTTTTGTAGGTGGCTTGGCTCTCCCCGCTTCCATTTGGTGAAGGTAACTGGCGTCCCATCACTCCATTCAAACAACATGTGAACTTTTTGGTCATTCAGACCAATCCAGAGTACATCAGTTTCCACTGAAATTATAGTCAGAATGTGTTTGTTAGAAAAATACATATAAATATAATCTTATCTGCAATGAACAGTGTGTTTCAAAATCTTAATTTTTGGGAACAATGACTGCCCATACATGAGAAGATATTTATTCACAAAGTTTTAAACTAGGATAAAAAGCCTTGAAAGGAACAAAGTCTGGTCACTTTATAGGCATATTAACAATTTGTTTTGCACCCAACCCAAGTCATGGGAAATTGTGATGACACTTTCCTTTCATGTAGGAGTGTGGGCAAGCAACTGCCTCTGTATCTGATATCAGTTCCATTCTGTAGCTACTGGCAGGGAGGTTGTTGTGTAACTTCTGCAGTGCATGCAGACTTTACCAGAAAAAGGACTGAGATATTTGTAAATACCACCCCTAAATCCCCTCAATGCCTCTGCTTTCTCAGATTATGTGGATCTGTTCTCCATGCATTGCATGATTTGCTGTGAGGGAAGTATGCTGTATGCTTGTTCTCTTCCAGTCAGCACTTTCAATGTTCCATTGACTGCAAAAAGGTCAGAGATGAGTGGAAGGGTTAGTAATATGCTATCATTATTTCCATTCCAGGACTTTCAAATTGGCATACATTAATAGCCAGTGACAAGATTTACTATATATCCATTATCCCAGCACAATGCACACTATGTGTTGTCTTATTGCAATTTTGAAATGGGTTACAATTAGTAAAGAAATTATTACAAACATCATTTTTAATTTTCATTAGTAACAAAAATAAAAAAAGAGGAAAAGTAGTTTGACTGAGATGGTGTTACATTACTGTTTAGTCAGTAGATGGCAGATGCTTCATTTGTTTAAGTAAAATAAATGTAAGTAAATGTAGATTTATTGATACAGGTGTGCCTGCTTTATCTAAACAGGTCAGTGAGGTCACAGGTCTTTTTCCAGGGCTGTTATGTTGGGATATTAGCATTGAGTTCCAAGTTCCTTGGCCAATGAAGTTTCAGAATATTTTGCTCCCATTTCATAATTCCACATACAGTATATGGTGCCCAGTAGTCAAAGGCAGTTTATCCTTTTCTGCTCTTGGCCATGGTACTTTATAAATGAACTTGATGCTGATTGTAAATATGTTAATTGTGTTTGAACTCCTAGCAAGTCAAAAAATATAGTAATTGGTGAAGTGATTCTGTTGTCATGTGACTGTACATATTTGTGCTAAAAGGAAATAGAAAGATATAGGCAATATAAGATGAAAAGTGTCTAAAATGTATGTTTGTTCATTGTTTTCTCACACCAGTGGCTTCTTAATTTTTTGTCAATAAATTAATGTTTCACAAACAATAATCTCAAACATGTCTCATTTTAAAATGCAGTACACACATTTGTTTCTCCTTGTTATACATCAAAAAAAATTGCATCCTCTTCTAAAATTACTCACAATAGCCAAGCTGAGAAATCATAAAACTGTATTCCTCAATGTTATGGACACTGGCAAGGTCAGCTTCTTCCTTTCGACACAACGCCAAAGCTTCTTTCCACATTTTTGGCTCTCTCTTGATAGAATAACAGTAGCCTGCATAGGGGACCCAGTGTTCTGGGCACTTAATGTGTTCTTCACTTACTGGTATTCATACAGCATACAAAAAGAGAAATGTGACATATATTAATTTAACCTTTCCTAGGCATATGACATGTTACATATCTACTGTATTTTACAACACAACATAGGGAGTAAGTTACTTAGCAAAAAGTGCATACTGTTGCTTCTTATGCAAGCATCTGTATCCACCAAGTCATCGCTCTTAGAAAAAATAAATAAAATATATTGTTCTCTAACAGAAAACCACCTGTATCTTCTGAAGACAACTGGGAAGGGGACAAGCAACTTAAAAAATATATATATATATTTTGGTGTTCCAGAACAGAATGCTTATCTCAAAGGAGGAGGAGGAGGAGGAGGAGGAGATTTAAATCTAAATTAAAACGGGGGTCTGATGGGGTCCTAGGAATAAATGCTATACTAGAAGAAGGAATGATTAATCAAAACTAAATAAGGGCATCTGATACAAAGCTCAGAGAGGTGGGGGATGATGCATCTAAACTGAAAATGGGGGTCTGTTGGGGATATGTAAGGGAATGCTGAACTGAAAAATTAAAGAGATACATCAAAACTGAAATAGGAATCTGTTCAGGTTCTCAGACGTAATATAAAGCCAAAGGTAAATGGGATAATGTGAATAATATGGCTTCTGATAAAATGACTCAGAGTTACGTATATTTGTCATTTTATAAGCCCTGCAAACCTGGATTCATCTGTGATGTAAGTATGTTTTGGAACATGCTAAACATGTAAAGTTGTTTACTAATGCTGTTTTCCACTTTGTCTGACCATTGCTTGATTTGACTGCAATCAAGATGTGGACTTGAGTGTTTTCTTTTTTATTGTTTCCTGCATTGCCTATTGTATCTGCTTTACCTGAACATATAATTTCTGGTATGCCTGATGTACTGTTTGCTACATTGGTTACATTGGCCATCTGTTCAGTAGTACCATGTAGTTTTAATCTGCACCCTGCATCCCACTGGTGCCAACAGAGAAAACAGAACAGTGTACTGTACTAGCACTGTCTCACCTTGTAGTGTTTGCACTATCTGCCCTATCTACATATTCCCCTGAAAATAAACATGAACAAGTCAAGCTAAAGACATTTTAGACTTTCTTACTATGAATTCAACTTGTGCATTTTCTCTGTCTCCAAGAGCATTTTACTTGGCTCCTTGTGTTTTAATAAATTATTTTGAGAATAAAAGCTAGGAGTATAGATACAGGCTGATACATCCTATGTATGCCATAGGGTATGCATCCCTTCCCTTCAAAAGTGTGCCAATTGAAACGGACAGCTTTATTGACCCCTGGAATCTGCCTTTGCTAAGTATTTATCCAAAAAGATGCATCTAAAATGATTTAATGTACTGTATCTTAATTTGATTTTTCTTCTTTTGACTATTTGAAACCATGACACCTGCTTTATTTACTGTTTATCAATCAATCAATCAATCAAAATCTTTATTTATTCAGGCAAACATCATTGAGCATAGCTCATTTACAAGATGGACCTGAGTGGTCATAACAATATAAGGTTACAGATTTTACACAAAAACATGGTACTGAATGAACACAAATACAAAGATTTATGAATGAGACAGGTATACAAATATTTACATATATACAAGGCAAAATGACATTGGACCTAGATCATATTAAAAGGAAAGAAACAAACAGTATTGTAGGGATAAAGCTAGGGTAATGGGATTTGGGGGGGCATTTTTGTACGAAGTAGGTTGGAGAACAAGCTAGAAGAACAATAAAGAAATAGGGGGTAGTATAAAAAGGGGTAGGGGAAGGAGGGGGTGTGAGAGGACTAGGCCTTATGGAAGCAATTGCATGATTCTGGGAATAGACTAGTGTACAGTTTTTTGAAGTATGTTAAAGGAATGAGGGTATCCAATTTCAAGGTCTTTTGAAGAGAATTCCAGATAAGTGCTAGGGAGTAGCTGATTGTAGCCCTTCCATACCGGTGCAGGTGATAGGAATCTTCAGCATGATGAGTTTATTGATCCTTAGGGTGTAAGGCCTGGATGTGATCCGGTTGAAACAATCTGAGATGTAGGAAGGGAGTTTGTTTGTCAGAGCTTTATAGATCCAGATAGCAGCATTTTGTTACTTCTATATTTGTAGGGATGTCCAACTGACTGCATTGTAGAGAGAGCAATGATGGGTGCTGGAGGAAGATCTGTAATGAATCTAATAGCTCTATGATACAAGGTGTCTAATTTATTTAAATGGGAGAGGAACAGTGACCATAAAGGAAGTCAGCGTAGTCAATGAGGGATAGGAATGATGCCAGGATTAGCCTTTGTTTGGAATCTCTGGTCAGGTAGTGTTTGATCCTATAAAATAGACCAAGTCTTTGTCTAAGCTTTTCAGGAGCTCTTCAATGTGGCTAGTATAGTCAAGTTTATTGTCAATCAGACTCCAAGATATTTGAATTTGTCCACATATTCCAGATTTTCACCAAGGATGGTAGATAATTGTGGGAGGGTGAATGATGGGACAGTGGAAGAGCAGCTCTTGGTGGCAAAGAACATAGCTTTCGTTTTCTTGGCATTTAGTAGTAATTTCTTTTCTAGTAAGTTGTGCTGTAGGAGGAGAACTCAGACTGTAAAAGCTCACAGGCTTTTGATGGTGAGGATTACTGACATATAGTACAGTATCGTCTGCAAAGAGGTGAATATTAGATTGTGAGAGATTGGGGTCAATATTGTTGATGTAAATGGCAAAGAGGATGGGGCCCAGGATGGAACCTCAGGTACACCTCTTAGGAGTGGTTTAGAGGTAGATAGGTCACCTTCATTTTACCAGTTGTATTCTTCCAGAGAGATAGCATCTGAACCATTTAAGAGAGATGAGTCAAGGCCTATGGAGTTCAGAGAGGAGATTAGTAGTTCATGGTCCACAGTGTCAAAGGCTTTGCTTAGATACAGGAACACAGCACAGGTGTTATTCTTTTTGTCTAAGGCAGTCTGCCAGTCATTTGTAACTTTTGCTAAGGCAGAGATGGTGCTGTGCATAGATCTAAACCCAGATTGAGCTGGATTAAGGAGATTATTGGTATCAAGGTAGGCACTTAACTGAAAGTTCACTAACTTTTCAAGCATTTTGGACAGTACTGGTAAGATGGAAATGGACCTATAGTTGTTGAGGTCCATGGGATCACCTGCCTTAAGTAGTGGAAACACTTGAGCTGTCTTCCATATTGAGGGGATAGAACCAGTGGCTAGGAACAGATTGAAAAGGTGAGTGAGGGGGGCAGCTAAGGCGTGCAATGCTACTTTTAGAAAGTAGGGATCCAGGGAGTCTGCACCTGCGCTTTTAGTTGTATCTAGTTGGAATAGTAGGTCTTCTACTTCTTTTAAGAGTATTGATTTGAAGGAGAATGTGGAAGCAGCCTTTTGCCCTCGGTAGATTGTAAGTTTAGTGATGACCTCAATAGGTTTGCAGGTGAGGAATCAAAGCTAGGCCAGCTGTAGTGAAATGATCGTTGAAGGCATTTAAGATTTCTTGCTTGTCAGTGATTTCAACACTATTTAGGTGCACTTTGGGTGGTAAGACAGGGTAGAAGCTTGACCTAGGATCCCTTTATGGTACCCCAGAACCTGGAAGGGTTGTGATAGGAGGCATCCAATTCAGCTGTGTAGAAGGCAGCCTTGGCATTTCTCACTTGTTTTGTGCAGGAGTTTCTGGCTTTTCTGAATTGAAGCCAGTCATTTGGATCCTTGGTCTTTCTTGCCCTTTCCAGAGTTTATCTCTGGCAAGCAGTATGTTAGGTCAGCAGACAACCAGCGACAAGATTTGAGTTTGGTTCTGGCACTGGTGAGGGGTGCATGTATATTGAGGGCACTTATGATAATATCACTTAAGACCTGAAGAGCTGTCTCTATTGAAGCTGTGAGATAGAATTCTTGCCAACGTGTGGTGTGGCACAAATCATGGAGATATCCTGAAATATTAAAGTTCTTTTTTGACCTTCTTGGGAGAAATTTTGCAGGGTTGGGTGGCTTGATTGTTGATCTTATGCCAGCTATGGGACAGTGATCACTTATGTCACTGAATAGCACTCCAGCATGAGAATACAGATGAGGCTTATCTAGCAACATGATGTCCAGTAGTGTGCTGTTGAGATTTTTCTTTAGATTAATCCTTGTTGGTTCTTTGATTAATTGAGTGAATCCATGAGTGTCACAGAAGGTTACCAGGGGTGCAGATGCATTGGCTAGCCAATTTAAATTCAGGTCACCTAAAATGATGGTGTCTTCAGGGCCTAGATTAAGTATAGATCCTAGGTGGGATAGGAGTTTGAGACATGCAGACGGGGCCTGTAGCAGCCAATCAGTTGAAAAGATGATATGTTGGGAAGGTTATTTTAATTGATAAGCATTCAAATTCCTTTGGCTGTGATGTAATATTGAGGCAGGATGCAGAGATGTTTGCTTTGACATAGATGGCTACCCCACAGCCCCTGGATGGACGGTCAGATCTGAAGAGCTGGTAGTTGGGAAGATTTATTTCACTGTCTTTTTGTTGCAGATTTGAGCCATGTTTCAGAGATAACCAGAAAGTCAGGTAAGGTGTGTACACCCAGGCCTGTATTAATGAGAACTTTTTTAGGAGGCTGCAGGCGTTGATATGAAGAAAACTCAGGCCATTTATGGAGGCTAAGTCAGCTGGGGAGATAGAGCTTTCTGTGAGTCTAGGGTTGATTTCAACAGTGCCAACACAGATCAGCAGAAAGAATATTAGTTTGATGAGGACATCAAGTGATAGGAATAGGGAGTAGTCAGAGGACTTTCTCTTCTTGCTTGGGATCCAATGTATAGTGGGCGATGATCCTGCTGTGTGGTTATAGATTTTGTCATAAAGTACCAGCTTAATGGACAGGTATAGGGGGTCATTATAGTGCCAATAATGGAGCAGGGGGCTTATGGAGTACCGAACTGGTTGTGAGCCTTTTTGTGGGATACCCCAAGGATTACAGTGCAGAAGCGGCAGTATATACTTGGGAAATTGAGGGGCATCCACTGGGGACAGCAGAGGAGACAAGCCTGAGTAGCCGCCCTAATCACCATGGCATGGGCAGCTTCAGTTTCCTCTTCTGGATCCGAGGAAGCTGAGAGGCAAAGCAGCAATAGGAGGAACAGTAGCATGGTGGAGGGTAGGTAGGGGTTAAAGATACTAAAGGAGATGTGAAGAAATGAGCTCGGGAATTGGCTAGGAGATTAGCTGTGGGCGGGGATAAGAGATTCAGCAGGAAAGTGTGTATAAAAGAAACACCCAGGAGGGGGGTGGGCAAAAATTTTGCGGCTTTCCTGTAACTTTCTGGCTGTCTCTCCCGGCCTCCTGGTTCCCTTCTTGGCTATGCGGTGGCCGCCCGCCCTCTGGCGGCTCGGAGCCCCTACAGTCTCTGGGTGCTCGAGGGCAGGGCCGGCTGGAAAGGCGGGGACAGAGGAGAGGGCAGTCAGGAAAAGCACTGAATTGCAGCAATCTGCAAGAGGTGCTAAAAAGAAGATTTACACAACAAAGACTGGGTGGGGGAGTTAGGCGCCTGAGCGTCTAGCCCAACACAAGTCTCAGCAAAAGACTGTAATCACAGATTCATCAAGCAAGAAGGCATTTCACAAAAATGTACAATAATAAAAGTAAAAACAGCTCCTTTTAGAAATTTTACATTTAAGAGCAGTAATCCTGACCAGTTTGGTGGTGCAAGTAAAGCAAAGTCAATGGAAGGCGCGCAATCAGAGGCAAAGGCAGAGCTGGCGGTCACCTTCCGATTGGCTTGCAGCTTTCCCGTACCTTTCTGGCTGTCTCTCCCGGCCTCCTGGTTCCCTTCTCGGCTATGCGGTGGCCGCCCGCCCGCTGGCGGCTCGGACCCCTACGGTCTCTGGGTGCTCGAGGCAGGGCCGCTTTCTGGCTGTCTCTCCGGCCTCCTGGTTCCCTTCCTCGGCTGTCCGGTGGCTGCCGCCCACTGGCGCTCAAACTCCCAGGTCTCTGGGTGCTCGAGAGCAGGGCGGCTTTCTAACTGTCTCTACCGGCCTCCTGGTTCCCTTCTCGGCCTCGGTAACCGCCCGCCCGTTAATGACTTGAGCCCCACGTCTCTGGGTGCTCGAGGGCAGGCCAGCTGGCTGTCTCTCCCGGCCTCCTGGTTCCTTCTCGGCTGTCAAGTGGCCACCCGCCCGGCTGGTGGCTCGAGCCCCCTCGGTCTCTGGGTGCTGAGGCAGGGCCGGCTTTCTGGCTGTCTCTCCCGGCCTCCTGGTTCCTTCTCGGCTATGCGGTGGCCGCCCGCCCGCTGGCGGCTCGGAGCCCCTACGGTCTCTGGGTGCTCGAGGGCAGGGCCGGCTGGTTTATGTAGAAAGCAAACGCCATTACTGGTACATGACTGTCAATAAGTAAAAAACAAAGATAAACAGGGATTCTGATAGTTTAGCATTTCTAACAGCTGAAGTGGACTAGCCTACAAAATTACTCTGCCGCTGGATACTGCCCAACTTGGAAACTACTCATGCAGTTCACTTGATTGAACTTCCACACTTAGCAGCACTGGCTGAATGATCACACTTGTAACATCAGCTAACTCACTGGAGTTGCTGATCCTAAGCTGGTGTAGTAGTAAAAATCTTTATTTTTAGACAGAATAAGACACTTAGTTTGAAAACAGCCTATTTGCAAGGTTGTACTAGCTTCAATTTAACTATTCTGGCTAATGAAGCTATACTATTTTGAAAAAGAACTGCATCATGGCTATTTGTTACTAGGGCCCCCCATCTTGATGTCATCAGCAAATTTGGTTAGCCAAGTTTTAGATGTACCCATTACTCCAGTGATAAGGACATTAAATAATATGGGCCTCAAGACTGATCCTTGGGGAACTACTCCACTTAGCACTGATACCCAGTGTGTTGCATAGCCACTAATGCAGACCTTTTGTCTCTGGTTTTCAAGCCATGCAATTATCCACTGAATTATGAAACCACTGAGGCCTGTTTCCTTCACTGTTTGAATTAATTCAAAATGTGACACACAATCAAAGGCTTTCTCAAAATCAATATATAAGATATCTACCGTTATGTTGTTATATAATGCTTCATGTACTGGTTCATAGATAATAATGAAATTTGTCAGGCATGCTCTATCCATTTAAAATCCATGCTGACATCTGTATTGCTATTTTCTGTAATACACCTTTCAATTGATTCTTTTATAAAGGACTCCACGACTTTACCCAGGATGCTTGTTCAATTTATTGGCCTATAATTGGAGCATTCAGATTCTGATCCTTTTTATGGATTGGGGTGACATTAGCTGATGTTCAGTCTTCTGGGACCTTCCTCTCTGAAAGTGAGTTTTGAAGAATAGTTTGAGGACTGGAGTTGCAGCTATTACAGGGGCCAGTTCCTGAACAACCTAGGGTGTAAATCATCTGCACCTGGGGATTTATTTGGATTCAGTTGTAATAGTTTCTCCTTGATCCTTTCAGTTGTAATTTCTAAACCACATTCTAATGTCACCAAGTTATTATTCTGTATAAGTGATCCCTGGTAGTAGACACTTTGAAAGTATAAGTTGAAAACAGTAGCCATCTCCTGGTAGTCACTTAGTAACCTGGCTCACACAGTTAAAGGGCAAATGTTCCCATTTGTTGTCTGCCACTTTATTTACGAGTTTGTGTTTCATAGTTTTCTTGGCCAATTTTGTTGTTTGTTTGAGTTCCCAAAGTTTATCTTTATATCTTTTCTTATGTTCCACAGTGCCCTCCCTTCTGCCTCATCAATGCCCACCATGGGTATAATTTTTGGAAAATGTAGCAAGTTCATTCAGAACAGCTGCACCTCTTGTAATTGCCTTTCTCACCCAATGGCCAATAAACAAATTATTTAACAATTAAACAACTCTCTGTTTCACTAACTACTGCAGACAATCTGGCTTGCAAAGTCAGATTAATCAAGAAAAAATGGGGTATATCACAGTGGCTCTATAGAAGAATGCCTTACACAGCCATAATACTAAAGACTTTATTTTGAAAACAGAAGTGGGCTTGCTCAGAGCAGCTGTGCCTATCTTACCTGACTCAAGACAGATACATTTGAATAGTTTTCTCTGTTTAGAGAGGTCAGAAAAAACTAAATCTTTCACATTTTGTTATAGTCAGGATAGGGTTATAGGGTAGCTTAATGGTTAGGGTAGTAACTACCCAATGCTACCCAACTACCCAATTTGCATTAAGGTATTTTTAGGGTAATTTAAGGTAGCTTGGAGGTACCCCTGTTTAGGGTAGGGTATTTTACTACCCGTCCATGCCTGGCTGCATGATTATTGTTCCCTCTGTACTTTGTGCTTTCTCCTTGGTGCAAATTTTGCTTTTGTTTGGATTCATTGGGGGTGGCTGCCCCCTTCTGCACTACTTATTTTTCCTGAGATGTGCTACTTGTGTGGTCAATCTCTTTATGCTATAATGTGCCTTCTGCTCTCCCCTCTGGGCTGTCTTGAAAATGAGATGCTGCATGTCCCTGAGATAGCCAAGTTGAAGAAATTTCATAGATAGATAGATAGATAGATAGATAGATAGATAGATAGATAGATAGATAGACAGACAGACAGATAGATGATAGATAGATAGATAGACAGATAGATAGATAGATAGATAGATAGATAGATAGATAGATAGACAGACAGATAGACCAACCAAGCAATCAATTGATAAATACATTGATTCAGTGTTCTTGGCTTAATGTCACTTTTTTTTTGTTTGTAATTTTGATGCTCCAGTTGGCATATACTTTTCAGGATGTCATAGGGCAGGAGCAAAATTTGATGTACTCTGTCTCCCTGCTTGCTTCAAAGATTTCATGTTCACTATGTTTGTTTTTACCATGCTAGTCACCTGCCTTTCAATGTCCATTGCCACTGTTCCACTGCACTGTAAGAAATTCATGGTTGTAGTATACATTACAGTAGCTCAGCAAACATTGATCTGGTGCTCTGGTATATTTTTATTAGTGCCACCAGTGCCTTGAGGAAGTATTGTTTTCCAAGGTTATCCTCAAACAAAGAGGAAGCTGATGACGGTGCTCAATCACATAAGTGTTATACAAGATTCAAACAATACCAGGAAAAATGAAAAAATAGCAATTTTAATTATGCCACAGGAGTGGGAATGAGGATGGGAAGAAAGGATATAAAAGTGTTTGTAATGCATTCTAAGACTGAAAACAACATACTCCTCCATTTTCTTCACTTATACTTCTGTTATACTGTATAGATAGACTACCAGTACAAGGGAACGAGAGAGATCTAGGAGTTCAGGGAAGAGCTGGTAAGGGGAGTGATGAAGGGGGGATGTGGTGGTGGTGATGGTGGGTGATGTAAACCTGCCAGATATCTACTGGGACATTCTATTGAACAGGTGTACCAGAAATCAGGTTGCATTATATACATTGCAGGACTCCCTGCTGTTGCAGCTGTTTAAGGAACCCATTCATTGGGTGGCCATTCTCAATTTCATGCTTACCAACTTGGAGGTGGTGGGTGGAGTGACGGTAGGGGAGCCACTCTGGTCAAGCGACCATAACTCCATTTGATTCAACTTGGCCCTTGGGGCCCTTGGGACCAGAATATCACTGTCAAATTCTTAGTTATATTTCAGAAGAGCAGACTTCAAATTGATGAGGAGGCTGGGCTTAAACAAACTGACTACAGTGGACAGCATTGGAGGTGTAGAGGAAAGATGAAGGATAATCAAGACAACCATTCTAGAGGCAACAAAGTCATGTACCAGAACTGTTACAAAATGAAAAAGGTACAAGTGACCAATATGGTTGTCAGAAATTGTTGGAGCAGCAGTGAGGGCCAGGAAACAGGCTTTCACCAGGTACAAGGAAAATCATGGGGGGGAGGAGGAGGAATGGGGAGAGAACCAAAGAAAAACTAGGGAAGCAAAGTGGATTATCAAGGAGGCAAAGGCAGACATGGAGCTTCTTACTGCAGAGGGGTTCAAGGGTGGGGGAAACAATTCTTCAGATATATTTGGGAAAAAGAGAAGAAACAAGGGGATATTGTTAGGCTACAAAAGGGGGGCTACTAGAGGAAGATGATCAAAAAGCAGCCATGTTTAATGATTAATTCTGCTGTCTTCACAAGGGAAGACTGTGAGCCCCTTCCTAAAAGTGGTATCAAGGTGGATTGCAGGGGAATTCCTGAAATGAGGCAGCCAATATTTACCAGAGAAAGGGTCCAGAAGGACTTATGCACTGTCAATGTTTTCTTGCTCACTGTGTATTGCTATCACATCTACATTTGTACTTGTATAAATGTGTATCAATAATCTGTGACCACACTTTAATCTATGTACCTACAATTGTTTGTATTTATGCAATTTGTACTAGCTTTGCTATCAAATGTTTCTGATTGATTTGTTATTACGTTTTCTACTTCTGTTCTTTCATTGTTTCCCTCCCCCCAGATGCACCTGGAAATGAGGCTTGGCTCAGTGTGCCTGTCCCAGTCACCAATTTGTAAATAAACAAACAAATAAATAAATAATGGTAGATAAAGCCCCAGAGCCAAATGGGATGCACTCAAGTGTGCTCAAGAAATTGGCTGCAGAACTGGCTGAACTCCTTGTAGTGGTATTTAATAGCTCAGTTCAGACAGGGGTAGTCCTGAAAGACTGGAGGGTAGAAGACATAGTCCCACTATACAAGAGGGAGGGAAAGGAACAACCATGGAATCACACACTTGTCAGCCTTATCTCAGTAGTGGGTAAACTGATGGAATCACTGATCAAAGAGGACCTTCTGGACTATCTATAGAGCAACAGTTTACAGGACAGTAAACAGCATGGATTTGTGTCAAGGAGGTCTTGCCAGACTGACCTGATAGTTGTATTTGACTGGTTAACAAAGGTAGTAGATCAGGGCCTTGCTGTGGATTTATGCACCTTTAATTTCAGCAAAACGTTTGATGCACTGCCACGCTGAAGATTGCTGAAGAAGCTGGATGACCTGGGTGTGGCTAGGGATATAGTTTGATGGATAGGAAACCGCTTGAAGGAGAGACAGCAGAGGGTGGAGGTAAAGGGGTCAAATCAGTTTTGAGGGAGTTCATGAGTGGGGTGGTGCAGGGATCTGTCCAGGTTGCTGTCCTCTTCAATATGTTTATCAGTAACATTGGAGAGAGCATCTGGGCCAAGTTGTGTTTCTGCAGATTACATAAAGCTCTGCAGTAGGGTAGATAGTGAAAAAGGGATCAGGGAGATGCAGAGGGATCTTAAAAAGCTAGAGAGGTGGTCAAGGCTTAGCAACTAAAATTCAGTACAAAAAGAACACAAGGTTATAATCCTAGGAAAAAAAGAAGGACAGAGTACTGGATGGGACGGCTTAAATTGAGCACTACAGCAGAGGAAATGGACCAAGGAGTCATTATTAGTGACTGCTTCAGCAATCAAGTCAGTGAAAGAAGGCATCTAGTAAGGCTAATAGGATGCTGGGAAGTATCAGCAGGGACACTGACAGCAGGAAAATGGAAGTTTAACTATCTCTATATACAGGTCACTGGTAAGGCCAGACCAGGAATACTGTGCTCAGTTCTGGAGTCCGCTCCTAAGGACAGACAGGGGCAGGCCAGGCTAGACACAGTGCAATGCAGGATGACTATGATTATTTGTGACCAACAGGGCAGATCTTGTGAAGGTTGTCTCAAGGCCCTAAACATGTATTTGCTAGAGACCAGGAGAGAGAGAGGGGGACTATAATAGAGACCTTCAAGTTCCTGAAGAATAAACAGGGTGAACTCTGTGGAACTATTTATTGTGAGTATAGAGTCAAGAACCTGAGGTCATGAGTGGAAACTGGCATGGGGAAGGTTTAAGAGAGATGTGAGGAAGTTCCATTTTACAGACAGGGTGATGGAGCCATGGAACAGTCTGCCAGAGGAGGTGTTTGATGCCAAGACTATAAAGATGACACAAAGATCTGCAACAGGGTTGATACGCAAGGTGGGGTGAAAAGGATGAAAATGGACTTGGCAAGTTTGGAGGAATGGTCAAATGAATGTCAGCTTGGATTCAACTCAAAGAAGTGCAAAGTAACGCACCTGGGAAACAAAAACCCAGGAGAAGAGTACACAATGGGGGGAGAGATACTGACAACAACAAAAATGGAAAGGGACCTGGGGGTAGTCATATCAGATGACTTAAAGGTGGGCCAGCAATGTGAGAAGGTAGTAAGGAGGGCTGGGGGGATACTGGGATGCATAGGGAGAGGTATCACCAGTAGAAAACAGGAAGTTGTTGTCCCTCTGTACAGACAGTTGGTAAGACCACATTTGGAGTACTGTGTACAATTCTGGAGACCCCATCTCTGCAAAGACATAGACAGAGTGGAGGCTGTCCAGGGGAGGGCAACTGAAATGGTGCTGGGTCTGCACCAGAAGACATATGAAGAAAGACTAATGGAGCTTAAGATGTATAGCCTCGAGGAAAGGAGGGAGAGGGGGGACATGATAGAAACTTTCAAATACCTCAAGGGAATCAACAATGTCCAAGAGGGTAGCATCTTTCAGAAAAAAGAGATATGCAAGAACAAGGGGGCACAATTTGAAGATAGAGGGAGGATGGCTCAGAGGTAATGTGAGGAAGTATTTCTTCACAGAGAGGGTTGTAGATTCATGGAACGGCCTTCCTGAGGAGGTCATAGAGTCCAAAACAGTGGGGAAATTCAAGAATGCATGGGACAGACATAAGGCAATTCTAGTGGGGGGGGGTAGGAGGAAGTAGGCTGTTGATTAACTAGGATCTGCATCTTATCCATTAGGTAGGAAAATGGACAGACTAGGTGGGCCAAGTGGTCCTTATCAGCCATCAAATTCTATGCATCTATGTTTCTGTGTAAATGGTTTTAAGCACTGCTGGAACAGAGTTAAGTTTGATGGCTGCTTCGATAAGTATGGAGGGGAGCAAAGGGGTGGATGGGGAGGAATAAAAACCTGCATGGAGAATAAGCTTTGGGCAGATAGGGAATTCCAGGCAGACTGATGGACCTATGGTCTTTTTCTGCTGTCAGTGTCTATGTTTCTGTGCTTATCAGATAAAGCTATAATTGTATATTTTCAAAGCCCATCTAAAAGCACAAGTTACAAAACCTTTTTTCCCACCTGTGTATCTGTTTTTGGTGTTCAAGCCCATAAAACAACTACTGTTTTTCATGCTGTGTTTCATGTCTGTCTCTTGCTTTTCAGTATTCCTTATTGCATCTACTAGTTGATCTTCACTAGCTGTTTGGTGCATGTTGACAAATTTTATTTTGCTTCTGCTATATTCAAAAACCTTTAATGTTTTTTCTTGTTGTGTTTTTGTTTGTTTATCTGTCATTTTTTCCATCCTGGTTCTGTCCCCACTCAGCTCTGAGAAACTACCCAGCCCTGATACTCTTCCTGTGGCTCCCTGACCATTCAATTAACCCACTGATTGTCCTACAATGTGGTGTTGAACTTCCAGAAACTCAGTGTTGGAAAGAGGTATACTGGAGGCCATCCAGGGCTCAGTCATACCAGACACTACTTATACATATTAGGGAATTTCATCCTGTATTTATACCAGCCTAAGACACATCCATGCTAGGGCTCCTTTTGAACACAGCTTGTCTTGTGCCATGAGGATGTAGCTGATGTCCTCCTTACTAGTCACTGTAACTGCACTTCTACCAATGATCAGCCCAGTGGCAGTTCTAGAGTGGAGTTGGACATTAACCTTCTCCAAAGAGTTAAATCATCCTCTGAGATGCTAGATTTTCACCACCTACATCTTTTGTGTCCCAGCCTTGTTCCCAAATCTGGGATGTTAGTGACAATAGCGGCAGCATCGCTGCTGCGCAAACTGACTGGCCATGATAAGCTTTTTGTAATCCAGGTAAACTCAGATAACTGACTCACACAATATGTGGCTCTGGTACTCTGATGAACAAATCATAATAAATCACAGGAGGATTAGTATTTCACTGGACATTTTATCACTTCTTTCTATCAGATTTTAAGTAAGGAACTAAAGATAATTAATGCCCTGAATGTGGCAACAAATAAAACACAAAAGAGTAATATATTCATAAAATGATGACAGAAAAGACATTCTAGAGCAATTGAAACACACAGCTAACTAATACATTGACTCTAGAGCTTCCTATTGTGTCCATCAGAATTACAATTAGAACAGTTAATTTGCCTGGAGAAAGGTAATGGCTGCAGCTTCTGTGACTTTAGAAAAACTTTCAGAACATTCAGTTACTGTACATAATGAAATTTACTGATGCCTTCTAAACAAGAGGTCATTTAAATGAATAGGTGAAATCAAATACTCAGATTTTACACTGGAAACAAAACAAAAGTGCATCAAAACATCAATCTACTTTAGTTCTCCACAATGTTTTTTTTTTATTTTTCATTGGTAAGATTATAATTGATGAGTACATCCAGTGTCTTCTGGATATAGACTCGTCCCAATTTCAGACAATAAAGGATATCATTACTTTATACTATCTGACAGGTTGTATGTAATATAAATGCAATATACATCAAATCAAGACAGAAAAAAGTAAAGTTTTGTTTAAAAAAGAGGCTGTTTTAAAACTGAAGCAAGTTGTAGTACAGTATTTCAAGATATCACAGTATTCACCCTCCAACTGGACCTTTTTCTTGTTCTGTTTCTTTGTATGCCAGCTGGCAACTTCCTCATGGTTGGCAGGTATTTGGGACAGAATATGAAATAATCTGGAGCATAGCATTTTGTTTACCACCCCCCATCAAACCTGTTTCTTGTTCTATTTCTTTGTACAATGACCAGCGACTCCCTCACAGTTGTCAGCCAATTGAGACAGAGCATGAAATAATCTGTAGCAAAAGATTTTGTTAAAACACCCGCCACCAATGCTACCAGTTTCTTTGTATGCTGACCACTGACTTCATCACATTCAGCAGGCATCTGGGACAATGTGGCTGCAAAGAATTTGACTAACTACTCTCTTTTTGCCAAATCTATAGGTTTCTTTTTTGCAAGATTTTTTTTAAGGAGTCTGCTTCCCCATACCAGTCCAGGCTCCAGGAGAGAATTCTGTTTGGTTGCAAAGGGTTTCAATAACACCCCCACCCCTGACAATTCCAGTTGCTTCATTTGTTTGTTGATTGGCTTCTGAGACAGTGCATAATCCTGACGGCATTATTTATCTCCTTCAGTGCCTTCCTGTATGCAGCACTGTAAAGGTCAACCAGGTTTTATTTTTTCAGCTAGCTACATATGTATTAGGCAACATTTAGGGTGCATGCAGCACAACACACAAAAATACTGTTTCTTTTTCACAGGGGAGTAAGACCTTTAGGGTCAGATTCTAGAGGATGAAAACACCAGTTTCATTATTAACATCAGGGGACATACAAGGAACTCAATAGAGGTTCCATGGATGACTGGGGATGGGGAGGGTGGAAATTATTACTAATTTCTATGCTTAGGTGGCTCCTTTTTTCTACCCATTACTACTTCCGGTACAAGTGGAAAGTGGGAAGGAAGAAAAAAAAGCTAGAGCATTCATGTAACTGCCATGTGCGCTATGGCCAGACTTTTGGCACCAAAGCAATACACAAATCTTTGATTTACAAATTTGGGACCTCTGCTGGTTCAGTCAGCCTTTGTCTATGGCCAGCTTTAAAATGTGACCTCTCCTTTCTCTCCTCTCCCAAGGACAAACTTCCCAGGAGCTCCCAGCTCTTCGGCCGAGGGACACTCGGCCAGCAGGCGGACGGCACTTTCCCAGCCGCCGCCTGAGACCACAAGCCCAGATTCTCAGCAAGCAAGGTATGGCTAAAGCCGCTAATCAATCAGAATGCAAGCATTCTTTGGACCTGGCTTTCGATTGGTTCCTGCAGTGTTCTCCTTTATGCCTCTTGAAAAGTGCACTAAAAGACTGCTTTTTGTTGTTAAATCTGCATTGGAAGGCTGTAATTCTTGTTGTTTTCCTGCTGTTAAGTCTCTTTTACAAATGTCTGATTGCTAAGGTTGTGAAATTAAGTGAATACAGCCCTGTCCTGAACTTGTGTGCTGCAGTCAGACTTTCAGTGCCAAAGCAATACACAAACCTTTGATTTACAAATTTGGGGCACCCTGCTGGTTCAGTTGGCCACTGTCTGTGAAGCTTTTAAATGGGACCTCTCCTTTCTCTCCTCAGCCAAGAACAAGCTTCCCAGGGGCTCCCAGTTCTTCAGCCGAGGGAGACTCGGCCATCGGGTGGACAGCGTTTTCCCAGCCGCTGCCCGAGGCTGCAGACCCAGATCCTCAACAAGCAAGGTATGGCAAAAGCCACTAATTTTTCACCCACCTTTCCATCCCCCACCCCTTCCATTTATTAAATATACCCTCATCAGGCCCTTTTCCAAGGAACGCCCATTGTGTCCGCTGCCTCCCAGTCTTGACAAATGTCTGCTCCTCCCCCCTTAGCTCTGAAAACTTGCTTTCAACAAGCACTGCGAATGCAACTCTTTCTCTGTGCTGGGGGATCTCTTCTACTGTTGGACTCTGGTACCACTAGCGGGCCACCTGTTTAGGTTTCTACCTAACAGTATCCTATTGTTAACAGAAGACCCAAGTATTCCTAGCAATTGTGTGCTGCTGTAAGCCCAATCATGAAGGGAATCACTGTACTCCTCTTACTGACTATCCTTTCCCTTGTGCCGGGGATGCTTTACAGGCCCAAGCTTCTTTTACAACCTGGGGATCGTGAACTCCATTTAGAATGCCTACTGGTAAATAAGCTGCAGATATCTTTGTGCCAATTTGCTTCCTCATCTACTAGCACACCATCAGGGAACTCCATGTGGCGGTACCTGTATCGAACAGTCCTTTAGAGCTATCCCTCCCTTGCACTATGGCACCTGTCCTTCCCTGTATTTCTCTGCCAGAGTACTAGTTTCCTTAGCTTTGGGTCAGTACGCCCCTAAGAGAAATGTCTGGCACACAGTATTTGACAAACCACTCAGACGTACCACAGCTGAAATTCTCAGACTAAATATGGCTGCTCTTTCTAGAAAACTCGTACTCTTTCTACTATGCTCCGGTAACATTGAGCTGAATCCCGGTCCCCCTGCAGCCCTGACATTTCCCTCTGACACTGCAAAGTTGAAAGGTATGGGCTTCTGGCATGTTAATGTCTGCAGTCTCATGAAAAAGTTTACCATGATCCAGGCATGGATTAGCTATATTTCGCCAGATGTTTTAGTGGTCTCCGAATCATGGCTTAAGCCAGCTACTTTGCACAGTGAGATCAACATTCCATCTTACACTGTTTTCATAGCAAACAGACTGACCAGAGGAGGGAGAGTGGCAACTATGTCAAGGATAAGTACTCAGTATCCTGCCTTAACTCAGCTACTGTCATAAATGAATTTGAATGCTTGACCATCAAGACTGAGCTATCCACTTCCCCCGTGCTTTGTGTAATAGGTTGTTACAGACTGCCGTCAGCTGGGCTGCAACTCCTATGGTATCTTGGATCTTTACTAAAGAAAGGGAATCTCGAAACAATTATCTTTGGGGATTTCAACCTCAACAGGCTATCCAAGATTCCGTCTCCACTGTATACCTTCTGTGACTCTCATGGGTTGACACAAATAATTGGTGAACTGACACGCCCTAACAAAAAGAATCCAAATAATAGTACCCTATTAGATGTTATACTAGTTAATAAGCCCCACCTATTATCTCATGCTGGCACCTTTTTCTTGGATGTTAATGACCATTGTTTCATTGCCGGTGTTAGATCAGTACATAATACAGTACCAGCAGCTAAATTTAAAACAAAAAGGTCAAGGAGGAACTTCGACCAGTTTGCATACTGTACATCAATGACCTGAAACATTCATTACTCAGGCAAGACTTCTTAGCCAATATGGTAAATTTAGCGCATGATCTACCACGTGAAATTCTGGCGGGTTCACTAAATAGGCATGCCCCGGTGGTGACAATGCATGTAAGGAACAAAGTTTGTCGCTGGTTTTCTGCTGAACTGAAAGCCTCATTGCTAGCAAGGGACGAACTCTTGAAGAAGGCTTGCAGAACCAAGTTGGACACAGACTGGTGTCAGTTCAAGAAGGCACAGAACTTATGTACAAAAATGATCAGGGAAATGAAGACTGCATTCTACTGTAATGACTGGATTCCTCCACAAAATTTCCCTCCAAATTCTGGAATTCTATCAAGGAAATGCTGGGGCACACACCTGGCAACTCTCTACCAACAAAAATTATCTCAGGGAATACTACCATTTGTGAGAAAAAGGGGATCCTTGACTCCTTTAACAATCATTTTGCTACGGTTGGTCTTGCATTTGATAACTCTTCTGCATGCTTGGCATGCTCTCAACTAGGAATACAAGATGATGATTCTGATGTCCCAGCCCCTTATTTCTCCTTCCAATCTGTATCTCTGAAAGAGATTGAAGATCTTTCACTTCAGTTGGATTTGAAGAAAAACGCTGGTGCTGATTCACTAGATCCCTATTTCATTAAGGTTGCCTATCATGTGTTAGCAGTGCCAATCACTTACCTTTTCAATCTGTCTCTGTCGCAAGTACTTATTCCCTCGATATGGAAAATTGCACGTCATTCCCTTAAGTCAGGAGACCCTTGTGATCTGAACAATTATAGACCGCTATCTATTTTACCAGTTCTATCAAAACTTTTTGAAAAAATGGTAAGTAAACATCTCAGGAATTATTTAGAATCAAAAAATCTCTTAAATCCCTTGCAATCTGGTTTCAGAACAAGACATAGCACTATTTTGGCCCTTGCTAAAGTGACAAATGATTGGTACTGTGATCTGAATAGTAAAAAATTCATCTGTGCCTTATTCTTAGACCGAAGTAAAACTTTTGACACGATGGATCACAGCCTGTTTCTCTCATCCTTGAGGAGTATAAGTCTAGATGCAGTATCATTGCATTGGTTTACTGATTACCTTTCAGGATGGTTCCAGCAGATCGAGGCCGAGGGTGAGCTCTCTCTACTAAAACATTTCTAAAGGGCAGTGCCACAAGGGTCAACACTTGGCCCCCTACTATTCACTATCTATTTTAATAACATTGATGATAGCATAACCAAGGCAAATATACACCTGTTCGCAGACAACACGGTTCTTTACCTTAGCCACCCGACTCCTGAAGCCACCTGTGCAGACCCCCAGGAGGATTTCAACTGACTTCAGAATCAGCTTCTCTTCAAAAAACTCCTGTTAAATGCTAAAAAAATAAAAGTGATGCTTTTCTCGCCCTATATTCTCGTGGTGAACCTGGTCAGTACTGGAGCGCTACCTCAGATTACTACAGTCCTCAGAGAAAATCTGGAGCTTGTCACAAAATTTAAATGCCTGGGAGTGTGGTTGGACCAAAATCTCTCATTCTCGGAGCATATTGAAGATTTGCTTAAGAAACTAAGGCAGAGGCTGGGCATCTTCTTTAGGATTAACCAGTTCCTGACTACAGTTGCTAAAAAGTGCCTGGTCCAAACAACGTTCTTATCCCTGGTCGACTATGCAGACTTCTTATATAGAAAGTGCCCAAAAGCTTCTCTTGCTAAACTGGATACACTTTACCCCTGAGCTATCAGGGTTTATAACAGACCTTCCTCTTTCCACCCACCAATGCTCATTGTATGCTGCTGTAGGGCGGACCTCCCTCATGTTTAGATGAAATAGAAATCCGGCGCTTTGGACTCTTAGAGCTGTCACAAAAAAGCTTCCCCCAATATATCTTTGACTGTCTCCCACTAAGCATGCCAGGTACTTATGCCTTAAGAAGTACTTCATTTTTCACATTTTGTATTCCTAATGTCTCTTCCCATTTTGATAGAGCAGCATTTCACTTTGTACTGCCATCATTGTGGAATAAACTGCAAAAGTAGTTGAAACGGAGTGTTCCCATTGGTCTGGATTTCTTCAAGACCTTATTTGCTTGGACTGTGAGGGAACACTGTAACTGCTTCCCTCATTCCTTAACTTATCCTGAGTCCTAGGCTCCCAGCTCTCAGCCGTCTACAGTGTAGACTAGAATTGTTGCTGACCCCTATAGTCTCACCTCATGTTGTAAGGGATTCCCCTAACTCCTCTCTGCCTAATTAGGTCATGACTGCATGCTATCTACTGGTCTTTGCCTTCAATCCCTTTCTCATATGCACTCCCATACCAACCATGCCCTTCCACCTCCCCACCTTCACTGTTTCCCTCTGTGTTACTCTGTTGCTGCATTGTGCACCTACCTTGTATTATTTGATGTCATAATGATATATCTGCCACTATTGTATGTAATTCTATTTTGACCTGGTATCAACCAGGTCCATCCTGTAAATAAGCGTTGTATTTATTTGTTGCCATAATGATGTATTGTCACTGTTGTATGTAACTCTATTTTGACTCAGTGTTAACCAGGTCCATCTTGTAAATGAGCTTTCCTCAATGATGTTTGTCTGGATAAAGATTTTGATTGATTGATTGATTGAAGGACACAGAATTGGAACTTTCCAGCACTACTAGTAATGCTGGGTCTGGATAGCATTTTTTGGAATAAAGACATAAAATTTCATTGAGGCATTCATTGGCCCTACTGATGAGTTGAGGCATTGAAGATTTGCTTCCACTAGCAATGTTTAAAAATCCCTTCCCCTGAGGTTACTTTCTGACTTCACATATTAAATTCACATTGTGTATGTAGTAGGAGGGTGATAGGGCACATTTCCTATGGTAAACATCACATCACCACACCAAACTTTTTTATTTATCCATAGTGGACATGGTCAGAGAGCAAGCACTTTTAAAAACATCAAAACCCATATAACAGTTCAGGAGGGAATTGCAATAAAAAGAAAAATGAATATATTGAGGGTTTTTTTTCCACAATACTAAGCAAAAAAAACAAACTATACAATTGTTTCTCCACCATCAAACAGTACTGCTTTAAGAAAGTCAAAAAAGGATAGCAATGAGATACTGTAGATGGTAAAACAGGAAAAAGATAAAGTAAATTGGGAGCTTTGAATACAATGTCTTTGAATGAAACTGTATTTGCATCAGTTGAATAAAATAATGAAATAGTTTGAAGACAAGATGGATGTGATTGAGAACAGGCCATGTAGAAATAATGTAACAGGCAACAGAATCCATAAATACAAAAGAAATTTAATTACTTTGATAGAAAATATTGAACTGATTTATCAAAGTTGTTTGATGTGAAATACAGTGATAAAATACTAGTGGCCAGATATTCAAAACTTTGCACTGGGTGCAAACCATTTGTGCCGAGTTTGTGCTGGGTTTGCGCTGGTCCCCGATATTCAAAAGTATTCAAAAGACCAAATAGCCTGGGCAAACTGCATTAGTGCCAGACAAGTATTTACTACGTAAGCAATAATACCCGATATAATCTAAGTGGGACAATAATGAACCCATTGCAATGGAAAATTCTTTTTTAAATTATACAGTATGCTAAGTTTATTATTAATACTACTGCTAACTTGGGTCACTTGAGGCAATAAAGTCAGGCTTATATCCAGGAGAACGCCTAAATATCTAAATTCTGACACTTGCTTAATATTAATACATAGATACATTGACATTCTCAGCAGATAAGGACTGCTAGGCCCATCTAGTCTGCCCATAAGCCCTACATTTGTATGCATTCACTGACCCTAAGTGATCAATGGCTTCTCATCACTCCTTCCCCACCCAGTGTTCCCATGTGCCTGCCTCAGGCATGTTTAAACCCCTCCACTGTGCTTGCCCCCATCTCTTGTGGAAGACTGTTCCAAGTGCCCACCACCCTCTCTGTGTAGAAAAACTTCCTCACATTACGTCTTAATCTATCCTCCTCCAATTTCATATTTTGTCACCTCGTTCTGATATCTTTTCAACATTGGAAAAGATCCCACACCTGGACATCGTTTATGCCCTTGAGGTACTTGAAAGTTTCTATCATGTCCCCCCCTTTCTCTCCTGTCTTCAAGTGAGTACATATGAGGACTGTTAGTCTCTCTCGGTAAAACTCTTAAATAAATAAATAAATATGTTTTGTGATGCAAGCCATGCACCATCTTTGTCACCTTTCTCTGGATAATCTCCACCCTGTCTATGTCCTTATGCATGTGTGGTCTCCAGTACTGCACCCATTACGCCAGGTGCGGCATTACATGCTTTATACAATGGCATCAACACCTCTTGTCTCCTGCTAGTAATGTCTCTGCCTTTGCACTCCAGCATGCCACTGGCCCTCCCTGCAGCCTCTGCTCACTGCTTTGATACCTTAAGGTCATCAGATATGATAACCCTTAGGTCTCTTTCCTCTTTGGTGACAGTCAGCACCTCCCCCCTCATTCTGTAGTTCTCCCTCCTCTCAGTTGCCACACCTCTGACCATCTTTCAAGCTTCTCCATGTCCCTCTTGATTTTCTGACCCCTTCTTGAGTGTCCACTCTGCTGCAAATCTTGACATCATCTGCAAATAAGCAGACCTTTCCTTCCAGCCCCTCTGCAGTGTCACTAATGAAACCATCGAACAGAACTGGTCCCAGTACTGATCCCTGTGGTACTCCACTGGTCACCTCTGTCTCCATAGATTGGATCCCATTTACCACCTCCATATGTTTTCTGTTAGTCAGCCAGTTTCTAACCCAATGTATCACCTTATGCTCCATTCCCAGACTACTCATCTTGTTAACCAGCCTTCTGTGTGGAACAGTATCAAAGGCTTTGCTGAAATCTATGTAGGCGATGTATACCACTCCTCTCTGATTCACTTACCTAGTCACCCAATCAAAGAAATCTATCACATTTGTATGACAAGACCTTCCTACTGTGAATCCATGTTGTCTCAGATCCTGAGCACATTGGATTCCAGGTGTGCCACTATCCTTTCATTCAGCAGTGTCTCCATGATCTTCCCCACCACTGAGGTGAGGCTGACTGGCCTGTAGTTCCTTGCTTCCTCCCTACTGACACTTTTGTGCAGTGCAACTACATGCACCCTCCTCAGTCCTCTGGAACCATGCCTGCATTGAGTGACTCTGTGAACAGAGTTGCCAGAGGCTCTGCTAGTTCCCTTCTCAGCTCCCTTAATATCCTTAAGTGTATGTGGTCTGGCTCAATGGCTTTATCCTCTTTCAGCTTTGTGAGTTTCTCCAAAACTCTATCCACTGTGAATGGACTGGTGTCCACTTCTCCATCTCCCATTGCCTCTTCTCCCCAACTGTGGTTCTGTGGTCCTTGGCCTTCTCCCTCCTTAGTGAATACTGAACAGAAGTATTTGTTCAGTATTTCTGCTTTGTTTAGAGACCCCTCTTTACACTCTCCCCCTCCCCTTTGAGCCTCACTGATTTTTCTTCTATCTCTGATATACCTATAGAATGTCTTGTCCCCTTTTTTCACAATCCATGCTAAACTCTCCTCTGTCTGTGCCTAGGCTCTCCTAACAGCTTTCCCTGCTTCCTTTAGACATTCAATGTACACCTCCCTTTTCTCCTCCCTTTGGGTTCCCTTATACTTCCTGAAACTTGCTTTTTTAGCCTTTACTTTGTCTGCTACCTCTTTAGAGAATGATAGTGGTTTCCTTCTTCTTTTCTCTTTGGCCACTATCCTAAGGCATTGGTTAGTTACCTCCACTATGACTCCATTTAGTTTTCCCCACTGTTCTTCCACTCTCTCTATTGCCTCTCCCTTCTCCAGAGCTGCTCTTAAACATCTACGCATTTCACTGAAATCTGCCATCCTGAAATCTAATACTTTTGCCATTGAGTGGGTTAATTGAGTCCCTGTCTCTGTGCCAAACCACGCCATTTGGTGGCAGGTGGATCCCAGTTGCCTTTCCACCTGAACTCCTTTGACTCTGTTTCCATTGGTCCATACCAGGTCCAGAATTGATTTTTCTCTGGTTGACTCATGTACCAGCTGTCTGAGACCAACCCTCTCAATGGATTCCAGGATGGCCGTACTTATGCCTGAAGCAGCTGCCTGGGTGATCCAATCTACATCCGGCATATTGAAATCCCCCATTAGCAGGATTTCACCTTTAGCTTCCATGTTGTGAATTCCTCCATTAGTATCCTGTCCACTTCCTCCCTCTGTGCCGGAGGTCTGCAAATCACCCCAATACGTACTATACTTCTGTGCCATTCCCTGGTTCAAGGGTGACCCATATTGCCTTGGCCTCCCCCTGTTTTTCCTGTACTTCTGTAGCCTTTATGCTTTCTCTGATGTACAAGACTACACCACCTCCCTTTTTACCTTCCCTGTCCCTTCTGAACAGTGTATAGCCTGTTATTAATGTCCCAGCCATGATTAGCAGAGTACCATGTCTCTGTTATTGCTGCGATGTCAAGGTCTGTATCCATCATCAAGGCTTCCAGGTCTGGAACCTTATTTCCCAGGTTGTGGGCATTTGTGAGCAGGATCTTCCATATTTTATACCCTGCCCTCCCTCTGCTCTTGTTCTCTCTCCCTTGCCTGTTTCCACCATCCCAGTTTTCTTGTTTATGTGCTCCTGCCTCCACTCTAGTACCCATTTTACATGTTTTGCCTGCCTGCTCCTCCCTGCTTGCTTCAGTTGTTCCTGTTGTCAACTTGTGTTTTTGCATGCTACCATGGGGGAGTGATCCTAAGCCACTTGTCCCTCCTGACTCGCCCCCCTTGGCCAATTTAAATGCTCTCTGCTGAAGCTTTTCAGCTTCTCATGAAGGATACAGGCCATCCTCTTGATATAGGCTCACATCTGTCCAGGTGGAGCCCCAGTCCACTATGAAGCCAAATCTTTCCTTTCCATAGCAATCCTTCAACCAGGAGTTGAAGGCTTGGATGCAGTGTGCCCTATCCTCCCCTGTGCCTTGGACAAGTAGCACCTCTGAGAATGAGATGGAACATGCTACCTATTTCAGGTCCCCCCAACTTCCTGAAATCCTCCTGGACTCTGGCTAACTCCACCCTTCTCTCTGCCAGGTCATTGATCCCCAGGTGGACAATGACATCCAGCTCCTCCCACCAGGCTATCACCCTAATGATCCTGTGGATTTGCTTCCCATCCCTCCATATGGCACTTCCTGGGATGCACTTGACCTCCCTCTTCCCCATGCTAGGTGTCCCTAACTTCACATGCCAGACAATAGAGTCTCCCACTAGGAGAAGTGTCCCCCTCATCTGTGGTCCCCTGTCCCCCTTCTCTGGGGCTCCAGCTTGGAGGTCCTGCCATCCTCCCTAGGCCCAGCTCTGGGTACCTGTGTGGGGCATTCCTGTTCTTCCAAAACAGTGTAGGAGTTATTCAGCCGGACCGGTTGGTGAATGTGCTTCTGAACCCCCCCGCCCACCATGGTCCAGTCACACTTCTTTCTGGGTATCCTATGAGGTTCATGTTGTGGACCCAGTGATCTCTGCATGAGGGTGGATGCCACCTGTAACCTGGCCAGTTCTGCACTGAGATAGGCAACCTCCTCCCTCAGCCCAGAGAGATGCCTGCAGATAAGGCAGCATCGCAGCCTCCAGAATGTCTCCTTGAAGACTACTGCTCCACAACAACTGCACTGAATCACTCCCATCATGGCTGTTACCCTCCTCACTCTTCTGCCTGCTTATGCCTCTTAATTGCTATCTGCTGTCTCCTAACTCTCTTCTCTGTACCGTTTGCTAACCCTTTCTTTTTTTCTTCTCCCACTCAGATCATGTATCTGCAAACTAGGATGATTCCTAATCATGAAAGGTGAACCAAAAAGCATTGATTTGTTTGTTTTTACATTCAAAACCATGGCATTCTGAACAAACCACAAACAAATTTTCTGAAATTCCATCTCAGGTGAAACAACAAGACGGACACTATCATCGGATTGATAATGGATAATCAAATCATCAGCATATAAGAGCGTATCGCATAAACTGCATCATCATGGAAGTTGGTTAATAAGCAAGGAGAACAGCAGGGGCCCCAGGTGGACCCCTAGGATACATCCCACCTAAGTTGACATGCATCAGACTGAACAGAATTGATGGAAACAACCTGAGCACGCTCCATAAGATAATTATCAAATCAATTAACTACCACTGTGGAAAATCCCAAATCAGTAAGTTTCACCTTCAAAAGGGAGCGATCAGTCAGATCAAACACCCTTGTCAGGTCCACAATAGAGATGTTTGAAACTGCAAAATTTTGTTATGTGAAATATTTCATGAAATTTATGCATTTAGTGAAATATGTCATGAGTGCAAAATGCGAAATTTCACCTGTGGGAACATTTGTCCACCAAATATTTGGTATTTTGCTGCCCAAAATTATATGCAGCACAGCCCTAAAAAATATAAAAAAAATCAGCCACACCGACCTTTGCAGCCCCTCCCCCAAAAAGAAGTTCAGCAATATAACCTCTATTCACCTCACCCTCTAGAAGCAACCCCATCCCAGAACCCACAGCATAACCTGCCCTCCTCAATGACCAGCAGCAATCTTATTTATTTAATCTCATGTGTAATATACTCCCTCCCTCCCCACCCTGGCAGCACCCTACTCCCAACCTCCTCCCCCACTCAGGCAAATTTTGTTATAAAAATAAATAAATCTCAATGGGTGACTGGCATAACCCAACAACCTTCATGGCCAGCTGCCCTCTTGTCTGTTTAACCTCATGGAGTGTGTTCTCCTCCCCACCCCCACCCTGGCAGCACCCTACTCCCACCCTCCTTCTCCTCCCCAGCACCCAATAACACTTCCAAAAATAATGGAAGCCCAGCTCTGGCACAACCTTCCTTCTCCATGTCCAAGAACCTTGTAATGGAATGAAATTGCTATAGCCTAGCATAGTAAAACTAGCTAGCCCATAGCAGTTTCATTCATTACAAGCTTCAACACCATGGAGGGAGGAAGGGAATTAATGCTTCAACACCTAGACTCAATTGACCCTCAGGCAAATGTAATTAGGTGCTGCACAAGAAAGAAAGGAAAAGGAGTAAGAGTAAGTCTGCTTGCAAAGGAAAATTAAAGGAGAGGGAGCATATATCTGAGAGTTAGAAGAGCAGATAAGAGGAGCTGCTAACAATAGTCTTGGAAGGCTTGTGCCCAGTCGCCCATTGGAAGACTGCCAGCCCACATTTAGCAAAAATTTGCTGATGCTTCAGAGAAGGGTGCTTCCAGGTGGGGGGCTAAGGAGGGAGTATATTACACATGAGATTAACCAGATAAGAGGGCAGCTGGCCATGGAGGCAGGCAGGTTGTGCCAATTGCCCAGCAGGGATTTTTTTTTTTATCATAACAAATTGCCACAGGCACACTTTTGCCATTTCAGGTGAAATTGTGCATTTTGCAGTGAAATTTCTCATTCTGCAGGCAAAATTTCACAGCTTCACACCTGGCAAAAACTTTTACAGAATGGTGGAATTTTGAGAAATGTTTCATAGAATGAAACTGCCGATTTGCGGCTATTTTGCCAGCAAAATTTAATTTTGCAACATCTCTAGTCCACAAACACTGCCCCAGTCATAACTCCCCATTCAAATTCTCTGAGGACATCACCCCTCCCCTCCTCAGAGTGAACTCCATTTACCACCACCTTCTGATGCCTATCCTGCAACCAATTTTTAACCCAGTTTACCACCTTAGGACCCACTTCCAGGCTGCCCAGTTTGGTTACTAGTCTCATATGTGGAATGGTGTGAAAGGCCTTACTGAAATCTTGATAGGCCACATCCACTGCTCCATCCTGATATAACTCCCTGGTCACCAAGTCCAAGAAATCTATCAGGTTTGTTTGTTATGACCTCCCCACTGTGAATCCATGTTGTCTTGTATACAGCAAGCTGTTGGATTCAAGATATTCCACAATATTTTTCTTCAGCAGTCTCAGTTTCCCCACCACTGAAGTCAGACTAACTGGCCTGTAGTTGTTAGTCTCCTCCCTGCTCCCACATTTGTGAAGTTGGACTACATCTGACCTTCTCCAGTCCTCTGAAATCACTCCCGTTTCCAGCAAGTGGTTGAACAGGACTGTCGGTGGTGCAGCCAGCACCTCCCTAAGCTCCTTCAATATCTTTGGATGCATCCAATCTGGCCCCACTGCCTTGTCCACTTTCAGTTTTGTGAGTTCCTTCAGGTTTCTTTCCTCCATAAATGTGGTCACTCACCAACCCCTTCTTCTGTGAATACTGAACAAAAAATATTTGTTCAGGATTTTTGTTTTTTCCTTTTCCCCCTCCACACACTCCCTTCTTCTCTTCTTAGTCTTACAATTCCTCCCCTGGTCTTTCTCCTTTTGCTTAAGTACCTGAAAATGCCTTGTCCCCTTTTTTAACTGCCTGGGCTATTTTCGGTTCCCTTTGCACCTTTGTGCTCCTGACTACTTTCTCTGCTTCTCTTTGCTTCTCCTGATACACTTCCTTATCTTCCTCCCTCTGTGGCTCCTTATACCTTCTGAATGCTAATGTTTTTGCCCTTACCTTCTTGACCAGCTCTTTTGAGAACCATAGTGGTCTTTTTTTCCTCTTGCTTTGCTTACTTGCCTAATGCAGAGGTTTGCAGCCTTCACTATAACTCATTTTAGTTTCACCAACTTTTTATTTACACCACCCAAGCCTTCCCCCTCCACCAAGGCATCCCTGAGGCATTTCTCCAACTTTATAAATTACAGTCAGCTCTAGTGATCACTGGTCCCCAGGTATTCCAGGTAAGCACTAGCAAACTAAGTAAACAAAATAAATAGTGCACACCAATCATTCAAGTATAGAGTACTTTATTGGACCATGTGCTGTGCTATGGCTGCAAGTAATTGTTCATGAATGTTATAAAATGGGTTGAAAAATCCAGCTTCCTGATTGGTGGAGAAGATTCCATAGCAGTGCACTTTAGGGCAGTGAACACACTGCTAAACTTATCTCTGTTTCATTTTTTTTTTGTTGTTCTTTTTTTTTTTTACAGAGAACCCATTTTATAACACAACAGTACATTTAGGGTGTGGATTACTATTCCAGAAATGCACTTGCAGGTGGTAGAAGGCATTTGGCGCATGCGGTTTAGGAATAGTAACCTACACCCTGTTGTGTCTTATTGCTTATGTAAAGCACTTTTAGATTCAGTGTGGTTGAAAAATGAAATGCAAACCAAAATGCACTTTTTTTCCTGTTTCTATTTTTAAACTGTTGCCTTAATTAGTACCAACTACAGTACAGTATGTGTTTAAAAGTTCAATTATTTGACAGTACATAATACTTTATGTTTACAAATTTTTGACCAATATGAGTCACCCAGAAAGTGAAAACCCAAGGCTGTGTACATTCAAGATGTTGAAGTTCCTTTCTGTAAAGCTGAAGATGTGCAGTTGCTGCCAAAGACATGCTCAAATTTTTCTTGAGATTTCTGTGATATCTATAAAGTTCCTGACTGCCTACAGTGCACTACAACTACAAAGCCACCAGAAAGAAACTCTTTATAAATACCAGGACATTTCTGGAAATATCTGACCAAGTCTTTGACTGCAACTGTACTGTAAGCTGGTTAACTTTGCCAGCTAAATTGTTTTATCCTTCTCATAGGTTTTTCCTGATGCAATGTCCAAAAGATTGACATTAATGTTTTTTGTGTTTTCCCTTTCATTGTGTTAATTTTTATTATCTTGTTTTGATTTTACCGTCTGTTTTTCCAGCTGAGACAGTACTAATTGTTCTGGAAGATTGCCTATTAGCTGTTGGTCATATGTAAGGTACAGCATATGCTACATATCCAGTGTATGAAAGGTGCTCAGTTCCAAAAATTAAAAAAAAGTGTAAGTCTCTTAGGTAGCAGGAGAGTTCGCATTTAAAAATTTGACAAAGTAGCCAGAACTGGAGGGCAACAGTAGCACTATCAGTCACTTAGCCAGGGATCTGGGTTCAGGAACAGACTTGGGTCACCTTAAGGTAACCTTAGGTCTGGCCGGGGATGGAGGAAGATCAAGCAACCCAGTGATGGCTCTAGTGCCTCAGAATGGGGAAGTACTGCATTTCAATACTTTATTGCCACCTAGGGGAGATCAGATGGTAGTGCAGTGGGAGCATACAGAAGATATGAGAGGCTGCCACCAGATGCTAAACATGCATGCAAGCCATTGCATCAGCAACCTGTGAAGGCCCACACATGACTGACATGGCTGGCCACCCTCAACTATCATGATCCTGGGAAAGTGGTGGATAACTAGTAAGTCCATGAAAAGGTCAGGGGACAGGAATGGGGGGTTAGTTTTCACACTGGTCACCAAATCCACTGCATAATAAATACCTGTCATGGCAGGAAATGGAATCACTCTAGTTCTAATATGCTTCAGTTCCTTTTACACACACTAAATTGCTACTTGTTTTTATGGAATCCAGGGCTAGAGTTACTTAATTTGGGAGTCAGATAATGCCAATGCCTAGCTTTATTTATTTATTTATTTCAAAGATTTCACCAGGAAAGACATACTGAGCTGACGACCTCTTGTTTACAGATGTGCCTGGGGAAAGGAGGATTAATTAGGGCAATGAAAGCAATCAAGGCAAACAATTGCATTGTACAGACAGGTATCACTTACAAGCATCATATAAAAAGCAAAAATATACATTTAATACAAAATACAGCATAGCATGTACTCCAATGGACATTAAGGAACATTATTCGAGATACAAAGTGCAATTACATAGTGGGAAAAGGCAGGGAAAGCAAATTCTGTGAGAGCCAAGGAGTATAAATTAGAGTGAAGAGGTAGTGGGGGAGTGACAGCATAAATTAGGGTGGAACGCATGGATTTTGAGGACAGGGAGAGTTGCGGGTGGGGAGAAAGTAGGGGTAGAGGAGCAGAGTAAGATATGGTAACAGGTATAATTGCAGGAATGCAGTGTGAAAATGTGGCAAAGAGAGGATAGAGAGCATTCAGAAATGGCAGAGCAGATAGATACAGTAGGGAGAGGGAATTCCATAGTTTGGGAAAACAGTAGGAGAAAGCAGCATGGCCAGGTGAAGATTTCCTAAAAGCGAGAGAGAGAGAGTGGTAGCCAGAGCTATGAAGGATATAAGTGGAAGGGGGGAGAAAAGAGGTAAGGTATGGCGGAGAAAGTCAAGTCAGTATTTCGAGGTAAAGGAGGCACAGTGAGTGAGGTGTCAAGGAATGGGACGTAGAGGGAAGAATAGGGAACAGTGGTGGGTTTGGCGCAGACAGTCCAGAGTGAAGCGACAGAAGGAGTAAAAGAGGGAATACAGTCCAGCTAGAGTTGTCTTAGAAGCAGCACTGTAGACAATGTCACTATAGTCAAATATGGGAAGGATCATCTTCATAACAAATCCACAGGGAGCAGGAGAGGGAATGCAACCTAGTGTGTATTCCTGTATAACACTCCTAGTTTGGGGTGAAGTTTATTGTGTATGGCATCCACATGCCCAGAAAAGTCAAGGTGCCGGTTGAGAGAGATCCCGAGGTACTTACATGATGGAGCATCATAAATAGCTGCCCCTTCTAGGGTGTGGAAGGAGGGGAAGACAGTAAACCTAGCGAGCTTTTTCCTAGATCCAAAGGTGCTTGAAACATTTTCCTTGCTACTGAGGGATAACTGATTCAAACAGAACCAGTGCTGAACATTGTTGAAGTCCAGCTGAAGCCTGACCATGAGATCAGAGGGAGAGGAACCAGAAGCAAACAGAACAGTGTCATCCACATACATGTGGATGAATGTAGAGGAGCAGACAGTGGGAAGGTCATTCAGGAAGATCAAAAAGAGTATTAGGCCAAGGATAGAGCCTTATGGGACACCTGAGTTAATAGGAAGTAGATTAGTTATGGAACTGCCAATTTGCACAGATTGAGATCTGCCCTCAAGGTAGCAGCAAAACCGATTGGTAGAGGAGTCAGAGAGCCGCTCTGCCTGAAGGCAGTTAATACTACAGTATCTCTAGTGTAAAAATGGTATAAAATTAACTTAAACTAGTAGCATTGCAATAATTCTCTTCACCAAAATATACTGTAAATACAACCCATTAAAAAACAGGTGTGGAATGCTGTTTGATCTTTCACATTATGCATGCTGCTTTCTGTTAATCTTACATTATAGCATTTTCTGCAAACAAAGGCAAAGTAAATATTTATGAAAAGACATTTAAAACTGCCAAACAACTTTAGCTGCCTTGAAAAATGATATTATATTCTAGGTACATCTTGAGGTGAGGGTTAGGTGGACCTGTTTTGTTGACAAGGGGGTTTTGCTCAGGACACTGAAAAAATCTAATACTTTTATGATATGTGCCATGGAATTTTTTTAAACTTTCATTTGACTGATCAATAAAGATGGGCAGAAGAGACCTCATGTTAATGCCTTATCCAACGTATGGCATCACAACAGTGCAGCACTCCTCCAGTACTGCACTAGAGTGTTAATATTGGGTAGTAGTCCATGGTCCTAGCGTGTGACCAGCACCCTTGCTCTTCCAGACCCAGAGACAAGCCTGGAACCTACTGAGTCACTGACACTAACAAAGATCTACTAACATGTAGTAAAATACAAGTAATAATTTAAGGTGAGAAGGGACTCCAGATTCAGCACACCTGCTCTTAAACAATTCAGAACCAGGAATCAAATCTGTAGGCTATGCAGTCAAGTTATAGGGATTCCTTACTTGTCCTACTAGGGAATGGAGAGGAAGGGGAAATTGTTTAACCAGAAGAGGCACTCTAAGCCAAAGCTTGTTTCCAGGTGTGACCTGGGAGCACAAGGAAGTTAAGTGACTTGCTCAGGGTCACACAGTATGCAAGTGAGGGGCTGTGGGATTCAAACCCAGGTCTCCAGTTTGCAGCTCAGATCCTTAAACAACTGCAGTATCCTGCCTCCCACTACTACCCTGGGTACCTGGTGATTCCATTGGTAAGCAGCAATTTGTTAAGGCTTTTTTTTTCTCTTTTTTGGGTCCAACCCTTCTTATCCTCATATGTGTCCATCCACCACCCTCATGCCCAGGCTTACCCTCCTGGATGGAGCCTCTGAGGGGACTTTCCACTCCCAACAGACATTGTGCACAAGCCCTGGATTACTCCTGGGTTGGGGCCATGAGAACAGAAGCCCCCCCAGTGGATGTCAGAGGCAGTGGGTGGCTGAGTGGAATGGGCCGCTATGCCAGGGGTCCAGCATTTTTGTGCTGCTTTGTTGCCCTGGTGGTGGGGACATGCAATTACTTCCAGCATTCACCCTGCCCCCCTAACATACTGGTGTTGGTCACTATGGTGCCCTCAGCCTCCACCAGGGGTCTGTCAAGTGCTGGACACTCCACCCCTCCCTCCGCTTGGAGAAGGAGAGCAGTCTCCAGAACACTTGATCTATCTCCCCCCACCCGTCTGGCCCTCTGCCTCCTGGATTGATTCCCAAACCCAGGACAACAGTGTGGCAAGTGGAAATCTAACTGCTGTGCCAGTGGGCTGGCTACAGTAATTTGTTCAAGCTTAACTACTGTCTTCATGTACATTAGGGATGGGTTACCCATTGTGTAGCTGGAGCAGATAGGTTGGATATCGGCAATTTTTTGTCGGGTAGGGTAGTTCAGGTAATTTACTACCCTACTTAAAATAATAATGCATTTCACAGATTGGGTACTGTTTACATGGGTAATGGGTTGGGTAATGGGTAATTTAAATTTTCAATTGGCATTACAGGCAGCCCGTGGGGATCCGGGACATTCTGAAGTTGTAATCAGGCATTACAGGCTGCCTGTGGAGACCTGACAGCAGAAAGAAGCACATGACACCAGCCTGACAATCCAATTGGTCAGTACTGGTGTCTGTGCAATGTGTCTGCTGTGTGAGCATGCAGATAGAAGGAGAGCTTTTTGGGACAGCGAGGAATCAGCACTTAATCTATAACCACAATGAAAAGAATGAAAGAAAGTTTTAACTTAAAAAAAGAAAACAACAAAACCAAAATTTAGTCCACAAAGGAGCAAGAGTTGGGGACTGAAGGGGAATAACTGGAGAATACAGTTCAGTGCTTGGGAGAGAAGGAGAAAGGGGGGGCACTTATTGCTGGCAGCAGCTGTGAAAGCCATTTAGGCTGCTAGGTGCCCTGTCTGTGAATGGTGCACCTCTTCCTGTCGGCACACTGATGGCAAAACATGAAAAAAGACCATTATGGTGACATTCGCTTTCCGCCAGTGTTCCGACCCCCCCAGACCAACTCTGACCTGGAGTTGATAATCCTAAAGTCTGGTGTGTGTGTGGGAAGAGTCCCTTCACATGGGGGTGTGGGGGGTGCAGACCCCCACAGAAAACACTCACTGCATGGGCAGCACAATACCTGCATTGGTATTGTGTCGTCACTGTGGGGGAGGTCGGCATTTTCACTGTCGACTTCCCTTGGTGCTTCCGTCTGTGAAACAGCTACTCTGTGTGTCTCATCTCTGCAGTATAGTGAAAGCCATTTAGGCTGTATTACACATGCCCTGAGCCCTGTGTGTGACTAAGCTACTCTGTGTCTCTGTGGTATAATGAAAGCCATTTAGGCTGTATTACACACTGTCTGTTAGGTGGCCTGAGCCCTGTTTGTGACATAGCTACTTTGTGTCTCTCTACAGTATAGTGAAAGCCATTTAATCTGTATTAAAGTCTGTCTGTTAGATGCCCTGAGTCTTGTCTGTGACACAGCTACTTTGTGTGTCTCTGCAGCAAAATGAAAGCCATTTAGGCTGTATATTTACACAATCTGTTAGGTGCTCTGTGCCCTGTCTGTGACATATAGCTACTCTGTATGTCTCTACAGTATAGTGAAAGCCATGTAGGCTGTATACACGCCATCTGTTGTTAGGTACCCCAATCCCTGCCTGGGACATAGATGCTGTGTGTGTCTTTGCAGTATAGAGAAAGCCATTTAGGCTGTGTTGCACAGTGTCTGTTAGGTGCACCAAACCCTGTCTGTGACATAGTTACTCAGTATGTCTTCGCAGTTTAGTTAAAGCCATTTAGGCTGTCTTACACAGTGTCTGTTAAGTGCCCCAAGTCCTATCTGTGATGTAGCTACTCTGTGTGACTCTGCAGTATAATAAAAGCTATTTGGGGTCTATTACACACTGTCTGTCAGATGCCCTGAGCCCTGTCTTTGACATAGCTACTCTGTGGGCCCAATTTTAAGATAATATGTGGTGGTGCACAACACTTGCGGCAGGGTGTGTGATGCAAGTGATGACATGTGTCACTCCTTGTGCCAAGTGGGATTTTCAGTTATGTGTGCTGCAAATGCCCACTGCAAGTCTGGAACCCAGGAAGCAAGTGATTAGACCACCGTCTCCCAGGTCTACCCTTGCTTCTGGGATTGTAGCACTTGCACCAACACTTTGGCCCAAGGTGACATAAAGTGTAGAAAATGTTGCAAATGTGCCACCCCTTTGAAAATCAGACTAGTCTATGTCCAAGGGGCTTTGGCACATCTGCTACCAGCTTTGCATTGGATGCAGGGCATGACCTAAGCCCTGTGTCCATGTTCTAAAATTGGGCCCTTTGTCTCTGCATTATAGTGAAAGCCATTTAGGTTGTATATTTACACACTGTCTGTTAGGTGCCCTGTGCCATGTCGATGACATATAGATACTCTGTGCATCTCTACAGTATAGTGAAAGCCATGTAGGCTGTATACACACAGCATCTGTTGTTAGGTGTCCTTAGCCCTGTCTGTGACATATATTCTGCATCTCTCTGCAGTATAGTGAAAGCCATTTGAGATGTATTACACACCATCTGTTAATTGCAGTGAGCCCTGTCTGGGAAATAGCTACTGTGGTCTGTGTGTCTTTGCAGTATAGTGAAAACCATTTAGGTTGCATTACACAGTGTCTGTTAGGTGCCCCAAACCCTGTCTGTGACATAGCTACTTTGTGTCTCTCTGCAGCATAGTGAAAGCCATTTAGGCTGTATTACACACTGTCTGTCAGATGCCCTGAGCCCTGTCTGTGACATAGCAGTCTGTGTCTCTGCACTATAGCGAAAGCCATGTAGGTAGTATATTTACACTGTTTGTTAGGTGCCCTGTGCCCTGTCTATGACATATGCTGCAGCTGCTTTGTGTGACTTTGCAGTATAGTGGAAGCCATTTAGGCTGTATACACACTGTCTGTTGTTAGGTGCCATGATCCCATTATGTGACATACAATTTGTATCTCTCTGCAGTATAGTGAAAGCCATTTAGGCTGTATTACTGTACACAGTGTCTGTTAGGTGCCCCAAGCCCTGTTTGTGACATACCGTAGCAACTCTGTTTCTCTCTCTGCAGTATCAATCAGTCACTCAATCTTTACTTTGTACTGGAAAAGCTTGTGAGCAAAAATGCCCGTTTTCACAAACGTCCAGTTTAACAAGAATAATTGTACATAGGAGGGAATACAGAGTACAAAATAGAAAAAGAGGGGTTAATACATAATACTAATAAAGGTAAAGAAATATAACAGGCAAATGCAACCATAGGACTGGGGTACTGGGGGTAGTGAGGGTGCAAAAGGAAACACACTTGTTGCAATAGAAGCAGCACATTACAATGGAAGCATATACATAGTGCAGTACATCACACACTTGAAACTAAGGAGGCATCAAATTATAATATGTCATGAAACAGCATATGCAGAGTATGTTTGCCACATGCAACTGACTGATCCTGTTGTTGACTGAAGGTAATGGTGACAGTTAGGGGAAACTGCCAAGATAGGGGAGTGCTAGGGTGGAAGGGGTGAGGGAAAAAGCTTAGGGGTGGGCTGAGCCCATTTAAGAGACAGGCTGGAGAGAGAAATAAATGGTTGGAGGGGAGAAGAGAAACAGGTAGAGGATGTGTTGGGTGAGGTGAGGAAGGTTATATTTTGGGTCAATAAGGACTGCTTAAATTTATTTATTTATTTATGTGCTTTTGGTAACCGGGTGAGTGCACTAGGCATAAGAATGCCTATTTTCAGGAACAACCCGGGAGGACACAAGTTGAAATACATAAGTAGACATGTGACGCAGCACATGAGATATGTAACATAGTATGGAGGGGGATCACATACAATCAGCTCTAGGGTTAGGAGAGACGTTGTTCAGCATGATTCAATCAATACAGTTTGGACAAGAATACAGAAAAATATGTAAGAAAAAAACAGTAATTGCAGAAGAAAAGTATATACAATATACAATAAGTGTTATAATGTGACCATTGGATTAAAAGAGTAGAAACAGGGAGGAGAGGGAGGACGAAAGTAGTGTGAACCAGAGAAAGAGGGTAAGGGATGAGAAAAAGCATGGAGAGGAGGGTTACAAGAGATGTGGGGAAAGTGTCAGAGAAGTAGTTGCCTTGGGGCATGAAGGGCAGGGAGAACGATGGTCTAAGGTGGATGAAAGCAAGTGCAGGGGTTTTTAGCATGCAGATGATCACAGTGAAGTTTCTTGAAACTGGCATGAGTGGGAGCTTGACGTATAGTTTGAGGTATAGAGTTCCAGTATTTTGGAGCCGTGTATGAGAAAGCACATGCACCCATATTGGTTTTGCATCTGGGGATATGGAGAGTGCCTTGGTCAGTAGATCGGAGCCCATAGGAGAGGGGTTGTGAGTGAAGCAGAGAGGCAAATGATTGAGGGAGGCATGATCTGGCAATGCCATCAATTAGAGAGCCATAGGACTAGATTTGATGGGCAGAGGGACAGGGCCATTTTTGGTCAGCATAGACTTGTCAACGGTATTTGTAATTTGGAGATGCAGAAGCATAGTGGCAGACAGTATTGTAGGTGGTGTCCCATTTATGGAGGGAGGACTTTTAAGGCCGATAGGTAGGTAACTAAACCATAGGCCAGGGCTGGGAGCAGAAAGCCTTGTGCCACAACTAGTCTAGCAGATGGAGTGAGGGCATAGCTAGTGTGGTAGGCACCTCCTGTCTTAGCATTGACAGATTTACAGATGGTGATGTGAAAATCAAAATGCAGAGATTCATCAAGAATAATGCCCATATATTTAAAGGAACTAGCACTACCCAGTGGTGAATCATCAGCATATGATATTTTGAGGGTGTTTCAGTTTCCTTTAAGTCTGGCTAGTGAGCCAAAGAGCATGGAGTGTGTCTTGCTTGTGTTGAGAACAAGGTTATTCTCTGTTAGCCAGGATTGAATACTTAAGAAGTCCAAGGCTAGAGAGTGATTTATGCCTGAGATATTTCTTGCACTGTGGTAAATAATAAGATCATCCACATACAGCAGAGATGAACAGGTTGGTGCAAGTAGCGGAAGGTCATTAATGAAGATTGAGAAAAGCAAGGGGCCAAGTACTGAGCCCTGGGGAACACCAACATGTATGGATGAGAGGTCAGATATGGCTGAGTTGAAAACTACAGCCTGTTTCCTATCGGATAGATAGCTATTGAACCAGGCCACTACTGCAGAACAACCTAGGGAATGTAGTTTCACAAGGAGGTGGGTATGGTTGACCAGATCAAATGCCTTTGTTAAATCGATGAACACCGCACCTGTCTGGAGGCCTGAGTCCATAGAAGCATAGATGTCATTTGTGAGTTTTAGGAGTGTGGTGGATATGCTGTGGCCTTTGTGGAAGCCATGCTGGGAGCAGGAGAGAAGGTTATGTTTCTGAAGATAATCTATGAAATGAGTTGCCACTAATTTTTCCAAGATTTTGCTAAGCACAGAGAGAATAGCTATAGGTCAGTAATTGGTCATTTCTTTAGGATCACCCATTTTAGGGATGGGTGAAATTCTAGCTATTTTCTAGATATTAGGAACTGTGCCTTAGCATAGTGATAGGTTAAAGACTTTTTTTAAAGGGATGCTATGAGAGGGGCAGCAGCTTTCAGGAGCCTAGGTTCCAAACCATCAGAACCTGAGCTGGTGCTGTCATGGATGTAGAGTAGCAGCTTTAGAACTTCGATTCTTGTGATGGTCCGGAACCTAAATGGAGGATGCGTGAGTAGAGGTTCCATATCCCGGGGGGGCAGAGTGTCTGGAGAGGAAAGAGGCCAGGTAGCTAGATAGGTCTGAGAAATGGCGATTGAAGGAGTTGGCGATGGTCATCACATTATTGCAGTGAATGCCATTTAGCAGCATATCACTTGTAGTGGCCATCTTATTAGCTCCAAGGAGGGTATGTATGATTGACCAGAGTTTCTTGGAGTCACCTGCAGCTTTTGTTAGCAGGTCTTTGCAGAAAGAGCTTTTTGCTAGTCGAATGTTCCTTTTGCAGGTGTTTCTCAGTAACCTGTAGTCATTATAGTTGGACCAAAGTCCTGAGTCCTTGAAATGCCGCCAAGTTTTGACCCTAGCCCTAATTTGTGTGAGGAGGTCTTTATTCAACCATTTTGTTTGAGTTCTATGAATACAACATGTGACGCTGGGAGCATGGGTGTCTTGGAGAAGACCAAACAAGGCCAGGAAGTAGTCAAGGGCTGTCTGGGCAGTAGCTGAGGTGTAGATGGGTAACCAGTCTATCATGGACAGATTGTACATAAACTGTGTTAAGTTAAAGTTGGCCAGGTTGCGGAAAGTGAAGAGTTTCAGAGGAGGAGATGGTCTACTAGTGGAGCACCATATACAGTAGATTGGGGAGTGATCACTTACTGCATCTGCAAGAGTACCAGCACAGACAATAAAATCAGGCAGTTTGTAAGGGCCCAGTCAATGAGAGTAATGGACCTAAGGGGAGCCATGACCCTAGCTGGGTCTGTGATTAGTTGGTGATGGTTGTGACCTTGTACCATGGTGTGAGAGGACTGGTTGGATTTACCAGCCCAGTTTAAGTTGAGGTCCTCCAGTATAAGGACTTCAATACACCAAATGGTATAGTCCACTTGGGAGAGGAGTTCCTCAAGACCAGTGATACCCCCACCAGGAGAGTTATCAGTGCAGACTATGTGTAATTTCTTAGAGCCAAGCTGTAAGGCTGCCTGAATCACTTCACAGGGGGAGAGGGTACATAAGACATTACAGGACAGTATCAAATGAGATTTATAGAAGATAGTGACACCACCTCCATGCTTTGATGAGGGCCTATCTTGCCTGATTAGGTTCTAATTTACCTAGCAGAGGTGATTGGGGGTGGAGGGTTTTAACCAAGTTTCAGCTAGGCAAAGGATATCGGGGTTATATTGAATAACCCACTCCTCAAGTTCAGTTAAATTATGAGGAAGGCTCCAAATATTCAGCTGAACAATGGAAAGCCCTTGGTATCCTTGCAGATTGTATCAGAGTGTGGTAAGTTGCTTTCAGACAATGGGTTTAATTTGATACCCCCAGCTAACATTAAGGCTAAGAGTAGCAGGTGCCACTGTTTCTGGTGGATGAAAGGGGCAGACAGGGTGTGTTTGTGGAGTGTGGATTTCTGCAGGGAGTATACTAAGTGGTAGATGAACTTATAATGGATAAATAGTGGTGAGGTGGTTAGGGACATGAGATGTAGCATAAGCCTGTTGGATAGCTTATAGTTCTCAGGATAAGTGTAGTGAAGATTCATGGGAGGTGGGCAGTATAGTAAAGGGAGCCAGATGTGGGTAGCAAACATAAAACCTAGCATGAAAATTACACAAGGATGTATAGTCATGTTGTTGTTTACTAGGAATGCCATTTGTGTGGTGGGTTTTTGGAAGGTTAGGCTAGACTTAAGTGCAGTACTATTAGATCTGACTGCAAGATAAGACAGGAACATACTCTTCAAGGTTTAATCGCAGGGCTATGTTTGAGGGGGAAGGAAGGGATTTGGAGCAAAATATTCAGACTCATTCTAGTGGTAAAGAAATATGGCCTGCTGATGAGAAAGAGAGGATACTGTTAAATTTATCCTGGGCATGGTCTAGCTGAAGGCTTACACTATATAACTGATGCCAGCTAAGGGTGAGAGTGGTGGGGAGTGGGTGGGGAGCAGCCACATAGCAGCTTCGGGAAATACAGTAAGCCAAAATGTAGGCAGAAGAAGAGTTGGATCAGCGCTGCAGCCCAGAGAATGAGAAAGGTCAGAGCACTGAGCATTGTGAGGTAGGAGCTCAAGAAATCCCTTAACTCTTTCAGTCACATTTAAATTTTTACTGCACAGCTTCTAATTTTCATGCAGGGTTGGTTCACTTGATAGTGCAGCACTCTGAGAGCAGTTTCTAAATTAGGCTGCCTATGGGAGCTCACTGAGCAGCTGTAAATTAATTTTGCCCAGTGTGTAAGAAGCCCATTAATAAACTAGCTGGCATACTTGATTTTTCTGCCTCCGAGGATAAGTTAACCCTTAATCAGCCTCAGAGAATAATTAAACAGGGCATAATTAAACAGCCAATCAAGGATACAAGCAGTTAACTTAAATCTTGTGCTATTAATTTAAAACTGTTAAACTTGACTAAATTTTGCATTTAAAAATGCCCTAGGTGTGATGTATGGCTTTTGAATATGTCACGGCTGGAATTTAGGAACAAAGTGCAAAGAGAAAAATAGTGCGAGATTCAAATTCAAGCCATCCATTTCTGTACCTCATGGATTTGTCAGCAGGTAGTCCAACAGCAGCTCCATGGGCAGAAATCCCTTGGGGTTTGGGGGGCTGGTGGATTTCTTGGTGGGTGGTCCCACAGCAGCTCCATGGGCAGAAGGCCCCTGGGGTTTGGAGGGGGCTGGTAGATTTCTTGGCTGGCAGTCCCACAGCAGCTCCATGGGTAGAAAGCCCCAGGGGTTTGGAGGGACTGGTAGATTTCTTGGCTGGCAGTCCCACAGCAGCTCCATGGGTAGAAAGCCCCTGGAGTTTGGGGGCTGGTGGATTTCTCAGAGGGAGGTCCCACAGCAGCTCCATGGGCAGAAAGCCCCTGGGGTTTGGGGGTCTGGTGGATTTCTCAGTGGGAGGTCCCACAGCAGCTCCATGGGCAGAAAGCCCCTGGGGTTTGGGGGGACTGGTGGATTTCTCAGCAGGTGGTCCCTCAGCAGCTCCGTGGGCAGAAATCCCCTGAAGGCTGTCCTGGACAAGTGCATGTGTTGGTTTTGAGGAGGTGGTCCTTAACAGTGTGGCAAAAAGTACTAATAGTGTTACATTTAAGAATAATAGAGTGCTGTGCCTCAGTATGGATTTAGGGAAAATGGAAGTAATGCATGCTGGAAGTAAGTTGAGGTTTACTTTTTGTAAGAAGGTAAGCATTTTAAGGTGGTACCTGCCTTCAAGATTGAACCAGTTAAGGGAGTGATACAGGGTACGGTTGTATGTTGTCCTGAGGTTTAAGGAAGAGGAGTGAGGTGGGTTAGGGAAAGTAGACAATGGAGTCATACTCATGGAGGGGTAAGAGTAGGGAGTTTGCAAGTTGAAGTCTGGTGGAGGGGATGAGGAACTTTCTAATTTGGTACAGCAGACTTAACCTCATATGAATCATTTTAATGAGGTTTTTGATATGGATACTGAAAGTAAGATGCGAGTCCAGGGAAAGACCATGGTATTTAAATTCATCAACTAATTCAATTTGGTTACCAAGATTGTTCATGAGGGTTAGGCCTGGGACCTTGTCTTTTCCTTGGCTAGAGAAAATCACATACTTGGTCATGTTAGAATTAAGGACCATCCTGTTGGAAGAAAAGCAAGAGTGAAGCACGCTGAAATCTGATTGCAGATTTTAAAACATTGTTTCAATTTTGTTGTGGCTTCAATAAAGATCTGCATCTCATCGGCATAGAGAACAATGTTTGTGGTGTGACACACCTCTGGTAGGTTGGTAATGAAGAGGGAGAACAGAAGTGGGACCAGGATGGACTCCTGGGAGACACCATATTTTATTGGGCAGTTGGAGAAAAATTGGCCATTAATGATTGTTTTCTGAAATCTGCTGGTAATGTAGCTGCCAACCCATCTAATAATATTTGCAGAGATATTCAGGCCAATGAGGGTGTCCAGGATCAGGCAGTGATCATCCAGATTGAAGGCCTTGGTCAGGTCTACAAAGACAGAACCAGTGTACTGGCCTTTGTTGATGGCCATGTGAATATCACTGGTGAACTTGAACAGGGCAGTTTCTGTGCTGTGCCCATATCTAAACCTATGCTGGCCATCAGAGAGTAGGTTATAGGAGTCAAGGAAAGCTGTGAGCTGGAACTGCACTACTTTCTCAATGATTTTGGAGAGGGGGAGCAAGCAGTGAGATTGGTTGGTATTTCCAAACATAATTTCTGGATCCTGATTTGAATAGTGGTTTTACAGTGGTGGTTTTTCAGATACGAGGGAAATGGGAGAAGCAGAGGGACGGGTTGAATAAATTTGTGAGGGGCACTGCTAGGGGGATGATGGTGAATTTAAGAATTTTAAAGACAGTCCATCAGCCCCTTTGCTCGGTTTGGAATTGTTGCTCCAGATAAGCTTGATGATGTCTGAGGGCATAAGGGCCAGGAAATAACATTTGGGACTGAGCTCGTCTGAGGCCTTGGGGACTGAGGGGGATAATAAGGGTGATTGGTGGAGAGGTTGTGGAAGGTTTATATTTTTCAAGATATGTGAAGAATGAGTTGAAGATGTTAGCAACTTCGGAGGCACCTCTGGTCACACTATCACCCTAGGTGAGTGTAATGAATTCTGCATTGTTGTTTTTCCTGAGAAGATAGTTTAGGGTGCCCCACAGTTGATGGGGTTGGACAATTCCCTGAGTTGTTTATCTTGGAGAAAGTCAATTTTGGACTTTCTGATGGTGGATTTACAATTGTTCCCAAGTGCTTTGCAGTGGGAGAGATGGGCAGGGTGCCTAACTTTACTGTAATGGACCCAGGCTTTGTCCTTGGACCTCATCAGTTTAGGATGTCAGAAGATACCCATTCATTAGAACATCCAATGACCCTGATTTTTTTTCCAGTGGGGAAAATTTATCTCAGACATGATTGAAGATTGTTGAACATTTATCTAGGATCATATCGAGGTCTTCAGGGATAGAGGTAAAAGACCAGTCTATTTGGGTGAATGCATTGGTTATTTCCTTGATGGAGTTATTGATGAGGTGCCTGGAGTATGTGAACTTAGGAGGCAACTTGGGCAGACCAGAGACAGAAGGTGGCATAGTGGTCTCTAATACTGTCAGGCAGTACACCCTAGTCAGAAATATGGGTTGGGTTTGAAATGATGATCCAGTCTATGAGCGTTTGTATCCCAGTCTCATAGTTTGTCCTGGTATGGGTAGAGATAATCTGGTGTAGCCCTAGGCTGATGATGCAGGATTTTGCTGGGTCTGCAAGGCTGGAGTCCCGCTTTAAGTTGAAATCCCCTATGAGAACCCACTTTCAGTTGACAGGTAGGAAGATTTTGAGACCAACTCGTTTCTCCAGGTCAGAGGAAGGGGTTCCAGGGGGGAGACAAGCAGTGGTGATGGTAATGGTTTTGCTTTGACCAAGGCGTAAGTGGATGGATGGGATTTTGAGCATGGCAACATCTTTGTTTGGAGTATGTTCGGTGAATGAGAACTTGTTTAAAATAAAGGAAATGCAACCCCCTCCTTTTCTCTCCTGTTTGTCTTTCCTAACAGAGGTGTTACTGTTAAGTTTGAATTCCCCATCTGATATTTTTGGGGAGAGCCAGGTTTCAGAGAGCCCTATAACATCAAACTCAATATTTTGTTTTTTTCTCTAACAAAATTTGGTTTACAAAATAAACTACATTTTCTCTTAAAGGAATCGGAGAAATTGAAATAAAAAATTAATGTGGGTAAAACAAAGACTATGGTATTGGGCAAAAAGATGAAAAATATCAACCACATATGGTATATTGAACAAGAGAAGGTCGAAATGGTACCCAGCTATGTATCTCTTGGAAGAGTAACTCACCAAAATTGTAACTGGACTTCCCATGTGGAATGGGCTAAAGACAAGTTAAAAAAAAACATGGGTGGATTATACAGGTTTAATTGTAAAGTTGGGGGACTATCGATTAAACCATTTTTAAGAGTGTTAAAATCTGAGGTAGAACCCTAGCTACTACATGGATGTGAAATCTGGAAAGTAAATACAGCTAATAAATTTATGATCCCTGTTTATAAATCCTTAAGATCTATACTAAGTCTACGTCACTCCTGCCCCTTTTCATATATCCGTTCAGAATTGGGTATCACAAATATCAGTGCATTGATTGAATCTAAAAAGGTAAATTATTGGATCAGATTAACTGGATGTAATGAAAATATAATTGCTAAGAAATGTTTGCATGGAAAAAAGGACTGGCATGAATGGGAATTCCATTCTGATCTTTGATTGAACACCATTTACATTATACTAGGTAAATATAACCTAGTACATTTAGAACATTCCGTGGCAAAAGGTATTCATATCAGTACTAAATACAACAAATATATTACAAGAAAAATTAGCAACCAATGGAATTTGAAAGATTTAGAAATAATAAAGCAATCCAGTTATTCAAAATGGTTTGCGGCAAATAATTATACACATGGTTACAAAAAATACTTGGATATATTGACTATCCCCCGAGTACGCTCCAGTTATATGATCTATAAGTTTGAGCAGTTTCCTAGCAAAGTGCTGGAATGTACATATAAAAAAAATGGGAATATACTCTGAGGAATGTGATTGTGGCAGTGGGGATAATGAGGATTTATACCATGTTTTATGGGTATGCAGATGGTATGTTCCAATGTATGTTCTGGTTAGGCCCATATTTAAATAACAGATATAACGTTGATAAAAAAAGAAATAACACAGATACTCTTTTATACCAAGGATTGCTGGACAGTGGAAAGGGTTGCAAACTATTTACTAAGTATCAAGAAAATTAGAAGTAGAACTAAAATCATCTAGAAACATGGATGTGTTATGTATTCTTGTAATGTTATTGAGACATTAATGGTTGTTATATGTTGAAATTATATATGAAACAAAGTATAAATGATGTGTAATGGAGATCCGGATTGTATGTTCTAATCTCCCCCCTTTCCTCTTGACAATACACACTTTATAGGATTGTCAAATTGTTGCTATTAAATGTGCATTGTATAAAGCGATTTTTTAATATGAATATTTTATATAAATGATTTATCCTTAATGGGGATAATGCCTTCCTTTTATTATAATTTAATTAGACATGTGTGTAAATGTTGTTTTAACTTGTAAAGTGATATTTAAATTGTGAAGGTTTATAACCATACAATAAACTTTGATTGACTGATTGATTGATTGGATGTCCAGGTGATGCTGGAGGTGGCAAAGAAGAAAAAGGAGCTGAAGCAGAGGCCAGATGAGAAGATAAAGGCACTGGCAGGGGATACTGGTAATGGTGTAAAGAGCTACCTAGAACAGGGACCTAGGGGACACCTGGGCATTGTCATTAAGATTATTTAATTGATTTTATGATAGAAGGGAGTTTGAAGGCATATGTAGAGTGTATCACTGAGACAAGGGGAAGAATGGGCTGGGAGAGTTGGAGAAGGTGCTACAAGAGCTAAAGGAATGACAGGAGGCAGGGTGGGGGGCAGGATTGGTTAGGGGTAGGAAAACAGGGAAGAAAGGGGCACTGAGACTCACAGTGGGGGATCACATGCTGTAGGCCTTAAAGGAAAAGATATGGAAGAGGGAGTATATAGACATTTTTGCTCTGGCAGACAAGGAGGCAGCTAAGAAATAAGAATAGAAGGAGAACATAGGGAAGGCAGAGATGGCAGCAGCTCTGATAATATTGGGGAGGACACAGAAGGATAAGTCATTTATAGGTAAGATCATGGAGGTCTGGCATATGGGCTTCACATTCTGTAGCGCTGTCATGCTACAGAAAGAGGAGGAGCTAGCTATTCCTCTATTGGCATATTCACTGATTATACACAACGCATATAAGATGCATCAAGGATATAGGTGGTTACTATATGATGAGAAGTTTCATCGGAGGAAGGTGTCTCACAGGGATGTGCAGTAGGATACCAGGCACCCGGACATCTGGTTTGAGATGATATGGCAAACGGTGGGTGGGGGAGGAGGGAGTAAAAATGGATGCAGAGCACCAACAAGAGCTATGTTGGGAGTATAATTGGCCTTGGTGCACTTGCAAATTTAAACATGCATGCTCAAAATCCACCAGTCACACCCGATATCATGTTGTAGGAGCAGAGGTGAGAGGTTCAGCCCTTTTGAGGGGGCTTTGTTGGGGCTATGGGGGAGGGTTGGGGCAATGAGGGAGGTGAAGGGGATTAAATGGAGGAGGGGAATTTTATACAGACAATGGAGGACAATGAGGGCAGGTGATAGGAACAAGGGGAAGGGGGGGTGAGATGGCCAGGATACCAATAAATACAAGGTTATTGATAACATGGACACAAGGGTACCCAGACAGGAAGGCAAGGATATCTTACAGGAGGGTTTCACAACAGGGTTTCATTGATGATCTGAGAGGCACAGGAGAGCAATGAGAGCACGTAACCTAGGGTATGTAAAGGTGAAGGAAGAGATGGTGGTGAATAAAATCTGGAAGGAGGTAAGAGCGGGCAGGGTGGAGAGCCCATTCAAGAACCGCCATTTGAGAAACTTATGGCATCACCTTTGGGATTGGTGCTGAAGAAACAGCAAGGTGAATTCCAGTGGATCCACCATTTATCATACCCTGAGGGGGAATCAGTCAATGATTTCATTATAGAGGAACAGAGGGCAGTGTCCTGTGTGACACTGGATCAGGGGTGGAAATGATTTGGGCTGTAGAAGGGGTGTGGCTGGCCAAAAAGGATATAGAAGCAGCATTTAGAGTGCTCCCCATGACAGCAGAGGACTGAAAGCAGTTGGGATTTAAATTAAATGGGTATTATTAATATTTTGATAAAGCCATACCAATGGGATGTTCCATGGAGTGTGCCACATTTGTCATGTTTTATACATGGCTACAATTGACCTTAATGGAACAGTACAGGTATAGGGAGGTGGTGCACTATATGGATGATTTCCTGCTGATAGGACAGGGAGAGGATGGTACTAAAAAAATGATATGGTGCTCCCACAACATGTGTGACAAGGTAGGGGTCCCATTAGTGGAAGGTAAGACCGAAGGCCCGTCCTTTAGGTTGGCATTCTTAGGTATAGAGGTGTACAGAGAGGAAAGGGATTTCAGGTTATCCAGGGAGAAGGTTAAGAAGCTGCAGGAATTGATAGCAATGGTGAAGGGTAAGTGCAGGGTGCTCCTGGTAGTGGTACAACTGTTGTTGGGGCACCTTAGCTTTCCATGTTGGGTGATGACACAGGGCAGGGCCTTTACTCGCAGGCTGGAGAGGCAACAACTGGGACAAGGCAGCCACATCAATGACTGGATGTTTCAAAGGGGGTGAGGCAAAATCTAGAGGTGCTGGAACAGTTTCTGGAACAGTATAATCGGGTTACTTTATGGTAGGAAGATTGGTTATTTGATATGTACCTGGAATTATATACGGATATGGTTGGGGCATTTAGGGTGGTGGCATATTTTGGGGTGACTGGAAATCAGAAAGATGGTCACAGGAATTGGCAGAGAAGGGACTGATGTGGGACATTATACTCATGGAGATCTTCCCGATATGGGTGGCAGTGGAAGTACTGAACAGACAGACAGCCACAACAGAGATGGTAATGATGGTATAGAGGCAATTAGTGTAACAGGGGTTAAGGCTGAACCTGTAATTTAGAGTGAGACACATTGAAGGGGAGAAGAAACAGCCTTTCCTTCTTCAGTTGGACAGGTTCAGGTGTCCCACCCTCGGGTCAGCAGCCAGAAGAACAGTGGTCCCATCCCACTTGTGGGAGAATGACTAGAAAGAGCTTAGCTGTTGTTCAAGAGCTCTTGACCTGCAAGGATGTTGAAGGCATATGATGGATCCTGGAAAGTATTCCAAGAGTTCTGAGAATATGCTGGAATGAAGGTAAGTGGGCCAATGGTAGAGGAGCAGGTAATAAGGTTTATTGTCCAGAAGTGGGATGAAGGGGTATCACACTGTACCATGGGGATTCATTTGGCAGGTTTAGGTCTAGAATGTAATCTGAAGTGATGGAGGGCAACCCTGCAGGGCCCCAGTAATCATGAGAATGATGCAGGGTTGGCCCAGGCTGAAAGGTAGAAACCCAGACAGAAGATGGCCAAAATCAGAAGGTTTGTAAAGCAGGTTAGTGGGGGTATTGAGTAGCATTTGTCACTTGCATTATGAGGTGCAGTTGTTGACAGCAGCCTTTTTGGTTATGTTTTGGGGTGCATTTTGAGTGAGCGAAGTTGTAACCCAGAGCAAAAGATGAAGATATGGGGCGTCTATATATGGAAGAGGGGGTTAGAAGACAGGAAAGAGATTTGATTGAGCAGGTCCAAGACAGATCAGGCAGGGCAAGGAACAACAGTAGTGATAAAGATGGGTAGGCCTTGATAGTATGTGTGGTGCAAGCTATGAAGGAAAACAGGGCAGTCAGATCAACAGCGGGGGGGAAATTTGTTTATACATGGCAATGGGGACCTGGACACCAGCCACCAGCTAACAGCAGTACTGAGAAGGAGCTTGGAATATTTGTGGGAGAATGTATCCAGCTTTTCGTCTCATTCATTAACTATAAGGGTAGCCTCAGAGGATGCTGCAAAAGGGTGATCAGCTGCAGAAATAAAGAAGATGGGTAAGTGGAAATCGAATTGTTATAAAGCATGCATTAGGGAATTGGAAAATTAATACACTTTTTTGTCCCCCCGCCTCTTCCCAGACTTGAACCATAAGAGGAATGTTTGGATTGTGAACCATTCTTTTATTTATTGGGCAGAGAGAAAAGCGACAATGAGGCCAAGGGGGAAGACAGCTATGAATGGATATAGAAGTGGCCAAGGTGCACTGGAAAGGGATTTGGGGCATGAGATGGGCCCAGCTGCTGCCACTCCTAGAAGATTTTAAATTGAAGCCACCCAGGCCGGTCTTAGGAGAAATGATATGGGGGTGAGACCATGGTTGTATATCATGCTGGAAATAAAAGGGGATTTAGAAATAATTAAGAGATGGTGGTCAGAGGTAGTCATTGCTTGGTCAGAGATGATTCTAAGGCTGAAATGGCAGCATGTAATATATAAAAGCAGTAGAAAGGTCCAGGAAGAGATTGAAGAAGAAGATGACAGATATAGTAAAAGAATTAGGTGGTTTATACATCACAAATCAGGATTTTTCTTACAAAATTGCAGGGTTGTACATGCAGGATGGGGTGCACCTGACAGAGTTGGGATTATATATGTTCAATCTACAACTGGAAGGGGCATTGGAAGAACAGAGATGAATAGGATGGATGGGGGTAGAAGCCCATCATCCATCACAGTATACTTGGAGATGAACTAGTGGAATGAAGAGGTGGGGTGGGAGGAGAAAAGGGGGGAAGAAGAGACACAAGAGAAGAATACAGGGGGCCCATGGGGTACTGGACTGGTAAACCAGGGCACAGGCTGGGTGTGCATCCAGATGTGAGGGTTTCCATTCCAGATGGCTGAATGTGGGTGTTGGGTATGCATCTATGTCCAGAGTGCAGTTAATCGATTGTTTTTGTTTTCACAGAAGAAGCCAGAAGGGGAAGGAAACATATTCAATTCAGTGTGCTTTACAGTAACTGGTAATTGCTATTTTTCTTTTAAACTTAGATTATGGGCTTTTAGTGCCACTGTAATTTATTTGCTGTCTTTACCTAGAATTGTTTTTGGGCTGTTGAAAATTTAAAACATAGTTGTGGTGTATTTCTTGGCTGTCTTTAATTGCTGCCCTTCCCCCAGCTCTTAATTATATGCCTTGTTAAAACTGATTGACAGGAGCTAAACACGGTATAGTAAGGGGTGTGGAGTTGGAGGGGCATAAGGGGGAAGAAGCTCACCCTCAGCACTACAAGTGTTTTGACTCATTTATTTATTGGTTTATTTTCTTATTTTTTTAAAAAAGAAAAGTATCTGAGGATCAGTGGCAGGATTTTTAGGACAGTAAATTAATAAAAAGGGAACTAGGAAAGCTTCAGTAACAGCCAAGTAGTGGAATAGCAGTATAATTGCAGTATAATGTGGGGAGTGGTGCAATGCAGTGGCTGTGGGGAAGCAATATTCAGGAAGACCTTCTGGATGCTGAGGTGCTCCCCTAACTGCATGCATCTCTCTGGACTGCGGGATGAGGTAGCCAGACTCAGAGCAGAAGTAAACTGGGTCAGGATTGCCATCACCCCTATCCAGAGACCACCCAGTCCAATGCAACTGCCTCAAAGGATGCCGAGAATGAGGAGCACTTGGGTGACAGTGGGCTCAGGGAGGGTTAGAGCAGTCAGGCAGGGGCACATCCCACATCCAATTTCACTCAGGAACTCATATGCCACACTGGCAAATGGGGACAACCAAATAGAGGTACCCAGAGAAGTGGAAGGAAAGGATGTGGAGGTTAGCCAAGGAGGCGACCTCGGCAGGGAGAGCAGTGGGCTCCAGAGGAGGAGGAAGCGAATCCTGGTGGGGGACTCCATCATAAGAGGGATCCAGCTAGGAACACAGGAGGGGGAGGACAGTGAGGTGAGGTGCCTACCAGGTGCCACGGCATGGAGGGATGGAAGGAAGATCCTGGGGATCACTGGGAAGGCAAGACGGGAGGGTGAGATGGATGTCATTATCCACCTAGGTACTAATGACCTGGCAAATGGGGAGCCAGAGGAAGTTCACAAAGTTTAGGATATTGGGAAGGGGTCTCAAGTAAGTAGTTACTCTTGTCACTTTTTCAGAAGTACTACCTGTGAGAGGCAAGGGTGAGCATAGCGGTGCATGCATCAGGAACTTTAACTCATGGTTGAAGAACTGGTGCTGTGAGGAAGGGTTTGGATTCATTGGTGACTGGGGACCCACCTGGAGGGATGGAGGTTTGTTCAAGCCTGACGGCTTGCATCCATCCTGGAGGGGAATCCAAGCACTCAATGATAAGTTTAAATGCTACATTGACAAGCATTTAAACTAGCAAAGCGGGGTGGCAGGCCAGCAAGGAAGGTACCTACTTGCTCACACCCCACAGCTAGCAGAGGAACCAGTGAACCGGAGGAGTGGCTATCTCTACAAAGCAGTGTGCAAAAGATGGAGATTAGTGCCCAAGAGGTGGATAGGCAGAAAAGGGGCAAAGTTCAGCAGAAGGGCAGACAGCAAGGAGAACCAGGGATAAAGAGCAACCAAGGAAGGGGCTGGAGTAGAACTGTGAATCAGGCTAGGGAGATCAAATCATGGAAAGCCATGTGTGCCAATGCCAGGAGCCTTAGCAACAAGATGGAAAATCTGGAGGCCATCATGGTGCAGTCAGACCTGGACATTGTGGCCATTGCTGAAACCTGGTGTAATGATAACCATGACTGGGAGATGGCCATACCTGGCTACAACATATTCAGAAGAGACAGGGCAGGTAGGAAGGGAGGAGGAGTGGCACTGTATGAAAAATGACATAAGGGCCACAGAGATCCAGGAGGAACAAAATGGGGAGAGATACTGTGGGTTAAGCTGAAAGGAAAATGGGCCAGCTATCTGCACAGGTGTGGTCTATAGACCACCAGCCCAGGAGGAAGAAACAGATAGGGAGTTGATGCTAGCCATCCAAAGGATGGCAGACAAGGGTGAGGTAGTACTGGTTGGAGACTTCAAATTCCAGACGGGACTGGAGCATCCCAGTAGCAGCATCAACTAGAGCAGATTTATCCTGGATTCCTTCAGGGTGCCTTCCTCAAGCAACTGGTCATGGGACCAACTGGCAGAAGGCAACACTGGTCTTGTGCTCACAAACAGGGACAGTGTGATGGGGTAGCAGTGGGTAGCACCTGGGGAACAGTGACCACCAGTCATTGTGGTTTGAAATCACAGAAAGAGCAGAACCAAACCACACAAAAACACGTATCCTGGATTTTAGGGGGGGGCAGACTTTGGGAAAACGGGGAGATATTTGAAAGAGGCATTAAGGGGAATGGAGCAGGAATCAGGGGTTGAGGAACAGTGGGCAGTATTTAAAATGGGGATTACAAGAGCAAGAGAATTATGCATTAAGCAGGTTAGCAAAAGGAAAAGGAAGAGGAGACCATTATGGTTTTCCAAAAAGGTAGCAAAGAAAGTGAAATCCAAAAAGATTGCATTCAGGCAATACAAAAAGACACAGGCAGAATGGGATAGGGAGAAGTACCAAGAGAAGCAAAGGGAGGCAGGGAGGTCAGTAAGGGAAGCCAAAGCTCAGACAGAAGAACACATTGCAAAATCAGTGGGTAGAGGGGACTAACCCTTTCACAGGTACATAAGTGAAAAAAGAAAGGCAAAGGGAGGGATAGTGAGACTGAAGAGGGAGGATGGGGGCCGTGTGGAGGATGACAACAGTAAAGCTGATGTATTGAACAGGTATTTCTGCTCAGTCTTTACTGAGGAAGAGAAGGGTAATGGGTCTGAAGGGAGTACAAGGGGTGAGAATGGTGCAGAAATAGAAATAAGTCCCTTTATGCGAGAAAGGGTCCTGAAGGAACTGGAAGTAATAAGAGTTGACAAAGCAATGGGGCCAGATGGGGTGCACTCTATGGTCCTTAAAGAACTAAGAGAGGTGGTGGCTGAACCTCTGGCTATCCTGTTAATCTGATCACTGGAAACAGGGGAGGTACCCAAAGACTGGAGAACAGCAGATGTAGTCCCCTTACACAAAAGTGGGAACAAAGAGGAAGCGGGAAACTACAGACCAGTCGCCTCACCTCAGTAGTAGGGAAGATCATGGAAGCACTACTGAAGGAAAGATTGATGGAACATCTGGTTGTGAATGGACTTCAGGACCCAAGGCAGCATGGTTTCACCAGGGGGGGGGACATGTCAGACCAACCTCATTGAATTTTTTGACTGGGTGACTAGGGAGGTGGATCAGGGGAGGGCAGAGGACATGGCCTATGTGGACTTCAGCAAGGCCTTTGACACTGTGCCACATAGAAGACTATTACACAAACTGGGGAATATGGGTGTGGGCAGGACAATAGTGTGGTGTGTAGGTAACTGGCTGGGCGGCAGGACACAGAGGGTAATGGTAAATGGCTGTCACTCCACAGAGGGAAGAGTGACCAGTGGGGTACCACAGGGATCAGTGCTGGGGACTGGTCCTATTCAACATCTTCATCAGTGATATTGCGCAGGACCTAGAAGGCAGAATTTCACTGTTCGCTGGTGACACAAAGCTCTGTAACAGAGTAGACACACCAGAAGGTGTAGACAGAATGAGAAGGGACCTGCAGAAACTTGAAGTATGGTCAGGGGTTTGGCAGTTGAAATTCAATGCAAATAAGTGCAAGATAATGCATATGGGGCACAAAAACCCTGGCACAATATATCAGTTGGGAGAGAGGATATAGCATGCACCAAGCAGGAAAGTGATTTTGGGATTATCAACTCCAGTGATCTCAAGGTAAGGAAACAGTGTGACAAGGTAGCAGGTATAGCAAATAGGATGCTGGGATGCATAGGCAGGGGGCATCACCAGCAGGAAAAGGGAGGTCATAATTGCACTATACAAGACACTAGTGAGGCCCCACCTGGAGTACAGTGTACAGTTCTGGAGACCTTACCTACGTAAGGACATAGACAGGGTAGAGAAGGTTCAGAAGAAGGCAACAAAGATGGTACATGGATTGCATCACAAGTCCTATGAGGACAGGTTGAAGGAATTGAATATGTACTCCCTGGAGGAGAGGAGGGAGAAAGGGGATGTGATAGAGACATTCAAGTATCTTACAGGGAGGAACAGGGTGCAGGAATACACTATTTTTATGTGAAAAAGATGTTCCAGGACTAGAGGAATGGGATGAAGTTGGAGGAGGATGATTCAGAGGAAACATGAGGAAGAATTTTTCACAGAACGGGTGGTGGACAAGTGGAACACTCTGCCAGAGGAAGTGGTGGGGGCTAAACAATCATGGGATTTAAGAATGCATGAGATAGACATAAAGGAATTCTGGAGGTCAGGGGTAAGGGGCAACAGACTTCTTGGAAAACATAAACTGAACTTACAAGCTCAAATGGGCAGACTGGGTGGGCCATAGGCCCTTATCTGCCGACACTGTCTATGTATCTCTGTATCTATGATAATTACACAATGTACAGTGAAGCCTGCTAGGATGAAGTGCTGTGTTGCAGGTTTACTGCATGACAAAAGGGATTAACTCCCATTGAAACTGCATCATTTGCTGCAGTAACTCTACTGCAGAATTCTGCTGTGCTGCTCTTCATCCTGGTGGGCTTCACTGTATATGATGTATTTATGTATAAAAGTATTTTATTGTGTAAAACAATATATGGAATTATGTAATAAATATACCAGCTGAGTCCCAAAAAGGTTTTGTGTGTGGTGTGTTATTTTGAGAAGGAGATCCCGTGACAAGGTGGGTTGCCATTGCGATTGGAAAGACTCAGAGAGATACTGTATACTGAAACATCCTACTCACAGCCATATGATGAATTTCTCCTGAGTTTATCAGAAAGGTTCTTAAATGCAATATTTTCTTATTCAAAGATAATTGTATTTACAAAGCAAAAGAATGGCCTTGGGGGCAGCCATGGCCCCAAATTATGCTTTAATGTATATGGCCAATTGGGAGGATGAACAGATTTTTGGTAGTGGAAATCCATTATTAAACAAAATTAACTTTTATAAAAGATGCATTGACAACTTGATATTCATTTGGAAAGGCACTGTAAGTGAACTAGATGCTTTTGTGACTTATTCAGAACTGCCAAACAATAATCTCAAGTTTAAAGTCAAGTATGATTTACAGATAATTGACTACTTTGATTTACTATTATTAAAACTCAACAAGGAGATATAGAAACCAAACTTTTTTCATAAAAGCACAGACAAAAACTCCATCTTACAATTTCAAAGCTGCCACCCATTTTGTTTGACCTCTAACATTCCAACAGGACAGTTCATGCTCTGTAAAAGGAATTGTTCATGAAATCAAGATTATGAGGAAGGAGCTAAACATTTTACACACCGTTTCTTAAAAAGAAGTTACAATAAGGAAATAGTAGCCAGAGATAAAGAGAAAGTTTATGGGATGGATTGGAATGTCCTTTTAAACCCAAGAACATAAAATTAAGAATCATACTATGAATCATACTAAGAAACTATAGGAGGCAGAAAGGCTGAACGCCCATATGGCCTCGGACCTACAAATAATATCTTGGCAGCTTGTTTAATTTAATGAATACATCAAGTCTATTCTTAAAAATGTTCTTATTGTCACTAATGATTATATTTGTAGGCAACTCATTCCAGGGTTTAACTATCCATTGTGAAAACTAGGGAGCCCTTTTTTTAGTTTTATACCTATTTCCAAATAGTTGCAGTGGGTGGCCTCTAGTATTGACCCTGATTTGTTTACAATCTAGACCACTTTCAACAAACAGATGTTCATCATTAAAGATATCCCACGAGAGCAAGAGATTGCCCCTTGCCCTTCTGTCTCCTAGGGACATCAAATCAAATTTCAGAAGCCTATCTGGATATGGGAGCATTTTGGAAGATATTACATGTTTTCTTACCCTTCACTGAACTCTTTCTATTCTTGATATATCCTTTTTTTTGTATTGATTTCACAACTGTGAACCAAAATCTAAGTGGGGTCTCACGTATGCTCTATACAAAGGCAACAGAATGTCTGTTCTTTTGATGTTATATTCTGTCGCATTGCCCACCATATCTTATTTGCTTTACTTATAGTACTTGAGATATGGGAGTCAAAAGACATACTTAGATCAACTGTAATTCCTAGATCCTTTTCACTGTCCTTACTAACTAACACACTGTCATAAAGAAAATATTGATGTTTGGGATTCTTTTTTCCAAAATGCAAGACACAACATTTAGAAGTATTAAAATAAAGATTCCATTTTATGGACCAGGTTTGTAATAGATTTAGATCTTCCTGAATAACCTTATAATCAGTTTCACTACTGCAGATGTTACTGATTTTGCAGTCATCTGCATATTTAATAATATTACTTTTGATGTTTAAAGCGAGATCAGATATAAAGACTTGGAAGATAAGTAGGGCCAAAACTGATCATTGTGGAACACCACTTGTAACGTCCTTCCAGCTACTAACATGTCCATCTATTATAACTCTCTGCTTCCTATTAGTTAGCCAATTTGTGATCCATCTAATACAAATTGGTTCAATATTATGGAGCTGTAACTTCTGTATCAAGGCCCAATGAGGTACAGAATCAACTGCCTTCTTAAAATTAAGAAAAATAACATTACATGGAATGCTTCTATCTAGGTTTTCACTAACATAGTCATAGAAACATATTAAATGTGTTGCACAAGATCGGCCCTTTACAAATCCGTGTTGAGTTTGATCTAATCTTGCAATAGCAATGGTTAAATCATCCTTAATGATTCATTCTAGAATTTTGCAAAAATCTGGTGTTAAGCTAATAGGACGATAGTTATCTGAAACACTTTTTGATCCTTTTTTGAATAAGGGTATCACATTAGCGTGTTTCCATCCCATTGGTACCAGACCAGTGTTCAGAGTTGTGTCAAAAAGTATTTTTAAGGGAACACAAAGATGGTCCTTCATTAGATAAATTAGATCACCGGAAATTCCATCAGGGCTGGCAGAAGAGCCTTTTTTTATATCCATCAATTTAGAGTTAATTGTTTCGAGTGGTATGTCTACGTTATAAATAGGCTGATCACCTAATGTAGCATTACAACTTACATTACTATCTGAGAAGGCCTTGCAGAACTGTGAGTTAAAATGCTCAACCATATCACTTGTATGGTATAAGGTCTTATTACCAGAGCTGATTGGTCCAAACTTGCAAGTTTGTTTCTTTAAGGAGTTGATGTAACTGAACATTAATTTAAAGTTTCCTTTTTGGGCTTGTTCAGCTACTGATTTTTCCATTGATGCTTTTTGCCTTTCTAATCTCTGTTTTACAAAGTTTTGGTACCCTCTTGAATGCAGAGAGGGTTCTGTCACATTTATCTGAATAATATTTTTTGTAATATTTGTATTTCTTTTTAATCAATTTCTGAAATTTAAAGTTAAGCCATTTGGGTTGATAACCCAACTTCTTTTTGGGAACTTTAGGAATTAATTTATTTGTGGCGTCCAAGATTGTTGTGGTTAAATAGTTCCACATATCATTAATATTGTTTTTGTTTAACTGAGTGGACTAGTCAATAGCCACCAAATAATTATTCAAAGCAATAGTATTTGTTTTATAAAAAGCAAATACTTCCGTTACATTGTCCTTTTCCCATTGAATATTATGAGTTTTTAAGTTAATAGTACAATGGTCACTGTTACCCAGTGGAGCAGCTGGCCAACAATTTTGAATAATTATAGGTTCACTTCCTAAGACAATGTCCAGAATATTAGAATCATGAGTTGGGAATGTAATGTGTTGAATTAAACTCAACTCCATACAAGTATTCAAAAAATCTTTTGACAAACCAGTTCTGGCAGATTTGTTTGACCAGTTTATGTCACCCGGATTTAGGTCACCCATAAACAAAATATTCCCTAATTCAGCGGCAGATGACATCTCCACAATGATGTCATTTAATATCTCTGGTTTAGAGTCAGGTGGTCTATAACATAGTCCCAGAATTACAGTATTTTGTTGTTTAATGTGAAGCCAGACAGAGTTCACTAAAGAGCAGTTTTTCTTAATTTTGTGAGAAATATCAAATACACACACAGATGAGGCTATAAAGAAAGCTACACTGCCACCTCTCTGGTTTGACCTACTAAAATGGAATGATGTATAACCTGGGATACAAGTTTCCCAGACCTGCTCATTAATTCACAAAGTTTCTGTAATGCCTATGACATCAGGATTTTCAGTGCTAATTCTTAGTAGTTCATTTGTTTTGTTGACCAAACTACGAGCGTTTGACAACATAAATTTTATTTCTTGATTACTTTTATTATCTTGATTAGATTTAGTAAAATGAGGCAACAAGGAAGTGTTTCACTGTGTATTTTCCCTCTTTGATGCTAGTTTAAATTGATTGAAGGGACATAAATGCAAAAGGAATTGCATAGATTGATGGCTCCCAGTCGATTTAAATGCAGGCCACCTTTAGCAAAATATTTTGGATTGCAAATAAAATGTTTCCAATGATCAATAAAAACTAGATTACCTAAAGAGCACCAATTTGAGAGTCTGGCATTAATTATTTCAATAATGCGGTTTTTATTTATTTTTATTTTTATTTATTGCAAGATCAGTTTTACAACCTTTGAGTCAAAGACTCGTTTACAAAGGTACCTCGTCAAGAAAGGTGGGGGAGACGACAAATAGAGTGGTGTTAGGACAGGGATGACAGACAGGTTAGATACATAAAATATACATTTGGAGAGTGCAGACAGCGAGCTGTACTGGAGCAACTGTGTAAGGTGCTAACATTGGTAAAACAACAGGAGATCGTTTATTCAATTAACAACATGTCGCAATTAATATGTAGAGTTAAAAGAGGACCGTGAGGGTGCTTGAAAAGTATTAGAAAGGACCGCACAGTGCAGCTACAGACATTTACAGCATCGGTTGTCAATAATATGCTGGCGGAGGGCAATTTTGAAATGGCCAATGCCTGGGATCTTGGAGATGGTTTCAGGAAGGAGTTAAACCAGGACGGGCTAGGTGGTGGAAAGATCTTTGGCAGCGGAGGTCCTTGCTCTGGGAATGTTGAAAGTGGCTGTGGCGGCGTACCGGGTTGGCAGGGATCTAGCAGCCCGCTGCAGAGGTCCAGAGACCCAGGAGGGCAGAGACCTGACATGGATTTTTTGGCCAGTAGGCAGGTTTGATATTTCAGTCTTTCCTCAAGAGTGAGTATTTTGTGGCGGAGTATAGCAGGCAGGTGTGGGTTCTGCTGTGGGCACCGGTAAGGACCCTACAGGCTTTGTTGATGGAGGTCTGATTTTAGATAAGGCAGAGGCATCAGCAGCTGCAAACCGGGAGTCCGTAGTCAGCCAGTGATAATACCGAAGAGGTGATGGCAAGTTTTAAGGCGGGTTCGGGGAGACAGTCTTTGTGGCGGTAGAGAAGACCGATCCTGGAGTTCATTGCAGATGCCAAAGCTTAAAGGTGGGCATGGAAAGTTAGGCCGGTGTCAAAGGTGATGCCCAGGTACTTGTAGGACGAGACTTGCTCAAGAGGGAGGGGCATGCTGGTGGTGATGTGGAGGGGAAAGTCCCTGGCATTGTTTTGCCGATGAGAGAATAGCATGGACTTAGTTTTCTTTAGGTTCAGGACTAGGCGGTGCTTATTGAACCACTTTTCGGTTTGGAGGAAGGCGCTTTGCAGTATGACTTGGAGTGGAGTGGGTCAGAGGTGATGCAAGGATAACAGCATCATCAGCATAGAGTAAAATTTTACTGGAACAGGAGCTGGGGAGGGTGTTCAGGAATAGGCTGAAAAGGGTCGGGCCAAGGATGGAGCCTTGGGGACCCCAGTGTACAGGAAGGTAGGGGAGAGGTCCCATTTAGCTTGACTCTTGGGACCTGTTGTAGGTAGCCTGTGAACCACTTCAGGGGCCGGGCTACGAGACCCAGTACACTAAGGGAGTTTAGTAGCAGGTGGCACGTGTCGAAGGCCTTGGACAGGTCTATAAAGACTGCCCCTGCGAGATGACCTTTGTCAAGTGCTGAGTGAATGTGGTGGGAGAATTCCAGAAGGGCAGTGGACGTGCTATGGCCAGGGCGGAAACCATGTTGCTCTGGACAAAGGAGGTTGTAGTTAGTAAGATATTCAGAGAGCTGTGTGTTCACTATTTTTTCTAAGGCTTTGGATAGGGGGGGAAGGATGGAGATGGGCCTGTAGTTATTAGGCAGAGTGCGGTCCCCAGACTTATGGATGGGGGTTACTTCAGCTTGCTTCCAGGCCTTAGGGAATTGGCCGAGGCATAGGGATTTGTTAATGATAAGCTTCAGCGGGGTAAGCATGACATCCAGCACGAGGCAAAGTATCCTGGAGTCAAGATGGTCATTGATAGGGTTCTGAGAGGCGAGGGATTTTATTAAGAAAGGTTTGGCATCGTGGGTGAGATCATATGGAAGTGGAATTGTAGCCTGGAAATGGGAGCTGGGTGGGTTGTGCAACCGGTCTGAAAAGTGGGCGGAGGACGGCACTTAAGTCAGTGAAGGTTTTGTTAAGGCAGTCAGCGATACAGGTGGGGTCAGTCGAGACAGTCCCATTTATGACAATCTGGGAAGGATGGGGGGAGCGGGTCTTCCCATTTAAATCTTTAATGTTGTCCCAGAAGGCTCTGGACGAGCCCCAGGAAGATGTCAACGCAGCCTGATAGAATTTAGCTTTAGCCTGCTTGATTGACCAGGTGCATTGATTGCGGGCTGTCCTGTAGGCTAGTCTGTCAGCAGGCCTACCGGAGTCGTAGCTAAGTGCCAGAGGTTATCTCTTTTTAGTTGTTGGATCAGTGCAGGAGTTATCCAAGCAGCAGTCTGTTTTTTGTCCTAGGGAGAGCTGAGGGGTGCATACAGGTCACAGGCGAGGTTGAAGGCAGTGGAGAGGTAGGTTAGGGCAGAGTTAACGCCAGGAGCGCTGTCCAATGGGGACCAGTCGATATGGGCGAGTGGCGCTTGAGGCTGGCGACCCGGGAGAAAACGGGCATGGGGATCCTATTGTACCCAGAGCAGAGGGTGGGGAGGACCAGAAGCAGATGACAGTGAGTGGTCACTGAGTGAGTCCGCAAGGACTTCAACGGAGACTATTTTATGAGGCCGGTTAGAGAGGATAACATCCAGGAGAGCTAGTTCCTGTGACTTTGTTAAGTCTAGTGGGCTGAGTGACCATTTGGGACAGGTCAAGGGCAGCAAGCTCATTCTTCAAATTATCAGCCGACGGGCTGAGCCAATTGGAATTTAAGTCACCCATAATTAATTGTTCAGCTTTTGGGGGTAAGGTAGCCAGGTAGTCAAGGAGAGAGGTGGCCGCAGAGTCTTTGTGAGAACCCGGGGGTAGATAGCCGCAGTTAGATAGAGCGGGCCACGTCCAGGGTAGGGTGAGACTTTTAAGGTGATGGCTTGTGCCCCATGGTTTAGCTCAGGATTGGGGAGGCGAGCTCCAAGGACCGAAAGTGCAAGTAGATAGCACACTTCACCACGCCTGCCCATCCCATCTGCCCTGAAATGGTAAAGCCAGGAAGGAGATGGAAGCGCCAGGCGCGCGGGAGGAGAGCCAGGTTTCAGCAAGCAGGAGAATATCCGGGAGTGTTGGGTGACCCAACATAGAAGGGCTGCAGTTTTCTTGGGGAGACTGCATATATTAATGAAGGCGATCGAAGGCCTTTGCCATCTGTGGGCGGAGGCATTGCTGGGACAACCGGCCCGGGGTTTGAGTTCACGTTGCCGGAGAGCAGGAGTAGCAGGAGAATTAGACGCCTCGCATGATGTTTGTAGCTGGTGGTGGGGTGCATATGTGGCCGACGGGACCTCACCTGGGAGGAGCAGGGGATAGGAAGGGAGAGAACAACTGAGGGCGCTAGCCTGGGAGGGTCCACTTGTGAAAGGAAACACAATACTGAGTGTACCACATAAGTGGCTGGTGGGTGGGTGGTACGGTAGTCCAGGGTATGGGAGGGATTTGGGGGATGAATAGAGGGTAGATGTGGGTAATCCGATGGTGAGGCAGGGGATTGCTAGTGGGGCAGTGTGCTTTGGGTGGGGCTGGTTTATGGGGACACAGAGGGCAGAGAGAAGCATAGGGTGCTGTAGCAGGAGGAGGGCCAGCATGGCAAGGACTATGCTTGGGTGAGACATTTCCAGTATAGAGCAGGAAGGGCAGGCTCCCTCTAGTGCTGGAATGATATAACCAGCAAATGGAAAAGTAGGCTGATTGGTTTTGCGCCTCATGTGACACAGAAAAGTACACTACATAGGAGAGCCGAGCAAGGGTGGTGGTGGGGGCGGTGGGGGAGCGGCGCGTGGGTTGTGGTTACTAGTGCACCGACTGCAGAGGGACAGAGGGTGACGCGAGCCGAGTGGAAAAAGCGCAAAGCCGCGATTCAAAATGCAGAGCAGAAGTCCACAGGTAGGCTGGTGGCTGGCTCACTGACTGTCGCGATGTATTTTATTTTTTTTACTTTGATTCCCCAGGCAAGAGTTCCCAGGCAGAGTTTACCTTCCACGGACCCCTTGCGCGACCAGCGGCTCCTCGGGGGGTGGGGGTGTCCCGGCAGGTAGAAGTCTGCAGGAGGGCAGTTCAGCTTTGCCCTCACGACCAACGCTCTGCTCCTCGGGTGGGGGTATCCTGGTGGTGGTTGCAGGATCCAGGAGGGCACTTCTAGTGCAGCCCTCGCGACCATCCAGCTCCTCGGGGGAGGGGGGAATGGATCTGTGGAGAAAGAAGCAGAGTTTAAGTAGGGAGGCAGGGGGGAGTAGCGATTAGGGGTGGGCAGTGCAGGCGGGGGAGTTTTGCAGCTGAGATGCGTGTGGCAGGATTAAGTAGGGAAGATGCTGTAGTGAGTCCAATAAATTAATTATATACGGACTACAGAGGTTCGGGAAAGGAGAGAAAAAGAGCGGGCTGGCAATAAAACGGGCAAAATGGGAGAGAAAAAACAAGAGAAAACTGTTTACAAAGCATTACTTTAGGCTCAGAAACTATGTACTAACAAGCAAGCAACACAGTGCAAAAAACAGGAAAAACATCTTCAAATAAGTTCATGCAGTCCCAGAAATGCATATGGTGGTACAGTTTATGGGGGTTTTTTTCCAGTGCACCGACTGCAGAGGGACAGAGGGTGACGCGAGCAGAGTGGAAAAAAGGCGCCAAAGCCGCGATTTGAAATGCAGAGCAGAAGTCCACAGGTAGTCTGGCGGCTGGCTCACTGACTGTCGCGATGTATTTTATTTTTTTTTTACTTTGATTCCCCAGGCAAGAGTTCCCCAGGCAAGAGTTTACCTTCACGGACCCCTTGCGCAACCAACGGCTCCTTGGGGGGTGGGGGTGTCCTGGCGGCAGGTAGAAGTCTGCAGGGAGGGCAGTTCAGCTTTGCCCTCGTGACCAACGGCTCCGCTCCTCGGGGGTGGGGTATCCTGGTGGTGGTTGCAGGATCCAGGGAGGGCACTTCTAGTGCAGCCCTCGCGACCTTCCAGCCCCTCGGGAGGGGGAATGGATCTTCACGACCCCTTGCACCACCAATGGCTCCTCGGGGTGTGGGGTGTCCTAGGTGGCAGGTAGAAGTCTGCAGGAGGGCAGTTCAGCTTTGCCCTCGCGACCAACGCTCCGTCCTCGGGGTGGGGGTATCCTGGTGGTGGTTGCAGGATCCAGGAGGGCACTCTAGTGCAGCCTCGTGACCATCCAGCTCCTCGGGGAGGAGGGAATGGATCTTTCACGACTGCGCCGACCAACGGCTCCCGGGGGTGGGGGTGTCCTGGCGGCAGGTAGAAGTCTGCAGAGAGGGCAGTTCAGCTTTGCCCTCGCGACCAACGGCTCTGCTCCTCGGGGGTGGGGGTATCCTGGTGGTGGTTGCAGGATCCAGGGAGGGCACTTCTAGTGCAGCCCTCGCGACCATCCAGCTCCTCGGGGGAGGGGGGTTCTTCTCTATCCTAGCTCTTGGTATACATAATAAGCCAGAAATGAAGACATTACAGTTTTTTGCTTTAATTTTATCACCTAATTGAGTTAATTCTAGACAGATATCCTGCTCATGTGTGTGACCTACATTATTTGTGCCCACATGAAGGATAGCATTAGAAGGGCCTGTTATAAGTGAATCCACCCTCATTGCTTTATCTTCAATTTTGGCACTTGGGAAGGAAAACACAGACACTTTATTTTCAGGGTGTGACATATAAAAATTGATGTATTTCATTATAGAGTCTCCAATGATGATGGTAGGAAGGTTTGCAGATGAAGAATCTGCTGGAATTACATGCTCCATTTGCTCATTTGATAAACAAAAATATCTGATATTAACAATGGGGTTCTCATTTTTTGAATTTACTTCAGGTGGATCAATTGATGGTGTTGAGCGGATATAATCTGCTTGTCACCCTTTTTTTATATTTTCGCTTGGTAACTACTTCCCATCCTTCTTCATGTAAATCCTACTGAACATCTCTCCTTCTCTTATTAGAAGTTGTTGGACTAACTAAGCAGTTAGCTAGACTGCATAAGGATGGAGTATTTCCAAACTGAGGTGTAGTACTACAGTTAAGATTTACAGGTTCCTCTAAATTTACTATATGAGCACAATTATTAGGGTCAATACCATCAGCTGGAATTTGAACTTGTTTGGTAATAGGAACCAGATCCTGAACTGACAATGGGCTAGGAAGATTTCTAACCATGTTATCTATGTAATTTTCTAGCTCCATAATCTATTTTACCACTTGCAGCTCACTTATAACTACTTCTAAGTCTTTTTTCATAGTACCTACAAACAGTTTGAGCAGTTTATTTCAGTTATCAAATGACTAATGTCAGGCACGCTACAGATCACATGCCCACAAAGGGAGCAAACATGTAGAACAGATCCAGTGTTGAGTGTGTATATATCTGTATGTGATCTGGGACTAAGTGGAGTAGAGACCCTTGTAATAGAACTCAAGGTTCCATGTCATAACCGCAAAAGAGAAAAGGTGATTTCCTAATCGGTGACTGCACATTGCCAAAAACATCATAGGCAAATGTGCACAACAGTTAACCCTCAATTAGCGAGGGTCCACAATACTGAGGAACACTATTGCACTTAAAATTTTATGCAGGGACAATGCCCCCTGTACCACCCATGCTGGGGTCTCCACCAGCAAACTCCCAGATATTTGTATAACCAACTCGAGGGTAGGCCTGACACTGGGAGAGTGGACAAACTCCACAGGCAGATGGGGACATGGAACTGGGAGACCGAGGAACAACCACACAAAAATAATCCTAAGTCCTTAGTTCCAAGAAAAATAAAAATGTAACATATCCGGCCAGGTATGAACTCTTACCTTCCTGACTGCAGGTAGCCACCCTCATCACTATACCAGATGGCCAGATCTGAAACCAGTTGGCAAGTTTGACCCCTATACCTACTTCCTGTCCCTCTCTCTTCTGGCTGCTCTCCTACTCATTCACAATATTTACCTTCCCCCATCACTGTAACCCACCCTTGCCATCCTCCACTAGTTGTCCACATCTGAGACACTGTAAATGCATCGCTCAAAAGAGAATCGCTCATTTGCAGTTACTGAAATCAAATGCCTAAATGTATTACCACATTCAGTCTCCAGGCACATGTAGTTAAAATATCATACATAAAAACTGGCACATCTTTAACACAGAATGTAAATTGGAATATATGGTTAAAAATCCTCCTCAAATCATCTATAGGAGAGGCACAAATCTTAAATAGCACCTACCGGGACAAGTCACAGTATAGGAATAAAAACTTGCCTAGAAGAACTTTTAGATGTGGTAACTGCATTTATTGCAAGTACATTAAACCTGGGGATATCATTGTACATTCAGTATCTGGAACTAGATATGAAATTAGAAACTTTTGTACTTGTTATGCCACAAATGTTGTTTATTTAGCTAGCTGAACTCAGTGCTTGAGTTTCTATATATGCAAAACAACCCAGAAACTTAAGGTGCAAATTGGCCAAAATATCAGGAGTATTCTACATCAGGATGATGTGAATGACCTGGCATGGCACGTTAAATTTAGAGGTTCCAATCACACATTTTTGTTTCAAACAATTGAAACAGTATATGATCAGGTTAGAGTTGGCAACTTAGATTTGAGATTATGCCAACGTGAGACATTCTGGCAATATTGTATGAAAGCTTATGAAGCCCCTGGCTAGAATGCTTTTTTCAGTTGTCTCCATATTTGTAGAGTGTATATATATATATATATATATTTGCATGTTTACAGTCTGATATTTACCAGTTTTAATATAATATCTTACTTCATGTTCATTTAGGAAGGTCATCATAGACATTTATCCTGTTTTAGCAATTAATTGCTTTTTATAACATATTTAGTTAGTATCTGCACTTATTGATTTTTTCCCTTTAGAGAAGTCTACTATGAATTTTATAATTATTGCAATATGGTATTTTGATATGGTATTTGAGTGTATATCATATTATATATGTTTGCACATTTGCATTTTTTAGACCATGTGGTTAGGTTTTGTGCTGTTTGATGTATTTTGTACACATATTACATACTGTCACTTTAAATCAGATGTTTTTAACAGGTGCACATAGCCTCAACTCTTCAGCCTTGAGAAAGCACAGGTTGTCGAGTGAAAACATCTGGCTGTATGGAGCATGGGGAGGGGCCACTGCATCTTGCTGCTAGTTGGAGAATGAAGTGAATTACCTGGATATCCTAATGCATCATGGATGGAATTATCTTTACTTAAACAGTGATGAGTTGCTGATCCTTTCTGCCTTGTTGGCAGCTAAAGGGCTGCCCTTATTGTGAGGATTTTCTGGACCAAAATGGCAGAGAGGGTGCCAGGTATATATAGTGAGGTTAGGTGGGGCATGGGAGGGAATGGGGAGAAGGGGGAGGAAGGAAAGGAGCAGAATGAAGGATCATGGGAGAAACGCCAAGGAGGTAAGCAGAATCATGGGAAGAAGGGTAGAACAAAAGGCTGAGGTGGCTTTGAAGCTAGGACAGGGATCAGTGGAGGTGACAAATGGGAAGGACCACATGAAGAGGATATTTATAAGGAAGGAATGATAGGAGCACCCTTCTTTTTGCTAGAGTGAAAGTTGCCTGCTCTTCAACCCTGTATTTTAGCACGGTAAAGAGGAAGATTAAAGATTTTTTTCCAAATGGCCAGCTGCTGAAGGTGGTGAGCAGTTTGGGACATGGATAGATTGGGACATGGATAGATTGGAAAACACGTGGCTCAAGGACTGGTGCCAGGAAAAAGGACACAGATTTGTAGGAACTGGCAACAGTTCTGGGAGCGAAAGTTCTTTAAATTTGATGGACTGCATCTGACAAAGAGGGAGTCAGTGCATTGGGCAGAAGTTTGATGTCTTTGCAGAATATTTAAACTAGCAAATGGGGAGAGGGTGCAGCACCCCACACGTCGAATGGGAAGAACACCCTTCCCCTCAGCTAGTGGTCAAACAGGAATCTAGCGTGTTTGCCGCCATTTGCATCACCAGGTAAGAAAAAGGTCTGTCTCCCCATACGATGCACAAGGGTAATGCCAAACCTCACCCAACAACCAACACACCAAAATCTGGCCAATGGAAAATCATGTACACAATGCTCACAGCCTGGGAAATAAGATCCCAGACCTGCAGGCAATAAATGTCAGAGGCTAAACTGGACATAGTAGCAATTAGTGAGACGTGGTTTACCAGTAACCACACTTGGGAGACTTCAGTACCTGGCTGCGTATTGTCTAGAAGAGACCGAGTGCAAAAGGGGGGGAGGAGTGGCCCTGTATGTTAAATGAAAACATCAAAGCTACAGAAACTAGAATACACATAAGGAGCCAGAAGAACTGTGGGTCACCCTGGAAACAGGAAATGGGACAACCATAAGAACTGGGGTTGTCTACAGGCCCCAGACCAGAGGGAGGACATAGACACACTACTGTTAGAAGACATACAAAACATGACAGCTAAAGGGAGGTTCTGATAATGGGAGACTTCAACATGCCAGATACAGATTGGTCAATACCAGCAGGGAACATCTGCCAGAACTAGACTCATAGTGGATTCCCTGCAGGGAGGGCCTCAAACAACTGGTACAGCAACCCACAAGAGACAGGGCTATCCTAGATCTAGTACTGACTAACAAAGAAGGGATCACAGATCTCCAGGTAGAAGGTCACCTGGGGGCCAGTGACCATCACATGGTGTGGTTCAATTTGGCTACTTACATCTAAATCATCCCATTCCAAGGCAAAATATGGGACTTCAGAGGAGCTGACTTTGATAAGAGTGGCCAACAGAGTTAAGCTAGCCCTGGCAAAGAAACACAGGTGAGGAGGTACAGGCAAAGTGGGCAAGCATTAAGGATACAATACTTGAAAGCAACATCCCATTGTGTTAGACAGAAAGGAAGTGCAAAAGAAGAAGGAAACCACTTTGGTTCTCAAACACAGTAGCAGAAAAGGTCAGAGCCAAAAGGCTGGCCTTCAGGAAATATAAGGGAACACAGCGGGATGAAGATAGAGGCATACCAAACTGCCCTAAGGGAAGCAGGTAAGGCAGTAAGGCAGGCAAAGTCCCAAACTGAGGAAACACTAGCACGAACAGTAAAGAAGGTGACAAGACTTTCTATAGATACATTAGTGAAAGGAGAAAGTCCAGAGGGGGTATTGCTGCTTAATGGAGAAAAGGAGCATGTGAGGAGGAGGACCCTGTAAAGGCATCTATCCTAAATAGATACTTTGCTCAGTATTTACTGAAGAGAAGGCAGGCAGGGCCCACAGCTCAGCATCATGGACACAGGGGAGGGAGGTGAGCACTACTCCCTTCACAAAAGAAAGGGTCCTACAAGAGCCTGCTAAGCTCAGGGTGGATAAGGCAATGGACCTGATGGCAACATCCCAGGGTACCTAAGGAGCTAAAAGAGGAACTAGCAGAGCCATTAGCAGAATTGTTTAGTGAGTCTCTGAGCACAGGAGAGGTCCCAGAAGACTGGAGAAGGGCTCATGTGATCCCGCCTCCACAAGAGTGGTAGCAGGAGGAGGCGGGGAACTACAGACCAGTCAGTCTTACCTCAGTAGTGGGTAAGATTATGGAGGCACTCTTAAGGAAAGGATAGTGCAACACCTGGAATCCATAGGGGCACAGATCCAAGACAGCATGGGTTTACAAAGGAAGGTCCTCGTCAAACTAATCTCATAGATTTCTTTGACTGGGTAACCAGAGTGAGTGGACCAAGGGGGGAGCAGTTGATGTAGCCTACCTTGGCTTCAACAAAGCTTTGACACTGTTCCACATAGAAGATTGATAAATAAGTTAGGTAGGCTCGGGGTGGGTCAGAAGTTGGTCAACTGGGTGGCAAACTGGTTGACTGGCAGAAAACAGAGAGTGGTGGTAAATGGTATACAGTCAGAAGAGATGCAAGTACAAGTGGGTACCTCAGGGATCAGTCCTGGGGCCAGTCCTATTCAACATCTTCATTAGTGACCCTGCAGATGGACTAGAGGGTAAGGCTTGTCTGTTTGCAGATGACACCAAGATCTGCAACAGAGTAGATGATCCAGATGGGGTGGGCAGAATGAGAAGAGATCTGGATAAACTAGCAAAATGGTCAGAAGAGTGGCAACTGGATTTAATGCAAAGAAGTGCAAAATCATGCACATAGGAAGAGAAATCCTGAAGCCACTTATAGGCTGGGAGGGAGCTGCTAGCAGTCACAAAGGAAGAAAGAGACTTGGCATCATCATCACTGATGACCTAAAATCATCCAAGCAGACCCTAAAGCAGTAGGTAAGGCTAGGGGTGTTAGGTGTATTAGTAGGGGTATCACAAGTCGTAAGAGGGAGGTAATAATCCTCTGTACAAGACATTGGTTAGGCCCCATCTGGAGTACTGGGTGCAGTATTGAGGCCACACCTTCACAAGGACATTAACCAAATTGAGGCAGTCCAGAGAAGGGCAACCAAAAGAGTGCAGGACTGCATCCAGAAGACATATGAGGACAGATTAATGGACCTCAATATGTATACCCTTGAGCAAAGGAGGGAGAGAGGTGATATGATCTGAGACATTTAAACACCTTAAGGGCATAAACAAGGTGAAAGAGTCTAACATGTTTAAATATAAGAAAATAGCAGGACAAGAGGACAGCATGAGATTAGAGGAGGCAGTTAAGGGGAATGTGGGAAATTCTTTTTCACAGAAAGAAGTGGTAGATGCATGGAATAGCTTACCACAAGAAGTGGTGGTTATGAATACAGTGCAGGGCTTCAAACAGGCATGGATAGGCATAAGGAGCAATACAAATGACTATGAATAGATAGGTCACTGACAGAGCAAAGGCCGATGGCACATTTATAAGGTAGAAAAAGAAATGGGCAGACTGGATGGGCCTTGCGGTCCTTATCTGCCATCAAATTCTATGTTTCTATGTTTCTATGAAATTTTGGGCCAAAGGGGCTGCTGAAGGTGGATAGGAGTCAGAGGACCAGGAAAGGATAGGAATTTGGGGCCTTAGTGGGATGCTGAAGGTGGACAGCAGATGGATGGTCTGGTGTTCTGAATGTTTCAGAGGGCATAGACACTATGAAAGGTTGCCAGAGGGGGGGCAACAGGATTGTGATGGTATGAAGGGTGGAGAAGTATGGAAGGAAGAGGAAAAGGGATTGGAGGAGAAGGGGGGAATATGAGGCACACAAGAAGGATATAGAAGGCCCAGTGTGTACTGGGTGTCAGTAAACCAGGACAGGGACTGGGTGTGTACCCAGCTGTGTTGGCTCCTTGTGGGGTTTGCATCCCAGAGGGCACAATATGGGTGTCAGGTATGCATCCATGTCCAGAGTATGGTTAACTGATTGATAACCACACAATGTATATGAAGTTTTTATGTATGAACAAATTTATGGTGTAAATAAAGTTGTTATGAAATTATGTAATAAGTGTGTCAACGGAGTACACAGCAAGGGTTTGTGTGTGGTGTGTTATTTTGGGAAGGAAATTCCATGACAATTAGGTTTACAGTACTGGATGTATTAGAAAAGGTCTCTGAAGAAAGAAAAAAAAAAGCAGACATGGACAGGACAGAAATCTTAACAGCTTCATCACTGTTGGGAGAACTACTAAGTAATCTTAGAGCCACTCAAAATGGGCTCAGGTTATGAAAGGAAATGATCAAATGGCAGATAAGCAGTTACCCTGAGTGACAGCATGACCCCATCCTGCAGTTAAGAAATGAAGATGCACTACCTCCCAGGAAACAAAAAGGTGTTGCACAGAAAGATGTGGAATGGGTTTTATGTGATAAGGGCACCTCCTGAATAGCATGGTCTGAAACGGTGAATAGAAAATGCCGAACCCTGCATGGGCAACTGGAATGAATACCATATGACAAAGAGAGAGCCATCAGCAGGAGGTGGCTGGATGGGTGCCATGCACAAGGTGAGTACCATAGGGCAGAGGGTGCAATGGCAGCAGTGGCAAGGTCTGCTAGGGAAGGGAGACACATACCGAGTGATGGGCACAGGCTGTATCCCACACCGTGAGTGGACTGGGGCTGCAGGCAGGCATCGCCACCCAGGAGGGCTATGGGCAGGAGCCTATGTACATGTGTGGCACGGTCAAGGCGGTACATGGCACCAGTGGCACAGAGACCAGGTACTGAGCAGTTGAGTGGCCTGTGCATGTAGCAGAGGTGGCAGGGAGGCAGAGGTGTGGGCACAGCCCAGGGGCACAGCCGGTGGAATGGATGACCACATGCTGGGCGAAGGCTAGGGGCCAGGGGGGGCATACCTCTCATCCCTTTGGAACTAGAATGAGAGACACAGCCACTCAGACACAGGGACATTGAGGGATGCAGACCCACATAATGGGGGACCCATCCATGACCATGGTGATACAAGCCTGGAGGACTGTGCATACTGTTCTGGGCAGCCTGTGTTTGGGACTCGCCTCCCCCTGTGGACCGGCCTACTGGTACTCGCTATCCTGCAGCTCATTTGCTTTGTCTGTGCCCTTATGGTGTGGAAGTGCCTTTTGCTCTTCTATTGTCTGGCTGCCTTTCTGTGTGCTCGCTCTTTAGGCAGCAGCACTTTCAGGATCACCCCCACAGATTGCGCAGTTGGGGAAGCACTCTTCCTGGATGCTACTTGTGGGGATGAGACAAATCCTGTTGTTTGTATCATGGGAGCTCCTACCATTTGTTTTATCTAAGATGCAGATGGAACATCTTAAAATGCTCTTTCTCTTCCAAGTGCTGGAGAAACAGGATGCCAGAATATGGAAGCTGTGTGTATTAAAAAAGACACTGATTCCTTGAAAAGAACTTTGAGAAACTTAATATCTGGAAACAAAACAGCTTTTATTTCTAATTAGGTCTGTATTTTTCTAACCCCAGTATTTATTACTGAGATCATATGCAAGAAAACAGGATAGTTGTTCCTTGAGAGTTTGTCAGCTCCTGTTGCTTCTTCCTAACCTGATGACATAATACTCTGCTTGTGAGACCACAGTTATTTCCGTGATAATAGACTGTGATGTCACAACTGAGCATTATAATTTCAAGTAGGGAATGAGCTACAGGTTTAAATGAACTGCAAGGGATGAAGATGTTATTTTTGTGAGAATTTCTTCATTAATAAATAATGAAGGGGATAAATCTATACCAGATATATGAAATACAAGCTGAATTGTGTCTGAATGTTATGTTTTCCAAAAGTTTTTCCAATGGTGTCAGCAGCTCTTTAATGTAGAACTGAACTGTACCTGTAAGCAATTTCCTCCAGTAGCAACTGTTTTTAAGTATTGGTTCTGATTCTGTTATTGTTCCCTCTATGTAGGCATTTCAGTAAACACATTTTATGTTTCTGACTTACATTATGATGTTAAGTGCCATTTTGGAACTGTATGATTTTCATTATGTCCCTCTCTGCCATAGAGTTCTATAAAAGAAGACAGATGCATAGTGCCAATAATGGAAGAGCTGAGAAAGGGACATAAACTACATCACACAGTTCTAATACAGTTTTTACTACTTCAGTGTGAATCAAAGATACCCACCAGGATAATTAAAGAGCCTGTAGAAATGGAGCAGTAACATAATTTAAAACAGTATTTAAAAATGGGCTTTTATAGGGGAAAATGACATACAAGTTCAGCACAGGTCTTCTTTAAGAAGAGAGCCAATTCTGAGCTGCAGTGTAATCAGACGTAAATTGTTACAGTGTGCAAGGACAAGTTATTTTATGGGTTAATGATAACTTAGAATTAAAGTCAGTCAGTGTTTTTCCTATTTGTTCCTTGATATTTAAACTCTGATTATTTTAAATTTCCTAGTGTTTTGTTTTTTCCCATTAGTTTGCTGCATACCTTGTAACTTTTATGCAAATTATAGTGGTGAGTTAGCAAAGTTAAAGTTATGGTTGAGTAGGTACTTTAAAGTTAAACCCCAATTTTTACACTTCATAACAACACAACCATTCAACGGATTGAAATGAAATTTTGCATGCACAGTCTCATGGGGGTAGGTCTCTTGAGGTGCTTCATTTTGTTCCGGTTGGATATGCAGATTCCAAGATGCTGATGGCAAAAAAAACATAGAAGAGCACTTTTTTTTTGCTTTTTTTTTTTTCCCCATTGTGTAGTACTCACACTTTTTTGAACTTTGGTCTGAAATTTTCAAGGTAGAAAGGGTTGGTCCACAGAAGTGCCTTTCACTGATTTGGTAAAAAAAATATTAATGCTTTCAAAAGTTATTACATTTAAAAAAATCAGGTTCTGAGCACGTTCAGTCAGCACTTCAAAATAGTTAAATAATGTTTCATATGGGAACCCTTTGTTATGAGTTTTTGTGAGGTTTATCATACGCCAACATCTTATTTTCCATTTTTCCCTAAAAATTCTAATTTGGAAAACAAAAACAATGACATTCTGGAGAGCGACCAGCACATGCACCTTACTTATCTGGAGCCCCTTAGCTGGGTTCTGTACTTAACTTTAACTGTAGGAGAAATGCACTTTGACATGTTGTTTTTCTAAGATTATAAATCTTTTTGTGACTTGTGATATGACAATGTTTTTTTTTTTTATTAGCACGAGTCATGAAAGCCATGGAAAAAAATATACTTTTCATGAAGTAAAAATCCTTTCTTGGTTGCCAGTATGTTTTCCCTGTTGTCTAGTGGCACCACCCACACTTGGATCACCATTCACGTATTGTTTTTTAAATATTTTATTTTATGTTTCTCCCTGGTGTCTCGTGGATCCCCCCACCATCTAATCACTGCCTCTGTATTTTTCATGGTATCCTTGCTGTCTAGTGGCACCCCCACCACTCCGATCAAAACCACCCTGTTTTTTTACTGTATCTCTGGTGTCTAGTTGCAACCCCCCCCCATTGCCATTCTGCCTGTAAAACAGAAAACGATCCCTCAATGAAGTGGGGTAATATGAAAGCTATTGTGACAATTTGGTTGTGATTTTGCAAAATTTAAAAGTGCAGGGCTAGGAGGGCCCAGCAGTTCCATAGCAACATATATATATGCATCTGTGGAGGGATGGGAGCACAGGGCCCAGAGGGCCCTGCCGTCGCTCAGGCAAATGAGGATGCAATTATACTATCTCAAAAAGAAGGAAATTTAGTGCAAAGCACAATGTTAATTCACTAGTTCGGGTTAAATCAAAAAAGTAGGGAAATGTGGCATTAATGTTTATAACCCAAACACACTATCCTACAGGCAGCAATAGGCATGGAGGTGCCTTACTTACAGTTGTCAACCCTAACCATTACCCCATTCTCATATATTGTACCCATCTCAGCTTATTTGCTCACAGAATGGGGTGAGGGTTAGGGTTTACAACCCCAAGGCACACCCCATGCCTGTTGCTGCCTGGTAGGGTAGGGGTGGGGTGCTAGGGCTGTAAACCCTAATGCCACATTTCCCTACTTATGTCACTTTAACCCTAACTAGTGCATTAACAAAGTTATTTGCAAAGAATAGCAAATATATTTATCTGTGAGTGCAGTGTTTTATTAACTATAGATAATCTGTATTATTGGCTGTTCATTAACTAGCTTCTGCCATAAAACTACCAACTTAAAAAGTAAACCTGTATCTGATGCAGAGAAAAGTTGAGGTGTACCTAGAGTGAATGAAGGGGTCTTTCTATGTCCAAGAGGACTTCTATTGTGTGCACAAGAGTCTTGCCTTATACTTTGTTATCAAGAGCCTATGGATGATTGAGAAGAAGGACTGTGCAGACTTTTCAAACTGTGACAGAACGTGAGGACCACGTGATACAAGGTACCACATAGGCACTCCTCTGTATAGCTCCAGCCTCCTGAACCTTTAAAAGTGCTTTTTGGTGTATTTAACTTGCCTAAAACCCCATATCTTCAAGGTGTACTGCCTTCCTATCATTGGGTGCGCTTGCTGGGTGAACTTGAGAAATAATGGAGGTGTATATGAAAAGGGCTCCACAAAAACACACCCCGCCAGTTACCCCAGAGAAGGCCCTGAAGAAACCACAGGCTTTGAGTGGAGTTGAGAAGCCAGAGGTCGCGAATCAGTGCACGGATCAGAAACCGCTTATGCTAAGCAGATTCCTAAAGGAATTTAAGCCCTTTCAGGAAGAGATAAAAGAAATGGCATCAGAGATTAAATCTCTAACTAGAAAGCTTGAAGAGGTTATGGTCTCAACTACAGATAACACAGCCAGGATTTTCTCCTTGGAGAAACAAGTAGAAAGGTTTGATCCTGGGATGGCAGCTATGCAGCAGAAACTTGTATGTTTTGAAGCTAAACTTGAGGACCTTGAAGGTTGTAGTCATAGAAATAATGTTGTGATCCTTGGGTTGCCAGAGGGAGAAGAGGGCCAGAATGCCATAGCATTCATCCAGAAGTTGGGGGAGAAGATCACTGGCCCCTCTCCCTATGGGGCTAAGTATATAATCGAGAGATCCCACAGATCCCTATATACTGTTTTTTTTATTTTTTGGAGCGGCAGCACTTTTTGTATAAAGTCAGAGAAATCCAGGAAGTCAGATGGGAGCAAGTCAAACTCAGGATAGCGCAGGACTTACCGGGTTCTGTCCATTTGAAATGTGCAGCATTTCACCCAGTTGTTTCCAAGATTATTGCCGCTGGACTTGAGTTTTGCATGGAGTACCCGTCCAGGTTACAGGTACACGTGGCAGGTACCTGGGTCTCTTACGAGTATCCTGAGGCCACGCTTGCTGGCTTAAAGATGTCCCTGCCTGATCTCTTCAGGGATACATGAGAAGCCCTTTGCTATTTAAATGGAAGAGCTCCGGTTTGAAGTGTGATGGCTGTCATTTGAAGGATCCCTCGGGGATGAGCATAAACAATTGTTGGACTCCTATCTAAGCCCAATTAGAGGGCTGAAGGGACACAATTTCTTTAGTATTAACCAGATTTTGAATGGTTGCCTATGCTTAGTTTTGTCCGGGACTGTTGCTCTTCTAAACAGACTGTTTAATTTTATCATTCTCTGGTTTTGGCAAGAGTAATTTCTGCAATAATTTTATTTAGTACCCCCCTAGCAGGTATTCAAGGGGGAATAGTTTTGTTATGGCCTGAGGTTTATGCCTTGCAGGGCATCAATACCCGCAATTTGGTGGGTTGCTTAGAGGGTGGGTTGAGCTTTTTCATCATAGCGCATTGTCATGCGCTTTTGTTCCTGCAACACGAGAGGGAGCTCGAGATTCTAGTAACATGGGCCAGTGGTTTTAATGACCAGGGATGGGGGGATTTCCTTGGTACAAGGGCTTTACAATTAGATGGAAGTGGCATGTCCCACTTCCTTAGGGCAAGTGAGTCCTGTTGGGGGCATGGCCTGCATGGTGGACTAGACAAATCGCCTTTGGCCTGGCCTTAACAGCATCCATCGAGCTGTGTTCCCCTTAGTAAGTAAGGCAAGATGGTTTGGCAACTCTCGATATTCCCAGTGCCTATGTTTTGCTAACACAGGGTCACTCCCACTGGTTATTATGAGTAGACCAGGTGGTGATTTTACAGGTTGTTACTGTTATTCAAGTCACTTATCACTTTTGTGTTTCTATAAAGGGGGATTATAGATTTTTTCTCAGGCTTAGGGGCGTAATGTTGGGGGGCTGGGGAGGAGAAGGAAACGGTATGTTGTTCAACGTCGTAGCGACAGTGGGGGGGACAGGGAGGGCGGGTTTAAAGGTAAAATTTTGGGTTTGTTAATGTTATGTCCTGTTTGGGTGTTATTTGGGGGGAGGGATGGAGTAGTTCGGGTAGTGTTTTGGGAGGGTTTGGGGTTGGGAGAATGGCACAGCAATATTAGAGGTACAGGGGTATTTGGGTCATAGTTGTAGTAACTGCCAAATGTTTACTCTGGGATCACTTTTGTCAATATAGATGGCTAGCAATATTAATCTAGCTACATGGAATGTGAAGGGGGTTAGGAAAAAATCCAAGCAATATCAGGTGCTTAAACACCTGAGTTTACTGCGTGCTCAGATAACGTTCTTGCAAGTATCTCATCTGCTAGACTCTGAGGCATTGCAACTCAGGAGACAACAGGTGGGACAGGTCTTTAATGCCTCAGGATCTACCAACAGCTGTGGGGTCATGATGCTGGTTAATAGAGACATTCCATTTATTTTAACCCAGGTTTTCAAGGATTCAGAGGGCAGGTATGTGCTAGTTCAGGGTACTCTTTGGGCCATGCCACTATTGCTTGGCAGTATTTATGGTCCAAATGTGGATGATCCCACTTTTTTTAAAAAGTTGATTACCACAATTCTTCCCATACTCCCTATTCCCATTATTTTGGGGGGAGACTTCAGTTTGATCTCGGACCCTAATATAGACAGGTCCGGTAACAGGTCAAGAGTATTGTCCCCTGGATAAAGGGCCTTTAAGGATTTGTTGGACCAATGCGGACTGTGTGACGTTTGGCGAGACTTTGCATCCCAACTCCAGGGAATATACTTTTAGTTCACCAGTACAGGGATCGCAGTCTCACATTGACTATCTATTAGTCTCTCACAAGCTCTTGCTGGGTGTGCTGTCCGCCTTGATCCAACCAGGTCCTGTATCTGATCACTCTCTGGTGTTATGTTATCTGGCTTTCCTTAATATTCCCCAAGAAAGAGATTCGATGGAAATTAAATGAACAGTTTTTAAAAGATGAGAAGTATTGTGGACTGGTGAAGGAACAGATTGACTTTTTTTTTTCTACTAACCCAATAGAAAGCACTACGCTGGACATCTTATGGGGAGCCTTTAAGGCCTACATAAGGGGTATTCTCATTAGTTTAGCTACAAAAAGGAAGAGGGCTCAGGAAGCAGAGCTATTATCATTACTGTCTCAAATACGGGAATTAGAATCCAAACAATCAAATAACATTTCTAAGGAGGAAAGACAGAAATTATTAGTAGTTGAGGACGGATATTTAGAATTGTTAGGAGAGAAAGCAGAGTTGGCTATCATTTGTACCAAAGCTAGTTTCACGGATCAAGGAGAAAAAGCGGGGCGCTTGCTTGCTTTATGTTTAAAGCATCAAGAGTCTGCAAGAGTTATACCTCTAATTAGGGCACAGACAGATGGGTCCCTGAGGGTATCCCCCTCAAAGATAGTGCAGGAATTTGCTACATATTACGAGCAGCTATATAGGGATATGGATAGCCCTCCTTCCATAGAAGCTTTGGAAGGGTACCTCAGGGATTCTCGCCTTCCTTCCCTGTCAAACCCCCAAAAAACCTTCTTATCCTCTCCTTTATCACAGGAGAAAATTTCATCTGTTATAAAGGTCCTGCCCTCAGATAAAGTTCTGGGACTGGATGGGTTCTGTGCTTTATTTTATAAAGTTTTCAGAGAACAGTTACTGCCTGTGATACACCAGCTCTACCTCCACATTCTCTCTGGGGCCATAGTAGACACCCACTTGTTTGAAGCCCTGATAGTCCTATTACCTAAACCAGACAAGGACCCTGAATTAGTTCAGAGCTACAGGTCAATATCCCTGTTGAATCAGGACGTCAAAATTCTTTTGAAGATATTGGTGGATAGGCTAACCCTGGTCTTCCCAGATCTGATTGGTATATCTCAAGCTGGGTTTATGAGGGGACGCTCATCCTCAGATCATCTACGTACCCTCTTGCACGTCTTCTTGGAGTCCAAGGATGCTACCTTTCCTGCGGGACTGGTCTCCCTGGATGCTGAGAAGGCATTTGACTGAGTAAACTGGGATTTCTTATTTCAAGTCCTCAGAGCATTTGGATTTTCCTCCGTGTTCATAGACTGGATCAGGGTGCTATATTGGTCTCCCTCTGACAGGATTTCAGGTAACGGGGCCTTTTCTAAATCTTTCCTGTTACATTCAGGTACGAGACAGGGATGCCCCCTTTCCCCCTTATTATTTAATCTTTATTTGGAACCCCTTATTCAAATCATTCTTAACAACACGGGAATACAAGGTATCCCGATCAGGAACAACGTGGTGAAGATAACAGCATATGCTGAAGATCTCCTTTTCCATTTGGCCCACCTGGTAACATCTATTCTGAATATGTTAAGGGATATTACCAAATTTAGTCTTTTTTTCAAATTACAAGTTGAACACAAACAAGATGTCCTTTTTTCCCCTTAATAACAAGGTTTTCAAGACAGACATTGTCCCTTTGGGATTGTGTTGGTCACCCCACGTCATCAAATACCTAGGTATAAAGTTAACGTGTAACATTTCCCTGTAGTTTAAAGAAAATTTAGAGCCTCTTTCTCAGATGATTGTGCAGTACCTAGAGAGATGGGACAAGCTTACGATTTCATTGTGGGGCCACATTAACATAATTAAGATGAATGTATTTCCCCATCTTTTTAACCCCGTCACATCTCAACTCATTTGTCCTCTTATCCTGGTTTCAGAAAATGCACAAACTCTTTACTAATTTTATCTAGTCTAATCAACATTGCAGGTTAGTGTACCATAAGCTAGCCACCCCTAAAAATGAGGGGGGGCTGCGGATTTCTCATCTGGCAATTTATTACTAGGCCTGTCACCTTGCTAAGTACCTAAAATGGGTAAGGCCGGGACCGGAAAACCTGAGACCAGTCTGGGTCAACATTGAATTAGACTTTATCCAGGCTATGAACATGGGCCCCTCAACCATGCTCTTTGCTAAAGTGTTCCTCTTACAGAATGCTAGTAAATGCCCCACTATCATGACCTCAGTAAAAGTTCACTCGCAGCTGTGTTCTTTCCTGAGATACAACCCAAGCAAAGACCTGTCTCAGTCTACCTGGAATTCCCCAGTCTTTACCATAAATAAGCAGAAAGTTTCTTGTACATGGTTGCCTCAGTTAGGAGAGGGGATAGTCTCCTCGTTTCTGGACAATTCCGGGGTATGGTTCCCAGTTACTGAGATTACCTGAAAGTTCAATATTCCAGGTTCCCAGGTATTCAGGGTTTTTCAATTGAAGCATTTGTTAACTATGGTTTTTGGTAACGTCCCTCCCCACCCAACGGCTTTTGCATTGGTACCTGAACTTTCCGCTCATCTTGAATTCTCAGGGGTTATCTCTAAGATATATCAAGTACTGTACCAATGGCGATTTGGGAGTGGCCCTACAGCTTTTGGAACCCAATATTCCCCCATTCTACCTTCAACTGGCTGGCTTTCTGGATGTTCTGTCATAAATATGTGTCCCAAGATAGATTATGCCTTATGCAATTTCACATTTTGCACAATATGTATTATACTCCAGTCAAGCTGGCAAAATGGGGCCTTCTTGATACAGATAGGTGCACTAGGTGTTCCCAGGAAGCTGGGGCACTTTTTCACATATTCTGGTCGTGCTCTAGGATAGCTTTGTTATGGGATTTAATTAAAATCAACCTGAACCCTTTATTGGGATTACAGGACTGCTTCTCACCAGATATTTGCCTCCTGGGAGATTTGTCTTCCATTAAGGTTAAAATTCAGAGATTTCATATATCTATGATCGCACTCTCAGTTAAAAAAATTATCCTCAGGCATTGGAAAGAAGGGAATTGTCCAACATACCAGGAATGGACTCATGAAATCCTTGCAAATCTTCACACAGAGAAGGCCATTGCAAGCCTCCATAATGGGTTACAAAGGAATAAGTATATTTGTTATCACGTTCAAACTTTAATTATCACTGCTAGGGTTTAAAGTGTAACTGGTTACCTGTTATCTTAATATGTATTCGGCTACTATGGATAGCTTGTTACTACAACGCGTGAAGGAACTGCTATACCAGGGGGTAGGGGGGTTGGTGGGGCAGTGTTGGACTGTACTATAAACTGGTTGTTTGTATTTGCATTACTGCCTCCTGTATTGTAGAAAACTTTGTGAATAAAGTTTGAATTGAAAAAAAAAATTGTGACAGAACAGAATTCCATGGAATTTTGTAAAATTCTGTCTAATTCTGTGGTAGTGCAGTTCTGAAACGCAGAATGATTGCATGGATTCCTTTTATGCAATTAATAGAATATTACTTTGCAGTTTACAGATTCAGTAAAAAAGTTTTCTGCAGTTTATAGGACTGCTTTACCTTAATTGATACGCCCTTCCTTAACTGACTATTACATGGATAGTTATACTAATTAAACCAAATGTATTTCATTCTGGTTAATATATCCTCTTTTGCCATCCATGAAGATAGTTAAGAAGTAAACAACATTGGCCAGAACACCCAGAAGCATTGACCTCTAAACTCGACAGTATGTATTGTAATACGTTAATGTGAATAGCTAGGCTTCATTTGAAAACTGTACGAGTTTTATTGTTAAAGGTTTTGGTTCTTGGAGCTGTATCTCCAAGGGGATTTCCCCAGGCCAGGTTTATCATTTATCCCTTCATTTTTCCTGTTCATGATAGTTTTATTACAAGGGTTGAAAAAAAGGAGGCAACCCAATTGGTCAAACAGCATCAGGAAACCGTTGATTAAGTATCCTATTTAATCAACAGTTACTGTGCCAGAACTACTTCATTGAGAAAATCCCTTGTGAATGTTGCTTAAGAAATATCACTTCACAGAGATACAGAACAAAAGGTAACCCCAAGTGTGGTTACATCAAAGGAAAAAACAGCCGAGGTTTCTATATCTGTAAGCAAGAAACAAAACAGCAGTGCTATAAGGGAGGTTAGTTTTTGTCTTTTTGGCAATGTTACTATCAGTGTCTAAATGTTATTTTTCTAGATGGTAAACATCCAAGAAAGAACAGGAGAAACACAATAAAAGCTGAAATGAGAGAGAAATGTGCTGAAACTGGGAGCATGCAGGTAATACTGTATAGCAGGGAACTTAATCTTCTGGAGCAGCAGAAAGATGAAAGAAACACTCAATAAAGGGTAAAAATACACAGTCAGCAGCCTGCTGTTTCTAAGAGCTGGGTTAAACTGATTTTTAACAATACAGAAACAAGAGACTGTTCAATATAAGTACCGATGCAGCCTTTAAACCAGTGAACAGTGTGTTCATAGCAGTCCAGAAGCAGGTCAGAAAGCAAGGGAATTACCTTGCTGCACCCCATCAGCCACAGTGACCTTGCAAAGCTATTAGGATCTGTTTACTGCAGGTATGTTTTTTTCCATGTTTATGGCCATAATAGAAACCATTGCTATACTCTATAGAGTGAAGCAGTATCGGCATATTGTAACATGATTTTCATATGAAAATTGTAGAGGCAGTGCTGCAGTATTGTAATATTTCATAAGCAGTAGAAACAGTGTACCAGTATGTTTCATTTGCATGGAGCAGTATGTTTCTAAGCTAGCTTAAGCAATGTTTTTGTTAAACCTCTAGAGAGAGTGCTGCAGTATCATATTTCACAGTTAGTAGATAAAGTGCTGCAGTGTGGTTATTTTGCATGTTGCTTTGCAGAGTTACTGTTATGTAAAGTATTTAGGACAACCTTTATGTTAGCTGGATGTGTACTGTTTCCTTGATAGTTTAGGCAATGTTTGTTTCCTGAATGTGAAGCTTTTCCAACTTAATTGCATATTACAGTTGTAGAGCAATGTTTATGTGAAGGTTGTTGAACATTAGACAGACACCTTTATGTACAAAGTTTCTGCAGCTTGCAAATAGGGAACTACTTTGTGTGGTGGAAGGATACATAATAAAGATGATACTTCTCTTACTCGAAAAAACCCTTTGTCTATAATTTGTCACTCCAAACGACAACCCATGTTAAAAGTGCAATAAACCACTCCAGGGTAGGGTTTTATGTGGATTAAATGTACACTTTGCGTGCTATAAGGGAGCTTGGCCTGCGGCCTCATGCCTCACAATGCACGTGAGATGGGCATTAAATCATATAACCCCATACCATGCATGAATTATTGCTTCATTGGTGTAATTGTATGATTTTTATTGTTCATGTTCCATGTACTATTGCAAACTAAAATAAAACTTATAAACAAAAAAGAAAGAATGCTTTTCAAAATTCTTCAGAATTCAAAAAAGAAATTCAGAAAAGCATTTTGGAAGCAGAATTGCCATTTTACACAAATCCTGCTTGTGGAAATCTAATTTACACAAAGCTCTAATAAGAAGGGAATAGCTCTGACTGAGTAATTTTGAGTAATTTCTAGGCTGCTTGCAGGGTTCCTGTCCAGAATGACCTTTCATGGTGTCTTGGGAGTTTTTGAACTACCCTAGAATATCATAAAGGACATTGTCATCAACTTGACTGTCATCTTGCAATTAGCACTTGCAAGAGCTTTTCTTGAGGACATGTGGATATTTATTTTTCAGAGCCTGTAGCAACACTGTTCCCTCTCTCACTTCTGCCAGCCTGTAGCTTTTGACATGCAGAGCAGTTGAAAAATACTCACCGGATGGAGTAAGGAAAGGACTTACGGTGCTGTTTCCTTTTTTACAAATGTATCCAAATTTATGACCACATTCATTGTCTTCCCATTTTGCATTTTTTCCAGGATTTAAGGTCACACAGTTCTTTCCTGGCTGACCGGAAGGACTTCCTGAAATGAGTTAACAAAGAAATAACACTATAGTACAGAGGTAATAAGATAATAATTCCACTAGTAGCTAAGATTTCAGACACAATACTGCTGTGCTTATCTTTTTCTTTTTTTTCATTTTGTGTACTGTAGGTTAGTGTCTATAAAAGGCATAGGACTGATAGTATTGCAAATTGCAGCCCTCTGTTTGTTAGGGATGGGAGTCCAAGACTTATTGGAGCTTTCAGAATCATATATGTTTTTTGATTTTAAAGTGCAAAATTTACAGTATTAACCAGCACAGTGCTAAATATGGATGAGACACTGGGTACCTCACCTCCTGCCATTCTAATGGAGTTTGCCTTTAAGGGGCAGACCAAGTTGTCGTGGTTCACCTCTCCCCTTTACCTGAGATGGTGTGCTCAGAGAGGAAGGGGGGAAGGGAAAGAGAGTGACAGACAGACAGAACAATAGGCAGGAAACAGGAAGGGGAGGGGCTAAAGGAGGTACATAATGGTCAGCTCCGTGGTGGTTCAGCCACTTTTGCTGAAGTTTTGATCATTATATACATCAAGACTACAGCACATCAGATTGGCATCAAGAGAAAGGACTAAAGGTTTGTTGCAAAGCATCTGGAGAAGTAAGGACAAGACAGCAAGCAGAACAAGGTTTTATTTGAATTGAAGGTGCATTTGCAAGCAGAAAAAGGTTTTATTTGAATTGAAGTTTGCCATAAAAAAAAGGATTTTGAAAGCGTTTTTGTTTTTATAATGTTTTGAAATGGCACAGCAGAAGGTTTTAGAGCAGAAAGCATGTGTGAGAAGAAGATAATAGTCTGGGTGGTTTGTTAAGAGGAGGTTATTGTTTTTGAGATGAATACAGCTGGGGAATAGAAGCGAGAAGGTGAAGACCGCATGGCATGATGTCAGACGCTGAGAAGTGGCATTACAGTTTGTGCTGGAGTAATACAAGTGGGGACAAAAGGGGGGTAGCAGCAAAAAATGAGACAGGACACCAGGCCGTATGTGAAAAGAAGCTGATAGTTTGGGGGGGTTTTGGTTGCGATGCGGTTGCTGTTTTAGAAGATGAATAGAGTTAGTCTGTGGAAGTACCATTTATTATTGGAGATCAAAAAGACTGCAAGGCACGGCATCAGATGCCAAAAGGGGGCCTTACAGTGGCTGGAGTAATAAAAACAGGGACAGAAAAGGGATAGCAGCAGAAACGATGCAGGATGCAAATAAATTGATATTTTGGTGGTTCATTGAGAGGAGGCTGCTGTTTGGATGGGGGTGTTTCTTTAAGGAACAGAGCTAGAGTTGGAAGCGCCATTTACTGGTGGAGAGGCAAAGACCACATGGTGCAATGGCAGATGCCAAGATGTGGCCTTGCAGTTTACTGGAGTAACACAAGCGGGGACAGAAGGGGTAGAAATGGAAACAATACAGGACTCTGGGCCTCCTCTTAAAGAAAAGCAGGTTCAGTGCATGGGTAGTGCAGAGAGAAGGGGAATAAATTAAAAAAAAGGAAAAAGAACAATGACTGTGGAGGGGCTTCATGTACAGCTGGGAAGGGTTTAAGAACGAGCCCCATTTGGGTAAAAAGAGAGCCATGAACAGGCACTTTCTTGACTGTTTCCAGCAGAAGATGTACAGCCAAATGGCATGGTTTTGGATACCACATTTGGGCCCTTTCAGCATTTCAGGAACCATGCCACCAAGATGCAGGAGTGTGTTCTTTCATTGTTGGGAGTGCAGAAAGAGGCTTAAGAGTCAGGGCATGATGCCTATAATGAGCCCAGAAGGGGTTTTTGTTTTCGAGTTTCTTCAACAAGGGAGCGAGTACCACCAAGGCCATGCGGGTGATGTCGGGCGTCGTGGCGGTGCATGAGATGTGGAAAGCCATGGGGAGGGAAAGCAAAGGACAGGGAAGCTGTCTGGCACTACTTGAGGGGGGAAGAGGGGATAGAAGCCCATGAGAGAGTGAGGATACCTTGCATGCACTCAGGAGGAAGGGGGGAGGAGCAGGGGTGAAAAAGCAAGAAATAGGGCACAGGAACAGTTCCTTCCCAAGGGAAGAATGAGCAGAGAAGGGAGGAGAGTCTGGGCATTCACTGGGACCTAGCAGTATGCCAATTTTGCACATGTTTTATTACCGGCAACATGCACGGAAGATAGTCAAGCAGTGAAGCTGCAAAGCTTTTAGTTTCCCAACATTATGTTCTCCCTCAGCTAATGCAGCAATAAAAAGAGATTTTATTCACTGTGAATGACAGGAGCAATGTTACAGGGATACCTAGCAGTATCATTGGGGCACAAGGCTCTACAAGAGTGGGGGGGGCAAGGTGGCATGGAATAAGCAAGACATGAAACGGTTTCAATATGCAACAATGAGGAATGTATTTTCAGTTCTCTCCACAGTGAGTATACAGTTTCCCAGAGAGAGATGGCCCCAAAATGAAACAGACCAACTAAAGAGGATGCATACAAAGTGATCATGGAGTTAGCAGAAAAGACCAACAAAATGTGGCAGTTGGTGGAAGGTGAGGAACCAGAGAGGGCTGGAGAAAAGAGAAAAGTGGGAAAAGGGAAAGATGGCGGGGGCAAGAGGACAGTGGGGGAGGCCATGCAGCCCAGAAAGGGTGCAGCCACATCAGGAGGTGCTGACCCAAACAGCCAGCCCTGTCCCACTGTTACACCCAGTACCAGAACCACCAGTACCTCTGCAGAAACAGGTGGTAATCCCACTACAGAAACCCAGGTCAGGTCCCCCATGCCCACAGGTTTCTTCACCACAATCAAGCACACCGCCACAAGAGACCAGTCCTGTGCAGCCCCAGGATGACAGACCCCAAGGGGGAGAGAAGGCCACACGTAAAGTATTAGGCGGAATAGATGAAAGCATCAAAGATTATATAGGTCAAATTATTGCGGTCCTCAGTACGGGGGGGGGGTTGGGACAAATGGAATCTACCTTGGCAGAAATCAGGTCAGAAAAGAGACAACGGGGGAGACGGAAAAGGTGGCTGACAGTGTGGGAAAGGGAACAAGAGATATAGGATCCCTGGGGATGAGAATAGGGGAACATGTACCACTAGCAACAGAAGAAATGATCTGGAAAGGGGGAGTACATAGATATATTCACTTTGGTGAGTAGGAAAGCAGCCACAAAATACGAAGAGTCAGAAAGTATCAGAAAAAGTGAGATGGCGGCAGCGGTAGTCCTGCTAGGGAAGAAAGAATAGGACAAGTTTACAAAAGGAAAAACATGGGATGGGTGGTTCATGGGTTTCGCAAAATACTCAGCAATAGTATTGGAGAAAAAAACAGAGTTGGGGATCCCACTTATTACGTATACATTGATAATAAAGAGGGCCAAGGCAAAAGGGGGAGTGGGGTGGATATACTATGATGAGTTTTTTCGACAAAGAATGGCAACATATGGGGATGTGAGATGGGATACTAAACAGTTGGATTTATGGACAGACTATGTGACTGACCAATCCACACCTGAAGGGGAAATAGGAAAGAAGGGGACGGTACCCCAGAAGTGTTGCTGGGGATACAATAGGGCCTCTTGTTCATGGCCCTGATGCCGCTTCTGACATGCATATTCAAAATGCGAGGGTACCCACCTGGCTAGAAGATGCAGGGCAACTTGGGCCTCAGGGTCTCAGGTAGGGGGAGTCAAGGGACAGGGCATCAGCTTTTTCGGATGGACAAGGGTACAGAGGGCAATCATGGTACAGAGGTACGAAAGGAAGAGGGCATGGCAGACGGGGGGCCAGGCTTACTGAAAAAAAGAGGGCAAAAAGTAGGGAGACAAAAAGGGATCAGTCTGGAGGGGGAGAGTGGAAAATGGAACAATTTCAAAATGTGAGAACCCCCATAAGGATAGAGACATGGAAGAAGTAGTTGCAAAAGTATCCAGACAAACAAGGTGCAGAAGTGTTAAACAAGGGGTTTAAAACAGGTTTCACATTACACTGTGAGGGCCCCAGGAAGGCAAAAGAGGCAAACAATTTATGGTCAATAAAAAGGGAAAGAGGACATTTTGAGAAAAAAGATAGAAAAAGAGAAGATGGACGTCAGAATAGAGGGGCCATTTCCAACTCCCCCATTATGGAACTTGAGAATTTCTCCATTGGGCCTGGTTCTCAAGAAGCAAAAAGGAGAATACTGGGCGATTCACCATCTGTCATATCCGGAAGTGGAGTCAGTGAATGATTTCATTAGGGAGGAGCACAGTAAAGTTTCCTATGCCACTTTAGAAGAAGCGATACAGATCATAAGAGCAACCCCCGATGCTTGGATGGCCAAGACAGATACAGAGTCCGCTTTCTGGTTGCTTCCAGTAAGGAAGGAAGACTGGGACCTATTGGGTTTCAAGGTGGAGGACCAATACTATTTTGATAAAGCCATTCCCATGGGATGTTCAGTGGCCTGTGCTACCTTCAAAACATTCAGCACTTGTTTACAATGGATATTGTGGGAGAGAACTGGTTACAGGGCGGTCATTCACTATCTGGATGATATCCTTCTAATAGGCAGTGGGAGGAGAGAGACAGATAAAATGTTGGCCAGTTTCCAAGGTCTGTGCAGAGATTTAGGGGTTCCATTGGCACTGGAAAAAACACAAGGGCCCAGTAAGATTCTAGGATTCCTGGGTATTGAGATAGACGTTCAGAGTGAGGTTTTTAGGTTGCCAGATAAAAAAGTGTTAAAACTGAAGGAGCTGATTCAATTACACACAAGTAGAAGAAGAGTACAATTGAAACAGGTACAACAGGTACTGGGACACCTAAACTTTGCATGCAGGGCAATTGGGCCAGGGATGGTTTTCACAGAAAGGGCTAGGAAGGGCCACAGCCGGGGTATCCAGACCACACCACTGGGTTGACATGACAAAAGAAGTTAAGAAAGATTTCAAAGTGTGGGAGGAGTTCCACAGCACCTACAATGGCTGCTCCTTTTGGCAAGAGGATTGGGTCTATAACACAGACCTTGATCTAGACATGGATGCAGCAGGGGGCCAGGGCATTTTTTTTTTTGAGGGGCAGATGGTTCACAGAACTATGGCCTACAGACTGGGTGAGAGACGGGAAAGTGAAGGACATAACACTGTTGGAGATCATGCCTATTTTGGCCTGCATCCTGGTGTGGGGGGAAGAGCTGCGAAATAAGATAACATTCTGGTGCGACAACAGGGCAGTGGTAGATGAGCTAAACAACAGAGGAGCCAGATCAGAGACAGTCATGCAGGTCTTGCAACAGTTGGTGCTAAGCACCTTGAAATTAAATATGTAATTCAGAGCCAAACACATAGAAGGGGTACACAATACCCTAGCTGATAGCCTTTCCTGTCTGCAGTTGGATTGCTTCCGGAGGCTGGCACCAACAGCAGAGGAAAAAAAAAAAAACACCCATACCAATGGACATCTGGGAAGTTGGCAGGTTGGCAGGAGGGAGCAGAGCTGTTGTTTCACAACTCATGGGCACCACATTCTCTGAAGGCTTAAGAGGGAGCCTGGTGGGTGTTTCAAACATTCAGGGCAACATACCACATGGAGGTAAGTAGGCCACTTACAGAGGAACAGTTAGTGAAGTTAACAGTAGAGCAATGGCAGGGGGGGAACAGCCCACACCATGATGGGGGTCTACCTAGCAGGGATCAGTTTAGTTTGCAGATTGAAGGGTTGGAAGGACCCAACAAAGTCATTGTTAATTAGAAGAATGATGCAAGGGAGGGGAAGGTTAAAATAAAGAGCTCCAGAAAATAGACGACCACTGGGGAAGTGTTGCTTAAAAAAACTAAAATAGGTATTACCAGCAATCTGCAGATCAAAAGATGAGGCCCAGCTAATCCAGACGATCTATCTGGTAATGTTTGCAGGAGCTATGAGAGTGAGCGAGGCTGTGGGACATGGCAGCAAAAACAATGAAGGGGGGTGGAGTAGGAAGATATAAACTGGGGGATGAAGGAGATGCAAATCATGATCAGGAAGTCAAAGACCGATCAAGAGGGACAAGGTTGTACTCTAACCATAAAGGCCCAGGCAGATGGCTCAGTTTGCCCAGTAAAGGCTTTGTGGGCTTACACCGCAGAGCATAGATGTAGGACAGGCAGATTATTTGTGCATGGAGATGGGAAAAAGGTCACCAGTTATCAAGTCATGACCATACTCAAAAAAGGCATGTGATTCCTAGGGGAGGATCCTGGTAATTACTCATCCCACTCCCTCCGAATAGGGGCTGCTTTGCAGTGGGCAGCAGCAGGGGAAATGGTGACTAATATGTTGGAGAAGGGGCACTGGCTGTCTGCCAGTCACAAGAGATACATTCAAGCAATGAATTATGGAGATTAACTATCATCTGTGTTTTGTCTGGCAGATACAGAACCACATGGGGGGCATAGAGAGGAGATAGGGTATTGGAGCCCAGACCATACATATAATATTTGTTTTCCTTCAATCCTGTAGGAAGAGGGAGGATCATGGAAGAATGGATCTGCGGTCACTCCTACATTTCTTGGGTGGAAAAGAGAGATGAGGAAAAGGCTGGGGAAAACAGCTGTACCAAGATGTGAGAAAATGTAGACTGGTGTGGTGTGGCATCCGAGGGATGAGATGGGCACAGCTGCTTCTGACCCTTAAAGAAATGAAAGAGCAGTGACCCATTCCAGACTTAATCATTTTACCTCTGGGGGTAATGACATTGGGGGGAAGCCATGGGTGGACACATACATGCAGGTAAAAAGGGACTTAGAGAAAATTCAACAGTGGTGGCCAAAGGTATGCCTCGTCTGGTCAGACATGATACCGAGAAGGGTATGGCGATGTGAACACAGTTATAGAGCCTTGGACAGGCCCAGGAGGAAGATGAATAAAAGAGTAGGAACACTGATAAGAAAAATCGGGGGGGGGGGAGGTGATCTTGTGAGGTGTGGAAGAGTGGATAGAGTTCTTCAGGTCAGATGGAGTGCACCTGTCAGATCTAGATATATATGTTTAATATGGAAACAATGGGTTTTATAGAAGCATTGAAGAGACAGACCAGAAAATTTAAAAAAAAAAAAGAAAAGGAGAAAGGAGGACGGTCCCTAAAAGGAGAGGGAACAATATACTAAATTTGGGAGAAAGCCAGTCATCCAATGCAAGCTGGAGACTGGCTAATGGGAAAAAAGGGGGGACAGAGGGAAGGGGGGAGGGAAAAAGGAATAGGATAAAAGATGAAGAAGCTGAAAGAGAAAAAGTGGTCTCGATTCTCACCGTTACCTAACAGAAAAAAAAGAAGAAGGCACCCAGGTTTTCACCTGGGGGAGCGAGAAGCGGAAGAAAGAGGGATGATCAGAGATTGATAGATGGATGCAAGAAAATACAGTTCTGAAAGAGACAGTAATAAATGATGAAGGAATTGTAAATGGAATTATGATATATAATTAATTAATTGCCAATCTGAGCACAACAACATGCAATGGCTTTGTCTTTTGTGGGGGAAAAGGGAGGAATCCAGGAGAATGGAGTTTGCCCTTTAAGGGGCAAACCAAGTTGTCCTGGTGCACCCCCACATTTTAACTGCGATGGTGTGCTCAGAATGGGAGGGGGAAAGGGAAAGAGAGGGATGGACAGACAGAACAATGGGCAGGAAACAGGAAGGGGAGGGGCTAAAGGAGGTACATAATGGTCAGCATAGTGGTGGTTCAGCCACTTTGCTGAAGTTTTGATCCCTCCCACCCACCCTTAAAATTATAGAGCATGAGGGAGACCATCAAAAGTGGACTGGAGGTCAAGTCTGTCAAAGGTGGATGACAGAACATTCTGGTTGGACAGTTAATGGACTGCCAAAGGTGGATGGCAGAGATGATGGGGAAAAAGGGGGAGGGGTGGGAAAAGGAATAGGATAAAAGCTGAAGAAGCTGAAGGAGAAAAAGCAGTCTCAGTTCTCACCATTACCTAACAGAAAAAGAAGAAGGCACCCAGGTTTTCACCTGGTCGAGCGAGAAATGGAAGAAAGAGGGATGATCAGAGATTGATAGATGGATGCAAGAAAATACAATTGTGAAAGAGACAGTAATAAATGATGAAGGAATTGTAAATGGAATTATGATATATAATAAATTAATTGCCGATCTGAGCACAACAATATGCAATGGCTTTGTCTTTTGTTGGGGAAAGGGGGGAATCCAGGACAATGACCTCCGGTTCTGGAATGGATGCAGTTCACTCAGGTGCTGCCATTGGAGGGAGGATTGAGCATCTCAAAGGCATCCTTCCTTTTTTGGGGAGGTAAGTGTGTGCAACCTACTAGGTGGCTCCCACATATAGGACCTGGGTGACAGAACACTGGAATGCAAGGGAAAGAGTCCAACCCACTTGATACTGGGTGCATCTCTGCCAAGGTGAAGCCCACACAAGATATCATTGCATGCATCATGGTCTTGAACTGAAAATGGAGGAAAACCCCCGACCATGACTGGGCAAAGGCTCAACTCCCCTCATGCCCCTCAGGTCCCACACTGGTGACTGGGCATCTCCAGGTACTGTGGCAGAAAGTGGACAGAGCATGGTAAGTCCCAGGGAAGCCAGATGGATGGGGCTGTAGGGATGGAGTGGGTCAGGTCAGTAGATAAGGTGACAAACGTTACGTTTAAAGAGAATGTCTAAGACACTGGCATGGGTTTAAAATGTTTTTTTTAGTACAGTAATCCATTATCTTATGCTGAGGACAGTCCACTGAGGGGAAAATGGAATTCTGTCAGTATATCCTCTAGGAGAGGGAAGGGATTCAAAATTGCTCTGAACAGATGGTCAGCCAATCCCTTCCATGGTTCCTTATTCGTTGAGTGATGGCTTTCATTTATATCAGATGTTGCTTTAACTAACATAAAAACAGCTCTGAATATCTTCTCCATTCACTTGTATGTGGCACGACCTGCACTCTCCATGGTTAGATGTCACAAAACGTATGAGCATGGGGGCAGGGCTGGCAGATTAGGAGGTGGAAGGGATTGACTGGCCGTCTGTTTGAAGCAGTTTTTGATCCCTTCCATCCTGTAGTGGACATACTGACATCATTCCATTTTCCCCACTGTAGACTATCACAAGCATAAGGTAATGGCTAATATGTTGAAAACCCCACTTTCTGTATGTCGGAACTTCACTTTAAAAAACGTGTAGTATTTGGAATTTCATTTTAATATTGAAAGCGTACGAAAATATTTCTAAAAGACAACATAGTGTAGAACAAATATATTTAGTAAAATCTTGAAGCAAACTCCATGTTTAGCTAAATTATACACGTGCACTGCATTTCAAAACTACCTACTCACTCTCGCACTTTGCATTCTGAAATACCACACACCTGCACATTCTGGAATGCTTGTATCCAACTCAGTGTCAAATTTATTTATTTTTCCATTATTTATTGCAGCTACAGTTTTATTAATTTTGGGGACTGAGAATTAGTTGTGTGCATTCCTTAGCTTACATCTCATCATGTCAGCAGTAGCTCTTCACTAAAACCAGCTTTGTTTATCAGGCCTGCAAAAAAAAATTAAAAGCTTGTAACTTTCAAACTTAGAAACCTTGAAATTTAGGACCCCCACACAACTGCCAAGGACTATCTCTTGGTGTTTGCAATGAGCACTTAGAGATAGTCCTTCTCTTATGTTGTGTAATGCACAACTTGGGTGGCAGATGTTTCCTATGTGACCTTGCTGGTAAGCGGCTATGTTCACCATGCAAATGGACCACAGGGCCACTCAGAAAGCATGGCCATCATTGCTAATCCTTTTGTACAGTTTTGTGACTCCTACTGACTGTAGATCTTTTATTTTACGTAGGAGAGTTGCAAATCTGAGACAGGGCTCGGGAGTGCACAGGCATGGAAACAGTGGACAGAAATAACTATGGGGCTCAGAAGCTGGCATGAAGTGCAAGAGAAAATTACTAGGATGCACGAGATTATGCTGGATGCAGGAGAATTAATTACTTTTATAGCAGAATGTCTGTCATGTGGCCCACATATGGGCACTAAGGTGACCTATGAGAGGGTGGGTAGATATTCTGGCAGCACCCTCATTGGTTTGAATCACAGCATAGCTCGATGTGACTGATGGTATGCCATGCTGTGACTCCACTGTAGTCACTATTAAGCATGATGGCAGGTGTAAACTAGAGCTGTGTGACCCTCCCAAAATTCATCCATGTGAACGTCAAAGCAGGCAAAGTTTGTCATGCTCCAGAGATCACATGATCAAAGAAAAAAAAAACTATTTTCCTGCATTCCTCAGGTGAACAGGTTAGTCCCTTCACAAGCTACCCCCCAGCCCCAAAGTTATTTACCTCCCTACTCGCAATAGAACACCTGAGCTCACCCCTCACACACATAAAAAAAAAATGTATTAAGCACTAAGTCAACAATCATCACCATCTTTTAAATCACCCTTCCCCTCCCTCCCTGAATCCACAGCCCCAAAACACTTCCAATTGCCAGTTGTCCCCACTGACCCCCAAAACAAGATTTGAGGTGGGCAGTATCTAACATTACTGGCTGACTCAGTCACCTCCACTACACTACACTGGTCCCATTCTTAACTACAGAGTAGTCTCACTAAGTGAGTTTGGGCATAACTGGGAGATGGGCTGGGGGGTTAAGCTGTTGAGTCTTTGATGATTCTAAGGAGACTAGCCAGTCAGACTACCTAATATCACCAGTGATGCTGCTGCTTAACCACCTACCTCCTTGTTGCATGTTGGCTTGCTCCATGAGACTACTTGCTATTTGTGAAATAAAAAGTCAATGCTGAAGAGCAGGAGATGACTGAGTTAGCCATGAATGTTGAACACTTAGAACACTGGTATCCCCCAAATTGTAGACTTGGGTGCAATGCCATATTTTTAAAAGTACTCTGGATGTCATTAAGTGAGGGTCAATGAGGGAGGAATTACTCTGCATCATGCTGCCAGCCTTTGGCTCAGTGTCAGAAAGCCAGAGAGATGTTTTTCAAAGCTGAATGAAAAGGGAGGGGGAGGATAAATGAGTTACTCTGGGTTCCTTTGATTCCCCCCACCTCAAACTGTGGATCCAAGGTCTGTTGGGGGGACTGATAAATGGAAGTGTTTGGGGGTCCTGGCCTTCAGGCTAGGGAGATGGGTGACTTAAAAGACAGAATTGTCTCCTAACTCATTGTCAGTAGCCTTCAACTTTGTTTAATGAATGTGTCAGAGAGGAAAGGGAGGGGATGGAGAGTCTGGAGAGTTGGTTTAACCTGTGCCAGTTCAAAAAACTTGACTGGTTTCAACAGTGAAACAAATCGAATGAAAAGTTAAAATATAGCCCCAAACATTTGTTATAGTTTATAAGAACTGAACAATAAAAGTTTAGTGAAAAGTACCTAGCCAGGCTCTCTTACCACACCACTTACAAACAAGTTCTGACCAGAGCCAATAGGGTTGCAGCCAATGAATTCTGGGTAAAAATACTGAAAATTTGTATTTTAATATGTTGACATCAAATTTTCAATATAGGCTTGTTATGACCCTGCCTTATGAAGAAGGACAGAGAACATGTGTAACGCCTTGCCTAGAGGTGATTTTGTGCAGGACTGCAAAATCAACTATCAGGATGCAAAAACACATTTTAGGCAGGATTGGAAACATGACAGCTGTCGCATTGATGAGGTGCTGTAACATAATGGCTATGTTGAAAATTTAGGGTTAAAAATATTGAATATTACCAAAGTTATGAGCCTGTGTTTGCCAAATTCAGCATAATCTCATAGCCTTTATTTTTAAATATGTTTATGCCATATTTAAATCGCAGCCTTCTTATGATCCCAGTTCATGACTAGGGTCAGACAAAATGTTCAGCTCCTGTTCAAAAGGTGATTTCATGCAGGGACCACAAAAATCACCTTTCAGGATGTTAAAAAAAAATGTGGCCAGGATTTAAAAAATGACAGCTGTCACATCCATGGAAGTACTGTAAAGATATGGCTATGTTGTAAATTTGCAGTAACAATATTGAAAATTACCAATGTTACAAGCCCTCATTCACAAAATTCAATGTAAGCTCATAATGTTATTGTTTTTTTTAATATTTTTACACCAGATTTCAACATAGTCTTCTTATGACCCCACCTCATGAACAAGGGCAGAGAATTTTCAACTCCTGCCCAAAAGATGATTTTGCTCAGGGACAGAAAAATAACCTTTCAGGGCAGATCTGCCTAATGACAGTGCAATTGTTCACAAGGTGGGGACCCAAAGAAGGCATTTTTAATATCTGGGGCAAAAATATGAAAACATGGCCAAGATATGGCATTATATTCATAACCCATTTGAAATACATTGAATTGCATACCTGTTTCCTCAGTTTATGGTCCGGCTTTGAAGAGTAAAGACAAGTCTATGGTCCAGAGAAGATTACAACATTGGACACCTGATGGGTAAGTAAGGGACTGGGGGGGGTGCGGTGTGAGGAGTGCTGAGTGGGAGGGTCAGGTGGAGGAACAGTAAAAGTGCAAAAGCCATAGATGGATGTTTTTCTTTTTACTGGGAAAAAAAAGGACATTGCTGGATGGTTTCCTTTTTACAGGGTGAAAAAAAAAGAATGAAGGACAGAGGAATCACAGTCACAATATTTGGGGATTGGGCACCACCAGTGTCATTGTTATTTTTCTGGGGTGGTTGGGGTGGAGGGTGGTGAGAGAGAGGGTTGGGTGGTGTGAGAAAAAATATATTAAAAAGGTCACAGAACACAATCGCGATACTGGGGGATTTGGTACCTCGAGTGTCATTATTATGTTTCTGTGGGGGAGGGAGGGTCAGGTGGCTGTGATATGTATAATTAACACAAAAAGAAATTGGTGGTCACAGCAGAACACAGCACAGTCCACCATGACCAAGGTGGGCACTGCAATGTACTGCGGATGCGCTATTGGTCAAGGATGTGCAATACAGTTTGGTGGCTATCTTAGGATGGTGGAGCATGCTGTGTTCCACTGTGACTACCAACACAGTAAAATAAATAGTGCAGTGTAACTTCCACCAGAGACAACAAGTACAGTGGTTCACAGATGTGGTGGTGACTGTGTAGCAACTCAAACATGTTGTTCAGTTGGAAGGAATGCACTGATTCCTTTTCTGATAGCAAGTGGCTTGCAGGGCTACAACCACTGAAGCCCAAGAAAGGATAATTTGTACACCAAAATGTTGCATTAAATATTTTATTAAATATCCAGACAATAAAAACAATGAGGTACTTGTAAAGATTTAGCAGCAATGGTGGAAAAAGCAAACATTTCTTTCCCAACAGAGCTTCATCAATCAAAGTTTAAAGTGTTCCATTTTCTTGCAGAACCAAACTTTTAGCTCTAGTGTGGACAGCAACTGTACCCTAACATCTGAGAACCCTAGTTAGTATTGAGACTTACAGTAGACTGAGAAAGACTCCATCCAGCTGTGACTTTGTGTATAGCTTCAAGGTTGTTACTCTAAGTAACAAAGGGGCTGTTTAATGCTCAGTTTGTGCCACCAACAGTTGGGAGAGGTAAATTGATCCTTGATTTTTGGCATGATACCGAGTGTAGATTTACACTTTTTGATTCTGAATTCAGATTTTTGGGCAGGATCCCCTCTTTAAACAAGACTAGTGGATGGACTGAGTCCAACAGAATAGTACAACTGCTTCAAAGTGTTTATAGCAGAGCTATGTTGAATGTGCAATTCTGAATTGGAATTGCTGCAGAATGTGAATTCTGCTTCTGAAATGCTTTTTAGAATTTCTTTTCTTAAATTCCATGAAATTCTAAAAAGCATTTTGGCATAAAACATGGAATAACTTTCTGTGGATCATGTCAGCTGGGGAATCATTTTCCATGGATTACAGAAAATTATTCCCAGGTTTATGTACAGTGAAGCTAGCAACAATGCAATGCAGTTCTATAACTTGCAGTAAATGACATGTTACAAAATACTGCATCACAAAAGGATTTAATTGCCAGTGAATTGTGCTGTTCCCTGCAGTGTACTTCAGCAATTTTTTTTTTTTTTTGCATTCTAAATTGTTATTAAGTTTGAAGTTTTTAACATAGGAAAAACAATGATCAAGGATTTCATATTGTAGAACTCAACAGAGTTAATAAAATGATTATTATAACTAATAATATTTAATATCAATAGATCTGTCTTAGATGTAAAGCAGGCATATACTATTTCTAAAATAGAAACTGTAAGTTACATATGGTGTTCTAAATAATTTAGTATCTAAGTATCCAAGGTTTCAGTTTATCAGAGATGTGACAATAAATATTTATTCCATTTCATGTAGTACAGTTCCATTTCACCCAAGGCAAAGTATGAAAGACATCCATTTGTAGCCAGAGTATTCAAAGACTCAATCCACAAATCCAGGGTGGGAAGTCTGGTGGACCTTCAGTTCATTAGGATCAGTCTCTTTGCTTCATTTAAGGTAGTGCGGATCCAATCCTGATGTGAGTTGTTGAGATCACAAATGGAGGGAAATATCAATTTTGGTGTATTTGAGATTGAATAGGCGGTAACCTTGAAACAAGTTTATAGAACATTTTTCCCAAATAAAGATAATTTGGGACAGGGCCACAATATATTATTTAGAATACCTTCTTGAAAGTTGCATGCCAGCAAAGCAGTGTTGATAGCAGTCCCTTATCATACAGCACTATTGCTGTTTGATACCACCTACAAATAATTTTCTTTTGCATCACTTTGCTTTTTCATTTCCCTGCTTGCAGTATTTGCCTGAGTAAAAGCAGTAGACCACTCTTCGGGTGTGATATCTTTCCTTATTTCCTGTGACCAAATCCTACATGTTTCTGCCAATTCATCTGGTTGGAAGGACAATAAATTATAGTATATGAGGTCTGCTTTTCCCTTACTTTTGGAGTTCCAAGTGTTTAAGATTTTTGTGATTGGGTTGTGTGGTACTTTCATTGAGGAGTCTAATAATGCAGATGGGGAACTTCTGATTTGTAATTAAGACCAAACATCTTTACTGGAGACTGAGTATTGCCTCTTTATCTGTTCAAAGGCTTTAAATATGCCAATGATTGGATCTAAAAGGTATTTGATTAGACAGATTTGCTTCTTAATCCATGGGTGCCAGTTTAGCAGGGAGCCATTAATTGAAATATACAGTAGTTATTGTCCCAGATTGACACTAGTTTTAGGGGTGGTAGTATCTTATTGGTTCCTAAGCACTGAGATAAACAGTGCTGCCATGCTTTTCTGATGATACTGATAGTCTTAAAATGTAGTTTTGGAGGAGTTAGGATATTATATAGGAAGCTAAGAGGGTGAAATGTTTTGGACAGATTGTTTTCCAACTTTACCCACAAGGGGGAGTGTACTGGATCCCAGTATAACCACTGTAAAGCAATCTTGGTCAAATAAACCAAGTAGTACCCTTTGATCCAGGGTAAACTCCATCCTCTTTGTTTATAGTGCATAAATATTTTTCTTATGGTCAATACGTGGAGTTTTATTTTCCCATATGAATTTTGAGATGATTTTATTGTATTTATTAAAATAGTTTTTATTTATATTTAGACGAAAATAAGATAGGGGAATGCAGTTTTAGGCATAGCTATCATTTTAATGGCTGAGATCTTCCCTCCAAACAATAGATTCATTTTAGACCACCAAATACAATCTTGTTCAATGTCTTGTAAAACAGGGAGTATATCATTTTAGGCATACTCAATATCTGTGTGGTGAAAACAATACCTAAATATGTGATATTTTGTTTCAGTTTTAGTCCCACTTGTAAGTAAGGCAAGTGACTACTGTAAGAGCTCTGGGATAATACCTCTGCCTTGTCTGTATTGACATGTAGGCCAGAACATAAGGCAAAGGAATGGAGGGTTGACATTAACCGTGAGCGTGATTGTTTAGGGTTGGATATAATAGCCAGTAGATCATCAGCATAAGCAATGGTTTTATATTGTGAATTATTTATTTTAATTTCTCAAATGTTTAGGTCAGATCAGATTTTAATTAATATTTGTTCAATCACCAGTAGGAAGTGAAGGGGAGATAGAGGACAGCCTTGGTGAGTACCTCTTTCTAAATTAAATTTGGAGGACATAATTTGGTTAGTCATTACAGAGGCTGTGGGTTCAATATTAAATACATCTATCTAGTTCAGAAAATTAGTACCAAAGTTAAAAGCTGTCAGAATTTATTTTAAATAGTACCATTCCACTGAATCAAATGCTTTCCCAAAGTCAACTAGAATTGCTGATGTGTCTAGTTTAGCTAGCTGGATGTACTGTATTAAGTCAATAAGAGTTCTCACATTACTTGCTCCTGTTCAATGTTAAATAAAACCTGTCTGTGATTTGTGTAACATTTCAGGAAACAGATTTTCTATGCTAAACGTTTGCTATAAGTTTGGCATCAGTATTAATCAGAGATTTGCCAGTAATTTTTACACTTTAGTGGGTATTTGTTTTTCTTTGGTAATAGTACAATAATAGCTTCTGTAAGTGTAGGTGGGAACGTTTTATTAGTTATGGATTCATTATACATGTTAAATAAATGAAGTGTAATTATTGGCATTAAGGGTATATGGAATTCCAGTGGAAATACATCTCCACCTGGGGCTTTGCCCTTATTTCACTTTGTAATAGCTGCTTGAATTTCCATAGCTAAAATTGGTGCTTCTTAAATTTTATTTGGTTGGAGATTCAGTTGAGGGATACTAACTCCTTTATGAATCTCGTTAATAGTGTTTTGATTAACAATAACCTTAGAAATAATAATTGTTAATAATATGTTTTCATGATATCATTAATTTTCTGAGGAATAGTTTGTGCTTTACCATATTTATCCTGAAGAGCCAAAATATTAGAGGCTAGTTTCTGTTTTCTAAGTTTGTGTGCTAGTAATTTCCCAGCCTCCTCCCCTGATTCCCAATAAAGATGTTTAGTTTTATAAATAAGACACTCTGTTTTTTTACATATATAATAGGTTATTTAATTCAAATTTCTTTCTCCTAATTTTGGATTTGAGTTTCTCAGTTTTATTTCTTCCTGTTTTGTATGCAGCTTCAAGACTTTGTATTTCAGTTTCTAGTTCTATTCTACATTGTTCTCTTTTTTATGCTGTGCTGCCAAATAACCTATAATCCTTCCATGTATGTAAGCTTAAAGGCTTCCCAGATAGTAGAGGAGGTGACATCAGGAGTTTTTTTTTAGTTGTTTAACCAGGTGAGACACATTGAGCTGAAAGCTTTTTTACAAGTGCAACCTGTGAGCACAGGGAAGTTAAGTGACTTGCTCAGGGTCACACAGTATGCAATTGGAAGCTGTGGGATTCAAACCCAGGTCTGGTCTGCTGGATGTTGCCAGATTTGCAGCTCGGAGCCTTAAACCACTGCGCTATACTGCATTTGTTTCAAAATAAAGTTCTGGTTGCTTTTTGACCCGTGTTTAAAAATCCAAAGAGGCTGCTAATAGTGGGTCTAGTCTCCATCTTGGGAATTTTTGACTAATACACAGATTTGTAAAAAGGGAGTAGATAGGGGCATGATCAGAGATTGCAATAATCCTTATATGGTTACTCTTTATAACTGGAAATGCTTGTTTATTTGCTAAAAAGTAATCAATGCAACTCTAAGAGTCATGTGGTGGAAAATAAAATGTGAAGTCACTACATGACGGATATTCTACTCTCCATGGATCTGTTAAGTTACATTCCTGCATTAATGATTTTAAACTTCTCCTTGCTCTTGCATATGTCTCCCCCCTAGGGTTACTGCTATCTAAATGTTCATCTAGGGCCAAATTAAAATCTCCACCAATAAGTACTGTGGTGTTTTCATGCATAGCTTGATTAATAGTGTTAAGAAATTCAGGGTCATCACAATTAGGGTCAAACACGTTGCCTATCCAAATGAACTTAGTGTCTATTTCTGCTTGAACTAAAATCCACCTGCCTTCCTTGTCCTTGAAGGTATGTAAAATGTTATAATTAAGTTTTTATGGAATAGAATAACCACTCCTTTTTCCTTTTTTATAGCACAGCTATGTGCAATACTTCCTACCCACATTTTCTTAAGTCATTCAACATTTTCTGTTTCCAGGTGGTGCTCCTGACTCAATGTGATGTTTAAATGAATGGATTTTAAGCACAATAAGACTTTCTTTCTTTTAACAGGATGATTTAATTGATTAACATTCCAGGAGATGATTTAGAGGGTCAGATTATGTTAATTACTCATTGTAAAGTTTAGGGATTTTATCATAAAGGGTACTACATGTTATTGCTAAGCTTACAGCATTATGTAGCTTAATGGCAGTGCAAAATAATATGTCAAGGTATAAGAAATAGTGATGCTGTTGGTATATTACCTAGCTCTGTTTATTGAGTGGCCATAACACCATCTGCCAGTAAGTAAAATTAAGAAGGTTGTCTTCATGTCTGAAACAATGGCAAAAGCATAACTGATTAAAGTACAGAAAATCCCACCAGGATGAAGCACAGCACTGCAGAATTCTGCAATATAGTTATTGTGGTAAACAATGGAATTTCAATCAGAGTTAAACCCTTTTATCATGCAGTAAACCTGTGACACTGTGCTTCATTCTGGTGGGCTTCACTATATATACATATCAGTACATGGTTTAGAATAAGTATATTAATTGGAACACCCATATAAAAAATTGTATCTAGATAAAACCATTCTTTTTGCATATACATGTTTTTACTAGAGTCAAATCATTTGTGATTACTGAGAGCTGAAAACAATCTTAATACACCAAGAGTTAACAGTATTAAAACCCTACATTCAAAATAATTCTATAAGTCAGGGAGGGACCACTAACAGAATCTGCAAAAAGTCCCTATTGGATCACTAATATGAAAGCTCTTTACAAAATCTAGCCTCTCTCATGCCTGCTGATGTAGATGGGAGGACATTGTAGCCCACTGTGTTCCTTAATGACTGCTGGCTTACCCTCTGAGAGGACTTCATTCGTGACATAATGGAGTTTGCCCTTCAAGGGGCAGATCAGGTTGTCCTGGTGCACCCCTTCCCTTTCCATCAGGATGGCTGTGCTCAGAAGGGGAGGGGGGAAGGAAGGGGAGGGAACAAGGGAAAAAATAATGCCCCAGCAACAGGAAGGGAAGGGGAAAGTGGAGGTACATAATGGACAGCACAGAGGGGTTTCAGCTACTTTTTGCTAGAGTTTTGATTTTACACTTAACTGCAGCACGTTGGATTGGCATATTGATTTGAGGTTTGTTCACCGGGAGAGAAAAGGTAAGGAAACAAGCCACTAAGTTGTGGAGGATAGCTGATGTCAGTTAAAAAAAAAATATATATATATTTATAATTATAGGACTGGGCAGAATGATATGTAAGATATGATAAAGGAAAATGCATGTACTGGCAGAGGTGAAGCGCTAAGAAAAGAGCTGATGCAGAAGTATACACCTTTTAGCTTAAGGAATTGCAAGGTTAATGATGTTATTGACTGAATGCGGTGATGGTATTGCTTAAGACTTAAGAAAGGTGCAAATAGCAAGGTTGTTTGCTGTAAGCAGGAGCGAAGTGCTAGAGAGAAGAGCCAAGTGGGAAGTACACACCTTTAGCTCAGGAACTGCATTATTAATGAAGTATTGGCTCCCAGCAATGGTATGCATCAGCTACAATGATAACTAGGCTGTTGTGTGTGGGCAGAGGTACTAAGGAGTAAAGTGGAGGCATCTTGCGCAGCACCAGTAAAATTTGGGTGAGGTAGGCTACAGGTTTGGCTCAGTGTACGGGTGTTAAGAAAGGACGGTGCACGAGTGTGGTCTTGGTTTGCAGATGGAGGTTTTGGTGCTGGCAGCAGGGACTAGCCACTCTAGGCCATGGAATGGGCTGGGGGAACGGAACCAGGCCTAAGGAAGTGAGCAAGGGGTGGCAAGGTCAGTGTTTTGAAAAAAAAAAAGCAAAAAAGCAAAAAGCAAAAGCATGGAAACCTGGGGTTGTTCGTTGACTTTTGGATTAGGAAGGGGGAGTGTCCAGAAGGGCTGTAGTGAAGCACAGGCACATGAGGGTAGCTTGGGCCTATGCAGGCAGCCATGTGGCATGATGTCACATGCTGCACTGCAGCCGCAAGGTGAACGAGGATTGGGAATGAAAAAGGGGGTAAAGGAAAGCTATGGGGGCAGGCATACACTAAGGGAAGCAAGAGAATTGGAGGGCAATCGAGGCGAGGAGAGGGACAGTGAGTAGAGGCCTGGGCACGCAGGAAGCATGAATAACACTGGGTGTGACATCACACGCCTGGGGAGACCACGCAGCTGGACAAAAAAGGTCTGGCAATGGGAGGAAGTGCCTAGCACTGGTGGGAAAGCCAAGAAAGGCAGCAGGAGCTGCAGGCAAGCAGTCACTGGCTAGGAAGGGGCATATAAGGGACAGTGGGCCCAACAGGCCTAGAGGTGATGAGAAAGTGGGGGAGTGGACAGAATGAGCTTTCTCAAGAAGAATAAAAAAATGTTTTTTTTTTTTAAGCAAGAAGGGCCTCGGCCAGGAATGGAATCAGGGATTGGAGGGTAGTCAGGAGGATCAGCTGCTACTAAAATGAGGGAATAAAAAAACAAGAAGGGAAGCCTGAAGACTGCAGGAGGCAGCGAGCAAAGAACTTGGGATGGCCATGAGCGGGTGGGGACTCGGGGGGGTGCACAAAAAACAAAAAAAAAGAGAGGGGGGCTTGGAAGCTCAACAGGCAAGGGCATGCAAAAAGGGGAGAGCACACGAAAGGGGTAGGACATGCCCAAACAACCAGAGGCATGGGAGGCATCCAAAGGGGGAGAGGCCTAGGCAAGGGAGGCCACAGGAAAGGTCACCCAAGATGCAGGAATGCCACAATCATCCTGAAGGCCACCGCAGGGAAGGGACGAGCAGCTGAGCGAGGTCAGCCAATGGGAAAGGGCCTGGGGCATGATCACATGGAGGATGGCCCAGGCAGCAGTTTTCAAAAAAAAAATAATAATACTATACATACATATAATAGTAAATATATATATATTAAAGGAGGGGCCTCTTCCACATGAGGGCATGCTGTTAACTTAAGTTAACAATAGAATCTTGTTTTCTTCCCGTCAGTTGTCTTCACAGTTAGAAGGATCGAAGGACATGGCACCAAAGAAGAGCAGGCCCTCAAAGGAAGACACTTACAAGGCTATAATCGAGTTGGCGGAAAAAGCCAACAGAATGTGGGAACTGGTGAAAAGGGAGGAACCAGGAAGACCCGGGGAGAAAAGGAAAGTGGGAACGGGGAATGGGGGCAGAGGGAAATGACCAGCAGAAAGGCCATGCAGTCCCACTGGGGTACAACCACTAGCAGTGGGACCCACCAAGGTGGCTGATCCAGTACCTCTGCAGCCCATAGACCCTGCACCATGAGTACCTCCCCAAGACCAAGTCAGGATCACCCCTGGGGAACCCAGACCAGTTACTCGGAATGTGGTGCTTTCTCCGCAACCCCTAGTGGTTCCCCTGCCCCCTCAACCACAGGCTGCCAGAATGGGACACCAGGAAGCCAGCAGATGACAAGGCTCTGACAAGGATACAGGTAACACACCCAGCACAGTGGGCGACAGTATAAAAGAATATATAAGTCAAATTGTGTCGGCACTTGGCACAGGAGGTTTAGGGCAAATGGAATCTGCTCTGGCAGAGATTAGTACGGAGAAAGAGGTGTTGAAAGGGAATGACGGGGTACAGATAAGAAAGGAAAAGGAACCAGGGAGATAGGTGCCCCTGGGATGAGGGTAGTTGAGCATGTTCCACTGGCCACAAAGGAAAAAATATGGAAAGGAGAGTTCGTGGATATATTCGCTTTGGTGAGCCGGGAAGCGGCAGTGAAGTATGAGGAAACAGAGAACAGGAAAGAGTGAAATGGCAGCGGTGGTAGTGTTGTTAGGGAAGAAGTAGGAAGACAAATTCATGAAAGGAAAGACTTGGGATGGGTGGTTCATAGGTTTTGCCACCTTCTCAGCCATTGTGCTGGAGAAAAAGCCGGAGTTGGGCATCCCGCTCATCACATAATCCCTGATAATTAGGCGGGCAAAGGCAAAAGGGGGGGTGAGGTGGATATACTATGACAAATTCTTCTGGCAGAGAATGACAACATTCAGGGATGTAAGATGGGATACGAAGCAATTAGACTTATGGGCAGATTATGTAATGGATCAGTCCACACCCAAGGGAGTGGGGGAGGAAAGGAGTTACACCCCAGAGGTGCTGCTGGGCTTACAATAGGGCCTTTTGTTCATGGCCTCAATGTCATTTTTAGCATGCATGTTCAAAATGAGGGGCACGCACCCGGCAAGCAGATGCAGGATGACATGGGCCCAAGGAGCACAAGGATCTGGTGGTCATAGTTCAGGTCAACAGTTTTTTCGGGAGGGACAGGGGTTTAAGGGGCAGGCATGGAACAGGGGAGGAAGGGGCAGGAGGAACACAAGTAGAGGAGGTCAGAATCATTGACCGAAAAAAAAAGGCACTGAGTGAGAGGGAGGGACCGGGGAGGAAAAAAGGGAGGGAAGACAGAGAGTGGTTTGGTATGGCCAGAATCCCCATCAGGTTGGAAGCATGGACAGTTTGGCTGGACAGATATCCAAACAAAAGAGTGGCAGAGATGATCTTAAAAGGTTTTTGCACAGGCTTTTCACTACAATGTGAGGGTCCCAGACAAGCAAGAGAGGTGAGCAACCTGGGGTCGGTCAAAGAGAGGGAAGAGATGTGAAGACAGAAAACAGAGAAAGAAAAGGCAGTAGGGAGAATAGAAGGCCCATTTGATACCCACCCCATTGTAGAACATGTGGATTTTGCCATTGAGCTTGGTACCCAGGAAGCAGGAAGGAGAGTACAGGGTGATTCACCACCTATCCTATTCAGAAGGGGAGTCGGTGAATGATTTTATCAGGGAGGAGTACAGTAAAGTGACATATGTGACTTTAGAGGATGCAGTCCGGATAATCCGGGCTACTCAGGATGCATGGATGGCAAAGATGGATATCGAATCCGCATTCAGACTGCTGCCAGTTAGGAGAGAAGACTGGGACCTATTGGGTTTTAGAATTGGGGGGCAGTACTATTTTGACAAAGCCATGCCCATGGGATGTTGTATAGCATGTGCAACATTTGAGGCATTCAGCACCTGTTTGCAGTGGATATTTCAAGAGAAAACTGGTTATAGAACGGTCATCCACTATTTGGATGATTTTCTTTTCATCGGTAATGGGGAAAGGGAGACACAACAAATGCTGGACAAGTTTCAAGAGCTGTTCAAAGAGTTAAGGGTTCCACTGGCTCTGGAAAAAACAGAAGGGCCCAGCAGGGTGCTTGAATTCCTGGATACTGAGATAGATGCCACGAGGGAAATATTCAGGCTGCCGGACAAAAAGGTGAACAAACTGAAAGAGCTGATCCAGGTACACACCAGCAGGAGAAGAGTACAACTAAAACAAGTACAGCAGGTACTGAGGCACCTGAACTTCGCCTGCAGGGCTATTGGACCAGGGAGGGCATTCACAAAAAGGTTAGCAAGAGCTACAGCCGGGATCACCAGACCACACCATTGGGTAGATATGACAAAAGGTATCAGGGAGGATTTTAGAGTATGGGAGGAATTCCTCAGGGAGTATTATAGCTGCTCTTTCTGGCAAGAGGAGGGGATGTATAACACAGACCTCAAGCTTTACACAGACACAGCTGGGGGCCTAGGTATGGGGGGCTACCTGAGAGGCAGGTGGTTTGCAGAACCATGGCCTTCTGACTGGGTAAGGGAAGGCAAGGTAAGAGATATTACATTGTTAGAGATCATGCCCATCTGGGCATTCACCCTGGTTTGGGGGGAGGAATTATGGGATCAGAGAGTGACATTCTGGTGCGACAATAGAGCAGTGGTGGAGGTCCTAAACAACAGGGGAGCCAGGTCAGAAATGGTTATGCAAGTCTTGCGACAGTTAGTGTTAAGGGCCTTGCAGCTGAACATGTCTTTCAGAGCAAAACACATAGAAAGAGTACACAACACCCTGGCTGACAGCCTTTCCCATCTGCAGCTGGACCATTTCTGGAGGCTGGCACCAGCAGCGGAGGAGCAAAAAATGCCCATATCAACAAACATCTGGGACGTTGGCATGAAGGAGCAGAACTGTTGTTGCACAGCTCATGGGCACCTCGGATGCTGAGGGCATATGATGGGGCCTGGCGAGTGTTTCAAACATTCAGGGCAGCACACCATATGGAGGTAAGTAGGCCACTCACAGAGGAACAATTGGGAAAGTTCACCATGGAGCAATGGGAAAAAGGAATGACCCACACCACAATGGGAGTCTATTTGGCAGGGATTAGTGTTATCTGCAGTCTAAAGGGATGGAAGGATCCGACAAAATCATTGTTATGTAGAAGAATGATGCAGCGATGGGGTAGGTTGAGACAAGGGCCAGTAGACAACAGAAGACCAATAGGAGAACAGTGGCTGGCAAAACTGAAGGATGTGCTACCGGCAATATGCAGATTAAAGACCGAGGCCCAGCTCTTTCACACGACTTATGTTGTAATGTTGCAGAGGCCATGAGAGTGAGTGAGGTGGTAGGACATGGCAAAAAAAACAAGGAAGGGGGATTTGAATGGGAAGATATAAGCTGGGGGATGAGAGAGATACAGATCAACATTAAGAGGTCAAAGATGGATCAAAGGGGACAGGGTTGCATGGTGACGCTGCAGAGACAGGTAGAGGGCTCAGTATGCCCAGTGCAGGCTTTGTAGGCTTTCGCCGCAGAACATGGGACCAGTATAGGGAGATTATTTGTTCATGGTGATGGAAAAAGGGTCACCAGTTATCAAGTCACAGCACTGCTCAAGAAAGGCATACACTTCCTGGGGGAGGTCCCAGTTAATTATTCATCCCACTCCTTGTGGATCGGGGCTGCCTCACAGTGGGCAGCGGCAGGTGAAACTGTGAATAGTATTTTGGAAAAAGGACGCTGGAGGTCTTCAAGTTATAAGAGATGCATTCGAGCACTGAAGTGAGAAGATTAACGTATTGCCTATGTTTTTGTTACAGATGTCTAGACAAAGGGGCCGGGGGGGAGGACAGGGAGAGGGATACTATGGTGAGGAATCTAAGACCACATAAAGGATAATTATTTTTGCTTAAACTCCATAGAAAGAGGGAGGACCACGGAAGTCTGGATCTGCGGCCACTTCTATATTTATTGGGCAGAAAGGAGGGCAGAGAAAAAGGCTGGGGGAAAGCAGCTGTACCAAGATGTGAACAATGTAGGTTGGTTTGGTGTGGCAACCGGGGGATGAGATGGGCACAACTGCTTCCCACCTTGAGGGAACTTAAAGAATGGTGACCCAGTCCAGACTTGATTATTATACATTTGGGGGGCAATGACCTTGCGGGCAAGCCGTGGGAGGACACATACTTGCAGATAAAAAGGAACCTAGAAACAATACAGCAGTGGTGGCCTCAGGTAAGCCTTGCCTGGTCGGATATGATACCATGGAGGATTTGGAGGCAGGACCACAGCCATAGAGCCATGGAGAGGGCCAGGAGAAAGATGAACAGAAGGGTAGGGACATTGGTAAGGAATATGGGAGGACAGGTAACACTGCAGGGTGTAGAAGAATGGGTAGAAGATTTCTACAGATCAGATGGGGTGCACCTGTTGGATCTAGCCATAGACATGTTTAACACAGAAACAATGGGTTTTATAGAGGCATGGAGGAATCATGTAGAAAATGGAAGATAAAAAAAAAAAGGAAGAGAGAAGGACTAGGAAGATTTTTCCCTGAGGTAAGGGAGAGTAATACCCTAAGTGTGGGGGAAGCCAGTCGTCCAATGCAAGCTGGAGACTGGCTAGTGGGGAAAAGGGGGGAAAGGAGGGAAGGGGGGAAAGAAAAAGGAATAAGACCAAACGAGGAAGAAGATGAAGGAAAAAGTGGTCTTGGTTTTCACCGTTACCTAACAGAAAAGGAGAAGAAGGCACCCAGGTTTTCACCTGGGGGGAGAAAAAGAGGAAGAAAGAGGGATGATCAGAGATTGATATGGATGAAAATAAATAAAATTGTGAGAGATATAATAATAAAAGATGATGAAATAGAACATGGAATTATGATATATAAATAAATTAATTGCCAATCTGGGCACAACAGCAAACAATGGTCTCTGTCTTTTTGTGAGGGAAAAGGGGGGAATCCAGGACAATGGAGTTTGCCCTTTAAGGGCAGACCAGGTTGTCCTGGTGCACACCTTCCCTTTCCATCAGGATAGTTGTGCTCAGAAGGGAGGGAGGGAGGAGAAGGAAGGCGATGGAGGGACAGGGAAAACAATGGCCCGGCAACAGGAAGGGGAGGGGCAAGTGGATGTACATAATGGACAGCACAGAGGGCTTTCAGCCACTTTTTGCTGCAGTTTTGATCCCTCCCACCCACTCTACAAGACAGAGCAAGAGAGGAAGACAGTCAAGAAGGGACTGTATGATGGGTCTGTCAAAGGTGGATGATAGACAAGTCCGGTCAGACAGTTTGGACTGCCAAAGGTGGATGGCAGATAATAATATGGTTATGGACTGCCAAAGATGGATGGCAGAAGGAAAGGGGGAAAAGTGTGGGAAGGAGGAGAGAGGGAAGAAAAAGGAATAAGACCAAGCGAGGAAGAAGATGAAGGAAAAAGCTTTCTTGGTTTTCACCATTACCTAACAGAAAAGGAGAAGAAGGCACCCAGGTTTTCACCTGGGGGGAGAAAAAGAGGAAGAAAGAGGGATGGTCAGAGACTGATATGGATGAAAATAAATGAAATTGTGAGAGATATAATAATAAAAGATGATGAAATGGAACATGGAATTATGATATATAAATAAATTAATTGCCAATCTGAGCACAACAAACAATGGTCTCTGTCTTTTTGTGAGGGAAAAGGGGGGAATCCGGGGCAATGCACACACATAACAATCAAAGAAGGAGTACTGCTGTGTTTAATAAATGTTGCAATAACCCAACCAGGTGCAAAGTTGCAGGAGGGTTAATAAACCCAGTTACAGAGTAATTAAATATGCATAGTAGTGCTATGGTTTGTATAAAAGGGAAAGCAGCATAAATAATAAGTTGAATGTGAATAGGGAAGGAGGGATACCTAAGGGATATTAGTTTTGGGAGTTGTGAGGTAAAGAAATAAGAGGGTAAACTTGGTATGACAGGGGGCTGAATGGGGTAAACAAAAAGGGGGAGCATTCACTTAGGTGTCAGTTTTATATTGTAAAATGGGGTGGATTGATGAGTAAAGGATAGAGGGTAAAAAACAGGGGGGGCAGGGAATGATAGGTAACATAGAAACACAGAAACATAGAATTTGACAGCAAATAAGGACCGCTTGGCCCACCCAGTCTGCCTATTTCCCAACCTAATGGATAAGCTGCAGATCCTAGTTAATCTACAGCCTACTTCTTCCTACCCCACCCCCAGAATGGCCTTATGACTCTCCCATGCATGCTTGAATTCCACCACTGTTTCTGACTCCACAGCCTCCTCCGGAAGACTGTTCCATGCATCAACAACCCTCTCTAAGAAAAAATACTTCCTTACATTATCGCTGAGCCACCCCCGCTCTATCTTCAAATTGTGCTCCTTTGTTCTTGCACACCTCTTTTTCTGAAAGATGCTACCCTCTTGGACTTTGTTGATTCCCTTGAGGTACTTGAAAGTTTCTATCATGTCCCCCTTCTCCCTCCTTTCCTCGAGGCTATACATATTATGCTCCTTAAGTTTCTCTTCATAAGTCTTACGGTCAGACCCTGCAACATTTTAGTTGCCCTCTTCTGGACTGCCTCCATCATGTTTGTGTCTTTGCAGAGATTGGGTCTCCAGAACTGCATGCAATACTCCAGATGGGGGTCTCACCAGCTGTCTGTACAGAGGGATAACAACTTCCCATTTCCTACTGGTGATGCCTCTCCCTATGCATCGCGGTATCCCCCCAGCCCCCCTTACTGCCCTCTCACATTGCTTGCCCACCTTTAGGTCATCTGATATGACTACCCCCAGGTCCCTTTCCATTTTTGTTGTTGTTAGTAGCTCACCCCCCATTGTGTACTCTTCCCCAGGGTTTTTGTTTCCCAGGTACATTACCTTGCACTTCTTAGCATTGAATCTAAGCTGCCATACATTTGACCATTCCTCTAGCCTTGTCAAGTCCCTTCTCATCCTTTCCACCCCACCTTGTGTATCAACTCTGTTGCAGATCTTTGTGTTGTCTGCAAAGAGACATACTTTTCCTTCCAGTCCTTCTGCAATGTGGCATATAAAGACATTGAAGAGGACCGGTCCTAGTACTGAACCCTGCGGTACCCCATTAGTAACCACCCTTTCTTCAGAGTGAACTCCATTTACTATTACCCTCTGTGTCCTGTTCTACAGCCAATTCTTTACCCTGGCTACCATCTTGGGACCCACTTCCAGGTTGGCTAACTTGTATATTAATCTTTTGTGTGGGACTGTGTCAAATGTCTTGCTAAAGTCTAGGTAGTCCATGTCCACAGTCCCTCCCTGATCTACTACTTTGGCCACCCAGTCAAAGAAATTGATTAGATTCGTCTGACATGACCTTCCCACTGTGAATCCATGCTGTCTTGGGTCCTGTGCCCCTCTGGCCTCTAGGCACTTGACAATTCTTTCCTTCAGAAGCGATTCCATCATTTCCCCTCTCACTGAGGTTAAACTAACAGGTCTGTAGTTGCCTGCTTCTGCCCTGCTCCCACTTTTGTGAAGTGGAATCACATCTGACCTCTCCAGGGTAGGAGAGAATGTTTGAAGAACTACAAAGGCTAGAAATAATTCATGAGTACTGGTTAAGTGTTACAAGGCATATTTGTTAAACTATAAATAAAATAATGAGAGCTGATACATACGGTATAAAGGTGAAAGAGAAACAAAGACAAAGAAAATGAGGTCAGTTTTTGCTTGAAATACTGTTTTAACCTTGCCCTATGTTGCACTATTCAGAAACCACTGTGGAGTCATGACCTTAACATCTTAATAAAACATTAGATAATTTACATATTTATGACATCAGATTACACAAAGTTGATGCTAGCAAGAGTCAATCATATTAAGCATTGTGACCTGATGATTACTTCCAGGTCTTTGTGAGTGAGAAAAATAGTTTGCATCGTACTGATACTATAAGGGTTAAAGAGACACTGTCAACCTGTTTTTCATCATATTATTTCTAGTTAAAAACCTACATTTTGCTTACCTTCTCTTAAATTCATTGATGTTGCTGTTTGTTTTGTCTGTCTCCTTCTTAAGTAGAACTGAAATGCATGCCAATGTATATTTATAAGCAACCTTGTTTTGTTTACTATGCTGGATCTGTTCTTACTGCATATTTCCTGAGCATTAGAAACACACCCAAACAGTAGAATCACTCATGAAGCAGTAGCATCCTAAACTCCCATTGCATCATGAGGGGCTAGACTGTGTTGTGGATGTGCTCAAATTCAAGAAAGATGCAGTTGGAGCTGATCAAGGAATGTAAACAAACCAGTGTTTGTGTGGTAACACCAGTATGGACAGCAGCCTGTTTTTCACTTTTTTAAAGAATACAAGAGTCAGAACAAACTACCAGCTACATCAGCAATCATTACAGAAAGTTGGCAATCATAAAATGTGTTTTTTAAACTAGGGGCACTTTGAGACTTAAGGGGGTTGACAGTGTCCCTTTAAGTGTCCTAATTACAGAAGACAGAGTCTCTGAAAGTGCATTTGCACACATATCCACGCTGGTAAGATACCAAAATATCTGTATTAGGAAGGCATACATTTTTATGGAGAGTGCAGTATTCATCTGCATAGAGACTCCTATGAAGGCGTTTGTTCTCACATGGGAGCAGATGCGGCAGAGTCAGAGGGAATTTCTTTGTCTTGAACACTTGAATCAAATTCCTGTGAAGGTTTACCAGCCTCAAATCTATTTTATGTGCTGTAATGTATGTAGAAGTAGGTACAGAAAAGTTTTTTTTTTTTACTTTTGGAGTAGGCTCTGCTTTTCCTAAGGAATCTGTTCCAAGATTGTGGTGATGAAAATTTAGCCTGCACAGATTTGTGTTTAACAGGAGTCATAGTTTGCTTTTTGATCTGGGTGTACTCACATGGGGCACCAGCTGTGATTCATGAGTCTCAGTGGCACTTGAAGGAGTGACAGAATGCTCTTATCTGGAGACATTGGAATATTGTTCAATATTTGAATACTGCCTGATCTAACATCGTAAGAGTTTCTGCAGTAGGTCTTCACATATAGGACTGCGTCCGCTGGCATCAGGACTGCATGGCAAACTCATAGCTAGCCATCTGCCTGGGGCCTAAACACAACACCACTGATGTGCCCTCCATCAGGGCTTCAACCAGGCAATGTGCACCTATTGCAAGAGGACTCTCGATGCGCATTTGTTGACCCAGAGACTGGCATCAATGGAAAAAAAGCTTCAGGAGCAGAGGTAAAGATCATCATCACTGGCCCCAGAGAAAAGGAAGAAAAATAAGGACAAGGAGAGACGTTGGAAGCAGATCCACTCTCCTTAGGGGAAATCCAGCCAGACAGCCAAAGCCACCTTGGGTGGGTCCTCCACCTCCGTGAGTACCCCACCTCTATGGCCTTCTTCTACTGTGGTGGACCAGAATCCCTCTCCCACCCCTGCTGAGGTCAGTGGGCAGTCAGGGTGTACACTCTTCAGAGGATACTTCTCAGGTACCTGCTTCGAGCCCTGCTGCTAAGTCGCCCTCCGACTCCACTGCCAGGCATCAAGCATGGGCCAATCAGCCTGATACTAGCTTCCTGGCTTCTATCAGCCTGGCCATGGCCAGTAAGTCAGTCAACATCTCCTCCGTTGATCACCTGACTGTTACCTCTAAGTTGGATGCTGGACCACCTGGCCCCCGCGTGGAAGCTCCAGGCTTCATCTACACTCTCAAACTTGTGAAATCTGCCATTTACAGTGTGGCAGGATATTTAATTTGATACACAACATTGTGAAGCTGTAGATACTGTCTAATCTCAGTAAAGGTTTTTCATTTTAATAGGAAATCTGCTGAGAAATCCTAAAAGATAGAGATCCTATGTCCTTCCTATATTCGAGTCCTTTTTTCTCTTGCCAGCTTAAGGATTTCATCTTTAATAGAATAACGGAAGAAGTATGCCACAATGAGTTGAGGTCTGGTACCAGGTTTGGATTTTGGAAGTAGAGAGTGGTGTGCTCTTTCAATTTCTAATGGCCATGACCATTGGTAACCCAAAATTGCTGGTATGAAGCCCATTAAAAAATATACGAACATATGAAATTTGCCATCAGATAAAGGACTAGAGGTCTATCAAGTCTGCTTGAATGTGCAGCTAGCACCCCTTATTCTGCAGCTGCCCTTCCCTTCCACCATTCCCCTCCACTGACCCGCCCGCTTGTCCTGTCCCATCCCCTTTTGAAGCAGTCTACTCTTCTACTGGATACATTTCAGCAGGTAACGCATTCCACCTAGTCATCACCCTCTCTGTAAAAAAGTGTCTCCTCATCTCCCTCCAGAACGTTCCTCCCTCCAGTCTCATATCTTGGCCCCTGGTTTCCCTCCTCTCCCTTACTTTGAACAGCCCCTCTGTACCTGTCTTGTTTGTTCCTTTCATGTACTTAACGGTTTCAATCATGCCCCCCCGTCCCTCCTCTCCTCCAGCGAGTACATGTTCAACTCCCTCAGCCTCCTCTCGTATGATAAGTCCCCCAGCCCCTTGATCATCTTTGTCGCCCTGCGCTGCACCCCCTCCAGTAACTTAATGTCCATCTTCAGATACGGGTGCCAGTACTGCATGCAGTACTCCAGATGTGGTCTAACTAATGACCTATACAGTAGCAGAATCCTCCTCCCTCCTCGAGGATATACCCTTTGCAATGCAACCCAGCATTTTGTCGGCCTTTGCAGCTGCCTTCCTACATTGTACCGAGTTATTCATTGACCCTGTAATGAGCACCCCCAGATCCTTCTCCTCCTCTGTCTGGGCTAGCTGCACTCCCCCCAGCAGGTAACTCCACCTTGGGTTCTTCATCCCAAAATACAGCACCTTGCATTTTTGGCATTAAACCCCAGTTGCCAGGTGTCTGACCAGGTTTCAAGCTTTGCCAGATCATCCTGAAACCCACGCCATCCCCCTAGGTCATCCACCACCACCACTCCTACCTTGGTATCATCAGCAAACAGAGGCTCTTGATGTCCAATGATATGTCTGCAATGAATATCCCAAACAACACTGGTTCCAACATTGAGCCCTGTGGAACACAGCTCATCACTACCTTTGGGTGTGAGAGCTCCCTATCCACCATCACCCTCTGTTGCCTTCCCTGAAGCCAGTTCCCTACCCATCTCACCAGCTTTGCACCCGCTCCTGTGCCTTATAACTTACTTCCCAGCCTTCCATGAGGCACCAAGTCAAATGCCTTACTGAAGTCCAGATAGAGGACATCCACTGCATGGCCCCTGTCCAGTTGCCTAGTTACCCAGTCATAGAACTCCACCAGGTTGGTTTGGCAGGATCTGCCACATATGAAGCCATACTGTCTGTTGTCCTGCAGTCTTTTGGCCTCTAGGAGGGCCGCCAGCTTCTCCTTTAGAATAGTCTCCATTAGCGTACCCATGATGGATGTGAGGCTCACCAGTCTGTAGTTCCCAGGTTCATTCTTGGGGCCACTTTTGTGGACGGGCACCACATGAGCCATCCTCCAGTCCTGAGGTACACACTCCGAGTGTAGTGAGGCATTAAATAGGTCTGCCAATGGTCCCACAAGGACCTCTACCAGCTCCTTCAGTACCCTGGGATGGATGCCATCTGTGCCTCGTGCCTTGTCCACCCTCAGTACCTTCAAATGCTCCTGAACTCTGCCCTCCATGATTTCCCCATCTTTCACCCCCTCCCCCCATTTCTACCATTCATCCCCACTTGGGTGTCACCCCCCGTTCTCTTTAGTAAATACCAAGCAGAAGTAATTGTTTAGTGCTTCTGCCTTATCACACCCTGCTTCCACCCAACACCCCTCCTTCCTAATCCTTACTATGTGGTCCTTACAGCTCCTTTTCTCCCTGATGTACCTAAAGAAGTCCTTCAACCCCTTCTTAATGCCTTGTGCCAGCACTGAGCTCCGTAAATGCTTTGGCTACCCTTACTGCCCTTGTCACCTCCTTCGAGTCCGTCAAGTACTCCTCCCTGTCCTCCCCCCTCCCTGTTTTCTTGTACATCCAAAAGACAGATCTTTTCCCCCTTACCTTTTCCATGACCTCCTTGCTCAACCAGCTCAGTTTCTTAGCCCTAGCCTTCTTGCTCTGGGCCTTGCAGCAGGTTTTGGTTGCCTCCACTATCCCCAGCTTTATGAGCTCAAACCTCTAGTTAGTGTCCATACTAGATTGAATTCTAGCCAGATACCCTTTTACCACTTCCCTCATCCTCCCAAAGTTGGCCCTCCTGAAGTCCAGCACTCCTGTGCCAGATTCCACTCCTTCCTTGCCCATATCCAATGTGAGCCATACTGAGTGGTGGTCATTCCCTGACAGTGGTTCCTCCACCATAAGTTCTCTCACAAAGTCCCCACTTGCCAGCACAAGGTCTAGGGTATTCCCTAACCTAGTTGGTTCACTGACCAATTGCAGCAGGAAGCTGTCCTGGAAGGCATCCAGCAGTACCTGCTCCCTTCTGTTCCTGGTTGTTGGGGTACTTCATTCCACTCCTGGCATGTTGAAGTCCCCCACAATCACCACACTACCCTTCTCGCAGGTCCTCCTAATCTGTCCTGCTAGTTCCCTGTCTAACTCCTCCATTTGAGATGGCAGCCTGTACACTACTCTCATTCTGAGAATCCTATTCTTGGAATCCTGGATTTGCATCCAAAGTGACTCCGTACTACCCTTCTCCCCTTCCTCCCTTACACACTTCACTCCTTCCTTCACATATAGTGCCACCCCCTCCTCTCCCAATCATACTGTCCCTACAAAATAACCTGTACCCTGGTACAGACAGGTCCCAGTCATGGTATCGGGTGGCCCATGTTTCTGTGATGGCTATAATGTCCACCTCTACCTCTGCCATAAGCACCTGTAACTCTGTAGTTTTCCTCCCAAGGCTCCTAACATTAAGGATAACCATCTTCCACCCTCCTCCCTTCCATCTTTCCCTCCTTTACCAGCATCACCAATAGTACTTTCCATTTGTCCCCTGTCAATGTTATGGGGGGTAAGCTCATATGGTTTACCAACTTGTGGTCTCTGCATGTCTCTTTCCCAATTGCCACTCCCCACTCCTAGTTTAAATTCCCAACTTCCTCTATGTACTCCTCCATCCTCTGTTTCAACACTTTCTTTCCCTCCTCACTCAAGTGTAGTCTGTCCTTGGCATAGAGACTACTGTCCTCTCAGATCCCTCCCACCACCCCAACAGCCCATACCCTTTAGCATAACACCAGGTTCTTAGCCATCCATTAAATTCCTCTATTCTCAGCTTTCTTGTTATGCTTGCCTTGGGCACTGGAAGTATCTCTGAAAAAGTTATTGATCTTCTTGCCCCTTCACATAATTGTCCTAGTTCCTCAAACCTCCTCGGGACTATATCTACTGTCTTGTCAGCCAGATCGTTCATCCCAAAATGTATAATTAAATGAGGCTTGTCCCTACCACTTCTAGCATATTTCTGAACAGATTGTCCCACCCTTTCCACTGTCATTCCTGGCATGGTCTCCACCCAAATGCTACTATGCTTCTCCCCCTTGCTACCCCACCTGACTTCTCTTAGTATTGAGTCCCCAGCAACCCTCTTACTCGCTGGTTGCTTCCATTCATCTCCAGCTCTCATTTCCAGCTCCTCTTCTTCCTCCTGCACATTATGTCCCCCTTTGGCCCCTGTTGCAATTCTCCCAGCAGAACTCCCCCCCACTCCAATTTGGTCCAGGCATTTATCAATTACTCCTCCAATTGCATCATTTCCCTCTTCCTTCTTCCCCTCTAGCAGTGCAAAACTATTTTCTGAAGACCCTTCACAAATGCCCACTCCCTCTTTCTTCATAGTAACCTGTTCTGTCCTTTCCACTCCATGACTTTTGCCACTTCTTCTCCCCCTCCCACAAGTCCCTATCTCCTCCGTCCATTTGTCTTTTGTCTCCTGACCTGGTTTCCCTGGCAATCGTTCTTTCTGGCCTGGGCCCTTTTGTCTCTGCTTCCCTTCTTCTGACCCTCTACTCACTACTGTTGGCTCAAATCACCCTCCCTCATCTCCCCTCCTCCCTCCCTCCAGTATTGGGTTAAACCCGACCCCAGTCTGCCTTGCCTGTTTTAGTTCCTCTTGTAGACCCTCAATCTCCTTTCTAAGTTTCTCTATGTGGTTGCACACTAAACATCCCCCCCACACTCCAGGCAATTTTTAGAAGGATTGGTGCACCGCAGTTGTTGCAGCCTACCACCCTACCCATTGCAGTTGTTGCCCACCAGTGACCACCCACCCTTCCAGATGCAGGATACCAAACACTCCCCAAAGTCTCCCCTCTCCCCCCTTATCAGTGCAAAACATTCTTTTCTTAATTTCCCTTACCCCCTTTGTTGTGCATGCTTAGATAGATTGTGAAACTGCTTTTTACAGTCCGATCCTTCCTATCCACTCCCAAAAAGAGACTTTAAGTAACTATTGCACAACCTTATTCAAACTCCTACTCCTCCTTTCCACAATGCAAATAGCAATTTAAAGAAGTAACAATAAAGTTCCTTGATTTGCAGTTACTTCTCTTCCACTGAGATAGCAGTCACCTCTGCACTCACTGCTGTTCCTTTCCAGGATGTCTGCTTCTGCTATGACAGTTGCATGTCCTTTGCCAGTTTGAGGAATTGATGTCAGAACCCATGGTATAAAGGAAATCACAGACTGGGGTAGGTGAGGTGAGGGGCTGGGAGGTTGGGACCAGCCCAAGTCTTCCACAAACAAACAAGTAGCTGAGGTCCCTGGTAAGACCATTAGCACCCTTCCTCCACTATGCACTAAACTTTGTAGCTAGAGAAGCCAGCAAAAAAGAATCACAATTCTACTCTAAGCCCCCAAAATAGGTTTTTTACCAAAAGAAACAGGTCTCCAGTTCAAACAGCCTCACCAACAACACATTAAAATAGGCTTGAAATTAGAAGATATAGGTCTCCAATTCAAAGAAACAGCCCCAATTAAATCACACCAAATAGGTTTTAAATCAATAAATAAGCCTCCAGAAATGAAGCCTGCTACATGGTGAAACATCAAACAAATAAGCCCACTTATAGCCACTACAACAGGTTTCAAAATTCCAACATCCCCAAAACAATACCCTGCTAGCCCCTTAGAAGTAGTAAGAAAGAAAAGAAATAACCTTCTGCCAAGTAAAATCCACAAGAAACAATGTAAAAACAACAAGAAGAAGCTACTATACTGGAACTGATCTGATCCCTTACACTTCTGGTTACTTATGAGAAGCCAAAAGCAACTGACACCACAAACCTGATTCAGCTCCACCTCCAGATAGCTGAGTGAGACCTGGCCAGATCATTAGCACCCTTCCCCCACTATGCACTAAACTTTGCAGCAAGTGAAGCTAGCAAAAAGGAATCTTAATTCTGCTCTAAGCCCCAAAAATAGGTTTGCTACCAAAAGAAACAGGTCTCCAATTCAAACAGCTTCCCCAACAGCACATCAAAATAGGCTTGAAATAAGAAGATATAGGTCTCCAATTCAGAGAAACAGCCCCAATTAAATCACACCAAATAGGTTCTAAATTAAGAAATAGGCCTCCACAAACACAGCCTTCTACACATTAAAACATCAAACTAATGAACCCACTTATAGCCACCAAAACAGGTTTCAAAATTCCTACAGTCCCAAAACAATACCCCGCTAGCCCCTTAGAAGTAGTAAGAAAGAAAAGAAATAACCTTCTACCAAGTAAAATCCACAAGAAGCAATGTAAAAACAGCAAGAAGAAGCTACTATACTGGAACTGATCTGATCCCTTACCCTTCTGGTTACTCCCTCCCTCCATACCTTCAGGTACTCCCACTGGATGGATATTGTTTCTCCATCCTCTATTTTCTAAATAATCTATTTTCCTTGTGAGCTTGTCAACTTGTAAAGATTGAACCATTAAAATTTTTTCCACAGAGCTGCTTGTACCTCAAGTGCTGAGATGTGGCTTTCAGTCTCTACTACCATGTCAGTGATATTACTTATTTTACTGTCAATACCTCCCACAGTAATTTTCAGTACAGTGATATTATTACTAATATTAGTGGGAATATTCTTAAAAGAGGCACATTCAACTTTATTGCTGCTAGCAAAGGCTTCTTCCCCAGTTGCTGCCTTGGTAATGACACAGGCTTCATTGCATACTGAACATGCTCTGTCAGGAGTGAATCTTGAAAATGAGATAAAATAAAAAGACTGGCCAATTTCTTTCAAATAACCTCTGTTGAGGTCTGGGAGTTTAGTACTTGTGTTTTCTGTCTGTTAGAAATGATTTCATGATGAATTGCAGGTGGATCTTAAAGATTCTTGTAGAGTGAAGCGGCAACGCAGAGTCAGGCTGCCATCTTACCAACTGCCCGTACTTCAACATTTATTGATATACTACAGCATTAATGCATTGTGTCCTGGCAGGCTCTGCTGTAAACTGCAGATTATTAATCTGCCAAAAACATTCTGCGTGCAAAATGTCACAATTCAGTTGCCAGCAGAATCCTACAACATAATTTTGGAATTCTACGGAGTTCCATTCCCTCAAATTTCAGCATTTGGCACAGCCCTAGTTTATAGTTTCTAAAGATACAGTAATAATGGGGACTTCTGTCTTCAGCTTTGATATTTATTTTGTAGGTTAAGAGTTTGCTTGTACCCACCTGGAACCCAGTTTAAGTATCGAAATGGACCACCATCACTCCATTGCCAACCACTGTAAAAGTCCAAACTGTGAAGCCCTATCCATAACGGGGAACTTTTATAATTTGTTAGCCCTGGAAAACAGAAAAAAGTAAACACCATTAACATAATTACTTATTGAAAAGAAAATATACAGATGCAAATGAATGCAAGATGGGTAGAAGGTACACAAGGGGAGGAGCAGTCTGCTCACTTTGATATCAACAGGACCACAAAACTATCCATCTAATGTCCTAACTAGTTCACTGTTAAATAATTCAAGCCAGATTGCAGCTACCAATATAGATCAAATAGTGTTTTAATCAGCTAACAATGCTACCCACCAGAATGAAGCAGTCTGTTGTAAAGCTGTTACACTATCCTGTGTGACTAATTTCAGTTATTGCCACCAGATGACATTTCATTTATGCAGTATGCTACAAGATATCACTGCCTGAAACTGATGACTTCTTCATTCTTGTGGGTAGCACTGTACGCACACTCCATTGAAACATAGAAACAGAATTTTATGACAGATAAGGACTGTTTGGCCCACCTAGTCTGCCTATTTCCCTACCTAATGGATAAGCTGAAGATCCTGGTTAACCGACAGCCTACTTCCTCCTACCTCTCACCAGAATTGCCTTATGTCTGTCCCATGCATTCTTGAATTCACCCACTATTTTTGACTCTATGACCTCTTCAGAAAGGCTATTCCATGTATCCACAACTCTCTCTGTGAAGAAATACTTCCTCACATTATCTCTGAGCCATCCCCCTCTATCTTCAAATTTTGCCCCCTTGTTTTTTGCACATCTCTTTTTCTGAAAGATGCTACCCTCTTGGACTTTGTTGATTCCCTTGAGGTATTTGAAAGTTTCTGTCATGTCCCCCCTCTCCCTCCTTTCCTCAAGGCTATACATCTTTAGTTCCTTTATTCTTTCTTCATATGTCTTCTGATGCATACCCTGCATCATTTTGGTTGCCCTCCTCCAGACAACCTCCACCCTGTCCATGCCTTTGCAGAGATGGGGTCTCCAGAATTGTACACAGTACTCCAGATGTGGTCTTACCAACTGTCTATACAGAGGGATAACAACTTCCTGTTTTCTACTGGTGATGCCTCTCCCTATGCATCCCAGTATACCCCCAGCCCTCCTTACTGCCTTCTCACATTGCTGGCCCACCTTTGGGTCATTTGATATAATTACTCCCAGGTCCCTTTCCATTTTTGTTGTTGTCAGTATCTCACCCCCCATTGTGTACTCTTCCCCTGAGTTTTTGTTTCCCAGGTGCATTACTTTGCACTTCTTTACACTGACTCTAAGCTGCCATACATTTAACCATTCCTCCAAACTTGCCAAGTCCCTTTTCATCCTTTCTGCCCCACCTTGTGTATCAACCCAGTTGCAGATCTTTGTGTCATATGCAAAGAGGCATACTTTCCCTTCCAGTCCCTCTGCAATATCACTTATAAAGACATTAAAAAGGACCTGCCCCAGTACTGAACTCTGCAGTACCCCACTAGTAACCCTCCTTTCATCACTGTGGACTCCATTTACTATTACCTGCTGTGTCCTGTTGTCCAACCAGTGTTTTACCCAGGCTACCACCCTGGAACCCACTCCCAGGCTGGCTAATTTGTTTATTAATCTTTTGTGTGGGACTGTGTCAAATACCTTGCTAAAGTCTAGGTAGGCCATGTCGACAGCCCCTACCTGGTCTACTACTTAGGTCACCCAGTAAAAGAAATCAATTAGATTTGTCTGACATGACCTGCCCACTGTGAATCCATGCTGCCTTGGGTCCTGTGCCCCACTGGCCTCTAGGTACTTGACAATTCTTTCCTTCAGAAGTAATTCCATCATTTTCCCTACCACTGAGGTCAAATTGACAGGTCTGTAGTTTCCTGCCTCTTTCTTGCTCCCACTTTTGTGAAGGAGAATCACATCCGCCCTCCTCCAGTCCTCAGGTACTACACCATCCTCCCATGATTTATTAAACCGGGTAGTCAGTGGTGTGACTAGTTCTTCCCTTAGTTCTTTTAGAATTCTGGGGTGAATCCCATCAGGACCCATTGCTTTATGCATCTTCAGTTTTAAGAGTTCTTTCAGAACCCTTTCTTCTGTGAAAGGACTAATATCAGCCCCCCTATCCAGAGTTCTTCTATTGACTGGATAAGGTATTTTCCACTGCTTTTCCATTGTGAATACTGAGCAGAAGTATCCCTTCAGTATCCCTGCTTCTTCACTGTCACTCTCTGCCCAACCACCTTCCTTTTTGTTCAGCCTTGGTATCCCTTCCTTAGTCTTTATTTGCTCCCTAATGTACCTATAAAATGTTTTATCCCCCTCCTTAACCAAGTTGGCTATCTTTTCCTCAGTTTGGACCTTTGCTATTCTGACTGCCTTAACCACTTCCTTCTGCTTTAACTGGTACAGTTCTCTGTCCTGTCCCTTCTGTGTTTCCTTATATTGCTGAATACTATCTTTTTTCTCCCTTACCTTCTCCACCACTTCTTTTGGGAACCATAATGTTTTTTTCTTTCATTTTGATTTGTTTATTTGCTTCACACAAAGGCTTGTTGCCTCTGTGATGGCAGTTTTGATGTTTCCCCATTGTTGATCCACCCCACCATCTTGTCTGTTTGCTAGTGCTTTTCTTAGGCACTCACCCATTTTGACAAAATCAGCCCTCCTGAAGTCCATTACCTTCACTTTTATGTGATTTGACTCTACAGATAAGTTTATCGTGAACCACACTGTTTGGTGGGTGCTTGTTCCTAGATGACTACCCACTTTAAGATCAGAGATCCTCTCTCCGTCCCCATTTGAGAATACTAGGTCTAAGATTGCTGTCTCCTGAGTGGGTTCCGAAACTAGCTGTCTGAGGCATGCCCCCTGTAGGGCATCAAGAATGGCCCTGCTCTTGGATGTGGCTGCAGCAAATGTGCTCCAGTCAACATCTGGCATATTCAGGTTCTCCATCAGCAATATCTCCCCTTTCTCTGCCATCCCAAGGATGCCTTCTATCATTTCCTTGTCCATTTCCTCCCCCTGAGACAGGGGTCTGTATACAACCTCTGTGCAAATTTTGGAGCCATTTCCAGTCTCCAGGGTGACCCACAGTGCCTCCTCTCCTCCCTGTTTACCCTTTAGTTCTGTTGCTTTGATCCCTTCCCTTACATAGAGAGCTACTCCTATGCCTCTTCTTCCCTCCCTGTCCCTCCTGTAGATCGTGTACCCTGGTATGTTGACATCCCAGTCATGGTTCTTTGTGTACCATGTTTCTATGACTGCCACAATATCCTGGCATCCCTCTTCCATTAAGGCCACCATTTCAGGGAGCTTTTTAGCTAGACTATGGGCATTGGTACTCATTACCCTCCATTTTTAATGGCTTTATTTCTTTTTGCACCATCCCTGTCCCTACTGCCTTTGTCTTTTTCTCCATTTACCACTGCCTTCTCCCTATTGACTGCTCTATCTTGGTGTTTACCTTACTAATTACCCTGATTTATTTGGGGGGGGCTAGGATTTCCCTTCTTCTCTTCAGTGCCTCCCCCCTTGGCTAGTTTAAATGCTTGCCATTGAAGCATTTAAACCTATCACCTAGGATCCTGGTTCCCCTCCAGTATAGATGCAGACCATCACACCTGTATAGGCCTGCATCCCTCCAGGTGGAGCCCCAGTCCCCAATGAAGCCAAATTCCTGAGCTCTGTACCAGCTTTTCAACCAGTCATTGAATCCCATGGTGCGGAGTACTCTAGCCTCATCCATGCCATAGACAGGTAGCACTTCCAAGAAAGTTACTGTGTGTGCTACTTGTCTAAGACCCCTCCCCCACTCCATAAACTCCTGTTGCACTGCTCTAATCCCATTCTTAGCCAGGGCATTCATACCTTGGTGGATAATGACATCCAGCTCCCTCCCCCTTTCCACTGCTCCCACGATACTCAGGATTCATTTCCTGTCCCTCCAAGCCTTGATGCATGGCAGGCACCTTACCTCCCTTTCCCCTCCCTCCCCCAGTTCTACCCCCCTAACAAATGAGTCCCCCACCAGGAGTTGTTTCCTTCCCTGTGGGGTCCTGGGCCACCTTCCTGTAGGTCTCCATTGTGGAGGTTCCAAGCATCCTCATTAGTCTCCACTGCAGGTGCCTCCGTAGAGGAGCTATGCTTCACCAGAGTGGTGAATGAATGGTGGAGAGGCACAACTGGAGGGTTGCACCTCTGTTCCACCACCCTCACCCTGCCTGAGCCCACCATGGTCCAACCACTCCTCTTTCTTGGCATCCTCTGAGGTAGATGTGGTAGTCTGGGTAGTCTCTGGGTGGGGGAGCAGGTTTCCTTAATCCTTGCTAGGTCAGCATGGAGACAAACAACCTCCTCCCTCAGACCAGAGAGGTGCTTGCCAATAGGGCAGCAATGCAGTCTCCAGAATGTCTCCCAGAAGACTGCTGCTCCACAGCCAGTACATTGCACCAATCCCCACATGTCTGTGTCCCTTCCAGTTACATATGCTTTTTTTGTTTTTTTGTTCTTGTTTTAGTGTGTGCAAGCTTGTGAGTGTCTCTATCCCCTATTCAGTGTGCTGTGCTTTTAAGGATATGAACAGGTGTATGCTGTTAGCAGTTTTGTGGATGTGATGTCAGAGCCCCTGCCATAAAGGAAGTTATGTGCTTGGGGCAGGTGGGATGAGGGGAAGGGTGGGTGAGTAAACCTATGCTGTCCAGAAACAATCACCTACAACTCCTACCTCCACCCCAGGGGTGCCTTCCTTCCATTCAGACACCTATTTCACAAAGGCTAAGTAACAGGTCTAGTCACAATTGACTGCAAATATCTCCCAGCTACAGTTCCTGCCTGGCAAATTAAAGTTAAAACTAAAGAAGTCCACCGCAAACACAGAATCAATACTAGTTACTTACACAGGTCCAAAAAGTAATAATTCAGTTCAGTGTAGTCTATAAAATAACCTCCTTGATTCAAGGAAGCTGTGGCTGCTTTCTCATTCTCTCTCTGTCTCAGTCTCAGCAGACAGAGACCACAAACAACTCCAGTTATAAATCATCAGTTCAACTAGGCCCTTTTCCACTCCTCCTCTTAACAGCCACCTATTTCACAATGGCTAAGTAACAGGTCTTGCCACAACTGACTGCAAATATCTCCCAACTACAGTTCCTCCATAGCAAATTAAAGTTAAAACTAAGAAAAGTCCACCCACAAAACAGAAACAATACTAGTTACTGACACAGGTCCAAAAAGTAATAATTCAGTTCAGTGTAGTCTTGCAAATAACCTCCTTGATTCAAGGAAGCTGTGGCTGCTTTCTCACTCTCTCTGTCTCAGTCTCAGCAGCAAATTGAGCAAATGGACTTTGGACAACTGACCACAATATGATATGGTATATTAAGGATGCCGCTCTTGTAATGTGAATCCACTTTGTGGTTACTGACGCTAAATAGCAAAATATGTCTAATGGAAAACAAATAATAACTATGGCAGCAGTGTGAAAAGTCAGGCAGTCTGGTTTTCAAAAATTTTATCCATACTCAAAATAAGAAAAAAAACTAACCAACTGCTTTGTTGCTAAAACTCTGAGTTTCAAAAATGTATTGAGGATAATGCTAACCTCTATTTATTGCATTTGTGTAATACATTTTAATAAACCCTGCAACACAATTCTGCCATGTAAATTAGGTACTTTTGACCACTGTCCTTCCTAATAATATCAATAGTACATAGCAACAGCACTAGTTTGAGACCTATTGGCCCCTACACTCATGCATATGTTTCACAGAGACAGCCATCAGTACTGGAGTTCAGCAGAGGGGAAATATCAACCACCATCTTGGGTTCTTTCTGAATCCTCATTTCCACCAGAAGCAGCTGCACGTCTGATAGTAGGGAGGGAGGGAGCTATGAGCAACAGATGGGCAGATGGAACAAGAGTCTAAGGGTCTTGAAAAAAATATTAATTTCCAACTTAAAGCAGCAGCAATCATAAGGCAGCCAGAAGGACTTGATAGGAAACCTGTAAGAAGAAGGCCAAGCTTGAGGAAGCTGACTATCATGGAATAATACTACTTGATGTTGGAGTTAGACAGAGAGGCTGACAGCAAGTTGCTAGCAGGTGGAAGCAGTAGTAACCTTTAATTCAATTCGGTGCCCTTCCCCAGAGGCCCAGAGCACCATTATGATAAAAAGAAGAAACGCAATCAAAAATCCTTATCAATCCATATCAATATCACATAAATACAAAATAACTGCATTATACCATTTAACACAAAAAAAATGCTAAAACATAAAATACACTTAAACACAATAAAAGTACAAAAGTTCTGCCTACATGCATTAAAGAACACCTCCAAACACTTGCTGGAAGAGATAGTAGGTGGAGGCCAGCCTAAATGATATCAACCATGCCAGAGGGGGATGGGAGAAGGAGGAAGGACAAGCAGATCATCAGGTACTGTACTGGCAATGTGCCACTGTAGGCCCAGACACGAGCTGTGTGTCAAGCTCTGCATTCCAGAACCAATAAGGTTTAATAAAACAGACATTGAACTGATTGTTTTGCTTAGTAGTGTGAAACCAGCACCCCTCAAGAATGTTTAATTGACTACCTATTGTCATAATGCCGTCAGCCTTAGGCTTCAGGCAGGAAACCAATTGTCAATCATTAGAACAACCCTCGAAGCTCTGACTTTATGCCACTGACCTCTGCAACAGGGATGAATAATGCCTTGTCCAATTTGTTATGCAGAAAGAGTTAAATGCAAGGATCTGTTCTATCATATCCTTTTCTGCCTCCTGTCTGTCTGGTTGCGCAACCAAAAGTTCTTGAGAGACCTAGGAACTTATCACTTTGACAGTCTCGCTGTTCTTTGCCTCTTGCTATCTCTCTAGCTTCAGTTGATGTTTCTGTCTTTTCTTCTCTCTCCCTTGCAGTTCTGCTGTTATAAAAATATATGTCAATCTTTGTAATGTATATACTGTAGCTAAAGTATAAAAATGAAAAAATGAAAAATGAAATAGCTATCCAGAACATTGTTTTTGTTATTTTTATTGTATTGTTGTTGACAGTAAAATGTTACTTGCAAATTTTACAACTGCTCCTGGTCTTCCTATGCTTCCTGGCCTATGCCTTGATGACAATCTCAGCTTTGGTCAATATTTATGTACTATCCATTTGTGACCAACTTAGCACATGCCTTATATGGCAGCATAAATTCAAATTTTCATGGGCCCTCAGAGAACTATTGGTTGATAAAAGTTTATTTTTATCCACAAAAATGTACTTTGAACAAAATTCTATTTACAAGAGTATTTCTGCAGTAACAAGTTCAGTTGCAGTTCCAATACAAAATATATAGATATAAATGCATTTGGATATTACAGTGCAAATCATCAAATTTCCCCAAAATGTAAAAATATTTGCACACTTGCTCAAACTCCTTTACTATTGTTGTTTTAAATACAGTAAAAGTAGTTAGTCTGCTTATATTGCAGCCCAGTTTTATTTTGCTTTGTTCTTAACGCCCTTAACAAGTGTTGCTCCCAAAGAGGAATGAATGAGTGAATGCTTTTAATGTTCACCATTGTAAGACTTATTGTCACCCTTGATGTGATAACACTTCCCTCTTGCAAGCCAAATTGTGTAATGCCATAGAACAGCTATATCTGGAGGGATTACTATACAAGAGTTTCAGCTGGGAATGTTCATTCCCAGATGTCAATAATAAGCAGACAGTTACACATTTGAATCATTAAACATTTAAATGCAAAAAAGTATGTATATGTTGCATATACTCCCTTTACATTTTCACTGGTATACTGTTGATATACATTTGTATCTTCCTTTTGCCTCAGACTAGTCTACCTCCACTACTTTTTTCGATAAGTATCTTTCCTAAGGTTTGGAACTGGAAGGCAGTAAGCTGTCTGATGTTTGTGACTGATAAGATAAAATTGAACTTAACAGGGGGTATAGAAGCATTGCTCTGCTGGAAGTTGATGTAGTCTACCATAAATTCAATCAGTTACCATGCTCAGACACATAATATTCCTGCCTTGTATAAAATTCATAACTATAGGCTTAGCTCAGTCTTGTCCCCAATGTTTAAGGCTCTGGAAGGTATAGGGTATGATCAAATAACTTTGTGTTTAGAGAATTGCAACATCTTTTTTTGTGTGTGTGTGTGTGCCCCTCCATCCATTGACCTCTGTCCTGGTCAAGGACCCCCTTGCCTCCACCTCCACTCATTGCCTGCACTCCCCAGTCACCCCTGGCTTTCCCCCAGAGGGCAGGGTCATGGCACTGGTGCCCTTCCAGTGCCACAACACTAGTATCTGGTCAGGGAGCCAGCAGAGGAGGGTAATTGAGGCCAGGGAGAAGGCCTTCATACAGATGGCAGGGGACATGGTATTTTCCCCAGTGGGCTGGGGTGGGGATGTGCAGTGATAACTAGCATCTGCCCCACCCCTGATTCAAGTAGGCATCTGCGCATGTGGCGAACCCAGCCTCTGCTGGGTGTCACTACTACACCAACTGCATGTGCCCCCCCTTGGAAAAGGAGAGCAGTCAAGGACTGCTCAGTCCTTCTCCCCCAGGCTGGCTCTCCAGCAACCTGGGTCTGTTCTTGAACCCAGGTCACCAACATCACAAGCAGAGATTCAACTGCTGCACCAATGGGCTGGCAGAATTACAACATCTTAACATGAATCCAAAAAGGATTTAGAAATGAATGCAGTACTATTACTATGTTACAGGTAGCTGGATTTATGTAATATCTGTATGGAGCCTTAGACAGTGGTGACTTAGGCAGAGCTGTTTATGTTTCCCTAACAAAGATCTTTGACCTTGTGGACCATCAGTTTCTGGTTTCCAGGCTTGGCACATTGGGCTTTTAATGCAGGTGATAAACTGGTTCATGGATTATTTAGCTAATCAAGACCAGATGGTTATGGATAGTGTGACAGTTTATATCCAGCTGCCTGTAATAACTGGGGTCCATCAGGATTTCATCATGGGACCCATGTTGTTGAATTTCCAAATCTGCTTCCCTCATTTTATCTTAATGGTAAATATGTACACTGTGCAGATGGTACATGCCAAGCAATTGGAAGTGATAGTGTACAAGCCCCACCTTTGCTACAGCAGGTTAATCAATTGCTTGCAGAATTGATGTATAGCTAATTACCAAATTTAATTTAAATGAAAACAAAACTAGAAGTATGGTATTTTGTAACTCAAAGAATAGAAGACCTGGAGGGCATATATTGTAACTATATATTGCTGGTGGAGCAGTGATTGATCAAGTGTCATCTTTTAACGATTTTGGCTGCTATCCACAATGGCACTCTATCTTTTGCAGATCATGTTGACCAAAGTGTTACAAAAGTGAACTTATAGTTGTCTGTCCTTTTCAAACTAAGAACAATTTCACCATGGATTCAAGGAAAAAAATGCTTCTTGTCTTCAGCCATCCTTGTTTGATATGGTTTGATAGTTTATATGGTAGCAGCTGACAGTGTTATCAGTGTAAGGGTAGCCTTTAACAAGAATCAACATTTTGCATTAAAAGCTGATTATCATAAATATTATTGTGAAAGGTATAGTATCCTTGATTGGCTGCCTCTAAATTACAGTCACAGCTTGCTCTCTGGGATATAAAATGTGTTAGTAGTGTACTTCTCCTTATGGTTTATTGTTTTTATATTGGCATTACTAGCAATAATGCGGCTAGGGCTATAAATAAAGGAAACTTGATTCTTCAAAAAAGGACATTTCACTTGATCCAATGTCCATTCTTTATATAGCAATAAAATATTGGACCACTCTTCTACTTTCAAAAGGTTAAGCTTGCGAAACTGCAGGGTTTAAAAATGTTTCAAAGCACAAATTGAATGATTCTATTTAATGTGTAGGTTTTACCTGAATGTATGTACTGTTATTTAATTTTGTTTATTGACAATTGTACTATACATTGTTCTTGCTTTGGATGTTTTGGACTGGGATCTCTTAGCAAATGGGTATTATATGCCATAGATTTTTCTAATAAATTAAAAAAAAAGCATTGTATCAATTTGGTATGTGACCAAAGCATAGAAGCTGCCCACACCAAGACCAGGCTGTATAGCACACAGTAGGTATTATGAAGGAATTTATTTTGTGAGATTGTCTCATTTTTGGAAAAAAAGATTCCTTCATACGAAAAAGAATTTGACAATTTTTTTTCCTCATTCACTTTTAGAAACATATAAATTGTTGGCAGATAAGGACCGCTGGGCCCATCCAGTCTTCCTGAAAACCCGAAACTAGTTTGTGGCCTCTGACCGTACCTGGTTAATGGCTTTTCACCCCTACTTCTTACCTCTAAGATACCCATATGCCTGTACCATGCATGTTTAAAACCCTCCACTGTGCTGGCACCCACCACCTCCTGTGGCACTCTAGTCGACATTTTCACTACCCTCTCTGTGAAGAAAGATTACCCTGGAATGAGAAAAACAATCAGCTAAATTAATCCCCGGTCACTGTTTTTAATCCCAGTCCCCTCAAGCCTCATTCAGCTCCTCCCCTTATCAGACATCTATTTCACAAAGTTTAAGTAACAGTTCTAGTCACAAGTGACTGAAAACATTCTCCCAGTTAGACTAATTCCCTGGCAAAAAAATGTTTCACTAAGTAAAGAACAACCTCAAAAACAGCTAACCAAAACACTTACTTCTACCTAATTCCACAGGCCCCTGAATTATGAAACTGAATTCAATGTGCTCAACTAAATCCCCTCCTTGCTTAAAGGTAGCTGGTAGCTGTTCTCCCTCTCAGCTCCTACATTTTTTCATATGAAGGAATCTTTTTCATGAGATTACATCATTATCATGAGAAAATATTTTTATATGAAAAATGAATTTGGACTTAGCTTTTTCCACATTTCATCTTTATAAAGGGACAATCTCTATATCAAAAGACAGATCTTAATAATTACTCCAACACTAATACAACCTAAAAAATGTAGGGGTCATGTAAAAAATTAAAAAAATATAAATTTAAAAATGAAAATTCCCATAGGATAACATTGCTACTTACAGTATAATAAGCCATAAGTCCATCAAGAATCAAAGTTAAGGAACAATGTATACAGTACAGCTAAGCAATTAGTGTCAATGAGTAGTACAACACTAACACATAATCCACCCTAAACATTCATGGGTATGCACTGCACCTGAAAGTTACCTCCAATATTCATCATAGTGGCAAATTTGTAATGAAAATCCTATCATCATCAAAAATGCACCAGAAGTGTACCTAGTCTTCGAGTACAACAATAGCAAATGTTAGAGAAAAACAACAAATATTTACTGACATGGGTAAAAAAACAAACAAAAAAAATGCATTTTTACCCATATACAATCAAGTGTTGACAGCTAAGAGGAACAGTTTAAACATGTTTCCTGTTGAAGTGAGCCCCACAAAAAACAATTATAACCAATCAGATAAATTGTTTCTGTGGAGTCATAGGCAGAAGGACATGTTGACACACAACCTGAAGGGACATTAATGAATTAGGATATAATTATATGTTCTCAAAAATAAGGACATTCTTTACAAAAAACTGCATTAATGCTCAAGTTAGCTTTTAGATTACAGCAATAAAAGTAGGGAAATGTGGTGCTAGGGTTTCTAACCCTAACACTCCACCCCACCCACCAATCATCAAAAGGAAAAACCACCACCGTTTTGACTGTCCTGAGTCTTGGAGAATTAGGGCTGTGGTCTTCCTTGTAGTTATCAACCCTAATGATCTCCCCGTTCCCATATAGTATGCACAACTGAGCTTATTTGCTGATGGAATGGGGTGAGTGTATATATAGACATGGTTAAGCCCCTATAGTTAGGGTTGAGTAGGCAGGTTAATGTTAAATCAAAATTTTGCATAGTAAGAACTTTACAACCATTCAACAGATTTGTATGAAATTTGGAATGCACTGTCTTGTATGGTAGATCACTTGATCTTCCAAGTTGTGTTTTCTTTGGATTTGTGGTTTTCATGCAGCAAAGCACCAAGAACTGCATTTTGTCAATTTTTGCAGATTTTTTCCCATCATGCTGCAGCTACACTATTTGGAATTTTGGTTTGAGTTTCTCTGGAGATAAAGATATTTGCTCAAAGAACAAGCCATCATCAGTTTGGTGAAAAAATATGAATCCACTCCAAAGTTATTTAATTTAGAATTTTCAGCTTCTGAGCATGCTGAGTTCGGTCTTAGATTTATAAGTATGATTTTTGAAAATAGATTGGGCTCATGGTCAAGGATGTTGTCACCTCGTGAATGCAGATTTATAAAATCCTCATTTCTGAGGAAAAATTCCCCTTTCAAGATGCTGCCATCTTGATTTCATTTTTCCCCACAAACAACATGTTGTAGCTTGCCCCACAGATGTGTTCTCTTGTAAATTACATATGGGTTTTGTTCAGAGTGATGCCCTCTACAAACCCATGGCTTTGATTTGCTTCATTTTGGTCAAAAAATGGCCATTTTACATTTCAAAATTCTTCATTCATCACTCGTTTCTGATCTTTGTTCATGAGGTGACAAAATCCCCTTTGCAAGCTGATCCTCTTTTGCAAGCTAAGAAAATCCTTGATCATGATTTCCAGACCAAATATCTCGAGGTCACGTGATGGCAGCTAGCTAGGCAGCAGCTGGATTCATGAGCTCTCCCCTCTAGCCACCTTTCCTGCCTCTTTGCAGACTTATTTGGGCATCAGACCAAGGAATTTGACTTGGGGCCATCTGATTAGTCTGCCTACAATCCCCAAGCAAACTTTGGTGGAGAAATAGCTGTTTACCATGCTGGGATGGAGGTGGATGGGAAGCAGGCCCCAGTCAGGCATACACCTCCTGCCTCTCCCGAGAAAGCTGCCAAAAACAACGCAACCAGGGCACCTCAAAATCCCGGACCAAGCTGGGATAAAATACAGCAAGCCATTTCCCTAACAGAGGATAGATTTCTTCAAGAACTTACTCCGTTGAAGGAGATTTTGAAAGAGATGACTGGGAGCTTAAGTCCCTGCTTTATGATCTATCCTCCGCTTCTTAAAGTCGCGGATGTGGAGGCCAGAGGTTCTCGGCAGCACTCTGGAAATGAAGGCTGACATGTAAATTGTGCTTAAACAACAGATTAAAATTACAACTCAAATCAGAAGATTTGGAAGGGCGCATTGTCGGAACAACTTAGTAATTTTGGGCCTACCTGAATTGGAGGAGGGACCGGACTTGCTTGCTTTCCTACAGAAGTTTCTTTGTAAGATCATTGGCCCTTCCCCTATCAGCTCCTCATACCATATCGAACGGGCCCACCACTCTTTAAGACCAAGACCTGCGTCCGGATTACCCCCACGTCCTATCATCGCCAAGTTTTTGAGCTATCTCGAAAGACAGCACATCTATACAAAGTCACATGAGCTCAAAGACATTTTGTGGGGTACAGCCAGAATCAGGATAACGCAGGATCTGCCTAAGGAGACCCGAGAAAAGAGGGCTGCCTGTCATCCAGTGGTTCAGAAGCTCATTGCCGCCTCCATCCCTTTTAAGATGGTTTATCCTGCTATTTTGAAGGTCACTGTGGGGGGCACGGCTATGACTTTTAACTTGCCCGAGGCGGCTGCTAAAGAACTGGCGAATAGATTACCGGATTTGTTTAAACCATCCGGTTGATAAGACTTCCTTACTACCTCGGGATACGACTATGCTGGCTTTGGGGATTTCTTTCCCCCCTAGGTTAAATAATATTTTGTTTTATCTGGCTAAGGGTTATGAGTTGAATGTGCTCGCTGTCTGAGGGGTTCTCATTTTGCTCTTACCTTCTTCCTTCGCTTCTGGGTTTTTTTCCTCAGTTTCTGGTCTTCTCCTGCTTTTGGTGGTGTCCCCGGCTCTCTTGTCTCCTTCCGGGGGGTTGCGCGGTCGGGTCTGGGCTGGGGGTTTCTTGTCTCGTCGGTGAGGGATCTCCATGTTGTTTCTGGTCGGGCCTCCCGCAATGGAACCTTTGTTGGCGGGTTGCGTTTCCAGGGGAATCCCTGGGATCGAACCGCTTGGTTCCTCGGATTTATTGGTCCCTTGGAAACATTGGGTGTGAGTGGGGCTCCCCCGGATCTTAGTGCCTGCCAATTTCCTGGTAACGCTGGACCCTCTGGTGTGGAGCGACTGGATAATGTAAGTCGCCAACTATTTAATTTTGTTTAAATGCCCTTTTTTTCCTTCCTCTATTCCGTGGCAGATGTGGGGGTTTGTATGTACATAAGGGGTCGGGAGAGAGCGCTCTGTTATTCATATATACCCTGCTCTGGCCTGGGCTTCAGTTTTGCCCTAGAGTTGTGATGTGTCTGCACTGGATTTGTGGCTATGGTTGGATTCTTGGAGGATTGGGTGCTGGGTGGTGCTGTCTCTGGAGGAAGCAATCTGTTGGGCCTAGATTTGCATGGGGTGGTCTATCCCAGGTATTAATATTCCACGGGTAATGTACTTCATTCTGGGGCTGCCCTTGGCTCAGTTTCCCTGCTTCTGAATTTCTGGGTTTAGTTTTTGGCTCGTGGGATGGGGACAGACGGGGTACAGAGTAGGATACTGATGGGCAGGAACTGTCAGATCTTTAGACCTTCCCTCTTGTCTGGTCTCCCTACCCCACGGGTCAGAGGCGCATGGGGGTGGTTTGGGGGCTCGGTTTAGGAATGGCTGCTCGCTGGGTGTGGAATCGTGAGCCATATGTTGGGGGCTTGCCAACCTCTCCTGGTTTTGGGTTTACTAGGATGTGTTATGGTCTGTTGGTTAGTGCAGGTTGCTATTGGGTTTTCCTTGAAGCATTTTGGGTGCTGGTTTCTATGCAGCTATGCTGGGGATTCAGAGGTTGCCTTGGGGCAGGGGTCCCGGTTTTGGATTCTAAATCACTTTATAGGGTTTATACATCCAGTCCTACTCGTTGTAATAGTTTCTTTTTGGTTTGTTGGGGTACTGGGGTATATTGGGCAGGGGGTTACTCTTGACTCTTAGTAGGTTATGCTGATTTCTGGACTTTGGGAGGGAGGAGGTAGTCTCCTGTTGCCGCTTGGTTTGTTGGGGTTTGGTGGACTATGGGGTGGGCTTGGGAGGGTGGGATCCTGGGGTATTTTACTGGGTATATGGTATATCATATTTGGTGTGCTGCTTCTCTTTTGCATTACTGGATCTCCCTGTTTTATATTCCTATATACTGTGCTTAAAATGGGTACTAATGTGATCAAAATTGCTTCCTGGAATGTACGCGGACTCAGGGATTGGGTTAAGTGGTCTCAGGTTTTTAATCACTGCTCATTGCTGTAGGTGGATATTCTTTTTCTTCAAGAAACACACTTGAGGCACGCGGAGGCCAAATCTTTAACTCGTTCTGGCTTTTCTCAGGTTTATTTAGCCGGTAATTCCAATTCTAGTAAAGGGGTTGCTGTTCTCATCAAAAAACACGTTTTAGTTATGAAGGACCTGGTTGTATCGGACCCAGAAGGGAGGTTTATCCTGGTTAGGGGCTCTCTCAATGGGAATGTGGTTGTCTTGGGCTCAGTGTATGGACCGGTCGGGGGGAATCCGGAATTTTTTATGTCCCTTACGGACAAAATTAGCACTCTTCTCCCCTCCCAACTTGTACTGGGCGGTGACTGGAACCTTCCCCTCTCACCTACACTGGACAGGGAGCCTAGTGACAACCGTCCCCCTACCCCGGCCCATAGAGCACTTCACGATTTCTTATCCATGTTGGGGTTATCTGACCCCTGGAGATTGTTAAACCCTTCCTTTCGAGCCTTTTCCTTTGTCTCTCAGCTGTATGGTTCTAAATCGAGATTAGATTATTTTTTAACTAACCAATTCTTCTTTCCAAACCTCCTTCAATCTGGCATTGATCCAATCATATTGTCGGACCATGCCATGGTCTGGATTAAATTCTCCTTAGACCCAGAGTTTTGTCGGGACACCGTATGGAGGCTGAATACTCAACTGCTTAAAGATGCCCATTTGGTGTCGCAGAAGCGTTGATTTCTCTCTTCCCACGGACAACCTCGATTTCTACACGAGATTCGATATAATTTGGTGTGCATTGAAGTGCTACCTTAGGGTGAGTTAATAAAGATGGCCTCTGCCAGGAAGAAGGATAGATCTGTCAAATCTCTCTCTGCTGAACAAAATCAGAGAATTAGAGGCAGACTACTCTTCAAACTCCTCATTAAGCTCCTCAAAGCCCTTCTGATGGCTAAGAGTGATTATACGGATCTCCTGAAAGAAAAATGGAGTACTGCTTTGTGAGAACCCAAGCTAAGTACCCTAGACCAAGGGGAAAAGGCTGGAAGCTCCTGGCTTTATGCTATCGGTCGATGGAAGCCTCCAGGTTAATTCCATCTTTAATTTCCCCAATGGGCTCTATTGAAACTTCTCCTAGAGGTATTGCGTCTGCATTTTGAAAATTATTATATGGACCCTATAGCAAGCCCCTTGCATCTGTTTCCATTCCGAGTATTATCACATACTTAAGGGATATTTATATCCCATGTCTCTTACCGTCTCACCACCAAATCCTGACAGCTCCTATCACTCTGGAGGAGATAGAGGGGATTATTACTTCCCTGACTCCAGACAAGGCACCAGGGCCTGATGGCTTTCCTGCTAACTTTTATAAGGTTTTCTTTAAAGAGCTAGCACCTGTGCTCCTTAAACTATATGAATATCTTTCCTTTGCCATTGATATAGATCTCACTTTGTTTGAGGCCACAATTGTTTTGATTCCAAAACCTGATAAGACTCTGACGGACCCAGCAGATTATCGGCCCATTTCCCTCCAGAATTATGACATGAAAATCTTTGCCAAGATACTAGCGGAGAGGATTAAGAAAGTTTGGATTGGTTTGCTTAGTCCCGAACAGGTAGGTTTTGTATCTGGTAGGTCCTCCGCAGACCATTTAAGAACTTTATCTCACATCTCCCAATCTGCCCATTCACTTCCCCATCCTGGCGGCGTTGGTCTCGCTTGGATGCGAGAAGGCTTTTGATCGCGTGATTGGACCTTTCTTTGACCGTGATGGAGAGAATGGGATTCCCAGGACAGTTCATAAAATGGATTCAGGTTTTCTACAGTACTCCTACAGCCAAAATTTATTGTAACGGGGTTTTTTCTTCTCTTTTTCGCTTATACACGGGTACCAGACAGGGTTGCCCCCTCTCGCCTTTATTGTTTAATCTATACTTGGAACCCCTTCTTATTAAACTCAAATCTTCCCCGTATGTTAGTGGTTGTAGGTTTCTACAGCAGGAACTGGTGCTCTCTGCATATGCAGATGATATTCTTTGCATTTAGAACACCCGGCTGATTCCCTAAAAGCTGCGATTGAAATTATCAAGCAGTTTGGAACCTTTTCCCAATATAAACTGAACATCTCAAAATCTGAAATCTTCCGTTAAACGTTCACACTAGTAAACAGGATTTATCTCCTTTGGACTAAGGTGGGCTTCCCAATCTATCAAATACTTGGGATTCATTTCGTGACGGAACCCTCTCTCCTGAAGAAGCTCAATTTAGACAGTGTTAAGAATCTTGTTTACCAGGATCTACAACGTGGTCCTCCCTCCCATTTCCCTTGGGGCAGGATCAACATTATTAAATGAATATTCTTCCACGGATTTTTTATCCCTTAATCTGTTAAACTTACGGCTGCCCGTCACATATCTTCAACAGTTCCATACTATGTTCTCCAACTTTATCTGGCGTGGAAAGGGTGTTAGACGTTCTTACGTCAAATTGTCTCTTCCCAAGGAAAAGGGTGGGCTTCGGCTCCCTAATCTCATTTTATATAACTGGGCAGCACACCTTTCTAAGCTTGGGAAGTGGTTTTCCACAGACCCCTGCCTACCATGTCTGTCTTGGCTCCAGCTAGAGCACTCCTGTCTTTCGAGATCTAAACTTGATACTTGTGCACTTTTTTTTATCTCTCCAGCTACAGTTGAGCGGTTGGTGGCCGATAATACAATTCTTGCATCCCTTAAATCATTGTCTCAATGTTTATCGTCTCTTAACATTTCTGTTCTAACAGATCTCGGTCAACCGGTGCTCCTTAATCCCAATCTCCAATTGGGTAACTCATGGATTACACCGGACTGGCTTCCACAGCTTAGGGAGACCAGACTGGAGCATTTATACAATCAAGAATCCTTTTTCTTCTGGTGATATACTTACTAAGTTCGACATTCCTAGGAGAGAGATTTTCAAAGTGTATCAATTAAGACATCTTCTTGTCCGGAATTTTGGTACGTCTGCCAAAGATTCTGTGGCCTACCCCTTTCTTCTTCAAATTACAAATCTTGCCTCTCAGCCGCATGCCATCTCTTTAATCTATTCCTTTCTTTTAAATTATAAGTTTCCTGAGGCTGTGGCTGGCTCGGATGTTTGGTCTTCGCTGCTCCCGAATACCCTTCTTAACTGGCCCCGTATATGGAAGGACCTTCATAGGTACTATTCCCAGGATAGATTAAAGCTTACTCAGTATTATATTTTAAACAACATGTATTATACTCCTGTTAAACTTTGTAAGCTTAAGAGACTTCCCCACCCTACTTGCTCTAGGTGTTAGCAAGAAGAGGGGAACCTCCTTCATGTGTTCTGGGTCTGTACCAAGGTTGCTCCCCTATGGTCCCTTATCCAGGATAGCCTGGACCCCCTTCTGGGTTTGTCGAATTTTTTTACTCCTGAAATCTGCATCTTGGGGGAATATTCCTGTATTGATAGTGTGGAGCATCGTTTTCATATGGTTTTAGTATCTATGGCAGTCAAGAAGTTGGTTCTTAGACACTGGACCGATCAGTTGGCCCTGACTTATGCAGAGTGGCTAGTTGAACTCAATGGCTTTCTTCAGTCGGAGAGCTTAATTGCCAGTCTGCACTGTCGGGTGGACCTGTTTAGGAAGAAGTGGGGTAGGTTGCAGGCTTTATGTTTCCACTAGTAGCTTTGACTCAATCCCTGTAGTCCGCACTGTGTTTTTTTTTTTTTTTGTGGTTTAAATGCTGTATATTGTATCTTTGTTATCATGGAAGACCTAATTCACCAAAGATAGATACTTGATATATCCAGTTTGTTATTATTATTAAGAATGCACACCTATGCAGGGGTGGTTGAGGGGGGTGGATATTGCTGGGGTGGGTATTTTAGGGATTTTAGGATTATACTATGAGCTATGTGGGTGGGTGGGATAAGTTAGGGGGCTTAAGCGGGGACAGGGGGTGGGGGGCAGGGATGAGTGTGGATTGTACCGGTGTATTTTCCTGTTATACTGACTGGGTCTGTTGTGCTGGTTGTGTTTTCTTTTTCCTTTTTTTCCTTTTCTTTTTCCTTTCGTATTCTTGTATTTGAAAATTCAATAAACTTAAATTTCAAAAAAAAAAAGACCAAATATCTCTTTCTCGTGAACAAGGACTGGCTCACAAATGGGGATTCTGTCAGCTCACAAAAGGGGATTATTTTTTTTAATCCACTTTCACAAGCTGCCAAAATCCCCTTTTGTGAGCTGACGAAATCCTTGATTGTGATTTCCAGACCAGATGCCCCTTCTCATGAACAAGGATTGGTTTGCGAATTGGGATTTTTCACCTTATGAAAGGGACTTTATTGAAAGGGTTTTGACAGCATCATGTAAGGATTATTTTTTTTAAATACCCTTTCATAAGCTGACAAAAACCTTGATCGTGACTTCCAGACCAGATGGTCAAAATCTGACAAACATGGAATTCTCATCAATGGTGATTTTGACAGCTCGGAAACTGAGATTGACCTCATGAATGGGAATTTTGCCACCTCACGAACCAGGAATTTGAAAACTTTCCCAGTACACTGTAAATAAATGGTTTGGTCTTTTGGATTCATATTTACGGGGTATAAAGGGTGTGTCCCAGAGATGTGAATTATGCTGTTTAGGTGCAAAAAATGGCATTGGTTCCAAAGATATGCCATTATAAGTTGAGATTTTTACAATAGGATAATATTGTGGCACCCACAGTGCTTTTCACTGCCAGTATCTTGGAAACAAGGCGAGATACAGATGTTTTGCTCCGGGCAGCATGAGCTAAGCATGTGTGGTGGATTTAAAGTCATGATTACAACTGCAGTGGAATTTTTTGCACAGCTGCTATGGTTACTGAGATACTGGCAAATTAGTGTTTTAAGAGTTCCTTTTCAGCCCTGTAGGGCTGCTGTATGGCTCTGTAGCTATATGTAAGTGAGAGTGCAGGGCACGGAGGGCCTGTACCCCCACAGACACATGTTGTTATGCAAAAATAGTCAGCTTAAAGGAAGCGCAGGGCCTGGAGGGCCCACGCTCCACCAACACATACCAGTTATATTATACTTTCTCAAAAAGTAAGGAAATTCATTGGAAAAAACTTAATTAATGCATCAGTTAGGGTTGAAGTGACAAAAGTAGGAAAATTAGACATTAGGATAGAGCCCATAACCCCCACCCAACCACCCACCCTACATCATCCACACACCAACAGGCATCGGGGTGTGCCATAGGGTCATTAGGCCTAACTATCCATGCATACTAAGCTGCAGGTAGCAAAAAATCTGTATCTCGCATCATTTCTGAGATACAGGCACCAAAAGTTGCTGTGGGTGCCACAATGTTATCCTATGGGAAAAATTTCAACTTAGTGATGGCATATCGATGGAACTGATTAACATTTTTACACCTAAATAGCATAAGTCACATCTCTGGAACCCCCCCTTTTAACCCTGCAAAATTTCAAACCAAAAGGCCAAACCATATATTTACAGTGCACTGGAAACCTTTTTTAAATTGCTAGTTTGTGAGGTGGCAAAATCCCCGTTCACAAGGTCAATCCTTATTCGTGAGCTGTCAAAAACCCCATTTGTAAGAAATCCTTGAGCATCAGAATTTGGCCATCTGGTCGCGATCAAGGCTTTTGTAAGCTCACAAAAGTGGATTGTGACAGCTCATGAATGGGGATTTTTGTCAGCTCACGAATGAGGAATTAAAAACCAATCCTGTTTCAGGAGCTGTCAAAAGACACTTTTGCGAGTCAATCCCCTTTTGTGAGTTGTCAAAATCCCCTTTCGAGAGCCAATACTTGTTTGCGAGAAGGGCCATTTGGTTGGGAAATGATGATCAAGGATTTTGCCAGCTCACAAAAGGGGATTGACTTGCAAAAGGAGATTTTATCAACTTGTGAAAGGGGATTTTGTCAGCTCGTGAAAGGGGATTCAAAAAGCCAATCTCCTTTAGTAAGCTGACAAAATCCCCTTTTGCGAGCCATTCCCCTTTCAGGAGCTGACAAAATCCCCCTTTGTGAGCTGATCCTTGTTCGCAAGATAGGGCCATCTGGTCTCTAACTCACGATCAAGGATTTTATCTTGCGAAAGGGGATCAGCTCGCGAAAGGGGATTTTGTCAGCTTGCGAAAGAGGATCAGAAGTGAGTCATGAATGAAGATTTTCCAAGTTTAAAATGGTGTTTTTTTGTCCAGAAAAAAGGAAGCCAAAGGCATGAGTTTGTAGAGGGTGTCACCCTGAAGAAAACCCATGCTTCATCTGCAAAAGAAGTCAGCCGTGTGGCAACCTGCAACATTTTGTTTTGGGGGAAAAATGAAAAGAAGATGGCTGCTCATGAAAGGGGAATTTTTTTCTCATGAATGGGGATTTTATAATCCCTTTTGTGAGGTGACAAAATCCTTGATCATGTGCCTAGTTCCCTTTCTTAAAACATACATATAAATCTTAGCCTGAACTGAGCTTGCTCAGAACCCAACAATTCAAAATTAAATAACTTTGGAATGGAGTAATATTTTTTCACCAAACCAACGCTGGATTGTTCTTTGACTAAGCATCTTTCTATGATGAAACATTCACAGCAAAATGCCAAATGGTGTGGCTGTAGCACGATGAGCAAAAATCACCAAAAGTAGCCAAAATGTGGTTTTTGGTGCTTCGCTGCATGAAAAACGCAAATCCGATCAAAACACAACTTGATAAATCAAGTGATCTACCATACGAGACAGCACATTCCACATTTTGTACTACTCCATTGAATGGTTGTAATGTTCTTAATGTGCAAAATTTGGGGTTTTGCATTAAACTCTCTATTCAGCCTTAACAATAGGGGCAAAAATTAGCAAAAAAGTGGGAAAAAAGGGACTAATGCATTTTTTGGTGCTTTGCTGCACGAACATTGCAAGTCTGATCGAAATGAAACTTGGCAAATGAAGAGATCTGCCATACAAGACTGCACATTCTACATTTTGTGCAAATCTATTAAATGGTTGTAAAGTTAGTATGGTGCAAAATTTGAGGTTTAACATTAAACTGCCTAATCAACCTTAATTATACTGGCATGACTATATATATATATATATATATATGTGTGTGTGTGTATCTCTTGGAGTGCTTTTCCACTCCTCTAAAGTTAGGGTTGAGTAGCATGTTTAATGTTAAATTTCAAACTTTGCACTTTAATACCTTTGAAACTCATCAATGGATTGGCTCAAATTTTGGTATGCACTGTTCCATGGGGTAGATCTCTTGATGAGACAAGTTTCATTCTGGTTGGATGTGTGTATTCTGAGATCCAAACAGTACAAAAAGTCACAAAGTGGTATTTTTTTGAAGTGATTTCCTCATTGCCCTGTGTCCAGATGATGTGGAATTTTGGTGTAATTTTTTTTATGGTAGAACCAGCCTGGGGAATGGAACAGGCATGCCAGGCTTTGTGAAAAAATGTTGATGTGTTGCAAAGTCATAACAATTATTCATTCCCCATTGTTTTCAATGGGAAAAGCACATTTCAGGATAGAGGGAGAAAAATCGACTAAGGATTTTGCTTTCACAAAAAAGGATTTAGTCTCGCAAGAGCATTTTTTCCCACAAAAACTAAACCCTTTTTCGTGAGAAAAAAAATCCTTTTTTGTGAGCCACCATCTTGTTTTCTGTTTTTTTCAAAGAAAATTGAAAAGCACCCAAAATGAAGGTATCTAGAGACACCAACGCATGTATCTTGTTCATTGGGATGCTGTTAAGTGGACTGTGAAGCTATTTGGTGGAAGAAGAACTTTTCAATGCTTTTTTAACATTTTAATTATTTTTTCACTACTCGCTTAAATCCTTTGTTGAGAGCCAATTCCTTTTTCATGAGCAGATTCTTTTCTCATGAGCTCATGAAAAGGACTTTACAGGCTGCTTTGATGCATAACTCAGACATGTTTTGAGAGTTTGGCCCCAAATTTTCATCATGGCCTTTTGTAGACCCAACCTCATGAACAGTGCTGCTGTCATTTGTTAACTCCTACCCAAAGGGTGATTTCATAGTTGCTTGTCAAATTCACTTTTTGGGCAGGATTTGCATAAAGTCAGTTATATTGTTTATGAGGTGGGTTCCCCAAAGGCCATGTTGAACATTTGGGATAAAAATGTCAAAAAATGACTGAGTCAAAACCATTCATTGCAGTTTTGCTACACTCTCTCATAACTTTGTAAATTTAAAATATTTTGACCCCAAATTTGGAACATAGATTTTTTTATTACCTACAAAATGTATGTCAAAACTGTCATTTTTTAAATCTTGGCTAAAATTTGTTTTCACACCTGCTGTGTGGAAATGGCATTGCAGTTCTGTATAATTACTTTTCAGTGGGAATTTGAATATGTTCTTCACTGGATACATCAGGTGCTGTAATAACATGGCTATGCTGACAATTTCTTCACTCTTTGGCTACACATGGAGCTTCCACAGATAAGTATATATACACATCTATGGAGGAATGGGGCCCTGCACGTCTACAAACAAAAATTGATATGATCATACTATCTTAAAAAGTAAGGAAATAAATTGCAAAAAAATTTGATTATTCATCAGTTAGGGTTGCCGCAACAAAAGTAGGGAGATGTGGTGTTAGAGTTTCACACTAACACACCACCCCTACCCTGTGCAGACCAAGAAGCACTGGAGGGGTGGCATTGGGATCATCCACCCTAACTCTCACCCCATTCCATTGTAACATAAGCTAGGTTAGTACAGTAAAGAAGAATGGGGTGAGTGTTAGAGTTGACATCCTCAGTGTCACCCCCAATACATTTTGGTCTGTGTAGGGGTGGGGTGCTGGAGTGAAACCCCAATACCACATTTCCTGGTTTTAGTTGTGGGCATCCTATCCGATGCATTAACAAGATCTGTGCAATATATATATATATATATATATATATATATATATATATATACAGTATATATATATGTATATGTATATATATATATATATATATATATATATATATATAAATATATACTCACACGCACACACACACACACATATATATATATATACTAGTATATATATATATATATATATATATATATATATATATATACACACACACACATATTGTATAAACTGCATTAATCATCAGTTAGGAGTTCATATTACAGCAACAAAAGTGGCAAATGTGATGTTGGGTTCCCAGCCTAACACTTTCTCACCCCAACCAACCCTCCACCCCACCCCACTCTCTACAAACCAACAGGCACTGGGGTGTGTTTGGGGATTTTGACCCTAACACTCATCCCATTCCATGTGTAAGAAAGCTGAGATGGTACAACGTAGGAGAATGGGGTGAGTGTTAGTGTTGATAACCTCAAGACAAACCCTGACATTGTTGCTGTGTGGAGGGTGGGGTGGGCTGGTACGGATGACTGGGGGGGTTCAGTGGGATGTTAGGGTTGGGAGCCCTAACACCACATTTCCATGCTTTTATCACTGGAATAATAACCCTAACTGATGCATTAACAGAGTTTTTTGCAATGAATTTCCTTACTTTTTGTGAAAGTATCACCATACCCATAGTTGTTTATGGTTAAAAAAATTTTCAAATCACTGCCAAAACATAATTCTGCTCAACTGCAATACCATTCCACACCACAGGTGCAAAAACACATTTTGGGCAGGATTTGAAAAATTACAGCTGTGATGTCCATGAGGTGGGGTAATAAGTTCTGAATCTGGGGTCACAGTTTGTAAAAATCCCCATAGATATGAGTGGGCATAGTGAAATTGCAATGAATGGTGATAACCTTATCATTTTTTTCATATTCTGACCCCAGATTTTCAACATAGTCTTCTTATCACCAACCTCATAAACCCCATATGTTACAATTTCAAAATCAATGGCAAAATGCCATTCCAAGCCACAGGTGCAGAAATATATTTCAGGCAGGATGTGAGACATGACAGCAGTACTGCTCATTAGGTGGTGTGCAAAAATGACCATGTTGAGAATTTGGAGTGAAAATATTAGAAATTACCAAAGTTACACAAGTGCTTAGGAAAATTTCAATGACTACACATAACTCTGGCATTTTTGGGTATATTTTCACCAAATTTTCAACATGAGCTTTTTGGGACTCTACCTCATGAACACTGGCATGGTCATTTAATTTCTCAGTCCCAAAAGAGGATTTTGTATCATGACTGCAAAATCACCTTCCAGTACCGAGTAACAAAACAACAGTGACAGTGTTCATGAGGTGTGGTCCCCAAAAGCCCATGCTGAAAACTTGGTGCAGAAATACAAAAAAAATGGCTGAGATATCACCATAAATTCAAAATGCCATTGAAAGCCATTATACAGCACTTACATTGATTCTTCAGTTAGCAGTTCAGCTTTGAAAAGTGCAGATGTTTCCCTGTCCACAGAAGATGACACTCCATGACCTCCACTGGTAACTATAGGGCAAGAAGGGTGTGGGGTGGTGGGTACATAGAGGGAGCTTCAGGATGGGGTGGGGGACAGGGAAGATGACAAAAGACCATTTTCTTTTTTTCCAGGTTTTAAAAGGAAAAATGCATTGACAGATTTGTTTTTGTGTTTCATGGGGTAAAATCATAATTTTTTCATGACAATGGGAGTGGGCTCCCCAGTGTCCCACAGTGCTAAGGTGGTGTACTTCAAAATGCCCACACAGAGCTTGGACACCCCAATGTCAACAACCATAAGTTAAGCAATGGGATTGTGGGGTATCTGACACCGGGGGTAGGCACCCTGGTGTCAGAATGAATAGCAAATTATTAAAGTATGTTGGCACACTGGGGTGAGCTCACCATAGTCCTACAATGCAGGGAAAGACTTCTGAATACCAACATGGGGATTGGGCACCCTGATATTGACATCATATTTTAAACAATGGACATTTTAAGGGGGAATGCATTTGGCAATCTAGGGTGTCAGAATGAACAGTAAACTTTTTTGGGACACTGGGAGTGGCCTCACTAATGTCACGCATTACTTGGAGGTGTCTATATGCTGATGGGGATTGGGCTCCCCGATGTTGGCAAACATTTTTTTATTAAAACATTCCTCTGCCCACTTGGAGGCAATAAAAGGATAAAAGATCTTTTCATTAGGAAAACACCAACAGGTGTTTACCTAAAAGGGGGCCAAGAAATCAGATTCTACTGTTACTTTGTATAAATAATGGCCTGAAAAGGTTTTGCCTTTTCACAGGGGCCAATTTTTTTTTGCTTAAATTAGTGCCAAAAATTGCGTCAGCTTTTGTGAAATGTGCCATTAGTTGCATAAAAACTGCCACAATTTGCAGTAAGGTCATAAAAATAGTGCCACAAATTTGCGACACTACCAACAGCCAATGTTAAAAAATATATTTCCGGCCACTGTTTTAAAAATTAACAGCAGAGTCATTTTCCCCGTGCCCCAGTTAGGTAAACTAAATTGTTGGTGTTTACCAAGGTGGAGAATTTTTTGAATTCCAGTGTTTTTTCCCCATCACTACCTGAAAACTATATGGTGACAGCAGGACACTAGTGATCTATCTGTGACAGCAAAAAGTGCTTTCTTAAATGCAGAAACGGCTTTTGCATGGCACTATAATGGGAAACTTAAAAGTTTAATGTCTTTTGAACTGATTAATGTTTTTCACACCAAACCTTCAAAAGGCACATCTGTGACCCAGACCCCATACAGCCTAACAATTTCAGACCATGCCACCAAGCTGTTTCAGAGAAAGGGCATGACAATGCATTTGCACCCAACTGGTAATTTTCACATTTTTTGACACTACGCATCTCCTAAACTGCACATCAAACTGGAATGAAACTTGCCACATCAAGAAATCTGTGGTACCTGAGAGAGCATGATAAATTTTATGCAAAGTGGTTGTACTATTGCAAAGCTTTTAAAGTGCAAAATTTTTGGTTTAACATGGAAGTGACCATTGAATCCTAACCAGTATAATATAATGTATATATATATATATATATATATATATATATATATATATGTTATAGTGGTGCAGTTGTGCCACTATATTTAGGGTTATGAAGGCACTTTTATGTTAAAGTCAAAATTTGCATGTTAATAACTTTGGACCCATTCAACGGATTTGCCTGAAATTTGGTATGTACAGCGGGGCATGGTAGATCTCTTGATCTGCCAAATTTCATTTTGGTCAGACTGATGGTCTTTTCCCACCAAAATGTTGAAAAATGCACTTTTCACCAGTTTTGGAGGCAGTTTTGGGGATTTTTCCCATAGCCCTGCATGGCCATCGTGTCATGTGCCAGTTTGTGGGACTGGCTCATCTGAAAGAACTTCAGTGGCCAAACATACCGCTTTTCATTTGGTGCAAAAATATTGAGGCATTCAAAAGTTATGGCACTTTTAAGCTCCCATTATAAGTCAGTGGGAACATTGATATGGTTGTTTTGCGAACAAAGAATGGGGTTTGGGCCATCTCATCTGACCTGGCACTCAATCTGTAGCCTCACAGTCAAAGAATCTTTGTCCCTGAGAATTCTTTGATCGCAAGGTCTGTCATCCGTTTTTTTTAAATTATATCACATAAAATCAAATATCTTGGCTCAGGGGTCACTACTGAAGTAAAACCTGCATGAGTTTTACTCAGGGGGCATCAATCTATTGACCCATGCCTTTGGTTTCACCTAAAATGGTCATAAAATAGAGTTATACCATTTTAAATTCCTTGATCGCGACTCGCTAATGATCTTTGATCGCGAGTCTGCAAATTCTTTGATCATGAGATTCTTTGATCAGGTTTTGCATCGCGAGGTAAAAATATAATTTGCTCAGCTCAGGGATGGCCTAGGAACACAAATGAGGGTGGGTTTTGCTCAGGAGGCTTTGTTCTGTTGAGCCATGGCAGTGGTTTGATGTAATTCTGCCTAAAACTCGAGTTTCACCATTTTTTATTCTTTGATCGTGAGCCTGCACATTCTTTGATCTCGAGCCTGCAAATTCTTTGATTGTGAGACTCTTTGTGATCTTGCATTGTGAGGACATGACAAGATGGACGTTTGAAATATTCAAATTTCTCAGCCCAGGGGTGGCCTAAGAACTCAAACGAGGGTGGGTTTTGCTCATGGGGCTTCATTCTTATTAAGGCATGGCAGTGGTTTCATGTAATTCTGCCTAAAATTTGAGTTTCACCATTTTTTGTTCTCTGATCATGAACCTGCAAATTCTTTGATCATGAGCCTGCAAATTCTTTGATCGCAAGATTATTTGATTGCCATCTTTGATTGCGAGGGAGGGGCAAGATGACCAGATTTTATAATGGAATAGATAGGCCAATTTTCACAATCTTTAACTTTAAATATCTTAAATAACTAATAAAATGTTTCCATTCTAATACTCCCTAGTATTGTACTCAATAAGGACATAATGTAAATAACATCAGCCTCAGTTCTGTTGCTGTTTTGCTATGGACCCATCTGGAGTGCCACATTTCCTCCTTAAGAAAGATGCCATTTTGTGACATTGTTCCATGCCAATCATAGAGTGCCTCATTTCAGTCTCAACATTTACATTTTAAAGAAAAAAAAGTTGTACACTAGTATCTCATAGTTAGCTCTTGTGCTTCTTAAAACTTTCTTATTTCTAAATTTATAATTTATGTAGTTTTATATGCCTTTTTTCTCCTGGTAACGTACAAACCAGTGGTGTCCCCCCACAGTAGTTTCAGGACTTGTACAGCCCAGGTTTTCAAATAGCTTTTTTCTAATAAAACCCCCCAATTGCAGTGCCTCTGACTCTCCTTAACAGCATTTCTATTTTTTTTCTTTACTTTGCAGTATTCATGATGTTTTAATTAAATATTTGGATCCTCCTCCCTTGGCATCCCCCTGTTATGTACAAGACTATGGGTCCAAAAATTCTCCACAACACCAGTGGTCCATTTGCAGAAATAAAAGCACATGTCTGTATTGTTGCTGAACCTTTGAAGGTCTTAAAAGCCCCACAGCTGCCCAAGAAACTTCCATTCTACTTCTCATCCCAGTGAGTGTTTTTCTTGGTGTCTCCATTCCTCTCACTGTTACATATATGACTTGCTGTGGTGTCACTGTTACGTACTTGACTTTTTATGAAAAAAACAGCTTTTAAATACATTACGTCAAATAATTAGGACAATAAGTGGTGTCTAACTTTTCATCCAAAGTTTAAATTGCTGAGTAAGAAAGAAAGAGCTGTAAAATAAACCGATACCAGCAGCAGGTAAACTTTGACACCTCTGGAGAAAATGCATTCAAAAGTAAATGTTTAAACGTAACTATGGTTGCATTATGTACATTAACAAAAGTGTTTCTTGTTGCAGGTCTATATCAGATAGTTACACTTATATTGTTGCTTTTGTTGTTCCCCTGTTAACCACATGACTTGATGTGGTGTCACTGTTACGTACATGACTTTTGGTGTCACTGTTACATACATGACTTCTTATGAAAAAACTGTTTTTGAATAAATTGCACTGAATAATTAGGAAACTCAGTGGTGTCTAACTTATACACAAAGGTTCATATAGCTGATTAAGAAAAAAAGAACTGTAAAAACAAACAGATGCAATCAGCAGGTAAACGTTGACATGCCCAGTGAAAATGCATTCAAAAGTAAGTGTTTAAAGATAACTATGGTTGCTTTATGTACATTAACATAAATATTTCTTGTAGTAGGACTTTGTTGGGTAGTTACACTTACATTATTGCTTTTGTTGGGTCCCTGTTAACCACATCACTTTAATGTGGTGTCACTGTTAGGTACATGACTTGTTGTGGTATCACTGTTACATACATGACTTCTTATGAAAAAACTGTTTTTGAATAAATTGCACTGAACAATTAGGAAACTCAGTGGTATCTAACTTATCCACCAAGGTTCACATAGCAGGTTAAAAAAAAAGGGGACAGAAAAAACAAATGGATACAATCAGCAGCAAAACTTTGACATGTCCTGTTTACATAGCAGTAGTGCCCAAAGATAAGTTTTGATGTAATTACAATCAGGTAATGCTTAGACTAAAATAATGAAATGTTGCATACTATGGTACCCAAATCGCTTCAATAACCATACTAATGTGGAAAAAAACTAAAAGAAATTTAAACTGAAAATTCAACAGAAGGAACACCATGTTGCGTATGTTACCTGATTCATGTGCTAACTTAAAGACTCATTTTCTTATAGTTCCAGATGATGAATTATCTTTATATTTGGTATTACATTATCTCCATATGCACCCAATGTAAAAATGATATAGTTATGGGATTTAAGGAAAAAATTTGGGACATGAAAGTCACGCTTTGTCTCTCCAGTATCAAATACACACTCATATGTATATATATCTTGGTGCACTTTTCCACCCCACAAGTTAGGGTTGAGTAGCATGTTTAATGATAAACTTCAAATTTTGCACTTTAATACCTTTGTGACTCATCAATGAATTTGTTCAAATTTTGGTATGCACTGTTCCATGGGGTAGATCTCTTGATGAGGCAAGTTTCATTCTGGTTGGATGTGTGTATTCTGAGATCCGAACAGTGCAAAAAGTCATAAAGTGGTCTTTTTTGTAGTTGTTTTCTTCATTGGCCTGTGTCCAGATGGTGTGAAATTTTGGTGTGACTCTTTTATTGTAGAACCAGCCTGGATAATGGAACAGGCATGACAAGTTTTGTGAAAAAATATTGCTATATTGCAAAGTCATAACAAGTATTCATTTCCCCATTGTTTTCAATGGGAAAAGTACTTTCCAGGATAGATGGAGAACAATCAACTAAGGATTTTGTTCTCACAAAAAAGGATTTTGTCTCGCAAGAGTGTTTTTTTTTTTACCACGAGAACAAAATACTTTTTCTTGAGAAAAAAATTCCTTTTTTGAAAACCGCCATCTTGTTTTCTGTTTTATTTTTTCAAAAAAAAAAGAAAAGCACCCAAAATGAAGGTACCTTGAGACACCAAAACATGTATCGTGTTCATCGGGACTCTGTTAAGTGGACCATGAAGTTATTTGGTGGAAGAACAACTTTTTAACACCTTTTATTTAACATTTTAATTCTTTTTTTGTGACTTGCTTAGATCCTTTATTGAGAGCCAATTCGTTTTTCAAGAGTTGATTCTTTTCTCATGAGTTCACAAAAAAGTATTTTACAGCCTACTTTGATGCATAACTCAGAAATTTTTTGAGATTTTGACCCCAAATTTCAAGGGCATTTTCTGAACAGTAAAGTGCAGAATGCACCTAGGGGGTCACAATAAGCAAGCTACATGTGTTGGTTCCTCCCCAGAATATCATTTTGTGAGGTTTCCAAATTTGAATTTCAGGCAAACTGGAAACAAGATGGCAGCCATGTGAGACAGAAATTTTCTCATACAATGCAGGATTATTCTTTTGTATTAACCAGCTATACTGATGTGTCTGCTGATCATGCTCAGAAATGATTTTTTCAAATTTTTAATTTTCAGCTACTTGAAAATGACTTATTGTTTTTTCACTGGACTAGCAAAAGGCACATCTGTAGTGTATTCCCTTTCTATCCTGAAAATGTCATGCCAAACAAACAAACAAAACCTCTTGGCTGTAGGCAAGTTCAAAGAAAAATCCCAGCAAAGTCAGTGGGTAAAAATATGTTTGTTCATCTCTCTATAACTCAGAGACTGTACATCCAACCAGAATGAAACTTGCCAGGACAAGAGATCTACACAACAGGACAGTGTATGCCAAATGGTGTTAAAATCTGTTTAACGGTTGCAAAGTTATTAAAGTGCAAACTTTTGAGTGTAACACTGAAGTGCCTACTCAACCCTAACTATAGGGCAGCAACTGTGAGATTCTTTGATTGCAATCATGCATCATGCAAAAAAAGTCCTTAATGCATCAGTTAGGGTATTCAATAGTGAAAAAAGTGAGGAAATTCAACATTAGGATTCCCACCCCTTACACCCCACCCCCACCCTGGCCTCACCAACAGGCATCGGTCTGTGCGTTGGTGTCATAGGCCCTAACTCTCACCACATCCCATTTGTAAACAAGCTGAGGTGGTCCAGTGTAGGAGAATGGGGTGAAAGTTAGGTCCGATGACCCCAGCACACAGTCTGATGCCTGTTGGTGAGGCCAGGGTGGGGGTGGAATGCAAGAAGTGGGAACCCTAATGTCGAATTTCCTCACTTTTTTCACTGTAGAGTAACCCTAACTGATGCATTAACAAAGTTTTTTGCATAGAATTTCCTTACTTTTTAAGAAAGAATAGAAAAGTAGAAAGTTGCACAAGTTGGTGGGCCACATTACACAGCTGATGACTAAAATGTACAGTGACAACATCACAACAAGCCACTAAACAAATATTAATGTAGAAGAACAATAGAAAATGCTGTCCACAAAACATTAACTGCACCACGCAATCTCTCCACAAAAAATAAATTGTCCTACACTTAAGCACCACAATTCACATCTACAGGACATCCCATCAACACTCTCCAAATTTCAATTGAAAAGACCAAACCATCTCCAACATATAACGTGTCATAGTTTGAAATTTTCATTTGTCAGACTGGCACAGTTCCACACCTGTTGACATTTAACACACAGAACAACTGGAAACTACATCTATGACACTAAGGCTAGGTATCCTATCAATTTCAAGGCACCACCGCAAGCAAAACACTGTCCGCAGAATGTAAACTGCACCACGCCATATTTCCGGCAACATTTTTTTTTCCCAAAACATAATCATTGTAATTTACATGCACAGGACATGCCATAAACACCCTCCAAATTTCAAGTAAAAAAGACCAAACCATTTCCAAGACATTCAATGTTAAACATTGGTAAAATTTCCCTATCTATTCCATTATAAAAAATCTGGCTATCTTGTCCTGCCCTCACGATCAATGATGGCAATCAAAGAATCTCACGATCAAAGATTTTACAGGCTCGCAGTTAAAGAATTTGCAGGGTCATGGCCAAAGATTAAAAACTTTTGTAATTTAAAAAATTCAAAGAATTGCAGTAAACCACAGCCATGGTTCATGAGAACGAACCCCCCTGAGTCAAACCCATCCTCATTTGTCTTCCTAGGACACCCCTGAGCTGAGAAATTGATTTTTTTATCTGGCCATCTAGTCTCTTGCTCATGATGCATTATCGCAATCAAAGAATCTCGCGATCAAAGAATTTGCATGGTCGCGATCAAAGAAATTGCTTGCTCATGAACAAAGCGCGAGGGATGAGATGGCCAGATTTTAAAATGTTTTTTCTCAGCCCAGGGGTGCCCTACAAAGTTAAATGAGGTTGGGTTTAGCTCAGGGGGCTTCGTTCCACCCCATCAGAATAACAAAAATAATGTATTAAATATCCCTAGTAGTCTAGTGCCCCCCATCATTATAAAATATATAATCATGTGTAATGTCCTGGTAGTCTAGTGTCCCCCATCATTATAAAATATATAATCATGTGTAATGTCCTGGTAGTCTAGTGGCTCCCAATGTGTTTTTTTTACATCCCTGGTAGTCTAGTGGCCCCCAAGCTGCATAAAATAATTACTGTCCATATCACTTGTAGTCAAGTGGCCCCCTATCCGTATGAAAAAAATATTCATTGTATATATCCCTGGTAGTCTAGCGGCCCCCCCATCATAATAAAATAAATAATGATTTCCCTATTTCTGGTAGTCTTGTGGCCTCCACCCCCCACCCAGCCATGCCAGCTCACCCAGCACCTTCACGGCCAGCCACCGACTTGTGTGCATTATGAGTGCTAATGCAAAGAGAGCTCTGAAAATATTTCTGAGTGCCTCTTGCATTAGCGATCATAATGCACATAGTCGGCAGCTGGATGTGGAGGTGAGAGGTGGGCTTTGCCAGTCACCAGCTGGGGAAGGGTGGGGGGTGCTGGGTGGGCTGGCATGGCTGGGTGGAGGGTGGGGCCACTAAACTACCAGGAAATGGAAAATCATTATTTATTATACTATGATGGGGGGCCACTATACTACCTGGGATATGTACAATGAATATTATTTCATACAGATTGGGGGCCACTAGACTACCAGGGATATGAACAGTAATAATTATTTTATACAGCTCGGGGGGCACTAGACTAAAAGGGATGTAAAAATATACACATTGGGGGGGGCATTAGACTACCAGGACATTACACATGATTATATATTTCATTATAATAGGGGGGCCACTAAACTACCAGGAATATTTAACACATTATTTTTGTTATTCAGTTGGGGCAGAATGAAGCCCCCGAGCAAAATCCATACTCATTTAAGTTTGTAGGGCACCCATGGGCTGAGAAAAAATTATTTTAGATCTGGCCATCTCGTCCCTCATTCATGATGCACCAACGTGATCAAAGAATTTGCAGGCTCGTGATCAAAGAAGTTGCACGCTCACGACCAAAGAATTAAAAATGGTGAAACACAATTGTTTCACCAATTTGAACCAAACCAATGGCATGCCTCAATAGAACGAAGCCCCTTGATCAAAACCCACCATCATTTGTGTCCCTAGCCCACCACTGAGCAGAGATATTTGTGAAAATAGGTCATGATGCAAGATCGCGATCAAAGAATCTCGCAATCAAAGAATTTGAAGGCTTGCGATCAAAGATTGCTAGCGAGCTGTGAACAAAGATTTTAAAAGCTAATAACTCTAGATTTTCATTGATTTGGATGAAACCAAAGGTTTGGCTCGATAGATTGGAGCCCCATAAGTAAAACCCATCCAAGTTTTACTTCAGGAGTGACCACTGAGCCAGGATATTTCTGTTTTTCCAATCAGAAAACTAAAAACAAAATGGCTGACCTTGCGACAAAAGAATTTTGAAAATTCTTGAGGACAAAGATTCTTGCACCATGAGGCTGCACATTCTTTAATTTCCAGGCAGGACCAGATTGCCAGAACCCCATTCTTTGTTCACAAAACATACATATAAATGTTCCTATTGACTTATAATGGGAACTAAAACCGGCATAACTTTTGAATATGCCATATATTTTGAATATGCCTTAATATTTTTTCACCAAATGAAAAGCGACATCTTTGGCCACCAAAGCTCTTTCAAACAAGCCATCTTGCAGAGCAGCATACCACACAATGGCCATGCAGGGCCACGTCCAAAATCCCAAAAGTTGCCTCCAAAACTGGATAATTTTGCATTTTTCAGCATGTTTGTATGCAAAGACTGTAAGTCTGACCAAAACACAATTTGGCAGATCAAGAGATCTACCAAGCCCCACTGCATGTACCAAATTTCAGGCAAATCCGTTGAATGGGTCCAAAGTTATTAATGCCCAAACTTTTGACTTTGGTATGTAAGTGACCTCTGATCCCAAACTATAGTGGTGCGACTGCACCATGATAATCTATATATATATATATATATATATATATATATATATATATGTATGTATGTATGTATAGTGGTGCAGTAGTGCCAGTATAGCTAGGGTTGATGGATAACTTCTATGTTAACTCATTGCCTCCACAGGTGCTCACTTAAGTTTCACCACTTGTCTCCTGTATACTGTTAACAATGAATCCTGGGCCTTTCTAAGCAAAATCAAGCCATACTCATCATGCCACAAACAAATCCTAATAACTCAAATACTGTAAGTGCTAGACACAACTTATGAGTGGCAAAGTTGTTCAGCACAAAATTACCTTTCCTATGGTGGTATGCAAATAATATTATGTCATTTTGATTTGTACCTATGCTGGTTGAAACAGCATAACATTTTTTTTTACTAAAAAGAACAACATAAGCCATACACACCATACCATAAACAAATGCGAATAACTCCTAAAGAATACATGATGTACACAAAATGTCAGTTGCAAAGTTGTTCAGCACAACATTACCTTTCCACCAGTGCTATGCAATGAAATATATATTCTATTCTATTATATTATATATTAAAATATATAAGTGACACCTCCAGACATTGCAAGGGCACACAGGAAGTCAGGTTACACTAGTGTATTTTACTGATGACTACAGGCTTTTTTTTTTAGGAGACAATGAGTTAAACCCAAAATGTTGCACCTTAAGGACTTTACAATGGTTCAATGGATTTGCATGAAATTCTGAATGAATAATCTCACACACTAGGTCACTTGCTGTGACAATTTATGTCTGAATCTGTTTGTGGTTTCTGAGATGCAGATCACTAAAAATCTCTAAATTTACATGTTTTGTTTGTTGCTTCTTTGTCCACCTGTGTCTCAGTAGCTGCTTTAGGTTATGGTCTGACATTTTCAAAGTAGAAAGCCTTTTCTTTACAGATGTGCCTTTTCAAGGTTTAGTGAAAAAATAATAATCCTTTCCAAAGTTATAAAATTGTGAAGTTCCCATTATTTTCAATGGGCAAAAATAGTTGTCCGGCTCAAAAATAGATACATTTTCACAGGAGCTAATCTTCTCTGGCAGACAGGGTCATACAGTGTCACAGGAGCCTAATCCATTTCTGCAGAGGGCTCCTGTGTCCAAAATTTTGTTTTTCAGTTAGCAAGAGAAATAAATGAGGAAAACACATAATAATTAATAGATTTTAAAAAAACAAACATTAGAACCTAGCTAAATGGCACCCATTTAGCTACATTCTGTTGTTTCATTTTTCACATTCTGCCAAGAAACACTTTTTCTGGACACCTCAAATCCCAGGTGTCCAATTAAGTGAGAGGAGCACTTTCTCCATGTTCTGTGTATGAGAACACCAGGATTTTCTTGAAATTTACAGCCTCAGTTGAACTTGTGCTGCTGGCTATAGTGAAAGGAGTGAGTGACCCATTTCATTGACCACCACAGCCCTCATTTCACCTCCATGGATGGCCGCAGACTGTGCTATGAATAAGATGTGCAACACAATGCTATCTGAATGAGCTCATTCAGATCACATTGTGTGGTACAACGTATTAGTAACACAGTCTGTAGTCATCTGTGGAGATGAAAGGAGAGCTGTGGTGGTCACAGACTGGCAATGGGGTTGTGTGGAGGGAGTGGGGTGGTGGATACTTACCTAACAGGGAGGGGGGTGGAGGGCAATTAGATCATCAGGAAATTCATTGTTTTCATGAGAGGGGAAGGCCCACTAGACTACCAGGTAATTTTTCATTTTATAATATTGGGACCGTGATGGGACATTGGGGGAGGTGGAGGGACTGCTACACTACCAGGGTCCTTCTTTTCTTAAGGAGAAGGGGGTTGGGCATTGGGGAGAGGGTGGGACTACTAGAACTATCAGGGTCTTATTTCTTTTATACAGATGGGGATCAGGCATCAGGGAGGAGGATGGGACCACTAGACTCCCAGTTTTGTTTTTTCTATTATGGGACAACTATTGGACATCAGGGAGCTGCCACTAGACACTAGGAAAAAAGATGATTCACTAGATTCCCATCACAAATGTAGATATAGTAGCACAGGAGCTAGTCCATTTGCACAGACAGGTAATCCTGTTTCACATGTGGGAAATCCTTTTGCAATCTGCCACCATTTTGTTTTTTCAGTTAGCGAGAGAAAGAAATAAAGAAAACACATAAAAATGAATACAATTCAAAAAATAAATGTCAGAATCTAGCTAAGTGAAATTATTTGAAAAAACTTTGTTAATGAATTAGTTGGGGATAAAGTGACAAAATTAATGAAATGTGGCTTTAGGGTTTCCAACCCTAACAAGCCAACTCCACTCTGCAGGTAGCAACCAGGTAAATCATTATGGTTTACCTCTTCTGCATCTTCACAAATCAGATGTGAGGTGTGTCTCAGTGTTGTCAACACTAATGCTCACCCCATTCTATCAGTAAAGAAGTTGAGATCTGTAGAGTACATGAGAATGGGATGAATGTTAGAATTGACAACCCTGAGACACACCCCATACCTCATTTGTGAAGATGCTGGACAGGTCAATGCTTTCTCCTGTTGCTGCCTGCAGGTGGGAGTGGGGTGTTAGGGTTAGAAATCCTAATGCCACATTTCCCTGCTTTTGTCAGTTTAAATGTAGCTAAGGCATTAACAAAGCTTTATGCAGTGAATTTCCTTACTTTTTGAGATGGCATAATGGTATGATCATTTGCCTGTGTGACCACTGGGACACCCAGGCACTGCACTCCTATCCCTCCATTTATTTTATTTATTTATTTAGTTTTTGTTGACCGGGTAAGTGCACTAGACAAATCCTGCCTATTTTCAGGCACGACCCGGGGGAGGGGGATACAGATGAATGCCAACTGATCTTGAACCAGATTAAGCTGTTGGTGATATTTTTAGTGAATGAGAGAAATTTGGCCAGGACACCGGGGAAATTCCCCTACTCTTTTCGATAAGTGCCATGGGATCTTTAAAATCCACCTGAACTACCACCAATCCAGGCAGATGGGACCTCGGTTTAATATCTCATCTGAAAGATGGCACCTCAGAAGTGCAGCACCCCTCTCATGCTGCACTACAGTGTCAGTACTGGGATATTAACCCAAGTGCCAGATGTGGGAACTGAACCCACAGCCCTCTGATCTCCTGGCCTCAGAGGTGAGTGTGCTACCTACTGAGCCACTGACACTAATACCATGACCACTAATTCCATAGATGTGTACATATAGGTTGTTGTGGAAGTGCAGGGCCCAGAGGGTCCTGCACTTGCATTTGTGTCAAAACAGCAATATCTTTCCTTCATTGCATGTCATGTTAAACTTCCAATGTTATCCAATGGGAAATTGCCTTTTTTAATTTTTTATGCATTTTTATATTGTCTCTAAATCATATGGGGGGTATGTGTAATCCTTGTAGAACTCATTGAGACCTTTGTATTTATATATAGATTGTCCATTAAGTCAAAATATTGAGGAAATTATGGATTCTTAAAATTCCAATGTTATCCTAAGAGAATTTGCATTTTTTAATGTGTGTGTTTCTTTTTATATAGCCCCTAGATATTTTGGGGAAGATTATGCCTATTCCTTGCAGTACTCATTAAGACATTTGATATGATATATAGATTGCCCCTTAAGCCCAAATATTGAGACATTTACAGCTTGTTGAAGTTCAAATGTTTCAGTTCTTCAAGAGAAGCCAAACGAGGAGAGACTAAAGGAGCTTAATATGTATATCCTTGAGGAAAGGAAGGAGAGGGGGGACAAGATAGAAACTTTTATTTACCTCAGTGGAATCAACAAAGTCCAAGAGGATAGCATCTTTCAGAAAAAGAGTTGTGCAAGAACAAGGGGACACAATTTGAAGATAAAGGGAGGATGGCTCAGAGGCAATGTGAGGAAGTATTTTTTCACAGAGATGGTGGTGAACGCATGGAACAACCTTCCTGAGGAGGTTGTGGGGTCTAAAACTGTGAGAGAATTCAAGAACATATGGGACAGACATAAGGCAATTTTTGTGGGGGTAGGAAGAAATAGGCTGTTGGTTAAATAGGATCTGCAGCTTATCCTGCAGGTAGGGAAATAGGTAGACTAGATGGGCCAAGTCGTCCTTACCTGTCGTGAAAGTCTATGTTTCTATGTTTATATGTAAATGTCTAAAAAAAGTCCAATATTATTTTTTGTAGGAAGGGATATTTTTTCATATGAAAAGAAAAACTCACACAAAACAGGGTCCTTTCAAGCAAACACACAAAAAAAGTGAAAAAACTAAGTCCTAAATCGTCTTCCATATGAAGGGATCTCTTTTCATATGGCTGAATTCCTTTTTTATATGGCCATATGAAAACAAATGGAAGTATGGCACAAAAAAGTATGTAAAATTAAAAACACATTTTGGGGTCATTTTTCCAACCATTAAGTACAGAATCCACCTAGCAGGGTCCCAATGAACAAGATATGGCTGTTGGTCTCACTGTAGGATGTCATTTTTGTGTGTTTGGATTTTTTTTAAATGGAAACGATGACAGCTATACGAAAATTATTTTTTTCCTCATGAAAAAGGATTGGGCCCATATGGAGAGAGATCTTTTTACATATGGCCAAATTCTTTCTTCATTTCAAACATCTATACAAAATTGCCTACTGAGCATGCTCAGAACCAAAATTGCAAATCCTTATTAATCTGGAATGGACAACAATTTTTTCACCAAACCAACAAATGGCACTATTGGGCCAGGCCCTCTCTAGCCAGAAAATTTCAGACCAGCGTTCCAAACTATCAGGGTGCAATAGCTGACAAAATAAAACAGCAAAAGAACCTGATTTTTACACATTTTGCACTGTCCAGATCTGGGAATCCACACATCCAATCAAAACAAAACTTGGCATATCAAGAGACCTTTGGTTTCAAATTGCACATGCAAAATGCCATGCAAATCCATTGAACAGTTGCAAAGGTATTAAAGTGCAAACACTGGAGTTTAACATTAAACAATCTACTCAGCTTTAACTACAGTAGTGTGACCACCACTACAGTATATATTATTTGCAAAAAAAAAAAATACATTTATGCAATATTTAGGATTCAGCCTACAGCAGCAAAAATAGGGAAATGTGGTTTTATGGTTTTCAACCCTCAAACCCCACCCCAACCACTGAACAAATCAGGGGTACAAGCTTCCTTGGGATTCTCATCCTTAAAGCTCACCCCATTCTATACACTCCTGAATCATACACACCTGTGTCCATTACATATGTGCTTTGTTGCTACTACAATAGGATAAGTTTTAGAGTTAAGCTTTAGAGTTGAGAACCCCAAGGAAGACATCACCCCTGATTTGCTTCAGGAGTGAAGTGGGGGTTGAGGGTTGGAAACTTGAAAACACCTTTCCCTACCTTTGTCACTGTAGGCCTAACCTTAAATGTTGCATTAACACAGTTTTTGGCAAAGAATTTCCTTAATTTTTGAGATAACAATAATAATCTTTGTTTTGTGCCTTTCAAAATTGTCAAGGCGCATCACAGTAAGATAAAACAAGAAGATAAAACAGCTTTATATAAAATATTCAATAAACTCCAATAATCAACATTAATAACTAGGGTAGCTCGGGTCCATAAATACATCTTCAGTGCCTGTTTAAAGCCCCCCCCCTCCACAGTCACGCACTCCTGAAGCTGACATGGTAGAGAATTCCAAAGGGCTGCAGCCATGTACATAAATGCACGGGCCCCTGAAGATTTGAAGATATCCTTAGAATCTCTAGCAACCACTCATCAGCCAAACATAATAGTCGCTCGGAGCAGTAAGGGGACAGAAGCTCTTTCAAGTTCTCCAGGCCAAGTCCATTTTGGGCTTTATAAGTCACTAGTCCAACTTTGAAGGTGATCCACCACTGAATCAGCAGCCAGTGCAGTCCATGCAGCACTGGTGAGATGTGACATGTACGGGGAGTCCTCATCAACAACCAGGCTCCAGCGTTCTGCACCAGCTGCAGGTGGTGGATATCAACCTCCGGTAATCCAAAGTAAAGGGAGTTGCAGAAATCAAGGTACGAGGTCACAAAGGCATGGATCAGTGTAGGCAGGTCACCAGATGGAACAAGGTGCTTGATCCTAGTGATGTTCCTCAGATGGTAAAAGGATGACTTGATGACTGCCAACACCTGCGATAGTACTGTCAACCCATCATAAAGCATCACCCCTAGGTCCCGCACCAGTTCAGAGGTAAGGAGCTGGGAGCCCCCCAGGAAAAGCACTGTGGGTTGACCAGCCCCCGACCCCCTGATCCGGTGACCCGGATCCACTACCATCACCTCAGTCTTCCCCGAGTTCAACTTCAACCAGCTGCAATTCATTCAATTCTGGATTTCTGCAAGGTAGTTATTAAAAGCTGAGAGTGCACTATCCTGGTTGGGTGTGAAAGACAGGTAGAGCTGGGTATCATCAGCATAGTAGTGAAACCTCAGCCCATGCCATCTTACAATATCTCTGAGGGAAGCATATACACAGCAAACAACATGGGGGACAGCACTGAGCCCTGAGGGACCCCACATGACAGAGAGAGAGAAGGTCAGAGGAATAAATAGTATAATTGTACCCTCATTTGCCTGCATAGATGCGTACATGCATGTTTGTTTTACCTTGCTTTTTCTCCCCTTGGCTCCAGGTCAGCACCTACTATGACCAGGCATCCCCTTCATCCTCCAGCCACCGTCTGTCTGCTCCTAACTCCTATTCTGGCTATCACCCTGCTACCCTCATGGCTTGTCCCCCATGGCGGGGTGGTGGGGAGTCCACAACTCCCCACCAGGACCAGATCCAGTATGGGTGGTGCCCTCAGAGATGGGGTTTTAGGTGGATGGTCATCAAGCTGCATGACCATAGCTGCCAGTTTTTTGGCTTTTCTCAGTGGCAGATCATGCAATGCTGACAATGGGCATGCTATGCATGCGTCCACATGCAGGGTGCCCACTGGCTGCTCTGCCTCTGTGCCCCACTGTATTGGCCTGGCATGACAACACCTAGCCTCCACTAGGTGTCAAGCAAACACTGGCTGCTGATCCCTGCCCTCCTTGGGAGAGGAGAGCAGTCCTCTGGATGCTCAACCCTCTCCCATCCTGGCTAGCCCTGACAACCCACTCTCACAGTGAACACGGGTCACTGGCATGGTAAGAGGTAAGGTGTCACTGCCTTAGCCCTCCACACCACTGAGCAGGCCTTCATACATGTATGCTGATGTGGAAGCACAGGGCACTGCACTTGCATTTATAGGAAAAGAGGAACCAAATTGTCAGCATAGACTTCTTACTACCCTACCTCATGAACCCAGTACTAAAAATTTTCAGATCCACACTGGGATATCATTTCAAGCCACCAAAACATCATTCTATACCACAGGTGTGAAAACACAGTTTAGCCAGGATTTAAGAAATGACAGTTGTGACATTCTTGAGGTGATGTAAAAAAATTTCAATTTTAAAAATTTTGGGTCAACATATTTAAAATTATCAAACTTAGGAGCAAATGTAGTAGAATTTCAACATTTGCACATAACATTGACATTTTCATGTATTTTGATGCCAAATTTTCAACATAGCCTTCTTTTAACCTCACCTCATGAACAATGTAATGAACATTTTCAAATCATGCTAGGTGATTTTGCCAAGTGAATGCTTTTGATTTGAAAAATTCCACCACCGTTGGTCATGAGGTGAGGTCCAAAAAAGGTCATGTTGAAAATTTGTGCTCATAAAATGCAAACATGGCAAAGTTATGCATCAAATTTCAAAACCCCATTGAAATACATTGAACCACACTTAGCTTTGTTTCTCATATTGCAGTCGATGGTTCCAGCAGCAAGATGTGTCTTTGATCAGAAGATGGTTCTTTGCCCAGGGAGCTGTTCAGGGACATGAGGGTGTGTGGGGTGTTTGGTGGTGTGTGCTCAGTGGGTGGACAGGGTGCATTGTCAGATAAGTGAGGGACCATTTTCTTTCTTACAGATGTACAGTAAAAAAAAAGAAGACATTGAAAATTATTTTCTTTATTACAGGTTATTGCAATATGGGGACAGTAAATGGATGGTGGAGGTGCCACTAGACCCTTGGGAAACAAAATATTGGGACAGTGATTGAGGAGATGCTGCAAGACTCAAGGGAAACAGTGGAAAAATATCAGGATGGGAATTGAAGGGTGGGGTGGTGCCACTAGACACCAAGGGAGGGACTGCTAGACACTAATGAATTTTTTTAATACATGTACAGGAATCAGGGCAGGGGAGGCATTTCTGGACTACTAATGCCTTTTTCTTAATACATGTACAGGGATTGGGGCAGGGTAGCGCTGCCACTAGACCACTAATGATTTTGTTTAATACATATACATGGAGCAGAGTAGAGGAGGGACCATTGGACCACTAATGATTTTTTCAATACATTTACAGGGATTGGAGCAGGGGAGGGACCAACTGACCACCAATGAGTTTGTGTTTCTTACATGGGCAGGTATCAGGGCTTGGGTGGGGGGACCTGGTGCAGTACACTCAGCTGTGGCACTCACATGCAGATGGGCTCATAATAGTCCTGCAAGTGGCCCCTTAGTACCATGCATGCCCAATTGGCTCATCTGCATGTTTGGGCTGAATATCAACCATAGTGGCCACAACTCTAACCAGTGTGTGCCTCACTTTACCCCTAATGGTGATCTTCAGTGCAAAGCTCTGGTGGCATGGCACAAAGTATGGTCACTGCCTGCTGTGCACCACACTACCATGGCCTGATATTAAAATGAATAGCATGGTCAATTTGGATTGTGCACTCCATTTGAATATGGTACCAAAGCCAGCTGGCCCTATTTTCTTTGCGTAATGCCCCCATGTAATCTTTGTATATTATATTGAATGTAATCCATTCTTTTGACACAGGACAACTTTGAAAATAGGTCTATGCCCTAAAGTTTGCTATCCTGTATGAAAATAAATATTTTTACTACTACTACTATTACTACTACTACAACATGTGTGCACACAGTGGGTCAGCTCTAAATATAGGGCCGATAGTCAAAAATCCTTTTTGTTTGCAGGAATACTTTTCTGTATTAAACAAAGGAAGTAATTGAAAAATTATCCCTTTAGATGAAATATGAATCATAAAAAAAAGCGAAGCCCAAAATGTTTTTTCATTTGAAGGGATATTTATTCCTATGAAAAAAAAATATGAAAAGGGATCAGTTTAAACAAAAAAAGGATGGAAAAAAAGAAAAACTAAGTCCAAAGTTTTTTGTGTATGACGGGATCCTTTTTTGTACGGCCAAAATCTTTTTTGTTTGGCCATATGAAAAAAGTGGGTGTGAATCACAAAAAAGGATAAAAAAACACATGTGGGATTCATTTTAAGAATAGTACAATGCAGGATCCACCTAACAGGATCCAAATGAGCAAGATATATGCATTGGTATCTCTGCAGCATGTCATGTTTGTGGGTTTTGAATTTTTTCCTTAAAAAAAGGGATAGCAAGATGGCAGCATATGGATTATGATTTTTTCATAAGAAAAAGGCTTAGGCCCCATACAGACAAGAATCCTGATTTGCATGGCCAAATAATGTTTTCATTCCAAAAATCTATCATGAAATGCTTACCGAGCATGCTCAGAACTTAAAATTTAAAAAATGTATAACTTTCAAATAGATTAGTATTTTTTCACCAATGCAGCAAAAGGCTGTTTGGCAGGCTGTTTATACCCTGAAAATGTTAGACCAACATGCTAAACTGTCTGGGCACTAGCATCTGACAAAAAACAGCAAAAAACCCTGAAAAAATAACTTTTTTGCTATCTGGATCTCGAAATCTGCACATCTGCCTAGAATGAAACTTAATTTGTCAAGAGATCTATCCCACAAAACTGTGCCTGCAAAATTTCATGCAAATTCATTGAACGTTTGCAATGTTATTACATTGCAAAAATTGAGGTTTAATACTAAACACCCTACTCAACGCTATAGTGGTGCTACTGTACAACTATACTACCTATCTATCTATCTATCTATCTATCTATCTATCTATCTATCCTTTGCAAAAATGTTTGTTGGTACTCTTATTAGGGTTAAAGTGACAAAAGTAGGGAAATTATGCTTTACAGTTTCCAACTCCAACACCCCACACCCACTCTTCATGCAACAATGGGAAAAACATTATGGTCTCACCTCACTTGCATTTTTGCATATCAGGCATGAGGTGTGCCTTAGGGCTGTTAACCCTAACACTCACCCCATTCCATCAGTAAATAACTGAGGTAGGTACAGCATATGAGAATGGGTTCAACATTAGGCTTCACAATCAACAGGCCCACCCCATGCCTGATCTTTGAAGAAGCAAGAGAGGTGAAATCGTTTTTTTTTTCCCACTACTGCCTGCAGGGTGGGTGTTAGGGTTGGAAACCCCTATTGCCACATTTCCCTACTTTTGTCACTTTAACAATAACTAATGCATTAATAACATTTGTTTCAAGTAATTTCCTTACATTTGGAGATAGAATAATTATATACTAATTTGTCTGTTGGAGTGCAGGACCCTATGGGTCTTGCACTTCCATTTGTAGTAAAAGAGGAATGAAATTTCAAGCATAGCCTTCTTATTATCCCACCTCAAGAACCCCATAATGAATTTTTTGAAATATCTGCCAAAATGTGATTCCTTCCACCACAATGCCATTGCATGCCACAAATGTGAAAACACAGTTTGGTCATGGTTTACGAAATGATAGCTGTCATGATCATGAGGTGGTGTAAAAAGATGGTTATGTTGAAAATTGGGGCTCAAAATGTTTAAAATTGCCAAAGTTATAACCGAGCACACCAACATTTCAATGTAAGCAAATAATGTTGCAATTTTTACACATTTTTTCCCAATTTTTTTTTGCATGACCTTCTTATGACCCCACCTTATGAACAGGATTGGTGAACATTTTCAAATCCCACCCAAAAAATGATGTCATTAGGCAACCGCAAAATCACCTTTTGAGATGCATTTGAGTACTTCCACCTGAATTGTTCAGGAGGTAGAGTCTCAAAAAGGCTATGTTGAAAATTTGGGCTCAAAATATGGAAACATTGCAAAGTTATGCCACAAAGTTGAAACCCCCATTGAAATACATTGAACTGTACTCACCTTACTTCCTTATATTGCAGTTGGTGGTTCCTGGAGCAAGATGTGTCCTCCACTGGAGAGTGGATCTTTACCCTGGGACCTGTTCAGGTGAGTGAGTGTGTGGGGCTGGTCAGTGCTCAGTGGGAGGTATGGGTGGGGCAGATCATCAAGTGACCTTTTTTTACAGGTTTAATAATAAAAAAAACATACAGGGACCATTTTCTTTATTACAGGTATGCATGAAAAGGAAAGGGCATCTGAGGGTATGAGGTGCCACTGGACACTAGCAACAAAACAAAATCTTACATGGACAGTGACCGTAGGGTAGGTGGTGCAACTGGACACCGAAGAAGAAATAAAATATAATGGGTACAGTGATGGAAGGGTGTGGGGTGCCACTAGACACCAGGGAAATAATACATCAATATAGGGTGGTGGTGATCGGAGGCTGGGGGTTCCTCTAGACACCACATAAATAAATAATTAGGGGGCAGTGATCAGACGGTGGGGGGCCAGTTTCTATATTTCTGTGAGACAGCACAAATAAACAGAAAATTATTTGTATTCATTTTGAATATGGAAAACGTTATCAGATACACCAATTCGAGAGGGCATCAGTGGGTGGGGGTGCCACTGGACACCAGGGAAATCATGCCAGAAAATGATGAATTTTCCACTCATAAAAAAAGGATCTTTTTTCATAACTCATGATACAAAAACAGAATGATTTTTTCAAATCACGATTCACAAAAAATGATTTATAATCTTAAAAACTGTTCAAAGGCATTTCTACAGCAGTTAAATGCAGAATCCAGCTATGGGGCTGCAGATAAGCAAGCTACATATGTTAGTCACTCTTCAGAATGTCATTTTGTGGCTTTCCAAATTACAATTTTTAGGTAAAAAAGGGAAAACAAGATAGTGGCATATCAAAAATCTCATGAAAAAGGGTTACCATATGAAGACTTTGTGGAGCTATTTTGAAGTGCTGACTCAGAATGCTCAGAATCCAATTTTATTTTTAATCTAGTAACTTTGGAACAGATGAATTTTTTACCAAGCAAGTGAAATGCAGTTTTGTGGGCCAAATGCTTTCTACCCTGAAATTTTAGACCAAAATTCAAAACTGTCTGGGCACTCCGCAATAGCAAAAAAAAAAAAAAAAAAACAGCAAAAAACTACGATCTTCTGTGAATTTCACTATCCACATCTCAGAATTCACACACTTGACTGGAATGAAACTTGGCAGATCAAGCAATCTACCCCTCAAGCCAGTGCTTGCAAAATTTGGTGCATATCTGTGGAACAGTTGTGAAGTAATTAAGGTGTGAAAATTTGGGTTTAATATTAAAGTGCCTACTCAACCCAACTGTAACTATAATGGCACTACCACACCACTTTCATCATTATCATATCTATCTATCTATCTATCTATCTATCTATCTATCTATCTATCTATCTATATATATATATATATATATAAATAAAATACTGGGATGGTAGCCCCAGTATAGTTAGGGTTGAGTAAGCACATCCATGTTAAACCTCACATTGTGTACCTTAATAATTTTGCCACCATAATATGGATTTGCCTGAAATTTTGCATCAGGTGCAAGTTGCGTCATTGTTGGATGTACGGTTGCGAAGGTACAGAATGCCAAAAAATGCAAAAATAGGACTTTTTGCACATTTCTTTACTTGCGTCCACAGTCTACACAATTTGTCTGTTCTGTCCAAAATCTTCAGGGAACATGCAGTCTGGGTCATCGATGTGCCATTAGAAGATCTGGTGTAAAAATATTAAGCCAATTGAAAGTTATTCAGAAAACAAATTTTGCATTATAGTCAAAGGGGGAAAGATATATGTGCATCACAAAAGTTTCACAAATGCACTTTTACTTTCACAAAAAGCCCTTTTACTTTTGTGATTTGGCCATCTTATTTTCAGAAAAATGCCTGGCATTTAAATTTTGGAACCTCTAGGTAAACATTGACTGTTGGGTTTACCTGGTCAGGTCCTGAGGATGCAAGCCCTATCTTTTATATGGTGTAAAACCCCCAAGAAATGCCTTTTAAAACATCGGGGAAAAAATACTTTCACAAATCATAAAAGAAATGGCTAAAATACTTTCAGAAATGTAAAAGTTATGTGCTACAGTACTTTTTGTGAAACTTTAGTGATTTGAGAAAGTATATTTTTTAAAAACTACAAATCTTTGCCATCCTCTTTTGGGCAGAAATTTGCAGGGTGGCAAGCCATGGGCACACAGATGTGCCTTTTGTTGGTTTGGTGGCAAAGCATTGAAGGGGCAAAAAACTACAGCGTTCTGAAGTTGAGAAATTTCACATACTGTAGGATAACATTGCAGCACCAGTGATGCCTTTCGGTGCCGTATCTCGAAAACTAAGTGTGATACGGAGTTTTCACTACTGGCTGTTTACCTGAAGGTGCACTAACTTGCATTAACAAGTTTGGAAATCATAGATGACACTTGCAGTGAATTTGTTTTCTACTTGCTAAGATTACAGAGATATTGGCAAACACATGTTCCAAGGGTTCCAAGGGTGTCTTTTCGGTGCATTCCGGTGCCCATATCTCAGAGACAATGCAAGATACAGATTTGTTTGTTACATATTGCTTGAAGTACTCACTGTCATGATTGCACCAGCACTGGAATTTTTTTCCTAGCTGCTACGGTTGCTAAGATATTAGCAAATTAGCCTTTCAAGGGTTCCTTGCCCTATAGGGCTACTGTATGACTCCGCAGTTATGTAAAAGTGGGAGCACAGAGCCCGGAAGGCACAAGCTCCCACATGTGCATACCATTATGACAAAAAATGGACAATGTGAAGGGAGCGAAGGGACCAGAGGGCCTGTGCTTCCACTAACACACACCACTTACGTTACACTTTCTCAAAAAGAAGGTAAATTAATTTCAAAAAACTCTATTAATGCATCAGTTAGGGTTAATAGTACAGTGACAAAAGTTTGGAAATGTGCTGTTAGGGTTCAAAACCTTAAATCCGTATCCCCCTTCCCACCCCCCACATACACACATGCAAGAGACATGCAAGATTGTAAGACACTATGCCACTCCATCACATCTGTAACCACTATAATCACAACACTGTACTTATTTCACATAACACTATGTTATGAAAAACAAATATAGTATCATTGACTATACTGCAAGCACAGTATGATGACACATTATTGCTGGCATATCTTCTTCATACAATGAGACTTAGTCTGTACACATTTTCAAACTACTGACTTATAGCCTAGAGGCTAGAATAACGAGCTGTGAACAAGCTTGGTACATCCAGCAGACCAGACCCTGGTTTGATTCTCACAACCTCCACTTGCATACTTTGTGACTCTGAGCAAGTCACTTAACTGCCCAGTGCTCCCAGGTCATCCCTGAAAACAGGCACTTGTGCCTAGTGGGCCTAACCCAGTTACCAAAGACTAAAATAAAATGTATCACTGTTCAACAATTGAGTTGCTGCAGGCTACCACATGGACATGTCGTAGCAGGACAGATAGAGATGACACATATTTAGATGCTGCTCAAGTATGAAACTAGCACCATCACATGTTGTTATACTGCTGCGTTACCTGGAAATACTAATTAGCAGCATTTTATTGTTAGTTTTGGATGTTACAACTGTTGCTTTCACGTGTTACTTGTAAATTATACTACAAATAATTACTTTCATAATTACTACCATTTGTTATTAGGACTGACACTCTATCAGAAAAATAAACACAAACATACAGTGACTGTTGGTAGGCTTATACTAACTCTCATTTCCAAGAAACTATCTGTGGATAACATACTGTGTGTTATATCACTTCTTCACTATTGAAATATAGGCCTCTGCTTAAATCTTGTTATTGCTGTTTGTAACACAAAAATGCTTACTGTGGGGCATCGCCCATGGTTGCCTAGCATATGTGTCTACCCCCAAGGCACTATGATGGCAGCAGAACTCATACAGTTGGTGGCCCATGATGATGATGGCTGTGTCTTGCAGTACATTTAGCGAGTTGTACATTACTTCTGCTACCTCATGCTGGTTGGCTCTGATTGGTTGTGTTGCCTTGGCCCTTCCCCTGCTTGCATGTGTGTGTCGGGAGCTGGGGCAGGAATGCAGAGTTAGGGTTTTAAACCATAACATCATATTTCCAAACTTTTGTCACTGTACTATTAACCCTAACTGATACATTAACTGAGGTTTTGCATTGAATCTCTCTCTCTCTCTCTCTCTCCATATATATATATATATATATATATACATCTATATATATATATATATATATATTAGAGGCAAAAACTCTGTTTAATGCATCAGTTAGAGTTGTTCACAGTGACAAAAGTAGGGAAATTCAGTGTTAGGGTTGAAAACCCTCCTTGGACCCTCAGCCAACCCCCCCCAACTGGCACTGGGGTGCACATTGGAGTCATCGGCCCTAACTCTCACCTATCACATGTGTAAACAAGCAGAGGTATAGGAGAATGGGGTGAGAGTTAGGACTGAAGACCTCAACGTGCACCACAATGCCGGTTGGGGGGTGGGGTTAATCCAAGGGGTTTTTCAACCTAACAATCGAATTTCCTCACTTTTGTTGCTGTGGAACAACCCTAACCGATGCATTAAATGGAGTTTTTTGCCTCTAATTTCCCTTCTTTTTGAGAATGATATAGAGAAATAGTGAATATAATGCAGAGGTGGGAGCACGGGGCCCACTATCAGTGGAGCACATGGTAATGCAAGCACAAATGAGAACAGAAAGGGTAACACACACGGTGGCGTAGACAGGAACGGTCTGCCACGTGATGTCTTGTCACATAGTAACATGGTGCCCGCAAACACAAACGGTAATGGGCATGGTGACACAAAGTGAAACAGAAAGAGAAACAGTACTGTAGACAGAAATGGTAAAAAATAATGGAAACACAAGCACAAACGAAAACGCAAAGGATAATGCACATGGTGGTGTAGACGTGAACGGTAAGTGAAATGGGTACAGAACCACAAGTGGAAAGGGCAATGGTAACAGTAATGGAAGTGCACAGGCTGGTTTTCCCCAAAAGCTTCATAGAGAGACAGTGAGTACAAAGAATGTATGCATAATAATGGGTCTCAGAGCAGAAAATGAGGAGTTGGAATACTAAATTGCTTATATCTCAGGAACAGTATGACGTAGAAAATAAATTTAAAAGTCATATGATTTATGACTTTCCTGGCTAGTTTTGTATTTAGCCCCTCTTAGGAGGCTAGAATTTTTCTGACAAAAATCCATTATCTGCGCTCCCGTTTCGAGATCACGAGCCTAAAGCCGGCGAACGCCGTAATGTTATCCTATGGGAAAAAAAGAGAAGTTGGTGCCATAACTTTGGCTCCCTGTAATATTTTTTCATCAAACCACTAAAAGGCACATCTGTGGTATGTTGGCTGTCTTCCTCCAAATTTCAGCCCAAAAGACTGAACCATTATTTTGCAGCAGGGCACCAAAAAATTGCTGCAATGCGTCAGACTCCATAATGTTATCCTATGGGAAAAAGCATCAATTTGGAGTGCTGTAACTTTTCTGCCATGTAATATTTTTTCAACAAAACACTGAAAGGCACATCTGTGAGATGTCAGCTGCGATCCCTCCAAATTTCAGCCCAAAACACCAAACTGTTCTTTTGCAGCGGGGTTGCTGTCATTTTCCCACAGCCTAGAAAAGTACTGTCGCAATTTGCGAAAGCTTTCGCAAATTCATTCAACAGTGTCTCAAGTGCGAAAGTACTTTGAGAAAGTATTTTTTCCAGAAATGTGAAAAACATATTTCTGGGGTGTTTTACCCCAAAATAAAGACATGGCTAGCATCCTCAGGGTCCGACTAGGTGAATACAAAAAGAATTAGGTTGCTAGTGAGTCCCAAATTTAAATGCCAAGCATGTTTCTGATCACCAACTGAAAACAAAATGGCATATTTGTGACAGTAAAAGGGCCATTTGCAAAAGTATAAACTGCATTTGTGACACTGTCGAACTTTTTGTTAACTTTTCCCATTGACTTATAATGGGAACTTGTTTTTTGAATAACTTTTGAACTGTTTAATATTTTTTCACGAAATCTTTGAAAAGCACATCGGGGACTCCGGCCACATGTTCCTTGAAGATTTCAGACTGGTTGCGCAAACCATGCAACCTGTAGGTATGACAGTAGAATTCCAAAAAAAAGCATAAATGCATGCGCAGATCATGCTTAATAACTCTGCAGCCATATATCTAACCACTATAAAACTTGGCAGATCTCAAGGCATAAGGGTCTTGATTGTGTGTTCCAAATTTCAGGCAAATCCGTCAAACAGTTACAAAGTTATTAAGGTGTAAAACTTTGGGTTTAACATGTAAATGGCTCCTCAACCCTAACTGTGGTAGCACTACCGTGCTACCATAATATATTCATTGCAAAAAACATAATTAATGCATAGGTTAGGGTTGATAGCATAATGACAAAAGCATGTAAAAGTGATGTTAGGGTTATCCCCCTTACCACCTCACTCCCACTCCCCCACCCTCCACACACCAGCAGATGGGTTGTCAGGCCCAACTCTCACCCCATTCCATGTGTGAGCAAGCTCATATATTACAGAATAGGAGAATGGGGTGAGAGTTATGCCAGACGACCCCATGGCACACCCTGACATCTGTTGGTGTGTGAGATGAAGGAGATGAGGGTGAGGTGTGAGAGCTAAGCCTTACATCACATTTTCATGCTTTTGTCATTGTGCCATCAACCCTAACTGATGCATTAACATAGTTTTTGCAATGAATTTCCCTTCCTTTTCAGAAAGTGTAATGTAACTGGTAATCAGTATGTATTAGTGGGAATGCGGACACTCTGGGCCCTGTGCTTACTTCATATGGCCCAGGTTTTGCATAATAGTATACATATGTGGGAGCGTGAGCCTTCTGGGCCTTGTGCTCCCACTTACACAAAAGTGCAGAATCATACAGTAGCCCCATAGTCCACAAAAGGAACCATTTGTAACATGTATTTAGCAATATCTCAATAACTATAGCAATTATGAAAAAAATTCTACTGCAGTTGTAGTAATGACTTCCAAACCTCCACACATGCTTAAGCTGCGGGTAGCAAAAAATCCATACCTCAAATCATTTTTGAGATACAGGCACTGCAATGTTATCCTATGGAAAATTTTTCAACTTCAGAGTGCTATAACTTTGTAACTGCTTTACATATTTTTACCAAACCACAAAAAGGCATGTCTGTGGGTCCAGGGCTTGCCACCTTGCAAATGTCAGCCAGAAAGCCTAACCGTTTAGGTGCAGTGGTGTGGCAATGAAATGGTATTTTTTTGTGCAGTAGTGTTGCAAATTGCAACAGTACAGATGTGGCAGTGCTGTGATTTGCAACAGTGCCGCAAATGTACTGTCATGATTTTTGATACTATGGGGTACCTGATTTTTTTTTAAAGTATTTCTAGGGGTCCTAGAAAAACACTGATATCACCATTGTGTTCTTCAGGCCCCATTTACTGTAGGTAAACACAACTGTCAGTGTTTACCTAGGGGCAGTAGAATTTAAATTACAGATGTTTTTCTTCACCACTAACTGAAACAAGATGGTTGAAGCATGACAGTAAAAGGGCCATTTGCAACAGTAAAATATACTTGCGGCAACTTCCATGAGACACATATATTTTTTCCCATTAACTATAATGGGAAAATTAAAATTTGAATAACTTTTGAACGGATGAATATTTTTTTACCAAATCTTCAAAAGGTACATCAGTAACCTGGGCTGCATTGTCCCTGAAAAATATCAGACCAGTCAGACAAATCATGTGGGCTGTAGCCACGAGCAAAGAAATGCACAAAAACCCTGTTTTTGTGTGCTATTTGGTGCTCTGCAGCTCTGCAACCACTCACCCAACGGTAACGTAACTTGCAAATTCCAGCGATCTTTGGTGCCCCAGCGTGCATGCAAAATGTCAGGTAAATATATTGTATGGTGGCAAAAGTTATTCCAGTGCAAAATTTAAGGTTTAACATTGAAGTGTATATATATATATATATATATATATATATATATATATATATATATATATATATATAAATGGGTGGGAAAAATCATATTTGCTGATTGGTTGAAACACATCACATGACCGTGCATATATCAGAGCTTGACCACATATCTGCACTTTCACCCCTTCCAAAACAATTTTGTCATTTCATAAGATAGATAACCAACTCCAGAGTGTGCAGTCACTCTCCGATATACACTTGTCTTGGGTGGCTGACGCATGTAACAAAGCACACCAAGGTGTGTGCGTATGAACGAGTCTGAAGGCACAGTTTAGAGTGGATTATCTATTACATACACACACATATATATATATATATATATATCTCGATATGTTATAGTAGCATGGTAGTGCCACTATAGTTAGCTTGAGTACCCCAATTAAGGTTAAATCTGACATTTTTCACCTTAATAACTTTGCCACCACATGGTGGATTTCCATGAAATTTGGAACGCACAGTTTGGTACCATAGATCTCTGGAACTGCCAAGTTTCGTTATGGTCGGATGTACACTTGCAGAGCTACAGAGCACCAAAACTGCATAAATTACAGGGTTTTGCATGTTTCTTTGCTTGCACCTTCAGCCTGCACAGTTTGTGTGATTGGTTCAAAAACTTCAGGGAACATGAAGCTGGGGTCTCTGATGTGTTTTTTGAAAATTTTGTGAAAAAATATTAAATGGTTCAAAAGTTATTCAAAAAACACTGAATCCCATGATAGTCTATGAGAAAAGTTAAACTATGCGAAAGTGTCAAAATGCAGTTTTTACTGTCACAAATTACCCTTTTGCTTTCATGATTCAGCCATTTTTATTTTCAGTTGGTGGTCAGAAAAATGCTTGCCATTTAAATTTGGGACCCTCTAGGGACACATTTCTTGCTGTGTTCACCAAGTCGAGTCCTGAGGATGCTACCCATGTCTTTTTTTTGGGGGGGGGGGTAAAACACCCTAGAAATATATTTTTTAAATTTTTTTAAACAGTAGTGTCACAAAGTACTTACACAAATATGACACTTTCGTGATTTTTTTTGTGAAAGTGTTGTGATTTGAGAAAGTAATTTGCGACAGTATGGCCAAAACAATAGGAAGTGTTTGCCACCCTTCTGCAAAACAACAGTTTGTTCTTTTGGGCTGCAATTTGCAGGGAAGAAAGCCAACATCACACAGATGTGCCTTTTGGTGGTTTGGTGCCAAAATATAACAGGGCTGCAAACTTACAGCACTACAAAGTTAACCATCTTTCCCATAGGATAACATTACAGCATCCGCTGCAACATTCAGATCACATATCTCGAAAACAGTTCGAGATACAGACTTTTCATCAGAAAATTCTTAGTCCCCCACTTGGTGGCCAAATTTAAAATTAGCCTGGAAAGGCATAAATAATATGAGATTTAATTTTTTTTTCTACGTCATACGGTTCCTGAGATATAAGCAATTTAGTATTTATAATGCTCATTTTCCTGTCCGAGGGCCACTGTTATGCCCACATTCTTTTTGTTTACTGTGCTTCTGGATGCAACTTTTTCAAATACAATGCATGTGCATTTGTGTTACTGTTACCGTTAGTGTTTATGTTTCTTTTGTGTTTCCATTACTGTTTGCGTTAGCATTTCCGTTTGCATCACCATGTGCATTACCATTTGCGTTTGCACTTGTGTTTGCATTACAGTTTGTGTTACTGTTTCTTTTTGTGTTACCATTGGTGTTACCATTTGTGTTTCCATCGCCATTTTCATTAGCATTTACATTTGCATCACCATGTGCATTACCATTTGCGTTTCCATTTGCATTTACGTTACCGTTACCATTTGCATTTTCGTAACTGTTTAAATTTCCATTTCTGTTTGCATTTCCGTTACTGTTAGCATTTGCATTGGTGCTTGCATTTCCATTGTCGCTTGCTTTTCTGTTTCCTTGTGCATTGCCGTTGTCATTACCATTTGCATTTGCATTTGTGTTACCATTACGTTTGCTTTTCTATTACCATTTGCATTAACATTTGTGTTTGTGTTTATATTTGCACTTGCATTTCCATTACTGTTTGCATTATTGTTTCCATTTGTGTCACCATGTGTGTTACCATTTGCATTTGTATTTGCGCTTGCATTTTCATTTCTCTTTGCATTACCGTTAGCGTTTACATTTTCATTGCCATTTGCATTACCATCAGTGTTTGATTTCATGTTTGCACTTGCGTTTCCATTACCGTTTTCATTACTGTTTGTTTGCTTTTGTGTTACTGTTTCCTTTCGCGTCACCATTGCCATCACCATTTCCGCTTGCATTTGTGTTACCGTTGCTGTTTTCACTTTCATTACCATTTGTGTTACCATTTGAGTGTGCTTTCCCTTTACCATTACTGTTCTCGTTACTGTTACCATTACCATTTTTATTTGCATTACTGTTAACCGTTTCTGTTACCATTTTCATTAGCATTTCCATTTGCATCACTGTGTGCATTACAATTTGCATCTGCATTTTCACTTGTGTTTGTGTTTTCATTTGCATTACTGCGTCCTTTGGCATCACCGTTGCCATTACTATTACCATGTGCATTTGTGTTCCCATTTGCGATACCGTTACCTTTTGTGTTTTTGTTACCATTTCCATTACCATTAGCATTTGCATTTGTGGTTGCATTTCCTTTGGCACTTGCATTACTGTTTCCTTGTGCGTTGCCATTGTTGTTACCATTAACATTTGCATTTGCGTTTCCATTTGCGTTTATGTTACCATTACCATTTGCATTTCTATTACCGTTTCTATTACCATTAGTGTTTGCATTTACATTTGAGCTTTCATTTCCATTATTGTTCGCATTATCATTTCCATTTGGGTCACCGTGTGCATTACCATTTGCGCTTACATTTGCATTACCATTAGCATTACTGTTTTCTTTTGAGTTACCGTTTGTGTTACCGATACAGTTTTCATTTCTGGTAACATTTTCATTAGCGATTTCATTCTCATCACCGTGTGCATTTACCATTTGAGTTTGTATTTGCACTTGCATTTGCATTTGTGTTACCATTACCATTTTCATTTTCATTGTCATTTGCTTACCATCTGTGTTTGTGTTCACGACTGCACTTGCATTTCTGTTATCATTTCTGTTTGCTTTTGTGCTTGCATTTACATTATTGTTTGCATTACTGTTTCCTTTTTTTGGGGGGGGGAGTAGTCCTTCTGTGTAGTTAGTAATTAAATGATATGTTGGCAGAGGTGACACTTTTTGGTGTGAAAAACTGTATTTGTAAATGATTTTAACTTTATGTAGTCATTTTTGGTGTGAAAAAAAGTATTTCTGTAAAGCAGTGTCACTTTAATTGCCCAAATGTAGCGTGACAGAGCAGTGCTCATTTTAGAAAGTGAGAAACTGTTACTAGGTCAAAGTAAGACGTGGTGTGTTTAAAAAATCAGAAAAAGTGACTGCCTTTTATTATTTTGTGCCGGTTTTCCGTAATATTAGTTCCATATGCGATGCGGAAGCAGCGAGGATAGATCGAGTGAGTCGGTAATTTTAGAAACGTAGACGGAAGCGAGAGTGAGTGTTGCTATGGCATGGTAACCCTACCATGAAATTTCCAAACTTTTTCACTGTAAAAGAAACCCTAATTGATGAATTCATGGAGTCTTTTTTTTTTTTAATGAAGTTCCCTTCTTTTTTAGAAAATGTAATGTTGCTCATATGTGGTTATGGGAGGGCCATGCGCTACCATCATGCATGCACATTGTAATTGTCTTTGATTTGCATGTGGAAGTGCAGGGCTCCCATCTATACATAAGTGTAGACACATTCTAATGAACTTTCATCTTCTGGTGGGCCCTGCATTCCCATTACTGCATATTGGAGGATCTTGGGCTCCAATGATTACATAATGGTACCTATACAGTATGTTGGCCCATCTATCCATAAGTATAGAGAAACAGCACAGGCTTATAGACATTCCAAGTAACTCTTGTGTTGCAAATGTGGCAATATGTCAGTAATCATAGGAAGTTTGGAAAAAATTCCACCATAGTTATAATCATGACCTGGCAACCTGCACATGTGCTTAGTACACCTGCGCTTAGTGACAAATCTGTATCTCAATCTGTTTTCGAGATATAGCTGCCAAAAGGTACCATGGCTGCCACAATGTTATGCAATGGGAAATTTTGAAACTTTGGAATGTTATAACTATGGAACCAATGTAATTTTTTTTCACCAAATCAGCAAAAGGCACATCTGTGGTGCAAGTGCTTCCTACCCTGCAAATTTCTGCCCAAAAATTCAAACCATTTTTTTTTTTGCTATAAAGAGGCAAAGAAACTGTTTTCTTTTTTGTGGGGGTACCTTTGCAAATTTGTGAGTTTCATAGCATTTTGCCAACATTTCAGATGACAAAAATGAAAAAGCATATTTCTAGGCATTATTTTAAAAACTTATATCATAATCATGTTCCTCGGGCCCCGATTAGGAGAACACAACTGTTTGTGTTTACCAATGGTAGTATTTTTTTAATTACAGTGCTTTTTAACAGCCGCTAACAGAAAACAAGATGGTGGCTGTACAAAAGTGCAAAAACCCATTTCCGGCAGTCAAAAGTGCTTTCATGAAAGCAAGTAATACTCTGAGCCTGACATATATTTTTTTCCCCAGAGGCTATAACGGGAAAATTTAAACTTTAATAACTTTTGATCGGATTCAAATTTTTTCATCAAAGCTTCAAAAGGCACATCAGTGACCTAGACCACCATTTACCCTACAGATTTTAGACTAGATCCCCAAACCATTTGGTCCATAGCCCCAAGCAAAGAATTTGCAATAAAGTAAGGATTTTTCTCATCTGTAGGCACTCCACAGCTCCAAAACTGCACATCCAATCGGAACAAAACTTGCCAGATCCTGAGAGATATGGTATCAGAAAGAGCATGCAAACTGTCATGTAAATCAGATGACTGGTAGTAAAGTTATTAAAGTGCAAAATTGTGGGTTTAACACAGAAGTGGCTGTGCAACCTTAAATATATATATATATATATATATATATATATATATATATATATATATATATATATATATATATATATATATATATATACGTATATATATTCATTGCAAAAAATCCATTAATGCATCAGTTAGGGTATATAGCACAGTGACAAAAGTTTGGAAATGTGATATTAGGGTTACACCCCTACCACCCCACCCCCACCTACTCACCCTTCACACACCAACAGGCATCAGGGTGTTTGTTGGGGTTGTCGGCCTAACTCTTACCCTGTTCCATGTGTAAACAAGCTAATGTGGTACAGTATAGGAGAATGTGGTGAGAGTTAGGCCCGATGATCCCAATGCACACCCCAATGCCTGTTGATGTGTGAAGGGTGGGGGGCTGTCAGTAGGGTGGTAGGGGTGTAACTCTAACATTACATTTCCAAACTTTTGTCATTGTGTTATAAACCCTAATTGATGAATTAAAAGAGTTTTTTTTTGCAATGAATTTCCCTTCTCTTTGAGAAAGTGAAATGTTACTCATATGGTATCCAAAGGTGGCAGCTCAGGCCCTCTGGGACCTGTTCTCCCAGCCACCCATCAGTGTAGAGGCATAGCACCTGAGGGCCCTGTGCTCCCAGTATTGCAAGATGATATCCATGGGTGGAAGTGAAGGCCCTCTGGGCCCTGCACTCCCACCTACCTATAATTACAGAAACATAGTGCAGGAGAACCCTGTGCTTTTAGTTTTCCATAATAATATTTTTGTTAATATGGAGGCCACACTGGGCTTGACATCAGAAGCAGGGTCTTAGTTATCAGCTATTCATATTATTGTTTGTTATTGGTTGTTTTATTTGTTTTACTCATTTAATTATGTTTCTTAAGTTGTTCTGCTTATTTTATTTAACTTAGTTTGCATTCTTTGTGTACCTTTCCAACGCTGTTTGAGCTGTTGTCTGAGCTGCTGGACTGTTGGACTGAGCATTCCTTGATGCTATCTGGATCACTGGATTGGGCTAGTTGTGAGTTGTGGCTGTGGTTTCTGCCAGGAGGATTTGGAATCACCCACTTAATGTTTTTTTATCTCCTTGGCTGCTGGGTTCTTGTGGATTCTGAAGGGGTGGTATGCACCTTTTTTCGTTTTTGCACCTGTGGAAATCTGGGTTATGTTTGTGTGACTTTGGATGGGACTTTGGTCTGGCAGTTGATGTTCTCAGGATCCTGAAGTGAACCTTTTCTTGCTGTGACTGTGGGGATTTATTTTGGGGTTGTTCGGGTGAGGTGCCCCTTGAGCTGCCTGGCTGTTCTCCTCTTTCTATTCCAGACCAGGCAGAAGTTGCCTGGTTTTTGACCTCCAGGGAGCTAAAGGGATTCTGGAGCTTCCCCTAAATCATCCCCATGGTCTGGCTGGTTGCTGTCCCACTTGGGCACCTATAGCCACAGGTCTCAGGTGGTCTGGTGTATGGCCAGTTTGGTTGATGCTTTTTTGGTGTGATTTAGCCTCCTTGTAATTACATTCTGTACTGATCCCCGGGACTTTCTAAAAGGATTTAAAGGATTGCTTGAGCATGTTTTACCAGTGGATCTTTACTTCTGGATGTTGCCTGAGGATTTGCTGTCTTGGGTTCTTTTTGACTAATACTGGTTGACCTTTCTTTCGGTTGCAATTCCAGTGTTGGGACAATTGTTCCTATTTTTTAATTCTGGATGTCACTCCCTAGGTACCCAACAGTGAGTACTGTATACAGTACATTATTGTGGATTATTTTGTGTATTGTGACTTTCTTCACCATTCTGTGGATTAATTGCATTTTCTCCCCACCATGTGAGAGGTGGTGGTTGTTGGAGGAAACACAATGTATTTGGACCTTTTCAAACTGTTTTGTTGTATTTCATTTTTGGATTCCCTCCCCGCCTTCATCATGTGAGAGGTGGTGTTGGGGCTAGATTATATTTATCTGTTTACCAGAGTGGTGAGACCTCTCTGGTTCTATTTTTTTTATTTCACCCTGTGCAATTTTATTTCATTTTTATTTTATGTTATGTGCTTTGTGAAGTTTGGGTTGATTGATACATGTGTTATTTATATTGCTGTTTGTATTTATTATTGGTTTTTACTGTAGCTGTTGTGTTGCACTGAAGATGTGATATCAGGTATCACCCCAGTATGGCGCTACTCCTCCTCCGAGTTCCAGGACCTCTGCCCTTTTCATTGTTCTCCCTAGCTGGCAGCAGTTTATTTGGCACTGCTGGGGCTTGGGAATAGTAGGGAGGAGACAGAGGGGGTCAGGGTCCTGAACATTAGGGGGGTTGAGCAGGCTGGTCAGATTGGGGTGGTTATTACCAGGAGACAACCTGGGGTGAAATTGGTTCCAGAACATGGTCCTTCAGTTCTGGTCCCCATACCCAAGAGCTCCAATGATTTTGGGCCAGTGGCCTGGTCGGCTCCGGTTCCTCGTCCAACTTGAGCGGTGTTGTGCAATGCCAGATCTATTAGGAATGAAATGATCATTTTTGCTGATCTTGTGGAGACAGCTGATCTGGCTTGCATCACTGAGACCTGGCTGGATGATAATTCTGGCCCCATTTTGGAGGCAGCTATTCCAACTGGATTCTCTGTACTACACCGCTCGAGATTGGACTGCAGGGGCGGGGATGTAGCCATCTGTTATAGATCAGAATTGGGCCTTGTGGGAGTGCCAGTTGAGGATTCCAGATTGTTTGAGTGTACCATTGTTTCAGGTGTGGGGTGCAGGATCATTCTGATCTACCGTCTAACCAGGGAAGAGAAAGAGCTACTGCAGGAATTCACAGACTTCATTGTTGACGTGGTGTTTGAGTCCCCTAGATTGATGGTACTGGGCGACTTCAGTGCCTGGGTCAATGATGAATTCTTACAGTTTGGCCAGGATTTTCTCCAACTTATGTGTTTGTTGGACTTCACACAGGTAGTTACCTCTGCAACTCATGATCATGGTCACCACTAGATCTGTTTTTTTCTCCTGAGCTTGGAGGCCACCGACTTAGTGGTGGAATCAGTTGGTAGGTCAGACCACCACACCATAAGATTCAATTTCCAGGCTCCCCCGTAGGTCTGCCCCTGTGGAGATGGTCAGATACCACCCTTTGTGGGATGTGTCTCCCGATGGTCTACTGGCGGTATTGGACCTATCAAGTTTACTGGGTGCAAGTGGGAGTCCAGAGAATTGTGTCCTGGCCTATAATAAGGCCATGGCAGGTGCCCTGCACTCTTTTGCTCCTGTCCATGTTCATCACCTCTCTCCCTTCACCCTCAGTCCCCTTGGTTTGATGGGACCTTGAAGGAGTTGAGATGAGTTGGACGAAGGCTACAGCATCACTGGCAGAAATCCTCCCTGGATGCTGACCACCTTAGATTGATGGAGCATTATCAGCTGTATCAATCAACAACCACTCATAAGAAGGCAGAGTTCCTGCCTGGGGAGATTGCTGCAGCTCAGAATCGACCATCTCAGCTCTTTCGGACCATAGACATGTTGTGCAACCCAACCTGTCACAGGTCCAAGGAGCATTTTCACAATCTAAGTGTGATGAGTTTGTTCAATTCTTTGCTGATAAGGTGGCCAACATCAGGGTGGAGATCCAACCAGTTCACACTATAGGGACTGATGGTAGTTGATGCTTGTTTACTGTACATTTGTTTTCTTGGTCTTCTTTTGATCAGCTGGAGACCATTGATATTGTGCAGATTACCCAGAATATGAGGCCAACATACTGTAGTTTGGACCCAGGCCCAACACACCTCATTTGGTGTGTGCTGATTTCATCATCCCCATCCTGGCCAAGACTGTGTGGTGCTCCTTAGAGATGAATGAGTTTCCTAGCTTCCTGAAGGAGGCGGTGGTTACACCACTTCTGAAGAAAGTTGTTCTGGCCCTGAACTGTTTGGCTAACTACAGACTTAACTCTAACCTTCCCTTTTTGGGGAAGGAGATTGAGAAAGTTGTTGTGCTGCAGCTGGAGAACCATATTACCATCCATGATATCTATGATCCTCTCCAGTCCAGTTTTAGGAAGAGGCATAGTACTGAGACAGTTCTGGTTCTGGTGCTCAATGATCTTCTGATGGCTAGAGAGCAGAAGCACCACTCCATCTTGATGCTCCTAGATCTATCATCAGCTTTTGACACCGTGGACCATGGGGTGTTGCTCGAGTACCTGAGAGTCATCTCTGGCCTGGCTGGTCCAGTTCTCAGGTGGTTCCAATCTTTCCTGTCTGGTAGGTCTCAGAAGGTGGTGACCAGGTTGTTTTCCTTGGACTCAGTCTCCCTGTCTTGCGAGGTGCCTCAGGGCTCAGTGCTCTCCCCAATGTTGTTCACAGTGCATATGCTGCCTCTAGGAGGCATTGTAAGATGGTAAGCCCTGAGGTTTCACTGATATGCTTATGATACCCAGCACTACCTGTCTTTTGTTCCTGACCAGGATAGTGCTCTCTTAGTCTTTAACAGCTGCTTCACAGAAATCCAGGACTGGATGAAATCCAGCTGGTTGAAACTGAACTCCAGTAAGACTGAGGTGTTGGTTGTGGATCCTGGTCTCCGGATAGAAAGGTTGGGGGCAGGGTGACCCTTTGGGCTTTGGTTCAGGAATAGTCAGCTGCCTTCCTCAGAACAGGTGCATGACCAGGGTGTGTTCCTTAATAATAGGCTGACACTGCATTTACAGGTGTCCACATTTGTCAAGTCCTCTTTTTACCATCTTAGGAACATCACTCGGGTCAAGTACCTTGTTCCGTCTGGTGATCTGCCAACATTGATCCATGCCTTTGTGTCCTCAGGCCTAGACTACTGCAACTCCCTCTGCCTAGGGCTTCCAGGAGTTGATATCCACCACTTGCACCTGGTGCAGAATGCTGCAACATGGCTGTTGACTGGGACTCCTCATTTGAGCCACATCAATCCTGTGCTGCTCGAACTGCACTGGTTGCCTGTTCAGTGGAGGATCACCTTCAAGGTCAGTCTTGTCACCTTTAAAGCCCTACATAGACAGGGCCTGGGCAACCTGGAAGAGCTCCTGGTTCCTTACTGCCCCCCCACCCACTCTACTCAACTGATGAGGGGTTGTTAGAGATTCCCAGGGTACGGTTGAAAACTTCTGTCTCACTTGTTTTTATATTTGCAGCTCCAACCCTATGGAATGCTCTGCCTGGTCAGATTCAAGAGTGCTAGTCCATGGGGAGCTTTAAAACAGCTTTAAAGACTTTCTTGTTCTGGCAGGCATTTGGTGTTTGATGCTTCTGCTTGTTTAATATTTTTCTTACTTGATTTTAATTGTATTTAATACCTATGCTCTTGTTTTTTTATTTGTTTTAATTGTTTATGATTGTACAGCGCTTTGATTTTAGAGATTGTGCTACATATGTAAAATTGTTATTAATTATTATTATAGATGACAGCACTTCTCAGCACTTCCACCCACTCATAAGTGTGCAGACATAGCGTAGGAGGGCCCAGAGTTCCCAGTTTAGCACAAATAGTATGCACAGGTGTGAGCATGGTCCCTCAGGACCCTGCACTTCCACCTACCCATAAGTACAGACACATAGTACAGGCCTAGAGGCATTCCAAGTGACCCTCATAATGCTTGTTTGGCAATATCTCAGTAACCATAGCAACTGTGGAAATAATTCCATCGCAGCTGTATTCATAACCTGGTCACCTTCACACATGCTTAATAGCTGTGCTTAGCAAAAAATTTGTACCTCAAACCTTTTTCGAGATGTAGGCTCTGAAAGGCATCATAGCCACCATCCCATGTGTAAACAAGCTGAGATGGTGCAGTATAGGAGAATGGGGTGAGAGTTAGGACCAATGACTCCAACGCACACCCTGATGCCTGTTGTTGAGGGCAGGGAAGGCATGGGGTGCAAGGGGTGGAAACCCTAACATCGAATTTCCTTGCTTTTGTAACTGTGAAACAACCCTAACTGATGCATTAAGTGTAATTTTTGCCATGAATTTCCCTTGTTTTTGAGGATGTGCAGTATAAACAATGAATGGAATGTGATGGTGCGAGTGCAGTGCCCTTCGGTAATGGTAATGCAAGTGGAAATGTAAATGGTTATGGTAATAGCAAGGAGGATGCCAAAGGGAACAGTAACAGAAACGGAAGCGGAAATGCAAGCACATAAGCAAGTGCAAATCATTTCACACATGGTCACTGTAACGCAATTGGAAACGCAAAAGCTTATGGTAACAGCAACAATGACATCAAAGGAAACAGAAATGCAAATGGAACACAAACGCAACCAGCAATGCACACGGTGATGCAAAAGGAAATGCAAATGCAAACAAAACCAGTAATGGAAACGTAAATAGTAACAGTAATGCAAACGCAAACGTAAAGGGTAATGCACACGGTGACGTAAATGGAAACGCTAACACAAACGGTCAGGGAAATGCAAGCCGAAATGCTAAATGTAACAGTAACACAAATGCACCCACTTTTTTCCCCAAAAAGTACATTTAGAAGCACCATGACTACAAAGAATGTATGCATAATAATGGCCCCTTGGAGCAGAAAATGATTACTTGGAATACTAAATTGCTTATATCTCAGGGACCGTACGACGTAGAAAAAAAATTAAAATTCATATGATTTATGACTTTCCTGGCTGGTTTTGCACTTAGCCTCCTGAAAGGGGCTAAGCATTTTGTGGTTGAAAAGTCTGTATCTCAAAGCGTTTTCAAGCTACGGGCCCCGAAAGGCACGGCAGATGCCGTAATGTTAGTCTATGGGAAAAATAGTCAAATTCAGAGTGCCATAACTTTGCAGCCCTGTAATATTTTGTCTCCTAACCAACAAAGGCACATCTGTGGGATGTTGGCTTTCTTCCTTCCAAATTTCAACGCAAAAGACCAAACCATTCTTTTGCAGCAGGATGGCAAAGAGTCCCTACTGTTTTGAGCATAGTGTCGCAAATTACTTTTGCAAATCTCGACACTTTCACAAAACAAAACAAATCACGATAGTGTTGCAAATGCGACACTACTTTGTGACACTACAGTTTACAAAAATTTGAAGAACAGATTTCCTGGGTATTTAACCCACCAAAAAAAATGTTGCTAGCATCCTCAGGGCTCGACTAGGTGAACACAAAAAGAAGTATGTTCCTAGAGGGTCCCACATTTAAATGCCAAGCATTTCTGTGACCAGCAAATGAAAAAAAATGGCTGACTCATGACATTACAGGGGGTCATTTGCGACACTAAATACTACATCTGCGACACTACTGAATAGTTTAATTTTTCTCATTGACTATAATGGGAAACTTGTTTTTTGAATAACTTTTGAACTGTTTAATATTTTTTTCTTGAAATCTTTGAAAGGCACATCGGGGACCCCGGCTGCATGTTTCCTGAAGGTTTCAGACCAGTCACACAAACCAAGCGACCTGTAGGCATGAGCAAAATATGTGCAAAAAAGCATAATTATGACTTTCTATTGCACTTTATAGCTCCACAACTGTACATTCAACCATTACGAAACTTGGCAGATCCAGAGATCTATAGTGCTGCTCTGTGTCTGCCAAATGGCAAGCAAATCTGTCATACAGTGGCAAAATTATTATCCTGCCAAATTTCACACTTTAACCTTAAATGGCGTACTCAACCCTAACTATAGTGTCACTAACATGCCACTGTAATATATATATATATATATATACAGTATATATATATATCAATATATATCCATACATATATATATATATATATAATAGGGGTGAGTGATAAATGAGTGAGATAAAACAGTGTATCATACACTGCAGTGTGATATTTTTACCCTCTGCTGTACTGTGATGATATCAGCCATTTACATACACAGGTCACAAAAGGTCACAGATATCATCACTCTAGGCAGCTTTCCCCTCAGCATGCAAGAAACACCTGTGCTGTTACTATAGACACAAATGCAGAACTACATGAGAGGTCCCACTGCTACCTACAGCTAATTACTGTGATAATCTTAGCTTGACTGCAGCCAAAATTCTAAAGAACTCAGCTTCACAGAACAGTCTATTCCTCACTGCTGCCTGCAGCTAACTCAGTCATCACTGAAACACACTCTCACTTGTTCCTCAAACTGTGACTCTCAGCCCATTACAATTACTATGATACTTTCAGCTTGACTGCAGCCAGATTCCTAAAGAGCACAATTTCACAGAACACTCTGCACTCAGCCTGCAGCTAACTCAATTACCACTAAAAACAGTGTCAGCTGTTCTGACACTCTGCCTCTCATCCCATTACAATTACTGTGATGCTCTCAGCTCCACTGCAGCCAGACTTCTAAAGAATACAGCTTCACACATGTATGTTTCTCACTCCTACCTAAAACTAACTCATTTAGCATTACAAAACACACTCATGTGTCTCCCAGAGTTTATAACACTGCCAGCCCATTCAGAAAAGCTCACACACAGAATGAGCAAACACATAAACAGGAACAGAACACAAGATAGCATAACAAAACTTCTGAAACTCTTGTCCCTATTGTATATATCGAATACATGATGTGTAGATTGTGTGCTATGGCAAATATTGTAACTCCTGCATCGTGAGCTCTGGACATGTCACTCATGCCTTCAGCACTCTTGAGATATCCAGATCTCACTCTGCAGGAGTGATAATATTTGCCATATCACACTCATGCCCATCATATCCATATATATATATATATATATATATATATATATATATATATATATGGATTAGACATGGCCTGGACTGAAAATATATTTATCTTCACAAGAGGCCAATTATATCATGATATCTCATGAGTGGCGAAGCCACGAGTGAGATATCTTGATGTCATTGGCATCGAGTGAAGATAAATATGATATCTTCAGTCATGCCATGTCACGTTCTGTTTATACAACTTATGTTTTGGGCCCTGCTTAACACAGTCCCTACATGTTCCCTCAATACAATTCCCAGATAGGGTGATGGCTGTCCTAACACAAGTCTGCATACTGAGAAGAGGGGGAGCAAGTCGGCAGCTTCAGAGCACCAACTGGAAGTGGGAGGTATATGTTGCTATGGCAACAGATGCTCGCTCTTCCATCTAGTGTTCTGAAGCTGCCGACTCACTCAAACTCTTCTCAGTACAGTCGGCAGCTTCTGTGAAGAAAATACTGGTAGAACTTATCTAACTCTTGGGAGACAGGCTAACTTATTCTAAAGCTCTAAAAGAATGTCCTGTTTCAACTTCATAGCGCTCAGCCACGCTGCATTTCACGGTGGGATACACTCGGTCATGTTAAATTTCAGTGGAAGTGAAAGAACTGTTAAGATAAAAGAAAGTGGCAGGATAAACCAGATATGATTTTTTAAATAATTATTTGTTTAATGACAGTGGTAGGAGCAAACATATGTGAGAGACGTGTGTGTGTATGTGGGGGGGTGTCTTAAAGAGAATCAGTCAGACGATGGAAAGTGAAAAACTTTCACTTTCATTAGGGTTTTGTATAGGAACATAGAGATATCTCCATGATGTATAGGAACATGGAGATATCACTACGATGTATAAGAACATGGAGATATCAGTGATATCTCCACAGTCTACTTAAGATGCCACTTTTTATCCACGTGTTTATCCTATATATATATATATATATATATATATATATATATATATACACACATATACACATATATATATATCTTTGCAAACAGCTTCATTAATGCATCCATGACAGTGGCTACCACAGCAACAAAAGCAGGGCAATGAGGCATTAGGGTTTACATCCCTAACACCCGACCTCCAGGGTTCCCACTGCTACCACCCCACCCCCATCTCCCACACGCCACACACCAACAGGCATTATGGTGTGCCATGGGGTCATAAGGCCCAACTCTCACCCCATTACTTGTGAAAACATGCTTACACACTACAGTATAGGACAATGGAGTGAGAGTTAGGCCTTATGACCCCATGGCAAGTCCCATTGCCTGTTGGTATGTGGAGAGAGGAGAGATGGGGTGGGTAGGAGGGATGGGGTGGGTAGGAGGGATGGGAACCCTGGAGGTGGGGAATTAGGGTTGGAAACCCTAACATGTCATTTCTTTGCTTTTGTCGCTGTGGTATCTACCCTAAATAATGCATTAACAAAGTTCTTTGCAAAGAACTTCCCTTCTGTTTCAGATAGTATAATTGTATCCTCATTTTACTCTGGGAGGGCAGGCTCCAAATCCCATGATCCAGATAGTACAACAGTGTCCACATTCACAGTGGGGAGCACAGGGGTCCCTCCATGGAGATAGTACAACAGTATCCATATGTCACAGTGGTAGTGCAGGATCCTTCAGACACTGCACTCCCATCCCTCCATCGGGATAATACAACAGTATCCATATGTTACTGTGGGAGCCAGGGTCCTTCAGACCCTGTGCTTCCATCCCTCCATCCAGATAGTACAACAGCGTGAAAAATGGGAAACACTGGCAAAGTTACAAGTGTGCATACAAACTGCAATGCACAATCGCAACACGCTCATTGTTTTGAATTTTTTCACAAAATGTTCAACTTCGCCATTATGGAACCTCTACTCATGAACAGTGCAACTGTGATTTGGTAATCCATCCCAAAAGTTGATTTTGCACAGTGGCCATACCATTCTGTGCCAGAGGTGCAAAATTGCATTCTAGACAGGATGTGCAAAATGACAGCTGTTCTGTTTATAAGGTGGTGTAAAAAATGGCACAGTGACAAAAGTATGAAAATGTGATGTTAGGGTTACAGTAGTAGCCACAAATATTGCCAGCTATTTCCAGATATTTCGCAAAATTTCTAAAGAGTTTCTCTCTGTTGCCTCTAATGTAGAAATGGAGAAAGCATTTGATATATCTGGAAATATCACAGAAATTTGGGGAAATAGCTGGCAGTGTCTGTGGCTGCTACTGTACCACCCCACAACCCCAACCCTCCAATCCTCCACACACCAACAGATGAAGGGGTCTGCCATGGGGTCATCAGGCCCAACTCTCATACCATTCCACATCTAAACAAGCTACATGATACAGCATAGGAGAACTGGGTGATAGTTAGACCTGATGACCCCATGTCATACCCCTATGTCTGTTGGTTTATGGAGGGTGGAGGGGGGATGCAGTGGGGTGGTAGGGCTGGTAACCCTAACATCACATTTCCATATTTTTGTCACTGCTATCAAGCCTAACTGATGTATTAACAAAGCTTTTTGCAATGAATTTTCCTTCTTTTTGAGAAAGTGCAATGTAACTGGTAACTGACATGTGTTTGTGGGAGCACAGGTCCTCTGGGCCCACACTCCCACTTACAGATAAGTACGGAGCCAAACAGCAGCCCCATAATACTGAAAAGGAACCCTTGTAACACTTATTCGGCAGTATCTCAGTAACCGTAGCAACTATGCAAAAAGTTCCATTGCAGTTGTAATCATGACTTCGAAACCTCCATGCGTGCTTAGCTGCAGGCAGCGAAAAATCTGTATCTCGAATAATTTTCAAGATACAGGTGCCAAAAGGCACCTTGGGTGATGCAGTGTTATCCTATGGGAAATTTCTCAACTTCAGAACACTGTAACTATAGGCCCATTGAATGTTTTGTGACCAAAGCACCAAAAGGCATATCTGTGGGACCAGGGCCTACCACCCTGCAAATTTCACCCCAAAAGCACAATCCACCATGTCACAATGATGTGACAAAGAAAATAGCATATGGGACAATGAATTTTGTGCATTGATTTGTTTTTCTGGCACCCCTATTCCTTGTAATAATATCTTTTCATGCACAAAAAATATGTTGTTGAGCCACCTTTTATTTTGTGCTCTGTCATCGTTCACACAAAAATGTTTTCACAAAAACAAAAAGCCAAAAAGGTAGAAACATTTTGAAAAACATATTTCCACACTACCTGCACAACAAATGATGCCAGGGGCAAGTTCCTCAAGGACCGAACAGGTAAACAAAAGTGTTGGTATTTAGCAAGAGACACTGATACAAGATGGCCGCTGTGCTGGGCAGGCTGTAAGCAGCAACAGAATAGCTGCAGGATTATTTTACCCCCTTTGATTTTATTTTATTTTAAAGTTATTTGTTTGAATTTTGTTTTGTTTTGCTTTGTCCTGGTGAACTGTACGGACTTTTGCTGCAAACAACGGGAAACGGAGGATCGCGCCTGAATTATCTCTAGATGTAATTTTGTGAAGCGCTAGTAGCGAGATTGGAGATTAATAAAGAAAGATATTTCTTGCCTTACTGGTCGAGTTGTGAGGCATGGAACAGGATCGGTGGCTGGATTGTATCGTATCCTTGGATGGGATGCTGATGGTGAAACTGACGATTTGGAAATAAGGCGATAGGGTTCCTTGCTTTGCAGGTCGGGCTGTGGATCATCTAATAGAGTCAGAGGCTGGATTGTTGCATCCTGGTGTAGTGGAGGAGAGAGTTGGAGTCAGGCAGCTTTCTTGCGGGACAGCAAGTTTTGTTGATTTCTTCTAGAGAATCTTTTCTCGGCCCTGGCCGAACTCAGTAGTGTGCTGTAGGCTTGCTGCAATATGGCGGTCGGTGCTGTAGTGCTTCCATTCTTCAAACGGTAGCTGGTGGACTGCCGTGGGGCAGAACGGGTCTGGGGAAGGGTTTTGTGGCTGGGTTGAGGTTGGGAAGTGCTGCTAAAATAATTTTAGCCTGACTCCGGCTGGAGTGAAGACTGAGAGACTGCGAGGGAACGCTGAACTTGGAAACTTGGATACCTGAATCTGTGTGGAAAGTGACAGTAGCGAGTCTATATGTATTATTTGGATTAAGTAATAAACTCCTACTAGAGATTCGTTTTTTAGAATTTATCACTGGGATACATGACTGTTCTTGGTTCTTTGTGGAAGTGACAGCCCACAGGAGGGACCGATTTACATTCATGGCTCCTTGAGATGTGAGCTTTATGTATAACTTTTGGTTTCCTGTTTTTTGGATAAACGAATGATAAAGCTGTTTAAGAAGAAACACTGGACTGACTAGGACTGTTAAGTGATTTTGTTGACTGAATATTTCAATTTTTTTATAATTTATTTATTTTTAATTTTATGTTAGTTTAAATAAATATTAAGATTGAAACATTTTATATTATTCTCCCCCTCTGTGTGAGAGACAGCGGGTGGGATTTGTAAACCTTCCCTCATTTTCCCCCACTTTGTGAGAGAAAGCGGTGGAGTTACCATCAGAGAGTGTTTTGGTTTTCATTTTGTTAATAGTTGTTTATTAAGGGGGTATATGAGGAAAAATTAAAAGTGTTGTTTTGGTAGTATTGATAGGATTTTAATGTGTTGGGTTGGTAAAAACACGGTCAGACAGTACTCTCTCTCAAGACTGAAGGATCTCCGACCTTTTGAATGTCCTGCACTTCCTTCAGAAGTTTATAGGAAATGCCGAATATTCGGCATTGTGAGATGTAGGAGTGGAGGGAATAGGAGATCCTGGAACTCTTGTGGGGGATGGGAAAAGAGTGGGCGGACAGGAACAGTTTGAACCAGGAGGTGCCCTGGGGCAAAATGGATAAAGGAGCGAGGTCCATCATATCTTGCATCCATACCCAAGGGCACTGATTTGATCAGGCAGGAAGTGGAGTCACCCTTGGAGTCTCGTCCCTTTTGGGCGGTGTTAAGCAATGCTAGGTCTATCAGAAACAAGACTGCTTTGGTGGCAGATCTTGTTGCATCTGTAGACTTAGCTTGCATCACCGAGACTTGGCTTGATGAAAATGCAGGCCCCATTTTGAAGTCCACGATTCCTGCTGGGTTCTCGGTGATTCACTGCCCTAGAGTGGACCATAGGGGCGGGGGAGTTGCAGTCTGTTTTAGACAGGAACTGGACCTCAGGGAGCTGCCAGATGGATGTACCAACTCCTTTGAATGTATTGTGGGTGCAGGTGCAGGCTTCAGAATACTTCTCATTTACCATCCACCAGGTGATGGGAGGGAATTCCTGAGGAAGGCGGCGGATTTCATCTCCAAGAGGGTTTTGGAATCCCCCCGATGGTTGATTCTGGGAGATTTCAATGCCTGGGTCGACGATGAACTCGCACTTTTTGGACAAAACCTCCTCTAATTGACTGATTCATTGGGCCTGACATGGGTTATTACTACTGCAACCCACCAGGGGGGACATTCATTGAGCTTGATATTCCACCTGGGGATGGAAGTCTCTGATGTAGAGGTGGAGCCCATCAGTTGGTCTGACCATCATGCCCTAAGGTTCAGTTTTGCGGCCCCCGGAAAGAGGCCTGCCCCTAAGGAGATAGTACAGTTCCGTCCTTTGAGAGGAGTTACCTCAGAAGGCCTAATGATGGAGCTTGATTTCTCAGGATTTCCAATGGATAGCATGGACCCAGGGTCTTTAGTGCTAGCCTATAATAGGGCAGTTGTGAAGGCCCTGGATGTCATTGCTCCAATCCGTGTTCTTCCCTGTACTCTTCACCCTGGGGCCTCATGGTTCACCATGGAGATCCATGGGTTGAAGAGAAAGGGCCTAAGATTGGAGAGACGCTGGCAGAAAACTCACTTGGAAGTTGACAAGCTTAGACTGTTAGATCATTATAAAATCTATCAGTTAGCAATTTCCCATAAGAAGGCAGAGTTCCTCTCCAGGGAAATTGCTACAGCAAAGAATAGACCGGCCCAGTTCTTCCGGACTGTGGACAGACTGTGCAATCCAGTCTGTCTTCATGCCCGTCGAGCGTTATCACAGTTACAGTGTGAGGAATTTGCGACGTTCTTTGCTGATAAGGTGTCTGCTGTCAGAGATGAGATTAGCCAGCACCTCCCCATTGGGTCTTGCAGTGATCAATTGAGGGACACAAATACCCAACTAACTTGGTTCACTTTCAGTCAACCAGTAGTCATGGATATAGTGAGGATCATCCAGACTTTGCATCCAACCTGCTGTAGTTTGGATCCGGGCCCTACTCACCTACTTGTGGGGTGTGTAGAGGTTATTGGCCCGATCCTTACTGGGATAGTAGTGGCATCATTGGAGAGAGGGATCTTCCCTGATCCCTTGAAGAAGGCAGTAGTACGTCCCCTCCTGAAAAAGCCCTCCCTTGATCCCGACTGCCCAGGAAACTACAGACTGATTTCAAATCTTACCTTTTTGGGGAAGATTTTTATTTTTATTTTATTTATTAAATTCACGGATTACAAATACCTTTGAGCAGAAACTGCTCGTTTACAAAAGTTCCACGTCAAAGGATAAGGGTCAACATACATACAGAGGTAGTAAAAGAATGCACAATAAACAACCAAAACAACTAAAAGAAAAAATAAAGATACTCAGTTATAACATACTTTGAGATAATATTCATTAAATGAGCAGCTTGAGTAGGCAGCTGGCTGCTGTAACAATAAGAGAAAGAGGGCACCACAGGCAGTTAGTATTGCAGGCATGCGACCGGGAGAGGAAGTTGGCAGGCTAATGGGCCACTGTCCGATGGTAGTGGAAAATGTCTTGTACCAGTGGAGATGTGAAGCAGGATAGGAGTCACAAGGAAGGCCCAGTGCCAGAGGGAATGAGATTGGGAAAGGGTGGGCTGTGAGACATGAGTGAGCTGGGAGGTGTTTAGAGAGATCTCTGTTCAAAAAAGCAGTCACATTGGGTGGTAGAGGTGAGGTAAAGTTTGAGATTCCTTTTGAAGGGTCAAGTGTACTAGAGGAAAGTGATTCTTTATTGAGGGAATTGAACCATTGAGCAGCTCTATAGATAAAGGACCGCTGACCCATGGAGGTACGACATCTGGGAACCTGAAAGGTTAGAGATTGGGCACCACGTGTTTGTTGAGTGCCACTGTAGGTAGTAAGGAGTGAGCTAACACCAGGTGGCATGAGACCAAGGAGAATCTTTTTGGTAAGTAAGCAGGTCTGGTATTGTATTCTGCTGCTTAGGGGGTAGCCAGCTGGTGGTGCTGTGCCCTTTTCTGAAGCCATGCTGCTCTGGGCACTGTACATTGTACTTATCCAGGAATTCAGCTAGTTGGTCCTACACTATTCGCTCCAGCGCTTTGGATAGTGGGGGGAGGAGTGAGATAGGTGAGATAGATTATCAAGAAGGTGGTTGTCTTGCAGCTGGAAGACTATTTAAACATCCACAATATATATGACCCTCTCCAGTCTGGCTTCAGGAAACAGCACAGTACTGAGACAGCTCTTGTACGGGTACTGAATGATCTCCTAATGGTGAGAGATTGGAGAACTCATTCTATCTTGGTTCTCCTTGAGCTCTCAGCAGCGTTTGACACCGTGGATCATGGGGTGCTGCTCGAACGCCTGTGGTTTCTCTGTGGACTAAGGAGGTTGGTCCACAGTTGGTTTAAATCTTTTCTGCAAGATAGGACTCAGAGACTAGTGTTGGAGATTTATTCCTCGACCTCTCACTGCCTACAATGTGGGGTGCCACAGGGTTCAGTGTTGTCCCCCATGTTATTTGTGGTGTACATGCTTCCATTAGTGGACATTATAAGACAATATGGTTTGAGTTTTCATTGCTATGCCGATGATTCTCAATTATATATGTCTTTTGTGCCTGAGCAGGAGTTTGAGTCAAGTACGTTGTTTAACAACTGCCTCCTGGAGATACAGAACTAGATGAGTACCATTTGGCTGAAGTTGAACCTGAGAAAAACAGAGGTATTGGTGGTGGAACCGAGGGTGAGGATATCAAGTCCATGGGTGGGAAAACCCTCAGGTTTATTTCTGGGAGGAACCCCGCTCATGGCATCTGGTCAGGTATGTAACCTTGGTGTTATATTTGATGAGGGCTTGACCCTGAGGGTGCAGGTGTCAGCCATAGTCAAATCATCCTTTTTTCATCTAAGGAATATAGCATGGGTGAAACACTTGATTCCATCAGAGGATCTTCCTACCTTGGTCCACGGCTTTGTTGCCAGTCATCTTGATTACTGCAACACCCTTTATCTAGGGCTGCCGGGAGTGGATATTCACCGCTTACAGCTGGTGCAAAATGTGGCAGCTAGGTTGTTGACTGGAAACCTGAGGTCCGACCATATAACACCTGTGCTTCGTGAGTTGCACTGGCTGCCTGTACAGTGGCAGATCACTTTCAAGGTCATGTTGATGACCTATAAAGCCCTACACGGTTTGGGACCCTGTTACCTGAAAGAACTCCTGACTTCTTACTGTCCCTCCCGCTCCCTCTGATCCTCTGGTGAGGGATTGCTAGAGATTCACAGGGTAACCTTAAAAACATCCGGTGGAAGAACATTTGCCTTTATGGCTCCTACCCTTTGGAATTCTCTACCTTGCCAGATACACAATAGCCTGACTGTGGAGAGCTTTAAAAAAGCTCTAAAGACCTTCCTTTTTAATCAAGCATTTTTAGTGACATAAATTATGTTAAATTTTATTTTGAATATAATGTTATTTATTATTATGGTTTTAATATTGTATGTAGGATTTTGTAAAGGTGCCCTGAGCTTGGGAAGGGCGCCTTATAGAAATAAACATTTACTTACTTACTTACTATTTTTTGATTTACAATGTTTTTTGTCTCTTGTTAACTGAAAAAAAGATGGCGGCATCACAAAAACAAAAATCCAGAGCACGAAAACAAAAGATTTTTCATGAAGGTTTTCAGATAGCCCATATAAATTTTGCCATACATTAAAATGAGACAAGACAAACTTCCATAACTTTTGAACAGAGTAGTATTTTTTCACCAGATCTCCAAAAGGCATCACCCTGACCCAGACCACATATACAAATGCACATTTGAAGCCAGACATACACACCATTCACTCTCTGGAGCCTGACAAAGAATTGCACAAAAGTTGATGATTTTTCACATATTTAACACTTCACAGCTCAGCGTCTATACATTTGACTGGAATGAAACTTCTTTCCAGTTCCAGAAATCAGTGGTTGGACAGTGAGCATGCACAATTTCAAGCAAATCAGACAAACAGTTGCAAAATTATTAAAGTGCAAACTCTGGGGTTTAACATAGAAGTGGTCTGCCAACCCTAACTATACCTGTACTACTGTCTTATATTATAAGGGTGTGGTTGCACCCTTATAGTTAGGGTTGATTAAGCAGTTTAATGTTAAACCCCAAATGCTGCACCTTATTAACTTTGAAACCATCAAACTGATTTGCACAAAATTTGGTATGCCCTGTCCCATGGAGTAGATGTCCTGAAGTGCCAAGTTTTGTTTTGATCAGAATTGCAGTTTTTGTGCAGTGCATTGTGAAAAATGTGTTTTTGCTTTTTTTTGTGCCCATTTTTCCTGGATTTTCCTCATCACCCTGCCCCCACAACATTTGGGACTTTAGCCTGAAAGTTTCAGGGTATTAAAGGGCTTCCCAAAGGACAAGGCAACATTGGTGTGGTGAAAAAATATTAATCTGATCCAAAGTTATTTAATACTGAAAATTTGGAATCTGAGCATGCCCAGCTCAGTCTATTCAATAGATGCACAGCTGTGAACAGGGATTTTGTCTCATGAACAGATATTTTGACAGCTCACAAATGGGGATTCATTAAATCCCCGTACGTGAGGAAAAAATTTCCATTTGTGAGCCGCCATCTTGTTTTCACTTTTTGCCCAAAACAAACTCTTGTATCTTGCTCCACAGATGTATTTGTTATGCATAAGTGTATGGGTTTTGTTCAGGGCAATGCCTTCTACAAGCCCATGTCTTTGGTTTCCCTCACTGTCTTAAAAAAAGCAGTTTATTACTATGAGAAATCCCCGTTCATCATTCACTTCTGATCCCCGTTAGTGAAGTGTTGTAATCCCAGTTCATCAGCCGATCCCTGTTCATGAGCTATCAAAATCCCTGTTCATGAGATAAGGACCAAATGGCCCTATCTCACGAATGAGGATCGACTGACAAATAGGGATTTAGACACTTCACAAATGGGGATTATACAAATGAAATTCCCATTCATGAGATGTCAAAATCCCCATTATCAGCTGATCCCTGTTTGTAAGATTTCAAAACCCCCATTTGTGAGATCCTCCTCCCTATATTCTCTTACCTCTGCTCTGCACAATTACCTTAATCCTAGCTGCACCTGCTCCTGACCCCATCCTTGCCCATCTGCCCCCCTCTCTCTCACTCTCTTCTCTTTTTCTCTCCCCCTCACTCTCCTCTTTCTCTATCCCCTACCCCACCTGCACTTATACTGCCCTTTAAAGCCTAGTTCTTAAAAAAGGTGTCTTGTTCCTATGTTTTCACCCTTGCAGCTCTGCATCATCTGAGAACTGCCTGTAATGTAATTGTATGCATTGCCTACCTTGAATCCTATCTTGTTGAACCAGTACTGATTCTGTATGTATGCATCTCCTATGAACCGCCAGTAATGTAACTGTTGCATCTGCCTACTATATATACAATGCCTTGAACTTGTTTTGAATTGTCTGTATGTACTCTCCCTCTGTTATGTATGTATCTATGAATTTGCACCCTGTACAAACCTCTCCCCATTTCCCTCAGGACATACCGTAAGATGGCATTAAGTTGCTCAGTGTATCTTTCCTGGTGAAACAATTCAATAAATAAATAAGACTAGGTGGTCAGGTATGGCCATCTGGTCATGAGATGAAGATCAGATGGTCATATTGGGCCATCTGGTCCTCATCCCACCTCACGAACAGGAATCGGCTAACGGGCATCTACAACCATGGATTTCCCCTTGCAAAAAAATGGCCCCAGCACTTATTCTTTAAATGCCAACATTGGGGTGCCCAATCCCTGTGTTGGCATGTATCTTCCCCCTCTAATATGGAACACTGGGATCCCAGCCCAGTGTGCCAAATATAGATGTATTTTTCTTAAGTTTAATGCTTCTGACACAGGGATGCCCACTCCTGGAGTCAGATTATGCCCCCAAAGCTGGTAGTCTTCAATTGCCAACACGGAGTGCCCAATCCCTTTGTTGGCATGTATCCACCCCCCAACTAATATTGCACTCTGGGAGCCCATCCCAATGTACCCAAAAATGTATTAATACTGTATTTTAATTCAAATACCTGTAAATAAAGAAAACCATCCCCTGACTTCTTCAATTTTTTTTTAAACTTACAAAAAAGAAAATGGTCCCTCATTGTCTCCCCAGTCCCCCTTCCCCATCCCCATCCTCCAACTGAGCACCAACCTCCCCACACCCCTCCTTATCCATACTTACCTCTGGAGGTCAGGAACAGCGATCTTCTCTGGACTGTAACACGTTTACGTTCTTCAAAGCCAAATCACAAACTGAAGAATCAAATGTAAGCACCGTTCAATGGCAGTCAATGGGAGTTTCAACTTAGGTTGATATATCAGCCATGTTTAGGAATTTTGGCCCCACATTTTCAATATGGGGTTTTTGGGACCCCACCTCATGAACACTGGCACTGTCATTTTGTTACTCAGTCCTGAAAGGTGATTTCACGGTCACTGCATGGAATCACCTCTTGGGACTGATTAGAAAAATGACAATGACACTTTTCATCAGGTGGGGTCCTAAAACCATGTTGTAAATTTGGTGAAAAAATTTAAAAAAATGACTGCGTTATGAGCATGTGTTGCACCGTTTCTACACACACTCATAACTTTGCCAATTTTTAATATTTTCACTCCAGATTTTCAACATTGCCATTTTTCACATCTCCTTATGAACAGTACAGCTATCATTTTTCACTTCCTGCCTGAAATGTGTTTTTGTACCTGTGGTGCAGAATGGCATGGTTTCTGTGCGAAATCAACTTCCGGGATGGATTTGCAAAGTCACAGTGCCGCTGTTCATGAGGGAGGTTCCAAAAAGCACATGTTGAAAATTAGGTGAAAATATTTCAACAAATGACCGCATTATTAACGTGTGTTGCACAGTTTCTACACATGCTCATAACTTCACCAGTTTTTCATGTTTTCACTCCAGATTTTCAACATTACCATTCTTTCACACCACCTCATGAATACTACAGCTGTAACTTTTTTTAAATCCTTCCAAAAATGTTTTTCCGCACCTGTGGTACAAACAGCAGTACAGTTGCACAGATTTACATTTCAACTGGGATTCCAAAGTTTTCTGTACTAGGTACATGCAGTGAGGTGATAAGAAGGTTATGTTGAACATTTTGGGGTGAAAATTATTGAAGATGGCACAGTTATGATTATTTGTTATAATTTTGGTACACCTGCTCATAACTTAATGTGTGGAAGTACAGCTGCCAAAGGCCCCTGTGTTTCCACAGCTACATACACATGTGCATCTGTGGAGGGATAGATGGACCCTGCACTACCACTGTGACATAGGGATATGGTTGTACTATCTGGAAGAAGGGATGGGAGTGCAGGGCCAAAGGACCCTGAGCTCCCGCCATGACATATAGATATTGTTATACTATCTGTTGGTGTGTGGAGAATGGGGGTGTGGGTGCAGGATGGTAGCGTGAGGGGTTAGGGGCTCAACCCTAATGCCTCACTGCCATACTTTTGTTGCTTCAACCCTAACTGATATATTAACAAAGTTTTTTGCAATGTACGTGTGTGTGTGTGTGTGTGTGTGTGTGTGTATATATATATATATATATATATATAGATATATAAACTCCTTTAATGCATCAATTAGGGTTTCTATTACAGAGACAAAAGTCTGGAAATTCATTGTTAGAGTTACCAACCCTAACACCCCACACCGCAGGCTCCACACACCAACAGACATCGAGATGTCCCTCAGGGTCATTGGGCCTAACTCTCACCCCATTCCATGTGTAAACAAGCTAAGATGTTACAGTATAGAAGAATGGGGTGAGAGTCAGGCCTGATGACCCAAGGCACACCCTGACTCCTATTGGAGTGTGGAGGTTGGAGGTGGGGGTGGGGTGGTAGTGTTGCTAACCCTAACAATGAGTTTCCAGACTTTTGTCACAGTAATAGAAACCCTAGCAGATGCAGTAACAGTTTTTGGCAATGAATTTCCCTTCATTTTGAGAAAGTATAATAGTATCCTTATTTTACTGTGGGAGTGCGCTCCAGTCCCTCCATAGATATGCATATGTCTGTAGGGGCCCTGCACTTCCATGTGTAGAACAACAATGACCAGATTGTCAGTCTAACCATCTTATTACCCCATCTCATGTACCTCAGTAGAGAGAAATTGTGAAATGCAAGGCAAAATATTACAGTAGTAGCCACAGACATGGCCAGATATTTCCAGATATTTCACAACATTTCTAAAGAGTCTCTGCTGCCCCTACTATGTAAATAGAGAAAGCAGGAGATTTCTCTGGAAATATCATAGAAATTTCAGGAAATATCTGGCCATGTCTTTGGCCGTGACTGTATTATGTGCAACTACAATGCCATTCTGCACCACAGGTGCTAAAACATATTTCAGGCAGGATGTGAGAAATGACACCTGTACTATTCATGAGGCGGTGTGAAAAAATGTCTATGTTGAAAATTTGGTGGCAAAATATTGAAAAGTACTAAAATTACACGCGTGCAAAGAATTAAATCAATGGATGCAAGTTACTCGGGCATTTTGAGAAATTTTTGTATCAGATTTTCAACATGGCTTTTTGAGGACCTCACCTCATGAACGGTGGCAATAATATTTCCATTGTCAGTCTGGAAAGGTAATTTTGCACAGCGTATATTCCATTCTGCGCTACAGTAGAGAAAACAAATTTTGACCAAGATGTGAAAAATGACAGCTGTACTGATCATGAGGTGTTGTGTAAAAATGGCAATGTTGAAAATCTGGAGTGAAAATATAAAAAATACCAAAGTTATAAGTGTGCGTAGAATCATGGCAATGACCTTGCCTAACCTGGGTGTTTCTTGTTATTTTTCCACCAAATTTTCAGCACGGCCTTTTTGGGCCCCCATTTCATGAACACTGGCACTATCATTTTTTTACTCAGTCCTGAAAGATGATTTCACACAGCAATTGCAAAATCATGTTTCAGGATCAAGTAATGAAAGGAAAATGTCACTGTTCATAAGGTGGGGTCCCAAACAGCCCATACTGAAAATTTTGTGAAAAAATACCAAAAGATGGCCGAGATATTAACATAAGTTCAAAATGCTATTGACAGCCATTATTCCTTGATTCTTCAGTTCATGGTTCAGCATTGAAAAGTGCAGACATGTCCAGGTCCACAGAAGATGACCGAAGATGGTCTCTGATGGTAAGTATAGGGCAAGGGGTGGGGGTGGGGTGGTGGGTTGCTCAGTGGGAGGGTTAGCATAGAAACATAGAATTTGATGGCAGATAAGGACTGCTTGGTCCACCTAGTCTGCTCATTTCCCTACCTAACGGATAAGCTGAAGATCCTAGTTAACCAACAGCCTACTTCCTCCTACCCCCCCACTAGAATTGCCTTATGTCTGCCCCATGTATTCTTGAATTCCCCAACTGTTTTTGACTCTATGACCTCCTCAGGAAGGCTGTTCCATGCATCTACAACCCTCTGTGAAGAAATGCATCTTCATATTACCTCTCAGCCATCCCTCCTCTATCTTCAAATTGTGCCCCCTTGTTCTTGTACATCTCTTTTTCTGAAAGATGATACCCTCTTGGACTTTGTTGATTCCCTTGAGGTATTTTAAAGTTTCTATCATGTACCCCCTCTCCCTTCTTTCCTAGAGGCTATACATCTTAAGCTTTTCTAGTCTTTCTTCATATATCTTCTGGTGCAGACCCTGCACCATTTTGGTTGGCCTCCTCTGGATAGCCTTCAGCCTGTCTATGTCTTTGAGGAGATGGGTTCTTCAGAACTATACACAGTACTCCAGGTGTGTCTTACCAACTGTCTATACAGAGGGCCAATAACTTCTTGTTTTCTACTGGTGATGTCTCTCCCTATGCATCCCAATATCCCCCAGCCCTCCTTACTGCCTTATCACATTGCTGACCCACATTTAGGTTGCCTGATATGACTACCGTGAGGTCCCTTTCCATTTTTATTGATGTCAGTATCTCACCACTCATTGTGTACTCATCCCTTGGGTTTTTGTTTCCCAGGTGCATTACTTTGCACTTATTTGTGTTTAATCTAAGCTGCCATACATTTGACCATTCCTCCAACCTTGCCAAGTCCCTTTTCATCCTTTGCACCCCACCCTGTGTATCAACCCGGTTGCAGATCTTTGTGTCATCTGCAAAGAGACTTACTTTCCCTTCCAGTCACTCTGCAATGTCACTTATAAAGACATTAAAAATGACTGTCCCCAGTACTAAACCCTGCAGTACCCCACTAGTAACCACCCCGTTCTTCACTGAGGACTTCATTAACTATTACCCACTGTGTCCTGTTGTCCAGCCAGTGTTTTACCCAGGCTACCACACTGGGACCCACTCCCAGGCTGGCTAATTTGTTTATTAATCTTTTGTGCAGGACTGTGTCAAATGCCTTGCTAAAGTCTAGGTAAGCCATGTCCACAGCCCCTCCCTGGTCTACTACTTTGGTTACCCAGTCAAAGAAATCAGTTAGATTTGTCTGACATGACCTTCCTGCTGTGTATCCATGCTGCATTGGGTCATGTGCCCCACTGGCCTCTAGGTACTCAACAATTCTTTCCTTATGAAGTGATTCCATCATTTTCCCTACCACAGAGGTCAAACTGACAGGTCTGTAGTTTCCTGCCTCTGTCTTGCTCCCACTTTTGTGAAGGGGAATCACATCCACCCTCCTCCAGTCCTCAGGTACCATACCATCCTCCCATGATTTATTAAAAAGGGTAGTCAGTGGTTTTACTAGTTCTTCCCTTAGTTCTTTTAGAATTCTGGGGTGAATCCCATCAGGCCCCATTGCTTTATCCATCTTCAGATGTAAGAGTTCGTTCAGAACCCTTTCTTCTGTGAGAGGACTAATATCAACCTCCCTATACAGAGTGCCTCTATTGACTGGATTAGGTATCTCCCCTTGCTTTTCCATTGTGAATACTGAGCAGAAGTATTCATTCAGTATCCCTGCTTTTTCACTGTTGGTCACTACTCAACCATTTTCCTCTTTTTTCAGCCTCAATATCCCTGCCTTAGTCTTTTTTTGCTCCTTAATGTACTTATAAAAGGTTTTATCCCCCTTCTTAACTGAGTTGGCTATCTTTTCCTCAGTTTGGGCCTTTGCTATTCTGACTGCCCTCCCTGCTTCCTTCTGCTTTAACTGGTACAGTTCTCTGTCCTGCTCCTTCTGTGTTTCTTTATACTTCCTGAATTCTATATTTTTCTCCCTAACCTTCCCCGCCACTTCTTTTGAGAACCATAGTGTTTTATTCTTTCATTTTGATTTGTTTATTTGCTTCACACAAAGGCTTGTTGCCTCTGTGATGGCGGTTTTGATGTTTCCCCATTGTTGCTCCACCCCACCTTCTTTGCTAGTGCTTTTCTGAGGTGCTCTCCCATTTTGACAAAATCAGCCCTCCTGAAGTCCAGTACCTTCACTTTTTCATGGCTTGACTCTACAGCCAAGTTTATCATGAACCACACTGTTTGGTGGTCGATTGTTCCCAGATAGCCACCCACTTCAGGATCAGAGATCCTTTCTCCATCCCCATTTGAGAGTACTAGGTCTAAGATTGCTCCATCCAGAGTGGGTTCCAAAACTAGCTGTCTGAGGCATGCCCCCCTGTAGGGTATCAAGAATGGCCCTGCTCTTGGATGTCGCTGCAGCAAATATGCTCCAATTGACATCAGGCATATTCAGGTGCCCCATCAGCAATATCTCCCTGTTCTCTGCAATTCAAAGGATGCCTTCTATCATTTCCTTGTCTATTTCCTCCCCTTGAGATGGTGGTCATTATACAACCCCTGTGGGGATTGTGGTGCCATTTCTAGTCTCCAGGGTGACCCACAGTGCCTCCTTTCCTCCCTGTTTACTCTTTAGTTCTATTGTTTTGGGATGGGGACGGGGATGTAGCAGACAATGAGGGACTGTTTTCTTTTTTGTTGGATTTTAAAAAATAATAAAAGACATCTGGGGTCTGTTTTCTTCATTAGAGGTGTGACAAGCATATTTAGGGATACCGGGAGTGGGCTCCCCAGTGTCCTCCAGTATGGGGGTGAGGTCTACTGGTGCCAAAACAGGGATTGGGCCCCCCATTGTCAGCAAAAGTTTGTGAAAGAATGGGCTGCAGAGGGGGGATTAAGGGAAGGGGACATCTGACACCAGGGGTGAGAATCCCTGTGTCGGATCATAGAAAAAATACATTATATCAGGACACTGAGGGTGGGCTAGCCAATGTCCCACACTGCTGAATAAAGAATGGCTGAAATAACTAAATAAAGCAATAAAACACTCTTCCACCAGGGATTGGGGCCCCCGGTGTGCAGATACATGTGAAGGGACAGGACAGGTCAATGTAGTAAGTGATCGAGCATTGGGATCTGGGAGGGAGGGCCACTAGACCACCAGGTAAAAAAATATGCAAATATTTTAAAAAAAGTGTATCGGAAGCCAAGGCATCACATTCTGGGCTCAGTGCAGTGTGCAGAAGAGGGCACTGAGCAGAAGGATCTCAAGGGGCATATACTGTAGAATAGACAATAAGCAAGTAGAGTTTATTTTACACTAGCAAGTCTGTAACGTCATCGCAGTCAATTTAAGTTTGCGTGAAGCTGTATGTAGATGAAATCTTTGTACCTCTTTTGTTCTTCTTTGTTTCTGTTTCATGAATCCCAACCATCTTTGATATAGCAGAGCACATTATTGTTCTTCATCTCCTATTCCTATGTATCAACTGACTGTTCACTCCCCACCCGTTCGGTCACTCCAGGTCACTTTAGTACAGTAATTAGATTTAGTTCTCTCTAACTTGTATATTTGCATGTCATTTGGAGGAATACAGATAGTGTAACTGCTCGCTAACTCCAGAAACAAGACCAGTAAATAATCAATATCTTCTTTTGTTTTTTTATTTTTAAGTTTACTTTTTATAACTTGTGTTGTTTAATAAAGAATTACACTCATACAGTGTGTTGTGGCATCCTTACATGACTGCACCACATGGTCAGACTATAACCCTGTAGCGTAACAACCAGTTTACCAAACAAATGAAAACATATGTGCCAAATACAAAACAGAGAAGAATGAATAACTAAGAAGAAAGTAAGGAGAAAGGATAACATTTACTGTAGTTGATGTTATCAGGGCTGTGAGGGTTGTGTGGATTGTCAGGCTGTGAGAAGAGAGCTGTACTTTGGGAGTGAGTAAGTGAGTGAGTGAGGTATAGGAGCATGCCAGAACCACACAGTAAGAATTAAGCATTTTGAACATCCATAAAGTACAGTACTGTATGTTACTAGGTGCAGTTCTCTCATTTACTAGGTGCAGTTCTCTCATTTACAGCATGAGGGTTGTGTGATCTGTCAGGCTGGGAGGAGCAAGCTGTACTTTGGGAGTGAGTGAGGCATAGGAGCAAGGCATAGAGGCTATGATAGCCATGATAGCAAACATATAGCATATTTCAAACATAGATCACTGTTCTTTATATTTCACATCTCGGGTCCGTCCTGCGAACATAGCGAGATATAAAAAACTATTAACATTGTCTATTCTACAGTATAACTTATTCTTTTTTTGTTCGTTTTGGGAATCCCTTTTTCCTTGCTGCTTAGCATTCTCTAACTCATGTTAACATGGTGGTACACAGTGACTATTGCAGTGAGGTGTCTTTCATGCTCTGCGATCTCAGTGTTGCTAATGACACTGTCCATGGAGATGGGGTCAAAACAGCACTCTGAAAGTAGGGCAGACTGTACTGTGACTGTGATGACCACTTGCTTTTGTCTGGGGAGACAGCTCATATTCCAAGATTCATCAGTGGCCCTGGCTATGAAAGGCACATGGTGTCATTGTCGCTAGATGGATGGCTCTTGCACCATGGGGGTGTCCATTTTCAGGAGAAGTGCCCAGGAAAGTTACATGGCTAGTGAACTCCAGGGTCATAGAATGACTCTTATACTTGGTGTGATATGGGTGTCGGGTGTTGAACAGTGACTGGGATATTCTCAGGAATGCACACTGTCCTCACATCTTCTATGGAGCTTGTACAATGACAGACCTGCCTGCACTATGTGGGCATTGGGGATGACATTCTGACAGTGACATTCTTGCTGGATGATGCAAACTGTTCCTCAACCAAGTGACATGGAAGGGCTAATGCTCGGTACTCTGCTAATGATGGTACTATGTGGCATTAGTGACTGTACAGTGCTGGCTTTTTGTTACATTACAGAATCATTCCAACCAGCAGTTCTGCTACCTGTAAAGCATGGGGGGGGCAAAGTGACAAACTAGTGTGCTGGGTGAACTGCTGTAATGGTACAGCTGCAATGCCATTTGCTGCACAGTGCTGTGATGTGCGTAGTGACAGTGCTGTGGGTAGAGGTGCAAATTCTACATGAAGCCATTTTCTTCCACTGGGTGAGTGTTACTGCTTCACCCTGTGACTTGCGCTGGGTGAATGCATCCTGAAACACTGAGCTGCACACAGAGTATCTGTGCACAGGGTCACTCTGAGTGAGTGCACTTGAGAGATCTGTGTGATAAGTGGGAGATTTCATATAGACAGTGGCCACCACTGTGGCACTTAGGATACTGCACACAGTGGCTCAGCAACCACTGGGCTGAGTGTTGCAGGAGTTCTACGAGACACACTCGGTGCTCAATGACCATATTCTGAGTCTGTGACCTCATTATGGGGGTGGGGGCCCAGAACTGTATTCCTCACCGGAGTCTGCACCATTTTGTAAACCCCCCTCAGTCATGCTTCCCAAGCACATCCTGTCCCATCCCAAAAATGTTACACAAACAATGTATGCTCAGAAAAAAAAAAGAAAACACTTTAGGCAATTCTAAGAGTACAGTGACATAAACGGATGAAAGTAATGATTTCAGGTACTGTTTCTATGCCGATTCTAACTGCGGAGTAGGATAGGTAGCATACTGTGCTGAGTGCCCATGAATGTTGGAAAATCTCTGATTCTTTAGACCCCTTCCCCTTTAAGGCTGCAAAAGGGTGAAAATTGTTGCTTTTAGGTAAACACAAACAGGTGTTTACCTAAACGGAGCAGAGGAATCCAGTTCTGGCATTTGTTTTTAAAGAAAATGGCCTGAAGTGTTTTTTTTTTTTCAGGGGCTGATCTTTTTTTTTACTAAATGTAGTGCTGCAAGTTTCCGGCAGTTTTTGTGCAATGGCACCGCTAGATGTGCAAAAATTGTTGCAATTTGTGGCAGTTTCGCAAAAGAAAAATATTTCTGACTGCCACTTTTAAAATCTAACACCAGGATCATGTTCCTAGGGCCCCTATTAGGGAAACACAACTGTTGGTGTTTACCAAGGGGCAGTATTTTTTGAATTACAATGTTTTTTTAGCCATCACTAACAATAAACAAGATGGTAGCAGCATGACAGTACAGAACCCACTTGCAAAAGTAAAACTGACTTTCGTGAAAGAAAAAAGTGCTTTCGAGGTATACATATATTTTTTCAATAGGCTATAATGGGATACATCAAACTTTAATAACTTTTGAACAGATTAATATTTTTCACCAAACCTTCAAAAGACACATCACTGACCGAGAACCCATACACTCTGACAATTTTAGGCCAGACCCCAAAACCATTTTGGCCATAGCCCCGGGCAAAGAATTTGAAAAATAAAGTGGCATTTTAGACATTTTGTGGGCCTCCACAGCTCTGAAAGTGCACATCTGAACAGAACAAAACTTGTAAATCCAGAGATCTAGCATACCAGATGGCACATGCAAAATTTCAAGCAAAATAGTCAAACAGTTGCAAAGTTATTAAACTACAGAATTTTGGGCTTAACATAGAAGTGACCATGCAAACCTAACTATATATATATATTTATGTGTGTGTGTGTGTATGTATAAATATATTTTTTTCTTTGCAAAAAAAAAACTTTGTTAATGCATCAGTTAGGGTGGATACCACAGCTACAAAAGAAGGGAAATGAGGCATTAGGTTTTCCCACCCTCCACACAGCAACAGACATCGGGGTGTGCCATGGGATCATAGGGCCTAACTCACACCCCATTCCATGTGTAAATATGCTTACATGCTACAGTATAGGACAATGGGGTGAGAGGAAGGCCTTATGACCATATGACCTTATGGCACACCCCAACACCTGTTGGTGTGTGAAGGATGGGGGGATGGGGTGGGGTGGTAGGTGTGGGAACCCTTGTGGTGGGGTATTAGGGTTGGAAACCCTAATGCCTCAATTCACTGCTTTTGTTGCTGTGGTATTCACCCTAACTGATACATTAACAAAGTTGTGTGCATAGAATTTCCCTTCTTTTTCAGATAGTAAAATTGTAGCCTCATTTTACAGTGGGAGCACAGGGCATTCGGACCCTGCACTCCTATCCCTCCATCGACACAGTACAACAGTATCCATATGTCATGGTGGAAGTGCAGTGTCCAAGGAGTTTCCCATTCCTGTCCATATATTATGGTGGGAGCGCAGGGTCCAAAGAGTATCCTGCTCTTAATTCCCTCCATCAAAAAAGTATAACAGTATCCACATGTTACAGTGGAAGCCAGGGTCTTTCAGACCCTGTGCTCCCATCCCTCCATCCAGATAGTAAACAGTGTGAAAAATGGGAAACACTGGCAATGTTATGAGCATGCATAGAAACTGTGCAATGTAAGCTAGTAACGCAATCATTTTTTTGAATGTTTTCACCAAATTATCAGCATCTGCATTACAGGATCTTCCCTCATGAACAATGCAACTGTTATTTTGTTAATCCATCCCAAAAGTTGATTGTGCACAGCGACCGTACCATTCTGTGCCACAGGTGCAAAATCACATTGCAGACAGGATGTGCAAAATGACATCTGTTCTGCTCATAAGGTAGTTTGAAAAATGGCGGTATTGAAAATCTAGAGTGAAAATATGAAAAATTGTCAAAGTTATGAGCGTGCATAAAATGTGTGCAACACAAGCCCATAACGCAGTCATTGTTTCAAACTGTTTCACCAAATTTTCAACATGGGCTTTATGGGTCCTCCTCTCATGAACAGTGGCACTGTCATTTTATTAATCTGTCCCGAAAGTTGATTTCATGCAGCAGCAATGCCATTCTGTGCCACAGGTGAAAAAACACGTTTTCATCAGGATATGAAAAATGACAGCTGTACGGTTCATAAAGATGTGTTAAAAAATGGCAATGTTGAAACTCTGGAGTGAAAATATAAAAAATTTTGAAAGTTATGAGCATGTGTAAAAATTGTGCAATGCACGCTCATAATGCAGTCATTTTGGGGAATTTGTTCACCAAAATTGCAAGTTGGGCATTGTGGGACCTCACCTCATGTACAGTGGCACTGTTTATTATTGAATTGGTCCCAAAAGTTGATTCTATACTGTGACTGTGAAATCACCTTTTGGGACCTAGAAATGGAATGACAGTGACAGTGTTGATGAGGAGGGCTCCCAAGAACCCCATGTTTAAAATTTTGGGCTGAAATTCATACAATTAGCCAAGATATCAACCTAAGTTGAAACCCCCAACTGAGTCCCATTATACGGCTTACCTCTGTTCAGTTTGCGGTTGGACTTTGAAGAGTTCAGACATGTTCCCAGTTGATGAAAAATCGCCAGTCCTGGCCCCTGGACAGTAAGTATAGGTGAGGGGGATGCAGGGAGGTGGGTGCACAGAGGGAGGGTGAGGATGGGAAGGGGGAACTGGGGAGACTATGAGGGATGGTTTCCTTTTTTTTTAATTTACAAGTTTTCATTTGGGCACACTGGGGTGGGCTCCCATTGTGCCACATAAGTCTGAAGGGGCATCATACTGACAGGAGGATTGGGCACCTCCACTGGAAATAAGAGTGGGCTGGGGTGGTAGTAGTCTGACACCGGGAGTGGGCATCCCGGTGTTGGAAAGTATATATTTTAAAAAATAATTTTAACATATATCGGCACACTGGGGTGGGCTCCCAGTGTGCCACAATGTAAGGGTGGGGGATACACACTGACATGGGGATTGGATATCCTGTTGTCAGTACAAGGCAGACAGCTTTGATGCAGAATCCTGCATAGATCGTACATTTCAATGCAGGATTCTGCATCTAAGAAAAAACATTGGGGGACAGTTTCCTTTTTTCACAGGATTTTATTTATTTATTTTTTTGCACTATTTATTTATCCCCCTGTGAGCCCTGGAGCTGCCTCTCCTTTGGGCTGCCAAGGTCCCAGACATTCCCCCTACTATCCCCCTTCTGACCACCTACCTCACATCTGCATTCTTCCACGGGGTAGCCCGGTGTAACCCTTCACCAGATGGGTTCCCACTCCTCCAAGGGGGAAGGCACCAGTAGGAGGAACCAGCACACTATTTCTCTCAGTCCCAGGAGCTGCTGAGGTATTCTGTGGTTCTCATGGAGTCTTAGGAGGAGCCTGGGACTGGCAGCCGTCATCCGGCTAACTTCCAGAATGTTTTTTCCACTTTTTCTTGTCCCCCCCCCTTTGCATCGCTTCTTGCAGTGCCTCCAATCTTCATTGGGGGCCACTGCATGAGTGAGGGCAGTCCTTAACCCTCCCCAGGATAGGAGAGCAGTCCATTGGACTCTCAATCCTATCCTCCCCCTCCTGACCCCCGATAACCTGAGTCTGTTCCAGAACCCGGGTCGCCGGCGTGGCTGGAGGTAAGGCACCAGCACCTCAACCCTCTACGCCACTGGGCTGGCCAGTTTCACAGGATTTTAAATAAAATAGGCACACTGGGGTGGGCTTTCAGTGTGATAAATGTGTGTACATGTGTGTGTACATGCTCTGGATACATCCAGACACGGGGATTGGGCACCCCATGTCAGCGGGCACCTGAATGTTAGTGAAGGACAGACAGCTTTGATACAGAATCCTGCACTGATTGTACATTTCAGTGCTGGATTCTGCATTGAAGAAAAGACATTGGGGCACAGTTTTCTTTTTTTCACAGGATTTTAAATAAAATAGGCATACTAGGGTGGGCTCCCAGTGTGCCAAATATGTGTGTGTGTGTGTGTGTGTGTGTATGGGGGTACATCTCAACATGGTGATTGGGCACCCCATGTCGACAGGTCTTCATTGACTCTGCAGCCAGCAGCATGAGTTCCAGCTGTAGCTGCAGAAGTCAAGAAAACAACACTCAGCTCATACAGAGAATGCCTTACAAGCCATTCTCTGCATAAGCTGGACCCCGGAAAAAAAATTGTTGTGGTCTAGTTTAAAAAAAAAAATCATCAGAATATACTGAATGGGGTTCTCTTTAGCTGTTTTCTGAAGTTTTTGGTGTTAAAAAGATTCTGGACATCAAGTTTCTCGCTAAGCGGGGAAACAAGATGGCAGACACAAGATGGCAGACACAAGACAGGGAAATGTGTGAAAAATACTAGCATTCTTTGTGAAAAGAAACTGGTATTTGTTGCACAGTAGTCCTACTGTGCACACAATACCATGTTTTCTTTTTTTAAAGAACCTGGTATTGTTCGAACAATACTGTATTCTGCGCACAATAGGCTGGTTTGCACAACACAGTATTTTTCGAACAATAGTATTTTTCACACCTGACATATAAATTTTCCAATTGGAAATAATGGGAAAATTTAAAATGTAATAACTTTCGAACAGATTATTATTTTGCACCAAACCTTCAAAAGGCACATCTGTGACCCAAAGGCTTTCTACCCTGAAAATTTCTGCCCACAACATAAAGCCATTTTTGATGTACAGCTATAGAAAAAAATGTTAAAAAACAACAACTAGATTTCTGTTTTTGCAACACTTTATGTCTGAGAAACCACTGGAAGGATTCTGACAAATCTGGCAGATCAAGAAATCTAATGCAATAGATTATGCATGCCAAATGTCATGCAAATCCGTCAAAAGGCTCCAAAGTTATTAAGGCTCAAAGTTTGGACTTTAACATAGAAGTTCAGATTAGCCCTAACTACCCGCCAGTAAAAAAAAAAAATATATATATATATATATATATATATATATATATATATATATATATATATATACAGTACACACACACACATATATATATATATATATATATATACAGTATATACAGTACACACACACACATATATACAGTACACACACACATATATATCGATATAGATATATAGATAGATATACTGTAGATATATGTAATAGATAAACCACTCTGAGGGGTGTGGTCACGCTCTGATATACTCATTCATTGGTGTGCATCAGCTTCGTGCATCAACCACCCAAGGCATGTGTATATCAGAGTGTGATCACACACCTGAGAGTGGTTTATCTATCTTACAAAATGTCAACATTTTTTGAAGGGGATTAAAAGTAGAGGTGTGCGATCGCACTCTGATATACACATGGTCATATGATGTGTTTTATACAATCAGAAGTTTGGATTTGGAGAATGATATCATCTCCATTTTATAAATAATATATATATAGAGTGAAGCTCACCAGGATGAAACCCAATTCTGCAGCACTCTGCAGCATGCTGCAGCAGACTTACTGTGGAAAACAATGTAGTTTCAATTTTAATTACTCCCTTTTGTCATGCAGGAAACTGTGTCACTCACTTCATCCTGGCAGTGTCACAGTTTCCTGTATGACAAAAGGGATTCATTCCCATTGAAATTACATTCTTTACTGCAGTAACTCTGCTTCAGCATATTGCAGAATGCCTTAGAAGTGGGTTTCATCCTGGAGAGCATATATATAGATACAGATATATAGGGGATATGACATGGCCCGACTGAAGATATCATATTTATCTTCACGAGAGGCCAGTGATATCATGATATCTCATGAGTGGCGAAGCCACGAGTGAGATATCTTGATGTCACTGGCCTCGAGTGAAGATAAATATGATATCTTCAGTCGGGCCATATCATCAATTCGGTTTATACAATGTATGTGCCCCTGCCCCCCAACACAACTCACTACATGCCCCTCTCAATGCAATGGGTGACATAAAGGTGATAGCCTAACAATACAACCCCCTTCAGAAGCGCTGCCAAAACAGCAGATGTCATTTTATTGTAAGAAATATTTGGTGGATTCTGCTATTTATGGTTAGTTTTAAGAAGCATTATCTGGTTTATCATGCCATGCCCCCCACACACACACACAGGGCTCCATGCTTCCCCAACATAATAGATTATATAGGGTTTTAAATATCTGGTTGATCCTGTCAGTTTAAAGTTAGTAAAAATATCTAGGTTGATCCTGCTATTATTTTGGGAAAAAGTGACATTACATGGTTATCTGGTTGATCCTGCCACTCTGAGTAGTTTCACTTTCCCTAAATTGTAGCTTGACCGAAGCGCTATAGACAGTGACGATTTGTCATTGGTAAATGTTTTTAGAATGTGCCCGAGTTCAAGTAAGTTAAATTTCCTGTAATTTTACTGTAGTTCGTTGTAAAAAGCTTCAAACTGCACACAGAGTGCAGCAGTGACCAGGCCGGACTTTTCAACAGTAAAGTGAGCACGAGCATCTGTTGCCAGGCAGCAGATGCTCACGCCTTCATTGTACTGTTGAGCCGCCATTCGACTCCTGCTGTGTGCAATTGGCTTTAACACAACACAGAAAAATTACAGGATAACACGAACTCAGGGCATTCTAAAAAACATTATAACTCTTCAAATCATCTATCTATAACCTTCGATCACCTTAATTCTAGGGAAAAGTAATAACGAAGATCAACAAATAATTCTGATATGGCCTTGTAGGAATGTGGAGATAACATATACGCGTATAGGAACATAGAAGATAATAATGTTATCTTCACGGCCCATGTGAGATATCATGTTTTATACTCATTTATCTGACAACATCGTTGTATAAATAGGGGATATGACATGGCCCGACTGAAGATATCATATTTATCTTCACTAGAGGCCAATGATATCATGATGTCATTGGCCTTGGTGAAAATAAATATGATATCTTCAATTGAGCTTCATGTCATATTCGGTTATACTATGTTTTGGGCTACATTCAACAAAAGCTCCAAATGTGCGCCAATACATTTGCACTACATAGAGATGTTAGCTGTTTCAACACAAATCTGCAGTATGTCTATCAGCACAACAGATGCATATGTTGTTTAAAAATATATATAGTTGATCCTGCTACTTTAAAATTAATATGCCAAAATGTGTCTGGATTCTGGCTAACCTTGCCTGACCACCCCAATACAACTCTCTATAGCCCCTCCCTCAAAGAGCAGATTACATATATTCTTAAATAAAAATTGTTTCATGTTGCTGCAGTAAACTCATTGAATAATACATATCTGGTTGATCCTGCCTACATCTTAACACAAATAATTAAATATAAACATATCTGGTTGATCCTACGACTTCCTTTCACCCATTGACCCGATCAGACGCATTAAGAAATGTAGCGTGACCGGCGGAACATATGAAATCTCAGTTACTCAGTTATACAGCCTGTGCTGTAAATTGCTCAAAAACTGTAGCAGCTTTCTAATATTGGCTATATTTTAACAGAAGAAGCTGCCGACAACAGTAAAGAGAAGCGGAGTGAGTAAGCGGCTTCAGAACAGCGAGCAATGCGGCATGCGTTGCTATGGCGCTGACACTGGCGCTACGGTCTGCACGTTCTGACTGCGACTCAAAACTCTTCGCGGCTTGCTTCTGGCAAAATATAGCAGTGATGGGCGTTACAGGCAGTGGCACAGGCTGGTGGTGGCTGAACTCAGTGGCGGCGGTCGCATATGCGTCTGATGGGTCGTGGTGAAAAAAGGGATCAACCAGATGAACCAAATTGGTATTAGAATGAGGCAGGATCAACCAGATGGAAGAGATGTGTGTTTTTTTTTGGGGGAGTTACTTGTACAGGGCAGAGGAAAGAGAGACAGGTGTCTGATGAAAAGTGAAACACTTTCACTTTCATCAGGATGACGTATAGGAAAGTGGAGATAAATGTATGACGTATAGGAACATGAAGATAACAATGTTATCTTCACTGGGCAGTCTAGATATCATTTTTTATCCTTCTATTTATCCCAAAACATACGTTGTATAAATATATATATATATATATATATATACAGTATATCTATATATATATCTATAGATACAGTATATATCTATAGATATATATATATCGATATACAGATAGAGCGAGACAGACAGACAGGTAGGTAGATAGACAGACAGACAGATAGATGAGAGAGAGAGATTCATTGCAAAAAAGCTATGTTAATGTATTAGTTAGGGTTCTGGATAAAGTGAAAAAAGTGGGGAAATATAATGCTAGGTTTTTCAACCCTAAAACACCTGCCCCACCCCAGAAGCGAATGATGACTGGGGATTTCCTTGGTGTTGCCAACCCTAATGTTCACCCCATTCTATACAGTCATTAAACATACACACCTGCATCCATCACATCTTAGCTTTTCTGTTACTGCAATTGGGTGAGAGTTAGTGTTGTCAATGCCAAGGAAGACCCCAGCTGTTATTCGATTTGGGGTGGGGCAGGGGATTTAGGTTGGAATCCCTAAGGTCATTTCTCCCTGCTTTTGCCACTTTATACTGAATTCTAATTGGTGCATTAACATAGTTTTTTGAAAAGAATGTGCTTACTTTTTGAGATAGTGTAATCATAGCCATATTTGCCTGTGGGGGCTCTGTGCTCCCATGCCTACATAGATGTATAAGATGTGGAAGAACGCTATGCTTACATTTATAGGACAACAGTGAACAAATTGTCAGAATAGCCATCACATTACCCCACCTCATGTACTTGGTGCTGAAAAGTTTAGAATCCCCACCAAAACATAATTTCACACAACTGCAATGCCATTCCACACTGCAGGTGTGAAAACACATTTTGGCAAGGACTTAAAAAAATTACAGCTGTGAAATACATGATGTGGGGTAATAAGAAGGCTCTGCTGAAAATTTGGGATCAAAATATTTACAGTTTCCATAGTTACAAGTGTGCAAAGCAAAATTGCACTGAATGGGCATAACTTTGCCATTTTTACATATTTTGACCCTCATTTTTCAACATAGCATCCTTATGACCCCATCTCATGAACAAGGGCAGAAAGCAAATACTAAATCTTTCCCAAATGGTGAATTCACCAAGTGACCACAAAATCACCTTTCGGGTGGGAGTTGGGGTAATGACAGTCATATTGTTCATGAGGTGGGATCCCCAAATGGCCATGTTGAAAATCTGATGCCCAAATATGAAAAATATAGCTGAGTTATGCATAGAATTTGAAACCCCCATTGAACTACATTGAACTGCATTTACCTTAGTTTCTTATATTGCAGTCACCGTGTCCAGCAGCAAAATGTGCCTTCGATCGGAGAGTGGATCTCAAACCTGGGACCTGTTCAGGTGAGTGAGGATGTGTGGGGCTGTTCTGGTTGTGTGGGGTGGTGGGTGCTGAGTGGGAGGTAGGGGTGGGGGGTGCTGATCAGTGAGGGACTTTTTTTGCAGGGGAAAAATGGACTGTTTTCTTTATTTCAGGGACTGTACACAGATCGGGGGGGGTGCCACTAGACATCAGGGATATAAGGCAGTACAGGGAGGGCAATCAGAGAACAGGAGAAGGCAGAGGGACCACTGGACCACCACTGAACTCTATATAAAACATGAGGATGGTGTTTGGAGAACAGTGGACAGGAAGGGACCACTGGACTACCAGGGAATATAAGAAAAACATACAGGACAGCAATTGGCAAACAGGGAAGGGACCACTGGACTATCAGGGTGTCTAACAATAAACATTGGAGACCATGATGGAAGAATGGGGAAGGGGGAGGGACCACTGTACTACAAGGGAGTGTAAAAACAAACTTATTGCCAGTAGTATGCACTCACTCATAGCTCAGTCAGCAGCCAGCCATGGAAGTGAGAGGAGGATTGTGCTGGTCACCCACTGAGACTGGAATGGAGGAGAGTGGGATTGTGGGTGAATACCTCAGAGGGGTGGTCCACTAGATCACCAGGGATCTAACTAGATTTTCACAGAAGTAGAACCGGGGAGGGGGAGGGACCACTATACTGTACTACCAGGTATTTTTTTTAATGTTGTACAGCGATCATACATTAAGCGGAGGGAGAAGAGGGAATATTAGACTACCTAGGAATTTGTTTGGATATGGAAATGGTGATCAGACATTGCGGAGGAGGAAGGGACCACTAGACTACCTGGGAAAGGATTTAATGAACACAAAAAATGATCCTTTTTCATAACTTATAATACAAAAAATAATCTGTTTTCATATCATGAGTCACAAAAAAAGATGTATTTGTCAAAAAAAAAAATTGAGAGCAATTTTCCTCCAGTTAGCTGCAGAATCCAATTGAGGGAGTCCCAATAAAAAAGCTAGATGAGGAAGTCCCAATAAACAAGCTAGATGTGCTGGTTTGAAATCAAGACACCATCTGTTAGAATTATCACATTTTGTTTCCCTCACTAACTGTAAAAGAAAATGATGGCAGCACAAAAAAGGATTCCTCATTTGTGAGAAAAGATTTCCCATTTGCAGCAAAGGATTACCACGTTGCGATAAACAATCATTGTTTGCACAGGACATCTAACTGCCCCTTGAAAATCATGGGATACTTTAAAATGTAATAACTTTTGAACGAATGAATATGTTTTCACCAAACCTACAAAGGGCACATCTGTTACCCAAGACCTGTTTACCCTGAAAGTTTCAGACCACAATTTCACATAGTTTTTGTGCAATGTCATGACATGGAATTTACACAAAATGGTAATTTTCTAATTTTTTGACACTCCGTATTTCTTCACTCACACATCTGAATGGTGCAGAGCTTGCTACATCAAAAGTTCTTGGTTAATGATGGGGCATGCAAACTTTCATGCCAATTGGTTGAATGGCTGTGAAGTTATTAAAGTGCAAAATCATGAGTTTAACATAGACATGACCTTTGAATCCTAACTATAAGGGCACAACTGTGCCCCTATAATAGATATATTTTAAGCTCTGGAAAAACTCTAGAATTCTAAAATTCTTCTTTTGATGGAATTTCGTAGAGTTAGTCATCCTTTTCCAAAATTCCATGGAACTTGACAGTTCTGCATAACACTAGTAAAATGGAGTTTCAACAAGGGGTGAGTCTTCAAAACACCATCCTCAGTGGAAGTTTTCAAAAACGTAAGTCCAGGTTTGCGTCTAAACTAAGTTAATGTATGTTTCTGACTATATGGCACTCTCAAGATTAGCTCAATTTTTGTTTGACATGACCTTATGTTTCATATTTTCCTGTTGCATCTCTATTGTTAAATTTTGAATTAAGATTGTATGCCAAAGAACCATCTCGAATATGCATGTGAGCTTAAACAATTTGAATTTAGTATAGTGCTATGTCATAAAGGGACCATAAAGTGTATTGCAGGATCAAGAAGTGCTGCAAAAAGGAACAAACATTTGTCAATGTCCTAATGTTTGCTTGTTAGTTACTTAGTGAAATTGTTATACTAATCTAGAGTGATAGTGGCCTCTTCCTCTTCTTACCCTTGTTTGTTTATTTCAAACAGTTTGCTGTTGCTTTAGTTTTTCCTTCTTTATCCTTTTCCACTGGGCATATACTCCTCATGGCCATCCCCCACTTCAAGATATTTACCAAGGAAATCTCACATTTCTTTCAAATCTGCTCTTCTGAAGCCCCAGACCCTTGTCCTTGTGTGTTTTTTCTCCTGCCCAACTGGTTTACCAAATCACACTGTACGATGATCACTTATACCAAGGGGGCTACCCACTGTGATGTCTGCAATGTTGTCCCTGTCCGTACTTTGCAGGTTCAAAACTGCCTTATCTCTACTGGGTTCCATGGCCAGCTACCTGAGAAATGTCCCTTGTAGGGAGCTGAGTATGGCCATACTACTTGTGGTAACTGTAGCCAGAATGCTCCAGTCTACATCCTGCAGATTGAAGTTCCCTGCAATCATAAACTTTTGCAATGCTGCCACTTACAATGTTATAGAATGAGATAAGGGTGGTGGTTCATGAAAGACACCTTCTAAATCCATGCTGTGGACTGTCCTCCAACCCTAACTGTTTAATTTCCTGCTCAAGTTCCAGTTTAGTTTCTCAGCCAATTCACAGCATAGTGGAGTGAGGCCTATAGGCTGGTAATTTGACACAATGTTTATATGTCCTGTTTTGTAAATTAGAATCACAAAAGCATTTCTCTAATCAGAAGGCACTTCACCTAATTCAAGAGATTTATTAAACAGCATTGTTAGGGGGCAGACTAGGAAATTTTACAGTTCTTTGCGGAGTCTAGACTGTATATTATCTAGAGATGGCAAGGTGTTAGCTTTAATATTGTTTAAAACTTCTAGTATGTCAGACTCAGTAAAATAAAATGATGTGATTTCCAAAACACCTAAATCCAAACTATGTTGAGATTTAGAACTAAATACCAAACAAAATTATTTATTCATCTGGTGGGCTATCTTAAAATCATTAGATTGTTATACCATCACTAAGAAGTGGACCAACTCTTCTAGCAGAGCTTTTGTTATTATTGTTATACAGTAGGGCCTATATATTCAAAGGGATTACGCCTGGCACAAAAGAGTTGCACCAGCACATCCCCACACTGCACCCTGGTGGGATATTCAAAAGGCTGCCAGATGAAATGCAAATCCCAGTGCTCTGTGGCGCAATGGTAATGTATGTGGCACAAATGCAAGGGACATGCCCATGCAAATGTGGCACATCCCGATATTCGCGGTGCATATGCTGGCAAAACCCTGCATTGCGCCACATAGGGGGGCTCAAAGTTGAGCCCATGAAAAGAAGGAACAACTTCTGGCTGCCCACAGGTGGACTGCTGCATTGCGGTGTGCAACACAGCAGCTGCCAGCCATGGGTGGCCACCCACCCACCTGGAACACCATCCACAAGCACCCATACAGGCCCTGGCAGTCCAGTGGTACCCCCTCCCATAAACCCAATTACAGGAAAATGTTCAAGTCAGATCCATGGCAGTCTAGTGGACCCCTCTCCCAATCCTGACCCTCCGATTATGTCTGCTGTACCTATGAAATATCCCTGGTGGTCCGGTGGTTGCCCCCTCCCCTCAACCCACAGAAGACCCCTGCCAGCTGCTCTCCCCCTGTTATTGGCAGGCAGCTGCAGTCTGCCCACATACCATGCAGCCGCCCACCGAATGACAACTTACAGTGTGACCTGTAAGCCAACTGGTCCACAGTGTGGATGAATGGGCTTGCACACCATACAGCACTACACAGGCACAAATCTGTGAATAGGTTCATTCACAGATTTGTGCCTGTCTAGTACAGTATGGTGTGCATGCCCATTTGTCCACAATGTGTACCAACTGGCTCACAGATAATACTGTAAGCTGTCATTTGGCAGGCAGCCGGGCAGTATGTGGGAACAGTGCAGCCGCCCACCAATGATGGGGAAGAGCTGGGTGGCAAGGGCCCTCTATGGGTGGAGGTGAGGGGGGTTACCACTGGACCACCATGGGCATTACATAGGTACAGTGGACTTGATCAGAGGGTAAGGATCAGGAGGGGGGTCCACTACACTGCCAGGGAATGGTTTGTTTTTGCCAATGTCTGTGATCAGGCTACCGGGAGGGAGGGGGGTACCACTAGACAGTCAGGGATGTTACGCTTGAATTTGCCTGTGATCAGATTTACTGGAGGGAGGGAAGGGGGTACCACTAGACTACCAGGGATATGACTTGTGCATTTGACAATGATCGGGCCAACAGGAGGAAGGGGGTACAACTAGACTACCAAGACTTGTGTTCTATCCTTTCTGCAGCATTCGTGGTTATGGGGGGAGGGATGTCCCAGGACCCCCTCAGTCCACACATCATGCTGTGTAGGGCACCAGGCCCAATCCACTGGGCAGCCGTGTGTAAGGCATGCAAATGGGCCATAATGACATGCTAATGGCCCCAGTTGCACCATGCATATATTATGGCCTCATTTGCATGCCTTCTGCTGAATATCATGAATGCTGCGCCCAGTGCAACTGCATTTGCACTGGTGCATCCCAGTGGTCCCTATCAGTGACTTGCGCTGGCACAGTGGCACTGCACAGTGTGCAGTCTGTACCATATTCAATGGTGCTACACCATGGTGCTACACCATGGTGCATCACTATTGAATATCACCTGGTCCTGGCCCCAACACATCCCAGCTGCACTGCGCCCACACTTGTGCCATTGCCAGGTGCAGTCTGAATATCTGGTCATAGGTGTAAAATGATTTGGTGTCATTAGTGTGAGATACTCTAAACTCAAGACTTAGTTTTTCTTTTCTGATCATTTTCTTCAACTTTTGCTGTTCATGTTGATATTTAAGTTCAAGGGAGTCAGTGGGTTTGTTTTTCTTTTTCTTGAATGCTTTATTTTTTTTTGTATTAGTCTTGTTATTGCACTAGTCAACCATGAAGGTATTTTATCTCTAGTGTTGTACATTCTCTTAGCGGGAATGTACAATGTTTCAAGTTCCAGGAGGGTCTGTTTAATAAATTACCAACTATTTTCCACTTCCAGATTTTGTACTTCATTTTTCCACTGTATTGCTGCCATGGATTCCTTTATTTTTAACCACTCTGAATTCTTGTCCCTAAATGGAACAAAATTGTCAGATTTAAGTCTACAATTTTATAATACATGCTTAACCATACAATGATCAGTTGTTTCAAGGTGATTTATGACAGATACTGTTTTTAGTTTCTATGTTACTACTCATTAGGTCAGGAATATTTATCTCCCTTGTTCCCTCAGTGACTAGTTGTTCTAGTCAGTTTGAGACTTTCAAATATATTTGTTCCCTTTAGGGTTTTCCATTTCAAACCTGGTGCATTAAAATCACCCATTAAGATGGTATCCCCTGAATTTGATGCTAACCCAATTTCATGTAATAATGCATCATTAGACACAGATCTACTGGATTGGGGCATGTAACAGATTCCAAGGACTATTCTGGGTGTGTTGTTAAGTTGTAAACTAGGAGCTGCAGGGATTCTGTTTGAATATTATGTTTTTCAAAAAAGTTAATCTCACAACAATTTTTATGTTCTTTAACAACGCAACAAACACCACTGCCCTTTCTGTTCACTCTATTCTTATAAAGTATCTGGAAACCTGTTATCCCATTCATCCATGCACTGGCACTATGCCACCAAGTTTCAGTAATACTTGCAATATCTATGTTATTTTCATTAAGATATGCTTCTAGTTAAATTTGTTTAGTATAATTTAAGCTTCTGGCATTAGCTAGTAAACAAATTACATCCAGATTTGACTTTTATTGAGCATAATCACCGAACAAGGATTGTTCCTGTATTCCCCTTACTACTTAGTTTAAATTGCTCGGAATTAGTTTTTCAAATTTTCTGTCAAGCAGTCATGATCCACACCTGCTGAAATGAAGCCCATCCCCGCTGAACAATCCATAGTCATTAGAAAAGCTCTCCCAGTGAATGATATATGAGTAACCCCGTGATAGAGTCCATTTTCTGAGGCATTGATTGATTTAATTGTCCTTTGCAGAAGACACCAGGAGAAAGGATTGCTGTGTGACTGGACTTCTCTGCTGGGACTAAAGAAGTAGAACTCTTGTACTTGAAACTTTAATTTAGGTTAAAAAAAAAAACCTAACAAAACAAAATAAAAGTGTGTGTTTGTCTGAGTTAACTAAACTGAATTGTTATCTGAACAGTTATGTAGATGTAAATCTCAGGTGATTGAAAGGACTTCATAGCTGTGAGGTTTAAATTACCTGTAGAAAGATCTAGTAAGTAGGGGAAGTGGCTTAGCTAGAAGGAAGCTACATTTAAAGACTGCCTTAGAAAGATTTTGTCAGTAGCTTGGCAGAAGACACCAGGAGAAAGGATTGCTGTGTGACTGGACTTCTCTGCTGGGACTAAAGAAGTAGAACTCATGTACTTGGAACTTTAATTTAGGGTTAAAAAAACTAACAAACAAAACAAAAAAGTGTGTGTTTGTCTGAGTTAACTGAACTGAATGGTTATCTGAACAGTTATCTAGGTGTAAATCTCAGGTGATTGAAAGGACTTGATAGCTGTGAGGTTTAAATTACTTGTAGAAAGGTCTAGTAAGTAGGGGAGTGGCTTAGCTAAAAGTAAGCTACATTTAAAGACTGCCTTAGAAAGATTTTGCCAGTAGCTTGGCAGAAGACACCAGGAGAAAGGATGGCTGTGTGACTGGACTTCTCTGCTGGGACTAAAGAAGTAGAACTCTTGTACTTGGAACTTTAATTTAGGGTAAAAAACTAACAAAACAAAAAAAAGAGTGTGTTTGTCTGAGTTAACTGAACTGAATGGTTATCTTAACAGTTATCTAGGTGTAAATCTCGGGTGATTGAAAGGACTTGATAGCTGTGAGGTTTAAATTACTTGTAGAAAGATCTAGTAAGTAGGGGGAGTGGCTTAGCTAGAAGGAAGCTACATTTAAAGACTGCCTTAGAAAGATTTTGCCAGTAGCTGGGCAGAAGACACCAGGAGAAAGGACTGCTGTGTTACTGGACTTCTCTACTGGGACTATATTGCCCTCCTTCCTTCCCCTCCACCTTCCCACCCAAAGCTAGTTCTACTTTTATAGGCACAGAATTTGACTGACAACAGGAACTTCCTGTTTGGGAGCAGGAAGTGAGTGATCACAGAGCCACCAAAGACCCACCATCCTAGAAGGGCAAGAGTAGCTCTCCGGCCCCCTCTAGCTGCTGGAGGTCTGCCTCTGAGCAAGTAAGGGGTCTACTGAGAAATATAGGATATTCTTGCCTCAGAACAGGACAAACAGGAGCTAAAGGCACTCAGGCAGAAAGTAAGGAGAGAGAGAAAAACAGAGGAAGAGTAAGGATTGCAAACAGTTAAGGGTCCAGAAATAAGACATGATGGGAGTGGTGCAGTGCAGTGGCTGTGGAGCAGCAGTCTTCCGGGAGACGTTCTGGAGGATGTGGTGTTGTCCCATCTGCAGGCACCTCTCTGGGCTGAGGGAGGAGGTTGCTCATCTCTAGGCTGAGTTGGCCAGGATTTGTGGGACCTCCTCTTCCATCCAGGGACCACAAGTGCCACTGCCATTGCCTCAGAGGTTGCCAAGAAAGAGGAGCGGTTGGACCACAGTGGGCTCAGGGAGGGTGAGGGTGGTGGAACAGAGGCACATCCCTCCAGCTGTACCTCTCCACAATTCCTATGCCATTCTGGCAAAGTGTGGTTCCTCCATGGAGGCACCTACAGTGGAGACCAACGAGGATGCTGGGAACCTCCACAAAGGAGACCCATAGGAGGTGGCAGGGAAGAAACAACTCCTGGTGGGGACTCCATTGTTTGGAAGGTAGAACTGGGGAAGAAGGAGAGAGGGAAGTGATGCCTAATGCCATGGCTTGAGGGACAGGAGCGAATCCTGAGGATTTCGAGCAGCTGCACAGGGAGGAGCTGGATGTCATTATCCACCTAGGGACAAATGACCTGGATAAGAAAGGGATTAGAGAAGTGCAGAGTTTGTGGAATTGGGGAGAGGCCTTAGACAAGTAGCACGCATGGCAACCTTCTCAGAGGTGCTGCCCATCTATGGCATAGGAGAGGCTAGGGTGTTCCGCACCATGGGATTCAATCAGTAATTGAAAAACTGGTGTGGAGCTCAGGGATTTGGCTTCATTGGGGACTGGGGGTCCACCTGGAGTGATGCAAGCCTATACTGGCATGATGGGTTGCATCTGTCCAGGAGGGGAACCAGGATCCTAGGTGATAGGTTTAAATGCTTCATTGGCAAGCATTTAAACTAGCCAAGGGGGGAGGCACTGGAAAGGAGCAGGGAAATCCTACCCCCAAAAATCACCGTAGTAAGTGCGGTAAACACCAACATAGAGGTGTCGATAGGGAGAAGGGCAGGGGTAAATGGAGAAAGTGACAAAGGCAAGAAGGACAGGGATGGGGCAAAAAGGAGTAAGGCCATCAGGAAATGGAGGGTAATGAGTACCAATGTCCATAGTCTGGGCAACAAGCTCCCTGAGCTGGTGGCCTTGATGGAAGAGGGATGCCTAGATATCATAACAGTCACAGAAATATGGTACACAAAGAACTATGACTGGGATGTTAACATACCAGAGTACATAACCTACAGGAGAGACAGGCAGGGGAGAAGAGGGGGGGAGGAGTAGCTGTCTATGTAAAGGAAGGGATAAAAGCGACTGAACAAAAGAGTACATAGGGAGGAGAGGAGGCACTGTGGGTCACCTTGGAGACTGAAAAGGGCAGCACAATCCACACAGGGGTTGTGTACAAACCCTCATGTCAGGAGGAGGGAATGGACAAGGATATGACAGAAGGCATTCTTAGAATGGCAGAGAAAGGGGAGATACTGTTGATGGGAGACCTGAATATGCCAGATGTTAACAGGAGCACATTTGCTGCAGCCACATCCAAGAGCAGGGCTATTATTGATGCCTTCAGGTGGCAGGCCTCAGAGAGCTAGTTTCGGAACCCACTAGTGAGGGAGCAATTTTAGACCTTGTTCTCTCAAACGGGGGCAGTGAGAGGATCTCAGATCAAGAAGTGGGTTGCCATCTGGGAACAAGTGACCATCAAACAGTGTGGTTCATGTTAAACTCAGCTACAGAGTCAAGCCATATAAAAGTGATGGTACTGGACTTCAGGAGAGCTGACTTTGGCAAGAGGGGAGAGTGCTTCAGAAAAGCACTAGCAAAGAAGGTGGAGTGGAGCAACAATGGGGAATCATCAAAACTGCCATCACAGAGGCAACAAGCCTTTGTGTGAAGCAAATAAACAAATCAAAATGAAAGAAAAAGCCACTATGGTTCTCAAAAGAGGTGGCTGTGAAAGTCAGGAAGAAAAAGACAGCATTCCAGAAGTATAAGGAAACACAGAAAGAGCTGGACAGAGAGCTGTACCAGTTAAGGCAGAAGTAAGCAGGGAGGGAAGTCAGAATAGCAAAGGCCCAAACTGAGGAAAAGATAGCCAACTCAGTTAAAAAGGGGGATAAAACCTTTTATAGGTACATCAGCGAGTGTAGAAAGACAAAGGGAGGGATAGTGAGGCTGAATAGAATGAACAGTGGGTGGGCAGAGGGGGACAGTGAAAAAGCAGGGATACTGAATGAATATTTCTGCTCAGTATTCACAAAAGAGGAGGAAGTGCTAATCAATTAACAGAAGCACTCTTGATAGGGGTGTCGATCCCAGTCCTTTCACAGAAGAAAGGGTTCTGCAAGAACTCCTAAAACTGAAGGTGGACAAAGCAATGGGGCCTGATGGAATTCACCCCAGAATTCTAAAAGAATTAAGGGGGAACTAGTGAAACCACTGGCAACTTTTTTTAATAAATCATGGGAGGATGGTGTGGTACCCGAGGACTGGAGGAAGGCGGATATGATTCCCCTTCACAAAAGTGGGACCAAGACAGAGGCAGGAAACTACAGACCTGTCAGTCTGACCTCTGTGGTAGGGAAAGTGATGGAGTCACTTCTGAAGGAAAGAATAGTTGAGTACCTAGAGGCCAGTGGGGCTGGGACCCAAGGCATCATGAGTTCACAGCAGGAAGGTCATGTCAGGTGAATCTAATAGATTTCTTTGACTGGGTGACCAAAGTAGTAGACCAGGGAGGGGCTGTGGACATGGCCTACCTAGACTTTAGCAAGGCATTTGACACAGTCCCACACAAAAGATTAATAGTCAAATTAACCAGCCTGGGAGTGGGTCCCAGGGTGGTAGCCTGGGTAAAATATTGTCTGGACAACAGGACACAGAAGGTAATTGTAAATGGAGTCCACTTGAAGAAAGAGGGTTACTAGTGGGGTACTGCAGGGTTCAGTTTGGGTCCAGTCCTTTCAATGTCTTCATAAGTGACATTGCAGAGGGACTAGAAGAAAAGTATGCCTCTTTGCAGATGACACAAAGATCTGCAACAGGGTTGATACACAAGGAGGTGTGGAAAGGATGAGAAGGGACTTGGCAAGGTTGGAGGAATGGTCAGAAATATGGCAGCTAGGATTCAATGAAAAGAAGTGCAAAATAATGCACCTGGGAAACAAGAACCCAGGGGAAGAATACACAATGGGGGGGGGGAGGAGGTAGTAACAACAACAAAAAAGGAAAGGGACCTGGGGGTAATCATGTCTGATGATCTTAAGGTTAGCAAGCAATGTGAGAAGGCAGTAGGGAGGGCTGGGGGTATACTGAGATGCATAGACCGAGACATCAGCAGCAGAAAACAGGAAGTTGTTATCCCTCTGTACAGACAGTTGGTGAGACCCCATCTGGAGTACTGTGTCCAGTTCTGGAGACCCCATCTCCACAAGGACATAGACAGGATAGAGGCAGTCCAGAAGAGGGCAACTAAAATGGTGCTGAGTCTGCAAGAGAAGCCGTATGAGGAGAGACTAAAGTAGCTTAATATGCATACCCTTGAGGAAAGAAGGGAGAGGGGGGACACGATAGAAACTTTTAAGTACCTCAGTGGAATCAACAAAGTCCAAAAGGGTAGCATCTTTCAGAAAAAGAGACGTGCAAGAACAAGGGGACCCAATTTAAAGATGAGGGGCAGTTCAGGGGCAATGTGAGGAAGTATTATTTCACAGAGAGGGTAGTGGATGCATGGAACAGCCTTCCTGAGGAGGTTGTGGGGTCTAAAACTGTGGGAGAATTCAAGAATGCATGGGACAGACATAAGGCAATTCTTGTGGGGGGTAGGAAGAAATAGGCTGTTGGTTAACTAGGATCTGCGGCCTATCCTGTAGGTAGAGAATTGGGCAGACTAGATGGGCCAAGCGGTCCTTATCTGCCGTCAAAGTCTGCGTTTCTATGTAATTTGTAACACTTGCTCATGGTACAGGCAGAATTTCAGAAAAATGGATTTCACATCCTAGTTGCTCCAAGGTCTCACTAAGGGCTATAAAATCCCTTTTATGGTCATCAATTGTTGACCTATTAATGTTGTTAATCCCGATATGGATAATAAAAAAGAGGCTAACTCTGGTGTTTTTCAATATGTCTTTTGACATTTTATTAAAGTCATTAATTCTAGCTCCCCTGAAACTATTACATGTTCCAGTCTGTTTATCAGGGTTACTTTTAATTTTATCAGTGAATTTTATTACTGATCCCTCGTGCGCACAATATTGACATTGATTAATGGTATAAGGCCTAATTTCATCGTCATTTGTATGTCCCCCAACCCCGTTGCTCTGTCTTGTCACTGAGTATTTACTAATTGCTCTGTAGTGGATAAGGACATCTTTACTTCAATACTCAGCTCACTGTTATCCAGTAAGTCCACTGAGGTATGAGTTGAACCCAGAGTATGGAATAATATGGGCCCAGATGAATCATTTTATTAGCAACATTTGGTGAAGAAGGTTCCAACTGATCCTCTCCAATGATAACATCCATTAATAATCCACTCTGTTCATTTACAATTGAGGTGTCTAAGTCATTGTTTAAAACAGGAATCAATGGTTGGAATCTGTTGGTAAATTCAAGCTCAGGGCCCATAGCCATTCTACCCATTTTTAGTTTTCTCTTGTACCCACCACAGTCCAGTCCTGCAAATCATATGTGTCGAATTCATCATCTACCCTTCTCCTCTTCCTATTATCTGGGGCAACGTGTTCAATTGAAACTACATTACTCGTGTCCACCATTGATGTTGGCTGAACAGGGATGTCACTAGATACTTGAGGAGCTGGACTGCTAAGAATATCTTAGCTATGGTGGGCTATTTGGGGGTGTTTCATATTAAATTTCTTTATTGTCAAGGACATATATGTTTTTGATTTTTCATTAGATCACAACTTCATATAAAAAGTTTTAATATTTTTCCTCAGGACACTGTTGTTAATGCATTTCTCACATACATAGCTATTGTAATTTAGAAGCTTGTCACAAATGGCTAAGTGCACGAAATGGGGTAACCAACGCTGGTCTCAAAAGTCCTCAAAGACCAAAGGCAGGGAAAACCATTAAATATAGTTTTAACTGTTGCATCCATAAGAAGCCTTTATTGGGAGATAATACAGATAAAATTAATGACATCCTATGCTCCTTTCTATAAAAATTTGAATGTCTTTTGTGTAAACTCCTGCTGTAAGATGGCCAGTTTTGTGACATTTGTACCCAAGGCTGCAATTTGTCATTTTATTTGAATCATAGACTTTGTTGTGCCCCATAACCTGTTTGCACCACTTGTGATAGTGCTTTTTTATGTGCTGGCCATTTAGGGCACTCGTCTGACCCTCCACCCATACCAGACCCCCCTGAAGTTTGCCTCTTGAGCGTAACTGCTCTGGTCCCCTGCAGTAACGTTCAGACGTCGCCTCAAAAATTGAGTTTAAAAATGTTTTTTTACTGTTTTAAGCACTGTGCTCCAGCATAGCTGTGTACTGGAGCAACAGTGCTTTCGTTGACATTCCTTCCTTGTTTTTGAGCCCCACTCTCACCTGTGAGGTCACCTGTGACCTCTTCATGTCTCACTCCTGGCTGTTCGTCACGAGACATCACGGGACTCTGTTTGCTGGTGAGAACGGGTACCGAAGCGGTGGCGTGGCTCCATTGGGTGTTGGCTTTCGTGTGGGGGCTTAAAACATGCTGTTCTGAACATTTAGTCCCCTTACCAGCATCAAGAGCTCTGAAGGAACACTTTCTGTTCCCCCCCTTGGATACACAACGAGACGCCACAAGATCCATATCCTCCAGATAAAGGCCGTTACTTAGGTGTTGCGTGTGCCTGGGGAGTCTGTTGTGTCTTTCCGGGGAGCCTGTTTTGTCTCTCCAGATATGTCTGGCTTTTTTTCAGAGGGATTTCGTGTGCCAGGTGAGTTTTGCCATGTTGTGGGGGATTAGTCTGTTGTGTCTTCCCAGGGAGCCTGTTTTGTCTAGAACACTTTCAGAGGGGTTTGCAGGGAGCCTGTTTGGTGTCTGCATCTGCCTGGCTTTCCATTACCACTTTGCCATGTTGTGAGGGACAATAGCGAACGACTGTTGTGACTGTTGCCTGGAGAGCCTGTTTGGTGTCTGTTCAATGTAGAGAAATGCCTGGCTTTCCCTGTTTCCTTTTCTAAAATCCACACCACTTGATCTGGCTCTAATTTTACCAAGCCCATTTTGCCTTGGAGTCCATGGTGTGGGAGAACATTTTGCCAACCAATCAGGTAACCTGAAAGTGTGGACTAACTTTCCCAGGTAATACCAGGTTTGCTGTGTTCCTGCTGCATGGTGCTTTTAACAGGGTGAAATGGTGTTTCTTTGAATTGCAAGGGGTCTAAAAGAGAGTATGCTGCATTCTTGGGGGTTTGGGGGGAGACTAGCCTGGTGTTGTTGAAGCAGAAAGCTTTTTTCGTGGTCGGGGTGGGTGGGCGAATGCATGGTCTGGGCCTGTGTTTAGAAGCCTGCTGTGGTGCGTAGGCCTCGGTCAGAATATTTGGAAACCAAAGGTGACTCCTTTTAGTCTGATCGAGGCCTACACACCTGAAAACTTCAAACCAGCCCGAACCATCTGACATAACGATTTTTGTTTTCTAGGTGTGGGGCCTATGTCTGCAATGTTTGAAATGTGCTTAAATAATTTGTTGCATTGAATTTTCTGAGAATGCTGCATTCATTGTGTTTTTTGTTTTTGTGGGGGGCTAACATCCGCATGGTCTGAGCCTGTGTTTGGAAGCCTGATGTGGTGCGTAGGCCTTGGTCAGACTATTTGGAAACCAAAGGTGACTCCTTTTAGTCTGATCGAGGCCTACGCACCACAGCAGGCTTCCAAACACTGGCCCAGACCATGCGGCATGACGATTTTGTTATCTAGGTGTGGGGGCCTGTGTCTGCAATGTTATGTGATTATAATTTGTTGCATATTTTAATTTGGCTGAGAATGCTGCATCCATTGTGTTTTTTGGGGTTTTTTTTTGGGGGGGGGCTAACATCCCGCATGGTCTGGGCCTGTGTTTGGAAGTCTGCTGTGGTGCGTAGGCCTCAGTCAGACTATTTAGAAACCAAAGGTGACTCCTTTTAGTCTGATCAAGACCTGTGCACCACAGCAGGCTTCCAAACACTGGCCCAGACCATGCGGCATGATGATTTTGTTTTCTAGGTGTGGGGGCCTCTGTCTGCATTGTTATGTGGTTATAATTTGTTGCAAATTGAATTTGGCTGAGAATGCTGCATCCATTGTGTTTTTTGGGGGTTTTTTTGAGGGGGCTTACATTCCGCATGGTCCTGGGCCTGTCTGAAGCCTGCTGTGGTATGTGGGTCTCGATCGGACTATTTGGAAACCAAAGGTGACTCCTTGTAGTCCGATCGAGGCCTACACACCACAGCAGGCTTCCAAACACTGGCCCACACATCTGTTGTAATTGTCTGCAAAATAATGCCCATTTACGAATCAAAGTCCTTTCTGTCATGTACCATGTTGTGATGTGTGTGCCTATGTCTCCTTGTTTGCAGGCTGACTAATATGGGCCTCCATTTTGTTTGTAGGCGGGTGGAAGCGGGCCTCTGTTTTGTTTGCAGGTGGGTGGAAGCAGGCCTCCATTTTGTTTGCAGGTGTGTTGAAGCGGGCCTCCATTTTGTTTGCAGGCGGGTGAAGGCGGGCCTCCATTTTGTTTGCAGGCGGCTGGAGGCGGGCCTCCATTTTGTTTGCAGGTGGGTGGAAGTGGGCCTCCATTTTGTTTGCAGGCAGGTGGAAGTGGGCCTCCATTTTGTTTGCAGGTGGGTGGAAGCAGGCCTCCATTTTGTTTTGTGATTCTTTTCATCAGTCGACTTTTTGGGGAATCTCCTCTTCTGGCAACTTTTTGTCCATTACCTCCTCTTCTGTCAACTTCATTTTGTGAATAATCACCTCTTCCATCTACTTCGTTTTGTGTGCATTACCTCCATTTCCTTTGACATTTTGTAAAGAGCACCTTCCGTCGACTTCGTTTTGTGTGCAATACCTCCGCTTCCTTTGTTTTGCGAAGAGTCACCTTCCGTCAACTTTGTTTTGTTTGCATTACCTCCACTTCCTTCGTCATTTTGTGAAGAGTCACCTTCCATCGACTTCATTTTGTGTGTATTACCTCCACTTCCATCAATGTTTTGTGAAGAATCACCTCTTCCATCAACTTCATTTTGTGAATAATCACCTTCATCGACTTCATTTTGCGTGCATTACCTCCTCTTCCATCAATGTTTTGTGAATAATCACCTCTTCTGTCGACTTTGTTTTATGAAGAATACCTTCCATTGACTTCGTTTTGTGTGCATTACCTCCGCTTCCATCAATGTTTAGTGAAGAATCACCTCTTCCGTCAACTTCATTTTGTGAATAATCACCTTCATCGACTTAATTTTGTGTGCATTACCTCTTCCATCGATGTTTTGTGAATAATGACCTCTCCTGTCGACTTTGTTTTATGAAGAATCACCTTCCGTTGACTTCATTTTGTGTGCATTACCTCCGCTTCCATCAACGTTTTGTGAAGAATCGCACCTTCCGTCAACTTCATTTTGTGAATAATCACCTCTTCCGTCAACTTCGTTTTGTGTGCATTACCTCTTTGTCCTTTGACATTTTGTAAAGAATCACCTCTTCCTGAAGAATCTCTTTGTGCAGTGTCTCTTTTATGGTCCCATATTTTATTTGCCTCGACTCTGTTTTGTGATCAATCTCTTGTTGCGTCAAATCTTTAAATTGTGACTAATCTCTTGTGACGACCACTTTGTCACCACAAGCGGGGATGATTTAGACAATGTATTCTGACTGATCACTTACTGTGTTGTATGCGGCCACTGTGAGGCAACACTTATGTCAATGATGTGTTTCATCGTCTCTGTCACTTCAGTCTTGTTTGGCAGCATGGTAGACTTTTTGTTTTACCTACCAAAATTATTTTACTGTGAAAGTTGACCCATGATTTTTTGAACGCACTTGTGTTTCAACAGTTAACTTTTTCACAAGGGATGGAATCCAGAAGAAGACCCTTGGTGTCTGCTGCAGCAATGCTCACTGAAGCTTTGCAGAATACAGTCAATCCTAAATCATCAAAACAAAAGAGCAAGCGTTACCGAGCAAACATAAAGAAATCCCCGGAACGTTATCAAAACTACAAGGAGAAATGTGCAGCATGCTCACGTGCATACCACAGCAACATGAATGATGACAAGCGAGAACATTATAACCAGACGGCTAAAGAGAGAATTAGAAGATATAGAGCGGCTCAGAAGCAGAAAAAATTGCAAGCTGACACCAGTAGTGCTCCAAGATACAGAAAAAGAAAGCCTGATGAGAACACATCTGAAGCACAAAGACAAGCATGGAGGGAGAGAAAACGCCAACAACGTGCACAAATGACAAGTCAGAAACATCAATGAATTAATGAAAAAGAACACCGGAAATACACAGAAAAAAAGGAACATGAAAATCTTGCACAACTCTCAGCCACCATCACCACCACCCCACTAGCTGTACCAATCGGCAAGCCAACTAGAGAGCTGTGTGTGATGCCGCAGGCCCACAGATATGACAGTGTTGTAAGAAAGGCTGTGCAAAGAGCAAGAAAAGGTCTTCCAAAATCACCAAATTGATTTTCTTATGTAATGAAGAAGATCCCGTCGTCTTGTTCACCTGCCAAACAAACCGCATTGGCTCAGCAAAATGTTATCCCCAGTCCATGCAACCTTCAAGAAAAACTGATGTCTGCTTTTATGGAGAAGATATCAAACCTATAAAAGGCCAAAAAACAGGACAGACTCCTGAACAGAGAGTTCATCAATACAGTTCTTGTGATAAAAAAATACCGTTTGCTCAGAACCGCAAGTGCAACACTGGGCATCAGCTGGAAGAGGCTCATGGAGGTATCACGTGGTGGAACAGAATCCAACAAATGGCACAAGTCTGCACTGCCTGAGTCAACAAAGAGAAAAGTGGAGATTTTTTTTTGAAGAGTCTGCAACCCCACTACCACACAAGAAAGCTTTTTCAGAAAGAACCGCCACATGTCAGCCATATCTTGACAGATCCATCCATACTCTATACAATGAATTCACCCAACAGAACCCAGACACACCGGTAGGAGTGAGGAAATTTGGAAGGCTACACCCTAAGCACATCAAACTGGCCAAAGAGCAAAAATTGGACCAGTGCCTCTGTGAATACTGCACGAATAGCTTACTGAAACTCAAGGCACTGAACGGTGTGGTGGATCTTCACCGGCTGACATCATGTACAGTCCTCACTGTGCAATGTGCAGTAGAGCTAACAATGTGTCCTCGCCCTCCTTTGCAAAGGTTTTACAGCCAGGACTGTGTAGAAAAAACATGCGAACAGTGCAGCACAGAATATTTTGTAAAAGCCATGGAGGACCTTATTAATGGACATGGACAAGACAATATCACATTCCAGCAGTGGGAGAATACAACAGTCATGCGAACTATCAATGGCATCCAGGTACGGTAGACACGAAAAGTGCTGAAAAATAAAAAAGCAACATTGCGGACACTGGTGGAAGTCATAAAAGAGGAACTTTTGTTTTTGGGTCAGCACTTGCATACAGCAGCATGGCAGGACCACCAGTTTGCTTGCATCAAAAAATACCTACCCTAGGGATGGGTAGTGATGGTTCTTGACTTTGCCAAGAACTATGCCTGCAGATTACAGGACAAAGTGCAGGCAGCCCACTGGCATTATGAACAAGCCACGGTTCACCCAGTAGTAACATATTACCCTTGTGAACAGTGTGAGTCAACAGTAACAGAGTCATTAGTATTTATATCTAGTGATTTAAAACATGATCACCATGCCATACGTCACTTTGTGGAGCTATCAAATTCACATCTACAAAATGTCCGCAAATTAAAAATCTCCAGAGAGGTTCATTTCACTAATGGCTGTGGTGCCCAATATAAATCGAAATGGGCCTTCTTTGACATTTCAATGTCATCCAAGGAATTTGGCTTCCCCATTGAGAGGGCTTTTTTTGGCTCATGACATGGAAAGGGCCCAGCGGATGATGAGAGTGCCGCTGTAAAATCAGCAGCAAGCAGAGCTGTACAGTCACGACGTGCCATAATTAGAAAAGCTAGAGTTATATAATCTCTGCCATGCAACATTGACTAGAGAGCATGACACAGAAGGGTGCAGCAAACATTTCAGATGTACATTTTTCTGGGTTGATGAAAATGAAATTAGAAGACCAGCCCGAAACAATGTTAAAATGATACCTGGAACACGAAAGCTTCACAGTGTCAAGTGTGCAACAGAAGGTGTGGTGGTAACAAGAAACCTGACTTGTTTTTGCACACACTGTGCTCATGAAGATGGGACCCGTGAAAATGTATATCATGTTGAAGAATGGAAGGTTAAAAAACTAACTGCTTCCACATCATACAGAATGTTGTCTTCAGATGCCAACACCGAACCCATTGGTCCCTCTACTCTTGCACACACAACAGCTTCCCAAGCTGCTGCCTCGCATGTCAACACAACCAATGACTTGCTGGCCACAAGTGCTGATCCTGTGTTGGAGTCTCAAACAGCCTTCAATGAGACTCTAGTGCCTGCTGAGGCCATACCTGAAGAATCCACAGACAACGATGGTGCACATGACAGTGAGTCAAAGGTTGCTGAAGAGGATGCCACCAGAAGTGAAAGCACTACAATCAGCACTGATGCTTCAGCTCCATCACCTATGAAACACACAGTCCCTAAAAAGCGGTGAACTTTGCTAGACCCACAAATGATACAGACCAGTCAGTATTACGCCGTGTACTACTCAAAAGAATATTTTGTGGGGCAACTAACTGCAGTGGATCCTGTGGGACAGTGGTACTCACTGAAGTTCATGAAACAGCCTGGAAATGTCTTTACATGGCCATGACGTGAGGACAGTGACCGTGTTTGAAGAAGACAACTTTTTCATGGGCCAATTCAGTTTTTGCAGGAAGGTGGGACCTTTGAAATTAACAATGGTGAACTCAGTGCAATCAATGAGAAGTTCTGCACACTTCAGGACAAATGGAATTAAAAGGACTAGCATTTTCAGTGTACAGTGCTGAACTCCAAAATAATATCGGTTCCAGTTTGCCAAAACATTCATAATAGTGTGTTTGTATAGGGATAATGTAGCCTTGTAGTCATAGTAGAGTAGCCTATTGCTTTATGTGTAATTATTTATTTTTTTGTTGTAATACTTAAGTGCTAATGTTGTAAATATTACATTTTTTTATATGGTTACATGTTTGGTTGTATTACCCATTTGACTTTTTTTACCTTGAATGATAAAAAAATTGAAAATTGAACAGGTATTCTCTGTCTCTTATTACATGCTGTTGTATTTTTCATGTCCCCAGTTACATGGGCAGTCACTTTCATGTCCCTGTTACACGTGCAGCCCTAACTTTCATGCCCCCCATTACACATCAGACTTTGAGGAGGCTTTTTCTCAGGATCTGAAATGGGAGTTATCCTGCAATATACCACATATTTATAAGGTAAGTCACTGCATAAAAAAATCATATAATCATTGCTATTTTTTTGACTTTTAAAATTGTACTCCAATGTCACACTTTGGTACCCCTTCTTCATGCACAGAGCCAAATCTTATATATGTAGCAATTTGTACAGTTCAGTCCCACTTCTTCATCAAGAATCATGATAGTATCCCCATTTTTTTCTTTTTTTTGTGTTTCTGAGACTTAAAGTCAAAAGAAAAAAAAAACAAATTTATTTTAAATTTTGTAGTATATATTTATTTTATTATTTTAGCCTTTGGTAACCAGGTAAGGCCAACTAGGCACAAGTGCCTGTTTTCAGGGGCAACCTGGAAGCACTGGGTGGTTAAGTGACTTGCTCAGAGTCACACAGCATGCAAGTGGAAGTTGTGAGAATCAAACCCTCGTCTGGTCTGCTGGATGTACCAAGCTTATTCACAGCTCATTACTCTAACCTCTAGACTATACTGAGTTTGCTTATTATATTTTCTCTGTCATCAATGGGTGATTTATGTAACTTGTTATATACTACTTGTCCTATATGTGTACATGTTGTTTTACTATTGTTGCATTGCTATTTTGGCTTGGGGTATATCTAAAAGTGGTCCCTGGGACTAGTGCACCTACTGTACCTGGGAAGAAACAAATACATAAATAAATGCCCTAGTTGGCAGAATGCCTTGTTGTCTCCCTGGATATTCAGTGTTCACCGGCTGAGACACAGGATTGTGGGGTGTGCTTGACTATTGACAAGGCTGTACTCTCTTCTGAAGTTCAAAAGCTCGGCTTCTGCAGCACTTCCTAAACTACACCACATGGGGTGGGGAGTCAGAATCACAGAGCAGGTCCAGCTGGTCTCCCCCATGATAGCACAATGTGTTATCCCTCATCTCCCTGAGCTATGCCTAAACATTATTCACTGGGAATCTCCATGCTATTACATGCTGCTGATTGATGAATACAGAACAGATAATGAAGGGGGTCAGTAATGGTGGGTGTTGCTCCATGTCCATTTGTCATCAATGAATGTTGTTTTTATTCTTTGACCAAGACAAGCACTGGTCTAATATTTTTGTAGTACTAGTGACTGTGAGCCATACTGTATGTTTGTCCTTGAGAACACTGAAACAACACATTTTCTTAAAGGCTGTAGTATATTTACAATAACACAAACAGCAGAGGCACTGTAGTCACTTCAATAACATTTAGTAGTGCTTACTGTTCAGAAAAATTTCTCTAAAGGTCTAGCTTAGACATAGTCATGTCTTGACTAGTGAAGAAAAAAGTGGGTGAAGTTACCTTTTAAATGGGTAATATTCAATTAGACCCTGCTGTGCAAGGAGTTTACAGTACCTGCGAGGTAGGTTTGCTCTGGTAGTTCTGTCACACTTAATAGATTTGCATTTTGTTGCTGACAGCTTTTCCTTGCTTCATACCATGTCAGTGCGGATTCTTCATTGATCTGATAGCAGACTCCAGTCAAAGGATCTGTGTTCCAGTTAGTTCCACATCCACCGGTTACTGTAAACAAAAATGTAAAATACATCCATCTTATCGGTAATTATACTTCACAGTTGAAGTTACAGTAGAAACAACAGAAGTCATACTGTGCATACCATAGATCACTCAAGGTATGTATACACTATCAGGACAGGACATTAATTCTGTAAACTCACAAGGAAAAGGTAATGCAACAACAGTATTAACACATTGTAAAAAGTGTCTGATTTATATATTTATTTCAAAGTTTTACGAGGAAAGTTTTACCAGGAAAGACATACTGAGCTGGTAACAGCTTGTTTCCAGATGTGTCATGGGGGAGGGGGAAGGGTAGAGTACAACAAATACAAATTACAAAAATACAAAGCCCCAAAAATACAATAATATGTAAGCACCAACAAAATGAACAATTGAGCAGGCTATGCATATGTGTAAGTAAATACACCATACATTAAAGTGCAGAACAGGAACAATCTGCAGTCTGCAACAATGCAATACTACATATGAACATATGAAATTAACCAGCAGAAAAAAAACATTTGGTCTGTCAAGTCTGCTTGATTATGTAGCTAGCAGCCCTATTCCACAGCAGACCCTCTCTCTTAACCCCTCCCTCCCAGGGACCATGTTATTTGCAAGACCTCCTGCATCCCTACCACCCCCCTCCGTCCTCTCCATTCCACTGATAAGGGATTGCTAGAGGTTCCCAGGGTCTGTTTGAAGACCTAAGGCTAAGGGGCACAATCATTTGCTTTTATGGCCCCGACCCTGTGGAACTCTCTACCTCAAGTCATAGAACAATGGTCAGCCACACATTTCAGTTTTTCAACAACTTTGTTGAAAAACTGGAAGGTGTAGCTGGCCATTGTTCTTTGACTTTTGGATTATATCCACCTACTAGCCCCCCGAATAACAAAGATTTTACTGGGAGGGAATCCCCATCTCTTGGACTTCTTGCAGAACTCTCTACCTCATCAGGTTAGAGAGTGCCAGTCCACTGAGAAGTTTAAAACTGCATTAAAAACCCTTTTATTTTATCTAGCATTTTTTGATGCTCAATAACAGGCTGTGCTGCAAAATTTTTACTTCAGTATTTATTGTTTTAATTCATTGCTATAGTTTTAACTATGTACAGGTGCTTTGGAATTTTGAAAAGTGCCTTTTTGCAAATAACATTTACATTAACTTTGACTTTTGACTTTATCCTCCCTCTTGCACTGTCACAGCCCCCTTGGATGCACCCCACCATTTTACAGGTCACCACCTTCACTGGTAACATGTTCTACCTTGCCACCACCCTCTCCTTAAAAAAGTGTCTTCTCATTTCCTTCCTGAACCTTCCCACTCCAGTCTCATGTCATGTCCTCAAGTGTCCCTCCCCACCATTGCCCTGAATTGCCCCTCTGTACCAGTCTTGTTTATCCCTCTCCTGTACTTAGATGTCTCTATCATATCCCCATCACTCCTCTCCTCCAGTGAGTACATGTTTAACTCCTTTAGCCTACTCTCATAAGGTATGTTCCCCAGCCCCTGTATCATCTTAGTTACTCTGCACTACACCCCTTCCAGTAATTTAATGTACCTATTCAGGTATGGATGTCAGAACTGCACACAGTATTCAAAATGAGGTCTAACTAGTGATCTATACAGCAAAATAATCACCTCCCACTCCTCGATGTTATTCCCCTTGCAATGCAACCCAGCATTTTGTTGACCATTACTGCTGCCTTCCTACACTGTGCCAAGTTGTTCATTTATCCTGTGATGACCACCATTAGCTCCTTCTCCTCCTCCTCAGTCTCTGCCAACTGCACCCCCCCCCCCCCATGTTGGTAGCATCTCCTTGGAGTTTTTGCTCCAAAATGCAGAACCTTACATTTTTTGGCATTGAATCCCAGCTGCCAAGTGAATGACCAAGTCTCCAGCTTATTCAGATCCTCCTGCAGACCCTGCCACTCCTCTATATCACTCACTACTGACCCTATATGGGTGACATCAGCAAACAGGCTGATACTGCTCTTGATGCTCATGGAAATATCTGCAATAAATATCCCAAATAACACCAGTCTCAGCACTGAGCCCTGTGGAACCCTGCTTGTTACTGTCCCAGGGATGAGAGTTCCCCTTCCACCACCACCACCCTCTGCTGCCTTCCCTGCACCCAGTTTGTCACTCATCCCACCATTTTGGTCCCACCCCAGTGCTTTCAAGTTTTATTCCAAGTCTCCCATGTGCAAGGCACCTGGAATTCTGCGGTTCTGCGGTTGCAGAATTAGCCGCAGAATTTGCATCATGCTGCAGAATATATATAGTGCCACAGAATTCATTGTTTTTGGTGAATTTTCATATAAATATACTGTTTTTCCATAGTGTCAGGCTTTCTTTCCCACCTCTTTTATCCTGAAGCCCCCTCCTCTATGCTCAGCATATGATGTCATCGATGACATGACATAATATTCAGCCAATGACAGGACTGCATTCTGCCAGAGAAATGAATAAATCATGCCACAGAAATCAGAAAATGCTGCCGCAGAAGTCAAGGAGCCCTGCCGCAGAAATCAGAAAATTCTGCCACAGAACACCAGGATCCCTGCCCATGTGGTACTAAATTGAATGCCTTGCTGAAGTCCAGGTAGAGGACATCCACTGCATGGCCCTTGTCAATCTGCCTCATCACCCAGTCATAGTAATCTACCAGGTTGATTTTGGCAGGATCTGCTCATGATGAAACCATGCTGTCTGCTGTCCTGCAGCCCACTGTACTCCAACAGGGACACCTTCCTCTCCTTCAGAATCATTTCCATTAGCTTTCCCATGATGGACGTGAAGCTCACCGGCCTATAGTTTCACGGCACTGAGTACAAGATGAATGGGGAGCAGGGCTTAGTGGCCAGGGACAAAAGTAGAAGTGAGTAGAGAAAGTAAAAAAGATAGATGAATTTATCTATATAATTCCCTGTAATATAGTATATGTATGTATGGCATAAGTATTCAGTTTTGTATGTACTTATATTTGGTTTATAATTCATTTAATAAACAAAACATTTCAACATTCCATTCTAATGCATAGAAACATAGAAACATAGAATGTGATGGCAGAGAAGGACCGCTTGACCCACCCAGTCTACCCATTTCCCTACCTAATGGATAAGCTGCAGATCCTAATTAACCAGCAGCCTACTTCTTCCTACCCCCACCCCCTAGAATTGCCTTATGACTATCCCATGCATGCTTGAATTCCACCACTGTTTTTGACTCCACAACCTCCTCCAGAAAGCTGTTCCATGCATCCACAACCCTCTCTGTGAAAAAATACTTCCTTAAATTACCTCTGAGCCACCCCCCATCTTCAAATTGTGCCCCCTTGTTCTTGCTCACCTCTTTTTTTGAAAGATGCTACCCTCTTGGACTTTGTTGATTCCCTTGAGGTACTTGAAAGTTTCTATCATGTCCCCCTCTCCCTCCTTTCCTCAAGGCTATACATATTAAGCTCCTTAAGTCTCTCTTCATATGTCTTCCGGTGCAGACCCTGCACCATTTTAGTTGCCCTCCTCTGGACAGCTTCCATCCTGTCTATGTCTTTGCGGAGATTGGGTCTCCAGAACTACATGATACTCCAGATGGAGTCTGACCAGCTGTCTGTACAGAGGATAATAACTTCTGTTTTCTACTGGTGAAGCCTCTCCCTATGCATCCCAGTATCCCCCCAGCCCTCCTTGCTGCCCTCTCACATTGCTTGCCCACCTTTAGGTCATCTGATATGACTACCCCCAGGTCCCTTTCCATTTTTGTTGTTGTTAGTATCTCACCCCACCCATTGTGTACTCTTCCCCTGTGTTTTTGTTTCCCAGGTGCATTACTTTGCACTTCTTAGCATTGAATCTAAGCTGCCATACATTTGACCATTCCTCTAACCTTGCCAAGTCCCTTCTCATCCTTTCCACCCCACCTTGTGCATCAACTCTGTTGCAGATCTTTTGTGTCATCTGCAAAGAGACATACTTTCCTTCCAGTCCCTCTGCAATGTAAACATAAAGACATTGAGAGGACAACCGATCTAATACTGAACCAGCAGTGCCCACTAGTAACCCCCTTCTTTAGAGCGGACTCCATTTACTATTACTCTCTGTGTCCTATTCTTCTTTACCCAGGCTGTTATCTTGGGACCCACTCCCAGGCTGGCTAACTTGTATGTTAATCTTTTGTGTGGGACTGTGTCAAATGCCTTGCTAAAGTCTAGGTAGACCATGTCCACAGCCCGTCCCTGATCTACTACTTTGGTCACCCAGTCAAAGAAATCTATCAGATTTGTCTGGGATGACCTTTCCACTGTGAATCCATGCTGTCTTGGGTCCTGTGCCCCTCTGGCCTCTATATACTCGACAATTCTTTCCTTCAGAAGTGATTCCATCATTTTCCCTACCACTGAGGTTAAACTAACAGGTCTGTAGTTTCCTGCTTCTGCCTTGCTCCCACTTTTGTGAAGGGGAATCACATCTGCCCTCCTCCAGTCCTCGGGTACCACCCCATCCTCCCATGATTTGTTAAAGAGGGTAGTCAGTGGTGTCACTAGTTCTGCCCTTAGTTCTTTAGAATTCTGGGATGAATCCCATCAGGCTCCATTGCTTTGCCACCTTCAGTTTTAAGAGTTCTTTCAGAACCCTTTCTTCTGTAAATGGGCTGGTATCAACTTCTGTATCCAGAGTGTTCTACTGCTTGTTTTAGGTACCTCCCCCTCTTCCTTTGTAAATACTTAACAAAAATATTTGTTTAGTATCTCTGCCTTTTCACAGTCACCCTCTGCTCATTCTCCCTCCCCTTTATTAAGCCTCACTCTCCCTTCCTTGGTCTTCCTTCGCTCCCTGGTGTACCTATAAAAGGTTTTATCACCCTTCTTAACTGAGTTGGCTATCTTTTCCTCAGTTTGGGCCTTTGCTGTTCTGACTGCCTTCCCAGCTTCCTTTTGCTTTAACTGATACAGTTTTCTGTCCTGCTCCTTCTGTGTTTCCTTGTACTTCCTGAATGCTTTCTTTTTCTCTTGAACCTTCACTGCCACTTCCATTGAGAACCATAGTGGTTTCTTACATTGTTTTGTTTTGTTTATTTGCTTCACACAAGGATTGTTACCTCTGTGATGGCAGTTTTATTATTCCCATTGTTCTTCCACCCTCCTTCATGCCCATTTGCTAGTGCATTCCTTAGCACTCACCCATTTTAGCAAAGTCAGCCCTCCTAAAGTCCAGTACTTTTGCCTTTGTATGGCTTGACTCTATTGCTGTGTTTATTGTGAACCATACTGTTGATGGTGCAGCTAGTTCCCAGATGGCTACTCACTTCTATATCTGTGATCCTCTCTTCATCTAATTTGAGAGAACCAGGTCTAAGATTGCTCCCTCTCGAGTGGGCTCCAATACTAGTCGTCTAAGGCAAGCCCCCTGTAGGGCATCTAGAATAACTCCACTCTTCGAAGTGGCTGTTGCAACTGCACTCCACTTAACATCTGGCATATTCAGATCACCCATCAGCAATATCTCCCCTTTTTGTGCCATTCTAAGTATACTTTCCATCATTTCCTTGTCCATTTCCTCCCCTGAGAGAGTCTGTTTAACCCTGTGCGGATTGTGGTGCCATTGCCGGTCTCCAAATTTACCCACAGTGCTTCTTCTCCTCCCTGTTTACCCTTTTTTCTGTTGCTTTGATTCCTTCCCTTATGTAAAGAGCTACTCCTCCTCCTCCTCTTTTACCCCCCCGTCCCTCCTGTAGATAGTGTATCCTGGTATGTTTACGTCCCAGTCATGGTTTTGTGTGTACCATGTTCTGTGACTGCCACGATATCCAGATGTTCCACCTTCATCAAGGCCACTAATTCAGGAAGCTTGTTACTCAGACTATGGGCATTGGTACTCATTGCTCTCCATTTTTTGATGGCTTTACCTTCTGTTGCAGCATCCCCCACTGACCTTTCTACCTCGGTCTTTTTCTCATTTAGTACCCTGTTTTGTAGGGAGAGGCTGGGATTTTCCTGTTGCTTATCAGTGCCTCCCCCCTTGACTAGTTTAAAAGCTTGCCAATGAAGCATTTAAACCGATTGCTCAAAGACTTGTTCCTTCCTGGACAGATGCAGACCATCCTGCCAGTATAGGCGGTGTCCCTCAGGTGGAACCCCAGTCCCCAATGAAGCCAAACCCCTGTGCTCCACACCATTTTTTCAACCATTCATTAAACTGCATGGTGCAAAGCACCCTCGCCTCACTCGTGCCATTGACAGGCAGCACCTCTGAGAAGGATACTGTGTGTGCTACTTGTCTTAGACCCCTCCCGAATTCTACAAAGTCCTTCTGTACTGTTCTAATCTCATGATGATACATACAAGAGAAAACAATATTTAAAAAAAGAAAATTTAACTTGTGCTGGAAGGACTATTTAAATTTTCTTCAAACTCAGAAGATATAACTGATATTATATTATACACATTTTTTTTTTCTTCTCTTCAGATATACTTTTAATATGGGTGTAGAATTACAATCAACTTTCTATGTAGCTCTAAAGTTTAGTGTAGATTATGTTATTCTTTGTATTTTTTTCTACTACTAACTGCAATATAGTACAACAGAAAAAGAAAAAAAAGAGAAAATAATTTCGAATGTATAATTACACAACCCTTCTAGGATATCATTTACGTGAATTAGTACAATGGTATTTTGATAATTCATTATATTTTATATATTATCATCTGTATTGCCTAGTATACAAAGTGTAACATCATTCATATTTGATTTTGTATTGTGTACTATTTGTAAATGACAATATCTATTAATAAATCAACTGCAAAAAAAAAAGAAAATTGTATAATCCTTTTGTGTTACATGTCTTACATTGTTAAAATAATCCTTCATGTAATTCCTTAACTAACATTGAAGCACTGATAACTTGCCATTAGATAAGCATGAAGCCATTTTCGAATCAGGCTAGGGGGTATGATAGTGCCCACATATGATCAGAGATTTGAAGAAACCATATTTTAGACATAGGGGCCATTAGAAAAGAAGGACAGTGTTCCCAACCATATTTTCAGGCAAGATACTTTGCATTCCAAATTTCTAGTGGACCATGTAGCAAACATTGCAACTCAATTATTCTGTAAAAGGATTGCAAATGTTCAGGTGCAAGACATTTTATTTGCCTGAGCACAAGATTCAAGGAATTAAGCCTTCTGCACTAATTAACAGGGACCCAGTATGTATGCCCATATGGGCACCTAAAATAATTTAGTCACCTTGTTAAATATTACATCTATCTTATGTAGGTGTACCTTTGCAGAATTCCTTCATACAGTATACATTTTGCATAATTTATTAGCAGCAACATAGAATGTACTATTTTGTGCCATATCCTGTTTGTAAGTGAGTCCTAAACTCTATAGAAACTTCAAATATTTGGTCCCAGATTTTTTTAGGAGGCAGTCTCTATGCACATTTTCTTTCAGATAGTCACAGCAGATTCCCAGATATCTGTTGCATAGAGAAACCTGTAGCTTTTCACCACCTTCTGTCTCTGTGTGTACTAGAGAACTAGTATCATTCTCAATTTTCCTCTTAGGGCCTAATAACAATCGGTCCTAGTTGGTAACACCCAATTAACTCCCCAATATGCATGATAGGGTTCCCCAAGGATCCACAATTGGTCCCATTCTTTTTCCTCTCTTTATAAATGACCTTCCCTCTATCTGTTCTACATCCCAAATACATACATATTTACACGGATAATACCATGTTCCACACCTCAAAATCCTCTACCTCTTATATACTTCCCACCCTAAAGAACAACTTCATCAAAGTTCAGCACTTGTTTCAGGCCAACCAGATAAAATTAAACACAAAGAAAACTGTCGTAATGACCTTTGGCTACAGTCAGAGGCTGTCTACACTCCAGCCCTCCCCAGTGTTCATCACCCTAGACATCTCCCTAGACAAGGTCCACACTTTCAAATACCTAGGAGTCTGGATGGACAATAATCTAAATTTCTCCTTCCATATGTAGATGCCATCTGCTCTAAACTTTACCCAAAACTTTGCATCCACTACTACCACAAAGACTGCCTCCCACTCCACACCCAGTGTGAACTGTTCATGAAAACTATTCTACCTGTTATTGATCACACTGACATGGTCTATGGCTTTTCCCTGTGACTTCTTTCTCTAGACTTGACAGTCTTCTTTCCTTGTTCTGTTGCTTTGCTGCCTCCTCCCCTCCCTTCACACACCACTGTCTTTTCAACTCCTCTCTCTCCATCACACCCGTATCCCACAGGTTGTAGGTCCACTGCCTCTCTCTCATAGCCAAATCTTTGTTTGGCACTCTTACTTCCTTCCTTCCCATATATCGCCTACTAACCACTCTACCTACTCCCTTTGTTCCAGGGACTCCCACTCTTTCTCACTCCCCCACCCTCTTACTAGGGCAGGTCAGTCAGCTTTTTCCTACCACTTCCCTTTTCTCTTTAACCTACTACCCTTAAGCACTCATCATATCCCATCATTCTCTTCCCTCAAATCCCTTCTCCATCTCCTCCCTGGCACCAAATGCTCATGCCTGACCCACTCATCTAGTACCCCTCCTACTCCCCCCCCACCACAACCCCTGTGCTATAACTCCTGACTCAATCTTGGCTCATATTTGCTACCATTATTTTGGTCTCCTATATACTTTCTGCCATTCATTTGAAATTTTCAGGATATCCCACTACACATTCAGGGCCAGATATTCAAAAGGGTTGCGCCATGCGCAATAGGGTTGCATCTGTGCAAGTCCGAACTTGCTCCATTCTGCGATATTCAGCAGGAGGCAGCTGCGCCACTGAAAACAGGCTGAGCAACAGCGCAATGCAAATGAATGCATGCTGAACTGGTGGGGGAGGAACCATGCATAAACTGCATAGCCCGATATTCAGCCGGGCTGTGCAGAGTTGTGCAGGCGCACCCCCAACCTGCGCCTGCACAACTTTAAGCCAAAAAAAAAAGGCTTAAGTTGAGGGCCACCCACAGGTGAGCTGCTGCATTGCAGGGTGCAACACAGCAGCTGCCACCTGTGGCTGGCCCCCAACCCACTCCCTGTGCCCCCCCATACCTCTCAACTGTCCCTGATTTTCAGGGACATCCCTGATTATGCCTCAGAATTTGTCTCTGTCCCTCATAACAATTGTATTTTTGTGACAGAACACTGGGGATTGTAAACATAAAATAACGTTAAATATTAAAGTTACAGATTCCTTCCTATTCAGAAAATGCATCTTACATAAATCCCCCCTAATTCTATCAGCTTTCTGAGTGTATACTACTAAATCTTAAGATGTGTCCCTGATATGGGGTCTGTGTCCCTGATATTTTAATGTCTTGTCCCTGATTTATGAGATGAGAGGTTGAGAGGTATGCCCCCCCTGCAGCCCTATCGCAGGCATAGTTTAACCCCCCCCCACCAGCCCGATCTTGTACGGTATGGGCTGCACGCCTGGCTCTTGCTCTGCACCAATGGGCGTGCAGCTTCCGTGCAATCAGTCAGCGGGCGGCAGGGCGCTGGAGGGGTAGGATGCTGCACCACCGGCTGCCGGGGGCGGGGTGGTGGGGCTTCATGGGTGAGTGGGATGGGGGACACTAGGCACCAGGGATGTGTTGGGGGTGTTTAATGATTACATCCTGCGATCAGGAGTTTCAGTCCACTGGACCACCAGGGATGTGTTGGAGACACATTGCTGCCCGTGTCGGGCTGGTGGGGGGGGGTTAAACTATGCCCACGATCGGGCTTCAGGGGGGTTGTTTTTAAACTAATGCAGTCTGCAGTCGGGCTGGTGGGGGGGGACATTTCTGCTGTTGCCGGCGATCGGGCCAGTGGGGGTGGTGGTGAGGATTTTCACTCTTTTGCCCGCAATTGGGCTGCAGGGGGCGTCAGTCCCTGACGGCTGCTGACTGGCAGGGCACCAGGCGCAAGTCCTCGGGGATCGGCGCACCTGCATGCTAATGGCATGCAAATGGGGCCATAATCAGATGCAAATGGCTCCCCCTGTGCCTTGCATGAATTATGACCCCATTTGCATGTCACCTTTTGAATATCGGGATTTTGCACATGGCGCAATGGTACTTGCACCGCACGATGAATGCTCCACTCTGGCAACTTGCGGTGGCACAAGTTCCACTGCGCCATGAGTAGCTGTGGCGGGGGGTGATATTCAAGGGTTGCTCAATAGTGCAACTCCTGAATATCACCCCAGCCACACCCCTGCGCAACTATTTTGCGCAGCGCAAGGGCTTGCGCCTAAGAAGAGTGCAGTTTGAATATCTGGCCCTTAGTATTTATGTGTTGCATTTTCATATTCGTGTTGTACTGTTCTGGATTTGTATTTGCTTTGTTTGTATTTTTTTCACCATATTTTTGTTTTTTCCCTCGAGCCCCACCTGGAAATAAGCTTCAGCTCAGTGTGCTTTTCTCAGTTACCAAAATATTAAATAAAAGTAAATAAAATAAATAAATAACATCTCCTGGGTCTTTTTGGAATTCAAAACTACCATGCTTTTAGGAATGAAGACTTTACCTCAAATGAATATTATCTTCCACTATTCAGTCTCCAGCACAGAATAAGATTGTGTCATTATAATAAGTGTTACTTTTCCACAGATATGCTGATCTAAGTTGTTAATGTAGAGAAAGACTATTAAAGGGCACAATACTGACCCCCAAAGGACACCCCAAGTCAACTGGAGAGATAATCTTTTCCCCTTTATAGCCATCAGCTACAATCTGTCAATCAGATAACTACAGCAGATAACCAATTTAGTGAACTTTCTACAAAGACTTATTTGTCTCACATAATATTGTGCTTGATAGTGTTGAAAGCCTTGGAGAAGACTATAAAATATTGCCATCCAATTTCCCAGTGTACATAGCACACTGGAGGTATTAACAACTTTGGTTACTATGGTCACTCACATATGGCTTTTTCTATATCCAGACTGATGTTTACTTAATATATAATTTTCTGATAGACAGCTACAGTATATATCTGTTTAACAGTGAGCCTCCCATTACTTTCAACACCACCATGTTTCTGATTGACACACTGCTGGTAAGTACCATTTTAGAACTGAAATCTGCAGTTTGTCCCCTTTACAGCCACTGAGTTCTAAAGTAGAACATGTATGCATTGTGCAACAGTGGAGGAGCCAATAATACAGAAACTACATGGTTCTATGGCTCTTGCCAGCAGTGTGTAAATCAGAAACAATTACTGTGTTTACTAAAATGCCACTAAAACAGAGCAATAACAGTGAAGTCAACAGCTGAGCAGATAAGACATTCTTTACTTCAGCTCCAGACAGAAATCAAAGTAAATAACATTAAACTTTGACAAACACAATCAAATTCAGAATAAACCATCTTCAGTTACCATCAGTTGTATTCCTCAGCAGTGTCTGTTGGTTTTTTATGATGGGATGCCACAAGACAGTTGAAAAAATGGACTCATCAGGTACAGGGCCTCCAAGCAACTGACAGCCCAGCAAGCAGCAGATAATGTGGGGGATCAACAGCAATGCTGGATTCACTGCAATGGTCAGTCAACTTGTTAACAAAAGCCATACGAAAGCTTGATCAGAAAGTGGATCATTTCAGTAGTTTTGGTGGAAAATAAACATGATGGCATGGTTAACTCTCTGGCAGAATCTAAAAAGCTGGCAGGAAAAGCACTGGTTGCATCAGTGGCTTTTATTAGGGAGCAGTGAATGCATCCCTCCCAGTTGGAGCAATTAGTAAACATTGTATGGACAGTCAACATTCATTTACTTGGAGTCACAGAGGGCTTTGAGGGGGACAAGTTGCCTACATTTCTGGAGTGCTATCTCCTTAAGGAAATTTAACCTTGCCATGTGGTATCCATTGTGTGGGCCAACAGAATTACCACAGAATGACCATCCATGTACAGGAAGGATCAAGAACGTTTCTTATGGTCATGATATCTAGTGTCTCAAGAGACTTGATCCTGTGGGCAGTGAAAGACCAGCAACTAGTGATGGTGGGGAATAGTCAGTTGTTGTTTTTCCTCTGCCTAGTTCTATGCCAAAATACTTTGCAGAAAAACCTTCAAAGTGATACCAAGCAAGCTGCATCCCACAGGAGTAGTATTTTGTTTTAGCTTTCTTGTGCACCTTCATTTCACACACCTTGACAAAAGCTATAGCTTTACTGATGCAAAGGCAGCTGGAGAGTTTGCCTACAGACTCAGACCAACATTCCTGTAGGAAAATGGGCCAGATGTCTCACAGTTGAAGTGAGAGAACTAATTCATTACTCGACTCAGAGACAGACTGTAACTACAGTGTTTAGGAGCTTGACATTGCGCTTGCAAAATGGGAACCTTTGTTGTTTAGTAATCCGACAATCACTTATGGACTTGATTTAATGGAACTCTTGATGTGTAACCTTCAACAGTATTATATTGTAATTGATACTGTTTGTATGACTGAAAGAATGTCTGAACATGCTGTATTATGTTGGTTAACAACACAATACTGCAAATTAACTATGTATCCACACGTATAAGATTGGTGATCCCTGTTTTTGACCCAAAAATCTCTGCATGTGGTTTGGTGGTGCCAACTGAGGTGCAAGGATGCTTTATTTGCCTAAATAAAGGTGATGTGATCAGGCAAAAACCCATTCGTATCATCTCACACAGGAGGCTTCACCATGGGGCTCCCTGATGAAGTCTCCTGTGTGAGATGATATGTAGGGCTGTTTGCCTGGTCTCAGCATCCTTATATAGGCAAATAAAATATCTTTGGACCTCATTTAGTATGTATACAGCTTCTATTTTTGAGTTTTGTATTCTGATTTTGTGCTGGCGTACCTTTGTGGGCAGTGGTGTACACCCCACTACAGCCTTCTCTACAAGTCAGACCCTCTTTGCTAATTTCTTTAACTTAGTTTGCAAGCAGATTCCTTCATTAAAATTCTGTGCCACACAGTAAATAATTGTAAACTACATATGGTGTGAGGGGCCAAAAGAGTAAATTGGTCTTTTTTTCAGGGGTTTGGGGAACAGAGTCTTTCAGAGGAGCACTCAGACAGCCATTTGCTCACATAGTGGCAAGTTTTGTTCACTGTTTGCAGTGAAGCTTACAGTGTAACCTTCATGTATACCCCTTGGTTCTCATACTACCAACACAGGTATAGTTGAATGTATATTCAAACTTCAAATTTTATTATTTATTATTTTTATAAACTGTCCATTTCTCCTGACCAAACGTTCTGATACTTAGCTGTCCACAGATATATTATAATTGGGATTCGAGCCATAAACTTTAATTCTTTAAGGGAAAGTAAAATGCCTAATATCTGAGAGTTGTAAATGAATAACTGGGATTCATTTCTACAAATGTCAAAATAGCTGGGTATTATTTTTTGTGCTTTTGTTATTTTACTTGTATAAATCATTAAGCGCTGTCTGTATTCACGACTCCTTTTTGAGCTAAATTTGTACTGGTATAAACGTTCCAGTGTTACCCCTCATGTGGTAATATGAAGAAATGCATAATATAATACAATATGGCATGGATGGTAAATTGTAAACTCCTGATATCATTTCTTATAATAAATTATGCATGCATCATTTTTTTTTAATTCAACAAACTATTAATTAAAATAGAGTAATAACAAAATGTTAAGCAGTATTTGAATATTAGCGTTCACTGAGAATATATGCTTAAAGGTGAAATCCAATTATTTTTAAGGAGGATTGTATTCCAAAAGGTGCTGCAGGAAATGAGTTCCCTAAAGTGGATGATACCTTATGGAGTGCCAAAAAGGAACACAATTGAAAATGACAAGAACATGCCTGCTGAAGAAGAGAGGAACATCCTAGAAGAAATGAAACAACTTTGACTTACGGTGATATGTATATGGGTAGATCTCCATCCTGACTCAACTTATGGTGGAATCCAATATTTTATTATTATGATCTTAGGCATGGATGAGATGGAAAAAAAGTTTCTAGAAAACTGTTGGTCAACCAAAGCCTTAGGTTGCCATCCCACAAGCCTCACAACACATCAGTTATAAAATTAATGGCAAAGATTCAAAACATTCAACACTCTGGTTGACAAGCTAGATGGATCACTTATCATCTCCTTTTGTCTCACAAAGATAATCTACCCTTGCCAAGGTGTTGAAGTCAGCAGCACCGTAACTAAAGCAGCCTTGCGTGTGAGGATTACATCTTTGGAGAGGTGCTTGTAGAGCATGCCTGGTCAGTAAAAGAAACTGTGGGTTACACTTAAAACTTTGGGAAAAGGAGACATCATATGAAACAGCTGCTTCAGCCTTGGCAGCACAGCCCTCTCCTCTGAGAACAAGGCTTTTGGAATATTTTTGGAGCTGAGCCATTGAGGGGCTCAGCCTATTCCTGGAGTGATATAGGTTGAAGATGATCATCCTGAGGGTCTCTTTCCAAACTGGGAGCATGTCTGAGTCACTGAAGTGTGAAGCAGTATGAAGGTAACACAATGAGGACACAGTGGTGTAGGTTATGAAAGGTATAAGAGTTGAGCCATGAGAAAATGTCAGCCACTTAGGTACTGGTGAACAATATGTACAGGTACCTAACCATGGCTTGAAGAACCATAATCAGACTAGTATGAACATTCTTGTGTGGTGATGAATCAAGACATGGAGTGTGTGCTGAACAGTTGTTGGGATTGATTCAGATAGTCATATGATGAATATTGAATAGAGAATGATGTGTGCCAGTTATGTTGTGGCATGGGCCAGAATGATGGGTACATGCCTAATGGAGCCAAAAATGGCATTTCAATAACCATCCTTCTAACCTACTGTACCTCCACTCCCTGAAGCATACTACCAATGTCTTTCCCCTCTAGAACACTGATTTGTAATTTCTGAGGTGGATATTTAGTTGTAAAAATCCAAACTAACTCAGTCAACCCCTTCTCACACTGCACCCACTTCTCCATGTTCAGTACTAAAGAATTGTTCTAGTTTGCATACAATGAGGGGGGGTGATGAAGCAATCTGTATCATTGATAATACTAAACAGACATACAGAGTCAAGTCAACAGCCAACAGAACCTTAGTTTATATGTAGAAGAAAAGTACCAGACTTTCCATTATACAGAGTATTAAATCAGGTAGCAATGTTGGGCCAAGGTTGTCTATTTAATTGTGTTTTCCCAATAAATACCTGATAAATGTGTGCATTTTGGAAATAGATTAGTTTTAATCTACTAAGCTCAATAGACTCAGCATGTGTGTAAGCCCAATATTTTCTTGACACAGTACATGCAAACAAGCTCACTGAGACAGCTGGGTGTTGTAATGCCATAGAGTTGCTTTTGGTAGTAGAAAAGAGCCTCTGTAGTGCAATCCACGGGTGCCTCTGTGAACTCTTTTACAATGGTTCAGAGCTAAAAACTGGTAAGAATGAGAGTTAACAAATGTTAAAAGATGAAAAGGAACTATGAAAATCTTTTGTGGTTATATGAATCCAAATCAGAATCAGCTGCTGCCAGAGACCATAAGGGGAAACAAAACTTTAGTGAGTAGAGATGTCAAGTTAATTAACAGAGTTAGGATGGGAGGGGAATCAAAAACTGATGGGTAATTTTGCACTAAGGACTTTTCTAAATTTGATTTATTAATGATGTTGGTACCACCACTTTGTATGTGACATCTGAAAATAGCAGTAAGCACCTTCCTTGCTATACATTATTAATACTCAAAATACACTGAATCAAGCACAAAAAATGTTACATCTGGTAATTGCCATCACTTACATTTGTTCCTCTATATCAAGGTGTAAGAGAATCCTGGAAGATTTAATGGAAGTAATGTATGTTTCTCCATGAAGCAAAGATCATGGCTGTCTACATCTTGTGAATAAGCCAGTCTGCTGCAGGAAGATGATGTCATTGAATGATGAACTTGAAAATTGACCTGTTCACTATGGTGTGCTTTTAGAACCAACATTTTTACAATACACTAATCTTTACTACATGTATCAGATATACAACAACAAAGGGGGGTATGGTCTGGCCACTCAAGAAAATGGCAGCTTAAACTTTGAGCTCCTCCAAGTGTGGTGACAATCCACAGCTGACTAACCTAATCCTAGGATGTCAGATAAAAATTTTAAAGTGTATTCAAACCAGGTGACCATCCACAACCATCCAGTGTGACCATTTCTCGGTTTATGTGCTGCATTAGTGCTCTGCTAAGCACTGGTACTGGTGAGTAGCTCATCTGGGTAGGCTGCTGCGGCCATGGTGTTCAATTGCTGCCACATTGCCTAGCTTGGGCCCATATTACATTACCTCGAATGTGCCAACATAGCTCTTGGGAATGGCCTCAGGGGGCCCCTCAACTTCACCTGGTGACACAGCACCACAATCTCTGTCGATTGGAGATTCCTTAAGCTACATTACTCAGATGCTGGAAGCACTACTGACCCGAGTAGATGATATTAACACCACCCTTACGGGTACTAAAGCAGATGTCTGCCAACCACAAGACCACCTCAAAGTGGCTGAGCAAAGGGTTGAAACTCTAGAACAACAACAGCTTTCACTGCAGCATAAAATACAAATGCAGGAGAATCAGATGGTCAGATTGTTCGCCAGGGTGAAAGACCAAGAAAACAGAGGAAGGCATAGCAACCTCAGAATTCTTGGGGTACTAGAGGGTTCGGAAGGTAACTCCATGAGCATTTTCTTAATGAGCAGCTACCTTTGATGATGGGAGAATAGTGGAGAGGGCCTGTGGAGATCGAGAGAGCCCATCATCTTACAGAGAAGAAAGACAGGGCTTCACAATGCTCGAGACCCATAATAGCATACCTGCTTAGATATACCACAAAGGAGCACATCCTGTGGGTCGTCCAGGACCTGGGTGAACTTAGATGGCATGGGGCAAATATTTCAATCTATAGAGACTTTGCAAATGAAACAGCTAGCAGAAGACATGCCTACGGCCCTCTAAAAAAGTTCTTGCCAGCCCACAACTTTCAGTACAGATTTAGAGCACTTACCAAGCTTCTGGTCTCTAAAGGTGGGAAAGAATTGCTGGCAGAGTCCCCATTTGAAGTGGAACATTGGATCTCCAGGCATTGGCCTAATCTTCCTCTGCAGTCTACATCTCCCAGAAGGCTCTGGGACATAGAATCATAGAAACATAGAATTTGATGGCAGATAAGGACCACTTGGCCCACCCAGTCTGCCCATTTCCCTACCTAATGGATAAGCTGCAGATCCTAGCTAACCAACAGCCTACTTCTTCCATCCTCCACCCCTGAGAATTGCCTTATGTCTGTCCATACATTCTTTGCATTCTTGGATTCCACCACTGTTTTTGACTCCACAACCTCCTCAGGAAGACTGTTCCATGCATCCACAACCCTCTCCATGAAAAAATACTTCCTCACATTACCTATGAGCCGTCCCCCCTCTAGCTTCAGATTGCATCCCCTTGTTCTTGCACACCTCTTTTTCTGAAAGATGCTACCTTCTTGGACTTTGTTGATTCCCTTGAGGTATACAAATGTTTCAATTATGTCCCCCCCTCTCCCTCCTCTCCTCAACGTTATACATATTAAGATCCTTAAGTCTCTCTTGATATGTCTTCTGGTGCAGACCCTGCACCATTTTAGTTGACTTCTCTGGACTGCCTCCATCCTGTCTATGTCTTTGCAGAGATTGGGTCTCCAGAACTGCAAGCAGTACTCCAGATGGGGTCTCACCAGCTGTCTGTACAGAGGGATAACAACTTCTTGTTTTCTACTAGTGATGCCTCTCCCTATGCATCCCAGTATCCCACCAGCCCTGCTTACTGCCCTCTCACATTGCTTGCTCACCTTTAGGTCATCTGAAATGACTAGCCCCAGGTCCCTTTCCATTTTTGTTGTTGTTAGTATCTCACCCCCCATTGTGTACTCTTCCCCTGGGTTTTTGTTTACCAGGTGCATTACTTTGCACTTCTTAGCATTTAATCTAAGCTGCCATACATTTTACCATTCCTCCAACCTTGCCAAGTTTTTTCTCATCCTTTCCACCCCACCTTGGGTATCTACTCTATTGAAGATCTTTGTGTCATCTGCAAAGAGCCATACTTTTCCTTCCCGTCCCTCTGCAATGTCGCATATAAAGACATTAAAGAGGACTGGTCCTAGTACTGAACCCTATGGTACCCCACTAGTAACCCCCCTTTCTTCAGAGTGGACTCCATTTACTATTAACTTCTGTTTCCTGTTGTCCAGCCAACATTTTACCCAGGCTACCATCTTGGAACCCACTCCCAGCCTGACCAACTTGTATATTAATCATTTGTGTGGGACTGTGTCAAATGCCTTGCTAAAGTCTAGGTAGGCCATGCCTACAGCCCCTCCCTGATCTACTACTTTGGTCACCCAGTCAAAAAAATCTATTTGAATCATCTGACATGACCTTCCCTCTGTGAATCCATGTTGCCTTGGGTCCTTAACTCCTCTGGCCTCTAGGTACTCAACAATTCTTTCCTTCCTCCTCGGCTGCCCCCTCCAGGATCCTTAATGCTGACAGGCAGTACTCGGAGGACCGCTTTCTGCATGGACCTGGTCCCTCTCCCTATAATTCCACCAGGTCGAGGAGGGTGTCTCGCACACTGCCACTTGCTACCTCCACTCCAGCTGCTCTCTCTGAACATTTACCTCCAATGGCAATGGGTCTTTCCTCTCAACAGAGGCAATGCTCACAGAGTGGACAGCAACTGACATCAGATCAACTGGGGGGCTGCCCCCCCACCAAGATATTCAGGGATGTATCTCCCCCAACCCTTAGTGACAGTTGCTGTTCCTGATCTGCCTTGCCAACAACCGAACCTTCTGTGAACTGGGCGGATGTGCCGGAATCCTCACTGATTGAAGCAGTCGACATCTCTGAAAGGATCAAACCTGGGGAAAATACTATGCTGCAGCTGTCTTAACACCATCTCTGAATCCCTTAGCAGCTGAGGTGACACCTGAGCATCTGCTTTCAGCTGTCTGCTGTATCCCCTGAATTGACCTGTTAATGTGTTATATCAGTGACTTTTGTTATATAACAGCTGCATGTTCATGCCTACTGCATGTAATGTATACCTTATAGGCTATAACTATGTCACAGCTCATAATAGGGGGGCTTATACCATACCACCCCTTTTCCCCAGTATTTAATTTTGCTTGCTGGAGTGGCTGGTTTCTGATTGCCCAATATAAGCAACGACCAGGGGTATATACTCATGGGCAATCTTGTCACCAGTGGCGATTGGCCCTTACAGTGTTCGGTTCAGGAGGCCACCCAACTCTCCCCTCCTCCCTTAGTTCCTCTCCCTTGGTTACCTCCATCCCCCACAACCACCCCCCACAATCCCCTCCATCCAACCCCTTACCTCCATCTTTGTTTTTTCCTTTGTCATCCTGGGGCTGTGTTTTTACACCCGAGGAGTGTTACCACAGGAGAAGCGAAGTTCCTTTTGTTGTCTTCTTTCTCCCTTGTTCTTGAGTGTGGAAGCTAGCATAGATGATGTTTTTTACCCTCTTTCACCATAGTTCTCTCAGTCTTAGCATACAAGCGCATTTTGGGATTGTTGTTGTAGTTTCTACTTATTTGCCAGAATTCCTGATAGTGGTACTCAATTACATTGTTACTGTATTATTTACATATTTGTCTTTACTCTTACAGGTTATACTAAGGTTTTTTTTTCTGTCTGGTACACTTCTTAGTGTTTCCCTTGGAACAGTGCAATTTTCCTCTTGTGATCCCTAGTAATTCACACAGGCATTATATATCAGGTTTGCAGTCTCCTGAGTCTCTTCTTTCTTCTCTTACCTGTCCGTAGCTGGGTGAGTACTCTCTTAAATATTATGGCTCTTCCTCACACCCAAGACCTATGCCTTGTATCTTGGAATGTTAAAGGACTCAATCATCCCATTAAATGCACTAAAATTATCCAGTACCTACGTTCTCTACATACAGATGTTGCCTTACTCCAGGAAACACATCTCCTTAGTAAATCTACTCCCTGGCTTAAGAAATCCTGGGTTAGGACGGTTCATGCCAGCTCTGCCTGCACTAAATCTAAAGGAGTAGCCATTTTTATCAGAAAATCTAGCACATGGATGTTGAAGAGTCTAAATCTGACTCCCTGGGCTGGTGGATTCCGGTTAAGATGAACTCCCCAAGCAGGAAAATGATTCTGGGAAATGTCTATGCCCCGAACACGGACCAAGCAGACTTCCTCCTGAGTCTGATCCAAGCCATTTCTGCCCTGCAAATGGATAATGCTACCACCTCTCTTATACTAGGGGGTGATTTTAATCTGGTCCCTGACATCTTTCTGGATTAGTCCAGACCAACCCCCCCAAGCACACCCTGGAGCCCATGCTGCCTTACATGAACTACAGATGGAATGGGGTTTAATAGATATTTGGAGGAGAGACAATCCAACTGGGTGGGATTATTCTTATTTTTCTACCTTTCATGGAGTGTATAGTCGCATTGACTTCTGCTTGGCCAATAATGCTGCATCCTGTGGGGTCACAAACAACTCTATAGGCAGCATCCACCTGTCAGACCATGCACCAGTAATGACCACCTATACTCCTCTGGGTCATCGACCAACTGATACTAGATGTCAGTATAACCCTATATTAGTCAAAGACCCAGAATTTAAGCAGGCCATGTTAAAAGCCACTCAATAATACTTTGCAATCAATTCCGATTGTGGAGTCTCTGCAGGCACAGTATGGGAGGCCTTTAAGGCTAACTTTAGAGGCCATATTATTGCGTTTGCAGCACACTGAAACAAAGCCCAGAAGAGATCACTGGACAGATAACAATCAGAGCTGTCTGGACTGGAGACCCACTTTAAAGCCTCTCCTGCAGCTCTTTCGAGATATGTCCCTATCTCATAGAATAGTAGGCCTTAAGTATCAAATCAATGCAATATTACAACACAAAGTGGAATGGCTCTTGCTCAGATCCAAGCATTCATATTGGGAAGGGGGGGGGGACAAAAGCAGCAAATTATTAGCTTACCAACTGTGTAAGCAGCAGGCCTCAGCCAAAATCCATGTTCTCCGTACTAATTTGGGCACAATCTCCTCTTTTTTCTCAAATCAAAGTTTATTAGTTTTTTAAGGATAATGAGAACAGATCCAGAAAAAAACAGTCTGAGTTATACATAAAACCAAAAAAAAAATACTCTGGAACTGCTCCCTCCTCCCTCCCCCAGTCCTTTCCTCCCTCCCATAAACATAGAAAAAGTCCCACCGTTCAGCACAGCCATTTCCCTTAAACATATTCATCAAGCTATTAACCAAATACCATATAAGATAAATTAAATGGAGAACAGCATGTGAAGAGGCTCCCATACCATTCTGTATCTGTCCATCCTATTATTGAGGCTTGCTACCATTTTTTCCGTTCTGAGATTAGCAAGTAATTCCTTTAGCCACTCAGAATAAGAAATGTCAGTACTGTCCTTCCAATGATGGAGAATGAATTTCTTGACTGACAGGGCCATCAGGGCTATGTGATATTGTCTGGTAGTTACTGAAATTGTGGCATAATCACCTAGAAGGCATACTTCAGGGGTAAAAACATCAGACAAACCTAACAGGGGATCCGTCCTTTGCTGGATGTTAGTCCAGAGAGTTGAGGCTTTTGGACAAGTCCAAAATATGCAAAAAATAGAACCCTCTACCTGTTGGCAATGAGAGCAAGTGGGTGAATCAATAAGACCATATTTATATAATTTATGAGAGGTGTAATATATATTGTGTAATATATGGAATTGAGTAACCCGTAGGCTATCCTGAGTGATATATTTATGACAATTATGCCATAAGGTTTTCCAGTCAATTTCCTGATTGGGAAAAAACAAGGTCCAGTACTGCACAGGTGCAAAACAGTTTGGGTACATCCAGTTATATAAGATCTTGTAAATACTAGATACAGAATGTGCCAAATTGCCTGTAAGGGTCAGCTCATCCAGGAAAGTTTTAGTTCCTTTTTGGGTAGGTTTCACACCAAATACTTTCACTACTAAGTGTCTTAACTGGAAAATTTTAAAAGTAAATTTAGTGGGGATGTTGAGATTTTTTAATATCTCAATGGAAGAAGACCATGAATTATCCGCTGTCACAAAATAGGAAAGCCGGATGTCCTCCAATTGGGGAAGCCAAGTAAATGAGATCATTTTGTTATCTAGTTTTAACTTTGGATTACCCCTAATAGGTTGTATTAAAACAGAAATGTGATTGTATTTAATAAAGGCGCTTATCTGAGTGTGTACTCTAACAGAAGTTGCGATGGGGTTGATTTTAAATTTAGGGGGAGAGCACAGGGTTTAATATGGAGCAGGGCAGCCGGTGCTAGACCATTTGCTTGAATGAGGGACTATTCAATTTTAAGCCAATTAGGAACAAAAACAGAAGTATTAATTTCTTCTTTATGTCCTAACCATCTAATATATTTAACAATATGACTCGACCAGTGATAAAATATTAAATGAGGGAGACGGAGACCTCCTTTATCCTTGGGTGCCGCTAATTTGTGAAAAGCAATCCTAGGCTGCCTATTGGCCCAGATAAATCTTATAATCAAACCATTGATTTTTCTGAACCAGGTCAAAGGTAACCAAATATTGAGTAGATACAGAGGGTAAATAAGTCTGGGAAAAACATTCATTTGATTAAATTAAGTCAGCCCCATAAAGAGATGGATAATTTGGACCACCTATTTAGGTCCAAGCCAATAGTGTTTACCAGGGCATCTAAGTTTAATTTTTGAAGTAAAGCTGGATTTCTGGCAATTTGAATACCTAGGTGTCTTAAGGAATTCTGTGTCCAAGAAAGACCCAGATCCATGATGGTGCTTTTAATAACCTTGTGATTAAGAGGAAAGACAAGAGTTTTTTCAATATTTAATTTGTAATTTGATAGTTGTGAATATTCTTCTATAATGGTAAGCATGGGGGGGATTGACATATTTGGATACGGTAGTTGTAACAAAAGATCATCAGCGTAAGCCGAGATCTTTATATCATGTCCCTGAATGGTAATACCCTGAATCATTGGAGAAGACATTAAGCGGTGAATAAGGGGTTCCAGGTATAGATTAAAAAGTAGAGGGGATAGAGGGCAGCCTTGTCTAGTACCAGAATGTAACATAAAGAGATTGGATACAGCTCCATTAGCTGTAATCCTAGCTGAAGGAGTACTATAAAGGGCCTTAATCCAATTTTGAAATTGTAAGGGAAACTTATAAGCATTAAAAGTATGAAACAACAAATTCCAATCAACCCTATCAAATGCCTTCTCGGCATCCAGAGAAACCAAAACTGCTGGAAAAGTGGCATCCCTAGATGCCAAAAGGACTTGTGAAAGGGTTCGAAGACGGTCAACCGAGGAACAACCCTTCATGAATCCTACCTGCTCAGGGCCAAAAAGGTTGGGCAAAACGAATGTAATTCAGTCTACTAATAACTTAGTTAATATTTTATCATCTTGGTTCATCAGGGAGATTGGATGATAGCTTGTGGTTAATTCTGGGTTCTTATCCAGTTTAAGTATAACAACTATTAAGGCCTCTAATAATTTTGGGTCAGTAGGTGCACTCGACAATATATATTGGAATAAGGGGACTAATAGGGGCAATAATTGCTGTTGAAAAACTTTATAAAAATTAGCCAAAAAACCATCTGGCCCTGGTGATTTATCAGAAGGTAAGTTTTTAATAATGCCAAGGATTTCCTTAGAGGCGATCGGGGATATAAGCAGGTTTTGTTGACATTCAGAGAGTAAAGGCAAGTCAGATGCATCTAAATAAGCATCTAAAAGTTGCTCTAACAGTGGGTCTGTCCTAGAATTATAGAACTTGTATAGTACTTAGTAAATTCCGATACTATATACATAGGGGATGTTTTTAGGGTGCCATCTCATTGAGAATGTATTGATGAGATATATCTATTGGTTTCTTGTTGTTTAATTCGAAGTGCTAACAGACAACCCACCTTTTCTCCCTGATCTGAATAAGCTGCCTTAGTTCTCAGAATAGCAAATTCTGCCTTGTCTCTGAGAATCTCGAGATAAGCATCATTTAATTTGGCAAGATCTTGTTGAAGGGCATCCGCAAAATTAAGAGAGAGGTTTGCTTCAACTGAACGAATTTGAGAAAAGAGAGTATTAAGCTCTCTTTCCTTTATTTTTTTTTCCTTTGGGAAGCTGTACTAATTAATATACCCCTGATAAAAGCTTTAAATGCACCCCAGAATAAATCTGGTTGAGAAATAGAGTGGAGGTTGGTTTCAATAAATTGCTCAATATGTTTATTAAGAGATGTAACTACCAAGAGGGTCCTTCAGCATCTGATTATTAATTTTCCATTGGGTACTTCTCTTGGGAAGAAATGAAAGGGTAAGGTGACAGGTTACTAGAGAGTGGTCGGATGGTGGCCCAGATTGTATGGAAGCCTCTACAACCCCTGGCAAAAGATCATGGGATATTAAAATATAATCAAAACATTAAGCTGTCTTGTGGACTGGTGATAGAAAGGTATACCCTTTTTCCAAGGGGTGTAAGACTTGCCAGACATCACTAAGACCATAGTGTTCTAATAACTCCTGAAGGGCTCTTTGAGCTGGTGAGCATTATCTGCTCATACCAGAAGAACAATCCAATAAATAATCCATAACTGTGTTTATATCTCCTCCTAAAATGATTGGCAGGGACAAAAATGGATATAGAAGCTCTACCAGCTGCATAAAGAAGCCTGGAGAATCTACATTGGGCCCATAAAGACTTCCCAACAGTATTTCTGTCATATACAAAATACAATGAATAAATACAAACCTACCCTGTGGATCTCTGAGAACCTGTTTAAGAACAAAAGGAACTTTTCTATTTACCAATATCAAAACCCAGCACTATTGGAGGTAGCCCCTGTGGAAAATACATGGCCAATCTGTTGTTTTCTCATGTAAAGTGCCTCTGTTTCTAACAAATGTGATTCTTGTACTAAAATAACATCTAAGGATAACAGGGCTAAATGTTTGAGAACCTTATATTTCTTTACTTGCTGCCGAAGGTCCTTGATGTTCCATGTTGCAATTTTAATGGTACTAGACATTATTGCATTTACAATGTAAATTCGACAGTACTATCAACTTATTCCCCATTATGAATGAGACATTTTCTAATAAGACTGTGCTGAGTTCCCCCCAGAACTCTTATAATCCCCCCTCCCCATCCCTCATCCCAACAACAAACAATCCTTTAAAAATTACACATCTCTAAACTATAAACCCAGCCCCCCTCTCTCCACAAACTGCTACGGGTTTCGATCCACAGAATATCTTTACTATAGCTCCCTCTCTCCAACCACCCGTAGGTAACTCTAACATATCGTTTACTTAAAAAGAGTATGGGAGATAACCTCTTAATGCTAAATTAACTAACAATTAACTGTACCAGTTCCCATTATATATGTAGACAGAACTATAATAATACACTAGTCTAATCAATCATGAGAAAACTCCCCTAAGAGATTATAATCCCCAACTATAGTATAAGCAATATAACACAACTAACCTAAATTTGCTTATTGTACCTATATCCTATCAAAACGTAACTCTCAAAAACGATCTTGTTACTGAGTCATACAGAATAAGCTAGGTGTGCTCACAAACATAAAACATGGTCTACAGGGTCCATCTAGTGGCCAGTCCAAAGAATTGCTCGTGACTTGTATTCAAAAGCTGAAAACGAAATTAGAGTCACCCCTGAAAACTCTATCATGATTCCCCCCAGATATCTATATCTATCTGAAGCCCTGCTGACCAAGTTAGAAATTACGCAGCTAGACTTTCAAATGAAACTTTACTATCATCCAGTACTGCTATGAAAAAATCCAGTGAATAGGGAAGAGCTCCCAGACAGTCTATATTCGTCGCTCTCCTTCCTCCCTAGGCAAAATCGATTGTACTTCCGAGGTCATTTACCTAGCTACACTGTAGAGAGCTATTTCAAAACCTCAAACCTGGCCACAAATGTAGTGCATGTTCCTCTAAATAAATTGGGTAAAGCAGTCTTTAGCCCAGAGTGTGCCGCTTCGGGATCTTCATAGTTTAGCCAGACACCTGAAACCAATACTTGCAGACGAGCAGGAGAAATCATTTTAAAGTGAATTCCTGCAGAGATGAGCTTTGACACCAATGGGTGGAAGTCTGTAGGCCGCTGTCTAATGGTGGCAAGGAGATCCTGGGTGATCCTCACTTTAGCTCTCTCCCGGCAGACTTCTTGAGTTTCTCTGACTTTCTTCAAGAAATGCTGGTGTTCCAAAAAATTGAGGAAACAAAATATTAATGGCCTTGGTGGGGATCCAGCTGGGGGGACCAGTCTTAAAGCCCTGTGCACCCTCTCAATAGAATATTTGGACCCAAATGGTCAGGGTCCGGTGATCTTCTCAAAAAACTTTTGTACAAGCAAGATGACATCATGACCTTCCTCGGTCTCTGGCAAGCCGATCAAGACAGCATTGTTTCTTTTGCTATGACCTTAAATGTCCTCAAATTTTAGCTCCATCCTGGTGATTTCTGCCTGGTCGCCACCAGCTCCGGGTCCATTTTATCCAAGCGCTTTTCTAGGGAGAACACCTTTGCCTCGGAATCCGAGGTTCGCCAGGAGAAATCTTCCTGTGCTTCGGTTATAGATTTGATCTTTGAGGTCAGAGATCTCAACTCCTCCTTAAATGGCCTAAATTCGGTTAAGTATCTTACCAGAGTTAGCAGATCCTGGTCCACTGGCGTAGAAGGTGTCTCCACAAATTCAGCGCACTAGTAGGCCTGGGCTTCTTTGGGCCTTTCTCAGGAGTTGAGGGGCGCGTTCGTTTTGGCAATGCCTTTTTCATCTCGACATCCATTGAATAATTGAAACTACCAAAGGAGAGACAACCACTTTGGGCACCCTCTAGTCTCTTTTCCAGCTGTTTATTTTAGTTTAAGTCAGGAGATAAATACAAAAAACTGATCGGGTGGCTGGAGTGAGCAAAAGGAGCTTGCATTCAGTTATTTACATCACGTGACCTCCAGCACAATCTTCTCTGATCCGGTTGGTATCAATCAGACTACGAGTCTCTTCCATCAATCTCTGTGTAAATTCCAAATGGTTCTAATGCCATCCCAGCTAGCCCAGAATTTAACTCAGTTTTGTCAGCCCTTTAATATACCTACCTTAAGGATGGAGCAAGTCTCCGTGCAGGTTACACCAATTACTGTGTCCAAGCTAAAGCAGGCTTGTCCCAGATGGCCAAAAGAAAGGCCCCTGGGCCTGATGGGATGATTGTTGAACTATATCAAACTCTGGAACAAGAGATTGCCCACCTGCTGCTGTTAACCCTGCAAGATGCAAATGCCTCAGGGTCCTTCCCCCCCACAATGAAAGAAGCCCTCATTATACGAACATACGAACATATGAAATTTGCCAGCAGATAAAGGCCTAGAGGTCTATCAAGTCTGCTCGAATGTGCAGCTAGCACCCCTTATTCTGCAGCTGCCTCTCCCTTCCACCCTTCCCCTTCATTAACCCACCCCCTTGTCCTGTCCCATCTCCTTTTGAAGCAGTCCACTGTTCTACTGGATAGCACTTCTGCAGGTAGCACATTCCACCCAGCCACCACCCTCTCTGTAAAAAAGTGTCTCCTCATCTCCCTCCTGAACCTTCCTCCCTCCAGTCTCATATCATGGCCCCTGGTGGCCCTCCCTTCCCTTACTTTGAACAGCCCCTCTGTACCCATCTTGTTTATTCCTTTCATGTATTTAAAGGTTTCAGTCATGTCACCCCTGTCCCTCCTCTCCTTCAGTGAGTACATGTTCAACTCCTTCAACCTTCTCTCGTATGTTAAGTCCCCCAGCCCCTTGATCATCTTTGTCACCTTGCACTGCACCCCCTCCAGTAACTTAATGTCCCTCTTCAGATATGGGCACCAGTACTGCATGCAGTACTCCAGGTGTGGTCTAACTAATGACCTATACAGTGGCAGAATCACCTCCTCCCTCCTCGAGGATATACCCTTGCAGTACAACCCAGCATTTTGTTGGCCTTTGCAGCTGCCTTCCTACATTGTGCCAAGTTGTTCATTGATCCTGTAATGAGCACAACCAGATCCTTCTCCTCCTCTGTCGGGGCTAGCTGCACTCCCCCCAGCTGGTAACTCCTCCTTGGGTTCTTCATCCCAAAATGCAGCACCTTGCACTTTTGGCATTAAACCCCAGTTGCTAGGTGTCTGACCAGGTTTCAAGCTTTGCCAGATCATCCTGCAACCCCTGCCATCCCCCTAGGTCATCCACCACCGCTCCTACCTTGGTATCATCAGCAAACAGACTGATCTTGCTCTTGATGTCCTATGATATGTCTGCAATGAATATCCCAAACAACACTGGTCCCAACACCGAGCCCTGTGGAACACCGCTCGTCATTGCCCTTGGGTGTGAGAGCTCCCCCCCCCACCACCACCCTCTGTTGCCTTCCCCGAAGCCAGTTTCCTACCCATCTCACCAGCTTTGTACCCGCTATCCAAGAAATCTAATGATCCCCTTAACTGTGCACATTTTTGGCCTATATCCCTTCTACCAGTAGATACTAAAATCTTAGTCAAGATAATGGCTACTAGAATGCATAATGTCCTTGCTTCCTTAATTCACCCCTCTCAGGTGGGATTCATGCCAGCGAAGGTGGGCTCCGATAACACTAGATTACTACTCAATCTGAAGTGGATAGCAGCCAGATCTAAGACCCCCATGGTGGCCCTAGCTGTTGACTTTGCTAAGGCTTTCGATTCACTTGAATGGAATTGCCTACACAAAGTCCTCAAGCTATATGGCTTCGGTCCTGAATTTAGAAGGTGGATCTTGATGCTCCATAATTCACCTGCTGCCAGAGTCTTGACTAACTCAGATATATCTCCTCCATTCCCAATATACAGAGGGACACGTCAAGGATGCCCTTTGTCTCCTCTCCTCTTTTTGGTCACCTTGGACCCATTGATCAGAGCACTTGCTAACACTGAGGGCCTGTTGGGCATCCCCACTTGGGGCAATTCCTATGTAGTTGTGGCATATGCAGATGATCTGTTACTCACTTTGTCCCACCCTCAATGATCTCTCCCTCTAGCTCTCTCCATTCTTCAAGAGTTTGACCTACTGTCAGGACTGCAGGTGAACCAGAACAAAACCACTTTTGCCCCACTTAATGCTTCCTGCACTCAGGACTGCCTTCAAGGCACAAAATTAAGTTGGGCTCCTTTGGGGTTCACTTATCTTGGGATTTTTATTTCTACAAACTGGGAGGACCTCAAATCCTCCAAATTTACTCCTCTTCTGAAACAACTATGCATGGAAGTGGAATGTTGGCGCCAGCTACATCTATCCCTCCCTGTCAAAGTAGCAGCTATATGCATGCTCCTTCTCCCCAGAGTTTCATACTTAGTCAATAATCTTCCAATACATCTTTCATCTATGCTATTTGCCTCACTAGAGAAACTGGTATCCCTCTTTTTATGAGAGGGGAAGCTCATAGATGGGGGAAACTTAAATTGAGGGCACACTGGTCTAAAGGAGGCCTGGGTGTCCCCTGGTTTCAAGGTTACCATCTGGTGAGTGTAGCGGCCCAAGCCACCAAGTGTTTTACACCTGAGGGCGCATCCCATCCACTGTGGGTTAGGGTTGAATCAAATATTCTAGCCCCCACTCCAATAAGTGTCCTACTAGGCCCAGAAGGCCCAATGAACAAGGGTCTATCTCCACTCATGGTCAAAACACGACATGCCTGGCAACAATGCATAGTCCTGTCCCAGACCACTCCAAATGCATGGCACCCCCCTTTGAGGTATGCTACACTCTGGCAAAATAGCGTTATCACCATTGGTGGGAAACCTATTAAATGGCCAGACTGGGAAGCCAAAGGAATATGTCATATACAGGACTTGATGATGCCTGACTCGGATATCCTGTTGTCCTTTACCCAATTAAAGCAGCAGTTCCATCTCCTCAATACTGACTTCTGGTGTTTTCTTCAGCTACATAGCTTAATTAACGCTCTCTCCTCTCAATTTAGTGCCGACTGGAAATGGACATGGCTGGCTTCATTGCATAAACGTCCCTCTTCAAAAGGTCAAAAAGATTCATTTTATGCTACCTGGCATGAGGCCCAGGCTGACCCCACTGAACGATGCAGGGCTAAATGGGAAACACATATAGGTGAAATTATATTTGCTGAGGCTTGGTCCCGGTCTCTTAAAAATGCACATAATGGCTACAGAGATTCTAAGAGCTGTTTTTTGCAACTCAAATTCTTTTGCATTGGTATACATCCCCAGCTGCCCTGCACTCAATGGGATTACTACCCCACTCCAAGTGCTGGAGATGTTAGCAACCGGATGCTCACCTCTCAGATGTTATATGGACTTGCCCGCAACTAACCTGTTTTTGGAATGATGTTGCTCACGAATGATCAAGAGTTCAATCTGGTAGATATTTATTTTTTGCAAGTTTCTTTATTTTCTAAGAACAGATTTTAACATGAGCATATAAAGAAAACAAAAGAAAAATTCCATCATGTGATTAGGCAAACAGAAACATGTTCATAATAGAGTAACCATAACACACAAAGGAAAACCCAAAGGATAAGTAACCCCCTCCCACCCTGCAGCAGTCCCCTCTTCCATGGCCCAGTTACACCTGAAAGAATAACAGTATAAACAAATTGGACCCTTACAGGGATTCATGGCACAACCCTTTAACAAAAAAAAAAAAAGAACCAAATATAGCGGAAAGGGGGAAATACCTAAAAACAGAAAATACTATGACCCCCCAACGTAATCATAGTGATGAAGATATCACCTTAAAGGTAGATCCCCATCAGTATAAATATAAAAGAGGGATCCTAGGCATTGTCAGGAGGAAAGGGGAAAACTGATGGGAGCTAATTCAATATCCAAATTTATCCTTAAGGATTGAATAAAGCGCTCCCCAACATTCCTTGAATTTCTCACCAGAGTGGGAGAACCAAGCCACACATCTTTCTGCATTTAAGGTGGTAAGAAATTCCACCCACCATTCTCTAAAAGAGGGTTCCCATTCCTCCCTCCAATGTCTTAAAATTGCCAACTTTGTAACCAAGGCAACCAATGCTACCTGTACATTTTGAAAAAAGGTATGGATAGATGAATACATGCCTAAAAGACAGGTGTCCTCATCAAAGTAAGGGGCAATTTTAAGATAAGATGCCACCCACCTTTTGATCATGTCCCAAAATTTAGCTATCTTGGGGCACGACCACAATTTGTGATATAATGTAGCAAAATCAGAACCACAGTCCTTACATTCTGCAGAGGACAACCTGCCTATCCAATATAATTTACTAGGCGTATAATATAAATTATGTAGAATACTGAACTGGATGTTTCTCAATCGGTCTTGCTTAATTAAAAGATAGTTGTCAGTCCAGATAGTTTTCCATGTTTTATCTGAAAAATCCTTGGTATGATTATTTTTCCAGTAATAGGCTATAGGGGAGGGATTTACCAAGGCTTGACTTATGATTCCCTTATACAATTTGGCTACTGAGTTCCGACCCTTAGACAATTCTCAGAGGGTATTTAAAACTCCCCCTGCATGATCCGACCATGGTAATTTGCCCAGAAAATGTTTAATACACTGACGTATTTGCATTAACTGAAACCGAAATTTAGAAGGAACATTGAACTTATTTTGCAAGTTAGAAATAGATACCAACGAGTTCCATGAAATGAAGTCTTTTAAACATAACTCATTATGAGATCCCCGAGGTAGGTTTTAACTAAATTCTTGTCGATTTTTAAGTTTGGGTTATTAAACAAAGGTTGCCTCAGGTCCTTTGTAGGATGGATCTGAAACAAAGAACATAATTGTTGTAAATCTCTCACATCCCACCCAAGAGGAGAGTCTCTGATCTTAATTGGGATATTTGACCATGGGTTGAACAACAAAGCTACAAGGACCAGATTGCTAGAATCTGAATGCTGGTTATCCAAATGTAACCACGCAGGGCTCTACAAGATATTAGCCTTGGGTGCAAACAAATGCAAAAATCTGTTAGCATGAATTGCCAAGTAGTAAACGTAAAAATCTGGTAATTGTAGCCTCCCCATTGCCCTACGGTGGGTCAGTTTCCCATAAGCCCTACATGGAGCCTTCCCTTTCCATAGAAAATCTGAACATATTCTCTGAAGAGACAAAAAGAAGGATTTAGGGAGATAAATATTAAGGTTATTGAGGGGGTTAAAAGAATCTGGGCAAAATTGTCATTTTCAAAACATTCGACCTCCCCAAAAGGATAACGGTAAATTTTTCCACCTGGCCAGATCTTCTTTAGTTGTTTTTATCAATGGGTCCAAATTAAGTTCTTTAAGTTTAGTAGTATCTTTAGAAATTTTGATACCTAAGAAAGTTAGGTACTGTTTCTCCCATTGGAGGCCCATACTTTCAATTTGGTCCCTCGTAAGAAGAGTGGATAGGGAATATACCATGGTTTTATTTTTATTGAGTTTATATCCTGAAAACTCACTAAATTGTGATATAATTTGAAGGGTGCGAGGGAGGGACTGCCTGCTATTCGAAATATGCAGGAGTAGATCATCAGTGAACAGGGATAACTTAAATTCCAAATGTTCAAATCGCATACCTCTTATCCCCTGTTCTAAGTTGAGAACTCTAGCTAAAGGTTCTATATACAAGTTAAACAGGTAGGGAGAAAAAGCGCATCCCTGCCGCATGCCTTGACAAAGTGGGAAGGGATCTGAAATATGATTATTACACTGCAGTCTTGCTGTTGGACAACGATACAAAACTCGAATTTGTTCAAAGAAGAACTGTGGAATGCCAAATTTGGAAAGGACTTCAAACAAGTATGTCCACTCTACCCTATCAAACGCTTTTTCTGCATCCAGGGACACCAAGATAGCTTCCAGCCTGGGGTTCCTGGATGCAGAAATCAGGTGGTGAAGTAGTTTCCTAAAATGGTCTGATGAAGTGCGCCCCGCCACAAACCCTGCCTGTTCCGGGCCTATCAAACACTTCCATACTCCCGCCAACCTGTTGGCCAAAATTTTTGCATTGATTTTAACATCAGTATTAAGCAGGGAAATAGGCCGGTAATTATTAATCACTGTAGGATCCTTCCCTGGTTTGGGCAGAAGAATTATTCTCACTTCAAATAGTGACTGGTCCTGGACTGGGAAGGAACCCCCAGTAAGTATAAAGCTGTAGCAACAGAGGAATGAGATACCTTTTAAAGGTTTTGCAGAACAGTCCCGTAAAGCCATCTGGGCCCAGTGCGTTGTCTGGTTTTAAAGAGTCAATCACCGTCGAGATCTCCTCCACATTGGTTGGGGCTGTTAAGTGGATCTGGTTATCTCCCGATAAGGTAGGCAAGTCTGCTCTAGTTATAAAGGCTGACATTATTTCATATTGAGTGCCCGATAAGGGGTCAGGGGAGTACAATGCTTTGTAATACTCTCTGAAGAGAGTTAACATCTCAGGTGGATTAGCCACCAAGGAACCTGATTGTGGGTGTTTAAAGGCCGCAATCCATTTTGATGCTGACTGTTGCTTTAATTGCCGAGCTAGTAGTTTATTTGCTTTGCTGCTCTGACCAAGATAAGAAGCTTTTAGTAGAGAAGCAGATCTCTCTACTTTCTCTAGTAAAGTACTTACATAGCGTGTTCTTAGCCTAATAAGTTCCTGTTCTTCTAGAGATGAAAGGCTGTCCACTCCCTTAATTTCCAAATTCCTAATTGTCTGCAAACTAATATCGGTTTGGATTGACTTTTTCTTTTTTAGTACTGTAGCAATATGTATAAGTTCCCCCCTCCATGTAGCTTTTGAAGCTGCCCAGGCCAGATCCACCACAGGGACTGAGTTATAATTAACCTGAATGGAGTTCTGCAAAAATTGTTGAAATCTTGAAATTAGTTGTTTATCTTTTATTAGATTATTATTTAACGACTACATATGCGACCTAATAGGAACGTTGGGTAATTCTAAATGAACTGCAATTAGGGAGTGGTCCAAAATTACCCAGGCTAATATTTTTGATTCAGTGATGCATGAGATTAAGTGATGACCTACTGAAAAATAATCAATGCAAGAATAGCTTTTGTGCACTGGGGAAAAAAAAAGTAAAATCCTTACCTGTTGGGTTAAATAATCTCCATTGGTCTATAAGACCTAATGAGGAGATAAATTCCCCTAAGGCCTTTTGAGCTGAAGAGAATCCCGCCCCTCTAAGATATGTATGATCCAAATCACTTGCCTGAACTAAATTCCAATCACCACCAATTATAATAGGGTATTGCAGAAAGGAAGCCAATACCAATGCTAGGCGTGTAAAGAAGGAAGGGGTTTCTACATTAGGGCCATAAACTGACCCCAATACTATATCAAGGTTCCCCAATTTATCTAAAACAAATATGAACCTTCCCTCAGGATCACTGACCTATCTACAGGAGTAAATGGTGAACTTTTGGCTAGCAACAGGGCCACACCCCGCTTACTAGAGCTGAGTCCCTCTCCAAAAACCTGACCCACCCAGCACTTTTTAAAGAACTTTAGCTGTTCTGGAAGGATGTGTGTTTCTTGGAGAAACACTATTGTAGGGTCGAATTTAGCAAGATGGTTTAAAATAACATATTTTTTCCTATTGTCCTTCCCCCCATTAATATTCCAAGGAAAATTATTCAGAATATTAAGCATAGGTTGATAGATGGTTGTGCTATGCAGTGAAAATTATTTGAAGGGCTATGCTGCCACCACCCCTTCCCTCCCAACCAAAAGAAAGAGCTACCCCCAATACATCCCCTAAGCACACTAAAGCTAAACTAAATAATAAAACACTTGAACTATGTACAAATCTCCTCAACCGGGCCCTAAGCCCCCCCCCCTAAATCTTGGACCATGATACTCTCAAAGGGAGAGCAACATTTGATCACCTCCCAACCTATAAAAAAAAATCACAAAGATAAACTTCTTTCACACCCTCCTTCATCCCACTAATATAGAATCCCCCCTCCTCTGAGTGTAGGAGTAGTTCCGAAAAAGTGAAATAATAAATACCATAACCCAACACTTGCTATATAACAAACGTCCTCAGTTGGGTACACAAAAAAAAGAGAATAATAAACTGTCTTACTTTCCAGCTGAGATAATTGCTGAAATATGTATATCAGTAGCCTTTTGACTTGACCCTAAAAAAACAAGGAAAAAGACAAAAAAAAGAACAATATTGTAACATAAGCTTAGGATCCTGACAGTAACTAAATTCCCATTAGTAAACCTTGTAATTCCATACATAAGAATTGCTCCCAAAATAATATTCTGTGGATCATACTGCAAGCACAGTTTAAACTAATATCAAGATGCTGCCTCGTAGACCGTGGTTTGCTCGTCTAAGCAGTCTTAACTTTCTGTGTATTTTGCCAGACTGATAAAAAAGAATAAAGAAAATAACAGTGCCAAAAATGGCTAAACCGCGTATAACTGAGCTGTCTCAGCTGGGGCTCCTCTAACTTATTGTCACTTCAATCCCATGAGATTGCTGCCAAGTTCCCCCTAAAAGTCCAGAGATTTTATATTTAACTCGCTCCCAGCTAGTAACATACTGGGCTATATGCAGTGTTTAGTTGTAGATTCTTAACCTTACTTTGCAAAGAAGAGTGGTAAAAAAAAAAAAAAACGAAGGGCAAGGATAAGGAAAACCTTTTAAGCATAACTCAAAGTCCTTGGCAATAACCGTTTGCCTGTTAACAAAGGGGCATTTAGCACCATCTAGTGGATAAAACCAAGCAGCAAGCTACACAACAGCTTCCTTATGAATTAACATTGGGTGTAAATAAAAAAAAATTAGACTTAAAACTACTATGGAATGGTGCTTCTGAAACCATGCTTTGCATTCTTTAGTAGTTTAATCCTCATAGCGCTCTTCCAAACCGTCAAGTGAAACAAAGCTGCACAGAAATGATTAAACATTCTAATACTAATCTGTCTCTTCTCGAATGTTCTTTATGAGTGTCTCTTTAGTCCCATGTTTAAACTACACTACTTTCTCATTTGGGAAATAGGTAGTGGTAATTTCTTCGCAGAGTCTTTGTGGCTTCTTCCACTGAGTCAAAATGCTTGGCACCTTCTGCTAGAGTAACCTCTAATCGGGCAGGATATAGAAGACAATGCCGTATACTCGCTGCCCACAGCTTTGAAGTGATGGGATGAAATGAAGCTCATAACTGTCGGGTTTTCAGCATTAAACCTGGCACCAGTCTCAGTTTTTTACTCTTCCAGAGGATAGCTGATAACTTCTTGGCTTCCTTATAGATAAATTCCCGATCTAAATAATTTAGCAGTTTAAAAATAATCAGCTTAGGTGGATCAGCCGGGGAGGGTTCTGCCATAAGAGATCAATGTGCATGTTCAATAATAAATTCTGGGCCATTCGGAGAGGGACCCACAGTCTTTTTCAGAAACCGCTGCAAGAACTGTATGGTATTAGGGCCCTCTTCACCTTCAAGAAAGCCTAACAGCATCAGATTGTTCCTCCTGCTCCTCCCCTCCAGGTCATCAAAACGGTCCTCAAGTTTAGATAGGCTCCTTTTTATCTCCACCACCTCGGGCTCCATCTTATCTTGCTTTCTCTCTATCGAGGCTACTCTAGCTTCCACGTCAGTAACTCTTCAGGCTAGCTGCATAAGTGCTGGCTTAAAATCCGCTATATCTTCAATGAGTTTCAGCAGAGCCTCCTTAATAGATGTGAGCTCCGAATAAATATGTGGGGACAAAAGTTCCTCTGGAGATAGTTGGGGAGAAGAGCTGCAGCACGGGCACTTGGCCTCAGATTCTGTGTGGCCTCCTCGGCTAATTGCTGTGTGGACATGCTTAAAGGAATGCCCATCTCCAAATACCATCAAAAACAGCCTCTGCGATTCCTGATTACTTTAACTTTCAGATGTTAGTGCTAGCAAGTGAAATAAATCAGGTGTTTTTTGCTATTCAGGTCGGTGAAAGAACGGAGCTCCAACGAACATGTCCTATCCCTTACTCATCATCACGTGACTGACTCTAGTAGAGATTTACCACTAGATACTGCACTGCTCCTTGGAGACTCCATTGGGCTAAGCCCCTTACCCAGGGAACATAGAGAGTGAATTATGCTTGCATTGTTAGAGGCTAAAAGACTTATCCTAATGCACTGGAGACAGCTCAATAATCCCACTATTAACATGTGGCTGATAGCGATGGCTCGGGTGGCCATTTTAGAGAGATTGTCTTATGCTCATTGGGGACAACTTAACTATTATCACAAAAAATGGGATGCCTATCTTTTGTCCCCTTTGTGTAAAACCCTTCCCATACCTGACAACTTACCCCTGCTAGGATAAGATAATTTATTGTTATATATATATATATATATAATATTACTGCATAGAAGGTTATATCTATCCGGTATTATTTTGATGATGAAGCCTGACCTTATCTCCTTTATATGTCTGCTTATGTATTTCTCAGTGAGTTCTATATGACCCTGAGATATGATGTGTAAGTTTAACTACTGTGTACTGATTATGTAGTTTTGAATGACTCTGTAATGTCTGACCTGTGTTGGATGCTGTGTACCAGCAACATTGTAATAGGAAAAGCAAAAATCAATAAAACATTCTATGATAAAAAAATATATACAGTAACAAAGAAACTATGTTCAAGTAAACTGTAACTTTTATTAGTAAGGTACAGTAATGCATGGTTTATTGTAAAATAAATCCAGTCCACAAGATTTAACAAATCTATGCTTTTGCTCCATAGAAATTCATTCAATTGTCATTTAAATAGTCAAAGTTGCTTCCCACCTAGAGAAATACAGTAAGTAAAATGAGTGTTCAGTAACAGCTTGAAATATTTAACATGTCACTAAGGGGACTTTTTTAAGATACAGTCATTATATTTGCAAACAAGGAAATGGAAGTAATAATGTCTACATTGATATGTTACAATGTGCCATGGTTCAAAGCTGAAGGCCACAACATGCAAACTACAATGTTGTGCACTATAAGTGGTTCTCATCATTTTGCTGTTCTCATCAGAGCTTGAAGCTCTCTGTAAAATAAATAGAAGGAAAAGTTCACAATCAGCAGATTTCAAGATAGAGGAAAATAGAAGCTAAAATGTCAAAAGTAAAATGGCCAGACCATTGTTTTCCTGAATCATAGTACATTCCTGCAAAAACAGAAGGCAGGAAGGAGAAGGTACTTAAATCAACCTTCAGTGAAATGCAATCACACCAGGAAGTATTGCAACATAATATAACCTTGAACGGTATTTAATGACTATGTCTTCAAAAGTCAGCAGATCTTAAGAAGGAAGGATAGTTCACTTCAATAGTTAGAGTAAATGTTTAAATTTGCATTTAATTGTGTATCCATACTTTTTTCTGCTGGACCCCTGTTGGCTCAGACCCCACACCCACCAGTCCCCCACTCGGCCACTGAGACTTACTTTGGGTGATGATCCTCATGGGCTTGCATTCCAGGGTGGGGCCACCTAACAGGTGCACACCCAAGTGGAATTTCTGAACCAGGTTTTCCCCCAGATACCAGGATGCCTCCGTGGCTTGTCCCTCATGTCAGAGCTGCAGGGTTGAGCTGTATGATGGAACACTAAATGCAGTCATCAGCTGAGTGCCTCAGGCAGGAGGAACAAGACTGGTGGAGTGTGATGTCAGTCATAGTGGCCAGAATTTTGCTGTTATCCCCTATGGAAGGTGTGGCATGCAGTGATATATCTGACACGCCTCTCCACAGCTTGGGCTCTGGCAGCTGCTCCCCCTGCCTCTGCCAGAGGTCAGTCACATGACAGATGCACACCCACCTTCCCCCTAGAGGAGGAGGAGGAGAGCAGTCCATTGGATGCTCAATCCTCCTTCGCTCAGCCTGCCCTCCAACTCCTTTCGCCCACTCCCAAATGTAGGAAGTCAGTGTTACAAGAAGAAACCCTCCCGCTGCAGTGGTGGGCTGGCTAATGTATTCATACTTTTTAGAGTGTTTTAGAGGACATGAATACTGCAGTCCAACTGCTTTCACAGTGCTATCCATGTCTGGATGTTGTCAAGTTGGCACAGACTGATTTCTAATTAGATAAAAAGTTCTTCTGATTGGTATCAGAATGGACTTTTCCCCACTTTACTCTGGTAGGTTCAAATAATAATGTGATTCTAATTCCCCTGAGTACAAAACAGAATTTAATGGTCATAACCGAATTTCCTTCCAATTTTTATCACCCTTAACATGCTGTGATTAGAATGTGTTTGTTTACATCTTCACCTCCACAATATTTTTCTAAATGATAAGCTGGCCTACTCACCTTTAAATACAAACACTCTGGTCCATGACATTATCACCCGTTAGATCAATTCATTTAATTTGTTCTCTGCTAATCCTTCAAACTGGTATATATTGTTTCTCCTCGGGGTTGAAGATTATCTATGCTTAGGACTTGTTGAGCTTATCTGAATGTTTTACTGTTATGATTGTTATTATTTAGGTGCTTCAGGTTTGCCAGTGGATTAAATTTAAAATTTCTCTTCTGACCAACGAGGGTTTTCATGGACTTGCATATGTTAAAGATGTGTCCTCCCAATACAGAGAGTTTATACGGAGCATTTCTCTAACTCTGAATTGTTACAGCCTCATTAAAGGCTCATGTATACTACAGTGGAAAGCTCAGCTTTATTTATTTAAGCACATTTTATTGAGTTAGCAAGCATAGTCTTGCAATATTTGTTTCTAATTGTGATGTGGGTGAGGGTTTGGGTAGAGTAATTAACAGGAGCACATGTGAGAAGAAATTATCACAGTGGAGGAAACGAATAACAAATAAGACTAGGGCATGATTGTCAAAGAGGGCTTAGACAGGCACAAGCTGCACCAAAAAGCAGCTTGCACCAAAGCCTGGTGTGCCAGGGATCCTGCACCACATTCTGGTACAGGAAGGGTCCTGGCACATAAGTCCCCACACTTGCCATAACCTCTCCTAAGTCACAAACACAAGGCACATGGGGGGGGTTACCACAGGCTCTGTGCGGCAAAGGCTAGTGGTCCCTGCTGCCCCGATCCCTGATAAAATATGTCAAGCCCTGTCCCTGCTGGTCTAGTGATCCCCTCATCCCTTCCCCCTGATGTCACCCATGATATATATATATATATATATATACAGTATATAAGATAAAGAAGCTCTGTGCGCAAACACTGAGGCAAAGGTTACCCCAAAGGGCATTTGGCTGGGAAGCTAAGTTTCAAGAAAATACAAAATCACACATGCCCACACAATGCAAAGCATCATGAGCTGCATATACAAATCACCACAGAATATTATGCTGGTTCAATTTTAAGCAGAATTGCATGGTGCCAAAAGGCCTCTCACACAGTTTGCAAATATATAATATCTATATCCCCTTCCCTGGTGGTTTAGTGCCCCCCATCCCCAATGTTGCCTGTCAAATAAATATACATAAAATACACCATCCCTGCTAGTCTAGTGGACTGCCACTCCCCAGAAGGTAGTGCCCACCACCCTGTCCCCCAAGTCCTAAACCCCAAACCAGCAACTGGCACAGCCCTCCTCTCACCACAGCGGCCAGTGGTAGACTGACCTGTTATTGCACATGTATTGTATAATTCAGGATGCACTCATTGATTCACAGCTGGTTTACAGTTCACAGTTCACAGTCCTGCAATGCTCTCCAACATATCTGCTACCTGAGTGACCACAACATGACCTTTGCGGTACATAAAATCCACGGAATTAAGGACCCCCCTACAAATTCTCTCATATAAATCCTTGAAGTTTGCTTCCATTCTCAATGACTTGGCCCATGTAAATTGAGAACCAATAGCCTCATCAAAATCTATTGGCGATGCCTCTAACTATTTTCTTGATAAACCCCTAGAGGTTTGGAACTCACATGCCCCACTCCATTGCTCCCGGGTAACGGGCAATCACCTCCCTTGAATCACTCCAGAAGTCTTGCCATTTCAAAGAACCCTTAATAAAGCTCGTAAAACTCATATATCTTCTTAGCTCCCTAAAGAATACAACACCTACCGTGCTATAGGCACCAGGTGCATAAAAGCAACTTGCTTAGCTAAAGCTGAATACTTCTGCTCTACCTTTCAGTCCAATATAAATAAATACTCTAAATTCTGGAAGGTCATACACTCACTTTTCAGCCCCCCATCCTCATTACACACCCCTCTCCTTAATATAAACAACACTCTATTTTCTGATCACCTTAGTGTCGCCACTGAATTTAATTCCTATTTCACCACCTGTACCTCTGCTCTCCTATCCTCCTTACCATCTCCCCCTGCCTAATGATTCCCACTCCTTTCCCAGTCCACCCTCTCTGTCTATCTCTTCTTCTTCTCCAAAATTTAACCCTCTGTCACCCTGGATGCATCATATGTGCTCAACCCTTCTAAAGGCAGCTCGCCTGATGGATTGGACCCTAAGCTACTATATCTATCAGTTCCTTCTACCTCTGCTTCACTACCTGATCTTCTTAATCTTTCCTTCACTACAGCTTCCATTCCATCTACCTGGAAACATGCCATTGTTCTTTCTCTACCTAAGAGTGACAATCCCACTGCATCTGTGAAGTATCACAATATTTCTCTCCTTCCTGCCCTTGCCAATTTCAAAAACATCTTGTTCTCTTATAACTCTCTTCCTACCTCACTGATGTAAATTTCTTCACTCCATTCCAATCTGGGTTTCAGAAGAATCATTCCACTACTACCTTCCTCATTAGGTTCACTGACTCTGTCTTCTTAGGGATGGATTGTGACCTAATCATGTCTGCTATTTTCATTGACCTAGTGAAGATTTTCAACACCATCTCCCACACCCTTCTACTAAACTTCCTTTCCATGGCTGGTCTATCTAACTTTGCCACCAAGTGGTTCAGAGCCTACCTGATAGACAGACAGTCAGTCAGAATAGCCACCTCCACTCCCCCCCTTCTCAGTTAATACTGGTATCCCCAGGAGTCCATGTTGGGCCCTATCCTAATCTCCATATTTCTAAATGACCTTACCTCAGTCTGCTCATCTACCTCTATCCATATGTATACTGATGACATGGCCCTCTTCACCTCTGGCTTGACTTTGATAAAGTTTAGCATTGGTTTGTCTCCCATCAACTCTTCCTCAATGCTAAGAAGACTGTCTCAGTGTCCTTTGTCACTAGGCAGAGGCTCTCTAGGCTCCTCTCCCTGTCATCCTTCCATACCATTGATGGAATAGTACTTCAGGACACCTCTTCCTTTAGGTACCTCTGGGTGTGGCTTGACCAACACCTCACCTGCTCTGGTCATGTGGATGCCATCCTGAAAAAGCTGCGCCTCAAGCTTGGAGCATTATACAGGAACCATTTCAGCCTCCCACTACCAGCTAAATATGAACTTGTCCAGAAGATAATCCTACCTATCTTTGATTACTGGGATGTAGTCTACAGTGCTGCTCCCAAGTCTTCCTTATCCAGAGTGGACACTCTTTTCAATTCCTTCTGCTGTTTTCTCTGGAACCCACCCTTACCCATTACTGTAATCACTACCTCTCCATGACTTTCTCCTCACTAGATGATCTCCACCAACTCCTTTGTGCAAAATCTGTGTCTAAATTTTGGTATGGTACACTTCCCTCCTATCTTGCTTCCTCCTTATGCATCCTCCCCTCTCCTGCCTATGCTCTTAGATCATTTGACTCTCACTTAATGGTACTCCTTCATTGTTTGACCACAGTAGGTCAGTTGGCCTTCTGTCATTGCTCCTCTAAACTATGGAATGCAGTTCCACTCCAGATTCACCACTTATCCACCCCATACTCCATTTCTTCAGCCCTATATGACTTCCTCTCAGTAGATTGTACCTGTGTCTAATCCCCTGCTTCTCTTTCTCTAACTAAACTTAGCCAATACAATACTTATATCTAATCCTGCTACTACTCCCATCTGTCCCCTACTGTATCCCTCCCCTCCTTACTTGTATAGCTGCACTGTTTCCTTCCCTATTTCCACCCCCCTTGTCTGCTACCTTTACTCTTTCTCTACTCACCTGAGTGCTAGCTGGTTTAATGTTATTCCTGTTGGATAAAGCTTGTACTGAAACAGTTGCAGCAGTTGCACGTATATGTTTCCCTAAAGTCTTATTGTATGTTCATCCCTATATTGCACTTATTATGTATTTTATTCGCTATTATCTTCTCTAATGTTTAGAAGTGTACACTGTTGATGCTGTTACTGTATAATTTGCATATATGTTTAGCTGTGTGTATGATTTCCCATGTGTGTTTTCCCCCAGGACATACCGTGAGATGAGCAACTTGTTCTTCAGTGTGCCCTTCCTGGTGAAACATTTCAATAAATAAATAAATACCTTTACTATGGAGTCCCCTAAGAAAGCAACCTTACAACTACTCTACCCAGACTTTTCCATCCTCCCTCATGGCAAGTCAGGTTTTTGGTTGAAAAACATATGTTGATATGGCTTCCACAAAATAATTTCAAAATTCCATTCTTTTCTGAAAAAAAAATAATAATTAAAATTAAAATTAACTTTAACTTAACCACTGCATCTTCACCCCTACGGAATGGGGAGGAGGCCACTAGGCCACCAGGGAAGGGGGGATTTAATTATATTTATTTCATGGGTGACATCCGGAATCGGGGCAGGGGTGCCACTAGACCACCAGTGAACAGAGATTTTATATAATGGGCCACATTGGGGATTGGGCCAGGTGGCTCATGGCACATTAGCACAACCCTCTCAATCCTCCCAGAGGCAAGGCAAAACAAATTTAATTTCTTGGGTGCCCATTTCCAGAAGCTCTGGGAACAATACATACAACAATCAAGAGGAAAAAAGACAGCACATAATTACATAAATATCATTAAAATGAGTCAAATATATCTAAAGACAGGATAAAATACAGAAGAAAGCTTTTAAAAGACAGATCAGATAGCTAATTATATAAAGCTCTATATCTGGGAAGGCTAGGGTGAACAAAAAGGTCTTAACATTGTCTTTGAAAACCTCTACTGAAGGGGACTCCCTAACTGCAGGTGGTAATGAATTCCAAATGATGTGAAACTAAATGCCTGGTCACCAGTAGTCTTTAATCTTGTCCTTGGAATGGTCAAGATGCCCCTAGAGGAAGAATAGAGGGAGCAGACTGAAGCAGCAGGTGTTAGGATGTCAGACAGATAGCTAGGGCCTAGTACATGCAGGGCCTTAAAAGTGGGCAAGCCCACTTTGATGATAACCCTTCACCTGACCATCAGCCAGTACAGTTCTAGCAGCACCAGAGTTACATGACTGAACTTAGAGAGTGCCATCAGCAATCTGGCAGCAGCATTCTGCACCAGCTTCAGCCAGTAAAGGGTACCTCCAGAGACCTTGAAGTACAGTGCAGTACAATAATCAAGCCTGGACATCACAAAGGCATGCATCAGGGTGGGGAGGTCCTCAGGCAGAACTAGGGGTTTGATCCTGGTGATGTTCCTCAAGTGGTAGAAACCATTTTGGACAATGGACGATACAGGGGCTTCGAACGTCAGTCCATCATCAAGGAACATGCAATGATTGCATACTGTAGAGGAAGCCAACAATGGTGTAGGCCCCAGGAAAAGATCAGGTGCCACACCAGAAGCAGTCCTATCACACCTTCGATTCGACTCCACTACCAGGAACTCCATCTTCGCAGGGTTCAGTCACAACCAGCCTTATTATAGGTGGCAACTCCCCCACTCACACCATTCACACATGCAACACCTACACTAGATAGATCATCCACCACCAGAAATGTTTTGGGGACAATCCCCTTAAAGGGTGGTAGCTGACCATTAGAGGACATTTATAAGTATCAGTGGATGAGCCAGGAGCTCACAAACCATCACCCCTAGATGACGAGGGCTGTTCATAGGATGCTAATCCAACCTGCCCCTGGCTGACACTCCAGTGCTCTGGGCTCATTCCCAAATCTAGGTCACCAGTATCAAGAGTAGTAGCACTACGGATGCACCCATGGACTGGTCTGATAGAAACTTTCAAAACAAAATTTTCTAGCATCCACAGTGATAAAAAAAGACCAAATCACCTATACTTGCCTTTACCCATAAAAATCAAACTTGTAAACATTTTTATACCTTTCTGTAAGTACCCAGGCACACCTCACACCACAATAAAGAATTACCAGATAAGATTAACAGTGTTATATCCATAAACCAACCTGCTTTCAAATTTGTCTTTTACTGGACCTGTAAACCACAGACTTCTGTATGCACTAATTCCACTGGTGACTCACTCCGCCTTCTACTAATACATGCCTGCTCACATTTACCCTGCCTCCATCAACAGCATCCCATGATCACAATTAAAAGCTGTTTTCATGTTTTAATTTGTACATGAATGTATCATGTACAAATTAAAACAGTTGAACGCTGACTGCAAACACTGCCACAGTTCACTGTGTGCTGTACCAACTGCAATCCAACTACTAAAACAGGAAGTTAGCGTGGCTCAAGGGATAAACATTGATCAGCTCAATTTCATTGCAAAAATGGGGGAAGAGATTGGGACATCACATGTAAAAGCCATGAATAAAATCAGAAACGTTTGCTATTCAAGTCAGGAGGGGAGGCAGGTTGGGGTGTCTCACTTCATTAATGTATGTAATGGTCTTCTAGCCATCAGCAGCAGTGTCATCAGAATACGGTGCTACATAGTGGCTTAACAATGAACCATCAACAAACTAGACTACTTTTTACTTTAAAATAAAAAAAGTGTCATATGTTTTCTTCCGTTCATATTGTTAAAGGGACACTGTCAACCTGTTTTCCATCATATTATTTCCAGTTAAAAACCTACATGTTATGATTGCATGCCTTCTCTAAAATTCATTGATGTTGCTATTTGCTTTGTCTGTCTCCTTCTTTAGTAGAACAGAAATGCATGCTAATGTATATTAATAAACAACTTTGTTTTGTTTCAGATCTTGAATCTAGTCTTATTGAATACTTCCTGAACATTAGAAATACCCCCAAACACTACAAGTCACTCACGATGCAATAGCCTTCTAAACTTCCACTGCATCAAGAGTGGCAAGACTTTGTTGGGGGTGTTCCAAGCCCAGCAAAGATGCAGCTGGAGTTGATCAAGGAATGTAAACAAACCTATTTTGTGTGGTAATACCAATATGTTGGGCAGTCTGTTTTTCACTTTTTAAAAGAAAAAAAGAATCAGAATTAAATTGGCAGCTACAGCAGCAACCTTTACATAATGTTGGCAATCATAAAATGCATTTTTTTAAACTAGGGACACTTTGAGGACTAAGAGAGTTGACAGTGTCCGTTTAAGCAATCATTTTGAAAGTTTTGAAGCACCTTTACAACTTGAACCTATTTCATAAGTGCAATAAGACACTCCATAGGTGTGGGTTGTTGCTTAATAAGAGTGCTTCCCAGGTGCTCAAGGCTCAGGGAAAGTATCTGATGCCTTGCAGCTGCTTTCCTGTAGCCAATCGAGCTGGAAGCTTTTTTTTTTTGAAAATGTGGATGTCAAGACACAGCTGCAGTCACTAGCTACATAATGAATCAGTAACTTGAGCCTACCACCAACTATCAAGTGCATCCCCCCAGCCACCAGTTCACTGAAAGGTAAGTAAGTGCCTAAAATTGGCATGAATGCCCATACACTATAAAACATAATGTATGGTCATCCACACACAGACATTCCTGTGTCTCAATCTTGAGTTTTCTATTGCAACAAGGGAACCTCTCAAGTTTCATTCTTGAGGTTTGTGGTTGCCACCAAAATCTCTTGATGCAGACATGGCCTTTTTACATATGACTTTCCATTTCATTTCATTTATTTGATTTACCAAGACGGTGGATTGGATTAAGAACCCATTTTCAGCCGCTCCTGGGGGAGGGTAATATAATCAGTGTACAAACAAATATCTAAAAAACAAAACAACATCAATAAAAAACATATGACAAAATAAAATACTATACAAATGTGTCTCAGAAAAATATGCACAAAATATACAATACATAATCAATACTTTAAATATAATCAAAATTCAATGAGCTTAAATGACCTCATCAAAGTTACAACAAATATAAGTGGCTTCGTAACAACAGCAGATAGATTGTATTTCCAAATAGTACATAGAAACATAGAAGTTGATGGCAAATAAGGACCGCAAGGCCCATCCAGTCTGCCCATTTCTTTTTCTACCTTATAAATGTGCCATCGGCCTTTGCTCTGTCAGTGGCCTATCTATTCATATCCATGTCAGTTCCTTATGTTATTGTTAAAAATATATTTTTTACATTAAATTCAAATCCCAGTTGCATCAAATTATTCAACAATTTTGATGCATACGTGGTCAGTGAGCATTTGGCAATTTTTGTATTGATTTTAATCTCTATAAGATGTTTTGCTGATGTTGAACATAGTACTCTTGTTTTATTTGACCACCTAAATCTATCATACAATGTTAATGGAATCTGTGTGTCTAGTGTTTTATGTATAAACATGAGTACTGTGTTCATAATTCTTTGTTTAGGTGGCAGAATCTTGAAATTTTGATATCATTTGCAGTAATGTTCAGGTCAATTTGTGCAACTAGTAGCAATTCTTATAATGTTATTAAATGTTACTATCTTTTTAGCAATGTATCTGGTGCATTGATTAAGAGATTTAAATTATATTCCAAAATTGGTAATAGCACTTGATTCGCTATTGTCTTTTTGACTTGTGCAGTTAAACTGTTTTTGTTTTTATACAGGTAACCCAGTTTGTTTACTTTTTTAATCTATGCTTTAGTCCAAAAACCATAGTCATTGTCTTTTTTTTTTTTTTATTTAGCAAGTGTTTATTTTCTGCAAATCATTTTTGGAGGTCACAAAATACAGGCTGCGTTTTTGCTTCTTGGTCCACTCCTGTTTTACCTGTGCAGTAAAGCACTGTATCGTTTGCATACATTATTAAATATTAACTTTTATAGATGTTTGATAAATCATTTATGTATTTGGAAAACAGGAGCAGACCCATAATAGAGCCTTGTGGTACCCCGTAAGAATATTTATCATCATAGAGTTGGCAGAACCAATTTTTACCTGCTGTTTTCTGTTTCTTAGATAGTTTTCAGACCAACCTAATGTATAGTTGCCCACCTCCATCAGTTTAAGTTTATGGATCAGAATGGGGTGGTCCACCTAGTTAAAGGCCTTGCTCAGGCCAGCAAAGATTCCTCCAGTGAGTAATCTTCTATTCATACTGTTTATATATATATATATATATATATATATATATATATATATATCACTTGTTAACCTAACCAAGACTGTTGATGTGCTGTACCCCCTCTGAATCCATACCTGTCTGCACTTAATAGCTGAGATTTCTCCAAGTATCCCAACAGTTACAGAAATATATTTTTTTCTAACATTTTTTACAATACATGCAACACAGATATAGGTCTATAATTGCTAACCAACTGCTTGTCATCAATTTTGAAGACTTGTGTTATAATCACGGTCTTCCACTGCTCTTGTACTGTGTTAGTACACAAAGACAAATTAAATAAATAAGTTATTGGCCTAGACAGTTTATCCGCAATTTCAGTAGCCTTGGAAACAACTCATTTACACCAGGGCATTTGATACCATGCAGGTTTTTTTTAGAAGATGAAAAACTTCTTTTTCTTTTACTTCAATAAAAACTAATGGTTTATTGATTAGTTTCATCTGTTTAATTGCTTTATTTAAATCCAAAATTGTGTTTTTGCCATGTCATTTAAATTCTCAAAATTATAATCTGTTTTTATAATCGGTTATATCTGTAAAAGACAAATTGAAAGTGTTTGACACATCCATGTCATTACCCAGTATAGTTTCTCCAATTTTGAGTTTGTTTATCTTACCTGTACTTAAAGATTGATAGAGTTTTTTAAACTAGTCCAAAAATGTCCTTGGATTTAATATATTTTTTAGTTGTTCCTCTTTATAGTAAGCCTGTTTAACTATTTTAATTTAGGCCTTGCAAGTGTTTCTGATTTTACAATACTTATTTAAATAATTTATTGTCCCCATTTTTTCATACTGGTTCCATAAAGAGTGTCTTATTATAAATAAATCTGTCAACTTGGAATTTAACCAGGGTGTATTTTGTGTTTTTCTCCTGTGCTTTACTTTGGGTGCATAATTGTCAATATTTTCAATATTTGTACATTAAAAAAGTTATCTGCATCATTTATATCAGTTTTATTATACAAAGGAGACCAATCAATTTTGTTAATGTCTGCTTTAAAAATATCAATAGTCAGGTTCTTGAAGGATTGGGCCACTTTAATATTTATTTCACTAACAAGTACTTTCTGTTTTTTTCCTTATCATAAATGTTGGATGATGATCAGAAATCATGTCCTTCAGGACACATGAATCACTTAAGAAATTAAGTTTATTTGTCAGTACCCAATCAGTAATTGTGTCCCACCCCCACCACCCATTGTTATACTTGTGTTCTGGTCTGAGAGTTTATTATTTGATACTAAGCCTTTACAGACACATCATTCTTTACTTCAACATTATTATTTAAAACAGACCAATCTATGTTAAAAAATCTCCCATAATATGTTCTTGATTATCTTTGTTTAGGGTTAGCAAATCATCCAAAATACGAATGTCAACCTTTGCAGTTTTAGGGAGCAATTATATACAGAAAAAAATTAAATCTGAGTCCCTTGTACTCCACCTACTGTTATTTTTATTGTCAAAAAATCAGTTGTAGTGTTGTGATGTCCTGCCTTTATTTACTCTGTTTCATAAATATCTTTTATGTATATGAGAACCCTCCCTCTTTACACTTACACTTATTGTTTCAATAAATAGTATAACCTTTGAGGCCAACACATTAATCTACAATCGGCTTCTTTAACCATGTTTTGCTCAGTGAAATTGCATAACATTTCTCACATTCAACCCACAATTTTAATTCATCAAAATGTGCAATTATACGTCTAGTATTTAAATGCACACAATTCAATCCTTTTATATTCAGCATTTCAGAAATCAAGTTTAGGTCCCTGCTTCAATGGACCTGGATTTCTCTCAATGTCACCCCTATCAGCAGTAAAGACATAAGAAGTGATGTCTTTAATGTAATCCAGTGTTTATGGAAACATTTTTTATAGCTTGTTTTTCCATTTTGATCCTTTAATTTAATCAATGTAAACCAATTTTTATTTTCAATACACATTGAAAACATCTTGAAATGCACCAGAGGATTATACATGATTATAGTACATTTCATTGATTTGTTTGTATTTAAGATGTATCCATATTTGTTTTCCACATTACCTTATTCTGCTATCAGGACATGCAACATTGAAAGGAGTCCCCATATACTCAGAAAGTATATAAAATGGTTCATTTTTTTGGTTGGCATTGTAGCTGTTGCTATGGGGCATGTCAGTGGTAGCGCTGTTGAAGCACTATAGTAAAACCCATTTATATAGTTTAAGTACTGTTCAGATACATTTGTATTAAACTCTGTGTACAATAAGTCAATCTTGCTCATGAATATTCAAAGTTAGAATTTTAAACATGATGGGCTGGATATTCAAAAGGGTTGCGCCATGTGCAATAGGGTTGCGCCTGCACAAGTCCAAAATTACGCCATTCTGCCATATTCAGCAGGAGGCAGTTGCGCCTCCCCAAGTCAAGCTGAGCAACAGTGCAATGCTAATGAAGGCATGCTGAACTGGAGGGGGAGGAATCATGCATAAACTGCACAGCCCGATATTCAGCGGGCTGTGCAGAGTTTGTGTAGGTGCAACCCCCAACCTGTGCCTGCACAACTTTGAGCCCAAAAAAGGAGTAAGTCGAGGGCCACCCACAGGTGAGCTGCCGCATTGCAGGGTGCAACACAGCAGCTGCCACCTGTGGGTGGCCCTCAGTGTACTCCCTGTGCCCCCCCTTAATATAGCAACCCCTCCCCCGACTGGCCCGATGCCAGGCATAATTTTGAATAAACCCCCACCTCCCACCAGCCCGATCGCGGGCAAAAGTGTAAATCAAACCCACCACCCAACAGCCCAATCATGGGCAAAAGTGTAAAATCAAACCCACCCCCACCAGCCCGATCATGGGTAAAGTGTAAATCAAACCCACCCCCACCAGCCCGATTGCGGGCAGAAAGAGTCCAACCCCCAAGAACATATCCCTGGTGGTCCAGTGGACCTTGAAGCCCGATCGCGGGCTGCAAAGTATTCTACCCCCAGGACCACCTACCCTGGTGATCTAGTGGCCCCCCCCACCCACCCACAAAGCCCCACCACCCCGCTCCCCCATCAGCAGGTGGGCAGCAGCATCCACCGCCTGCCACTCTGCCACCCACCCGACTGACTGCCCAGTGGACTGCGCTGCATGCCCATTGGTGCAGAGCAGGAGCCAATGGGCAATATCTGGACTGCCTTATGCGGTATGGGCTGCATGCCCATTGGCTCTTACTCTGCACCAATGGGCATGCAGCCCTACCAGGCAGTCAGTCGGCAGGCAGCGGGTGGCAGATGGGATGGATGCTGCCCACCAGCTGATGGGGGAGGCGGTGGTGGGGCTCGTGGTGGGTGGGTGGGGGCCACTAGATCACCAGGGTAGGTGGTCCTTGGGGGTTTGAACACTTGCAGACCGTGATCAGGCTTCAGGGTCCACTGGACCACCAGGGATATGTTCTTGGGGGTTGGACTCTTTGCTGCCACGATTGGGCTGGTGGGGGTGGGGGTTTATTTAAACTTATGCCCGCTGATCGGGCTAGTGGGGGTTTATTTAAACTTATACCATGATCAGGCCAGTTGGGGGAGGGGATTTTTACACTTATGCCCAGATCGGGCTGCAGGAGGCGTCGGTCCCTACGGCTGCTGCCTGGCAGGGCACCAGGCTTAAGTCCTCGATCGCACACCTGCATGCTAATGGCATGCAATGAAGCCATAAATAGATGCAAATGGCCCCCCCTGCACCTTGTATGAATTATGGCCCCATTTGCATGTCACCTTTTGAATATGGGAAATTTGCGCATGGCGCAATGGTACTTGCACAACCGCATCTTGAATGCTCCACTCTGACCACTTGCAGTGGCACAAGTTCCACTGCGCTAAGCACAGTGGCTGTGGCCGGGGGGGGTGATATTCAAAGGAGTTGTTCAATAGTGTAACTCCATTGAATATCGCCTCGGCCACACCCCTGCACAACTATTTTGTGCAGTGCAAGGGCTTGCGCCACAGAGTAGCGCAGTTTGAATATCCAGCCCAATATATATAAATTCTATAACAAGTGACTAGTGTATGTGTACATTCAAAACCCAAACCTAACTCAGACCCCCTTGTAATTGAGATACTGCTATCCTACTATGCCCATGTATCAACATGTGTCCATATATACCTAATCTTCTGTAGTTTTAAATAACAGTTCTATAAATCTAAATCCAAAACTAAGGGAAACAACACCCCGCCACCACCACCACCACCCCCCGGGGCTAAAATCAATGTATAGGTAACCAGTAAAAAGGAATCCATAAAACCATTTTGTATCTAAACATGATGAAATATCAACATTTGCCACATTAATATGTCCATGTGTTGTCTCTGAAGGAGGTGAAAAACAGGAGCTGTTTAAGCAGTGTAATGTGATATAAAACCCAAATCTATATTCATCTGATCACCCACCATGATCAAAAGTAAAATGAGTCTGACCTCAACAGCCCACCTTTGTTGTATATTTTTGAAATGTCCTTTCAAAACCAGTGCTGACATATCAGAGATGGAGTAATCAGACTGAGAGGAGTGTTGCCCTACTGGTTTATCAGTTATCTTCACTTTAGTGGTATGTCTGTGAGATATCATTCAGCTGTGGAGAGATTGTCCAGTCTCTCCAACATAACCTGTTTGTGGACATCTGTTGCATTGAACAGAATAAACAACATTACAAGATGCACAAGTATAAATCTGCTGTATCTTGAATTGTTTGTCTTGTGGGGTATTGATACAATCAGATGTACAAATGTGCTCACAAGTCTTACATCTAGCATAATTGCAGGGTCTTGTGCCATTTGGTGTTCTGTTATTTTGTTCAGGTACAAGCTGGTTCCAAACAATCAGGTTGGTTAAATTAGGTAGTTGCTTAAAAGACAGTTGTGATAGTTCTTGAAAAATGCACTTCAGGGTGTCATCCTCACTGAATTCTAGTTTGAGGTCCTTATTAATTTTTTGTGACTGCCCCTTGGCACTGAGGGCTGAGGCACTGGATGTCTTACATCATGCTATGCCAGCAACCCAGGTTCGGGGACAACCTTGGATCATTGGGGTGCTGGCACAGGGGGCAGGGTGGGAGCAGGATCAAGTGTTGGCTTTCCTCTCCCAGGTGGGTTGGTCATCCACCCATAGTCCTGCCCCCACCAGATGGAGGTCTGGTAGCAGGTGCAGGTGGCAATGGAGCAATAAGTAGGGAGGAGCATCGCATAGGGTGTGATGTGTACATGTCTCCACATGCGTGCATCATGTTGGGGATGCACAGGCTCAGGGACTGAGGAGAAAAATTAAAACCATAAAAATTACCTACAGAAAAAAAAATGTCATGGAAGCTCCAGATCAGGATCATAAGTGACAACTAAGGGTATTTGATCAGTGGTAATCCTTTCCTTATGCTGCAGTAGATGTTCCCCTGGCATCTGCATTTCAAATTCTACTGCTCTGTCAAATTCCCTGGAGGAATGCCCCTGCTCAATAAGTGCCTTTTTTAATGTGACCAAGTGTTTAACTCTGTCCTCCTCACTTGAACAGATACAGTGGTAATGGAGTGCTTGACTGTACATTACTGATTTTTTAGTGCACATTGGGTAATTGGCTAAATCTAAATTGGCTTTCCAAGGTAGCAGCACCATTAGTTTCATTCTGTGATACACACGGGTTCTCACAACTGATAAATAAGCCAACAAGAATCAACTTAAAGAATAGAAGCAACAGCACATTACTTGACATCATTCTGGTGAATAAACCCCACCTATTCATGCACACTGGAGTGCTTTTCAGTGACATAAGTGACCACTGCCTCATTGCAGGAGTAAGATCATCCGGCAAATCAGCACCCCCAGCAAAATTCCTACAGAGGAGATCCAAGAAAAACTTCAATATTGAGGGATATCTCCATGATCTAACTTATTCTACAAGATGGCAAGAGTTTTACCTAGCACACTCTGTGGAAAAAGCACATCAGGTGTTAAACAGCATAATACTAGGTGCCCTTAACACTCATGCACCAATCACTAGTGTTCGAATAAAAAACAAATCTTGCTGCTGGTTTTCAGCTGACCTTAAATCTGCACTGCTAGAGAGAGACAAGCTATGGAAACTGGCGAGGAAGACCAAGAACCCAAATGACTGGGCGATGTTTAAGAAAGCCAGAAATAGCTGTACCAGGAAAGTACAGGATACAAAGGCTGCCTTTTATAGGGCTGAACTTGACTCCTCCTACCACAATCCTGCTAGGTTCTGGAGCACCATTAAGGGTATTTTAGGACAGGAATCTAGCACCTCACTACCAACTCAATTGCACAACAATAAGGGTACAATCTCAGACAGAATGGAAGTACTGGATGCTTTCAATAATCACTTCACAACTGCTGGCCTTGCTTTTGACACCTCTCCAGTTAATCTGCTACGTGCACAACTAAGCTCCCAGCACAATGGAGCTCAGAGAACTGATTCTTCCTTCTCCTTCAAACCAATCCTGTTGAAGCAAGTAGAGGATCTAATGTTGCAAATGGATATCAAAAAAAGCACAGGGGCAGACTCTCTTGACCCCTACTTTCTAAAGATTGCAATATATGCACTTGCAGGTCCCTTAACACATCTTTTTAATCTGTCATTAATCTCTGGTTCTATTCCTACAATGTGGAAAACAGCCCAAGTGTTTCCCCTACTAAAATCAGGGGACCCTATGGACCTCAACAATTACAGGCCTATATCCATTCTTCCAGTGCTATCCAAGCTGCTAGAGAAATAGTGAGCATCCAGCTAAGAGAATACCTTGAAGATGCTAATCTCTTAAATCCAGCTCAATCTGGGTTTAGAGCTAAGCATAGTACTATCTCTGCACTGGCCAAAGTTACAAATGACTGGCAAACCGAATTGGATAAAAAGAACAGTGTCTGTGCTGTATTTCTAGATCTCAGCAAGGCATTCGACACAGTGGACCATGAGCTGCTACTCTCTTCCTTGCATTCCATAGGCTTGGACCCACCCTCCCTTAAGTGGTTCAAGTGTTACCTTACGGATAGGTCACAGCAAGTGAAAGCTGAAGGTGATCTATCTCCACTAAAACCACTTCTAAGAGGAGTTCCACAAGGATCTATCCTGGGCCCTATCCTTTTTGCCATTTACATTAATAATATTGACTCAAACCTCACCAACGCCACTGTTCACCTGTTTGCAGATGACACAGTTTTGTATGTCAGCAACCCATCGCCCGTAATAGCTTGTGAAATTCTACAAGCAGAATTCTCTTTATTACAACACCAACTACTGGAAAAAAAGCTTCTTTTAAATGCAAAGAAAACAAAAGCAATGTTTTTCTCCAACCAAAGCTATACAAATACCTCCTCACTAAACAATCTCCCCCAGCTATCCACTATCCTTGGAGAAAGCCTGGACTATGTAGAAAAATTCAAATATGTGGGTGTGTGGATAGATAGCAGGCTTGATTACACACATCACATTGAAGAACTTGAAAAACTTCGCCAGAGGCTGGGCCTATTCTTCAGAATAAAACACTTCCTAACCAGAGACTCTAAGATGAGGTTGGTCCAGGCCACTTTTCTTCCAGTTATTGACTATGCAGATTTCCTTTACAGTCGCTGCCCCATCTCATATCTAAGCAAATTGATACACTGTACCGTAGAGTATTAAGCTTCATAACAGATCTTCCATTTAACACTCATCACTGCTCTCTCTATGCTGCAGTCAGTTGGGCATCCCTACACCTCAGAAGGAACAGAAATGCGGCACTATGGATTTACAGAGCGTTGTCTAAGAAGCTTCCAAATTATATTTTAGACTGCTTCACACAGGCCACAGCTAGCTCCTATGCCCTAAGAAGCAACAACTTCATCATGCTCAAGGTGCCTAAAGTCAACACCTGGCTAGGGAGGTCTGCAATCAGCTATTCTCTAGCTATGGCATGGAATACTTTACAGAAGTCCCTGAAGCTGATCAATCTTATACCTCTAGCATCCTTTAAACAACTTTGCATAAGTCTCTTCTCAGAGAAATGCAACTGCTACCACAAGCTCTAGTCTATTCACATTCCTTACCCTCCCCCTTCCAGACAACTATCATAATTTGCAACTCATTTCCCATAACTTATCCCCACAATTCTCCCTCCCAGGCAGCCCTCATTTTATTGTACTTCAGTTCCCTATAACCTTATCTACACTAATCTTGCTACCCCTGGCTATAATCTTCTCCCACTAATTCCTGGCCCTTACCCCAGCCCTTATTACTCCCTTACACCTCTTAGTATTAGCCGCAGCCCCTGTACGAGTCCCCTATACCCTCCCTTCCATGTCTTTTACCAGAGGCTGTGATCACCATTTTCTCAGTCACTCAAACACTGTGTCTCCTTGTCTGCATTGGCTTGCCCTGGAACTTGGAAATTTTTGGGTGCCTTATGTTGAGTGTATGCCTTGATTCCTCCACTGGGATATGTATATACTGTATTATCTAGTGTACTTTTCTTATGTCCTACCTTGTCCTGTTATGGTTTTATCAACTTCTGTCTTTTGATTATGTATATATAATTGTTTTAAATGTATCTGTTTATATACCAACTATTGAACCTTGACCTTGACCTTATCAGGTCTATCTTGCAAATGAGCTCTGCTCAATGATGTTTGCCTGAATAAATAAAGATTTGATTGATTGATTGATTGATTGATTAATTACTGTTCCTATGCAGCTGTCTTTGCATGTCTGTCAGTCTCTTGTAAATACATGTCTGCAAGGTTCGATCTTTGATGGTAACTGTGGTGTAAAGAACAATAACACGAGTGTCAGAATATTCCAGGGAAAGTTTAATGAATGGGTGGAGGTTGTTAAGTTCCTGATGGAACCCTTTAAGTATGTCAAAGCCCTCTGTCAAGATTATAAATAAATCATCAATGTAACAGAAATAAGCAAGTGGTTTGTGTGTACAGTGCTTTAGGAACTCCTCCTCCAAATTTGCCATTAAAAGTTTGGCATACTGTGGAGCCATCCTGGTACCCATTGCTGTTCAAATTTTGGACATAATGGCCCTGATTCTCAAAGCAAGCATTGACTGGCACAAGCTGCAGAAAACAGCAGCCTGCACCAAAGCCTGGTACACCAGGGACCCTGTGCCAGATTCACTAACAGGCAGGGTCCCAGTGGTTAAGTTCCTGTGCTTGCGCTAAGCCAGAATGGGTGCTGAATGCACAGCACAGTAGAAGGGCTTTCTGCAAGCCATTAGGTGGCTGTGTGCTGGTTCAGCAGTGCTTTTGGTGGTTTGTGCCCCCCCTAGTTGCCCAATGGCCCACTTGCAACCCCTCCACCTGTACCCCAAGCCGGAACCGGCAAAATCCTCCACACACCACCGTGGCTGTTCTGACAGATCTGTGGCTGAGCCCATAATACATTCCAGCAGATGCTCAGTGAGCACCTACTGTAATAGTGAATGAGCTCAGTGACATTGCAGTTGGTGCCAGCTAACATGGTGTGCGAAGGGTTGTGCCAGTCCCGGCTCAGTGTACAGGTGTGGGAGGGTGTGAGATGGTGGGCATGTCTGGTCAGGTTGGTGGGCAGAATGCTATACCATCAGGCCCACCAGTTGGCAATGGGCATATGCAGGTGGGGCAGGGACTGCCAGACCACCAGGCACAGGGGTTGGCATATGGCACTGGTATGGGGATATCGGGGAGTGACCGTTAGTGCACCAGGGCATTGTCACAATGCTGCACTTTGGGTAGGTCTCCAAGGGGAGACATGTCTAAGTACCCTTATGCCAGTCCAGGCTGGTTTAAGGGTACTTAGAAATTCTTCCACTGGGAGAGATTTATGCATCCCGATTCCCAGCTGTGGCAGCTTGCATCTGCCGCATGCTCCCTTGTGCCATGTCACAGACCAGTTGTGGAAGCATGGGTGGCACAAGCCCTGTTCAGGGCAGACAGCCTGCAGTTGCCACAGGCTGCCTTTGAGAATGGCTCCAGGGGTTATATCTGTCACTAGGTGCCACCTGCACCATATTTGTTTGGTGCAGGCACCTTGCGCCACTCTCAGGGCTTTGAGAATTGGGCCCAATGGCTCTCTTTGAAGCTGAAACTGTTGTGTGTAAGAATAAATTCAATATGTCCCCCCTCCAATTCTGGGTTGATGTCTTGGTGCTGTACATTCTTATGTAGGTATTTAAGACAGGATGAAGTGCAATCTGTATGTGGAATATTAGTGTAGAGGGAGGTTACATACATTGTAGCTAATATGGTATTAGGTGGTAAGTCCCTATAACCAGAAAGTTTACGCAAGAAATGTGTAGTGTCCTGAATGTAGCTGTCCCTTTCCATAACAAGTAATTTTAAAATGGTTTCTATAAATCCTGAGTTCACCTCTGTCAGGGTACCATTGCCAGATACTATGGGTCTCCCTGGATTCCCAGGTTTATGAATTGTAGGTAACATGCAGAATGTCCTTTTCTTACAGTAGGTTCATCAGAGATGAGGTCAGTTATTCGGTCCTGGACATGCTTAGAAAAAGATCCAGTTATGTCCCATAGTTTCCTGGTGTAATGAGAAGTGGGATCACTATGCAGTTCCCTGTAGTAGGTGTGATCTGTTAGTAGTCTGTTAGCTTCATTAACATAATCCTCACGGATGAAAATAACCACTGCCAAAACTTTTCAGCTTTTTTTAATAACAAAGTTGTGGTTCAGTTTCAGTGATTGTATCGCTCTCCTTTCCAATGGGGACAGGTTATAGCAGAGCTGATTTTGCTTATTAAGAATCTGGCAACTAACTCTCTGGCAAACACATTGAATATACTTGCCCAGTTTCATATTGTGCCCACATGGGGGGGAGGGGTTGTTGATTTCTTTCTCTTATCCACTGAATTGATACTGTCTGGGGTTTCTTCTCTGTTGTGAAAGAATTCTAGGGGGAGGGGGAAATTTGATGGTTTCTTTCTCTTATCCACTGAATTGTTGCTGTCTGGGGTTCTTCTCTGTTGTGAAAGAAACAGTCAAATCATTTCTGGATAAGCTATCCATACATCAGATCTCTCCCTCAGAGTCCACAGCATTGGATGCATCCTGTACCCAGTTTAAAATCAAGCAGGCTATTCAGGCACTCCAAAAGGGCAAATCCCCAGGATATTATGGTTTTTCCATTTCTTTCTATAACATACTACAGGAAGAAATTGTCTTCATGCTCTTGGGCATGTCCCAGTCCTCCTATCAACATGGGACACTACCACCAAGCTTGGAGGAGGCAGTGATCACAAACCTACTGAAAAAAGGTAAGGACCCCAGAAACCCAGCAAACTACAGACCCATATCCCTTAACAACATGGATGCCAAATTCCTGGTAAAGGTATTCACCACCCAGCTGAAGTCTTTGACTTGATGGAATAGAATTTTCTGTTTTGCACTCTACAGTGCCTGGGATTGAGTGCTAAATTTATGCATTGGCAGTGTCTGCTATACCAGTTGCCCAAAGCCAGTGTACTTACCAATGGACTGTGCGCCCCATAATTCTCACTGCAGAGAGGCACTCATTAGGGCTGCTCACTCTCACTTCTTCATTTTGTCTTAGATGTAGAGCCCCTTGCCATTGCTATCCAGCATCAACCCTCTCTTCAAGGGATTGTTTGTTGGGGACAGAAACATCAGGCACTGCAGTACACAGATGACCTGCTCATCCTCCAAGAAGACAAAAAAGACCACACTCGATATGTTGATGATTCTCTTACAGGACTTCTCAAAGGTCTCCGGTCTAACTGTGAACAGGAATAAGATAGTGATTCTCCCCCTTCATCTTATGGCTTCTCACCAACCTTCTATGGCATGAGGCTTCTGTTGACTATCATGCAGAATCATATATTTGAGCATCAAAATTCACCCAAACAACTCCAAGATGATTCAGCACAGTCTCCACCCCATGATGGAGTCTACTAGAGCCCAGCTAGCCAGATGGAAGCTCCTCAACCTATCCCTCATGGGCAATATTGAGGCCTTCAAGATGATGACTGCACCTTGCATAATGCATCTTCTGCCCCACCTGCCTATAGCCTTGCCCTTTGAAGTGGTTCTGGCACATGGATTGGCTGGTGGGGGACTTTTTATGAGAGGGGAAGCCCCCTTAATTCAGCAGGGGGAAACTTCAGTATCACTTGACAAAAGGGGGTTGGGGCTTCCCACAGTTATATCTCTATCACTTATCATTCATGAACACCCAAAGTGAGCGCTAGTTCACTCATGCATCAGCACCCTCTCCACTTTGGCTGCAGTTAGATCAGGCCCTAGCTCACAGTCCACTGGCAGTCATTAAGCTATACTGCCTGATGGGTAAGCAAATCTAACTCTACTATACCATGTTTTCTAGGAGGGCATGAGCTCAGCTGCACAAGTCTCTGAAGACTGATCCCACACCTCCATAATTGGAGCCTGTCTAGGGAAATGAATCCCTACGCATCAACCACCAACCTCATTGTTGGCTGGTATGGGCCAGCTTTGGTATTTGCACAGTGGGTGATATTCTTACCCAAGATGCTTGTCCTGTAGAGTCCTTTGTATGTTGTAATCCAGATAACATCCCTAAACAGGAGTTCTGGAGATATATTTAGATTCGGAGCATGGTAGCCACAAGGCATTCCAAAACACAAGGGAAATGAGTGCTGGCCACAATCACACTACAGTACAAGTCACATTAAACTGTTCCACCAATGAGTTGGTTTAGCATTGTTTTTCACAGTTCGCAATGCACTGGCAACTCCTACTGCATTGTTTTTCAATGCTTAACCAGCTCAAAAGCAATGTTTATAAAATGTTTCTGCAACTCATTTGGAATATATCTACAGTCCAGTCACAGTGCAATGCAAATCTGAGTTTTAACCTTTAAGAAACTGTTTTTGCAGAGTTTTGTGCTGGATCCAGCAACACTTATGCAACTCAATCAGAAATGCTAAAGCAACTCATTAAAGGAAGAGTTTAATGTGCCTTGTACTGTAGTTAAGACCAATTTGCTGAAATCCAAGTGCAGAAGTAGCCACATATATGCTACCTCATGAGACGCCAACCGCACTTGTAAATACCATTCAGATCCATGTGGGAAGTAGATCTCCAAATTCAGATCGTGGACACCAAGTGGGCTTCCTGAATGTTTGGGGCCATAAAGCCCGCCTGGACAGTTGTAGTCACCTCGTGCAGAATAAGTTCCTGCTCCACTGGTATCACACTCAATCAGTTAATTTTAGTCTGGGTCTTCTCCAGCAGGATAAGTGCTCATGATGCCAACACCCGGGGGCACATCTGTCAAATATCTTCTGGTAATGTCCCACTATGCAACCTTTTTGGGCAGCCATCACAAATGAATACTGCAAACTCTGGGGTCACACTGTGACATGGGATGGCCCACTTTTACATAGGGTTGGAATGTCCTCCACAAACAAAACACTCGCCAATGATGTTGTGGATAGTTGCTGTGAGCTTGGCCACAAACTGTTTGCCACTATGTAAATGGTGAACCACAGAAATCCCTACACTAGCTGACTGACTCTCAGCAGTGGACTATCTGGCTTCTTTGGAAAGACTATTGCATAAAAATATGAACAGCCTCAACAAATATCAAAAAATGATGGGTACCTTACCTCAGTTCTGAACTCTGTGCCCTGACCAAGTCCTGCCACTAAAGCACACGAAGGGGATGGGTGAGCATGCTTGGAAGATGATGCAAATCAAAATGTAAGAGTGTTGCTACCCAAATGTCAGCCACCATGGACTGGATGTTTGGTTCACTGTGTCATATGTTTTAAAATGTTTTTTTTTTCATTCACAAATGGGATTGTCTACTTACATTCTGTGCCCACACCTGAGTCCTGCCACTATGGTGCAACACATTTCCTCATTAGGGAATGAGAGCTACAGTATATGTATGAGAGAGTCTAAGCAGCTTAAAAGTATAATGTTTTTGGCTTTTAGAGGGGGTATCTTGGGTAACCTGGATGTGTACCACACAATGTTCTTTAAAGGGGTGGCTTGTGTGAGGGTTGTACTAGCTGTCAATATTTCATTTAAGTAATGCTCTGATCGTTCACAATGTGGAAAACTGCTCTTAGATGTCTTATTGGCATTGATTATGATGTACTTAAAAATGTTCAATAGAAAGATTAATTGAAAAAAAAAGAATTCTTCTAGGGGATGCTAACATATATTGGTGAGACAGGGTAAATTAAAAAAATAGAGATTAATTAATGAGTTGCAATCTCCATCAGGCTTTTGCTCTACCTCTCTGCCAGAACTATAGAACAGGTACTGTATCACTCATAGATTAGATACTAACAACTAGGCTGAATAGAATGTTGCATGCATTCCCTATGCCTGGTAATATGAGTGATCCTAGTCTGGTTCTGTGTTTCTAGGGAACACATAGACCCGATGCCACCGCATTACATGTTCTGTCCTGTTCCATGCAGAAATTCAAGTTAGAGAAATGTAGGAATTCGGTGACAACTATTGATTGATCCTGCAGGGCTGAAATTTGTAATAAGGATGTCATATGGGATTACATCCTGCAAGAGTTTAATTCGGTTTGTGATGAACATGCTGTACAAAGGAAGATCAGAAAAAAAACGCAACCAAGAAATGGATTACAATTGAACTCATTTAAAACATGCAGGAACTGGACAGAACATGTGAAAAATGCAAGAAAAGTAGAACTAAACAAAATTTGTTAAAATATTATCATTGGTAAAGGGATGTGTCTAAAACGTAACAAGAAAAACAAAGTCAGAATATTTTTTGCAGCATCAGTTCTCAACTTCTAATGAAGAAGAAATTAAAGAGTTTGAATAAATTGCTCTGGGGAAAAAAAAACTGAAATTGCTTCCATGTCATTACTGACCACTGAAAAGTGAGACTTAATTTTTCCACTTGAGGTAGCTTCAGTCTTGAATCACATGTTTTGCAATGCCAATAAAATGGCACTGAGTGTCTCATGTGCAGATACCTTCTCTCATACTAGTTACTTAAGACATAGGGAATTTGGTTTTAAATAAATAACTGTTACAAAAACCATATCATATTTACTGGAAATGAATACTAAAACACAAACTGGCTCAGACAATTTTGATTTGCAATTATTTTTATTAGTGTTTTATTTATGGCCTATCAGTGCGTCGTTAATTTTTTGTCAGATAATGGGAGATGTACCACAGCTTCAGAAGCAGGTGACTGCAGTGCCAATTTACAAGCTCAGTGATCCCACAATGGCCAAAAACTATTGCCTAAGATCATTATTGGCCCCACTGTCCAAGGTCCTAGAAAGAACTGTCTATCATCAAATTAAACTGTGTTTTATGTAACAGAGGTGCTCACTGTTTTTCAGAATGGATTAGGTTAAAATCATAGTACAGTAATTGCAATGTCAGGATTGACCAGTTTCTTGCATAGGGCTTTGGACAGCTGAGACATGGCCTTGCAGTACATTTTGACCATTTACAGGTCTTTGATTTGGTGCACCATGTTCACCTGTTCTTAAAACTCTGGGATAGTGGACTCTTTTCTTTGATGGATTGGGTTAAGAAATATTTGACTGATCGAGTCCGGCAAGTCTCATTTTGTTGTGTATCTTCTCCTTTAGATTAAAATAGACATCGTAGTCCACGAGGACTCAGTTTTAGGCCCTGTGCACTTCAGTATTTTTCTAAGTGATCTGCCACAGTTCTGATTACTCCCAATTTTTTTCTTTATGCAGACACCATTGTTTTATGTAGATAAAGATCTTTATTAAGTAACATGAGCACCAATACACAAGTAAAAAACAGAACTTCTTCACAATCAGAGCTGCAAAATTGCGGAACATGTTGTCACAAGAAGTGATTTAGTCAAAAAAATTTAACAGAACTTAAAAACAAATTAGACAGGCACCTCAATTGAAATGGGACCAACACCAACTGAGATACCCACTAGGAGTGGGAGACACACAAAATGGGCTAATGCCTTCTAGTGTCTTAACTGAGTAAACCAAGTAAGCCAATCTGCAGGCTAATTTTATTGTTGTCCAACTTTGGTTCTTGGACAATGGCTTAGTTTTAAATGTTGCAGAAACAAAGTATATTAAATTCTCCTGTCCCTGACTGTCAAATTTTGGACAGTAAGGGAGCAGAGATCAAGTGTAAAGACCATTTTAAATACGTGGGATACACTATTGTCATTTAAATATCATATCCAGGGCCCTTATGTGCTCTTGTACCTCAAAAAAACACTCTCATATTCACAGCTTCACAAATCAGAGTCAGTCCAGGATCAGAAAAAAATGGAGGAGACACTAACCCTCGAGGATAGTCACCATCCTACTACTGATCTCAGGGAAGGTACACCCCAACCCTGGACCCTATGGCAATAATAACCCCCGGTTGAATAGATGCCTAAAAATTGCATTAATCAATATAGGGAGTCTTTTGCCAAAACTTCCCCAATTCCAAGCCTGGGATGCAGTCCATCAATCAGACATCATCATGATCACAGAAATGTGGCTCTCACAAAAAACTCCAAACTCCTGCATCTCGCTTGATGGCCACACCACCTTCCGGCAGGATAGATTAAACAAGCGAGGGGGTGGGTGTTTGGTCTATCTCTGTAGCAAAATAAGTGGCCAGATTATGCCAACTAGTGTTAACACAAAAGATGCCCAAATTCTTACAATCAAGCTATCAATTGGCTGGCAAGGTAAAACAATGTCCTTGACTACTGTCTACATACCACCTGGAAAACAAGACTTGGTGCTTGACCTATTCTTTAACCACTATAACAAGCTAAACAAAGACTGGGAGCAGATCATCGTAGGAGACTTTAACACTAACTGGCTAGCACAAGACACTGCAAACACTAGGGACAAAATCCATGGCCTCTAGCTGACGTAGATGGTCACGCAGGCTACAAGGCAGAACTACCACACCAGCACAATCACAATTATTGACTGGCTTCTTGCAACCAACCCCAAGGATTTCAAAAGCGTCTCTGTCCTGCCCAACACCTTAAGTGATCACTCACCAGTAGTCTGCACCTGGACAAACAGGGGCTCTATTGACCCCCTGCAGGTCACTAAAAACCGGTATCTCAAGAAGGGGCAACTGAGCAACTTCAAAAAATACCTGAAGTATGCTGACTGGTCCCCCTTAAATGGCTGTAATGATGCCAATAAAGCTCTAAACCACTTCATAACTGTATTCAGCAATGCTTGCAACCTATTTGCCCCAGTCAGAACTGTCAAAATAAAAGGGGCCATCAACCCTTGGCTCACAGAACTGCTCATTGCCCAGATGAAACAACAAGACAATCTCTGGTATATTGACAGAGAGACAGGCAGGCAAACTGACTTCACAGCCTATGAAATGGCAAGGAATAATTGCACCAGGATAGTGAGGCAGGCCAAAGCTTCCTATCACAAAGAACAATTGAAAAAAACCTGGGGAAATAGCAGAGAGTTTTGGAAAAACATTAGGTCCCTTTCTGGTAAAGAATCCAGAGCCCCACCACATATAATAGTCACAGCAGATGGCACTTTACATCAACCTCTAGACCTGGCTAATGCCTTTAACAAGGCTTTCATGGACCTAAGCTCTGTACTCCCCCCGGAATTTCTCCAGTCCTCGCCAGTCATGGATCTCATAGACACAAACCCACCACCATCACGTAGAGTTGGACAACCACCTTTCTACTTCAGGCAAATCATGAGGCAACAGACAGTGAAATATGTCAAAAATATTCTAAACAAGACCAGGGCTGGTAGTGACTCACTAGATATGAAACTGCTAGCGCTCACCCTGGAAGAACTTGCCGCCCCATTAACCAAACTGTTCAACACCTCCTTGCGAACTGGAATCTTCCCAGATAGGTGGAAAACTGCCCTGGGCACCCCTGTGTTTAAGAGCGGGGACAGAACTGATATGGGAAGCTATCACCCTATTTCGATACTTCCACCCCTCTCTAAAGCTTGGAAAGGGTCATCTCTGATCAGCTCACTGACCATCTAAACAAGTACAATCTGCTTTGCCCTCAGAAGCATGGTTTTCGTCAAAAGCACAGCACCATCACTGCCCTTATCGACTGTACCTCCCATGCATACGAAGCCCTTGACTCAGGAAAAATGATGGGGCCCATATTTATTGACCTCACAAAAGCTTTCAATACTGTCAGCCACTAAATCCAGCTAAGACACCTTTGGACCCTGGATCTGTCAGTAGATACCATCTCCTGGTTCAACAGCTACCTATCACACAGGATGCAGAGTGTTAGGTTCGGGGTTGTCACCTCTGATCCCAGAAAGGCAACACTAGGGGTACCACAGGGCTCGATTCTAGGGCCACTTCTCTTTAGTCTCTTCATAAATTCCCTTCCCAAAGCCTGTCCTGCTAAAATGCTGCTGTATGCAGATGATGCAGTGATATCAGTCCCAGTCAGCAATGCCTGTGAAATCTCTAAAAACCTACAGTGCAGCTTTGCCTTGCTAGAGGCGTGGTTCTCCCAAAACCAACTCCTACTGAACTATAAAAAACTAAAACAATGCAACTAACCATGCCACATTCCAAAAGGAATATTGAACACCTGGCAATCTTTAGCCAGAAAGGGGTTAGCATCGAGCAAGTCCACACCTTCAAATACCTCAGAGTGCATATTGATGACACATTCTCCCCTGTGCATCATATTGACCCATATTCAAGACTGGCAATATTAAGCTAGGCATCCTATATAGGCATATGCAAGCCATGACACACAAGGCTCTTAAACTAGTTACTCAAAGCTCTACCCTGTCTATCATCGACTATGTATTAGTCATTTATGGTGCTGTCACCAACTCAGCCTTAAATAGAGTTAAACAACTAGTTAACAGGGCCTGTCACCTGGTCCTCGGTGCTAACCAGCATACCCATACTTGCACCCTTTACTCCTCTACAGGGTGGCTCCAGCTCCAGCTCAGGACAAGGTAGCAGGTTTGCATAATGGGGAAAAAAGCCCTACTAGGTCTCACGTCTGACTCTACTGCTGCTTTGTTCCAGTGACACCCCTCGACAAAGGTCACCAGAGGAACGGCAAAGGAAGTGCTCCATGCCCCATTCAAAAGAACATGCTTTGCTCAGCGGTCACTCTCCTACTGTGGCCCCACATGGCTTAATGAACTCCCCCTCTACAACACTGAAACACACAAAAATAGGCCCCTTTAAAAGAGACCTGTTAACCGTTTTGGCAGAAGACAACCAGTGTGGCTGCAACCACTAGTCGCATGCGGCCATGATATACCCCTCATCCCACCCCCACCCCCACACTTCTTCTGCACTCCAGCACCTTCTTGACAAAGCCTCTAGGTGGCTGCCCCTCTCTCTTGCTCCACCACTCACTCCCTTTCCAACATATGACAAAGTCCCCTCAGGCCACTCCTCCCCTAACTTCAGGCCTGACTACTTGAGGCCTACTTTTAAGACTTAACAATATATGTTAAACCACTTACCAAATGCACTACTTGTACCTGTACAACTTAGGAAATGCTAAGACTACTTGCCTATATGTACAGCCTATCAGTATTCTGTTATCAGCAATTAGCATCAGCTATGTCCCTCAAACTACCACTGTATTCTTGTCTCTTCCTCTTTTGAAATGTAACCTTGGAAATTGTTTGTCTGTTTGTTATACCTGACATGGTACCTTTGTAAAAGAGCCTGATGGCTCAAAGATGTTAATCTGCACATGAAATAAATAAAACAATAAATAAATAAATATAAGTGATTTGATCAAAACTTTACATGTGAGAACTGGGTAGTTACATAGATTAAGAAACTGCTTATCAGCAAAATACTAGCCCAATCACTTTTGCATTTTATATTGGATTATGGATTCACATTGTGTATTGCAGCTGTTGATACTTTAGTTGTTAGAGTAAAAATCTTGTTAATCTCTATTTGCCAATTTGTCCTATCTAGTTCAAGGTCATCTCATCACTGTTCTTTATATAATAGTTCAAACATGTTTTCTCTTTAAGCAAAATGCATTTATTTTGCTTAACCTAACTTTAGAAGATGTTTAAAGAGTTTAGTTTATTTTCTTTTCCTGTATTGTTAAGCAACAATACTACTTCACATAGTACTAGATTTTCAAAGAGAATACAATGAATATCCCCTTTTTCAAATACCACTTAAACAAAAATCATATCTCTTTCATGCAATAAATTGTTAGTATTTATTCCCTGCTTGCATACAAACCAATAATGCGTTTAAATCGGCATTGAAAAAGTGTTGAGTGATTAAATTGGTTTGTACATGTTTTGATTACTGTCGTGTATGTTTTACATTTTGTTGTTTATTGTATTATGTAATTTGCTATATGTGAATGTTTTGGATGATCCTGAGTCACACTAGAAAACAGGCATTTATGCTCTTGTGTTTTACCTGGTTAAAAACATTTTAAATGAGTAAAACATAAAGTAAAAGTCATATACGAACAAAACAGCAAGAACGTTGTCTTGCTTTTGCTTTGCCTGTGGGCCTGGTGCACAGAACATCAGGACTCATGTGCAGGGTGCAAAGAACCCTGCTGATCCTGCTTCCCATAGGGCCTGAAGTGCTGTGCATTAAGCAAGATAAGACAAAACTCTCCACTCTCTCTGCTAAACAAATGAGGAGTCTCCTCCTGCTTCTTGCAGGACATTTGATCCTTATGGGAAGCATGCTAGTACTCCCCCCCCCCATTGTCCCATGGGTCAAAAAGCCTGATATTCCTGCTTTATGTATGGGTCAGGGGGCTCTACTCACAACAACTCATGAGTCATTACATGTTTCCCACAAGGTCTAAATGGCTCTGCAAGAACAAGTTTTGACTCTAGTTTCTCAAAAAGCATGTACATGCATTGCAAAAAAACCTACATTAATGCATTGTTAGGTTTATAAATTCACAAAAGAAGGGAAGAGTGGTGTTAGGGTGTTCTCTACCCTAACACCCCTTCCCCAATGTCAAAGCCTTGTGAACCAAGGTCAAGCTACAGGTCTGGGGCCATGCCCCACTGGTGTGCTGTAGAGCTGTGTGGAATGGACAAATTCCAGATTCACAGAATTTTGACAACAAAATTTGTGAAATTTTGTGACATTTTATGGAATGTCATCAGAATTTTGCAGATTTTTTTTATTTAGTAGTTTGGTCATAACTCAGCAGTCCTTTAAGGAACAGCTCTGTATTTTGGTGTTTGCACTCAATGAATGGGGATACAATAACTGTCCAAATTTCAAGACATTCCAATGGATACTTTTTTGTGTGAAATTTCATGAAAATGTCTGAAAATATATCAGCCGTCTATTGGGTCAGAGATCTTAAATATGGCATGATTCCTTGATGATAGGTGTTCTAATAATGTGCCAGATTTCATGACAATATTATGCATCATTTCAAAATGATATATGCTCAAAATCTGTCATTTATGTTTTGTGGGAAATGTTGTGGAAATATTTCATCTGCATATAACTCGGGCACCTTTGGCATTAGACATGCTTAAATTAACATGGATAATCTTTTCTGCAATGATTATAGAATGATTTAAATATGGAGAGAATTGGATTACAGATTTTTAAGTTACAGGGTTCAGATCTTTACTATGTAAATATTTGCTAAATTTTGTAAAAACTCTTAAAAATGTGGATATTTGCAACTTCTATGCTCTTGTAGGTATAGACTTAACATTTGACTTGCATGTTCATAGTCAGTGTACCCTGGTGTCCAACACAACTGGATACATTGGTTTAGCAGTTTTGAATTTGCAGTAGAAAAAATATTGGTAACATTTTCTGACATATTTATTGTAGCATATAGACAAACCATCCAGAATTCTTTTTGTGGAATTTAACATTAACAGTGCACCTATCACTACTTCATTTGATAAGCTGGGCTGAGCTTTTTGCAGGCAGTCCTGCTGTTCCGCTCTGGGTGATTACCCTCCTTCTCTTTCTGCACAGCCATATAAACTCAGTAGAACTACTGATCCCACTGATATCCTCTTTGTTCTTTACAGTGACAAACCCCCTTAAAACACAAGCCTCCTACTCCTTTTCTTCTTGACCTACCCTGTTGGAATAGCCATAATTATTCCTTCATGCTGTCCCAGACATTGTCTTCCCCCATTACATCTTTTTGAGTACCTCTAAATCCCAGACTTGCAAGTACAGTACATCAGGCTCCCTGGATCATAAATTTACTAGATGTGATCCTTAAATATCCTGCATTCAGGCTTGTATTTTTGACACTGTGTGCTTCCTTGCTCCAACCTGGGAGTTTACCACTGTTGTGCTAATCAGCACAAATGTCTATTTCTTGGTGAATCTGTGCATCTAACTCCTGAACCTGTTGACCTCCTGCACTACCTGCCTCTCCTACCCCTATCTTTTAATTAAAATCCTTCAGATAAGGCTGAGTGAAATTAGCAAATTCCAGTTTTATGGACGTTTTCATGAAATTCTAAAATTTTTACAAAGACTAGTGGGATCTGACTTTAAGTACAGATGTTATTTATTTTGCAGTTTCTGGCAGCAAACAATTAATAAAATTGGCACACACAGTCTCCTTGCAATGTCTAAGAATCTACCAAATTTCATGGTATTGCATCCTCTAGTTTTTAAAGTTTCAGGGGCTTAAGTTTGTAGTTTATATTCTTGCAAAATGTAGTTTTTTAATGTTGTGAAAGTATGACTATTTTTAATTCAATCCCATTTAAAGCTGCAAAAATATTTTTCAGAAATGACCATGTGGTTATATCACACAGGTTTAGGGCTCTGAGCTGCAAACCTGGAGACCTGGGTTTGAATCCCACAGCTCCCACTTTCATACTGTGTGACCTGAGCAAGTCACTTAACTTCCTTGTGCTTCCAGGTCTCACCTGGAAACAAGCTTCAACTTAGTGTGCCTTTCGTGGTTAAACAATTTCCCCTTTTCCCCTTTAGTTTAAATGCTTCAGCTCTGGTTAAATTTGGATATGTTGTTTTAAAATGAGAGGGAAATAACTGAAATTTAAATTTTGGCAACATGTTTGGTATGCTATAACTCAGTCCCATTTGAAACTAAAAATCTGATACTAGGTACATATACAATTGTAGGTAGCCCGTGACATGGGCATCAGTGATTGGGTGCATACAATAATGGTGACCCAATCCCTGGCACATGTCATTGGGGCTACCGACTGGGTAAGATGACCGGATTGGGGGGGTTGGCGAATATAGCAATTGGATGTCGCTATAGTTACACACGAGGGAGGGGAGTGAGCACGTACAGCGAGGGGCCGGAGGGATTGTGAGAGGTGGTACCGTGGTGGGTTGCCGAGCTGGCCTTGCGGGTTGGTGGCATCGCTAAGCAAGGTGCTGGGTTTGGGTCCGGGTGCTGGTGCATTTCTGTTGCACCTCGTCTGAATTTTATTTTATTTTTTTAAATGTTTTTGCACCCCCCCAAAATGCACCCCCCAGAGTTGAGAATCCTTAAGTAGGTGGGGGGGGGGTGCAGACCCCTTTATAAAACATTTAAAAAATAATTTCCCAGTTCTGTTTTGCTGTGTACCAGGGAGTCGGAGTACCAAAATTGATTTTTGGCACTCTGGCTTCATGATAACAGTGATTGCCATTAGGCTTTTGCCATTATCACATAAATCCACAAATGTAGTGATAACATGTATACCTGTCAAATTTGATAATGTTTCAATGAATACTATCAAAATAATACTAAAATTACAGAAACCTAAATTTTGGCAAAATGTTTGTCTACCTATAACTCAGCTCCAAATGAAGCTTGAGACTTAAAATGTGGTGTTTGTATATCCATTTTGGTACTTCTCTAAATCCAGATATTGTGAAGAAATTTGGCTAAGAAATTTTAAAATTATCACAAAATAATAGAAAATTTAATTTTGATTTAATGTTTGGCCACCCATACCTCCACCCCACTTTTAACCTACTAATCTGAAATTTGTTACAGTGAGAGTTGCTCACAGAGGGTGCAGCTCGCAGGTCCCAAATAACAACTGGAAAACAAAAAGACCCACCACTCACAGCCACAGAAAACTCATATACTTCATGTCACTTCATTCTTTTTGCAAATTACCATATTTTATTAAACCAACTTATGCAGGTTGTACAACACATAGAGTAGGTTACAGACAATACTTGACTTAAAGAAAATAAAACCCCACCCCAAAACAACATAAACCCTCCAATGTGACTTCCCCCATCCCCCCCCCACAGCTATCCACCCCTAGCAGAATCAATCCAATACCTTAAATACCGACTGTGGAAATAAATATAACTCAATCCTGGCCAATAAATACAGAGTAACGTTAACAAAGGCAAACTCATGAGAAGTAAAAACAAGCCTAAACATACATATACTAAAAACTGACCTCGCCAGAATATGAGCACATAATAATACTGGACATAGGCTAGAAGAACCATTTAACAGGTACCTAGAATATAAATATAACTACTAGTAAAAAACAGACAGCAAAGAAGGAAAAATGAGAGGGGGGAGGAGGTCAAAGAAAGAAAAGACGAGAATAGAGGATGTAATAATATGAACAGCCTCCGCTAAACTCCAAAGTTAGTTTTGAGATATTGGGAGAGTCTCCCCCAATATTTAGAAAATTTAGCTGATGCCTTACACAACCTAAAGGCTAACTTTTCCGCATAGAATGCGTTCAGAAATTCTTCCCACTTATGTCACTTCATTCTTATTTATTAAAGGTAGAGAAGCAGGCCCAGTGGCGTAGAGGGTTGAGGTGATGGTGTCTTACCTGGACTCATGCTGGCAACCCAGGTTCGGGAACGGACTTGGGGAGCCAGGGGTCAGCAGGGGGTGAAGAGGATCTGAGCATCCGGAGGACTGCTCTCCTCTTCGGGGTTGGGGGACTGGGTTTTCTCAGTCAGCAGCAGCTCCTGGTGGAGACTGGGAGGCACTATATGAGTGGTGCAGGGGCACACAAGAAAACCATAAAATGACACTGGTATCTGTCGGATGATGGCCTCCTGCTCCATGACATCGCTGGACCCTCTAAGGGACCTCCTCCACCTCAGTAGTGCTTCCAAAGGGCCTACTGAATCATGTGCTGGGTATGCTTCCCCCCAGTGCCTTCCCCACTTGGAGGAGAGGGACCCACCCAGTGAAGGGATACACTGGGATACCCATAAGGAGTTGGTTGCAATGTGGGGATTGAAGGGAGGTCCGAAAAAAGGGGATGACCAGTAAGTCATGGTAGCACTGAGGAGCCTGAAGGAGTGGGGGGCACTAGAGCACAAGTCGGGGGATAAAGGCAATAATACAAAAAGGCAGAGAAATCAAACTGGTGTAGCCCTGGGAGACCACCACAGATCAGCGTTTCACACTCAACCAGACCTTGACAAAGCACTCTAGTTGAGTGTGAAACATTGGTCTGTGGTGGTCTCCCTGGGCTACACCAGTTCGATTTCTGTGCCTTTAATAACTATGAATGAAATGACATGAAGTCTTTAACTGGTCTGTAGCTGTGAGTGCTGGGTCTTTTTGTTTTCTAGTTGTTATTTAGGACATGCGAGCACCACCCTCTGTGAGTGACCATCACTGTAACAAATTGCTGGGTCCTTTTGTTTTCTAATCTGAAATTTGGCACATCCTGTATGTCATTGGGCACTGCATATGTTCCAAACTTGGTGTTAATTAGACATGTACTTTTAAAATTATAGAGAAATAACTGAAATTTTAAATTTGGCGGAATACTGCAGAATTTTTGCAAAATTAGAATGGTCATTGCATGGGTAGAATTTTATATTCTGTACATTTCTAGTCTGCTGCTTCAAGCTACAGATCTGTAACCCTGTGCAAAGAAAGTTAGGAATGATCTCATGCTTTGTGCGGGGTCCACGTGGCCCCACACAAAAAAAGCTAAGACAGATCTCATGCTTTGCAATGGGCCTACAGGGCCTCTGTGTGATACTGTGCCCTCAGTACTTAGATGTGATAGTTTTTCCTTCTGTGATGACTGCCTAATTTTAATTCTTTGTACTCTCTGTGTAAACCTTGTTCACTGGTCTGACCACTGTTTACAATGTGATTGTCTTGTAACCCCACTGATTGTGTTGTATTGCTTGCTGACTGTAACTTCTCCTGTTATAATGTGCTGGCTTTGTTTGTAACTCTCCTGGGTAAAGCCTGAAAATAGACAATGTTTGTTGTCTGGTGCACTTACCCAGTCAACAAAAACTAAATAAATAAATAAAAGATATGACAGATTTCCTACTTCATGTAGAGACTACAGGTCCCTGTGCCAAGAAGGTAATGGGTGATCTCGTGCTTTGTGCAGGGCCAGCACTGCCATGCCCAGAGAAAGTCATAACTGATGCTGAAGTTCCTATTTGAAGCACCAGACTTATGGGATATGCCCCAGACCTCTAGTGCGGAATTGGTTCACAAGGCTAGGGGCTGAGGGAGGTGGGATGGGCATTAGGAATGAACAAACATTAATGCCACACTGCCCCCCTTCTGTGACTTTGAAACATAACAATGCAATAATGAGTTTTGTTAAACCGAATGTATAAAAGTTTGACTGCTTATAAATCAGTCATCCTGAGATCTAGGGACCTGATATTTGGCAAACACAGTGATCGTGGCATGTTCTCCAAACCAACCAAAGTGAAAGGTGTTTTTTGAGAATTATATACTTTATTGAGAGAAATATATACAAGAAAACTACAACAAACAACACAGAACATACAGAACATCTCATCCTGCGAAAATGAACAGTGTAACAATAATCAGCTTATATATGTGCCTTAGAAACTTCAAATCTGAGTTGGATGACAAGACAGGTGTGGCAATGCAGGTGTGGCATCTTCACTCCTCCTAGGGTAGTCTATTAAGGTGCCGGAGTGCAGAAGGCGATGTGGATACTAAAGGAGGTTGGAACCAATACTGAGGGGAGGGGCAGTGTGATTGTGCTGGGTGGGGCATGGGGTAGAGGTAAGGGGAGTCTTGTTTCACATGATTGGAAGTATGGTCTTCAGCAGTCACCACTGCATAGCCTTGCGGGGATTTATGAAGTGGATGTAATATTTTCTGTATGCATAGGGCTTCTTGGATGGTGTTGTGCCATTCGTGGAAGGAGGGGGTGGAATCGTCCATCAAATGTTTCAGTATGGCCTGCTTAGCTACTGCTGAGATCAGTGTGATGTGGTACTTCCTTACTGCAAACATGCAGTGGGTATACAGACACAACAGGCAGGTTTGTGGTGTGAAGGCTGATCCTAAACCTTGTAGGTGATCCATGCATCTCTGAATTTATGACTACAGTGTTCGCACCTTCATGCAGTCCCATAGCATGTGTTTCAGGTATTCCATTGCTAGGCCGCATCTAGTGCAATTGTTTGAATTTAGTATACCCATCCTGTGTAATTTGATGGGTGCCAAATACATACAGGTATTGTTTATATCTTGTACTGCATTAACCTGAGTATTTATAAGTTTTTTTTCCCACATTTTGTCGCTGGCTTTTTCCATCACTATTTCTGGGAATTCTTTGGTCCAGTAGTGACAGTAGGGACTCTCCCCAGAAGTGGGTAGGAGAATAAGCTTTTTGCAAATTTGAGAGACTGCATAGCTCTGACATGCAGAGGATGCAGTTTGTCCCTTATGAAGAATTTGGAGGACTCCCAGGGCCCAGGACAAGTTGTAGTTAATCAGTAAAGCAGTTATAGAGATACATCGTATAAAAAATATGGAAAAAAAATCTTAACATTAAATCTTTTGGGGTGGCTCAGCAACAAATATATAGCTGTTCATATTTGAAAACTGGCTCTTTCAAGCTCATTAGACTTTTTTTACACTAAAGTGCCTTTGGCTTTACAATATTAATATTTAAAAGTCTGTTGTGGATGCGGAGGCAGAAGCACAATCTCAAAAGAAAAATCCACTTTTTTCCACCTCAGTGCAGAAAGATAAAATTTTGATTAGCAGAAAGGTATAAAAAAGATCATAAGACTTTGCCATGTTTACTTTCAAAACAGAGATCATGACAGCAGAATGATGATGGTTTGCTTTTCTATAGGGCTAATGTAAAATTTTAAAGTGCACCTACAGTATAACAAAAATTGAAAAAAACATTGACATTGACTTTGTCTTGGTTACTGTTCATACAGTAGACATGACAACAACAACAAAAAAATCACAGTGTTGTTTTTTTCTATAGGAGAAATAGAAACCCATATGCATCTATAGGAAAAACAAAATACACAACTGGGAGCCCATCTCCAGTGGCCTTTCAGTCACTTCCACTCTTATCTGACACCAGAGGTCCATTGCTGAACAATGTTATATTTAAGCAATAAACCATGACAGGGTATGAGTTATGCTGGGATTTACCCATGGCTGGCATGGCTTGGCCACGAGGCCACAGGCTGAGTGGTCAAACCAGGTCAGCCGTGAGTAAACTGTAACATAACCCACACCCTGTCATGGTTTATTGTGAATATACAATGTCCTCCTTTACTTTTTGAAAAATAAAATTACAAAAATGCAGTTTTTTTCTCACTTTAAATTGTTTAATGTATTTGTTGTTGCACCAGACAAAAATAGTTCCCTGTGGCTAGGTAAAATAGGTTGAAAGGCAGTCCCATTCTGTAGCAGTATAGCTGGCACTGAATCTAGAGGTGCTTTTTTAATTAATTAATTATGTATTTATTTATTTATTTATTTATTGTTAGTTTAGTAAGGGGCTGCTCACTGTAGACAGTTGTTTCTTTCAGTGAGTCTAGGACAGGTTACCACTCTGCTGTGAGGTGTGAGTAGCTTGCATGTGTGGCTTATGAGTTAGAGGTGGACAAAATAAGTATACAGTAACAGTTGACAGAGTTGAGGATTTGTTGTCTTTTTCTTTCTCTCTGATAAGGTAAGACTTTTGGCTGTAATTTGTAGTGAGGAGTGGCAGTCGAACAAGCATTCAATACTGCAAAGGAGTGGCTGTCATAACTATCGGTCTGTATCTAGTCTGGTTATTTTGTTTTTTTCTGTTTCTCACTTGAAAGACTTTTTTTTTTTAAATGCAGGACAGATTTCTATTGTGAAGCTGGAGGAGGATGCAAGAGGTGACAGGGAGTCCAGCAATGAAGAAGTCAGCTACTTTTGATTATTTTTTGCAACTTTTAGTGTTTTTCATGAAGAAGCACTTTGTGAAGCTGGGCAACCATGGTGGGAGGTGTACACGCCTGCATGAGCTGCTGCCGCACTTTGGGTCAGAGAAAGAAAATTGCTTAATTGCTTAATGGCAGTTGCTTCTGCTCTTGGGATCATTTTAATAATGCTGAACAGAGACTCCCGATGATGCACCATGCCGCTTAGAAGATTCCCGACAGAGCTCCAGCCATCCACTCCGAAAATACCTATATAATTTAATGAATTATGCTACCAGAGCATCATAGTGCACTCAAGCACTCCTCAGAATGCTACAGGAACACTCGGGGACATACATCAGGACCCAATATGGAAGTAGATGCAAAAAAAAGCCTACCTAAGAGCACACTATCTGTGATGCCAGAAAAGGCCCTGAAGAAGCCGCGGGCCTCCAGTTCCACTCTAAATCTTGGCACCAGCCCTCCCTCTGCAGACAGTGAACCGCTTACTTTGCAGTGGTTTTTGGAGGAATTTAAGCCATTTAGGGAAGACCTCCACACTTTGGCATTTGACTTCAGCTCCCTAAGTGCCAAATTAGATGAAGTTTCACAAAGAGCTACAGATAATTCAGCTAGGCTCCATTCCCTCGAGAAAAGACATAACAAACTTGACCCTGAGCTTGCTACCTACAGATTCCTGGCCAAGCTTGAACTAAAAGTAGAGGACCTGGAAGGGTACAGTAGGAGGAACAATGTAGTCATCTTTGGTCTCCCTGAGGGGGAAGAGGGGAATGACATGACTCATTTTGTCCAAACATTTGTGGAGAAATTAGCGGGTCCCTCTCCCTTTGGCACTAACTACTTTATAGAAAGGTCACATAGAGCTTTACGTCCTAAACCAGCTCCCGGCACCCCACCACGCACTGTTATTTTTCAGTTCCTCAACTTCTTGGAAAAACAACACTTACTACAAAGAATCAAAGAGATCCAAGACGTCAGCTGGGAAGGGAAATGCCTGAGGATAGCCCAGGATCTTCCAGCATCCGTTTGCCTTAAAAGAATGGCTTTCTACCCAGTGGTAGTGAAACTAATTGCCGCTGGCATTAAGTTTCGGATGGCGTACCTGGCAAAGCTGAATGTACTGATTACAGAAGTGGACTGCCTTTGATGATCCCAAATCCACTACTGCCCAACTGAAATCAGCCTTCCCCGACCTATTCAAGAACCCCTGATTGGGATAAGGAGATGATCGAGTGGAAGACATAGTTTTTATATAGGCTGAATGAGAGGTGCTTTTCTCTGATTGCGGTCTGTAAGATTGGCTTTACAGTTGACAGTTACTACAATCCTTTGGCCAATTGAATACCATTAATGGCTACGCTCACTGGATTATTGACCCTTATATACACTTGGACATTTTCCTAACAACTACAGTATGGAGACATGTGTCTGGCTGAAGCTTTGATGCAGTTTTTGTGTCAGTGAAGGATCTGTTGTGGTCTTTTCGAAGTTGTATACTCCTGCTGGCACTTCCACGTTGTCACCACTAGAGGGGGCCCAACCACTACAAATACTGATTATACAGTTCAATTGTTGTTGGTTTACTGAGTTACTTAAATTTTTTTTTCTGTTCGTTCTTCTTTTACCAACATCAGGAACATATCAGTGCTTAGTACCTTTCTACCATTTTGAAGAACTGGCTCTCACTTTGTAGATTAGTGCATGTTAATTCAAAAAGAATGTCCTGCTCATGTCTAAGTTGTTAATGCGTGGACTAAAGTTTGGGGGAGGCTGGGTGTTATACAAGTTAACTAGTGATACTGGTATGTGCTAACTTTTTCAGTTACGATGTAACGCTAGAACCCCCTACTTTTCTTTGGTCTTGTAGATTAAGCGTTGTTCCCAATAAGGATAATAACTACCTGCTGCAGTTTAAAGAGCAGACAAGGTTTGTTTTTGTTTTTTCCTTTTCTTGACACATACCATAGTAGATTGGAGCACTAGTTCTCAATTAACAGTTTTATCTCCTCAGTCACTCTAATTTAGTAAATTTGTTTTATTAGCTTTTTACTATGTAGATATTGGATAGTGTTTATCGTTACCTTCATAACTTTAAGTAATTAGGCTTTGTTTGGGTGGCTGGAGCAAAGGGAAATGTGTTGAGGCATGATGCAAAAAGTGAAACATATAAGGGGGTGGGTTGGGATAGGGTTCCACTGTCTTCTCAGTTTAATGAATCTCTCAGCAGATTATTTGGGATTGGGGGTGGGAGGCTTATTTCACACAGAGGCTCTGGGCAGGGAGAAATGTTGGATGCTTGTATCATACCTTGATCAGTCAATAGCTTGCCATGGCTGGGGCACTGAAAATAATCACTTAGAATGTGTGAGGGGCCAGACACAAAGTTAAACAATACCAGATCCTTAAACACCTGAATCTTTTAGCAGCAGATACTGTGTTTGTGCAGGAATCCCATTTACTTAACTCTGAAGCCAGATGGGTCAATACTTTGCTGCAGAGGGCAACACCCAAAGCCGCGGAGTTCTGATTCTATTGAGAAGGGCCATAACATTCTCCCCTAGCCAAATTATAGCAGACCCTGATGGACGATACATTTTCGTGAGGGGTATGCTCCATACAAGGGAGCTTATCTTGGATAGTGTCTATGGTCTTAATAGTGACACACCCAGTTTCTTCATGAATATCCTTAATATCCTCTAACCATTTTTACACATCCCCTTTATAATATGGGGAGATTTTAACCTTGTCTACGACCCGCATATTGATCACTCGGGTAAACCACACAAATGGCTTTCCCCCACACAACGGGCACTCCAAGATTTATTAGATGGCACCGGATTGACGGATATCTGGTGTACCCTTCATCTCTAGGACAGAGAATTCACTTTTACATCTCTGGTGCATCATTCATCTTCCCATATTGACTACCTGCTTATTTTCCAATCCTTGATCCCAGGAGTCTTAGACTCAACCATACTATCGGGCCCACTCTCCATCCATTCACCAGTTTCTTGTTTGATTTCCCTTACATCTCTCCCCATAGTAGGATGGCGATGGAAGATCAACAATTAACTGTTGAAGATCCCAGATTACATAGCATACATATCTGATCACATCACTGTCTTTACTGATAATCAATGTTGGCTCTACCGGAAAACCAGACATTGAATGGTGCTCTCTAAAAGCCTATCTTAGAGGCCTAGTGATTGGCTCGGCCTTCAAAAGGAAAAGAACTCAAGATAAACAGCTAAAATGCTTATTGTCTCAAATTTGTGCCATAGAGCATGATTTATCCCCTTAATCCTCTGACCAAACCAGGAACACCTAGTGAAACTCCAGGACTCTTACTTAAATTTATTAAGGGAAAAGGTGGAATTTACCATTTTGAAAACTCAGTCTTTTCATATAGATCATGGGGAAAAGTCAGGTCATCTTTAGGCCCTCAAACTTAAACAGCTTGCATCTCATAGACTAATTGCTGCAGTTCATTCCCAGGAGTGTGATACCCTAAAGATTTCTCCATCGGACATAACTTCTGAATTTAGAAGTTATTATGCGAAGCTATACAGTTCCATGGATGCTCCCCCACTTTTATCACAATTAGATTCCTACCTGGTAAATTGTTCTTTGCCCTCACTCTTGAACTCACAAAAAATCTCTCTAGTCATGCCCATCACATTAGAAGAGATACTTAGAGTTATTCAGGACTTGCCCTCAGACAAGACACCTGGTCCGGATGGATTCTTCTCCAATTTTTATAAGGTCTTTGCTCAACAGCTAGCTCCATCTCTTCTTTCCCTATTTCACCATATTCTTTCTGGATGGGTCTCAGATAGCTCCCTATTCGAAGTCATAATCACCTTAATACTCAAGGAAGGTAAATCCCCTGATAGAGTACAAAGTTATAGGCCAATTTCCCTCCTCAACCAGGGCCTTAAAATCTTAACAAAATTCCTTGCAGATCGGTTGAGTCCTATCATGTCAGATATTATAGGTCCAGAACAAGTAGGCTTCTTGAAAGGCAGATCCTCGGTTGATCACCTTAGAACCCTTTTGCATGTCTTCTTGGCTTCCAGGAATGCTGATTTTCCTGCTGCCTTGATATCCCTGGATGCCGAGAAGGCATTTGATAGGGTTGATTGGAATTTTTTGTTCCAGTCACTAGCAGCATTCAGTTTCCCCCCTCTGTTTATAAAAGGGATAAGAATGTTGTATAAATCCCTTACAGCATGGGTTGTTTGTAATGGATTACTATCTGATTCCTTTACCCTGCATGCCGGGACTAGACAAGGATGTCCGTTATCCCCCCAGCTGTTTAATATTTATTTGGAACCACTTATCAAGAGGATTATAGCAAGCCCAAATGTTCAAGGTATTACCATCCATCATCAAACAGTTAAAATTTTGGCTTATGCAGATGACCTGCTCCTTCAACTATCTCTGCCCGATTCTTCTGTTCCCACCCTTCTTACCATCCTGGGAGAATTTAGCTCTATGGCCAACTATAAAGTAAATGGAGACAAGACTGTGGTTGTTCCCTTGAATCGTAAAGCACTAAAATGAGTTGCCTCCGCGGTGGGCCTTTCTTGGCAGACCAACTCATTAAAGTATCTGGGGATAAATCTGTCTAGTGATCCGAACAGATTTACAAAATTAAATCTTGACCTTTTAATTTCCACTATCAAACAAGATTTAAAGAGATGGGCAATACTTTCTCTCTCTCTTTGGGGAAAAGTTAATATCATCAAAATGAACATTTTCCCACGATTATTTTATCCATTAACCCTTTCAAATGTTTGGTTTCCTTTGGCATGGTTTAAAAAGATACGTCAGATGCTCTTAGCCTTTATTTGGGCTGATAAGAAGCCACAAGTAGCCTATGACAAGCTCTCAGCACCAAAATTGAAAAGAGGACTCCGTTTACCACACCTAGGACTTTACTACTGGGCTAGTCACGCAAAGAAATATCTGAGATGGCTAGAGTCAGAACACCTCCAGTCACATTACTCCTTCACACCGATATGGCTTAAAATAGAGCATACCCTAATACAAATTCATGACCTATCCCCCGCTGCACTATTGCATATTAATTTAAAATCTTTACCTGTGGCATTAAAAAGTACTCCCGTTGCATTATCTGTTAAAATTCATTCCAAGCTTTGCTCTTTCCTAAAATATAGGCACACTGCGGATCCATCTCAACCTTGGTGGGGAAACCCTAATCTCACAATTGATGGTAAGCCACTCCATTTGAAGTGGATTTCTCAGTTAGGCGATTGCTCCCTTTCCTTCTTTTTGAAGGCTGATGGCTCATGGTTAACTTCACCTGAAATTTTAAATAAAGCCCATATTCCGAACTCAGCTATCTTTAAAGTATTTCAATTACATTTACTAATAAAATCCTTTGGAGCAGTTCCAGTTGTGTCCTCAAACTTATCCTGCTCATCAGACCTAGTTCCCCTTACAGGCCTTTCCCACACTGTTTCTAAACTATATGGAGTAATCCACAATTGGAAATGGCCTGACAGTTTTGGCACGACTCATTTTTGGGCCCCTCTTTTTCCTGATCAAGAATTCCTTTGGCCCTCTTTATGGATGAGCTGTCACAAGTATGTTATACAAGGCAGGCTCCAATTAACACAGTTTTTAAAATTTTGTATAACCTTTATTATTCACCTCAGAAGATGGCTAAACTGGGCCTTCTCCCTTCACCCACATGCACTCAATGTCTACAGGATGAGGGTAACCTGTTGCATATCTTTTGGACATTTCCCAATATAGCTCCCCTTTGGTCTATCATCAAACAGAGGGTTTATTGGATCTACTCACTGCTAAAATCTGTATTTTGAGGGTTCCTTCCTCTGTTAATGTTACCAACAGAAAATGTCACATAACCCTCATGGCTATGTTGGTTAAAGACCTAGTCTTGAGGCATTGGAAAGATATGACTGAAATTTCTTACAATGAATGATTGCAAGAATTATCGGCCAATCTTCACCTAGAAAAGACAATCGCTAGTTTACATAATCAACCTCAGAAATTCCTCAAGAGATGGGGTCCTCTCATTGCTTTGTACTCTCTCCAGAGGCCCTAAAGATTTTTAATCTTTTCATAGATATCTCTATGCCAAGCAACTGTGCTCTGTGTGAAAGAAGGGGTATAGGAGGGTAGGGTGGGGGACAGTTGATCTAACATCCTAACTATGTAATCCTGTATAATTTGCACCTGTATGTAACAGTAGATCCTCTCTCTGTATTGTGTAAAACTGAATAAACTTTGAATTGAAAAAAAAAAATGCTGAACAGATCGGGGGCTTACTGGTTATCGGATGGGAGCCAGAGGGAGTTTGAAGGGAGCTGAGAGGAAGTCTGTGGTACTGGTTGGAGGGATCTGATAGTGTAACAGACACCTGGAGGAAGCTAGTTGCCACAGGGCCAGCCAACACAGCTTTGGGAAAGAGCATCCTGTTATTTGAAGTCAGTAGCAGTTTAAGTTTTGTACTGTTTTTTTTTTTTCCAACGTGTACTTCTTTCGGGAAGCGAGTGTATTTTTTTGCTGCTGCAGACTTGAGAGTTTGACTGTTGGGGAGTGCTAACTGAAGAATCAATACGGCAGATATCTGTTTGTGTGTTTGGGGTCAGATGAATAAGGGGTGATTCCAGATGAGGCTGACTGGCACCTTTTGCATGGGTTATCATAGGATTTACCATGGCAGAAAGGTGCCAGTCAGCAAATGAGAATAGTGGATTCTAGGACACCGTTGTATAATTTGCAATATTAGTGTAATGAATGGCCACTGGATGCCCAACTCCAGTGACTCTCTCTTCCCCCTTTTTTGCACTAGCTGTGCAATATCAGTATTATATACTTACAGTTTATTATTAAAAAAAACATAATGATGCGGCCACCATGGGGCCACCCTGATGGCACACTTTTCCTCTGCCATCTTGTATTGGATGTCAGCAGGCACACAATGCCATGACCACCCACCAGATGACAGCTGAAGCAAACCCTCTATTCAGCTCCTAGACCAGTTGCCATCTGAATCAATCACAACTGCAACTGATGAAATGCATGCACTCAGTGAGTATTTCATAAATTCTGGATTTTGATAAATATCGCAAACTAGGATCTAATAAACACATGCTCTATGCATGTGTTTCCTCAGTCAAAGTGGTCACTGGATCAGGAGATGGCCAGCCAAGGAGCTGAGTGTAGGGCTCACACCAGTCACTGTCTGAGGAAAGGGATTGGTGAGAGCTGGGTTACCACTAGACACCAAGGATACAGGGACATGGGGCAGAGTGTAGGAATGGGTGCCACTGAACATCAAGGGTGCTTAGACATGGTGAAATTGTGAGATGGGGTACCACTGAATACCAGGAATACTTGGACATGGGACAGAGTATGTGAAAGGGTATACCACTGGATACCAGGGTTATCGAAAATGGGTGTAAAAGGTGGGTGTCACTGGATGCCAGGGATACATGGACTTGAGGCGATGTGTTGGAGGGGGTGTGTCACTGGATGCCATGGATGCTTTGATATGGGGCTAGGTGTAGGAGGTGTTGCCAGTGGATGCCAAAAATAACTGTAATAAGGCATGGTGTGGCTGGCCTGAAGCAGTGTGAGCAGTCCCATGCTCAAAGTTTGCTCTAGGACTGAGCAAGTGAGAGTAGTTTTATGCTTCATTAATTGTTCATAGGTCCATTCTTAAAGCAAATTATAGATCAGAGCACTTTGTGAGGGTCTTACATTGTTACTGTATATACAGTACCATTTTTAAAAGCAAATACTCTCTATACAGTACCATTTTAAAAAAACTTAGAAAATTCATTAAAAAACTAAGTTAATGCATCAGATATGATTCAATCATAAAGTGTTAAAAGAAATTAAATGTTGGAGAAGGTCCCATTAGCCTTTGTGTAATCTGTGACTTGCTGTTCCTCACATTTACATAGAAACATAGAAACACAGAAGTTGACGGCAGATAAGGACCGCAAGGCCCATCCAGTCTGCCCATTTTTACTACATTATGAATGTGCCATAGGCCTGTACTCTGTCAATGGCCTGTCTATTCATACTCATCTGTATTGTTCCCTTATGTCTATCCCATGCCTGTTTGAAGCTCTGCACTGTATTCATAGCCACCACTTCCTCATATAGGCCGTTCCATGCATCCACCACCCATTCTGTGAAAAAGAACTTCCAAACATTACCCCTTAATCAGCCTCCCTCTAATCTCATGCTGTGTCCTCTTGTCCTGCTGTTTTTCTTGTATTAAAACATGTTAGACTCTTTCGCCTTGTTAATGCCCTTTAGGTGTTTGAATGTTTTAATCATATCACCTCTCTCCCTCCTTTGCTCTAGGGTATACATATTGAGCTCTGTTAATCTGTCCTTATATGTTTTCTGATGCAGTCCCTGCACCATTTTGGTTGCCCTCCTCTGGACTGCCTCCATTTTGTTAATTTCCTTGTGCAGGTGTGACCTCCAGTACTGCACGCGGTACTCTAGATGGGGCCTAACCAGTGTCTTGTAAAGAGAGATTGTTACCTCCCTCTTATGACTTGCAATACCCCTATTAATACGCCCCAACATCCCTCTAGCCTTACCTACTGCTTTAGTGGTGTGCTTGGATGATTTCAGGTCATCTGTGATGATGATGCCCAAGTCTCTTTCTTCCCTTGTGATTGCCAGCAACTCCCCCCTCCCAACCTATAGGTGGCTTCAGGGCTTCTCTTCCCTATGTGCATGATCTTGCACTTCTTTGCATTAAACCCCAGTTGCCACTCTTCTGATCATTTTACCAGTTTATCCAGATCTCTTCTCATTCTGCCCACCCCATCTGGATCAGTTACTCTGTTGCAGATCTTGGTGTCATCTGCAAACAGACAAACCTTACCCTCCAGTCCATTTGCAATGTCTCTGATGAAGGTATTGAAGAGGACTGGCACCAGGACTTAAATGATAATACAGTGGCATTTCACTTATGTTAGCAAACCATCTCCATGTATTGCTGTGTGAGTATTTTTTCTCCTGTTTCAAAAGGCAGTACTGAAGCTTTGTAGGTTAAACTGATTTCTCTTATCACATCATCATTCAAACCCTGAGGAATACCACACCGCCGATTCACTGAGGCTCAGGGGACTTTTCTCCCTAACTTTTTTTTTCTACTTCCTGTACTTTATATTTAAATCCTAATTGATATAATAACATAATTTTAGGTTTTTTTTCTTTCAAAAAAATACACTGTGTTACAGTGGCATGGCCGTGCAACTATCATTTGGTATGAACAGTTTTTTTGCACCTTAATATTGGCACTGACCTTAGACAGAATAACCTAAAATTCCATGTGCAAGTTGTTAGTTTCAGGATCTCTAGATCCTAAAAGTTTGGTGATAGTGGGTTGAGCAATTTCCAATATCTCAGTGGCTGAAGTATTTATAGATGTGTTTAATAAGGTTCCATATCATAATAGCGATCGCTAAACAGCGAATGACGTTACAGCAAGTGTACATTGCTGAAAATGAAACAGTGATGTGTACTCCGCAGTGAATACATGAATGGCAACTAAAACTTTCAGAACAGGGAAAAATATCTATTTAGGGTTCTGCGATCCTCGTACCGCCCTAAATTTAGATTACCAACTCCAGGAGGGTGCATATCAGGAAGGGGGAGAAACTCAGGGTTGAAGGCAACTCTGGGAGTAAAACACAAGCTATGAGGGGAAGAACATGGGGGAGCAACCTGACGGGTTGGGGGAAAATAGGGCATACAAAAAAAAAACACACCCAACAACCAAAAAAAAAAACACTATAGCCATGCCTAGACCATCTGCATCATAGTCTGGAACACTCACCACTACACCAACCTTGCAGCTCAACACTGTCTCCTCCAACAAATCCTCATAACATAAACTGCATTATGCTACACAATACTGCATTGCTCTTTTTTCACTGTAACTTTTTCTCCTTTCTTTGCTATTCCCTACATTCAATATTCGGTCACAATCGCTTTCTTGAGAGGTGCATAAATTGAGTTGTTCAAAAGTGAGTCACTCATTTTGAGTTACCCACATCACTGGATACCATTTATTAAGACTGTATTCACTTCCCTGTAGCACAGACATGGCTGAGAGTTGTGAAACTTTCACATTTATTAAAGTTTTGTCCAAGGATGATTCTTTGCTATGTGGCATTGTTGAGAAATTTGTAGATGCCAAATTATTAAATACAAAATCCCATTCTGCACATCCACAGTTCCTATTTCCACAAATTTTTCATAATTAGATTATTGCATATAAAAAGTAAGCAAGCAAACTATGCCAGTTTCATAATTAGCTTACATAATTTTTGTAGGGGTTTACACCATTTGCATACTTTTAGCAATCACAAAAATGGTGGAATCAACTACCCTCTGCTAAACCCATATTGCAAATGGCCAGTGAATGGGAACTCATCTCCACTGCTGGCACCATTTCTATTTACCCTCTCTGCCTTCTAAAGCCAGGAACCCAACCCCGGTGTAAGAGATACATTACAATTTTTTTTTTCATAGAGATTTTTATCCCTTATATCATTTGCTTGGCCCCTTGCCCACAACCCTTTCCAGACACACCATCCACCTTTCCCAAGGCTTTCCTGCTCCTATAATCATCTATGGTGTTCCCCTATGATGGTGCCAGAAGAGGAATAGCCAGCCTCACTCCCAGAGTCAACATCAGGATAGAGTGCAGAGCCTGGTCAGTGCTGCACAGCCTACAGCAGGCTGGTGACTCATCTTGCATTGGCTTATTTCCACCATTTTCTGCCTAAACCCCACCTACCACCCCTAGAGACAGAATGGCCCACATCTGTCTTCACATGCATAGGCATCCACACAGCAGAGATACATAGATACATTAACAATGATGGCAAAAAAAGCCAGCTGTCCCATCCAGTATGCCCACCCTAACTAATTACTCCTCACTGCTTCTAGTGGCGCTCCATCCCCTTTGTTCCTGCCTTCCATTTGTAGCTAATCCCATATGAATTTCCCATCCTTGTTTGAAGCTGCTCACTGATTTGGAGTGTACCACTTCCTCCAGCAGCTTGTGCCACTTATCCAACACTCTTACTATGAAGAAGTGCTTACAGACATCATGTTTAAATTCTCCCACCATGAGTTTAAGTGAGTTCCCCTTTGTCAATATATCTGAGCTCAAGAAGCAATGTTCCTTGGCACCCACTTTATTTATCCCATAAGGAAATGGTTCCATGTGATGATAGCGATCGCAGTACAGTGATAACTATTATGGCAAGTGCATATAGTTGAAAAGCAAATTGGAGATATGCACTTCTTGGTGACCACACTTTCAGAAAAACAGTGCTTTTGCAGGGCAGCTGCACCCCCCACACCCCCCCATGGGGGGATTTGCCCCACACACCCCTGATTTAGGATTACCAACTCCATGGGGGCTGCAAGTCGAGGAGGGGACAACACTCTGGTGTGGGAATAGAAAAAAAAGCAGCCACAAGCAGCGGCAAAATTCTTTCCCCCACTTCATCCTGAACCCAGTGCTTACTGCACCAGATCCAGCCACCCTCATCACCACACTACAGGGCTGACTTAGCTACAGCAGGCACACCCCCTACCTAAACCCTCTTCTGAATCCCTCCCCATCTCCTTCCTATCTCTCCTCTTCTGGTTGCCATCCTCACAATGGCATCGTGACCCTTGCAGGTTAGCCCAAAATGATAGTGCTGAAAATGAGTCTCTATTTTTGCAGTTGCTCATTTTTGGTCTCTATCATCACTGGATACCTATGGATACTTGTATGTCTTAATCAAGTAGTTCCTTTACCTCCTTTTCTTAAGGGTGTACATGTTCAAATCCTGCAGCCTATTCTCCTATCTCCTGTTCCCTAGTTCACTGGCCATCTTGTGACATGTTGGACATAGTAAAGCACAGGAAAACCAAGATGTTACAAGATGGTCCATGCTTTATCAAGAGACTCTAGTGTAATGTGAAACTGTTGAGTCTGTATGTTTGGCAATATTTTTTTTTTCAATCCTGATCATGATGTGTGAAGAAATAGAGGTTTTCACAGTTTTTGCAATCTACATATTATGTAAGCAACTTCATCCAGGTTAGGAGTGCTGTTGTTTTTTACTGTTAGGATTCTGATTTTTAATTTGTGAGATTCCTATGAAAATAAGCATTACCAAATACCTCTGATAATATTTTAGATTATCTTGGACCTACACTGAGAGTATCATGATATTCTAACTTTAGACGAATGACAAAGCAAAAGTTCCCACTGGAGGGTTTAAAGAACAGAAGCCTGACATAATTTCATTCTTGGTCTTGGTTGCTCTCAGAAGGTTTTCTTACATCACTATAGCTATAACTTCCTTGAGACAACAGTATCTCCAACCATTTTACTACACAAACCCATGCCAGTGCATAAATCAAATATGACATGGACACAATAAAAATATGACTAATATTTCATTTGTGATTAGTGACCCCTGAGACATCACTTGGGCTTCATCACTTGTAATGTCATGGGGTCATACAACACTCATAAAAATATCTGGCATGTAGTTACTTGGTCCATGCTACCTTCTTTTCTTATTGCGCAGCTTTTGGCACCTCAGAGTTACAACTAGTAACTTGACAGGGGGCATTGCAAACCCAACTTCAGTTCTCAGTACAGTATTACCTAGCTGCAGTACCATAACTTACTTAAGTGCAACAGTGATTTTAGTTTTAGTATAAGGTTGTACATATACAAATAATGCATTTCATTTCATACTGAAAAGTGAAGTTCATCTGTGCTGCTTGAGAATATTAATGTTGACAAATACCAAGGAAACTATACAAAGGTAAATAGTATTTAAGGTGCTCTTAGCACACTGCCACTTCAGATAGGCATTTAGTATTCTTTATGTTTACAACTGAAATATGAGGACACAGTAAATACACCATTTCTGGAGGTGGACATCTGGCATAGCTTTAACAACAATATGGTGTTTATCCTTATTTTAGAAATGTGCCCCTATAATAAACTAACACCAATTTTACTTCAGTCACTGTTTACTTTAATGAATATTTTGATTTACAAAGAGGTTGAAAAAGCCCAGTGGAGGATGATGTAAAGGATATGTTCATTTCCCAATGGGAGAAGGTATATTTTTCATCAGAGTATTGGAAAATGATAAACACCATGACATTAGAAACCATACCCTAATGTATGTTGTTGTTATAAAAGGACATTTGAACAAATAAAATGTATTAAATTGCCTTTTTATGCTTTACCAACAAGAATGACCCACTAGACTTACATTTTACTGGGCAAAATCCATATTTGGAGTCTATATCATAGTTTTCTGTTGTTGAACACCAGCTCATGCCATCAGATCTTCCATCTGTCGTGCAGTCAGCATACCATTTCTTTTGAAATATGAAAGGGAATACACAAGGTTGTCCATTGGAGTTGCCATTCAAAGAAAACACATCTAGGAAGAAAAGGATATGAGACTGTTTTACAATGGGTTTAGCAAAATAAATGGTAAGACAGATGTGACCCATTCTAATTCCTCACAAGGGTTGACTGAAGCATGCATCAATTTGGATTTGTGACTTGAAAGATAAGAGAGCATCAGCAATAATCAGGGTTTTTAAAGAGCTGCTGATGCCATCTGGCTAAAAGTGCTACATTGCAGAATTAGAATTAGCATATCCACAGTAAATCTCATACCAAAAAGTAGATTTCTGTGTTACTTCTTTTTAAAGTTATTAGCCATTTCGTAACCCTGATTTTACTACCTGTTCAAAGAAAGCCAGTTCCAGTGAAGAGCTGCTGCTGATGTCATCTAGGGACCTTACAGTTTATTCTTCCATGTCAGCAAGCTTATAGGACTTGTTTCTCTAAAGCTGTAAAGATCACGTGCAATGGTTTTCATAAGTAAAACAGACAGCATCAGTAAACATTGCATTAAAAACTTTGTGTTTCAGGCTTTGTAACAAAACTGGCAGTATTTTGTCTGGATGCCTTTTTATTGAGGTCCTTTTGCTGAATGCTGGATCATAGCATACTGTGAGGTTTGCAGACTGAATAAGTTTCTGATAAAAGGCTGAGCTCATTCGCACCTATCAGTCAATTGAGACAACTTCTAAGAATGGCAGTTTAAAACAATTATCCCATCTCCTTGTTAATGGGGGTGGGGCAGACTCATCTGTGTGATTTTGTATGTTCTACTCTAAATTACAATCATCATTTTACCAGAGCTAACATGTCCACCCCTAGTAGGAATTAATGGGCCAGATATTCAAAACTTTATCCTGGGGCTAAATTATCACTGCCCATTGGGCAAACAGAGCCCAGAGCACAAAGCAAGCTATATTCAAAAGGAATAGCCCAGTGAAAACAGCTTCTGAATATAGCATGGGAATGAGGTAGGCAAACTGGTCTGGGAGTGCAGGGCAAACGTAGCCCTGGAATAAGACAGCTCTGAATATAACAACCAGGAAGTGCAAACCACAACAGCAACACAGTGCACAGTGACATGAAGGTAGGTAGAGGTGAACTATGTGGCCAATGTGTGTGCCAGCAAATGCATGGAACTATTACAGCTGCAGGCAGCAGTGGATGTGAAAAAACAGTGTTCAAAACTGTATAATATTCTCTAAACCGTTAGTGCTGCGCTAACATGTTTGCACAGCTTTAGTGTGGAGTTAAGCTGTTTGCCTGGTGCAAACACATTTACCCCATGCTAAGCTTTGCCATATTCAAAAGTGACATGCACAATAGCCTACTTAGGTAGTCTCTGGGCAAACATCTAGATTAGTATCTCATTATGCCCTGACTTGCATGCAGTTTGCCCAGCGTTAGTGCAGGGTCCCACAGCTGCACCTGTAGGTCAGTCTGGAAGTACAGGGGCTGGCCTGGTCTGCCCACAGCTCCACCTGTAGGTTAGTTTGGCAGTGCATGATGATAGCTGCAGGTTACATGTATACAGTACAGCATAGCATATTGTACTCCAGGGGACAACACATCATAGGCACAGGTGGTGGTGGTGCTGCATGCAACTGTCACACTGTAGGTCATGCTACAGTGCACAGCAGACACTACAGTAGCATGGGGGCAAGTACTGTGAGGGTCACAACAATGCCTATGGTGTGTAGGGCAGTGATGACTACTGCACTGTACACAGTGACAGGCCAAACCTGAAGGTGTTTACTGACAGTGGACATTACTCTTATGCTGTTGTGTGACACACAGATGCTGCACCTCTGGCATGGGATGCTCATAGTGACATATACATGGTTGGCTGTGTGTGCTGTGGCATTTGTGCAGCTGTGCAGTATGTGACTGGGGGGGGGCATGTATGATCAGACAGGCACACTGATGTTGGGGTATTCCAAATACTGGCCTATGTGCACTGTGTGCTGTGTCCAAGCCTTGTGGCTGCACCCAATCTGTGGTGAGGTCTGGCCACCCACACACCCTCACTTTAACACCCACCATGCCCACAGTGCTGCATGTGTGTGCTGGCATCTGTTGGTCACCACAAATGTATGGTCTGCAGGTGTGTGCTGTATGGCCACACTGCCATGGTGGCCCCCGGGGGCTTGGTCACCACATACTGCCTGGCATGGCTGGGACTGGCAGCAGCAGTTGGCATCATTGTGATGCCATCAATGAGCAGCATGTTTCCTCCATGTCTCTGGCTTTTTTTTCTGTGTCATAGTCATATGTTAGGGTCACGCAAGCTATGCTAATGCTGCGCTAATACTGTGCAAGGCCACAATATCATGCAAAGCTGTTTGCCCAGAGTAAAGACCAGCTTTTCCTGAGCGGTAATTTGTACTGAGCAAATGGGTCACGCTACGTCATGCTAAACACCTTAGCACAGCGCTAGTAGCTGAATATCTTATAGAGCCTGTATTCATGTTCAGTTTGCCCCTTGCTTATATTATGGTTTGCCCAGTGCTAATGCAGTTTGCATGCGCTATTTGGCCTTTTGAATATGGCAGACCTGTGCTAATCCTGCTCTAAACCCAAGCAAACAGTTTGCGCACCGCCCAAAGCTTTGAATATCTGGGACTATACATATAATGCCCCTAGTAAACATATTGTAAAGCAGACAATGACAAACAGCAGTAAAATTAGTAGCACTCTAATTGGCTTCAGCAGTCTGGAGGCATGCTGACTTAGTATCCAGCAACCCTGGAGAAATGGACCACACAAAAACAGCATTAAATAAAACAATCTTATCAACTTTGTTACAAAATCTGTAACATATATAGAAACATAGAAACATAGAAACATAGAATTTGACGGCAGATAAGGACCGCTTGGCCCACCCAGTCTGCCCATTTCCCTACCTACTGGATAAGCTGCAGATCCTAGTTAACCAGCAGCCTACTTCTTCCTACCCCCACCCCCCAGAACTGCCTTATGACTATCCCATGCATGCTTGAATTCCACCACTGATTTTGACTCCACAACCTCCTCCGAAGGCCGCTCCATGCATCCACAACCCTCTGTAAAAATACTTCCTTAAATTACCTCTGAGCCGCCCTCTATCTTCAAATTGTGCCCTCTTGTTCTTGCACACTTTTTTTGAAAGATGCTACCCTCTTGACTTTGTTGATTCCCTTGAGGTACTTGAACATTTCTATCATGTCCCTCTCCCTTCTTTCCTCGAGGCTATACATATTAAGCTCCTTAAGTCTCTCTTCATATGTCTTCCGGTGCAGACCCTGCACCATTTTAGTTGCCTCTCCTCTGGACAGCTTCCATCCTGTCTATGTCTTTAGGAGATTGGGTCTCCAGAACTGCACACAGTACTCAGATGGGGTCTCACCAGCTGTCTGTACAGAGGGATAATAACTTCTCTGTTTTCTACTGGTGATGCCTCTCCCATGCATCCCAGTATCCCCCAGCCTCCTTGCTGCCCTCTCACATTGCTTGCCCGTCTTTAGGTCATCTGATATGACTACCCCCAGGTCCCTTTCCATTTTTGTTGTTGTTAGTATCTCACCCCCATTGTGTACTCTTCCCCTGGGTTTTGTTTCCCAGGTGCATTACCTTGCACTTCTTAGCATTGAATCTAAGCTGCCATACATTTGACCATTCCTCTAACTTGCCAAATCCTTCTCATCCTTTCCACCCCACCCTGTGCATCAACTCTGTTGCAGATCTTAGTGTCATCTGCAAAGAGACATATTTTTCCTTCCAGTCCTTCTGCAATGTCACTTATAAAGACATTGAAGAGGACTGGTCCTAATACTGAACCTCCTGCATCCCAACTAGTAACCCTCCTTTCTTCTGAGTGACTCCATTTACTATTACTCTCTGTGTCCTATTCTCCAGCCAGTTCTTTACCCAGGCTGTCATCTTGGGACCCACTCCCAGGCTGGCTAACTTGTATATTAATCTTTGTGTGGGACTGTGTCAAATGCCTTGCTAAAGTCTAGGTAGGCCATGTCCACAGCCCTCCCTGATCTACTACTTTGGTCACCCAGTCAAAGAAATCTATCAGATTCGTCTGGCATGACCTTCCCGCTGTGAATCCATGCTGCCTAGGGTCCTGTGCCCTCTGGCCTCTAGATACTCAACAATTCTTTCCTTTAGAAGTGATTCCATCATTTTCCCTATCACTGAGGTTAAACTAACAGGTCTATAGTTTCCTGCTTCTGCCTTGCTCCCACTTTTGTGAAGGGAATCACATCTGCCCTCCTCCAGTCCTCGGGTACCACCTCATCCTCCCATGATTTGTTAAAAGGGTAGTCAGTGGTGTCACTAGTTCTACCCTTAGTTCTTTTAGAATTCTGGGATGAATCCCATCAGGCCCCATTGCTTTGTCCACCTTCAGTTTTAAGAGTTCTTTATATATATATATATATATATATAGTTTTTATATCAATGTTTACTGACTGGTGCTGTCTGTTTTACTTATGAAAACCATTGCACATGATCTTTACAGCTTTGGAGAAATGGGTCCTATAAGCTTGCTGACAGGGATTAATAAACTTTGAGGTCCCTACATGACATCATCATCAGCTCTTTACTGACACCTGCTTTTATTGCACAGGTAGTACAATCAAAGTTACAAAATGGCTAATAACTTTTAAACAAAGTAACGTAAAAATCTAGTTTTGGTATGAGATTTACTGGTAGTATGCTTATTTGGATTCTGCAATGTAGCACTTTTGGCATCAGTGGCTGCTTAAAGTACTGTACCTTTGTTACAGTATGTGTTGACATGTAAAGTTATTGGATATATTATTGCCACAGTATGCAAGTGTGCTGTGTTCGCTGGATGGGAGAACTGCAAAGTGAACCTGAGCAGTTGTGATATCCAAAGGGCTTACATGACACATATATACTATTTAAAATCAGTACCGAGTCATCTACTTGTACTGAGAATATTTCTGAACTTTATCTATAAACTTGATTGAGACATGTAACTAACCCAGATTTTTCATTGATTTCATGGAACCAACCTGGTGTCTACAGTCAAGTTTTCTCTTGTCTAGTCATGTTGATCAGTACCTTGAGTGAAGAACTGTTGAGAATAGTCAGTGCTATCACCTTTCATGCACCTATCTTCTTCTATCTTCTTGTAATTAGCCAACTGATCACTAGAGCCCACAGGCTAACTGGCTTGTGGTGCTAACACATGCAGCATGGTTTCTGTACTAGTTACCAACTTACTCTTTAACAGATCTGTAGATACTGTAACAGTGCATATTAATGGCATATGAAATCAATGACATTAACAATTACAACTGGTTGCCCTGATAACATCCTAACAGAAGTATCAGGATATATTTCGTTTAGTTTTTATTTCACATAAAACCCTTTAGGCATGTGCCTCTTTCCAAAGACTTCAGAGTTAGATAGACATCATAAGAAATGTATAGATATACAGCAGTGGATACAGGTAACAATGCTGTACATCTAGTGCTGGATGTTTTAGCATTACAAGACATTTTGTGTAAAGCATTGCCAGATTACAACAGATGTTCAATGGTATCAGTTACATGCTGTCCCAGTGGGAATGAGCCAGGACAACAGCTGGGCTTTAAATGAGTGGCAGCCCCTTAAAGCGTCTCTCAAGTTTATTTTAGTGTTTTGCAAAATGATGAGAGAAGTCGTTTTGTCTCATTCCGATTCTCCTGCAAGTTAGCAATATAGAGTGTTGTGCCATGCCTATCATACCATATTTACTGGTAGCGCATCCTCAAACTGAGGTTTAATTAGTTCAGTCTATTATACAGGACACCGGTGTGGGTATCATTTTTAAGGTCTAGCGTAATGCAGCAGTCCCCATTAAGCAGGACCCTAACCCAGAATAGTGCACTGTCATTCCCTGAACCATAAACAACACCATAGCTAACAATGCTTGTGATAAAGCACTGCACATCATGCTTCTTAACCTCAGGTAGGAAGTTGCTCCTATGCCTATAGAGGAACCCATGTCTTTTGTTTACTGCCTTAACAAGGTAGTTCATATGAACTGCAAATGACAGGGCACTGCCCAGGATAATGCCTAGGTACTTAAAAGTTTTCACTGGCACAAGTGTGATCCCAGTTAAGGAAGAAATGCTTAAGTCAGCAGATGTCAGACTTGCTGCAATTACAAAACAGTATGCATGTAGTCTTCCTCGCATTCATTACAAGAAGGTTTGAAGTGAACCATATCTGGATGGAGGATAAGTCATCCTGCAGTCTTCCACTCAGACTATCCAAGATCTTGTCTCATGAAAAAATGACAGTGCTGTCTGTGTATAGAATTATGTTTATTGACTTGAAAACCATGAGTAGGTTGTTAATGAATAGACTGAATAGTAGAAACCCAAGAATGGACCCTTGGGGGACACCTACATTGACCAATCTGTCATCAGATAGCACATTCTGGAATTTTACAGCTTGTGAGCTACAGGACAAGTAGTCCTTACACCAGCAGACAGTGGCTTCAGATAGGCCCAGATGGAATAGCTTCTGGCATAGGAGGGAATGGTTGACAAGGTCAAATGTCTTAGTGATATAGTATCTATTAATATAGATCCAACCAGTTCACCTCGATCCAGAGCAAAAGGTATAGCATCTGTAAATTCTAGGAGTGCGATCACAGCACTGACATTCTTCCTGAACCCATGCTGCTCTTTAGCTTGGAGTTCATGCTGACTGAGGTAGTCTACAAGCTGGTCATTCATAATCCTCTCAGTGTTTTGGATGGGGGAGGAGGATAACGACTGATAATTGGGTCGGGGCAAGTTAGCATCCCCACCCTTGAATGCAGGGACCAAATTGACTTTTTCCCAACTGTCAGGCACTCACCCAGTGGCCAGGGACAGATTGAAAATGTGCTACAGGGATATGTGACTTCCCTAATCCCATACTTGTATAGCTCCATGTCAATGCTATTGAGGCCAAGTCTGGTTTTAATTTTTATTGTGGTTAGGTAGCCATATACATCAGAACAGGTTAGTTATTTAATGTGGAACCTAGACTTGTTATGCTCACAAGGAGGGTCTCCAGCTAGGTCAGGGTGGGTGCTTGGTACTGGTACTGTATATATGCAGATAAATCATGATGAAACCTGACACATCACTGTACTATGGTAACAGAGCTTGGAAACCATGGAATATGCCTACATATTTCCATAGGTTTTCATGAAAAATTAAAAGGATATTTAGTGTACAATGTTTTCTAAGAATTATAATTAAAGTATGTATTCTGAGCATTTTACTTCAATGGCAATGCATTTCTCCATGGAATTAAATGCTGTTTGATGCTGTTCTGTGCTCTGTGGGCTGCTTTTCCCAAATGATACTGATAAGGGCCATGGGAAACTTAATTCACATGGAAACCATGAAAAATATGTTTGAATTCTCCATGTTTTCCAAGATATTTTGACCACAGTGTATTCCATGGAAACCATTTCAGATTTTGAGAAACCATGTAAAATGTTTTTTTTTTATTTTATTTTATTATATTTACAGTATTTTATATTCTTTAGGTTTTACAACCTTTGAGTCAGAGACTCATTTACAAAGGGTTCCCATAAGGAAACATTACAGGCATCCTAAATACAGCCAGGAAACATTACAGACATACCAAATACAGTCACAGCAAATAAAGAGTTACAGGAATTAATAGCTCACAATCTTACAGGTTCTTTACAATTTTATAGCTTGGTTGTAAAATGCAATCAGAAGATAGTTTACAGTTTACAGTAGAACACCAGTGAAAATATATGCTTAAAGAAGTAACAACTTTGAGTATACTAAGGAATGGAGAAACTAGCATAGTTAACAAGCATGTGCTGCCAACAAAGGCATTGTCACAAGGTTACATTTATCAGCCATGTATACTAGGCATGCTGAGGCAGTTTCTAAACTAGGTGGTGCATTGACAATGACGTGAGACAAGTATGTGTTCTTTTAGAGCAAGCTTAAAGGGACCTAGGTTGTAGATGGAGGAGACATCAGAGGGGAGTTCATTGTACCAGACTGGAGCTCTGTAAAGAAAAGACCTTTGGGTTAAAGAGGTTTTGACCCTCGGTATAGACCATACTTGTTTGTTGGCAGTGCGGGTGTTCACAGAGGTGTGGGGGGGATTGGAAAGAAGCAAACACCCCCTGGGGTGTTAGCCCCAGGTGATTTTTTTTAGTGAGGAGACATGTTTGATAGGGTAGTCTTTCATCCAGGGTGAGGAGGTTTGCCAGGGTATACAGGATACATGTGTGGGTATGCTAATCCACCCCGGAGAGGAGTCTATAATGTTTGTTCATGGCCAGATGGATTTTTTTCAGTGTCGTAGGAATGGCAGCTGAGTAAACTGTGAGCCCATAATCAACTAGGGAGAGGACCGAGGAGGTGATGGCCAGGTTGAGGGCTTCCAGTGGTAGGCAATTTTTGTGCCTATACAGTAATCCTATATGGGCATTTATGGTTGTGGATAGATTGTTAATGTGTGCATGGTATAAGAGGTATGAATCAAAGGTTATGCCCAGGTATTTATAAGTAGGGACTTGCTGTAGTGGAAGGAGAGAGTGGGAGAGGACTGTTAATTGCGTATCATTGGACTTGTTCTGATGATGGGCAAAGAGCATGGTCTTTGTCTTTTTTATGTTGACCATGAGTCTATGGTCCATGAACCAGTTCTCAATCTGATTAAATGTGTGTTGGAGGGAGGAATGCAGAACACTGGGATCTGGGTGTGAGATAGAGAGTACCGCGTCATCTGCATACAAGAGTAGTTTGCCGGAGCAGAACTCGGGCAGGGCGTTCAGATAGATGCTAAATAACAGAGGGCTAAGAATGGAGCCCTAAGGGACCCCAGATCAGACTGGTAGGATGGTTGAGATGGTGTTGTTTATTTTGACACATTGCGATCTATCTATAAGGTAGCTGGTAAACCAAGATATGGATCCTTTTGACATACCTATGACGTGAAATGTGCTTAAGAGTAGGGGGTGGGAGACAGCTTCAAAAGCTTTAGACATGTCTATGTAGACAGCTCCAGCAATGTGTTTTTTTATCCAGGGCTGAGTGAAGGAAGTTTGAAAACTCAATAAGGGCCATGGTTGTAGTGTGTCCGGAACTGAAACCATGTTGTTCTCTGCACAGTAGGTTGTTAGTATGCAGGTATTCAGTGAGATGAGTGGCAATAATCTTTTCTAGGACTTTTGAGAGGAAGGAGGATGGAGATGGGCCAGTAATTGTTGGGGGATATGCTACCACCACATTTCGGTATAGGAGTGATAGTGGCCATCTTCCAGCCCATAGGGAACTGTCCCAAGCATAATGAGTGGTTAATGAGGTCTGTCAATGGGGAGAGTATTGAATCTAGTAGTAGATGAAGGATCCTCATAGCAAAAAGAATCCTTGTAGCAGCAAGAGCCATTGAGGGCATTAGCGAGAAAAGGTTTAGCCTCATTCATCGTAACTTTCCTGAAGTGGAATGGAGAATACTGAAGGTTAGGGGTTGGGATTTCCAGAATGGGGTCAAAAAAGTTGTTCAGGAGTACTGCACTGAAGTCAGAGAAGGACCCATTGAAGCAGTCGGTGATGGCCAGTGGGTCAGTGGTGGGGATATTGTTTATTGTAAGTAGACAGAGTAGGGAAAGATGAGATTTGCTGTTGAGTTCATTGATATTGTCCCAAAACAACAGAGCATTCCCCCAGGAGAAGGCAAGGGTCTTTTTGTAGTGTTCAGATTTGATCTGCTTTACAACTCAGGTGCATTTGTTATGAGCTGCTTTATAGGCCTGCCTGTCAGCCTGTGAGCCAGAGGTGACTGCTATATTCCAGAGTTCATCTCTACATTTTAGTTGATGGAGCAGTTCAGGTGTGATCCAGGTGGCATTACGCTTCCTGGACTGCACTTTTGAGACACGGGCATAGATACTGCATACCTTATTAAAGGAGCAGGTAAAGTAATCTTACTATTACTACCTTACTATTCTCCCTTTACCTTAACACCCTTCCACGCTCTTGCTCGGGGAACATTCTATTGTACGCTGATGATGCAGTCATCTTTGCCTCAAATCGTAACCCTATTGCCCTCCAGGACTCGCTGCAGAAGTCCTTCACTGAAGCCGAGGGCTGGTTCATGGAACATAGATTGGTGATAAATCTTAAAAAACCAAAAACCATGTTCTTCACTCATCCCAAAAAAACAAGTCCTGCAACTTCAAACTCCTCATTCACTCCGGGTCCTCGTTCCCACTCGAACAAGTTTGCCCCTATAAATACCTAGGGATCCATTTTGACCCCTCCCTCTCCTTCCATGGACACATCGCTGCCCTAGCCACTGCCACTAAGATCCGATTGGGCGTCTTACATCGGTATAAACACTGCCTCCCCGCGGAGGCTCTTCGACTCGCAGTCACCTCCTCTATCCTGTCCCTAGTGGACTATGGACTGCTGGTGTATGGTGCTGCTGATCAGAACGCACTCCATAAAATTCGCACTACTCTGAATAAGGCCTGCAGGTTAATTACTGGAGCACCTAGGATGACACACAGCTGTCTACTGTATGCTAAAGCGCTGGTACTTGATCTCGACGAGCGCCTCAAATATCTTACCTGTACCCTTACAAAAAAGACCCTCCTTGGGCTTTCCCCACCAGGATTGACCACCACCATACGCCTGTCCCACTAGTTCATACGACCTCTGGGAAACCCCTTGTTATCCCTAGAGCTAGGACCTCTCACGGCCAAAGAGCCTTCAGCTTTAGGGCCCCTCCTGGTTCAACACACTGCCCCTCCATCTCGAAGCTCCAACTATATCAGTGTCAAACTTCCATCGAACCACCTTTATTAACACCCGATGCTGTAACTGCCGGTAGTCAAAGCCGTACTCAATACTTATGACAAAGCTTATTACTAAGCTGCTAAGGACGACATAACTCTGGTATTGTTTGCATCCATCCTACCTGTACCAGCTTGTTTGTATCTATGTCTTAATTTACTGTTATACTTATGTGTTGTACTGCTATACTGTGTATTTTGGTTTGTCTTACTGTGACAAGGTATCTTTGTAAATGAGCCTATGGCTCAAAGGTTTTCCAAACTGCTGTTTAAATAAAAAATAAAATAAAAAAAATAAAAATAATCAAGGGCTTCAGCTATGAAGGCAGCCTCAGATATTGGGGACCAATCTCAAAGGGTTAGGTATTTGCTAAGTTTAGTTAGGCCTCCAGGCCAGAGACAGAGCCGAACTGACTTGTGTGGTTGGGGTTTTCATTGTAAACAACACCAGGAGAATAGTATGGGAAAGTGATCACTTATTGAGTCCAGAAGGACCACCAGGTTAGTGATTCTGTGGGGATGGTTTGTAAGAAGAAGATCAATGAAGGTGCTGGAGCCCTTAGTGGAATTCACCCTAGTGGGTTGTTTGATGAGCTGGATCAGGTCCAAAGCAGTAAATGTATCCTTGATCTGGGATGCTGGACTGGCAAGCCAGTTCACATTAAGATCACCAACTATGATGTGTTCAGTTTTGGGAGGGAAGCTGGAGATGTAGTTAGCAAGGGATTGTACAGCAGGAGCTTGGTTTCTTGGGGGTACATAGGCTACTGTAATAGTCATGGGGGCTCTGGATGGTTCTGGGGAGAGTTTTACAGATAAGGCTTGAGCACCATGGTCTAGAGTGGGTGTTGGAAGTGCATGGCAAATCAAGGAGTCTCGGACATACACAGCACCCCTCCACCACGTTTGCCCACTCTGTCATTCCTGTGTAGATGAGTCCTGGGAGGGTGACCACAGAGTCAGGTGCCCTTTGGGAGAGCCAGGTTACAGAGAGGGCTATGATGTCAGGCTGATGCTGCAGCATCCAGCATTGAAGGCCCGCTGTCTTATTGGGTAAGCTGCAGATATTCATTGCAGCTATCCTGAGACCATGGAGCATGCAGTTCAGGCTGGGTATCACAAGGCCTGGGTTGGAGTGAACGTTACCCGAGATGAGCAAGAAGAAGGCAAGGACTCTGAGTAGAGCAAGGAATCATTGCCTATGTGTCAGTGAGAGCTGCCGCCTGGTTGTGGAGCGAATAATACATGGGATGGTCAGGGTGACAAGTGTTGGATATGCTAGAAAAGTGATCTGGAAAGGTGGTGTGTGCTGATGTATTACTCCTGGGAGATATGTTGGGGGGTCGAGGAATGAATGACAGGCCATGATAGGGTGAGTGGCAGTCGAAGGTGGCTTGTGGGTCAGGGAGGTGTGGAGGGGCAGCCCTAATGAAGAGGGCAAGGGGCACCAAGAAGCAGGATAGAGAGAGAGCAATCAGGAGGAATCTGGGCTGACAGCGTGAGATGGGGTGGCCAGTTAGCAATATCATTGGGGGAGTGGCCCAGGGGCAGTATAAGAGGGGCACACAGAAGGTACCAGGTTCAAATCCTGGTTGGGAGCACTGCACAGAGACCCAGAGGTAACTGAGGAGTTGCGGTGCAGGGCAGTCCTTTGGTGGGCTGGAGTGGCAAAAACCAGGGGCACAGCAGTGACTCCTGGTGGTGGATGGAGGAAGGACACAGCAGGGGGCAGAGAGAGACTGGGTCTAGGAAAGGGGGTGCAAATGGGGAGGTCCGAGGGGTAGAGCTTATTTGCACTGAAGGTTAGGGAAGAATAGTTGAGGTTAGCCTAGGGAATTTTAGAGGGGCTGGGAGACAGGGAGAGTCAAAGGTAGAGAGAGGGATGGGAGGAATAGAAGGTAGGTGTACTCAGGATGATGGAAGTCCCTCTAGTGGCCGAGTCCTATAATCTGCTAATGGGAAACTTGGGAGTTATAAAACTGTTAGCAGGAAGTCATGTGATCAGGATGGTACATAAATTAAGGGTTAATCATGGGAGGGTGGGTGGGGCAGTCGATGTGCAGTGTCTACAGGCTAACACCCCCAGGAAACAAGCTGATCTGGAGGCATGTAATATTACCTCTTCAGGCCGATGCTGTGTCCCCCAATGCAGGCCCCCCAGATGTGTCTGAACATACTTGAAAAGTTTGAATGTAAATAATCATTGTGGCCTATTCATTAAGGGAAGGATTGCCTACACAGTCCATATCTGTGGCAAGTATACAACCATAGGTTGGAATGCATTGAACCAGGGGGTCCAGCAGACACCAGGCTACATTTATAGAAGGGGTGTGTGCCCCTTGTGCACATGAGCCCCTAAATGATCACACAGAATCATGCCACAGGCAGTCCAGGCATCTGTCTTTGGGGTCTACCCACACTCCATGCTATTCACAAAGCTGTAGAGTGCCGAGCAAGGGGAGCACAGGTTAGAGCAGCAGGAAACATGCCATATCTTTTATATTCTCTCCCAGTGACACCTACCACTGTTATGCCCAGGCCCACTGAGCTGTCTGGAATGGCTGGGGGGCATCCATTCAGCCACTTGCCTGTACATTTATTAAAATGTGACCCACACCTACCCAGAATCCCCTGGTCATGTGGTGCAGGGAAAAAACTAAGGCACCCAGGATGGGCATCCAATGGGATGCCCACCTATGTCTATCAAACTGCAGCAACAATAATGTTTACGGGGGGGGGCAGGGCTACAGACAGGCACCCTGTTGGGATGCGTAGTCATGCATAGTATACATCCTGCACCTGTTCCTACTATTCAGGCTGGGTATGTGCAAACTGAACAATAGCCTCCAATATGCAGGAGTCCATTTTTAACAGTTGTTAAGAAGTATATTTTTGCTTATTATACATTTTTAAAATGGGTATTGAAAACATTTCCTAACTGATGATGATCTGGGTATTATACCAGTCTAATTCATAGGTAAAATCAAGACCTGTAAGGATGCAGCACCAAGAAAAAAATCATTCTGCCACCTTGTAAACTGCCACAATTTGTAGAAATTCTTAAGTTTACAAGTTATTGTAAGTACAAAATACAGGTGTCCATATGTTTTATCAAGTTCCTGTTTCATTTAATATCTTTTAATATCATTCTCTATTTTATTACATGCTTAAATTTGTTTTTTCAATGTTTAGTGTCTATCCAGCTGACCACTAGGTCTCCCCACCATGTTTCCTAGTTGCTTCCAAACTGGGCTGTCTGTAATTGCTAGACATTGATTGAATACTTAAGCAATAAACCATGACAGGGTATGGGTGATGCTGGGTCTGCCCACACCTAGCGTGGTTTGTTCACGAGGCCGCATAACGAGTGTCCAAACAATGCCAGGTGTGGGTAAACCCCAAGCACCACCTATACCTTGATGTGGGTTATTGTGATTATACAATGTCTTCACTTTTTTTGCTGACGTAAATAAATACAATTTTTTTTACAGTTTGAGTTTTTTTTGTTTAATTTATTCCAACACCATAAAAAAGATGCCCTGTTGCTAGGTACAGTATTGAGGAGACCCCCACCACCCCCCACCAACAGAGGGCATGGTTACAGTAATAGCATATTACTGTGTGTGTGACAGAAAATCCCAGTGTATTCTGGAAGACACAACCGATGTGGCAGATATAGGTATTGTCATCCTAGTTCACCCCACCACACGTTCATTGTTTTTTAATTAAAAGGAAAAAAGAAGGTCTCCCCTCTCTAGCACACCACATTCTCTGGTATTTCAGGTGCAGCCCACATGCTTAACATTTTCTAGTTTTAATATGAAGTACTCAAAAAAGACGATACTCTCCCCTCTGTCACTAGAAACAGTGTGACAGAACATGGTGCGAGCACTAGCCGTCCTCAGCCTGGTTGCTTCCAGGTTCAGTTTTGCAGGGAGAAGAAAGAGAAAGGAGTGACCCAGTGGAGATTTTTGTTTTTAATTATTAGAAATGCAGTGATCAAATGCTGGATCTACCATGGAGGCAGTGGTCATGACAATGGAGGGAATACTGGTTTGAACTGTTACAGGATGGAGGTCGGAGCCAGTGGTTAAAGTTACACAGGTGGGAAGGATCAACCATTGTTGGAAGTCAGTTGCACTGACTACCAAGGTATTCTCCTTCACCAGTTTATTTTTTTGCAGTTGTTTCGGGAGGACAGTGTGTATTTTGGTTTAGGCAGGTTTCTGAATTTAACTGGACTGCAGCAAAGAAATCTACATGGCAGCTTGTTTGTGTTTTGGTTGGGTCACTGTGATTTGAAAAAGTTGGTGACAACTGTTACAGGTATGTTTAAACTTCATGTCGTTCATGCCAATGTCTGTTTCTATAGTCGAGAGGAAAATTTTACCTAATTCAGCCGGGTTGATTACATCCATGTTGTATCCATTTGGTCAGCCTTTTGAATTTATTTTTACCACGATCTCAACGATCATCAAGATGGCATCTGGTGGGAGCATTAAAATTCGATCTGACTAATTCAGTTTGTGGTAATGGGCATCGGAGGGTAGCTGGCATCTCTTTCCATTGAAAATGTTAGGATTTACCACGACTAGGAGGTGCCAGCTAGCCAATCAGATTTCTTAAATTTTATAGCCATTGTATAATACATTTGTTCCTGAGCCAGAGGCAGCTCAATATTAATCACATAATAATTATCTACACCACCAATGACAACTTATTAGGCAATATTGTTTTTCTCCTTTCATGGCTGCTTCTTATTAAAAACACTACTGACCCTCCCCACACACTGTGACTTAATTGAAATGCCACTGCCTCTCCTCACATGCTGTGTCTTACCCATTGGCTTTTACTCTGTCACTCTACCACTCAGTCAAATCAAAACACAATGCAACCAATGGGAACCAACAAGGTAAAAAAAAGTAACCCAACTGCAACACCTAACTAGCCAAAACAACAGTTGGTGAATAGAGATGTTGGGAAGTTTTAATTTGCCTGCAAAGTTCAGGCAAAGTTATTGATTCTACCTCCACAGAGTAATCTGTGAAGTTTTACCATTATTTTATTAACTCATTTGTTCCCATAGACACTATATGGCATCAGAACCATCCATTGCTGGATCTCACCCAAAATGGCCACCGGGAGCAAATGAGTTAATTTGCCTATTACCTTCACCAGTAACTTTGCCATTAAGACAGTTAGGCGAATTCTGTTCAACATGAGGCCTAGTAAACAACTAGTGCTTGAGGTCACATGGAAACAACTCCTGCTGGTCACATGCTGCTGTTTAATGTACTGACTCATCCTTAGTTTCACTTTGCAGTCTGTACTAGTAAGTGTAAGGGTACAGATCTGCTCTTAAAACTTAGCCATAAATAAACAATTTTTCCAGCTTTTTTGTGCTTGTTCTTTAATGATTGTTTGCTCTTTAGTTTGTGAGTCTTTGTTTACTTGTTCTTTACCTGTTATTTCCTTTATAATTATTGGCCAGCGCTTTTCCCCATAGGGAAACCCAGTTATAATTTGCCATTATAACCAGCTTGTTATAACAGCAAATATGCGATGGGATTCCCTGCTAACTGCACATGCACCAACCACTCACTTTCTCTCCACTTCTCTCACGAGACTGATAGCACAACTGCCACTCAGCAGTAAGTAAAAGACCTCAAATCCCCCCCCCCACAAAAAAAAGATCTAATTCAGAAAAGTAAAGGTCCACTCTGGAACCCTAAAACATGAAAGTAATTTAAAATCTTGGCAAAACACAGATCGCGTTGAATCCAAACCTGATCTGCGGATGCCACAACACTGATCTCTGTTTTTTTTTTATTATTATTTTATATCATTGCTGTGGTCAAAAAGTGCTCACCAGTAATTATATAAACAAAAGATGGTGATGTGTGTTTTCACTCACCATCAGTGTGGAATGCTTTTTATAAACCCCAAGGGTGAAGCCCGCATGGTTTATGTAGCATCCCACACCACAGGCGTGTGCAAAATCTCATTTCACACATCACCCCATCTTTTATTCTCTATATATCGAACACTTTAATTTGTGCTATTTTTCATCATTTTTATTGTGCTTTTTTGTACTGTCTTTTTACTTTGTCTTTATTTCTTTGTGCTTAAAATGAGTGGGAGTCATCTGCAGGGGTGTGCTGGCAGCAGATGGGAAATGCCGTGCTTTGCACATAAAGAGGGACTGGTCCATGGCAGTTGCATTTTGTCCCACTCACTGCCTGTGCTGCATGTTCAGATGGCCTATGAATTATGATCAGGCCATCCATTTGGTACCACTTCTCTGTTGTCAGACATATGGATACTCCAGCACTGTTTCGGCTTGTATGTTGCAGCAGACATTCAGATATGGCTTTATACTGCTCATACAATTGCACAATCATGCACAGTGTTGAGTTCCATCTGTTGACAACATCCAGCTTAGAGTGCTGAGGCAGTTTATTTTGTATCTGCAGCTGATGGAGCTGGTCACGGGCCTTTCCAGAGCGGGCAAAGTAGACACAGATGCAACAGGCCACAGTCAAAAACTTCTTGATATCAGGATGAATTTGAAACTGCTGCACAATGGGATTAAAACTGTGTGCCAAGCATGGCACCCCAACAACCCCCCATCACTGATACACAACATTTGAGCCATTGTAGCTCACAATGTATTCATTTATTTATTAGCTTTTGGTAACTGCGTAAGTACACTAGGCAAAAATCCTGCCTATTTTTAGGCACGACCCGGGACAGTACAATACAAGAGCATAACAGTACAACATTATAACAGTATTAGAGTATAACAGCATGACAGCATAAAAGTTTGACAGTGTAACAATATATCAGGGTAACAACATAACCACATAAGAGGATAACAGGGTAACACTATACCAGCATACCAACATAACAGCAAAGCATTGACAAACAGCCAGTTACAGAAGACAGGATAACTGTCCACAAATGTCAGAGGCTGGTACAGTAGACTCTCCTGATGATGGTAGCAGTAACAGTGGTGAAGTAGACAAGTCAACAGGCCTAGCTTAGGGAGAAAATAGGCAGGCAGGCACAGATAACAAAAGTTGCATAATAGTGTAATAGACAAGACAGTTGTGCTCAGTAGGGGAGAAAATCAGACTGTTATTGACACTTATGCAGAAGGCAGAAACTCGAAATGCGGGCAGGGCCAAAAACAAAGACACAAAATAGAGAGACAGGATAGAACGTTATGAGCAGTCACAGTTGTCAAGAGCTATAAGGTGGGAAAATAGAGAATGCTTAAATGCAGGTTGAGATGTGGAAACCTTGACATGGTTGGGTAGAGAGCTCCAAAACCTAGGGGCAAAGTAGGAGAAAGATTGCTCACCCATTTTCGTGGAGCAAGGTAGAACAGAAAGTAGAGGGGAGGAAGAGGACCTAAGGAAGCGACAGTGAGAGGCTGGGGTAAGCATGTCCCCCAGGGTGGAGGGATGAGGAGGTCTGGTTAAAGAGTCAACAAAACACCCTAGTGCGTATGAATGGAGGGCAACAGGAGACAGCCAGTTTAAGGCAGAGTAGAGGAGACAGTGATGGGTTAGACGAGGAGCAGATAGGGCAAATCTACAGATATTGTTGTAGGAAGTGTCCCATTTGTGAAAAACACCCATGCTGGCATGAGATATAACAGGGAGGGCATATAGAAGTTGAGGAAGAAAAGTACCCCTTGCTGCAGAGATTCTGGCAGCTGGAGTGAGTGAGTGTCGCACTCTGTTGGCAGCACCAATTTTGTTGTTAACTGATCTACAAACCACATAAACGTGTGCAGAAAAGTCAAGTGCCACGTCAAGCATGACCCCTAGGTACTTGTAGGCTGAAGTGTTGGAGACAGTGGTCCCATTGTAGCACTGAACCAGGAGATTAGGAGACTCAGCAGGTACCTTTCTAGCGGACCCAAAGAGCATGGCCTGAGTCTTGGATATGTTTAGGATTTGGTGGTTGGATGAGAACCAGGATTGGAGGGTCTGAAAGGCACTGGAGAAATGAAAGTTGATGTCAATGATGGACTTGGACACTGAGTAAAGCACCAGATCATCAGTATACATGAGGATATTGCAGTGAGGAGGAATAGGGATGTCATTGATGAAGAGGGAAAAGAGTAGGGGGCCAAGGACTGAACCCTGGGGGACACCACTAGGGGTATGGGCAGTGAAGGAGAGAGAGACTTACAGAAGGAGACAACCTGAGACCAATTTTCCAGGTAGCTAAAAAACCAGGAGAGGGTAGAGTGAGAGACTCTGAGAGTATGCAGCTTGGCTAGTAGAAGGGGGTGATATGTCATGTCAAATGCTTTAGAGAGATCAATGAACACAGCTCCAGTGAGTATACCCTTATCCATGTAACTTCTGACATCAGTGGTAAACTAAGTAAGAGCTGTAGTTGTGCTGTGGCCAGCCCTAAAGCCATGTTGAATCGGGGTTAGAAGGTTAAAGTTGAGGAGGTGATCGGAGACCTGGCAATAAACAAGTTTCACAAGCAGCTTACTGAGTGTGGGCAGGAGAGAAATGGGTCTGTAGTTAGACATGATTCTGCCATCACCTTTCTTAAAGACAGGAATGATTCTGGCCGCTTTCCAGACAAGGGGCACCAAGGCAGAACAGATAGAGAGATTGATAAGCCTAGTCACATGTACAGAAAGACAGGAGGCAAATTGCTTTAGAATCCTAGAATGGATACCATCAGGTCAAGCACTTCCATTAACAGAAATGGACCTTAGTAGCCTAAGCACCTCAAGAGTCATGACCGAGGCAAGCTCAAGTGCTGGAGGTGTGGAAGCTAGCGGGGGGGGGGCACCTGGGAAATGACAGTAGAAGGAAAGGGGGGAATGGACAGAGTGGAAAATAGGGAGTTAAAAGCATTAGCAATGGTAAGAGGGTTATTGCATAAAGTATCATTTATTAGCATTTCAATTTGAGTCATAGGCTTGTTATTCCCCAGGATCGCCTTGATTTGTGACCAGTAATGTTTAGGGTTACAGGTAGAAGACCTGAGAAGGCTGTGGTAGTAAATGATTTTGGCCAAGCAAATCTCCCTTTCGCAGGTGTTACGTAAGGATCTGTAGGCCTCAAAGTCGACTTGAGTAGAAGAGGACTTCCAGACTGATCAGAGTTTATCCCTACATTTTAGCAGCTGGAGAAGAGGGTGCTTAAGCCATTTGGTGTCTTTGCCTTTTATCCAACGTGTGGTGACTGGAATATGAAAGTTCTGAAGAGAGAGTAGGGTATCATTGAATATTCAACTGCAGTGTTAATGTCATCGGTCGTATAGAGGTAGAACCAGTCAACCATATTGAGATCATGCAGAAACGAGGAAGGGTTGAGTTTAGAGATGTTGGGGAAAGATAGGACTTTAGATGGGAAGGAGGGGGAGGAGGTGTCCCAAATGCAGTAGACTGGACAGTGATCACTTAACGAGTTGGGTAGAACACCTTCGGAGGGGAATTTCTCCTTCCTATTTGTTAGGATCCAATTAATGAGGGTGGAACTGGAACCACATCGGGAGATCCTGGTAGGGGCCTGGATAAGTTGGGAGAGGTTAGCCTTGCTTGTGATAGAAGATAGGAGGTAGTAACTAGGCCTAGCCCAGTCCAGGTTAAAGTCTCCCAGACAGATTACTTCCCTTTTTCCTGACACAGAGGGCACATGTATGATGAATTCTTCCAGACCCCACTTTGAGTTTCTAGGGGAAATATACACGCTGAAGATGTGGATTTTTTAAACACCCCCAAGTACCAGAAGTGTATGGAGCACCTCACAATTAATCATGGCGGAGATTGAATGAGAGTTACATTGAGATGAGACTTGAAGTACAGTGCCAGGTCCCCCTCTCTTTTAGAGGTGGAGCGATCAGCCCTAAGCAGATTATAACCTGGTATAGCACAGATAGGGGAAGCAATTGAAGGTTTTAGCCAGGTTTCAGACAGGGCTAGGATGTCAGGGTTATTAGAGCAAACCCAGGCCTCGAGCAACTAAGATTAGCAGTAAGGCTCCTAATATTTAATTGAGCAAAAGCAAGGCAGGGGAAAGTGAGGCAAGCAATACAGGGGTGAGACAGGGATGTGGTAGTAGACATAGAGGGGCCCGGATTGGGTTCAACATCACCCACAAGGGTAAGGGATATTGTGATTATCCAGAGGGAGGCAATTGCTACAGACTGAGAGACACACCTAGGGGAGATTGAGCTCCTGTGCATAAAATTTTTAATTAATACCCTAAGAAGTTTATCATTAAGACCTGACATAGGTACAGGCTTAGGAGTGGGGTCAGAGATTAAATTGGAGTAGCAGAAATTATTAGTAGAGTAAACACAGTGACAAGAGGGATAGTCATTAGGGCCAGTAGTGAGTGCCAGAAAGAACATGCCACATTGAACTGGCAGGAGAAGGTAAATATCCCTGAAATACATGGCATGGAAGGATAATGGGCAAGTATGGATAGCAGAGAACAGAAGGAGAGGAGAGTAAAGGGAGAGGAAAGGGGCAGATATGTTAAAGGACAGTATAGGGAGAGAATAAGGGAGTTCAAGGGATGATAGTAGTCGGAGGCAGGACAACCTCACAAAAGGGAGAAAGAAATGGAGAAAGGAGTAATAAGACAGCCAGAAGGAGAAGAGGAGAAGCAAAAATCACACAACAGGAGAGAAAAGCAAGGGCAGGCACAGGGAAAAGGCAAGATAATATCTACCTGAAGTCCAGGCACCCCCTAAAGAGGAAATCAAAAATGATGAGCAGATGAGAAACATGTGAGATAGAAAAAACAAATTAAAATCCCACCTAATGCAAGAGCATAGAGTATAAGTTAAACAACACCTAAGGGTGGGAGGGTATTGGGTGGGGGGAGCAGTCGCAAAGTGACTGCGGGGATTAGTCTGCCAGCCTAGCAACTGCGAGCTCTGAATTAAAGCACCCCATGTGCTCCAGTGTTCAAAATAGAAACTCAGACACAGTGCAGCAGTAAAATCAAAAAAAGGAACAAGGTTCTGAATTAAGGAGTCCTGGATAGAGTACTGCAGCAAAGATGTTTGGTTGAAACCGAAGTCCACTTCTAGACACACCGTGGGCAATTTGGTGGCCAAACGGAAAAGGGTGCCAAGTTTAAACAGCTGAACAAAGAAAGATGAGCAGGACTTCCAACAGTGTACCTGTCAAGTGATGGCAGGGAGGGTGGGAGCAGCTCCATGGGCAGTCTGGCTCAGGGGACGAACTGGAAGAGAAAAGGAGGGTACATTAGATAAATAAACTTGGGGAGGCAAGCAAAAGGATTCACTGAAAGGGGAGGAGCAGTTGAAAGGGGAGAAGAAGAAGGAGAAAGAAGGATATGCACTATGTAAGAAGAGGCAAGGAGAGAGGTAGAGAGAGGGACAGACAAAGAATAAAAAACAAATCCAGGAGGCAAAACAGCAGAAACATGAGGAGACACAAACAGCCCAACAGCTACACTTCTGACAGTATTCCAGAGCTGGCTTAAAATTACATTAAAACTCCCATTAGCAAAGTTGTCAAATCAGCACAGAACTCAAATTAAATTAGTACAAAAAAAAAAGAGAAATAAATTCTTTAAAGCTCCCAGTGGAATGGGTTACAAACTGCACAGTTTACTGTGATGGTAATGCAGAAATCAATTAAAGCACACCGTAGAAAGGGCAAATACACCTGATTATTAGTTAAAGTAGCTAAAAATAAAACTATCAGCATTGCTTTGCTGACAGTTAAGACGCAGGAACTCGGAGTAGACCAAGTTAAAACCCAGCCTGCAAGCACAGCAACTGTGAATTCTGAATTAAAGCACCCCACGTGCTCCGGTGTTCAGTACAGAGACTCAGTCACAACACAGCAGTAAAATCAAAAAAAGCAACGAGGTTCGGAATTAAAGAGTCCTGAATAGAGTACTGCATCAAAGTTGTTTGGTTGAAACTGGGAACCTGGAAAACAGTGACCACCAGTCATTGTGGTTTGAAATCACAGAAAGAGCAGAACCAAACCACACAAAAATACGTATCCTGGATTTTAGGGGGACAGACTTTGGGAAAATGGGGAGATACTTGAAAGAGGCATTAAGGAATGGGACAGGAATCAGGGTTGAGGAACAGTGGGCAGTATTTAAAATGGGGATTACAAGAACAACAGAATTATGCATTAAGCAGGTTAGCAAGAGGAAAAGGAAGAGGAGACCATTATGGTTTTCCAAAGAGGTATAAAGAAAGTGAAAGTCAAAAAGATTGCATTCAGGCAATACAAAAAGACACAGGCAGAAGGGATAGGGAGAAGTACCAGGAGAAGCAAAGGAGGCAGGGAGGTCAGTAAGGGAAACCAAAGCTCAGACAGAAGAGCACATTGCAAAATCAGTGGGTAGAGGGGACAAAACCTTTACAGGTACATAAGTGAAAAAGAAAGACAAAGGGAGGATAGGAGACTGAAGGGGAGGATGGGGGCATGTGAGGATGACAACAGTAAAGCTGACATTGAACAGGTATTTCTGCCCAGTCTTTACTGAGGAAGAGGAGGGTAATGGGTCTGAAGGGAGTACAGGGTGAGAATGGTGCAGAAATGGACACAAGTCCCTTTACACGAGAAAGGGTCCTGAAGGACCTGGAAGTAATAAGAGTTGATAAAGCACGGGGCCAGATGGGTGCACCCCAGGTCCTTAAAGAACTAAGAGAGGTGGTGGCTGAACTCTGGCTATCCTGTTTAGCTGATCACTGGAAACAGGGAGGTACCCAAAGACTGGAGGACAGCAGATGTAGTCCCTTATACAAAAGTGGGAACAAAGAGAAGCAGGAACTACAGAACAGTCAGCCTCACCTCGGTAGTGGGGAAGATCATGGAAGCACTGCTGAAGGAGATTGGTGGAACATCTGTTGTGAATGGACCTCAGGACCCAAAGCAGCATGGTTTCACCAGGGGGAGGTCATGTCAGACCAACCTCGCTGAATTTTTGACTGGGTGACTAGGGAGGTGGATCAGGGAGGCAGTGACATGGCCTCATCTGGACTCAGCAAGGCCTTTGACACTGTGCCACACAGAAGACTATTACACAAACTGGGGAATATGGGTGTGGGCAGGACAGTAGTGTGGTGGGTAGGCAACTGGCTGGGTGGCAGGACATGGAGGGTGGTGTAAATGGCTGTCACTCCACAGAGGGAAGAGTGACCAGTGGGATACCGCAGGGGTCAGTGCTGGGACCGTCCTATTCAACATCTTCATCAGTGACATGGCGTAGGACCTAGAAGGCAGAATTTCACTGTTCGCTGATGACACAAAGCTCTGTAACAGAGTAGACACACACAGAGGGTGTAGACAGAATGAGAAGCGACCTGTAGAAACTTGAAGAATGGTCAGGGTTTGGCAGTTGAAATTCAATGCAAAGAAGTGCAAGATAATGCATATGGGGTCACAAAACCCTGGCACAATATATCAGTTGGGGTGAGGATATAGCATGCACCAAGCAGGAAAGGGATCTTGGGGTTATCATCTCTGATGACCTCAAGGTAGGGAAACAGTGTGACAAGGCAGCAGTAAAGCAAATAGGATGCTGGGATGTAGGGCAGGGCATCACCAGCAGGAAAAGGGGAGGTCATAATCTGCCATACAAGACACTAGTGAGGCCCCACCCTGAGTACAGTGTACAGTTCTGGAGACCATACCTATGTAGGGACATAGACAGGGTAGAGAAGGTTCAGAGGAGGGCAACAAAGATGGTGCATGGATTGCATCACAAGTCCTATGAAGACAGGTTGAAGGAACTGAACATGTACTCCTGGAGGAGAGGAGGAGAGAGGGGTATGATAGAGACATACAAGTATCTTACAGGGAGGAACAGGGTACAGGAAAACACTATTTTAAGCGAAAAGATGTTCCAGGACTAGAGGGCATGGGATGAAGTTGGAGGGAGGACGATTCAGAGGAAACATGAGAAAGAATTTCTTCACAGAACGGGTGGTGGACAAGTGGAACACCCTGCCAGAGGAAGTGGTGGGGGCTGAAACAATCACGGATGATGAATGTATGACATGAGAAGAATTCTGGAGGTCAGGGTAAGGCAACAGACTTCTAGAAAACAAACTGAACTTACAAGCTCAAATGGGCAGACTGGGTGGGCCATAGGTCCTTATCTGCCAACACTGTCTATGTATCTATGTATCTATGAAACAGAAGTCCACTTCTAGACACCTTGTGGGCAACTTGGTGGCCAAACAGAAAAGGGCACCAAGTTTAAACAGCTGAACAAAGATAGGTAAGTACGACTTACTACAGCGTACCTGGCAAGTGAGGGCAGAGAGGGTGGGAACAGCTCCACGAGCAGTCTGGCCCAGGGGATGAACTGGCAAGTGACGGCAGGGAGGGTGGGAGTAGCTCTGCGAGTGGTCTGGCCCAAGGGATGAACTGGGGGATGAAACCTGTTTTCAGTGAATGGGGTGAAGTCTCTAATCAATATCAGTAAGGAGTATTTCTAGCATTTTCTCACCCATGTGTGATCCAAGTATACTCTTCATTGTCAGTGTGGCATAATTGTAAATACCCGGAATGTTACTACCACCACAACTGGGCTTAGTGCAATTTTCCCCAAATCCTCAGTCAAACACTATCCCAGGTACTGTACCTGTACCTGTGCACAATGTGCTGTAATGCACAAGTAGGAGCTACGAGCTGTCTGGCCACTGGTCCACATATCCATGCACAGATTTATGTATGCTGAGTGCTTCAGGGCATGGTTTACCATCTGTAACACTGTCACATAGACTTCTGGAATGGCACATTTAGAAAAGTATATTCTCAATAGAATCTGCTATTTGAGAGAGGCACAGGCCATCAACCTCTGAAATCCAACATTCTAAACAAAGAAAGGCAATAGCTCAATTGCCAGCATTTCAGCAGTTCCTGCATTTAGCTCGTGTGCAATAGCTTGGCTGGGAGTGAATCTGGAGTGAAGTTCAAACATGCTATGCAGCATAGACTGAGCCTTTCTTGGGGTTGGGCTACCAAGCATTGTGTCGGCATTGTCAGGGTGGTATTTGAATCCTGTGGATTCATATGTGCTGCTGCTTGAGTGACACCAATGATTCTGGATATTTTCTGCATTGGCATTACTGTGCTTTTCTGACTTTGAGTGGTACTACTTAACCCAGCACCACTGCAGCTATGCCCACTACTAGGCAGATGCACAGACTCCTCCTCCTCCTCCTCCTCTCTGTAGAACTACTCTCTTGCCCCTCCATCTGCCTGGTATATTACCCTGTCACTTCTGTTCCTTGCCTAATGACAATGATGAAGAACAGGGATCCTCTGCACTGGCTTCCTTCTGGTGTTGACACCAGAGTAACAGGTGCATGTTCTTCTGTGGTGTGTGTGTGTGTGTGTGTGTGTGTGTGTGTGTGTGTGTGTGTGTGTGTGTGTGTGTGTTGCCCAGCAGTGCCTAGGTGCCTGCCCTTTTCCCCCCTACTAACTCATGCTTGACATAGCCGACAGAAATCGACTAACTCATCAGCTGGATCAAGTATATAAAAATACCAAACTAGGGATTTGACAACCTTTGGTTTACCATGGTGCCAAGAGTGATACAGCTAAGGGGAAGGGGTAGAAATTTGTGTTTTTTGGAATGATTTCATAACTTCAATAAAATGGGGGGGGGGGTTGGTAGTTGTATAACTGCAAACAACATCCCTTGCAACATCTGCATCACCACCCTTAAGCTTTTTTCTTCAGACTCTCATAGGGAATCTAACAAATCACCACCCGCAGAACCGCTGCTGTCCTCCACCTCTGCAGGTCTGTCCTCCTCATCAGCACTGTCTTCGGGCTGTCTGACCCTCTCATCATCAGGAGTCTGAGTGTGATGTATATTTTCCAGATCTCTGACCTCATCCACTGGTTCAAGCTCCAGACTATCATACTCAGCAGCACCACCACCACCAGCAACAGGGACAGCAACAACTTTCACATCAACCACTGTTCCTTGTTCACAGCAGCTTCTCTAGACACCTCCCACATCCCCCACTAGCATGGCTACCACAGGTGCAGCAGAGAAAAAGTTGGCTACACTAATGCCACCTCCACCAACTACTCCTTCTCTGCTACCAGCCACAAAGCCCAAAGAACATGCTGCTGCAGACAGTTTCTAAACTTTAGCACTATTTTCCCCACATATTTTGAACACTTCTTTGCTGCCTCCACGGCACCTGTCCTTTTACTAGAGTATTTCTTATATGCTAATTGTACCTTCATTTGGGATGAAAGAATTACAAAATGTAAATAAAGGCTGAAGTACAAATAAGTACCAGCAGCTGACAACACCTCTCCCTAGGGAATCAGGGATCAGCAGTGTGATCTGAAAAATAAAACACCACAGGGATTACATGACTTACACAACAGGGGTAAAAGGGTTAAACAAGTTATTAACTACCAGCAGCAGACAACACCTCCTCCTAGAGAGTCAGGGATTAGCTATGTGATCTGAAAAGATACAATGCTAACAGTATACAGTGAAACCAAAAAAAAAAGGATTTTTTTACACAACACATGGCTTAATAAACTAAAATGACACTACAAATAAGTACCAGGAGCAGACAACACCTCCCCTTTTGGAATCAGGGATCAGCAGTGTCATCTGAAAAACGACTACTAAATACTACCCCAAAAGTTTTTTTTTTTTTAAACAGACTAGGGATTAAAACAACAGGAGTAACATAGGTAATTTAATATTAAGAATAATAAAAAGTGACAGAACACCATCACTTTAAAAAAATATGACTAAAACATCACTAAAACTGCTACAGTAAGACACTGACAAAATACTTAAACACACCAAAGCAAAAGTCAGAAATAAAAAAAACAAGGAGTTACTCACTACAGATCAAAAATGATAAACAAGAAAGAGTGAGAGCACCAAAATATAACGCAAATCTGCTCACACAAAAAAGCTCTGGATCTGTCTGGCCTGCCTTGCTAACTTGCTTTACACAGTACATCTACCCTCCCCACAGCACTGCTTCACGGACTGGCAAGACAGAAACCATTACTTTTGTTTAAATAATCACCCCCCAAAAAAAAAAACAGTAATCTACCAGCATAAGGCCCTCTACAACAATTTGAGAGCAATCTGAATTCAAAAAGCTCAGTTTTAAGATTAATTTTACAAGTTTGTTTTTGTCAGACAAGCACACACAGTCTTATCTCCTAAACTCTCTTCAGAACACTGTACCAAAGACAACCTCCGCATGGCATACAGGTGCACTCTAATAAAGGTGGCACAAATTCTTCTTATCAGGAAATTGTCCTCTCAGGATAGCTGTAATGACTTAGTTTGTGTGCCATCTAAATCCATTTTCCCATATAGATTTACTATTACTAACTCCACACCACCATGGATCACCACTCAAATGAAATTCTGAGAAAAGAAAAGTGAGGGAACCTTGTGTGGATTCAAACCCACAACCTGCTGCTTATGAGGCTGTAGACCTTTACACTACACCACAAAGCTGGACAAGTGATAAACTTGAGCTTTTCAGCTATAGTTTGGCTGTAGAGGTTTAGACGGTGCTGACTGGGTCATGACAGGACAATTTCTTGACAAGTCAATTGTCGTTCCTGATGGGACAATTTACTGACAGGAAAATTTCATTCCTGAGAGGACAGTTTCCTGACAGGAAAAGGTCATGGCAGCTCTGTTGTCTTACCACATACAAGCTGTTTCAGCAACATGTGACCTCCAATCCCATAACACATTGCAAACTTCATCTCAGTACCAAACTTCACTGGCGAAGTTACAACTTTGTATTCTTGATAGACCTCATCTCTGTGCCAAACTCTGCCGGTGAAGTTGCAACTTCCCATTTCATGGAGATATCAGTTTTCCATGAATTTGGATTTTGCATGGAAGTTAACTCCATGAAATGGGGCAAATTTGTGAATTAATCTGCAGAGCAAAGTTTTCCAACTTTGCACATCTCTAGTGGTGAAGGTGCATTGGGTGGGTGGGGAGGGGACTACCACAATAGTTACTAGGTCTATCAACTCCTCCTAGTGGCACCTTATTGACTGATTGATTGACTGACTGATTGATTGATCGACTGATTGGACAGGTCAGTGCACTGTTCACAGTGACCATGTTCAGGCATGACCTGGGTCATCAAGATCAAGGTGGCACAAAATAGTAAGCAGTATGAGCACAAAATAGTGAACAATGGGGTATATGCACTAAACATCAGGTTGCTTATGCGCTGTGGATCGATGGTCAATAGATGACCCTAAGTTAGAATGCTGCATGGAGGGAGGTTGGTGGACCTTGGTTACATTCACAGAAAGGACGAGTGCGAGGTCACGTGATGGCTGCCTAAGAGTGAGGATGTGCTCCGAGTGTGCTCCTGCATCCCTGCATTAATCTATTTAATTACTGCCTTTTAATTCAGTAGCTTAGCTTACCTTCTAGATGCTTATATCCCTATCTCGTCGGACAGCAAGTACAGCAATATTCTGATCCAGTATGGATGTGGAAATGTGATATCCTCCGCTGTGACATACTCCTCTGACAACCCGGATGAGGGATAAACAAGCCAAACAGGCAAAGGCGCAATCTTCTGCAGCCATGCCATTACCAGTGTCCCAGGCCATCCTGACAGAAAGTAAATTCCAGGAGGGGCTCGACTCTCTCAAAGAAATGCTGACCAACTTGTTGACGGATCTCCACAATATGAAAACCTCAGTGGAGCAATTAGCTATCCGGACTGGGGATAACGAGGCCAGAATTTCATCTTTAGATGACTGGCGGGATCAAACGGAACCAGAATTATCCTCCCTGTGCCATCTACTTAAAAAAGTTGAAGAGAAGATGGAGGACTTAGAGGGTAGGTCCAGAAGAAACAATTTGGTGGTACTAGGGTTACCAGAAAAAGAGGAGGGGTGGGATTCTATACTTTTTATCCAGAAGTTGTGTGAGAAACTCGCTGGCTCCTCTCCTAACGGTTCTGCTTATGTAATTGAACGGGCGCACTGGGCCCTTTGGCCAATCCCTCCATCAGACGCCCCTCCCAGGCCGTTGTTCTTTCAACTTTTAAATTTCTTTGATAAGCAGCATGTATTAAATACGATTAAAGATGTCAGAGAAGTGCAATGGGAAGGTAAAAGGATAAGGAACGCTCAAGATCTTCAGTATTCTGTGCGGCAAAAGAGAGCAGCTTTGCACCCCATTATTGTTAAGATCATTGCAGCTGGTATTAAATACTGAGTTAAATACCCAGCGTCTCTGCAAATCTATCTGAAAGAGCAATGGTATACATTCGATTCTGTGGAGCTAGCTCGAATTGCCCTCCGACACCTACTGCTTGATCTGTTCAGTTGAATCACGATGTGGCAAAGATTTAATCAATATAAGTGGTAGGGCTCAGTTGGGACTTTTGCTCTACTAATTACAGTACCCTGTGATCAACTGTCATGTGCTATTATTCCTCATAATACTGGCTTACAGTGATCAAGTTATCACAAGTGACTGTGACATTTTGGGTGCACGGGAACCTGGACCTAATCAGCTACCTACCTGAGAGTTCTACCTAGAGTACTTCTGGTGAACCATTGGATCTACCATTTGAACTTAGGCTGTGAATGCCATAGAAGGCTCGGACGCCATCTAGTGGACATTCAATATTAATGGCTGATGCATAGTTGTTTTTTCTTTTATTTCTCTAGCCCCATAGGATTGAACTGTATCAAGAGGGATTCCACCTCAGGATTTTATTAGTTTTTTTGGACTATTTTCAATTATATGATGCTGCTTTCCTCGGATTAGCATACCTGCATTTATTTTTGAAGAGTTAGTAACTTCCATGTGAAGCAATGGGGATTTAGGCTTTCATTTTTTCAATCCAAGTAATGTTCAATAGTTGATGGTTTGAATACAGTTTAGACCAGTAGTAGGTTAATTGATATTTCCAGAGCTTCATGTGACTGAAAGACCCTATGAGGGGAGACTATTTTGTTAAGATTTGGTTCCTTGTTAAGGTTCAGCCTTTCATGCCCTAAAAATATTGTTGGGCACTATGCCCCCTTTATTAGTTGTATTTGGTTAGGAATTGTATCCTGTGTTTAAAGGCTTGCTTTCAGTCACAAGCCCCTTTTGCTCTTATAACAGTCTCTCCAGTTGCAAAGAGGCAGGGGTGGGTTGGGAGCACGCACTCTGGCAGTGTATTTAAATCACGTCCCAAGTTGTATGGAAGTGCAGTCTATGGGGCTGGGGTTCGTAAAGCGGGTAAGGAAGACTGTCCTGGAAATTTTGTTTTTTTACTTATGGTTGACTTATTGTTTTTTGTTGCCTTTAATTGCTAGTACAAGTCTTTCTGTGGGATGAGGGAGGGTATATATTCACTCATTGTTTTTTTGGGGGGAGTGCTTTTTTCTTACTAATGTTTATTCTTGTTGGGATATGGGTAAGAGGAAGGAGGGTGTGCCTAACGTGTCAAGGGATTGTTGTTCACTTACACCAAACACAGCAGTGTTAAGGGGAGAGAAAGGAGAAGCTCCTGGATTTCTTGGTTATCTTTAATTAAATGTACACTATGACTAGTCAATACATAGTGATTAGCTGGAATATTAAAGGGGCTCAGGATAGCAGCAAATGAGCTACAATTCTAAAACATCTTCAACATCTAAGGGCCCACTTTTTTGTTTGCAGGAAACACATCTTAAGCTGGAGAACCTTTCACTGTTACGCAGATACTGGGTGGGGCAAGTATTTGGGGCCGGGTCCTCCTCAAGGCAAGGAGGCACAGCGATCCTGGTGGCCAAGTCAGTCCCATTCGTAATGTTTCAAGAGTGGTGGGACCCCCTGGGGCACTATATTGTCCTCCAAGGCATTTTGGAGTCCTTCCCCATAACCCTTGCATCTGTTTATGGTCCAAATATAGAAACTCCACAGTTTTTCATTGATTTGTTGTCTGTGGTAGTTTCAGACACCCCTAGGCTTACCATTCTAGGAGGCAACTGGAATATAGTACCCCAAACTGATATCAATCATTCAGATGGCAGAAGAGTGGCTGACCAGTCAAAGGGTTTTAAAGATCTTATAGGTGGGCACGGGACTTTGGACGCCTGGAGAACATTAAACCCCAAAGAGCTTCAATATACGTTCTTTTCTCCACCACACAAAACTTTATCTCATATAGATTATATATTACTTAGTGCTGTTTCCCTCCCAGGGGTCCTAGACACAGATATCCACCCCAGGGTCTTGTCTGACCATTGTCAAGTTAGTCTCTCCATCCTTTTTGGGCTGGGGCTCCATAGGGATACCATTTGGCGTCTTAATACACATCTTTTGCAGAAACCTTCCCTAGTTGAACACATTCAAAATTTCATTTCCACCTTCTTGGAGATTAATCTGTGGTCAGTGACCAAAGTAGATTTTATCTGGGCAGCCCTAAAATGTGCACTCCAAGGAGACTTTATTCGCTTGGCAGCCAGGAATGTTAAGCAGAGTAAAGCTCAGATGAACTCCATCTTAGATGACATAAGACAGCTGGAACACTCCTTGACTCAGTCCTCACCAGACTTTGACTGGGCCAAACTGTATTCTCTCCAATCCAAGTACTCAGAAATTATGGCCCAAAAAGCTGAACTCTCCTTGCGTTGTACCAAAATGAGATAACTGGAGTCAGGGGAAAGAGCTGGGAAACTCCTGGCCCTTAGGTTTAGGCAGGCTGAGGCTGATAGATATGTTCCTAGCTTGCATCCTACCCCAGATGAAAACATTACCTGTAACCCGAAGGAGATCATTTTGATCTTTGGCAATTATTACAATGCACTTTATGCAGCAGATGAACCTTCCATCTCAGAGGTCCCTACTGTAACTGAATACTTGGATTCAGTGATATTGCCTGCTCTCTCACCTCAGCGGGTCATTGGTCTGGGATCCCAAATTTCTGTCACGGAAGTGGAGCAGGCCATTAAGCCTTTACCCTTAGATGAATCTCCAGGACCAGATGGTCTCACGAATAATTTATACAAACTCTGCTGTGCGCAACTGGCACCAGTCCTATCAGAGGTATATAACTTTTGGTTTCATAAAGGGATAAGTGATCGAATCTTTCCTAGTACCCCTGATCACCCTGATCCCCAAACCGGGCAAAGACCCCGTTCATCCTGATAACTATCACTCAATTTCCCCTTTTGAACTCAGATGTAAAAATGTTGGCAAAAATATTGGCTACCAGACTTTCGCCATTAATGGGGGAAGTCATTGGCCCTGAGCACATTGGCTTCATGTCAGGTCATTCCTCCAGAGACCATATGAGGAAACTTTTGCATTTAATCTTGGCGTCGAGGGAGTCTGAAGTACCTTCTGCCTTGGTCTCCCTTGATGCTGAGAAAGCATTCGACAGGGTCTCCTGGGACTTTCTATTCACCTCCCTTTCTAGGTTTGGGATCCCTGATGATTTTATTCAGTGGGTCTGGATTCTATACTCTAGCCCAACAGCGAAAGTCTGGTGCAGCGGTTACCTTTCCAATTCATTTCCCTTGCAGTGGGAGACCCACCAAGGCTGCCCGCTTTTCCCTCTCCTTTTTAATTTTTATTTAGAATCCCTTATTCGCAGATTAATCAGCTCTCCCAAGCTGTCTGGTATCCAACTTGGGAAGGAAAGGTATCTCCTTTCTGCCTATGCAGACAATCTCTTATTGCACATGGAAGACCCTGCCTCCACAATCCCAGTCCTAATCAAAGAACTGAACCTTTTTTCCAGTGTTTCTGCCTACAAGCTTAATCTTTCTAAGTCCCAAATCTTCCCCCTCAATCATCGTGTTACAAAGACTATGCTCTCAGGTTTAGGCTTGGACGCCTCATACTTTAACATATCTAGGAATCAAAATTACCAGAGACTTAACCTTAATGAGGAAGGAGAATCTTACCAAACTTGTCTCTACACTGAAAGCAGACCTGGATAGGTGAGGTAACTTACCTATGTCCATCTGGGGTAGGATTAGTGTCCTCAAAATGAAGGTACTGCCACGCTTATTGTATCCAATGGGGATGTTGGGCCTTTTTCTCCCTAAGTCTTGGGGTACTCAATTGAGGAAAATGTTTAATAGGTTTTTATGGAAGAATAAGGGAATTTGAAGAGGATATAATAAAGTAACTGCTCCTAAGATACGGGGGGGGGCCTGGCACTCCCATCCCTCTTTATTTACTATGGAGCCCAGCATATCGCCAAATTGGCGCAATGGCGAGTAAACACTGTTACACAGCAGACTTACTGTTACACCCTGGCATGGGTCAAAATTGAGGAAGCCTTGGCAAAACATAACCATTGTTCCCTTTTGGCTTTAATGTACCAATCTCCCTCCTGCCTCCTCAGCCCCCTTAAGAATTCCCCCATAGGTTGGTCCCTCCGCGCCTTACACTAGATACAGGTACATCTCTCTCTTTTACCTGGCACAAGTCAAAAAGTCAACCTCTTATTGGCAGTCCTCATGTTCTAATAAATAACTGAACAATACCACCCTCCTTTTGCCCCCGATTACAATATAGTGTGCTGGGAGATTTTTGCAATAGAGACGCCATATTGCCATTCCACTCCTTGCAAAGAAAATTCCAACTTATCAATAACAAGATTTTCAAATACTGGCAAATAAAGCATTCCATTGTGGCTTTCTTAGGGCCCCAACCATGGATTCCTCTGCCACAGGTTGATCTACCTGAGATACTTGAGGTGGCGAGGCCACCACATGGGGTCTCTGGTGTCTATAAATTCCTTCAGATTCTTGATTCAACCCTCCCAGCAGGAGTTTGTTATTACTGGACACAAACACTCTCCTTCCCAGACAATCCAGGTTGTTGGAGTAAAGTATGGAAAAACACCTACAAATTCATTAAACAAGATCGGCTGAGGCTCACCCAATTTAACATAATGCATAATCTGTACTATACCCCTGCCAGGCTACATACTATAGGAAAAATACCATCTCCTCTCTGTCATAGGTGTGGAGAGGAACAGGGAACCCTGTTTCACAAGCTGTGGGAATGCCCTAAAGCCCAAGATTTTTGGGCATCTGTCAAAGGAACCCTGGACCCTTTCCTGGGTTTGGAATCTTTGTTCACCCCGGAAACTTGTCTGTTATCATTGTTCCCACAGGGTACGCCTAATACCTAGAAGGCCTACCAGGCTTTAATAGCATCTACTGTTGAGCTATTAATATTGAGACATTGGAAAGATGAAACACTCTCCTCAATAGCGGAATGGTACCGGGAGATGTTAACAGCTATTCAGCTGGAGAAACATATTGCCAGCATGCAGCATGGGTTGGAAGCTTACCAATCATTATGGAAACCTCTCCAAGCTCTGTTATCTCTTTGGCAACCTTAGATAGCTAGTTCTAGGTCTTCTATTACTTATTCTCTTGACACGTAGGCATGAGGAGGGTGGGTTGGGGGGCATGGGATGTATGTTTTATGTGGTAAGTTGGTTTTGTGTCCTGTTATTGTCTTTGTTTGTATGTTAGGTTGTTTAATAATATAGCAGCTGTACTGGTGTTATTGTGTCATTAATGGTAAACGCTGCTGAAATTAATAAAGTATATTAAATAAAAAAAAAAAGGAGGAGTGCCCCTTCTGCATCAGATGCCCTGGACAACCATGGAGGTACACACATAGATGGTCCATGGGCATGTCTGGGGGTGTGCCTGCATTTCATGCCATTTATGAAGGTGCAGAGTGCTGGGAAAGGAGAGCACCTAATACAGCAGCAGGGACCCTACCATATCCGTTGCATGCTCCTAGAAGTCGACACCAGCTTCAATGAAAACAACAACCCCCACCACCACCACCACCACCATGCTGTCCAACCTTTTGGGCTGATGTGGAGGGTACTGGCCGGGTTTATTTATTTATTTTTATTTATTTATTAGAATCTTGGCTAGATAACATCTTTGAGCTAAAAGCTCTTTTACAAAGGCTCCATGTCGGCAAGTTAACACAGGTAAGATTGAAGACATAAAAGATAAAACAATTTGACAGAGTATACAGGATCATAACATATCATTGAATGGCATTGTACAATATACGCAGATTACAAACATAATGTAGGATACTTAACAACTTAGTCAGTTACACACAGAAGGGTAGGACAAATAATGAGAGCCAGCCAAAGGAGACCTTGTCAAAGAATGGTGGGTAGGTTTGAGGGAGTTGGGGTAAGTCAAGTGAGTTATGGAGATGGGTAGGATACAGCGCATGCTAGAGGGGGAAGGGGGAGTGAGGGGGATTGGGAAGGATAAGAAAGGGTTAGATTGTGGGGGATCAGGGCAAGTGGTGCTCAGTAGGCAAGTGCAGCTGCTTAAGTGCTTGTAGGAAACACCATGGTGATAGCAACAGGGCCAGCTTAAGGAAAGTAGTCAAAACTGCTATTTGCTGTGAGGTACTGGTGAAGCTTATATTTGAACAGGCCCAGTTTGGCTTCAGTAAGGATGTTGTTGTGAAGGGAACTGAACCAGTGAGGGGCTCTGTAGGTGAACGGCCTTTGTTCTTAAGCAATGTGGCATAGGGGGACCAGGAAGGGCTGGCTTTCAGAGCTTCTTGTGTGGTGAGGGTCACTGGAAAGGCTCAGAAGCTTCAGAACCCTTGGGGGTGTAAGCCCAAAGCTAGTTTTCTTAGCTAGCAGGCAGGTTTGATATTTGGTCCTGTCTCTCAAATGTAGCCAACCTCTCTGTGCATAAAGATCACACATATGTGTGAGTCGATTTGCCCCAGTGAGGATCCCACAGGCTTTGTTTAGCACCATGGAGATATGTCTTAGGGACATATCAGTAGCTGCACCATAAATTACCAATCCGTTGTCTATAAGGAAGATGACCAAGCTGTGTATTGCAGACCTTAGCACCTCGGTGGTCAAACTGTGTTTGTCCCTATTTAGCAATCTGATACATGTGTTGACAGTTTTGACAACATTTTCAATGAGGTGTACATACAATAAAATACTATCAATGGTGAACCCGAGGTATTTGAAGTATTGTACCTGTTCAAGGGGAATGTTACCACTGTTTTGTATTATTAATTGGTGGGATTTATGCTTGTTATGAGATCTATTGAATAACATAACTTTGGTCTTTTTGTAATTTAATAGTAGCTTGTGCCTACTAAAGCATGCCTCCATACTCGTGAAGTTCAGCTGTAGCTGGTAATCAAAAAGCGAGGGAACAGGGTTACTGGTGAAGATTACAGCATTATCTGCATATAGGAGGATCTTATGTGGGCAAGAATAAGGGAGGCTATTCAAGAAGAGGCTGAATAAAAGGGGCCCAAGTATGGACCCTTGAAGGACACCCAAACAGACTTGTTGTCTATCAGAGAGAACATCGGATATCTTCACCTGTTGCATTCTGTTTTCTAGATAACTTTTGAACCAACCTAAGGCTTCATTTGAGAGTCCAGTGCAGGAAAGTTACTCAAATAGAAGAGTGTGATTTACTGCATCAAAGGTCTTGCTGAGGTCTATAAAGGCCACCCCCAGCAACCGGCCTTGGTCAAGTGAGCTGTGGATGAACCCAGTAAATTCTACTAGCGCTGAGGTGGTACTGTGTCCTTGTCTAAACCCATGTTGTTGAGGGCACTGGATCTGGTATTTTTCCAGGTACTTGACCAACTGGTCAGACACAATGTGCTCAAGAGGTTTGGAGAAGGGAGGGAGAATGGAGATTGGTCTATAGTTCACATGCTGAGCCCTATTGCCACTTTTATGAACTGGGGTTACCATGGTAGATTCCCACTTTTGGGGGTACTCAGCTAATCTTAGTGATAGATTCATTATCTTAGTTAGACGTGTTAGTATTTTTTCCAAGGTGAGGGCGACTAACTTAAAATCAAGTGTGTCCCCATTAAATCTGGATTTTCCAAGTACCCTTTGTATATATTTTCTGGCCTCATATTTGGTAACAGCTTTGAAATAGAAAGAGGGTTGAACCTGGGGCTGGTGTACTCTCCCTATAGTATTTGTGTTAGTTGTATTCTCAAAAAAATAAAGGGTGAGAACACTGCTGAGGTCAGTGAAGACATTATTAAATGTATTAGCAATGACCATTGGGTCAAGAGTGGTAGCACCATCAATGCTGAGCATAGCAGGAGCCATTTTGGGGACTTTCCCTGTAATGTCCTTAATGTTGCTGCAGAACTTCCTGCCATCACACCAGGAGTTGGTGAGCACCTCCTTTTTTTTCGAGGCGGATAACTCGGGTGCATGCATTCCTTGCTCTTTTGTAGCCTTGTATATCTGCCTGCCTGCCAGTGGCTTATGCTTGTTGCCATAGATGGTGTCTAGATTTCGTGAGTTCAATAAGTGCCAATGTGATCCATGGATTACAGGTGACCTTAACTTTTGGTTTTTTTAGGTGGGCATGGATATCACAAGCAGTGTTGAAACAGTTAATGAAATAATTCAGTGCTGTGCCAGCATCATTCGCCGAGTCGATTAGGGACCATTCTTGCTTTGTCTTGATTTTAGAGGTTCTAGGTGCCCATGGGTAAGGACTCTGCTTAGAATAGTTTTGGGTGGTAGTTTAGTGGTTTTGCTTGACCAGTTAAATATGATATGAGAGTGGTCACTAACTGCATCAGGGAGGACGGTTGTATTCGAGATACATTCAGGATAGTTGGAGACTATTCAGTCCAGCAGCGTACTTATCCCCATTCTATAGTTTATTCTGGTAGGGGAGTCCACCATCTGGGTAAAGTGGACAGTGGAGATGGCATCCTTGTAAGGGCCAGCATCAGGGGAGAGATAGTTAACAATGAAATCCCGTAACATGACTATTTCAGAGTTGTGATGCATGCTGTGAAAGTAATCCAAGACTGTATTAAAGCCAGCAATCTGTTCTTCAGGGGGAATATACAGCGATACCACTGGGAGGGTTTTGTTGTGTGCACCTAGCAGTACTTTGATAGCAAGTGCCTGTGCAGTATTCCCTGTGTTAGGCCTAGGTAGGGCATGCCCCATGAGGGTATCTTTCAGGTAGATAGCAAAGCCTCCATCTCTTTTATTTAACCAGTCCTGTCTGAAAAGGGTGTAGCCTGTTAGCATGATAGCAGTGTCTGGCATCTTTTGGTGACAGCCATGTCTCCACAACAAAGAGCACATCAGGGTTGTGCAGAGAATCCCGTGATATGGGTGAGTCAAATTGAGTGACTCAGTTTGACCACCTGTGAAGAAAACAAGTGCGGATGCATAGCAAATGTCAGAAGAGTGAGTGGAAGGGAACAATAACCACAACGGAAGGATAGAGCAATGGTAGGAGAGAGCTGATGTAAATGAGGATATGGGAGGTAGTTTGGCCAGGCAATTCCCTGCTGGCCATTTGGTCTTGTGGAAGCAGTGTATGTCTGTGACGCATGAGGTCCCAGGTTCTGAGCTGGCTAGAAGTGTGTGGTTAATTTTTATTTTGTGCAGTGTTTGGTACTTAACTATTTTTTGTCTCCCATTCTTCAATTCCATGGATTAGTGCTCTATGGTTCCCCATCCCCCCTTCTGATGTCTTGAGTTCCCCCCCAAACGGCCACCTCCCAAGTTGTGTCCTGTACCCCAGTGTCAGCCCCCCCCCCCGGAGTTGATTATAATAATAAAGAGAGTTGGGGGGGGCAAACTCCCCCACATAAAAATGATGGTAGATATCGACATGTGTTGGGACTGTCACTGATGTAGTTTTCGGTATAGTACACAGTTGCTGTTTCTGTTTTTGGCAATGTGCACTCACTGAGATAGCTAGTGCTATTGTTACTTTGCCATTATGACATAGAACCCACAGGCAGCTTTTCAGGCACTCGCCCATAAATTTTATTTTTGTCCCTCCCACTCCTTTCCAGAATGCCCTATTCTCTCAGTGCAAGGGACCAACTTTGGGACCCAGGATGCGCATCTGATTGGATGCCTATCTGTGTCTTCTGGTCCACCCCTGAAGAACTGCACACCAGAGGTGTGGTCATGAACAGGCACAAAGTGGTGGCTGGCAATCAGGGATACCAGCCACCTCATGCCTGTTTGTAGGTGCGGAGCTACATGGGCTGAGTATGAGTGAACAGTGCATACCCAGACCAGCATTGATGTAAAGACCCCAAACAGAGCACATACAATTTAAGAGTTTAGGCATGGAATGATATCATTAATAATTTCTGACAAGGAATGTACAAGGCAACAACAAACAAATACAGAAATGCCACTGCAGATGTGTAACTTTCCCACCAGGGCTATGAAAGTGATCTTCTCAATCATGTATGGACAGTGCGTCACTGGACAAAATGTTGCGGTCGCAATGACATGGACCAAATGTCAAGGGGACAAAATGACACAACACAAAATGTTGAGAAGGCAAATATGCAGCGGACGAAAAGTTGATGCACATAATGATTGCCTGACAAATTGATGTTGCCGCCATTTCGTTAACCCACTCACTTGGCCATTGTCTCCTCATAATGCAGCTCCATGTACCTGTTCCTAATGTTCCTCCACCCATATCTCTACTCCCAATAATGAAGCATACCTACTGCGAAATGAGGGTGGGGAGAGGGTGCATGGGGGAAATAGATGCAACTTATTTGGAGACCAGTCTCACTAACACATCCTTCAAAATCGACTGAATACATAAGTAAAAAAAATTAAAAGATCCTCTTATTTTTAGTTTTGTTTAAACTAAAAAATTACCTTAATCTAACAGGTGCAATTTATGAAACATGTCTAACAATTGCAATGGAATCATTTACCAAAAGTAAACAAATTAGTTCTCCAGAAAACATTAGGTTAATACCATCTGTCCCAAATAAATCAGACCCTTATGCATGGAACAACTTACTAAAATAAATCAAACAACATCAAAACTTGTTTGCATCACCCAAGAACCCTTGGCGAACTGAATGTCTGAGCCAGTAGGCTCGAAAGATATTGTACCTATTTGCCCCACCAGAAGATAAAGGAAGTGGGCCGATTGTTATCCCAGAGAACATACTGTGCAAAGCAAACGTTAGACATTCCAGTTCAGTTGCAGAAAGAAAAGAAGAAAAAAAAAAAGTATTTAAATGATCATATCTTAGAGAAAATGTCGCACTGTGGTGACAAGGGTTACTCACTGCTTTGGTCGTGGATGTGACATTTTGTCAGCAACTGTTTGCCCGGTGACTGTTTCTTCAAGCTACATTATGCCCACAATAATGTAGCCACTCCATTTATGATAGCGACAAGACGTTCATATGCCCTTGGCAATAAATAACAGGTTAAATAATGTTGCAGTATAAATGGCAGCAACACAATGGAACCGAGAGAAAGTGAAAAATAAAGTAGCAGGATGGGTGAAAATATCCAGTTAACATATTCCCTGATCTCCATATTGTGGGGCACATGCAAGCAAAGGTTGCTGTGAAGGTGGTCCTAAAGTGCAACTTAGAGAGGGAGATTGAGCCAGAGCAGAGGTAAGTAGGAAGCTGTTCCAGTGTCCTGAGGCAGCAATAGAGAAGACCCTTAGGACCATGCAGGTGGCAGTTTGGGGATATTTGGAAAAGTGTGAGGAGGACCATAGACTCTGTGAAACAGCCTTGGGTTTGAGGAGAAGTGACAGTGGTGAGGACTCTTTCTCTTGGTAGTATTAGTCAAAAAGGCTGCCTAACAGGCTGTCATGAGGAGATCCAGCCAAAGGCCTGGTAAAGACAGCAATGCTGCATTGACTATGGAGCCAATAAGACAAACCTGCCGATACTGTTGTATGTAGTGTTGAGCCTGGACAGGCTGGACAACAAGGTCTGGGTATAGATAGGGGAGCAGAAGTACAGAAGGGGAAGAAGGGCAGTCTGCACTATTACCAACCACACTTCAGAGCAGACACCCAGCTTCTGATTCGCTCTATGGACTGTGAGGCCAATGTTGTCTGAAACAGTCAAGGGGAGAGTCAAGTGTGATTCATAGGAATTTGAAGGTTGCTTCCTGCTCCAGGAGGATCCTATCTGGAGATAGGAGATGTTTAGTTTAGGAGCCTCAAGTGATTAGGGCCCCCTGGCCATTTGGTGACTCTAGGTTTGGACCCATATAGCATAACCCTAGTCTTCTTAGCACTGACTTGGAGGCTGTTATTGAGGAACTGTCTCTGGGCAGAATTAAACTTTTCTGTGAAGGTTGCAGATATTTAAACCAAAGTCTTGGTACTATGATGGATAATCAAGTCATCTGTGTAGAAGAGAGCTTAGCAACCCTTGCATTCCTTTGGGAGAAGGTTGACAAATAATGAGAATGGAACTGGTACTAATATCAATCCTTGTGGGACTCTACTTTTGACACCCAGTGTGATGGAGGAGATCCTTCCTATACAAATCACCTGGCTTCTCCTTGTGAGGTAACTGGAGAACCACAGAGTAGTTACAGGGGAGAGCTCAGTGAGTAGTTTGGCCAATAGAGTTATGTGGTGTACTAGGTCTAATGCCTTTGCAAGATCTATGAAAATGGCACTGATTAATTTTCCTTCACCTATGCCCTTGGTAACATGATCAGTAAAGAATACCAAGGCAGTAGTGCTGCTATGGCCCTCCTGAACCTGTGTCTATGGGCATAGAGTAAGTTATATTTAGACATATACTCTAATATTTGTCAAAAATGGGTAGAGAGAACTCTTAAAGCTGATTGGTTAAAACCACCAACCAGCTGGTTGGGTATGAGGTAACAGAGACCGAGAAATAATAAGTCCCAGACTCTGTGTGCCTAATTTCCTTCTAATATTATTGTGCCAATAGAATGTTAAAAAAAAACCTGCTACCATGATCTCTTTCCTCGCTAGCGAGGAAAAGCCTCGCCGACCTCCCCCCGACCAGATCTACTTACTAAAATTCCCACAAGGGCGGTCTCCACACACAACTGGCACAAAGGCTGAAACCCACAGTTTTTTCTTTCATGTAATCAACAAATTTACTTGCCCCTGCACTGCACCTGCTCACTTGTGGACAATGATCGTAATGTACGTTATTTGAAACTCTTGACTGTTCTGTATGAAAAATAAATAATCTCCTTTGAAATATTTCTCCGCTTTGTGTTTTTAGCAAGAGAGTGTAACCCCACCCCTGTTGCAGTAATAGCTTCCAACAGTTGATCTGACCTCCTCAGGTATTTTGAATGAAAAAAAAAATAAACATTCACTGTTTTGGCTTTATCATGGACTCTTTGTACTGCCTGGAAATCTCGCTTCAGTACAAGAGCATCTCACAACACCAGAGATCAATATCTGCTGAACTGCTTAAACAGCTACTTGCTTAGTGAGTCAGTTTCAAATTGAGTAAACCGTATTCACACACACACACCCCAAAAAAGCAGTGATAAAATGAAAAAGAAAGCAGTCAGCCAAATCGACTTCTGACAGCATCTTCAGCATGGAATACTGTATTCAAAAGAGCAGTGTGCCACTGTTTAGCAGCTAAACGCACAATTGCTGCTTCCCTGTGCAGATTGCCATTCACTGCTACCCGCCAGAAAAAAAATATATATATAATAGTAACGAAAGTCATCTCTCCTACTGTTGTGGGAGGTAAACTTGTTTCTCTCTTTCACTGGCTTACTAAACTAATTTTGCCGAGTGCCTCTTTCTCTCAACCTAGTCTATGGTGTGTCAAATATTAAAAAATAAAAAGCTACACTAACTCTCGCTGCTCCCAAAAGCCCTGTGTGTGGGGGTAGAGTTGGGGGAACTATGACAGAGGCTGTATTAACACAAAAGTCTTCCAACTAAAAGAAGCGGTATTCAAATGCAGGCGGAGGAACCATTTTATGACAACATTCATTTGAAAGTAATTTTTAATAAACATTTTTTATTAAACTTATTTTGTTTTACAGTGCCTATTTTCTAAGTGCAATAATACCCTCCAGGGTGGGCAGTATGGTGCTATATCGGACCTTCCAGGGGCTATAAGGCCCTCCGCCTGCAGTGTCGGGCCTCATTACACCCCTGGACGGTCTGGCATAGCACCATCATGCTCACCCTGTTGGGTATTATTGTTTACCTGGAAGATATTGCTTTCAACAATATTGCTGAGGTGGAAAAAGATGCAAACATGATGGTAGTTTTCAAGAAAGGTAGGTTCACCAGATTTAAATATAGAAACTACCTTGGCCTGCTTCCATAATGTTGGTACTGACAAGGTAAGTGGTAGGTTAAAAATGGTAGCAAGAGGTTTAGGGAGGGTGGGGTTCAATGGGATGCTATAAGCCTTCATGGCCCAGTGTCTGCCCCTTGAGCTCAGATGGCATGGTGGCTACACACCTTATTGGAGAAGAAAATATTTCAAAGGAGATTATTTATTTAGTTAGCTATTTCAGAAGTTTTACCATGAAAGACATACTGAGCTGGTATCAGCTGGTCTCCCGATACTTCCTGGGGGAATGAGGAGGAAGAGGGAGAACAGTTCATCAGAAAAATAAAATACTATTGTATAATGTGCAATTACATTAAATGAAGACTAAACAGTGGAGATACAGTGAATGTAAATTTCACCAGTAAAGTTCCTGTGTTGACAGCCATCAGCAATATTGTTGAAAACAATATCTTCCAGGTAAGCAATAATAATGGGTAGCTGTGTTTAAAACAACTTTGCCTGAATCTACCTGGTATTTCTACAAATTGCTGCTTTCATTAGACTGCCAGAATCATTATCTTTGTTTAGGGACATTTGTGCAACATCTTTGTTTTGGGATATTTGTGCAATAGACTGGAAGGAGGGGATCCGGCAGCGGATTAAGGCACCCCTAATTACATGAGGGTTGGGGGCTACGCACTATAAAGCCTTGCGCTGCACACGGGTGTGAGCACTGTGGCACAAGCACCACTCAGTAGAAATAAAACTTGTTGCAGTTTAAATTGAGGTATAAATTAGATAGGAAAATAAGTCCTGCACTTATTTTGAGTGTATGGCTAATATGGGGGGTTTGTCTTGTGAACTATACTGTAAAAGATACAGATTGTAACAGTGTTAGTAAATCAGTAGGCTTAGTCGCCATGGGGGGAATGTTTTACCCCAATGACACAAGATTTGTTTTAAGAAGAAATACATTTACAAATGAAAGGAGGAGTATTAGAAAACAAATGGGACCTTTGACAATATCTCATCGGATGAAAAACCTGGGGCCAGGAAGCTCCTTCTGCTTATGTTTGTTAATGCAAAGCGGTGATATTGAAGTTAATCCTGGCCCAGGATTCACAGGTGAGATTACTTTAGTCCATGAGAACGTAAGGAGTATAGTTCACAAAACTGATGATTATAGGGTTTGGGTTGCTAATAAAAGTGTTGATATATTGGCCTTGTCGGAAACTTGGCTTCATTCAGGTATTTGTGACCAAGAAGTACATCTTGATGGATATAGAATAGAGAGAAATGATACAATAAAAAAAAAAGGGGTGGGGGAGTTTTAGTGTATATTAAAGATAATTTAGGCCTTATCAGACTCTCTTAGCAGCCAGTCATGAAGGGATAGATTGTATATTGATTGAACTGCTCACATTAAAATTGGTAGTGGGAGTATTTTATGCCCCACCCCCAAAACAAAACTTAAAAGTTTTGTTTCCCTTACGGACCTTCTCTCAGAATTAATACAGGATAAAAAGACAGTTTTTATGGGGGATTTTAATGCAGATTGGAATCAGGCTAGAGGTGTAAGGCTCAGAAATAATTTTGAAACCCTGGGATTAGAACAGAGGATCAAGGATTCCACCAGAACCACTCCATTTTGGGGTTGGGGGCTATACTTGATCTTCTGTTTGTCTCCCAGGATTTGGATATAAAAAAATGGGAAGTATTGCCAATACATTTGGGAGATCATAGCCCCATAATGTGTATTATTAACTTTCCTATCTTAGTAGTACAACAAAAGAATGTTTACTGGGCCAGAGATTTCAGGAATTTTAAAGAAGTTAGTTTTAAAAAAAACTCTTATAGAATTTAATTGGGACAGATTGTTTATGATTCCAGATATTGAACTGGCATTTCAAGAATTTAATGATTGTTTATTGTCCATGATTCAACGCCATGCTCCAAAAGTGCAGAAATGTAAAAGAGCAAATGAATATTCATGGATAACAGATAAGATAAAGAAGCAATTTAGGATTAGAGACAGAATATGGAAAAAAGCTAGGAAAACAAAATCATTGGATGATTGGGAAAGTTTTAAGCAATGGAAAAATAAATGCTGTAATGCTGTTAAAAATGCAAAGAAAAAGTATTATTTTGACAAATTAAGTAAGGCAAAAGACCAAAAAATGCTTTGGAGACATATTTCTGAAAGTAATCATTCTACTAGAACTACAAAAGAGATAAGTTTGCTGCAAGGAGGAAAGTTGATTGATGAACCAATGGAGGTGGCTAGAATTTTAAATTCTTATTTTGTTGAATTAGGGGACTTAAACATTCCTCCTCCAACAGAATGTACAATTGATTTTTCAGTTAATAATATAATTGCAGAATTAAAAACAAAACAAATAGTTGAACATGAAGCTAAATTTAACCTTAGATTGTTAACTTTAAGGGAAGTACAATTAGAATTGCAAAATTTAAATATTAATAAAGCCAGTGGTCTGGATGAAATCGAGGCAAGATTCCTAAAAATTGGTGCTGATGTTCTTGCACCTATAATTACTTATTTATTAAATTGGAGCCTTAGTAGTTCTACTATCCCAGAAGTATGGAAAAAAGGAAAAGTAATACCACTTTTCAAGGGTGGGGATCGTACTGTACCATCAAATTACAGACCCATTACCATACTTCCTGTGCTCTCAAAAATAATGGAACATAGAGTACATTCTCAACTAAGTCAATACTTAGAAGATAATGAAATATTATTTGATAATCAACACAGATTTAGTCCTAATAGATCCACGAACACTGCCCTGTTAGACTTCCATAATCTAGTTGTAATATCATTGGATCGGGGCGAAGTACCGGGGCAGTGTTCGTGGATCTTAGTAAAGTATTTTTTTTTTTTTATTTTTTCCTATTTTTTTCCCCACGCCTCTCGTCAACCATCCACTCTGGTCACAGACCCCTGGAGCCCCGGCCACCGGATATTGCCATCTCCCCCGGTCATCCCTGGCTTATCCCCCCAGAGAGTGGGGAAACAGTACCGACCCCCTATATCGGACCGCGGAACTGTAACTGGTTGGGGGAATGGCTCTGATGGCCAATTAGGCTTAGTAAAGTATTTGATTTGGTTCAACATAGGAAGATCTTGGAAAGGCTCTGGCAGGTTGGAGTACAAAAGAGTTCCTTGCAGTGGTTTACATCATATCTGGCTGGCCGTAAGCAATGTGTTGCTAATGGAACTATGATACCATGCTTTGAGGAAATAAATGGGGGGGGGGGTTCCTCAGGGATCGATTTTAGGGCCATTAATGTTTAACATCTATGTTAATGGTCTGGTACAAAATATTAGAAATGGGGAAATTAGGATGCATGCAGATGACACAGTATTACTGGTTTCAGCCAAAAATGTAGAGGAATTAGAGCTGAAACTGCAGGGAGACTTGATTCAACTGGAGGGGGTGGATGAGCGACTCTGGACTGCTTCTAAATGCAAAAAAAAACCAGTGCATTATGTTTTGTTCAGGTTGTGTTGAGAACAGATCACAGTTGCAGATCCTCCTATCCAATGGTACTCAATTGAAGGAAGTGAAAAGTTACAGGTACTTACGAGTGCAAATGGACTCGTACTTGACATTTGGAGATCATATCAATATCCAGGTTAGAAAGGTAAACCAAAGGATGGGGGTGCTTAGGAGAGTGGCAGGAATATTCACAAGGGAAGTTAGAGAGAAGTTAGTTCAGCAGATGATAATGCCAATATTAGAATATGGAGCACCCATATATATGAATACTACTCAAAAGTTATTAAATAAGGTAAATCAAGCTTATTATAGATTGGAGAAATTTATTACTAAGAGCAAATACAAGTCATCATTGTGTAATATACAAACAAATACATTGGTTAAATCCTGATGCTCACAGAAGCTATATTTGGCTAACAATTTGTCACAAAATTATATTTTCTAAATGTAAATACCCATTAGCAAAATGTATTACTTTACACCAATCAAACAATTTGGCTTATCAAACAAGAAATGCTAATATAAAAATTTCAATGTTAAAATACCATAATAAAATCGGAGCGACAAAGTTACAAAATAAAATGGCTAGGTATTGGAATAATCTGCCAAAAAATTTAAAGATGATAAATAATCTGTTCATTTTTCAAATTAATTTGGTTGAACATTTAAGACTGAATGTATATGTTATGTATGATACTGGATCTGAAGATATGTAGATATGTTGTCTGCTTTTGTATGTTTAATGTTTGTATTTAAGATAGAGTTTGAATAGATGTTATTTTATTTCTTTGTGTATCTTAGAACACAGGACATTAGTTGAAAACATGGCCTTTGGTCCTAATCTATTTGTTTCCTGTATAAAAATAAAGTTTTATCAAACAATCAATAAGCTTGAGAAGCCTTGGGCAGTAACCATCACTTCTTGAACTACCATAGTTGTGAAGAGCCTTCAGGAGGTGATGGCTCTCCAGGGAGGATATGAAATTAAAGTTGAATGGGGGAGATTCTGATGTCATCAGTGACCCTGTTGTTATGCACAAAGGCAAGCCCCTTATGCAGGAGCTTATTCAGGTAGTCAGACAGGTCTGTGAATTTAGTGTTGAGTGCCTCAGCGATATGGAGGGAGTCAGTGTGCAACCCCCACTTTGGTGCATAACTTGATGGTGCTTTGTTTTTCCTATAAGTTTTTTTGCACTTTTTTGTACTCTTTTTCTCCCCTGCCAGGTTGGGCTGCTCTTTCCACTGCCCCTCCCAGCCCTGTTACATGGCATCCCAGAGACTTAGTACCATCCTGGTCTTCCCCCATGGCTGCCCCCCCCCATCGGGGTGGTTGGCAGCTCTTGGCTGCTTACAGAACAGATCCAGTTTCTGTTAGAGGGATCTGTAGTCTTGGTGTGGAGCTTGTAAGGGGTTGGTGTCATCCTGCCCCACCATCAACCATTTTCTGTTTTTCCTTGCATTGGAGGAGTAGATATGCAATGCCGCCCAGACGTACCTATGCAAGCTCCAGTGTGTAGGATGTTGATAGCCACCTCTCCTCCATCCCCCATGTTGCAGTCCCAGCTTGCTGTACCCCAGCCACCACTAGTGGTCAGATGAATGCCAGTGCTGGTGTCCCCACAAGGGAAGGAGAACTATCCTCTGGATGCTCAGTCCTCCTCTACCCAGTCAATTCCCAGTGCCCCAAGATCACTCCCAACCAGGCTGCTGACATGGTGGATTATTCCTAGGTTTGATAAGAGAATTCACCAAAGACCAAAACATTTTTGGGTCACTTGGATTCCTGACTTGAAAGATTTAAATAAATGTGCCTTTAGAGTTTTAACCTCTTACTTACAAAGCGTGTGCAGCCTTTGATAATTGTTCCAGTAAGATAGGGAACAGAAGATTTACAGGCTGCACACAGGCATTCCTCTCTTTCATTTTTATAAGCAGTTCTTTTGATAGCCCTGGTGTTTCCACATAACGCTGTCCTGGTAAGGCTGGAAAGTACTTGTGCTGGATGAATGATATGGCCATGGTAAGGAAGCCTATAACAGTTTTCATGAGACAAGGTTCTGAAGGCTGACCTGTCTACTACCCTATTGTTTGAGAGAAAGCAGTATATGTCATAATTTAAAAAAAAATTTACTAAAAGACAAGCTTTTGGAGGTAGGGTGAAGGAGCTGACAGGACCAGATGCAAACAGTTGGGAAGTGGTCATTGATGAAGTCAGACAGGGGTCCTGTCTTGAGGACCATGACTTCATGGTTGGTGAGGATTCTGTCCAAAAGGGAGTAGTTTGAAGGTTTATGGTTTAGACAGGAGAGGTAGTGTTAAGTTGGTAGAGAGAGAGTTGCTTTAGTAGTTCATTACACTAAAGCTGGGTATCATGGAGTCAGTTAAGTTTGAAGTACCCTAAAACAATGAACTCCCTTATGGGAAAACAATGTGCAGTGCCCTGAAGCACTTGAGTGATACCAGTTAGACCATCTTTGGGTGGACTGCAATAGCATCCAATACAGAACTGTTTAGTAGTCATTAATGTGAGTTTGGTAATGAGTCAATCACAGGCAGCATTGTCACTGGAACTGCTAGGAATTAAGGTTACACTTAGTGTATCCCAAATATATAATAGAACTCCACCACCTCTCTTGCATCTTAATCTATCCTGCCTGATCATGGTTAAGCTCATGATGTGGCAGCTGGTACCTGGAATGCAAGGTTGTAACCATGCTTCAGAGTCCCATGACATCTGGGTTGTATAAGGAGACACAGGCTTCCAACTCAGAGATTTTTGTCAAGGTATAGCAGGCACTGCCATGCACAATTTTTAGCCCAAGCTTACTTGCCCATAGAGGTTAGTGAGTGAGAGAGGAAGGAGTCAGGTCTTGGTTATTCTTAATGTCTCCAGTCAGTAGTAGTAGCACTAGGGGATCATGGAACTAAAGAAGGTTAATGTAGGCAGGAGGTAGCTCTACACATTTAAGGAGGATAAGAAAGCACCCATGAGGTGACCTATGTCTTTTCCAGGAAAGCCAGATGAAGTGAGGGATGAGTGTAAGTCTCCTGATTGGTTGGTGGGGTGTGGGGTACAATTGTGGGATAGTAAAATGAGAAAAGGCAACTGGTCTAGTGCCACAGCATAAGCACATGAGTTCAATAGAATGAAGAGTCCTATAAAACAGGGAGTTCATATCCAGTGCTGTCACCATGAGGCTCATTGTAAGTGGGATAAGTCCCTGCCTAGCAATAGCTACCCTGGTGAGGGGTAAGTAGCGGTAAGTAGATGGACAGTGAAGTACTAAGTTGAACACCAAAATCAGGACCACCTAGACAGGGTGTTGCAGGGGTATACAGTAGGCCTAATAATATACCCAATGGAGCTACAAAATGGGAATTCTAGACCACCCAAATGAGATGTAAGGAGGGTACACTGTGAATAAGATTTGGGGATATGGTGACTAAGAAACAGCAGCAGCCCTTCAGTGTGACTAGCAAGCCACAGAATGCTCTAAGTAACAGCAACTATAGAAATATGACTACACTACACTAAAAGGCAAATATGTAACCTAAGATATTCAGGACAGTATGTACACAGCATTATGAGGTATGCCACAGTAGAAATACATAGCAGCAGTGAGTATGCCTACCCAGGCAATGAACTGCACATTCCAAGACCCTGTCCAACAGTTGCAAGATGTCCAAGCACTTACCCACCTTTTTCTGTATATCTGTGCAGGGATAGTTAGGGTGGTACAGGGCTAGGCTTTGGGGGCAGCATCTCCTGCAGACTGTTGCCCAATGCTGACCCCCTCAGTGTGACACCTTTACAGGGCCGGCCTTAGCTAGGTGAAAACTGTGCCCCTGCACCTTGGGGGCCCATACTTTTTTCTTGAGGAAGCAAAAATAATTTAAAACATTTAAACATGCCTAAATTTTGTTATAGAAGAAAATGTTTACCATCAAATCAAAGTGGAAGACGACTGGCTCTACTACTGTTACAAAAGGAGGGGGCAGTTTTGCTGCAGTGGAAAAGATTAGGTTATATAAATTCTAGTGGTGTTAATGGCCATACTTTGCACCTCCCAGATTGACTGCTTTCACAAACAAAGTGCTATGGTGTCAAGAGAACTTGTTTGTAACCTGGACATGTAGCTGAAACAATGAATGATATGACAAAATCTGTTTAAAAAGTATATGAGCACTCAAAATCAGGTGTAGATCTTAACATTGTTTTACTAGCCCAGACACTACTGCAAATTGTCCAGGGCTAATGCAGCTAACTCTCTACTTGTCCATCTTGACTAGTGCAGGTTTTCATGGCTGTTAATGAAGTTAAAAAAGTCTGTCCTTTAGCAGGCTCTAGTCCTCATGCTAATCTCTCTCAATGTTCCAGATGGCCTGGTGTTGTTAACAGCTCATTAAGAGCTGCAATTATCTGGCATTTCAAGAGAGGGGTCCCACAAAAGACTCAATGTGAGACATTATCACTTCACTGTTAGGACTTTCAGCTAGTGTCCAGGATGTGGTCAAGGGTAGAATACTGTTAAGTCACTAGCTTCCAGTTTTCTGAATGTGTCTGTCTAAAAATTTGTCCCATATGATTAAGACCAGTGCCCCTCATTTCCCTACATTTTGAGTGTCTCTATCCAATATTTCAGTGACAGAATGTGAGGAGGTATACAGGGACAGCCCTGCAATTTGTGGTTTTTATCCCAGCATCACCATAATTTCCCTCTCCCTTCCAAATCTCTTAACTCTGTTCTTTCCCTTGACAGTACTGCAGATCAGACTCTAAAATGACCATCCACAGATCCATAGCTGCCATTACTGGCAAGTGTAGGGGTCCCCGGCTCTTCTAAATAGACCATGCCAGCCATCACTGTCCATACAAGCCAACCTTTATCCCATCCAGCATGTCCTTCCATCCTAAAAATGAAACTTTGGATCATGTGTAGTAGAAAATAAACTTTAATAAAATACATAATTTGGAAGCTTAAAATAGGCATTCCTGGGGAACATAGATCATCCTATATAGTAACAGAGATAGTACGGCATTATGCCTGTGCACTGTTTCCCCATGGCTGATGAAAGCACAGTGTTAAAGAATAATCTGTTATTGTTGGTGCAGAGCATATTACAATCAATGCTTTTAGAAATAAAAATGTCATAGTTTTCTATTTCCCAAGCCCCTTAGATTGGTGTAGCCCCCACACCAAAGAAATCTTACGTATGCTCCTGGCTCTCTTGAGACAGTACAAAAAGTCCAGAAGTGCAGGTGTCCAGCTGACCATAGGGTGGGGAGTGAGAGGGTCTTACTCTGCCTGACTATGTTTATTGCCCTGTGGGTGGTGGTGACAGTGTGGTGAGGTGCATGATGATGTCAGCTATTGTGTGTGTGTGCAGAGCTAGGACTGCTTGATTGAACATTTGCTGTTGTGAGATCCACTGATTTAGGGTGTGTTTGTGTGTGTGTAAAAGAAGAGACCATGGCACAAAACAATGGGAGGAGGGGCTCACTGTGTGTGATGGCATGCAATCTTGTTTTTTCTGCTGGGGAGCTGGAAGCAATGTGGGAGCTGGATAAATGTACAGTCAGAGTATCTCTTGGCTTGCATTGTTTCCTGTATATGTGATCAAAATTTACCATTATAATTGAGAGCTAGTGCAACCATCTATGGGCTAGTGCAATTTTGAATAAACTTGCCCTGCTGGCTAGTGCAAACATTTTTTTTACGGTTGACCCCTTCTCACAATGACTCAAAAACCTGACCAGCACAAAACAAAATCAGATTTCTTGATAGGGACCCTGAAAACCTGATCACCAGGTAAAAAAAAACTAACTGGTGGCAACCTTAGAGGTGTCCTGTGATTTTATTTATTTTTTTACCAGGAGAGGCACACTAAGCTTAAAGCTTGTATACAGGTACAACCTGGGAGCACAAGGAAGTTAAGTGACTTGCTTAGGGTCACACAGTATGCAAGTTCTTGGGGAGGCAGTATAGCATGGTGGTTTAAGGCTCTGTGCTGCAAATCTGAAGACCTGGGTTTGAATCCCACAGCCCCCACTTGCATACTGTGTAACCTTGAGCAAGTCACTTATCTTCCTTGTGCTTCCAGGTCACACCTGTAAACAAGCTTTCAGCTTAGTGTGTCTCTCCTGGTTAAACAATTGGGGGGGAAAACAGTGGGAGCTGTGGGATTCAAACATAGGTATCCAGGTTTGCAGCTCAGAGCCTTAAACCACTGTGCTATACTGCTTCATATGATAATCCTCTCTATTCTCTCTCACACCTCCAGAAAAGTTAAGTTGTTTAACTTGTTTGCAGATCAGAGTATCTGAGGTGTGAGTGTTCAGTGATGATGTTCCTATCCTTACAGAAATGAATATGGGAGTAGTACCATACGTAATTAATGGCTCCGGGCTCAGTCAGATTCATTTCCAGTGGTGAAGTCAAATAATTCAATGCAGTCAATGGCACTAATTAAAAGATGCTGGTTAAACTAGTAGACCTGCTACTGCTTTATTAATATAGGACAGGAGGGTTAGGTGTAAATGTTGGATGTGCCGGGGGGGTTACAGGGAATGGAGTGGTGGGGCCTGGCGGGGGGCTGTGCAGAGGCCAAGAATGATTAAGGCCAGCCCTGCACCATTACCCCTGCCCACCCTATACCATGATCTACAGTGGTAAGGCCAGCTACAGTGAGCACTGTAAGAAGGAGGTGGCTTCGCCCACCTACTGAACCTACCAGCTGGATTGGAGGATGGTGTAGGAAGGGAAGCAGTCTAGATTTTGTCCTGCAAGCCCTTGTGCTAGGCAAGTCCCTGAAAGTTCAATGATCATTGAGGGGAATGGTGCAGTTCAAAGGGATGCTGGCTGCCCTCATGAGCCAGCATTTGCTCCCACCACTCAGTTGGAATGGTGGCTGCACACCATAATGGAGGAGGAACAATTTCAAAGAAGATTATTTTTATTTATTTAGATATTTATTTCACATATTTTACCAGGAAAGACATATAGAGCTGGTATCAGTTGGTTTACAGATACCTCCTGGGGGTGAGGAAGAAGAAGTACAGGTTCATCAGAAAATATGTACAGTTACATTAAATGAAGAATAAAAAGTAGAGATACAGTGAACTTAAACTTCACCAGTGAAGTTCCTGTGAAGTGCCAGCATTTGTACTTCTCAAAACTTTTGCAAAACTGGCACTTTGCAGAATAAGTTGTAACCCATAGAATATTTTCCACGGAATAACCTTTTCATGAAAAATATTGCACAGAATGTGAGAATTTTTTTTGTGAAGTGCCAGATTCACAAAATGAAAGAAATTCCCGAAGTGTGAAAATGTTGCACTTTCCATGAAGCAAAGTTTTCAGCACTTTGCAAATCTCTAATAAACAGTGAAAAAAGAGTACAATTGCAACAAGACAGGAAAAGCTCCACAGAATTAGCACTAGTGCATGATAAAATATAGCAGTTAAGTTGCAGTCATGGGGGCAGTTACAGGCTGGGCCATATAACAGAATTTAGTACGCAGTGGGACTGAGGTTGTCTGGGGCATTTGCAGATGTGAGAAGAAAGTCAAGAAGGAGAGTTTTGAGAGAGCAGAGGTAGGAGGCTAAGCATGTAGCAGGAGGCAAGGAAGACTTGAGTTTAGGGAATCTAAATGAGAAGGCAGTTTGACCTGCAGAGAAAGGAGGAAGGAGAGACAGCCAGAATCAGAATTGTGAAAGAAGTACAGAGGTGCAGAAGGGCAGAAAAGGAGGGAGCTAAGGTAAGGTGAAAGGGAACAAAGACAGAATTTGTAGATAAAGGAGACAGAGTGAGAGATGCACCTGGCATCCAGAGGAGGGTGAGCAAGGGAGGTGTTCCAGAAACAGTGGTGGGTACGAGGGGCACAGTCCAGGGCAAAATGGCAGAAGGAGTGAAAAAGAGGATCCACTCTGAACAGTGTGGACTTAGGAACAACATTGTTCACATTGTCATCACAATCCAAGATGGACAGGTTTAACAATAATTCATTCGTTTTATTACTTTTTTATTTCTTTGATTTTAATTAATAAGATAACAGTTTCATAAATGCAATAAGACACTTCAAAGATGTGCATTGTGCTAATGAAACCACACTTCCAGGGGATAATGTGAGTTGTTGCTATACTGTAGTGAGTTTTGCACTGGCTGTTCATGTATAAATAAATGATGAGGTGATGTGCCTATACCACTGAGTCATTGACACAATGTTTTGCTGCTGGTTGTATTATGTTCCCCTTTAGCTAAATGCAAATATATCAATATATAAATGCAAAAGTTATATTGTGTATTTGTAGATTTAAGAGCTGCTTTTGATAAAGTAAGAAAGGACAAGCTATGGGTAGTATTAGAGGAATATGGGTTGGAACAAGAAATAATTAATCAAATAAAAATACTATATACAGAGAATGTAACAAGTATAAGATACAATAAAGAGGGTGATAAAACCAAGGAATTTAATACCAATATATGATCAAGACAAAGGTGTGTACTCTCACCGATTTTGTTCAATTTACATTTGAACAAGATTCTGGTGGGATTATATGATCAGGATTTGCATATGCCAAAAATAGGAGAGAGGCATTGTCCCTACCTGGCATTTGCTGATGATGTGGTATTGATTTCAACGAGATACTTGGTAATAAAAAGAAGTTTAAATAAATTTGCAGTAGGATATCAGACAGAGGCACTAGAAATAAATTATGAAAAGACCAAGTACATGCTTTGCAATAGAATACAAACTATGAGAGGAAATGGAATGATTTAAAGCACAAATATGAGGCTAATACTATAGAAAATGTATAGTTTTTGTCATTTAGGAATAACTTTTTCATCCAATTTAAAAAGGAATGTTCATGGAAATTACAAAACTAATAAGGCTAAAAAGTTTATGCCCACACTGGAAAGATTTGCCTATCAGTATGGGGGGGCAGTCTGTAAAAGGTTTTTAGGGAGTTCTTAATGCTAAATTGAGAAGCCAAATATTGTACAGGGTGGAAATATGAGGGTGGGAGGTGGGGAAGTGAAACTAAAGGTTTTGAAGTAATAATGAATAAATTCTATAAACATATTCTAGGGTTATCAGTAGCGGCATCTTCATCATTAATCAGATTGGAGTTGCATCAACTTCCAGTAAGGTGTATACTGAACAGAGGTTAGCAGTATACTGGTTAAAAGTCTTTGGAATGAATGAAACAGGATTGCCTCAAATGTGCCTAGAAGAATTCATAGTATATATGCATAAGGGGTTTATTTGTCCTGGATTGTACACCATAGAAAATATCACTAGACCATATGGCCTTCTGGATAGCTTGACTAGTAGTCTAGTTACACCCTTTAGAGAATTACAGATACTTATTAAAAGTAGAATTAGAGATATTGTTATCCAATCAGAAATTGAGATCAGCCAAAGGGTAAAAAATAGTAACTGGTTGGTCATGAATAAAATAAGAAATTTGGCATTGGAAGTCTATCTAAATGTACTAAAAGACCCCAAAAAGAGGAAATATGTAACTAGATTTTAGTTTCAATATTTTGATTCCCAGAATTTAAGAAGAATATATGCAGGAGAAAAAAACACATGTGGTTGTAAATTAGAAACGGATGATCTACACCACATACTCATACGTGTGTTATGTGCAACTTGCTTAAGAGGGAGATGTGGGTCAAATCAGTAGGGAGATTGGCCTACTAGTAGGGAGATACTGTAACATCATGAGTTTGTCCTTAAATGGCATCAAAAAATAAGAATAAAAGCATTTAATATATTTTATTTTGTCAAGAATAAGCACTAAAAAGAATCAACAACTAGTTGTACAAAGTTATCACTTATATTGTTCATCACTAATTAACTTTTTATGTGTTTTTGTCTGCCAAAAACAAACATGAATGGATATTTTGGACATTAATTTTACTTAAGCAAGAGATGTTGACAAGATATTTTGTTTCCCTGGAGGAAGAGAGTGAGTTCAGTCAAAAAAGCTGGAGCCTCCTGCACAAAGAGGAAGATATCACATGTATGCATACTGATACTATGCTTGTACAGATATAAGCAAAATATGTACCTTGGGAACATTCTAGGGAATTTGGATATGGTTTCCAGATACCAAATGAATAGCATACTTAAAAGTACAGATGCAAATCAATTGAATAAATTAGCAAAGTTCTTTTACAGTATTGAAAAAAAAAACATATTGTTAGTACATAAGATGTAAAATAACCAAATTGGCAAAATTTAATGTATGAATGCAAACAGCTTGGTACCAGAAAAAGGATGAATAGACAGAAATGGAATCTTATGTGATCGTAAAAGAAAGGGAGAGGTGCAATAAGGGAGTTTAAAATAATGAGCAAATGGTAAAAAAGGAAATGTAATAGATGAAAGTATTAAATATTAATATAAGTAGTGTATTTGTTGTGATCACTTTTTAAGTTTTTGTATACGTGTGTGAACTGTGTTTGTATTTTTTAAATTGTAAAGACAATACTGTTTGTCACACAAAAACATTTTGAATTGCATATTTAATAATATGATGAGTATTTTTCATTAAAATAAGTTTTCATAATCGTGACCTTATTGTCATGGTCCCCTCCTTCCATTGCATCCCTGGCAGTGTTATGGGGCTGAATCATGCTGAACTTGGCAAGAATGTGTTAAGCAATTTTTTAAGCATGTAAATTACTGTAAATAGCTGGCTGCATTCTATGCTTTCAGCAACTTTTGGCAATATCAAACGTTTTTATAAAATCAGGGCTATTTCATGTTGGAATTGCAGTTTGAAAAGTGAATCCAGGATTGGCACATGCACATTACTGATTTGTTACTGGATGTCATCTGGCTTACCAACAACACAGTGCAGTGTGTGTGTTCCCTATAAAGTGCTGACTCATGACATTAAAGTGCAAAATGCCAAAGGGTTGACCAGTGTCCAAGACATCAGATCTCAGCATGTTCGTCAAATGAAACAGGTGAAATATAGATAGGTAGGTGGGAATACATGCACAGCGGGGGAGTGGCTAATTACAGCAAGCATGAAGACTGATATCTTTCATGAATAAAGTAATAAACAAAATAGTGAGAGTGTCTTCTCATCTTCCTGTACTTGGAAGGGGATGGAGTTAGGAGCAGGCCTTTGAGGGCTTCTTTATTTATAATTGGATTTAAAGTCTCACTCCCTCTTCACTATTTAGGACATTGCTAAGAGCTTACTTACCTTGTGCATAGCAAGTTGCAATGTCTGACAGAAAAATATTTTTAAAGTATGTTTTAGTTACTTGTTCCCCTTGTGATCTTTGAAGATCAGAAGGTTAGGAGCAGACCAATTGGATATGTTTTTGGTAAACTTTTTCACATTTTCTTTTATTTATAAATGTTACACACACACACACACACACACACACACACACACACACACACAGACAATCCAATCCAGGCTGGTACCCGGAGCACATCCCAAATGCCAACACTTCCCCAAAACCTGATCTTGCTATGCCTATGGCTCTGTGATCATTACAGGTATGCTACCTTTGTAATGTGTGTTTAGAGTGACAGTTTCTAATTGCCAGGAAATTAGGGCAGATATCTGTGCAATAAATTTTGAAATACTGAAATAGCAAAGAATTCTACTTTTGCAGAACAGACTGTGCCTTGCCTAACAGGCGGTATCACACTCCAATGAGGAAGACCCAGGCTCATAAATAAAACCTCCCATAGCTGGTGGAGTCCACAGGACTCCTTGGTAAGGGATCCACTCTCTACTATGTGTGAGTCCCTCCTTTGAGGAATGGTGTATGTCATAAAAGTCATGGTGACTATGCAATGTGAGCCCTCCCCTCAAAGGTCCTGTGTCAGTGTGGGTGCATTATTTAAGAACTAATGCATGACAGGGTATGTGTCATACTGGGATAATGTCATGCCTTGAGTGGTTGGGCATGAGGCCACAGGCTGAGTGCATCCAACACCCCAGAAATGACATTATCCCCACATAACACACACCCTAGCCTGCATTATTACTATTATACAATGGCTCCTTAATATTAAAAAAACAATATTAAAAAAGTATTTTTTAGCAGATGTTCTGTTCATTTATTAATGTGAAGGTATACAGAGGGGAAAAAAATAGACACTCCTGAGCTGCAGCACTGCTTATGGCAGTGGCTGTGAATAAATTAGCTTTTGAATCCAGCCCTTGAGTGCTTGTCTTTTTGTGGAGGGATGAGTGCAACACCAATACTTCTGGGAATACTGACTACTATTGTGTTGTATGCATCACCACCCCAGTGCTTGCCTCCTTCTCACTTTTAGAGGAAAAAAAATGTTTCCTTTTGGCCAGTAGGTGATGTTTCTGGTAAATGAGTGGCTCTGGCTCTTCATCTGGCTGCTCCCTACATATGCTTTACTCTTCCTGTTTCAGCCCCCCCCAAACATTTATAAAGCTAGTGAAAGTGGAGTTGTGGATTATGAAGGGACTGAGTTCAAGCAGCGTTTAGTATGTGAAGCTGCTCGTAGTGGGGCTTTTGGTTGTTTTTACTTAATTCTGCCCCCCTCCCACTCAGTTGGTGTCCCCTTCCCACCCACCATTGGTTCCTGTGCTGGTCGGTGAAGATATTATTTTTTATTGCCAGTTAGAGAGGGAGCCGACCTCTGCCATCAGTCTCTGTGCCACTGAAGATGTTATTTGCACTGCCACAATGAAAGGGAGCAGACTGTGGAACAAGGACTAATACAGCAGAAGGAGAAGTCGGGTCCAAGGCTTTAGGTAGTTCCCAAATGGACTGGTAAGTTGTCCGGGACATGTGCTTACCATTTATTCATGTGACACGGACTTCTCCCAGTACAGCTCACTGTGTACCCAGGAGAAGAAGTTTATAAAAGGTAGAATCTGTAACTGGCATGTGCTTTGTGAAGATGTGGCACTCGCCACCTCTGAATAATGGCTTATGTTTTATGTTTTAAAATAGAACAGAAATAACAGGGATGGGGGGCTGAAGAGCAGGTGACTGAATCGGTACTGTGAAGCCAATGAAGGCTTCATGATTCAGGGGAGGGAGGGAGTGATTTTTATTTTGATGCTGCAGTCATGTATGTGCTAGACCTTCATATACTGATGTTATGCTCAGATAACATCACTGTTGAAGGATGGAACTGACCAATCAGCTTTCAGGATCTCTTCTTGCCATTGTATAATATGGGGAGGTAGACCGGGCATAAGAAGGTAGAAAGTCATGCATGTGATTTAAATGATGTCTGCAGCAGGCCTCCCAAATCACTTTGCATTAGGACCTGACTTGCCTCCTCATCTTCTAAGACAAACCTATTGTTCATTCAAAGTCCCAGCTCTCTGGGACCTCAGCATAAGGGGAGACTTTATTTGGTTAGTTTTACATGCCAGCATTAGTAGACTTGGAGCTGTTTTGGATGAAAGGAACTCTGACAACTAAATCCATACATCTGCTTATGCTAAAAAATAAACATTTTCACCTGTGCAATAAAGATACTATCAAATCAATAAAGATACCTTTGTATTATTCTTGGAATGTCTACCATTTCTTCTCTACTAATACAGCTGTAATTTTATAATCATAACTACAGTAGTGCTCGGTGTCATGTTCTCCTTGTCTAGTCAGGTTGTGACACTGTTGTCACAATGTCCTGCATGATGACTAAACATAATGGCTGGAAACACAAAATTAGCAGTGATGTCACTGTCCATTCTTGCCAGTGTTTGTTTAAAAGTGCTAATTGACATGACTATGACAAGAAAAGACATGACTCTGATCATCACAGTAACAACAAGCCTTTGGAATTAGTTTTCAACCATGCTTTATCAAAACCATCACCTCACATTGAACATGAAACACTCAGCACAGTGCAGGAAAGCAGCTGCAAAGGCAAACAGAATGTTGGGATGCATCACCAGGGGAATCACGTCCAGGAGGGAGGAAGTCATTATGCCCCTGTACAGGTCTCTTGTGAGGCCGCACTTGGAATACTGTGTGCAGTTTTGGTGCCCCTATTTAAAAAGGGACATCAAACTACTTGCTGGGGTCCAGCGAAGGGTGACAAAGATGATCCTGGGGATGGGGGAACAAAACATATAAGGAGAGATTGAGCGAGCTCAATATGTACACCCTTAAGAATAGAAAGGAGAGAGGGAGATATGATTCAGATATTCAAGTACATAAAGGGCATAAACAGAGTTAATTTTAGGGATTGTTTCAGCCAAAGGGGGGAGGGACACCAGGGGTCATAGTTTGAAGCTGGAGGAGGAAGATCAAAAGGGGATGAGGAGGCACATTTCATGGAGAGGGAGGGCAGGTTGGAATGCACTGCCAGAGGAAGTGATAACACTGCAGACAGTGGGAAGCTTCAAGAGAGGGTGGGATATGGCCAAAAGGAAGATGGGGGAGATAAGTCAGAGATGGGGGGCACTAATTCAGAAGGTAGTGCAAGGGAAGGGGGGAAGCTGCAGTTTAATAAACAGCGTGCTGCACACTTGAGCAGACTAGATAGACCAAAAGGCCTGTATCTGCTGTCAGATTTGTATGTTCATATGTTTGCATGTTAGATGTAGAAACTGCAAGTCTTTGACCATCAAGTGTCTACCATTCTAGAAAGAATGATCCATCATACTATATCTCCAGGCACCCCTACAAAACCAGCAGTGGAGGACTTTGCGAAACTGGTACTGCTGAACATACAGTATGTGATTTTGTTTCCTATCATGTGACTCCAAAAGTAATAGAACTGCCAGAAATTCAGGAAACAACTACAGTAAAAACACAGTAGCAGAGAAACTAACTGCAGAAGAAGGCCAGTAGGTCTCCTTAGTCTGCTCTTATCCTGCAACATATTGCTCCAAATGCATACAATCAGGTTCTCTCATGAAAACAGAAATGTGTTATTGGTCACTCAGTAGTGAGATAGAGTGATAGTAATACATGCATCTTTATGGGTGATATAAATCTATGTGCTATTGACTTGGGAAACAACACAGCCCTCTTTTCTGCAGAGAAGAGCCTTGTAATGCTGGCAGAACACCTACAACTTCTCCAACACATGTCTCAACCTACTAAAGGCCAAAATGTGCTAGACATTATATTACTTTCAGAAAATATTGTTCAAAGTGTGTATGCAACTTAGTGATGAATATATATTCTTGTGTAACTTTATTAATAAACTGATAGCAAAGTATTTGAATGCTTGTGCTGTTGACTATGATAACTACAGTAGATACACTGGCCATTCACACTTTCTGGCCTACAGGGAACTACCAACCTGTTGGGATACCATGAAGGCAAAAGAACCCTCTTAAGCAGAGTTCCATTCCTAGAGGTGCCATGAGAAGATAATTCCTTTAGGGTAAAGGTACATTAGGAAGAAGCCCTCCAAAATGTTGAGCAGAAGTGGTGAACACATAAATTGATTTACCATGGATTATCAGAGCACTGATAACACGTAACAGACATAGTATGGTTGTGCAATGACTGACAATTTTTGTATTGGTAGCAGAAAGGGCATGACTTCCATAAGGTGAGAGGGAATGGCAAAGTAGGAAGATGGCCACCATCCAACCTCAGCTCAACAGTGGAAACCTACCTGGGTCAAAAAGTACTACAAAAGAAATATTACTTGATGGATTGCCTAACTTTTATAACCTTCAGCATGGAAGAGAGGAAAATTCCCCTATGGGGGGGCCTCTGGGGATCCAAGGCCTTAATCACCTTCCCGCCAGGCTTGAGATGAGAATTAATGATGGCTCACTATTGCAATTTAGAGACCTAATTTATGAGAGATTTTTAGAGGAAGGGTTCTCACTCTATCCCTCTAATGGAAAAGCCATGGGGGTGCTGCAAGTAGAGGCCTCTGTAGCTAAAGGGGAACCGTGCTGGGGCCCACTCCCACAGCTGAGGAAGAGAACAACGGCTACTGAAAGGCATTCACCTGGCCTGCAAGCAAAGCCTTGGGGGAGAAGCCAAACCCAGGAGGAGTAAGACTATGCCCTGAAGGGGCAAGAATAGGAGGACTGGAGACTCTTTAGCCTTGAGGGGCAGGAAGGACAAGGGAGGGTATAAAACTGAGACTAGGTGAACCACTGATGGCTGTAGGGAGAATAGCTTTTGAAGGTGCTGCTGACACTGTCAGCAGCTAAAGGAGCCCCATGAGACATGGAGGCCAACCATCCAGCAGCTGAAGTCTTAAATGCTATATCAAGAGGTTCCATTGATGTTGTCTGCATGGCATAAAACTTCCCCCAGAGTGGAGGACATTTTCACCCTAACGGTAGAAGCGAAGGACCCAACCCCTGGTGAGGGACCCACACTCAAGATGCAGACTTCAAGGGAGCAGAGGCATGCTAGGTAGAGAGAGGCAGGGGTGCAATTGAGAGTGCAGGATTGGTAGTGCAACTGATAGAACTGAGTATAGCAATAGACAGCAAGAGTAGGTGTGCAGCTGTTAGCACTGAGGACAGGGAGACAGCATGGATACATTGATGCAGCATGAGGTGGAGTGTAACTCCAATTGGTAGCATTGAGTATGGCAAGGAGGTGTGCTGGAGTAATGGAAAACAACAATTAGTACTGGTAGGAAATGTAGTAGCATGGGGATCAACTAGGAAGCATTGTACTGCTGGAGTAAGTAATAAAACCATTGAATCCAAAGGGAATGGGTGTTGAGCTACAAGCCAAGTGTAAGAATTAAGCAGTTGAGATGAACAGGAGACTGCAAATGGTATTAACAACAATGTAGGTAGGCAGGAAGACTGCATTTGGTACAAAAACACAGCAAACATGAGAGCTTGGAGGAGCACAAGGCAAATTAAGTGACCAAAGGCAAGGTGCTAGGAAGACTAGAAGCACTCAAAAGAAACAGAGGAGAGAAGAAACACTGAATCTTAAAACAGCCGACAGAAAAGTACAAATTGCAACTAGGAGGCAGGGTGAAATTCTGACCTGGCAAGGAGGAAGCACAAAGCAAGCAGAAATCTCAAAAGCACAAAATGAAGCAGGAGAAAAACATTGAGGGAGGGGGGAGCACAGCACACCAGCAGAGCCTCCAGCTGCAGCAATGCAAGAATGCATCTGAATGAGACTGCAAGAAACTGACAAATAGCTCATGCAGGGGGTGTGGCTAGTTAATCACACTCATTGAACTGCAGTCATAGTATTTGATATATAGTTAGCTGTAAAATTGGGCCACTCCTCAGTAACAATGGTCACGATCTAGTCAAATTTGAAATAAAAGCACAATACAAAGCATATCTGGTAATCACAGAGATTTTCCTCTACAATAAAGCAGACATCTTGTGTTATGTGAAATGTGGAATTCCTCCTACAGAATTAACACAGAATGTTCATTCTGCCAGTGGAATTTCTGCCAGAATGTTACTGGTTCTTCCATGGAATTCTGCCTGCTGTGATGTGTGGAATAATATTCTGTGTAACAGACTTTTTTCCTTAGAAAATCATTTCACAACTATTTCCACAGAAAATATTGTGATCCTCAGAATACAATTCTGTGGAAATGTTGCAGAAAACTCATTCTGCATTTTCCTGCCATGGAATTCTGCCTTTCCATTTCTGGTGAAATTCGACAGAATTTCAGCAACATTTCAAAAATTTTGCAAACTTCCATTCTACTAGAATTTGAAAATTCCTCACAGCACTACAGACATCCCAAAAACATATGAGACAATGAAAAACCAGACTGGACAAGTTTATTTAAGATAGATCTGTGGTGGAAATGTGGCATATAGTAAAAGAGAAATTTAAGACCATCAGTAACATGTTTATACCAAAAATGAAGCAATATGCTAACAAGGGGTTAAGACCGAAATGACTCAAAAGTAAAATTAAAAACTTAATAAACAAAAACTACATCATTGATAAATCATATCTCATAACTAAGGACAATGCTAAGTGATCAACTTTTAAAAAGCTGCAAGTATGAAATAAAACAAAGTATGGAACTATCACCTGCACAAAATGCAAACAAAAATAATAAATCTTTCTTTAGTTGCATTAATTCACAAAAAAAAAAACCATTAAGGGCAATGTGGGTCCTTTAACAACAAATGAGAAAACTGTCCATACTCCTAAAGAAATGGTTAATATTTTCAGTAAACATTTCTGTTTAGTATCTGTTCCAAAATACAGGAGTCCAAGTACAAGCAGAGGTAAATGAAACAATTAAAATACAAACTTCTCAAGAAGAAATCCTGAATAAAATTAAAAATCTAACATCAGATTCATCCCCGGACCTGACAAAATGGTAACAAATGTAATTAAGATCATGTACAAATATACTGTGAAACCATTTCAACACATTTGTGAGGGAACAGTTAGTACCCAGCAAGTTCCAGAAGACTGGAAAAGAGCGGAAGTGATGCCTCCATCTGAGAAAGGTGACAAACAAAATCTTAATAACTACTGTCCCATAAGTCTCACATTAATCCTCAGGAAAATATATAAAAACAAATCAAAGACTCAGTAGGTACATCTTTTTTTACCAACTTAGAAACTGATCAATATGGGTTCACAAAAGGATGGTCCTGGATGACCAACCTCTTGGGTTTCTATGAGAAAATCAGACAGTTTTTGGACACTAAGATACCTCGTAACATATGTTACCTCATTTGTAGTAAAGCTTTTGATATGGTTCCCATTGGGCAATAATTAAGAACATGAAAGAATACAAAAAAAATCAACAGTAAATTTGTTAACTGGACTTTAACCTGGCTAACAGACAGAATACAAACGGTAGGAACAAATGGTTACCTATCAGGAATTAGTAATGTATGTAGCGGAGTTCTGCAGGGTTCAGTTCTGGGTCCAGTGATTTTTCAAATTTTCATTGAAGAGTCAACAAAATGCACTGCATGCATAGCATCAGAATATGCAGACAACTGTAAAATAGTGCCATGTAAACACTGGAACACAGAATGGAACTACAGACTGATCTGGATGGAAAATGAAAGTCAATCTGGAAAAATGAGGGGCCTTGCATTTGGGAACAAAGAACCTTAAACAGTCTTACAGCATATGCAGTCATGTTTTATTGGAAACAAACAACAAAAGGAATGAAGGTGTAACCATTACAAATGATCAAGAAGACAACCCTTAATAACCAGAAATAATTGTATGAAATGTTTTCATGCTGTGTACATAAAAGTACCCATGAGACATGCATGCTGCAAGCATGATTTAAATGTTAAATTGGAACTGACTGCATGCATGTGGCATGCGTGCAGCAAGCTAGTATGGAAAGCATGCTTTTTATGTTAAATTGGAACAGACTGCATGCATGTGGTATGTGTGCAAAAAGCAAGTGATCACTGATAACTGCTCACATAAAAGTTAAGTGACTTGCTCAGAATCACACAGTATACAAGTGGGAGTTGATGAGATTCAAATCCAGGACTTCAGATCTCCAAGTCTCCTGGTTTGCAGTTCAGTGGCTTTAACTACTAAGCTATACTGACTGCACACTCTACATATGGTTTGCTTGCACTTCAATACAAATTTGTATACATCTGTATGCATGCGGAATGCTTATAGCCACTGTTTCAATTTTTTTTATTGCCCCCCCCATCTCAGCTGCACAGCTGAACTACAGCACACACACCAGTGGAAACACATGTGGTTCTTCCCACCCCTAATACACACACTTACCCCAAAACTACTTAATTACTTCTGTCTGGCCTGTACTCCTACTATTTTCTCTTCATAGTTTTGAATGCTTCCATGCAAACAGACTTTAAGGGGCAAACCCAAAAGTAGCAACAACTCAACATCCACCCATACGGCAAGTCCCCCACACGCACACACACTGCAGCGGGTAATCCACGCTATTAAAGACAACTCACCAAGCATAGATATCAGTTGAGAGTCCCTTATCTAAGTACTAGGGAGCCAGAGGCAGGAGTCTTTAAGACATGATGTCCATGGTTCAGAATGCTGGGGCAAACACCCTTGAAATGAATGGAGTCATTTTTTATTACTATTTTATACATTATGTTGGTGAGTTGGAGAATAATAAAGAAGAATAAAGAAGAGTTGGAGAATAATAAAGGCCACTGCTCTACTAACAAGGCCTTTGTTAGTCAAGTGGTGGCCTTCATTAATCTCCAACTCTCCATCAATAATGAATAAAATAGTAATAAAAAAAAATACCCCCATTCATTTCAATGATCCATGCCCCTTCATTCTCCCTTGCCTATGTTATAATGTGCCTGAGCGTGGGGATGTTGAGGTAAGCTTCACTGGGGGGGAGGCATAAGCCTCGCTGTAGTGGGGCTCCAGTAGTCTATGCATACCATAATACTCAACTGTCCCTGAATGCAAGGGACAGCCGTCATTTTACCCATGAAAACTGCTCTGCTCCTCATTCATCCCTCATGAAAAACATGCTGCTCACACAGAGGATGTTCTGTAAATTTAGACATTATGGCAGGGGCACCATTTCATATTTCAGTAGGGAGGGGCTAGCCAGTGGAGGCCAGGTGCTAGTTAGCCCCTAGGTGGCAAGCTCTATAATGTCTGGAACATCTCTAAACGGTAAAACTTATGTGTTGTGACCAAAAAGTGATATGCAAATCAGGAAAAATTAAAATGTATAAGATTCTTCTGTTTACATACCAGGTCCTAATGTCGTAAAACCCAGACCTGTGTGCTCTCCATGTTGGAAACCCCAGAGTTGGAATCCTTAGTTGGGGGTCCAGGGGGCACAGAACAAAAGTTATGCAGAAATCTCGCAACGCGATTAAGTCGTACAGCATTCTGCCATGCGACATTTTGACCCCATGCCACCTGTCTATACCCTGGAGCAGTGCATCAGATTTGGGCTTAAACCCACGCAGTTACTAACCAGTTGTTTTCCTGGCTGAGGTTCTGACCCCCCCCCCAATAAAACTATATTCTGATTTCTCTCCCCTACTCCATTCCATTCAATACCCATGCCATAAGGGACATGAAGCCACCCAAAGGCTCAGAAACGTGAAAAACACATCAATATTTCAGTCCTTCCTCCTTCTCCAATCCCCCTGTAAAAAAATATTTACTTATACTTACTGTAACTGGCCATCTGTCCCAGAACCTGTGGTCTGTCCCAGTGTGCCACCAGCCCAGTTTTCAGTCCACTCCTCCTCCATCCTTCTGCCAGATGCTGGATGCTAGAACTGACCATCCCAGGTCCCCAAAGTGGTCCACAACCAAGTCACCTCACCAACTGAACCCAACCAACCTGCGTTGCTTGCTTCTCGCTTTGCTGCTGACATGTCTCCTGCTGCACTGCACTGATCAAGGCCTATGAAGGCCACCCACACCACTGTCACCACTGCTGCTAGGCCTAGTTTGCTGCAGTGGGGAGGGTGGATGTGGGGGCCTTTGCTGTTCTTTTTGTGAGGCAAGCTTAGTAGAGTAAGTAGGTAGCCTAGTCTCGAGTTGGCTTCCAGCTCACCCTCTGCCCATCATCCACCAGGGGAGAAAGAGACTCCCTAAGAGTAGGCCAACAAAAACATGCCTCCGCAACACTGCTATTGAGAGTTCAGTGCTCACTGATTCCTCTGAGCTGTAGTGTGCAGCCTGTCTACTCTGTGACGGGAAAGACAGTGTCACACTCACATGACTCGTGGTCTTGCTTGTCTGGAGCTCCTCCTCATCACATGTGATGGCACTGCTGCTAATAGGTGGAGAGAGTGGACAACACAACACAGACACAGTTGAATCAGGAGTGCACCTGCAGCATGAGTGCACACAGGCCGGGGAGGCACTTATTGTGCAAAAGACTAAATCTAAATCTAATGACTGTGTGCCCATTGTGGCCATGACAGCAGTGAATGCCTGTGTCTGCCTGTCAATGGCAGCGGTCACATCCTTCCGCAACCGGTTCATCCCTGCCAGGATCAGAGTGGTGTCTCAGCTGTGACGCTCCTCTGGCTGCTCCACAGCCACAAGCAGTGCATCCACCGATGTCGCAAGCCACATCTGTTGATTAACTGATGCTTGCAGTATGTGGGTGTGCTCATCCAAGAGGTCATCTGCCTCCTCGACATCCTGTCCCTCAGAGTGTGCACGGCCCTGTATTGCCAAAGCATAAGAACAACCTTGGCACAAATGCGGGGGGAGGGGGGAACTTCCCCCCACCCTACCTAAATGGCACCCATGCTTTATGTTAGAAACTCATTCTCAGGTGCTAATATTGGTACAAGGAAATACAATGGTTTTCACTGTGTTCTGAGGTACTGTATCTCCATGTTTCAGGATATGTCCTGATTACCATGAGGGTTAGTGTCCCTCATTGTCCCTCATTTCAAGTGTCCATGTCCCTCATTTCAGTGACAAAATGTGAGGTATGGTGCATACTTCCAAGAGCTTACTCAGAACAAAGAGTGCTGAGCATGGCCATAGTGTATACGCTCCATACAGAATGACAAAGGGAAAGTAAGTGAGGCAAAATAGTCATGGAGAAACACATTTGTAACACTAAATATGCATAGGAGGATTTGCATGGCCCAGAACAAAAAAGGTCAGGCCTCACAACACAGAGGCCCCTCTTTGGACATCTGGAATGAGGGACGTTGGCTGACTATATCCTCGGCATTTAATGCAGCTAGCAAACAATACTTTACAGATTAATGGCAATTTAATGACAATCAAAAGCCATTAAACAACTTGCAAAAGGATCAGAATTAATGAGTTTACCTAGTTTTAATGAGAAATCAATGAACATGTATTTTTAATGGCTCTAATTGCTGGCAGTAGTATGAAAAATAGAAACTGATGTATTTTTTAGATGAGATTTGCACCAGCTTAGTTGCTGCACATGTTGCAAGCATGCAACATGTGAATCTGATGTGATTTTTAAATGATGTTCACATTAAGCTTAACTGCTACATTCATGTCAAGCATGCAACGTCAGCCTGATTTGATTTTTAGAAGATGTTCACACCAGCTTTACCTGCAGCACACATGTCAAGCTTGCAGCATGCAAACCTGATTTGCATTTTAGACCTAGTTTGCTTAGGTTCACTTTGTGTATGTGAACCTCATGCAAATATTACACAATTAAGCATGTGGCATGCATTCTGCATGTGTACAGCACACTTATATTTCTATAAGGGAAAACACAGACAAATCATGTTGTTCATGTGAATAGAATTATGTAACATAAGACCTAGAGACAGAAAGGTTATAGCATCCCTGTATAGAGAATATATATGTCCCTATTTAGATTATGCATCCCAATTTTGGTGCCCATATAGAAAAAGGGAAATAAAACAGCTGGAGAAGTTCCAAAGGAAACAAAGACAAAGACAGTCATTGTCAATGCTGAATGTTTGCTTACTGTCATTAGCAGTGGAAGTGCAGGAGTTAGACAAATGCAGTATAGGAATGGCATTGAAGTATTGAACTGACGACAACTCCATCCTCACCCTGCAGAGATGGACAGGCATTGAGGTGTGCCTTTGGGTTGTCACAAATGACGGTTATGACATTTCACCTCACCCTGCCCTTTAAACACTGACAAGTGTCGAGGTGTGCCTTGGGGTGTTTGGGCTTTACATTCACCTCATTCCATAAGGAAATATGCTGAAATGGGCACAGTATAGGAGAATGGGGTAAACTCTGGGGGCAAAGGGTCCAAGGTGCACCTCAATGCCTGTTACTGGCTGCAGGGTGTGGGGTGAAATGGCATGAGCATTACTGTTGACAATCCCAAGTCACACCGCTGACATTTGTCAGTCCACACAGGGTAGGGTGTTATGGTAGAAAACCCTAACACCCATGGCGTTTCTTGGTATTTTTACTCAGAGTTTTCCACATGGGCTTTTTGTGACCCCATGCATGAACAGTGACACTATCAGTTCATTAGGTGAAAGATGATTTTGCACAGCAACTGCGCCATTTGGTGCCACAGGTTCGAAAACACATTTCGAACAGGATGTGAAAAGTTACAGATGTACTGTTCATGAGGAGGTGTAAAAAATGGCATTGTTGAAAATCTGGAGTGACAATATAAAAAAAAAAACGATGAAGTCACGAGCATGCATAAAAACTAACATACTAAAATGCCAGCAGAATAGGCCTAACCGTCTTTTGTGTCTGCTTCTTTGGTCATCCCCACCCTGGGAGCAAAACAATCAAAAATGGAGTATAGAAAGGGAGTAAGGGTGGAGCAGATGAAGGAGGGAAGGGATCTATACTTACTACATACTAACATACTAAAATGCCAGCAGAATAGGCCTAATGGTCTTTCATGTCTGCTTATTTGGTCAGCCTCCACCCTGGGAGCTGAACTTGCTGCCCCCCTCGCCCTCTCTGGCTTCTCCCTTCCCAGTCCTGGATATTCTCGCTGCACTGGACTTTGCTTCAAGAACCCTTTCCCTGTACCTGTTCCACCCTCTCTTGAACCCCTTCACCATCTCTGCCTCCACCAGCCCCCTGGGCAGCACATTCCATGGCTCCACCAACCTCTCAGTGAAGTAGCACCTCCTCCTTTCTCCCCTGAATCTCCCCCCCTCCAACTTCCACCCATGCCCTCTAGTTGCCCCCCTTCCTTTGGAGCACCCAGACTGCTCCTCCCCTATTTACTCCCTTCATGTACCTGAAGACCTCTATCATGTCCCACTGGTCCCTTCTCTCTTCCAATGTGTACAAATTTAGCTCTTCGAGCCTCTCCCCATAGGTCCTGTCCCCCAAGCCCCAGATCATTTTGGTTGCTCTCCTCTGGACCCTCTCCAGGAGTTCAATGTCCCTTTTTAAGTGTGGCCTCCAAAACTGCACACAGTACTCTAGGTGCAGCCTCACCAAGCAGTTGTGCAGAGGGAGTATCACTTCCCTCCTTCTAGAGGTGATCTCCTAGTGATGCATCCCAGCATCCTGTTGGCCTTGGCTACTACCCTCCTACAAGTCTCCTAGTTGTTCATCCTGACATCCACCACCACCCACAGGTCCCTCTCAACCATCGAGACTTGTAGCGTCCCCACCCCCAAACTGCGCAATGTACAGCCATAACGTAAATAGTCTGAGGAGTTTTGACAGCAGATTTTCAACATAGGCATTTTGGGACCTTCACTCATGAACAGTGTCAATGTACTGGAAGTACGAAAACACATTTCGGCCAGGGTGTGAAAAATGACAGCTTTACTGTTCATAAGGAGGTGTGGAAAAATGTCAATGCTGAAAATCTGGACTGAAAATATTACAAATTCGTGAACTTACGAGGGTGCATGGAAATTGTGCAATGCACGCATGTAACAGTCGTTTTATGGACTTTTGTCACCAAATTTTCAACATAGCCATTTTAACACCTCTGCTCATGAACAGTGTCACTGTAATTTTCTTAATGTGTCCCAAACATTGTTTTCGCAAACCAACCATGCCAATGACAGCTGAACTGAACTGAACTGACTCCATGCACAATACATCCATAGCCTGGCCTCTCTCAGCAGCCTTTGTTTCCAAATCAAAGAAGTCAGTCAGTTTTGTCTAGCAATCACTTCCTATCTAAAACCCATGTTACCTATTGTCCTATAGTCCTTTTGTCTCCAGAAACTCCAGTAGTACTTCCTTAATAATGGATTGTAACATTTTACCCACTATTGATGTCAAGCTGACCAGTGGGTAGTTTTTTGGGTCATCCCTACTGCCACTCTTTTGTAGCAGCATGAAGTTAGCTACCCTCAAACTGGCTGGTACCACTCTTTTGTCCAACGATCAAGAGGACTATCAGTGGTGATAACAGCACTTGACCAAAATTTTGTTTAGAACTTTGATCAGACTGCTTGACCTGGGGATTATTACCTTTAGTAACTGAAGACCCTTTGAAACCCTCGCCTCTGCTGTAACTCCCATGTCCATATCCAGACCACTATTCTGCCTGACTTTTATCCCACAGGTGGGAGAATCCCTTTCTTTTCCACTATAAAGACAGAGCAAATGTATTCATCCTGTATACGAGGTAGTTGGGGTTTTACTGAAGTGTCTGGTATTTAGTTTGTTTTTTTGCTTGAGATATGTGTGGGCAGGTCTCCCTGGTCATGCGTTACTTGTCCTCCGATCTCCATGCCTTCCACCCTTTCTCCTCTTCTCCTCTCCCATTTTCCATCTACCAGCACTGTCAGGTGCTTGGTATTGTATGTAGGAGGTTTTGGGGTGGACCTGGCAGAAACTGCAGACATTGGAGGGCAAATGAACGGACCTCTCATATAGGGCTTATTAGGTGCAGAAGACACCCTGGGGCGAAATGGAGCCTTGAACGTGGAGTTCCATGTCTAGCCCCATACCCAAGGGCACCATCTCTTTTGATGGGCAAGAAGTTGGGACAGCTTCAGAGCCCTGTCCAACTCGAGCAGTGTTGTGCAATGCTAGATCTGTTACAAACAAGTCTGCTATTGTTGCTGACTTTGTTGGAACTACCGATATGGCTTGCATCACAGAGACCTAGCTGGATCAAAATGCTGGTCCCATTTTGGAGGCAGCAGTTCCAGCTGGATACTCGGTGATTCACTGCCCGAGACTGGATCATGGGGGGGGGGGTTGCAGTCTGTTTCAAGCCAGATTGGGGCTCACGAGTGTACCAGTTGAGGAAGCCAAATCCTTTGAGTGTACTGTAGTAGCCGGTGTGGGTTGCAGGATAGCCCTCGTCTACTGTCTACCAGGGGACGAGGGATGTTTCCTGCAGGAAGTGGCAGACTTTGTCACCGACATGGCATTGGAGTCACCCAGATTGATGGCTCTGGGTGACTTCAATGCCTGGGTTGATGGCAAATTCTCAGTTTTTGGTCAGCACTTCTTCCAGCTTATGCTATCGTTGAGCTTCACACAGATTGTTTCTTCGGCTACTCACAATCATGGTCACTCCTTGGATTTGATTTTTCTCCTGGGGATGGAGGCTTCTGATTTGGTGGTGAAACCAGTCAGTTGGTCTGATCATTACACTGTGGGCTTCAATTTTTCTGCTCCCCTTCGTAGGTCTGCCCCTGTGGAGATGGTTCAATACTGCCCTTCACGGGATGTGTGCCCTGAAGACCTTATGGCAGTATTGGACCTCTCAAAGTTTCTGGCTGCTAGCAATGGTCTGGAGTCATTGGTTCTGGCTTATAATCAGGCCATTTCATCGGCTCTTGATGCACTTGCTCCTGTCTGTGTTCATCCCCCCTCTCTCTCTCCGCCCTCTGGCCCCATGTTTTGATGGGAGCTGCAACATGTGGGATGACGGTTAGAGCGTTGCTGTTGTAAATCTGCCTTAGAAGCCAACTGCCTAAGTCTGGTGGGGCATTATCAGCTCTACCAATCAGAAATCTCCCATAAGAAGGCAGAATTCCTGTCCAGGGAGATCGCTGTCACTCAGAATCGACTGGCCCAGCTTTTCAGAACTGTGAACAGGTTGTGCAATCCTACCTGTCTCCAGCTCCGTCAAGACTTTTCACAAGAGAAATGTGTTGAGATCACTCAATTCTTTGTGAATAAGGTAGCTGACATGAGATCAGAGATCCGACAGACACACTGTATGGGGGATGCTGTTTGTTGGTGCTCGGTCATGGTACCCCGGGCTTTCTGCAGTTCCTTTGACCAGCCGAAGTTCGAGGATATTATACGGATTGTCCAGGGGATGCACCCGATGTGCTGTAGTTTAGATCCAGGTTCAACCTCCCTGATTTTGGGGTGTGTTGAGATCATGGGCCCATTTCTGGCTCAAATAATCTAGTGCTCCTTAGAATGGGTGAGTTTCCTCGCTCCTTGAAAGAAGCAGTGGTTACTCCCCCTTTTGAAGAAAGCTTCCTTGGACCCAGATGTTTTTGCCAACTACAGACCTATCTCTAACCTTCCCTTTATAGGGAAGGTTATTAAGAAGGTAGTGGCAATCCAGCTAGAGGACCACCTGACCATCCATAATATCTAAGAACCTCTCCAGTCTGGTTTTTGTAAGAGGCATAGTACTGAGACTGCTCTGGTTCAGGTGCTCAATGATCTCCTGATGGTGAGAGATTGGAGACACCGTTCTATCTTGCTTCTCCTTGATCTTTCTTCAGCTTTTGACACTGTAGACCATGGGGTTTTGCTCGAACACCTAAGGACCATCTGTGGACTGGCTGGCACAGTGCTCAGATGGTTTTCTTCTTTTTTAATTGGAAGAACACAGAGAGTTGTGTCAGGGATTTTTTTCTCTGACCCTGTCTCTCTGCAGTGTGGGGTTCCCCAGGGCTCAATGCTCTCCCCCATGCTGTTTGCAGTGTATATGCTGCCCCTCGGAGACATTGTAAGATGGTATGGGCTGAGGTTTCACTGCTATGCTGATGATACCCGGTTCTACCCATCTTTTGCACCCGACCAGGATAGTGCTCTCTCAGTATTTAATAACTGTCTCGCTGAAAACCATGACTGGATGAATTCAGGCTGGTTGAAGTTGAACTCCAGAAAGGCTGAGGTTATGGTGGTGGACCCGGGTCACAGGATCTAGGGGTTGTGGTCTGATCTGCCTTCTGGTTTATTCCTGGGGGGAGACCAGCTCCTTACCTCTGAACGAGTAAGTAACCTGGGAATTGTACTTGATGATGGGCTGACTCTTCATCATCAGGTGTCAGCAGTTGTTAAGTCTGCATTTAACCATCTTAGGAACATTGCCAGGGTGAAGCACTTGGTTCTGTCCTGTGATTTACCTGTGTTGGTCTACGCCTTCCTGACCTCTCGCCTTGACTACTGCAACTCCCTTTACTTGGGGCCTCGGGGTTGATATCCACTGCTTGCAGCTAGTGCAGAACACTGCTGACAGGTTGCTGACAGGGGCATTGAGAAGGATGCCTATGACCCCTGTCCTGCACGATCTGTACTGGCTGCCTATACAGTGGTGGATCACTTTTAAAGTAGGTCTTTTGACCGTCAAAGCCCTGCATGGACTTGGCCCTGACTACTTGAAAGAGCTTCTGATTCCCTATATCCCTGTCCGACAGCTCCATTCAGCTGATGAGGGGTTGCTAGAGGTTCCGAGGGTTATTTTAAAATGGTCTGGGGCTCAGGTTTTTATATTTGTTGCCCCAACCCTCTGGAATTCTCTGCCTCGTCAGCTTCGGGAATGCATGACTGTGGAAATTTTCAAGCACAAACTTAAGACCCATCTTTGGACTCAAGCTTACATGACTTGAGAGAGCTGTTACTCTGATTTTATATGTGTATGTTGTTTTATATTGTTACTATTTCAGATTGTTGTGATCTGTTTTTATACATGGCTTGTTTTATGCTTATTTTGTACAGTGTCTTGGCACTTGAAAGGTGCTTAATAAATAAAGTTTTATTATTATTATTATTTTATTATTACATCTGCATTAGCCTTATAGCTTGCTTCTCAGTCCCTACCATTTTTCAACAGGACAATCCCTTACTTGTTTTTTAATTTGTTTCTCTCTGTTGTAGCAGAAGAAAGCCTTGTCCCTCTTCCTCAATCACTCAGCTATTTTCAGATTCCTCACTATCCTGCTTGCCTCCTTCAGGTTAAGTACTTCTTCCTGTTTTCATCTCTTTGGTTGGTCTTGTAAAATTTGAAGACATTCTCTTTTCCCTCACCACCTCTCCTGCTGTTCACATATACCATGAAGGTTTCCTTCTTTCTTGTTGTTTCCCACACTCTTGTTTCCCCACCATTCTTACACGGAGGTTAGTGACCTCTTATTATCCCTCCCTGGTAATACCCTTCTTCCTGTCCACCTCTGGTGCCAGCTTCACTCCTGTCTAACCTCTCCTAGTGCTTCCCATGTCCATCTGAAATCTGACCTCCTGAAATCCTGAACCCTTGCCTTAGAATACATGTGATCAGCCTCCAGCACAATGTTGAACCATAAGGTCTGATAGTCATTGTTTCCCAGTGGTTCTATTATAGTAACTTCCATGACAGTCACCCTGTTTGTAAAAATTAGGCTTAGTATTGCTCCCTCCCTCCATCAGTTCTCCAAGGCATTGTGCAGGGAATCTATCAGCCCCAGGCTGCTGGCACTTGATGATACCAGAACAATCCAATTCATGTCTGTCATGTTTTACATCCCACATGAATGACTTCACCCTTGACCATGGTCCTTATGGACTTTTCCCCTAATAACCCATCTACCACCTCCTTCTGATTTGACAGCTTCTATAGTACCCAACCTGATGACCCTTCCCCTACCGGTGAACAATGTCACCTCAAAGGCCTCAGTGGTAGTAATCTCATTTATGTTCCTATCCTCTGTGGCTATTATGCCCTCCTTGGTGTTCAGATCTATCTTTCTCCCCTGCCTGCCACCCTGTCCTTTCTGTAAAGGGTGTAGCCAGGAAACATGGTTAAAGAAGTTTTCTCTGTCTAAACTAGCTATAATTGCAAGTACCAGCTAAGCTACCCCTCTGCCCAATGGTGAGCATGGAAGTGAACTTTCTCATTGCACTCCTGCAACTAAATGACACCAAAATGAGTCTTGTACTATGTGACAGACTCTGGCAATTTTTTGTTAACTGTTCAGTGTGCAAACTGCAGTTTGCCTGTTCACTCATTGAACTAGTCCATAACACATAGACCAAAGCAAATCAGGTGAACTGCAAGTCTTCTATTTTTCCAAAAAAATGTTCAAGAGTCTACAAAAATCAAACACCTGAAGTTGGGAGTGTTTGATTCTCGGGTACAATGAAACTTGTGACTCTAGTCTACGTGGTTCCAAACTAGTACTTTCAAAAACATGGAATCAAATAATCACATTAACACTTGAATGCCACAAAGGAATAGCACAGTAAAATACCATGCAATTGTTTTGTGGGACAGTTTGCTCCCTAGAGTGCTGAAGAAATTTGAAGACTGTATCTAAAACTCTTTGACCTATCAAACTTCAAAAACTGGCAATACCAAAGCAAACTAAAGATGACAGTTCTGCAAGCAAATCACTGTGAATTCTTGTGATCTTCAAAATGGCAAACACTTTTAAGTCATAATGGATGACTTTCCAAGATATCTAGAAGTAGAAACTGAAACCACCACTTCAGCCAGAGCTCTCATACTGAACTCAGGATGAAATTCTTGGAATATTGAGTGGTATACCTAGGTTGTTAAAATGGATGGTGGACCACCTTTTGATGGCACAGTTGTCTGCTTTGCAAACCGTCTTGGATATGAGCAACAAAGACAGAGATGCGCATTCAAGGACTGTGTCATGGAAAATGTTTTGCAGAAACTCAGATTTGTTTGCAGATAAAAAATGTAGATATAGACTGAGTATGGAAAAAGCAGCAGCACTAAATAAAATTCTCAATCTCAATTACAATTTCTTTACCCCTGAAGGTCAAATTTTCTTGCAGTTGTATGGCATGGCTGCGGGGACAGCTTAGCCTACTCATATGCCAGTTCTGCTCTTTAGATTTTGGGAAAATATGCATTCGAGAACCAGCACACAAATCCATATTGCAAGAATTTGGTGGCTTAGATATATGAAGAGTATAATCTGAGTTTGAAAGGTTCAGAAGAGTGAACTGAATGATTTGTTGACAGTTTCAATTATCAATTTATTATAAACCAATGTTAGGGTGCCATCTAGGCAACAGCTACCACCATATGGTCAGTTTCAAAGTGAGGACACTTGTCACTCTAAGATCAGGGTTTTAGATTTCAGAAAGGCAGACTTTCAGAAAATGAGAGTCAGCCTAGCAGAGAGTCTAAGGCACAGAAAAAGGAAAGGGGTGGTAGGTGGGAGAACCTCAAGGGAGTTATCACAGAGGTAACTGATCAATGCACTCAGAGAGTGAGTAAGGCAAATAAGAAAAGGAAACCTCTCTGGTTCTCCAAAGTGGTGGCTGGCTACTATAGTAAGGGAAACAAGGAAGGCTTACAAGAAATGTAAGGTATCAAAGAAGGGAGAAGATAATGAAATTTTAAGGAAGCTCAGAGAGAAGCAGGGAATGCAATAAGGAAGGCAAAAGCCCTGAATGAATTAAGGATAGCACAAGGGGAAAAAGGGGTGGATAAAACCTTCTTTAGGTATATTAGGGAAAAGAGAAAAAACAAGGGGGCACAAGTAAGACTAGCAGCAACAGGAGGGCATCTAGTAGAGCAGGAGAGTGAGAAAGCAGAAGTCTTAAGCCAGTACTTCTGTACTGTGTTCACTGAAGAGAATGCATAGAATGGACCAAACCTAAAAAGTTGTAGCACCCAGGCACCAGGGTTTGATACAAGCCCCTTCACAGAGGGTCAAGTCTTGGAAGCCCTAAATAAACTTAAAGTGAAGAAGGCCATGGGGCCAGATGAGATTCACCTGAGAGTTCTCAGAGCTTGGGAGTGTACTGGCTGTACCTCTAGCAGAGCTCTTCAAATCTATTGAAAGTGGGACAGTACCAGAATACTGGAAAAGAACAACAGTGATCCCACTTCACAAATCAGAGAGACAGGAGGCTGGCAACTATCAGCCAGTGAAACTCACATCGGTAGTGGGAAAACCGATGTAGACACTGATCAAACAAAGGATAATAGCATATCTGGAAACCAGTGGACAATAAGGCCCAAAATGGTACAGTTTCAAGGCAGGTTGATCTTCCACATAAACCTGGTTGACTTCTTCAACTGGGTTACAATGGCAGTGGATCAGGGAGTGGTGGTGGATGTGGTCTACCTGGACATTAGTAAGGCCTTTGACTCTGTCCCACACAGAAGGTTGCTAAAGCAGCTGGACCACATGGGGTGGGTAAGGAGGTGACTGGGTGTGTGAGTAGCTGGTTGAGAGGAAGAACACAAAGGATACAGATAAACAGCACAGCATCAGCCGAGAAGGAGGTGACTAGTGGTGTACCACAAGGGTTGGTGCTGGGACCTTTACTGTTCAATGTATTCATAACCGATATCGTGAAAAGACTGGAGGGAAACATGTATCTATTTGCAGATGACACCAAGATATGCAACAGAGTGGATTTATCTGGGGGAATAAGGAGTATGACTTCAGACCTAGGAAAACTGGAGGAGTGGTCAGAGGTTTGGCAATTGAAATTTAATGCCAAAAAGTGCAAAACCAAGCACTTAGGTAGAGGCAGTCCCAAAAAGGATTACTACCTGAGGGGGAGAAGCTAGCTTCCACCAGCCAGGAATGTGACCTAGGGGTCATAATATCAGAAGACTTGAAGGTGGGGAAACAGAGTGAAAAGGCGGTACTAAAGGCAGGTGGCATGCTGGGTTGCATTGGGATGGGAATCACAAGTCGAAGGAGTGAGGTAGTACTGCCACTGTATAGGACACTTGTGCACCTGCACATGGAGTACTGCAAACAATACTGGAGCCCACACCTCAAAAGGGACATTGACAAAACTGAGACGGTGCAAAGGAGATTAATAAAAATGATTCAGGGGCTGCACCAGATGACATATGAGGACAGGCTCAGGAAGCTCAACATGTACTCCCTGGAACATCAGAGATAGATGGGGGACATGAGACCTTTAAGTATATTAGGGATATAAACAAGGGTATGGTTCAGGAGCTGTTTCAGGTGAAGTACAGCAGTCAAACTGGAGGGCACAATAGGAGGCTGAAGGGGAGAGGTTCAGGAGCACTGCTAGGAAGTTCTTCTTTACAGAGAGGGTGGTTGACCCATGGAATAGCCTGCCCCTTGGAGGTGATGGGGACCAAAATGGTGAGAGAGTTCAAGAATGCATGGGGTAGGCACGGGGTATCATCTTATAGAAAGGCTAGAAGGGAGGCATCATATTAAATGCTTTTGGGCAGACTAGATGGATCCTGTAGTCCCCTTCTGCTATCACTTTCTATGTTTCTACAAGAAACAGGTGCAATTTCCAGGAATCAGAGTTACAATCATGAGGAGCTATGAAGAGATACAAAACGTGATCCTTTCCCCAGGTATGGGTAGAAGGGCACTGCATGTAAATGAAGAAGTGTTGTGTACCTAAGTCTGCTCATAAGAGTAGAGGAGTTATGTTGAAGGATAGATAGGGCCTACTCAGTATGAACACAGACAGTATTTGCAGAAAAGCATGATGCAAGAATTGTTAACTTTTCTAAAGATGCTGTTCTGAGGTTTGAAGATACAAAATAACAGTTGACATCATAACATTTTCAACAAACCACAGCAGCTACAATATGCAAACTAGCTACAATGCACAGATATTCTGGCTCCTATGAACTGGAAACTGCCTTGTTATTTGCATATCTCTGGTCAAGCCATGCAGTGCTAATAAGGAATAAAGGCCCACATATTCAGATGAGATGCACGCCACATTCCTGGATGTGCCATGCATCTCCACACCTGTGCTGGCCATCTGTGCACCATGCACCCTTGACTGCGCCACCATGCACAATACTATAATGTGCCTATGCAAATGAGGGGACCCTGATGCATATGCCACTCATCACAATATTGAAACCCTTCCAAGTGTAACTATGACCATCTGTGCCATTACATACTTATGCTTTTGAAACCCTACTTTAACTATGTGTTGGGTCAGGTGGTGGTTGACCACACACAGTCTAGGGTCAGGTACATGGTACTCTTCCCAGCCCCGATCAGTGTAAAAATAGAAGAATATCCCTATCCCCTTTCCTGTCGTGTAGTGTCCCCCTCCCCAGCTCTGATCAGTGATATAAATAAAAGAATATCCCTGTCCCCTTTTCCATAGTGTAGTGTCCCCCCAGCCCCAATCAGTGATGTAAATAATATCCCTATCCCCATTTCCACAGTGTAGTGTCCCCCCCTTCCCAGTCCCAGTTAGTGATATAAATAAATGAATATCCCTTTCCCCTGTTCTGTAGTGTAGTGTCCCTCCTTCCCATCCCCAATCACCGTTAAACAAAAAATACTCCCCAATTCCTTTTTCCATAGTGCAGTGCCCCACAGCTCTGATCACTGTTAGATAAAACATACTCCCTGATCCCATTTTCCATAGGGTAGTGGCACACCCCAACTCTAATCACTGGTAGAAGGCTTTAAACCTCACTCCCCATTCCCTGGTGGCTAGTGTCCCCCACACCACCACACCCCAGTAGGCAGTGACCCACCACCGCACTCCCCCATCCCAGCCTGTGCCCACGACTGGCTCAGCCCTCCTCACCTTGCCACAGTCAGCCCCTGAATGATTGTTACAGGAGCACGTACAGTAATAATAATAATATTTATTTATATTGTGCCTTTCAAAAACCAAGGAGCATTCCCAAAAAAGTTGAGTACAGACAAGATATACAAACAATAATATAAAAACTGTTAAAAACAAATACAGTCATCAGTCAGAGACACCTTAGGCCCTTTCCCATAAAAAGGATTTGAGAGCCTGTTTAAAGTTTCCCACAGTCATACACTCCCTTATCCGATGGGGCAGAGAATTCAAAAGGGATGGGGCCACAAACATAAAGGCCCGGGCCCCAGCTGATTTCAATATAACCCTAGGAATCTCTAGCAGTTCCTCATCGGCTGAGCAGAGTGACCTCATAGGGAGGTAAGGAATCAGGAGATCTTTCAGGTAATCAGAGCCCAGATCATGCAGGGCTTTAAAAGTCAGTAATCTGACTTTGAAGGTGATCTGCCACTGAACTGGTAGCCAGTGCAGACTCCGCAGGACTGGAGTAATATGAGATGATCTAGGAATACCTGTAAGTACTCGAGCTGCGGAATTCTGCACCAGCTGGAGGCGCGGATATCAATCCCCGGAAGCCCAAGGTAAAGCAAGTTGCAATAGTCCAGGCATGAGGTCACAAAGGCATGGATCAGAGTTGGCAGATCGCTGGACGGAATGAGGTGCTTGATTCTGGTGATGTTTCTCAAATGATAAAAAGAAGATTTTACCACTGCTGACACTTGAGATTGTAAAGTCAGCCCAACATCTAAGATCACCCCCAGATCTCGCACCCGTTCAGAGACCGGTGACTCGACATCGTCACAAAACACCCCAGAGAGGGAACTGGCCATAGGTCCCCCTATCCGGCAATCTGGATCCAAAACCAACACCTCAGTCTTCCTAGAATTCAACTTCAACCAACTGGACCTCATCCAATCCTGGATTTCCTTTAGACAGCAATTAAATACCGAGACAGCTCCTTCCTGGTTGGGTGGAAAGGACAGGTACAGTTGGATATCATCTGCATAACAGTGAAATCCCAACCTGTACCGTCTCACAATGTCTCTGAGGGGAAGCATGTACACCACAAACAACATGGGGGACAGTATAGAGCCCTGAGGGACCCCACAAAAAAGAGAGATGGGATCAGAGGATAAATCCCCTGACTCCACCCTCTGAGTTCTTCCGGTGAGGTATGATGTGAACCATCTGAGTACAACTACCAGAGAGTCCACAAATACATCTCAGGTGCTCCAAAGAACCCCATGGTCAATGGTATCAAATGCTGATGACAGATCCAATAAAACCGTAATGGACTGTTTTCTCTAGTCTCTCACCATCAGGAGATCATTGAGCACCCGATCTGGCGCAGCCTCGGTACTATGCCTCTTATGGAAACCTGATTGGAGAGGTTTGTAGATGCTATGGATGGTCAGGTGGTTCTCCAACTGGGCTGCTACCACCTTCTAGATCACCTTCTCTGCAAAGGGGAGGTTCGAGATAGGTCTGTAGTTAGCAAGACAGTCTGGGTCCAAAGATGATTTCTTCAACAAGGGTGTCACCACTGCCTCTTTCAAGGACCGGGGATATTCACTCGAGTCAAGGGAAGACCAGACTATCTGTGATAGAGCCAGTAGAATAGAATCTCCACACCCTAAAATTAGGGGTGTGGGACCTGGATCTAAACTACAGGAGGTAGGACACAGCCCCTGGACAATCCACATAACATCCACGATTTCCGGGCGGTCAAAGGTGCTCCAGGAAAACAAAGGGATAGTGACCCGATCCTGGGCACCAGCAACTAGCATAGAATGTGTCAGACAGATGTCTGACCTAATGTCAGCCACCTTATCAGCAAAGAACCGAGCAGTCTCATCACACTGTAATTGTGACAATGCTCTACAGAGCTGTAGACAGGTTGGGTTGCACAATCTGTCCACAGTTCTGAAAAGCTAAGCAGGTCGGTTCTGAGTGTCGGAAATTTCTCAGGACAGGAACTCTGCCTTCTTACAGGAGATTTCTGACTGATAGAATTGATAATGTTCTAGCAGTCTAAGGTGGTCGGCATCCAGGCCAGACCTCCACCAGCAATGTTCTAACCTTCGTCCAAGTCGCTGCAGCTCCCTCAATGCCCCATCAAACCATGGAGTCCGACGTCAGAGGGACAGAAGATGCACATGAACTGGAGCAATGAAATCCAGGGCAGAAGTTATGGCGATGTTATAGTCCACAACCAGTGCCTCTGGATCACTGCAATGCACAGGAAGTTCTGATAGGTCAAGAACCGCTGCAAGGCCAGTAGAGGAAACATTCCGTAAAGGGCGGAACTTGACCATCTCCACAGGGGTCGGCCTACAAGGAGGGTCACCAAAACTGAATCTCACAGTGTAGTGATCTGACCAACTGACTGGTTTCACCCCCACATCAGAGGCCTCGATCCCCAGGAGGAAGACCAAGTCAAGAGAATGGCCATAGGATGCGCTCAAAAAAATGAGTACTTCTTATGTACTGTACGTGCTTCTGTAACAGTTAGTCAGCAGCTGGCCATGGCAGGGTGAGGAGGGCTGTGCCAGTCAGCAGCATGATTTTGAAAGATGGTGGGGAATGGGGTGGGGGGTGCCTACTGGGATGGGGAAAACACTAGCCGCCAGGGAATGAGAAGTGGGGTTTGCCACCTTGTACAAGTGATTGGGGTTGGGGGTGCCATTACACCAAGGAAAATGGGATCAAGATGTATGTTTTGTCTAATGGTGATTGGGGCTGGGGGGGGCCATTACACTATGGAAAATGGGATCGAGGATTATGTTTTGTCTAAGGGTGATTGAGGCTGAGGGGCCACTACACTATGAAAAATAGGATTATGGAGTACTTTTTGCCTAAGGGTGATTGGGAATGGGGAGGAGGGAGACTACACTATGGAGCAGGGGATAGTTATATTCATCTATGAAAAATTGGATAGGATATTCTTTTACTTATATCACTGATCGGGGTTGGGGAAGGGGGACCCTACACTATGGAAAAGGGTATAGGGATATTACTTTATTTCTACACTGCTTGGGGCTGGCCCAGCACACATCACAGCAGCACAGCCCTGCAAATGAGCCCATAATGAGCATGCAAATGGCCCCTTTGTGCTGTGCATGCCCAATGGGCTAATTTTCATGACCGGGTTGAATATCGCCCATGGGTGCTGCGGTGCATACAGGTATGTACCATGCACTCCCCCATTGGTGACCTTCAGCCCCGCACCCTAGATGCGCTGCATCATGCATGGCAGCCACTTGCTGTGCATCACGCATCTAGAGTCCAATATTCAAATAGATTGTGTGGTCTGTTCTGATCATGCATTCTGTTTGAATATTGCACTAGAGCCAGCTGGCCCAACTTATTGGCGCAGTGCACCATTATGCACGCACATCCAGCCAGCTCTAAATATAGGGCCCAAAGTCTGGACTTATTTTACACAGTTAATGGCTAAGAAAGTAGTATGGCTTTCAGACTTAATGATGGACAGGTAAAAACTGAGGAGCAAAGGAAATGTAGAAAGAGAAGGAAGGGTCAATTTGCAAAAATTTTTGAGCCTGATATTCAAAAATAGTGCAAAGTGTATTGCAAATGTAACCCCTAGATGGCGCTATCCCAGGGGCTACTACCCCTGCCTGATTTGCCACTAACAGGTTGAGGGGCCTGGATCTAATGGCGGTGCCTCCACCCAGAGGTCAGGGTTTGCAATAGTTAAACTAACTTGGTCACAGCCCTCTGGGCCACTGTAACCCCCTTTCTTCCCACTAGTGGCCCACACAATATATCAGAATTACCTTCACAGTATACACTTACCCCAGGTCTGGTTCCGGCACTGGGACCTCCTGAGAATGAGATACAGTGAAACAATCACAGTACAGTACTTTAACATAGACAAATAGCTCAGGCAGTATAACTTTGCTGAAACAAGCAGCTCTGATTTATTTAGGGGATATAACAAGGACGGAAATCAGGTTAATTAGCTTATCACGCTAATAATCTACCTATGGCTCTGTGCACAGGCCTATCCCTATCAGTTACTGTCCCTGGGTACCCAAGCCCTAGTGGCTAGTCCAAACCGTGGCAGCTGGTAGGGGCCCTTTCACACAGAGAAAGGAGAATTAAACAGTCAGCAGTACAGTAATTCCATTTGGATTTAATGTGGCAATTCAACAGGAAGCGACCCTGAATTAGTACTCACGACCTCCAAATAAGATAGGGTCCTTCAATGTCAGCAGGGCTCACTGGAGGTACACAAACCTCTTCACACATCCATATAAAAGAAAGCACTATACCAGGCAGGCTGCATCTGTATCCCGATCGCAATTACTGCACAATACCGGGAGAACACACAGCAGATTCAGTTCCTGACAGACCGAGTGCAATTTCAGCAATTCCTCCAGTCTTCTACAGGGTGAGCCTGGTTTCTACTCTTCAGAGATCCTTTGATTCTTTTCACAGGACGGATTCAGTCCTAACAAGCTGTTACACAAGCTGCAGACGGAACTCTGGGCCTTACACCGTTTTTGACTAAAACTGCACACTGAAAAAGCACAGGGCTCCTTCCTTCTTCACTGCCAAAGCTCAACTGAAACTCCAACCGACAAAACCGGGCACTTCCTTTGAGTTCCTCCCAGTTCTTGACTGGATTGGCTGTCACTCACAATAGACTGCTGCTGTTGGTCCAAAAGGCACTGAAGTCTAAACTACATCTCCCAGAGTCACTGCCCATACAATCCTCTTGTGGCTGGCTCAGATTATGAGTCCAAGTTCTGATTCGTCCAAGGCACCATTTTAGAGCTAGCTTACCCCACACTGATTGGTCCAGTTCAGCAGTTCAAAACTAGAATGGGGAACTAGCAGACACAGTTCTGACTGCAAAGAAAGCAGGTTAGACAAACTGTAATTTCATTATTACTCTAAATAATTTCTGGCAAACAGTTACATCTTTCAGATAGGTTCCTTTGCACTCCTAGTGACTGCAAAAATGAAGTGAATTGGCAGCAGCTCAGTGGTACTCAGAGAAGCACACAGTCCCCATACAAACTAATTATGTCTGCAAGCAGACAGCTCTTAAAGAGACAGTACCAGAGGCTCTAAAACACTCACTGATAAATGGCTTAAACGCCAAACACCATTCAGGCTTGGAGCATTCAAGCAAGCTCCTGGAAGTCTTTTTGGAACCCCCATTTGCAGGGGGTTACACCCTTCCTGGCCTGGGAAAGCTTGCGTCGCGTCAAGCAAGTACCTATAAGTTTTAACTGCAACCATATACATTTGCATTAGGCTCACACATGTAATCATCAGTCAGTATATCATTTACCAAGAACACATTTCTGAAACATTGCAGTACGTCCTCTTTACATAGTATTACACATTGTACCATAACTCAAGTTATTACCTCTTGTACATGAAACCTGAAGAGAGGGGGCCCTTCCCTATCAGTTACCTTGGGACTGGATGGGGCAAGGGCACCATACTTAGAGGGCAACACAAGTAACTTGGAGTTAGCACTGATGCTCAGTTTGGGCAATGAGCTCGGGGACACATACACTCCTTTATGGACAACATTGAGAGGCAAATCCACAGGCCTCCCAAAGGAATCATAGCTGAGGTGCACCACAGGCTTTACAGCTCGACCAGTCTTTCTTGGGGGAACTGTTACAGTCTCTGCACTCTGAGCCTCATTTTCAGCATTGTCCTCACTTGTCAGGGGAGTCTCCAGGGGGGTAGAGAGGCTAGAACTTGGGGCACTTTCAACTCCAGGAGTTACAGTTTCTGAGTCCACAACATTTGGCTCGCATGGAGAGCTTTCAGACACTGGCAGTGGACTGTCAGGGCACTCAAAATACTCTTCTTGTTCTGGTGTATCACCAGTCTGCCCCAATCCATCATTTTCCTCCCCTGAAAGCTCAAACAGTTCAACCATGCACAATGATTCCATTTCATCTGATCTGATGCTTTGCACTTCACTTTCTGGGAGCATTGGCTCCAGGGACGAAGCTGGGGGCTTGGACAGTCCAGAAGGCCCAGCTTCATCTCCAGTATTGACTAGGGGATTGCCCCAAACAATTGACTCAGTTCGTAAGAAGGATAGTATTCAAAGTCACTCTCACTTTCTTCCGATATGGACTGACAGTCATGCTCAACTGGGACTTGTGGAGGGGAACACTTTAACTTTGCTTCTGTAGGTGCAGACTTTCTTGATCTTTTCTTAGCAGCCTCTAGTCACTGGTCCAGAGGGGCATCTTCTAGGGCTCAGACTCAATTAAGATTTGTCCAATGGGCAGTAAATGATTTCTATGCATTGTTTTTACATCTTTGAATTATTCTCAGGCCTTACTTTGTACACTGGCAGATCATCTAGTTTGCCCACTACAATGTGAGGGAGATGGTGCCATCTGTCAGCAATCTTGTGCTTGCCATGCAGTCCCAGATTTCTTAGCAATACCCGATCTCCCTCCTGGAGTTCCTGTGCTTTCACCTTTTTATCATACCTTTCTTTGTTGGCCATATTTCTTTTGGCAGCCATGGTTTGAGCCAGTTGGTACGCATGAGTTAGCTGGGCCTTTAACTTTGCACATACTGTAAATAGTTGTCAGCTTGAACCCCATCAGGAGAGACCCAAAACACACATCTACTGGTAGTCGAGCTTCTCTTCCAAACATCAGGCGGTAGGGGAGAATCCAGTGTCATCACTTTTGGTGCAGTTATAAGCATGCACCAGGGTGCTAATTGTTGGCTCCATCTAGGCTTGTCCTTTGGGTGCAGGGTGCCTAGCATATCTAGCAAAGTCTCGGTTGAAACGTTCAGGCTGTGGGTCCCCTGAGGTGGTAAGAGTGGTTCTGGACTTTCGCACTCCCCACAGAGAAAGCATCTCTTTGATCAGGCGACTCTCAAAGTCTCTCCCTTGATCAGAATGGATTCTTTGTGGAGCCCCATAGTGAACAAAAAGTTTTCTACAAGTACTTTGGCCACAGTGGATGCTTTCTGGTCTTTGGTGGGAAAGCTTGGGCATATCTCGTGAAATGGTCAGTGACCACCAGCACATTACTGATATTTCTTTGATCTGACTCCAAACTCAGAAAATCAATACAGACCAGCTCCATGGGTGCACTGGTGGTGATGTTAACAAGGGGCAGCCCTCTGGGGAAAAGCTTTCCTCTGTAATAGCGACTTCAAGTTCAAATGTGTTGCTCCACATCAGCCCCCATCTTAGGCCAATAGAATCTGGATCTCACCAAGTCAAGTGTTCTGTCTATACCAAGGTGCCCCATGTGGTTGTGCAAGGACCTCAGTACTGAGTCTCGAAAGGCAGTGGGCAGCACTAGTTGTTGTTTGTCTACTTGTCCCCCTCTGTCTACTGTTTCTCTGTATAACAGTTTATTGATCAGTTTCAACTTAGGACCTTCTTTGTATAACAGTGCAGTTCTCAAATCAGTGGAGCGTAATTTGGACACATCTTTTCCTGCATAGAGGGCTTCTAAAGCTGCTTTGATCATGGGATCGCGGATTGAGCCTGCAAATACTGTCATTGTCCAGCTGAGGCAGTGCACCAATGTCTATTGCAGAAAAGTGGCAATAAGCAGCAGGTATGCAATTCTCAGAGGCTCCCAAGCAATCACCATGCAGTCCACTGCGTCCGTGGACATTGTTCCTCCCTGTCAAACTTCCGGCAGAGTGCCCGAATGTCAGGTTCTGCCAATCGGACCCAATCATTCTGGGAACAGGCCTCGGAGAGAGCATCAGCATCTATGTGGTTCAGACCTGCTCGGTATTCGAGGCATAGTCGTATGTAGATAATGCAGAAAGCCACCTATGGCCAGTGGCATCCAACTTAGCTGAGGTCTGCACATAGGTCAAAGGATTATTGTCAGTTTTACTAGTATTTTAGCCCCATACAAGTACTCATGGAATTGGTCAACAATAGCCCACTTCAAAGCTAGGAACTCTAACTTATGTACAGGATAGTTCTTTTCGGATGGGGTCAGGCTTCTACTGGCAAAGGCCACTGGTCTCAGGCCATTCTCGTGCTCTTGGTACAACACAGCCCCCAACCCTTGCAAGCTAGCATCAGTGTGCAGGACGTAAGGTTTTCTTGGATCGGCATAGGCCAGCACTGGAGCATGGTGAGTTGATATATGATCTCATGAAAAGCAGTCTCACAATCAGGAGTCCAGCGGCCCCAAATACTTCACTCGGATGAAAATACACTCTTTCAGTCTTGAGGGACACTGACTTTGGTATTTTTGTGGGTTGGGGATACCCTTGAGTAAGGTTAAGTAAAGGGCGGATCACTCTTGAATAGTCCTTGATAAGCGCCGATAATAACCACAGAATCCCAGGAATCTCTGCAGTTCTTTTAGATTTTGGGCTGTGGCCAGGTGGTCAAGGCCTCAACTTTACTTGGGTCGGTCTCTATTCCTCGGTGGATACTATGTGTCCCACATACTTTACTGATGTTTGAAAGAATTGACACTTATCAATGGACAGTTTAAGACCAAAGTCCTCCAGTCGGTCCAATACCTTAAATAATCTGCTCTCATGTTCCTCCAGTGAGCTGCCAAACACAATAACATCATCTAGGTATACCAGGCACTCTAGTAAGTTCATGTCCCCCACTGCACGCTCCATCAATCGTTGAAAAGTGGCTGGGGCACCTGAAATCCCTTGAGGCATCCTCATGAATTCATAGAAGCCAAGCGGACAGATAAAGGCCGTCTTCTCACGGTCCTCTGAGGCTATCGGGATCTGGTAGTACCCACTGCGGAGATCCAGCACAGAGAACCACTTGCTCCCGTTTAGGCAGTCCAAAGCATCCTGAATGCGGGGCATTGTGTACTGATCAGGGATAGTCCGCCGTTTAAGGTGCGATAATCCACACACATCCTTACTGTTCCATTCTTTTTCCTCACTACCAATGGGGGAAGCATAAGGGCTTCTGGATTCTTGTATTACACCAGCAGCTAACATCTCTTGCAGATGCCGTCTCACATCATCTATGTCAGCAGGTGCCAGGCGCCGAGACCTCTCATGAAATGGTCTTCGTCATGCAGCCGGATATTGTGCTCAGCTCCTTGCACGCATCCTACATCCCATTCCTTTAAAGAAAACACCTGGTCTCTCTGGGCAAGCTTCTCACTGATCCTCACTTTCCATTCAGCTGGCAGCGGGAGTCGCCCAAATCAAACAAGTCAGGCGTTACTCTGTCATTCTTCCTTGAACTCTTGCTGCTGGGTAGCACTGCAGTGTCTGCACAATGCACATTAGCAGGATGCAACCTCTGTTTACTCGAATGTCTCTTTCAGACACATTATGAACTTGGACCATTACCCTTCTGGCATAAGCATGGGCTCTAGCGGGCAAAATACTAGGCTTGACCAGCAGTCCCTCTGGCAATTTTCCATCGCCTGGTGCATCCAACATTAATATTTTATTCTTAACATCCTTTCTGATACGGACCTCTCCCTGTAAGGTACACTGGGCATTTGGCGCCAGGATCAGAGACTCAGGATCCTTCTTCCATACAATTCTGACCGGTTCCTCTGGTTCTGTTTTTCAGCATCTCTGTGCCTCATAGGCCTTCTTAATTAAAGCCGGAACTCTTAAAGCTCTACTAGTCTTTGACCCTGTTTTCATAACACAACTGTGCCAGCCTTCCGAACATATGAGCATTTGTTCCAATCAACAAAGGACACCATCATACAGTCCAGTGGGGGACACACTAAGGCTAGGGTCTCTACTTGTTCGGCCACTCCAGCCACGGAGGTGGGGAAAGACAGCCAATTCGGATATACCGGAATAGGGGTAGGCCTTCTCACTTAACCCCCATACATGCAGTCCTTCTAATGGTTGTAAGGGTACGTCTGACAAATGCTTCTGATACCAATCCTGGAACATAATTGTCACTTGGGAGCCACTGTCTAATACAGCTCTTGTAGACACTCCATTCACCTTTACAGTGGTCTCCATGGAGGGACCCACTATTCTGGACCAGTCTGGAGGCGGTAGTGGGGGCCTGGGCAACTGACCTTGCCACAAAGGACGTGAATTAGCATTTTGGTGCCCTCACTGGGATCATGTCGTGCACCTCTTAACCACTGATTTCTTCTCCGAAGCTCTCCTTGTAGCCTATATGCAACTTTGTCAGTGTCTTTTGGGACTGGCATTCCTTTTCATGTGCCCATCTTTCCCACAATTATAGCAAAACATACTTTCTGGAGTTTGAGCTGGCCGAGCGCCACACTGGGAGCCAGGGGCGGGGTATTACTAACTGGAACCTGGGTGCCATCTCTGTCTGGGCGTGATAGGCATTTGGAGACATCTCGTCAGTTTCTCCACTTCCATGGTCAAGGAATTGAGTTTGGAGCTGTTATCAGCAGGAGATACATGGGTGGGTACCCCCACCCCATAGCAGATGCAGTCGGATATAGGTCAGGGCCCGTACTTGCAGGCGTGGCCTTCATAAAGGACTGTTTTTGAATTCCCGGATCTCTCAACAGTTCACCCCATTGTGGCATATCTTTTCCTTGTCAGAGCACTCATTGACTGTCAACCTCCCCCTGAACTTCACTTGATGGGTCACCCTCAGTCACTCAGGTCATGAGCCACAGCTGTTGGTGCAGGTACCTCCCGAGGTCGCCTTTTCTCAACTCCTCAATTTCTCTCATTAACTCATCATAGGAGGTGGGGATTCCAGTCGATTTTCCAGGCGAACTGAAGCAACAGCAGTTCTGAGAAGGGGCAGACTTAGGATTCTGTCCAGTCTGGTTCGGTCCAGTTCAATCGCTGGCAAACTACCCTTTCTGAGGCATTCTTGCAACAATTTTTCCAGCCGAGAGATACACAGACAACAACTCCCTTGGTACTGTTGTGCATTTCTTACTCTCCACCATAGGTCCTCATCAGAATCTGGGCTCCATACACATTCTCCAAGGCCTCAAGATAGGCCTGTGCAGTCGCTTCAGGGTTACTGGCCCGTTTAGCACGGATGGTAGCAGGGCAGGACCTCGGGCTCCTCACTAACCCTCTTTAAGCACACGCCTTCCGAGCATTGCCATTCTAGCACTTGGGGCAACATAGTCTATCCAGGTCTCCCAGTCATCCTCCCCTTGGGGGTGGGAGGCTGCCAGAGAAGATCCTCAACCTTCGGTAAGAGTCGTGACTAATGGCAGGTGCAGAAATAGGAGTCTGCATTGGTTCAGCCACCATTACTGGCACTGGAGCAGGAGAGGGTGTTGGGGGAGGAACACCCCCAGGTGGCAAGAATAGTTTCTTCAAGTCCTCCACAGTTTTCCCCTCTCCCAGCAACCATTCAGCAAATTTCTCCTCAAAAGTTTCAGATAGTGGTGGGGGCTGATTCCCCACCGGGTCTTTACTGTCCTTAGTTATCACTCTCCAAGCAGTGAGGGCTCCCTCTGGGGTAATGGTCTGTGGCACTTTGGAGCTATCTATGGGATCCTTAAACTCTACTAGGGCCAGGAAAGTGTGGGTGAGCAGATTAGCATGCCGACCCACCACCACAGGGTTTTGTAAACCTTCCACCTTGGAAAGTACTCCCTGCACAGTGTCCGTATTGATACCCAGGGGGATGTCCAGGATAAGCATAGCATTTTGGGGGTCGATCTCCTCCCCAGTACACCACTCCACCAGCCGGTGCACAGCCACTTCTGTCGGGGTACCCATTTTTTTCTTAACAGTGGTTCGTAAATATGGCCACTAGAGGACACACAATCCCAGCGGTGAGCCTCCAAGATGTAACCCCTAGATGGCGCTATCCCAGGGGCTACTACCCCTGCCTGATTTGCCACTAACAGGTTAGGGGCCTGGATCCAATGGCGGGTGCCTCCACCCAGAGGTCAGGGTTTGCAATAGTTAAACTAACTTGGTCACAGCCCTCTGGCACACTGCAACCCCCCTTTCTTCCCACTAGTGGCCCACACAATATATCAGAATTACCTTCACAGTATACACTTACCCCCAGGTCTGGTTCCGGCACTGGGACCTCCTGTGAAATGAGATACAGTGAAACAATCACAGTACAGTACTTTAACATAGACAAATAGCTCAGGCAGTATAACTTTGCTGAAACAAGCAGCTCTGATTTATTTAGGGGGATATAACAAGGACAGGGGGAAATCAGGTTAATTAGCTTATCACTCTAATAATCTACCTATGGCTCTGTGCACAGGCCTATCCCTATCAGTTACTGTCCCTGGGTACCCAAGCCCCTAGTGGCTAGTCCAAACCGGCAGCTGGTAGGGGCCCTTTCACACAGAGAAAGGAGAATTAAACAGTCCAGCAGTACAGTAATTCCATTTGGATTTAATGTGGCAATTCAACAGGGAGCGACCCTGAATTAGTACTCACGACCTCCAAATAAGATAGGGTCCTTCAATGTCAGCAGGGCTCACTGGAGGTACACAAACCTCTTCACACATCCATATAAAAGAAAGCACTATACCAGGCAGGCTGCATCTGTATCCCGATCGCAATTACTGCACAATACCGGGAGAACACACAGCAGATTCAGTTCCTGACAGACCCAGAGTGCAATTTTCACAATTCCTCCAGTCTTCTACAGGGTGAGCCTGGTTTCTACTCTTCAGAGATCCTTTGATTCTTTTCACAGGACGGATTCAGTCCTAACAAGCTGTTACACAAGCTGCAGACCGGAACTCTGGGCCTTACACACGTTTTTTGACTAAAACTGCACACTGAAAAGCACAGGGCTCCTTCCTTCTTCTGCCAAAGCTCAACTGAAACTCCAACCGACAAAACCGGGCACTTCCTTTGAGTTCCTCCCAGTTCTTGACTGGATTGGCTGTCACTCACAATAGACTGCTGCTGTTGGTCCAAAAAGGCACTGAAGTCTAAACTACATCTCCCAGAGTCACTGCCCATACAATCCTCTTGTGGCTGGCTCAGATTATGAGTCCAAGTTCTGATTCGTCCAAGGCACCATTTTAGAGCTAGCTTACCCCACACTGATTGGTCCAGTTCAGCAGTTCAAAACTAGAATGGGAACTAGCAGACACAGTTCTGACTGCAAAGAAAGCAGGTTAGACAAACTGTAATTTCATTATTACTCTAAATAATTTCTGGCAAACAGTTACATCTTTCAGATAGGTTCCTTTGCACTCCTAGTGACTGCAAAAATGAAGTGAATTGGCAGCAGCTCGAGTGGTACTCAGAGAAGCACACAGTCCCCCCATACAAACTAATTATGTCTGCAAGCAGACAGCTCTTAAAGAGACAGTACCAGAGGCTCTAAAAACACTCACTGATAAATGGCTTAAACGCCAAACACCATTCAGGCTTGGAGCATTCAAGCAAGCTCCTGGAAGTCTTTTGGGAACCCCCATTTGCAGGGGGGTTACACAAAACTTTGCACTGCACTTTGCGGTTGCCCAGCTCACCAAGGATGCTATATACAGTTGAATATTGTACCAGCACTATTCGACTGAATATAGAGCCATGTCTGCAAAGCACTAAGTCAAGTAGCACAGCCCCAACATGGACACTGAAGTGCAACGCCTTAGTGGATAGCACCATAGTGCTACAGTATCTGCAATATTCAAAGGAACCCATGCAAATGATCCCATTGGGCATGCAAGGCACCAAGAAGCCATTTGTATGCCCACTAGATTTCCCTGGTGGGGGCGTGATTAAGCAACCAAAGAAGATGGCCCCTTGAAGTTGAAGCTGCATTCCGGCATTGAGCATAATGCTCAGTATTTCTTCATGATTGTTCTTTGTTTCATTGTTTTATGATACCAGCAATGTCCACGGCATGACCTGAGTTGAGAAATTGAAAAATGGGAATGGGGAAGGCATGTATGAAAGTGTAGACTGGGCATATCTAAAAATGGGCCAGCCATGAGGTGCACAGTCCAGATCCTCACACTGAAGTTGGCATGTAGCAGCCCTGGCATGGGCGGGAAAGATGAGATCCAGAGTCATACTGGATCTATGCACTGGAATGCAAGAATGATTTATAGATTCCAAAAACAGCATACCTAAGCCAGCAAGCGCTACAATATTGAACTTTTTATACTGAATACCACTGACATTTCCCTAAGTCTACAAAATAAAAAACTTTTACAAATGTCCGAGGCTTAGCATGGTGGCTTCTGAGGTAGGAACTCCTGCCAATCTGGTGGTTGGCTCACTGGGCTATATCACGCAGATGCTGCAGTCTTTATTCCTAGATATGTCAGTAATCAAAACACAACTGACACGCCCCAGGGAAGATGTTAAAAACCTGCAAGACAGGATGAATGTGGTGAAGGAAAGATCGGACATACTGGAAAGCCACCAGCACTCTCTTCTGTAAAAAGCTAGGTAATCATAAAACTAAACCCCAAAAACTTTGCGAAAGAGTGGAGGACCAGGAGAATATGGGATGCCGCAACAATATCAGGATTTTATGTGTTCCCAAAGGTATGGAGGGTCCCAGCATGGAAAATTTTCTCAATTACTTTTTGCCCAGGCTGCTAGGAAATAGATGGAGGGATCTGCTGGAGGTGAATAGGGTGCACAGGACAAGGAGACAGCTGACAGCCCAGACCAATAATTTCAGATATGTTAAGGTACTCAATTAAAGAAAAAGTTCTGAGGGTGACCAGGGAAATGGGTCCGCTCTCATGGAGAGGAACAAGGATCTCAATTTACAGAGACTTCTCACACGAGTTGGCCATGAAACATAAAGCCTATGGGCCACTAAAAGCCATGTTCAGGGAGATGGACTGAAACTAAAGATTTAAAGGTCAGAGTGTTTCTAAGGATGGTATGGAGTATGTGGGGGCCTCTTCACAAGACATCTCAAACTGCATTAGTAAAAAGTGGCCAAATAGTAAAATTGGAACTACATCCCCCAGAAGGCTTTGGAGTCCCCAGAAGCGGCCAGAAAAGTAACAGAATGCAGCAAGCAGCAGTCAGCGAACTGGGGACTATAAACAAGCTGAACCCTTTACTCACAAAATGGTCCCTGCTCCATCTAAAATGGTGAACAACAGCACAAATACATGGGGACCAACCCAAAGCTACAAAGGCACACCAGACGTGGTAGAACAGAGGAGTCAGGACAGTTGCAGGATCACTTGTCCCCAGCACACTAAACACCGATCAAGAAGTCAGGCAGGCTGAGAAGGAAGGACTTTAAACTACCCTGTATCACTGCCAGCTAAGTTTTTCAGGGAGGACTCTGACAGAAACGATAATCAGAATAAGCAGTGGGATGATTTTCAGGAGATCTGCTCAACAGGGGTTCTGGTGATCAACTGGGTGGACATCATGGAGGAGCTCACAGAAGCGGAGATGGACAGTTCAGAGCCTCAAGTCACTCCTGTTCATCCCAGGACTCAAACCTTTGCAGAAATGGTGGCCATGAGCAAGGGTTGATGCAAACAGTGACTCCTGTAAGTGTGGACTCCCTATGGAGAGTTACCCAGAGGTTTTAGAAAAAAACAATATCCTCCACATAGAAGAATGGTATGTTGTTTGATGTCTATTATATGATCCAATGAAGTATACTGCGTTTGTGTGAGGAAAGGAGATACATGCATTTTTGATAGGAAATGGGGAAGGTTATGGGGACAGTGACTTGGAACTGAAGGGCGAGGGGGAGAGAATTCATTATCTTGGGGTGACGGGGTATAAACTTTATGCATAGGGGTGGGGGATGCAGGAACTTGCAAGCAGCAGGAGGGGGCAGTGCATGCCAGATGGTGTGGGCTTAATTAAAATGGCAGGCATAATAAAGGGGGAAACTGTCTACTGTGGGGATGTAATACTGGGAGGTGCCTGTTTAATCACTATATCACCTGCATGACAGCTCACATGCACACATAGCCTTACCTCCCACATATAGTCCACATAAGGAGGGGCATGAGCTTTGATCCATTAATATATCTCCACCCTACAGGTAATTCAAGGATGACCAAGCAATGCTCTTACCAGGTAATGTAAGACATGGGTTGGGGAAGGGGGAACAGCAGATCGAAGGGACTGTCCTCATTGAAGTAGTGCACATCATGACAGTTACGGGGGTGCATGAGTTTTGGGAACACCCGCCTCAAACCTCCGGGCAGCATATGACTCCAGATATAGGGGCTGAACCACCCATATCTACCACCCCAACAATAGAGACAGTACGGGGGGGGGTCAGGATAGGCAATCCATCAGGGCAACATGTGAGGATATCAGAGAGGGAGGAGGAGGAGGACCAAAGGTAGTATGTGAAGCCACCTCAGGTTAGTAGATGTTTATATACTCCTTCCCCCCATAAGGTCTGGCTGTTGGGGCAGATTCTCACACATAGCTGGTTTATGTCCTTACTGGAAAAGTATATATCAACTCTAACAGGCACTACCATTGGAGAGGGATGCTGTTTTCAACTCTAGAATAAGCCAATCTGGTATCCCTGGTTTCCTCAGGTTGGGATGCCTACATAGACATGCTGCATGAGGCTTTAGGGAGACATAGCTAAAATGACTATAGCTAAGTACGTTCATAAGTTCAGGAAGGAACTGATTCTCTATAAAAAACAGTTAACTCTCTCTTCTGGAGCAAGGCGATGCAGCTGGGGAATACCAGTGGTAACTTCCCCTTGAGCATTCACCTTAGGTGGCTTAGTGCTACACAAGTTTACTATACCCCTCCATACAGGCATAAGGGTGTACGACTTACAAGGTATACTCTGATTACTCTATGGAGCACTAGTTAATAGAGGCTTAGAATGACTCTAGTTATTTTGTTAGAACAGTTGGATATACAAACGTTGTGATCTTCTTTAACCTATTCTTGTCTAAGTGTGTGGTAACATTTGAATTATATCTCATTTAATCACCTGGTGTCATATTATATTCTGTACAGGTGAAGGCAGAGGATACCTCAGGCAGGCATTTGGTCCAATTCTATTGCAAGACTTATCCTGACTGGAGTTCTGCAGTAGCCAGCCCAGATGTCAAAGGTGGTAAAAGTGGCCTGAAGAGGTAAGTGGGATTAGGGTGTTAGGAGTTTGGAGTAATGTCCACTGATATGGAGAGGGAGGTGAGATGCATCTCCTGGAATGTGAAGGGCCTTAATCACCCTGTTAAATGCACAAAAGTTCTGCAAAACCTTAAAACCTTAAAGGCAGATATTGCATTGCTCCAGGACATGCACCTCACAGGCAGGACAGTACCATGGCTTCATAAAGCCTGTGTTGGGAGACAAATTCATAGCTCAGCCTCATCCAAATACAGGGGGGTGGCTACTTTGGTGCATAGGTCTTGCTCTTGGGTGGAGGAGTGGGTTAGGATGGACAGGAAAGGTTGGTGGATTGTTGCACAGTTCTCATTCCCAGGGGACAATGTAGTGATAGTCAATCTATATGTACCCAACCAGGATGACCCTGATTTTTCCCTCTAGTCAGCCAAGCCATCTCCAAGGCAAAGGGTGATGATGAGGAAATGCCAATAATCATGGGGGAGATCTCAATCTGGTATTAGACATATTCCTGGATAAATCCAGACCCACTCCGGACTCCTATCCTAAAAGTAAGGAGGTCATAACAGGAATGGTGGAGGAATAGGAATTAATAGATCCTTGGTGCCAGGATAACCCCACAGGAAGGGATTTCACTTTTTATTCGGCATTCCACGATGCGCATACTCAGATCGACTATTGGCGGGCAGGAGGGGCGGTGTAAGGCATTTATGAGGTAAGAATCGAACCTATGGTCATATCAGATCGTGCCCAAATGAGCTTGATGTATACCGCAGTTGGAGCACAACCTTCCTCCTCAAGATGGAGGTGCAACCCCCTGCTCCTCAAGGACAGTGAATTCTGCACATGGATTTGAACACAGGAAAAAAAAATACTTTGAAATTAACTCTAGTAGAGAGGTCAGGTGGAAGTGGTCTGGGAGGCATCTAAGGCATACTTTCAGAGGTGTATAATCTCTTACATGGCTGCTTGAAATAAAAAAGGAGGGAAGATATGGTCAAGCTATAGCAGGTGCTCTTATCCCTTGAATCTCAATTCAAAAGCACCTCTTATTCCTCCAAAGTCATTATATCAGCTATCACTGGGTTAAAATGCAAGATTAATGCCATAATGCAACATAAGGTGGAAAGGCAATTATTGAGGTTCAAAAACAGGTTTGGGGAGTCCAGAAACAAAGTGGGTAACCTGCTGGCTTATCACCTCAGGAAACAGAAATCGAGTTCCCAGGTCCATCCTCTTTGGGCTCAAACGGGAAACAGTCACCAAACCTCTGGAGGTAAACGCAGTGATGCAGCAATACTATCAGAGATTGTACTCCTCCACCAAATTGTAGCAGGACTCATCTCCAGATCAGGAGGTATTGAGCTTTCTAAACCCTCTTACACTTCTTGTCTAACCCCCAAGGAGGTACAAGACCTGGAGAGGCCCATATTGATGGAAGAGCTGAAAGCAGCTCTAAGCTGCCTATTAAAAGGGAAGACCCCAGAAACAGATTACGTATAAGCAGAGCTATATCAGTTGCTTGCTGAAGAGATCTAGGCCACACAGCTGGCTGCCTTACAAAGAGTGAAAGGCCAGGGAATCCTACTTTCATCATTGAGAGAGGCTATTGTCACCCTGCTCCCCAAAAAGTTCTCTGACCCCCTAAATTGCACAAACTTTTGACCAATTTCAGTGATATCGGTGGACGCCAAAGAGTTGGCAAAGATTCTGGCTACCAGGATATAGTCAGTACTCACATACATCACTCATCCTTCACAGGCAGGGTTTAGCAAAGGCAGCACAGGGGCAGAAAACAACCATATGGTGCTTAATCTCAAATGGCTAGCCATGGAATCTAACACACCGATGGCCATCCAAGTAGTTGATATCTGCAATGCCTTTGAATCGGTAGAGTGGGACTACCTTCATTCCACCTTGGGGGCCTATGGCTTTGGCCCACTGTTTAGGAGATTAATCTCCACTCTCTGCAACTCCCCTTCGGTAGCCATTTGATGAATTGCAATATACAGTACAGTATCCACCCCTTTGCATTGTAAAGAGAAACCCAACAAGGTTGTCCACTGTTCCCACTGCTCTTCTTAATATCCTTTGACCCTCTGACCAGGAAGTTGTTGGGTGCAGCCCAAGTACAGGGCATAGAAGTGGGGGGGAGAGAATACTTGGTAAACATGTATGCAGACGATCTCCTCCTTACAATATCCAACACAGCTACATCATTGCCTCCCTTAGTCCATATCTTACAGGTGTATGCCTCTGTCTCAGGGCTAAAGGTGAATGAGAAGAAGACAACTATTTCACCTCTTTACTCGGGCTGCACAAAAGTGAGCCTAGGGGACATGCCGGTGGTCTGGGCACTGCACAAATTCATTTATTTGGGACAGAATATCACAACCAGCTGCAAACAACTAGTTGATGTTAATTAAACTTCAGTGATTAACACAGTAAGATCGGAGACCCAAAGTTGGCTGAAGCTACACCTTTCCCTCAAGGGTAAGGTAGAGGCCATCCACATGTTCACCCTCCCTAAGATAGCCTATCTGATCTACAGCTTACCAGTAGGAATAACTCCCAAGACATTTCCAGTGATATATAAGTTGGTGGCAGCAATTCTATGGGAGGGAAAGACTCCTAGACTCAGAAAGGCTAAACTAAGGGCACATTGGAAGGTGAGAGGCCTAGGACTCCCATGGCTCTAGGTGTATTTTCTGGCATATAGGATGGTGCAGGACACTAGGTGGATTCTGCCAGCCTCCAGCTCCACCCCACCATGGCTATGGTTAGAGACAGACATAGCGTGAGTCTCCTGGCTAGGTAGCCTCTTAGGGAGTGACTCACATCCACAAGCCAATGCCTCCCCTGTTCAATGGGAAATATGGAAGGCCTGGTGGAAGTGTATGAATGTAACACATGTTCCAAGGCCCTGATGGAGAACACCAATAGGTTACACTTACCTGTGTGATAACCCCAACATTAAGATGGTGGGGGCTCCCATTTGATGACCCCTGGGACTCACAAAAGGTATATGCACAATCACAGACCTGGCGATGCCCATGCTCTGAAGTCCTGATGTCTTTCCAACAGCTTCAGACCCAGTTTCAGATCTCCAAGGCAGACTTTGGAGGTATCTCCAGATCAGAGAAGCCATATGAGTCTATCAGCAATATAGGGCGTTAGGGACTGGTTGGGAATGGTGCAAACATTTGCATTAGCCTGGTAAACTCAGAGGGATTGCAGGTACAGTATATTGGTTACTTAGAGATGCTCAGCTGAATACCACTGATAAGTGCAGACTACTGTGGGCCCAAGATATTCCACTTGATATCTCTACCGACACTTGGAGTTAATGCATAAAGGGAGCACATCTGGATTACACAGATGCCAGGTGCCAGCTCATTCAGCTTAAGCTCCTAATGAGATGGTATCACACACCAGCTGCTCTACATGGCATGGGCCTTCTTCCACCTTCAAACTGCTGGAGATGCCAGGCACCCAATGCATACCTATTCCATATACTATGGCAATGCCCTACCCTGACAAATTTCTGGGCTGGAGTCCTGTAGGACTGTACTAGGGTGACTGGGGTCCAGAACCCCACTGCACCAGATTTTCATCTTCTGGGAGACACCACACAAATGACATCCTGCACCAACCAAGTAACACATTAGCTGATATTGGTGGCTACAGAGGCCAAGAGGGCCATATTGATGAAGTGTCGACAGGGAAAACTGTCCTCTCTTATGGTCTTGCATATGTCAGTTGCAAGACTGGAGGTCTTTGAACATCTCTCCTTCTCCAACAGTAACCTCAAAAATGTATATTGAGGGGATACATTATGGGCATGAGTATGATAAGAAAATATTTTCACTTCTTTAGAGTGACCCCTGGATATTCACAAGTGGAAAAGCCACGAGTGAGCATCCAGAGATTATTGTGCATGAGTGAAAATATTTTCCATATTACACAAGTGCACATCATGTATCCATTTTATACAATAGGGGCATGATAACAGGAGAGAACTCCAATTATCACACTCTGGTAATGTCAGCAGAATGTGATATCTCATGGTGGTGGTTTTATGATGAAAGAAAGAACGGCATCTCATCCTACCACTTTTGTATAATATAAGAAATGGGGCCCATATCTACATTCGCACTTGTGTACTTATACCACCACCTGCCAGCCCAACTCTCTGATCAGGCTACACCCTCTTACCACTTTGTTATCTCTCTCTCTCTCTTCTATGGGAAGGCCTGTAAGCCCAGACTGTCTAGTCAGTTCAAGGAAGTGGATAAACCCCAACCATAATAGCATATGCGATCACTAGCCAGATTCTACTAACAATGTCTCCCCTGGCTGTGCTTCCAATGATTTACTTGAATGCTGCAGACAAAGTTGCAGATCTGCAACTGCCTTAAAATCTAACCAAAGGCAATGCCATGCCAGCTGCTACTGCAACTTGTATTAACCTTGTAGATAGGAAATTGCTCACCCTAGTTTGTATTTGAACCTCAGAATCTTGTGCATATACCAAGGACCTTGCATGGCCCTACACATGTATTACTTTACTTTGTAACTGTAACTATACTTAACCTGCAGTTTCTGACATGGAACCTTTGTAAATGAGCAGTGCTCAAAGGTGTTACTGAATATTCCAATAAATAAATATGCATAGAGTTTTTGGTTTTTTTATATATTTTATCTCTTTGTCCCTCTGTCTTGCCACTGATTACCCACCTGGAAATGGCACCTTCATCTGGCTTCCACCTTCCTGCGATGCTCATTCCCCCAAAATCCCTGACTTACCCCTCGGAGGGTAGGGTCACTGCACTGGCCAGGTGCTGCGATCCTTGTGACTATCTGGGGAGAGCCGGTAGGGAGACTAATTGAAGCCAAAGGCAGGCTTCAAGGAGGCGTCAGACAGAGGAAGTGTTTCTTCCTGTATACTGAGAATGGGGACGTGCAATGATGACCTGCATCCAGCCCACTCCCTAAGTGCTGTTGTTTGTTGGCAGCTGCGGTGCCTCTGGCCTCTGCCACGGGTCCATTGATTGCCGGACGAGATCCCCACCCTCCTACCGGAGAAGGAAAGCTGTCCACAGGATGCTACATCCTTCCCCCTGGCCTGCCCTCCAGTAACCCAGGTCCATTCCCGAACCTGGGTCGCCGGTGTCGCAAGAGGAAATCCAACCACTGTGCAGATGGTACAGAAATATGCATAGAGTTTATTAGCAATATAAATCTGTTAAAGGTGTAAAATATATTGATTAGCACACACTGTTCTCAATTTTGGGTGTTAGTGTTATAGAGAGATTACCCACTGTATTAATATAGAGCTGTTTCTTTAATATGGCTTTATATGTAATGTATGTTCTTTAGTTTTGTAATAAAAATTTTGAAAACCTAATAAAACATTTCATGATAAAAAAATATTTGCCTGGTGCTAGTGGCCTCTAGCTGATCACCATCTGGTTGTAAAAATAAAACCTTCCCTGATACTAGTGGTCCCCTTCACTCCAATTGACAGCCTGTTGCAAGAATAAAACCCTCCCTGGTTCTAGTGGTGTGCCCCCCCCCAATCACCAGCCCATTGTAAACATTGCAACTTTCCCTGGTGTCCAGCGGTTCCCTCCAGAACCAGTCCATAGTACCACCTGTCACAATTCCATAATCCCTGGCATCTAGCGGCCACCACTGTGAGAATCATACACCTACCCTATCACCTTACCAGTACCCTTGAGTTCTATGTGATAATGGCGATCGCCGTTAAGGTGAGAGTACATCAGTGAAAATCAATTTCGCCAATGTACACTCGTGGCGCAGACCAAAAGGTCACTGAAAACATAGGTTTCACCCCCTGCACCCCCAAACAAAAATTTTCAGCTTCTGGGGTACATATGTGGGGTGGTGAAACAAACAAAAATATTCCTGACTGGTAAAAACTATCGACACACCCAGCATCGACCTGGCACTCTCCCAACACAAGCGAACCCACCACGCTACATGGACAGCTTGGCAATTCACTGCCATGCTACACCTCACAAACCCTCCTCCCTCCCTTCCACCCGTCGCATGGCATGTTCGCTCCCCCCCTGAGCACGTGTACGTATAGTGACAGGATGCCGCCATGGTCATATTCACCCCACCCGTCCAGTGGCCCTGTGAATAGGAACCACAATTGAGTCGACCTTTTTGTAAGTGCTCAATAGCAGATGCCCTTATCACAGGATACTGTACCCTTGGTACCACACGTGCACACATGGCAACCAGCACAAAACTTCTCACATCTCCTCAGCCAGCTGCCGCACATCCAAGCAGGGAGTGAGCATCTTATTTATAGAACAGAGTGTGTCACCATGTCCTATAAATAAGACATGTGCTCCTTGTCTGGACATATGGTAACAGGTCGAAGAAGTGTGAGAAGGACTGTGCCAGTCATCATATGTGCACCCATGATAATGAGGATACAGGTAAGATGATGGAGGTGGGTGTTCGGTGCCATGGTAGTGGGACAGCTAGATGTTAGGGATTACAGAATTGTGACAGGTGGAACCATGGATCATAGAAATATAGAAACAAAGAATCTAATAGCAGATAAGAATCGCATGGCCCACCTAGTCTGCCCATTTCCCTACCTAATGGATAAGCTGCAGATCCTAGTTAACCAATAGCTTACTTCCTCCTACTTCTCACTAGAATTGCCTTATGTGTGTCCCATACATTCTTGAATTCCCCTACTGTTTTTTACTCCATGACCTCCTCAGGAAAGCCATTCCATGCATCCACAACCCTCTCCATGAAAAAATACTTCTTCACATTAACTCTGAGCCATTCCCCCTCTATCTTCGAATTGTGCCTCCTTGTTCATGCACATCTCTTTTTCTGAAAGATGCTACCCTCTTGGACTTCGTTGATTCCCTTGAGGTACTTAAAAGTTTCTATCATGTCCCCCTCCTTTCCTGAAGGTTATACATATTAAGCTTCTTTAGTCTCTCTTCATATGTCTTCTGGTGCAGACCCTGCACCATTTTAGTTGCCCTACTCTGGACAGCCTCCATCCTGCCTATGTCCTTGTGGAAATGGGGACTCCACAACTGCATGCAGTACTCCAGATGGGGTCTCACCAACTGTCTGTACAGAGGGATAACAACTTCCTGTTTTCTATTGGTGATGCCTCTCCCTATGCATCCCAATATCCCCACAGCCCTCCTTATTGCCTTTTCACATTATTTGCCCACCTTTAGATTGTCTGATATGACTACCCTCAGGTCCCTTTCCATTTCTGTTGTTGTTAATATGTCACCCCCATTGTGAACTCTTCCCCTGGATTTTTGTTCCACAGGTGCATTACTTTGCACTTCTTTGCATTGAATCTAAGATGCCATACATTTGACCATTCCTCCAACCTTACCAAGTCTCTTCTTATCCTTTCCACCTCACCTTGTGTATCAGCCCTATTGCAGATCTTTGTGTCATCTGCAAAGCGACATACTTTTCCTTCCAGTCCCTCCACAATGTCACTTATAAAGACATTAATGACTACTTGTCCCAGTACTGAACCCTGTGGTAACCCGCTAGTAACCCCCCTTTCTTCAGAGTGGAGTCCGTTTACTATTACACTCTGCATCCTGTTGTCCAGACAATTTTTGACCCAGGCTACCACCTTGGCACCCACTCCAAGGCTGGCTAACTTGTATATTAATCTTTTGTGTGGGACTGTGTCAACTGCCTTGCTAAAGTCTAAGTAGGCCATGTCTACAGCCCCTCCCTGGTCTACTACTTTAGTCACCCAGTCAAAGAAATCTACTAGATTCATATGACATGACCTTCCCACTTTGAATCCATGCTGCCTTGGGTCCTGTGCCTTGCTGACCTCTAGGTACTCAACAATTATTTTCTTCAGAAGTGATTTCATCATTTTCCATACCACTGAGGTCAAACTAAAAGGTCTGTAGTTTCCTGCCTTTGCTCTGCTCCTAATTTTGTGAAGTGCAATCACATCCACCCTCCTTCAGTCCTGAGGTGCCACTCCATCCTCCCACGATTTGTTAAAGAGGGTAGTCAGTGATGTTGCTAGTTCTACCCTTAGATCTTTTAGAATTCTGTGGTGAATCCTTCTCAGGCCCCATTGCTTTGTCCACCTTCAGTTTTAAGAGTTTTTTCAGAACCCTTTCTACTCTGAATGGACTGGTATCGACCCCTTTATCCAGAGTGTTTCTATTGTTTGTTTTAGGTACCTCTCCCTCGTCTTCTTTTGTGAATACTGAGCAGAAAAATTTGTTCAGTATCCCTGCTTTTTCACTGTCACCCTCTGCCCACATTCCTTCCCCTTTATTAAGCCTCAGTAGCCCTCTCTTAGTCTTTCTTCATTCCTTAATGTATCTATAAAAAGTTCATCCTTCTTCTTAACACAGTTGGCTATCTTTTCCTCAGTGTGGGCCTTTGCTATTCTGACTGCCTTCCCTGCCTCCTTCTGCTCTAACTGATATAGTTCTCTGTCCTGCTCCTTCTGTGTTTCCTTATATTTTCTGAATGCTATCCTTCTCTTCTTAACCTTCTCTGCCACCTCTTTTGAGAACCATAGTGGCTTTTTCCTTCATTTTGTTTTGATGGTTTGCTTTACACAAAGGCTTATTGCCTCTGTGATGGCAGTGTTCATTTTTCCCCATTGTTCCTCCACCCCTCCTTCCTGCTTGTTTGCTAGTGCTTTTCTGAGACACTCTCCTATTTTGCCAAAGTCAGCTCTCCTAAAGTCCAACACCTTTGCTTTTGTATGGCTTGACTCTACAACTGTGTTTATTGTGAAGCACAGTGTTTGGTGGTCGCTTGTTCCCAGATGACTACCTACTTCTAAATATGAGATCCTTTCTCCATCCCCATTTGAGAGTACCAGGTCTAATATTGCTCCCTCCCGAGTGGGTTCTAACACTAACTGTCTGAGGCATGCCCCCAGTAGGGTATTGAGAATGACCCTGTTCTTGGATGTAGCTGCAGTAAAGGTGTTCCAGTTAACATCTGGCATATGCAGGTCCCCCATCAACAATATCTCTCCTTTTTTTGCCTTTCTAAGGATTCCTTCTATTATTTCCTTGTCCACTGCCCCCCCCGAGATGGGGGTCTGTAAACAATGCCTGTGCAGATTACGGTGCCATTTCCTGTCTCCAGGGTGACCCACAGTGCCCCCTCCCCACCCTAGTTACCTCTTAGTTCTGTTGCTTTGATTACTTCTCTTATGTAGAGAGCTCCTTCTCCTCCTCCTCCTCCTCCTCCTCCTCTTTTACCCTCCCTGTCCCTCATGTAGATTGTGTTCTCTGGTATGCTGACATCCCAGTCATGGTTCTTTGTGTTGCATGTTTCTGTGACTGCCATGATATCCAGGCATTCCTCTTCCATCAAGGCCACTAGTTCAGGGAGCTTGTTACCCAGACTACAGGCATTGGAACTTATTGCCCTCCATTTTTTGACAGCCTTACACCTTTTGGGCCCATCCGTGCCCTTACTGTCTTTGCCTTTTTCTGGATTTACTCCTGTCCTGCTCCCTATCGACTTCTCTACCTTTGTGTCTACTTCGCTAACTACCCTGTTTTGTGGGGGGAGGAGGCTGAGATTTCCCTGCTTCCCTTCAGTGCCTCCCCCTTGGCTACATTAAATGCTTGCCAATGAAGTATTTAAACCTATCACCTAGCATCCTGGTTCTCCTCCCGGACAGATGCAGACCATCTCAACAGTATAGGCCAGTATCCCTCCAGGTGGACCCCCAGCCCCCAATGAAGCCAAATCCCTGAGATTTGCACCAGATTTTCAACCAGTCATTGAATCCCATCGTGCAGAGTACCCTAGCCTCACCCATACCATAGACAGGTAGCACTTCCAAAAGTGTTACTGTGCATGCCACTTGTCTAAGGCCCCACCCCAACTCCACAAACTCCTGCTGCACTGCTCTGATCCCATTCCCAGCCAGGTAATTTGTTCCTTGGTGGATAATGACATCCAGCTCCCTCCCCCATGTACCTGCTTCCACGATCCTGAGGATTTGCTCCCTGTCCCTCCAAGCCATGGCATCAGGCAGGCACCTTACCTCCTTCTCCCCTTCCTCCCTCAGCTCCACCCCCTAATGATTGATTTCCCCACAAGTAGTTGTTTCCTTCCCTGTGGAGTCCTGTGCCACCCTCCTGTCAGTCTCCTTTGTGGAAGTTCCCAGCATCCTCCTTGGTCTCCACTGCAGGTGCTTCCATAGAGGAACCACTCTCTGCCAGAATGGTGAATGAATTGTGGAGAGGCACAACTGGAGGGATGTGCCCTTCTTCCACTGTCCTCACCCTCCCTGAGCCCACTGTGGTCTACTGCTCCTCTTTTTTGGCAACCTCTGAGGCAGTGGTGGTGGTCTGGGTGGTCCCTGGTTGGGGGAGGAGATTTCCCAAATCCTCACCAGGTCAGCATGGAGACAGGCAACCTCCTCCCTTAGACCAGAGAGGTGCCTGCAAGTAGGGCAGCAATGCAGCCTCCAGGATGTCTCCCAGAAGACTGCCCCTCCACAGCCAGTGCATTGCACCACTCCCCACATTTCTGTCTCCCTTCCTGTTTAAGATGTTATTTATTTATTTATTTTTTTAAGTGTGTGCAAGCATGTGAGTGTGTTTACCCCCTATTCAGTGTGCTGTGCCTTTAAGAATATGAATAGGTGTATGTCCTTTGCACTTTTGAGAAAGTGATGTCAGAACCCCTGATATAAGGAAAATGATGTGCAGGGGGTGGGTGGGATGAGGTCAGGGAGGGTGGGACTAAGCCCATGCCCTCCAGAAACAATCAACTACAACTCTGACCCACCACCCCAGTGAGTGCTTTCCTTCCTTTCAGACACCTATTTCACAGAGTTTAAGTAACAGGTCTAGTCACAAATGACTGCAAATAGTCTCACAGCTAGATTTCCTCCCTAGCAAATTAAAGTTTCACTAAGAAAAGCCAACCCAAAAAATTGGTACCGGGGGGAAACACTGGACACCAGGGAAGGTTTACAATGTTTACAATGGGCTGGAAATCAGAGGGGGGACCACTAGCACCAGAGAGAGTTTTATTCTTACAACAGGCTGGTGTTGGAGGGAGTGGGGATCACTAGTACTAGGGATGGTTTTGTTCTTACCACTGGTGAGTGATCAGAGGTGGGAGGGCCATTAGCACCAGGGACATCTGAAGAAAGATATAAACAAAGAAACTTATATATTGCCAACAGATAAAGACCAGGGTCCCATCCAGTATGTCTGTTAAGATATTCATCAAATCAAATCAAATTTTATTTATAAAGCCCTTTTCAAAATTATCAAAGAGCTAATACAATACCATTAAAATAGCCAACAATAAATATACATTTAAAAGCAATTAAAAAACAAAAGGTTGGCCTAATCAAAGGCTTTCTCAAATAAATAACTTTTTAAAGAAGCCTTGAATTGCTCTGTGGACTGGCACTCTCGAAATACCTCATACCTCACCCCCTCATCTAATGGCCTGAGGGAGTAGCTCCCCAGCTCATCCTCCTAACCCAATCCTTCCATTTAAGTCCCCAGCCTCCATCCCAGCTTCTCTTCATGACACTGCCAAAGCATTAATCCTGTCCCTGCCAAGACTGATTCCTTTTGTAGTCCCTGTCCCACCATGTCTGCCAATAATCTGTTCCTCAACTCTACCACTCTCTCAGTGAAGTAAACATTCTCACATCCTTCCTGATGTTTCCACTGACTGTCCTCTATTTGTGTTCCCCTATGACTGCACTGCTATTCCTTTTGAATATGTCTTTGCTGGTCACTCTATTAAATATCATCAGAAACCTGTCTCTGTAATGTCACCTCATCTTTCTTCTGGCCTCTGAATACATGTGTAAGGTCTTCAATAAGTCCTGATACTGTAGGGTCTGCCCTGCTGGCCTAGGATTATCTTGGTGTCTGTACTCTGCACCAGATGTAGCCTATTCCTATCTTTTCTCAGATAGGTACTCCTCAACAGGGTACACTACTCTAGGTGAGGCCTCAGCAGAGAGCTGTACAGAGATAATTTATTCTTCTTCCTCCTACTGACAAATCCCTTCCCAATGCACCCCAAAAATCTTGTAATTGTTCTTTTAATTATTATAATCAAATTAGGAGTCATACAACCAAAATGGATTTCAAGGGAATAACTGAATTCATTTGCAAATTATTTCTAGAAACCTAATGACCTTCATTAACTGTCTATGAGGAATGTGTATTATAAAATAAATCTTTAAAGGATTAGATAGCGAAACATAGGCACATGGTTGGTGTTGTGTGACAGATATATTTACCACAACTTTGTATAGAAAGTTTTGATTTGAAACAGGAAAAGTTTTTTTTGTTCAGTGTATGTTTCTGCTTGCTAGAAAATTATTCTGTAATATCCTAGTAGTGTGGAATCTTTTAAAATTAATTAAATTGTGTTTAATGTTTTTAAATAGGTACAACATGTCATCCCTGAAGAAGCACCTATAGAGGGTAAATGATCAGGGTTCCTCACTTATGACATGGGACTGGATTTTCTATGCTCTTGGAATGCCGCAAACCCCTGGTGCACCCAACATGTGACGCATGGGACTTGTGACATTCCCCTGCCGGCAATCTGGATTTTCCATCCCTTGCTTCAATTGCCACTCCTTAGACCACAGTTGTGTGGTCTAGTGTGCACCACACACAGGAGACTATGTGCCAGTACATGCACCAGATGTCTGGTGCAAGCAGCCGTAAATCATGGAAACTGTCATGACTGCACCCAAGAATGGAAATTCAGTTGCAGTTTCAGCTAAGTAGTAGGTGCACCGCTGATTTCAAAGTCCCGTGTTGCAGGTCTGGGATGCACACGCTGCACCACCATTTGAAAATCCTGCCCATGGTGATCTGCTTGTGGTCCTGATTATGAAATAAAGGACATTGAAAAGAGATGATTTTGGAGTTGGCTGAGTTCCTTCTTTCTCTGGCAAGCATTAGTCCTGGACCATCCCCCACCTTTTTTGAGTGAATTGCTCTTTGAGAAATAAGATGCCCAGTGGATTGTTTGTCTTTTTTCTTCACATTATATCTTGTTGCAAACCTATTGCACTGGATGGCCTGCTTGTGGGAATCACCGAAGATGACTTCCAGGTCTTATTCCTCAGTTTTTGGGCCAACCTAACCCTACCACCCCATCACATCCAGTATTCTGCACATGGGTTTCTCCATCCTAATGCATCACATTGAACTTTTTGACATTGATCTCTGCTGCCATCTTGTGTATGGCCTCACCAGCCTCTCCAGATCCCTCTTTGAGTTCCTCACCTATTCCTGCTGTCTACCATTTCACACAGCTTTGTGTCATCCACCAAGAGACCTATCTTGCCGTGGATGCCTTCCCCTATTAATAAACAATTTGAACTGGACTGATCAAAGAACTGACCCCTACAGCATCCCACTCATGGCCCCGTCCTCTGATTTGATCCCCTTTAACTAGCACCCCCTACTGTCTTTACCTCAACCAGTTCCCCACCATCTGAGCAATTCCTTTCCCACTCCCAGATCTTCTAATCTACTTAGCAGCATCCTGTGTGATACTGAGTTGAAGGCTTTGCTGAAATTGAAGCTTAGTAAATCTACCAAATGCCCTTTATCAGCTGTCATTTTTACCCATAGAACTCTAATAGGCTGGTCTGACAGGAACTCCCTGCCACAAAAAACATGTTTCTTACTATCCTGCAGCCTGTACTACCTTAGGTAGGCCACAGGGCATTTTTGGAACTGAGTCTCCATCAGTTTATCTACAAAGGAGGTAAGACTGACCAGTCTGCAGTTGCCCAGGTCTTTATTGACCTAATTGTGCCCACCCCACTTGCGGAGCAGAAGAATGTCTGCAGACTTCCAATTCTTTGGCATCACACAACCATACCAGATTCTAATGAAACATTGAATATCTATGCCATGGGTTCAGCCAGCTCTGAAATCAGTTCCTGTGGCACCATCTGTTGAAAGCCATCCAGGCTTGGTGTCTTATACTAGGAAATGTTGGGAGCACAAAGGCATTAGCCCATAGTTGCTCCAATACTGTTTAAACAAAAATACTTCACTGTACCACCTGAAAGTATGAAAGTGTCCAACTTTTTCTTGAATTCTGTCTTGGATTTACTCATGACAACTGCAGCTGGAAGTGAATTCCATGCATTTACCACTCATGAAGTATAGAAAAACTTTCTTTTTTCTGATCAGAATTGTTTTCCCCTAATCCGGAGTGGATGCCCCTGGGTTTTTGTATTCCCTGGTTTGAAATCAATATCTAGTTCTACCATTAATGATGGCTCTTGTATGATATCGTACTTGAGGAGAACATCACCACTTGCATGCCTAGTTTCCAGGGACATTAGATCCAGAGACATTAGGCACTCTTCATATTCCCTGTCGGTGAACCCGTTTATCATTTTGTTGCATCTCCTTTGTATTTTCTCAAGTTTGTTTCTGTCAACTTTGTGTATGGTTTCCACCCTTGTGAAGCATATTCAAGGTGAAGTCTAGTATAAGCTCTATATAAGGGTACCAATACCTCACTTTCTCTGGACATAATGTTTGTTTTTATTGTCCATATTATGTTATCTGCTTTTAATAATGCTTTAGAGGGTTGGTTAGTAAAGCTTAGGTCACCCAATATATGAATCCCCAGTTCTTTTTCATGTAGGGTTTTTTTAAGCAGTGTGTCATTTACAGTGTAGTTACTCCTCAAGTTAACCCTTCCCATGTGCAATACTTTCCATTTATTCATGTGTAGTTTCGTATGCCACATAGTTATCCAATTAGTTATTTCACATAGGTCCTGCTATATTAATTCAGAATCTTTTATTGTTTTACATCCACCTATCTTTGTATCAGTGGCATACTTGATTAACCAGCAGTTCAACCTGAATGTGAGATCAGCAATGAATACCTGGAAAAGGACCAGTCCCAGGACTGAGCCCTGGAGAACACCACTCATGACCTCAACCTCACCAGAAAGGTGCATATTCACAATTATCCTCTGATGTCTCCCTCTTAGCCATACTATAATCCATCTTACTATAGTGAGATTAATATTTACATGTTCTAGTTTATTTATTATACTGTAGCCCAGTGTGGAGTAAGGTCGAATGCTTTAGCGAAATCTAAGTACTCAATGTCACGGGGGTATTATTATCTAATGCCTGGCTAATTTTCTCATAGAAGCAAAGAAGATTAGTTGTGCAGATGTTCCCTTTTTTACAGCCATATAGTTCACTGTCAGGATTACTCAACAATAAATTTAGTCTGTCTTTTATCATACTCTCCAGTAATTTACCTATTACACATGAGGCTTATATGTCTATAGTTTTGTATGTTCCCTTTTTCATCTTTTTTTAAATATTGGCACTACATGTGCCAATATCCAGTCTGTGGGTACTACAACAGAGTTAATGGACTCCGCAAATATAATTTTTAGAGTTGTGGTCACAAAATCAGAGACACTTTGCAAAGGTTTTGCAGGGATATTATCAGGGCCTGGTGAAGAATTTGGCGTCAGGATTTTATTTTCTCTTGGATTTCGTTTTCAGTGATGACAATTCTTGAGTTAGAGAAGTTTGATTGTGTCATTGTAGGTTTTACCCCTTTCTGGAAAACTTAGTAAAAATATCTGTCAAAAAGCTCTGCTACTTGCAAATCATCATCACTAATCTCAGTGTTATGTTAGTGGATCCACTTTATTAATTTTTTTAATTAATATAGGCATATAACTTCTATGAGTTCTCTTTTTTGGACCTTTTTGCTTTATTTTGTTCGTATTCTCTATAAGCATTCTTAATTGTTTTATTTTTTATTTTTTGGGAGGTTCCATGCCATTTCAGTGATTTAATTTTAGTGATTGCAATGTCAGCAAATGTATCTTAGCGAAGTTATATTCGACGGCTGGCATTTTCAGTGAGGGACATTTCAGCACATGGAATCAGATCTGCAATTGAAAATTATGTGCTAGACCATGCAAATAATCAAATCGTGACCATGTACAAAAACAACCTGCAATAATCGTTCAGCCAGATCATGGTACTGATGTCGACTACCTTCTTCAAGTGCCCCAGACACAATTTGCTCCATCTGAATCTCTGCCATCCTATGTTCCTCCTGCAAACGGTGTAGAAACCTTCACATGTTAGGGTGACAATTGTAGAAACCTCCACATGTTAGGGTAACAAGCCCCCAGCCATGAATTAAACACATGGTACCAGCCCTCTACTGAGTTATTTGTGCATGCCTGACCATGCCTGACCATTTAACACTGCTGAGCCACCTAAATAGACCTTCCACATCTGTAGGCAATCAGTTCAATTGGTATTGCAGGGGCTATGCCCCCCTGCACCCCCAATGGGGGCTGCCCCCCAGAACCGACCATCTCTAATATATAATCCTCCAAGATGCTCCTTGACTCCGGAGGTTCACCAAAATGTCAGTTTCACTATAACTGAACAGTCACTAAAATGCTGTGATCACTGTCAATGCAATTGCTAAATTTGAATCGCTGAATCTGAATGGCTGAAATTGATTTATTGACTTAACATGCTACCTTTTGGAATGTTCTTAAAGGTGGAAATTGTAACACTGGTTTTGTGTTTCCATTGGACATTATAAAGTCCTTTTTTTGTGTTAATCTGTCTCTTAACTCTTTTCTTAAGCTATTTGTTTTTTTTTTGAAGCACTAACAGTTTTTTTCATCTTAGGTACTGTATATGCTCATCGGCCAATTGATTTAGCGTGGTCTTCATAATCTGCCACATCTGTTCTGCTTTCTTTTTAAATTTTATTCTTTTTGCTGCCGGGCACCCACTAGCCCCGTGTATGGGCTTGCTCTGGGCTCAGCAACCCGAACCCAAACCTGGGGAGGCCTCCCTGAGTGGGGCCTCTGAAGCAGAACAGTCATGGCTGGAGGATCGGCCACTGAGACCCGGCTCATACTCAGGGGGCAGGCAATTTTTGCTGTGTTTTTTCTGAGGGCAGGGATGTGCAGTGATGGTCAGCATCTGCCCGGCCCCCCCTTGCATGCAGGTGCTCGATCACTTGTGGTACCCCTAGCCTCCATTGGGGGTCCACATTGCGCCAGGTGCTCAGCCCCCCTCCCCCCAGAGCAGGAGAACAGTCATACAGATGCTCAATCCTGCCCCCGCTGACCTTTTGACTCCCAGATCCATTCCCAAACCCAGGTCATCAGCGCTGAAGATTGCAGCCATGCCTCTGCACCAGCGTGTTAGCTCCTGTTCTGCTTTCTTATCTTTAAGTAAGATGTTTCAATTAATATGTTCTAATGCATTTCTAATTTGTTGTATGTCTGCTTTATGGTATAAGTATATTTCTGTGCATCGATTTAGAGGACAAAAAACATATTTTATCTTGTATTTTATGGAAATGTGGTCACTGTTTCCTAGGGGTGTATAAGTAAAGCAGTTTTCCATGTTGATATCATCTGAGAAAAGTTCCAGGTCTAAGATATTTTCACACTTTGTTGGGTCTTTTATATGATGAGACAAGTTATTTCTGTGGCATTCATCGAGTAATAGTTTACTACCTGTTGAGGATGCTAAATTTTCTGTCCAGTTGCTTTTGTGATTTCCTCCATTAAATGGGAAGTAGTTTTGATAAAACTATCTGGTGGGCGATATATTTTACCAATAACTATTGGTTGCAGTACTCCTCTATTAATTTTCACTTATATAAATTCTGTGCTATTTTGTGTTTTTATTTTGTTAGAAATATTAGTAGACAAAATTTTGTTAGTTATGTATATGGCCACCACACCGCCTTTCTTATTTGTTACGTTGCATTTCTATAATGAATAACAGAGGTTGTTTCCCCATATGTCCATATCATCCCTCCACCAAGTTTCAGTGATTGCAATTATATTGAAAGGAGTAGGGCTAATAATTGCCCCAAGCTCATCAATTTACCATTTATACTTTGTGCATTCAGAGATAGAATGGCTAATTGGTGGTCCCTGACAGTTGTGGCTTAGACATTTGATGATTTATTTCCTTTAGTTTTGTCTTTATCAGCTTGTTTTGTTTGAAAATTCCCTCCCCTTATCTACTTTATGGGCAGAAAGCCCCTTTCATACCATCTGCCACAGACATGGCACATGGTCATTATGTCGCACAACATAATGCCTCATGGCGCTATCACGCTGCACGATTAATGCCTTGAGGCATCATGTCTCTGTTTTGTGGGATGATCCGTCCCAACACCCTCCATTATGGGGGGCTGTGCCCCCAGGGCACCCCCACTAAGGATTCTCAACTCCAGGGGGGTCCAACTCTGGGAGCGCACAGGTCCGGGTTTTGCCATAATGTCGTACGCTATTAAATGTGCGACATTATAACCCGGTACGTCACAGATATTATCCCCCCTATTTCTTATATCCCCTGTGTGGATGCCATAATTTCAGTCTTTAATAGAGGCCCTTTGTCCTCCTCCATGAATACCAAGCAAAAAAAATTGTTTAAAATATTTGCCTTCTTCTGTCCATCTTCCAGTATCCTCCCCAATGTGCTAGTCTAACAGTTCCACTCCTCAGCTTCCTTTTTTCCCTAATGTGTCCAAAGAGTTATTTTACCTTCTTGCAAGCCCTCTAAAATCTTGCTGTGTCATTTGACCTGGCATTCATCACCGATATCTGACTGGACACAAGTGATGGCCCAGTTCTTGAGGCAGTAGTGCCAGCTGGGTTCTTGGGGGTACATCACCCAAGGTTGGATCATAGGGCCGGGGGTGTTGCTATCTGTTTTAGAACAGAGCTGGATTGGGTAGAGGTGCCGGTTGGTGAGACTAAGTACTTTGAATGTATCCTGGGCCCAGGTGTGGGGTGCAAAATTTCTCTCACTTACTGTCCACCCGGGGATGGGAAGCAATTTTTGCAGGAAGTTGCAGACTTCATCTTTGACATGGCATTGGAGTCATGCAGCGTGATAGTGCTGGGTGACTTCAATGCCTGGATCAATGATGAACTCTAGGCACTTTGGACAGGATGTCCTCCAACTTATGTGTGTGTCGGGCTTCACACAGGTTGTTTCCTCTGTGACCCATGTTTTGGGTCACTCCTTGGATCTGGTGTTCCTACTGGGTATGGTAAGCACCGACATGGTGGTGGAACCAGTTGGATGGTCTAACCATCACACCATCAGGTTCAGTTTCCAGGCACTACGCTATAGGTCTGCTCCTTTGGAGATGGTCCGCTACGGTAAGGGATGTGGTCTAGATGACCTAATGGTGGTTCTGGACCTATCAGGATGTATGAGTGTAAGTATGGGTCCAGAGGTTCTACTACAGGCCTGTAATAAGGCCATAGTGACCGCCCTGGATTCCATAGCTCCTGTCCACATTCATCCCCTCTACCTTCGACCTCAATCCTCTTGGTTTGATGGGATTCTGAGAGAGATGAGGAAAGTGGGGCAAAGGCTAGTGTGACTCTAGCAGAAATTGTGCCTAGATGCCAACAAACTTAGATTGATGGCACAGTATGTTGATTATCAATTGGAGACCTCCCCTAAGAAGGCAGAATTCTTGTCCAGGGAGATCACTGCTGCATGGAACTGACCAGCTCAGCTCTTTCACACTGTGGACAGACTGTGCAATCCAGCCTGTCTGCAGTTGCAAAGAGCATTGTCACAAGATAAATGTGACGAGTTTCCTCAATTCTTTGTAGATAAGCTTGCTGGGATCAGGTCTGAGATCTGTTTGGCATGCTTTAAGAGGGATTGCAGTGACCAGTGGGAAGTTGCAGAACCTCGGTCTGGTTGGTAGGTGTTTGGCCAGGTGACGATCCCGGATGTCAGGATGATCATGCAGAGTATGTGGCCGACATTCTGTAGTTTGGATCCGTGCCTGACCTGCCTCTTTGTGGGGTGTGTGGATGTAATCAGACCAGTCCTGGAGGAGATAGCCCGGAGCTCATTAGAGACTGGGGAATTCTTGGATTCTTTGAAAGAGGCAGTGGTGATTCCCCTTCTTAAGAAATCTTCTCTCAACCCAAACTGTCTTGCCAAGTACTGGCCCATCTGTAACCTTCCTTTTGTGGGTAAGGTTATTGAGAAGGTGGTTGCACTGCAGCTGGAAGATCATCTTGCCATCCATGACATCTATGATCCCTTCCAGTCAGGTTTCAGGAAAAGGCACAGTACCAAGACTGCCCTTGTTCGGGTGCTCAATGACCTCCTTGTTGCGAGAGATTGGAGGAGCCATACTATCTTTGTCCTCCTTGATCTCTCAGCAGCATTTGACACTGTGGACCATGGGATATTGCTAGAGCACCTGCAGTTGATCTTCAGATGGTCTGGTACAGTCCTCAAATGGTTTCATTCTTTCCTCACTGTCAGGTTTCAAAGAGTAGTGCCAGAGATTTTCTTCTCTGATACTTTCTCCCTGCCATGTGGGGTTCCACAGGGATCAGTGCTTTCCCCTATGTTGTTCAAAGTGTACATGTTGCCATTGGGGGACATTGCAAGGCAGTACAGACTGAGTTTCCACTGCTATGCAGACGACACTCAGCTGTACATATCCTTTGCACCCGGTCAGGATGTTACACTCTCGGTATTTAACTCCTGCCTATTCGAGATCCAAGACTGGATGAGTGCTAACTGTCTGAAGCTGAATTCTGATAAAACTGAGGTTTTGGAGGTGGACCTGGGTCACTGGGTAAAGGGATCTTCAGAAGGACAAGCATCTGGTCTGATAGTAGGTGACTGCCAGCTGAGGACCTTTGAATGGGTCCATAGTTTGGACTTTATCCTTGACGAGGGATTGACCTTAAAGTCTCAGGTGTCATCTGTGGTCAAGACCTTGTTTTACCATCTGAGGACTCTCACTTGAATTAAGCATATGGTTCTGCCTGGAGACCTTTCAACTTTGGTCCATACCTTTCTGACTTCTCAATTGGATTACTGTAATGCCTTCTACCTAGGACTACCAGGGTTTGATATCCGCCATCTGCAACTAGTGCAGAATGCAGCAGCCAGGCTAATGACTGGGATATTTAGATCTAGTCATATTACTCCTGTTCTGCATGTGCTACACTGGCTGCCAGTGCAATGGCAGATCATCTTTAAGTTCAGCTTGCTGACCTACAGAGCCCTACTTGGGCAGGGTCTGAGTTACCTGCAAGGGCATCTTTGCCCTTACCGCCCACTTTGTTCCACTGATGAGGGATTGCTAGAGGTTCCCACGGTGCAGCTGAAAACATCTGGTGCTTGTTCATTTGCTTTTGTAGCACCTACCCTGTGAAACTCTCTACCTCATTGGGTTCAAGAGTGCCAGATCTTGGAGAGCTTCAAAATTGTACTAAAAACACACCTATTTAATCTTGCTTTTGTGAATTATTGAGAATAATTAATTGGTTTGAGTATATTGTATTTTAATGCTTGTTTTAAAGTTTAATGATTTTATATCTGTACAGCGCCTTGATATTTTGAATTGCGCTTGATAAATAAAATTATTTTTATTCTTAAAATGTGTAACTTTGTAACAGCCTTTTTCCTCCTTACCACTCCATTTGCTTTCTTTAACTTGCTCTGATATTTCCCACAGAAACCACTTCAAGCATGCAAGCAAGAAGGATCAGTAAGATAAGACCCTCTGTTTATCCAATGACTGCAATTCAAGAGAATGTGACAGTTTGGATACATTCAAAAGAACTGCAAGGACAATTTTCTTCCATCTGCAGGATTATGTAGTAAGTTTATAAGATGTGTGGACTTTGAAAACTAACTAAAGCTTCCCACAATTAGTATTAGACTGTTACAGGTACTATAATCTGGTTCTAGGTTTTCAAATGTAATGTATAAATGTAAATGTTTGAGTATTCTGTTTTTCTAGAAAACAAATCTATTTTCATCTTGTTCTTACAAAGCTACATATTAATGACTTGTAATTCATGTGTAACAATTCCACATTGCTGCTGTGACTTAAGTGAAAATTTAAACAAAAATGTAAACCAACAGAAAGCAGATCACTCTGTCTCTGTACTTTATTTTAAAACATTTGATTCTGTATGAAGCAAAGACATTACAGTAAGCCGTGGAGTAAAGATGGACCACAGATCTTTAAACCTTAATATAGAATTTATTTTTCTATTCAGTGCTGTATATAATCCCAAATGCTACTTTACTGTATTTTTTAATTATATTTACACTGCAATGCCACTGTACAGTAGTTAGGGCTGAGAAGGCAATCCTAAGTTACAGTAAATCATTATTTTCAGATGCATATAACATAAATGTCTTTCATGCTACAGAACTAAACATTGGCATACACATTTCCTTTGGCATGCTTTATATGTTTGCCAAATTTTGTAACAATCATTTCAGTGTTTTTTTTTTAATTTGTGGAGGTCACTTTTTTTTTAATTCAACAATCTATTGACTTTTTTGCTCTCCAATAACAACACAATCATAAAAAGTTTAATACTGATACTTTCAGGTGTATAGCACATGGCAGCACTACACAGTACAGGCCACAAAGAAATTTATATGGGGAGGAGAGCAGTATTGTTGGTACAGTACGTGAATGTTTCAAAGTCATGAGTCATGCTGAATTTATGGAACTTTTGCCACCCACTCTGAGTTTATTGTAAAGTAAAATCATAATCATGCCTCAACAAAAATAAATTAGGCTTAAACTGATGTTTTTTTAGTAATCATTTACTGCATATATTTTTATTCATTACATAAATTCTGAACTCAAAATAAATAATGTATGAAATAACAATGGCAGCACAAGACTGTACAGTTCAGATGGAAAGTCTTCTAATCATCATGAATGATAATTAAATTAGAAAATAATGTGTTTATTCTTAAGCAGAACACCCACTAGCATCTTCAGACCATTTTCAGACGTAATTGTTTATATTTCATAATGCTTGAATTATATTTTGAAAGCTGTAACATTTGAACTGTTAGATGCAGACATTTATTTTTTAAATAAAAGCTTGGAGTCCAATTAGCAAACATTGATCCTAATAGTACAGTTATCATGTGTTTTTATATATCTATACTTGTCAATATAATATGTCATTAAATAAATCAGAACTACTGCAAGTTAGGGAGCCATTGTATAGTTGCATTTATTGCTATATGGTAGCTGAAGCAATATCTTAAATCAGTGTTTAAACTTAGCTTGCTCCAAGCTTTCATTTAAAAAAATAAGTTTCTAGCCCTAATAGTTCCAAGTGTATCCCATTTTAAAGAAATTACCATTTGAAAGTTTTGACTTTGGAAACATTGGGGCTAGAAACTTAATTTTAAATAAAAGCTTGGAGTCCAGTTGATACTGTTTGTATGTACTAATACTATAACATAAAATGTGTTGGCAGATGGGGTCCATGTGGACCATCTAGTCTGCCCATGTATATTAAGCACCCCCCCCCCCATTCAGGCTGCTGTGTTAAGTCTTCCACATTGTCTGTCACATACCAGCTTGAATTCTCTGACTATCTTTGACCCCACCACCTGTGAGGGGAGGCCATTTCAAGGCTTTACCACCCTATCTGAAAAGACAAACTTCTTTATGTTGCTTCAGAACCTGCCCCTTTTAGGTGCATGTCATGTCCTCTGGTCCGGGTGAAGTTGTTTACCTAAAGAAGATCCTGTGCTTCTACCCTGTTGATACCCTTCAGGTATTTAAGCATCTCTATCATGTCCCCACCCCCATCCAGGGGAGCCAACAGTGAGGGAGAGAAGGGACAACTGCATGCAGTATCATAAGAAGGGCAGGGGATGGAAGGGGGGGCCTGGTGCTAAAGGTGTGTCCTGGGCCTGGAAATGTCTATGAGCAGCTCTGCCCCTATCCCTTTTTTATTCTAGTGAGTACATATTGAGCTGTTTTAGTCTTGCCTCACATGGCTCATGTTGCAGACCTTGCACCATCTTTGTTACCCTTCTTTGTATAGTCTTTAGTCTTTCTATGTCTTTCTTAAGGTGAGGCCTCCAGATCTGGACACAGTACTCCAGGTGAGGCCTCACCAGGGACCTGTACAGTGGCAAAATCATCCCCTTTTCTGCTGGTTATGCCCTCACTATGCAACCCAAGATGCTGCTGGCCTTTTGTGTCATCTTTTCACAGTGCTTGCCAATCTTCAGGTTGTCTGCCATGATCACTACAAGATCACACTCATGTTTTGTTACCACCAGTTGTACCCCATTTAGAAAGTAATTTCTCCCTGGGTTGTGTCTTCCTAGGTGCAGGATAAATTATATGAGAGTTTAAAAATTTTTTTTTTTTTTATTAAAAAATATTTTCTCTGAATTTTGAAAATGCTGAACATGACTTTATTAAAAAGTATGTAGTTCACAAATTTATTTTATTCAACTTTTTCTCTTACTTGCATTGCAAATAGTTCACTCTCTCCTCTTGCAGTCCTTATACTTCTTAGCCCTTGCTGGCTTTGCAAAAGAGTCTGAAGAGAGTACATTATTAAACCAATGAAGGTTATGAGTCACAGAACATCTTCTTGCCATTGGACATCCTTTAGTAAGCCTTACCCCATCTCCCAACCTTATTTTAATCCCTACCTCCTCTTGCCGTGAGACATTCAAACAGCCCCCCCCCCACCACATCTCTGATGGGAATCCATTTGTCTCTTCCATTTATCATCCTGTTTCCCCTCCTTGACAACTCAGTGTGTGGGGTTATTGGAAATGGAACCATCTGACAATAAAAACTACACTAATGAACAATGACAGGCTTCGCTTTTTATAGAATTTTTTTGCCAGAATGTGAGGTGTTAAATACATCATACTAAACTGCCCCCCCCCAAAAAAAAGACACATACAGTGGAACCCACACAATACTACAGAATTCAGCAGCAGAGTTTCTGCTGGAAACTAAGCAGTTTTAATGGCAAGCAATCATATCACAGCCAGAACATTTAAAAAAATCAATGATTCGGAAACTGTGAAAGGTGAGTAAATGGTTAAACGGTTTCCACCCTGAAACATAGAAACATAACATTTGTTGGCAGAAAAGACTGCTTGGCCCACCCAGTCTGCCCAGAGATTTTCAGTCTAATTTGTCTTTGGAGACCCTAACTGGTCTCTGGCAACCCTCCCTCCTCCCTGCCTATTTTCTAACAAACCTCTATGTTTATAACATGCATGCTTGAAGGCTTCAATTATTTATGGCTCCACCACTTCAGCTGGCAGTTTGTTCCAGGCTTCTACCACCCTTTCAGTGAAGAAGTATTTCCTCCCATTCTTCTTAACCTTTCCCCCAGGTTCATCACTTGCCCCCTGTTCTTGGTGCTCTAATTCATTTGAAGGGGACTCTGCTCCTGCACCCTGATCCCCAATGTGTGGTAATTGTACTTCTCTATCATGTTACTTCTCCTCTCCTTTCCTGTCCTCTCTTTCAGGGTGTGCATGTTGAGATCCCTCACTTTCTCCTCAGAGGACTTTCCATTAAACCCCGCACCATTTTATTGTAATTCCTCTCTTCTAAACTGCCTCCACCATGTCTATGTCTTTTCTGATGTGCAGCCTCAAAAACTGTACACAGTACTCCAGGAAGGGTCTCACTACCATGTGATACAGTGGCAATACCACCTCCCTCCTCCCACTGGAAATACACCCCTCCCTATGTTCTCTGGCATCATATTAGATGTACCCACTGCTTTGTCACACGGTCCTGCCATTTTGAGATTGTCGCATATGAACAGCTGATATTCTTCAAGTGAAACTACCTCTAGTTGGAAGCTGCAATACTGAACATAGGATTTGCAAGAAAGCGAGTTGTGCTCACAACATAGGGAGGTGAACCTTACAATAGTCTTTGGTTTGTAGCAGATATTCTGCAGGTGGAGGCTACTTCTAATTGAAAGGTGAAATAAGGAACTTAGAATTATCAGGAAAAGCCAGTCTTTCAAGCAACAGAGAGAGGTGGATCTAGCTTTACTTTTGTTCCAATTCTTAAGATTTTTAGTGCAGGAAGAGATTAAAGCACAGCTGACTTATTTTGGGGCTGACTGCTGTCAGAGCACAAACCAACAGGCTGTTTTGGGGCTGGGGAGGTTTACCTGTGTCTGACTTGGATGTCTGGATTTTTCTCTGTTTGATTAGCAGGGTATTTTCTCTGTCAAATTGTTGTGTAGGGCATCTTGCTGACAGGAAGGCACTCATCACAGCAGTGGGTCAGAGCTTTTAGCTGATTGTTTTGTGAGGGCACAGTTTAGGCCCATTCCTTCCCACCCCTCACCCCACCCACCACTGGAAATAGTTCCTTTATACCTGGGATTCTGACATCATTTCTCAAGAGTGCAGGGTGCATATCACTGTCATATCCTCTCTAGCACACTGCACTGACAATATAAGCATCCACATTGTATAATATATATATTTCTATATAACAAACCAACACACACACACACACACACATACACAAAAGTAGATAAACATGTGGGGAGTAGTGCAATGTAATGGCTGTGGGGCAGCAGTCTTCCGGGAGTCTTTCTGGAGGCTGAGATGCTGCCCTAATTGCAGACAACTCTCTGCCCTGAGGGAGGAAGTTGCCCGTCTTCAGGCCACACTGGACAGTAGTAAGGGAACCTTTCCCCAGGCCACAGTGGATGGCAGGAGGGGAACCTCCCCCGTCCAGGGAGCACCAGAGTCACCACCACTACCTCAGAGGTTGCCATGAAAGCACAGAAATTGGACCACAGTGGGCTCAGGGAGGGTGAGGATGGTGGCACAGAGGCACACTCAGTCAGTTGTTCCACTCCACAATCCATACACCATTCTGGGGGAGCATAGCTCCCCTATGGATGCACCCACAGAGGAGACTAAGGAGGCTGATGCCAACTGTCACAAGGGAGGCCCACAGGAAGGAGGCAGAGGACACCACAAGGAAAGGAAGCAGCTCCTGGTGGTGGACTCAATTATTAGGGGGATAGAACTGGGGGGAGCAGGGAAAACTGAAGTAAGGTGCCTGCCTGGTGCCATGGCTTGGAGAGACAGGAAGCGCATCCTCAGGATCATGAGAACAGCTGCACGGGAGTCTGAGCTGGATGTCATTGTCCACCTAGGGACAAATGACTTGGCTCATCATGAGATTAGAGCAGTGCAGAAGGACTTTGTAGAATTGGGAAGGGCCTATACAAGTAGCACACACAGTATCCTTCTCAGAGGTGCTGCCTGTCAATGCATGAGTGAGGCAAGGGTACTTTGCACCATGCAGTTTAATGAATGGCTGAAAATGGTGTGGAGCACAGGGTTTGGCTTCATTGGGGACTGGGGTTCCACCTGGAGGGACACCAGCCTATACTGGCAGGATGGTCTGCATCTGTCCAGGAAGGGAACAAGTCTTTTGAGCAATCGGTTTAAATGCTTCATTGGCAAGCTTTTAAACTAGTCAAGGGGGGAGGCACTGATAAGCAGCAGGAAAATCCCAGCCTCTCCCTACAAAAAAGGGTACTAAATGAGAAAAGACTGAGGTAGAAAGGTCAGTGGGGGATGCTGCAACAGAAGGTAAAGCCATCAAAAAATGGAGAACAATGAGTACCAATGCCCGTAGTCTGAGTAACAAGCTTCCTGAATTAGTGGCCTTGATGGAGGAGGAACATCTGGATAGTGTGGCAGTCACAGAAACATGGTACACACAAAACCATGACTGGGACATAAACATACCAAGATACACTATCTACAGGAGGGACAGGGAGGGTAAAAGAGGAGGAGAAGTAGCTCTTTACATAAGGGAAGGAATCAAAGCAACAGAACAAAAGGGTAAACAGGGAGGAGAAGAAGCACTGTGGGTAAATTTGGAGACTGGCAATGGCACCACAATCCACACAGGGGTTGTGTACAGACCCCCTTCTCAGAGGGAGGAAATGGACATGGAAATTATAGAAAGTATGCTCAGAATGGCAGAAAAAGGGGAGATATTGCTGATGGGTGATCTGAATATGCCAGATGTTAACTGGAGTGCAGTTGCAGCAGCCACCTCGAAGAGTGGGGTTATTCTAGATGCCCTACCGGGGCATGCCTTAGACAACTAGTATTGGAGCCCACTCGAGAGGGAGCAATCTTAGACCTGGTTCTCTCAAATGGAGATGAAGAGGATCACAGATGTAGAAGTGGGTAGCCATCTGGGAACTAGTGACCATCGAACAGTATTGTTCACAATAAACACAGCAATAGAGTCAAGCCACAAAAGCAAAAGTACTGGACTTCAGGAGGGCTGACTTGCCAAATGGGTGAGTGCCTAAGGAATGCACTAGCAAATGGGCAGGAAGGAGGGTGGAAGAACAATGGGGAATAATAATAATACCGCCATCACAGAGTAACAAGCCTTTGTGTGAAGCAAATAAACAAAACGAACAATGTAAGAAATCACTATGGTTGTCAAAGGAAGTGGCAGTGAAGGTTCAAGAGAAACAGAAAGCATTCAGGAAGTACAAGGAATCACAGAAGGAGCAGGACAGAGAACTGTATCAGTTAAAGCAAAAGGAAGCTGGGAAGGCAGTCAGAACAGCAAAGGCCCAAACTGAGGAAAAGATAGCCAACTCAGTTAAGAAGGGGGATACAACCTTTTATAGGTACATCAGGGAGCGAAGGAAGACCAAGGGAGGGATAGTGAGGCTTAATAAAGGGGAGGAAGGGTGGGCAGAGGGTGACTGTGAAAAGGCAGAGATACTAAACAGATATGTTTGCTCAGTATTTACAAAGGAAGAGGGGGAGGTACCTAAAACAAACAGAAGAAACACTCTGGATACAGAAATTTATACCAGCCCTTTTACAGAAGAAAGGGTTCTGAAAGAACTCTTAAAACTGAAGGTGGACAAAGCAATGGGGCCTGATGGGATTCATCTCAGAATTCTTAAAAAACTAAGGGTAGAACTAGTGACACCACTGACTACCCTCTTTAACAAATCATGGGAGGATGGGGTGGTACCTGAGGACTGGAGGAGGGCAGATGTGATTCCCCTTTACAAAAGTGAGAGCAAGGCAGAAGCAGAAAACTACAGACCTGTTAGTTTAACCTCAGTGGTAGGGAAAATGATGGAATCACTTCTGAAGGAAAGAATTGTCGAGTATCTAGAGGCCAGAGGGGCACAGGACCCAAGGCAGCATGGATTCACAGCAGGAAGGTCATGCTAGACAAATCTGATAGACTTCTTTGACTGGGTGACCAAAGTAGTAGATCAGGGAGGGGCTGTGGACATGGCCTACCTAGACTTTAGCAAGGCATTTGACACAGTCCCACACAAAAGATTAATATACAAGTTAGCCAGCCTGGGAGTGGGTCCCAAGATGACAGCCTGGGTAAAGAAATGGCTGGAGAATAGGACACAGAGAGTAATAGTAAATGGAGTCCATTCTGAAGAAAGGGGGGTTACTAGTGGGGTACTGCAGGGTTCAGTATTAGGACCGGTCCTCTTCAATGTCTTTATAAGCAACATTGCAGAGGGACTGAAAGGAAAAGTATGTGTTTTTGCAGATGACACAAAAATCTGCAACCGAGTTGATGCACAAGGTGGGGTGGAAAGGATGAGAATGGACTTGGCAAGGTTAGAGGAATGGTCAAATGTATGGCAGCTTAGATTCAGTGCTAAGAAGTGCAAGGTAATGCACCTAGGAAACAAAAACCCAGAGGAAGAGTACACAATGGGAGGTGAGATACTAACAACAACAAAAATGGAAAGGGACCTGGGGTAGTCATATCAGATGACCTAAAGGTGGGCAAGCAATGTGAGGGCAGCAAGGGGGGAGGGGGATACAGGGATGCATAGGAGAGGCATCACCAGTAGAAAACAGGAAGTTATTATCTCTCTGTACAGACAGCTGGTGAGACCCCATTTGGAGTACTGTGTGCAGTTCTGGAGACCCAGTCTCCGCAAAGACATAGACAGGATGGAAGCTGTCCAGAGGAGGGCAACTAAAATGGTGCAGGGTCTGCACCAGAAGACATATGAAGAGAGACTTAAGGAGCTTAATATGTATAGCCTCGAGGAAAGGAGGGAGAGGGGGGACATGATAGAAACTTTCAAGTACCTCAAGGGAATCAACAAAGTCCAAGAGGGTAGCATCTTTCAAAAAAAGAGGTGTGCAAGAACAAGGGCACAATTTGAAGATAGAGGGGGGGCGGCTCAGAGGTAATTTAAGGAAGTATTTTTTCACAGAGAGGGTTGTGGATGCATGGAATGGCCTTCTGGAGGAGGTTGTGGAGTCAAAAACAGTGGTGGAATTCAAACATGCAATGGACAGTCATAAGGCAATTCTAGTGGGTGGGGTAGGAAGAAGTAGGCTGCTGGTTAACTAGGATCTGCAGCTTATCCATTAGGTATGAAAATGGGCAGACTGGGTGTGTCAATCGGTCCTTATCTGCCATCAATTTCTATGTTTCTATGTTTCTATGATAGCCCAATGGTCCCTTTCCTGTTTAGTGACTGTCATTACCTCTGCCCCATCATATACTCAGCTCCTGGGTTACTACACCCTAGGTGTATGATTTTGCACTTTGTGAGATTGAATGTCCATGCTGTTGATGACTTCTTGAGTTTCCCAAGATCTCTGCACATTATCACCACCCCTCCTGATTGTACACCCCATGGCAAATGTTGCTGTCATCTGCAAAAAGGCATACTTTCCCATTGAATTCTTCTGTAATGTCACTTATGAAGACACTTAAGAGGACTGGTCCCAGTACTGAGCCCTATGGCTTCTCTCTGACAATTACCCCTTTATTAGAATTAGTGTAATCCAAACAATAACCCATAAACCCATATTGAGGTAATGTACAGACCTGCAGCAAAGGAAGAGTTAAATAAGGCACTTGAGGAAGCCATCCTCATAATGGCATGCAATAGGGAGGTGCTACTAGTTGGTGACTTCTATTTTCCAGATGTTGAGCACTGCTTTCCAATGGAAGCTTCAAGAAGGAGCAGGACCATCCATAAACAAGGGTCTTTTCTCAGGCAGCTAGTTAAAGAACCCACCAGGGCTGGGGCAGTTCTAGAGATGGTGCTTATAAGCAGGAACAGCATTGCAGATGACCCAGTCAACAGTCCCCTCGATACTAGCGATCATCATATAGTGTGATTTAACATAAAGACAGAAATATAGGCAGAACACCTGAGGATGAGGGTCATGGAATTCAGGAGGGAGGATCTTAATGAAATGGAGACTGCATCAGAAATTACCTTGTGGTAGGGGATGGCCAGAGAGAGGCAGAGGCAGAGTGGGGAAAAATAAGGGCTGGCATAATTTAAGCAACCAGCCTGTGTGTGAAGGAAAATGAATAATAGCAGAAGGAAAAATGGACTGTTATTTTTCTCCAAGGAAGTGCAGTGGTGGTGATTGAAAACAGGTTAGCATTCAGGAAGTATAAGGAAACACAGATGGAAGAGGACAGGGAAGTATACCAACTAAAATGGAGGAAAGCAGGAAAGGTGGTGAGGAGACCAAATGCACAGACAGAAGAGAGGTTAGCCAAAGGTGTCATTAATGAGGATAAGGTTTCCTTCAGATACATAAGTGAGAAAAGGAAAGCAAGGGGAGGGATAGGGAGGATTAGAAGAGTGGAAGTGGGAGCCTACACAGAAAAGGAACAAGAAAAAGTTGACATGGTAAATAGATACTTTTACTCAGTTATCCTAGTGAGGGAGGGGGGCCGACTACCATGGGAAGTTTGACACAAGTTCTTTTTCAGAGGAAAAAATCCTGAAGGGATTTGCAGCTGTCAAAGTGGACAAGGCTATGAGACCAGACTGGATACACCCAATAGTATTGAAAGAACCCAGGCAGGTGCTAGCTGCACTACTGACAGTCCTGTTTAATATCTCACTGGAACAGACAGAGTTCCAGAGATCTGAAGAAAAGCTTATGTGGTCACACTATATAACAGCAGCAGCAGGGAAGAGGCTAGCAGACCAGTCAGTCTTATTTTAGTGGTGGAGAAATTAATGGAACCTTACTGAAAGAAAGAATGGTGGAGTATCTTGAATCCAGTGGGCTGCAAGACCACAGGCAGCATGGATTCATGGAGAGCGGTCATGCCAAATAGCTGGGTGACCAGGGAAATTGATATAGAAAGAGAAGCAGATGTGGCTTATCTGGAATTCAGCAAGACCTTTGTCACTGCTCAATTTCTTTAGCAGCCAACTGTGAAGCACAGCCTGGGAGTCTTATGCAAAGTGACAAATTGGATCACATGCTGGTTAATGGATAGGAGACACAGGATGATGGTTAATGACACTAATTCTAATAAACGTGATCACATGGTCTGCTGGCTTGGCTTTACTATAGCAATAAGCAGTGCAATTTCATTCATAGAAGCCAGGCGCTCAGAGTCAGCAATGGAGGAGGGATGGTTGTGCCAGACCAGAGGCAGGGAATTGCTATCTCATAATAAGAAGAATTGGGTGCAGGGTACCGGGTGCAGGGGGGTGGGCAGAGTACTAGTAGGGGCACTGTCTAGCAGCACAGCTTATTGTTCCTGATGGGGGGGATTATTCTTGTTTTTTTATTTTCGTGATGCTGTCACTTCTCACTTTATTTTAATACATAAAATAGGGGCTGGCTGAGGAGGTGGGTGGGTTGTGCTGATCTCCTTTAAAATATTTTTTCTGCAGAAAAAAATAAATAAATTGCAGGTCCTGGCACTGCTGGTTGAGTGGGAGGGTGGGATTTCACTTTACTTTAGTATAAACGATGGGGGCCGGCTGTGGAGGTGGGCGAGTTGTTCTAGTCTCCTTAAAAACTTTTTTTTGGAGAGAAATAAATAGCAGGTGCTGGGTGGGTAGGAGGGTGGGATATGCTGGCTGCTGGAGGTTGGGGGACACAGTACTGTTTTTGTGGGTCTGGGGAGGAGATGGGTTTTTGGGACTGAGTGGCTGTTTGTGCCACCTTGAAAATGCAGACTGCAGACTCTTAGATCATTCAGTCTGAAGAGTGATTCATACTTTAAGTCAAATTTATGAGTTCTGTGGTCTGCTCGATTACTACCCAATTTCTGTTCTTCTGCAGTATTCTGACTTGTGTCAGCATGTTAGTTGATATATACACTTTTGTTGTAAATAACATTGACTTTTTCCATCCCACTTTTTACAGGTTTTTCTGTACTGTAATTGGCAGGATCTTCTTTGGTGTTTCTAAATTTCTCCAAGCTTACTTTCTGTAAGTGAATTTTGCATTTTACACCAACAAAATTCATGGGCAAAATGCACGAATTTCACAAAATGTTTCATGCAGTGAAATTCATGATTTCACCAGAATTTAACCAGCAAAAATAAATGTTGCAGCTACACTACAAAGCACCATTAAGCTGTGCCACATCCCTATCCCTTCATACCCTACCTTCCAAGTCTACTGCTTAACAATAGAGTTCCAACCAGCAGCTGCTTCCTTCTTGGCTGGGAGATTCTTGCTCCTTCCTTGAGACCTTTTCTTCTGAGAACCCCTATACCCCCCCTTCCCCCAGTAAAGGGTGCCTTATCTTGGCTGCCTTGTCCCACCAATACAGTGAAGGACTTCTGCACCGGTATAGGCAGAGGAATGTGCCCCCTTACTGCCTCCTCGATCCTACTGGCACCCATGAAAGTCCATCTGCTCTGCCTCTGCCTAGGCATCTTCTGGGGGATTGGTGGCAGGATTCAATGACTCTGGGTGAGGCAGAAGGTCCTCTGTACACTTGCCAGTTTAGCTCAGAGTCCAGAAACCTCTGCCCACAACCCAGAGAGGTGAGTATATATGGGGCAGCACCTCATTCTGCACAAGGTATCCCAAAAAGCTGTAGCCCCACAACCTGTGGGTTCTCTTCTGTGTTCTATGGGCTGTGGGCTGAAGCTGCAATTGATATAGACAGGGAATAAAAATATGGTCTAAAGAACTCACAGCCTGTTGGAATTTTTTTTACAGAGTGCTGTATTTTTTTCTTCTATGTCACACAACTATGTCTGCCAGAAAATAAAATTCCACTTGCAGAATTTTCATAAAAGTCAGAATTTCGCTTCTGCAAAATTTCAGAATGCACTTTGGCAACATTTTCAGAAATTCTAACTTAGAATGGCGGAATCAATGTATAAATTGCGGATTAATGTATCCAACTGCAGAAAGAAATTCCACAGAACTGATCACTGTTGGTGATCAATTCTGCAGAATTTGTCTGCTGCTAAATACAGTACATTAATTCTCACTTCATTCAGTACTTTCATTCTGCAGTTCAGTGAGTCACTGAACTGCAGAATGAATGTATGAATTGTGGATTAATGTATTAAGATAGACTGTCAGCTGTCACTGTTCTTTAAGTTTTATGTAATAAATGTTATTGTTGTTAAACAGTGTGTCTGTGGTTTATTTCAATATTGCTAATGTAAATATTTCTGTTTTGTACATTAGTTACATAATTTTAATAAAAATAGAAATATGAGTAGGTCACCCCACTGAAACTGACATAACCGGTTTCTGCGTGCATGCTACTGTACAATGTGAAAACAGCTGATCAAGGTGTGGTCTATTTTGAAGGGAATGCACTGTTTCAGATACTGCTGTCTTGAGAGTGACAGCTGATTTGTGGACACTCTCACTGGATATCTTGAGGAGAGTACTCTCACACACACTCATAGTGGATGCCTGTCAGTTTTACTGCCAGAAGCAAATCACCAAGGTTGTTTCTGATATGAGAGAACAATCACCAAACAATAAAAAGAAAAAAGTGTGTGTCCCATTTCATCTTACTAAAGATTGCTATGAAGTAGCTAGTTTTATTAAAAGTAGCAGTAGTTCATGTTCTGGTGCTAGTCAGAGATGATCTTCTTAGTGAGACAGTTACTTTGATACTTTAAATGCTACTTTGATACTAGTTACTAGTTACTCTGATTCTTAAAGTTGAACCAGCATAACATTCTGTGGTGATCTGCATATGCAGCCCATGATGCTTTGCATTGTGTGGGCATGTGTGATTTTGTATTTTCTTTGTACTTTGATACTTTACCCATATCTTAAACAAAATATTATATGAAACTTAAGAATAGCAAACCCAAAAAATTCCAGCTCACAGAGACACAAAGCAAGTGCACAGATCCCAGACTAGATAATAGAATTCAAACAGTCACAAATCTCCACTCCCCCACAACAAGTAGACTATAGCACCTGGATGTGAAGCCTTTTTAATTTTCTTATAAGCCAGACTCACAAATGTATTTATTTGTTTATTTAGTCTTTGTTTACCAGGTAAGTGCATTGATCCAGGGGACCATTTTCAGACATGACCCAGGCCAACAAGTGGCACAACATGGTTGCATATAGTGTGATGAACAGAGGAAAGAAGGAATGCAAGTTTACAAACTTAGGCAGTAGACATAGTTACATCAAATATACACACTGCAGGGCAAAGTAAGCATTTATACAAGTGCATGAGGTACTGTAGGCTATACAAAATTATATCTGTAAGGCAGTAAGCAGTTTAGTAAATAAATATCACAAGAAATGAGTACAAAAACAAGGCTGTGAGGCAGAAACATGGGTATATGGGTAGCAAAAATCTTTAGAGAGACTGCAAGATGACAAAAAAATACAACCATCAGGAAAAGGTTTAACAAAATAAGTTAGTAGCCAGTGAGGACAGTAAGGACGAGTGCACCAAGTAAGAAGGGATCATAAAGTCAGGCATGGTTGAGAAATACTAGCGGGTTGGGCAGTTGCAACTGTCCTTGTCTAGGAGACAGGATATGTGGTGATGTTTGAAGATCTGATGACAGTTGAAGGATCGTAAGTCCATTCCACATGGAGGAGGTCACAACTGAGAGAGCTTTTCCACGCATATTGGTGATGTATTTAGGTACTTCGAGAGTGGGGACAGTGGAGGAGTGGAGATTCCTACTGGGGTTTCTGAGCTTGAGTAGGGTAGAGAGAGGAGAAACATTGCTGCATCTAAGGGTGGCATCTACAAAACAGCCAAGGGTATAGTCAAAGTCCCCTTGTAAAGAGAGCCAGCTGAGAAATTAGTAGAAGTCACAGCAGTGTGTGGTAGGTGGTTGGCAGGGTGAAGTGGCAAGCATTGTTGTAAGCTACCAAGAGTTTAGTCTAAAGGGTGATAGCTGTTCTAGAGTTAATTGAGGAGCAATAGTCAAAGACAGGGAGTAGATTGTCCTTAACTATAGCTAGGCAAGCCTCCTTCATGAGGTAGAGCTTTAGGCGATAGGCAGCACCCAGCTTCACGTTTGTCTTGTGGATTATGTGGTTTATGTGGTCATTGAAGGAGAGAGAGGGATCTAGCTGTACTCCCAGATATTTGAAAGAAGAGATGCTTTCCATGGCGGGGCTGTCAGGGGGTTAAATGAGGAGGTCAGAATTGGCATTGAGGGTCTTGGCTAGGTACAGTTTTGACCCAAACAACATGCTATTGTTTTTTTTTTGCATTGACCAACAGCAGGTTGGATGAGAACTAGTTGTAGGCAGCACAGTAGTTCTCAGTTAGGACAGAGGATATACAAGGGAGGGATCTGTCACTGTGGAAAATGACAAGGTCACCTGCATAGATTTGAGAGCTGCAGGTAAAGCTGTCAGTGGGGAGGAAGTTGATGAATATAGAGTAGAGCACATGGCCCAGGATGGAGCCCTGGGGAACTCCCGTGGTGACCAGTTGTGGAGGAGAAGTGGTGGTGCCAATACATGTAGATTGGGAGCATCTGGAGAGGTAGCTCCGAAGCCAGTCAGTAATCCCAATGGAGCAATTGAGCGAGAATAGTTTAGAGAGGAGGAGGGAGTGACTAACCATACTGAAAGCTTTAGATAGGTCAACAAAGATGGCACCAGTGGCACATCCATCATCAATATTGGAGAGGATATGGTCAGTAAAAAGAGCCAGGGCAGCTGAAGTGCTATGATTCTGGCAGAAGCCATGCTGTTGGCTACATAAGAAAATTGTATTTGGGGAGGCAGTCAGATAGTTGATGATGTACAACCCTTTCCAGGAGTTTACTTAACTGGGAGAGAAAGATATGGACTGGTAGTTGTTGGAGGAGTGGGGGTCCCCAGATTTAAAGATAGGAACCACCCTAGCAGACATCCAGGAGTCAGGCATGGTGGAGGTAGGCAGAGTGAGGTTAAAGACAAAGGTGAGTGGCTTAGCTATCTAGGAGAAGACGAGTTTCAGGAAGACTTGTGAGAGTCCGTTGGAGCCAGGGCTGCCTCGATTTGGTAGCCCCTTTAGGAGTTTATTGGTAACCTTTGGGGATATGGCCTTAAAGTAAAAAGGGAGTTGGTCGAGTTGAAGGGGAGAGAGTTAGAAAGCAAGATGGATGAGCAGGTACCTGGGGTGGAGGACACACTAGTGTGAGAGGTGCATGGGGAGGAAGGGGAGGATGAGGGGATTGTGCTGGTGTCCTGGGGCTTGGGATAGCTCTATTGTAGTTTGCAAAGTAGTGCCAACAGGTCAGAGGATTTGTTGTTAAGTGCATCAGTGACCACTGAGGGGTCCGTCATGTGGACCGAGGGAGGACTCAGGTGAATGTTGGGGCTCTGTGTGTGGGGTTTTAAGAGTTCCAGAATTTTCTAGTATTACCCAGATTTTCTCTCTGGAGTCTGTGAAAATAGTCTTGCTTTAAGGATCTGGTCAAGTTCTTACATATGTTACACAGGGCTCTGTACTCATTCCACAGGGCAGGGAAGGGGACAAGCTTGTAATGTACTCAGACCTTGTGTTAGTTCTATGTGATAATGGCAAGCGCTAAATGGCAACCCGCATTATCGCGATGTCAGGGCAGTGAAAACAATTTTGCCACCCTGACATCCTTAGCGCATGGAAGAACGGCACCGGGGACTTAAATAATTTGCTTTCTCCCCCCCCACACCACCCTGCTTAAGGATTCTCAACTCCAGCGGGGTGCATGTCAGGGTGGAGGTGAAGGCAAAAAAAAAATGCAAGTTTTAGGCTGGACGCAACAAAACCACAGTGGCACCCAGACCTGGACCCAAACCAGGAACCCCAGCACCACAAGCGGAGGCCAACCCCCGATGCCACGGTGCAGCTCGGCAGCTGACCGCACACCACTCCCTACATCCCCTCCACCTCCTCCCAGGCCATGTTCACTGTGCTTGCTCCCCCCCATGTGAGTGTACAAATAGCAACATCCTGTCGCTACGGTCACCCACCCCACCACATCTGGTCGCCCTTCATCCCCTCTAGCCATTCAGGCTTTTGCACACATCGCATTGCCATTTCGGTTGGTGCCTTAATTCAGGTGCCCACCTCAAGTGCTACCCCATTTTTTGTCTCTCTTCTTCTTGATGCTCAGGAGGTCTTTGGTTATCCAACATGTGCACCCACCTCTGACATGTAGAGGGGTAATAGGAAAGTGGTGGCCCTGGATGGTCAGGAGAACAATGGCAAGGTATGTGGTAGCTCGAGACACATCAGTGATGTCATAAAGGTTCTGCCAGTTAATAGCCCTAATGTCTTCAAAGAGGCTGGAGGTGTCAGGATAATTGAAGATGCAGAAGGATAGGTACTTGGGAGGAGTGTTGGAGGCCTTAGAGGACCAGATGACATAGGTAGGGGAGTGGTCACTCAGTGAGTTAGGCAGTGTACTAGCTTCAGCGACCCTGTCTCCGCTACTGGTGATCACTCAGTCAAGGAGTGTGTGATTGGAGGTTCAGGGATTGAAACAGGTGGGAAGAGAGATGATTTACATCAGATTGTGCTATTTTAGAAGGTTTGCATAGTCAGGTTCTTGAGCACTGAGCCAGTTAAGGTCATAGTCCCCAAGAAGGATGGATTCCCTGGGAGGGGAGTGATCCGTAACCAGTAAGAAGGTTGCGAAGGCCCCCTACACCCCTATTTGGAGGACAGTAGAAGCAGCCAAAGTAAAATTTCTTTGTCAAGCCCAGGGTAAGTTTGGCAATGAGCCAGTCACTGGGGGAGATGTTGTCAGAACAAAGGGTGACTGAGGCAGTGAAGAAATCATGGATAAATATGGCAGCACCACCACCTTTCTTGTTGTGGGTTGGTTTTGCAACAAAAGCAGCATCCGGAAAAAATCACCATTGAAAATTTTAATTCAGTAAAATAACCAATAGGCTTCAAGAATACATATAGACATGTAGTGATAAAATCCACTTAACTCATACAAATTGTAAAACTGCAAACTTTTTCTTGCCCAGTTAAGTTTCAGTTTATAATGATCTGCTGTGAAAAGTGCTTTACTTTTCATCAAATCTTGAAACAAACTATGTAAGTATAAAATGCTTTCGCACAAATTGTGCTTAGATGAGTACAGTGTCACATATTAATTGGATCCCAAAGCCGAAGAACATAAGTGTATGCAGCATACTCAGATTAATCTCACTCCAACTGTGATTTATTTTAAACAGTCATGGGGTGGGGACATCGACAACTCTGTGAGTAATGGGCACAAATATTCACAGACTGAAATGCTTAACACTGGGAAAAACGTCCTCAACTGAATAAGTCTGCATCCACTAACATGGGAGCTAAACTGTCCCAGAGATTTCATTGAAAAACTGAGGTTGTTTAATGATCCTTTTGAATGTAGTAAGGAGTGTAACTCACTGAATTATGAAGAAAGCATCAAAATATAGGGTACACTACTAGGGTCAGTCTAGATCCAACACTATTGAACTTTTGCAGAACACCAAGTATGAAGGGATTAATATGATTTTCCCCATCTGAAGTATAATGATTCTACAAGTCAAAGTTCAGAACAGCTGCCAGATATTTTTGCATGAAAATACAGTAGTTCCATATCCCAAAAACTTAAAATATAAAATCCAGGTAAAGTAATTGCATACATTCTGTTTTGAAACTTTTTATGAATCACTGATTGAATTTAAAACTACTCTCAAGAGCATGGTCATTAAACACTGCTAATGTGTAAAAACATATGCCCCCTACAGTTCAAAGAGCCCTTAACATCTCAAACATGGGGTCGGATTATCAAAAGGTTCTGGGACTAAGCCCTACTCTGCAATGTGGACTGAAATATCTGCACCTGCGGAGATTTGAATTTTCAGTCCCCCGGAGCAGCAGAAGATGTTACACCTGGTCCCACTGGCTGTAACACTTTTCCAGAGCTGTGGGGGAAAAATCATCACAAGCTGCCATAAGTCATGGAGCCAGTCATAAACCAGCTCCACTTTTGTGAATACTGTGCAGTGGAAAAAACTGTGGCTCAGCAAGTGGCAACCCACTTGTGCCAAGTTTTTCCCACATGAGGGTTGAGGCGCTGGATGCCACACCTCGCGCCACACTGGCGACCCGGGTTCAGGAATGAGTCCAGGTCATCGGGGGTTGGCAGGGACAGGGAAGGATTGCGCAACCTATGGGCTGCTCTCCTTCCCTGGAGAGGGAGGAATCCAACTGCCACTGCACTGCTGATCTCTGGTGGTAGCTGGAGGCTTCACAGTGCATGGCCGCAGAATGCAGGGGATTGGAGCTGTGGCAGACGTCTTTCTGGGGTGCATGGGAGCATGCACCTGATGAGCTGGATGTCATTGCATGTCTGAGCTTAGGGGAGAAAATGGAAAAGACCCTGCCCTCAGGGATAAGCGATGGCACCACCTTCCATCAGCCACACTCCATCATACCGGACTCCCTCCTGTCCTGGGTCGAGCCCAGCCCAGCCTGAACTGTAGATAGAGCACCCTGGGCAGATAGGGTGGCCCTTCCTTGGGGGGCTCAGAGCTGAGGGGATAGCCTTGCTGGTGCCAGGACACAGGAGGAGATTCAGGTAAGGAGGTAGAGTTGGGGGTAAGGCAGTTGCCCGAGAGAGTTTCCCGAAGTGGCAGTGATAAAACAGAGTGTAAAAAAAAAAAGTTTTTCCCACAGCTTCAGGATTTTCAAGGGCTTTGAAAATCCAGCCCATAGTATTGCGGTTCATAGGTTCATAGGTACTTACAAGCTAGGGAGGCAGTTATGCCTTTTATAAGCTTGCCACTGAATCATTGGTGGAAATAACATTTTTTATTTCCCATGTGTGCATCCAGACTGTTTTTAAAAGTATCCATTGTTTTAATCTTGATGACACTTTTTGGAAGGTCATTCCAAGCTGTTACTACTCTTTGGGTAAACCACTGATTTCTTTTGTTTGTTTTATTTTTGGTTCCCATTAATTTTTTGTCGTGTGGTCTAGTGTTTGCTTTTGAAGAATTTGTTATCAAAAAAAATAGTTGCATAGAAGGTAGAAGACTTGGTTTGCTGGCCAAGGCACCTAGCTTCACCTGAGCTCTTTCCTTCTAAGACTGCTTGAAAGGCAGAGTAGAGAAACTTACCAGAGCAAGGGAAAAGGATTAAGACTTAGTTTGGCTAAGCAGTTTTACTGTGTGGTGGTGTTTTTATTTTTTACTTACAGGGATTGCTACTGTTTGTTGCTAACATTTCATTGCTTTATTTTTTCTCTGATTCAAATTGTTGTTGCTGGTATACCTTCTTCTGCATTATTACAAGGTGTGCCTACAGGTGTGTGCTAACAGATTACTGCTGTAATCTTCTGATTCAAATTGTCTTTTGCAAGGTATATCTTCTGTTACTGCTTTATTTTTCTCTGGAGCAAAGTATTTCTTACAGCGTATATCTTCTCTGAAATTATTACAGGTTGTGCTTTACAGGTTTTACAGTTTTATCTAACATTAGGATAAGCTTTCAGGGTTACTGCATTTGTTGTTGACTGATTGTTTCTGCTCTTACCTCCTTGTTCTTTCATCCGTGGTTCTTCTTTTTAGCAGGGGACGGGCCCAGCCACCCACCCCATCCCCAACCACCCCACGCTACACTCCTTTTATAGGGCACCACAGTTGTGACATTTCCGTGGCAGAGCAGGAAGGGCAGATCAGTGGGCCTCCACAAGGTGATCTCATTTACAGGCACTAGTAATTTAACTTGTTATAAAAAGTTAAACAAAGCACAATTAAACCATTACTTGCATTTTTTTCCCTTTTTTTTCCTTCTAATTACTCTGACTAGGTTACAAACCCAGCAACTTATTTGGAATGGATTTCATTAACTGCAGGTACTGTGGAACAATTTTCAGAAGGACAGTCTTACAGGATTTAGGACACTGTCCTACATGCTGGGCCTTTGGAGATCTTAGGCTCAGCTCCGGCAGCATGGGCAGAGATTGCACGCCTCAAATTTCATATTGAAGAGGAAATACATTATAAGAACCACCCGCCATTTCCCCAGCATCCAACAGAAAAACCTCGACCGCAGAGGGTAATTGGTCCAGGAGGTTGGCAGGTGGTTAGGAGGAGCAAATCAGGTGCCCCATCACTCTCTGCTCTCCAACACATTACTCCCAAAAACCATATAAACACTACAAACAGGTATCTGCCTCTATCTCTGAAATCAAATAAAGAGGCAGAAGACACTGCAGAGCAGGACACTCAGCACAGGAGCTAGCACAACAAAACTCACCCAAATCAGGAACCAAAACAAAACAAGCACAAAGGAATCCAAAAACTTTGATCATAGGAGACTCCATGATTCGGGAGTTGATACCCATCTCCAGCCAAGGGTGATGGTCAGATGTCTCCCAGGTACATCAGCATGGAGAGACACTGACCATTGACATAAAATTGTTCACAAAGCAGGAGAGAAAACATTGATGTCCTAGTACACATAGGGACTATGATATCGCCAGCCGGTCAGTTGTGGAGACCAAGGAACACCTGACCAGGCTGGGTGACAAACTATCATCTATTTCATCTGGCATCTCCTTCTCTGAGATCCTGCCAGTCTGGGAGAGGGGAGCAGATGGACGGAAGGTCAGAGAAGGGGAGATAGGGGAGCTAAACACGTGGCTCAAGGGCTGGTGCCAGGAAAAAGGACACTGATTTGTAGGGAACTGGCAACAGTTCTGGGAGCGAAAGTTCTTTAAATTTGATGGACTGCATCTGAATAAAGAGGGAGTCAGAGCATTGGGGCAGAAGTTTGATGTCTTTGCAGAATATTTAAACTAGCAAATGGGGAGAGGGGTGCAGCACCCCATACGTCGAATGGGAAGAACACCCTTCCCCCCTCAGCTAGTGGTCAAACAGGAATTCAGCATGTTTGCCGTTCATTTGCATCACCAGGTAAGAAAAAAGGTTTGTCTCCCATACGACGCATTAGGAATGCCAAACTTCACCCAACAACTAACACACCAAAATCTGGCCAATGGAAAATCATGTACACAAATGCTCACAGCCTGGAAATAAGATCCCAGACCTGCAGGCAATAATGTCAGAGGCTAAACTGGACATAGTAGCAATTAGTGAGACGTGGTTTACCAGTAACCACACTTGGGAGACTTCAGTACCTGGCTATGTATTGTTCAGAAGAGACCGAGTTGCAAAAAGGGGGGGAGGAGTGGCCCTGTATGTCAATGAAAATATCAAATCTACAGAAATTCAGAATACACATAAGGAGCCAGAAGAACTGTGGGTCACCCTGGAAACAGGAAATGGGACAGTCATAAGAACTCGGGTTGTCTACAGGCCCCAGACCAGAGGGAGGACATAGACACATTACTGTTAGAAGATATACAAAACATGACAGCTAAAGGGGAGGTTCTGATAATGGGAGACTTCAACATGCCGGATACAGATTGGTCAATACCAGCAGGAACATCTGCCAGAACTAGACTCATAGTGGATTCCCTGAAGGGGGAGGGCCTCAAACAACTGGTACAGCAACCCACAAGAGACAGGGCTATCCTAGATCTAGTACTGACTAACAAAAGAAGGGATCACAGATCTCAGGTAGAAGGTCACCTGGGGCCAGTGACCATCACATGGTATGGTTCAATTTGGCTACTACATCTAAATCATCCCATTCCAAGGCAAAAATATGGGACTTCAGAGGAGCTGACTTTGATAAGATGGCCAACAGAGTTAAGCTAGCCCTGTCAAAAAGAAACACATGTGAGGGGGTACAGGCAAAGTGGGCAAGCAATAAGGATGCAATACTTGAAGCAACATCCCATTGTGTTAGACAGAAAAGGAAGTTCAAAAGAAGAAGAAAACCACTTTGGTTCTCAAATACAGTAGCAGAAAAGGTCAGAGCCAAAAGGCTGGCCTTCAGGAAATATAAGGGAACACAACGGGATGAAGATAGGGAGGCATACCAAACTGCCCTAAGGAAGCAGGTAGGCAGTAAGGCAGGCAAAGTCCCAAACTGAGGAAACACTAGCACTTAACAGTAAAAGAAGGTGATAAGACTTTCTATAGATACATTAGTGAAAGGAGAAAGTCCAGAGGGGTATTGCTAAGCTTAATGGAGAAAAGGGAGCATGTGAGGAGGAGGACCCTGTAAAGGCATCTATCCTAAATAGATACTTTGCTCAGTATTTACTGAAGAGAAGGTAGGGCAGGGCCCACAGCTCAGCATCATGGACACAGGGGAGGGAGGTGAGCACTACTCCCTTCACAAAAGAAAGGGTCCTACAAGAGCTTGCTAAGCTCAGGGTGGATAAGGCAATGGGACCTGATGGCATACATCCCAGGGTACTTAAGGAGCTAAAGGAGGAACTAGCAGAGCCATTAGCAGAATTGTTTAGTGAGTCTCTGAGCACAGGAGAGGTCCCAGAAGACTGGAGAAGGGCTCATGTGATCCCACCCATAAGAGTGGTAGCAGGGAGGAGGCGGGAACTACAGACCGGTCAGTCTTACTCAGTAGTGGCAAGATTATGGAAGCACCCTTAAGGAAAGGATAGTGCAACACCTGGAATCCATAGGGCACAGGATCCAAGACAGCATGGGTTTACAAAGGAAGGTCCTGTCAAACTAATCTAATAGATTTCTTTGACTGGGTAACCAGAGTGGTGGACCAAGGGGAGCAGTTGATGTCGCTTACCTTGACTTCAGCAAAGCTTTTGACACTGTTCCACATAGAAGATTGATAAATAAGCTGGGTAGGCTCAGGTGGGTCAGAAGTTGGTCAACTGGGTGGCAAACTGTTGACTGCAGAAAACAGAGAGGTGGTGGTAAATGGTATACAGTCAGAAGAGATTCAAGTCACAAGTGGGTACCTCGGGGATCAGTCCTGGGGCCAGTCCTCTTCAACATCTTCATTAGTGACCTTGCAGATGGACTAGAGGGTAAGGCTTGTCTGTTTGCAGATGACACCAAGATCTGCAACAGAGTAGATGATCCAGATGGGGTGGGCAGAATGAGAAGAGATCTGGATAAACTAGCAGAATGGTCAGAAGAGTGGCAGCTGATTTAATGCAAAGAAGTACAAAATCATGCACATAGGGAAGAGAAACCCTGAAGCCACCTATAGGCTGGGAGGGAGTTAGCAGTCACAAAGGAAGAAAGAGACTTGGGCATCATCATCACTGATGACCTAAAATCATCAAGCAGACCTCTAAGCAGTAGGTAAGGCTAGGGGGTGTTAGGGTGTATTAGTAGGGTATCACAAGTCGTAAGAGGGAGGTAATAATCCCTCTGTACAAGACACTGGTTAGGCCCCATCTGGAGTACTGCGTGCAGTATTGGAGGCCACACCTTCACAAGGACATTAACCAAATTGAGGCAGTCCAGAGAAGGGCAACAAAATGGTGCAGGGACTGCATCAGAAGACATATGAGGACAGATTAACGGAGCTCAATATGTATACCCTTGAGCAAAGGAGGGAGAGGTGATATGATCGAGGCATTCAAACACCTTAAGGGCATAAACAAGGTGAAAGAGTCTAACATGTTTAAATATAAGAAAAATAGCAGGACAAGAAGACACAGCATGAGATTAGAGGAGGCGATTAAGGGGAATGTGAGGAAATTTTTTTCAAAGAAAGGGTGGTGGATGCATGGAATGGCTTACCACAAGAAGTGGTGGCTATGAATACAGTGCAGGGCTTCAAACAGGCATGGGATAGGCATAAGGGAGCAATACAAATGACTATGAATAGATAGGCCACTGACAGAGCAAAAGCTGATGGCACATTTATAAGGTAGAAAAAGAAATGGGCAGACTGGATGGGCCTTGAGGTCCTTATCTGCCGTCAACTTCTATGTAAATGTTGATTCATCATTTATTGCTCTATATACTGTACAAAGGTCACCCCTTAATCGTCTATCATGCTTTGAATAAAGATTCAATTTCTTCAGCTTAGTGCCATAATCAAGGTTCCACACAGTACTGTTTGTTCTAGTAGCTTTATGCTGAATGTTTTCAATTAGTTTATTACTCCTGATAAGCAGAGGGTCACATACTGCAGAGCAATATTCTAAGTGATGTCTAACCGGGCTAGAGAAAAGGGGGACTATCACTCTCTCATGCCTGCTCTTGATATTTCTTAAGATATATCCCAATATTTGATTCCCCTTTCTGACGGTATTTCTAATGTGCGAATTGAAAGAGAAGTTATTAGAAACTGTTACCCCAAATCTTTTCATTTTAATTGTTCGTAATTTCACATTGTTCAGTTTTTAAGGATAGTCACATTTCAATTTACCTTTCAATGTTACTGTGGCAAAAAAGAAAAAGAAAATAATCTGGATGTCATGCAATTACAATAAATGCAGAAGCAGTCATTACACTTACAGTATACAGCAAATTCAGGAAATATTCTATAATAAAATTATAGCCATCACATTACCTGGGTATTACTATATGTTTTGTTATATTTCTAGACATCTTCTCTGCTATCCCTAAAGTGATACTGCAGTGAGGCAAGACATTTTTCTAGAGATGGCGCAGAAATGTAAGGAAATATTCTGACGTGCAATTATACTGTAATTGTGACAAATGTACATGAACACAGGGAGATCAGTATGCATTAACATAGTAACATAGTACTTTATGGTAGGACAGGACACTAAGTACAACAAGTGTGCCCCCCCCCCGATGTTTCAGTAACAGGAAATAAATCAGTGTGCTGTACAAACATTAGCAAATCATACCGTATTCCCTCCTCATTCTACTACTCTGAGTACTGATTACTCCCTAGGGAAGCATCAATTTTTCCAGGATTACCTTGAAGGCCTACACTGTCTTAATGTCCACTGTCTTCAGTGACAGACTGTTTCATAGGTTCACCACTATCAGGGTGAAAAGTGCCTTTTTATATAACCCCTGGATATAACATCCCTGATCTTCAGGGTGTGTCCCCAAGTCTGCATGCAGGACACACGATCGAACATCTCTGACTGTTCAATCTCAGTGAAGCCCATTAATATGCATTAGATTGAGATCACATTCCTTCTCAGCCTCCTTTTTTCCAGAATGAACATGTCAACAGCCTTTAGCCTCTCCACAATTTTTGTTCCTCATATTGCTGATCATTTATTTATTATTTCAAACGTTTTACCGAGAATGATATTGAGCTGATAATTAATTTCTCGACGTGTCCTTGGGATTTTGTGGCCTTGTACCCTATTGCCTGTCTCACTGCCCCATATGTGTTGTGGGTGCTAGGTTTGCATGCAGTACTCTAGGTGGAACCTGACTAGGGCCTTGAGAAGTGATAGGATTACTTCTCCTACACTGCTGGTAACTCGCTATCAATGACCACATTAATCTCTCAGCTCCCAGATTCTCCTCAGTGGACCTATCAGATCACTTACTCTGTCCCGGCCATGTTTGATCTCTTTTATAGTCCTTGGCCCCATTTTCTTTGCTGGTAGACTGCTCCACAGCTCAACTGCCTTTTCTGTGAAGCAAAACTTCCTTACATCCCTCCTCATTACCTTCTTCCAGTTTCTATTCTTGCCCCCCTTGTTACTGTTCCCATATTACTGTTAACTAGGTCCTCATTGTTCACTCTGTTTATTCCACTTAGAAACTTGTAGATTTCATCATGTCACCATTCTCTTCTGGCCTCCAGTGAGTACAGTTTGGGGACTGCAGTCACTCTTTATAATGTAGGATCTGTCCTGTTGGACCTGAGTCATCTTGTTGATCCATTGCTGCATTGTCTCTAGTCTGTCCCTGCCCTTTCTTAGGTGTAGTGGCCACAACTGGGCACAGTACTCCAGATGAGACCTCACCAATGACTTATAAAGGGACAATATAAACTCTTTTCTTCTACTGTCAAAACGCCCCATGCAACCCAACACTCTTCTTGCTGTTACTGTATGGTTCCTCTTCTGACTGCATTATCTTTCATTTGTTGGTGTTGACTCTCAGCTGCCATACTTTTGACTCTCTCTAGCTTTTCCAGGTCCCCCTGCAACTCTATCGCCCAGTTTTCACTATCCACTCTGCTGCTAAGCTTTGTGTCATCTGCAAAAAGTCACATCCTGCCATGTTTACCTTCCCCTATGTCACAAATAAAAAGATGGAAGAGGACTGGTCCTAGGACTGACCCCTGTAGCAAACTACTCATAAACCCTCTGTCACCTGATTTGACCTGTTAACCAGCACCCATTGTTCCCTCCCTCCCAGCCAATTCCCCACGCTTTGTACATGCTCCTTTCCAACTCCCAAGTCCTCTAACTTCTTCAGCAGCCTCCAGTGCTGCATTGGGTCAAAGGCTTTGCTAAAAATGAATAAAGTAAATCTACCATTTGCCAGTTATCCACCACCCTCATAATTCTGACATAGAACACCATCAAGTTAGTCTGACATATCTTCCTTGCTACAGGCCCATGTTGTTTACTATCCTGGAGGTTCTTGTCTTCCAGGTAGATGAACAGCCTTTCCTTGGCTAGGGTCTCCATCAGTATACCTACAATGGAGGTAAGATTGACAAGACTGCAATTGCTCTGATTCTCCCTATTCCCTCCCTTGTAGAGTGTGACCACATTCACTGTCCGCCAATCCCTCATAACCATTCCGGTCTGTAGTGAGCTACTGAATAGCTCTGTCAAGGGATCAGCCAGTTCTGAAACCTGTTCCCCTAAACACACTCTGCTGTAACCCATCAGGTCCTGCTTCTTTATATTCTGAACAGAAAGTCATTTTCTTACCATATTCACTGTGATTTCTACTGACACCATTTCCTGAACCCCACTTTTTGATGCCTGAACCTCAGTTTCTGGTAAAGTCCTACCATTCTCCACCACAAATTCCAAGCAGAAGTAGTTTCTCTCTAGAGATGTTGCAAAGTTTTATTTTGCTGGCAAGGTTCCAGCAAAGATTTTGCCTTCATGAATTACTTCACAAAGTTCCCACTTCGCAGCTTTGCTTAACTTCACCTAGCGCTGCCTGTAAAGATGGTGAAATTAGATGAAGTTAGTCGAAGCTGGGTAAATTTAAGTCTATTCGCCTAGAAAAAGGGCAACTTCACCTTGCGAAAACTGTGCAAAGTTGGCACTTAGCGAATTTCACCAACTTCGCAAATTTTATCCACTTCACCCATCTCTATTCCTCTCTGAGCTTAAATGGCAACTTTTCTCACATCTAAAGTTGGTTCCTGAGAAGCAAATTACTACTCAGTATCATAAAAAATGTAATCCATGCTATTTGGCTCCAAACCAAGACTCTGCACCCAGTCCTCATCCTAAATCTTGCCTGCTCTGATGACTGATTCATGGAGCAAGTATAAACTTTTAAATACCTAGAAGTCATACTTGACCCCTCCCTCACATACTCAGACCACACTGATTCTGAGAGTAAGAGAATTCACCAAAAGTTAGATTTAGTGTACAGCTTAAAGAATTCTAAAACATCTAAATTTGCCCTGACCATTGCAAAAAGTACTACGCTGCTTATACTCGATTATGCCTCTCCCATTTATATACAAGTCTCTGCAAAATACATCTCCTGGCTAAATGCAATTTACAACAACATATATTGATTTGCCTCAATTGCCTTTTTTAGAACATACCACTGTGACATTTACATTAACCATGGCTAGCCCTCCTCACAAATGCACAGGGAGTTTGCCCTATTCTGCTGAACTGATAAGTCACTACATACCCCTAAACTCTCTCCTTTGTTGAGACTCCTAAGGCACAAAACAAATGCACATGTCTGGCCCTCCTCTGATTGCCTTCTGCTTGAAGTACTGTGGGTAAATTCTAACATGGTAAAAATGGCTTTCTACTCCGTTGGTCATCCATCTGGGACGCCCTTCTAGTGGGACAAAGAACTGCCCCCTCCCACACCATCTTTAAATCACAGCTTCTGGGTCACCTACTGGGTGCATCCCACTGCAGTTTTGCAGCTAATGGTACTAGCGACTGTCTTGTCTGTTTACATGTGCTATGTTAGCACTGCTTTTACTCAAAATGCTGTATTAGCAATTGTTCTGCATTTTTACAAAACAAATTCATTAACTCAAAATGTTTGTACCACTTTTATGAAATTGTACCTAAACTGGTTTTTATTTGTTTTTATCTGTTCATTCTATTACTTTTGCAAATACAGTTTCCAGCTTGTTTATAACAATGTTTCTCTTATCTTTCTACTACAATCTATTTGTTCTCCTGTCCACAGCGGGCTTGGATCCCCTCAGGTCCTACTGTATTGACCCCAACATCCCGAATCTACCCTGGCTTAGCTTGTTTTGCTAGTACCTCCATGGTTTCCTCCCATGGCAGGGTCAGAAGGGGGAGGGCCATCCTGCCCCTGATGTCTGAATCCAGTGCTGCTGACAGGTAAACTCACTATGTGGCAGGTGGGGGCACAGTGTGTGAGCATCATGAATGCCCTACCAGTCCTTCTTTTTCCTCCATTTTTCTCCCTTCCTATACCACAGCCACAGCATACTCATGGAGTGCATGCACCTGGTGGTGTGCATGTGTCACAGGACTGTGACTCCCTCCACAACCCCATCACTGATATCTGCCACTTAAGCTTCCAAAGGCTGCCACCAGGCATCCACCTGATGGCAGCCAAGAGCTGAGATAGACAACCACCCCGATCTGGGGGAGAAGCTCTACCAGAAAACCACTCGATCATCTCCTGGTCCTCCCCTCTGCTGATCCCCGGCAACCCATGTTTGTTCCCAAACACAGATCACTGGTATAGCAGAAGGTATAGGTATGGTGCACAGCTCCTTAGCCACCCAAACCACTGGGCTGGCTAGTTTCTCTTATCTTTACCTTTTTCTTTGCCTACCTTAGGCCCCTGTCATTCCTGAAAAAGAAGCCATGGACCAGTGTGCTTAACTGGTCAATGAATAAATAAATGAAGAAATAAATAACTAAATAAATAGGTGCTCAAAACAGTTGCATTTTGCTCATTGTCCTCTGCTGTCCTTCCTCTCTGTACTAATCTAACAATTCCTGCCTTGTGTTCCTTTTTCTCCTGATACACAGGAAGGTTTTATGTGATAACGGCAATCGCAGAATAGCAATCACCATTACGGCAAGTGTACAACAGCAAAAATGAATTTCAGCAATGCACACTTGAGGTAACTGGCAATAGAGCACCTGAGATCCACGGCTCTATTTTTTAATGCAGGGGGCTCTGCTTCCCCACATCCCCCTACTATAGGATTCTCAACTCCAGGGGGCTGAATGTCGGGGAGGGTGCAATACATGTAAAACGGAAAAGCTGTCCGCCAGCAAAAACCAAAAAAAACATGCCATGCTGGACTCGAACACTGCATCCTGCACTTCCCAAGCAATGACCCTCCCCACCATGCTTGTGGGACAGCTCGACAACTGCCCACCACATCCACTCCCACATACATTCTCTCCTCTTCCTCTCTGCCCGCACATGTGCACATGCGTATGCATGTAGGTTACTGTCACTCTACCTTGCCCACCCCAGTATCCAGGTACTACCCTGCCAGGTAGCCCTGAATACAAGCACTGTATCTGAGTCAACATTTTTGTAGGCTCTCAATTGCAAATGCTGTAATCACTGGATACCACACAGGAAGACCTGGCAAAGCAAATGTATTCATATGGAACCCAATCAGTATGACTCTAGGCACCATTCAATTTTAAAATTATAGGGGAATAATTAATGAAACAGAAAAAAATATAGCAATAAGTATAGTCAACAAGAATGTCCTTGTCCCCTCCCTTCACACCCTCTGCAATTCATAGTTCTGTGTCTGCTTTCAGACCCCTGACCACATTGTTGACCTCCTTCAGTTTGCTCCGGTACCCCCCACACACTCTACCTCTATTTGGTTGTTCTTGTACTTAGTGAAGGCTCTCTTTCACACTTCCCACCTTGCTTAATGTATTAGAAAACCATATCAGTCTCTTGTACTTGTTACTCTTGTGACAGTCCTCAAGCATGAATTAGTTATTTTAAGAATGGCCCCTGTAGTTTCACTCCACTGTTCCTCTACCCTCCCACCTTATCCACACCTTTTATTTGTCATTCATGCAAGTCACAGGTGGGTTACCTCAGGGATCAGTCGTGCGGTCAGTCTTCTTCAATATCTTCATCAGTGACATTGCAGATGGACTGGAGGGCAAGCTTTGCCTGTTTGCAGATGACACCAAGATCTGCAACAGATTAGATGATCCAGATGGGGTGGGCAGAATAAGAAGAGATCTGGATAAACTGGCAAAATGATCAGAAGAGTGGCAACTGGGGTTTAATGCAAAGAAGTGCAAGATCATGCACATAGGGAAGAGAAACCAAGGAGCTACCTATAGGCTAGGAGGGGAGTTGTTGGCAATCACAAGGGAAGAAAGAGACTTAGGCATCATCATCACAGATGACCTGAAATCATCCAAACAGACCACTAAAGCAGTAGGTAAGGCTAGGGGGATGTTTGAGTGTATTAGTAGGAGTATCACAAGTTGTAAGGGGGAGGTAATAACACCTCTTTACAAGACACTGGTTATTCCCCATCTGGAGTACTGCGTGCAGTACTGTAGGCCACACCTTCACAAGGACATTAACCAAATTGAGGCAGCCCAGAGAAGGGCAACCAAAATGGTGCAGGGACTGCATCAGAACACATATGAGGACAGATCAATGGAGCTCAATATGTATACCCTAGAGCAAAGAAAGGAGAGAGGTGATATGATCAAAACATTCAAACACCTTAAGGGCATTAACAAGGTGAAAGAGCCTAACATGTTTCAATATAAGAAAAATAGCAGGACAAGAGGACACAGCATGAGATTAGAGTTAGGCTGATTAAGGGGTAATGTGAGGAAGTTCTTTTTCACAGAAAGGGTGGTGGATTCATGGAATTGCCTTCATCAGGAAGTGGTGGATATGAATACAGTGGGGGGCTTCAAACAGGCATGGGATAGGCATAAGGGAGCAATACAGACGAGTATGAAAAGATAGGTAATTGACAGAGCAAAGGCCGATGGCACATTCATAAGGTAGAAAAAGAAATGGGCAGACTGGATGGGCATTGTTGTCCTTATTTGCCATCAACTTCTATGTTTCTATGTTTCTATTTTCTCCCTGACTCCTTCCGTCACGTGATCAAAATCTTCCCATCTGAAATCCAGATCCACAGCTTTTGGTGAGTGTTTGGCATTACTTAGGCTCAGTTCAGCTACTACCACTAATTCTACTGAAATGGCAACACAGAAACATAGAAACATAGAATTTGATGGCAGATAAGGACCGCTTGGCCCACCCAGTCTGCCCATTTCCCTACCTAATGGATAAGCTGCAGATCCTAGTTAACCAGCAGCCTACTTCTTCCTACCCCAACCCCCTAGAATTGCCTTTTGACTGTCCCATGCATGCTTGAATTCCACCACTGTTTTTGACTCCACAACCTCCTCTGGAAGGCCGTTCCATGCATCCACAACCCTCTCTGTGAAAAAATACTTCCTTAAATTACCTCTGAGCAGCCTCTATCTTCAAATTGTGCCCCCTTGTTCTTGCACACCTCTTTTTTGAAAGATGCTACCCTCTTGGACTTTGTTAATTCCTCGAGGGTACTTGAAAGTTTCTATCATGTCCCTCCTCTCCCTCCTTTCCTCAGGCTATACATATTAAGCTCCTTAAGTCTCTTCATGTGTCTCTGGTGCAGACCCTGCATCATTTTAGTTGCCCTCCCTGGACAGCTTCCATCCTGTCTAAGTCTTTATGGAGATTGGGTCTCAGAACTGCACACAGTACTCCAGATGGGGTCTCACCAGCTGTCTGTACAGAGGGATAATAACTTCCTGTTTTCTCTAGCGATGCCTCTCCCTGTCTTACCAGTATCCCCCCAGCCCTCCTTGCTGCCCTCTCACATTGCTTGCCCACCTTTAGGTCATCTGATATGACTACCCCCAGGTCCCTTACCATTTTTGTTGTTGCTAGTATCTCACCCCATTGTGTACTCTTCCCCTGGGTTTTTGTTTCCCAGGTGCATTACCTTGCACTTCTTAGCACTGAATCTAAGCTGCCATACATTTGACCATTCCTCTAACCTTGCCAAGTCCCTTCTCATCCTTTCCACCCCACCTTGTGCATCAACTTTGTTGCAGATCTTTATGTCATCTGCAAAGAGACATACTTTTCCTTCCAGTCCCTCTGCAATGTCGCTTATAAAGACATTGAAGAGGACCGGTCCTAATACTGAACCCTCCGGTACCACACTAGTAACTCCCCTTTCTTCAGAGTGGACTCCATTTACTATTACTCTCTGTGTCCTATTCTCCAGCCAATTCTTTACCCAGGTTGTCGTCTTGGGACCCACTCCCAGGCTGGCTAACTTGTATATTAATCTTTTGTGTGGGACTGTGTCAAATGCCTTGCTAAAGTCTAGGTAGGCCATGTCCACAGCCCCTCCCTGATCTACTACTTTGGTCACCCAGTCAAAGAAATCTATCAGATTTGTCTGGCATGACCTTCCCGCTGTGAATCCATGTTGCCTTAGGTCCTGTGCCCCTCTGGCCTCTAGATATTCGACAATTCTTTCCTTCAGAAGTGATTCCATCATTTTCCCTACCACTGAGGTTAATCTAACAGGTCTGTAGTTTCCTGTTTCTGCATTGCTCCCACTTTTGTGAAGGGGAATCACATCTGCCCTCCTCCAGTCCTCGGGTACCACCCCATCCTCCCATGATTTGTTAAAGAGGGTAGTCAGTGGTGTCACTAGTTCTACCCTTAGTTCTTTTAGAATTCTAGGATGAATCCCATCACGCCCCATTGCTTTGTCCACCTTCAGTTTTAAGAGTTCTTTCAGAACCCTTTCTTCTGTAAATAGGCTGGTATCAACTTCTGTATCCAGAGTGTTTCTACTGTTCATTTTAGGTACCTCTCCCTCTTCTTTTGTAAATACTGAGCAAAAATATTTGTTTAGTATCTCTGCCTTTTCACAGTCACCCTCTGCCCACCCTCCCCTTTATTAAGCCTCACTATCCCTCCCTTGGTCTTCCTTCGCTCCCTGATGTACCTATAAAAGGTTTTATCCCCCTTCTTAACTGAGTTGGCTATCTTTTCCTCGTTTTGGGCCTTTGCTGTTCTGACTGCCTTCCCAGCTTCCTTTTGCTTTAACTGATACAGTTCTCTGTCCTGTTCCTTCTGTGATTCCTTGTACTTCCTGAATGCTTTCTTTTTCTCTTGAACCTTCACTGCCACTTCCTTTGAGAACCATAGTGGTTTCTTACATCTTTTTGTTTCGTTTATTTGCTTCACACAAAGGCTTGTTACCTCTGTGATGGCAGTTTTTATTATTCCCCATTGTTCTTCCACCCCTCCTTCCTGCCCATTTGCTAGTGCATTCCTTAGGCAATCACCCATTTTGGCAAAGTCAGCCCTCCTAAAGTCCAATACTTTTGCCTTTGTATGGCTTGACTCTATTGCTGTGTTTATTGTGAACCATACTGTTCGATGGTCGCTAGTTCCCAGATGGCTACCCACTTCTACATCTGTGATCCTCTCTTCATCTCCATTTGAGAGAACCAGATCTAAGACTGCTCCCTCTCAAGTGGGCTCCAACACTAGTTGTCTAAGGCATGCCCCCTGTAGGGCATCTAGAATAACCCCACTCTTTGAAGTGGCTGCTGCAACTGCACTCCAGTTAACATCTGGCATATTCAGATCATCCATCAGCAATATCTCCCCTTTTTCTGCCATTCTAAGTATACTTTCTATCATTTCCTTGTCCATTTCTCCCCTGAGAAGGGGTCTGTATAACCCTGTGCACATTGTGGTGCCATTGCCGGTCTCCAAATTTACCCACAGTGCTTCTTCTCCTCCCTGTTTACCCTTTTGTTCTGTTGCTTTGATTCCTTCCCTTATGTAAAGAGCTACTGCTCCTCCTCTTTTACCCTCCCTGTCCCTCCTATAGATAGTGTATCCTGGTATGTTTACATCCCAGTCATGGTTTTGTGTGTACCATGTTTCTGTGACTGCCACAATATCCAGATGTTCCTTCTCCATCAAGGCCACCAATGCAGGAGGCTTGTTACTCAGACTACGGGCATTGGTACTCATTGCTCTCCATTTTTTAATGGCTTTACCTTCTGTTGCAGCATCCCCCACTGAACTTTCTACCTTAGTCTTTTTCTCATTTAGTACCCTGTTTTGTAGGGAGAGGCTGGGATTTTCCTGCTGCTTATCAGTGCCTCCCCCCTTGACTAGTTTAAAAGCTTGCCAATGAAGCATTTAAACCGATTGCTCAAAAGACTTGTTCCCTTCCTGGTTAGATGCAGACCATCCTGCCAGTATAGGCTGGTGTCCCTCCAGGTGGAACCCCAGTCCCCATTGAAGCCAAACCCTTGTGCTCCACACCATTTTTTCAACCATTCATTAAACTGCATGGTGCAAAGTACCCTCGCCTCACTCATGCCATTGACAGGCAACACCTCTGAGAAGGATACTGTGTGTGCTACTTGTCTTAGGCCCCTCCCCAATTGTACAAAGTCCTTCTGCACTGCTCTAATCTCATGATGAGCCAAGTCATTTGTCCCTAGGTGGACAATGACATCCAGCTCATACTCCCTTGCAGCTGTTCTTGTGATCCTGAGGATGCGCTTCCTGTCCCTCCAAGCCATGGCACCAGGCAGGCACCTTACTTCAGTTTTCCCTGCTCCCCCCAGTTCTATCGCCCTAATAATTGAGTCCACCAGCAGGAGCTGCTTTCTTTCCTTGTGGTGTCCTCTGCCTCCTTCCTGTGGGCCTCCCTTGTGACAGTTGTCCTCAGTCTCCTTAGTCTTCTCTGTGGGTGCATCCATAGGGGAGCTATGCCCCAGAATGGTGTGTGGATTGTGAGTGGAACAACTGACTGGGTGTGCCTCTGTTCCACCATCCTCACCCTCCTGGAGCCCACTGTGGTCCAACTGCTGTGCTTTCACAACCTCTAAGGTAGTGGTGGTGGTCTGGTGCTCCCTGGATGGGGGAGGTTCCCTTCCTACCATCCAGTGTGCCCTGGGGAAGGTTCTCTTACTACTGTCCAGTGTGGCCTGAAGACAGACAACTTCCTCCCTCAGGGCAGAGAGTTGTCTGCAAATAGGGCAGCATCTCAGCCTCCAGAAAGACTCCCGGAAGACTGCTTCCCCACAGCCATTACATTGCACTACTCCCCACATGTTTATCTACTTTTTTTTGTGTGTGTGTGTGTGATTGGTTTGTTATAGAGAAATACATATATTATACAATGTGTATGCTTATATTAAGCATATCTAACACGCACTTGCAAAATAATTAAAGATCCCTACAGTCACTGAAAATAAAAGCCTGTTACAGAATACCATTACAATTGATGAGATCAGGAAAAAAGAAGTAAAACTAGATTCCTCCCTAGGGCCAGATAAAATAAGTAGGGACATTTTTGAAGTCATGAGTGAGTACATTGTGTTACCTGAAATATATCTTTGAAGTTTTATTTAACAGTGACAAGATCCCAAATGACTGGAAAAGTGCCAATGGTATTCCAACATTCAAAATTAGTAGTAGTAGTCTTTATTTGTCTGTGGCTCCATTCCCTGGAAGCCCTGAGTGCCTTACAAAATAACAACAATATACAGTATAAACCCAAAGATAATTATCCACCTCATAAAATACATCAATAAATAACAAATACATAATCATGTAAAGCTTATTCAAACAAATTAATAAAAAATGACTCCAAAAATGGAGAGAAGCAAAACCCAAATAACTGCAGACCAAGAAATCTAACCTCAATCCCAGGAAAAGTATTTGATAGAATCAAGAAAGAAATAATCAACACAAAAAATCCTAACTATCTTGTTTACCCCCCATCTTTCAAGCCATTCCCCCTATCCTTTCCATATCCCAAATGGTCATTGCACCAGGTAGGCATCTGACCAACCCCCTCCCTTTTCCACCACTTTGCACATCACCTCTCCACCCTTCTCAGCATAGAATCCCTGAATCCCAAAATATCAGGATTCTACTGCTGTCTTTTTCCAGCTACGCACACTACAGTAGCTGTTACATTCTCAGCCAGTTCCTTCATTCCAGCTAGATTGAAGCACCCACCACCACCCCAGTGGAGTCAGGTACCTGCGCTTCCTCCAGGGGTGCAAAATGGCATGTAGTTATTTATTAGTTTAGCTAGTTAGTTGGTTGATTAGTTAGCTAGTTTTTGTTAATCAGGTAGGTGCACTAGACAAAAAAATGACTACTTTCAGGAATGACCTGGAAGGACCCTGACTTACACCGGCTTGTATTTTCTTGCCACCCTTCCTTATTACCCTCCAGTACCCTGGACCAATTGGCCTCCAAGAGATGGTAGGAACAGGTGTGCTTTTGGACTCCAGCTAAACTTGTGACTCAGCAAAGATATAATGACCTGTGCAGCTACCAGTGCTGACTTGAGCACCACAAATCTTCCTCAGATGGGGCAATGATTCATCCTCCAGAGCATAGTCCAAAGTATGACCACTCCACCCTACCTACAGCTGTCTAGCCTCAACCATATCTGTGTTCTGGTCTATATTTTGTTCCCCAGATGTTTGCCTCCCACTTCCATCAACCCTTTCATTCACCCAACTGTTTTAATGTATCACCCTAGCATATACTGGGTATGGCATCCCTTACAAGATATAGCAAGCTGCATGTTATATACACTGACTAAATCATTTTTTATTATCTATAGAACCCTATCTTAGATAGGGTGTTAGCTGGATTCATTTTTTTGCCCCCTCCTGTGGATTTATGTACCTGATCAATGTAGAGCAGTTTCCTGTGGAACTGCCAACCACATGTGGACACCTTTCAAATTACTTTAGTCAGATGCTGCACTCCTGCCCTGTAGCACTTATGCACTGGGGCATTCATTCATAAAGATGCTTGCTCTAGCCCAGAGGATATTTCACTCTCCCCTCTCTGATGGCTCATAGGCCATTTAGTTCTACAAACACTGCACAGATCCCTCTCTCTCCTGGGTCCCACACTGCTAGAAATGACAATCAACAATTTGGAAGATTAACTTTTTTTTTACCCCAGAAAGATCACACAGTGAAAAACTCTGCAGTCCTTACCCCTCCAGCCTCTGACCATGAGGTCCAGCATTCGACATCCCGCCAAACCCTCCTTTGGAAGGGAAAAACAGCAGCAAGTGCTCTCAAGCTAGATGAAGGTTCATAAAAGCTCTCTTCAACTCCTTCCCTCCCCTCCCCTCTCTCATTATCTCTTACTACATTCATGCCTCCTGCTTCACAGTCCTATATAGCCAAGCAAATACGATCAACAGTTCAGCATATTATTTTTTTTTTACCTAGTAGAGTCTCATCCAACCTTAACTTATTGCATTACTATGTTAGGTCCTTTCCCACCTCACAGGATGAGGCCTACACAGTGGATAGGTCCTACATTTGATTCCTGAATAATTACAACATGTTTGCAAATCACATTTATTCATCATTGCTTATAAAGCAGCAGGGGTGAGAGGCAGACATAGTAACCATGACTCTTTTTTTCAACCTTAAAATATTATGTTACAATCTGCTATTCAGTTTAGGTTTTGCACAGAGCTCTGTAAAGGTGGGTCTTACTCTTTCACACAATTTAATAGACTATTATGTAATCAAATTAATTTAATTTGCATGTTGTAAAATGCCTTCTGTTACTCATGTATTGCACAGACCCTGAAACAAATGGTTTGATACCTTTTATTGAACCAACATATATGTAACAAAAGAAAACAGGGCCTAAGCTTTCGGACCAACCAAGTCCTTCCTCAGAAGCTTATGCCAGTTGTTTGTAAATCACATTCCATTAATACCCACATCATACATAAAAAACAGAAAGAATTCTCATTGGCTTAAAATACCTTTTTAAAACATAACTAAGGTTTATATGGAAGTAACCAGTTTATGCCAGCCAGCTGCTGTGAAGCATACCAAGGACAAATGTCAACAGAGGCAGATAAGAGGAATTCTTTGAGAGGCCAGTCAGTTTCATTAACTTACATTATGAACAATGCATGAGTGAGTGTGTTATGTGAATAAACTCTTAATTAAAAGCATCCCTTTCAGATTTAATATTCACTTAAGCACATGTTAAAAATTGGATAGCATTCCATGTTAAAAAGTACTACAAAACAGAAATGTCCTATCTATAGCCATAGGTGGGTAGAAAGAAAATTTCACTACTGTGAACAAACTGTTCCACACATTCATACAGTATTAAACCTATCTGGAGATATTTTCTCAGTAATATACTCAACCTGTTAATACATTTCATTAACATTAAAACCTTTAGTGCCGTAACAAAATTTTTTACAAGATTATATCAATTGTTAATATTAGTGACCAATAAAAAAACAAACCTATCAAGGACCCCTTATTAAATGAGAAATGCATCTTAATATGATTACTGTTCAATAATGTGTTAGTATTTAATCAATCTACTATATGTACAATAACAATCTTAGGAATCTAAATGAAAACATATTGGAATTAAACCTTCCCCCCTCCAGGGTAAAGCCATTATATAAATAACTAGTTGGAAGGATGTATATATTCACTATGTATGTAAACCAAGAGTCCTAACACACTGTAACATCATTATGTCATGAAGCTGAATATAATCCTTACCACAGAAAACCCCAAACCCAACCCCCCACCCACACACCAATCTCACCCAAAACCAACACGCCATCCCTCACCCCCCCATATACTGTAGTTTTTTGGTGTGAAACCAACATATAGATAACCAGTTAAAAGGAACCCTATAACCATAGAATATTAAAACAAAAACAAAACACACTGAAGTCCCATTATACTGTATGTTCATCCTTTGTACTAAAGGTCTGTGTAAGTTTAAGTAGGTTATTGTGTCATAAAACCCATACCAATGTGCATGCCATCTTCTACCATATTGAGACGTAAAATAACCCTGACATCAAAAGTCCATCTCTGTTGTGTATTTTTGAAATGTCCTTTTAAGACCATTACTGACATATCTGAGATGGAGTGATCAGTCTGAGAGAAGTGCTGCCCCACTGGCTTTTGAGTCATCTTCATATTAGTAGTATGTCTGTGTGAGTTCATTCTAGTGCAGTGAGGTGATGCTCATGTATTATGTTGTATCCTGAATTGTCTGTTTTGAGAAGTAACTACACAATCCGAAGTGGAAATGTGCTCACATGTCATATATCAGTGGTGATTGCAGGACTGTGTACCATTTAGTGTAATGGCATTATGTTCCTTGTGAAAGTTTACTCCTAACAATTAGGTTGGCTAAATTAGGTGGTTGTTTAAAAGACAGTAGTAGTAGTTCTTGAAAAATACAACTTGCACCAGAACACAATACCATAACACTAAATATTACACAAACCTGCATCTACTCCAGATTTATGATTTGTGAGCACATTTCTTCTTTGGATTGTGTAGTTACTTAAAAAAAACAGACACATTTAGGATTCAGGGGAATTATACATGTGCATCACAGAATATTGTTTATTTTATTTAGTGCAAGAGATGTCCACAAACATGGTATGTGGGAGAGACAGGGAAACCTCTCCACACTAGAGTGAACTCGCAAAGGTATACTATTAATATGAAGATGACTGAAAAAACCAGTGGGGCACCACTTCTCTCAGACTGATCACACCATCTCAGATATGTCTGTAATGGTATTAAAAGGACATTTCAAAAATACACAACAGAGATAGGCTTTTGAGGTTAGGGTTATTTTACTTCTCAATATGGCAGAAGATGGCATGAACATTGATTGGGTTTTATGATGCCTTATCCTACTTAAACTTACACAGACCTTTAGTACAAAGGATGGACATATAATGGGATTTCAGTGTGTTTTTGTTTTAAAGGTCTATGGTTATATGGTCTTTTTTAACTGGTTATCGATATGTTGGTTTCACACCCAAAAACTACGTGGGGGTGGGGGGATGGTGTGTTGGTATGGGGAGGCGGGGTTGTGTGTGTGGGTGGAGGGGTGGGTTTGTGGTTTTATGAGGAAAGGTTTATCTTCAGGTTCATGACATAATGATGTTACAGTGTGTTAGGACTAGTGGTTTGCATACATAGTAAATATATACTTCCTTCCAACTAGTTATCTATATAATGGTGTTAACCGGGGGGGAGGGGGGTTAATTCCAATAGGTTTTTTATTCAGATTCCTAAGACTGTTACTGCACATATAGTAAATTGATTAAATACTGACACATTATTGAACAACAATCATATTAGGATGCATATCTCATTTACTAGTGGGTCCTTGGTAGTTTTTTTTTTATTGGGCACTAATGCTGACAATTGACATAATCTTGTAAAAAAATATTGTTACAGCACTGAAGGCTTTAATGTTTATGGAATGTATTAACTGGTTGAGTATACAGTTGAGAAAATATCTCCAGATAGTTTTAATACTGTATGAATGTGTGAAACAGTTTGTTCACACTAGGGAATCTTTACTTTATACCCACCTATGGCCATAGAGAGAACATTTCTGTTTGTAGTACATTTTATTATTTATTTATTTTATTTATTTATTAAATTTTGTTAACTAGTTAAGCCCGCTGAGTCCTGAAGGTCCCTTTTTCAGGGGCAACATGGGATTAGTTACATATAGTAAGGAATAGACAACTGGACTAGTTCATTTCTGGATAGATCATACAGGATTACAGTTAAGACACAATACAGAGTTATATAGTACAGCAAGGTTATATACAGAAGGTTATAATGTTAGACAATAGCATATAATTGCAGTCACACACATGAGGGTAAGGGGATTGTTCAGGTAATAGCCAAAGCAGGTTCCACTGAGCTGATTGGCAGGGAATAACCATGGGAGGGAGTGTGGGGAGATGAAGGGACAAAAGTGCATGGAACAGTTATTCTTTGGGACAGGAGCAGGGACTGCAGTTCAGAAAGTGCATGTAGAGACCCTTACGGACATTCTCTAGGGAGGTAGCTTCCTGTAAGTGGCCAGGAAGCTTATTCTACAGTGCAGGAGCAGTGCGGGTGTAGGATCTGCAGCCTACTGCAGAGCTGACCTTGGGTACTTCCAGGAGTTTTTTACCTGTAGAGTGGAGCAATCTGATGGACTGCTTTGGGGCAATCAGCCTGGCCAGCTCAGCTGAAGGGTGATCAACAAGGAGCTTATTTGTGTTACATAGTAGGGGGTATTGAAATCTGTGGCTGAAGGAAGGCCACTTGAGCGAGGTGAGGATATCGCAATGGTGAGTCCTCGGGGGAGATTTTGTTGCAAAGTGGGCTATTTTGGGGTAAAGAATTTGTAGTCTACAATAGCTGGCAATGTCTGTGGTTACTACTGTACTCTTTGTGGTTGCCAATTTGGTCTCAGATATCATGTTAGTGCTTAGGCGGTAGAGCAGGCTGAGTTTTTCATGGATATTTTTGGTTACTAGCTCCACATGGGGATTTAGAGTGAGCCCTTGATCCAGCACCAGACCAAGATATCTCAAGGACTGCACCATCTCAATTGTAGTTGTTAACATGGAATACTATCCCATTTTTAACATGTACTTAAGAGGGTATTAAATCTAAATGTCTTGCTTTTAATTAAGAGTGTATTCACACCAGCCCAGTGGCGCTGAGGCACAAGACGCCATACCTCGCATCACACTGGTGACCTGGGTTCGGATGTGAGCCCGGGTTGTCAGAGGTTGTCAGGAAAAGGATAGGATTGAGCACTGGAGGACTGTTTTCCTATCCCGGGGTGTGCTGTGGGTCTTCACAGCTCTGCAGTAGCCCCTGGGGATGCCCAGAGATGCTGCCAGAGATGGTGTAAAGAAGGGAGGAGTGCAGCGGATGTCAGAACATTAGTGCTAGATGTCATTGTACGTCTGCACTCCTGGGACAAGAAAGAGGAGGAAAATGCAGCACTGTCCACATCAGCTTGATGGCTGCACTCCCTGAGCCTGGCGGGGTTCGTGGGCACAGATTCCATGGCCAGTATTGAATCCTCACCTGGCACAGAGACTGAGGGGGGGAGCCCTTTCACGGGAACAGCAGCATATGCTAGATGGCCCAAAAGATGTGTCTCTGTGGTCGTTGGGGGGGAGTGAAGCAGCAGCTGGGTTAAATGGCAGGTCAGTGGCTGAAGGGGAGTGTATTCACATGAAACAGTCACTTATGCATTGTTCATAATGTAAGTTAGTGAAACTGTCTGGCCTCTTGAAGGATTCTTCTTATCTGCCTCTGTTGACATCTGACCTTGGTATGCTTCCTAGCAGCTAGCTGGCATAAACTGGTTTCTTCCATTTAAACCTCAGTTTTGTTTAAAAAAAAAGTATTTTATACCAATGATAATTCTTTCTGGGCCTTTTTATGTATGATCTGGGTGTTAATAGAATGTGATTTTCCAAACAACTGGCATAAGCTTTTCAGGAAGGATGGTTAGTACACAAGCTTAGGCACTCTTTTTTTTTTTACATCTATGTTGGTCCAGTAAAAGATGTCAAACCATCTGTTTCTGGATCTGTTGTTACAAGGACCAATACGGCAACTAAACCAATTATGTAAGTCAAGTATTGCACAACATGCTTCTTATTAGTTTTATATTAAAGTGTGCAAAGCAGTTCAGAGAAAGAATTTCAATTAAAATGTAATTTATTTTCAATATTTAGTTCCCACGTTTTCCTTGTACTGTTACTATACATATTATCATGAAAGCATGATGACTAATCTCTCCGTACTTATTTTGCTATGGCTGCTTGTCAACACCTGACATCACACTCCTATGCAGTTGGTTGCTGTGGAAATGTTCAGCATGTCCAAAGCAGATTACAATGTCAGGTGAAAGCAATCAGCCAAAGCAGATTAAGTCAAGGGGCCACTAATTCTGTTGTTTCATGTGCATACTGTAGCTACTGTATTATGCAGAACTAGAAGCTATGTACAGGAAAACATGGCATATATACTGCATTGCATATGAAAGTTATATTTTTTCATAGTTACCTGAACATGGCAGCAGCCCTTTAAAAATTATCTAAAAAATTATCAGCACCCCCACCAAAAGGGATAAAGTGAATTCTAATGCTTTACCTTCATATCCTCGAGAGCATAGGTCATCCTGGGTGTTAAAGACCTTCCACCTGCTCCACAATCCTGATCCCTTGAAAAGCATCATGTTTTTCTCATTTTTGTTACCATAGTTGAAGTACAGATCATTGCCAAAGAGTGCAAACAGGGTGTCATTTTTGCATTCCCATTTTTGAAGTTCACTTTTCTTATTGCAAGGGTAGAGGGTGATTTTAACCCAATCTTTAATACTGGGTACTCCAAGGCACTGCGTGAATGCGACACTCATTAACCTCTGTTCAGAAACCCATTTGAATTGCTGTTTTTTATCAGTTGGTACACAGCTGCCAGCTTCCACTTCATTAGGACTTAAAGCAGTCACACACTTTTTGTGGTCCTCATTATATATTAAAAAGATACCCGTTTCTGTAACACAAAATAAAGACAACAATGTCAATATAATAGTCTGCTTTTTTAATATATCAGATAGTTGCACAAATTTGTACTGTAGATACAGAATTAAGCAACAAAACCAGCAGAAAGTTATTTTCACCATTTACAGTATAGGGGATGCCATTCAATTTAAAATGATAGCTTTATTAATAGTATGCACAGTTAATGTATCATGCTGAAATGCATAACACATATAAAGTGGTGCTCTGTGTGAGGCTCTTTCTTGTCATTTCATGTCAATCAGCACCTTCGGATACAAACAAACAAGAATGAACAGGGCCATCACTGCTAATTGCTTGATTGCTATGTGTTCTCTATGTCTAGTCATTACTCATGACATTGTGACAATACCATAAAATTATGACTAGAAAAGAGGAGCCTGACACTAAGTGCTACTGAACCAAAATGGGTATTACATATGAAATTATTAGCATGAAATATACTGAAATATCTACAACAAATGCAAAAATGTGTATAACACATACTGTACCAAAATGTGCATATCACACACTGAATTAACCCTTAGGCTGCTGACACAATGATAACATATAGGACTTCTGGACTGATATGTCAGTCCATGGTACAGCAAGGGTTAAGGCTGATACATACGAACAGTTGTATACAAACATGAATAAGTCAGCAGAAGAAGTCCATGAGGTCTATTTAGCCTGCTTGGATCCCATGTTCAAGTGATTTACAGTTGGCCTGCCTGGCACCCCCAAAAACCCTGAGCATCCCCTTCGACCTGTCCAACCCCCTCTTGAACCCAACCACCATCTTCTGGCTGACGATTTCTTATGGGAGTTCATATCACCCTGACACCACTTGCTCCATAAAGAGGCACCTCATGATCTCCTTATTGAACCTTCTCCCCACCAGTTTGTAACAGTGCCCCTTTGAGTCCTCTTTATTTCATGCAAAAGAGGTTTTCAATATCCACCTTATTCACACCTGAACACATACTGAAGTTTCTCAGTCTGTCTTTATACGTACCATCCTACTGGCTCTGAACCTTCTCCATCATCATCCTATGCACTGTGTCAAGTTGGTTTACAGTCTTCCTCAGGTAGGGACTCCAGTACTACACATAGTATTCCAGGAGCAGTTGCACCCAGGATCTGAACAGAGACAGGAAAACATCTTTCCTTCTGCATGTGAACCGTAAGGCTATACACCCCAGCTTTCTGTTAGCCTTGGCTGCTGCCTTCTTGCACTGTGTGCACTGCTTTAGGTTGCTAGCAATGGCTATCCCCAAATCCTTTTCCTCCTCATATACAGTGAACTTGACCCCCTTAGTCTGTATTCAACCCCCAAGTTCTTGCCACCAATATGCATGACTATGCACTTTTTAGATCTGAACTTCATTTATCTGATGCCAGACCAGCTCTTCAGCTTTGATGGTCCTAATGCAGGTCCTGTGCCCCTTCACTTGAGTTCACACTCCGAGTCCACAGAGCTTGGTGTCATCTGCAAAGAGTAGAAGTGCATGAAAAAAAAACTTCTACCAGTGGAATTTCTGCAACAGTGCGGAAATCAAATTTGCAACTTTCACAGAAATTCTGACTTAGAACAGTGGAATGAATGTATAAATTGTGGATTCTTCTAAGCAACTGCAGAGAAAAAGTCTGCAGAACTGATCACTGAACTGTGGAATAATTGCATGTATTGCAGAATAATTCATTAAACTGCCAAATAAATTCCTCAGAACTTTTATTCCGCAGTTCATGTGTATTATTCCATGGTTCAGCCAAAAAATTCTGTGTAACAGAGCAAAACTCTGCCAAACAAATTCAGAAGATTCTGATCCTGCCAATGGCAGAAACTTAGAAAATTCTGTGAAATTTCTGAATTTTTGCAAAACTTCCACAAAAGTGGAATTTGCAACTTTTGCCCACCTCTAGTAAACAGGCAGCTCTTACCTTTAATGTCATCTTCAATTTTGCTTATCAACACATTGAACAACACTGGTTCAAGCACTGACCCCTGTGGGACCCTGCTGGTAATCTTAATGATACCTGAGAGCTGCCCCCACTACTCTTCTTTTGGGACCCAACACTGAGTCAGTTTGCCACCCACAGGGTCAATCTGTTTCCCTCCCCTAGGTCCTGTAGCTTGTTGATCAACTTCCTGTGGGGAAATGAGTCAAAGGCCTTACTAAAATCCAAGTAGAGTATGTCTTATTACCTGCCCTTTGTCCAGCACCTTCATTATCCAGTCAAGAAGTTGATCAGGTTGGTCTAGAAAGACCTCTCTGTCATGAACCCATGTTGTCTCACATCCTGGAGATTGGTTATTTCAATGAACTAAACCAGCCTTTCTTTCTTTTACAATCGTCTACATTAGTTTACTCACTATGAAGGTTAGGCTGATTGGTCCACAGTTTCCTGGGTTAACCCAAGGTCTACTCTTGTGCAATGATACCTCATGTGTGGTTCTCCACTTTTACGGTGCCACCCCTTTATCTAATGAGTTGTTGGCAGATCCGTTAGTGAACCTGCTAGTTCCACCATCAGTTCTCTCATCACTCTGGATTGCAAGCCATACTGACCTTGAGAGTTGTTCACCCTTAAGAACATGAGCCCCTTCTATACCCAGTCTTCCACGATCCTGTCCTCAGCCATACCCACCATGCCTCCCCTCCTTTTGTGTAGCACTGGCCCATTCTTTTCCTTGATAAAGACTGAGCAGAAGTATTCATTCAATACATCTGCCTTCTTTTTTCTGCCTATACCCACCCGGTCCCTCTTTTTAGTTTGACTAGTACTTTCTTTGTAGCCCTCTTATCACTAATACAGCTGAAGAAGGCTTTCTCCCCTTCCTTAATGTCTTCTGCAGTTTTTAACTCCTTAGTATTGGCCTGACTACTAGCCTCCTTGGCTTCTTCTTAGTCATCTATCTCTTCTTCCTTCCTATAGGGGTTGTTGGACTTTCTGTACATGACTCTCTTCTCCCCTCACTGCCTTGCCAACCTCCCTAGGGAACCAAGTTTGCTTCCTACTATTGAATTCCCTTCTCCTCTGCTTAAGGCAGATTTCAGTGGGTGTTGTGATTACTTCCTGAATCATGGTCCACTTTTGGTCCGCTCCTAGGCCTTCTCAATATTCCACCCATCTTGATGAAGTCAGCTTTCCTGAATCCAGTACTCATGTCTTAATGTGTTGTGATTCTTATCCCAAGTGGATATGGAAAAACACCATTTGGTGATCACTATCACCCAAGGTATTCTCCACACCGATGTCCCTAACATGATAACCATTTGTTAATACCAGGTCCATGATGGCTGCTTCTGTTGTTGGTTCAGTCACCCCCGATCTAGGAACTCATCCTGGTCTGCGTTCCAGAACAAGTGTCTCCTGCTTTAGGTGGTAGATGGGACAGCTCAAATCATTTATCTCACTGAAGACAAATAGCAGCTTTAAGAAAGGGTGGGATAGGCATGGGGGAAAATAAGGATCATGGATAGGAAGGATGGGAGGAGAGGGGAGGGAGGGCAGGGACATTAGCTCAAGCTGTGGACCCTGTAATGTGAGCAGACTTGATAGGCCAAATGGCCTTCTTCTGCTGGCTTCTTTGTATATATGTTCATATGTAAACATGTTGAAGTCTCACATTATGATCACTTAACCCCTCTCCACTTTCATCTTGATCGTGTTACCATCTCTCTGTCCATACTTTCCTCCTGATTTGGCAGCCTACAAGCTACACCCAGTCTCAATTTCCTTCCTTATGCCAGATGAAGCTGCACCCAGAGTGCCTCTAATTGCCTTTCCCCATGTCCTCCCTTGTAGTTGTAATGCTTCCCTGACATACAACACCACCCCTCCCACTTCCCTTTGTCCATATCCCTTCTATAGAGGGTATACCCTGAAATGGAGAGGTCCCGTATGGTTATGGTTTGGGGTAGGCCAAGTTTCTGTGACTGCAGTGAGGTCCCCTGTGTCATCATGGCCTCTATGTCATTCATCTTGTTTACATGACTTCTGACTTTGAAAGGACACCACCTTCCACCATTCATCTTTCTGTCCCTCCCTTCTTGGCCCAGGGCTACTATTCTCTGCTGCTTGCTACTCTGCCCCCATCTTCCCCAAATGCTTTACTCTCTTAATTTCCTCACCCTAAGGTTTCATTCACTCCCCCTACTTTCCTCCATTTTGGACCCCCATGTACTTTTTACCTGGGGGTGAGGGGGGGCTGCCTGCTCCCTCATCTGGAAAGCTTTGGGGACTGCTTCCCTTGTTGTTTTTACATCAGTTACCATTTCAAATGCATTTTATATAGTCCCTAGTTGGGTTCCTGAGCTCCCAGGTTTTCATTCTCCTTAACATATTTTATTTTGCAATGTTTGGCTAGGAAAGACACATTAAGCTGAGTCTTGTTTCCAGGAGCAGCCACAGAGCACAGGGACATTAAGGAGCTTGTTCATGGTTACACAGAATGCAAGTGGTGGCTGTGAGATTCAAACCCAGTTCTCCAGGTTTGCAGCTCATTATGCCTAACCACTACAATATGTTATACTGCCTCCATTGCAACCTATCTTGCACATAGAGGATTTTATAATACTAGGCACTCTCTCACTTCCCCATACAACCACTTCTCCTTCCTACACATGCTGAAATAAGTATAATATAGACAACGTGAGTACAACATGTACCAAAATGACTGTTACATATGAGGGTATAAGTATAAACAAACTGAAATGAGTACGTAGCCCCTCAACAAAGGGTAGGCTACCAAAAGTCCCAGTAGTTAAAATTTCAGTAGAGAAATAATTGCAGAGTTAGCTGCAGCTCTAGAGAAACTGAGTCAGATCAAAGAAAATGTGAGGTGACTAGGAGTCATTAAAGACAGGCAGAATTAGAATAGTTTCAGTTTTAGAGTAAGCACAGAGTTTGAAGGAGCAACAGTTCCACAGCTATAGCCTGGGCCCCAGACTACTGGAAGTCTCGGGCCAGGGTAGATTTTCTGGGCCTGGAAGTGGTGACAGAGCTCCGGGGCTGGAATGTGGCAGAGGTGACACCCCCACCCTGATCCTTGTCCCAGGGAATGTGACAGACTAGCTATCAGTATATGACCTAGTACAGAGAAGAGTGAGTATGGAGACTCCCACAGGACAGCCGGGGGGGGGTTGAAAAAGGTACACCTACTAGGTCATGTTAAGACATCTACTGTGGTTTCTTTGCTTCAGGAAGGAGAAAAGACTAGAAAATATGGCTTTACAAAGGTCAAACTAAAGTCTGGTAATGTAGCCATCTATATGCAACTGTACAGAAGACTAACAAAGACAGAATGTGTGCTAGAGGTCAAATGGGAAAAATTCAGGAAAGTGTTATAAAGAAAGCTAATAGAGTTTAGAGTAATGGCAGAGCTAAGGAGGTTATGAGAGGACCTAAGAGATACAGTATGGGAACATGGAATGGAGTAAAATATCCCCCTACAGTGACACACTTGAGGAGGACCACCTTAAGTGTGCAAAGTAACAAAAGGGATTTCTTGACCAAATATTGTGCTGAACAGATAATTCCAGAATTTGAGTTTAGCTACAAGTAATATCTTGGGACAAATGAGAAACGTGTGTGGTAGAAATGCAATTTTTACCATTAAGTGTGTAACTATAATCAGAATAGTAAAGTGTTTAGAAGTGCTTTGCTGCATCTATCAAAAGTAACCTGTCCACCGGCAGCATGAAGCATTGCCTCCCCACTGTGCCTCACTTGTTAAAGTAAACCCCTTGCTTCTTGTCTGAAGAATCTGTGTAGACAGTGAAGTTTGTTTAGAAAGAATTGAAGTGTCCTATGTTCCCTACTAAACATAAATAATAAGTAGAAGTAGTAAAAGTTTTATTCTGAGAAGATTTTCCAGAAAAGGATAGTCCAGTTTAGCTGAGGCTAATTTTCAATGGAATCCCTTAGCAATAAGAAAATCCAGTTCAAAATAAGTTACAATACATGATAAGGACATACAATACAGCATAGACATCAATATTTCACTGTTGTAATGCTGTTCAGCTCCCTCTAGATATAAAGATCTCATAGTAATCCTAGCCAGCCCTGGGGCTAGGGATTTACAAGTACAACGACAAAAGTGACTTAAGGTGAGCCAATACAAGGCAGTATAGTGTAGTGGTTAAGGGCACTGAGCTGCAAACCTGGAGACCTGAGTTTGAATCCATCAGCACCCCACTACTGTGTGACCCTGAGTAAGTCACTTAACTTCCTTGTGTTTCCAGGTCGCATCTGGAAACAGGATCTAGTTTAGTGTGCTTCCCTGGTTAAAAAATGTCCCCTTTCCCAGCATACCAAATTGTCATTCAATGAAATTGCCATAATTAAGCAGTTTTTACCCCAACGAGGCGGGTCTGAAGGGATACAGCTTCACTTTGGCATTTCAGTACTTTAACATCACAACAAAGTCTCTTTCTTTTTTAATTTTATATTTTATTGAGACATTTGCATCATTTTAGGAGTTGACTATCTTCATTTTTTCAGGACATGGTTTTGGGTACTCCAGCAGTAGGGTCGACGTGATCAAAATGTAGAAAACATCCATACAGTATATAATGTTTACTGCTGTACATAAATGCATAACTGTTAAGTTGCTGTTTAAAGTCTCTCCTCAACACACCATGTGAAAGAACAGACTGCAGGTCATGAGGTGAATGGAGCACATCACCGCAACAGTACATCTTTGAACAGAATCTTTCTTGGAGGTATAACACTTTTGGGACAGCTATTTTATTGAAGAGATGCTGTCATCTTTGAATAAAGCTGTGTCTGAAAAACACAGGACTTGACAAAATACAGAGGGATACTACAGTAATTAGTCAATATGACTTGAGCAACTTTGTGAATACATGGAGCATATAAACGTAATTAGGGGGTTAAGAGCCAAAAGAACACAACAGTTGAAATAAGAAAAAACAAACATACAGTGTGGCATCATTTTGCAGATACTGTATTATAATAAATAAGCTCTTGCAGAGTCACTATGACTGTAAATGCATTAACTAGATAAGGGTGTTCCATAGGCTGAAACATAAACATGAATTGTTGTTGCATACACTAACTGAATCAAAGTACAGTACATTGAGAAAGGGTAGATATAAAAATAATGCCATCTTCTGCATTACAGTTACCTATATGTTTCACATTTTATTATATACACTTACAGCAATCAACTCAACAGAACCAGGCCATCATATACATGAAGGTATTGTACCTTAATTGCAAACACTGCTGAGAAAACTATATGTTGTGACCAGGTGGAAGATAAACACAATGTTGAGACATGTTTTTGAAAACATTTGATGTGTTTAATAATTTATTTTTAGAAATTGCCATACAATTCACACACATAATTAGTATAATATAAAGGTGTATATATGTAAATGTCAGTGTAAATCTTATACATCTCATTACAAGTTGTTCTCTTGAAGGAAAATCTTACTGTACAAGGCCTAAAACTGAACGTTAGGTAAAAGTAAACTGGGGTAGGTGTGTTATTGAAGGTATTGCATAGATTATCTTTTATTGCTGCGCCACCCCAAGCACACAGAATATGAAAATCAACAGCCCCTTGATATGAAGCAACATAAATTAGTTAGTACAAGCACAGAAACAAGTAGGAGACTAAGTCGGTAGACAAGCATGAGTATGGTAAGTCAAATAACATTTCAAAAAGTCTCACTATTATAATTCATGTTTTACAAAATTGTCTGCACAGTTGACAATTTTTGTAAAAAAATATTAACAATGGGAGTTATTCCACATATGTCCACAGATGTCATGCATGCAGGTGGAGGGATTTGAGAACCGGATGCACCAGTCTGCACTAATCCTGAGTCAGAAGATCATGGTGGAGAGGCAGAGGTACTGGGGGTTCCATCGACAGCTGTTGCAGTAGAGGGAACCAAATCGGATGAGGCCAAAGAGGGGCTATTAGAATCATGTGAGCCCCTTCCACCTGTAGCTTCAGGAGAATCCTCTGAAGCACTGTGAAGAGAGGAAAGGCATACAAGAACCTCCCTGTCCAGCAAAGAAACTGTGCATTTCATCCGAAAACACCATGTCTGGGAACGAGCGAGCAAAAATTGTGTAGTTTTGCTTTGGATGGGGAGACAAAGAGGTATCTTTCCTGCTTACCCCACAGGTCGAATAAGCTTTCAACCACCTCTTGATTTAGCTCCCACTCATGAGCCCTGACAGTGCTGTGGCTGAGACTGTCTGCCAGGATGTTGCTGACTCCCAGCACATGGACAGCAATCAGATGGAAGTAGTGCTGAATTGCCTACTACCACACCCACATCACCTCCCGGCATTGAGGGTACAAGTGAATGCCTCCCTGTTTGTTCAAGTACCAGACCACAGATATATTGTCAGTCTGAATCAGGAGTGTCCCCGGGTATAGAATAGGCTGGAAGGCCAGGAGGGCATACAGTACTGTCCTCATTTCTAACACATTGATGTGTAGTGATTCTTCCAGCTGAGAAAATGTTTCCTGGGTCTGATGGTCTCCTAGGTGGGCTCCCCAGACTTGACATGAAGCATCCATAGTAAGGGTCATGCTAAGAGCAGGGGGTTGAAAGGGGAACCCCCCCCCATGGAGAAACTGGAAAACTCCTGCCACCAAAGAAAATCCTTCTTCATGTACCCAGACACTAGGATCCTGTGTTCCAGGTTGTCCAGCTGCTGATCCCATTGGACAAGAAGAGTCCATTGGGTCACCCTCATATGCAGTCTGGCTAGAGGAACTGTATGGATTGCAGCTGCCATCAGCCTAAGAAGACCAAGGATTGACTGGGCTGTGGTCTGGCATGAGTTGGCCACTAATCTGGCCTGTTTCTGCAAGGTCTCTGCTCTGTCCAATGGGAGGAAGGACCTGTATCCAGCACCACCCCTGATTAATTGTAGGTACTGTGAGGGGAGAGGCAGGACTTGGGATATCTGACTGTTATTCCAAGTCTGGAAAAGAGGTCCAGGGTGAAGGAGAGTGACTCCCTCAGACTGCTTTGTGATGGGGCTGATAGAAACAAATCATCCAAATACAGGCACAATTAGATCCCTCTGCGGCATAGGGCCACAGCCACAACTCCTAAACACTTGGTAAAAATCTGAGGTGCTGAGGATAGGCCAAAAGGGAGAGCCTTGAACTAGTAATGTTCCCCCTAGATGGCAAATCAAAGAAAATGGCAGTGGGCCTGGAAGACAGGGATGTGCAGGTAAGCATCCTGCATGTCCAGCATACAAAGTCAATGGCTCTTGTGGAGCAGGGGTGAAAGTTTTTGGATGGTGAGCATGCAGACCCTCTTCTATTCAACGTATAGGTTGAGCATGCTGCAGTCCAAGATGGGTCTTAGGTTACCAATGTTTTTGGGTACTAGGAAGAAATGGAAGCAGTACCAGCTTCCTATCTGTGCTGGAGCCACGTGCTCTATGGCTGACTATTGCAGAAAAGCCTGGATCTCATCCCCTATCAATGACAGGTGCCTTGAAGGATAATGGGAGAGGCCTGGGGGTTGTCCAGAGACCTGTCTAGGAACTCTATGGTGTGACCTCTTGCTATTAACTGAAGGACCCAAGAGTCTGTGGTTATGTCCTGCACCCCCAGAAGGTGGAGGGAAAATCCTCCCCACTGGTTCCCCCAGAGGATCTGGAGGAGGCAGGGGGTGTCCCCCATAAGTCAAGAGGCCAAGGGAAGGGAGTCAGCAGCTCCTCCTTGGGGCTTCCGGAACTGGCAGGGGGAGTAGGGGTTCCTAATGCTGGATACAGCATTTGGTCTGGCATTTGGCAGGGCCTTCTTTGGTCTGACATCTCTGTTGCCAAAGAAAAGGCTGTTTTCCTTTGTAACCTCAGTCCTGAAATTCAGTGATAATATCCTTCCTTAGCATCACCTCCAAATTAAACAGATCTCCTGAAAGGGGCATCAAGGATGGAGGTCTGGACATCTTGTGCCAGGCCAGCAATCCTAAGCCACGAATGTTGCCTAATACAGACAGCAGCAGTGACTGTGGTGCAAGCAATTGAGTGTACTGTGTCATACATAGCCCAGAGGACATGGCAACAGAAGATTTTAGCCATTCACACTGTCTTGGCAATCTTGGCCTTAAGCTCCTGGTCCTGGATATCTTCCATCTTTGACTTGAGTGAGGCCAGGGAAGATTTCTGGTAGGAAACCATATCAGCCACATAATGAAGAGATCTGAGGGTGCAAGTGGAGGAGGACTGGATCTTGCAAATTAACTTGTACTGCTGCTTAGACTCCTTATCAGGAGGAGACATGCACAAATGTTAGGTTTAGAGGACCAGTTGTGGGCAGCTGGGATAACAACTGAGTCTACATTAGGATGGCCAGTAAGGTGTGTGACCCCATCTGGGGGATGGTACACCCTGTCTGCCTTTTTTGAAACAGCCAGAATGAAGGACAGCTGTTGCCAGTTAGTGGATGTCAAGTCTTCATGGGGCCCAGTCCAAGGCAGTATGGGCATAGGAGCTGTGTCAGTCAGTCATGTCTAGATGCTCTGCAAGCCTTTTCCACTTTGGATCCTGTTCCTGGATAGCCCAACCACAGGCATTTTGTATTGTTATGAGGAGTTCATATAACAGGGTGCCCCTGTTATGAAAGATAAAAGAAATATAAGAAACCCTTGGAAATTAGGAAGAATCCCCACCCCTACTTTTCTGATTCATTCTCTTATGTCCTCTTCCTTTTTCTGTCTGTCCTGTCTTTTCTTGTCAGGGTGGTCAACCTGACAATCTCTCTTTCTTCCCTTTTTCTATCCCTTTTTTGTGTTTCCACAGCCCCTGATGCATCCACTAGCACTGAAAGTGCTTATTGTTGTAGTAAAATAAATGTTCCCTTTCTGTGCCCAGGATAGCGCTTAATATCACTTAGTCAGTGAACTCCCGACTGGGAGTAAAACCCAGAGTGCAACATGCACTAATAAAATAAAAGAATATTGTGTTTTGTACTTCGGAGCAGTAATTATGCAGCTATCTGCTCCAAAGACCCTCTGGTAGCCCTGCTGCTAGTAAACAGAGTGAAGCTCCACAGTACTGCAATAGGAGTTGCGGTTGAATCAACGGCCGTTGCAGTACTATGGAGCTTCACTCTGTTTACTAGCAAGTCTTTGCAATTTTATGCACTTTATTTCTCTCAACGTGTCTGTTATTAACCCAATCCTACACTGGTGTTAGAAGTGATATCCTGGTATGCTGAGACTGCCTGGGAGGCATTACCAGGGGCTATTGCTACCAAACATACCCTAACAGATGCAGCCTGGGATCAAGGCAGACCAAGGTGCATATCATGTAACACGGTCAGTGTCGGAGAAGACTGGGATACAGTTTTTGTCAGGCTTGGGCCCAGAAGTGAGACCCAAAATGAGGAAGACAGAGGATGAAGATGAGGAGATACCAAAACAAGAGGCCACCCAGATGATCCCAGCACCAGATGACCCAGGAGAGGTACTGAAAAGGCTGTGTATGCACCAGCTGGAGATGGAACTCCAGAGGGAGGAAGATCCTTGACAGAGGGATGAGGACAGATGTCTCCAAGTGGAAGATAGACACAGGCAAGATAAAAAGTGGAATGACACCCTGAAAGCTATTCAGGCAATAACACAAGGTCAGCCTGCTAGAACTGTACCATAGGACATTAAGCTAACTAAACTGACTGAAAGTGATAATACTGAGGCATATCTCACCACTTTTGAGAGACTTGCTCAAATCTGTGCATGGCCCCGTGGCCAATGGGTCATAAGACTGGTTCCTTATTTGTCGGGGTAGAGCCCAATTGGTATACAGCCAGTTAAGTGGTGTGGATGCAAATAATTATGACCCAGTAAAGGAAGAGGTCCTGAGATGCTATGATATCAGTGTGGAAACTTATCAACAGCATTTTCAGTCACAGAAGATGACTAGTTACGATAACCCAAGGGAGACTTACGTACGGTTAAGAGACTATTGTGGGAAATGGTTACAGCCAGCAACAAAATCCAAGGAACAAATAATAGACATGATCATCTTTGAGCAGTTCTTCCAGGAATTGCCCCATGATGTGCAGTCATGGGTGAAGGAACACCAGCCTGAGTCAGCCAAGGATACCATAAAACTTGTAGAGGACTACCTGGCAACTCAACCCTCCAGGACCAGAGGACAAAAAAGTATCCCACCTCACTCTGCGGAGCCAGTAAGACCTCATTATACCAATACCTATCAGAATAATTATGTCAGATGAGATAGAGGGGGAAGAATACCATATTCTGAACTGATTTGCCATGGTTGCCTGGGCAAAGGACACATAGTGAGGAACTGTCCAAATAAAAAAAGAACTGACATGACTCATCTATCTTTGGCCACTATCAGTTATGTTGCTATTGTGGGGACTGGAGAACAGCAGACTTTGGGTTTCCTGGATTCTGGGAATAGGCAGACCCTGATGAGAACAGATTTTGCCCCGGACAGTGAGGTTACCCAAAGTGATACATCAGTGATGTATCTACATGAGGATATTCATCAATATCACACAACAACAGCTGAATTGACTGTCAGTAATGAGCACCACTGCTCGACTGTTGGCCTGGTACCCCAACTACTGGTGCCAGTGATTATTGGACAGGATTTTTCCCATTTAAACTCGCTGATGCAAGCACAACAGGACTACCTAGAACCAGTGAGTGTGGTAACCCGATCCATGACAAAAAGGCAACAACTAGAACAGGTTTTTCCATATGAAGAGGACTTTTTTGAGGAACAAGGAAAACAGGAAAACCAGAAAGGAGAAGAAGAGAGAGAGAGAAAAAAGGGTGGGAAAAGCTGCATAAGATGGATGTATCTGGAATAGTACCAGGACTGCCTTTGCATGATATTAAAAGAGAACACAAGGCATATGTGACATTGCAACCTTTCTTCCCACAGATCAAGCAGGAGAGAAACCCTGGACAATCTTAATTTACACAAAAAAATGATATTCTGTATAGAGTCACTGTTGATCCTGTTATGGACGTACCGGTAGAACACTTGATGGCACCCAAGGCTTATAGAGAGAAGAGGATGATGCAGCTTGCCCATGATATACCCATGGCAAGGCATGAGGGGAGGGATTGACCCCTGCAAAGATTATTGTCTCAATTCTGCTGCCTAGGTATCCATGAAGATGTGGCAGAATACTGCCATGCTGGCCCAGTGGAGCTGTGGGTTGAGGCGCTGGATGCCACACCTCGCACCACGCGGGTGACACGGGTTTAGACATGAGCCCGGGCCACCAGGGGTTGGCAGGGGAGAGATAGGATGGAGGATCTGGAGCACTGCTCTCCTATCCTGAGGAGGGATCCAGGGACCCACCATTCTGTAGTGGCCGCTGGTGATGACCAGGGGGCACTACTAGAGTGGTGTAGCAAGGGGGTGGAGTGTGGCAGACATTGGCATGCTGTGCCTAGATGTCACTGCACACCCACACTCCACAAGGGAGAAAACCAGGAAAATGGGCTATGGTCAGGCAGCGTGAGCTTCCGCCTCCCGCTGCCCACCCCGAATGGTACCTCCTCAACCGGATCTTGCTCCGCTGGGTCAAGCTGGGAAGCTCCTCACCACCCAACCAAGGAGAGTAATCCATGGAGGCATGAGGAGGGTGGCCTGATGTCGGGATGCAGGGCTAGGAGGTGTCGGTCAGGATGACCATGCTGTCCGTAGCCCAGGGGAGAAAAATATCTATTAAAAAAAAAAGAATACTGCCATGCCTGTGCAGAATGTCAGCTAGATGCCTAGAGTGGGAAGCAGGACCAGGTGCCTCTACAGCCCATTCCTTATGTAACCACCCCTTTTGAAAGAATTGCCATGGATGTTGTAAGACCCCTCACTAAGAGTTCTAAGGGTAACCATTTCAGTCTCGTAGTGTGTGACTATACCACACAGAACCTGAAAGCTGTTCCCATGTGCACTGTAACTGCTCCTCATAAAGCTGAGAAAGTAGCCCAAATCTTTAGCAGAATAGGGATACCCCCAAGAGAGCCTGACTGATAGAGGTAGTAATTTCACCTCTATTACGTTAATGGAACTCTATTGACTCCTGAGGGTATCAGCAGTTAGAACCTCTCCCTATCATCCTCAGACTGATGGTTTGGTAGAGAGGTTCAATAAGACCTTGAAAAAGATGCTACAAAAGTATGTACAGCAGGAAGGTAGAGAGTGGGACAAATATCTCCCTTACCTCCTGTTTGCCTACAAGGAGGTACCCCAAGCTACCAACGGGTTTTCATCTTTTACCTTACTTTATGGAAGGAACCCTATACAACCATTAGATGTGGTAAAAGAACACTGGGAGGAAGACACCAATGTAGGTTTCAGTAACATACTGGACTACATGTCAGCATTAAGGGAAAGGCTGGTAAAATATGTCACCATGGCCAACCTAAATGTTACACAAAAACAAATAGGGCAGAAAGAGGCCTATGATGTGAGTTTGAAAGACAAAAGTTTTATGACAGGGGAAAAGGTTTTGTTATTACTACCTTCTACTGAGAACAAACTGTTGATGCGATTGCAAGAGCCTTATGATATGGTGAGACAAACAGGGACTGTGAATTATGAAACAGAAATGCCTGGTCATAGACCTGTAAAAAAGGTATACCATGCCAACCTTCTAAGAAAATGGACAGAGAAACCCCAAACTCAGACCCTATATATTCACTCAGAACCTAAGCAAACAGAGTTAGATGTGGCATATGATAGACTCGATCGTCCCATAGGGGACGGAGTTATCCAGATCAATCCAGAGCTAGAACTTGAGCAGAGATCAGAGGTGGATCAGCTGCTATACTATTACCAAGAGACATTCACAAAAACTCCAGAAAGAGCTAGAGGAGTAGAGCATGACATCAAGGTCAACCTGCAAAAAAACAATCCATCAAAAACCTTATCGGCTACCTGAAAAAATCAGACAAGAGGTAATCGAGGAGGTGAGGAAGATGGCACAATTGGGGTAATTGTTCCCTCTAGAAGTGATTGGCCTTCCCTGATGGTGGTAGTCAATAAAAAGGAAGGGGGCATATGGTTGTGTTTAGACTTTTGTAACGTAAATATGATTTCAGACTTTGATGGATACCCGATGCCCAGAATCAACGATCTACTGGATAGAATAGGTACTGAATGTTACATCAGTACCTTGGATTTGACCAAGGAATATCATCAAATTCCCTTGGCCCCCCATGCCCAAGAAGTGACAATCTTTCTTTCACTGGTAGGTTTATATCAATTCACCACAATGCCGTTTGGACTCCATGGTGCACCTGCCACCTTTCAGTGCTACATGGACCATATATTGAGACCCCATACACAATATAGCACAGTGTATTTGGAGGATGTAGTCATTTTTAGTCCTGACTGGCCCACTCATTTAATCCCTCTTAGTGCCATTATCCAAACCATCAAGGATGCAGGACTGACTATAAACTCCTTAAAGTGTGCCATAGCTAAAACTGAAACACAGTATTTAGGCTTTGTCATTGGAAATGGGGCAATCAAATCAGAAATCGACAAAGTATAGGCAGTTGCTAACAGCCCCACCCCATCACAAAACAAGTCAGATCCTTTTCAGGACTAGCCAGCTATTACAGGCAGTTAATACATGACTTTGCCACACTGGCAACCCCCACTGACAGAACTAACAAAGAACAAATACCCGAACAAAGTACAATTGACCTCGAATTGTGAGAACACCTTTCAGAATATCAAGGCGATACTCTGCTCGTCCACAGTGTTAATGATCCCCAACTTTCAGGAACCTTTTAAGATCCAGACTCATGTCTCTGACATAGCTATAGGGGCAGTCCTGACACAATATGACTCAAAAGGGGAACATCCAGTCTTGTACATCGGTAGGAAACTTCATGAATGAGAGACAGAAAGTATTCCACCACAGAGAAGGAGTGTTTGGCAATGAAATGGGCAATAGAATCCCTCAAATTTTATCTCTGGGGTAATAACTTTGTGGTCATGACAGATCATAATCCATTATGTTGGTTAAGCCAAATGAAAGACAAGAACATGCGGATTATGAGGTGGTACCTGTCAATGCAACCATACAGGTTTAGAGTACAACATCAAGCTGGGGCATAGCATCAAAATGCTGACTTCTTATCATGCTATGGTGCTAAGAGTAAAGCAAATGCTGGAATGTGAGTATGTATAGCTATTGTTCATGAAGATTACATAGTGCTAAGAATAACACTGACCTCAGGGAAATGAACAGAACTGATCTGATGTATGATGGTATATCATGTAGAATATAGTGCAGAATTTTATTAGAGTCCCTCAGGGGAACTTCTGGAGAGGGTGAGCAGAAGTTTCAACCCTTCCAAAGGTGAAGGGTTTCAGACAACAAAAGAAAAAATGGTATTGCCATCTTGTGAAGGGAGGTATGTAACAGGATGCCCTTGTTATGAAAGATAAAAGAAATGTAAGAAACCCCTGGAAATTAGGATGCATCACCCCCCATTTTTCTGATTCACTATTCTGTCCTCTTCCTTTTTCTGTCTCTCCTGTCTTTTCTTGTCAGGGTGGCCAACCTGACAATCTCTCTCTCTCTCCTTTGTCTATCCCTTTTTTGTGTTTCCACAGCCCCGATGCATCCACTAGCAGTGAAAGCGCTTATCATTGTAAAATAAATGTTTCCTTCTGTGCCCAGGATAGCACTTAATAGCCCTTAGTCAGTGAACTCCCGACTGAAAGTAAAACCCAGAGAGTAAATCACACTAATAAAATAAAAGAATATTGTGTTTTGTGCTTTGGAGCAGTAATTATGCAGCTAGCTGCTCCAAAGCCCCTCTGGCAGCCCTGCTGCTGGTAAATGGAGTGAAGCTCCATAGTACTGCAACCATAGTTGCAGTTGAATTAATGGCCCAAGTGAGAGCCGAGAAGGAGGCTCTCATTCATGCTTCTGGTCACAGGAGGTGGCAGATGCAAAATCCTATGGGGAAACATAGTGAACACTATGGGCAGAAAGAAAATATAAGTCCTGTAGTGTTCATATATCTAAATAGGGATCCTAGTGTTAAACAGCCACAAATGGTGTTATGGGGCAGTTGTTGTTTAAAAATAATACTTCAAGTGGTGAGTGGAGCATAAAAATGCTTCAACTTGGGAAACTGCGAGTGGCATTGTAAAATGAATATCAAGGGGAATTAGCAAGGGAGACACTACGGGCAACAAAGGGACATATAAGTCCCATAGTGTCCCCATATGAATAAGTGCCCAGAAAGTACTGGCAGCCCCAGAATGTGGAGAATGGGGCTGCATGAGTAGGAACACTGCTAAAATGAAAAGAAAAGCCTGACGGCTGCAATTTCAGCCATCAGCTGTTGTAAAATTAACTTTGCAGCTCTTGAAGGAGTTGGTAATGCCTACAGAGCCTACCAAAACCATATTTTAGTATGAATGAGTAATGCAACCATGGAGGGTTGTAGAAATAAAATCCATAGCAAAACATAAATGAAATAAAAAAGTAACTGGATATTTAGGAACATTTTTTTTCTCTTGAACTACATAGTGTTTGGAATCCTGAAGTTGGCAAGGGAAAGAAAATAAGGAGTGCACCCTTATTGCTCTATTCCCTTGACCTATTCAAGGATTTCAATGTTCCAAATCATATTATAGAAAGTTATTACCTGGTCTGAAGATAGAACTTTCTATAGGGCCAGCAGCCCAGGAAATGGCTGTTTTTATAAGACTCCTAGGAAGTGAGGTCACTCCTGGTGGGCAGAGCCTAGGACCCTCATTATGGAATAACCCCTAAATTAAGGTTACTATAAGATTTATAGCCCAGAAAAGGGAAAGAGGTATATAGCCAAAGGTAGCTCCTGTGTATTTAACTATCTACCTGATTGCTAGAAGGGTTGAACTTAAATGTAACCCTAGAAAATAAGGCACAGTGTTAATGAGGTATTACATGTTAGTGATGTCACTCCAAAACTACATAGATACATAGACAGTGTCGGCAGATAAGGGCCTATGGCCCACCCAGTCTGCCCATTTGAGCTTGTAAGTTCAGTTTATGTTTTCCTAGAAGTCTGTTGCCCTTAACCCCTGACATCCAGAATTCCTTTATGTCTATCCCATGCATTCTTGATTGTTTCGGCCCCCACCACTTCCTATGGCAGGGTGTTCCACTTGTCCACCACCCGTTCTGTGAAGAAATTCTTCCTCATGTTTCCTCTGAATCGTCCTCCCTCCAACTTCATCCCATGCCCTCTAGTCCTGGAACATATTTTTGCTTAAAAATAGTGTATTCCTGCACCCTGTTCCTCCCTGTAAGATACTTGTATGTCTCTATCATATCCCCTCTCTCCCTCCTCTCCTCCAGGGAGTACACATTCAGTTCCTTCAACCTGTCCTCATAGGACTTGTGATGCAATCCATGTACCATCTTTGTTGCCCTCCTCTGAACCTTCTCTACCCTGTCTATGTCCTTACATAGGTAAGGTCTCCAGAACTGTACACTATACTCCAGGTGGGGCCTCACTAGTGTCTTGTATAGTGGAATTATGACCTCCCTTTTCCTGCTGGTGATGCCCCTGCCTATGCATCCCAGCATCTTATTTGCTTTATCTGCTGCCTTGTCACACTGTTTCCCTATCTTGAGGTCATCAGAGATGATAACCCCAAGATCCCTTTCCTGCTTGGTGCATGCTATATCCTCACCTCCCAACTGATATATTGTGCCAGGGTTTTTGTGCCCCATATGCATTATCTTGCACTTCTTTGCATTGAATTTCAACTGCCAAACCCCTGACCATTCTTCAGGTTTCTGCAGGTCCCGTCTCATTCTGTCTACACCCTCTGGTGTGTCTACTCTGTTACAGAGCTTTGTGTCATCAGCAAACAGTGAAATTCTGCCTTCTAGGTCCTGTGCAATGTCACTGATGAAGATGTTGAATAGGGCTGGTCCCAGCACTGATCTCTGTGGTACCCCACTGGTCACTCTTCCCTCTGTGGAGTGACAGCCATTTACCATCACCCTCTGTGTCCTGCTGCCCAGCTAGTTACCTACCCACCACACTACTGTCCTGCCCACACCTATATAAACTCACCATTAGGGGCTATGACAGATGGGTGGATCAGTGGTGGACTGACCACAGTGAGAGGATGATGTGAGTGTGCAAGCTTACACACTGAATCAACCATTTGGATTACAAAAGGATATTTCAGGAGTTTGGAAAGAAATTATTTCCTGTTTGTTGTGCTGTGAAGGACTAACACCATTTTTCCTTTCTGTAAACATTTTTATTTTATCATTTTTTTTTTTTGGGTTTTGTCAAACTAAATTGGCAAATGCAAGTCTTTGCATTTTTTATGCACTTTATTACTGCCTTGTGTTTCTGTTATTAACTCACGCTTCTACAGTTCTGCAAAGCAGGGTCCTCCAGAAGGGATTTCAGGGACTTCTTAGGCTGAGACTTTACAGGTGTATGAATACCAGAGCTGGAGGACAAGTTGGAGTCAGAGTTCAAAGAATGCCTGCTGGTGGTCTGAACCCTTTTTAGTGGAGTGTCCTGGGTTTTATCCCTGACCTGGTGTCTAGCGGAGCCTTCTCTGGAAAGGTGGGAATCCAAAGGAGAGGCTTATTTAGGTGTTGGAAAGGAGGCAGGAGTAGAGGCTACAACTGGTTTCCAATGGTCAAACCCCAAGGCTAGTTGAGTCCTGTCCTCTTGAATCAGGGTTTTAAACATTGCCTGGATATCAGCCAGAGGCTGCTATGGAGGCAGAGACTTGGCTGAGGAGGTTGTGGAGGAGGAGGCTGGTATAATGGATAGCCCGACATCTGATATTGAGGGTATCCATGAGCCTGATAGGAGTAGAGAAAACCAGAAGGAGCATACCCTTGATTAGACATAGCCCATTGTCTGGTACCTCAGCACATAATGATATTGAGGACCAGGCATTGGATACCCCATTGAAGGATACATTGGGTATTGTTGGGGCGGATAGCCTGGAACATTGTCCATAAGTCCAGCTGGAGGTGGAGCTGAAGGTCTGGCAGGAGGTGTGGCTGAAGGACCTGCAGGAGGTCCAGAAGGACCAGGCATCGGGACATTCAAAGGGAGTAGCATTGGATCAGGTACAGCAATGTCCAGCACTGAAAGATTCTGTGCCTGGGGGCCTGATGGAAGGTCATCCAGCATTTGAGAAATGGCTGGAGTGCCAGATATACCCTGACCTGGTGAAGGGTCACTTGGTGTCAGGTTGTGAGTAAAACCCAATGGAAGACCCACCATCGTCTGGGGAGCCAGAGTCCATGACGATGGAATCTCATTGTCTGAGGGGTCTTGAGTTGAGGAGGTCCTGATGAAAGATCCCCAGAGAGATTAACAATAGGACCAGTGGGCAAGTCAGGAAGAGACTGACCCAGTGAAGGAGGGGGAACCTCCAGATTAGTGCCCACCTCTTGATCTTGAAGCAAGCCCAGAGGGTCTGGTTGTGTCAGTGGGAGTGAGGAACCCTTAAAAGACTGTTGCATATCCAGCAGCTGGATCAACTTGATGTCTGGGGTATACTGTGATCCCGATGGGAGAGCCCCAGCTGTGCAGTCCCCAGAGGAACTGGGGAGTGACTTATCAGCTGCAGCAGTGCAGATGTCAGAAGAGCTAATATCCAACGTATTGGCCTGGGCCACACAGACAACAGTGGAGCTGGAGTCCAGTTTATTGGCTGTGATGGTGGCTCCTCTTTGGGGCTGGGGAGTGACTTATTGACCTGGCTGCTGGTGACAGACATTGAAGAAGATATGGACCTAAGGAGCACAATAGGGGTTCCATCATCCAAGCGGAGCCCCAACTGCACTGTGAGTAAAGCAGGCAGGGAGACCATGGTCTGATCCACTGAAACAGTAGGAGACCTTGCAGTAGGGATACTTACCAAAGTGTAGTCCCCTCCAGTGTCAGTGGTGCCCGATGGTTTCCACCAAGTGGATGGAGACCTATCCGGGTCACAGTGCCTCTTCTTTTCCTTTTTCTTCTTTTTGGGTTCTGGCGTTGGAGAATAAGATTTTTACCACAAATTCTGCAGCTCCTTTTCCATCAAAGCTAGGCACTTCTCCAGCAGTTGGGCTTCAAGTTTTTTTCTGGTGCCTAATCTATGTGGCCTGGTTGAAGGGCTGGCAGGGCACACAATCCTTGACCTGGTGTTTGGGTCCATGGCAGGTCACGCAGCAGGAATGCTCATCAGCATGCAAGATCTGGGTGCCGCAGGACTTGCATTTCTTCTTTTTGATGCATAACCCAACTGTTCATGTTCCTGAATTGTACCTACAACTATATCCCATGCTGTAAATTTGTCATTGTTATTTATTTGCTTCCCCTTTCTTCTGTATATCCCTCAAGATCTCTGTATTAGACCTGTTTATGTTAGACCTATTTATACTGTGTTTTATTATGTAATTGTTTGGCCTGGTGTTCTGTTCTCTTTTCATACTAAACTGGACATTTGTGTAAATGGGCATTTTTGCTCACTTACTTTTCAGTATAAAATAAAGATTGATTAATTAAAAACTGGACTGATAGACCTGAACCACAGCAATTCAGTAAAAATCCAAACTGGCCAAACTGGGTGCAGCTTGCACAAATACTACTGCTCTGGTCACTCTGGTTTCACTGTTTAGTCCAACTTTTACATATCTGGTCCACTTATGGAAGTCTGTTTTTTAGCTCTTTTTTGACATGCTTGAAAATGGAACCATTAGGACCACACCAGATAAGGAAAAGCCAGAAGAGATAATCTGGATTGAGTGAATAAGCAATATTTGCACAAGCTGTGCCAATCCAGATTTTACAGCTCTGGTCTGGGTCTGGTGATTTGATTTTTACCCATACCCCAGTGCATGTGGCTTAGTGACATACTGTACAGATGGATGCAAAGTCTAACCCATTGAAGGTTGAAGATTTGGAAAACCATTATGCTAAAAATACCAAGACTGACTCCCCCACCCCCAAGTCACACTTAGTCCTCTACCAAAATCATGCTTAAATATTGGTGCATCTACTTCCACTGCATTAAGCTTTTAATGCCATCATTCCTCTTCTGCTGCCTTGAGCTCCCCCATCCATGAAGTCCCATTCTGCTTGTGGCAGCCCCCCCAACCAGGTAATTTTCCAGGGAGAAGCTCATTACACCACATCAACTAAATTACTGTTAAGCTCCTTATTTTTAAACATTTTGTTGAGAAATTTTTGTTTTAGTATATCCATGGTCAGGAAAAATGAAGTTCATTTAATCACAATATAGCATGTTATGAACTGATCAGATTCTATGTGTAACCTAAGTCAAACAAACAATAGACACACACATGACTACCTATTTGCAAGTCAAGCAAATGTGGTTACCATCATTCAGTTGTAAACACCTATAGTCAAAAATTGCAGGTTAAGAACATTCAGTAGAGTACAAACAGTAGCCCAGAACTGCCTCTCTGAGAAAATGAAGTTGGTGTATTATTTGGAAACAGGAAACACTGGGAATCTTGCTATAGAATGTCCTGCAAAGTAACAGAATGACTGCTCTTAGGATGGTGGTGTCAAATGACTTAATTAGGTGTTCATAGGGGCTTAGGGGAAAATCAGAGCGTATTTGTTATGCAGAAAGTTCCAGGAAGTGTTTAACCTATTCTACATCCAATAGCTTTCTATGATGTCTGTACTATCCATTGGCAATCTGACACAGAATGACTGCCAGAAGATAATGAGTTAATGTTCTGTGGGCTCAATTAACTCCTCAAGCCAGAGGTAAAATAGTGCTATTTAGCTTCCTATACACACACAGGCAGTGTAGTAATGAGACTTCAGCAAAATAATCTATTTGTAACACTCTGTCATGTTGTTTGGTAGCAAAAATGATGTCAGCCCTTTTCTGAATGCAAAACACCTGCTGGGCTATACCCACAGTCATAAAAAGAATCCTGAGAATAGAGAACCTCTCTACATAGTAATTATATAGTAGCCTTAGCAACTGACATTTCCTTAATTACTTTATCTACTTTAGACCACTTCACATGAGGTTCGTCCTTCCTAAGTTTTGATATTACCATAAGTTCTTCAATAGATCTGTTTTTTAATGTAGACAGGAAAGCCAGTACAATAGGCAAAGGAATGATTTTTGATCTGCTGTTTACAACCCATTTATTCCACATATTTATTTAGTTTTTTTGTAAATCAGGTAAGAACAGTAGACAGAAAGTTGCCTATTTTCAGAAGTGGCCAGGAAGGTTACAAAGAACTAAAGTAACAGTCATACATTGGGCAAAAGTAGTATAAACCTACAACAAGGCAGACAGGAATAAGCAGGTGGCAGTCAAGAGGCATGGGCAAAACAAGGCAAAACAAATGAGTCAGAACAACATCCCAGCAAAAATAACAAAGTTACCTCAAACAACTATAGTATAGTCAAGTTTGGAGGTGGGCAGTGCAGTCATGTACAAGTGAAAGATTGGCCCTCAAAATTATCTTACAGAGGTACTGGGGGGGGCTGAGGGGACTGGTATTGGGGGGAAGTTTCAGGCACAAGGGGCAAAAGACATCTGGTCTGGTTGCCCTTCAGGGTAGAGGCCTTTGGTACAATAAGTAATGGTTCATGAATAAGCCTCAGTGAGTAGTTCTAATGTGAATGTTTTAAAAAATGGTAATCAAGGGTAGTGTACACATCTGTATGGGAAGGCTTTTTCTATGAAGCAACCAACTGCCACCAACCACCAACTAAAAAGAGATCACCAGCAAAAACTTGCAATTCTAGACCACCTTTTGACTTAAGGAGTTGAATGGCTGTATAATTAATATGTGGGTATTTGCCTTCCCATACATAAATGGAAATCAATTGGCTCCATTTTTGAAAAGGTGACAGAGAGAACTGCAAGGGTTTGACTGAGAAAGAGGAGCCACAGAAGTAAATGTTTTTCAATTTGTATCCACATGTTATATTAGGAACAGTTGGAGAAGCTTCCTCCTATCTAGGTGCTGAGTGCTCAAAGATATTATGTTATGGGGGACTAATTTAGCTGTGAAAGTGCCAGTCAATTTTCTGAGAGATGAATGTCTAGCTACTTCAGAGAGGTGGAGTCCCATCTAAATTATAATATTATATTGATTTTAGGAGAAGGATGCAATTGATTTTAAATACAAAAATTTTTGTTGTGCCTAACCTGTAACCAGAGAGTTCACCAAAGTAAGTTAACCCTTAGACTACCAACAGAATTAGAATGTATAGGAATTTTGGACAGATATCTCTGTCTATGGCACACCATGGGTTAATAAAACTGGAATAAAGCCAGATTTGGGATATAATATATAAGCAGATTGTCTGTGAAGAAAGCTAACTTATGTTGAATCCTAGTAATTCAGACTTCTACTCATATAGCATGTGCCAGGAGTTCAGGATACAGGGCAAATTATTATGGGTAACCCCAGAGAATTCAGTACAAACCACCCTTGACAAACCTTACAAATATAATATTCTTTCTGCCTGAATTGGATGTTTCCTTGTTTGTTTCCAAAAGAAGTGGGGGTCTTTTGGAATTCACATCAAGACAGTGCTGTGAAATTGCCAAGCTACCAGATGTCAAGGTAGACCGCCCATCAGCTTGGTCCCTATTCTAAAATGCAGCTGTCCAAATTGGCTTCCTTTACAGGACAGTATATAAGGTGCATGGCCTAAATTGGTGTCCTTTAATTAAGGTGCAGTCTTCAAGCAATCAATGAGTAAGTAACATATGAGAAGCTATCTAATGAGAGAGCCTTACATCTCCTAAGCATCAAGCAAATACAAAATTAGCTGCTCAACCTTTGCTCATTCACAAACTTTAATTATCTTTTTTCAGTAGGTGTTCTATTCATATGACATACATCAGTAGCACCCCTAATAAAAACGAACAAACAAAAAAAAAAAATTAAAGTTGGGGATTATGCAATAATTAAAGAATGTCAGTTTAGGCAGTGTACCTTATATAAAGGAAATCAATTCAGGCAGTTGCATTTTAGAATAAGGACTCAGCAGATGGGTGGCCAACCTTGATGTCTGGCAGCTGGGCAACTTTACAGCAGGGCCTTGATGTGAGTATCAAAAGACCCCCCACTCCTATTGGAGATTAAATATGTTAAGTGGCCAGTTCAGTCAGTAAGAATATTATATTTGACCTTGAAGTCTGGTAGCCAGGCAACTTCATAGCAGGGTCCTCATGTGAATACTAAAAGGACCTCATTCCTATTCAAGATTAAAGAAGCAAGAGGCCAATTCAGGCAGACAATTTGTTTATATTTGTAAGATTTGTGGGGGAAGGGTGTGCAATGAATTCTCTGGGTTTACTGTTGTAAAAAGCCATTTAATGATTATGAATGAGTAGGGGTTGTGCAGCTAATGTTGTGTTCAAATTATAATGGGGACAGGGGACATTCCTATCTGGTGCCCCTAGAGTCAATGAGAAAGAGGGAAATGCATTATACTCCAATTAACTTTTAACAAATGTGTTAAGGAAGTTTTAGATTTCTTGAAAGAGTGCAACAAATGATGGACAGAAACCAAAATCAGCTAGAGTAGCATAGAGAAATTGCCAAGAGACCTGACTGAACATCTTCTTTGTGTCCAAACTGAGGATCAGAGAAGGCATCCAAGAGGAGACTACAGTATATGTGACAAATGTGAAGAGTATACTGTATGTTATTCTGGGTCTGTCAAGGAGTTACAAAGCTTGTTTTCTCAAGATTGATTAAAGAGAAGAAGATACATTCTACTTATTGTGCAATTATTAAGGTGAATAGTTTTTAATTAACACTGAGAACAGATATTTGGCAATAAGAAGTACAAAATATTTTATCTTTACTAGCCATTGAAATCATAGCTATTGTAACATCTTTCCTACATTTAGGTAGGGACCCACCTCCTTATGCCTCTGAGTACATGTATGTTAAAAGAGGGGTGATCGACTCTTTAAGTCTTGAAAAATTCACCAGGGTAAGCACTGGGGCCTGGACATTTTCTAGTTTTGAGACTGAAGATAGCTACTGAAGGATCCTCCTCTCAGAATAGGCCATAACGTCCAGAAATTATAGTCTTAGAAGTAGTTCAACAGTATTACTCAAAATTAACCAGAGTGAGAAAAATGTAGCTTTCTGCTTTATTTCAAGTGTATGGCTGCTGTGCTGTTACAGTATGTTCTTAGAACCCATAATTTATTAGGTGGATTACCTTTTTACAATATCCAACTTTTCCTGTGCCATTTCAACCATAATATTCATTCTTGGTCTATGACCTAAGTAGATCAGCATGATTGTCTGTACCATCCTCTAATTATAAAAGCAGAACTAAATTCCTTTTAACCTTTCCAAAAGATGACCATAACTGCAAGGTGTGCTTTCATTGATTTTGAAATAACTACTGTATGCCTCATTATGGGACCAGCCTAATCGCTGAGTAAAGAAAGTCAGCTAGTATTGCAGGAGTGTCCCTTTTGTAAAAGTGTTTTTGAATGTGCACATTTCTACTGCAGTAGTTTTGGACCTAATATATGTTTTACCAAATGACTATCAATGGTTTAAATATGTTTGCCTTATCAAACATATTTACTCCCCTAATTTAAACTAAGATTGCACTGCACTAGACAGGTGAAAAGTGATTAAGGGTTTGCGGTATCCTGTGAAAATAGTGAGGAAGCAATAGTGAATAAATAATCATGAAGAAAGAATTGTGAAGCCATCAACAGTGAGTGACATTTAATAGAGATCGCCATTAATGGTGACTTTGACCACGTCAAATTAGCACCAGCAGCAGCATAGATTTGCAATAATGCAAAAGGAGATGGGATCCAGTACAATATATAGCAAGTTGCTAAGGAACAGGAAGTCCATAGAAACCAGGGAAACTGAGATTAAGCATGATCAGAGCAGTAGCAGCATAGCTTTGCAACTAATGCAGTGAGATGAAGCAGCAACTAGTGCAAAAGGAGATGGGATCCGGTGCAAAATTTAGCATGAGGGAGATGAGAGTCAAAATCACAAAAATCCAGATTTAAAGAAAAAATGGCAGTTGCCAGAAATCCTTTATTTTATACTCCAACCACACTTCTAATCCACGCTCCTAGATGTCTTCATCGATGATTGTTCCTTCATGTCACTCCTTCACATGCTAAATGCTAAAACTTGTACTGGAAGTTATATGCTAGACCTTTTAAGTAGTCATAGATTGATCTTTCACCATACTGGCACACGACCTTATCGATCCTTTCATTCTGGTCTCTGTATTTTCTCTTAGTTCCTCCAGGGGTAATGCCAGAAATTAACTGCTTCTACTTTATTTCTGTCAGCCACTGTTCTTGTACTAAGCATTCTATGAGCTTCCACATGCTGGGTGGCATGAGCCAAGATGCAAGTTAAATCCTCTATGACACCCCTCAACAGCATTATTTGTTCTTGAAAGAACAAGTAGCATTGCTTCATTACAGTTCCAGTTCTCAACTGGGAACATTGCACGCCTTCTCCTGGAATGTCCTTTTAGCGTTCCAAGCCAAGTGTCCTTCAAGTAATCGAGGACAGGTTGTAAGAGCTTCTCATTGGTACTAAAGGACTCATTTTCCCTGAACTCCTCGAATGCACTGACAAAATCATCTGGCAGAACAAAAGCCAGCAACAGCAGCATTCGCAAATGTAGTGCAAAGTCTGGGTCGCTACAATATCTTTTTTCCACTTGGTGGCACTGTTGTATTTTCTGCCACATGGCTTGAGCAAAGTGGAAAAAGCAACCATAGACTGACGTGCTTGAGAAAACAGTTGTGAATCCCTTCCATTCTGCTCTTTCGTAGTCCATGATTGCGGTAGATGGGCTGGTATCCCCACACAGTGCCTTAATTTCTTTAAACACTTGCTCATAGGTAATAGCTGTATGTAAGCACATAAGGTTGGAAAGAGCAGTTATCACTTGGCCAGAATGCATTGCATGGATACTGTACAACTGCAAAAGTAAAGCTGGGCATGATTTAAAGGTATCGTCCAGCATCCAATCTGGAGTGTCCTTCAACAATCTGATGTTACCCTCAGTGCCAAACACAATAATTCTGTCCCTTTCTGCCCAACTGTCATACAGAAGGAATGTTTCCCCAGATCCCAGCACAGCAAACTCATTTGGTATTAAAAAGGACTTTACATATGTTGGAGTTACTGGGCCTGCACGCTCTTGCTGTCTAATTTGCTGAATGGTCTGTGTCATTAAGCTAATGTTATGTGCTTTCTACAGTTGCTCATGCTCTGTCATGAATATCTGCCATTATCTGCTGTGCCACAACATCACCAGAATCAGGGACATGGTTATGCTATTTAATGACTGCAAAAACAGTGTCTGCAACTGTGCGAAACCTTGCAAGACAGTTGAACTAATGAGCTTCAGCACACCTCCAATATACCTTGTCAGCTGTTTCTTTGTCCCTGCGGTATAAGTAGCCTTCATAAAGAACAAGAGGCTTACCCCTTTGACTGGTCACAAACTGACATCACAAGACATAACTGGTGCAATCCAAGATGAGAAAGGCCAGAACCACTCAAAGTACGTGGCCCATGACTGCCTCAGAACTTATACACTGCAAGTTGCTAAGGGGAGTACACTGCCAAGGACTCTGGGTTGACTATGGACTGGTTACCAGGCAACAGCAAGTTGCTAAGGAACAGGAAGTCCAGGGAAACTGAGAGAATGAACAGCATGCTACAATTCTTCTGGAGGTATTTGAACAAATTATGGAAATTATAGCGTGCTATAATTGTTCTCGTGTTATTTTTACACTCGCTATACTTTCTATCACTATTTTTCATTTTGCTAATGTCTCCACGCTATTATTGAAATTGCAATATTTTTTTCACAATTTTGACATAGAACCAGGGTTTGCACACAGATAAGGATTACAATGTCTATCCTCTACTCTTGATCGGAGGATACTGCCTCCCACCACCAACTGGTTTTAACACTTTACACCTGGTACCACAGTTCCTTCGCCCCTCTACTGAGTATTCCCACATCCCAACCCTTACTGTTTCCTTGGGCTGCCACTCTGCTGCCACAAGTGTACACTTGCCTGGCCCTATTCTCCTTGGCCTACATTGTTAACACTATTCCACAAACTCCATGACCTAAAGTACTCAAGCCTTACCCTCCCTTCCCCATCTCTGTTTGCCATCCATGGCTTCTAGGATTCATTACTACTACTTCCTACTAGTTCTACTCATCCTAATCCCCTTCCTCCCTGCCCTCCATCCACCACTGGTTCCTTTCACCAATGACAATGCCATCCTTTGGCCACCTTACCTTTCTTCTAAAACTGCTATTCTTGCACAATGCACTCTTTTTTCTTTAGGGTGTGCATGATTTGAAAATTAGATCCTCCATTGTATGGACTTGCTGCAATTGTAAACATTTAAAACTTTAAGATTTGTAACACTTTCACTTCTCGTGTCAATGTAAAATGGAACATTTTATGCGATGTTTTCTAGGTGTATAATTTCCCTGTTTTGACGTGGAACCTTTGAAAAAGAGCACTTTGGTCAAAGGTTATTTCCGAATGAAGAAATAAATAAATAAATATAAAAACAATGTTTAAGAAAAGACTGTGGTAGCCTTAGGAAGACCTTTCCTGTTATGAATTTCATGCATGTTCCCAATTAAAAATTTAGTGCTTAAGTTTTGCTATACAATTTCAGATGAAGGAGAGATATGCTGAGGGGGACAAGTGGATCTGTTACCTTCCTTGTAATTTGTACAGTTACATTGGTCATAAGTAGGGATGGGCATATACTAAAATACTCAACCCTAAAGACTACCCACAGGTTTCTCAAAAGTACCCTAAAAATACCTGAATGAAAACCGAGAAGTCAGATCGAGTCGGGTAGTTACTACCTGATTATCTGACCCTGACCATAACAAAAATTATGTAAAAGAATGTTTTTTTTAAACTGCTACACTGCTTTTTAGGTGCACTGAGCCACTGTATGCATGCAGGGCATTGTTAAGGCAGGTACACGAGGTGCAGCTGCTCTTAGTAAGCCTGCTGCTGTTTCCAAAAATTATACCCATGGTGGGCACTTCTCAGGCAGGTACAACAGGCACAATTACTCTTAGCAAGCCTGCTTCTGTGTCCCAAAATTATATCCATTGCAAGCACTTCTGAGGTAGGTATGAGAGGCGCAGCTACTCTGAGTGAGTCTGTTGCTGTTTCCAAAAATTATACTCATGGTGAGCCTTGCTGAGGTAGGTACAAAAGGTGCAGCTGTTGTGAGTGAGCCTGCTGCTGTTTCCAAAAATTATACTCATGGCAGGCATTGCTGGAGCAGGTATGAGAGGTGCAGCTGATTTTAGCAAGCCTGCTGCTGTTTCCAAAAATTATACCCATGCTGGGGATTGCTCAGGCAGGTATGACAGACACAGCTGCTCTTAGCAAGCCTGCTTCTGTGTCCCAAAATTATATCTATTGCAAGCATTTCTGATGTAGGTATGAGAGGCACAGCTGCTCTGAGTGAGTCTGCTGCTGTTTTCAAAAATTATTCCAATGGTGGGCATTGCTGAGGTAGGTACAAGAGGTGCAACTGCTGTGAGTGAGCCTGCTGCTGTTTCCAAAAATTATACTCATGGCAGGCATTGCTGGGGCAAGTATGAGAGCTGCAGTTGCTCTTAGCGATCCTGCTGCTGTTTCAAAAAATTATACCCAAGGTGGCTATTGCTGAGGTAGGTAAGAGAGGTATAGCTGCTCTGTTATGAGCCTGCTGCTGTTTAAAAAAATTATACCCATGGCAGGCATTGATGAGATAGGTATGAGAGGTACAGCTGCTCTAAATGAGGCTGCTGCTGTTGGCGGACATCAAAGTTATATAATATAAAATGGAAGACTGACACAAGAAAATTAAGAGAAGTGTGGCACATGTGGCTGTCATGGTGGCAGTTGTGATGGTTCTATCTGTTTGGTACACAACCTAGTCATCATATTCAATATCACTGTTTGCTGACTGTTGTTCATGTTCAGGGTCAGAATCACATAATTTAGTGTTTGGAACAACTGGCAAATTGTCAGCATTCATTTTGAGAATGCAAGCTGTTCCAGATTTGCAGGACTTGGCAGTGTTCTGTGGTCAGTGACTATTCCTCAGCTACACTAAATATAGGTTCTGAATATACGCTTGAAGGTGGACAACTGAGGTTCATTATTGCAATATCTGCTAGATCTGACAATATAGTTCTCTTTTGTTTGCAAAAGAGTAATGGATCATCCTCAAGACCAATCATAGTATGGTTTGCAAAATACTCCAGGATCATTGTGCTGCATGAGACAGTTGCCAGTCTGGCAGATGAAGCAGCTGCACTTTCTTTACAGTATACTAGTCCATGTTGTTGCAGGAGACTCAGAAGTGATTTGCCTTTCTGACCCTGAACATAGGATGCTTGAGAAGTAGCTGTAGATGTCCTTTCCCTTGCTGATGACACTGGTAATTATGAAGAATGTGATTGTGAAAAATTGATAGATGTGCTATTGTTTGTGCCAGAGGTGCACTCTGATGGTTTAGCAGGGTTTGACTGCTGTACATTGGTTAATGGTATTGGTAGGGCAATGTCACATTTTGTTAGCAGAAGATCTCTTCAATATTCAGTGTTTTCCTCTGAAGGAAGGATGGCTTCAATGTTCCACTTAAAGCAGGGATCTAGCAATGCAGCCAACTCAAAGGTATCATTCTTAAACATAGCATTTATTCTCTGATCAGTCAACAGTCTGAGACTCAAGTCATCTGCCAGAATAAGAGTGGTGTTGTCTTCTTTTGACTGAAAGTCTTTCTTTATGTCATCAAGGAAAATGGAAAGAAATCTTATTTGAGGAATAATTTGACTCAGAGTTGACTGTCAGCATTAACATCATCTGTGGCAGCCTCAAATGGCTCCAATAAGGTGACCAAAGATTCAGATAGAATCCAGCTGCTCTAACTGAGCATGATGTCTACTTTACCTATTTGATTCTGCATGTTGTAGTCATGTCCAGCTTTTTTCTGTTCAAGAAACATTTCGCACATGTAAAATGTTGACTTCCAGTGGGTTGGAACTTCCTACTGTAGTGTATGCAATGGTAAGTTGTTTGACCTCTGCAGCCCCTTCAGGATTTTTTTTGTGCTTTCACAGAGTTTCTGAAATGCCCACATATTTTTCTAGCAGGAGCTAATATGTTTTTAACATTTCTGTTTCCATTTAAGAAACCATAGATGAGAAGATTTAAACAATGTGCAAAACAAGATGTGTTGGTAGTTGCAATCTCTAACAGCTTTAACTATGTTGGCACCATTATCTGACACAATGAACCCTGGAGCTAAAGAATTTGGAGTAAGCCATTTCTGGAATTTTTTTTCCATCTCCTGCAAAATGTTCACAGCAGTGTGGTTTTCCTCAAAAGTGGTAACACATAATACAGCCTGCTATTTACTACATATGGTAGAGTGGGGGATAATTACTTTCTGACTAAAGACTTGCCCAATGATCTACAACAGTCATATAGTCAGTTGATTGATTTCTATTCCATTTATCAGTTGTTATGTGAACCTGCCTCACCTCAGAGAGTTTCATCTTAGTGACTGCACTACACACCAAGTCATACAACTGTGGAATAGCCTTTTTCAAGAAATATGTTCGACAGGGAACAGTGTACCATGATTAAGTCTGGTTCATAAACTGAAATAAATTTTCGGGGGCAACAAAAGCAAAAGGGAGTTAACAATAGGCCAACAGATCTGGAATGGCTCAGATTAACAGCTGGCATGTTGGATGTTTGCGGTTAAATTTTGATGTCCTTGTAAAACTTTCTTTTGATGTTTGTTGACCAGAATAATAAGATATTTTTAATTTGGGGTGACTGCATTTTTCATGCCTTTTTCACATAAAGTATTACTTTGGAATTTTGCAGTAACTGATGGCGTCAGAAGAAAACAATCTATGTTTGTCTGGGAAGACTGCAAGGACACATCAAGTAATTGAGTGTTAGTTCCTGCTTCCAGTTCTTTGTTACTATGGTCATCTCCGCTACCTCTACCTCCACTACCACCCATAGCAACCACACTGTCCCTTGCCCTGCTCTACTCAATTGGGTGTTTTGCCTTTTCATGTCGTATCATTATTGATGTTCCAAAATTTCCTGCTTTGCCACCAAGACTGACACTGTTTTTGCACAGACAGCATACAGCTGAAGAGTTGTCTGCAGGGTCAATATAAAATAAATTCCATACTAAAGATTCATAAGTTTCATAAGTTGTATACCAGGTTTTATTAGGGTTAGCCTTTTGTAACCTGCACTTCTAAAGTAGTAGTTTAAAGCTTCAATCGCCACTAAATTCATCTAATGAATGTTTAAATTGGTCCATGGAGTTACGATACCACAGTTGTTGGTAATGAATTCCACTGTGACACTACTCACTAAGAAATAATCTACCTCTCTGATTCTTGAAAATATTTTCACTTCTAAGTTGAAATCTTTGCCTTCTGTTTGTTTTAAGATCTGGTCCTCTTTCCAACACCATTCCCAGAGGTCTTTTTCCTTAAATGCCTTGTAAACCAGGCACACACCCCTTCTGTACCTTCTATACTGCAAGGATTACAGTCCTGTGTATTTTAGTCTCTCTTAATATGTACAATCCCTCATTCCATATAATAACTTTGTCCCCCTTCTCTGCACACCGTCCAACCTCCTAAAGTCCCGCTTGAGGATTTACCTTTTGTCCTTTGTACTATGGTGCCTGCAACAATTTCTTGTACAGTCAAGGAACCTGAAGGAAACCCTACACTGCCATTTCCTTGTTGACACGAATTGTTCTCATTAATGCTCATCTTCTTATTCTAACTATTAGAATTATTTTTTTTCTGCATTTGCCTCTCATGCTTTACAGCAGCATCCTCTCCTACCCCCTCACCAGAACTACAGACTGCATCACTACAAGATTACAGAAGAACTGGAAGTGCCATCATTATCAGGTGGGATATAGCCTGAGCTATTCTATTCCCAGTCTCCACTATCACCACCATCTTCATCAGCATTCACTGTTTCTGCATCTGAGCTTATATCTGAGGAGGATGCCTCCTCGTCCTTGCATGCTGCTTCAGCAGCTGGAAGTATCCTGGCATATGTGGCAAAATGGTCAGTACCTCTATGAGTAACTCCAGTCAGTTCTTTCCAAAACTCCATGATCATTTCATTGCTAACATGCATTTTTTGGTTCAGGAGGACATTAAGTGCCAGTCCTGGTGATGTTATTATTATTGTCACTGTGCTCTTCATTATTGCTAGGATTCATATTGTCCACATCATTTTCAGTTGCACGTGTACTGTGCTTCCTTTTCATAGACTTAGATTAGGAAATACGAGACATAGTAGACACAGTCATGAAGGTAATGGATATTGTTTCACTAACTGTTGTACAGACATACATTGTAGCTGATTATGACACAGACAGTAATACATGATGGGGATCGGGGCACCTAACAGACAGTGTAACATGGCCTAAATGGCTTTTGCCATGCTGCAGAGAGATGGTAGACACAGTGTAGCCATGACAGGGCTTGGGGCACCTAACAGGCTAACAGACAGTGTAATACAGCCTAAATAGCTTTCACTATGCTGCAGAGAGACACAGAGCCGCTACAGTGTGTCACAAACAGGGCTCAGGGCACCAAACAGTGTGTAATACAGGCTAAATCACTTTCACTATGCTGCAGAGAGAGACACACAGTATAGCTAATGTCACACACAGATAGGGCTCATGGTATTTTACAGACAGTGTAATACAGCCTAAATGGCTTTCGCTATGCTACAGAGAAACGTCACACACAGTTTAGCTATGACAGGGCTTGAGTCACTTAACAGTTAGTGTAATAAAGCCTAAATGGCTATCACTATGCTACAGACAGATGTCTCACACAGTGTAGCTATGACAGGACTCGGGGCACCTAACAGGCTAACAGACAGTGTAATACAGCTTAAATAGCTTTCACTATACTGCAGAGAGACACACAGTAGCTATGTCACAGACAGGGCTTGAGGCACCAGACATACAATGTGTAGTACAGGTTAAATCACTTTCACTATGCTGCAGAGAGACATCACATGCAGTGTAGCTAATGTTACACAGACACGGTTCGGGGCATCTAACAGACAGTGTAATACATCCTAAGTGGCTTTCACTGTACTGCAGAGAGACAGAGTAGTTATGTCACAGACAGGGCTCAGGGCACCTAACAGACAGGTGTATAATACAGCCTAAACTGCATTCACTGTGCTGCAGAGAAAGCAGCTGCCAGTGAGTGCCTTTTGTCTCCCCCCATTTCCCTCTCTCCCACACACCATAATTGATGGTTCCCTGCTTCCCTCTTCATTCCCCAACCCATTGCTCCTTTGTGGACTTTTAGTTTTGTTTAACATGTTAACTTCTTCTTTTGCTGCAATTTAGGTGAAAACATGCAAAGAGAGTGCTGATTCCTCGCTCTCCCTCCACACTCTGCTGCTATCTGCATGCTCACAGCAGACACAAAGCAGACACCAGCACTGACCAATAAATGCTGTCATCCTGGTTTCATGTGCTCCATTCTGCTGTGAGGACCCCTCAGACTCCCCTTCTATGCCTGTCTCCAATCTCAGAAGAATCCCAGGACACTGGCCCAGTAGCATAGAGGGCTGAGGCACTGGCACCTTACCTCATGCTATGCCGGCGACCCAGGTTTGGGAACGACCTTGGGTCACTGGGGTACCAGCTCGGGGGGGGGCTGGAGTGGGATTGAACTATGGCTCTCCCCTCCAAGTTGTGGATGCCCACCCATCCACAGACCTGCTCCCACCAGGTGGAGGTCCGGTGGGCGCATAGGTGGTACAGGCGGCAACGGAAGTCAGGGGAGGGGCAGAAGGGCCACTGGATCCTGGCATGTGTGTGTGCCTCCATGTGCATGCACACATGTGTATGCCATGGCCCTGGTGGGAGAATGGAGTAAAACCTAAAAAGAAAAACTGTATATGGAAAAAAAAAGAAAGAAGAGTCCCAGGACCACACAAGCTGCCTGGAATACCTGCTTTAAAAAACAAATTACCTGTTACCCATGTCCAAACTACCCAACCCATGAAGTATGTTATTATACTGGGTAGGGTATTAAATTACCTGAACTTTCCTACCTGACAAATATCACCAATACCCAACCTACCTGATCCAGCTACCTGATGGGTAGCCTATCCCTAGACAAATGTGCATTCAGTATTATGATCTATGGTGGCAAGTGGTAATTTGGCAATTAGGCAGTTCTATGCAATGTCACTCTCAAGAGATATGCTTGGGGAAGGTCGCAAGGATCTGTAACCTTCCTTGTCTATTGTGCAAGTGCACTGGTAAAAAACACCTGCAAAATTACATTTGTAAAACAACTAGATGCAGTGGTTGCTTGAGTGACAGCTGACCTATAAGACTTTGATGCTTATTGCATCCAAGCCACTATTTGTTACATTTTAGTGTCAGTTGAGGAGGGATATAAGGGAGCATTGAACAAATGACAGCCATATCCATATATAGTATTTTTCTTGGATATAGCCAGTTTATGTGACAGTGTATTTAACAATGACTGCCTACCATGTATACCAGAATCAAAATGTTAAAATATTATTTAACATTTTTTAACCTATATAGTAAAGAAAACTGCTAACAGTGTAAGACCTGCTATGACACAGTATTAGCAATTGCCCTAAATATGAAATGAATGTACAGTAATATATTTTGACATGGTATGTAGGAGTTCTGGAGCACAAAGGGCAAAACCAAAGTGCCTGGGAAAGAGGCATGCATCTCCAAAGGAGTCAGAGTGTTTAGAGGATAGAAGAGGATCATGATTCTGCATCCTTAGGAGGGAATAAGGTGGGTGCCCCAGTTTTCACCAGGAGACATTTATCAACAGTATGCTGCATGGTAAACTAAATGCAAAAGACTTAACAAAATGTAAAAGACTAATGAGAAACATCACCTGGACCAGAGGGCATGCAATGAAGCTGGTGGTGGGAAGATTAAGAGGGATGTAAGAAGGTACTACTCCACTGAAAAAGTGGTGGATGCCTGGAACAGACTGCCAGCAGAAGTAGTGGAGGCAGAAGCAGCAAGGGGCTTCAAGCACGCATGGAATAGACATAGGGAACCATTAGTAATTAGGAAGTGAGGAGGGTGGGTTGCCGGAGACCACTTAGGGTCTGCAGTGACATACTAGGCAGGGATCATCTGGGCAGACTGAATAGACAAATTAGTCCTTTCTGCTGATGAATTCTATGTGTATGTTTCCTTCTTAATAATTAAGTACACAGAAAGCTCCATATTACTTATAGAACTCAGCTAAGAGAAAATATTCAGTCAGACCTGGTTAATAAATGCCTTGTCATTACAGATACATAGATACATAGACAGTGTCGGCAGATAAGGGCCTATGGCCCACCCAGTCTGCCCATTTGAGCTTGTAAGTTCAGTTTATGTTTTCCTAGAAGTCTGTTGCCCCTTACCCCGACCTCCAGAATTCCTTTATGTCTATCCCATGCATTCTTAAATCCCGTAATTGTTTCAGCCCCCACCACTTCCTCTGGCAGGGTGTTCCACTTGTCCACCACCTGCTCTGTGAAGAAATTCTTCCTCATGTTTCCTCTGAATCGCCCCTCCCTCCAACTTCATCCCATGCCTCTAGTCCTGGAACATCTTTTCGCTTAAAAATAGTGTATTCCTGCACCCTGTTCCTCCCTGTGAGATACTTGTATGTCTCTATCATATCCCCTCTCTCCCTCCTCTCCTCCAGGGAGTACATATTCAGTTCCTTCAACCGTCTTCATAGGACTTGTGATGCAATCCATGCACCATTTTTGTTGCCCTCCTCTGAACCTTCTCTACCCTGTCTATGTCCTTATGTAGGTATGGTCTCCAGAACTGTACACTTTACTCCAGGTGGGGCCTCACTAGTGTCTTGTATAGCGGAATTATGACCTCCCTTTTCCTGCTGGTGATGCCCCTGCCTATACATCCCAGCATCCTATTTGCTTTACCTGCTGCCTTGTCACACTGTTTCCTTACCTTGAGGTCATCAGAGATGATAACCCCAAGATCCCTTTCCTGCTTAGTGCATGCTATATCCTCACCCCCCAACTGATATATTGTGCCAGGGTTTTTGTGCCCCATATGCATTATCTTGCACTTCTTTGCATTGAATTTCAACTGCCAAACCCCTGACCATTCTTCAAGTTTCTGCAGGTCCCTTCTCATTCTGTCTACACCCTCTGGTGTGTCTACTGTGTTACAGATATCTGATTAGCTGACAGGGAACATCTGAAACTGATTTTTTTTTTGCCATATTAATTGCCTTTTTAATATAGAAATCTCTGCTTCCAAATCCTGGGCCAGTTTCTAAAAGCCTGTGAAAATGCCACAGCTGTAGGAAAAACCTGCTGCAAGTGGTTTGCCACTTGTGGAACTGCAGTTTCTCCTGCATTTATAGTATTCCCAAAAGTGGAGCCAGTAAACAATTGGCTCCATGATCTATGGCAGTTTGTGGGTGGATTCTCCCCACTGCTGAGGAAAAATGTTACGGCTGGTGAGACCAGGTGTAACATCTTCCACAACTGAGGCAGATGATAATACCAGCCTCTGCAGCTGCGGAGAGTTTGGTCCACAACTGGAGTTGTAGAGTGGGACTTAGTCCCCCAAAGTTTTGAGAATCCAACCCCTGTTTTCAGAATACTGAGATTGTTCTCCCCTTCATTTCAACCCATATAATCCACTGCAGGTGTTAATGAGTGTGTTAATGCAAATCTTCTTAATTCCATTTTAATCCCATCTGGTGTGGTAACAAAGATTGCTCCCTCCTGCCATCCCTCCCACTCCAGCAGTAACTCAGTTTTGGCTACTTACTGACTCTGCCAGCACTTATATGATGTCCCCATTCAATCCAGCTTCTGTTCTCAGTGTCCATCTTCCCTCTCCAGCAGTAACTCAGCATGCCACCAGCAGTGAACCTTGGCAGAAAGATTTGTTCTTAGCCCATGCTAAGTGAGAATAATCACTATTTGGCTGTGATTGGAAACTGATTATCTCCTCCTACCTGTAGCAAAACCCCTCAAAGGAAAGATAGAAACTTCTGAACTGCATTCTTGAAAATTTGTACATGCAAAAGGGGCTTCTAAACCCAAAAAAAAAAACTGGACTATTTTAAAATTAACTGAGCATAAAAAAAAATAAAAAATGAAAATGAAATGTGTTTAACTGTTAAGTACTGTATTTCCAATTTTTAATTTTTCTTATTAAGTAAATATAAAAAAAAATCTCTGGGTCATTGTCCAGTTACTGTGTATATTTTAATTGTGTAACAACACTGGCAAAAGCAAATCTTTATGGATTGATCAGGTTTGACTATACCAGGAAAGCACAACACTAACAAATTAGGAACAGGGAGATCTGGTAGATAGTGACTAAAAATTTGCTTCTGATACAATCACTTAAGTATATGAATTTGGGACACAAGTGAAAATTGGAGGATGAGGAGATTGAGGAGTGATGCGTAAACATTTTATTTTTCAGAGAAAGTGACTGAGCAAAGGAACAGCCTGATGTAGGAAAATACAGGCAATCAACATACAAGGCTGACACCAGATCTACGTAATTCATCTTTTGCTTTTGTCTAAGAAAATGCTTCACAACATTAGAGTAAGCTTTCAAAATAAAGCTTGGAACAGCTTTCTTTCTTTACTGTTACACAACTTCACTTCATATGCTTAGTGCCTGGATTTTTCTGCCTCCCATCTGTTTGCATTTATCTGTTGCACATAGTGCTAGCAGTGACTCTGTTTCCTAGCGGAACAGCCAGCTGGCTGATGTGATGGATGGAAAAAACATTAATGGTTTCAAACAAAACTAGGACAGAGTTAAGGGTTAAATAGATACTCAGGGGACAACAATAGAGCAAGGGACAGGATGGAATCATGGGCAAATACCCCATGTAGGTATTAAGTTTCAGGATACAATAGGGTATTAAGGGAGTGCCTATAGTCTATGACATCAATGGCTATATTTTTATGTTTCTATGAGACCATCCACCAACATTTCAGGTAGGACAGACCCTTTGTATGTGCATCATTCTGCATTTTCACCAGAATTCTAACTGTTACTGCTGCCAAAAGGTGTCCACACACCCTGATCCTTGCAGTATAGGCCAATATCATTAAATCCAGACACTCAGGTAGCCAAACCTTGCAACTCTGGAGTCATAGGCCCTGCTCAGGGCTACAATAATCTCTCCACACTTTTTTGGGGTTTAAAAACCTACATCTCTCTCAAATGGCTTGTGCTGTTCCTACTTGGTAGCCCTCTGTGACAACTGGTTTCCTCTTTCCACCCACTGACTCCCACCTTTGAGGCCAAACACTGCACCCAGCAGAAGCGCCTCCTTTCTCCTTCGCTCATGGTGAGCTGACTCCAACCTCACCTAGCAGCTGCTTTTATGCCAACAGATAGTCAGGTGACCTCTCAGTCACTTTTGAGTTTCCAGGTTGTTATAAGTATTTATCTATTTTATTTATTTAATTTTGATAACCAGGTGAGCCCACTGAGATCGTTAGAGTCACTTTTTCAGAGGCAATCCAAAATTAATTACAGATGACACATTAAGTCAACATTTGTAGAACAGTACAAATGACACAATACGTCAACTTGAAACAGTAGAGTATCCATAGAAAGACATTCGTGAGTTACAACAGGTAAATTGACATTTGTAGGATGATTAAGACAAGAGGGGAGTTAGTATGTTACAATGACATCATTTGGGCAAGTAAATCATGGAGGTTATGTCATACACAAAGCACTTTTTAAGCAATGGTGTAAGGAACTTTTCATGAGGGAAGTAACATCAAGGTTAAAAGTGAGTAACAGCAGCATGAAATACTGAAGAAAATATGTCACCTAGAGCTTTCTGTTAGTATTTTCAGTAATTAAGAAGGAGCAGCCAAATAAGAACTGTCCAGATCAACCAGGCTCTGAGTATGGGTAACCGGCAGCAACCCATAGAAAACATGTAATAGTAATTAGTAATTTTATGGACAAATATACCAATAGGATATTATGTAAAAATAAAAAAGAACAGGTGTCTCTCTCTGCTTTGTCAGGTGCAGGGATACAGGATGTGCACAAACTTCTCCCAGGTTTCTTGGAACATACTACAAATCTTGTTATTTTACATATTGGAACAAACGATGTGGGAAAAAGAAGTAATACTGAAATACAAAGGGCATTTGAGGCAGTAGGTTATGAATTATAAAAATGAAATTGTCCACTAGTCATATCCTAAATACTCCCAGTCCCTAGGGCAAGTCCCTATAGAAATAATGAAATGCATAAGCTAAATGGATGGCTAAAGAGATGCTGTAACAGGGAAATCTTAATTTATTTAGAACATTGGCATAGATTTGAACATGCTCAATGACTATATGTATCAGATGGGTTACGTATGAACAGGATTGGGACCCGAGTACTGGCTGATGGACTAAACAAAATTATTGTGTCTCATTTAAACTAGATACTGGGGAGTGGGAGGGGTTCACCAGTTAAACTGCAGACAACACAGAACTCAAGTTGACCTATCACAATGGAGGAATGTTCTAGTTAACGCAAGGAGCCTCAAAAATAAAAAGGAGGAACTAGAATGCATTTTAATTAGAGAAAATATAGAATTATATGCCATCACTGAGACCTGGTGGCACAAGGAGTTATGGGGCACAGGAATGAGAAGATATAAATTATTCAGTAGAGACCGTGAAGATAGACAGGGTAATGGTGTGGCACTATATGTAAGAAATTATATAGAGGCAGTTGAGATGACTACTCATACACAAGAAACAGAGCAACTATGGGTACAGATTAATCCTCAGAAAGATGACAAAATAATTGTGGGTGTTTGTTACAGGCCACCTTCATTGGATAAAGAAAAAATGCTAGAATTTATTAACAACATATGTAATATTGATCAGGGTAAACATCTTTGGATAACTGGTGACTTCAATTTCTTTGGAATAGCATGGGAAACCTGGTTTGCATCTGTACATATGGAACAGCAATTCTTAGATGTATTGGATAGTTTATGTCTGGACAACCATGTAACTGAAAGTACCTGAGGACATCATATATTTGACTTGGTGATCACAAATATAGGGGATTTGGTAGAATATTGCAACACAAGGCAGACACTACTTGATAGTGGCCATAACATGGTATAAATATTAAAACCTCAAATCAAAAAGGTTAACTAAAATTAGACGGTATGATAAAGCGAACTACAACCCATTGAGGGAACATGTATTAAAATGGGGTTGGGCCACAAAGTTTCAGGCATTAAGAGTTGATCAGATGTGAATAGAACTAAAAGCATACCTCAAAGACCTGACTAAGAATACCATTCCCACTGTAAAGAAATAGAACAGAAAAGGTAAAATTCCATCTTGGTTCAATAATTTGGAATTAAAACTAGCTAATAAAGTGGGATATAATAAAAAGGTCTTTTATAACTACATTGGGAGTATTAGAAACCAGAACAATACTGTGGGACCACTCAAGGGTGACAAAATGATAGGTGACTATAAAGAGATGTCTGAAGAGGTCAGCATGTACTTTGCTAGTGTATACCAAATAAATGATGAAATTATCACTTATCAACCAGTGACCTACCCAGGAAAAATTAAAATAACACTTGTTATGATAAAGGAGAAACTATTTAAAATTGATCCCAATAAATTGGAAGGACCAGATGGGCTACAGCCATGACTACTGAAAATGTTAGCTACTGACTTAAGTGAACCTATTCATGCTATATTCGAAAAGTCCCTACATGAGGACGTGGTACCTGAGGAATGTTGGACAGTTTATGTGGTCCCTATTAAAAAAAAATGGTACAGAATCATCCTGTTCCAACTACTGCCCTAATAGCTTTGCTAGCATTCTATGGAAGGTCCTGGAAGGACTAATGAAGGAAAAAACTGAAAAACATCTCTCTGCTCAGGGTCTAATAGATGTGCACCAGTATGGATTTACTAGGGGCAGATCCTGCCTTACAAACCACACAAGTTTTTTTGAACCCATCAGGCAGACACTAGGCAATGACATTTTAGTAGACAATTTATATGTTGATTTCAAGAAAGCTTTTCACAGCATTCCTCACACTGTTCTAAATGATACCCTATTTGAGAACAATTTGGAACAATCTGGATCCAGCTATCATTCATTAGATCTCAGTTTGGCTGATTGATCAGAAACAACAGGTTATTTACTATAAAGGGCAATTGTTCCAGCTGGACCAGATCTCATGGATTGGTATTAGGCCCACCACTGTTTAGCATACTAGTAGCATCACTAAGAACAAATAAAAATGCTTGGTTAACCAAATTTGTTGATGTTATTAAAAGAGGGTTTCTTGTTACAAATACAGCAGATGCAAATGCTTTTCAAACTAACATCAATGTCTTATTTGAAATGCTAGTAAAAAGAAATTAAGATTCAACCTGGAGAAGTGTAAATTAATGCATTTTGGGACAAAAAAACACAAGTATCAATACTTTATAGATGGAAAAGTACTGAAAACCAATAGGCTAGAAAGGGATCTGGGGCTGTCATTACTGACACTCTTAGCTTCTCCAAACACTGTTCTACAGTAGCCAAAAAGGGTTACAGTATCCTGGTAGTAATCTGAAGGAATATCAAGAGCGGGGCAAGAGAAGTGGTCATGCCACAGTATCTTTCATTGGTGAGGCCACATCTCGAGTACTGTGAACCCTTTTGGGAGCCACATCACAAAAAGGATCATAGGGATCATAGACTTGTTTCAAGCTGAGACACGAGTGTGTTCATTATACAGTTCGCCCTTTTCTCTAAGGACATACTCTTTTATTAAATTCATAGAACAGTAATTGTCCAAATTGGTTTTAAATTTACCACTCCTATTGCTTCCAACTACCTCTAGTGGAAGATGATCCCACATGCTTACCACTCTCTGACTGAAAAATGTTGCCGTTTTCTTGGGTCTACAAATTTGACCGCTCAGTTACATGTCATGAGAAATGGTTGCTAGGTTGTTTTCTTTTAAGCTTATCCCTGAGATTCCCCAAAGATTGTCATTTAGGAAGGCACTGTAGGTGAAACACATATCCCCCTAAACCTCATGTACTCCAGAGAGTACATTTCCAGCTCTCTGGGTCTGTCCTCATAGTTCAGATACTTTAATGTTTTTATCATTTTAATCGCTCTCCTCTGTGTTCCCTCCAGCCTCCTAACATCTGTCCATGTAACAGGTGCAGTGAACTGTGGACAATATTCCAAGATTAGTCTCACCAATGAGCCATACAATGGAACAATGACCTCCCATTTTCTACTGGTAATATGTCTGGATATACAATTTAAAAGTACTTTTAGCTCTTTTTGTGTTTGTCAAACAGTTTGTATTATTTTTTTAAATCTTTTGTAATAATGACTCCCAAATCTTTCTCTTCATTTGTTTCTCTAAGAATTCCACTCCACAGTATATACTTGGCCATATTGTTATGTAAATCAACCACAATTGAAAAATAATTAATGTCATTAACAGGTGCAAAGGAAAGACCTCTGCTCAAAACTTTAAATTCATGTTCTGACAATACATAGGATGACATATTTATAATAGGTGAATTATTATTTGGAATGGCAGGGAAGGAAGGGTCGGCTGGAGCAGCAGTGTGTTGGATGAAACTATTCACTGTGACACATTCCTTGTTCTTCCTCCATGCCATCCCCCCTCCTTGTCTTCCTCCCCTGCGTTGATATGGATCCTGAAATCTCATGGTGTGCTCACTCTTGCTCACCATTTGTATCTGTGTATGAGTCTGTGGGCCAGATATTCAAATCTTCGTACCGGGCAAAAACTGTTTGCGCAGGTTTAGTGCGGGATTAGCATGGGTCTGCTATATTCAAAAGGCCAAATAGCACGGGCAAACTGCATTAGTGCCGGGCAAAATTATAATGTATGCAAGGGCCAAACTGACATGAATACAGGCGCAATGCTAAATTCAGCAACTAGCGCCATGCTAAGTGGTTTTGTGCGACTTAGTGCGACACTTAGTGCGGTGCACATTACCATCCAGGAAAACCTTGTCTTAACCCTGGACAATCAGCTTTGCATGACACTATGGCTTTGCATGGTGTTTGCGTGGGTTTAGCATGGGTTTTGCGTGACCCTAACAAATAAATATGACACATAGATAAAGCCAAACATAGAGGAAGCATGCTGCTAACTGATGGCATCACAATGATACCATCATCTGCCACCAGTTCCAGCCATGCCAGGCAGTAAGTGGTGACCCTGCCACCAGTGGACAGCATGGCAGTGTGGCCATACAGCACACACCTGTGGACCATACTTCTGTGGACACCAACAGATGCCATCACATATATGCAGCACTGTGGGCATGGAGGATGTTGAGGGGAGCGTGTATGGGTGGCAAGACTGTGCCACAGACCAGGTGTGGCCACAAGGCTGGGACACATCATGCAGTACACATGGACCAGTACTGGGAATACCCTAACACCAGTGTGCCTTTACGATAATATATGCCCCCCCCCGGCCACATACCACACAGCTGTACAACTGCCACAGCACACAAAGCCAGAAATGTACATGTCACTGTGAGCATCCCATGCCACAGGTGCAGCATCTGTGAGTCACACAACAGCGTAACAGTAATGTTCACTGTCAGTAAACACCAGCAGGTTGGGCCTCTCACTGTGTATAATGCAGTCGTCATCACTGCCCTACACACCATAGACAATGCTGTGTCAACACACTACTGGGCCCCTTGCTACTGTAGTGTCTGCTGTGCACTGTAGCATGACCAACAGTGTGACAGTTGCATGCAGCACCACCACCATCTGTGCCTATGCTGTGTTGTCCCAGTACAGCTGCAGGCAGCAGCGCATGTGGAAGTAGTGTTCAATAGAGGATAACGTATGGGCAGCAGTGTGTAACAATGCTATGTTTGCCTGCGAGTGGTTCTCTTGGCAACTAGGTTAAACCTCGAGAGCGAAGCTCGAGAGGTTTACAGGGTTGCCAAGGGAACCACGAGAAGGCAAGCAGTGTTGTTGCACACCGCTGACCATACGTTGTCTTTTATAGTGTATGGTCAGCGGAGAAACAAAGAAATGATGCCAGTGTTGTGAAAAATAATCTACTACTACCACCACCACCACCTCTACTTCCGGTGAAGCTTCCGACCGCATGGTAGCATTCTGACAGAGCTCTGCGACTCTCTTGCCAATTACCTGATAAACTTTTTAAACATAGGCATGTTCAGCTGTTATGGGCACCATGGCAACAGCATTGCGTGGTGGTTTGAATCTGTCACACTATCAATGTGACGCATCGTCGATAGTATAATAAGAGCTTGACGTCACATCAATAGTGTGACAACGCTGTAAAAAGATGATTTTTGGGCCATAACAGCATTCTACCATACATTATAAACTGTATAATATTCCCCAAGCTGTCTGCGCAGCGCTAACACGTTTGCGCGGGTTTACCGCAGGGCTAAACAGTTAGCCCGGTGCAAACTGCATGCAAATCAGGGCATAATGAGATGCTAATCTGGATGTTTGCCCACAGACTACCTAAGTAGGCTCATTTGCATGTTGCTTTTGAATATGGCAAAGTTTAGCGCCGGGCAAACGTGTTTGCACCGGTCTAACGGTTTAGCCCTGCGCTAAACCCATGCAATGTGTTAGCGCTGCGCTAACAGTTCGGGAATATTTTACAGTTTTGCACACTGTACTTTCACATACGCTGCTGCCTGCAGCTGTACTCGGGTCCACGACTGTTGGCACACACATTGGCCACATAGTTCATCTCTACTTACCTTCACATCGCTGTGCACTGTGTTGCTGTTGTGGTTTGCACTTCCTCGCTATATTCAGAGCTGTTTTATTCCAGGGCTAAGTTTGCCCTGCACTCCCAGCCTCAGTTTGCCCGGCCTTATTCCCATGCTATATTCAGAAGCTGTTTGCCCTGGGCTATTCCATTTGAATATGGCTTGTTTTGTGCTCCGGGCTAAGTTTGCCTGCTGGGCAGTGCTAATTTAGCCCCGGGGCAAAGTTTTGAATATCTGGCCCTATATGTCTTTATGAAATGTGTTCTTCTAGATATGCATATATGGCTTTACTATTACAGATATACACCTTTAAGACACATGAACATGACTTGGCTTGCAATATTACTATTTTTATTCATCAAGATAACATCATGTGTGACATCACTAGGTGTGATTGGCTATTTTAAATATATCACGTGCACTTAAAATTATTTAATGTCACTTTGTACTGAACTTCACTACTCTGAAGATGCCTGGAGTTCCCGGGTGTAAATATTTAGTCTGTCTGGCTTTTGTGGCTTTTGACATTTTTTTCCATCTGTAATGCAAGTGATACGGAGATACTGCAATATTTTTATAAAATAAACTGTAATATTCTTTACTAACCATTTGTTGTGTTGTCTTACTTTGTGGGTGTTCAGCATATTTTTGGTTTGTTTTGATTGCTGTTTTCACCGTGAGTGCCACAACTGCCTTTCCTGGTGCTCATCTTCTCTGTTTTTTTCCTATCCTATGGTACAAGATTCTGAGCCTTAACATCTCTGTGCTTCTGAAGGAGTGTAATACTGGAGCCCCATATAGCAGGATGGGTAGAAGAGTACCTGTAGCAGTCTTTAGTCGAGAATCCTTAGTGAGAAAGGGGCTTACATAGTACAGAAGACCTAACGTTTGATTCTGAGTTTCAGATAGATGATCAATATGTACTTTGTAGGTGCTGTCTTGGTCTAAGTGCATCCCTAAGTACTTAATGGATTCCATGACCTCTGTCTCAGACCCATTTGAGACAGTAGGTGACAGGATTTGTTTCTGTGAAAAATTAGGCTTTTTGGGCCAAACAGGATGGCATTTGTGTTTTTAACATTAAAACTAGTTTATTGATATACTGTAGAACCAGCTCTCAAGTAACTGAAGGCCTTTCTCGAGTAAACCATTCAGTTAGACAGCATCCTGAGAACTTTGGTAGAATATGGCATCATCTGCATGTAAAGTCATTTTAGCCCCACAACAATGTTCAGGCATGTTGTTTACAAACAGGAATAATAGTAATGGACCTAATATTGATCACTGAGGGACACCATCCAGGATGTGGCAATTGTCTGATAATGCACCTTTCCTTTTGATGATCTGTAACCTACCTTAGATGTAGTCTGAAAATCTCTATAATGAAGGGATATCTAAGCCAAGGGATTTCAACTTCATAATACACCATAGTTGGTGGTTCACCAAGCTGAAGGCATTGGTGAGGTCGATAAAGACTGTATCAATTAGCAGGCCAGCATCTATGGTAGAGAAGATATCTGTAGTAAGACTGACAAGAGCTGTGTCTGTCCTGTGATATTTTTCTAAAGCTGTGTTGCTGAGCAGTAAGTAAGTCACCTTGTTCAATATAATCCTGTACCTTGTTGTAAACAATTCTCTCCAGCACTTTGCTTAGAAAACAAAGGAGAGATATTGGCCGGTAATTCTTTATCAGCTCACATGACCCACCTTAAAGATAGCGGTTACCGGGGCCACTTTCCATACTGTAGGAATTTTACCTTCAAGAAGTTATCTGTTATATAGCCAGGTGATAGGGGAGGCAATGACATGGGCTACGATGTTAAGGAGCCCAGGCTCCAGTTTGTCATACCCCACAGATCCAGTAGTTTTAACGTTTTTGAGCATTTTGAGTACCGCTGTTTTAGACATTATCCTGAAATGGAAGTTAGGGAAGGGGGAGGAATCATCAGTAGAACTCTAAAGGAAAAGGTGGTGTACTGGGGGATAGTTCTTAAATTTGGCCAGGTCTATGAGGAATGCATTAATAGCTGTTGCCAAGTCCTCAGGATTTCTTAGACACTCACCATTTGCTACAACGTCACATTCTTCAGGAGTGGTACACCCCTTGGGAGGAATATGAATTTTGGACCAGAATTTTTTTGGGTCGGAAAGATTCTTGTTTTGCAGGTTTCTAGGATACTGGGAAGGATTCACAAAAGAGATGCGCTGGGCACAGGTGAGATGTACTGGTGTAAACAACAAATGTGCGATGAAGTGATTCACACACAGGGTGGATGCGCTGGCATATCCCAGATGCAACACGACAAACCGGATTCGCTATAGGCACATCATAATGTTATGCGACGCAACGAGAGGAGGCAGACACATGCATACACAGTACAAAGTGATTCACAGTGCAAAATGATGGCGTAATGAGAGAGCAAACCCAGCACAAGTACCAAATGCGCCATGAAAAGATAAGTATAAAAGAAGCAGCTTAAGTGCAAGCCACCAGCAGGTCAGCGGTAGAGCAGCAGCACTGGCGCACTGACAGAGAGAGGGGGAGAGAGTGAGAGAGAGACAGAGAGTGACAGAGAGAGCGATAGAGCACACCACCACCACCAGCAGCATGGATACAGCACAGTTTTCAATGGTTGATGTACTAAAGAGGATGAGGAGACATGGAGGCAGAAGGCACTGAAGGTGGCCTGCCCCATAGCGGTATCGTGCCAGGCTGTCATTTGAGCAGCTAACAGATGTGGAGACAGTAGGCCGATACCGCATGAACAGGGCCATACTGAGGTCACTCTGTAAGCTGTGCCATGAAGAAATGTGGCACCCACTACATGTGGTCATGCCGTTTCAATGGAGACCAAGGTGACAACGGTAATGTGCCTGCTCACCACGGGAACCTTCCAGAGGCCTACTGAGGACACCATTGGCATATCACAGCCTCCACTTCCCACCTGCTCACACAATTCCTCACTGCACTGCTACCACATGCTTTGGAACACATCCATTTCCTCAGTACACAGGCAGAATGGACAGTAGCAATGCAGGGGCTCTGCAGGGTGGCATGTATACGAGGCATCATAGGGCCATTGATTGCAACCATGTGGCAATCCATGCACCACCTGGTGAGGACACCATCACCTATGTCAACCACAAGGGATACCACTCGGTAAACTGCCAGGTGGTGTGCAATGCCACAGGGTGCATCGACAATATCTGCACCACACACCCTGGGAGCACACACAGTGCCTTCATCTGGCAGCAGTCGGCCATCTGCCAGAGGTTGCAGGCAGGGGACATACCAAGTGGCCATCTGTTAGGTGAGTGGGACATGGAAACCAGCAGCACGACAGAGCACCACTGTCAAGACAGGAGGGTGTGTGTGTGTGTGTGTGTGTGTGTGTGTGTGTGTGTGTGTGTAGAGCAACATGCACAATGCACAGTATGCACAACTGCTGTGGGACAGTGGAGGTGTGCAAGGGTACACAGCAGACACCTGCAGGTACAGGTAGGCACATGTGCAATGCATGGCATGTGTGGGGCAGTGCTATGGGGGTGCATGTGTGGCAGGGACATGCACAACACAAGCAGACAGCAGCCAGCAACAGCTGCTGGGGTAGGGTGGTAGAAATGCAGGGAAGGGACAGACACAGACAGTGGTGGATGCCTTGCACACACACCAGTTTGGACTGGAGCAGGGAATGGGGGCATGCCGCACATGGGACCAATGTACTAATGGCCTTCCATTTCCCCTACAGGTGATGCATCATAACCACTGAGGCCCTGGCTCCTCACCCCATCCAATGATGGTGGAGGAGCAGTATAATGAGGCACACATCGTTACATGCACCACCATCATAGAGCACGTCTTCGACATGTTGAAGATGCATTTCCAGTGTCTGTGAAGGTTGGATGGTGCCCTGCAGTATAGCCCTGAGAAGGCCTGTGGCCTGTGGGGAGGGTTAATAAAGGGGAAGGGTGGAAGGAAGGGGCAGCTGCAGAATAAGGGGTGCTAGCTGCACATTCGAGCAGACTTGATAGACCTCTAGGCCTTTATCTGCTGGCAAATTTCGTATGTTCATATGTTCATATATTCCTTGCCTGTTGTATGCTACACAACATGGCCATAGACCATGGAAAACCTGTTGAGGCCAGTGAGGGAGACAGTTCTGGAGAGGAGGAGGGTGGAGGGAATGAAGCACCACCACAGGGCCACAACACAGAACCTGCAATGGGCTGCTGGGACATGTGGCTTGCAGCATGGGCCAGGCAGTACAGCAGCTGGCTGGTGGAGGAGAATTTCGGGCACTGCAGGTAAGTATCGAACGAACGTATCTGGGAGGTGCAATATGCTGAGAACAGGTAGTCACAGAGCTGTGCAGTGCATGTCAGACACAGGACAGAACACAGACAGGCCCACACAGGTACACACACACACACACACACACACACACACACAGCCTGCAACACATATGTACCACCATGACAGTGCCAGGGATAGCATGGATCAGTGTGCACTGCAACTGGCACATAGGCACAGTAGACACTGGACCGCACTCATCACGCCTATGCCACATGGCACAATAGTGGTGCACACAGACACATGGGTGGCACTACACAGGGATCCCATGGTGGTGGTGCACTGAGGCAGGTGCCTGCAACACATGCAGCACCAGGCAATGTCAACCAGGCATGTGGGACACAGTTGTGGTATGGGCTGCAGCTGATGGAACGGGGACCAGGACATTATAGGGTGGCATCTCTGCTGCCACGGACATGTGGTTGGCCTCTGCCATGACTGGCAGATGCAGCCAAAGGGGGTGTAGCCAACAACCCTGCAGGGGTACTGCAATGAGACCGTGAATGGGTTCTCACTGGTGTGGTGGCCTCAGGGGCCACATCAGGGCTGGGGACACTGGGCATTTCAACACATGGCGATGATGTCAGCAGCAGAGGGTCCACCTGATGCCACTGCTGGGGTGTGCAGGAGTCACTCCTGGGTGTCTGACTGGATGCCCAATGTCCATGGTGCACAACAGCTGCAGCTGCTACCTCCACAGCAGCTGCAATCCACTCCAATGCTGTGGTCCTGCCCATCTGTAGGAGGCGTGCCTCGGTCAACATCTGGGCATGCCATGCAGCTGCAAACTCCTGTTCCAGGACCATCACTGTCCTGTGGCTCCTGAACTCTGCAGGGAAGGCTGCCTGCCCCTCCATGATGTCATGCAGGAGCCGGACATAGCCCTCCATGTCGTTGATGGGTGAAGGGTCACGGTGGCATCGCCGACAAGTGGGGAGTGAGACATTCTGCCCTGAGGTATCCATGGGTGATGGTTGCACCATCGCAGACTGTGCCATGGGTGGGTCTTGGCCATGCACAGCCACTACATGTCCATGGCTGATGACATCATGCTCCAACAGTGTATGCATATGCCCCACAGCACCTGGACTGGACACCCCTGATGGCCCAGCCACCGCACCTGGGCCAGGTGCAGGGTGTACAGCACCCACTGATGTCGGCAGCTGTGTAGCCATTGCAGCTGTGCCACATACAGCCATGCCATCCGTGGCATCTGGGGCCCCCTGCATAGGTCTCTGTGTGCTGCGTGTCCCACTGTCAGCCATGTCCCCCTCAATCAATGTGGTGTCATCATCCATGGTGTGATCACTGTACACCCCCTGCATGCTGCTGGCAAGCACAAGGAAGGCATTGGTGATGTCCACCGTGTCTGCATGGTCATCATCAGAGAACCCAATCAGACACCCCAGCCATGTGTTGTCATCGCTGCTCACCGTGACAGCAATGGCCAAGTGGAATGATGGGCCCAACACCACTGGGGCTGTGTCTGGTCGGTCTGGTGCGGTGGATGGTCCAGGGATTGCACCATTCACTGCATTGACAACAGCTCTGTGTGATGGGCCTGCATTATCGCCCACTAGGGTGTTCTGTGCAGCTGTGCCCATGGCTGCACCCATGAGGCATGATGGAGCTGTGGAAAGAAGATGGGAGAACATGGTTAGTGCACTAGACTAAACAGTGGCATACAGACATGCAGACAGACAGACATGTACAGAATGGCACAGTGTAGTGCCATGGGTGCACATACCGGTCCGCAGCATGGCTATGCTGTGCCCACCATGAAACACCAGCCATGCGCATGCTGTGACCGGTACTGTGTGGTGACAGGCCATGATCACATGGCACCATGTGTGGGATTGGCAGCACAGGCATGCCCAACAGTGTGTGTCACCCAGTGGCATGACCAGTGGTGGCACCCTCACATGCACCGCCACAGGCAGGGGCAGTGCGGCCAAGCATAGAATGGCATTGGACACCCATGTGCAGCCACCACACATGGCACAGCCCCTGGGTTCACAGTTGCACTGTATGGCACACCAGGACAGGCATGAAAACCAAGGCACACATGTGGCCAGCCACATGATGTATCCATGGCTACTTACAGTGCTGTGATGGACTTCCACCGGTCTGGAACCCCTCACCTGGAACACCCTGCATGGCAGCCCTGGCAATGGTTGATGCAAATAGCTCTTCATTGGGGCTCAGGCAGACATCTGCCTGTGGGCTACCCCCTGTCCGCCGCAGGGAGGCCTCAATGTGGGCCACCTTCTCCTTAGCCCTCCATTTCCCTTCATTACAGTGCTTCCTGTACATCAGGGGGGGCTCTGTTGAATGCCCCCACGGCACTGACATGGCAGGCCACTGCCTCCCAGCCCTTCTCCCACTCCATATGCCTGCCAACCCTGCCAGTCAGGATATCATGCCGTAGGTAGCATGTCTCGATGAGGGCCTGCTCCCCATCCTTGGTGAAGTTAGGCTGCCATCTGCTGGTGGCACTGTTGCCTCCTGACATCGTGGTTTCTGTGGGAGTATACAGACAGACAGACATTAGCCATGCTCTGGTAAATACCCATGTGGCCAATCCCAACAGATAGTGGTTGTGGTAGGACACACCAGCACCTGTCAGCCAGGGTCTGCAGGCTGAGCACATGCGTGGGTGTGCATGGTGAGTCATGGTGGTTGTGACTGCATCTAGCATGTACATTGCCCCCACCATGGACCACTGCAAGGCCATGGCCATGCCACTTGTGCCACATGTTCAACTACACATACAGCTGTCAGCACACCACATGCACTATGTATGCCACGCTGTTGGTGCAGGCACATAGCCTATCATGTTCCCCCCCATAGTGCTGCCTGTGGGGCAGTGTGTGGGATGCCATGTCACCCACCAGGAGTCCCTGCACATGGCATGCTGGCAATGGGATGTGCTCAACCAGCCCTAGCATATGGCATAGCTAGGGTGCAACTGGGCCTGTACACAAATGGTTGTGTGTATCAGACATTCCTGTTGCAATCTGCTGTTTCCCCAACCCCAGGGATGTGCCTTGGTGTAGGCAGAGGTCTACAACAGCACATACCCACTCCACAGTACCTACAGTATTACATGTAGGACTAGCTGTGTACTCACCCTCAAGGCTGTGAATCCTCTCAGTCATCTATTCTCAGCATGGGACGAGTTGGGAGCATTTATGGCTCAGGGCATGCAGATGAGGTCTGGGGTAGTGTCAAGGAGATGCTAAACAGCTGAGATTGGGTGCATTGTCTGTGAATTGCATAACTTCCCTCAGCTCTGGGTGGCTAATTGAAGCCAGTGGGCAGGGCTTCATGGAGATGGCTGGAGCAGTGTTTTTCCCTTTAGGCTGGGGCTGGCACGTGCAATGATGTCCTGCATCTGTCCCGCACCACAGTTACTTTCAGCGTCGGTGTAAGGTGATGACCCGGCCTCGACCAGGTGTCATTCCTGCACCAAACACACACCACCCTCCCCTCTAGGGAAGGAGAGCAGTCCTAGGGATGCTCAACCTTCTCCCCCCCCCCGGCCCTCTGATGACCTAGATCCGTTTCTGAACCCAAGTCGCCATCATCGCAAGCAGAAATCCAACTGCTGTGCCGACAGGCCAGCCCCAGCTCTGCACATCCTGCATGCACTGATGCATCTCCACCTGCACCCTGCCCTTTCTGTGTGATTCACAGTGGGGTTGTGCATGGTGCATCCTTTGGTGCATCCCTTTGTGGATCGCTTGGCGTTCGGTGGGCACATCCTCTTTGCACTGGAGCATCTCACTTGCGCCCTGTTGCATCTCTTTTGTGAATCCTGCCCACTGTCTTTTAGCAGATTTTAGGTCCTTTTTACATGTATTTCTTAATTCTCTGTATTTCTGCCAGTCGAGAGTTAGGTTTGTGGCCTTGGAAGTATCCCATGCCCTGTCTTTCTCTCATTAGTTATTTAGATCTCAGGACACTCACCTGGATTGCTGGCCTTTGACCCTAATTTGTTTTAGTTGGGCATGTTTATTTGCTGCTAATAAAAAGTTCTTAGTAAAGAAGCCTTGGGCTGTGTCTAGTATAGCATGCATAAATTAATGACAAGTTGCATAAACAGCATAAGGGGAGAAATACAGTAAGTATACAAAGCTAATCAGTCCCCTTTTGCAATATTAAAAAGAAGAGAAAAACATAAGAAATGTAGAAAGGAATCCCCAGCAAGCAAATTCACCTCCTGTATTAGGCTGGCTCTTTCTGGTGATTTTACCAAACTTTCCCATAAAAGCAGGAGCACCGAGTCCCACCGCCTCCTTAGGAATTCAGGAAACAACATGACTGAGACAGTTCAGTGCCCAAACATCGAGGAGCAGACTTTCAGGTAATACAGATATTTTATATAGATTTCCATTACTTGTCTATCCACAAAAACTTCTATTTTAATAGTGTTCTCTTTAATAGTTATAGGGTTTAGCTGTCCCAGACTATCCTTATGCATGTAGTTGTAAATAGTGTGTATTTACATAGAGTCTAATTAGCTACTGTCTGTGTGGAGGGTGGTGATAGACAGCCTTGAATTTATTCTCACTGGACTGTAGCTAACCTATAACTTTCAGTAGCTGTCAAAATAAGCAATCAGACTCCATCCCACCTATTTTAAAAACTGCAATGTGCCATTTCACTACAGAAGGAGAAACAAAAACAATCTAAGACATACCCCTCATAGATCAGGTCATGAGTAGCAAAGATAAACTCTGGGCAGAGCCACCATGGCTGCTAATGCAGTCACTTGATAAAAGCTATACTTGTCAATAATATGTATCCTGCTTAAGAGAGCTAGAGAGAGTGAGATGAGAGAGCAAGAAAGCTGTACAATGAGACAGTGAGCAGGGTAAAAAGCAGCACCAGTCACGAGCGGTGACATATTTCATGAAAGAAATATGTAGTACTACCGTTTGGTAAGCTAAACAATGTCTGTTCAAATGCCACCACCAATAGTGCTCAGTGACAGAGGAGCCTGATTGCATGACCACCTGTTATTGGTCATACAGACCGGGTAGTAGCTGGATCTTGGTGGAGATGGAAGGAAGCAGATATTTTCTATCGGGACATGTTGTTCATCGATTTAGACAAAGTCATCATAGCAGTGTTCAGTACTATTAAACTTTCAATTAATTTGTGCACTTGAACGGAGCACTAGAGATTATATTTTTTTTTTCAAACTGGTTGTGCGGTTGAAGTTTTGGCTGTGAGGAGAAACACAATGTCAGTTGGGGAACCTGTGGGTGAGTGGCATAACAGGGGTGATATAGCTCCATTCAAGTGTCCAGATCAATTGAAAGTTTAAAACTACTGAGCAGTGCTACTATAAGGATTTTGCCTAAATCAATAAAGAACATGTCCACATAGAAAATCCCAGCTCTGCTTCTGTCTGGCTCCACTGAGATACCACTACTGCCCAATCACAAGGACCTATTACAGGAGGTTATTCAGTCCCCTTCCCCCTTCTGTACACTCCAACCCTATCCAAACTGAACACTAAGTCATGGACCTACATTAGCTGGGATACTGGTGCTCCCTCACTAGCTCCCACCCCTCAGCTTAGGCACCAATTGCCTCCAACCCCAGCTTTACCTCATCAGACCTGCAGGAACCAAGATGCTGGCTGAAGATACTTTTTTTACCCCCCCCCTCCAAAAAAAATAGGTATTACAATACAAGTACATTTATGCAGATCTCTTCTGTCTGACAACACTTTGAGACTTGAAACACTCTCAGCGAAAATACAACTCACTGCCCCAGAGTCATGCTGAATGAATGCGGTGGCTTCTACTGAAAATGATGACAGTTAAACAAAAAACACTTTTGCTATTGGGCACCCTGTTCCCACATACAACATAACAAACCTCAGATTCCAACACAGTTACAGAAACACGCACACCGAAAATCTGCTTTTCTACATCTGGGATAGCTATAACTTAATGTTTTCAGGCAGCAGATTCTAATAAATGGGTATCAGGTTTCATCAGAGTCACCACTCATAATGATCATAGCACTTTCAGATGAGAGACCTATAAGGCAAAAAACAAGCATTTGTCAATGCTGAACGTTCGCTTGCAGGTATTTGCAGTGGTGTTTGGCATGTATGGTGCTTTACCCTAATGCCCTGTGCGATTGCTGGTATTTGCACTACAAATTTTCAGCATGACCTTTTTGTTACCTCCACCTCATAAAAGCATTTGAGACCTCTTGCTTATGAACAGTACCACTGTTATTTTGTTAATCTGTCCTGAACGTTGATTTCCCACAGCGACCACACCATTCTGCTCCACATGTGCAAAAACACAGTTCGGGCAGGATGTGAAAAATGACAGCTGTAGCATTCTTAGGGAGGTGTGAAGGGATGGCAATGTTGAACATCTGGAGTGAAAATACAACAATTTCTCGAACTTATGAGTGTACATGGAAACTGCGCAATGAACGCTCATGACACAGTCATTTTGTGGACTTTTGTCACCAAATTTTCAACATAGGCATTTTGGGACCTCTGCTCATGAACAGTATCACTGTGATTTTCATAATCTGTCCTGAGCATTGATTTCTCACTGTGACCACACCATTGTCGCTGGATGTGCAAAAACATCCAACAAAAACCGACTGTGCCATTGTGCGCTACATGGGCGGAAACACATTTCAGCCAGGATGTGAAAAATGCCAGCTGTACTGTTCATAAAGAGGTGTGAAAAATGCCAGTGTTGAAAATCTGGAGTGAAAATATTTCAAATTCTCGAAATTATGAGTGTGCGTGGAAACTGCTCAATGCACGCTCGTAACACAGTCATTGTTTGACATTTTTTCACCAAATTTGCAACATAGGCTTTTGGGAGCCCACCTCATAAACAGTGACACTGTTGTTTAGTTAATCAATCCCAAAAGGTGATATTGTGCAGTGACCATGAAATCACCTTTGGGGACCGAATAACTCACATGACAGTAACTGAATTCATGAGGTGGGGTCCCAAGAACCCCCTGTTGAAAATGTGGTGCCAAAATTTGCAAAAATGCGCGAGATAGCCACCTAAGTTGAAAAAAAAACATTTATGCCATTATACAGTTTACCGTCATTTCTTCAGTTTGCATTCGGCTTTCAAGAGTGCAGACGTGTTCCCACTCCACTGAAGATCATTGCGCCAGGCTCCGGAGGTAAGTATGGGGTGAGGGGGAGGTGGGGTATGCAGAGGGTGGGTGTGGGTTCGGGGAGGGGGCACAAGACACAGCAAGGGACGGTTGTCTGTTTTGACAGGTTTTAAAAAAACAAAAGATGTTGCGGGACAGTTTTCCCATTTACAGGGACAATGGGCATGCTGGGGTGGGCTCCCAGCATGCCACCTGGGTGTTTATTGGGGGGCCTGGAGACAATGGGGACTGGGCACTCCGTCTGCACATACAATGTGTTTGGTGGGGGCAATAACAAGGGAGCAGGGTAGACAGCAGCAGAGGGAGGAAGTGGGAGGGATTTTATTAGCAGCCAGAGGGAAAAGGGTGACGTCAATATGCTAAATACACACACATTACCACCGCTGATTGCAGTGGTGCCTTTCTTTTAACTGAAGACCACTGCAGCCAAACTGATGTCATAGACAGCTCATGCATCCATTGGTGCAGTAGGGTTGCACACGTTACACTGAGCATTGCATTGGACAGGAGGGTCACACACCTTCAAAAAGTCGTACTGTCCCAAAATGTTCCTTGCAAGTGCATGCAAGCGAATGCAAAAATAAACAAGCATTTGTCAATGCCGAATGTTGCTTGCTTCTATGTGCTGTTTAGGTATTTGGAAGTCATTGGAGTGAAAATATTGAAAATTTGTGAACATACGAGCGTGCGTAGGAACTGCGCAACGCACACTCGTAAAACAGTCATTTTTAGGAATTTTTTCACCAAATTTTCAACATAGCCATTTTAAGACCTCTGCTCATGAACAGTGTCACTGTGATTTTCTTAATTTGTCCCATACATTGAGTTCACACACCGACTGTGCCATTGTGTGCTACATGGGCGGAAACACGTTTTAGGCGGGATGTGAAAAATGACAGCTGCACTGCTCATGAGAAGGTGTGTTAAAATGGCAATGTTTAAAATCTGGAGTGAAAATATTGAAAATTCGCAAACTTACGAGTGTGCGTAGGAACTGCGCAACGCACACTCGTAAAACAGTCATTTTTAGGAATGTTTTCACCAAATTTTCAACACAGCCATTTTAAGACCTCTGCTAATGAAAAGTGTCACTGTGATTTTCTTAATGTGTCCCATACATTGATTTCGCACACAGACTGCACCATTGTGAGCTCATGGGCGAAACACGTTTTGGGTGAGATGTGAAAAATGCAGCTGTACTACATTAGAAGGTGTGGTAAAATGGCAATTTGAAAATCTGGAGTGAAAATATTGAAAATTCGCGAACTTACGAACCTATAACGTAGGAACTGCATAATGCACCTAAATAAAGGTCATTTTAGGAATTTTTTCACAAATTTTAAAAATAGGCTTTTGAGAGCCTACCTTATGAACACTGGCAGTGTTGTTTATTAATGGGCCTAAGGTGAGCGTGAGTGATCATAAAATCACTCCTTCGGCCCAAATAATGCCATGATAGTGACATCATTCATGAGAAGGGGTCCCAAAACTCCAAGTTGAAAATTTGGTGCAAAATTCAAAAAATGCCTGAGATATGCAACAAAGTTGAAAAAACCCCATCTAGCCCATTATACAGCTTACGGCATTTCCTCAATTCGCGGTCAGCTTTGAAGAATATGACGTGTTCCCAGTCCAGCGAATCGTCGTGCTGAGCTCGAATGCGTATGGGAGTGAGGGGTGTGGAGGAGGCAGGGTGCGCAGTGGGTGAGTGCGGGTTGTGGGAGAGGGGCAGTGAGAAGCGCCATGGGACCGTTTTTAATTTACAGGTTTTAAAAAAAAAAAAGACAATGCGGGACGTTTGCCACGCTGGGGTGGGCTCCCAGCATGGCAGTAGGGAAAGCTGTTTGGGGGAACGTGGAGCTGACGGGGGATTGGGCACCCTCATTGGCCAAAACAAGGTTTGCCACACTGGGGTAGGCTCCCAGCGTGGCACCAAAGCTTTGGGGGAGGGAGTGAGGTGCTTCCAGCACACAGCGGTGGTTTTCTTTGAAGTGAAGACCACCGCTGTCATACACAGCACCCACATCCATTGGTGCAGGACCACCATGCCTGCTCAATGGAGCAGTGGATTGCACAGGACAGTCACACCTCCAAACTGTCCTATTCTCCCAAGACGCTCCTTGCGCATGCGCGCAAGCGAACGTAAAAAATCAGTAGTATGTTTGTTAAGACTGGTGATTCTACTGAAACCTAATACCCATTTGTTAAAAGCTGCTGCCTGACAATATTATTCTACAGCTATCCCAGATAGTGTGAGTGTTTCTAAAACTGTGTTGGTATCTGATGTTTGTTGAGTGATATGTGGGAATAGGGTGCTTGAAAGTGGAAGTGTTTTTTGTTTAATTTTAATAATTTCTGGCAGAAGCCACAATGTAGAAAAGCAGATTTTCAGTATGAGTGTTTCTAAAACTGTGTCAGTATTAGAGCTGTGTGAAACTGGCGAATTTCATTCTGTGAAAATTTTCACTAAATTAGCCCATTTCGTGAAATGTTTCACGGGTGCGAAATGAAGAATTTCGGCTATCAAGTATGAAATATCACCCACAAAACAGTTTTACAAGGGGCATGATTATTCAGATTGCTGGAACTCTTCAATTTTTAGCACACATCTACAGTAAATAAGCAATGTTCAGAATGCTTGTTTATACAGTCTATACGAATGGAATGCTTAGACATTCTTTAAGCATTCGGGCAAAATCTGGGGTTGGTTAATTTCATTCTGAATTCAATTTAAAGAGCATCATTATTTTCCTGTAAGTGTTTATGCTGTGCTGGAACTACACTGCCTTTGCTCATTTGATGAAATCCAAAGTTGCACAAAAGTGCTGTAAATTAATTTTAAAAAATCTTATGCATGAATATATGGAATGATTTTAATAGTTTTTGCATAATTGGCTTCAGTTTTTCACCACAGCAAACCCAATGCTGGCTTTACTTTAGCTGTTTTGAGCACACTGAACTATTCCATTTCTTTCTGCTTGCTCCCCCCAAGTATGCTTGCTCCTGTTTGCCACACTGACTGACTTCACTTGGTGGGGGGGGGGGGGAGGCAATGCTTGAGAGAGACGTTTTTTTAGTTGGCTTAGTAGGTCATGTTTTTTTATTAGTTCCTAGAGTGTACAACATGTACAAATAACAAATGCAATATGCATGTACCATTCATACAAGATACTGGCCAGTATAACAAATAAAGTAGTGTTTTATCTGTACCGCTGGTATTTATGTGTGTTATGATTTGACTGTCAAAAATACTAAGTAAAACACTTGGCTATGTATTACGAACATATGAACATATGAGAAATGCCACAAGATACAGGCCTATTGGTCTATCAAGTCTGCTCGAGTGTGCCGCTATCAGAGTTTACTCCATAGCTGCCCCCTCCCATTCCCCCTGTTCCCTTCCCCCCTGATCCTGTTTCACCCCCTTTTAAAGCTATTCACCGACCTCAGTGATGCCACCTCTTCAGGTAGTGATTGCCACCTCGCCACCACCATCTCTGTGAAGTAGTGTCTTCTCACCTCCCTCTTAAACTTGCTTCCCTCCAGTCTCAGACTATGCCAATTAGTGGCTCTCTCTCCCTTTAATCTAAACATCTTCTGTGTGCTGATCCTGTTTATTCCCTTCATATACTTGAAGTTCTCAATCATTTCCCCTCTGTTTCTCCTCTCGTCCAGGGAATAAATGTTGAGCTCTCCCAGTCTTTCCTCACAGGGTTTCTCCTCCATTCCTGTTATCATCCTGGTAGCTCTGCATTGGAGTCCCTCAAGTAGTCTAACATCCTTCTTCAGGAAGGGACACCAGAATTGTATGTAGTACTCCATGTTCAGTCTGACCAGTGACACATACAGTGGCAGGATGACCTCTCTCCTCCTTGAGGTGATTCCCCAGGCAATACACCCCAGCATCTTGTTAGCTTTAGATGCTGCCTTCCTGCACTGTGCTGAATGATTAATTTGCGCTGTAACAAGTACCCCAAGGTCCTTCTCCTTCTCTGTAATGCCCAACTGTAATCCCCCCATACTGTATCTAAACTTACAGTTCCTGACACCCAAGTGCATAACGTTGAACTTCTTTCCATTGAAACCCAGCTGCCATGTGTCTGGCGTCTGTCCAGGTCTTCCTGCAGTACTAGTCAGCCCTCTGTGTTGTCCACCACTGCACCTATCTTTATGTCATCTGCTTACAGGATGATCTTTTTTTTTTCCCCCATCTGATATGTCAGCAATGAACATGCGAAACAGCACCAGCACCAGCACCGAGCACCGTGGAACCCTACTCTTCACAGCCCTTGGTGATGATAGCTTCCCCATATGACAACCCTCTGCTGCCTATCACTCAGAGAGCTTTTAATCCATTCCACTAACCTCTCTCCCACCCCCAGGTTCCCCACCTTGCCTATCAACCTCCCATGTGGTGCTGAATTAAAGGCTTTGCTAAAGTCCAGGTACAGGACATCCACTGCCTGACCCTTGAAGGAGGCAGTATAATGCAGTGGTTTAAGGCTCTGAGCTGCAAACCTGGGGACTGGGGTTTGAATCCCACAGCCCCCACTTGCATACTGTGTGACCCTGAGCAAATCACTTAACTTCCTTGTGCTCCCAGGTTGCACCTGGAAACAAACTTTGGCTTAGTGTGCCTTTCCTGGTTAAACAATTTCCTTTTCCCTTCCCGTCCTTGCCTAGTGCCCTAGTTACCCAGTCATAGAAGTCCACCATGTTTGTCTGACATGATCTTCCAGAGACAAATCTATGCTGTCTGTTGTCCTGAAGACTATTCTCCTCCAGGGATGCCACAATCCTCTCCTTGATGATGGACTCCATGAGCTTCTCCATGATGGAGGTTAGACTGACTGGCCTATAATTCCCTGGTTCATGTTTAGGCCCGCTTTTATGGATGGGCACCACATGTGCCATCCCCCAGTCCTGGGAGATGCATCCAGTCTCCAGGGAGGTGCTGAATAGATTTGCCAGAGGTCCTGCCAAGACCTGTGTCATTTTCTTTACCACTCTGGGGTGTATGCCATCTGGATCTGGTGCCTTATCCTACCTCAGGGCTCTCAGACCTTCTAGTACCCTGCTGTCTTGGATTACCCCCTCTATACTCTCTGCTTCTCGTATACTCTCTGCTACCTACCCTGAGGGACTGGTCCCATTTTTTCTCTGGTGAACACAGAACAGAAGTTCTCATTTAGTGCTTCTGCCTGTTCCACTCCCCCCTTTTTCAGCCCACCAGCCCCTACTACCTTGATTCTAACAATCTGATCCTTGCATTTTCTTCTCTCCCTTATGTAGCAGAAGAAATCCTTCTCCACTTTTGCTATCCCCTGTGTCAGCCTAAGTTCTTTTGCTGCCTTGGCTGCCCTGACTTATCTGCTTACCTACCTTGATTTCTTAATGTGCGCCTCCCTATCCCCCTCCTGTTTGGTTCTCATGTATCACTTGAAAGAGGCTTTTTTTTCTTTGATCTTCCCAAGCACCTCCCTGGATCACCAGCTTTGTCTCCTGGACCTGGACTTCTTATCTGGAACTTTGAACAGGAGTGTGTGGCCTCAGTTAGGCCAATCTTGATAATCTCCCATGTCTGGTTGGTATCCATATGTTGGATTCTGGTGAGGTGCTCCCCCAATATGACCCTTATCCTCCTGAAGTCTGCCTGCCTGAAGTCAATCACCCTTGTACTTGTACTGGCTGTCTCCCTACTCATGTTAAGGAAGAACCATACTGTGTGGTGGTCGTTCCCTTCCAGGGGGTCCTCAACCCTTACCTCCTTCACTACCTCGCTGTTTGAGAGCGCCAAGTCTAGTATGTTCCCCATCTGGTAGGCTCCCACTAATTGTGCAAGGAAGCTGTCCTGGAAGGCATTCAGGATGACCTATTCTCTGACATTTGTGGTAGATGAGGTACTCCCACTCCACCACTGGCATGCTGAAGTCCCCGACTATCACTGTGTGCCCCTTTGCACAGACTTTTCCTATCTGTTCCCCTAGCTGTTTATCTGTCTCTTCACTTTGGGATTGTGGCCTATACATCACTCTGAGTCTTGTTCTTCTTCCCTTTGGGTTATGTATCTGTACCCATAAGGCTTCCGCGGTGCCTTCTTCTCCCTCTTCCCTGTTACAGGGAATTCCCTCCCTTATGTAACTAGCCACCCCTCCTCCCCCTTTCTCTATCCTTCTGGAACAACTTGTATCCTGGGATCACTATGTCCCAGTCTTTGTATTGGGTGGCTGATGTCTTGGAGATGGCATCTATGTCTACCTCACCTTCTGATATCAGTGTATGCAGGTCAGCAGTTTTGTTTCTCAAGCTTCTTGTATTTATGGAGACCACCTTCCAGTTTGTCCCTCCTCCATCTCTGCCTGTCCTTTGTCCCCTCCTACCACTCTAGCCCTTTGGATTTTCTCCCCTCCCTTCCCTGCTGGCTTGGGGGAGAGGTCCGGTGGCCTCCCTTTCCTGGAGATGTAGCTCATCATCCAGCTTACTGTCTTCCCCCACCTAGTTTAATGGTATCTGGGTTGCTATGTACTTGCCCAGTTTCTGCTTCAAGACTGCAGTGCCTTCCCTATACAAGTGGAGACTGTCTGGGGTGTAGAGTTTCTTGTCTTGCTATGTATCATCCCACTTCCCCACCGCCCATACCCCTTTGATTGACACCATTGCCCCAAAAGAGATGTTGAACTCTTCTATCCTGTTTTCAGACTGTGCTAGCTCTGGGTATTGGTAGCACTTCTGAAAATTCACCTGAGCTCCTTGCCAGCTCGCATAGTCTACCCACCACCCTAAACCTTTCTTGGACCTCTGTGACTGTGCCCTCTGCCAGATCCTTTGTGTTCAGGTGCACTAGAATGTGCAATTTGTCCTGTCCCTTCCACACAACCTTAGGCAGAAATTGCCCCACTTTCCCCTGCCATCATGCACGGCACACACTCACCGATATACATCCCTTCCTTGTATTCTTGCCTCCCCATTTCACATCTTTCAGAATTGAGCACCCTAAGACTAAACTTACTTTAAGCTGTTCATGGCTCACTCAGTATGTGTTGATAATGTTTTGGCTGTCAGAAGTAGTGTGTCTCTGCTGGCATTTTCAGGTCTTCAGAGAAGTCCAAGTTAAAAGGAGTTTGGGTGAGATACAGAAGATATGTGGGTGAGGCTGGGAGTTCACCATGATAGGAGCAGATGGGGCAGCTGGGGGAAGAAGGTGGACACTGTAATGTTATGTTCCAAGTAAAGTGCAAGTAAAATACTTAGGGTCTGCTGGCACATTTACGTTTAGTGATGTTAGTGGTTATTTAACATAAGCTTCTTTTGGTTGCACTGTAATTGCCATGCTGAACTGCTTAAGCAGCTTTTTTGTGCCAAATTGACATGATACCCCTTTGGATAATGCCATGCTTATAAATGGCAGTCACAAGAACATGCATATGATAGAGAGTGGAAAATGATATAACTGATATTTTTAAGCCAAGCTGGCTTTTTGTTCACTGATGAGTTGGGTGTCAATTCTGCCATTTTCAGGTGAAACTGCTAATTTCATGGGTGGAATTTCACAATTTTGCACCTGCAAGATATTTTGTGGAATGGCCAAATTTCACAAAACTGCTGATTTTGGAGGAATTTTGCCTGTTAAATTTAATTTTGCCACATCTCTAGTTTGGTATCTGAAGTTTGTTATGTGGTATGTGGTCGCAACTCAAAGTACCAGCATTTGCTGATGACCTACTATTAATAATTTCTAAGCCAAACACATACCTACCACAAGGACTGGCAGTGCTAAATGACTTTAGACTGATAGCAGGGTTCAAAACCAACTGGAGTAAGACAGTAGTCCTTCCACTGAACAAATCCACTACAGAGGGTCCAATGGTTCCATGTCAATTCAGCGATGCAATAATAGCGACACCAGTTTCAGCGACACTATTATAGAGACTGCAATTACAGCACCCTGAAATATGGGCAACAACCATTAGAGCAAACTTTGTTACATGTATTCATTGTGGGAGGCTTTGCCCCCCACACACCCCTTTGTGGCAAGCTTTGCCCCCGGATCCCCCTTACTAAAATATCCAACCTTGAGGTTGTAGCACCTAGGGGAAAGGGGCATACATTAGTCACCCTAACGGTGGTCATCCATATTCCCAGGTGCTGTAATTGTTCTCGCTGTAATAGCATCATTCAAATTGGCGTTGCTGTGTTTGACTCTCTGTATTGACATGATACTGATCTGATCCAGCATTTAAATCTTCAATGTGAGCACTGCTGCATAAAGTATTTGGGCATAAACAAACCTATGAGCCTTGCAGAGCTGGAGGACCTTAACATTAACCCCCTAATCTCAGAATTTTGCAGATGGCAAAAGCTTCAGCTCACAGTTGGAGGAAAGATCATGGCATATAAGATGATGGTGTTCCCCAAAATCTTGTTCTATCTATAAAAGCCATAAAAACAGGCAAATAAGAGTAAAAAATTGATAAGACATCCCAAGAGGGAGCATGAAATAAAACTAGCCACTAATATTAAAGATAACAAAAAGAAATTTTATACTTATATAGGACCAATGAAGAGAAACCAGTGCAGGACTGGGCCCTTAAAATCAGGGGATAAGATAATCAATGAAGAGCAAGATAGGGTAAGCGAGTTTAGCAAATACTTTCTAAGCACATTTCAACCAAAAGAAAGTCATGACAAAGTGTAAGAGCCTGTAAAACTGAATCAATCCAAATTTTCTATGACAAAATGGAATGTCTTTAGCAGGATTAAAAAACTGAAGTCTAACAAATCAACTGGACTGGATGGAATACATCCCAATTTTCTGATAGAGTTCTCTGAAGAACTAGTGGGACCAATTGCTAAATTATTTTCACTATCAATCAATGAAGAAAAAAAAAACACCAGCAGAGTGGAAAGAAGCAACTGTTTTTTCATATTTTCGAAAAGGGAAATAGACAGGAGGTTCAAAATTACCGCCTAATAAGTCTAATCTCTGTTCTTGGTAAATTACTCAAAGGTATACTACAGGACTATATAGTAGATCATACTAAGACAATGGGATATGGGGACATAGCATAGCATGGATTTATACAAGGCTGATCATGTTTAACAACTCAACTTCATTTTAATGAATTCATCAGTGCAGCACTTGATCAAAACTTTCCCGTCTATGTTATTTTTCTGGATTACTCAAAAGCTTTTGATTCCGTATGCCATCAAATTTTAATTACAAGACTCATTGAGATGCAACTATACCCTAACCTTGTAGCATGGACGGAATCATGGTTAACTGACAAGAGACAAAGGGTGGTCACTGCTTGTCATTACTCAAACTGTAGGCAGGTGACAAGTGGGGTTCTACAGGGGTCAGTCCTTGGATTGACACTTTTCAATGTCTTCATTTTGTCTATGCAGACCTTAGATAATACCTAGTTACAGTATGTAAATATGCAGATGACAGAAAACTTGGGGTGATAGTAAAAGACAACAACTCTGACACAAGTCTCCAGAAATATCTAACACAACTAGAGTACTAGGCTAAAACACATAAATTAGGGTTTAATGAATTAAAGTATAAGGTTATAAACTTTGGCAAAAAAAAAAAATCTGGTATGTCCTTAATAATACGATCTTACAGGAAACCACTAATAAAAAAAGGTTTGGCTATTAATATAACAAATAACTTATCATTTGACACCCACATAAGAGACATTGTCAAAAAATGTAACAAAATACAGTGGAACATACTAAAAAACATCAAAAGCAGGGATCATAGAGTTATGATGCCTTTATACGCATCCCTCGTGAGACCCCTCCTTGAATACTGTTCTGCTGTTAGTGCTCCACAGACTATAAGAGGACAAAACTTATTGAAGGTGTCCAAAGAAGAATTACAAAAAAAAATAAATACATGGAGCATAAAACTTATAATGAAAGGCTTGATGAATTAGACTTGTACTTATTACACTACAGAAGGTTAAGGTTGGACTTTTGCTTAGTACATAGAGCTTTTAATGATGCCTTGCTCTGGGAGAGTACAGGATTAAAAAGGAAAACAACTAGATCAACATGGTCACATAGCCTACAATTACAAGGCAAAGTAACTAACAGTACCAAAAGAATGAAATGGTTCAACCAAAGAGTTGTTATGGTGTGGAATGTGCTACCAGAAGGAGTTGTTACATGCAGCTCCATTGAAAGCTTTAAACATGCAGGAAATAAGAATATGGGCACCTTAACATGCAGGTATTACCACTAATCAAGAGGCAAGTTGCAATGGGTCTTTCAACCTACTAACTCGTATAGCACCTATGAACCTATGAACCTATCTCAACAGCCTGCAGGTTCCCATCCGACAGGTAAAATTTGACCATCGTGAGAAACTCTTTAAGGCCTTCCTGTGGGACAGAAAAAAATGAGATTTTTGCCTCTAGAAGCTGCAAGTACTGAGAAAGCAAAGGGGATGGGCAGTGTCCAGATTATGGGCATATCATCAGGAAGCATACACAACCTGCATTGGTTGTGCACTCTGCCACAAAAAGCGATAATGTGGCTACATTTAGAATCTGACTCAGTGGTCTGTCTGCCATGAGCATTAATGTATAACTCTTGCTGTGTTCCCAGCAATTCAAAGTGACCCCAATGGCAGTCTTCTTGAGGCAGTCTTGGCATATGCTTACTAAACACCATAACTGGAAACAGAACTGTCTTGGGAAATGGGAACCACTATGGCACTGTTCACACCTTCTTATTGACTAAAAACAGTTTACGGCTGCACCTGGTATACAAAAAGGATTACAACAGTAAGTAACTTATTAGACCCTCAGAAAGGAGTCTTGGACTCCCTCCAGAGAGCTGCACCAGGCATAATCTACCCAGATCGGATGTTAAGAGATTTCTTCAGATCCAAACAACAATCAACAAGAGATAGGTAGTCCGTTAATGTGTTGACAGGTTATTGCCTCCAGAATGTTGTTGGGGCAGTAATGTTGCATGCATCTTGTGCAACTTTTTTTTTTATTTTTTTGGCTGTCAGCACTGCTGTTGATCTCTGGGTCACTCTTCTAACCACCAGGGTGGGACCCACAGTTTTTTATTTAAATATATGAGGGTGGGGATCATAGCACTCACAATCACTGTCGCTCCAACTGCCAGACAGCAGATTGTCAGAGTGCTCTGTCGGGTGTTGGCCAACTGGTAGTTACAAACTTTAAACCAGCAACTTGGTTGTCACTGCAGCATGGGTGAACCCAAGAGATACAGGATGGATCTGATAGCCGGGAGCAGCTCCTTGCAGCCTACATGACAAAATGGGTGACCAATCTAGTTAACCTGAAAGGTTGAATTTATATCTTGTTGGCATCCAAACTCCCATCCCTTGTAAAGCCCTAAAATGTTTGTAAAATAGAACAATGGGCCCAAATCGCTGAGGGCATCTAGAAGGAAATGCTCAGGAGCATCTACTTCAACATCAGAAACAACTGGTACAAAAGAAAATGTTGCAATGGTGGTATGAAACACATGAGGTGCTCCAAAAAATTGGATTGATGTTGATGGACATATGTTGGAGGGTCCGTCAGAAGAAAAGTACACTCTCTCACATTTTGTGGTCCTGCCATCCCTTGCACACTTCTGATCTCAGACTCAGAATTTTTGTCAATCAATCAATCATAGGATTTTCAGTCCAGGCTGAACCAATATTCTGGATTCTGTTGGGGGGGGTGCCATCACAAACCCAGGAAAAGGTAAGAAGCAACACATTTTGCTTCTTGCAGCAGCACTGGAGGTAAGGTGCCAAATTCCCCTTAAATGAAGATCTGACCACCCACACCTTATTGGAGCTGTTGGCATCTCTTTCCAAATTAGCAGAATACAATAGGCTCACTCCTATATACAATCAGATAATACAGATATTCCATCACATGTAAGATTCATTTCTTCAATATACTATGGAACAGGAGCACACTATTTGACACAATAAAACTGAGATTGTCACACAGACATGGTTCCTTGAAGATGATTGAATTGACTTGCATAAACACTGTAAATCAAATGTATGTATTCTGCAATTGCCTAAATATACTGTATATGCTGCTCACCATTTCTGTGGTTAGTTCTAGTAACCTGTTTTAGTTAGACAATTCATCCTAGGTCCTGTTATTGTGAAAGAGGAAATATGCTGATTGTTCCTCATGAACTGTCAGTTTTCTTAATTTGTATCACTATTTTCTCAAATAAAAAACACAATAAATAGGAAATTCAAACATGATGTAGCTAAGATAAACACACAACTGCCTACATACCAGCCAATCCTAAACACCAGTGACATAAGTGAGCTCCTCAGCAGCCACCACTATGCTGTTGCTGCAGCTCTTCACCCCCTCACCCCACTCCCAAAAGTTACACAATACCCACCAGACTAGACTTACACAACAGCACAGCACTGAAGATACCAGTCATGCCAGGCTTTGTTTGCTGTGGCAAGGGTGAGGGTCATAACTTCAGTTTGTTACCACCTATAGTAAATGGGTACTCTGTGGTATGCTTGGTGTATCAGTGGCTATGCTCTTGAGTAAAGTAGGTGAAATTTGTCAAATCCAACCCAAAAGATAAATTTACAGTCACTCTGTGAAATCATCTTTTGGGCAGGATTTGAAAATTTTCACTTACCAGGTTCATGAGGTGGGGTGATAAGAAGACTATGTTGAAAATTTGAGGTCAAAATACTAAAAAACAAAAAAATGTTGTGAAGATACATTGAATTATTTTCAATTATCCCTCATAACTTTGCTAATTTTAAATATTTTGACCTCAAATTTTCAACACAGTAATTTTTAACACCACCTAATGAGTGTGACAGGTGTCTTTTTCAAATCCTAGCCTTTTTATGTTTGCTCGCGTTTGCGCACCAGCCAACATATCGCAGTAGGAGCAGATTTGGAGGTGTGGTCACTGTGGGTGAATGCAGGGCATGCATTAGTAGGTGCATCCCTCATTCCCCAGTAAGGCGGCTACAGGCGCTGACACCAACAACATGTAAACTGGCCACCAGATCTAAGAAAGGGTTCACTGCAATGAGAGCCAAGCTCATCATGCAGTGGTGTGCCTTTTCTGGTGAAGCAGTTCAATAAACATGGCAGCATTGACTGCCGCCACTCAGAGTGCTGACTTCAGGGGTGCCCAGTCCCCCAGTCGGCATGCCCTGACCCACTTCATTTGCCAATGGGGGAGCCCACTCCCCATTGGCATAATGTCCCCTCCCTCCCATTTCATGTGTGTGCTGAGGGGATACCCAGTCCCCCTCAGCATCATGTGCCCCCCAACAGTCTTTCTTTGCTGAGAGGAGGCCCAATCCCAGTTGGCTTTAATCCCACCTTCCCAGTTTAATTTGTTGAGGGGGAGCCCACTCCCTGTTGGCATAATGCCCCCCCATTTGTTGTGTGCTGAGAGGGTGCCCAATCCCCCTTGACTCTTGTCCTCCCTTCACCTTGGTATGTGCCAACAGGGGTGCCCAATCCCCCGTCAGCTATAGCATCCACCAAAAACACATAGGTTGCACACTGAGAGCCCACTCCAGCATGCCAAATTACCCTGTAAAAAAACTGCCCAATCTGCTTTTTTTTATATTTTAAACCTGTAAATCAGAAAACAGTCCCTTGCAGTCTGTTCTGCTCCCTCCCTCAACCCACACCCACCATCTGTGTACCCCACCTCCCCACACACCCCCTCACCCCATGCTTTTCACCAGAGCCTGGTGCAATGATCTTCAGTGGAGCGAGAACATGTCTGTACTCTTCAAAGTCAACCGCGAACTGCAGAAATGCCATTAAGCTGTATAATGGCATAAATAGGGTTTTTTCAACTTTGGTGCATATCTTGGCCAATTTGGGGAATTTTGGCACTAAATTTTCAACATGGGGTTATTGGGACCTCTCCTCATGAATTCAGTCACTGTCATGGCATTATTCAATCCCAAAAGGTGATTTTGTGGTCACTGCACGGAATCACCTTTCAGGACTGATTAACAAATGACAGTGCCAATGTTCATGAGGGGGGCTTTCAAAATGCCTATGTTGCAAATTTGGTGACAAATATCCAAAAAATGGCTGTTTTACAAGCGTGTGTATCGCAATTTCCACACACAGTCGTAACTTCATGAATTTGTAATATTTTCACTCCTGATTTTCAACATTGCCATTTTCCCATACCTCCTTATGAACAGTACAGCTGTCATTTTACATATACTGACCAAAATGTGTTTTCACACATCAGGCACAGAATAGCAAGGTAGCTGTATGAAATCAGTTTTTGGGACAGTTTAACAAAATGACAGTGACACTGTTAATGAGCAGAGGTCCTAAAATACCTATCTTGAAAATTTGGTGACGAAAGTCCATAAAATTACTTGTGTTACAAGTAAGTGTTGCGCAGTTTCCACGCACCCTTGTAACTTCGCAAATTTGTAATATTTTCATGCCAGATTTTCAACACTGGCATTTTTTAACAGCTCCTTATGAACAGTACAGCTGTTATTTTTCACATCCTGCCTGAACTGTGTTTTCACACCTGTGGTGTACAATGGCATGGTCACTGTGGGAGATCAACTTTTGGGACAGATTAAGAAAATCACAGTGCCACTGTTCATGAGTAGAGGTCTCAAAATGCCTATGTTGAAAATGTGGTTTAAGACCCCCAAAAATAATTGGGTTATGGACTTGCATTGCACAATTTCTATGCATGCTCATGACTTCATGAATTTTTCATATTTTGGATCCAGATTTTCAAAGTTGCGATTTTTTTACACCTCCTCATGAACAATACAGTTGTCATTTTTCACATCCTGCCCAAAATGTGTTTACATACCTGTGACGACAAATGGCACAGTCACTGTGCAAAATCACCTTTTGGATAACAAACTGATACTGCTGCTCTTCATGAGGTGGGGTCACAAAAAGCCCATGTTGATAATTTGGAGTGAAAATACCAACACACACCTACAGCGTTATGGTTTCCAACTGTTACACCCCACCCTGTATAGACTGACAGGCATCAGGGGCGTGACTTGGGATCATCAGCTATAATACTTCCTCCATCCCACCCCCACCCTGCAGCCACTGACAGGCATCAAGGTGTGCCTTGGAGTGCTCAGCCACAAAGTTCACCCCATTCTCATATACTGCACCCACCTCAGCATATTTTCTTATGGAATGGGGGTGAATATAACACCCAAGGACCCCAAAGCACACCATGACACTTGCCAGTTTCTACAGGGTAGGGTGAGGTAAAATGGCATGAATGTTATAGCTGATAACTCAAAGGCACACCCCAACTCCTGTCAGCCTCTGCAGGGTGGGTGTGGGGTTGGTGTCAGTTCAATACTTCACTGCCACTCCTATTATGCATCTCTAACTCCTGCACTACCAATGTCAATGCCTGTGAGACAACATTGGCATTGACAAATGCTAGTTTTTAATCCACCTGATGCATATGACAGGTGTCATTTTTCAGATCCCCATTGAAAGATATTTTTGCAGTTCCACTGTGAAACCGCCTTTTGGACAGGATTTAAAACAAATCCACCTGTCTTGATCATAGCATGGGGTCATAAAAAGACTATGTTGAAATTTAGGGGCAAAATATGAAAAAAAAAAAACTAAGTTACAATGATGCCAGCCAGCATGTGACACAATAGCATCCAGTAATGCTTACAGTATATCACAAAATACTGCAGTAAAGAATAAAGAAGTGATTAATTGCAATTGAATGACAGTGTTGCCAACAGCAGACTGCATCATTTTGTGATATACTGCAGCATTCCAGCATTGCATCCTAGCTGGCACCTCTGTATTAAGAAACACTGAATTGTTCCAGCATTTATTCATAACTTTATTTTTGGTAGATTTTGCCCACTATTTTTCAACATATCCCTTGTGTTACCCCACTTAATGAACATGACAGGTGGCATTTTTCAAATCCCCTCCAAAACATATTTTCAAAATCCCACTGTGAAATACATTTTTTGATGAGATTCTAAAAATCGCCCCATCTTGATCACAACATCAGGTCATGAAAAGACTGTTGTAAATTTGGGGCCAAAATATGGGAGACCACTGAAAATTAGATATTGCCTCTCAAATGTCCTGTCCTGGTTAAATACAATCTAAAATGTGTAAAAGCAGGGCACCACCGAAAATGAGATATTGCAACTCATCTGGTCTATCTTGATTAAATAATTAGTGAAAATGTGTAAAAGCAGGACCACAGTACAGCAGAGCCCCCACTAAGGTGCTCATCTATTCTGCTCTCTCCTAGGAAAAATACACAGTAAATGCTGGACCCCACTGAAAATGTAGCTTATCTTTTAACTGGGCTATCCTGGGTAAATACACTGTAAAGTTGCGAAAAGCAGGATCCCACTGAAAGCAAGATAGCATCTGAGCTGTGCTATCCTGGGTAAATACAGTACAAAAATGTGTCAAAACAATATCACACTAAAGATTAGATATTGCATCTCAGTTGGGTTATCATGAGTAAATATATTGCAAAATGGTGTAAAAAGAAGATCCTAAAGAATACCACTGAAAAAGAGATGTTGCATTTAAGATGATTTGTCCTAGAAAAATACAGTATAAAATCAAGACCATACTAAACACGAAATATTGCATCTCACTTCAACACTCCTGGGTAAATGCAGCATAAAACTGGGTACAATCAGGAACCCAATGCAGATGGCATATTACATCTCACCTGGTCTATCTTGGGTTAATATATAGTAAAAATGTGTACAAACAGGACCCAATACAATAGAATGCAAGTGGCAAAAATCCAGTATTGACAAATGCTTGTTTTATGTTAAAATCTAAATTCCACCACTTGCTAGAGCTGGATGATGGCCCATAGCATTGGTCTGCCTTCCTTCCTTAATTATTATGTTTCTTTTAAGGATGTATCCTTTTCCATATTATATGTCTTCTTGCCTATGAGGGTAAGTGCTTGTCTATTTCTTGTTCTTTTGGGCCTTTTTCCCTAAGCTACCTTTGGTCTAATGGGATCTGAGCGCTGCCACACTCAATGGGCATAATCTGCTTCAAGAAGGTTTTTGAGTCTTCATGACACCCCACAAGGGTAGTAGCCTCATTTAGCAAGGGCAAAGAGAGCATAAACCAAAGTTAAAATCATATTTCAAAAGCATTCTACATACCACTCACCAGACAATCTCAATGCCGTCAACTGAATCATTGCCTCATACTACAACGGTCCTAAAACCTACCAACTCCTCTTTACAGTATGTTTCAAAAGCATTCCTACACACAAAGTCCAAAGGCCTATTGAATAGGTGAGGTCTGCCTGTTGTTTGATTAGGTAGTGTGTAACACTCACCATTCCCCAAACCAAGAGATACTTAAACCATGAATGTCTATGTCTTCTTCAGATGCCTGGTGGCATTGCTGCACTATCCTTCCCTCCTCCATCAGTGGAGCCTCTGTTTTCTTAGGATTGGGCCTTTTTCCCTAAGGTACCTTTAATCTTAGGGGATCTTGTCTCTGCAACAACCCTAGGGGTTGAACCCTCCTCAAGACAGTTCCTGTGTCTTTACAGGACCCCCACACGGTGGTACCCCCTTTAACAGAGGCAGAGAGAGCCTATGCCAATGTTACAAATAAAATAATAGGAAATCATCAGTAACAAGGCTATAATTTCATTGAGGGATTCCAGTGACATCATTAACCACAACAGTGAAGCTCCAGTGGTTTATGATGTCCCTAGAATGCCAGAAGGGAATGACCAGCCTAGTTACTGCTGGTTTCCTATCTGCTATTTTTTGTCAAACATGGAACACTACAAGCATTCTGTCTCATAATACTATTGATCTGATGCATGAACGATAGTATTATGACAATCTGATGTCAGAGCATAGAGGATAATGTATGGGGTTTGATTAGTAGCCATGCTGTAATTGCATCGAGAAGTTACCATGACAACAGTAAACCTCGAGAGTGCAGCTCGAGAGGTTTACATATTTGTCATTGTAACCTTGAGAAGCGATTTCAGTGAGGTTACTAATCAAAACCCCATACATTGTATTTTATAGTGTATGGAATCAAGAGCAATAGGTTCTGACCATGTCACCCTTCCCCCCAAATCGTGACGTACATTCAAAGATTGCAGCTTACCTAATGTAGTCAGTAAACCAGAATTGAAAGATCCTTTTCAAAATTTATTGGTAAACATGCTTACAAATTTTTACACTTATGCAAGAGCTGAAATAAATGAAGCTATTTCTTAACAATAACAAAGGTAGCGCTAAACATTCTTAAGAAAAACAGCGGTTTTATATGTAAATAATTTGGAGAGATCCGGTTGGTTAGTGGACACCATGTGTTTGGTTGCAAGGAGTGCTGGGAGACATCTGCACCTCATCTTCACAATCATTGAGAGTGCCTAGGGATGTAGTAGTGAACATCTATGTAACTAGATTTGGGGTCAAAAAAACAAAAAGAAGGCTAAATAAAAAAGGCAAAAAAAGTTTGGGCATTTCTGGGTTTGTAAATGCTGCAGCTGCCATTGCGATCACTAGTTCCTGCAAGCACTAACTGACACAGTTGAATTAACATTTAAAATGCTTGCAGGGGCTATCGATCAATGCTCTGAAAAAGGAATCTTGATCTATGCTGGTGTTCCATCTTGTAAACTCATTGCTACAAGAAAACTATCTGTTTGTTTTTCATACATAACAAATGTCTCCCATACATTATAATGGAATTATGAATTTTGATATTACTGATTTCCTATGGTAAAAAATGACAACAATATATTACAACAATCTTCCGCAAGCATTCTACATACCACCTACATGACAACTTCAGTGCCCTCCACTGAATCATTGCCTCCTACCACTAGAATGCTAAATGTTATCAATTCCTCTTTATGTTCTCTCAGCATTCCTACACATGGATCCCAATGGACCATTGAATCTGAGATGCCGTGTTCACCCTGCCCACTTATGATCCTGTTACTGTATGTGACACTTTTGCTCAATGGGCATTTATAGTTTGGGTTGCTGTCTTTTCCCTAACAATTTATGGTTCCTGTTATATGAAAATGCTGCTCTGCAGTGCTTTGGTCATTTGAGTTGCCATGTATGCCCTGCCAACTGCTGATTCCTATCATAATCCACTGCTGCTTATTCGCTCTTATAACTTACTGAGCCATGTTCATACTGTCAATTTATCAGTCCTGCTATCTGATACTGCTGCTCCATGGACCTTTTTTAAAATTTCAGTGCTGTGCACACCCTGATGATTTAAGATTGTGTTTATATGTTCCAGCTGCTCCACATGCCTCTTATAGTTTGAGGTACAGTGTTCAACTTGCCTATTTTGATTCCTGTTACATTTTTCAATGCCTTATGTGGTTCTTATAATTTGGGGTTTTGTATTTTCCCTCCTCTTTTATGGTTCCTTCTATGTAACACTACCACTCCATTGGGTCTTGAAATTGAAGGTGCTGTTTTTACTCTGCCTACTTAGGTTTCCTGTTATACAACACTGCTGGTCCATGAGGCTTTTAAAATATAGGCTATAGAGATCACCTTGTGAATTTAAGTTTCCTTTTTGTTCCATCAGGCTTTTATAACTTGTGGCACTGTGTTCTGCCTGATCATTTTTGGCTTCAGTTATGTGATACTGCTGCTACACTGGGAATTTGTAATATGGGGTGCTGTGATTACCCTGCTCTTTAAAGGTTCCTTGTATAAGCTGCTGCTGCTGCTCCATTAATCTTTTATAATTGTTGATGTCATGTTATCCCTTCCCATTCTGTGGTTTATGTTATGTGGCATTACAGTTCCATGGGGCTTTAATATTTTAGGGTGCTGTGTCCTCCCTGCCCATTTTTGATTCCTTTTATGTGCCACCACAGCTCCACATGGCTTTCCTAATTTGCAAGGTTATGTTCAATCTACCATTTTTGATCTTTGTTTTTTGGCACTGCAGCTACATGGAGTTCTTTTTTTTTTTGTTATTTTTATTTAATTTTACGGGTCATTTTCTCCCTGTTTATTTATGGTTACTGTTACGCGCCAGTCCAATAGAAAATATGATGATTTTTTAATGATGTATCATGAATGATCATTATCCAGTTATGTTAAGAGATCATGTTTAAGCTTCAAAAACCATCATTGAGATCATCAACAATAATTAATCATCGTTAAATGACCGCCAATCAAAAACCATGAAATTATGGAGATGGTGATTATGATTAATGATGATCTCATAGCATCATGATTTTTCAAGATTGGCCATGGTCAAGATTACAGAAATAAATTTAAAAATCCAATTTACAATAAGTTTTCTTTATACTTTTGGAATTTATCTTGTATTTAGACATCTTTACTGAAGTGATCAGTTATGATACATTTTTTTGAAGTTCACTGCTTTCAGTTATGCTTACTCTGATACTTCACATCTTACGGGATTTAGATAGGCTGATATTGGTTTATATATCCCTGTTAAGGGGTTCCTTTTCTGGTTGTGGTGAGTTCCTAAAAGTACTTGGCTTGTGCTCAAACCTTTTCTTAATAGTGTGCAAACTAATACTGCCAATGCAAAATTAAATAAAAAATAGGAATTGCCATTGTTTTTGTTCCATAAACTGTGCTTCTGAAATATGCAAATTAGGTATGCAAATATGTATCATATACCAGACATTGCATGTACTCTTCCTAATGAGGTTAAAACTTGACCTCACATGAGTTACATTATAGTTCATAATTAATTTGTCTTTGCTGATATGTGACATTCATATTTTCATAATTAATGAATAAAACTTTTAGTATTACTTCTGTGACTTGTAATCTTATAATACTGAACTAATGTAATCATCAGTGATCATCACTTGATCATCCATAGATCAACAACCATCATGCTTATTTAAACTTACAAAAATAATCAATAATCATCAGTTGATGATCATTATCCTGTTACATTAAGAGATCGTGTTTAAGCTTCAAAAACCATCAATGAGATCATCATTAGCAATAATTAATCATCGTTATGGCCACCAATCAAAAACCATGGCAATATGGAGATGGTGATTATGATTAATGATGATCTCATATCATCATGATTTTTCATGATTGCCCATGGTCAAGATTACAGAAATAAATTTTAAAACTCATTTTACAGTATATTTTTTCTGTACTTTTAGAATTTATCTTGTATTTAGATATCTTTACTGGAATGATCAGTTATAATACTTTTTTTTCTTGAAGTTTATTGCTTTTAATTATGCTTATTCTGCTATCTCATAACTTAATGGATTTACACAGGCTGACATTGGTTTATATATCCCAGTTAAGGGGTTCCTTTTATGGTTGTGGTGAGTTCCTAAAAGTACTTGGCTTGTGCTCAACCCCTTTCCTAATAGTATGCAAATTAATACTGTCAATGCAAAATTAATTTAAAAATAGGAATTGCCATTGTTTTTGTTCCATAAACTGTGCTGCTGAAATATGCAAATTAGGTATGCAAATATGTGTCCTATACCAGACATTGCATGTACTCTTCCTAATGGGATTAAAACTTGACCTCACGATTTAAATTATAGTTCATAATGAATTTGACTTTGCTGATATGTGACATTCATATTTTCATAATTAATGAATACAACTTTAAGTATTACTTCTGTGACTTGTAATCTTATAATGCTGAAATAATGTAATCAATGATCATCACTTGATCATCCACAGATCATCAACAACCATCATGCTGATTTAAACTTACAAAAATAATCAATAATCATCAGTTGATGATTTGAAAGTTCATGCTTGATGACTAAATCATGATCTAGATGATGATCTTAGATCATGATCTCCTTTGATGATCTTATGGTAACATTTGATGATTAACAATAATCAGTCATGACTAACCTTCAGAAATCATGACTGATGATTTACCAATTCACCTGGAACATCAGCCCAATGTCCTTTTTGAAATTATGGGTGCCATGTCCTCCCTACAGATTTATGGTTCCTTCCGTTTTCCACTGCAGCATGATAGGACTTTCATAATGTAGGTTGCTGTGCTTACTCTGCTAATTCATAGTGCCTGTTATTTGCTGCTGCTGTTCCATGGGGCACTAATAATGTTGGGAGCATTGAACAGAGGGAGCTATGTTTACTATCCCATTTGTATTTCTTTTTATGTGACACGTCTGCACCACAGGGATTTTATAATTAGGTGTGCTGTATTCTCCCAGTCCATTTATAATTCATCATTGCTCCATAGGCCTTTTATAATTTGGAGTGTTATGTTCTTCCTGCCCATTGACCTTTCCTTTTTATTTTCATACAAATGTTTTCCCCTCCTGGGATCCTGGCAGGAGGCTCTGGTTCCTCCCTCAGAGGGAACTCAATCTCTGGTCCCACCTTTCCCCTGCCCAACTGACCCAGTGATCACCCAAGGGTTCCCCCCCTGCCCATGACAGGGCCGAGGCAAAGGGTGATAGCTTAACCCTCATCCCGGAGATCAACATCCAGATTCCGGGCATCGGGATGGGGTGCCAGTGGGGCCATCATAGAGCCTGCCAGCTCCATTTTCCTTCTTTTCCTCCTTAGTTTTTCTCCCTCCCTGTCGACATTGTACATTGACAACATGCCTCCCAACCCATATCCCCCTCCAGCCATCAATAGAGGGTGATCAGTGAGTGGGACAGCAATCCCTCCCTCCCTCCTGAGAGAGGAGAATAGTCCTCTGGACACTTGATCCTCTCTCCCCTGCCAACCCCTAGTGGCCTGGGCTCATTCCTGAACCTGGGTTGTCAGGGTGGTGCGAGGTGTAGCTTCTAGTGCCTCAACCTCCATCACCACCAGTCTGGCTTTCCATTCATCTTTTCTTTCATGTGACACTGCTGCTCTATGGAGCTTTTAAAATTTGGGATGTTATGTTCTTCCTGCCCATTCTTTGTTCCTTTTATGTGACACTGCTGCTATATGAGGCTTTCATAATTGGGGGTGATATGTTCTTCCTGCCCATTCATTGTTCCTTTTACGTGACACTGCTGCTTTATGGGGCTTTTATAATTTGAGCATTTATTTCTTGTGAAATCTGTTTATTAGAAAGTTAGTTGAACAGCCACAGTTCAATGTATATCATACTAACATACTAGATGCCAGCAGAGTAGGCCTATTGGTCCATCAAGTCTTCTTGTGCTTCAGCACCCTGATTAGGTACCGTAGCCCTCTATCTGTTTCCTTCCACTGTTACTACATCCCAGTCCTGCTCCCCCCAGGCAAACCAGCCTCTGTTTCACCCCTTGCCTATACCTGTCCCACCCTGTCTTGAATCCCTCCAACGTAGTTGCCTGTACCAGCTCCCCAGACAGCGCATTCCATGGTTTCAGCACTCTATCGGCAAAGTACCTCCTCTTCCTTTCCCCCCTAATCCTACCACCCTCAGTCTTCCAGCTGTGTCCTCTGGTGATTCCACCCTCCTTCAATTGAAAGATTCTATCTCAGCTTACGTTATTTACTCCCCTGAGGTACTTGAAACCCTCAATCATGTCACCCTGGTCCCTCCTCTCCTCCAGTGAGAACAGGTTGAGCTCCCCTAGTCATTCCTCATATGTCATATCCCCCAGGCCCCGGATCATTCTGGTTGCTGTCCTCTGAACTCTCTCCAGGAGTTGGATGTCCTTCTTTAGGTGCAGCCTCCAGAACTGCACACAGTACTCAAGATGTGGTCTAACTAGGTTGTTGTAAAGTGGCAAAATCACCTCCCCGTTCCTTGAGGTAATCGCCTTAGTGATGCATCCAAGCATTCTATTTGCCCTGACTGCAGCCCTCCTGCACTGCTCTGAATTATTTATGTTAACATCCACGAAGACTCCTAGGTCCCGTTCCCCTGCCATGGCCTGCATCTCATCCTTCCCCCCCAGATGTACACATAGTTTGGGTTTTCCTGCCCTAGGTGTAGCACCTTGCACTTGGAGGAGTTAAATTTCAATTTCCAGGTGCAGGATCCAGAGTATCCAGGTTCTCTTGCAGGGCCAATCTCCCCCTCCTGCCCCTCCACCACTGCCCCCAGCTTAGAGTCATCCACAAAGAGACTCATTTCACACCCGATACCTTCCCTGATATTGGAGATGTAGGCGTTAAACAGAAGTGTCCTCAGGACTGATCCCTGTGGGACCCCACTTAAGACCTCCCTAGGAGATGAGACCTCCGCTATGACCACTACCCACTGAGTGTGACCCAAAAGCCAATTTCCAATCCACCTAACCGTCAATGGGCCTACCCCATCCCCCCCCAGCTTCTCCCTTAGGCCAATGTGAGAGACCGAATCAAATGCCTTGCTGAAGTCCAGGAAGAGTACATCCACTGGTCTCCCCCCTGTTGAGTGCTGATGTCACCCACTCATAGAACTCTGCAAGGTTTGTTTGACACAATCGACTTGGCAAAAACCCATGCTGCCTGTCATCCAGGTAACCCATCTCCTCCAAGAAACCTCCCAGTCTTTCCTTAAGTATGCTTTCCATTGCCTTCCCTACCACCAACGTCAAACTGATGGGTCTATAGTTTCCTGGCTCTTTCTCTCGATCCCCATTTATGGATGGGCACAACATGCGCCAGCTTCCAATCCCTTGGCACCCTTCCTGTCTGGAGCGACAAGTTAAAGAGATCCAGCAAAGGCCCAGACAAAACAACCGCCAACTCCCTCAGTACTCTGGGATGAATAGCATCAGACCCCGGAGATTTATCCTTTTTTAGGGACTGGAGGGCTTCCCACAACCAACTGATAGGAATATCAGCATCTGTCCCTCTCCCCACAATTCAGCAGAACCAGCCTGATATCTCACCCCAGGCTTACCTCCCCTAGCAGCTTGTTCTTCAGCAGGTACCCCAATACTCAGGCCTGCTGTGCCTTCTGTGTCCTTCAACCCCTTTTTTGGAAGTTCCCCTGCCTCCTCCCTAGTGAATACTGAGGTGAAGTACTTATTCAGTACCTCCACCTGCTCTCCAGTCTCTTCCACCTACCCCCCCAGCTGTCCGCAACCTTCTAAGCTGGCCCTTGACCTTCCTCTGCTCACCAATATACCTAAAGAACCCCTTTTCTCCACCCTGTATCCCCTGCACCAGCCTCTGCTCTTTCCAGGCCTTTACCCCCCTCATCACCCTGGTGACTTTCCTGGTTGCAGGGCACTCTTTCTCTCTATCCCGCTCTCCTCTCATTTTTTTGTACCTACTGTAGGCAGCCTTCTTATCCTTTACTGCCTCCTGGACCTCCTTGGTCCACTAGCATGGTTTACAAGACCTACCACCCTTCCGCTTCACTCTTGCACAAGTCCTAGTGGCCTTGTGTAGCCCCCACTTTATGATCTCCCACCTACCTTCCTCATCCAAACCTGGTTTTACCTCCCACAAATGCCCCTTGAGAATTTCCCCCATGTTCTGAACATCCACCCCCCAAAATCAACTATCATTGTCCTTGAATGATCCCTGTGCCCCCACAGTTTAAGCTGAAACCAGGCTGTGTTGTGGTTGCTCCCAGCCAGGGGTTCTTCCACAACCATATCTCGTACAAGATCCCCATCTGCTAAAACCACATCCAGAATATAACCCTCCCTTGTTGGGTCCATCACCTGCTGATTGAGGAATGCATCCAGGATGCCATCCAGCAGCTTCTGCTCCCTGGTTACAGTGGATGTCATAGTACCCCAATCAGTAGCTGGCATATTAAGGTCCCCCATCAACACCACTCCTTCCCCTTCCAGTTCACACTGCCCATTAATGCTAGCCAACAGGCAATTCTCCAGGTCCTCCCCTAGTCCTGGGGGCCTATATACCACCCCTAACTTGATCTTCTCTTCCATGGGGGTTTGCAAGGTGACCCATAGTGCCTCCATATTGCCCTCTGCTTCCTCTACTCTCATAATCTCAGTGTTAGCCCTAATGAACATTGCTATTCCTGCCTCTCTGTCCACCTTTCTGTCCTTCCTTAGCACAAGGTACCCACACAGATTAAGGTCCCAGTCATGGCTAGGGGTGGCCAAAGTTTCAGTGACCATTGCTACATCCACCCCACCCTCAAACAGCATAGTCTGGAACTCAGGCATTTTATTCCCCAGGCTCCTGGCATTTATTAAATTCACCCTCCAACCTGTCTTTACTATATCATCCCCAGATCTTTCATACAGCACGCCCATCCATACTTCTCCCCTAGGGTACCATCTGTCCCCCCCATGGGGTTGCAGACCAGTCCTACTGGAGGTATGGATGGCTGAATCAGCCCGGCAGTGCCCCCCTTCACAAGTTTAAACCCCATAGAGCCTGAATGAAATCCATCATCCCCGTTTGAGAACTTCCTTCCCTACTAGATTTAGGTGAAGCCTATCCCAGGTGTACAGTCCTTTGTCTTCCCAAACCCCCCCAGTCTCCCAACACCCCAATCCCCTGTGCTTCACCCCACTGCCCGAGCCAGTCATTAATCTCCCTGATCTTCTGTTTGTTCTCCACAGTGGCCCTTGGCGCTGGCAGGGTTTCTGAGAAGAAGACTGTGCATCCATTGTCATGACAGACCCTGGCCAGTTCTCTGAACCTTGCCTGAATTTCCAGCACACTATTCCCTTCAATATCATTTGTTCCCAGATACATCAGGAAGTCCAGTGATCCTCCACAGTACCTCATCAGCTCATACACCATGAATTTCACCCTATGCACAGTCAGACCGGAAATACCCACTACCTTAACTGGACTGGATTTTCCCTTACCCTGCACCACCCAATGAATACCCATGATCATGGAGCCCCCCAGCAGGAGAACCTTAGTGTCTCCCTTGATCTTTTGTGCACCTTCCTTTTGGACTCCCCCACGAGCCACCGTCACCTCCCCTCTCCTTGGGACCAGTTCCCAATGGCTTCTCTCCGGACCCTCTACAAGAGAACCCCTAGCTGCCCTACCCCTCTTGTCGTGCCTTTTATAACTGAGTTCCATGGCTCCCCCCAGTTTAGCCTCCACCCCACTATCTACCCCAGTCGAGCCTTTTTCTCTGACCTCCTCCCCCTTCCAGCTCCCACCTCTCCAGTCCCCCCTAACATGGCATTCCCTTCACCATCACCCCCTACCTCCTCTCCTTTCCTCTTGCCCCTTTTCATGCCCACCTGCAAGTCCCTCTTACCTTTGTGCCTTTCTCTGGTATGATCCTCCCCCCTCGAAGAATGCCCCTTCCTCATCTCAATCTCTCCTGCTTTCTCACCAAGTTGAATTGCAGCCTCCACACCTTCCCTCTGATGGTCCCCCCCTCCCTTTCTTTGACACTTGATTTGCCCCCCCCTGCTAGCATACTTATTTGAATTACCAATGCCCACCCTCATCTGATTCACTGTATCCCTCTCTCCTCCCTGTCCTTTTCATCTTCTGCCTCCCTCATCACATCCTCGCCAACCAACTTACTCAATGGCTCAAATTTATTATAGCACTCAAAGCCAACCTCCTTTTGTCCTGATTTCCCTCTATCTTCTCCTCCAGTATGCCCCCTGTCAGTTCCAATCCACCTTTTCCCTCCTGCCTCCTTTGATTTAGCCTGTTTCCTCTAACAGTTACCTCGCAGGTAGCTTCCCCCTTTACTACTAGCCCATGCCCAATAGGTTCTCCACTCCTGCCTGATGTAATGGATCCAGATCACACTCTATCACTTCCCTCCTGCTCCCCACAGGCCCTCCCAGACATGTTTATCCCCCCAACAACTCCAGTTTCCTTCATACCCAGTCAAGCTCCCCCCGATCTGCAATAACTGCCTACAGACTGGGCAATCCCCCCAGGCCCAGTTTAGGATCATGGCTGCCCCACACTCAGTGCACCCTACAATCCTGCCAAAGATGCCTGCTCTGGTGGCTGGGAGCCACCCCTAGGGGCCCTCTCCAAACATTCTTGGATGTTCACCCATGACCAGATCTCCTCCCCCAGGTAGATCTACCCAAAACCCTCTACAGCCAGCTATACGGGGTGATGTAGCCCGTGAAATTAAAAACACAACTCTTGGACCAAGCTACTAAGCAGAATAAAAGGGCATGAACAGAGTTACATCCCCTAACAGTTTAAAGAATAGTCAGAGTCACAACTGGAGAAAACCCCAGTACAGCGACCCAACCAATCAATGACCTACCTCCACCTGGCCCCTCCTCCTCTGAGCATTTAATAGAGGTCGGGGCTGGGGTGAGTGGAGTGGCAAACTAGCATCCCAAAAGCGGCTGGGCTTGTCCATTAAAAGGCCCAGCCATGAGTCCCGGAAAATGGCGTCCTGGCTTTCTATTGGGCGCTACAACTCAGATCACTGAACTCCTCCAAGACACCAATGTGGCTGTCCCTGGCTCCAAATTTGCTCCTGATACAGCTCCTGCAACAGCTCTTTCACCACTGATATGGCCTGCACCATCCCTTAGGACCTCTGGACCCCCAAGAAGCAGCCTACCAATGCTGCATGCGTAGTCCCCCTGCTCCCCTTCAAGTAAGTCCCAAATATCCCAAAAGTGGCTGGGCTCATCCCTTAAAAGGCCTAGCTACGAGTCCTGAAAATGGTACCCTATCTTTCTACTGGGCTCTCTGACTCAGATCACTGAACTTCTAGCCACCAATGTGGCTGTGCCCAGCTCCAAATTTGCTCCTGATACAGCTCCTGCAACAGCTCTTTCACCACCGATGCAGCCTGCGCTTTTCCACAGGACATCTCGACCCTGACAAGCAGCCCACCGATGCAGCCAGTGCAGTCCCCCTGCTCCTCTGCAAGTAAATTCAAAGTATCCCAAGAGCAGCTGGGCTCATCCCTCAAAAGTCTCAGCCACAAGTCCCAAGAATGGTGCCCTGGTTTCCTATTGGGCACTCTGACTCAGATCACTGAACTCCTCCTAGCCACCAATGTGGCCTGCATAGTCGCCCTGCTCCTCTGCAACTAAATCCCAAGTATGTCACAGTACATACAGTATGTCAAGCTGGGATACAAGTAGCAGGTAAAGGGAAGTCAGTCAGAGCCTGGTACAATAATAATGCAATAAGTCAAGTCAGAGCCTGGTACAATAATAATGCAATAAGTCAAGTCAGAGCCTGGTACAATAATAATGCAATAAGTCAGTCAGAGCCTGGTACAATAATAATGCAAGCTCATCATTAGCAGGTAGACAGAGAAAGAAATGGCAGAAAAGAAGAATACAGCTATTTATACCTGTAGTTTACAGACTGACAGTCTCACAGTTTCCGAACCCCTCTAGTTGAATATACATAAGGAAGTCTCAGCGACTACTATATATGGTGTTTTCCCAAGATCAATAGTTGGGAGGCTAGGCTTCCTACAGAGCTGTTTCCAAAGATTCCCACGTCTGTTCATAATCAGTAAACTTATTAAGCACTGAGTACCGTGCTTGTTCAAGTTTCAGAAACTAATAATGAAGAAAATCAGTGTAAAATAGTTTGGGTTTATCAGATTTCCAATCCTGGGCAAACAGATGTTTGCCCATTGTTAGACCAGATATATTATGTTATCTGGAAACTCAGTACCCTGACGCTCAGCATACTGAGTCAAGATAACTGAAATTTAGAAACCCGATGGCACCACTTGCCCAATGTAATGTTGGGCAACACAACAACAAATGCAGTGTCTTACAATGCGGGGGGCTGGGCGCCCCGCCGCACCCCATGTAACTAAAATAACTAACTCCGAGGGGGAGCAGACCATGGAGTAAATAACTAACAGTTACCGGCGGCAAAAGGGTTTGGCTGGACCAGAATCCAGGTCCAATGATGCACACTGACTGAGCTGCCTGTGCTCCAGCCATCCATACCATGGGGGCAACTTGGCGAGCTTCTGGATCTGACAGTGTTTTTAGGGGTAAGGTAGCAAACCACCACATCCGCTACCTTATCCCATCCTGTAACATCATCGGGCATGTATTTGTAGGCATAATCACTGTCAGGACACTGCACCTGTTAGGCAATAGTGCCCCCGGGCTGGTGAATGTCAGGATAGTGAACCATGGGATTACATAAGGGTACCTTTAGATCTAGCTTCTGTAAAGGGTGTTGGTATGGTTTGTGCCAATCTCCACCTAGTGAGAGTTCCAGAGGTATCCTTTCAGCTGAGTGGGAAAACTGGTAGTTCAGTGTTTTAGAGAGAAGATCTGTGACCTCAGTCAGAATTTCTGAATTTCTGGGCAGAACCAGACCATGTGGATGAAAGCAACTTCTGCTATTTTACAGCAGAGACACCTGTCTGATTTGAAAGGATCCACCAGATGGGCTAGGGTTATAATAAAGTATGCTCTGTGCTGCAGGGTAAAATGAACATGCATAAGTGGCTGTCAAGCATGGCAGTTCAAGAAAGGAGCTCTCTGTCACTGGGACATACATTCATTTAAAATTCCAGAACTGCACCAGCTACAGATGCCAGGCAGGTCACATTCAATTACAAAAGTTCTCAGTTAAAGAAAACTGAAGCTTCAGATGAAAAGTCAATCATCCCTGAACAGAGATATTTGTGCTAAACTATAGTGACTCAGTGATGGCCTCACAGGAAGCGAGCAGTGACAATAGTAGCGATGGCTCTGGTCACAGACACACTGGAGGTAAAAATCCAAGCTTCAGCAAGTACTCAAAGAAATCACCACTTTTAAAAACTCCATGGTCTCTTTAGAAGAAAAGGTTCATGAGCTCCAGCATAAGGTGAGGCACAAAGAAACATACTTCCTATATCAATGGAAAGGACAGTCATCACAAGGACAGGATGCAGGAGCTGGAGCACCTCAAAAGTGCCTTGTGGGAGTTGGTAGAAGGCACTGAAAACCACGGCCGATGGAATAATCTCCACTTTATTGGCTTCATAGAGAAAAACAATAGCAGAGACATAGCAGCTTTCCTACTGAAAGAACTTCCAGGGCTCCTAAGCATATTTGGAAGTTCAGTCTTGAAATAGACTGTGCCCACCGAACACAGCCTGGTACCCAGAGAAGAAGGAAAGCCCCAGCTGATACTGCTTTTCTTCATTTCCCTCATAAAGAGAAGATCCATGCCATAGCCAAGGATCCTTGGTGTGGCAGGGTCAATGGATTTATATCTTTTCTGATTTCTCAGTGGAGCTGGCAGAGAAAAGAAACAGGAATGCTGAGGTGAAGAACATGCCTCAACAGCAGTGAATCCCTTACAAGCTACAATACCGTGCCAAGCTGCACATTACACAAAATGGACTCTCTCACACCATCAGCACCCCAGAGGAGGCTTTAAGGTATGTCACCAGGAACTGGCCTGCAGCAGCTAAAGGATTGAAATCAGTCATGAAAACTCAGGGTCCTGGGGGGTAAGGAATGGCCAACCCCAAAGAGCATGGCTACAGCACAATGTGGGACTGGCAGAAGGATCTCAACAAGATGATATTACAAAACTTTTACCAAGAAAGAAAAAGACACTGGTACAGCCAAAAGGACAATGGAGGGCCCAGATGGGATGGATGCAAGTACTCTGGTCACTCAGAGGGTAGTTCTGACACTGACAGAAAACTGGCTCCAAAAAGACTTTGCAAGTCAAAAGCCTTCTCCTGAATACACTCCATCCTAGAATCCCCTGCACATCAGCACACTGCCCCTGTGCCCCATCATATCAGCAAGAACAAACTTGGGCAAAGAGAGAGTAGCATTGGACCTGGCAGAGGAAGAGCCAAAATGTCACTTGCAGTTACAGTGGGCCGGAAGCTCCTCGCAGGAGGCAGTGGCCTAAAGGAAACAGAGACTAAACTCAGTACTAACTTGAACTGCCTGTGCTCAGACAAAAGCAACCTGCCTTCTGTGTATCCTTTGATGAGGTTCTATACTGTGCTTACTAACTTGCTTTTCTTCCCCTTGTGCTGTTGTGTTATCCCATTATCCCTCAGGGAAGCAGTCCCAGAACCTTAGGGCCTGCTTAATAATTGGCTGCTGTTTGGCAGTCTTGGTCCACACCCCTTCCCCCCTCTTCCCACAGGCCCTGGCACAGCTTGTCCTCAACTGCAGCTGCTTCTAGGGGAAGATGAGTGTAGCACAGAGCCATGCTTTCTCTCACCTCAAACATTCTGCAGACAAATGCAGCCTGGGTCATGGGAAGTGGGTCAAGGATGAGCCTATGACAGACCACCCCAGATTCCTGGGGGAGCACAGTTTGCTATAGGGACAGGAGCTGTTAGGTAGCCACCTTTCATAAAACTTCTAAGCACCAAGCTAACATATCCAAACCAGGGTGGCACCTTCTCTCCTTTCTACCAGCAGCACAGTGACAAGCTGTGTGCACACATTTGCAGGGCAATATTCAAGCTGGCTTGCTCAAAATCCCTTCATGAACATGATGTTCCCCTTTAGCAGTGTGAACTAGCAGATGCCTGGGCAAGCACAGTTGGCAAAATATGATACACAACTCATTCAGGCAACTTATCTACCATGATAGGGGGCAGAAAGGATTTTGGGGGGTCTGAACCAAAGTGAACCAAAGGGCTTCCTTCTTTTAGCCCCTTTCCTGACATTTTTGATGGATGCCTGTGTGGCCTCCCAGATCTGGTCCCTGATAGCTACCCATAGTTCGTCTGCATCACTTATAACCCCTAATCCTTTCAACATCTCCCTCACCAGCCTTCTTAATTTGCTGAAGTCTGCCTGCCTGAAGTCCAGCACCATTGTGCTGGTTCAGGTCCCCATCCTGCCTGCCCTGACCTTGAACCTGACAGTCCTGTTGTCACTTTTCCCTAGTTTTTCCACTACCACCACCTCATCTACATTCTCCCCATTCATCAGGACCACATCTAGCAGGTCCTCCCCACGGTAGGTTCCACAACCACTTGTTTCAGGAACACCCCACTCAACCCATCCACTATCTCCCTACTTCTTAGTGCAGTTGCCTCAGGGATGGTCCAGTCCACATCTGGTAAGTTGAGGTTGCCTACCAGTAGTGTATCACCCTTGAGAGCCATTCTCACAATATCTTGCAGCATCACCCTGTCCTGGTCTTCTTCCTGCGATGGTGGTCTATATACAACTCCCTGTCTCAGGTATCCCCCTACCTGCCTGCATAGCTTCACCCCTAGAAGTTCCGTATCCATGTCACTCTCCTGTCCCTCCGACACCAGTGTGTCCTCTTTGACATAAATAACTACCACCCCCTTCCTGTTCTTCCTGTCTCTCCTAAACAGCCTGAAGCCTGGTATAGCTGTCTCCCACATGTGGTGGTCCATCCACCAAATCTCAGCTACTGCTATGATGTCACTTGTCATGCTGGATGATGGCCATCAGTTCCTCCATCTTATATGCTAGGTTCCTGGTGTTCACTTCCAACCCCTTCCACCAACTTACTCCCTCCCTTGTCCCCCCCATATGGATACACCTCATGCACCACAGGGATGCTAGACTTCCCCTACTCATTCTTGGTAAGGTCTAGATTTATGTCCCCCCGCTCACTTTAAACTTAACTTAAATTCTTTTTTGAAAAACTACCCCAGCTGATACTTCAGAAAGGCCCCCCCAATGAGGTGTAACCTGTCTGCAGAAAAGAGGCTTTCGTCCTCCGAAGTTGCCCCCAAGTCCGCTATCATCCCATACCCCATCTGTGCACACCATTCCACTAGCCAGCTGTTAAGCTCCTGTATCCTTTGCTTCCTCTCAGTACTAGCTCTCGGTACTTGCAGAACCTGTGAAAAGGTTAGAGATCTGAAGTTCAGTCTTCAGCAGAATCTAGCTAGGGCCCTAAATCTTGCTTGCACCTCCATCAGACTATTAGCTGCCAGGTCATTAGTCCCCAGGTGGAACACAAGATATGAATTATTGTCCTGGTCCCCACCACAAGAGGAAATATGGTGCACAACCTCCGATAAAGTCATCCCAGGCAAGCATTCAACTCATATCCCTCTTTTCCTACCACCCCACTTGACCCCCTTTAAGACTGAGTCACCCACCTGTAGCACCTTGATCCCCTGATTGTTCTTGTTTACCCTTGGCATTACTTCCCTTCCCATAGTTGTCCTTGTGTTGTCTACTCGCCCTGTCGTAGCAGCCCCCCCGGCCCCTACCCTGATTCTTCTTCCCTAGCCCTGCCCCTTGTCCTTCCCGCATGCCCCCTCAGCATCCTTGTCCTTTCCTTCACCTACTCCTTGCACAACTTCCCCTCTCTGCATCCCCTCTGATTCCACCTCAGCCACATTGTCCCCAGTGCCTACACTTATGCTTACCCTGCTCACTTCCCCCTTCCCCGATCCCCTACCCCCAGCCTCTCTGCATGCCTCCCATAACACTAAACTCCCTCTCTGCCCTTGCAGCATAGGTATCCTTCTCCCTCCCCTGTTTGCTGATTTTCTCTCCCCCGTGGCTACCCTGTGCTCCCTTCATACCTAGATGGACCCTCCCTTTTTCCTTGCCCTTGCTCAGTATTCCACTATTTCCTGTTTCCCTTGGTCTCCCCAAATTTTTCTTACTTAGCTCCAGAGTTCCTCCACTGTTGCTCTCCTCTCATACTCACCTGTCAAGGCCCCCTCCGGCCGTGGACCTCCCACCACAGCCTCACTCCTTATTCCCTACAACTGCCTCCTCCTGTTCCATCATCCCTGTGAAGATCCAATACCTATTTGAGCCTAATGTGTATCTATCCCCCATTTCAGTTGCACTCTTTTCCACTGTACCCCTGCCTTCTGTCCTGGAATCCTCTCCCCCCAGGGTGACCTGTCTACCCCCCTTCATCCTTCTGTCCTCATGCCTCCTACCCACCTCCTGGAGACTTCCAGTGGTTTTCTTCTCCATATCCCTTCTTGCCCTCTATACTTCCATTCTTAGCCTTGCCAGCTTAGTTTCCAGGTTCCTCAGCATTCGACATACTGGGCATGACACCAGCCTCCACATGGTGCCCATGAACACCACTGCTCCACAGTTATTACACCCCACAATTCTCCTCCCACCATTTCCCTTTCTGCCCTGTCCCCCGCCCCCCTTATTTTGCCCCTGCCCATTATGTGGTCTCCCCCAACTGACTATTCCACCACCTATCACTGTATCCCCTCCTGACTTAATCCCACCCCTGATCCCTGTGCCCCCTGTACACCATGTTCCCTGGTATATAGCCTCTCAGCTCCCTAGCTAACACCTCAAGGTCTGCCTAGTCAATCAGATTAGATCTAAGACCAGTTCCCTGGTAAAGTTGTTTCCTATGGCAATCTGGCCATCTATAGGGGCTTTAAATTTTGTGGATGCTATGAAAACATCAATCAGCTATTGCCTGTGACCTTCAACCAAGTGACACATACTCCTTAATTTTCAATAAGCCCCTATTTGCCTCTTATGGCTTACAAACTCTAACCTTGCTGTGACCACTTAAACATCATTTTTTTACTGAACTCCAATAACCTTTTGCAGCTTTCAATTTTTGAACCTTGCTACATTTTTAACCTTGCTACAGTTAAAAAACAACAGTCTTCAGTAAGCCTCTTATAGCTTACAATCCTTAACCTTGCTGCAGTATTGCTTTAAGACTCTTACAGCTTATAGACCTTAACCTTGCTGCAGTATTATTTTAAGCCCCTGTACCTGAATTACTTCCTGTCAAACCTTGTAAGTTGCTTCATAATTATAGGGCACTTATGGTCCTTCTCGTTGCTTACCCACACCCCAAGAGCCCTCTCGGACCCTTTACCAGTGCTCTCCTTCTTTTATTTATTTATTTACTTATTTATTTGTTTGTTTGTTTGTGTATGTATTTATTTATTTAAGTCTAGGAATACAAGTACCTTTGAGCCAAAACTCTTTTACAAAGGTTCCACATCGGCTGAGAGACAGTAGAAAACAAAACAATTTGAAAGAAGAATGCAATTTGAGAATAAGGGAGAAAAAACAGGTTACAATCAATTCCAAGCTGCTGCTTACAATACATTTACTGAATTACTAAGTGCCATAGGGAGAGTCAGGTATCCAGAGTTACGAGAATAGGTGGAGATGAAAAGTCAGGTGCAGCCGGCAGCATTTGTCAAGTAAAAAGAGGGGTGAATGAGGGGATGGGCGGGAGAGGGTGTGGAGGGAAGGGGGAGGGAGGAGTGTTGGAGGAGGTGAGTAAGGTCAGTGATAAGTACGAAATATAGAGGAGAAGATAAAGGTAGAGAAGAGAAGATTAAGGTAGGCAATCACAGGAGTTAGAGGCAGAGAGGAGGAGATGGAGGTTGGATTTGAAGGGGCCAAGCTTAGGCAGAGAGGAGATGTCATGGCCAAGACAATTTAACAAACTGGGAGCTCTGTGGGTGAAGGATCTTTGCCCCTGGGTGGTGCAGCAGCAAGGAATGCGCAGAAGCTGAGATTATGAGCCCCTAGTGGGTCACAGATTCCATGCCATGCAGAGGAGTGCTTGGACACCTGGGGGTGCAAGGCCCAATGTTATTTTTTTCACTGTTAAGCAGGTCTGGTACTTGATGTGGTTTGACAGTTAGAGCCATCCAGTTTTGGCGTAAAGATCGCAGGTGTGGGTGAGGTGGTGGGATCCAGTGATGAGCCTGCAGGCTTTGTTTAGGGTCAAGGATGCCCATGTAAGGGCAGTGGCTGAAGCCGAGCCATAGATAATCAGGCCAAAGTCGATTAGTGAGACCACTGAGCTCTGTATTGTGATTCTTAGGGCATATGCATTTACGCATTGCCTATGCCTGTAGAGAAGGCCAATGCATGTATTTGCAGCTTTAGCAACATTGTCTATGTGGGTGGCATATGAAAGGTTACTGTCAATGGTGACTCTAAGGTATTTAAATGATTGAACCTGCTCGAGGGTAGCACCAAGGCAGTTAGTAATTGAGAGGGGTTGAGACCGGTAACTGTTGTGTGAGCTGCAGATAAGCATAGACTTGATTTTTTTATAGTTGAGGACTAATTTATGGCTGCTAAACCAATATTCAATTATGGAGAATCCAAGTTGAAGATTGTTTTGAAGGAGGCAGGGGTCCTTTTGGATGATGTAAATGACGGCGTCATCTGCATAGAGAAGGATTTGTTTAGTAGAAGATTGCAGAAGGCTATTCAGGAAGAGGCTAAAAAGGAGTGGCCCAAGAATGGAACCCTGGGGTACTTCTGAGTGAATTGGTCTTCCAGCGAAGTGGACATCAGCTGTCTTCACTCTTTGGGAGCAGTTATCCAGGTAGCTCTTGAATCAAGTAGAAAAGTCATGGGAGAGTCCAGTAGTTTGCAACTGTGTAATTAATAGGTGATGGTGGATGGTGTCAAATGCCTTGGTCAGGTCTATGAAGACCGACCCAGTGAGAAGACTATTGTCCAGGGAGTTGTGGATAACACTAGTGAATTCAAGGAGGGCAGATGTTGTACTGTGTCCTTGCCTGAAACCTTGTTTTTGGGGGCACAAGATGTTGTAGTTGTCCAAGTATTCAGAGATCTGGTCAGCTACTATGTGTTCAAGGACCTCAGAGAGAGGGGGTAGTATGGATATAGGCCAATAGTTCACATGAAGGGCCTGTCCCCACCCTTATTGGTGGGGGTTATGGTGGCAGATTTCCATCAGTCAGGAAACTGACCTAGGGAGAGGGAGAGGTTGAAGATCTTACTTAGAGGTGGTAGGACTTCGAGTGTGAGGTTCAGCAGTTTGAGGTCAAGTGTGTCCCCACTTGTTCTGGATTTGGCAATTGCCCATCTCATATAATTGCAGTCTTCATGCACACTGACGCTTTTAAGTTGAACGGGGTGAGTTAGGCGGAAGGGGTTGGTGGTGGAGGTTGGTGGAAGATCATCTTGGAAGAAGTCCGTGGGAGAAAGCTGCTGAGGTCTGAGAACGTGGTGCTGAAAGTATTTGCGATAGTGGTTGGGTCGAGAGTTATGACCCCATCAATGGCCAACATGGTTGGTGAAGTTTGAGCCACCTTCCCAGTGACTTCCTTAAGATTGCTTCAGAAGGATTTCCCCTTTCCCCAGGTGTTTGTAAGTGCATCTTTGTAATATATACTTTTTGTGATGCGGATGGATTTTGTGCATGCATTTCGAGCTCATTTGTAGTTGTTTATGTCAGCTTGGTTATCTGTAGCACAAGACCGATGCCAGAGATGGTCCCGTGCTTTTAATTGCGCTTAGTGCTCCGCAAAGAGCCATGGATTACAGAGGCCTTTGATTTTACACTTTTTGACAGTGGCATAGGTGTTACAGGCAGCAATGAAGGAGTTGATGAAAAAGTCCAGGGCCGAGTTAACATCAGATGCGCAGAAGATAGGAGGCCAGTCATGTTGTCTGAGTTGTGATTTGAGGTGTTTCAGCTGTCCATGAGGAAGGACTCTGCTGCTGATTAATTTAGGGGGTGGCATGCTGAATTTGTTCAACCATTCACAGATGACAGGGGAATGGTCACTTAGTGAGTTAGTAAGGACAGAAACATTTGAGATACGGGATGGGTGGCTACCCAGAATCCAGTCTAGGATGGTACTTGTGCCAGTTTTGTAGTTATGCCTTTTGGAGGAGTCTACCAGCTGGGCTAGGTTGGTAGCAGCGATGGCATCCTTGAGACCCCCTGTATCTGGTGCCAGCCAATTATTGTTAAAGTCGCCCATTAATATTGACTCAGAGCCTGGAGGTAGGGAATAGATGAGATCCAAGGCAGAGTTGAGGCCTTTAAATTGCTCTGTAGGATGAATGTATACAGTAACAACTGTTAGGGTTTTGTTGTGGGTTCAAAAGCAGGATTCTGATGGGTAGGATATGTGGGGATGAATCTGACATAGAGGTACTTATGAGGTGGCCTATGAGGGATTCTTGAAGGTATACAGCACAGCCACCCCCTCTTTTAGTCCTCCTATCAAGTCTGAAAACATTGTAGCCTGGCAGTGCAATTGCCATATCAGGGATTTTGGGTAAAAGCCAGGTTTCGACAACTGCTATAATGTCTGGGTTGTATTAATAATAATAATAATAATAATTTTATTTATAATGTGCCTTTCTATAACCAAGGCACCATTACAATAGTTAAAACACGCAACACAAAATACAAATATACATAAATACTTATAAACTCCAGAAATAGAACATATCACTCAGAATAGGCCTGTCTCCATAAATGTGTTTTCAAAGCCTGCTTAAAACCTTCAATGGTCGTGCACTTCTGTAATTGATGGGGTAGAGAATTCCAAAGGGTTGGGGCCATATACATAAATACACAGCCCCCATAAGATTTTAAGAAAACCCTTGGAATCTCCAGCAACCCCTCATCAGCCGAGTGGAGCGATCACCATGGGCAGTAAGTTTTGTTATTGGTTAGAGAATATTTGCAAGGCATCGAGTTTGGGTAGGAGGCTACAGATATTGAGGGTGGCGAGGATGAGTGTCCCAGTGTGACTCAGGTTGTAGTCTGTGCAAGGGGTTATTGGGTCTAGGTTGGGGTGGATATTCCCAGATAGCAACTGCAGAAGGAGCAGGAGCTTCAGAGAGCACCAGCTTAGTTGTTTGAAGGTGGATTTGTGCCTCCATTTCTTGCAGGACCGAGGGCAAGGAGGTAGTCTAAGGTCCCGGATAGAGGTTATTTGTGCCAGAGGTGTGAGTAAGAACAATCGGACATATGGTACCCTGCCATGGAACCAATAGTGCTGCCATCCATTCATGGTGGTGGTTGAAAATGGGGAGACCGGTCCTAAGGGAAGAGTACCTGAGTTTAAGTAGGTATGGACAATTTGGTAGCTCAGAGGACAGGCACCAGGCAAGTAGAACAGGGGAATCATAGACTGGAAGATGAACATAGAGAAAGGTAGAAAGTACAGAGTCATTGAGCTCAGGAGGGATGAGTTTGAATAACTAAGGAGTACAGGGGAGGGGGTAAGGCTTGGCTGAGGTGGAGGGCTAAGAGAGGGGAGAAGGGTGAAGGGGAGGAGGAGAGGAAGGAGCCCTAAGGAGCAGCTAAGAGAGCATGTGGAACTGGAGAGAGAGAGGGAGGAGGGCAAAGGAGAGGCAAGGGCGGGTAGCAGAGAGAGAGGAAGTCAAAGAATTGGAAGATCCAATAAGGAACAGTTAGGGTGGTGCCCTAGAGAGGGAGGGTGGAGCTACAGCTTATTTTATTGAGGTGGGGGAGGGCAGGTGCAAATTTTCAGCAAAAGCCATACAATCCTATGGGTGCCTAAGCCCAGAAAATCAATTTAAGGTACAGAGTTTGAAAGGCCAATCAGTGGCCGAGTGGAGAGCGGGAGACCAATCCGTGAAGTTGTACAGCAGGCGGTGTCCAATGGGAGCTGTTCTGTGCTACCTGATGCAGGCAGAAGGGCTTACCCAGCTAGTGGATGACTTCGGGTGGCTTGCAGAGGGAGGTTCAGGTGGCTGACTGTCATAGCCATGGCCATTCAAGTGGTAGCTCAAACAGGGCTGGTGAAATCCAGCTTGTGGATGACTTCAGGTGGCTGGCAGAGGGAGGTTTGGTAAGCTGGCTGTGGTAGCCGCCGCCACTTGAGTGGTAGCCTGAACAGGGCTAGTGAAATCCAGCTAGTGGATGACTTCAGGCAGCTTGCAGAGGGAAGTTTGGGCGGCTGGCTGTGGTAGCCACGGCTGCTCGAGTGGTAGCCCAAACAGGGCTGGCAAAATCACCCCCCATGTCCCCAAATTTTGCAGATCAAAGATTAAGCAACCTCAGTTCATTTTTGTAACAGCCCTGTTGTGTCGTAATACAGTCCATTGCCCAGTACAAATTCCAATCATTGTCCAGCCCAAAGATCAAGCAACATCAGCCCTTTTGTGACAGATTCTAATCCCCTTCTCAGATTGTTTCCATCCTCAGACCAAACACAGGTTTTTTTGTGTAATAAAGTTTGTTAGTCCAACCTCCTGGCCAATCCCAGTGTCCTACTTGTTATAGGCTCCTCCTCCCTCCAGCATTCAATACAGCTCAGGGTAGGGGAGGGTGGGTGGACGGGACAAAAAACCTCCTTGCCATAACAGCTCCTGAGTTCTGTGGCCTGCCTCCTGCCTTTTAAAGCCTAGCTGTGTTTGAACTCAGATGCCTCTTCACATGATTGGCCCAGCCGTCTTCCTCAGCTGCTGATGTGGCCAATCAGGGACCCCCTTGATGATCTGGCCAGTGCAGTGTGTCCTCACCGCTGACTGCAGCAAGAGTTCCCAGGGCAGTGCCTTCCATCTCAGCTGCTGATGCAGCTGCCCAGATCCTCTGATGCTCTTCAGCGTCCACCAGCTCTACGGTGACCGCTTCCTGCCCCTGTTCACTGCCAACTGCAGCGAGCACTCCTAGGGGCAGCTGAAAATTCTCCTCGCTGCAGCCTGCCTCCTGGGTTTTAAAGCCTGGCTGCATTTGAACTCAGGCAACTCTATACATGATTGGCCTGGCCATCTTCCTTGGCCACCAATGTGGCCAATCAAGGACCCCCTCAGCTAACCGGCCTTTGCTGTGTGTCCTCACCGCCGACTGTGGCAAGAGCTCATGGGGTAGCACCTCCCCCCTCGGCTGCTGATGCAGCTGCCCAGGTCCTCGGATGCTCTTTGGTGTCCACCAGCTCTGCAGTGACCACTTTCTGCCCTCACTCACTGCCAACAGCGGCGAGCACTCCTGGGGCAGTTGAAAAACCTCCTTGCTGCAACAGCTATAATTATATTGAAATGTGCATCCCATCTCCTTCACCAGGCTCCTGGCAGGGTCACCAGCACAACCTGGAAGGCAGTGTCTAATTAACATCAAACTGATCAAGAATGCAGCATTTACAGGCTCACTGGAACCCAACACTGAGGTTTTCCTAGCAGTGAACAAGAAGGAGGACACATCAGCTACCTCCAGATGGGACGCACTTAAATTGTACATCTGAGGCAAGTGCATGAGCTATGCTTCCCACTTTAAGAAAGCCCAGTCCAAGAACTTAGAGGCACAGATTCAGAAACTTAAATAGCTCAAGAAACTCTATGGAGACATCAACATAAGTACACCCATACTTCTGGTAGAGATCACAGGCACACACTGGAAGACAAATATTCACCTCCACCAGAAGGCATAGTATGCATTATTCTGCCTACAGCAATCCTTCTGGGAGGCTGAGGAGAAGCCAGACAGGCTATTGGCCTGCCAGCTCAAAAGATACCAGGAGAGGTCCAGGATCCCTGGTATTAAGGACTATAATGGCATTCTCAGAATGGACACATGAGACATCAGTGGACTTTTATGGAGTCCTATATATGCAGGAGAGGAACCCCCCACAGCTGACTTAGATGCCTTCACAACTTCTTTGGGCCTCCACCAGCTATCCCCTCAAACAAGAGAGTGCCTAGAGAAGCCTTTCATGATCAAGGGGCTGGAATGAACTCTGTAGAAAATGCCAGCTGACAAAACATCCAGGTGATGATGATCTTCCTGAGGAATCTCTGCACTCCTTCAGCAAGCACTTGCATGAGCCACAGAGTTAGGTTTTATATAAGACCTGTAAGAAGGGACACTCCCACCATCAATGAGGATGGGAGCTATATCACTTATACCTAAGCCTGGGTAAGACCCTCTAGACTGTGTTATCTACTGTCCCATTTCATTCATCTGCACAGATTGAAATGACTTCACAAGAATGATGGCATCATGAATGTAGGATGTTCTGTCAGACTGGGAGCAGGTTGGCTTCAGCTCTCAAAGGAGGATACGACGTGACTGCTAAACCTCATATGGATGGTGTCCCATCAGTGTCTACCTGTGGTCCTACTGTCATTTGATGCAGAAAAAGCATTTGACAGGGTGGAATGGAACTACCTCTTTTATGTCCTGTGATCCTTCAGCATAAGGGACACTTCCATTCAGTGGGTCCAGATGCTGTACCATGGAGCCCATGTTAAGGTGATAACCAAATCTTAGGTGTTGGTAGCTTTCACCCTGGAGAGGGCAATTGACAAGGTTGCTCAATCTCCCTACTGCTGCTTGTGCTAGAACTGGAAACCCTGCTACAGAACAAAAGGTTACAGAGTCCAAAACCCATTACTACATAAATACTCTGAAACTTGCAGACAACAACAGTGCAAAAATCTGGCACACCTTGTGGCAACTAGAAGGGAAAAAAACACTATCCTCCATTCCAATTAAAATTATCAGCCAAAGTAGAATGTACACTGTAGGACCTACCATTCTAGAGGAATTAAACAATCACTTCACCACCATGGGACTGGTATTCGACAAGTCAACAGCTGCAAACTTTTAACCCCACTCCTCTCGCAATCCAGAAGCTGGAAACCCCCCTGCCCCAAAACATGCTAAATTTACCTTCAAACTTGCAAACTTTAAACAAGTAGAAGATCTCCTGCTCTCTCTCTAGAAATTAAGGAAAGTGTTGGTGCAGATAAAATAGTTCCTTTCTTTCTGAAATTAGGGCACCATCACCTCACAGCTCCTATAATGCACCACTTTAATGTATCTCTTCTGCAGGGAGATTTCCCTTCTGTATGGAAAACTATGCACATCATTTCACTATTCAAGTCTGGTGACCCCTGTGATCTAAATAACTATAGGCCCATCTCCATTCTGCCCGCCCTAAGCAAATGTCTCGAAAAAATAGTAAACTTCCAGTTAAAAGCTTACCTGGAATCCTCTGACCTTCTTCTCCCATATCAATCTGGGTTCAGATTCAAACATAGCACAGTCTCTGCACTAGTAAAAGTGATCTATGACTGGCTCACCACCCTTGACAACAAATTCCATACAGGTGCAATATTCCTGGACTTAAGTAAGGCCTTTGATTCAGTAGACCACAACATTCTTCTTAACAAGCTAAACAACACTGGTTTAGATACACAAGCCTTAACTTGGTTCAAAAGCTACCTCACAAACACCAACAGACACCAACAAATAAAAGTGGACGGTGTATGCTCCTCCCTCTCCCCATTCACTAGAGAAGTCCCCCAGGTATCAGTACTAGGACACTTACTTTTCATGATTTATATTAATGACATAAACACCAACACTATAAATGCAAAACTCCACTTCATTGCCAATGACACTGTATTATATAGCTCAAACCCCTCCTTAGCCAGTGCCTGCATGAAGCTGCAAAGTGAATTCAAGCAGCTTCAGTCTCACCTCTTTAAGGCCAAGCTCCTACTAAACACTAAAATAACAAAGGTAATTTTCTTCACTCTTCCGCACACAGGACAAACCACAGCCCCCATAGCATTGCCTGCAATCACAACTTTTCTAGGAGATTCATTAGAGATCGCTGATCAATTCAGATTCCTCGGTTTCTGGCTAGATCATAACCTAACTGTCTCCAACCACATTGAGGCCATCTATAAAAAATTTAAATCAAGACTAGGTTTCTTTTACAGGAACAAAAACCTTTTCCCATCTGATGTCAGGAAAAGACTTGTCCAAGCAATGTTTCTTCCTCGCTTAAATTATGCTGGCCTTATTTATGCTAATGGCCCCCTTTCCTCCCTCCACAAAATAGATGTACTGTACCTTACAATCAAGCTATCTGCTTCATTACTAATGCCCCTCTGAAAACTCACCAATGCCTACTATATTCCCAAATTGGATGGACCTCCCTGGCAACCATAACATGAAAGAATATGCTACTCTGGATATATAAGGCCTTACTAGATAAACTACAAACTTATATCTCTGAATTCTTCCTTCACTCCACCAGTTCCTATGCCCTCAGGAAAAATTTCTGTTTTATGTTTAATATACCTAGATTTCACACTCACCATGGAAAGGCTGCTTTAAGCTATGCCCTCCTAGCCCTTTGGAAAAACTTCAAGTAGGCGCTCAAACTCACTAGCCTTGTTACCTATTCTGCATTCAAATCCCTCATCAATTCTTTCTGCCTCAACAAGTGCACTTGTTTCTCAGTACTAACAGCATTGTCATATGTTAGCAAATCTAATCCCACTTGCAATTGTTCTGGATTGGACTAAATTATCTTACCAGCACCTATCGTCTAGTACAGAGTTCCTTTTCTCACTTTAATATATTTATTTCTCATTCACCTAATTGAATCGATGTATACTTTATTTGCATGTATTGTATTTGCTGTCCTCACTTGTACAGTGTTGTCGTTCCAGGACCTCCTTGTAAATGAGCTTGCTCAATGGAGTTTTTTTCCTGGTCCCAAATAAACTGAACTGAACTGCCTCTGGTGTTCAGATGTGTGGGGAGCAGAAGATCCTTCTTATGCAGACTACATCCTTCTCACTCTAGTACACTCCAAACAGAAACATTCGAATTGACAGTAAATAAGTGCTGCTTTGCCCATTGAGCCTGCTTATATTGTCACTGCAGACTCTACTTGATCTCTGACTCCCCCCTTCTTCCCACTAAGATTCCCTTGTGACTATCCCATACATGCTTGAAGCCCACCACTGTTTTCAGCCCCACCAACTCTGTTGCAAGACTGTTTCAGGCATCCACATCTCTTTCAGTGAAGTACTTCCTCACATATCTCCGGAAATGACCCCCTTCCAGTTTCATTGCATGTGCTCTTGTTCTCATGCATCTTTTCCTCTGAAAAATACTCCCTTCCTGAATCTTATTTTCCCATTAGGTATTTATAGGTCGCTATCATATCTTCCCTGACTCTCTTCACTTCCAGTGTGTGCATATTAAGTCATTCAGTCTCTTCTTGTAGGGCTTCTGATGCAGAACCTGCACCACTTTAGTTGTCTTGCAGTGGACTGCCTCCATTCTGTCTATGATCTTCCTGAGATATGGTCTCCAGAACTGGATACAGTACTCCAGGTGGAGTATCACCAGTGATCTATAGAGTGGCAACACCACTTCCCTCCTTCTGCTGGTGATACCCTTCCCTATGCACCCCAGCATTGCACTGGCACTACTCACAGCCTCGTAGCACTGCCTCACCACCTTGAGATCATCAGACATAATTACTCACAGGTCCCTTTCCTGTTTGATGACCATCAATACCTTTTCTCCTATATTGTACTCCCTCTCTGGGTTTATTTGTCCTAAGTGCATACTTTTGCATATTTGTGCATTGAAACCCAGCTGCAATGCCTTTGACCACTGCTTGATACCCATTACATTCTGAAATAAATATGGTGGTGAGACTGCCTTTATCAGACCTGCTTATTTACAATAGTTCTCTCTCCTAATTCATCAGTCTTGCAGGAATTTGGCTTTTCTTGCCTTGTTGACATCTCTGAGGATCCTCCTGTACTCTATAGACATTAGCCCCTTGTAGTCTGTAGGAAATTACAGCACTTGCTAACAGTAACTAGGCATTCTCACTACCATATGGAACAGTAGCTGCAGGTCCTGCTGAAGAGGATATTTTCCTCAAAATGATGTCTTGGGTTCATTGTCTCTTAAGCAGTACTGATACCACTGGAAAATAAATATATTATATTTATCATGGTGAATGAGTTTTTACTCCAACCAGCTAACTAAACTGAGCATTACCAACCCATTCAAAATGGTGTGCCCCTGTCAGTATCAGAGATATTGAGTCTCTGTCTCTTTCCAAACTTAGCATCCTTGCCACACTTTAAAATTGCATGTCCCCCCATATTCTAATACTTCATGCCCTTACCACATTCTGAAGCATCCTCACCACAGTCTAAAAGTGCATACTGGCCACATTCTGAAATTGTGCGTTTTTCACCATTCTGGAATTGCACATACCTTCCACATTCAAACATTTTGCATCCCCACCACATTCTGAAATTACAGGTCCCTAACCTGATGCCTTTGTTTGTTGTTAATTCAAAATGTTGCATATTATTTATTTCACTTTGCATGTCTGTACAGTGCTCAAAGCCTCTGGGATTGGGCACTTAACACATTAACTTACTTACTTACTTACTTTATCTACATTCCGAGTATGAGCATTTCTCATTTCAAAGTTACTCAGCTTCACCATAAATTACTATTTCAAAACCAGTTCCCAGCTGCATTCTGAAACCACTTCCCTATCACATTCTCAAGTACAGTACTATGCAGCTGCATATTCTGGAAAAGTGAACACCACACTCTACCCACCCAGTGCCAGCTTTTTTTAATGATTACTGGAACTACAGTTTTATCAAACATGGGAGTAATAACTCACATAGCGTTCCTTGCATTGATGACTACGTTGTGAATTCTTGAGTCATCATCATCAGTAGTGACTCACTAAAACCAGCCTTTCCAAACAGACAGTGAAATCAGGGTTACATAGAACCATAGACTTTGATGGCAGAAAAGGATCACTTGGCCCACCCAGTCCGCCCATTTCCCTACCTATTGGATATGCAGCAGATTCTAGTTAACCAACAGTCTACTTCCTGCAACGCCCTACTACAATTGCCTTATGTCTGTCCCATGCATGTTTGAATTCCCCCACTGTTTTAGACCCAACAACTTCCCAAGGAATGCGGTTCCATGGATCCACCACTCTCTCCATGAAAAAACATTTCCTCACATTACCCTTGAGCCGTCCCCACTCTATCTTTAAATTGTGCCCCCTTGTTCTTACACATCTCTTTTTCTGAAAGATGCTACCCTCCTGGACTTTGTTGTTTCCCTTGAGGTACTCGAAAGTTTCTATCATGTCCCTCCGTCCCTCCTTTCATCAAGGGTATACATATTAAGCTCTCTCAGTCTCTCTTCATATGGTTTCTGATGCAGACCCTGTACCATTTTAGTTGCCCTCCTCTGGCCTGCTTCCATCCTGTCGATGTCCTTGCATAGATGGGGTCTCCAAAACTGCACACAGTATTTCAGATGGGGTCTCACCAACTGTCTGTACAGAGGGATAACCACTTCCCTTTTTCTACTTATGATGCCCCTTCCTATGCATTCCAGTATCCCCCTAGCTCTCCTTACTGACTTCTCACATTGCTTACCCAGCTTTAGGTCATCTGATATGAATACCCCCGAGTCCCTTTCTATTTTTGTCGTGGTTAGTACCTCCTCTGCTACTGTGTACTCTTCTTCTGGGTTTTTGTTTCCCAGGTGCATTACTTTTCACTTCTTTGCATTGAATCTAAGTTGCCATATGTCTGACCACTCCTCCAACCTTGCCAAGTTCCTTCTCATCCTTTCTACCCCCCTTGTGCATCAACTCTATTACAGATCTTTGTGTCATCTGCAAAGAGGCATACCTTTCCCTCCAGACCCTCTGCAGTGTCACCTATAAAGATGTTAAAGAGGACTGGACCCAGTACTGAGCCCTGAGGTACTCCACTAGTAACCCCCCTTTCTTCAGAATGTGTTCCATTCACTATTACCTTCCGTGTCCTGTTTTGCAGCCAGTTTGCTACCTAGGCTACCACCAGGGAACCCACTCCCATGCTGGCCAAACTTGATTAGACATAGAAACATAGAAACATAGACTTTGACGGCAGATAAGGACTGCTTGGCCCATCTAGTCTGTCCATTTCCCTACCTTCAGGATAGGCCGCAGATCCTAGTTAACCAACAGCCTATTTCTTCCTACCCCCCCCCCAAGAATTGCCTTATGTCTGTCCCATGCATTCTTGAATTCTCCCACAGTTTTAGACCCCACAACCTCCTCAGGAAGACTGTTCCATGCATCCATTACTCTCTCTGTGAAAAAATACTTCCTCACATTGCCCATGAACCACCCTCCCTCTGTCTTTAAATTGTGTCCCCTTGTTCTTGCACATCTCTTTTTCTGAAAGATGCTACCCTCTTAGACTTTGTTGATTCCACTGAGGTACTTAAAAGTTTCTATCACATCGCCCCTCTCCCTTCTTTCCTCAAGGATATACATATTAAGCTCCTTTAGTCTCTCCTCATATGGCTTCTCTTTGCAGACCCTGCACCATTTTAGTTGCCCTCTTCTGGACTGCCTCTATCCTGTCTATGTCCTTGCGGAGATGGGGTCTCCAGAACTGGACACAGTACTCCAGATGGGGTCTCACCAACTGTCTGTACAGAGGGATAACAATTTCCTGTTTTCTGATGATGATGCCACTACCTATGCATCCCAGTATACCCCCAGCCCTCCCTACTGCCTTCTCACATTGCTTGCTAACCTTAAGGTCATCTGATATGATTACCCCCAGGTCCCTTTCCATTTTTGTTGTTGGTTACTACCCCAACCCCCATTGTGTAATCTTCCCCTGGGTACTTGTTTCCCAGGTGCATTATTTTGCACTTCTTTGCATTGAAGCCTAGCTGCCATACTTCTGACCATTCCTCCAACCTTGTCAAGTCCCTTCTCATCTTTTCTATGCCTCCTTGTGTATCAACCCTGTTGCAGATCTTTGTGTCATCTGCAAAGAGGCATACTTTTCCTTCCAGTCCCTCTGCAATGTCACTTATAAAGACATTAAAAAGGGCTGGACCCAATACTGAACGCTGTGGTAACCCACTAGTAACCACTCTTTCTTCAGCGTGGACTCCATTTACAATTACCTTCTGTGTCCTGTTGTCCAGCCAATGTTTTACCCAGACTACCACCCTAGGACCCACTCCCAGGCTGGTTAATTTGACTGTTAATCTTTTGTGTGGGACTGTGTCAAATGGCTTGCTAAAGTCTAGGTAGGCCATGTCCACAGCACCTCCCTGGTCTACTACTTTGGTCACCCAGTCAAAGAAATCAATTAGATTGGTCTGACATGACCTTCCTGCTGTGAGCCCTTGCTGCCTTGGGTCCTGTGCCCCACTGGCCTGTAGGTAGTCAACAATTCTTTCCTTCAGAAGTGACTCCATCACTTTCCCTACCACAGAGGTCAAACTGACAGGTCCATAGTTTCCTGCCTCAATCTTGGTCCCACTTTTGTGAAAGGGAATCACATCCGCCTTCCTCCAGTCCTCGGGTACCACACCATCCTCCCATGATTTATTAAAAAGAGTAGCCAGTGGTTTCACTAGTTCCCCCCTTAATTCTTTTAGAATTCTGGGGTGAATTTCATCAGGCCCCATTGCTTTGTCCAGCTTCAATTTTAGGAGTTCTTGCAGAACCCTTTCTTCTGTGAAAGGACTGGGATCGACCCCCCTATCAAGAGTGCTTCTGTTAATTGGATTAGGCACTTCCCCCTCCTCTTTTGTGAATACTGAGCAGAAATATTCGTTCAGTATCCTTGCTTTTTCACTGTCCCCCTCTGCCCACCCACCGTTCATTCTGTTCAGCCTCACTATCCTTCCCTTTGTCTTTCTACGTTCGCTGATGTACCTATAAAAGGTTTTATCCCCCTTCTTAACCAAGTTGGCTAACTTTTCCTCAGTTTGGGCCTTTGCAGTTCTGACTTCCCTCCCTGCTTCTTTCTGCCTAAACTGGTACAGCTCTCTGTCCTGCTCCTTCTGTGTTTTCTTATACTTCCAGAATTCTATCTTTTTCTCCCTGACTTTCCCAGTCACCTCATTTGAGAACCATAGTGGCTTTTTCTTTCATTTTGATTTGTTCATTTGCTTCACACAAAGGCTTGTGGCCTCTGTGATGGCAGTTTTGATGATTCCCCATTGTTGCTCCACCCCTCCTTCCAGCCTGTTTGCTAGTGCTTTCCTGAGGCACTCTCCCATCTTGCCAAAATCAGCCCTCCAGAAGTCCAGTACCCTCACTTTTGTTTGACTTGACTCTGTAGCTGAGTTTAACGTGAACCACACTGTTTGATGGTCACTTGTTCCAAGATGGCAACCCACTTCTAGATCTGAGATCCTCTCACTGCCCCCATTTGAGAGTATGAGGTCTAAGATTGCTCCCTCATGAGTGGGTTCTGAAACTAGCTGTCTGAGGCCTGCCACCTGTACGGCATCGAGAATGGCCTGCTCTTGGATGTAGTTGTAGCAAATGTGCTCCAGTTAACATCTGGCATATTCAGGTCCCCCATCAACAGTATCTCCCCTTTCTCTGCCATCCTAAGAATGCCTTCTATCATATCCTTGTCCATTCCTTCCCCCTGACATGGGGGTCTGTACACAACCCCTGTGTGGATTGTGGTGCCCTTTCCAGTCTCCAAGGTGATCCACAGTGCCCTCCTCCCTGTTTACTCTTTTGTTCAGTTGCTTTTATGCCTTCCTTTACATAGAGAGCTACTCCTCCCCCTCTTCTCCCATGCCTGTCTCTCCTGTAGGTTATGTACCCTGGTATGTTAACATCCCAGTCATGGTTCTCTGTGTACCATGTTTCTGTGAATGCTTTGATATCCAGGCATTCCTCTTCCATCAAGGCCTCCAGCTGAGGGAGTTTGTTGCCCAGACTACGGGCATTGGTACTCATTACCCTCCATTTCCTGATGGCCTTACTCCTTTTTGCCCCATCTCTGTCCTTCTTGCCTTTGTCACTTTCCCCATTTACCCCTGCCCTTCTCCCTATTGACACCTCTATGTTGGTGTTTACCGCACTTACTACTGTGATTTTTTTTGGGGGGGCTAGGATTTCCTGCTCCTTTCCAGTGCTCCCCTGGCTATGGTTTAAATCCTTGCCAATGAAGCATTTAAACCTATCACCTAGGATCCTGGTTCCTCCCAGACAGATGCAGCTCATCATGCCAGTATAGGCTTGCATCACTCCAGGTGGACCCCCAGTCCCGAAAAGGCCAAATCCCTGGCTCCACCCAGTTTTTCAACCACTGATTGAATCCCATGGTGTGGAACTCCCTCCTCCTCTGAAGATGGGCTGCACCTCCGAGAAGGTTACTGTCGTGCTTCTTGTCTAAGGCCCCTCCCCATCCCACAAACTCTTCTCCTGCATTTCTCTAATCCCTTTCTTAGCCAGGTCATTTGTCCCTAGCTGGACAATGACATCCAGCTCCCTCCCCTGTGCAGCTGCTCCAGCAATCTTGAGGATTCGCTCCCTGTCCCTCCAAGCCATGGCACCAGGCAGGCACCTTACCTCCCTCTCCCCTTCCTCCCCCAGTTCTACCTTCCTAACAATGGAATCCCCCACCAGGAGTTGTTTCCTTCCCCTGTGGGTCCCCTGTCACTCTCCTGTGGGTCTCCTCTGTGATTATTCCCAGCATCCTCCTTGGTCTCCACTGCAGGTGCCTCCATAGAGGAACCACACTTTGCCAGAATGGCATAGGAATTGTGGAGAGGTACAACTGGAGGGTTGTGCCTCTGTTCCACCACCCTCACCCTCCCTGAGCCCACTGTGGTCCAACCGCTCCTATTTCTTGGCAACCTCTGAGGCAATGGCAGTGGCACTGGTGGTCCCTGGATGAAGAGGAGGTCCCACAAATCCTGACCAACTCAGTCTGGAGATGAACAACCTCCTCCCTCAGCCCAGAGAGGTGCATGCAGATGGGACAACACCGCACCTTCCAGAACGTCTCCCAGAAGACTGCTGCTCCACTGCTATTTCACTGCCCCACTCCCATCATGTCTTATTTCTGGCCCCTTAACTGTTTGGCATCCTTACTCTTTCCTCTGTGTTTTTTTTCTCTTCTCTCTCTGTACTTACTTTCTGCCTGTGTGCCCTTTAAGCTCCTGATTGTCCTATTCTGAGACAAGAATATCCTATATTTCTCAGTAGACCCTTACTTGCTCAGAGGCAGACCTCCTGCAGCTAGAGGGGGCCAGATGGTGGGTCTTTGGTGGCTCTGTGATCACTCACTTCCTGCTCCCAAACAGGAAGTTCCTGTTGTCAGTCAAATCCTGTGCCTATAAAAATAGAACTAGCTTTGGGTGGGAGGGTGGAGGGGAGGGAAGGAGGGCAATATAGTCCCAGTAAAGAAGTCCAGTCATACAGCAGTCCTTCCTCCTGGTGTCTTCTGCCAAGCTACTAGCAGAATCTTTCTAAGACAGTCTTTAAATTTAGCTTCCTTCTAGCTAAGCTACTCCCCCTACTTACTAGATCTTTCTACAAGTAATTTAAACTGCACAGCTATCAAGTCATTTCAATCACTTGAGATTTACACCTAGATAACTGTTCTGATAACCATTCAGTTCAGTTAACTCAGACAAACACACACTTTTTTTTTGTTTTGTTTGTTAGTTTGTTTTTTTCACCCTAAATTAAAGGTCCAAGTACAAGAGTTCTACTTCTTTAGTCCCAGTAGAAGTCCAGTTACACAGCAGTCCTTCCTCCTGGTGTCTTCTGCCAAGCCGCTAGCAGAATCTTTCTAAGGCAGTCTTTAAATTTAGCTTCCTTCTAGTTAAGTCACTCCCCCCTACTTACTAGATCTTTCTACAAGTAATTTAAACTGCACAGCTATCAAGTCCTTTCAATTACCTGAGATTTACACCTAGATAACTGTTCAGATAACCATTCAGTTCAGTTAACTCAAACACACACTTTTTTTTGTTTTGTTTGTTAGTTTGTTTTTTTTTACCCTAAATTAAAGGTCCAAGTACAAGAGTTCTACTTCTTTAGTCCCAGTAGAGAAGTCCAGTCACACAGCAGTCCCAGTAGAGAAATCCAGTCACACAGCAGTCCTTCCTCCTGGTATCTTCTGTCAAGATTATTAATCTTTTGTGCGCGACTGTGTGAAATGCCTTGCTAAAGTCTAGGTAGGCCATATCCACAGCCCCTCCCTGGTCCATTACTTTGGTCACCCAGTCAAAAAAATCAATTAGATTCTTCTGACATGACCTTCCTGCTGCAAATCCATGCTGCTTTGGGTCCTGTGCCCCACTGGCTTCTAGGTACTCAGCAGTTCTTTCTTTCAGAAGTGATTCCATTATTTTCCTCACCACTGAGGTCAAACTTTCAGGTTTGTAGTTTGGTGCTTCTGCCTTGCTCCAACTTTTGTGAAGGGGAATCATATCTACCCTCCTCCAGTCCTCAGGTACCACCCCATCCTCCCATGATTTGTTAAAAAGTGTGGTCAGTGGTGTCACTAGGTCCTCCCTTTGTTCTTTTAGGATTCTGGGGTGAATCCTGTCAGGCCCCATTGCTTTGTCCACCTTGAGTTTTAGGAGTTCTTTCAAGACTCTTTCTTCTGTAAATGGACTGGTGTCAATTCCCCTACTCAGAGTGCTTCTATTGTCTGGTTTAGGTAACTCCTCCTCATCTTCTTTTATGAATACTGAAACATAGAAACATAGACTTTGATGGCAGATAAGGACTGCTAAGCCCATCTAGTCTGCCCATTTCCCTACCTACAGGATAGGCTGCAGATCCTAGTTAACCAACAGCCTATTTCTTCCTACCCCCCACAAGAATTGCCTTATGTCTGTCCCATGCATTCTTCAATTCTCCCACAGTTTTAGACCCCACAACCTCCTCAGGAAGGCTGTTCCATGCATCCACTACCCTCTCCTGTGAAATAATACTTCCTCACATTGCCCCTGAACGCCATCCTTCTATCTTTAAATTGTGTCCCTTGTTCTTGCAAGTCTCTTTTTCTGAAAGATGCTACCCTGTAGGACTTTGTTGATTCCACTGAGGTATTTAAAAGTTTCTATCATGTCTCCCCTCTCCCTTCTTTCCTCTAGGGTATACATATTAAGCTCCTTTAGTCTCTCCTCATAAGGCTTCTCTTGCACACTCTGCACCATTTTAGTTGCCCTCCTCTGGACTACCTCTATCCTGTCTATGTCCTTGTGGAGATGGGGTCTCCAGAACTGGACATAGTACTCCAGATGGGGTCTCACCAACTGTCTGTACAGAGGATAACAACTTCCTGTTTTCTGCTGCTGATGCCTCCCATACATCCCAGTATACCCCAGCCTCCCTACTGCCTTCCTCACATTGCTTTACAACCTTAAGGTCATCTGATATGATTATCCCAGGTCCTTTCTTTTTGTTGTTGTTACTACCTCCCCACCCATTGTGTATTCTTCCTGGTTCTTGTTTCCCAGGTGCATTTATTTTGCACTTCTCTGCATTGAATCCAGCTGCCATACTTCTGACCATTCCTCCAACCTTACCAAGTCCCTTTTCATCCTTTCCACACCTCCTTGTGTATCAACCCTGTTGCAGATCTTTGTGTCATCTGCAAAAAGGCATACTTTTCCTTCCAGTCCCTCTGCAATGTCACTAATGAAGACATTAAAAAGGACTGGACCCAATACTGAACCCTGCGGTATCCCACTAGTAACCTCTCTTTCTTCAGAGTGGACTCCATTTACAATTACCTTCTGTGTCCTGTTGTCCAGCCAATGTTTTACCCAGGCTACCACCCTGGGACCCACTCCCAGGCTGGTTAATTTGACTATTAACCTTTTGTGTGGGACTGTGTCAAATGCCTTGCTAAAGTCTAGGTAGGCCATGTCCACAGCCCCTCCCTGGTCTACTACTTTGGTCACCCAGTCAAAGAAATCTATTAGATTCATCTGACATGACCTTCCCACTGTGAACCCATGCTGCCTTGGGTCCTGTGCCCCACTGGCCTCTAGGTACTCAACAATTCTTTCCTTCAGAAGTGACTCCATCACTTTCCCTGCCACAGAGGTCAGACTGACAGGTCTGTAGTTTCCTGCCCTGTCTTGGTCCCACTTTTGTGAAGGGAATCACATCTGCCTTCCCAGTCCTTGGGTAGCTCACACCATCCTCCCATGATTTATTAAAAGAGTAGCCAGTGATTTACACTAGTTCTCCCTTAATTCTTTTTTAGAATTCTGAGGTGAATCCATCAGGACCCATTGCTTTGTCCACCTTCAGTTTTAGGAATTCTTGCAGAACCCTTTCTTCTGTGAAAGGACTGGGATCAGACCTCCCTATCAAGTGCTTCAGTCACTGGATTAGGCTACCCTCCTCTTTTGTGAATACTGAGCAGAAATATTCATTCCAGTATCCCTGCTTTTCACTGTCCCCTCTGCCCACCCACCGTTCATTCTATTCAGCCTCACTATCCCTCCCTTTGTCTTTCACGCTCGCTGATGTACCTATAAAAGGTTTTATCCCCTTCTTAACTGAGTTGGTTATCTTTTTCCTCAGTTTGGGCCTCTTTACATTCTGACTTCCTCCCTGCTTCCTTTTGCCTTAACTGGTACAGCTCTCTGTCCTGCTCCTTCTGTGCTTCCTTATTCTTCCAGAATGCTGTCTTTTTCTTCCTGACTTTCACAGCCACCTCTTTGAGAACCATAGTATTCTTTTTCTTTCATTTTGATTTGTTTATTTGCTTCACACAAAGGCTTGTTGCCTCTGTGATGGCAGTTTTGATGATTCCCATTGTTGCTCCACACCTCCTTCTAGCCTGTTTGCTAGTGCTTTTCTGAGGCACTCTCCCATCTTGCCAAAGTCAGCCCTCCTAAAGTCCAGTTACATTTTCACTTTTGTGTGGCTTGACTCTGTAGCTGAGTTTAACGTGAACCACACTGCTTGATGGTCACTTTGTCCCCAGATGGCAAACCCACTTCTAGATCTGAGATCCTATCACTGCCCCTGTTTGAGAGTACGAGGTCAAGATTGCTCCCTCATGAGTGGGTTCTGAAACTAGCTGTCTAATGCCTGCCACCTGTAGGGCATCAAGAATGGCCTGCTTTCTGGATGTGGCTGCAGCAAATGTGCTCCAGTTAACATCTGGCATATTCAGGTCTCCCATCAACAGTATTCTCCTTTCTCTGCCATTCTAAGAATGCCTTCTATCATATCCTTGTCCATTCCCTCCCCCTCATGGGGTCTGTACAACCCCTGTGTGGATTGTGGTGCCCTTTCCAGTCTCCAGGTGACCCACAGTGCCTCCTCTCCTCCCTGTTTACTCTTTTGTTCAGTTGCTTTTATCCCTTCCTTTACATAGAGACTGCTCCTCCCCTTCTCCCCTGCCTGTCTCTCCTGTAGGTTATGTACCCTGGTATGTTAACATCCCAGTCATGTTCTCTGTGTACCATGTTTCTGTACTGCTATGATATCCAGGCATCCCTCTTCCATCAAGACACCAGCTCCAAGGGCTTGTTACCCAGACTACAGGCATTGGTACTCATTACCCTCCATTTCCTGATGGCCTTACTCCCTTTCCCCATCCCTGTCCTTCATGCCTTTGTCACTTTCTCCATTTACCCTGCCCTTCTCCCTATCGACACCCCTTTGTTGGTGTTTGCCTACTTACTACTGTGATTATTTGAGGGGGCTAGGATTTCCCTGCTCCTTTCCAGTGCCTCCCCCCTTGGCTAGTTTTAAAGCTTGCCAATGAAGCATTTAAACTTATCACCTAGGATCCTGGTTCCCCTCCCGGACAGATGCAGCCCATCATGCCAGTATAGGCTTGCATCTCTCCAGGTTGACCCCCAGTCCCCAATGAAGCCAAATCCCTGAGCTCCACACCAAGTTTTTAACCACTGATTGAATCCCATGGTGCTGAACACCCTAGCCTCTCCTATTCCATAGATGGGCAGCACCTCGAGAAGATTACCGTCGTGCTACTTGACTAAGGCCCTCCCAATTCCACAAACTCTTCCTGAACTTTGAATCCCTTTCTTAGCCAGGTCATTTGTCCCTAGGTGGACAATGACATCCAGTTCCCTCCCTGTGCAGCTGCTCAAGCAATCTTGAGGATTCGCTCCTGTCCTCCAAGCCATGGCGCCAGGCAGGCACCTCCCTCTCCCTTCCTCCCCAGTTCTACCTTCCTAACAATGGAGTCCCCCACCAGGAGTTGTTTCCCTTCCCCTGCAGGGTCCCCTGCCACCCTCCTGTGGGTCTCCTTTGTGGAGTTCCCAGCATCCTCCTTGGCCTCCCTGCAGGTCCTCCATGAGAGGAACCACACTTTGCCAGAATGGCATAGGGAATTGTGGAGGTACAACTGGAGGATGTGCCTCTGTTCCACCACCTCACCCTCCTGAGCCCACTGGGTCCAGCCGCTCCTATTTCTTGGCAACCTCTGAGGCAACGGCAGTGGCACTGGTGGTCCTTGATGGAAGAGGAGGTCCCACAAATCCTGGCCAACTCAACCTGGAGATGAGCAACCTCCTCCTCAGCCCAGAGAGGTGCCTGCAGATGGGACAACACCGCATCCTCCAGAACGTCTCCCGGAAGACTGCTGCTCCACAGCCACTGCACTGCACCACTCCAATCATGTCTTATTTCTGGGCCCTTAACTGTTTGCAATCCTTACTCTTTCCTCTGTTTTGTTTTCCCTCTCTCCTTACTTTCTGCCTGTGTGCCCTTTAAGCTCCCTGATTGTCCTGTTCTGAGACAAGAATATCCTGTATTTCTCAGTAGACCACTTACTTGCTCAGGGGCAGACCTCCAGCAGCTAGAGGGGCCGGAGGCTACTCTTGCCCTTCTAGGATGGTGGGTCTTTGGTGGTTCTGTGATCACTCACTTCCTGCTCCCAAACAGGAAGTTCCTGTTGTCAGTCAAATCCTGTGCCTATAAAAATAGAATTAGCTTTGGGTGGGAAGGAGGGCAATATAGTCCCAGCAGAGAAGTCCAGTCACACAGCAGTCCTTTCTCTTGGTGTCTTCTGCCAAGCTGTTTCATTCAGTATTCATTCAGTATCTCTGCCTTTTCACTGTCTACCTCTGCCCACATCCCCTTTCCTTTATTAATCTTCTCTATTCCTCCCTTAACCTTTCTATGCTCCCTAATGTGCCTATAAAACTGTTTTATCCCCCTTCTTAACTGAGTTGGCTGTTTTTTCCTCAGTTTGGGCCTTTGCTATTCTGACTGCCTTCCCTACTTCTTTCTGCTTTGATGCAGTTCCCTGTCGTGCTCCTTCTGTGATTCCTTATACTTTTAGAATGCAGCCTTTTTCTCCTTAACCTTCCCTGCCACCTCTTATGAGAACCATAGTGGTTTTTCACTTCACTTTGTTTTCTTTATTTGTTTCACACAAAGGCTTGTTGCAAAAAGGCCTGTAACTTTTAAACCAAATAACCAAGAGAACTCTGAAATTGCATCAAGGCATTAGACTTCAGCTCTATGTCACAGGTGTTTTTGTTGTTTTTGACACCAAGTTTAATATAACAAAGGTATTTTTTACTGTCTTTGTGTTATGTACTGTATGAAGTGTCCTGTGTGAACTTATTTGGCAGTCTATGCCCAAGCTTTTTGTTTATTTTGATAACCTAGAGATCTCGGTGTTTAAATGATATTTACATTATTGGGGTTCTAATGAGACTAATTCTGAATATAGTGCTTTAAGCCTGAAATCATCCTTAAAACTGGGCCCTTATTGTTTTGAGTATATGACTGTGTGCTGAATGCCACATCCTCTTATCCTTGCCAGGCTCCACATGTTCAATAGGACCATATAAGCTGCAGAAGGTTACTGTTTGGAGCCAGTGGAGTCCAACACTTGCACGTACATATCCGATATCAATACTCCCACCTCTCTCCAAAGCCCTGGAAAAAATAGTATTGGACCAGCTTACTGAACACCTAACTAAACACAACCTTCTTTGCCGAGAACAGCATGGTTTCCGCAGAGGCCACAGTACCATCACAGCCCTTACTGAGCTCACCTCATTTATCCACGAGGCCCTTGACCAAGGCTCAGTGGCAGGGGCAATCTACATGGATCTGACCAAGGCATTTGACATAGTTAGTCATGAGCTATTGCTCTTTGTCCCTCCTCAACTCAACGTGGTCCCAGAGGCAACCGCCTGGTTCAAAGACTACCTCTCAGGCTGGTCACAACAAGTCAAGATAAACACTACCCTCTCCTCCTGCAAACTACTATGCTCTGGTGTCCCATAGGGGTCTATACTCGGCCCGCTACTATTCACCCTCTTTTTAAACTCTCTCCCCATGTCTTGCAGTGGTCACCTGCTACTCTACGCTGATGATACGGTAGTATTTTGGAAACACCCACAGCCTAGTGTTCTCCAACTAGCCCTGCAGAACTTCTTTAGGGAGCTAGAATCTTGGTTTACTGAACACCACCTTATCATCAGTTATCAAAATACAAAGTCCATGATCTTTGCGCACTGACAAAGCCAGCACAGTCATTCAGCACTACTAATAAAAAACTCACATGGCTCCCCACTAGAACAGGTTCCATATTTTAAATATATTGGAATCACATTAGACACCTCCCTCTCCTACCATAGTCATATACAACTCCTCTCCTCTGCTGTCAACGCTAGAGTCGGTATCCTTTACAGACTTAAACACTGCTTACCTACACAGGCCATGCATCTTGCGGTCTCCTCCCCCATCCTCTCTCTGGTAGACTACGGGATAGTCATATATGGCTGTGCGGAACTGACCTCCCTACATAGCATCAACACTGCCTTGAATAAAGCTTGCCACCTAGTCACAGGCAGTGACAGGTTAACGCATACCTGTGAGCTCTATGCTTTGGCTGGTTGGCTTAACTTTCAAGGAAGGCTAAAGTACCACTCCTGCATCCTTGCAAAAAAAATACATCTCCAGCTAGCCCCCATCAGCCACCACTCAATTATCAGTGCAGCCCCCTACAGTCGTACTACAAGACTCGCAGCCAACACCTCATTCCTTGTCCCTCACTGTAGAACATCCCTTAGGCAAAGATCTTTCCACTACCGTGCCCCACTTTGGCTCAATAATCTACCCCCCCTTATCTCACAGACCCATAATCTCTCCCTATTTAAAACAGGCCTCAAAGCACAACTCTTTGACTCGGCAATATGTGACTATGGATAACACACAGCCCTCTGCTCATCCTTTCACACCTTCCCCCCTGGCCAAATACCTGACACAGCGTCTCTCTAGATCCCACGAAATGGTATCCTGCTCTTCTCTGACAAAGGGCATCTCAAATGCTGCCAACTACTGTCACCTGTTAACTAAGATAAAGCTAAGACTGCATTACCCTGTACTGTTATGCTAGTACTGTTTGTATATGTTCCTTTCTGTAAATATATACCCTTCTGCAAAAGAGTCTGTGACTCAAAGGATTGTAATTCCGATTCAATTCAATCAATAAATAAATAAATAAATAAATAAAATAAATACAGTGTGAATGTGCCCCATACTGGGACCCAGAAAACAGGTCTTGCCCAGCTGAATGGTGCATCTTGTGGATTGGGCTACAGTCATGCCCACCAATGGGACCATCAGCAACTAGAGCAGCATGGGAGGGCAGTACCAAAGCCACTGAAGGTGTGTTAAGGGTGCCAAATGAAGGGGAGCCAGGACAAGGTAAAATGTCCCAGAAACTGACAAAAAAGCATGGGACATTGGCATACATTAGCCAATGGAGCAATTTTTGGAAGGCTGTGTGTGCCATGTCCTAGATACAGGACAAACACCCTGGGCCACTAGTCAGTGGTTATTTCTCTACATACAAACATACACATATGTGAATAAGCCAGCAGAATAAAGCCATTTGGTCTAGCTAGTCTGCTTGTACTGCAGGATCCACATGTTATGCTACTGATCCTGCTCCCCTCCTCAAACTTCCAATTCTTTCCATGAACCCCTGTTGTGATCCTTAATTCCCCCTTATGTCTATCCCACACTCCCCTTGAAGCTGCCCACCATCTTCAATGAGGCCACCTCTCCAGGCAGCACATTCCAACTGGCTGCCACCCTCTCCATGAAGAAGTGCTTCCTAATCTCCCTCCTAACCCCCCCCACATACATGCCTGCATATATTTATATACAGTATTTACTGTGGTATTCCGGGGTGTCACTGTGTGCTAGGTGTGCTCACAATGTGATCCTGTGTGCTCTGTTTGATTGATACTTTCTATTATGCTGCACTGTACTTTGCCTGCTCTTTACATTTTGTTCTGCTGTAAAAGGGATGTGCCATCACCACAACAGCCCTTCCCTGTGGTGTAGTTGTGGGGCCTAGGATCCACAAGTGCAGATGCATGTCTTGCACTGTGAGTCGCAGTTCAAAACAATAAAAGGGCCTACATAGTGAAGTGAATATTATACAAATTTATTGCCAAAGTAGACATAGTGGAAATATGAACAACCCCTATGTATCACCTTACATAAAGTATCTGGCATCTTTAGGAATAAATCTGTATGACATTTAATTTATCATGTACTCTGTTTTATTGTTTTGAGCTGTGGTACCTTTTCCCTAGACGGCAGCATGTTGAGGGGGCAGGTGTGATTGGTTATTATTTTGGTTCTGGTACTGTGGGTCGTGTTTCATGAGTGAATCATGTGTTAGTCCATGCCTTCAGATGGTAGTCCAGACTGTCAATGTAAAAACCTGCACACAAGTAACTTCTGCAATATACATAATGTGCACTATGAAGTTGCACTATGCTGAATAACACAGCTTTTCCATACAATGGCCTGGCATCATCACTATACCACCACATAAGGTACTTGGACCTTTTGTGGACCATTTTGTAAGTCTCAGGATTGCTTAAAAATTGTACGGTTTATTAGACTCTAAAGTAGAGATGTTTGAAGTGCAGAAAACTTCTCTTAGTGGAAAATGTGCAATGTTTCTGCCCTTCCTATAGGTAATCACTTCAGTTTGTAAGAAAAAAAATCTGAAAACTGCACATTTCTTTGTGAAGAATCTGCATTTTCAAAATTGTTTTCCAACAAATGCACCATATACAAACTGTGTCCATAAAGTGGGAAGTACCTGGTTTGCAGAAACAGCACATACCCCTGTAGTGAAAGTAAAGCACTTCACGGGAACCTCACAAGCGAAGTTTAACTTTGCCACATACCTGCTCAACCAGGAGAATTTTCAAAAGGGCAGCCATGGAATCAAAGGCAAGTTGCCTCTGCATCTGCCCAAATGTATCTGATAAGCAATATTGCTATTTTCAAAAAATTTCTATGTTTGCTTCAAATCTCAAAATTTGTGGTAGAAACGCCACAGGTTCAGTTTGTGCCATTTTTGCTACAATTGCGTCTTTTTTCTAAAATAATTGGATGCTTTTAGACTATCTCATAGTTTAACAGTTTGGATGCATTTGCAGTTTGGCACCAGTGGTGGGCAGATCTCAGATTAAGCCTTTTAAAACTCCTGCCCTGAGTCCCAATAGAGCAAACACTGCCCCCAGAAATTCAAGTCAGACTATAGGGCTCAGATTTTCACAGCGGGATGACACAAATGCTGCTGTATGTTGCACTTTTACCTGCTCCCATGTTTATATCAGCTATTGCATTTTGAAACTGAATCTAGATTTCAAGGAATGATTTAATTTGCGACAATTTACATCAGAAACGATTTTGGTGTAAATTCAGAAAGGAAGAAAAGAAATGCAAGACCATCCAGATGACAATCGAGCATTTCCAGGCAATCTTACTGAAGATGCAAGTCTGCAGTTAAAATAGGGTTAGACAGACCTTCGAGAGATCTCTTTAAAAAGGTTGCTCAAAGTTTGTGCAAGTTTGGAACCAAACATCTTGTACCAAGGAGACCTGGACAATTGGGCTGCATAAAATAAGAAAATGGCACGCTCATCAAGGCTAGTATGAATAAATCATTTATTTTAGGTTATATGAATGAAAAGAAAAAATTAATCACCTTAGTAATGTTGTTTCTTCTAATGGAGTCTTGCTATATTATAGACATTAGCAGTTTGTTCCAGCTCTAGAACTGCCCCGGAGTGAAATGGTTAAAACCATTCCAAAATAGAATTTTGGCACGAGAGCAGCTCTATCTGTGTCATTTCAAACTTGAACTGTCAGATCTTTACAAGCCAAACTCACTAAGGTCTGTGTGGAAGCTGTAACCTACACTAGCCAAATGGCTACCTAAATAATAACAACCATTGATGGTCCCAACACCCAAGACTCAAGTCAGGGGACCAGAAATACTAACACCATTCAAATAATATGAAAATGGAACATAAGTATAATAAAACACACACACGCTGCATACATACACACCCCCAAAGTCCCAAAGGGACAAAATGCTAACAGGACATAAGTAGTGCCACACTAAGTGCCCGCACCCCACCAAGTAGAGGTTCTGAGAGGGGCAGGTTGGGAGGTCTATAATATAGCAAGACTCCATTAGAAGAAACAACATTACTAAGGTGAGTAATTTTTTCTTCAAACAACATGAAGTCTTGCTATATTATAGACATTAGCAGAATACACAGCAGTACCTCCATGGAGGAGGGGCAGAACCTACTTAGGGAATAGGCTCTGAAGAACAGCTGTGCCAAACCGAGCATCTCTCCTGGCCTGGACATCCAGGGAGTAATGCTTGGTAAAAGTGTGTACCATTTTCCAAGTAGCAGCCTGGCAAATCTCTAATAAAGGGATATCTCTGGCAGCAGCTAGAGACTCAGCTGTACCCCTGGTAGAATGAGCCCTCAAACCGAGGGCTCTGCCCACTTTCTGATAACAAATTGGATACAAGAGACAATCCACCTGGCTATTGATCTCTTAGTGGCAGGTTTGCCTTTCCCAACTTCACCATAGGTAAGGAAAAGTTGGAGGGATTCAACCTCATGACCTTTGGTACGCTTCTATATAATAACTAAGAGCTCTCTTAACATCCAGGCTGTGCAACCTCCTCTCACCTGAAGAGGAGTGATCAGTGAAAATACTGGAAGGGAGACAGATTGATTAAGATGGAAATCTGAAACCACCTTAGGCAAAACTTCCTATTAGTCCTAAGGACTACCTTATCCCTGTGGAAAGAAATAAAGTCAGTCTCCACTGACAAGGCTTGCAATTCACTTATGCGTCTGGCAGAAGTGATAGCCACTAGAAAACAGTTTTCCAAGTTAGGTACTTAAGCTCTGCAGAAGACAAAGGTTCAAAGAGGTTGCATTAACTGGGCAATGCAAACATTAAGGTCCCAAGCAGGGCCGGTTCGAAGGAGGATTAGTATGAAGTAACCCCTTAAAAAACTTGGAAAACACAGGATGAGAGGAAGAGGGGATGACTTTCCTGTTGACACAAAAGCAGACACAGCTGCCAAATGAACTCTCAGGGTAGCTGGTCTGAGACCCAAGGAATTAAGATGTACCATGTAATCTAACAAAAGGGCAATTCAGCAGATTCTGGGGAAATATTTTTAGCACACCAAATGGAAAACCTTTTCCATTTAGAACTATAAGTAGTCTCTAGTGGAAGGCTTTCTGGAAGCCTTTAGGATCTCAAGAACACCCTGAGAGAGGTGTAAATCAGCAACTCTAACTCCTCAAGAGCCAGGCCTTGAGGTTGAGGGATCTGAGGTCCGATACCAAACCCTTCCCTGGGCACAAGTCAACAGATTGTGATTCCTGGGAGGCACAGGGAAGATGGACTGTCAGAGACAGAAGGAGGGTACCAGGGCTGCCTGGCCCAATCGGGCAATCAGAATCACCCTGCAAGGCTGAGATCTGATTTTGACTAGTACTTTGAATAGGAGAGGAAAGGGGGAAGATAGAGGAACTTCCTCCCAATCCAGAAGAAGGGCATCCAGGGAACTGAGCCCAGCACTGGAGGCCTGCAACAGAACAGAGGAAGTCTGTGATTGTCTGGGGCTGCAAAAGATCTATCTGAGGGATGCCCCACCTGGCAAAAACTATCCCAGCACTTGAGGATCCAGGGACCATTCGTGATGGCCCTGGAAATCCTGCTGAGGGCATCCGCTAGGACATTGTCCTTCCCTGGAAGATGAACTGCTATGAGGGAAGTGTTCAGGGAATAGGCCAGAGACCACAACTTCATTGCCTCGTGCACAAGGCCAAGACCGAGTGCCCCTGTTTGTTGATGTACCACATTGTTGTGGTGTTGTCTGTTCTGACTTGTATCACCTTGTCATGGACAGATGCAGAAAAGCTTGAAGAGCTAAAAGACAGCTCTGAGTTCCAGCAAATTGATGTGGAGCAGAGATTCCTGGGGACCAAACTCCCTGAGGGAAAGGTCGCCCATGTGGGCTCCCCAACCCAGAAGGAAGCATCTGTAGTGAGAGTCAAGTCGGAGAAGGGGAAATGATGGGGACCCCCGCCTTAAATTGCTCTGATCCTGCCACCACTGGAGAGCTAGGATCAAGGTTCGAGTCACTGGGACCAACTTGAAAGGGGTCTCTCTCTGAGACCAAAAGGTTCTCAAGTGAAACTGAATGTCTCTCATCTGAAATCTGGCTCCTGCACAACAGCTGTGGATGCAGCCATGTGCCCCAGGAGCTGCAGAAAGTGTCTTGCTGGTCGAGAGACCTGCAGAGTGAAGGAAGAGGCCAGAGCCACTAAATTCCTTACCCTTTCTGGGGAAGAAAGGCTCTGGCTAGCTTTATGTCCAATTCTGCCCCTATAAAGGTGAGTACCTGGACTGGTTCCAGAACCGACTTTGGTAGGTTTAGCAGAAAACCCAGGAGGTGAGAAGCTGCTGGGTGACCTGCAGGTGAGATTTTACCTGTTCTGGGGACTGGCCTACAATGAGCCAGTCATCTAGATAGAGAAAAACAGCAATCCTCTGCCTCCTTAAGTGGGCCACTGCCACTGCTAGACACTTTGTGAATACCCTTGGAGCAGAGGTATGGACGAAGGGCATTGCTCTGAACTGGTAATGACCTGAGGGCAGTTCGAATCTGAGGTACTTTCGATGGGATCTTCTGATAAGGACATGGAAATAGGCATCCTTGAGGTCCAGGGAGGCTAGCCAGTCCCCTGGCCTTAGGGAAGGTAAAATCATGCCAGAATTACCATTTTGAACTTTGGTTTCAAAAGATGCTTGTTCAGATATCTGAGATCTAAAATGAGCCGCCATTCTCCTGTCTCTTTTGGGGTAAGGAAGTATCTGGAATACAGACCCCTGCCCTGATGCAGGGGAGGAACCCTTTCTACTGCTCTGAGAGCTAACAGGGATGAGACCTCTGTTTCCAGAGCGAGGGTCTCTGAAGCACTTGCAGGTAGAAAAATCTGCTTCTCAACTTGGGAAACTTTTGAAGCTGAGAACCAGACCCTGGCTTTACTTCCAGAACCCACTTATCTGAGGTTAAAGAAGCCCAATTCTGACTGAAGTAAGCCAGCCTGCCCCCCACTGGTACAGGAGAATCAGCCCTGGGCACCCCATCAGGGTGCCTGTTTCGCAGGAGCTTTAGGCTGGGGGGTGGGAGCAGGTCTGCCCACCCCTCGTCTGCCCCTGCCTCTGAAGAAGCCCCTCTGAGCAAAGGCAGAGGAGGCCTGAGTCTGGTAGAAAGGCCTGTGAAAAGGCCTACCCCTACCCCTGGGGGCATGCCTTTGAGGAGTGGCTTGCCGCTCCTTAGCCTGGGCACTCTTGTAAGTAGTCCTATATTCATCCATCTTCTTCATGTAATTCTCTGTCTGCTCTCCAAACAGAGAATTTCCCACCACAGGAAAATCCATAGCCTTAGTCTGGGTATCCTGTGACAAGCAAGTACACCTGAGCCAGGCCAACCTATGAAAAGCTACAGATGTGGCCATGACCCTAGAGAAAACATCATTAACATCCACAGCATGAAACTGAGCCTTAGAGGCTTCAATGCCATCAGCAGCCACCTGTTCTAGTTCACTAGCCAGCTGACCATGGGCCTGCTTGGCCAATTGCATAACAGTATCCCATCTAGATTTCTGATACCTAGCTACATAAGCCATATAATTTGCTTGCCTGAGTCCCAGAGAGGCTGCCATATATTGTTTTTTGCCATGGCATCAATCTTCCTGGAATCCTTGTCAGGAGGATGTGAAGCCAAGGAATATTAGCTTTATCACAGGCAGCAGCCTGAACTACTCAACATGACTGCATTGCTGAGAAAGGAATTCTGTATCAGGGCCTGACAATGTATACCTTCTGTCCATCTTTTTATCTACAGGAGGCACAGAATTAGGAGCTTTTAAAATTTTAATTGTTTGTTTCCTAAAAGACTTATGTAAAGGAATAGACAATCTCCTAGACTCTGGAATATCCATCATTTCTACAAAATCAGGCTCCTCTTGCTCATCCACAGCCTCTTCTAAAGGAAGCTGGAGGGTTTCAGCAACTTTTTTATAAAACATAAAATGAGATGGGGACTCAGACAGCATAGGGGGAGATTCTAAAGGTCTGTCTGGGGAGATGTCCGGTTCAATGGGCACACCCAGACCTTCCCAGCCACATTCATACTGTTCATAATCCTTCTCCCTCTCTGGTTCATAAATTCCTCAATATCATAATCCTGAACCACTGGGACGGACGAACCGACCTTTTACCAGATAGTGGTGGTTCGGACGGACCCTGAGACAGTGACTGGACAATTTGTATGGCTTTTGCTATCTCTGCAGCAGTTGGAGAAGGAATTTTGGACTCCAGACCTGCTGATTTTCTTGTTTTCTTACTGGAATTGGTTCCTCAGAACCAGCTTTTCTTTGCCCAGGAAGTCTGGCCCTGGTCAGAGGGCACTCCCTCTGGTTCGGTTGGCACCGAACCGGGCTGGCCATCCGGTCAGGACTTTTGGCCTCTCGCCCTGAGCCTGCCCAATCTTTTTCCAGGGTGGCTGCAGGAAATTCTTACATACCTGGCAGTCTGACTGGAGGTGGTCAAACCTCAGACAATAAACACATGGTGTGTGGGTCAGCCTTGGCAAAGACTTCCCACAACCATCACAGTGTTGAAACCCAGTGGGCCCGGTTTTTCTTGGGTTCTCTCAGACATAATGCCAGCTCAACCAAAAACTTGCCTCTTTTAACGGCAGTGCCAGGCAAGACACTCTTTATCGTTCCTAACTCAGTGTCACAGGTATTGGAAAAACCGTAAAATCCGCTTTTTTAGAACCGATAAGAACCGGAACCGCACTCTAAAATAGTAACTTTTAGTTTTAAATGAGTTTTAAACCCACTGATCGGTTCAAAACCGAACCGATAACCCCAAAGTTCCACACAGACAAAACCTTCATTTACTTACGGTTACCACAGATAGAGCTTGAACCCGAAGGGTTTTGTCGGTTAAATAAAACTATTCTCGTTAAATCCAACCGAGAAAACACTTTTTAAACCAAGAAATGAACCCAGCAGAAGGAGAAATCTCCGGAGCGACTGTTCACTGAGGCGGAGTAAAGAATCTGACAGTTCAAGTCTGAAATGACACAGATAGAGCTGCTCTCGTGCCAAAATTCTATTTTGGAATGGTTTTAACCATTTCACTCCTGGGCAGTTCTAGAGCTGGAACAAACTGCTAATGTCTATAATATAGCAAGACTTCATGTTGTTTGAAGCTAGACTATCACCTTTTCTTTGGACTAGCGGTACCTTTAGGGATGGTTAAGTCCACTCCTCTATTCTTTCTTTGTCTGACTTTCTAGATAATTAGGCTGCGTAATCATCTATTGTGGCTAGGAAGATTTTGATTTGTGGCCAGACTGGCTGCTTAATAAAAATCTTGATACAGAACCCTGTTGCTGGTGCAGTAATGTTAGTACAAACCTTGCAGCTTACAAGTACACTGGTATACAACTTCCTTATCTTTTTTTCAAATTTAACAAGGGAATTATACACTGAAAGTTCCTATGAAATTTGGCTTATTCTCTTCTAAATACTAAATTGATCTGGGAGATGGTTCCTGAAATGCTTACTAGAGTGGAATTCTTTCAGTGTGTTTTTTTTTGTTTTTGTTTGTTGATTGATTTCAAAAGTTTTACCAGGACAGACATACGAGCTAGTAACAGCTTCTTTGCTGATGTGTCCTGGGGAAAGAGGAACAGGAAATAACACTGCAAAAATCAAAAATCCATTAATTTAGAGGTGCAGATAAACACATTTAAACTGTAAAACACTTGCAGCAGCATGAGACACAGTTTTACATTGTTATTATTGATTGTACTATGTTTGCTGAATGTTAACTCAATTTATGGTATGCTTACCCTAAATGTTTTTGACGCTTGTGCTGTTTATGTGAAAAGGTAAAATGAAGTTAATTGCAAAATAAAATAAAAAATAGCAAAACAGATAAGTGCAGAGTAATCACAAACAGCTTCAATACAACAATCACACATATGCACACTAAATGCCATATGTGTACAGGGAAAATACAAAAGGTGCAGAGTAAGAACATTGGTCCCTATACATGATGCCTATCTGCCATGGAAACCAGGCATGTATGCAGGGATGTGTGTAAATGCCATGAAGTGGGGTTTCGAAGTTGCCTGGTGGCATTCAAAAATGGGGTGCAAGTCAGTTACACACATGATCCACTGGCCACATGGACAGCAACGCTCTGGGGGTGGGCAGGGGGGCATTCCAGGGGTGTTCCAGCAATATATGCCAGTCTTTAGCACACTTAGTGCTGTGAACCAGGGACCTAGGAGGGCACCAGTTATGCCGGGGGACACTGCTGTAACCTTTGTATGCACCCAGCCCCACAAACAAAGAAGCCCTGCACAGCCCAAGCAGGAGGTTCAAACATCTCCAACATCTCCAACACAACCAGCCCCCACCTCTGGTCCGTAATCCAGCCTCCACCCCCCGGCACACATGGCAGCCACATCCCTGTTGTGTGTTAAGCAAACCCCTACACATGACAGCCCGTCCAGATTGTGTGTTAAGCAACCTCCACAACACAGTCCTATCACCATTGTCCAATATGCATACCCCCCAACATGTTACAGCCTGGTCCCCAAAAGTAGTAAAACACCCCCTACCCCAAAGCATTGCTGCACAGTCCCCGAAAGTAGTAATTCACCCTGGGCCCAATACATGGTAGCCCAGTCCCCACCAGTAGTAAAACATCCCCCACCACAGCACATGACATCCTGGTCCATGAAAGTAGTAATCCTCCCCCGGCCCAACACATGGTAGCCCAGTCAACACCAGTATTAAAACACCCCCATCCCCAACACATTACAGCCCAGTCCCAGAAAGTAGTAAGCTACCCCCTGCCCAACACATGACAACCTGGTCCCCATTGAAGCAAGTAACTCCCTGACCCCACCACACACACTGAGGTGCCCCAGTCCTCCCACCCTGATACCCGATCCCAGTGCCCCTGCAGCACCATTGGTGGTCAGTAGTGTTGCTCAGATAGTATCTTACAAATGTGGATACCATCAGATAGCATCATTTTGGTTGAATATCAGATATCATCAGATGGCATAGACATCTGACCAAGGATCTGACCCGCTAGGATCCACTGTAAGTATCTGAGCTATCCGAGGATCCCATCTGGATCTGATGGATCTGACCAGGGATCCGATGGATCTTCCCATCGGATCCGACTACCAGATCCAACTATCTAAGGTTGGAGCTGATGGATCTGACCATCGAATCCATTCACTGGAGATTAGGTTGGATACCTGCACTGTCTGATGGAGAATAGTCAGATCCTCAAAAGCACTGTCCAAACAACACTAGTGGTTAGTGGACCCCCACCCATCCACGGCACTGACAACCCCCCCCGACCACATATCTGTCAGTCAGTGCCGTGGATCTGGACAACCAGCAGCATAGCCCTCTGCACACCTCTACAGCTGCCAGATGTCCAACTGATGCTAGCAGCACATCACCTATATATTGCAGGCATATATACTCTCCCAGCATCAGTTGGATGTTAGGCAGTCATGGAGGTGTGCAGAGGGCTGTGTTGCTGGCCATCTGGAGCTGTGGCACTGACTGATTGTTATGGGGTTGGGAAGGGGGGTTGTCAGTACTGTGTGTGTGGGGGGGTCCACTGACCACCAATGTTACTGCAGTGGTACCGGGATCAGGGATCGGTGATCAGGGTGGGAGGACTATGGCATCTCAGTGTGTGCAGTAGGAGGGTCAGAGGGTTACTTGCTTCAACGGGGACCAGGCTGTCATGTGTTGGGGCAGGGGGGTGTTTTACTACTGGTGTGGACTGGGCTGTCATGTGTTAGACCAGGGGTGGATTACTACTTTCAGGGACTGGGCTGCAATGTGTTGGGATGGGGGTTGTTTTTCTACTGGTAGGGATGGGGCAGACATTTGTTGAGTGACGGTTTGGCTGTGCAGCAGTGGCTGCACTGCCAAATGGGCTCAGGCAGGGGGCCTCTGGCCAATGGGGCATGGCCGCGAGGGTCCGGGTGCCTGTGGGTGCTTTTTAACACACCTGGACCCATGCTGTACTGCACAAATGATCCACTCTGGGAACCAGGATGGGCATCCAATTGGTTGTCAGGTTGGGTCCACTACTCTGCCCTTGGCCACCCTGCAGAGTCCTGTGCACTGGGGGGGTGGAGCCACAGACAGGTGTTGGCCATTTGTGCATACCAGCCTGAGCACACCTGTCCATGGGTGCGAAGCTACACAGGTGGGGTATGCACATCTGGTGTAAACTTTCTGTTTATTCGTGCATAGCCGCCAATATCTGTAGAGTAAGGAAGGCAGTACAAAAAGACATACAGTGCCATCAAGGGAACTTCTTTTAGAGAGCCTAGTAGGACTGGACGATGTTAGATACATTTGCAAGAGTGAACTGTAAAGGGTATTTTGGCAATGCAAAACATACAAAGGAAAGCAAATTTTATTTCTGTGGCACCTAATCATGGAGTCTTTGGGTGCCTCACATTAAAAACAGATTAGATGAAAAACAATACAGAATTCTATAAAACATATATAAATATACAAATTAAAACAATAATTAAATCTCAGAATAAATAAAACCTGAGGTGGTCAGTGCAGGTCAAAAGTCTTCACCAGGGAATGCTAAAGAAAACATGTATGCCTTTAGCCCTTTTTTAAAAGACTTGACTGTCTGGGCCCTCCTGACAACAGCAGCTAGAAAGGTGTTCCACAGGGTCAGCACAGTGACACTGAAGGCACAGTAGCCAGATGTTTTAAGTCTTACACTGGGAACATCAAGGAGGCCCCAGTCAAAGAATGGAGAGAATGGACTGGGGTGGCAGGTGTGAAGTGATCAGCTAGATAGCCAGGGCTCAGCCCACATTGGGCCTTATAGGCGAGCAAGCCAACCTTGAAGATGACCCTCCAGTGACCAAAAAGTATAGAGCATTACAGTAATTGAGCATCAAAGTAACAAAGGCATGCACCAGTGTTGGCAGGCCTTCAGGCAGAACATGGGGCTTAATCCTGGTGATATTCCACAAGTGGTAAAAAAACATTTTTGACCATAGATGACACGAGTTTCAAGTGTCAATCTGCTATCCAGGATAACACAAAAATCCTGCACCCTAGGGGAAACCATCAATGGAGCAGATCCCAGAAACAGTCCTGTATCCACTCTGGAAGCACTCCCATCATGCCCATGACCTGGCTAAATCACCAGTATCTCCGTCTTATCCAGGTTCAGTCACAACCAGCTGGAGGACCTCCAGTCATTGATCTTGGCCAGCCAGTTGTTAAGCACTTCTTTGGCATAATGTGTTCAAGGTGCAAAAGACAGATATAGTTTGGTATCATCTGCATAGCAGTGAAAACCCACACTGTACTGTCTAATGAGCTCTCCCAGGGGCAGCATGTATACTGCGAATAACATTGGTGACAAGACTGAGCCCTGAGGAACTCCACAAGGCAGGGGCCTCGGGGAGGAGGAGAAATTCCCCATCACTACCCACTGCACCCTGCCAGAGAGATATAGGACTCAAATCAGTCAATGACGATGCCAGTGAGTCCACAATACTCTCAAAGACAATCAAGAAGCACAAAGTGATCAATGGTATCGAAGGCTGAAGACAGATCAAGGAGAACAAGAATTGACCTGTCCCCTCTATCTCTAGCCCTGATGAGGTCACTATGCACCCTAACTAATGCTGTTTCAGTACTATGCCCAGCCCTGAAACCCAACTGGAATGGCTCATAGATGTCAAAGGACATGAGATATTCTTCAAGCTGTTGCACCACTAACTTCTCAACAACCTTGCCCAAAAATAGCAGGTTGGAGATTGGACAGCAATTTGCCAGGACATCAGTGTCAAGAGATGGCTTCTTCAGGAGAGGTCTCACCAGAGCCACTTTCAAGGTATCTGGAAAGACTCCCTCTAACATCAAAGACTGGATAATCCCAGTGAATACCAGGCCAAAGATCCTGACACATCTCATCAAGAAACAAGCTGGGGCCAGGTCCAGTTCACAATAAGTGTGCTTAAGCTTCGAGATTGACTCAATGCCCATGGCCACCTCCACTGGTTTAATCTCATCTCAGACAGATGGAGCACCTCTGCTCATTTCTGGTTGATCACTGCGAGGCAAAACTTGCCTCACTGACAGGATCCCAATCTGATGGAGGACACCCTATCAGAAAAAAACAGAGCAAGCCCCTCACACAAAGTGACTGAAAAAGCTCTTTTTCGGATGTAGACAGAATGTAAAAGTCTGTCCACAGCCCAAAATAGCTGAGATGGTATGTTTTTCACTGCAGCAATCTTCCTTGTCAGGAATTCTGCCTTCTTATAGTTGATTGCCCCTTAATACTTATGGTAGAGAGCACACAAGGCCAGTTTGTCCTCTTCTGACTGTGTCCTCTGCCAGCAATGCTTCAACTTCCAACCACTGATCTTTATCACCTTAAGATCCTCATCAAACTCATGTGAGAGGATATGGATTGTATACAGACTGGTGCAATGGCATAGAGCACTTCGGAGAACACCCTATTATAAGCGGCCACTGCCTTGCTCATGCCAACTGCACATGCAGCATTTACACTAGATAAGTCAGCTATCACCAGCAGTCCCTCTGTGGACAATCCCCTCAAAGGGTGATAGCAAACAATCTCAACAGGGAAGGGGAGGAAAGAGGTGGAGGCAGAATGGATGGGGAAGGTACAGTATGAGCAGTGTTTGGAGAATCTTAAGATGAATGTAGCTTGATCTTCATAGAAACAGAAACATAGACTTTGACGGCAGATAAGGACCACTTGGCCCACCCAGTCTGCCCATTTTCCTTCCTATTGGATAAGCTGCAGATTCTAGTTAACCAACAGCCTACTTCCTGCTACCCCCCACTACAATTGCCTTATGTCTGTCCCATGCATGTTTGAATTCCCCCACTATTTTAGACCCAACAACCTCCCCAGAAAGGTGGTTCCATGCATCCGCCACTCTCCCCATGAAAAAAAAAAAATTCCTCACATTACCCCTGAGCCATTCCCCCATTATCTTTAAATTGTGCCCCCTTGTTATTACACATCTCTTTTTCTGAAAGATGCTACCCTCCTGGACTTCGTTGATTACCTTGAGGTACTTGAAAGTTTATATCATTTCCCACCTGTCCCTCCGTTCATCAAGGGTATATATACTAAGCTCTCTCAGTCTCTCTTCATATGGTTTCTGATGCAGACCCTGCATCATTTTAGTTGCCCTCCTCTGTACTGCTTCCATCCTGTCTATGTCCTTGTGTAGATGGGGTCTCCAAAACTGCATACAGTATTCCAGATGGGGTCTCACCAACCGTCTGTATGGAGGGATAACCTCTTCCCTTTTTCTACGTGTGATTCCCCTTCCTATGCATCCCAGTATCCCCCTGGCTCTCCTTACTGACTTCTCACACTGCTTACCCATCTTTAAGTCATTTGATATGACTACCCCCAAGTCCCTTTCCATTTCTGTTGTTGTTAGTACCTCCCCTGCTATTGTGTACTCTTCTCCTGGGTTTTTGTTTCCCAGGTGCATTACTTTGCACTTCTTTGCATTGAATTTAAGTTGCCATATGTCTGACCATTCCTCCAACCTTGACAAGTCCCTTATCCTTTCTACCCTCCCCTTGTGTATCAACTCTGTTACAGATATTTGTGTCATCTGCAAAGAGGCATACCTTTCCCTCCAGACCCTCTGCAATGTCACCTATCAAGATGGTAAAGAGGACTGGACCCAGTACTGAGCCCTGAAGTACTCCACTAGTAACCCCCTTTTCTTCAGAATGTATTCCATTCACTATTATCTTCTGTGTCCTGTTGTGCAGCCAGTTTGCTACCCAGGCTACCTCCCTGGAACCCACTCCCAGGCTGGCTAACTTGATTATTAGTCTTTTGTGAGGGACTGTGTCAAATGCCTTGCTAGAGTCTAGGTAGACCATATCCACAGCCCCTCCCTAGTCTATTACTTTGGTCATCCAGTCAAAGAAATCAATTAGATTCATCTGATATGACCTTCCTGCTGTAAATCCATGCTGCTTTGGGTCCTGTGCCCTGCTGGCCTCTAGGTACTCAACAATTCTTTCTTTCTTTCAGAAGTGATTCTGTCATTTACCCTACCACTGAGGTCAAACTTACAGGTCTGTAGTTTCCTGCTTCTGCCTTTTGCTCCCACTTTTGTGAAGGGGAATCACATCTGCCCTCCTCCAGTCCTCAGGTACCACCCCATCCTCCCATGATTTTTTTAAAAGTGTGGTCAGTGGTGTCACTAGGTCCTCCCTTAGTTCTTTTAGAATTCTGGGGTGAATCCCATCAGACCCCATTGCTTTGTCCACCTTGAGTTTTAGGACTTCTTTCAGGACTCTTTCTTCTGTAAATGGACTGGTGTCAACCCCCCTACCCAGAGTGCTTCTATTGTCTGGTTTAGGTAACTCCTCCTCATCTTATTTTGTGAATACTGAGCAAAAGTATTCATTCAGTATCTCTGCCTTTTCACTGTCTCCCTCTGCCCACCTCCCCTCTCCTTTATTAGTCTTCACTATCCCTCCCTTAACCTTTCTGTGCTCCCTAATGTACCTATAAAAGGTTTTATCCCCCTTCTTAACTGAGTTGGCTATTTTTTCCTTGGTTTGGGCCTATGCTATTCTGACTGCCTTCTCCACTTCTTTCTGCTTTAATTGATACAGTTCCCTGTCATGCTTCTTCGGTGATTCCTTATACTTTCTGAATGCAGCCTTTTTCTCCTTAACCTTCCCTGCCACCTCTTTTGGGAACCATAGTGGTTTTTTACTCCGCTTTGTTTTCTTTATTTGTTCCACACAAAGGCTTGTTGCCTCTATGATAGCAGTTTTGATTTTTCTCCATTGTTCTTCAACCCCTCCTTTTTGACCATTTGGTAGTGCATTCCTCAGGTATTCACCTATTTTGCCAAAGTCGGCACTTCTAAAGTCCAGTATCCTTGTTTTTGTATGGCTTGTCACCATGGTTGTGCTTATTGTGAAGCACACCGTGCAGTGGTCACTTGTTCCCAGATGTCTACTGACTTCTAAATTTGTGATCCTCTCTCCATTTGAGAGTACCAGGTCAAGTATTGCTCCCTCCCGAGTGGGTTCCAACACTAGCTGTCTAAGGCCTGCCCCCTGCAGGACATTGAGAATGACCCTGCTCTTGGATGTGGCCACAGTACATGTCATCCAGTTAACATCTGGCATATTCAGGTCCCCCATCAACAGTATCTCCCCTTTTTCAGCCATTTTGAGAATGTCCTCTATCATTTTTTTGTCCATTTCTTCCCCTTGAGATGGGGGCCTGTATACAACCCCTGGGCAGATTGTGATGCCATTCCCTGTCTCCAAGGTGACTCAGAGTGCCTCTTGTCCTCTCACTTTACTTTTTAGTTCTGAAGCTTTGATCCCTTCCCTTATGCATAGAGCTACTCCACCTCCTCTTTTACCCTCCCTGGCCCTTCTGTAGACTGTGTACCCCCAGTGTATGTTGACATCCCAGTCATGGTTCTCCATGTACCATGTTTCCATGACTGCCACAATATCCAATTTTTCATCTTCCATTAGGGCTACTAGCTCAGGAAGCTTGTTTCCCAGACTATGGGCATTGGAACTCATTGCCCTCCATTTAATGTTGGCTTTATCCTTTTCCCCCATCCCTGCTCTTACTGCCCTTGTCTATTTTTCCATTTGCCCCTGTCCTTCCCTCTGTTGAGCTCTGTACCTCAGTGTTTACCTTACTACCTGCCATGTTTTGTGGGGGGAGGCTTGAAATTTCCTGCCTCTTATCAGCACCTCCCCCCTTAGCTAGTTTAAAAGCTTGCCAAGAAAGCATTTAAACCTGTCACTTAGGAGCTTGGTTCCCTTCGTTGACAGATGCAGACCATCATATCAGTACAGACCTTCATCTCTTCAGGTGTATCCACAGTCCCCAATGAAGCCAAAGCCCTGTGCTCTGCACCAGTATTGCAACCATTCATTAAACTACATGGTGTGCAGTACCCTAGCCTTACCCCTGCCATGGACTGGCAGCACCTCTGAGAAGGTAACCATGCATGCTACCTGTCTGAGGCCCCTCCCCAACTCCACAAATTCATCCTGCACTGCACTGATTTCCATGCCTAGCTAGGTCATTTGTCCCAAGGTAGATAATGATATCTAGTTCCCTCTCCTGTGATGCTGCTTCTGCAATCATGAGGATTCGCTTCTTGTCTCTCCAAGCCACGGCACCAGGCAGGCACCTTACTTCCCTCTCCTCTCTCTTCCCCAGTTTTACCCCCCCCAACAATTTAGTCCCCTATCAGGAGTTGTTTTTTTTTTCCCCAGTGGTGTCCCTTGCCACCCTTTTGTGGGTCTCTCTTGAGGATATCCTCAATTGACTTAGTGGAAAGGAGAAAGAGGAGAGAGACAGAGAGTGTGAATGAATGTTAAAGTTTCAAAAGGAGGAAGTGGGGAGGTAAATTTCAGTAAATGAGAAAGGAGATATTAATTGTGTTCTGACAACTGGGATTTTAAAGATGTTTCATTCTATTGCAAAACAGGTAAATCATTTGGGTTTGTACTCCTGGTGCAGCACAACGCTTCACACAACTGAAGTTTTTTTTTTCTTGGCTAAATGGATTTTATATAACGGATTATCTTCCTTGTAAATTATTGTCTAAAGATTGATTTTGTGTTTGTCTGAAAAACACAGAGATGCCCTAATGATGTAGCATAAATATTTTTTGTAAAGGCCAGCAAATGAGGCAAGGAGGAGAATGACCTCTGCTAAAATAATATAGAGTAAAGTAATTAATTACAATTCATATCCTGTATTTACCTGAAGGATGTACTGGATAATTACATGGGTGCCTACATACTAAATCTGGTTCCGCACTCACAAGATTTTTTTGTTCACATTATTGCCCTGTTTATTTTATTTTATTTTTTTTTTGAGTGTCAGAATGTTTTCTTATATAATTTTTCTTACTTTGTTTTAGAATCTTGTATTTGTTTCTTTTCAATGGAGAAACTTAGGCACTGGTAGAGGACATGGTCTCAGTATTCTGTATGTTTAAGGGTGTTGATAAGGTTGAGCATATATATATGTTTGATTTGGTTTCCTCCAGCAGGACATGGAGAAATGCCCCAAAGCTCAGAGATGTTAAATTCAAGGGTAACATTAGGAGCCAATTTGTTTCCCCCAGAGGGTGATGAATCAATGAAACAGCCTATCACAGATGACAGTGGATAGGAAGACAGTACCAGCATTTATCATTAGCCTGGGCACATTTCTGCTTACCAGGAAACTCACAGGATGCCCTGCATAGCACAGTCACTAGGGAAGCCCTTTGAATCAGTAATGTACATTACATTTTTGCATAAAATACATTCTTTTTTTACATCCCTGCTTATGATATGAGGGGGAAGGGTTGGACATTATGGCTCAAGAGTCCTTCCTGACCTGAAATTACTGTTTCTATGTTATACGGGCTATGGACATGCACTCTTATTTTATTTTTGACCAAAAAATATAGAGATGCCATAATAATGTAATGCAAAAAATTTGTGAGAAGGCAAACAAATGAGGCTCAGAGGGGAATGATCCCTGCAAAAAATAATATAAAGTAATTAGCTAAAATATGTATCCTACCTTTACTTGGATGGTGCACTGGATAATTACTGTATATACCTGCCTACCTACTAAAGTTGCCTCCCAACTTACAAGATGTTTTTGTTCACATTATAGCCCTGGCTATTTTTTGAGTGTCAGAATGTTTGCTAATGTAATTTTTTCCTGCTTTGTTTTAGAATCATGTTTTTTGTTTCTTTACAATAGAGAAACATTGGTACTGGTAGGGGACATGGTCTCAGTATTCTGTATGTTTAAGGGTATTGACAAGATTGTACACAGAGATGTGTTTGATTTGGTGTCCCCCAGCAGGATACAGGGAAATGCCCTGAAGCTCAGAAGTGGTAAATACAGAGGTAACATTTGCATGGGGCAATTTGTTTCTCCCAGGGGGTGATAAACCCATGAAACAGTTGATCAGCTTAATTTACTGAGTCAGATGTGAAGCTAATTGGGGGTGTGGCTTAAGAGCTTGGGAGTACAAAAGCAGGTGTCTCCAATTACAGCTACCAGATGTAGTTTTTGACAGGGGAGATTTTGCTTTCACAGCAAGTAGCAGTCTAGAACTATGGTTTTCTTACTAATTACCTTCCTTCCCACTCCTCCACCCTTCCACCCTAAGCCAGTTCTACTTTTATAGCCACTGGATTTGACTGACAACAGGAACATCCTGTTTGGCAGTAGGAAGGGAAGGATCACTGAGACACATTAGTTTAATCAACCTTGAAGGAACCTAAAAATAGCTCTTCCTCCAACTCTGTCTGCTGGAGGTCTGAATCCAAGCATGGAAGAAGGAGACTACTGAAGACTACAGGACATTCCTGTCCCAGAACAGGAAGGGTGAGAGTTTTAAGGGCACATAGGCATCAGGAAAGTAGGTGTAAACATACATAGAGGGAAGAGACAGTAAACATACAAAGCAACAGATGAGGGGACACAAAATAAGCCAAGATGGGAGTGGTGCAGTGCAATGGTTGTGGGGCAGCAGTGTTCCGGGAGACATTCTGGAGACTGTGATGCTGCCCTGTTTGCAGGCACCTCTCTGGTCTGAGGGAGGAGGTTGCCAATCTCCAGACAGACCTGGCTAGGATTTGTGGAACCTCTTCCCCCACGCAGGGACCACCAGGGCTACCACTGCTACCTCAGAGGTTGCCTAGAAAGAGGAGCGGTTGGACCAAGGTGGGCTCAGGGAGGGAGAGGGTGGTGGAACAGAGGTGCGTCTCTCTCCAGGTGTACCTCTCCACAGTTCATATGCTGTTCTGGTGAAGAGTGGTTCCTCTATGGAGGCACCTGCAGTGTAGACCAATGAGGATGCTGGGAACATCCACAAAGGAGACCCACAGGAGGGTAGCACAAGACCCCACAGGGGATGGAAACAACTCCTGGTGGGGGACGCAATCATTGGGGGGGTAGAAGTGGGGGAGGAAAGGGATAGGGAGGTAAGGTGCCTGCCAAGTGCCACAGCTTGGAGAGACAGGAAGCGAATCCTCAGGATCGCGGGAGCAGCTGCATGAGGGAGGGAGCTGAATGTCTTTGTCCACCTAAGGACAAATGACCTGGCTGTAAATGGGATCATTACAATGCAAGAGGAGTTTGTAGAGCTGGGAAGGGGCCTTAGACAAGTAGCATGTATGGTAACCTTCTTGGAGGTGCTGCCTGTCTATGGTAAGGATGATGTCAGGGTATTCCACACCATGAGATTCAATGAATGGTTGAACAACTGGTGTGGCGCTCAGGGTTTTGGCTTCATTGGAAACTGGGGAGCCACCTGGAGGGATGCAGGCCTATACTGGCACAATGGTCACAATCTGTGCAGGGGGGACCAGGATCCTAAATGATAGGTTTAAATGCTTCATTGGCAAGCATTTAAATTAGCCAAGGGGGGAGGCACTGAAAAGGAGCAGGGAAATCCCAGCCTCGCCCCACAAAACACAGTAGTTAGAAAGGTAAACACCAAGGTAGAGAAGTTAGTAGGGAGCAGGACAGCGGTAAATGCAGAAAAAGGCAGTAAGGACAGAGATGGGGCTAAAAGGGGTAAGGCCATCAAAAAATGGAAGGTGATGAGTACCAATGCCCACAGCCTGTGTAACACACTCCCTGAACTAGTGGCCTTGACAGAAGAGGGATGCCTGGATATTGTGGCAGTCACTGCAACATGGTACACATAGAACCATGACTGGGATGTTAACATACCAGGATACACAATCTACAGGAGGGACAGTGTGGGTAAAAGAGGAGGAGGAGGAGTAGCTTTCTATATAAGGAAAGGGATTAAAGCAACAGAACTAAAAAGTAAACAGGAAGTTGATGAGTCACTATGGGCCACCCTGGAGACAGGAAATGGCACTACAATCTGCATGGAGTTTGTGTAAAGACCCCATCTCAGGGGGAGTAAATGGACAAGGAAATGATAGAAATATTGTTGATGGGGGACTTGAATATGCCAGATGTTAACTGGAGTACCTTTGCTGCAGGCACATTTAAGAGCAGGATCATTCTTGATGCCCTACAGGGGGCATGCCTCAGACAGCTAGTGTTGGAACCCACTCAGAAGGGAGGAATTTTAGACCTGGTACTCTCAAATGGGGAAGGAGAAAGGATCTCAGATTTAGAAGTGGGTAGCCATCTGGGAACAGTGACCACCAAACAGTGTGGTTCACAATAAACACAGCCATAGAGTCAAACCATACAAAAACAGGAGTATTGGACTTTAGGGGGCTGACTTTTGGAAATTGAGAGAGTGCCTGAGAAAAGCACTAGGAAACGGGCAAGAAAGAGGGGTAGAGGAACAATGGGGAATAATCAAAACAGCCATCACAGAGGCAACAAGTCTTAGTGTGAAGCAAATCAACAAAACAAAACGAAGGAAAAAAACACTATGGTTCTCAAAAGAGGTGGAAGGGAAGGTTAAGGGGAAAAGAATAGCATTCAGGAAATATAAGGAAACACAGAAAAAGCAGGACTGGAAACTTTATCATTTAAAGCAGAAGGAGGCAGGGAAGGCAGTCAGAATAGCAAAGGCACAAACTGAGGAAAAGATAGCCAACTCTGTGAAGAAGGGGGATAAAACCTTTTATGGGTACACTAGGAAGCAAAGAAAGACCAAGGGAGGGATACAGAGACTTAATAAATGGGAGGGAATGTGGGCAGAGGATGACAGTGAAAAAGAAGGGCTACTGAAAGAATATGTCTGCTCAGTATTCACAATGGAAGAGGAGGGGGAGGTACCTAAACCAAACAAGAGAAAACTCTGAATAGAGGGGTCTATACCAGTCCATTCACAGAAGAAAGGGTTTTGAAAGAACTCTTGAAACTGAGGGTGGATAAAGCAATGGAACCTGATGGGATTCACCCCAGAATTCTAAAATATCTAAGGGTTGAACTAGTAACACCACTGACTACTCTCTTCAACAAATCATGGGAGGATGGAGTGGTACCTGAGGACTGGAGGAGGGCAGATGTGATTCCACTTCACAAAAGTAGGAGCAGGTCAGAGGCAGGAAACTAGACTAGTACGTTTGACCTCAGTGGTAGGGAAAATGATGGAATCACTTCTGAAGGAAAGAATTGTTGAGTACCTAGAGGCCAGTGGGGTACAGGACCCAAGGCAGCATGGTTTCACAGCAGGAAAGTCATGTCAGACAACCTAATAGATTTCTTTGACTGATGATCAAAGTAGTAGATCAGGAGACGCTGTGGATATGGCTCACCTAGACTTTTAGCAAGTCATTTGACGTAGTCTCACAAAAGATTAATATACAAGTTAGCCAGCCTTGGAGTTGATCCCAAGATGGTAGCCTGGATAAAAAACTGGCTGGACAACAGGATGCAAAGAGTAATAGTAAACGGAGTCCACAGTGAAGAAAGGAGGGTAACTAGTGGGGTACCGTAGGGTTCGGTACTTTATAGGTGACATTGGAGAGCACCTGGAAGGAAAAGTGTGTCTCTTTGCAGATGACAGAAAAATATGCAACAGGGTTGATACAGAAGGTGGGGTGGAAAGGATGAAAAGGGACTTGGCAAGGTTGGAGGAATGATCAAATATATGGCAGCTCAGATTCAATGAAAAGAAGTGCAAGGTATTGCATCTGAGAAACAAAAACCCAGGGGAAGAGTACTCAATGGGTGGTGAGGTAATAACAACAACAAAAATCAAAAAAAACCTAGGAGTAATTATATCAGATGATCTAAAGGTGGGCAAGTAATGAGAGAAGGCAGTAAGGAGGGCTGGGGGGATACTGGGATGCATAGGGAGAGGCATCAACAGTAGAAAGCAGGAAGTTGTTATCCCTCTGTACAGACAGTTGGTGAGACCCCATCTAGAGTACTGCATGCAATTCTGGAGACCCCATCTCCACAAAGACATAGACAGAGTGGAGGCTGTTCAGAGGAGGGCAACCAAAATGGTGCAGGGTCTGCACCAGAAGACATATGAGGAGAGACTAAAGCAGCTTAATATGTATACCCTTGAGAAAAGGAGGGAGAGGGGGGACATGATAGAAACTCTCAAGTATCTTAAGGGAATAAACAAAGTACAAGAGAGTAGTATCTTTCAGAAAAAGAGATGTGCAAGAAAAAGGGGGCACAATTTGAAGATAGAGGGGGAATGGCTCAGAGGCAATGTTAAGAAGTATTTTTTTTTCACAGACAGGGTTGTGGATGCATGGAACAGCCTTTCTGAGGGGGTTGTGGAGTCACGAACCATGGGAGAATTCAAGAATGCATGGGACAGACATAAGGCAATTCTAGTGGGAGGAAGGAGGAAGTAAGCTGTTGATTAATTAGAATCTGCAGCTTATCCATCAGGTAAGGAAATGGGCAGACTGGATGGGCCAAGCGGTCCTTATCTGCCATCAAATTCTATGTTTTATGTTTCTATGACCACCAATGACAGTGGATAGGAAGACAGTACAAATCTTCATTATAAGCCTGGTGATATTTCTGGTTACCAGGAAAACCATGGGGTACACTGCATAGCACAGTGACTGGGGATGCCCTGTGAATCAGAACGTTTGCATAGAACACATTCTTTTTTTGCATCCCTGCTTATGAAGTGAGGGAGGAGGGTTGGACATTAAAGATTAAAAGTCCTTTCTGACCTGAAATTGCTATGTTTCTGTGTCATACAGAGGTATGGACAAGCACAGTTAAACTGTAGTATGATAAAACAAATGAAACACAAAAAATTACTAGAAAAATATATATCATCAGAGGAAAGACAATCTTTATATCCTTCTGCTTACGTACTGATATTAAGACAAATCACAACTGTCACTCATGATCAGTTTTGTGCTTAAGATAAAAAGAAACATATTTCAAGAAATAACAAAAGAAATATAATATTTAATTGTTCTTCTGCTGCATCATTAACCTTTAGCTGCCAATCACAGGATTTGGTCTGCACTATTAAGCAAGGTAAAGGAATTGCAGGGTGTAGAGGACTCACTGTCCCACTATCAGGACCACCTTGGGATTCAATAAGACATTTATCCAGTATTTCCCACGAGGATTTCCAGGTTGTTCACAGTCTCTGGTGAGGTAAAAAGAGTTTTGAAGGGTTGGTAGAAGGACATCAGAGTAGTTTAATAAGTGACAATATGGTAGTCTCATGGGGTCTGTACAGAGGGAGTAACAGGGAATCACACATCTTCTGCAGCTGGTTCACCCCAAGGCTAGCAATAGGAGATGGCCTGGATGGCTGGAGGGAACTGGTCAGAGTGATAGCCTCTTCTGGCATGGCCCACAATTGTAGTGCCATCTGACTGGGGGGTGAATGTCACATACTACAGAAAGACCCCCTTACGCCTTGGAGGCCAGAGGCCCTCTGGAGGTCATACCCATTTGTTGATTCCCCTTGGGGTAAGGGGATGGCTAAAATATTATCAATTTTGATTATACAAGGCTTGCTATGACTCCCTTGCTACACATGTCATGTTAATAATGCTGTGACTTGGGATGGAATTTTGGTTTAAAGACACACATGACTATGGCCATTTTTCTCCACAGGCTTGTTTATGTCTTAGTCTGTTTGGGTGTAGGGAGGAGTAATGTGGCCTGCTAAGACAATACTAGCATACTGTACTTGTTACATATGCTTTTCTAGGCACTTCATATGCTTTGCATTGCCATACATATTTTTTCCTTTGGTTCAACACTTTTCTGTTCAGCAATGTTGTTGAAGCAACAGGAAGCAGCCATCATTTTCTTCAGAATAAACTCATTGAAAATATTTTTTTTGAACTATAAATTCAGAAAAGCTGAAAAACGTTATCAAAAAAATGAACTGGAAGATGTTTTGAATATTTTACAGTTAATAAAGGTAGAGTCAGACGTTTTGACTGACTGCACTACTGTAGAATAGAATAGAATAGTGGATGGGTATACAGGCACAACCAGCCTGTTGTGCCACAGAGGGGTTCTGATAACATCAGACCTCGAGAGCGAAGCGCAGGAGGTCCAATGGTATCAAAATCCCGAGGTGGCACAGAAAGGCAGGTTGTGTATGAGGATGCTCATCCACTATTTTATATAGTGTATAGTGCCGCTGAAAATCACTTACAGTTCTTTTTTTTAGCAGCTTTTTACTTTTTGTGCACAATGCACTGTTCCATGGTAAAGGGTGGTTTCCAGGGTTGCCGAGTGGGTGCTAAGGAGGATGCATGGCTATGTGTCTAGCGCAACTTCCTATTGGCTGGCAGGTACATTGGGAGGGTTAAAAAAACATGGCAAACATAATGCTGTCTAAGTGAGACGGCTGTGGAGTATGGGGTCATTTGTTTTATTTTAATTTTGTTTCTAAGTCTAAATATCTGGTTGATCCTGTGTTTTCTCATATCTGGTTGATCCTGCATCTTGTAAGGCTCCGATGTGACTGTCGCTGAGGGAGTGTGGATCCGTCCATTTCTGCTGCTTAGGTAAGTGATGTGCAGTCTGTGTAGTGAGCGCTTGGAACCTCTAGAGGTTTTCAAAATGTTGTTCTGCTGCAGTAGGGTATTATCACATTCCATGACCTTTTGAACAGCAGCTGAACAATATTTTGAGAACCTCCAGTTTCCATACACAACAATGGTCCACTATACACTATAATAGAATAGAATAGAACAGAACAGAAGTTGGATTTATGGAGTTCCTGATATAGTATTTCAAAACATTTGCAAATTATGATTTAGACACAGGCAGAGCTGTCACTGGTATTGACAAAATGGAACAGATGAATGAGTCTGATATGGTGTGTTATAGCAGGATGCTAGTACATGCTGTGGAACTCAGAGGTGTTAAAATGATGAATGATGATTGGAGCTCTTCTTCCCCAGATGGTGTTAAACCTAAGGAACAGTCTACCAGCAGAAACAGCGGATAAAAATACTGCAAAGGCCTTCAAGGTACAATAAGGTTGGACAAGTCTTAGCTCAATTAAACAATTACAGTGGGCCTTTGATAGCAGAATGGATGTGGTATCTTGTTTTCACTGTATACTTATTCATCCCTATTTATTAAGCAGGAAGCAGCCTCAATGGATTTGAGTCCCTTCTGATCATAAATTACTATGTTATGTTGAGTGCTTATAGAGCAGACATTATGCACTTGTCAACATCTGAAATGTAGTCATGAATAAGATCATCAAAGTCATTTTATTCAGAGATGTGCTGTCGATGGGGTTATCTCCTACTGCTTTTGAAAAATAGAGTGAAATCTTAATACCCACCTGGGCCACCACCACAGATGGCCAAAACTAACTTTATGTTTTATTAAAACTATGGCATCCCCCCAACAAATCCCCTTTTTCCCCAATGGTATACTATCCTGCAGTGTCAGCGTTTGATAGGAGCCCAGTTCCTGCTGGAAGACTAGTACCCACAACTACCTGACCCAGAAGCAAGCATACTACCAACTGAGTCATAACATGACAAAGTATATTGTGTTTTTAAAGCAAATGAATTGTTGTTTTCTGATGTTGTGATGTAAGGGTTGGCTGGGAGTTTCATATCACCTGAAGATGGGTAGGGCCTACAGATTTTACTTGCTCATTGTCCTGAACATTTCTTTATATACAATAATTGATCAGTCAGTAGCTTGTAAGCTCTTTAAACAGTTTATCTGCTATTTATATTCTTCACTTGTCTGCATGTGTGTAGAGAGTTGTATTTATTTTGGAGGTTGTACATTATTTATAGGTTGTGTGGTGTCCTGCTGTCTTTTGATGAAAAGTACTTGAAAGATGCCTTTAAAATTAGTCCTAGTACTTTACTTGGTTTCATTCTGCCATAGGTGCAACACATGATGAAAAGTGGAGAGGCCCTGCATTTAAAAAGCAACCATGGTTGCTTCCCTGCTGACCTTACATGCATTAAAGGGGCATACTGAAAGCTAATGGACAAAAGTTGGGGGGAGCTTCCCCACTTAACCCATAGGTTCAATCACCTATATATCATGCACAGCATGTTTGTGTTACATCTGCAGTGAAGAATGAATAAGTGATAACACATGACAGGGTGTGTGGCTGCACTTTGACATATGAGGTACAAAGTGAAGCCAGGTATATTGAACCACCGAAGAAGTGCATGAATCAGAGTTCATGCGCTCCCCCTGAAGCGTGTCATCACAATTATAAAATGGGCACAAAATAATTTACTGGGGAAAAATATGACAAATGGTGCAAGCATGTGGTCACTGAGGAGTAATGCATGGTCACGTCATGTTTGCAACAATGTCAGAGTAGGATTGTTCCTTTCTTACCTATTTTATAAATAAATAAGATACATTATAACATCTGAATGTACTGCTCACTTTACTGTAATTAAGGAGCAGTATGCAATCCCTTAAACATTCCCAGGAAATACCAGATCATTTTCCGCACTCTCAATATTAAATTACTCTACAGAGGTTTGCCTAACCTGTCCCTGCTGCACAATCTTGAGAATTCAAGAACTCAGGCTTACTGGTTGCACTTTTTAGGGAAAAACATCAGAGGGAAAAACTCATTTGAAGAGTTTAATACCTGCGGAGGACTCTGTGCTCTTTTTAAAATTATTCTCATCAAAGATTAAGCCAACAGAAAAAAGTCACCATCAGAGATATGCTAGTCACTGGCAGTAAAGTTTAATTCCACTTTTTACATTAGTTCTCTTAGGGCACATTCAAATATCATCAGCACATTCTGATTTTGTTTCATAAACTCAGTACTAAAATGTTAATAGCAAATGTTTCTAGCACTCTGCAAAGTAGCCATGACACTAAACAAAGAATATTAATGGCAGTAATAAACAGTTACAATATAGTAAGAAACTTTAGTGAGCAAAAAGTTAACCACCTTTACTAGATTCTCTGAAACAGCAAACTTACCCAACTGAGTGGACAACTGAATGAAGCAAAGAAAAACTACACACGATATTCCAGTCATTATAAGTGTTTCATTCTTTTCTGAGCTGAAAATGGGTTCTTTCCTGTGAGTTTTCCTTAAGGAAATCCCACCTAGGTAGTTCTTAAATAAGTCCTTGCTTTTGAAGGAGTGAAATGAATGTGAAAAGTTCTGGACTCTAAATGATAAGGAAATTTCCTGTCACATGGTTCAGCCTACACTAACAGGAATATAGCTGATCAAAATGTGCTTCTTTAAGCTACTTTTGAGAATCCGCATAGCTCATCATAACTAGAAAAGCAGCCAGAAAAACAAATCATGTAAGGGTGTAACAAATGTTTCACTACAGTTTCTCTGTACTTGTTTCTGTCTGGAACTTGATGATACATACTCCCACCATGCACAAAGGTAATATCAGAGTAAGGAACAGATCTGCGTATGCCCATTCTAAAATTCTTTGAAAAGACTCAAAAAGTCACCCCTTTGCTGTTTATCACTTCTTGCAGGAAGTTCATAGACTGTATTGCCTATATTTACTTTGAGTATACCTAGCTCCAAGGCTTTCCATTTGGTAGCTTTCACTTTTAAAATGCTTAAAGAGCTACTGATGCCACTGGATAAACTTTGAGAAACATAATGTTTAGACACAATAAAACTTGCTTTTTCATTTAAGCAATAATGCATGACAGAGAGTGTGTTTTTGTAAGATTTACACATGCCTTGGGTGTGGGGTGGCACGAGGTAGCAGGACTTCACGTTTAGAAGTCCTGATGCATGGACTGTTATGGAAAGCCTCTATAGACCTGCCGAACAGTTAAAAAATGGTTACTTTCCATTGTCAAATCTTTTGGGGTTACTATTTTTTATAACTATATATTTTTATGCTGACAAACCGTTATGTGTGAACAATATCGAACATAAATGGAGTTTTTTCAGGTGGTCAGTGTTCAGTCTGTTGATCTACCTGTTCATAAGATGTGACAAAGCCAGCAGTGGTCAGCTGGGACTTTATCCATGTGTTTGTTGTGAGATTTACACATGGCTAAAGCCCCATTCTGACCAATCAACCTGCAGCATTTTTTGTACCCATTTTATATTTGCCTTTTATAGATTCCGGTGTCATGTTTTTTATTACTGAGGATAATAGCACAAAAACAGGATCTTTATCCATTATGGTTAATCAACTTCTTTAGCTCATTCTCTATTTAAGGGTGCAGAGGGACATATTCAGAGACAGCCGTATGCACATGCAGAACAGTGTGTCATGCAAAGAAAATGAGCCGGATGGCTCTGCTGCGATATTTAAACAGAATGTGTGCTAGGAACAGAATGCACATTCTGTTTGAATATCAGACCCAGGATGCATGGTGCATAGAAAGCTGCTGCCATGTATGGTATGATACATTCAGGGTGCGGGGCTGACTACTGCCCATAGTGGAATGTGTGGTGCATACATAGATGTGCCGAGTCCTCTATGAGCAATATTCAGACCCAACATGCAAATTTGCTCATTGGGCATGCATGGCACAATGGGGCCTCATGCATGCCCATTATGGGCTCATTTGCATGGCTGCACTGGGCTGAATGCACTGGTGCAGCCCCTGAAGCCTTGATCACCTGAATTACATTGACACTCCCCCTTCCTGAGCCCTGATGACTGTAGAAATACTGTCATCCCCTATTTCAAGACCCAGTCTGTGTTGAAATGACACAAGGTGCTCAGATTCACCTTTTTCCATAGTGTAGTTCCCCCTCCCCTGCCACAATCACCGTAAAATAAAATGTTTTCCTAAGCCCCTTTTCCATGGTGTAGGGACCCCCTCCCTAGCCCCCAATCCCTGTAATAATATATAAAAACCCATATTCCCTTTTCTGTGGTTTAGGAATCTCCTCCCAAGACCTGATCTCTGTAATAAAATAGAAAAACCAGATCCCCTGTTCTATAGTATAGGGACCCCCCTCCCCAGAACTGATCCCTGTAATAGAATACACAAACCGATACCTGTTTCTATAATATAGTGTCTCCCCCCCTTCCCAGTAGGCAGTAACCCACCGCCCCACACACACCCATCCTGACCCATGCCAGTGATTGGCACAGCCCTTCCTCACTCTGCCACGGCCATCCGCCGACTGATCAGTACTCAAGCCTGTATGGTATATAGTATGCACTTATTGATTGTTGACAACCTGTTATACATTAGTCCCTTATTATATAATGTAGAAAGTGGACCCTCAGAAGAGCTAAGAGGTAGAATTTGTATGGCAGGTGCAGTTTGCCCACTGTTGGCAATCAAAATGTAAAGATCTGCATACTGTATACAGTATTTATGAGGTTCTACTGTAGGAAACTAGCTATACAATATCTGTGGTATACTGTAATTAGAAGTTGAGTTTCTTCATTAGCAAAAGGCATACAGTAGTCGAATATCTATAGTATGTTGTGCTCCATTTGACGTGCACACAATGCTAACATATATGACATGGTGCTGCTACTTTTCTATTACAACGTATTTATTTAAGAACATTATAGGGTCTGAAAATGGGGCAATCTACAAGGTTATTTACAGTATATGTGTGGAGGACCAACAGACAGAATTATAGCATACTCAGTTTATTTTCATAACTACACCCAGACTCTCTGCATTGTGTGTTTTTATAGTCTCAAGTAGCAATTGACTGGTCCTTGTGGCTGCCTGTTTGTCACAAAGGCTTTCTTTGTTAAGCAAAACCAGTCAGTTAAAAATAACCCCATCAGAAGTTTTCACAATAAATCAGCTGCTGTAGAGGAGTGGTTTTATATTCCCAAGTGATCTGTTGCATTTGTTGTGCCATTTTTGGTATTTAGTCCCACCATTCAGATTAATAAAGAACAATTTTATGTTTGTAACCAGCTGGTCCTCCTTAATCAAGGAAGTACTCAGGAAACAGACTTCCACAGGCAACTGACCAGAGTGATTGTTCAGCAGGATCCTAGAGACATTAAAACAAGAAAACAAAAACTACATATCCTGCTACACTATGTTTAAGCTTCAGTAGGGGAATACAAAGAAACATAGAAACATAGACTTTGACGGCAGATAAGGACCACTAGGCCCATCTAGTCTGCCCATTTGATCACTAGAAGTACAAGACGTCAATTAAACAATTACCTATGATAGGATGTACATAATGGTGAGAAGTATTCACTCTTTTACTGACTTGTAAGGCATCAAGTGAAGCTGAGTTCCCCATGTGTATGTAAAGCTCACCATATATATATATCCTGTTGAGTGTAATTTATAAAATGGCTCTTACATGATCATAATTACACACATCAGTTTGTTGGTTTTTAGGGCCTTGACCACAAAGATCCAGAGATGTACAAAAATGCTGTGAAACAATGGCACTAATATTAACGCAATGTAAGTCCAATGCACATGCAATTTACAGCAGTAGGGGGTTGAACCAACAAGTGCACAAGGGTATGTAGCATGGCACATAGTAGGTGGCTGCCCGCTCCACAGAAAGATGGACCACTCACAGAATGACCCTTGCCCCCCATACATGGAGGCATAATTCCCATGCTCACTGTGGAAAGCCTGATAGTGCCACTGACTGGAACTGAAATTAAATCAGAATGTGTCTGTAAATGGAACAGTTCTAGTGTACCAAATATCACCAGCTGAACTGACAGCTGTAGTGATCTCTACCCCCTTGCAGACTGTCTGCACCAACACAAGGAATGGCCACCATAACCCTCTGGAACACAACCATTTCACTCTAGCATGTTCAGTGTGGCTCTTCGGGGCAGATGGCCTAGAAGGTGGTGGAAATTCTGTCTGGCAGCATGTTTGCTGGTTTGTGGTAAACCAGAATATTTCTGATACAGCCATAGTCCAGTTGAACATAATTACTGAAATCGCCACTAAACACAAACTCTGTGAGTACAGGTGTGACATAATTTAACTAATGCTCCTCATGTACCAAGTGGTTTCATGTACGGAGTGCCATTAAGATGGGCAGTGGTGACCTTTCTGACCTCCCCAAAAGATTGGCACCACAAGCAACAGACACGGCATAGCATATCTGGCTCCATGTGACAGTAGAACTATCATACTGCCACATGCAGATATGCCACAGACATGGGCATTATAGTGAGCAGCCCACTTAGGCAGTTCAGTAGTGACACATCATGTATCCCACATGTACAAAGGGACATCATCTGGCCACAGAACTACATACTGAATGATAGACATTCAATAGACCACAGGCTTGTAAAATGTTTATAAAATGGTAAGAGAGAGAATCCAGTAATTATATTAGTTAAAAAGCAGTTACTTAACATGGTTTAAAACATACAATTTTTTTTATAACTCAGCTTTAGTCAAAATAATTATATCTATCCAATTTCATTACAAAACAGCATTCCTCACTGAATTCTGTTGCAGTACAATTTACATCTGTGAACATACAACTGAAATGCAGCATTCCATGGCAGTTTAAGACATTGTGTCAGGTAAAGAATTGAAAATATTTAAACTATTAATATGACAAACCATTTTCATAGCGTGTCAACCATAAAAATTAAACAGAAACCTCATCCCAGCGAGCCATTGGGGGGGGGCAAAAAGGTAAAAAATAAATACCAGTATCAATACAGCTGAACTTTAAGAGTGGGGGCAGAAATGATGGCTATTTTCCCCAAGATATTTCATGCAGGGCAACCAAAACACCATAGGTGTTTTTTTTAAATAATAGGAAACCAAGAGTGGAAACATCAACCCATCTCCACCAGTCCCCAAGGGAATCCAATAAAGTAAAACAGAGTAAAGCAGGGTGGTAGGTTAGATTATCCAGAGGTTCAAAGGGCAACATAGTCAAGTATTACCCCATTTCAAGTGAGGTCTCAGACCCCACTCCCCACTGGCCCTCCTCCCAAGTGAGTCAAGGGCTCCATCTCTCCAGGTGTTGTTCCTTTTGTAAATGTAACCTAGCCATAAGCCTTTCAATCTCACAAACTTTTTACATATGAGAGGATCACTCAGAGATCATTGGCTGATCCCTATAGCGTCAATGGACAGTAATGCACTTTAAAGCTACAGCCAGCAACACCAAGGCTAGTCAGTGTTTAGCAAGGGACATGTGGACCGCTGTGGGGGGCACTAACACCCAATCTGTAAATGTGTCAAGGGTATTGCATTGTAATACTTGCGATACACCTCTTGGACATCTGCCCCAAATTTGCCTAACTTAGGGCAACACCCAAAAATGTGCCAGTGTGAGCCCACCACTCTGCAACCTCTCCAACAATCTGCTGTGTTGGTAGTGCAAAAGTGTTTGGTGGCCATGGGCATCTTAAAAAATGGAACCAGGACACTCCAGAAAAATTTATGCCAAGTTGAGGAGGAAGTAACTTTCCATCCCAACTACAGGTGGCAGTTCCAGACTTCATCTGGAATTGTGCAAACTGCCTCTTCTTCATAAGCCAGTTTCACCTTACTCAATGATTGAGTCCTACAAGTACTCAGCTGCCTACATGATTCTAAAATACATTTAGTTTTCCCTGAAAACATCACCACCCCATATATAAAATCTTCCCAGGGTTAAGGGTAAGTCCAGTTTGACTTTAATAGTACCACTGAGAATAAAGTGGCATATTTGTAGATATCTATGGAAGTCTTGGGATGGCATTTGGCCTGCAGGGCTTGAAATGGTAAGCAGGAGCCTTACCCCCAAAACTGTCTAAAATGGGTCAGCCCCTTCTACTCTCAACTGGCATACCCCTGATCTAGATGAGGAGATAAAAAATCCAGGTAAGAATGTATCAAGGATAAGGAACCCAAAGAATAGCCCAGGGCTTACTTACATTGGAACTGAAGCATAACCTTCAAGGTGTGCTTAACTTAGGGATTCCCAGCCATTTTAAAATAGTCTTGGGCAACCTGGGAGAGAGCTAATGTAAATAAGGGCTGTCCACCACAGTCTGCATCCTCTACATTGTACGAGTTGGAGGAATGGCATTGTTTTGCCTATCTACATTTTATTTATTTATTTGGTTTTTGTTAACCGGGTAAGTATACTAGCCAGAAAGACTGTTTTCAGGCACAACCCTGGAAATTATTGCCATCATCTGTCCTGCTAAATAATAGAGGTGGAAGTCTGGAAGAGAAAGACTCGTTATCCCTCGGGAGTTCCAAGGTTTGACACTGCACTCAGGGCCTACCACCACCCCAGATAAAGCCCTGAATGCCCCAAAGCAGCAGGGTCCAATAAGATGGGTGGATTAGTAATGACAGGCTACTGAAAAGAAATAGGTTCCATGTCAAAAGATTCATCTTTACGGCATCTATTCAACCAGCTGCAGAAAGGGGAAGCAATGCGCAATGAGTCATATCTTACTGGACCTCATCCCACAGCTAACGGTAATTCAAATCAAACAGCTGTGCGTGATCCACTGAGATCAGTATGCCCAAGTACCAGATTTGATTATGTTGCACCCACACAAATTGGAAACTCTCTTTCAAGCCTGCCGGGCCAACCACACTCAGTCTTAAAGTTTCTGATTTTTGTCAGTTAATTTTATAGCCAGACAACTGCCCAAATTGATCTAAAAGGGCTAAAAGCTGGGGGGGTTCTATTATCCCTGCCATGACCCCATGTTTCTGTGTGTCCTGATGGACTGCTGCTGCCAGGGGATCCAGACACAGTATGAACAAAAGAGGGGACAGACAGCATCCCTGACATATCCCTCAGTACAAAGGAAAAAAAGCAGAATTTATTCCATTTACCCTTACCAACTCGAGGGGAGATGAATAGAGGTGAGAAATTAATGTCAATAATTTATGGCCGAATTTCAATTTCTCCATGGATTTTTGTAAATATTGCCAATTTACTCTATCAAATGCTTTTTCAGCATCCATGGAGATTACAAGTTGGAATTTCCGCTGCCCCCTCTGAGATTACAAAATGTTTACTAGCCTCCTAATATTATCCTGGAGGTGGCGCCTGGCAATAAATGCAGTTTGATGAGGAAGTACCATATCTTTGATCGCCTCCTGAACCTGATCTGCTAAAATTCCTGTAAATATTTTCAAGTCAACATTTAATAATGAAATAGAGTGGTAAGAATAACAACATTCTGTGTCTTTCCCATCTTAAAGGAGGACAGAAATCCTGGCATATTGCCAGGACTCTAGAATTTGTCCCCCTCCTGTTTAAAACATATGTCTGATGCATGGTCAGATGTCATATCTCCTTTCTATGTCCAATCCAAAGTCATACTAGTATTAGCATCCTAATTACAGATCAGAACTCTTATCTGTCCCCTGATTAAATCCCTTTGCATGGAACTTCAGCTTACACAGCTGAAGTTTAGTTCTTTAATCAGTGCATTTTCCTGCCTCCACCAACTTTGTCTCTTTCTCTCTCTCTCTCCTCCCCCCCTTAACTGAAGCCTGGGCATAGAGCTGGCCTCTCACATCTGAGTTTAAGCTTGCAATCAACAGCACTCAACATCCAGAATCTGTCACATTTCTTTTAAAGGGGTCTATTTCATGTGCTGTGTTCCTTAGTAATAAGAATTACTTAGCATTAAACTATGTGACTTGTACAACACTGATGACATTATACAGCACACAAAGACACACACACACACACACTCACACCAAGAGGCTGGCAACTACAGACCGTTAAGCCTCCAACTGTGGTAAGGAAACTTATGGAGACCTTAATTTAACAGGATCTGATAGGATATCTAGAAAGGAACAGACTGCAGGATATCAGACAGCATGAGTTCATGGTGGGTAGATTGTGCCAAACAAACCTCCTTGCATGTTTTAATTGGGTGACCAAAGAAGTGAACAAGGGCCACCCAGTACATCTCCTATACTTCAACTTCAGCAAGGCCTTCTACATGATGCAGCATAACAGGCTGTGTTAAAGAAGTTGGGGAACTTGGTACTGCCAAGTCCATAGTCACGAGGGTGAGAAATCGGCTCAGTGATAGGAGCCAGAGAATGGTAGTTAAAGAAGTGAGGTCTAACAAGGCAAGAGTCACTAGTGGTGTGCTCTAGGGCTCAGTCTTGGATTCAGTCCTGTTTAATATGTTTATTAGCGACATAGGAGTAGGTATGTAAGGCAAGCTTGAACTAGTTGCGAATGACACAACATTGAGCAGTAGAGTTGACAGCGTGGAGGCAGTCAGGGGCCTGCAAAATGACTTACAAGTGCTCAGAAGATGGTCCAACATCTGGTACTGTAGCTTAGGTTCAATGCAAAGAAGTGCAAGGTGTTACATCTAGGGAAAGAAATTCCCAGATTGGAGCACTGATTCAACAAGCTCCAACTCAGCACCTTGCAGGAGGACAGAGACTTTTGGGTCATCATAAGCAAAACCCTGAAGCAGTTGAGCCAATGCAAGAAAGCTTACAGCAAAGCAAGCAAAATGTTAGGGAGTGTAGAGAGAGGAATTGACAGCAGAAACAAGGGGGTGATCCTCCCACTCTGCAAGTCCTTGGTGAAGCCTCTCCTGGAATAATGTGCCCAGTTTTGGAGATCACACCATAAGAAGAATACAGATAAGCTGGAGACCATGTAGACAAGGGCAACCAAGATTGCACAAGTTCTCCAAGGACTGCCATACATGGAGAACAAGGAGACGAGGAGGAGGAGGGGGGATAGCATCGAGATTCACACATTCTTGAGAGGCATCAATCATGTTCCCCTCTCAGAATTATTCAATAGAGTTGATCGCTCAACCACTAGAAGGCACAAGTGGAAGCTATGGGGAGGGAGCTTCAGGAGGGATCTGAGGAAGCACTATTTTATGGAAAGGGTCATGGACCAATGGAATAGCCTGCCAGCCAAGGTGGTAGGTGCACCGACTGTGGAAGCATTTAAAAGGGAATGGGATTGTGCAAGGACACAGACAGTAACCATGCAGTTAGAAACAGTCAAAAGCCAGCGGGGGGCTAGATCCAGAGATCAGTAGTTGATCTTGAAAACTCTTGGACAAACTAAGTGGACCATTGGTCACCTTCTGCTGTCACTTTTTATGTTTCTATGTTTCTAATAAAAGCACTTCCTTGACTGCATCCAAACTACCATGTTGCTGTTTATTTCATAAAGCTACACTGCATTTAAACCTCACTCTTATTTGGGGAAGGTACTCTATGTGAATAAATTGAGATCCTCACCCAGCATGTCCCATCACCAGGACACAGCAGCAATGCAGCATCTAACTTGAGGAATTCTTCAGGACATCTGCAGAGAGACTGCAGGTCCAAAGGAGACTCTAGAGGAGAAATGCCAGAAAAGGCTAAAACAGAAAATTTAAACTAAGTAACAAAAAGAGGTTGCACATGGGAGCAGGTGCAGGGATAAAAAACATATGGAAAAAAAGGAGGAAATCCCACACTCTGCCAACCAAATAAAGGACTGCTCACCAGGTATTCAGAGAAGGTGCTTCATTTTATTCCAAAGTGCCATGTGCAAGGCCCTGATGCATTTCAGAACTATGTTTCTTTATCAAAGGGTCTAATACAAGGATAAGGCTGAAGGCCTTTTACAGTCAAGAGATGATGACATCATAATACAGCATCATTAGTGCAATTAATATAAAATAAGGTGCTAGTACATCACAATAGTGCCACACAGTGGTAGAAAAGGACTAAGGCATTCATTCACATATGAACAATTACAATAAAACACATTCATTGTCATATAACTGTACAATAAAAACCTGTATATTTAACAGTAGTACTGCCAAGGTAGCAGAAGAATCAAATAAAGTTCTAAGACTAGGTGTCTCAGTATGCATTGTATTATATTAGACCCAAAGTTGGTAAAGCTAATACTCACTAAGTAACCTGTAGTGATCCTATTGCTACTTACAAAATAATAAATAAAAGTATGTGACAGTAGGGCAATGGGACCCTCTATAAGGAGGTAGGTTTGTGTAAGCAGAAGAATCAAATGAAGTTCTAAGACTAGGTGTCCCAGTATGCTCCATTGATTGGAATACTGCTGGATAAAAATCTGAAAAAATATTTAAATTAATTAAAAACATGTTTACTGAACCCTTCTAATTAAGCCTATTATAATTAATAATTATCAGGTATTGCATAGTAGACACTACCAGTGAAAGAGACTTGGATAAAACCAAGCATAGGTAGTGTGGTAGGGTCGGTGAACCCCCCCCCCCTCCCCCGAACATTGATATGCTCACATGGATACAGAGCATATGTAATTACCTGCCTGTGTATTGGAGGTAATCTGAGAACATTGTGGGCAAAAATATTAAAAAAAATCTGTTGCAACAGTCTCCTGCTCTTCTAATTTCTTCCTTTTACTATCGCTCCTTCTCTGTCATTCCCCTACTCAAGCTTGGCCACCTTTGAGTAGTCTTTCTGTCCCTTTCCTTGATTCCAGTTCATTTTCATTAAATAATAAAGCCCCAATGTTCAGAACGTTCTGTGCGATCGTGCGATCGTGTGACTGTGCGATCGTGCGAATGTGCAAAGACGCCGAAAAAAGAGTTTGTTATGGCGTTTTCGTTATCTGGTGAAGTCTGAACAAATTAACAGCCTTTTTGCTAGCTTTTAGTATGAGAAGCTCAGAATTATGGTTTATATCAGAATTGTAACTGAGAATCATTTAAAATGTGGTGTTTGTTTGTTTGTTTAATCAAAAGGTTAAAATAGTACTTTTAAAAGAGAAAAGGTAATGCATGCCACATTTAAAAGGAGAGAGATGAAAATGTTTATCTTAAAAGGACTAGAAGTCTCCTAATGTGATCCAGAAAAGCATAGACTTACAACTCTCTTGTAAAGTGCTCCCAGCCTCCTCTCAGTCCAAACTCCTTATAGGACTGGGCGGCCCTTGTTGACCCACTTTTATGATGCAAGTTGGGGAAGGAGTTAACTAAGTCACGTGCTCCTCCACTTGTATAAAAGGAAGTGAATGTGAAATGTTGAGTCAGTGTGTGGTAAGAAGGCAAACCTACCAGATGCCTAGCCAGATTCTAGGTGCCTTTTTGGCAGGAATTTTTATTTCTTGTTAAAGATATGATTTCCTGTGCCTTATGTTTTTTTTTGAAAGTTATGTACAAGTTCCGCTTTAAGTTCATTTAATTTTTTTCTGCTTCTAATAAATTTCGAAGTATTGGATCCTGACTGCTTTCTGGACTTTATTGGACACCCCCACGTGCACAGGTAGTTTTAAATGTGGGGAATGTAGCACCTGTAGTAGCATAGTGACAGGAAAAGACTGTACATGTATAACTGCAAAGAACCAGAAGCAATACTTGATCAGAGACCTAATCACTTTTGTCACTAGTGGAGTGATATACATTGCCACCTGCACCTATAGAGAATTTTACATAGGAAAAAACAAACAAAAGCTCAAAGAGAGAGAGTAGCAGAACATATAAAAGCCTATGGACACAAGGATTCCACATATGCCACAGCACAACACATCATGAACAGCGGAGATGAGAAAATGCACACTTTCTTATTTCAAAGTATTGAGAAGGTTTTTAGAAACCCAAGAGGAGGGGATTATGATAATTTTATTTTAGAAAAAGAAGGGTTTTCAATCTATACACTTAATGCTTATAAAATAGAAGGATTGAATGAGAAGTTTGAAATAACACCCTTCCTTAGGAAAATGGATTGCTTACACAAATCTACCTTCTCATAGAAGGTCCCACTGTCATGTACTTTTATTTATTATTTTTTAAGTAGCAGTAGGATCACTACAGGTTACTTAGCAAGTATTAGCTTTCTCAACTTTGGGTCTAATATAATACTATGCAATACCTGATAATTATTAATTACAATAGGCTTAATTAGAAGGGTTCACTAAACATGCTTTTGATTCATTTAATTCTTTTTTCTGATTTTTATCCAGCAGTATTCCGATCAATGGAGCATACTGGGACATCTAGTCTTAGAACTTCATTTGATTCTTCTGCTACCTGGGCAGTACTATTGTTAAAGATACAGGTTTTTATTGTACAGTTATATGACAATGAATATGTTTTATTACAATTGTACATATGTGAATGAATGCTATAGTCCTTTTCTACCACTGTATGACACTATTGTGATGCACTAACACCTTATTTTATATTAATTGCACAAATAACGCTGTATTATGATGTCATCATCTCTTGACTATAAATGGCCTTCAGCCTTATCATTGTATTAGACCCTTTGATAAAGGAACATAGTTCCAAAACGTGTCAGGGCCTTGCACATGGCACTCTTGAATAAAATGAAGCACCTTCTTTGAATACCTGGTGAGCAGTCCGGTATTTGGTTGGCAGAGTGCGGGATTGCCTCCTTTTTTTTTCCTGGAAAACTTAAGCTATCTACTGTCTCTGTAACATTTTGCAGTCAGACAGGTGACTAGGCAGCAACAGTAAAACGGTGCAGGGGAACTGTAGAAAAGTGGGAATCCAACAACTCCCTATCTGGGGTACACCAAAGTGTCAACTGATTCTCATCAACTGGGTAAGTTACCTTGAACAAATAGCACTGTAATATAATAAATGATGAAAGATTGGAGTGCTGAACTGTATCTGCAGAAAAAGATTAGAACCCCTACTCAAATACCTACAGGTATACAGGATAGCAGTATAGATGCTGTGCTCGTGACATGGTATTGACAGACAGTTTTTAGTAGACAGCTTCCTTGCTCAAACTATATGCACAGGACAGAGGTACTAGGTATTAATCTCGGAAGAACAACCCGGTAGCAAACCAGAAAAGGAAGCAAAAGTCTGGTTGTAGTAAAAAGGCACTAGGCAGTTAAGGAAACACTGGCTGTTGCCACTGGCCTAGGGTTATCATAGGCCCAGTATGTAGAGGAGGTAAAGCAGGGGACTTTACATTGTGACAATGGGATGCTCTTCTCCATGGTTACTCTCTGAAGGAAAGAGCTCTGCCCCATCTTCAGGACGTTTGTGGAGCTCTGTACTCAGCTATTAGTAGCAATAGAAGAGATATCTTGGCTGCCTCACCAGCTCAGATTGAGCCCATACCCATGCCCACACCTACAGTCCTCAAAATATGCACTGATCCAGGGGAGTGGAGAATGATGGGGAGGGGTTTGGGAAGGGAGGAAGGATAGCTACAAAGAGGCTGCAATAGCCTCACACCATCCTGATAGCAAATCGCTTTGCACCCAGGAGGAGACTCAGTTACCTGACTCTGCTGGAGAGGACTCAGAGTCATTCAGGGGTAAGTGACAGGATGACTCGGTGGCACCCAAAAGAACAAGCAGGAGAATCAGCTAGGAATCTTAGTACTCTGGGACTCAATGATCAAGTGAATGGGAGGATGGTGTGTGGGGGGAAGGATGGGAGGAGAATGATCAAGTGCCTCTCTGGCTGGTATATAGACCAGATAGGGAGGATGGTGAGAGAGAGAACATAGCTGAGGGTGCTGGTACACTTGAGTGCCAATGAACTAGTAAACTGGTCTATGGAGATGGTGTAGCAGAACTTTTGCAGACTAGGGGACAGACTGAAGGAACACTTCACCTCTCTGGCCTTTTCCGATGGCCTCCTTGAATGGAGTAGGGAGGGGGAAGACTGAATAAAAGGGTATGAGACTGAGGAAAGTAATGGGTGGTTAAAGGGATGGTGTCATGAGATGGAGTACCACATTGTGGGGGACTGGGGACTTTTGGGACAAAAGGCTCTTCAAGGGTAATTGTCTTCAGCTGAAAAGAGAGGAAGCCAGTGTGCTGGAGCAGAAGACTGATGTCTTCATTGGACAGTTAAACTACCTGTTGGGAAACTGAGCCTAGGGGAACCATTGTAATAAGAGAGAGAAAAGAGAACCTAGCAAGTACTAGCCCAAATCTGGGTGCTTATAGCAGCACACTTTGTAAAAATAAGGTTGAGGTTCAAACCGGTCTAGGAGAAGTGACCAAGGATGGAGGGCTCACAAAGCCTGCTTTCAACATGAGAAACAAGAAGTTAAAAAGACTAGGTAAGAATGAAGGGGAATGATGAGTACAAAGCAAAAGAGGATCTGCGGTAAGATGGATGGGGTCTGCCTTAATGCCAGGAGTCTTGACAGACAGTCTGTCATCATTAGCATTATGTGGAGCTTGCTGATTTTATTACCAAGACTCCTAACCCTCAGTGACCCATTTCCCAAACTGGGTTGGTTGTATGGAAGGAGGTACAGTAAGGCACCAGTGCTTCAGTTATCCATGCCACCAGGCCGGCCACATTTGGCATTTTTTAATGAAATTTCATGAGTATGTAACCTACATCATTTTAAGTCAGTATAACTTAAAAACTAGAAAATGCAATGTCACTGATTATCTATATTTGTTTACTTTTTTGTTTGTTTATTTAATTTGTTTTATCAGGAAAAGTTCATCAGAGCAATGCTCATTTGCAAGGAGGGCCATGTTAAGACAATACAGTACAGTACAGAAAAACCACAGTTATAATGAAGTATACAAGATATGGATAGTGCAAACTTTACAATCAGTGGATACACTCATACAGGAGATAAAGATAAGCAGCAGCAAGAATAAACACGTGTAATATAAGGCATACTGTAATATAATAGCAAGGTTAATACTGGCAAGACAGCTTTAAAGCAACAATGAAACTGTAATGAATAACAATGGAGGGTCTAGTGGCAGATACAATGAAGGTATGAAGGCTTACCATTGAGTTTACATTGAGGAGGCCTAATGTTTGTCCACAGTAAACTAGGAGGCTGTGAGTGTCAACCTGCAAGTCTCTTGCTGAAAGGATAGCCAAGTTATAAGCTGCCAAAAATTAAGAAAAAGACTGGGCATGGTGGTAATAAGCTAACATTCCTAAGGGACAAAAGTACAGTGGTTCCCAGTATCAGGTAACATCATGTCAATTAGTATCTTGAGGGAAGAGCCATCAAGGTCCTGACTTTGCAATTGTCTGTCTTGCAATTTGACAGCTAACCACAAGAGCTTGCAGACTAAATGGCTTGTGGAGGCACACAAATGTGCTGCATTGTTTTGATTCAGTGCCAGCTGTTTTCTCTTTAACACACCTTAAAGCATCAATATTTGTTATTTGGCAAAAATTTCATCATACAGTTTTTTAGCAGAAAAGTATTTCCACCGTCCTTAGATTTTGTTTATTTACTTAATGATTGGTGACTGGGAGAGGCTCACAGAGCCGAGGCTCATTTCCAGGTGTGACCTGGGAAGGGGGACAAGGGAGGCAAATAGAAATAGTTAGGCTGGTTTCATTAGCCTGGGAAGAAGCAAAAATACAAGTCCAATATACAAATAATATACATAATACTAAAGATAAGAGTACAAATCAAGGTTTGCATATTAAACATGGGTGGCAAAATATAGTATATTCAGGAAGAACACTTATTTGGCCTTTGGCTAATAACAGCTAGCAAATACACAGCAGCAAGATAGCTAGCAGGGAACTTAGCTTGGCTGGTAGCAATACGAACATACTAAAATGCCAGCAGAGTAGGCCCCATGGTCTTATCGAGTCTTCTTGAAAGTCAGTACCCTTTATGAGCACCGCGACCATCCTCCTGATTTCTCCCCCTATCCCCCTTCCCCCGGCCGGGGTTCCCCTCCTTCAGACAGGCAGACCCACTCTTCATCCCCCTCCTGTACCTGTCCCAGACTCTCTTGAATCCTTCCACCACAGACACCTCCACCAGTTCCTCAGGCAGTGCATTTCATGGTTCCACCACCATCTCAGTGAAGTATCGCCTCTTCCTTTCCCCTCTAAGTCTCCCTCCATCCAGCCTCCAACCATGCCTCCTGGTGGTCCCTCCCACCTTCTTCTGAATGACCCCATGTAGGCATACCTTATTTTCCCCTTTCAGATACTTGAATACCTCAATCATATCCCCCTGTCTCTCCTTTCCTCCAGTGAGAACAGGTTGAGCTTCTCAAGTTTTGCTTCATAAGTCCTATCCCCCAGATCCAAGATTATCTTGGTTGCCTCCTCTGAACCCTGTCCAGGAGTTGAATATCCTTCCTTAGGTGTGGGCACCAAAACTGTACACAGTATTGGAGGTGTGGTCTGACAAGGCAATTGTACAGTGGCATAATCACCTCCCTACTTCTTGAGGTGATCCCCCTGGTGATACAGTCCAGTATTCTATTTGCCCTGGCTGTGGCCCTCCTACACTGTTCTGAGTTATTCATTTTGGCATCCACCAGTGCCCCCAAGTCCTTCTCCCCACTTGAGACCTGCAATATGTCCCCTCCTAGGGTATACACCTGACCCAGGTTTCCTTAATCCAGGTGAAGCACCTTGTATTTTGCAGTGTTGAGCTTTAGTTTCCAGGTATGTGACCATCTCCCTAGGACATCCAGATCTCCCTGCAGGGCAACCCTACCCTCCTCACCATCCACCACTGCCACCAGCTTAGAGTCATCCGCAAAGAGACTCATTTAACTCCTGATGCCCTTCCTGATGTCAGAGATGTAGGAATTAAACAGCAGCTGTCCCAGAACTGATCCCTGTTGGACCTCGCTAATGACCCCCCCCCGGGGGACAAGACTACCCCTCCTACCACCACCTGCTGGGTACAACCAGATAGCCAGCTTCCAATCCACCTGACCATCTGTACCCCCACCCCCATCTTTCCCAACTTATCCAGCAGACGAGTGTGGGGGACCAAGTCAAATGCCTTATTGAAGTCTAGGAAGATGACATCAACTGACCTATCCTGGTCAAGTGCAGCCACCACCCATTCATAGAACTCCACATGGTTAGTTTAACATGATCTTCCCAGGATGAAGCCATGCTGGCAGTCATCCAGGAATCTCGGTTCTGCCAAGAAGACCCCCAGCCTCTCCTTTACTATGGTCTCCATCAGTTTGCCCACCACTGATGTCAGGCTGGCTGGCCTGTAGTTCCCCTGCTCTTCCCTCAATCCTCCTTTATGGATAGGCACAATATGTGCCTCCTTCCAATCCTTTGGTACCTTCCCTGTCTGTATAGAAGCATTAAAAAGGGCGGGAATAACAGTAGGGAGATTAATAGTGGGAAAGGGCACATTTGAAGAGGTTTTATGAGGGTAACAGGCAGTGCGATGATCAAAGAGCGTTCTAATTGTGAGGGAAGTGGTAGGAAAATGTGGCCTGCCCAAAGCTTGAGTAGGACAGGGAAGGTCAAAAGTTTGAGGGTCTCTGGAGTGGAGAAGGTAGGATGGGTGGGAGGTGGGGGGAAAGGAGGGAGATGAGATAGGGGTAAGTGAGACAATCCTGTATTTGGCTCTGATAGTGGCAGCATGGTGGGAGGATGGGAGGGAGAGAGCAGGAGGAGGAGTAAAGTGTGCAGCAGTGAGTCATAGGAGAGGCCGTTATGGTGAAACAGCAACAGGCATTGAAAAAAGAGTCCAGCCTGGAGAGGGTGGAGGAGGACCCATAGATGATGCCACAGATAATGTCAGGGTAGTCAAAGATAGTTAAGATTGTTTTTTGAGTAGTATACGGCAGACTGGGAGGGTGAGGGCAACTTTATTTCGGCTTATGGTGATGAGAATGCTGAAGTGTGGGGTGAATTTTCACTTCAAATAAAACTTAAAGTATTGCTTTTAAGTACTACAGCAGCACAGTTTCCAGAGTCTGTCCTTTTTATGGCATGCTGTTTTTGAACTTTTATTTCTGTAAAAAGCACTGAGCTTTAGACAGAGCTTAGAAAAGATAATAATAATAATCATCATCTTTATTTATTTTGCACCGTCCAAATGGCAAGGCACATGACAAAATATAAAACCTCATAAACAACAATAATAAATACTTAAAAACCATAAAGTTACACAGTTAATTACAGTAGACCTTACTCCATAAATACAACTTCATCTCCTTCTTAACCCCCCCCCCCAGAAGGTTGCACACTCCCAAATCAGATGGGTTAGAGAGTTCCAAAGGGTAGGGGCCACGTGCACAAATGCACAGGCCCATGAATATTTTAAGAATACCCTTGGAATCTCTAGCAACCCCTCATCTGTTGAGTGGAGCAATCACTCGGGGCAGTAAGGAAAAAGTAGCTCTTTCATGTAGTCAGGGCTGAGTCTTCGTAGGCTTTGTAAGTCAATAATCTGACTCTGAAGGTGATCCACCACCGAACTGGCAGCCAATGCAGTTCACGCAGCACCGGCGTGATATGGGAAGTCCGAGGAGTCCCTGTCAACAACCGGGCAGCAGCGTTTTGCACTAGCTGTGCTTGGCGGATATCAAGCCCCAGAATCCCAAAGTAAAGGAAGTTGCAATAATCGAGGTGCAAGGTCACAAAGGTGTGGATTAATGTAAGTTGATCACCAGATGGAACAAGGTGCTTGATCCTAGCAATGTTCCTTAGATGGTAAAAGGATGACTTAACGATGTCCGACACCTGAAATCGTAGTGTCAGCCCATCATCAAGTATCACTCCTTGGTTCTGCACCCATTCAGAGGTCAGGAGCTGAGAGTCCCCAAGAAAAAGCCCAGAGGGGTGACTCACCCCTAGCCCCCCTATCTGTCATCCAGGATCCACAACCATCACCTCAGTCTTCCCTAGGTTCAACCTCAACAAGCAGGAATTCATCCAGTCCAGGATTTCAGCGAGGCAGTTATTAAAAATCAAGAGAGCTCCATTCTGATCAGGTACAAAAGACAAGCAGAGCTGGGTATCATCTGCATAGCAATGAAACCTCAGCCCATACCACCTTACAATGTCTCCAAGGGGCAGCATATACAGTACACCGCAAATAACATGGCGGACAGCACAGAGCCCAGAGAAACCCCGCATGACAGAGAGAGAGGGTCAGAGAAATAAATCCCCGACACCACCCTCTGAGTTCTGCCAGTGAGGAAGAACCCAAACCATCCAAGGACTGAACCTGTTAGTCCACAGATGAACCTCAGGTGCTCAAGCAGTAGCCCATAATCCACTGTGTCAAAAGTTGAAGAGAGATCCAGAAGCACCAAGATGGACCGGTTCCTTCGATCTCTCGCCATCAGGAGATCACTGAGCATCAGAACCAGTGCAGTCTCAGTACTATGCCTCTTTTTAAAACTGGACTGGAAGGGTTCATAGATGGTATGGATGGTCAAATGGTTCTCCAGTTGTACAGCCACTACTTTCTCAATTACCTTCCCCACAAAAGGGAGGTTAGAGATAGGTCTGTAGTTTGCCAGACAGTATGGGTCCAAAGAAGCTTTCTTCAAGAGGGGAGTCACTGCAGCCTCCTTCAGGGAGCTAGGAAACTCACCCTACTCAAGGGAGCCCCAGACTATCTGCGCTAAGACCGGGCCAATAATATCACAACAACCCATAATCAGGGAAGTTGGGCTGGGGTCTAAACTACAGCATGCAAGGCACATACCCTGGACAATCCACATAACATCCACGATCTCCAGCCAGTTGAAGGTACTCCAGGAGAAGTGAGGGACAGTGACCAAGTGCTGATCATCAGCTACTCCCATAGAGTGAGTGGGTCAGATCTCAGCCCTGATGTCGGCCACCTTATCAGCAAAGAACCAAGCAAGCTCCTCACACTCCAATTGTGGAAAAACTATCTGAACCTACAGACAGGCTGGGTTGCACAGCCTATCTATGGTTCAGAAGAGCTGTGCTGGTCAGTTCTGAGTGGCAGCAATCTCCCCTGACAGGAACTCTTCCTTCCTACAGGAGATTTCTGACTGGTAGACTCAGTAATGTTCAAACATTCTAAGATGGTCAACATATAGGGCCGACTTCCACCAATGATGCTCCAATCTTCGTCCTAGTAACCGCAACTCCCTCAAAGTCCCATCAAACCACAGGGGCTGAGGGCAGAGGGAGAAAGGATGAACATGGACAGGAGCAACCAAATCCAGAGCCATACTAATAGCCTTATTATAGGCTAAAACAAAAACCTCTTGATCTGTGCTTGCAATAGGAAATTCTGATAGATCAAGTACCACCACTAGGCCATCAGGGCATACATCTTATAAAGGGTGGTACCTGACCATCCCCACAGGGGTAGGCCTATGAGGGGGGTGCAAAAATGTAATCTCACAGTGTAGTGGTCAGACCATCCGACGGGTTCCACCCCCATGTCAGAAGCCTCGACCCCAAGAGGAAAACCAGGTTGAGAGAGTGGCCGTGTTTATGAGTAGCAGAGGTAACAACCTGTGTAATGCACAGTGATGTCATCAATTGGAGGAAGCGTTGACCAAAAAGAGAGAATTCGTCATCATTACAAGCATTAAAATTGCCCAGGACCATCAGACTGGGTGACTCAAATGCCAGATCGACCATGAAGTCGGCTACTTCCTGCAGGAATAGGTTCTCGTCCCCTGGTGGACGGTAGATGAGAGCCATCCTGTAACCTCCACCTGCTACTACAGTAGACTCAAAAGACCTGACATCCTCAATTGGTACACCAGTGAGACCCAATTCAGTCTTGAAACAGACTGCAACCCCCCATCTCCTGTGGTCCAATCTCGTTCGCTGAATCACCGCAAAGCCAGCAGGAATCGCAACCTCCAACACTGGGCCTGCGATTCCATCTAGCAAGGTTTCGGTGATGCATGCCACATCCACTGCCCCACAAGATCCGCAATAATTGCAGTCTTATTCTTAACAGATCTCACATTACATAACACCACTCGAGTTGGACAAAACTCCTGGACTGCCCCAACCACCTGCCCACCAATGCTGGTGGTGCCCTTGGGTATGGAGACTAGACATGGGGGCCCACTTTCCAGGCTCCATTTCACCCCAGAGCATCTTCTGGACTTAACAACCCTGATGTGAGTGCCCCACTCATTCAACCTCTGCTGATCACACACCCCACCCCACCTCCCACCCCTGCGGGCAATGCCCAGTGCTCTACAATGCTGATAAATAGGGAATAGTGAAGGTGGAAAGGGTGGAGAGTGGAGGCTGAATAGCGCATGACCTAGGGGGTAAGTCCATAACACATATCACAGGCCAAAAATAGAGCAAGAAAATATTCAACAAAACATACACACAGCTTCAATAACACCCCTAAAACTAGAAATAATCATTCAAATCTAAATATACCCCCTTTTCCAAAATTCTCCACATGCTCTCACCAGGAGGGGAGACTAGAAAAGCAAATCAAACTAAATTCCCCACCCAACCTAATAACATTTTTATCTTAACAAATAAAAACAAAAATAAATACTTTATAAAACAAACAAATAAAACTACACCGACAAGATGTTAAATAGCCATCGAAAGTCACTTTCAGGAGGTCCAGATTAAAATTACCAAAGCAATTCAATACACCTCCTCTCACAGGGTGCACTAATTACCACAAAATATAAGGCACCCAGGTTCTGTCACTACCTGTGTACCCAAAGCAACCGGGCCCTTTCACTGCTCGGGATTTTTTGGCAGTCCTGTTTCCCAGAAGAATGATCTCAAATAGCAAGAAGCATCCACCAAGTCTCCAGCTCCTTAAAAACTCTCAGCAATCCAAATCCAAAGCAGCTGAGTCACTTAAAGCCCTCCTGTGAAGCCCAGTCACAGGAAATATCAGCCCCACCACTTCAGCTCCTCACTTAATGCCCACTCACCAGCAGGCCAGTAAAGAGCCTTGGAGAGATCTTGAGCCCACCAGCCGGCTCCCCAGCTGAAAGTAGGCCCAACCTCCTGGGTAGAAGCAGACTCCTGTGACTGGCTACCACAACAAAAGGGCTACAAGCCAGTCTAAGGGACTCTATATACATTAATTAAACTGTAAGGGCAAAATCCAGCCAGTAGGTCTGCAAAAAACATATAATACCCAAAAGTACGTATGATGTTTGTGCTCTTCTTAGCACTACAAATCCCCCTGACACAGACACTACTGGGCCCTTAGAATTAGTGACAGAGCAAAACAGTCTCACCAAATAAAATTCAGATAGGCTGATCCTTGGCAGGTCCTTGGCAAATAATTAGTAGTCCTTGATCATCTCCACCCATAGACTCCAAATAGTTTGCAGCATAACAGGGGCCAGAGGCCAGGGGTGACAGAAAACACTCCTGGAACTCACCAGGGAAAAACAATCCAAAACAGTTCCAGACAGGCAGATTACATGCCAGCAGTCTTTAGCCCTCAAACAAAATGAGGGCACATGGCCGCAATTTCCACAAATAAATGCGGAGAGTCTGTTACAACAGTACCAGTGAAAAAACACACGGATGGAGGAAGACTCCTTAAATCAGTGGCAGGATCAACAAATAATACAAGTATACAAAAAAAAAAGAGAGAAAAATGTAAACGAGGACAGTGAGTTCAGCAAATACAAAACAAGTACACGATTACGAGCTGTAACTTGCAACATTCGCACTTGGTGACACAAAACAAAAATCATTGATGCACTGAAACAAAAAAAAAATAAAAATGAAAATAAATAAACGGGCTAAACAAATAAAACAAATAACAACTAAACTACTGAGTTACTGTGCAACACAAACCAAACCAAACCAACTGTCAGTCCAGCATGGCCACCATCTTCAATGTGAATTGTGTAGTTTAGGCAGCTATCCAACCAGAATCCTAGGTGCTTTTAGGCAGAGACTGCATCCAGGGTGCTATCATCGAGGGTAGAGAAAGAGGGGTGTGTGTGGAAAGTTTGGAGAGTTTTTGCAGGGTGCCGAAAGTCGATGGACACTTTTCTTGGCATTGACTTTAAGTTGGTTGGCTTGGAACCACTGGAGAATGCTGGTGAAGTCATTTTGCAGCTGTGTGGTCACCATGGAGGCAAAGGGACTTGAAGTATAAAGAGACTCATCCTAGTATTTTTAATTTTCTCAGATATGTTTAAAACTGCTTTTATAGCTAATTTTGTAACTAACATAATTAAAGATGGCCATCACTCAACATTTTTAAAAATCTATTCCATTGAAATTACCTGCTGAATGTGCATACTAAAGTCATACTTTGGATGTATTAAGATGGTGCTACCACATGTTTCTGATGGGAAACAGCACAGCACTGTATCAAGATATTTTGTTTTTTCATGGAGGGCATGGCATGAGAGCAGGACATTTTAAAAACATCAAAATCCTATACTTTTCTTCATGAATGAAAGAAAATGAAAAGAAAAATGGGTATATTGATGTTTTTGCCAAGACAACATTATAACTGAAAAAATATATGGTACCTAACATATACTGTACTGTTACTTTAACATGGCAATGTATATCTCTAGCATTTGAAAACAGTGACACCAAGTGACACTAAGCATTGCATCTAGTTGCTACCGACGCCACTATGACAAAAGTATCTGGATATCTTTAGTCATGATGGAATATAATCCTAGGCAACACTGTCACAGGAGTATTGGGGTTGGGGGGGGCATTACTGGACCATGACGCTAATGTTGGTGGGAAGGAGTCTGTACATCCTTTCCCTGGGATCCTTTCTCCACTATGATACTAGCAAGAGAACAGGATGAACTGAAATCTGACTCTGCTTATTTATTTCTTGCCTGGTCCTTTAAAGACCATATGTATTGGTTGTATGCTGGCTTGTAGATTCTTGCAGGGGGTGGGCACAAATTTGCTTCACCAGGGATGCATGAAAAGGAAACCAGAAAGAGCAAGGACAGAATTTGGGGGCTTGAGATACAAAGAGAGAGAGAGAGAGAAAGAGAGAGAGGTTGCTATGAACTAGAAAAGCTGAATCAAGCTAAACTGATAAGTATTTTGTTTTGTTTTTGCTTTGTCAAAGTAAGCTGCTTTTGAACCCTTGTTTTGTATTAAAGTAAAGGAACTTTTTGTTTTACTGAACTTTGTTTACCTGAAGCTGTTTTTCTGAGGGTCCCCACTAGGGCTGTGTGAATACCTTTCTTCTAATATTTGTCTGAATATTCAGTATTTGGGGCAAGCACGATTGAATATTCAGCTGAATATTCGTATTCAGCAAAAAATATAACTCCCTTCCCCCCCACTCAGACAGCACTAAAAAAAACCTCCCCCCAAATTCCTCAACCACTAATACAATATTTATTTTTTTCAAAAAGGCAGCAAATTCTTTTTGGAGTGGCCGAACACCACCCACCTCCATGACTGATCACTGGTATTTATTACTAAATTAAAAGTTAGCAGTCCTCCCCTTGGTCCTCCCCCACACACCCCCGGTAGCCAGTAGCAGCCCCCGCCTCCCCCTGTACCCTGCCTCCACCTAAACAAGACATCTAAACGTAAGAAAAAGGCAGCCAGCGCAGCCCGCCCTCCTCCATGGCCGGCTGCCTTCTTGTGAATGAAACCACACCTGCCTGCACTTATACAGAGATTAAGTTGATCATGCATAGGCCACCCCAAAAATAATTTGTTGCCTTTTTTCAAAATATTGTAATAGTGGTTGGGGAACATGGGGGGGCAGAAGGAGGTTTTGGGTGCTATCTGAGGTTGGGGGGAAGGGTGGGCTATACTCTTCCCTGAATACAGATGAATAGTGAGCTATTCATTATTCATATTCTGAATAATGAATAGCTCATTATTCTTCATATTCAGGAAATAATATTCGTTATTCGGACAGCCAGAGTCCCCACAGAAGTTTTGGCTTGCTATAACACTGTTTCAGCAGGTAAGGTAATTTGCCTGTCTGCAGTACAAGTCAAATGAATTGATCTACAGCAAGGGTAAGATGGGGTGAAGCTCTGACAGGAAAGAAGGGACATCATCATGTTAATGGAAAAGACAGTCAAGGGCATTCAAACTAAATGATAGTGAAGGCAGATACTGCAAAGGTTGCCAATAGCAGGAGTTAGAGGGATGGTTCTTCAAGGGAAGAGCAGCAGACTGGCTAGCACAAGAACTGCAGACCCCCACTTGGAGCAAAGATGCATAGAGAAACACATCTCACTTAAAAGTAGATCATAAAAGAACCACACCGATAAACTTGACTGGCCTAAGAGCCCAATAAATGTAACATACTATGACTTCATGATACTCAAAAAGATCTGTTGGGGGGAAAAAAATGACTGGGGGACCAAGAAGGAAGATTTCTGGCAATTACAAAAGGGAGATGTCTGACAGGAAAATGAGTAGCTGACTCTCTTCTTAAGTGAGGGTGTCTGTGAAAAACACAGAGGAAATTAGTGTGAAAAAAACAGTTCTACCGAGTCCTTCTGGTCAAGCTTAGAGAAAAAGCAGGGAGGAGGGAACAAAACAGCAACCAGAAAAGGAACTATAGGACTGAAAACAGCTCAGCACAGCTACACTGATTCAGTGATGATAAGTGCCTTGCAGTATATAAATTAATAGGAGCATCATCTGTTATGCTTCTATGAATGTTTAATCAAATTCTGCCAATTAGTAGTTTCTGGTATTTTCACTGTAAGGTTTAGATTACTAAACCAAATTTCTCCAGCTTTGTTAGATTCCAAAACCCATTGATATTGGGCATGCATGCAGCATTTTAGATGTATACAGTACCTGAAATTGCAGTAGAGGCACAAATATCCACTTTTAAACATTTTCACAATATATTAAAAATAAATAGTGAATAGGGCTGGGTGAAATTTATCTTCAGGCAGTGAAATTCTGATTTAATTTCTGCAAAAGATTGTGACATTTCCATGAAAATGTCATGACATTTGCCAACATTTTGAGTCAATTATTTCCATGTAATTTAAAACATATATGTTCAAATTTCAGAAGATTTGGTCTGATGACGTTACAAAGGAATGTGCAGACGTATACCAACTGTGAGAGCTGTATCTTTAAATGTGACTAGTTACAAGCCACCAAAGTTTCAGAAATTAAAACATTATATTTCACAGTTATGTAAACTAACATTATTTGTCAAAATTGCATCAAATTTGGTGTGATGACTTTGCCACAGTCCATACAGAAGTGTATTAGGTTTCCAGTCACTGTCATTAAAAGTGATCAAGTTATAGTCATCCAAATGTTCTGAAATTCTAAAATTACAGTTCAGAATTATGTAAACTGCAGAAGATCAAGTCCCTATAACTTTAAAACCTGACAACAGAATATCACCAAATTTGTTAGGTTAATAGAATCTAAATGTTAGGCTTTGAAGCCTCCCATGGTCCAGCAGTTAGAGCATCATGCTTCCATGTTGACCTGTTTGGAAGCCAGTGCAGGAAGGCACCTCAAGAACAGGCCATGACAGAGACAGTTGCCGCTTAGCAGTGTGTCTCCATCAGGGAGGGTTGGCAATAGCTTCCAGCAACACAGTGACCTTTGAGAATGGGCCAGACACCTTGTTCATGCTGCAGGGGAAGTTGTGGTTGTGCTAGGCTGACAGAGGCACCACCCCAACCAGAGGAGATGGAATGGTAAAAATGTTGGAAAAAAACCTGATAACCAACTAACTGATGGCTGTCTATCCCTGAGAGATGAGCTGCTGGCTCAGAGAAAACATAATATGGAAAAAAAAAGCTGTGTATGTCAACTCCTTCATCTCTTGCTCAAAGGCTGGCAAGATACAAGCAGCCAAAGATTCCAAAATAACTTCACTAATTAAAGTTGAATTTAATGAGCTTTTGTGAAATTGTGGAATATTCTGATAACTTTTATCAAAGCCGTGTCCATACATTTTGCCCAGTCATACACTTAAGTTGCCATTACATAGGAAGATAAAGGCTGGGTGAGGTGGCCATAAGGAAACATTTATAGAGGACTCCATTTATAGGAGGCTCCATAATAAAGGTGTAGTGGTGCCAAGTGTCAGGACACTATCTTGAGTGAAGTGCCATGAAGAATAGTCATGGACATCACTGTGCACCAGCATGAATTCTTGCAATATGTCAGATAATTGCTAGTGTTCACTGACTTAATGACATGTGGAAGCACATGCATGTGCAGCATTGTTTCTTTACATCTGCTGACTCTTTAAGAACCTGTAGATAGCAATGTATATTTTTACTATTTGAAAACAGTGGCAACAGTTGATGCCAAACCTCAGACCTTACAACTAGTTTTGAATTAGGCCATTTCGAGAAAAGTATCTGGATATCCTTAATCATGATGGGGCATTATGCTGGGCATTACTGTCGCAGGAGTGATTGAAGGGTATTGTAGGGCCATGATGCTAGTGCCAAATCTTGAGCGTATACCTGCAACAGCATTGTGGCTGTAGACATCTACAATTTTGAACATTTTCACACAATTTAACAAGTAATTAAACTGAAATTTTGAACTCCTGTAGCTTAAATAACCAATTACCTATTTGTCAGTTTCTATGACTCCTTCAAGAATGGATGCATATAAATTTAAAATGGCCTTGCTCCAAAGGTGGCTAAGTTGTAAGCACATAAATGTTTCCAGAAATCTTTACACATATAACGAATTGCTAGACTTTGAACCCCTCTACCCCACCCATCGCATTGTCATGAAACAGTACATATGCAACATCTCAGATCTCTAGATGTAATAATGACTGAGTTATGAACAATTAATACATTTTGGAAAATTCTGAAAAATGTTGTGAAATTTCTGAAATTTCATGGAATTTTGTGAAAATTCTGTGAAATCATAATTTGTTAATTTCATCCAGTCCTAATTGTGAAATTATAAATTCTTGTAATGTAAAAATTAATTTACTAAAATGTTCCAAATTTAGCACTTTCTAAAAACATTTATTCAATGTGCCTGTGTAACTGGTTTCATGCTTGTGTAACATAGACAGACTTTGGCTGTTTGATTCTCTATCTGTGAGATATACCACCATGTAGGGGTATGAAGCCAAGGAATCCTAGGGGAGGGTTCCACCCCTTGAGGTGCCATGAGAGTGATTCATTTGGATAAAGGAAGAAGCCCACAGGAGAGAGAGGCATGCTGCTGGAGGAGGAGGAGGAGGAGGAGTTGATGGAAGGGTAAGGAAAATGCCTGTGTGTGGAGTGAGGAGAGAAGCCTTTAAATAGGCTGAACCAGGGTGTGGCCAGTTGCACCACCCCCTTGAACTATAGGCTGTAGCCTTCCAATCCAATGTTCCTGTGCAACTGGTTTCATGTTTGTGTAACCTACAGTAGATAAACTTTGGCTGTTCACCTCTCTATCCATAGGATATACTACCCTGTAGAGGTACAAAGGCAAGGAACCCTTGGGGAAAGTTCCACCCCTTGAGATGCCGTGGGAGTGATTCCCTTGGCTAAAGGTACCTTAGAAAGAAGCTCAAAAAGAGTGCTGAGCAAAACATACAAGATAGTGAACACTAATCGGGGTCAAAGACCTGTACATAGGTCGGTTGGTAGTATGGGTTCAGTTGGTAGCATGGATCAGTTGGTCGTATTGTTTGAGTAGAGTAGGCAGGAAACAACAGGAATATTGTGACCCACTTGAAGATCTTACTGTAAGGTTTGGAGGCCTGTCTTCGTAAGGAGAGAGGGAACAGCCAAAAGGGGAGAAGGGACACATACGGTGCAGCCACCGAACTCCATCAAACAGTGGAAACACAACTAACTGACCTAGAGACTACAACTACACCTAACTAGTATTATCACCACTGGCATGGAGGAGAGGAAAAAAAACACTTTGAGGAGGAAACCTCTGGGGATCCAAAGCCTGGGTCACCTTCTCTCCAGGCTTTGGTACAGTTTTGTTTAGTGACAGTTCTGCTACTGCAATTCAGTAGACCAATCCAGAGGAATTGCAGTTTCAGGGAACACACTCACTCTGTCCCTCTAATGGGAAAGCCATGAAGTTTGCAAACTAACTCTAAAACAATGGGCAACCAAGGCAGGAGGAGGAGAGTAACGACAGCTGAAGTGCTCAGCCAGCCTACCGTTCTAAGAAAAAACTAGGTGAACCATCGGCTTTTGTAGGGAGAATAGCTTGAAACTGTGTCTCTGAATCTGCTTGAGAAGCTACACTGGCCCTTCCCATTATAGCCCCAGCCCTTCACCGCTGAAATCTTAAATGCTAAATTAAGAGGTGCTGTTGGTACGGTTCATGCCTGAAGGTCCACCTGGAGAGAGGACATCCCCAACTATGGGCCAGATGAGAAGGACCTCACCCCAAGCTTCACATGGTCAAGATGCAGACTTCAGGGTACAGAGAGAGCCCATCAGCCACAGGGCTAGCCCTGAGTCCTGGAGTAATGGATATTATTGGCATGTCTCCAAAATGTGGAAAAGTGAGTTGTAATGAGCATGAGACCTGCACATGGTAAGGAGCATGGGATCTGTACATGGATTGTGATGGATGATAGCAGACATGTGGAGACCTGTACATAGGTCAGATTGAGCACTGTGGACCCTCTTGTGGATCTTGACTGGATGAGAACTATACGTAGGTCAGGCTGAGCAATATGGACCATCTCATGGGTCTAGGTAAGGAAAATGGCAGTTTTCAACCACAGGAATACATGCCAACCATGTCCATAAGAAAGCCAGATTTGGTGTGAATTGGATTGTATATTATGAGTAAGAGGTACTGTGAACCACTTAATGTGCAGGTGGCTATTCGCAGAGCTGCATATTACTGTAAATTAAACTTTTAAATTGTGAACTGTGTGTTTATATGCTTTAATTCATGTGTCCTTGTGATTGGAGCCCTGCTGCTACAATCAGGAAGCAGGAAGTGGAGCAGTAGTTCCCGATTACATAGTGGGAACTACAACATGCTTATTTCAGTGGGGATTTTTGTTTAAATTCTCCCTAGGGCATTTATTTTGCACTCACATGAGTTTGCTGATTCAAATTGTGCTTTTTAGCACTTTTACTTACTTTTCAGTGTCTTTACCAGACCGTGACCCAGGAAAGCATTTCTGGGTCACTACTGCTTTTATTAGCTCGGCCTGCAGCAAGCGTTTTGTACTCTGAACCACCTAAAGTGCAAGTGGCTATTTGCAGAGCTGCATATTACTGTAAATGAAACTTTTAAATTGTGAACTGTGTGTTTATATGCTTTAATGTATGTGTCGTTGTGACTGGAGCCCTGCTGCCACAATCAGGAAGCAGGAAGAGGTGCAGTAGTTCCTGATTACATAGCAGGAACTACAACTTGCTTATTTTAGTGGGTTTGTTTGTTTAAGGTCTCCCCTGGGGCATTTTGTTTTGCACTCACATGAGTTTGCTGGGTCAAATTGTGCTTTTTAGCACTTTTACTAACTTTTCAGCATTTTTACCAGACCGTGACCCAGGAAAGCATTTTTGGGTCACTGCTTCCCTTATTAGCTCAGCCTGCAGTGAGCAGGGTGAGTCTGAGCAGGGCAAGCATGCGTCAGCATGCGCAAAGACGCATGCAAAGACACGCGCATCTGCACATGTTTTGCATATTTGGCGGGATTGGAGGGTGACAGATTTACATAAAACAGGCCAGTCTATTGCAGGTAACATTTGCGTTCAGTGGTTGTTATTCCTCTTTGTCCTATTGTTTTGAGTCCTTTGTACTGTGCATAATGAATGAGACACTCATAACTAGTGATGGCAGGGTTTTTGTATAAGTGTTACGTATGCATGATGTATTGCATAGAACCTGATGTTGAGACAAATAAAACCTTTAAATGTTTGAAATGCAAACAGAATGAGGACTTGGCACAGTGAATTAGTTTGTTTAATAACAGACTAACTGCACTTGAAAAGAGCTATACTGACACAGTTGTAAGATTAAATGAAACTAAACCATCAGTGATGCACCAGCATCTGTAACTTGTGAGAGCTCTTCTCAAATATCCAGTAACAGTGTCCTAGAGGCCATTATAAACAATAATTGCCTGAATAACCATGTTAGTACCCCTAATAGAAAGTGTGCCAGGGTTGAGGAAGATCTTTTAGACAGTGAGAACCTTTGGTATTAGGTTCAAAGCAACAAAGTGAGTAAAAAAGGAAGGGACGTAGTTCAATTTCAAATTCCAACCCAAAATAGTTTTGATCCATTAGTAGATTTATTGGAAGAAGCAAGCCCATCATCCCCTATTTGTATGCTTCTCACTATTCAGTCTATAGATCCTGAACAAAATGTTACTGATAACTCAGTCCCATGTTGTATGAATACATAGGCCAACTCTGACAATCTTATGGACCTGACCATAATTAATGAAGTAGAGCCCAGGCAAATATAGGTCCTGGGGGACTCGATTATTAAAAACCTGGACAGGATGATCTGTGATCAGGACAAGAGAAAAAGGACGGTCTCTTGCTTCAGAGGGGCCACAGTGATGGATATAACAAAAATGTCCAGAAACATCCTAAACAATAGTGGGAAAAATCCTCTAGCAATCATACATGCCAGGGTAAATAATGATTTTAGTCAAAGAATACAAAGCATCAAAGAGGAGTTTGTGGGGATGCATAACCTATTTACAGACCTGGGCTGTCAAATTGCTTTTTCAGAGATACTTCCTGTTTCTAGGCTAACCAGTATACTAATGAAAAAAATCAAATCTTTAAACAACTGGTTTTGTTACTGGTGTCTCAAGCAAAACACATATTGCATAGCCAATTTGGAAGAGTTTACTAATAAATGGGAATTACTAAGCAGGGATGGCTTACATCTGAGCAAACCTGGAGCTAGATTGTTGGGACAACATATTCATGACTTCATATTCACCAATTTAAACTAATTAAGGAGAGGGAAGGTAGCACAAATGTATGTTTATTGCCCCCTACTCATAAGAAAATCAATTATCTCAGAGTTCATAATAGTAGTCCATCTGATACACTTAAAAATACTACTCCCAAATTGTGTTGTACTGAACTGAAAATTTTATTGGTCAGTGCCACACGTTTAAATAATAAACTGAACAAATTAAAATATATTTTAGACAAAGACAAAATTGATATATGTGGTGTCATGGAAATGTGGTTCACTGACTCTGGTTGGAATATTGAAATTCCTGGCTACTCAATTGCCACCAAGAACCATCAGAAATCCAAAGGAGGTGGGGTCGCACTGTATATAAGCAAACGATTGGACAGCTTTGAAATCCCAATTAATGTAAGCTCAGATATTGATACTGAAATTATATGGGTCAAAGTACAAACTGAAAGGAGTCTAACAAAAGGGTTGTGTTATCATTCTCCAAGCCTGGACACTATTGGTAATGACACATTTATGGAAGTTATAGAGCACCTCTAAGCTTATGATGACTTGATACTACTAGGGGATTTTAATTTACCAAACATCTTTTGGCAAATGCTAATGAGGAAAAAACATCTAGACAATAGATTTATTGATGTCATTCTTCAACATAAGCTAGAACAATTAGAATTGGAACATACTAGAAAGGATAGTATTGTGGCTCTTATCCTCACTAGTATTAAAGATACAGGGGATTTACCTAATGTTATTGAACCCCATTGGGATAGCCATCACAATATGATTTTTTTGGAATATTGAATATTATACTTCTGTCAACCGTAGTGTTACAAAGTCTAGTAATTTCTACAAAGTTGACTATGAAGCAATTAAAAAACATTTGTACAAATGGAACTGGAAGGCAGAACTTAAAAACTTAGACTGTGAACAAATATGAATGGCTGTATGGGAAAAAATTGACTGCTGTATAAATACCTGGATTCCTGAACATAAAAGGTATAACAATAATAATAAAAGAGTCCCCCCATGGTTGAACGGTAAAATTAAAAGACTGATTAGAAACAAACAAAGGGCATTTAACAAGTATAAAAAAGACCCAACAGCAGAGAAATGGCAACAATTTAAAGTTAAAACAAAACAGTGCAAAAAAGCAATTAGAACTGAAAAAAAAATCTAGAACTAAAGCTTTCTACTATAACCAAGGATAATAGAAAACAGTTTTACAGTTACATTGGATCACTAAAGGGGAAGGAACCAACTATTAGCCCATTGCTTAAGGATAACATGACGCTAGCCAATGATTTATATATGGCTAATAAATTTAATAGTAGAAAACAGGAAGTTGTTATCCCTCTGTACAGACAGCTGGTGAGACCCCATCTGGAGTACTGTGTGCAGTTCTGGAGACCCCATCTCCGCAAAGACATAGACAGAGTGGAAGCTGTCCACAGGAGAGCAGCCAAAATTGTGCAGGGTCTGCACCAGAAGACATACGAAGAAAGACTAAAGGAGCTTAATATGTATACCCTAGAGGAAAGGAGGGAGAGAGGGGACATGATAGAAACTTTCAAGTACCTCAAGGGAATTAACAAGGTCCAAGAGGGTAGCATCTTCCAGAAAAAGAGATATACAAGAACAAGAGGGCACAATTTGAAGATAGAGGAGGGACGGCTCAGAGGTAATGTGAGGAAGTATTTTTTCACTGAGAGGGTTGTGGATGCATGGAACAGCCTCCCTGAGGAGGTTGTGGAGTCAAGAACAGTGGGGGACTTCAAGAATGCATGGGACAGGCATAAGGCAGTCCTAGTGGGGGGTAGGAGGAAGTAAGCTGTTGGTTAACTAGGATTTGCAGCTTATCTGTTAGGTAGGAAAATGGGCAGACTAGGTGGACCAAGCCATCAAATTTTATGTTTCTATGTAATCATTATTTTCTTAGTGTGTATAAATCAAAGGATATTGCATGTCTGGATAATTTACTAGCAGATGCAACATATCCACTGATTACACCCAAGGATGTTATGACAACTATTAAGACCATCAAAGTCAATTCTTCAGCTAGTATTGATGGCATCCCAGCCAAATTTATTAAAAAACTGGCCACTGAATTACTAGGGATACTCACTTTATTATTTAATGCATCACTCCATGAAGGTATTGTCATATCAGAGTGGAAATTGGCAACTATGGTACCAATTCACAAAAGTGGTAACAAACAGCATGTAAAAAATTACAGGCCTATTAGCCTTACCTACTGTCTGGGTAAATAAATGGAAAGGATAATGCAACAGAAAATGGTAGCACACCTTAATAATATGAACATCATCAATATATCTCAGTGTGATTTTATACAGGGAAGATCATGTTAATTTAATTTAATAATTTGTTTTGAACCAGTAAGCTTGGCATTAGACCAGGGACTCCCAGTTGATGCCACCTTCCTGGATTTTGAGAAGGCTTTTGACACTGTCTCTCATGGAGTATTGATGAGGAATTGAAAGGATATGGATTCCATTCCAATATTATCAAATGGATAAACTCTTGACTTACTGATAGGAAGCAATGGGTGAGTATTAAGGGACAAATGTTGGAATGGGCTGTAGTTAGTAGTGGCGTCCCTCAAGGCTCCATCCTGGGACCTTTATTGTTCAATATTCTAATTACTGGTATGCAAACTTATAATGGTGTCTGGATACATAAATACACTGAAAATAGCAAACTTGGTTGCATCGTTAATGACTCTGAATCAATTAATTCCCTACAGTCAAATCTGGATAACTTAGCTAGATGGTCAATAACGAATAAAATTACCTTTAATACCACTAAATGCAAGGTGATGCATCTAGGCAGGAATAATATGTTAGCCACTTACAAACTAATTAACAACATATTATAAACTGTTACATTCGAAAGGGATTTGGGTATTACTATTACAAATGATTTAAAGTGTACCTCTCATACCAATAATATAATTAAGAAATGACAAGGAATACTATTGTGTATCCTGAAGCATATTAAGAGTAGGGAACCAGATGTTTTAAAACCCCTATATACAAGTTTGGTTAGGTCACACATACACTTCTGTGCCCTGTTTTGCACTCCCACCTCTTTGGGAGGCAAGGCATCTATTGAAAACATACAAAGAAGAATTACCAAGAAGGTTAAAGGTTTGACAAACATTGAGTATAGTAGTAGATTTCAAACTCTAGGCTTATACTCATTAGAATACAGATCTTTAAGCGGTGACCTGTGCCTGGCACATAGGGCATTTCAAGACCCTGCCCTGTGTAAGATTATTATCTGGAAGAAACTGTATCTGGCTGTAGTACCAGATCACATAATTTAAAGCTAAAAACTAGAGCAAACAAAACTTCTAACAGGAATAATTTTTATACCCAGCGACTGCCTCGTGTTTGGAATTCACTACCAGCTGATGCTGTCACAAGTGATAGCTTGACAGAATTTAAACACAAACTGGATAACTATATGGGAGAAAATAAATTTTACTATTGCCTGTAGGCGACGAGTTCTGTATGGGCATGTCCCTCAAACTTGTACAACACCTATGAACCTATAAGCCTATAAGAGAACAGCAAGGCTGGGCAAAGCCCAGGGCCAATGGTTGGAGAGGAGGAGGCAGTGAAGCCAGTTAACTAGGAGGAGGCTCTAAAGCCAGTAATGTAGGAGGTGCATTCAAAGCAAGTAAGCATTATATGCTCTCAGACTTGGAAGGGATGCCAGTATTGAAAATTGTGAGGTCCTGGAATGAATGGACTTGCAAGCTGATTGTATTCATGCCATGACAGCTGGTATATAAGTGATACTAGTAGTGCAAGGGACAGGAAGTCTGGGAGAACTGCAAGGAACAGGAAGGCTGACAGGACTGTGTAAATTAGGTGCAGAATAGCAAGGAAAAGAAAGTAGAAGGCTGGGTGGAACCTGCTGCCCTAAGGTAGAGAGTTGCCTGGAATAGCTAGTTGCCAAATTCCATAAAGGCTATGTGGAGCAGCAAAAGAAGGCTGGGACAAGCCAGTGACCAATAAAACATATAAGAAGTTGAAAGCTGCTCCCACTGCATGGAGCCATGATGCCCGCTGCAACAACACAGGCCCCCATAGGCAAAATGGAGAAGCCACAGAGAGGGACCATGATTCCAAACAGCTAATTAAACCAATAGGATAAAATAATTTAAGTACCAGCAGTTGAATTAAACTAGTAGATTAAATTAAATTGATGAAATATGGGCAGCTGTAACTGGGTTGGCATGTGTTTGAGCTGATTAAGATCCCCAAAAGGGCTGTACACCAGGTGAGAGCAACATGGAATGGCAGACGAATTAGATGAGATTCAGTTGCATTGCTAGTAGCACTAAAAAGCCAATTAAATTGAAATAGGTTTGTCTGCACAAATAATAAGGAACTGTAATTGCAAGATGAGTAAATGCAGCAGACAGGTAGAATGATTTTTAAACATAATGAAGATTGTAGCGAGAAACCCCCAAGGAAAAGAAGGAAGGAGCAAAAGTAGCATAAATTGCATGGAGTTGCAAGAAAAACACAGCAGTACCTGCTGCCATGGCCTGCTGCTAGCTGAGAGCAAGAGCTTAGACCAGGTGCAGGCAGTTAAGTGGAAACAACAGCAGAGGGATGGAATGGGACCTGAAACATACAACAAAGGCAGGAAACTGAGGATGCCAGGTAGCTGAGGAGGACAGGGAACCAGAGCACAGCAAAGGAGCAACACAGCACACATAAATGGCAACTAGAAAGACCCAAAATAAAAACAAAGAATACACAAAACCAAAGCACAATTGCAGTAGAACAGAAAGACAGCACACAGCAGCTGGAAACAAAACAAATACTAACCAAAGTAGAAGAAAAACAGGAACACATCCAGCAGAAACCTAGCAGAGTTCAGAGCACAAACAAACAAGATGGGTGGGGGCAAGGCCACTGCAGAACTAAAGTGAGAAGACAGAGGAACAGAGCTCCGGCCAGCAAGGAAAAATGCTTGTGAGTGGAGTGAGGAGAGCAGCCCTTAAATAGGCTGAACGAGGGTGTTATCAGTTGCACCACCCCCTTGAAATACAGGCTGTAGCCTTCCAAAAAAAGGATTTGTATGCACATTTTCAGCTGTTGTCCAGAGGGAATGCTGTAAACAGAGTCATAGATAAACACAGCAAAAAAAACTTTCAAAATGGCCAGGAAAAGTGAACAACACTGTCTGGGTATGATAAAAAGTGTTCATTAGGTAAAAACACTTGGGCCCAGATATTCAAAGGGTTGCACGTGCAACCCACTGATGAACCACGCGATATTCAAAAAGGAAGTGCGGCACAACTCTGATGCGCAGACACATCAGTAATGTGGCGCGTAGATGGGGCGTGCCATGCATAATACCTGCACAGCCCGATATTCAGCCCGGGATATGCGTCACGCACATGCAACCCCTACCTGCGCCCGCACAAAGTTGATCCAAAAAAAAAGGAACAACGGATGGCCACCCACAGGTGAGCTGCCGCATTGCAGGGCACAACACAGCAGCTGCCACCTGTGGGTGGCCACCCAAGCTCCGGCTGCATCTCCGTGGTGGTGCCCACCTCCCCATGCCCGATCATGGGCTGAGTAAATAAAAGATCAATCCTATATCCCTGGTGGTCCAGTGGACTGCTGCCCGCCCGATCGCGGGCTGAGTAAATAAAAGATCAATCCTAGATCCCTGGTGGTCCAGTGGACCGCTGCCCACCTGATCGCGGCCTTCAGTAAAAAATAGATCAATCCTATATCCCTGGTGGTCCAGTGGACTGCTGCTTGCCCGATTGCGGGATTACATATTAAACAATCGATGAATCCAATATCCCTGGTGGTTCAGTGGAATGCTTTCTGCCCAATCACGGGCTTAAGTTTAAGAATGAGATAACCCAAATCCCTTGTGGTCCAGTGGACCCCCTCCCCACCCAACCACTGATCCACCACCGCTCCCCTAGTCAGCTGCGGGCAGCAACACCACCACCTGCTGCCCTCCGTCCGACTGACACCATAGCTAGGGCTGTACACCCATTGGGGTGTGCAGCCCGTACAATACTACATCCAGATACGCGAATGGATCTCATATCTGGATGTGTAGCACGGCACGGGTCTTCACACCCATTGGCCCATGCTGTGGACCAATGAGCATACAGCCCGACGGTGTCAGTCGGTGGGCGGCAGGGCGGCAGGTGGGTGGGGTGCTGCCCCCCTGCTGGCGGGGGGAGTGGGGTTGTGGGGATCAGTGAGTGGGTGGGAAGGGGTGTCCACTGGACCACCAGGGATATGGGTTATCTCATTCTTAAACTTAAGCCCGTGATCGGGCAGAAAGTGGTCCACTGAACCACCAGGGATATTGGATTTGTCGATTGTTTAATATGTAATCCCACTATCGGGCAGTAACCAGTCCACTGGACCACCAGGGATATAGAATTGATCTATTTTCTACTGAAGCCCGTGATCGGACAGAAAGCAGTCCACTGGACCACCAGGGATATAGGATTGATCTATTTTTTTCTGAAGCCCGCGATCGGGCTGGCAACGGTCCATTGGACCACCAGGGATATGGGGTAGTTTATTTCATTTTCTAATGCCCTCGATCGGGCTTTGGGGCACATTGCCATGCTGCAGGTGGCATTGGTCCCCGACGGCTGCTGCCTGGCAGGACGCTAGGCACAAGCCCTTGGGGATTGGCACATCTGCATGCAAATGGGACCATAATGATATGCAAATGGCCCCATTTGCACCTTGCATACATTATGGCCCCATTTGCATGTCAAATTTTGAATATTGCGGTTGCTGCACCTTGCGCAATGGAACTTGCACTAGTGCATCCCAATGCTCCACTCTGGCCACTGGCGCTGGTGCAGTGCCACTACGCCATGCACACTGCAGGTGGCGAGGGTATGGTATTCAATACTGCTGAGCCATGGCGCAGCTTTGTTGAATATTGCCCAGTCCACGCCCCTGTGCAGCCAAGTTGTGCTGTGCCCAGGCTTGCGCCATAGCCTGGCACGGTTTGAATATCTGGGCCCCGGAGTATCACAGCTCACTCACTACACAGGTATGTCGGGGGGGGTGCTACATTGTACATGAGTAAGGAGTGAGCTGTGATACTTCTAGTGTTTTTAGCTAATAAACTCTTTTTCATCTTATCCAAACAGTGGTGTTCACTTTTCCTGCATGTTTTGAGTTAGTTTTTGCAACTATTAATTTTTTAGGTGTCTAATTTTAAAGGTGGCCTCATTGGCTGAGTTGTAAGCAGAGAAATATTTTATGAAAAGTTTTCAGAATAATAAATTGCCAGATTTTGCAGCCATATAAGATCAAAACTACTTATCCAAATGTCATGAAGTTTGGTATTCCTTTAGGACTCCTTCAAAACAAGTCAGGATACCAGTTATCAGATTTCTAGCTATACAAAGTTGTTATGACAACACACACATTTCACAAAATTTCACAAACATTTATTAAATTCACAGAATTTCATGAAAATTCCACAAAAGGGGAATTTGCTATTTTTTTTCAGCCTGATACCAGCCAGAGTCTGCCCACCCCTGTACATATCAGTGAGCCTGATAGTGAGTCTTCAGTCTACAACGTGAAAGTACACAACTGATATTCAGTCAGTGGCCTATTACTGTGTACTAAGCTGTTAATATTCCATATCTACCTAAGTATAACAAGTGTGAATGATACCTACTAGGACTTTGTGAAGTTTCCAAAGTTGCATCTTGCGAACATAGGCTGTCAAATCTGATAAAATTTGTCAGCATTCCCATTTTGGTGAACACCTTTGCAATGGTTCAACAATTAAAAATAAATAATTGAGAACAGGTATAAAATCAAATTATACATTGTACTAAGCCAATGAGGTAGCTAAACCTCATGATGATGCACTGGCCCCCATTGAAAGCTACTGGTTCAAAAAATTGAGTCAGTCGGGACAGTGTCAAAGATGGACAAGGCTTGCTGTTAGCCCATGGATAAGTGCTGTACACACTGGTTACATGGCCAGTGCTGCCCATACAGTCACCAACAAAACAGTGTAATCTGAGAACACAAGACAACAGTACATCATCCCACAGTTTGTGCAAGTTACTGGTTCCAAACAATGTGTTTACTGGGACAGTGCCAAACATGGACCAGGATTCCTGTTATACCACAAATAACTGTTCTACACACTGGTTACTGTACACGGCAAGCATTGCCCCAAAAGTCATCAGGACTATGTCGGCCCCCAAAAAACATTGCAGTGTTACACTAGAGGAGAGATGTTATAGGGGGATCTGCTCCAGCTGTATGGGATTCTATGTAATCCATTCCTTATGACACGATCAGGATTCAGAATTCATAGAATTTGAAGCCTATTTAAAAAGTCATAACAAACAGCTAGCTATCCCAAAAACAAACACACACACAGAAGGGATAGCTATTTTACTATCAGGGCTGCCAAGTTATGGAATGCATTGCCTCATCAGGTGGTGAAATCAGAAAACTTTGATGAATTTAAGAAAAAGGTTAGATGTACATCTGGAGTGGTAGCTGGTACAAATGCAACTCACCTACATGGTTGTGGGAGACACTCTCGATGGGCCAAGACCTTCGTGTGTTTTTCTCACCTAGTAACCTAATAATATTGATGACACTAGACAGTAATGCAACATCCAACATTACCAAACATGTATTATTGTTATGCCATGGGTACATGTTGCACACAGTTTAACAAATTACCCACAAAACAATGTTATCTTAAGACACTAGACAGCAGTGCAGAATCCCACTGAGTATGTAGGCAAACATTTCTAAAAACTATGTCTATTGGGATAGTGTCAAACATGAACAAAGCTTCCTCTTATTCCATGGATAAGTGTTGTACACACTGGTGACATGGCCAGCATTGCTCAAATAATTACTCCAAAAAGTAGATAATCTGAAGACACACAACAGCAGTACAGCATTCTACTGTATGTAGGCTATTGCTTCCAAACATATTGTCCACTGTGGCAGTGAAAGACATGGACAAGAGTTCCTCTTTATGCATTGGCTAAAATTCTACACACTGGATATATAGCCAACATTGTCAAACAAGCCATCAGGTCTGTGAAGGCCTAACAAATATTATAACGTAAAGACACAAGGCAAGAGTGCCACATCGTACAGTGTGTGTAGGCTTCTGGTACCACTAAGTATAGACTAATGGACACAAATTATAGACTAATGGATACAGAAGCCCTGTCCATCTGCCTCATCTTCCTTCGTTTTTAGTGCAGCTAGAAGCATAGAAGATTCATCATCCATAACCTTTTCAATTTGGTTGTTGGAAAAAGGAGCAAGGTAACTTTTAAAAAAGTGAGCATCTGTACGTTTTGGATTGAAAAGCTCATTCTCTTGATGGTGACTTTATTGTAAGCATCAAAGGATCAAAGCATGGCACTCACAGTTGTGTACCCCTAACAAAACCTTTTAGTTTCAGCGACAAAGCACCAGGGTATGTTAGCGCTGCCACTTTCTTTGAATGGAGTTCACAGCTTAGAGAATAAAACATTTGGAGCATACCTGATACTGTTGGGAGTTTCTGTTTTCACTGCCACAACTGTGAGTGCCACATTCTGCTCCCTTTCTGTCTAAAATGAGGGTTACAGATGCACTATGTGAACTGGTAGTTATGTGTGTGCATGGTTTACACTATGTACTGCATTTATTGCATCAGCACTGAAAATACTCTCTGAGCATGTACTTGCAAGTGGGTAACTGTAGTGCTCAACAGCTTCCTCTTTAAACAGGGCAAAACAGTGTTTATTTTTTTTGTTCCAGTACAATAAAGGCTCATTTATTTCTGCTAGTGCCATGTTATTATCCAGAAAATACCACACCATGTTGTACCTGCTACCACACCCTGCTGCTAGCTGAGAGCAAGAGCTTTGACCAGGTGCAGGCAATTAAGTGGAAACCACAGCAGAGGGCTGGAATGGGAGCTGAAACATACAACAAAGGCAGGAAACTGAGGATGCCAGGTAGCTGAGGAGGACAGGGAACCAGAGCACAGCAAAGGAACAACATAGCACAAATAAAGGGCAACTAGAAAGACCCAAAATAAAAACAAAGAATACACAAAACCAAAGCACAATCGCAGTAGAACAGAAAAACAGCACACAGCAGCCGGAAACATAACAAATACTAACCAAAGTAGAAGAAAAACGGGAACACAGTGCAGATGCAGCCACCATGCCCTGGACCACAGGCAAAGAAGCACAGGCTGGAAAGGGATCCCAGGAGCAGACAGCAGTGCAGAACACAGACACTGATACACACCCAGCCAGAGGAATGGCCAAAGGGCACCAGGACCCAGGGATAGAATCACAGAACAGAACAACCCTGTTGTAAAAGCCAAGCACCCAATAATGACACAGGACATAGTGCAAAATGATAAAGATATGTATAATGTGACAAATGCACAGTAAAGGAAAGAGGTAAACAACAGTTGAACAATAATAAAAAACATAACAAACAGCAATGTAATGAAAATACAAACTGCAAACACTAAAAGGAAATTTACAGCAAACACCACTACAATTATAACCACTATATACACTACATAGAGAATAGTGCATGGGCAACCATGTGCAACCAGCCTATTGTACCACTGAAGGGTTTTGATTACCTCAGACCTTGAGAGTGAAGCTCGAGAGGTCCATGGTAATCAGGACCCCGAGATGGCACAATAGGTTGGTTATGATAAGTAAGTGCTCATGCACTATTTTTTAGTAGTGTCTCATTGACAAAGTTTTTTTGTTTTACATTTTTGAAATGAAAAAAAAACATTTGTTCATTGCTGTGTAGTGTTCTGGGAGTTGGGATTGGTTGCTATGTTTACATGTGTGGTTACTAGAGAGCAGACATCCCTACATTTATTGCATAGCTTTCTATTGGCTGTCGATGGGATATGGGAGGGATTTTCAAGAAAAAAAACATGGCAGCATATGTCTTGGTTAGTGAGAGGATGTGGGCTCAGAGGAAATGATTACTTGTAAGTTATTTAAATAGCTGGTTCTAATTTTTATGAAGCTGAGGTTATCTGGTTGATCCTGCATTTGTTTTTCGCTTACGTGCTTGTTCATGTTTGCGTCACTGGTTCAGGGGATCTTGCCACCAGTGCTGCTGTTGCTGCTGCCAGGAGGGCTCGCAGCCAGTTTACAGTTCTGATAGAACCTCTAGAGCTTTTCCAAATGTTGATGTACCACAGTGTACTACAATCACATTCCATGACCTTTTGAACTGTGGTACAACAACATTTGGAAAGACTCTGATTTCTATACAGAACAACACCTGACTATACGCTATAACAGGAAATACTACTACTACTACAACTACTATTGCTATTACTGCTACTAATGTTAACACTACCACTACAAACTACGCTACAAAACTGACTACACTACAACAAACTACCTACAGTAACTAAGGAATGAAAAATGCAAAACAAACTGAAAGGCAATGTGACAGGAAGGGACAGGAATGTGGACACAAACAATGAGGTAAAGGACCAGCAACAGTAAATACAGTGCAGGAAAGGGGACAAGGTAAACAAAGTTGTCTGAAAGGCATCATGGCTGGGATCCTACTGATTCTGGCAGATGTGCCTCCAGTATGGTGGCCATCATTCTTGTCTCTGATATGAGCACCGCCTGCTGCTCTATGATGGTACGCTGCTGGCACACGAGCTGTCTCAAGAGATCCTCAGTGCCATCTGACTCCTCTGGCTGTGTTGCCCACAAAGAGGATCAGAGTGGACATACAAGAGGAAGGGGGAGCATATGAGGATGGGAAACCAGCCAGGAGGCATACTGCAGCCACAGGTGGCTATACAGGGATAGACAGCATGTCCTGACAGCCATGCCCAAGTGTTGCTGAGGAACGCAATGGTAGGCATGACCCACAGGTGCCACTGGGCAGGCCTGGAAGACACAGGCAACAACCCAATACCAAATAGATATGGATATGTCAGGCCCCAACAACACCATGGTATGGTTGACACCACCCAACCCAGCACTGCATACAGTGAGATAGTGCAGACACACAGGCGGTTCCCAGGATGGTGGTGGGGGTGGGCCATGCAACAACATGCACATGGGGAAACACACATCGGGACAAGCTGCCCATAGTCGGATAGCAATGTACCACAAAGCAGAGCACAACAACAACCCATGAGGGTACAGGAGCATCACAATGCAGGCACCATGTCTGGCCAATGGCCATCCCATTCTAGGGCCAAACCATCCCACAGGAGATGCAACACCACAGAGCACACACACCAGCAGGGGTGGGCCACCAGATGCCACCACACATAGACCACGTACTGCAATGCGTGCAGTCCCCTGCAGCTCGGACCTGCACATGAATACCTGAACATGGACATCGGCAATTGAGACTGTATGGCAATGCCAGCTGTGCATGCTGACACAGGCCCATATTGCCCCCCCTCCCAGCCACAAGGTACAGCAGCCAGACAGCCATGCACTGGCAGCACTCTGCAACACTGGTTAGCAACCAAGCACAATGCCGCACCAGCAATGGTGTGATGCTTATCACCATTAACCCGCCATCACAGTCAATGGCAGACCAGTGAAGGAACCACATATAACAGAAGCACATCACAAATAAAAACAGATAGGTACTCATGCAATAGGACCCTGGCCTCAGGGCTGCTGTCCTGCACCTGCTGAGGCATGGATGGCACCCTCAGGCTGCTATGTGTCATTTGCCAGGACCCCTCCAGCCTCCCTCTCCTTGGGCTGTGCTGCTCAATCCGCACTACAGTGGACAGAAGTAACAGCAGCATTAGTGCAAGACACAGCGTATACCATGATAGCCACAGCAAGATGCACCCCCACACCCAAAACACTGTACACACAGAGCAGCCCAGGGACAGAGTCTGAACACATGATACACCCACACGAGGTCCCCCATGGCCCACTGAGTGTGCGCCAGGCACACAGGGCATGAAGACATGGTGGCACTGCAGAGCAACATTGCCACAGGGAGAAAAAAAGCAACAGGATGCACACACAGCTGTGTACACAGACAAAGCCCCAGGATACAGCACCCCAGCACCACACTGGTGTTGGCTGCAGGATGATCCTGTTGCAGGTCCCCCCACCTGCAATGTCCAGACCTGCCACTCATACTATGGCCAAGTGACATGGCTGTGCAAGGCAACAACTGCAGTGTATCCCCCATGGACACAGCATGTACCATGCAAGCACTGCAACAACAGTGGATGGTGCCTGGCAACTGTGGCAACTGTGCCCCCCCAGACACCCTATACCATAGTGCCACCCAAGTGGCCCACTCTGTGTGCCCCAGAACCAGTGCTACATGTGTCCTACCACCTGGCATAACAGCACATCTGTGTACAGACAGCGACACACACAGGCACGCCCACACACACACACACACATATATGCACGCACATACACACACACCAGCAGACAGATAGACATGTAACATATGTGTGCGCCATGTGATGGCACCTTCCTGGCACTGGCACAGTTCCGTCATGCACCATCCTCTTGTACCTGTCCAGCTGCTGGCATTGCCTGTGGTGCAGGTCCGTATACTAGTGCCGACACTTTTCTGTGTCCCATGTGATGCTCGTCCGTTCAGTGAGACGGCATGCTATTGATGCCCACACCTGGCATTCTGGGAGGTCACCCTCCCTGACCTCCCCAAACAGGCGTCTGTGCCATTGTTGCACCAGCTGCACTAGATTAGCTGTTTCGACATCTCCCAGTGCCTGTCCCTGTGCACCACTGCATGCTGCCTACACGCCCCAGACATACCATTGCACAGCTGTTACCTCTCCACATGACTGTAATGTACTGCCTGTGGCACAACCTGGGCCCTCATACAACATGTGCATTAGTGCCGTGCAGTCACATTGCATAGCGTGCCGCTAACTGGAAGTGGTCTCATTGTACATGCTCAACCCCGCCACGACCCAGAAGCATCATATTCATGCATGTGCAGAGCGCCGCACTGTACAACCTAGCACAGTGCTAACATGTGCTTCGCTGGGGTGCTAGCGCAGCACAATGGTCACATGCGCATGCTCGGACAGCACACTATGTGACATAGTGCATGCGCTAATGAGACAGCGCAGTGCAGGATAACCATTTAGCCATACGCTAACCATTAGCACGGCACTAAACGGATTGTCTGGCAGTAACACGGCCCATATTCAGCCAGCCTATGCAAATGAGGGCACTTGTGTATGCAAGAGGCAAACAGCATAATCAGCATATCATTATAAGCCCATTTGCATGCCTAACAGGCAGGATTGCCCAGCAGGGCTATTTAATGGCAAACAGTGCTCCACCTATGTTGTGTAGAGGGACTGAAATATTCAGTAGACGCCACAGCTGAATAAGCCCAACACAGAGGAGAATGTCACAGGAGGCAGAGCAGCAACAGGCAGGTCTGTATAGCAACTTGGAGCATGGCTGTATGACTGTGGGGTTTGACTAGGCCCCTGGCTTGCACTGTACACACATGCATACAGTCATGAAACATTCATGGGACAGAACACATGCCTGCAGGCCCACATGCCAGCAAGTTACTGCTTAGCAGTGTACATGGCCAATGTGCCTGTCGGCCAGCTGACTGGGGCGAGTGTTACACCTGTGTCTACAGCAGCAGACTCCGCTGTCAGTGGACTGCCTGCACATTGTTGTTGTCATGTACCAGGGTGGAGGAATGGGGGGGGAACACACTGGCTTGCAGTGCCCATGTGGGGGCTGGTGCATGCAATATAGCCACGGTGTCCATTGTGACACATGCTCATGCACTGTGCACATGGGGTGGCCATGATGCACAGTTGCAGTGTGTGCTGTACCCTATCATGTTAAACAGGGCCTGCGCTATGCCGCTACAGGATGTACACTGCAGGCAGCTAGGGTGGCATGCACATTGTGTTCTGCCTGTGCCATGCAATGCAGTCACAACACAGTATGAGACCTGTGTCCCTCTACATGTCTTTCATAAGTTCTGCAGCATGACAGGACTGGATACGTGCCCACAAGTTCTCACAGGATGAACTGACGGCTCTTGTCCCTGGCGTCAAGGACCATGAGCAGGTGCTATGTTGCCACAAGACTACTGATGCTGTTGTGAGACAGATGTGGGATGAGGTCACGGCAGGGGTCAATGCCATTGTAGGCCGGGGACATTCTACGGATGCTGTTAGGAAGAGGTAGAGTGATCTAGTGCAATGGGCCATGGAGGAGGAGGAACAACAGTTCCATGAATGGCAACAGACTGGAGGAGGGCCACAGACCATGCAACAGCATCGGGGGATCCACTGATGACCCTGGTGGCCTCCACACTGTGCTCTGTATCCATTGGTGGGGTTATTGGTGGGGGGTGTATGACACCACTCACACTACCTAGAACAGGTCAGTATCCACCTGTGGGCACCATAAATGGCATGCTGCACTGGTGCTGGAGGGACAGTGTAGGACCTATACATGGTTTGCACTATGGGAGTGCTATACTGTGCACAGTGTACACATGAGGCAGTATAGCATGCATCCACCACAGCTGCCAGTACAACATGCATGTGCACCATGGTAGGGTGTGTGTACATGTGGCCATGGTCTGCATCAACAGGGGTTGCACTGTGTGGTGTGCATGGCCGTGGTGTGTGTCACACATCCTATGGTGTGCATGTACAGGTGGTGGTTGTGGCATACTTTATTTATTTATTTATTTAGATTTTGGTAACTGGATAAGCCCACTTTTTCAGGGGCAACCCGGAATTAGTTACAGAGAGTACAAACTTAGGAACATTTACAGTTGTAACAGATATATTTTAAAAAAAAATACATCACATATCAATAATCAAACTCAGGCTCATACATACAGTTAACAGACCACAGGATAAAACAAATTTTGAGAAATGGTAAGCAGGCAGTTTAACAGCCTAGCACAGTAAATACTTCAGGAGGGCAGTCAGGGTCAAGGCAGTGGAGGTAGGCAGGAAACCAGGGCAAGGTGGCTAGCAGTTACAGCTACAAAGGCTGAGTTCGAGGAGATAGGTTTTGAGGCCAGATTTAAACTGGGTGAAGGAAGGTTTGTCAATCAGGCTGGCTGGGAGGGAGTTCCATAGGTGGGAGGCAGAGTATTGGAATGAGCGTTTACCATGGTTAGAGCGAATCCGAGGGATGTCTAGGGGGAAATTTGCAGAGGATCGGAGGGTTCGGCTTTGGGCTTTAGGGGTGAGGAGTTCTCAGAGGTGAGGAGGTGGGCCAAGGGTAGAGAATTTATAGATAAAGCAGGCAGTCAGGTAAGCCAATTTGTGCTGCAGAGAGGGCCAATTTAGGTCCCCAAGGGCCTTGCAGTGATGTCTCCTAGGGGAGGAATGAGTAGCAAAACGAGCCACTCAGTTGTAGAGCAAGGAGAGTTTACTGAGTACCGACTCACGGAGGGACTGCTGTAAGGGGGCACCATATAGGATGGTAGGGAAGAGGTTGCTGTAGGCAATGGATTGACGTGCTTCCCAGGAAAGAGAGTTGTCCAGACGGTAGAGAAGGCCAAGCCTTTGATGGATGGACTGAGTTATGGAGTCAGCATGAGGTTTGTAGGTTAACTCTTGGTCGAAGAGAACCCCAAGGTATTTGAAACTGTCAGTGACCTCTACACTTTTACCAAGTGCTGTGTGGAGCTGGAGCAGCTCGCTTCTGTTAGTGCCCAGACGTCTTGTCCCAAACAGGACTGCCTTGGTTTTGTCTTCATTGAGCTTGAGGTAGTTTGAGGAAAACCTGGATTCGAGAGCAGAGAGGCTAGTCTGCAGTTTGGTAGAGATGACATTGGGTTGTGGGTCACAGCAGTAGATGACAGTGTCATCTGCATATCGGATGAGGTTACTGAGGAGGCAATTTTCCTCAATATTGCTGAGGAAGAGTGAAGAGAGCAGGGGACCCAAGATAGAGCCTTGGGGTACCCCAGAGGCAGTGGGTTTAGAGCTGGACTGGATACCTCTCCAGCTGACTTTTTGGGTGCGGTCGTTTAGGTAGTTTTCAAACCAGGAGAGCGAGTGGTCATCCAGTCCTATAAGGTGGAGTTTGGAGAGTAGGAGTTTGTGGTTGACCAGGTCAAAGGCCTTGGAGAGGTCAATGAATATTACGCCTGTAGGGGAGCCAAGGTCCATAACTGTAATGATGTCCGTTGTTAGCCGGTTGAGAGCAGTGTCGGTCCCATGGCCTTCCCTGAAGCCATGTTGTACATTGGCTAGGCGTTGGTGCCGCTCGAGATAGTCCTGGAGCTGGTCAGATACCAGTTGTTCCTGTATTTTCCCTAGCAGGCTAAGCAGGGAGATAGGTCTATAGTTTCCTAGTATGTCATGGGGGCCACTTTTGTGGATGGGGACAATAGTCGCTGCTTTCCACATTTTTGGGACAACTCCTTCAAGAAGGGACCTGTTGATGAGGAAGATGATCGGGTAGGCGATAGCCGGGGCGGCCATCCTGAGCAGGCGAGGTTCTAGTAGATCAGGTCCTGGGGTGGAACTGGGTTTAATCTTGAGTAGCAGAGGGAGTACCGCCGACTGTGTGACCATTTTCAGGTGGAATTGGGGCCTAGGAGGAGCCCAGTCCACTCCAGGGTAAGGGGGTGACCTGGGGTTCGGGGGGGGGAGGGCCCGGCTTGGTTTGAGAAGGAGGCACAGAAAGCCTTGGCAATAATGGATGGGACATTGGTCAATGAGTCCCTGACAAAGACGGAGTCCACTTGTGATGTTGAAGTCCCCTTAAGAAAGGAGTTTATGTGGCCCCAGAATTATTTTGGGTCACATAGGTGATTAGTTTGGAGGGCACTTAGGTACTGGCACATAGCCTGTTTTAAGGATTTTTAACATTGGTCCCTCAGTTCCCTGTACTTCTCCCAGTCTGAAGGGTTGCCAGAGGATTTTTAGGCTCACCATGCTCTATCGCGGAGTAGCATGGAGTGCTTGAGGCCAGGGTTCAGCCATTTATGGCACCTTCCCTGCACCCTAAGCTTCTTTCTGGGAGCATGCTTATTAGCTGCAGACTGGAAGGACTGGGTGAAGTAGTCAAGTGCCTCATCAAGGGAGGGAAGGGAGACGATGGAGTCCCAAGCTATGCTCCTAAGGTCAGCGCAGAAGACTGTAGGTACCAGCTTACTGTAGTTCCTAGCTATTATGACCTTAGCGGAAGTTTTTTAAGGCTTGTTGGACCAGCTGCAAAAGATGGGAGAGTGGTCGCTAAGTGAGTCTGACATAATCCCAGTGGACAGGATGCGATCAGGACAGGATACAAGTATCCAGTCAATGAGGAAGTGGTTACCGGATTTAGGATTGTGTCTAGTGGGCAGGTCTATGATCTGGGTCAGAGGGGAGCCGAGTAACACATTCTTTGAGGAGGAGGACACAAAGACTGGCCAGTGGAGGTTGAAATCACCAAGGATGATGGTCTCCCCTAAAGGGAACTCCTCGAGGACATGAGTTAGGGATTCAAGGGAGGAAGTGGCGGCTTGGGGCAGGAGGTGTGTGTTCTGGTCAGTGACACTGTCCTTTCTTGTTTCGCGGTGGGTGCACACCATGCAGTGTGCCAGGACATGGCTGGGATGGATGACATGGAACAGGAGGCAGATGGTGAAAACAATATGCCATTGACCTAAGCACTGGGTGCCAGGCAGGAACCTCAGCAGCAGCACATGAGTGGCAGGCTGAAGGACCTGGATTACACCTGCTTGTGGGGGGGGGTGACTCCGAGACTCAGGCTGGTGGAGACTTGGACACTGGTGACATCCTCGAGGATGCCCAGGGGGAGGATCTGAGTGGTGGCCAACTGATCCTCCTGACAGTCACTAATGACCTTGGATCAGATGGCTCAGACCAAGGTTACTACATGCCTGAGGAGGGAACTGTGATTGGTGGCACAGGGGTGGGGCATGCTGAGGTCTGCAACATGGGTGCCATGGGGGTGGAGTGCCATGCCACCATAGGCAGTCTGGTACAGCAGGTGGTGGGCCATGTGGGTGCTGTGTGTGTACTGCTGGACATGCAGTGCCTTTCATGGGGAGGGGTGCAGGGCCCACAGGGGACACATCACACTACAGGGACCATGCAACAGCAGGAACTACAGCAGCCAACATGGAGTCCCCACAGTGACCAACAGCAGGCACAAACCCTGGCTGGCACTGGCATTGCCTCAACCATGGTGCCAGATGGCCAGTGATCCTGCCCTCTGCACCAGGTCAGCATGATGTCCCAGCAGGAGGCCCAGATAGACCTGCATGCCCTTCAGCATGAGATGTGGCATGATCTCTCGCAACTGTGGGAGACTGTGGCCTTGAGCTTTGGCCATGCAGAACAGCAGGTGGAGGACAGGATGGAGCACATGGTAGCCATGCTTGACCACGGCTTTGCGGGTCTCACAGCCACTGTGGTTGATCTTGTCACAGGGGTGCATGGTGGTCAGTGGGATGTGCAAGGGGGACAGCATGCCCATGGCACACAGATCCACAGGCAGGTGTCACGCAGCCACAGGGCAGTTATTAACTCCAGCACCAATGCATCAGTTGCATCAGCTGGCACCCTGTGGCACCATAGCCAGCCACGCACCCTGTCTGGATCTGCTGGTCGGCCTGGGTGCCAGTGCACCACCCTCCCAGCCTCACCGCGGTCCTCCCCAGATATATTATTGGCACAGAGCACCCCTGGCTCAGTGTCCCATGCACATGGTGTGCATTGTGTGCATGGTGGTAGTCACCTCAGATAGGAACAGCTACCATGCACAGACACACAGGCAACATCCACATGTGCACACATGTGCAGGCACACACACACACATATGCACACACACCGTAACACACACACAGTCACTGGCACGGTCACCCATGCACAGCCATGGTAGCCCTTCCCACCTCAATCAGCATACCACTTCACCATGCCATGGCTGTATACAGGCCCACAGGCAGGCCTCACGTGGCCGCAGAGCAGGCATGGGCTCCAGCATGGCTGTCTACCTTGGTCACATGCATGTCCTGCACAGCACACAGTACACATTGCCATCCCACATACATTCACTCTCGCTGCGTTGTGCACATGCTTTGATGGTGGTCCTCACTATTGTGGTTATCTGCAAGTAATAAAGTCAGTATCACTGTACTTTTCTGGTTGCTGTGCTGTGTTTATTCACTGTCCTGCCTGTGACAGTGTCCTGATGATGCCAGCCCTGCACTCCAGAGCCCTGCAGGCAATTCGAGGATCTCTCCTCTTGCGTTGTTCCACAATCCCCCCGACCTCTGGCTCTGGGTCACAGTTGGCCAGTTCCTCAGGTTCAGGTGCCTGTATCCCACAGTTCATTTCCATGTTGTGGAGCATACAACAGGCTAGGATTATACAGCATACCTTCTGAGGCCTATAGTGTAGGGCACTGCCTGACGTGTCTAGGCAGTGGAAGCGCATCTTTAGTATGCCAAAGACCCTCTCTATGATGTTCCTAGTGGTGGTGTCTGCCTCATTGTACTGCTCCTCAGCGACTGTGCTGGCCGGGGTACTGGTGTCAGCAGCCAGGGTCGTAGGGGATAGGAGCTGTCCCCTGTTCAGAAATGTGCACCTGCTAGTGGTGCTTTTCTGCTGTCTGCCCCTTGCTGTGGTGCACCACCTACCAATCCTTGAACCTCCCCTCTCTACATAACCGCCAATTGCTCCACTGCGCTAGAACCGACTCCCTTCCTTGCAAACCCCTGCCTATCCCCACCCACACTGTGATGTGTACATGCCTTGCATGTTGATACTCACCGACTAGGTACCCACTGGGTATTCTGCCCTCCTCAAAGGCCTGACACTGCTGAGACTGGTGTCAGATGAAGGCATCATGGGCACTGCCGGGGTACTGCACAAAGACATTGCTGATGCACCCGGTCGCATCGCACACCATTTGATGGAGTGATACCTGTTCACATACGCTTCACTGCCATTGCCAGGTGATGAACGAATGGGGACATGGGTGCAGTCAATGGAACCAAGTACTGCAGGTAGGTGCGCAACTTGATGGAATTGCTGCATGGTTTCTCTGGACTCTGCTGCTGTGCTGGGGAATACTATGAATTCACCAGCATGTGGCAGGAAAGCATTGAGGAACTGGGTCAGGAGGCATGAGGTGGCAGACTGCAATACCCCTATGGTGTCCCCCGTTAGTTGTTGAAATGTCCCTGTGGCTAGGAAGCACATCACTGCTGTAACTTTCTCCTCGACTGGCTTGACATGACTACATCTGGTGTTGGGCTGCAGCTGCTCATGCAGGAGTTCACATAGCTGCTTCAGCATTCCCCTGTTCATCCTGTACTGGCCAGTGATGTGCTCATCTGGCAGGGTCTTGAAGGAGACTCTTTTCTCCAATTATTTAGCCAGGTGAGACACACTAAGCTGAAAGCTTGTTTGCAGGTGCAACCTGGGAGCACGAGGAAGTTAAGTGACTTGCTCAGGGTCACACAGTATGCAAGTGGGGGCTGTGGGATTCAAACCCAGGTCTCCAGATTTGCAGCTCAGAGCCTTAAACCACTGCGCCATACTGCCTCTGGGCTAGTACCACCTGTGTACAGCATATAGTCTCCTTGGCCTGCGTTGTGGGCCATGTTGGCCCTGCTCCCTTTCATCCTCCTCCACTACTGCTGCCATTAGGTGAAGCAACACTGCATTAGGTACTACTGCCATAGTGACTTCCTGTTCTGGTCCCTCCCCCTCTGTGTTTTGCCCTGGGATAAGACCAGCCTTTTATAGGCTGTACCTAGCACCTTGCTATGTGTCATGCTGTGTGGCCTTGCATAGCGCTATCACTCTGAATATCCTGTAGCACATGTATGCTGGTTCCCGCCTCCTCACTTTGCCCCTTGCATACATTATGAGTTTGCCCTATGCTATTGTGGTTAGCACGCACTATCCAGTCCTTTGAATATTGCAGCTCCATGCTAATCCTGTGGTATTCCCGCACTAATGGTTTGCACGCTACACTACATTTTGAATATCTGGGCCCCTCTATCTAATTTCAGCATAAAAGAACTAAGTGCTAGGTATTACATTATTCCCAACATCACCTTGTTTTGTACAAATATGAACAGAGATGCCCAGGTTTTCTGTTTCAGAACCATTATTTATTTAATTTGGCTGACGTTTGAATGAAAAATTAATTTTACTGGCAGTGCATTAACAGTTACTTCCAACCCAGTATCTTGTTCCTGTACATTTATATTCACAGATGTGCCCAACTCCATTTTTAAAAAATCTGTATCTTCTCTAGTAGAGGCAGTTTCTGGTAGTTTTGAAAGACATTTTATTATGATGAAAATATGTTAGATTTAATTTTTAAAAGATTCTAAACAATTCAACTTCAAAAGAAAAGACATTGATTGAGGGGGGTGGTATGGAACGTAAGCCTTTTTGCAACACAGATCTTTGTGTCTCAGTTAATGTAGTTCCATGCCACTTGAACTAATTCTGTTTCTCTTGGACTGCCATTCATTTGGTTACCTTCCTAGTTACTGTTTCTAAGTTTACATTGCCCTCCCCCAACTTGCCTCTGCAGGTTTTTGTTCTTATTTTAATCTTTTTTTTTTTCTTTTCTTTTCTTTGGAGCCCTGCTGTTTTTGCTCTGGGATGCCCCCATTTCTAAAAAAAAAAACAAAAAACCACAGATCTTTCAATGATCATTGTAACAGAGTCGGTTACACTCTCTGCCAGTTCCTCTGGACTACTGTCTCTCTGTCGGCTCCAGATTTTTAATATGACTGTGGGTGGACCCTAGAGCCATCTTGCTTTAGCTTGAAAAATGGATTATCATGGGACACATTTTTTAGTACTTTTCAGTGTGTCCTTCCATAATGCAAATCACAATGACAGTTACATAAAATACTCCATTCTTTCTGTTTACAATGTTGGAGACAGAACTCCAAGCTGCTTTTCTCTGAGAGCAAATGTGCACAATTCCAGGCAAATCAAAATATAATTAAAACTGTTCAAAATGCACAAAAATAATTGTCTTGTTTGGTAAATCAGGCACATGGATTTACTAGAACAACAAGTAATAGTCATCAGCCATGTAACAGTTCTAACAGACACCACCTGGCTTGAGGTTTCACCTCGAACTGACCTGCTGGAGCTAGCCTGTATCAGTTTTATTTATTTATTTATTTAAGAGATTTACCAGGAAGGCATGCTGAGCAGAGTACAGCTCGATTCCAGATGTGCCGTGGGGGGAGGGAGTTACAGTAGTACAGTAAATACAGTAAATACAGCGGGAAACAAAAACATACATACAGTGATTAGGACAAGCAATGGATGAAGCAGTTATAACACAGTTGCTTAGGTACAGGATCTTATATGTTTTTTTTCAGTTTACTACAAAGGAGCAGCCTGAATAAATGGAGAGCCAGACTGGGCTAACAGTTGGAAGGAGGCGGATTGAGGGTGAAGCTAAGGGGGGTGGTAATAACAGGAGCAGTAGGTAGAGAAGTGTGTTTTGAGAAGGGCATTTCATTGTGGAGTACTAGTGGAGTGTCTTATATCGGCTGCCAGGGAATTCCACAATTTGGGCAACCTGAAGCTAAAAGCAGCCTGGCCAGACCGGGTGGATCTGTGAGGCATGTGCAGGAGCCTGGCGTCTATGTTTCTGAGAGCATAGGCAGGTGGAGAGAGGGCAGTTAGGGAGGAGGACAGGTAGGAGGGGAGTGTCTGTGACTAGAATTTAGCAGTGGTTCTAGCGCAGTGGAGCAATCGGTGGTTATGTAGAGAGGGGAGGTCCAAGGATTGGTAGAGGACACAGTGATGGGTGTTTGGAGGACGGTCCAATGAGAAATGGCAGAAGGAGTTAAAAAGGAGATCTAGCCTGGCTAGGGAAGTATGGGGGGGGCGGCACAGTAGACAACATCGCCATAATCAATAATAGGAAGGATCATTTTTTGGTCTATTGCCTGTCTGGTTGGAAGGGGTATGCAATTTTTGTTCCGTTAGAGGGCTCCCAACATAGGGTGTAATTTTTTATGCAGAGCATCTATATGTGCTGAGAAGTCAAGATATTGATCTAGTCAGACACCAAGATGGAGATATGTGGTGCAGGGCTCTATAGGTGAGCTATCCAGAGTATAGAACGTAGGTGGAGCCGCAAGCCGGGTTAGTTTGGACTGGGAGCCAAAGGTGAGGGAGACTGTTTTGTTTGAGTTTAGGAATAGTTGGTTAGAGATGAACCAACGTTGGATGGAGTCGAAATCCTTCTGTAGGCGGGCTGTCACAGCACTAGTGGCTGGGCCAGAGGCAAACAGTACCGCATCGTCAGCGTACATATGGATAGCCGTTCATTTACAAAAATAGAGAACAACAGCGGGCCAAGAACAGACCCTTGGGGGACTCCACTGGTGACAGGGAGGGAGGTGGATCTAGCCGAGCTAATGCAGACTGATTGGGACCTACCTGTCAAGTAAGAGTGGAACCTGTTATTTGCGTTGTCAGACAGTCCAGTTTGAGCCAGTTTAGCCAGCAGCAGGGGATGGAAGACCGTGTCAAAGGCTTTCTCCAGGTTGCTAAACATGGCTGCTGTTATTTCCCCTTTGTCCATGCCCGTAAGGATGGCGTTTGTGAGGCGCAGGAGGGAGGTGGTGGTGGAGTGATTTTTTCTGAAGCCAGCCTGGTAGGGGGTGAAAAATGATACAGTATCTAGATAGTGGTGGAGCTGGGAGATTACAAGGCGCTCTTGAATTTTGGCTAGGATGGGGAGCAGGGATACAGGATGGTTGTTGGATGGGGAGGAGAGGTCCCCTCCTTTGGGTAGGGGAATCACGATGGCTTGTTTCCATAATTTGGGGACTGCCCTGAGTTTAAAAGACAGGTTACAGAGCAATGTTAGTGGGTGGGCTATGGCAGGTGCTGAGAGCAGGAGCATTTTGGAATCAAGACCCGATGGACATTTACCTTTGGTTGGGCTGAGTGTCTACAGTATTCTTAGCACCTGGCCAAGTGTGACTGGGCAGAGAGAGAAGGAGGCCATGGGGGGTACAGTGGGGTGAACAATGGGCAGGGGATGAGGATGGGAAGAGAGTAAGGAAGAAACAGTGGAGGAGAAATATGAGTTAAACTCGGTGGCTACCAGTCTAGGATCCGTGATGATTTTCCCATCTATTTTGAGAGTGGGAATGGGGGGTTGAGCTGGTGGGGTAAGAAGTGATTTTATTGACTTCCAGAATTGGGTAGGGTGAGCGAAGTTATTTTTGAACGCAGACTGAAAGTAATTAGATTTGGCCTGTCGTATGAGTCTAGTACAGGCATTTCTTAGCGACCGGTAGTGTTTTCCATCTCTCCTAAGACTTTCCTAACAGTCATTAACCCTTTACTCACAGAACATCCCGTTTTCTAAAAAAAAAACCAAAAAAACCCAGAAGAGTCAACTATTAGTTAAAACAGCGATAACGTTATTTTTCTATAATAACAGGTTTGTACAAGGGGTAAGTGTGGTCATGCCAGAAATTAAAACTATAGACTGGATTACATTCTAATATACAATACAGAGAAAGATGAATTACACTAAAATGTTTAGTGACTGCAGCATACAATCAGAGATTATATCTTCATCTCAGTTAGACTGCTGGAAGCCATGCAAAGATTAACAAACATTTGTCAATACCGAAGGTTTTCTTGCATGGTATATGTGGGATGGCATTTGGCGGCACTCATGGTGCTTGTTCCTCAGAGCTTCTTCAAGTTCACACAGCCATATCGGGTCTTGCTACAACTTGTTATTACTACTGGCAGTACTTCAAGTCTTGTTCCTTTTGTGAGATTTTGTTCTACCTCTGAAACTTCCCTGACTCTCAGCTCTCACAGGTCTCTCTCAAACAGAGACGTGGTCCAAGAGGTAATCCCTCTCATCCCTTTCCAATTTCGTAGCTTTTGTTTGGTAAACGTCAAATCCATATTTAGCCAATACTTTGTTCCCAATATCTGTGATACATTATGGATTTTCTGAGCAGTTACACTTGTAATTCCCATTAAGGCTGAGGAGCTCTGGATAACCCAAACCTTCTTTCCTTTTTCCTTGTTGCTTCTGGATGTCTTTTACCATTCCCCATCTTCTTGCCCAATCTGCTGTTCCACTACCTTAAGAATATACTGAAAAAATACTTAATTTTTATATGGTAACTTTATTTTTTTATTACAATTTATGTTGTTGATACCATGAAAGTGCCAACTAGAAGTAGTGGGAGCGAGCAAGCTTCCAGCTGACACTTACTTGCTGCCCGCTTCCAGATCATACTTCAGTAGCTACTAGGTACAGAAACTACCATACTACCTAACACCGTTAATCCACATCTCCCACAGTGCATATTCCCTTAGGAAAACTGACTTTGTCTTGCTCGACGTGTACCTCCTTTGGCAAACATGCTATTTCACATGCCCTCCCTTCTCTGTGGAACCAACTACAATCTATACTAAAACTAACCAGCATTGTCTCGGTCAACTTCTTCAGAGTGATAATTGCATCTAAAATGAAAGATATTTGTAACTGCCACTAAGCACCCTCTTATCCCTGTGTGCTTCCTGTCTATTGTATCTATTGGCCCTGCCGTACTGAGACCTTTTATCCCTATACCTACTTTACATTTTGCTAAACATCCCCATCCCCTTAACTTCACCATTGCTATTGTCTCCTTCTAATATTTCACCACTTTTAATCAGTTGCATTTTACGGTGACAAAGTGTTTAGCCTTATCTGATATTGTTTGCCCTGAATCTGCATATATATCTGTAATCTTGTGTCTCGCTGTGAATTACTTGTTATAACATTGTGTGCACTCCATATAATTGGTAATCAAAGTGTTTTCTGTATAATGTGCCATTGTATGTGTGTTACCTTCAGGACCTCCTTGTGAATGAGCTTGCTCAAAGGGAGTCTTCCTGCAATAAACTTGAAGTAGGACATCTCAGGAGGACAAACAAAAACCTAGAGGTGGAACCACAGGAAGCTGAAAACATGAAGACAGGAGGTAAAGAAATATACTGTTTTTATTTTTGTTAAGATGCTGCAAATCTGTCAGCTAGCAGCAGCTGGGTACTTGCAGGCTCCCAGCTGACAGGCGTTTAATGCCCACTGCCCAGATCACACAACAGAAGACCAGCTCAGAAGGAAACACAGTGCTACAGGGGTCCCCAGAAAGTCAACAGTATAAAGACTGGAAGAAAAAATATGCAGTTTGTAATTTTTGATACAATGCCACAAAGCTGCCAACTAAGACCAACCAGGCCCCAGCAGGTTGCCTGCTGACACCAACTTTCTGCCCACTGCCAACATCTCATTAAATTAGAACAGCTCAGGAGGACACACACACACACAGTGATGAAAGTGAACAGGGACACACAGGAACTCAGTTCCTGTACCTTTTTTGCAGCAAGAACGGAGTTCCTGTACTTCTTCCAACTGACACTGGAACTGAAATTCTTAAACCAGCAATATAATGAGTTTCTGGGCCTCTGACTTAAACTCAGGGTTTCCATACCAACATTTGACTTGTACAACAATGCTATTTTCCTAGGAATACTTCAATATTTCTAACTGAATCTACTAGTGTCGAAACAGATAGATGTGTTGTCTTGACACAGCTATCCTTCAGATTAAGGATCTTCATTCCGCATTTCATATTTGTCAATACCTGAGTTCCTGTACTTCTTGTCTACCACTTGTGTACTATCAGTTAGTGCTACAAGCACAAGGACACACATACACACACACACACACACACTATTACAGATGGATTCACGAAGTTGGAAGCATGAAGACTGGAAGGAAAAATATGTTGAATTTTAATTTTGAACATAATTCCACAAAGTGCCAAGTAGCCACATCCAGGCACCACCAGGCTGCCAGCTTACATCTACTTTCAGTCCACTACCCAAATCTCACTAAACTAGCACAGCTCAGAGGGACACACAATGCTACAGAAGGAACCCCAAGAAGTTAGAGCATGATGTATGTTTTCATATTTTTAATATTTATTTATATGTTATTCATGTGATTTTGTATGGGTTAGTGCATGTTGCTCTTCATCAAAATTTCCTTTGATTTATATCCGGTCACCCAAGAAAATGGGCAGCACATGCTCATGGATTTATAAGATTTTACATTTAAAAAAAAATGCTGCTTGCATTGTGTTAATTTTTGATAGGATTCTACAAAGTGCCAACTGGCTGTAGCTGGGGACCAGCAGGCTACCAGCTAGCACCCATTTGCTGCACACTGCTCTAGGATAGAAATTCAATAATAGTTTACTGGTGCCCCCCATCATATGGTACAAAAGCCTCTGTCAAATGCTGTAACAACCTGAAAACTGATTATTACAGCACCTTCAAAAGTTTATGTTTCAGTAGCATGTACTCAGTGTCACTCACTTCATACACGCCACCTTATTGGCTCTTCATCAGTGTGTGGGAGGGCTGAACACCTGAAGAAACATGGAGGCTCTGTTTCACTGCTCCTGAGGACTCGCACTGAAAGATTGCCTCTTACTCTCCTTTCAAGTAAGTCTAATTTTTCTTTTACCAGTCATCTGATTGATCCTGCCTTTACAACTAAAAATAAAACTTTCTGGTTGATCTTGCTCTTAAAACACTTTGGGCAGCTCTTTGGTCAACTGTGAGTCAGATCAGGAACAAATGTCACTGACTACTGTCTACCTATTCCACTTCCCATGCTGGTTCCACAATACATCTTTAAAAAAAACACACACACACACAAAAAATGTCTCTAAAGTCTCTGGCAAGAGAAAGACAGAGAGGTAGAATGAGTGTGTGTGTGTGTGTCTTTTTTTTTTGTAATTTCTATTTTTCACCTCCCATCCTGCACCCAGTCTTCACTTCTTGAGGAGACACATATTGGCAGTCTCCCCACTCTGCAACCTGCTCGATTCTACTCCAGCAACTCCCCAACGAACCTTGGATGTACTTCCCCCCAGGGTGAGTATGGGGTGAGGTTATTACACCCCAATAATTTTGCAGGTGTCGGACTTACCGAGATGTCAGACAGGTGTGGGCAATCAGGGTCTTTGCTGTTTTGAGGTCTCCATCATCTAGAAGACTGGGTACAGTAGTTTCCTATGTTCCTGGGGGAGTGGCATGCAATTGGGCATCATGACATCACCACCATCATCACCCCTCCCCATTCCCTTGAGTTGTAGCTGCGATGCTTGCTGTGTCCCTGGCTTCCACCAGAGATCAGATGAGCACCGAGCAAAGACCCACCTCCCTACCGGGAGAGGAGAGCAGTCCATCAGATGCTCAATCCTCTCCTGCCTCTACTGACCCCCGATGGCTCGCCTTGTTCCCGAACCTGGGTTGCCAGCATTGCACAAGGTGTGGCATCCAGGGCCTCAACCCTCAGCACCACCAGGCCAGCTGTGTATGCGTGTGTGTGTCTTTACAAATATATTTCACATACACTCTTTTGGCTGGATTCTCAAAAGATTATGCATGATGCAAAGCGACTTGCACCAAAAAACAAATGGTGCAAGTAGCACTTTACATCATGTGTTCCAACATTCGGGATTCTGCAAAGCAGCCTGTGACATACCTCAGGCTGCTTGCACCAAAGTGGACATATGGCACCATTTGCACCAGATACCCCTGTGACATGGTGCAAGGGGGTTTACGGCAACAGTTGCACCCTATTCTGGAAGGGCAGCTGCCACATCTCCTAATTTGGAATTCAAGAACAATCCTCAGAGGACATCCATAAAAGTAAAATTACACCAGCTATTAGCTGGTGTAAATGTACTTTGCATCAACCAGAGGTTGAGCCAATGTGCAGGCATCCCGCCCCCAGGTCATGTAGTTACCCCCCATGCCTAGATCCCCAATGGTACAATGCCCTGCAGAGCTATCTGTGCCCCCAAACCCTCAAACCCCCAAGAAGTTTAGAAATAGCCCCCTTCAACCCCAGTCCTCAATAATAGAGCCCCCCAGCACCAACTCCCCCAATGTTGATAATCCCCCAGCCCCAATGCCCCATAATATTAATGAAATCCTGTCCCAGCTCTGATCCAGATCATCCACCCCACAGAGGTAATATGTCAGATTGAATAGTAAATATAAAGGTAATATGTCAGATTGAATAATAAATATAAATAAAATTAAACAAATCCCATAGTCCAGTAAATCACTGGTAGTCTAGTGGCCCCCAACCCTTCCAACTGGCAGTGTCAGTACACCCCGCTCCCCACGATCCATACCCAGCCAGTGAATGGCACAGCTCTCCTCTCACCACTGTGGCCAGCTGCTGACTGAGCTCCGCTATGTGCACATACTGGTAATAGTACATGCCCAGTGAATGACAGCAGCTGTGATTCACTGAGTGTGTACTATTACCAGTACGTGCTCATAGTGGAACTCAGCCAGTGGCTTGCTGCCATGGTGAGAGGTGGGCTGTGCCAGTCACCACCTGTGTATGGGTCGGAGAGAGTGGGGTGGACTAACATTGCAAGGTGGGGCTGATGAGAGGCTGCTAGACTACCAGGGATTTAGTGGATTATGAGATTTGTTTTATTTTATTTGTTTTAACTATTCACTCTGACATATTACCCCTGCGGGGTGTGGGGTGTGGGATCCAGATCAGGGTTGGGAGGGGGGATTTTATTAATATTACAGGAGATTGGAGATGGAGGGGCTATCACTTTTCAAGAGGATCAGGGCTGGGAGGCAGAAGTTCACAAAGGTATTTTTGTTCTTAAACATTTGAGGATCGGAGCTTTGTGGGGTAGTGGCCCACAAAGGGTCTTTATTTCATACACAATCGGGGATTGGGATATGGGAGGGCACTTGCACCATTCTTCAGTGATGTGCTGCAGGCTTGTGGCAATTTGTGCAGTTGCACCCTCTGTTTGGTGCACCTCTCTGGTTGGTGCAAGTCATGGAACTTAGCCATGGGGACCCTGCCCAATACAGAATTGGGAACAGAATCCTGGTGCAACGGAGTTTGGTGCAAGTTGCCTTTGGAGCAACTTGTGCCATCCCTTCCTGAATTGGCCCCTCTGTCTCTATCATTTAAAGTGTTGACAGAAAAAAAAAAATCTCCCTGCACCAGCAACTGTGGTGTTATGGATTTTTTTTTTACGCACCCTCTGTATGATGACCTCATAAACCTCCTGAGCTTTGCTCGTGAGGTTTATGGGTCATCACATACCTCATCTGTGTAAAGAAAATCCATAATACACAGTTGCATAATCATTATTCTCTATTCATTGGCATCTAGTATGCACCTGACACACTGTCAGCAATATTCCTTGTAAGGCAAAGCAGGGAAAATGTTATTTGTATAGTGTTCAATCCAATGAGTACTCTAAGTGATTAAATATACCACCAAAATAAGCTATAAAATATAACTAGAAATTAATAGTAGAATAATTTAGATTCCATTTAGAGTTTGTTCAGAGAAGAATGCTTTTAAATAGGCTTTGAAGGCATCCACCAAGTTGCCTGTATGGATGTGATGAGGAATAAAATTCCAAATAATAGGTGCAGCCTCCCCAAAGGCTCTATCTCCAGAGGTGTTGAGCCTAGAGATGGGGATTACTAGCAGTCCAACTGTGGTGGAGCAAAGAGGGCAGATTGGTTCATAAGGAATCAGGAGCTCTTTTAAGTAGACTGGTCCCAAAACAGGAAGGGCATTGTATGTTAACAAGTCAGTCATGAAGGTGATGCATGAATGCAAAGGCAGCCTGCACAAAGTGTGTAGAACCAGAGTAATGTGTTCCCTAGATAAGGAGCCCACCAACATCTTTACCACAGTGTTTTCTGCGCCAGCTGCAGTCAATGCATCGGATCTCCAGATAACTCTGATACACAGCCTCACAGTAATCTTGTCTCATGGCAACAAAGGTATGGGTTAGTGTCGCTGGGTGAGTCAGTAGTTGTAGTCAGTATCTTTATCTACCGTAAAACTGCATCTAAGATGGTGACTATAGAAAGAAAGCAAGGGTGATGTCAGAACATTTTCTAGAGAGCGAGAACAAGGCACTGATACTTTAAAACACACCAAACTGGACTGGATATTTTTATAGAGAAATGTTACTAAACAGGAAGAGATCTACTAGAGGTCAAGACAATAATGACCAAAAATTGAAGTTCATTTAAGTGATAATATTCACTTAGCCAGAGTATACGAAGGAATAACCTGCTGAAGAGGGTGATTAAATGTCAAGGCCAAAGACTGAGGTGTTTGATCAAACACTAAAGCCAGTTTTTCTAAGTATACTCTGGCTACCTGAATGTTATTATTATTATACAACTAGAAATTTCATAGGATTTTAAAAGAGCTGTGCAAGTTTTTAAGTGATTGCTTGTAGTCACACGGTATGCAAGTGGTGGCTGTAGGATTCAAACCCAGTTCTCCAGGTTTGCAGCTCAGAACTCTTAACCACTAACTATACTGGCTGGCAAGAAACAGCTGAAGATGAACTTGCCTTTGTTCCCCTTTTCTACCTGTGGACTGAATAGATAACCTGATGTGGGCGTGACTGACAAGTGAATAACCTGATGTAGATGTCTCCTGAAAGTGAATAACCTACTGTGGGTGATTCTTGCCAGAAAGTGAATAACCTATTGTAAAAGTGAATGACCTATTGTGGGCATTGCCAGAATGTGAATGACCTACTGTGGCCATGTCTAAAATGTGATTGTAGTAGTTTGTGGGACAATAACTGACAATTTTCCTGTGTTCTGATTGTCTCAGAATGGATAGCTGTTGTATAACACAAGATACACTCCCCAGTTGACAGTGACATCATTAGAAAAACTTGGTTTATTTTGGAAGCAGACCCTGTTTTACTAAAAAGCTATACAAAGAAAGCCCCCTTGAATGGTTCTCTGGTGAGCACAGAATCAGAGAGATTTGTTTGTTCATTCCTTACAGCTAATGAATAGCGAGAGAACCCAAGTACTGATAGACTTCCCTAAGGTCCCCCCTCTTAGAGTATGTAACATCTGTGGGAGATGTAAATTATGTAAATATGTCCAAAATGTAAAGTTTTCAAACATCCAACAATAGCCAAAGAGTATGAAATTTGAAGTCTAATTGCATGTGATACCCCCAGTGTTGTACAGTATATTTAGCCTCTTGTATGTGTGGAGATTTTTACACTGGGAAAATGGTTAGACCATTAAAAAATTGAATTTTGGAGCATGTAAAAGAATATTGCTGTAGGAGATGTAACAAACATCCTAGCAGCACATGACAGATTTGCAAAAAAGAGATAATGTCACACTGCAGCACAGTTGGACATATGGTGGCATTAACCAAGATGATACACAGTAATGCTGCAGTATATCACAACATGCTGCAGTATACTAAAGGGAACAGTGTAATTCAATGTGAATTATGCCCTTTTATCATGCAGAATTTTGTGACATCATTTCCTGCAAGTTACTGCATTGCATCATGACTGGCTCCACAGTATATGGGAATAGAAGGTACAACTGGGTAGGAGGTGGGCAAACTGGATAACAAGCTTCTCCGTAGAGAATCAAATGGATGTTTTACTTTGAAGGTTTAAAACCTTCAGGTCGGAATGCAAGATTCAAGATCAATATTATTTTTTTTTTTTTATGAATGACGTGCTTTAAAATGCACATCCTTCTTAAAAGCAATATGGGTTAATAGTGCTTAGCCACTGATTAAAAACAAAGACTGTGACTGATTACATTTTTTGATTTTCACTAATATTTGTCTGTTTGAAAGCAAGAGATCCAGAAGCCTAGCAGATAACATTGTTTTCTTTTTGTAACATCTATGTTGGTCCAATAAAATGTATCAAAATATTTGCTTCTGGATCTGTTCTTACAAGGACCAATACATCAGTTAATCTATTTCTGTTTGAAAGCAATGGAATGAAAATGCACCTTTATGTGTTCCTTTGTTTTATGTGTGTGTTCTCCATGCACATCACCTAAGCATGACCTGGGATCGAACCCAAGCAGAAAGTAAAGTCCAGCTCAGAAATTAAATCAGTCAACTATCTTGTGCAGCTGTGTGAAATTACTTTATACTTTTCAAGTAATGTAGGCTTGCTATAAACCCAAAAAGGGTTAAGAACAAGATATGTATATATATATATATATATATATATATATATATATATATATATAAAAAAACTCCATTAATGCATCAGGTATGGTTGATAGTACAGCGTCAAAAGTCTGGAAATTCTGTATTCTGGGTTCACAGCAGGAAGGTCATGTCAGACGAATCTAATAGATTTCTTTGACTGGGTGACCAAAGTAGTAGACCAGGGAGGGGCTGTGGACATGGCCTACCTAGACTTTAGCAAGGCATTTGACACAGTCCCACACAAAAGATTAATAGTCAAATTAACCAGCCTGGGAGTGGGACCCAGGGTGGTAGCCTGGGTAAAACATTGGCTGGACAACAGGACACAGAAGGTAATTGTAAATGGAGTCCATTCTGAAGAAAGGGGGGTTACTATTGGGGTACCGCAGGGTTCAGTATTGGGTCCAGTCCTTTTTAATGTCTTCATCAGTGACATTGCAGAGGGACTGGAAGGAAAAGTATGCCTTTTTGCAGATGACACAAAAATCTGCAACAGGGTTGATACACAAGGAGGCGTGGAAAGGATGAAAAGGGACTTGGCAAGGTTGGAGGAATGGACAGAAGTATGACAGCTAGGATTCAATGCAAAGAAGTGCAAAATAATGCACCTGGGAAATAAGAACCCAGGGGAAGAATACACAATGGGTGGGGAGGTAGTAACAACAACAAAAAAGGAAAGGGACCTGGGGGTAATCATATCAGATGACCTTAAGGTTAGCAAGCAATGTGAGAAGGCAGTAGGGAGGGCTGGGGGTATACTGGGATGTATAGGGAGAGGCATCAGCAGCAGAAAACAGGAAGTTGTTATCCCTCTGTACAGACAGTTGGTGAGACCCCATCTGAGTACTGTGTCTAGTTTTGGAGACCCCATCTCCGCAAGGACATAGACAGGATAGAGGGGCAGTCCAGAGGAGGGCAACTAAAATGGTGCAGGGTCTGCAAGAGAAGCCGTATGAGGAGAGACTAAAGGAGCTTAATATGTATACCCTTGAGGAAAGAAGGGAGAGGGGGGACATGATAGAAACTTTTGAGTACCTCAGTGGAATCAAAAAGTCCAAGAGGGTAGCATTTTTCAGAAAAAGAGACTTGCAAGAACAAGGGACACAATTTAAAGATAGAAGGAGGCGGTTCAGGGCAATGGAGGAAGTATTATTTCACAGAGAGGGTAGTGGATGCACGGAACAGCCTTCCTGAGGAGGTTGTGGGGTCTAAAACTGTGGGAGAATTCAAGAATGCATGGGACAGACATAAGGCAATTCTTGTGGGGGGTAGGAAGAAATAGGCTGTTGGTTAACTAGTAGGTAGGGAAATGGGCAGACTAGATGGGCCTAGCGGTCCTTATCTGCCGTCAAAGTCTATGTTTCTATGTTTTACTAGGGTTACCAATCCTACCACCCCACCCCCAACCCTCACCATCCACAAACCAAAAGGTGTTGGGGTGTGCTTTGGGGTCATCGGCCCTAACTTTCACCTCATTCCATGTGTAAAAAAGCTGAGATGGAACAGTATAGGAGAATGGGGTGAGAGTTATGCCTGTTGACCCCAAGGTACACCCTGATACCTGTTGCTGTGTGGAGGGTGAGGGGTGTATTTGGGATGGTAGGGTTGTTAATCCTAACACTGAATTTCCAGACTTTTATTGTTGTACTATCAACCCTAACTGATGCAGTAACAGAGTTTTTTTGCAATGAATTTCCTTACTTTTTGAACTAGTATAATAGTACCTTATTTTACTGTGGGAGCACAGGGTCTGAAGGACCCTACACTCCAATTCCTGCATAAATGTCAATATGTATGTAGGTGTGGAAGCCTTTCCTCACCATGATCCATCCCAGTTATTTAATTGTAGACCCCATCCACCACCCAAGCTCAGGAGCCCCTCCCTCTTCCTGACTGTCTGTTTTTTAACCTCTCTCTTCCCTAGTAAACAACAACAGACAATATCAATAAAATCAATACAAATTAACTAAAACTAGTATGCAACTTTTAATTGATTTCTCTGCTTTGTTCCTAATATGCAGTAGTATCAGAATCAGTATTTATATAGCGCTTTTCATACACAGTATCTCAAAGTACTTTACAAGCAATGCTAGACTGGTAGTTAAGTGACTGAATGTGTGGTGGTGGCCATATTGCACATCACCACCCACAGTCTGGATAATTGCATTAACAGGTTTATGGGAAGGGGAATGTTGGCCAGGACACTGGGAATGTTCCCTGCTCTTTGCAAAGAGTGCCTAAAGAGTGCCCTGGTTCTTTCACTTCCACCTGGACACCCACCAGGGCATCACCAGTATGGGCAGAAGGGACCTCCATTTAACGTCTCATCTGAAGGACAGCACACCCCAGCAGTACAGCACCCCCCAATACTGCACTCGGATGCCAGAAATTTTTAGGTGCAAGTCCAATCCTCATGTGGGACGAGAACCCATGACCTTCTGGTCCAAAGACAGATGTGCTACCAACTGAGCCACACTGACACATTGCACTAATGTGCACTAGTATGCAACTTTTATTTTGTCTCTCTGCTTTGTTCCTAATATGCACTAGAACGCAGCTTTTGATTGATTTGTCTAGACTTAGAACTAGGCTGCTCTAAAAGTAAAGTGCACCACATTACAGAGAGTTAAGGCAATAAAAAGGCTGGGCTATACGCTACTTCAGATAAATGCATTTGTCTTACTTCAGTGTTAACTACTGAGCCCAGTGAATAACAGAATACTGAAGCAATTGGATTTACCTATATATGAAAGGTAACAGTTTATTGGACAACTAGGGCTCTTTGTGCAAGGCACTATGTTTACTGAAAAGTATATTTTGTAAGCATTAGATTACTATTACTGGGGGTCTGGAGCCTTGGAAGGGACAGCTTCCTTTTGTGATCCAGAGATAGCAGTGAACCACAGTTTCCCTGGTGTCTAACCTATTTATAGCACAATTGTCCAATCATTAAAAGCACAAACTCTGGGTAATCCTAAAAACAACAACAAAAAAAGTACAGTTTTGTGATTTGTGACTGTGAATCATGACCGTGAAGATGAAAAACTTGATTTGTCTCAGAGTCATGATGAATGTGTGACATGGCTAATGATAGTAAACTGTATGCAAACACGATTACCTACAGCTATACTTCCCTGACATGTACCACACAAAACTGCCCAGTTTGAAAACTCATATTAATGAGTACAATGGCGAAACCAAGACCCGAGATACTACAAAACAGGCTTACATGCAACTAACAACGAAAAAAAGTACAGTTTTGTGATTCGTGATCATGACTGGTAACCATGAAGATGAAGAACATCATTTGTATCATGAGTGACTCATGATGACCACCCTGACTTAAGGACACATATTAATGAGTACAATGTTCACACAGAGATATCCACCACACCAGTACTCTGTAGGGAAGCCAAACAAACAACTGTGACTTAAGTTACAGATGGAGATTGGACCCTAAAGAGATGCAAATGCACAAACAGATTAAGATTGTGCTGCACACTCAAGAGATGCAGATGCAAAGGCAAAACAACACCTAACCAGTGCTCACAAGTCACAAATCCAAATCTGGAAAAGAATACCTTTGCCGGTTGGAGTGGGGGGGGGCAGTATACTGCAGTAACAGTCCACTACTACTATCACAAAGCAGTACAAAAGTCACACAGGTGCAGTGGATAGCAGGTTCACACTGCTGCAATTACTGTGTGGCACAATAAAATGTGTCTGATTTGATGGCACACATCACACACACTCACACACACACTACAAGTAATGCACAGCAAATTAAAAACTTCATTAATATAACCAAACATTTTAAACACGCTGAAATTACACACTGCTGCACCACAACAATCAGCAAAAAAAATCAAAAAATTAATTAAAATATTACTGTGTGTGCATTAACACAGTTATACAACAGAAAAATTACCAAACCAAAAAGACTGCCTTTTTCTCCAAGTTAATCTACCTAAACCACACATATGCCCCTCCCCCAAAGCACACTTCCAGTGTCTGTCAGTACACAGACTGAATGTTCAAAATGAACATTCAAAATCTACACATAAACAATAACCACTCGATGATATGAGTACAGGAAGGTTTCCTACAATCGATGCACTAAATTTGAGCCCAAGAAAAGATTCAAACGTGTTTTTAACAGCTTTTAGAGGGTTTGAATCGCAGAGAACTCTGAGAGCAAACTGTCTCTTACAGCTACTTACACATACTACCCCCAGGCCAGAACTGAGGCTGTGCAAAACAATCTGGAGCCCATGTGACCTGCAATCCTATGACCAATTGCAAAAATCATCTTGGAGCTCAAAAACAAGGCAAAGTGATGCGAAGTACATTGATTTCAATGCACTTCACCTTGAGGGGCAACGCAAAGTAATGCAAAGTCATTGTTTTCAATGGACTTTGCATTCATCATTATAACATGAAGTGATCCTCTTCATATTCTGGATTTGACATCCCCCCAACACATCACATGACTTACAGTACTATAAGTCACATGCTTAGCCAGGCAGGAAGGAAGTGCTTTATGTAAGGAGATAGTTTCACTTTTTACTGTGCAGAGAGAAAGAGAGAGGAGGCAGTGAGAGTGTGTGACACTAGAACAGTTAGGGAAAGATCTAGAGACTGAGATCTGAAAGCTTTTTTTAAAAGCTACTTTTTTTGTGTTTTGTGTAGACTCTTTTTGTACTTAAATTGTTCTTGCTGCAAATTTATTTGTTTGTGTCTGACTGTGTGTGTAACTGTTGTGTGTGAGTGTTTTGTGTCATTGCTCAGATGGAGGGAGGGCAGTCGACTGAGTTGAGTGGGTAGAGCAGAGAAGGATCAGGATCAGGGAATGTCTGGGGAGGGGGCAGTTCTGGGAAAGTGTCATAGGCATGGCAAGGGAGGAGTGTGCATGGCTGATTCATGTTGGACTGTGCAAAAATGTTGGGTTCCCCCCCAGAAGCAGGACCAGTACCTCCTCAGGCAGTTGTACCACCACCTCCATCACCACCTCCATCACCAGCCCCAGCTCATCTAGAGCAGGATGTGCCTCTGCCCTGGGCCCCAAGTTTGGAGCCTGAGCACCATGACCAGGCTGGCAGTACATCTGGCCCCCCCATCTGTGCCCGGTCCTCCCTGTACCTCCCCAGTTTGGGAGTTTTTAGATTGTGTTGGGGAGGACAGTAGCCTGGTCAGGTGTCAGATTTGTAGGGTGGAGGTGCACTGTGACTTTGGGGGACACACCTGGGTACTGGGGCCCAGTGCATCCACATGATAAACCACCACCAGGTAGAGTGGCAGGCTGACACAGAATGGGCCAGGTCTGCACCTGCTGACCCTTCTGTGGCAGAGGGTGCAGCTGTGCATGGCTGTAAGAGGAGGAGGGCCACAGCAGCACCTGCTGCCCCACCAGCACCACTCCCACTACCAGCAGCTGCAGCACCTCTGGACCCCAGAGATCTACAGTCTCCACTTCTAACCACTGCGCTACTAAATAGGACTGGTGCACAGGTGTGGGTAGCTAGCCCAAACACATGATAAGAATCCAAAGTCCAACGCATTCAGGCAGAGAAGGAAAATCACTCACAAATAAATTGCAAATGCAAAAAGATTTATTTGGACTATAAACAGTCCCCTAGTGCCTCAGCTGATAGCCTTCTGAGGGAGCATGAAAGAGAGCATACATTGCATTCTTAAAAAGTCACACTTAGGTGATTTCAATTAAATGCTTTACTAACAGAACCAATAGTAGTACAAAAGCACACATATCTATACTGAATCTAATAAAAAATCACTTATTGACCCCAGAGAACTGCCCGTAGGTCAGGCAGACATTGCAGTTTTGTTGAATGCTGTTGATGAGACAAATGAGAGTGTGAGTGCTGTCCAGCAGCAGTAGGAGTGGATAAAGGGATATCAACTGGAGACTGTGTCCATGCTACAACTGCTGCTGGACCACCAGAGGATCCCATACTAGTTTTTTTTCCTCCCACCATATGCCCCAACCCTCCCTGCTGTCTTATAAAATGTATTTCCCCACCATCCCCTGTATGTAATTATGCCCTTTTTTGTTGTCTTCCGTATGCATGACACTTTGTATCCTGCCCCCCTCCTTTTTGGTAAGTGTGTGTGTGTGTGTGTGTGTGTGTGCAGTTTTGGTTTTCCTTGTTTTAAGTTAAAATGGTTTGTCCCTGCCATCATTATTTCAACTTAAAGGAGTAATTTGAACAGCATATGTTATGAAGTGCACTTTGATATACATGTAAAGTCCTTCCCCTAGTGTGTCCTTCCCTCTGTCCGCTATAAGTAGTTTTTACTAAATTAGTAAATTGTGTCATCATGTTAAATTGTGTTATTGCCTTTATCACTCCAACAATGCACCGAGTCATGTGACAGATAGTGATGCATCACAGTCCATTGATTTACCCATTGCACAGTTCACAATCACAACAGCAGAGCTGTGTAACTGACTAGCAGTTTTCATACAGAAACCCCACTCACCTAGGTCTGAGCTCTAGGGTGCATGATGAACTGTAACAGCTGCCACTTGGTATCAGTGCATAAGAACAGTTACACAGCTCTGCTGTTGTGCATATAGTAAATCTATGGGCTATGCTACAACACTGTCACATGACACAGGGTGCAATGTCAGAGTGATGAAGACAATACACCAATTTTACATGAAAAAGACCCACAAGGCTCATAAAACTACCATAAAGGTGCTATAGCAGGCTAACTTAGTAAAAATTCCTAATAGCAGACAGAGGGAAGGATGCAGTAGGACTTTACATACAAATCAGAAACGCTTCTGCATAACATATGTCTTTTTCAAATTATGAGTTGACTACTCCTTTAACAAAACCAGAAAGCCATAACTCCATGTGAATAGATACCACTAAAAAAGTTTCACTGGTACTGCAACTGTATTTATGACAAAACAAGGCACACAGTAATGAGCCTTGTGTTTTGCCGGTTAGGTCTTCAGCAGTGTGACTAAGGAAGACTTAAGTGGCAAAGCACAGTGGTTATTTGTGTGTGCCTTGTTTTGACATCAATAAAGTTGCAGTATCATTTAATGTTATTTAGTGGCATGTATTCATATGGACTGGTGGCTTCATGTGTTTGCCTTGCACTTTAGGAGGCAAGTATTGTGCGCTGGCAGCCCGTCCACATAGTGCAGTGTGCTCCTTATTGCCCTGTTATAATCCAAGTTAAGAATATTTACCCTGACATATCTTTGGTGCCTCAGTAATGTTTCCTTTCTGTCACGGAGTGTTTGTGGAAAAGCAGGACTGAGCAGTGCAAGTATACTGTGCTAAACTGCATGTGTGCAGTCAGTGTACTTTCCTGTGTGTGCACTGCAGACATTGGCCAGCTTCTTGCAAACAAATGCACACAGTTCTTGTTGACTTGTTGCAGTGTTTATGGCATAAAGAATAAAGATAAGAATATATACATAACGTATATTTTATTTGTACCGTCAGCAGCAGCGGACTAAGTGATATGATATTTTTTCAGAGGTCTCGAGCCAGAGTGCACCTCAGTCACACAGTGCACACATGACTTTTAGGAGATCATAGCACCAAAAAATCCTGCTTTTCAACAAACCTTACCCAACAGACAGGAAATATTGCTGAGGCAGCCAAAATATTTCATGGTGTACAGACATTATAAAGTTAAGATCGAAGTCCCCAATGTGCACCCCAATGCCGGTTGGAGGGTGGGCTGGGGGGTCCAAGGGGGTTTTTCAACCCTAACACCAAATTTCCTCACTTTTGTCACTGTGGAACAACCCTAGCTGATGCATTAAACAGAATCTTTTGCCTCTAATTTCCCTTCTTTTTGAGAATGATAATGACAAATAGTGAATGTAATCCAGCCACGGGAGTGTGGGGCCCTTCAGGCCCTGTGGTCCTGCCATGTGATGTCTTCACACATAGTAACAGAGTGCCCTCAAACGCAAATGGTAATGCTCATGGTGACACAAAGCAAAACAGAAAGATAAACAGTACTGAGAAATAATGAATGTAATACAGCGACGGGACCAGCGATGGGAGCGCGGGGCCATATGGGCCCCACTCTCCCACAGCATATTGTGTTCTTATCACATAGTAACACAGTGCCCACAAACAGAAATGGTAATGCGCATAGTGCGACAAAGCGAAACACAAAGATAAACAGTACTGTTGACACAAATGGTTAAAATTACTGAAATGGAAGCACAAATGAAAATGCAAAGGGTAACGCAGAAGGTGGTGTAGACAGGAAAAGTAAGTGAAACAGGTACAGAACCAGAAGCAGAAGCATTAAGAGCAAGAGTTATGGAAATGCACACAATAGTTTTCCCCAAAAGGTGCATATAGAAAGACAGTGAGTACAAAGAATGTATGCAAAATAATGAGTCTCATAACAGAAAATGACTTGAAATAGTAAATTGCTTATATCTCAGGAACCGTACGACATAGAAAAAATATTTAAAAGTCATATGAATTATCACTTTCTTGGGTAGTTTGGCACTTAGCCCCCAAATGAGGGGGCTAAGTGTTTGTCTGACGAAAAGTCTGTATCTCCCTCCGTTTCCGAGATATGGGCCCTGAAAGGCGCGGCGAATGCCGTAATGTTATCCTATGGGAAAAAAAGAGAAGTTCAGAGTGCCATAACTTTGCCTCCTTGTAATATGTTTTCACCAAATCACTGAAAGGCACATTTGTGGGATGTTGGCTGTCTGCCCTCCAAATTTCAGCCCAGAAGACAGAACTGTTATTTTGCAGCAGGGTGCCAAAGGATTGCTGTAATGCGTCGAACACTGTAATGTTACCCTATGTGAAAAAGCGTAAACTTTGGAGTGCCGTAACTTTGCCGCTGTGTAATATTTTTTCAACAAAATACTGAAAGACACATCTGTGCGATGTCGGCTGCGTTCCTTCCAAATTTCAGCCCAAAACACTAAAGAGTTCTTTTGCAGCAGAGTGCCAAAGAATTGCTGTCATTTTCCCACAGCCTAGAAAAGTACTGCCGCAATTTGCAAAAGCTTACGCAAATTCATTCGACAGTGTCACAAGTGCGAAAGTACTTTGTGAAAGTACTTTTTCCAGAAATGTGAAAAACATATTTCTGGGCTGTTTTACCCCAAAATAAAGACATGGCTAGCATCCTCAGGGTCCGACTAGGTGAATACAAAAACAATTACGTTGCTAGAGGGTCCCAGATTTAAATGGCAAGCATTTTTCTGATCACCAACTGAAAACAAACTGGCAGATTTGCGACAGTAAAAGGGCCATTTACGAAAGTAAAAACTGCATTTGCGACACTATCAAACTTTTTATTAACTTTTCCCATTGACTTATAATGGGAACTTGTTTTTTGAATAACTTTTGAACCATTTAATATTTTTTCACTAAATCTTAAAAAGGCACATCGGGGACCCCGGCTGCATGTTTCCTGAAGATTTTGGACTGGTCACACAAACCATGCGACCTGTAGGCGCGACTGTAGAATTCCAAAAAAGCATAAATGCGTGCGCAGATCAAGCTTAATAACTCTGCAGCCATTTATCCGACTGGTACGGAACTTGGCGGATCCTAAGGCATATGGGTCTTGATGGTTTTTCCAAATTTCAGGCAAATCCGTTGAATGGTTACAAAGCTATTAAGGTGAAAAATTTTAGGTTTAACATGTAAATGGTTCCTCACAACTATGGTAGCACTACTGTGCTACCATAATATATAAACATATATATATATAGATAGATAGATAGATATGTGTGTGTATTTTTTTTGGGGGGGGGTTCGACATATGTATACATGAACTCATTGCATTGTTTTGTGTTACAGGTCACATACTGTTGGTGTGCACATTCCGGTGCTTGATAAGAAATTGTGGCATTGGAATTGGAATACTCTCAAGCCAATGAAAATAAGTATTTTTTGGGGGGGGGATTGTCATTTGCAAGTAGGTCTCATTAATGGTTTATTGTTTGGTTAATTCTTCACAGGTTTTATTTTCATCCTTCTCCAGTCCAGTAATGATGGTCATGGTCATCCTTGATTTGTACAACTTGTTGCATGTCTGCTGGCCATGGGAGTATGATGTTGAACAAGTTATTTGGCTAAGGCAACTATGACACCACAAAGCATCAGGAAGTTTCCTACAAAAAGAAATGAAGGACTTATTACAACTGGATTGCAGCTGTAACACATTGGCCCAGATATTCAAAAGAGTTGAGCCATGCACAATAGGGTTGTGCCTGCGCAAGTCTGAAAATGCGCCATTCTGCGATATTCAGCAGGAGGCAGTTGCACCCCCCCAAATCACGCTGAACAACAGCTCAATGATAATGAATGCATGCACAACTGAAGGGGGAGGAACCATGGATAAATGGAGCAATGCGATATTCAACAACATGCGCCATGCACAATAGGAAAGCCAGTGGAAGTTAGGCCATAGTGAAAATAAGCCAAAATAAAAGGGAGCAAGGGAGAGGTGCAAGAACTATACAGGGAAGCCACATGAGAGCAAAATACAGCAGGAAACACTGGGCAGTAGGGACACACAGGGCAGGCCAGGAAAGGGCACCTGGAAGCAACTAGCACAGGGGAAGGCATGGGGAGCCACAGTGCAGAAGGGGGAAGTACACCACACAGCAGTGAGGCCAGTACAGGCAGGTGTTCCCGGTGAAGGGGAAGTAGCAGCCAGAACAGCAGGGGGAATACAGAAACAGCTGCTGGGGGTGTGAACACAAGCCAGGGACATGGCCAGTGCCAACATCCAGATGGAGGCCGTAATGAGGGGGGTGAGAAGGTGGGCAGCAGGGGGTGTGGTCGTGGAAGGGTCCGTCAGCAGTATGCCCCCAACAGGCAGTACTGAGCCCGCACCAGCTTCGAGCTGTACAGTGATACCGAGATTGTGGGCCAGTACTGCCTGAATCAGGCAATTCTGAGGCAGCTCTGTGAGCTGTGCAGTGATGTGATGCAGGCACCCACACGACGGAGCCATGCCCTGTCAGTGGAGACAAAAATGACAGCTTTCATGTGCTTGCTCACCATGGGTACCTTCCAGAGACCAACTGAGGACACCACAGGCATAACCCAGTCGACCACGTCATGCCACCTCACCCAATTCCTCAGTGCACTGCTGCCACATGCTGCAGAGTACATCCATTTCCCCAGCACACCTGCGGATACAGGAGTTCTACAGGGTAGCATGTATGCCTGGCATGCTTGAGGGCAATAGACTGCACCCATGTGGCCATCCACACGCCACCTGGCCCCAAGGGGCTGCATATATAAATCACAAAGGCTATGCCAGCATCAACTGCCAGGTGGTGTGCGATGCCAGGGCGCATAATCAATGTCTGTGCCATGCACCTTGGGGGAGCACATGATGCCTTCATCTGGCACCAGTCGGCACTGTGTCACAGATTCGAGAGTGGGGATATCCCCACTGGCCACCTAGTGGGTGAGTATGCAAATCACATGGACAAACATAGGGCCTGGGGGGGCATGGTCAGAGGTGACATGGGTAATGGCCTACATGGCCCGGGGCAGGGCGATGCTGATCACCAAACTAACCTCCACCCTCTACACACAGGTGACAGTGGATACCCACTCCGTCCCTGGCTGCTCACACCCTACGGGCGTCCCGCGACCCCATCGCAGCATGGGTGTTCGGGATGCTGAAGGCACATTTCTGTTGCCTGGACACCTCCGGCGGTGCCCTACAGTACAGCCCCTCAAAGGACTGCGGGCTATTCCTGGCCTGTTGCATCCTGCACAACATGGCCAACAAATGTGGGATAGCTGTACACGTCGAAGAGGGGGACAGGGATGGGGACGATGAGGACGCCGGTGACAATGGTGATGGACAGCCCCCCCTTTGGCCGACGGGACCCCCGACTGCTCCGGCTGGCACAGCGGCACCGGGACACCATCACGGATGAGCACTTCAGCCAACCCAGGTAAGTCATGGGGTCATGTGCAACCAACAGTGGCTAAGGCACAACCCACAAACATGCATGGACACATACCAGGGGTGTTTTCCATCAAGGGAAGTGGCCGGGCATAGAACCACACACATAACCATGGATGGGTGAGGTCTAACATGTCACATGGATGGACACACTCACACACACACACACACACACACAATGCACAAGACATGCACAAAGGGTAGGAGACACACCGACCCAGAATGTCACCCCTTGCCACACACGTCCACAGACCACCACACCCCTGCTGTCCTTGTGCATATGTCAGATGCTGAGCACCATTGTACATTGATGTACAGCGCAATGTAGGCATCATCATGCACACGCAACTGTGGACGGAATCCGGGAGGGTGTGCAGATAGACTGTGTGTCTGCGTGCAGGGCTGGGTACCCACCCATGCAATGCCCCCTGAATGACACAATGCACACTGGGCAACACCAGACAGTAGCCACATTGGGAGACAGGTCAGTCAGGTGCCACAGTGCCCCAGCTGCCACAGATGCATGGGCAGCCCCACTGAGACCTGCCAGCACTCACAGGCTGACCACTGGCCTCATGGGGTGGCACCGATGGTTCCCCAGGGGTTCCACTGCATGAACGCGACCATGCTCATGCAGGGGTCTGCAGCACACCAAACATACCTGCACCAGGCATGCTCGGGATGCCCACAGCTGAACCCGGTGTCGACAAGGAGGGTGTCGCACGATGCCGGGAATGGGGGTGGACAGTGCACTGCGTGGTGTCTGCGACACATGGGCACATGACTGTGTGCCCATTGTGGCCATGACAGCAGTGAATGCCTGTGTCTGCCTGTCAATGGCAGCGGTCACATCCTTCCGCAACCGGTCCATCCCTGCCAGGATCAGAGTGGTGTCTCAGCTGCGACGCTCCTCTGGCTGCTCCACAGCCACAAGCAGTGCATCCACCGACGTCGCAAGCCACATCTGCTGGTTGACTGATGCTTGCAGTATGTGGGTGTGCTCATCCAAGAGGTCATCTGCCTCCTCGACATCCTGTCCCTCAGAGTGTGCACAGCCCTGATGCCCAGCACCCCTTGAGGGGTGGGCACTGCACACCAAGACCAGGTCTGGGCATGTCCACAGGTGGTGCACTGATGCCGCCCCTGACCCTGTACCCCCAAGCCCATTGGCCGACTGCTGATGCTGCCCCTCCAGCTGCCACTCACCAGGGCTCACTGGTGCTGCCACAGTGGCCGCAACAGTCCCACTGTCCTGTACACACCAGTGCTGCCCCACTGGGGCCGACAGGCACAGTCTGGGACTGTGATGACTCACAGGCCTCCATGGCAGCACCACCCACAGCCATGGCTGCAATGTTACCTGCTGTGTGGCTATCCCGTAGCACACACGTGTCACTGCCTATGCCGTTAGCGACATCATCATTGGTTATGGACCCGGCACCAGCCCGAGTCACAGCATGCTGGCATCCATAGACGTTGGCACGCTGGGACATGGGCAGGGCCTCCTCCACACCTGTTCCAACAACATCATTCTGGACAGCCAGGTGGGCCCACTGTCACACTGAGCCACGTATACCTGTGGAGGTGGATGAGCCCTCCTCCATCTCCCTCTGACTGTCCTCAGTGGACAGGCCCACCACCGCTAACCCATGCAGATGCTCAGGATCTGTAAGGGAAAACAAAGTCGTGTTACTGCATGTAACCTACTCTGCCCCCCCAATAGACAGACCATGACCTACCATGCAGTGATGGACTATCACCCATCTGGAATCCACCACCCGGAACACCCTCAATGGTACAACACTGCATGCTTCCAGCAACCCTCTCCTCCTGTGGGGTCAGGTGTACCACCTCCGGCTGTCCCCCACCTGTCACAGCTTGTGCTGTCCTGATGGTAGCCACCTTCTCCTTTATCTTCCTCCTGTCTGTGCCCATCTTCTTCTTGCACTCCTGCACGGAGCACTGGTGGCTGCCATGCAGGTTCACTGCATGCGCCACTTCCTCCCATACAGCAGCACGGGCCTGTGGTGTTCCCTGCCGTCCGCTGAAAAGCCGCTCCTGATCAGTGGAGCCTCAAACAGGGCATCAGTCTTGGCCTTGGTGAAATTAGGCCTCCTCCTCCTCCCACCACTGTGTTCCTCCCCTTCCACAACTCGCTTAGTCATTATTTAGCCTGTAAGAATGAAAGTTGTTACCTGTGACTGTGCAGTCCCATGCATGTCCCAAAATCCACAGTCCACACTCCCAAAGAGCATGCAACTCACCAATAGACCGCAGTAACCGACTATGGCCAGTGCAGCCCAATGTCACACTTTTATAGTGCAACCCATGCAAATGAGGTGAGGCGCAACTTTAAGTGGATGCAAATTGCAGTGCTGCGCCATTGAATGGTTGATTAGCTGATTTGCATATGACGACTGAATATCGCACTGTTGCAATTTGCACAATAGTGTTGAACGTGCTGAGCCAAGGGCGCAGTTCTGTGACATGCACAGTACACACCTCACTGCACATGCCCAGGTTGCTGATACAGGCATCTGCCGCGCTGCTGATGTGCTGTGTGTGGGAGGCAATGCAGGGCATGGCCACCATTGTGTCAGTGGTGCTGCAGCGATGTTCACCTATATGGCGCTGTGGCACTGGGCCATCATAGGTGCACTTGGGCAACAGCGCAGTAGGCTGCTACTGGAGGTAGCACACAGGCATCCAATCACACTACACGCATTGGGTTCCAATGGCGCTGTGCCTGTCCGTGCTCCACAGACCCTTGACCCTGTGCCTGACCTTTTCCCCCTAGGCGCCATGAATCAGGCATGGGTGCAGCACTATCGTGCTGTTCGGTGACAGCGCGATAGGGAATGGCAGCGCTGTACCACACAGCATCTGCACATGGTGGAGCTGCGCTGCAGAGCACCATTTTATGCCGACTGAGCAAGTGGAATGGCGCGGAGGAGGGCTGCACAGTGGACCCAAGTTGAACTGGACAACCTGGTGGCCATTGTAGAGCTACTTTATGGCCCACTGTTTGGGGAGGCACCCCTGGACAGGTGCAGGAACCAGGTGTGAGAGGAGGTGGCCAATGCCCTGGAGGAGGCCACAGGAAGGGGCAGATGGCGGAGCAGTGCTGCCACAGGTATGGCGACCTGTGGAGGAGGGAACTGGTCCTGCTTGCCCTCCTGCGAGGATGTGCCAGGAGGGGCATGGTGCCACTGCCAGGTAGGTGTTAGGTCCACACACTTTTATCTTCCATATGGGTATCACGGTTGTATGTGTCTGGAACTTGGAGGAGGGACCGTCCGGTGTTGGCTATGGTGGTGTTATCAGGGTGTGGGGTGGTGGGTCTGGCTGGGTGGGAGTGCACACACATGGGGGCAAGGGGAATTTGCTACAGGATTGTACTGATGTTCCTCTCTCCATGTTTGCACCACAGGGCCAGAGGAGAGGCATCTGGCCAGGGAGATGCAGCACCAGCAGGATGACAGGGCTGGTAGGAAGGGCGACGGTCCACAGCGCTCGAGAGACCAGCCTGATGATGGTGAGTGCCATACCTCCATGATTACTATTGCATGCTGTGTAACAGAGTGGGCAGTGAGGCATGGCCACCATCCATTGACACCACTGCCATTCACGCAACTTGTTACAGTCAGCACTGTCCAGTGGCACTGCATGTCTGGGAGGCAGGTCGACAGGTCCGCGCGCGCACCGGCACATGACTGTGTTGACTGCCTTCGGCACCACATAGCCATGTCACTAAATGGCCACGGTGGTGCTGTGCATGACTTGGCTGGTGGGTGTGTGCAGCGGTCGGCATGGCTGTATGCACCTGGGTGGGCAGGTCTTGTGGACGCGATCACTGTGGGTGGTCACACACCATCACAGAGGCATGTCCCACGGCCATATGCCATGCACAGTGGGTGGGCTGTATGAGGCTGTGCATTCACACCTATTGACTGTGCTCCCTTGTCCTAGGTGTCCACCAGCTGCAGGAGATAAGGGAGGCATTGCAGGAGATCCTCAATGTGGGCCGGGCATCGTTGGAGATCCTGCAAAGGATTGACTGGCTTGGGGTCTTGAGAAGACACCAGACGCAGAGCAGCTGGAGCAGGGATCAGGGCTCCCATTAATCATACCTCTGCCCCTGATATCCCTGACCCCCCTGGACCCACCCTCACACCCCTCCTTTCCTGTCCCATTTTTTCACCCCTGCCCCTTACCCACCCCCACCTTGTTTGTGGCCCCCCTACGTTTGTACATAGTTTTGTAAATAGTTCCTTTTGATATGCTTTTTGAATAAAAATCTTTTGATATGAATACTGTGGTGGTCTCTGATTTGCAGTGGGCTATAGGTGCTCAGCTGCAGTGGTGTGCATCGTGTCAAGGGTGATGCAGTCATGGGTATGTGTGTGTGTCCGTGGGGAGGTGACTATGGTGTGGGGGTAGCTATCAGCCAGTGTCTGTGGTGTGTGTGTGTTGTGCCCTGTACACTGGATGACTGTGTGTAGTGGTCCATGGTGCATGCTCTGTGTCCATGGCACCCCAGTCAGCCCATCCATGGCCTCTGCAGCTGACACCCCTGCATGTCTGTGACCTGCACAGTCTGCTGGCATGTCAGTGGTGGCTGTCTATGCAGGGCAGCCACTGTACCCTTCACAATGCTGGGTTGCCTCCTGTCACTGGTGTGGTGCATGTCTGCCTCGGGTGACACTGTGGCCTCCGCAGTTGTTGTCCTACCTCCATGCTGTGGCTTGTGTGTGTTGCAGGGGATGGGCACCATTGTCTGTGACTTGTGCTCCGGGCAAATGATGGTGGCGCACAGGTCCATGGTGCCTGCACAGGGTGGCTGGCACTCCTGTGCCATGGAGGACTGCAGGCTGTGTGTACACAGTTTCCATGGGCCCACACTGGGGCTTGGTTGTCCCGCTACTGCAACCCTGTGTTGTTGCACCCTTGGGTATGGGTGGGTGTTTGTCCATGCACTGTGTGGCATCCGGTGTGGTGCATGCTTCCATGCACCACTGTGGGTGTCTGTGCTGGCTGTTGTGGCCAGTGTTGGGTCAGGGTGTGTCCTTGGGAGGGTGTACAGGGTGCTGTACCACTGGTGGTGGTGTCCAGGGCATGCCCTGTCCCATGTGGGGTACCTAGTGTGCCGACGTGTGGTTGGTCTCTCAGCTGTACCTCGGGGAGGCTGTGTGTGGTGGCACTGTGCATGCTTTTGTTGCATCACTGTGTGCTGCCACCCACTGATGGGTGCTCGTGGTGGGGCTGCCTTGTATGGTTCAGTGCTGCACAGGGTTGCATTGTCACAGTGGGGGTGGTGGCATGCATGGGGTTTCCTGCAGTGGTGGATGCTGCTCCTGGGCAGGGTGTTTGGGGGTCATGGTGCAGGGTATGCTCTGCATTGGGGGGATGGTGTGGCATGGGGTGGTCGGCCCTCCTTGTGTGCCAGTCACAGCTTGCAAGGGGGTGTGATGGGGCACCATGGCCTGGCTGTGGGTTGGTTGTTTGTCTCCATGGGCCAGTGGTTATTCCAGCCCTCCCCCAGTTCTGCAGTGCATGGGGTGTAGGGGGACAATGTCTGTTCTGCTGTGTGTTCCTCTGCCCATCTGTGGCATGGGTGGTGGGCCCCTACATCCCTGGTTGTGCAGTTGCATTGCTGCACTGCTGCTGGGGGGCATCCCTGGTTGCTCTATGGTGCCTCTGGACTGCTCAGCTGGACATCCCTTGTTGCGTTATAGTGCATCAGATCTGCTCAGCTTCCCCTCCCTAGTTGAGCTATGGCACAGGGGGTGCGATATTCAGCCGTCAGCTGTAGGCACATCTTGGCCAGCTCAGTTTTTGAATATCGCACCTCTTGCGCATGGGCGCAATGGACTTGCGCTTGCTCCTGCTATTGCGCACTTTTTGGGTGCAGTTTGAATATCTGGACCATTATGTTTAAGCCGTGGCTGTTTACCCCCATCATATATGCTGATGCTGATTAACAGATAGCAAGCTGTCCCACTGAAGCCACATGAACACCAAATCATCACATCACAATTAAATTTAGTACCAGGCTGTAACCAATACACTTTGTCAGTGTCCCTGTGTCTTAACTCAAGGTGCATTTTAAAACCACATCTTGTCAAGTCACGACCTAGCTTTTTTCAACACTGGTATAGCTGCAGCTGCAATACAATGTGCGAATGATGTGTTGGATAAATATTATGTGACATAGATGTCACCGACTTTATATGAATCATCAGTCAGATTGCCACTCTTATGAAAAAATTACCAACAAAAAAGGAACAGATCAAATAACAGTGATATACTTACCAGCATGGAAATTCCTATTCTGTAGGTTGCTGTAGAAGAAATTCTGTACCATACAGACCTTCAGTGAAGGAGAGTCATTTGTTAACCTGTAAAAAACAAAATAAGTTGACCGTATGTGTTTGACAACTGCAGCTCAGAAAAGCAACAGGAATCAAAACACAGCTATAGCATGAAAAACATTAGTACACATACTCACTTTAAAGTATTGATAGTAAGAAGCCTTGTGCCTGTGGCCGATGGACATGGTCTCCTGTCCGACTCCCTCTGCCTTGGCATGGGCAGGACATGTAATGTAAAACATTGTCAGAATGGTGGTAGTGGGTGGTGGTCATAGGCACATGATGACATTCACTCTCACATCTTCCTGCATCTGGTAGCAGTGGCAAACAGCAGTTTTATGATGGTGGTCCAGTGGGGGACACGATGACACTCCTTTTCACATCTTCCTGCATCTGGTGGCAGTGACTAACAGCAGTTTTAGGATGGTGGTGGTCCAGGGGGCACATGATGACACTCCCTTTCACATCTTCCTGCATCTGGTGGCAGTGGAGATTGGCAACAGCTGCAGCATGCTGCAACACATTCACTATCAATGTCAGATGCAAACAGGTGGGTGTCAGGCAGGATATTGTGCACTGTGTTATAAATGTGATGTGACATATGGAATTTGAATCACTCTGAGTGGGAGACTGATTTAACTTTATGAAAAACAAAACATGCACCATACAAAAAATGTGACAGCCTTTTAATCACTTAACTTAAAAACTACCAACATCAACCTCATCATCCTCGTCATACAGAAAGCTACCCTCGCAGCAATCAATGTCTGAATTCTACCCATTGGGAAATTCTTTGTCCATTGTGTCATCATCTACCTCACTGGTAGGCCGTTTCATGCTGCCAGTGCCACCAAGATGGTCCATTTCTACAACATCAGCAAAACTACAACTATGCCAGGGTATGAATACTGAGGTTGCAGTCTGAGCTGGTATGTGCCCCTCATTCATTTTTATGAATGTCAGCAAACTGACATTTGAAGGAGAAAGGTTTGTATGATGATCCTGAACTATTGCACCCGCTGAGCTGAATATCCTCTTAACACTTACACTGGCGGGTGGGCATGTCACGTACTTCACTGCCACTGTGGTCAGCTCTGGCCATTCACTGACCTTTCCACTCTAGAATAAAAGAGGATCATCAGTTATTGACAGATGCCTATTTTCAGCCAAATATGAGTCAACCATTTGCTGTGCTGCACTAAGTCCAGTGGTTGATGCATTATCCTGTTCTCCAGAATCATTTATGTCACAAATCCACACTTAGGACAAAGCACCCCAAAGTGGGTTAATGCCAACCAGTTTGGATGACAGACCACCTGGAACTGCAGTCCCCTTCCTCTTACAGCATATGCTTTATACTACTCCAGACTGACCTTCAACCTGATTATGCTGCTGAGGTTTGCTGGCCTTGGCACATGACTTCTGTGCCCCATGAACCAAGTGCACCAGTTCCCCACTGACATTTTTTACCTGTTCAGGCTAACCCTCAAGTAGTGAAGCAATTCCATGCTTGTATCGTGCATCCAGCATTGTTGCTATTGCAAAGTTGTCACTATGCTGATTGCTCAAGATGTGCCAATTCTGGTCATATGCTATCAGCTTGTGTTTGTTTCAGCAACACACTGCTAGCACAGGCTCTGGCAACATCAAGGCTATGCTTTAGATTCACCAATGTCAACTCCTGCAACAGTGGTATTGATTGGGTAATGGAGGCAGACTTGCCACTCACTGTCTGCATGGCATGTTCAAAAGGCCTCAAAATTATTACAGAATCCATGAGGTGCTACTGTTCAGTAGTCATAGACATGGAGGCCCCGGAAGTGTTACAGCTAGTGTGCATGACAAGATATTCTGAGATGGCTTTATATTGTTCATACAACCTCTCTGCCATGTATAAAGTTGAGTTCCACTGGATGACAACTTCCAGCTTGAGGCGGTGATACGGGAGGCTGTTTTGGATATGCAGTTGCTGAAGTTGGCCACGAGCCATTTCAGAGCGTGAAAAGTGAGAATAGTTATGGTGGGCAGCTGTCAGCATTTCCTTTATATCAGGATGCTGCAGAAACTCCTGCACCACAAGATTTAAACAGTAGGCCATGTATGGAACCCAAACAAAGCTACCATTTGTGATGCATTTAACCACATTTGACCCATTGTCACTTGCAATGAACCCAGCTCTCAGGGACAGGAGGTTCAGCCACTTGTCAGTTCCAGGTCTGTTCATGAAAAGAGGTTACCAATGCCCACCATACAGTGCGTACCACATTTTAAAAAATCAAGAACTGTCAGGCACTTGTTTTTGACTAAATCTGAATGCTGGCTATATGGGCAGATAAGTAACATAACTATAGAATTCTAGGGTATCCATATTTTTTTTTGATGGGGCATCTCGCTCCATGTTGCTGCTTTTTTTACCTGAAAAAGTGTGACATACAAAAACACATGTTTTACTAATTGTTTTTGCAAGCTTTATTTACTGTTTTCCATTATTAAAGTAAGTCCACTTACTAATATGGAGTTGTGTTTTTTATTATCTGTACTCTTTAGCTCATTGTAACGCTCTGTTTTTTATTTATGCAGCTTTGTATTTAGTGTGGTGAATGTAACAGCTGGTGTCACAGCACGTTACATTCACCCACATGGCCCCCAAATCTGTAATTGTGCTATTAGCACTTTAAAATAGTTTCTGGCTTCTCTCCTAGTTTGCCTCCTTGTGATAACTGACTGTGTTATTGCCTGATCTGTCTTTCCCACAGAAGGGACAGCAACCTTTGACCCTCACTCTATTTGGGGTCACATCAGTCCCAATGTTTACCCATCAGTCTGTGACAGTTGTAAAGTCATAACCTGCCCATCAGAACCAAGGAGCAACCATAGAGGGAGGAGCTGAGTTGTGGTTTAAAACCCATAGTTTGTACATGGCTCCTCCATTTGTAGGGCTACATTCCATGAAGATAAGCACTTCATGCAACAACAAGGGTTGCAGTTACATTCACTACAGGTAGACTTTGGTTACCATCATTCACTGATTGTTGGGCACATTTTCAGAGAGCATATTTCAGTGACAATGACATGTCTAAGGAAAGTGCTGGGCATAAATTGTAATAGGGATTATTCAGTGTATGTCCGTTATTAGTAGTGGTGTGATAGCCATGAGGCATGTTCAGTAAATTTTTTATAACTTGAAACAAATCTGTGGTGTCACTTGTTACAATTCATCACATTATATGATGTTAAGTATCACACTTGCCAGTAATGTAATTGCTGATTTTTTTCATGTTTTGTAACAGTATGTCAGTCAGTAATAGTAGTATGTTAGTTGTTAGGCAAGTTTAGTACAGTTTTAGTAAGTCAAACATAAATGTGGTGTCACTTGTTACATTCACTACGGTATGTGGTATCAAACATCACACCTGTCACTACTGTTATTATTGTCAGATTTCTCCAGGTTTTGTAGCACTGTGTCAGTTATTATTAGTAGCATGTTAGCCATTAGGCATGTTCACTAAACTTTGTAAAACTGAAACAAATGTGTGGTGTCACTTGTTACATTCACCACAGTATTTGGTGTTAAGCATCACACTTGCCAGTGATGTAATTGTCAATTTGTTTCATGTTCTATAGCAGTATGTCAGTCAGTAGCAGCAGTATGTTAGTTGTTGGACATGTTTAGTATAGTTTTAGTAAGGGAAACATAAGTGTGGTGTCACTTGTTACATTCACCACGGTACGTGGTGCAAAACATCACATTTGCAATTAATGTAATATAATTCTTTTAAATATTTGTTTCTCATGTTTTAATGCAACTCATTACATGTTTATTAAAGTATTTACTATTAAAACAAATGTTTTGTGTCAGGTGCTACATTCACCATGGTGTGTGGTGTCACTTGTTACACTCACCACAATACAATTCTTTTATCGCAGGAACCTGTGGGGCTTTTATCTCACAATATGTTTATATTTTCATACTTGGGTCATAATATCTTGAAATGTATCACAAATGTAATCTAGAAATAATTTGAAAATTTGACCCTCATGTCACACTTTGGTAACCCCTTTTCATGAACAGACCCTTTCAGTCAGTACCAAGTCCAGCATGTTTTCACCAGTGTGTGAACAGGTCACATTGTGCCTAGCAATTGCTGCATGCTGTCAAATTCCTGGAAGATTGCTACCATGACACTCCACCTTACTACACTGATTATTCACACTTCCAACAGCACAAACAACAAGCGGCACCTGCGCCCATTGTGTAGTTATACACAAATATGAACTCCCCGCTGTTTTGCTACTTGTCTACATATTCATACTTAAATGGATGAATGAAGAGGAGGACTGTTGAAAGGCATGTCTTACAGAGTCAGACACAGTATGGTACAACTCAAGGACAGCATGGGTGGAAAGTATGTCCTGGATGTCGCTTTCCATTCTGGACAGGCACATGTTGCAAAACACCAGAATCCAAAATTCTCTATGAAGGAGAAGTGCAACAGGTCAATTGCCAGCATGTCAGCTGCAGCAGCATTAAGTTCACGTGACAGTGTATGATTGAGTGAGTACTTCAGCTTATGGGAAAAAACACTGTGCAATGTGGCCTGACTTAAACATTTTGCATGGGGTGTAATGACAAATGGCTCTGCTCTGTGAATGGCAGAGGATGGAGAATGGGCGTGTGATAAAGATGGCTGCACAGGTGATGGAAAATCCACAAATGAAGTTCTTTTCCCAGATTTATGAACAGGGGTTGATGTACCACTTGCATTAGACATACCGCATTGACCACCACCACCACCAAAGCTTCTACTCTCGCCACCACTGGACAAGATTTCAAAATCATTATGATTCTCCACCTCATCATGCCTGTAGTAATCCTCTGCTGTTATTTCATCACTACTGCACACATTCCTCCTTGATCTTACAGTCGTGGAAGGGGATAACAAGCTCATTATGGTTGATGGTGAGGGTGAACACCCCACTCAGGTATTAGCTGCCATCTGGTGCTGGGTCCACAATGCCATGTACCTGTTCATAAGATGTGTATGCTCTCCCTCTGTGCCCAGATGGCTTCCCTTTTTATGTCAACTCACATGCACATGGCAAACCTGACAGACTGCAACTGACTCATCATTAGCATTTTGCATAAAAAAAATCCCAAACAAGGGATTGTGATCCCCTACTTTTAACATGTCCCTGATGCTGCTTATTGGACTTCATCTTTTTAAGCCTTGAAATGGGGGTGTGGTACATGATTTTTCAGACAGGACACAGTTGAACTGCAACTGACCACCATGGCTACCTGTCATTATTACTGGGTCATCATCATCATCATCAACTGCAACTACTGAATCACAACTTTTTATGGGGGGGATTACTGCAAAGAGACCCAGACACAGCCACCTTGACTTTCTTTTTCTCTGGTTCCCAAAAGGGGTCACTGACATCATCATCATATTCATCAACATGATCCACATCCACATCTTCTACTTGGATGCAGGCATGTGGACTGCATGTTGCAACCACAGCAACATCATCATCATCATCATCATCATCATCACCACCATCACCTGATATTTTTGTACCACACTATGAATCATTGCATGGCAAATGCATGACCTGAACTGCGGTGGAAGAAATGTGGCATTGCTCCTGGTACACTTATGCACTATAAATGGTTCTATCACATTATTACTGTTTTGTACATTTATATGTTCTTTTGTATGATTTTGGGCATGTATTGTAATTTACCCAATGTTCCACTACTGTTTATAGTACAATAATGTGTGCTCTAACTGTTGCACAATCTTAAAATGTATTTTTTGTACTAACCACATATTATTATAACTGATCATCCTTCACAACCCTATGTAATGCCTCCCCCAAGGTCATACTGTGAGACGAGCAACTTGTTGTTCAGTGTGCCCTCCTGGTGAAACATTTCAATATATACATACATACATAAATAAATAAATTATTGCCATGATGATCAGAATCATGTTCATTTACCATGGAGATGTTACTGGGGATTATGACATCATCTACACTGCCACTCACTGCTTTAGACTCAGCTATGTTTTTGGACACAGTCAACTGGGCAGAAGTGGAACTTGAGGCAGCAATACTCATACCACCAGCAATTGCACTAACACCACCAGATGGGACAACATCATCTCCTCCAACTATGAGAGAAGCTACCGATTGCGCTGTAAAAAACATTGAATAAGAAATCCCTTTCCTCACATTAGCAATGCACTTCTGCGTACTACCACGCCCACAGACAATCTTACCACTGGCAGCAGTGCCATGGCCAGTAACAGCTTTGTTTGCACGTCTCTTTGTGGGCATTTTGGGGGATCACCGAGAAAATTCTAAACAAATTTAGATTTTGGAACTTTCAGTATGGGCTGCTGGATGTGAAGCCAAAGAAAACCAACTGTGGCTTCAAGAAGAGATGCAGATTCAAAGTCTCAACAACACCTTAACTAACCAGTGCTCACAAGTCACAATCCAATCTGGAAAACATAGAAACATAGACTTTGATGGCAGATAAGGACCACTTGGCCCACCTAGTCTGCCCATTTCCCTACCTACAGGATAAGCTGCAGATCCTAGTTAACCAAGAGCCTATTTTTTCCTACCCCCCAAAAGAATTGCCCTATGTCTGTCCCATGCATTCTTGAATTCTTCCACCATTTTAGACCCAACAACCTCTTCAGAAAGTCTGTTCCATGCATCCACCATCTCTCTGTGAAAAAATACTTCCTCACATTGCCCCAGCGCTGTCCCCCCATTATCTTCAAATTGTATCCCCTTGTTCTTGCACATCACTTTTTCTGAAAGATGCTACATTCTTAGACTTGATTCCACTGAGGTATTTAAAAGTTTTTATCATGTCCCCCTCTCCCTCCTTTCCTCAAGGGTATACATATTATGCTCCTTTAGTCTCTTCTCGTATGGCTTCTCTTGCAGACCCTGCACCATTTTAGTTGCCCTCCTCTGGACTGTCTCCATTCTGTCTACGTCCTTGCAGAGATGTGGTCTCCAGAACTGGATGCAGTACTCCAGATGGGGTCTCACCAACTGTCTGTATAGAGGGATAACAACTTCTTGTTTTCTGCTGGTGATGCCTCTCCCTATACATCCCAGTTTTCCCCCAACCTCTCCCTACTGCCTTGTCACATTGCTTGCTAACCTTAAGGTCATCTGATATGATTCCCTCAGGTCCTTTTCCATTTTTGTTGTTGTTACTACCGCCCTTTCCCAGGTGCATTATTTTGCACTTCTTTGCATTGAATCCAAGCTGCCATGCTTCTGACCATTCCTCCAACCCTGCCAAATCCCTTCTCATCCTTTCCACACCTCCCTGTGTATCAATCCAGTTGCAGATCTTTGTGTCATCTGCAAAGAAGCATACCTTTCCTTCCAGTCCCTCTGCAATGTCACTTATAAAAACATTAAAAATGACCGGATCCAGTACTGAACCCTGCAGTACCCCACTAGCAGCCCCTCTTTCATCAGAGTGGACTCCATTTACAATTACCTTCTGTGTCCTGTTATCCAGCCAATGTTTTACCCAGGCTACCACCCTGGGACCCACTCCCAGGCTGGTTAATTTGATAATTAATCTTTTGTGTGGAACTGTGTCAAATGAATACCTTTTTCTGGTTGGGGTGGAAGCACTGCAGTAACAGTCCAAAACCAAGATACCACAAAGCAGTACAAAAATCACACAGGTGCGGTGTATAGCAGGTTCACATGGCTGCAATTACTGTGTTGCACAATAAAAGGTGTCTGATTTGATAGCATGCATTGCACACACACTCAAACACACACTACAAGTAATGCGTAGCAAATTGAAAACTTCGGTAATATAACCATGTATTTTAAGCAAACTGAAATTATGCACTGCTACACCACAACAATCAGCAAAGAAATGTTAAGAATGAATGAAAATATTACTGTGTGTACATTAACACAGTTATGCAAGAAAAATATAACTAACAGAGAAAGAACTGCCTTTTTCTCCAAGTTAATCTACAGTACAGTGAGAGTGCTACCTTTGGGAAATAATCTACAGTACCTACACCACAGACACGCCCCTCCCCTTTGCACACTTCCAGTGTCTGTTAATACACAGACTGAGTATTCTAAATTAACATCCAAAATCCATACACAAACAATAAACATTCGATGATATGAGTACAGAAGGGTTTCCTACAATTGATGCACTAAATTTTGAGCAAAAAAAAGACTCAAAAAGGCTTTTGAAACAGCTATTAGAGGGTTTCAATCACAGAGAGCTCTGACAGCAAACTGTCTACTACAGCTATCTACACACACTACCCAGAACTGAGGCTGTGCAGAACAATCTAGAGCCCATGTGACCTGTAATCCCATGAACCACTGCAAAATTCACCTTGGAGGTCAATAACAAGGCAAAGTGATGCGAAGTATATAGATCTCTATGTGCTTTGCATTAAAATTGGTGGAGAAGTGATTGGGGGACAGTGGAGTAATGGGAAGTCATTGTTTTCAATGGATTTCACATTCCTCATTATGATATAAAGCACTCCACTTTGCGTTGCAGATTACTCTGTGGATTCTGCAAATCATTTTGCGGAGCGAATTATGGCCACTTCGATCACCACTGTGGGGTCCTTCCCTCTCTTCATAGGCACAGTAATTACTTTTTTTTCTTTGGAAACCAGGTAAGGTTTGATTTGTTAATTACTGTTTGAACTTTACAGTTCAAACTGTAAATGACAAATCAAACTGGTAATTACTTAAGGAGTTGGGGGGCTTGATTTGCAGTGAAACACCATATTTAAATGTTGATTCAAATGCCATGGTGCGATCAGGTTTGACTCCCACATCCTCCACTTGAATGTAGCAAGGATGTTCGTAAGAAATAAGTCCAAGCACTGCTGTGTTGTTTAAAATTCAGTTTACTTTAATGTGAAACTAGTCCTCACTGTGCACAATACATAAAATAGAAGCCACAGCTTGGGCTGTGTTTGCTTAATTCATATATTGTGCACTATGAAGACTGAGTTCACATTAAAGCATATTGAATTTAAACAAGACCGCAGCCCTCTGCCTTATTTCTTGTAACCAACCATGCTATACTCTAGTGGAGTAGTAGTTTTAAACCTGTGAGTTAAGTGCAGTACGTTTTGGAAAAAGAGGTACTTATAAGGGCCTCTGTATAGCACTGATAAATATTTTGAGCAGAATGATGAAAGTTTTTATATAGCACAACTAACACATTTTAACACAAAGAGATAACATGAGATCTAGCTACAACATTATGACAAAAATGTTGATATTGTAACCTCTGTAAAATAATACTGATATGTTACTCACAATGTACTAGCAAAATGAGGTACCGACAGCACCGTAAGTGAAATATAACATGCTCGCTCAGTTGCGCATGGAACACTTTAAATGGAAGTGCAATCATTTCTAATTTTCTGTTCTGAAATTACTATTTAATTTCCCTTACTGGTCCTCTTAGCGATGGGGAACACATTCTGGTGTTCAGGACTCTAATGAGAGACCCACAAAACAACATTACAAACCAAATGCTGCGGTGATTTATAAATGCAGCAAATGGAAAAATGGGCCAACAATTGAAACAAAAAGGACAATGGAGAAAATGGAGCACAAGTATAGGGAAAACACTAGCTGAATAGTAGAAATCAAAGCTTCATTTATAACTTCTGCATTGGAGAACACCTTCCATTTAACAGGTAATTTTAAATATGTTTTCAGGTTAGGGCATGCACTGGGATGGTGATGCTTCAGAAAATAAGGAATACCCAGATGCATGGGTAGTGAACACTCACCCCTGCTAATCAAACTGGTAGATAAAGAAGGCACTTCACTAGTCCAATGTTAGGCTATCAAATTTATTCACGCCAGAGTCTGTAATGAAGCTCACTTGGATGAGTGAAATGTAAGGCGGTGGTCTCCTGACCACCTTTCATCTGTTTTGCTGTGCTGCACTTATGGAGTGAATACATCTGATGCCCTAATGTTGGACTAGTGAAGTGCCTTCTTTATCTACCAGTTCAATAAGCAGGAGTGAGTGCTCACTATGCATGCATCTGGTGATTTTAAATACTGTAAATTTCAAACATCTCATCACCATATAGGGATACTAGGTATTGACCAGTAAGTCAGGAACTTTGCTAGGGTTTTGTTGACTGTCTGAAGGCTGCACATTTTTGTTATGTGGCACTGGCCTCGTTTATTTTTGGACTCTTGCTGTGCAAAACAGTGTGCAAATGTTTCTTGAGAAACGGCAGGTGAGCAAGCACCTTAGGGCTAGGCAAGTCATGACATTGTTTTTAGAGGGTAGACAACTGGTTTAAAGGAACATTGTAGGGTTCAGATTGTAGTAATGTAACTCCTATTTTTCCTGCCAAAATTCATTTAATTAATGGCACTGGTTTTGCATCAAACCCTCCAGTTACCCTAATATGTTTTTTGTTTCAAAATGTACTTTTTTCAAATTACACCAATTCAGGTTGTGAGTCAGTATACAGCTGAATTTAACATGAATAGCCCATCATTTGTATGGACAGTGACTCAAGGGATCACAGACTCCCAGAACTGAACACCACAATCAGAATGTACAATATGACTTAATCTTTCTCTCTGCTTCATGTCTGCAGCTACAAACGATAAAAGTAGCCTATTTTTCCAAATTATTGAGATTCCAATGAATCATAAAAACTGATCTTAATGTGTACAAATAGTGGATATTCATAGCCACAATACAATTGTCTGTGCACATTCTAAAAGCTTCCACTCAGCACCCTAAACACGAGTTCATGTGATAATAAACATTTTAGATAGTGCATCTTTATGTACACAGATCTGCAGCACCACAAGGTAGAATTCTGTATAGTCATGGGTTGAGGCAGGCAGTAAAGACATAGCAGGTCAATACCACATGCATCAATCAGACACGGAAGGCTACATTAAAAAGAGAATACAGATCCATCTCAATAATTGCGCGTTTTGAGAGAGATGGGTTGAGAGTGGGGTAGAGGGAGGATCACCACCGACATGCTGTTCTTTCTTTTATGTATAGAACACCTTTTGTTGTAATTTTTCCTTTTGTTTATGTATGTACTGTGTTCCACATATGTATGTATAACGTATGTATCATATTTTTTAGAATGAAACTGATATTTTTGTACAGTAGGACCCCATTGTAAATTAGCTGATGCTAAATTGGGTTTTATCCTTTTTCTGATATCAGAAATAAACATTTTACTACTACTACTTTTACTATTACTTCCTAGTAGCCCTCTAATAATGCACTGAACCAATGAACAGCAGCCGTTCTGTGGTTCAGTGATAATTTGAGAAAGGTATCTTTTCAGCTCGTTTACTATAACGATCACAACAGACAACATGTTACCTTTGCCCAGGTTTTTATGAAGAGGGTGCATAATGATTTTTTTTTAAATTAAGATCGGTCTGACTAATAGCAGATTGCACTTACCCAATTTCCATATACATGTAATTAACAACCGCAACAAGTCATGACTCTTCAGCTGTGCCCCTCACTGTGCCCTCCGAAAAAAATGCACACTCAAAAAAATTTAATAAACAAATGAAGAAAAGTTACTGTAAAGTAAAAAGAGGCACTTTTTGCCCAACACATAAAATGAGTATCCTCTTATGAGCGCAATTGTTGAGACAGGCATTAACACCCCCCCCAAAAAAAACAGAACTGGACATTCCTCCCTAGGTGATTCTTATTAACAGGGCATCACTAGAGTTAAACACTGGGTGGATTATGACCCATAGTAAAAATTTTACAAAGTTAGTGCTGTCTGAGGACATGGGACTCGATTCTAGAAGGCATGGTGAAAGTCATGGACAACTGCAATTTGCACCAAATGCCAATGCACTGGGGACCCTGCACCCAATTCCAGAGCAGCCAGTTTCCTCTGAGGCTACGTCTGCAACTTGTGACACCCAGAGCATTGCACCAAAGAGAGGGTGCACCAGAACAGTGTGCCACAAGCTATAGTAAATGCCCATGGACAGGGTGCAAGCCCCCCCAATCCCCAATCCCAACAGATGCCATCAGTATGCCCTGCAGAACTATCAGAATGCTCCTGTTCCCCAAGCCCAGATCCCCAAGTAATGCCCTTCAGGGCTGCACAAGCCCCCGCCATCCCCTAGTATGCCCTACATGGCTGCATATGCCCCCCTCAGTCCTCAAGTAATGCCTGCAGGGCAGCTCATGTCCCCTCAGACTCCAAGCCCCGGTTGTCAGCTTACCGGTAAGTGCAGTAATGCACATCCTCTTATCCCTGGTAATCTAGTGGCCCCCATGCAGCAGTGCCAGTCCACCCCAACCCCGACACCCATTCCCAGTCAGTGACAGGCACATCTCACCTCTCACCTCCATGTCCAGCAGCCAACTGGGCTCCCTCTGAAAGCATACTACTGTACACTATAAGCAATGAATATGAGCTGTCATTAATTGGCGCATACTGTACTCTGATAATGCCGAGAGGGGCTCAGTGATGACGGCCATGGAGGTGAGAATGAGATATTTCGGTCATCAACTGGGAGCGGGTGTGCAAGACTGGTGGTGGAGTGGCACTGGCTGAGTGGGGCCACTAGGCTCAGGGATAACAGAGATGTGCTACTACAATTACATCAAGCTGGTGATTGGGCATGGGAACCAGGGCATGTGCAGCACTGCACTGGGGGACAGGTGCAGCTCTGCAGGGCATACTAGGGAATGGGGGACATGTGGAGCCTTGTGGCATACTAGGGACTGGGGGACATGTGCAGCTCCTGCAGCATACTAAGGGACCAGGGGACATGAGCTTCCCTGCAGGGCATTACTTGGGGATCAGGGTTTGGGGTGCCAGTGGCCTGGAGGGCATTTATGTGTGGTCTTCACTGGGGGATGGGTGGGTGGGGCTTATGTGGGTTTGTAGGGTAACTGTGCTTGGACCAATGTCCTCCTGGGATTCTCCAGGAATAGCAGCTGTTGTGTTCTGGCAGCTACCTTCCCAGAATAGGGCACAACTGCTGCTGTAAATCCCCTTGCACCATGTCGCATGGGGGTTATGGCATACATGTAGGCATAGGGCCTCTTCAGCACAGGCAGCCTGTGACATATCGCGATCTGCATTTTGGAAAACTGATTGTTGGAACTTATGGGGCAAAGTTCTACTTGCACCATTTGTTTTAGCGCATGACACTTTGTGCCATGTGTACCCATTCTGGAATCGGGTCAATAGTCTCTTCAGAAAATCTACTTTTTATAAAATAGTGGATTTTCCTACATTTAAATGGAGAAATCAATGTTGGAATAGTCTGCTTATTGTTTGTATTTTTTACATGCTCCCACCACGTGATGTCTTGTGGCATAGTAACAGGAGCGCTAACAGTGGTGCACATGGTAATGCAAGCACGAATGAGAACAGAAAGGGTAACGCACACGGTGGCGTAGACGGGAACGGTCTGCCACGTGATGTGTTGTCACATAGTAACATGGTGCCTGCAAATGGAAATGTCAATGGGCATGGTGACACAAAGTGAAACAGAAAGAGAAACAGTACTGTAAACACAAATGGCAAAAAATAACAGAAGCGAAAAGCGCCAAATGAAAGCATAAAGGATAACACATAATTGGCGTGAAGCGTCAACGGTAAGTGAAGCGGGTATGGAACCGCAAGCGGAAAGGGTAACGGTAACAGTAATGTAAGCGCACAGGTTGGTTTTCCCAAAAACCTGCATAGAGAAAGACAGTGAGTACAAAGAATGTATGCATAATAATAGGTATCGGAGCGGAAAATGAGGACTTGGAATACTAAATAGGTTATATCTCAGGAACCTTACGACGTAGAAAAAAAATTTAAAAGTCATATGATTTATGACTGTCCTGGCTAGTTTTGTACTTAGCCCCTGTTAGGGGACTAAGTGTTTTTCCGACGAAAAGTCCGTATCTCATACCGTTTCCGAGATACGGGCCCTGAAAGCCGCGGCGAATGCCATAATGTTATCCTATGGGGAAAAAAGAGAAGTTCAGAGCACCATAATATTGCCTTCCTGTAATATTTTTTCACCAAACCACTGAAAGGCACATCTGTGGGCTGTTGACTGTCTTCCCTCCAAATTTCAGGAAAAATGACCAAACAGTTATTTTGCAGTAGGGTGCCAAAGGATTCCTGTAATGCGTCGGGCACCGTAATGTTATCCTATGGGAAAAACCATCAATTTTGGAGTGCTGTAACTTTGCTGCCATGTAATATTTTTTCAACACAGCACTGAAAGGCACATCGGTGAGATGTCGACTGCGTTCCCACCAAATTTCAGCCCAAAACTCCCAACCGTTCTTTTGCAGTGCAGTGCCAAAGAATTGCTGTCATTTTCTCACAGACTAGAAAACTACTGTCGCAATTTGTGAAGGCTTTCGCAAAAATTTGCAACACTTTCATGAGCACAAAAGTACTTTGCGAAAGTACTTTTTCCAGAAATTTGAAAAACATATTTCTGGGGTGTTTTACCCCAAAATAAAGACATGGCTAGCATCCTCAGGGTCCGACTAGGTGAATACAAAAAGAATTAGGTTGCTAGAGGGTCCCAAATTTAAATGCCAAGCATTTTTCTGATCACTAACTGAAAACAAAATGGTGGATTTGCGAAAGCAACAGGGCCATTTTCGAAAGTAAAAATGCATTTGCGAAAGTGTTGAACTTTTTGTTAACTTTTCCCATTGACTTATAATGGGAAATTGTTTTTTGAATAACTTTTGAACCGTTTAATATTTTTTCACCAAATCTTCAAAAGGCACATTGGGGACCCTGGCCACATGTTCCCTGAAGATTTCGGGCTGATCGCACAAACTGTGTGACCTGTAGCCGTGACCGTAGAATTCCAGAAAAAGCATAAACATGCACGCAGATCATGCTTAATAACTCCGCAGCTGTATATCTGACTGGTACGAAACTTGGCAGATCTGAAGGCCTATGGTTCTTGATTAAGTATTTCAAATTTCAGGCAAATCTGTCAAACGGTTGCAAAGTTATTAAGGTGCAAATTTTGGGTTTAACATGAAATGGCTCCTCAACCTAACTATGGTAGCACTCGTGCTACCATAATATATATATATATATATATATATATATATATATGAGGCAAAAAACTCCGTTTAATGCATTAGTTGAGGTTGTTCCACAGTGACAAAAGTGAGAAATTCGCTGTTAGAGTTGAAAACCCCTTGGACCCCATCCACCCCCAACGGCATTGGGGTGCGCATTGGGATCGTTAGTCCTAACTCTCATCCCATGACATGTGTAAGCAGCAGAAGTATAGGAGAATGGGGTGAGAGTTGGGACACAATCCCAATCGCTTTTAATGCGGTGAAAGCAAAGAAATCAGGGGTTCAACAGTAATTTCCTCACTGGCTAATGAAACAACCAACTAATGCATTAAACAGAGTTTTTGCCTCTAATTTCCCTTCTTTTTGAGAAAGATAACGAGAAATAGTGAATGTAATGCAGCGGTGGGAGCATGATGTGTTGTGGCATACTAACAGGGACAGCAAAGCAAACAGAAATGCTAACAGTGGTGCACATGGTAACACAAGCATGAATGAGAACATAAAGGGTAACGCACATGGTGGCGTAGACGGGAATGGTCTGCCACGTGATGTGTTGTCGCATAGTAACATGGTGCCTGCAAACAGAAATGTCAATGGGCATGGTGATGTAAAGTGAAACAGTAAGATAAACAGTACTGTAGACAGAAATGGCAAAAAATAACAGAAACACAAGCGCAAATGAAAACGCAAAGGATAACGCACATGGTGGCGCAGACGTCAATGGTAAGTGAAACGGGTACGGATCCGCAAGCGGAAAGGGCAACAGTAACAGTAATGTAAGCGCACAGGCTGGTTTTCCCCAAAACCTGCATTGAGAAAGACAGTGAGTACAAATAATGTATGCAAAATAATGAGTATCGGCTCAGAAAATGAGATCTTGGAATACTAAATGCATTATATCTCAGGAACCGTATGACGTAGAAAAAACATTTAAAAGTCATATTATTTACAACTGTCCTGGCTAATTTGAATCTTAGCCCCATTAGCGGACTAAGAAATTTTCTGACGAAAAGTCCGTATCTCGCACCGTTTCCAAGATACGGGCCCTGAAAGGCGAATCACTGTAATGTTATCCTATGGGAAAAGAAAAGTTCGGCGCCATAACTTTGCCTCCTGTAATGTTTTTTCACCAAACTACTGAAAGGCACATCTGTGGGATGTTGGCTGTCTTCCCTCCAAATTTCAGGAAAAAATACCAAACCGTTATTTTGCAGCAGGGCTCCAAATGATTTCTGTTAAGTGTCGGGCGCCATAATGTTATCCTAAGGGAAAAAACGTCAATTTTGGAGTGCCGTAACTTTGCCGCCATCTGATATTTTTTCACCAAACTACTGAAAGGCACATCTATGTACTGTTGGCTGTCTTCCCTCCAAATTTCAGGAAAAAAGACCAAACTGTTATTTTGCAGCAGGGTGCCAAAGGATTCCTGTAATGCTTTGGGCGCCGTAATGTTATCCTATGGGAAAAACTGTCAACTTTGGAGTGCCATAACTTTGCCGCCGTGTAATATTTTTTCAATACAACACTGAAAGGCAGATCTGTGAGATGTCGGCTGCGTTCCCTCCAAATTTCAGCCCCAAACTCCCAACGGTTATTTTGCAGTGCAGTGCCAAAGAATTGCTGTCATTTTCCCACAGACTAGAAAATTACTGTGGCATTTGCGAAGCTGCGTGTTTCATGACACTTTCGTATAATGAAAAGTAATTTGGCGAAAGTACTTTTTCCAGAAATTTGAAAAACATATTTATGGGTGTTTTACCACAAAATAAAGACATGGCAAGCATCCTCAGGGCCCGACTAGGTGAATACAAAAAATTTAGGTTGCTAGAGGGTCCCAAATTTAAATGCCAACCATTTTCTGATCACCAACTGAAAACAAAATGGCCGATTTAGCAAAGTAACAGGCCCATTTGCGAAAGTAAAATGCATTGCGAAAGTGTTGAACTTTTGTTAACTTTCCCATTGACTTATAATGGGAAACTGTTTTTGAATAACTTTTGAACCGTTTAATATTTTTCATGAAATCTTCAAAGGCACATCGGGACCCTGGCTGCACTTTCCTGAAGATTTCGGCCGTCACACAAACCGTGACGACCTGTAGGTGCGACCACAGAATTCCAGAAAAGCGTAAACATGCGCACAGATCACACTTAATAACTCCACAGCTGTATATCCGACCAGTACAAAACTTGGCAGATCCCAAGGCCTATGGTTCTTGATCATAAATTCCAAATTTCAGGCAAATCCATTAAACAGTTGCAAAGTTATTAAGGTGCAAAGTTGTGGGGTTTAACATAGAAATGGCTCCTCAACCCTAACTATGGTAGCACTACCGTGCTACCATAATATATATATATTACAGGTGCAGTTGCACCTGTTTATTAGGGTTGCATAAGCACTTCAATGTTAAACCCAAATTTTTGCACCTTAATAACTTTGCCCCCATTTAACCGATTTACATGACAGAAAGCTTAGCATCTGTGCCAGGCTCTTTTGATTCTGTAACTTTCATGTAAATCTTTTCAGGGAGGCAAAGTTACAGAGGTGCAAACGAAATACAAAAATCCAATTTTTTGAAAATGTTAAGACTATATTTGCCACGCGATAACTTAAAAAATATGAGGTATTCAAACCTGAAACTCCCAGGTTTGATAGAGGTTGGTCCAAGGTGTGTGTGTGTTTATGGGTTTTAGGTGCCTCACTTCAGTAGTTTTTGAAATATTTATAAAAATGTTCGATTTATGAGCATGCGCAGTTCAAAAAATGAGCATTCTATTCATAACTGAATTTTTGTGAAAGCAGCACTTTGCACTATACAGCACAGCTGTCTTTAATAAACGACTGCTCTGTCGTATAGTGTAACTACTGCTGCTTTCACCACTCGTAGGTCAGGAAGGGAGCTACTGTCATTGTTGCCCCACTGGCCTGACTGAGCTGTGCCTTAAACTATGTCTGCACACCAGGGGCCCCAATCCCTGGTGACAGCATATTTATTTATTTTTTTGTTTATTTTTTTTCCTTCACTGCTGACATCAGGGGCCCACTACCTATGTCGGCATTCCCCCCCCAGCAATGTTTAATAATCCCTGCTAAGAAAGAACTGTCCCCAATGTCTAGTATTGTTAAACCTAAAAGAAAAGAAAACCATCCCACTCATCCCATCATGATCCTCCCTCTTGTACATTATTAATTGAATTGTCCAAATTGAAATTAGCTTCTCATGCTTTTTCCATCTCTGCTCCATTTATTGGAATGCCCTTCCCCTATTTATTCAACAGGCTTCATCAATTGCTGGGTTTAAGAAAAAAACTTATTGAATTTCTTTTATCAAAGTATCAATGTGTATGTAATATTTAATGTATATTGTATGTGTACTGTTTCTTTTGTTGTCTGTAAATTTTGTACTGTTTGCTCTGGGTTGGACCTGAAAAGGGGCTTTTGGTCCAGCGTCATTTACCCGGTAAACAAATGAATAAATTTAAATTTAGAAAATGAAAAAAAATAAACTATATGGCACAGCTGTTGTTTAATAAAGATAGATGTGTTATATAGTACTTGCACTATAGGACACAGCTGTCTTAAATAAATGACAACTTGTTGCATAGTGCAAGTACTATATGACAAAGCTGTTTTTAATAAACAACAACTGTTTCATATCATACTTGCACTATATGACACAGCTGTCATTCATTAAAGACATCAGTGCCATATAGTGGAGACAGGTGTCTGCAGGTAGTTGCCGTTGGCATGCTAGGTTAGGGATGGGACTACTGTCATTGCAGCTCTGCCAGCCTGACAGCTAGTGACCTGTTTTCTGCCCATCTGGGAGCCAACCCCAGTGTGTCAAAATCGATTTTTATTTTTTTTCCGACACCAGGATACCCACGCCTGGTGTTGAATGCCCCCCTCCTCAAGCCTGTATCTGATTGCCAACATCAGGGTGGACAATCCCTGTGTTGGCTTGCAACCCTCCATACCCATGTGGCAAACTAGGAGCCCACACTAGTGTGCCCATATGTATTTTTTAAAGAAAACCTGTTAAAATAATTTTCCCTTTTTGTTTAACCAGAAAAAAAAAAGGTCCCTCATCGTCTATGGCATTCCCTCCCCCATCCCTACCCACCATCTGAGCACCCACCTCTCAGCACCCCCCTTACCCCATACTTACTACCAGAGGTCTGGCGTGCTCACCTTCTGTGGACCAGGACACATCTGCACTCTTCAAAGCCAAACCGCAAACTGAGGAATACAGGTAAATGCGTACAATGGTACTCAATGAGGCTTTCAACTTTTTTGTTTGTTTGTTGAATTTTGTTGACCCAGTAAGCCCACTGGGCCTATAAGTCCCTTTTTCAGGGGCGACCGGGTGTGGGTGGGAATGATACAGATGGTAAGTAATTGAATTTGAACCAGATTAAGCTGTTGGTGGTATTTTTAATGAATGAGGGAAATTTGGCCAGGACACCGGGGAAATTTCCCTACTCTTTTCGATAAGTGCCATGGGATCTTTAACAGCCACCTGAACTACCACCAATCCAGGCAGATGGGACCTTGGTTTAACATCTCATCCAAAAAGACATCACCTCAGAAGTGCAGCACCCCTCTCATGCTGCACTACAGTGTCAGTACTGGGATATTAACCCAAGTGCCAGATGTGGGAACTGAATCCACAGTGCTCTGATCTCCCGGCCTCAGAGGCGAGTGTGCTACCTACTGAGCCACTGACACTTATGTCGATACTCAGCCATTTCTTGGAATTTTGACCCAAAATTTTCAACATGGGGTTCTTGGGATCCCACCTTATGAACACTGCCACTGTCTTTGCAATTTCTCAGTTCTAAAAGATGATTTTGCCATCGCTGTGCAGAATAACCTTTCAGGACTGATTAATGAAATGACAGTGCCACTGTTCATGTGGTGGGGTCCCAAAAATTCCACATTTGAATTTGGTGAAAAAATTCTAAATAATGACTGCGTTATGAGTGTGCATTGTGCAGTTTCTATGTACGCTCATAACTTTGCCATTTTTTAAATATTTGCACTACAGATTTTCAACATTGCCATTTTTTAACACCTCCTTATGAACAGTATGGCTATCATATTTCATATCCTGCCCAATATGTGTTTTTGCATCTGTCGTGCAGAAAGGTGTGGTTGCTGCACAAAATTTACTTTTGGGATGGATTAACAAAATGACAGTGCCACTGTTCATGAGGGGAAGGCCAATAAAGCCCATGTTGAAAATTTGGTAAAACAATTCTAAAAAAATGACTGTGATACAGGCGTGCATTGTGTACCTTCTACGCAAGCTCGTAACTTTTCCAATTTTTCATATTTTCACTCCAGATTTTAAACATTGCCATTTTATCACACCTCCTTATGAAGAGAATAGCTGTCATTTCTCATATGCTGCTCAAAATGTGTTTTTACACTTGTGGTGTGGAATTGAGCTGTCGCTGTGGGGGATCACCTTTTGGGACTGATTAACGAAATGACAGTGGTAGTGTTCATAATGTGGTGTCCCAGAAAGTCTATGTTTAACATTTAGTGAAAATATTCTAAAACATGGCCACGTTATGAGTGTGCATTGCATGGTATGACTGTCTCCAATAGCAAAATGTGAATACATTTGCAGGACTGTCTCCAATATTGTAGTTACTTTGGGTCCTGCACAAATGAAGATACAGCTCCACTATTACAAAAAGAAAGGAAATTAGTTAATGCTTATATTAGGGTTGAACCACACAAACCAGGGAAATCAAAAATAAATTATTTAGGGTTAGGTACATATGAAATAGGATATAAGTCCTGTGAGTCTCTTGCTTCTGGTAAATCTCAACCTAATCCCTGTCCACCACCAGCCACTAACAAAACCATTCCACCTACACAATAAAATACCGTTGTGATCCAAGTATAACATGCAGATACTCATCATGCCACACACAGTCTAAATTTGCTGAAATGTAGGTAAAGCAACAGTTATGTGTTGTAACCTATGATCTGTAAACTATTCAGAACTGGAAGCTGATGGCATGAAGAAAGAACACTGTAGTGTAAGCACATTTGTTTTTTCTTGGCTTCAGTGAGGCTGTGTGTACAGAGCAAGGGCACCAGGGTGTCTACATTATTTTTTTGTGACTTCCAGATGAGAGAGAGACCACAGGATGGCCCACGACAAATGTTACAGTCCCAGAAATGCCAAATAAAATGTTTTCTTCTTGGCTTCAGTGTGGGTTTGTGTACAGGGCATGGGTAGCAGGATAGCCAAATAAATATTTGATTTGTTATGATGTCTAGAGGGGAGAGGGAGAGACTGCAGGGTGGCCCACAATAAATGGAACAGTCCCAGAAATCCAAAATTAAAAACTGTTTTTCCTAGCTTCAGTGCGGCTGTGATGTTCAGAGGGGAGAGAGAGAGACTACAGTGTGGGCCACGATAAATGTAACAATCCCAGAAATCCCAAATCTGGATGTCACAAACAAATAATGTAGACACCCTGCTGCCCTTGCCCTGTACACACAGCTGCACTGAAGGTTGAGTTCTCTTTGTGACCGGGGGTGGGTGGGTGGGTGGAGATTAGGGTAATAATTTATTTTTGATTTACCTGCTTTGTGTGGTTCAGCCCTAATATAAGCATTAACAAAGTTTTTTCAACTAATATATATCTATCTATATATATAGATAGATATATAGATATATATCTATCTATATATATATAGATATGTATCTATCTCTATATATATATATATATATATATATATTATAGTGGCTTGATAGTGCCTCTATAGTTAGGGTAGAGTAGGCACTTTAATATTAAACCCCAATTTTTGCATGTTAATAACTTTGAGCCATTCAGCAGATTTGCACAAAATTTGGAATGCATGGTGTGATACTGTAGATCTCTTGATTTGCCAAGTTGTGTTTTGGTCAGACTTATAGTTTCTGCGCAGTAAAGCACTGAAAAACATGTTTTTCGCTGCTTTTGTCACGATTTTGGTCTGAAATTTGGAACACAGAAAGAGTGTTGGTCAAAGAACAATCCATCATTGGTTTGGTTAAATAATATTAATCAGTTACAAAATGGATATAAATGTACTGTTTGCCTGTCTTAATACCTGCGAACTAAGTGAAACCTATTGACTCTGTGCTTAATGTCTGATTCCTAACATGTATCTGTTGTAACTACTGTACATTGATGCCAGTGTATGCATTCTCTGTAACTAATCCCGGGTCGCCCCTGAAAAAGGGACCTCTGGTCTCAGCAGGTTTACCCGGTTACCAAAATCTAAATACATAAATTATTAAATTTTTAATTTTTGGACTCTGAGCATGCTTAGTTCACTCCAAGATTTATATGTATGTTTTGCAAAAGAGGATTGGGCTCACAGTCAAGGATTGTTTCAGCTCATAAAAGGGGATTTAAAAAATCCTAGTCTGTGAGGAAAAATTCCTTGTCTGCAAGCCACCATCTTGTTCTCATTTTTTCACCCAAACAAAATGTTGTAGCTTCCTCCACAGGTGACTTCTTGTTGCAGTAAGGCATGGGTTTTGTTCAGTGTGAAGCCCTTTACAGACCTATACCTTTGGATTGCTGCGTTGTGGCCAAAATATGGCCATTTCCAATTTTGAAATTCTTCTTTCATAATTCGCTTCCAATCCTCTTTCACGAGTTGACAAATTCCCAGCCCGTGAGCTTATCCCTTTTTGCGAGGCAGCAAAATCCTTGACTGTCACTTTGTGAACAGATTGCCCTTCTTGCGGACAAGGATTGACTCACAATCAAAGATTTTGCAGCCTCACGAAAGAGTATCAGCTTGCGGACTGGGATTTTGTCAGCTCACGAAAGGGGATTAGGTTTTTGAATCCTCTTTCATAAGCTGACAAAATCCTAGTCAGCCAGTTGTCAAAATCCCAGTCTGCGAGCAATCTCCATTCATGAGGTAGCAAAATCCTTGACCATCACTTTGTGACCAGATGGCCCTTCTCACAGATGAAGATTGACTCACGGTGAAGGATTTTGCTGCCTTATGAAAGAGGATTGGCTCGCGGACTGGGATTTTGTCAGCTTGCAAAAGGGGATTGGGTTTTTGAATCCCCGTTCATGAGCTGACAAAATCCTAGTCCACAAATTGACAAAATCCCAGTCCTCAAGTGATCCCCTTACGTGAGGTAGAAAAAGCCTTGACCATCACTTTGTTACCAGATGGCCAAAATCTGACAGTCGAGGATTTCTCATGGAATGGGATTTTGACAACTCATGAAAGGGGATTGATCTCGCGATTGAGGATTTTGCTACCTTATGAAATAGGATTTTAAAAACGTTGCCACTGCACTGAAAATAAACAGTTTGGTCTTTTGACTTGAAATTTACAGGGTATTAAAGGGATGCCCAGGAGATGTCAATTATGTTATTTCGCACTTACACTGCTAAGGTTTTTCTATAAATTGTATATCCTTGCTGCCAGAGTTTTTTTTTCATTGGGTTTGTACACCTATTGGTTACCGAGTTATTACATAATATTTCTCAATTCCATGGTAAAAATGTTTTGTCAAGGTAAAGAACCTAACACAACTATAATTTAAAGTGAAAATATAAGTTTTCCAACTAAGCAATTCATTGATACATATGTTTATTTAGTGAAATTTCAATTGTTTTTGTGAATTTGTATTTGCAAAAAATATTGAAGTTTGTAAAAACATTAAAATTGGCTGCATCATTGATAAAAAAATGTCTAAAATGTAACTAATGTTCAATTTCAGGTTACAAATTCTTTATATAAACATAAATTTCATATTGGTTTCTCACCTACAGATTATGAGTGTAACGAAAATCAACCACCCAGAGAAGGGCCATGATGGCCCAAGGGGGGTATCTATAGGATTATGGGGTACACATCACTAAATCCATAAAGAAAGGTAGGAAGAAGCCTGTTTCACATGACAGGGAGGTGAATGAGTAAATCAAGGCCCAGATTGCACCCATAGCTACATCCCTTGGGTCACATGATGAAAAACAAGATGGCTGACACCGTCTAACCATTTTCTCTGGGAAACTGCTTGTGACTCATTTATTGGGATAACCAGACTATAAAAGTGGTAAATGTCAATGGATTACACCCTTTCTTGCAGCAGCAGTTCCTTGGATGAAATTTCTGATCACTAATTTCACTTTACAGACCCCCCTGTAGATAGCTGGGGTGCCATACCCAATCACCCATGGTATGACCATGCTGTCCGATGGGGTGACCACCTATTGCATTATGGGGTGCATGCCAATAAATTCAAAAAGAAAAAGTAAGAAGTAGAATGTTTTACATGAAAGGGAAGTGAATGAGTAAATAAGGCCCATATTATACCCATAGCTACATCCCCTGGATCACATGACCAAAACACTGTTCAGTCATTTTCTGTGTAAACTTATTTATTTAGTTTTTGTTCACCGGGTAAGTGCACTAAACAAATCCTGCCTATTTTCATGCATGACCTGGGGAAGGGGGATACAGATGAATGGCAACTGACCTTGAACGACATTAAACTGTTTCTCTTACACATTTATTGGAATAACTAGATTATAAAAGTGGTAAATGTCAATGAATTACACATTTTCTTACAGAAGCAGGGTCTTGGATGACATTTGTGATCTCTAATTTCACATTATAGACCCACCTGCAGATAGCCGTGGTGCCGGACCCAACCACCTATGGTATGAACATGCTGGCCCATGGGGTGTCTACCTATAGCATTATGGGTCACATGACAATAAATCAATAAAGGACAAGTAGGAAGTAGCCTGTTTTACATAAAAGAGAATTGAATGAGTAAATCAAGGCACAGACAGTACCCATATCTAGATCCCCTAGGTTACATGAGCAAAAACAAGATGGCATCTACGGTTTGATAATTTTCTTTGTCAGACTGCTTCTGTGACATTTTTGTAGGGATAGAGTACCTAGATTATAAAAGTGATAAATGTCAATGGATTACACCTTTTCTTACAGCAGCATGGGTTTGGATAACATTTCTGATAACTAATTTCTCATTATAGACCCACCTGCAGATAGCTGGGGGGCCATACCCGACCATCCATGGTAGGGCTATGCTGGCGCATGGTGGGCCAACTTATTGCATTATGGGTACATGCTAATAAATTCAGAAATAAAAAGTAAGAAGTACCCTGTTTTACATGACAGGGAAGGGAATGAGTAAATCAAGACCCAGATTGTACCCATAGCTACATCCCCTGGATCACATGACCAAAAACAAGATGGCTGCCACCGTTTGGTCATTTTCTGTGTCAAACTGCTTCTGTTACACGTTTATTATGATAACCAGCTTATAAAAGTGGTAAATGTCAATGGATTACACCTTTTCTTACAGCAGTAGAGGTTTGAATGAAATTTCTGATAACTAATTTCACATTACAGACCCCCTCACAAGTAGCCGGGGTGCCATACTCAACTACCCATGGTATGCCCATACTAGCCCATTGGGTGTCCACCTATTGCATTATAGGGTACATTCCAATAAATTCAGAAAGGAAAATTAAGAAGTAGCCTGTTTTACATGACAGGGAAGAGAATGAGTAAATCAAGGCCCAGAGTGTACCCATATCTACATCCACTGGGTCACATGAGCAAGAACAAGATAGTGAATACCGTTCAGTCATTTTCGGTGTCAAACTGCTTCTGTTACATGCTTGAAGGGATAACTAGATTATAAAAGTTGTAAATGTCAATGGATTACACCTTTTTCTTACATCTGCAGGGTCTTAGATAACATTTCTGATCACTAATTTCACATTATATAACCACTTGCTGATAGCTGGGGTGCCATACCCAACCACCGATGGTGGGGTCATGCTAGCCCATGGGGGGCTACCTATTCTATTATGGGGTACATGCCAATAAATTCTGAAAGGAATAGTAAGAATTAGCCTGTTTTACATGACAGGGAAGTGAATGAGTAAATCAAGCCACAGACTGTACCCATAGCTACGTGCCCTGGGTCACATAACCAAAAACATGATGGTTGCCACTGTTCGGTCATTTTCTGTGTCAAATTGCTTCTGTTGATTGTGATAACTAGATAATAAAAGTGGTAAATGTCAATGGGTTACACATTTTCTTACAGCAGCAGGCATTTGGATGAAATTTCTGTTCACTAACTTCACATTACAGACCCACCTGCAGATACCCGGGGTGCCATACCCAACCACCCATGGTATGAACATACTGGCTCATGGGGTGTCCACCTATTGCATTATGGGGTATATGCCAATATGTTCAAAAAGGAAAAATAAGAAGTAGCCTGTTTTACATGACAGGAAGGTGAAGGAGTAAATCAAGGCCCAGATTATACCCATATCAACATCACCTGGGTCACATGAACAAAAACAAGATGTCTAACACTGTTTAATCATTTTCTGTGTCAGACTGCTTCTCTTACACATTTATTGGGATAACTAGATTATAAAATAGGCAAATTTCAAAGGAATACACTTTTTCTTACAACAGCAGGGGCTTGGATGTATTTTCTCTAATTTCACACTATAGACCACCTGCGGATAGCCAAGGTGCCATACCCAACCACACATGGTATGCCCATGCTGGCCCATGGGGTGCCTACCTATTGCATTATGGGGTATATGTCAATAAATCAATTAAGGACAAGCATTAAGTAGCCTGTTTTACATGAAAGGAAAGTTAATGACTTAATCAAGGCCTAGACTGTACCCATATCTAGATCCCCTCAGTCACAGGAACAAAAACAAGATGGCGGCTACTGTTCAGTCATTTTCTATGTCAAACTGCTTCTGTTACACGACTGTAATGATAACTACATTATAAAAGTGGTAAATGTCAATGGATTACACATTTTCTTATATCTGCATGGGTTTGCATGAAATTTCTGATCACTAATTTCACATTATAGACCCACCTGCAGATAACTGGGGTGCCATACCCAACCACCCATGGTAGGACCAAGCTGGCCCATGGGTGGCCCACCTATCACATTATGGGGTATATGCCAATAATTTCAGAAAGGAAAAGTTAGAATTATACTGTTTTACATGACAGGGAAGAGAATGAGTAAATCAAGGCAAAGATTGTACCCATAGCTGCATTTCCTTGGTCACATGACCAAAAACATAAAGGGTGCCACCATTCAGTCATTTTCTGTCTCAAACTGCTTCTGTTATATGTTTATTATGATAGCTAGATTATAAAAGTGGTAAATATAAATGGATTACAACTTTTCTTACAGCAGCAGGATAGCTGGGGTGCCATACCCAACCACCTATGGTATGCCCATATTGGCTCACTGGGTGTCCACCTATTGCATTATGAGGTATATGCCAATAAATTCAGAAAGGAAAACCAAGAATTAGCCTGTTTTACATAACAGGGAAGGGAACGAGTAAATCAAGGCTGAGATGGTACCCATATCTATGTTCCCTGGATCACATGAACAGAAACAAGATGATGGCTACCGTTCAATCATTTTCTGAGTCAAACTGTTTCTGTAACACTTTTATTTTTATGACTAGATCATGAAAGTGGTAAATGTCAATCAATTACACATTTTCTTACAGCAGTAGATGCCTGGATGAAATTTCTGATCACAAATTTTACACTACAGACCCACCTGCTGACAGCCAGGGTGCCATGCCCAACTACCCATGGTATGCCCATACTGGCTCATGGGGTGTCTACCCACTACATTGAGGGGTACATGCCAATACATTCAGAAAGCAAACATAAGAAGTAGCCTTTTCAAATGACAGGGAAGTAAATGAGTAAATCAAGGCCCAGATTGTACCCAAATCTCCATCACCTGGGTCACATGAACAAACACAAGATGACTGACACTGTTTAATCATTTTCTGTGTCAGACTGCTTCTCTTACACATTTATTGGGATAACTAGATTATAAAATAGGTAAATGTCAAGCAAAAACACCTTTTCTTACAGCAGCAGGGGTTTGAATGACAATTCTGATCACTAATTTCTCATTATAGATCCACTTGCAGATATCTGCGTTGCCATACCCAACCACCCATATAGGGCCATGCTGGCCCATGGAAGGCCCATCTATTGCATTATGTGGTATATGTCAATAAATCTATAAAGGACAACTAAGAAGTAGCATGTTTTATATGTCAGTTAAGTGAATGAGTAAATCAAGGCCAAGATTATACTCATATCTACATTCTCTGGGCCACATGACTAAAAACATGATTTCTGACACTGTCCAGTTATTTTCTGTGTCAAACTGTTTCTCTTGCACATGTATTGGGATAACTAGATTATAAAAGATATAAACATTAATGGATTACACATTTTCTTCCAGCAGCAGAGGCTTGGATGACATTTGTGATCACTAATTTCACATTATAGACCCACCTGCAGATAGCTGTGGTGTTATACCCATCCATCCATGGTATGGCTCATGCTGGCCCATGGGGTGTCCACCTATGGCATCATGGAGTACATGTCAATAAATCAATAACGGACAAGTATTAAGTAGCCTGTTTTATGTGACAGGAAAATGAATGAGTAAATAAAGGCCCAGACTGTACCCATATCTACATCTTCTGGGTCACATGAGCAAAAACAAGATGGCGGCTACCGTTCAATAATTTTCTGTGTCAGACTGTTTCTGTTGCACATGTATCAGGATAACCAGATTATAAAAGTGGTAAATGTCAATGAATTACCCTTTCTTGCAGCAGTAGTGGCTTGGATGACATTTCAGATCACTAATTTCACATTACAGACCCACCTGCAGATAGCCGGGGTGCCATACCCTACCACCCATGGTATGTCCATGCTGGCCAATAGGGTGACCAAACATTGAATTATGGGGTGCATGCCAATAAATTTAAAAAGAAAAGTAAGAAGTAGTCTGTTTTGCATGACAGGAAAGTGAATGAATGAATAAATCAAGGCACAGATTGTACCTATAGCTACATCCACTGGGTCACAGGACCAAAAATAAGATGGTTTGCATTGTTCAGTCATTTTCTGTGTCAAACTGTTTCTCTTTCACATTTATTGGGATAACTAGATTATAAAAGATGTAAATGTCAATGAATTATGCATTTTCTTATGGCAGCAGGGGTTTGGATTACATTTGCAAACTCTAATTTCACACTATAGACCCACCTGCAGATAGCCAGGCTACCAAATCCAACCACCCATGGTATGCCCATGCTGACCCAAGGGGTGTCTACCTATTGCACTATGGGGTACATGTCAATCAATCAATAAAATAGAAGTATGAAGTACCCTGTTTTACATGAAAGGGAAATGAATGACTAAATGAAGGCCCAGATCTACCCATACCTAGATCCCCTAGGTCACAGCAACAAAAACAAGATGCCCATTACCGTTTGGTCATTTTCTGTATCAAACTGCTTCTGTTACATGATTGTAGGGATAACTAGATCATAAAAGTTGTAAATATCAATGGATTACATATTTTCTTACATCTGCAGGGGCTTGGATGAAATTTCTGATCACTAATTTAACATTAAAGGCCCACTTGCAGATAGCTGGGGTGCTGTACCCAACCACCCATGGTAGGGCTATGCTTTCCCATGGGCGGCTGACCTATCGCATTATGGGGTACATACCAATAAATTCAGAAAGGAAAAGTAAGAATTAGCCTGTTTAACATGACAGGGAAGAGAATGAGTAAATCAAGGTGGAGATTGTACCTATAGCTGCATCCCCTGGGTTACATGACCAAAAACATGATGGGTGCCACCATTAGGTCATTTTCTGTATCAAACTGCTTCTGTTACATGTTTATTGTGATGAACAGATTATAAAAGTGGTAAATGTAAATGGATTACACATTTTCTTACAGCAGCAGATGCTTGAATGAAATTTCTGATCACTAATTTCACCCACCTGCAGATAGCCGAGGTGCCATACCCAACCACCTATGGTATGCCTATACTGGCCAATTGGGTGTTCACCTATTGCAAAATGGGGTATATGCCAATAAATTCAGAAAGAAAAACTAAGAATTAGCCTGTTTTACATGACAGGGAAGGGAATAAGTAAATCAAGGCTGAGATTTTACCCATATCTACGTACCCTGGGTCACGTGAACAGAAACAAGATGACGGCTACCATTTGGTCATTTTTCTGTGTCAAACTGCTAATGTTACACATCTATTGTGATGACTAAATTATAAAATTGGTAAATGTCAATGGATTACACTTTTTCTTACAGCATCAGATGCGTGGATGAAATTTCGGATCACTAATTTCACATTACAGACCCACCTGCAGATAGCTATACCCAACCACCCAATTGGCTCATGGGGTGTCCATCTATTGCATTAAGGGGTACATGGCAATACATTCAGCAAGAAAAAATAAGAAGTTGCCTGTTTTACATGACAGGGAGGTGAATGAGTAAATCCATGCCCAGATTGTACCCATATCTACATCACCCTGGGTCACATGAACAAAAACAAGATGGCTGACACCGTTTAATCATTTTCTGTGTCAGACTGCTTCTCTTACACATTTATTGGGATAACTAGATTTTAAAATATGTAAATGTCAAAGGAATACACCTTTTCTTACAGCAGCATGGGCTTGCATGACATTTCTGATAATTAATTTCACATTATAGACCCATCTGCAGAGAGCTGGGGTGCCATACCCAACCACCCATGGTAGGATCATGCTGGCCAATGGGAGGCCCGCCTAATGTATTATGTAGTACATGTCAATAAATCTATAAAGGACAACTAAGAAGTAGCCTGTTTTACATGTCAGGTAAATGAATGAGTAAAACAAGGCTCAGATTGTAATGATATCTACATCCCCTGGGTCACATGACTAAAAACAAGATGGCTGATGTTGTTCAGTCATTTTCTGTGTCAAACTGTTTCTCTTGCACATGTATTGGGATAACTACAATATAAAAGATGTAAATGTCAATGGATTACACATTTTCTTCCAGCAGCAGGGGTTTGGATGACATTTGTGATAACTAATTTCACATTATTGACCCACCTGCAGATAGCCGGGGTGCCATACCCAACCACCCATGGTATTCTCATGCTGGCCCATGGGGTGTCCACCTATTGCATTATCAGGTACATGTCAATAAATCAAAAAAGGACACATAAGAAGTAGCCTGTTTTACATGACAGGGGTGTGAATGAGTAAATCAAGGCCCAGACTGTACCCATATCTACAGCTCCTGGGTCACATGAGCAAAAACAAGATGGTGGCTACCGTTCAGTCATTTTCTGTGTCACACTGTTTCTGTTACACATTTGGAGGAATAACTAGATTATAAAGGTGGTAAATGTCAAAGAATTACACCCTTTCTTACTGTAGCTGGGGCTGGGATGAAATTTCTGATCACTAATTTCACATTACAGACCCACCTGCAGATAGCCAGGGTGCCATACCCAACCACTCATGGTATGCTCATGCTGGCCCATTGGGTGACCACCTATTGCATTATGGGGTATATATTAATAAATTCATAAAGGACAATCAAGAAGTAGCCTGTTTTACATTACATGGAAGTGAATGAGTAAATCAAGGTCCAGACTGTACCCATATCTACATCCACTTGGTGCCATTACCAAAAACAAGATGGCTGACACCATTCAGTCATTTTATGCCTCAAACTGCTTCAGGTTCACATTTCTTGGGATAACTAGGTTGTACAAGATTTAAATGTATATAGATTACAGCTTTCTTACAGCTGCAGTAACCTTTATTATATTTCTGATGACTAATTTTACATTAAAGACCAACCTGCATATAGCCGGAGTGTCATACCCCTATACCCAACCAACCATGATAGTGTCATGCTGGCTCATAGGGAAGCCCTCCTACTGTATTATGTGGTACATTTCAATAAATCCTTAAAGGAAAAAAAAGAAACAGCCTGTTTTACATGACAGGGGAAGTGAATGAATAAATCAAGTCCCAGATTGGTCCCATATCTTCATCCCCTGTGTCATAAGAACAAAAGCAAGATGTATGGCACCATAAAGCCATTTTCTGAGCCAAACTGCTTCTGTTACACATTTATTGGGATAACTAGATCATAAAAATGGTAAATGTCAATGGATTACACCCTTTCTTACAGCAGCAGTGGCTTGGAAGGTATTTCTGATCACTAATTGCCCATTACAGATCCACCTACTGATAGATGGGGAGTCATACCCCCATACCCTACCACCCTTGGTAGGGCCATCCTGGCCCATGAGAGGCCCACATATTGTGTTATAGTGTGCATGACAATAAATCCATAATGGAAAACTAAGAAGAAGCCTGTTTTACATGACAGGCAGGTGAATGAGTAAATCACAAGTACGATTATGCGGTGTGTGTATATATATATATATATATATATATATATATATTATATATATATATATATATATATATATATATATATTAATTATAGTGGTACAGTTGTGCCACTATAGTTAAGATTGAGTATTGTTGCATACTAAAGTCAAAAGTTTGGATGTTAATAACATTGGACCCATTCAATGGATTTGTGTGGAATTTGGTACATGCATTGGAGCACACTAGATCTCTTGATTTGCCAAATTGCACTTCTGACGGAGTGCTGGTCTTTGTGTACGAAAGCGCCGAAAAATGCAAAATTATCTAGTTTTAGAGGCACCTTTTGGCATTCTTAATGTGGTGCTGCACGGCTGTTGTATGGTGTGATGCTCTACAAGATGGCTTGTTTGAAAGAGCTTTTTGGTGGCTGAACATGCTGCTTTTTGTTTGGTGAAAAAATATTAAGGCATTTAAAAGTTATGGCACTTTTAAGTTCCCATTATAAGTCAATGGGAAAATTTATATGTATATCTTGCAATCAAAGAATCGGAGTTCTGACCATCTCATCCTACCTGGCGGTCAAAGAACTTGCAGTCTCGCGGTTCAAGAATCTTTGATCCTGAGGAATTTCAAAAATTCTTTGACAGCGAGGTCTGCCATCTTGTTTTCAGTTTTCTGATTGCACAATCACAAATATCTCGGCTCAGGGGTCACTTCTGAAGTAAAACTTTGATGGCAACAATACAGCTCGGGGGGGCACTAGACTACCAGGGATCTAGATAAAAACAGGGGGTGGGGGCCACTAGACTACCAGGGCATTACTTCATTAATATATATATTTTATTGGGGGGGCCACTAGACTACCAGGGATGTAAACATTTTATTGAGGGGGGCACTAGACTACCAGGGATCCTCATAACATTATTTTGGCCATGCAGATGGGGCACAACGAATCCCTCTGAACAGAAACCAGCTTTATTTCGCAGTATAGGGCACCCCTAGGCTAAGAAAATAGCTTTTTAAATCTGGCCATCTCATCCCTCGCTCTTATTCATGAGCGAACAGTTTCTTTGATCACGAGGATGCAAAAACGTTGACTGTGAGATTCTTTGATTGCAATCATGCATCGCAAGTGAGGGACAAGATGACAGGATGAAAAAAGCAATTTTCTCAGCCCAGGGGTGTCATAAGAAGTCAAACGAGGGTGGGTTTTACTCAGGAGGCTTCATTCTGATGAACCATGGTGGTGATTTACTGTGATTATGCATATTTTTTAAATTACAATAGCTTTAATTCTTTGATCATGACCCTGCAAATTCTTTGATTGTGAGCCTCCAAATTCTTTGATCGCGATCATACATCGCCAGTGAGGGATGAGATGGCCCAATTAAAAGACAATTATCTCAGCCCAGGGGTGTTGTAGGAAGTCAAATTAGGGTGGGTTTTACTCAGGTGGCTTCGTTCTGTCGAACCATGGTGGTGGTTTACAGCAATGCCTTCAATTGTTTGATTTATAAGGTTTTTAAATCTTTGTTCATGAGCCTGCAAATTCTTTGATCATGAGCCTGCAAATTCTTTGATCGTGAGATTCTTCGGTCATCATCTTTGATCATGAGAGAGGGGCAAGATGGCTAGATTTTTATAATGCAATAGATAGGGACATTTTACTACATTTTTATATTGAATATCTTGGGAACGGTTTGGTCTTTTGACTTGAAATTTGGAAGGATGAAAGGCAATATCCCACAGATGTGTCTTCTGGTGGTTTGGTCGAGAAATAGTACAGGGTGGCAAAGTTATGGCACTATGAATTTGGCATTTTTTCCCATAGGATAACATTACGGTGTTTGACGCATTTCAGGAATTCTTTGCTACACTGCTGCAAAATAACACTGTGGTCATTTGGGCTGAAATTTGGAAGGAAGAAAGCCAACATACCACAGATGTGCCTTTTTGTAGTTTGGTGAAATTATATTACAGGGCGGCAAAGTGGCGGCACTCCAAAGTTGGCACTTTTACCATAGGATAACATTATGCCATCTGTTGCGTCTTTCAGGGCCAGTGTCTCGGAAACAGTGCGAGATACGGACTTTTAGTCAAAAAAATGCTTACCCCCCCCTCCCCAAATAGGGCTAAGCATAAACCTAGCCAGGAAAGTAGTAATTCTTACAAAATTTTTATTTTTTCCCTACGTCGTACGGTTCCTGAGATATAAGCAATTTAATATTCCAAGTCGTACTTTTCTGCTCCAAAGTCAATTATAATGCATATGTTCTTTGTTTTCAGTTTGTTTTTTCAATGCAGTTTTTGGGGAAAAACAGGGTGTGCCCTTTCATTACTGTGTCGGTTAGCGTTTCCAGTTGCGCTTCTGTTACCGTTCGAATCACTGTTCCCGTCTACGCCACCGTGTGCGTAATGGTTTGTGTTTTCATATGCGCTTGTGTTTCTGTTTTGTTCCACGTTATTGTTGCTGTTACTGTTACCATTTGCATTTGCAATTGCGGTACCGTGCCTGTACGCATTACGGTTTGTGTTTTTATATGCGCTTGCATTTCTGTTTCTATTGGTTTTACTGTTGCTGCTACTGTTACCATTAACAGTTACAATTGTGGTACTATGACCTTGGGTGTAACAGTTTGCATTTCTGTATGCACTTGTGTTTCTGTTTCTGTTGACTTTATTGTTGCTTTTACCATAAAAATTTGCCTACTGTTGACACTTGTGTTTACTTTGCAGTTCCTGTTGCTATGTAACAAGACATCATGTGGTGGGAGCGTGGGGCGCAAAGGGCCCTGCACTCCCACCACTGCATTCCATTCACTATTTATCATTGTCATTCTCAAAAAGAAGGGAAATTAGAGGCAAAAAACTCTGTTTAATGCATCAGTTAGGGTTGTTCTACAGCAAAAAAAGTGAGGAAATTCAGGGTTAGGGTTGAAAGCCCCCCTTGGACCCCCCAGCCCACTCCCCCAATCGGCATCAGGGTGAGCATTGGGTCATCAGTCTAACTCATCCCACTCTCCTTCTGCTTCTTTGTGGCGGTGAGAGTTGGGCAGCTGACACGCTGATACTGAATGAGCTGAGCGTCAGGTCAAATTAGCCCAACTAACCACGCCCTACTGGCAACAGCCACTAATACAATAGCGAACTGCCTATAATATATATCACTGGGTCAAATGACATAAAGCAAGATGGCTGACACCATTTAGTCATTTTCTGTGTCACCCTACTTCTGTTACACATTTATTGGCATAATTAGATTACTAAAGTGGTAAATCTCTATGGATTTCACCTTTTCTTATTGCTCCCAGGCCTTGGATGAAATTTCTGAAAACTAATTTCACATTGCAGACCCACCTGCAGATAGCCAGAAGCCATTTACAACCACCTATTGTAGGGCCATGCGGGCCCATGGGGAGGGGTCCATCTATTGCATTATGGGGTACATGTCAATAAATCCATAAATGAAAAGTAAGAAGTGGCCTCTTGTACATGACAAAGAAGAGAATGAGTAAATCAAGACCAGATTGTACTCATATCTACATGACATGGGTTACATGAGCAAAAACAAGATGACCACCACCATTCAGTCATTTACAGTGATAAACTGCTTCTGCTACAAATTTAGTGAGATAGCTAGATTATACAAGTGGTAACTATCTATGGATTATACCTTTTCATACAGCTGATGGGCCCTGGAAGAAATTTCTAAACACTAATTTCATATTGCAGACCAACCTGCAGATAGTCAGGATGCCACACTCATGTGTAGGGCCATACTGGCCCATTGTAGTCTCAACTATTGTGTTTTGTGGTACTAGTTAGTAAATCCATGAAGGAGAAGTAAGAAGTACTCTTTTATATATAACAGGGAAGTGAACGAATAAATCATGGCCCAGATTAGAGCTATATCTGCATCTCTATATCATATGGCCAAAAACATGATGGCACCAACCGTTCAGTCATTTTCAGTGACAATCTGCTTCTGTTACACATTTATTGGAATAATTATATTATTAATGTTCTCAATGTGTGTGTATTACATATTTTCTTACAGCTGCCCAGGCCTGGATGACATTTCTGATCAATAATTTCACACTGCAGACCCACCTGCAGATACCCGGGATGCTATAACCAAGCTCCCATGGTAGGGCCATGCTGGTTTACTGAGGTTCTACCTATTGCATTATGGAGTATATGTCACTAAATCCATAAAGAAAAGATAAGAAGTAGCCTGTTTTACATGACAGAAAAATGAATGATTTCATCATGACCCAGTTTTTACCCATAACTGCACACTGTGAGTCAGATGAACATAACTCATAACCTCAAAGAATGCAGGCAACAGTTGATGGACTGAAGACACATAGAATGGAAGGAAGATGGATAAATGCAGAATCAGGGTGTGAAACACTACACTAGGGATACCATGGGAGCTGCTGTGTGTCTTCCAACGTATAGGCAGTGTGTAAAAGAGAACAGCAGCTGAGTGTTATCAACAAGAATCTTGAGGCTGGCCTGGTGGCATAGAGGGTTGTGGCACTGGTGCCTTACCTCATACCATGCCGCGACCCAGGTTCGGGAACAGACTCAGGTAGTTGGGGGTCGGCAGGGGGAGGATAGGATTAAGCATCCGATGGACTGCCCTCCTGTCCTGGGGTGGGTTAGGGATTGTCCTTGCTCATGCAGTGGCCCCCAATGGAGATTGGAGGCACTGCAAGAAGCGACACAAAGGAAGAACAAGAAAAGCAGAAAAAACATTCCGGAAGTTGGCCGGATGATGGCTTCTGGTAACAGGCACCTCTGAAGACTGCCTGAGAGCCACAGAATACCTCAGCAGCTCCCGGGGCCAAGATAAATAGTGTGCTGGTTCCTCCAGCTGGTGCCTTCCCCCTCGGAGGAGTGGGGGGTGAAGGGTTACACTGGGCTACCCCGTGGAAGGCTACAGATGTGAGGTAGGTGGTCAGAAGGGGGATAGTAGGTGGAATGTCTTGGACCATGGCAGCCCAAAGAAGAAGCAGCTCCGGGGCTCATAGGGGGATAAATAAATAATGCAAAAAAAAAACAAGAATCTTGAGTGTACAACAGACAATTGGGCAAGGTCTTGTATATGCTGGCAAATCTGAGAAAATATGTGTCAAACATATGCAGTGGTCTTTATTGATGAATATGTAAAAATTTGTAATCAAGATTTAAATGATTCTTTTCATTATGGTGTAATACATTGCAAGATCATATGATCACCTTCTCATAGTCACCTTGCCCCTTTAAAATAGGCCAAAGGATTGAATGCTTACAGAAAGTACAGCATGTCTCACCTTGCCATGCTTTATTGGGCTAAAGGATAGTATAAGTGGTTTATGTTAATGATCTTTCGGTTTTGAAAATGATACATTCAAATACACAATGTTGTTTTGTCTGTTGGAATACTGTCATCACAACTGCACTTGTTACAGTATCCATGTGTGGGGAGCCCGGATAGTGTGCGAGATAGCAGAGAGTTATGGTTAAAGTGATGAGCTTAATGAAGACAGAATTCACAAGTTTGGTGCCACGTGTCACTCATGGCACTCATCATTTCCAATTCCAAAGTGTTCATCAATGTAAGGGAAAAAACATAGGGCAAGATGCATATCTTTACAGATGACATCAAGTTCTGTGGGATATTTGATAGGAGGGGGTACAGGAGTAGCAGAGGGACTTACAAATGAGATGTGGTCCAAGCAGTGGCTGTTGAAATTCAATGCCAAAAAAAGTACAAGGTGAGACACATACAAGTGAACAAGAACAAGCTGACATGATGGAGAGAGGACAATAGGTAGAGTTGCCTAAAGACAGAGTGTATCAATTTACTAGCACGAATAAAGATTGTTAACTGCAAGCTGGCATTCAGAAAAAGTGGGCATTAGTTGAAGCTGTAACATTATCGTAACCATCTTCGTTCAGTATTGATTATTATGTCCAATTAATTATTGTTAAGCTATAGTAGCTCACTGATTAGATGCAGTGCCAGTCTGAAACATATTAGAAATGCTCAGCATGACAGCCACACAGATGATCGCAGTGATCATTGCCTACACTGATGGCAGCGATTCTGTGAAATGAAAGCTGAAAGAACCAAATTTCATCATATGCGACCATCTTTACAAATAACTACTCACAAAATAAAGAGCCACACCACACCACCATGAACACCAAAACTCCTCTACTACACAGACGGCATACCATGCGGTACTGTCAGTGTGAGCCACAAAGAAAAAAAAATCAGTATATAAAAAAAGAACTGAAAAGCTCATTATTGTGATTAGAGACTACACTCTGGCCACTCCACCCAGCCGGTCATTAATTTTCAGGAAATGATAGGCTCTTTGGTCATTATTGCTTAAATAAATACATGATAAATACTGAATATGTGTGATGTTTATATGATTTCTTTATGTTATACAACTCTAGATATTATTTATGATAATGGTTCTTATATTGAAATCACACTTTCAGATAAGTGGTGGGCCTTACCACACTACTAGTGTTACAAGTGATGCTCAATGTCATACCAACTATTACTCTATGGGACTCAAATCCACGAAGGAAAGGTAAGAAATGGATCTGATTACATATAAGGTGAGTTGTGTATGTTTCAGTTATCATTTAACATTATCCATTTGCATTTCAGCTCTGGTCAGCTCAAGCATACGACAGTTAAACTGTTTGCCATCCTATTGCATGTAGATGAGGGGGTCAACTGCAATGTGATGTCTCTACTAAAGCAGAATGAAAAGTCATTCTGTTTTATTAGCAATGTCACTATTGCTGCAGAATAAAATTTTCAAGTGTATGCATCAACAACAAAACAGCATTCCATCATAAGCTATAAGACCATTATCATGTGGCCAAAAACCCTATTCTTTCCCTATTCTAGAATCTGTCTATTATTCAATTCTTGGTTTTAAATTCAAATCAAGCATGCTGTTTCTGATCCTGTTTGGAAAAAAAATATTTTACCTTATAACTATCATGCTTGTGACCTTTGGGGGAAAAAGTCCCATCTACTATAACATTTTCATTGTGATGTACGTACTAAAGCAGAATGCGAAGTTGTTCTGTTTTAGTAGTGACGTCACTATTGCAGCAGATTGACTTTCAGAGTCCCAAGATAATATATCCCAAACAGTTCAGACACAAGTATTAGTGTAAACTCTGTGTCTCCACACCCCTCCTGTGAGTCATCTAGCTCCTCCTTTTAGAATATAAAATTACAAAAAATTATTTCCTGTCAGGAGATATTTTAAATAATGTGACTTCAGAAAGAAAAAGACATTTTCTAAATGATGACAGTCTTTAACCAAGCCTTTCCTTTGACCTGGTGGCTGGTTCCTGTTTTCCCAAGGAACACCAAAGGTTTTTACAACTTTTAACACCATGTTGGTATAAAATGTTCTTCCTCTTAAGATATCATCAAAGTTTATTATACTCATCATCTGGCAGACTCATAAAGTCACATTTAGTTTCAACTTCAAAGAGCCTAGGCATGTCATAAAAAGGTAATAAAGTGCCATTTTGAAGTAAGTCAGTTAATTAAATGGTTCCTGGTCAGTTTACATATCCTGTAGCATCACTGAAACCTGCGGGGGGTGGCACCCATGGAAGCCCAGGCTGTCTTATGTGAGACAATCACATACTATATTTTTGTATTACAAATATCATACAATAATCATAACCAGCTGGCCAAGATCACACCGAGTGCAGCAGCAGAAACGAAGACCTCCTGCTCGCATCTCTCTCTCCCTCAACTACCTGGACAGATATCACCAAGCAAACAAGCTCACATCCCTCCTCCATCCCTTTTAAGCACTGTTGCACATGAAAATGGGTTGGTGAGAGCAGGATCAGAAATGGAGACCTCCCAGCTGGCATCACTACCCCTTGAATACCTGGACATACATCACCTAGCAAACAAGTTCTCACCCCTCCTGCATCCCACTTAAGCACTGCTGCACCAGAAAATGGGTTGCTTAGGGTAAGAGCAGAAATGGACACCTCACTGATGACATCTCTCCCAGTTGATTTCCTGGATGGACATCACTTAGAAAACAAGCTCACATCCCTCCTCTGTCCCTCTTAAGCACTGCTGCACCAGATAATCTGTTGCTGATTGCAGGAGCAGAAATGGAGACTTCCCTACCGGCATCACTCACTCTTGACTACCTGGACAGACATCATGTAGTAAATATGTTCGCACCCCTCTTCCATCCATCTTAAGCACTGCTGCACATGAAAATGGGTTGCTGAGGGCAGAAGCAGAAATGGAGATCTCCCTGCTGGCATCTCTAGCCCTTGACTTCCTTGACAGACATCATCTAGCAAACACGGTCTCACCCCTCCTCCATCCCACTGAAATACTGATTGCATCAGAAAATGGGTTGCTGAGGGCAGGAGCAGAAACAGAGACCTCTCTGCTGGTGTCTTTTCCCTTTGACTTCATGGCCAGACATCACCTAGTAAACAGGCTCTCACCCCTCTTCTGTTCCATTCCAGTGAAGCTGAATCAGGACACAGGCTGCAGAGGGCAGGAGGGAGCAGAAATGAAGCCCTCCCTACTGGTGGATCATTCCCCAGACTACCTGTACAGTCATCTCCTTGCAAATAAGTTCACTCCCCTCCTTCATCCCATTCAAGCACTGCTGCACCAGAAAACTTTATTCATGATTTCTGTTACTGTACATGGTCTTTTTGTCCCCAGTAGTTTTGCTCTCTTCCTCTGTCCCTCTGTCTCTCTGTCTCTTTCTCCCCTTCCCCCTCTCCCGTCTGGATGGCATCATCAAAGATTTATTTTACCAGCCTGCTCTTACCCTGCCTGAACACATACACAGCCATAATGAGTTCTTGAAAACACTTTATTTATATTTTCTCTTACTGTAAATGGTCTTTTTGTTGCCCAGTAGTCTCTCTTTCTCTCCCATCTGGATGGTATCATCAAAGATTTATTTTACCAGCCTATTCACAGATGCAGGGGGAAGATATTCACAGAACAGATTGAGCAATATTAGTGGCAGTAACCTGCCTGGAGGGATGAACAACCTACATCACTACACTACCAAATCACATACGTGAATAAGTAAACAAAAAACAAAAATAATAAAGATAAAAATAAACTACCCTCTCGTGTCTTTGTCATACATTTGTCAAGTAACTTAACTGTATTGAAAATAAAATAGTCACAGCTAAGGAAAATGCAATGGGCCTGATTTCTAACATCCCCATAGACAGGCCCATGTCCATGTATGGGTTGGAGCCCATTTTTGTTTGGTTGCCTTGAGTGCTGTCAGCCTTAAGGTCTGGTTGCCATGAGTGCTAGTTACCATAAGAACATGTAGACATGAGGGCTTTCAACCTTCAGGGCTGGATGCCTTGAGAGTCATCAACCTTGAAGGCTGGTTTCTTTAAGGGCATGAACCTTGAGGACTGGTTGCCTTGAGGACCATGAGCCTTGAGGGCTGGTTGCCTTGAGGGATTGTTACCATGAGAGCAATCAGCCTTTAGGGCTGGTTGTCTTGAGGGGCATCAGCCATGATGGCTGGTTGCCTTGATGACTATCAGTCATGAAGGCTGGTTGCCCTGAGGGAAATCAGCCTAGAGTGCTGATTGCCTTGAGGTACCATTACCTAAAGGGCTGTTAGACTTTGCAATTGTTGTACACCAATCACCCATTTGTGTTTGGTTGCCTTGAGAGCCATCAGCCTTAAGGTCAGTTTGCCTCAAGGGCTGGTCGCCACAAGGGCATGTTGACTTGACTGTCATCAGCCTTGAGAGATGGTTGCTTTGAGGGCCATCAGTCTCTAAAGCTGCTTGCCTTGAGGGTCATCAGAATCTTGGGTTGGCTGTGTTGAGGTCTATGAGCCTTGAGGGCTAGGAGCCCTGAAGCCTGGTTGACTTGAGGACCATCAGGATTAAGGGCTGGTTGCCTTGTGGGCCATGAGCCTTGAGGGCTGGTTTCCTTGTGGTCCATGAGCCTTGAGGACTGGTTGCTTGAGGTCCATGTGACTTGAGGGCTGGATGTGTTGAGGGTCATCAGCCTTTAAGGGCCTGTTGCCTTCAGGGCTGTTAGGCATGGCAGTTGATATGCATGAATCGCCTATTTGTTGGTTGCCTTGAGGGCACTCGAATTGATAACCAGTGGTGGCTTCACATATTTCCAAGGAAGAGGCCATTTGGTTACCGGGAAGGCCACAAGCATTGACAGCTCATTGCCTTTAGGACCATGAGCCTTGATGGTTTGTTGCCTTGAGGGCCATGAGAATTGAGGGCTGGTTGCTTGAGGGCCATGAGACTTGAGGGCTGGTTTCCTTGAAGGCCATAAGCCTTGAGGGATTAGTTGCCTTGAGGGATATTAGACATGGCAGTTGGTGCACACAAATTTTTTTATTTATTTATTTTAGACAAATATCGGATTTACAACCTTTGAGTCAGAGACTCATTTACAAAGGCACCTCATCACAGGAAGGGGAACAATCTAAATGTGTGGTAATACAGAGGAGAACAGTACAGGTGAATTACATGCAACATACAATACAGAATCATTAAAATCCTCAAGTGCCATGTAAGTATTTGGGTTTCATGGGAACCCACAAGAGGTCACCGGGTTCCCAAGGGACATCCAGGATACAATGTCGCATTTCGATTGACTGTAGGAAAAACTCAGGCATTGTTATATTCTTAGTCCTGAAGTAGCTGGTAAGTCCGAAGGCACTCTAATAGGCTCTGGGATAGACAATGCATATCTCCTCGTGAGCTAATGAGGAAATGGCGCAAGGGCGATTTTGAATTGGCTAATTTTAGCGTGTGCTAGTGACATGCGAGGGGAGGGTTATACCAGGATGGCGCTTCTGTGATGAAAGGACCTTTGGGCGAGGAGTTCCTAGCTCTAGGCACCTGGAACGTGGCACTGGCTCCTCCTACGGGTAGCGACCGAATGGGAGGCCCGTGAAAGCAGTGCGGTGACACCGGGGGGACAGAGCCCAAGTAGGGATTTTTTGGTTAGTATGCAGGTGTAATATTGCAGCCGTTCTTCAAGATTGAGTATGTTAGTGATGGAGTAGAGTTGGCACGTGTGCGTTCTCCTTGGGGCACCAGTCAGGAGCCTGCAGGCTTTGTTGATAGATGTCTGGATTTTTGCATATCTGTTGTTGGTTGCATTGAGGACAAAGGCCATTTGGTTGCTGTGAATGCCATAAGCATTTAGGGTTCATTGCCTTGAGAGCTCAGGGTCAATACGGTATGGCAGTAATCAATCATGTGACCACTAACCGTCACAGTACTGCGCCACTTTTCCACATTTGGGAACCTTTTATGAATTACTTGTGAGCACCTCCAAATGATCACATTTGCTAAAATGCTGTCTTAACGACTAAGGATGTTAGGGAGGAGTAAAAGCAATTTAAAGGGGTTCAGCTGGTCTGTGGCTATGATCTTATGAACAAGCGTCCGATGTTTGTGGGGGGTTCTGAGTGGGAATGTTCAAGGTCCAATATGCCAGGTTGCTGTCAGGGAGATTGCAAAGAGCTGGATGTGAAGTCATAGGCACAGCCCAAATGAATCCCCATCCCAGTACTGTTACTCCTCACTGACACTCTTACACACTATGAAAGCATTTTTGCAAAGGTGGCCATTTTGAGCCACTCACGCGTAATTCACATAAAATTCTCGGATGTGGCAAAAGTGGTGTAGAAGTATGTTGGGTAGTGTTCACATGACTGATTACTACTATACCACTTCACCCTAACCCATTTAGAGAGATTTTTTAGTAAATGTAACCATTTCGAGGATTTTTTTTAGCAAAGACAGACATTTTGAGGCATTATATGAAAGGAGGCCATTTTGAGGCGTTTTAGATAAGGTGGCCTTTTTGAAGCGCTCACCAATAATTCACATAGGGTGACCAGATGTGGCAAAGGTGGCCCTGAAGGCAACCAGTCTCAAATAGACTATTGGTGTACACTAATTTCCCATGGGCAATTGCTGAACACCAACTTCCACATCTAACAGCCCTCAATGTAAAATGCCATCAAGGCATGAAGGCATTATCACCCATTTGTCATTGGTTGCCTTGAGAGCTCATTCCTATGAGGGCTGTCAGGCAGAGCAATTGATTTATTCCAGTTGACCACTGGCAAGTGGTGTACACCAAATGCCCATTTGTATTTGGTTGCCGTAAGGGTCACATTACTCATTAACACTATTCCACATCCACCCTGACCCATACAGAGTCCTTTTTTAGCAAATGTGACCATTTTGAGAATTTTCTAGTAAAGACAGACATTTTGAGGCTTGATATCAAAGGATGCCATTTTGAGACATTTTAGGTATGATGGCCCTTTTGAGGCACTCACCAATAATTTACACAAGGTGACCAGATGTGGCAATGGTGGCGCTCAATGCAACCAATCGCAAATGGACTATTGGTGAACACCAATTGCCCATGGGCGATTGCAGAAAACCAACTGCAACGCCTAACAGCTCTGAAGGTAAAATGCCACAAAGGCATAAAGGCCTTATTGCTATTTGTTGTTGGTTTCCCTGAGGGCTCATTGCATTGAGGACTGTCAGGCACAGCAATTGGTTTACATCAAATCGAACACTGGCAAGTGGTGTACACCCATCACCCATTTCTGTATAGTTGCCTTGAAGGTCATCAGCCTTATGGTATCATTGTCTCAAGGGTCATCAGACTTGAGGGCCAGTTGCATTGATGTTCATCAGCCTTGAGGGCCAGTTGTCTTGAAGTCCATTAGCCTTGAGGGCCATCAGTCTTGAGGACTGGTAGCCTTAAGGGCCATTAGCCTTGGGGGTCTTTGGCTTTGAGGGTGAATTGCTTTGAGGGCCATCAGCCTTGATGGCTGGTTGCCTTGAGGGCCATCAGCCTTGAGAGCTGCTTGCCTTGAGGCCCATCAGCCTTGAGGCCTGGTTGACTTGAGGGCCATCAGCATTGAGAGATGGTTGTCTTGAGGGACTTCAGCCTTGAGGGATGGCTGCTTTGAGGGTTGATTGCCTTGAGGAACATCAGCCTTGAGTGCTGGTTACCTTGAGGCCCATTGGGCTTGAGGGCTGGTTGCCTTGAGGAGAATTAGCCTTGCAGGCTGGTTGCCTTGAGGACCATAAACCATGAGGGCTAGTTACCTTGAGGACCATCAGCCTTGAGGTATGTTTGCCTGAGGGCCATCGGTCTTGAAGGCCATCAGCTTTAAGGGGCTGGTTACCTTCAGGGTCATCAGCCTTGAGGGCTGGTTATCGAGAGTCATCAGTCTCAAGGGCTGGTTGCCTTGTGGGCCATCAGCCTTGAGGGCTGGTTGCCTTGTGGGATGGTTGTCAAGAGTCACCAGTCTCGAGGGCTGGTTGCCTTGAGGGCCATCAGACATTGGGTATATTTGCCTTGAGTGCTATAAGCCTTGATGGCCTTTTGCCTTAAGGGCTGTTAGACATGGCAAGTGGTGTAAATGAATCACCTATTTGTTGTTGGCTGCCTTGAGGGGAGTCAACTTTATGGCCGGTGGTGGCCTGACAAATTTCTAAGGCAGAGGCCATTCAGTTTCCATTAATGCCATAAGCATTGAGGGCTCATTGCCTTTAGGGATCAGGGTCAATGCAGTATGGTGGTAATCAGTCACGTGGCCACTGCACCACTTTTGACACATCTTGGAAACTTCTTTGAATTACATGTGAGGGCCTCCAAATGGCCACCTTTGCTAAAATGCTTTCATCATAACTAAGGATGTTAGGGAGAAGTAAAAGCAATGGGAAGGAGTTCAGCTGGGCTGTGGCTATGACTATTACAAGCAAGCACCATGTGTTTTTGGGGTGGTGGGATTTCCCTCAGTGGAACTGTTCAAGGTCCCGTATGCCAGGTTGCTGTCAGGAAGATTGCACAGAGCTGGACCTGAGGTCATAGCCACATCCCAACTAAACCCATCCCAAGGACAGTTACTCCTCACTGACACCCTTAGGCATTATGAGATCATTTTAGCAAAGGTTACCATTTTGAGGCACTCACACTTAATTCACAGAACGTTCCCAGATATGGCAAAAGTGGTTCAGAAATGTATTGGGTAGTGGTCACATGAGCGATTACTACTATACCACTTCAACTCTGATCCATTCAGAGAGATTTTTTAGCAAATGTTACCAATTTGATGATTGTTTTAGCAAAGACAGCCATTTTGAGGAATTATATCAAAGGAGGACATTTTGAAGCATTTTTAGGTAATTTGCCCTTTTTGAGGCAGTCACCAATTATTCACACAAGGTGACCAGATGTGGCAAAGGTGGTCTTCAAGGCAACCAGCCGCAAATGTACTATTGGTGTACACCAATTGCCCATTGGTGATTGCTGAACACCAACTGCCATGCCTAACAGCCCTCAAGGTACAATGCCATCAAGGCATAAAGGTGTTATCACCCATTTGCTGATGGTTGCCTAAAGGGCTCATTGCATTGAGGGCTGTCATGCAGAACAATTTGTTTTCACCAACTGACCACTGGCAAGGGATGTACACCAATTGCCCATTTTTGTTTGGTTGCCTTGAGGACCGTCAGCCTCTAGAAGTCTGGTTGTCTTGAGGACCATCAGCCTCTCAAAGTTTGGTTGCCTTGAAGGACATCAGTCTCTTGAAGTCTGGATGCCTTGAGAGCCATCAGCTTCTCGAAGTCTGGTTGTCTTGCGGGCCATGAGAGCTGGCTGCCTTGAGGAGACATCAGCCTTGAGTGCTGGTTGCCTTGAAGACCATCAGCCTTGAGAGCTGATTGCCTTGAGGGACATCAGCCTTGAGGGCTGGTTGTTGAGAGTCACCAATCTCTAGGTCTGGTTGCCTTGAGAGCCATCAGCCATGGGGTATATTTGCCTTGGAAGCCATAAGCCTTGAGGTACTTTTGCCTTAAGGGCTGTTAGACATAGCAATTGGTGTATATGAATCTCCTATTTGTTGTTGGTTGCCTTGAGGGAAGTGAACTTTCTGGCTGGTGGTAGCCTCACACATTTCCATGGCCGAGGCCATTCAGTTACTGTGAAGGCCATAAACATTGAGGGTTCATTGCCTTTAGGGATCAGGGTCAATGTGGTATGGTACTGCACCACTTTTGCCACACCTGGAAAACTTATTTGAATTACATGTGAGTGCCTCCAAATGGCCATCTTTGGTAAAATGATTTCATAATGACTAAGGATGTTAGGGAGAAGTAACAGCAATGGGAAGGAGTTCAGCAGGGCTGATTGATGAATTGCTGAACACCAACTGCCAAGCCTAACAGCCCTCAAGGTACAATGCCATCAAGGCAAAATGGCGTTATTACCCATTTGCTCATGGTTGCCTTGAGGGATCATTGCATTGAGGGCTGTCATGCAAAGCAATTGGTTTACACCAATTGACTACAGGCAAGAGATGTATCCCAATTTCCCATTTTTGGTTGGTTGCCTTGAGGGAAGTCAGCCTCTTAAAATCTGGTTGCCTTGAGGCCCATCACCTTCTCGAAGTCTGGTTGCCTTGAGGGCCATGAGGGCTGGTTGCCTTTATGGCCCATCAGCCTTGAGGGCTGGTTGCTTTGAGGGAAATCAGCCTTGAGGGCTGGTTCCCTTGAGGGCCATCAGCCTTGAGGCCTGGTTGCCTTAAGGGCCATTAGCCTCTCAAATTCTGGTTGCCTTGAGGGCTGGTTGCCTTGAGGGGACATCAACCTTGAGAGCTGGTTGCCTTGAGGGGACATCAGCCTTGAGAGCTGGTTGCCTTGAGAGATGGTTGTCTTAAGGTCAATCAGCCTTGAGGGTGGTTGCCTTGAGGGCCATCAGTCTTGAGGGCTGGTTGCGTTGAAGGCCATCAGCCTTGAGGGCTGGTTGCCTAGAAGACCAACAGATTTTAGGGCTGTTTGTCAAGAGTCCTCAGTCTCAAGGGCTGGTTGCTTTGTTGGGCATCATCCTCTCAAGGACTGGTTGCCTCAAGGGCCATAAGTCTTGAAGGCCTTTTGCCTTAAGGGCTGTAGACATGGCAATTGGTGTACACGAATCGCCTGTTTGTTGTTGGTTGCCTTGAGGTCAGTCAACTTGATGGCTGGTGCTGACCTTCACAAATTTCCAAGGCAGAGGCCATTCCATTACCTTAAAGGCCAGAAACATTGAAGGCTCATTGCCTTTAGGGATCAGGGTCAATGCGATATGGGGTAATGAGTAACGTGATCACTACCTGCCATAGTTCTGCACCACTTTTGCCACATCTGGAAAACTTCTTTGAATTACATGTGAGTGCCTCCAAATGGCCACCTTTGCTAAAATGCTTTCATGCATAAATATATGTTTCTATATTAATTATAAACTGTTTTTAAATATGTTATAGTGCTGTATTGTACAGGTGCTTTGAACTTCAGAAAAGTGCCTTTTACAAATAAAATATGCTTTGCTTTGCATAACTTGACCATATGGTATTCTATCATTACAAACCAACAACCAAATTTCTATGATTCTGTTCAGCCAAAGTGCACATTGTGATGTGTACTTAGAGTATTAATGTACAAACTGGAAATATATAAGTTCACAAGAATGCTGCACACCCAGTGATTCATAACTGAAAATGGTAGTATACACTCAGAGTTTCCGGATCATTACCAGATGTAGTACCAGCATCATCTCCTTCATCTTCATTCAATGTACCATATAGTCTTTCTTTAGTCACGCCATCCTCATCAAATTCATTATAGTCCAACTTGCTGTCTTGTTGAATTTCCATCCAGACATCCATTGCTGACATACGACGTTGGGACATAACTGCATAATTTAAAAATAAAATGGAGCTCATGAAATGTCTAACAAAACATAAATTTAGTTCTTGTTGCATAGTGAAAGTTTGTTCTTACATACTGTACATGCATACATACAAAGTTACCAGCAAATTAGGCCCATTGGCCTATCACGTCTGCATAATGCAGCTCCTGATTAAGTTTTAGCAGCAGCTGTCCATCCTCTTCACGTGGTTAGTCAGATTTAGGACCAGTAAAACTAAACTTTATGCTCTAATAATATATAGGCATATTTCTGATTGAGCCAAATGTAAATTTGTCATTTTTCACACTCAGTAACAAAGCCAAAAAATGGATATGTACACATTTCACATAATGTACACTATGCAGATCACAGGATGAGCAGACATATATGCAACCAATGTGTTCTGCCATCAATGTCAGAGGGAATTAAAACCCGGTTTTCTGTTTTAAAAATAAAAAAAAAACTGGGTAATCACATTTGAATGGTATACTGCACTAATAAGACATATATAGGTGTGATGTTATTCAGCAACAACGCACACCCTGTCATGCCTTATTGCTTAAATAACAAACAATGTGCAATACACTTGGTCACCATATGCTATGGTTCATGTTATGACGAACAAGGTTACAGGCAAAGTGCACACTTACACAAGGGAAGTACTGTACAACAATCAAGCATTCTGCACATACCAGAGTGTCTTATTGCTCTAATACAATGGGATTTTTATAGTTAAGAAGTAACCAGCTACAATTATCTTGCTCAAGATAACATGTTTATCTTGATATATTTTGCAGAACAATTGCTTAAGGATGTTTAAGGCTTAACGTGCTCATTATTTGTTACCTTCATGCTCTCCATTCTTTTGCGTCTGCAAAGATATGTACTCCTACTTTTAAAATATTATTCCACTCTCCAGTCTGTACTGAACTGTTACCTGTATGTTGTTGCACCCGGGGTCGCCCCTGAAAAAGGGACCTCTATGGGCCCAGTGGGCCTACCCGGTCATCAAAATTCAATAAATAAATAAATAAATAAACAATTGCTGTATGAATGAATTACTTGCAATTATTTTTTTTAGAATTCTTTTAAATGCATACATTTTATAATACCAAATAATGCACATGTATTTATTGACACTACCGTATTCTAATTCATTTTGTAAATTACTTGTTAATAACATCTGCAGAAGACCATCAAATCCACTTCCCGGCTTGTCTATTTTATTATCCGATGTGAAATAATCATTGAAATCTAAACAGATACTAGAAAAAAAATTTATGGTAGGTAAACAAGTTAAAAATTGAAGTTCAGAGTGTTTAATTAACATTTTGATATTTTTGAAAAAGAGAATCATAAAGTTTGCATGTGATGCATTTGATAAACCATACAGCATGTTAAGCGGTGAAATAAGAGACTAAACACTATTAGCATAACTGAAGCTGGATGTTATGGGATAGTGGAGACTTAACAAAACTTTGCATAGCAAAATTACAAATCCACACTCCATATGAATAAATCCCAGTATCATTTACACAATGGAGATGGTTTGTTGCAAATACACAATGACCAAATATGTTGGAGTGACATTTTTTCCCTTTTTTTAATTTTTTTTTCCGTAATGCAAAAGATTTCTCTTAATTTTAATTATTCTTTGAGACATGAATAATGCATTGGTTCTCAGTCTGGTTTTATTTTATAACATCTGATATAAATCTGAGTTCCATCAACTGTGCCAGACTCATTCCAGGTACATAATTATATATTAATCAGTCAGAATCTGTGTCACATATTTTATGCACTATTCGTCTAATGGATGCAGACTGAAATGGTTATTTGAATTTCTATGGATGAGAAAACCAAAAGATTTAATAAAAACATGCATTGTGGCAAAATATGCAACATGAATCATAAGAAAATGAAGTATGATAACCCGGTTTGTTAGTAAACATGCAATACATTACAGATGCTCAGACTGAATGTGTATGACTTGCGTATGCAAATGTTAAAACAATTATGCACTACTGGCATTCATACCAATCTTCAGCCAGAAGAAATATTTGCATAGGATAATTATTTCAATTAACTGTAATATGCAGTAGAGACCAAAATACTAATTGCATGATTATCTGTTCCAAATCTAATTGCATACCAATAAAATTATTTTTCATTATCTATGGCTCCGCCAAGACATCCGTTCTCCGATGTATAACAACTGCACTTAACAATGCATGCCGACTCACAACTGGTGCCCACTGCTTCACCCACACCTGTACCCTTTATAAACAATCCGGATGGCTCCAACTCTTCAACCGTATGAAGTATTTCACATGTGCTATGGTGAGAAAAATCAACCTTGGCCTCACACCTTGTTACATCAAAACACCAACCAACAGAACACAAGGAGCTTAACAACCCAGATTCGACAAGTTCCTCATTGTTGAATTACGCAGGGCCAATGCTCTTTCACCTATAGGGCTCCTCTATGGATGAATGGTCTCAGCCACACCATCTCCTCTGCCTCAACACTAGGTCTGCTCAAAACCAGGCTCCGGGCCCATCTCATTGCCTCTAGCTCCTGTGACTGCCTCTCCTAGATGTTGACCTACACAGCTTTAATCCTAACTTATGTACTGCTTAACCCAAGGCCACCCAGTCCCCTTCCCCCCAGCTCTTGAGGTACCACTTCAAATCTCAGGTCTTCATACCACCTCATTAGTCTCTCCTTGCCCCATTATAGCACTTATTTCCCCCCAACCTGACCCCTTTTTCTCTTCTATCAGTCCCTCTCATTTATTTGTCAGCAAATGCTTCTGGCTGCATCTTCATCCTCTCCCTCTCCTCTCACCCCTGTTTCTCTGCCACCCCTGGGTGCCTGACCCTACCCATTCCTTGTGGGAACATGCGCCCTAGCTGTGTTCACCATTTTACTATAGCTGCCCCTGTTAACTACCTACACTTCTCCTCCTCCTCTACACCTTACTCTTCCTATAATTGACCCCTTTCAATAGCACTGTTGTACATGAATTGTTTACTGTTATTTCACTGTTGCTTCCTTGTTGTTTGTTATTTCTGACATGGAACCTTTGTAAAAAAGCCTTGGTTCCAAGATACGTGTAATCCTAGAATAAATAAATAAAAAATAAATAAAATAATCTATGTAGTGTATATCTGTATGTTACCATCAAAAAAAATATTAAGGTAGCAAGTAAGGTGTAAGTAATAACTGTGACGTGAGTGGAGCATTGCTTCAGCTGTAGATCTCCAAATTCAGAAAGACTATATGGAGACTGCAGAAATGCCACATCTGCAAGCAACGCTCACTGATGACCACTGAATTTTAATTATCTGATGGAGATTGAGTCATAATCCAGTCAAACCTGTTAAAGACAAAAATAAAAGTTATTAATGACAAGATAAGAAAGGTAAAGGTGAAATTCTTTAACCAGGAAAGGCACACTAAGCCAAAGCTTGTTTCCAGGTCTGATCTGGGAGCACAAGGAAGTAAAGTGACTTGCTTAGGGTCACACAGTATGCAAGATACAGTAGAAAGAGAAGAAACTGAGAACAGAGACATGAAAGAGGTATCTAACTACATTAGAGCAAACAAAGGAACTTCAAATTGTTAGAAATTAGCAAACATACAGTAAAGAAGAGATAGTGTTGCTTGGGGAGAGTTTCAAAAATACAAGTGATCACCACCAAGATGGCCTAATTGTCAATAATTTTAAGCCGTATTCTCTGGTGGTATAGTAAAACTTCATTTTGACTTTAAAAAGTTTTAGAATTTTTTTTTCCATAAGGTTGCATATGGGCCCATTTTATATGAGCAATGGCATGTCTGGGTGTTGGTAGTACTGAGATACACACACACACCTAAAGGCTGAAGGCACTCAACCTGCAGTCTCATGCCTCACTACATCTCTGAGTATGCAGGTAATCTCAGTATTACCAACACCCAGCTATATCTTATTGATTACCCTTCTATCTATGTTGGGTGTGCCTGAAGTGAGCTGAGAGTTTTGGTGTCCGGCTGTTTGTTTTTAAAAAAATTCTTATAATTTTTGTTAGGATTTATGCTTTGTAGTAACAATTAGTTAGGGACTTTGAGTGATTTAGTTAGATCCTGAGCATCTTTGGGAGAAGTACACCCTGAGTGTACACTGGGGCTGTAAACCCAACCCCAATGACACCCTGGTCAGGAGGCACTAGGGGAGTCTGTGAAGCCCTGTACAGCAAAAAATGGCAAAGCAGCAAATAGAAAATTATAAGGGGCTGTTTACTCACAATCGTAGTATTATTGCCTGTGGAAACTGTTGCTTTTCTGGAGATCCAGTGGTGTGGCCTGTGAAGTCAAGGAGATGTGGAGAAATGATAGACTGAGTGATGGGTTCCGGCTGGGGTGAGAGTCCAGTAAGACCAATTTGGAGGAAGGAAGCTTGCCAGTTGCTTTTGGTGAGAACCAGTACAGTGAGTGGCATTAAGGGGACTATCTGTGAACCAGAGGGGATTGGGATAGGGATCAGGATCCCGGCCTAGACAAAGGGACAGATGCTTTCACCACTGGAGGGCTGTGGAGGGGATCTGTTTTCCTTAGGGAACGGGGTGTCAGCTTGGGCCGCCGAGCTGAAGGTCCAGGGAGGGCCTGATCCCAGAAGCTAGCGACCCTGGGGAGATCTGCATGCCACTTACACTGCTATCTACACCATCAGTATGGAGTATGAAGAACTTGGTGGAGAAATATTGGAACTTTTTGACCACTCAGTGGACTTGAGCTGGGGAAGTGCATTTCCCTTTCTTCATTTTCAGGCAAGGTTCTGACTGTCGAACTGGATGACAAGTTGGACATTGTGCTCCTGGATTTTTACGACATTAAAATCCAGCCTCATGAGAGGGGGCTGGAGAGTCCTAAAGCTCCTACCCTGCAGTGGTGAGAGTAATGTGGGGGGGGGGGTAGAAAACAAATCAAAACCACTAGTTAGTGACAATAAGAAATTTCTGGCACCATAATTACTATTAAAGTTATTTAGTTGCTAATAAGGGTTAATTTATTATTGAATAAGGGGTATATGTATTTTTAGTACATTTAGGAAGATTAGATTAGGTGGGAGAGGGTATTGAGTGTGTGGGGGTGTGGATTGATCAATTTTGGTGTGTAGGAGTGTGTGGGGGTGTGATTGGATCAGTATTGATGTGTGTGGGAATATCTAAGAGATGTTCTTGTGAGTTAGGAACAAGGTCAGGCAGTACTCCCCCTCAAGACTAAAGGATCTTCATCTGTTTGGCCATCCTCCACACCCATTTGAGGTTTACAGTAGATGTCGGGCATTTTTCATCCTATGGAGATGGAGTGGAAGGAGAAGACGATCCTGGAACTCACAAAGGGGATGGGAAAGGGGTGGACGGATAGAGACAGTGAGAACCAGGAGATGCCCTAGGGTGAAATGAGCACAGGAATGAGGTTATCCTTGTCTTGTGCCCATACCCATTGGCTCTGACTTTGTCAGGCAGGAAGTGGGGTCATCCACAGACTCCCATCCCTTTCAGGCAGTGTTAAGCAATGCCAAGTCAATTATGAATAAGACCGCAGTGGTTGCAGATGTTGTGCCCTCTGTTGACCTGGCATGCATCACCATGACCCGGCTGGATGGAAATGAGGGCCCTATTTTGGAGTCTGTAGTTCCGGCTGGGTTCTTGGTGGTTCACTGCCTGAGAGAGGACCCTAGGGGCAGGGGTGTTGCTGTCTGTTTTAGACAGGAACTGGGGCTCAGTGAGGTGACAATTGGATTCACCAACTCCTTTGAGTGCATAGTGGGTGCAGGTGCAGGCTACAGGACCCTTCTCATTTACCATCCACCAGGTGATGGGAGGGAGTTCCTGAAGGAGGTTGTGGACTTTATCACCTAGATGGTATTGTAGTCCCCCAGATGGTTGATTCTGGGGGACTTCAATGCCAGGGTTGACGATGAACTCTCACCATTTGGACAAAACCTCCTCCAACTGATGGATTTATTGGGCCTGACAAAGGTTATTACCACTGCAACTTACAAGAAGGGGCACTCATTGGACTTGGTGTTCCACCTGGAGATGGAGATCTCTGATGTGGAGGTGGAGCCAGTCGGTTGGTCTGACCATCACGCCCTGAGGTTCAGTTTTGCAGCCCACCAAAATAGGCATGCCCCAAAGGAGTTGGTATAGTTCTGTCCTTTGAGAAGAGTTACCTCAGAATGCCTAATGAAGGTGCTGGACCTCTTGGGATTTCCAAAGGATAGCACTAACCCAGGACCCCTTGTGTTAGCCTATAATAGCAGTATTACTTGGGCCCTAGACATCATTGCTCCAACTCTTGTTCACCCTCTCACTTTTTGCCCAGGTGCTCCCTGGTTTAAAGGGGAGATCTGAGAGTTGAAGATGCAAGGGTGAAGGTTGGAGAGGCACTGCCGGAAAACTTGCCTGGAGGTGGATAAACTTAGATTGCTGGATCATTATAAGATCTACCAATCTTTAATTCCCCATAAGAAGGCAGAGATCCAATCCAGGGAAATTGTTACAGTGAGGAATAGGCCAGCCCAGCTCTTCTGGATTGTGGACACACTGTGCAATCCAGCCTGTCTTCATCCTGGTTGAGCATTGTTACAAGTACAGTGTGAGGAGTTTGCAAAAATTTTTCGCTGATAAGGTATCCACCATCAAGGATGATATCAACCAGTGTCTTCCCATTGGACCTTGCACTAATCAATCGGGTGGTACTAATACCCACCTGACCTGGTTCACCCTTAGCCGACCAGCAGTCCTGGACATAGTATGGATCATCCAGACTTTGTGGCCAAACTACTGTAGTTTGGATCCAGGCCCTACATGCCTGCTAGTGGGGTGTGTAGAGGTTATTGGCCTGGTACTTGCTGGGATTCTGTGGGTTTCATTGGTGAGAGGGATCTTTCCAGACCCACTTAAAGGAGGCAGTAGCATACCCCCTTTTGAAAAAACCCTCCCTTGACCCCGATTGCCCAGCTAACTTCAGACCAGTCTTGAACTTACCCTTAATAGTGAAAGTTATTGAGAAGGTAGTCACTTTGCAGCTGAGGATCATTTAGCCAATCACAATATCTATGACCCTCTCCAGTCTGTCTTCAGGAAAAGGCACAGCACTGAGACAGCCCTGGTGGGGGTACTTAGTGATCTTCTGATGGCAAGAGATCAGAAAACCCATTCCTTCTTGGTTCTCCTTGATCTCTTAGAAGCATTTGACACTGTAGATCATGGGTTGCGGCTCGAGCACCTGTGGTTCTTCTGCGGACTGAGAAAGCTATCCTCAGTTGTTTTCAATCTTTCCTCAAGGGCAGATCCCAGAGAGTGGTGTCAGTGATTCTCAGCTGTACATATCTTTTGTACCTGAACGGGAGTTAGTCTCAATCACAGTGTTTAATGGCTGCCTGTTGGAGATTCAGAACTGGATGAGTGCTAGTTGGCTTCGGTTGAACTCTGGTAAAACAGAGGTATTGGTGGTGGACTCTGGTTATAGGATGACAGGGGCATTGGAGGAGAAACCCTCAGGTTTACATCTTTGGTGGACCCCGCTTATTGCCTCAAGCCAGGTACGTAACCTGGGTGTGGTATTTGATGAAGTCCTGACCCTAAGGGTGCAGGTTTTGGCTGTAGTCAAATCCTTCTTCTACCATCTAAGGAATATAGCCTGGTGAAACACCTGGTCCTGCCCAAAGATCTTCCTATCTTGGTCCATGCCTTTGTCAGCAGGTGTTTTGATTACTGCAAAGCCCCCTACCTAGGGCTACTGGGTGTGGACACCTGCCGTGTACAGCTAGTGCAGAATGTGATGGACAGATTGTTGACTGGAACCCCTATATCCAGTCGTATAACACCTGTACTGCATGAACTGCACTGTATGCCAGTACAGTGGCAGATCACCTTCAAGGTCGCATTGCTGACCTATAAGAAAAAATTACTTACCATAGTAATGTTGTTTCTTCTAATGGAGTCTTGCTGTATTCTGACAAATGCAGTTAGACTGACTGGTTCAACTGCCCCAGAGAACAAAGAGTAAAACTCTATGCAAATTAATAGAACGTTGAGCTCGGTTTTCAAACCACTGCCCTCAGTTCATTCTAGTAACTGATCAGATTCTATGAAGCTAAAACTAGAAATATAGGCAAAAAAACTAACTAAGCCTAAACAGGGGGCCCTTTCAGGGGCCACACAACCAAGAAAAAGGAAAAGGGGGCATGTGGAAGATTCAAGTCACAGATACCCAAAGAAAACCAGTACCCACTACTGGGTTGAATCATATAGGTGTTGCAAAAGCCACCCTTTCCACAGGTTCTGAAGGGGAGGTAGGGTGGGAGGTCAGAATACAGCAAGACTCCATTAGAAGAAACAACATTACTATGCTAAGTAATTTTTTTCTTTAAACAACATGAGGTCTTGCTATATTCTGACAAATGCAGACTACAAAGCAGTGCCCCATGCAGGTGAGCACAGAACCTATTTGAGGAATAGGCTCTGCAGTACTGCTGTGCCAAATCTGGTATCACTCCTAGCCTGAATATCCAGGCTATAGTGTTTAGTGAATGTATGAACAGACTTCCAAGTGGCAGCCTTACAGATCTCAAGCAAGGGGACTTTCCTGGTAGCTGCTGCTGAGGCAGCAGCCCCTCCCCCACGGTAGAATGGGGCCAAAGGCCTGCTGGTGGGTCCTAACCCAGCTTGCTGTAACAGAACTGGATACAAGCCACAATCCATCTGGCTATGGTCCTTTTTGCAGCCGGTCTGCCTTTACCAACTTCACCATAGGTAAGAAATAGTTGGGAACAATCCTTCCTTTGCTCATTTGTCCTATCCATGTCATAGCCAATAGCTCTTTTTACATCCAGATTGTGGAGTCTGCATTCACCTGAGCTGGAATGCTCTGAGAAAAATACAGGCAGAGTAATGGCTTGATTAAGATGGAAATTAGAAACCACATTAGGGAGACATTTCCTATTAGTTTGGAGCACAATGTTATCCCTGTGGGGTGTAATACAGTTGGGCTCCACTGACAGTGCTTTAAGCTCACTGATCCTTCTAGCAGAAGTGATGGCCACTAGAAATTCCATTTTCCAAGTAAGAAACTTGAGTTCTGAGGAAAACATGAGTTTGAATGGAGGCTGCATAAGCTGAGCTATGCAGATGTTCAGATCCCATGCAGGGGTAAGTTCCCTGTGAGGAGGGTGAAGATGTAGCAAACCCTCAAAAACCTTTTTGAAAATTGGGTGTGCAGCTAGGGAGGAGCCCTCCCTGCTGAAAGATATGCACAGACAGCTGCCAGGTGCACCCTTAAAGGTAGATGATTGCAGATGCAAAGACTGAAGATGCACCAGGAAATCCAGAAGTGTTGATAGACCAACCTGCTGTGAATCCAGGCCCTTCTGGGAGTACCAGATGGACAATCCTTTCCAGAGGAGTAGGTTTTCCTATTTTCAGGTTTTCTGGATCCTTTTAATATGTGTAGGACAGAGTGAGAGAGATGCAAGTCAGCATATTCTAAGTCTTCTAGAGCCAAGCCCTGAGGTGAAGAGACTGAAGATTGGGGTACAGGATTCTCCCCTGAGAGGATGTCAGCAGGTTGTACCTCCTGGGCAGAGAAATGGGATTGGTCACCAACAGAGACAGTAGCATTGAGTATCACAGTTGTCTGGTCCAGTCTGGGGCTATGAGAATCATGGTGGCAGACTGAGACCTCAGTTGGACCAGGACCTTGGCTATCAGAGGACTGGAGGAAAAGCATAAAGGAACCTGGCTGACCAATCTAGAAGCAAGACATCCAGTGGACCTCAGCCCTGGAGTGGAGGTCTGCAGCAATACAGTGGCAACTGATGATTGTCTGGGGCTGCAAAGACATATCTGACACCCCTCATCTCCTGAATACTGAGAGAAGGACATGCCTGTTTAAGGTCCATTTGTGATGGCCCTGGCTGATTCTACTAAGAGCATCCTTCCCTGGCAAGTGAACTGCTGACAGGGACATATCCAGGGAATATGCCAGATTCCAAATCTTCATGGATTCTGTGCACAGCAGTGAGGATCTTATTCCACCCTACTTGTTAATGTAGAACATGGCGGTGGTATTGTCTGTCCTGACCTGAACCACCTTGCTCTGTAAGAGACTGGCAAACTCCTGGATAGCCAGGAATACTGCACTGGGATCAAGACAGACTTTTTTAGATTCACCAGGAACCCTAGAGACTGAAGAGTGTTCTGAGTGAGATATAGTGCTTCTGTGACCTGCTGAGGGTACTGATGCACCAGCAGTCAGTGGTCCAGATAGGGGTAGACTGAAACACCTTGTCTTCTGAGGTGTGCCATTACCACTGCAAGACATTTTGTAAATACTCTTGGAGCACAGGTCAGCCCAAAGGGCATGGCCCTGAACTGGTAGTGGCCACAAGGCAGTCAAAACCTGAAATATTTTCTATGAGACTGTCTGATGAGAATGTGGAATTAGGTATCCTTTAGATCCAGGGATGCCAGCCAGACCCCTTGCCTAAGAGTAGGTAAAATGGTAGCCAGGGCTGTTATTTTGAACTCTGGCTTTATAAGATGCCTGTTGACGAATCTGAGATTCAGAATGGGCCACCACTCCCCATTTTTCTTTGGTTCTAGGAAGTACCTTGACTACAACCCTTTTTTCCATGTGCTGGGAAGGCACAGGCTTCACTGCCTTTGAGAGTAGAAGAATGGAAACCTCTGCCTCCAACAGGGCTGTTTCTTTAGGGCTAGCAGGTCTGATAGCTCTTGTTGATAGTTTTGGGAGCAGCTTGAAGCTGAGAGCAAGACTCTGATCTACAATCTCCAGGACCCACTAGTCTGAAGTAATGAATTGTAAAACCTGGAGATAGTAGGTCAGCCTGCCCCCTACAGGAGTAGGAGTGGTGGCCCAGAAAAACTCCTCAGAGTGTCTGTTTAACTGGGTAGCAGACTGGGGGTGGAGACAGCCCTGCTAGCATCCCTCCTGCCCCTCCCTCTAAAGAAACACCTGGGTTGTTGGTAAGGGGAAAGGCTTTGGCCTGATGGAAAGGCTTGGGGTAAGGTCTACCACTGCCCCTGGTCTGCTGCTTTTGAGGAGTGGCAGCTTTTTTGTTTGCTGAAGCACTCCTGTATGCCACTCTGTACTCATTCATTGTCCTCATATATGCCTCAGTCTGTTCCACAAACAGAACATTCTGGACAAGGGGAAAGTCCATAGTGTTATTCTGTATATCTTGGAACAGAGTGGTGCATCTGAGCCAGGAGAAGTACCTAAGAGATACAGCAGATGCCATAGTCCTAGAAGCTGCATCATTAGAGTCCACAGTCATATGGAACTAAGCCTTTGGTACCTGTACCCCCTTGTGAACCAATTCCTGGAGATCAGCAGAGAGCTCAGGAGGGGCCTTTTTTGGCTAACTGTTCCATAGCCTCCCAAATGGACTTTTGATACCTGAAGGCATAAGCCATATAGGAGGCTTGCCTAATGCCTAAGGAAGATGCCAGGTATGTTTTCTTGGCAAGTGAATCCACCTAGCTGGAATCCTTGCCAGGGGGATGAGAAGCCAGGGGAATGCCATCCTCCTCACAGGCTGCAGTTTGTACCACTCCCACATGGCTACAATGGCTGGATAAAAAATCAGTGCCATTGCCAGCCAAAAAATACTTTCTGTCCATCTTCTTGTCCACAGGAGGGACAGAACTAGAGGTTTAGAGGATTTTCAAAGTCTGCTTTTTAAGGGACTTGTGGATGGGAATCGAAAGAGCCTGGGATACAGAAAGATCCATCATCTCCCTGTAATCCTCTTCCTCATCATCCTCCTTCCTGACTTCTTGTACAGAGAGCTGCAGGGTCTCAGCCACCTGCCTTATAAAGGCAAAATTAGAGGTGGTTTCAGAGACAGGCCGAGGAGAGGACTCATATTATGGATGGTCAGGGGAAGCCTCTGGGTCTATGGGCTCCCCTTCATCCTCCTCCCCCTCCTCATCATATTCAGAGAAATAATACTACTTGGGATCAATGGGTCCTGAAGGAGCTGAATCGGTATCCGGAACTGTTGGCTGCCCAGACGGTACCTGCGACGGTTCACCAAACCCAGACTGTAAGGACTACTCAATTCATATGGCTTTTGCAATTTCCTCAGCAGTTGGAATCGGGTGCTTGCGTGGTTCTGAACCAGAGCACTTGGCTTTTTTTGATGGTGCGGGTTTAGAAACTGACTCCGGACATCTTTTACTCATCGACGTTTCACCCTGGCCCGAGGGTTCAGTAATGTGATCCGAAGGTTCGGTTGAACCAGAACCGCCCTCAACAGTCTTTTTCATCCTTTTTTTCTGTTTACTAAGACATCTGTTGATAGTAGACTGAGGAAAATTCTGACAAATAGCAGAATCTGCTTGCAAGTGGTCGAAACCCAGGCAGTACAGACAGACCAAGTGTGGATCAGCTTTAGCACATTGCTCCCCACACTCGGTACAGAGCTGAAACCCTGTATGACCAGTTTTTCTCTTGGGCTTCTGTGATGTAACCCTAAAATTTAATGCTTAAACCAGTGGCTAGTTAGGCTGGTTAAGCAAGATTTCAGATGTCTACTTTATCCATCAGTGGCTTAGTTAGCCCTGGATAAAGAAAGTAAACTTGAAGAAAAAATTACCTCTACAGGCTTAATTAGGCCAAGTAATAGAGAAACAAAGTTCTGACTGGCTAACAGGTTAGTGCTAGCCAAAAGGAACAGAGAAAAAAACAGGCCACACAAAATAATAAAGAATCAACTGGAGTCCAGCGGTCCTCTCATGCCATCCCATGATAGGCCACACCACAATACAGCATTCCCAGGTGTCCAGTGGTCCCACTCGAGCCCTACCATAACAAGATCCACACAAAATCATTCTCTGGTGTCCAGTGGTCCCACCCAAGGAGTCCCATATCAGTGCAACCAAAAAAAAAACAGGTTACACACCTGTAACAGTAGTTCTAGGAGTGGTATATGTTGTTCATCCACACTTCTTGGTAGGTCCTTGCTGCTTTAAGAATGGCCAGAAAGCCTTCAAGCTGGCTCCTCCCACCCACCCGGGTGGTATAACCCTTGGCTCTACCCCATGACAAACAGATCATAGCCCTCTGGAAGCCAGGTGTGGGCTTTGAAGCTGGGGAGATAGAGTGGGTCCGTGTGGATGAACAACATATACCACTCCTAGAACTACTTTACAGGTGAGTAACCTGTTTTTCTATGGACGTGGATATGTTGTTCATCCACACTTCTTGGCAGACTCCTTCGCAGTTCTCCGGGAGGAGGGAGCCAAGGTGCACACCCCCCACTTTGGGAACAGAGATTGGAGAACTGAGGCCCTAAAACCAGCATCCTGGCATGACTCAAGGTCAATGCAATAATGGGTGATGAATGTGTTTGCTGACTTTCAGGTAGCAGCCCGACAATTTTCCTATATGGGGATGTCCATGGAAGCAGCCACTGATGCAACGGTATGGTGGGTAGAATGAGCTGTTATCCCTTTGGGAGACACCTTGCCCACCAACTCATACCATAGACTTATGCAAGATGTAATCCACCTTGCAATCGTCCGCTTTGCTGCAGGCTGCCAGAAGCAGCTTCATTGTAGGTGACATACAGCTGGTGAACCTCTCCCGAACTTCTGCTGTCCACTCCTTATAATAGGAGAGAGCTCATCTCAGGTCCAAAGTATGGAGCCTGTACTCTGCCTCTGAAATATAATTGGGGTAGTACACTGGCAGAGTCAACACATTGTTAAGGTGAAACTCTGACACCACCTTCAGAAGGAATTTTGGGTGGAGGCACAGGACAACCTTGTCACTGTGGAAAACCAGATAAGGGGAGTCCACTGAGAGCACCTGGAGCTCCCCTGTCTTTCTGGCAGACATGATAGCCACCAGGCAGGCTGTCTTCCATGACGAGTGTGACAACTCAGTCTCGTGCATTTGTTCAAATGGCTTGGCCATGAGCTGTACCAAGACCAGCAGTAGATCACATGGAGGTGGAGGTTCACACACCAGATGGGATATGTGATCCAGGCCTTTGAAAAAGCACCCGACCACTGTCTCCTGTGCCGTCTGCTCACTGGCCCATGCGCGGTAGGCAGAGATGGCTGCCAGGTGCAACCTAAGGGTCAATGACCAAAGACTCCCTTTGGACAGAGACCAGAAGTAGTCTACAATGTTAGCCACTGGACAGGACAGAGGGTCCAGGCCCTTGCCCTGACACCAAATGAAAAACATTTTCTATTTGAAGGCATAACACTTCCTGGTTGACTCCTTTCTGGATCCTTCCACTACTGTAAGACGCAGAGCCTGGAACTCTAGCTACTCAGGTACCAGGCTGTGAGGTGCAGGAATTGAAGGTGGAGAACCTTCCCCAGATTGAGATCAGGTCTGGGCATGCTGGAAGCCGCTTTGGGGGCCTGTTACTGAGGCAATCTGGATACCAGAACTGGCGTGTCCAGTCTGGGGCTACTAGGATCACCTGTGCCTTGCCACTCCTCACCTTGAGAATACCCTGTGGATCAAAGGAAATGGAGGGAAGGTGTTGAAGAGGCATGGGGTCCACTGCCTCGAGAAGGCATCCCCCTGCAGTGAGCCCTGCAGAGGGGGGCGGGCATGAAACAGCCTTAGCTTGGTGTTTTCCTGGGAGGCAAACAGGTCAACCAATGGTTTGCCCCAGTGGGAGAACAGACTGTAAGCTACCTCCAGATGGAGATACCACTAGTGGGATGTCTCACCAGTTGCTTGGAGGCTTCTGCCACATGGATGGCTAGGAGATCTGCCTCCAGTCAGCTCATGAGTGTCCAGATGTGGAGCGCTTCCCTGCACAGGAGTCTGTGACACCCTGCTTGTTGAGGTAGAACACAGTCATGGTGTTGTCCATCTGGACTTGGACCATTTGACCCTGAAACTGAGGAGTGAACATTGACAGTGCCAGTCTGACCACTCTGAGCTCCAACAGGTTGATGTGGTAATGGGACTCCTTGGGGGTCCAGAATCCATGGGCCCTGTTGTCCCCCATGTAGGCTCTCCAGCCCATGAGAGAGGCATCAGTCATGAGGACGACTGTCAGCTCAAGGCAGACAAATGGGATCCCTTCCTGCAACTAGTCTAGGATGGTCCACCACAGGAGAGCATCCCACATCTTCTGGGTCACCGTGATCAGCCGGTCAAAATGACCTAGGCACTGAGTCTACTGGGCAGCCAGCTCCCATTGAAGGGGTGCATACGCCACCAGGCCCAATGGACCATGGAGGTGCAGGCCACCAGAAGGTGCAGAAAGTCCCAAACAGGGCACAATTGCCCAACCAGAAATGATCAGGAAAAGGAGGAGAGAACCTCCACCCTGTCTGCTGAGAGCTGGCTCTGGCTTGGTAAGAGTCAAGCTCTGCCCCAATGAAACACATCACCTGGGAAGGCATGAGTTCTGACTTGGCAGCATTGATCAGGAGGCCGAGTTGGGAGCAGGTCTGGAGGGTCAGGTCCCTGGACTTCTCCACATCCTGCTGGGTGGAATCTGCTAAGAGCCAATCGTCAAGGTAGGGGTATATTCTGACCCCCCGATGCCTGAGGTGGGCTAAGACCACTGCAATGCATTTGGTGAAGACCAGTGGGGCCAATTACAGGCCACATGGCATGGCTCAGAACTTGTATAGGGTCCCCCTCTGCTCTGAAGCAGAGAAACCACAGGTGGGATGGACTGATTGGTACGTGAAAGAATGCATCCTGGAGATCCAGTGAGCAGAATCACATGTTTTGCTTCAAGTATGATATGATCTGGGTCAGAGATACTATCCTGAAGGTGCTTGGCCTGACATACTGATTCAGGTCATGCAGATCTAGAATGGGGCACCAGACTCCCATTCACTTTGGATCCAGAAAGTTCCTGGAACACTGGGTCTGGTGGAGAATCTGCCACTTGACCTACTGCCTCCCTGAAGAGGAGCTGAGCAATGTCATCTCAGACAGCTGACTGAGTGTGGGCAGATACTCTCTCCTCCCGTGGGGTGCAGGCTCGGCTTGGAGGGTACTGCTCAGATTCCAGAGGCAGACCCTGGCTGACCACTTCTAGGACCTATCTGTCCATGGTAACAGTGGACCAGGTGGAAAGGGAGTGGTGGAGATGGCCCCCACAGGAGGACCCAGGGCTGGTGTGATGGGAGTAGGGGTGGTAGCCCCTACCCCATCACTGGGCAGGCTTGGAGGCAGAAGGTCCGGGGCCTGAACCTTGGCCTCCTTTACAGGACTGGGCTGGTCCGGGCTGGTCCGGGGGTGCCAAGCCTGAGCCAGCTACTGCTGACTTCCATGAAAGTAGGACGGCTGGGCTGCAGGGAAAGAGTACCAAAAAGCCTTCTTCTTCTTCTGCTGCTTCTTGGGACCAGAAGAACCCTGAGCAGAAGTGGCATCTAAGGTTTCATTGGACTGCTCGATGCTCTGACAGTGACTAGCCAAACCAAGGGCATGGGAGAAGTGTGCCATGATGGCGGCCGAACTTGCCTGACAAAGCCCTAAAGATGAAGCCACATAGACCTTCTGGGCAGAGTGATCCAATTTCTTGGGCTCCTTCTCAGGAGGTCTATCGGTATTGGCAGAACTGCCAGTGTGTCTGAACACAGAGGTGGTCTCAAGGCTCTTTGCTAAAGGGTACTCTGTGAACCCCACAAGGGACCCCATGGACAACGCATACCTATGAGCCATCTGATCAGACAGAGCTAGACAGTAGACAGGGTGCTGCCAAAGTTAGGGCCTGGCCCACAATGGCTTTGGCCACAGGAAAGGCTTCTGTTGGGGTATCCCCTCTCTTGAGGATGTCAGTGAGAGTGTACTCTGCCTTTTTCTGGATAAGTTCCAGGGGCATCCCTGTGGACTCAGAGATGAGGCAGAGAATGCACTGAAAAGATGAAGGGCCTTCCTCCATTGCTAAGTCACCAGCTGATTCATCATCCCATGGGTGAGAATGAAGGCCAATGTCATCCAAATCTGAAGTATCCTGATACAGCGGTTGACAGCCCATGTCACCCTCAACCCGCCAGGGGTGGTCTGGAATGACTGACTGAAAGATACCTGGGAAGCCTGGTATCAGGACAAGCTTCTTTAGAAGGAGCCCCTATCCCACAGGCTGCTTGGGCAGCAGTTCCACCAGAATCAGTGGAGAGAACGGTTTTGGCCAAACTGGAAGAGGTTATGCCAGCTCCACGGGTGGGGGAACCAGCTTGATCAGTGCTGGAGGAGTCGGCTTCAGCCTGGGAAGTGAAAACCAGGTAATGGCCAGAGTGAAAGCTGGCATCAGCTTATTTACAGACAATATCAGCTGCTGCCACATGAGGTCCTCATAGCATCAATGGAGCTTCCTCCGAAGCCTCTCCTTATCCGAGGAGGATGAGGATGACCAATGGCGTTGCCTCTTTTTTGAGTACTTGTGGCCCTTCCTCTGCCTTTTGGTTGAGTTGTCTGAGAACTCCATTGAGATTGGGCAGGCTGACTCAGTCACTCGGGAGACACTGGTGGAACCGGGGACTTCCCGGGGGTCAGTTACCACTTCCTCGGCAGGGATTCCCAGCGGGCTGGGTCTTCTCGTCGGGGAAGGTAAGGACCCGAGTCTGTGTGAGAGAGTCATCAACTGGAGTCGGGAACAAAGGATTAATTGGGTCAAGAACAATTTCAATGTCGTCGATCAACGCTTCAGTAGATTGGCCAGATGGCAGGGCCGAGAAGCCAGTGGCTGAACAGGCGATTTCGACCGAGGTCGAAACAGCCAGTTCCTGGGACAGAGATCTTTTCTGATCCCAAGAACTTCTCAATTAAGACGAAGATGATCCAGGGTCCTTCTCCTTTTTATGGGAGCAAGAGGAGTGTGTGCCTGCAGGACCCTCACCCTTAGTCTGGAGAGACTGGTACAACTCTCAGAAGGAACCCGAGAAAGTGGAGCCCAGGTTGAGTGGAACGAAGAAGCCCTGAGGGGAAGATTCCGAGGAGCAAGCCACTTCCTCCTCATTGGCCTGCATGTGCTCCAACTGCTCGGCAGATCCCATGGCCACAGAAACCACCCGCTGGGCCTCCTTGGATTTCACTGGCAGGTTCTGTTTTTCAGGGCCTTCCCAGCTTAAGGCATGCGAGATGGTCGTCGAGGACATTGGTGTGGAATGCGAGGCAAAACTCACATGTTGTAGTGTCATGGCCAACACCCAGACAGTAGACACACAGTTTGCAGGTTGGTGCACAACATTTTCTGACCCCAACGGCACCAGTGAAATCAGGGGAAGACTTGTCTTCCATAATCGAGACAAAAAAGTCACAATCGCAAACACAAACTAGACTAAGTTTCAGAATAGCCAAAGGTTTTGAACCCAGGGCCTACAAAATGTGAGAGCATGAAGGAGGCAACCTGAATCTTCCAGCGGAAGGAAAGATCTGGCGTCATGGTGCAGAGCCAAGGGTTATACCACCTGGGTGGTTGGGAGGATCCAGCTTGAAGACTTTCCAGCCATTCTTAAAGCGGTAAGGACCTACCAAGAAGTGTGGATGAACAACATATCCACGTCCCTAGAAATAAAAATTACTTTGTGTCCAGTGTGCCCCCAAGCACTCCCATAACAGGCTCCATTGATAATAAAGTATTAACTGGCATCAAGCATTCTCCCTATGCCCTCCCATACCAGGTGCCACCAAAAATAAAGCCTTAACTAGTGTCCAGTAGTCCAACACAATCCGCATCATGACAGGCTAGATAGGTACCTACATATGTGGCATCACCACCACTCCCCCCATATGTCATCACCACCGCTCCCGCTGATTTACTTCCTTAGATTTCTTTGAGTGGATGATGAGTGTATGTCTATCAGATTTGTCTGACATGATCTATCTGCCGTGAATCCATGTTGCCTCAGATCCTGGGCACTGTTGGATTCCAGATGTTCCACTATTCTCTCTTTATTTATTTATTTATTTATTAGCTTTTGGTAACCGGGTAAGTGCGCTAGGCAACAGACCTGCCTATTTTCAAGCACGACCCAGGAGAGAGCACAGGACATTGGTTACAATATGCAGAAATGCACAGACATAATATAGGTGTACAGGAGCAAAACAAGATATACATTGGGTAGCACAGTAATAGTTACGTAAGGGTACATTTTAGGCATAGATCATAATAAGGATGTAAAATAAAGCAATTAGGGTAACCATAAGACAGCTGAGGACAGTAAAGACATCAAGGTTCATAGCCACCTAGACAAGCATATTGCATGGGAGAACATTAGTGTAGTACTCAGGGTCAGACCCGACAGCCTGCAGTGGGACAAAGCAAATTAAGAGCATTTGCATTGGCCAGAGGCTAGAAGGTGGGTGAACAGCGAGTTTTTGAATTCTCGATGGGAGGCTGAAGTTTTCACCATAAGGGGGAGTGAGTTCCAGAATTTGGGAGCAAAATGGGCAAATGCCTGTTCACCCATTTTTGTCATGCAAGGTCTAGTGTAGAGCATGGGGACAGAGGAAGACCTGAGAGTATGGGTGTGTGAGGCAGGAGTCAGGAGGTTGGCAAGATAGACAGGCAGGGAGGTCTAGACAGGGAGTCGATAAAGCAGCCCAGGGAGTAGGCTCAAATATCCTGAGGTGACAGCCAATTTAAGCCAGCGTAAAGGAGACAATGATGGGTAAGATGTGGGGCAGTTAAGGTGAATCTACAGATGTTGTTGTAGACAGTGTCCCATTTGTGGAGTGTAGCAGAATTTGCAGCAAAGAGGGAGGGCAGAGCATATTGGAGCTGGGTAAGAGAATACCCTCCCAACAGAAAGTCTAGCGAAGGAGTGAGGGAGTGGCGACGCTGATAAGCTCCCGATTTTAGCATTGATGGCATGGCACACCATATTGACATGTTGAGACAGGTCAAGTGTGGGATCCAAAGTGACCCCAAGGTACTTGAAGGACTCAGTGTTTAAGATGAGGGAGCCATCAAGGCATTGAACCCGGAGCCTGTTCGCAGGGGCAGACAGTTTCTTAGAGGATCCGAATAGCATAGCACAGGTTTTTTCTAGGTTCAGGACTTGGTGGTTACTAGAAAGCCAGGTCTGCAGGAATTGGAAGTCATTAGTGAGAGTGGAGTTGATGGCAGCAACCGATTTTGACCCAGAGTAGAGAACAAGGTCATCTGCGTACATAAGAGTGCAGCTATGCTGGGACATGGTGGGAATATCATTTAGGAAGAGGGAGAAGAGTAGAGGTCCAAGAGTGAATCCTTGGGGGAACTCCACGGGAGCTGTTTAGGGGGAAGGAAAGAGCCTTGTGAAATGCTACTGCCTGAGTCCAATTGTCAAGATAGCTATGGAACCAGGAGAGGGCTTGGTCAGATGCTCCAATGGATTGGAGTTTGTTTAGCAGGAGAGGATAGTGTACCATGTCGAAGGCTTTAGACAGGTCGATAAAGACGGCCCCAGTGAGTAGGCCACGGTCCATATTATTTCTGATGTCATTTGTAAGTTGTGTAAGTGCAGAGGTGGTACTGTGACCAGGCCGGAAACCATGTTGGCACAGGGTTTGAAGATTAAACATGTCAAGGTGAGCAGTAAGCTGGTGGTGGACTATTTTCTCAAGCAGCTTACTGAGAGTGGGCAGAAGTAGCTTTAAATAGCTTCTCCATGATCTTCATGACTAATGAAGTGAGGCTGACAGGTCTATATTTCCCTGCCTTCTACTTAGTGCCAGATTTGTGTACAAGGACCACATATAACCCCCTCCATTACTGTGGTATCACTACTGTTTTGATTTACTCTGTGAACAAGGCTGCCAGAGGTGCTTTGATCTCTTCTCACAGTTCCCTCAATATTCTCGGACTTATGCCATCTTTTTCTATTGCATTGTCCACCTCCTGTTTTGTCAGCTCCTCTAGGCATCCCATTGTTGAGGTAGGCACGTGATCATGGTGTCAGTCTGGACTTGGACCACTTGACCCTGAATATGCAGAGCCTGACCAACGGGAGCCAGGCTCTGGCTCGGCAAGAGTCGAGCTCTGCTACGACAAAGCTGGATCATTAGGGCACAAGTTCTGACTTGGCCTTGTTGACTAGGAGGCAAAAGGAGGTGTAGGTCTGGAGAACCAGGCCCCTGGACCACACCACCTCCTGCCTGGAGTGATCTGGATGCATCTGGAATCAAGCAGTACTCTGCTCAGTATGCCTTCCTGGTAAAACCAAAATCTGCAATCAGCTTGTGGTCGAGGATGGAATTCATCCAGACCCCTCAGTGCCTCAGGTAAGCTGACATCACTGCTATGCATTTGGTGAAGACTCTGGGGGCTGAGGAGAGGCTGAAAGCTGGAGAGTGGAAAAACCTTGGGAGGAATAGATGGATCGGGATGTGAAAGAATGTATCCTGAAGATCCAGGGAGCAAAACCACTTATTTTGCTCTAGAGATGGTATTATCTGGAACAGAGTTACCATCCTGAAGGTGCACGACATGAGGAACTGTTCAAGTCATGCAGATAGAGAATGGGGCACCAGACCCCCCTTTCACTTTGGCACCAGGAAGTACCTGGTGACAAACCCTGGGTGTTCCAAAGGATCCTCTACTCTTACCATGACCTCCTGTGGAGAAGCTGGGCTATGTTGTTTCAAAGAGCCAACCGAGTGTGTGCAGACACAAAGTCCTCCCATGGAGTGCGGGTTCAGCTGAAGGGTACTGCTCAAATTCCAGAGGCAGATGCTGACTGACTGCTTCCAGAATCCACCAGTCCATTGTGATAGAATATCAGGCAGAAAGGAAATGGCATACCTGGGTGTCTCCCTTGACCTCCCTTACCTTCGTGGCACACATCACCACAGCTGTTTGGAGCATAAATCAGAAACTGGGTCTGGTTTACATCTTAAACATTGCTTGACCTGAGGCAAGGCTTGCCATTGCTCAAGGCACTCTGCTCCCTCTGTTGAACTACTGTGCTCAAGTTTACGCCCATACCTCCACACTCATCATTTTGTTTTGCTGCAGTAGTGATGTCACTACTACAGCAGAAATTGGAATGCTGCACGTAGTTGGTTTTCCACTATCCAATTTAGCTGTAAGTTTTTTTTAAACTTGAAGTTGCAGAAACATTTGCACACACTATGTTATTTAAAAAATGAAAAAAATAAAATATTACAATTTCTATTCTCAGTTGTCATCATTAGCTGGTTTTGTGTGATTTTCTATGCTTTGACTGCCCATACACTATAAATGATGGTGTACAAGCAGTCATACACAAACAAGAATATTCTTGTATCTGGAGGTTTCCTTGGTAACACTTGATGTCTTCTGTTACCAAAGTAACCTCTCAACACAAGAATACACTAGTGTATGACTGGTCATACACAATCCTCTATGTTACCCTGTTTATTGTCCTACTATTATAGATCGAGGGACCTATTAAAAAGAAAAACCTGTCCCAAACGGTGCCCATTCCCAAGGTATCTGTATATGATATGCTCTTCACAGCACAAGGGTGTCTCATGCACATGGGAAAGGAGTACTCCGATTATTTTGGATCACTTCCTCAATCTATAATTAAACATTGATTATTTGAAGTGAACAGTACTGCACTGACCTTGTGGGGAGTTTTTGTAGTCACAGAAACGCATCATATTTCTGTTACTTTTTAATCCTCCATTTCCAGTCATCGTCACAGATACAATTGAAATATGAACAACAGTGTCATGTGTGACCATTCCATTATGATTGAATAGTGACACTTCATCAATAGTTATCAGATTTTATAGTGTACTTTATCGCACAGACACAAAGCCTGAGAATGTGTGGGGGAAAAAAGAGATAGAAAAACTTCTAAAGAATCTCGTTCACAAAATGCACATTCGAAAAAATTTAGTAATAATAAAAAGCAATAAATATGTAATATATGTTGAAATAACTTATCTAAAGATGCATCTGGTTAGATTCTCATTAAGATACTGAAATATTCATAGAGTTCACCCAAACTTAGTTCGTTTTGGGAGGCAGTATAGCCCCCACTTGCATACTGTGTGACCCTGAGCAAGTCACTTAATTTCCTTGTGTTCCCAGGTTGCACCTGTAAACAAGCTTTCAACTTAGTGTGTCTCACCTGGTTAAACAATTGGAGTTAAACAATTGAAATTGTCTACATCTCTGTCTATACAGAATCTGGTCTTCTGCCATACATAATGATGCAATTATTTAGTTCTGTCAATTACATCAATTTCCACCCAGTAAGAATATGTATATTGGTTTGACCTCCCAGTACCTTGGCACCTGCAATTGAGATTAAAATAAAGATATAAATGTAACATACACTAAAGGTGTTCACTAAACAACAAATGTACTGTAATACACTGATGAGCGCGTAATGAACCTGCACAAAAGCTCGTAAATAATGATGATAGACTTAACAAAAATTAATGTGCACTTTTCCCAGCTGCCATGTGTCTGACGTGGAGACTCAGATCTAATGGTTAACCTGTTAAACGTGTACCCCAATCAGTATTAATGAGGGCGATCAAGGGACAAAGAGGCATCATTCTCCAAGATGCCACCCCGACTGCTGGAAAGATTAAATCTCCTGAGCGGCATAACAACCCCTTTTCTGCCATCAAGATCTAGGATTCTATGATTCTAGGGGAGAAAGGGGGGACATGATCGAAACCTTCAAGTACTTGAAGGGAATAAATGAGTTACAGTTTCAGGACCTATTTAAGATCAAGAACCATGCAAGAAAGAGGAGGCATGGCATGAAGCTGGAAGGAGGCAAGTTCAAGAGTAACACAAGAAAGTTATTCTTTACTGAGTGGGTGGTAGATACTTGGAATGGCCTTCCACCAGAGGTTTGGAGACTATGTCAGTTGCATCATTCAAGAAGGCATGGGGTAGGTACAAAGGTATTATAACACTGAATAACGGTTAAGGGAGGGGGAACTAGGCATATGGGCAGACTAGATGGACCATACGGTCCCCTTCTTCCATCACTTTCTACATTTCTATGCAAGGTTGGCAGCTTTCTCAGAAATCCTATCAGTGCCAAGAGCAAGTACAGCCAGGAAGTAGAGAAGAAAAAATTACTTACCATAGTAATCTCGTTTCTTCCCAGTGATACTCTGGTATTCATAACTTCTGCAGTGTCCCTGTCAGACAAAACTGCCCAAAGAGATGAAATGCTATGCAAATGATAGAATCTCTGTGCATGCTATTTTTCAAATGCTGCTTTGAACTAACTTCCTCCCTGCTTGTTGATGTACCAGACTGACATATTGTCTGGATCAGCAGTGTTCCATTTGACAAGATGGACTGAAAGGCCTAGAGGGCATAAAGAACTGCCCTTATCTCCAGAATTTTGATGTGGAGTGCTATCTCCAACTAGGACCATGAACCCTGAGTCTGGTGGTCCCACAAGTGGGCCTCCCAACTCAGACAGGAGGCATCTGTGGTCGGGGTCCAAAGTGATGGGGCACTTCAGAATGGAAGGCCCTGGGAAGAATTCAGGGGATCTAGCAACCAAAGAAGATCCTTCTTGATCGCACTGGAGACTAGAACCTGATGGTCCAAGTCATCCAAGCATTGATCCCATTGGACATGCAAGGTCCACTCGGTGATTCTCATATGTAACCTGACAAATGGGACAGTGGCTATGAAGGCTGCCATTAGGCCCAAGAGGCATAGCCACACTCTGACAGGAAGGTGTCTGGAAGAGGTCACTAAGCTGACCTGCTCTCGAATGACCTCTGCCCTGTCTGGCGGGGGGAGGAAGGCTTTGCACTGGACTGTGCCTAAGATTTCCCCAATGAACTGTAGGTTCTGGGAAGGGGTAAGTGTCAACTTGGGGAAGTTGACTGGGTAGCCTGTGATGATAGTGCTTATAAATGAGTGACTGTAGAAACAGCAACTCATTTATAGTGCTATCATGATCTGCTACCCTGCAAGGGTAGCGATAGAATAGCGTGTAGAGCGACCAGAAAGGAAGAGATGGGGAGCTGTATGGGAGAGATAGGAAGGAGGGTTCAGGAGGATACGTGATCCTCCTGCAACTGAGCCAGCTCTGTGGTGTGGTGCTGAGGGGAGCTGGCTACAGTGCAGTAGGCACTGGGTTCGGGACATGCTGGGGGTAATAATTTTGCCACTGCTTGCAGCTGTTAAATTTTTTTTCAAATAATTTTGCCCCCTCCTAGAGTAGCACCCACCTGGAGTTGAGAATCCTTATTAAGGGGGTGGTGGGGGGAAGGAGGGGTGCAGCCCCTCAAAAAAAACACTGTAGCTTTCTGGATGTCTGTTCGCTCAGGAATTTATATCTCCAAAATGCTTTTTGGCTACATACATTTGTGATGACAGCGGTCGCTGTTTTTCAATCACTATCATCACATGTAACCAGTTGACTGTAATACTCACGTCACAAAATAGGTCACCTAAGCACCCTGAATAAATCTGAAAAAAAAAGAGTTGTTTGGTATTTCAGCTAGTATAAAATAAAAACTAAATGGATTATAACTGACTGCATAGCACCATTGGAAAGAATGTTGTGCTGAACAACTTTGCTGCTCGTACTTTGTGTGTAGCACTTACGGTTCAAGAGGTATTCACATTTGTTTGTGGCACGCTTATTATGGCTTGATTTTGCACAGAAAGGCCTGAGATGCAGTGCTAAGAATATACAGGGCACTAGTGGTGGAAGTCTCAAATAGCTCTTGTGGTGTGAATGACTAAAGTTCTTACATAACTGTGCTATCTTACTTTGAGAAACACCTCTTGAAGCAGGTTACACCATTAGGACTGAGTCCCAAGCAGTGACAGGTATTACCCCTAAATTTGGGAAGAGGATAGGATAAGGGTGAAGGGAACCCCTCATGAAAGAAGCCCCTGCAGAACTGCAAGGCCAAAGCCCACGCTGAACCTAGAGACAACGTCCAGACGGTAGTGTCTGATGAATGTGTGCACTGTACTCCAAGTAGCTGTTGCACAAATGGTATGCGGTGAAACATTTTTCAGGGAAGCGAAAGAGGTTGCCACTCCTCTGGTGCAGTGGTCCTTTACTGGTCCTGGTAAAGGTCTGTTTAGCTTCTGGTAACAGAACATGATGCATTTCACCAACCATTTTTAGAGTGTCTGTTTAGACACTGGTGCCCCTAACATCCTGTAGGCAGAGGGCAAAAATAACTGGTCAGACTTTTGGTGTGGTTGGTCCTGGTCAGGCAGAGCCTGATAATCCTCTGTACATCCAGTTTGTGTAGCAGAGATTCTCTTCTGTTGGTATACCTTGGATAGTAGAGGTAGTAGACTGGTAGGCCTATATCCTGGTTAAGAGTTAATTCTGACACTACCTTAGGAAGAAACTTAAGATTGGTTCTTAAGCACACCCTGTCCTTGTGGAAAATCAACTAAGGCTCTTTGCACATACTGTAAGTGCTTGGAGCTCTGAAATTCTCCTTGCCAAAGTAATTGCAGCTAAAAATAATGCCTTCCAAGAGAAAAGGCGTAGCTCACAATCTGTGGATGGTTCAAAGGAAGGTAGTGTGAGCTGTTCTAAAATGAAGAAAAGATTCCAAGGAGGGATCAGATCTCTAATGAGTGGATTCAAGTGGAGGATGCCATGCAAGAAGGTGTGTGACAAATCTAGTTGGGCCAAAGATTTGTCCTCGAATGGTGCATGGTATGCCGATATGGCACAGAAATGCACCTTTAATGAAGAGTAGCTCAGCCCTGCCTGCAACAAGGAAAGGAGGTACTCCAAAAAGTGCAGTTACTTAAGAACTTACCGTAACAGTAGATCTTCGAGAGAGGCTCTTGCAGTAGCTATTCATATATAGGATTAGGCCACCAGGCATCAGGATCCCACAGAAAAATTTCGAGCTAGCAGTCTCTGGCAGGGGATCACCCCCACCACACATCAGGTGATCGACGTCAGCTGACGTCAATATAAAGGGGCAGTCCCCATGCCAGGCTTCCAGTTCTTTCCCGCCAAAGGCCAGAAGAAGCATGACAAGAGAGAAGAGGATATGCAATCTTGGAAGAGAAAAAGGAAGAAACATAGGGGGACGGTGGGAGGCAAGGCAATACCTATTGCAAGAGCCTCTCTCGAAGATCTACTGTTGACAGTAAGTTCTTACGTAACTGTACTATCTTACTTCGAGAGGGCTCTTGCAGTATGTATTGACATATAGGACTGAGTCCTGTATGTCAATATAGCAGTCTGGAACAAGAAGAAGTTCAGGAGGAGGATTGTCATCCACAACTGAAAACCCCCAGGGCTGAGCAGGTCTCATGATGGGAGACCCTGCAGAACAGGCAATCTGAAGCCTGCTCTACGGCAAGAGGCAGTGTCCAAACTATAGTGTTTCATGAAGGTATGGATGGAAGTCCATGTTGCGGTTGCACAGATATCTGCCACGGACACATTCCTGATACAAGCAGCAGAAGCAGCTACCCCTTTAGTGGAGTGACCTCTGACCTGACCCGGAAGAGTCTTGTTGTACTTGTCATAACAGAAAGTGATACAATTCACCAACCACTTAGACAGGAATTGCTTGGAAACAGCATTGCCTTCTCTTTTGTGTGCAAAAGAAACAAATAGCTGATGATTTTCCAGAGATTCTTAGTCTGATTAGTGTAGTATCTCAGAATCCTGTGAACATCCAGAGTATACAAGAGGTACTACCCATGACTGGAGTGTTCTGTGAAGAAAGACGGTAACTCAATGAGTTGGCTCATCGTAGACTCAACCACCACCATAGGGAGAAACTTAGGACTGGTGTGCATGGCCACTTGTTCCTTGTGGAAAATCAGGTACGGAATTTTACAAGGCTTGGAGCTCGAAATTCGCCGAGCTGATGTTATGGTCACTAGAAAAAGTGTTTTCCAAGAAAGAAACTTCAATTCTGCCTCTGCTACCTGTTCAAAGAGGAGCAGTGTGAGCTTCTCTAGGACTTACCAGACCCACTCAAACCGGAAGGCCACGATGGAGGAGTGGCCTTGGTGGGAGCAGAGGCCTCCTTTGCCCTGGAGGCTCCCGAGTGGCCCAAGCGCAAGCCCGCTGGGAAGGGAGATGCCTTCTTAGTAGCCACCAAGATAGCCATCGAAGGTCGGTCTCCCAGAGGCGCAGATATCTTTGAGGGCTGTGACTCCAGCCAAAGTCGTAGCAGCTATGGATGATGAGTCCCAGTCCCAGTTCTTCTCCTTGTCCCGTTTCTTTTTGTGGCCTTCAGGGGAGGTTGACACCTGACTAAGCTTCTTCAACTCTTTCTCCATGGATGCCATTTTCTTTTTCAGGAGATGGGCTTCCAGGGACTGCTGCCTTCTTTTTCGGGTAGCCGAGGTGAATTTCTGGCAGTTCTGGCACTCCTTCATGTGGTGGTCTGGGCCTAGGCAGAAAAGGCACAAGGAATGGCAGTCCTTATGAGGGAGCTACAAACCGCACAAGTTGCACTTATTTAAATGCGATTTGGAGGGCATCAGAGATGACACACACAGCTGATAATGAAAACAGGCTAAATTATGAGAATAAATACAAGTATTGGCTGAAAAAAGAAAAATTTAGGCAGATGAAGGTGAGATGAATGGGCAGTGTTCTACCGCAAGGAACTTTCACAAGCCAACGGCGGGAAAGATTTGGAAGGCAAGTGGGGGGGACTGCCCCTTTATACTGATGTCGATCACCTGATGTGGGGGTGGTTCTCCGTCAGAGACTGCTAGCTGGAAATTTTTCCGTCGGGTCCTGACGACTGGCGGCTTAGTCCTATATGTGAATACCTACTGCAAGAGCCCTCTCAAATAAGACATGGTTTTACAAGGCAGGATAATGAGTCTAGATCACAGGCCAATGACAGAAGGTAGAACCAGTGCCACTTCATGGTGTATGTGGCGCGAGTAGAGGGCTTCCTTGATGCCACTAGGATGTCCACCACACCATTGCTAGGTCCTTAGGAGCCATGCATGCAAGTGCAAGGACCGGAGATTTGGGTGAATTAGAGACTAGTTGTCTTGTGACAGTAGGTGCAAGCTGAATGGAAGAGGAAGTGGTGGTTCACTCGCTAGCCCTTGCAGAAGAAGGAACCATATCTGTCTGGGCCAATATGGGGCCACCAGAATCATGACTGCTCTGACATCCTGCAGTTTTAACAGCACCCTCTGGATCAAAGGGAATGGAGCAAGGCACAGAGAAACCTGCCTGTCGAGGAAATGGAGAATGTGTCTTGCCAGAAAACACCAGGCCCTGTATCTAGCAAGCAGAAATTGGGCAGTTTTCTGTTGTATGGGGAGGCGAACAGATCTAAATCTGGCATACCCATTTTTCAGAAAGCATTTCTGCTACTGGTTGTAGGAGCTCCCATTTGTGTGTGATGGATCTGTATCTGCTTAACAGATCCACCAGAATGTATAGTAATCCAGGAACATGCACTGCAGACAGTGTGATGTTATGCTCTATTGCTCAGTACCACACCCTCATGGCCTCTAGACAGAGTTGGTAGGAATGAGTGCCTCCCTGCTTGTTGATGTAGAACATTACCAACATGTCTGTTTGGATCAGTAAGTGTACTGGGGATATGTCTGTTTGCAAGGCTTGAAAGGCATAAAGAACTGCCCTCATCTTGAGGATGTTTATGGGAAGGACTCCTTTAGCCCCTTACTATAGACCATGAGTCATTTTGCACCCAAATGGGCACCCCAACCTGATTCCAACGCTTCTGTGGTCAGTATCTGGGAGTGGGTAGGAGACAGGAAGGCAACCCCTACCGAGAGGTGCTCTGGAACCATCCACCATTGCAAGACTCAGAGAATAGAGTTGGGGATCGAGATTAGCTGGTCCAAGTCATCTTGGCGTTGTCCACTGAATAGCTCTCATGTGGAGATGTGAAAGGGGAACCATGGCTATGAGGGCTGCCATATGCCCCAGAAGGTGCAACATGGTTCTAGCTGGGACCCGACTTTGAGCTCTGATGCAAGGAAAAGAAAGGGAAAGAGAAAATGTTTTAACCAGGAAGGCACACTAAGCTGGAGCTTGTTTCTAGGTGCGACCTGGGAGCCAAGTAAGTTAAGTGACTTGCTCAGGGTCACACAGTATGCAAGTAGGAGCTGATAGGATTTGAACCCAGGTCTCCAGGTTTGCAGCTCAGTGCTCTTAACCACTACACTATACTGCCTATGTGTGGTAGAAGGCTCTTCCTTTGCTGGTGTAAAGTACCGTGCCAATCCCCACCCCCCACTGGTTCCACACTTTATAGTGAAGGGGATGGAAGACTGGGTGAGTCAGGAGGAAGAGGGCAGGGGGGCAAATACCCTCCTGCTTGTCTCTGAGTTTTGGTGGCCGGTAGAGAGGAAAAGGAAAAGCCTGCTGCTCTCCTTCTATTTTGTTTCATGAGGGCCGCTTGCTTCCCTTGGCACTTGGGGTTGCACCGAAAGGGTTGCTTCTTAGGGGTACCAGCTCTGTATATAGAGCGGACTGATCTAAGGGCCTGGCCACTGTCCTGGAGGCCCATGATCAGATCCTTTGTATCCCCTTCAAAAAGGACCAAACACATTTCCCCTTAACTGGCCACCTTCCAATTTCATATCATACCCCCTTGTTCCTGTACTCCTCCTATGCTGAGCAGGGGCATAGCATGGTTGGCATGGGCCCTTGTGCAAGAAATGAAGATGGGCCCCCCATAAAAGGGATGAAGATGCCCCGGCCCCGTGAATGGTTAAAAATGGATCTCAGTCAGAAGTACAGTGCTCCCACAAGTGTATATTATAACTTGTGCAACCTGTTACTTATGTCATGCAGCAGGCAGCAGACGCTCTTCTTGTTGTTCCCCAACTAATCATGGCCACAGCCTTTTGTTTTGTGACCCCAGTAGAGTAATTTATTTATTTATTTTTTTTTTGCAAAATGTTCTGCCTTTCTTTGCTTTAGCTTTCTGGGATAAAGGTTTGAGGGCTTTACTAACCGTACTTACTACTTAGTTCCTCCTCCTTTCAATCAAACTCCCCCCAGCCCTGTACCTCCTCTGTATTTTTTTTGCATTTTAATCATAAAACTAACTTTATGTACTGTTCCTTCCAGGACCACCACTGCCAGCTTCTAGTGCAGAGTGCTTATTTGCTCAAAGCAGTCAGCCAACAACACTTTCCTGCTTCTTCTGTGAACCTTTTATTTTATAGTACTTGTAACTTGTACTTCTACTTAGTCTTTTTCTCCAGTCTTATATCTCTCCTTAGCTGAGCTCGGTACCATTTCATTATTATTCTCTCTCAGTTTGGCCCAGACAGTCCCCCATCTCTGTCTTTGAGTATTATTTTATTTTAGTTTAATCAAACTTTTCTTTAGAGTTTCAGGAGGACCAGTGCATACCTCTCAACCTCTCAGTTTCAAAAATCATAGTACTGGCCTTCAGAAATCATAGCAAAGGGCCAGGCTGTGTAGTACTTTCTTATTTTAAACAATAATATATATATAGTGTGCCCCATATAGTTAGTAATAAGGAATGTTTCTATCAACTTAGTTCAATGATGTCATAGTTTGTGTGTCCAGAAATAGCTCTAACATTATTTAGAACACCAGTAAACCTTTGTGGAGCAAGGGTAAAACTGAGTGTGAAAGTCATAGTGTTATGCAAAATTCATTGCAGTTGAGAGGTATGGACCAGTGCCTGCCACCTTCTGTTCTGTTGCTAATTATTTGATTTTGGTATAAGCATTGAAAGCAGCCAGCAGTTGCAGCAGTTCTTGCTTCTGTGTGAAGGCAAATGTTCTGTCTCTGATTGTCTACTCAGAACCTTTTTAATTTATATTTATTTTCTTGTTTTTTGTACACTTGTCTTCTATAATCTAATCTCTCCTTAGCTGAGTTCAGTTAGTAGTAGGCCACACTCCCCATCTTTTTCATTGTTTTATTCTCTTTCTCAGTCTGGCCCAGATAGTGCCCTGTCATACAGTAATATTGTTTTGTTTTTATTTATCAAACTTTTCTTCTGTCATGTGTCCTCGTCTTCCTCCTCCTCCCGACCTCTAGTCTACCAGTCTGACACTCCTCCCTGCCCTTGTATGACTATTTTTTTAATTTGAGTCCTGCTCCTGTCCTAAGTAAATTATCTTGTTCTCCCAAAGTCCAGTCCTGAGCCCCCTAACAGCTGAGGTCTAGCTAAGCCGCCGCCCACAGCAGAAAATGTTGCCGCCCGCCAGACACAGTCAGTGATGGATCTTATTGGATTCAGTCAGACTCAAGAATAACAAATGAAAATCAAATTTTCTTTTTCAGCAGGCAGCCACCTAAATAGTAAGGAAAAGTGTCACTGAAAGCTCTCGTCTAGTGAGGGAGTGTTAGGAAGAGCCGAAGAACAAGAAGGATCCCTCATTCTTCCTCATCCCCACCAGCACTGCAGAGTCCAGCCCAGGCTGCTCAGTGAGTGACACGATCGATACCGACATGTCTGCTGCAGTCAGGGATGGAAGAAAATGGCAGATTGTACGCTTCTCTCACTGCAGCTTTGGAGAATGCCTGCTGCTGACGGCAGATGCTCACAAGCCCTGGCTATCTGTCCAATTGTGACTCCCCACCAAAGGGTGTACATCTAGACTGTCACGTGGGGGCCTGGCCTGCCTGGGTCAGGAGCACGGCCACTCCTCCTGCTGGAAGGAAATGAATCTGCAGTTCTTCTAAATAATCTTTTTTTTACCATTTCAAAATTGTGTAGAGATGAGTCAGATCATTGGGACCCTCTAGTTCATGGTCTCCAGTGCAGGTGCACCACCTGCACACTCTATTCCTACGCCCCGATGCTGAGAGATGTTTCCCTCCTGCACCTTGTTTATGTCCTTAAGGTATTTGAATGTTTGTATTTTGTCCCTGTGCTCCCTCATGTCCCACTGTGAGTACATATTGAGGTCTCTTAATCTACATAGTAACATAGAAATTGTCGGCAGATCAGGACCGCCTGGCCCATCTAGAGTGCCTGTAAGCCCCTGTACTGGATTACTATTTCCAACCAACCCAGTGCTGTAACTCAATGGTTCTTCTATGCCTGTCCCGAGCACTCTTTAATCCATCCAAAGTGTTCACTTCTACCACCTCCTGAGGCAGACAATTCCATGCATCCACCATCCTCTCTGTGAAGAACTTCCTCATATATTTCCAAATATATTCCAACACCAAGCACCATATAACAAACAGCATTTACTGATGTTCATAGGTTGCCCACCACCATCTGATAACTGGCACCATCAAACAAACATCATTGCCAGATATAAGTGGGTTCTGTCCAACCTACAAAGACATGGCACCATTGCAAAAAATGTCTCTTTGGTCCCCTGTCTCTGTCTCTCGCTCTCTCTCTCTCCCTCCCTTATAGATGGTATACTCTCTCTCTCCCTTCTGGATGGCACATGACATAGCTGTATTTTGCCAGTTTGCCCTTACAGTGCCTGTATACACACAGGCACATTGATGTGTTGAAACTCGCACTGGTAAACTAACCAAATGCTGATATATTGTGTGTGTAGCTAATAAGATTTTTGGTGGGATTTTAGTTCAGAAGATAACATCCTGGTGTACAGATGCCCCCCCATGCCCTCCAATAGCAGGCTCCACCTCAAGTAAATCATTCCCTGTGTTCCAGTGGGCTGCTTATGCCATCCTATATCATGTGCTGCCAAATAATAAAGACTTCTTTGGTAGTGGTGGTGAAGGGTAGGTCTGAGAGGAAAAAGAGCAGGGGTAATGGGGGCCCTTGCTCCTGGGGGAGATACGAGTTGGTCCAGTGCATTGCAGGGGGATGGAAAGTGACTGAGGTAGACTGGTCAGTGAGGAGGAAGACCTGGGGGTGGGGGTCCTTGCTGTTTGGAGAAAAATGGAAATGGACCAGAGTCACATAGCAGGCAGGTAAGAGGCCAGGGAGGTATGGTCAGTGAGAAATAAGGGTTGGAGTGGAAGAGCTAGATTGGAATTTGGCATGAAGGGGAGGTGAGGGGACATACAGGGTAACATCGGGGGAAGGGGTGAGAGGGAAAGGGGAACCTGGGATAGTGAGCAAAAAAATAAGGGAAGTAAATGTACGGCTCAAGGAATGGTGCAGGCTCAGCATGTTGCCCTCCATCATTCACCCAGCTCAGGAGGGGCTCATGCAGGGGAAATCAGGGACAGAGAATATCAGACTGTTACTCAACCTGAAGTGGTTGGCATCCCGTTCTGCACTTCCCATGGCCGCTCTAGCCATAGACTTCACCAACACATTTGATTCTGTACAGTGGGATTACCTCCATGAGGTGTTGCAGCTGTATGGCTTTGGCCCTCAGTTCTGTCAGTGGATAACCACTCTATATAGTTCTCCAATGGCCAGAATCTTAACCAATACTAATAAATCCTCTTCATTCCCACTACACAGAAGTACCCGCCAAGGGTGTCCACCTTCACCACTCCTGTTCTTGGTAGCTCTAGACCCCCTGGTGCTGGAATTTATTGCCTCTAAAGAGGTCTCCCGTGTCGAGGTTGCAGGGGATACCTATTTGGTAGCCGCATACGCAGATGACCTCCTTCTCACCCTGTCCCAGCCCATGCAATCTGTACTGGCTGTACTTTTGATTCTGCAAGACTTCGCCATCCTAGCTGGGTTGCAAGCTAACCAAAGGAAGACCACTATTTCTCCCCTTAACTCGGCCTGCACCAAGGACTGCCTCCAGGGCATAGAATTGGCCTGGCTGCCTAAGGATTCTCATATTTGTCAATGTCAGTGGCTCAGTAGGTAGCACACTCACCTCTGGGGCTGGGAGATCAGAGGGCTGTGGGTTCAGTTCCCAAATCTGGCACTTTGGTTAATATCCCAGTACTGACACCGTAGTGCAGCATGAAAGGGGTGCTGTACTTCTGAGGTGCCATCTTTCGGATGAGACTTTAAACCGAGGTCCCATCTGCTTGGATTGGTGGTAGTTCAGGTGGATGTTAAAGATCCCATAGCACTTATCGAAAAGAGTAGGTGAATTTCCGGGTTTCCTTGCCAAATTTCCCTCATTCACTAAAAATACCATCAACAGCTTAATCTGGTTCAAGTTCAGTTGGCATTCATCTGTATCCCCCTCCCCCGGGTCATGCCTAAAAATAGACAGAATTTGCCTACTGCACTTACCCAGTCAACAAAAACTAAATAAATATCTGGGCCTGTATATCCCCACCAGATGGTCTGACTTGGAGACTGCCAATTTCTCCCCACTCCTAGCTCAGCGTTCCAATGAAATAGAGACATGGCGTAAGATGCACCTATCTCTTCCAGGCAAGGTGGCTGCTGTACATATGCTTTTTCTCCCCAGTTACCTACTTGTTTAATAACCTTCCCCTGTGCCTCTCTCCCAAATGATTTGTTTCCCTTGAAAGGCACATATACTGGTTTCTGTGGGACAGGAGGGCTCAGAGGTGGGGGAAGTGTAAATTGAGGGCACACTAGACACAGGGAGGGCTAGGTGTCCCCTGGCTACAAGGTTATCATGATGCCTGCATGGTTGCACATGCCACAAAATGGTTTCTTCCTGTACTCTCTTTTTTTGTATTGAGCTGACTTAAACTTAAATAAATAAAACCTTCTATGATAAAAAAAAGGCATAGTTGAATCCATCAATCCTTCCCCCAGTCTTTACTGCCCCCCCCTTGAATAGTACCCTCACTCTCTCCTTCATAAATACCAAGCAGACATATTCATTGAGTGCTTCTGCCTTTTCTTCCTCCTTCTCTACCCATCCCCCATCCTTCTTAATCCTTACTTTAGTACAGTTACGTAAGAACTTACCGTAACAGTAGATCTTCAAACAGAGCTCTTGCAGCAGGTAATACCATAAGGACTAAGACCACCAGGTGTTAGGACCCCTTGGAAACATTTTCTACCTAGCAGTCTGTAGCAGGGGACTGCCCCCTGATGTTGGGCACGCCTGACATCAGATGTTGTATAAAGGGGGTGGTTCCCTTGTGCCATCTCAGTTACCTGCATTGTTCAGCTCCTCAGATGCCTCGCTACTGCAGTCAACTGCAGATAAGTAGTCACTTTAGATATACAGTTTTTTTGCTAATTTTGATAATTTCGATCAAGATCTACCTTTCGTGCATGTCTTCTCCTTCACTTCCTCGGTGGAAGTCGAAGTGCCGCTGTGGTAAGCAGATTCCTAAGGACAGCCATGAGGCCTGCCTGATCTGTCTAGGCCCTGATCATAGGCCTGATGACTGCTAACACTGTCAGAAGTTACCAACAGTAAAACTAGAATCCGCAGGGCTAAGGCGTTGAAGGCATACCTACTCAGGCAGAAAGTAGCCGCCATGCAAAAGTCCCCGTTGGGTCCTGGTTTGTCATTGCCCACTAAGGAGTCTCCTCATAAAGAGAAGACTCCAAGAAAATACCACTCCAAAGATAAGGACAGGCCTAGGTCAGAGTCCCACCACATGTCTCCCTCCAGGACTTCTTCAACCTCTGGCAGGAGGTCAGGGCCCCCCCCCCAGGGAACTAGTATTATCTGCTGCAAGAGCTCCACCTCAAAGTAGGATCTGTTCTTTACAGTGTCTTTTTCTCCCTGATGTACATGAACAAGCTCTTCTCCCCCTCCTTTATGCCTTGTGCCACCATGAGCTCTGTGGTGGCTTCTGCTCTTCTTACTGTTTTTGTCAACTCCCTTGCCTCCTGAAGAGACTTTTCCCAATCATCCCCACTTCCCCAATCCTTGTATCTCCTAAAGGCCACCCTTTTTCTCCTCACCTTTTCCACAACCTCCTTGCTTATCCAGCTTGTATTTTTTTGACCTGGCCTTTTTACTCAGAGTCCTGCTGCTGGAATTGGTACCCTGAAGTATCCCCCTCTTTAAGAATTCCCATCTGTGGTCCGTGCCCATACTAGACTGGATTCCAGCCAGGTACCCACTCACTAACTCCCCCACCTTTGCAAAATCCACCCTCTTGAATTCCAAGTTAAGCTTCCCCTTTGTTATTCAATGGCCTCCCACAAGCTTTCCCAGACCAGAAAAAGGCATTTCCTGATGTCCAGTGATCCCCCAGTTACCTCTCATACAAGGCCCCACCACAAGTAATTCACTTCCTGTTGCCCAATAGCCCAAAAATTACCTCATATTCCATGACCCAACCCATCAAAAAGGATACCCAGTTGGCCAATTGCCAGTCAAATCCCTTCAAAACGAGACATAGAAACATAGAAACATAGAAACATAGAAGTTGATGGCAGATAAGGACCGCAAGGCCCATCCAGTCTGCCCATTTCTTTTTCTACCTTATAAATGTGCCATCGGCCTTTGCTCTGTCAGTGACCTATCTATTCATAGTCATTTGTATTGCTCCCTTATGCCTATCCCATGCCTGTTTGAATCCCTGCACTGTATTCATAGCCACCACTTCTTGTGGTAAGCCATTCCATGCATCTACCATCCTTTCTGTGAAAAAGAATTTCCTCACATTCCCCTTAATCGGCCTCCTCTAATCTCATGCTGTGTCCTCTTGTCCTGCTATTTTCTTATATTTAAACATGTTAGACTCTTTCACCTTGTTTATGCCCTTAAGGTGTTTAAATGTCTCGATCATATCACCTCTCTCCCTCCTTTGCTCAAGGGTATACATATTGAGCTCCGTTAATCTGTCCTCATATGTCTTCTGATGCAGTCCCTGCACCATTTTGGTTGCCCTTCTCTGGACTGCCTCAATTTGGTTAATGTCCTTGTGAAGGTGTGGCCTCCAATACTGCACGCAGTACTCCAGATGGGGCCTAACCAATGTCTTGTACAGAGGGATTATTACCTCCTTCTTACGACTTGTGATACCCCTACTAATACACCCTAACACCCCCTAGCCTTACCTACTGCTTTAGAGGTCTGCTTGGATGATTTTAGGTCATCAGTGATGATGATGCCCAAGTCTCTTTCTTCCTTTGTGACTGCTAGCAACTCCCCTCCCAGCCTATAAGTGGCTTCAGGGTTTCTCTTCCCTATGTGCATGATTTTGCACTTCGTTGCATTAAATCCCAGTTGCCATTCTTCTGACCATTTTGCTAGTTTATCCAGATCTCTTCTCATTCTGCCCACCCATCTGGATCATCTACTCTGTTGCAGATCTTGGTGTCATCTGCAAACAGACAAGCCTTACCCTCTAGTCCCTCTGCAGGTCACTAATGAAGATGTTGAATAGGACTGGCCCCAGGACTGATCCCTGAGGTACCCCACTTGTGACTTGCATCTCTTCTGACTGTATACCATTTACCACCACTCTCTGTTTTCTGCCAGTCAACCAGTTTGCCACCCAGTTGACCAACTTCTGACCACCCTGAGCCTACCTAGCTTATTTATCAATCTTCTATGTGGAACAGTGTCAAAGCTTTGCTGAAGTCAAGGTAGGCGACATCAACTGCTCCCCTTGGTCCACCACTCTGGTTACCCAGTCAAAGAAATCTATGAGATTAGTTTGACAGGACCTTCCTTTGTAAACCCATGCTGTCTTGGATCCTGTGCCCCTATGGATTCCAGGTGTTGCACTATCCTTTCCTTAAGGAGTGCCTCCATAATCTTGCCCACTACTGAGGTAAGACTGACTGGTCTGTAGTTCCCCGCCTCCTCCCTGCTACCACTCTTGTGGAGCGGGATCACATGAGCCCTTCTCCAGTCTTCTGGGACCTCTCCTGTGCTCAGAGACTTACTAAACAATTCTGCTAATGGCTCTGCTAGTTCCTCCTTTAGCTCCTTAAGTACCCTGGGATGTATGCCATCAGGTCCCATTGCCTTATCCACCCTGAGCTTAGCAAGCTCTTGTAGGACCCTTTCTTTTGTGAAGGGAGTAGTGCTCACCTCCCTCCCCTGTGTCCATGATGCTGAGCTGTGGGCCCTGCCCTACCTTCTCTTGGTAAATACTGAGCAAAAGTATCTATTTAGGATAGATGCCTTCTACACGGTCCTCCTCCTCACATGCTCCCTTTCTCCATTAAGCTTAGCAATACCCCCTCTGGACTTTCTCCTTCACTAATGTATCTATAGAAAGTCTTGTCACCTTCTTTACTGTTCGTGTAGTGTTTCCTCAGTTTGGGACTTTGCCTGCCTTACTGCCTTCACTGCTTCCCTTAGGGCAGTTTGTATGCCTCCCTATCTTCATCCCGCTGTGTTCCCTTATATTTCCTGAAGGCCAGCCTTTTGGCTCTGACCTTTTCTGCTACTGTATTTGAGAACCAAAGTGGTTTCCTTCTTTTTTTGCACTTCCTTTTCTGTCTAACACAATGGGATATTGCTTCAAGACAACACATGAACCGGGATTATAGGACACATGTTCCACACAAGCCCTCCCATACCAGACACAACCAAGTAATACGTTGAGAACATTTTACCAGGATACTGTGGAGTCAGAAGCAGGAATCTTGAAGGGATGATGTCCGTCAGTACTGAAAAATAAAATATAGGAATGGAGTCACAAAGGATCTGTAGTTCTTAATTAATAATATATGACATGTTCACAATAGAGTTATACTTATCTGATGGTGAAGGAGTCCTCATCCTTTCAGGCATGCGAAAGAGAAACAACAATAGGTTAATAAGAAGAAGACAGTAATGAGATAAGAAACTGATAGTGGATAGATACTTACTGTTGGTACATTGGACTACATTTGAGTGCAATGGTGCATAACATAAAAAATTACTGCTAAAACAGAGTATAATAATAGAGGTATAGAGGAATAAAATTAGTTAACAGATAGGAGAAGAGACAGTGTTGTTAGTGAAGATGATTAGAAAGACCAGTGCTCTCTTGTCTAGATGGCCAATTTTCAAGTGACTGAAAGTAGTATGCTGGTTGGGATAGGTGATATTCCTTTTGGTTCACTGGCCTGTTGTTGTCTGGACAATCAGTTAGGTTCATTCACTGGCCCTTTTAATGGAGTCCATTCTTGGCACCCCTTCTGTAAATGAAGCACCTAGTTCACTTCGACCGTCAAACTGTCACAACATACATCTTGATAAAATGCGCTATCATGAATTCTCACTTTGACCGTCAAATTTACCCAGCATGCAACTTGATAACATGCGCTATCACAAATTTAGCACCCTAATATACTATGGTCGATGGTCGATTTCTTCGGCAGAGATCAAAACATTGGGGAAAAAAAACAAAAAACACATAGCAACACTTACTAAACATGGTTCATGTTGTTTAGCTGAGCCCAGAGCCATAAAACAGCTGTTTAAAAACATCTATAAAAACAGTGAGCAGGTTATCCCCAAGGCAGAAGACAATGTGGGTCAAAATTTAAAACTATGTGCCAATTGTCCCAATCCCTCACCCAAAAATTAACCCTGTACATCAAGTTAAGCATTCCACGCTGTGCAATGTCAACCCACTCATTGAGGCTAGGAATAAAACTTTGTGAATTCTGTGACTGTACAAATGTCTCTTTGGTTCCCAGTAGTTCCCCCTTCCCTCCCCCGTGGACATGTGTCACAGCAGGTTAAGCATCATCTGGTGTGCAATGGCCTCCAACAAGCCCTCCCATATCAGTCCCCACCACCAAAAACACATTCCCAGTTGACCAATGGTACCTCAGTTCCTTCCCATATCAGGTGTCACCACATGTTAACCATTACCTGGTGTCCAATGAAACCCAACAAGCCCTCACAAATCAGACTCCACCACCAAAACAATCATTCCCAGATATCCAGTGATCCCCCAATTCTCTCATATCGGGCATTGCATGTTTAAGCAATAAGGCACTCCAGGGTGTGGGTTATTGGGGGTTACACATGCCTTGTGTGGTGTGTCATGAGGTGCATCTGAGAGACTTAACCACACAAGAAGTAGGTAAATCCCCAATAACTCACACCCTGGAGTGCATTATTGTGATTATACAATGGACCCATATGTAAAATTAATGTAAAATGTGTTTAATTATGTTTTTTATAAATGCAATTCATCAGCCCTGAGTAATGCAGGATTTATCCACAGTCATGTGACATTTTTTGACCAATAAGGTGACAGGATTTTCACACACCATTGTATAATAAACATTCCATGGTGTCCAATGGCCCCCAAGTTCCCTCCCAAACCATGACTCACAACCATAAAAAACATTCCCTGATTTCTAGTGGTCCCCCAATTCACTCCCATAGTAGGCATCACCACATGTTAAGCACTCCCTGGTGTCCAATAGCCCCACATAAGCCCTCTCATATAAGGCCACACCACCAAAAAAGCATTTCCAGCTGTACAATGGTCCCCCAGTTTCCTCCTATATCAAGCGTCATCACATTAAACAGTCCCTGTTGTCCACTGGCCACCAAAAGCCCTCCAAAACCAGGCCCACCACCAAAAAATACATTCCCTGGTGTCTGTTGGACCCCCACTTCACTCCTATGCCAGGTGGCATCACACATTTCCTGGTGCTCAGTGGCACCCCACATGCCCTTCCTTATCAGGCCCCACAACCAAAGTGCATGTAAAACAAGACTGTACAAATGTCTGTTTGGTTACCAGAAGTCAGTCAGTATATCCCTCCCCTCCCCCCCATGGATTGCACAAGTTAAATATTTATTTCATCAGCCTGCCATTGCCCCGCCTGTGCTCAAAAATCCACATTTAGTCCTGGAATAAACATTATTTGTGATTTATATAACAGTAAAATATCTCTTTGGTGCCCCATAGTCTCCCCTCACCCCATCCCCCCGTATGGCACAAGTCAAAGTATTATTTTGCCAGACTGATTTTGCCCGTCTGTACACACACAGTTACAGTGAGGCCAGAAATATACTATTTGTGATTCATGAGACTGTAAAAATGCCGCTTCAGTCCCAAATTTTCTCCCTCTTTCCTCTCTGGATTGCACAAGTCAAATATTTATTTTATCAGCCTGCCATTGCCCTCACTTTGTCACATCAAACAAAAACCAATTCCTGGTGTCCAATGACATCCCCATACCCTCACAAACCAGACACTGCCACAATATCAACAATCCCTATTGTCGGGTTGTACCCCACTTCCCACCCATACCAGGCATGACTACATGTAATACATAGAACTAACCTTAACAAGTGAATAAACTGATGTTCGAAAATCTTCGAAAAGCTCAGACCAGGACTCTACGAGACAAATGTTCTTGTTGATCAGTAAGATGTCCAATCAGCAGCTTTCATGTGGGAAGACACAGTGATATGATAGTAAAACATCCCATCACATATAAGTTACCACAAGTTAAGCATTCCCTGGTATACAAAGTCAACTTCCACAAACCCTCCCAAACCAGGCCCCACCGCAAAAAACAAACAAACAAACAAAAAAAACACACACATTCCCTGTTGTCAAGTGGTCCGTCAATTAACTCTAATACCAGGTGACACAACAGGTTAAGCATTCCCTGGTGACCAATGGCCCCCCCAAAAAAGACCTCCCATATCAGGCACCACCACCAAAAAAATGCATTCCACATTGCTCATTGGTCCCCCAGTTCCCTTACATATCAGGCACCACAACATGTCAAGCATCCCCTTGTTGTCCAATTGCCCCCCACAAGCCCTCCCGTATCAGACCCCACCACCAAAAATGCATTCCCTGTTGTCCAGTGGTCACCTAATTCCCTCCCATAACAGGCACCACATGTCAAGCATCCCCTTGTTTTCCAATTGCTTACCATAAGCCCTCCCATATCAGACCCCACTGACAAAAATGAATTCCCCTGTTGTCCAGTGGTCACCTAATTACCTCCCATATCAGGCACCATAACAAGTTAAGCATTCCCTGGTGTCCAGTGTCCCCCACATGCCCTCCTAAACCAGGCCCCACCACCAAGAAAGACATTTCCAGGTGTCCAATGGTCCCCCAATTCACTCCCATACCAGGCGGCACCACACTGAGTCCAGGAATACACTTTATTTCTGTGACTGTACAAATGTCTCTATGGACACCAGTAGTCCCCCCTCCCGGATTGCACACGTCAAATATTTATTTCAAAACTCTGCCATTGCCTAAGCTATACACAAAAGGACACATTTAGGCCAAGAAAATAACTTTTTCTGTGATTTGTGACTGTAAAAATATCCCTTTGTTGCCCTGTAGTCTCTCTCCACTCCACCCACTTCTGTATGACACAAGTCAAAGATTTATTTTGCCAGACTGCTCTTGCCCAGTCTGTACACACACAGCCACACTGAGGCCCATAATACACTCTATTTGTGATTTCTGTGACAGTACAAATTTCTCTTTGCATTGAAGTTCTCCTTCTCAACTTCCTGGTTGTACACACCAGTGGCACATAAGGTCATATGCCTACCAGCCCCACCTTCAAAAATAAAAAATTTTTAGTAAAGCCAGATAACTCTTTTCCTTAACACAAAATTTATCTCAGGTGACTGTGGGGCAACACTTGTAGTAAAGGAAAGCAGTCCATATCCCTCATTCCCCACCACCACAAGCTTTACTCCCCACGATTAGGGCTTTTGCAAATAAAGTGCCCTTTTCTAACCATGTTCACTTACTTTTATTTATTTACACTTGTGTTGGTGCCAAGCGCACATTGCCATGTGATGGAGATGCACAGCGTGCGCCATTTTGCCGAACACCGGATTTTTCAAAAATAAGAAAAAGTAGGTGAACATGTTTAGAAAAGGGCACTTTATTTGCAAAAGTCCTAATCAGGGGGTAAGGTCTGCGAGGGTGGGGAATGAGGGATAATGACTGCTTTCCTTTAAAAAATCATCTCTTCTTCTGGACCCTAGTGTGTGTGTATGTGGAGAGGGGGGTATGTAAAAAAGAATGGCCCTCTGTGGGATGGGAACATCAGACAATGCATTATGTGTGTGATGGTGCCGGGTCTCAGAGGCTGGAGGTGAGCCACTGGGTACCATGGAATGGTACTTGTAGGATGGTGCCAGGTGTTGCAACACCCAGCACCGCCCAACACACAGCATTACCTGGTGTCCAGGGGCTCCACCCCACCATACGAGACCCAGCAATATCACACATAATGCATTCACTGGTGTCAGGGAGATAACCACACCATCTGAGACCTGGAGCCATCACAGCAAAAAAACATTCTTTAGTTCTCTGGTGTCCAGTGGTTACCCCCCCCCAACTCTCAAACTGTGAAACACCAGACACCATCATACTAACATACTAAAACGCCAGTAGAGTAGGCCTAATGCTCTTTCATGTCTACTTGTTTAGTCAGCCCTCAAATTGGGAGCTGACCCTGCTGTCCCCCCCACCCCCTTGGGATTCTCCATTTCCAGTACAAGACATTCCCCTTGTATTGTACTTTGCCAGCACACCCCTTCCCCTATACCTGTCCAACCCCTCTTGAACCAATCCACAGTCTCTGCCTCCACTAGTCCCCTGGGCAGCGCATTCCATGGTTCCACCACCCTCTCAGTGAAGTAGCACCTCCTTCTTCTCCCCCTGACTCTCCCCCCCTCTAGCTTCCATCCATGCCCTCTGGTTGGCCCCCCTCCTTCCTTTGGAACACACTAACTGAGCCTCCCCTATTTATCCCTTTCATGTACTTGAAGACCTCAATCAGGTCCCACCCCCCGTTGCTCCTCTGCCTTTGACACTGTCCCACATAAGAGGCAGATGGACAAGCTGGGTGGTCTGAGCATCAGGACAGGGTGGTAAAACTGGGTTAGAAACTGGCTAACAGACAGTAAGCAAAGGGTGACAGTAAATAGGGGGGGCAGTCTGAGGAGAGGGGCTTGACCAGTGGGGTGCCTTAGGGATTAACCAGTGGGGTGCCTCAGGGATCTGTCCTGGGGCAAGTCCTGTTCAATGTCTTCATTAGTGACATTGCAGAAGGGCTGTAGGGAAAGGTCTGCCTGTTTGCAGATGTCACCAAGATCTTTACCAGAGTGACTACCCCAGAGGTGGAGGAGAAAATGAGTATGGACCAGGGAAAGCTTGAAAAATGGTCTGAGGATTGGCAACTGAAGTTTACTTTAAATAAGTGCAAAATGATACAACTGTGACATGGAAACCATGGAGAAACATACAGAATGGGGGGATGTCACCGCAAATCACAAATGTGGAAATGGACCTGGGGGGGGGGGGGGTATTATTTCAGACAACCTGAAAATGTCAAAGCAGAATGCTAAGGCAGCTGGGAGGGCCAGTGGCATGCAGGATGCAGGGGTGCATAGGCAGGTGCATCACCAGCAGGAGAGAGGTAGTGATGCCATTATATAAAACCATGGCCAGGCCTTACATGGAATACTGTGTGCATTTCTAGAGGCCGAACCTTCGTAAGGACATTAACAGATTGCAGATGGTTGGGAGAAGGGTGACTAAGATGATACAGGGCTTGAAATACAAGACTTATCAGTAGTGATGGGCAAGTGGCCCCAATTAAGCTCCACGGGTGATTCGTGGAGTGAAGGTGGTGTAGTGCTCCATAGCGTAAAAGCTCGAACTACTTACGTGTTATTAATGAAGTAGCGAAGTCCATTAAAAACAATGACTTGGCATTACTCACGCCTTCCCAAACCACTACTCCACCAATTCTTAAGGCGAAGTACATTGGAAACAATGTACTTCACCTTACTTCACCTTGTTTTTAGCGCCAAAGGCGAATTTTGCAGTGTTTCATGGGATTTCAGGTCACATGGGCTCTAGATTGTTCTGCACAGCCTCAGTTTGGGGTAATGTGTGTAGGAAGCTGTAGAAGACAATCTGCTCTGAGAGCTCTCTGCAATTCAAACCTTCAAAAAGCTGATAAAAAAGCCTTTTTGAGTCATTTTCTTTTGCTGAAACTTTAGTTCATCGATTATAGGAAACCCTCCTGTGCTCATATCATCGAGCGTTTATTGTTTGTGTATGGATTTTGAATGTTAATGTACAACATTCAGTCTGTGTACTGAGAGACAGTGGAAGTGTGCTTTTGGGGAGGGGCATATCTGTGGTGTAGGTAGATTAACTTCGAGAAAAAGACAGTGCTTTCTGTTTTGGTGATATTTTTCTTGTATAACTGTGTTAATGTACACACAGTAATATTTTCAATATTTCTTGCCATTTTTTTGCTGGTTTTTGTGGTGCAGCAGTGCATATTTTAGTTTGCTTAAAATATGTGGTTATATTACTGAAATTTTCAATTTGCATGCATTACTTAGTGTGTGTGAATATGTGTGTGACGCGTGTCATTAAATCAGACACCTTTTATTGTGCCACATAATAATTTCAGCAATGTGAAGCTGCTATCCACTGCAGTTGTGTGATTTTTGTACTTCTTTGTGGTATCTTTACTGGTACTAGTACTAGTGACTGTTACTGCAGCAGTGCATTACACTGCCCCCGCGCCCGCCAACCGCAAAGGTATTCTTTTCAGATTTGAATTTCTGATGGCGAGCACTGGTTAGGTGTTGTGCCTTTTTGTCTGCATCTCTTCAGTGCACAGTGCAATCTTAATTTGTCTGTGTATTTGCATCTCTTTAGGGCCCAATCTCCATCTGTAACTTAAGTCATAATTGTTTCTTTGACTTCCCTTCAGAGAACTGGACAGGTGTGGTTCTTATTGTACTCATTAATATGCATTTTTAAGTCAGGACCATCATCAGGAGTCACTCATGATACAAATCACGTTCTTCATCATCACGGTCACAAATGCAGTCACAAATCACGATTCACGATCATTCACATTACGAATCACAACATTAATTTTTTTCTAGTTACTTGGATGTATTGTAAGCCTGTTTTGTAGCACCTCTCTATGCTTCACCACCCCACCATTGTACTCATTAATGTTTGTTTTTAAGTCAGGGAGTTGGACAGTGTCTGCAGTACATACACAGACTGGAAAGAAGACTGAATGCACACATGCAGTTTAGTGCAGTATACCGGCACTGCTCCGAATACAAAGTGTCATGCATATGGAAGACAACAAAAAAAGGGTATAATTACATACAAGAGTCAGGTATGTTGGAGGAATATATTTTATAACACAGCAAGGAAGGTGTGGGGGGGGGCACATGGTGTGAAAAAAAAAAAATAATGTGGGATCCCATGGTGATCCAGCAACAGTTCCAGCATGGACATAATTTGCAACTGATGTTCCTCTATGTGATCCAGCCACTGCTCCACAGCACTCACCCTCTCGTTGTTATCCTCAACAGCACTCCAGAGAACTGCCAAGTCAGTCTGTGTTACATGCAGTTCTCTGGGGTCCACACATTCTACAGGCTGACCTGCTGGTGGTGGTGGTCGGGGGGGTGGGGGTGCTGGTGGAGCAGCAGGTGCTGCTGTGGCCCTTCTCTTCTTAGGGATGCTGCAATGCACAGCTGCACCCTCTGCCACAGAATGGCCAGCAGGTGCAGGCATGGTCCATTGTGTGGCAGCCTGCCACTCCAACTGCTGGTGATTGAGCATATGGGTGCACTGGCCCTCAGTCCCCAGCTGAGTCCTCCAGGGGCCACGGCGCACCTCCACCTCACATAGGCAGCACTTGACCACACTGCTGTCCCCCCACACAGTAAAAAAACTTCCAAATAATGGAGGTGCGGGGAGGACCAGGCACAGGCAGGGGATGGCCAGATGAACTGGCAGCCGGCTGGTCACAGTGCTGAACAGGGATGGTATCCACACCTGGGCCCAGGAGAATAGGCACATCCTGCTCCAGAGAACCTGGACTTGGTGGTGGTGGTGGTTCAACTGCCTCAGAGTCAGGACAGGAGGTGGTCCTGCTTCCGGGGGGGGTGGACACTCAAAAGTAGCGATAGGTCCAACAGGAATGGATGCCCATGCCCTCCACACAAGTACATGGTACGATGCTTATCACTACCACGCTCTCCAAGAGCTGCCCCCGCCCCAGACATTCCCTCACCCTGGTCCATCTCTCCTACTGAGCTCCCTCAGTCCGAGCAATTACTACTCACACTGTCACACAACACACACACACAGTCACACAGACAAACAACTAACTACTTATAAAGGTAAGAAAAATAAAATTTACAGAAAGAACAAATTAAGTAAAAAAGAGTACAGAAAAGACAAAAAAATGTAGCTTTTAAAAAAAGCTGTTGGATCTAAATCAAAGTTTAAATCTCCTCCTCGCTCTGATCTCAAAGTATCAGCAGTCACAAAACACACTACTCTCTCTCCAACTGCACAGAACAAAGTAAAAGTGTCTGCTTGTATGACTCACTTTCTTCCTGCCTAGTTAAAGAGCATGAGACTTACAGTACTACAAGCCATGTGATGTGGGGGGGGGCTGCCAAATCTGAAACACCAAGTGGATCACTTAGAATCATAATGAGGAATGCAAAGTCCATTAAAAACAATGACTTCACCTTACTTTGCATTGCCATTCCGCCATAACGCGAAGTGGTAAGGACAAGGCGGAGTGAGAACTTTGCATTGCCCACTCCGCATAGCGAATTGGCAACGCGAAGTGCCCACTACGCGTTCACTTCGCCAGCAGAATTTAAATTCACTGCATCTCTACTTATGAGAGATTTAGGGACCTCAGTATATACTCGCTGGAAGAGAGGAGGGAATGAGTGGACATGATAGAAATATTCAAGTACATCAAGGGTATAAACAAGGTGCAGGGGGTGGGGACTGTGGATGGGTTCAAGCATCCTTGGAAAAGGCATAAGGGAACAATAGAGGTATAGAAGCAGTAGGGTCGGAACCAGAACTCCAGTATAGGGGCTTACGGGTAGACTAGATGGGCCAGGCATTCCTTATCTGCCAACAATTTCAATGTTTCACACTGGACCACTCCACAGACTCCTAATCTGGATACATTCCCCTAGTTGATCATCCTCAAAGCACTCAATAGCAAAGGGGCATTGACTGGATCATTTAGCTGCCAATTCAAGTAAGCCACTACTCCCTATTTTGCATATCACTGGACAGAGTTCTCAAACAGGCTTCTATGAGAATGCAATAGAGGTCAGAAAAAAAGTGTGCAAATGGACAACATAACTTGTCGGCTGCACCAGTGACTGCATTTCACAATGACGAGGTAAGTAGTCGGTGGCAGGATGGGGGTTAATATAGGCATAAATGTGTGGGGTGCATGGGGCCTTAATACAGGGTTAAATGTGGGGGTACAGGGGTGGTAATATAGGTGGTACAGGGACCTTTATATAGGGATTTTGTCCCAAATGAAAAGGTCTTCCCAGTGTCCAATGGCCTCCTCATGCCCTCTCAAACCAGGGTGGGAGGATTAAGGGGGATAGGAGGAGGATGAGGAGGTATTTCACTGAGTGAGTGGTGGAACCGTGGAATGCTCTGCCCAGAGAGCTGGTACAGGCTGCTACGGTGGAGGGGTTTAAGAGAGGGTGGGACAGATATAGGCAGGGTGTGAAATAGAGGATTGCTTGCCCGAGGGAGCTGGGACTGGGGGATAGAGTAACAGGGGAAAGAGCAGGGGTGATGGCTTCAGTACCCAAGCAGGGTGTTGAAGCATAAGCAGACTTGATAGACCATGAGGCCTACTCTGCTGGTGTCTAGTTAAGCAATAAACCACAGCAGGGTGTGGGTTATGCTGGGATTAACCCACGGCTGGCATGGTTTGGCCACGAGGCTGCAGGCCGCCAGCCGAGTGGTCAAACTTGGTCAGCCGTGGGTAAATCACTGCATAACCCACACCTTGGAGTAGTTTATTGTGATTATACAATGTCTCCCTTCACTTTTTATAATGAAAAAAATAAAACAAATTTACAGTTTTTACTATTTTAAATATTTGTTATTGAAATTATTGTTCCGCCTGAACAAAAAGTTCCCAGTTGCAAGGTAGGATAATTCCCCACTCACATGATTACTGTAAGAGGGAGTTTGTGAATTTTCACTTGTTTGATGACCCCCCAATCACCAACACCACCATCCAGCAGCTGAATTACTATTATATGTATGGGAAGAAATAGCCTTGTTTCAATTGTTTTTTTTTCATTTTTTTTTTGCAAGAGAGCCTGACAGTTTTTAGTTGGTGCCAGTGAGAAGCCTGCTGTTTCATATACCGTACTTCCAGGTTTGCATTGGGTTGCAAGTCACAAGGTAGGAGGCAGGGACCTAGGGAGGAGGCAGGGAACTATAGACCAGTCAGTCTTACCTCAGTAGTGGGCAAGATTATGGAGGCGCTCCTTAAGGAAAGGATAGTGCAACACCTGGAATCCATAGGGGCACAGGATCCAAGACAGCATGGGTTTACAAAAGGAAGGTCCTGTCAAAGTAATCTTATAGATTTCTTTGACTGGGTAATCAGAGTGGTGGACCAAGGGGGAGCAGTTGATGTTGCCTACCTTGACTTCAGCAAAGCTTTTGACACTGTTCCACATAGAAGATTGATAAATAAGCTAGGTCGGCTCGGGATGGGTCAGAAGTTGGTCAGCTGGGTGGCAAACTGGTTGACTGGCAGAAAACAGAGAGTGGTGATAAATGGTATACAGTCAGAAGAGATGCAAGTCACAAGTGGGGTACCTCAGGGATCAGTCCTGGGGCTAGTCCTTTCAATATCTTCATTAGTGACATTGCAGATGGACTAGAGGGTAAGGGCTTGTCTGTTTGCAGATGACACCAAGATCTGCAACAGAGTAGATGATCCAGATGGGGTGGGCAGAATGAGAAGAGATCTGGATAAACTAGCAAAATGGTCAGAAAAGTGGCAACTGGAATTTAATGCAAAGAAGTACAAGATCATGCACATAGGGAACAGAAACCCTGAAGCCACCTATAGGCTGGGAGGGGAGTTGCTGTCAGTCACAAAGGAAGAAAGAGACTTGGGCATCATCATCACTGATGACCTGAAATCATCCAAGCAGACCTCTGAAGCAGTAGGTAAGACTAGGGGGATGTTAGGGTGTATTAGTAGTGGTATCACAAGTTGTAAGAAGGAGGTAATAATCCCTCTTTACAATACACTGGTTAGGCCCCATCTGGAGTACTGCATGCAGTACTGGAGGCCACACCTTCACAAGGACATTAACCAAATTGAGGCAGTCCAGAGAAGGGCAACCAAAATGGTGCAGGGACTGCATCAGAAGACATATGAGGACAGATTAACGGAGCTCAATATGTATACCCTTGAGCAAAGGAGGGAGAGAGGTGATATGATCGAGACATTCAAACACCTTAAGGGCATTAACAAGGTGAAAGAGTCTAACATGTTTAAATATAAGAAAAATAGCAGGACAAGAGGACACAGCATGAGATTAGAGGGAGGCCGATTAAGAGGGAATGTGAGGAAATTATTTTTCACAGAAAGGGTGGTGGATGCATGGAACAGTCTACCTCAGGAAGTGGTGGCTACGAATACAGTGCAGGGCTTCAAACAGGCATGGGATAGGCATAAGGGAGCAATACAGATGAGTATGAATAGATAAGCCACTGACAAAGCAAAGACCGATGGCACATTTATAAGGTAGAAAAAGAAATGGGCAGATTGGATGGGCCTTGCGGTCCTCATCTGCCGTCAACTTCAATGTTTCTGTGTTAAGTGTTTCATTTTTACTTTGGCTCTTGCATTTGAGAGGGACTTTTGTGTCTGTAGCTGATTGGTTTCCTGTTAATTGTGTTCTTAATGGGATCAGATTTAGGACATTACTTTAGCAGCTGCCAGCTTCTGATGTTTCTGATGTTTTGGAGAGAGTGGATAGAAGTGAGGCAGGTGCTACATTCAACTTCTTACAGAAAATACATTAAAAAAAAACATTTGTGCTGGCCTGGTGGCACTGAGGGCTGAGGCGCTGGCCGCCACACCTCATTCCATGCCAATGACTGGTGTTCGGGAACGAGCACAGGTCGCCGGGGGTCGCCTGGGGAGGAGAAGGATTTGAGCATCCGTAGGACTGCTCTCCTTCTCTGGGGAGGGGGTTTCATAGCAGTCAGTGTGTGGTTGCCTCCTAGTGGAGGCTGGGAGACTGCATATTCGTTGCACTCAGGGGCAGAGCTGAGGGGAGATGTATGGAGGGAGCGCGTGCGGATGCGTGCGCGCCCCCATCCGGTGATGTCTTTGCATGTCCTCGGTTCCGAAAGGCAGAAAACAGTTGCCCAGTTGAGCAGCTTGATGGCTGTCTGCGAGCTTTGCCCAGTGGCCGGGCATCCAGGTTGGATCTGTGTTCAGTGGGGAGTCTGGGAGGTCTCCCTGTGGCCCTGCCGCAGAGGGTACAACTGCAGGCATATGGATGCCTGGGACCAACCGGGTAGAGGCGGACAGTGTCCGGAATCCCTGATCAGATGTGGGGACAAGAGGGGAGCAGACTGAGGCAGCCAGGAAAAGTAGAAAAATTAGTAGCCCCTCCCAAAAAAAAAACATGTTGTGGTGCAAGAGTATATTTCTTAAAGTTGGGGTCTGCAAGGTTTCCCACTTGTGTTTTTGTGTCCCCGCTTATTGGGGAGTGAGTGTGTGACATCCAGGAGGAGTCAGCAAGTCGACAGTTGATGTGAAGTTGATTTTTTTTTCAAAGGTGTTTCTGTACATTTTACATATTTAGTTTGTATGTTTTGGAGGAGGCACTGGAGCAGCAGCCAAAATTGGACTAATCAGGAATGCTCTACATCGGGGAGAAGCAGTTTGCAGGAGACTGAAGGGAATGTAGCATTTACAAGGTACTGCTTGGGGTTTAGCAGCAATTATACAATGGAGCTGCGAGCATGATGTTACTTAGTGATTGTGAGTGAGGTACGGGAGGGACAGCCTCACTAAAACTAGGAAGAGTGATGATATTCAGGAGAGAGTGGAGAGACCATGGTGGAGAACACCAGGTATTGTGGCACAGAAATAGATTCTTCCCCCAACCCCCCCATTCCCCAAATTCTAGTTGCAAATGAGTGGTGGGATGATTGGCAGAGGAGCCTGTGACTGATGTATTCTACCTTGTGTTGGAAGGCTATAATGGGGAAAAAGTGAGGAGCGGATGACTGTACTGATTTTACTCTGTTTATCAGTTTACCAGTATTTTTTTTTAAACAGTTCTCACTGGGACTGATTGGGGAGTATGGCAATCCAAAGTGGTACATGGTGGGAGACTGCTGTCATCAGGGATTCAAAATGGTGTTTTTTTGCTGCTGACTTTGGGGGTTGGATGGTTTTTAGAGATGCGACTGACTGGCACCTTTTCCTGTTGGTATATTGGAGGATTTACCATGGGTAAAAGGTGCCAATCAGCCAATCAGATTCAAGAATTCTCAGACCCATTGTATAATATGTTACATTAAGTGGGGACTCACTTGCAATCCCTGGTATCCTCAACAGTCCTACCATACATAGGAATACCTAGAATAGAATAGGAATAGAGAGGAGGTTATACTGTCCTTGTACGGGTCACTAGTAAGGCCACATCTAGAGTATGGTGTTCAGAACTGGAGCCCACACTCAAAAAGGACATTAACCTGCTGGAGAAGGTCCACAGGAGGGCTGCAAAGATTATAGCGGGTCAGCAGGGTAAGGCACATGAGGAGATGAGAGAGAGAGAGAGAGAGAGAGAGAGAGAGAGATGGGACATGATTGGGACCTTCAAATACTTGAAAGGGATAAATAAGGTTGATAAGATGAGTCTCTTTAAGATGAGTGGCAGCCATAACACTAGGAAGCACAGTCCTAAGCTGTACGGTGGGAGGTTTAGGAGGGAGGTCAGGAAGCACTTCTTCACAGAGAGGGTGGTGGACACTCAGAATGCACTGTTGGAAGAGGTCATCTCGTTGAAGACAGTGAGCAGCTTTAACAGAGGCTAGGATGGGCATAGGGAGAAGTAAGGATCATGGGTAGGGAGGATGGGAGGAGTGGGTAGGGAGGGAGGGAGGGTAGGGACATTAGCTCAAGCTGTTGTTGCTCTTGTTGTCCAATTGCCCCCCACAAGCCACAGAAAAAGAATGCAGGGGGCCTTCGCAGTGCCATTCTGATGCACAGCTCTCAGACAGTGTGCCTTCTCCTACAGAGCCTCTCTTTGGCTTAACAAGATACCAGAGTCCATTTGGAACCCTACTAGCCTGTATGGCTTCAAATCAGATCTTAAGCACTACCTGACCTCCAGCTCTGTGTGCACCTGCTTCTCCAACAGCTGATAAACTCTGGATGACCAGGCCTGGCTCTGCTAACACCTATTCTCAGTACAAGACAGAAGTCACCCTCCCACACCCTCCTTGACAATGCCACTGAATCACTCTAAGGGGCTACTCCTGTACACCCTTCACCCCCTTTCTCCCTTCCCCCCATCTCCACGCTAGGATGGATCTCTGCCTCCCCAGCCTTAGCCCTGCCTCTCTGACCACTGTTACTAAAGGCCCACCTCCTCCTCTGCCAAAATCCTGTCCTTACTGACCCTCTGCCCAACCTAACCTAATCTCTAGAGCCTCTGCACCTTACCTGCCCTTGTAATCAACTAAAGTTGATGTCCATATGCTGTATAGTGTTTTAAATGTCTAAGAAACTCTGTAATCTTTCCTGATTGTTGTGCTGTTCAGTGTCTCAAAAGTGCTAAGACTCTGTAACCTTCTTGATTGAATGTGTTCTCATGATGTGGAACCTTTGTAAAAGAGCCTTGGCGCAAAGGTTATTTTCAAAGGTTGGACCTCATCTTCAATACAATCCTGCCCTTGCCCTACCTCTTTATCACTGCTCCTTATAACCACCCCTCAAGTGGTACTATTTTGACTTCCATTGCTTCTAGGGGACTGTGACTTCATGTAACCACTACCTCTGTGTTTCAGGACTTTCCCCCTAAGCTGCCCCTGCTTTCCAAAGCCCTTACCAGGCCAGCACTACTCCCAGATGGCTCCCTCCCCGTGCTTTTTCCCTTACTGTCTGCCAGCAACTATCAGCACAAGTTAAGCATTCCCTGCTGTCCAATAGCCCCCCACCAGCCTTCCCATACAAGCCTCTAAATGTCCCCAATAGTTCCCCCATCCCCACCCCGGACTGCAGAAGTCAAAGATTTATTTTACCTGGCTTTATACAAAAAGCCACATATTGTATAAGAATAAACTTTATTTGTGATTTATGTGACTATAAAATATCTGTCTGGTGGCCTGTAGTCTCTCTCCACCCCTCACTCATGGCACAAGTCAAAGGTTTAATTTGCCAGTCTGCTCTTGCCCAGTCTGTACACACACAGCTGTACTGAGGCCAGGAATATGCTTTATTTGTGATATTTGTGACTGTAAAAATGTCTCTTTGGTCCCCAATAGTCTCTCTCCTTCTCCCCTCTGGACTGCACAAGTCAAAGATTTATTTTTCCAGCCTGCCATTGCCCAGCCTGTACACAAAAAAAACACATTTAGTACAGTAATAAACTTTATTTGTGATTTATGTGACTATATAATATCTCTCTGGTGGCCCGTAGTCTCTTCTCCCTCTCCCCCATATGGAAGCACAAGTAAGAAGATTATTATGCCAGTCTGCTCTTGCCCTATCTGTACACACACAGCAACAATGAGGCCATGAATACCCTTTGTGATTTCTGTAACTGTAAAAATGTATCTTTGGGTCCCCAGTAGTTTCTCTCCATCTCCCCCCGCCCCCTCCTCATATGGCATAATTGGGTGGGAAGCCCCTGACACCAGGGAGTCAATGTCAGGGTGCCATGTCTCTTGGGAGCCCTCCCTCCCAAGACCCAGCAACATCATAGAAAAAAACACTCCCTGATTCCCAGTAGTCTACCCCCACTATCCAAGACTATACATCGTATCAGATAAAGCATTGCCTGGTGTCTATTGGTTCCCCCCCCAGAGAAATGGCACCATAACACAACATTGATTCCCTGGTGTCAGGGGCTTCCCACCCACCCTCAAAAACCTGGAACAATCACAGAAAAAAAAAAAACATTCCCTGGTGTCCATTGGTTCGCTCCAACCAATTTGATGGAAACAAGCTCCAGCTTAGTGTGCTTTTCCTGGTTAAATGATGTCCCATTTTCCTTTTCCCTATTTGACAACACTTGTAGGGCTGTCAGGATGTTAAAGCATTGATACTAAATGGCAGTGCTGGACATTCTAGGCCATGTAAGGTAATAATTATAGCATGATCTCAACAGGGCACAGAGTTACAGATTCGCACATTAGGAGAACAATGTGTGCACTTACAGTGGGCATTAGTGGCCAGAACTGTGCAGAGGCACAGCTGCATTCACATACGACTGATTTAACATTTTCTGGTGTGTTCCACTAATTTACTGTGTACAGTAGCATGTAACAGAGACCGATACTTTACAATCTTTTGGCAAAATAAGACCACCTGGTGCACCCAGTCTGTCCAGATGGTCTCTGCCTATTTCATGTCTGTAGAATCTAACTGATGTCCTGTGACTCTCCCTGCCTGCAACACATGAACACGAATAGCTCCAAGACGTATCTGGCATACATACATTCTGGTGCACATAGCAGGTAAATCACTATAGGGTTCTGACTGGAGAACATCAATCGGCATTTCCACCACCCTTTAGTGTGTGTTAATACCTCCTGATGTTACCCGGTCATAACCAAATAGAGCTTTACCACACTATTATGACCAGAGACTTGTACTAACCTCATGAAAACCTGAGTACCGCATATGTGTATGCAGTTCTCGGTGTCAGCTTACAGGAACAGCTAAGTGGAGTAACAGAATAGCAAGTAAATTACTATGGGGTTATGGCCAATGAAAAATACCTGCATTCATTGACTGGCACAAATACATTGTGAAATGTTAGGTACAGTGAAGGCAGAGACAAACTCAGGTGCAGGCTGACAGTCCAGAGTGCAGCAAGACTGCAAGCAAAATGACCGCCACTGATTGAGAGACATGGCAAAACAGAGGGCAAATGGCAATTCAAACATGATCAGTAAACACCAACAACAAAACCCCCCAGAAATCAAAGATGTAAAATGAACATACAACTGAAGAATAAATTTGAGAAAGGAAATAACAGTAAAACAGTAGAAAAAAAAAAATAAAAAAAAAAAGAATCATTTATTTGACCAGTCTGCCCTTTCCCAGCCTATACACACACACAGACAGGAATAAACTTTAATTGTGATTTTTGTGACTGTAAAATATCTCCTTATTGTTGGGCTGTACCCCAGTTCCCTCCCATAACATATGCAACAACATGTAATGCATAGTACTAACCTTGAAAAATGAATAAACTGATGTTTAAAAATCTTTGAAAAGCTCAGACCGGAACGCTACGAGGCAGATGTTCTTGTCGATCAGTAAGATGTCCAATCAGCAGCTTTCCTGCAGGAAGACACAGTGATGTGATAGTAAAAACATCCAAACACATATAAGGTGCCACAAGTTGATCATTCCCTGGTGTACAATGTCAAGCCCCACAACCCCTCCCAAACCAGGCCCCATGGCAAAAAACAAAACAAAATAACCCTCCACACAAAAAACAATCCCTGGTGTTCTCTCCCCCTGTACAGACACACACACATACACACCTCTTCAAACACCTAGGTTCAGATAATAAGCATTCCTATTGTCCGTCAGCCAAATACCACTCAACAGCATTGGGAGGGTGGGGTGGAACCCACAGATACCATGCAATACAGTTTGTTTGATGGCTCCAGGTACTCTTCCCAATCATCCCCTTCCCATCACACAAAACCATTCCCTGTTAGTCAGCCCCCCCCACCTTAAAACACCTGAAAACATCAAAGAAAAAGCATTGCCTGGTGTCCAGTGGTTCTCCAATTCCCTCCAATATCAGGCAACACAACGTGTTAAGCATCCCCTGGTGTCCAGTGGCCCAAAACAAGCCCTCCCATATCTGACCCTACCACCAAAATTGCATTCCCTGTTGTCTAATGGTCCCACAATCCCTCCAAAATTTGAATTTCCACATAAGCATTTAGCTGAGTCCAATGCCCCCAGCCCCCCAAACCAGGACCCCAACAACCCCTCAAAAATTCCCTGTTGTACCCCAATTTCGTCCCATACAATGTTCAACAACTTTTGATGAATAGAACTAACCTTAACAAGTGAATAAACTGATGTTCAAAAATTTCAGATAACTCGGAGCCCGGACACTACCAGTCAAGATGTTCTTCATGATCAGTAAGATGTCCGATCAGGAGCTTTCCTGTGGGAAGACACAGTGATAAAATAAAAAATATCCAATCCAGTATCAGGTGCAACCACATTTTAAGCATTCCCTGATGTTCAATGTCCCCAACCAAGCCCTCCCATATCAGTCTCCACTGTTCAATGTCCCCAACCAAGTCATCCCATATCAGTCCCCACTGTTCAATGTCCCCAACCAAGCCCTTCCATATCAGTCCGCACTGTTCAATGTCCCCAAACAAGCCCTCCCATATTAGTCCCCACTGTTCAATGTCCCCAACTAAGCCCTTCCATACCAGTCCCCACTGTTCTTTGTCACCAACCAAGCCCTCCCATATCAGTCCCCACTGTTCAATGTCCCCAACCAAGCCCTCCCATATCAGTCCCCACTGTTCAATGTCCCCAACCAAGCCCTCTCATATCAGTCCCCACTGATCTCATAAACACTTGAGTACGTGACATCTGTATGCTGTTGTGGGCATTGGCTGACATGAACAGGAAAGTGGAATAAAAGAATAGCAGGTAAATGACTATTGGGTTATGAACGGATAACAGTTGGCATTTTCACCATCATTTTGTGTATATTAATGCCTCCTGATGCTACCCCGTCATAACTGAATAATGCTTTACCATACATTAATGACCAGAGATGTGCACTGTCCTAATGAACACTTCAGTACTACTTAAGTGTATGTGGTTCTGGATATTGGCTGACATGAACAGCTAATCAGAGTAACTAAATAGCAGGTAAATGACTATGGGGTTATGACCAGATAACATCAGTCTGCATTCTCACCACCTTTTTGTGTGTGTTAATGCGTCCTGATGTTACTCGATCATAAACGAATAGTGCTTTACCATACTATTACCAGAAATTTGCACTGACCTCATGAACACTTGAACAATTATTTATTTCTTTATTTATTTATTAAATTTTGATAACTGGGTAAGCCCGCTGGGCCCCAAAGGTCCCTTTTTCAGGGGCGACCCAGGGATTACATGGAATAATACATGGATAACATACAGTGCAAGTACATTACACAAGACAGCGAGGAACATAATACATAGTAGTTTTTCAACTCTTTAGTCTGCTTCAGCCAGGCCTACATGAACACAGCCACATTGAGAACAGGAATATACTCTATTTGTGATTTTTGTGATGGTACAAATATCTCTTTGGTGTCCCATGGAGCCTCTCACTCCCCCCATGTTGATGGCATAATATTTATTTGACCATTCTGCCACTGCCCAGCCAATACACAAACCGTTACACTGAGGACAGTAATATACTTTATTTGTGATTTCTAAAACTGTACAACTAGCTCTTTGGTGCCGCCCCATAGTCTCTCTCTCTGTCTATCTCTCTCTCCCTCTTTCCCCCGTGAATGGCACAAGTCGAATATTTATTTTACCAGTCTGCCCATGCCTGGTCTATATATGCTGTCCCGCTAACCCCCCCCCCTTTGTACACCCCTTCCTGCCCTTTTATGGACTTGCACCATGTAAACCTAGGACTGACATGCCCACCCAGTCTGCCCAGTGAGCCTAGAATTCAACAAGGCTTCTGATGTGGTCCCCCCTCTTTTAACCCCTCCCAACATTCTTCTCTCCCACCACTATCTTAGGCAGCCCATTCAAGTGACAAGTGAATAAACTGATGCTCGAAAATCTCCGAAAAGCTTAGGCCAGGACTCTATGAGACAGATGTTCTTGTTGGTCAGTGATTTATCTGACTGTAAAATATCTCTCTGGTACCCCTTATTCTCCCCTTGCCCCCCCCATATGGCACAAGTCAAAGGTTTAATTTGCCAAACTGCTCTTGCCCAGTCTGTACACACACAGCCACACTGAGGCCAGGAATACACTTGACTTGTGATTTATGTGACTGTAAAATATCTCTCTGGTGCCCCTTATTCTACCCCCCTCCCCGTATGGCACAAGTCAAAGGATTGTTTTTCCAGTCTGCTCCTGCTCGTCTGTACAGACACAGCCACATTGAGTCCAGGAATACACTTTGTGATTTCTGTGACTGTATAAGTGTCTCTTTGGTCCCCAGTAGTCTCCCCCTCTCTCTCTAGATCCTCTCTGTATGGCACAAGTCAAATACAGTATTTATTTTATCTGCCTTCCATTGCCAGGCCTGCATACAAAAGCACATTTAGTCCAAGAATAAAACTAAAATTTCTGTGACTGTAAAAATGTCTGTTTGGTCCCCAATAGTCAGTCAGTCAGTCGCCCTCTCTCCCCTCTGGATTGCACAAGTCAGATATGTATTTTACTAGCCTGCCATTGCCCAGCATGTATACAAAAAAAGCCACATTTAGTCCAAGAATAAACTATGTTTGTACTGTAATTTATGTGACTGTAAGATATCTCTCTGGTGCCACTTAGGCTCTCATTCAAGCCCACCCCCCAGTGCAGCACAAGTCAAAGGTTTACTTTGCCAGTCTGCTCTTGCCCGTCTGTATGCACACAGCTACACTGAGGCCAGGAATACACTTTGTGATTTCTGTGACTGTATAAGTGTCTCTCTGGTCCCCAGTAGTCTTTCTCTCTCTCTCTCTCTCTCTCTCTCTCTCTCAAGATCATCTCTGTATGGCACACGTCAACTATTTATTTTACCAGCCTGCCAGTGCCAGGCCTGCACACAAAAAGCCACATTTTGTCCAAGAATAAACTTTATTTGTGATTTAAGTGACTGAAAAATATCTCTTTGGTTCCCCATAGTCTCTCTATTACCCTTGCACCGCCCTGTATGGCACAAGTCAAAAGATTATTTTGCCAGTCTGCTCTTGCCCCATCTGGACACACACAGCAACACTGAGGCCAGGAACACACACTTTGTGATTTCTGTGACAGTACAAATGTTTCTTTGGTCTCCAATAGTCTCTCTTTTCCCCCCACCCCCTCTATATGGCACAAGTCAACAGATTATTTTGCCAGTATGATCTTTACCTGTCTGTACACACATACAGCCACACTGAGGACAGGAATATACTTTTTTTCTGATATTTGGGACTATAAAAATGTCTCTTTTGTCCCCAGTAGTCCCCGAAGTCAATATTTATTTTACCACCCTGCCATTGCCCAGCCTGTACACACAAATCTCCATTTTGTCCAAGAATAAACTTTATTTGTGATTTAGGTGACTGTAATATATATCTTTGGTGCCCCGTGAGCTCTTTCTCTCTCTCTCTCTCCCCCCTCCCTCAAAGTTTTACTTTGCCAGTTTGCTCTTGCCCCATCTGTACACACACAGCCACACTGAGGCCAGGAATATTCTTTATTTATGAGTTCTGTGACTGTAACAAAAATCACTTTGGTCCCCAATAGTCCCCCGACTTCACAAGTAAAATATTTATTTTCCATACTGCCATTGCCTGGCCTGTATAAAACAAAACAAAAACATGCAAATTTTGTCCAAGAATAAACTTCATGCTCACATCACATATTTATAAAATGTTGGCCACCAGTGATTGACCAGATCCTCTTTTCTGCTGAATTCTGACACATCTCAAATATGTCATAATAGATAATGCACTGCTATCACAACACAACACACCACACACACACACACACACACACACACACACCCTAATGGATCCAAATGGGTACAAAAATACCATGCAGGTTAACTAATTTGGTAGATTTGTTTTCCATTATTTATTACAACAATTTGTAATAAAAAGAATGCAAAATAATCATATATATATATATATATATATATATATATATATATAAAATGGGTAGAAAAAGTAGCTCATCTAGTGGACAATCATCATCAACATGACCATGCGTATATCAGAACATGACCACACACCTGCACTTTTACCCCCAAAAACAATTTTGCCATTTTATGAGATAGATAACCCAATCTAGGATGTCTTGATCGGGCTCTAATATACCACGAATAGCATATATATATATATATATATATATATATATATATATATATACTGTATATGTATATATAGATGCAAAAACTCTGTTTAATGCATTAGTTAGGGTTGTTTCACACTACAAAAGTGAGAAATTTGGTGTTAGGGTTGCAAGCCCCCTTGCCCCCGCCCACACCCCCAACCGGCATCGGGAGCGCATTCTGGTTCTCAGTTATAACTCTTATCCCATCACATGTGTAAAGAAGCAGAGGTGTGGAGAATGGGGTGAGAGTTAGGACCGACAACCCCTGCACGCGCACCCCTGCGCCGGTTGAGGGTGTATGGAAGCCAAGGGGCTTTCAACCCTAACACCGAATTTCCTCACTTTTGTTGATGTGAAACAACCCTAACTAATGCATTAAATAGAGTTTTTTTGCCTCTAATTTCCGTTCTTTTTGAGAATGATAATGAGAAATAGTGAATGTAATGCAGCGGCTCCTGCCACATGATGTCTTGTCACTTAGTAACATTGTGCCCGCAAATGCAAATAGTTATGTTCATGGTGACACAAAGAGAAACAGAAAGAGAAACAGTACTATAGACAGAAATGTTAAGAACAACGCAAAAGCAAGTGCAAATGAAAACACAAAGGGTAACACACATGGTGGCGTAGACGTGAACGGTAAGTGAAACGGGAACGGAACCGCAAGAGAAAACGGTAACGATAACAGTAATGTAAGTGCACAGGCTGGTTTTCCCCAAAAGCTGCATAAAGAAAGACAGTGAGTACAAAGAATGTATGCATAATAATGGTTCTCGGAGCAGAAAATGAGGAGTTGGAATACTAAATTGCTTATATCTCAGGAACCGTACAACGTAGAAAAAATTTTTAGAAGTCATATGATTTATGACTTTCCTGGCTAGCTTTATACTTAGCCCCCATAAGTATTTTTCAGATGAAAAGTCCGTATCTCGCATAGTTTCCGAGATATGGGCCCTGAAAGGCACGGCAAATGCCGTAATGTTATCCTATGGGAAAAAAAAAGAAGTTTGGAGTGCCATAACTTTGGTTCCCTGTAATATTTTTTCACCCAGCCAGAACAAGGCACATCTGTCGGATGTTGGCTGTGTTCCCTCCAAATTTCAGCCCAAAAGACCAAACCGTTATTTTGCAGCAGGGCGCCAAAGGATTCCTGTGATGCGTCGGACGCCGTAATGTTATCCTATGGGAAAAAGCATCAACTTTGGAGTGCCGTAACTTTGCCGCCATGTAATATTTTTTCAACAAAATGCTGAAACGCACATCTGTGAGATGTCTACTGCGTTCCCTCCAAATTTCAGGCCAAAATACCAAACAGTTCTTTTGCAGCTGGGTGCCAAAGAATTTCTGTCATTTTCCCACAACCTAGAAAAGTACTGTCGAGGTTTGCGAAAGCTTCATAAATCATTCGACAATGTCACAAGTGCGACAGTACTTTGCGAAAGTACTTTTTCCAGAAATTTGAAAATCATATTTCTGGGGTATTTTACCCCAAAATAAAGACATGGCTAGCATCCTCAGGTTCCGACTAGGTGAATACAAAAAGAATTAGGTTGCTAGAGGATCACAATTTTAAATGGCAAGCAATTTTCTGATCCCTAACTGAAAACAAAATGATGGATTTGCGACAGTAAAAGGGCCATTTGTGACAGTAAAAACTGCATTTGCGAAAGTGTTGAACTTTTTGTTAACTTTTCCCATTGACTTATAAAGGGAACTTGTTTTTTGAATAACTTTTGAACCATTTAATATTTTTTAACAAAATCTTCAAAAGGCACATCGGGGACCTGGCCACACATTCCCTGAAGATTTCGGACTGGTTGCGCAAACCATGCGACCTGTACACGAGACAGTAAAATTCCTGAAGAGCGTAAATGTGCATGCGGATCACGCTTAATAACTCTGCAGCCATATATGCGACAAGTACAAATCTTGGCAGATCCCAAGGTGTGTGGGTCTTGATTGTATATTCCAAATTTCAGGCAAATCTGTTGAATGGTTGCAAAGTTTTTAAGGTGCAAAATTTTGGGTTTAACATGTAAATGGCTCCTCAACCCTAACTATAGTGGCACTACTGTGCCCACATATATATATATATATATATATATATATATATATATATATATATATATATGGAGTGAGCTTCTCACCAAAAGAAATATTAGCTTTCCAATCCTGAAATGTTTTCACACATTGTGATAACTTCCTAAATAAAATCTGCAAACGTTTGTGGGATTGCACTCAGTTTAGGGGGACTTTACAGCAGTCAACAGGGAACTAAATCTGACAAACTCTAAAGTATTTTCATTTACAGCATCTTCGCAGTCATGAATCAAGCATGTCATAGAAATTCCAAGTAACCCAACTTGAGATGAAGATCTACATGAATGTCAGAATGAGCACCCTGACAAAGACCATCATTTCTACATCACACATGTCAAATGGTCTTTCATTCTAACCGTGACCTTTCTCTTTCACAAATACAAGTTCAGTTTTGGTTGGTTCTTCCCAACTAGCTCCCTTTAGTAACCAATCCTTTGTGGAATTTTTCGTTTCTTTTAGCCATAGCAGAATATATAAGCCAGTGTGACAGTGACTAAAGAAAGACAACCACATACCTGCTGATCTTCTCCCATCTCTTTCCAAAAGGTCACGGTCATGGACATGGTCACCAGTATCTCGCAGTGGTCTTCTAAGGTATTTTGCATCCTCCAATTCATGTTTTTCCCCCAGCAACAAGGCGGTGGAAATTTTAGATATAAAAGGGGAAAATCAAAGCTGTTCTGGAGTCAATAAAAACAACAAGCAAGATACCCCCTCCTCCCCCCAATAAAACAAGAAGAAAAGTTTGTCTTTGTAATTACTATCTGCAGTAAAAGATCACAGTCAAGTAAATCAAGTAAATCAGACCGATTTCTCCAAAGGTTACCGAAAGCTACTGAACTGCATGCACCATGTTGACTCAGACTTCAAGCTGCAGTAGTAGTAGTAGGAGTAGAGGGGTTAGTTATATATCAACATTTCCTATTTCCTCTGAAAAATATATATTCTGCTACATCTTTCCTGTTTTGCTAAAAAAAGATATACTGCTCAGCTTCACGTTAGCTTCTAAATGGCGATGTCCTCCAAACCATCCCCGGCTGCACTGATTGACAGCAATTCAAATCTCATGCCAAATCTTGCAAAGGTAACCAATAAAATCTAAATAAAACAATCAGCAAAATGTTTTGGAAAGTAAAAACAAGATAAGCACGGAACCGAGAATATAGCCAAATCCATTTTTTTTGATCACCAAAGGACATCTTTACATCAAATGTGCTACAATAGCAGAAATACATAAACAAAATTATCCCTGCAATATATTGCAAAATTAAAAACAGACTAGAAACAAACTTGTGCAGGGAAGGGGGCACAAACATTGGATGAATATATGTCAGTTCAAAACTTTTATAATTCACTACCACCTATAAAAAGTCAAGCGGCCAAACAAAATTAAACAACATGATAGCACTACCAAAACAAATCACTGCATTACTTGATATCCCTTTCTTTTTCATCACCAACTATAAACAAATCCCAAGAACATGGTCCACTTTAAAAAAATATTGGTCTTTCCATTACAGTATGTTGCTGTCATTCAGAGTGGCCATGAGAGAAAGGCAACGGATGACCATTTTCCTTGATAAATTAAAACAAAATAAAAAAAAAACTGACCTCATAGAGATTGGTTATTGACTTCACAAAGCTGTTGAATATTGGTTCAGAGTGTCTAGCAGATTTGGCAGGTTCTTGTGAACATTGAAACAATCAAGGACGTTCTGAGCCGATTACGGTCCACAGAGAAAACTGGCAAGTGAGAGATGGAAAAACAAGATGCGCACTAAAAAATTGCTCACTTTCAAGTGATCTAATCTGTAGAAATCATAGATTGCACCTGCAGTGCAATAATTTTCTTCCAAGGTTGTACAGTTACTGTGATATTGGCAAATTAGTGTAACAAGGGTTCCAAGAATGCCTTTTCAGCAGCTGTCAGTGCCCATATCTTGTCAACGATGCAAGATACGGATTTGCTTGATTAATCTCATGAGGTCTCACTGTCATGATTACAACGACACTTGAATTTTTTTCCTTGCTGCTACAGTTGCTGAGATATTGGCAGATTAGTGTTACAAGGGTTCCTTGCCCAATAGGGCTGCTGTATAGCTCCATAGTTACGTGTCAATGGGAGCGCAGGGCCCGAAAGGGCCCATGCTCCCATAGACACATATCGTTTTGCAGAAATGGTTAGCTTGGTGGCCCCACACTCCCAACACATGCTGTTTTAAAAGGGCGGCCGCTCTTGTGGTCCCGATCCACAAGAATGGCTGCCAGAAGTCTATTAGCAACTATAGACCAATCTCCTTACTTTGCATCCAGTCAAAAATACAGGAAAAACTGATCTATGGACAACTATGTGACTACTTAGAGGCACACAAAATCCTGTCACCCTCCCAGCATGACTTCAAGGACAGACATAGCTCTTACTAAATTTACAGATGTATTCCATGGCCTGGATAAGGGCACCCCTGCTGGTGCGGTCCTCATTGACCTTTCCAAGGCCTTCAACCTGGTCCACCATGAGCTCCTCCTCACTAAACTGAGCAACATAGGCCTAGATAGCCATGCTCTGAAGTGGTTCGAGAGTTACTTGACCAGCTGGATGTAGAGGGTAAAGTGGAAGGACACAATTTCTGGGCCACTTCCGCTAAAAGAGGGGGTGCTCCAAGGGTCGATACTCGGTCCCCTCCTCTTCTCCCTGTTCTCTAATGAACTATCGGATCACTGTGGCATGAGCTCTGTTGTCCAGTATGCAGATGATGCAGTTATCTACCAGTCCACCGTTAATCTGGGAAGCCTTAGTCCTCTACTTCAAGATGATCTCCAGTCACTGGAACGCTGGTTCACTGCGAACAGAATGGTCCTCAACAGGAGCAAAACTAAGGCAATGCATTTCGGCCCTAGATCCTTTGGTCAGGACAGAACACAGCACCTACACCTCACCACTGAGACTGGTAACAGCCTAGAAGTAGTACCCTCCCTGAAATACCTTAGCCTAACCCTGGACCAGGGCCTCACCCTGAAGAACTATGTGGACTCAGTCACTAAAACCTTACATTGGAAAATGGGGACCCTCTACCGCCTGAAAGACCAGCTCATACCCGAAGCCAGAATCTCAATTGCCACCAGTGTCTTCCTCCCAACACTCACTTATGCTGCCCTAGTCATGCAAGGGCTGGGAAAGCTGGAGAGGAACAGACTCCAGGTCCTCTATAACAAGGTGGCAAGGTTAGCCTCCCAGGCCAACCCTAGGGATCACCATTGTGACTCCCTATCCTTTCTAAACTGGCCCACACTGGATGCATGCTTCCAATACCCCCTGCTCTGCCTAGCCTACAAGTTAGTTGGCCCGACCCCCCCAGTCTCTCCGGCCTCATTGCTCTGAAGGCCAATCACCGCCCCTGTGCACAACGGGCCATACTCTCCTTGATGTCCCCAGGATTAGAACTAAGGCAGGTGGTATGTCATTTGCCTTCACTGCTCCCACACTGTGGAACCAGCTCCCTACTGGTGTGCAGGAAGTTCCCACTATCGAAAACTTCCACACCAGGCTTAAGGCCCATCTGCCTGTATCCAGCTCCTGTAATTACATCAGCTCCTGACAGGAACCCAGAGATAACTGACTAGACAGGTCATACTCCTCCATCACTGTTTAACTCCATGACAAACTGCTAATATTCGCTCTAAGTTATCACTGATGCTCTAACTATGTATTCCATTTGTACTGCTATGTTTCTGTCCTGTCACCATAACTGTGTTACTGTAATTCCTGTATACTGAACTAACGCTGTATTTGTCTCTGTGCAATTTCCTAGGTCGTCCCTGAAAAAGAGACCTTCAGGGCTCATTGGGCTTACCCGGTCACCAAAATTTAATAAATAAATAAATAAATATTACACTTTTTCCAAAAAGTAAGGAAATTCATTGCAAAAAACTTTGTTTAATGCATCAGTTAGGTTTACAGTGACAAAAGTGGGGAAATGAGACATTAGTGTTGAATCCCTAACCCCCCCACCACCCCACCCCATCCTCCACAGCCGAACAGACTCCAGGGTGTGCTATGGGGTCATAAGGCCTAGCTCTCACCCCATTCTCCTTTACTGTAGCACATCAACCTGTTTACACATGGAATGGGGTGAGAGTTGGGTCTCACAATCCCATGGCACACCCTGGCATCTGAGGATGGGTGTGGGGTGGTGGGGGGTTAGGGGGTTAGGGGTTCAAAGCTAACATCTAATTTCACATATCTAGGATACATGATGGGTGAGTGTGGTATATGGGAAATATTTGCATGAGTGCATAGTGACCTCCAGTAATTTCACAAGTGGCAGAGAGTAGCGGAGCCATGAGTGATATTGCCAGAGGTCACTATGCATAAGTGCAAATATTTCCTGTGTTCCACACTCACCCATCATGTATTCTATTTATACAATAGGGCCCCAAATAATCCACTGTGGTGATGTCACCACAGTGGTTTATTTCTCACCACAGTGGTTTATTTCATGGCAGTGAGAATACATGTTTTTATTCAATGAGTTATTTGCTCACTCCTATAGTGTATATATATATATATATATATATATATATATATATACAAGTGTATATATATATATATATATATATATATATATATATATGTGTATATATATATATGTATATAAATATATATATATATATATATATATATATATATATTTATACAATGGGGAGTTAGACATATTCCAATGAGATAAAACAAGTTATTTTCACTGCAGTGGAATAAATCATAATGACATCGGTAGAGTTAAAATAACTGCCATTTATTACACCCCAAAACCCACACTAAACCCGTGCAAAGTCATGCAAAGCCACGCAAATGTGCAAAGCTGCACAAAGCTGCATAAATTGTACATTTTGCAATAATGAGGCCCCCATTGTATAAATTGGATACATGATGTGCACTCGTGTGATATGGGAAATATATTAAGTCCTGTACAATGACCTCTGAAGCCTCACTCATGGCTTCATCACTCGTGAGTATTCGGAGGTCACTCTAGAGGAGTGAAAATATTTTCCATATCACACTCGTGCCATCATGTATCCCCTATATATACATATAGACATACATATATAAGTGTGTATATATATATATATATATATATATATATATATATATACACACACACAATGGTGAGCTGTCAGATAATGATTTATCTACACAAGTGCTGTTTGACTTGCGTAACCTCACGAGTGGTGTAAGCCACGAGTGAGGTGTCCGAGGTCAAACAGCACAAGTGTAGATATATTATTTATCTGACACTTTGGTTTTGACTGTTTATCTTTTTTTTAAATGATAATTTCTGGGAGTTTTGTTTAACTTTTCTAGAGTATAATGATTGCTATTAAATGAAGCACCACTCATTTTGTAGAAAACTTCTTGTTCAACAAGTGTCATGGTCACAATACCATGCTACCTTTTTCTTTTTAAAGTTATTCACATTTGTTTGTCAAAAAAGGGAAGAGAAAATTGAATTGTGTGCTATTTTTGCTAATTATAAAAAAACTAAAAATGAAACACCTCTCATTTTGTAAATATTTTTGTGCTGAACATTTTTCGTGCTTACAGTACCATGCTATCATTTTTAGTTTTAAAGTTATTAACATTTGTTTGTCAAAAAAGTGAACAAAAATAACATTTTCTTCTGTTTTTTGTTAATTATAAAAAATCTATAAGGTATATAGTAATAAAACACCACTCATCTTGTAGATAATTTTATTCTGAACAATTTTCGTGCTCACAGTACCATGCTATATGTTTTCATTTTACAGTTATTCCCATTTGAATATGGTTAGTGCTGATTCTGAGGCCAAACATTCTAAATGAATTCCAAAGAGATTTGTGACATAGTAACTGTGTGAATAAATAAATTTATACACACAGTGACTCAGATGTAGCGAATACTGGATGGGCAAATATGCAGAACTGGTGTGTTCTGCCACAAAAGGATTTTGATTCCCTCTGACCTTGAGAGCGAAACTCGAGAGGTCCATGGGAATCAGAACCTCAAGGTGACAAAACACACTGGTTGTGCTTATAGTTGCTCATCCTGTATTTTTTATAGTGTATTATACCATGGACCTCGGACACCGACCAATGAGAACAGCAGGCTGGAACCTTACCTCAATTGTAAATCCTCTGATAATCACCGCAAAAGGTGCCAGCCAACCACAGAGTAAAAAAATTAATCCGACCCCAAAACCACAAAATTTAAGCCGCCATGTTGAATCCCGCTTAACTAGCATCTCACACAAGTGACCGGGAAATTTAAACACAGTTCACCACGTTGCAGTACATAACTAAATTTAAATAAAGTATTTTTTTTTTGCACATAAACACTTCTACTGAATTCACCTCATAAAAATTGTTCATCATCTACTTGGCTCCGTTGCTACTTCCTTGTGCAGTCCTCTGTCTTTGAATCCCTACTTTCAGATGCAAGAAAAAAAAAGCAAATCCATTCCCCATCTCTCAACAACACAAACTCCATGTCCTGTTCATTCACACTTTGTCTCTCTTACAGTCTTGCTCTCTGTGTCCAAAACCCCACTGCCGAGCAGAAAAAAAACATAAGGACAGTGTGCTGTACATTCCTATTCTCCACTGCTCTGTGTGGCTCCACAGAAAAAAAAAAACAACCACGAAGCGAGAGTATGCTACAGCAATTAACTGTTCCTCTTCTAGACTTCTAGTAACAGAGCTCTCGCTCTCTCACTACACTGCAGCGACAAATGATCATTCTGAAAACCCTGTATTCTCCCTCCAGCTCAGCAGTCATAGCAACACCCTAGCAACCAAGCACAACTCAAAGAACCAAGGACTATCTTTTGTGGCGGACTAACAAATACAATAAAATAACATAAAATACAAAAGAAACATTTTATTTTATTATTTTTGTATCTCAAAAATATACCATGGTATAATGCAACAAGAAAATTACACTAGGTGTGGTTATTGGGATTTACCACGTTGTCGAGGATTTACCCACTCAGCTGTGCCTCATGGGCAAACCAAGCCAACCATGATAAATCCCCCAATAACCCACACCCCCTCATGGCTTATTACTTAATAGTACTATGTGAAAAATGTGTTTTGAGAGTTCTTTTGCTTTCAAAATTAAACTGACTCATGCAGTCTCTAGAGGTTCTAGAATGCTGTTCTGCCACAGTAGGGTAGAACAGCATTCTATGACCTTGGAACTGTGGTAGAACAGCATTTTGAAAGGGTTGGAAGTCTATACAGAACAACACTCCACTATACACTATAAATGGATTTATCACACTCTGTTTATCTCACACCTATTGCATAAATGTATCTCTCTCTCTCTCTCTCTCTCTCTCTCTCTCTCTCTCTCTCTATATATATATATATATAAATATTTATATGTGTGTGTGTGTATTCTGTAGCAGTTGTTCTAGACTTTTGAAAATCAGTCATGCAATATTTGCCTTGTGACACTGGCAGTTTGCTTTACTGCTTTATGATCTTCCAATAATATATACAGATCCATTTGTGATGTATTTTGGTAGAGCTTTTAACTGTTATTAGATAGTGACTAATGTCTAGTGTAGACTATTTGGGGGGTTTAATATGCTGTTATGTATCAGGGGCAATGTTTCACTATTTATACAGTGGGTGTATGGCATTTGCCTTGACATCATTGTGACATAAGCATTTTGTGCTCTGTTTAAAGCACAGATTTTCTGTTGCACCCTACCCTTGTTAAGCACCTGCTACAGTTGTAACATTGCATTGGGAGGTGACAAGCTACTGGGTGGAGCACTATGCACTTTTTGGTTGATGTGCCCAACACAGAATAACATGATGTAAGTTTTTTCAATAAACTTTTTTTTATTTTTGGTTAATTACTTCGGTGGAAGATAGTTCTTTGCCAGTGGGGTATGAAGGGCAGAGCCTTTGCTGTTTTTTCAGTGGTTGTTTTTCAGGCTCTAGCACACTGCTATATTTATGAACATACAAACATACCAAAACACTAGCAGATACAGGCCAAGTGGTACATCACATCTGCTCTATTGTGCTGCTCACAGTTTAGGCTACTGCTGCTGCCCCCCACCCCATAACCACCCATCATTGTCATTTCCCCTTGCTACTTTCCTCTCCCTGCTCAATTTCCTCCCTACTTGTATCTTGCCCAAGACCGTATCCCATCCTGTTTTAAAGCTCCCCACTGACATTTGAGATATCACTTCTTCAGGCAACGAGTTCCACACTGCAACTACTCTCTCCATGAAGTAATGCCTCCTTAATTCCCTCTTGAACCTACCCTCCATTAACCTCAGACTGTGCTGCCTAATGATCCCAGTTTAATTGAAACATGCCCACAGTACTTAACTTGTTCATGTCCTGTCAGTACTTGAAGGTCTCTATCATATCACCCTTTTCTCTTCTCTCTTCCAAGGAGTACATGTTGAGCTCCCACAGCCTATCCTCATAAGGTTTCTCCCCTATTCCCCTAATCTTTTTTGTTGTCCTGTGCTGGAACCCCTCTAAAAGGTTGATGTCCTTCTTTAAGTAAAAGCACTAGATCTGCAGACAGTACTCCAAATGAAGCCTCACCAGTGATCTGTACATCAGCAGGATGACTTTCTCCCTCCCAGAGGTGATTCCCCTAGCAATGTACCCCAACAATCTATTGACCTTGTCCACTGCTTTCCTACATTGAGATGAGTGGTTCATATTCCCTGTGATCATCACCCCTGAAACGGAGTACTCTACCCCTCCCAAATGGTAGCTGTACCCAGGGTTCCTGGCTCCAAAGTGCATGCCCTTGCACTTCTTAGCATTGAAATCCAGCTGCCAAGTGTCTGACCAATGCTCAGGGGTTACAAAATGTTCCAGGAGTCCCTTCCTACCCTCCACACCATCCACCAATGCATTTATATTGGTATCATCAGTGAATAGGCTGATCTTACTCTTAACCCCTCCCACTGTATCAGCTATGAAGATGCTAAACAGCACTGGTTCCAGCACTGAGCCCTACAGGACTCCACTGGTGACAGCTCTGGGAGCTGAGTGTCCCACACCACCACCACCTGATGTCTGTCCCTCAGCCAGTTTCCAATTCACGTAATCAGTTTCTCCCTAGCTCCCAGGATCCACAGTTTACTAGTCAATCTCCCATGGGGTGCTTAATTAAAGGCCTTGCTGAAGTCCAGATACAGTACATCAACTCCCCAACCACCATCGAGTGCTATTGTTACCCACTCAAAAAAGTGAGTCAGGTTTGTTTGACATGATCTTCTAGCAATGAACACGTGCTGCCTATTGCCCAGGAGACCATTTACCTACAGGAAAGTCACCAACCTTTCCTTAAGGATAGTCTCCATTACCTTATCCACGATGGACATAAGGCTGACTTGCCTGTAATTACCTGGTTCATCCTTTGGGCAGCTCTTATGGAGGGGTACCATGTGTGCCATCATCTAGTCCTGAAGCACACACCCAATCTGCAGGGAGGTATTGAACAAGTCTGCTACAGGTGCTGCCAGTACATTGGCTAGCTCCCTCAGGACTCTGGAATGTAGACCATTAAGCACAGGTGCCTTGTCAGTCTTCAAGGACCTCAAGCCTTCAAGCACCCTGCTCACTGGGCTCTCCCCATCCATTATCCACTCTCCCCCCTACCTCCTTTGCCATTCCCCTGTGGAATGGATGCATCCCCCTCTCTGGTAAATACCAAACAGAAGTACTAATTGAGTGCCTCTGCCAGCTCAGCCCCCTTCTCTGCCCACCCACCATCTTTCTTGGTTCTGGTGATTTATTTTTTGCAGCTCCTCTTCTGCCTAATGTACTTAAAAAAATCCTTTTCACCTTCCTTTATCCCCTGTGCAAGCCTTGGCTCCTTTGATGCCTTGGCTACCCTAACAATCCTGCTCACCTCCATGGATTTCTTTGTATACTCCTCCCTGTCCACCTCCCTGTTGGACCTAATCCACCTTCTGAATTTCATATTTTTCTCCCTCACTCCATTCTCCACTTCCCTGGACCACCAACTAGGTTTTTTGGTCATTGTCTTCTTACTGTGGCTCTTTGTGGAGGGGTGTGTGTGGCCTTCACTAGGCCAGACTTCAAGAAGGCCCATTTGTGGATGCTATCTATGTCCGGGCTGATGGTAGCTAAGTGCCCCCCAAGGATGTGAGCCATAATGCTAATGCCAAAGTCAGCCATTCTGAAATCCACTGCCCTGGTTTTTGTAAAATTCCCCTCCTTACGTAGGTTCAGGGAAAAACACACTGTGCAGTGGTCACTCTCTGCCAGAGGGTCCTCAACACCTACTGCCTGTAGCTGGTCACCATCCACCAGCACATGATCCAAAATGTTTCCCTCTCTTGTCAGCTTCTCCACCTGTTATGAAAGAAATTTATCCCAGAGGGCATCCAAAATTACCTGTTCCCTTGTGATTGCAGTAGATATCATCATCATCAAATGTTATTGAAAGCAAATTAAGAGGTTATCTCATTTACAATTGTGTTCAGTTACAGTATATAAAGTTGCTATTCAAAACATGAAATTGATAAACAAAGATATAACATAATGTATATGGGATAAAAAAACAACAGTAAATACACATTACATATTGCACACAGTATTCATCAGATGCACAGTAAGGACATTAGTTCATTCATAACAGTCACATTGCTTACGTAATAACCCTGTAATATGATGTTTAAATCTAGAAATAGGAATTACAGCCAGCATTTGAAGTCTTTTCTTAAGTTCCTCCCAAGTCCATGATACAGAAACAGACAAGTCCAAGTCACCTAATCTTGCATGTGTTCTAGGGGTGACACATTTCTTTAACACATTGGATCTAAGATTATATCTATTTGAGTGTTCTAAGTGTAATAAATTTATAAGAAATGATGGAAGTTTACCCAGTACAAAATTATAAACAAATAAATACCAATGATATTACCTTCTATACACTAAAGAACCCCACTTTACATATGAATATAAACAGAAATGATGTGTGTTCCATGGTGAACCCGTAAAAAATCTTAATGAACTGTGATATAAAGGGTCTAGAAATCAAACACCAATTTAGTAGTATTTCGGCATAATCAATAACCAAAATGAATAGAGAGTTGATCAAGATTTTTCTCATAGGAAAACTAAAGAAAGACTTGTTTTTATAAAAAAAGCCAATAAATGTTTTATCTTTGAAGATATGCTGTCTATAGTATGTGAGGTTTGAATGTTATTTGGGTATACAATACCAGTCCTAGATATCTATAAGTATGAGTTCTAACAATTTCAGTATCGTTATGTGAATACAATTTTAAATGAGAAGTGTCATAATTCTTTTTTATGAAGTTCATCCACTGAGTTTTTTTTTGTTTAATAATAACCTTAAATCATATAATGTGGCTTGTATTAGGTTAAAGTCTTTCTGAATATTTATAACTGCAGAATTAGTCTCTATGTTTTGTGTATACTATAGTGTCATCTGCATATAAAAAGGTGCTAGGCAAGCAATAATACCCAACAGGGTGGGCAGTATTGGGCAATACCAGACCACCAGGGGTGTAATGAGGCCCGACGCTGTAGGGGGAGGGCCTTTTAGCTCCTGGAAGGTCCAGTATTGCCCATACTGCACACCCTGGAGCTTATAATTGCGCTTAGCAAATGGGCATCGGTGTACATTTTAAGAAATAGTTACAGAGGAAATTAGTTTGAAAACAAAAACAAATAGGGAAAAAAAGTTTTTGTGGTGAAGTAGTCCCTGCATTCCTGTGCTGTTGATTTGTCAGTTCCACCCCCCCCACAGACAGAGCCATTCTCTTCTAGTTGCCCCGAACATCACCTCAAAAAAGACATAGGGTTTGTAATACACCCCCAAAGTCTATTGGCATAATTGTCTTAGTTAAATAAAAATTGTTCACTGCTGTTCCTGGAAGATTTTTTTGTTTTTAGTTTGCGGTGAGAAGAGGCGGCAGTTATATGCGCGACCTTGCAGGAAGCAGGAAGTAGAGAAGAATAGTCCGATGTCTCATTGCAGCACTGTAAATTTTTTTTGTTGCTAATATTGTGTTTTAAGATTAATGAATCAGTGCTCTTGTGTTTGTACATTTGCAGCGATAAGTACATGACGGGAGAAAGCCAGTTTGCCACTAAGTTGTTAGCCCTTCTGTTCTGTGTCTGCATCGGGGATGTGTGTGCTAGCAATGGAAAATGTGAGGTGAATAATCTCCACTGTTGCCATGTTTTTGAACACTAGACTGTTTATTTCTGCAGCTGGTTGCTTTGGGTGAATACAGCGCTGTGCGCAATTTATTTCCTGAATTGGTGGGGGGTTCTGTGGCACAATTTTAACAACAGTTGTCAGCTTGCTGTACTGAGCCAATATGTTCTCACTTAACAGTAAAGTGAGGTGGGATGCCTTTTATTTGAATAACTAGAGTTGACAATGGCTGTTTACATTGTGCCGCTAAACCCATTGTAAATGCACTGACGTCAGCTTAGGTACACATCGATTCAGTTATTTTCTGTGCAATTAAATCACTGTCTATCATTTGACTATGAGATGGCATGCACATGCTGGGGTCGAGACAGGAGTTTGAATTGAAATTTGCAGCCTGTTACACTGGAAAGCGATTTGCTATGTCCCTCGCAGTTCAGTTTGTTTTTACTCAGTAAGGACCTACTGTTTTTTTTTTTTCTGTTACATGTACATACACTCTTTTCTCTATTGCACAATGGTGTGGTAGGGTTTATCTCTTGCTAGATGAGAAAAAAAATAGCTGCTATTAACTTTTGAAAATTCTATTAATACAATTACATTCCAAAGGTTATCAGGGGGTCAGAGACTGGGACTTATTTTTTTATGGTCTCTATTGACTCATACCTGCCCAGCTAGGTGCTGGTGTTAGCCAATCAGAAATTAGCCTTTCTCTTAACCATTTTCTAAATTGGAACAGTGACTGCGAAGTTCATTAGTATATATCAAAAACATAAGGGGCCCCAGGACAGAGCCCTGAGGGACTCCTCTACTAGATATCAATTAATCTGATTTCACATTACCAGCTTTAACATAACGTTGTTAATATGCTAAATATAACTGAAACCATGACAATGCTGAGTAACCCAAACCTACGCTCTTTATTTTATTAAGCAAAACAGTATGATCCCTGTATTGAATGCTTTCAATAAATCTAAAAAATAACAGTACTATTACCTAAATCAAATGAGGTGAAACTATCATCAGTCACCCTAGATATAACATTTATAGTATTGTGTCCTGTTCTGAATCCAGACTGATATCCTGTTAGGATGTTAAACTTTGTGAAATAGAAAGTAAGTTTCCTATGGATTATTTTTTCAAATATCTTTATGATTGGAGTCAAAATAGAAATTGGACGATAACAACTCAGATTAGAAGGATCTCCTCCTTTGAAAATAGGTAAGATATATGTAATTTTCCAATCACTTGGCAAATAAGAATTGTATACAGACAAAGTATAAAGATATGCAAACATAGGTTCAGTGTTATCATGGTCACTGTTTTTCTTGTATCCAATTTTATAAGTTCCTTATAAACTTCATCCACTGCAATATTTTGGAATGAAAATGGAGTATTATTGATATTCCACATAAAGTCTGCATTCAAGGCAACTGCTAGAAAATTGGGATTCTCTTTTTTGAATGACAGGCTAGCTTCAGCAAAGAAATTGTTAAATGTCTTAACCTGTTCTAATAAGTCATGTATTACCAAATTACTGTAAATTAGAGTACTAGGTAAAATATGACAAGAGTTAGTCCATTGCAGGGAATTTATACTAGCCCAAAACTTTCCTAGGGTTACCAGAATTAGCTGAAAATTTATTCATGTAGTATCTATACTTAGCCAGTCTGATTTCCTTAGTGTACTTGTTTATTATTTTTTGCTTTCCCCAGCTCCAGACTGGCCTCTCCTTCAGGCCTTCCTATTCCCTCCGTGCCACACTGCCTCAGTGCAGCCACCCATCACCCAATATTGCAGCTCCCCGGATAACCCCCAATTTAACCCTTTGCCGGGTGGGTCCCTCTCCTCCATGAGGGAAGGCACCGGTAGAATGGCCAGTGCAATTCTTGCCCTGGGTTCTGCTGGGATGGTTCATGCACTGCCTTAGGTCTCATGGCAACAGCAGCCGGTGACCATCATCTGGTCAGCCTCTGGGCTCTTTTTCTGCCTACATCCCGGGGGCGTGGGGTGCCACTAATGTTAGGCTTACGCCAACGTTCACCACACCACCCTTCTGGGTAGTGGGACCCTGTGAATTGCCATGCCCCCAGCCTCTGCCAGGGGTCAGCAAGTGCCGGGTCACTTCCCCGCCCTGCCCCTGAGAGAAGGGGAGCAGTCATCCAATGCTCAAGCCTACTATCCCCAGCCGGCCCTGCAGCACTTGAGACCATTCCTGAACTCAGTGTACTTGTTTTGAATAATTTTGTATGCCTGTTTATCACTTTCTAGCTTGGTTCACCTGGCAAGATTCTAAGTATGTTCTTTTTTCTTTAACAGATCATTCAAATATTTTATTAATTCTAGGGGAAGATTTTATTTCTTACTTTCTTTTTTGAACAAATGGAGCATGTTTGTTGATAGCTTCCGGGAAGGAAGACTTGAAGACATGGGGCCTGATCCTAGAAGGGATACACTTGGAGTAACTTGACTTGCACCCCCAAAAATGGTGCAAGTAGCAAGTTACAATAGCAGTTGCGACATACGGTATTCTACAAAGTTGCCTGTGACATGCCGCAGGCCACTTGTGCCAATGTGGTTTTACTCCAGCAGTTACACCTGCAACCCCCTGTGTCATGGTGCTAGGTGGTTTATGGCAGCAGTTGCTACCTATTCTGGTAGGGCAGCAACAAAGTCCCCAGTGTTGCAATTCTACAACAACCCCCGGGGGAGAACCGTCAACGTAAGTTACACCAGTATATAGCTGATGTAACTGTACTTATGACCCCCGGGGGGGTTGCCTGCATTTGCAGCCCACCCATACCTCCCATGGTATACTGCCTTTCCCCCACCACTGCCCTGTCCCCAGCACATGTTTGCACTACAGGGTGACCCCTGTCCCCCATACCACAATGCCCCACAGAGCTACCCCATGCCTCCGACCCCCATACAAGTTGAAATCCCCACAGGGCTGCTACATGCCCCCACCCAAAGTGCCTTTAAAAAATCACAACCCACGATAATTTCTCCCCATCCCTGATTCTCTCTAAATCACTCATACACCAGGCATCCTTGATAGTCAAGTGGCCCACCCTCCCACCACCATCACCCAACCACCCACTCCCCCACAAGACCCATTGGAGGCCAGCGACTGACACAGCCCACCTTTCAACACTGTGTCCAGCCACCTACTGAATACAGCAGGAGCACATACTGTACATATGCATGTTCATTGTGTGAATGAATACAGTACACACTCCTGCAGGGCTTAGTCAGTGGCTGGCCATGGTCATGAGAGGTGGAATATGCCAGTCACCAGCAGGGGATGGATTGAGGGTGTGGAGTGGACTGACACTGCTGGTTGGGAGGGTGAGAAGCCACTAGATTGCCAGGGACTGTCCATGTACTGTACATACTGTACAGTGCACAGGACTTGGGAAGCCGGTCAGGAATTGGGGGGATCTGTGGTGCACTGACAGTGGGTGGGGGGTCCTCTAGCACTGCTGGGAGATTGGGCATGGGGGGCATTTGTGCTGTGCTGGACAGAGGTTGCAGCTTGCTATGAACTCGCCAAGTACTCCCTCTGTTTGGAGTACCTGGCTTGATGTCACAAGTTGCAGGAATTAGCAGCGGGGACCCCTCCCCTTCTATAATCGGGAACAGGATCTATATCACAAATGGGTTTGGTGCAAGTCGCCTTTGGTGGCAACTTGCACCATTCTTTTAGAATCAGGCCAATGGTTTTCCAATTTACCCTAGCTGATTTGGGATGGTTCCTTTTTTGTAGTTTGCTGTTTTCAGTCACCTCCTTGTCCAGCACCTTCACCTTCACCTCATCAGGGGTGAAAACATTTTCCTCCATTATTTGAGTCTCACTATAACTGCTAATTTATATCATTTATATGATAAAAACCATAAATATATTCTTACGGAGGTTAAGAAAGATTTGGAAAGATGGAGCTGGCTCCTTCTTTCATTAGCAGCAAGAATTGAGGCCATCCACATAAATCTTTTACCCTATTTTCTATATATTTTTTGCATGTTACCTACTAGACCCCCAGAGCTTTTCTGGCAGCATCTGGATCACCTAATACTCAAATTTATATGGATTGGGAAACACCCCATATACAATGTCCAATTTTCTACAGATGTAAATCCAAGGGGGGGGGTCTGGTCTTCCCAAATATAAAATATTATTATCTAGTGGCTCATGCTGTCCAATTTTTAACTTTCCTGAAATTTAACCCGGACACAGGCTGGCTAGAATGCGAGGTGGAGCAACTTTTAAGGACATCTCTGAGGTTTGCCCCTCTTCTCCCCTTGACTCAAATTCAGTCTCTTAAGTTTGTGAATCCTTGGACATGACATGCCTTCAAGGAGTTTGGTTGAGAGTGCAGATAACCTGGGCTATCTCTCCCCTGTTCTAAGCAACCAAGACTTCCAACCAGGGATGACAGATATCAGTTTTCATTTATGGGCCCAACGCAGTCCCTGTACCTTGGATAACCTGATGGATCGAGGTACCCTGATGAGGTCTGAGCAACTATGACATAAGTTACAGCTTCCACATGCAGAACTTTTTCATTGTTCTCAGCTTTGGCATTTTGTTTCAACTCTCCATTAAGGTTTTTCTACTCCTGACCATTTTATTGTATATTTATTTATTTATTATTTAGTTTTTGTTAACCGGGTAAGTGAACTAGACAAATTCTGCCTATTTTTAGGCTTGACCGGGGGGCAGGTACAGATGAATGCCCACTGACCTTGAACCAGGTTAAGCTGTTGGCGGTATTTTTTTTTTTTTTTTAGTGAATGGGGTGAAATTTGGCCAGGGCAAGACCAGCATGTTACATTACAGAAATATCTCCAAAGGGAAAAAAATTTGTGTTGTGTCCCATGCTGTATCCTCGGTATCTGTATTTTTCCAGCAAACTGACCATATTTCTCCTCACCTTATCAGGGATCAATGAGAATCAGCCCTTTCCCAAACCCTTGATCTTCAACATAAAGAGAAAGTCTGGAAAACAGTTCATAAAACAAAAACTTCTTTTTACTGGATGGAATTCAGATGGAAAGTTGTGGTTAACTTCTTCAGGACACCGTCTGTCACTTCTCCATATTTAGCGGTGGGTGGGTTGAGCTTGAGTTGGCAGCACTGCAAGGTTAAAGGAGATCACCTTCATATATTTTGGTCATGTCCTAAGATACAGCCTTTTTGGAACCTGGTGCCTTATGCCACTTCTATGATTTTTGATTTTTCAGTCCCTTTGCTTTTTGAATTTTCTTTTTCTTGGTTTCCTCCCAGAGGATGCGAGTACTTCTCAGAATAATTATCTCCATCATATCTTCATGTTATGGCCTTTAAAGCTATTATTAGAAAGTGGTTGATTCCCACTTTACCCACGCTTGTAGGTTGGGTTAATATCGTGCAAGAAATTTGTGTAATGGAGGATATGTACAGGAATTTACATTTTCAATATGACAGTGCTATTATTCTTTTGCTTTCTAGATGGGCTAAGTAGGACTCATATTTGGAGCAGTTCTTTTCTGAGGGGACCACCTCGACCTCTGCATTGCTTCCACCGCATGCTTGACTACCCCTTCTCTTTTGAGTTTTCTTTTTTTCTTTATGGTTATGTACATTTTTTTGCTAAGCTAGAATAGAATGTGCATTTATGTACTTAACTAATTTTTACCCACTGTGCCATGTTCTGATTGCTTTTGATCAGCTTATTGTTATTTTGTTTGGTGTTAAAAACTTGTACTTATTGGGTATTTTGTTTTCCATACGTTGAAGTCTGGATAACGTACAATAAAGTATATGTAAAGAAAATACTGTTCCTCTGCCTCCCCTTCTCTGACTCCCTACCACCCTTCCTAGATAATACAGTCCAGAATCTTCACCCCATGATGAAGAGAAGAATTGCTCCTCAAACCACTGGAGATTGTCTTCATTTTGTTGCTACTTTACTTTTTATTTGTAATTCTGCTAATGCAAGCATTACCAACATGCAACATTCAAAGATCCATAAGTACAGAAACATCCATAACAGTGCATTCTCCCCAAAGAGGAAAAGTACAGGCACTCAAAAGGTTTCAAATTAAGACAGGGATTACTTTAAAAGTTGATAAAAGCCATCTTGAAGGACTAGACTGGTCTGTGCAAAATTCAAATGTGCAAAACTTGTATTAAAAAATTGTTGCTTATTCTGAGACTTTCCTATTTTGCAGCTTCCTGATCCCTTAACAAATCACATCTACAGTACCAGCAGAGTGCAGTGCAATTTAGCATTTCATAACAGTTTGTCAGAAATGTATTGATAAGCTGCCAGTTTCTGGAAACAAAATGAGGTGTGTAACTAGAAGCTGCCAAACAGTTTCTGGAAACAAAATGAGATGTGAAACTGGCATGTGTTATTTCCTAATTACTGAATCATGATGATGGATCCATTGGGTGATAGCACTTAGAAGTCAGTAGCTCAACTTTTAAATGCTATCACACCCAAAGGATGCATCTAGGATGATTCAGTCATCAAGAAATAACACATTACATTGTTACCTCATTTTGATTCCAGAAACTGTTTGGCAGCTAATGAACAAGTTCAGGACAAACTGTTACAAAATGCTAAAATTACACTACTCTCTGCTAGATGCAAATTTTAAGGAGCCAAGAGGCTACAAAACAGTAAAGTCTCAGAATAAGAAACTTGTTTTTGTGAATACAAGCTTTGTACATGTCTGAATGTTGCACAGACCAGTCTTGTCTTTCAAGATGTCTTTTATCAACCATTAATCACTGCATTAATATAAGACCTTTTGTGTGCCAGAACTTTTCTATAGCCATGTTTACACGGCAGTAGCGCTCCAGAATTCTGACTGCAACAGTGTGGTCCTGATCAACTAATGTGCGCTTACAACCTGCCTACATGGTCCCTCTTTACACTGTTACTATTTGTGCCAGTCAGGGCCCATGTGGTGGTGGGCCAGACATTTGCTTGACAACGTCACCAGTGCCGCAAATGTGCATCCATATGCGTATGCCCGAAGTGACAGCTGTAAATTTCAGTTGGAGATTTCCAACTGCTAAAGCCCTCAGTTTTCCACAGCAGCCACTTTGATGAACTCAGAGGACTCTTCTTTTGTGGGGCATGTGTTCAGCACAGTGCACTTGCCGAGAACAGAGAATCATTCATGAATGAGTCGGCATCACAGCGGCTGTTCATGTGCCAAGAGACAGCTTGAAGAAGCACAGATTGTCCACACTGTCCTTTGAAGCATCTGTAAGCTGCTCACTCTGCTCAGTTTCCCCTGCTTGCCTGAGATCCTGGGAGCACATTGATGAGTGACTTGTCACGATTGGGTCAATGTCTACAAGGTCACACTTGCACTGGAGTAACCTGAACGCATGGGTTACTCCAGTGCAAATGTGACTGTAAACAGGACTTTTGAGGAAACTTCACCAAGGTGCCTGTTTCTGTACTTATATAAGTGCCTTGGAAGGCGTACCACACTATAGTGAAGCACGGTCATAGCAGAGTTTTGGGTTATGATTTCTCAATAAAAGATCCATAAGAGAAGAGCTGTGGCAGTGTCTGCTTCATATGTTCTTCAGGATCTTCATGTGCTGCTGCACAGTCTGAACTGCAGTTAGTGTTTGCAGAGAACTGCATCTGCAATTAACACTACATGAGTACATTCCATTGTGTTGCAGATGCAAAACCATGTACATTGGCATGACCTTGAATATGTCATTGTATGCATGTGCATGATGTTATACCATTGTTGGTGACCTTGCATCCACAAACAGCTGCATGCCCACACAAAATACAGTCACACAGAAGCAGGTAAACAATGTTTTCAGTCTGGGCCTCATTATCATTTTAACGGGCACCCACAATTATCTCTTGATGGCAAATAATGGCTCAGAAATATGGCACATATTTACCGTGTTATTCTTATCTCATTATTGTTTGCTTTGATGAGTGTAGTGACAGCCCTGTACATGCCTATTTCTATATGCACTGTTGTTGACAGCAGCATAACAAGATGCTATTTTCAGGATACTGTTTGCTAGTACACTGTTGTTGTCCACAGAGCCATCCATCATATGGAGATGGCCAACATGTACTATCTTGTGTGATGTGCAACTGTGTCATCATGTTTTTGTTTGGGGGGTGTTTGTGTACTACATCAGTGTACTAAATCAGTGTTACTTGCTGAACTCCTACAGTTACCAATAAAGGAGTATGTAAGTGTGCATCCTGCTCAGTTCACCATATTGTCCCCTGACAGCAACAGGCCATGGAATAGCTGGAGGTAACCATTGCTAGTAACAGCAAATGTAGGGGGAGAATGGTTAGTGAGCAAGGAGAAAAAGTGATTCTATGGGATGCAACACTGTTGCAAGGATAATCTTGCATAAGAATGTAGGGATGCAGCCAATGGGCAGGGGCCACCAACTCAGCAGGGCCTGACACCAGAGGAGGAGAGGATAGCAGGAACAGGTGGTGCCTAGTCAGTGGCCAGTATTGAAGGTGTGGTTAACACCATAGCAGCCATGCTTAGCAGGGTGAGTCCATACACCATGCATGTGTTGGGGCATGGTGGTATGGTGCAGCACAGCACACACAGGGGAAACTGGATATTGCTATTGGTGGGCGTGTGCGACTCATCTCTATGTTCTGCATTTTTCATAGGGTATGCTAAGTGTTGTGGCATTATAGATGATGGTCACTGATATTCATAAATATAGTACTGATGGGCATATGGGGAGCAGTGGTGCACACCATGGCTGTGACATGCTTCTGTTGGAAACACATATCCTTCTGCATCTCCGGTATTGAAGATACTTCTGGTGAGGACACTTGTGCCAGTGATGACCCAGAGAGGTAGCACAGTGGCCTGGACATGATGATACCCAACAGAACTGGGAAGAAAATGACTAGAATGGAGACCCTGGCCCTCCTTTTTGATACAGAAATGAATAGGTAGGGATACCATTGGATACCAGGCAGGGAGGGGCCTCAGATGGGTAGCAAGCATGATAACCTTCTCAGAGGTGTTGCCAGTCCATGGTAGGGCTGATGCTAGAGTACTGCACACCATGCAGTTTAATGAATGGTTGCAAAACTGGTGCAGAGCACAGGGCTTTGGCTTCATTGGGGACTGAGGGTCCACCTGGAGAGATAACGGTCTATACTGGCATGATGGTCAGCATCTGTCCACAAAGGGAACCAAGCTCCTAGGTGACAGGTTTAAATGCTTCCTTGGCAAGCCTTTAAACTAGCCAAGGGGGGGAGGTGCTGATAAGCGGCAGGAAATTTCAAGCCTCCCCCCACAGAACAAGGCAGGTAGTAAGGTAAACACTGAGGTACAGAGCTCAGCAGAGGGCAGGACAGGGGTAAATGGAAAAATAGACAAGGGCAATAAGAGCAGGGATGGGGAAAAAAGGATAAAGCTAACATTAAATGGAGGGCAATGAGTACCAATGCCCGTAGTCTGGGAAACAAGCTTCCTGAGCCAGTAGCTCTGATAGAAGATGAACAATTGGATATTGTGGCAGTCACAGAAACATCGTACATGGAGAACCATGACTGGGATGTCAACATACCAGGGTACACAATCTACAGAAAGGACAGGGAAGGTAAAAGAGGAGGTGGAATAGCTCTATACATAAGGGAAGGGATCAAAGCTACAGAACTAAAAAGTAAAGGGGAGAACAAGAGGCACGCTGGGTCACCTTGGAGACAGGGAATGGCATCACAATCTGCACAAGGGTTGTATACAGACCCCCATCTCAAGGGGAGGAAATGGACAAGAAAATGATAGAGGACATTCTCAAAATGGCTGAAAAAGGGGAGATACTGTTGATGGGGGACCTGAATATGCCAGGTGTTAACTGGATGACATGTACTGCAGCCACATCCAAGAGCAGGGTCATTCTTGATGCCCTGCAGGGGGAAAGCCTTAGACAACTAGTGTTGGAACCCACTCAGGGGGAGCAATACTAGACCCAGAACTCTCAAATGGAGAGAGGATCACAAATTTAGAAGTCAGTAGACATCTGGGAACAAGCAACCACTGCACAGCATGCTTCACAATGAGCACAACCATGGAGATAAGCCATACAAAACAAGGAAACTGGACTTTAGAAGGGCTGACTTTGGCAAAATGGGTGAATACCTGAAGAATGCACTAGCAAATGGCCAAAAAGGAGGGTGGGAGAACAATGGAGAAAAATCAAAACTGCCATCATAAAGGCAACAAGCCTTTGTGTGAAACAAATAAAGAAAACAAAGCAGAGTACAAAGCCACTATGGTTCTCAAAAGAGGTGGCAGGGAAGGTTAAGGAGAAAAAGGCTGCATTCAAAAAGTAAAAGGAATCACAGAAGGAGCACGACAGGGAACTGTATCAATTAAAGCAGAAAGAAGTGGGGAAGGCAGTCAGAATAGCAAAGGTCCAAACCAAGGAAAAAATAGCCAACTCAGTTAAGAAGGGAGATTAAACCTTTTATAGGTACATTATGGAGCATAGAAAGGTTAAGGGAGGAATAGTGAAGATTAATAAAGGAGAGGGGAGGTGGGCAGAGGGAGACAGTGAAAAGGCAGAGATACTGAATGAATACTTTTGCTCAGTATTCACAAAAGAAGATGAGGAGGAGATACCTAAACCAGACAGTAGAAGCACTCTGGGTAGGGGGGGTCAACACCAGTCCATTCATAGAAGAAAGAGTCCTGAAAGAACTCCTAAAACTCAAGGTGAACAAAGCAATGGGGCCTGATGGGATTCACCCCAGAATCCTAAAAGAACTAAGGGAGGACCTAGTGACACCACTGACCATGCTTTTTAACAAATCATGGCAGGATGAGGTGGTACCTGAGGACTGGAGGAGGGCAGATGTGATTCCCTTTCACAAAAGTGGGAGCAAGGCAGAAGCAGGAAACTACAGACCTGTAAGTTTGACCTCAGTGGTAGGGAACATGATGGAATCACTTCTGAAAGAAAGAATTGTTCAGTACCTAGAGGCCAGCGGGGCACAGGACCCAAACCAGTATGGATTTACAGCAGGAAGTTCATGTCAGATGAATCTAATTGATTTCTTTGACTGGGTGACCAAAGTAATAGACCAGGAAGGGGCTGTGGATATGGTCTACCTAGACTTTAGCAAGGCATTTGACACAGTCCCGCACAAAAGATTAATAATCAAGTTAGCCAGCCTGGGAGTGGGTCCTAGGGTGGTAGCCTGGGTAGCAAACTGGCTGCACAACAGGACACAGAAGGTAATAGTGAATGGAACACATTCCGAAGAAAGGGGGTTACTAGTGGAGTACCTCAGGGCTCAGTACTGGGTTCAGTCCTCTTTAACATCTTAATAGGTGACATTGAAGAGGGTCTGAAGGGAAAGGTATGTCTCTTTGCAGATGATACAAAGATCTGTAACAGAGTTGATACACAAGAGGGGGTAGAAAAGATGATAAGGGACTTGGCAAGGTTGGAACAATGGTCAGACATATGGCAACTTAGATTCAATGCAAAGAAGTGCAAAGTAATGCACCTGGGAAACAAAAACCCAGGAGAAAAGTACACAATAGCAGGGGAGGTACTAACAACAATGAAAATGGAAAGGGACCTGGGGGTAGTCATATCAGATGACCTAAAGGTGGGTAAGTAATGTGAGAAGTCAGTAAGGAGAGCCAGGGGGTTACTGGGATGCACAGGAAGGGGCATCACAAGTAGAAAAATGGAAGTGGTTATCCCTCTATACAGACAGTTGGTGAGACCCCATCTGGAGTACTGTGTGCAGTTTTGGAGACCTCATCTATGCAAGGACATAGACAGGATGAAGCAGTCCAGAGGAGGGCAACTAAAATGGTGCAGGGTCTGCAGCAGAAACCATATGAAGAGAGAGACTGAGAGAGCTTAATATGTATACTATTGATGAAAGGAGGGACGGGGGGACATGATAGAAACTTTCAAGTTACTCAAGGGAATCAACAAAGTCCAGGAGGGTAGCATCTTTCAGAAAAAGAAATGTGTAAGAACAAGGGGGCACAATTTAAACATAGAAGAGGGACGGCTCAGGGGTAATGTGAGGAATTTTTTTTTTCATGGAGAGAGGGTTGGATACATGGAACTGCCTTCCAGAGGAGGTCATTGGGTCTAAAACAGTGGGGGAATTCAAACATGCATGGGACAGACATAAGGCAATTATATTGGGGGGTTGCAGGAAGTAGGCTGTTGGTTAACTAGAATCTGCAGCTTATCCAGTAGGTCGGGAAATGGGCAGACTGGGTGGGCCAAGTGGTCCTTATCTGCCATCAAAGTCTATGTTTCTATGTTTCTATGATGCCAACATGGAGAATACACAGAAGCCAAAAGGGCCAGATATCAGTGACCAGACACAGTCAAACACTAATGCAGAGCCCTACTGTGTGGTCTAGGAGACACTGCAGAAGACACCCTGTAAACTCCTGTCATCTGCCACAGGGCACAGCATGGACAGCCCCAACCCCCGCAATTCAGTTCACTGCACACAGACTCATCATTCAAAACATTGTATGCCCAGTCAATTGCTGCTCAGGAGTCTGTGGTATGGAAGCTGTGGACACTCACTGTGACTGTCATGGTGCATGCTGCATGGTGACAAGCAGTTGCAGGTAACAGTGGATTATAATAACACCAGGCAGTACCTTCAAGCACACATGCACCATCAGTCTTCCCTGCTGCATCAATGAGTTGTGACCACCAAGGAACAGTCCTTATAAATGGTCTTCAATGCTGTGGCTGCATAGTCAAAGGAAGTGTCAATTGTCCACATGGGTGAGGTTGCTGAGAGACTGTGCCAGGGGATGCCTCAAAACTCAGTCTTCACTCATCAAACTATACCATCCTGGGCTGGGTTATTGCCTCACAATCCCACCGTGTCGATTCACAGGTATATTGCTGGATGACATCAGTGAACACTGTATGATGTTTTGTGTAAGCAAATATTGATTCCTTCCCTCCACTCCAAAGTACATCTGGTCCAGGTCCCTTCAGTCATTTAACAAAGAAGCTCTACCGAGTGACTTGGCTTCAACTGACTTGTCCTCCATGCTCACTGCCCCAGGTATTGCTATGGTTCTCTCCTGTTCCACTCAATATTTGCTTCTGTTTGGGACAAGCACAACCTCATTAACAAAATAAGGGTTAAATCCACTCACCACCTTGGGCCACCTTCAATCTTATCAACCTGTACAACACCTGTGATCAAGCCTGGGACAAATAAAACTATCCTGCTCACTGCTGGACAACCTATCCTTCTAGGAGCTTAGAAACTCTTGCACTAAAGACATTCATACCACCAAGTCCCTCTACTTCAGGACCAACCTCCACAATAATCTTAATTCCCCAGCTGAATTATAGAAGGTAATTCACTTCCTTACTAACCTCTCTGCATTTGCATTTCCTAAGCACTTTTCAGTTTTATACACTATAGTGTATACATAGACTTTTTACATTAATGTGCACCCACCTTTCCATACACCCTCACTAGGGGTGTGCGAAAAACATTTTTCACCAGCGGAACTGAAGTGAAAGGTAGATTTTCACCACTGCAGAAGTTCAAAAATCCATTTCCAAAATTTTGCTGAAATTTCACATCCCCTGTTAAATCTGTTCAATACCAAAATTCCAATTCTGTAATCCCTGGTAGCTAGTGGTCCCTCCCCCCCCACCCAGTCCATAGGTACACATTAAATCCCTGGTGGCTAGCAGTCCCAACCCCACTGGTTCACCTACCAGCTGCCTGATTAAAACAAAATCCTTATAAATGGTGCCCTCCCACCCGACAGTACCCACACATCCCAAATGTCCTTATGCCCTGGTGGCTAGTGGTCTCTCCCTTCCACCCCTTCACCCTAACTGTATAGTGATAGTAAACCCCACATGTTCATCTGTAATTAAAAAAATTCCCTGGTGGTCTAGTGACTTCCCCAATAGCCCACCCCTCCCAATCCCCAGTCCCATATATTTCCCCAAATCCTGTGGGGTGGGTGGGCCACTAGCCGCCAGTTTTTTTTTTTATATCAGGTGAAATTGGACCCATAACTTTGGCAGAAGTTTTCCACTCTGCCACAGGCAGAGGTTCTGAAACTTCTGTGAAAGTTTCTTGATTTCAGCAGAAGTTCCACAGGGCAAAAAATTGCACTTTTGCCCACCCCTAACCCTCACTCTCCTGACAAGGTCCCAGGTTCGAGATCTGCTCTCCCAATCAAAGACATATCTTGCCTCTGGGACTGGCAACTGCAATATGAAAAACTAAGGTAAATGCAGTTCAGTGTTTTTCAAAGGAGGTTTCAGGTTTTATGCATGACTTAACCATTTTTTGACATTTTGTCCCCAGATTTTCAGCATGGCCTTTTTGGGACACCACCTCATGAACAATGTGACTGTCAGAACACACGCCCTGCCCAAAAGGTTATTTTGCAGTCAATTGGATAATTCACTTTTCTGGCTGGATTTCCATAAAGATAGTCATACTGTTTGTGAGGTAGGGTCTTCAAAAGGACATGTTGAAAATTTGGGGTCAAAATGTCAAACAATGGTTGAGTTATGGCCATGCATTGCAATTTTGCTATGCACGCTCATAACTTTGTAAATTTAACATATTTGACACAAGATTTTCAACATACACTTGTTAATACCCCACTAAATGTATATCACAGCTGCCATTTGTCAAATCCTGGCCAAAATGTGGCTTTGTGCCTGTGGTGCACAATTGCATTGCTGTTGCACATAATTACGTTTTGGCAGGGATTCAAAAAATATCTATACAGGGTACATCAGGTGAGGTAATAACATGGCTGTGTTGGCAAATGCATCACTCATCCCCTACAAATGTAAGTGCAGGGCCTGTGGCTACATACATTTATGCATGTATGGAGGGATGGGAGTGCCTGCGCTCTTACAAGCAAATAAGGCTATTATTATACCTTCTGAAAAAGTAAGGACATTCTTGGCAAAAAAAAACTTTGTTAATGCATAAGTTAGGGTTTCAGCATCAAATGTTTGGAAATGTACTACTAGGGTTTCCAACCCTAACACCCCAGCCCACCACCACTCTACATGTACCGACAGGCGTTGGAGGTGTGACTTGGGGCCATCAGGCCTAATCCTCATCCTATTCTCCTATACTGTACCATCTCATCTTTCTTACACAAATGGAATGGGGGTGAGTGTTGAGGCTGATGACACCAAGGCACACCCCTGACACCTGTTGGTGCATGGAGAATGGGGGTGGGGTGTTAGGGTTGCAAACTCTAACAGTACATTTCAAACTTTTAATGCTGTAACCCTAACTGATTCATTAATGAAGCTTTTTCCATAGATACAGTGTGTATGTGTGTGTGTGTGTGTGTGTGTGTATATAAATTTATATATATATTTTATGGTAGCATGGTAGTGTTACCATAGTTAGGGTTAAGGAACCATTTTAAGGTTAAAGGGTCAAATTTTGCACCTTAATAACTTTGCCACCATTGAACGGATTTGTCTGAAATTTGGTATGCACAATTGGGCATGGTAGATCTTGGGATCTGCCAACATTTGTACTGGTTGTATGTACAAGTGTGGAGTTATTAAGCAACAATGAATTGTGCAATTACGCTTTTTTGCGATTTTTTTTCTCTCACCTACAGGTTGACGGGTTTGCGCGATTGGTCTGAAAACTTCAGAGAACATGCATCCAGGGTGCCCAATGTTCCTTTTGAAGATTTCGTGAAAAATATTAAATGGCTCAAAAGTTATTCAAAAAACAAGTCCCCATTATAAGTCAATGGGAAAAGTTAACAAAAAGCTCGAAAGTGTCGCAAATGCAGTTTTTACTTTTGCAAATGGCCCTTTTACTTTCACAAATCCGTCATTTTGTTTTCAGCTGTTGATCAGAAAAATGCTTGGTATTTAAATGTGGGACCCTCTAGCAACCTAATTCTTTCTGTATTCACCTAGTCGGAGCCTCAGGATGCTAGCCATGTCTTTATTTTGGAGTAAAACACTCCAGAAATATGTATTTTAAATTTCTGGAAAACGTACTTTCGCAAAGTGCTTTCAAACCTGCGACACTTTCAAATGAATTTGCGAAAGCTTTCACAAAGTTTGACAGTACTTTTCCAGACTATGGCCAAAATGACAGGAGTTTTTTTGTCACCCTGCTGCAAAAGAACTGTTTGGTCTTTTGGGCTGAAATTTGGAGGGAAGGTAGCTAACATTTCACCGGTGTGCCTTTCATTGGTGTGGTGAACAAATATTGCATAGCTGCCAAGCTATGGTACTCGAAAGTTGAAGTTTGTTCCCTTAGACTAACATGGTGGCCTAGGCTGTGCCTTTCAGGGCTCGTATCTCTAAAATGGTGCAAGATATGGATTTTTCGTCACTAGTTTCAAAGTTCTGTGGGCTATGTAACCCAAAATGGTAGCCAGCAAAATAATGATTTCTGTGAAATTTAAATTTTTTTTCTACATCATACAGTTGCTGAGATATTTGCAATTAAGTAATTTCAATGCTCATTTTAAGCTTCCATTGCCATTACAATGCATACATTCTTTGTATACACTGTCTTTCTCTATGCAGTTGTCCACCAGAAAGAGGGCATTCACTTCTGTTACTGTTACACTTACTGTTTCAACTTGCGTTTATGTCCCCGTTTGCTTTACCATTCCTGTCTACGCTACTGTGCGCGTTGCCCTTCCCATTGTCATTTGCATTTGTGTTTACCTTACTGTTACCATTTCCATTTCCACCTTGTGTTTGCATTGCTGTTCGTGTTACTATATCACTACACATCACGTGGCAGGAGTGCGAGGCCCAAAGGACCTTGTGCTCCTGCCACTGCATTCCATTCACTATTTCTTGTCCGTGGTGGGAGTATGGGGCCTGAAGGCCCTGTACTTCTGCCGCTGCATTCTATTCACTATTTTTCATCCGTGGTGGGAGCGTGGGTCTCCGAAGGGCCCCACGCTCCTGCCGCTGCATTCCATTCACTATTTCTCATCTGTGGTGGGAGCGTAGGGCCCCCAAAGAGCCCCACACTCCCCTGTTGTATTCCATTCACTATTTCTTGTCCATAGCAGGAGCATGGGGCACAAAGACTACATCGCTCTTTCAAACTCACTATTTTCATCATCATTCTGAAAAGATGTGAACATCTGCAGTATGCTTACATGTTATTATATGATGAAATAAAGAAATACAGAACACGGGTAGATAAGGCAATAAGATTACCTAATTAATAATATTAATTGTGGGAAAGGCCAAATTAAGAGTAAGTGGTGCAAAGATTAGTCTCAAAAACAATCACATATATGTTTTTCAGTGTTGCTTGAAATACATAAAGCAGAACTTCTACAGACAGTTAATCTGTGACAAGAAGACAGGTATAACACGACCCACTGAACATGGTTTACAATTTGAAACAGTAATGATGTTGCTATATTGTGTGACTGATAGTGCAATGTGCCTGAGGTGGGTGAAAAACCAGATGTACCTTATTAACTCATAGCAGCACAAACAGGCTATGGTTTACTAATAAAATATATCTGAAACTAAGAGTTAAACATCTAATGTTAATGTATTCTATGTGTCGACAATAAAATACACACACAGATGTACATGTCAGTCATACTGCAATATTACTGCATTTGAAAATTCCACGAATCCCTCAATAGGGTGACAGAAATATTATCAGGAACAAAATAAATGCTCAGTTGTCATCAGTAAAAGTGTCTGATGTACAAGTTTTCAACTATTACACATACATCAAGTTAAGTTTGAACACAAAGATTTTGACACATATGCTAACAGGTGTGATATACATCTCTGTAACTGTTCAAAAGAATAGTTACAGAAACACTGAACAATTAACCACCTACTGTTATATCTTTTACTTACATGAAAGAACGTTGTTACAGAATACTATTAATAAAACATTTAACGATATGATAAGCAAACACTTTGTGCAGTAAATGATAAAGATATCTGCAATGTAACACATAAGCTTGTTATGAATGACGGGATATGACACGACAGAACATTATATATGTGTAGCTGTATACTATCTCATGCTTACAAATATAAGCATAGTACTTGTTATTCTTTATGAGTCTACAACTGTTTGCGAGAAAATTTGTACTTATTATGCTATCAATCAACATATATGTTAGTTAATGCTATTAGTGTTTACAACAGAGTACTAAGTACTTCCCAAAAATGTATTAAACATTATATGTGTTTATAAACATATATATATATATATATATATATATATATATATATATATATACAATCTAGATACACAACAATGAAACAGTCATAGTAATGCACTGTTGCAAAACAGCAGTTTAGATATTTGTTCAAGACACAAGCATAAGAAGAAAAAAAAGAATACAGAGCACACATCATAGTTTTCAACACATGACAGAGTGCTGTAAATCTTTAGTAAAAGATATGATACATAGTGGTGTAAATACACATGGACATACATTGTACCTTATTACAATCACACATGTGCAAACGTGCCAAGTGTGATTTCTCATGTCCGTATATAACACAGTCATAACAAAAGACTATGACAGAAGAGTTTGACTTGGTAGGAATATCTTTTCTGACATGCAGAAGTCTTTGTTAGACATGTAAGTGTGGTTTCTCTAGTAACTGTGAAGACAGCTGGCACCGATTAAAGACCACTGCTACTATTTTCACTGTGTCACTGATAAACCCAACAATCTTAAAATCAGCAATGAGTCTGGATATGCAGCAGAGCCATGTAATATATGTCCTGTGTAGTCGCAACTCTGCATTTGCTAATAAGAAATGATAGTGTGACAAAACTCACTCTGTAAGAAAAAATATGGATGTGACAGGGAAGGAATTTCACATGTTGTGTTATTATTCCTCTGACACATCAAGATTGTCATAATTCTTCAGTAGCAAAACATATGCATGTTTTACTGTAAGTGTCGCAGCAGTCTCTGTTTGAAAGATCTTGTTGAATTGTTGCACTTGACCCATCCAGTTCTGTACCTCTACAAACAAGTGTAATGTACAGACTGGCCATAGTGGTAGATCCAGCATGAGTGTCAGACACTGCTTGGTTAAATACTACTCTACCAGCTGTGAAATCAGTGATGGATGTGTCAATTTTAAGCCCATTGGAGTCAAATCTATGCAATACTAGCATAAGATATTGAGAAGAAGCCCTGAGACGTATGAACTGAGTACATGTACCTCCACACCTCACACACAGGTGACCACTTACAGCATTAGTAAACAGCTGCTGAAACTTCACAGCTTTACTCTGAGGCACAAACAGAGAAACCCAAAGCATATCTTCTGCGGTTTGTCATTCTGAATTTATTTATTTATTTATTTATTTTGAATAACCAGATTTACAACCTTTGAGTCAGATACTCGTTTACAAAGGTACCTCGTCGCAGGGAGGGTGGACAACAAGCAAGTGATGTTTAGACAGAGGTTACAGTACAGGTGAAATACAAGCATAGATAAACAAACACAATTTGTTATAATTATACAAGGCAGAGTCATACTCTGCAGTAGAACCAGTGCTTAATCATCCGTGGAACCCAGGGAAGTCTGTGAGGGACTAATTAGACAAAATACAGTTCCACTATAGGCAGTTACAGCACCGACTATCGATGATGTATTTTTGAAGGGCTATTTTGAACTGGCCAATCCTGGGAATGCCTGTGATGTGCTCTGGAAGAGAGTTATACCAGGCTGGTGCTTTATGGTGAAAGGATCTTTGGCAAAGAGAGATCCTTGCTGTAGGTACTAGGAAGGTGACTTTAGTGGAGTTATGGGTGAGCACAGGCTGGATGTCCTGTTGCAGGGATGTGGTGACCCCTGGGGGGCATAGCCCAGATAGGGTCTTTTTTGCCAGCAGGCAGGTGTGGTATTTCAGCCATTCCTCAAATGTGAGTATGTTTGAGGCAGAGTAGAGCATGTGTGGGTTCTGCTATGGGCACCGGTCAGGAGCCTGCGCTTTGGTAAGTGGGGTCTGGACTTCAGTAAGGGCAGTGGGATCTGCAGCTGCATAGATCAGGAGTCCGTAGTCTGCCAGTGACAGCATGGATGAGATGATGGCCAGTTTTAAGGCAAATTCAGGGAGGCAGTCTTTGTGGCGATAGAGGAGACCAATCCTGGAGTTCATGGCTGATGACAGGGTTTTTAAATGGGTATGAAAGATAAAGCCTGAGTCAAAGGTGATGCCCAGGTACTTGTATGTTGTTACCTGTTCAAGTGGGTGGAGTGTGCTGGGGGTGATGAGAAAGGGAGAGTCACTGGCACTGTTTTGTTGGTGTGCAAAAAGCATTGACTTTGTTTTTTTCAGGATTAGGACTAGCCGATGGCTGCTGAACCATTTTTCTGCTTGGTCGAAGGTGCGTTGCAGGGTGCTTTGGAGCAGGAGTGGGTCCAGATGTGATGCGATGATGACTGCATCATCAGCATAAAGAAATATTTTGTCCAAGCAGGAGCCTGGGAGGTGTTTAGGAAAGAGACTGAAAAGGGTGGGCCCAAGGATGGAGCCTTGGAGGACCCCAGAGTGTACTAGTAGGTTGGTGGACAGGGTCCGGCTGAAAGCTTGACTCTTTGGGATCTGTTTTGTAGGTAGCTTGAGACCAGTTCAGTGAGCCAGGTGAGAAACCCAGTTGGCTAAGGGAGTTTATCAGCAGGGGGTGACACACAGTGTCAAAGACCTTGGATAGGTCGATGAATACTGCACCTGCAAGTTTCCCAGCATCAAGCGCAGAGTGGATTTGGTGGGAGAATTCCAGAAGGGTTATGGATGTGCTGTGGCCTGGGTGAAATCCATGTTGCTCAGGGCATAAAATGTCATATTTAGATAGGTATTCTATGAGCTGCATGGATACTAATTTCTCCAGGGCTTTGGTGGGGGGAGAATGGAGATGGGCCTGTAGTTATTTGGTAGTGTTCGGTCCCTGGAGTTATGGATAGGGCTGACTTCAGCCTGTTTCCATGCATCCGGGAATTGACCAAGGCATAGGGATCTGTTAGTGACATTCATGAGGGGATTAGCAATGACATCCAGCATGAGCCGGAGTATCCTGGTCAGAGGGTCACTACTAGTGTTGTGAGGTGAAGGATTTTAAGAGGAAGGTTTGGCGTCATGGGGTGAGATTGTTCTACCAAGTGGAATAGGGGCAGGAGGTAGTGGTGTAGGTGGATGGGGGGCGGGGTCAAGGGTGGGCTAGGAAGTACGCACTTTGGTCCGAGAAAAGTTTTGTTTAGGCAGTCTGCAATGCATGTTTGGTCCATCGAAACAGCCCCATGTTGATAACAATCTGGGGGGTAGCAGGTTTTGCTGTTCAGTTCTTTTATATTGTCCCAGAAAGCTCTGGCTGAGCCACAGAAGGATGTTAAAGCAGCCTGATAGTGTCTGGCTTTGGCTTATTTGATGGCCCAGGTGCATTGGTTACAGGCTGTTCTATAGGCTTGCCTATCAGCCGTTCTGCCAGAGTTGACTGTAATGTGCCATAGGTTGTCCCTCTGTTTTAGTTGCTGGAACAGTGGGGGGGGGATATCCATGCAGCAGCCCATTTTTTTGGATGAGATATGGTGATGAGAGCAAATAGGTCACAAGCATTGCTGAAGGCACTAGTGAGATAGGTTAGGGCAGTATTTATGTCTGATGCAAGGGTGATTGGGGTCCAGTCGAGTTGTACAAGGTGACGCTTGAGGTTGTCAAGGCCCCTGGGGAGTAATCAATGATGAGGGGTGCTGTTATACTCAGGGCTGAGTGTGGGGAGGACCAGAAACATAGGACAGGGGAATGATCACTGAGTGAGTCCGCTAGGACGTTAACTGATTTCAATTTGTGTGGTCGATTAGAGAGTACTATGTCTAAGAGGGAGCTGGTCCCCTTCGCTTGGTTAAGTCTGGTGGGCTGAGTGACCAATTGAGACAGGTCAAGGGCCACGAGGTTGTTCTTTATATTTTATGATGAGGGGCTGAGCCAACTGGTGTTTAGGTCTCCCCAAATTAGTTGTTCAGCCTTATGTGGCAAGATGGATAGATAGTCTCTAATGGAATGGATAGCTATGTTATTTGTTACGTGGGGGTATGTAGGCGGTGGTTAGGTATAGGGGGCCACAACCGCTGAACGGGGTGATTTTCAAAGTAATAGCTTGTGCCCCATGGCCTAGCTCAGGGGTTGGTAGTGCATGGCCTAGAATGGAGTTGTTCAAGTTGATTGCACACCCCCCTTCACGCTTACCCACCCGATCAGCCCTGAGCAAAGTGAAACCTGGGAGGGAGACTGCAGAGTCAGGAGTAGACTGGGAGAGCCATGTTTCCACTAGTATAAGGATGTCTGGGGTGTGTTGTGCAACCCAGCATTGGAGTGCTGCAGTTTTCTTAGGGAGACTGCATATATTCATAAATGCAACGTGGAGACCTTTGCCAGGGTTGGGCAGTGGCGTGACAGTAGTGCCTGGCCCAGGGTTTGGGTGCACATTTCCTGAGAGAAGGAGAAGAAGGGTAATTAGACACATAATGGGGCTGTGGTTGTTGTGGGTGAGATGTTTTTTGAGATTGCCACGATCTCAGATGGGTGGTGCATGGGATAGGGAGTGAAATTAGTGCAGGTGTGGCTATTGAGGAGAGTGACCATCGGTGATAGTATTAAGGGTACAGGGGGTTGTGTATTGGCAGTGGGTGAGTGGGGCAGAGTGGTGGTCCAGTGTGCGGGATGGGTTAGTGGAGATGGGCAATGGGGTGGATGGACTGTGATATGAGTGATAATAGGGATACTCTGTCTGGAAGGGCTGGGATTTTGGCAGGGGCACGTCTGGGGGGGATTTATAGGGATCCAAGGTGGTGGGTGGGTGAATGACCACATGACAGACATACGTACTTGGTAACATAAGACACAGTAAAGTAGTGATGCATTGAAGTTCCCTCTTCATCCAGGCTGTTTATGATAGCCATCATAAACTCGGTAGTGTCCTGCTGCATGTTTGCAGCAAACATACTGCATCCATCATATGTGCCCAGCACTTGGTGTAGAGGTGTTAGTGACTGCACATTGTTAGACTATTCAGAAGCCGTTTTGACAACCTGCTTCAACTCCTTCGATAGTGCAGTGTCTTGCAAAGCAGATGTTGCCTCAACAAAGTGTGGCATGTGGAGAAAGAGCTGCATTGCTGCATTAGCATAGCAGTTTACTCTAGTACTGTTGTCAAATACAGACACAACAGCCATTCCAACTGACTTCTGAACTACAGCTGGCTCCGCATCTGTATTTGACATTGTGACCTTCTTAGAACTCTGAACAGTTCCATCAGTTGCACAAGCTCATTTCTTTTGTTCCCAGCTGTAGATGTGGCTAAAGGATGTGAGACAACCACATACATTGGCAGAGGTATTAAAGACATCTGTGGCTGGTATAGAGTACGTAGTCTGTTGTACTTAACAGTACAGTGCTTGTCAGCATGTATCTTCTGAGGTGTGACTGTTGTGATATGCAACCCAGAAAGACTACGTACACGTGAAAGCGCTATGTAGCTCATGCCATCTTTGAAAATGTCTGTCCCTATGTCCACCATAGCTGAATCCAAACTCAAGCCTTAAGAGTCGTAAATGGAAACAGCATATGCAACACATACTGGATTCTGTTTCCTGTTCATATAGATATCCTTCAATACCTGGAATTTAACACAGGTATGATCAATCTGTACAGGATGTCCATGTTGTCAAAGTGGACAACAAGTGTCTCAAGAAATGTCTTTTGAATATTGTTAACAAAGTCAATGATGTTACCCATGGCACCATTCACCATGCCATGCTCCAGATCAAGATTGCAGCATAACATGACATGTGCTTTCTTACAAACTGTAAGTACAGCTTCTAGGCCAGCTGTGAGTGAAACATCTGACTTCAATTCAGACAGCTGTTCAGTCATCTTCGTACCAGCTTTCGACTTAAAATGACACCATCTACTGTGTCAACAGCATGCAGTGTGAGAATAGCTTGATTTTCTCTCTGCAACATGACATTGCTGAACTCAGTGCATTTCTTTAGTTGTGGCATGAGACACACAATGCACGCACCAGTGGAACACACATCACTGAAAACATCACAAGCAGTTTATATGGATGTAGTCTCCATTCTGATTCTTTGCCCATTTAACATTGCAACATGTTCTGGTGACAGAGAACTTGTACGAGCTTGATCCAACAGTGCCTTGTAAGTCATGTCAGCACTTTGGCACATGTTCTATTACAGCTCGACATAGGTAATTAACTTTCACAGGTTAAAACCTCCAATGCACACAAGTGTGTTCTTGGCCTGCTTCACAGCCAGAGCTGAAAAGACTTGTTCAGCATTCACAGGTGCAAGCTGTAAAAGGTCTCCAAATACAACAACTCTTTTTCCACCGAATGCATCTCCATAGTCAGTCCCCAAGATCTCCTGTAGACATAGATGTATACAAGCAAGCATCAAATTGGAGACCATACTAATCTCATTAATGATGAGTAACTTCATCTTAGTAAACATTGAACAAAGCTGAAATGCGACCTCAAACGACAATTTCCGATACTCTCCTGCTTTACCATGCTCCACTGGCAACATGAATAGATGGTGTAAAGTCACACCACCAATGTTGTTTGCTGCCAGTCCAGTGGGAGCACTCACAGCAACAGACATTGCTGATCCTGTCAAGCTCTGTATTTCAGCCATGATGGCCTCAATAAGGAAACTCTTCCCTCTGCCAGCTGACCCACTAACAAACATCAGCAGTGGTTTGTAGTCAAGATAGTCACATTTCTTATTTTCATGCAGTATCCCATGCTGAACAGCATCAGTTACCTCAGAATGAACCACATACTGCTGCTCATTGAGTCTCTCTCTCTCTCTCAACTCAGCTGGATCAGCACCGCAGTGCGTGCCATGTTCCATGGCACTCTCCACTTTTGACATTAATACTTTTGGGGCATTGAAAGGCAGAGGTTCCCCAAGGATACCTTGTCCTTCTGGATCAAGATTGTCATGTGAACTAAAAGGAGTATCCTCCTCAAGTAGCTTTTGTGCCTTTTCAAGCTGCTCTTTCTCAGTATCTAGTCTCTGTATGTATATCTCTAAGTACCCACTTTTGAATGTCTCCTAACTGTGATTAAACTCTTTGACGAATGTTTCACAGCCACCTTTCAACTCACCTTCATTCGTCCTGGGCCTAAATAGGAACAGCAGAGCAAAGTAGTAATGCTCTCTGAACTCAGATGTGCCTAGATGTAACTTACAGTGGTCAATAAGCCAAGGTTTCTGTCTCTTAACAAGACAGCCATCCACTCCTTTGACCTTGTAAATGTCATGTATACAGTCAGGTGAGACATCTGTCTTGTAGTCATACCACTTAGCCACCTGAAATAGACACATATCATCCATATATTCATGTCTACATGGGTAGTATGTGTCAATGAGGTTATTCTTCAAGAAATTTCTTGAAGATGGCCTATTGGCAGCCAGTTCCTCAATCTCAGCATGAGGAATAAGTACATGTTTGCGCTTCTCTTTGTAGTTAACGCTGAAAAAGTGGACAGCATCACACTTGCCATACAGATGTGTACCAATCAAGCAATCACCAGCCTCATAAGAACCACATTATCTGTGTGAGAGAATCTTCAGGCCCAGTTATCACAACTGAGATGTCAGGCTCTTGCTTGAACTAGCAGTATCTTCCCAAAGATCATGCAAGCTAGTCTGCTCATGTTTAGTTATGTATGAAGTGATGTACTGCACCAGAGCTAATGAGTTGTCAGCCACAAATTGAACATCCATGTTTGCTTGCCGCATAAGGAGAAGAGTAGGGTTGTAGTCATTGACGTACACCCCTTTCTCATCTCTGGGTAACTCATATACCCTCTTGGTTGATTTTGCCTTCAAGTGGTGTTGTATTGCTGAAAACAGATCATTCATACAACCATCCTGACAGACATGCCTAGGAAATCAGAAACAACATCTTGTGTACCAATCAGATTTGTTCTTCACTACACTGCAGCAGTATTTTGCACAAATTTGGTGCTGGAACTTCAGCACCAACTTCCACAGAGTAGGACTCTCGTACTTGTCCGGAATGCAGCAAGTGATGTATTTCTTGATGAATGCTAGCACTTGTGCTGCTTCATGCTCACCTATACATGGGGCATCCTTGATCCACAGCAACATGTGAATATGAGGAGCACCTCGTGCCTGATATTCCATCCTCCAAAAGTAATGTTCCACAATACCAAGAGGCAGATTATCCTTTGACAAAATGAAAGTCAGAATATCATGGAACCGCTTGTGAAAATGCCTTGTGACAGAGACAGGATCAAGTGAACACATTTCTCCAAGAGTCATTGATGAAATGCCCTCCACATCAGAATTTGCCCATTTCAACAGTTCTATTACCTCATCCCAGGCATACTCAGCACAAGTCAGTGTGACAAACCATGTAGCTGCATCATGCTCTCTCAGCATTGTCATCACCTCAGAGTGTCTGCAGCACCAATACTTTTTAGTGCCACATAGACTTGACAGAATCAAAGACAAATTCACTTGTACTTTTTCATTTTTCTGCTTCAATTTCCGAAGAAACTGTGCAGCTGTAATTCCATCAAGTGGAGTAGTCAGATGAATAGTATGCGCAATAGATGCAGACAATATGCTAAATTCACTCTCCCAGAGGAGATGAAACAGGTACTGTATGCTATGCCTGAATTTGCCATCTTTACTGAGCACACAGCTTGCTCAGTACTCAGCACCCTGTGCACGCACTTCTCTTTCATCCAGGTGACTGCTTGACCCTTTTGGGAATAAGTCTGGTAAACAGCGTGCTTCTAGTGTTGCCTCCCAAATGCTGACAGGCTGACCTTCAACTTGTTTCATTTGATAGACATCAATGCTTTCCCCTACTGGATCTCTGCCATGTAGTGGATCAATTGTGTACTGTTCGTACACACTGTCATTGGTTTCCACATTGACCTTCTCAACCATTGGCTTTGTGCTTTCCAACTCATCATGCTCAACAGGCACAGTAGTCATGTGGTCAATATTAAGGTCTGCATAAAAAGGATTGTTGTTCTTTAAATAAGTAAGTGTAAGCTTCACCTTCTCAAAATTAACAACATCTTGCCAAATCACCTTAGACTTTGTTGGCACACCATTTACAAGAATAACCAAAGTGTTTTCAATGGAGATAGCATCCACATTTTCCTACAGAGGAAGTGGAAGATACATGATGGAACCCTTAAGAGATCTGATGAGTTCTTTTTGTGGAATATTCCATGTCTTTGTGTTCATACTTAGAATAGTTTGAAATGGTTTCATTGCCTGAATAAGAATCCTTTCAAACAAATTCAATGTGGCAATCTCACTTGGTGTCACATGTTTCCTCCATGTTGTTCAAGAATGACCTTGGTGGCAGAATGTTGCACTTCACTTTGGAAAAACAGTGCTTGCACATCACAACGACTGGATCTAACTGAAAGTCACACTTTAACAGCAGAAATGCTGAAAGTCGAAACCACATGTCATTGTAATGTGACAATGTTTCCAGGTTCACTGTGACCATTTGTTTCTCGTAACAAAGGCAATCACATCAGACACATACAGAGTCAAATTTCTGTCTCTTTGCCAACTCAGATTTGGCAATTGATTTTTCAAACTGTTTGAGAATGACGCTTTCTTGGACAGAGACACAATTCCCATCAGCAATCGATGGTTGAGTTATCACAGTATCAGTCACATTGCTCTCACGTCGCAGCTGTTTCAAAAATTGAATGGCACTGTGCATGTCACCACACAACAGTAACTCATTGAGACTAGTATACTGAGCAACAACTTGACAAACTTCATATACCCTGTACACAAAGTTCCTCATCCCTGATTGACGTACTCCCAACATGTGCATATGGTGAAAGACACTGTCATAAACACCACTATCTAGACATGCAAGGGAGTGACCCATAAGTCCAGTGTGTGGATGTATGTCACAATGGTCTATGCTCTCAAACAGTTTATGTCTCTCTTTATGGTCAGTAATGACAAAGAGGTTAATGAAATGTAACTCAAACAACGATTGCCTATGCTCAGCAGTGTCTGGCATGTCCATGAGAGACAGTGACATTTACGAGGCTGAATACTTGCCTCAGTTTCGTCATCTGACTCCATCGTAGAATCATCACACACACTGAGCATGTTATGGACTTTGCTAGACTCATCAATGCACAACTTGCTGTCCTTTTTCTGAGAGAAATTTGACTCCTCCCAGAAATATACCTCTGAGTGCTGTGTGAGCAGCCACTGTCCTGTGAATACATCACAGAAATCATGCAGGTTCAAGATAGGATATCGTTGTAGCCTCATCTTTATGTCATACACAATTTTCCTAAATTGCTCAAGTACACGAGACACCTTACACCACAAATGTTAATGAACAAAATCTGCTCTTTTTACAAATGTTCGTGCTTTCAAGTGCAATCTCATCAAGCTGAGATGACTCTTAATTTTTCTGTGCTCATGTCTCATCACAGCAGCAATTAATCTTTCAATCTTGGCTTTAAGAAGCTAGAGATTGAAAATACTTCTGCTTCCTCAGAGAAGCATCAGCAGCAGTAAATTTTTGGTTCTGCACAGTATGTGTGTTTATGCATGTCTTTGCAAAAGTAGCTTTTCTGCTTACAGATCTACACATTGTTTCCTTGTTCTTGAGCAACCATGTCCTTTCCCTGCAGAGTGATAAAGCTCTGAATCCACTCCTTTACTGTGATTATGAATCATTTCACGTCTTGAACAAGCATCACTGACTTTCATATCACCCTTATACAACAGTGGTTTACTGTAATACCTGTTTCGTCTCTGCAAAGACTTTTATCTGTGCTTAGATGGCATCTTCTGTGTTTCACTATTCACAGTTCAGTACACCAATCTTATAGATCAATCAGACACCTGTATGGGAAGTACAGAAAAAATAAGAACATTAAAATCTATGTCTTCAGTGTATTTCTAACATCTCATATGATCATGTACCATCTCTATGTCATATAAGAACAAAAAATACTACTGAACAGTAAACATTGCTCAAATAATTACTGTAGTAAGTGAAAGTCAGTGAAGCAATATACAGTCTTTTCAAATAGTGATGAACATAACATCAATAATAATATGACAACAAATGTCAAGAAATGTGAAAATTCAAACAGTTTCGCAATGTTAAACATCCACACTGCTGTTCTAAATAATTACTTTTTTAATAAGAATCTGAAAAGTAGTGTTGAACGTGTGACAGTTTAAAAAAAAATAATGTCTTACGTGCGACACTTTCGAGAAAAGTAGTGCAGAGTGTACGACATTGTTGAAAATAAGTGACGACTTCTTCTCAGGTGGTCATCTATTGAAAATTATGGCCATCTTTGAAGGCTGTGTCAGCCAATCAAGTTTGACAATTCACTGTTGCCATTTGTAAATGTGTATGCATGACTATGGTGGTCAGTGGTTAGGTAACTTAATACAATCAAATCAGAAAATAATGATGTAGAAATGATATATTTATTTACCTAACTCAATATTTCACATTATGATAAAGGTCTGAGAAATAGAAGTTTCTGATTCATTGTAAACATTATATCAGCTCTGTCTTAATATTTGATAAATATACATGTTCAGTCTGATCATATACTGAACAAGGTTTAACACTATTTACAATACATTTTCTGTATAATAGTAATAAGACACTCCCAGGGGGTATGCTTATGGTCAATTGATAACCATCTAGGGGCATGTAGCATTCAGCTACTCTTTGTTGCACATTACAACCCTAGAAGGCAATTAACAGATCATTAACATAACGTCTGGTCATGCCTTATTGCTTAAATAACAATCAAGAATTGTGTGCATTTCTGCATTTGTGCATAATGTAGGAAGACAGACAGTTCTCCCTTCGGGAATCATTATTTCTTTGAAAAAAACACATGAAATACTGTTGTGCATTCAAAAGTGTCACAAAAATAGTGTTGATTGTATGAAAGTGTCACAAAATATAGTATCGAACGTTCTAAAGTATTGCACTTAATGTCAAAATATATGGTGTAGAACGTTCGAAAGTATTGCGAGAAGTACTTTCGCACTTAGACACTTTCGAATAAGCAATGTTGTGCTTTCGAAAGTGTCAAAAAAATAGTGCTGAACCTTCAATAGTTTCGCAAAAGTACTGTAGTGCATTCGAAAGTATTACAAATTCATACCTATAGGGAGTTACTATGTGCATCAGCGAACGATATCTTGATTGCTATTTGACTCACATTAGTTCTGCCAGTGTTGTGCTAGATATATCAAGCCATGTAAGACAGCCAATCAGAGACGGAGAAGACTGAAGGAAAAGGACACAGCAGCCATCTTAGACTGAACAGACACACAGCACATTTCTCACTGTAAGTACATTACATTTTATAAATAATTTTCCTACTATTATAAAAAGTGTTAGAAACAGATAAATAGTATTAATCAAAATGTTTTTACTACTCTATTTGACTATGTTTCTAGAAATAAGCTATGATGTTGCATTATTTAGATATAACTATTTAAAGTCAGACAGTCAGTTGGTACTTACTTGCACAGATACAGCTGCAAATGGAGAGAGATAGCAAGGTGCACATGTACCATAACCAAAGAGGGAACCAATCAGATATGTCTCTGCACTTGTGATTGTTTGAAACTGCCTATCAGAAGGATGCATTTTTGCCACCTTGAAATGTTTGTACATTTAGGCTGGAGCAGAACTGCTTGTGATAGTTAGTGCACATATTACATTGGTTAATGAAGCCATGGTAGTAGCCAATGATTTGTTTTATTTGTGTGTCATGGATCAGCCCACTGAAGCAGTGTTGAACTTGGGAGGGAAAACAGCAGTTTCACTTTTACTACTGCTAAGGCACTGCAGGATGAACACTGACTTTGTTGGTAGCTCTCTGTCCACTTCTAGGTTGAAAAGCTGAGAATGGCAGAAAACAGCATTGTGGATTGTTGGCAGCAGTATAGTGAGGCAAGCATCTGAGTATGCTCAGAACAGTGATTTTGGGAGAAACCTGCAGCTCCTAAATTGCTGTGTAAAGTGGTATGGCAGGGGTAGAATGAGGTGGGAGCACCTCATGCCAACATTGTGCAGACTTCAGAGTACTCACGCTCACCCTGATATACTGTTGATCCATCTTGGAGGGAATGATTTAGGCACCAAACGCTGGGTAGATGTAGTGTCAGAAGCAAAATTGGACCTTGCTTCTATTATCAGTATTTTACCTGCCTGTAAAATTGTTTTTTCAGATATTACAGAGCGTAGGGTCTGGCAAGCAGAACACCATGCATACTTGCTTGACAGAACATGGAGAAAGGTGAACATACAAATATCTGCATTTCTACACATGTCTGGAATGCACACCATACGTCACCCTGAAATTAAGTATTGTTATGATTGGTTATACCTACCAGACAGTGTGCACTTCTCACATACTGGCAATTGCTTTTTCCTGGAAGACCTTCAAGATGAAATCCTCAAAGTCCTCTAAGAATGTTAGACTGTTTGTACACCTATTGAACTGTAGCAAACAACGTTTCTTTTCAGAACCAAACATGTTGGTCAAAAAAATAGAATCGGTATATACATCACTCACAGAGGAGTAGCACATACTTGGGGATATTCACAGTAGAAAGCAGGGCTGGTAACACTTGAGCTTGCATGCACTACAGGTGTTGTCAGGGTGATAATCTATGGTGGCATGCCATGTTCCAGCTATGTTGCATGTCACTGTGGCAGCTGCATTCTGCATGGTTCAGTGCCATTACAGTAGTGCAAGTGGCACAGGGGACCAACATCGTGTTACAGTGTGGCAGTGGTTCTGCTACCTGTGATTACAGTGATGTTCAGCTGTTGATATACAAATGGGTTTCAAAAGACATTGGGCCACTGTTTTCATTTTGTTAGGTGGCATGCTGGGGTAGTGTCTCAAGCATGCGACCTAACTGTGTGTCTGTCACTAGTGCTTTAGCTAATTGGGGGATAGAACAGCCCCCCATCAACAAACCAGAAAAGTGGGGTTGCAGGAGGCGATGTCAGATTGCCCTCCCTGGCAAACAAGGATTGGGGGGTACAAACCTAGAGAGATTTGTCAACCCCTCACAAACAAAAAAAACTTAGGGGGTTACATTATGACAATGGGTATTGTGCACCCTGTTGACACACACTTAATGGGTGTGGTCACAGGCAACACTGACTGTCACTGCTGCCATGTTGGCTGCATGTAGGGTGCGGCATGTAATGGTCACACTGTGTGAAAGTTTAAGTATCATAGTAATTGACCTTTTTCTGATGTTGTCACCTAATTAGGTAGACAGGGTGATGGCAGCTGCTACTGAATGATTGGGCAGTGTGGTACACACCTACTGATACATAACATCCATTCTCTCAACAGCAACCATGCCTCCAAATCTGCAGTATCACAAGATGCTGCCTGTGCAAGCACACAATCATTAAAATGACAATGTTAGATCTTTAAGGAAGAGAAAGATGCACTATTGATGTACCTGTATTCAACCGGTGGTATATGTAATTCATTAAACATAGCATGATACAACACAGAGTTGTGTATGCTATTAGTGTGTTGCAATACAATAATTTCCATATGTGAATGGCTACATTTGTAACAATGACAACTGAGTTTTCGAAATGCTGCTGTTACCATGTTCTAAGCATAGCAGTTAATAGAATATATTGAAATATATTGATCCCAAGGCATTACAGTAATGGACTGTTTGTTTATTTTTTCAAATGCAGAAAAACAAGCTTAAAAATTAGGCAGTGGATAATGAGAAAGGTATGCTTGCTGTTTGAGGCACTCCAGATGAAGGGGCAATGCTCGCGTCTTAATGCGGAGCACAAACCGTAAGTTGGACGCAATGTGGAGGTACATCAACAGCTTTTTACATATGATCTTGAGGGTAAAGAACAAGACAGTTCTACAGCTGAAGAAGAAGTGGAAGCTGTTGCACCAGCGCTTCTGTGTGCTGAAGCTGAGAGAGGAGATACCAGAGAAAGACAAGTGCTGGTACCACATTGCGTATGAACTGTGGGGGGTTACAGAAAAGCCAGCTGTGGGGGAACGCCTCTCTCAACGTAAGTTATTCAAAAAAAAATTACTCCAATTAAATCATATAATAGTGCAGGTACACAGGTGGAACAACTACAGTCTTTCTCTGATAGAGATGCTGGTTGGTTCAGGCGTCCTATTATCACAAAATGACGCCACTATTCAAATCTCAGCAGTGTAAAACAACTGAATATTGTATAGGTCATGAGGGACTTCATTGCTTGTGTCTTTTGATTAGTTTTTTGTCTTAAGGATATGTTCTTAAGACTTGAAGTCGTATTATGTGCTTCTACTATTGCATATCTATAGTTGTCGTGACATAATAGTGAGGGAATTTCTATGCAGTATCTATTGTATTGAAGCAGACTTGTATTACATATTCCGTATAATATGAGTACTAAGTATTGTGTACTGAGTCAGTTACTTACCTTCCATTTACATACTAACATACTAATTGCCAGGAGATTAGGCCTTATGGTCTATCGGGTCTGCTCGAACCTCAGATCCCTAGTTGGGTGCCAAGGCCCTTCCCCCCCTTGTGTTCCAGAAACCCCTATCATCCATCCCCACCCCCCTGGGCCAAGCCATCTTTTGATACATCCACTTTCTGTGTCTGTCCCACCCTCTCTTGAAGCCCTCCACTGTGAATCTCTGAACCAGCTCACCAGGCAGTGCATTCCAAGGGTCCACCACCCTCTCAGTGAAAAATCTCCTCCTCTTCCCCCATCACCCTTCCGCCTTCCAACTTCAAACCATTCCCTCTGGTGATACCTCCCTGCTTTAGTCTAAAGATCCCCTCCATGTTTACCATATTTATTCCCTTGAGTTACTTGAAGACCTCAATCATGTCCCCCCGTCTCTCCTCTCCTCCAATGAAAACAGGTAGAGCTCCTCATGTCTGTCCTCATACGTCAAATCCCCTAGTCCTTGTATCATCTTAGTTGGCCTCCTCTGTACCCTCTCCAGGAGCTGTATGTCCCTCTTCAAGTGTGGTCTCCAGTACTGTACACAGTACTCAAGGTGTGGTCTAACCAGTCCATTGTACAGTGGCAGAATCACTTCCCTGCTCCTAGAGGTGACCCCCCTTACGATGCATCCCAACATCCTGTTTGTCTTGCTAGCCGCTCTCCTGCACTGCTCAGAGTTATTCATACATGCATCCACTACGACCCCTAGGTCTATTTCCCCTATTGAGGCCTCCAGCGCCTTCCCTCCCAGGGTGTACCTGTGTTTAGGGTTTCCCCGCCCAAGATGTAACACCTTGCACTTGGTGATATTGAAATTTAATTTCCATGTGTGAGCCCAACTTTACAGGGTGTCCAGGTCCCCTTGCAGGGCCAACCTCCCCTCTTCTCCCTCAACTACTGCTCCCATCTTGGAGTCATCAGCAAAGAGACTCATTTCACACCCTATACCCTCTCTGATGTCCAATATGTATGCATTAAACAGGATTGGACCCAGGACTGAGCCCTGCGGTACCCCACTACCAACCTCTCTAAGGTTCAAGCGCTCCCCACCGACCACTAATCTCTGGGTGCATCCAGCTAGCCAGTTTTCAATCCATCTGACCATCAAAGGGCCTACTCCCAACCCCATCAGTTTCTCCACCAGACCATTGTGGGAGACAGAGTCAAATATTAATTTGCACTGATTCTGATTTCATATGCATCTCCAATGAGTCTGCAGTAGCTGATTATGTACAATGCCAGGTATCTGAGAATGTCACTTGCATAGGGAGAGTGCTGTGAAATGACTAATCATTGATATCTAATACTTTGGGAGTCTACATATTTTCTTTTTTCACAGATTGGCACAGGTGACCCACAGCCTCACCCAAGGTGGTACCAGCACAGTCAGAAACTGTGGAGGCAGAAAACTCTGACAATGACAGTGTCATTATTGTTGAATCTGATGGTAAGATGCCTATAGAAATTATCACTATGGATAATTGGGGTGGTATGAGGGCGACACATAAGGTGTGTACTAAACTATCTTAGTGACATTGTTTAATGAAATACTCTTCAGAAAGTTACCATGAGTACCAGTACCCACCCAATGTTTGTCAGTATTGAAAACAACAAAGGGTAGTGCTTAATATCATAACTGATGATTCAAGAGGGAACCTTTTTTTCTTGCCAGAGGTACAGTTCTTGTATGTATCTCACTTTTGGTTTAACTGAGTATGTTCTAATACTGGTGAGTAACTTTCTAGACACCAGTGTTATCTGAAGCATTGTTAACATATGAAATTCTTATCTATTTTTTGTAAATACATGTCATCTGTACACATCTGAATCTCATTATCTTTTTTTCATCTTGCTTTCTAAATGAGTAATACAGACAATCATACCAATATATCTTATCTCGATCCTGGCTGGTATTTTCAAAGTGTGTTTGCATGTCAATGTAGTGCCCACTAGTGTGAGACCTAGAGATGTGACCAAACACAACATACAACTTCTGTAATAGTAAATGTATCACTAATGCTCCAATAAAGTTCTTACCAATGGTGATTGCGTGCATTTTAATGATAACTATGTCTGAGGTGGGTCAGTGGGACTAATGCAAAACTATTAGGGTATTTGTGAACTATTGTGTTTCTCTGGTACTGTGCTGGATCCGCATGCACACCTTATTATGTGTTTTGTGAAGTTAGTAGTCAGTAGTGGGACTATGATACACCCTTCACTAACCATCTAATCAGTTATTGCAACATAATCCTTCTACCTGCTTAGTGGTGGGTGCCAGCTCTTAATGGGGCTTTTACAATCTAGGCAAACTAGATGATGTTTCTTTACACATGTAGTATGTGGCCATATTTAAATACTGTGATACAGTAACTGTCCCAGTGATGCTGAGCATCGAGATGTTGGACGACACACCTCACATCATTATGCAGACTTAAGTTTGGGAATGGTCCTGGGCCATTGGGGGTTGGCAGTAGAGGACTAGGATTCAGCATCCTCATCACTGTTTTCCTATTGATCATAAATGGGATGTTCTTATGTTGTGCTCTAGCAAGTAATAGGAACACCTGGTGGCACTGGTGATGCACGTGTAACAAGGGGGACATAGTACGTTGGATGACTGTACATTTCTGCATGGATAGCATTGTACGTTCATGGTACCATTGGGAGAGTAAGTGTAAACTGGATGGGTGTGATTGAGTAGGTGGATGGACACACACACACACACATCTGCAGGGAGACTGTTGTGGAATTGCACTGGATAACTACGATGCTGATCTGAGTGGCAAGGGATGGTAACCTCTGCAGAAGGTTGGCTGTGGCTGAGCCGGGTCCCCTTCATGTGAGTGAGCTTGCTGCTCTCCCTCATGAACAGGGCTAGCAGTAGATGTCCCTGCTGGTGAGTGACACAAGATTTGCCAAAACACAGATATGTGATAAGATAGAACAACTATGGTATATGGTTAAATATGACCATAAGTAATATGAAAAAATGTCACACTAAATGTTGTGTGCTATATTTACATATTATAGCATATGTTTAATATTCTTCACTTATATATTTTATAGTGGCAAGGGAGGCAGTGCCAGTACCACCTGTGCAGGTGAAGCAGGAGCCTGGCACCAGTTCTGAGCGTAAGTAACATAATAGAAGACGTTCAGACAAGATGTGCTGTCACAACCCCCTCCAACCTTTCTCCAACAGTATGAAGGAACTTCTCACCCCTAAGCAAGCCATTCAACTTCTGATCACTAGGTAGTGTTACAGCTGTGTGCCTATTTGTGAAAGGCATGAGTAAGTGGGGATGCAAGCAGTACTGTGCTACACATTCTCAATTTGTGGATGAACCATTCATATACTGAGATTCTGTAACACAATCTGTTGTGTATCCTCAGAACCCAACTTTTCTGGTTTACTATGCATACAACTGTACCATATGGTGTCACTTTCTGTATAGATAGAAGGTATCTTACTGTTGAGTGTCACCTGTTTCTGACCATGCAACAGTCTTGATCACATAGTTGTTTCTCAGTGAGTGACTGTTTAAGGTGGCACTAGTGCATGAAGGTGTAATCTATGATTTGTGAAGACTACTATGACCTATGAAAAGAGCTGTAGTAAATCAACTTTGAATACCTTAATATATTTATCACAATGGATGTACAAGGGTGAGACAGTCTACTGCACAGCTGTATCATGCATGTATGTCATCATAATCATCACTGTATAAGGCGGTGGACTGTACTGGGACAAGAAGTGTATTAATAAATAGAAAGCTTGTGATAACCAAAATGAAAAGCCCCACTGGACTACTATGGATAGGCAACCAATTCAAAAAAAGTTATCAGTTGAAAGGGTACAGTGCAGTGTGGTAATATAGCTAGTAAATACATTGTAAAAGTGTGACAGGTACTCAACTACCATAGTGAGGGTCATATAATTACATGCTTTTTTGTCACTTTACAGGGCGCCCTCACTTAAGACGGTGCACTGGCCACTGCCGCAGTTTACCACAGGCTTGAGCGCAAGGTTGACAGTCTCATAAGACAATGTTGTACTGCATGAGGAAAAGGACAAATTATTGTCCCTCATGACAGCGCAGCAAGCGACTGTCAGCCTTGTGCTTGAGCCTGTGGGGACAGCAGCAAGTGACATGGTGGCCAGTTCCAGTACTTCACCTGTACCAGTTGCATCTAGCCTCCCTGGCCAGGAATAAACAGCCTCCACATCTCATCTGGTATCTCCTCTGGAAGGCACAACAGCTTCCACTTCTACTGCGCCTCCATATTGCGACCAACTTACAGGCTGGACTGTCTCAACCAGCAGCACACCTCTCTTCCAGAGTTCTGTTTGCATAGTCTAAATAGTTTTTTTTTTCACTATTTTCTTATATGTTAATATTTTTGTACACTTGTAACTGGAAATATATATATTTTTATAAAGAATTTACTTAATTAATCGATGCTAACTGACAATCAATTTGTTTTATTTAGTTTTTGATTTATTCTTGAAGAAAATAAGTATTTTTACATTTTTTACACATTTTTGTTAGGAACAACCTGTTTTAATTTGCTGATTTTGTAACTTTTTTTTGAATCTTTGCATCTCAATATACAAATATTTTTGATAAAGAACACTTTGTCTTTCTGTATTCTTTACTTGTGGGGGGATGTCAATAATCAATACTTATGGCACAAGTCAGCAGCCATTTTACTTGTTCTAGGTTTAGAAAGGGTATTGCATGTGCCATATTGGTTTCATGGTATTACACATCATTAATCTAGCACACAACAAAAGAGGAACACATATTGTGTGTTAATTGAATGTTGACCATGAATGGTACTGTTGTTCTCAGTGTGTTCAGTTTCATCATGTCCTGTCAGGAAATTACGTGAACATGATCATACAACTTCTAAGTTCTACACACACTAGCTGACAGGTCATGTCAGCAGGTATTAAAAAATGTAATGGATGTACCTGAGGTGGATCTCAGCTAACTATTCATTATAGACAATTCTGTAGATGACTTTCTGTGTTCTTGGATATTTGTGTATTTGACTATGTGTGTCTGGTACTGGCACTATGGCATTGCAGGTACTATTAGTACTTCTCATTCTAAAAAAGAAAGGAAATTCATGGCAAAAAAACTCCATTTAATGCATCAGTTAGGGTTGTTCCACAGTGACAAAATTGAGGAAATTTGGTGTTAGGGTTGAAAACCCTAACTCCGCATTCACCCCCCAGCACCACACACACACACACACACACATGCAAGTAGGGGGGGAGGGCCAAGGTGACGCAACCAATCACAGATAACCAGCAGCAGGTGACAGAAATAAAATACAACTGTCTAAATGCAGTACTAGACATCCCCACTCACCTCACCAGGTACTGCATGCTCATTGGAGAGCTACAGTAAAACTGAGGCTATTTACACAAAAAGTACACATCCCTGATTGTGGGTGCACACAACATACCACACTTACAAGTTGCATGGCTTTACCTAACGATGCACCACACCAGAGCACACCAGGAACTGTTCCCCAAGTACAGAAGCACAGAAACAACTAAGGAGTTGTACATCTATGTATGGGTGGATGCTTTCAGGTATACACAACTTCACTCTGTTAGGCAATGGAGGCCTTAGTGATACAGTGTCCCACCCACTGAGACCAACTACTGCATGCTAATAGAACAACTCCAGTCAAAATGAACCCATGAAGATCAACACTGTTACTCCATGATTGTAGCTTTGCAAAGGTTTGCACAGTTACAACTTGCAGAGTCTGAGATACAGAGTGACTCTCCTCATCTCCTAGTACATTTGGTGCATCATGACTGCAAAGTTACAGGTAAAGAAACTCTATTAACATCTACAGTACACCTCCCTGTTTGCTGGTGTTCTACACTTAGCACAGTTAACAGAACAATGGCATCACGCACATGATGACCTGCCATGCCCCAATACCATAAACTACATCCTAAGTAGGCACCAACAGCAAAAAAAACAGATGGTGTGTAGATAAATGGTGTACCTCACTCATTGCAAGGATACTCAACTTAGCACTATTTTGATATGTGTGGCATCAGACAGACAGTTCTATTCTGTTCACCATGTACTGCATGTCCTGTAGAGAACTATAGCAAAAATAGAGTCTATTGACATCTGTTATATACCTTCAACATTGTAGGTACAGTCATGTTAGATGTTGATACATTGTGTGAGCTTAGCTAAGTAATTACGCAACCTGCCAGATACACTAGTTACTGCATTCTCAATATATGTACACCATTTAAAGTAAGTCCATGGACATGAACAGAACACCTATATCACAGAAACTGAATCTAGCACCCGTTGGTAGTTGCAGAACCTTATACAAGCAATAGCTGCACCTTATCTCCAGAACAAGTTAGGTAGGTTGACCAGGCAGACATGTAAAACCTAGTACAACACAGATGAGAAACAGAAACACAAAACTGATTGTATCTTGATACTGGATGTGTCTTTTACTACATTTACATAGCTGTATTTGATCATGTCTACTCCTAAGTGTACAAACCTGTGCACAGGTCCAAACAGAGATTTGCACTGTTGATATTCATTCAGGATGCACTATCATGTCTGTTGGGGTGTGGTGCATTGCTAGGTAAGCCCATGCAACTAGTAAGTGTGGTACATTGTGTGCACTCGCAATCAGGGATGTGTAGTTTGGTGTACATGGCCTCAGTTTTACTGTGGATCTCCACTGAGCATGCAGTACCTGGTGAGGTAAGAGGGGATATCTAGTACTGCATTTAGACAGTTGTATTTTGTTTCTGTCCTGTCACCTGTTGCTGGTTGTCTGTGATTAGTCATGTTGCCTTGGTCTTCTCCCCTACTTGCATATGTGTGTGTGTGTGTGCATGCGTGCGTGTGTGTGTGTGTGTGTGTGTGTGTGTGGTGCTGGGGTGAATGCAAAGTTAGGATTTTCAACCCTAACACTGAATTTCCTCACTTTTGTCGCTGTGGAACAACCCTAACTGATGCATTAAACAGAGTTTTTTGCCATGAAATATGTATATATATATATATATATATATAGTGCAGTCCGACCCCTATAGTTATGGTCGAGTTGGCAGTTTAATGTTAAACCCCAAATTTAATAACTTTGCAACTGTTCAAAGGATTTGCACAAAATTTGGAATGTGTGGTCTTGGATGGTCAGTTTCTTGATCTCCCAAGTTGTGTTTTGATCAGATTTATGTTTTTGTGCTGCAAATTGCCAAAAACACGTTTTCTGATTTTTTTTTTCCAAATGTCAGGGTCATTTCACGATATTGTGCTGCACCTACACCATTTAGAATTTGGGCCTGAAATTTCCAGGGTAGAAAGAATCTATCTAAAGGAACAATCTAGTGTTAGTGTGGTGAAAAAATATTAATTTATTCCAAAGTTATTCAATTTCGAAATGTCAGGTTCTGAGCATGCACAGTTCAGTTTTTGGGATAGATGCACAATTTTGATGAAGGATTCCTGGTCGTGGGCTGATCATGAGCAGGGATTGCAAAAAGTGATTTGGAAATATCACCAAATCCCTTTTATCAAAGCTAATCAGTTTTCTCTGGCAGCCATTTTGTTTTCTCTGTTAGCGAGGGAAGAAAACAAAATGTTGGAACTTATTCCTAGGAGGTTTTCTTTGAAAACCAAGGCATTAGTTTGTCCTCGGGGACTTTCATGGCCCACTTATGCCTTTTTTCCTATAGTCATTTAAAATGGCGGGTTTTAAAATAAAATAACTCTTGTGATCCTTTTTTGCCAGCTGATCCCTTTTTGTGAGATCAGCCGGAGAAAAGGAATCACAAAGAGGGATTTAAAACTTAAATAATATCAGTTTTAAAAAAAACTACACAAAACTAAGGGCATAGGTGGGTAAAGTACATCCCCCTAAGCAAAACCCATGCCTTTTCTTTTTTTTTTTTCAATTATTGATTTCTTTTGGTGGCTACTTGCCACATCTCTCTGGTGTCCATTGGTATCCCCCCATCCATTGCTCCCCATATTGTGGTGACTTGCCACATCTCCCTGGTATCCAGTGGTTCCCCCATACTCCATTGCCCAAATTATCATTAGTGGCAGTGGGTCCCATCCATTTTTTTTCCCTTTTTTTTTTAAAATGTAGAAAACCATCCCTCATTGTCTTTTCTGTCCTTTTCCTTACAAAGAAGAAAACCGTCCATCACTGATTGTGCCCATATCCTCACCTTACACCCCACCCTCCCTCTGTGCACTAATCTCCCCGCACCCTGCTACCCCATACTTAACTTCCAAGGTCTGTGGCTGTGATCTTCTATGGACTGGGACATGTCTGCACTCTTCAAAGCTAAAAACAAACTGAAGGAATAAAGGTGAGCCATACAATGGATGTCAATGAGGGGGTTTCAACTTACGTTGATATCTCAGCCATTTTTAAGAATTTTGACCCCACATTTTCATTATGGGGTTCTTAGGACCCCAACTCAGGAACACTGGCACTGTCATTTCATTACTCAGTCCCTAAAGGTAATTTCATGGTCAGTGCACAGAATCACCTTTTGGGACCGATTAATGAAATGACAGTGCCAGTGTTCATGTGGGAAGGTCCCAAAAAGCTCATGTTGAAAATCTGGTGCAAAAAATACCAAAATGACTGCATTATAAGCATGCTCTGCACAGTTTCTACTCATGCTCATTACTCCAGATCTTCAAAATTGCCATTTTGTCCCACCTCCTTGAGAACAGTACAGCTGCAATTTTTCACATCCTGACCAAAAATTGTTTTTGCACCTGTAGCTCAGAATGGCACAGTCACTGTGTGAAATCAAATTTCGGGATGGAGCCACTGTGCATGAGGTAGAGTCATAAAATGGCAATGTTGAAAATATGGTGCAAAAATAGGGTTGAAGCAACAAAAGTAGGGAAATGAGATGTTAGGGTGGGATTTCTAACACCCCCACCCAACCTCACTCAGCCCACCCTACACCCACCCCTCTCACAGACCAACAAGCATCAGGGTGTGCCTTGGAGTTGTTGGCCCTAACTCTCACCTCATTCTCTAGTACTGTACCATGTCAACTTTCTTACTCATGGAATGGGGTGAGAGTTAGGCCCGATGACCCCAAAGCACACCTGATGCATGTTGGTCTGTGAAGGATGGGTGTGGGCTGGGCTGGTGGGGTTGGGCAGGAGGGGGTAGTAGGGGCTCAACTCTAACATCTCATTTCCCTACTTTTGTCAGTTCAACCCTGATTCATTCAGACCCTGTACTCCCATCCCTCAACAGATGCACATATGTGTCTAGCTGTGTAAACACAAGGGTCTCAGCCCTTGAGCTTCGACACATTATGTTACAAGCAGACATAGCAAAATTGCAACAAATTATCATGACTGTGCCACCTTAAATAATTGTCATCCAAAATGTTCAACATAACCATCTTATCACCTCACCACATTTACCCAGTACAGAAAACTTTCACATCCATGTCAAAATGTAATTCTGTGCAACTGTAATGCCATTTCGAGCCACAGGTGCAGAAGAATATTTTTGGCAGGATTTGAAAAATTACAGTTGTACTATTCATCAGTTGGTATGAAAACATGGTAATGCTGAAAATCAAAAGTGAAAATTTGAAAAATTGGTGAAGTTAAGAGTGTGCATAGAAAATGTGTGACACACTCTCATAACTTGGTAACATTTTCAACATGGGCTTTTTGGGACCTCTCCTCATGAACAGTGACAACGTTAATTTATTAGTCCACCCTGAAAGTTGATTTTGCACAGCGACTGTGCCATTCTCCACCACAGGTGTGAAAGCACGTTTCTGGCAGGAAGTGAAAAATTACAGCATTACTGTTCATAAGGAGATGTGAAAAAAATGGCAATGTTGGAAATCTGGAGTGAAAATATAAAAAATTGGAAAGGTTATGAGTGTGCATAGAAACTGTGCGACACGTGCTCATAACTTTGTAATTGTTTAGAAATTAGTTCACAAAATGTGCAGGATGAACTTTTTGGGACCCCACTTTATGAACAGTGGCACTGCCATGTCATTAATTTGTCCCAAAAGGTGCTTCCACACAGCCACCACAAAAATCACCTTTCGGGACCAGGTAATGAAATGACAGTGCCAGTGTCCATGAGGTGGGGTCCCAAGAACCCCATGTTGCAAATCTGGTGCCAAAATTCATAAAAATGGCTGAGATTGTAAACCCCCTTTGACTGACATTATATGATTTACCTTGATTCCTCTAGTTTGTGGTTGGCTGTTGAAGAATGCAAATATGTCCTGGTCCACAGAAGATGACAGCAATGGATCTCTTGAGGTAAGTATGGATAAGGGGGGGGTAAGGGGAGGTGGGTGCTCAGGGGGACTGGGAGTTAACAGGACTATTTTCTTTTACAGGGTAAAAAGTTGTTAGGGGACCGTTTTCTTTTTTTTTACAATTTGGAACACTGGGGTTGGGCTCCCAGTGTTCAAAAATAATTGAGGATGGAGGGGCTTTATAATGCCAACTAGGGGACTAGGCACCCATATCAGCATAAAAAAATGACTTGGATGGGGAGGCATCCCAATGTCAGAAACATTGTTTAATAAAAATGTATTCTTTTGGCCCAATGGGGGTGGGCTCTCCAGTGAGCCACAGTAATGGAGGGGAGAAATAAAAACCAACACAGGGATTGGGTACCCTGATGTCAGCAAAAGGTTTTGTTTTCTCCACTCACTAAGGGAGAAAACAAAATGGTCACCGCAAAAAAATGATTAGCCTCGTGAAAAGGGATTTGGCGATATTTCAAAATCCCCTTTTCACAATCCCTGTTCATGACTACCTCACAACCAGGGATCCTTAATTGAAACTGTGCAGCTATCCCTAAAACTAAACTGAGCATGCTCAGAACTCGAAATGTCAAAACTGAATAACTTTGGATCAGATCAATTTTTTTTTCACCAAGTCAATGCTGGATTTTTCCCATCAGACATTTCAGGCCCAAATTCCAAATGGTGCGGGTGCAGCGTGATGTTGGAAAATAACCCTGACATTTGCAAAAAAAAAAAGTGAAAAACATGTTTTGGGTGCTTTGTTGCATGAAAACCCAAATCTGATCAAAACACAACTTGGCAAATCAAGAAATCTACCATATGAAACCACACATTCTGAATTACATGAACATCTGTTGAACATTTGCAAAGTTATTAATGTGCAAAATTTGGGGTTTAACATCAAACTGCCTACTCAACTTTAATTCATAGGGTGCAACTGCACTCAAAATATATATATATATATATATATATATATATATATATATATATATATATATATATATATATATATATATCTATATATATATACTGTATATCCCTCTCCTCTCTGCCCTTCCTTTCTGCCCCCACAATAGTCAACCTTCTAGCTACCCCAGTCCTCCCCGCCTCCGCCATCTCCTCCTCCCACCCCTCTCATGACTATTATGCCCTCCTACTCAGCTACCAAATGCAGCCCTTCTCCTTTCATCCTGTCTGAGAGTGCCTCATCTGGCTTAAGTCTATGCCCAAACACTACTAACTAATTTTAGTGACTTATGAAACTCCTTTGCATTATTTTCCTTTTTTATCAAGCCTGTTTATTTATTTCTTGCTTGCCTGCTATTGTTTGTACCTTACACAATGTATAACTATTATTATTATTATTATTATTATTACTGCTATTGTGTAAAAGGATCTTCTTGTGAATGAGCTTGCTCAATGGAGTTTTCCTACAATAAACTTGAAACTTGAATATATATATATATATATATATATATATATATATATATATATATATTATATATATATATATATATATATATATATATTCATTGCAAATTTTTTTTTAATGCATAAGTTAGGGTTAATAACACAGCAATAAAAGTATGGAAATGTTTTCTTGAAAGTTTTCGCAGCGCACATATACTGTAAATTTTCCCATAGGCTAAAATGGGACATGAAAAACTTACATAACTTGTGAACGGATTAATATATTTTTTACCAAATCTTCAAAGGGCACCAGTTTGACCCAGGCCACATATACACTTGCAGATTTGAAGCCAAACAGATAAATCATTTAGTTATATAAGTCTGACAGAAAAATGCACAAAAGTTGAGGATTTTTCACATTTCTGACACTCTGCAGTTCCACAGCTATACATCTGACTGGAACAAGATGTTCCAGATCCAGAAATCTATGGCTGGATACTGCACATGCAAAATGTCAGATAAATCAGACAAACAGTTGCAAAGTTATTGAAGTGCAAACGTTGGGGCTTAACATAGAAGTGGCCTGCCAACCCTAACTATAGCAGCACTACTGTGCAGCTATTATAGATATGTTTATATATATATATATATATATATATATATGCAGCATTTGGCAGTAGAATTGCTGTAATAAACAATGCAATTTCAATGAGAGTTAATCCCTTTCGTCTTGCAGTAAACCTATCACACTGTACATAGGTACATAGGTATGTTGGTATGGATTTCAGGTCCAGTTAGCTACTAATGCCATATAAGGGCCTGCCACTGTCTAGTGGTCAAAATTCTCATTTCTTTTCTCCCATGTGTTCATCGAGCAGTTTTTTAAAGGTTCTTAGGCTACCAGCACTCAGCACCTATAAGTGGAGTGTATTCCAAACATTCACAACCCACTGATTAAACCATCTCTCCCTTTTTTGTGGTGTTATACCTCTCACCATGTAACTGCCAAGGGTGGTACCTAGTTACTATCTGTGTCCTTTTTTTCCAAAAAAGTCCAACTAATTCCCAAAGCACGCCACTGTGCTTCACCCTTGTGGGATTCACTGTATATTTTATTTTTTTTTTACCAGTTATTTTACCAGGTGAGACACACTAAGCTGAAAGCTTGTTTGCAGGTGCAACCTGGGAGCACAAGGAAGTTAAGTGACTTGCTCAGGGTCACACAGTATGCACCTAGGGGGCTATATACAATGTATATATATATATATATATATATATATATATATATATATATATATATATATATATATTTAACACTGTCCTTTTTATGCCTCTGGGCCACAATTGATGTGACTGTGGGGCAAAGATAAAGGGTGTCTCGGTGACTTACTGACTGATGCAAGATTGGCCCTTGGGGGACAGAGGATCCAGAGTTACTGATCAGTTTTCTTCTTTGGCCAGTATGGGTGATAAAACACCAGGAAGTGGATGGAATTTGTGACAGAGTGCTTGTGTTCCTCTAGCCCCGATTGTGAAGTCTATAGGGGCTATGAAGGATGCTATGCAGTATTGCTGATGACAAGCAGAGAGACTGATCGTGTTGATTTGCACACTCCTTGGCAGTTACAAGTCAAAATGGCAACTGTGGAACAGGGAACCATGAAGAGGGTGCAAATCCTGCAGTGCAATGATTTGAAACAAAGTCTTTTTTTTGTTGGAGGCTTTGCCACCCACACCCCCCATGTCTCCTTTATTTAATATATTAACCTGGGGGGGCATGCCTTGGGGATGGACAGAACTGCAGGTTGCCCAAAAATGTTGGCACTTTGATTCCATCACCCTCTTCATGAGTCGCCATTCTGCAGTAGCAATTTTGATGTGCTACCTTCCTTGGCCCCATTTGGAAGATCTTTGGGGCAGGGTGAGACAGACAAAAGTGTGCAAGATGCAGCCCAGAAGGGTGCATGATGAAGAAGCAGAACAACAGCATGAGCTCTAGTACACACAGCAAAGGTAAGCCATGCTTTTGACTTGGGGGGTTACATTTATTTTTCAGAGGGAGTGGCGATGGAGGGGAATGCCACTGGATACTGGACAACAGGGGCCCGATATTCAAATCTGCACAAAGTGAATTGCAAAACTTGGCATTTTACCTTGTGATTGTCTGTGTGCCTGAAGATGCTATATTTAGTCAAATAGCACACTGGCACTATTTGGCTGAATGTAGGGTATGTCAGCCCAGTGCTAAGCCACTTAGCATTGCCCTAACAGGGCTTCCAAAGTATGCCATCAGAATGGATATCTCTGAAGCACTATTTGTAATATTACAAAGGGACCCATACAAATGAGCCTATTGGGCATGCAAGGTACTAAGGGGCTATTTTCATGCTCATTATGGGCAAATTTGCATGGTTAGTGAGGCAGGGTAGTGCAGCCATGCCCCCTTCCAATTGCCTGGTCCAAAACATGTAGATATCCCTAGTGCTAATAATCCCAGACTGTACCGTAAAAAGCAACATCCCTGGTGCTAATGCCCCCCCCGATTAGCGGCTCCTTCATTATAAAATAATAACCCAAGTGCTAATCTAATTGTTCCCACTCCCTCTGATCACCAGCCCCGACATAAAAATTATTGACCATGGTGGTAGTGGTCCTTCCTCCAATTGCCATGCCCCAACATATAAATAATTATCCCTGGTGCTGGTGGTCTTCCCTTGCTCTGATCACCAGCCCCGATGTAATAATTTTTATCCCTGGTGGTAGTGAACCCCCCCTCCAATTGCCAGCCCTGATGTATAAATAAATAGCCCTGCTGCTAGTGGTCAACCCTCCCTCCAGTCACCGGCCCCTCCATTTAAAAAAAAATTTATATACTTTATTGAAAGTCAAAATATTACAATAAAAGCACAAGACCAACCACACACAGACATATCACAAACAGTTATAACACAATAATCCAAACAATCCACCTCCACCCCCTTCCCCAGAGGCAAAGAGAAACTAGGTATTACAGTCCAGTCCACAGCAGCATATGATAGCAGAGCACAGGGCTCCCTGATATAATAGTAGGTGAAGTCAGAAACTAAAAGTCAGGGATAAAAAAGACACCAGATCCTATTATACTTCAGTAAGACTGTCACACATGTGACTATTATCATTATCTTATATCAGCATGTGTCCAATTAGAAGAAGAGCCATAGGATCATTAATAAGATAATAAAAACTAAAACTATGGGTCATTCATTAAGAAGAGTAGATTGAAAATAGGGTTTGCAGTTTGTCCCATTTCTTGGTGTAAGTTTGCAGATGACCATGAAGGCTTGCAGTCATCTCTTGAAGCCTTAAGTTGGAGAGCAGTTCATTAAGCCATTCTGAGTAAGTGATCACCGACTGATCTTTCCAGTGGTGAAGAATGATTTTTTTCACTGAAAGGGAAATCATGGCCAGCCAGTATTTTTGCCCTCTGAATGGCACCCTGGAGTAATCCCCTATCAGATAAATCTTAGTCAGAAAATGTTCCTCCAGTCCTAAAAGAGGATTAGTCTTTTGTTTAATCTTCTCCAAAAGCAGGGCAAGTTTTGGACACTACCATAGCATGTGGTGGAGAGTTCCCTCCTTCTGTCCACACCTGGTGCAAAGTGGGGAGGGTAGCTTCCCCATTTTAGCCAGGTGTACAGGGGTAAGGTAAATATTATGCAAAATGAAAAACTTGGTGAGGCAAAGCTTCTCGTTAGCTACAAAACATAGAAATCTGACCAGATGTGGTCCCAATCAAGGATCATTGCAAGGAATATGAATGACCAGTACCTACTGTAGAGTGGCCCAAAATGGAAAGAAAACATTTGGGAAATAATGCTGATGCTGTCTGGGAAACTGAATGAAGTTGCCACACTAAGGCTTGGAGCAAATATAGAAAATCTCTCTGATTAACAGACCAGGGTGTCAGACTAAACCATTTAACTAGTAGGTGCCAAAGTTGGTAAATTTTAAAAACAGCTATGGTTGGTAAGTTAAGATGCTTCAGCAGTTCCTGACTATTCAGGATATGCCCATCTGAGAGAAGATCCAAGACTTTTTTCCCCATCAGCCAGCTTGAAATTTGGATTAAAACACAACGGATAAGAGACATCCAAATCATGAATGTAGCATAAAGCTTTGCATAGCTGGGCATGTACCCTTACCAGTATATAAATAGCTGAGTTCTGGAGTGAAACTGGGAGTTGTTTAGGGGATATAAAGTATAAACTATCAGGGGCAAGTCCAGCATCTTCAATCATCAGCCATTCAAGTTGAAGCCAAAGGGGGATATACTGAGTAATGGGCAATAAAGAGATTGGTTGAGGTCATCTGGTATATTTAGCAATGTGACTGGCTAAGTAGTCAATAAAGAAATTTGGCAGTTTAAGTATTCCCATGGCCTTAGAAGCCCCAAGACAGGTATATGCCCTACGTGGCGGTTTACCTTTCCACAAAAAAGTGGAAACAAAGCTGTAGAGCTTCTTAAACCGGGTGAGAGGAAACAAAATATTCAGCATGTTTAGGGGGTAAAACAACCGAGGAAGAATATTCATTGTAATAACACTCACTCTACCAATCTGGCAAAGTCTTGGATAATATGTAGTGCAGCTGGGACTGAAGAAGAGGGGACTGAGAGATAGAGCATGATGCCATCTGCATAGGCAGAAAGTCCGACATCAAATGGGCTAATGAGAATCCCAGTGATAGAAGGGGATGTGTTGGGAAGGTGCAACAGAGGCTCCAGGTAAAGATTAAATAGAAGAGGGAATAATGGGCATTCCTGGTGGGTGCCGGAGAATAGCTCAAATCCTTCGGACAGCACACCATTGTAATATAATTGTGCCCAGTGATGAGAGTATAGCACTCAGACTCTACTTACTAAAAGGAAGGGGAAACCAAATTTCTCCATTACTGCAAAAAAGAACACCCAGTTACTCAATATTACTCAGTTACTAAGGTGGAAGTAAGCTGCTAACCCATCAGGACCACCTTCCACACACCGGGTGGGGGATATTAGCCTTCTCTTTTTAAATAGCTGATCATCCTGTACTTTACTGCTTGCATCTGCTATGTGGTTAGGGAGACAATCCCACGTTTCAGAGGCCCCAATTGTAAAATAATTTCTACATTTGTTTGTCATGGATTTTGGAATGAGAATCTGTTTCTTGTGGGATCTCAAGTTTGCTGTTTTGTTAACTTGAACAATTTTACATTCCTTCATAAGATCCTGGTCATTAAGAATACTGTACAGCAAAATCAATCCCTTCTACTTCTCCTAAGTTAGAGATCATAAAGCCCAAGGGCCTTTACCCTGTCTGGATAGGGCAAGTTGGTAACTCTTGGGATAAGCTTAGTGGTTCAAAGGCTATAAGCTTGCAATAATGTTTTTGTCTTTTACAAGGTAGGGGGCCCAGAATGACATAGAATAGTCCATGTGAGGTCAAATGAATGCTTTATAAAGTGGCATAATGCAGGCTTCATTCCTGCACAAGAAAGTTGTTTTAATAGCATTAATAATTCAGTTTCCAGTAAGTGCAACACTCCTGCATTGGTCACCTGACATTAACTGGTTGTTAATTATGACCCCTAAGTCTTTATCAGTAATTACTGAGTTAATTTTACTTCCACATAAAAAAAAGTAGTGTTTTCTTTTTTTGCCCCATGTGAATGACTTAACATTTTATTTGAATAAGCCCATTTTTCAATTGTTTGCAAATCGGATTTCAACTGGGATATTTTATTTTCTGTATTAACCTCTGATGACATTTTTGTGTCGTCTGCAAATTTGGTAGCTGAGTTATTTTCCCCTATGTGCAAATCAACAATAAAAATGCTAAACAGAGCAGGGCCCAGCACTGATCCCTGTGGTACCCCACTAGTGACTGCCACTGGCATAGAGACAACATCCCTTATTTTAACACATTGTGTTCTTTTTGGTAACCATTTTGTCACCCATTGTATGGTGAAGCCATTAAATCCTAACTTGATCATTTTCTGAATTAGTAGATAGTGGGAAACTAAATCAAAAGCTTTCATAAAGTCTAGATAATGGATGTCAGTAGAAATGCCATTGTCCATACTACTACTGATGTTTTTGTAGAACTGGATCAAGTTTGTTGTACAAGATCTTCCAGTACGGAACCCACGTTGATTTTTGTCTTATATTCCCAATGTCTGTATCTCATCTTTAATTCTAATTGTGATTGATTTTTCAATAGTTTTGCATATAATGAACATTAGACTAATGGATCGATAGTTGGATGTATTTGATTTATTTTCTTTCTTATGAATGGGTACCACTAAAGCTCTCGTCCCATCTTTAGGGATAATGCCACTTCTATATGATTTGTTAAATATGATGGATAAGGGGCAGGCAACATGTTCCATAGTTTCTTTGATAAGCTAAGACCCTATCAATTTTTCTGCATCCAGGGAGACCAAGGCCATAGGCAACTTGGCCTCCCTGGAGGCAGCAAAAATATGGGACAATTTCCTCAAACAATCAGCCAAGGAGTGGCCCCTCATAAAACCAATCTTTTCAGGTCCAATCAACCCTTCCCTGATCTGCTGAATCCTACTCACCAACAAAAATGTTAACATCATAGTTCATGAGGGATATGGGCCAGTAGTTGGCAACCCTGTCTGGAGATTTTCCTTGTTTAGGCAGCACTATTATTAGTGCTTCCAGAAGGGAAGAGTCTGAGATACCTGACTAGCAGAAATAAGAATACAGCTTTTGAAGAATTGGGACCAGCTCTGCAGCAAAAACCTTATAAAAATTGTGAGGGAAGCCATCTGGTCCTGGAGATTTGTCTGAAGGGAGAGACCAGATAGCATCCCACATTTCCTGGGGAGATAAAGGACCCACAAGAAAAGTCTGCTGATCAGGAGTTAAACAAAGAAGAGAAATGGAAGACAAATATTATGGAGGTCTTGTGAGGGAGGGGAACAGTTAGGTGGACTATATAGCTGGTGATAGCACAATTCAAATTCATGGACTATGTCTGAGGGGGAATTTTAAGAGAATTATCACTCTGGGATATAAGGGAGATAACTAGGAGGGAGTCCTCTTGTTAATGCAGACAAAGGGTGAGAAGGTGTCCACTTTTTCACCTTGATCCATGTACAATGAGTGGGTCTTAAGGATAGCATACTCATCCTGTTCCCATAAGCTACCAACATATTGGGCTCTCAGGGACACCAGCAACTCCTGTTCCTCTTCAGAGGTGCCAAGAGAGGGGCTATTCTCAACAACTTGGATACAATCAAGAAGAAGCCAGAGAGAAACTTCACACTTTCTCTTCCGGGTGGAGGCCATTCTGACAAATTCCCCCAGGAGAATTCATTTAAGGACACCCCAAAGTTTGTCAACATCAGGAACAGATCCTTTGCTGGTTTCCATACAATTAGTGATGAGATCCCAAATCCCAGACAGTACAGCTTTTCTTTTGAGGAGCTGCATATTTAGCTTACAACTACTGCCCTTGTGTAGTCAGGATGAGAGATTAGATATCAACCAGGTCTGTGAATGATCAGATAATACTCGGGGAGACACCTCCCATCAATTACCTCTGGTAGGAGGAATTTACTAACTAAAAAGTAGTCTAGATGAGAAAAGGACTGACAGAATGGTGCGTTAAAGGTGTATACCCTAAAAGAGGGATGTAATATCCTCCAGGGGTCACATAGGCCTCCCATCTCTGTCATCTCGTGAAGAGATCTTTGAGCAGGAGAGAGAGCCCTGTGGTATTACAACCAGTACTGTTGCTATCTATAGATAGGGTTAGATTCCAATCTCTGGCTAAAATAACCACTAAGTGTACAAAGGGAGACAATTGGTTCATTAACACAGAGAAGAATTCGGGAGAGTCTATATTGGGGCCATATATACTACCTAAAGGACTTCTAAATGGTCCAACACCCCCCAAACTACTAAGTAACAACCATGAAGGTCCTCCACACTTTGTAATACTTGAAATTTAGTTTCTTTAAAAGTTAGGATTATCACATCCCTCTGAGTCTTGGAGTCACCAGCTGCATAAAACTGCTAAATCACCTGTCTACAGAAGAGAAGTCTCCACAGACAGGAGATTGGTTTCTTGAAAAATTCTACATGACACTGTAAAGTTTGCAAATGTCATATGATCTGGTATCTTTTCACCCTGGAGCAAGCTTTGCTTTAGTGTTCCAAGTTACACATTTCAAAACCATCCGAAATAGAGCTCAAAGAAAACCAAGGAAGTCAAGCATAAATGGTGAACAGTAGACATAGAAATAAGCAAAGCCTCTGGTCCCAAAAAATCCATCTTCTTTCCCTCCCCCACACCCCCAAGAAAAAGAGCAAAACAGCTCTATGCCCCCATCCTAATGACTGACCATCTACAAGTTCTTGGGCCAAGATGTCCACAAACATCCACGGTGCATGCACCTCCCAACCCTCCAGCCCTGAGAAACTCACTAAGAGAATAAAAAACCCACCAACCCAGAAGAGGAATAAAATATCTGCAAAAAAGCCCTTGTCCATCTGTAGGTAACTCTTGATGATCCCAAAGTGCTAAATAAGACTGGAAAAGGAGCAAATCTATAAGGAAGTAACAAAACAAACTTAGTATCAAGTAGTTCTTAAGATAAAATCATACTCCCAGTGCCCAGAAAAGGCTGCAATTCTGCACAGTAGATTGAGTAAGTATACTAGGAAACAATCCAAGTAGTGCAATGAGAGTAAAAGGAAATAGTCCCCATGAATGTCCATCTTTGTGGCCCAAAGCTGAAGTTCAGACATATATAAACAAGCCCCTACACTTGGGAGCCACCTGCCACTAATGTCCAAATTAAATAAAAGTCTGTAGCAGCAATACAAAGATGCTACAGTTATTTAATGTATAATTAGCACAGAAAACAGCAGACTAGGATAACAATCTGGCCAGGGGCCATTTGTTCCATCATGAATGATAAAGAACTCATAATTATAACCAATTCAAAATGAATCCACTAGCTAGAGTCAAAGAAGGAAGTAATTTCAAGCTGATGATCTTAAACAGGGCAGTCACAACCAGGGATTATAAACCTTGGCATAGCTGGGTCCCCAGATTAAATCAGAGTAAAACAATAAAGCAATAAAACAAATCTTTCAGATGTGCCAGCCCCAATTAGCAGTCCAGCCTATACAAGTTGCAACTGCCAAAAATAACCAGGCTATATGCAAGGCATGAATGCACAGTCAGAGGCTCTGTTCATTTGAAGAGATCCCGGAATAAAGACTTTAGAGTGCTAGATGCCTGTTCAGGAGATTCAAATTCATGCCACTGGTCCCCATGATAGACTTGAAGTGTAATTGGATACCTCATCCTAAATCTTATTCCAGCCGCTATCAGTTTTGATACGAATGGATGCAGTGTGGTCCTTTTCTGCCAAACAGAATATGGAAGATTCTACACAATATGAAACTTTTTGCCTTTCCATAGGACATCTTTCACTGCTCTTATTTTATCCAGGATATGGTGTTTGTCCCTAAAGTTTAGCAGCTGAAAGAGCAAAGGCCTCAGAGGTGATCTTGGGGAGGGCATCGACGGAAGTGATCTATGACCCCTCTCCACTATATAAGTGGAACCATGTGAAGAGGGCCCAGCAATTTTTGTGCACAGCTTCTAAACAAATTGAATCACATCCAATCCTTCTTCCTTCTCAAGCAGTCCCAATATGGCCAGGTTGTTTCTTCAGGACAGACCTTCAAGATCTTCTATCTTAGTTTCCATTTGCTTTACTCTTCGTCTTAAGGCTATGAGCTCCAGAAAAGTACAAGCTCACCAATCATCGAGAAAGGAGATTCTACATTTAGTGTCTCCAAGCCACTGAGTTAGCTTTTCCTTATTGGCTTGCATGGCCTGAAGACTGCTGGTCAGACCATTACTAATAATAATAATAATAAACCTTATTTATATAATGCAATTCTAAAACCAAAGCGCTGTACAATATAAAATACTAAAACAGATAAAATACTAAAAACATACAGGTTCCAGCTACACAAAATGTAAACAAAATTATTCTAATGTATGATCAACATACGCTAGGTGACATAGATGCATTTTCAAGGCGATCTTAAAGCTCTCCACAGTCTTGCACTCTCTAATCTGACAAGGTGGAGAGTTCCACATGTTCGGAGCAACATACATAAATGCATGGCCACAGAGGTTTTCAACTGTACCCTGGGAATCTCTAACAACCCCTCATCAGCTGAGCGGAGAGGTCAGCCCAGACAGTAGAGATTCAAGAGTTATTGCAGGTAGCTCGGATCTTGTCCATGTAGGGCCTTATAGGTCAGAAGCTCAACCTTTAAGGGGATCCACCACTGTACAGGCAGTCAGTGCAGCTCGTGAAGCACAGGAGTGATGTGACTCAAATGCGGAGTCCCCATCAAAAACCATGCTGCAGCATTCTGCACCAGCTACAAGTGGGAGATATCAAACCCTGGAAGCCCTAGGTACAGGGAGTTGCAGTAGTCCATGCGCAAGGTCAGAAAGGCATGGAACAATGTCAGAAGGTCACTGGATGGAACAAGGTGCTTAATCCTGGCAATGTTCCTCAGATGGTAACATGAGGACTTGATGACTGCTGACACCTGCGATCACAGTGTCAGACCATCAACATGAACCACCCCCCCCGGTTTCACGCCAGTTCATGGGAAGGCAGCTGGGCACCTCTGAGTCAAAGTCCAGAGGACAGCCCTGCCACTGAACCCTCTATCTGGTGACCTGGATACACACCAAACACCTCGGTCTTCTAGGAATTCAATTTCAACCAGTTGGATTTCATCCAGTCCTGGATTTCTACAAGGCATCTGTTAAAGACCGAGATTGCACAAAGAGCTGAGCAGGTCAATTCTGAGCTGCAGCAATCTCCCCTGGACAGGAACTCTGCCTTTTTATGGGTAATTGCTGATTGATAGATTTGATAGTGTTCTATCAATCTAAGGTGGTCAGCAACCAGGGTAGATTTCTGCCAACATCGCTCTAACCATCGTCCAACTTGTCTCAACTCCCTCAAGGTCCCATCAAACCAAGGGGACTGTGGATGGAGAGAGAGAGGAAAAACACAGAGAGGAGTGATAGAGTCCAGGGCTTCAGTAACAGCCTTATTATAGGCCTGAACCAACTCTCTGGACCCTCGCTTACCCCCAGAAATCCTGATAGGTCTAATACCACCAATAGACCAGTAGGATTCATATCCCTCAAAGGGCGGTATCTGACCATCTTCACAGGGGCAGGCCTATGGGGGGGGGAGCCTGGAGATTGAACCTTATGGTGTGGTGATCAGACCATCTGACTGGTTCCACCTCCAAGTCAGAGGTCTCCATCCCCAGGAGGAAAACCAGGTCAAGTGAGTGACCGTGAGTATGGGTTGCACAGGCAACTACCTGTGTGAACCCCAACAAATTCATAAGGTGGAGAAAGTCCTGTCCAAATTGTGAGAGTTCATCATTGACCCTGGTGTTGAAATCACCCAGGATCATCAGCCTAGGTGACTCAAATGCCAAGTCAATGATGAAGTCTTCTGCTTCCGGTAGGAACAGTTTCTCATCCCTGGGTGGATGGTAGATGAGAACGATCCTACATCCCACACCTGCAGCCATGGGTATACTCAAATGATCTGGATTTCTCAACTGGCACACCTATAAGGATCAATTCTGATCTAAAACAAACAGCCATACCCCAGCCCCTGCAGCCCGATCTCAAACGATGTATCACCAAGAACCCAGCCGGAATAGCTGTCTCCAAAATAGGGCCAGAATTATTGTCCAGCCTGGTCTCAGTGATGCACACATGGCCTTTAGGGGAGCCAGACCTTCCAAGAACTTATCCTCCATCAGATCGGCTTAGGGAGACACATGGCTGGATATTCCAGATGTTTGCACTTTTGCCCACTTTGCGTTCTTGTCCCGCATCAGAGTCGGTGGTGGGGTATGTTTGGGTGAAGCATCATGCATTTCAGACTCTATTCATCGCAAAACATTCACATGATTTACCCCCAGAAATGTGGGCTGCCAGGCAGTATACAAAACAGTAGAGAAAATGCGCAGTTCAGTGGAAAAAACAGCAAAGTTGAGGTGGAGGAGCAGGAGCTAGAACGGGGCACAACTGCTCAGACTGCCATCACGTGACCCCCCTGCCATCACCAGCCCCACCCTGGCATCAGGAGAATAAAAACAGAGAAAATGGTGCGCTCAAGAAACTCCTTGTGCTTGAGTAAGGGCTGCCAGTCCATTACTAACATGAAGGATAGGAATACTCAGCACTCTTCACAAAAGCACAAAATCTGTTGAATTCAAGTAGTAAAGAAGTTCAGAACAGCACCCTACATACTCAGTGATTCAGCCCAAGACATGGTCTTCCTCAGGGAGATGGGTCTGAGGAATAGTGGGCAAGGCCCAGATATAAAGTAACTAATTAAAGACACACTCACCCTAAGTGACAACATTAAATGTAAATGAAATTGTTATAAAAACATACACAACTTAAGTTGTCTGATAATATAAAATCACACATGCCCACACAATGCAAAGCATCATGGACTGCATATGCAAATCACCACAGAATGTTATGCTGGTTCAACTTTAAGCAGAATTGTATGGTGCTGAAAGGCTTCTCACACAGTTTGCAAAGGGTGCTAACCGATGACATAGACACGTGTTTCGTCCTACCAGGACTCATCAGTATGCCTCATCTGTTTGACACCCCAGTGGAATGGACCAGCTACCCACACTGTCTTAGGGTAGCTGGTCCATTCCACTGGGGTGTCAAACAGACGAGGCATACTGATGAGTCCTGGTAGGACGAAACACGTGTCTATGTCATCGGTTAGCACCCTTTGCAAACTGTGTGAGAGGCCTTTTGGCACCATGCAATTCTGCTTAAAGTTGAACCAGCATAACATTCTGTGGTGATTTGCATATGCAGTCCATGATGCTTTGCATTGTGTGGGCATGTGTGATTTTGTATTTTCTTGAAACTTGGCTTCCCAGCCAAGTGCCCTTTGGGTTAACTCTAGCCTCAGTGTTTGTGCACAGAGGTTCTTTGTCTTTTAAATAGTTTTTTTATTTTAATGGGTTCACCACAACATATCCAAGACACACTGTCTTAGAGTAGCTGGTTCATTCCACTGGGGTGTCAAACAGACGAGGCATACTGATGAGTCCTGGTAGGACGAACACGATCTATGTCATCGGTTAGCACCCTTTGCAAACTGTGTGAGAGGCCTTTCGGCACCATGCAATTCTGCTTAAAGTTGAACCAGCATAACATTCTGTGGTGATTTGCATATGCAGTCCATGATGCTTTGCGTTGTGTGGGCATGTGTGATTTTGTATTTTCTTGAAACTTGGCTTCCCAGCCAAGTGCCCTTTGGGGTAACCCTTGCCTCAGTGCTTGCGCACAGAGGTTCTTTGTCTTTTAAGTTGTCTGATAGTTTATAACATGACTGTACTAAACCTGAAATTTCACATTTATTGAATTAATATTATTGAAAAACCAATGGTATTATTTTAATAAAATACAACAGCAAAAGCCAGTTTGCTTAAGTCAGGTAAATTATACTTCTGAACTATCTTAGGGAGAAGAGAGAAAGGAGAAGTGTATATAATTCATAGGACATGATGGGGTGGGCAGCCAGGGAGAGCTTCAGATGGAGTCAAAAGCTGGAAGGAAACAAATGGAAGATTAGAATTAAATACAGTTCAAGACAGCAATTCCTCAGACCTGCCCCCTGAGGAAGGCCCTGTGTTGGGATGAAATGATAGGGATATAGGGTACTATTCTACACTTCTTAACTACACTAAAAATTTAGGATACTTGAATCCAACAGATTTCATGATGTTGTGAAATGAGTGCTGAGTGTTCCTATCCGACATCAGGAGACTCCCTGTTTCCAGTGTTCCCCCCTCCTACCGATCGCCAGTCCAAAAATACAAAAATGAAATCCCTTGCATCCAGTGCCTCCCCCATGGCAGAGGGCATACCCCCCACCCACTCACCTTAGCATTATCCATGGAGCCACAGGAGCATACGGTGACAAGCACTGCCCTTCTTACACTTTGTTGGCCAGCCGCCATATGTACAGTCAGGAAGCATACCTTTTATTTATATCACAGGGTGTATCACCCTGTCCTATAAGTATGAGGTGTACTACATGCCTGTATATATGGTGGCCAGCTGAGTAGGTGCAAAGAGGGTTGTGCCAGTCACAGTATGCCCCCACAGCACAGTGGATAATGTTAAGTTGAATGGGGGGGGTATGCCCAGTGCCACGGGGGAACCACTAGATGTCAGGAACATTTTTTTTTCTACTCCTGGGTTGATGATCTGTGGGAGAGGTGGACCACTAGCACCAGGGAAAATTATTTATATGTTGGGGCTGGTGATTGGGGGGAACTACCACCAGGGATAATAATTTTTATGTTGGGGCTGGTGATCGAAGGGGGGGCCACTAGCACCAGGGATACTATTTAATACAGAACAGGCTAAAAATCAGAGTGAGGGCTTACTAGCACTGGGGACATTATTTTATACAGAAGGGGCTGGCAATCAACCCTTGTTAAACCCTTTCTGCACAAAGCAAAGCCAATAAATATGGGATAGTGCAACTATTCATGGCCACACCTTTCACCTTGCTTACATTGTGTGCGGGGGCTATCCCTCTTTGCCCACACAACAGTCCCTATTGAATATAAGAATTCAGTGCAAACCTTGGTTTGAATGGGCAAAGACCCATTAGCACCTGCCAAACTATTGAATATCATGCCCCAGTGATGAGTGGAGTTATATTTGTGAGGCAGGGTGAGAAAGGGCTCTGCTACTGGATACCAGGTACCATCTTTTTTTTCTTTTCAGGTCCAAAATTTTCCGGATAGTAGGAATGGATCTCAGAACAGATCATGGATATTTCTAACTTTTTGGCACAATCTGGTTGGATCAAATTTGCCCCTGTCTGAGGACTATGTCTTGGAATCTCTTGGTTCACTGGTCAGTGTTCTAATCAGTGACCACACTCACTGCCCTCCCTTGAGCTGACAAGGCAGAATGATTTTTTAAGTGGTGGAAAATCTATCACTGCCAATAAACTGTACTTTGGAGCAGTAGGACAAGAATGAAGCATCCTGTTTCATTGTAGAGGCACTAATCATGACTCAGCAAGATGTAAATTCTTGAGTCAGCACTAACAGGAGCTGCAGAAAGGTCACACACATTGTGAAGGTCTGTTTACATACCTGACAAGTCCATCTATCAAAATCAGCTTCATTTTAGATACAGTAGCCCATTCCACAGGAAACGTCAGAAGTTGCCAAACTGACAATAAGACAAATTTGTACAATATTTAAAGGAGAACTGGACAATGTTATATCAGTGAAGTTTACTTTTTATATGACTGACAGACATGCTGGAGTTGTAGGTCTGATTCAAAGAGACAAAATCTGAAAACCATAATATTTAAACTTCATTCAGTTTACATTTCACATCGTTTCTATATTTAGTCTTCCATTATTTATTATTGTAGCAATATTTTCATCAAATCATCCTCTTTGCCACTCAGAGTTCATCTGTTTTATCTGATTATCCTCCACCTGAAATCACACTTGACTGCTTGTGACTTCACAATCATTTCTGTAACAAGATTATGAAGTCAAAGGCAGTAATTGTGACTTCAAGTAGGGAATGGCTTGCAGGAGTAAGTAAACTTTGTGTGTTAAAAATCATGTTTTCAAGCAATTATCTAAGTAATAAAGGATGGTGAATAACTATAGACACTTTATGAACTAGAAACAGAGCTATTTAAAAAAATTAACAATATTTATCTGGAGATATCTTTCACTTTTTAAATATTCATTGCCAATTTAAAATGTACATTGCCAGTGCTTAATTTGTAAATAAAGAGGTACTGAGGCCCAGGGCACGAGCAATCACTATAATAGCATTTTTTTTTTTTACAATTCTGAAGAACTGCACATTTAAAATCATGACAAGTTTGATGGCCCAGAGGCAGGAAAATCATGACTAGCTCTATCAAACTCTGAACATGGTACTTAAGGAGCATTTTCCCCCCGGTTTGTTGGCCTTTAATTACTCCCTTCCCTTGCCTTCCCCCCTCCCCCAGCCAGTGTGGTGATCTTGCTCCCATTCATTCCCATCATTTCCCTGTCCTTGGCATGCCCGCCCAGCTTTTTTTTTTGCTTTCTTTTTAGCTTTTTCTGATGTTTCCCCCAGCCAGTAAATGAGTAAACAGTTATTTTATTTAATTTTGTTTAAATATCACCTGAAAGATGTTGTTAAATGCTGGCAGCAACTTTCAAGTTCAGAACAAGGTAAGCAGCCCAGCACTCAACAGCACAGATGTCCTCAGACAGTAACACAGTCATGGCCCAGCTGCACTTTATTGTCTCATCTTCCCATGAGGGTAATGCTTACCCCTCTGACCTTACCATCACCTGACCACATAGCAACTGGTCAGATGATGCCATGTCAGTGACTCACTGTCAGCAAATAGCACAAGGGCAGTAGCACTCACAGGATCGCTGGCTGTCCCCCCAACAAATTGATCACAAGAGAGTAACAGAATCAGGACTTGGTTGGGAAGCAGCATCAGGCAGCAGCAGCTAGGAGCAGGAGCTGAATATGAGAAAGAGACAGATACATTTAACAAGTTTCGAAGGCAACTACTGTACTTGTCTCAGGTATGAGCGGCTGAGCACATGACCCACGGCATGCCACTGCCTGCCCAATCCACAATTATTTAAAGGGCACAGCAAAATTAAAGTACTTTCATAATGGAAGAGATGCTGGGGATGTACCCTGGCATGAAAAGAGGTTCTGGGGCTGTGCCCCAGCAAACACTGGCACCAATTAAGCACTGTGTTGCATTTTTGTTTTAGTATTGTTCAGGTATGATCTGAAACAATCAAATCTGTTGGTAGCCAACAATTTCTAGAATTTTAGATCAGACTGCACACAATCCAGCAAATACAAGCCAGTCTGCATTTTGGCACACCCTGCTTCACCCAATCGAGCCAAAGAAAAACATTCTCTGGCATCCAGTAGTACTGCACTCCAACCCCATTCTATGTGAATAAATACATATTGGATGTCAAAGCTTTATGTCGTTGTCCACCTGGGGACCAATAACCTGGCAAGGTACAGGGCTGGGATAGTGCAGGAGGAATTAAGGGAGCTGGGAAGGGGACTTAGACTGGTAGCTCTCTCAAAGGATTTCACTGAGGTGCTAAAAGGGGACAGGAAAGGGAACTACAAACCAGGAACTTCAACTCTTGGCTAAAAGAATGGTGCAGTGAGGAAGGGTCCAACAACATTGGGGACTGAAGATCCACCTTGGAGGATAAGATCCTATACAGGGATGATAGCCTGCAGCCATTCAGGAGGGGAACCACATTCCTCAGTGGATGGTTTAAATGTTACTTTGATGGACATTTAAACTATCTAAGGTGATGGCTGAAGGAATCACAGAGTAAGAAACTGCCTCCCTCAACGGGTTGTAGTATAGAGTAAGGAGAACCTGAGGGGAGAGGAATCCCCAGGGTGCAAATTAATAAAGAGAGCAGAGTAGTAGTGATAAAGGGTGAAAGGAACAGGAGCATTAAAAAGAGAGATGGAAAGGAGGGAGGACAAAAGGAAAAAAATGGAGGCCAAAAAGCAGAGTGGAATAGAAACCTGGAAGGCCATGTATGTGAATGTTAGAAGTCTAGGAAATAAACTTTGGGATCTAAAGGCCATGATGGTAGAGGTTGACCTGGATATTGTGGCAGTTACTGAGTCATGGTGCACTAAAAATTATGAATGGTACATGGCTATACCAGGCTATAATCTGTTTTGGAATGACCAGGTGGGAAGGAAAAGAGGAAGTATGGTGCTTTATATAAAGGAAAGACTAAAAGCCTTGGAGATACAGGGAATACAGTGGAAGGAAGAGGTACTGTGGATCTCCTTGGAGACAGGTAATTAAACCACTATTCACACTGAAGTGATCTGCAGACCTCCAGCACAAAGGGAGGAATTAGATAAGGTATTGGAGGAAACCATTGGTAAGATAACAGAAAAGGGGGAGGTGCTGCTGATGGGGGACTTCAAACTGCAAGATATGTATTGGAGCCTACCAGCAGTGGCTTCAGCTAGAAGCTGGGACATTCTGGACTCTCTGCAAGGGGCATTCCTTAGGCAACTAGTCAATGAACCCACTCATGATGGGACAATACTGGACCTGGTACTCAATAACAGGGACAGCGTTGCAGATGTCAATGTGGGAAGCCACTTACGGACCAGTGATCACTGTTTCATGTGGTTCAATATAAGGATGACTGTGGAATCAAACCACACAAGGCTGAGAGTGCTGGTCTTCAGGAAGTCTGATTTCAAAAAGATGGGTGAATGTCTCAGGGATGACCTAACAGGGGTGGGTGGCCCAGGGTGGGGTAGAGGAAGAGTGGGTGAAGATAAAATAAAGGATAGTAAAGGCAAAAAAACTCTGCATCAAACAAGTGAGAAAAAGCAAGAGGAAAATGAGACCACTATGGTTCTCAAACAAGGCATCTGAAAAGGTAAAATCTAAAATGGTAGCATTCAGAAGGTATAAGGAGATGCAGAGGGAGGAGGATAGGGAGGTGTATGGAGGGAAACAGACTGAAGAAGGGAAAACAGTAAGAAGTGCAAAGGTCCAAACTGAAGACAGAATATCCCAAAATGTGAAAGAAAGGGGGTAAGACATTTTTTAGATATGTAAGTGAAAAGTGGAAGACAAGCGGTGGGATTGTAAGGTTAAAAAGGGAAGGGTGGGGAACTGTGCAGAGGGGGACCAGGAAAAGGCAGATATCCTGAACAAATATTTGTGTTCACTGTTCACAGAAGAAGTAGAAGGGGATGGGCCACAGAGAAGTGTCAAAAGCTTTAGATGGAGGGAGGGAGCTGCACACTGGTGCTAATCTGAAGGTGGAAAAAGCAATGGATCCAGATGGGGTGCATCCAAGGTATTGAGGGAGCTCAGAGAAACAATAGCTGCACTTCTGACAGTTCTATTTAACAGCTCAATGGAAACAGGAGTGGTTCCAATACACTAAAGTGGTAGCAAGGAGGAGTCTGGTAATTATAAGCAAGTCAGCCTGACATTAGTGGTGGTAAAGTTAATGGAATCACTGCAGAAGGAAAGCATTGTGGAATATCTCAAATCCATTAGGTTACAAGACCCAAGGCAGCATGGTTTCACAAGGGGGAGGTCATGTCAAAAACATCTGATAGAGGTCTTTGACTGGGTGGTCAATAAACTAGATCAGGGTGAAGTGGTAGATGTGACCTACCTAGATTTCACTAAGGTGATCAAAACCATTCCATATTGGAGTCTAGTAAGCAAGCCGGGTAGCTTAGTAGTGGGCACAAATAGGGTAAACTGGATAGGAAATTAGTTAGGGGGTAGGACACAGATGGTGTGGTAAACTGAGTTCACTCCAAGGATGGGAGGGTGGCCAGTGGAGTGCTTCAGGGATCAACATTGGGATCAGTTCTCCTTAATGTCTTTATATTGCAGAGGAGCTGGAAGGGAAGGTCTGCCTCTTTGCAGATGATACCAAACTCTGCAATAGTGTTCACACTCTAGGGGGAGTGGAAAAGGATGAACAGAGACCTGCAAAAACTAGTGGATTGGTCAAGGGTATGGCAGATGGGTTTAAATGTGAACAAGTGCAAAATAATGCACTTTGGGCACTGAAACCCAGGGGTAAAGTACAAAATGGCTGAAGTGGTATTAATGGCCAACAAGCAGAAAAGAGACCTGGGGGGAAATCATATTGGATGACCTGAAGGTGGCCAGGCAGTGAGACAAAGCAGTAGGGAGGGCAAGTGGGATGCTGAGGTACATAGGAAGGGGTATCACCAGCAGAAAAAGGGAGGTGGTGTTGCCTCTCTATAGATAGTTAGTAATTTATTTATTTATTTATTTAAATTTTGGTAATGGGTAAGACCAGTGAAATAATTACAATCCCTTTTTCAGGGTTGATCCGGGAAAGACAACAAAACAAAATATAAATCTATTACAGCAATTCAGGAAGAGACAGATTACAGGAGCAACATGATGACATATATCAATTAACAGATCTAAAGACATAAAGAGAAATATGCTATGTCACACAACATTAGGTAATAAAAAAACAGACAGTAATTATTTACAGATTTGTATATGTACAATACATGACTTTGCACAAGTGATGGCACCATCAGCAGACACTGAATGCTAACAAGTATGATAGGTTGTAATACCCCACCTAGAGTATTGTGTCCAATTCTGGAGGCCACATCTCCACAAGGTCAGACAGAGTGGAAGCAGTTTGGAGGACAATTAAAATGGTGAAAGGTCTGCATCAAAGCCCTATGAGGAGATACTAAAGGATCTCAATATGTACACCCTGGAACAGAGTAGGCAGATGGGAGATATGATAGAGACCATTAAATATCTCTTTGTGGTAAATAAAGTACAACAAGTAAATATTTTTTAGAAGAGAAGGTGCTCAAAAACAAGGGGACATGCTATGAAGCTGGAGGGGGTAAATTCAGGAGAGCTGTGAGGAAGTAGTTCTTCACAGAAAGTGTAGTGGATTCCTTGAACAGCCTTCCAGCAGAGTTGGAGGGGCAAAAAGAGTGGTGGAGTTTAAGAATGCATGGGATATACACAATGGAATCACAGTGGAAAGGAAGGTAGGAGAGAGAGAAAGAACTGTAGATCAGGCATGGTCTGATGTGATAGTTCACTTGTAGTTTACTTGGAGTTGTAGGAGCAAAAGGGGACAAGGCCCAAAAGTAGCTTCTTTTAGGACAGTATGGAAAAATTCATACTCCCCCTCCCATAATATATTTGTCTAGACACTTAACTAAGGCATAGAGATCTTCCTGGATTGAATCTATTTGTTCTATAGTGTTACATGGCCCTTCTGTTTTCACATCGTCAGTGAATTTTGCTATGTAATTATTGATATTTGTCAATATTTTCATCTACATCAGTGATGAATATTTGAAACAGTATTGGTCCTAATACTTATCCCTGGGGAACTCCACCTGTGACACTTCCCTCAGTGGACAAGTGCCCTCTTATTTCAACTCTTTGGGATCATTCTTAACCAGGAGTCTATTCATCTCATAATAACTTTGTCAATACCATATTTCATGAGTTTTTTATGTCTTGTCCAAAGGGGTACGGTATCAAATGCTCAACTAAAATCTATTATGAGGATGTCCATTGGGATGGAAATCATCTAGATATTTACTTACTTGTTTGTAAAAACAAACCAAATGTGTAATACAAGAGCACCCTCTTGTGAATCCATGTTGATTTTCAAAGTATGGAATGTTTCTAAGTTGGTTTTGAATTTTTTCTTTAATCAATTTTTCTAGAATTTTACACAGAATGGATGTAAGACTTATTGGTCTGTAATTATTAGTATTGGTTTTACTGCCAGTTTTGTATATAGGAGTGATTTTGGATTTCTTCCAGTCTGATGGTATTATCCAGAGTTCAATGAATTTTCATATATGATCTTTAATGGTAATCTAATATGATTTTTCATCAATTTCAACATAGATGGCATTATACTATTAAGTCCTGGTGCATTATGTGGTTTTAACTTATTATTTTGTTCAATGACTTTTTTCTATCTTAATAGAATCATTACCCATCCCAATGTTATTAAATGTAACATCAGTACTACATTGTTGTTTGATGAACACAGATCAAAAACATGTATTGAATAAATTTGCCATTTGGCTGACTCTGTTATAAACTCATTCTCATTCTTTAATGATATTAATTCTTTATTTTTTTGAGTGAGTTGATATATATGTAAAATTGTTTGTTATTTGATGTTTTCACTTTACTTGCTAGTTTTTACAATACCACTTGTAATCCATGTTGGTTTCAGACCTTTACTACTGTATTTGTTGATAGAGTTAACATGTTTGTCTGTTATTGTGGGCATAGTACTTTCAAAAAATTTGCACACGTCATCAATAGTTTTGGATTCTAGTTCTGTGGTCAAGTCTATTTCTTCTAGGTGAGTAGAAATCGCATTGGTATTTGCTGAATTGTATAAATAAATGTTAGTACATTCTTTAATGTTGTGATAATTAATTTTATTACAAAAGATTATTGCGGCATGGTCACTGTTGCCTTTTGGTGTCATAACTGCACAGTTTGCAATGTTTTGGTCTTCAGATGTTAGGACCAAGTCGAGAATATTGTTCAGTCTAGTGGGTTCAATAACATGTTGTTTTAAGTTATTCTCCAAAGACATATCTAGAAAGCTTTTACTTTGTATGCATGTTGCTTGTTTGGAGATTCAGTTGATGTCTGGATAATTAAAGTTTCCTGTAAGTAATACTTTGCCCATGTCAAGTGCTTTCTACATTTCATCTATAATATCAAGGTTTACTTCTGGTGATGCATCCAGTGCTCTATAGCATAGCCCTAGAAAGAATGTACTACTATTGTTATTTATTAATTGTAACCATAAAGTCTCGGTGGTTGAGTGGGTATTTTTTATTTTGGGAGATAAATTTATTACTTTTTGACAGTCAGAGGTATATATAGCTATTCCTCCACCTTTTGCATTAGGTCGATCTTATCTAAATAAATTATAACCTGTAATATACTTAGCCCATTCATCTCGCTCCTCCCACCAGGTTTCGGTCAATAGGGTTAAATCAATATCTTCAGTACATATCATATTGTTAAATTCAGAAAATTTATTATTCAAGCTATGTACATTACTTAATAGAAATTTGATGGTTTGTTTGCTTTTTAATCTGGATGAATTGACTGGGGTTCCAGATATTTTAATTTCCCCTTCCCCCTCCTTACTTAGTTTAAATGGATTTTTTCCATTTCGTTCTTTAGCAAGTTTCCTAGTATTGTGGTCCCCTTGTGGTTCAGATGTAGTCTGTCTTTACTAAATAGATTGCAGTCCTGTTTAAATATGTCCCAACCATATATATAAGCAATACCCTCTTTCTCACACCAGTTCATATGACTTGAGTTAATTCTTTCAATTGTTTTGTTTTTTTCTGGTCTAGCTCTGGGGATAGGTAGAAAACTTGAGATTAGGGGGTTTGCTCCAAGTTGCTTAATTACAGAGGCACTATCCATTAATATTAATAATAAAAGGTTCTGACAGATGTTCTTTTCATGCGAATATCCAACATCATTAGTGCCTACGTGGATGGTCACTATTTGGTTATTCTCTAAACTTTTTACCACCTTGTTAAGAATTTTTTGAATGTCTTCTGTCCTTGCCCAGGATAACACAAAACCATGTTTTTTTCTTTATTGGGGTTACATATGATCGTGTCACACCTTTTTTTATGATGGAATCGCCCAGCACTATTATTTCTGCCTGTTCATTATCCTGAGGGTTTGGATTTGTTTCATTTAAGGTATTTTCTGCCAAGATGCTGAATGTATTTTGTATTTGAATGCTTTGTGCTGACAGTGCTGTACATCTTTTTTTTATACCTTGACCTTTATTTACAAGGTACCACTTATCATCGGTTTCATTATCCTGCTGTTTGAGTCTTTTATAGTAGATAGAAGATGTTTCCACTTGTTTGTTATCTATTTGCATTTCATCCCTTCCTCATTTTTTTGGACCAGGATTTGGGTTGCCTGTCCTTTGTCCCAAAATATTTTTATTTTCATATTCATTATTTTGTTCTGTTTTGATAAAGTCTTTAAGGTTTTTTAATTCTGCCTGTACATTATTAAGTTTATATTGGATAATGTCATGTTGCAGGCATTTATCACAATCATGATCACCACTTAACTGCTAGATATTTTCAGAGTACGTATTACATTTCAAACACTTGATTAACTTTCCTTCATTGCACAGACCATCTAAACTACTACAAATAGACTTCATTAGATACCGATAATAAGTCAAGGCACTTACAGAAATTTGTGCCACCTGCCCAACTTATACACCAGATATGCCTGACACACACTGACGCTCTTGTCTCTGCACACGTCTCCATGCAGAAATGTGTGCTCTCCCCACTCACTCAGGGGTGAGGTTTAAGTCTCCCTGGACCAGGAAGTGAAGTGGACACGTGATCCACAATCTCTCAGTCCACAGAAGAAAACTACAGCCCCTGTATTTGCACTTTCCAATTGTTAGCCCCCCAAAAAACAGGCTTGTAGACCAGGAAAACAGTGCACAACAGTAAAAATAATATAAATGTAGGTGTGGGTCATTGTGGGAATGTAGTCCCTCAAGCAACCATGAACTACATTACCCACAGTCCACAACAGCTGATTCAATACTTCAGTGCTCTAAATAAAAGCACAGAGTGCTATTAAAAACACTATTGTCTGCCCAGAATTTGCTAAATACAGTAAATGCACACATTCCTGTCATGCAGGAGCTTTTATGGAGTGTTCACTCACTCAGGGGTGAGGTTTAAGTCTCCCTGGACCAGGAAATGAAGTGATCATGTGACTCACAATCACCCAGTCCACAGAAGAAAAATTTAGCCCCTGTATTTGCACTTTCCAATTCGTAGTTCCCCAAAAACAGGCTTGTAGACCCAGAAAACAGTGCACAACAGTAAAAATAATATAAATGTATATGTGGGTCATTGTGGGAATGTAGTCCCTCAAGCAAGCATGACCTTCATTACCTGCAGTCCTCCACAGCTCATTCAGTACTTCAGTGCTCTAAATAAAAGGGCAGAGTTCTATTAAAAACACTATTTACTGTCCAGATTTAGCTAAATGCAGTAAATGCACACACGTCTCTCATGCAGGAACTGTTATGGAGTCAAATAGAGTGTAGGTAGGGGGAAGGGAAATGAAGGGGGGAGGCAGAAAGAGCTATAGATTGGGCATGGTCTGATGTAGTAGTTCAGGTAGGGAGAAAATGGTAAACTGGATGGGCCAAAGACTAAAAGAGAAAAAAAGAAACAATTTCTCTAAGCAATTCATGTTGAGATGGTACAGTATTACCAAACTAGTGCCTTTAAATAACCATCTTAGCCACGGCTCTCATCTTGACTATATGACCTTACCTTGAGCTAGGATCCCTACCATTGAAATAACCTACTATAAAAATGTTGGGATTGAAAATACTTGATAACTTCAATAGGAGGTCCAACAAATCCCTCATCTCTTTCCAAATAGGGGTAACTTTTTCAGAAGTCCATAAGATAATGCATTAATGTACCAGTCTCCTTTCCACAGCATAGACAAATTGGGCTGTCTGACATACCAATTTTATACAAGTGGGCAGGCGTAAAGTATAGATTATGTAAGTCACTCCCACCTTAATTTATCAGGCTGTTGATGGCATCAGAAAATGAACTGGCACCCGTGCCCCCCCCCAAAGATGACTAGTACAGCCCTCCATTCATTTTCTTGTCTGACCCCTGTCTAACCCTTCAAACAGCTGCATGATTACATTCTGTCAAAAGACAATTAGTAGCATGCTCCAGGGTGACAGGAGGTGTTGCAGAGCAAGGCTGCTAGCCAAAAAATGTTCAAAAAAAAAGTTCTGCACTTGTGGAATGAATACAGGCAAGCAAGGACTAGTGCTAAAAGTGATTTATTCCTGTACAGTGGAGCCACTGGATAACACCCAAAGCCCCAGCACTTCAACCCACAACAGGGCCTTCTTCAGGGGGCGGATCTATACTGAAATAGGCATACACGCCTTTTAAATCCAATGCTTAAGTGATACACACTGAAATAAATACTTGCAAATCCCTATACAATTAATGACATATAAGAATTGCATAAAAAGTGCACAAAAACATTAACAAATGGTTAGGGTACAAAGTAAGGAACAAAGACCTTCTTAGAAATCCTGAGACATGACACTGCATGAAAATTAATAATTCATTCAAAATGCTAGTGCATAGCATTTAATACACCAGTATTTAAAAATGAAATTCGAATAACAATAAAAAAGGGGGGGGAGAGGAAAAGTAAAAACAAAAACGCAGCAAAACTGTGACTGGAAAGCACTAAAAAGCAAAACTACAATATTTACACAAGAGAGATCACTTAGATGGATACAAAAGTGGAAAAATAAGTGCTGTGGTAAAAACAGGGCCCAGAAGGGTGAGAAACAAAAGCACTGTGGGGAAGGAGGTCCAGGAGTTGTGAGGTATAATATATAAGCAATAAGGGGATCTGTAAGTAAGTAAGTAAACTAAAGGAAACCAATAAGGAAAAATAAGAGTGGTGGGTTACTCAAAAAACTACGAAATGGGAAGTTAAATGAAAAAACAGGTTAAGTGAGGAAAAGACAGCATACAGCAAGTAAGAGGATATTCAGCATCAAAATAATGTAGTGCAAGCAAAAGGAAAAAAGCTGGTCTCACACTTTACCAAAGAACACTTGAAGACATGTTTTTTCATAAGATTTATTATTTATCGTGCTGAATAGTAGAATATTCCACCAGCCATAACGTGCACCCACAGTACACCCTCTACTGTGGTAAAGTGTGAGACCAGCTCTTTTCCTTTTGCTTGCACTGAAATAAAGGAGAAAAGACAGAGGGACCACATAGAATGAAAAATTCCCTCCTGCAGTCCAATAATTATTGGACTAAATCTGTAACCAAATGTGATGCAAAACAAGGATCTCCACTTGGGAAAATTGTTCACAGAAAAGGTGGTGCAAGGGTATTTCTACTTTGTACCCAAACCATTTGTTAACCATCCCAGGTATCAAGCTATACCATAGGGACATAGAATAAGGGAAGAGGAGTGGCCATCAATGTTAGGAATGGGATAAGGTATAATAGGGAGGAGCGGGAGGAGGGGGAGGAAGGCAGGGTGGAAGCCATATGGGTGCAACTACACCTGAGGGGTAGTAATGTTAGATTGGGGGTAGTAAATAAGCCACCCACACAGATGAAGAGATTCATAGGGAGCTGGTGGAGCAGGTAAGGAGGCTTAGTGACAAAGGGAGAAATGTGGTGGTTGGGGATGTTAATCTACCAGGGGTGGATTGGAACATCTCTGATACCTCGTGCCAGGGAGCAGCTCCTCCTGGAAGCCTTCCAAGATGGCCTCGTGACACAGAGGATAACAGAGCCAACTAGGAAGGGGAACATCCTGGACCTGGTACTGGTGGGCAGGGAGCAAATCAGGGATGTTGGGATGGAGGATCCCCTAGCGGGAAGCTCCCACTGCACAGTGTGGTTCTCAGTCAATCTAGGTAAGGAGGTAGCCACTACAAAGACTAAGATCCTGGACTCCAAAAGGGCAGACTTTGGCAGGATGGGTGCTATACTAAGTTCAAAGTGGAAAATCCATGATACAGTCACTGAAACCCAGTGCACTCAAATGAGCAGATAGCTAATGAACTCAAAAACAACAACAGACAGATGTGAGTGCACTCTTCACCAAATAATGCTCAGAGCAAGCAAATTAAATTCAAAATCAGTAAGAATATTTTATTTTCTGCTCTTGAGCACTAAAAACACCACAGTTCATGCCAGCTAACCACCCAGCACTTCGACTCCGCTTGAGTCTTCCTCAGGGGTGTGGTTAGAGTGTGGGAAAGTCAGTTTTAAAGGCATCGCAATTAATTTACATGCCATAGTTGCATAATGATATCATAAAGACATCATTCTTATTTAAAATGCCTTATCACAATACAGTGTTACCGTGACCGTATAAATACCAGTGGTGTGGTGGGCAAGCAATGTGAGAGGGCAGCAAGGAGGGCTGGGGGGATACTGGGATGCATAGGGAGAGGCATAACCAGTAGAAAACAGGAAGTTATTATCCCTCTGTACAGACAGCTGGTCAGACCCCATCTGGAGTACTGCGTGCAGTTCTGGAGACCCAATCTCCGCAAAGACATAGACAGGAAGAAAGCTGTCCAGAGGAGGACAACTAAAATGGTGCAGTGTCTGCACCAGAAGACATATGAAGAGAGACTAAAGGAGCTTAATATGTATAGCCTCAAGGAAAGGGGGGGGGGACATGATAGAAACTTTCAAGTACCTCAAGGGAATCAACAAAGTCCAAGAGGGTAGCATCTTTCAAAAAAAAGAGGTGTGCAAGAACAAGGGGCACAATTTGAAGATGGGGTGGCTCAGAGGTAATTTAAGAAGTATTTTTCATAGAGAGGTTGTGGATGCATGGAACAGCCTTCCAGAGGAGGTTGTGGAGTCAAAAACAGTGGTGGAATTCAAGCATGAATGGGACAGTCATAAGGCCATTCTAGGGGTTGGGGGTAGGAAGAAGTAGGCTGCTGGTTAACTAGGATCTGCAGCTTATCCAATAGGTAGGGAAATGGGCAGACTGGGTGGGCCAAGCGGTCCTTATCTGCCGTCAAATTCTATGTTTCTATGTTTCTATGCTTAATACAGTCCAGCATTTAGAAAACACATTAGAAAGATTCAAAATTATTACAAAACATGCAAAATGAATACTGATAGAAAAGAAACACATAAGGGACATTAGTTCATATTATTATGTTTCAAGAGACATGGGTTTGTTAACACTGGGGTGCAGCTAAAGCGCAAACCCAAACTAATCCAAATAAAACCAAATGTCCTTATAGTTTCCTTTCCTAAATAAGATAAACACTCTATACTTGAAGGAACTCGGATTCATTCTCTGGCAAGGAAAGTGTTCCATATTAAATAGGTAGCAAACCATATTTTTAATTACAGCCTATCAGCCTGGATCCAGAGTGCAGAGTGTCCCAGTAAGAACGACCTGCAAAAAGAGAAAATAACAAGACGTCAGTTCCAAAAACATCTCAAATGACATCACATTTAAGTAAACTCCATCAAAGATATATTACTTTCCATTATTTCTATCTTTTAAGAAAGGGTTTGAGGTCCCATCTTTCATTTAAACCACTTGGTTTCACACACCTCAGTGTGCAAATCCATTTGCTTTCTTTCTCCAACAGTAGATTGGGTCTATCTCTCCCAAATTCCAGTGGTGGTACCCATTCGATTCCTATAAATTTCATACAGTCTGGTTTAGAGTCATGTACCTGACTGAAATGAAGCCCTACAGGATTATCCCATTTATTATTTAGAATAGAACGTACATGCTCTTGAATTCTCTGCTTTTAGGGCCTTAGAGTTTTTCCTACATCTAGCAGGTCACAGCTACACCAGAGTACATACACCACATAACTCGTGTCATATGTGATAAGTTCTCTGATGTCAACTCAAATATCTAGATATCAGGGATGCTGGAACTCTCTACTCATTATGCAATATTTGCAAATATTACACCTAGAACACCTAAATCATCCATTTGTTCTCCTTGATATCCAAGTAGCTTTTTGATCTTTTCGAGTTGTGAGTCTGCAGTGTACTAGAGTATCTTTCCAGTTCTTAGCCTGGCTAAAAGAAACTCTGGGTTTACTTCCAACTGCTTTGGCTACAGTCTGGTCACTCATTAGAATAGGCCAGTTACAGTACACAATGTTGGCAACTATCCCTGCCTTGTGGTTGTATTGTGTTACAAAAGAGCAGGGCTGTATGTCGTATGTGCTACACTGGTTATTGAGCAAGATGGTCCTGTCCATCTCCCTTGCTTGTAGTTTTTGTTCTTTTAAAAGGTTGTCAGTGTAACCTCTTTCTGAAAATTGTTTTATCAGTTAATATGCTTGGTTTTCAAACAAAGCATCTGTACTGCAGTTTCTACATAGCCGGACCATCTGACTATAGGGGATCAAGTCTTTTAAATGTTGGGGATGTGCATTTGTAGCATGTAGCACCAAGTTTGTGGCTGTTGGTTTACAAAAACATTGAGTTTCTGTGTTAATTTTCTCATTCATACTGAGGTCCAAATCCAAAAAATGTAACTTAAGTTCATCCACTGTATAGGTGAACTTTAAATTTAAAGAGATTTTGTCTAACTAAACCAACAAAATCTTTTAAAATTGATATGTCCCCTACCCATATACAAATCACATTGTCAATAAAATGATACCAGTGCTTCATGTGGGTTCGATAAGGATTGATGGCATCATATAAAACCAGAGTATCTTTCCAAAAGCCCCAAAACAAATTAACATAACTCGGGGCCATTGCTGCCTCCATTACTGTACCATATTTCTGCAGATAAAACTGCTCATCAAATTTGAAATAATTGTGTTCTAAAATAAATCTCAGTGCTTGTTCAGTACATTATTTTGCAATTTGCTGTCTGGAATTTTTCCAAAAAATATTTGATGGCAGTGACACCTTGGTTATGCTCTATTGATGTATATAAAGATTCATCATCAATACCTAGCCAGCAAAATTCAGTCTCAAATTTGATGCCTTGTATTTTCTGCAATAGATGTTTGGTGTCCCTAATGTAGGATTTCAGGCCCAATACACTTTGTTGTAAAAAGAAATCAACAAATTTCCCAAGATTTTGTGTGATGCTCCCTATCCTAGACACAATTGGTCTGTCTGGGGAGGTGTCTATTTTATTTTTATGTATTTTAGGCATAGCATAAAATCCTGGTACAACGGGGAATTCTTTCAAGATGTATTGAAATTCTGACTCAGAAATGCTGCCTGCCTGCAATGCCTGTGAAAGTAAACCAAGCAATTCTTTTTTGTATATCAGTGTGGGGTCAAAATTCAATTTTTGATCATTCTCTTCATTATCTAATAAAATCTTAGACATAGATTTATAATGTTGTTTGTCCAAAATTACAATGTTACCCCCTTTATCAGCTGCCTTGATGGCAATTTCACTTTCTTTTGCTAGATCTTTAATTGCTTGGTTTTCTACTTTTGTTAGATTGAATTTTGGCTTTGATTTATCATTTAGCACTGTCTCTGTTGGCAAAGCACTTTCTTGTAAGTATTAATCCCATTGTCAAATACATGAGGACAGAAAGTAGAATTAACTGTAAATCTATTTGATCACAGTTTTGACCACTGCTCCTTTGTGTTTAAAATGCCAATATCACCATAAGTGGGAGTTTGCAGGGAACTGATACCTGCTGTATTTTCTTTTAGCAATGTTTCTAAGATATCTAAATCAGATGCCAGGATAGCATTATCCCCTACTTCTTCCCCACTTGCTAGATTTCTCTTTTCATTCACCTCTATTGTCTCTGATGCTGACCCAGCTTCTGGCTTCGATGACAGGGGTGCTACCATGGTTGATTCCAAAAGGAAATCAATGTCCTCAGTTTGGTCAATAAAGGTGTTCAAACCTCCACATCTGATACTGTGGAATCCTTTGCTTCAGGGAAGAAAAAAAGTTTAATTTTTAATTTTTGAAAGAATTTGAACAAAGCCATGAAAATATGGAAATCTTTGATTGGGGGTGGGGTGGGGATTAATCTCAATCCTCTACTCAGCACATTTCTTTGTATTTCGGTGAGCTCTAATTTGGACAAATTCACAATTTGTAATTCTTCTTGTTTTTGCCCATTAGATTCCGTTCTGTTGTTTTTTCCACCACACCTCCCCCTCCTTGTCTTTCTTCTCTTTCCCAATTTTTTAAACCACTGCTTGTTGGTGTTTCTCTTCTTTCAGCTCCAATACTTTTATCTGCACAGGCTGCCTGATCCATTTGGTCCAGTAAATCATTTCTTTTGCTGTCACTTTGTTTTTTCATTTCTGTTCTCAAATCTGACTCTTGAGTGACCACGGCTTTGTGAGCTACTGATTCTAGATTTAGGTCAGCTCACAGTATTACCTTTTTATAGTCTGTTGGATCCCTTAATAGTTTCTTTGATTTTCATTCTATTGTAGTAGCTTTGTGTTTAATCAATTGTTCTTGTAATGCCACATTCAGCTGTTTATATTTAATGTCTTTTTAAGTTCAACACCTTTTCTTTTGCTGCAGTCAGAACTTTTAACAATCCTTCGTATTTTCTAGTATCACTTTTGATTAACAACTTTATAAATGTTTTAGAGCATTCATACACAGCTTGGATCCAATCTTCCTTGTACGGAAAATCTTCTATACCACTAGAGGGCATAATTACCACTCTTAAACCTCTAGTGGCCTGTTCTTTGTTAAGGTATTCCTTTAGTGTCATTAAGGCAACTGATAGAGGGCGCAACATTGTACTTTTGGACAAACAACATTATAAAACTATGTCTAAGATTTTATTAGATAATGAAAGAATTATCAAAAATTTAATTTTGACCCCACACTGATATACAAAAAATAAATAGATCCTCCCAGGCAGACCAACTGTGTCTGGGATAGGGAGCATCACACAAAATCTTGGGAAATTTGTTGATTTCTTTTTACAACAAAGTGTATTGGGCCTGAAATCCTACATTGGAGACACCAAACATTTATTGCAGAAAATACAAGGCATCAAATGGGAGAGTGAATTTTGCTGGCAAGGTATTGATGTTGAATCCTTATATACATCAATAGAGCATAACCAAGGTATCAATGCCATCAAATTTTTTTTGAGAAAATTCCAGACTCAGAGCAAATTCCAAAAGAATGTATTGTACAAGCACTGAGATTTATTTTAGAACACAATTATTACAAATTTGATGAGCAGTTTTATCTACAGAAATGTGGTACAGCAATGGGGCAGTAATGGCCTCGATATATGTTAAGTTGTTTTGGGGCTTTTGGGAAGACACTCTGGTTTTAAATGATGCAGTCAATCCTTATCAAACCCATATAAAGCATATGATGATGTGATTTGTATATATGCAAGGGACGTATCAATTGTAAAAGATTTTGTTGGTTGGTTAGATGAAAACACTTTAAAGTTCACCTGTACAGTGGATAAACATAAATAAAAATTTTGGGATTTGGACCTCAGTGTGAGCGAGGAGCTTAACATAGAAACACAATGTTTTCGTAAATCAACAGCCACAAACGTGGTGCTACAAGTGCACATCCCCAACATTTAAAAGACTCAATCCCCTATAGTCAGATAGTCGAGTTATGTAGAAACTGCAATACAAATGCTTTGTTTGAAAAACAAGCAAATTAACTCATACAACGATTTTCGAAAAGTGGTTACAGAGACAACCTTTTAAAAGAACAAAAACTACGAGCAAGGGAGATGGACAGGACCATCTTGCTCAATAACCAGAGTCAAATCCAAAAAAAGGGCAGCACCAGCATCTGTCTCAATTTATGAAAACAACATTTATTGTATTACATGCCTGTAAAGAAGCAGTGGCAATAAAGGCAGACTCACAAGCCCCGACCGGTTTCGTGCATGCACACTTCCTCAGGGAGGCTGACATAGACACAATCCCTTACTTAAATACCCCCACATCACATATGTTAACAATTATACAATCATCACATTCCAAGTGAACACCAACTTCCAACACATATAAGTAAAAAACATTATGCATCACTAAAAATTCCTATCTGGATATGTATCTCATACAAAACATTCTGAATTCTTTAAAACATTTATGTAGAATAAGGAAATATGTGTTCTAATTAACTCGCAGTGAATTCAAAAACATAAGACATCCAATAATTAATATAAATCGGAATCCAAATCTCATAATTTTATAAAAAACATTTGTTTTTTCTCATAAGAATTAAATATAATACTCGACCCACTCTAAAATTTATAAAGATGGGTCAAGACCCGAAGGTCAAAAGGGTCACCTACTAATATGCTCAGACCTAAAACTTTTTATATAATGTTATCATTTTTAGTCAGCATATAACTTATTCAAAATAGGAAACTCCCTTATCATTATTTATCGGAGCCCAAAATATCATTACTCCATAATTTCTGATTTCTTATATATAGGAGGTCAACAAGGTCAACATAATATGCCCATCTACAATAGACATCATATATAATCTTTCCTTAATCATCTTTAAAGAATCAAAAATCAAAAACCAAATCCCAGATTTTGACTACAGATTAACCACTAACAACCCGAAGGTCATAAAGTTCAATTACTAGTATGCACATTAAAACATTTTTATATATCATTTCTTCTATATTTCACTGATATCTCATACAAAGTTATTAAAATATAAAGACTGAGGAAGTTATATTCTAGTTGACCTATAATTAATTCAAAATCAAAAAACATCTAGAAATCAAAATACAGAAGGTCAACAAGGTCAACATAACACGCTTATCTTCTAAACACATCATGTATAATATTTCCTTAGTCATCTCTAAAATGAATCAAAAAAATCAATCCCAATATTCTAACTTCATATATGCAGCAAAACGACCAGAAGGTCACAAAGGTCAATTACTAATATGCACACTGAAAAATTCTTTTACCATTTCTTTTATATTCTACCATTTAAACATATCCATATAATGATGCTAAACTATAAATAAGGGAAAAAAAGTGTGTTTAAAAAACTGGAAAATCGGAAAACCACCACGTTTTTATCTTTTCTTTAAAAACGGTAAGACAGAGATACCCTCATTTAATCCTGGTGTTTCAACACCTTTTAACGTAAAAATCCAAAAAGCTTCCCTTTCTAATAGAAAATTGTCTAGATCCCCCCCTCTTTCACCAACAGTCACTTTCTCTATACCTATAAAGCAAAAAACATGTTCCCCACTTCCAGACTATGTTGCTATGTGTTTAGCTAGTGCATTCTTCAAATCTAAGTTTCTTACTGCTCCCAAATGTTACTAATCTGAACCTTAAATGGTCAAGCTAGTCTTACCACATAAAATACCACAAACACATGTTGCCAATCTAACATACCCCCGTTGAACAATTAATAAACTGTTCAATTTTATATTCTTTTGGGGATTTTGGAGAACAAAATCTGTCAGTCTTCTTTACCACCGGACAAAACTTACAATGTCCACATTTAAATGTACCTTTTGGCAAAGATGGTGGAAAACACATTTCTACTCTCAAAATGGGCTGTAAACTGTTCACTAGTCTATCCCTTAGATTACTAGCACGTCTATATACCATGCGTGGCATCGTCTGTACCCATGGTGTCAATAATGGTTCAGTTTGCAATATACGTCAATGCTTTCATAAAATATCTCTCACTTGTCCTGATTTTTTAGTATATGTACTCACGAAATTCAAAATACCACTATCATCTACTTGCTTTTTTGTTTTATATCTCATAAGCCCTTCCTCTGTTTTTCAAGAGCCATTTTATTAGCCTGTTGAATTTTTTCTGGCTTATAGCCCCTCTCGAGAAATCGTGTCTCCATTTCAAATGCCCTAATCTTATAATTTTCTATATCAGAGCAATTTCTTCTAATTCTCAAAAACTGTGCATCTGAAATATTTTCCACAATATGTCTAGGATGGCAACTCGAGTATAATAATATTGTGTTCCTGTCACTGTCTTTTCTAAATAAATCCATTCCAAGTGTACCATCTGGCGTCAAGGTTATATTTAAATCCAAAAAATGTACACTCACGGTGCTACTATCCATTTTAAACCTCAAATTTGGATTTGTTAGTTCTAAAAATAACACAAATTCTTTAAGTTCTTCCATAGTGCCAGACCAAAGCAATAAGATGTCATCAATAAAGAGCTTCCACAGAACAATTTTACCAAAAAAAGGATTTTCTTGTTGAGATAATACTATATCTTGCTCCCAAACTCCCAGATAAATGTTTGCATAATTAGGGGCAAAAGTAGCTCCCATTGCCGTACCCTTAATTTGCCGATAAAACACATGCTGAAACAAGAATACATTACATTCAAGTACTATCCTCGCACAAGTAACAATAAATTCTCTCAATTCCATATTTAACTCATGATTATTGCCTAAACATTGCCGTAATGCATCTAGTCCTTCAATATGTGGAATGTTTGTATACAGGGAATCAATATCCATAGTGCATAAACCCAATCTCTTTCCATTCTCATCTTTTAGGATGTTCAACACATCAGTAGTGTCCTTAATATATGAAGGTATGAACTTAACAGGCTCCCTTATAAATGTGTCCACATATTGGGACAAAGGCTCTATTACTGACCCTATACCAGAGACAATCGGTCTCCCAGGTGGAGTCCACCATTTTTATGTACTTTAGGCAATACATATATAGTACTACGGATTGGAGATTTTACTTTCAAAAATTAGCAATTTTAGCATCAATAATGTTCCTTACTAGCACTATCAACAACATCTATAATCTCTTTCTGTATAGAAAATGTAGGGTCCTTATTCAATCTCACATAGAACTTATCATTAGACAGTTGACGATGGACTTCTGCACTATTTGCAGTGTCCTTGACAACAACAGACCCCCCTTTATCTGCTGGTTTTATAGTAATTAAATCATTACTCAGCAGCTCATTTAATGCAGCACGTTCATCACTAGACATATTAATAAAAAAAATTTCATTTTTCGTATGGAGAATATCCAGGTCCTTCAAACATGCTCTTTCAAAGACTTGAACAGTAGGATTACTTGGAGGGAGAAATGTCGATGGTATTTTAAGTCCAGGCAATTGTTGATGTGATGTAGAAACAGTACTATCATCCCCAACTGATGTAAATTCTCCACTTGATGCAAAGAAAGCTTTCAGATTCAATTTCCTTGTTAACTTCTTCATATCCACATGTACTTCAAATGGTCTCTGTATCACCATAGGTACAAATGTCAATCCTTTATTAAGTACCTGGATCTGTATCTGTGTCAGTTCCACACTAGACAAATTTATTACATTCATTTCAGATCCCAATCTCGACTCCTGCTCCGACCTCTCCCTCTGCTCCTCCTCATTCCTCTTTGTTGAAACCTGGGTCCCTGTGGGTCTATATTTCTTCTGCCATCTATTTCCACCATGCCGTGTTCATCGTTTTTGAAATGGACCAACCGATTGCTGCATCTTATAAGTTCTATGTGAGATTGAATAAGGACCCTACATTTTCTATACAGAAAGAGATTATAGATGTTGTTGATAGTGCTAGTAGAAGGAACATTATTGATGCTAAAATTGCTAATTTTTTGAAAGTAAAATCTCCAATCCGTAGTACTATATACGTATTGCCTAAAGTACATAAAACAATGGTGGACCCACCTGGGAGACCGATTGTCTCTGGTATAGGGTCAGTAATAGAGCCTTTGTCCCAATATGTGGACACATTTATAAAGGGAGCCTGTTAAGTGCATACCTTCATATATTAAGGACACTACTGATGTGTTGAACATCCTAAAAGATGTGAGAATGGAAAGAGATTGGGTTTTATGCACTATGGATATTGATTCCCTGTATACAAACATTCCACATATTGAAGGACTAGATGCATTACAGCAATGTTTAGGCAATAATCATGAGTTAAATATGGAATTGAGAGAATTTATTGTTACTTGTGTGAGGATAGTACTTGAATGTAATGTATTCTTGTTTCAGCATGTGTTTTATCGGCAAATTAAGGGTACGGCAATGGGAGCTACTTTTGCCCCTAATTATGCAAACATTTATCTGGGAGTTTGGGAGCAAGATATAGTATTATCTCAACATGAAAATCCTTTTTTTGGTAAAATTGTTCTGTGGAAGCGCTTTATTGACGACATCTTATTGCTTTGGTCTGGCACTATGGAAGAACTTAAAGAATTTGTGTTATTTTTAGAACTAACAAATCCAAATTTGAGGTTTAAAATGGATAGTCGCACCGTGAGTGTACATTTTTTGGATTTAAATATAACCTTGATGCCAGATGGTACACTTGGAATGGATTTGTTTAGAAAAGACAGTGACAGGAACACAATATTATTACCCTCGAGTTGCCATCCTAGACATATTGTGGAAAATATTCCAGATGCAGTTTTTTGAGAATTAGAAGAAATTGCTCTGATATAGAAGATTATAAGATTAGGGCATTTGAAATGGAGACACGATTTCTCGAGAGGGGCTATAAGCCAGAAAAAATTCAACAGGCTAATAAAATGGCTCTTGAAAAAAACAGGGAAGGGCTTATGAGATATAAAACAAAAAAGCAAGTAGATGATAGTGGTATTTTGAATTTCGTGAGTACATATACTAAAAAATCAGGACAAATGAGAGATATTTTATGAAAGCATTGGCGTATATTGCAAACTGAACCATTATTGACACCATGGATACAGACGATGCCACGCATGGTATATAGACGTGCTAGTAATCTAAGGGATAGACTAGTGAACAGTTTACAGCCTGTTTGAGAGTAGAACGGTGTTTCCACCACCATTGCCAAAAGGTACATTTAAATGTGGACATTGTAAGTTTTGTCCGGTGGTAAAGAAGACTGACAGATTTTGTTCTCCAAAATCCCCAAAAGAATATAAAATTGAACAGTTTATTAATTGTTCAATGGGGGGTATGTTGTATTTGGCAACATGTGTTTGTGGTGCATTTTATGTGGGTAAGACTAGTCGACCATTTAAGGTTCGGATTGGTGAACATTTGGGAGCAGTAAGAAACTTAGATTTGAAGAATGCACTAGCTATACACATAGCAACACAGTCTGGAAGTGGGGAACATGTTTTTTGTTTTATAGGTATAGAGAAAGTGACTGTTGGTGAAAGAGGGGGGATCTAGACAATTTTCTATTAGAAAGGGAAGCTTTTTGGATTTTTACGTTAAAAGGTGTTGAAACACCAGGATTAAATGAGGGTATCTCTGTCTTACCGTTTTTAAAGAAAAGATAAACATGGTGGTTTTCCGATTTTCAAGTTTTTTAAACACACTTTTTTCCCCTTATTTATAGTTTAGCATCATTATATGGATATGTTGAAATGGTAGAATATAAAAGAAATGGTAAAAAAAAAAATTCAGTGTGCATATTAGTAATTGACCTTTGTGACCTTCTGGTCATTTTGCTGCTTATATGAAGTTAGAATATTGGGATTGATTTTTTGATTCCTTTTAGAGATGACTAAGGAAATATTATACATGATGTGTTTAGAAGATGAGCATGTTATGTTGACCTTGTTGACCTTCTGTATTTTGATTTCTAGATGTTTTTTGATTTTGAATTAATTATAGGTCAACTAGAATATAACTTCTTCAGTCTTTATATTTTAATAACTTTGTATGAGATATCAGTGAAATGTAGAAGAAATGATATATAAAAATGTTTTAATGTGCATACTAGTAATTGAACTTTATAACCTTCGGGTTGTTAGTGGTTTATCTGTAGTTAAAATCTGGGATTTGGTTTTGGTTTTTTGATTGTTTAAAGATGATTAAGGAAAGATTATATATGATGTCTATTGTAGATGAGCATATTATGTTGACCTTGTTGACCTCCTATATATAAGAAATCAGAAATTATGGAGTAATGATATTTTGGGCTCCGATAAATAATGATAAGGGGGTTTCCTATTTTGAATAAGTTATATGCTGACTAAAAATGATAACATTATATAAAAAGTTTTAGGTCTGAGCATATTAGTAGGTGACCCTTTTGACCTTTGGATCGTGACCCATCTTTATAAATTTTAGAGTGGGTTGAGTATTATATTTAATTCTTATGAGAAAACAAATGTTTTTATAAAATTATGAGATTTGGATTCGATTTATATTAATTATTGGATGTCTTATGTTTTGAATTCACTCGAGTTAATTAGAACACATATTTCCTTATTCTACATAAATGTTTTAAAGAATTCAGAATGTTTTGTATGAGATACATATCCAGATAGGAATTTTTAGTGATACATAATGTTTTTACTTATATGTGTTGGAAGTTGGTGTTCACTTGGAATGTGATGATTGTATAATTTTAACATATGTGATGTGGAGGTATTTAAGTAAGAGATTGTGTCTATGTCAGCCTCCTGAGGAAGTGCATGCAAACGGTCGGGGCTTGTGAGTCTGCCTTTATTGCCACTGCTTCTTTACAGGCATGTAATACAATAAATGTTGTTTTCATAAATTGAGACGGATGCTGGTGCTGCCCTTTTTTTGGATTTGACTGAGACTGATTTGGGCTTGCACAGCTCCAGCGTGGAGCTGCTTTTTTGGTTTTCCATCAATAACCAGAGTAGCACATCCAACACACAGCCCTGTGTTTTTGTAACACAATGCGACCACAAGGCAGGGAGAATTGACAACACTGTGTACAGTAACTGGCCTATTCTTTTTTTTGTAATTCAAAATGTATTGCTTTTTCTGCTCGCCAACATACAGACAAACAAACATACAATCCAGGAGTACAGTAAATGTGGTATACATAGTGGCACAAATAACAACAAACACCTATATCCCTAATTAATATTCCCCTTCCCCTTCCCCCCTCCCCAATGCCCTCCCTCAGTCCTTCCCAACCACCCTTTGAGTGCCAATGTAGAACTGATGTACTTTAGGTTACTGTTTCAAATAACTTCAGTAAAAACAGGGTGATAGGTTAGCATTACAGGTACTAATAGAATTACAGGGAGTATAAGACATATAGGGCTTCCCATCTCTTTTTGTATGAGGACAACCTTCTATTCATACTGGCCATCATTTTTTCCACTTGAAGGTCAAAGAGCAGCTCTTGTAACCATTCTGAGTAACTGGGTTGAAGCGAGTCCTTCCATTGTTTTAACACAACCTGTTTAACTGACATATTGATCATCATCATATGGTAGTTCCTAACTGTGGTTGGGTAACCTGAAAAATCTCACAACAGGCACACTTCAGGAATAAAATAATCTTGAAGACCCAGCAAGGGGTCCATTCTGGTTTTGATAAGTTCCCACAGTGGTACAATTTTAGGGCATTCCCAGACTATATGAAATGGGGTGCCCGTGCTCTGTTAGCATCTGGAACATAAGGCATTTTCTGCTTTTCACATTTTGTGAAGTTTATAGGGAGTAAGATACATGTCATTCAGAATTTGTAATTGCATGCAGGCCCAGTATTCGGATATAATTTTTCAACAATCAGAACTTGCCCTTACTCGAACCAAGATACAGTATTTGGACCTAGGTGAAAAGTCGAGCAAACTCCTTGCTTGTCGAGTAAAACAAATGGACTCAGCTCAATATATAGTGGGAGTTCGGACAGGTCAAGGGGATTGGATTCATACTGACCCGAGAGAAATCTCAAAGTTATTTGGAAGTACTTCCAGAAATTATATGCACATGAACCTGATTTGGGATCCTCCGGTCCTGAAATTTGGAATACCTAAGTGAAGCGAACTTCCAAAATTATCAGATGCCGACTCTAAAATCTTAGAATCAATCGCTCTTGCTGAGATACATCAAGTTATCCAGCAGTTGCCCCAGACAAATCCCAGGCCCGATGGTTTCTTAGTAATTTTATAAGGCTTTCTCCCAGAGATTTCACCAGTTCTACTAGACACTTTTAGGTACTGGTACAGTTATGGTATTTCTGATCCGCTCTTCCTGGAGGCCACAATTTCCCTAATTTTGAAACTGGTAAAGACCAACCAGTTTGGATAGTTATCAGCCAATATCTCTGCTTAACACCGATATTAAAATACTACTTAAAATTTTCAAGCTAATAGACTAGCGAAGTCATAGACCCAGCTAGTATGTAAGGAACCTAGTAGGCTTCATGAAAGGGAGACTATCCACGATCACATGAGGAAACTTATGCATCTTATTGCAGTAGCAAAGAGTCTAAAATCCCTGAGGCACTCCTATCACTCGATGCCAAAAAGGCCTTTGATCGGGTCTCATGGCCCTTTCTATTTGCCACTCTCTCGACTTTCGGCATACCCCACAACTTTATAACTTGGATCAGATTATTATACTCATGCCCATCAGCCAGGGTGAAATGTAATGGATTCCTGTCACCGGTCTTTAAGTTGGAGTGGGGCACTAGGCAGGGCTGCCCGTTGTCCTCTTTATTATTCAACTTGTATTTAGAGCCATTACTGCGTAGGATTATAAAGAATTCGGCTATCAAAGGTATACAAATAAGGGATTCTAGTTATGTTTGTTCTGCATATGTGGATGACGTGCTTTTACATATAGAAAATCCAGAGTCTTCGATCCCAGCTATACTTAAGGAGATTAATAGTTTCTCCGTAGTATCTTCATACAAATTAAACTGCGCTAAATCTAAAGTTTTCCCGTTAAATTATTTTTTGAGAAAAGCAGATGTGCAGGGTCTAGGTGTTGCATGGGAGACCAAATTCATTATATTTCTTGGTATAAATATTAAGACGAGTTTTATCCAGATGATCAGGGATAATTTGGGCTCCATTGTGTGAGAGATCTCGGATGATCTTAAGAGATGGGGCACAGTCTCCTTATCCCTATGGGGCAGGTTGAATCTTATAAGGATGATGGCTCTTCCTAGGCTTCTTTACCCGCTTGATATGCTAGGAGCCTTTTTGCCAAAGAGTTGGTTTATTAAATTGCAGAAGGTATTTAATTCCTTTTTATGGCAAGGTAAAACAACCCGTCGCTCTTATCCTAAACTTTCAGCTCCCAAACTTAAAGGTGGCCTAGCAGCCCCCTCTCTTTTTATCTATTATTTGGCCCAGCATGTAGGAAAACTGGCTTTCTGGGATCGGGATCAGACTAGAGTTACTTATACACCTCTCTGGTTGGACATTGAACAGGTCCTTGCGAAGAGGGCCAAATGCTCCTTATCTGCGCTCCTTTATATCCCTCTGGCCAGTCTTCCCATGCTGCTCAAAAATAACCCTATAGGATGGTCTATCAGGGCATTTCATCAGTTGCAAAGTTATTTAGGGGTTCAGTGGTGGTTATCTGGCTCTCAACCCATTGTTGACAATCCACAAATTAAAATCGGTGGCTCCCCTATCTCGATGGCCTTCTGGCCTCAGGTAAGTAAGTTAACGGTCGCTGATTTTTGGTATCAGGGCAGGCCGTATACATTTGAAGTCTTGAAAGAAAATTGGAGTTTTACGGACCTTGATTTTTACAAATGGTTGCAGCTTAGGAAAGCCCTAACTCAGGTCTTCTCCCGAATTATAAAGAGGTTAAGGGAGGTAAAGACATACACACACTCTTTTAGGACTCGTAAGCAACGCATGCAGTGGCCAGGGTTCTGAGTCTCCTCCAAGAATGGGATCACACACTACCTTCTGGAATCTGCTACTATTGGGTCCAGGCATTGATATCAGCGCCTCCCGAAAGCCTGGAGGATGCTTTGGTCTACAGTGTATAGATTCATTAAGCAAGACAGGCTAAGAGTGATGCAGTTTAAAATAATGCATCATTTGTATTTGACTCTACCCATCTCTTCAGAAGAGAGTACTTAGTTCACCTCTCTGTGGGAAATGTAGAAAGGAAGATGGAACTCTTTACCACCTTTTATGGTTGTGCCCTCAGGTTCAAAACTTTTGGAAATCCATGGGTTCCCTGCTCAGCCCTATCCTTGGCTCTTACAGAATGGATACCCCGAGATCTGTTTATTGAGTGCCTTCAGCGACCACTCCCAAAGCCTGGAGAGCAGTATCAGTCTGACGCTGCAGTAGCAAGTTGCTAATTCTCAGGTACTGGGTGTCAGACAAGGTTCCAACATTGGTGGAGTGGCACAGGAATGTACTTTAGTTATACAACTTGAAAACACACAGCAGGCACAAGGGGTAAAAGAGAGTCTTTTGTAAAATTATGGGGTTCGTTGGAGCATTTCCTCTTCTCCTGGACTCCGTTTAACTAAAACTTTTTGGCTTATTATGCTAGCACCTTCTAATGGTTAGTTAGCCACATCTGACCTCTTACACATGAATGTAGAGGGTTAGTGGGGGGTGGTGGGAGGGTATATAGTTCTTAAGTCATTTATTGTAGACTGTTGTTACTCCTGGGGAAAGTGTTTGATTTCAACTCTTCTTTAAAATGGCACTAAGATGTTGTTGCTTTCTCTGTAATCCCTATGTAATTATACGTGAACAATTGTGTTTGTTGAGAAAATTAATAAAACTTTTAATTATAAAAAAAAAAAAAAAAGAATTTGTAATTGTATTAAACATAGTCTATCCTGTGTTATGTATTTATGGCACAACTCCCATATCTTAGGCCACTTTGAAGCCAGGTTTGGAAATATTGAATTCCAATAATTGCAAGCACCATCATAAGATGGAAATAGTACCAGAAACAACCTTGCATAAAGATTTAACCCAGCATGAGATGCAGAGGCCAAAGGTCTGCATTCGGATAATCATATTGGAGAGGTATCTGTAATAGGGCTATCTTGAAAGTATTTAATAAGTAAGTGTCTTATTTGGTAACATTTAAAAGCCCAAGCATTGGTTAGATTGAATTTGATAAGGATTTCTGTGGTAAGTAACCATGTTTTATGTGTGCTAAAGAAATCTTGTACCATACAATTTTGTGGAAACAGGATCCAGTGGGCAGGAATTATTTGACCTCTTATCTTAAAATTAGGGTTTAAAAAGATAGGTTGCTGAAGATCATGGGAATTGAGATATTTTAATGAGGTGCAAGGCTATAAATGAGTACAAATTGAAATCCAGATTGGGGTCTGGCTTAAATAGGAGGGTAGTTTTTTAAAATTTAAGGTAGAGTACAGCCTTTGGATTAATGCCCGAGGATTGAATTAAGTCTCTTTCAATAAGGAGTCAAGTAAGAGTATATCCCACAGTGGGGGGGGGGGGTCTCAACAAAGATATTTACTGATGTGACTCACCCAGTGATATAAATTGAAGTTAGGGAGTTTAAGTCCTCCTAGAAGTTTGGGAGCAGCTAGTTTATTGTATCCCCGACATGGAGGTTTATCTTTCCACAGAAACCTCGAGATGAAAGTATGAATACTTTTAAACCAGGCCTTTGGAAGCCAGGTATTAAGAAGGTTAAATGAGTAAAAAAGGTGCCGTAAAAGATTCATCTTGATGATGCTTATTCTGCCCCATAAGGTGAGGGGAAGGAGTTGCCATCTTTTAAGATCCAGCATTAGATTTTTACTCAAGTCCTCTAGATTTAGTTTCCGCATTTGAGAGGGTTTGTAGAGAGATAGAGTCCCAGGTATTTAATGGCTTTTGGGTTCCATGCTAGGCCTAAATCTTTCACTTCTTGCTTATTCACTTTAGGGTTTAGTGGAAAAATTAAGGATTTGTCCATATTTAATTTATAATTAGATAATAAACTGTATTCCTTTATTTTGTTTAGTAAAATCTGAGCGGAAGGTTTGATATGGGTTATATGGAGCAGTAAATCATCTGCATAAACTGCAATTTTACTATGCAGAGAGCCTATTTGAATTCCTTGTATCACAGGTGAATTTTGTATTGAGACAATTAAGGGTTCTAAGTATAAGTTAAATAGGAGGGGGGAAAGAGGGTAAGCCTGTCTAGTTCTGGCTTCTAAAGGAAAATAAGGGGAGAGATACCTGTTGCAGAGGACCCGAGCTAAGGGCTTTGAGCATAGAACCTGAATCCAGGAGATGAATTGCTGGGGAAAATTAAATCTATGCAGAGTTCTAAATAGAAATTGCCGGTCAGCTCTGTTAAAAGCCTTTTCCACATCCAGAGAAACCAGTGCCATTGCTTGAGAGGAGTCTCTGGACACGGAAAAAATATGTGACAGCCACCTGAGATGGTCCACCAAGAATCTGCCCTTCATGAAGCGTACTTGGTCTAAACTAATTAGAGAAGCCAGTGTGGGTTCTAATCTAAGAGCAAGATGTTTGGCCAGTATTTTAAGATCAGTATTTAGAAGGGATATAGGGTGATAATTTGTAACTTTAGTGGGGTTTCTGTCGGCTTTGGAAAGAATGACTAATGTGGCTTCTAACATTCTAGGATCAAAATCTGCATCGATTAGCATTTTAGAGTAGACTGTTAGCAAAAGAGGGGCCAATTGAGGGGCAAAGTTTTTATAGAAGTTTGATGAAACACCATCTGGACCTGGAGACTTATCACAGGGAAGATCGTTGATGACTTTGAGTATATCTGATTCTGCAAATGGCAGAGTAAGCAATTCCTCTTGTTCAGCAGATAGGAAGGGAAGAGGTAAATTATTCAAGAAGGAATCAACCATGCTACAGGGAGGGTGAAGGGGCATTCATTTATATAAAGCGGAGTAATATTTTTCAAATTCTTTATTAATATCTGCTACTTTAGTGGGGGGAGGATCATATGGGTTATTTTGGATTACTGCAATACATCTGGAAGCTTCAATTTGTTTGAGTCAGAGAGTTAAGAGCCGTCCTGCTTTCTCTCCCTGTTCGGTGTAAGTAGCTTAGTTTTAAGTAAGGCCCATTCTGCCTTCTCTCTCAATAGCTCTTCATATTAATTTTGTAACCTGATTAGGATTTCTCTTTCCGCTTCTGATGTAGTCCTAGACATGAATTTTACTTTAGCCCTTATTTGTTCTAACAATGTTTTGGCTTCTAAGCTTTCTTTTCTTTTCTTATTAGCAGACCATTTGATAAATTCCCCTCTTAAAAAACATTTTAGTGCTTCCCATTTCATTGAGGGTGAAGTTGTAGAACCCCAATTAAATTCTAAATAGGACTTCAAAGCAGTGAGGATACTGTCCACATTTTTCTTATCCTTCAGCATATGATTATTCAATCACCATTGAGTGGGCATCCCCCAATTTAGAGACAAGGAGAGCTGGCAAGTCACTGTTGAGTGGTCAGATTCTGTGCCCGTTTCCAATTGACTTTCCATAAAACCCTGAATTAATGATTTGCTTATCAGAAAATAATCTAAACATGATGCTGTCCCATGTACTTTCAAGTGGAAAGTAAATTCCTTGATATTGGGGTACAAGGTTCTCCAGGGATCAAAAAGCCCCAAGTGATCTTTCAAATTGCTGAGAGCCCTCTGAGCTGGGGAGAGTCCCCTCACATTATGGCAGGGTGATTTATCTATGGTTTGGTTGAACTGAAGATTCCAGTCACCAACAATGATTATCGGGAGATGTAGGAAAGGTGCTAATTTGGAAAGTAAATCTGTAAAAAAAGATGGTGAGTCTATGTTGGGTCCATAAAATGAACCAAACAGGATTTTAGTGGAGTGGATCTTTCTGATAAAGACAAACCTACCCTCCTTGTCTCTGATACATTGCTCATGCACAAATGGGAAGGAGCTGGTCATTAAAATAGCTACCCCTTTACTATTCCTTGAATCCCCTGCTGCAAATACTTGTTCCACCTGTTGTCATCTTAATAACATCTCTTCTGCTTGCAAGAGGTGAGTTTCTTGAAGAAAAATTACATCCCCGTGAAACATATTAAGGTGTTTTAAAAGTCGTATATGCTTAAGTGGATGTCTTGCACCCTTTACATTCCACGTACTAAACTGGAGTACTTTTGTCATTGTAATCTCTTAATACAGATGAAAACATTCTAAATTTATAAAAGTAGTTTGCTAACCTTTTATTTCAGATTCCTATTTGGTAATGATGGCACCCCCCCCCCCCGATTGCTTGTATGAGGAGTATGCATCTAAAAAAAAAACTTTCTATGTCATCCCTTTTACTTATTAAACTAACTATCCTCCCCATGCATTTTACTTTACTATTTTGTTTCAACTTGTTGAAAATATGCCCAAATGTAGCAACTGAAGTATTAACTTTAATGTGGACCATTAAACTACCCTCCCCTCCAGTGCACTGGTCCATGATGCACCTCATTCTAAGGATCTGTCCCCTTCCCCCACCCAAACCTAATCTACTACAATATTATGCTATGGTAATCCATATATAACATGTCGTGCTGAATTTAAGAAAGCTAAACGTAGATAAAACAGCTACTATTGCTATAGTTAATAACTACTAGAGCCCAGTTGTAAGATCTTCAGGTAGATCTTTTAAAATAAAATAAATGAACTCGTCTCAGCCAGTTGAACTCCTAAAACATCACAGTATTGTCTCTTAACATGCTTCCAACTAATGATCTGGAAAATATTTAAACCCATATTCCCCAAAGGACTGTATTCATCCTACAAGCTTCTGTGACTGAATCGTATTTTACCGCCTCAGTGCATTAACTTACAAGTCCCTAATGCAGGTAAATCCTCTCCAAGGGAAACTAAATGTATAATGATTTTAACCAAGTTATTATACTGTCCAAAATAAGTGATAATAAAGTTGTTCTTAAAGAGGTAAAGTAGGGTTCTTCAGATAGAGACATAAAGTTTCCGGCAATCTGCTCAATAATAGTCAGGAGCCTTACAGTATGTTCAGAGGGAATTATGTAAAACCAGGCCTTACAAAATACTGCACCCTCCAAGATTTAGACCAGTAGCTCTAACATGGATTGCTAACCAAATGGTGTTAGGACCCAGTCAGACAGTGTGGCACTCAGTTCAGGAGTTATCAAAGGAATAAAGGGACAGTATTCATATTTTACATGTGTGAGGATTTAGTGTAGTCCCATAAAAGCCTTCAAAATTACTGATGTCTTTGTCTACCAGTAAAACTTTAAGAGCATTTCCCCTTCTGGTTCTCTGATAGTATTCCCTCAGCGGTCAGAAAAAAGAGCAGGCCACTTTTGTTTCAGATAGGATATAGCCGGTTCAAATTCTTCAAAGGATATCCACGAGCCTTCCAAATGCACTCGGAATTTAGCTGGGTACAACATTTTAAACTTTATTCCAGCAGCTATACTCTTCGAAACGATCAGGTGGAAGAGACCTGCCTCTGGCGCACCGATGCTGGTAAATCTTGAGTTATTCTCAGCTTAGACCCCCTCCCACAATATCTCTTGAACTTCTTTCATTTTTAGCAAGACGTGTTGTTTTTATTGATAATTCAAGAAGTGACAAATTAAGGGCCTGGGTTGAATTGATGGGGGAGGCATAAGCCTGAGAGTTTGATGTGCACTCTCCATGGTATAGTTGGATCTGAATGGTGATGGCCCTGCTATTTTGTTCAGTAGTTTCTGTGTCAACAACAGTGAGTCAGAGCCCTCCTCCTTTTCAGGAATCCCAATTATCACAATATTATTCCTTCGGCTATGTCCCTCTAAGTCTTCCAATTTGTTTTCCATCTTTTTAAGAGTCTGGTGATTGAGGGTAATGGAGGATTCCATTTTCTCAAACCGCTTCTCTAAAGAGAAGATGTGGGCTTCATAGAAACATAGAATTTGATGGCAGATAAGAACCGCTTGGCCCACCTAGTCTGCCCATTTTCCTACCTAACAGATAAGCTGCAGATCCTAGTTAACCAACAGCTTCGTTGTCTGTCACTCTTCGGGAGGTCTCCTCTAATGCTTCCATTATCGATTTCACCTCCAATACCAGAGATCTTACCTCCTCTCAAAATGGCTGAAATTCTAGAAGAAACCTTTTAAGGCTTACAGGGGTAGTTGCAGTGAACTCATGGATGATGCCGTTGTGGGTTGAGCCCACACTGTGCTACCAGGATTCATCCTGGTTTTCTTGGCCTTTTTCTCTGGTGTTACTGGTGGGGAATGTCTGGGTGCCGCCAGATGCACTTCTGCTTCCATAGTAGTTCCAGATATTCTCCCGTGGACATTACAAATGTCACTTAGCTACCAGGAGTGGTTTGTAGTAGCAAATTCAGTGAATTAGCTGTTTTTAAATGATAAAAAGGTTCGGGTGAGTGGAGCTGTAGCAGCACATGTCTCACTCAGGCAGCTGCATCATGTGACCTCTGTAACTGGCTTATTCTATTGAGTGGCCAGACTGTAGCCAAAGCAGTTGGAAGTAAACCCAGAGTTTCTTTTAGCCTGGCTAAGAACTTAAAAGATACTCTAGTGCACAGCAGACTCACAACCCAAAAAGATCAAAAAGCTACTTTGGCTACCAAGGAGAACAAATGGATGTTTTAGGTACTCTAGGTGTAATATTTGCAAATATTGAATAATGAGAAGAGAGTTCCAGCAACCCCAATATCCAGATATTCAAGCTGACATCAGAGAACTCATCACATGTGACAAGAGTTATGTGGTTTATGTGATTTATGTACTGTGGTGTAGCTGTGACCTGCTATATGTAGAAAAAACTGTCAGGCCCTTAAAGCAGAGAATTCAAGAGCATGTTCATTCTATTTTAAATAATAGACAGGATACTCCTGTAGGGCTTCATTTCAGTCAGGTACATGATTCTAAACCAGATTGTATGAAATTTATAGGAATTGAATGGGTACCACCACTGGAATTTGTGGGGGATAGACCCAATCTACTGTTGGAGAAAGAAAGCAAATGGATTTACACACTGAGGTGTGTGAAACCAAGTGGCTTAAATGAAAGGTGGGACCCAAACCCTTTCTTAAAAGATAGAAATAATGGAAAGTAATATATCTTTGATGGAGTTTACTTAAATGTTATGTAATTTAAGATCTTCTCAGAAGTGGCATCTTGTTATTTTCTCTTTTTGCAGGTCGCTCATAGTGGGACACCATGCACTTTGAATCCAGGCCGGTAGGCTGGAAATAAATATATGGTTTGCTACCTATTTAATAAGGAACACTTTCCTTCCCAGAGAATGAATCCCAGTTCCTTCAGGTATAGAATGTTATCTTATTTAGAAAAGGAAACCATAAGGACATTTTGTTTTATTTAGATTAGTTTGGGTTTTGTTCTTTAGCTGCACCCCGGTGTTAACAAACCCTAGTCTCTTGAAACATAATAATATGAACTAATGTCCCTTATGTATTTCTTTTCTATCAGTATTCATTTTGTAGTCATTTTGTATGTTTTGCAATAATTTTGAATCTTTCTAATGTGTTTTCTAAAGGCTGGACTGCATTTATATGGTTATGGTAACTCTGTATTGTGATAAGGCATTTCAAATAAGAATGATGTCATTATGACATGGCAAATATGGCACGTAAATTAATTGTGTTGCCTTTAAAACTGACTTTCCCACGCCCTAACCTCACCCATGAGGAAGACTCACAAGGAGTCGAAGCACTGAGTGGTGTTTTTAGTACTCAAAAGCTGAAAAAAATATTCTTACTGATTTTGAATTTAATTTGCTTGCTCTGAGCATTATTTGGTGAAGAGTGCACTCAATTCTATCTGTTGTTGGGTGCTGTACTAGAAGGACACAAAGCTAGCATTGGCTTGGGGTCATAATGTCGTGGACAACACCGTGCACATGAAGACCATGCACCTACAAATAGCGTGTGGCAACACCAGAACGTTTTTTTTTTCCTCTTCTTTTGTTTTGCTTTTGTTGTGTTATTATTCCCTGTACAATTCATAGGCAAATTAATGACCAAAACAGTTATTATGTTTAGGACAGTTCTCCTTTAACCATATAAATAAAAACAAAAGTCATATTAACTATCAATTAGTATACTATCACAAATAATCAGTAGTCAGTGAGGGGTTGTCCTTTTAAAAATCCTGAAGCAGGAGTAAACAGGACTTATCTGGGTTTGGGTCTGGATACCTACACCCATGGCAAAATATTATAACTTGTAGTCTCAAATCCAATTAATCATTTTGGAAAGAAGGCAAACTTTGGCAAAAAAAAGGAGTTATTCTCATGTTCTCCCAAGTTAAGAGAACCAGATAAGTCATCATACAGTTCACAATTTCAAAGACAATAAAAAGGCAGAAAGTCTATGTAAAATTGTTGGATCATGTGAATTATATAGATCTCGGGTAAACTGATCTGTGGATGAGTTATAACAAGCCAGAAGTGGGCCTAACCAATAACCTCCTTTCTTATGATATAGTGAATAAAAGTAAAGTGATATGTTTAGGGTAATCTTCCACTTCTGAACCACATTGACAAAATGCAGTTGAGTTTCCGGATAGTTTTTGTCTATAATGAATATAGTTTGCTTCATAATGCTCCATCCTAAATGTAGTAATAACTCTCCCTGCATGTGGGTTCAATAAATGGATTACATAGTATTCAAATGCAGGATGTGATTTAATTTGTTTATACGAACTTTCAAACTTTAAGGTGGAAATACAAGAAAAATCCTGAGCAATAGTGAAATCCTGAACCATAGTTGTTATCTGAGTAACAATGTCATACTTAGGTCTGTAATATACTTTGTGTAACAAGTTTTCCAGACCGAGAAGTAATTAAAGTTCCTTAATGACTTTAATAGAAGGACAGATAAAGCCTTTCATAAAGTATTCTATGTCCTCTTCTAAACATTGTCTAGGGAACCTTTCTTCAATTAGGCGGCAGTATAACAGAGTGGGTTAAGTCTCTAAACTGCAGATCTGGAGACCTGGGTTTGAAACCCACAGTCGCCTAGGTGCATACTGTGTGATCCTGAGCAAGTCACTTAACTTCCTTGTGCTCCCAGGTCGCATCTAGAGACATGCTTTGGCTTAGTGTACTACTGCTGGTTAAACAGCGTTCCCTTTTCCTTTCATTAAATGAAAAAGATTCAGAAGTAAAAAACATGCCCCTTTCCTTAACTAAAGTGGTGATAGAAAACAGTCTCTGCTCGGCTCTTAACATTTCTGCTGGAACATAATTGGGAACTAACAATACATGTTGATGTATTTTATTCAGAAAAGTCTATAAACTAGACAAGTTAGAGGAACTCCAAACTCCAGCTGCATATAAAATACTTGTTTCAATGTGTGAATTAATTACTGTCAAGAGGCATTTGATGGTACTTTTCCCTAAATTGGGATAAAATATTTTAAACACATTAAATGCAGTATTCATTTGTGTTTCTTTTTTTTTTGTTGTTCCATAAAGATCTTTATTGAGTTTTATCATACACTTGCGTAAAGTATAAGAATTGGAATGAAACACAGAAAAATATTATTACACATAATTATTAAAACATGAGATAATAATACACCCTAAGCAGACAATTTGTTACCGGCTATTAATCATAAGTAACATAACCCTGTTCTTAAAAGGGGAGGATTCCAGGGAGATGTAATTGTCCAAGAGTTATAAAATGAAAGGAAGCAAGTAACCACATTAGAAACTAGGAGGGGCAGATAGCCTAAGTGCATGAGAGTGAGAGCATATGGAAATAGGTAATATCACAACTAAGTGAAATGAGAGCAACTATATCAGGGAGGGGAACATCTCAAGCTAGAAAGGAAGGGAAATAAATAGAAAACATTCATTTTGGTTTCTATCAATCTCAAATGAGTAGACAACTAATGGCTGTTTGTAAATTTTACCCCCCAGTAATCACAATATTTTTGAATTTTGATTCTTTGATTTTCTATGAATAGCCTTGGCATCCTCCTACATCTGTTCCTGAAAACCGTGAGCTTGGGTTTCTCCATATTTATAACCAAATGTTTTTATTATATAACTTGACAAAATGATTAATTTTCCTTTGTAGATCCAACAGGGATGTCAACATCAAGACAACATCATCAGCATAAGCTAAACAGGTCACTCTTCTGTTAATTATTTTTGGAGAGTAAAAATCTGGATCATATAATTGCTCTATGATAGAGTTAATGTATAGATTAAACAGAGTGGTCACCAGCATGCATCCTTGCCATACTCCCAAATTTGTTTTATTCTTGAGGTTAAATTGCCAAAATGATCATATTGTACTTGAACCCAAGTATTAAGATGTAATCTAATTAGAATATCTAAAAGAATTAGGTCCACACCTAGGGCTTTCAATTTCTGCCATAGCAGTTTGCAACTAGTACTGTCAAAGGCTTCATTGAGGACAAAAAAACAACAATAAAGTGTAGCTTTTTAAATATAAGTGTAATTATAAATAAGATGGGATAGGACATAACAATGCTGAATAGCTGAAAGTTTGCTAGTAAATTCATTCTGTGATTCATCCAATAGATGGTTTTCATGAATCCAAGTCACTAAACATTGTAATTTTATTTTACTAAATATCTTTTGTAGTGCATCATTAAGGCTAATGGGTCAATACATATTAGGACAATTTTGTTGTCCTTCTTTATAAATGGGGTATATAATACTGCCTTTCCAACTGTCAGGAAAGTCTTTGCCTTGAACAAATCTATTGAGTATATTGACAAGGATAGGAAGCCACCATTCTGGAAATGTTTTGTACAAGTCTGCTAAAATTAGATCTGGACCTGGTGCCTTATTAGCTTTGGTAGTAAGGAATACTGATATAATTTCAGCAGGAGTAATAATAGTAATAATAATAGGCCTCAGGGCTACATAAGATCACAAGAAAATATTCAGTTAATTGAAAATTGAGAACCTTTGCTCTTCCAGTAAGGAGAAATATAATGTTTTATTCCTCCCAAACCTGAGGCATAATATAGGCCTCAAGTCTCATAGAGTATTGGCTATAGCCTCTATGGACCAGTGTACAGAATGCTTTCATATTCTGTTCTACAATTACCTTTTTTAATTTACTTCACATAATAGATAAGTGTTTTTCTTTCTCTATTTCAAGAGCTTTTTTATATTCCTTCCTTTCCCCATTTAATAGCCTTAGGTTTTCATTCATCCAATTCTTTTTGGTAAAACATATTAACTTGTTTAATTCCTGTTGTAAAATCCTATATTTCTGGTTAAACCAGGTAGATTTATTATGTTTATTTAACTTAAAAGTTCTAAATAATGGTTTAAGAAATGTATTAATTTCCAGCCAGGTTATAAAAAAAGTATTTTTTTTTCTGACTGCATTCATATTTTTTTTTACATAGAAACATAGAAAGTGAGAGTAGATGGGGACCAAAGATCCAACTAGTCTGCCCCGATCCCTACCATCCCCTCAGAATTTACTTACTACTATTAGAGATGCAGTAAATTTAAAATCTGCCGGCAAAGTGAACGTGAAGTGGCCACTTCACATTGGCATTTCACTACGCAGAGTGCCCCATAAGAAAGACTCACGTCACCTTGTTATTATTACTTCGCAATGTCATTCCACCTTAAATTCGAAGTAAGGCAGATTGACAACAATCTTGGCAGCATCCCATCCACACAGTCACCTGAATGAATGTGTATCCCCAAAGTGTTAATGTCTTATGTCCAGAAAACTCCGCAGTGCTGACGAAGTGAAATGAGAGTGTGACAAGAAATGCAAAGTCTCCCAGAATTAATGGAGCACTCAGTCATGTGCACAGGAGTAAGGTCACACACAGAGTCACCAGAATTAATGTGCATCCCCAAAATGCTACTGTCTTGTGTCCAGAACATTTCCCAGTGCTGATGAAGTGAAATGAGAGCGTAACAAGAAATGCAGTCTCCCATAATTAATGGTACCATGCAAATGCACAGACAGATTAAGATTGCGCCACACACTCAAGGGATGCATACAAAAAGGCACAGCAACACCTCACCAGTGCTCACAAGTCACAAATTCAAATCTGGAAAGGAATACATTTTGCCATCTGGGGATTAGTGCACAGCAGTAACAATCCACTACCAGTAAAGACACAATAAAGCAGTATAAAAAATTCATGCAGGTGCAGTGGAGAGCAGGTTTACACTGCTGCAATTACTCTGTAACACAACAAAAGGAGCCTGATTTAATGGCACGAATCGCACACACACTCACATGCACACTCAAGTAATGTGTAGCAAATTGAAAACCTTTAGTAAAATAACCAAATGTTTTAAACAGACAAATTGCACACTGCTGCACCACAACAATCAGCAAAAAAAATTTCAAGAATTGCTGGATATATTACTGTGTGTACATTAACACAGTTATACAAGAAAATTATAACCAAAACAGAAAGACTGCCTTTTTCTCCCAGTTAATCTACCTACACCACAAATACGCCCCTCCCCAAAGCGCACTTCACAATACACAGACTGACTGTTCTAAATTAACAATCAAAATCCACACACAACAATAAACACTCGATGATATGAGCACAGAAGGGTTTCCTGCAATCGATGTACTAAATTTTTAGCAAAAAATATTACTTAAAAGAGCATTTTAAACAGCTTTTAGAGGTTTTGAATTGCACAGCTCTGAGAGCAAACTGTGTCCAGCTACCACTGCACACACATTACTCAGGCCAGAACTGAGGCTGTGCCGAACAATCCAGAGTGCATGTGACCTGCAATCCCATGACTAACTGCAGAGTTTCATTTGGAGCTCAATAACAGGATGAAGTAAGGCAAATTACATTGATTTCAATGTACTTCACCTTAAAATTGGTGGAGAAGTGGTTTGGGGAAGGCAGAATAACACAAAGTCATTGGTATCAATGGACTTTGTGTTCCTCATGATGAGGTGAAATACTCCACTTCACATTGTGGAGTTCTCCAGGGATTCCACGTTACTCAGTGAATCACTTCATGGAGCAAATTGGGGCCACTTCACCCACCACTACTTACAGTAATGTAACTCACATGCTGTACAGGAAGGAACGTGAATGCATATGGCTGTACTTCCCGGATGAGCTGTAGCACAAAACTCCCCGATTTAGAAATGCTTATTAATGAGTGCAGTGGTGGAGCGGTGAAGCCTGGAGAGATACTACAAAACATGCTTACAATATATCCAAGTAACTAGTAAAAAAAAATAATGTGATTCATGATGTGATCGTGAATCATGATTTGTGACTGCATTTGTGACCATGATGTTGAAGAACTTGATTCAGTGTCGATGGTGTGAGATAACCAGTATAGAACTATATTGGGAACGTGAATACCTATGGCTGTACTTCCCTGATGAGCTGTAGCACAAACTCACTGACTGAAAAACGTTCATTAATGAGTACAATGGTGGGGTGGTGAAGCTAGGAGAGATACTACAAAACATGCTTACAATACATCCAAGTAACTAGTCAAAAAAAATTAGTGTGATTCATGACGTGATCGTGAATCATGATTTGTGACTGCATTTGTGACCGTGATGATGAAGAACGTGATTCAGTGTCGACGGTGTGAGATAAACAATATGGAACTGTACTGGGAACACAAATGTCTATGGCTGTACTTCCCCGATGAGCTGTAGCACAAACTCCCTGACTTAAAAACACTAATTAATGAGTACAATGGCATTGTAGTGAAGCCTGGAGAGATACTACAAAACATGCTTACAATACATCGAAGAAACTAGTCAAAAAAATTAGTGTTGTGATTCGTGAAGTGATCGTGAATCATGATTTGTGGCTGCATTTGTGACCATGATGATGAAGAACGAGATTTGTATCACAAGTGACTTGTGATGATGGTCCTGACTTAAAAATGCATATTAATGAGTGCAATGTTCATGCAGAATTATGCACCTCTCCTGTCCAGTACTCTGAAGGGAAACCAAAGAAACAAATGTGACTTAAGTTACAGATGGAGATTGGTCCCTAAAGAGATGCAAATGCACAGACAGATTAGGATTGCACTGCTCACTGAAGAGATGCAGACGCAAAGGCACCACACTTAACCAGTGCTCACCATCAGAAATTCAAATCTGGAAAAGAATACCTTTGCCGGCTGGGGCGAGCTGCGTGGGGGAGGGGGCGCAGTGTACTGCACTGCTGCAGTAACAGTCACTAGTACTAGTACCTCTAAAGATACCCCAAAGAAGTACAAAAATCACACAGCAGAGGATAGCAACTTCACATTGCTGAAATTATTATGTGGCACAATAAAAGGTGTCTGATTTGATTTGCGTCACACACATACTCACACACACAATAAGTAACGCTTAGCAAATTGAAAACTTCAGTAATATAACCACATATTTTAAACAAACTAAAATTATGCACTGCTCCACCACAACAGTCAGCAAAAAAATGGCAAGAATTATTGAAAATATTACTGTATGTACATTAACACAGTTATACAAGAAAAATATCTCCAAAACAGAAAGCGCTGTCTTTTTCTCCAAGTTAATCTACCTACACCACAGATACGCTCCTCCCCCAAAGCACACCTCCACTGTCTCTCAGTACACAGACTGAATGTTGTACACTAACATTCAAAATCCACACACAAACAATAAACGCTCGATGATATGAGCACAGGAGGGTTTCCTATAATCGATGAACTAAAGTTTCAGCAAAAAAACAAATGACTCAAAAATACTTTTTTAACAGCTTTTAGAAGGTTTGAATGGCAGAGAGCTCTCAGAGCAGATTGTCTCATACAGCTTCCTACACACACTACCCAAACTGAGGCTGTGCAGAACAATCTAGAGCCCATGTGACCCGAAATCCCAAGAATCACTGCAGAATTCGCCTTTGGAGCTTAAAAACAAGGCAAAGTGAGGCAAAGTACATTGTTTTCAATGTACTTCGCCTTAAGAATTAGTGGAGTTTGGGAAGGCAGAGTAACACAAAGTCATTGTTTTCAATGGACTTTGCATTACCCATTATAATGAGAAGTACTCCACTTCGTGTTGCTGAGCACTCTGCAAATTCGCCTTCACTCCACAAATCACTTCACAGAGTGAATTGGGGCCACTTCACCCATCTCTAACTACTATCCCTCTGTGTCTATCCCATGCTGATTTGAATTTACTGTTTTGGAATTAATGACCTTGATAGGTAGGCCATTCCATGGGTCAATCACCCTTTCTGTGAAGAAGGACTTATGCATGTTACCCCTAAATCTTCCTCCTCATAATTTCTTGTCCTTGTGGAGCTACTGACAAGAATGAGATCCTGGATTTGTACTCTGTTTATACCCTTTAGGTGCTTGATTGTCTCTATCATATCCCCCCCATCTCTACATTGCTCCAGGGAGTACATGTTCTGCTCCTTTAACCTGCTCTCGTAAATCACGTCATAAAGCCCTAGGACCATTTTTGTTGCCCTCCTCTGTACCATATCTAATCTATCTATGTCCTTTCTGAGATGAGGCCTCCAGAACTGGACACAGTACTCCAGGTGGGGCTTTACCAGAGACCTGTATGGAGGCAAGCTCACTTCCTTCCTTCCTTCTGCTTGTGATACCTCTTCCTAAGCATCCTAACATTCTGCTAGCCTTTTTTGCTGCCTTCTCGCATTGACTGCCTACCTTCAAATTGTCTGAAATGATAACCCCAAGTCCCTCTCTTGCAGGGTTGATGCTATCCTCTGCCCCCACAGATAGAAGTCTGTCCCTGGATTGTTCCTGCACAGATGCATAACTGCACTTTTTTGTGTTGAATTTTAATTGCCATGTACTGGATCACTTTTCAACTTGAGCAGGTCACCTCTCATTTACTCCACCCCCTGCACAGTGTCTACTCTGTTGCAGATCTTTGTATCAGCTGCAAACAGACACACCTTCCCACCTAGCTCCTTTGCAATGTCCCTGATGAAAACATTGAAGAGCAATGGTCTCAGGATGGACTCCTGTGGCACACTGATGGTCACCTTCCTGTCCCCTGATGTTGTGCCATTTACCATGACCATTTGAGTTCTCTGATGTAGCCAACTACTCACCCATGATACCACTTCCCTCCATACCACTGTATGAGCGAGCTTATTTATCAGCCTTCTGTGTGGGACTGAGTTGGAGGCTCTGCTAAAGTCAAGGTAGATAACATCCATGGCACCCCCCTCCGGTCCACTACTTTAGTAGCCGAGTCAAAGAACTCAATCAGGTTTGTCTGGCAAGACCTGCCTGCTGTGAAGTCATGCTGTTTGTCATCCAGCTGGCCTGTTTCCTCCAGAAATGCTCTTATTCTTTCTTTAAGCAGCAATTCCATTATCTTTCCCACTACCAAGGTAAGACTGACTGGGCAATAGTTTCCTGTATCCTCTTTTCTGATACTCTTGTGTATGGGGATCACTGTCATCCTTTTCCAGTCCTGGGGAACTGTTCCTTCTCTTATTGATAAGCTAAATAGATCCGGCAGAGGTTTCAGCCAATTCATCTCTAAGCTCCCTCAAAATACATGGGTGGACTCCATCTGAAAACATGGCATTATCTACCTGTAGTTTCTTCCATTCTGTGTTTACTCTGTCTTCTGTGAATGGGCTTGTGTCTATTCCCTTTTCCTGATTTTCATCGCAGTTTGGGATGGGTCCCTTTCTGAGTTCTTCCCTTGTAAATATAGATCAAAAGTACTCATTTAAGACTTTCAGCCTTTTCTCTGTCTCACTCCACCCTCTTCCCATCCTTACCTATGATCCTGACTATCCCTCCCTTATTTCTCTTTCTTTCGCCTATGTACCTGAAGGTCTTTTTACCCCTTGACTCCCTGTGCTATTTCATAGAAACATAGAAACATAGACTCTGATGGCAGATAAGGACCGCTTGGCCCACCTAATCTGCCCATTTCCCTACCTAATGTATAAGCTGCAGATCCTAGTAAACCAACAGCCTACTTCCTCCTACCCCCCACTAGAATTGCCTTATGTCTGTTCCATGCATTCTTGAATTCCCCCACTCTTTTTGACTCCACGACCTCCTCAGGAAGGCTGTTCCATGCATCCACAATCATCTCCATGAAAAAATACTTCCTAACATTACCTCTGAGCCATTCCACCTCTATCTTAAAATTGTGCCCTCTTGTTCTTGCACATCTCTTTTTCTGAAAGATGCTACCCTCTTGGACTTTGTTGATTCCCTTGAGGTTCTTGAAAGTTTCTATCATGTCCCCCCACTCCCTCCTTTTATTGAGGGTATACATATTAAATAGAAATGGCCTAAACAGTGACCCCTGAGGTACCCCGCTAGTAACCATGCCTTCCTTTGAAGGTACTCCATTAGTGATTACCCTCTCCCTTCTGCTCCCTAGTCAGGTCTGCACTCAGCTTACTACTAGACGCCCTAGCCTGAGACATCATATTTTGTGCAGCAGTCTCCTGTGTGGTACAGAATCAAATGACTTCTTAAAATTGAGGTATGCAATATCTACAGACAGAGGGGATCAACTGTCCTGGTGACACAGTCAAAGAACTGTATCAAATTCATTTGACAAGATCTTCCCTCAGTGGTCCTGTAGACCATTAGCTTCCAGGTAGCTGGTGATTGTTTTATTTAGCAGTTTCTCCATGAGCTTGCCTACAACTGATGTTAAGCTCACTGGTCTATAGTTGCCTGCCTCCTCTTTGTCCCCACCCTAATGTAGGGGGACCACAGCCACACTTCTCCATTAATCCGGGACCTCCCTTGATTCCAAGGATTTGTTGAAGAGGCTGACCAGAGGTTCAAACAAGTACTTTACTAAGCTCTCTCAGTACCCTGGAGTGCACCCCATCCAGCCCCATGGCATTGTCCACCTTCAAACCCTCCAGCTCCCTCTGGATCTCCTTTACCTGGAATTGACTGGAGTCACCCCCTACCTCCTCATTTTCCCTGATTGTCTTAACTTCCCTATCCTTCTCTACCATGAACACTGAGCAGAAATAGCTGTTTAGTATTCCCACCTTCTCACGATCATCTTCCACTAACCCCGGTTCCTTGTCTTTCAGCCTGACTATCCCATCCTTTGACTTTCTTTTCTCACTCACCTACCACAAGTAGGTTTTATCCCCTTCCTTGACTGAATTGGCTATTCTCTCTTCTGATCTTGCCTTCCCTCTCCTGACCACAAAACCTGCTTCCTTCTGCTTTGCTGGTATTTAACCCTATCCTCCTTCCTCTATGCCATTTTATACATCCTAAATGCTTTTCTTCTTTGCTCTGACCTTCTTCACCACTTCTCTATTAAACTAAAGTGGCTTTCTTTTCTTTCAATTTTTATTTACCCTCCTGATGCAGAGGCTAGTGGCCTCCACTATGGCCCATTTTATTGTACCCCACATTTCCTCATCTGCTGTAAGTTCTCCCACCCCTGCCAATGTTTGATGAAGACAGTCCCCCATTTTCCTAAAGTCCGCGTGTCTGAAATGTAACACTTTCACTTTGGTCTGATGAGCATTAGCAGAAATTTTTATCATGAACCAAAAGGTGCTGTGGTCATTTGCACCAAGGTTATCTGCTACAGATACCCCCCATCCATTATCATTTGTAAGAATCAAGTCCAGGATCACCCCCACTCTAGTTAGTTACCTTACCAGCTGCCTCATGCAAGCTCCCTGTATGGAATCCACAATTTCCTGGCTATAGGTGGATGCTGCTGATGGGGAGCCCCATTCTGCATCTGGCAAGTTGAGTTCCCCCATCAGCAGTACCTCCCATCTGTTAGCCATCCTCTGGCTCTCCTCTTTCGTTGTCTTATCTGACTCATCCTGCTGTGCTGGTGGCCTGCATACCACCCAAGTGTGTATAACTTCTTCTTTCCCATCTCCAGTGATACCCAAATAGCCTCAGTCACCCTCTTCTTTCCAGCACTTCCATGGCCTTAATGTGTTCCTTCACACATATAGTGCCATCCCCACTTTTCTTTGCACCCTGTCCTTTCTAAATAGTACATACACCAGAATTGCCATGTCCCAATCCTGGCCGTCATGACCCCATGTCACTGTAATTCCCATAATATCCCAGTCCTCCTCAGCCATGACTACTGTACTGCTAAATCTGGGATCTTGTTCCCTAGGCTCCTGGCATTGGTGCACATGGCTCTCTAGTTGCCGGACTCATTTTTCTTTCCCCTGGAGCTTGTTTCCTTCCACTGTCCTCTACCCTGGATGTTTTCCTTCCCCCCTTACCATTTGGCACCCCATGTCCCGCTAACCTCACTCTATTCCCTGCATTTTCACCTCTTGGTTGTCTCCACCCAGTGTCATGCCCTGATGTAGCAAAGCTGCCACCCTTCCCTCAGTGTCCAACTGATGACTCTAGTCATGTTAAGCTTTCAATGTGAACCTCATATTTTTTCCTCTAGTGAGTTAACCCCTTCCCCAGACAAGTGAAGGCCATACTCCTTAAAAAATCTCCTTTCCAAGAATTCACCCCAGTCACCAATATAGTGGTACCCCCATAGTTTGGTACCATGCCTTCGTCCAGTAGTTGAATTCCTTGGTCTTTGCCTGCCTAACTCTACCATCCCTCCCTCCTCTCTCCCACACTGGTAGTACTTCAGAGAAAGCCACTGATGCTTCCCTCCCTTTCAGACTGTCTGCTAGTTTCCCCAGACTAATATTCACCTCCTCCACCTGCTGCCTTGTGATGTCATTAGTACCTACGTGTATCAGGACCCCAGTCCTTCATCTTTTTTATCTATTAGTTTGCTGTCATCATCTATAATATAATTTCATGCCTTGCCTCATTCTAAGAATTGCAGAAGCTTCTTTTTATACATATCAGTAGGATTTTGCTCCCATTTCCTCTAATTATGCTCATTTTCCAAGTGGTCACTGAAGCATTTAACACAGTCAATTTCATTTATGTCAACCATAATACCTCCTTTGTCTGCAGGTTTTAGAAATATATATTTTTAACTCCCTAAGCTCCTTGAAAGCCTTGACTTCATCATTTGAAAGATTCCTGCAGACAAAGTGAAACAAATTGCTGAAAACACCATCCATCTCCCATAATACCACATTTTCAAAAGCCTTGATAGAGGTATTATTTGCAACAGGGAAAACGAGAGATTTTGGTTTGAACATTGATTTCCTCAGTTCCATGATTGCTGTGCCAGATGTATCATAAGCTACCCCATTCCCTGTACTATAATTTTCACTGCCATCCAACCCGGGTACTATATCTGATTTCAGTGCCTCCAGTGTTTCAAGGTTAACTTTATCTAATAAGGGCATTGAGTCATTTATTTGTTTGTTTGTTTGGTGACCAGGTAAGCACACTAGATATTAGATATGTCTATTTCCAGGCAAGACCTGGGAGAGTATAAGTCATCAACAAGCATGAATCATTGTAAAAAGGGACATTAAAGATAATCAATGCAGAAGGTAAAAAGTAGTATATATAGAGTAACAAAGACAAGGCGCTGCAACAGCATGTGGTCTAAAAGCAAAACAAAATGGTTATATTAAATGCACGATGAAAATAGAAAATAGAGTTAAAAATCTATGTTTCGACCTTAGGTCTTCTTCAGGAAATATCTAAAAGAGAAAAAACACAATATAGAGTAGGTGAATGAGTAATTGTGAAGTGACATGGAAAACTCATATATGCCAATGAAATATAAGAAACAAAAACAGCAATAAGTACAAGGAAATATCATGTAACAATAATAACAAAGTAAAGCATCAAAATGTACATTAATCACAAGGCAACAAAAGGTTCAGTGTAGGACATATATGAACTGAAATAGGAAAAAGATAGAGTGTAACAAGGTAAAGTCAGTTACAGGAGCAGTAGAACAAGAGAGAAGGTAGAGTGGTCAATAAAGGCTATAGATGCAGCAAATTTAAAAGCCGCTGTCGATGCTGGCCAGTGTTGCTGAGGGTTGAGATGCTGGATGCCTCACCTCACACCATGCTGGTGCCCTGGTTCGGGAGCAGACTCTGGTCACTGGTGGGTCAGCCGAGGGGAGATAGGCTTGAGCATCCCATGACAGCTTGCCTTCTCTGGGGGGGAAGCCAATAACTGCGCACTTGCCTGACTGTGAGCGGAGGCTCGGAGTACTGCAAGCCCCAATTGAAGGGGATGGGCGGCCACTATACAGCATGGATGTCAGTGCCTTGCACCTTGACATTAAGGGTCGCACACTGTAGGGGAAAGAAGAATAGGGAAAAACCCCTGCTGGCTCTGGGAAGATGGGTTTCCCAGTGCATGCCTCCAATGTGCCCCGCTTGCCGGACTACTTCCACGGCCTGACAAAAGGAAGGATGTCGGGGTGTTCAGGCCCCACCTCATTCCCTCTCAGGGGGAAAACCACAGCTCCATGGGGGATCAAGAGGTAAGTTTTGAAGAGAGAGAGAGAGGCAGGAGGATGACTCCTTGGATGCCCTGAAGGGTTGGAGTTGGCAGGAAGTAGGGTGGCAAACAGAGTAATTAAAAAAAAATCCACTGGTGAAGTGATCGCAAAGTGGCCACTTCAAGTTATCATAATGCTTCATGAAGTAGCCATTGGAAAGTGCTCACTTTGCATTGTCATTATAACTTTGCATTTTAATTCTGCCTTAACGTGAAGTAAGGTACAATGACAACAATAGGGCAGCCCCCCACACACATCACATGGCTCACTGTACTGTAAGTCACATGCTTTAGCCAGGCAGGAAGGAAGTGAGTCATACAAGCAGATAGTTTTACTTTCTCCTTTGCAGAGGTAGAAGGAAGAAGCATTTTGCATGGAGAGGAGAGTTTGGATTGTTATTAGTTTGTATCTTGAGCAAATAGCAGAAAACCAAACAGCTTTTTTGTAGGCTAAATCTTTAGGTTTTTTTGTAGTGTTTTTTAAGTTCTTTTTTGTGACCAATTTCTTTGTTTTATAAGTTTTGTTTTGTGTGTGTGAGTGTGACTGTGTGTGTGCATGTGTATGAGGCTGTAAGTGTGTGTGAAGAAGTTGCTCATTGCGTGACACATCGGAGAGGGAAGAAGTTGTTTGTGCGATGGGCCAGGGAGAGTCTGTGGCCTGTGGCCATGGGCAGAGGGGAGTGCACATGCGCTGGGGTCATAGGGTGTCATTGGACTGCTTCCGACTGTTTGGTCCTGACTCTCCCCCTTCAGAAGCAGCAGCACCACCAGTGCCACCCAGCACATCCACCAACTCTGCCACCACCATCACCCGTAGCAGCTGCAGGGGCTCCAGCAGCACCACCTCCACATCAGCAGATGAAGCCCCAGGTGCATGAGAGTGCTGCTAGCACTACATCTGCTCCTCTTGTGCCTTGTCCCCCCATAGCCCTCAGGTTGGCAGTTTTCTAGCTGTGTGGGAGGGGGACAGCATCATTGTGGTGTGTCAGCTATGTGGTCTGCAGGTGTGCCATGGCCCCCAGGGGACACATCTGGGAACTGGTGGCCAGCGCACACATATGCTGAACCACCACAAGGGGACTGGCAGGCTGCCACTGAAAGGGCCAGGCCTCCACCTGCTGGCCCTTCTGTGGCAGTGGCAGAGGGTGTGCTGGTGTTGTTACTTGCTGCAACAGGAGGAGGGCCACAGCAGTAGCTGCTCCACCACTACCCCCACCACTGCCACCAGCACCACCCTCACCACCACCACTACCACTACCTGGTCCCCCCAGCACCAGTGGACCCCACCACAGTGCCTGCAATGAAGAAAGACATTGCACTGCTGTGGGCTGTGCTGAAGGAAAGTAATGAGAAGGTGGGTGCTGTCCAGCAGCAGGTGAGGCAGATCAAGCAACACTAGCTTCAGATAGTGTTGGTGCTCCATCTGCTGCTGCAACATCATGAGATCCCACATTAACTTATTTTTTCTGGACACCTCCCCCTTCCCCCTGCTGTAGTGTTTTGTGGTTTTTGTTTGTTTAACAACAGAAAGTCATGCATGCTCCTTATTGACCTGTTGTTATAATCTAGTGCCTCAGTAATGTTTACGTTCTGTTGTGGAGTAGTTGTGGAAAAGCTGGTGTGAGCAGTGCAAGTATGATGTGCTAAATTGCATATGTGCAGTCAGTGTTGTTTTCTGTGTGTGTGTGTGTGCATGCTTGTGTGTGTGTGTGACATCAGACATTGTGTAGCATCTTGCAAACATATATTGCTGACTTGTTGTAGTGTTTATTGTATAAAGAAAAGCGAGCAGAATAATGTATGCTTTATTGTCACCATCATCATCAGTGGACTAAGTGATACAATACTTTTTCAGAGGTGTCTGGCCAGAGTGCACCTTAGTCCCATACGGCACACATGACTTTTAGGAGAGCATGTGTTTTTTGTGCTATGATCTCTGCTAAGTCATGTGTGCACTGTGAGTGACTGAGGTGCACAATGATCCAATACCTCTGAAAAAATATCATATTATTTACTCCACTGGTGCTGATGGTACAAATAGAATATGTGTCATATATGCTTTCTTATCTTTATTCTTGAGATACTGCAACAAGTCTCACCATATATATGTTTGCATGAAGCTAGACAATATATGCACACACAGGAAAGAACACTGACGGCACACATGCAGTTTAGCGCAACATACTTGCACTGCTCAGTCATGCTTTTTGTGAAACATTTCAAATCATGAGTCCTGAAACAAAGTAAACATTACTGAGGCTCCAGAAATATTTCTTTTTTGAAATAGACATTAGAAAGATTCACCAAGTTACAGCATTGCACCCGATATATGGGTGCCTTACCTACAGGGGAATCTTTCTTGCTCCACATGTCCTTACATAGTGCAATAACTTTCTGGCAAAAACACCCGTAATTTCATTAAACTGGGTCATGGAGGACTTCCCATTCAGAAGAGTGGCCCATGTTCCACCACCCGCGCTCAGCAACATTATGATGTGATGCCAGGGAGAGTGTGGGGGCATGCTCCATCATACAGAATGGATCGCAGCTTTCTGAATGTTTCTTTATGTTATAATGGTCAGTTTGTATTGAAACTTGGGCATGTTTCAACTAACAAGAGCCTTGTTAGTGGAAACATGCCCACGTTTTACCACAAACTGACCACTATAACATAAAGAAACATTCAGAAAGCTGCAGCCATTCAGTATAATGGAGCGCACCCCCGAGCTCTCCCTGGCATCAAGTCATAATCTTGCTGAGCACAGGGGCAGAAATTGGGTGGCTCTTCAGAACAGGAAGTCCTCCGTGACTTGTTTTAATGAAATTATGAGCATTTTTGCCAGAAAAGCATAGCACTATGTAAGGACATATGGAGTAAGAAAGATTCCTCTGGAGGTAAGGCACCCATATATTGGGTGCAATACCATAACTATGTAACTTGGTGAATCTCTTTAAAGCAGCAGTGCAACAATCTGTTGAACACTTTGACTTATACTTTTTTATGCTATTTTACATTGCCACTTTACTTACATTCTGACTTGTATGATACTATTGTTTCCAGCATTTCAGTCTGCTTTACTACTTTTTTTCATATCTGAAATAATAAAAGGAGCACTCGTTTTAATAAGGTGTGGACCCGGTCTTTGTCAATATTTTCTACTGCTTTTCTCCATCAGTTGTTATATATCACTTCTGTTGTAAAATTAACAGTTATGCAGCAGGAAGTATTTTCTGACCTCACAGAACAATATTTATTGAAAAACAGCTGCAAATAGTGATTAAAACTTGGTCATAACAATATTAAAAGGCATGCTCCTGTTTTTTTTTCAAACATGAGAAAAAGTAGTAAAGCAGAAACAAATTGTGAAAAGAAGGCTATCATACATGTTAGGAGGTAACTAGTGGTAGGCAATGCAAAATAGCGTAAAAAAGTATAGGTAAAAATGTTCACCACATTGTGGCATTGCTGCTTTAATGTCTAATTTAAGTAGGACATTATGTGCTCACAATCACAGCACACAAAATGCATGTCTAGTGTCCAGAAAATTGACAATTGCTAAGGAAGTGAAATTGGATCATTACACCACATGCAAAGTCCCCCAGAATTTATTGCGCGCAGTTACTCATGCGTGCAGTGGTCACACAGAGTCCCCAGAATTTTTATGCATCCCCAAAATGCATCTGTCTTGTGCTAAGAAAAATGACACGCACTAAGGAAGTGAAATGGGATTGTTACACCACATGCAAAGTCCCCAAGAATGTATTGCTCAGTCACTCATGCATGTAGTGGTCACACAGAGTCCCTAGAATCCTTCTGCATCTCCAAAATGCAACTGTATTGTATCTAGAAAATTGACATGTGCTAAGGAAGTGAAATGAGATCATTACACCACATGCAAAGTCCCCCAGAATTTATTGCGCAGTCACTCATGCATGCAGTGGTCACACAGAGTCCTCAGAATGTTTCTGCATCCCCAAAATGCATCTGTCTTGTGTCCAGAAAATTGACAAGTGCTAAGGAAGTGAAATGGGAATGTTACACCACATGCAAAGTCCCCCAGAATTTATTGTGCAGTCACTCATGCACGCATTGGTCACACAGAGTCCCCAGAATTTTTCTGCAGTCCCAAAATGCTTCTGTCTTGTGTCCAGAAAATTGACAAGTGCTAAGGAAGTGAATGGGAGCATTACACTACATGCACAGTCCCCCAGAATTTACTGTTCAGTCACTCATGCATGGAGTGGTCACACAGAGTCCCCAGAATCCTTCTGCATCCCCAAAATACATCTGTATTGTATCCAGAAAATTGACATGTGCTAAGGAAGTGAAATGGGATCATTACACCACGTGCAAAGTCCCCCAGAATTTATTGCACAGTCACTCATGCATGCATTGGTCACACAGAGTCCCCAGAATTTTTTTACATCCCCAAAATGCATCTGTCTTGTGTCCAGAAAATTGACAAGTGCTAAGGAAGTGAAATGGGAGCATTACACCACATGCAAGTCCCCCAGAATTTATTGCATAGTCACTCATGCACGCAGTGGTCACACAACCCCCAGAATTGTTCTGCATCCCCAAAATGCATCTGTCTTGTGTCCAGAAAATTGATAAGTGCTAATGAAGTGTAATGGGAATGTTACACTACATGCAAAGTCCCATCAGAAATGATGACCATGAGAAAACTGTTGCTGGTCCAAAGCGTGCTGCGATTCCCACAAATGCGATGCGATCACCTCAACCGGATGGAAGAGTGCCCTTTGTCTTTACCACTAACAGTAGCCTTGGTGAGTTGATATATATATATATATATATATATATATATATATATATATACATATATCTACAGTATATATATTGAAATATATTTTTGTATTGTCTAGGTGTGGGGTTGACATATATAGACATGTACTCAATGTACTGTTTTGTATCACAGATCACAGATACTGTTGGTGTGCACATCCCAGTGCTTGATGATAACTTTTTGCATTGAAATTGGAAATGGAATACTCTCAAGCCAATGAAGGTAATTTTTTTTTTTGGGGGGGGCATACTTGTAGGTAGGTCTCATTAATGTTTCTTATTTGGTTGCTTCTTCACAGATTTCATCTGCATCCTTCTAGAGACTGGTTGGTAATGGTAATAATAATAATAACAACAACCTTTATTTTTAAGCACCTTTTAAGTACCAAGGCGCTTTACAATAATAAAACATAATTCCAAAAAACTATTACATTAATATATAAAACAACAATTACAGATGGTAACAATTCACTGGTAGGCCCAACTCCACAAAAAGTTTTAAGTGCCTGTTTAAACCCCCCCACAGTCATGCATTCCCGAAGCTGACAGGGCAGAGAATTCTGGAGGGTGGGGGCCATGCACATAAATGCACGAGCCCCAGAAGATTTCAAAATTACCCTTGGAATCTCCAGCAACCCCTTGTCAGTCGAGGGGTGCTGTCGCTCAGGGGTGTAGAGAATCAGAAGCTCTTTCAAGTAGTTGGGACCAAGTCCATGTAGGGCTTTGTAGGTCAACAAACCTACCTTAAAGGTGATCCGTCACGGAATTGGCAGTCAGTGCATAGCCATGGTCATCAACTGAAATTACTTATGTGTGTTGCATGTCTGCCTTAGCCCGAGGGGGGGGCTGATGTTGAAGAACTTATTTGGATAAGGCAACTATGCCACAACAAAGCATCTGGAAGTTAACAGTAACACATTATATTTAAGCCGTGGCTGTTCCACGGGTATCTGGATTAACACAGATAGCAAGCTGTCACATTGCAATCAGCAGATCAATCACAACTTAATTTAGTACCAGTTTGTGTAACAAATACACAGTGCCAGTGTCCCAGGTTCTCAACTCAAGTTACATTTCAAAACCACATCTTGTCAAGTAACAGAACCTGTGTCCAGCTTTTTTAACACTGTCATGGCTGCACAGCTGCAAGTTTGGAATACAGCATATGATATGTTACAGAAATAGTTTTTGTGATGTACATGTCTCCTAGTTTATGAATCCTCAGTCGGATTTGTTGCACTCTTTTAAAAAAAAATGAACAGATGAAACTAAATATATATACTTACCAGTATGGATTGGAAATGGATATTCCATAGGTTCCTGTGTATGATACTACTACTGCTGCTGTACCATTGATACTGACTTTCAGTGAAGGAGAGTCATTTGTTGTTAACCTGTAAAAAAACAAAATAAGTTTACCATATGTGTTTGACCATTGTAGCTCAAAAAAGCAACAGAAGACAAAACACACAGCTAAAGAAAGTTGAATAGCGTAAAAAACATTAGTACACATATTCACTTTATAGTCTTAATATTAAGAAGCCTTGTGCCTGTGGCTGATGGATGAGGTCTTCTGTTCGACTCCCTCTGCCTTGGCATGGTCAGTGTAATGGGAAAACATTGTCATAATGACACTGGTGGTGGGTGTTGGTGTCATAGCTGCAGCATTTGATAACATTCCCTCTGACATCTTCCTGCATCTGGTGGTGGTGGCAGTGACTAACAGCAGTCTTCTGGTAGTGGTCCGGGGGGGTGCACAAAGTCATTCCCTGTGGTGGCAGTGGCTAACATTGGTCTTATGGTGGTGGTCCAGGGGGGCACACAAAGTAATTCCCTGTGGTGACACTGGCTAACAGTGGTCTTATGGTAGTGGTCCAGGGGGGCACAGAAAGTCATTCTCTGTGGTGGCAGTGGCTAACAGTGGTCTTATGGTGGTGGTACAGGGGCCGAATATATTGTGCTCTCTGTTACAAATGTGACATTACAGAGGGAATTACTCTAAGTGGGACACTCATTCAACTGCATGAAAAAGAAAACATGTATCATACAAAAAATGTGACTGCCTTTTAACAACTTCAGTTAAAACCTGCCAACATTAACCTCATCACCATCCTCATAAAGACAGCTGCCCTCACAGTCATCTATGTCTGAAGTCTGACCACCAGAAAATTCTTTCTCTATTGTGTCATCATCTACGTCAGTGATAGGCCATTTCATGCTACCACTGCCAGTGCCACCAGGATGGTCCATTTCTACATCACCAAAACCATGACTAGGCTGGGGTACGAATGCTGAGGTTGCAGTCCATGCTGGTATGTGCCTCTCATTCATTTTCATGAATGTTAGCAAACTAACATTTGCAGCAGAGAGGTTTGTCCAACAATCCCTAACTATTGCACCTGCGGAGCTGAATTCCCTCTCGACACTTAAACTGGAGGGTGGGCATGTCAGGTACATCAGTGTCACTGCAGTCAGCTCTGGCCATTCACTGACCTTTCTGCTCCAATATAAAAGAGGATCATAAGTTATTGACAAATGCCTGTTTTCAGACAAATATGACTCAACCATTCTCTGTGCCGCAATAAGTCCAGAGGTTGATGCATCATCCTGTTCTCCAGAATCATTTATTATACAAATCCCCACTTGGGACAAAGCCTCCTAAAGTGGGTTGATGCCAACCACTTTGGATGACAGACCACCTGGAACTGCAGTCCCCTTCCCCTTACAGGATATGCTTGATACTCCTCCAGGTGCACTTTCAGACTAATTATGCTGCTGAGGTTTGCTGACCTTGGCACATGACTTCTGTGTCCCATTAACCAAGCGCACCAGTTGCCCACTGACATTTTTTACCTGTTCAGGCCCTGCCTCCAGTACAGAGGCAATTCCTTGTTTGTATTGTGGGTCCAGCATTGTTGCTATCACAAAGTTGTCACTACCATGAATGTTCAAGATGTGACGATCCTGGTTGAATACTGTCAGCATGTGTTTCAGCAACATACTGCTAGCACTGTCCTCGGTTACATCAAGGCTATGCTGTACATTCACCAATGTCTGCCTCAGCACCCGCAGCAGTGGAATTGATTGGCTAATGGAGGCAGACTCACCACTCACTGCCTGCGTGGCATGTTCAAAAGGCCACAAAATTGTTATTACAGAGTCCATGAGGCGCCACTGTTCAGTCGTCATAGACATGGAAGCCCCAGAATTGTCACAGCTTGTGTGCATGACAAGATATTTTGAGATGGCTTTGTATTGTTCATGCAACCTTTCTGCCATGTATAAAGTGGAGTTCCACTGGGTGACAACTTCCAGCTTCAAGCGGTGCCGAGGGAGGCTGTTTCGCATCTGCAACTGCCAAAGTTGGTCAAGGCCTTTGCAGATCATGAAAAGTGAGAACAGATATGGCGTGCAGCTGTCAGCATTTCCTTTACATCAGGGTGCTGCAGAAACTCCTGCACCAAGAGATTTAAATAGTGGGCCATGCATGGAATATGAAAAAAGCCACCACTCGTGATGCATTTCACCACATTTGATCCATTGTCGCTTGCTACGAACCCAGCTGTCAGGGACAGGGGGTTCAGCCACTTGTCAATTTCAGTCAATACCACATCCAACATGTTTTCACCAGTGGGTGATCAGGTCACTTTGTGCATAGCAAGTGATGCATGCTGTCAAATTCCTGGAAGATTGCTTCCACAACACTCCACCTTACTGCACTGATTATTCACACGACCGACAGCACAAAAAAACCCAGGCACCTGCTCCTAGAGTGCAGTTATACACAAATATGAACTCCCCGCTGTTTTGCCACTTGTCCACATATCCATACTTATACTGATGAATGGAGAGGAGGAATATTGAAGGGCATGTCTTACAGAGTCGGACACAGTGCGTTACAATTCGGGAACAGCATGGGTCGAAAAGTATGTCCTGGATAAGACTTTCCATTTTGGACAGGCACGTGCAGCAAACTGTCAGAACCCAAAATTCTCCACAAAGAAGAAGGGCAAAAGATCAGTTGGCAGCATTCAGCTACAGCAGCATTAAGTTCACATGACACTGTATGATTGGGTAAGTACTTCAGCTTATGTGCAAAAATATTTTGCAACATGTGCTGACTTAAACATTTTACAAGGGATGTGAAGACAAATGGTTCTGCTCTGCAAATGGCAGGGGGTGGAGTGTGGATGTTTGATGAAGACGGTTGCACAGGTGAGGATGACAAACCCATAAATGCAGTTATTTAGCATCATTTGCCAACTGGGGTTGATGTACCACTTGTACTACACATACTGCATTCACCACCACCACCACCAAAACTGCTACTCTTACCAGCACTGGACAACATTTCAAAATCATTATGCTCCTCTACCTCATCATGCCTGTAGTAATCCTCTGCTCTAATTTCATCACTACTGCACACATTTAATTTCCTACTTGATTTAACAGTCATGGAAGGGGATAACATGCTCGTTATGATTGATGACGAGGGTGAACGCCCCACTGTGGTATTAGCTGCCATCTTGTGCTGGGTCCACAATGCCATGTACCTGTTCTTAAGATGTGTATGATGCCCTCCTGTGCCCAGATGGCTCCCCTTTTTACCTCAACTCACAAGCACATGACAAACCTGGCAGATTGCAATAGACTCATCATTTGCATCTTGCACAAAAAAATCCCAAACAAGGGATTGTGATGCTCAACTTTTAACATGTCCCTGATGCTGCTTATTGGACTTTGTTCTTTTAAGCCATGAAGTGGGGTGTGTGCTATGTGATTTTTTTGGGCAGGACACGCTTGGACTGCAAGTGACCATCAGGACTTCCTATTAATATTACTGGGTCATCATCATCATCATCATCACCATCAACTGAATCTGGTAAATCACAAGTTTTTACGGGGGGGTGGGGTTAATTCAAACAGACCCAGACACAGCCGACTTGAATTTATTTTTCTCTGGATCCCAACTGGGGTCAATTACATCATCATCATGACAAAAAAAGAACAGAGTGCTCTAGCTTTCAAACCAACAAGTTGTTGTTAATCTAGTTTGGTGACAATAATCTAGTTGTTAAAAGTATTGTTTTTCTAAACGACTGTCATTACAATTTTGATGAAGGAATTGTTGGTCTGAAAGCTAGAGTACTCTGTTCTTGTTGTTACATCTCTGTTGGTTCATTAAAAGGTATCAAATCATTTGCTTCTGGATTAGTTAGGTCTATAAAGACAGCACCTGCTGGCAGGCCATTTTCTGTTGCTTCTTTAGCATCATTAGTGAATTTAAGAAGGGCTGTTGTGGTGCTATGTCCTTTCCTAAAACCATGTTGGGTATCAGAGAGGTCATGGAGATAATTGATGGTTTGGATGGATATAATTCAAGCAGTTTACTTAGAACAGGAAGAATAGAATGGGATGGTAATTAGTGATAGATTCACCATAACCCTTCGTAAATACAGGCACCACCTTGGCGATTTTCCATATATCGGGAACAAAGCCAGTACATAAGGATAATATTTTAGTAAGATGGGAGGCAAGGAGAGGGGCAGCAAGCTTTAGTAGACTTGGTTTGAGAATGTCAGAGCCTCCACTGGAACAGACAGAGACAGAGTTTAGGAGTTAGTGCACCTCCTTATTGAAGACAATACGTAAGTGGAAGTGACGGAGGGTGCTGAAAGTGACAACTGTATGAAAGGAGGTAGAAGCCATGAGAGTTGGATTCTGACAATTGTACTTGGAAAGACCAGTGGAGTGACAATTAAAAGCATTAGCAATAATGACTGGATTATTGTAGTGAGAGCCATCCAGCACCATCTGATTTACATAGAAACATAGAAACGTAGAATTTGACGGCAGATAAGGACCGCTTGGCCCACCCAGTCTGCCCATTTCCCTGCCTACTGGATAAGCTGCAGATCCTAGTTAACCAGCAGCCTACTTCTTCCTACCCCCACCCCTAGAATTGCCTTTTGACTGTCCCATGCATGCTTGAATTCCACCACTGTTTTTGACTCCATGACCTCCTCCAGAAGGCTGTTCCATGCATCCACAACCCTCTCTGTGAAAAATACTTTTAAATTACCTCTGAGCCACCCCTCTATCTCTCTTCAAATTGTGCCCCCTTGTTCTTGCACACCTCTTTTTTTGAAAGATGCTACCCTCTTGGACTTTGTTGATTCCCTTGAGGTACTTGAAAGTTTCTATCATGTCCCCCCTCTCCCTCCTTTCCTCAAGGCTATACATATTAAGCTCCTTAAGTCTCTCTTCATATGTCTTCCAGTGCAGACCCTGCACCATTTTAGTTGCCCTCCTCTGGACAGCTTCCATCCTGTCTATGTCTTTGCAAAGACTGGGTCTCCAGAACTGCACGCAGTACTCCAGATGGGGTCTGACCAGCTGTCTGTACAGAGGGATAATAACTTCCTGTTTTCTACTGGTGATGCCTCTCCCTATGCATCCCAGTATCCCCCAAGCCCTCCTTGCTGCCCTCTCACATTGCTTGCCCACCTTTAGGTCATCTGATATGACTACCCCAGGTCCCTTTCCATTTTTGTTGTTGTTAGTATCTCACCCCCCCATTGTGTACTCTTTCCCTGGGTTTTTGTTTCCCAGGTGCATTACTTTGCACTTCTTAGGATTGAATCTAAGCTACCATACATTTGACCATTCCTCTAACCTTGCCAAGTCCCTTTTCATCCTTTGCACCCCACATTGTGCATCAACTCTGTTGCAGATCTTTGTGTCATCTGCAAAGAGACATACTTGTCCTTCCAGTCCCTCTGCAATGTCACTTATAAAGACATTGAAGAGAACCGGTCCTAATACTGAACCCTGCAGTACCCCACTAGTAACCCCCCTTTCTTTCTTCAGAGTGAACTCCATTTACTATTACTCTCTGTGTCCTATTCTCCAGCCAATTTTTTACCCAGGGTGTCATTTTGGGACCCACTCCCAGGCTAGCTAACTTGTATATTAATCTTTTTGTGTGGGACTGTGTCAAATGCCTTGCTAAAGTCTAGGTAGGCCATGTCCACAGCCCCTCCCTGATCTACTACTTTGGTCACCCAGTCAAAGAAATCTATCAGATTTGGTCTGGCATGACCTTCCTGCTGTGAATCCATGCTGCCTTGGGTCCTGTGCCCTTCTGGCCTCTAGATACTCGACAATTCTTTCCTTCAGAAGTGATTCTATCATTTTCCCTACCACTGAGGTTAAACTAACAGGTCTGTAGTTTCCTGCTTCTGCCTTGCTCCCACTTTTGTGAAGGGGAATCACATCTGCCCTCCTCCAGTCCTCGGGTACCACCCCATCCTCCCATGATTTGTTAAACAGAGTAGTCAGTGGTGTCACTAATTCTACCCTTAGTTCTTTTAGAATTCTGGGATGAATCCCATCAGGCCCCATTGCTTTGTCCACCTTCAGTTTTAAGAGTTCTTTCAGAACCCTTTCTTCTATAAATGGGCTGGTATCAACTTCTGTATCCAGATTGTTTCTATTATTTGTTTTAGGTACCTCCTCCTCTTCCTTTGTAAATACTGAGCAAAAATATTTGTTTAGTATCTCTGCCTTTTCACAGTCACCCTCTGTTTGGAGTGTGCTTACTCCCCATAAAGCCTTTACTATGAATCCAGAATTTTTTAGGGTCACCAGCAGCATATAGTAACAGATTTTTACAATACATGCTCTTTGCATAGTGTATGGCTTTTTTGCAGGCATTCCTCTTTGTCCTGTATTCAATTAGGTCAACATGTAAACCAGTGGTCCTGTATTAGCCCAACTTGTGTCCCTGTCCTTCAGAAGGGCAAGAAGACCTTTGCAAAGCCAATTAGGAGTATAACATTGTGTATTGTTTTTTGTTTATTGTTTATTGAGTACAATTGGAATTACAAACCTTTGAGTCACAGACTCTTTTGCAAAGGCTCCACGTCGGATTACAGGGGGTGGATGGTAAACAAATACAGAACATACAAGAAACATGAACAGGCAGTATTTACAGTCACATGTACTGACCAAGCAGTCCAGGCTTAAACTTTAGAAAACAGTGAGGTAGTAAGTAGCATTCTTGTAAACCTTTAGACAGAGACAAGTCGGTGGCAGCTTCATGGGGTCAATAGAGACCCTGTGTCAGGAGAAGTGGGGGGTGAGGTAGCACAGTTGGGTAGGCATCGTTAGCTACAGACACATTTTGCACTCTGAAGTAGATGGGCTTTGAGTCCCGTCTTGAACAGTGAGACACTGTGGGTCAGGGTGAGTGAAGGAGGTAGCGCATTGAGCCAGCAAGGAGCCCGGTAGCAGAAGGATCTTTGCCCTAGGGATGTTCTACAGAGGTGGACTTGGAATGTTGGGCTCGCTGTGAGTCTTGTGTTGTGCCTGCGGGGGGCTGCACAGATAATGGGGAGTAGGCCATTGGGGGCTATCTGGAGATGTATCTTTTTAGCCAGGATGCAGGTGTGGTACTTTAGTCTTTGTTGGAGATTTAGCCAACCAGACAAAGTGTAGAGGTCGCAGGTGTGGGTAAGTCTGTCACAACCTGTAACTAATGAATTATACTAGTATACTAGTATGAATTCATACTAGTGTATGAATGTTATTGCTATTCTGACCAGAGGAGAGCAATGCATGATCACTTAACTTTAACAAAAAATGTATTTGTTCAGGATCATAAGGTAACACTTCCCCAATATAATGTAGTCCATTGGTTTCATGCTCACCTTTGAGTTTGCATTCAATAGACCCATTTTTGGAAGTTGTCTACCTCTAGAAAAGTATTCACGAAGACAAACCTTCCCAAAGAACTTAAGCAAATCAATCTGCACCATTGATCAGGGCAAAGGATTATCTGAGACAGATTTATTGTTTGTTTACTGTCTTGCTGTTGCTACAAAGGCTTCTTTTCTCTTCTTTTTCTTCCCCTGTGCATTTTTTTCGTGTTATGTGAGCCCTATCAGCATTTGTTTGCTCTTGCTCTTGGTGGTTTGCAGGTTCTCCTTCTCTAAAAAAAACAACCTCTGGGTTAGGTGGACCCTCTTCAACATCAGATTTAGTATCTTCTGTATCACTCATGCTAAAGGGACACTGTCAGCTCTTATATGAACTTTGAAAGTCATGTCTGCAGTTATCCTATTGGCATAAGAAGAACTAAGAAATGTGTCAGTGCCACAGTATGTACATAATTTTGCTAATTTTTTATTTCTGAGCTAAAATTCATTCTTCAGTGGTCTGCACTGATAGCTGTCCGACAATGCTCCTTTGTGTCCAGGAGCATCAGACCACTCCGAGCCATGGGTAAACTTATTCATGGATGAGATCTGATTCTTTTTTCTGTCTATTCAGTAAACCAACTGCCTGGTAGTATGGACACTACTGAAGAGTTTAAAGCTAATCTTATCTATCAACCCAGTGGCGAAGTGAGCTGAGGTACTTCAGGCACCTTACCTCTCCCACATTTGTTACCCGAGTTCAGAAGCAATCTTGGACTGCTGGGGGTAGGTGGGGGAGGGCTAAGAGAGGACTGAACAGCCATTTTGTAGCTCTCTCCTCTTGATCTGAGGAGGTAAGTCTTCCCAGCACTTGGCTCATACTGAATGGAGGATCAGGAGTAACATTGGGCAAATAATGAGCTGGTGCTAGGCAGGGTGAGTAGTTTTGAAACACATGTGATCCTCTAAATACATACTCAGCTTTGTCTGTGGTGGCCCTGGGGTGTAAGGGGGAGAAAAAAACAGGAAAATCACTATGTACCCCCGACGCCATGTATGATGGCTCCCTGGCACTTTCAGGTCCCACACTGTATAGATCTCCACCAGGTAAGATGATGGGGGAGCAGAAGATGGGGCTGGGGGTCCCAAGGAATGGGCCTGGCAAAAGGCACAAGGTGGCAATGAAGGGGAAAAAGCTATATGGAAAAAAAAAAAGTTAATCCAATCTAAAAACAAGTGCTGTAATCTGTTGGAGTCCATGTTTGAAAGATGAAGACATGACTCTGGCCATGCGCATTAGCTATACTGCTAATACACATGCCCAGAGTCATGTCTTCAACTTTCTAACATGGATTGCTAAAGGTTAGAGCACTGGTTTTTAGATCAGATAAACTGTAAACTCTTCAATAGCACGGGGTCATAATGTCGCACGGCACAATGCCGTGCGACTTAATCACATTGTGCGATTTCATTAGATCTTTTGTTCTGTGGGGGGCTCCACCCCCCACACCTCCCATTACTAGGTTCTGTGCCCCAGACCCCCCACTAAGGATTCTAACTCTGGGGGGGCCAACATGGAGAGTGCACAGGTCTAGTGTGCACCATCATGCCGCATGCTATTAAGCGTACGACATTATGACCCGCTAGGCTCTTCAATAGTCTCCATAATGGTTCCACCATGCCAGTTTAACAGAAAATCTGTGAACTGGCTTTACAGTGATGGCATTACTGTATGTTGACCACAATCGTGGTCAGCATTGTGCTGTCATAAAAAAAAAACATGTGGTTTTAGTGGGGAGCTACATGCCCCACATCCTAAAAACTTTAATATAATCAGCTCCAGGTCAGAGTTGTTTCAGGAAGGGGGCGACTTGTGACCATTACAGAGACCTGTTGTTGTCGCTATAACTATCTTGACCATGAAGTTTTTCTATTGTAGCAAAAGTATACCATCCATACTACCAGGCAGTGTGTTTATTGAATAGACAGAAAAAAAAATCAGAACTCATCCATAAATTAGTTTACATGTGGCTCGATGTGGTCTGGTGCTTGTGACCGCACGGGCGCATTGGCAGTTGGCTGTCAAGACAGACCACTCAAGAATTAATTTTAGCTCCAAAAATAAAAAAAAACTAACAAATTTATGCACATTCTGTGGCACTGATGCATTTCTTAGTGCTTCTTATGCTAACAGGATAACTGCAGACATGCCCTTTTAAAGTTAAAATGACAGTTGACAGTGTTTCTTTAATTGTTTGTATCGTCACTTTTTTACTAGGCCTGCTTCTAGAAAAAGAGCACCCTCTGCTAATAGATCTAGCAATCTTCAGTCAGCTGAAAATGTGGTCATTTGGAAAATCATTCTCATCTCTTTCCAATTTATTTTGTTTGCACTGTCAGCTTCTTCTCATGTTTTGCCAGGTTCTTACATAGAAACATAGAAGCTGTTGGCAGAAAAGGACCTCAAGGCCCACCTAATTTGCCCTGAGTCCCTGCCTACTGTGATACCATAGACCCTAACTGATCTCTAGCAGTACCTCCCCTGCCCTGTTACTAAGGTGCCCTTGTGCCTATCCCATGCATGCTTGCAGCCTGTTACCATTTCAGTACCACCACCTCTGCTGGGAAGCTGTTCCAGACATCCAACTCTCTCTCTGTAAAGAAGTATTTCCTTTCATCTCCTCAAAGTCTCTCCCCTTCCAGTTTTATATCATGCCCCTTTGTTCTAAAGCATCTCTTTCTGTGCAAAATGCAACCCTCCAGTACCTTATTGATACCTTTGAGGTAGCTGAATGTTTCATACAAACATATGAATATAAAAATGGGCAGCAGATACAGGACTATCAGTCTATCTAGTCTGCTCAAGTGTACAGCACTTCAGTCTTTCAAATTGTAGCTGTCCCCCCTCCGCTTACCTGCCCCAACTGATTGTGCCCACGTATCCTTCACTCCCACCCCATTCCCCCTGTGATTTGAACCCTCCCTCTGAACCTGTCCCATCCCACCTATCATGTCTTTACTTTCTCTCCTTTCCTCCACAGAAAACATATTCAGTTCCCTGAGTCTTTCCTCATAGGGTTTCTGATGCAAAGCATGCACCATTTTGGTTGCCCTTCTCTGTATTGCCTACTCCTGATCCATGTTCTTCCGGAGATGTGGCTTCCAGAACTGGACACAGTACTACAAGGGGGGCCTCACAATTGATCTATACGTAGTTAACAATATCATACACTTTCTGCTGGTGATACGCCTCCCTATGCTCCCCAGCATTCTGTTTGCCTTTCCCACTGCCTCATCACACTGTTTTGCTGCCTTCAGGTCATCAGGATATGACAACCCCTGATCTCCTTCCTGTTTTGTGGTTAATAATACCTCCCCCTAACTGATATATTGTTTTTTGGTTTCTGTACCCCATGTGCATAATTTTGCATTTTTTTGTCATTGAAGCCCAGTTGCCAAACCATTATCCAGCACCTCTAGCTTTTTTAGATCTTCCTTCATCCCCACCCCTATGTGTGTCCACTCTGTTGCAGATTTTTGGATCATCTGCAAACAGGTAGACCTCTCCCTCCATCCCCTCTGTGATGTCGCTAATAAATGCATTGAAGAGGATCAGTCCCAGCACAGTATTCTTGCTAAGCTGAGTGTCCTAATCTTTAACTAGGACATGATTTTTAAAGTGAACAAGTTCAGTATTAATTTTGGCAATGCCCTCTCCCTTTGTATATTTCTGACTGTTCTCTTCAATGATTAATCTGATAAATCTATTTGTACAATGCTCAGCTGCTTCTTCCCATTGTTTCCTTCATGAAAAATTTTCCAAGCCACAAGATGGCATTTTTATTACTCGGAGCCCCCTAGGTGACTGCTACTTCTCTATGTAAGTCTCAAATGTTATTATATTATCAATTAGATTTTTCCTGAAGGCTTAGCATTTCTAGGGTGGATAATTTTTGTTTAATGTCATTGATGCTACTATCACTAGAAACTGCTAGTTCATTACTTGTAAGGTTACCTTTAAAGGGAATATAAGCAAGCATTTTTTGCAATAAATTACTTACTGTGCAGCTGCCCTAGTCCACAATGTACTGTTTCACAAGGGTGAAAAACAAAGTGTTAAAATGACAGAGCTATTTTGTTTTAAAAGCTGCAATTCCAGGAAATGAGTGTATGCATATTTGAATTTCAGTGCCTGTGTTTACACAAGAGAACAAAAGCTGATGATACCACTTTAGCAAGCTATCTCTGTATCATCTTGGAGCATTATGTTGTGTTCCATTGCATTTCTATAACTAGTTTGTTAATAAAATGTGTTGTAAAAGAAAACTCAGTGGGCAGGATTCACAAAAGAGATGCGCCGGGCACAAGAGAGATGCACTGGCGCATGTCCAAATCCACCATGTAATGACTCATAGACAGAACAGATGCACAAGTGCATCACAGATGCATTGCACTGAATGGAATGTGCCGTAGATGCATAATAATGTTATGCAGCACAAACAGAGGGGATGTATACATATATGCGTATACAGTGCAAAGTGATTCACTGTGCAAAATGAAGGCTTAAACACAGAGCAAATCTGGTGCAAGTACCAAATGTGCCATGAAAAGATAAGTATAAAAGAGCTAGACTTAAGTGCAAGCCAGCAGTAGGACAGCAGCAGCACATCAGCACCCGCAGCACAATACAGAGTAAAAGAGCACAGGGAGCAGCAGCAGCAGCATGGAAGCAGCACCTCTCATCAAGGCCGGAATGATAATGAGAATGAGGAGACGGGGAGGCAGAAGGCACCATAGGCGGCTGGCCCCACGGCGGTACCGTTCCATGCTGTCATTTCAGCAGCTCACGGATGTGAAGACAGTAGGCCATTACCACCTGAACAGGGCCATTCTGAGGCAGCTCTGTGAGATGTGCCATGATGAAATGCAGGCATCACTGGATGTGGTCATGCCATATCCGTGGAGATCAAGGTGACAGCAGTAATGAGCTTGCTCACCATGGGAACCTTCCAGAGGCCTATTGGGGACACCACTGCCATTTCACAGGCCTCCACTGCCATCTCCTCACACAGTTCCTCACTGCACTACTGCCACATGTTTCAGAATTCATCCAATTCTACAGCACACAGGCAGAGTGGACTGAAGCCATGCAGGAGTTCTACAGGGTGGTATGCATGCCAGGCATCATAGGAGCCATTGACTTCACCAATGTGGCCATCTGCATACCACCTGGTGATGATGCCATCATGTAGGTCAACAGAAAAGGATACCACTCCGTCAACTGCCAGGTGGTGTGCAATGCCACAGGGCACATCAGCAATGCCTGTGCCACACACCCTGGGAGCACACATGATGCATTCATTTGGCACCAATCACCTGTCTGCCATAGGTTAGAAGGCAGGGAACATACCGAGTGGCCATTTACCAGGTGCATGGACTATGGAGGCCACTAGCACAACAGGGCACAATGGCATGGGTTAGGAGGGTGGGCCAGGAGGGCAGGTAGCACAATTCACAAACCGCAGAGGGTACAGCAGATGTAAGATAGTGGATGGGTGAATGGAGACACAGTCAGACACCATCTGTAGCAGGGCAGCACATGGGAACAGACTGGATGGTGGGGAACAGTGCCATGGAGGGCATGGGTGGCAGGGACAGTCGCAGCATATGCAGACAATAGGCAGTGCAGCACTGCACACTGAACAGGACAATGGTGTGTAGCACGTGTGACACCATTGGCACGGGTGGCCTGGGGCCAACCACAGCAGCAGGCACAGTCAGAAAAAGGTGGATGGTGGGGGCAGGATGGTAGGGTAGGGCCAGGCACAGACAGGGGTGGATGCACAGCACACACAGCAGCGCAGCATGGAGTAGGGATTGCCAAGCCACACTGCACATGTGACCAGTATACTAACAGCCACCTCCCCCCCACAGAAGATGCAGCATATCCACTGAGGCCCTGGCTCCTCACCCCCATCCGCTGACCCAGAACAGGGAAAGAGGAGTGCTACAACAAGGCACACACCGCTATGTGCACCATCATTGAGTGCATCTTTGGCATGCTGAAGATGTGCTTTTGGTGCCTGGATAGGTCAGGTGGGGCCCTACAGTATAGTCCTGAGAAGGTCTGTGGCATATTCCTGGCCTGTTGTATGCTGCACAACATGGCCATTGACCATGGAATAGCTGTGAAGTCCAGTGAGGATGACAGTTCCTGGGAGGAAGAGGAGGGTGCAGAGGATGAAGCAGTGCCACAGGGCTGCAACGCAGGTCTGCCCATGGGTCAACGGGACCCACGTTTGGCTGCCAGGTCCAGAGAGTACTGACACACACTGGTGAAGGAGCATTTCAGGAACCAAAGAGGAGTATCACAAGTATGTATGGGGTGGTACACAATGGGAAAACAGGTGGACACATATCCGTGCATTGCACAGCTGACACAGCACAATGCACAAACAGCCTAACAGTGGTGCACACACGTAACACACACACAGCACGCACCACATACATGTTCCACTATGACAGTGCCAGGGGTGACATGGATCAGTGTGCACTGCTGCCGGCCCACAGGTGCAGCATGCTCTGTACTGCACTCATCACGCCCATGCCACACGGCACAACAGGGGTACACACAGACATGCAGGGGGCACTGCAGAGGGAGGCCATGATGGCAGTGCACTGGGGCAGGTTCCTGCCATACATGCCACCCCAGGCAATGTTGACCAGGTGTGTTTGACACAGTGGTGGAATGTGCAGCCGACATTGGAGTGGGGGGCTGGGACATCACTTGGTGGCACCACAGCCGCCACAGACATGTGGGTGGCACCTGCCATGACTGGTTGATGCAGCTGCAGCACCATCAGCAACAGGGGGTGTAGCCAACACCCCTGTAGGGGTACTGCAATGTGACTGTGAATGAGTGTTCATTGGTGTTGATTCCCCGCAACCCATGTCTATGCCAGGGAAGCTGCCCGGTGCAATGTGAGGTGATGGCATCAGCAGCAATGGGTCCACCAGATGCCACTGCATGGGTGTGCAGGAGGCACTCCTGAGTGTCCAGCTGAATGCCTGATGGCTGTGGTGCGTACCAGATGCACATGATGCCTCCACAACAGCTGCAACCCACTCCAATTCTGTTGTCATGCCCAACTGCCTCTGTCAACATCTGTGCATGCCAGGCAGCTGTGGACTCATGCTCCAGGACTATTGTTGTGTATAGGCTCCTGAACTCCACATGTTGGGCTGCAATCCTTTCTACGGTGTCACACAGGAGGTGGACATAGGCCTCAATGCTGTCATCATGGGAGGGCTCATGGTGGCTTCAACTTTGAGTGGGGAAGAAAACCAACCTGCAGCAGGGTATCCATGGGTGGTGGTTGTGCCATGGCAGGCTGTGGTATGGACAGGCCTTGGCAATGCATGGCTCCATCATATCCATGGCTGGTGTTGTTACGTTTCAATGGTGCCTGCATGTGTCCAAGAGCACCTGACTGGGATGCCCGAGATGGCCCTGCCAATGTACCCGGAGTAGATACGAGGGACACAGGACCCACTGCCATGGGTGGCTGTGTGGTTCCCAATCTTCCCCCATGTGCAGCAAGGCCATCACTGGCATTAGAGGCCACCTGCACAGGTACCTGCATGCTGTGCACCCCGCTGTCTGCCATGTACCCCTCTATTTGGGTGGCATCATCATCCACAGGGACATCGCTGTACACCCCCTACTTGCCAGATGCCAGCACAATGAGGGCATCAGCAATGTCCACAGCATCTGCAGGGTCATCAATCGACAGACCCAGCAGACCTTCCAGCCATGTGGCAGAATCGCCGGCCCCAGTGGCGGCAGTGACAGAAAGGCCTGATGGGCCCACCAGCACTGGGGCTGGGGCAGGTGGTGCTGGTGCAGTGGACACACTGGGGATGGAGTTGTCCACTGCAGAGCTTGCAGCACCATGTGACAGGTCTGCATCATTGCCTGCAAGGGCATCCTGAGCAGCCATGCCCATGGCTGTACCTGTGATGCATGAAGGAGCTGTGAAAAAAGAGGGACAGCAAGTTTAGTGCACAGGATGAAACATTGGCATACAGAATGACATACAAATGTGTACAGTGTCAAACCATGGATGCACATGACAGTCTCTTGCATGGCTGTGCAATGCCCATACTGCAATGCCATCCATGTGCATGTTGTGACTGGTACTGTGTGGTGCTAGGCCATTGTCTCCTGGATCCCATGTGGCACTGGTACAGCAAGTCCATCTGATAATAAGTGTGTCCCATCAGCCAGACTGGCACTGGCCCACCACATGTGCACCCACGTGCATGGAATGTCAGGCAATGCATGAGCAGCAGGCTCAATGCATGCGCAACCACCACTCATGGTACACCCTTGTTACCATGGTCCCAAGGCACAATGCACTGGGACAGTCATGGTGGCCAAGGTGCACATGTGGCCAGACACGCAACCTGTGCATGTATACTCACAGTGCTGTGCTGGACTGTCACCTGTCTGGAACCCCCCACCAGGGACAATTTGCACAATGGATCAGGATATGGTGTACTTCAGTAGCTCTTCACTGGGGCTCAGGTGAACATCATCCTGTGGCCCTCCCCCAGTCCTCCGTAGGGATGCCTCAGTGTGCGCCACCTTATCTTTTGCCCTGTGCTTCCCATCATTCAAAAGTTTCCGGCACTCCAGGGGGGTTCTGTTGAATTTGCCAGTGGTGTTCATGTGCCAGGCTGCCATCTCCCAGCCCTTCTCCTGTGCTGTATGGCTGCCGCCCTTGCCTGCAAACATGGCCCACCTATAGTTGTAGGCCTCAATGAGAGCCCACTCCTCGTCCTTGGTGAAGTTTGGCCACTGCCTGCTGGAGGCACTGTCTCCTCCGGACATTGTGATATCTGTTGGAGGGTAGAGACATACTCTAGTCATGCACATGTTGACCCCCCCATGACTATGATGACATACAGTAGATGCAGATGGGCACATCAGTACCTTGCTGACAGTTCCTGCTGGTACTGCACCTGTGTAGGGGAGCATGGTGTGTTGTGGCTGTCTGTGCTTCATCAGGCATGTGTGGTGAACACACCATGTCCAGTGGCATGACCATGGACCTGCCATCTGTGACACATGACCATGTGCACATGCAGCCAGCCTCACATCACTGCCACTATGCACACTGCACTGTATGTACAGGCACTATTGCCAATAATGCCCCCATCAGCATTTGAGACAGTGTGCAACACAGCATGTTGTGCTGCAGGTGTCCCTGCACATGTGACAGCAGCAACAGGCTGTCCACCAGCCATAACAACATGGGTCTTTGCATCAGTACTCATGGACATTCATACCTAGAGCTGGGTCTGTGTGACAGTTAAGTGGTTGTAATTTCCACAGCCTCCCCTAGGATGTGCCTTACTCCATGTAGCATTTTCTCAGTGCACCTACACATTCCACAAAACATACAAACAGACACGTACAAATGGATAGTACTCACTTTCAAGGCTGTTCAGCCTCTCAGTCATCTGTTCTCAGTGTGCTCTGAGTTGGGAACATTTATGGCTCAGGGCATGCAAATGAGGTCTGGGGCAGTGATACATTAACAGGCTGATTTGGGTGCATTGTCTGTGAATAGCATAATTGCCCTTAGCTCAACTCAGTCTACACGGTGCATCGGCTGTGTTGGGTGCATCTCAACATGGCACATGTCCCGTGCATGCGCAGTGCATTTGGTGCATGTCTCTGAGTTGGGCACAAGTTATTCAGCACATTCTTTGTGCATGTGCCTTGCATGGGACCCATGGTGCACCTATGCAGTTGCACTATTGGTCCTGCACTCACACTGGGGACATGCATATAGTGCACGCTGCACAGTGTGGTCTGTCCACTCATGCATGTCCTCTTGCCTGGTGCACAAGGATCATGCATTACATGCCCTTGTTCTACAGTGTGTTATAGTACATCTCTGGCACAATGTGTGAAAGTGCATGCAACACGCAACAAGGCAGATGGTCCCAAATTGCACAAGCACGACCAGGTAATGTCCCTTGCCCCTGCATTCATGCTACTGGATTGCACATCATGCATGCACCTGTGAGGCCTGACTGACCAATTGCACAGCATGTCAGTGTGTGCGGGGGCATGCAAATGGCCCAGCAGCACATGTGGCACAATTTACAATCCAACATGCACTGGGCCTGCAGCACATTTTGTTTGCACTGCATGTGTAATGCCCAGGGCAGGAAGGCAGGGACAGAGGGTGCTCAACTGGAGCAAGATGGAGCTTCTCCACCTGGTTGTGCTTGTCCTTAGGGTGTAGGGACAATTGTTTGGTCAGGAGAACCTATGGGTTCCTAGGGCCATGGTTTGGGCATCAATCACCAGCTGCCTTGTGCACACGCTGAGTAACAGTGCTGCCACAGGTACGGGGACCTTGGGTGGAGGGACTATGTCAGACTGGACAGGCTGTGGGAGCATGCAAGCAGGGGTGCACTGCTAATGCCAGGTAGGTATCTTGCAGATGTGTGCATCACAGGCCCTTGCAGAGTGGTGATGGGGCACAGCACATCTGATCATGCACATGGGCAGTCCCACACATGCACACGTGGGTGTGACCGCTCCTACTCTGTGGGGCTCTGCCATGTCTGTCACATGGTCATGCCCTCGATGCAGTGGGGTGTGTGTGTGATTGGGTACACTATGTTGCACATGGGTTGTTGCTACCCTGTGTGGTGCATGGCCACTGCTGGCCACTTAGGGGGTCAGGCATGGCTGTGTTGCATTGCCATACACTGCATGGACTGTCACCGGTTTTGCACTGGTTGGGTACACATGCACTGCATGCTCACACTGGTATTTGGGTGTGGTTGGTGCACCAAGGTGTCCACTCATGGTTGTCTCTGTCTGTTGTGCATTGCAGGGCTGGAGGCCAGGTGGCGGGCAATGGTGGCTGTTTGAGTCCCGGGGATGTGTGGCGGCGGAGGCATCTGCACATGCTGGAGCTTCTGGGGTAGGTAGGTGGCATGCTTGTGTGTGCATTGTCCATGTGCTGGGGTGAGATATTGATTGGTGGGCGTTGTGTGTCTGCCATGGGACTTACTCTGTGTTCTCATTGTTGTTGCTCTAGGTCCCAGGGCTCGTCATGCAGTGGCTGGAGGTGTGACAGCAGTGTAGGAGAGGGTGATGTTTCACTGGGAGATTGGGAGGGTAGTACAGAGGTCACTGAGACCTATCATTCAGCTTCAGGGATCACTGCTGTGACAGCTGGGGGCTGTGGTCCACTTTCTTTGTGCATGTGACTGCAGGGAGATGAGGTGCAGGAGTGTGCAGCCACGCCACTTGCGACGGACCCATGCATGTTTGTACATATTGTATATAGATCTGTACTACACCTCCCACCATGTTGTTGCAGACCCACCAGCTTACATCCCAAATCTCTGTACATAGTCCCTCAGTCTCCATCCTTTTTATAATTATTACTGTATATAGCTGTTGTACTTTGTGAAGAGCTGCTGTTTTTGTTTGTTTTTGTATTTGTTACTGTGTGCACCTGTTTTCATTCTTATAAAATGTTTTCTGCTCTAACATGGTGTCTGTGGTTATTCACTGTTCATTGGACCTTGAAGTGTGTACTACCATGGGCTACTCAATGTCCCCATGCTACCCCGACCTTGTGTGCCCCCAGCTTTGTGTGTCCTGTTTCCCACCTGCATCCCCCTCCTCCGTGTGACCCCACTGTTGCCCATGGCATGTGCATGGGCCACATGTCTTGCTGCACATCTCCCTGCTCATTGACTCCATATTTACCAGTATTGACAGTGGCCTCATCACCTCTGCCATTTTTCCCAACCTTGCCAATGCATTTGACATTGTCTCCCATACCATCCTCCTAACAAACTCTCTTATGCTGAGTTGTCTCCCTCAGCTGTTAATTGGTTTAGCTCCTACCTGCCAGGCAGAACACAGTCAGTTAAGATAATTGATGCTACCCACCCCCCCTTTCATCTAGACAGGTGTCCCACAGGTCTCTGTTCTGGGCCTCCTTCTTTTCTTCATTTTTCTTAATGTCCTCATCTCTGTCTGTTCTTCTTTTTGCATTCACATGTATGCAGAAGACACTGTTCTGTATACATCTAGCCCATCCCTGTCTAGTGTCACTATTACCTTACAGCTGGACTTTGACAATGTCCAGAACTGGCTAGTTTCACGTCAACTATTTCTTAATGTATAAGAGGCAATCTCCATGACCTTTGGCACTAGACAGAGACTGTCCTGTGTCTCCTCCCTGCCTTCTTTCCACACCCTTGATGGGACTAACCTGGAAGATTCTTCCTCTGTTAAGTATCTTGGGGTTTGGCTTGACCGGGATCTTGCCCTTTCTGTACACGTGGATGCCATTGCCAAAAAATACCACCCCAACCTTGGTCCCCTATACCATAACTATAGCTACATCTCACTGCATGCCCACTGCACTGTACTACAGAAAATGATCCTCCCAGTTATTGACTACTGTGATGTAGTCTTTAGTGCCGCTTCCAAAACCTCCCTTGCCAAGCTGAACACCCTCTACAACTCCTTCTGACACTTTACTTTTGATACTCCCTCTTTCTTATTAATGTGACCTTTATAACTCCCTTTACTTCCACTCTAATGAGGACAGGAGACGGTCCCACTCTATCTTCTTCACTGCTAAATACTGGCTTGGTTCCCTCCTTTCCTATCTCTCCTCATTCTCACTACTTCCCTCCTCACTCGGTCCATAGTTATGATTTCCACTCCTTAACTATTCCCAGAAGATCCACTTCCAATAGGCCAATCTGTATTTTCCTATTGTCTGTCTAAATTGTGGAACACCATCCCCTTGCCCCTTGTCATGCCCCTCACAGTTTGCTCTCTCTCGTCTCTCCTTTCCAAACTCCCACGCCACATCTGCACTTGCAACTAACTCACCTCTCTGTTCCATCTATTTTCACTCCTGCCAATTCCAACCTGCATCTCTGACAGCTGTGGATTGTTATACTGTTGTAACTGTTCTACCTATATATGTGTATAGCAGGTACAACAATATCATTCAGCAAACACACGTTGATGTGTTTTTGGTTCCACTACTTTCTCAAAAGGCCTTCTGAGAAAGGACTGGAAACTAAAACACTTCAAGGCATGTTTACTGTGTAATTTTTTTGTACCTGAACCTGAATAAATGGGCACTTATTCATATTGCTGAGAACCACATTCTGCTTTATCTACGTGGTAGTGAGTGCATGATTTTGTGAATGCTACTTGCATGGTCTATTATAGCACTCCAGTCTAGAACACAACCTTGCAAGTTTGTGGCTCTGTATATGTATATATTTTCTGTGTCATTTCCCCCAGTCTCCCTTCCCCTGATTGCTGCAATTTAGTAAATTGTTTTTACTTGTATGTGTGTGTATATATATATATACATATATATATATATATATATATATATGTACCTTATTTACCTGTATGTATATTTATTGTTTTATTCCCTCATTCTCCCATCTCCCCAGGTTGCACCTGGAAACATGGCTCAGTGTGCCCTCCTGGTGAAATATTTTTAAATAAACAAAATTAAAAAAATGATGTAAAGTAATCATATTTATTGGTTAACATAGAAACATAGAAACATAGACTTTGATGGCAGATAAGGACTGCTAGGCCCATCTAGTCTGCCCATTTCCCTACCTACAGGATAGGCCACAGATCCTAGTTAACCAACAGCCTATATCTTCCTGCCCCCCACAAGAATTGCCTTATGTCTGTCCCATGCATTCTTGAATTCTCCCACAGTTTTAGACCCACAGTTTTAGACCCCACAACTTCCTCAGAAAGGCTGTTCCATGCATCCACTACAATTATATTTATTTAGGGACAGATGAAAAGGAGAAGGAAAGGTTCATATGTATTGATTAATAATCAAAGTTCATTTTCATTCTCTGGAACTATTCAATTTTTGAATACCAATAAGTCAAAAGGCATCAGGTTCTTCTTTTTCTTACTTGACAAACTCATAGCCAAAAACATTAATTGCCTTCCTACACACTTGCTGAATTTTATAAATGCTGCTGTTTGAAAGTGTTGTCTTCCAGGCCTCGGAGACATAGACTGAATCACGAGGGGATACTTCAAAATACCCATTTTTACTACCATTTCCAGGGCCATGTGTGATGTTATATACCCAAGACTGAAGTTTAGGGGTTAAACTCAGGTTTGCAAATTTATACAGTTCCTTCACAATTCCCAAAGGGTCTTTGGTCAAGTCTTCAAAGCGGATCATCTTGTATCGGCCTCTTAAGAAGCTGTGGGTTCCTTGAGTTGCTGTCTCATACATCTGAGCTTGACTTCGACAGATTTCCTCCAACAATTGGTACATATCATTTTTATTGCGGAAATACCACCTAGGTTTGCTTTTTCCAAAGTTGTTGTATAAGATATTGTTGTCATCTCTTAAGGCATTAAAGTTTTTACTGCGGGAGTTGAATACAGCTCTAGGATCACGGACTAAGTGAATTATCTTGAGATTTAAAGAGGGGTCCTTTAGGAGAGGATACAGTACCTCTAGGTTAAAGAACCGGACCTCCTTAAGAGCAATATGACTGTAGGTTTGGCAGGCCTCCTCAACTTTACTTAAAGAGTAAGTTCCACAAGCCTTTTTACATATTGTCTCATTGACAATGTCCATGTGACTGTAAGCATTGCATGCAGGAGGAGAGCAAAGTGCATGGCTAAGGGCCCAACCAAAGAGATTTACATTTTGTCTCTTCTCAGGCATGATATAGGAATCAAAGACAGATATGTCACACAGGAAGATTGACCTCACCAGGTCCCGTATTGTCATTTGTAACAAATTTGCACTGCTTTGCTTAAAGTTCATCCAAACATGCCAGGATGGTTCCATTAAATAGAACACATTGGGGTTTGCATTGAATAGTTGGCCAAGAAACGAGGAGCCTGACCTCCAGGTTGAGAGGATGAGAATGTGGACTCGATTCTGTTTCTCTTCAGGCTGGGAGATTGGTCTCTGATGAGGCTGAGAAACTTTACTGTTTATGAAGAAAACAGAAAGTACCAAAGCTGAAGACTGAAGAGCAATGAGTACATGTAGCCTGCTTAGCCTTGCCATCGTATCTGACAAGATACATGGATCCTGGAATAAAAGGAGAAAAGAGATGTTATTTGGGACTTCCTCCCTTATGAAAAACCCCATGTGGAGCCTCACATGTAGAAACAGTTTTTATAGAGAATAAATGACACCTAAGTGTTACAGAACACTGTCAACAATTTCTGAATCTTATTATTTTTACTTGAAACCCCACAGTTTATGATTATTTACCTTCTCTAAAATGTATTGATGCTGTTGGTTGTTTTATTTGCTTCATATGTTGGAAGAACTGAGATGCATGATGATGGAGCAGTAGGGAGAGGAGCAACAGGGTGGACCAGAATGAATAAAACATATGTGGACAATAGGTCCCAGGGCATACTGTATACCAAACTCTGGGCAGATTAAATGGACCTTTGTTTTCTTCTGCCCTTATTGTCTATGTTGTATGTTCTGTGTGTAATTATACTCAACCTTGTTTTGTTTCAAATCCTGGCTGTACTATTACTGCATACTTCCTGAATATTAGTAACACCCCCAAATAGTGCAGCCACTCATAGTGCAATTGTATCCTCTCCTCCCACTGCATCATCAGTGGCTAGACTGTGTTGGGGGTGTTCCCAAGTCCAGGAAATAAGCACTGGGGATTGATCAACCATTGTAAGCAAACATGTGTTTATGTGACAACACCGCTATTGTGAGCTGTCTGTTTTTCACTTTAAAAAAATGGAACCAGAATCCAGCAACATCTGCACATTCTGCAGAATGTGAATAATCATAAAATGTGTTTTTAAACTAGAGACACTTTGAGACCTAAGGGATAACAGTGTCCCCTTAAGAACAATCTGGTTCACACACTGAGTTAATGTGGTGACATGACTGGCTTAAGAGCAAAGCTTCAGTGCCTTAATAATGTCATCACCCTAATGAAACATGTGAACCTGGGAGTCTTTAATACTTAGGTGTTTTTTTTGTTTTGTTTTATATAATACCATGGGTAACACGTTTTATAAATTTGCTCAAATGGCAGAAAGGGCAAATGACAGTTTTATTCAACGCATGAAGCAGTGCTTTTTTTTGCATTCTTTGTTTATCCTCCAGAGACCTGGTAGATGGCTATGGCCCTCTGAATGGAGGGACTCTCTGTCAGGTCCTGCAGCTCTCATGCTAATTGTCTCCTGATGGTTCCCTTGTGGATTGCCCTCCATATGGGGACAGGAGGAGTTTACCAGCTTCCCCTCATCCTGGAGACCCAATCCAGAATCCAGGGACCTCTCCTAGGAGCAGTGGACCATCACTGAGGCTGCCAGGCTTGTTTTTACTCCATTTTTACTGGTCCCCATCTCTTCTGATGTGATGACATTGGATCAAGCCTCCCAGCCCATACTGCCCTTCAGCCACTACCAGATGGCAGTCAACGAGTGGTATGACTATTCTCCTGCCCTCCAAGAGAGGAGAGCAGTCCTCCACATGCTCAATCCTCTCTCACCCCTGCTGAACCCCGGTGATCCAGACCCATTCCTGAACCCATGTCACCAGCATGATGTGAGGTGTAACGACCAGCCCCTCAACCTCCAGTACCACTGGGCCAGCTAAAGTAGTGCTTTTCAAATGTGCCTGATCTGATTCTCCACATTATAGATTTGATTAAAATGAAAGACTGATTGCATCAAACGAGAAATGCTGTTCTTCATGTTCTAAAGCGCTTATAACAACTTTTTTGGTTAAATTAGAAAAATATACAAATTACAGTTGCAGCAATTGACATGGTTAGGTACTTCTTAATGTTTTCGTAATATCTCTATAGAAATTCACTGCCTCCTATAATACCACAATATGAACACCAGATAACGTATCTTTAGAAATATTTCAAAATACCTGGAAATACAGTAGCTGACCTTGTCAATTGCTACCACTGTATGGTATGAATTATAAAGACTTTCCCACTACTTTTATAATCAGTTGAATGCTGGTGGCCCCCTATAGCAAACATTAAACTGGAGTTCAGAGCATATTAAACTCAGAACATGGATGTATTCTAAAAATCAGGTGTTGCATCTTAGCTAGACCTGTCTGGACTTAGATAATAACAACAGCATAGAACAATAAAACTTCTGAGTTTGAACTCTCTGAATAAATATTATTAAACAATGGAGAGCACTGCACAGGATCAGATAAATACATAACTGTTACGCGGCTGATCAGCACTCAGAAATTCTGTTTAAAGTAACAAAAAAAGAGCTAATATATGTGGCAAATCATTTTCCTCATGTAGATAAAGTTGCCCAGTAACAGTTTATTTAAAAAAGAGGATGACAATTGGCACTTTCATTGTTTTCTGATCAGAGGAAAATACAGCTACCCAACTGTCAGAATTACGGTATCACGACACCTTGCAGCTGTCAAGGACTAACAGCTAAGTTATGGTGGTGTCACCACAATTAACAAACATCCCTTTGCACATAATATTAATTAAAAACATCTTGGAGTCAATTAAGATAGACATTGATAATTTAGAGTAGACAGCAACAAAAATGCAACCTGACAAAGGGATCACCAATGACTGTTTAGATGTTGCCGAGGGCAGAGTTGCCATTATTGAAGAGACTTGTTATAGCTTACAAGACATGTCAGATCTCCACACAAAACACGTGGATCCAAAGTGTTGCACTCCACCAACTCACCAGACAGAAAGCTGAGAAATTCCCTTAATGTTGTCTTTAGTAACAGATAAATATTTTGTAGTACAGCATTTTTAATTCACCAAGTAGACATAACCCAGCACTTTACCTATCAACAAGGCTTCCTTAGAACACTATGTTTTGACTTTAAAAACTGGATTGGAAAGTTTAAACTAAATTGAGTTTGGTGGAGTGCTGAACTCATGTTCTTGATGCAACAAGAATTTGTTCTGAATTTTGTTATTTACCCGTTATGGTGCACCCACTTATCTGTTTTACTTGTTCATTTCTAAATATTGGGAGAGCAACTAGATACCTGTGACTTTCTTAAAACTCCAGCTGTTGCAACTTGTGATGGCTTTAGATGTGTTTAAGCATTTGATTCATTAGAATGTGAATACTTATTCCAGGTACTTAAAAAATGACACCAAGGTTAAAATTCATTAGCTGGGTTGAAACTATGTAGAACAAACCAACAGCCAGGGTGATAACTAATGTTTTTTTTTATCAAACCCCCTAAAACTAATTATAGGCACATGTCAAGGTTAACCCCTGCCTCCTTATTAATTCATTTTGGCATTAGAACCCCTGACTAGGATGATTTATGCCTCTCGTGGTAGCAAAGGAATCAAGACAGGCAAGCTGACATATAAGGTCTTTTCATATGCAGATGATTTGCTTATCACATTTCATGACCATGTATTCTCCCATCTGAACTCAGTAAAATGCTAGTAGAAGATTTTAGTTTATTGTCATGTTTGAAAATTAACTGGATTAAAACACAAACGATGGCCATTAAGTCATATGCACACATTAATATACAAGATTGTTTGAGGAAGCCACATGGTGTCAGGATGACATTATCTATTTAGAGCTCAGAATCCCCCCAAATACTTGCAAAATATTTGATTTGAACTTAACTCCTTTGTTAAGAGACATAAGCAGGGATCTCACGAAGCGGCAAAACTTTATTTGACAATCTGGGGTAAAGTAAACCCAATTAAAATGGTAGTTGCACCAAAAGTCTTTTATTTGCTTCAGAACCTTTTTATTAAAATTGACAAAAAGGCATTTATAAATATTAAGAAATGAATTAGGTCTTTTTTATGGGGAGATACAGTAATCCTCCCAGATTATCCTTGAAGAAATTGCAGATGTCTTAGAAGAAAGTGTGGGTTCTCCTGCCGAACTGGGAAAAGTACCATACAGCTTTTCAATTCAAGCAGACTGTGTGGTATCTGAACTCCGCTGTCCTGGATAACACCCCACTTTAGTTCCAACCGAAGAATTAAACAGCCATCTCTTATAAACCCTCCAACCTCCCTTTTATTCACATGAGAAGACACCTGAAAGATACCTTTTGCATTAAAAACTGAATTGCAATTATAAACACAATTGAAATCTACCTTGGAATTCAAAATATGCCACAGGAACTAACCACTTTGTGTAGTAATGAAAATGTATTATATAACAACTCTCTGTTAGTAGGAGAGGTTCAGGTCCAGGCAGGTGTCACAAATGTAGTTCATCTGTTAAACACCCAGTTTAAATGTTTACTGTCATTTGAGGCCCCCTCTAAAAAAAATCATTTAAATAGATTCCATTTCCAAAATCCCTTCAAATTAAAAATGCCCTACAAACACAAATGCTAGATACAAACTTAGTTTTACTAGAAAATGCTGAATGGCAACAGGAATGTAAGGTCACTCTTTCAAAAAAAGGAGCCAGCCAGATGTACTGTACAAGGCGTTGCAAGAAAATGATCTTGCTTTTCTCCATCATAAGCCTCCAAAGAAAGATAAGAAAAAGTGCTAAGAGAACCTGTACATCCTGATGACTGGAAAATGGATTATTAATTTATTGAATTTTGTTGATTAGGTAAGCCAGCTGAGACTAGAAGTCCCTTTCAGGGGGGACCAGGGGGGTAAAATGGCAACCAACTGAAATTGAACCAGATTAAACTGCTGGTGGTATACAAATGTTGCACAGAGGTTCAAGGTAGGACTGTACAATTTAAAATATTGCATGCTTATCGCTATTCTCCAAAATGGTTAGAGGACATGAACTATCTACTTGAAGGTAAATGTTGTAAATGCCAGCAAGAGCATGCAAACCTCCTCCATATTTTCTGGAGCTGCCAACACATCATGGCCATTTGGCACAAAATATACAACGCTTGTGATACAGTTACTAAGTATAAAATTCCATTCTCCCACAATTTGTTTTTGTTTTGTCATTGATTCCACTATTTACACTTTGAGCTGGATATTCATACTGCACCGGGTAGTAGCGTAAGCCTGGGCACAGAGCAATTGGGCTGCACCAGGGCCAAGACCAGGCGATATTCAATGGTGATGCACCATGGCACAGCACCATTGAATATGGCAAGGGTAGCACACATACTGCACATGGCACCGTGGCACTGTGCCAGCACAAGCCACAGAGGGGGAGCAGGGGGATACACCAGTGCAAGTGCCATTGTGCTAGGTGCATCTCCTGTGATATTCAGCTGGGGGCATGCAAATTAGGCCATAATCTATACAAGGTGCACATGGGGCCATTTGCATGTCATTATGGCCCCATTTGCATGTGCCTGGTGCTTTGTCAAGCTGCTGTTGACAGGGGTTTGCTCCCTGATGGACTAGTGGACACCCCCCTGTATGCCTGGTCATGGGCTGTAGTGTAATGAAATAGATTCCTGGTGGTCTAGTGGAACCCACCCCAAAAGTCGATCTTGGCCATAGTAAAAACTGATGTCTACCTGGTGGTCTAGTGGTCTCCCCCACCCACAGAGGCCCCAGCCACCCAACACCCACCTGTCAACAGCGGGCAGTAGCACCCCACCTGCATACCACCCGGCCCCCCAGCAAATGGCAGCATACAATATGATCTGTACACCCATTGGGCCACAATGCATTCATTCACGGATCCGGACCTGTGTAGTACAGTATGTTCTGCAAGCCCATTTGCCCACACTATGGCCCAATGGGTGTACAGAGCATACTGTACACTGTCATTCAGCAGGTGGCCAGGCAGTATGCAGGTGGGGAGCTGCTGCCCACCGATAATGGGAGGGGTGATGGGTGGCTGGGGGCCTCTGTGAGTGGGTGAGGAGGGGGGTACCACTGGACCACCAGGTATATGTCAGTTTATACCACAGCCTATGATCAGGCTTTTGGGGTGGGTTCCACTAGACCACCAGGAATCTATTTCATTACACTACAGCCCATGATCGGGCATGCGGAAGGGGGGTCTAGTAGTCCACCAGAGTTCTCTTACAGGACTCTACAGCCCATGATCAGGCATAGGTTTATTAATATGCCGATGACTGCCCATGATCGGGCATGGGGGGGCACTGGACTGGGGACTGGGTGCTTGTGGATGGTGTTCCTGCTGGGTGGGTGGCCATCCATGGCTGGTGGCTGTTGTGTTGCACATTGCAGTACAGCCACCATCCTGTGGGTCACCAGCTTTTGAGCCTCTATTTTACAGTTCAAAGTTGAACACCTGTGTGCAGCACATGTAGGGGTTGCGCCAGCATATGTGCAGCGCATCCCGGGCTGAATATCAGGATGTACTGCATATGCATGGGCACACCCCCTGCATCTGTACCACATAGGATTACATTGTGCCCCAGCATATCAGGATTTGCACTGCGTTGGGCAGCCTTTTGAGTATCCCGCCAGGGCGCATTATGGGGTTGCGCCAGTGCAACTCTGTTGCACCAGGCACAACCCCTTTGAATATCCTGGCCTTTGAGTACAGTTCAGAAACATTGGGTTCCGGCTTCAGCTTAAGGATTGAAAAGATTTATTCTGTCCAACTGGAAATCCCAGAGGGTCCCACCTTTTAAGGAATGGTGCAATAATATGAGCCAGACAGTAAATAATGAAAGAACAGCTCTGTCAAACTTGAAGGAAAAGACATTTTCAAAAAAAACATGGCTCCCATTTATATGCTTCTTGAGAGAGACACTTTAGTACAATTAATGTTATGGATACTTGCCTTTGAAATATTATTTCTTATATGCTGAACGTAATCAGTTCATTATATACTGAACTCAATCAGGCATGATTTTAAATTTGCTTTGGCTCTTTATCTGATATACTATAGCATAAATAAGCACCTTATTGTGGTTTAAGAATATTTCTTGTTCAAACTGAATTTATATTAGTTGCTAGGTACACTTCAGTTGCAGACCTATCTATGTGTTAAATGAATTTATAAATATTTATTCTCATTTTCATATGACAGTTATTTTCATGTTTTTCATACTATATTTCAGATTGTTGATATAAAATAAATAAACCTCTTTAACAGAAAAAATTGGAAATGTATTGGTGTGGTAACACTAAAGCACAATGGTGCACCCATTCATTTGCAGTGTAATATGCTCTAAGCATGTAAACAATGCTGGTAGTGTGCTGTAAAATTAAGGCAAACAAACTACACTTCATTTAGGGGTCTTACATGGAACAAACAATGCAAAAGGCCCCATAATCTAGTATAAGGTTGACCAAAGTGTGCTTTGTGTGCAAAACTGGTTAACTTACTGTTTACAGTAGTATAGTAGAGTGCATCATACTAATTTTTCTTAGTTGTTGGCTGACATCTTCTGTTACTAGATCTTAGAATCCCCTGCAGCCAGCATCAGAGCAGTAGGCAGCATTCGGAGGTTCAATAGCCTGCACTACTTGTTAAAGCTTTTATAATCTCTGATCAAATGTTTTCTAGGTCTGCTTTGCTCCAGGGGCTAAGTACAATCCTCTGTGACTGTATGTAGCCCAAGAAGAACAGCAGGACCAGCACACAAAAGATCAGAGTGTATATAAACTCTTAGATGCACTGCCAGCTATTGAATCTCCCACTACTCCCTACTGCTCTAATGTCAGATGCAGGGAATTTTGAGATTTGTAGTGACACAATGTCAACCTAGAATCAAGCAATATTAGATAAAATCTACAAAACTACTGTAAACAATAAGTAAACCACAATGTTTTTGCACACAAGGTGCACATTGGGACCAGCTCCACACTTGAGTGTGGGGCCTTTGATGCTGACTGTTCCCCATTTAAAGTAATTTGCCAGCATCCATGACCATATTCAAATGTGATCATCAGATTACTTGTGCTTAGGTAGTGTTTAGAGGTATCTGGCTGTCCACCAGCAGATAATGCTGATAACTAACTCCAAATCTAAAATGTATCTGTCCCAATTCAAATCCAGCATCAGATCCTTGCATTCGAAGTTCAAATTTTTTGAACAGTAATCAGATCCATAGATCAGATAGTGGAATCTGACCATCACATCCAACAGATCTGGTAGGATCCAAGTGCTTTAATTGGATCCCAGACTTGTGATCTGAGGTCAGTGTGTCCATTGTTGGATGCCATCACTATTTGATGGTATCTGAAATGTGAACAATTGACCACTGCCTGATGGTATCTGTGTTTGTCATATACTATCAAAGCATGAATATTTCAGATACAAGTCACTTTATATTTCATTTTTGTTCTGAACTTCTTTCCAATTATGCTTTATTACTGAGGATTTCTACATGCAACCTCAGATGAAATGATTATGAACTGTTCATATATTATTTATGAACAGTTCATGAATGCAATACATGAATGTTCATTATGCATGCATCAGATTGCTCATGAATGTTCAGAAATTGTGCATTAACTCTGGTGGTCATGAACATTCATGAATATAAAGTTCATAAATATCCATGAAAGTTCATGAACCTCTTCCACTGAACTTTTATGGGAAAAGGATCATCAATATTTTAAGTAACCAGAAATACATCCATCTATCTATCTATCTATCTATCTATCTATCTATCTATCTATCTATCTATCTATCTATCTATCTATCTATCTATCTATCTGTCTATCTATCTAGTCATCTATCCAATATGTGTGCATATGTATTTATTTATTTAGCTTTTGTTAACTACAGTAGGTACACACACTAGACAGTCAAGTGCCTATTTTCAGGTGCAACCCAGGACACTTACAAGGTACAGGCAGTTATAGGCAATTACAAGTCAGAGACAAGATACAGCAATCAACAAGGTGCAGTCAGGTACAGGCAGTAACAAATTCATGGCAAGTACAGAGTTAAGGCATGGCAACAGCGGGAGGCAATCGAAGAAGCAAACATATATCAGCAAGACAGTTCTAGGCATACACTATACACATGCGGCATAACCCATGTCATCAATGGGACACAGGCTCACCATGCAGGGAGGGTCAGCTAAGAGCAAAGGCAGAAGGATGCTTGTTTTAGGTAGCCCCAGAGGTGGGACCTGAAGCAAATGTGAGAGGGAGCAGCCTTTCATGAGCAGGGAGTAGGTTCCAGGCTCTGGGGCAAGGGCCGCAAAGGTGCAATCCCCAATAAGGGAGTGAGTTTTTGGAACTTTGAGAGCCTGGGAGTCACTGAACCTCAGCCGGAAGCCAGAGGGTGCTGGCTTGAGCAGTTCAGCAAGTGCCAGTGGGGTGGACATTCGGAAGATATTGTCTATGAAATTGCCCATTACAAAGGATCAATGGTTACTGGGGGAGAGCCACCCAAGCCTAGAGTAGAGTTGACAGTGATGAGTGAGATGGGGGGGCTGACAGGGCAAAGCAACAAACATTGTTGTACACTGTGTCCCATTTCATAAGCCAGGCTTTTGGAGTGTTCACAAAGGAGGTGAGCCCATAGCTGAGCGTGGGGAGAAAAACCCCTTTTGCAAGGGCAAGTCAGGCATATAATGTTGTTTAACTCATCAGGCAATCCTGTTTTAGCCCTATAATCCCATAGGGTTTTTGCCCATCGTACAGACCAGACACAGACCTGTAATTTACCATGATGACTAAATTATTATAACAAATTCAACATATTTCAATGAATGAGTTTTCTTACCAGCCATTTTAGAATATAGTAACTTACCTTATACTACCTTTTTTTCTGTTGAGCTTCTTTCAAATGGAATCACTGACTGAATTTCAGTCATAAATCTAAAGCAGCAGTTTGCAGGTTGCGTGTTTGCAGACAGCAGTGTGATAAACCTAATTTGTGTCTTTTACTATTGTTGGTCAGAGCAATAAATATTTGCTTTACTAATTCACGGACTGTGCAGAGCCATTTCCTTGGCAACCCACGGGTGCATTTTGGGGACTGTAGTCCACACTCTTGGTAGTGGGATTACAGTAAAGTAGTAGTAGTAGCAGATTTTATTTATTTAGTGTGCCCTTTCCCAAATGTCCATAGTATGTGGAACAACTTTTTTATTCATAGTACCCACATCTAGGCCTTTTAAGCAGCCTCTTAGCATTTCTAGGTGGGCTAGCATTTTTATAACACCACACAAAATCTCTACAGCTGGAGAAATCACAGTGAGGGCATGAGGTCACATGACCCTCTCTCACTTTCTGCTACCTAATACATAAAAGCCCGACCCAGAGTGAAGAGTGTGTATTACACAGCAGTTTGCAGGTTGTGTATTTACAGACAGTAGTGTGATAAACCTGATTTCTGTCTTTTACAGTTGTTGGTCAGAACAACTTATTTTTGCTCTATTAATTTGAGGACTGTGCTGAGCCATTCTCTTGGCAACCTCCAGGTGCATTCTGGAGACTGTAGTCCACACTCTTGGTAGTGGGACTACAGCATAGCAAGTGGAACAACTTTTTATTCATTTTACCTATGTCTAGGACTTTTAAGCAGCCTCTTAGCATCTCTAGGTGGGCTAATATTTTTATAACAGCATACAAAATCTCTACAGCTGGGGAAAGCACTGTGAGGATATGAGGTCACGTGATACTCACTCATTTCCTGCTGACTAATACATAAAATCCTGACTCAGAGTGACTGTTGCGAATGCATGCGGGCAAGCATGTGAGGAGACATGGGTATGTCAGCTGTGTCTGCTGGAAATGCTGGGGAACAGAGCAAACCCCCAAGCATTTAGAAACTACCATAACCTGTGGGAACTAAAGCACTCATGTGTCGCACTAGTGGATCTAACATTGCACACTAACAAGCAAAAAAGTGCTATTTAGGTTAAATCCCATCTTTAACCTGACTTTGTATGTGTATGACTGCTCTAAATCTTAGCAGAATTAATAGTACAGTGGAGCCCACTTATAAGAACATCGGTTAATAGAACATCTCGGTTATAAGAACATGACTCTTATGTCCTGATTTTTAGTAATGTACTCCTATGGGCATAAAGCCCATTTATAATCACTTTCAGCCCGGTTAAAAGAACATTTTCTGTTGCAGCTTCTGTGGTAGTTCACTTTCAGTTGTCAGTAAAACTCACTGATTTAGCTGTCTCACTTTGGCTTTGGCGATTAAAGTCTTCCCTGGTATGTGGCTAGGTGTAAATGGTGCCAATTAACGTTACCACTTGCTGCATTCCGATGTAGATTCAGCATTTCAAATGTGCTAAATGGCTATTGTTTTAGGTCCCCATTAATCACTTCAGTCAGCAAGTTGCAGTTATGGTACTAGTCAGGGTTGTGACGACAATGTAGAAACAACGGGCAAAATTACTGAGGAGGAAATAACCAGAGATGTCCTTACTCTTAAAGAAGAGGAATCTGATGAAAAGGAGGACTTAAGGGAAGAGTCAGCCAATGTGGACATCTCTGTAAGCAGTCAGCAGATATGGCAACATTTTATGCTCTGGATGCATATCTGGGCACGCGGTCTTTAAAAAATGCACAACAGCTAAAGATACCCTTGTAGTGTTTTTTTATGTTATGTTTTATTATGCCCTTTCAGTCATTTTTATTATGATGTTCATGTTTTTACAGCACAATTTACTATAATTTAAGTAAAGTATTTATCAATACAGATATTGTTTTGTGATATTAAAGCTTTGTGTACAACTTAAGCTGCATTACTCGAGCTCTACCTTGCGGTCTGAAGAGCTAATTTCAGGTGAAAAGCCATTTAAACAGGCAGCACACTTATAAGAAAATTTTTTTTGTGGCAAATGGGGTGTTCTTATAAGCAGGTTCAACTGTACTGTGATTACCTGGTTATAGAGCAGTACTTGGTAGACAGTTACACAAGTCAGGAAGTCATACTCGGTTTCATACTTGGAATATAAAACAACAGAATGCGTTAGCCCATGGACACTGTCCCCACTTCTTAGTGGAGGCCACCATGATTGCCAACCAAAATATGGTGGTCTAATTTAGCCTTAAAAATACTAAAACTAGGTGCCAGAACTACTTCATCCGGCAGCCTGTTCCATAGTCTGACAACTCTAGGCTTAAAACTGCATCTCCATAATTTGGTTCTACAATGCACATCAACTAGCTGTAGAGTATTACCCCTCAAAAAGTAGGTGGATTCTCTGTGTTTTAGGCCCAACTCATTCCACAAATCTTCCTGCATAAAGATCCAGTACAGCAATAAAAAGTTCCCTCTTGCTCTACAAAATCCTAATGATCATAAACCCAATTTATTTAATCTAGATTCATATGGTACATCTTTTAGTTCTGATACTAATTTAGTTAGTGACCTCTGTGGAAAATTTAACTACCTGTGCTCAATCAGGCAGGACCAGTGGAACTTCACTGGGTTAAAGAACTCACAAAATTAAAAAACAACAAAAAAAATCAACAAAAGATTATTTTCAGTGTGGTATGTTACCTTGAGTTTCTACCTATACTAAACTACTTAAAATGGCAGATACAATACTGACAATCAAAGAGGAACTACTATATGTATGAAATGCAGGAGTTGTTGCAAGTACAAATTAACGAAAGAAAAAGCTACAAACAGAAGATTTCACTTGTGACAAGTGTAATAGTAATATTGAGTTGCTACTAGAAATTAACACCTCCTACAAAAAAAATGTGACTCACTTAAAAACAGCCAACAAGAAATGGCTTGAAGAATAAGAGAACTGAACTTAAGCAACACACTGGCTAATATAAATCAAACATACTGTATGAACAAAAGGTGGGATATTCTTATTCATATGACTTAGATTCCCTATCATCTGAGGGTTTCCAAGAACCAATATCTAAACACATTCCCCTCACTCATTAAATGTATTAAATATTATAGCAAATAATGAGGCTACACTAGGGAAGGGGGACAGGGACAACAAAGATAATTAATACTGATGCCTCAGATTCAGAGTGGACTACTACTACAAATAAACATAAACCCAAAAAGGGAGACAGGGCTGAGATTTACCACACAAAAGATAAATATGATCCTAATGGTGCAGGTAAGATTCACAAGCTAAAACAGCTTCACATGGAAACTCCTATACTAGATTCCACCCCCCAAAAAAATATCAGCAGGGATGGAATTAATGGACACTTTTAAAGTAGAAAACCAATTTGCCCTACTGCTTAGCCTCCTTGACAATGGGCATGTGTCTTCTTATTCTTCAATACCTTAAGAAGGTAGCTCAATTAAAATCTTAAGTCCCACTACAAGAACTACCAATTCCACTCTTATTAATGAAAACTGCAAGCAAGGTGAAGGAAGAAGGCGGAAGGGGGTAGATGAAAGTCAAAATATAATCAGTGAAAGAAGAGGTCCTGTCAAAGCAAATATTGATTCTAGTGGACTTAATCAGAAAATACACTGACAGATTTCCACAAAAACAAACAGAGAGAATGGGGCCGATTCCAAGATGACTGGCATAACTTGCATGCAGTTGCGAGTTATACCAGTCACCCCTACACCAGGGACCCTATGCCACATTCCAGAAGCAGCAGGGTCCTGGCACTTGTGACATGTGAGATACACCATGTGTTTGGCGGTTGCCCATGCAAGGCATAATGCAGCTGCATGTGCAACTCACAGCAAGTGACAGGCAGCCCTGCTGAAGCCCTTTCAGCCCTGGACAACCTCAGCAAACACCAAGGGGCATGGGAGAGGCAGGACATATGGCACAGTTGTCTGGGGGGGTGCACCAGAAACAGACCCACAGGGGTCTGGGCAGATTGGGGAGTTGGGGGGCAGGAGTGTGTCAATGGGGGCTTGGGGGTTAACCTAGTGCCATTGCCAGGATGCTGCATGGCCGCATCTGATTGTGGCAGCTGTTGAATGCCACTTAAGACAGGTCTGAGCTGTCATATATTAGGTACGCCACTGCAACTCTTGTAATGGCAACTATGGGTTATAACAGCAACCCTAATGGAATTGGGCTATGTTGCTGTCATAACATGCAATTGCACCAGGCATTGTCAGCTGCAGTGTACGTGTTGTATCCTGTGATTGTCACAGCCCGCATATGTCATGGCGCATCGTGCCTCTTGTAATAGGGTCTGGCGTATCACCTGGTGTAAGTAGTGAGATATGCCATGGGGTTTGGTGTATCTCACCTTATGCCAGTGTATCCCCTTCTAAAATCAGGCCCAGTGTCACTGCTTGTAGTTACAGGGAGGCCAAAATTGGAGATTTAACAGAGATACTTCCTAGGATAATTAGACATGCATATAACAAGCAGACAGTCTCTTTGCACATTGGTACAAATAACATGGGAGACAAAACATTACAGATATAATAGAAGATTCTCAGGAAATGCATTGTGTACTAACAGCGAGAAATAGGGAAATCATCTACTCAGTGATCCTTATAGTCCCAAGAAGTAGCAGAGAGAAATGACAAAATAAAATGATTCAACAACTGGCTAAAAAGATGGTGTCTAAAAAACAATCTAAAATGCTTAAGAAGGTGGGAAATGTTTGTTGGACATTATGCTCTGTTTTGTAGAGATGGACTTTATCTCAATAGAAAAGGATGAAAGTTATTAGGAACCTTCTTCCATAAAGCTCTCAATGATATAACAGAGGAACAAAAAACTAACTCCAACCAAAAATAATTCAACAGGAGACTAAAAGAAATAAAATCAAAAGTCTAACATTTCTCCTTGCAAATGGAAGAAGTCATAATGATATTAAGAAATCTGAGTTGGAAATAATACTAAAATGAAAGCAAGGTGAGGCGGCAGCAGTGACGGAAACATGGTGGATGACAAACAATATATGGAACCAAAACATACCCAGTTTCAGGTTATTCCACAAAGACAGGACACATTAAAAAGGTGTGGACATAGCTTTATATGTCAACAAAAATTAACCTGCAAACAAGTGACTTCACAACTATTAGACATCCCAGAAACAGAGTTATTATGGGTAGGAATAATGCACAATGGTTGGAAAAAACTACTGGTTGGTTTCTTTTATAGGTCACCAGATATATCAACTAAGTATCATTTAGACATATTAAACAACATGCATAAAATGAGTCTTAATAATGATACCATTATATTATGGGATTTCAACTTACCAGGTATCAACTAGAAAAACCTTACATTGGAAAACCCTCAAGAGGTACAATTTCTAGAAGCTATTAACCCTTAGGTGGATTACATCATATTGTAACAAAACCTACAAGGGAAAATAACATCCTCAACTTGATCCTACCTGACCATGCAGAGACCATCAGAAACATCAACATTTTAGAGCCCCGATGTAGCAGTGATTATAACACTGTGTTGGTGGAGACAACATTTAAATGAAAAATCATTATTAAAGGGAAAACAATAATAAAAAAACTACAACAAGGCAGATTTTATATCGATAAGGCTTGAACAAAAGAATGATACTGGAAAATAATTGCCTTAATATTGAGCAGCTTTGGATAAGGATTAAGCAAAAGTATTGGAGTTAGAGGAGAAATATATACCCAGTAAGCCCCTCTACAACAAAAAAATTGAAAATCCCACAATGGTACACCCATAGGATTAAGAGACAATTAGCAAAAAAAAGGAAAGCATATAAAATAATGAAAAGGGATAATAGCTCCTATAATGTATATAGCTACAAAAAGAAATTACACAAAAGGTCATTACAATTCAGATAAGCACTGCATACACGAAAGACAATGCTAAGGCCTTCTGTGCTTATATTAACAAAAAATCAAATGACAGATCAATTGGCCCAATAATAATAGGAGACAGTTTAACTAGTGACCCAGCAGTATTGGCAGAAAATGTTAACACCTATTTCTCCTCTGTCTTCTCTAAACAAAGTGACAACTTGACCACAGTAAATGAAGCAGCTCCAACATGGCCTGATTCATAAAACCATTCTAACAGGATTATAACCAAGGAGGACATTTTACAGAAGCTAGACAAAATGGATACCAAAACATTTGCAGGCCCTGATGGGCTTCATCCCTGGTTGCTAAAAGAAATCAAGCAGTGGTTGGTTAGACCTCTGGAAAAAAAAATGTTCAATATGTCTCTAAAGGTGGGAGAGGTACTTGATGACTGGAGAACAGCAGCAGTCATACCTGTTTATAAACAAACTCTGGGCAGAGCCGATAGGGAAGCATTAAAGGAATCTGGGTTAAAATATTGAAAATTATATATTTTTTCAAATATTTTTACACCAAATTTTTAATACAGCTGTGTGATGACACTGCCACATAAAAAGGGGCATAGAAATGTTCAACTCCTGATCTATAGGTGATGTGCAACGGCTTCAAAATCAACTTTTGGGATGCAAACACACATTTTGAGCAGGAGTTGAAAAGTGACAGCTGTCACATTCATGAGATGCGGTACCAAAATGGCTATGTAGAAAAACTGTGGTAAAAATATTGATTATTACTAAAGTTATGAGCCTGCATTTGTAAAATTTAACATAGCCTCACAATTTAATAGGTGAACATATTAGAATCAAAGAACACAAGCATTTGTAAAGTATAATACCACTCCATGTTACATTTTTTCAAGGCCACAGAATGCATTGCTAGTCTTTCCTTTTGGCCTTGAAAATGTTTAACTTGGTCCACGTGGTGGAAACTTGGATACAGCTTTACTTAATCAAGCAGTAAATATTATTAATTAACAACAACTTCATTTAAAACAAAGTTAGGGTTCTAGACATAGATATTCAATCAAAGTGATACAGGTCAAGAAATTGGATGTTAGGGTTTTTGACTGTTATACCCATCCCCACCAAACCCTACCATTGTAATCTCACCCCCCACCCTCCACACACAAACAAGGGTCATGGGTCCACCCACCCAACCCTACCATTGCAACCCACCCCCCACTGTCCACACCAACAAGCATTGGGGTGTGCCTTATGATCATGTGGACCTAATGCTCACCCAATTCTCCTATACTGTACCATGTCAGGTTCCTTACAGATGGAATGGGATGAGCATTAGGGTCCATGACCCTAAGGCACACCCCGACACTTGTTGGTGTGTGGATGGTGGGGGTGGTGTTGTGATAGTAGAGTTGGGTGGGGTGGGGCCCATGACCCTAAGGCAAACCCTGACACTTGTTTGTGTGCGTGGAGGATGGGATGTGTGGTTACAATGGTAGGGTTTGGTGGGGGAGGGGTATAACAGTTGTAAACCCTAACATCCAGTTTCCTGACCTGTATCATTTTGGTTGAAGACCTATGTCTAGAACCTTAACTTTGTTTTAAGCAAAGTTTTTGTTAATTGATTTCCTTACTTTTTGAAATACTAAATTGTATCCCTGTTTTGTGGGATTTTTTTTTTGGTATTTTTGCGGCAAATTTTTGAACACAATCTTTTTGGGACCCCACCTCATAAACACTGAGATTTTCATTTCGTTACTTAGTCCCAAAAGGTGATTTTGAGCAGCAACTGTGCTGTTCCCACCACTGCTGTGTAAACACATTTTGTGCAGAATGTGAGACATGACAGGTGTATTGTTCATGAGGTGGTTTGAAAAATTCCTGATGTTGAAAATCTGGAGTTAAAATATGAAAAATTGATGATGTTGCAAATATGCATAAAAATTGTACAATGTACACTAGTAACACAGTCATTTTTGGGAATTGTTGCACCACATTTTCAACATGGCCTTTGTGGAACACCACCTCATGAACAGTAGCACTGTGATTTTGTTAGTACATCCCAAAAAATGATTTCACACAGTGACTGTGCCATTCAGAGCAACAGCTGCAAAAACACATTTTGGGCCGGATGTACAAAATGGCAGTTGCACTGTTCATGAAGAGCTGTGAAAAATCTCACTGTTGAAAATCTGCAGTGAAAATATTATAAATTGGTGACGTTACGAATATGCATATAAACTGCACAACGCACACCCGTAACACAGTCATTTTGGAGAATTTTTGCACCACATTTTCAACATGGGCTTTTTGGGACCTCCCCTCATAAACATTGGCACTGTCATTTTGTTAATCAGTCCAGAAAGGAGATTCCACATAGTGACCGTGAAAACATATTTCAGGACCGAATAACGCTATGACAGTGCCAGTGTTCATGAGGTGGGGTCCAAAGAACCCTGTGTTGAAAATTTTGCATAAAAATTCCTACAAATGGCTGAAATAGCTACAAAAGTTGAGAACCCCATTGAGAGCCATAATGCAAGCCCACTTTGACTGCTCAATTTGCAGTTGGGATTTGAAGAGTGTGGACATGTCCCAGTCCAGAGAAGATGACAGCCACTGAACTCCAGAGGCAAGTATAGGGTGAGAGGAGATGTGGGGGGAGGGTGCTCAGTGGGAGAATTTGGATGGTGGAGGGGCACAGGGGAGATGACGAGGGCCATTTCCTTTTTTTCTTGAATTAAAAAAATATATATGTTAGGGTCAGTTTTTTTTTTTTTTTACAGAAAGGATAACTTTATTTTTGGACACTGGGAGTGGGCTTCCAGTGTCCCATAGTTCAGGGTGGTCGATAGTGTTGACACAGGGATTGGGCACCCTGATGTCAGTGAACACTATTAATATTAGACCGTGTGTTGGGGGGCATTCAACACCAAGTGGGCTTTCCAGTGTCAGAAACAAGATTGAAAAAAACTAAATGCTTTTGGAACACTGGGAGTGAACTCCCCAGTGTGCCACAGTAATAGAGGAATAAATAAATCCTGATATGGGGATTGGGCACCCTAATGTCAACAAAGAATAATAAGAAAGGGCTGTCGGGTGGTGGAGGTGGGCATCCCAGTGTCGGAAACAACGGAAAGTTATCAGAAAATTAATGCTTTCGGTGCACTGGGGGTGGTCTCCCCAGAGCAACACAGTAGTGAAGGGTTAAACAAATGCCAACATGGAGATTGGGCACACTGATGTCAGGAAACAATAATTACAAAGGGGGTATGCCTGAAAAAATGACAGTTCAATGCAGGATTCTCCATTTTAATATGGCAGTTTGATGCAGGACTCTGCATTGTAAAATGCCACTTCAGTGCTGTATTCTTTCTTTCTTTATTTGCTTGTTTATTTAAGAGTTTTACCAGGAAGGCATGCTGAGCAGGCTACTGTTCGATTCCAGATGCATCCTGGCAGTGGAGGGTATGGCAAAATACATATAGTGTGCAGTGTACAATAATAGTTGGCAAGACAATTCAAGACACAATATTACATTCAAGAGACAATATAAGAGCAAAATTACCATCATCATTCTGAATATAACATGGTGGTGCATAGAAACATAGAAACATAGAATTTGATGGCAGATAAGGATTGCTTGGCCCACCTAGTCTGCCCATTTCTCTAGCTAACGGATGAGCTGCAGATCCTAGTTAACCAACAGCCTACTTCCTCCTACCCCCCACTAGAATTGCCTTATGTCTGCCCCATGCATTCTTGAATTCCCCCACTGTTTACTCTTCGACCTGCTCAGGAAGGCTGTTCCATATATTCACAATCCTCTCTGTGAAGAAATACTTCCTCACATTACCACTGAGCCGTCCCCCCTCTATCTTCAAATTGTGACCCCTTGTTTTTGCACATCTCTTTTTCTGAAAGATGCTACCCTCTTGGACTTTGTTGATTCCCTTGAGGTATTTGAAAGTTTCTATCATGTCCCCCCTCTCCATCCTTTCCTCCAGGCTATACATCTTTAGTTCCTTTAGTCTTTCTTCATATGTCTTTTGATGCAGACCCTGCATCATTTTGGTTGCCCTCCTCTGGACAGCCTCCACTCTGTCTATGTCTTTGTGGAGATGGGGTCTCCAGAACTGTACACAGTACTCCAGATGTGGTATTACCAACTGTCTGTACAGAGGGCTAACAACTTCCTGTTTTCTACTGGTGATGCCTTTCCCTATGCATCCCAGTATCCCTCCAGACCTCCTTACTGCCTTCTCACATTGCTGCACCACCTTTAGGTCATCTGATATGACTACCCCCAGATCCCTTTCCATTTTTGTTGTTGTCAGTATCTCATCCCCCATTGTGTACTCTTCCCCTGGGTTTTTGTTTCCCAGGTGCATTACTTTGCAAGTTTTTGCATTGAATCTAAGCTGCCACATATTTGACCATTTCTCCAACCTTGCCAAGTCCCTTTTCATCCTTTCCACCCCACCTTGTGTATCAACCCAGTTGCAGATCTTTGTGTCATCTGCAAAGAGACATACGTTCCCTTCCAGTCCCTCTGCAATGTCACTTATAAAGACATTAAAAAGGACTGGCCCCAGTACTGAACCCTGTGGTACCCCACTAGTAACCCTCCTTTCTTCACAGTGGGTTACATTTACTATTACCCACTGTGTCCTGTTGTCCAACCAGTGTTTTACCCAGGCTACCACCCTGGGACTCACACCCAGGCTAGCTAATATGTTTATTAATCTTTTGTGTGGGACTGTGTCAAATGCCTAGCTAAAGTCTAGGTAGGCCATGTCCACAGCCCCTCCCTGGTCTACTGCTTTGGTCACACAGTCAAAGAAATCAATTAGGTTTGCTGACATGACCTTCCCACTGTGAATCCATTCTGCCTTGGGTCCTGTGCCCCACTGGCCTCTATGTACTCAACAATTCTTTCCTTCAGAAGTGAGTCCATCATTTTATCTACCACTGAGGTCAAACTGACAGGTCTGTAGTTTCCTGCCTCTGTCTTGCTGCCACTTTTGTGAAGAGGAATCACATCTGCCCACCTCCAGTCCTCAGGTACCACACCATCCTCCCATGATTTATTAAAAAGGGTAGTCGTTGGTGTTATTAGTTCTTCCCTTAGTTCTTTTAAAATCCTGGGGTGAATCCCATCAGGCCCCATTTCTTTATCCACCTTCAGTTTTAAGAGTTCTTTCAGAACCCTTTCTTCTGTGAAAGGACTAATATCAACCCCCCATCTAGAGTGCTTCTATTGACCAGATTAGGTATTTCCCCCTGATTTTCCATTGTGAATACTGAGCAGAAGTATTCATTCAGTATCCCTGTTTTTTAACTGTCGCTCTCTGCCCAACCACCTTCCTCTTTGTGGGATTGCAGGATTCTGTATCGAACTAGAACTCTATGCCGATGCAGGTTTCAGCACTGAACTAGAATGCTATGCCAGTGCAGGAGTCTGCATCAAACTAGAATCATATGCATCCAGGGACATCTACTGGTAGCCACAGCTATTTTTCAGATAGAAGTTGACCAACAGCAAAAAACATCAAAATCTCTTATTTTCCAACACTCTGCATCTCAGAAACAACAACAGGGATTCAAGCCAAATTTGGCATATCAATAGACATTTGCCTTCCAAAGCTTTGTGCAAAAGTTCAAGCAGATCTGTGGAACCTGCACAAAGTTATTACCCTGCAAACATTGGCCTTTAACATTAAATACTCACACTAACCCTAACTATAGCTGCACTACCATGCAGCTATAATAATTGAAAGCATTGGAGTGTTTAGAAAAATGGACTGAGTTTTCCCTTTGTTTTTTGGGGAGGCTGCATAAAAGAGAACAATTAACAAAATTAACATAATCAAAGGAAAAGGTACATTGAAGTGAAGTACCATAGTTTGACTGGCAATTTCACATACTTACAGGTATACATATGGTAGAGCACATTTTCCCCTATTAGTGTAAGGTGACTGAGGGCCTTAAATGTGTGCAGGCATGGTGTTCTATCTCCAGAATCACCATTTCTAGCATTACCTGCAGACAAACATTATGTCCTCTCATGCTTCCTGACTGCTGTATGGAAAAGGATTGTTTTGCTCTAAAGATATTTGCTTTAAGATATTTGGCCTTCCTTTACTGAAGTGTTTTTTTTTCAGTATTTCCTTTTAGGAAACAATTTAGAGCTCTGTGTTGATGCTAGATTTTTACTGATTTTTTTCTTTCTGTCTCTTTTTGTCTCATTTTGATCAGAGACTTGGACCACTACCTTTACATATTTAACAGCTGTTGGGAGATTCCCGTTTTGGGCTTGTGCTGATTGAGACTGTCTCTGTGTATTTTGCATCGTGTTTTAAGGGAGTGAGATTGTGACAGTGCACTGATTCTGTTTACAATGCTATACTATCAAAACAATGAAGGTATAATAGCAAATTGTTTGGGCTATTTATTTTTTAATTAAAAAAGTAGGGGAAGGGACATTTATTAGGAACTTTCCTTTATAATTTATACATATACATAATTGTTAACATTTTTTCCTTTAAGGTGCCCTCATATTGGTGCTGTATTGTTTGTCCCTCAGCTCTCTGTATCACAGGACATCTTGTGACTTACTTACCTGTATGTGGAGCCAAAATTATATATTGTCTCCAGATCAGGATGGCTGGTGATACTGGTCTTACATAAAGAGCTGAGGCTATTTCATTATAAACTTTGCTACCTTATTGTTGTTATAATACTAGTACATTTAGGGCCTATGTTATTGGTACTTCCTAGGCTTCAATCAAACTATTGTTTACATTGTTATTTGGCATTGAATTTCATGTAAACCCTTAAACTGATTTTTTCCTTTTTTTTTTACTGCTTTTTACTGTTTGTTTTTTCTTTTCTTTTTTCTTTTTTATCGCTTTTTTCTAATGGAAACAATAAGTGGTAAAATGGTCCAAAAATAGAATGCAGATTTGTCTAGAAAGCAAACTAAGGGACAGGGGGAAAGCAAAAAGGCCAAAGAAAGAAAAAGTCTATTAAGATACAGAATATAAAGGAGGGAAAGAAAAACAATAAGGTCAAGATAGGGAAGAAAACAAGTAAATCTGTTATATCTGACCCTGTACAGACTTTGATAACCCTTCATTTAAAGAAATTAGAACCCTCAGCTCGGGTGGAAATTATAACTACATCTACCCAATCTCAGTTAATTGAGGGGGGGGAGCAGAATTAAGTAAGAAAGGATTAGAGCCTAATAATAGTCAAGAACTGGTTTACATCTCTGATTCGGATTCAATAAAAATAATTCTACATCTGTCTTTTGATAGTCAAAGTGACCTTATATCACCAGTAAAGCCTTCTCTAAGGGAAACAACTAAAAATGTCACTTTTGGAGAATCACCCAATATAAGTGATCTCAATCAATATTTTCCTGTCATTTCACTTTCATGCAACAACCTCCTTGAAATAACAGCTATTGAACAAAAAACTATTACTCGTAGTAAGGCTGTTGGTGAAATTAGGGAAGAACTCCAGAACATCACATTGGGTTTAAAGGATCTAGTACATGAAACTATCTCAAACAATGGGAAAAATATTTGTCAAATCACATACACTCCATTCATTGATGAAAAACTCATTGAGACCCTAAAAAATTAGCATGTGGCAAATGTCATTATGGAGCAACTAATGGTGATAAAAAAATGAGAGTACTGATTTAAGAGGGGAAGTAGCTCTGAATTCTAGGAGATGGAAGGAACTTTTATCTGCTCAGATAAAGAATCTGAACATTCCAGATTCTCTCACAATTTATACAATGGCTAGAAAGAATACTGGTCTCTGATTGGTCATTCTGGGAATGGACCGATGATGTTATTCCAGCACAACATCACGGGTCTAGTCTCAGCAATTTGAACCCATTTGGATGACCATTAGGATGACCGTTAGTTACTCTTTTTTTTGCATCTTCTCTTAAGAAACAAAAATATTCTTCCACACTAACAAAAACATTCTTTAAAATTATTTGTTTTATTCTGTATTGCAACAAGCCATTGTATAATAGCAAACATGCCCTCCAGGGTGTGTGTTGTGCTGGGATAACATCACGACTCAGGTATTGGACCCACTCAGTCTGCAGCCTCGTGTCCAACCACCTGAGGTGTGATGTTATCCCAGCACAACACACACCCTGGAGGGCATTATTGATTAATTATGTGTGACCCAATTCTGCAGATCCTGAATCCAGGAGATACTTTTATTGATATTAATAAGGACTTGTGTAATAATGGAAATAAAGTAAATGCTATATCATCTCCATTACATGATACCTTAGAGACTGACTATAAAGTGATTACTGCTCAATTAATTAGTGAAAAGAAAAAAAAAAAAAAAGGGAACCTAGCATTAACAAACAAGATAAATGGGAAAGAAATACTCACAGAAAAAATAAAAAGAGAGTCAAAAAGGGTAAAGTGGGTCATAATAAAATAAAAACATATGTAGAAGCCACATAACTGAAAGGTACTCAAAAGGGAAACATAGATTATAAACAACTTCTTCTAAATCAACAAAGTCCATCTCCTTTGTTAGAAACAAATAAGGTTATAGCTGGGTCAGTCTTTAGGTGAGGGGGAAAATTATCATGGGTTGGCTATAATGAATAGTAACTCTTGCCAACTTACAGACTCACAAGCAATTGTTAGCGTAAGAGGTGTCTCTTATGATCCTGTGAAAAACAATGAGGTTTGAAGAATCTTAATAGCTATGTTACGTAATGAGCATTTGTTCCTGTATATTGCTGTCAATGATATTTGTGATATCATTAGAGTATATGAATATGGAAATGATATTCTTCTGGTCTTCTTCAAAACTGCATGTGTTGCTCACTATGTCTGGAGGAATACAGAGAAATTGAACAACTACAGTATTGTTCTGAATTATCCAGTACTTATAAAATACTTGTTACAAAATCTGAACCAGTCACAACTGTCGACTATGAAATTGGCAGATGAACTACCTAATCATATTAACATTCAGGACCTGATATTTCAAAATGAAAATGTAAATATTCCTCCAGATGTGGTGCTTTCTATTTTTGGATTGACTTACACAGGAAAAGAAAGTGAAGCAAAATTATGATCCTTGGTTACTCATTTGTTTTATAATATCTTAGGACTGAAATTTCATGAGAATGGCATAGTAAATGTAGAAAGGGGCCTGGATATTCAAAGTAGTTGTGCACGGTGCAACAGGGTTTTGCTGGCACAACCCCACCTTGTGCCCCAGCAGGATATTGCAAGCGCTGCCAGGTGCAGTGCAAATCCTGATGCACCAGGGAGCAATGTAATTGTATGTAGTGCAAATGCAGGGGACATGCACATGCATATGCAGCACATCCCAATATTCAGCCCAGGATGTGCGGCCACTGGATCACCAGGGACATATGATATGGCACTGTACAGTGATCATGGCAATGGGCTGGGGGGTACAACTAGACTACCAGGGACTTCAATAAAGGTCTCATTCCTGTGATCAGGGACATGGGAGAGTAGGGGGGCCACTAGACTACCAGCGCTGTGTTCTACTGCATGTAACCACGATCATGGCTATGGGGCGGGGATGCCCTGGGATCCCCACTGTGCATGCTTTATGCTGTGCAGGGTGCCAGGTGCATGTCACTGGGCTGCTCTGTGCAAGGCATGAAAATGGGGCCATTATGACATGCAAATGGCCCCATTTGTGCCTTGCACATAGTATGGCCTCATTTGCATGCCCTCCACTGAATATCGTGGGGATGTGCATACCACAATTCCATTTGCACTGGTGCATCCCCATGCTCCCTATCCATGGCTTGCACAGGCACAGTGCCACTGCACAGTGTGCAGTCTGTGCCATATTCAAAGATGCTGCACCATGGAGCATCACACCTGAATATCACCTGGACCTGGCCCCAGCTCATCTCAGTTGTGCTGGGCCCAGGCTTGTGCCCCTGCCAGGTGCAGTCAGAATATCTAGGCCTAGCTGTTTAGAGTGGGATCAGAAGGAAGCCAAATCGATGTTACACTGGTTAATAATAAGCTTGCTGAATGTGTATTGACTAATGGGGTTAAACTTGATGTTCTGGGTAATTTAATTGTGAATTTTAATGAAGGTGATTTGAAAGACAATCAATCTGCCTTAGGATGAGTGGAACCTGCTGCTGAAATTTTGTATGGGGTTGAAGTTAATAATAGATTTCATCTCCTAACTGATAAAGAAGTATGACTGGTTAAGGAGACTGCTGATAATGAACCAGTGTCAATAGATTCTTTTTCAGAAGATAGCCTTGGCACCAAGGAACCTGATGAGTTTTTTCTAAACATTCAAATAAATTTGAGACTGTCACATGGAATGTTGCTGGACATTTTGAAAAAAATGGTAGATTCTGATTACTTAGATTTGATTAAACAGTTTAACATAATCAATCTATAGGAAACTTTTTTTCCCAATTGTTTAACCAGGTGAGACACACTAAGCTGAAAGCTTGTTTACGGGTGCAACCTGGGAGCACAGGGAAGTTAAGTGACTTGCTCAGGGTCACACAATATGCAAGTGGGGGCTGTGGAATTCAAACCCAGGTCTCCAGATTTGCAGCTTATAGCCTTAAACCACTGTGCAATACTGCCTCCCTACATAGAACCAGTTTTTGTATTTATGAGACTAATGTAAACTGGTTTGTCTTTACTTGATTATTAACTTTTGATAAATGTTTTATATAGCTATATACATTTTTTTGGGGATCCAGTTCATTATCTTCCATGGCATAGCAAAGATCAGGACGAGATCATTAGTCTAAATTGTTTTCAAGTGCTACATAGTCCTGCAATTAGAACAAATAAGATGGGTAGATGGGATGGAGGTGTTATTATTTATCTTAAAAATGTAGAAAATATAAAACTCCTCCAGTACAACATTCTTAAGAATTTCATTGTGGCAGTTATAAAGCTTTAAGAGAGTGAATGATAATCATAAATGTCTACAATCCAGCAAAAAACATGGTTAACTATGAGAAAGATTTATTTACAAAGCTCATGGAAGAAATAGAAAATTAGCATATACATTATTTAATTGCACATAACAGGAAATTTGAACATCAGGTATGGTCATCTTACAATTCAACAAGACAGTGTAATCCCTGATTTGGAAAAACAATTAAGAATCCAGGTAAGATCATCACGTGACAAAAAGGAAAAACACAGACAGTAATTATAAGCTAGAATGTTTTTTAAAGGATACAGAACTAATAATCTATAATGGAAGATCTGAAGCAGATAAAGATGGAAAGTACAGCTGTATAAAGATAAAAGGTAGCTCTCTAGTTGACTATGTTCTAATATCACCATACAATTATTTTAAATATTACAATTTAAAGATAGTTACTAGATCAGATAGTGATCACCTTCCAATCGTTATTGTAAGAAAAAAGGAAAAAAAAAAATTAATATTTTTCATAAACCAAATATGAAGATAATGAATAACAGAAGAATAAGTTGGACTAATCTTACACTGGAACATATGGAGTCTTTAACGATTGATTTTCAGGAACAATTCAACCTCATGGCAAATAACGAACTGGATCCGGAAAAAATGTATATAGCTATACAAAACATTTATCAAAAGTTAATAAACAAGTATGGACACACCAGTTTACATCAGTCTCATAAATACGAAAACTGGTTCTATAAAACATGTTTGGGAAAAATGAGAGAATTGGCAAAAATTACCAGGAAAGCTAAGCAATTCCCAACAAGAGATAATCTTATGAAATTGGCGAACTCTAGAGGGGAGTATAAAGAGCATGTGAAAATGTAAAGAATAGCACACCAAAAAGAGCTATGGGGCAAAATGCTAATGGCCATTAATGAAAAAGATGATTGTACCTTTTGGAAATTGGTTGTGAAGGGTATAAATTCATATAAAACTCAGACAGATGCCCACATTCTGCCAAATCAGTGGGTTAAGTGCTATTATGATACTTTCAATAAGAAACTTCAAGACCCAGACACTCAATTAAATATTATTAATATCCCTCTGGAGATAGATGGATATTTTTTTCTGGATTATGTCTTATGAAGTAAATGTTGCTGTCAATACTAAAAAAAATTCCTGGACTTGATGAGATTGTTCTGGACTTTTACAAAACTGATTTAGACTGGTGGCCAACTTTTTTATCAGAGTGTTTCAATAAGTCCATTATGTATGCATACACTCCATGTTCCTGGTCTGGCAGTAATATAATGCTGATTTATAACATAATTGAAGGTTACATCTGATGTATTTGTACCCGTATGTATGCACCTATATTTTTTTCAAACAATAAAATTGTTTAACTTCAAAAAAAAAAAGGGAGACATATCCTGCCCAGAAAACTATAGGCTGATTAGTCTACTTCATGAAATAGTTAAGGTATACACAAAAGCCCATCTGAATAGACTGCTGGCTTGGTTAAATAAATATAAAAGCATTACTCCACTTCAAGCTGGCTTCAAAAAGGGTATTGGTACTAACACTCATATATTTCTTTTAAATTGCTTAATCGAAAAATATTGCTGAATGAAGAAACAAAAGCTATTTGTAGTATTTGTGGACTTCAGTTCGGTATTCAACTCAATAAATAGAGAATATTTAAGGATTCAAATATGCAACATGGGCACAGATTTAAATTTGTTCATTCTGATTAAATGACTATATAATGATACTTGGACAAGGATACAGTATTCCAATAATGGTGACCTTACAACCAAAATAGCAACAAAACTGGGGTGCATCAAGGCAGCATCCTTGCACCAACCTTATTCAAAATATATATATATATATATATATATATATGTTACATGGAATTTTATTGAAATGCATGTATGAATAATTATTTTGACATAAAAACACTGTCATTCTTATCATTCTTATGAACACTGAGCTAGAAAGAACACTCATCTACCTTGCACATCTGTTAAGGCAGCAGAATTACAGTAGACATGGGAGGGGGAAGAGAGAAGGAGAGGGAAGAGAGAGAGAGAGAGAGAGAGAAAGAGTGGAGGTGAAGGGGAAGGGTGTTCCCAAACCACATCCAGCATCACTCTTTGCATAGTTGTAAAGGACTATAAGCTCACATGGAACACCTTTAGGCTTTATGTTATCTGAACTATGGGTAGGTGAAAGTTTCCATTTCCGTCTGAGCAGAACTTTCATGAAATGTTACAACTTTCGAGAAAGTTTCTAACCTTCCACCACTGGCGGATCAGAAAACCTCAGAACATTTCGGGCAACATTTCATCAAGTTCTGCCCAGCCCAAGAACCCCCCTTCCTGTTACTAAGGGACCATCAACCAACCCAATGTAACCCCCCCAGTGGTGCCTCAACCCCTGCTGGATCACCTGGCACTCCATGTATTTAATTACCAAACAAATCCTGGTGGCTAGTGGCCACTACCCCCTCCCGACCACCCGCCAGTGTTCTGCCTAGTATTATTAGTCTTTAACCTCTGGCTCCATACATTCCCATCCCCTGTATATTAATATATTTGTTTTCCCTGGTGGTCTGGTTTTCCCTGGTGGTAATAATTCCCCTCCCTCCCAGTCCCTGAATAGAAATCTGCAGTACTTTAAGTTATTTTCTTTCTAGTTGTCTAGTGACCCCCTTGCACCCCTCCCCATCCCAACAGGTAGTGTCCCACCCCACTCCCCCATCCCAAAATGAAGCAGGCCACTGACATAGCCAGACCAGGAAGGGGAATTATTACTACCACTAGACCACCAGGGAAAAATATATTTTAATATACAGGAGATGGGGATGGATGGAGCCTGGGGGGTAAAGACTAATAATACAGAGAGGGACACTGGTGTTTGGTTGGTTGGGGGTAGGGGCCACTGGTCACCAGGGCTTGATTGGTTATTGAATATGTCAGGTGCCAGGTGATACGACGGGGGTTGGAGCACTGCTAGCCACCATGGATTTCTTTATTTGTTCAATGGAGTAATTGAGGATAGCAGGCAGGACTTCCACAAAAGATTGGAAATTGATTTCCAAACTTTTGCAGAAGAGAATGTCTGACTTTCATTTACATTCCGCCTGCTGAAGATTTTTTCAAACTCCCCTAATCTGAACTAAAGTTCAACAAAGAAAAAACACAGTATTTTCCATAGCCTACTGCACATCAAGGATATATCAATGTAGATTACTTCTGGGTCTGCAAACTAGACTGAAAGATATCGACAGTTCTTGTTATATGTCATTCTGAAGTCAGAAAAACTTTGCAACAGACAAAGAGAGTGAGAGAGAGAGAGAGAGAGAGAGAGAGAGAGAATGGTGCCGTATCCTTACCTTGGCAAGAAAGTCTTTTATAATAAGGGCAATAACTAAATGTTTAAATGGGCAATGTGTTTGGAATAGTAAAAGAAAACTATATAAATATATGAAGGGTTGTGGGTCAGAAGGAAATGTAGAAGCATTATGGATTACCTTGCAGGAGCCTTGGGGAAAGAGAATAAATCTGAGGGTGGTTTACAGGCTGGCCCTGCAGGCAGAAGAACTTGAGGAAGGACAGGTGGTAAATATCAGGGACCACTGTGGCCAAGGGGTAGAACTATGTTGCTGGGTGACCTTAACATGCCGAGGGTTGAATGGAAAACTATGACATCCTCATTGACTAGGATGCAGCACCTGCTGGATGTCTTCCAGGATACATTCCTTTCCTAACAGGTGGCTGAACTGATGAGGGATAGTTGAATCCTGGATGTGGTCCTGTCGGACTGTGATCTGGTTAGGATCCTAATGATAGGGGACCCACTGGTGAGGAATAATCATGCCATGGTTTGGTTTTCACTAGACCTGAAGGGAGGGGAAAATCGCACCAGAACAGTGGTGGTTGACTTTAGGGTTGCATACTTTAAGAGTATGGTGATGATTCTCAAGGGGCATTTGAAGGGGATAAGACTGGACATAGACACAGACAGCTGATGGAAAATTATTAAAAGAGGGCTCCTAAAAGCTACCGAGGGCTGCACAAAGGTCTGGCATAAGTTTGGAAGAGCCAGGAAGCCGAGCTGATGGACCAGTGAGGTCCAGGAGATGGTGAGGAAAAAACGAGCTGCTTGTAGATGATAGAAGTGTTCACTTAGGGTTGTGAATTGGGGGGGGGTATGATATGATATCCAAAAAGGTAGCCAGGGTAGTGAGATTGGCTAAGGCAAGGATGAAGCAGAGGTTGGCACAGGGGATCAGAAGCTAGGAAAAGGGTTCTTTAGGTACATCAGGGAAAGAAGGAAAGTGAAAGGAGAGATTATCAGACTAAGGTTAGGGAGTGGATTGACCAAGAAGGTCACATAGCAGGCACAAGTACTTAATGAATACTTCGCCTTAGTCTTCACTAGAGTTGATGGAGGGTTAGCATCTTATGTGGGGAGGTGGCCTTGGAATGAGGACAGGGGCTGGGTCACAGATGTTGAAATTCCTTTTGGGGGGGTGAGGGAAGCCCTTAGGTCCCTGTAAATGGATAAGGCACCAGGTCCAGATGGCCTTCATCCTAGGGTGCTAAAAGAGAGGGCAGATGTCCTTGCTGCACCTCTTGTGGATCTTTTTAACTCCCTTCATATAGGGTGGGTGTCTCAGGATTGGAGGATGGCTCAAATCATGCCTATCCACAAAGGTAGCTCAAGGGAGGAGCCAGATAAACGCAGGCCTGATGTCAGTGGTAGGAAAAATGATAGAGACCATCTTGAAAGAGAGGCTGGTGGTGTTTATGGAGACACAGGGTCTTCTGGATAATTACCAACATGACTTTGTTCAGGGCAGATCATGTCAGACTAACTTTGTGATCTTCTACGATTGGGTGACAAAGGTGCTGGACCAGGGCAGATCAGTGGATGTCCTCTTTCTAGAATTCAGCAAGGCATTTGATTCAGTGCCACATCCTGGGTTACTGGACAAGCTGGGGAGAATAGGGGTGAGGGAAGGATGGTTAGGTGGATACGGAGCTGGATAACAGGGAGGTTTCAGAAGGTAGTGGTCGAGGGAGAGAACAGTGAGAGGAAGAAGGTGTAGTTAGAACTTTACTACCCTAGTGGAATTAAGAAGTAGAACTCTACTACTGGGACCTTCAATCTAGGCTAAAAACAAACAAAAAAAACAAGAGTAAGTGTGTTTGTCTGAGTTGGGTGAAATAGATTCTTATCTCTGCAGTTAGCTAAGTGAAGAAAGGAACTGTGAATTGGGGGAGAGTGGCTTAGGCAGCAGGAAGCCAGGTATTTGCATTTAAATTTGCCCTAGATACAGTAGATTTTGGCAGCAAACAGCAAGAAGAAGAAGAAGGAGGTGCTGTTAAAACTACTCTACTGGGACTATATAGCCTCCCTCCCCATTAGCCAGTTCTATTTTTATAGGCACAGGATTTGACTGACAACAGAACTTCCTGTTTGGGAGCAGGAAGGGAATGATCACAGAGCCACAAAAGACTCACCATCCTAGAAGGAAAAGAGTACCTCTCCATCCCCTCTAGCTGCTGAAGGTCTGACTCTGAGCAACTAAAAGGGAGACTACTGAGGAATGCAGAAACTTCCTCTACCAGAACAGGGAGAGCCAGAGCTCTAAGGGCACAGAGTAAGTAGGAATGTAGGGAGAAAAAATATGTAAAATACAAAATAAATAAATAAACACAGAGAGGAAAGTGTAATCATACAGTCAGAAAGAGGTAAAGGGTATGAAGATAGACTAGAAAGGTTGAAAATGTTTAAGCTGGAGGATAGAGGGAAAAGAGGGGATTTATTACAATTATTTAAAATCATGAAGGATCCAGAGTTAATGGATGGACTGGGAATAGAAATAGTAAACAAACCAGAAGGATTGAGAGGACATAGGTCACAGATTAAAATAGACAGAAATAATTGTAGATATTTTTCATTTGTGCAAAGCACTGCTAGAACAATGGAAAGCCCTACCAGATTATATTATTGTTAGTAAAACTATTGAGCAATTCAAAAGAGAGGTAGACAAGTTAATATGTTTAAGGAATTGAATTGGCCCACTTGTGGGGAATGGTATAACGGGCCAAGGTGCCTTCTTCCATTCAAACACCTAGTATGAAACCTAGTATATAAAACAACAATGGAGGGGCCACAAATAAAACATGATGGTAGTGGAGCAGTGGTCGTGGAGTGGTAGTCATCCAGGAGACATTCTGGAGGATGTGGTGTTGTCCCATCTGTAGGTACCTCTCTGGGCTGAGGGAGGAGGTTACTTGTCTCCAGGCTGAGTTGGCCAGGATTTGAGGGACCTTCTCTCCCACCCAGGGACCACCAGGATCACTGCAGCTACCTCAGAGATTGCCAAGAAAGAGGAGCAGTTGGACCACAGTGGGCTCAGGGAGCATGAGGGTGGTGGAACAGAGGTGTATCCTTCCAGTTGTACATCTCCTTAATTCATACACCATTCTGGCAGAGTGTTGTTCCTCTATGGAGGCACCCACAGTGGAGACCAAGGAGGCTGCTGGGAACTTCTGCAAAGGAGACCTACAGGAGGGTGGAATGGGACCCCACAGGGGAAGGAAACAACTCCTGGTGGGGGACTCCATTGTTATGAGGGTAGAACTGGGAGAGAGGGGAGAAGGAGAAGATGTGTCTTCCTGGTGCCATGGCTTGGAGAGAGAGAGAGAGAGAGAGAGCAAATCCTCAGGATCATGGGAGTAGCTGCACGGAGGAGGGAGCTGGATGTCATTGTCAACCTGTGGACAAATGACCTGGCTGGGAAAGGGATTATAGCAGTGCAGGAGGAGTTTTTGGAGTTGGGGAGGAGCCTTAGACAAGTAGCGCGCATGGTAAACTTCTCAGAGGTGCTGCCTGTCTAAGGCATGGGTAAGGCTAGGGTACTCCATACCAAGGGATTCAAACAGTGGTTGAAAAACTGGTGCAGAGCTCAAGGATTGGCTTCACTGGGGACTGGGGGTCCACCTGGTGGGATGCAGGCATATACTGATGCTATGATCTGCATCTGTCCAGGAGGGGAACCAGGATCCTAGGTGATAGGTTTAAATGCTTCATTGGCAAGCATTTAAACTACCCAAGGGGGGGCACTGAAAAGGAGCAGGGAAATCCTAGCCCCCACTCAAAAGTCAGGGCCATTAGAGAGGTAAACACCAAGATAGAGAAGTCAGCGTGGAGAAGGGCAGGAGTAAATGGATAAACAGGCAAAGGCAGTAAGGACAGGGATGGGTCAAAAAGGGGTAAGGCCATCAATAAATGGAGGGTAATGAGTAGCAATGACCATAGTCTAGCTAACAAGTTACCTCAACTGGTGGCCTTGATGGAAGAGGATGTATGGATATCGTGGCAGTCACAGAAACATGGTACACAGAGAAACATGACCGGAATGTCAAAATACCAGAGTACACAATCTACAGGAGGGACAGGGAGGGTAGAAGAGGAGGAGGATTAACTCTCTACGTAAGGGACGAGATCAAAACAATGGAACTAAAGTGTAAACAGGGAGGAGAGGTTACCCTGGAGACTGGAAATGGCACCACAATCTGCACAGGGGTTGTATAAAGACCCCGGCTCAGGGGAAGTCAATGGACAAGGAGATGATAGAAGGCATCCTTAGGATGGCAGAAAAAGGGGAGATATTGTTGATGGGGGACCTGAATATGCCAGATGTCAACTGAAGAACTTTTGATGCAGCCACATCCAAGAGCAGGGTCATTCTCGATGCCCTACAGGGGGCATGCTGAAAGCAGCTAGTGTTGGAACCCACTTGGAAGGAAGCAATCCTAGATCTGATCCTTTCAAATAGGGACAAAGAGGATCTCACATCTAGAAGTGGGTAGCCATCTGGGAACAAGTGACCACCAAACAGGTTCACAATAACCACAGCCTCAGAGTCAAGCCACACAAAAGTGAGGGTACTGGACTTTAGCAGGGCCTACTTTGTCAAAATGGGATAGTGACTCAGAAAAGCACTAGCAAACAGACAAGAAGGAGGGATGGAGGAACAATAGGGAAACATCAAAACTGCAATCACAGAGGCAACAATCCTTTGAGTGAAGCAAATAAACAAAAATGAAATAAAAAAACTATGGTTCTCAAAAGAGCTGGTGGGGAATGTTAGGGAGAAAAATATAGATTCAGAGGTTGGGATATTCAAAGGGGTTGCACCATGCAGAACCCCCCAATGCACCCTGGCATGATATTCAAAGAGGTAGGTTGCGCGGCACAACCCCCGATGCGTTGGGATGCATTGGTAATGTATGTGGTGCAGATGCAGGGGCATGCCCATGCATATGCGGAAGATCCCGATATTCAGCCCGGGATGTGATCGCATATGCTGGTGCAACCCCTACATGTGCCGCACACTGGTGCTCAAAGTTGAGCTCAAAATGACAGGCTCAGATGCTGGCTACCCACAGGTGGGTGCCGGTATTGCAAGGTGCAACACAACAGCTGCCTGCCATGGGTGGCCACTCGCCCAGCTGGTACATCATCCACAAGCACCCAGACCCTCCCTGTAGACTAGTGACCCCCCTCCTTGTATGCCCAATTGCAGGCATCTGTAATTGTAATAAAAGCACCTGGTGGTCTAATGGTCCCCCCCATATGCCCGATCATGGGCTGTAGTACTACAGATGATATACCTAGTGGTCTAGTGGTACCCCCTCCCCAACCACCCACAGAGGACCCCCCACACACCCAGCACCTCATTCAGTCACTAGCAGCACCCCACCAGCATACCACTTGGCTGCCTCATCAATGAGTAGCATACAGTATGATCTGTACTCCTATTGGTCCACACTGTGGATCAATAGGAACACAGATCATACTGTAAGCTGTCATCGCAGGTGACTGGGCAGTATGCGGGCGGTGTGCTGCTGCCTGCTGATGACTGAGGGGTGCTGGGTGCCGGGGATCCTCTGTGGTGGGTGGGGGAGGGTGTACCACTAGATCACCAGGTATATCATCTGTAGTACTACAGCCCGCCATCAGGCGATGGAGGAGACCACTAGACAACCAGGTAATTTCATTACATTTACTACAGCCCACGATTGGGCATATGTGGGAAACTGCTAGACCTCCAGGTAATTCAGTTACATATACAGATGCCCAAGATTGGGTGTACAGGAGAGGTGGGTGTTGCAAACTCCCACCAGGGACCCACCCCTCACAAAAGCAGCTAGATAGTGTGCCAGGAGCATTGCACGGAGCTGCCCTGCACAAAGTATGCAAATGGGGTCATAATGACATGCAAATGGCCCCATTTGTGCCTTGCATATCTTATGGCCTCATTTGCATGCCCCCGGCTGCATATCATGGGTGATGCGCCTAGAGCAACTGCACATGCGCTGACACATCTCCGTGCTCCCCCTCTGTGGCTTGCTCTGGCACAGTGCCACTGCACCTTGCACAGTATGTGCACCAACCGTGCCATATTCAATGGTGCTGAGCCATGGCATATCACCGTAGAATATCGCCTGGTCCTCGCCCCGGCACAGCCCAGTTGCACTACTCCCAGGCTTGCACCACTGCCAGGTGCAATCTGAGTATCCGGCCCAGGAAGTAAAAGGAAAAACAGAAGGAGCAGGACAGAGAACTGTACCAATTAAAGCAGAAGAAATGGGGAAGGCAGTCAAAACAGCAAAGGCCCATACTGAGGAAAAGAGCCAACTTAGTTAGAAAGTGGATAAAACCTTTTATAGGTACATTAGGGAGCAAAGAAAGACCAAGGGAGGGATAGTGAGGCTTAATAAAGGGTAGGGTGGGTGGGCAGAGAGGGAGAGTGAAAGATCAGGGATACTGAATGAATACTTCTGCTCAGTATTCACAAAAGGAGAGGAGAGGGAGGTACGTAAACCAAACAATAGAAACACTCTGAATATGGGGGTAGATACCAGTCCTTTCACAGATGAATGGGTTCTGAAAGAATTCCTAAAACTAAAGATGGACAAAGCAATGGGACCTAATGGGAGTCACCCCAGAATTCTGAAAGAACTAAGGGGAGAACTTGTGATACAACTGATTACCCTTTTTAATGAATCATGGGAGGACGGTGTGGTACTTAAGGACTGGAGGAGAGCGGATGTGATTCTCCTTCACAAAAGTGGGAGCACAGCAGAGGCAGAAAACTACAGACCTGTTAGCTTGACCTCATTGGTAAGGAAAATTATGGCATCACTTTTGAAAGAAAGATTGCTGAGTACCTAGAGGCCAGCAGGGCACAGGATCCAGGGCAGCATGGGTTCACAGTGGGAAGGTCATATCAGATGAATCTAATAGATTTCTTTGATTGGGTGACCAATGCAGTAGACCAGGGAGGGGCTGTGGCATGGTCTACCTAGACTTTAGCCAGCCTGGGAGTTGGTCCTAGAATGGTAGCCTGGGTAAAAAATTGACTGGACAACAAGACATGGAGGGTAATAGTAAACAGAGTCCACTCTAAAGAAAGGGGGGGTTACTAGTGGGGTACCACAGGGTTCAGTACTGGGTCTGGTCCTTTTTAATGTCTTTATACTGTAAGTGACATTGCAGAGGGACTAGAAGGAAAAGTATGCCTCTTTGCAGACGATACAAAGATCTGCAACAGGGCTGACACAGAAGAGGAGGTGGGAAGGATAGGAAGGGACTTGACAAGGTTGGATGAATGATAAAACATATGGCAGCTTTAATTTAATGCAAAGAAGTGCGATGTAATGCATCCGTGAAACAAAAACCTAGGGTATAGTACACAATGGGATGGGATATTTACAACAACAGAAATGGAAAGGGACCTGAGGATAGTCATAACAGAGGACCTAAAGGTAAGCAAGCAATGTGAGAAGGCAGTAAGGTTGGCTGGGGGGATACTAAGATATTTAGGGAGAGGCACCACCTGCAGAAAACAGGAAGTTGTTATCCCTCTGTACAGAAAGCTGGTGAGACCCCATCTGGAATATTGTATGCAGTTCTGTAGACCACATCTCTGCAAGGACATAGACAGGATGGATGCAGTCCAGAAGAGGGCAAGTAAAATGGTACAGGGTCTGCAACAGAAGCCATCCAAAGAAGGACTAAAGTAATTTAACATGTATACCCTTGATGAAAGGAGGAAAAGGAGGGACATGATATAAACTTTCAAGTTCCTCAAGGGAATCAATAAAGTCCAAAAGGGTAGACTCTTTCAGGAAAAGAGATGTGCAAGAAAAAGGGGACACAATCTGATGATGGTGGGATGGTGCAGGAGCAATGTGAGGAAGTATGTTTTTGCAGAGAGGGTGGTGGATGCATGGAATGGCCTTCCTGAGGAGGTTGTGGGGTCAAAAATCATAGGGGCATTCAAGAATGCACGGGACAGACACAAGGCAATTCTGGTGGGCTGTTGGTTTTTTACGTCTGCAGTTTTTCCAATAGGTAAAGAAGTGCTCAGACTGGGTGGGCCAAGCGGTCCTTATCTGCCATCAAAGTCTATGTTTCTATGTTTCTGTCTTCTCCTATGTGGTTCATTAGCAGGATCCCACAAGGGGCAGTACTGGGTCCACTCCTGTTGAATGCTTACATCTGGGACATCAGGGATGGTATCAGGAGTGAGATGAGCCTCTTTCCAGACAACTCAAATCTTGGGTGGTGGTGGATGGAGAGGAGAGTAAGGGAGCCCTACAGGAGGATATGGAGAGGTGGTGATGCACCTGGAACTGGGGTTTAATTTTTTTTTCCAATTGTTTAACCAAGAGTGGCACACTAAGCTGACAGCTTGTTTTCAGGTGTGACCTGGGAGCACAGGGAAGTTAAGTTACTTGCTCAGGGTCACACAGTAAGCAAGTGGGGGCTGTGGGATTTAAACCCAGGTCTCCAGATTTGCAGCTCAGAGCCTTCAACCACTACTCAGTACTGACTCCCTAATGCCAAGAAATGCTGGGTTCTCCACTTGCGGCTTAAAATCCTAGCTCTTGAGTACTTTTTGGATTGGGAGAAACTGCAGGTTTTGGTAGGAGAAAATGATCTTGGGGTGGTTGTGGATACCAAAATGAACAAACTGAAGCAGTAAAGAAGGGCTGCAGCAAAAGCAAATAAGATGCTCAAGTTCATCACTGGGGGATAACCTTGAGGAGATGGGAGGTGCTTCTCCCTCTCTATAGCTGCCTGGTTAGACTGCACCTTGAGTACTGCATGCAGGTTTGGCATCTGTTATTGAAAAGGGACATTGCACATCTGGAGAGGGTCCAGAGGAGGACAACCAGGATGATGCAGGGTCTGAGGGAAAAATCCTATGAGAAGAGACTTGAGGAGCTTAACTTGTACTCCCTGGAGGAAAGGAAGGACAGACAGGATTTGATCAAGGCCTTTAATTATTTAAAGGGAGTAAATAGGTTCAGCCTAAACAGGGTGTTCTAGCTGAGGGAGGAGGGGGCCACCATGGGGCACTCCATGAGGCTGTGTAAGGAGAAGGTTAAATGAATTAATGCCATAACTCAACGTGTAGCCTCGCTGGAAGATGGGTCATGGGGGGTGGGTGGAGGAGGTAGGGAGGGCAGCAACAGTGTCCAGGCTAGGTGCTGATTTTCAAGCAGACTCGATAGACCATTAGGCCTACTCTGCTGGCATCTTAGTATGTTAGTATATAAAAACAGTAAGAGATGTGAATTTACTTAGAGTTCTGTAAAATTGCAGGCAATTTGGAGCAATCTTGAATAACTGCTCTCTACAAAAATGATTGTGGATATCTTTTAGAATGAATATCCCTTTTCATAAGAGGTTATTACTATTACCACTGCTACCAAAGTATTAAATGTAATCCTGTTTGTCATAAAGCTCCCCACCACCACAACCACCAGTCTGTGGAAATAAATGTAGTTTCAGTTTACATTTTGGTTACAATTTCATTATCTTGATTGTTTCTACAGGCAGTTGATTCAACTTTTACTTCAAAACTGGCAGATGCCTGAGTGTGCAAGAAAAGACATTTTTAATATTTATGTGTCAATTTGAACCTCAGATACAGCTTCTCTTGCCTTTTAGGTTTTACCTATGCTTCTGTTATTTTATTTGTTTGATAAAATGCATACTGTTTTACAATGCAGCATGGGTTACTGGGGTAGGTCCTTTGTGTGGCAATATATGAAAATCAGGTTACTGAATGTTTTATTTCCATGAAATAATCATTCCTTACATTCAAACATTGTCTTTCCACTTGTGTTGTACTGTCAGGCTGAATCAATCCATGTGGTGACTTGCAAATACAGTAGTTAATACAGCTCATCATTGCTTTCACACAATTGTATAGCTTTCATTTTGGGAGCCAGCTTACTGCCAACTTGTATATATAGACTAGTACCTTATTAGTAAAACCTGTTGCTTCTGGATACATATAAAATGCAGTTTAGTTTTACTATGCTGTGTATTACCAACTGTGGATTGAGTTCAGTAGGTCTGATGTGCAGTTCCATATTAGAACTTAAGTTGGCAATGCTTATGAGAAAGGGGGCTTACAATGATGATTTACTTACTGTGGAAACATGCCATTTGTTTCTAAAAATGTACCATTTGTACACATAATCAATGTAAATTATGTCAATGTGAACTACTCAAGGCATGGAAATGAGCTGTGTCATGAAAACTTCAGCAGCAAATCAGCATTGAAAGCCTGTCTCTTATAATTGTCAGCCTCTGCACTCATATAGCAATGCAGTCAGGACATGCAGAACTCAGTCCTTATCACCTAGTAGGTAAAACACTGAAGTAAATTGTGCTGCACACTCACATCTCTCACATGTTATTTCTGAAACTATGGAACATTTTAGAAATAGTTTATTTATTTATTTACAAAATGGTTCACCAGGAAAGACAACATGAGCTGCAAAACAACTCATTTCCAGAAGCATCCTGGGGAGAGAGACAGACAAGGGCAAGACTAGCAAATAACATATCATAAACATTTATACATAATAAACAATACATGACCATTTTTTTAAATAAAAGAGTATAGAATTAACAGTACTGAATACACAACATAAGGGGCAGGAGTAAATCTCCAGGCAACTTACATGGTATCATCCAGGGCCAAAAGCTTGGGGGCAGGGAGGGTATGAAAAGAAGAAGTGCCAATAGAGTTTCAAGCAAGGCTTTAATAAGTGCTGGCAAAATACCTAGGGAAGGAAAGAAAGAGGGAGAGGTAGGGGAAATAGATAGCCAGGTCCAGGGAACCCCCTTCAGGATATATGGAAACCCCACAAGTTAGACTGGATCAGAAGAAAACTGGAAGGGAGATAGGAAGATGAGGATGGCAGGGAAGAGGAAGTGACTAGATGATTAGTAAGGAGGGAGCACAGGCTGGAAGGAGGAGGTAAAAGAGGGGATGAGACATAGGTACAGTAATGAGTTTGAAACGGGGGGCAAATAGCATCAACTAGGCAATAGAGGCTGATTAGAGGGTAAGAAGGGTAGGGTACGGGGGGATGAGAAAGGGGGAAATAGTCATCAGCGGAACAGAGAAGCTTCAAAGTACAGTTGTTTCTTCAGAACTCCATGTATTTGAATCATTGGTGTTGTTACAGCTCATTTCTGTTGTATTTCAGACTGTATCTACTTGTATAAACTCAAATTTTGCACAAAGTGCAATGATAGCTCATTTGCACAGTATGGAATTCTCCTGCTATGCAAATTAGCTATGACACAGAAAGCAGATTTAAAAGGCAAGGAACTATTCAGCAATCTGGTATTGTGACACCTTTCGTGTTCTGTTGCAATTTATTGCTGTTTACTGAAATGCCTCAGAGAAAGTGTAAATGTTGTTTACCAAGTTGGATACAAAAGATAATGGGCCGGATATTCAAAAGGGTTGCGCCATGCGCAATAGGGTTGCGCATGCGCAAGTCCGAATTTGCGCCATTCTGCGATATTCAGCAGGAGGCAGTTGCGCCACTGAAAACAGGCTGAGCAACAGCGCAATGCAAATGAAGGCATGCGCAACTGAAGGGGGTGGATCCATGCATAAAGAGCTCAAAGCAATATTCAAAGGCTTGCACAATGCGCAATAGCGGAACAGCTGGAAGGTGCGCCACAGCGGAAATAAGCTAAAATAAAAAGGCTCAAGTAAGAGGCGCAAGAACGCTACAGGGATTCCAAGCAAGACAGACAGAGAGATACAGAAGGCGACAATCCAGAACAGGGCAGGCAAGGGAAGTTGTGTGGGCCATAGGCTGCAGAGGCCAGCGGGGGTACCCGGTGCAGTGGAGGTAGCAGTCAGGACAGCGGGGGTAACAGAGCAACATCAGCCGGGGGGGTCACAAGCCAGAGAGATGGACAGTGCCAGATTCTACATGGAAGCTGTAATGAGGGGGTGAGAATGCATGCTGCAGGGGGACGTGGCCGTGGAAGGGCCCATCGGCGGTACGCCCCCAACAGGCAGTACCGTGCCCGCATCAGCTTTGAGCAGTACACAGATGTAGAGATCATGGGCTGGTACCACCTGAACAGGGCAATACTGAGGCAGCTCTGTGAGCTTTGCAGTGATGTGATGCAGGCACCCTTACGACGGAGTCACGCTCTGTCAGTGGAGACCAAGGTGACAGCCTGCATGTGCCTGCTCACCACGGGCACCTTCAGAGGCCGACAGGGGGACACCACAGGCATCACACACGGCCCATCACGCATCCTCACCCAATTCCTCAGCCGCACTGCTGCCACATGCTGCAGAGCACATCCATTTCCCAGCACCGTGGCAGAGCATACAGCAAACATGCAGGAGTTCCACAGGGTGGCACATATGCCTGGTGTGCTAGGGGCCATAGACTGCACCCAGTGGCCATTTGCATGCCACCTGGCCCCGATGGGGCCGCATATAGGAACAGGAAGGGCTAGTCCAGTGTCAACTGCCAGGTGGTGTGTGATGCCACTGGGCGCATAATCAGTGTCTGTGCCACACACCCTGGTGGAGCACATGATGCCTTCATATGGTATCAGTCCGCACTGTGCCATCGATTCGAGAGTGGGGACATCCCCACAGGCCATCTAGTGGGTGAGTATGCATGTAGGAAATGAAAACATGGGGCAAGGGTGGGAATGCCACAGGTGCTATGGTAGTGGCACACAGGGATATTGGCAATATGGACCTGAACATGATACTTATCTCCACCATCTCCATACAGGTGACAGCAGATACCCACTCCATCCCTGGCTGCTCACACCATACCGGCGCTCCATGACCCCATCGCAGCAACGCTATAATGAGGCACATGCCGCCACACGCAACATCATCGAGCGTGTGTTTGGGATGCTCAAGGCATGCTTCCGATGCCTAGACACCTCCGGCGGTGCCCTACAGTACAGCCCCTCAAAGGCCTGTGGGATATTCCTGGCCTGTTGTATCCTGCACAACATGGCCAAAGACTGTGGGATAGCCATTCAGGTCGAGGGGGGGACAGCGATGGGGATGCCAGCAGTGCCGGTGATGATGGTGATGAGCAGCCCCCTTGGGCGGCGGGACCGACTGATCCAGCAGGCCTAGCTGCACGGAACACCATCACGGAGGAGCATTATGCATGACACAGGTAAGTCAAGGGGCCATGTGCAACCAACACTGTCCAGGCACAACCCACAGGCACACAGAGTGACACACCAGGGGTGCATGACGGAAAGGGGAGTGGAAGGGTCCAGGCACACAAACACACCATCAGGGAGGGGTGAACAGTCATATGGACACACACACACACACACACACACCAGGCACAAAGCATACATGGGTAGGTGCACAGCAGAGCAGGAACAGACATGGCAAACACACAGATCCACAGACCACACCCACCACCTGTACTGTCCAAGTATGTGTGTCAGATGCTGGGCACCCTTGCACCTTGGTGTACAGTACAATGCAGGCATCATCATGCACACACACCTGTGGACAGCAGTCGGGATGGTGTGCAGGTGGTCCGTGTGTCAGCGTGATGGCCATTGCACCCACCAGTGCACTGCCCACCATGATGCACATTGCACACAGGGCAGCACTAGACAGGGCCCACAGTGGGAGACAGGTCAGTCATGTTGCACTGTTCCACAGCCACCGCGGATGCTTGGGCAGCCCCGCCATGACCCAATAGCACTGGCAGGCTGGACAGGGGCCACATGGGGTGGCACCGATGGACCACCAGGGTCCCACTGCACGATCGTGACCTTGTCCACACAGGGATCTGCAGCATACCGAACATACCTGCACCAGGGGTACTTGAGATGCCCACAGTAGAACCTGGCGTTGACAGGCTGGGTGTCGCACGATGCCGGGAATGCCGAGTGGAGAGTGTACTGTGTGGGGTGTGCAGTACAGGGGCACCTGCTTGTGTGCCCAATGCAGCCACGACAGCGACCAATGCCTGGGTCTGCCTGTCAATGGTGGCAGTCACATCCATCCGCATTTGGACCATCTCTGCAAGGATCAGAGCACAGTCCCTGCTGTGCCGCTCCACAGCCATGCACAGTGCCTCCACGGACGTTGCAACCCACCTTTGCTGCTGTACTGATTCCAGCAGCAGGCGGGTGTGCTCTTCAAATGGGTACTCTGCCACAATGGCATCCTGTCCCGTAGGGTATGGAAGGTCCTGATGCTCAACACCCCTTGAGGGTGGGCGCTGTTCACCAGGACCAGGAATGGGCATATCAAAGGGCGGTGTGCATGTACCACCGCTGGACACTGTACCCCCAGACCTGGTGTGTGACTGCTGCTGCTGCCCCTCCAACCACTGTGCCCCAGGGACCACTCGTTCCACTGCTGTGGCCGCAACAGGGTCAGACACCTGTACAGCCACCGGTGCTGCCCCACCGGTGCTGACAGGCACAGCCTGGGACTGTGCCGACATGCTGGCACACACGTTGGAACCAGCTAGGCCCAGGGGCACATGCTGGCCTGCTGTGTGTCCGTCATGGGACACACACATGTCACGGCCCATTGCAGTCCTTGCATCATCAATGGTGCAGGTACGTGCTACAGCCACAGTCACAGCGTGCTGGCATGCTTGCATGCCAGACTGCTGAGACACAGGCTGTGCACCCCCCACACCTGACTCACCGACAACAGAGGTGGCAGCCAGGCGTGCATGCTGGTGCAGTGTATGCTGGCTGGCGACAGAGGTGGATGGACCCTCCTCCAACTCCGGCAGGTGTTCCTCACTGCCTGGTCCCACCACCACCGTCCCCTGAAGATGAACAGGATCTGTAACAGAAAGTGAGGACATGTGAGTGCATGTGAACAACCTTCCCCCCCAACACCACCACCACCATGTCATACCATGCAGTGATGGGCTTCCACCTGTCTGGAATCCACCTCCTGGTATGCCCTCAATAGCACTCCGCTGCATTGATGCAGCCAGTCAGTCCTCAGCCGGGGTCAGCTCTGCCACCGCTGGCTGGCCCCCGCCTGTGCCAGCACATGCCGCCCTGAGGGCTGCCACCTTCTCCTTCACCCTCCTGTGGTCTGTCCCCATCTTCTTTTTGCATTCCTGCATGGAGCGCTGGTGGCTTCTGTGCAGGTTCACTGCCCGAGCTACCCCTTCCCATGCAGCCGCACGGGCCTGAGGGGTGCCCCACCATCCACTCAGTAGTGGTTCCTCTTCCAGGTAGGCCTGGAAGAGGGCCTCTGTCTCCGCCGTGGTGAATTTGGGCCTCCTCCTTCACCCACCATCCTCACCTCACCTTGGCTCTGCGGTCTGTATGGGTGGAAGTGGACACCTGTCACTGTGCAGTCTACAGCGTTATCCCATGACCATTGGCCAGAACATCACACAGCATGCAACTCACTTCTCACCTGCAGTAACCTAATCTGGCCAGCACAGCCCAATGTCGCGTATTCATAGCGCAATGCATGCAAATTAGGAGTGGTGCAACTTTAATGACATGCTAATCGTGCCACTGCGCCTTTGAATGGCTGATCAGATGATTTGCATGTGTCGGCTGAATATCACGCCATTGCGCTTTACGCACTACGGTTGAGCCGGCTGGGCCAATGGCGCATTTCTGTGACTGTGTGGCACACTGCATTGCGCATGCCCAGGTAGCTTACGCAGGCATCTGCTGCACTGATGACGTGCTGTGCATGATCAGCAATTCAGGCCAAGGCCACCATTGTGCCAATGGCGCTACAGCGCTGGTCAACATATGGCACTGTGGCAGTACTGCACAATAGTCCACTGTGGCACTGGCACACAGGTGTCCAATCGCCCAGGATGTGTGGATGTCCGATGGCGCTGTGCGTGGCCTTGCGCCACTGACCCATGACCTTGTGCCCGACCTTTGCCCCCTGGCGCTGTACATCTGGCATGTGTACAACTCTATCAAGCTGTTCGGTGACAGCGTGATGTGGACCGATGGCGCTGTCCGAACAGCGCGATAGGCAGTGATGGAGTTGTATTGTGCAACATTTCCATGTGGGGTTGCCGCGCTGTGGAGCGCCATATTGCCACTGTACATTTTGAATATGGCATGCAGGAGAGCACCACAATGGGGGCGCTTTGGAATTAGCTAACCTGGTGGCTGTGGTGGAGCCTCACTATGGCTCACTGTTTGAGGGACTGCCCCTGCAGGTGCCACGCACCCATGTGTGGCAGCAGGTCGCTGCTGCCCTGGAGCAGGCCACTGGGTGGAGGAGGACCCTGGAGCAGTGTAGGCACCGCTACGGCGACCTGCAGAGGAGGGATCATGCTCTGCTTGCATGCCTCAGGTCACGTGCCAGGAGGGGCATTGTGCCCAGGCCAGGTGGGTGTGCTGTGTATGCACCAGTATTGTCAGCATGGGTGACTGTGTAATGTAATCTGCGCATGGGGTGGGTTGGGCTGTGGTTTGCTGTGAGGGTGTTTGCAGGTGTGTGCTGTTTGGGTCTGGTTGTGCGGGCAGGCACACTCAATGAGGCAAGGGGCTGTCTGCTTTGGGATCTCACTGATGTGTTTCTCTTCCTTTGTCTCCCACAGGCGTGGAGGAGCGGAGGCGGGCACAGGCTGAGGCCTGGGATGGCGGTGCCAGGGTGGCTGGTGGAGGAGGTGTGCAACAGCCACAGCAGCAGCAGCTGCAGCCACAGCAGCACCTGCTGCAGTGGCTTGATGAGGGTGAGTGTCATTACATCATGGATGCTATTGCATGCTGGGGGGGCATGGACACCTTCCATGGACAACACTACCATGCATGCAACATGTGACAGTCATCATTGTCCAGTGGCACTGCATGTGTGTGTGTGTGCATCACTGGTGGTCCATGCATGCACCGGGCACATGGCTGTGGCACTAGCATCCCACCACGTAGCCACGTCACTGGGCAGCCTTGGTTGTGCTGTGCTGGACATGGGCGGTGTGTGTGTGCAGTGGTACACATGGCCATTGCTGGCTGGTTGGGCTTGTGTTGTGCACGGTCACTGTGGGTGGGTGCAGTCCATCACAGGAGTGGGGCACTTGGCTGTATGCCATGCATGATGGGTGGGATTCAGGGTTGTGGACAGTCACAGCCATTGACTCTGTTCCCTTGTCCTAGGTATCCGGATCCTGCACTTGTTGGAGCAGGGCATGCAGAGGCTAACACAAGCGGCGATGGACACCCATGCATTACTCCTTGACCTACAGCAGCATGGCATGCGGCACCGGAGGAGGCCACAGGCACAGCACCAGGAAGGAGGAGGGCAGGCTGCCAGGTGGTAGCCAGTCATCAGCGGACCCCACCTTCCCTCTCCCAGTTGTTCACCCCTGCCCCTTACCCACCCCTACCTCATACCCATACCCCCAACCCTGCCTTGTACATATGTTTGTGTTTGTTGTTCTCGTTATGCTTCTTAATTACATTTATATTTTGATATGAATGCTGTGGTGGTCTCTGATTTGCAGCTGGCTATCAGTGCTCAGTTGCAGTGGTGTGCATGGCGTCAGGTGTGTTATGGTCATGGGTATGTGTGTGCGGGTGTGTGGGGCGGTGTCTCTGGTGTGGGTGAGGCTTCCAGTCAGTATTGCTGTCTGCTGCCACCCACTGCTGGGTGGTCATGGTGGGTTTGGCTTGTGTGGTTCTGTGGTTCATGAAGTTGCAGTGTTCCGAGGGGGGGCCCTGGGGATTCCTGCAGTGCTGGTCATTGCGCATGGGTGATGTCTTGGGGTCACAGTGCTGGGTGTGCTGTGCATGGAGGGGCCACTGGGCACTGGGGTGCTCTGCTCCCTTTGTGTGCCAGTCTCAGGTTGACGGTAGGTGTGCTGCAGTAGCACACTGGGTTGTGCTTTGTTTGCTTGTCCCCATGACCCAGTGGCTGCTCCATCCCTCCCCCAGTTATGCTGTGCTTGGGGTGAGGGGTACATTGTTGGTTCGGCAGTGTGTCCCTTTGCCCATCTGTAGCATGGGTGGTGTGCCCCTGCCTACCTCCCTGGTTGTGCAGTTCCATTGCTATGCTGCTGGGGGTGTCTTTGCTTGCCCTATAGTGCCTCTGGACTGCTCAGCTGGGCTGGCCTTGTTGCGCTATGGCGCATCATTTCTGCTCAGCTTCCCCTTCCTGGTTGCACTGTGGCACAGTTTGTGCGATATTCAGATGTTGGCTGCTTGCGCAATTGGCCTTGCTCCATGTTTGAATATCGCGACGATTGCGCATGTGCTCAAGTGACTTGCGCTTGCTCCTGCTGTTGCGCACTTTTTGGGCGCAGTTTGAATATCCAGCCCCATGTGTTTCTTGTACTCACTGAAGCACTACAAGGTGGGGGATAAGAGTTGATTGTCCAGAGAATTTGTTTCTTAACCTTTAGGCTGACGAAAAAACTAGGATGAATCTATTTGATTGAGCTTTGGACAGATGTTTAGTCTGCAGCACTGAAAGGTTTAAATTGAAGGACTGCAAAGATAAACTCCAAAGGAAGTGTTCTATTTGATCAAGCTCTGGACAGATGATCAGTCTGCAGCCCTGCAAGAGTTAAATTAAAGGGCTGCAAAAATGTGGAAGGATCATTTAAAAAAGCCAAAGGAAGTGTTCCACAATCTGAATCTGGTAGCTCATTTTTAGAGCTAATGTAAGAAGGCTGCAGGCTCCATCTATCTGCTGCCCTAAAAAGGGGACAAGGTAAATAAATGTGAAATTATACAACTATAAGTTTGACACCTATCTCAGGAAAAGTCATGGAGAGTATTATTAGAGACATGTTAGAAGAGGAATGTAATGGAGGTGATTTCGAGGACCCAGCTCATCATGGATTAAAAGAAAAAAGATCATGTTTAACCAACACACTTGTGTTCTATGAAGTTGTAAGTGACTCAATTGATCTACATAAACCAGTGGATATATTTTCTTTGAATTCCAAAATGCCTTTGACAAGTTTCCACATGATTTACTACTAAATAAAATTGAAAGATGGGATATAAATCTTAATATTAACAAATAGATTACATCATGACTTATCGGTAGAAACCAGCAGGTAAGAATATGTGGAACATTATCAGGATCAGGGGAGGTATCAAGTGGAGAGCTGGGGCCAGCCCTATTTTCATTATATGTATCCAACATGAATATTTATATAAAAAACAGGATTACAAAATTCTCAGATGACATTAAATTGGGGGCAGTGGTTAGTACACAAGATCAAGTATTAGAAATGAGGAGAGATTTGGAGAGGTTCTAAAACTATGTCAACAACAAGGGGATGATTTTCAGTATTGACAAAGGTATGGTGATGCATTTAGGCAGATACAACAAAATGCACAAATATGCTATAAACGCATAACCCTTAAAATAATAGATAAGGTAAGGGACATGGGAATAATGATAGACAAGAATTTAAGCATCAGCCTACATTACAAAGAGATGACCAAGAAACCCAGCAGTATTTTGGGAAGAAAAAGAAGTGGATTTGTCTTGAGATGTAGAAACTGCATTTTCCCTGTAATCAAGGCATTTATAGGACCACTTCTTCACTACTGTTCACCATTATGGAGGGTAATGAGTACCAATGCCCACAGTCTAGGTAAAAAGCTCCATGAAATGGTAGCCTTGATGGAAGAGGGATGCCTGGATATCGTGGCAGTCACAGAATCATGGAACACAGAGAACCATGACTGGGATGTTAACATACCAGGGTACACAATCTACAGGAGGGACAGAGAGGGAAGAAGATGAGGAGGAATAGCTGTCTATGTAAGGGAAGGGATCAAAGCAACAGAACTAAAGACTAAGCAGGGAGGAGAGGAGGCACTGTGGGTCACCCTGGAGACTGGAAATGGCTCCACAATCTGCACAGGGGTTGTATACAGACCCTCATCTCGGGGGGGAGGAAATAGACAAGGAAAAGATAGAAGGCATCCTTGGGGTGGCAGAGAAAGGGGAGATACTGCTGATGGGGGACCTGAATATGCCAGATGTTAACTGGAGCACCTCTGCTGCAGTCACATCCAAGAGCAGGGCCATTCTCAATGACCTACAGGGAGCATGCCTCAGACAGCTAGTTTTGGAACCCACTTGGGAGGGAGCAATCTTAAACCTGGTACTCTCAAATAGGGACAGAGAGAGGATCTCTGATCTTGAAGTGGATAGCCATCTGGGAACAAGTGACCACCAAACAGTGTGGTTCACAATAAATTTAGCTGTAGAGTCAAGCCATAGAAAAGAGGAGGTACTGGACTTCAGGAGGGCTGTTTTTGTCAAAATGGGAGAGTGCATCAGAAAAGCACTGGCAAACAGGTGAGAAGGTGGGGTGGATCAACAATGGAGAAACATCAAAACCACCATCACAGAGGCAACAAGCCTTTGTGTGAAGCAAATAAACAAATCGAAATTAAAGAAAAAAACACTATGGTTCTCAAAAGAAGTGGCAGGGAGGGTAAGGGAGAAAAATATAGCATTTAGGAAGTATAAGGATACACAAAAGAAGCAGGATAAAGAACTGTACCAGTTAAAGCAGAAGGAAGTGGGGAAGGCAGTTAGAATAGCAAAGGCCCAAACTGAGGAAAAGATAGCTAACTTGGTTAAGAAGGAGGATAAAACCTTTCATAGGTACATTAGAGAGCAGAGAAAGACTAAGGCAGGGATACTGAGGCTGAATAAAGAGGAATGTGGTTGGGCAGAGAGTGACAGTGAAAATGCAGGGATACTGAATGAATACTTCTGCTCAGTATTCATAATGGGAGAGCAGGGGGAGATACCTAATCCAGTCAATAGAAGCAGTATAGGGGGGTTGGTATTAGTCCTTTCACAAAAGAAAGGGTTCTGAAAGAACTCTTAAAACTGAAGGTGGATAAAGCAATGGGACCTGATGGGATTCACCCCAGAATTCTAAAAGAACTAAGGGAAGAACTAGTAACACCACTGACTACCTTTTTTAATAAATCATGGGAGGATGGTATGGTATCTGAGGACTGGAGGAGGGGAGATGTGATTCCCCTTCACAAAAGTGGGAGCAAGACAGAGGCAGGAAATTACAGACCTGTCAGTTTGACCTCAGTGGTAGGGAAAATGATGGAATCACTTCTGAAGGAAAGAATTGTTGAGTACCTAGAGGCCAGTGGGGCACAGGACCCAAGGCAGCATGGATTCATAGCAGGAAGGTAATGTTAGACAAATATAATTGATTTCTTTAACTGGGTGACCAAAGTAGTAGACCTGGGAGGGGCTGTGGACATGGACTATCTAGACTTTAGCAAGGTATTTTACACAGTCCCACACAAAAGATTAATAAACAAATTAGCCAGCCTGGGAGTGGGTCCCAGGGTGGTAGCCTGGGTAAAACACTGGCTGGACAACAGGACACAGTGGGTAATAGTAAATGGACTCCACAGTGAAGAAAGGGCGTTACTAGTGAAGTACCGCAGGGTTCAGTACTGGGGCCGGTCCTTTTTAATGTCTTTATAAGTGACATTGCAGAGGGAGTGGAAGGGATAGTATGTCTCTTTGCAGATGATACAATGATCTGCAACAGGGTTGATATGCAAGGTGGGGTGGAAAGGATGAAAAGGGACCTGGCAACGTTGGAGGAATGGTCAAATGTATGGCAGCTTAGATGCAATAGAAACATAGAAACATAGAAATTGACGGCAAATAAGGACCGCAAGGCCCATCCAGTCTGCCCATTTCAACACAAAGAAGTGCAAAGTAATGCACCTGGGAAACAAAAACTCAGGGGAAGAGTACACAGTGGGGGGTGAGATACTGACAACAACAAAAATGGAAAGGAACTGGGGGGTAGTCATATCAGATTACCTCAAGGTGGGCTCTCAATGTGAGAAGGCAGTAAGGAGGGCTGGGGGGATACTGGGATGCATATGGACAGGCATCACCAGTAGAAAACAGGAGGTTGTTGTCCCTCTATACAGACAGTTGGTAAGACCACATCTGGAGTACTGTGTACAGTTCTTGAGACCCCATCTCTGCAAAGACATAGACAGGGTGGAGGCCATCCAGAGGCGGGCAACCAAAATGGTGCAGGGTTTGCACCAGAAGACTTATGAAGAAAGACTAAAGGAGCTAAAGATGTACAGCCTCAAGGAAAGGAGGGAGAGGGGAGACATGATAGAAACTTTCAAATACTTCAAGGGAGTTAACAAAGTCCAAGAGGTTAGCATCTTTCAAAAACAGAGATGTGCAAGAACAAGGGGGTACAATTTGAAGATAGAGGGGGGACGGCTCAGAGCTAATGTGAGAAAGTATTTCTTCACACAGAGGGTTGTAGATGCATGGAACTGCCTTTCTGAGGAGGTCGTAGAGTCAAAAACAGTGGGGGAATTCAAGAATGCATGGCACAGACATAAGGCAATTCTAGTGGGGGGTAGGAAGAAGTAGGCTGTTTTTTAACTGGGATCTGTAGCTCATCCATTAGGTAGGGAAATGGGCAGACTAGGTGGGCCAAGCGGTCTTTATCTGCCATCAAATTTTATGTTTCTTTGTTTCTATGAAATGTTTAAAATAACCAGGGATGCTGGCTTAATGACAAGATTGGGTGTGGAATTTAAGTCAAAATATATATTTAAGAAGCCATAAGATTTAACTAACCCTTCCAGAAAGAAACATTAGAAGAACCTCCTTCACACAGAGGATAGTAACGGCATGGAATAATATACCTAGGGAAATAGTAAAAGTGGAAACAAACAAAACTGCTCAACTTACACAGAGTGTGCACTTAGTGGAGAAGCTCAGCAAAAACAGTAAACACAGCACAGCTCACAGACAGTACAAGACTTTGTTTATATAGTTAAAAAAGCATACTATGCTCCAACTCACTGCAAGAATTGCTGCCAAAAATACCCTGACCAGTACTGCACCTAGCGTGTCATCAGGGAGATGTTCTTAATGCTCCATGATAGCAATCTCAAACAGAGGGTTCAATTACAGAGACAGTGTTTAAAAAAACAGTTACTAGTACAAATGCTCAAAAAGTGCAAAGTGCAATGCTAAAAAATCTAAATGAATAAATAATTCATCTGGTGTTAAATGAATAACCCTAAGTACATACAAAACTGTAGGAACAACAGACCAAAAGTGCTGACGTGCATAACAGGGAACAGTACTATAATATGTAATATCAACTATAGTTCATAAATTAGTAAATGACAGTGCAGATATCTCATATAATTCCAAATAATTTCCTGGTGTAGAAGGAGATTACATCTTCCACCTCGAACATCTGGAAAAGAAATATATAAGATAATCAGTGAACCTTCTGATTAGTTTATTTGAAGCAAAGCAAAATACTAGAATATAGAAACAGCAAAAGGCTAAATAACTGAATAAAAAAGAGCACTATTTCCTTATGCAGGGCATTAGCTCTATTTTGGCATTTAGACCCGGTGTAGATAAGGCACCGAGGGTGCAGATCCAAAACAATTTCCTTTGTTTCAACCAATCATCTAGATACCCCCTCTTGGTCCCAAATATACCTTACCTATGTCACAGACTCTAAAGATGTGTTCTGTTGTACCATTATGTCTATAATGATTGGCCAATGCACTGCTTCCATCACTTCAAAGATTTTTGATGACATCAACTTGGGGGAAGAAACTGGATCATTTGCGGCAAATGTGTGTAGTGCTGCAGGAGAAGAAGGACTTTTTCTAGAAGCAGGGAGAACCACCTTGAAATAGTGAACAGCATACTGCAGGAACATCTACTGGCTCAGTATGAGTCGAAGACATTAAAAATGCTCTCACTGATCTACAAAGGGATAACATTTTTGTGGCAGGAGACATTATTGTTGAAGAATTACACTCCAAGCCTACCTAAAAGTAGGATGCTCTCCCAGGGGTTTACAAGTTACAAACAGATGGGGTTATGGCTGAGATAGAGCAACATTTATGGATGACTGGTAAACCTTCTGCAATTAGGCACATATGCTCTGATTAATACAATAATTAAAGATTATGGGGCCTAGCAGCCAGAGGTGGCAGAGAATATAAAAATAAAAGAAGCAGCAGTAATAACATGTAAGGCTCACCCAGAGTTTAACATCTGTGACAAGGAATTAAAATAGGCTGTACAAAAGGAAGAAAGAATGATGAAACAAATCAAGTTACATAAATTTGAAAGAAACAGGCAGGATTACCTGCATGACCATTTGTTTGACTGGCATAAAAAAATTGGAATAGTAGAAGCAGAACCAATAGAATTAGCACACAGAGTTCAGGTGACCAGATAACAGAAGACCAGTTATGGCTAATATTTAAGAACTGTAACTATTCTCTAGTATATGCCTCTAATAGTGAATTGGAAACAGAGGATCCTTTTTAAGACTATGGGTGGAGCCTACTGCCATATTGCTTAACCTTGAAAAGGGGTTTCTGTGGAACACATTTTTTAGTAGTTTTCAGTGTATCCTTCAATAACACTGCAAATCCCTTTGGCAGTTAACAAAAAATACTCCCGTCTTTCTGTCTAAAATGATGGAAACAGATCTCAATGATGCTTTTCTCGGGGAGCAAATGGCTCATCTTCCAAGAAAATCTAAATATCTTTAAAACTATTCAAGGTGAGCAAAAACAGTACGTGTTAAAATTGCTCAGGGCAAAAAGATCTTTCACATGAAGGAAGTCATTAATCTTATTGCTTTATATTTTGTAAAATTTGGTCTTCAAAACAACCTATTTCTTTCTCTCTCTCTCTCTCTGTCTGAGAGAACACAGTAGGAGTCATGCTAAACAAATGTAAATATCTCAGAAAGTACATAAATTCAAATGAGGGTAGTCGCTAATCTTAATTCATTAGATTTTTTTTAATATAGCCATCCAAAAGGTAAAAATTGTGAAGAAAAATGAAAATTCAGGTAATCAGAGGACTATAGTTTAAAAAATACAATTAGTGCATCTTAATGAATAAGCTCATATGAAAGGCCATTTTGTCCTGAAAAACTTTCATACTGATGGTTTATGCATGCATAATTTGCATACTTTGTATACTCCCTGAAAGAGGCGGTGGTGACACCCCTCTTGAAGAAAGCTACCTTGGACCCTGACTGTCTTGTAAACTACAGACCTATCTCTAACCTTCCCTTTGTTGGCAAGGTGATTGAGAAAGTAGTGGCCGCACAATTGGAGGACAATTTGCCCATCCATGATATCTATGAACCTCTCCAGTCCGGATTTCGTAAAAGGCATAGTACTGAGACAGTGCTGGTTCGGGTGCTCAATGATCTCCTGATGGCTAGAAATCAGAAGAGCCATTCCATCTTGGTTCTCCTCGACCTTTCTTCAGAGTTTGACACCGTAGATCACATGGTGTTGATAGAGTGCCTGAGACTGTTTTGTGGAATATCTGGAACCATCTTAAGATGCTTTATTTCATTCCTCATTGGGAGATCACAGAGGGTGGTATCTGTTTTTTTTCCCTCGGATTCAACTGCTTTGTAGTGTGGGGTGCCTCAGGGTTCAGTATTGTCACCCATGTTATTTGTGGTGTACATGCTACCCATTGGAGACATTGTAAGGAAGTATGGGCTGAGGTTTCACTGTTATGCAGATGATTCCCAGCTCTATCTTCCTTTTGCTCTTGACCAGGAGGGAGCTCTCTCTCGGTCTTTAACAGCTGTCTAAAGGAAATCCAGGAGTGGATGACTTCCAGCTGGCTGAGGTTGAACTCGGATAAGACTGAGGTACTGGTTGTGGACCTGGGCCGAAAGATAGGGGGGTCGGGTAGTGTTGCATCATCTGGAATTTTTCTGGGTGGTGTTTCTTTCCAGATCTCTGAATGGGTGCAGAACCTGGGGGTAGTTCTTGATGATAGGCTGACACTACACTCTCAGGTGTCGGCAGTCGTCAAGACTTCCTTTTATCATCTGAGGAATATCTCTAGGATTCGGCATCTTGTTCCATCTGCCTACTTTAGTCCATGCCTTTGTGTCCTCATGCCTGGATTATTGCAACCTCTTTATCTAGGGCTTTCTGGGGTTGAAATCCGTCACCTGCAGCTAGTGCAGAACACTGCAGCCCGGCTTTTGATGGGTTCTAGAAGATCCTGTCATATTACCCCAGTGCTGAGTGAACTGCACTGGCTGCCAATTCGGTGGCGGATCACCTTTAAAGTTGGCTTGCTGACTTTTAAAGCCCTACATGATCTGGGCCCAGCCTATCTGAAAGAACTTCTTGTTCCCTATTGCCCTGATCTATCTCTCTGCTCAGCCGACAAGGGGTTGCTAGAGGTTCCAAGTGTGAATTTCAAATATTCTGGTGCTTGGGCATTTTCATATGTTGCCCCCACCCTTTGGAACTCTCTACCCCATTGGTTGCGTGAGTGCACTTCTGTGGAGGGTTTTAAGAGAGGTCTAAAGACCTTTTTATGGGAAACAGCATTCCCTGAATACTGAATGTTTTAATTGGTTTTCCTGTATTTTTTATCATGCCTGTTTTAATTGTGATTATGTACGGCGCCTTGTCACTTGAAAGGCACCTTATAAATAAAAATTATTATTATTATATTATTATTATTATTACTTTTAAAGATATTTATATTTGTTTGCCATACTGAACTTATAATGGCCTTGTTTCTCTAAAGCACTATGCCACTTTAAGTGACATGAGACCAGACCATCTTGCAATGCTTAATTTTAACAGTAGATCATCATGACTTACTAGTACTTCAAGGGAATTTTTTAGTGCTTACCAGCTTGAAACAAAATGATCTCCTTATTGGGGTCACATTAGATCTTTTTAGAATGGGATAATGTTAAATATTTTCATAACAAAACCAGCAGATTAATTTTAGTAATTAAAAGCAAGCAATATCCTATGAGATCTATGTGTGAAGCTGACACTGACCAGACAGGAAGAAGAAGAAAGGTAGAGAAAAAAAATAATGTCTGTCTGTAAAACATTTAGTCATCTATGCTGCAACACTGATTTTTACATTTATTATGTCATCTTTGGCAACTTCTGTTGTTAAAATGCATTAAATGTATAGGTTACTAAATCTTGACCTTGAGGTAACTCTTGAATGACTCCAAAATAAGTTTTAAGTCATTCCTATTACAGGAGGTCAAGACCTGTGCAAAAGGTCATGTGTTATTTCTTCACATTTATTCTTACAAATTTCCACAGTACAAGTGTGTAGAAATAGAAAGGCATGTACAACTAATCTCCTATGCATTTTCAACTCAGAGAGAAGTTAATAAGTGTATAAAGTTAAACTTAAAGTTTATGCAGTTTTGTTCAAAAGTTATTTTATTCTAAATCGTATTGGATTGTTGGGTGTTATTTTTATTTTTATTTTTTACAAATTTCTGAAGTAAAGTTATAGCAAAATACAAAAGTATGTACACATAATCTGTGGATTTTCAACTCAGAGGGATGTAAATATTTGCACAAAATTAAACCCAAAGTTTATACAGTTTTTGTTCTAAAGTAATTTTATTCAATATCTTATTGGACTGTTGAGGAACTGAGCAAAGAAATGTTTAGATAAAACAAATTGAAGACTCCAGAATAGGGAGGTCACGAAAATTGCAAAGGGTCAAATTATGAAAGCTTAAATGAATTCATTAGGACCATTCTTCTTAGTGTGTAATTATAATAAATTAAAGTCATTTGAATATAGACCTGCAATTATACAACAATTGTGGTATATATTTTTAGGATCAGAGAAATGGCGCATGGCTGCCAAAAGTGTGGTGATCTCACTGCTTCAGTGCTTCAGTATGCATGAATCCAACCAAAAAGAGCCATAACAAAAGCTTCTTTCTTTTCAAAAAAAAAAATTTTCATTTTATTATATTTGATATAGCATGAAAATATAAAATAGCAATAAGGAAGTCAAACAATCAAGATGAGATTTCAGCTTTCTCCAACCATGCATTGAAGCCGAGCCATAAAAAAGACTTTAATTTTCTTCAAAGCAATTATATTTTATTTTGATATATTTAATATTCTGTATCTAAGTAGATACTAGAAAAAAAGTTTATTGGGTGTTTTAAAACAGGCAAATGCAACCAAGACAGAAGGAAATCAAAAGACAGTATTGCTTGCAGGGGCTAGTAACAAGTCGTGGTGCTCTCTTGAACACTCCGAGGACCGCCCACTGACACTACTGACCTTTGATTGACACTGATAGCAGAGGAAGAGCTGGGCAAATGCTGCAAGCAGTCAGTGTAGGAGGAGGCGGTAGAGGTGCATGGCAGGCTGCCTGCCATAGTCCAGCTCTTGTTTTAAATCCCTGGTGCTGCCTGAGTGGCTCTAGCAATCATCTGTGCAGCAGCCCTCCATCTATAAGAAGTAACAAGACTCAGTTTAGATGTCCTGTTGTATTCAAGAAGGCATGAGCTCCATTACAGCAGCAGGTCCGACTGGGGCCCTTGACCCGCAACTTTGCTACATGTACAGGACTGACCGCTTGAGAGTGAGGGATCATCACTGCTTACAGAGGAAGTGGGAAGGGTCATGGTTGCTGTTTGTTTGTGTGCTGGGGGGTACTGGCCGGGCTAGGAGAAGTGTCTTTAAGAGTAAGCATTGCATGTGTCTGAACTGTTGTGGATCACATGGGCATTGGTGGAGGAGGTGTCCAGGGTGTTCAACCCCCCTAAATTTACCTCAGAAAATTTAAAATTCATGTGTTTTATTTTTTGGTTGGCTCAGGCTTAGCTGCTAAACAACTCAGTGTCTCAGCAGTCTTCATAGTGATTGGAGCTAGCTGCAAAACAATGTGCTTGCACGGGACCATTGATGACCAGGGGAGATGGAGACATCATTAACAGAAAGAGCAGGAGAAGCCTGGTAAAACAGACTTGTGAGCATGCTGCTGTACTGTGTCTTCTGTACAGCACCGAGCAAGTAGTGGTATCCTGTCAACTGTCATGGTGGTAGAGTGGGACTGTGTGCTTCTCTTCTTTAGCCTCTATTCAACTGTGGGAGTAATTGAAGTATAGTCTACTAGAGAAAGAACTGACCCATCCAGTTCCAAGCTGTGAGTGACACATGGCATATCTTCTTGACTGTGCTGGATCCTGGCTGGTCTGGTGGTGTGGTCTGAAGAGAAGCTAGTCTGAACATCTGCTCTGGCCTAATGGCCTGTAGTCCTGTCTTGGGAGGGGAGAAACTGGTAAGGCAAGCAAACAGGAGGATAAGCAGCTGAAAAGTGCTGAATGGAGAAAAGAATAAAGATTGATTTGGGGGGGAATTCTCTCATTCAGAGAGATGATGAGGGATATAGGCAATATCTCCCAGGGCAACCCCCTCATTACAGCTTAACCCCACCAATGTTATGCCCAACTTGGAGCTTATCATGTGAAGTGGGAATAGGTGTGGAAAGACAGATGCCTGACTGACATCTTTGTTGCTGGCTGTTGCAGAGTGCTCCCATGTGCAAAGGTGGAATGGGGTTAGGAGTACTCTCTATATGCAGAGGTGGGATAGTGGTAGAGGAGGAGTGATGCAAATGTGTGGAGGTGTCCCCATGTGTAGAGGTGGGAGCAATGCTCCCCATGTAGGGGCAGTGGGATGAATGAGTGGAGTCCTTCCAATGTACAGAGCTGATATGAAAAGGAACGAAAGCTCCTCATGTGTGGAGGTTGAATGGAGGGGGGAGGAGTGCCCCTATGTGCAGGAGATGGGATGTAGTGGGATAAGTTCTCTCCATGTGGGGAAGGTGAAATGTAGTGGGAAAAGAACTGAAGGGGTCAGGGAATGAGTATTCACAATGTATGGAGGTGGGATGGACATGGAGTAATGACACCTATGTGTGGAAATGGAATGGAGGAAAGAGTGATTTCCATGTTCAGGTTAAAATTTATTCCACAGGGATAAAATCCATTCAACAAGTTCATTTGCCAGGAGGTCCCATGGACAAGCAATGATAAATATATTGCATGATATACAAAAAGTAAGGACACATAATATAAATTAAAATAAAGCAAATTCCTTATTATCTACAATATGTACAATGTTGCATTCGACAAGGATTGTGACCAAATATGATTACATAAGACATTATATCCATAATGTGTAAGAGTGGTGGAGAAGGAGAATAGCTCCCCATATGCACAGAAGGCATGGAAGTGGAGGAGTGCTCCCCATGTGTGGAGGTAGGATAGGGGGATAGTCACTTAATGGCCACCATCCTAGACTCCATTCCAGTTTGTATGAAATGTTTAGGAATGGGCAAAGTTTATGATCGGGCAGATGTGCAATCCACATCTCTTCTTTGGCTGCTGTAAAGTATTGGGTTGATAGGTGGTGGTGCAAGGGGGGGACAAGTCACTCAAGGGCTCCCACTCTATCCTACCCACCAACCCACCCAGCAGAGTGGGAACAGTCGTGGAGGGGGGGATACAAAATCCACATTTTTATATCTCAGTACCTCAGAATACTCTCCATGGGTAGAGCACTGAGCTGTGCAGAATGAGAAAATTCCGAATCCATGGAATTTTAATGACATTTCACAAACTTCAATGACATTTTGTGGATTTTCATCAACATTTCGCAGAATGTTTAAAATGTATTAATTCAGTTATAAATCAATAACCATTCAAGCTACAACTCTAGCATCTGGAATATATACTCTTTGGGACAATGTACAGAAACTTGCTTAATATCATGTAATTTGGTGGGATAGTTTGAAAATTGTAGGTGCTTGATTGTTGTTATTTTATTGTTTGTGCAAAACTTCATGAACATTTTTTCATCAGCACATATCTTAACTATCTATTAGGTCAGGGATCTTAAATTTGGCATGATTTCTTGATGATGGGTGTTCTAACAATGTGCCAGATTTAAAGAAAATGTGCTGCATCATCTCAAAATTATATGTGCTCAAAATCTGTCATTTTATTTTTTTCAGGAAAACTTTCTTTTTTTTTCCATTTAAAGTTTATTGATTTTCTTTTAACATACATTCACTCCAAACCACACAATACAAACAATAAGATATACTCATCAGATTAACATGAGATACTCTAGGTAATATGAAAAGGGAATCAACTAGAGCATTGTAAAAGTAACAATAAAAACAGGTTCTTTAAATATGAGCCCTTCTCATCTCCCCCCCAACCCCTCTCAGTTATACACACAATCCCCTCTACCCTTGTGCAACACAGCAGCATCTAATAAAAACATCTTATATATATATTAAAAGGATACCAAGGTACGCATTGATTCCCATCTTTCCTTATATCCTTCAGTCTTATTATTAAGACTGGCAATTGTTTTCTCCATCTTCATGTTGGAAAGAAATTCTTTGAGCCATTCAGAATAAGAAATTGCCTCGGCATCTTTCCAGTGCCGTAAAATAACTTTCTTGACCGTCATAGAAATAAGAGCTATGTGATACCTTCTATTGGGTACAGTAATCGTGCTGTAATCTCCTATTATACATATTTCAGGAGTAAATACATCTTGGAGACCCAATACTGGATCCATCTTTTGCTTGATACTAGTCCACAATTCTGCTGCTTTAGGACAGGTCCAAAATATATGATATAAAGAACCTTCTTCCATTCCACATCTGTTACAGGTGGAGGACGACAAAAGGCCAAATTTAACTAGTTTTTGCAGTGTATAGTATAAGTTATGTAACGTATAAAATTGAGTCAGCCATAATCTATCTTGTGAAATATACTTGAAAGAATACTTCCATACCAGTTCCCATTGTATATCTTACGTGGGAAAAAAGGAAGCCCAGTATTCTGAGGGAGATAGACAGTCCGGATAGGCCCAATTGTATAAGGTTCTATAAAATTTAGAGGTCGCATGTTGGGAGCCAATTAAGTTAAACAGGTCACTCTTAAAATCTATTATAGATAATGGAGGAGGTGGGTTTCCAAATACTTTTGTCATTAGATGTCTTAATTGGTAAATTTTGAAAATATCTTTTGTGGATAGTTTCAACATATCTAATAGCTCAGTTGATGAATGCCAGTTATTTTATTTAGACAGCAAGACAGTGGGGTATAAATTATGAATCGAAACCAACCATTTAGTAGAAATTAAGTTATTATTCAATTTCAGGTTGGGATTACCCACAATCGGTTGCGTTAAATCCAGTTTATAATCGTATTTCAGGAAGTTACAAATTTGTGAGTGAACTTTTATAGATGTTGCAATGGGCGTTGTTTTCAGTTGGGCTGGTAACGAGCAACCCTTGATATGCAAGAGAGCTTCAGGTGAAATTCCGTGATCCACAGCCAGTGACAATTTAATTTTAAGCCAAAGAGGTGCGGTAGCAGACGAGAAAACTTCCTCATTGGGTGAAAGCCAGCGTAGATACTTAGAGACATGCCCAGCCCAGTAATAAAAAAGAAGGTGTGGTAGACGTAAACTGCCCTTTTCTTTAAAAGCTGTCAGTTTATTATAGGCCAGCCTGGGTTGTTTATTGGCCCAGATAAATTTTGTAATAATTGCATGTATTTTACAGAACCAAGAAAAGGGTAACCAGATATTAAGCAAATTAAGGGGATAAAATAGCCTTGGGAAAACATTCATCTTAATTAAGTTAATTCTCCCCCATAAGGAAATAGGGAGCTTGGATCATCTGTCAAGATCTGTCTCAATAACTCTAACTAATGAGTCCAAGTTCAACTTCTGCAGTAACTCAGGATCTCTCAAGATGTTAATACCTAAATATTTTAAAATATCCTGCTCCCAAGCTAGGCCGAAAACTCCAATTGTAGATTTGAGGACTCTATGATTAAGAGGAAAAATAATACCCTTCTCTCTGTTTAATTTATAATTGGAGAGTTGGCTATACTTATCTATCATTGTAAACATAGGAGGTATCGAGTTCTCATGGTTAGCTAGCTGTAGCAACAGATCATCAGCATATGCAGACATTTTGATCTCCTGGTCGTGTACCGGGATGCCTTGGATCCGAGTGCATCCTACTAGGGAACGAATCAAAGGTTCCAAGTATAGGTTGAAAAGTAAAGGATAAAGAGGGCACCCTTGCCTGGTACCCGATTCCAATGGAAAAATAGATGAAATCACTCTGTTGACCAAAATTCGAGCTGAGGGAGCATGATATAAGGTTTTAATCCAGTTCTGGAATAAAAGAGGAAAATTGTAGACTTTAAGAGCACAAAACAGAAAATTCCACTCCACTCTATCGAAAGCCTTCTCTGCATCAAGAGAAAGTAAAATGGCTGGATAGGAAGCATCCCTTGAGACCGATAAAACATGCGAAAGCGATCTGAGATGGTCTACCGACGAGCGCCCTTTCATGAACCCTACTTGCTCTGGTCCAATTAGAGACAGCAATACCATATTAAGATGTATAGAAAGTAATTTAGTCAAAATTTTAATATCGTGATTCACTAGAGAAATGGGACGGTAACTGGAGACAAGTTCGGAATTACGACCAGGTTTGGGTAATACCACAGTCAAAGCTTCAAATAGTGTAGGATCGACCTTGGCCCCTTTTAAAACATATTGAAACAGTGACAATAGTAGAGGTGTCAATTGCTTCTGGAATTGCTCATAAAAATTAGATGAAAAACCATCTGGGCCAGGCGATTTATCGGGAGCGAGACTATCCATAGCCCCAATAATCTCGTCAATAGTAATTGGGTTAGTAAGCATTTGTTGTTGGATATTAGACAGGGTTGGTAATTTTGCAGAAAGTAAAAAGGACTCCACAGCCTGGAGAAGGGGAGGATTTGATCTAGCATGGTATAGATCAGAATAAAAACTCCTGAATTCAGCTACTATGTCAAGTGGAGATGTTTTTAACCCATCATCCTTAACAGATCTTATGACTGGAATGTATCTAGTGGACTCCTGTTGCTTAATTCTAAGTGCTAACAGACGTCCTGCTTTTTCCCCTTGTTCTACGTAGGAAGCCTTAGTTTTCAAAATAGCAAACTCTGCCTTTTCCCTTAAAATTTCCAAATACCTGTTCTTTAGTTTAGATAACTCTACTCTATCCTTTTCCGATGATGAAGAGGTTAGCCGGGCTTCCTTGAAACATATTTGTGCAAGTAGGTTATTTGTCTCCTGGACGTTTCTTTTTTTCCTTTGGGAAGATAGGCTAATCAAGATCCCTCTTATATAAGCTTTAAATGCACTCCACACCAAATCAACTCTTTTTATGGATCCAGCATTAATTTCTATAAACTGTTCAATATGTCTAGTAATTGTGGAGATCATTGTTCTATCCTTCAACAACTGATTGTTAAGCTTCCATCTTGTAGTTCTACCTTGAGTACCCGATATGGATAAATTACACATGACTACTGAGTGATCAGACGGAGGTCCTGGTTGAATAGATGTCCCTAAAACACCATTCAGGAGAATTTTAGATATAAATATGTAATCAATATGGGAGGATGTCTTATGAACCAAAGATGTAAAAGTATATTCTTTGACAGCAGGATTAAGGACACGCCATACATCACATAGTCCTAAACTATCAATACACTCTCTGAACGCCCTTTGTGCTGGTGATAGCCCCCTTTTATGCCCTGATGTGCGGTCTATCATGCGATCGAATACAATATTCATATCTCCTCCCAAAATCATGGGTATAGATAAGAAAGGAGATAAAACATTAACCAGTTGCATAAAAAAAACTGGAGAATCACTATTAGGTCCATACATACTTCCAACAATAATTCAGTGGAGATAACCTACAATGTACAAAAATGTACCTGCCCTGTGGATCATTAAGTGTTTGGATGAGCGTAAAGGTATCTTTCTAGATATTAATATTAGACTCCACAACTTTGGATCATACCTCAGAGGAGAAGACATGATTTATTTGTTGTCTCCTCATCCGGGAGCTTGAATTCAGTAAATGAGATTCTTGTATAAACATTATATCTGCGGCTAATAAAGCTAGATGTTTAAGAGTCTTATACTGTTTTAGTTGTTGCCTCAGTCCTTTAACATTCCACGAAGCAATGTTAATTGTAGCCATCACCTACTTAATATATAATGAGGTAGAGACCAGCTCTTGATAATCCACAATATCTAAGAAAAGGAAAAAGATGAGAAAAGAAGAAAATAAAAAAAAAGATGTTCTCCAATTCGCTGTGTTGCATTGAGTCCCTCCCTTTCCAATTCCCCCTCCCCCACCCTATCTTCTTAAAACCTTTTGCAAAATGTAAAGTAAGTTGTACTCTTGAGCTTCCATCTACCCGTCCCCCCTTATTCTTACAGCCCCGCTGAACAGCTAACTAGGCAGCAACTGTTCCCCTGGCCAAACCAGCCACCCCTCTACATATCAAGTATCCTATTACTAATTACCTTAAACTTTAAAGTAACCTCATGAAAACACTGAATGTAGGTAAATACAATCTCCTCCTGTCACATGTTTAAATATAGGAAATCTGTTCTTACCAGTCACCGATTATTTACAAAGGAGATTTTGAGAATCGTGTAAAATATATCCCATTCAATCTTAATTTGTCCTGTCTTACTATAATAACCTCACTTGTTTGTATTCCATTTTATGTAACTAAGAAATACGAATCCCTAGCGATGCCTAAAACTAACTTTAACTCCTGAAATTATAACTTCCCAGCCATTATTTTACACCCAAACGTACAATCGAGGACAATCATGGCTTGTACTCATAGCACAGTCTTTGGCTCCCTCTAGCATTAGAAACAGGAGGAGCAACTATTTCTGTCTTTTTTCGGTTACCCCGATCGAGAAAAACAAAGTTCTTTGTTGCAGGTCAACACAGCAAGGGCGTTGGCCATGTCCCAGACTGTAGTCACCATTACACAACTTAAAATAACTTCTATATCATGAATTACACTCACTATTCTTACACAGAATCTAAACAAAGAAAAAAAAAAGGAGAAAGAAAAAAAAAACGAGAAATAATCAGTCCTTCAATTAAGTCATATTTTAGGGCTATTATATATTATTTTCTTAACAACCCCAATAATAGCACATATAGCGCATAAAGTCAGTAAACATCAACCCCCATATGGTTCTGCATTCCATACTTGACATTTCTTTCCAATTCTTTAAAGTGGACCATCCTTGAGGTATTCCCTGTCCAAATCAGCGATCACGAAATAGATCTGGAAAAGAACTTTTCAGACTAACAGACGCCACTTCCACATCCTTAAATGTTGACCAGCTTCCATCCATTAAAACCTGGAATCTTGCTGTGTATCCCATCCGGAATGTTATACCCGCTGTGTTCAATTTAACCACAATGTTGTGGTATGCTGCTCTTTTTTGCCTTACCGAGAGAGGTAAATCCTGAGCCACTCGCACTTTGGCATCAGCCCATCTGATCTCTTGAAGCCCTTTTACCTTCATGATGAAGTGTTGCCGTTCCTGATAATTTAGAAAACTAAATATGAATGTACGAGGAGGGGCACCCATAGGTGGTGGGGGATGCAGAGCTCTATGGGCTCGTTCAATGATATATTTCTCCCCGAATGGAGATGATCCCGCAATTGTCTCAATAAATTTCTGTGAAAAGCCAATGGCGTCTGGACCTTCCTCCTTCTCAGGTAGCCCTATTAGAACGATATTGTTGCATCGGCTTCTGCCCTCTAAATCCTCTACCTTATTCTCGAGACTCTTAATTTTCTGTTTTGTAGTTATTAATTCGGTATCCATCCTTTGTTGCTTTCGTTCTGTGGAAGCCACTCTGGCTTTGTTGTCCGTCGTCCTGGTGGTCACGTCTTCCAGCACTTGGGCAATAGTTTTAATTTCTTCTGAGATCATCCGAAGTTCAGATCTAAATGGCTGAAACTCTTCCAGAAATCTTGCCAAGGTAAGCGGCTCCGTTTCTTGATCTGTTTGCATTTCACTCGCTGCGCTGGCCACTCCGGTAGCCCTGGACTTTTTAGCAGCCTTTTCTGGGGTGGAGGGCGGCGTGTGTTTAAGAGCTGATTTTTTCATTCCGTTGGTCCCACAACACGTCGTACTTGAATATTCTGACAGTACTGGTATTTAAATAACTAGTTATAATCAAATGGACACTGATATGTTGAATTTCAGTGTTTAAAAAGCGTATAAGGTGGTCCAGTGGCCGGAGCAAGCTAGAGCAGCTGCTACTCCAGATGCTGCATCACGTGATCCTTCTTCAGGAAAACTTTCTGAAAACTATCAAAAATGTGAATGTTTGTAATGTCTCTACTCTTGCATGCATATTTAACATTTGGCATGCATATCCATAGTCAGTGTATGCTGGAGTCTAACACAACAGGATAAATCGGTTCAGCAGTTTTAATTTTGGAGAAGAAAAAATGATTAGTAACATTTTCTCACATGTTTATGATAGTATATTCTGTGGATGAAGCATCCAGAATTTTTTTTTTGTGGAATTTAACATTAACAATGTGGTTATCACTATTTAATTTGATAAGCTGGGCTTAGCTTTTTGCAGTCCTGCTGATACTCATTGGTTGACTACCCCCTTCTATACTGGCACAGCCAGATTGACACAGTAGAACTACTGATCCCACTGACATCCTCTTTGTTCTTTACACTGGCAAACTTCCTTAAAACATGAGTCACCTACTCCTTTTCATAGCAATCTACCCTGCTGGACTTGTCAGAATTCTTTCTTCCTGCTGCCAAAGACATTGTCTTCCCCTCTACATCTTTTTGAGTACCTCTAAGTCCTAGACGTGCATGTACACCAGGCTTCCTGGATCATAAATTAACTGGATGTGATCATTGAATATCCTGCATTCAGGTTGGCATTGTTGACACTCTACTTTCTTGCTCCAACCTGGGGGTCTACCACTGTTGTGCTAGGCAGCTCAGCTGTCCAATTCTTGGTAAAATGGTGCATCTAACTCCTGAAAGTAATGACCTCCTTCACTGCTTGCATCGTATACCCCTATACTTTAATTAGAACCCCCAGCTAAGACTAAGTGGAATTAGAAAATTCCAGTTTTATGGAATTGTTCATGAAATTCTGCAATTTTCACAAAGACTCATGGGATTTGACTTTAAGTACAGAGGTTATTTTACAATTTCTCACAGCAAGCAATTAATAAAATGGGCACACACAGTCCCCTTGTAAGGTATATGAACCTGCCACATTTAATGCTATTGCATTCTTTAGTTTAAAAGTTTCAGGCTGTTATAGATGTGTAGTTTACATTCTTGCAAAATTATTTTTTTAAATGTTGTGATAGTTTAATTACTTTTAATTTAATCCAATTTAAAGCTGAAAATATTAACTTTTTCGGAAATGATCACGTGGTATAGTAGTTTAAATGCTTCAACTCTGGTTAAATTTGGATATGTAACCGAAATTTAAATTTTGGCAACATGTTTGGCAGGCTATAACACAATCCCATTTAAAGCTAGAAATCTAAAATTGTATGTGTATACAAATGTGGTGATAACCTGTATACCTGGCAATTTTTGCAATATTTCAATGAATACTATCAAAGTTATACTAACATTACAAAAATCCAAATTTTGGCAAACTATTTGACTACCTATAACTCAGCTCCCATTAAAGCTTGAGATTTCAGACATGGTGCATTTATGCATTCTATGTGCTTCTCTAAATCATGTTATTGTGGAGAAATGTGGAGAAAACAATTTAAAATGATCTAAAATAACTGAAAATTTAATGTTGATTAAACGTTTGGCTACCTGTAACTCAGACCCCTTTCAATCTACAACTACGGTAATGATTACATTCCAAAATTAGTTTTAATTGGACGTGTACTTCTAAAATTATATTGGAATAACTGAAATTTAAAATTTTGTGAAATTCCATGGAATTTTTGCAAACATGTCACAGAATTCCACAGACTCAAAATGGTCTTTCCGCATGCATACTATAGATAGAATTTTATAGTCCACACAGCTCTAATAAAGCATGTTAGGTGGGAGCACCTCTGGCTGAACCACAGTGTTCTGCAAGTGTAGAGCTGTGGCATAGGGTGAGGAAGTGCCAGTCACCCAAATCCCACACCAACCTTCATGCTAGCCCTGGTGGAGCAGGGATGGGTATGAAGGGGCAGATGTGCAACTTGCATCTCTATCCCTCACAGCTGCAAGGTGTTATCTTTGTGTGGAGGTAGGATTCAGGGATGAGGTATCATTCTCACAGAGCCACCTGCCTGGAGCCCACCAATGCCACTGGCAGCTTTCAAGGAACTCGGACAGGTGAAGATGTGGAGAGATGTGTAAACCACATATGTCATTGGCTCCTGCAGAGTGCTGCTAACATGCAGGAGGTGGAATGCATGGACAAAAATGCTTCACCTGTGTAGAAATACCAAAAAATGTGTTTGGTGTCAATGACCTCGGGCCACCCAATGAATCTGGACCACAACCCAATTTCCACCCACCTGGTGCCCACCAGGCTAGATAGAAACAGGTGTAGTGTGGCAAATGGGCAACTTACATTTCTGTCTCTGGTTGGGGAAGCCAATTTGCAGTGGTGGTACAGTTGTGGAGTGGGCACCAATCACCAACTTCTGCCAGACAGCAGGCCACTAATTACCTTGGGCTGCCCACCTGGAGGTCACCTTGTCACTGTACCAACCTGTGTAGAGTGGGACTGGTGTGGAGAGGAAGATGAGTAACCTACATCAGTCTGTGGCTACTGCAGATTGTTCCATATGTGCCGATATGAGCAGGAGGTGTAAGGGGCAGCATCTACTCAGGGGTACCCATCCAGTGGCCACCCTACACTGTGCTAGTCAATGTGAAGGGGAAGATATCTGACCTACAAATTTGTCTTTGTCTTTGTCTGGGTGCTTCATTTGTGCAGTGGTGACATGGATGCACCACCACTTGTTTTACACTGTGTCTCTTCTGGTCTCTCACTCTCTGTCTCTCTCTAACATCTGCTCCCCCATGGTGAAAGGAAAACTCTGCTGCACTGATCTCTGTCCTGGTCATGGCACTCTTGCTGCCACTTTCTCTGCCTCTCTGAATGTGCTATCTGCTTCCACTGAGCTTCAGAAAGACAAACAGAGAGTCAGACCTACAGCAAGATGCCAGATGGGGGAGCCGAAATAAAATGGATGGCAACCAAGTTTGCATGCACATTGTACTCCATTTCTCTGTTTGGAGCATGGGGCTGACACTGTCTCTGACTGAACAGATTTGACCTACACAAATGTGCCACATTGGAAGTGGCTCTCACTGTAGATGTGTTTCTCTCAGGGATGGGGTTGGAGGGGTGGGGTGAGGGAATAGACACTGCTAAGGTATAGGTCATGCATTTAAATGAATGTTTATTCAGGTGCAGGTCTGGGAGCCACCTGTCATCATGGTTATGGTCATTGCATTGCACTGCCCCCAATTTCACAATGCCATGGTGGTGCTGCAATACTGATAGCCTGTCACCTATTGATCACTCTCATTCTACTTACTTGTCACATCTCAACATCGTGCTGACACTGTTTGGGGTCTCTTTTTCCACTATGTCCTTGGCACTGGTGCCACTTACCACCTCTTTAGATCCTGTGATTTCTTTTCGGGGGGGGCGCTGCTGCCTCTCCATCTTGGTGTCTGTCCCTGCAACTCATGGCTCCCTCTCCCCACCATCCATGATTAAGCTACAGCTCTGCATTCAATGCTGCCTCACTTCTCAGCACTCTTGCTCCTTGTATGGTGCAGCAAGATGGGGGCACACTGAGGCAACATGGACACTACATGATCCATGGGGTGGGTCAGTGAGTGCCATCACAGAGAGCCATGTTCAGGCTGGGTATTGTGGCACACATGAAGCACTGAAGAGACAGGAGCTCAGGGACAAGAACATGCATTGTCATTCACACAGAGACACAAACAAGTTCAACACGGACATCTGTCTGGGTAAGGATAAATAATATTTATTTGTTCATTACTGCTAGGAATGTTTACTGCTTATGGCACACAGAGAGAGGATGCAGTGTATTGCTGGGTACCCAGACATCTGCAAGGAGGGTGGGAGACAAGTAGTAAGATCAGTACAGGCATGAATGACAGCAATGAAGCGCTCTCATTCGAGCACTTTATTTCTTTCAACTAGTGTAAGAATTCCAGATGTAAAACTGTGACTAGTGTCATGGTCTGGTTGCATGCTCATTGGTTTGCCGGGACAAGCTCATTGTAGATTGCTCCGCATTGGACTTGTTCCTGACACACCTCTGAATGTCAATCTTCCACAAGATGTTTATTGCACAGGCACAAGGAAACATAAAAAAAAAACTATAAAGAATTTAGATTGGTGACTACTCTCATTTGAAAGGCATCTTTGCACTGAACATAAAAATGTAAAATAATGCACTTGGGGTACAGAAATCCAAGTCCAGAGTACATATGGGTGGAGTGGTATTGACAACATTAAGAAAGCACACATTCAAAAAAAAGAGCTTTTACGTAAAGTTGATTATTGTTTAACAATATTTTGCATCTATTACTGCCACGGTACATCTGATACAAACCCATAATGACATTCCTCACTTGAAGAAAAAAAGGACGGGGTGGAGGCCATAACTGACTCATTGCTTTTGTGTTAAAGGGGCCTGTTTTTTTATAGTAAAAACAAGGAAAGTCACTGTTTCTAAAATGTGCAGATGAGCATGGGCACCACTTTTTTCCAGAGCATGCCACCACTGGCAGCTACCACTTCAAGACTGCTACTACCCCCACCTAATACAATCAGGAGAAAACCAGAAGTAGTCTACCAGCACTGAGATCAATATGGTTAAGGCACATTTACCAGAAATTACTGCTTAGAAAAGAATGAGAAAGTGACTGTGATGACGAACAAGTCCCAAACCAGATCTCTAGTTTGTTAATAGGCTCCTGAGTTAGATTTGTATGGCTCCATGGGCCAAGTTCCATGGATATCATGCTATCATCAGATTTGTATAACAGCACTGTGGAAGCATGTAACCAGACCACTGTCTGATGTGCACCACAGTGCTCCGACATAGTTTCCAGTGATTCTGTTTATGCAGCCCTTCCCCTCCACAGGCTGCATAAACATACCCAGTTCCTGGCACACTGTTGTTCTGTTCTGTAACTGTAGTACTGATGGCCACATGTGCAACATGGTGACATTGACTTAAACTGCGCATGCATAACTATTATGCATACAAAGTTATGTCAGCATCGCCATATTGTGCAGGGCTGACTACAGGGCAAACTTCACATGTGCGAGTATCACACATGCACAGTACTGTAATTGTTGCAGTATTACTTATGGCTGACAGTGGTGCAGCAAAAACACCACATATTCTTTTCCACTGTCTTGCCACTCCTAAAAACCCTCTACAGCCATATCGGCTCTGACCAGAGTTTGTTTGTCCAGAGTCCAAGAGGAACAACTGGATTACAGACCAAAGCCACAGAGAGAATAGTACAATTCCAGGACCAAACCAGGGATACAAAACTACTGAATGGCCAGATTCAAGTAACACCATTACCACGGCCAACAGCTTCAGATAGGGAGGAGTGGGCAGAAACATAGGAAACAAGTTCCACAGCAAAAGAACTGGCTAAGACAGCAGCCTGAAAATATTGTAGTTAACATTTCTCAGGTGGACTTAACATCGGACCAACTTTCAATCCTATGCAAAGGCTTGTCATTTGTTCCAACAGTGGACTGCAAGCCATTTGATCTATATGTGAATCTCCACAGATTTACAAGAAATATGAATTTAAAAGCACATTTTGAAAAAGCAAAAATGTGCTGAGAAGACAACTCAAGAGTGGCAGAACACTCAGACAACATGTATGGAACAGGAAGTAAAGTGCTTTAAACCACCATCCAACTTTATGCCAGCCTCCGAACATACGAACATACGAAATTTGCCAGCAGATAAAGGCCTAGAGGTCTAGCAAGTCTGCTCAAATGTGCAACTAGCACCCCTTATTCTGCAGCTGCCCCTCCCTTCCAGCCTTCCCCTTCATTAACCCTCCCCCTTGCACTGTCCCATCCTCGTTTGAAGCAGTCCACTGTTCTACTGCATACCACTTCTGCAGGTAATGCTTTCACCCAGCCCACCACCCTCTCTGTAAAAAGTGTTCTCTAATCTCCCTCCTGAACCTTCCTCGCTTCAGTCTCATATCATGGCCCCTGGTGGCCCTCCCTTCCCTTACTTTGAACAGCCCCTCTGTACCCGTCTTGTTTATTCCTTTCATGTATTTAAAGGTTTCAATCATATCACCCCTGTCTCTCCTCTCCTCCAGTGAGTACATGTTCAACTCCTTCAACCTCCTCTCAAATGATAAGTCCCCCAGCCCCTTGATCATCTTTGTCGCCCTGCGCTGCACCCCCTCCAGTAACTTAATGTCCCTCTTCAGATACGGACGCCAGTACTGCACGCAGTACTCCAGGTGTGGTCTAACTAATGACCTATACAGTGGCAGAATCACCTCTCTCCTCGAGGATATACCCCTTGCAATACAACCCAGCATTTTGTTGGCCTTTGCAGCTGCCTTCCTACATTGTGCCGAGTTGTTCATTGACCCTGTAATGAGCACACCCAGATCCTTCTCCTCCTCTGTCTGGACTAGCTGCACTCCCCTAGCTGGTAACTCCTCCTTGGGTTCTTCATCCCAAAATGCAGCACCTTGCACTTTTTGGCATTAAACCCCAGTTGCCAGGTGTCTGACCAGGTTTCAAGCTTTGCCAGATCATCCTGCAACACCTGCCATCCCCCTAGGTCATCCACCACCGCGCCAACCTTGGTATCATCAGCAAACAGACTGATCTTGCTCTTGATGTCCCATGAAATGTCTGCAATGAATAACCCAAACAACACTGGTCCCAACACCGAGCCCTGTGGGACACCGCTCATCACTGCCCTTGGGTGTGAGAGCTCCTCACCCACCACCACCCTCTGTTGCCTTCCCTGCAGCCAGTTTCCTACCCATCTCACCAGCTTTGCACCCGCCCCTGTGCCTACTAACTTCCTTCCCAGCCTTCCATGTGGCACTGAGTCGAATGCCTTACTGAAGTCCAGATACAGGACATCCACTGCATGGCCCCTGTCCAGTTACCTAGTTACCCAGTCATAGAACTTGACCAGGTTGGTTTGGCAGGATCTGCCACGTATGAAGTCATGCTGTCTGCTGTCCTATAGTCCTTTGGCCTCTAGGAGGGCCACCAGCCTCTCCTTCAGGATAGTCTCCATTAGCTTACCCACGATGGATGTGAGGCTCACTGGTCTGTAGTTTCCCGGTTCATCCTTGGGGCCACTCTTGTGGAGGGGCACCACATGAGCCATCCTCCAGTCCTGAGGTACACACCCCAAATGTAGTGAGGCATTAAATAGGTCTGCCAATGGTCCTGCAATGGCCTCTGCCAGCTCCTTCAGTACCCTGGGGTGGATGCCATCTGGGCCTGGTGCCTTGTCCACCCTCAGTGCCTTCAAACCCTCTCGAACTCTGCCCTCCATGATTTCCCCATCTATCACCACTTCCCCCCCGCTTCTGCCATTTCTCCCACCTTGGGTGTCACCCCACTCTTCTCTTTAGTAAATACTGAGCAGAAGTACTCATTTAGTGCTTCCTCCTTATCGTACCCTGCTTCCACCCAACCCCCCTCCTTCCTAATCCTTACTATGTGGTCCTTACAGCTCCTTTTCTCCCTGATGTACTTAAAGAAGTCCTTCTCCCCCTTCTTGATGCCTTGTGCCAGCCTGAGTTCCATAGATGCTTTGGCTCCCCTTACTGCCCTTGTCACCTCCTTCTATTCTGTCAAGTACTCCTCTCTGTCCTCCCCCCTCCCTGTTTTCTTGTACTTCCTAAAGGCAGCACTTTTTCTCCTTACCTTTTCCATGACCTCCTTGCTCAATCAGCTTGGTTTCTTAGCCCTAGCCTTCTTGCTCTGGGCTTTGCAGCAGGTTTTGGTTGCCTCCACTGTCCCCAGCTTTATGAGCTCCCACCTCTGGTTAGTATCCATACTAGATTGAATTTTGGCCAGGTACCCTTTCACCACTTCCCCCATCCTCCCAAAGTCGGCCCTCCTGAAGTCCAGCACTCTTGTGCCAGATTCCACTCCTTCCTTGCCCATATCCAATGTGAGCCATACTGAGTGGTGGTCACTCCTTGACAGCAGTTCCTCCACTGTAAGTTCTCTCACAAAGTCCCCAATGACTTTGTGAGAACAATGACATTGCAAGATTTTGAGAGAGCATGTGAACATAATATTAAAACATTATCTGGCAAATAAAGACAAACCACAGTTTGTGGATATGACGCAATAAGAGTCAGCAGCTTTGAGATCTTTAATGAAAAATAAAGTCCTAGAAATCAAACCAGCAGACAAAGGGGGAGAATTTGTGGTTATGGCAACAGAACACTATATAAAGGAAATTGAAAGGCAGTTGTCGGACTTAACATTTTACAAAAAACTGCCAAGAGACCTGACATTATAGTAGTTTTGCAATGTGCTGAATCAGAAGGGATCATTGCCCACAATAAGCTACTATTTTTGACAGTTTGTCATCCAGTAAAAACTAGTATATATGTCTTACCAAAGACATACACAGACCTCCTGAACCCCCCAGGGTGCCCAGTAGTGTCAGATATTGGGTCCCTAGTTGATCTCTTATCCAGATACAGTATGTAGATTCACACATTAAAAATGATGTACCGAAATTGCCATCATACTTTAGGGACACCACGCATATACTGGGTGTCCTGGAGGATATGTAGTCAGTAATGAACTGGTTATTGGTGTCAGTGGACATTTACATACTTTACACTAACATTCCATATGAGAAAGGTCTGAAAGCCTTACGGTATGGGTTGGATGATGATGCATCAGTACCTACTGACAAAAGAGTATTCTTATTGGAATGTGCAGAACATGTTCTCAGTAAAAACAATTTCCTCTTTCTGGATGAATTTTATCTGTAGTTAAAAGGGGCAGCTATGGGGCAACCTTTTCCCCCAAATACACTAAGCTCTTTTTGGGCAAATGGTAAAAAGATAATGGGCAGAATTCACAAAGCAGATGTGCTGGGCACAAATGAGATGCACCAGTGCCACCAGGTTGAGCCAACCAAAATCCAAGTGATTCACAAAGAGATGTGCCATGGGATGCCCTGTGCCCATCCCCACTGTGAATCACATGTTTCGCGCATGGTACAAGTTGAGATGCCCCAGCACATCTGTGATGCACAAAACCACCCAGGGGAGCAGAACAGTGAATAAGGAGCAACTCAGCAGGGAATGGAGAAGAATAGGGGGATATTGCAGTTGGACAAAGGAGTCAGGAACACATGTCCAAAGGGACAAGCTAGAGTGGCAAAGGACCCAACAGTGGCCACAGTAGATGAAGTGCACAGACAGGGCAAACAGATCAACACTCAGTACCACATGACACAACCCACACAGGACCACAGCAGTCACACAAGACAGGCATACTGTTGCCAGAAAGGTGCCACATATCTGCCGGGCAAACCATGCAGCATGGCGGTGTCCAAAAGACATGGCCATCTTCACAGGCACCCAGAGATGCAGAGGTGTATGAAGCCACACAGGGTAACACAGGTGCAGAGGCTTGGTGGCACACAGGTGTGACCAGTGCACCTCACAGGCATGTTGTGCCCCTAATCACTGTAGACCGCATGAAGATCTGGTGACAGACAGTGCAGCAGTACAACGGAAGCAAGCCACAGGCAGCACACACAGACCCTGAGCACAGACATAGGCAGCAGGACACCATGCTTGCCTACAGGTAACAGCTGGGCACACAGTGGGTGGTATATGACAGGGGTGCAGGAGGTAGCTGCCTGCACAGACTCATGCACAGACATGTGTATGGCAGCAAGGGCACAAAGGACAACCATTGACAACAACCCAACACAACAACAAGAAACAGTGAATGACACAGACAACAGTTCAGATAATTAACAATTTACTCACAAATTACAAAAACAACAACAACTATGTACAAAACCAAAGAAAAACAGGGAAGGGAAGTGTGGGTGTATGTATAACAACTGGGGAAAGCAGGGGAGCTATATGGCTGTGGGATAAGGTATACAGGATGGGTGGAGAAACTGTTGTAAAGAAGAGAGGGGAAACAAATTATCAAAAGTGCAAAATCACACTATGGGGTGTGTCAGGGGACAGTGCACACATCTTTCCTGCCCTGTGATGTCAGGAGATGAATAACATCCAAAAGGGCCCAAATCAGTTGACCCTGCCTTCTGAACAGTGGAACAGTGGCCGTAATGAGTCCCGAAGTGTGCACCTCACTTGCTGTCCCATGCCCATTGGTGCCTCTTGCTGCCATCTCCCCTGCCCTTGACCACCAGCATGCACATTCTCTGGATCTAGAATGAGGAACACAGAGAACAGAGACTAAGTACCATGTTCCAACTCCCACCCCCACCCTCTGCCATAGGCTCGAGGCATCTGCTACAGAAATGGCCCAAATTCTGCCAAGCACAACACACTGTACCTGGCAGGCACAGGGTACCACACTGATTGTTTGTGGTAACCAAGTAGGCACATGTCTCACATGTACAGGTAGTGGTTTGTGCAGAGGGGCATAAGGGCTAGCCTCTTGCAACATGTGCAGAATGCAGTGGGCTGCACAAGTATGTAGGCCCCATCAGGACACCAATGGAGCGCCACAGTGTGTTCACAATGTGCACGGCATGCACACAAGGTGGTTGCTGATGCAGGGACTATGTGCACCATGGCCCAGGCACATGCTGCACTGAACACGCCAATGAATCTGCACACCCAGCGACACATGGACAGGCACAGTGTGCCAGCAACACCAACCTGAGCAGACACCCACCCCACCTGACACACATTGGATGCACAAAATGAGCACTCACCCACACCAGCACAGCCACTGTCTTGTGCACCTCCAGTGGGCCTCCGCGCCTACATTTCAATGGCCTCCATGGCCCACTGCCTGGCTTCCAGCCCTGCAGGGATCACGAAAGCAGAGAACAACATGTGGAGATGTGACATGAGACACCCCCCAATACTGGTGTGGGCATGCAGTGAAGGTGTCAACAAACAGTGCACCAGTGATGAATGGCCCAGCAGTGTGCATCAGCACACAGCACTCCAGCCTGTGCCCCCATATGCGCAGATGTTGACATGCATTGCAAATGTCAGCCCCACCTCATGCATGCCACAGTGGCCCTGCTCCACCCAAGCAGCATAGCAGACAAGCCCACCCCATGTGACATGTGTTAGATGTCAACACAGTGCAAGTGCAGCCATGCCCAAGTGTATGTGTGTCCCTCTGGGTGTAATGGCATGTGGTGCAGCTGCCCCAACCCCCATGTGCACGTCATGCAAATGTATGAATGTGACATACCTGGTCATGGGACCGCACCCCTGCATGCACACTGCTGCAGACTATCCAGGCACACCTTGTCCCTGTGGTGCAGGTAGCTGTACCTGTGCCTGCACTGCTCCCCAGTGCGGGGAACACCAGTCCGGTGCACCAGTTGGCCAACAATCCTGGCCGATACTGCTGACCTGGGCTCCTGCAGGACCTTCTGGTTGAACAGCTGGCCCTCCATCTGCATCACAAGAACCACAAGTTGAGTAGCTCAACCTCGGATCAGTTAATAGCCCTGGGGCCTGCTCTCCGTGCATGTGGCATGGCAACAGCTAAGTCAGCATGGCAAGTGGTTCCTGTCAGGCCTCTGTGCTAGTGTATTGGCTAATATCACCACATGTGCCACTAGGGCATGTTAAAGTTACTGCACAAGGTACAATGAAGCACGATTGGCACCACTGGCACTGATACACGCATGCGCACTGCACAATGACATGGTGGGAAAGTGGGGTCATGGATTGTGGCCTGGTTGTGCATGCGCACAATGTGCATAATCACCATGCTGTGTGTGGCTTGCATCATCATGTTGGGCAATGGTGATGTGCAGTAATCCACAGGCACGCAATGATAGTTGTTGCACAATCAAGGCTTGAATACAGACAGGTAGCACAGTGGGCATCACATGCATGGACATGCATGTGTATACAGATGTTGCTGCATGTCGTGCTTGAGCAAACTGTTGGCAATGCGACTGTCAGGCCAATCACACATCCATAGTCATGCGCCGATGGATTTGCACTGTATTCAGGGACGTGCCCCAAACACACCACACATATGCAGATAATGCACCGTGTGGAGTTGCGCCCAACACAGCAGATGCGATGTGCTGATTGGGATGAGATGAGGACAATTATGCAATTCACAGAAATTGCTCCCAAATCAGCCCATTACCAAATTCAGAGGCATCTCACCTGTTTAGCATCTCATTATACCTGCCCCAAACCACATTTGCATGCCCTGAGCTCTAAATGCTCCTGACTCAGCCCACACAGAGCATAGGTGACTGAGAGGATTGACAGCCTTGAGGGTAAGTTCTGTTTACATTTCCTATGCCTTTGTAGCTGCAGCAGATGACAGTATGGGCCGTGGACAGTCTGGTATCATTCACACATGTGCGTGGACACCAAACACGCTGGTATGTGCCACAAACTGTCCCAAAGCCCACCCTAGATATGGCAGGGGGGTGGTGGTGGATGGTGTCTCTGCACAAGCATGGATGGATGAATACCTGTGGCATTTCCAGGGATGTGCATCTATCTGTGGCAATGCACATGGACAGGGCAGTCACAGCACAGACATCCCTGGCAGACCATGATACTGTCCCTGACATGCTTTGCACTCAGGTCTTTGTTTGGCTGGCAGTGTGCCGGTACACAGCTGCCCCTGTATGGTGGTACAGGCCACTCAGGGCCCTGCATGTATATGTCTAGTGTCTGTGTCTTCTATCCCACAGCAGCCAACATGCCAGAGGAGACAGTACCACTGGATGCAGGCAGCCTAACTTCATGAATGACAAAGAGATAGCCCTCATAGAACCATACAACCTGTACGGGGATGTCCTGTCTGGCAGGGGTGGCAGCCAAGCACTATAAGATGAGAGCTGGGAGGCAGTGGCATGCCACATAAATGCAGGGAGAAATACAACAGGACCCCCCAGGATTGTAGGAAAAACCTAAATGATGGGAAGAGGAGGGCCAAGGAGAAGCTGGCATACATCGAGACTTCTCTGACCAGGACAGGTGGTGGTCCGCAATCGGGGGTGTGGCTCACTCCAAATGAGGAACTGCTTGTGGCCAGCATTGGCTGTGCAGCTGTACAGGGTGTCCTGGGGGAGGGGGTACATATGGGTGGAAGCCCATCACAGTACTGTGAATATACATGCCCTTGGCACATGTCAGATCATGTGTGTGCGTCATGTTTGCCATGGCAGCCCTGTTGTGTGCAACAGGCAGCCCATGTGCCTATGTGTATTGCCATGGGTGGTTGTGGCCTATCTGTGGTCCATGCTGTGGATGTCTGTTTCAGTCAGGCCATGACCGGGGGGGGTATATGACTGGTTGTGATGCTCATCATACTAGTGGTACTGTCCCACTTTTGGATGGGCATGGTGTTGCACTGTCCCTCATGGGGACATGGGGTCTATGTGATAATGGCAGACACCTAAAGGCGATCACCGTTATCGCTCAGACTGTCAAACACATTTTTGGCACTCTGACAACCATGGAGCACCAGCACAATGGCACCAGGACATATTTTTACTACTTTCTGAGGGGAGGCTGCTCCTCCCCACACTCCCCCCTCCCTTGAGGGGGGCTTCACCCCCCCACACCTCCCTACTTAAGGATTCTCAACTTGGGGGGTTGCATGTAAGGGGGGGTGAAAGTAGCAAAAATAAAAAGGTTCGGGCTGGGCACAATAAAAATCGCACCAGCACGCGGATCCGAACCCAGTACCTCAGCCACCCCTGCCATTGCCCAATCCCTGACGCCACATCTCAGCTCAACTGATGACTGCAGTGCCACCTCTACAGCCTCTCCACCCCCTCCCAGCCAACGCTCGCTGTGCTTGCTCCCACCCCCGCGCACTTGTACATATAGCAACATCCTGTCACCTAGTTCGCCCACCCCCTCATCTGGTCACCCTACCTGTTGGTCGCCGTGAGTGGGTTGCGCGAGGAAGGTGTCACCATAATGGACGGCGCCCTTCCTCATGTGCCCACTTCACGGGTTACCGGTACCATGTAGGCATGTACAGGCACTGGGCCACTCCATCCATTGCTGGCGCATGGCTGCAGCAGTGAAAGAGGTGCTGCATGTTCATGCCAGGGACTATCATGCACAACTATGGCACACCACAATGACGCACTGTACTTGTTTATCTGCCACTATTGTTTCCATTGTATGTGACCATGTCTCCCTTCTTTCTTTTGCAACTCCATCACCCTTACAGCTGCTGCCATGTCCACAGCAGCATGGGATGCCTTAACGGGCAATGATGCAGGCCCATCCTACAGGTCTGCGGGCACAACGGAGGCTGGTGCTATCTCTAGTCCGTCCAACACAACAGTGTTCCTATCTGCATCACCAGTGGTTACAGGCCCATCAAACCCATCAGCTAGTGGTACCACTGCTGGCAAACATGACACCTCTTGGCTGGAGGGTTTCTTGGGTTTGTCTGATGATGACCCAGAGGATGCAGTGGACATCACTGATGCCTTGCTGGTGCTGGGATCTGTCACACAGGGGGCATACAATGATGCCCCTGATGATCCTGATGCCACTCAGATACTGGGGGACACGTTTGACAGTGGGGCACATGACTCACAGGTGCCTGCACAGGTGGCACCTGTCAGGCATTGGTGTCCTTGCTGACCATGGCATGCCTGCAGAACCCACACAGCCACCCATGGTGGAAGGGTGCTGTGACCTCTGCACCTGGTCCTGCTGTGGCAGCAGGGTCAGCCAGTGCATTACGGCCAGGTGCTGTGGGTCAAACGCAGGTGGCAGTGGACCATGATTCCACCATACCTGGATGAGATGGGGTTGTGCATGTCCATTCGCAACTCATGCCCCAGCTCGCCGAGGTGCACTCACTGACTGTGGATGCTGAGCGGCAGGCTGGCACACCACCCAGCCATTGGCACCATCACCATGAGCCTTCACTTGCCAATGAGATTGAGGGCTATTTTCACCTCCTGTGGGACACCATGGAGGAGCAGGCAACCCTATTGGGCAGAACTCAGGGGCCTTCAGATGCTACTAGCCCTTGAACATGAGTCAGCAGTTACGTGGCATGCCCAGATGTGGGCAGAGGCAAGCCTACTGTGGGTGGGCATGACCGCAGCTCTGGAGCAGATTGCACATGCCACTGATGCCACATGTGCATCAGGTGCATAACGTGGCCACCGGGTCTCCAGCCATACATCCAGGAGTGCCTCATGCACACCCAGGCAGTGATGTCAGGTGAACCCAGTGCTGCTGATGCCTTCACCGCAACTCACCATGCCCAGCATCCCCAGACCTGACATGGCTCGTGTGGCCACCACTCCAGTGAGCACCCATTCACAGTCTCACTGCAGTACCCCTATAGAGGTGTTAGCAATACCCCTGTGGCTGGTGGTGCTGTGTCAGCAACCACCAGTTGTAGGCGTGGTCACCCATGTGTCTGTGGTGGCTTTGGTGCCTCCCTGTGATGCCCAGGTCACCATTCCAATGGCCAGTGCACCTGTTACCTGTGTGCCCCACTCACCTGGATAACACTTCCTGGGGTGGCATGGGTGGCATGCATCTGCCCCAGTGCATTGCCATTGTGGACCCCCCATGCAGTGCCACCTGCATGTCTGTGTGCAGCACTGTTGTGCCATGTGGCATGGGCATGATGAGTGCAGTCCTGTGTCTGCTGTGCACATATGCCAGCAGCTGTACACTGATCCATGCCATCCCTGTCACATACATAGTGGCACATGGCTGAGTAGTCTGTGGCCTATGCATGTATGCAAGTGTGTGTGTGAAGCATGAACACTGGCATAGCTGTGTTCCACTGCAGCATTGCCACTGCTGTGTGGCCTATGGTGTGTGTGTGTGTGTGTGTGTGGGTGCGTGGTGCTGCATGTGTGGTGTGTTTTGCCCCGCATGCAATACCAACCTGTGTTACTCTCCTGTGGTCATCAAAGTGCTCTTCCACAATTGTGTCCCTGTACTACTGGGCCCTCAGGGTGAGGTGTGGGACATGATGCACCAGCGGTGGGCCGGCTCGATGCCAATAGGGCATTGCTTCCTCATCCCCACCCTCCTCTTCCCTGGAACTGTCACCCTCCACAGCCTGTACAGCTATTCCATGGTCCATGGTCATGTTGTGTAGCATACAACAGGTCTAGAATATGCCACAGGCCTTCTCAGAGCTGTTTTGTAGGGCACCACCCAACCTATCCAGACAGCGGAAGCGCATCTTCATCATGCCAAAGACAAGCTCGATGATGGTGTGCGAGGCAGTGTGTGAATCATTGTAATGCTCTTCTGCTTCTGTTCTGGGTCATCTGAAGGGGGTGAGTAGCCAGGGTCAGAGTGGGTACGCATCATTACCGGTGGGGAGCAAAGGTGGCTGTTAGTCCACTGCTTACATGTTCTACGTGACCTCCCCCCCGCACCATGGTGCACTGCTGTACGTGGTGTGGATACACCACTGACTGTTTTGGCCTTCCATGCCATCCTACCTCCCCCTCTCACCTGCTGTGGTCTGGCCCTGCTGTACAAGTCTGCCTCTGGCTGCCCATGCCATTGTTTTCCACACATGCTCTAGCCCCCATTATCTGCCCCTTTGTGCCCAGTAGCAGCACTTGCCTGTCTGCGTGTAGTACTGTATGCCCTGCCATACATGTCTACCATAACACTGCACCCCTCCTTCCATGCATTGCAGTTGTACCTCATTGTCCCACTGTGTGCACCCCTGCAGCACTGTCCCCTGTCCACTGTCCCAGTTATGCTGCCTCCTCTGCACATTGTGTGTCATGCTACTTTCACACCTGCCCCCTCACCCTATCCAGTACCATGCTGTCCTGTTGTTTGGCAGGTCAGTATGTCCCACACACCTACTAGATGCCCACTCGGTATGTCCCCTGCCTCAAATCTGCATCAGAGGGTAGACTGGTGCCATATGAAGACATCATGTGTGTTCCGAGGGTGTGTGGCACAGGCATTGCTGATATGCCCTGTGGCATTGCACACCACCTGGCAGTTTACAGAAATGTAGCACTTGCAGTTGATATATGTCACCACATCATCACCAGGTGGTGCGCATATTGCCACATGGGTGCAGTCAATGGCCCCCATGATGCCTGGCATGTGTGCTACCCTGTGGAACTGCTGCATGACTTCTGTCCACTCTGCCTGTGTTCCTGGGAAATTAATGTACTCCAAAGCATGTGGGAGCAGTGCTGTGAGAAACTATGTGAGAAGACAGGACATGGACACCTGGGAGATACCTGTGGTGTCCCCGGCTGGCCTCTGTAAGGTTCCTGTGGTGAGCAAGCACATTGCTGTTGTCACCTTGGTCTCCATAGCTATGGCATGACATCTTCCAGTAGGTGCTTGCATTTCATCATGGCACAGCTCACAAAGTTGCCTCAGAATAGCTCTGTTCATGGTTTCCTGTCAACTTTCATTTTCCTTCCTCCCCAGATGCGGGGGGAGATGAAAACGTCATAATCAGTTGTTAAAGGACCCAGGAGTAATTCAGTATATTACGGATTATATCACACAGTTTGTCTCAGTTAATCACAATTCTACAGGTAAACCTGATGTGGAACGGTATGCATTAAAGGCCTATCTAAGGGGCCTACTAATAGGTTTGGCCTCCAAACGTAAGGAAAAAGGGAAAGTCAAATGATAGCCCTACTTTCTCAAATTAGAAACATAGAAGCTAGGTTATCCCCACATACAACTGAGCAGACTAAGCAGGAGCATATAAAACTGAAAGGCTCTTACATGGAGCTTCTGAGAGAGAAGGCAGAGTTTGCAGTTTTAAAAGCTAAAGCGTCTTACACATATCAAGGGGAAAAGGCAGGCCATCTCCTTGCCTTAAGATTAAAACAGCAGGAGTCCTCCAGGTTTGTTGCTGCTATTAGGTCCTTAGAGGATGGTTCTCTAAAAACCTCCCCGGCAGATATTGCAGGGGAATTTAATTCATATTATAGACAACTGTATGGTCCTATGCCAAATCTGCCTTCCCTACACAATTTAGATAACTACCTTACTGATTCACATCTGCCTTCTCTCTCACAAGAACAACAGCTCTCTCTGACAGCTCCCATTTCTCAGGCTGAACTATTCAGAATAATTAAGCAGTTTCCCACAGAAAAAACCTCCAGGACTGGATGGATTTTCGCCTAATTTTTATAAAGTCTTTGGAAAATGGTTGGTCCCTCTGCTTCTCTCCCTGTACCAACATATTCTTTCACGTTCTGAAATGGATAAGTTGCTGTCTGAGGCCCTGATTGTCCTTCTACCCAAACCTAGTAAACATCCCGAGATAATGTCTAGTTACAGACCTATTTCCCTGCTTAACCAAGATATCAAAATCCTATCTAAATTATTGGCTGATTGTATAAATGTGGTTCTTCCTACCCTCATAGGTCCAGAGGAGGTAGGATTTATGAAGGGTAGGTACTCGGTCGACCATTTGTGCAGATTGGCCCATGTCTTTTCAGTGTCCAGGGATGCAGAGTATCCGGCAGCTCTGGTTTCCTTGGATGCCAAGAAGGCTTTTGATAGGGTCAACTGTAATTTCCTATTCTGTACCTTATCTGCATTTGGTTTTCCTGTGGAATTCCAGAAATAGGTACAAGCTCTCTATAAATCCCCATCAGCTCGGTTTTCATGTAATTGGTTAATCTCTGAATTATTCCCTTTAAAATCAGGCATGAGACAGGACTGCTCCGTATCCCTTTGCTTTTTAACTTACTGTATATATGGAACCCCTCATACGGAGATTAGTAAATTGTCCCAGGATTCAGGGTATTATCATACAAAATTATGAAATCAAAGTATCAGCTTATGCTGATGACCTCCTGCTTCAGTTATCCCATCCCGTCATATCTTTCCCTCCTGTGTTGGAGATTATTGTGGAATTCAGTGCTTTATCTAATTACAAGCTGAATCTTGAAACAGTTGTATTTCCTCTTAATCATAAAGTTTTGAAGCAGGAGATCACAGCTTTGGGACTGTCCAGGGAAAATTACTCTTTAAAGTATTTGGAAATTGACCTCTCGAGAGACCCAATTCGTCTTCAGAAGAACAATTTGGATTCACTGCTTCTCACACTCAACCAAGACCTGAAAAGATGGTCCCTGCTTCCCCTTTCTTTATGGGGTAGAATTAGCCTTATTAAGAGGAATGTTTTTCCCCTCCTTTTTTACCTGCTTAACCTACTAACCTTTTGGCTCCTCCTTACTTGGTTCAAAAAAATGCACAGTCTCATTACTGATTTCATCTGGGCTGGCAAAAGAACACGTTTGGCATTTCACAAATTAGCTGCTCCAAAAGAAATGGAGGGTTTTCATCTCCCACACAATGGTCTGTATTATTGGGCTAGTCATGCCAGTAAATATCTCAGGTGACTTGTCCCAGAGGGTCCTCAAAATCCCTTTGTATATACACCAATCTGGCTTAAAATAGAATTGGCTCAAATTAGATCTCACGGCTTCTCTCCCTCTGCACTATTATACACCAAGGCGAAGTATCTTCCTGTGCAACTTTGTATCTCCCCGATAGCTATTTCCATCAAAGTGCACTCTCAATTATGTGCTTTCATGAAGTATAACCACTTACTGGACCTGGCACAACCTTTAGTAGGTAACCCCAATCTCAAGACAGATGGTAAAGTTCCGTTCCCCCCTTTGGCTTCTTTGATTAAGAGATTGCTCTCTCACATATATTGTAAAGGAAGAGGGGGCCTGGCTCTCCTCCCCTGAGATTATAGTTAAATCTGGTACCCCAACATCCATGATTTTCAAGATTTTCCAGTTACGCCATCTATTGGTGAGGACTATTGGGGGCATCCCACCACAGTCTTCTGGATTGGCATTTCAGACTGAACTAGTTCCTCTAGTTGGTTCTCCCCATGGAGTGTCTAAAATGTTTAGATTTTTGTATGCTTGGATTTATCCTGAACATTTCAGCCCAATTTTTTATTGGTCCTTTCTCTTCCCAGAAGAACCAATACAGGTAGATTGGCCTCTTTTATGGTTAGGTTGCCATAAGTATGTTACCCAGGATAGGCTCTGGCTTATGCAGTTTCATATATTACACACCACAGAAGTTACCCAAATATAGTATTGCATAATCCTCCACTTGCATGAGGTGTACACAAGAGGAAGGCAATTTGCTCTATATTTTCTGGACTCGTCCCAAGGTGGCCCCTGTATCGGCACTCATCAAGCATAGAATAGACCCCCGTTTAGGTCTTAATGACTTATTTTCTGAAAAGGCCTGTCTATGAGACTTTTCCGGGATTCCGGTCCTTGCACGTAAATTTTATTTGGCCTTAATTTCTGTGTCCATTAAAAAACAGGTATTGAGACATTGGAAGGATGATGAAGAAATTGCCTATACTGAATGGCTGCATGAACTGTTGGCTAACCTCAGAACAGAGAGAGCAATAGCAAGCCTGCGTAATAAGACAGCAAGGTATACAAATATTTGGGGCTCCTCACAAGCCCTTTATTCTTTACAACCTGCCTGAATTAAGAGTTACCATTAGAAATTAATTGGCTTTTTGTATTCTTTTTCATGCATAGTCATAAGGTGGGGGGAGGAGTGAGATGGGGGTGGAGGGAGGAGAGGGGTGGATATATCTATCATTCTTCCATGTCTCAGTTTTGTACTGTCAATGTTTTGCAGATTTGTCCTCTGTATGAAAAATGTTAGTAAACTTTGAATTGAAAAAAAAAAGTATGGCTCTGTTCAGGTGGTATCAGCCAACTGTTTTTGTGTCAGTCAACTGTTCGAATGTCCATCTGGGATGATACTGCCATGAGGCTGGCCACCTGTGGTGCCTTCCACCACCACGTTGTTGGTCCACCCATCTCTTCATCCCCATTATCATGCTCACCATCAGAAATGGTGCACCATCCATTGTTGCTTTTCAGCTGCCTCTGTCCTCCTGCTTGCTCCTGATATCCTACTGTTGACCTGCTGTGGGCTTACACTTAAGTTTACTTCTTTTATACTTATCTCCCCATGGTGAATTTGGGGCTTGCACTGTGGTTGCTCCATACTTATGCATTCATAAGTGGTGTCAGCGTGGCTCAGTTGGTAGCACATCCGCCTCTGGACCAGAAGGTTGTGGGTTCTCGTCCCACACCGGGATGAACTTGCAGTTAAAAATCGCTGGCATCTGAGTGCAGTATTGGGGGTGCTGTACTGTTGGGGTGTGCCATCCTTTGGATGAGACATTAAACCAAGGTCCCTTCTGCCCATCCTGGTGTTGTTCTGGTGGGTGTCCAGGTGGAAGTAAAAGAACCCAGGGTACTCTTCGTAAAAAGCAGGGAACATTCACGGTGTCCTGGCCAACATTCCCCTTCCCATAAACCGGTTCATGTAATCACCCAGGCTGTGTGTGGGTGATGATGTGCGATATGGCCGCCACCACACATTCAGTCACTTCACTACCAGTCTAGCATTGCTTGTAAAGTGCTTTGGGATACTGTGTATGAAAAGCGCTATATAAATGCTGATTCTTCTTCTTCTTCTTCATTTTGCACTGTGAATGGCTCTGTGCTATGTATACAGGTGAACACCCCCTCAAATTGCACTGCATATCATTTCATTGTGTCTCTGGTGCATCCTGTTCAGCACAATGCATCTGGCTTGTGCTGGAGCAACAGCGCTGTCTGTGAATGGCTCCATGGTGCATGTCTGATTTGCACCAGCACATCTTATTTGTGCCCCATGCATCTGCTTTGTGAATCCTTCCCAATGTCTATAACAGCCAGTTCAATCCATTTTACAGTACGATTGACATTTGGCATCGCTTTATAGATGACATCTTTATGCTGTGGAGTGGTAACAGTGAAGAACTTATGGAATTTGTTATTTACTTGAAAAATACAAATAAAAATCTAAAGTTAACGGTTCAGTGTGATTTTCAATCTATGTCTTTCTTGGATCTGAAAATAACTAAAAAAGATGACGGAGCATACAAAACAGACCTATACAGGAAGAACATCAATAAAAATTCACTTTTAATGTCCTGAAGTTGACACCCACACCATATGATTAAGAACATCCTCAAGGCCCAAATGATGAGGATACAACAACACTTCAGTGAGGACTGTGACTATATAACGAATAGTTCTGATCTATGTTCAAATTTCTGGCACATGGGTACAATGTGGGCACAGTGATAGATGCTTTCAATTAAGTACTTGAGATGGACAGTCAGGAGTTACTTACAGTGAGGGAGAATGAAATAGAAAACACTTGAATGCATTTTGTCACTGAGTATACATGACATGCCAGGGACATTGAGAAATTGTGTTGAAACATTGACCCATTCTACAGTCAGATCCCCTACCTATGAATGCAACAAAAAGGGAAAAACCTAGTATGGTATATAAATGTGTGCCCAATCTCAGGGATAGACTGGTGCACAGTTAACAGTTCCCGATGGAACAGGAGGCAGACCCAAGACATTTGCTGCCACCTTTACCATGTGGCAACTTTGTCTGTAGTTGATGCAAATTCTGTGAGACTATAATCAGAACCAACACATTCAGCATGTGTAACAGTGAAAGAGACTTCAAAATTAGAAATTTTTTCAATTGTAACACTGAATACATAGTATATTGCCACATGCAGTTTTGGGTCCTTCTATGTGAGCAAAGCAACCAGACAGTTTAAAGTCTGAATAGGTGAGCATCTTAGGACCATTTTAATAAATGATGGGAGCAACGCATTGACCAATCATTGTAGGCAGAGTGGTACAATAGGACACATCTTTAGATTCTGCGGCATAGATAAGGTATGTTTGGGACAAAGAGAGGGAGATATAGATAATCGGTTGAAACAAAGGGAATCATTTTTTATCTACACCCCAGGTTCTTTAACTGCACCAAGTCTAAATGGCAAAATAGAGCTAATTCCCTGCCTAAGGAAATAGTGCTTTTCTTTATTCAATTATTTAGCCTTATGTTGTTTCTATATTCTAGTCTTTTGGTTTGCTTTAAATAAACTAATCAGAAAGTTCACTGATTACCCTATATATTCATTTTCCAAATGTTCAAGGTGGAAGATGTAATCTCCTCATATACCAGGCAATTATTTGGAATTATATGAAATATGTGTACTGCCATTTAATGATTTATGAACTATAGTTATTACATATTATAGTACTGTTCCCTGTTATGCATTTCTGTACTTTTGGTCTGTTATTCCTACAGTTTTGTATGCATTTAGGGTTATTTATATAATACCTGATTAATTATTTATTCATTTAGATTTTTTAGGGCTGGACTTTACACTTTTTGAGCATTTTCACTAGTAAATTCTAAATATGGAAAGATCTCTGGCCCTACATGCAAAGAAGGGGAACTGTAAAATGTTGTTCAGTTATATGAACGCGATGAAAAAAACGAAAATGCAGAGTAGTACCAATTGTTACTAATTACCTAGTTCTTCAACATCCTAAGGAAATGGCAGATTTTCTTAATAATCATTTCTGTAAAGCCTTTAATATAAATACTAATGTGGATAACCACACAATTTTAGAATGTCATTCTACTTATAATATGGATATCTATTTGGACATTATTAAAAATAAATTACTTGAAGTTAAAAAAAGTTCTTCCGCTGGCCCCGATGGCATTTCTGGAAATTTAATCTCTGTCATGGGAGATCATCTTTGCATGCTTCTCAAAATCCTTTTTGATAAAAGTCTAAAATCAGGGATGTTGCCTAATGAATGGAAGCAAGCAAATGTGATAACCTTGTTTAAAAAAGGTACTAAGAGCTCACCGGATAACTATCGCCGTATTAGTTTAACCCCTGTATTTTGTAAAATGCTGGAGCGTATCATTATAGAAGACCTGAGCTCAGTTGTGTTAGGCCTAGATAAATCCCAACATGGGTTTATTAAAGGTCGATCTTGTACAACAAATCTGGTTAGCTTTTATAACTTCATTAATGAAAACATGGATAAGGGTAACTCTTGTGATGTCATCCTGTTAGACTTCAAAAAGACTTTTGATTCAGTTCCCCATTTGGCCTTAATCCAAAAGTTACAGCTTTACAACATTTAGCATGTATACATTAAATGGATTTCGAACTGGTTATCTAATAGGAGGCAGACAGTGATAATCGACAAATATATATTGGCCTGGGAAAATGGAGAAAGCACTGTTCCACAAGGATCCATCTTGGCCCCATTAATTTTCCATATCTTTATATCTGATTTATCCAACAGTATTCAGAGTAATATTTCAAAATATGCTGATGATTGCAAACTTGCTAATGTCTGTTTGAGTTCAGAAGACCATAAAACTATCCGGGAAGATCTAAGTAAACTGGAAGCCTGGTCCTTAAAATGGAATTTAAGCTTTAATGTATCAAAATGCAGTGTACTACATTTTGGCAAAAAGAATCCAAATAAACAATATTTTCTTTATGGTAATATACTAACTAGTTAAGTTAGTGAAAGAGATTTGGGGATCACTGTTAATTCATGTCTTAACTTTCATGATCATATCACAAGTAAATTCAGAAAAGCAAACAAAATATGGTGGGCTATCCGCCATAATATTTCTTCAAAAAACCAGGACATTCTGTTGCCTTTGTATAGAGCTTATGTAAGGCCTCACTTTGATTTTGTTTCTCAGCTTTGGAGTCCGTTTAGAATAAAGGACATAGTTAGAATTGAGAGAGTTCAGAGAAGAGTTACTAAAGCTGTAGTATCTAACACATCTCTTTCTTATGAGGAAAGACTATTGAAGTTTAACCTAATGTCACTTGAGGACTGGAGACTTAGGGGTGATATCTTGTTTACATGGGATATCATTCAGGATCCTTTACTTTTAGTTGATTGCGGCGTTGACTTTAAACAAGTATCTGTAAACACCAGAGGCCATCCATTACAATTCATAAGAAACAGATGTAACTCAAATATGTAGCTCAAAGAAAACGGCATACTTTTTTCTCAGAGAGTTGTTAGGCCATGGAATCTGCTGCCTGAGAAGATCATTGTTAATAATAACAAAACTACCTTCAAAAATAGATTGGATAGTTAAATTAGATCAGGAAATCACTTAAAATATTATCTGTAAGCTATGAAGCTCCATGGGCCTCAAGGCCTTTTGCTTCTTGCAATTTTTAGTATTGTTCTTAGTAAATGTTTTTATTTAAACACTGTCTCTGTAATTGAGCCCTCTGTTTATGAGCATTAAGTTTATGGAGCATTAAAGACCACCCACCTGATGATGCACTAGGTGTGAACCGGTCAAGGTATTTTTGCCAGCAATTCTTGCAGTGTGTTGGATTATATTAATTAAACCTTGTACTGTCTGTGAGCTATGCTGTGGTTACTGTTTTTAAATAATAGTAGTACATTTTTTAACACCTTTAAAAGCTAAACTAAATGACTTCCTGCTGGACTGAAACAGAAACTAGAGATGGGTGAAGTGGCCTCAATTCACTCTGCGAAGTGATTCGTAGAGTGAAGGTGAATTCACTGAGTGCTCCATAACGCGAAGCGGAGTACTTCACGTTACAATGGGTAACTCGAAGTCCATTGAAAACAATGATTTCGTGTTACTCCGCCTTCCCAAGTCACTTGTCCACCAATTCTTAAGGCGAAGTACATTGAAAACAATGCACTTCACCTCGCTTTGCCTTATTTTTAAGGTCCAAAGGCAAATTTTGCAGCAATTCATAGGATTTCAAGTCACGTGGGCTCTAGATTGTTCTGCACAGCCTCAGTTTGGGGTAATGTGTGTAGGAAGCTGTAGGAGACATTCCGAGCTGAGAGCTCTTTGCAATTCAAACCTTCTAAAAGCTGTTAAAAAAAGCCTTTTCTGGGTCATTTTGTTTGTTGAAACTTTAGTTCATCGATTATAGGAAACCATCCTGTGCTCATATCATTGAGCGTTTATTGTTTGTGTGTGGATTTTGAATGTTAATGCACTGAGAGACAGTGGAAGTGTGCATTGGGGTAGGTGTGTATCTGTGGTGTAGGTAGATTAACTTGGAGAAAAAGACAGTGCTTCTGTTTTAGTGATGTTTTTCTTGTATAACTGTGTTAATGTACACACAGTGATAGTTTTAATAATTCTTACCTTTTTTTGCTGATTGTTGTGGTGCAGCAGTGCATAATTTTAGTTTATTTAAACTATGTGCTTATAATACTGAAGTTTTCAATTTGCTATGCATTAGTTAGTGTGTGTGAGAGTATGTGTGCGACACGTGTCATCAAATCAGACACCTTTTATTGTGCCACATAATAATTTCAGCAATGTGAACCTGCTATCCACTGCAACTGTATGATTTTTGTACTACTTTGTTGTATTTTCACTGGTACTAGTACTAGTGACTGTTACTGCAGCAGTGCAGTAAACTGCCCCCCCCCCGCAGCCCGCCCCAACTGGCAAGGGTATTCTTTCCAGATTTGAATTTCTGATAGTGAGCACTGGTTAGGAGTTGTGCCTTTGCATCTGCATCTCTTCAGTGCACAGCACAATCTTAATCTGTCTGTGCATTTGCATCTCTTTGGGGCCCAATCTCCATCTGTAACTTAAGTCACAGTTGTTTCTTTGGCTTCCCTTCAGAGTACTGGACAGGTGTGGTGCATAATTCTGCACGAACATTGTACTCATTAATATGCATTTTTAAGTCAGGACCATCATCACGAGTCACTCGTGATACAAATCACATTCTTCATCATCACGGTCACAAATGCAGTCACAAATTACTATTCACGATCATTCACATTATGAATCACAACATTAATTTTTTTACTAGTTACTTGGATGTATTGTAAGCCTGTTTTGTAGTATCTTTCCAGGCTTCACCACCCCACCATTGTACTCATTAATATGCGTTTTTAAGTTGGGGAGTTTTGTGCTACAGCTCATCGGGGAAGTACAGCCATACCCATTCGCGCTCCCAATACAGTTCCATATTAGTTATCTCACACCATCGACACCGAATCATGTTCTCCATCGTCACGGTCATAAATGCAGTATCAAATCACATTTCACAATCACGTCATGAATCACAACACTGATTTTTTGACTAGTTACTTGGATGTATTGTAAGCATGTTTTGTAGTATCTCTCCAGGCTTCACTACCCCGCCATTGTACTCATTAATGAGCATTTTTAAGTTGGGGAGTTTGTGCTACAGCTCATCGGGGAAGTACTGCCATAGGCATTCACGTTCCCAATACAGTTCCATATTTGTTATCTCACACCATCAACACCGAATCAAGTTCTTCATCATCATGGTCACAAATGCAGTCACAAATCGTGATTCACCATCACGAATCGCAACACTAATTTTTTTACTAGTTACTTGAATGTATTGTAAGCATGTTTTGTAGTATCTCTCCAGGCTTCACCACTCCACCATTGTACTTATTAATAAGTGTTTTTAAGTCAGGGAGTTTTGGGCTACAGCTCATCGGGAAGTAAAGCCATAGGCATTCATATTCCTTCCCATACAGCATGTGAGTTACAGTACTGTAAGTAGTGGTGGGTGAAGTGGCCCCAATTTGCTCCGTGAAGTGATTCACTGAGTAACATGGAATCCATGAAGTACTCCACAATGTGAAGTGGAGTACTTTGCTTCATAATGAGGAATGTGAGGTCCATTGAAACCAATGACTTTGCGTTATTCTTCCTTCCCCAAACCACTTTTCCACCAATTTTAAGGCGAAGTACATTGAAATCAACGTAATTCGCCTCACTTTGTCCTGTAATTGAGCTCCAAATGAAATTCTGCAATTGTTCATGGGATTGCAGGTTACATGGGCTCTAGATTGTTTGGCATAGCCTCAGTTCTGTCCTGGGCAGTGTGTGTGCAGCAGCAGCTGAAGACAGTTTGCTCTCAGAGCCCTGTGATTCAAAACCTCTAAAAGCTGTTTAAAAAGCCTTTATGCTCAGAATTTAGTACATCGACTGTAGGAAACCCTTCTGTGCTCATATCATCAAGTTTTTATTGTTGTGTGTGTATTTTTAATGTTAATTTAGAACAGTTAGTATGTGTACTGTGAAGTGTACTTTGGGGGAGGGGCGTATTTGTGGTGTAGGTAGATTAACTGGGAGAAAAAGGCAGTCTATCTGTTTTGGTTATATCTTTTCTTGTATAACTGTATTAGTGTACACACAATAATATTTTCAGTAATTCTTGACATTTTTTTGCTGATTGTTGTGGTGCAGCAGTGTACAATTTGTCTGTTTAAAACATTCGGTTATATTACTAAAGGTTTTCAATTTGCTACACATTGTTTGAGTGTGCAAGTGAGTGTGTGTGCGATGCATGCCATTAAATCAGACACCTTTTATTATGTTACATAGTAATTGCAGCAATGTGAACCTGCTATCCACCACACCTGCATGAATTTTTTATACTGCTTTGTGGTATCTTTACTGGTAGTGGATTGTTACTGCCGTGCACTAATCCCCCAACTGGCAAAATGAATTCCTTTCCAGTTTTGGATTTGTGACTTGTGCGCACTGGTTAGGTGTTGTTGTGCCTTTTTGTATGAATCCATTGAGCGTGCATCACAATCTTAATCTGTCTGTACATTTGCATGGCACCATTAATTCTGGGAGACTGCATTTCTTTTTATGCTCTCATTTCACTTCGTCAGCACTGGGGAATTTTCTGGACACAAGACAGTAGCATTTTGGGGATGCACATTCATTCTGGTGACTGTGTGGGTGGGATGCTGCCAATATTGTTGTCACTCCGCCTTACTTCACGCTTAAGGTGGAAATGACAACGCAAAGTAAGAATAACAAGGAGAAGTGAGCCTTTCCTGTGGGGCACTCCATGTAGGGAAGTGCCAACATGAAGTAGCCACTTCGTGTTCACTTTGCCAGCGGATTTTAAATTCGCTGCATCTCTAACAGCAACATGTGGACCTAATGATACAGGAGACAGATTAAAAGGGACTAACACATTCTTCTGTCTCAAGAACCAAGTACAGTACACGCTGTCTAAATGAGATGCACTTAAGTGGGGCATCTCACCTGGCTCCAGTTTCATTCATTGTAAAACATAGGGCTCAAGAAATGTTTAAGCAGGATAAGCAAAAACACCAATGTGGTTTTACTGGGATGATTTTCAGGTGGATGTTTCCAGTTTGGCTAAGTATTCTCACCTTCGAGTATGCATTTAACAAGCACAGTCTGCTGAGCAAACTGTTTTCATCCTGACTGGTGTTGATGTCAGGCACATCTCTTTGTTGTAGGTTGCTTGCTGTTTATCTGCCACTTCTCTTCCTCAAAATGAGCTCACATTAGCTGAGCATGTAAGAGTGCATGAAGCACTTGCAAACTCCTTAAGGTCTCTTCCTTCTGGAGCCATGGAGTTTAAAATCTTTAAGAGCCAGGTTGGGCACAACAGTAAAAACTGCCATGCAATCCTCAGCAAGTGGCAGACCATTTTGGACCCCAGTTGGAAAAGGAGAAGGGAGAGGAAAGACAGTGAAGTGGGTGAGGCACTCCTTCTGTGGTTCTCCCATGCTCTGCAAAGAGATGTGCACATATCTGGTCCCATGCTGAAGGCAACGGCATCTGATCTTGCAAAGGAGACAGGACATGAAGGATTTGATGTCACTGATGGATGACTATCATGCTGGATATGGGGGTGATTAAAAACTTAAAAAGATACTACAGATCCTTTGTTGTAGAAAACAATAATCCTTTCCATTGATGAGGGTGAGACTGCACATGCAGCAGAGATACTGAAGCCTGAAAGGTTAATTTTTCTGATGCCATTTATTTATTTATTGGAATCTTAGATTAACACCTTTGAGCTAAAATCTCATTTACAAAGGTTCCACATCATAAGGCAATAGACAAGTTATGAAGACATTACAAAAAAGATAGGGGTATATACAGCAGACAAGTACATTAGGTACATACAGATACAGATTCAAGCAAGTACAATTAAAATACATCAGGTAGGAGAGGTCAACTTTATTGCAACAGTATTGGAGCATACCTCAGGTGGACAAGCAATTTGTAGTGTTAGCTGAGCTTTAGAGTGTGCAGGTAGAGTTAAGGAGGGTCAGAAGTGGTGGTCACCAAAGGAGGGGATGAGAGAATAGATGAGAGTATGGGGAGGGTGGGGCAGAAACAAAGGGGTGACAGATAAGGGGTAGAGTGGTCAGAGGGGTGGTACTGGATAGGAATCTATGCAGGGTTACATAAGTGGTGATAGGGCAGGGCTGGGTAATGGGGGGGATATGGGAAAGAGTTTTAATGTGAGGTGGTGAGGTGAGGGGAAACGGAGGGGTGACTTTGGGGGAGGTAATATTAGTGAAGAGAAAGCTGGAAGGTGGGGGGGGTAAAGACTGGGCATGGGAGTAAGTGCTCAGCGGGGGCACACCAGACAGAGGAGGAAGTGGAGGGGAGATGGATGCTATGCCGGACAGATAAGCTATCAATAACATTAGGGTTAGGTACAAGTGACACATTCACAGGTGCTAAGAGTGGCCAGGAACTGCAGCAGCTTGGCTTTAAATGGGCATAGTTTCATTTCCTCAATCAACTCAGAGTTAAGGGAATTTTGCCAGCAGGGGGTCCTGTATTCGAAGGACCATTGCCCTAGTGAGGTCCAGCAGAATGGAATAATGAAGGCAGCTTTACTCAATCCCCTAGTTAGTCTGGAGGAAGTGGAGTTTCCTAGTGGTTGCCTCACTCTAGGGGGAGCAAAACCTAGGGTGGATTTTTTAGCTAATAGACAGACTTGGTACTGTATTCTGCAATTCAAGTTTAACCAACCAGTGCTTGAGTATAGTTCACAAGTGTGAGTTAAATGGTCTGTGCCCAAGACTAGTCTGCAGACTTTATTTAAGACAATTTTGATTCACCTAAGTGCTGTATGGGTCCAGCTCTGTAGACTGCCAGACCATAATCTATGATGGAGAGCACTGAGCTGTTAACTGCAAACTTGAAGTCACTTTCGGTGAGGCACTGCCTATGCTGGTACAGCTGACCTAGTCTGGCACTAGCTACCTTGGCAACATGGTGGTCTACTGTATGTGCTGGCTGTAGGAGAGAGAGAGCTGTCAAGGTAGACACCAAGGTACTTAAATGTGGTGACCATTTCAAGAGTATCACACTTGTTATTGTAAATATTGAGGTGATGGGACTTATGATGGTTTTGACAGGAGGCAAACAGCATTGTTTTAGTCTTAGTGTAGCTGAGCAAGAGCTTAGACTGAAGGAACCATTTTTCCACAGCAGTAAAGTTGTCTTGCATGCCTTTTTCCAGCTCTTCCAGAGTACAGTGGCATGTGTAGAGAACAGCATCATCTGCATATAGAAGGATCTTATTCCTGCAGACTTTGTGGAGCTCATTTAGAAACAGACTGAACAGCAGGGGGCCCAAAATGGAACCTTGGGACACCCTTGTGTTGACATGCTGATGATCGGATAGAACGTCTAGAATCTTGACTTGCTGGGTCCTGTTAGAGAGGTATCTCTGGAACCAGCCTAGAGAGACAGAGGATATACCAATGTTAGAGAGTTGTGTGAGAAGCAAGTCATGGTTGACCATGTCGAAGGCCTTGGTGAGGTCAATGAATGTGGCCCCCACAAAGAGCCCTCGGTCAAGTGCTTCATTTATAAGAATGGCAAACTCAACCAATGCCGTTGAAGTACTATATGCCTTCCGAAAGCCATGCTGTTCCTGGCATTGAAGGTTGTAGTTATCAAGGTACGTATCTAACTGATCGTACACCATCCTCTCTAGTGCCTTGGGGGAGCAGAATTGAGATTGGCCTGTAGTTGGCCAGGCAGGTTCTGTCCCTGCTTTTTAAGACCGGGTTGGCCACTGCAGCTTTCTAGCATTGAGGGAAAATACCAGTGGTTAGTGACTGATTTAGGATCCAGGTTAGAGGGGAGAGTAACACATCCAGGGTGAGAACCACAATCTTTAGGTCAAGCGAGTCCCCAGTGTATCTAGTTTTCCCAAGATATTTTTCTAAGCATTTTTTTGCTTCAGTTGTAGAGATTACCTTCAGGTAGAAGGAAGGTGCTGTGTGTTGGAGGGATGTTGGTATAACTAATGGTGGAGATAGGCACAGGTCAGAGATGGTCTGGAGGAAGCACTCCACTAAGGTCTGTGAAGGCCTTGTTGAAGCCATCTGTGATAGTTTTGGGATCCTGGGTAATCGCACACTCAATGTTTATTTGCAATGGTGGTGATTTACTTGCTTTGCCTGTTAGGGTTTTGATACTGTCCCAGAATCTGCAGCTGTCACACCAAGAGTTGTCCAGTTCACTTTTAAAGTGAGATCTTTTTGCAAGGTGGCTGGCTTGAGGGCACTTATTACATGCTGCTTTGTATTTTTGTATGTCAGAGGGGCACCCAGTGCTCTTAGCCCTATGCCACAGGTTATCCCTGACCCCCATGAGCTCAAGGAGCTGTGGTGTGATCCATGATTTGCTGGTTCCTTTGATTTTCCTCATTTTTAGAGAGGCAAAGATGTTGCAGGCTGTGTTAAACCTGCCGATAAAGCACACAAGAGCAGCATTCACGTCAGTGGCAGCATAGAACCCCTCCCAGTCTAGCTGACGGAGGTATGATTTTAGTGAGGCAAGATGTCCAGCTTTTATAATTCTGGAAGTTATTGTTTTTTTTGGGGGGAGGGGGTTCAGGGTCTTGTTAGTCCAGGAGCATAAGACTGGCGAGTGGTCCCTGATAGAGTCGGCTAACACAGTGGTTCTAGTTATTCTTTGTGACCTGTTGGTTAGTACCCAGTCTATTAGAGTACTTAAACCTGTGCAATAGTTTACACGAGTGGGGGATTGAATGAGCTGGACCATATCTATGGCCACTATTGCATCCTGGTAAGGTGCAGCATCTGGGGATAACAGATTTTTATTAAAGTCTCCTAACATTATGATTTCAGATTGATGGCAATTACTAGATAAATAATCAAGTGCTAGTTTGAAACCAGACTTTTGATCTTTAGAGGGTATGTACACAGAGATTATAGTTAAACTCTTTCACTGGGATCCAAGTTGAACCTGGATGGAGAGAATTTGTGATCTTCCCCACGGGGGGGGTGGGGTGGGGAGTGCCCTGCACTGAACTGAGTCATTAACATAAATGACACATCCTCCCCCTCATTTCCCTTGCTGTCCACCCTGAAAGTTGTGCAGCCCTCCAGCTGGATAGTGGATTCAGGGGTTCTAGGAGTGAGCCAGGTCTCCATGACTGAGATGACATCTGGTTTATGTTGGGCCATCCATACCTGGAGAGCATCAAATTTTCCTAGCAGGCTGCATATGTTAAGAGATGCAATAGTTATTACACCAGCCTTGTGGTCTGGTGGTATTGAGGCACTAGTACTAGGTCCAGGGTTTGGGTGAATGTTCCCCGAGAGCAGAAGGAGTAGCCAGGTAATTCTAAGAGCTTGTAGCTTTAAATGTTTCATTTGATAGAGCTTGCTGTGGGGAGTTGGCTATTTTATTCTTCACTTTTGTGGTCACTACCAGCATATTCAGCCGAGCCGGAAGTATAGCAGATGTATTTTCAACTGCATTCCATGTTCTTGTGGGATGGCAGAGGGGTGGTATAGTGGGATTGCCAGAAGTGGTCTCAGAGCAACTTGTAGTCAGGGCTGGAAGCTGGCTTGCATTCCTCATTATTTTGGAGAAGGGTAAGTCAAGTGTATAATCCTGCCCATTGCTGTTAGTGGATAGAGGGTGAGGGGGTGGCAGCATGGGAGTGATGAATAGGAGGATAAGCAGAACTGCTAATGTCAGCATTCTACAAAGTGGGAGGAAGAGGTGAGGCAGACATGTCAATGTCAACATTCTACAATGTGGGAGGAAGAGTTGAGGCAGAGCCAGTGTGACAGGATAGGGTTGTAGGTTTATCAAAATGAATGTTACTTTTCTGACACAAAGGAAAAGTAACAATAGTGTGTAAGGAAGTAAACAGGCCCTTTAAGAGAGGGAGCGTACTAGCTGAAATTGATGATAGTGAGGGTGGTACTCTTGGGAGAAAGTGGATATAAACAATAACAGGAGAAGTGGTGGGAGGGCAGGTGACAAAATTCACTCTGGTGAGCCTTCCGGAACACAGTTAGCTCCCGAGGAGGCACAAGATAATTAATTTTGGGGGAAACAGGGCTACAAGCAGAATTTTAAAATGTCGAGTTAACTACAAGCGAGCCGCCATCTGCAATTAATTTAACAGGTGGGCTCCTGTAGATGGTTCAAGTTTGGGGAGATTAATTCAGGGGTTTAGTCTGACCACAGAAACTGGAGGGCAGAGGGCTTACTGCAGCTCCAGCTGGGCTATTGCCTTGCTCTAGTGAGGTAAATCTGGGAGCTCTACTTAATCCCATTTACATGTTGCATTGAGCCTGGCAGGCTGTGAAGGCACATGCAATTGAATATGGTTTCTGGAAAGCTGTTTTTTTTGGTAGAGTCTCTGATGAGACACATGTTACTGCCACTGAAGAAACACCAGCAATCAATAGTATGGAAGGTGTAAGCATCCCTGCCTTTATGGATGCAGCTGCATTCCATGTCTTTGTGGACATGGATTCTAATGAACCAACTGTTGGAGACCTGTCCAACACTGAGGTGGTAATTACCATCTGTAAATGAACAGAATCCGAGTCTGAAGAGCAAACTAATGAGGAAACAACAGATGATAAAATGTTAGTGTCAAACACAGATGCACTCTCTGGGATTAGAACTGCTTTAATGTGATGTCAGCAACGTAGGCAAACCACTATGTGGGATTCATTATTCGATGCTGAAAGGAGCATACAAGCTGATGCCTTGAAAAAAAAACTGAACAGCATAATGGATTTCTTTACCCCTCGTGCCTCCAGAGCACCCATTGTTGATCAAGAACAGATGATGAACACCCCTGAAATCCTGGGCTTCTTTACATCAGTTGCCTCAAGTGTGGTGGAACAAGAACAGATGCCAGAAGTGCAAGAAGTATCAGAAGTGTCAGTAGTGTGTGAGACAGAGCAGCTATCAACCTCCTTTCAAGCTGCATCCAACATAAGTGTGCCACATGCTACAGAGCTGCTGTCAGATAATCTGTTTGACGACCACTATGACAGCCAGTTTTACCATTTCTGGGATGAAAACGTTTACACCATTCTTTAATGTTTCCACATAAAACACTACAGCACAATGTAGTACTGTGCTGTATTTAAAGCACAAGCATATATATAAAAAAAATCTTCAAAGCTCCTGTCACAGTCACTCTCCCCGGTGTCCAGTTCTGTGTTGTTCCCACACCGCAAACAAAAAAAAGGCAGCTTTGTTATGTAGACTTGACCATTTTAATGGGGTGTTGAGGCTGAAACCACACCATCCTATTAAAGTGACTTTTACTATATTAGGACAAGTATTAGATAAAAGCAATGGCCTGGTTGCTTTTTATATCAAGAGAATTCCACACGCTTTTAAAATATGGTGAGTTTAAATGTTAATCCTTTGGGGTGTTCAAATACATGCATAAATGTATACAATTATGTCCTCCAGGATAAAGTACAGTGTCACATGTTTACTGCATGACAAGAGGGATAAACCCCCATTGAAATTGCATTGTTTGATGCAGTAGCTCTGCTGCAGAATTCTGCAGTGCTGTTCTTCGTCCTGGTGGGCTTCACTGTACATGCATATATACATACTGTACATATAGAGAATAAAGTATGGGTCTCGGTGTGTAGTGAGAATTTACACACACCCAAGAGATTTGATGCTACATAAACCCCGAGAGCAAAGCTCGAGGGGTTTATGCATAGCATCAAACTCCGATGGTGTGTGTAAGTTCGAGTTTACACACCCAGACCCATATTTTATTTTATGTAATTGTTGGGTTTCTCTTTTTTGCCTCAGTAATTATATAAAATAAAAAAAAAGACTGCTGTGCCGGCACAGTCAGATTACCTCTGCACGCAGGTCCGCTTTCACTTTATTTAAAATATTGTCAGGGTGGTCCATCCGGTAACCGTGTGGAACATTTCAAGTAATTGTAAAAATTACGTACTGCTCAGTGTCCATGGCAGTTTCTCTCCATGGTGAGTTTGCAGTAGGGGAAGGCTTTCCTGTTCAGGAAGGACACAGTGAGAGAGGAGTTCAAGCATGCACAGTGTGGGGAAAACCGTGCGTGTGTTTGCAGTTATAAATGCTTCTTTATAACAGCAAATTATGCCATGGTTTCCCAAAGGGAAAAAGGGAAGCCTATTAATTATACATCCATACATACATACACACAATTGCCAGCAGGTAAGGACTGGTATGGCCCACCTAGTCTGTCCTATGATACTCTTATCTATTTAGTATTCACTCCCCCCCCCCGATCATTACCTGAATAAAAAGTTAATTGTCTTGCAGTACATAATATTTTCCTCTCCTAAACTGGAAAAGTTCTGATTTTGTGAGGCTGCATAACTCTTGCAGTGGAGACACAGTGCATTCAGATACCCACATTAGTTATTTAAACTGATTTTTGTATTGGCTCATCATGGTCTTGTAAAGGTTCATTAACTTCACAAAATTTGTTCATGAATTGAGTTAAACAGCTGGTAAACTTTGGTGGATGTTCATGAAACATTCATGAGCATTCAACAAGGTTTATGAGCTAGTGAACTTCATGTCACCTGGGAAAGGATCTTCATCTCAGGGTCCTTCTGTGGTAGCAACTTGAAGAAGTCAAAATCTTCTGTTTGTGATATCATAATAATTTCTACAGCAACCATAACACAGGATTGTGACTTTATCAGATGCTAGAACAGGAAGATCATTTAACTGCCCTTGGTAGTGAAAAATGAAGGTGATACATTCAGAACATTATTTAATTATAACTGCTGATTTTCCTGGATGCAAGAAATTGCTTTAAGTACTGTACCCAAGTATACACTGTGTTTAAATTTTTGTTAAACCAACTTATATTATCTTTAAGAGTAAAAATGAGCCCTATGGGAGGTTGAGAAAGTCAGTTACTAGGAAAAAAGTCTGAGCAGTCAGTCACACCACATAAACTCACCACCCAAAAATATTTTTAAAAAGGCTTTATCTTTATCATTTGTTCCAGTATAGTATCTGGTTCATTACAGGCAGCACACATAAGGGACTAGTCGACAGTTGCTTCACACAAAAAGATCTTTGTTAAGGCTCAGAGAGTCCCCTAAAGCAAGAATGGCATACACCAGAGTTTGTTTCAAATACTAGAACAATGCAGGGTGTGTAACTATGGGGAAATACATATGTATCAGGTGTTTTAGGCATTATGAAAAGGGTCTGAGACATAGAGCTTTCTGACTCGCTGCAAACATTCTACCAGCCCTATGTTAATCTTTGATTAACATACATGTACAGCCTAAGCACATAGTGAACAAGGTTTAACACTATTAAAAAAAACATTGTTGTCATAATAACAATAAGACACTCCCATGGGTTATGCTAACTGTCAGTTAATCACCCTCTAGGGGCATGTAGTACTCGGCTATGCCTTGTGCCACATTAAGCCCCTAGAGAGCGATTAACAGACCATTAACATAACCCCTGGTCATGCCTTACTGCTTAATAAATCCCAGGCAAGTGCCAGTATTAGTAATTTTATTAGAAATGTATATGCTCAAGTGCTATTATTAGACATTTACAGCTCAGACACAAAGAGCAACCCTAGGAAGCATACACCAAGTTTAGTCCAGCCCCTGCCTTACTGTCTGCTGAGCTTCATTGATCTTCACCAACTGGGAGAGAGAGAGACCAATCATGGAGTGAAGGCAGACTCTGACATGTGCAGAAGCAGATATTCTTTGACAGCAGTTCTTCTTGACTGAATCCCCCTTGGAGTGCACAGTCCAGACTCCTATCTCTGCAGAGGCAATTTATCTTCTCAGTTGCTTTGCTCAGACCCAGCCAGCAGCTGCTTCCTTCTGCTGAGCTTCACTGATCTTCATCGACTGGGAGAGAGAGACCAGTCATGGAGGGAAGGCAGACATTGACAGGTGCAGAAGCAGGGATTCCTTGACAGCAGTTTTACTTGGCTAATTCCCCTTGGAGTGCACAGTCTGGGCTCCTGTCTCTGCTGAGGTGATTTCTCACCTCAATCGCTCTGCTCAAACCCAGCCAGCAGCTGCTCTCTCAGCATAAGAAGTAGTTGGAACATATACCCAGAATTCCTAGCTGCTGTCTGTAAATCAGCATTTATACTGCTGTGCCACTACTGAAATAATGGTCAACTAAAAAAAAAAGCTCTCAGCTGGAAGCAACAGATCAGACACAATGGGCACCCCTAGGAAGCATACCGCAAGAATGGTCCAACCCTTAGCCTTACTGTCTGCTGAACCCACCACTGAAATAGTGGTCAGCTAATATAAAGTTCTCAGACAGAAACAACCAGAATCAACAGCTCAGATACAAAGGACAACCCTAGGAGGCATCTGACAAGCAATAAGACATAACGAGATGTGGGTTATCTCCTGATAAGAGCACACCCAGGCGTGTTGTTAGGCACGAGGTGCTTGCACTGAGTGCCTTATGCACCTCAGCATGCTCTTATCAGGAGATAACCCACACCTCGGAGTGTCTTATTGTGCTTATAAAATGGGTTACTGAAGTTGCTATTTATGGGGGAAAAAATTTTAAGAATTTGATGTTTTAGAACATTAAGTTGTAAAATAGTCCCTTTATTTAGATACTTACTATGCCCTCCATCCCCCCACCAGTCAAACAGATATAATGGTTAGGTTGTTTTGTTTGGATATACTGTGGCACTGCCACAGCGACCAGCTGTTTTGAGAGCACAACAAGCACAAATCACTAACCTACCCGAGGTACAAACTGCTTCTAAAACCTAGCCACACAAGGAGCAGCACCAATGGTGAACATTGCAGTGCTGTAACAGCAGACATCAGGTCACAGTAGCTTGTCTGTATCTCTTTAGGCACAAGAACACTGTAATAAATTGATCCAGACCTTTTTCCCCTTCACAAGAAAAAAAATGTAAATACCTCAGTGAGATTGTGAAGACAGCAACCGCTCAATCCTGATGTCCTTAGCCAGCGAGTGTGTCCTATAGCGGCTGCGATATAGAGCTATTTCCGGGTTGTGTTTTTTTTAATCTAGTTTCTTTACTGTGTGGTGCCGTCATAGTGTGCACAAATATAAGGAGTTCCTGATTGACTGAAACATTATTGCTGCACTTTAAATTAAATGTCTGAAGCAGAGATTGTCAAGGGACAGGATAACGAGAGTGGAGGCAGCATGCTGTGAATGGAAAAGACGTCGGGACTGAGAGGTTGCTGTTTTCACGATGTTTGTGAGGTATTTACATTTTTTTCTGTGAGGAGGAAGGTCTGGATGAATTTATTATAGTGTTTTTGTGCCTAAAGAGAGACAGACAGGCTGCTGTTGCTTGATGCCTGCTGTTACAGTGCTGTGATGTTCACCGTTGGAGCTGCTCCTTGTATGGTTAATTTTTAGAAGCAGTTTGTAGCTCAGATAGGTTAGTGATTTGTGCTTGGTGTGAGGTCGCTCGGGGGGGATAGTGCTGGTTGGCATAGATACATGCTTGTAAGGACACGGCTGAAAGGTCCTTTCAGCCAATCAAATTCAGACATTTTTTAAACCCATTTTATAAGTGTTGTTAAGCCCGTAGCCTTACTGTCTGCTCAGCTTTACTAATTTTCACTGATTGGGAAAGAGACCTTTTCTTTTCCTGTCTCTAGCTGTGCTACTAAGTGGCAGACATTAAGAAACTGATTTTTTTTTTCAGCATGAAGGAGCAACAAATGTTCTGTCCTCCCACCCTACCCCTTAATTCCACCACCCTGGTCCTCTTTCTATACAGGTTCTGCATGCCATCACTCACTTCTTGCCTGACCTGATTGGAAGACAAAAAAACCCAAACAAAGCCTGTTATTCTCAAGTCCTCCTGAAACAGATTGTCTTCCTTTAAATTTGAATAATTATGTACTCTTTCTTTCCATCCACACTTCAATGGTCATGTCGACTGAAGGCAGCGAGGCTGTCCTATATGCTTAGAGATGTGTCATGTCAGGCCTCAACTGCAGAAAACATGGGTTAAGATCAGTATCCTGCGTAACCACCTACAGGGAAACATTTCTTTTAGGAGTGCACTACCACATCACCTAAACCAAACCATCACACCTCTCCTCCATAGAATGACCAGGCCTGGGGATGGCTGCTGGTTGCAGGAAAGGGAGGCAGAGCTTGGGCAACTCTCCCAAACTAACAAACCACTCTAAACACAGTAAACAGGTAAACACCTCTTGCATTCATACTATCCATAACAACGGAGGATTTCTTGGGCCAAAGGAATGCCAAATGCAACAGGACAGCAAAACAACATAGGCACAACCTCAAAAGGAAAAAAAAAATTCATAATCATAGGGGACTCTATGATTCATGTTGTGGACCCCCACCTGAGGCAAAACAAATGTGCAGATGTGCAGGTCAGATTTCTCCCGGGAGCATCCATGGAGGGACAGTGACTGAATAGTTAACATAGTTAAAAAGAAAGAAGAGGGCTCAAACATCCTGATCCACCTAGGGACCAATGACCTTGCTAACCAGTCAGTCGAGGAGGTTAAGGAGCACATTGTACAGCTCAGCGAGAAATTGGTTTCATTTTTGTCCAGCATTGCATTCTCTGTGATTCTGCTTGTTTGTAAAAAGGGTAAGAACAGGCAGAAAACCAGAGAGAAAGAGATACATGAGCTCAACGCATGGCTCAAGGACTGGTGCCACAGAAAGGGGTGCCACTTCATTGGAAACTGGGGCAACTTCTGGGATAGGCAGTTCTTCAACTTAGATGGCCTCCACATGACTAAAAAGGGAGTCAGAGCACTGGGCCTGAAATCTGACATCCACATAGGACATTTAAACTGGTGGGAGGGGAGATGATGGTAGCCCTAGGAGAAGCACACATAGAGCCTGCTGTCTCTCCCCTTCCAGCCAGGACCAAATCTACACACTCCAGAATAGCAAAAGCAGATAGCCTGGAACATAAAACCCTTTCTGGCTCTGGCGTTAGAAACACAGAAACAGAATTTGATGGGCAGATAAGGATCACTTGGCAAACCTAGTCTGCCCATTTCTCCACTTAATGGATACACTGCATATCCTAGTTAACCAACAGCTTACTTCACCCTACTCCCCTATAGAATTTCCTTATGTCTGTCCCATACATTCTTGAATTCTCTCACTGTTTTTGACTCCACTACCTCTTTAGGAAGGCCATTCCTTGTATCCACAACCCTTTATGTGAAACAAATACTTCCTCACATTGCCTCTGAGCCATCCCCTCTCTATCATCAAATTGTGCCCCCTTATATTTGCACATCTCTTTTTCTGAAAGATGCTACCCTTTTGGACTTTGTTGATTCCCTTGAGGTACTTGAAAGTTTCTATCCTGTTCCACCTCTTCCTCCTTTCCTTGTGGGTATACATATTAACCTTCAATAATTCCTGATCGCACCAACTCTGGTAATAAACCATATACGAAACCAACTTCATTCATTTCATTTTATTTTTAAATCATGCCCCAGCATTTTGCCAGTCTTCTGGTTTCTTCTGGGGAACAGTTAAATCAAATTAAAAATAATAGTTTTTACCATTTATAGTAAAATAAATAGAAACATTGTAGAATAAAATATTCACAATTTTAATTTAACACCACCATTAGAATCTCATATCAAAGTCCATAGTTCTACTCATTTGCTTTCAGTATCTTTGTATCACAGTTCATAATTATATTTACATTACTTCAATGCCTCTGTTAGAAACCACCCATGTAAGTGCCAGTGTTAAATCTTTCTCAACTATCACCTTTACAGCTTATAACTCATTTCACTAACTGCATGCTAAACTTCGCTGTCCCAAAAATAGTCTTATCTAAAGGTTTATGTTAGTAATACCAATATTAATATTTACTTTTTCACTATACATTTCCATGTTAACTTTCATTTCTGTTTCCCTCACCTATTCTGTTTCTTTTAGTATTATGTAGCTCTAGCTTTATAATCCATCAAGTATATTCAGAATTGCTGTTAGTGTGAGGTGTTATGATATTCACCTATTTTAATCTTTATTGGGCTCTTCTATGGCCAAAAAGTTCAAGTCACTTATTCATGTTACGTAATGAACATAGAAACAGTTCTTTGTTATTGCGTGCTAGTAATTACATTTGTCCCATTTCACAAATTCTCATTTAAAAGTTTACCTAAATAATGCTGCTCTTTCCAACATCAAACTGATATTTAATGTGTTGGTAGTTCCAATAAATGTGTTTTGCCTCTTCTATCTTCAGTTTTGAGAAGAAACAGAACCAAAATTAGTACCAAGTTTATCCAAATATCATGTCTGCTATTCATACAGAAACTTGTACTCACATGAAGCTGGCTTGTTCTGCTCCAAATCTCTAATGTGGTAGCAAGAGGTCAGAAAATAGCTGGGGAATTTCCCCGGTGCAATGGCCAACTTTCCTTCTTTCATGAAAAATACCACCAACAGCTTAATCTGGTTCAAGGTCAGTTGGCATTCATCTGTATCCTCCTCCCCCAGGTCGTGCTTGAAAATAGGCAGGATTTGTCAAGTGCATTTACCCGGTAAACAAAAACTAAATAAAAAAATAAATAAATAAACATCTTAAAGAATGAAGGTTTGAGGCCTTTAGATGACTCTACAATCATTCAGTTTGCTTTTATTTACTTACTTTTCCATCTTTTTATTTGTATTTTGCCAAGTACTAGTGAAAAAAAGAGTCCAGTGGAGTCCCTGTGTGATGATGTCAGAAAACCCTTACTAGAAAGGCTGCCAGTGTATTTCAAAGGGAAACTACAACTTTTCTACTTTTCAGATATTTCTTTCAGACTGACCTGTAGGTGGAGCCATAAGCAGACCCAGCTTGCCTTGTACTTCCAGACTGACCTACAGGTTGAGCTGTGAGCTGACACAGCCTCCCCTGTACTTTCAGACTGACCTACAGGTGGCACTGTGAGACCCTGCAATTGTGCAGTGCAATCTACATGCAAATCAGGTTATAATGAAATGCTAATATGGATGTTTGCCCACCAACTGCCTAAGTAGACTCATTTGTATATCACTTTTGAATACAGCAAATGTTTGCCCTGGGAAAACGTCCTAGTGCCAGGTGAATGTGTTGGCCCTATGCAAATATGCACAAATGTATTTGTGCCATGCAAAACTATTTTGAACCATAATACAGTTCTTCAGTATTTGGCCTGCACTGTTGTTTGCAGCTTTAGTGCATCCACTTATTTGCTAGCACACACATTGATCACATAGTTCACCTATACCTTCCTCCACATCTCTGTGCACTGGGCTGCTGTTTTAATTTTCACTTCCCAGATGCTATATTCATAGCTGTCTTATTTGCTGTGCTATTATTGCACTGCACTCCCAGCCCTGTTTGCATGGCTTCATTTTCATGCTATATTCGGTTTCTTTAGTCCCGGGGCTATTCTTTTAAATATATCATGCAAATGGTTCTGGGCTAATTTAGCACACAATGCAGTGCTAATTTTGCCCCAAGGCTAAGTGTTTGAATATCTGGCCCACACATTATAAAAAATCACATATTTTTATTAAATGTATAATATTTTGTTGGCAAGAAGTGTTATTTTTCCAGGAAGGTAAAGGTGAACTATGTGGTCAACATGTGTGCTAGCAAAAAAGTGGATGCACTTAAGATGCAAACAACAGTTCAACATTGCAGGCCAAATACACGAGAACTGTGTTATGGTTCAGATAGATTTGCGCAGTGCAAATACATTTGTGCAGTGTTTGTGCAGGACTACCACATGTGCCCGGGACATTTGCCAAGGGTAAACATTTGCCGTATTCAAAAGTGATATAGAAATGAGCCTACTTAGGCAGTCGGTGGGCAAACATCCATATTAGTATCTCATTATGACCTAATTGCACAGCACAATTGCAGGGTCTCACAGCGCTGCAAAATAAAAGCAAACTGAATGTTCGCAGAGGAATTTAAAGGCCCTAAGCCTTTGTTCTTTAAGATATGCACCTTTGCTAAGCACCTGTTCTTTAAGTAACAGATCTAGTCAGAAATGACTGCAAATATTCTCCCAGCTAAATTTCCTCCTTGGCAAATAAAAGTTACGCTATGAACAACAGACCCCCAAATCAAGAATTCAATTCAGTATACTTCTGTTAAATCAACTCCTTGCTATATGGAAACTGGTGGCAGCTCTCTGTCTCACCTACAGTACAGTAGACAGAGTCCACAAACAACTACTGTTTTGAATTCACAGTTCCTCAGACCCCTTTCAGCTCTTTCCCTTTTCAGACACCTATTTCACAGATCCCAAGCAACAGATCTAGTCACAAATGACTGCAAATATTCTGCCAGCTAAATTTTCTCCCTGACAAATAAAAGTTACACTAAGAAAAGTTAACCCCAAAAACAGAGAACCAAAACACTGACTTCTACTGACTTAAACAGCCCCCCAAATTAAGATTTCAATTTAGTGTACTTCTATTAAATCACTTCCTTGCTATAAGGAAGCTGGTGGCTGCTCTCTGTTGAAGACTTCAAACAAGCAAGAAGAAGCCTATGAGGCTGAAGGGACTTTTTCTTGTATTGATGCAGCAAAATCTATTAACAGTATTGACTGGGATATACTGCAAGCTTAAATATATTAATATTGCCAAAATGTTACAGTATGTTAAGATCAAGGAGGTGGTACATGTGTTTTTTTTTTTGGTGAAAAACCTACAAAGGAGGAGGTGGGTGGAAAATGGATAGGAACCTGTGTTGGGGTAACACCAAACCGTGTCTATCCTCAGGTGTCTGTATCAATAGCAAGTGAAATGAATGAATCAAGAGACATAGTGGGGCACTTCCAGTGACACAATGAACCTAATGGGGACTTAGCCCTGCCGCTCCTGAGTGGTGGGTCGATAAATTATCTATTATACACCATTGAGGTTGGATATCTGCTAAATCTGCCTCCTTGTCTTTGGAGAAACAAAAGCAGAATGGGGAAAATGAAGAAAAAGGATCTTACCACCCCAAAAAAATGTTTTGCAGCAACTGTGGGAGAGCGGCCTGCCAGCCCTTCACCATCAAGGTCCTCCTTAGCAACCGTCCCGGGAGACGAGGAATCGGAATCGGAAGCCACATCTACATTTACTAAGGCAGATGGGCAGTGCATGCTAAGTATTCTCCACAGGATTGACTCCAAATTATCTAGCCTGCATTGGACTTTGAAAAACTAGAGTCTCACACTTATGCTGCGGAAATCCATCTTGATACCCTACAGAATGAACACATGGTGTTTGGGCGCTCCCTCTCTTACCTTCACTGGAGGGAGCGCAAGCTCACACACAGGGCAGAGGATGCAGAAGCTAGAGGCAGAAGGAATAATATCCATGTATTCAGAATTTCTGAGGATAGTGAGCAAGCAGATGTGATAGGGTATCTGGAGTCTTGGCTGCAACAGGAATTATCTCTCCCAGAAAACTTTGATTTCGTTATCGAGAGGGCCCACAGAGCACTAACCCCAAAGCCCAAACCAGGGGCCAATCCCAGGTCTATGATAGTGAAGTTTCTTAAATTTTCCACTAAGGAGAAGATACTGCACTTGGCCTGGGATAAGAAAGATTTAAATTTGGATGGTCAGAAGGTGTTCTTTGACCAGGACTTCCCCTCAAATATGATGATAAAATGCAAAAAGGTGCTTCAGGTTGTTAAGCTGCTGTGGGAGAATGGGTTAAGGGCATACCTTCGTTATCCCTCCAGGTTTTGGCTACATGATGGCGAGAAGGTACAAATCTTTGATAACTTGCTGCATACAACACATACACTGGAAAGGTTGGGCGTTCCAGTTCCAGACACTAGTTCCGAACAAGCAGAGGCAGATATCGAGCATTTCCTTTGGGATTAGCACCCAGAGGAAGGCATTTACAGGGCGGAAGAAATTACTTTCTCCTACCTCTACACACAGATGTAGCTTGCTGGATCCTTCCATGATACCCCCCCCTCCTTAAGCCAGTATGACTCTGTAACTCGGGTTGGTTGTTTTGACTCTGGAGTTCTCTGGACATTTTGAATCCTTGACTGTTTGGGGCTGAGAACTTTGGTCGGTTCATGTCCAAAGCTGTGCTCCTGGTATCAGAATGGAACCTTGGAGTTGTGGCCCTTGTTCCAGGTTGGTGGCTTGCTGATCAGATGCCTTTCCTGTGTGCCTGTTTTACATAGTCCTCTTGTTTGGAGGCTCCGTTTTCTCTTTTGTGTGCATGGAACATATGGTCACAAAGCATCAACTTCTGAGCTGATACCACCTGGCAGAGATGCACCGTGAGTTGAATTTTCCTTTTAGGAATGGAACTTCTTCACAGAAACTGTTGCAAGTTTCAATACTAATAGACAAAACTTTAAGGGTCTCACCCAAAAAAAATTCCACAGATTACTGTATAGTTTCGGTGACATTATAATTCGTACTGTATGCAAAATTAAGTAAAACATTTTCCCCCTTTCCTTCCTTCTGTTTGGGTTTGGATATGGGAGAAGCAGAAATGTGGTCCCCACCCTGCAACTATTTTGTAAAAGTTTAATGGCCTCTTTAGGTTTCCTTCCCATTTCAGATTCGTCTGGTGGGGGGATGAAGGGGCACACAGTACTGTTTAGATAACTTACATTGTTTGCTTTAACCTTTGGGTGGCAGGTCTTCTTAATATATGATTTCTTGGGGTTTTATTTGATGGTTCTTGACTAGAATAATTTTTTCTTAGACCCGGGTCCTGACAAGCAGGAGCCAGGGTCTGCCTCATCGGAAGTCCTCCTACAAGAAGGGAAAGTGTAACACAGACTGTTTCACAGGCTGGTTGAACCTTTGCACATTGCGTGCAGAACTCTTCTACTGTTACTGGAGGGCTTCATGTCCTCAGTTACCATCCTGTGAGCAGGAGGTCACCTAGTTGCTGCCTTTTGGCTAGCACCTAAGGGCGGGTACACTACCTTACCGCCAGTTCATCAATTTATCTTAAAAGTTTTGGTAAATCTGGAAGCTCCAGTTGAGATTGCCAGTAGACCTAAATGTTTCTTAGACAGAATTAGTTATATGTCTGTTATTATGTTTTATACGAGGTTTTCTGTGTTATATGTGGGCTTTGGGAGTGAACTTTGAAGGGGGGAGGCGGATAACGCCTTCCTTTCCTTTTTGGGGATTCAGGATGGTATCACTTAACATCTGTACGGTGAATGTCAAGGGAATTAACAATGTTACTAAAAGGTCCAGAATTCTGAAAGAACTAAGAGATTTAAAGTGTGATACAGCATGTTTACAAGAAACCAAGCTTTCCCAGTTGGAGCATGCAAAACTGCGCAGATCCTGGATTGACAGGGTATTCTCTGACTCTCACCCTATGTCTGCAAAAGTGGGCACAGATATCCTATTGAACTGCTCAGTGTTATAGGGGGGGTGGCGGGAGATGGGTTCTATTGTCTGGAGAACTAAGGGGCCATTTAACCCACATTCTCTCAGTCCATGCCCCCACCCCACCATCGGGCTCATTTTTTAGAGAACTTTTCTTAGCAATTGCAAATCTAGATCCTGGACACCTTCTTGTGTTGGGGGATTGGAACTGTGTGGAAAATTGCCAAATGGACAGAAACCCTTCTAGCATCAGGGGTATGGGAGTTTGTGCCAGATTGTTATTCTCTCTAGTTGCTGAGTCAGGGTTGGTGGATATGTGGCACTGACAACACCCCTCTGCTAGAGATTGTACTTTTTACACCCCAGCAGCAAATGCTTACTCAAGGCTAGATGGGATTTACTCCTGGCAATCCAAGGCCCCCATATTTGGAGACTTTTGCATCCACCCTGTCTCCTCTTCAGACCATGCTGTGGTTCAGGTGGAGGCAGTCTGAGAACCCAGGGTCCCAGAATGCTCCTGGAGGCTAGACCCCGGCTTACTCTTAGATAAGCCTCTGGTAACGAAATTAAAGTAGGACATTAAAAAGTAAATGGAGGTAAATACAGTGGCAGATACACCACTAAAATTTATATTGGTCACCCTTAAGGCCTTTCTGCAAGGCAAATTCATTAGTCATGCAGCCTACAGGAATAAAGTCCACAAAGCTAAAATTTCTCAGGCTTTAACTTCTATCACCTCATTAGAGGCAGAACCCAAATTGACCCGAGACCCCATAACTTATCAAAAGTTACAATCAGCTAGGGAAGAGTATAATCAGCTAATGATACATCACACTATCAATTCTCTATGCTTCTCTAATCAAAAATACTACGGGGGCAATAGGGCAGGCAAGCTCTTGGCTATGCACCTTTGAAAGCAGGAACTGGATCGACACAGTTCAACAATCAGGGATGTATGGGGGACGGGAGAAGTTTTGGTCAAGTCCTCTGCAATTGCAGGTGCGTTTGCTGATTTTTGCTCCCAATTATATAAACAAGAGAGAGATCCTGGACATAGTCAAAACATAGATTTATTCCTGGGAAAGGTGGAACTTCCAGCTCTTGCTGCTGAACAGATCACTAGCCTAGCGTGCCCATTCACAGAGGATGAGTTGAGATTGGTGGTAGCATCCATGAGCTCAGGGAAAGCCCCCTGACCAGATGGTTTTGTAATAGACTTTTATAAGACCTTTGGTGAAAAGATCACCCCAATCTTGCTGGCGGTTTGTAACACGGCCCATGAGCAGGGGGCTATCCCCAGGTTCTGGGGAGAGGCAACTATTATGGTGTTGCCCAAAGAGGGTAAAGATCTGAGGGAATACACCAGTTATAGACATATTTGCCTGTTAAATGTTGATGTTAAAATCTTTTCTACTCTCATTGGGGAGAGACTTAAGTGGATTCTTCAGGATCTGATGCACCAATATCAAACCGGATTTGTCCCAGGTCAGCACATCTGGGACAATATCTGGTTGTTATTGAATGTATTGTCCTCTGGAACTTCCACACCTCTTTCAGGGCTCAGGGCAGTCATTTCTTTAGATGCTGAAAAGGCGTTTGACTGCCTGGATTGGATGTTTCTGAATAAAACTTCAGAAAAATTTGGATTTAGGAATAAATTCTGGGATTGGATAACTAATCTATATAATGATTCGGGGGCCAAGGTCAGGGTAAACAGGGTGCTATCCAACAGGTTTAATATTCAGAGGGGACCAGGCAGGGGTGCCCACTCCCCCCATTGCTGTTCGCACTAAGTATGGAGCCCTTTGCAGCATCCATCTGACAATCACAAATTTACAGGGGTATCCGAGTGGTGGGGTCGGAGGTTCAGATCTCTCTCTCTATGCGGACGATTCATTACTATATTTGACTGACCCAGTAAATTCAACCCCCTATGTACTATCCCAGATACATGAGTTTGGGACCATTTCAGGATTTCAGGTAAACAAATCTAAGACACAAATGCTTCTCAGGTCCCACTCTGTGGTGGAGGGTCTCCCTGCAGTGGGGCAGTTTCATTGGGCGAAGGAGGGTTTCCATTATTTGGGAATTTGTGTACCTGATAACAGATAATTTATATGCTAATAATTACCTTAAATTGCTCAAAAGTATTCAAGGGGACTATAACAGATGGAGGGAACTTTTCAGGCTGGATAGAGGCAGTCAGGATGAATGCATTACCTTGCCTCCTTTTTCTATTTTATTCTCTCCCCTTGAAGCCCCCCTCAGACTTCTGGAGAAGCCTGAAAGTATCCACCTCCAAGTTGGTCTGGAACCACAACCTCCCAGTGTTAAATGGCAAATTCTGCACAGAGCCAAACAGGGCGGGGGAGAGGGACTTCGCAACTTTATTCATTATTATTGAATGGCACAGCTCCAGATACTTAATCCCTTGTGGCCAGACTCGGACCACCCTCTCTGGATAGAGCTTGAGAAACCTGACAACCCTGGAGTTTAATTGGTAAATATTGTCCCTTTGGATCAGGCAGGCCTTTCATAATTTCAGGTTTCCAACCCTTTGGCAAGGGTTCTTAAACAGGTATGGATATGGGTGGCTAGGTGTGGGGAATTCCCTCTTAAACTGTCTATGTGGACCCCCATTAGGGCTTGTGCAGATTTCCTCCCACTACAAACATACTAGGGCTTTCGTTCATGGGAAAAAGTGGTTCTTTATAGAATTGGACAATTGTGACTCACAGCACTTTAAAAGATTTTTACAGCTAACAAAGGAGTTTGGGTTTTCAAACAAAGATCATTTTAGATTTCTACAAGTACAACACTTTCTGATGAGCAAGGGTTTGGCTTCCCTGGAGTCTCTGGCCCCCAACCCCCTTGAGGAGTTTCTTCTTCCTTTATTTTCCAGAGGAGACAAGACTTGTCTTGTCTTCCAAATTGTCTCCTTTTTTAATACACAAGTCCCGGATCCTTTGCAGAAATGAGAATCTACATGGGAGGGGGAGTTGGGATGTCAGCTAAGTAAGGAAGAATGGCAGAGGATATGGAGTGGGGTGCACTAGGTTACGTCTTCTCCTTCTTGGTGGGCATTTTGATGGAAGGTCAATATTAGATATTTCTGTACTCCAGTTATCACCCAACACTATAGTGCTTCCACTTCAGATTTATGTTGGAGGTGCTGCAAAGAGAGGGGCACCTACACCCATATTTTGGGGCGGGGGTTACCTCCAAACTAAAGGATTTTGGAACCAAATTGTCCATAACTCAGAAAAGATTCTCCTGATGCAATTTCCTTCTGACCCTAAACACTGGATTCTGGGTATTCCCCCTCTGGCGCTTACTATTAAGGCCCAAAAATTTATATTTTCTATCATATTAGCTGCTGCTCAAAAAAGTATCACTAGAAACTGGTTGGAGAGGAATCCCCCTTCTATTGATCTGTGGTATTCCATCTGTACTCATATCCAATTAATGGAAAAGTTGACTGCTCAACTAAGATTTCAGATGGGAAAATTCAAGAGTAGATGGTTGCCTTTTTTCCACTATCAAGCAGAGAGGGAAAATAAAACAGTTTTGGACATAATAGCTCAGTTCTCTTAATTGGGTGGGTTACCCACCCTTTTTTTTAGTATCTTCCCTAGTAGGGGGGTTTAATATTATATTATTTTTGCATGCAGGCCCCCATCTACCTTTACGAATGTATAGGGGTACATTTTTCTCCTGGGTATTGGTTTTATAAGATGGCCCAAACTTTAACTTTAACATTCACCTGGTATGACACTTTCGTTTACCTAATGAATGTCTATTCCAGAGTTTTCACGGGTGCTGCCCTATCTCCCCTACCTTATTCTTTTTTCATTTTTATGTTTTCTTGTGCGCATGTACAAGAAACATTATGTGGCAGCTTAGGAAAGAAGCGGGTTGCGGAGGTGCGGCACGGTGGCAGCCAACAGAGGCACTGCATTTGGGGGCTTGGCACTGGTGGACCAATGGAGACACAGTGTGCCGATGACACTGGTCTCCAAAAGTGCACCAAGTACAAACATTTTTGACGCTGCAATGAGGGTCCACCTCGTCATTGCAGTGACAGCCATTCTGCTGCAATGCGGGAGTGACCCGTCATTGCAGGGTGGTACCTCCCAAAAGTTGAACAAGAAATTTAACATGGCAGTGGATTGCTGCCACCTCACCATCATTTGTTGTGTGCTGAGGGGGTGCCCAATCCCCCCTCGGCATCATGGGCCCCCCAAAAAAATGTGTTTGTTTGCCAACGGGGGCCTCAATCCCCATCAGCTTCAGTCCCATCCCTGCCCAAGTTTAATTTAGCCAATGGGGGAGCCCACTCCCTGTCGGCATAATGGCCCCCCAAAAAACTGATGCTTTCTGCCGAGGGGGTGCCCATTTCCCCTCAACTCTTGCACCTCCCATATGTGCTGACAGGGATTCCCAATCCCCCATTGACTATAGCCCCCCAAAAGAAACAGTTGGGTGGCATGCTGGGAGCCACCCCAGCATACCAAATACTCCTGTCAAACTATAAAACGGTCCCCAATTTTTTTTTTACCCTAAAAGCCAGGAAACGTTCCCTCATTGAGTCTGGTGTCCCTGCCCCCAACCTGCACCCCCCTCTGTGCACCCTGCCTACCCACACACCCCCACTCCATATTTACCTCCGGAGTCTGGCGCAACGATCTTCGGTGGACCGGGAACATGTCTCTATTCTTCAAAGCCGACCGCAAACTGAGGAAATGCCAGTAAGCTGTATAATGGGCTAGATAGGGGTTTTTCAACTTTTCTGCATATCTCAGTCATTTTTTGAATTTTGGCACCAAATTTTCAACATGGGGTTTTTGGGACCCCTCCTCATGAATTCTTGCACTATCATGGCGTTAATCAGCCTGAAAGGTGATTTCGCAGTCAATGCGTGGAATCATCTGACGGGACTGATTAATGAAATGACAGTTCCACTGTTCATGAGGGGAGCTCTCAAAAAGTCTATGTTGCAAATTTGGTGGAAAAAAATCCAAGAAATGACTGTTTTATGAGTGTGCATAGTGCAGTTGCTGTGCATGCTCGTAACGTCACAAATTTGCAATATTTTCACTGCAGATTTTCAACATTGGCATTTTTCCACACCTCCTTATGAACAGTACAGCTGCCATTTTTCACATCCTGACCAAAATGTGGTTTTGCACGACTGGCGCAGAATAGCATAGTCGCTGTTGGAAATCAGTGTTCAGAACACATTAAGAAAATTACAGTGACACTCTTCATGAGCAGAGGTCCTAAAATGCCTATGTTGAAAATCTGGTGATGAAAGTCCATAAAATGACTGTGTTATGAGCGTGTGTTGCACAGTTTCGACACATACTTGTAACTTCACAAATTTGTAATATTCTTACTCCAACTTTTCAACATTGCCATTTTTACACACCTCCCTTTCACATCCTGGCAGGAATGTGTTTTTGCACTTCTGGCACAGAATAGCACGGCCGCTGTGGGAAGTCAGTGTTCGGGACAGATTAAAAAAAAAATCACAGTGATAGTGTCTATGAGCAGAGGTGCCAAAATGCCTACGTTGAAAATTTAGTGACAAAAGTCCATGAAATGACTGTGTTACGAGTGTACGCTGTGCAGTTTTCACGCACCCTCATAATTGCGTGCATTTGCAATATTGTCACTCCAGATTTCAAAATTGCCATTTTTTCACACCTCCTTATGAACAGTACAGCTGTCATTTTTCATATCCTGCCTGAAATATGCATTTACACATCTGGCACAGAATAGCGTGATACCTGTTGGAAATCAATGTTCGGGACAGATTAGGAAAATCATAGTGACACTGTTCATGAGCAGAGGTCACAAAATGCCTATGTTGAAAATCTGATGAAAAAAATTCCACTAAATGACTGTGTCTCGCACATGCATTGCGCAGTTTCCACATAAGCCCAGACGTTCGAGTATTTTTAATATTTTCACTACAGATTTTCAACATTACCATCTCTTCATAGCTCCTTATGAATGGTACAGATATCATTCTTCACATCCTGACTGATCTGTGTTTTCATACATGTGGCGCAGAATGGCACGGTCACTGTGGGAACTCAAAGTTCAGGGCACATTGACAAAATCACAGTGCCACTGTCCATGAGAAGAGGTCCCATATGCTTTCATGAGATGGGGGTCACAAAAAGGCCATGTTAAAAATTTGTAGTGTAAATGCCAACAAACTCCCAGGGTGTTAGGGTGTCTAACCATAATGTCCTACCCTGTACAGACTGACAGGCATTAGAGGTGCGCCTTTTGATTGCCGACTAGAATGCTCATGCCATTCCACCCTACCCCACCCCACCACCCTGCAGCCAGTGACAGGCATCGAGGTGTGCCTTGAACTCTTCAGCCCCACAGTTCACCTAGTTCTCCTATACTGCACCCATTTCAGCATATGTCCTTATGGAATGGGGTAACTGTACAGCCGAACACCCCAAGGTGCACCGCAACACATGTCAGTGTCTGCAGGATAGGGTGAAGTGAAATGGCATGAACGTTATGGGTGACTACCCAAATGCATACCCCAATGCCTGTCCATCTCTGCAGGGTGGAGGTGGGGTTAGCGTGAAGTTCAATACTTCACTGCCATTCCTATTCTGCATTCCTCTAACTCCTGCATTTCCAATGCTAATACCAGCAAGCAAACATTTGGCATTGCCAAATGCTTGTTCCATAATATGGTTGGTTGGAACTCAACCAACTTGGCAAATCATGTTCAACCCTAAGCCTTATGTCTGGTGTTTTGTACTGTGAGATTTTTTCTCTCCCGTTTCCCTGTTTTTGTTTTTTTCCTAGTGTAAGGTGTTATTAATTTGCTTATTGCATGTGTTGGGTTATCATTATTTATCTTGTCTTGATTGTATGTCTTATATCTGTATAATAGTTAAATGTTGTAGTGTGTAAATTGTATTTTCCGTGTTATGTCCTGAAAATCAATAAAATTATTATTTCAAAAAAAGAAAGAGACATAGTGGGTTTATGTGGAGGGGTTGAAACTAGAACTGGGCCCCTGCTTAAAACCGACATGTCTGGTGGGGTTAGAGCAGGTAATTACTCACCCTAGAGAAATCTTTCTGTGGTACTGGACTTTACAGCCGTCCAGATTTTTGGTTAAGAAATATGACATGCTTTCCCTGAAAGGAGATAGTTCAGGAAAGGTAACATCAGTCTCTGTTGAGAAATGTCTTAATGCCTCAGGGTAAATAATAATTATATCCGCTATGTTTATGATAGATAGTGATGGGCAAAGTGGCCGCAATTCGCTCTGCAGAGTGATTCACGGAGTGAAGGTAAAATTGTGGAGTGCTCCGCAACATGAAGTGGAATACTTTGCATTATTAATGGGTAATGCAAAGTCCATTGAAAACACTGACTTTGCATTACTCTGCCTTCTCAAACCACTACTCCACTAATTCTTAAGGTGAAGTAGATTGAAAACAAAGTACTTCACCTCACTTCGCCTTGTTTTTAAGCTCCAAAGGCAAATTTTGCAGTGATTCATGGGATTTCAGGTCACATGGGCTCTAGATTGTTCTGCACAGCCTCAGTTTGGGGTAGTGTGTGTGTAGGAAGCTGTAGGAGACAATCTGCTCTGAGAGCTCTCTATGATTCAAATCTTCAAAAAGCTGTTAAAAATGCCTTTCTGAGTCATTTTGTTTGCTGAAACTTTAGTTCATCGATTATAGGAAACCCTCCTGTGCTCATATTATCGAGCATTTATTGGTTGTGTATGGATTTTGAATGTTAATGTACTACATTCAGTCTGTGTACTGAGAGACAGTGGAAGTGTGCTTTGAGGGAGGGGCGTATCTGTTGTGTAGGTAGATTAACTTGGAGAAAAAGACAGTGCTTTCTGTTTTGGTGATATTTTTCTTGTATAACTGTGTTAATGTACACACAGTAATATTTTCAATATTTCTTGCCATTTTTTTGCTGATTTTTGTGGTGCAGCAGTGCATAATTTTAGCTTGTTTAAAATATGTGGTTATATTACTGAAGTTTTCAATTTGCTATGCATTACTTATTGTGTGTGTGTAGGTGTGTGACGTGTGTCATCAAATCAGACACCTTTTATTGTGCCACATAATAATTTCAGCAATGTGAAGCTGCTATCCACTGCAGCTGTGTGATTTTTATACTTCTTTGTGGTATCTTTACTGGTACTAGTACTAGTGACTGTTACTGCAAGAGTACAGAGATACTCCCCCGCAGCCCGCCCCAACAGGCAAAGGTATTCTTTTCCAGATTTGAATTTCTGATGGTGAGCACTGGTTAGACGTTGTGCCTTTGTGTCTGCATCTCTTCAGTGCACAGCACAATCTTAATATATCTGTGCATTTGCATCTCTTTAGGGCCCAATCTCTATCTGTAACATAAGTCAAAGTTGTTTCTTTGACTTCCCTTCAGAGTACTGGACAGGTGTGGTACTTAATTCTGCATGAACATTGTACTCATTAATATGCATTTTTAAGTCAGGACCATCATCATGAGTCACTCGTGATACAAATCACATTCTTCATAGTCACGGCCACAAATGCAGTCACAAATCTCGATTCACGATCATTCACGTTATGAATCACATTACTTTTTTTTCCTAATTACTTGGATGTATTGTAAGCCTGTTTTGTAGTATCTCTCCAGGCTTCACCACCCCACCATTGTACTCATTGATACATGATTTTAAGTCTGAGAGTTTTAAGCTACAGCTCATCGAGGAAGTACAGCCATAGGCAGTAGGCATTCACATTTCTTCATCATCACAGTCACAAATGCAGTCACAAATCATGATTCACGATCACATCATGAATCACAACATAATTTTTTTTTAATAGTTACTTGGATATATTGTAAGCCTGTTTTGTAGTATCTTTCCATGCTTCACCACCCCACCATTGTACTCATTAATGTTTGTTTTTAAGTCAGGGAGTTAGACAGTGTCTGCAGTACATTCACAGACTGGAAAGAAGACTGACTGCACACATGCAGTTTAGTACAATATACTTGCACTGCTCATAATACATAGTGTCATACATACGGAAGACAACAAAAAAAGGGCATAATTACATACAAGGGTCCAGGATGGTGGAGGAATACATTTTATAGCACAGCAAGGAAGGTGTGGGGGGGGGGCACATGGTGTGAGGAAAAAAAAAATGTGGGATCCCATGGTAATCCAGCAGCAGTTCCAACATGGACATAATTTGCAACTGATGTCCCTCTATGTGATCCAGCTGTTGCTCCACAGCACTCACCCTCTCGTTGTTATCCTTGACAGCATTCCAGAGAACTGCCAAGTCAGCCTGTGTTACATGCATTTCTCTGGGGTCCACACGTTCTACAGGCTGACCTGCTGGTGGTGGTGCTGGTAGAGGGGGTGGGGCTGCTGGTAGAGCTGCAGGTGCTACTGTGGCCCTCCTCTTCTTAGGGATGCCGCAATGCACAGCTGCACCCTCTGCCAGAGAATGGCCAGCAGGTGCAGGCATGGTCTGTTCTGTGGCAGTCTGCCACTTCAGCTGTTGGTGGTTAAGCATATGGGTGTGCTAGCCCCCATTCCCCAGGTGAGTCCCCTGAGGGCTATGGCACACCTCCACCTCACATAGGTGGCACTTGACGACACTGCTATCCCCCCTGACACTGTCAAAAAACTGCCAAACAATGGAGGTGCGGAGAAGACCAGGCACAGGCAGGGAATGGCCAGATGAACTGGCAGCCAGCTGGTCATGGTGCTGAACAGGGATGGGATCCACCCTGGGCCCAGGGGAACAGGCACATCCTGCTCCAGAGGACCTGGTGCTTGACTTGGTGGTGGTGGTGGTGGTTCAACTTCCTCAGAGTCAGGACAGGAGGCGGTGCTGGTCCTGCTTCTGAGGGAGGGACACTCTCAAGTTTTGAGTGGTCCAACAGGAATGGGTGCCCATGCCCTCCACACATGCTCATGGTATGATGCTTACCACTACCACGCTCTCCCAGAGCTGCCCTTGCCACAGACATTCCCTCACCCTGGTCCATCTCTCCTACTGAGCTCCCTCAGTCCAAGCAATCACTACACACACTGTCACACAACACACACACACACACACACACACACAGTCACACAGACACAAACAAATAACTAACTACTTATAAAGGTAAGAAAAATAAAATTTGCAGAAAGATCAAATTAAGTAAAAAAGAGTACAGAAAAGACAAAAAAATGTAGCTTTTAAAAAAGCTGTTGGGTCTAAATCAAAGTTGAAATCTCCTCCTCACTCTGATCTCAAAGTATCAGCAGTCACAAAACACACTACTATCTCTCCATCTGCACAGAAGAAAGTAAAAGTGTCTGCTTGTATGACTCACTTTCTTCCTGCCTAGCTAAAGAGCATGTGACTTACAGTACTGTAAGCCATGTGATGTGTGGGGGATGCTGCCAAATCTGAAACACCAAGTGGGTCTCTTAGAATCATAATGAGGAACGCAAAGTCCATTAAAAACAATGACTTCACCTTATTTCGCATTGCCATTCCACCTTAATGTGAAGTGGTAATAACAAGGCAGAGTGAGCACTTTGCATTGCCAACTTCACGTAACAGAATGGCAATGCGAAGTGCTCACTTTGCGTTCACTTCGCTGGAGGAATTTAAATTCACTGCATCTCTAATGATAGAATGTTTATTGTTAATAGGGACCCTGAGACAGAGCTTCTGAAGATGGATTGGTGGAAGCTCCATCCCTTACTGGGACAGGAAGGTGTAAGCAGTCTGCAATAACTACTTCCCTCTTAAGATGGGGGATATGTGACAGGGAGCTCCTGCCACTGTTCAATCAATCAATCAATCAATCAATCAAAATCTTTATTTATTCAGGTGAGCATCATTGAGCATAGCTCATTTACAAGATGGACCTGATTGGTCATAACAATATAAAGGTACAATTTTTACACAAATACAAGATACAGATTGAATACAAAAAAACAAAGACATTATAAATGAACAGATGCAAGGATATTCACATATATACAAAGCAATGAGCCAAGGAAACTGGGTTATAATAAAAAGGAACAAAATAAGACAGTAATGAAAGATTAAAGCAAGGGTGATGGGATTTTGGGAATAAGGTCAGGTATGAGTTAAGTGGGTGAAAGCTACAAAACAAATTGAGGGTGGAAGTGCAAAAAAAGGGGTGTGGGAGAAAGGGGGGGTTGTGATAGGACTAGGCCTTGTGGAAACAGTTACATGGCTCTGGAAAGAGACTAGTGTATAGTTTTTTGAAGGATGCTATTGGAATGAGGGTATTCAACTTCAGGATCTTTTGAAGAGAGTTCCAAATAAGTGCTAGAGAGTAGCTGATTGCAGCCCTCCCATGCCTGGTACAGGTAATAGGTATCTTCAGCATGATGAGTTTATTATTCCTTAGGGCATATGGTCTGGATATGACCTGGGTAAAACAATCTGAAATGTAGGATGGTAATTTGTTTGTTAGAGCTTTGTAGATCCATAGAGCAGCATTTTTGTTTCTTCTATGATGTAGGGATGTCCAGCCAACTGCAGTATAGAGAAAGCAATGGTGGGTGCTGAAAGGAAGGTCTGTAATGAATCTAAGAGCTCTATGATACAAGGTATCCAGTTTGTTTAAGTGGGAAAAGGAGCAGTGACTATATAGGAAATCAGCATAATCAATGAGGGATAGGAATGATGCCAGGATTAATCTTTGTTTAGAATCTCTGGTTAGGTAATGTTTTATTCTGTAAATAGGCCAAGTCTCTGTCTGAGCTTCTTCAGAGATCTTCAATGTGCTAGTGTAGTCAAGTCTATTGTCAGTCCAAACCCCAAGATATTTAAATTTATCCACATAGTCCAGACTTTCACCAAGGATGGTAGATAATTGGGGAAGGGTGTTTGGTGTGAGAGTGGAAGAGAAGCTCTTGGAGGAGAAGAACATGGCTTTCATTTTCTTGGCATTCAGTAGGAGTTTCTTTTCTAGTAATTTGTGCTGCAGCAGAGAGAACTCAGATTGTAAAAGTTCACAGGCTTTTGATGGTGTAGGATTACTGACATATAGGACAGTATCATCTGCAAAAAGGTGAATATTAGATTTGTTGAGATTGGAGTCAATATTATTGATATAAATGGCAAAGAGGATAGGGCCCAAGATGGAGCCTTGTGGTACACCTCTTAGGATTGGTTTTGAGGTAGATAGGTCACTTTCATTTTTTACGTGCTGTAGTCTACCGGAGAGGTAGCATCTGAACCATTGAAGAGAGACTGAGTCGAGGCCTATGGAATGTAGAGAGGAGATTATTAGTTCATGGTCCACAGTATCAAAGGCTTTGCTTAAATCCAGAAATACAGCACAGATATTATTCTTTTTGTCTAAATCAGTCTGCCAATCATTAGTAACTTTTGCTAGGGCAGAAATGGTGCTGTGCATGGGTCTAAACCCAGATTGAGCTGGGTTAAGGAGATTATTGGTGTCAAGGTAGGCACTTAATTGGCTGTTCACTAATTTTTCAAGCATTTTGGACAATACTGGTAAGATGGATATGGGCCTATAGTTATTGAGGTCCACGGGGTCACCTGCCTTGAGTAGGGGAAACACTTGAGCTGTTTTCCATATTGTAGGAATAGATCCAGTGGCTAGGGACAAATTGAAAAGGTGAGTTAGGGGGGGCTGCTAAGGCGTGCAGTGCAACTTTTAGAAAATAGGGGTCCAGAGAGTCTGCACCTGCGCTTTTAGTTGTATCCAAATGGAGTAGTAGGTCTTCTACTTGTTTTAATAGTATTGGCTTGAAGGAAAATGTGGAAGCAGCCTTTTGTCCCTCAATAGACTGGAAGTTTAATTGTGACCGCATTAGATTTGCTGGAGAGGAGTCGAATGCTAGGCCAGCTGTAGTGAAATGATCGTTGAAGGCATTCAAGATTTCTTGCTTGTCAGTGATATCCACATTGTTTAGGTGCACTTTGGGTGGTAAGACAGGGGTAGAATCTTGTCCTAAGATCCCCTTTATGGTCCCCCAGAATCTGGCAGGGTTATGGTAGGAGGCATCCAGTTCAGCTGTATAGAAGGCAGCCTTGGCATTTCTCACTTTTTTTTGTGCAGGAGTTTCTGGCTTTTCTGAATTGAAGCCAATCATTTGGGTCCTTGGTCTTTCTTGCCCTTTTCTAGAGCTTGTCTCTAGCAAGCAATGCGGATTTAAGGTCAGCAGAGAACCAGTGACAAGATTTGAGCTTGGTTCTGACACTGGAGAGAGGTGCATGTATGTTGAGGGCGCTTGTGATAATGTCATTTAAGACCTGTAGAGCTATCTCTACTGAAGCTGTGAGATAGAAATCTTGCCAGCGTGTGGTGTGACACAGATCATGGAGGTATCCTGTGATATTAAGGTTCTTTTTAGACCTTCTTGGGAGAAATTTTGCTGGGTTGGATGGCTTGAATGATGATCTTATACCAACTATGGGACAATGATCACTTATATCACTAAATAGCACTCCAGCATGAGAATACAGATGAGGCTTATTAACCAACATAATGTCCAGAAGTGTGTTGTTACTTTTGTTTTTTGGGTTAATCCTTGTTGGTTCTTTAATTAATTGAGTGAAACCATGAGTGTCACAAAAGGATACTAGGGGTGCGGATGCATTGGCTAGCCAATTTAAATTCAGGTTGCCTAAAATAATGGTGTCTTCTGGGCCTAATTTAATTATAGTGTCCAGGTGGGATAGGAGTTTTAGGTCTGCTGAGGGGGGCCTATATCAACCAATCAATTGAAAAGCTGACATATTGGGAAGAGATATTTTAAGGGACAAGCAATCGAATTCCTTTGGCTGTGATGTAATATTGAGGCTGGATGCAGAGATATTTGCTTTAACATAAATGGCCACTCCACCACCCCTGGATGGACGATCAGATCTGAAGAGCTGATAGTTGGGAAGATTTATTTCTCTGTCATTTGTTGCAGATTTGAGCCATGTTTCGGAGATTACCTTTTCTTAAATCAGTTGCAACAGTTCTTCTATTTTCTTAGCCTAATCTATCCTTTAAAATTTCTAGTCTATAAGGTTGGCCACCTATGGGCACCCCCGTCCCTTTCTTGACTATGCTATAGTGTCCTCTATAAATTTTCTTTTCACTCTCAGGTCCTCATATAGGGAGGTTATTGTGGTGACCACGGAATGTATGTAAAACAACAGGCTGTGTTTATCATTGTTGGATTTAGTATGTGATAGCACTATGCTATAAAACACTTTAATGTATATACGTTATGTGTATGAAACCTGTAAATAGTGAAAATATCGTGGCACTAGATGTTTTTGATAAAGGTAAAAAGTACTAGTTGACTATATTATAAAAATGAACTTAGCTGTGCTATTTAAAATGCATGTAAATTGCTGTAAACTAAGACAATCTGAAATGTCATGTTGATTTGCATTTATCCTATGACGCTTTGCATTATAGAAGTAGGTATGATGTTGTTTTTCTTTGAAACTTGATTTGTTGCCATTGCCCTTTGGGATAACCTTTCTTTCAATGAGTCTGCATTGAGGTTCTTTGTCTATACCTTGTTTTGTTTTGTTTTTTCCTTTTTGAGCCTCCACTACTCAAGCAAATGGGGCCTACATAGGGTGGAGGTTGCAGCTCAACTGGTAAGTTAGATCGGAGGTCAGTGTCAACAGGTGCTGGTTAAGTGCAGAGAAAGAATGTATATAGCCTGTTGCTACAAATTGAAAAAGGAATATGGTATTGAAGAAGCTTATTGCCTGCATTTTGAATAAACATCACACAGAGATTGTGTGTTGAACCTGAAGTGTGATGGCTGGTCCATCTGTCATCCCACAACCACTTCACACATGGGAATTGGGCCCAAGGTTACAGACTGGGTCAGAAACTGGTTACATGTGAGAAGTCAGAAAGTATTAATAAATGGCACTCTGACTGTGGAGGGGAGGGTGACTAGCAGGATCACACAGGGCTCAGTTCTGGGGTCGATCCTCTTCAACATAGTCATCATCAACACTGTGGATGAACTGAAGGAAAAGGTGTGCCTGTTTACAGATGGCACCAAAATTGGCAACACAGTAAACAAAGCAGAGGGACAGCAAAGCATGGAAGCTGATCTCTGAAAACTGGAGGAGTGGTCCAAGACCTGGCAATTGAAATTCAATACTAAAAAATGCAAGGAAAGCGTAACCAGGGAAACTGTACTCAGTGGGAGGGGAGCAACTGGTGGCTACCATGCAGGAGCAAGACCTAGGGGTGGTCATATCAGATGACCTCAAGGTCAGTAGACAATGCGAAAAGGCAGCACTAAAGGCTAGTGGTATCCTGGGATACATAGGGAGGGGCATCACGAACAAAAGGCATGAAGTAATCATGCCCCTGTATTGATCCCTGGTCAGGATTCACCTGGAGTACTTTGTCCAGCTCTGGAGGCCTTACCTCAGGAAGGACATAGATAGACTGGAGTTAGTACAGGGAAGAGCTACAAAGATGTTGCAGGGCTTGCATCAGAAACTGTACAAGGGAAGACTGGATGACCTCAAATTATACTCCCTAGTACAATGCAAGAATCATGGGGACATGATGAACTATGGATGGACTGGAGGAAAAGTTGTGCCTGTTTACAGATGGCACCAAAATTGGTAACAGGGTAAACTAAGCAGAGAGATAGTAAAGCACGAAAGCTGATCTCTGAAAACTGGAGGAGTGGTCCAAGACCCTGTGTCAGTGGCTCAGTAGGTACCACACTCACCTCTGAGGCCAGGAGATCAGAGGACTGTGGATTCAGTTCCCACATCTGGCACTTGAGTTAATATCCCAGTACTGACACTGTAGTGCAGCATGAGAGGGGTGCTGCACTTCTGAGGTGCCATCTTTCAGATGAGATGTTAAACCGAGGTCCCATCTGCCTGGATTGGTGGTAGTTCAGGTGGATGTTAAAGATCCCATGGCACTTATCAAAAAGAGTAGGGCAATTTTTTATTGAGAACAATATAACAAAACAAAAACTGTACAAAAACAATGGAACATAATAAATCAGTACAATAACTCTTGAAAACCAGAGAGATAACCCACAAAAAAAATTAGAAAGGTAATACACACTCTATAAATGAACCAACTAAGAGTAATACAGGAAGTTTCAAAACTGACACATTCTCTATTTCAAGTAACCCCTTCATAAAGTATTAAAGGAAGTGCCGTCCTCCAATATGCAACTAAAGCTGCCGGTAATGCCTTTTTTTCTGATTCATAAACATGCAAAATTTCTTTCATAATAAGACATTTCAACCCAGTCAGTGTAGTTTGTTTTTGCTGAAGTACAAACAGACATCTGTTATGCCAAATGCACCATTTGAAAACTGCAAAAAGGACTCTAAGAGTACCAAGATAAAACACTTTCCAATCAGACCCAAATTTCCCATATACCAGATCCCAGTATGTTATATTAGCTAACATGGGTAAATACCACTCATGAGCCAGATGAGCCCATAATGGTTCTAAAAAGGACAATCAAAAAAAAAAAGGTGAGCCATAGCTTCCACTTGGCAAACACAGGAATCCATGACACAAAACCGTTCTTCCAGTTGTTTATGGGCTTGATTCCCTTTAACATTTATCTTATTATGACAGCACAGACATAAAGTGCCTCACATTTTTACCGGAATCCTACCATCCAGTAATTGTTTAGTTAAATACTGACTGTCAAAAGGCAGGTCAAAACAGGGTGTTGACAAAAAATGTCTATCCAAAACAGAGGAATAAAGGAGCTTTCTGTTTTGCAAACCCGGCAACTGACTGGATACATGCCACTGACTTATTTTTTTAAAAAGCTCAACAATATACCCAGACGTCCCTTGTGGAATCTTAGTAAAAGGCTTCCAGGTTGGTGCTCTCCACTTATCTATAAAATATTGGGATCTGGAAGTGAAACTCCATACCCAACACTCCTGATGACCAGCCATGCTAGGGTAAACATTTGAATGTACAAAAATAGCAAAGAAAAACAATACCGGACTAACCATATTTAGACCCCCTTGTTTTATAGGCCAATAAGTAATTATTCTTTTAACAGGGTTCTACCTACTTCCCCATAACAGTTGAAAAAATAAATTGTACAGGCATGCTTCTAAATGAAGTGGGAGTGGAAAAATATAATTGACCAATAAAAAAATAGAAATAATAAAAGTTTTCAATATATAGCTACGTTTTTTCCTGGACATGGGAAAATATTTCTATTTTTTAATTTTATCTTCTGCAGCAGAAATAGAAGAAAGCCAATTACTTGCTGCTACTAAAGGTACTCCAAAAGAAAGACCCCGAATCTGAATCTGCTCAGACCTAATGGATACCCCACTAATCTCAGTATAAACATCCTGTAAGGGAATCTGCACAGCTGTACCAAAACGTTTTGGAGTATTTAAAGTAGACCCAGAGATTAACGAGAAAGACTGCACAATCTCAATAGCTCAGACACCCGAGGTCTGATTTGCTATTAAAATACAAATGTCATCCGTATAAGCCAGAGCACTAGGAAAAACCAGTGAAGATTTGTCAGAAATATGTCTGATGGAAGTGTCAGTATTCAGTTTCCTAAGAAGAGGGTCTATAGAAAAAAAATATAGAAGGGGGCTTAAGGGACAACCCTGACATACCCCTCTTTTGATCTGGATATGAGAACCCTTTAAACCATTCACTATCAGAGTAATGGAGGCATATTTATACACATTTTTAATCCAAGAGACAAAATCCTGTGGAACCCCATATTGTTCCAGGACTTCAAACAGATAATTTTGTGGAACTCGATCAAAAGTTTTTGATTGATCTAAACTTAGGACATACCCCTGTGCACCAAACCCATCAAAAACCTCCCTTATCACTTTTAAGTTAGTAATCATAGAGCGGTCTGGGACAGCACATGTTTGAGTATGAAAAATAACTTTCTGGGCAATATTGGAAAGTCTAAACAAAATGAGTTTACATAAGATTTTCCAATCTGAGTTCAGGAGACTAATAGGACTCCAATTATTTAAATATTCTTTATTGTTATTTTTAAATAAAAAAATTAAATTACTATCTGCAAATGATGTGGGTATTGGCAATATTCTCTGAACAATTACATTAAATGTAGCAGTTAAGTAAGGTAGAAGCAATGTTTTTGCCATTTTATAGAATTCATTTGGAATTCCATCTGGACCAGGGGTCACAGTACTTTTTAAGTGACTAATTATAGAATCTACTTCAGCAATAGTGATAGGCTGAATTAAATCTTTAGCACATTCAGGGGATATTTTAGGAACATGTAAGGAATCAAAAAAGGTAGTCCAGTCCTGTGGCTTGAAATCCTGACCATACAAAGTATTGGTATGATAAGAAACCTCTTTCACAATTTCTCTATTATCAGAAATCCAGGTACCATCATGAGAGATTAATGATGGCATATATTTAAACTAAACCTGCTGGTTACTACTGTCAAAAGGGTTAACCACTTTGGCCACCCCTTTCCTACCATATTTCTGTTCTAAAAAAAGGGAGGTGAACCTATCATATTGATAAGTACACAGTTCTTTTAATTGCCGAATCTGTGCAGAATAATCCAAACAAAATTCAGTTTGCCAGGAAAGCAATTTCTGCAACTGATGACAGCAATTCAAATAGTTAAGATACCGACTAGAAGAAAAGGATTTAGAAAACCGTTGGCAACATTTTCTAATTTCCATTTTGGTGTCCTGCCACCAAAAAGCAGGACTGTCAAATATTTCAAACACAGAAATGTTGTCTTGGAGAACCATGTACAATTCCTGCCGGCCATGTTCCTCCTCTAAAACAGAAATGTTCTTCTTCCAAAAATTATGAGAGTCTGGTTTATTAAGAGGATGACCCAAAGATAAAACCAGCAAACAATGGTCAGAGTTTTCACAAGGAATGACTGAATACTGAACACCTGGTAACCAGTTAGAAATAAAAAAATAATCTATCCTTGTGGTAAAATCTTCCACGATGAAATGTGTGTGCAGGAGGCTGAGAACCAAATAAAGCCCCATCTATAAGGTTAGCTTTAGTATATGATGGGTTAAGAAAATTCAAGTCAGTATATAACTTTTGTGTCACCCCTGTTTTATCCAAAAGAGATAAAATACAATTAAAGTCCCCCCAAAAAATTATTGATTTAGACGAATGGAGAAAAGGCTAAATAGTTTTAAAAGTGGCTATTCTCTGTGTTTTAATCTGGGGGTTATAAATGTTGAATAATCTCCATTCTTCTTGTTGAATAATAACATCCAAAATAAGGACCCAACCCTGAATTAGGTCAATATGTCTGATGACTTGGACCTCTAAATTATTAAAAAGAATACCTACTCCTGCACACACCTCTTATGAAAGAGAACAGAAAGATAGTACACCTCTCCAATCACGAGATGCCTGACTAGACTCCCTGAGCGAGTGAAGTCTGGTATCTTGTGAAAAAACAATATGGAGTGTAACAGAAGTAAGGAAAATAAAAATAGCCCGTCTTCTTTTAGAATTTTTCAGGCTGTTGACATTTAAACTGCCAAATGACAAAACCTCCCCCATTTAAACAGAACAATCAGGACTTCTTTTTACCTCTCCCTTTCCCCAGTGATTTCATTTTGCACTTCTTTTTCCTAACTGTCTTGGCATCTCCAGAAAGCTGTTCAGTATCAGTTAACACTTCCACCTGAGAAGAGGCCACAGTGGAAGCATCGGAATCATCCTCAGTCTCTGTAGCCTGTTTTCATTTGTGTAACACAGCAAATTTGTTTTTAGTAATTAAATCAGAAGTCTGGGATTCTGATAAAGCAGGTGCCCCTTTAGAAGTAGAACTTCTCATTTGCCTATGAGTACGCACTTGAACCCAGGCAGAATCCTCCGGAGGGGGCATAACATTTTTAAGGTCACAGATTTAGGTGGAGGTACTAGGTGCACTAGTAGTCTCAGACCATAACACAGTGTCCACAGTGGCCATAGGACCAGACAGGGATACCATACTTTCCTCAGCCAGTGCAGAGTCAGAAAATAACTGAACTGCACCCGAGTCAGCCTGAGACAAAGTAGGGGTTATGTGTACAGTGTGGGACAAGGGAGAACTTAAGGGGGGGAGAGGAATGTTCTTGAACAAAAGGCCTAAATTGAGGCCTAGCCTGAGCATTGCGTTGGGCCTTAGAGAGTCTCATCCTGACTCTCATGCAACATCTCAGGTTTATTGTGAGAGGCCCAAGGACACTCTCGATAGGAATGGGAAGACTCTTCACACAAGTTACTATAAATCGGGTGAGGACAATTAATACTGACATGTCCAGAACCCAGACACAAGGAGCATTTAAGTTTGTCACAAGCATTACTTAGATGTGTGTGAACCCCACACCGAAAGCATGATTTAGGTTGTCCAGGATAAAAAACAAAGCCTCTATCCCTACCTAAATAAAAACTACTAGGTAAATGCTGGACAGAAACATTCACCACAGGCAATTTCACTTGTAATTTCCATCCTCCTGCCCTAAAGTGCTCGGAATCTATAATAGGATCAGGCAAGCCTAACTCTGTACATTTAAAGGACAGCCATCTAATGATACCATTAATTGCAACCCCTTCATTTTTAAATAAAACTGTAATGGATTTTATTGTAGGTTTTGTAAGGGGAATAGCAAAGAAAGGAGGCTATAAAGGGGTATGCCTGACTTCCTGATACCTATGCCAAAATGTGTCAAGGCCTGCAGCTGTTTTAAAACTGATGTCAAAATAATTATCCCTAGAAGTATGAATATGGGCATAAATTTCAGAAGGTGCAAACTGTAAACTAGTTTTTATCAAAGTTTTCCCAACATATAGGGGATCAGGAAACACTTCCAGCCCACCCCTATATCTCAGTCACACAGCATTTTGCCTTTTAGCTTGCTCTGGAGGAGTATGAAAGAGACCATCAAATGTTTTATTTCTTTGCTGGCTATTATTTTGTTCAGCAGCCCTTTTAGCCTGTGCCTGGTCAGAGGCAGAGGGCGGTACAGTAGGCCGCGCCAAAAATCCTTCAGAGTTAGGACCAAGAGCTTCACACCCTGCAGAATCCAGTAGAATGCCATCTCCTGCCCCAGCAGGAAGAACGGTGGAGTCCTCAAACTGTAACAAATCAGTAGAATCTTTATTTGAAGTAGAAGGTAGAGGACCTTCCTCTAAAGTGACCCCAATAGCAAGAGTATACTTTCCATCATTAACAAAAGAATCCAGGCCCTTTGTTCCTGTCCTGCCAACATGCCAGACAGGATTCTGTGTTAGTTGCAGACCCGAGGGAAGTTCTAGGGGGTCAGAAATCTCCAGCAGATCTCCCTGAGGCTCAGAGCCAGGCCCAGCAGGAGAGGCCCAAGTGTCATCCAGAGGTGACTTCTCCCACCCCGCTCCTTTTAGCGCTTCAGCAATCGTAAGCCCCATAGCAGATAAATTATTATCAAAAGCAGCACCAGGCTGGTTTAAAGCAGAAGTCAAGTTGATCCTATGACCCTTTAAATCTTGCTGCAGTACATCCATTTGCAGGCAAAAAGTAGGAAAGTCAGAGGTAACAGATAAGGGTACAGGCAGTTGTTTTGAGGAAAGAACAGTACCTGAATGTTAAGCAGTTGTCCGGGTAGAAGACGAGCCCTCAATCAGCTAAGCGGGGAGAAGCTGACACTGCACCTGGTCTGTGCTATGAACTTGCACCATGCCAACTGTGTGTTTTACTGTAGAAGCCTCTACAACAACTACAGAAGAACACTCCTGAGACTCTAGGCACTCGACACCAGGCGGAAAAGAGCTGCCAGTCTCTGAAAATATGCCAACATCCGATACAGCGGTAACTTACGAGCAGCCATCAGATGACTCCACAGTCCGAACTCTCTCTCACAGCTGCGCCCTGTCAGAAGACATCATTCCGTTGATGACAGGTCCACTGAAAGCTGGAGCCGCCGGTAAAGTAGCCATGTCCTGTGTAGAAACTTCATGTAGGCAAACCTTTGAGTCAGCAGCAATGCAGGGGTTCTCAGTAGCACCTCCAGGTTCCCTCTCGATATCAAAAGACTGCGAAGCTTCACCGTTTACCGATACAGAAGCGATAGGTAAAGAAGCCATTTTACCTGTGTCCAGTTTGGTCTCTAGTTGAGGAGAGATAGAAAAGGTGACTGACTCCCCTACCTCCAGCACGTCTGCTCCGTCCAACACTGGATTCCGAGTTGCCATCTCAGAGAAACGGCCAAGCCCCCTACCGTCAGAGTAGGGGAATTTCCCCGGTGTCCTGGCCAAATTTCTCTCATTCACTATAAATACCACCAACAGCTTAAACTGGTTCAAGGTCAGTTGGCATTCATCTGTATCCCCTTCCCCTGAGTCATGCCTGAAAATAGTAGTAGTAATAAAATTGTATTTCTACAGAGAAATTTGCCATTAGGGTTCAAAAAGTCCCTATTTACAAGGCAATCATGTATCGTAAAAAATTTTAAATTAAAATTAAAATAGGCAGGATTTGTCTAGTGCACTTACCTGGTCAAAAAAAACTAAATAAATAAATAAAAATAAATGATAGAAACATTCAAATACCTTAAAGGCAACAAAAGGGTGCATGTGCAGAACCTCTTTTGGGTAAAGGACTAGAGGCAAAACCTTTGACTTATGGGAGGAAAGTTCAGAAGCAATATGAGAAAATCCTTATTCATAGAGTGTGTTATTGAATCATGGAATAGCCTGCCAGTGGGGGTGGTGGGAGCCAAGACAGTTGAGGAATTTTAGCGGGAATGGGACAGACACTGTGGGATACACAAGCAGGCAGCTAAGTAGGGGGGTACGAAGCCAAGGGCAGACTTGATTGATCATATGGTCCCCATCTGCTGACAACTTCTATGCTTCTATGTTTCATTCATTTAGATAGTGGCTAGCACAGGTGGAGAGATAACAGATGTACCAGTTACTATCAGTGAGGATTTGAATAAATCCTATGAGGGAGGAGAGTGAAGCACCCTGCTAGATGGCTGGGGAAGAGGGGTACTTGTGTATTGTAGTGGGGGAGAAAGGGTCAGATGAGTGCAATGTGGACTTCACTTTATGAATGTTGTGCTACTTTAAGAACTTAAAAACAATACTATATACTTTTGCATAGCACTTTAAACTATCAACTTTAGTGGAACAGTAACGTGTCACTTTACCAGTCACAACATGTAATGTGACATGACTTTAATTTGTACTTTGCATAGTGACAAACCACTTCACAATGTGCTGGAACTTCATGGGGATTTTCACAAAGTAAAGTTTTGGCACTTTGTACATCTGTTGTCTAGCAGCTCTCCCCAGCCTAGTTTGACATAATCTATGTCATCAAACACATTTCCCTAGTGACATTTGACCAAGTCACTGAATCTCACATTAGACATGACACTGTCTCCATGTTAAAAGAAGTTTGTTTATTGCATTTAATATTTGAATCTGTGTCTTTGAATATTTTATTTAGTCATGTTACTTATAACTGATTTGTGAAACACTTTCAGCCTTCTGGATGGGACACTATATAAAAAGTTATGCCTTGCCTTGCATTTAGAAGTTTTCCCTTTTGCCAGTTGAAGTCATCACTAGTATCTAGTGGTTCCAACTCCCTCTGTCCAGCATTGGTCTGAAGTAGGCCCTGGCATCAAACAACTCCCCTTATCTCTCCCTGGTCCAGCCTGAAGTAGTCCCTAGTGTATATTTTTCATAACCTTCCCACCAGTTTCCTAATGTGAAGTGACAGCCTCTCTGCCAAATCATACTTGTCTCCCAGTTCTATTCCTGCATTACATTTAGAATAATACATGGGGGAGAATGTATAACAAGAATTTAATGCACACCTGAGGTGTAGGATGCTACATAAACCCTGAGAGTGAAGGCTGAGAGGTTGATCAAAGCATCCCACACCAAGGGTGTGCATTAAATTTGAATTTTGCACTCCCACATGTATTGTTTTATGTAATTACTAGCATCAGTTTTTATGTGCCCATAGGATATAATTTTGTGTTACAGTAGTTGTATTTATGACTGACCAGTACATGGTGCTGCTGCACACACTGTCCTTATTTGTGGGGACAGTCTTTTTTTAAATTTGTTGTCTTTCTGTTCATTTAGATAGTTTTGTTGTTGCAGCTTGCTAGTAGTGTTTAAAGTAATACACTGAAAAGCAGGGTGGCAACTGCAGTTGCAGTTGGCAGTTGCAGTCGGTCTGAGTTCCATGAGCTCTACACTAAAAGGTTCATTTTAATTAAAGAAAAGAAGAAATATAGCTAGGAAAGAAGACAGCATGTTTTGGTCATTGCCCCAGTCTTTGCCTGCCGACTTGATGAGCAATTGCCCACCATCTCAGTGCCATACCGAGAAAATGAATCAAACTGTCAGCACGAGAGGCCACTGTGCAGGCCTACAGTGTTGGAAAACCTGACGCACGTTCTTTGTTATAACCCATGGGTTATAACGGTGAATTCTAACTACATTTCTCAATGGAAAAAAACTGATGCCAGTTATTACATACAAATATTAAACATCAGATGTATTTAAATGCAGTAAAGTACTTTCAAGAAAAATGTGAGAATATTTCTGAAATCTCCTAGGAATTTATCATGAGCATCCTCAGTCTAATCCTGTTCCAAGAATACTTGTATTTTAATTCTACTTTTTATTTAAAAATTAGAAAACTTATGAAATAGTTTCAGGTTTCTTGTTCTTGAATAACAATCAGTTCAATCTGAAATTTTCAAATTCATTTAACAAAACCAAAACTTTTCTGAATCTTACACAGATTGGTACTCCATCTGTAATGGTAATGACCATAAGTTTTAGGAAACCGAGCACAGGGAACACTGGTTTGCAAACTGATAGTAGTGCCCTCATCATCTCAGCAGCAGAATCCCTAAAGACAATTTCTATGGATTCACAGAAATTGTTCCGCTGATGCCAGTTTCAAACTCTGATCTGGAGATCTCATTGACAAATTTCTTGCTTGGGTATATCTAGTAGTTGTTTTAACTGCAGCTTAAGAATAAGCTAAGAACAGCAATTATTCTGACAACTTACTTCCCCCCATCAGAAATTAAATATTCTACATGGCACCATAGATTTTATTATGGAACATAACCTGAGAGCCCCCAAACTGGATGGACAGAAATCTCTTACTGGCACACTTTGCATATGGCTGCAGATCCTGGTAATGTGATTGAGAAGAAAACAAGAATGGTACATAGAAAGGGAAAGTCCATTGAAAATAGTTTGGTCCGCAATCACCACTCTCCAGCAAAGCCCAATAATACTATATAGTTTGACTCTGTCCCAACTGGAGCTGCCAGGTTTGGTTCTACCACAGAAATAAGCACCTCTAACTTCAAGTGTTCAGTTTTTGAAGGCTGGTGAATTTTGGAACAAAAATGCAGACATTTGGTTCAACAAGTTTGCCTTGCTTTGCATTGTGCAAACCATTCAAACCAGTCAAATGGCAAACCACAGTCCACAACTGAAGCAGTCAACTATGCACTGTCTGCAGGTCTTTTTCTGCTGTCACCTTTAATGTATCAAGAGGTGCATTTACATTACCTTGTTTGCTGTGCTGCCATCTACACCAGTTGCCTGATGCACCTCCTAAAACTATGTTGACTGGTGTTTCCACAACAGACATTGTGCATTGTTGCAGGGTCATTCTCTATGCCGGACAGAACCTCCAACATTTTGTCATTTTTTTCCACTGGAGCCTGGAGATATTTATTTACTTGTTTAGTTAGTTCGTTTTTGTTGACCGGGAAAGTGCACTATACAAATTCTGTTAAATTTCAGGCATGACCCGGGGAAGGGGGATACAGATTAATGCCAATTGACCTTGAACCAGATTAAGCTGGAGGTGGTATTTTTAGTTAATGAGAGTGCTATGCAAATTCAATGCCAGTTTTAAGTTCTTATACTTGTTTTCCCAATATAGGCAATGACAGGTTAATGAGGCGACATCTTGGGGATGGTTCCTTGTAGAAATCCCTACTTTAAGTCCATTACTGGCTTTCCCAGCCCCAGATGAGGCTAGCGTTCAGCTGCCAGTTTAAGAACTGTCATTAAACATATAGGATGGGCTATTCAAAACTTACTGCCATGCACAGTTTGCGGAGGGTTAGCACTGGGTTAGTGCAGGACCACAATACTCAAAACAAGACATAGTGCCAGCAGAATACATTAGTGAGGGTGCAAACAGTTAATGTAGGCAAGAAACAAAGTGAGGGATGAGAACCTGCATAAAGGCACAACGGTATATTCGAAAGTATTGAGTGGCACAAGGCCACTTTGCACAACACACAGCGCAGCACTTTTTACTGCCTATAAAAGACAGGTCTTAACCCAGGGCAAACCACAATGGGGTGTGTGTGGCCAGTGTAGGAAACAAAGATGGCATTTTCAGCAATGCTGTGCTTATGTACCTGATATAGGAGGTAGTCCAGGAGGAGGAGGGGGGGGACCAGGCCGACCTTGGTTCACACCACAGGCCAAGGAGGAGATATGCTGCACACAGGTTGTACCAGCCCAGAGTCTCCTTTGAGACCCTGCCTGATGAATACAACATTGGCTGTTACAGGATGAACAGGGACATGTTGAGGCAGCTATGCGAACTCTGGCATGAGCATCTGCAGCCCAACACCACACACAGCCATGCCATGACAGTGAAGGAGAAGGTGATGGCAGTGATGTGCTTTCTAGCCACCAGGACATTTCAAACCCCAGTGGGAGACACCATTGGGTTATCGCAGTCTGCCACCTCAAACCTCCTGACTCAATTCCTAGAGGCTGGCCTGCCACATGCTGCTGAATTCATAGTATTCCCCAGCAAGGCAGCTAAGCACAAAGCAATCGTGCAGAAATTCTATTGAGCTGTGCACCTACCAGCTGTACTTGGTGCCATTGACTACACCAATGTTGCCATCCATGCACCACCTAGTGATGGCAGTGGCATACATGTAAACAGGAAGGGAGTCCACTCCATCAATTGCCAGGTGGTGTGTGATATGACAGGACAGGGCACATCACCAATGTCTTTGCACAGTATCCTGCAATGCCCATGATGCCTTCATATGGAACCAGTTAAAGATAAGCCAGGCCTTTGAGGAGGACAGAATACCCAGCGGGCACCTTGTCGGTGAATATCTGCAGTCACTACATGCAAACACTAAAGAGGGTAACAGTGCCAAACAATTGCAGACAGGATGGAGGGGGACAGGGGCAATGGGACGGCAACACATGTGACATACATAGGCAAGGGCCAGACAGCTAACATAGCCACATATGTTCACAGGAGACAGTGCCTATCCCCTGAGACCCTGGTTTCTCACACCAGTACTCCGGACCAATAACAGTGGCTGAGGAGGAGTACAATGAGGCACATGCCGCCACAAGGAACATCATAGATATGGTATTTGTCATGGTGAAGATGCTATTCCTCTGCCTTGATCGTTCAGATGGTGCCTTGCAGTATAGCCTTCAGAACATATGCTGTATATTCATAGCATGTTGCATGCTGCACAACATGGCACTAAACTCTGGAATTCGTGCACCCACACCTGAGATACAGTCAGACAGTGACCCAGAGCCATAGGTCCAGGTGACAGTAAAACAGTTTGAGAGGAGAGATCCTTGAATGACCTGCAGGGCCCTTGGAGCACAAGAGCAGCATCATGGGAACACTAGCCCAGATGGGAAGGTGAGTGAACACAACACAGACAAACATCATGTCATGACTAGTGCCTTTAATATATGTGACATACAATAAACAGTACAGAACAGTGACAACAACGCAAACCCCTGGTGTACCACACAGTTTAACTGTGCACATGTGATGCATGCATATAAGGGCAGTGTGCAGTGCATGTCACTTATGGGTGGATGATTAAAGGGTGTGTACTGTGCAGGGCATAGGTCTGAGGGTGTGCACAGGCAGGATGTGTAGTGTGTGTGGTGTGTATGCCTGTGTGCGAGCAAGTGAGTGGGTGCGTGAGTGAGTGTGTGTGTGTGTGCGTGTGTGTGTGTGTGTGTGTGTGACCCAAAGAGACACATCACATTGCAGCTGACAGTATCACTGATGCCTACTACCAAGCACATGACATGTCCCCTGTAGGCAGGACACAGGTTTGTGTGTTTGTGCTGAAGAAACAGGTGGTGAGGACTGTGGGGATGACCATCCTGCAGCACATCTGCAACCAGGTTGGGCAGCAGGAACAACCAGGGAGGCCAGCTGGCCCAGACATAGTGCCTAGCCTGCAGAGGACTGGGATGAGGTGGTGGAAGACCCTGTGCCTGCACCCTGTGTGTGTAAGACACACGCCAGGGCACAGTCACAGACCACCTGCACTGTGTGGTGTCCATGCCCTGCCGACCACCCACATCTGCAACCCACATCGCCTCCATGTGATCCCTCACAGCAGCAGTGAGATCACCAAAAAAATGTTCCAAAGTGGTCAGGATACACATCATGTGCTCCTCTGCCTGCTGCTCCTCGGAGAGCATGGCTGATGAGACTGTCTCCTGCAGCTGGGCTGGTTCATGCCGTACCTCCCTGCAGAAGTCATGCAGGTTCTGCTGTGTGGTGTACTGGGACTCCAGGGTGGCCTGGAGCATAGGCCAGGAACCCTAGCCATCTGAGCCTGGGGGGGCACCCTGCCCTGGCCTGCAGGTGGGGGAGGTGGCAGCTGTTGTTGATGAAAGGGTTATTGCTGTTGTAGTTGTTCTTGTTGTTGTCACTGCTGCCGCTGCAGTGTCCTAACAGGGGACAGTGTGTAGTAGTAGTAAAAACCTTTATTTTTCAAGACGATTTGATGACACAAATACACCATTAGGACGGCCAAAGTCCCATTTTCAAAGTGATCCTGAAATTATACAATTTCCCAGTACATACTGTAAGTTATTTAAAACATATAATACACAAATATTCCTTCAAAGAATTAATACAAATACTTAATAACATATACCCTAAGGTACAATATAACGACAAGGACAAATATTGCTATATTTTTTTATCATAGAATTGTGTGTGTGTGTGTGTGTGTGTGTGTGTGTGTGTGTGTGTTTGTGTTGCTGGGCCTGTGCTGCATCCTCTGGCCAGCAGCGCATGCCCAAAAGTGCATGCTGGACAGCTGCCTGCCCAACGTCCTCTGCAGTACAATGGTGCCATGGCCCTGGAGCACCCTCACCTGCCTTGCACCCATGTGTGTGGCCCTGTCAGGTCTCAGCCCACTGCTCCCATCCACATTGCTGCCTGCTGTCAGCTCATCCTCCCTATGAGAGTTGCCCCAACCATGGTCACTGGCCAGTGTGTATGTGACCACAGGTCCACATGTGAGGTCCTCATCATCATTATCATCATTGCCTTCACCATACGCTACAATGACATACACTGCCTGATGGATAGCATGTCCCAATGCCACTTTCTGTTGTGCAGCCACTGCTGGTCCAAAGGCAACCCCCATGCCTGATGCTGAAAGCACATCCTGTGTTGCATCATCATCCCCCCCATCTGCAGGCTCATGCACCTTTTTTCCCATGGCTGGATGACCACTATGCACTGTGAAGCAAATGGAACTGTGTTAGAGGCCTGTACTGAACAATGTATTCCAAAGCCACCACCATGACATGCAACACCCAATGATGATGATCCTGCAGATAGCACATGTACCCCCCTCAAGCTGACTGTGCATATGAGGATGCAGTCCCCATGCACAATCCCCCAACAAGGGCTCACAGCAAATTGTGCAGCCATACACCGGTGACCGCTGTGCACTACCAACACATGCACATAGCTGTGTTGCACGTACACCGACAATGAACCACGACAGCCCCATAGGTGTGACTGGAAAGTACCACTGGGCCACAACAGTAGAATGGTGACACATACCCCCTGTAAGTGTCAGGCAGGCAATGGTGTGGTCATGCCATGTTTGTACCTGCCCTGGGGTGCATCAGCTGTGCCTCACATCCACCACCTACACACCTTCCACCACCACTGGCCTTAGGGTTGATGTGACCAATGCCAGGATGGGGTCCCAGTTACACTGCTCAATGATCTGTGGTCCTCCACCTATCTGCAGGCATTTCCTGAGCCTTTGGGCCTCCTCCTCCTTTGCCTTTAATAGCAGGTCATTCCATTGCTTCCTCGCAGACTGTTCTGTGAACCATGGCCACTCACTGCATTCACCTCCGATGCTATCTCATCCCACATTTTGTGGACAATAGCCTTTCTGGGCTTGTTGCGCCACGTCACCTACTCCCTCACTTTGAAGGCATGTATCAAGGCCCTCAGCTCATCGACCATGAACTTGTGGGCATGGAGATATTCCTGCCTAGCATCATCACCTGTATGGGACAGATGGAATTGTAGTGGTTAGTTACAGGGGTTGACATTGTGCACGCAACTGCTAGTGTACCCGATGAACATGGCATCATACTTACTGAGCAGGGCATGATAGGCTCTGTGTGCTTCAGGCACTGGACTGTAGTGCCACACAGTGTAACACACAGTCCATACATGGCCACAGTGTAATGCAGCGATGACTCTCACACCCGTGCCGGTGCTCCAGATGGCATCAATCACACACTGTTGGTGAACGTGCATAGATGAGTTCACTAGACGCCATGCAACCAAACAGCAGCGTGTGTGTGTGTGTGTGTGTGTGTGTGTGTTATGCAGCACATAGTAGCCATGTCTGTGCACAGTACAGTGGTCCCATGTGGGCTGTGAGGCTGTCATGTTGGAAACTCACACATTGCTGAGGACATGGAGCATGGTGCATGCTGTTGTGGCCTGTCCCCATGGCATGACACAAGGCTTGTGTCACACACATACCCCTGCTGTGGACCACTCTACCCAAGCAGCCCCATCACTGTGCATGTGCAGCACACTCAGTTTACCTTTTTGAACATACACCACTGACACAGGCATGTTGTTCTGCCATCCCACAACACGGTTGTGCATGCCTCCCGCCAGAAGCTGCATCAGTCACACCCTGTCAGGTGACAGGTTGATGTCCCATACAGTGCTGTGGTGTTGCATGTGTTGCAACATGGCTGAGGTGCAAAGACCCCTAGACTACCACCACCCCTTCCTGCAACTACCTCACTGCACCATTCATGTTGGCAGTGTGCATGCAGCGATGTCCCACGGTGTGGTGTCACAGGGACCCCCACACCGCCACATAGCATGCCCACTGTATACAGTGCAGGCTGTTACAGTGTGGCCTGTGCTGCTGACCTGCAGCAGTGTAGCCTACAGAGCAGTGTACACACAGTCCCACAGACATCACAGCATCAGGTCACACATCTCCCACGTGTGCTGACTATCACCCATCTGTCCAATTTATTGTTAATCCAAACAGCAGCATGCTTCGTGTTGTTTACAAACCTGCATTAGCCTGTTGTAGCTTCTGGAACATTATGCACTCAGTGCTGTCAAGCACTTCCCTCAACAGCAGTGCAGTTCCTGTCAGCTATACAGGTGGAGAACTGTTTGCCCTCAAATAGCATGGCTGGGCAATCCACCTTGTTAGACATGCAGATCAGGCTGCAATGATATGGTAATGTGTTTGTTTGCCCTGTGAATACACAAGTACCCTCATTGGGAAGCAGTACAGTGCAGTGGTTTAAAGCTCTGAGCTGCAAATCTGGAGACCTGGATTTGAATCCCACAGCCCCTACTTGCATACTGTGTGACCCTGAGCAAGTCACTTAACTTCCCTGTGCTCCCAGGTTGCACATGTAAACAAGCTTTCAGCTTAGTGTGTCTCACCTGGTTAAACAATTAGAAAAAAGAAATTAGCATACATGCTTTGAGTATACCAACATTTGGCACCGGGCAGTTAGTGCAGGCAAATGGTTAGCGCTGGGCTAACCGGATAGTGTGTAATGCTCTGCTATTGCAGTAGAGCCATGCTATAGTGCAATTGCATGCTGTGCTAGCTCATGTGTATCATGGCCTCCTGTCATGGGTGTCTCAGAGGGGCTGCACATGTGCAGTGCTTCTTCATCACATTCATGCAATGCTAACATGATAGCACTGTGCTATTGGACAATTGTGTGTTGTGCATGTGTGCTACAGTCTCACAGGGGTCATGGTGAAGTCACGCATGCACAGCTCATGTGCTTCCAGGTAGCACAGCGCTATCGCGATAGCATGGCCTCATCATACTGCAGCACTATGCAATGCAACTAGCACATCACCTGTCAAGGGACCATTGCATGGTGTGTCAATAGTGCTAGAGAGGTGCCCAGTGCAGCATTGGTAAGACCTACGACCAGTATGTCAGGATGGAGGAGGATGAGGGCTGTTGTCCAAACAGGACAGGAGGTGCAGGGATGTGAAGACAGCAAATCTGGTGGAGTTGGTGCAGCAAGGGCACTGGCGACTCTTTGAGGAGGTGAGGGAGGGGGATCTGCCACGTAGACAGGTCTAGGCATCCATTGCCCGTCACCTGTCTGGACGGACAGGGATAATTAGGGATGGGGAGAAGTGCCACCACCATTATGTGGATCTGCAGCAGAAGCAGCCACAACAGCTGGAATGCTTCAAGTACATGGTCCATGATGGGGCTGTGCCTGCACCAGGCAGGTGTCATGCACTGCCATGGCCATGCTTGTCATCTCTGTGTGTGCATATGTGAGTGTGTGTGTGTGTGTGTGTGTGTGTGTGTGTGTGTGTGTGTGTGTGTGTGTTTATGTGTGCCTGCACTTGTGTCTGTGTGTTATGGTCTGTGTATGTGTGTGCGTATGTGTGTGTGCATGTGTCCTGTTACATCTGCATGTCACTGCTACGTGTGTCTTGCAAATGGTTGACTGCATGTGGCCACATTCTGCAACACCACTGGCAGGCAGCCATGCCCAGTGTGCACAATGTCTACACAACAGGGCATTGTAGCTGCCTATGTCCGAGGTTCTCCATGCCACAGGTGTCACAGTGTGAATGCACACTGTGTGTGCTGGGGGGGACACATGTACTAGCACTATGATATGGCACATGTTTTGGGGATGGGCTATGGTGTAGGGTACCTTGTGTACCATGGGCATTTCTGGGGCATACCATGGCATTTCCACATGTACTTATAGTGATGTACCCTATTTATTTATGTATTTGTTATAGATCGGATTTGAAACCTTTGAGCCAGAGGCTTGTTTACAAAGGTACCTCGTCATAGAGAGGGCAACACTGTTACAGAATTACAGGACTGAACATATGGGTTCATACAATAACAATATACATACAGTATACAAATAACTTTACAGAGTTTTACAGAGATTTTACATACAGTTGAAATAAACAGTATAACAGAGTTTGTACATTATAGATTATTAGTTGAGTACCTAAACAGGCATCTAGCACAGGGGATGGCAACCTGGGGGTAGGGGGGAGAGGAGAAGGAGTCAGTCCAGGGGATATTGTCTAGTGCATTTGGAGAGCATCAGGCCACCTGTTAGAGACAGGTGCAGCAGCGGGTGTTAAATAGTTGGCTCTGAATAGTAGTTTTGAAAGAGGCAATTTTGGCAGAGTTTGTGATGGTTGCAGGGAGAGAGTTAAACCAAGAAGGGGCCCTGTAGCAAAAAGACCTCTGAGCCAGGGAGGTCCTAGTTCTTGGTACCAGGAGGGTAGCCTTGTCCGAGCTGTGGGTAGAGACTGTGGGGGGGTTATGTTGGAGGGAGGCCATAACCACAGTGGGGGAGAGCCCAAGCAGAATATTCTTAGCTAGCAGGCAGGTTTGGTAGCAGAGACGTTCATCCAGGTTAAGGATCCTGGCCATGGAGTACAGTTGAAAGGTATGGGTGAGTCTGGGGGCACTGGTCAGTAGTCTACAGGCCTTGTTTAGAGTGAGATGGACCTTATTGAGTGCCGTATGATCAGCAGCACCATATACTGGAAGGTCATAATCCTCTAGGGATAGCACTGAGGAGGTGATGGCCAGTCGGACAGCATCTGGTGGGAGGCAGTCCCTATGATGGTATAGGAGGCCAGTCTGAGTGTTTGTGGCAGCTGCAATGGCAGTGATGTGGCTGTGAAAGGTGAGAGCAGTGTTGAAAGTAATGCCAAGGTATTTGTAGGTATGCACTTGTTCTAGAGGGTGTAGAGTGCTAGGGAGGATAAGGAGGGGGTTGTTTCTGCCTTTATTTTGTTGGTGGAAGAAGAGCATTGATTTTGACTTTGTGAGGTTAATGATGAGTCTGCATTCCTGAAACCAGTTTTCTGCTTCATTGAAAGTCTGCTGGAGGGAGTCCTGGAGGGAGGTAGTGTTATGGTGGGTGGTATAAAGGACGGCATCGTCCACGTACATAAGAGGTTTGCCAGAACAGGCATTAGGCAGGGTGTTTAGATAGAGACTAAAGAGCAGGGGGCCAAGAATGGAGCCCTGGGGAACCCCAGAGCAGATAGGATGGGTTTCCAAGAGTGTCCCATTGATTTTGACACACTGGGAGTGAGCTGATAGGTAGCTCGAACACCAGGAGAGGGGCCAGTAGAGAAACCGATATGGTAGAGGGCGTCAAGTAGGAGGGGGTGGGAGACAGTGACAAAGGCCTTTGAAAGGTCAATGAACACTGCTCCAGCTAGATTACTGGAGTCCAGAGAGGGATGCAGAAAGTTGGAGAATACCAATAAGGCTGTACTGGTGCTATGGCATGCATCGAAGCCATGCTGCTCTGGGTAAAGGATGGCATATTTAGTCAGATACTCTGTTAATTGAGTAGCTACCACTTTTTCTATGGCTTTGGAGCGTGGGGGAAGGATGGAAATAGGGTGATAGTTGCTGGGGGTAGACCTGTCCCCCCCCTTATGAATAGGCGTGGCAATAGCCGTTTTTGAGGTGGTGGGGAATTGCTCCAGGGAGAGGGAGAGATTTAGTAAGCCCATGAGAGGGACAAGGATGTCATCCAGGACCAGCCGTAATATTTTGGAGTCCAAGGGGTCAGTGCTAGGGCTTTTGCTGCCTAGTGCTTTTAGGAGGAGCGGTCTGGCTTCATGGGTAGTTATTTTGCATAGGTAGAACCAGGGGCATTGGAAAGCAGAGGCTTGGAGTCAGGGGCAGGGTCAAAGAAATTAATGGGAGGGACAGAGCTGAGGTCCCTAAAGGAGGAGTTAAGGCAGTTGGCAATGCTAGTGGGATCTGTGGAAATTGAGCCATTGATGGTAAACTGGGACGGGGGTGGGGAGCGAGATTTCTCATTTAGTTCTTTAATATTTTCACAAAAGAACCGGGCAGAGCCCCATGAGGAGGTGAGGGTGACCTGATAGTGATCCACCTTAGCTTTTCGGATAGCCCACGTGCATCTATTCCAAACAGCGTTGTAGGCTTGTCTGTCAGATGTTCTGCCGGTCTCAATGGCTAGGTACCAGAGGTTATCCCTATCTCGTAGTTTTTGGAGTAGGGCAGGGGTAATCCAGGGTATGGATTGTTTTTTGGATTGGAGTCTAACAACTGGTGTGTAGAGATCACAGACCTTGTTAAAGGCCTGTGTGAAGAGGTAGAGGGCAGCATCAACGCTGGGTGCGTGATTGATGGGGGACCAATCAATCTGTGTGAAGTACTGTTTGAGTTTATTTAGACCTCCCTGGCAGAGGCGCCTGTGGAAGGTGGTTTGGGCTACAGGTTTGGGGGTGGGTGTAGACCAGAGGAATGGTATAGGGGAGTGGTCACTTATCGAGTCTTGGAGGATTTGTATGTCCTGGATTTTGTGGGGGCGGTTGGTGCAATGACGTCAAAGAGGGTGGAGGTTCCTCTAGTTGGGTTAAGTCTGGTGAGCTGGGAGACAAGTTGGGTCAGGTCAAGGGCAACAAATGTGTCCCTTATTTGGGAGGTGGAGGGACTAAGCCAATTTATGTTGAGGTCTCCAACTAGGACTAGCTCTGCTTTGTGAGGGAGAGTGGTGAGATAGTCTGTGAGTGATGAGATTGCCAGGATCTGGTGCCTTGGGGAAATATAGGAAACAGTGAGATACAGTGATCCCCTGGAGGGGTCAGGGGTGAGTTTGAGGGTGAGGGCCTGGGCACTGTTATCAAGTTTGGGGACAGGGAGAGTATGGGCAGCAATGGTGTCATGAATAAAAACAGCACAGCCACCACCATGTTTGCCTGCTCTATCCTCCCAGTATAACTCAAGTTGTAGCCAGGAAGGGAGACAAATGAATCAGGGATGGACTTGGAGAGCCAGGTCTCAGCTAGGGCTATTATGTCTGGCTGGTGCTGAATGACCCAGCTCTGGAGGGCAGTGAATTTCTTTAGCAGGCTGAAAATGTTTAAAGAGGCAATGCAGAGTCCTGTGGAAAGGGTCGGGTTACTGGTGGGGGTAGGGCCTGGGTTAGGGTGGACATTACCAGAGAGGAGCAATAGTATAGCCATGATTCTGATCAGGGGTGGTAGCAATAGACCTCCTTGTAAGTACACCTAGATGAGGGGGAGGCCATAGGGGAGCAGGGATGGGAAGGGTTGAAGGGTAGGAATGATGGAGAGGAGGTGGAGCCACGGGGAGACTGGGTAGGTGGCATGGTTGGGGGGCAGCCAGGAGTTGGGTGTTGGGACCAAGGGGATGAGGACAGAGTAGGGGGGTGAGAGAAACCGAGGAAATATGTAGGTGCCAACCCTGGTGGGCAGAAGGTGTGGTCAGGCTGATGGGAGGCAAGTGCCAAGATGGTTAGGAAGATGAGGCACTTAAGTAGGGGGTTAGCATACATGGTTCCTAAGGTAGCAGTGGAGGTGGGTGGTATAAGGATTTAGACTGCACTTCCAAGAGAGTGGAAACCATTTTGGAGTAGTGGTAGGGCCACAGACTTTGGTGCGCAGGGTACCAGGTTCAAGACTCCCGGGGGCAGGTAACCTAGGACCAGGATGAGATGGGATTTCAGTCGCTGGGGGGGGCTGGCATAGGCTGGCTTTGGGGCTGGAAGGGGGGGGAAGAGTGACTCCAGGTGGTCAGAAAGGGTATGGAAAAGGGGGAAGGGGTGACAGAGGGGCAGGTCAGAGGACTGGGTGGAGAAGGAAAGGAAAGTGTGGGCAGAGGGGACTTAACCAGGATGAAGGATGAGGGAGAGGAGAGGAGAACCAGCAGTGGTAAGAAGGGCTATAAGGTAGTAAGAGGAAGTGGGATTTCAGGTAGAGCACAGAGCACAGTGGAAGGAGCGAAGATGGCAACAGGGACCAGGAGGGTGGACGAGGAGCCAGGAGCAATGGCTATGGGCAGAAGGTGCCAGTCATGCCCCAGCAAGTGGAGGAGAGCAGTGATGGGCAGCAAAGTATGTTGCATAAGTACCAAGGTTGACATCACACTGTCCTGCATGTGTTGGGGGGGGTATGTGCATGGGATGCCAGTGTGTCCTTGGCTTGCACAAGGCTGTGTACCTCTTACACTGTGTTATGGCACATATACGGGGCTTAGCTACTGTATTGGCATGGTGTACAATGGGTCTTGAAGGGGAGGATGGCGTAATGCCATCCTGCCAGGGGGGTTGTATGAGGCTGTGGTACTGTACAGGCCTGTGTTGCTGTATCCATCATGTGTGCATATAGGGTAATGCTGTCTAGGGGTGGGCTGGCCGTGGTCCTCTAATAGTTTGTGTTCCCATGTCCTTGCAGTGACTAGTCTTTGTACGCCTGTCATGCGGTGGGTGGGTGGCTGTGCTGGGCTACTGTATTGGCATGGTGTACTATGGGTCTGATTTTGCTGATGGTGTAGTGTCATCGTGCGGGGGGAAGCCTGCCATAACATACCAGCATGTGCAACACTGTATCTGGCATGGGTGGTTGGTCTATTGCTGTCCTGCTGGTGGTGCACCATGGCCTGTGTCCCTTTGTTACATGGGGTTGACCGAGCACTGCACAGCCACGTTGTGTAACGTTGCCTTGGATGTGCTGTTGTTGTGGCTGGTGGCACTGCCACATGCCATGCTCTTCAACAGTACTTGTTGCATTTCACCATACTGTCACGTGGCTGTTGCCATTCCAGTGGTGAGTGTGAACTGCTGTGTGTCTCATAGCTCTGTTTCTTTGGGCAGCATGTCCCAATGTATGTCATCCCATGGGTTTGTCGTGCCCTGGCCCACTGTCCTTGTCACTTCAGGGACTGGTTGTATGGTTGCGCTGTGTTCCTGTGTGCTCCACTGAGCTGTGTAGATTGAGTTGTGTTGTGGTGTTGACAGTGGCCTTCCACACCTGCCTATGTACTTTGGGATGGTGGGTGGTGCCTGTGTCATCATGCTTCAGCATACAGGAGTGTGGTGGGTTCTGTGGTACAGTCTTCATTGTAGCATCATATGGGCATAGTTGTTGGGACATGATGTCCACCCCTGGGCACTCTGCCTGCTGTATGCATTTGTATGTCCTTGTCAGTGTACCATCCTGACATGGTCCCCCTTCCTCTTCTAGGTCCACATCAGAGCTCACTATGGCCCACATGGCCTGAGGAGTCGGAGGGGAGGGATGCACTGCTACGACACCTGGTCAGACAACAGAGGATGATAATTGAGCAGCAGGCAGCCCTCACTGCGGAAACAAGATGGGTGGCTGCAGTTGGAGGCATGGCTGCCAGACCCATTCAGTGTGCAGCAGTAGCCATGTTCCTGTTTCCTTTTGCTGTACTCCCCCCACACCCCTTACTGGACTTATGGTTATGTTTATGCCTTCTGTTCCTGTGTTAGTTTTTGTGTCCCCGTCCCCTTTCCCACCTGTTTCATTACATTGTTTCATACTGCTGTTTGTCATAGTCCTTTTGTGTATATTTAGTAGTGGTTAGTCAGGTTTTAGCAGTAGTAGTTGTGAAAGTGTTGCTTGTGTATTTAGTAGTAGTAGTTGTTCTACATAGTAGCAGGTGTAGACTTAGCTATAGTGGTAGTAATCGTAGCAGTAGTATTAGTTGTAGTTGTAGTTTTTATAGTAGCAGTAGTTTTATTATTGCTGGATTTACTGATTGTGTCGTTCCCATTTTTTATATATTTTGTTATTCCTGTTGTTTCCTTTCTGTTGCTATGTTTGTTGCAATTGTTTTCTCATTGTTACAAAATTACATTCCACATTCATGACTTTCCTGTGTCTGGTGTATTTTTTGGGTGAATGGGGTGTTCACAGGTTTGTACTGTGCTTTGGTTGTCACTCATGGGTACTGGGTGTTCCTAGGCATTGACATGGCTGCATGTGTTTCATGCTCTGGGTTCTGCACTGCTGTCTGCTCTTGGCATCACATTCAGGCCTGTACATCTTTACATGTGTTACAGGGCATGGCAGGCTCACTTCTGCTCTGTGTTACTCTGGGTGTTTGCACAGCCTGCCTATGTGCTATCTGCAGAGCTGTCATTGTTGCTTTATTCAGTGCTGTCTTAATTTGCTACAGTATATTCAGTGCTGCCTTATTTGCTATATTCAGAGCTGTCTTATTTCACAGGCTATTTTAGCACTGGACTCCCAGACCTGTTTGCCTGGCTTCCTTAGCGTGCTATATTCAGCAGGTTTAGCAATGGGGCAATTCTTTTTGAATATGGCAGACTATTTGTTCCGGGCTAATTTAGCACCTGGGCAAAGTTTTGAATATCTGGCCCATAGAGTTCTACGATGGAAGTGATGACATATTTAAGGCCAGTTACAGGTGTTTGTTACAGTTACACTTGATTTGATGTGCGTGTTAACACGCATAAAGCACCAGAGGGAATTTACAGTACTTCTGGTTTTACCCAGTAGAGGCAAGGTAACAGGAGGAGCACTGAGTATTTCGGGACTGTTCCAGTGCAGGCAGAGCAGTGTGTTTCCACACCAGCAAAAAGCATCTGTACCAGTACAGTTCCCAACCAAAACAATCATGATCTTGCACCTAGATAGAGTCACTTGCCATACTCCAGACAACATTTATACTACTTGATCTTCACAGATGCAATTCATCGGCACCTCTCGCAACAGTGCAGATTAGGTAGCATAAACAGGTCTTTTGTATCTCTGTTAGTGCATGCCTTGTTTTTGTCACACTGAGTTTGATAACATGTCACAATAATAGAGAGCCCACTCTTATTCTTGTAGTTGGGCTGATATAAGGTAGCTTATAAAATGGGTTGGGAGTTTTCTGAGTCCTGATCGGCTGAGATGTGCCTTTTGTCATGTCCTTATCAGAACATATTGTGGCAACTGGCACCTCTTCAGCCAGTCAGGACTGACAACAATAAAAAGATCACTGAGTCAACCTCGGTCCTCAAGTGGCAAAGCTGCGCTCTCCCCAATGCCCTACATTACTCAGGTGCACTGTATTGTCCTAGCCAGTCAAATAAAAAAAAATATTTATAAAATCTCTGACCTCTGCTTTCTCCAGGTCAGAAAGTGCCGATGACAATACAGGTTTCAGAAAACAGCTGCCCATGATCCACTGAGCATTTTCTCACGTGCTGCTGAGAAACGGCAATGAAAGCTGACACCCTCACCTCCACCAGCTGTTTCAAACATTTTACAAAAATAATTGAAAAACTTGCTCAAAATCAAATCTTCTCTTCTTTATTTAATCCTGTGTAAACCTGCTGTCAATCACTTGCTTGGAAAAGCACTCGTCGTGTTCCTAGGGAAGACGTTTAGTATAGACACGCTCGGAACTAGTAACGGCCAACATAAAATAAACAAGCATTTGTCAATGCCAAATGTTTGCTTGCAGGTATTAGCATTGGACATGGAGGAGTTAGACAGATGCAGAATAGGAGTGGCAGTGAAGTACTGAACTCACGCCAATCCCTCCTCCAACCTGCAGAGATGGACAGGCATTCTGGTGTGCTTGTGGGTCGTTGCCCATAATGCTCATGGCATTTCACCTCACCCTATCCTGTAGACACCGACAAGTGTTGAGGTGTGCCTTGGGGTGTTTGGCTTCACAGTCACCCCATTTCATAAGGATATATGCTGAAATGGGTGCAGTACAGGAGAATGGGGTGAAGTCTGGGGCTGAAGAGTGCAAGGCACACCTCGATGCCTGTCAATGGCTTCAGGGTGGGGGTGGGATGGCATGAGCATTACAGCCGGTGATCCAAAGTTACACCTCTGATGCCTGACAGTCTGTACAGGGTGGGACGTTATGGTTAGAAACCCTAATGCCCCGGACGTGTGTTGGTATTTGCAGTACAAATTTTCACCATGGCCTTTTCGTGACCCTCACCTCATGAAAGCATATGGGATCTCTTCTCATGAACAGTGGCAGTGTGATTTTGTTAATGTGTCCCAAACTTTGAGTTCCTACAGTGACTGTGCCATTCTGCACCAGATGTACGAAAACACAGATCAGGCAGGATGTGAAAAATGATAGCTGTACCATCCATAGGGAGGTGTGAAGAAATGGCAATGTTGAAAATCTATAGTGAAAATATAAAAAATGCTTGAAGTTCCAAGAGTATGTGGAAACTGCACAACACATGCTTGTACCACAATCATTTAGTGGAATTATTTCACCAGATCTTCAACACAGGCATTTTGTGACCTCTGCTCATGAACACTGTCATTATGATTTTCTTAATCTGTTCAAAACATTAATTTCCCACAGCGACCATGCCATTGTGCGTCAGATGTGCAAACACATATTCCGGGAAGGATATGGAAAATGACAGCTGTACTGTTCATAGGGAGGTGTGGCAAAATGCCAATGTTGAAAATCTGGAGTGAAAATATTACAAATTTGCTCACTTCCGAATATAAGTGGAAACTGCGCAAAGCACACTTGTAACACAGTCATTTTATGGACTTTTGTCACCAAAGTTTCAACATAGGCATTTTAGGTCCTCTGCTCATGAACAGTGTCACTATGATTTTCTTAATGTATCCTGAACACTGATTTCACTCAGTAACCATTCTATTTTGCGCCAGAAGAGCAAAAACACATTTTGACCAGGATGTGAAAAATGACAGCTGTACTGTTCATAAGAAGGTGTGGAAGAGGCCAATGTTGAAAATCTGGAGAGAAAATATTACAAATTTGCGAAGTTATGAGCATGCATGGAAACTGAGCAATTGGGCATTTTAGGACCTCTGCTCATGAACAGTGTCACTGTAATTTTCTTAATGTGTCCCGAACACTGATTTCCCACAGTGACCACGCTGTTCTGTGATGGACGTGCGAAAACAGAGTTTGGTCAGGATGTGAAAAATGACAGCTGTACTGTTCATAAGGAGGCATGGAAAAATGCCAATGTTGAAAATTTGGAGTGAAAATATTAAAAATTCATGAAGGTACGAGCATGCATGGAAACTGCACAGTGCATGCCTGTAAAAAAGGAATTTTTTGGATTTTTTCCACCAAATTTGCAACATAGGCTTTTTGAGAGCCCACCTCATGTATACTGTCGTTTCTTTAATCGGTCCCGAAAGGTGATTCCATGCAGTGACCACAAAATCATCTTTTGGGGCTGAATAACACCATGACTGTGGCTGAATTCGTGAGGAGGGGTCCCAATAACCCCATGTTGAAAATTTGGTGCATAAATTCCCCCAAATGCCTGAAATATGCACCAAAGTTGAAAAAACCCGATTTATGCCATTATACAGCTTACCAGCATTTCTTTAGTTCGCATTCAGCTTTGAAGAGTGCAAACATGTTCCCAGTCCACCGAAGATCATTGCACTGGGATCCAGAGGTAAGTATGGGGTGGGGGTGTGGAAGGCAGGGTGCACAGAGGGAGGGTGTGGGTTGGGGAGGAGGCCAGGGACTCAACGAGGGACTGTTTTTTGTTTTACAGGGTTTAAAAAATAAATTGTGGGACTGTTTTTTTTCAGGGACATTTGGCATGCTAAAGGAGGGCTCCCAGTGTGCAACCTGAGTGTTTTAGGGGTGCTGTAGCTGACAGGGGATTGGGCACCCCCATTGGCACATACCGAGTGGGGGGGCAAGAGCCGAGGGGGATTGGGCACCCCCCTCAGCAGACATAAAATTGGGGGGGACGTTATGCCAATGGGGAGTGGGCTCCCCCATCAGAAAATTGAACTGGGAAGGGGGGACTGAAGCTGATGGAGATCCGGCACCCTGTTGGCATAGAAAGACTGTTAGGGGGCACATGATACCAAGGGGGATTGGGCACCCCCTCAGCATACATCAGAAACTTGGGGGTGGGGACATTATGCCAATGGGGACTGGGCTTCCTGTTGGTAAATGAACTGGGTTGGGGCATGCGAATGGCAAGGTACCACCCTGCAATGATGGGTTGCTCCCACATTGAAGCAGAATGACTGACACTGCAATGATGAGGCAGCTCCTGACTGCAGTGGCAAAAATGCTTCAAGGTGGTGGCACACTGGCTGATCTATTGTCAACAGTAGTATGCCACTGCATTGGGGAAAGGGGGCCAAGCCTCAAAAGGCACTGGGGCCATTGGCCCCCACAGTGCCACACCTCCAAATCCCTGCTCCTCTCCTAAGCTGTGCCGAAATGTTTCTTACGCATGCGCAAGCAAACATAAAAAGAAAAACAAACCATTCTTGTGATGTGTATGGGCATGAGAGGCATAAAAAACACAGTACAGTGGGCTTTTCTTTCTTGGGTGGCAGATGCCAGATACATATTGACATCTTTTACATTCTGTTTCACTAAGGGATGCTCCCTACTAGAAACAGCCCCCAAAAAAAATAAAATAAAAGCAAAACACCTTTTGATGTCTATGGGCATGATAAGCATCAAAAAGTCAGTACAAAGGGAGATTGTGTCTGTATGGTGGGGCAGGTACACATTAATCATCTTTCACTACCTTTTACGCTAAACCGAGTCTACATTTTTACTAAATTATGTTTTTATAGTATTCACCACTTTTTATTTAGAATTGTGATTTATATATTTTTTTTCTTTGTTTACTTGGAAACCCATTTTACAGTATAAGCACCATAACACACTCTGAGGTGTGGGTTATTGACTGATAAGAGCACGCCCAGGGACATAAGGCACTCGGTGCAATTGCCTCGTGCCTTAGTAACCCCTGGGCATGCTCTTATCAGGCAATAACCCACACCTCATTGTGTGTTATTGCTTGCTTAGACAGTGCATACTGGATAATTTATCTAGTTGGCTAGGAAGATCTTCCTAAAACTATGAGGGCCAGATATTCAAAACTTTGCTCCTGGGCTAAAATTGCACTGCCTGGTGTGCTAAATTAGCCCAGACTCTATAGGCCACTATATTCTAAAGGGATAGTCCCAGTGCTAAACCTGCTGCGTATAGCATGCTAAGGAAGCTGGGCAAATTGGTCTGAGAGTGCAGTGCAAAAATCTGAATATGGTAACCAGGAAGTGCAAACCACAACAGCATCCCAGTTCACAACGACATGGACAAAGGTAGAGGTGAACTATGTGACCAGTGTGTGTGCCAGCAAAGGCATGGAGTCAATAAAGCTGCAAGCAGCAGTGAATGTGAAATTACATTGTGCAAACGTGCAATATTTCCAAAATGTTTGCACAGCGCAAACACATTTGCACAGGTCTAGTGTGGAGCTAAGCCATTTGCCTGGCACAATCATGTTTGCCTTGAGCAAAACTTTGCTATATTCAAAACTGACATGCAAATGAGCCTACACAGGTAGTCTGTGGGCAAACATCCAGATTAACATCTCATTATGACCTAATTTGCATGCAGTTTGTCCATTGCTATAACAGGGTCCCACAGCTCCACCTGTAGGTCAGTCTGAAAGTACAAGGGCTGGCTAGGTCTACCCACAGCTCCAATTGTAGGTCAGTCTGGGAGTGCATGGTTGTAGCTGCAGGCTACATTTATATAGTGCATCACAGTATATTGTGCCCCAGGGGACTACATAGCACAGGCACAGGTGGTGGTGGTGCTGCATGCAATTGTCAAACTGTAGTTCATGCTACAGTACACAGCAGACACTACAGTAGCAAGGGGGGCAGTAGTGTGTGGGACACAGCAATGCCTATGGTGTGTAGGGCAATGATGACCACTGCACTGTACATAGTGACAGGCCCAACTTACAGGTGTTTACTGACAGTGGACATTGCCGTTATGCTGTTGTGCATCCCACAGATGCTGCACCACTGGCATAGGATGCTCACAGTGACTTATACACTGCTGGCTGTGTCTGCAGTTGTGTCTGTACAGATGTGTGGTATGAGACTAGGGGGAAACATACCATCAGACAGGCAGACTGGGGTTGGGGTATTCCCAACACTGACCCATGTGCACTGCATGGCTTGTCCCAGCCTTATGGCTACACACAGTCTGTGGTGCAGCCTGGCCACATGTACACCCTCCCCTCAACATCGTCCATGCCAACAGTACTGCATGTGTGTGCTAGTGTCTGTTGGTGTCCACAGAAGGATGGTCTGCAGGTGTGTGCTGTATGGCCACACTACCATGGAGTCCACTGGGAGCTGGGTCACCACTTACTGCCTGACATGACTGGGACTGGTGGCAGATGATGGTATCATAGGGATGCCATCAGTGAGCAGCATGTTTCCTCTATGTCTGGCTTGTTTCTATGTCTCATACTTATTGGTTAGGGCCACGCAAAGCCACAAAGTCAAGCAAAGCTGGCTTGCCCAAAGTTAAGACTACCTTTTCCAGGGTGGTAATTTGCACCCTAGGCAAAGTGTTGTGCTATGTCGTGCAAACGCTCTTTGCGTGGCACTATTCACTGAACATAGCATTGCACCTGTATTCATGTGTATGCCCCCTCAGTTTTCCCCTTGCATACATTATAATTGTACCTGGCGTTAATGCAGTTTGCACATACTATTTGACCTTTTGAATATAGCAAACCCACGTTAACCCCTTGCTAACCCTGCACAAACGGTTTGCACACAGTGCAAAGCTTTGAATATCTGGCCTATGATCTCCACTTTTCTTCAGATAGTCATCCTGACAAAAGCCTAAAACAGAAGGGCTGCTGGTAAGTGATAGTTCTTGCTTTATTTAGCAAGAGAAAAAGCAAGCAAAATAAACATTCTGTCAGGCTAAGCAGTGCAATAAAAAAGGAGCAGGCACCTTGGAACTGGGGTATTTTTGGAGTAGAGATGTTGTGAAGCAAAATTTCACCAGCAAAATTGCTGTGAAATCTGCATTTCTCCACGTGAAATGTTTCACAGAATTCTGCCATTCCAAGAAATATTTTGTGCGGTGCAAACTTGTGAAATATTGCTGCAACCCCCTTGTTCCCAAGGGTTACTAAATCCCATTAGAATCAGTGGTAGGTAAAGAGAGGCAGCTAGTGAAATGCCAGTGAAATGGATTTCACACTGTCATTCTCTGGTTTCAGTCTCAGCTGAGCTGGAGGATGATGTAATCATAGAATTGTCACAGCAGCATAAGCCACATTGGAATGCTAGCTGGGGGAGTTGGCTGTAGAATGTTGAGTAGAGTTCAGTAGTCTGTAGAGTGGAGTGCCACGAGGAGGCTGCAGTAGGCAGCTCCTCAGTTTTTAGCTCTGACAGAGAGCTACCACTGTAGTTTTGGTAGTTTGTTCTCACCCTAGAAGAAAAACACAGAACACAGACAGTGAAGTGGTGGAAAACATTCCAAGAGGGCTTTGCAGTGCCTCATCCCTGGAGAGATGGGGGGATTCCAGGATTCAGAGGCAATCCCCTGGTCCAGCCTGGACTGTGATGAAGCTGCCTGAGATTCATTTGCTCTGCGAGTACCTGAGACATTTGTGTGGAAAAGCCCTGGGGAACCTGCTTTCCTGTGGTGAGTTTTCTCTGACAAAGGGACTCTGTCCATACCTCTCAACCTCTCAATGTGGAACAAAGACCATGACAATGTGTGACAAATGATCCAACTGTGGAACACCCTATTTTTTGTAGCGTGCGAGTAGCACGGCCATCTGATGTTGCACCAATAAAGTTATTTTAACCATGTGTGGTGTTGTGTGTTCTTGTAATAAAACCCCCACCCTCCAATTGCCATCCCCCTATTGTATTAAGATTTCCCTGGTGTCTATTGGCACCGCCACCCCCTTCCAACTGCCATGCCCCATAATGGTTTGGCTTTCCCTGGTGTCTAGTAGCCCCCCACCCTCCAATCACTGTCCCCATAATGATTTTCACTTTCCCTGGTGTCTAGTGGCACCCCCACCCTCCGTTTGCCATTCTCATACTGCTTTCACTTTAATCCAGGTACACATGCACTACATCTTGCTCTGCCACCCACCCCGAGAGCTAAAGGGGATACCAAACAACAAACAAGTTGCATGCACAGAGAGCAGAGAGACTGAGGAGTGAGCACTGGACAGGGTATGCTCTCTCACTGTGAGAGGAGACAAAATCCACTGCCAACCAAATTCAGTTTCTAAAGCCTTTAGACTAAAGGACAGTTAAGTCTGAGAAGTCAGTCAGACAGTGATCCGCCATGCCAGCATTGGTCCTCTCTAGCCTTGACTGTAAAAGTGAAGCAACGAGCAAGGCAAGGCAGCATTGCAATAAAAAAAGCCCCACTGAGAAAATCTGCGTTTCTCACCTCTTGGGACTGTAGGCGATTGGTGCTGGCATTCGTTCCCGACCTCAGGCTCCCTTCTTATCCCTTTCACTGTGTGGTCTCCACAGCCACTCTTCTCTCTGGTGGTATGGTGCAGCCGCTGCCTGCTTCTTGTTCTGCTCCTCGGCTGGCTAGTCAGCTCTGACTCTGGGTGCGCTCCGAATCCCCTCCGACCTCCACTGTGACGCGTTGTTCTGTCCTCCTCCGGCTCTCCTTGAAACATCTACCAAAGAGCTCTGGTTCCCCCTCCAGTCACTAGCTGCTTTATTGTACAGCAGCGGACCAGAGGGGGGACCAGCCACCAAGGGTTAATCTGTGGGGCAGGCCGGCAGAGGAGGCTGCTGGAGAGCGGGCTACGAGGCAGGTCGGGGAGGGGGGAGAAAAAGCACAATTATTGGTCCACAGCAGAAGAAAGCACCCCATTGGTTGGCAGGGTACGTCGGACATTGGCAGAGAGAGATGGAAACCCGGAAGTGTTTGGGGAACAAAGGCAAGCACGTGTTTTCAGCGTTCAGGTTGGATTCGGGTGGAAAAACACCACAGAATGCGGGGTGGCGGAACAGGCTGACTGGGACCAGCTGAATACGGGACATCATGGAAAATCCGGAGCAGTTGAGAGGTATGACTCTGTCACCTAGACTGTTTTCTGTTTAAAAGTGTCTACCTACTATGGGGTTGAGAGAGACTTGACAAGTACAGAACTTATAGTTTGTGTCTGGTTTAATTACGCCTGCTAAAGTTGGGGTCTAGTGAAGAGACATTGCTAATTACAGAACTTTTAATTTCAGGACAGCTCAGAGGTGTGTAAAGTTTTTTTTTTTTTTATTTAATTCTTCAGAAAAGACCTTTGAGCAAAATGCTCTTTTTCAAAGGTTCCACATCAGGACGTGTACATTTCCAATACAACATAACACAACACATATGACCTGTTAAGTTTAAACATAGGATGGATGAACTATAAGGATGGTATAATAATACTATACATGTGGTTATAAAGTGCAAAGCAGGTAGAACATGTTCTAAGGAGATTGGAGAATGGGCAGGAGGGAGAGACTGGAGGAGGGAGAGGTATGGTTGAGAGACTTGGTAGTCAGGTAATTCCTTGGGGCCCAGGAGGCATTTGATCATGTTAATAATCCATGGGGTAGGGCTGCCGATGTGAGACATTGTCACGGAAAACAGAGGGAGATAGGGAATGGAGGGGAAGTTGTAGGAGTTGAATGTCATTTAGAGGAGTGGCAAGAGTGGCCAGGAGGTACCTCTGAGGGGATTAGGCATTGTCTACCAGGATTACCTACAGGTGCAGGCGGAGGCATCAGAGAGGTGCTGCTTCAGCAATAGTTTAAATGCTGAGATGCAGGTGTTGCTAGTGCTGAGGGTTGGGAAAGTAGCATGTTAAATGTGAAAGACATTTCAAGATAGCATCTACAAGTTTTCTGTGAAGTGTGTTATTAACCAGATGAATGGATGAGTATAAATTTGGAAGCAAAAGGTGGGAGACCACCCCCCATCTGGAGTAACCATGTTTACCCCTCCTGGTTCAATTTGGGCACCTGTGTTTTCATTCAGTGCATTTGGCTAGTGCCTGAAGAAAATCATTTACCCAGTCATGGGATGGATTTTCTGTGAGCCTGTATGTGCTCTTTGGTTGTCGAGGGTGCCACCAGTAATTCCTCATGAAATATGGGGAAGTCTCCTAGTACTGTCCGAGTGTGCCTAGTCAAGGGAAGTGTACCAGATGTGGCCCTATGTGCCAATCTCCATTCAGAATCAGAGAGTTTGCTGTGTAATTCAGAACCTGAGGGTTCACTGTGTGTGTGTGTGCTCTGTACCTCAGTAATCTGCATTACCAATGGGAGTAGCCCTGTGGGGGGCCATCTTCGCTTTGTGATTATTCTCTGTGCATGTGAATAAAAGCCACACTCTAAAATCCCAACCTGGTTTGGACAGTACTGTTATTGCTTACACTTTGTCTGGATTTACTTGGGTTCCCCAGACCAGAAGTACAAACCTAGCATAATTGTAAGCAAACTTTTTCTCCCAGGGACCTAGGTTGATAGCCATGGTAAATGGTCCCCCCAGGTATAAGCCAGGTAGTTGCCACACTTAGTTTGCCTGTCTGAGGATGGCAGGCTCCAAAGTAGAAGTATTGGTAAACAGAACTGCTGTAGTGACAACCCTCATCCCTCTCGTGGTGCCATGTGTGAGAGGAACACCCCTGCTAGTTGAACAAAGAGGGCTGTTGGGTGTGGGTTACAAAATGGAGGCACCATTAAGGATGTGTTTGGAATTGGGGAGAAAACAGCAGATGTTTGCACAGGTTGTGTCTGGCATTTTGTTTGTCTGTCAGTTGGTAAGGAGATTGCCCAGAGAAGTGCCATCCGTATGTGCTGCTGTGTGCCTGCTGTTCATGTGCTGCTGTGATTGTGCCAATGTTTACCAAGGAGCTGTGAAGCCAGATTGTGTGTGGCCCTTGACCTGCATTAAAAATAGAATGTTTGCCAACTTTAATTTTCAAGTTATGACAGGAAAAAGTATTGTGAACTATGGGAAACAGAGAGACATATGTGCCCTAAAAGTTTCAAATGCGGGCTGTATGAACTGGGGGAGTAGCTAAAGAAATAGCCATGAAAATGGTTCAAAATGGTACTCCCACCATGGAGTTACAGTTGAAAAGAAAAAAATTGTTTTACAGTTTAAATTTTGCCTGTTTGACGATCGATGTGGAGAAGAGCACGAGAAGAGAGAGAGGCTCATTTGCATAGCGTCGAGTGATTGGTGAAACTGCAATCAGTTCCACCCCAAGCCAGCTTCAGAGTGTTTCCCAGTGTTCAAGAGGGTGAATGCAAGTGGTGTGCGAGCTCGTTAGCCAGGAGGATCAACGCGGTGACTGCAAATGTTCTAGAAGTTAAAATAACAGACATTTCTGTGCTAAATCGGGCTCAACACAAATTCCAATCGATTGGGGCGAAATCGTGGTGTTCATAGGGACAATCGGTGGGGTTGCCAGCCTGTTTCAACCCAGAGGTCTTCCAGGATCAGCTGTAGGCTGAGAATTTCTATTGAAAAGCCAGCTACTGATTCAGTAAGTACCATTCAGCAAAACTGAGCTCAAACTGTGTATGATTTTTCTAATGCTAGTTTGATCTGTGTGTAAACAGTGTGATTGTTTTTGCAAAGAAGGACTGTGTAAAGTAATCAAACCCAAGCAATAATTCTGAGCATTGGACTGTGAATATGCATTATGGATTCAGCAACAGTGTAATTTTCTGAGCAAACAGGGAGACTGTGAATTGTATGAGAGGCTGCAACGAACAGGCAAACCTGCTCAAGAAATACTGTGGCTTTTGTGACCTTAAGAAAGTAAAACTGATTGAAAGCTAATGGTAAACTCCTAGAAAATCATATAGATGTACTGAGGAAGAAAAGCAGTGCAGTCTGTACAGTTTGAGTAAAATTTATCAGTATGTAGTAAATCTGATGTGCAGTGGCTTGAGTCAGATGCAAAATGTTGATACGCCAGGAGTGCTGCTGCAGCCATTACAGGGTGGGGTAGTAATGTAAACACAGCAGCAGGGAGCTATTTTGTGAGACTGCTCCAAGTAGAGTGGACTCAGTGATAACAGTAAACTTTTGTGTGTTTTTCTACAGTCATGGCTTTGGGACCATCCCACTACCCAGATCATACCAGGCCTATGATAGTTGAAGAGGTTACCAAGCTGAAAGAAATAGAGAAATGTTTCTATGGTGTAAGTTTGCCTCCTCATGTTGCGATTCCCGGATACCCTGTAAGAGTATGCATAATGTGCCTCATGCTGGAAGGGACTTTTTCATGATTCCTCACTGTTCAAGGTGCTTAGAGAAGCAAGGTCTAACTAGTGCACCTAGGATTCATTTGGCTCCCATGTGGACAAAGCTTCAAGATCCTGCAAGTAGCAGCACACATCACCAAGTTGAACCTGTTGAGAGAGGCCCAGCAGAGTGTGGCACAAAGGAAGAGGGTGTAGATGTACTGGCAGAGCAGCATCCTTGTGATGTCTCCACACCTGTGTTGCACATGGACAGTGTGGAGGGAGAATCAGTGGATCCTTGGAGAGAAGGTTCTAGTCTTAGCAACATGGGAGAGGATGAGGTTTGAGAAACATAGAAACATAGAATTTGATGGCAGATAAGGACCGCTTGGCCCACCCAGTCTGCCCATTTCCCTACCTGATGGATAAGCTGCAGATCCTAGTTAACCAGCAGCCTACTTCTTCCTACCCCAACCCCCTAGAATTGCCTTATGACTGTCCCATGCATGCTTGAATTCCACCACTGTTTTTGACTCCACAACCTCCTCTGGAAGGCTGTTCCATACATCCACAACCCTCTCTGTGAAAAAATACTTCCTTAAATTACCTCTGAGCTGACCCCCTTCTATCTTCAAATTGTGCCCCCTTGTTCTTGCACACCTCTTTTTTTGAAAGATGCTACCCTCTTGGACTTTGTAGATGTACTGGCAGAGCAGAGTCCTTGTGATGTCTCCACACCTGTGTTGCACATGGACAGTGTGGAGGGAGAATCAGTGGATCCTTGGAGAGAGGGTTCTAGTCTTAGCAACATGGGAGAGGATGAGTGGACTGTTTTGGGAGTGAGGACGACAGCTCACTCCTGGGCCCAGGTCCTAAGTGAGGAAGAGGAGGAGGAGGGAGCTATGTATCTTTACGATGAAGGTTCTAGTCCACAGCCTTGGGATCTTGCCTCGGAGGAACCAGAAGAAGAAGTTGGTGACTCCACAGATCTGCCCCCGGAAGGAGGGGTCCGGGACCAGTTCTACATAGCTTTGAGTATGTAACACTGTCAGAACCAGGACTGGCCGCCACCAAGCCAGGCCGGGGGTCGCAGACTGATAAAGAGTAGTAAGGAGGAAAGACTGGTTCATAGGAAGGCAGATGAGATCTATGGAATGTCCTTTTCTACCTTTCCTCAGAGAGTCTGGGAGGAGATTGAGAAAAACAGGACAGCCTAGCTAGTGGAAGATGTAATCAAAAACCTGTATCCAGGTGTCACTCGATATGTCAGAAACAAAGTGATATGAGACAAACTCAAGTTTTGGAAGATGGGCAGGACACTGTTCATAGACACTGTACGTTATGTGCATGAACAGGGAAAGAAGACTTTCCATAATGTGAATTACTGTATGAGTGCCCAGATGGGGTAATAATTCTTGCACCTGACCCATTGTGGTACTACCCTCAATGTAACCAGCATCCTGTGAATGTGCCCATGCCCACCAAGTGGAAAGCAGAGCAATGGTAGCCAATGCTGCCATCCAGCCATTGCCTTACCCATGTTGTTCTGCCAGTCTGGTATTCCAGGATCCAAAGGTGCATCCAGATTTGTTAGCCTTGCAGTGTGCCTTCCAATTCCATCACCTGGCCTTCCTAGATGACATCACCCCAGCTGCTTCCTGATTAATCACCTGGGATTTTGGATGACATCAGTCCAGCTGTTCCTTTCCTCTTCCAAGGTTCCATTTCCTAGATGTCATCAGCCAGAGATGACATCTTCCCAGTAGTTTCCAAACATCCATCCTGTTGTTTCCAGAAGATTTCCATACAGCTGTATCTGAAAAATGCTGCCAGGGAGAGTCTTCAGCTGGAGATCCAGGTGCTGTTTCATTTTTCATTCTTCAAGGGACTGGTAAGTCCAGACTTTTCTTACCTTATTGACATTGCAATACACATCCTACACATGGCAGACTACAGACTATTGAACTGTCTACAAAGACTCTCCCCTTTGGGACTACAGTACGTCAAGAACTGTGCTTCACTGGGATCCGGTCCAGGAGAGACTCTTTCATGGACCTTGCCTTCAGGCACTGTTTGTCACTAGTTGGGACATTTAGGGCATTCCATCCCCAAATGGTGTGTTGCACACAATGTTGATATTTTCCACTGTTTTGTACTTTTCTACCTTTTTTCTAAAAAATATTTTTTTGGATTCTCCAGTGTTTTGAAGGTAAGGGTTATGGTTGTGTACTGTGTGTTTGCAGATTTGGGGTGTGTTTTTGTCTTTTCTCTTTCAGGTGGATCCTGATGAAGAAAGAAGAGAAGACAAGAAGAGGATTGGAGGGACTCATCGGAGTTCTTCTGTGCTTTAAAGTGTTTTTTAAAGTACTCTGTAGTTGTTAACATGTGTTAACCTTTTTTCTTCCTCAGGTGTAGTTGTGGGGGAGTGTGGGAGTGTAATGCTTGTGTATAGTGTTAGCTCCAAGTTTAGTTTGCAGGTGTCCATGGATGGGGGGAGGTTCCCCTGTTTTGGGTACATTTGTTTTGGTTAGATAGGTTTTCCCTAGTGGGCTAGGAGGATAGACAGGCTGTGGTCCTGACCTGCAGTAGGGGCCACAGTGCTAATCTGTTAGAGCTATGCTCTGGTCAGTTCTTCCAGGGTCACTGGTTACCATAGTAAGATCATAATGCAGGGGCTGATGCATCAGCCAATGGCCTCTGGGCCCTTAGTGTTCTCTGCCTGTGCCTGGCACATGGTCGGAGACAAGGTAGTGCTGACTCCCCTGTAGTCAACACATAGGGTAGGATGGCCTGGTGCTGGGTAGGTAATGACAGGGGACAGTCATTTTCCTGGCTGAGGGTGGGTGTAACCCCCTTGTTCTCAGGGGTTACTAGAATCCTACTTAGAATCAGTGGCAGGCAGGGAGAGGCAGCTAGTGAAATGCCAGTTAAATGGACTTCACAGTCATTCTCTGGTTTCAGTCTTAGCTGAGCTAGAGGATGATGTAAACATCAAGTATGTAAAGGGGATAAATAAGGGTGGAGCCAGGGAAGTGTTCAGGCTTAAGAACGGGGGATCTACCAGGGGGCACAAATGGAAGCTGGAAGGGGGGGAGTACAGGGGGAGTGCAGGAGACACTTCTTCACAGTGAGGGTGGTGGAACCATGGAACTCACTGCCCAGAATTCTGGTGGAAGAGACCACAGTGGAAGGATTCATGAAGGGTTGGGACAGGTACAAGGGGAAGCTGAGGCCAGGGAGGGCCACCTCTGGGGTTGGAGGAGCTAGCTCCTGGTAGGGGGCTAACTTCCAAGCAGACACGATAGACCATGGGGCCAATTCTGCTGGCTTTTACTATGATACTATAATACTATGAATTGTCAAAGCTGCATAAGCCACATTGGAATGCTAGCTGGGGGAGTTAGCTGTAGAATGTTGAGTTATAGCTCAGTAGTCTGTAGAGTGGAGTGCCACGAGAAGGCTGCAGCAGGCAGCTCCTCAGTTTTTAGCTCTGACAGAGAGCTACCACTGTAATTTGGGTAGTTTGTTCTCACCCTAGAAAAAGAACATAGATGACAGAGAGTGAAGTGGTGCAAACCATTCCAAGAGGGTTTTCCAGTGCCTTATCCCCGGAGGGATTGGGAGGGAGATTCCAGGATTATGGGGCAATCCCCTGATCCAGCCTTGACTGTGTTGAAGCTGCCTGAGATTCATCTGCTCTGTGAGTACCTGAGACATTTGTGTGGAAAAGCCCTGGGGCATCTGCATTCCTGTGGTGAGTTTTCTTTGACAAAGGGACTCTGTCACCTAGACTGTTTCTGTTTAAAAGTGTCTGCCTACTATGGGGTTGAGAGAGACTTGCCAAGCACAGAACTTTTAGTTCATGTCTGATTTAAAAGTGCCTGCTAAAGTTGGGGTCTAGTGTAGAGACATTGCCAATTACAGAACTTTTAATTTCAGGACACCTCAGAGGCGTGTAAAGTAGCATGTTAAATGTGAAAGACATTTCAAGATAGCATCTACAAGTTTTCCGTGAAGGGTGTTATTAACCAGATGAATGTCCAAGTATAAATTCAGAAGCAAAAGGTGGGAGACCCCCAATTTGGAGTAACCATGTTTACCTCTTCAGGTTCAGTTTGGGCACCTGTGTTTTCATTCAGTGCATTTGGCCAGTGCCTGACAAAAATAGTTTACCCAGACATGGGTTGGATTTTCTGTCAGCCTGTATGTGCTCTTTGGTGGTCGAGGGTATCACCAGTAATTCCTCATGAAATATGGGAACGTCTCCTAGTACTGGCTGAGGTTGCCTAGTCAAGGGAAGTGTACCAGATCTGGCCATGAGTGCCAATCTTCATTCAGAAACAGAGAGTTTGCTGTGTAATTCAGAACCAGAGAGTTCACTATTCCATTCAGAACCTGAGGGTTCACTGTGTGTGTGGTCTGTACTTCAGTAATCTACATTATCAGTGGGAGTAGCCCTGTGGGGGTCCATCTTCACTTTGTGATTATTCTCTGTGTATGTGAATAAAAGCCACACTCAAGAATCCCAGCCCGGTTGGGACGGTACTCTTATTGCTTCCTCTGTGTCTGGATTTATTTGGATGCCCCTGACCAGAAATACAAACCTAGTATAATTGTGAGCAAACATTTTCTCCCGGGGAACGAGGTTGATGGCCATGGTCAATGGTCCCCTCGGGTCTGAGCCAGGTAGTTGCCACACTTGGTTTGCCTGTCTGAGGATGGCAGGCTCCAAAGTAGAAGTATTTATAAACAGAACTGCTGTAGTGACAACCCCCATCCCTCTCATTGGTGCCATGAGTGAGAGGAGCAGCTCTGCTAGTTGAACCGGGGGGCTGGTGGGTGTGGGTTACATTATCAAGAAATGTCACCTCAAATAGCACAATTTTGTTCCATGAGTGGCAATTGTTACCATTCCATGGGCTAAATTTGGCCATTTTGGGGCTCAATTTCATATTTTGCAACTGGGAAATATTCTGTAAAATGCAAATTTTAAAAAACATTTCTTGTAATGAAATGTCTTAATATTGCAGAACACTACTTTGGAGTCAGAACTGAGAGGAGTAGGGTGTGTGTTTGGGCAGTGTGCTGCAGGGCAAATTAGGTCATAGCAGTTTGACAGGGTATGCCCTCTGTATGGCAACACCATTACAGCAAACACGTCGATGCCGATAACATTGACAGTTTGCTGTAATAGTCTTCCTGAGACTCCAGCACTCTGTCCCCCGGTCCTGCACCCCCTCCATGAATCAACTCCAATTCTAAGTTGATAATCCTTAAGTTCAGGGGCTGCAGGCACAGAGCCCTCTGCATGGGGGTAGGCGGGTGAACCCCCCCCCCCAATAGAAAAGCAACCGAGGTCTCCTGCCAGATGTATGTCGACGTCAACTTGCGGTCAACATAAATCCATCGCTGTGATGTTGGTCGACAACATAGTTGTTGAACCAGCGTTATTGATCCTTTTGAGAGTATCTGCTTGCCCAAAATAACCATTTTGTTAAAAGATCAAGTAGTCAGAATGGAATGCAGCTTCAACTAGGGCCACTAAAGAACAAGCATTTGTCAATGCTGAATGTTGATTGCGTTGGTCTGTTGAGCTCTCTCTGTTTCTCCCAGTGCTGCAGGCTGCTCTTTTGTACTGGGCTCCTGCTTGCATTGGCAGCTTGTTCTGCTCACAAAAAATATGCAGCTGTCCCAAAAGAGCTGATTTGAGGTGGCTCACTCCCCCTCTCTCACTCATTCATTCTGTTTCTCGCGGCACTGCAGGCTGCCCTTTTGTACTGGGCTCCTGCCTCTGTTGGCGGCTTTTTCTGCCCACAAAGAAATCTGCAGCAGTCCTGACACAGGTCCGTTGAGCTTGCTCACTACCCCTCTCTCCCTCACTCATTCCATTTCTGCCAGTGCGGCAGGCTGGCCTTTTGTACTTGGCTCCTTCCTGCATTGACGCCTTTGTCTGCCCACAAAGAAATCCGCAGCAGTCATGATATTGCTCCATTGAGGTTGCTCACTCCCCCTCTGTCACTCACTCATTCTGTTTCTGCTGGCGCTGCAGGCTGCCCTTTTGTACTGGGCTCCTGCCTGCGTTGCTGCCTCCTTCTGCCCACAAAGAAATCTGTAGCAGTCATGATAGAGCTCTGTTGAGTTTGTTCATGCCCTGTCACTCACTTGTTCTGTTTCTCCTGCCGCTGCAGGCTGCCCTTTTGCACAGGGCCCCTGCATGCATTGCTGCCTTTTTCTGCACAAAAAGAAATCCACAGCAGTCCCAACAGAGCTCTGTTGAGCTCACTCACTCCCCCTCCTTCACTCACTTGTTCTGTGTCTCCCAATGCTGCAGGCTGCCCTTTTGTACTGGGCTTCTGCCTGCATTGGTGCCTTTTCCTGCCCACAAAGAAATCTGCAGCAGTTCCGACACAGCTCAGTTGATCTCGGTCACTCCCCTGTCTCTCACTTGCTCAATCCTAATCTGTCCCAAACACTGATTTCCAACAGCGACTGCAGTATTCTGCTCCAGAAGCGTGAAAACACATTTAGGCCAGGATGTGAAAAATGACAGCTGTACTGTTCATAAGGAGGTGTGAAATAATGCCACAGTTGAAAATCTGGAGTGAAAATATTACTAATTTGTGAACTTATAAAGGTGCGTGGAAACTGCACAACACACACTCGTGACACAGTCATTTTATGGAGTTTCATTACAAAATGTTCAACATAGGCATTTTAGGACCTCTGCTCATGAACAGTGTCAGTGTGATTTTCTTAATGTGTCCCGAGCACTGATTTCCTACAGCGACTGCGCTATTGTGCGCCGGAAGAGCAAAAACCCATTTTAGCCACTATGTGAAAAATGACAGCTGAACTGTTCATAAGGAGGTGTGGAAAAATGGCAATGTTGAAAATCTGGAGTGAAAATATTGCAAAAGTTGTGACGGTACAATCGTGCGTAGGAACTGCACAACGTACGCTCATAACACACTCATTTTATGGACTTTTGTCACCAATTTTTCAGCATAGGCATTTTAGGACCTCTGCTAACGAACAGTGTTACTGTCATTTTCATAAAGTGTCCCGAACACAGATTTCCCACAGCGACCACGCTATTCTGCACCGGAACTGCGATAACACATTTCGGCCAGGATGTGAAAAATGACAACTATACTGTTCATAAGGCGGTTCAGAACAATGGTAATATTGAAAATCTGGAGTGAAAATATAATAAATTCACGATGTTACGAGCATGAGTGCAAACTGCGCAATGTACGCTTGTAACAGTCATTTTATGGAGTATCGCCACCAAATTTTCAACATAGGCATTTTAGGACCTCTGCTCATGAACAGTCACTGTCCCTGTCATTTTCTTAATCTGTTCTGAACACTGATTTCTCACAGCGACCGCGCCATTCAGCGCCGGAAGTGCGAAAACACATTTCAGCCAGGATGTGAAAAATAACAGCTGTACTGTTCACAAGGAGGTATGAAAAAATGCCTATGTTGAAAATCGGGGGTGAAAATATTGCAAATTCATGAAGCTACAAGCGTGCTTAGCAACTGTGCAACGCATGCTCGTAAAACAGTCATTTTTTGGATTTTTTTCCACCAGATTTGCAACATAGGCTTTTTGAGAGCCACCTCATGAACACTGGCACTGTGTTTTCATTAATCGGTCCCAAAAGGATATTCCATACAGTGACCGTGAAATCACCTTTCGGGGCCAAATAACGCCATGGCAGTGGCAGAATTCATGAGAAGGGGTCCCAAAACCCCCATGTTGAAAATTTGGTGCCAGAATTCCAAAAAATGCCTGAGATATGCATCAAAGTTGAAAAAAACCTATTTATTCCGTTATACAGCTTATTGGCATTTCCTCAGTTCGCGGTCTGCTTCGAAGAGTGCAGATGTGTTCCCAGTCCACCGAAGATCATCGTGCCAGACTCCGGAGGCAAGTATGGGGTGAGAGGGGTGTGGAGAGGCAGGGTGCGCACTGGGTGGGCGCTGTTTGTGTGAGGGGGACAGGGAGACTGCGAGGGACCATTTTCTTTTTCACAGGTAAACAAAAAAAAAAAACATTGTTGGACTTTTTTTTTTTGCAGGAGCATATGGCACACTGGGGTCCCAGCATGCCACCTGAATGTTTTGGGGTGTGTGTGCAGCTGATGGGGGATTGGGCACCCCCTTGGCACAACTCTCCCACTACTCTTTCAGGAGGGGGACCTGATGCTGATGGGGAGTGGGCTCCCCGTCTGCAAGTCAACTAGTACCGGGGATGGAAGCCAACGGGGACAGATTAATATTGTTTGTGAACACGGTGGCAAGGCACCACTATGTTCTCAAAAAAAATTACAGTAGCAACATTCCGCCCTGCAATGATGGGTGGCTCCTGTTGCAGCCAGATAACTGCAGCTGTAATGGCACCTGATTGCAGCCCGGCTGTGAAACATTTTAAGGTTGTGGCATGCTGGCTGAACTGTGTCAGCAGCAGCATGCCACCCCATTGGGACAAACGGAACAAGCCTCCAAAGGCTGTCGGGGCATTGGCCACAACAATGCCATGCCTCCACAACCTGCTTCTGGGGCAAGCTGCCGCAATATGTTTCTTACGCATGCGTGCAATCAACATAAAAATGATTTATGTAATGGGAAAGAAAATAAAGATTGCTATATAAATACATATATTTGAAGTGATGATGCACCTGGAGTGTAAATAAATTATTTATTTACACTCCAGGCATGTCATCAGCATTTTTGTTCACTGCAGGCACTTCATCAAGAAACAGTAAGACAGTGTAAGCCTCACACAAAGCTCATTGACAACCGTACCTAGTTTGGAATGTCTGTTTTCATTATGTTCAAGGTTACACTTCACCTCATACAATGAACTATCCTCAATGACAATTTGTATCCAGAATCACTAAAAAACTGGAAAACCAGCTTCCCCTATGGTATCATGAACAATCCAATCTGCTGTTCTTAGAAACATAGACTTTGATGGCAGATAAGGACCACTTGGCCCATCTAGCGTGCCCATTTCCCTACCTACAGGATAGGCCGCAGATCCTAGTTAACCAACAGCCTATTTCTTTCTACCCCACACAAGAATTGCCTTATGTCTGTCCCATGCATTCTTGAATTCTCCCACAGTTTTAGACCCCACAACCTCCTCAGGAAGGCTGTTCCATGCATCCACTACCCTCTCTGTGAAATACTTCCTCACATTGCCCCTGAACTGCCCCCTTCTATCTTTAAATTGTGTCCCTTGTTCTTGCATGTCTCTTTTTCTGAAAGATGCTACCCTCTTGGATTTTGTTGATTCCACTGAGGTACTTAAAAGTTTCTATCATGTCCCCCCTCTCCCTTCTTTTCTCAAGGGTATACATATTAAGCTCCTTTAGTCTCTCCTCATACGGCTTCTCTTGCAGACCCTGTACCATTTTAGTTGCCCTCGTCTGGACTGCCTCTATCCTGTCTATGTCCTTGCGGAGATGGGGTCTCCAGAACTGGATGCAGTACTCCAGATGGGGTCTCACCAACTGTCTGTACAGAGGGATAACAACTTCCTGTTTTCTGCTGCTGATGCCTCTCCCTATGCATCCCAGTATACCCCAGCCCTCCCTACTGCCTTCTCACATTGCTTGCTAACCTTAAGGTCATCTGATATGATTACCCCGAGGTCCCTTTCCTTTTTTGTTGTTGTTACTACCTCCCCCCATTGTGTATTCTTCCCCTGGGTTCTTGTTTCCCAGGTGCATTATTTTGCACTTCTTTGCATTGAATCCTAGCTGCCATACTTCTGACCATTCCTCCAACCTTGCCAAGTCCCTTCTCATCCTTTCCGCCTCCTTGTGTATCAACCCTGTTGCAGATCTTTGTGTCATCTGCAAAAGGCATACTTTCCTTCAGTCCCTCTGCAATGTCACTGATGAAGACATTAAAAGGACTGGACCCAATACTGAACCCTCGGTACCCACTAGTAACCCTCTTTCTTCAGAGTGGACTCCATTTACAATTACCTTCTGTGTCCTGTTGTGCAGCCAGTGTTTTACCAAGGCTACCACCTGGGACCCACTCCCAGGCTGTTAATTTGACTATTAATCTTTTGTGTGGGACTTTGTCAAGCGCCTTGCTAGCGTCTAGGTAGGCCATGTCACAGCCCCTCCCTGGTCTACTACTTTGGTCACTCAGTCAAAGAATCTATTAGATTCGTCTGACATGACCTTCCACTGTGAACTCATGCTGCCTTGGGTCCTGTGCCCCACTGGTCTCTAGGTACTCAACTATTCTTCCCTTCAGAAGTGACTCCATCACTTTCCCTACCACAGAGGTCAGACTGACAGGTCTATAGTTTCCTACCTCTGTCTTGGTCCCACTTTTGTGAAGGGGAATCACATCCGCCTTCCTCCAGTCCTCGGGTACCACACCATCCTCCCATGATTTATTAAAAAGAGTAGCCAGTGGTTTCACTAGTTCATCCTTTAATTCTTTTAGAATTCTGTGTCGAATTCCATCAGGACCCATTGCTTTGTCCACCTTCAGTTTTAGGAGTTCTTGCAGAACCCTTTCTTCTGTGAAAGGACTGGGATCGACCCCCCTATCAAGAGTGCTTCTGTTAATTGAATTAGGCACTTCCCCCTCCTCTTTTGTGAATACTGAGCAGAAATATTTGTTCAGTATCCCTGCTTTTTCACTGTCCCCCTCTGCCCACCAGCCTTTCATTCTATTCAGCCTCACTATCCTTCCCTTTGTCTTTCTACGCTCGCTGATCTACCTATAAAAGGTTTTATCCCCCTTCTTAACTGAGTTGGCGATCTTTTCCACTGTTTGGGCCTTTGCTCTTCTGACTTCCCTCCCTGCTTCCTTCTGCCTTAACTGGTACATCTCTCTGTCCTGCTCCTTCTGTGTTTCCTTATACTTCCAGAGTGCTATCTTTTTCTTCCTGACTTTCACAGCCACCTCTTTTGAGAACCATAGTGGCTTTTTCTTTCATTTTGATTTGTTTATTTGCTTCATACAAAGGCTTGTTGCCTCTGTGATGGCAGTTTTGATGATTCCCCATTGTTGCTCCACACCTCCTTCTAGCCTGTTTGCTAGTGCTTTTCTGAGGCACTCTCCCATCTTGCCAAAGTCAGCCCTCCTAAAGTCCAGTACCCTCACTTTTATATGGCTTGACTCTGTAGCTGAGTTTAACGTGAACCACACTGTTTGATGGTCACTTGTTCCCAGATGGCAACCCACTTCTAGATCTGAGATCCTCTCACTATCCCCATTTGAGAGTATGAGGTCTAAGATTGCTCCCTCATGAGTGGGTTCAAACTAGCTGTCTGAGGCCTGCCACCTGTAGGGCATCAAGAATGGCCCTGCTCTTGGATGTGGCTGCAGCAAATGTGCTCCAGTTAACATCTGGCATATTCAGGTCACCCATCAACAGTATCTACCCTTTCTCTGCCATTCTAAGAATGCCTTCTATCATATCCTTGTCCATTCCCTCCCCCTGACATGGGGGTCTGTACACAACCCCTGTGTGGACTGTGGTGCCCTTTCCAGTCTCCAAGGTGACCCACAGTTCCTCCTCTCCTCCTCTCCTCCCTGTTTACTCTTTTGTTCAGTTGCTTTTATCCCTTCCTTTACATAGAGAGCTACTTCTCCCCCTCGTCTCCCCTGCCTGTCTCTCCTGTAGGTTATGTACCCTGGTATGTTAACATCCCAGTCATGGTTCTCTAGAAAAAAAAACACAAAGACTGCCTCTGCTGTGCTTGAATCCATCCTGCATAGAATGGCCGCAGATGAGGAGTCACGTGATGCAGGAAGCGGAGTAGCTGGGTCTCCGCGAGCTCCGTCTATCACCCGTCTTAAAACCTGAAATACCTCTACTAAAGGGAGTACAATCGGGCACCAGAGATTGCGACAATCTGGAAAAGATTCAGGGAGTGAATTTATGGAGGCAGAGATGAAAAAGCCCCCCTAAGCACACCCCACCGGCAACCCCGGAAAAAGCTGCGAAGAAGTCCAAGGCCTCGGTCTCGGCGTCATTTCAAGGGGCAGGCACTGATAGCGCATTGGAGGAACCTCTAACCTTGAATCGCTTCTTAGAGGAAATCGGCCCTCTTAAAAATACAATTCTAGGCACGGCTGGAGAGTTGAAGGACATTAAAGGGGCGATCGCAGATTTATCACGGAAGGTCTCCAATAACGAAGCATGCATTAAGTCAATGGAAGGCAATAAGGAAAAGTCTGACACGGCGATTACTAAGCTCTCTCAAAAGGTGCACAAACTAGACCTTAAAGTGGAAGACCTTGAGGGTAGAAGCCGACGCAACAATGTTGTGTTTATTGGCCTACCGGAGAAAGCTGAGGGTCAAGATCCGATCAAGTTTGCTCAGAAAATCACAGAGAAACTTGCTGGGCCCTCGCCCTTCGGGCCTAAGTACATTATAGAGAGAGCTCACCGGGCATTGCGCCCCTTCCCCTCTCCAGATCGCCTCCCAGACCTTTCATCATAAAGTTTCTCAATTATCAAGAAAGGCAGTTATTAATAGATAAATCCAGAGAGATAAAGAGATTTACTGGGAGGAGCCGGATTAGAGTAGCACAAGATCTTCCGCTCTCGATCCGTCAAAAGCAGGCTGCTTTCCATCCCTTAGTTAAGCGATTGATTGCTGCAGAATTGAAGTTCAGAATGGGATACCCTGCAAGGCTTCAGGTTCCTAATGGAATAGAATGGAAAACTTTTGAATCTTTGGATCTGGCATTGGTAGCTCTCCGGGAGGCCTTCCCAGCGCTCTTCAAGGAACCATGAACTTGGTTAAGGAAAACTTAGCTCGCCATGCTCGGACTATCAAATACATAAGTTGCATGCTTTCTAGACTTGATGGGTATTACTCCATCTGGGACTGGCTGGAGTCATAAAATGGACTTTGGTTCCATTACTAATGGATAGTAGAATAATACATGTTTATACACTATTGGGGGTATATGGGCCATTAAGGTCTTATGTTCTCTAGCACCTGTTAAAAGTTCTTTTTTATATGTTTGGTTAATCAATGTTGCCTAATCGTTGGGGTGATTCTGAGGGGAAATTTTGTTTTATTACCCCCTTAGTTTGGTTGGATCTGTGGAATATACTCGTCTGAGGGGGGGCTCCGATCCTTATATCCTGGTGCATCTTGTGGATAATAAGTAGTTCGGTCTATGGGCTGAGGGCCCTTATGAGAGGTATTTGAAAGTGAAGCAGGGCTGGATATTATTCGCTGGGTGATGGGAAGATGGCGGAGTAAGTTCGGCATCCTGATATCATGGGCCATAGCGCTGAATGCTTGGGTCAAGGGGGGGAGGGAAGGGAGGGCTATGGGACGGCTGATGGGGAGGGGGGTGTGTTCAAGGGGTTTGAGGTAAGATTGGTTAGGGTTATTCTGGGGGGTTTCTGGGGGTGGGCCAAAGTTTTTGGGGGGGCACAAGGCTACTGTGAGGAATCCTTCAAAGTTAGCATGGAAGACTACTTTATGTATTATATCCTAGTTTTTCTATATGGGGGCTGATACGTTCATTAAGCTTTGTACATGGAATGTTAAAGGGGCATGCAATAAGTCTAAACAATATAAAATAATGAAGTATATAGAGGCAGCTAAGGTAAAGTGGCCTTTCTGCAAGAAACACACTTGCTGCAGGATGAGGTCAATTGTATGAGAAGGATGCAATTTGGGAGGTCTTTTCCTCCCAGGGCAGTACAAAGAGCAAAGGGTCATGATATTATTTCATAGATCGGTCCCTTTGCCTATTAAAATTATTCAAGATGAGAGAGTAGATGGGTTCTAGTCAGGGGAAAGCTTTATAATGTAGAAGTTTTGTTAGGGGCAATTTATGGGCCTAATTTGGATAATCAGGATTTTGTGACTGCATTAATTAAGGTCTTGTTACCTTTTGCACATCTCCCTATGATAATAGGGGGGGATTTCAATTTGGCTCTTGACCCCTCACTGGATAGATCCACTAAGACTCCAACAGCTCTTGCACCAGCTTGTGTGGCTTTCAACGATTTGGTGGAGCGGTTGGGCCTGGCGGATGTTTGGAGGGTGCTTCACCCACAAGACAGGGAATATACCTTTTTGTCCCCGGTTCACAGGTCAGGCTCTCGGATTGCTTATATATTTGTTTCCCGTGTTCTACTTAGATGGGTTATAAGCTCTGAGATTGTAGCAGCACCACTGTTGGACCATTCTGCGGTGGTGGTCACGATTTCCTCTCCCTCCTTTATCCGTAAAGGTAGCAGATGGAAAGTAAACAATCAGTTATTGAGGACCCCTAAGATAGTTCAGAAGTTGACCTCACAAATTGAGGGTTTCTCGAGTTTAATGCACAGGAAATGTAAGACCTGATATTCTTTGGTCTACATTGAAAGGGTTTATCAGAGGCCTTTTAATCAGCCAGGCTTCCAGGAGGAAAAAAGAGATGAATGCTATCATGGCAGATTTGTTAAGCCAAATTAAGGCTCTGCAGAATGCCATGATGGCCAATCCTCAGGTGGAGACCGAGTCTAGATTAATCAAAGCTAAAAATGCCTACCTTAAGTTGTTGTGAGATCAGGCAGAGCTGGCTATTATCAAGACAAAGGCTAGCTATGTAGATCAAGGTGATAAACCAGGTAAGTTTCTGGCCAGATGGATTCTCAATTGGAAGCCTCTCGTCTGGTGGAGAATCTGGTCAGATCAAGAAAGGTGCATTAAAACAGATCCAGAGGATATAACCCGGATTTTAGAAATTATTATGAGGCCCTTTATGGACCTATGCAGTTTCCTCCCAGTCCAGATATGATGGGGCCTACTCGGATGGGATATCTCTTCCTAGACTGGTAGAGACGGATTATAGTGTCTTGACTGCTGATATTACATATGGGAAATAGAGCTTGCAATCAAGAACCTACCAAATGATAAAACACCTGGTCCAGACGGGTTCTCACCCAATTTTATAACACTTTCTCAACTTCTCTAATCCCTCTGTTATCCAGATTATTTCAACATATTCTCTCGGGTGAGGATACGGATAGATACCTTTCAGAAGCACTCATTGTGGTACTACTTAAACCTAATAGGCCCCTGAGAAACCTGAAAGTTATAGACCCATATCCCTACTAAATTACGATATAAAATACTAGCTAAAATATTAGCTGATAGGATTGGTAGTATTGCGAATTTAATTGGTGTGGAGCAGGTTGGCTTTATGAAAGGAGGTCTTCAGCAGACCATTTTAGAACCCTGTCTCATGTCTTCTCGGCTTCCGAGGAGGCTGTTTCCCCTTGGGCATTGGTCTCCTTGGATGCCGAAAAGGCATTTGATAGAGTTTACTGGCCCTTTTTATTTCAGGTTTTGGATAAATTTGGTTTTCTGACTCAGTTTATTGATTGGATTAAAGCCATGTATTCAAATCCATCAGCTAGGATTGTATGTAATGGGGTTATATCCTCTTCTTTCCGTTTATGGGTGGGGACGAGGCAGGGCTGCCCCCTATCCCCTCTCCTCTTTAATCTTTACTTAGAGCCCTTGATCAGGAGTATTGTTTCTCATAACAGGATTGAAGGGATTCAAATTAGAGACCAAATAATCAAAGTTACTGCATTTGCGGATGACCTATTAATTTATGCTGCCAATCCGGCCTCTTCACTACCAATATTGCTTGAGGTTATAGCGAATTCAGTCGTTAGCTAATTATAAGCTAAACCAAGAGAAACAGTCAGTATATCCTTAAATAGCAGGGTATTTAAAAGAGATGTTGTCAAGCTTGGCTTGGGCTGGAGCCCCAAATCCTTGAGATACCTGGGCCTTACATTGACAACCAACTCCGATAAGCTCTGACACCTCAATCTTGATAATTTGGTTCATATTATAGAATTGGATATGAAAAGATGGGCCCAACTCCCTCTTACATTGTGCGGTAGGATAAATGTGGTAAAAATGAACATATTTCCCAGGCTTTTTTATCCTTTGAGCAACCTCAATGTTTGGCTACCCTTATCATGGTTTAAAAAATTGCACAAGATGATAGCAGACTTTATCTGGAATTACAAAAGGCTAGAATGGCCTATGTTAAACTGGCAGCACCCAAATTGCAAGGTGGTCTGAAACTACCCTATTTTGCAATGTACTTTTGGGCAGCATATGAGCAAATATGGTAAATGAATTTCTCTCTTGCCCAACTCTAATTCTAGAGGGTTTATCTACGCTATGGGTGAATCTGGAGATTAGTTTTATTAAGAGTATGGGTTTGAATCCCGAAGCCTTACTCTATAATGCCCCCAAGATGCTTCCCCTGTTTAAGAATACTCCTATCGGAGTATCTCTTAGGGTTCACAACCAAGCATGCAATTTTCTCAGATACAATTATGTTTTGGACAGATTCCAGCCAATTATTGGAAATCCCCAATGGTGAATTGGCAACAAGATTATTACTCATAAATGGTTGCCGGGTTTGGGAGATTGTAGGTGGAAGGACCTTCTCGATATAGAGGGAGAACCTAATTCCACTCTACAAATCATCCAGAAATTTAACCTGTCTATGAGGGAGGTATTTAAGGTTTATCAATTAAGGCATCTCCTAGTTCAGAAACATGGGGCTGATAGGACTATTGTACCTGGTACAGATTTTTGGGCAGACCTTAAACCCTTAGTTGGATCCCCTCATGCTGTTTCAAAGATTTATCAAGTTCTGTTTCAGCGGGCTTTCTGAAAATCTAGCTCCTTCAGCATACTGGGCTAAGGCCTTTCAAATGCTAGTTTAGAATGGAAGCATATATGGGGCAATTGTCATAAATATATTAGACAGAACCATCTTAGATTAACCTAATTTAAAATCTTACATAATATATTTACGCCCAAAAGTTAATGGATATGAAGGTCATGCAAGAGCTTGGGTGTTATAGATGTGGCTTAAAGGAAGGTGACTTGCTCCATGTCTTCTGCCATTGTTCAAAAGTTACTCCATTATGGAGAAATCAAAGACAGGCGAATCCAATGCTTGGTATTGGCGAGATGTTCACGCCAGAGGTTTGTTTACTAGGAGATCTATCAGATTTTCTGGTGAAACTGAGGAAATATCATATAACCCTAATCTCCATTATTGTGAAGAGACTAGTTCTTAAACATTGGAAGGATTCTACCATACTCACTTACTCAGAATGGCTATCAGATTTACTTGCGAGCCTCAGGATTGAAAGGACGATAGCGATCCTTCATAACCAATTGCCTCTTTTTGATAAGATTTGGTCCCCGTTAGAAATTGCTTACTCTTAGTAAAAGGGATAGATACCATGCCTATCAGATCAAAAGATAGTGCCTTGTGTGGAGGGGGAGTTTAAATGGTGGGTGGTTTGGTTTGGGGGGGTGGTAGGGTGGGGTTGCAGAGGCTTACATTATGATTAGGGTTTTCTATTCGTTGTATATTTAACAATGTTTACCGTTACTATATGGTGATTTGCATTGTAAGTCTCTGTACCTTGGCTGGTCTTAAAACTTAATAAAAAGTGAATAGCAAAAAAAAAAAAAGAAAGGCCGCAGACAAGCACTGATTCATAAGATGCCCCCTATGGAGCTAGAGCTCCCAGAAATTAGACACAACAGTGCACTTCTTCAGCCCTTTCAATATGCCAGTGTTGATGCCTCCATGTCACTGAACATAATGAATGCACACATGCACCAACAGGTGCACCCCTCTCCTGACACACATGTAGAGTAAACAGTGCAGTGTGTCATGATGGAATAAAAAAATAATCCTTATGCCACTAGATAACATTTAAGAATTTAAGTAATATCTCACAAACAGCTGCAGTCTGCCCATCCAAAAGTTGATCCATTGCATAAACAATATGAGGTATAGACATTATGAAAAATATATGATTCATTTGATCTCAATAGATCTCATTCATGGCTTTGGCACTCATGTGGTCAAAAGAGGTTAAAACCTGAAGCAAAAAATCAATTGTTTATTTTAACACTGCCCATGCCATATCCCCTATATATAACAAAATAAATTTAACCAATTAAATCAGAAAGCAAATTAATTTCTACAATTATTAGTTCTATTCTTACCAAAGCCCTAAAGATATGATTTTATTTGGGGTATGTCACAGAACTGTACACTAAGTGGCATTTAAAAAATATAGTAATATATCATATTGCAAAATTATCATAAACATACACTACTGCTACTTCAGAACATAAAAAGGTGAATAAAAAGATATCCACTGATGCTAAACTTGCTGATATAGTAATCAAATTATGAATATACTCTCATATTTAAATCATGATTTAAACCAGTGTGTTTAACTGGAAAATGCATTGTGTTTCAGGTGGCCAAGACAGTTACCTCAGTCTCCAGCTCTTTGAAAGCTAGCCACCCTATCAAAATTGCAAATTAAAAACTACTTACATCACCATTGTGGCAGATCTTAAAATACTGGCCAAGTGCTCTGTCACATTTATCAGACTGGAGTGCACTTAAATATTCAAATATTCATGTTCTGAATTCCGTTGTAGTCTTCCCAACATAATATTTATAGCAGGCGCACCATGTTTTATTTTTTCTTTATTTATCAAGTCTAGGATTACAAATACCTTTGAGCCATGGATCTTTTACAAAGTTTCCACGTCAGAGAAATACAAATTATGGGGAACATCAAGACAGGCATTACAACAATGTGGACATTGCAAACAGAGTACAGATTAATACAGTTCATGGGTAGCATTGTAACAAGGCAGCCAGCGGCATTTGCCAGAGAAAACAGACAACAGATAAGAAGTGCCAGAGTCATAGGGAGAGGGAAGGGGGGGGAGAAGGAATGTAGGAAGGGTGGCGAGAGGGTGAAAAGTGCAGCATTGGGTATACCAAGATGTGAGGGTAGAATCCAGTGAGGAGGGAAGGGGAGGGGAGGGGGACAACTAGAGCAGAAAGGGAAGTGGAGAAACAAGGTTAAGTTGGGCATTCACAGGCGCTGTTGGTAGTGAGATAGTCCCAGAGCCTAGTTTTAAACATACCAATAGTTGGGGCAGAGGAGATGGTTGGGCTGAGGCCATTGAACCAGAGTGGCGCTAGATAAGCAAAAGAGCGTTGTCCCTGTGAAGTGTGACAGTGGGGGACTTTCAGTAGCTGTAGCGTGGATCTCCTAAGGCACCATTTGTTAATTCAGTGTTGTAGCAGAGTTGAGACCCCAGGAGGTGCAAGGCCAAGGTAGATTTTTTTCACCATGGAGCAGGTGAGAAACTTTATGTGGTTTGATAGTTGGGGCCAGCCGGTCTGAGTGTACAGGTCACATGTGTGGGTGAGACAGTGAGCACCAGTGATGAGCCGACATGCTTTATTTAAGGCAGTTGAGAGGCATCTAAGGGTTGTGGTTGTGGCCGAGCCATAAATGATGAGACCATAGTCTATTACAGAGATCACAGAGCTCAGGACTGCAACCTTCAAAGCTTCTGGCATGAGGTGTGGTCTGTGTTTGTAGAGGAGACCAAGCTGTGTATTAGCAGCTCTAGCTACATTAACTACATGAAGTCCGTAGAAGAGATTAGGGTCAAGCTGTATCCCTAAGTATTTGAAGGACCCCACCTGATCTAGAGTGTTCCCTTGGGTGGTGGAGATAGCCAAGTGGTGTAGCTTGTGTGGTTATGAGAGCTGCAGAAGAGCATAGATTTGGTTTTCTTGTCATTGAGGACCAGTTTATGATTAAGAAACCATGTCTCTACAGAACTGAAACCAAGTTGAAGATTGTGTTGAAGAGTTGCAGGATCTTTGTGAGTGGAGAATACAACAGCATCATCGGCATATAGTATGATCTGCTCAGAGCAGTGGTAAGGAGGAGTTTAAGAAAAGGCTAAAAGGAGGGTCCCAGTATGGATCCTGTGGGACACCCTAGCGAACAGGCAGGGTGTTAGAAAAAGTGTCCATAATTTTACTCTCTGTGACTGGTTTTCTAAGTAGCTTTTAAACCAGAGAGAGATAGGTGATAACCCGGCATTCAGTAGTTGGTGTATTAGTAGTCCATGGTGTACTGTATCAAAGGCCTTGGAGAGGTCAACGAAAACGGCCCCTGTGAGAAGGCTGTTGTCAAGGGATTTGTGCAAAGCTCCAGTGAACTCAAGAAGGGCTGTGGTGGTGCTGTGACCTTTCCGGAAGCCATGTTGTTGTGGACAAGGTATATTGTATTTATCCAAGTGGTCGGTAAGTTGATCAGCCACGATGTGCTCAAGTGCCTTAGAGAGAGGAGATAGGGCGATAATTTGAGTGAATCGTCTTGTCCCCACTTTTATGGACGGGTGTCACGGTGGCTGTTTTCCATAGGTCTGGGAATTTTCCACAGCTGAGAGAGAGGTTTAGGATTTTTTTTAATGGATGAATTACCTCATTGAGGGTGAGCAACAGAAGCTTAAGGTCCAGGGTGTCGCTACTAGATCTAGATTTAGAGATAGCTTCAGTAATATAGTGGCGAGCTTCATTCAGCTTTACCTTCCTGCAGTAGAAGAGGGGATGGTTAGACTGAGGGACTGAGGTATTTGGGGAGTAGGCCCTGTTTTCGAAAAAGTCATGGGGTAGAACAGCACTAAGGTCTGAAAAAGCCGTGTTAAAGATGTTTGCAATCACCTTGGGGACAAGGGTTGAGGATCCATCAACCATTAAAATGGCCGGAGAGGTTTTTGGCTGCTTCCCTATGACATCCTTGATATTGTCCCAGAAAGAACGACCATTTCCCCATGTATTGGTGAGAGCGTCTTTGTAATGAGTGGATTTCATTAGCCTTATGGCTTTTGTGCAGGCGTTTCATGCTTTTTTGTAATTTTGGATGTCCAGTTGTTTTCCAGTGGCCCTGGCAACTTCCCAGAGGTGATCCCTTAGTTTCAGCTTTGAGAGAAGAGCCGCGGTGACCCATGGGTTTGAGAGAGATTTTGTTTTGCACTTTTAACAGGGGCAAAGAGGTTGAGCTTTGTTGAAAATTGAGATGAAGTGATCAAGAGCCAAGTTAACATCTGTTGCTTCATAGATGGGTAGCCAGTCTTGTAGAAGCAGGTGTTGTTTGAGATGTGGAAGTTTTCCATGAGGAAGGACTCTGCTAGCGATAATTTTGGGAGGGGGCTTAAGGAATTTGTTAGACCATGCACACATGACTGGGGAGTGGTCACTGAATGAGTCTGGGAGAATGGTCGTATGAGAAATCCTTGTGGGGTGAGTGGTGAGGACCCAATCCAAGAGGGTACTGGTGCCAGTCTTGTAGTTAATCCAAGTAGGGGAGTTTACCATTTGTGTGAGGTTAGCAGTTGAGATGGAGTCTTTATAGGCACTGGCACTCGATATTAACCAGTTTATGTTGAAATGCCCTAGTAGAATAAGTTCAGCTTCGTTAGGATGAGAGTTGATAAAGTTTAGGACATCGTTGAATCCATGTTTAGGGTCCATGGGTGGGATGTATATGGAGACAATAGTCAGGGCTTTATGGTTGGGACCTAGGGCGATTTTTATTGGCATAATCTGGGCTGAGGCAGAAAGTGATGGAGTTGCTACAGGGTGCCAAGACAGGGAGTCTTTGATATAGATTGCGCAACCACTGCCTTTTTTGGATATCCGGTCCAGTCTGTGGACATTGTAGCCCTGTATTGTTACTCCTGAGTCAGGAACTTTAGGTGTCAGCCAAGTTTCCACCACTGCAAGGATGTCAGGGTTGTGTTGGCATATGAAGGCTTGGAGTGCATCCAGCTTTTGTAGTAGGCTGCAGATATTAATGGTTTCAAGGATAAGGGCACCTGGAGTTTGTGTGTGGCCTGAGCTTCTAGGGCCAGGATTGGGATGGACGCTGCCTGAGATGAGAAGAAGGAGGAGTAGGAGTAGGAGTTTTAAGAAGCAGAGTCCCAGCTCTTTGAGAGATAGTTTTGATTGTTGTTTCCTGGAGTAGAAGTTGCAAGGTTCCAGGCGGTGTCCCATATGGACTGCAAGGTGGTACAGTGTGGAGAGGTGAACACACTTGTTGAGAGTAGTGGTCGGGTTAAGTAACCAGGAATATCCAAACAGTGCACCAAGCACAAGTCTTGAGTGGAAGTGGAGAGTTCCTTGGAGTAGCAGTGGAAACCAGAGTAGAGGGTGGCGGGGTGGGGTGGGGGTGGCTAGGACCAGGAGAGAGAAGAGGGCGGCCAGGGCAAGGAGGAGGAGGAGGAGAGGCAAGAGAAAGGCAGAGAGAGCCCATATGGCTTACGTACTAGATAAAGAGATAGAGATATAGCCTTCTAGTGGTGAGAGGATATAATCTGTTAATGGAAAAGTCAACAGTTAGAGGGAGATACAGTAGTTAGAGGTGTGTTCAGCAGGAGATAGTGTGGGCCACTTGGAAATCAGCTTCCACTGGTATCAAATCCAAAAGTCAGGGCTAGTACCTTGCAGTACAGAGGATTTCTGAAAAACTTTTTAGGTTCCAGAAATTGAGGGGTCTGTGGCCTGGTCAAGGCATGCTGGATCCCTTGCAGTACTGACGATTTCTGAAAAAACTGTTTAGGTTCCAGAAATTGAGGGGTCCATGGCCTGGTCAAGGCATGCTGGATCCCTTGCAGTACAGAGGATTTCTGAAAAACTGTTTAGGTTCCAGAAATTGAGGGGTCCGTGGCCTGGTCAAGGCATGCTGGATCCCTTGCAGTACAGAGGATTTCTGAAAAACTGTTTAGGTTCCAGAAATTGAGGGGTCCGTGGCCTGGTCAAGGCACGCTGGATCCCTAGCATAGCTTACATCTGTGCTTCAACACAAAAAGCATCTAATCTAAACATTTCTTTCAAACTATGAAAAGCAAATCTGTTTACTCCTTACACTGGATCCCTAGCATAGCTTACATCTGTGCTTCAACACAAAAAGCATCTAATCTAAACATTTCTTTCAAACTGTGAAAAGCAAATCTGTTTACTCCTTACTGCATATTTACAAGTGTTATACACCCACCCATTTGTAACATTCAAGTTAGGCTCCCTAGTTCTTACACAGTGACTACATGTTATTTTGCCACCCAAATTAGGAGTTCTGCTTGAAGCAATTAAGGGTTTGCTATGCTCTATAGCCTTAAGAAACAGATCTGTGCATAGCATTTTCCAATTAGAACACACAATGTTTAATATTTGCTTGGAAATTCTGTTTTTTGTTTTCCCTTTCACTTACTGTATTTTCTGTATTGTATCGTATTAATGTCCAGGACCACCTTGAAAATGAGCTTGCTCAATGGTGTTATATGCCTGGTTAAATAAAGTTGATTAATTAATTGATTGATTGACTGACTGACTCCATTAAAGCAGCAGTGGAACATAAATGGGCTACAATTTGACCCCACCTTTTTTTTCTTCCTAATAGATGCCAGATATCTTCCAGTTTATTTTGGTGGTGAAATTTTCAGTTTTGGTTATCATTTAAGAGTTCTGTAAATTTTTTAAGGTAATTATTTCTCAAGAAAAAAAGATGGCCACCTCTTTTCTGCATAGAAATAATATTGCAGACACGAGGAGGGTAAAAAAATGCAAATGTACAGAATACAGCATAGGAAGCATCCAGAAAACCAAAATCAGCAGTTTTGCCAATATGTTTCATAACCATAACCGAAAATTAGCTTTTTGGAATAACTTTTTTCATTGTACTGCTGCTTTAAAGACACCAACAGCTCATTCTAATCTACTTTTAATTTTAAAGCAGCAGTGCAACGAAAATGGGCAAAAATTTGACCCCATTCTTTTTTCTTCCTAATCAATGCCAGATGTCTTACAGTTTATTTTGGTGGTGAAATTTTCAGTTTCTGTCAACATTTAAGAATTTTACAAACATTTTAAAACAGTTATTTCTCAAGAAAAAAAGATGGCCACCTCATTTTTACATTGAAATAATATTAAAGACCGGAGGAGGTTAAGAGTCCAGACAAAAATTCTGATGTAGCTTACACCGCATAGGAAGCATCCAGAAACCCCAAATCAACAGTTCTGTCAATATTTTTCATAAAGACAGCAGAAAATTAGCTTTTTGGATAAAACATTTTTGTTGCACTGCTGCTTTAAATAATTCCTGCCTAACTATCTGTTCTACCCTACTAAAAGCTTTCTTACCATCTAATTTGTAACCCTTGTCAGAAATCCACCAATGAGGTCCATTGCCTCCTGCCTGTACTTCATTGTGTCAGTATGGTTTCATTTCAACCTTAGGAATTGGCTGCATGATATCATTTCTGTTATACATCACGGGTGAGTAATTGTAGCTAAAAGCAAGGAGTTACCAACCATTGGTTTATAATATTCATATGTTTTTATCTCTCCATCAATATGACCAACAAGGATTAAGTCCATGAACTGTATCCTGCTTTGATGAATATTCAAAGTAAATTTGAAACCCCTGGCATGGTCATTCAACCAATTGGAAAACAGATTTGTATCCGATTCTCTACCTTTCCATTTCGAAATTTCATCCTCTACATATCAATGCCATTTTGATACATATTGCCTAAATGGGTTATGGTCTGATAGGATGAATTCTTTCCCTATGCTGCACAGCACAATATTAGCATAGAATGGTACAGAAGATGTTCCTATTGCTATCCCCCTGCACTGATATTAATATTAATTATTAAACATATAGTAATTATGCAGCCAGCCCAGAGGCACTGACGGTTGAGGAGCTAGATACCACACCTCGCACTATGCTGGTGAACCGAGTTTGGTAATGAGCCCAGGTGACCAGAGGTTGGCTGAGGGGGGAATCCAAACTGAGTCACTGATTGGTGACTCTCCTCTCCTGGGGTGGATCAGGCTCTGCACCAACTATTGGAAGGTGTCAGTTGGGGAAGACATTGTTAGGTGAGTGGCAGAAGCTCTGCTTTACCATGGCTTACTGCATGGACATTGTCCTGGTCACCAGCATTCTTCGGGATGGGGACAGGACAAAGTTAGGTTTTAAAAAATGGAAAACATCCTGCACCATGGCCACACTGAATGATCCCCGATCAGGGGTGAAGGTGCCCTGGATGGTGGTATGCCACCACTGATCCCAAGCCGGAATGGACTAAATAGATAAAATAAAAAAAATATATATATTAATATATAGTATTATGCCTAAGAACAAAATCCCAGCAGGAGAAATCTTGGATTAAATAACACCCATTACATCATAAAGTAACAATACAAGCCAGCCCACCGACACAATGGCTGGGTGTCCACTCATAACGCCAATGACCAGGGTTCTGGAATGGACCCAGGAGTCGATGGGATGGCCAGAGTGGAGAAGGATTGAGTGCAGTCTGGCAACTATCCTCCTCTGGGGAGAGAGGGCTGAGTATTAGCTACATTAGTAGTCCCTAGTGGCAGCTGTGAGGCATAGGTGCCGAGGCCACACATTACAGGAGGCTGGACAGATATCGGGGGCACTGCCTATTGATGTATTGCAAGTCCCACCTCCTGGGAACACCATCATTTAAAAAACTCTTGCCCTGTGGGTGACCATCCCACCTCAGCAGCCACTCCTGCTGTGATAAAGGTCTGCTGGGTGGGTCTTGCTCCCAGGCCCCATCCTGGGGGGGTAAGCCAGGACTAGAGACTGAGTGTCCTGGGGATAGGATGCCCACCCAGTGGTCCTGCCCAAGGTAAGCCTGGTCTGAAGGGTAGTGAACAAGGGTGGGGGCTGAGGAGCAGGGCATACTGGGCCAAAAATAAAATAAAGTAACAATATCTGTTCCGCAGCATGCAGTCCCAAATCATGATCAGTCACCGTGTATAGACTTTCCACTGCATCTATGATCCAAATACAAGTGGATAGCCAAGTAACCTCATTAAATTTCCCCTGGACATCCACAGTGTCCCTGACATAGGTTGGGGACTTTTGTGCTGTACTTTCCAGAAACAAATCCCCAAATTTGGAAGGTTTTTCTGTCCTACAACATGTATCAGAGACAACTGGACATCCTGGAGGATTCTTAACACTGTTATGCACCTTAGGCGGTACATAGAATATGGGGGTCACTGGGATTGAAACACTCAAAACCATTTTTTCATCTGTTGTAATCCACACATTGTCTGAAGTAGTATCAAGAAACCATTCAGTTATTAAATATAGTTGTTGTTTCTGAATCCAATCTTGTATAAAACATTTGCATTTCTTCTTACTAACAAACGAACTGAATCTCATCCAGCTGCAAACCTTGTGGCATGCTAATAATGCTACCCCCTCCCCTTGCATTGATTCAGGCAAGCAATGGGGGGGAGGGCAATTCTGGAAGCCAAAAAATACAAAACAAGGAAAAAAGTAGTACTAGAAACTTACAGCTACAGTGCAGGAATAAGAAGGGGCAGAACAATTTGGCTTAAAGGTGATAAGAAACAGTTTTAGGACTTTTTGATGCCCTCTGGTTGTTCTTTTATTGGCTCCCCACTATTCTGATATGTTTTTGACCGTTTTTTGTAAATGAAAAATTTGATGTTGTTGCATTTGTAACTACCATGAATCTCTTTGTACTCAGCAGTTGCTGATTTCTGCTTTCATACTGCCTGAACATTTTATGACATCCAAAGCACACATTCTTGGCCATTCAGATAAATTGCAAGGAATGGGAGTTTCTGGTGTCACTGAATGTTTTAATACAGTATATGAAAAAGAGCAGTAGCTGGTGTGGAGAGTGAAACTTAATGTAGATCTGAAGGCACCCCAAGACTAGATTATTTATCAAAAAATCATCAAAGCATATCTGAATATATAACTGGAATGCAAAGGAAGATGGAAGGGCAGTTAACTATGTAGAAATCATTTCCCATCTCTTTTAATAACTTGGAAGTTATGTAGTTAGTTGGAAGGAAGAATTAAGCACTGTAAAGTAGTTTAGAGACAGAAGTCACCACAAGATTTGAGATAACTATACTGGTTATTTACTGCTCATGTTATTAAGTTAACAGAGCTCGTAAATCCAAGTGAAAGATGTCTTAGTTTTGATGCTTCAAACCATGTCATCTGATAATGTTATGCCCCACACACTCAAACAGCAGTTGTTTTACATGATCTCCTACCATTAGTTTGTTCAAGGCAAATTTTAAATGGCACGCAATGTAAACTGCAATGACTGGGGACCCTGATGAGTAGAAGGTCCCAGCTACTGCAGGGTTCACTGGTGCGTAAAACAAGCTATACTGTTAGTTGATCTCAGTCACTGATATTACAACTTCTTACCTGCTGCTCTGTCTACAACAAGGCTGCTAGTAGTAGTATATTCTCCCTTTCCACCACTAGTACCAAATAAGCATCCACAACATCCTTTTCCATCTATTTACAATTCTTACCTTAGTAAGAGAACTGCTTGCTGTTTGCAAAAGTCAAGATGCTTCAGATTACCTGAAGAACTGGTTTTATAGGAAGGTAGTTCAAAACTGAGTGAATGTTTTTCTTTGTTCCTTTTACCATTGTGCTACTACTTGCCCCAGGGGGCTTAATTTATATTGGAGCCTGTATACCACACAACACTAAGCAGAGTGGAGGCCCAGCCCCCATATCATTTAAATGTCAGTGCCTGAATACTGCTGCCAGACTGCCAGCCCTGCCAACGTGGACTTGCTGTGTTCGAGTATGCAGTCGGGGACAAAGCAAGGTGAGTGTGTGTGAAACTGATACTGTTGCACAATGATTAACACTTCAAGTCCTTGGCTTCTGTTGCTTTTTGCAATTTGCGTCTTCTCCCATCTGCATGTACACACTGTACAAATGAGTATGCTTGCTGGAGGCCTTCCTGGAAATTTCCAGGTATCCAGCCTGGCCAATCTGAGTCTGGGGAGGAGGGTGCTAGAGTATGATGATCACTTTGGGAGATGAAAACAGAATGAGGCAGAGAGGTCATGGGGCATGTTGGACATGTCCCCTCTGGACCATAAATATGGGGGGTTGCAAAACATGGATAGAAGGTTCCTGGTTGGCTGACCACTGTCATCTAGGAATTGAACTCAAGGTAGGAGTACCAGAAAAGGGAAGGGCAGCACTGTTATATTTATAACCAAGGGATTTTTTTCAGTGGAGTCATGCAGATATAAACATGAGTGCCTGGCTTGTGGTAGGCCACACCCTTTCTGGCAGTGCTGAACAGAGGCCTCCCCCACCCCTTTTGGAGAGGATACAAAAAGTCTCCAATTCCCAATTGGGGTGGAACAGTTTGAGAGGTGGCTGGCCACTTACCTGGACAGAGAAGTTATTTGCACGTTGGCAGATGGCTTCAGGGAAGTGGTTCATATTACAAATTAAGGTCTACACAAAGCGTACAAAGTGCAAAACATGAAATTAGTCAGGGGGTGACCAGAGGTTGTGCAGGCAAAATCAACAAAGGAAACTGCAGCAGGCATGGTCAACAGGCCCTTTGCATCCCCCATCTTTGGCTCCAGCTATCGCTCATCAGGTTAGTGCCCAAGAAGGTGCTTGAGGAACTCCAGATGACAATTTGTTGTACACACAGGAGAATTTGATTAAACACCATATCTATCCAATGTATAGGGTCTTATTGCATAGAGGTGGTTCAGGGATGGGGCATGAGGCCTCCTTAGGGAAGGCAGACAAAGAATTCACAATTTTGTCATTTTTGTTATTACCTGTACACTCAAAGGATAAGGATTGGTTAGGCATGAAATCTGATAGGAAATATTATCTTGACAATTGCACGCCCATGATCTATGTGATATTGTACGCAGTCATCGAGCAGTTCAGCACATTTCTGCACTGTGCCAGTGCAAGCAAACTAGGTAGATCAGAAGTGATCTAGTATCTGGGTGATTTTTTTGTTTAAGAGTCATGCTGCTACCTGTCCTTGTACCCAGCTCATTAGGGCCTTTCAAGAGGTATGTGATGAACGTGGTGACCCTTTGGCTTATGACAAGATGTGTGGCCAGTGTACAAGGCTTTGTTTCTGGGGCATTGAGATTGAAATGGTGGCCAAAGAATTTTGATTACATTAAGGAAAGTTGTTTGACCGCTGGGTCCTCCTATAGAGGGTATCTGGGGCATGGAAGATCACCTTGCGAGAATTACAGCAGTTGGTGGGGCATTTAAAATCTGCCTGCAAGGTCATGCCCATGGACAGGACATGTATGAGACATATGGCTAGGGTAGGTTCAGGTTCTTCCAAGCCACACCTCATGATATGACTGACAGAAGCCTGAGGGAGGATCTGGGTTGTCTGGCAGACATTTTTACAGTGCTTTAATAGAGTGGCACTGTGGCTGGCGCTCATTCATGATTCCGGACTGTGTAGTACAGTATGGTCTGCATGCCCATTGGCCCACGCAGTAGACCAGCTGGCATACAGCCCTATTGTACACTGTCAGTAGGTGGGCAGCCGGCAGCTTTTGGGTGGGGAGCTGCCACCTGCACTGACTTGGGGGTGCAGTGTGGCAGGATACTCAGTGGGCAGGTGGGGAGGTAGGATACCACTGGACCACCAGGGATATGTTAGTCTTATGCCCATGGTTGGGCACTGGATAGCAGTCCACTGGACCACCAGGGAGATATATGAGTTATGCCCACAATCGGGCAATGGTTAGTGGTCCACTAGACCACCAGGGAATATATCTACTCATGCCCACAATCAGGCGGATGGGAGGGGCACCCACTGAGGGGCAGCACGGCATCAGTCCCCAACTGCTGCAGCCTGACAGGGCATCAGGTGCAAGTTGCCGGGAATCGGCACAACACATGCAAATGGGGCCATAATGACATGCAAATGGCTCCATTTGTTCCTTGCATGCATAATGGCCTCATTTGCATGCTCACAGCTGAATATCGCTGTTACTGCATCTATCGCAACCACACCTGCATTGGTGCAGTCCCCTGCTCCCCTGCTGCCACTTGCACTGGTGCAGTTCCACTGCACTGTGTGCAGTGTGTGCACCCTCAGTGCCATATTCAATGGTGCTGATCCATGACGCAGCACCATTGAATATCGCCTAGTCCATGCCCTGGCTCTTCCCAGTTGCGCCTAGGCTTGCGCCTCTGCCTGGCGCAGTCTGAATATCCCACCCAATTAATTTATACCATAAATGGAAAAATCCAAAATGGAGTATGCTGTCCTGTTTCTCTCCAGGTCAGTACAGCAGTAAGGATGGCTACCCAGAAAGTTCAGCACATAATCCAAGTGCAGCACTCGAAAACAATCAATGTCCACAACAAGTTGTTTAGTTTGGATGTCTATTTATTTTAGGACAACTGACAGATTAAATCTCACTGAACAAAAAAACAAGCCCAGTGCTTCACCTCTCTCTGAGGCTTCAAAGGGGCCATAAATCACCAATGTTTCACATCTTACTCAATGCTTTATAAAGAAGTGAAATGAGTACTTAAATAAAACCTTTTATAGCCTGAATATGTCACATGTTTATTTCAAACCCACCAATGTTTTACTAGTTGAATTCATTACATGTATAGACAACCTTATAGTGCCAATAATAATTATTTTAAACTATATTTTTATAAGATGTGAAACATTGGTGATTTGGGGAATTGCTGCTGCCTTTTAACTTTTGGCAATACCTTTTAAATGTGACTAGCATAAAGTAATTTGTCAGGATGCTGTGATGCCCAGCTCTTTCTCTGCAAATATATAGATGTTTCTTTCTTTGTGTGCCATAATTAGGACAAAATAACACTGTTTGCTCTAAATCATCAATTTGGCCAGAACCACATTTACAAAATGGAGACAGATTATCTCTCCCCTGCTTGTAAAAAAAGTTGATCAATCTTATATAATTCCAGTCTTAATTTCATAAGCAGCTGGTGCAAATCCTTATCTAAAGGCTTTATACAGTTTCCTTCTCTGATAATGTTTTGATGGTCTTATATGCAATATGCAGTTTAGAAGTCTGTATTTTATCCATATTACTTTGTGCAGATATATATTTTCATCTTTATTTAATGGTTATGACTAATTGTTTTCTTTGGATTCTAAAAATATCTGTTAGGAAGTGGCCCAGCCCCATTAGAAGTATTCTTTTAATGAAAACCAAATATGGCATTTTAAATGCCCATCTAGAGTTAGCAATGTGCTCTTTCCAAGAAAGCCTAGGGATTCTGGATTCATTTTATGGTTGCGATTTATGAATGCCTATGCACCACGCAAGGGCAGTGCTTAGGCATTCCCATGACTGAGTGCTGCATGGTGGTGCTCTGCACACCCGATTCAGTATTCGCTAATGGGTGCATTAGCACACTGCACAGTAGATTCCAAGCTAGCTGTGGGGCACTGCACCAGGAGTGGGACATTGGAATGCCAGGGGAGTATCATATTCAGTGCCCATTTACACTGGCACTGTGTGCCATTCTGGGATACAAGCTGTACACTGGGGGGACATGGGCATAGCCATTCTGCTCACTTCCTGGAGCTGTCCCTGGCCATGGCAAAGCATTGCTGACCCTTCCCCATTGCTCCCCAGCACCATGGACCAGAGGGGGGCTGGGGCAGTCACTCAGGCACTTGTCTGGTATCCCTGTGTGAATGCAGTATACAGGTCTGGAAAACTCCTGCACTGCATGGGGCTGGGGATTCACTAATGAACCAGGTATGGGCATGTCATTGGCTGCCTGTCCGTGTCCACCAATACACCCCTGTACAATAGCATTCCAGGAGGGAGGGTCCGTGGATGAGAAGCGTGCACTGGTCAGAGATTGTAAATACCAGCCACCATGCACCCATCCATGAGAGCTGAGCTGCACCGGCAGGTTATGCACGTTTCTCATTGGGAAATCCATCCATGCATTAGTCATGGACAATGTTAGTAAATCCATAATCAATTTTGAAAATATGGACATATAAAGGTACTTTGGAGAATTTTGAGAAAGCTTGCATCTTATTATGTAAGCTGGTATAGAATGCAGACACCCCCTTGTAAATATCAATAAATTATATTCATAATAGCTCCAGTGGTGCAAGGCCTCCTAAACCCTAAACATCTACAGTATAAAGAAACAGCAGTATTTATTTTAGCATTGGTAACTGTTAGACACCCTTTTATCAAACATCCACCATCATGTCTGATGAATCTATTAATTCCTGCAGCTTTAAGAGGGGCAGAAAAAGGTCAAAGGGAGGATCAAAACTGAGGGAGACAAGGAAGGGGGTGATGGAGGCAGAAGGAAAAAAAATCAAACAGATAGGCAAGGGGAGAAGCTTTAGTTTAATAGACTAGGTGCTGCACACTCAAGCAGCCTCAACAGACTGTAAGGCCTGTTTGCTTGCAATTTGATATGTTCATACAGGTAGATACAATAGTTACTGTTTATCATAGTTCATGATATGAGTTGTCAGTGTAAATGTATTTGGGTACCATACCCCTACCCTCCCCAAAAAAAAGAAAATCATTACAGTCTGCTGTAACTAAGGGATTCCTTTTGTAATAAAAATTATATTTATTTCTCCTTATGGCACCAACTACCAGTTGTGGATTCTAAACATTAACTCAAGGAATTTTTCATCACATATATGAGAAAATTGATCACATTTTCTCTGCAGTACAAGCAAAGAAGTAGAAATCAGGACCATGTCATATGCTTATGCTAGTGAAGAGACAATTCAATTAATAATTTTTGGAGAATGGAAATCTGAGTCATTCAGATCAATGATACTGGGGCAATTTTATAGCCTTGTCTAACTTCTAAATTGGTTGGAATTTTGTCAGTGAGGGCACCAGATGGGCAATATTATAGTGGGAAAAATATGGGCCACCCAGTACCAGGACTGGGATATGGTGATCCCAGAGTATAGGATATTCAGTAAAGATATGGATAAGTGGAAAGGTGGGGGCATGGCGGTCTATGTAAGGGAGGGGAGAAGGTGTATAAAGGAGGAGGGGGAGGAAGGCAGAACAGAGGCCCTATGGATGCTGTTTCAAGGCCAGAAAGGTAGGACACTGAGGATGGGGGTAGTTTACAGACCACAAGCTCAAGGGCTGAACTGGATGAAGAGTTAGCTGAGCAAATTAGAAGGGTCTGTAGGAAGGGGAACACAGTGGTGGTGGGGGACTTCAAGCAATCTGCGGTGGAGTGGAGCACCCCAGCTACCACAAGTGCAAAGGAGCAGGTCATATTAGAGATCAGCCAGTGCCTTCTCATTGGACCTTGCATTGATCAATCGGGTGGTATTAATACCCAACATTCCTGACCCACCGTTAGTCAACCAGTAGTCGTGTATATAGTGAGAATCATCCAGACTTTGCAGCCAGCCTACTGTAGTTTGGACCTGGGCCCTACACGCTTCTGCTTCCATTAGGGGACACTATAAGATGGTACGGATTGAGTTTTCAATGCTATGCCGATGATTCTCAACTGTACACGTCTTTTCTACTCGAACAAGAATTACACTCTGCTATGGTGTTTAATAACTGCCTACTGGAGATTTAGAACTGGATGAGTGCCAGTTGGCTTTAGCTGAACTCAGGAAAAACTGAGGTATTGGTTGTGGGCCCTGGTTATAGGATGACAGGGGCATGGGCAGGAAAACCCTCAGGATAAAATCTTGGTGGAATCCCGGTTATTACCTCTGACCAGGTGTGAAACCTGGGTGTGATATTTGATGAAAGCCTTACTCTGAGGGTGCAGGTTTCAGCTGTAGTCAAATCTTCTTATTCTCATCTAAGGAACATAGCCCGGGTGGAGCACCTGGTCCTGCCCGAAGATCTTCCGACCTTGGTCCATGTCTTTGTCACCAGTCATTTTGATTATTGCGATGACCTCTACTTAGGGCTACTGAGAGGTAGATATATATCCACCATCTATAGCTAGTGCAGAACATGACAGCCAGATTGTTGACTGGAGCTTCTAGATCCAATCATATTACACCTGTGCTGTGTGAACTGCACTAGTTGCCAATACAGTGGTGGATTACCTTCAAGGTCGTGTTGCTGACTTATAAGGCCCTACATGAGAAGGGACCCCACTACCTGAAAGATATCCTGTGTCCTTACTGCCCCACCTGCTCACTCCGATCCTCTGGCAAGGGATTGCTAGAGATTCCAAGGGTACACACATTAAATGGGAGGGGAGGGTTGCATTATGCCAACGGGGAATGGGCTCCCCCATCGGCAAATAAAGTGGGTCGGAGTACTCTGCGGCGGCATGCCACCATGTTTTGTATACTGGTCACCAGGAAAGGCACACCGCTGCATAAGAAGCTTGGCTGTCATTGCAGTGGACATTTCCTTAGATCTGGTGGCCAGTTTACGTGTTGAGGGTGTCGGCGCCTGCAGCAGCCTTATTGGGTAATGAGGGATGCACCTACTGATGGGTGCCCTGCATTTGCCCACAGTGACCGCACCTCCAACTCTGCTACTACTGCAATATGTTGGCTGCGCAAGCGCGAGCCAACATAAAAACACTTTGGATCTTGGACTCAAGGTGTTGGAGTATGGACAAAGCTATTGGCCTACTTTGATAATAACCAGTAGGACGATACTTGACACACCACCGACAGACATGTTTTTGTAAAAGTTGCTGGGTTTTTTTCAACATATTGATCACTGCTGAAGAAATCTATCCTCGACCATAGTATATTATGGTGCTAAATAAATGATAGCGCATGTTATCAAAGTGCATGTTGGGCCAATTTGATGGTCGAAGTGAGAATTCGTGATGGCACATGTTATCAAAGTGCATGTTGGGCCAATTTGACGGTCATATGGAAAATTTGTGATAGTGCACGTTATCAAGGTGCATGTGCAAATCTGATGGTCAAAGTGAACTTGGTGCTTTATTTACAGAAGAGGTTCCAAGAAGGAACAGCATTGAAAGGTCCAGTGAATGATTCTAAATGATTGCTCAAACAACACTGGTTCAGTGATCCACAAGCAATACTTGTTATCCCACCTGGGATACTACTTTCAGTTAATGGAAAATAGGCCATCTAGGTGGAGACCACTGGTCTTTCTAAACCTCTCCACTAACACTTTCTCTTCTCCTATCTGTTAATTAATTTTATTTCTCTATACCTCTCTTGTTATACTCAGCTTTAGCAGTGCCTTTTTTCTTATGCACCATTGCTCTCAAATATAGTCTGATACACCAACAGTATCTATCCACTGTTTGTTATCTCATTACTGTATCTTCTTCGCATTAACATATTTTTGTTTCTTTTTCACATGCCTTCATGGATGAATACTCGTTCCCCTTCAGATGAGTATTGCTCTATTGTGAACATGTTTTGTCTTATTATTTCACTAAGAACTACCGATCCTTTGTGATTCCATTTCTATATTTTATTTTACAGTACTGGCAGACATTGTCCCTTCAAGATTCCGGCTTCTGACTCCACAGTATCCTGGTAAGATACTTACCACATTTTACTTATTGTGTCTGGTATGGGAGGGCTTGTGTGGGACATGTGCCCTATGGCATTTGGCCAACTGGGTATCCTTTTGTGATGGGTTGGGTAATGGTATACAAGGGCATGTGTTGGCTATTGAACACCAGGATGTTTTTTATTTTATTTATAGTGTATGGTGGAACGTCGTTCTCCACCAAAATCCATCGCTGTCAAAATGTTGTTCTCCTACACCAGTGACGTTCGCAGTGCAGCAGAACAATTTTTTGTTCTACTGCACTGCGCATGTCACACACTGTGTCCTCGAGCAGCATTTGACAGTTAGGGCTCACTCCATAGACAGGACACATAGTGAAAGCAGCAATGTCCACGGCAGTACTATCAAAGCCACTACCGACCCCTTTTCTCTGCTGTTCCCCGCAGATTATGAATTGCTGTTCTGGGTGCTGCTGTATGTGAGTTTTTAAACAGTTTATAAATGTTTAGCATTAAAACATTCAAAATGTAAAGTTCTTAAACAGTTAAAATGTCAAGCGTAAAGACGTTCAAAATGTAAAGTTCTTTTTTCCTTCTAGTAACCCAGTAAAAATGTTTTGAATCAGAAACATGCTGTAGTGATTTTTTCCCCCAAAAAAACGATGTTCCACCATATACTATAAAGAAAAGTGCATGGGGAATAGTTGACAACAGGGCTAATCTTTCACCTCGTTGGCACTATGATGACGGATTACCTCTCGAGCTGTGCTCTTGAGGTAATCCGTCGTCATAGTGCCAACTCGGTGAAAGAATAGCCCTGTTGTCAACTGTTCCCCATGCACTATCCTATATATTTATTGAACTCTAGGATTACAAATACCTTTGAACAAGAATTTACAAAGGTTCCACATCAAAAGATGGAGGGTAAACATACATGCAAAGGTCAACAAAGTTACACAGTCTTGAAACCCAGAGAAGGCTGAGGTTTAAATATTGCAATCATTCATGGAGAGAGATAACATCAGTTAGGTTAAGACTGATTTCAGGGTCAATATTAATCAAGAGATCACAGCTGGTGTGGGGACAGATTGTTGGTGGTCCAGGAAGAGTAGGCAGGCTGAAGGGCCATTGTCTGAGGGTAGGGGGTGGGTAGGAAAAGTACAAGGTTGACAGTGGTAGAAAGGACCGATGTCCATGAAGTGCCCAAATGTGGTGGGGGTGAGTGAGGTCGGGGTGGGGGAAGGGGAAGGGTGAACAGGCAGGAAAGCAGAAGTCAAAAGATTAGTTGCAAAAGGGAGGTTATGGGCCAACTTCGACTAGTATGGGTGGAGAGGTGGTCCATTTAGGTAAAGCAATCACATTGACTGGTTGAGGTGAGGTGCTGCCGGAGTTGCCTTTCAAAGGGGCCAAGTTTAGCAGTTGTAAGGGTCTCTTTGTGCATTGTACCACTGAGGTGCCCTGTGGATGAATGACCTCTGACCCATTGTGGTCCAGCATCTGGGGACCTGGAAGGTTTGATGTTGAGCACTTAGTGTATGCTGGGTGCTGCAGTGGGCATTAAGGAGCTTTTTAACACTGGTGGTGTGAGCCTGAGGGGAACCGCAGGTCAAAGCTCAGCTTTTGACATAAGTCTACGTCATCATGCCTGACTTTGTGTGTGTCTGGTTTGGCTCCTGAGGTTCAGACAGCTATCCTTGATGCCCCCTTTCAGGGATCAGTTTTGTTCAGGGGTGAGACATCATCAGTGAACTGCAAGAGAAGGGTTTGGCATTAAAGTCAGTCCAGACCATGTACAAACCCTCTCAGGACCAGAAGCATCCCTTTCAGCACCAAAACTGCTGACAGCAGAAGCAGATGCAGGCTAAGTGTCCCAACAAATGGGTCAAGGGCCTCTGTATCCCAGCTCTTGTTCTCCTGGATGTGCCTCATGACCTCCATGAAGCTGGGGTCGTCAGGGGGGGATTTAGGGTGCCTCCGGGTCCCCAGGAGTAGAGTCGATATCTGAATCTGGAAGAGAAATGTCAGAGTTAACAGAAGATTCTGAGGAGGATGAATAGGGCGAACAGTGTCTCCTCCTCTTAAATCTCCTGTCTGGAGAAGGCGAATGGGAGGAAGTCCTAGAGCGAGTTCTCCTGTGCCTGGATTTATTGGAGCTGACGTTGGGCAGAGTCAAAGTAGCAGGTGTCAGGACCACAGTAACCGGCAGCGGGACAACCCTAGCTGGTGGTGGGGTGGATGCGGGCAGAGCGATGATGGGACATCGGTCTACCACTCGTTTCAAACAACATGAAGTCTTGCTGTATTCTGACATTATGCAGTTAGCCCCAGCACTTGAACTGCTCTGGACAGGAAAGAGTTAACTCTATGCCACAGCACAGAACGTTGAGCTCGAGCTCGGTTCAAACCTCTGTCTGCTGCACTTTCAAGTGTAACCGTCAGATTCTTTACTCCACCTAACTGAACAGACACTCCGGAGATCTCTCCATCGCTTCCGGTTCGGTAACAGTAAAACATCGGTTTTATACCGCATTTTTTCTTTTACTTCGGTTCAGATCCCTGTCTACGGTACAGTAAGTGCTTAGGTAGTGGACTGAGTGTTTCTCTTTGTGTGGAAATTGTGAAAAAAAAAAAGTAGAAAGTTTCAATCGGTTCAATTGAACCAATTGCCTGGTTTAATTTTATTTTTCATATTTTAGTTGGAAGTACTGGTCCTTATTGATTCTGAAAAAAAAGTGTTTCAGACATTTTTTTCCAATACCCGTAACACGGTTGGGAAGTGATAAGGGGGTCTTGCCTGGCTTAAGCTGAGTAAAGGGTAAGTGTTAGGATGGCTACGTCTGAGAAACCCAAAAGAAAAACCGGGCCCACTGGGTTTCAACACTGCAGTGAGTGTGGGGAGGCCTTTGCTAAGGTTGACCCCCACACCACCTGTGTTTACTGTCTGGGTTTTGACCACCTTGATTCAGACTGCCAAATGTGTAAAAATTTTCCCCAAGGCCACCCTGGAAAAGAGATTGGGCAGGCTTAGGGAAAAGGAGGCCGAGAAGTCTGCTGACCCGGATGGCTTGCCCGGTTCGGTTCCAACCGAACCTGAGGGAGCGCCCTCTGACCTGGGTGATACTCCCTCGGGCGAAAGGAGAGCCGATCCTGAGGGGTAAGTTCCAGCTAAGAAAAAGAGAAAGGTGAAATCGGCCAGCTCAGATCCAGAACCACATCGTCCAACCGCCGAAGAAATAGCCAGAGCGATTATTATTGTTGAATCATTCCATCTGGTTCTGACCGATCTGGCACCTCTCGGTAGGTGCTCAGTTACGTCGGTTCATCCGGTTCCAGCTTATAGTCCAGAAGAGTATTATGAACCAGATCTGGAGGGGAATAAAGACTATGATGATGATGATGGTATAGAAGGTCTGGATGAGCCCATAGAACCGGACATCTCCCCAGACAGGCCTTCTAGTGTTTCCCCTCCTAGGCTTTCTGTGTCCCCTTTCCACTTTTTGTTTTACAAAAAGGTGGCAGAAACCCTCCAGCTTCCTCTGGTTGAAGCTGCTGAGGAACAAGAGGAGCCTGACTTTGTTGAAATTATGGACATCCTGCATTCAAAAAGATTGTTTATTCCCCTCCATAAATCCCTGGGGAAACAGACACAAAGACTTCTTAAAACACCAAATTATTTTTCTCCTGTGGACAGACGAATGGACAGGAGGTACCTGCTGTCAGGCTCAGGTATGGAGTTTTTGTACCAGCAATGCAACCATGTTGGGGTTGTGCAGGCTGCAGCCTGTGATAAGGCTAACATATCCTTGGCTTCACACACCCCAGGTAAAGACTCTAGGAAGCTGGATGCCATGGCAAAAAAACAGTACTTGGCATCCTCCTTATGACTAAGGCAGGCTAACTACATGGCCTACACAGCCAGATACCAGAAGTCCAGATGGGATACTGTTCTGGAACTGGCTAAACAGGCTTTCCCCCCAGCTGGCCAAGCGGCTGGTGGAGGTGGCTGCTGATGGAACAGAGGCATCTAAGATCCAATTTCATGCTGCTGTAGACTCTAATGATGTATCATCACTAGTCATGGCTACATCTGTACCTCTTCAGAGATTGGCTTTCACAGGACACCCAGTCTAAGGCCATGGATTTCCTTGTGGTGGATAATTCTCTGTTTGGGCAGCAGACAGGGAATTATATGAAAAAAATGGACAAGTACAGGACCACCTACAGGACTGCACAGACCAAGGAAAGGCAGGCAACTCCTCAAAAGCAGCAGTCTAGGGGCAGGGGCAGGCCTTTTCACATGCCTTTCTACCAGGCACAGGCCTCCTCTCCTTTTCCTCAGAGGGGGTTCTTCAGAGGGAGAGGTAGAAGGGGGATTAGCAGGGCTGCATCCTCCTCTAAGTCCAAGGATCCTGCCAAGCAGTCACCCTGATGTGTCAGCCCTTGTCGACTCCCCCTTTCCAGTAGGAGGCAGGCTGGCTTACTACTTCCAGGCCTGGAAGTCTCTTACCTCAGACAAGTGGGTCCTGGAGGTAGTAAGCCAGGGACTGGCTCTCAGCTTCAAAAAATTTCCAAAGCTGAGAGTCAGGTATTTTCCACCGGCAAACATCTCTGAAACCATTGCCCTAGAGGCAGAAGTTTCCTCGCTGCTGGCTCTCAGAGCCATAGAGAGAGTTCCTACTATGCACAGGGGCAAAGGTCTGTATTCCAGATACTTCCTTACCCCAAAAAAGACAGGGGAGTGGAGGCCCAACCTAGATCTAAGATATTTAAACATGCACCTAGTCAAGCCAAAATTCAAAATGGTGACTCTGGGAATAATTCTTCCCTCTCTAAGGCCAGGGGATTGGCTAGCCTTCCTGGACCTCAAGGATGCCTATTTTCACATTCCCATTAAGTGCTCCCACAGAAAGTACCTCAGGTTTGAACTGCCTTCAGGCCATTATCAGTTCAGAGCAATGCCCTTCGGCCTAACATCAGCACCAAGGGTGTTCACAAAATACCTAGCAGTAGTAGTGGCCTTTCTAAGGAGACAAAACATTTCCATATTTCCATACCTGGAAGACTGGCTCATTGTAGGACAGTCTCCAGACCAAGTCAAGTCAAACCTGCAAGTGACCCAGCAATTGCTCACTTCTCTAGGATTCCTCCTCAATCTTCCAAAGTTAGTTCTCGAACCAGTGCAACTCTTAACCTTCATAGGGGTAGAGTTGGACACTGTCAAAGCAAGAGTCTTTCTTCCTCTGGCAAGGGTAAAGGCCCTTATAGACCTGGCTTCTTCCTTTCACCTTCTGGTGTCTTGACCAGCAAGGCATTTTCTTCAACTCCTGAGCCACATGGCAGCTTCCACTGCAGTGGTACAAGGGGCCAGATTTCAGGTGAGGAACATCCAGTCCCACTCGAGGGCTTTTTGGTCTCAGAAAAAAGATGCTCTAACCAAACTAATTCCAGTGACTCAGACTCTGATCCAGGCTCTCCAATGGTGGTTGGATCAGGACAACCTCAAACAAGGAGTCCCATTCATCACCCAGTCTCATTCTGTGGTACTAACCACAGATGCTTCTCTCCTGGGGTGAGGAGCTCACTTTGGAGTCCTCACATCACAGGGAGTATGGTGCCCTCAGGAGTCTCTACTTCATATCAGTCTTTTAGAACTCAGGGCAGTCTACCTGGCTCTACAAGTTTTCTCAGACTCACTACAGAACAAGGTGGTTCAGGTCAGGACAGACAACACCACCACCATGTGGTACATCAACAAGCAGGGAGGCATTCAGTCTATGGCCTTGTGCATGGAAGCCATGGAATTATGGTCTCTGGCTTATTCACTACAGACATCTCTGGTAGCAGTCCACCTTCCAGGGAAGGACAATGTGCTAGCAGATGCCTGAGCAGGATTTCTCAGGGCCACCATGAATGGTCCCTGGATCCCCTAGTGTTAAAAGTGATTTTTTCAAGGTGGGGTACTCCAGAGATAGATCTCTCTGTAGCCCCAGACAATCACCAACTTCCTCTCTTCTGTTGCAGACCCCCAGTCTTGGTCTCAGTCCCCCTGGATGCTCTACTTCTGGATTGGGAGGGGAAATTTATATATGCCTTTCCACCCTTTCCTCTATTATTCAAAGCTCTGGTCAAGATAAGGTCACAATCTTGCAAAGTGATCCTGATTGCTCCAGAATGGGCCAGGCAGCCTTGGTATCCTCTATTGCTGTCCCTAGTAGTCCATCTTCCCCTATCTCTTCCTAAGAATCACAATCTGTTAACCTCCTTTCAGGGGAGGATTTGGTACCCCTACCTTCGGTCTCTCAACCTCAAGGCATGGCTCTTGAAGAGCTAGAATATGCAAGCCTGCATCTGTCTCAGGGGGTTCTGGATATTCTCAAAGCCTCTCAAAAACCTGCCACCAGAAGAACGTATAATTACAAATGGAAAAGATTCAGCATTTGGTGTTCCAATAAGCACATATCTCCAGATTTTGCTGATCTGGCAACAGTTCTGGATTATATGGTTCATCTTAATGGCTTAGGCCTTAGACCAGCTACCCTGAAAGTACACTTGTCAGCTGTTTCTGCATATCTGTCAGTGGGGAAGGCTTCCTCACTAGCATCTCATCCTGTTTTCTGTAAATTCTTTGAAGGATTGCTCCATACCAATCCTCCTTTTAAGGATCCTATTCCTGCTTGGGATCTTAATGTTTGCATTGCTCAGCTTATGCAACCACCTTTTGAGCCTTTGGCCTCAGCAGAACCTAAGTACTTGACTTGGAAAGCTGTGTTCCTGGTAGCTATTACTTCTGCCAGGCGTATCAGTGAATTACAAGCTCTGTCAGTGGAGCCTGATTTTATCTCATTCCGTAGAGATAAGGTGGTCCTTAGAACTAACAGGAGGTTCTTACCCAAAGTGGTTTCAGATTTTCATCTGAACCAGTCCATGTCTCTTCCTGTCTTCTTCGCTGATCATTCTTCAGGTGAGAGAAGGTTACACAGCTTGGAAGTTAAGAGAGCACTTGGCTATTACATTGCGTGCACTAAGGATCTTAGGTTCGACTGTCCCCAGTTGTTTCTCACTTATAGGGCATCAGGAAAGGGCAAACCTGCTACTAAAAGGACTGTTGCCAGGTGGATTGTCTCTTTTATACAATTCTGCTATGAGAAGCTAGGCAAAATACCCCCTTCAGGCCTGAGCGCTCATTCGACTAGAGGTACAGCTGCTTCTCTGGCTGCTTCCAGAGATATACCATTATTAGAGATATGCAAAGCAGCCACCTGGAAAACAGTTCATACATTCACCAAGCATTACTCCCTGGATATACAGGCTAGGAGTGATGCTAGGTTTGGTACAGCAGTACTGCAGAGCCTATTCCCAAAATAGTTTCGTCCCTCCTTCAGGGAGGAATTGCTTGGTAGTCTGCATAATATCAGAATACAGCAAGACTTCATGTTGTTTGAAGAAAAAATTACTCACCTTATTGCGTTTCTTCTAATGGATTCTTGCTGTATTCTCACCTCCCCCTGCCTCCCCTCTCAGAACCTGTTTTTTGGGAAGTGGGCTGGCTGGTGCAGTGTTGCTCCTCAGGGGTGCACTTAGCACTCTCCCCCATATAGAGAAGGGGAGTGGTTTTTGTTATATTGTTTGTTTATAGTTATGTTTGTTCACTACCTAGTTTTTGTTTTGGAGTTCTCGACTTGAGTCTTTTGGGACTCAAAATATTTGGTTGCCTTTGGGCTAGTAGTTTTACAATTTCCACTTAGCAGGTGTAGTTAGTTAGTATTAGCTCATAAGAATCTGATGGTTACGCTTGAAAGTGCAGCAGACAGAGGTTTGAACCAAGCTCGAGCTCAATGTTCTATGCTCTGGCATAGAGTTAACTCTTTACTCTCCAGAGCAGTTCAAGTGCTGGGGCTAACTACATAATGTCAGAATACAGCAAGACTCCATTAGAAGAAGCACAATTACTAAGGTGAGTAATTTTCTCTCCCCCCCCAAGTCCAACGGACGTCCCTCCAAGGACTTAGCCAAGGATGGCCACACGTGATCTGCCTAGGCTCAGACCAATGGCCTGACAACTGCCCACACTACAAGAATTTCAAAAGCAAAATGACATGAAGAGCCAATGCATTGAAGGCCTACCTGTTGGAGAAAAAAGTAGCAGCTATGCAGAAATCTTCATTGAGGTGCAGCTCTTTGTCTCCCACCAAGGAGTCTCCCCCCCCCCAAAGAAACGTCATCAGTAGGGAAACACCATCTTCACAGGAATCAAGATAGGGCCAGATCAGAATCCTGCCCAAATACTCCCCACGAGGCTTCCACCTACTTGGTCTCCAGTGGGAAGACAGGGTCGGTCCCTTGGGGCCTCCACTGGGACCAGCATTAAGAAGACTAACTCTTCCTCTAGCGAAAAGCCCAGAGAGCAGTTTTCTTCTTCCGGGCACTTGCCAGCTCAGATCCCCCTGGCCCACCAACCCCATAAGGCTGCAAATGGGTCGACCTAGGAGGGACAGTCACCATCAGGTAAGCATAAGGAAGCAGGCCATAAATTCAGTGGCTAATCCGACAAGCACAAAAGATCGAATGACTCCACCAGGCAACAGAGACAGTCTGCCATCAGACGCCTCCTCCTCTGGCTAAAGGAAGGGCTCAGGCACTCAGACAGTTGGCAGACTCCTTTCAAGTCAGAGTTCCTCACCCAGCAAGGCATTTTCTGCAACTCCTGGGCCACATGGCATCCACTACTGCTGTGGTCCCGGGGGCAAGGTTTCAGATGAGGGACATTCAGTTTCAACTCAGGTCCTTCTGGTCCCACAGAAGGGACTTGCTGTCCAAACTCATTCCAGTATCATCCACTCTCCTGCAAGCCCTCCACTGGTGGCAGGAGCTGGGCAATCTCATAGTGGGAGTTCCCTTCCTTCCAGAAGTACCCTCCCTAGTACTGACCACAGATGCCTCCCTCTTAGCGTGGGGGGCACATCTGGAGGAGCACACAGCTCATGGAACTTGGTTGCCTCAGGAGTCTCTGTCACACATCAACCTCCTGTAGCTCAGAGCAGTGTTCCTAGCTATTCAGGCATTTGCCATTCATCTCAAGGGACAGGTGGTTCAGGTCAGGACCAACAACACCACCACAATGTACTATATCAACAAGCAGGGGGGAACAAGGTACTCCTTCCTCTGCACGGAGTGACTGAAAATGTAGTCTTTGGCCTTCTTCCAGGGGATTTCCCTCTCAGCAGTTCACCTACCAGGAAAGGATAGTGTCCTTGCACATGCTCTCAGCAGAATATGTCAGGGCCATCACGAATGGAGCCTCAACAGACAAGTCCTCCTGATGGTGTTTAAGAGGTGGGGGTGCCAGAGATAGACCTCTTTGCAACCCCAGACAACCATCAGTTGCCTCTATATTGCTTCAGGCCTCCTGTTCGAGGATCAGTGCCTCTGGAGGCCCTGCTGCTGGATGGGACAAACAGGTTTCTGTATGCCTTTCCTCCCTTTCCCCTGATTCTCAGGGTACTAGTCAAGTTCAGGTCTCAGCCTGTGACCATGATTCACATAGCCACAGATTGGGCCAGGCAACCATGGTATTCAATGCTTATGTCTCTGTCAGTGGCCAGCCCCATTCCTCTTCCCAGGAGGCACAACTTGCTGATATCATCTCAGGGGAGAATTCTCTACCCCAATCTACAGTCCCTTCACCTTCAGCCTCGCCTCTTGAAGTATTAGAGTATGCAGGTCTGCATCTCTCTGAGTGTCCTGGACATCTTGAGGGTTTCTAGGAAGCCTTCCACTAGGAAGATTTATTCTTCTAAGTGGAGGAGGTTCTCTATTTGGTTTTCTCACAAGGAGCTGGATCCCCAACAGGCTGGGCTTCCAGTTATTCTGGATTACCCGGTGCATTTGCAATCCCTCTGATAACTGCCCAGCCCACGAACCTATGTCAGGCCCTGAGACTAGGCCTGATGTCCATGATTTGCCACAGCTTAGTACAACTACATTGCCCTTTGAGATCCCCCCATCCTCTTAGACTCCCCCCAGGGATTCTGCTCCTCTTTCCCCAGCTGGGGTCAAGGATACAGGGATGCTGCCATCAGGCATGCCGCCCTGATGCCGGACCCAATGCCTGTTGACCCAACGTCGCCCTCCGGTATACCGTTGCCTGATGAAGGACCCGTACTGCAATCAGGACCAGCCAACTGACCCTCCCATGGGTCGCCCCACTCTGGGCCTGATGCCCTCAGGACTGACACCTCCACTGTCCAGTCCTGCTCTGTCAGAGCCCCTGGTGCCAAGGTACCCAATGCTGCAATACCCGGTGCCGCAGTACCCAGCTCTCTTCTGGCCCAGGCAAGTTTGGTTCTGTCTTCTGCAATAATTTTCTGAGGAACATCCACTTCCTTTCACATTAAGATTTATCCCTCTCACAGGAAGTTTCTGCACTTTCTTTTTCAGGGCAAACACTACCAGTTCAGGGTTCTCCCCTTTGGACTCTCATTGGCGCCCAGGGTCTTCACTAAGCATCTGGCAGTGGTAGCCACGGCCGTGAGAAGAAAAGGCCTCTTTATCGACACCTACCTTGACGACTGGCTCATTTTTGCCCAGTCCGAAGCCTTGCTTGCCGATGCCCTGAGGGAAACAATGGACTTGTTTCAGTCAAGGGGCATCACCTAAAATTGGTCGAAGACGCAACCTGTGCCCTCCCAATGGATTCAGTATATTGGGGTGGTCAAGAACATCAGTCATGGAAGGGCCTTCCTGCCATTAGAGTAGCTCTGCTGAGGGATCTGGCCAGCAAGGAATTTCTATATAATCACTGCAGCCATGTTGGAGTAGTGCAGGCTGCTGCCTGTAACAGGGCAAATTTACCTTTGGCTTCACACCACCCCCCCCCAGATAAGGATTCCAGGAAGCTGGACACCATGGCCAAAAAACAGTACTTGGCATCCTCCTTTGGGACTCAGACAAGCTGCTTATATGGCCTATACAGACAGGTAACAGAAGTCCAGTTGTGATACGGTTCTGGAACTGGCTAAGCAGGCTTCCCCTCAGCTAGCCAGAGAGCTGGAGGACGTGGCTGCTGATGGAACTGAGGCATCCAAAGTACAATTTCATACTGCTGTGGACTCTAATGATGTGGCATCTAGGGTCATGGCTACATCTGTCTCCCTAAGGAGATTTGCTTGGCTCAGATGTACTAGCCTTTCACAGGATACTCAGGCTAAGGCCATGGATTTTCCTGTTACTGGTAATTCTCTGTTTGGGGGAGCAGACAGTCTTACATGAAGAAAACGGATGAGTATTGGACCACCTACAGGAGTGCAGTGGCCAAAGAAAAGCAGGCTACTCTCAAAAGCAGCAGTCTAGTGCTGGCAGACACAGACCTTTTCAAAGGCCTTTTTACCAAGCCCAGGCTTCCTCTTCCTTTCACCAGAGGGGGTTCTTTAGAGGGAGAGGCAGGAGAGGGATAAGCAGGGCTGCATCCTTTTCTCAATCCAGGGCTCCTGCCAAGCAGACACCCTGATGTGTCAGACCAGGTCGCCTCCCTTATTCCAGTAGGGGGCAGGCTGGCTTACTACTTCCATGCCTGGAAGTCTCACTTCAGACAAATGAGTCCTGGAAGTAGTAAGCCAAGGACTTGCTCTCAGCTTCAAAAGATTCCCCAAGCTAAGAGCCAGATCTTTTCCACCTGCAACTCCATCAGAAACACTTGCTCTAGAAGCAGATATTTCTTCCCTACTATTGTTAAAAGCTGTGGAAAAGGTTCCTTCACAGCATGTAGAAAAAGGGCTGTATTCCAGATACTTCCTTGCCTCAAAAAAAGACAGGGGAGTGGTGGTCCATCCTAGACTTGAGATACCTGAACCAGCATATCACAAGACCAAAGTTCAAAATGGTGACTCTCAGAAAAATTCTTCCCTCCCTTATGTCAGGAGACTGGCTAGCTTCCCTGGACCTCAAGGATGCCTATTTCCATATACCTGTCAGGTACTCCCACAGAAAATACTTCAGGTTCAAGTTGCCATCAGGTCATTACCAGTTCAGAGCCATGCCCTTTGGCCTGAATTCTGCCCCAAAGGTGTTCACAAAATGTCTTGCAGTAGTGGTAGCCTTCCTCAGAAGGCAGGGCATCTCTGTCTTCCCTTATTTAGATGACTGACTGATTGTAGGACAGTCAAGTCGGCTCTAGAGGTTACCCAGAATCTTTTCAGTTCTCTAGGATTCCTGCTAAATCCCTCCAAGTCAGCTCTTGAACCAGTACAGCTCCTTACCTTCATTGAGATAGAGCTGGATACTATTCGGGCAAAGGCCTTCCTCCCATGCTCAAGGGTAAAGGCCCTTATGGATTTGGCTTCTTTTCGTCCTCTGGTGTCTCGCCCAGTCAGACATTTTCTTCAACTCCTAGGCCACATGGCAGCTTCCACTGCAGTGGTTCAGGGAGCCAGGTTTCAGATGAGAGACATTTATTTCCATTTAAAGTCCTTCTGGTCTCAGAAAAACGATTCTCTCACAAAGCTAATTCCAGTAACTCAGACTCTTGACCAGGCTCTCCAGTGGTGGCTGGATCAGGACAACCTCAGGCAGGGTGTCTCATTCCTCAGTTAGGAACCCTCAGTGGTCCTGACTACAGATGTCTCTCTCCTGGAGAGGGGAGCCCATCTGAGAGCCCTCATTGCACAGGGTCTTTGGTCTCGACAGGAGTCTCTCTTTCATATCAGTCTTCTGGAGCTCAGGGCATTGTTTCTAGCCCTTCAGGCATTCTCAGAATTAGTCAAAGGCAAAATGGTGCAGGTCAGGACAGGACAGACAACACCACTACAATGCGGTACATAAACAAGGAAGGGAGCACTCAGTCCATGGCCTTGTGCACAAAGGCCATGAAGCCAATGTCTTTAGCTTATTCTCTTCAGACTTCTCTGATGGCAGCTCATATTCCAGGGAAGGACAATGTGCTGGTGGACTCCTTAACCAGGGTCTCTCAGGGTCACCACGAATGGTCCCTGAATTCTCATGTCCTTCAGATAATTTTCAACAGATGGGGCACCACAGAGATGGATCTCTTTGCAGCCCCAGACAATCATCAACTTCCACTATTTTGTTGCAGACCACCAGTCCTGGGGACTGTTTCTCTGAATGTTCTGTTCTATTGGACAAACAGGTTTCTCTGTGCCTTTCCTCCCTTTCCTCTGATCTTCAGAGTACTGATCAAGATCAGGTCTCAATCCTGCACAGTGATTATGGTAGCTCCAGATTGGGCCAGGCAACCATGGTATCCTCTGTTGCTGTCTCTAGCAGCATCACTACCTTCGTTTCTTCCCAGAAGGCACAACCTCCTGACCTCCTCTCAGGGAGGATTTGGTAACCCAGTCTTCAGTCTCTCAGACTCAAGGCTTGGCTCTTGAAGAGTTAGAATATTCAGGTCTGAATCTCTCTGTCAGTAATGGATATCCTTAAGGTTTCTAGGAAACCTTCCTCTAGAAAAACTTACAGTTCCAAATGAAAAAGGTTCAGTATTTGCTGTTCTTTGAAAGACATATCACCAGATTCTGTGGGCATTGCCACAGCCCTGGACTTTCTATCTCACCTTAATATACTAGGCCTTAGGCCTGCTACCCTTAAAGTTTAGCAGCTGTTTCTGCTTTTCTTTCTGCAGGGAAGGAATCTTCCCTGGCATCTCATCCTATCTTCAATAAGTTTTTCAAAGGTCTGCTTCATATCAACCCGCCCTTCAGAGACTCCACTCCAGCTTGAGATTGAATATCTGTATTGCACAGCTTATGCAACCCCCTTTTGAACCTTTATCCTCTGCTGAGCTTAAGTACTTGACTTGAAAGACTGTTTTCCTGGTAGCCATTACTTCTGCCTGGAGAAGCAATGAATTACAGGCCTTGTTAGTTGAATCTGACTTCATCTCCTTTTACAGGAATAAGGTGGTCCTTAGGACAAACAGAAAATGTCTGCCTAAAGTGGTTTCAGATTTTCATTTGAACCAGTTCATGTCTCTGCCTGTCTTTTTTTCACTGACCATTCTTCTTCAGGAGAGAGAAGACTGCAGAGTCTGGGTGTTAAAAGGGCTCTCAACTATTACATAGAGCAAACTAAAGCCCACAGGAATGATGCCACTCAGCTGTTTCTTATCTATGGTGAAGTGGGAGAAGGTAGACCTGCCACTAAAAGATCTATTTCCAGGTGGATTGTCTCCTGTATCCAGTTTTGTTACTCAAAGTTGGGGAAAGAGCCACCCACAGGCCTGAGGGCACACTTGACCAGGGGTACAGCTGCTTCCTTGGCAGCTGCTAGGGATATTCCCTTGGTGGAAATTTACAAAGCAGCCACCAAGAAAACAGTTCATATATTCACCAAGCATTACTGTCTGGATACCCAGACAAGGAGTGATGCTAGGTTTGTCAGAGTAGTACTGCAGAGCTTGTTCCCAAAGTAAGGTTCTGATCTGTCTTCGAGGGTGGAGCTCTTGCAGCAGGTAATACCATTAGGACTGAAGCCATCAGGCATCAGGACCCCATGGAAAACTTGTTGCTAGCAGTCTGAGGCAGGGGACTGCCCTGACGTTGGTTCCACCTGATGTTAGACGTGGTATAAAGGGGGCAGTCCCCTGGCACCACCTCAGTTCTTTTCCCGCCATCGACCTGTGTAGTTCAGCTCCATGGACACCTCTCTTAGTAGTTGACAGCCATTGAATGTTACATCAGACGTTATTCTTTAGAATTCTATTTAATCATCACCTTGTTTATGTCTTCGCTCTCACCACCACAGCGAAAGTCAAACTGTGCATACGGGAAGCAGAACCTGGCCAAAGATGGCCATGTGGCATGCCTCCTCTGCCTAGACCCGGAACACAGCCTGGCGCCTGCACACATTGTCAGAAATTCAGTCAGAAGACTAGCACTAGAAGAGCCCACGCTCTCAAGACCTTCCTTCTAGAGAAGAAACTTGCGGCCATGCAGCGAGGATCATTGGCCAACTCATCCTCTCCCACCAGGAATTCCCCACCCAAGGCCAGGTTTTCAGGGGGGAAGCATCACTACAAGGAAAAGGATCAGGCCAGGTCTGAATCCCACCCCAGGTCACCAGCGAAGCAGGCGCCGTCTTCATCGTCCTCCGTTAAAAGATCCTTTTCGGTTCTGGCCCAGTTATCCGAACCCTCCCGCATGACTATGTCCACTTCCACCTCTTCCAAGGGCAAACACTGGGAGTCAGCCTTGTCGGGACACCACCACTCTTCCCTGGCTCATCAACCTCTTAAATCTTCAGGGTCGACCCAGAAAAGCCTGCCCAGGGCCTCGGACATGCCCAGCTCTTTGGAGAAGTGAAAAAAGGGAGAAGAACCCTCCGGTAGGCAGGAGGTCACCTGGGCTCGGATGCCTCCCCCCAGGCTAAGGCGCACCCTCCTCCAGACCAGCACCAGCCTAGCTGATCGCCTACCCCATCATCCAGCTCCCTGATGCCAGAAATGGGGCAGTCGCTGAATGAGGACCAGCCGTCCACCACTCCTCCGAGGGACCAGACACCTGATAAGGCCACAACGGGTGCCCCTCCAGATGAGAGCAATACCGGTCACTGGATTACTGATGCCGGGGTCCCGGACCTAACACCCGTCAAGCTAGAAACCCAGATGCCCGCTCCTAAGGAACCAACACCCAGTCCCTCAAACCTGACGTCTGCCCCTGCGGTCATCCACCACTTGGTGGAATACTGAGAAAGGGGACCTCCTATACAGACCCCCAGACACGGTCCCTCTACCACCACCCACGGGTCCCCAATCCCCCCGAACCTACGGGGAAGAGAAGGAAATGGCCTTCATCTTCATCTCCTTCCTCCCCTCCTCTTATGTCCTCCTCAGATGAGGATGGCTAGAATTCAGACTTCGCAGATGGGGAATTCCTTCCCCCCTCCCGGAAACCTAAGGATTCCCCTAGGTCTCCTCCAGATGATCCCTCCTTGGACATCATGTGGCAGATCCAGTCCATATATGATTGGTACACAGAGAATCTGGACCCAGAGCATAAACACCTGGCCAAGTTCCTCTGGGAGAAGGAACCCAAACCCTTGGTGATACCAGCATTTGTCGAACCATTCCAGGATGTAACATGCCTGACTTGGAGGACTCCATCCTCTATCCCGGCAGTCCCTAGGAAGGCAGACAGACTCTATAAGCCCCCCAAGTCTGATCCCTTCCTGGCAGAACAATCAAAGGTCAATTCATTGATTCTCACAGCTGCCCACGTCAGGGGGTCTCAAACAAAACATTTGAGTTCCCAACCTCCCGATCCTGTCTCCAAGAAGTTTGATGTCAGGGTCATAAATTCTTCTTCTTGGCCACTGGGGCCATCAGGTCATTGAACTTTATGGCCCACATGATCACATATCAACAGTCAACTGTGAAGTAAGACAATGGACCTCATGGAAGCTATGCCTGACTCTGATTCCAAACAAAAGATTCTAGCGTGTGCCCAGTCGGGTCTGGATGTGGACAAACATGCTCTCCGGTGTTGATATGATGCCGTAGACATGGCCTCCAGGGCTGCTGCCTCCAGAATCTGTATGAGATGGCAGTCTTGGTTCAGGCTCACGGGGCTTCCAGCTGGACTTGCAAGAGTCCATCTTGGATTCCCTTTTTCAGGGTCCTGTTTTGTTCAGCCCTGAAGTCGAACAAATGGCAAAATGACTACAGGAGTCAGGGAAAGCAGTGACTGGCATACACTGCATGTACAAAACCCAGCCTCAGGAACCCTGCTGGCACCCTTTTTTTAGAGGTCAAGCGCAGGCTCAGGGGAACAAGCAGTCCCAGGGCAAGGGATTCAAGAGGCATGGTTACCCTGCCCCCCCCAAGATTCCCAGAGCCCCAAGCAGCCCAAAACTCCAAGGGCCCAGGTCCCCATCACCCCCTCAGCCTGACTCTCTGTGCCACCCTCCTTCCCTAGCGGACAAGCAGAGTGAGAAGGTAGGAGGGTAGTTTGCACTTTACTCACTTAAATGGTCCAGCATCACTGCAGATCAATGAGTTCTGGATACCATACAGAAAAGGTACATGATAGAGTTCACCTCTATCCCACCAGACAGCCCACCCCCCGTCATGTTGTCTACCGGATCACAGCCGTCTCCTAGAAGCAGATATTCAACAGCTCTGAGAGAAAAGAGCCATTCAAAAGGTTCCACAGGCCCAGAAAGGGAACAGTTACTACTCCCGATTCTTCCTCGTTCCAAAGAAAAATGGAGACCTTCGTCCATTTCTGGACCTGAGCCAGCTCAACCTCACAGTAAAATACCAGAGGTTTCAGATGGTCACCCTGGCAGGACTCTTCCCCCTGCTTCAGCAAGGGGACTGGCTATGCTCCATAGATATGCAGAACTCCTACATGCATATCAAGGTCCTGAAGTCCCACAGAAAGTTTCTGCGATTCAGCTTCAGAGATGAGCACTACCAATCCCTTCGACCTTTCCTCATCCCCCAGGGTCTTCACCAAATGCCTATTGGTGGTAGTGGTGGCTCTCCGCAGGAGAGGCCTCTTTGTCTACCCTTACTTGGATGATTGGCTCCTCTACACTCAGTCAGAGGGGAGCTCCTAATTGCCCTAAGAGAGATGCAGGCTCTGTTTTTCTCCCTGGGCATTACAGTAAATTGGCCAAAGTCACACCCCTGGGTGACACAAAGGCTGCAGTTCATTGGGGCTATCCAGGACTCCAAACAGGGGAGAGCTTTTCTGCCTTCATGCAGTGCAGACTGCCTTTGGGGTTTGGCCATGGGCTTCAAAAGACCCCCTCCTCCCCTGCCCGGGTGGTCCTGCAGCTTTTGGGACACATGGCCATGGCCATAGTCACAGTACCCTTAGCCAGTCTCCACATAAGGACTCTATAATGGCACCTCAGGGTTCAGTGGGACCAATTGGTGGATGATCTGGATCTCTGAATCTGGATCTCTTGGACGGTTCATCATTCTCTCTAATGGTGGCTCCATCACGACATTCTAGCAGGAAGAGTTCCTTCCGGAGACTCTCCCCTCTTCAGACTTTAAATACAGATGTCTCTGTCAGGTTGGGGGGCTCATTAAGGGGATCACAGGACACAGGGGTCTTGTTCTGTCACAGAGAGCTCTCTACATATCAATGAGAGCAGTGTTGAATGCGTTAACCACATTAAGAGACCAGTTCTCACCGGGTCCTCTTCTGGTGCAGACAGACAATACACAAGTAGTCTTCTACATCAACAAACTAGGGGGAACTCACTCATACCCCCTTTGCAGGGAGGCCTTGAGAGTGTGGGACTGGGCAGTGGAACTCTGATTGGACCTCATCGCAGTCCATCTGCCCGGGATCCAGAACGTTCTCACCGACAGTCTCAGCTGCTCTACCTCTCCGAACCATGAGTGGGAACTGCTCTAAGATGTCACAAACAACATGTTCGATTGCTGGGGCCATCCAGAGTTGGACATCTTTATGTCCCCATATGACACCAAATTGCACAATTTTTGCTCGCTCGTTCCAGGGCCTGGTGTTTTCTGGTGAGACGCTTTGTTCCTCTCTTGGACAGGAAGTTCCTGTATGCCTTCCCTCCTTTTCTCTTCATTCAGAAAGTACTGCTTAAATTGTAGTCAGATGGAGCCAGAATGATTCTGTTGGCTCCTCTATGGTCTCATCAGATCTAGTGTCCATTGCTCCAGCAACTGTCTCTGGAGCCTCCAGTTCAGTTGCCACTGTCCACCCACTTGCTCTAACAAGAACAGGGGGACTCTCATCCATCCTGCTCTTCAATCTCTTCACCCGCATGCATGGCTCCTGCAGTCCTAGAAGAAGAGAGACTAGGAATGTCAAGCAGGGTGGCTGAAATTCTGGTTGCATCGAGGAAGCCTTCCACCAGGGCCAAGTATGCTCTGAAATGGAAACACTTCTGTCTGTGGGCTACGACCCGAGCCCTAAATCCCTTGGGTTGTCCAGCTAGGCATGTGCTAGAGTATCTCCATCACCTTCTGGACTTAGGATTGAGCTATTCATCCATCAAGGTGCACATGTGTGTGGTCTCTGCATATCATGACCCTATCGGAGATAAAACTCTGCCACAGCTTAATGCCTGCAAAACCTTCCTTCGAGGGGTCTTACATGTCAGGCCTCCCAAGAGGGACATTGTTCCTCCTTGGGACCTCCTTTTTGTCCTGGAGAAACTCCCCCTTCCTCCTTTTGAGCCAGCAGCCTCATTCGAGCTGTGGTTCATCTCATGGAAGACCCTCCCTCTTGGTAGCCATTACCTCTGCTCAAAGGGTTTCCAAGCTCCAGGCTCTAATGTGTAAGGAACCTTACATAGTCTTTCACAGGGACAGGGAGAATCTGCACACAAACCCTAAATTTATGCTGAAGGTGGTGTCTGTGCTAACCCTTATCCAGGTCATCAACCTTTCGGTTTATTATCTGGAGTTTACAAACCAAGGTGAAGCGCTGTTGCACACCTTGAATGTTCACCGTAGTTTGAGGTATTATCTCCACAGGACTCTCTCCTCTAGACAGTCAGAACAGTTGTTCATCTCGTTCACTAAGCGAATGCTGGGAGCTCCTGTTTCTATGCAGACACTAGCCCATTGGCTGGTACAATGCATCTCATTCTGTTATGAGCACCATAACAGGTCTCTTCCAGGTGCTATCGCGGTCATTCCACCAGAGCGGTGTCCTCTTCCTTTGCAGCCCTCAAGAATGTCTCTTCAGTCGACATTTGTGCTGCTGCCATGTAGAGTTCAGTCCACACTTTCATCAGGCACTACAGCCTGGACATTGCTTCCAGAAGGAGAGCAGGTTTTGGACTAGCAGTCTTGCAGGGCCTTCTCTCATAGATGCTTATCAGTAGCTGTTTCAGCAAATGTCCCACCACCCTGTCAGACCTGCGCCTTTCCTTGGGTACCGCCTGGGACTCAGTCCTACTAGTATTGCCTGCTGCAAGAGCTCCACCCTCGAAGACAAATTGTATAGTTATGTAAGAAATTATCATAACAGTAGATCTTCGAGAGGAACTCTTGCAGCAGGTGCCTTTCCCACCCTCCATCCCCCAGGATAGTACCTTTTGGGTATTATATCACCAGTCCATGGTGGGAAATTCCTGTTTGGTTCTCCAGTTTGTTTCTAGCCGGGTCTCCGGCGGGAGAACTGAGGTGGAGCCAGGGGACGCCCCCTTTATACCACGTCTGATGTCGGGTGGAGCCGACGTCGGGGTGGTCCCCTGCCTCAGACTGCTAGCTACAAGTTTTCCATGGAGTCCTGACACCTGACTGCTTCAGTCCTAATGGTATTATGTGCTGCAAGAGCTCCTCTCGAAGATCTACTATAACGGTAAGTTCTTACGTAACTGTACTTTCTCCCCTCCTCAAGGGGGATACTGCTTTGTAGTCTGCATATAGTCAGAATACAGTAATATGTCATATTGTTTGAAGAAAAAATTACTCACCATAGTAATGTTGTTTCTTCTAATGGAGTATCGCTGTATTCTGACCTCCCTCCCTCCCTGCCTCCCATCTCAGAAACTAGTCTTTTGGGATGTGGGTTGGCAGGTAGTTTTGCACCCCAGAGGTGTACCTTGTCCCTTGCCTTTACAGGTGTTTTTTTTTCTTGTGTAATAGCCAAGAGGGAAAAATAATAAAGAGAACCCTGATGCTATGTCTTGTAGTATACCGTTTCGGCAAAGTAAACAAAAAGCCAGCTATAATTTGCTGTCTGTGACGACACCTCAGTTCATTTTTTTTTTCTTTCAAGTATAAGTCAACATGAGATCATGATAAGGCGTTTACTTTATGGCCGTTCTTGTATATGGCAAGGCAAAGTCTGCAGCTAATCTGCAAATCTAAAGAGAAGCCTCAGGCCAGAATGCGTGTGTGGACAGAAAGACTCATTACCTTTTAGAGGATGATTACCAGCTCGGTCCTGCGAGTCTTCATGTGAGTCATTCTGGTTTTCCTGTAACTTCTGCAGAAGAGTACGCACGGCCTGGAGGAGAACCAGTGTTGACATCATGGAGCTGCATCCTCTTTTCCACTTGCTGAAAGCCACGAACCAATCCATGTTGCTTCCTAATGCCTTCTGGGTGTTGGAGTCCTTCATTGCAAGCTCCCGGGATTCGATCAGTCCTCTCTTTACCAATGCAGCCCTGGTTTCCTCTGGCGATTCATACAGATTGGCTCCATGTGCCCAGAAAATCCTCATCCTTGCTGGGTAAGGGGTGTGAAATCACAAACCTTTAGATCTGAGCACTTTTATGATCTCACTATATTGTAACCTTTGTCTCTGCACCTCTGGAGGAAAATCATGATCAAAATACAGTCTGGTTGCTAGGTATTTAACCTCTTTTTGTCTCCAGGCTCTAGCCAATATGTCTTCTTTTGTTCTGCAGCTGTTAAATTTGATGATAATAGATCATGGCCTTGTACCTGCATCTGTAGGCTTCAGTTGGAGTGCTCAGTGGGCCCTCTCTATGCCCAGCAGGTATCCGTCTGGCAGTTGAAGGATATCTGTTAGTGGGTAAGTAATGAATTCAGGCATTCGGCCGGTCTACATACCCTCTGGAAGACCATATAATCTTATAGTATCCTTCCAGGAGTGACTCTCCAAGTCTATGCATTTTCCTGGAGGTAATCTGTTTGTGCTGCTATTGCTTGCAATATGAGGCCTGTTGGAACCGCGTGAACCTCTGCTGCCAATAATCTGTCCTCAGCCTTTTCCATCCTCTGCTCTAAACTGGTTAACTTTTGGTTTAGCTGTCTGAATTCCAGTTTTGTTTCAGAATGCATGGCTTTTATTTCCCTGAACAGCTGTTCAAATTGGGAGCCAGACAAGTGATCATTCTCATCTTTCATGTCCACTATGCTCGCGGGTGAAGGGTTCCAACTAGCTGTCCTGCTTTGCTGATGGAATCGCTGTGCATCCTTTGAACCCATTTAACTTTTAGAGTTGGATCATCCTTGTCTGTCTTTTGTATGTCCTGAACTTGCAATCTTGAGTACTGTTAGGCAGTATTTTAGTTAATTTGACTATTTTTGTGCCTTTGGGGTTGGGAGCACCTCTCACTCTGCTGCTGATGGCTCTGTGACATCATCAGAAGTTTCCAAGTGGGTTTGTTTCTTAATTGTTTTTGTTAATATATAGATTTTCACTATGTATAGATTTTTTCTTGGGTTCTCGACTTGAGGCTTTTGGACCCAAGTTTTGTTGCCTATGGCTTAAAGTTTTAAACAATTTCTATAACTTTAATTAGTTAGTATTGCTCGTAAGAATCTGATGGTTACACTGAGATGTACCAGAGATAGATGTTTGAAAACCAAGCTTGAGCTCAACGTTCTATGTCAACTGCCTTCCTGAGGAGGTTGTGGGGTATAAAACTGTGTGAGAATTCAAGAATGCATGGGACAGACATAAGGCAATTCTTGTGGGGGTAGGAAGAAATAGGCTGTTGGTTAACTAGGATGTGCAGTTTATACAGTAGTTGGGGAAATGGGCAGACTAGGTGGGCCAAGAAATCCTTACCTGCCATCAAAGTCTGTTGTTTCTATGCTGCTGCATAGAGTTAAACCTTTCCTCTCCAGAGCAGTTCAAGTGCTGGGGCTAACTGCATATAGTCAGAATACAGCAAGACTCCATTAAAAGAAACAACATTACTATGGTGAGTAGTTTTTTCTTCTCTGTGCTTCTGAACAAGGCAGACAAACTCACTAGAGACCCCAAGGCCTTCTCCTTCTGTATCACTGCTAGATGTGTGTAAGGTACTATCAGATTCCAGATTATAAACAAAATGACCCCTTAATTTATTAGGTTCATCTTTAAACCAGTTATATACTTTATTGTCCCTATAGTCGTTCAGATCTCTTTTGATTGTATAGATTTTGGTTGGGTGAATTTAATCTTCAAAATCATCTAATTTTTTATTTACTTTATCCAAAAAGTCAGTAAATTCCTCAACAGAGAATTTTTTCTTCACATCTTTTTGTAATATTTCTATTTCTTGGTCAATTATATTAATTTATTTTGTAAAAGCTTCAACCAAAATATATTTCATGCACTATCCCATTTTTGTTCTAACTCATTTGTTGTTAATCTTAGCTTAGTTTCGATCAGAATTCTCAAACCCCTAGGAATGCGTTTTTGTTTCAAATATTTGGTGAGAGTGAGAGCATGCCAATCTAGTTTCAATTGTCTTTGTTTATTAAACTCAGAATCATTAGTTAGCATTCTAGAAGGAACTGCCCCTTGAAACTGCCCGTTTTGGTTTATAGGCCTCTAACATATTTAGCTCTTCAGTTTCTGATATGACAGAAGAGACTGATCTATTATCTGTAAATGTATGAAGTTCTGAGAATTCATTCATTATTAACTTCAAATTCCTTTTAATACATATAATCAAAATATTAAAATGCTTAGGTATAGGGTATAAGATAGGTGGGGAGGGGGAGATTTAGACCATGTGGAACAAGGGATGTGGGCAGTTCTGTAGTCTAGTTTCACACTATGGATATGAAGTATATGAACAACATTTGTCTACCCCCAAGGAAAAATAACATAAGGCTCATATATAAGCTAAAGTACAGTCATATGACATACAGGAACATATCTAAATATACTGAAGTGGATATGTGAGCTCTCTAGACAAGAAATCAGTTAGATCAAATATTCCTGGTTTAAATACCAGAATTTTCCGATGTAGATATAGTCATAAATCCAAGTTATTCATCACTGAAAGTCAATACTGATCTCTTGAAGTGTTCCCAATAAATTATTTTTTTTCAAAGTCCGAGCTACTCGCTGCTTTCAAACTTATAGAAGATGGTTATCCAGTTCCAACTTGATCATAGAAACATAGAAACATAGAATTTGATGGCAGATAAGGACCACTTGGCTCACCCAGTCTGCCCATTTCCCTACCTAATGGATAAGCTGCAGATCCTAGTTAACCAGCAGCCTACTTCTTCCTACCCCCACCCCCTAGAATTGCCTTATGACTGTCCCATGCATGCTTGAATTCCACCACTGTTTTTGACTCCACAACCTCCTCCAGAAGGCCGTTCCATGCATCCACAACCCTCTCTGTGAAAAAATACTTCCTTAAATTACCTCTGACCCGCCCTCCCTCTATCTTCAAATTGTGTCCCCTTGTTCTTGCACACCTCTTTTTTTGAAAGATGCTACCCTCTTGGACTTTGTTGATTCCCTTGAGGTACTTGAAAGTTTCTATCATGTCCCCCCTCTCCCTCCTTTCCTCGAGGCTATACATATTAAGCTCCTTAAATCTCTCTTCATATGTCTTCCGGTGCAGACCCTGCACCATTTTAGTGCCCTCCTCTGGACAGCTTCCATCCTGTCTATGTCTTTGTGGAGACTGGGTCTCCAGAACTGCACGGGACTCCAGATGGGGTCTCACCAGCTGTCTGTACAGAGGGATAACAACTTCCTGTTTTCTACTAGTGATGCCTCTCCCTATGCATCCCAGTATCCCCCAACCCTCCTTGCTGCCCTCTCACATTGCTTGCCCACCTTTAGGTCATCTGATATGACTACCCCAGGTTCCTTTCCATTTTGTTGTTGTTAGTATCTCACCCCCATTGTGTACTCTTCCCTGGGTTTTGTTTCCCAGGTGCATTACCTTCACTTAGCACTGAATCTAAGCTGCCATACATTTGACCATTCCTCTAACCTTGCCAAGTCCCTTCTCATCCTTTCCACCCCACCTTGTGCATCAACTCTGTTGCAGATCTTTGTGGCATCTGCAAAGAGACATACTTTTCCTTCCAGCCCCTTTGCAATGTCGCTTATAAAGACATTGAAGAGGACCGGTCCTAATACTGAACCCTGCGGTACCCCACTAGTAACCCACCTTTCTTCAGAGTGGACTCCATTTACTATTAATCCTGTGTCCTATTCTCCAGCCAATTCTTTACCCAGGCTGTCATCTTGGGACCCAATCCCAGGCTGGCTAACTTGTATAGTAATCTTTTGTGTGGGACTGTGTCAAATGCCTTGCTAAAGTCTAGGTAGACCATGTCCACAGCCCCTCCCTGATCTACTACTTTGGTCACCCAGTCAAAGAAATCTATCAGATTCATCTGGCATGACCTTCCCACTGTGAATCCATGCTGCCTTGGGTCCTGTGCCCCTCTGACCTCTAGATACTCGACAATTCTTTCCTTCAGAAGTGATTCCATCATTTTCCCTATCACTGAGGTTAAACTAACAGGTCTGTAGTTTCCTGCTTCTGCCTTGCTACCACTTTGTGAAGGGGAATCACATCTGCCCTCCTCCAGTCCTCAGGTACCACCCCATCCTCCATGATTTGTTAAGAGGGTAGTCAGTGGTGTCACTAGTTCTATCCTTAGTTCTTTTAGAATTCTGGGATGAACCCCATCAGGCCCCATTGCTTTGTTCACCTTCAGTTTTAAGAGTCCTTTCAGAACCCTTTCTTCTGTAAATGGGCTGGTATCAACTTCTGTATCCAGAGTGTTTCAATTGTTTGTTTTAGGTACCTCCCCCTCTTCCTTTGTAAATACTGAGCAAAAATATTTGTTTAGTATCTCTGCCTTTTCACAGTCACCCTTTGCCCACCCCTTCCCCTTTACTAAGCCTCACTATCCCTCCCTTGGTCTTCCTTCACTCCCTGATGTACCTATAAAAGGTTTTATCCCCTTCTTAACTGAGTTGGCTATCTTTTCCTTGGTTTGGGCCTTTGCTGTTCTGACTGCCTTCCCAGCTTCCTTTTGCTTTAACTGATACAGTTCTCTGTCTTGTTCCTTCTGTGATTCCTTGTACTTCCTGAATGCTTTCTTTTTCTCTTGAACCTTCACTGCCACTTTCTTTGAGAACCATAGTGGTTTCTTACATCATTTTGTTTTGTTTATTTGCTTCACACAAAGGCTTGTTACCTCTGTGATGGCAGTTTTTATTATTCCCCATTGTTCTTCCACCCCTCCTTCCTGCCCATTTGCTAGTGCATTCCTTAGGCACTCACTCATTTTGGCAAAGTCAGCCCTCCTAAAGTCCAGTACTTTTGCCTTTGTATGGCTTGACTCTATTGCTGTGTTTATTGTGAACCATACTGTTCGATGGTCGCTAGTTCCCAGATGGCTACCCACTTCTACATCTGTGACCCTCTCTCCATCTCCATTTGAGAGAACCAGATCTAAGATTGCTCCCTCTCAAGTGGGTTCCAATACTAGTTGTCTAAGGCATGCCCCCTGTAGGGCATCTAGAATAACCCACTCTTCGAAGTGGCTGCTGCAACTGCACTCCAGTTAACATCTGGCATATTCAGATCACCCATCAGCAATATATCCCCATTTTCTGCCATTCTAAGTATACTTTCTATCATTTCCTTGTCCATTTCCTCCCCCTGAGAGGGGTCTGTATACAACCCCTGTGCGGATTGTGGTGCCATTGCCTGTCTCCAAATTGACCCAAAGGGCTTCTTCTCCTCCCTGTTTACCCTTTTGTTCTGTTGCTTTGATTCCTTCCCTTATGTAAAGAGCTATTCCTCCTCCTCTTTTACCCTCCCTGTCCCTCCTGTAGATAGTATATCCTGGTATGTTTACGTCCCAGTCATGACTTTGTGTGTACCATGTTTCTGTGACTGCCACAATATCCAGATGTTCCTCCTCCATCAAGGCCACTAATTCAGGAAGCTTGTTACCAAGACTATGGGCATTGGTACTCATTGCTCTCCATTTTTTGATGGCTTTACCTTCTGTTGCAGCATCCCCTCTGACCTTTCTACCTCGGTCTTTGTCTCATTTAGTACCCTGTTTTGTAGGGAGAGGCTGGGATTTTCCTGCTGCTTATCAGTAGATCGAAGAAAAAGCAGTTCAATACTTTTGAGATATTTTTAACAAACTCTTCTTCTTTATCTCCGCAAAACATATGCTGTAAAATCCAAGATCCCTTGTGGTTCGGCCCTCTGGAAAAACATCCAGCAAGGTGCTTCAAATCACAATTACTGAATCTCTGGTACAGCCAACACCTCATGAAAAAACATAAGAAAAAATGACTGAGGGGAGAGGCCAAAAACCAATCAAAAGCTAGAAGTCTAGAAAACAGATTGGAATAAAAGACCCACTGACCTACATGTATAAAACTGTATCTGTTTTATTTTTATTTGTAATATTTCATCCAGACTTAAAAATACTTCCTACATTTTGGGATTGCCATCCCTTCATCAGGGAGTCCCCTAGGGGAGCAATAACAGCATTTACTGTATACAAAAATTGTTTTTGAATTTTGGAAGTCTAAAAATGACCTAGAAAGTAAGTGATTTGTATTTGAGGAATGATATTTTCTTTCTCACCTGATCCATATTTATATATATTGAATCTACTTATAAGAATTTACATTTATAATTTTCATCTTTTTTTAAACATACAGTATTTAGAAAACTGGACTCCCTGATGAAGGGTTGGCAATCCTTAAAAGTAAGAAGTATTTTTAAGTCTGGATGAAATATTACAAATAAAAAATTAAACAGATACAGTTTTATACATATGGATGAGTGAGCCTTTCATTCCAACCTGTTTTCTAAAGTTCTAGTACAGCCAACATGAGTGAAAAACATTCTAATTCAGTCAACACAAGGAAAGCAATCCTGCACATCTTCAATCAATGGGCTAGATCATGGGGGATTGCTGAGTGATGCATCCCAGCACGGACAACACAAGGCTTCCCATTCTGCCATCACAACACCAGATATAAATAAATATTGGAGAAGTTGGATCTTGGTTCACAGGTCAGGTCCCTGAAGGAAAAAAAATGCAGCCAGCATGAGGACAACAACCAACATCAAACTGGATAGGGATCATGGTTCTCATACAAGTTTGGTCCCTGAAGAAAGAAAGATTACAAATTGGAGTACAACCAACATGAGGAAAACAAAAAAAAATCTCTTATTAGAGGTATCTCAGTTCTTGTGCAAGACAGGTCCCCGAAGAAAGATCACAAGTTCCAGTAAAGCCAACAAGAAGAAAATGAATCTATAGGTACAAGATCAATGGGGCTAGATAGCGTTTACCCCCCTTGCAGTGACATTTCACCAGCAAGGTCCCTCACAGTGACTACAGCACCTAGCCACAGTGGGAGACCCACTGGAACCTGTAGCTGCCTGTCAGGGGTCCTGCACCCCCCTGATTAGCTCCCATTGGAGTTGAGACCCTTTAAGTGGGGGGGTGTGGGGGGCACAGCCCCTCATGTGGGGGGTTCTGGGGCAAAGCCCCCCAAAGAAAACAAGGAAATCCATAGCGAACTGGCAGCCAACTGCAGAATGCAGTTGACCTGCCAGTGTTGCTGATAGGGTATTCAACAGAATTTCTGTTGGACTCCTGTCGTGGATCCGCTAGATAGTAGGTTAGTGCTGAGTGCTGCATCCCAATATTCTAAAGCTTGGGCTGTGCCATTCCCCTGGTAGGGGTGCACTATGCAGTTTTGATTATCATCTGAGAATGCTGGAGCAATAATTAAAAGGAAATTAAGGTAATTATCAAGTTCATTTCTTCATAAAATATGCTGTGGATGAGGAGATGCTCATAGTGCAGCCATGGCAGCAGAGACGACTGTTTGGGGCAGTCAGTATTTAAATGAATAAAAAAAGCAGCAGGCTAAATACTAAAGCTGCAGAAAAACACAAACTACTGAGCTAAAAATGGTCCTGTGAGTGGAATAAAACTGGGCATATCTTGTAAATAATATTATTACCAAAAAACTGAGGGGGGCGTACTTAAGGATTGAAGGAGTGTGTCCTGCAGATTATATCACAAGGGTGGATATATTTTAATAAAAAAAAAAACATACAACAATTAAACAGAAGACCAGTGGGAAAATGAAACAAATGAAGTGGGTGGAATCAGATGCGAAGTATTAGCATGTCGAGGCTATATCTCTAGAAAAGCTGGATTAATACAGAAAGTATAAAAAATGGCAAAGCTGAGCTGGTGTGCGTGTGTGTGTGTGTGTGTGTGTCTGAAGCACAATGCAAATGAAAGCAATCTTTTACACGATGAGTGTGAATGGTGGATCTATTGATCAAGCGGTTTCAGTAATATGGAACTTCTTTTTGAACTATTCAAGAACATGCACATTAAAAGGGCATTTGCTTGTGAGATACTTTCTACTGAATATGAGTGTCTTCTCAAATAGAAGAAAGGAGTGCAATGATTTGGACTGCTAAAATAGAGAATTATACTATGGTGTGTGAAGATCCTGTGACCTCATTAGTCAAAACATGTCACATGGTCATGGTTAAATCCTTCATAACCCATGGCTGAGGAATGCCATTTATAAAAAACATAAACACATTAAAATGAATTTTGAGTCCATTGTATTAATCACAATAAGGTTCAACAGGGTGTGAGTTCTTGGGTGATTTACCCAATTGTTTTGCTATTCATTCACTCAGCAATGCCTCATGACACATCACACAAGGCGTGGGTAAATACCCATTATACCATGGACATAAGTGAACAGCTAATGAAATTGTCAGACTGGCAGTTTACCACTGTTCTAAATCCTCTGATGACCAACAGCTGTTGAAGAGGCTATCCTCTGTGGCATCCTAGCATAGTAATAAATACTGTAAAAATATAAAAAAAGCAACCTCTTTAATATTTGTATTTTATTATAATGAAAAAAATGAACCTTGGTATAATCGCAATAAGCCACTCGGAGTATGTGGGTTATCAGGAGATTTACCATGGCAGGTGAGGATTCACCCACTCCAGTTGTGGTAAATCCCCTGATAACCCACACTCCCTCGTGGCTTATGCAAGCAATAATACCCTACAGGGTGGGTGGTATTGGGCTATACCCACCTGTCCAGGGGCCTAATGAGGCCTGTTGCCACAGGAGGAGGGCTTTATAGCCCCTGGAAGGGTGTCACGCCCTGGAGGGTATTATTGCACTTTGAAAATGGGCTTCAGTGTAAGTTTTCATCAAGTAAAAATACAGTATAGGAAAAGACTTTCAAAATTAATATAAAAATTTTAAAAATCCCTTTTCTTTGGTAAAGTAGTCCCTATGTTTTTTGTGCTGTTCCATGTGCTGTAACCCCACACACACACATTCTGTTATACTTATGTCCCCCATCATGTAGCATGACCTGTAGAAGTACTGAAGCAGACTATAGTGACTGTGTTATGGGAGCAACAGAGGGCAAAGGATGGTGAATGATCTTTGTTTTAGAAAAATTGAAATTGTTCCTGCCATTTCTTTGTGAGTGTAACTCCGAGTTGATAGCAAGCAGCCCACAGTAGTGCTGAATAGGTGACCTGCTCGTGCTACTGTTTTAAATGAAAGAAGTATTTTTTTTATGAAAAAAAAAAATTTACTCTGGGGAGGGTTGGGGCTTATGGAATGGTAATAAATTTGATGCCATTGTCATGATTTTCCCATGGCCAGCGGGTTGTAATGAAACTGTTGAGAGAGGACCAGAGTAGGTTAGGCGAGCCAGAAAATGTGACTGCTGTGTACATGGCAGTTTTCTGGAACAGTTATGTGTGAGTGTGTATTTCTGTAGATAGGGGTAGACAGGCTTGCTTTTTTTTTTTTTTTTGCTGTGTGTACAGAGGAGAAGTGACGTTGTTCTGCTGAGGGAGGGTGGGGTCACATTTGGTGGTGTTGTCTTGCTCAGTAATCTAGGGAAAAAATGGTATGAGTGAATGATGAGGTGAAGGAGGAAGGAGGAAAGAGGCTGTAGACAATGACTGGGCATGGGAGAAGAGGGTACTGTAAAAAGCAAGAAAGAAATAGCCAGAAGTGAACAAAGCGGTTCGTCAGGTACCTGGCACTGTAGTACGTAGGATTTGGTGCCAGTACCTCTCACTAAGTGACACATACAAAATGGAGGACATTGCAAATGAAAATGAGGAGGTTTTAGCCAATTAGGAAGCAGCCTGGGCACCAGGATTCTGGTGATGGGGCAGGCTGAGCTGGTACTTTTAATAGCTGGGCATCTGTTATGTGACAGATGCCCAGCTAGAGAAATTCCTCAGCCTGTCAGAAGGCTGAACTACTTTTACCCATTTTCTAATGCTTAAATAACCCACACCCTGTTGTGTCTTATTATTTGAAGGTCTGAGCACTGATAGTATATCTTGATTCTGTGCCAAGAAATAAAAGCTGATATCTGAGTGTCTATATATGTGCCAATCTAACACAAGGCATGTGAAGGACTGAGAGGTTTGTGTGATAACATGCAACATTGAGAGAACTGCTCAAGAGTTTCAAAACCACGGCAAATCTAGAGGTCTTAACTGCATTGTTTGTGTTTGATTACTTCTACACAATCTTTTAGGATATGGGTAAACACATATTTACTCCAAAGACAATTCTAATACCAAAAGATAAGGTGTGATTTACTTCACTTATTCACTTCATGGCCTTCTCTCTGTCAATGCCATGGCACACTTTCTCAAGCATGAAGGATGACATTCCAAACTTTGTACGAAACTGGTGACATACTAGTCACTGCATCACAAGATTGTGAAATTGTCAGTGAAGTGCAACAACACTGTTCCAGGCATAGAATTCGATGTGGAACATGGTTCAACCATACGCAATAGACAAGAGACTTTTTTGAATTATAAAGAAAAATGCATTTTTCAACTGAAGCAGTGGGAATGGAATAGGGAGATCTTATCATAGCTACTCTAAAGACAGACAAAGGGTATTATTACACATAATGAAGTTTTCTACTTACTAGGCATCAGCTGTGAAGATCTGTTACCTGGGTGAGTCATGGCAATGTTTCTGAGAAACTGAAGCACAGGAAGGTCCATACATACCTGGGTGCAAACATTGAAATGCCACATTCATTACTGATATGGCCGAAACAAACAAAAAAAAGGCATTCTGATGAAGAACAAGAGTAAAGGCTGCATGAAAAGGAGGTGTATTAATATACACAAAAGACCCAGTACCAGAACTGTCTATGCACTGCGCCATATTGCAGCAGGATCACCTGTAAACAAACAAACAAAAAAGATAAATTCCAGTAAAGATGGCTAATTATACAATATACAACTAGTCAGTGTGTGCTAATACCAGCGAATCAGATTTTAACCTTCAACTCAACAGCGTGCCAAACTGTGGCACAAGCTTCTGCCGGGCCAAAGGTCCCGCTTAGGTGGAATATCTGATAGATTCACTTGTCATTGGAGAAACTGTGTCACAAAGATAATTCTCAAGAGTGGACAATAATGATTGTTAATCAGACTTGAACCTACCAGTGATTAGTGCATTCAGGGGACATGAAGTGCTCCCCAAGCCCAATGAGAAAAGTTGGTAAGAAGAGTTGTATGTGTCAAAGGGAGAGAGGGGACACAGGGAGGTAAATGTTGAAACGGTAGTACCTGCAGTCACCTGATTGACCTGTCATAGTTGTGACAGCTATCAGCAAGTCCATAGAATATCACCATTGCCATTAGCTGTAGACCATGGTTCATTTTCTGTTCATCACTATGTTGTTCTTACAGACAATAACTTCTAGACCTTTGCTGCAGGCTCCAACAAAGACACAGACAAAAATGAAACAATTGTTGATGCAACCCGGAATATGCATCACAAGAATAACCACAACTGTGATTGGGAGTGGGAGAAGTCTGCAGTGTTGGCTCTGTTTTAGTCCCATTTTGTTAATTTGCCTTTTTAAAAGGAAAACCTTAAGGTCAGTCAGCGACTCCCTCATGCAGGACCAAATCTTGAAGACGGCAAGAAGACAGGGAGAATCAGAACACACCAAAGACCAGTACAGACTGCATGCCTACCAGTAGCCAGTTTCAAGAAATCCGCCGCCTCCTGTGTCGTCTCGATAGTTAGCAATGAAGCAGCAGCACTATTAGGCAGGTTGTGACCATCTGGATTTATATGTTTAATTATGCCAGTGTGCGCATACAAGTGAATGGCCATAACTGTGGTTGATGCTAAGGAAAGGCGACGATGTGGGATCTGTTTAGTACCGTTTGTTGTTTTTAAAAAAATAATTACCTCGGCGGTGACATCTTTAATAGAATGAGTACAGAACAAAAGTGATGAGCGTCAGAACCCAGAAAAAAATTACCTCCCACGTGCCAGTGACCAGCTACAAGAAAACCAATCTACTCTTCAGTTTCTTCGATGCAGGATATGCGATGTGATGGCTGCAGTAACATGACAGATGCTGACTGCCTGAACTGTTGTATTGTAAAAAGCAGTTCTGTAATTCAGCTGGAATATGCAGCAAGGGAACTGTCACAACCATGATAGATACTGAGGGAAGGCTTCAAGGTTGGCTCTGTTTACCGGTATAGAGCCCACAAGTGGATTAGCATTTTGGACAGCAAGCACAGAGAGAGTGTGTGTGCTGAATACTATCTGAACACAGCAAAGATGTAGAAAGCTAATCTACCCGCCTGCCAGATAAGCCACTGCCTCTTTCAGTTTATTTTGTCTGGGCTGGAGTGGTGAAAATGCAGAAGCACCATTGCGAAGGTGCTGACCACATGAACTGTTTATTTAAAAAAAAAGTTAGCTTAATAATCACACCAGATCTTGCAATACAAGAGAATGGACCCCACTGTGGTTGGGGTGAAGGAAACACCACATTGTGGGCTATGTAGAGCACATTTGTAAAAATAAATAGTCCTCAGAGGTGGTGCCAACAATCAATGCTGCATCATGAACAGCATGCAGAGATCAAGCATCGCGAGAAGCATCAGGACGCAGCAACATTGCAATTAATGATGGAAACTCAAGATTTCTTACAGCGCAGTATTCCAACTACAGAATGACAGGGGTATTGCTTGTAGGTTCCAGCTGTCTCTACTAATGAAGCATTAGTTATGACTGGTTGTCATTTTGTTTTTGTGCTACACATGGCAACTGTCAATACCTGAGAACGGATTGGTTACTTGGAGTACAATAGGCATTCAGTTTGCTTTGTGCGCCACATATGTCGCTCATTCTGTGTAACAAGAAAGAAAATATGAGAGACTTTTGGTAAATTTTGCATTTAATACTAATGTAGATTTGAAGAGCTGTCAGAAGCAAAACAAGTGAATGACCTACAGTAATGGCTGGAAAAAACGGATCTGAAATAATGCCAGAATCATGATCATGCAGTTCGGTGGATGTCCCTTTTTATGCTGCAGTGTCTGTGCACACAGCGGACTCTTAATTTGTAAAGAGATGACTATATTAATATATACGTCAACGTCCAACTCACCAGATAGTCAAAACAGACTTTTTGCTATCTGTATGTCACATTTACTTCAGTTTGAGCCTCCTTCTCACATAATGAGGGACATCTTGTTGCATAGTGTGTCTCTGTATTGTTAGAATTAAAGAAACATTGTCATTTCACAACCTTTCTAACATGACCACCACTATACTAAAGACTATAAAGGATCTGTCTTAACTGAAAACATAGGTCCATTAGAGGCAATTTTTTTAATACTGCTCTTGAATAAGGCAACACATAAAAATTTAATACATTCTTCGACATTCACACTCAGACATCAGATCTCTATCTTAAAAGGCACATACTGTACATCAGTGTTAAGAAAGAACAACAGAAATTCCGGTAATTTAAAAGGGATTAATGACCAGTTGGGAGGATGAGTGGCACAAGGAACAGACGAGGGCCACCTCCATTCAAGTGGTTGTTAATCCAAGGAAATTAACAGGTTCAAGGTTGTTGTTGCAATTAAGCCTAGTTGCGAAAACTACTTTTTTACCCAATATATTCTTAATGCAATTTTATTTTTTTTTATATTTCTGATTTTTCCCATTTTCTTCCAGACTCCCGGGACATGGCAGACACATGCATAGAGGCACACATTCATGCCCGATACTGGCTTGGCTGGCCTCTTTTGCCCCACCGCTGACAATCCCATGATGTCCCTTCCAACCACGTTACCCATCAGACCTCCACATGGCTAATGGGAGCGGAACTACAGAGGGGCAAACAGCCTCCCCCTGGAGAGGACAGCTGCCAATCGGCTGCTCAATCCTACTCCCTCCACCCCCTCCCCGTGCAGGCTCTCTGATTACCTGTGGTTGTTCCGGAACTACAATTTCATTTTAAAGTAGAGTGGTGTGTTCCATGCGTGTCACACAGCATCACCTGACAGCTGGATCAGTCATTTCTAAGACATTATTGACCAATCCATTAGCCAATTGGGAGCCTTGTTATGTTCATTAATGATTAAGTCTAACTGTAATTGATGTTATAGAATGAGTGAGCACTGCCAACAAATGGGGGCACTACTTTCCCCAGCATGAGGCACTCTTATTCTGTGAATAGCATCTACAGTGCAGCAGACCTGGAAACTGCACATCCAGGAACAGTTTTTTTTATAAATCTAATTTGATCGCCATCCCCTCGATATCAACACTTTTTGAGACCTGTAAAAAGTTGTATTAGCCCATGATTTGATATGGCTTTTATGGTCCCATGCCAGGCTGTGCATCATGCTTGACCATGAAAGACTCTGATTATTGTTTACTTAGTACAAGTTGTTGTTATAAAAAGTAACACAAAGGTGTGTGATCTGCAGTTTGCGCTATCAAGGTTTATTCTCTATTTAATTAATTCATACCTGTATTACATCTGTTGACTATAGCGCATGTCTTCTCTTTGCTGTTGTAGAACCAGCAGAAGGTAATTAATTTAAACAACCTCCTCCGAATGATTTCAATGGGAAAACAGCCTGGTAGTACAGGAGCAAATCAACTTTTTTAACCAAGATACAGATTCTGGAGATGGAATTCTTATAACAAAGAGCAAATCATCATGGTCTAGAATGTCTGCTTGTTGATCCCTGACATTGTACAGCAGTTTATTAAATCTGTACTAAAAAAAAAAGCATAGGTATGTTTCCAAAGTTTGAAAACTATCCAATTGCAGTCCGCCCAATAGTGTATCAATGAAAATAGCTTCTTAACTTGGAGCAGGATAAAATCTAAGTTCATTAATTCAATTAAACTGATAAATATATAGAAAACTAAAAGTTTATAATTTGAATCGGGCAGCAGAGAACTGGAATTGTACATTTCCAAATACATGGAACATATGTTGGCAGAACATGAAGGACAGAAGACAGGGTTAAAATTGGCATCAGGCTATATTTCACTCACCAGATCAAGTGGGCAAATTGAAAGAGCTAGTGTGCATAAAACAGTTATTACAGTTTCTAAATGCAGTCAGCCATTAACATTGTACATCTGTATTTTTTTTTTTTTTTTTACCTTTGGTAAATTATAAGACTGTTTCTGATGTTCAGTATCAGGTGTGATGACTGGACCAGCTCTCATCTTGCCAAATGAAAGATCTGTCTCTAGCTTCCAGACTCCTTCAATTCATTGACACGTTGGCTGCTGCTTAGATTAGGAACAGCAACTCGGCAGCTCCCATGGCAGTCATCTCACTGTCCATGAGATATGGATGCTGATGTTGTGGATCAGTTATGTCAGCTGGCAGGGAGAGGGCAATTCCACTCATCTTATAACAATATTAATAATTGTATCACACTAGAATACTAAGAAAAAAACACTTCATAAATAAAAAAATGACTGTACTACTTAACAATTATTTCCACTGTATGCCATTTTTTTTACCACACTACCTGTTTTGAGAAGTGGCGGTTTTAGCTCAGTATTTTTTTGGGGGGGTAATTATTTAACCCTCTATGTTATGTGGTGATTTAAATAATTGAATTAACTAGAGCTTAATTATAGCTTTCAAATTATATATCTTTTGGTATATTTCAATATTAATTTATCTACAGGTATGGCAGCCATCTTGGAATTAAAAATGGCAGCCATCAGTACAAAAAATGTTAGTTGTAGGTATTCAATGATTAAATTAAGTAGAACTTGACTTAAGTTTTTATATGATGTATACCCTGATATTTCTAAGTTGTATTAATTGGTTATGCAGGCCATATTGAATTTAAAAATGGCCATTAATTCAAAAATAATACAAAAAATATTAAATTACTATTAAAAATAATGTTTAAATTGTTAATCTAAATGGTTTTGATGCCAAATTAACCATTTAATGGTTAATTTTATGGAACAAAATTAATTATGACAGCAAGAATAATGCAACCAATGATTTCATGGTACAAAAATACATAAATATTCCAAGTTTCAAAACATTATGAATGTTTATTAAGTAGTTATGCATACTTTATGAAGGAAAAACAATACATTGACATCATTTTAGATATGTCTGGCCGTGTTTTGCCCAGTGCATAGGCTGATGATCTGAAAATGAGCACTTTTTTACCATTTTGAAAGTCTTGTATTTCGGCAACTGTAACTCCGATTTTGAAAATTTCAAATAGAAACATAGAATTTGATGGCAGATAAGGACCGCTTGGCCCACCCAGTCTGCCCATTTCCCTACATCATGGATAAGCTATAGGTCCTAGTTAACCAACAGCCTATTTCTTCCTACCCCCAACCCCCAAGAATTGCCTTATGACTGTCCCATACATTCTTGAATTCCATGACTGTTTTTGACTCCACAACTTCCTCTGGAAGGCCGTTCCATGCATCCACAACCCTCTCTGTGAAAAAAATACTTTCTTACATTACCTCTGAGCTGCCCCCCATCTTCAAATTGTGCCCCCTTGTTCTTGCACACCTCTTTTTCTGAAAGATGCTATCCTCTTGGACTTTGTTGATTCTTTTGAGGTACTTGAAAGTTTCTATCATGTCCCCCCTCTCCCTCCTTTCCTCAAGGCTATACATATTAAGATACTTAAGTCGCTTTTCATATGCCTTCTGGTGCAGACCCTGCACCATTTTAGTCTCCCTCCTCTGGACTGCCTCTATCCTGTTTATGTCTTTCTGGAGATTGGGTCTCCAGAACTGCACACAGTACTCCAGATGGGGTCTCACCAGCTGTCTGTACAGAGGGATAACAACTTCTTGTTTTCTACTGGTGATGCCTCTCCCTATGCATCCCAGTTGATTTGCAGTCCTTGTGATGGCCTCTTTGTAAAAAAAAAAAATAACTTTGTTCTTAAAATTACAAGATAAAATTTGCCTTGGTATAGCTATATGAACATACCAAAGTGCCAGCAGATATAGGCCATATGGTCTATCAAATCCGCTGAAGTGTGCAGCTAGCAATTATTATACCACAGCTGGCCCTCTCTCCTCTCTACCATAACAGTGGCCCTACCCCTCAGTTTGTCCTATCCCTTTTTAAAATGCCCACTGATGTAGAGGATACCACATCTCCAGGTAGGACATTTCACATAGTAGCCACCCTTTCTGTAAAAAAGTGCCTCCTCACTTCCCTCCTTAACCTTCCACCCTCCAAATACATCATGAGTGTCTGCATGCCTCTGTTTTGTTTGTATATTGTTTGCAGCATACCTCAGTTTTGTTCACATACATGCAGAGGCATTCCTCCATTTTGTTTGCAGCCATGTGGTGGCATTACTCCATTATGATTGCATTCTGGTAACTGCATAAACAATACTGGGACACTGATTCAAAACTGAAGACCTTACTTCGAGTAAAAGCTCCTGCAGCAGGTTATACCATAAGGACAACCCTGCCAGACACTAGGACTCCATGGCAAACATCTAGCCAGCAGTACCCAGCTGGGGATGGCCCCTTACATCAGTCCACCCACCAACAACCTCTGTAGAAAGGGGGCAGTCCCCAGTTCCTCCTCAGTTCTTTTACAGCTGTTGACTCATTTGCTTCGGCTCCTCAGATGCCTCATTGCATTGTCAACTGCCATCTTTAGCTTTTGGCCTAGCAGTTTCATTCATTTTTCACTAATTTAATCAATACTTCATCTATTTTATGTCTTCTCCATCTCCTCCATCTAAGCAATGGATGTCCAAGTGCCAGTGAGGGCAGCAAATATCGGAGAACAATCATCACTGGCAATGCCTTTTCTGCCTGGGGCCTAACCACAACATGTACGTCTGCCCAGACTGCATCAACTTTAACAAGTGTACTAGCATCCATCACTGCAAAACTCTCTAGACCTACCTCATTGAGCAACAACTAGCTGCCCTTCAGTGTCCTGCAAAGGATGGCTCTTCAACCTCTAGATCACTGTCTTCCCATGGGAAAAACATTTGGGAGGGAAGCACTATCACTGGGAGTACAGTAGGTCGGAGTCCAGTCCAAGGGAGTCTTCTTCCCACTTCAGCAAGACAGCAGATTCTGCCCGTCTGTCAGGCCTCTCTTCCTCAGGCTTGCCATTGACAGACTCCCAACATTACTATTTCTGGAATCAGCAGCTCTTCGGGGCACATCTTCGGGTCCATCCCATAGCTTTAGGCCCTTTCAGCAGCCCAGGCCTAAAGCAAGGTCTTCCGCCTTTAAGATGGCAACATTTTTTGCATTCCTCCAGCTCTCCATCCACTTCTGAGGAAAAGCGAATGCACCAGGAGCATTCCCATTCCAGGTAACTCCCATCCCGAAACCAGACAGTGGTGAATGCCGTTACTCCAGACAGCAGTCTCGTATGATATACCTTCCAACAAACAGAAGGACCAGAGGCAGACACCACAGCATAGAGCATCAGACAAGCAGATGACAGGGGCAGCTACTACATTCCAGATGCCCCTCAGTCACCCACCTCCATGCCCATCATCAGGGCAGTCGATAGCTGTCGACTGCCAGCCTGTCAACAGGCCCCTGTTGACACTCCCCTTGTCGACACTACTTCAGGCCACACACCATCACCACCTGTGTCAGAGGACCAGGTGACAGGTGACCAGATGACAAGTCATGACAACCAGAGCCCCAGTGAACACCCAGTGGCTATGCCAGGGCCTAGTGCACCACCTAAGGACATAGGGGACCCCAAGCCTATGCCTCCCCCTCAAGTCCACATGGTCCCATTAGTGGATGTTGGGCAGCTTTTAACCTCATGGTGGAATACTGTGAAAGGGGACTTGCTACATCAGGATACTGCCCCTCCTCCTTCTCCCCCACATCCCCAGCCTCAGGCACCAGTCCCAGAAGGGGAGAACAAGACACAGCCTAAAAGTCCTGCCCCACAGGATTCTGATCAGGGGCATGTACAAAAGTAGAAACGTCATCACTCTTCACCAGGTCATCATCCCCTGATGACGGAACCAAACATCAGTTCAGACGTAAGCGCGCCATATCTACCTCCTCTTCCTCTTCTGGGTATCACCCATATATCTCAGATTCCTCCATGCAACTCTTCCCCACTCTCCATTGGATGGTCCAACCTTCATGGATGTGTTGCTTCACATTCAGTTCATTAACCAATGGGACATGGAGAAGCTGGCCCCCCGAGAGGAACAGGCTTCACGCCTTCCTGGGTATGAGTGACCCAAAACCGCTGGTCATCCCCCCTCTGGTCTTTCCCTTCCAGTATCTGACCAGATTGGGCCGGAAGCACCCCGTCTTCTTCAAACAACATGAAGTCTTGCTGTATTCTGATTATATACAGTTAGCTCCAGCACTTGAACTGTTCTGGAGAGGAAAGGGTCAACTCTATGCAGCAGCATAGAACATTGAGCTCAAGTTCAGTTTTCAAACCTCTGTCTTTGGTACATCTCAGTGTATCTGTCAGATTCTTTACTCTGCCTAACTGTGAAGTTGCTCCGGAGATCTCTTCTTCGCTTTGGTTCGGTTAAGAGAAAAATTGTTCAGTTTTACCAACCATTTCTTTATTTTTTCGTTATCAAGTCTCTGTTTATGGTACAGATTGTGCAAGTAGGTGGATAGTGGAATAAAATTGTGTAGTAATAGTTTTTCCTCTGTTTCCCATCGGTCAGTCCGATTGGGAACTGAAATCTTTTCCTACTTTTACTTAATTTGAATTTGAATTGCAGTGTCAGTTCCTATCAGTTTCAAAAAAACAAACCTTTCTCATTTTTTTCCCACAGCCCGTAACACGGTTGGTAACTGATAGGAGTGGTGTTACCTGGCTTGAAGGCTATTAAAGGTAACTTTATAAAAGAAAAAAGGCTATGTCTGAGAAACCTAAGAAAAATAAAACGGTCCCACTGTGTTTCAACACTGTACTGAGTGTGGGTAGACTTTCGCCATAGCTGATCCCCACCTCATCTGTGTTTATTGTCTGGGGTTTGACCACCTCAAAACAGACTGCCAAATATGCAAAAATGTTACTAAAGCCACTCTAGAAAAAAGACTAAGTAGACTGAGGGGAAAAGAGGCTGAGAAGTCCGCTGATCCGGATGGCCAGCCCGGTTCGGTTCTGACTGAACCTGGGGGAGTGCCTGCTAACCTGGGCAATACCCCCTCAGGCAAAAGAAGATCCAAATTGGAGGGATCAGTTCTGACAAAAAGGAAAAAAAATTCCACCGGATCGGATTCAACCCCTCCTATCCCAACCACTGAAGAAATTGTGAAAGCAATCAGAATTGTGCAATCATTCACCCATTTCCTTGAGAACTAACGCCTTCTGGAGAGCACTTGGTTCGGATGGTACCAACTCCATTGGATCAAGATCCAGAGTTTTTCTATGATATGGAGTGGGAGGGGGATGAAGATATTCCTGAGCATGATGATGATGATGATGATGATGATGATGATGATGTATTTAAAGGCCTAGATGAGCCTATAGAGCTTGACATCTCCCCAGAAAGGCCTTACAATGTCTTCCCTCCCAGACTTTGAGTTCCCTTCTGACTTTTTGTTTTACAAAAAAGTGGCTCAAACTCTCCAGCTTCCAAAGGTGGAAGCTGCTGAGGAGGAGGAAGAACCTGACTACATTGAAATGATGGATGTCCCAGAGTCCAAGAGGCTGTCTATCCCATTCCATAAAAATTTAGGGAGACAGACTCAAAAGATCTTACAGATGCCTAATTCTATACCTCCTGTGGACAAGAAAATGCACAGGAGGTATATGCTGTCAGGTTCTGGCATGGAAGTTCTATGTAATCACTGCAGACATGTTGGGGAAATGCAGGCTGCTGCATGTGACATGGCAAATATACCTTTGGCTTCACACACACCCGCCTCCGGATAAGGATTCCAGGAAGGTGACATCCTCCTTGGGACTCAGACAAGCTGCTTATATGGCCTATACAGACAGGTACCAGAAGTCCAGGTGGGATATGGTTCTGGAACTGGCTAAGCAGGTTTCCCCTCAGTTAGCCAAAGAGCTGGAGGAGGTGGCTGCTGATGGAATTGAGGCATCCAAAGTACAATTTCATGCTGCTGTGGACTTTAACAATTCGGCATCTAGGGTCATGGCTACATCTGTCTCCATAAGGAGATTTGCTTGGCTCAGATGTACTAGCCTTTCGCAGGATACTCAGGCTAAGGCCATGGATTTTCCTGTTACTGGTAATTCTCTGTTTGGGAAGCAGACAGTCTTACATGAAGAAAACAAATGAGTACAGGACCACCTACAGGAGTGCAGTGGCCAAAGAAAAGCAGGCTACTGCTCAAAAGCAGCAGTCTAGGGCTAGCAGGAGCAAGCTTTTTCAAAGGCCTTTTTACCAAGCCCAGGCTTCCGCTTCCTTTCACCAGAGGGGTTCTTTACAGGGAGAGGCAGGAGAGGGATGAGCAGGGCAGCATCATTTTCTCAATCCAGGGCTCCTGCCAAACAGACACCCTGATGTGTCAGACTGCATCGCCTCCCTTATTCTAGTAGGGGGCAGGCTGGCTTACTACTTCTGGCCTGGAAGTCTATCACTTCAGACAAATGGGTCCTGGAAGTAGTAAGCCAGGGACTTGCTCTCAGCTTCAAAACATTCTTCAAGCTGAGAGCCAGGTCTTTTCCACCTGCAACTCCATCAGATACGTTTGTTATAGAAGCAGAGATATCTTCCCTACTATTGTCAAAAGCTCTGGAAAAGGTTCCTTCACAGTACAAAGGGAAAGGGCTGTATTCCAGATACTTACCCCAAAAAAGACAATGGACTGGTGACCCATCCTAGACTTGAGATACCTGAACAAACATATCACAAAGCCAAAGTTCAAAATGGTGACTCTTGGAATAATTCTTCCCTCCCTTATGTCAGGAGACTGGCTAGGTTCCCTGGACCTCAAGGATGCCTATTTCCATATACCTATCAGGTATTCCCACAGAAAATACCTCAGGTTCAAGTTGCCATCAGGTCATTAAGAGTTCAGAGCCATGCCCTTTAGCCTGACTTCAGCCCCAGGTGTGTCCACAAAATGTCTTGCAGTAGTGGTAGCCTTACTCAGAAGGCAGGGCATCTCTGTCTTCCCTTATCTAGACGACTGGCTGATTGTAGGACAGCCTTCAGACCAAGTCAAGTCAGCTCTATAGGTTACCAAGAATCTTCTCAGTTCTCTAGGATTCCTGCTAAATCTCTCCAAGTCAGCTCTTGAACCAGTACATCTCCTTACCTTCATTGGGATAGAGCTGGATACTATTCAGGCAAAGGCCTTCCTCCCATGCTCAAGCGTAAAGGCCCTTATGGATCTGGCTTCTTCTTTCCATCTTCTGGTGTCTCACCCAGCCAGGCATTTTCTTCAACTCCTAGGCCACATGGCAGCTTCCACTGCAGTGGTTCAGGGAGCCAGGTTTCAGATGAGAGGCATTCAGTTCCATTTAAAGTTCTTTTGGTCTCTGAAAAAAGATTCTCTCACAAAGCTGATTCCAGTGATTCAGACTCTTGTCCAGGCTCTCCAGTGGTGGCTGGATCAGGAAAACCTCAGGCACGGTGTCCCATTCCTCAGTCAGGCACCCTCAGTGGTCCTGATTACAGATGCTTCTCTCCTGGGATAGGGTGCCCATCTGGGAGCCCTCACTGCACAGGGTCTTTGGTTTTGACTGGAGTCTCTCCTTCATATCTATCTTCTGGAGCTCAGAGCAGTGTTTCTAGCCCTTCAGGCATTCTCAGAATCAGTCAAAGGCAAAGTGGTGCATGTCAGGACAGACAACACCACTACAGTGTGGTACATAAAGAAGGAAGGGAGTACTCGGTCCATGGCCTTGTACACAGAGGCCATGAAGCCAATATCTCTAGTGTACTCTCTTCAGACTTCTCTGATAGCAGTTCATCTTCCAGGGAAGGACATTGTGCTGGTGGACTCCTTAAGCAGGATCTCTCAGGGTCACCATGAATGGCCCTTGAATTTTCATGTCCTTCAAGTAATATTCAACAGATCGGGCACCCCAGAGATAGATTTCTTTGCAGCCCCAGACAATCATCAACTTCTCCTATTTTGTTGCAGACCCCCAGTCCTGGGGACTGTCTCTCTGGATGCTCTCCAGTTCGACTGAACAAACAGATTTCTCTATGCCTTTCCTCTAATCTTCAGAGTACTGATCAAGATCAGGTCTCAACCCTGCACAGTGATTATGGTGGCTCCAGACTGGGCCAGACAACCAAGGTATCCTTTGTTGCTGTCTCTAGCAGCATCACTACCTTTGTTTCTTCCCAGGAGGCACGACTGCCTGACCTCCTCTTAGGGAGGATTTGGTAACCCAATCTTCAGTCTCTCATATTCAAGGCTTGGCTCTTGAAGAGTTAGAATATTCAGGTCTGAATCTTTCTCAGTCAGTAATGGATATCCTTAAGGTTTCTAGGAAACCTTCTACTAGAAAAACTCACAGTTCCAAATGGAAAAGGTTCAGTATTTGGTGTTCTCAGAAAGACATATCACCAGATTCTATGGGCATTGCCACAGCCCTGGACTATCTGGCTCACCTTAATGTGCTAGGCCTTAGGCCTGCTACCCTTAAAGTTCATTTAGCAGCTGTTTCTGCTTTTCTTTCTGCAGGGAAGGGATCTTCCCTGGCATCTCATCCTGTCTTCAGTAAGTTTTTCAAAGATCTGTTTCATATCAACCCGCCCTTCAGAGACCCCACTCCAGCTTGGGACTTGAATATCTGTATTACAAAGCTTATGCAACTCCCTTTTGAACCTTTATCCTCTGCTGAGCTTAAGTACTTGCCTTGAAAGGCTGTATTCCTGGTAGCCATTACTTCTGTCAGAAGAATCAGTGAATTACAGGCCTTGTGAGTTGAACCTGACTTCATCTCCTTTCACAGGGATAAGGTAGTCCTTAGGACAAACAGAAAATGTCTACCTAAAGTGGTTTCAGATTTTCATTTGAATCAGTTTATGTCTCTGCCTGTCTTTTTCACTGACCATTCTTCTTCAGGAGAGAGAAGACTGCAGAGTCTGGATGTTACACAACTATTACATAGAGCAAACTAAGGCCCACAAGAATGATGCCACTCAGCTGTTTCTTACCTATGGTGAAGTGGGAAAAGGTAGACCTAACACTAAAAGATTTATTGCCAGGTGGATTGTCTCCTGTATCCAGTTTTGTTACTCAAAGTTGGTGAAAGAGACACCCTCAGGCCTGAAAGCACACTCAACCAGGGGTACAGCTGCTTCCTGGGCATCTGCTAGGATTATACTTTTGCAGGAAATTTTCAAAGCAGTCACCTGGAAAACAGTTCATACATTCACCAAGCATTACTCTCTAGTTACCCAGACTAGGAGTGATGCTAGGTTGGCACAGCAGTACTGAAGAGTCTGTTCCCAAAGTAAGGTTCTGATCTGTCTTCGAGGGTGGAGCTCTTGCAGCAGGTAATACCATTAGGACTAAAGCTGTCAGGTATCAGGACCCCACAGAAAACTTGTAGCTAGTAGTCTGAGGCAGGGGACGTCCCCAACGTTGGCTCCGCCTGATGTCAGATGTGGTATAAAGGGGTCAGTACCCTGGTGCCACCTCAGTTCTTTTCCCACCATTGACCCACGTAATTCAACTCCACAGACGCCTCTCTTAGCAGTCAACAGCCATCTAACGTTAGATCAGTCGTTATTCTTTTGAATCCTATTTAATCATGACCTTGTTTATGTCTTCATTGTCACCACCACGGTGAAAGTCAAAATGTGCATGCAGGAAGCAGATCCCAGCCAAAGATGTCCACGTAGCCTGCCTCCTCTGCCCAGACCTGGAACACAGCCCGATGCCTGCACACATTGTCAGAAATTTAATCAGAAGACTGGCACAAGAAGGGCCCATGCTCTCAAGACCTTCCTCCTACAGAAGAAACTTGCAGCCATGCAGTGAGTATCAGGGGCCAGCTCATCCTCTAGCATCAGAGATTCCTGAGCCAAGGCTAGGTCTTCAGGGGGGGGGAAGCATCACCACAAGGAAAAGGATCGGGCCAGGTCTGAATCCCACCCCAGGTCACCAGTGAAGCAGGCACCGTCTTCATCATCCTCTGGTAAGAGATCCTGTTCGGTTCTGGCCCAGCCGTCTGTACCTTCCCGCATGACTAAGTCCACTCCCACCTCTTCCCAGGACAAACACTGGGAGTTGGCCTTGTCGGGACACCACCACTCTTCCCTGGCTCATTGAACTCTTAAATCCTCAGGGTCGACACAGGAAAGTCTGCCCAGGGCCTCGGACAGGCCCAGCTCTTCGGAGAAGTGAAAAAGGGCAGAAGAACCTTCTGGCAGGCAGGAAGTCACCCAGGCTCAGACACCTCCCCCTCAGGCTAAGGTGTGCCCTCCTCCAGAACAGTGCCAACCTAGCAGGTCACCTACTCCATCGTCCTGCTCCCCGACACCAGACATGGGGCGGTCGCTGGATGAGGACCAGCCATCCATCCCTCCTCCGAGTGACCAGACACCTGATAAGGCTACACCAGACACCCCTCCAGATAAGAGCGATACCGGTCACTGGCTTACTGATGCTGGGGTCCTGGAACCAACACCCATCAAGCCAGAACTCCAGATGCCGGCTACTAAGGAATAGACTCCCAGTCCCTCAGACCCAATGCCGGCCCCTGCGGTTGTCCACTACTTGGTGGAATACTGTGAAAGAGGAACTCCTGTTCAGACCCCCAGACACGGTCCAACCACCACCACCCCTGGGTGTCCCCGAACCTCAGGGGAAGAGAAGGAAATGGCCTTCATCTCCATCTCCTTCCTTCCTTCCTTCTTGTTACATCCTCCTCGGAGGAGGATGGTGAGAATTCAGACTTTGCATATGGGGAATTCCTTCCCCCCTCCCCAGAACGTAAGGATTCCCCTAGGTCCCCTCCAGATGATCCCTCCTTCTTGAACATCATGCGGTGCATCTAGTCCATGTATGAGTAGAACACAGAGGATCTGGACCCAGAGCGTAAATGCCTGGCAAAGTTCCTCAGGGAGAAGGACCCCAAACCCTTAGTGATTCCATCATTTGTGGAACCATTCCAGGATGTAACACCCTGATTTGGAGGACCCCATCCTCCATCCCGGCAGTCCCTTGGAAGGTGGACAGATTCTATAAGCCCCCAAGTCTGATCACTTCCTGGCAGAACAGCCAAAGGTCAATTCATTGGTTCTCACAGCTGCCCACGGCAGGGGGTCTCACCAAAACATTTGAGTTCCCTACCTCCTGATCCCATCTCTAAGAAGTTTGATGCCTGGGGATGAAAAGTCTTCTCCTCAGCCTCTGGGGCCATCAGGTCATTGAACTTTATGGCCCACATGATCACATATCAACAGTCTCTGTGGAGTAAGACAATGGACCTCGTGGAAGCTATGCTATGCCTGACTCCCATTCCAAACAAGAAATTTTAGCGTGTGCCCAGTCGGGTCTGGATGTGGACAAACACACTCTCTGGCATTCATACAATGCCATAGCCATGGTCTCCAGGGCAACCACCTATAGAATCTGTATGAGACAGCAGTCTTGGCTCAGGCTCATGGGCTTCCAGACAGACTTGCAAGATTCCATCCTGAATTCCCCTTTTCAGGGTCCCGTTTTGTTCGGCTCTGAAGTAGAACAAATGGTAAAACAACTACAGGAGTTAGTGAAAGCGGTGGCTGATGTACACCACATGTACAAAACCTCGCCTCAGGAACCCTGCCGGCACCCTTTTTGTACATGTCAAGGGCAGGCTCAGAGAACAAGCAGTCCCATGGCAAGGGATTCAAGAGGCATAGTCACCCTGCCCCCCAAGGTTCCCAGGGCCCACTTCCCCACCATCCCCACAGCCTGACTCTCTCTGCTGCCCTCCTCCCTTTGTGGACAGGTAGAGCGAGAAGGCAGGAGGGTGGTTTGTGCTTTAACCACTCGAATGGTCGAGTATCACTGCAGACCAATGGGTTCTGGATATCATTCAGAAAGGGTACACGATAGAGTTCACCTCTATCCAGCTGGACAACCCACCCCCCCATCACGTTGTCCACCAGATCACAGCCCTCTCCTAGAAGCTGAGATTCAACAGCTCCTAGAGAAAAAATCCATTCAAAAGGTCCCACAGGCCCAGAAAGGGAAAGGTTACTACTCCTGATTCTTCCTCATTCCAGAGAAATTGGAGACCTTTGTACAATTCTGGACCTGAGCCAGCTCAACCTCTCAGTAAAATACCAGTGGTTTTGGATGGTCACCCTGGCAGGCGTCTTCCCCCTGCTTTAGCAAGGGGACTGGCTGTGCTCCCTAGATATGCAGGGTGCCTACATGCATATCAAGGTCATGAAGTCCCACAGAAAGTTTCTGTGATTCAGCTTCAGAGACGAGCACTACCAATTCCAGATTCTCCCCTTCAGCCTTTCCTCAGCCCCCAGGGTCTTCACCAAATGCCTAGCGGTGGTTGTTGCGGCTCTCCGCAGGAGACGCCTCTTCATCTACAATTACCTGGATGATTTGCTCCTCTCTGCTCGGTCAGAGGAGGTGCTCCTAATCACCCTGAGAGACGCAGGCACTGTTTTCCACCCTGGGCATGGCATTACAGTAAATTGGCTGAAGTCACACCCCTGGCTGATGCAAAGGCTGCAGTTTATCAAGGCTATCCAGGACTCCAGACAGGGGAGAGCTTTTCTGCATCCAGACAGGGCAGACTGCCTATGGGGTTTGGCCAGCAGGATTCAAAGGACCCCCTTCTCCCTTGCCCAGCTGGTCCTGCAGTTTTGGGACACATGGTGACAGACATAGCCACAGTACCCTTAGTCAGACTCCATATGAGGACTCTACAATGGCACCTCAGGGTTCAGTGGGACCAATCGGTGGATGATCTTGATCTCCAAATCCAGATCTCTTGGGCGGTCATTGTTCTCTCAAATGGTGGCTCTGCCATGACAGTCTAGCAGAAGGAGTTCCTTTCTGGAAACCCTCCCCTCTTCAGACTTTAACCACAGATGCCTCTCTGTCAGGTTGGGGGCCTCATTTAGGGGATCACAGGACCCAGGGGTCTTGGTCTGTCTCAGAGAGCTCTCTACATATCAATGTTCTGGAAATGAGAGGAGTGTTGAATACATTAACTGAATTCAGAGATCAGCTCTCACTAGGTCCTCTCCTGGTGCAGACAGACACTACACCAGTAGTCTTCTATGTCAACAAACAAGGGGGAACTCACTGATACCCCCTTTGCAGATAGGCCATGAGAGTGTGGGACTCGGCAGTGAAACACCGATTGGACCTCATCGCAGTCCATCTGCCCAGGATACAGAACGTTCTCGCTGACAGTCTCAGCTGCTCTACCTCTCCAAACCATGAGTGGGAACTACTCCAAGATGTCACAGATGACCTGTTCAATCATTGGGGCCATCCAGAGTTGGACTTCTTTGCATCCCCGTACAACGCCAAACTGCACAATTTTTACTGACTTGTTCCAGGGCCTGGTGTTTTCTGGTGAGAAGCATTGTCCTTCTCTTGGACAGGGAAGTTCCTGTATGCCTTCCCTCCTTTTCCCCTCATTCAGAGAGTGTTGCTTAAATTGCAGTCAGAGGGAGCCAGAATGATTCTGGTGGCTCCTCTATGGCCTCATCAGATTTGGTATCATTTGCTCCAGCAACTGTCTCAGGAGCCTCCAGTTCAGTTGCCACTCTCCATCCAGTCAGGCTACAACAAGGGCTATGTTGCAGCTGCTGGGTCATATGGTAGTGGCAATTCCCATGGTGCAGTTAGCGTGCTTGCATATGAGAGTACTGTAATGGAACCTACGAGTCCAATGGGATTAGGTTCCCAAGATCTAGAACATCAGATCACTATCTCAAGGGCTGTTCAACAGATGCTGTCATGGTGGCTGACATCCCCAATCTTGAATTGGGAGATCCATTCTGATCACCCTCACCAAGCCAGACTCTCACCATGTACACAATGAGTTTTGGGTGTGGAGCACATTTTCAAAATTACTGTATGCAGGGCACATGGTTGGAGATAGAAGTGTCTCTGCATACCAGCATTTTGGAGATGTGAGTGATTCTTGATGCAATGAAGGCCTTTCAGAATTGCCTTACACAGGGACCCCTGCTTCTTTGGACCTATATGTTGGTGGTGTTTTACATCAACAGACGGGGGATGCACTCCTATCCTCTATGCAGAGAGGCCACGAGAGTATGGCATTGGGCCCTGGAACATGGTCTCACTCTGACAGTGGTTCATGTTCCAGGCATACAAAACATCCTGCCCAACAAGCTCAGTCATTCCCAGTCCAGACCTCATGAATGGGAGCTGCTCCAAGAAGTGGTAGACAACCTCTTCAGAAGATGGGATCATCCACAGCTGGACTTCTTCACATCCCCGTGCAATGCAAAACTACACAGTTTTTGCTAGCCAGATCCAGGGCCTGGTGTTTTCAGGCAAGATGCGTTGTCCCTTTGTTGGACAAAGAGGTTCCTTTACATGTTCCCTCCCTTTCCACTAATACAGATTATACAATGGGGTATGAAAATCCTGTAACCTCATTCATCAAAACACATCACATGACCATGGTATATCCTGTAATATCCCACACCGTGACATGCCTTATTGCATAAGATCACTGCTCAAGCTTCAGACAGAGGGAGCGACCATGATTCTAGTGGATCCCCCTCAATGGCCACATTAAATTTGGTTCCTGCTGCCGCAACAGTTGGCAACACTACCCCCTTTTCATCTTCCAATCATGCCCAGCTTGCTATCCCAATAACAGGGCATACTGGTTCACCCAGACCTTCGGGCTCTGCACCTTCATGCATGACTCCTGCAGATTTAGCCGTTTCAAGGCATGAAGTTTCACAGAGGTTGGTTGAGGTCTTAGAAGCAAGAAAGTCTTCTACAAGAGCGACTTATGCCATGAGATTGAAGTGCTTTTGTATATGAGCAGCAGGATGTTCCCTGGATCCCTTCACATGCTTGGTGAAGTCTGTATTTGGATTACCCCTTATCCCTCTCAGATGAGGGGCTGGGATACTCTTTTATTAATGTGCATCTATGCACTATTTAAGCTTAAGCATGCACCAATAAAAGGAAGAAATCTTGCTCAGTTGGATCTTACCTGAACATTCCTTCAGGGTATTCGTCACTGAAACTACCCATTAGGGATCCAGTACCACCATAGGATCTTTTTTTTGTCCTAGAGAAGCTTATGTTGCCTCCCTTCAAAACTGACCACAGATTGCGACCTGTGCTTTCTTTCTTGGAAAGCATTATTTTTAGTTGCTATTACTTCAGCTCGAAGGATATCAGAGCTACAAGCACTGATGTGCAAAGAACCTTATTTAGTTTTCCATCGAGACCAGGTGTCTCTTCGTACCCATTCTAAGTTTCTCCTGAGGGTGGTGTTTGAGTTGACACTGAATCAAGATGCCTGTCTTCCAGTTTATTACTCTGAACATTCCAATTGAGGGAAGGCCCTCCTCTGGACATTCACAGGATCCTTCGTTACTACCTGCATCGAATAAAATCAATCAGGAAATTGGATCGGTTATATGACTCTTTCGCTCACAGGTCCTTGAGGAAACTTGTGGCAAAACAAACCATTTCCAGATGGTTAAAGAACTGTAGTACCTTCATCTACAACAGGTATGAGAAATCCTTGCCGGGACAAGTCAGGGCGATGGCTGCATCCTTTGCGTCTCAGCAGCAGATATATGTGCCACAGCCACCTGGAACTCAGTGCACACCTCTGTCAAGCACTACACTCTGGATATTACTTCCAGAAACAGGGCAAGATTTGGCCTAGTTGTGCTCCAGAACCTTGTTTCCTAATCTCAGGGAAATGTTTCTTTCCACCCTTTATTCTGTATTCAGACACTGCTTGGGACTCTGTCCTTATGGTGTAACCTGCTGCAGAAGCTCTTACTCGAAGTAAGATAGTACAGTTAAGAAGGAACTTAGAGAAGATATTCTAGAAGTGCTCCTATAGCAGGTACTTTTTTCCTCCCACCATCCCTCTATTCATTTTTTCCTTATGGGACATTTCGGCACCTGCCTCAAGTTTCTCCTACTGATCATCCTTCAGGTCTCCAGTTGGTGAATTAAGGTGTGGCTGGGGACCACACACTTTATACAGAGGCTTGCATCAGTGGGCAGACCTACATAAGGGTACTGCTGGCTAGAAGTTTGCCGTGGAGTCCTAGTGCCTGGCAGCATAGTCCTTATGGTGTAAACTGCTGCAGGAGCCCTTCTTGAAGATCTACTGTCATGGTAAGTTCTCACGTAACTTTACTTTTTCATATACCATAGGGAAATATGGCTTAAAATTACTGGCAACTAGGAAATCTCAGTGGCGATCACTTGCTTTTCTGAGCCTTTCCCCAAACACTTTCTCTTCTCCTTTACAATCTGTTTGTTAATTTCTAATGATCTAAATCTTCCTGTTTTACTCGAATGTTTATTTATTTAGCTTTTGGTTACCGGGTAAGTACACTAGACAAGTAATATGCCTATTTTCAGGAACGACCCGGGAGAGTACAACATGGTGATTACAGAGTAGTACAGGGTAATACAGGAAACATCATAGCAGAATGTCAACTAGAACAGAACAGTTAACAAGGTGACATTAACAAGGTATCAACAGTGGTAGAGCAATTAAGTTACATCCAATTTCAAACAGTGGTGAGGTACAACAGAGCTGTATGACTCTTGTATCTCTCTGTTCCTTTTTCTTTTCTTTCTACTGTATCTTCCAAATATTAATCTTTTTTATCCCCCTCTAACAGGTCTAATAGGATACTGACTCCCTCCCATCAGATAAGTTTAATTCTATGGACTTCATCAGATAGAGTTGCCTGTAGATGTGGCATCTCTTCAGTATCGAGAGTCTCCTTGAAGTTGGTCAATCCATAGCTGAAGCATTTCACCACTCTCATCACAGCTATAACTTACTGTATATTTACACCATGCCTGCCACCTTAATATTTTCCTGATGGTAACATACCGATATATACTACATGAATTATTTTAGTTATGTAATTACATTTTGGGCAAATAATCATGCTATTAGTATTTGATCTCTATTGCAGATTACAGTTTGTATAAATATTTATCCTTTATACATATTACTCCTGGCTGAAGAAGGGTGTAAACAGTAGTGAATACTTTTTTAACATTTGCACACACAAGTCCTACACATTCTGTTATGTACTGCATGTTTTCTAACAGGGTTATTGTCATACTTGATTTTGTTAAGATTCATGCTGCACAGTATGTCACAGTGTTTCTTTAAATTGTTATTTTTCTTTCCCATAGAAAATCATATGCCCTTTGAGTATGCATCCAGTGGATGAATAGTGCTTAAAATACGTGACAACGATTCTGGCAAAAGTATGCCACTGGAATGAATCTGGCAATAGTTGGTGGGACTCAGATTTATAATCGGATGTTATAACGTAAAAAACAGATTGAGAATTGATGCACAATTCACGACTTAAAGGTCAAATGAGATTAAGATCATTTATTTATATTCTGGGCTGGATATTCAAAAGGGTTAAGCCATGCGCAACAGGGTTGCGCCTCCGCAAGTCCGAAATTGCTCCATTCTGTGATATTCAGCAGGAGGCAGTTGCGCCCCCCCCCAAGTCATGCTGAGCAACAGCGCAATGCTAATGAAGGCATGCTCAACCGGAGGGGAGGAACCATGTATAAACTGCACAGCCTGATATTCAGCCGGGCTGTAGTAGATTTGCAGGCGCGAATTTCAATCTGCGCCCTGCAAGACTTTGAGCCAAAAAAAATAGAAGTCGAGGGCCACCCACAGGTGAGTTGCTGCATTGCAGGGCACAACACAGCAGCTGCCAACGGCGGGTGGCCTCCACTTCTTCCCTGTGCCCCCCTGCAGCCCGATCACAGGCATACAGTAACCCCCATAGCCCAATCACAGGCACAGAACACACTCTCCCCAACTGGCCCGATCGTGGGCATAACATAAATGACTCCCCCCCACTGGCCCGATCACAGGCATAACATACATGACCACCCCCCACTGGCCAGATCACAGGCATAATGTGAAACCTTCCCCCCCACTGGCCCGATCATGGCCAGAACGGAGTTCACCCTCCCAAAGAGCAAAATCCCTGGTGGTCCAGTGGACTGCAAAGCCCGACCGCGGGCATTAGAGTCAACCCCTACCCCCAAAGAGCAAAATCCCTGGTGGTCCAGTGGACTGCGAAGCCCGATTGTGGGCACTAGAGTCAACCCCCCCAAAGAGCAAAATCCCTGGTGGTACAGTGGACCGCGAAGCCCAATCGCGGGCATTAGAGTCAACCCCCCCAAGGTCTAATTACCCTGGTGATCTAGTGGTCCCCACCCACCCACCCATGGAGCCCCACCCCTGCTGACCTCATTCAGCCAGCGGGTGGCAGCACTACCCGCTTCGCCGCTTCGCTTCGCTGATCGATTGCTTGGTAGCTGCACGCCCATTGGTTCAGAGCAAGAGCCAATGGGCGTGCAGCCCATACCGTACAAGGCAGTCCAGATATGTGAATGAATGAATTGGAACTTGGGGGGGTTGACTCTAATGCCCCCGATCGGGCTTCACGGTTCATTGGACCACCAGGGATTTTGCTCTTTGGGGGTGTGAACTCTTATGCCCGCGATCGAGCCAGTGGGGGAGGGTTCATTTATGTTATGCCCACGATCGGGCCAGTTGGGGGGATTTACTTCATGCCCACAATCAGGCTGCAGGGGGCGTCGGTCCCCGACAGTTGCTGCCTGGCAGGGTGCCAGGCACAAGTCGTCGGGGATCGGCACACCTGCATGCTAATGGAATGAAAATGGGGCCATAAGTAGATGCAAATGCCCCCCCCCATGCGCCTTGCATGAATTATGGCCCCATTTGCATGTCACCTTTTGAATATCGGAAATTTGCGCATGGCGCAATGGAACTTGCGCCACTGCATCTTGAATGTTCCACTCTGACCACTTGCGGTGGAGCAACTTCCACTACGCCATGCACAGTGGCTGTGGCTGGGGGCCGATATTCAAAGGAGTTGCTCAATAGTGCAACTCCATTGAATATCGCCCCGGCCACACCCCAGCGCAACTTTTTTGAGCAGCACAAGGGCTTGCACCATAGAATGGTGAAGTTTGAATATCCAGCCCTCTGAGTATAATTTTTATTTTTATGAATGTATATAAACTTTTTTGGTGCTCAAGAAATTTAAACTAATGCATGAATCATGCCAGCTAGTCAGATTACAGCATTTGAGTGATTTTATAAAACTGACATTCCACAATAATTGACTTGGTCAGACATCACTAACACATCTCTGCATGTTGTGTTGCCTATTAAAAGCAACATTGTGAAATGTACATGCCATAACTTAAATATACACAACAAAAAGTGCCTAACTATAGAATCAACAATCTACAAAGCCACATGTGTAATTTGATCATATTCACTTCTTCATTTGAGAGTGTGGCCTGAGGATTTGACTTCTGCCTGTACATTAAGAAATTTTACTACACTCATTCGCAGGAGTCACAAGATGATACAAATGCGTCTGGTTGTCTTTTAAAGAGCTGATTATCTACTAAGGCAATTTTTGTAGTAAATATTATGAATTAAAATATGGTTTGATTCTCCACACCTTTACATTGTCCAGATTTTCTATGTTGATCATTGTGTCATTAAACCTGACCTGATATTTTTATAAGCAACGTCACATGCTGTGCAATTCATTTCCTGTGCACCCATAATTATCAGCCTTCAGCATCTCATTATACCATAACCAATATTCAGTTTCATTCTCCACTCTGCTGTTTCTCCACCTTTTTTTTTTTTTTTGTGTGTGTGTGTGTGTTTTGATTCACATATACAGTCATGGCAAAGCGTTGTCTGTCTGCAATGGATGTCTAGATGGAGATACAGCAAGATATTGAGTCTGATTTGGATGAAGTCAATGAAGAAGAAGAGGTTGAAGAAAGATTGTATGGTATTTGGATAGAAGAAGAAGAAGAAGAAGAAGGACATAATGATGCCAAAACTAATTCTGGTAATGATCCACTTAGTATGTGATAGACTTACACTTTAAAAAGCTTGGTATTGGCACAAAAAGCAGTTAGGAAAAGGTTTTGAGGAATATAACTTTATAGTGTATAGTGGAATGCTGTTACGTATGAAATTCCACGCCTGGAAAATGCTTGTTCTGCTGCAGTAGTGATGTCGTTATGTTGCTCTGCTGCAGTAGTGATGTCACTACTGCAGCAGAACCACTTGGAATCCTGGCACATTGTTGCTTTCCTCTATTTAATTCTGTGGTGACAGTATTCTAGAACCTCTAGAGACTTTTCAAGTCAGTTTCATTATGAAAAGGAAAAAAAACACAAAGCACACATTTCACATAGCACTACTATACACTATAAAAAATACAGGATGAGCAACTTTATGCATAACCCGTGTGTTCTGTCACCTCAGGGTTCTGATTCCCATGGACCTCTTGAGCTTTGCTCTTGAGGTCAGAGGGAATCAGAACCCCTCTGTGGCAGAACACACTGGTTGTGCATAGTTGCCCATCCAATATTCTCTATATGGTTCTTTGTAAGTGTAGGATAAGTAGTAACACCAGTGAGTGTTTTTGTATTTCCTCATAGCCATATGGTACAGATTGGATGCATCAGACAAGCGACAGAGCCAAGTGGTTTCTGTCAATTTAAAAAATTCAGTAATTATTTCCAGCACTGTCTAAAGTAGCATGTCTTAATGCATATTAATAATTGTATTACATTAAGAAAGAGCAGATTAAAGGAAAGTACAGTATATTTGGAGATACACAAGTATTAAGTAATCACAGTGACATGATAGCAGTTAAGTTGTTTTCATTGCAATGAGTGCAGTGATTGTCAGGGAGTATGAGAACAAGTGATTTTTCTTGAGATGGGGAATATTGTTGTGATCTGACTTCAAGTATCTGTTACTCTTACTCTGAGAGGGCTCTTGCAGTAGGTAATAGTCATTAGGACTGAGCCACCTCCCCTGCAGCTACAAGAATTTTTAGGCCATCTTTGATTCTTGGTAGTGTAGTACCAAGTCTCATATGGTGATGGAACTAGACTTCCCTCAGCCTGTTGTGGCCACCATGCTGGTCCACCAGGCCCCTACACCCAATCACCACTGGTGGATAAATGACCCATCACATCTAGGTGCATGCTAGGTGGCTCCACAGGGAAGGGCCATAGCAGTGGGGTGTCTGAGTCTCATAAGGAGACCCCTCTGTCCAGGGCCTTGTCACCAGTTGCTAGCCCTTCATCAGATTCAGACTCTGATTCCACCTCTGGCTCTGGGTATGAGACCCCACCACTGGAGGAGCCAAGACACAAGGAGATTCCTAAATCACCCCCAAGGAAAATGGTTGCATTTAATTATATTGTGATCTATGATCTCAATACATGTCATGTTACAAGTTTTGTCAAATCAGCTTTCTTATCGGCATTTTTGGTGTACTGTAGAAGTATATTATCCTCAATTGTTTTGCCTTTTTCTCAATGTATAAAGAGCAAGCTGCTGTAACCAGCAAAATACATGGAAATGGTCAAGCCAAGAATATCACCATGAAGAGAAGAAAGGCATCAATGTTTCAAAGGGAAACCTCAACGGCTGAAGATTTACTGTTCAGTCTAATGGATGATAAACAGGATAACGAGAATGACTGTCATCAAGATCCTGATTATGTACCCGCCAATGAAACTGGTAAATACACTTTGTAATGTGTTGTGTCTTTTGAAAGTTGTCTTCAAAATTGATCTTTCTGATTTGCTGTAAACATAACAGCCTTATGTTAATCTGTCATTAAAATACATGAATAACTTGATCTTATGCTTAAAAGGGATTAATAGTATTTAAAAAAAATAATTTTATTATAATATAAATAAGACAATCTCAAGTTCTGTTAATGTCCAGTTAATCACCCTCTCAGCCATGACTTGTGCCGCATTACACTACTAGAGGGTCATTAACAGAACAGTAACATACCACCTGTACTTCTACGTTGGAGTTCTGATTTTCATAGCACCATCGAGAGTCACTCTAGAAGTAAGATGTTAATGTATCATATTCAAGTAAAACACCCAGCTTGTACATAGTTGCCCAAACAGTATTCTATATACTTTGTGCTGGCCATTCAAAGTTAATAATATCTATTTATAATGTTGTGCACAAAAAAGGTTGTATGACTTTTAAATTTCTTTACTGTTTTACAAGAGTATGATGAAGAGATTGCTGGGACCAGCAGTGAATGCAAAAGAGGACAAGCAATGAAAATGATACAGAAGATAAGCAGATTCGTGAGGAGGATCGATGATGCAATATGGATCGAGAGTGGTATAGCAGAAAATACCTTTCAGTTTACCAGGAATCCAGGACTTCAAGTACCTATACCAGAAACACCAATAGGATTTGCACAGCTTTTCTGCCTAAAGGATGAATATCTTGAACTGGTGGTGGTTGAAACAAATAGATATGCAGCCCAGTACTTCTCATCACACCCAACTGAACATTTACCACCACATTCCAGGATGAGACAGTGGAAGAAGATGGATGCAGAGGAGATGAAACAATTCTTTGCACTATATATAGCAATGGGAATTGTGAATAAGCCACCGGTGGAGGACTACTGGACGTTAGATGAGATCAGCTGCACCCCATTTTTTGGAACGGTGATGTCCAGGAATCTATTTAAATCATTGTTAAGCTTCTTCCATTTGGCTGACAACACGGCTGCCAAGAAGAGTGGAGAAGAGGGATTTGATAACCTTTACCACATCAGAGCCATGCAAGACAAGTTTGTGAAGCGATGTCAAGACACATACCTTCCAGAATGGGACCTGGCACTGGATGAAGCAATCATTTTGTGGAAGGGGAATCTCAGTTATAAAACATATAATCCAAACAAACCCAAAAAGTTTGACATCAAAGTGTACATTTTGTGTGACTCTGCATCTGGATACATTTGTGACTGGCAGGTATACACAGGAAAGATAGACCAGGCTCAAGAACATGGACACACATACAGAATTTGTTTTGATCTCCTTCGGGAAGAACTCCATCGTAAAGGATACCTGTTGTACACAGACCATTACTACAGAAGTCCAGCTCTCTTCAGGGATATGTTCACAGCTGGAGCTGGAACATTAGGAATGGTAATGCCTAATAGAAGGGGAATGCCAAGAGGAATTGTAAAACAAAAGCTAAGTCAAAATGAATCCTTTGCCTATCATTAATCACCACTCCTCTGCATGAAATGAAAGGACAAGCAGGACATCTATATGTTGACAACTATATCAAGTGTCAAACAGGTGAAAACAGGCAAGAAAAATAGAGCAACTGGGCAACCCATAAGTAAGCCAAAGTGTACAGTTGAGTATAACAAGTACATGGGCGGAGTCAACAAGAATGATAAAATGGCTGGCTACTATGATTTTGGACGTCGGACAGTAAAGGTATGGAAGAAGCAGTTCTTCTACTTTCTTAATGCAATGGTGCTGGAGGGGTACATCATGTACAGTAAATATTCAGACGATATGAAGAAAATGTCACACATGGATTTCCTCCATGAGGTTGTCAGGGAATTGGTTGCGTCATCTGGAAAGATTGATTCTTTACCGAGACATGAACAGAAGTGGCATTCCTCTACAGATGAACCACCTACAAGACTAATAGCACAACATTTTGCCTCTTATGTCCCACGCACAGGAAAGAAAGAATACCAAACCAGAAGATGTGCCATCTGTACAGAGAAGGGAAAGCGTAAGGAGTCATCATACTGGTGTGCAATATGTGGGAAAGGAATATGTGTTGCACCATGCTTTCAGGAGTACCACCGTGTCAAGAACTATAGAGCAAGTGAATCGCCAAATACCAGTGAAGACAGCTGCTGAGCCTGATTTTTATTCTCCCAGTTTTACTTTTCAACAAGCCCTCAAGGCTGATAGCCCTTAAGGCAAGATGCCATCAAGGCAACCAGCCCTCAAGGTGGACTGCATTCAAGGCTCTAAAGGCTGATGGCCCTCAAGGCAACATGCCCTCAAGGTTGATGGCCCTCAAGGCAACATGCCCTCAAAGCAACAAGATCTCAAGGCTGATGGCCCTCAAGGCAAGAAGCCCTAAATGCAGACGGCCCTTAAAGCAAGTGCTGGGTGATACCATGCAAGAGCCTTGGTATACTGAAGACATAAGGCAACAATTAGGTGAAGCAGTTGCAAGACTCCTTGACAGAACGTGCATAGAGCATTTTGAATGTGGACAGATTGATCAGATGAATCACTTTCAAAGTTTTTTGTAATTTGTTGATCAATACAAACCCATAAGTATTTCAGCTTGTGGGGACTGCCCCAACGTCAGCTCCACCCCACCATGAGATGTATAAAGTGTGCAGTCCCCCGGCACCATCTCAGTTCTTTTCCTGCTGCCAACCGACTTACATCGGCTCCACGGATGTCTTATTTTTCACAATCAACAGTGTTTTTTTCCAGTCTCCTAATGCTCAATTTAAGAGTTTTTCATCTTTCATTAGATTAATTTACAAGTCTTCTTCTTCTTCTTCCACATGGTGCAAATTGAAGTGTCAGTGCTGGAAGCAGATCCCGGCCAAGGATGAACATGTGGCCTGATGATTGCCCGCACTGCCAGAAGTTTAACAAGAAGAGCTGCATCAGAAGGGGAAATGCCCTTAAGGCCTGTCTTCTAGAGAAGCAGGTGGCCACCATGCAGAACTCTCCATTGGGATGTAGTTCTTCATCTCCCCCCACTCTAGAGCCTCCCCCCAAAGGGAATTCATAGGGAGAGAAACCTTATCACTGGGAGAAAGACAGGGCCAGGTCAGAGTCCTGCTCTAAGCCACCATAAGACATCTACTTCCTCGGCCTCCAGCGGGAGGCTGAAGTCAGTCTCACCTGCTGCTTCTAGGACTGTTTCCAAGAAGATGTGATCCTCCTCCTCCCATGACAAGAGCAAGGAGTTTTCTCCTAGGTGTTCATCCACCAAGCTTCCCCTGGCTCACTGACCCCACAAACCTTCTCATGGGTCAGCCGAAGAGGGTCAGTTGATGTGTCTGCCTCAAGCAGGTCTTCAGAAGCAGGCCTTAAGTCCAGTGGTTCACCAATAGACACAAGCACAGGGATGACTCCACTAGATGCCAGGATGTCATCTTGAATCGGACACCCCCACCCCCTACATCAAAGGGGAAACCTTCTGTGGGTGACAAATGACCTGTAAGCCTGTCTAGCTCACCCTCAGGCCATGACCAGGCACCACTGGATGATAAGAGACCATCTGATTCAAAATATCGGGCATCTACCCCTACTCCTCAGGATCAGTTGCCTGTTGATTCACTTCCAAAACCAGATGCCAGGTCAGACAACAGGTCTGTTCCTGATACTTAGCCAAACCTGCAGCTTGCAGCAACTTCAATTGAGGAGTCCCCTGACCAGACACCCACCCCTGAGGGGCCTCCAGTCCTGATGCACAGTCCATCACACCTGACAACTCACACCACTAGTGATCCCTCTGGTGGACATCAGTGCATTGTTCACCTCTTGGTGGAACACTGTTAAATGGGATCTACTCTACAGATCTGTGGAACCTTCACCAAAGGAACCCTCTGCTCCACATCCTCTGCCATCCAGTGGTCGGGTACCTGATGAAGGCTCTCATCTGATGCCAGGTCCTGTAGGTAGAATACACCATTATGGAAACCAGCCCTCGAGGCAACAACACCTTAAGGCTGAAATCTCTCAAGGCAGCCATGCATATATGGGCGATTGGTATAAACCTCTTGCCAGTGGTCGATTGGTGCAAACCAATTGCTCTGCCTGACAGCCCTCAATGCAACAACCCTCAAGGCAACCAACAGCTAATGGGTGATAAGGCATTTTATGGCATTTTTTATTGCGGGCTGTTTGGTGTGGCTATTGGTGTTCAGCAATCGCCCATGGGCAGTCGGTGTACACCAGAAGTCCATTTGCAGTTGGCTGCCTTGAGGACCACTTTTGCCACATCTGGTCACATTATGTGAATTATTGGTGAGCACTTCAAAAAGGCCACCTTACCTAAAATGCCTCAAAAGGGCCTCCTTTGACATAATGCCTCAAAATGGCGGCCTTTGCTAAACAATCATCAAAATGGTCACATTTGCTAACAAAGCTCTGAATGGGACAGGGTTGATGCAACCAGCACTTGAGACTGATGGAGCAATACAACCTGCCCTTGAGGTGGATGACCCTCAAGGCAACCAGCCCTCAAGGTAAAGGCAACTGGCCCTCAAGGCTGATAGACTTCAAGGCAACCAGCACTCAAGGCTGATGTTCCATAAGGCAACCAGCCCTCAAGGCTGATAGCCTTCGAGGCAACCAGCCCACAAGGCTAATGGCCCTTGAGGCAATGAGACCTTAAGGCTGGCATCCCCCAAGGCAACTAAACAGAAATGGCGATTGGTGTACACCACTTGCCAGTGGTCCATTGGTGTAAACCAATTGCTCTGCCTGACAGTCCTAAATTCAATGAGCCATCAAGGCAACCAACAAAAAATCAGCAGTAAGGCCTTTATGCCATGATGGCATTTTACCTTGAGGGCTGTTAGGTGTGGCAGTTGGTGTTCAACTATCAACCATGGCTGATTGGTGTACAACAGTAGTCTATTCGGGATTGGTTGCCTTGAGGGACACCTTTGCCACATTCTGTTACCTTGTGTGAATTATCAGGCATACGGAACCTTGCACAGTCCCAGTCAGGGAAATCCCACTGCCCCACAAACACTGGGCACTTGTTCCTAAGGACGTAGCCATACAGTAGCAGCCACAGATACTGCCAGTTATTTCCTGAAATTTCTGTGATATTTCCAGAAATATCTCATGCTTTCTCAATTTCCACAGTAGGGGCAGCAGAGAGAAACTCTTTAGAAATGTTGTGAAATATCTGGAAATTGCTGGCAATGTCTGTGGCTACTACTGTAGCTCTGCTGAACCTCTTCAGATTACTGTTACTTCTCCCTAACATTGTTACTCATTATGAATGCATTTTAGCAAAGGTGGCCATTTGGAGGAGCCCACATATAATTCATAGAACGTTCCCGGATGTGGCAAAAGTGGTGCAGTACTGTGATGGGTAGTGGACATATTACTGATTACTGCCATACCGCTGCAACTCTGAACCTCAAGGCAACAAGCCCTCAAGGCTGATGGCCCTCCAGGCAGCCAGCCCTCAATTCTGATGGTCCTCCATTCAACTACCCCTCAAGGCTGATAGCCCTTGAGTCAACAATCCCCTCTACCTGATGGCCCCCAAGGCAACCAGCCCTCAAGACTGAAGGCCCTCAAGACTTGTGGCTCTCAAGGCTGAAGGACTGCAAGGCAACCAGCCATCAAGGCTGAAGGCCGTCAAGGCAACCAGCCCTCAAGGTTGAAGGTCCTCAAGGCAACCAGCCCTCAAGGCTGAATGCCCTGAAGGCAACCAGTCCTCAAGGCTGATGGCCTTCCAGACAACCATCCCTCAAGGCTGAAAGGCCTCCAGGCAAGCAACCCTCAAGGCTGATGGCCCTCAAGGAAAGCAGCCCTCAAGGCTGATGGCCTTTGAGGCAACCAGTCCTCAAGGATGATGGCCCTCCAGACAACTAAACAGATGTGGGTGATTGGTGTACACCAACAGTCGATTTATGCTTGGTTGCCTTGAGGGCCACCATTGCCACATCTGGCCATCATCCCACAAACACCAGACGCTTGTCCCTGAGGTCATAGCCACAGCCCAGCTGAACCCCTTCCCATTGCTGTTACTTCTCCTTAACATCCTTAGTCATTATGAAAGCATTTTAGCAAAGGTGGCCATTTGGAGGTGCTCAAATGTAATTCAAAGAAGGTTCCAAGATGTGGCAAAAGTGGTGCAGTACTGTGATGGGTATTGGTCACATGACTGATTACCGCTATACTACATTGACTCTGTGCCCTAAAGGCAATCAGCACTCAATGCTTATGCCCTTCACAGCAACTGAATGGCCTCTTCCTTGGAAATTTGTGAGGCAACCACCTGCTATCAAGTTGACTGCTTTCAAAGCAACTTCCCTCAAGGCAACCAATGACAAATAGATGGCTCTTGTGCACCAATTGCCATGTCTAACAGACCTTGAGGCAAAGGGCCTTCAAGGCAATTAGCCCTCAAGGATGATGGCCCTTGAGCCAACAATCCCCCTTAGCTGATGGACCTGAATGCAACCAGCTCTCAAGGCTCAAGGCTGTCAAGGCAACCAGCCCTCCAGGCTTATGGCCCTGAAGGCTTATGGATCTCAAGGCTGATGGCCATCAAAGCAACCAGTCCTCAAGGCTGAAGGCCCTCTAGGAAACTATCCCTCAAGGCTGATGGTCCTCCAGGCAACCAGCCCTCAAGGAAGATGGCCCTTCAGACAACCATCCCTTAAGGCTGATGGCCCTCCAGGAAATCACCCCTCAAGGCTGATGGCCCTCGAAGCAACTAAACAGATATGGGTGATTGGTGCACACCAATAGTCCATTTGAGATTGGTTGCTTTGAGGGACAACTTTGCCACATCTGGTCACCTAGTGTGAATTATTGGTGAGTGCCTCAAAAAGGTCTCCTCAACTAAAATGCCTCAAAATGGCTACCTTTATTAGCAAATCCTCAAAATGGTTACATTTGCTGAAAATGCTCTCTGAATGGGTCAAGTTTGATGTGGTATAGTGGTAATCAGTCATGTGACCACTACCCAACACACTTCTGCACTACTGTTGCCACATCTGGGAACTTTCTCTGCATTATGCGTGAGCACCTCAAAATGGCCACCTTTGCTAAAATGCTCTCATAATGCCTAAGGTTGTCAGTGAGGAGTAACAGTTCTGGTAAGGGGTTCAGTTGGGCTGTGGCTATGATCTCAGGTCCATCTCTGTGCAATCTCCATGACTGCAACCAGGCATACAGAACCTTGAACAGTCCCACTCAGGGAAATCCTACTGTCCCGCAAACATCAGACACTTGTTCCTGAGATCATAGCCACAGCACAGCTGAACCCCTTCCCATTGCTGTTACTTCTCCATAACATCCTTAGTCATCATGAAAGCATTTTAGCAAAAGTGGCCATTTGGAGGCACTCCATGTATTTCAAAAAAGGTTCCCAGATGTGTTAAAAGTGGTGCAGTACTGTGATGGGTATTGGTCACGTGACTGATTACCGCTATACCACATTGACCCTGAGCCCCAAAGGCAATGAGCTCTCAATGGTTACAGCCTTCATGGCAACCAAATGGCCTCTGCCTTGGAAATTTGTGAGGCCACGACCAGCCATCAAGTTGACTGCAGTCAAGGCAACTGCCCTCAGGGCAGCCAATGACAAATAGACAGTTCTTGTACACAAATTGCCATGTCTAACAGCCCTTGAGGAAAAGGCTTTCAAGGCAATCAGCCCTCAAGGCTGATGGTCCTTGAGCCAACAATCCCCCATATCTGATGGCCCCCAAGGCAACCAGACCTCAAGGCTGATCATCCTCAAGGCAAGCAGTCCTCAAGGCTAATGGACTTCAAGACAACCAGCCCTTAAGGCTGAAGACCTTCAAGGCAACCAGCCCTCAAAGCTAAAGTCCCTCTAGGCAACCAGCCTCCTTTGATATCAAGCCTCAAAATTTTTGCTGAAAAAGCTCTCTGAATGGGTCAGGACTGATGTGGTATAGTGGTAATCAGTCATGTAACCACAACCCAACACACTTCTGCACCACTGTTGCCACATCTGGGAACATTCTCTGCATTACGTGTGAGTGCCTCGAAATGGACAACTTTGCTAAAATGCTCTCATAATGCCTAAGGATGTCAGTGAGGAGTAATCCCACTGTCCCACAAACTCCAGATGCTTGTTCCTGAAGTCATAGCCACAGCACAGCTGAACCCCTTCCCATTGCTGTTACTTATCCCTAACATCCTTAGACATTTTGAAAGAATTTTAGCAAAGATTGCCATTTGGAGGCAATCACATGTAATTCAAAGAAGGTTCCCAGATGTGGCAAAACTGGTGCAGTACTGTAATGGGTATAGAAATGGGTGAAGTGGCCCCAATTTGCTCCGAGGAGTAATTTGCAGAGTGAAGACGAATTCTCGGAGTCCTCCACAACACAAAGCACAGTACTTCGCGTTACAAATGGATAACACGAAGTCCATTGAAAACAAAGACTTCGCTATACTCCGCCTTCCCAAACCACTACTCCAACCAATTCTTAAGGCAAAGTACATTGAAAACAATGCACTTTGCCTCACTTCACCTTGTTTTTAAGCTCCAAAGGCGAATCTTGCAGTGATTCATGGGATTTCAGGTCACATGGGCTCTAGATTGTTCTGCACAGCCTCAGTTTGGGATAGTGTGTGTAGGAATCTGTAGGAGACAATCTGCTCTGAGAGCTCTCTACAATTCAAACCTTCTAAAAGCTGTTAAAAAAACCTTCTTGAGTAATTTTTTTTTGCAGAAACTTTAGTTCTTTGATTATAGGAAACCATCATGTGCTCATATCATCGAGTGTTTATTGTTTGTGTGTGGATTTTCAATGTTAATGTACAACGTTCAGTCTGTGTACTGAGAGACAGTGAAAGTGTGCTTTGGGGAGGGGTGTATCTGTGGTGTAGTTAAATTAACTTGGAGAAAAAGACAGTGCTTTCTGTTTTGGTAACATTTTTCTTGTATAACTGTGTTAATGTACACACAGTAATATTTTCAATAATTCTTGCCATTTTTTTTGCTGATTGTTGTGGTGCAGCAGTGCATAATTTTAGTTTGTTTAAAATATGTGGTTATATTACTGAAGTTTTCAATTTGTTACGCATTACTTAGTGTGTGTGTTAGTATGTGTGTGACGCTTGTCATCAAATCAGATATCTTTTATTGTGCCACATAATTTCAGCAATGTGAACCTGTTATTCACTGCAGCTGTGTAATTTTTGTACTTCGTTGTGGTATCTTTACTGGTACTAGTTCTAGTGACTGTTACTGCAGCAGTGCAGTACATTGCCTCCCCCCGTGGCTCACCCCAACCGCAAAGGTATCCTTTTCCAGATTTGAATTTCTAAGGGTGAGCACTGGTTAGTTGTGCTTTTGCATCTGCATCTCTTCAGTACGCACCACAATCTTAATCTGTCTATGCATTTGCATCTCTTTAGGGCCCAATCTCCATCTCTAACTTAAGTCACAGTTGTTTCTTTGGCTTCCCTTCAGAGTACTGGACAGGTGCGGTGCATAATTCTGCATGAACATTGTACTCATTAATATGTGTTTTTAAACCAGGACCATCATCATGAGTCACTCATGATACAAATCACATTCTTCATCATCACGGTCACAAATACAGTCACAAATCATGATTTACAATCACGTCACGAATCACAACATTAATTTTTTTTAATAGTTACTTGGATGTATTGTAAGCCTGTTTTGTAATATCTCGCCATGCTTCACCACCCCACCATTGTACTTATTAATGTTCGTTTTCAAGTCGGGGACTTTTGTGCCAAACCTCATCGGGGTCCAGGAAAATTACAGCCGTAGGCATTTACATTTCTTCATCATCATGGTCACAAATGCAGGCACAAATCACAATTTACAATCATGTCATGAATCACAACATTAATTTTTTACTAATTACTTGGATGTATTGTAAGCCTGTTTTGTAGTATCTCTCCAGGCTTCACCATCCCACCATTGTACTCATTAATGAATGTTTTTAAGCCAGGGAGTTGGACAGTGTCTGCAGTACATACACAGACTGGAAAGAAGACTGACTGTACACATGCGGTTTAGCACAGTGTACTTGCACTGCTTAGAATACAAAGTGTCACGCATATAGAAGACAACAAAAAAGGGCATAATTACATAGAGTCGGGGATGGTGGAGGAATAGATTTTATAACACAGCAAGGAAGGTGTGGGGGGGGCACATGGTGTGAGGAAAAAAAAACTAATGTGGGATCCCATGGTGATCCAGCAGCAGTTCCAGCATGGACATAATTTGTAACTGATGTCCCTCTATGCGATCCAGCCACTGCTCCACAACACTCACCATCTCGTTGTTCTCCTCGACAGCATTCCAGAGAACTGCCAAATCAGCCTGTGTTACACGCAGTTCTCTGGGGTCCACACGTTCTACACGCTGACCTGCTGGTGGTGATGGTGGAGGTGGGGGTGTTGGTGGAGCAGCAGGTGCTGCTGTGGCCCTCCTCTTCTTAGGGATGCCACAATGCACAGCTGCACCCTCTGCCACAGAATGGCCAGCAGGTGCTGGCATGGTCTATTCTCTGGCAGCCTGCCACTCCAACTGCTGGGGATTAAGCATATGGGTGCACTAGTCCCCAGTCCCTAGTTGAGTCCCCAAAGGGCCACGGCGCACCTCTACCTCACACTGGCAGCACTTGACCACACTGCTGTCCCCCTTGACACAGTCAAAAAACTGCCAAACAATGGAGGTTCGGGGAAGACCAGGCACAGGCAGGGGATGGCCAGATGAACTGGCAGCCAGCTGGTGACAGTGCTGAACAGGGATGGGATCCACACCTGGGCCCAGGGGAACAGGCACATCCTGCTCCAGAGGACCTGGTGCTGGACTTGGGGGTGGTGGTGGTGGTGGTTCAACTGCCTCAGAGTCAGGACAGGAGGTGGTGCTGGTCCTACTTCTGGGGTGGACGCTCACAAGTTTCGAGCAGTCCAACAGGAATGGGTGCCCGTGCCGTCCACACATGTGCATGGTACGACGCTTATCACTACCATGCCCTCCCAGAGCTGCACCCACCCCAGACATTCCCTCACCCTGGTACATCTCTCCTATTGAGCTCCCTCAGTCCGAGCAATCACTACTCACACTGTCACAGAACACATGCACACAGTCACACAGACACAGACAAACAACTAACTACTTATAAAGGTAAGAAAAATAAAATTTTCGGAAAGAACAAATTAAGTAAAAAAGAGTACAGAAAAGACAAAAAAAATGTAACTTTTAAAAAAGCTGTTGGGTCTAAATCAAAGTTTAAATCTCCTCCTCGCTCTGATCTCAAAGTATCAGCAGTCACAAAACACACTACTCTCTCCGTCTGCACAGCAGAAAGTAAGTGTCTGATTGTATGACTCACTTTCTTCCTGCCTAGCTAAAGAGCATGTGATTTACAGTACTGCATTCCATGAGATGTGTGGGGGAGCTGCCAAATCTGAAACACCAAGTGGATCACTTAGAATCATAATGAGGAACACGAAGTTCATTGAAAACAATGACTTCGCCTTACTTAGCATTGCCATTCGGCCTTAATACGAAGTGGTAATGACAAGGCAGAGTGAGCACTTTGCATTTCCCACTCCCCGTAGTGGAGTGGCAATGGAAAGTGCCCACTTCACATTCACTTCGCCGGCAGAATTTAAATTCACTGCATCTCTAAACGGGTATTAGTCACGTGACTGATTACCACTATACCACTTTGACCCTGAGCCCTAAAGGCAATGAGCACTGAATGCTTACGGCCTTCACGGCAAATGAAAGGCCTCTGCCATGGAATTTTGTGAGGCCAACACCAGCCATCAAGTTGACTGCTGTCAAGTCAACTCCCTCAAGGCAAACAATGACAAATAGATGGTTCTTGTACACCAATTACCATGTCTAACATCACTTGATTCAAAAGGCCTTTAAGGCAACCTTCCCCCCCATCTGATAGCCCCCAAGGTAACCAGCCCTCAAGGCTGAATGCCCTTAAGGCTTATGGCCCTCAAAGCTGATCGTCCTCAAGGCAACCAGCCCTCAAGGCTGGTGGCCTTCAAAGCTGATGGACCTCAAGGCAACCAACCCTCAAGACTGATTGCCCTAAAGGCAACCAGCCCTCAAGACTGATGGCCCTCAAGGCAACCATCCCTCAAGGCACATAGCCCTGCAGGCAAACAGCCTTCAAGGCTGATGGCCCTCCAGGCAACCAGCCCTCAAGGCTGATGGTCCTCAAGGCAAGAAGCCCTCAAGGCTAATGGACTTCGAGACAACCAGCCCTCAAGGCTGATGGCCCTTGAGGAAACTAACCAGATATGGGTGATTGGTATACACTAACAGTCCATTTGTGATTGGTTGCCTTAAGGGTCACCTTTGCCACATCTGGTCACCTTGTGTGAATTATTGGTGAGCGCCTCAAAAAGGTCACCTTACCTAAAATGCCACAAAATGGCTGCCTTTGCTAAAAAAATTCTCAGAATTGTGATATTTGATAAAAAATAAGCTCTCTTAATGGGTCAGGATCGATGCAGTATAGTGGTAGTGAGTCATGTGGCCTGTAAGGCAACAAAACACAAATGGGCGATTCGTATACACCACTTGTCAGTGGTTGATTGGTGTAAAGCAATTTTTCTGCCTGATAACCCTCAAAGTAATGAGTCTTCTAGGCAACCAACAACAAACTGGTGCTAAGGCATTTTCACCATGATGGCATTTTAACTTGAGGACTGTTAGGCATAGCGATTTGTGTTCAGTAATCACCCACTGGGAATTGTTGTACACCAATAGTTCACTTCTAGTTGGTTGTCTTGTAGGAAACCTTTGCCACATCTGTCACCTTGTGAGAAATATTGGTGAGCGCCTCAAAAAGGGCAAATTACCTAAAATTTCCCAAAATGGTCTCCTTTGATATAATGCCTCAAAATGGCTGCCTTTACTAACAAATCCTCAAAATGGCTACATTTGCTGAAAAAGCTCTCTGAATGGGTTTGGGTTGATGTGGTATAGTGGTAAGCAGTCTTATGACCACTAACAAACGTACTTCTGCACCACTGCTGCCGCAGCTGGGAACTTTCTCTGAATTACGTGTGATCGCCTCAAAATGGCCACGTTTGCTAAAATGCTCTCATAATGCCTAAAGGTGACAGTGAGGAGTAACAGTTCTAGTAAGGGGTTCAGTTGGGCTGTGGCTATGATCTCAGGTCCAGCTCTGTTCAAACTCCCTGACAGCAACCAGGCATATGGGACCTTGAACAGTCCCACACAGAGAAATCCCACTATCCCACAAACACCAGACGCTTGTTCCTTAGGTCATAGCCACAGCACAGCTGAACCCCTTCCCATTGCTCTGACTTCTCCCTAACATCTGCAGTCATTATAAAAGCATTTTAGCAAAGGTGGACATTTGGAGGCACTCACATGTAACTCAAAGAAGGTTCCCCGATGTGGCAAAAGTTATGCAGTACTGTAATGGGTATTGCTCACATGACTGATTAATGCAGTACCACAGCCTTCACGGCAACTGAATGGCCTCGGCTTTTGAAAATTGTGAGACCACCATCAGCCATCAAGTTGTCTGCTCTCAAGGCAACTTCCTTCATGGTAACCAATGACAAATGGATGGTTCTTGTACACCAATTGCCATGTCCAACAGCCTTGAGGCAAAATGCCTCCAAGGCAATCAGCCTTCAAGGCTGATGGCCCTTGAGCCAAACATCCCACATCTCTGATGGACCCCAAGGCAAACATCTCTCAAGGCTGAAGGACCTCAAGGCTTATGGCCCTCAAGGCTGGTGGCCCTCAATGCAACCAGCTGTGAAGGCTGATGGCTCTCAAGGCAACCAACCCTCAAGGCAACCAGCCCTCAAGGCTGATGGCCCTCTACTCAACAAGTCCTCAAGGCCTATAACTCTCAAGGCTTATGTCCCTCAAGGCTGATGGCCCTCTAGCCAACCAGCCCTCAAGGCTGATGGCCTTTGAGCCAACAATCCCCCATATCTAATAGCCCCAAAGGCAATGATCCCAAAAGAATGAAGGCCCTGAAGGCTGATGACCCTTAAGGCAACCAGCCCTTTAGGCTGATGACCCTCAAGGTAAGCAGGCCTCAAGGCTAATGGACTTCGAGACAACCAGCCCTCAAGGCTTATGTCCCTAAAGGCTGATGGCCCTCAAAGCAACCAGCCATACAGGCTAATGGCCCACAAGGCAACTGGCCCTCAAGGTTGAAGGTCCTCAAGGCAACCAGCCCTCCAGGCTGAAATTGCCTCAGGGCAACCAGACCTCAAGGCAACCTGCCCTCAAGGCTGAAGGCCCTGAAGGTAACCAGCCCTCAAGGTTGATGACCCTCCAGGCAACCAGTCCTCAAGGCTGATGGATGTCTAGGCAAGCAGCCATCTAGACTGATGGCCCTCAAGGCAAGCACCCCTCAAGGCTGATGGCCTTTGAGACAACCAGCCCTCAAGGCTGACGGACCTCGAGTCAACTAAACAGATATGGGTGATTGGCGTACACCAATATTCCATTTGTGCTTGGTTGCCTTGATGGCCAACTTTCCCACATATGGTCACCTTGTGTGAATTATTGGTGAGTGCCTCAAAAAGGTCACCTTACCTAAAATGCCTCCAAATGGCCTACATTGATAGAAAGCCTCAAAATAGCTGCCTTTATTAACAAATTCTCAAAATGGTTACTTCTGCTGAAAAAGCTCTCTAAATGGGCCAGGGTTGATGTAGTATAGAGGTAATCAGTCATGTGACCACTAGCCAACACACTTCTGCACTCTCTGCATTACATGTGAGCATCTCAAAATGGCCACCTTTGCTAAAATGCTCTAAAAATGTCTAAGGGTGTCAGTGAGGAGTAACAGTTCTGGTAAGGGTTTCAGTTGGGCTGTGGCTATGGCCTCAGGTCCAGCTCTATGCTATCGCCCTGATGTAAACCGGGCATATGGGACTTTGAACAGTCCCACTCAGGGAAATCCCACAGTCCCAAAACACCAGATGCTTGTTCCTGAGGTAATAGCTACAGCCCAGCTGAACCCCTTCCCATTGCTGTTACTTCTTCCTAACATCCTTAGTCATTATGAAAGCATTTTAGCAAAGGTAGCCATTTGGAGGCACTCACATGTATTTCAAAGAAGGTTTCCAGATGTGGCAAAAGTGGTGCAGTACTGTGATGGGTATTGGTCACATGACTGATTACCGCTATACTACATTGACCCTGTGCCCTCAAGGTAACCAGCCCTCAAGGCTTATGGCCCTCAAGGCTGATCTCCCTCAAGACAACCAGCATTGAAGGCATGGGTGATGGGCCTCAAGGCAACCATCTCTCAAGGCTGATGGCCCTCCAGACAACCAGCCTTCAAGGCTAATATCCCTCCAGAAAACCCAATCTCAAGGCTGATGGCCCTCAAACTGATGGTCCTCGGGGCAAGCAGCCCTCAAGACTGATGGCCTTCAAGACAACCAGCACTCAAGGCTGATGGCCCTCAGGGGCAGCTAAACTGATATGGGTGATTGGTGTACACTAATAGTCCATTTGTGATCCGTTGCCTTGTGGGCCACCTTTGCCACATCTGATCACCTTGTGTGAATTATTGATGAGCGCCTCAAAAAGGTCACCTTACCTAAAATGCGTCAAAATGGCCTCCTTTGATATCAAGCCTCAAAATGGCTGCCTTTAATAAAAAATCCTCAACATGGTTACATTTGCTAAAAAAGCTCTCTAAATGGGTCAGGGTTAATGAGGTATTGTGGTAATCAATCACGTGACCACTACCTAACATACTTCTGCACAACAGTTGCCATATCCGGGAACCTTCTCTGCATTACGTGTAAGTGCTTCAAAATGGCCACCTTTGTTAAAATGCTCTCATAATTCCTAAGGGTGTCAGTGAGGAGTAACAGTTCTGGTAAAGGGTTCACTTGGGCTGTGGCTATGACCTCAGGTCCAGCTCTGTGCAATGTCCCTGATGGAAACCGGGCATATGGAACCTTGAACAGTCCCACTCAGGGAAATCCCACCATCCGACAAACACCAGACACTTGTTCCTGAGGTCATAGCCACAGCACAGCTGAACCCCTTCCCATTCCTGTTACATCTCCCTAACATCCATAGTCATTATGAAAGCATTTTAGCAAAGGTGGCCATTTAGAGGTGTTCAAATGTAATTCAAAGAAGGTTCCCAGATGTGGCAAAAGTGATGCAGTACTGTGATGGGTAGTGGTCACGTGACTGATTACCGCTACATCACACTGACCCTGTGACCTAAGGGCAATGAGCCCTCAATGCCAATGGTCTTCACGGCAGCCAAATGACCTCTGACATGGAAATGTGTGAGGCCACCACCAGCATCAAGTTGACTGCTCTCAAGGCATCCCCCTTCAAGGCAACCAATGATAAATAGACAGTTCTTGTACACCAATTGCCATGTCTAACAGCCCTTGAGGCAAAAGGCATTCAAGGCAATCAGCCATTAAGGCTGATGGCCCTTGAGCCAATAATCCCCCATATCTGATGGCCCCCAAGGCAACCAGCCCTCTAGGCTTATGGCCATCAAGGCTGATGGCCCTCAATGCATCCAGCCCTGAAGGCTGATGGCCCTCAAGGCTAAAGATCTTCATTGCAACCAGCCCTCAAGTTTGAAGCCCTCAAGGCATCCAGCCCTCAAGGCTGATGTCCTCAAGGCAACCAGCCCTCATGGCTGATGTCCCTCCAGGCAGCCAGCCCTCAAGGCTGATGGCCATCCATTCAACCAGCCCTCAAGGCTCATGTCCCTTAAGCCAACAATCCCCCATCTCTGATGGCCTCCAAGGCAACTGTCCCTGTAGGCTGATGGCCCTCAAGGCTGATGCCCTCAAGGCAAGCAGCCATCAAGGCTGAAGGAACTCAAGGCAACAGCCCACAAGGCTTATTGAGCCAACAATCCCCCGTATCTGTTGGCTGCCAAGCCTGAAGGCCCTCAATGCAACCACCCCTGAAGGCTCATGTCCCTCAAGACTTATGGCCCTAAAGGCTGCAGGCTCTCAAGGCAACCAGCCCTCAAGGCTGATGGCCTTCCATTCAACTAGCCCTCAATGCAGATGCCCTGAAGGCAACCATTGATCAAGGCTGAAGGTCCTCAAGGCAAACAGCTCTCAAGGCTGATGGCCCTCCAGGTTGCCAGCCTTCAAGGCTGATGGCTCTTGATCCAACAATCCCTTGTATCTGAAGACCCCCAAGGCAACCAGCCCTCAAGACTGAAGGCCCTCAAGGATTATGGCCCTCAATTCTGATGACCCTTAAGGGAACCAGCCCTCAATTCTGATGGCCCTCAAGGCAACCCTGCCCTGAAGGCTGAAGTACCTCAAGGCAACCATCCCACAAGGCTTATGGCCCTTGAGCTAACAATCCCACATATCTGATGGCCCCCAAAGCAACCAGCCCTGAAGGCTGAAGGACTTCAAGGCAACCAGCTCTCAAGGCTGATGGCTCTCAAGGCAACCAAACCTCAATGCTGATGGATCTCTACTCAACAAGCCCTCAATGCTGATATCTCTCAAGACAACCAGCCCTCAAGGCTGATTACCCTCTAGACAAGCATCCCTCAAGGCTGATGGCCCTGCAGACAACCAGCCCTCAAAGCTGATGGCCCTCAAGGCTGAAGGCCATCAAGGCAAGCATCCCTCAAGGCTGATGGCCTTTGAGACAACCAGCCCTCACGGCAACCAAATGGCCTCTGCTTTGTAAATGTGTGAGACCACCACCAACTATCAAGTTTACTGCTCTCAAGGCAACCTCCCTCAAGGCAACCAATGAAAAATAAACTGTTCTTGTGCACCAATTGCCATGTCTAAATGCCCTTGAGGCATGATTGAAGGCCCTCAAGGCTCATTTTTCTCAAGGCTGATGGCCCTCAAGGCAACCATTCTGAAGTCTGATGGTTCTCAAGGCAACCAGCCCTCAAGGCTTATGGTCCTCAAGGCTTCTGGCCCTCAAAACTGATGGTCCTCAAAGCAACCAGCCCACAAGGCTAATGGCCCTCAAGGCTGATCACCCTCCAGGCAAGCAGCCCTCTAGGCTGATGGGCCTCAAGGCTGATGGTCCTCAAGGCAAGCAATTCTCAAGGCTGATGGTCTTTGAGACAACCAGCCCTAAAGGTTGACTGCCCTTGAGGCAACTAAACAGTTATGGGTGATTGGTGTACACCAATAGTCCATTTGTGATTGGTTGCCTTAAGGGTCACCTTTGTCAAATTTGGGCACCTTGTATGAATTATTGGTGTGTGCCTCAAAAAAGGTCACCTTACCTAAAAAGCCTCAAAATGGCCTCCTTTGAAATCAGTCCTCAAAATGGTGTCATTTGCTAAAAAAAGCTCTCTGAATGGGTCAGGATGATGTGGTATAGTGGTAATGAGTCATGTAACCTGCAAGGCAACAAAACACAAATGGGCGATTGGTGTACACCACTTGCCAATGGTCGATTGATGTAAACCAATTTCTCTGGCTGATAGCCCTCAAATCAATGAGTCTTCTATGCAACCAACAACAAATGGTCACTAAGGCCTTTATGCAATGATGGCATTTTAACTTGAGGGCTGTTAGGCATAGCAATTGATGTTCAGCAATCACCCATTGGCAATTGTTGTACACCAATAGTTCACTTGCAGTTTGTTGCCTTCAGGGCCACATTTGCCATCTGACACCTTTTGTGAAATATTGGTGAGTTCCTCAAAAAGGGCAAATTACCTAAAATGCCCCAAAATGGCCTCCTTTGATATAATGCCTCAAAATGGCTGCCTTTACTAACAAATCCTCAAAACGGTTACATTTGCTGAAAAAGCTCTCTGAATGAGTCAGGGTCGATGTGGTATAGTGGTAATCTGTCATGTCACCACTACCCAACACACTTCTGCACCACTGTTACCACATCCAGGAACCTTCTCTGAAATACAAGTGAGCACCTCAAAATGGCCATCTTTGCTAAAATGTTCTCATAATGCCTAAGGGTGTCAGTGAGGACTAACAGTCCTGTTATGGGGTTCAGTTGGGCAATGGCTATGACCTCCGGTCCAGCTCTGTGCAATCTCCAACTGGGCATAGGGAACCTTGAACAGTCCCACTCAGGGAAATCCCACCACCCCACAAACACTAGATGGTTGTTCCTGAGGTCATAGCCACAGCTCAGCTGAACCCCTTCCCATTGCTGTAACTTCTCCCTTACATCCATAGTCATTATGAAAGCATTTTAGCAAAGGTGGCCATTTGGAGGTGCTCAAATATAATTCAAAGAAGGTTCCCAGATGTGGCAAAAGTGATGCAGTACTGTGATGGGTAGTGGTCACGTGACTGATTACCGCTGCATCACACTGACGCTGTGACCTAAAGGTAATGAGCCCTCAATGCTTATGGCCTTCACGGAAGCCAAATGTCCTCTGACATGGAGATTTTTGAGGCCACCACCAGCATCCAGTTGACTTCCCTCAAGACAAATGCCCTCAAGGCAACCAGTGACAAATAGATGATTCGTGTTCAGCAATTGCCATGTCTAGCAGCCCTTAAGGCAAAAGGCCCTCAAGGCAATCATCCCTCAAGGCTGATGGCCGTTGAGCCAACTATCCCCGTATCTGATGGCCCTCAATGCAACCAGCTCCCAAGGTTGAAGGTCCTCAAAGCTGAAGGCCATTAAGGCAACTATTGCCTATATCTAATGGCCCTCAAGGCAACCAGACCTCAAGGCTGACAACTCTCAAGGCAACCAGCTCTCAAGGCTGATGGCCCTCAAGGCCACCAGCTCTCAAGGCTGAAGGCCCTCAAGGCAACCATCCCTCAAGGTTGACAACCCTCAAGGCCACCAGCCCTCAAGGGTGAAGGCCTTCAAGGCAACCAGCCCTCAAGGCTGAAGGCCCTCAAGGCAATCAGGCCTCAAGGCTGATGGCCCTCAAAGCAACTGGCCCTCAAGGCAACTGCCCTTAAGGCTGATGGCCCTTGATCCAACTATCCCCATATCTGATGGTCCTCAATGAGACCCACACGCATGGTTGAAGTCCTTCAAGGCAACCAACCCTCAAGGCTCATGGCCCACAAGACTGATGACCATCAAGGCAACCAGCCTCAAGGCTGATGGGCTTCAAGGCAACTAGCCCTCAAGGCTGATTGCCCTAAGGCAACCAGCATCAAGGCTGATGGTCCTCAAGGAAACCAGCCCTCAAGGCTGATTTCCCTCAAGGCAACCAGTCCTTAAGGCTTATGGCCTTCAAGGCAACCATCCCTCAAGGCTCCTATTCCTCAAGGCAAATAGCCCTCAAGGCTCCTGACCCTCAAGGCTGATGACCCTGAAGACAACTAGCCCTCAAGGCAACCAGCCCTCAAAGCTTATGGCCCTCAAGGCTTATGGCCCTCAAAGCTGATGACTTTCTAGGCTTATGGTCCTCAAGGCTGTTGGCCATCAATTCAACCAGCCCTCAAGGCTGATGGTCCTCTAGGCCATCATCCCATAAGGCAACCAGGCCTCAAGGCTGATGACCGTCAAGGCAACCAGACCTCAAGGCTGATGGCCTTTGAGACAACCACTCAAGGCTGATGGCCCTTAAGGCAACTATACCCATGGATGATGGCCCTCGAGGCAACTGACCCTCAAAACTGTTGACTCTTGACAACCAGCCCTCAAGGCTGATGGTCTTCAAGGCAACCAGCCCTCTAGGCTTTTGTCCCACAAGGCAACCATCCCTCAAGGCTGATGACGCTCAAGGCAACAAGCCCTCAAGGCAACCTTCCCTCAAGGCTAATGGCCATCAAGGCAACCAGCCCTGAAGGCTGATGGCCCTCATTGGATCCAGCCCTCAAGATTGATGGCCCTCAAGGCTGATTGTCCTCAAGGCTACATGTCCTTATGGCAACCAGCACTGAAGGCAACCATCCTGCAAGGTACCCAAACACAAATGGTCTCCAACCAATATATGGACTTGCGTCTCTCTAAGTGGACTTCAACAATCAGGCCCATTATATTTTCCTTAGCTGTGACTATTTTATTTTCAATATAGTAAAGTTACTTGACAAATGTATGACAAAGACACCAGGGGTTAGTTTATTTTTATCTTTATTATTTTCATTTTTTTATTTACTCATTCATGTGTGATTTGGTAGTGCATTGATGCAGGTTGTTCATCTCTTCAGACAGGTTACTGCCACTAATACTGCTCCATCTCTTCTGTGAGAATCTTCCACCTGCATCTGTGAATAGGCTGGTTATCTTTGATGTTACCATCCAGATGGGGAGAGAGAGACGAGAGAGAGAGAGAGAGAGAGAGAGAGAGAGAGAGATGACTGGGCAACAACAAGACCATTTACAGTAAGAAAATACTAATAGTGTTTTTCAGAACTCATTGCGGATGTGTGTTCAGGCAGGGTAAGGGCAGGCTGGTGAAAAATAAACCTTTGATGATGCCATCCAGATGGGGGGGAGAGAGAGAGAGAGAGATAGATAGAGAGAGAGAGAGACTACTGGGGAACAAAAAAACATTTACAGTAACAGAAATCATGAATAAAGATTTCTGGTGCAGCAGTGCTTGAGTGGGTTGGAGGAGGGGTGTAAACTTATTTATAAGGGGATGACTGTACAGGTAGTCTGGGGAATGATATACCAGTAGGGAGGGCTCTGTTTCTGCTCCTTCCCTCTGCAGCCTGTGTCCTGGTTCAGCTATGCTTGAGTGGGATGGAGGATGGGTGAAAGCTAGTTTAGTAGGTGATGTCTGACCATGACATCAAGGAGAAAGACACCAGCAGGGAGGTCTCTGTTTCTGCTCTAACCCCCAGAAACCCATTTTCTGATTCAGCAGTGTTTCAGAGGGATTGAGGAGGGGCGAGAGCTTGTTTGCTAGATGATGTCTGTCCAGGAAGTCAAGGGGTAGAGACACCAGCAGGGTGATCTCCATTTCTGCTTATGCCCTCAGCAACCCATTTTTGTATGCAGCAGCGCTTAAGATGGATGGAGGAGGGGTGCAAGTATATTTGTTATGTGATGTCTGACCACAGAGCCAAGGGAGAAAGACACCAGAAGGGAGGTTTCTGTTTCTGCTCCTGCCCTCAGCAAACCATTTTCTGATGCAGCAGTGTTTCAGTGGGATGGAAGAGGGGTGATATATTGTTTGCTAGATGATGTCTGTCCAGGAAGTCAAAGGGTAGAGACGCCAACTGGAAGTTCTCCAATTCTGCCCTCAGCAACCCATTTTCATGTGCAGCAGTGCTTAAGAAGGATGGAGCAGAGGTACGAGTATATTTGTTAGGTGATGTCTGTCCATGAAGTCAAGGGTGAGAGATGCCAGTAGGGAAGTCTCTGTTTCTGGTCCTGCCCTCAGCAACCCATTATCAGGTGCAGCACCACTTAAGAGGAACAGAGGATGGGTGTGAGCTTGTTTGCTAAGTGACGTCCATCCAGGGAATTGAGGGGGAGAGATGCCAGCAGGAAGTTATTCATTTCTGCTCCTACCCTAAGCAACCCATTTTCTGGTGCAGCAGTGCTTAAGTGGGATGGAGGAGGGGTGAGAGCTTGTTTGCTAGGTGATGTCTGTCCAGGTATTCAAGGGGTAGTGACACCAGCAGGGAGGTCTCCTTTTCTAATCCTGCTCTCAGCAACCCATTTTCTGGTGCAGCAGTGCTTAAGTGGGATGGAAGAGGGGTGTGAGCTTGCTTGCTAGGTGATGTCTGTCCAGGTAGTCGAGGGGGAGAGAAGCCAGCAGGGAGGTTTCTGTTTCTGCTCCTGCACTCAGCAACCCATTTTCTGGTGCAGCAGCGCTTAAAAGAGATGGATAAGGGGTGAGAGTTTTTTTGCTAGGTGATGTCTGTCCATCCTGGTTATCAGTGGGCAGAGACACCAACAGGGAGTTTACTCTTTCTGCTCCTGTATCTAGCAACCCATTTTCTGGTGTAGCAGAGTTTAAGAGGTACAGAGGAGGAGTTTACGTTTCTTTGATAGGTGATGTTTCTCCAGGTAGTCAAGGGGGGGAGAAGCCAGCAAGGAGTTCTCCATTTCTGCTCCTGCCCTCAGTAGCTCATTTTCTGGTGCAGCAGCACTTAAGAGGGACAGAGGATGAGTGTGTGCTTGTTTGATAGGTGATGTCTTTCCAGCTAGTCAAGGTGGAGAGACACCAGTAGGGAGGTCTCCATTTCTTCTCCTGCCCTTAGCAACCTGTTTTCTAGTGCAGCAGCACTGAAGAGGGATGGAGTAGGGGAGTAAGGTTGTTTGCTAGGTGATGTCTCTCCAGGGGGTCAAGGGAGAGAAAAGCCAGAAGGTTTCTGTTCCTGCACTCAGCAACCTGTTTTCTGGTGCAGCAACACTTTAGTGGGACAGAGGAGAGAGAGAGATCTTGATTGCTCAGTTATGTCTTTATAGGGAGTAAAGGGGTATATATGTTAGCAATGAAGGCTCCGTTTCTGCTCCTGATGATAACAACCTGAGTCCTGGTTCAGCAGGCCTTGGGTGGGAAGGAGGACGTATGAGTGTTTGTTTGATAGGGGATGACTGAGCTCAAGACAAGGCCTATCTGTCACCAGACAGGGCAGACCACTTGCAAGTGCATGACCAGCTGGTACTGTATCAGCATCTCACCACATCACAGCCAGAAAATTCCTATGGCTACTAAGACACATGGCTGAGGCCATATCTATGGTACTATTGACTGTGATGGCAATCATGGATGTTTGTTATGCCATGACTTTAATGTTATGGTATATTAATTTGTGCTTAGGATACATAATGGAATGAATGACTATGTAATATAGTGGAATGGAATGTACAATATGTAATCCAATTGACTATAACTTTCTGATCACCATTGGTATAATGTCTTTAAATTGTATTTTTCAGATTGGAGTACATAGGCCAATAGTCCTTAAAACAAACCATGTATAAGGATATATGTGCCAGATGCCCTATCGCCTGTCATCTGGGTCGTCTTCCATATGTTGATCATTGTAATCTATATACACAGTGTGTTGTACAAAAGATGTCCCCTGGCTTCAGAAATACTCATGCAACAGTCAGATTGGGAAATAAATTGCAAATAATAAGTGCATAAGGTAGGTTACTACGTAATGTCACTACCGGTAAGTTACAGTTTAGCTTGGGTTTTGATATTTGTGTATTGATGTACAGTATGTGTTCATGTTTTAAATTTCAGTCAGGGTTTAATATCATGAAATTGCTAACAATGTTAGTCAGTTGGGAACCTCAGATATACTCGATTGAAAAGGCAAACACATTTTGATAGTCTGTGAGTGGCTGAAACATTTTTTCTTACTGCAAAACGTGTACTTTTTGGGCTAAGTTAAAGCTTGTTGAGGTTGCATTTGGGTGGAGCTGGGATGGGAGTACAGGGAGGGTTTATCATGGCTCCTATTTCCTGTAACATTGCAATTTGTTCATCTTATGTCTCAAGACTGAAATCAACGGATTTTGTTTGTATTTTGTAGGAATGCTATGTTACATACAGTATGGTGAGAATGCAGTTCTAGTGGACTTTACACCTGTCAGAGACAAAACACTCATTACATCATATAGTCAAACTACATTCAGGGGAGTATCAGTGATATTTTCATTCACCCCATTGCATATCGTGTGTGTGTGTGTGTGTGTGTGTGTGTATAACTTTTTAGCATGTTGACTTGGTTAATTGAGGGGAGCATGTCATAATTAAACAAGCTATAAATAATACATTTTTCATGTGACCTCAGGATCCAGCTCTCATTTGGGTGGTGGTATTACCTGACTGGGACCATGCAAGGTCCCATGGTTGAAACCTCTGTTTGGTTGGTGACAGGGCGGTGTAACAGTAATGAGTATGGGTTCAGTTGAGTTTTGGCTGTGACCTAAGAATCTAGCACCCAGTGATTGAGGGGGATGTGGCATTCACTTGGTGGGACCGTGCAAGGTCCAAGGGTTGAAACCTATGTGTGGTTGGTGTCAGGGATGTGCAACAGTAATCGGTATGAGTTTGGATGATGAGGTGGGATCGCTAGACACCCAGGAATGCTTTTTCTGTTGTGGTGCCATTTCTCGTAAGGTGTTGTGGAACCCACATACACCAGGGAATTAATTTTGTGAAATGGTGGGGCCTGGTGTGGGAGGTCATGGAGAGGCCATTGGACTCCAGGAGATGCTTTATTGGTAGTTGTGCCTTGAATTGAAGGTAATTAGTTCCTGAGTGTGCAAGAAGTGGTGCAGTACTGTGTCCATTAGTGGTCACTTGACTAAGGCATTTTAGCAAAGGCAGCCATTTTGAATAATTTTATCAAAGGTGCCAATTCTGAGGCATTTTACAAAGACAGCCATTTTGAGGTGCTCACCAGTGATTCAAACTCTATTTCCAGATGTGGCAAATCTGGTACAGTACTGTTTCTGGTAGTGGTCACATGATGGATTGCCACCATACCACATCAACCCTAACTCTTAAGGAGAGCATTTTAGCAAAAGTGGCCATTTTGAGGCATTTTATCAAATGCATCCATTTTGAGGTATTTTATTAAAAGCAGCCATCGTGAGGCATTTTATCAAAGGTGGCCATGTGGAGGCATTTCATTAAAGGTGGCCATTTTGAGCTGCTCACCAGTGATTCACACTTGTTACCCATATCTAGCAAAAGTGGTGGTGTACTTTTTTTTTTGCCTTTGTTTTACCAGGTGAGAAACACTAAGCTGAAAGCTTGTTTACAGGTGCGACCTGGGAGCACAAGGAAGTTAAGTAACTTTGTGTCTGGTAGTGGTTATATGACTGATTACCACCATACCTCATCAACACAGACCCATTCAGAGAACTTTCTTGCAAAGGTGGCCATTTTGAGGCACTTTAGAAAAGGCAGCCATTATGATGCATTTCAGCAAAGGCAGCTATCTTGAGGCACTCACCAGAGATTCACACTTGGTGTCTGAATATGGCAAAAGTGTTGCAGTAGTGTGTCCAGAAGTGGCCACATGACTGATTACCACCATACCACATCAACCCAGACCCATTCAGAGAGCTTTTTAAACACAGGTGGCTGTTTTGAAGTATTTTAGCAAAGACAGACATTTTGAAGCATTTTAGGATAGGTGGCCATTTTGAGGTGCTCATGAGTAATTCACACTTGGTGCCTGGATGTGGTAAAAGTGGTGCAGTAGTGTGTCCGGAAGTCATCACATTGATTGATTGCATATTTCTTATTTCTCAGAGAATGAATATTCAACAAATCTACAGAAGTCACAAAATTACCCTTTTTGAACGACACTGAAGATCAAGACACTGCAATGATGCTACATTACAACATTTTACATCTCAACTTCATATGATACTACTCAACTGATACTTTCTGGGATTAAGGTAAGAGACAGACTAGTTTGTCTAACAGGATATGGAAACCTTGTGGTGTTAACATAAATCAGCCTTGTAGACCTACTAGTATGCATTGCATCACAACAAACTTCTCCTTCACCGTCTCATCAGTTGGAATGAATTCTAATGCTTAGACTAGTTTTGAACACTAAAAAGTGATGACTTCACGTGAGGGTGTGATACATTACTTTGGTTAAATTAAATATTACAGACTGTATGTCAACGGTTGATGAAATGGTGTAGCATAGGGTAAGAGCAGACGGTTTTTTTTTCCCTTACAGGTCACAGGCATGAAGAGAATATATATAAAACACAAAAACATGTGAATAACTACAATTTGTCAGTGTCAGTGGCTCAGTAGTGTTACATGCTCACCTCTGATGCTGGGAGATCAGTGGACTGGGGGTTCTATCCCTACACCAGGCACTTGGGTTAATATCCCAATACTGACACTGTAGTGCAGCATGGGGGGGTACTGCACTCCTGAGATGCTGTATTTCACATTAGATGTTAAACCGAGGTCCCATTTGCCTGTTCTGGTGGCTGTTCAGGTGGACGTTAAAGATTCCATTGCACTTCTCTAAAAGAGTAGAGGAATTTTTATTGCAAATTAAATAAATACAAACTGGTACAAAAATAATCAGACAGAAAAAGGAAACTGTATATAAATACAACAGATCATACAAAATCCCCAGAGTGCAGTACACAGTCTAATTCCATTCACCAGATAAACCTATCTTATTTATCCCTGTGACAAATCACTTTTTCCCTCCACCAAATCAAACAATCATCTATTAGTAGGATTCCATGGCACTTATTGAAAAGAGTTGGGGAATTTCCCTGGTGTCCTGGCCAAATTTCCCCCATCCACTAGAAATTCCACCAACAACTTAATCTGGTTCAATTTCAGTTGGTTACCTTATGTATCCCCCTCCCCCCGGTCACTCCTGAAAAAGGGACTTCTAGTCTCAGTGGGCCTACTGGGTCAACAAAATTCAATAAATAAATTACGACAGAGTAGCATAGGGTGAATTAGGAATAAACATTTCCTTTTTCAGACCAGTACAGTGATCTAAAATAAAACTAATAGTATATGGCAATAGTAGTCAGATATTTTTTTTTCCACTGGTCGCTGGTAGGAAGGTAGTAGATAGATATAAGGATAGCTAGTTTTTTTTTTCATACAAGATTGGAAATGGTGTGTTAGAAATGAATTGAAAACAAAGAGTGGACTATATGACATGTTATATAATAGGGAAAGGATAGGCTTTTTTCTCCATAGGTTTTAGAATAGGGAAAGGAATGGGGTTTTCTCCACAAATTTTAGAATAGGGAAAGGATAGGGCTTTTCACCACAGGTTTTAGAATAGGGTAAGGGTAGGGCTTTTTTCCACAGGTTTTAGAATAGGGAAAGGATAGGGCTTTTTCTCCACAGGTTTTAGAATAGGGAAAGGATCGGGTTTTTCTCCACAGGTTTAAGAATAGGTAAAATATAGGGGTTTTCTCCACAGGTTTCTCGTATTAGTGTCTGATGGAATGTTCTTTGTGTATGATGATCCTTGCACTTGAAAAAGTGTTGCGTCATCAAAATACCAATGGTGAAATGTGGACCACTGATGGTAAATGCTAACGGTAATAAAAAACAGTAAACTATTTTGGTTTCTTTCCTCTAGTACACTATATAAAATACTGTATGGTGGCCTAAATACACAATACTTTTCTTAAAACCTTTCTTAATTTATTGTCCTCACTGTAACCTTGAGAGACTGAAGAAACTAGACTTATTTTGTATGAATTATATAAGACTCAGGGATGACTTAAATCTAACTTTTAGAGTTAACCAGGAAGACTTTACTCTAGAAACAACTGGTCTGGGAAGACATAAAAACAATAATAGCACCAGATAACATAAATTGATTGGTGAAACAAACAAAACTGTCAAAGAAAAATTATAACCTGGCATACTAAGACTACAGTTGAGAGTCAAAATATGAATACATTCAAAAAGACTTTTCATTCTGCCTTAGAGACGTCACAATGCAAGTGACCCCCTCATCTACATTCAAAAAGAGACTTGATGAATATATGAGTAACACAAAATTCTCCTTCCACCAATAGAACACTGAATGGTGGTAAGTTCACAAAAGGCCAGTGATCTACATAACTTGCACTCCGTTTATGAACCTTATGGTGAAGGTGTATCGTTGCTGTGTATTGACAACCTCCAACTATTCTATATAATGTATGGGGAAAAACATATAAAAACATGGGTATAAGGCATAGTAGGATAGGGTAAAATAAGAAAAATGTGTTGCTTTTCCAGGGGCAGTACAGTGATCTAAAAAAAAATAGTATAGGGTAATAGTAGACAGATATTTCCACAGGTTGCAGGCATAAAGGCAGGAGATAGATATAGGGAAAGAAAGTATTTTTTTTTCCTTACAGGATTGGCAATGGTGTGTTTGAAATGAATATGAAGCAAAGATTGGACCCATGACAAGTTTTAGAAAGGGGAAAGGATAGGGTTTTTCTCCACAGGTTTTAGAACAGGGAAAGGATAGGGTTTTCTTCACAGGTTTATGGTATTATTATGTCTGATGGAACTTTGTGTATGATGACCCATACACTTGAAAAAGTAATTCTGCTGCAACAGTGACTTTGATACTAAAACAGAAGGACTGCCCATTCTGCTTCAGTATATACATCACAGTGCAAGTGGCCCCAACATCGTGGTACATGGGTCGTCCGGCTATCAAAGTGTTACGTCGGCAAAATACTGAAGGTGAAATGTTGACCAGTAATGGTAAATGCTAAGGATAATCAAAAAAAGTAAGCTATTTCAGTTTCTTTCCTATTGTACACTATATAAAATATTGAATGGTGGCCTAAATACACAACAACACTATTCTTAAGACCTTTCTTTATTTGCTGTCCTCACTATAACCTTAGGGTGAAGGTGTATCGTTGATATGTATTGACAACCTCCAACTATTCTACATAATGTATGGAGAGAAAAAAAATGGGAATAATAACAATCAAGGCATAGTAGGATAGGGTAAATTAAGAAAAATGTGTTCTGTGTCCTGGGGCAGTATAGTGATCTACAAAATAATAGTATAGGGTAATAGTAGACAGGTATTTATTTCCACAGGTCACAGGCATGAAGGTGGTAGATAGATATAGGGAAAGACAGTTTTTTTTTTATACAGGATCGGCAATGGTGTGTTTGAAATAAATATAAAACAAAGAGTAGACTACAAGACATGTTTTAGAAAAGGGAAAGGATATGATTTTTCTCCATAGGTTTATGGTCTTCCAGCATCTGATGGAACACTATTGTGTATAATGATAAGTACAAGTCATGAAAAAGTCATTCTGCTGCAATAGTGACGTCACTTCTAAAACAGAATGACTTCATGTTCTGCTTTAGTATGTACATCACAATGAAAATATTATAGTAGATGGGTCTCCCCGACAGGTCACAGGCGTGATAGTTATATGGTAAGATAGTTTTTTTTCCAAACAGGATAAGAAACAGCTTGCTTGATTTGAATGTAAAATCAAGAGTTGAATAATAGACATGTTCTAGAATAGGGAAAGGATAGGGTTTTAGGCCACATGATAATGGTCTCATAGCTTATGATGGAACACTGTTTTGTTGGTGATGCATACCCTTGAAAATGTTATTCAGCAGCAATAGTGACATTACTAAGGAAGCAGAATGACTTTTCATTGTGCTTTAGCAGAGATGTCACAATGCAAGTGACCCCCTCATCCACATACAATAGGATGGTGAACGGTTTAAGTGTCACAACTGTGAGCTGACCAGAGTTAAAATGCAAATGGTTAATGCTAAATGATAATTGAAATATATGCAACTCACCTTATATGTAATCAGGTCCACTTCTTACCTTTCCTTCATGGTCTGTAATGTAAAATTAGTCATCAGAAATATAAACAAGGCCCCTGCAGCTGTAAGAAAGGTGTAATCCATACACAGTGAAAACTTGTATAGTCTAGTTAGCCCAAGAAATGTTTATCTGAAGCAGTTTGATGCAGAAAATGACTGAACTGTGTCTGCCATCTTGTTTTTGGTCATGTAACACAGGATATAGATATGGGTACAGTCTAGGCCATGATTTACTCATTTACTTCCTTGATACGTAAAACAGGCTACTTCTTACTTTAACTTTAGGTTTTATTGACATGTACCCCATAATACAATAGTTGGACACCCCATGGGCCAGTACGGGCATACCATGGGTGGTTGTGTATGCCACGCCGGCTATCTGCAGGTGGGTCTGTAATGTGTAATTAGTGATCATAAATTTCATCCATGCCCCTACTGCTGTAAGAAAATGTGTAATCCATTGACATTTACCAATTTTAAAATCTAGTTATCCTAATAAATGTGTAACAGAAGAGGTTCGTTGCAGAAAATGACTAAACATTGGTGGGCATCTTGTGTTTTGTCATGTGACCTAGATGATGTAGATATGGGTACAGTCTGAGCCTTGATTTACTCATTCACTTCCCTGTCATGTAAAACAGGCTACTTCTTAGTTGTCCTTTATGAATTTATTAACATATACCCCATAATGCAATAGGTGGTCACCCAATGGGCTGGCATGGGCATACCATGGGTGGTTGAGTATGGCACCCCAGCTACCTGAAGGAGGGTATGGCACCTCGGCTATCTGTAGGTGGGTCTGTAATGTGTAATTAGTGATCATAAATTTCAGCCATACCCCTACTGCTGTAAGAAAATGTGCAATCCATTGACATTTACCAATTTTAAAATCTAGTTATAATAATAAACATGTAACACAAGCAGTTTGACACAGAAAATTACCTAATGGTGGCAGGCATCATCTTTTTGGTAGTGTGACCCAGGAGATGTAGGCATGGGTACACTCTGAGCCTTGATTTACCCATGCACTTCCCCTTCATGTAAAACAGGCTACTTCTTACTTTTCCATTCTCAATTTAGTGGGATGTACCCCCTAGTGCAATAGGTGCTCAGGTGGTCCCCATGGAAAACAGGCTATTTCTTACTGTTTCCTTTCTCAATTTATTAGGATATACCCCATAATGCAATAGGTGTGTCCTTCTTAGGCCAGCATGGCCCTACCTTGGGCCTTTGGGTATGGCACTTCAGCTATCTGCTGGTGGGTTTATAATGTAAAATTAGTGATCAGAAATTTCATCCAAACCCCAGCAGATGCTCGAAAAGGTGTAATCCATTGACATGTAGCACTTTAAAATGTAGTTATCCCTACCAACATCTAACAGAAGCAGTTTGATACAGAAAAAGATTGAACAATAGCCGACATCTTGTTTTTGGTCATGTGACCCAGGGGATGCAGATATAGCTACAGTCTGTTCCTTGATTTACGCATTCCCTTCCCTGTTATGTAAAACAGGCTACTTCTTATTTTTTGTTTTTGAATTTATTTGCATGCATCCCATAATGCAATAGGTGTACACCCCTTTGGCCAGCATGGGCATACCATGGATGGTTGGGTATGGCACCCAATCTATCTGCTGGTGGGTCTCTAATGTGAAAGTAGTGATCAGAAATTTCATCCAAGCCCCTGCAAATGTAAGAAAAGGTGTACTCCATTGACATTTACCTCTTTTATAATGTTGTTATCCCTACAAACGTGTAACAGAAGCGGTTTGACACAGAAAATAACTGAGCAGAGGCAGCCATCTTGTTTTTGGTTATCTGACCCATGGAGTGTAGGTATGGGCACAATCTTGTCCTTGATTTACTCTTTCACTTCCCCATCATGTAAAACAGGATACTTCTCACTTTTCCTTTCTCAGTTTATTGGGATGTACCCCATAATGCAATAGGTAGGCCCCCAAGGAACAAGATGTCCCTACCATGGGTGATTGTGTATGGCAGCCCAGCTATCTGCTGTGAGTGTATAATGTAAAACTAGTGATCATAAATTTCATTCAAGCCCCTGCAGATGTAAGAAAAGGTGTAATCCATTGACATTTACCTCTTTTATAATGTTGTTATCCCTACAAAAGAGTAGCAGAAGCAGTTTGACACAGAAAATAACCGAACGGAGTCAGCCATCTTGTTTTTGGTTATGTGACCCAGAGAATGTAGCTATGGGTGCAATCTGGGCCTTGATTTACTCACTCTAGTCCCCGTCATGTAAAACAGGCTACTTCTTACTTCTCCTTTGTCGATTTATTGGCATGTACCCCATAATGCAATAGGTGGGCCCCCCATTGGACAGCATGGCCCTACATTGGGTGGTAGGGTAAGGCATCCCAGCTATCTGCTGGTGAGCGTATAATGAAAATTAGTGATCAGAAATTTCATCCATGCCCCTGCAGATGTAAAGAAATGTGTAATCCATTGACATTTACCTCTTTTATAATCTAGTTATCCCAATAAATGTGTAAGAGAAACAGTCTGACACAGAAAATTACTGAACAGTGCAAACTATCTTGTTTTTGGTCATGTGACCCAAGGGATGTAGTTATGGGTACAATTTGGGCCTTGACTTACTCATTCCCTTCCCTGTCATGTAAAACAGGCTGCTTCTTACTTTTCATTTTTGAATTTATTGGTATGCACCCCATAATACAATAGGTGGTCACCGCATTGGAGAGCATGGGCATACCTTGGGTGGTTGGGTAAGGCAACCTGGCTATCTGCAGGTGGGTGTGTAATGCGAAATTTGTGATTAGAAATGTCATCCAAACATCTGCTACTATCAGAAAAGCTGTAATCTATTGATATTTACCCTTTTAAAATCTAGTTATCGCAATAAACGTGTAACACAAGTAGTTTACACAGAAAATGACAGAAGAGAGGTAGCCATCTTGTTCTTCATCGTGTGACCCAGGGAATGTAGCTACAGGTACAGTCCTGGCCTTGATTTACTCATTCCCTTCCCTGTCATGTAAAACAGGCTACTTCTTAATTTTCCTTTGTCGATTTATTGGCATGTACCCCATAATGCAATAGGTGGGCCCCCCATGGATCCGCATGGCCCTAACCTGGGTGGCTCGCTATGGCACCACAGCTATCTGCTGGTGTTTATATAATGTAAAATTAGTGATCAGAAATTTCATCCAAGCCCCTGCAGATGTAAGAAAAGGTGCAATTCATTGACATTGACCACTTTTATAATGCAGGTATCCCTACAAACGTGTAACAGAAGCAGTTTGACACAGAAAATGACTGAACAGAGGTAGCCATCTTGTCTTGGGTCATGTGACACAGTGGATGCAATATGGGTACAATCTGGGCCTTGATTTACTCATTCACTTCCCCGTCATGTAAAACAAGATACTTCTCACTTTTCCTTTCTCGATTAATTGGCATGTACCTGTTACACGCGGTCCCTGCACCCTTATTAGTACCCTCAGAGGTACACCGTAGACAGCTAGTGCTTAGGTATACGTTATATTCTAACATATAGGGCTAAGGGCATCTACCATACAAGAGTAGATGTCAGGATATGTATGCATATTGTTGTAATACACTTTGCTTGCTAACACATATATTCTTCTATGTATTTTCTGTGTATCTCTTACTTGTAAGATACCAAGACACCTGTGTCCTTGGAATAATTATGATATGTAAGTCGACATTGCCACCTTTTGGTGATTTGTACTACTACACTGAGTTATGTAAGACTCTGTATAAGAACACTTTTGTTTCACAAACTGATGACTACTACAAAATTGTATAATGTTATCTTGGACCGTGGAGCCTCCTCTAATTTAACCAAAGGGCTCATCTCTGTAACTAGAAATGTTTCTTTCTTACCATAGTAATTATCATAGGTATATAATGTGATATGCTAGTCTTGTACCTCAGAGATCCCAAGAGACACAAAGAAACCTTGAGGTATAGGGAATGCTTAGCATTGGCTCTTGGTTCGTATTGGCAAGAACTGCTATGGGCAACTGTGATTTTATCCTATTTGGCAGTAATAGACAAGTTTATTACTCTTACGCAACATGTCTGCAATTACTTGCATTCCCAATATTGCCAAGATCCTGAAAGTGAGGTTTAGACCTCCTGAAAATTGACGACCACGTGCAGGCAATATTAAGTGTTTGTAAGTTTTCACTAGTTGCTATAACTTTTCCCTTTCCCACGGGGACAGTAGGTGTATATTTCTGTATCAACTCTCCCATTTTAAAAACAGTTTGTAGTCACTTACAAAGTCTGGCTGTCTTCTTTTTGGGTGTGGTGGATGCTGGCTCTACTCACTCCATTACAGCTTTGAATTGTAAGCCTACAACTCTTACAGTAGCCCGACTGTGTATAAACAGTTCCTGCTGTGTATTGATACCTAGCACGGCACCTTTTTCACAGTTTGATTTTTTGTTTCCTCCCACACAATGTACTAATCCGACAACATATCTGGCAAGAGAACTCAGACTCGATGATTCAAACTTCCTTGCATCCCATGGAGGATGGGCTGACTTCGCATGGGATGCAAGTCAGTCCGAATACCCTGTACTGGGGATTTCAACCCAGTACACAGACGAGACAATCAACCATTAAGCATCAAGCTAAAGGGCTGATGGTCATGACTCTCTACTCTACTCTGCTCTGGAAGCCTCCGAAATGAGGTTTTGAACTCTTGAGCTGCAAATTTCTTCTCTTAAGCAACAGATGGGTTTGCAGGAAACAGAATGTGTTAGACTGCAGCAGAACTTGGAGTCTGAACTTCAAACTCTGTAGAATGAGAAGGATTAACTTTTGCATTATTCAGCTTAAGCTGGAGAGCAGGAACTTTGTATGTTGAGGCAGGAGTGTGAAAGTTTGAGACAGGATAAGGGACAGGCATTGCATATGAATGACTTAAGTACAGCGAATGCACAGTTGAGTGAAGAGATGGGAGAGTTACAGGACGAGATGAACCAGGTACATAATGACTTAAAAGTGGCTACTAGGGACAATCACGAACTGAGCGCCGCATATAGAGTGTTGCAGAAGCAACTGCAGGATGAGGTTGATATGGATGTTGCAACTGTGAGTCATGCTGAATGTAAAACTAAGATGGCAAAACTGCGCCATCAGTGGGAGGTACTGGCTGGACATGTTAAGACGATGAGAGGCGTAGCCCCTGCCTTACACATGTAATCTGAAGGGGGGTATCAGATTATGGCATCTCTCAGTACAACACCCAGTCACACCCCACTATGACCCAGAAACCCCACCCAGCCATCCACAACATGGCGGGTCCCCACCCCACCCACACCATGTCATACGTCGTCGATGTCGTGACGCCCATCACGGAAGATGCCCACATGGCAGCCACCATGATGGGGGGGAGCAGGCCCAGACCTGGTCCCAATGGCACCACCGATAGCCGTTATTAATGTGGAAGGCAGGCAAGATATAGAAACGATGATTGAAACTGCAATAGGTAATGTACCTCTTCCTGAGAAGTAAACGGGCCATTAAAACCCAGATAAGGCAGCTTCTACAAGAGGCTGGCACTCAGAATGGTATCATTCATACTGCGGCCGAGGCTGCAGCTCGATCCACCCTAGACGGCACCCGAGACAATCTACCTCTACCTGTTTGACCCAATAATCCCCTACAAATGACCTACTCTGTTCAGCAAATGCTGACAATATCAGTCGGATGAATCCGTCCGACAACCTCAGCTGTCACTTAGAAAAGGTGCATTCTAAATGTGAGATGCTTAGCCTTGCTGCAGAATATCAGGTCCAGATACTACGCCAAACCATCAGTTCTAGTCTGTGGGCCAAACTTCCCAATGCCATCTGCCAGGATGGGAATGCCATCTTTGATGAGGTTGCACCTGAGCTAATTTGTGCTCACAGCCCACGTGTAGTAGGAGTGATGCTTGCATACCCTGTAAAAAAGAATGCAAAGGAAAGTAAAGCGACTTACCACCAGAGACTTTGGATGGCCTACCGAGCAGGAAAGCACCTGGCACAAGAAGCTGCAGATATAGATCTTATTGAGTATAAGACCCTGTTCCTTAGGAACATGATTCCTGCAGTACGAGAAAAAGTAGAGCCAACCACCTACCCCAATATGGACAGGTTTGATGACATCCTTCAGAAAACTGAAACAGTTTACCAACTCTACATCCATGAACTGGGCTCTGGTTCCAAGAAAGTAGCCACTATGGAGCCTATTTCGGAGGCCATGATGCACTACACTGTGGAAGGGCAGGCCCAACACCAACAGGCCCAACATCAGCAGGCCCCTCCAGCTGATAACTAACACCCCCAACAGACCCAACACCAACAACAACCACAACAGCTGCAACAATGGGGTGGGAACCGGAATTGGCATAAGAATAAAAAGCATAAGAACAAGGGTAAACCACAACAACAAAGAACAGACTCTTCATATAGGGAGATAGCCAAGGAAAATCAGAAATTCTGAGAGCTCCTGGGACAAGTGTGCTCTATGGCAGATGCTGTTCCCACTCAGGCCCTTGTGGCTGTACAACCAGCGACCCAGACCCCAATGGGTCATGGTGATACTGGAAGTGCAGGCACTCAGGCCCATACAGGCCTGAACCTGGAAGCTGCTCCCTATATAGCATTGGTGCAGCATGGTGAAGTGATTCAAAGAAGCCAGGCCCAACTTCTCCATGCTCCCAGTAGTACAGATTGACAATTACAGGCCCCAGTCCGGATTGTAAACAAGCTGGTCTTGGATACAAATGGATGGCACTGCACCGAGACCGAGGTCGGGGGCTGCCTACTTGTAGTCTTGCTAGATACAGGTGCGACTGTAACTGTTTTACATGATGAACACCCAGACACATCTCCTTGGGCCACCGGATGGAGAACCAACATGTCAGGAGTAGATGGTACTAGGCTACCTGCATACCAATCTCTACCCCTGCCGGTAGAGTTAGGCCATTTAAAGGCCTCACACACTTTCCAACTGATGGTAATGCATGATCATCTTAGTATCATAGGAATTGATTTTCTCACACCACACAGCTGTGTGGTGGATCTAGCTAACATGCTACTAATACAGATTCAGGGTCAATACCACACCATTTTGATCTCTGATTCATACGTTGTGGTGACAATTTCTGCTAACAACAAAGAGTATGATGTCATAGATTTGTTCAAAGATCATGAGCTTCTTCCAAAGCTTCTCCCCATTTTGCAGCTACATTTGGAAGCGTTTGCAATCAACAAACATGACTGTGGCAGAATGCACACTGTCACCAAAGTGCCAGGCCCAGCACATAAGAAGTAAAGGCAGTACCCTTTTCCAACCGAGGCCTTGCCTTCTCTCAGAGAAACAATCAAGTCACTTCTCAAGCAAGGAGTAATCAGAACTTGCGTTTCTACTGCTAACTCCCCAGTGTAGCCTGTGAAAAAACCCACATGTGCCTGGAGACTTACTATTGACTACAGGAAACTGAATCAGGTCACCCCCAGTTGTTCTCCAACTGTGGCATCAGCGCCTGATGTGCTATGATGTTTGACCCCTGACCTGAAATGGTTCAGTGTCCTGGACATCTCCAATGGTTTTTGGTCTTTACCATTGGCCCCCAAGAGCCAATATAAGTTTGTCTTCACCTTTGAAGGAAGACAGTACACGTTGACTTGCTTACCACAGGGATTCCATAATAGCCTGTCCCTGTTCCATCCACATATGATGGACACCCTTGAGGATTTATCTACTCCCCAATGTCTCTTGCAGTATGTGGATGACCTGTTGCTGGAAACTGCCACACAGGAACAACACCTGGATCTCTTGGACGAACTACTGACTCTCCTTCATAGAGCAGGCCTGAAATGTAATCCAGCAAAAGCACAACTATGTCAGAAAGAAGTACTCTTTCTGGGTCTAAAAATAACTGAACAGGGTCGAATCCCTACTTGGAAGAAGATTCAGGGATTGCTGACTTGCCATTGCCCACCAGCATGGCAACTCTTTGAAGGTTTATTGGTATGGTGAATTATTCAAGAGATTTTATTTGTGATTTTGCTCAGAAAGCTGCTCCTCTGTATGAGCTACTGAAAAAGGACATCCCATGGACTTGTGGCCCTATACATACCCAGGCTGTGATGTCACTGAAGCAGGCCTTGGCCTCCGCCCCAGCACTGGTCAACCCCAATCCAGCACTACCATTCCATCTGGAATGTGCCACCTCTGACATTGCCATGTCAGCAGTACTGGCCCATAAGGTTCATTGCACCCTGAGACCTACTGCATATGCATCACAGCTCTTGACCCCAGTGGAATAGAAGTACAGCCTTTGTGAAAGGAACCTTCTGGCTACCTACTGGGCTGTCAAACATTTTCTGTATATCATTGGGTACTCTCCACTGATTATCAACACCAACCACACCCCAACTATCTTTCTGCTCTCAGATAGAGTGAAGGATGGGTCAGTCTCTAACACCAGACTGACACACTGGTCACTTCTTCTCCAGGATAGAGACATACAGGTACACCCAACAAAAATTCCATCTGTGCTGGCTCATGGACTCCTTTTCCAAGGAGAACCCCATGACTGTACACTGCAATCACCTGATCTTCTAGATCCAGGTCCTTTCCTCCCTGCCACGCCACAAATACTTGACAACACCTCTTTGTGTCACGTCTTTACTGATGGTTCAGCATCCTACTATCAGGTAGAACAAATTGCAGGGATGGGTATTCTAGTGATATAACTTATGGGAACACCGTTAAAATTTCTAAACATTGCAGTGTAACATCATCACAGTATGCAGAGATGGCAGCGGTGGCCTGTGCCCTCAAGTTCATCCAGCATGGGACTGAAGATACCACCATTTTTATAGACTCTAATTGGGTTTGTTGTTCTCTTACAGAATTCCTTCCTTTCATGGCAGAAGAACTCCTTCCTCTCTTCTGATAGCAGCCCAGTGAAGTACAAGAAATTGGTAATATACATACATTCACTGGCACAAAAATTTGCACACAAACTCTATGTACACAAAGTTAAAGCCCATTCTGTCCATGACCCCTATCATGCCTTCAATGACACAGCAGACACCCTGGCCAAGGAAGGGGCTCGAGGGGGGGGCACCTGGATGATGGACCATCCAGAGGCCAATGAGGCCGTACATATTGCAGTGCTCAGGAAGAAACCTGAACCCTTTTCCCTCTTGGACCTCTCAGCAGCCCAACATGTTGATACTGAACTCAAAGAAGTGTCCAGATTCCTTGACAAGAGTACTGAAGAGAAACTTCCTACACATAACCCCTACCAGAGGTATGAAGGTAAGTTACACTTGTCACCAGATGACAAGCTCATCTGATATCAACCAGATGATTCCACCACTAAGTTGTGGGTGGTCCCCAGACACCTCAGGTCTGAATGTTTTCACCAAGTGCATGATATGCCCACTGGTGGGCACCAGGGAGTGGAAAACACCCTCCAAAGGCTTAAGACCACCACCCAGTGGCCTGGTGTCACCAAAGATGTTAAACAGTACATAGATAATTGCCTTGTTTGTGCACAGAACAGCCCCATCCCTACCAAGTGAAATGCCAGACTTTTACCACAATGACACTCTGACCCTTGGCATGCTATACAGATTGATTTTTTTTGGCCCCCTGACCAATACCAGCAGAAATAACAAGTATGCTCTTGTGGTAACTGACCTCTTCTCTAAGTGGGTTGGAGCTTTCCCCACTAAGACATGCACTGCTAAAACCACTGCCAAAATCCTGGTGGAACAGATTTTCTCCAGGTGGGGCCTACCTCTTAAGGTAGACTCTGACAAAGGAACCAATTTTACAGGTGAGTTAATGAAAGACTCTCTTGAACTCCTTGGAGTTCAACAAAAGTTCCACATACCCTACCACCCCCAATCTTCAGGTCAAGTAGAGACAGACAACAGATGGATTAAGCAAATGCTTTCCAAATTCATTGAGGACAATCCCAAAACCTGGGATTCCCTACTGTCATTACTCTTTATGGCAATTAGGGGCACACCCTCAGCCACCACCCAGCTCACACCCTTTGAGGTAATGACTGGAAGACAGATGAGATTACCCAAACACCTATTGTTTGACCTGCACACCCCCACTGCAGACTGTGTGTCTGTAGATCAATATGTGGAAAAACTCAGAAAAGACCTCATACACACACATTTGTATGCTGCCAACTGCATAGGCAAAGCCCAGCAACAATCCAAAATACAGTTTGACAAACATGCACTAGAAGTGGATTGGCAGGTTGGAGATCAGGTAATGGTACTCCGATTTGCACATCCCATCCACTCCTTCTCCAATAAATGGGAAGGCCCATACCCATGTCAACAAGCTCAGTCCAGCAGTCTATCAAGTTAGACTCCTGCATAACAATAAACTGACTGACAAATGGTTACATGCAAACCAATTGAAACTGTGTAAAGGAGCTTAATTACTTTTCCTCACCCCATTGGGTGGAATAGTACTAACTTACTAATGTTTGATTTTGCTTTTCAGATACACTGACAAGATGGCTATCTTGTTCCATTATCTCCTCATCTCAGGAGTTATCCCCTGCATCCAAGGCACGGTACCGAACCTCCTACCACACCTTGATCATCCAGCATCTCCTTCAGAGGGAGTATCCATCAATATACCTGATAGTCTGATTACTGTCCAAGAAGGTTCTGATGCTTACCTCACTGCCACTGTTGTTGCTCCTGATAAATCTACCCTTCAAATTGAGTGGTAAACCACATCACAAGGACAAATTCTCCCTGTGGCCAAACTCTCCAAAGGAACTTTCCAGGGTTGGCCCAATGCTTAATTATCCCCACATGGTTCTCTGTCCTTGTTACAAATGGCTCTTAGACATTCTGGTTTGTACAATATTACTGCCTTAATTGATCCTTTGTACTGTAATTCTTTGTCTAAGGATTCTGCTAGGAAATTTTGTGCTGTACACCACATGGCTTCTGCTGCCATGTATCTCTCTGTATTACCATCCACTGATAAACAGCTTTTGGAATGTCCAAAGCACACCCCGGGTCCCCGTAGTGGTCTAACAGCCACTGCCCCCCCTGGTTCATTGATCAATAACTTACAATTTATGCATATACCTGTTTTGTTCAATCTTACTTACTGGAATATGAAAGAATTTGGTATGTGTCACAATACTAATATGTCAGCATTTTATAGTTCATTAATGCCTGATAGTTTAGCTGCACTTCAGATTCATACTCAAGACCCTATTGCCGGGGTCCATTCTACTGAACATAGAGGCAACTTCAGGAGAAAACCCAATCCTGATGATCAAAGTCATAAACGTAATACACGTGAAGTTGACAGTTCTGATGTCACAGGTGCAACAGCTACTGTCACAGGCCTTTTTGGTATGGCTATGTTTATTTGGAATAAAGCAGACATTGTTGCTATCAAATGTCATTCTGCCAAGTTTTCCACTGGTTTGTTTAACAATATACTACCCATTATTGCATGGTGTGGATGGCCTTAGTCAGGAAGAAAGATATACTGGCCCAGATATTCAAACTGCGTCAGGCAGCGGCGCAAGCCTAGGTGCAGCTCAACTTTGTTGTGCAGGGGTGTGGCCTGGGCGATATTCAACGGAGCTGCTCTATGGCACAGCAGCTTTGAATATTGCACCCTGGCCACCCCTACTGTGCATGGCGCAGTGGCACTGCACCAGCACAAGTGGTCAGAGTGGAGTACGGAGATGCGCTAGCGCAAGTGCCATTGCTCCATGCACAGCAGCTGCGATATTCAAAAGGGGACATGCAAATGGGGCCCTAATTTGTGCAAGGCACACATGGGGCAATTTGCATGTCATTATGGCCCCATTTGCATCCCATTAGCATGCAGGTGCGCTGATCCCCGACGACTTACACCTGGCACCCTGCCAGGCAGCAGCTGTTGGGGACCAACACCCCCTGCAGCCCAATTGCAGGCATTCATCTAAAAGAACCCCCCCTTAATATCTCTGGTGGTCCAGTGGACCCCTATGTGCCCTATCACGGGCATCGGTATAAACCCCCCCATCCAATATCCCTGGTGGTCCAGTGGACCACAGTCTGCCCAATCATGGGCATCTTTAAAACATAGAACAGTCCTATTACCAGGTGGTCTAATGTATCCCCCTCCCCACCCACCCACTGAGCCCCACCTCCCGCCTCCCCGTCAGCCGGGCGGCGGCAGCACCCCACCGCCTGCCACCCCGCCGCCCGCCTACTGACAGCTTGGAAGGCTGCATGCCCATTGGTTCACAGTATGAGCCAATGGGCATGTAGCCCATGCCGCACTACTCAGTCCAGATATGTGACTAGACCACCAGGGTAATAGGACTGTTCTATGTTTTAAAGATGCCCACGATTGGGCAGAGTGCAGTCCACTGGACCACCAGGGATATTGGATGGGGGGTTTATACCGATGCCCGCGATCAGGTACATAGGGGTCCACTGGACCACCAGCGATATTGGATGGGGGTGTCTTTACATGGATGCCCACGATGAGGCATGGGGGGGTACCGCCAGGTGCGGCAGGATCTCGGATGGCCACCCACAGGTGGCAGCTGCTGTGTTGCGCCCTGCAATGCGGCAGCTCACCTGTGGGTGGCCATCATTTATTCCTTTTTTGGGGGGCTTGACTTTGTGCAGGTGCAGGTAGGGGTTGCGCATACATGACTCTGCACATCCTGGGCTGAATATCGGGCTGTGCAGGTTAGGCATGGGCACACCCCCCTACCTGTGCCTGCATACATTACTGATGCACTCCAGCGCATGGGGATTTGTGCAGCGCACTTTTCCCTTTTGAATATCTGGGCCACTGTATACAACATGCATGACATTGCTAAGGAATTTACAGACTCTAAAGTCAAGATTAATGCACTCATTGCACAGAACAACAAAGAAGCAGATAAACAATACATTGCTAGAGAAATCCTCTGCTCTGTTTATGGCTCATACATTATCACTACCATCAACAATCTCTTCCATGATCTAGAATCTGGAAGAATCCCTGATATCACACATGATAGACACATTTCCAAATGGTATTGTTCACAATGTAAAACCCCTAGCTCTATTGCTATGTGTATGCATCAATCGCTAACTATTCCTCTTTCTACAGCTAGGGACCTGGGGTTTGTGATCAGACACCCTAACACTGGTCCTTGTTTTACTGCTATGAAATGTTCCATAAAAGATACAATGTTTGTTTCTTTTACTGTCTCTTTACCATGTTTTGATCCCACTACAGCCTTGTTCAACAAGGTTGCACTGGTACATTATATTGGGCACTTGGACAAAGACATCTACAGAGAGCACCTGGATCTACCACCTCTACTGGTTTTCCATCCTTTCCTGGACGCCTGGGTGGCTCCGTACATGGACTGCTGTGCGAAAAAGCAATACATTTACTTGTGCCAATGTGATGTATTTGATGTTATTCAAACATTTGTGGTTATTCTCCAGATAGCATTGATTGGACTTTTACCATGGATGATGACATCATCAAGAATAGCACAGATTTCTCAGATTCTACTTTGGCTCTGGTTAAGCTATACCAATCATATCATGAGGTAGTTCTTCACCTGTCAACATGGATTTCAAAGATGACCTACACCTGCCCTGTCCAGTTGCAAAAGTGGAGACTCCTTACTGTTCGCTGTCAGTACAATTCTGATGGGAGTACTGTGTGGTAACTAACTTTAAAACCTATACTTATGGATCTGTGACATGTGTTATTGATAACCCCAATTTTTGTTTTGTCCCCCACCAGGACATTGGACATATCATTATAACCCCTGTCCCCCTTATGGATGCAGACATCATTGATGGTAACCCTGATTATCTGCTCACACTTTCTGAATATTTACCATATTTTAATGTACTCATAGACCCACTTACACTTACATTAAAATCTCTTTTAGATAGGAAAGACACACACCTCATCCACATCAGCAATAATATGACCAAGGCCAATGAAGCTATCCTTTCATTGATAAATGATGGTGACATGAATGATGCATTGACTAACACCTGGTTAGAAATTACTTTTAAAGGTTTTGTTATTATACAAGCATTTTTAATATTTGTTTTAATTATTATGCTATGCTGCCTTCGACACACACTGTGTCAACACCATGAGTAGCTCGAGTTCCTTTACAAAGCTCGCGTGTCGGGTTTGTAAATGACCACTGCTCCCTGACCTTTCCCTGGATTTGCCTGTGTTGTCCTTGGAGGCAACAAGGGGGGAATGTTACACGAGGTCAATGCACCCTAATTGGTACCCTCAGAGGTACACTATAAACAGCTAGTGCTTAGGCATACGTTATATACTAACATATAGGGCTAAGGTCATCTACCGTACAAGCGTAGATGTCAGGATATGTACGCATATTTTTGTAATACACTTTGCTTGCTAATACATATATTCTTCTATGTATTTTCTGTGTATTTCTTGCTTGTAAGATGCCAAGACACCTGTGTCTTTGGAATAAATATGATATGTAATTTGGCATTGCCATCTTTTGGTGATTTGTACTACTACACTGAGCTACGTAAGACTCTGTATAAGAACTCTTTTGTTACACAAACTGATGACTAATACAAAATAGTATAATGTTATCTTGGAGGATGGAGCCTCCTCTAATTTAGCCAACAGGGCTCATCTCTGTAACTTGAAATGTTTCTATCTTACAGTAACCATTGAAATTATCATAGGTATATAATGTGATACACTAGTCTTGTACCTCGGATATCTCAAGAGGCACAAAGAAACATTGAGGTATAGGGAATGCTTAGCATTGGCTCTCGGTTCATATTGGTAAGAACTGCTTAGGGCAACTGTGATGTTGTCCTTTTTGGTAGTAATAAACAAGTTTATTACTCTTATGCAACATGTCTGTGATTACTTGCATTCCCAATATTGCCAAGATCCTGAAAGTGAGGTTTAGACCTCCTGACATACTCCATAATGCAATAGGTGGGCCCCTCATGGGCCAGCATGGCCCTAACATGGGTGATTGGGTAAGGCACCTCTCACAGCTATCTGCTGGTGGGTGTATAATGTAAAATTAGTGATCAGAAATTTCATCCAAGACCCTGCAGATGTAAGAAAAGGTGTAATCCATTGACATTGACCACTTTTATAATCTATTTATCCCTTCAAATGTGTAACAGAAACAGTTTGATACAGAAAATGTTCAAATGGTAGCCACCATCTTGTTTTTGGCCATGTGACCCAGGGGATGTTGATATGGGTAAAGTCTGTTCCTTGATTTACTCATTTACTTCCCTGTCATGTGAAACAGGCTACTTCTTACTTTTCCTTTTTGAATTTATTGCTGTGCACCCCCATAATGCAATAGATGGGCACCCAATTGGCCAGCATGGGCATACCATGGGTAGTTGGGTATGGCACCCCAGCTATCTCCAGGAGGGTCTATAGCGTGAAATTAGTTATCAGAAATTTCATCCAAGCCCCTACTGCTGTAAGAAAATGTGTAATCCATTAACATTTACCTCTTTTATTATCTAGTTATACCAATAAATGTGTAGGAGAAACAGTATGACACAGAAAATGACTGTACAGTGTCAGCCATCTTGTTTTTGGTCATTTGACCCAGGAAATTTGCAACTGCGTTACTAAACACTAACCTCCCTCCCTCAAATGGCGGCCCACAAACGGTGGCTCCCCCCAGCTGAAATGTGTTCCTCTGCCTCTAGCATGCCCACCAACAGATCCACAGGATTTATTGCTGAACTCCCATATCTTATTTTTTGATGCTCTGAACAGCTGCAGCCTGATTCTAGCACATGCTACCACACTTGGGGATAATTATCGTCTTTCGCCCCCAAAAATGTTCGGTCCCTCGTCCATCCAACACCTCTTTCTGCCCCAAGCTCCAGGACCCTCCCAGTTATGCCCCTGCTATTACATTCCTCCTCTTGCACTTAGTACAACGGCAGCTTTTCTCCTCCATATGTCACTGCATTTTGGGGCAAAAATCACTTTGTCACCTTTCGTATGGTCCTCCACCCTCTCACTCCCTCATTCTACTCTAATAATTGGGTCCTCTTCGCTTTCATCCCTATTCCCCACCTCTCCCTACATTATGCGCTTGATATCTTCTATCTGGTATGCCTACCTCTCCCTAACATTTCCCACTACAAAATGCACAGTTTTTGGGCTTGGATCCAGCACAAGTTCATTATCCATGACTCCTTGTAGTTCTATGTTCAATGCATATTACCTGTAAATGTGCATTTTTACTATAATAGCAGCTATTTTTACTATCTATACTATTCTAACTTGTCTTTCTGTATTATTACTGTAGGACCGCTGGTCCACCTTGTAAATGAGCTTGCTCAATGGTGCCCACCTGGATAAATAAAGATATTGATTGATTGATTGATTGATTGATTGATTGATTGACAAGTAGTTATGGGTACAATTTGGGCCTTGATTTACTCATTCCCTTCCCTGTCATGTAAAACAAGCTACCGCTTACTTTTCCTTTTTGAATTGATTGGCATGCAGCCCATAATGCAATAGGTGGTCACCCCATTGGTCAGCATGGGCATACATGGGTGGTTGGGTAAGGCACACTGGCTATCTGCAGGTGGGTGTGTAATGTGAAATTAGTGATCAGAAATTTCATCTGAACCTCTGCTATGGTAAGAAACGCTGTAGTCTAATGACATTTACCACTTTTAAAATCTAGGTATTACAATAAACATGTAACACAAGCAGTTTGACACAGAAAATTACTGAACAGAGGTAGCCATCTTGTTTTTCATCATGTGATCCAGGGGATGTAGCTATGGGTGCAATCTGGGTCTTGATTTACTCATTCACATCTCCATCATGTAAAACAGGCTACTTGTTACTTTTCATTTCTCAGTTTTTTGGGATGTGCCTCATAATGCAATAGGTGGGCTTCCCATGGGCCAGCATGGTCCTTCCTTGGGTGGCTGGGAATAGTACCCCAGCTATTTGCTTGTGGGTGTATAACGTGAAATTAGTGATCAGAAATTTCATCCAAGCCCCTGCAGATGTAAGAAAAGGTTTAATCCATTGAGCTTTACCACTTTTATAATGTAGTTATCCCTACAAACATGTAACATAAGCAGTTTGATACAGAAAATGTTAGAATGATAGCCGCCATATTATTTTTGGTCAGGTGACCCAGGGGATGTTGATATAGGTACAGTCTGGACCTTGATTTACTCATTCACTTCCCTTTCATGTAAAACAGGCTACTTCTTTCTTTTGCTTTTTGAATTTATTGGCATGCACCCCATGATGCAATAGGTGGACACCCAATTTGGCCAGCATGGGCATACCATGGGTAATTGGGTATGACATCCCAGATATCTGCTGGTGGGTCTATAATGTGAAACTAGTCATCCAAAATGTCATCCAAGTCCATGCAAATGTAAGAAAAGGTGTACTCCATAAACGTTTACCACTTTTATAATGTAGTTATCCCTATAAATGTGTAACAGAAGCAGTCTGACACAGAAAATGACTGAACAGAGGTAGCTATCTTGTTTTGGGTCATGTGACACAGGGGATGTATTATTGGTACAATCTCAGCCTTGATTTACTCATTCACTTCCCCGTCATGTAAAACAGGCTACTTCTTACTTTTCTTTTCCCGATTTATTGGCATGTGCCCCATAATGCAATATGTGGACCCCCCATCAGCCAGCATGTCATTAACTTGAGTGGTTCAGTAAGGCACCCCAGCTATTTGCTGGTGTTTGTATAATGTAAAATTAGTGATCAGAAATTTCATCCAAGCCCCTGCAGATGTAAGAAAAGGTGTAATCCATTCATATTGACCACATTTATAATGCAATTATCCCTACAAACATGTAAAAGAAGCAGTTTGATACAGAAAATGATCGAATGGTAGCTGCCATCTTGTTTTTGATCATGAAACCCAGTGGTGTTGGTATGGGTACAGTCTGTTCCTTGATTTACTGATTACTTCCCTGCTATGGGAAACAGGCTACTTCTTACTTTTCCTTTTTGAATTTATTGGTATGCACCACATAAATGAATCAGTGGACACCCCATGGGCCAGCATGGGTATACCATGGGTAGTTGGATATGGCACCTCTGCTATCTTCAGGTGGGTCTATAATGTGAAATTATCTATCAGAAATTTCATCCAAGCCCCTGCTTTTGTAAGAAAATATGTAATCCATTTGCATTTAACTATTTTATTAATTAGTTATCCCAATAAATGTATAAGAGAAACAGTTTGACACAGAAAATGACTGAACAGTGTCAGCCATCTTGTTTTTCATCATTTGACCCAGAGCATGTAGTTATGGGTACAATCTGGGCCTTGATTTACTTATTCAAATCCCTGTCATATAAAACAGGCTACTTTTTACTTCTCCATTTTGAATTTATTGACATGCAGCCCATAATGCAATAGGTGGTCACCCCATTGGCCAGCATGGGCATACCATGGGTGGTTGGGTATGGCACCCCAGTTATCTGCAGGTGGGTCTGTAATGTGAAATTAGTGATCAGAAATTTCATCTGAACCTCTGGTACTGTAAACAAAAGCTATAATTCATTGACATTTACCACTTTTATAATCTAGTTATCACAATAAATGTGTAACACAAGCAGCTTGACACAGAAAATGACTGAACAGAGGTAGCCATCTTGATTTTGGTCATGTGACCCAGGGGATGTGGTTATGGGTACAATCCTGGCCTTGATTTACTCATTCTCTTCCCCGTCATGTAAAACAGCCTACTTCTTACTTTTCTTTTCTCAATTTATTGGGATGTACCCCATAATGCAATAGATGTGCCCCCATAGGCCAGCATGGTCCTACCTTGGGCCTTTGGGTATGGCACTCCAGCTATCTGCTGGTGGGTCTATAATGTGAACTTAGTGATTAGAAATTTCATCCAAGCCCCTGCAGATGTACAAAAAGTTGTCATCCATTGACATTTACCACTTTTATAATGTAGTTATCCCTACAAACGTGTAACACAAGCAGTTTGATACAGAAAATGACCGAATGGTAGCCGCCATCTTGTTTTTGGTCATGTGACCCAGGGGATGTAGCTATAGGTACAGATTGGGCCTTGATTTACTCATTCAATTCCCTGTCATGTTAAACAGGCTACTTCTTACTTTTCCTTTTGTGAATTTATTGGCAAGCACCCCATAATTCAATGGTAGTACACCCCTTTGGACAGCATTGGCATACAATGGGTGGTTGGGCATGGCACCCCATCTATCTGCTGGTGTGTCTCTAATGTGAAAGTAGTGATCAGAAATTTCATCCAATCCCCTGCAGATGTAAGAAAAGGTGTACTCCATTGGCATTTACCACTTTTATAATGTTGTTATCCCTACAAACGTGTAACAGAAGCAGTTTGACACAGAAATTAACTGAACAGAGGCAGCCATCTTGTTTTTAGTTATGTGACCCAGGGGATGTAGGTATGGTCACAATCTTGTCCTTGACTCACTCATTCACTTCCCCATCATGAAAAACAGGATACTTCTTACTTTTCCTTTCTCAGTTTATTGGGATGTACCCCATAATGCAATAGGTAGGCCGCCCAAGGAACAAGTTGGCCCTACCATGGTTGATTGTGTATGGCACCCCACCTATCTGATGGTGGGTCTCTAATGTGAAAGTAGTCATCAGAAATTTCTTCCAAGCCCCGGCAGATTTAAAAAAAGGTGTACTTCATTGACATTTGCCACTTTTATAATGTTGTTATCCCTACAAATGTGCAACAGAAGCAATTTGTCCAGAAAATAACTGAATGGAGGCAGCCATCTTGTTTTTGTTTATGTGACCCAGGGAATGTAGCTATGGGTGCAATCTGTGGCTTGATTTACTCAATCTCTTCCCTGTCATGTAAAACAGGTTACTTTTTACTTCTCCTTTCTCGACTTATTGGCATCTTCCCCATAATGCAACAGGTGGGACCACCATTGGACAGCAGAAGGGGGTTGATCCCAGTCATTTCACAGAAGAAAGGGTTCTGAAAGAACTCCTAAAACTGAAGGTAGACAAAGCAATGGGGCCAGAAGGAATTCACACCAGAATTCTAAAAGAATTAAGCAGAGAACTAGTGACACCACTGACTACCTTTTTTAACAAATCATGGGAGGATGTTGTGGTACCTGAGGACTGGAAGAAGGCAGATGTGATTCCCCTTCACAAAAGTGGGACCAAGACAGAGGCAGGAAACTACAGACCTGTCAGCTTAACCTCTGTGGTAGGGAAAGTGATGGAATCACTGCTGAAGGAAAGAATTGTTGAGTACCTAGAGGCCAGTGGGGCAGAGGACCCAAGGCAGCATGGGTTCACAGCGGGAAGGTCATGTCAGACAAATCTAATTGATTTCTTTGACTGGGTGACCAAAGTAGTAGACCAGGGAGGAGCTGTGGACATGGCCTACCTAGACTTTAGCAAGGCATTTGACACAGTCCCACACAAAAGATTAGTAGTCAAATTAACCAGCCTGGGAGTGGGTCCCAGGGTGGTAGCTTGGGTAAAACATTGGCTGAACAACAGGACACAGAAGGTAATTGTAAATGTAGTCCACCCTGAAGAAAGAGGGGTTACTAGTGGGGTACCGCAGGGTTCAGTACTCGGTTCAGTCCTTTTTAATGTCTTTATAAGTGACATTGTAGAGAGACTGGAAGGAAAAGTATGCCTCTTTGCAGATGACACAAAGATCTGCATCAGGGTTGATACACAAGGAGGTGTGGAAAGGATGAGAAGAGACTTGGCAAGGTTGGAGGAATGGTCTGAAGTATGGCAGCTTGGATTCAATGCAAAGAAGTGCAAAGTAATGCACCTGGGAAACAAAAACCCAGGGGAAGATCAAACAATGGGGGGGAGGTAGTAACAACAACAAAAATGGAAAGGGACCTGGGGGTAATCATATCAGATGACCTAAAGGTTGGCAAGCAATGCGAGAAGGTGGTAGGCAGGGCTGGGGGGCTACTGGGATGTATAGGGAGAGGTATCACCAGCAGAAAACAGGAAGTTGTTATGCCCCTGTACAGACAGTTGGTGAGACCCCATCTGGAGTACTGCATCCAGTTCTGTAGACCCCATCTCCACAAGGACATAGGATGGAGGCAGTTCAGAGGAGGGCAACTAAAATGGTGCAGGGTCTGCAATAGAAGCCATATGAGGAGAGACTAAAGGAGCTTAATATGTTTACCCTTGAGGAAGGGGGGGGACATGATAGAAATGTTTAAGTACCTCAGTGGAATCAACAAAGTCCAAGAGGGTAGCATCTTTCAGAAAAAGAGATGTGAAAGAACAAGGGGACACATTTGAAGATAGAGGGGGAACGGCTCAGGGGCAATGTGCGGAAGTATTTTTTCACAGAGAAGGTGGTAGACGCATGCAACAGCCTTCCTGAGGAGGTTGTGGGGTCTTAAACTGTGGAATAATTCAAGTATGCATGGGACACCAATAAAGCTTGGTTATTTGCAAAAAAAGAATGCATGGGACAGACATAAGGCAATTGTTCTGGGGGGTAGGAAAAAATAGGCTGTTGGTAAAATAGGATCTGCAGCTTATCCTCTAGGTAGGGAAATGGGCAGACTAGGTGGGCCAAGCAGTCCTTATTTGCCATCAAAGGCTGTGTTTCTATGTTTCTATGTTACCTTGGTTGGTTGGGTAAGGCAACCTAGCTATCTGCTGGTGAGGGTATAATGTAAAATTAGTGATCAGAAATTTCATCCAAGCCCCTGTAGATTTAAGAAAAGGTGTTATCCATTGACGTTTACCTCTTTTATAATCTAGTTATCCCAATAAATGTGTAAGAGAAACAGTCTGACACAGAAGATGACTGAACAGTGCCAGCTATCTTGTCTTTGGCCATGTGACCCATGGCATGTAGTTATGGGTACAATTTGGGCCTTGATTTACTCATTCCCTTCCCTGTCCTGTAAAGCAGGCTACTACTTACTTTTCTGTTTTGAATTTATTGGCATGCACCCCATAATACAATAGGTTGTCACCTCTTTGGAGAGCATGGGCATACCATGTTTGGTTGTGTAAGGCACCCTGGCTATCTTCAGATGGTCTGTAATGTGAAATTAGTGATCAGAAATTTCATCCAAACATCTGTTACTGTAAGAAAAGCTGTAATCTATTGACATGTACCACTTTTAAAATCTAGTTATCACAATAAATGTGTAACACAAGCAGTTTACACAGAAAATGACTGAAGAGAGGTAGCCATCTTGTTTTTCATCATGTGACTCAGGGAATTAAGCTATGGATACAATCTGGACCTTGATGTACTCATTCACTTCCCCATCATGTAAAACAGGCTACTTCTTACTTTTCCTTTGTCGATTTATTGGCATGTACCCATTAATGCAGTAGGTTGGCCCCCCATGGACCAGCATGGTCCTAACTTGGGTGGCTCGGTAAGGCACCCCAGCTATCTGCTGGTATTTGTATAATGTAAAATTAGTGATCACAAATTTCATCCAAGCCCCGGCAGATGTAAGAAAAGGAGTAATCCATTGACAGTGACCACTTTTATAATGTAGTTATCCCTACAAACGTGTAACAGAAGCAGTTTGATATAGAAAATGATCGAATGGTAGCCTTAATCTTGTTCTTGGTCATGAGACCCAGGCTATGTTGGTATGGGTACAGTCTGTTCCTTGATTTACTCATTTACTTCCCTATCATGTGAAACAGGCTACTTCTTACTTTTCCTTTTTGAATTTATTGGTATGCACCCCATAATGCAATAGGTGGACACCCAATTGGCCAGCATGGGCATACCATGGGTAGTTGGGTATGGCACCCCAGCTATATCCATGTGGGTCTATAATGTGAAATTAGTTATCAGAAATTACATCCAAGTCCCTACTGCTGTAAGAAAATGTGTAATCCATTAACATTTACCTCTTTTATAATCTAATTATCCCTTCAAACGTGTAACAGAAGAAGTCTGATGCAGAAAATGTTCGAACGTTAGCCACCATCTTGTTTTTGGTCCTGTGAACTAGGGGATCTTGATATGAGTAAAGACGTTCCTTGATTTACTCATTTACTTTCCTGTCATGTGAAACAAGCTACTTCTTACTTCTCCTTTCTCGATTTATTGGCATGTACCCCATAATGCAATAGGTGGGACCAGCATGGGACAGCATCGCCCTACCTTGTTTGGTTGGGTAAGGCACCCTAGCTATATGCTGGTGAGTGTATAATGTAAAATTAGTGATCAGAAATTTCATCCAAGCCCTTCAGATTTAAGAAAATGTGTTATCCATTGATGTTTACCTCTTTTATAATCTAGTTATCCCAATAAATGTGTAAGAGAAACAGTCTGACACAGAAGATGTCTGAACAGTGCCAGCTATATTGTTTTTGGCCATGTGACCAATGGGATGTAGTTATGGGTACAATTTGGGCCTTCATTTACTCATTCCCTTCCCTGTCACATAAAACAGGCTGCATCTTAGTTTTCCTTTTTGAATTTATCGGCATGCACCCCATAATACAATAGGTGGTCACCCCATTGGAGAGCATGGGCATGCCATGGTGGTTGGGTAAGGCACCCTGGCTATCTGCTGGGGGGTCTGTAATGTGAAATTAGTGATGAGAAATTTCATCCAAACGTCTGCTACTGTAAGAAAAGCTGTAATCTATTGCCATGTACCATTTTTAAAGTCTAGTTATCACAATAAATGTGTAACACAAGCAGTTTACTCAGAAAATGATCAAAGAGAGGTAGCCATCTTGTTTTTCATCATGTGACCCAGGGAATGTAGCTATCGGTACAGTCTAGGCTTTGATCTACTCATTCACTTCCCCGTCATATAAAACAGGCTACGTCTTACTTTTCCTTTGTCGATTTATTGGCATGTACCCCATAATGCAATAGGTTGGCCCCCCATGGACCCGCATGGCCCTGACTTGGGTGGTTCGGTAAGGCACCCCAGCTATCTGCTGGTGTTGTATAATGTAAAATTAGTGATCAGAAATTTCATCCAAGCCCCAGCAAACATAAGAAAAGGTGTAATCCATTGATAATGACCACTTTTATAATGTAGTTATCCCTACAAACGTGTAAAAGAAGAAGCCTGATAAAGAAAATGTTTGAACGTTAGCCACCATCTTGTTTTTGGTCATGTGACCCAGGGGATCTTGATATGGGTAAAGTCTATTCCTTGATTTACTCATTTACTTTCCTGTTATGTGAAACAGGCTACTTCTTACTTTTCCTTTTTGAATTTTTTGGCATGCACCCCATAATGCAATAGTTGGACACCCCATGGGTCAGCATGGGCATACCATTGGTGATTGGGAATGGCACCCCAGCTATTTGCTGGTGGGTCTATAATGTGAAACTAGTGATCAGAAATTTCCTGCAAGTCCATGCAGATGTAAGAAAAGATGTACTCCATAGACATTTACCACTTTTATAATTTAGTTATCCCTAAAAACATATAACAGAAGCCGTTTGACAGAAAATCACCGAACAGAGGTATTCATCTTGTTTTGGGTCATGTGACCCAGGAGATGTTGCTATGGGTACAATCTTGTCCTTGATTTACTCTTTCATTTCCCCGTCATGTAAAACAGGATATTTCTTAATTTTTCTTTCTCAATTTATTGGGATTTACCCTATAATACAATAGGTTGGCCCCCAAGGAACAAGATGTCCCTGCCATGTGTGATTGTGTATGGCACCCCAGCTATCTGCTGGTGGGTCACTAATATGAAAGTAGTGATCAGAGATTTCATCCAAGCCCCTGAAGATGTAAGTAAAGTGTACTCCATTGGCATTTACCACTTTTATAATGTTGTTATCCCTACAAATGTGTAACAGAAGCAGTTTGACACAGAAAATAACCAAACAGATGCAGAAATCTTGTTTTTTGGTTATGTAACCCAGGAAATGTAGCTATGGGTGCAATCTGGGCCTTGATTTACTCATTCTCTTCCCCGTCATGCAAAACAGGCTACTTCTTACTTCTTTCTCGATTTATTGGCATGTACCCCATAATGCAATAGGTGTACCCCCATTGGCAAGCATGGGCATACCATGGGTGGTTGGGTATGGCACCCCAACTATCTCCTGTGAGTGTATAATGTTCAAACAGTAGCCACCATCTTGTTTTTGGTCATGTGACCCAGGGGATGTTGATATGGGTAAAGTCTGTTCCTTGATTTACTCATTTACTTCCATGTCATGTGAAACAGGCTGCTTCTTACTTTTCCTTTTTTGAATTTATTGCTATGCACCCCCATAATGCAATAGGTGGACACCCCATTGGCCAGCATGGGCATTCCATGGGTAGTTGGATATGGCACCTCAGCTATCTCCAGGAGGGTCTATAACGTGAAATTAGTTATCATAAATTTCATCCAAGCCCCTACTGCTGTAAGAAAATGTGTAATCCATTGCCTTTTACATATTTTATAATCTAGTTATCCCAATAAATGTGTAAGAGAAACAGTATGACACAGAAAATGACTGAACAGTGTCAGCCATCTTGTTTTTGGTCATTTGACCCAGGACATGTAGTTATGGGTACAGTTTGTTCCTTGAGTTACTCTTTCCCTTCCCTGTCATGTAAAACAGGCTACTTTTTACTTCTCCATTTTGAATTTATTGGCATGCAGCCCATAATGCAATAGGTGGTCATCCCATTGGCCAGCATGGGCATACCATGGGTGGTTGGGTATGGCACCCTGGCTATCTGCAGGTAGGTCTGTGATGTGAAATTAGTGATCAGAAATTTCATCTGAACCCCTAGTACTGTAAACAAAAGCTGTAATCCATTGACATTTAGCACTTTTATAATCTAGTTATCACAATAAATGTGTAACACAAGCAGCTTGACACAGAAAAAGATCGAACAGATGTAGCCATCTTGATTTTGGTCATGTCAATCAATCAATCAATCAATCACTTTATTTAACCAGGCATAAACACCATTGAGCAAGCTCATTTTCAAGGTGGTCCTGGGCATTAATTCAATACAGTACACTTCATAAGATTACAATTATGGTAGACAATGGTGCAAAAAAAAAAAAAAAAAACATTGTGAAGGTGCCGGTCAATATGGGTCTACACATACCGGTCAACATAATTAACATGCAAAGGTACATAATGATAAGCTTTACTGAAATGACAAGAGGCAACAATCTCATATAGTCTCTGCTAAGTAAGAGCTCATACCTAAATGATAAAAAATAAGGAAGTATTAAGGAATAGGGTAGAAATTGGGGTGAACAAGTAGGCAGCCAAAAGGTAGGCCAAAATAGGTAAAAGGTAGAGAAAAGGCAGGGTCATCTTGGATTAAGGGAACTAGGCTTGTAGGTCCAAGGTTTCTGTTGTCAGGAATGTGGGGTGGATGAGATACTTAGGCATAGGATTTGACAGTGGCACCCAGGGCTTGTGGGTCATCGGCATCTGAAACAGTTGCATGATTCCTTCAGATAATCCGTTAATAGAGCCTTGAATGTGAAAATGGTTGGAAGTGAGGATAATTTTAATCAGTCTTGCATAGTGTCCCAAAGTGATGGAAGTGAGAAGTTGATTGCTGCTGAGCCAAGGGTAGTTTTCACTCTAGGAATCTGGAAGCAGATTAAGGAGAAGCGTCTCAGGCCATAGGAACCTTTAGCCCATTTAAAGATGTTCGAGATGTATGCAGGAGGTTATCAGATAATGCTCTAAAAAACCAGAGGAGAGCATTCCTTTTTCTTCTAGTTGAGAGTGAGGTCCATCCCGAAACCTGGTATAGATGACAGTGATGTGTACTACGGGGTAGATTTAAGATAAATCTTAAAGCCCGGTGGTAAAGGGTGTCCAGTTTGTTTAGCATCGTTGATGGGCAATGACTGTAAAGGGAGTCAGCGTAGTCCAGTATAGGTAGGAATGTAGTTTGTACTAATCTCATTCTGGCTTCTAACGTAAGTAGGTGTTTAATGCGATAGAATAAACCTAATCGCTGTCTTAGTTTCTTCGAGGTTTCATTTAAGTGGCACAGAAAGTTGAGCTTGTTATCCAGCCAGAACCCTAGGTATTTAAAGGTATCAACTACTTCAAGGGGTTCATCTAAGAGTGCTCAGATCTGTGTGATATGTGGACATCTGGAAGTAGACTTTGGTGAGACAATCATTGCTTTAGTCTTTTTGGCATTGAGGAGGAGCTTATGAGTGAGAAGGTTGTATTGGAGGGTGATGAAGTCTTTCTGTAAGTACTCATGGGCCAGATCCAAGGATGAATTTGTGGTATAGAGTACAGTATCATCTGCGAATAAGTGCACATTTGCTGTGCCCAGCTGCGAGTCCAGATTGTTGATGTATATTGTAAAGAGGATAGGATCCAGGATGGGGCCTTGTGGGACTCCTCGTAACAAGGATTTTTGTGGGGACAGATCTTCTATGGCTTTGACTTGTTGTAACCTATTGGTTAGGTAGCTGGTGAACCATTTAATGGCAGAACTATCAAGTCCGATGTTACTCAGTGCAGTAAGCATGATGGTATGATCCACAGTATTGAAGGCCTTACTTAGAACAAGGAAGAGGGCAAATACATGCTTCTTAGAGTCCAAGGCCATTTGCCAGTCTGTAGTTACTTTGGCAAGAGCCAATACTGTACTGTGTTTGGCTCTGAAGCTGGACTGAGCCGGGTTTAGCAACTTTTGTGAATCCAAATGTTCTCTAAGTTGGATGTTGACAATTTTTTCAAGTACTTTAGAGAGGACAGATAGTATAGAAATAGGCTGGTAATTGTTCAGATCGCTTGGATCCCCAGTCTTGAATAATGGTAGGATGTGGGCAGTTTTCCACAAGACAGGTAGCTCACCTTGAATCAGAGAGGTGTTGAATAAGTGTGTAATGGGGGCGGTCAGACAGGTATGGCCAAGTTTTAGGAAGTAAGGTTCAATATTATCTGCACCTGTACTCTTTTTTGTATCCAGATAAAGGAGGAGGTCCTCCACTTCCTTGAATATAATTGTGAGGAAGCTGAAGGGGGTGGGATGCGGTTGGTTATGGTTGTGATTATTAGTGAAGCCAATAGTGTAGTCTCTTGCCGGGCTAAATTTGCTGATAGGTGAGGTGTCAAAGGCAAGCTCTGCAGTGGCAAAGTGATCATTAAGCTTCTCTAGTATATCAGCTTTGTCTGTATAGGTGGTACCATCAGACACAATTTTGTTTGGAAAGGGTGTTGCAGTGGACTGACCTTTGACTTCTTTGAGGATGTTCCAAAATTTGGCAGAGTTGTTTTTATTGTCTTCTAGTTCTTTTTGGAAGTACCTAGCTTCTTCTGACCTAATTAGCTTGGTACAAGCATTCCTAGTGGTATGGAATGCTAACCAATCAGCCTCCAGGTGGGATTTCCCTACTTTTTTCCACCAGTAGTCCCTATCCCTAAGTGCTTTCTTCAGGATGGGAGAGAACCAGCCAGGAGTTTTATTTTTTGATTTGATCAGTCTTAGTGGGGTGTGCTTGTCTATTAGCCCCAGAAAGAGGCTGTGAAAGATGTTAAATTCCTCATTAACGATGGGGGCTAGATAGAAATCCTGCCAACGAATGTTGCTTAGATCTTACAGGAAAGTGTACTGGTAGAACTTTTTCAGGCATCTTTTCAGTTTGAATTTAGAGGCAGTTTTTATTTGGGAAGGATTTCTGATGCAGGCAGTAGCGCAATGGTCGCTTATATCATTGAAGAATACTCCAGTATGTGAGATAGTGTAAGCTTTTGTTTACTAGCATAAGGTCCAGGAGGGTGCTGCACTCAGGGTTGTTTCTGTTAGGTCTGGTTATAGCAGTCACCATTTGTAACAGACCATTAACATTGCATAGATCCTTCAATTTCTTAGAGCTGACATCATTCCAATTTAGACTGAAATCCCCATTAGAATACACTCAGTATTAGCACAGTCAAGAAGGTTTTGAAGGTGTGGCAGAAGTGCCCAGCCACCAGACGGTGGTTGCTAGCATTCTGCCATAAGGAGTGATTTCTCGCTGGAAAGTGTTAATTTTAGAGCAAGGCATTCAAATTCCTTAGCCTTTGAGGTACAGTCAAAGACTGTGACTGTGAATTTGCCTTTGACATATATTACAACCCCTCCCCCTCTCGTTGGTCTATCACAGTGGTAGATGGTATATCCGGGTATGTTGCTAGATTTGTCCGGGGTTGAGGGTGTGAGCCAGGATTCAGTTATCATGAAGAAATCTGGAGATGCATGTAGAGTCCAGGTCTGTATAGAGTCAATCTTCTTTAGCAAATACAGACATTGATATGGAGAAAGCTAATCCCTTTTTATTGAGGGAGGTCCGTAAGGGCATTCAGAGAAATAGGTGGACCTGGGTTTAATTCAACATTTCCTGAACAGAGTAGGAGAAGCAGAAGTAGTTTTTTGAGGTGGTGTCTTAGCCTGCTAAATATTCTTTTGTTATTCCTTCTAGCGTACGTTGGTTTAGCGGTGGCTGTGTTAAGGGCAGGATTGCCATTTGCTAGGGATAAAACATAGAGAACTGACAAAGCCGACACCATCCTTGGGAACTGCACTTGTTCTATAGCTATGGCCTGGTGGGAGGAGGGGCATGACCATAGAGGAGACGTCCCTGATATAGGATGCCATGGTCTAATGTGGGAGGCTATATCTTGGTAGATGATAGAGGAGGGAAACTGGCCTTTGTCCGAGTTGCAAACCAAAATTTGGGGTACAGTATAACAAAGTAATATAAGGCAACTATAGAGAAGGATATTATAATGGCATTCTTAACATGGAGATATTTCCTTTTACCAGTAATAAACACAGGATTTCAACAAGGTCATGTGACCCAGGGCATGTGGCTATGGGCCCAATCTGGGCCTTGATTTACTCATTCTCTTCCCTGTCATGTAAAACAGGCTACTTCTTACTTTTCCTTTCACAATTTATTAGTATTTACCCCATAATGCAATAGGTGTGCCCCTCATGGGCCAGCATGGCTCTACCTTGGGTCTCTGGGTAAGGCACTCCAGCTATCTGCTGGTGGGTCTATAATGTGAAATTAGTGATCAGAAATTTCATCCAAGCCCCTGCAGATGTATGAAAAGGTGTAATCCATTGACATTTACCACTTTTATAATGTAGTTATCCCTACAAACGTGTAACAGAAGCATTTTGATACAGAAAATGATCGAACGGTAGCCAACATCTTGTTTTTGGTCATGTGACTCATGGGATGCAGATATAGCTACAGTTTGGGCCTTAATTTACTCATTCACCTCCCTGTCACTTAAAACAGGTTACTTCTTACTTTTTATTTTTGAATTTATTGGCATGCATTCCATAATGCAATAGGTGTACACCCCTTTGGCTAGCGTGGGCATACCATGGGTGGTTGAGTATGGCACACTGGCTATCTGCAGGTGGGTCTGTAATGTGAAATTAGGGGTCAGAAATTTCATCCAAGTCATGGAAGATGCAAGAAAATGTGTAATCCATTGACATTTACCACTTTTATAATGTAGTTATCCCTACAAACACGTAACAGAAGAAGTTTGATACAGAAAATGACAGAAAGGTGGCAGCCATCATGCTTTTGGTCATGTGACCCAGGAGATGTAGGTATGGGTACAAGCTTGTCTTTGATTTACTCATTCACTTCCTCATCATGTAAAACAGGATACTTCTTACTTTTTCTTTCTCAATTTATTGGGATGTACCCCATAATGCAATAGGTAGGCATCCCAAGGAACAAGATGGCAGTACCATGGGTGATTGTGTATGGCATCCCAGCTATCTGCTGGTGGGTCTCTAATGTGAAAGTAGTGATCAGAAATATTATTCAAGCCTCTGCAGATGTAAGAAAAGGTGTACTCCATTGACATTTTCCACTTTTATAATGTTGTAATCCCTACAAATGTGTAACAGAAGTGGTTTGACACAGAAATAACCTAACGGAGGCACCCATCTTATTTTTGGTTATGTGATCCAGGGAATGCAGCTATGGGTGCAAACTGGGCCTTGATTTACTCATTCTCTTCCCTGTCATGTAAAACCAGCTACTTCTTACTTCTCCTGTCTCAATTTATTGGCACGTACCCCATAATGCAATAGGAGGGACCCCCATGGGACAACATGGCCCTACCTTGGTTGGTTGGGAAAGGCACACCAGCTACCTGCTGGTGAGTGTATAATGTTAAATTAGAGATCAGAAATTTCATCCATGCCCCTGCAGATGTAAGAAAAGGTGTAATCCATTGACGTTTACCTCTTTTATAATCTAGTAATCCCAATAAATGTGTAAGAGAAACAGTCTGACACAGAAAATGACTTGAACAGTGCCAGCTATATTGTTTTTGGTCATGTGACTCATGGGATGTAGTTGTGGGTACAATGTGGGCCTTAATTTACTCATTCCCTTCCATGTCATGTAAAACAGGTTATTTCTTACTTTTCCTTTCTGAATTTATTGGCAAGCACCCCATAATGCAATAGGTGGTATCCCCATTGGCCAGCATGGGCATACCATGGGTGGTTTGGTAAGCACGCTGGATATCTGCAGGTGGGTGTGTAATGTGAAATTAGTGATCAGATATTTCATCTGAACCTCTTCTACTGTAAGAAAAACTGTAATCTATTAACATTTACCACTTTTAAAATCTAGTTCTCACAATAAATGTGTAACACAAGCAGTTTGCAATAAAAATTTTTGTTTTTCATTGTGTAACCTAGGGGATGTAGCTATGGGTACAATCTGGGCCTTGATTTACTCATTCACTTCCCCGTCAAGTAAAACAAGCTACTTCTTACTTTTTGTATCTCAATTTTTTGGGATGTGCCCCATAATACAATAGGTGGACTCCCCATGGACCAGCATGGCCCTACCTTGGGTGGTTGGATATGGCACCTCAGCTATCTGCTGGTGGGTGTAATGAGAAATTAGTGATCATAAATTTCATCCAAGCCCCTGCTGATGTAAGAAAAGGTGTAATCCATTGACATTTACCACTTCAATAATGTAGTTATCCCTACAAATGTGTAACAGAAGCAGTTTGATACAGAAAATGTTGAACTGTAGCAGCCATCTTGTTTTTGGTCATGTGACCCAGGGGATGTAGACATAGGTACCGTCTGTTCAATGATTTACTGATTTATGTCCCTGTCATGTGAAAATGGAAATTAGTTACCTACTGTAATTCTTGATCTTCTTGGATGAGTCTCCACCACTCATTCACACTAATGGGGATCTGCGCCAGAGGCACTAGGACCCAGTGGGAGCAAACTTTTTGCTAGATGGTCAGTGCCAGAGATGGAGCCGTGAGGAGTGGCACCATGAGCCCCAGCTCGTGTGGTAATGAGTATCTCGGCGTCGACCCTCCAACCGCCTCAGTACCTTTTTTTCCAAGGAGGTGCAGCATAACTAACCTAGAAGGATAGCCTAACCAAAAAAATGGACATAAGATAATCCGGACGACCTGCATAAGAAGGGTCAACAAAGAAGTCTTCACAGCCTAAGATTGAGAGAGTGAAGACCAACAACAAAGGGGAGCTTGGAGGATGGAGGGTGACTGTGTGAATGAGTGGTGGAGACTCGTCCAAGAAGATCAAGAATTACGGTAGGTACATAATTTCCATATCTTCCTGGATATAAAGTCTCCACCACTCATTCACACTAATGGGAGAGTACCGAGCTGATAATCCCCCGAGATGGCGGCAGGAGAGACCAAGAGCTCACAGTTTTAGGACAGGAGTCCATTAAGGATGGTTCTGCCAAAAGAAAGATTTCGTCTAGCATGGACATCCAGGGCAAAGTGTTTGACGAATGTATGCACTGAGCTCCAGGTAGCCGCATTGCAAATATCTGCAATGGGCACATTGCAGATTTCCGCTAGGGATGCAGTGACCACTCTAATAGAGTGAGCGTATACTCTGCCCTCCAGCTTAACCTGCGCCATGGAATAACAGTGGCGAAGACATGCCACCAGCCATGCTGAAATACATCTGAGAGCGACTGGTTGACCCAGCCGGGTCTCACTGAAGGAAACAAACAGTTGTTGAGCTTTGTGAAAGTCTCTTGTTCTATCTAGATAGAAACGCAAAGCTCTTTTGACATCCGAGGAATGAAGAGAACGCTCTCCTTCATTTTGGAAGTTTGTAAAGTAGGAAGGAAGTACCAAAGGTTGGTTTAGATGGAATTCTGAAACAACCTTAGGGAGAAACTTAGGATGGGTTCTAAATACTACTTTGTCTTTATGAAACACGGTATACAGAGAGTCTGTAACCAAGGCATGTATCTCAGAGACCCTGAGGGCTAAGGAAATGACCACTAGGAAGGTGGTCTTCCAGGTGAGAAATTTCAACTCTCAGGTAGCTAGAGGCTCGAAGGGTTTTTGAGTGAGCATGTCTAGTACCAGATTAATGTCCCAGGCTGCGACTGGACATCTTATAGGAGGTCTGGTATTCAGAATTCCCTTAAGAAACCTCTTAACCACAGGTAAATGAGCCAGTGACAAGGAAAGTACTGGCTCATGAAAAGCTGAAATGGCACAAAGTTGCACTTTAACTGTAGAGTATTGCAGACCTGAATTTGAGAGGTCTAAAAGGTACTCTAGAACTTTATCTGGTGGGCAGGAAAAAGGATTCAAAGAGTATTTTGCACACCAGAGCGAAAAACGCTTTCATTTGGCTGTGTAAGTTTTCCTAGTGGCTGGCTTGCATGCAGCCAGAAGAATATCTGAAACCCTACAAGAGACATTGAACCTGTTCACTTCTATCTCTTCGGGAGCCAAGCGTGAAGGTGAAGTGACCTCAGATTGGGGTGGACCACAGGCCTCTGAGTCAGAAGGTTCATCTGAAGGGGAAGCAGTTTAGAAGGAGTTTCTGACATACTGTTGAGCAGTGGAAACCATATCTGTTGAGGCCAGAAGGGAGCAATGAGGATCATTTTGTCCCTCTGGGACTCAAATTTGAGAAGTACTCTCTGAATTAGAGGAAGTGGCCGAAAGGCGTATAGAAAGAGATTTGTCCACCGCAGCCTGAATGCATCCTGACAGAAAATATCATGCCCTGGATTTCTGAAGCAGAAGAGAGGCAGTTTTGTGTTGAGTGGGGATGCAAAAAGGTCCAGGTCTGGAGTTCTCCACTCTGTGAATAGTGACTGAGCTATGGCTGAGTTGAGGGACCATTCATGAGGATCTGTCTCTGTTCTGCTGAGGCGGTCTGCCAGTTCATTCTGCACTCCCGATAGGTAGACCACCTGAATTAGAGCCTTGTGCTCCAAGCACCATTCCCACACTCTCATTGCTTCCCTGAATAAGGGGTAAGAATGAGCACTGCCCTGCTTGTTGATGTAATACATCACTGCTTTGTTGTCCATTTGAAGGAGAATGTTCTTGTGACACAGAATGTCCTTCAAAGCCCAGACTTCATAAAGGATGGCTCTCAGTTCTATGACATTTATGTGAAGTTGGGACTTGTCCTGAGTCCACATACCTTGATTGTGGAGAGTCTGACAGTGAGCTCCCCACCCCATCAGGGACACATCCATGGTAATGGAAATCTGATGATCCAGAGTAGCTAAGGGGTATCCTTCCAGAAGATTGTCCTCTTGCGACTACCAGGTGAGTGACTTCTTCAGAGGTTCTGTCACTTTGATGAGAAAGGATTAAGGGTGTGTGGTCGGGGACCACTGAACACTGAGAATCCATTGAGAAGTTCTCATGTAGAGGCATGCTAAGGGTACAGGGAACACCAAGGATGCCATGAGACATAGCATCCATTGCATTGAGAGAGCTGACACCAAGCTGCTTTCTCCAATATATCAGGCCATCTGAAGGATATCATTCCTCCTGTCCTCTGGAAGAAATGCTTTCACACAGGAAGTGTCCAGAAGAGTTCCTATGAAAAGGAGCCTCTGGGAGGACTGCAACTGTGATTTTTTGAGGTTTAACAGGACTATCATGGATGTGAGAAAGTGTGAGGCCATCCAGAGTTCCTTGCATGGAAGGACTTGCTAGAAGCCAATCATCCAGATATGGGAACACTTCTATTCTGATTTTCCTGAGATGAACTGCGAGAATTACACAACACTTTGTAAAAACTCACGGCACCTAGGTTAGCCCAAAGGGCAGGACTTTGAACAGATAATGCTGGCCCAAAGCTACGAACCTTAGGTATTTGTAATGCTTTGGGTGAATAGGAATGTGCTGGTAAGCATCCTGCATGTTCAGGGAGGCTAACCAGTTGTGTTGATGAAGCAAAGGTAACAGGGTTCCTAGTGATATCATTTTGAATTTCTCTTTGGGTAGGAAGTTGTTTAATTTTCTGAGGTCCAAAATGGGGCACATGCCCCGGTTTTTTTTGGGAACCGGAAAGTAATGGGAGTAGAACCCTGTGTTCCATTGATCCAGTGGAACTACTTCCACTGCCCTGTTGTTCAGAAGGTCTTGTATCTCATAGGCGAGAAGTTCTGACTGAAGAGCTGACAGCCTGGGCTGTCGTCCGGGGGGACGATCTGGAGGGGTGTCCAAAAGATTGAGGGAATATCTCTCGCTGATTATCCAGAGGACCCATTTTTCTGAGGTTATGGACTTCCATTGATTGTAGAAGTGAGTCAGATGACCTCCCACCACTGAGGAAGAGTCCCCATCAGGCAGCTGAGGTGGGACTTGGGCCAACAACTCAGAAGGCAGCACTGGGTGCTTTGGGTCCTTGCGCCTTCTGCTACATTTTCTTTTGAGGCTGAGGGGCTTGGTTTTTACTAAAACTCCCCTGTCTTTGCCTCGAAAGGACTGATGGTTATGAAACTGGTGCTTGTTAACACCCCCTCGAGATGGAGTGGGAGGAGGTCAAGCCAATTTAATGGCTGACCTAGATTTTTGTGTGGCTTCTAGAGCTTGTTCTACTTGAGGGCCGAAGAGGTACACACCATCGAAAGGCAATGCCATTACCTGCTGTTGTGCATCATTCATGAAACCTGCAGTGCACAGCCAGGAATGGAGGCAGGTACAAATGCCCGCCACCGCTGCTCAGGAAGCAGTATCAAAGACATCCATAGCTGTTTTAACCTGCTGGTTGTTGGATTTGATACCACTGGTTATGGTTTGAAGAAGCTCTGAATTAGTATCTGACTCTGGTAGAGCTTCAACCATTTGTCTAAGCGAATGCCAAAGGATATACTCATATTGAGAGAAAAAGCCTTGGTAGCTGGCAATACGCATACCTAGGTTGGAAGCAGCAAAGACTCTCTTACCCAAAGTGTCTGTCTTACGAGATTCTTTGTTAATAGGTCGAGCTGTAGTAATCTGGGGAAGTACAACCTAATCATTCTCTGCCAAGACTGCAATAGGATCTGCAAAGGCTTGGGATACCAAAATGGGTCAATCCGTGGGAGCAGCATATTTCCTATCTATGGATTTAGCCACCGAGGGAATGAGAACAGGATTATTCCATACCATTTGAGACAGCGTCTCAAAGGAGGGCTGTACCAGAGGAGTCAAATCCATAAGGATCTCCGGAACATGGAGGTATTGGAGTCTTAATAGTTTCCCAGGATTACTAACATACCAACATACTAAAATGCCAGCAGAATAGGCCTAACGGTCTTTTGTGTCTGCTCGTTTGGTCAGCCCCCACCCTGGGTGCTGACCTTGCAGCCCCCCTCGCCTTCTCTGGCTTCTCCCTTCCCAGTTCCAGATATTCTTGCTGCATTGGATTTTGCTTCCAGAACTCTTCCCCTGTACCTGTCCCACCCCCTCTTGAACCCCTCCACTGTCTCTGCCTCCACCAGCCCCCTAGGCAGCACATTCCATGGCTCCACCACCCTCTCAGTGAAGTAGCACCTCCTCCTTTCTCCCCTGAATCTTCCTCCCTCCAGCTTCCACCCATGCCCTCTAGTGGCCCCCTCCTCCTTCCTTCGAAGCACCCTGACTGTTCCTCCCCTATTTACCCTCTTCATGTACCTGAAGCCCTCTATCATGTCCCCCCGGTCCCTTCTCTCTTCCAATGTGTACATATTTAGCTCTTCGAGCCTCTCCTCATAGGTCCTGTCCCCTAAGCCCCAAATCATTTTGGTTGCCCTCCTCTGGACCCTCTCCAGGAGGTTAATGTCCCTCTTTAAGTGTGGCCTCCAAAACTGCATGCAGTACACAAGGTGCAGCCTCACCAAGCAGTTATACAGAGGGAGTATCACTTCCCTCCTTCTGGAGGTGATCCCCTAGCGATGCATCCCAGCATCCTGTTGGCCTTCGCTGCCCTCCTACAAGTCTCAGAGTTGTTCATCTTGACATCCACCACCACCCCCAGGTCTCTCTCAGCCATCGAGACTTGTAGCATTTCTCCCCCCAGGGTGTACACTTGGCCCGGGTTTATGGCCCCCAGGTGGAGTACCTTGCATTTCCCTGCATTGAACCTCAGCTTCCACTTTCTAGACCATCTTTCCAGAGCCTCCAGGTCCCCCTGTAGGGCCACCCTCCACTCCTCCCCATCCACCACTGCTCCCAGTTTCGAGTCATCTGCAAAGAGACTCATCTCACTCCTGATTCCTGATCTGTAGCTTGGAGAGAAAGACTGGAATTCAATTTTTTCAGCAGAGACTTAAAAGACAGGTCCTCAACCACAGGCTCTGCATCAGGAATAGTTCCTGTTCCTTCCACATCATCACCCAGCCTAAGGTCTGGGTCATGCTCAGTGTCATCTCCTGACAGTCCAGGAGGGACTGTATGGACAGAAAAGGAGTGAAAGTCAAAAGGAAATGAGGAAGGAAAATGATTAAAAGAGGAGGAGGAGTCCTGAAGGCTGGATGATGCTCTAACAGGTCTCGGCACCAAAGAAATGCACAGCACCGAAAATACACAAGGCGCCGAGGAGCCACACAGCACCGAAGATGACACCGAGAGGCCGCATGGCACTGAGAAGCCACATGGCACTGAGGACAGTGCAGAAGAAGTGCACGGCACTGAGGACGGTGCCGAAGAAGCACACGGCGCCAAGGATGGCGCCGACAGACACGTCGGCACCGAAGACGGCACCTAGCATGCTATCAATGCTGAGAGCATCAAAAGCATCCCAAGACTCTGAAAATCAGGATTTGAGGAGAAAGAAGGATGAAAACCAGAAGATAGAGGCATCAGTGTGGCCCCCTGTGCCGCAGCCCTGTGAGGGAAGAAAACACCTAAGCGCAGATTCAATGGCACCGAAGATGGCGCCATGTAACTAGGGAGGCTCAACTGCCCTATCTGATCTACCAACAAGCCTGAAGGCCCCTGAGTGACCGAGCCACTCAGCTGGACCAACCTCCAAGCCCATTGCTCCATAAGAGCAGCCCACTGATGAAACTGCTCATCTGAAGACCTACCAGAGGGCAAGGTAGGGCTCCGATGTTAAAGACATCGGCTACCAGAAACAGAAACCAGTGACTCTGAAGGAGGAGACTGTCAACTAGCCACAATAACTGACCATCTATGTTCAGACATATCAGAGGGCAACCTCTAGTGATGCCTTCTCTTTCTCGACCTGTGGGCCGAGGAAGAGCTCGAGGCCAAACGGTGCCAAGAGTGCGACCATTTACTTTTATGCTTTCAAGCGGACCGCCCACCTCCGTGGGCATTGAACTGTCCATTGTCAGACTTCCATCCGGAGAAGGCAGTGGACTGGACCCAGCCTGGCTGACTGAACAGCTTTCATACGAAGTCTCTGTACCGTCACCTGACCCACTCATGGTCGACTCCATCAATGTAGGCTGAGACTTCTTCTTTAAACAACAATAAATAAACTAAGAGATACTTATTCAAAATATTACTACAAAACAATAAAACTGAAAAACTAAGCTGCTAGTTTGAAGTTTGACTCCGGGTGGGCGAGCAACGTCGTCACTGAAGTGCACTCGACAGTGGGAAAAAAGGAACTGAGGTGGTTGGAGGGTCGACACCGAGATAGTCATTACTGCATGAGCTGGGACTTACGGTGCTGCTCCTCATGGCTCCATCTCTGGTGCCGACCCTTTAGCAAAAGGTTTGCTCCCACTGGGTCCTAGTGCCTCCGACACAGTTCCCCATTAGTGTGAATGAGTGGTGGAGACTTTATGTCTAGGAAGATCAGGCTACTTCTTACTTTTCCTTTTTGAATTTATTGGTATGCACCCCATAATGCAATAAGTGGACACCCCATTGGCCAACATGGGCATACCATGGGTGGTTGGGTATGGCACCCCAGCTATCTCCAAATGGGTATATAATGTGAAATCAGTTATCAGAAATTTCATCCAAGCCCCTGCTGGTGAAAGAAAATGTGTAATCCATTGATATTTACCTCTCTTATAATCTAGTTATCCCAATAAATGTGTAAGAGAAACAGTTTGACACAGAAAATGACTAAACAGTGTCAGCCATCTTGTTTTTCATCATTTGACCCAGGGCATGTTGTTATGGGTACAATCTGGACATTGCTTTACTCATTCAATTCCCTGTAATGTGAAACAGGCTGCTTCTTACTTTTGCTTTTTGAATTTATTGGCATGTACCCCACAAGGCATGGGCATACCATGGGTGATTGGGTATGGCACCCTGGTATCTGCAGGTGAGTCTCTAATGTTAAATTAATGATGAGAAGTTTCATCAGAACCCTTGCTACTATAAAAAAAACTGTAATCCATTGACATTTACCACTTTTACAATCTAGTTATCACATTACATTTGTAACACAAGCAGCTTGACACAGAAAATGACAGAACAGAGGTAGCCATTTTGTATTTCATAATGTGACCCAGGGATGTGGCTATGGGTACAGTCTGGGCCTTGATATACTCATTCACTTCCCCGTCATGTAAAACAGGCTACTTCTTACTTTTCCTTTCTCAATTTATTGGGCTGTACCCCATAATGCAATAGGTGGGTCCCTCATGGGTCAGCATGGCCCTACTTTGGGTCTTTGGGTATGGCACCCCAACTATCTGCTGGTGGATCTGTAATGTGAAATTAGCGATCAGAAATTTCATCCAAGCCCCTGCAGATGTATGAAAAGGTGCAATCCTTTGACATTTACCACTTTTATAATGTAGTTATTCCTACAAACGTGTAACAGAAGCAGTTTGATACAGAAAATGAACGAACAGTAGCCGCCATCTTGTTTTTGGTCATGTGACCCAGGGGATGTAGATAAAGGTACATTCTGGGCCTGATTTACTCATTCACTTCCCTGTCATGTAAAACAAGCTACTTCTTACCTTACCTTTTTGAATTTATTGGCACACACCCCATAATGCAATAGGTGTACACCCCAATGACCAGCATGGGCACACCATGGGTGGTTGGGTATTGCACCCAGACTATCTGCAGGTTTGTCTGTAATGTGAAACTAGGGATCAGAAATTTAATCCAAGCTCCTGCAGATGTAAGAAAAGGTGTAATCTATTGACCTTTACCACTTTTAAAATCTAGTTATCACAATAAACGTGTAACACAAGCAGTTTGCAAAGAAAATGACTGAATGGAGGTAGCCATCTTGTTTTTCATCATTTGACCTAGAGAATTTAGCTATGGGTACAATCTGGGCCTTGATTTACTCATTCACTTCCCTGTCATGCAAAACAGGCTACGTCTTTCCTTTAGTTTCTCAATTTATTGGGATGTACCCCATAATGCCATAGGTGGGCCCCCCATGGGCCAACATGGCCCTACCTTGGGTGGTTGGGCATGGCAACCCAGCTATCTGCTGGTGGGTGTATAATGAGAAATTAATGATCAGAAATTTCATCCAAGCCCCTGCAGATGTAAGAAAAGCTGTAATCCATTGACATTTATCACTTTTATAATGTAGTTATCCCTACAAACGTGTAACAGTAAATGTTTGATACAGAAAATGTTCAAACTGTAGCTGCCATCTTGTTTTTGGTCATGTGACCCAGAGCATGTAGATACAGGTACCATCTGTTCATTGATTTATTCATTTATGTCCCTGTCATGTGAAACAGGCTACTTCTTACTTTTCCTTTTTGAATTTATTGGTATGTACCCCATAATGCAATAGTTGGTCACCCCATTTGCCAGCATGGGCATACCATGGGTGGTTGGGTATGGCACTATGGCTATCTGCTGGTGAGTGTATAATGTAAAATTAGTGATCAGAAATTTCATCCAAGCACCTGCTGATGTAAGACAAGGTATAATCCATTGACATTGACCACTTTTATAATGTAGTCATCCCTACAAACGTATAACAGAAGCAGTTTGATACCGTAAATGATCAAACGGTAGCTGCCATGTTGTTTTTGGTCATGAGACCCAGGGGACATTGATATGGGTACACTCTGTTCCTTGATTTACTCATTTACTTCCCTGTCATGTGAAACATGCTACTTCTTACTTTTCCTTTTTGGATTTATTGGTATGCACCCCATAATACAATAGGTGAACATCCCATGGTCCATCATGGGCATTCCATGGGTAGTTGGGTATGGCACCCCAGCTCTCTGCATGAGGGTCTATAATGTTAAATTAGTTATCAGAAATTTCTTCCAAGCCCCTGCTGCTGTTAGAAAATGTGTAATACATTAACATTTACCTCTTTTATAATCTAGTTATTCCAATAAATGTGTAAGAGAAACAGTTTTACCCAGAAAATGACTGAACCATGATAGCCATCTTGTTTTTGGTCATGTGACCCAGGGCATGTAGTTACGGGTACAATCTTGGCCTTTATTTACTCATTCTCTTCCCTGTCATATAAAACAGGCTACTTCTTACTTTTCCTTTTTGAATATATTGGCATACACCCCATAATGCAATAGGTGGTCACTCATTGACCAGCATGGGCATACCATGGGTGGTTGGGTATGGCACCCTGGCTATCTGCAGATGGGTCTCTAATGTGAAATTAGTGATCAGAAATTTCATCCGAATCCCTGCTACTGTACAAGAAAAGTAGTAATCCATTGACATCCAATCCCCTGCTGCTGTAAGAAAATTTGTAATCCATTGGCATTTACCACTTTTACAATCTAGTTATCACAATAAATGTGTAACATAAGCAGCTTGACACAGAAATGACCGAACAGAGGTAGCCATCTTATTTTTGGTCATGTGACCCAGTGGATGTGGCTATGGGTACAATCTGGGCCTTGATTTACTCATTCACTTCCCCATCTTGTAAAACATGCTACTTCTTACTTTTCATTTCTCAGTTTATTGGGATGTACCCCATAATGCAATAGGTGGACACCCCATTGGCCAGCATGGGCACACCATGTGTGGTTGAGTACGGCACTCGGGCTATCTGCTGGTGGGTCTATAATGTGAAATTAGTGATCAGAAATTTCATCTTAGCCCCTGCAGAGGTAAGAAAATGTAATCCATTGACATTTACCTCTTTTATAATTTAGTTATCCCTACAAACGTGTAACAGAAAAAGTTTTATACAGAAAATGATCGAACGGTAGCCGCCATCTTGGTTTTGGTCATGTGACCCAGGGGATGTAGATCTAGGTACAGTCTGGGCCTTGATTTACTCATTCACTTCCCTGTCATGTAATACAGGCTATTTCTTATTTTTTCTTTTTGAATTTATTGGCATGCACCCTATAATACAACAGGTGGACACTCCTTTGGCCAGCATGGGTATACCATGGGTGGTTGGTTATGGCACTCCGGCTATCTGCAGGTGGGTCTGCAATGTGAAATTAAGGATCTGAAATTTCTTCCAAGTCCCTGTTGCTGTAAGAAAAGGTGTAATCCATTGACATTTACTACTTTTATAATCTAGTTAGCACAATAAATGTGTAACACAAGCAGTTTAACACAGAAAATGACCGAACCGAGGTAGTCATCTTGTTTTTCTTCATGTGATCCAGGGTATGTAGCTATGAGTAAAATCTGGGGCTTGATTTACTCATTCACTTCCCTGTCATATAAAACAGGCTACTTCTTACTTTTCCTTTCTAGATTTATTGGCATGTACCCCATAAAGCAATAGGTTTGCCTGCCATGGGCCAGCATTGCCCTCCCATAGGTGGTTGGGTAAGGCACCCCAGCTATCTGCTGGTAGGTGTATAATGTGAAATTAGTTATCAGAAATTTCATCCAAGCCCCTGCAGATGTACAAAATGGTGTAATCCATTGACATTTACCACTTTTATAATGTAATTATCCCTATAAACGTGTAACAGACGCAGTTTGACACAGAAAATGACCGAAAGGTGTCAGTCATCATGTTTTTGGTCATGTGACCAAGGGGATGTAAGTATGGGTACAATCTGGGCCTTGATTTACTCATTCACTTCCCTTTTAATATAAAACAGGCTACTTCTTACTTTTCCTTTCTGAATTTATTGGTATGTACCCCATAATGGAATAAGTGTTTCCCCCAATGGCCAGCATGGCCTTACCAAGGGTGATTGGGTATGGCACCCCAGCTATCTGCAGATTTGTCTATAATGTGAAATTAGTGATCAGAAATTTCATCCAAGCCACTGCTGCTGTAAGAAAATGTGTAACGCATCAATATTTACCTCTTGTATAATCTAACTACCCCAATAAATGTGTAAGAGAGACAGTTTAACTCAGAGAATGACTGAATGTGTCAGTCATCTTGTTTTTGGTCATGTGACCCAGGGGATGTAGCTATGGGTACAATCTGGGCCATAATTTACTCATTCATTTCCCTGTCATGTAAAACCACTACTTCTTACTTTTCCTTTTTGAATTTTTGGCATGCACCCCATAATGCAATAGGTGGTCTTCCCATTGGCCAGCAAGTGCATACCATGGGTGGTTGGCTATGGCACTCCGGCTATATGCAGGTTGGTCTGTAATGTTAAATTAGGGATCAGAATTTCATCCAAGCCACAGCTGTCATAAGAAAGGGTGCAATCCATTGATATTTACCACTTTTATAATCTAGTTGTCCCAATAAATGAGTCACAAGCAGTTTGACACAGAAAATGCCGGAACGGTGTCAGCCATCTTGTTTTAGGCCATGTGTCCCAGGGGATGTAGCTAAGGGTACAGTCTGGGCCTTGATTTACTCATTCACTTCCCTATCATGTGAAACAGGCTACTTCTTACTTTTTCTTAATAGACTTAGTGATGTGTACCCCATAATCCAATAGATGCCCCCCATAGGTCAGCATGGCCCTACCGTAGGTGGTCGGTTCTGGTCGCTCTCATAATCCATAGGTGAGAAAGCAATGTGAAATTTGTGTTTATATAGAGAATTTGTAACCTGAAAGTGAAAATTAGTTACATTTTAGGCAAAATGTTTTGTCAATCATGCAACCGATTTTAATGTTTTTACAAACTTCAATATTATTTGCGATTACAAATTCTCAAAACCAATTGAAGTTTCACTAAATAAACATATATATCTCCAAACTGCTTGGTTGGAAAACTTATCTTTTCACTTTAAATTATAGTTGTGTTAGGTTCTTACTTCTCTGACAAGAAAATTTTACGAGGGAATTAAGAAAAATTATGTAATAACGTCGTAACCGATAGGTGTACAAACCCAGTGAAAAAAACCTCTGGCAGTAAGGATATGCAATTTACAGAAAAACCTTGGCAGTGTAAGGGTTAAGAAAGGTCAGTGAGGAGGCCAAGGTTTTTCTGTAAATTGCATATCCAGTCCTCAGGTACCAAACCATCCTCCCATGGTTAGTTCTTTTAGAATTCTGGTGTGAATCCCATCAGGGCCCATTGCTTTGGACACATTCAGGTTTATGAGTTCTTTCAGAACCCTTTCTCATGCGAAAGGACTGATATTGATCCCCCTATCCAGATTGCTTCTATTGACTGGATTAGGTACCACCATCTACTCTTCCTTTGTGAATACTGAGCAGAAGTATTTATTCAGTATCCCTGCTTTTTCCACTGTCCCTTTCTGCCCACTCACCCTCCACTTTATTCAGCCTCAGTATCCCTCCCTTTGTCTTTCTTCAGTCCCTAATGTAACTATAAAAGGTTTTATCCCCCTTCTTAAACGAGTCATCTATCTTTTCCTCAGTTGGGCTTTTGCTATTCTGACTGCCTTTCCCACTTCTTTCTGCTATAACTGGTACAGTTCTCTGCCCTGCTTCTTCTGTGTGTCCTTATACTTTCTGAATGCTATATTTTTCTCCCTAAGCTTCCCCGCCACCTCTTTTGAGAACCATAGTGTTTTTTTATTTTGTTTTTATTTGTTTATTTGCTTCACACAAAGGCTTGTTGCCTTTGTGATGCCAATTTTTATGTTTCCCCAATGTTGCTGCACCCCTCGTTCTTGCCTGTTTGCTAGTGCTTTTCTGAGGCACTCTCCCAGTTTTGACAAAATCAGCCCTCTTGAAGTCCAGTAACTTCAATTTTGTATGGCTTGACTCTATAGCTGAGTTTATCTTGAACCACACTGTTTGGTGGTCACTTGTTCCCAGGTGGCTACCCACTTCTAGTTCTGAGATCCTCTCTCTGTCCCGGTTTGAGATTACCAAGTCTAAGATTGCTCCCACCTGAGTGGGTTCCAACACTAGCTGTCTGAGGCATGCCCCATGCAGGGCATCGAGAATGGCTCTGCTCTTGGATGTGGCTACAGCAAAGGTGCTCCAGTTAACATCTTGCATATTCAGGTCCCCCATCAGCAATGTCTCCTCTTTCTCTGCCATCCTAAGGATGCCTTCTATTATTTCCTTGTCCATTTCCTCCCCCTGAGACGGGCATCTGTATATAACCCCTATGCAGATTGTGGTGCCATTTCCAGTCTCCATGGTGACCCACAGTGCCTTCTCTCCTCCCTGTTTACCCTTTAGTCCCATTGCTTTGATTCCTTCTATTACATATAGGGCTCCTTCTCCTCCTCCTCTTCTACTCTCCCTGTCTCTCCTGTAGATTGTGTACCCTGGTATGTTGGCATCCCAGTCATGGTTCTCTGTGTACCATGTTTTTGTGACTGCCACAATATCCAGGCATCCCTCTTCCATCAAGGTCACCAGTTTGGGGAGCTTGTTACCTAGACTATGGGCATTGGTACTCATTACTTTCCATTTTTTGATGGCCTTACCCCTTTTTACCCCATCCCTGTCCTTACTGCCTTTGTCTTTTTCTCCATTTACCCGTGCCCTTCTCCCTATCGACTTCTCTGTCTTGGTGTTTACCTCACTAACTACCATGATTTTTTTGGGGGGGGGCTAGGATTTCCATTCTCCTTTTCAGTGCCTCCCCCTTGGCTAGTTTCAATGCTTGCCAATGAAGCATTTAAACCTATCACCTAGGATTCTAGTCCCCTTCCTGGACAGATGCAGACCATCATGCATACGTAGGCCTGCATCCCTCCACGTGGACCCCCAGTCCCCAGTGAAGCCAAAACCCTGAACTCTGCACCAGGTTTTCAACCACTGATTGAATTCCAAGGTGCGGAGCACCCTAGCCTCACCCATACCATAGACAGGCAGCACCTCTGAGAAGGTTACCGTGCATGCAACTTTATCTAAGGCTCCTCCCCAACTCCACAAACTCCTCCTGCACTGCTCTAGTCCCTTTCCCAGCCAGATCATTTGTCCCTAGGTGGACAATGTCATCCAGCTCCTTCCCCCTTGCAGCTGTTCCCATGATCTTGAAGATTCACTCCCTGTCCCTCCAAGCCATGGTGCCAGGCAGGCACCTTACCTCCTTCCCCCTCCTTCCTCCAGTTCTACCCTCCTAACAATGGAGTCCCCCACCCGGAGTTGTTTCCTTCCCTGTGGGATCCCATACCACCCTCTTGTGGGTCTCCATTGTGGAGGTTCCCAGCATCCTCCTTGGTTTCCACTGTGGGTGCCTCCATAGAGGAACCACTCTCTGCCTGAATGCACATGAATTGTAGAGAGGTACAACTGTAAAGGGATGAGCCTCTGTTCCTCCACCCTCACCCTCCTGGAGTCCACTGTGGTGCAACCACTCCTCTTTCTTTGCAACCTCTGAGGCAGCGGGTGGTGGACCTACCTATTTTCACCTTTACTGCTCTGATCACCCTCTGTGCCTCCTTTAAGCTAACCTTGCATGTCTCCCTGTCCTTGTAACTATTTGAGCCCTTGTATTTTTTGAATGTTAGGCTCTTCTTTCACTGCTGCTACTTCTTTTGTGAACCATAGTGGATTTCTTTTTTTCCTTGCCTTATTGACCAGTCTAGAACATTTCTCAGTTACTTTCACTAGTGCCTCTTTTATGCTTGTCCAACATTCCTCCACCCCCCTTCTGCCTTCTCCTCAAGGATATCCCTAAAGCTTGTACTCATTTCTGTGAAGTCTGTTCTTCTGAAGTCTTAGATCCTTGTCTTACAATGACTTGATTCTTAGACTGTGTCAAGCTTGAACCAAGCTGATTTGTGGTCACTCGACCCCAGGTGGCACCCCACGTCCACCTCCCTTACCTTGCTGCAGTTTGTTAACACCAAATCCAGGATTGTAGTTTCTCTAGTGGAGGCTGTGATGAGCTGATTTAGTCCAGCCCCTCAGGGAGTTTATGAAATTTCTGCTTCTAGGTGTAGAAGCAGTGTAGGATTTCCTGTCTATGTTAGGAAGATTGAAGTCTCCCATTAACATGACATCACCTTTGTCAGCCATCTTCAGCATGCCTTCCAGTAGGGCTGTGTCTGCTTCTGCCCCTTGTGAGGGAGGTCTATACACCACTCCTAACTTGAGAGCTGACAACTTTCTGGTTTGAGTTTGACCCAGAGGACCTCTGGTTCATCTTGGGTTTTTTGGACCTCCATAGCTTTTGTATCCTCTATTATACACAATGCACCCCCCCCCCCCGTGACATCCTTTTCTGACCATTCTTAATAGACTGTAAACTGGGATGGCTATATCCAGGGACACTGGTTTACTGGGATTGAGAAAGGGCATATTCCATTTTTCACACTGCAAAACACGGTATTGTCACTGGTGTCTGCTAAGCCAAAATCTGGTTTTACCGGTGTTTGGTTTTGTATACTTTATTTAACAATTTTTACTCTTCTAACATGCAGTTCAGCAATTTTGACCTCCACTATTACACATCCTTCCATCCTTGTACCAATTTAAAGTTATTTTAGGTACAAGATGTGATGGCAGCAGCAACACTACAGCCCCCATCCCTAAGGTGCGATGGCAGCACCAGCACAGCACTACGGCCCCAATCCCTCTGGTGTGATGGCAGCAGCAAAAGTACTATGACCTCCTTCCCTCAGGTGTGAGAGCAGCAGCAGCACTGTGGCCCCCATCCCTTAGGTGTGATGACAGCAGTACTACGTTCACCATTCCTCAGGTGTGATGGCAGTATCAGCACTGTGACCCCCATCCCTCAGGTGGGACGGCAGCAGTACTACATTCCCCATCCACCAGTGGGGATGGTAGAAGCACTACAGCCCCCACCCCTTCGGTGTGATGGCAGTAGCAACAATGCAGTCCACATCCCTCTGGGGTGATGACAGTAGTGACAGCACTATGATCCCCTTTCTTCAATACCCACATCCCATATGCACAAATTACAAATGACTTGGTCTCTTTGCTTGTTAGAATTCAGATGTGAATTAATCTGAACCATCACCGCTAAGGTGGACTACCTTTGTTTTTCCTATCTATAATTTAACTGCCTGAATTGGATTTCTGCCTGTGACACTGCTGACCAGGGTTAGGGAACAGACTTGGGTGCTGGAGGGCCAGCTGGTGGGTGAAGGCTTGAGTGTCCAACGACCACTCACCTTCTCCTATGAGGGAGGGTGGGTTTATTGCTCAGCATTTGCTGGCCCCTGGTGGAGGCCAGAGGCATGAAAACATGTCAGCCCTCACTGCAGGAGGGAACGTGACAGACATCGGCTTGTGCCATCATGTGGCTTGTCACGCTCCCAAGAAAATGGGAAAACACCCGCTGACCAACCGAAGGACAGCTGCTGGTCCCTCCTTAAGCAGGAAGCCCCAGACATGTGTCCGTTCTGACCCCTGCCATGCCCAGGATACACAGGAAGCTCTTTAGGACAATTCTCCTCCCCTGGTAGCCTCTTACAAGGGTAGGGGCCCACTCAATTAAGGGTTACTTTAGGTTACCTGGTAGCACAGCAGTAAGGGGCAGTGGATGCTTGTTTGGGACTCAGCAGCAGTGGTAGGGGGCCTTGGCAGGCCTGAAGGAGTGGATTGCCAGGTGGTTGGAGGAGCAAAATAAAAATGCTTGAATTTGCTTCTTTGAAATAAAGTGTCTCCACCTAAAAAACTCACAAGTGATTAGTGGAGGATGTTCAAATGGATTTATGCATCTCCCAGACATGTGGATGCTTTTTTTTTTACTTGGTGTCCATGAAAAAGGTGTCTCCCAGTTTTCATGTCTTTGTTCAGATGTGAATTGAGCACTACTCTGCCCACCAGCATCATACAACCCCTGGGGTCTTACCTTCTGTACATCATTGACTGTGCTTTCAAAATCCACTGGCTAAATATAAGTACACTTAAATACTTAACATTTGCTTTTTGTTGAAACAGTTTATCAGAAAAATTTCTATTGTCACAGAGACTGAAACAGCAGGTGGGAGAAAAGGTGCAAATTATCCCATTCACCTAAATCGGGTGCTAAGTGTGCAGTCTTTTTATAAGTAATAAGGCAGTTTCTTCTTTGTGAACATACTTTCATTCAGACTAGTTTTCATTCAAACAACTGAGGATTTTGGGTGGCCCTACTGATTATAAACTTGAATAAGCTAGTTGGTAACAGTGATCCTGCATTTAGCAATTTACAACCTAGATGCTTATGTGCAAAGAATACAATAAAAACCTGACTAAAATCTAAAAACAAGCTTATAAAACACATAAAATGTATCTGAGCATTTATCTTTACCTATACAAAATCATTTCAGCCGAAATAAAACCCAGGTAAATTACATGGTACCCTGACTACTATTCTGTGATGTAGTAAACATATATTGGTATTTTTTTTATATTCTTTGTAAAGGAGGTAAGGCCCACTAGGCAGAACTGTTTGTTTTCAGGCATGATCTAGAAGCACTGGGGAGGTTAAGTGACTTGCTTGGAGTCACAAAGTATGCAAGTGGAGGTTGTGGGAATCAAGCCCAAGTCTGCTGGATGTACCCAGTTCATTCACTGTTTGTTATTCTAACCACTAGGCCTGGGTGGTTAAACTGAATGGCTGATTACAACAAAGCAATGCGGGTGATTTCCTTACTGACTCTATATGCAGCAAAGCAGAAAGAATGCAAAGCACAGTAGCATTCATTTTAAGATGCTGAAATCTGGGTCACCTGCTGGCGCTACGCTAGCACTATTGCTTGCAAAGCTAGCGACCCAGGGTCAGAAGTGAACTCGGGTTGCTGGAGGTCTGACCAGGGGAGTAGGATCAAGTACCTGGGGGACTGCTCTACTCCGGGGAGGGTGGGCTGCAGGTCCTACTGCTTTACCACCACCTGTGTGACCATGGGGGGGTGGTGATCCAATGGAGCTGCAGAGTGATCAGGAGGGGAGGATGCTAGCCAGGATCTGGAGCACTGACATGTCTCTATGTGACCTACCTCCTTGGATCTCCTCTAGTGCCAGTGTCCTCAGGGACAGAGACCAGAAAACCAGGAACAATCACCCCACATTGACCACTGGCAGATGGGACCCAGGTGCCCCAGACTTCATAACCAGGCTCCATGAGGGACCCACTGAGCTGTCTGACACACACTAAGGGAGTGTGGAGAGGTGACCTGGGGTCCCCCTCCCTTCCCATCTTGGGGGACACAATCCAGGCAGGACAGGGGCAGGACTACAGGAGCTCATGAGTGTTAACTGGGGGTGAAGCTAAGGGATATCCAGTCTAGGGATCTCTGAAAAGTGGAGACTGATGTTTTGAGAAGGGGACATAGAAAGAGAAAATTAAAACAAATTGAAAAAGATGCTGAAATCTTAGAGATTCTGTGCAGTGACATGCAATTTCCGTGAGGCACCGGTACAAGAATTCAAAATCCGCAAACCAAGCAGGATTTTATGATTGTTACCGGTGTTACAGGTAAAAATGGAAAACCATTCGTTGTCGCTATATCCCAAACATGGTTCTCATTGAGCCATATTTCAATTATTGACACCCAGTCCAGTCCTGCTTCTGTTATTGTGGCTATGAGTTCCGGGATTTTGTTAACCAGACTATGGGAATTAACCAGCATTGCCCTCCAGTAGCTAGCATTTTTAGTACCCTTCATCTCTGAGTCATCTCTGAGCACTGCCTTTACCATTCACCCTACTTGTGATTGTACTGTTTATGTCCTTTCAAATGATGGCAGGTGTCCCTACTTGGGTTTGTGGCAGTGGTGACCATGGACTTATTTCTTTGGTCCTGTTTGGCCACCACCTCCCTGTCCTCTAGTTTAAATAGTCATTGAATGTGTTAAGTTTTTGTCCTAGAGCACCATTACCCCCTCCTTGATGAGGTGCAGGCCATTAAATTTAAAATAAGCCCTCTCCCAGAAATTATTCCAGTTGCTGATGAAGGTGTGGCCCTTTTCCGTGCAAGGTTTGTGGAGCCATGTGTTCAGTCCCTTGATTTTGACTTCCCTAATTTTCCCTGAGCCCTTTTCCTTCTCCCATACTGGGAGTACCTCAGAAAAGGCTAGGGTGGATGCAAAAGAGATTAGCCTATCCCCTAGTTCAGAAATATGTGCCTTAGCTTGTGTCACTGATTGGTTGGCAAAGTCATTTGACGCTATATGAACGATGATGCCCTTGATGTCTCCCTCCCTATGCATGAAGTTATTTATCTGGGCTGTATCCCTTTCCACTATGGCTGCAGAGAGACATCTGACAACTATTTTTGTTTGCTTAGTAGCGTTTAAGTGCGATTCAACTCCTCGAATCATGAAGTCCCCCACTATCTTCTTTGCTTTATTGGCGGGACTGTTTTCCCTAGTTGGTTTGTCCTGACGGTGTGTTTTGTGTGGCGGCACACCATCCCTTTGGCTCAAGTGTGTGCCTGTTTCCTTTGCTGCCTCAACTATAGAGAACTGTTCAATTGTCTCACTGTTCTGATTTCTGTGGAATTAAATACTTCAAATGAATTTTCAATTGCAAAAGGCTGATCTGGGTCTTTAGTGGGTTTTAGTGACCTAAAAGTAATAAGAATTGGAGAATGGGAGGATTGCATGTGATCCAGAACTTTCAAATCTAACAGTTTTCTAAGAGCTTCTTGGTTGGCCAATACTAAATCAATAGTAGAGGACCCCATGAGCCCCATGTAAGTAACATTTCCTTCTGGATCTCCCATAGTTTTACTGTTCACCAAACATAAATCCAAACAAGTCCATTCAATATCTGTTCTTGTTGGTTGATTTAGTTGTCTTTAGAATCTCTTAATATGTTTACTCCTGGGTTGGTCATGTTCAGCCCAAGAGTAAACTCATGTTTGATTTCACTCAATCCATTTGATTTTGGTACTCTGGCACTGAAATCAACAACAACCAGAAAACTAGTTTCCTATGGAAATGAGTCTATGACTCAAAGGGTTGTAATTCTGATTTCCTAAATAAATAAATATGTTTCATATTTAGATGTTAATTCTTCCAATATCTCAGCTAATGTTTGCCATTAACTGGCAGAATAAATATTACTAATTTTACATGGTACATACATTAATCAGAATAATTTTAACATGAGTATTATCAATGTTTAATGCTATAAGAAAAAAAGGCAGATAATCTGGTTCAGTTATCTAAAAATCCAAAGAGGTTTTTAAATAAATAATCAAACCTGCCTGGTCCCTAACCTGTTTGTTTCAAGTTTTATAGTTGAACTTAAGTAAGGCGGGTGTCCAGCTATCATGGGAAGGGGATATCATTGTTCCACCATGTTTCCTGTAAGCACAATATATCATATGCTGATGAAAAAAAAAAAACTTCTGGATCAGCAAGTTTACAAGCTAAACCCTCAATATTCCAGGAAAGGATAGATAGACAGTCCAGGCCATTAAGTGAAAACTGTTGAATGGGGGCTGAGCAAAATCCTGATGATTTATTGGAAGAATCTTGCAATGAAATAAACTGATGCTGGATACTCATTTCAGGATATCTGTAACCAGATGAAACTAGAATAATTTCCATAGGCTGTGAACTATTCTGTATTAAATGGACTGTGCTATTACTTTACTTGGTATTACTTGGTTTTTGGGACAAAAGAAGGCCGTGGCCCATCGAGATTGTCCCCCACAATTTGTGGGACATTAGAACTCAACATAAGTTCTCCCTTATCCATTGATCCAAATTATATTTAAATGCATCAGAACTAGGTTTGGTGATTAATTCTTTCGTCAAAGTATTCCACAGCTTTGCTGCTCGTATGGTGAAAAAAATTCCCCTTTTGTTAGTATTAAAGGGTTGTATTTCTAGCTGTTTCTTATGTAATCTAGGGACTATCCTTCTGGTTGAGTACTCAAGTCCACATTGGGTCAAAGAGTGGGTGATTGACATATTTTATAAATCATTGATAAATCACCTCTTTTTCTCCTAATTTCTAATGAATATAAACCAGTATGTTTCAATCTTGTAGTATAATCAAGATGTTTAAATGTTGGAACAATTTTAGTCACTCTTCTCTGAATATGTTCTAGGCAAGATATGTCTCCCTTAAGATAGCGGTTCCAGAACTGGGAGCCGTAATCAACATAAGGTCTTATAAAAGTCCTATACAGGGGGGTAATGCATTGTTCAGTACGGGTAATGAAGGTACGTTTAATTTGTTTTAAAAGACCATTGGTCATTTTAGCTGTTTTTAAACAGTGTTCCCTAGATGTAAGTTTGTTATTTATCAGTATCCCCAAATCTTTTTCACAACTTGGTGTTTTAAGTTTATTATTAAGATAATAATCATGCATTGGGTTATTTCTTCCAAAATGAAAAACTACACATTTGTCATGATTGAAAAACATTCCGTTCTCAAATGCCCACTGTTCTATTTTCCCTAAGTCAGCAACTAATGTTTCCAAATTATTAAGGTCATTAACCCTACCCCCCAGTTTGGTGTCATCAGCAAACTTTGAAAGATAATTATTTGGTCCAGCTTGCATATCGCTAATGAATAAATTAAACAGTGTGGGTCCCAATACTGAACCCTGAGGAACCCCGCTCGTTACCAAGCCCCAGTCAGATAGAATGTTGTTAAATTTAACTTTTTTGGGTTCTACATATAAGCCAGTCAGTTATCCAGCCAACAAGGTACATTGAAATGCCAAATGTTTTTAATTTCTGTAAGAGTTTAGTATGTGGTACCTTATCGAATGCTTTACTGAAATCAAGTTGTATTACATCTGTAGAAATTCCATTATCAAGATGTCTACTAATTATGTCATAAAAAGCAATTAGATTTGTGGTACACAAGTGACCTGGCATAAAGCCATGTTGGGTTAAATCTGTTATACCTCTGGTTATAACCTCATCCTCTAACTTTCTTTTGATAATCCTCTCCATAAGTTTCACTACAACAGAGGTTAAACTGATGGGACGATAATTTTCAACATTTCTTCTATTTCCCTTCTTAAATATTGGTGTTACAGTTGCTGTATGCCAATCATTAGGTATTCGACTTTCCTGTAGCGATTTATTAAAGATGATTAACAAAGGGAGGGAGATAAATTGAAAAGTTGCTTTAAGACATTTTGGGTGAATGTTGTCAGGGCCTGGGCTTGTTGTTGGTTTCAGTTTACCAATTGCCTGTTGAATGTCAGACATGTTAATTATTTGAGTAATTGAATGAGATAGAGAATGAGGTGTTCTATAAACATTTATGTCAGATGGAGAAAAAACTGAACAAAAATATTTATTAAAAAGATTTGCAGTATCAATATTTGATTCGCATTTGGTTCCCGTACTAAATATTGGGCCAATTTCCCTGGAATTTCCTTTTTTATTATTTAGGTAAGAATAAAGTGACTTATGACAGTCTTTTGTATGGGCTAATTTAAATTCCAAATTAACTTTAGCTGTTTTTATCATTTTTTTCAATGTTTTAATTGCTGTTCTGTATTTCGTCAATAATATGTTTTTATTAGATTGCAAGCTGGTTTTCAATTTACTAAACAATTTAGTTTTAAGTCTGATCTGGGATTTAATGGCTTTGTTAAACCATACTGGGATCTTCCCTTTATTATTATACATTTTTTTAATTGGTATATACTGATTTTCTAAATCACTTATTATATGTTTAAATGAATTCCAAGCCTCCTCAGTTGGTAATTTAGAGAGCAAGGTTTCCCAATTAATGTTTGCAATTTCTTTATTAATAGCTTGGAAGTTAGCTCTATTATAATCTTTCAAAAATAGGCGCCCTCTAGGGGGTGCAAATTCAAAGGTAATTTCAAACAGAAGAGAAAAATGATCACTATTGCCAAGAGGGTCACCAATTTGAAAATTATTTATTTTTTGTTCAATATTAGTAAGAAGAAGGTCTAAAGTATTTTGACCCCTTGTAGGTTCCTTGGCAATTTGCTCAAGCCCTGCTTCCATTATAATATTTATTACATACTTTTCAATATTGGTATGTCCAACAAGAGTATTCCAGTCAATCGATGGCATATTGAAGTCTCCCAGGATGATAACATCTCCTTTATCTGCCAGTGTGGGCATTTCTTGAAGAAGATTAGAGGTATATTCCATATTTGTTGAAGGAGGTCTATAACAATTTCCTATGGTAATATGTGACTGATTTTTTAATTGAATATTAACCCAGAGACTCTCAGTAGAAGAAGGAAGATGAAGTTCATAAGAAGGGATGTCATTCCTAACATAAATACATACTCCACCACCATGCTTATCTAGGTGGTTTTTATAATAAAGTTTATAGTTAGGAATATTTCTAGAGCATATGGATGCAGAATCCCACCAGGTTTCTGTCACTGCAATGACACCCAAATTCAATATGTTACACTTTGCTTCTAGTTCCCCCAACTTAAGTAAATTAAGTGACCTTGCATTTAAACTAAGAAATTTACATATACTGTCAGGTGAGGTTGCTAAGTTGTGCTTTGGAGACTTGGGCAACCTCCCATTCTCCCCCATCCTTTCTAGTTTAAATTCTGATTTATAGTGGTTGTAAAGCTCTTACCCAGTAAGGAGCTACCCCTTCAACTAAGGTGCAATCCATCCCAACAAAATAGGGAGTTTCTATCATGAAAGTTTTCCCAGTGTGTAATGCAAGGAATATTTTGTGAGAAGCACCATTTCCTAAGCCACTCATTTATAAATTTAATTTTTTGAGTAATAGTAGGTGTGGCTCTAGGTACTGGTAATATTTCTGAAAAACATACTGTACAACTAGCTTCAATTAGTAAATTGTTTAGTGCCACAAAGTCCTACTGTAGGTGTATTAAATCAGAACTGTTTATTTCATGTGTACCAGCATGAATTACAACTAAGGGATTTGTTCCTGCTTGTTTAAGAATATCTGGAACCATTTTAGTAATGTCCGTCACCCTTGCACCTCTAAAACTAGAGCATGTATGATTTGATTTATCTGAATTGCATATAGCTCTGTCTATATGTTTAATTATAGAATCCCCTAATACTAATACCTGTTTTGGGGGGATATTAGTAGATGAAGGGCAGGTTAATGCATGACCAGATAAACTTGAAGATTGATGGTGAGCATTGAGATCTTGCAAAATAGGATCTTTTGGTACAATTTTAATTTGGGTTTGCATAATTTTTTTCTGATTTATAGTTACAGATGTTTGCTTTCCTAATATAGGACTAGTGACAATAATGGGCTCTAGCTGAGCTTCTAAATCAGACTGATGCTCTGGTTTAGTTTCTAAATCAGACAGATGCTCATATCTGTTAAAAAGTGAGATGGGTGCACTATTAAAGACCTGCCCACCTCTCTTTTTTTTAGAATGTTTGGATACAAAGGCCCAATCGTCATTATTGATGATGGGTAATTTGTAATCCTGATTAATAAGAGGGGAGGTGACATTACAAGGGAAGGGGATGTGCTGAGTATACCAAGTTACTCAGCCATTTGATCTATAAAAACTTCTAGTTTCTCAATGTCTTCTGACACCTGAGTTCCATTTAGTAACCTTGCTATTTCCTCTTAGAGTGTTTTAAGAAGCAAACATTTATCACAGATGAAATTATCCCCTCACGTAACCTCACAATACATACAACATTCTAAGCATTTAGTATAGTTACTGTCCATCTTTGTGAATGTAAGCTCAAACTTACTTACTCGAATAAATTCGGTGGTATAAATATGTTAGGCCCAGCTCCCCAGCCTCTCCAGTGGACACAGCTGACATGCGCTGGACGCGCATGTCTCTGTGCACATCTCCACACGCTGTGCCGTGGCACCCCGCTCAAGCTTGCCCCACTTGCTAGGAGCATCAGTTATATGGGAGAGGAGCAGGAAGTTTACCATCTAATCTAGTAATATCAATAAAGAGGATGACAAGACTTTCAGGTATTGGAGAAGCAGTTAGCATGGCAACTGCAAGCTGAGAGCTCCTAAATGTAATGTCTATTTGTGGACTGTCAGTGATACTATCATGTACTGTGAGCCACTGAATACCAGTTCTCCCTAAGTCAATTTTGAGTGAATGAGTCAGGAAGGATGCTAAGTCTCTCTTTTTCACAGCTATTGAATCCTTGTCCAAGACATTTTTTCAGCCATAAAGGAAGAGAGTTCTATCCTTCCAGAATTGCTCATGTGTCTCTGTATATTTTATAATTGTTTCCTTAACCTTATGAGCCCTTAGTCTGTCTTCATTTATTTCCCTACTATGGTTCTTGGTCACTTGATTTTTGGAGTAAATTGGGACCCTTTGAAGAGGAAGAATACTGATTCACCTTACCTTTAATACAGACGTTGGGACAAAATTTGAGATACCTATTGGGAAGAGTCAAAATATAACAAAACATAATCAGAGTATAGTGAGTTAGGCGGACAAGATACAACAAAATGTCTTCTGAAGTGGAAGAAACATGTAAAATATGATATACACATTCTTTTAAATCCTCTAGTGTTTCAGTTTCTAGCCTAATTCCATGAATGTCCACCAGTATTTCAAAGTTTTCTCTGTTGACATCTGGGCCATAACAAGTTAAGGAGTGGTTATTTGTAATACTTTGAGTTTGTTTGTTAATATTTTGGTTGGATTCCTGGTTTGTTTCCTCCAGAAAGGGAGTAAGATCTTGCTTTTTATATGCCCTTGACACACCAAAACTATCAGCACAAAATGGGTGAACAAGGAGTATCAATACCTAACTAGTGGGTTTTGGTTGGAGGATCACTATCTTGCACAGCTGTTCTATTTACAAGCCTTTTTACCTGTACTATCTTTCTGTTGGCTATGATGGTTTTCCCCTTTTTTGTATTCTTTCTTACACTCTTTACATTGCTTCTTTTTGTTTTATTATTTTTTCCCTCCATCCCAAGTATCCAATGGGTCAACTATTATTACAGAGTTCTCTGTAGAAAATGGGGACAGGAGATTAACATGAACACATTTATTTATCTGAGTCTTAATGGGTACTTCAGTTTCATTCTTGAGATTATTTGTGACATTTAACTGTCCAGTTTTATTCTACAGATCTGCTAGCTGTAATAACTTGGTAAGACTATGACACACATCAGCCCTAAGCTTTGTTATTTATTCCTTGATAACCCATATGTTCCAATATAATGATATTAGTATAATAGGTCTTTTTAATAATCATTTAAATCTGTTGAGATACTGTAATGTGGAGGAAGAGATAACATTCCTCTCATCCACAAAATGTTCCTCATCAAATTCAGTAATGGCTGAAAAATTAGGCTGTGATGTAACCACAATATGTACAGTACAAAGGTCAGCTACGGACTGTCAGGCCCATCCAGTTTGCCCATAAGTCCTATCCTTGTTTGTGACTTCTAATCCTATCTGGTCAGTCACTTTCTATCACTTCTTCCCACCTCAAGGTACTCTTATGCCTTTCCCAGGCATGTTTAAAACCCCTCTCTGTACTCACTCCCACCACCTCTTGTGGCAGACTATTCCATGTGTCCACCACCCTTTCTGCAAAGAAAAACTTCCTCAGATTTCCTCTTAACCTGCCTCCCTCCAGTTTCATATCAGGCTCCCTTGTTCTTGTACTCCTTCAACATTGAAAGAAGTCTCCTTCCTGCACCTTGTTTATGCCCTTTAGGTACTTGAATGTTTCAACAGGCCAAAAAATATTACCCAGGCTTCAGTGCTCCCTGACTCTATCAGTGACCACTCCCCGGTTATCTGCTGGTGGTCGGGCAAACTGCCCACTGCACCACCCAAAACCACATGGCACCGAAAACTCAAAAAAGGAGGCATTAATAACCTCAAAGACTACCTAGCCAATAGTTACTGGCTTCCCTTATATAACAGCACAATCAGTTGATGCCGCTCTCGCCACTTTATAGCTACCTTTAACAAAGCCTGCATATATATGCTCCCTCACTAGGCAGGTCGTGAAAACCAGGTCTACACCATGGATAACACCCTCCCTCCTAAAGCTCATGCAACACAGGGACAACCTCTGGCACAGGGCCATAGACTCCTAGCACCCAAGACAGACAACTCTATAGGAGGCTCAAAATAAATGCACCTGGGCCACACGGCAGGCCAAGGCTGATTACTATCAGCACACCCTCTCCTCCTCCTGGGGAGATGGGAGAAAGTTCTGGAGTAACATACAAGAAATTAGTGGCAAACCACGTTCCCCGCCCTACCAACTAAGTCTGAGCAGGGGCGTTACCCAAGATCCTGCTAAAATCACTGAAGCCCTCAATGAAACTTTCTCAGACCTCACATATCCTCCCATAACCTCTTCCACCCCCAAACCCCCTCTACTCCACTTATGGCGAGTACAGTCCTCCCTCCCCCTTTCCAGTTCCGTACCATCCCCTGCTCCTTAGCCAAGCATTACATCTCCAAAGCAATCGCTAACACTCGCTTCAGCAACGACTCCCTGGACCTAAAACTCATAAGGCTTACCCTTGATATCACCATAACCCATCTCACACAAATCCTAAACCTCTCGCTTTGCCTCAGCCAATTCCCCACTACCTGGAAAAAAGCCATGATCACCCCTATCTTAAAGCGGTGATCCCACCTCCAGGAATTATAGACCAATCTCTATACTCCCTCCTCTCTCCAAAGCCCTGGAAAAAATAGTCTCAGACCAGCTTACTGAGCATCTAACAAAACACAACCTGCTCAGCAAGGAACAGCATGGGTTCAGAGCTGGCCACAGCACCATCACGGCTCTCGCTGAGTTCACAACGTTCATCCATGAGGCGCTCGACCAAGGGTCACTAGCAGGGGCTATCTTTATAGACTTAACTAAGGCCTTCGACATGGTCAGCCACGAATTACTCCTTCAAGTCCTGCCGCAACTAAATGTAGTCTCCGAGGCCACTGCCTGGCTAAAGGACTACCTCACAGAATGCTCGCAGCAAGTAAGAATAAACTCCACCATCTCCACTCCCAAGCCTGTTCACTCCGGTGTTCCGCAGAGGTCAATCTTAGGCCCACTGCTTTTCCTCTCTTCCTTAATTCTCTCCCCAAAGCCTGCAGCGGTCATCTCTTACTCTATGCTGACGACGGTTCTCTACTGAAACATCCCCAACCGTACGCACTCCAGCACACCCTCCAGGAATACTTCAGGGAGCTGGAAAATTGGTTCACTGACCACCGGCTGATCATTAATTATTCCAAAACCAAGGCCATGACCTTTGCTCACCGCCAAAGCCCGCACAGCCAGATGGCTCTTCACATTTCCAACGCGGATGGTTCCCTGCTGGAGCACGTCAATCACTTCAAATACCTGGGGGTCACCCTGGATACCTCCCTCTCCTACCACAGACATGTACGCCTCCTCTCAGCAGCAATCAACTCGAGAGTGGGTACCCTCTACAGAATCAAAAACAGTCTGCCCGCACATGCCATGCAGATAGCTGTCACATCCTCCATCCTCTCCCTAATCGATTACGGGATTGTAATCTACGGCACTGCTGATAACTCAACCTAAGCTGCATAACCACTGCGCTAAACAAAGCATGTCACCTTGTCTCGAGGTTGACAGACTCACCCACACCTGCGACCTATAAAACTGACTGGCTGGCTTAATTTCCATCAAAGGCTCAAGTACCACCTGCATTCCCCAGCAAAAGATCCACCTCCAGCTAAGCCAACCGCCCTTCACCACATCGTCCTTGCGGCCCCTCTCAGGCATATTACCAGACTCCGCGGCTACCACATCCTTCGTGGTTCCCCATGTCGAGCGTCCCTTGCGCAGAGATCCCTCCGCTACCGTGCCCCCAATTGGCTAAACCTCTTCGCCTCCTCTCCCAATCCCTAGCATCCATCTCTTCAAAGCAGGCCTAAAACCTTCCTATTGGGTAGCTCAAAATGTGAATGCTACGTTGACCTGTCTTCTCTCCTCCCTCCCCACACACCCACACAGGGCCCCTCAGGCCTATCTAAGCCCCCATGCTCAACTCCAGGGTCGAGGTATGTCTCCTACCTGCCCAAACCAGAGAAAAAAAGTCTCTCTGCCATCATACCGACAATTAATTCAGTAATACCACTTGTTTATTATGTATTGAAAGTTGCCTTCCATTGCCTTTACTGTCATATGTCTCTCCACCTCTGTAACCACCGGAGAGCTAATGTTACTAAAATGTGATTGTAAATAAATCTGTAAATAATTTGTGCTTGTATATAATTTGCCTGTTCCGTCTGTCTTCCCCCAACTCGTTTCCCCCCTCCATCCTCTGTAACCGATGTGGAGCCTTTGCAAAAGAGTCTTTGACTCAAAGGTTTGTAATTCCGAATTTACAGTAAAATAAAATAAAAAAAAAAAAAAAAATTATTTCTCCCTGCTCCCTACTTTCTTCAATTGAGTACATATTGAGGTCATTTAATCTTTTCTCATATGTTTTGTGGTGCAAGCCCTGTACCATCTTGGTCACCCTTCTCTGGGCTGTCTCCATCCTGCTGATGTTCTTGTGAAGGTGTAGCCTCCAGAATTGCATACAGTACTCTAGGTGATGCCTCACTAGTGTTTTATACAATGGCATCACCACCTCCCACCTTCTGCTAGTGATAACTCTAATGATGTATCCCAGTATACCACTGGCCCTTGTTGCAGCCTTGGTATACTGCATTGACACCTTTAGGCCATCAGAAACTATAATTACCAGGTCCCTTTCTTCCTAGGTGATCTTAAACTCCCCCTCCCCATCCTGTATCTTTCTCCTTATTTGTTTAGGAGTAACAGATAAATTATCTCTAGTTTCTACCTTAGAGAAGCCTCTTGTTTCTGCCTTAGAAGTTCCTTTCAACTGAGTTGAGCTAGTTGTAGCTAGTTTTTTAATCCCTACAATTGTACTGCTGAGGTCCTGAATTACTAATGCTAGATTATCAGAGACTTGAGGAGATCTTAATGTAAGCGTTCTCCCAAGTTTTGGGCTCCAATGAGTTTCAGTCTGCACCCTTTGTTGGTTACATGTTTGTTACAAAAGGAGCTATTCAAGGAAGAGTCTTGATGGAAAAAAAAAGATTGTATTTATTTATTTATTTAATTCTTTGGAAATAACCTTTGAGCATAGTGCTTTTTTACAAAGGTTCCACATCAACAACACAATATAGTTACACAGGGAGAAGTCACAACATAATACAGTCACATTGGTACAAATCACAATTGAGCATTATCTAGGGAATACACAGACACCACTAAAATGACATTTACTAATGTGTTGGATAACATGAGAAAACAAGAAGTAGGTTTCAGGTCATGTTAGGAATCGGAGCAGCCAGGTAAATAGGCATTGTCAAATTATTTATATTCAGGGTGAGTAAGAGGACAGATGAGTAGTGGGGGTTGGGAAGTAGTAGTAGTGGTTGGGGAGGGTGGGTCTTTATAGAGGCACAGTGGCGGGGAGGGGAGTTGTGTATAATACAGGATAGGGTGAGGGGCGGCCAGGGTGTAGGGGGATTAGGGGTAAGAAGCAGTAGGAGTAAGGTTAGGGAGGGTAAAAGTGTGTAGTTGGCGAGGAGTGGCAGAAAGGTAATGCAGAAAGGGTGCCATTGGGGGGTAAGTAGGGAAGTATAAGAGTGATTAGAAGGTATGAAGTGCAGGGAGATGGTAAAAGAGGTGGGAATAAGAAAGGTTAAGGCCAGCTGTAAAGAAGGGTGTCAGTGAGTCTGGAAGAAGAGGCCATTGGTGGGTGTTTAGGGGTTAAATGCAATAACTAGAGGAGGATGTGAATAGTCAGGAGATAGGAAGTGAAAAGTTGACTTTCAAACACAGAGTTATAATAATGTGTTTGTGGGAGGCTATGGGCAAAGATTGACAGTCAAGTTGTTGTACTGAAATTGCATGCAACAGACTTGATTAGGTGCTGCTTCAATTCCAGTTCTAAGGCTGGGAGGCTCATGGCATTATTTATTACCACCATGAGCTCATTTAGCCAAAGGGGGGCCCTATATGCGAATAAGCATTGTCCAAGCAAGGCTCTTCTGAAAGGAACACAGAGTGTACTGTGAGCTTTACCCCCTGTAATGTATCGAGCATGTGCTGCTTGAAGCATATTTAAGATGCAGAGAGGTGAGTGGCCCAGTAGTGCTTTTTTCCCCTAGGAGGCATATCTAGAACTTTATCCTTTGACTCAGGTTAACCCATTTGGTTTGTTCATACAATGCACATCTGTGGGTAAGCCTATCCGCACCTATAGTGAGCCTTGTTAAGAACCATGGTTACCCTTTTGAGTGCCGTGTTAGAGGCTGCACTGTATACCACCAGTCCATAGTCTATTACTGACAGTATCGAGCTGGAAATGGTTAGGCAAAGAGCTGCGGGTGTAGGAACTGCCTGTGCCTATAAAGTACACCAAGTCTGGTATTGACTGCTTTTACTACCATGTCAACTTGATGCGAAAAAGAGAGGGTGTCATCAATCATGTCTCCAAGATACTTAAAAGAGTCAACGTGTTCAAGAGGGTCGGCCTTTTTGTTAGAAATGGTCAAGGGGGGTTGCTCTTCTTATTTTGATAACTAGAGAGAAATATAATTTTTTTTTTTTTATAATTAAGAAGTAATTTTTGGGTGCTAAACCAATCCTCTAACAGGTTGAAGGTGGACAGTAGGTAATTTTTGAGTTGGACAATAAGGCAATTGCTGTTTTGGATTACCTCATTATCAGCATAAAGTATTATTTTACTAGGGCAGGCCTCTGGTAGAGCATTCAAGAACAAACTGAACAAGTGAGGGTCAAGGTTAGACCCTTGAGAGACACCCAGATTGACTTTCCTAGTGACTGAGACTGCTGTCCCTATGTTGACCCTCTTTGATCTGTGTGATAGGTAGTCCTGAAACCAGAGAGCAGAGGGGGCAGACAACCCCATAGTCAGCAGTTGCTGAAGAAGTAGGAAGTGTACCGTATCAAAAGCTTTAGTGAAGTCTATAAAAGATAGATCCCACAAGCTTGCCATCAGCCAGGGACTTATGGACAAAGTCGGTGAACTCAACCAAGGCAGTAGATGCACTGTGGCTCGTTCAGAAGCTGTGCTACTGGGGGCATGGGGGCAGCAAGGGCCACAAGTTTCATGTCTAAGTTATTGCTGCTGAGTCTGGTTTTGCCAAGGAACTTTTTTACATAAGTCCTCGCCTCCTTGACTTTAATGCTTTCAAAATAAAAATGTGGATGCTTATTGCTAGTGCTTGGGTATTCAGGGAGAGTTCTGTAGCCTTAAGATAGTCTGGGGGGAGTACAGAGCTAAGGTCCACAAAGGCTGTGTTGAAAGAGTCAGAGATAGAGAGAGGGTCAAGAGTGGGGATTCCATTTATGTTGAGCATTGTAGGATGTTTCTGGTCCTCTTTCCCTAATAGATCCTTTATATTCTCCCAGACTTTGGTCCTTATAGCATTTTGCATTGGCTAGCCTAATAAGACTTGTGCATTTATTCATTGCTGCCCTGTATTTTTGGTAGTCACTGTTGTTGCCCATGATTTTAGCCACAGTTTGTCCCTATAGTTCATTTACTCCAGGAGGTTCCTAGTGATCAATCCATTACAGGATCCATGGGTTTTTCCTCTTCCTAACGGGAGCGAACTTGTCACAAACAGCATTGAATTTCTCGATGAAGTATTGCATGGCATGGTCAATGTCCTGTAGTTCATCCAGTGGGGTCTGGTCGATCAAGGATAAAGCTACTTTAAATGGGTTTGGCTGACCCCTCAGGAGCACTCTGCATTCAATGATTGTTGGTGCTACTTTTTTATTTTACTAGTCTAAAAGCAAGTGACAGGTGAGTGGTCACTTAAGGAATCAGGAAGTACTGAGTCCTTTGTTATCCTCGACATGCAGCTGGAAAGGATCCAGTTTAAGAGCATACTGTTACCACTTTTGTAGTTTATTCTGATGGGTTCAGTGACTAGTTGTGTGAGGAACACACTGGCAACTTGATCTTTTTGGGGGGCAGACTCCTGACTGAGCCAGTTGATGTTAAAACCACCAGTAATGATGATTTCACTGTTCTTTTTAATTTTGGTGAGAGCTTTGACTACTTTGTCTAGGCCCAACATTGTCATCCTTGGAAGAAGGTAAACTGAGGCTATAGTGAGAGACTTGTTTTGATTGCCTTGCAAAAGTTTAACAGCCAGCAGTTCATGGTCACCAGCGGTACCAGATATGGGGTGCATGATTCCCTGTATGGTATCCCTGACATAGATGAGATATCCACCACCGCTTTTACCCTGTCTGTCTAGCCTACAGATCACATATACTTGTAGTGCTATTGTGCTATCCTTTATTTTATAGGTTAGCCAGGTTTCTGCTAGGCAGATGATGTCCAGGCTGTGCCTAAGTGTCTACTCCTGAAACTGTGCCATCTTAAGCAGTAGACTTCCAATGTTCAAGATGGCAATCTTCAAACCACTGCCCTTGCTAACTTTCTCATACTGGGTATGTGGTGGTCCCGGGTTGGAATGAACATTCCCAGATAGTAGTAAAATAATTAGTATATCCTTTCTTGCACTGATATTGAGTTGAAATTTAGCCTTGCCCCTTTGTAATTTAAATTTGAGGGATTTGGGATACTGCAATCTCCCTGAGTATGGGAAGAACATGCAGGGTAAATTGATGTCAGTGCTATCAGTTTGCTGCTCCTCCACAATGGGTGGAAGGGATGTGTGGCTCATTAGGTGATGCCAGGTCTATGATATTTCTTGTGAGATCCAAATGTCATCATTTTGAACTAGGCGCTGTTCCTGAGCATTTTGTGGGAAGACGCTGAGTTGTTGTTCCAGGGTGGAGAAGATTGTAAAGCGCAACAAGAGTCCTGTATATGATGAGAAGACCTTGGTTTTGTAAATAGAACAGAGATAAATTAGCTAGGATGAGAAATCAAGAGGGGGGTGAGGACACCAGGTACCGCTATAAACCTTTTGTCAGTTTGTTTATGCTAAGGGGGAGTCAAGCTGTCAGCGAAGAGGTCTCTTTACCAGAGTATTTAGATGTATTGATAACTCTTATTGGTAATATTGTTGACATGTATAGGTATTGTGGCCCTCTGGTGGTAGTAAGGTATAAGGAGCCAATAGGAAAAGGGGAAGTTTTTTATTTATTTATTTATTTTAGTACGAAGAGTACAAATACCTTTGAACCAAGGATTCTTTTACAAAGGTTCTGCGTCAGCAATGTGTGGAAGCAAAACAGTGGTAAGATTTAATACAAGGTCAGGAGTTTAACATAGAAGCAAGCAGAGGTAAGATACAATACAAGTCAGGAGGTTAACTTAGTAGCAAAACACAATACATGTGTATAGACTAGCACAGTAGCAAACAGTCAGTGACAAATAACAATGCACAATTAACAATATGGGTGTATATCTATAGCAAGACACAGATACAAATGAAAACCATCCTGGGGTGACATAAGTGGAGCAAGGGGTGGGGGATAAGAGGGGGAGGGCTGGTTAAAAGGTGGGTAGGCAGTCAAGGATTTGACATTGTCATAAGTGCAAGAAAAGAAAGATAAGTGCTAGGTAGTCTGGGGGTGGAGCAACAAGAAATAGGGTGATAGGGAGGGAGCGACAGGAGGAGAGGAGTGGGAGAAGGGGTGGAATGGTAGGTGGGAGGTGAGAGGGGGTAGAATGGTAGGTGGGTTGGGAGAGAAGTGAGGAGGCTAGCAAGGGAGGAGAGAAGAGGAGGGAGAGGTGAAACAAAGCCACAAGCCTTGGCAGAGTAGTCACAACTGCTGAGGTCACTGAGGTGCTGGCAGAGTTTACGTTTGAATGGGCCAAGTTTGTTTTCAGATACAATTTCAGGTGGAAGGTTGTTTAGTAGCAGGGAGGCCCTGGTGTGGAACGCACGTGAGCCTGGTTGGTATGGCAGAGTAGAACAATAAACGCTGGTTTGCTGGAACTGCGCGTAAAATGTGCAGTGACTGCGGGCAACATTAAGGCATGAGTTGCAGTGGGTGTGAGGTTAAGACAAATTTTTTTAGCCAGTAGGCACATCTCGTAGGCAAGTCTACTATTTAGATTAAGCCAGTTGGATTGCTTATAGAGATCACAGGTATGCGTATGCTTCCCTGCACCATTGAGAAGTCTACAGCATTTGTTAAGGGCTGTCTTGACCCATTTTAGGGTGGTATCAGTGGCAGCCACATAGAAGACAAGCCCATAATCAATGATGGGTAGGACTGAGGCAGTTATGGCTGTGCACATAGCTTCTTTGGTAAACAGTGATGGTGGCGGAACAGGACCCAAATTCTTGAGTTGACTGATTTTGAGATGTGTTGAACATGCGAGCTGAAAGACATTGTGCAATCAAGGGTAATACCAAGGTATTTAAACTCCTGCACTTGCTCAAGTTCATTAAGTATGGTGAAGTTTATGGTCTGTATTTGCTGCGAGAGCTATGGAACAGCATGGACATTGTTTTTTTGTAATTCATCAACAGCTTATGTTTGAGAAGCCAGGTTTCAACTAGGCTGAAGTTCATCTGTAGCACATTGGAGAGCGAGACAGGGTCAGTATAGGAGGAAAAGAGGACTGCATCATCAGCATAGAGATGGTAAAATTCAACGAATCAGTGATTAGCACACTGTCTATATAAGTAATTACTGAGATAGGGTGACCGGGAGGTTAGCACACTGTTTATATAAGTAATTGGTGAGATTAGGTGGGCAGGAGGGAGGTGGTTGGGGAGACGCCACACAGCAGCATCGAGAATTGAGCTAGGATCTGTGCTGCAGTGAAAATAGGTGCCAAGTTCAAAAATGGCCAGGGGAGAGGACTGCCAAGTCTAACGCAGCAGACTGAATCTGTTCCTGGTTTCCAGGCATTGCATTCCTTGGTTGTGCGGCTGGTGGAGCTCCAACAGCTTGGCTGGTCTGCCCTGGTGGGTGGGGGGCTCAGGAGCTGGAAAGAGAGACAAAGAGGAAGCCAGGGGTTAAAATGGTTGGAGGGGGAGGCAGAGAAATTTGGGACTGGACTTCACAGGCAAGACAAAGGAAAGAAGATCTGCAGGCTAGACTTAGAGAGGAGCCAGTGACAAAGGAATCTTGGTCAGATAAAAGAGATGAGCTAGACAGAGAACAGCAGTATAGTGTAACAAACCCTTCTAATTCATGTGTGCCAAATACAACATAATTTTTTCTTAAAAATGCTCCATTAATTAAAAAAAAGGTCGTGGAAAGAAAACCATGTAGCTGCAGTTAAATTAATTTAACAACAGGCTGAAAACAATTTCTCACAGCAGGCTGACTTGATTTTGAGTAAGAGGCTGTGCTGAGGTTTTTGTTTATCTTTTCTCTGAGCTACTGAACAAACAGTGTACAAATTAACTTAAGGCTAAAATACTAGGTAAATGAAAAAAGAAAAGGATAGAATCAAGCTACACATGAGAGAGCTGGCTGTGTACAAAAAGTTAGCAGTTAACTTTTGGAAATTAAGCTAGGATCCATGCTGCAGTGAAAATTGACGCCATGTTCACGAAAAGGCCATAGTAGAGGGCTGCCGAGGCTAGTGCAGCAGATTAAATTTGTTCCTAGATTCTGGACTTTGCATAACTTAGTCATGGGACTGGTGGATCTCCAATGGTTTGGCTGGTTTGCCCAGGTAGGTGGGGGGCTCGTGAGCTTGGTCACGTGGCTGGTGGAGCTCTGAAGGCTTTGCTGGCCTGCCCAGGCAGGTGAGGGGCTCAGGAGCTTGGTCATGTAGCTGGTGGAGCTCCGATGGCTTTACTGGTCTGCCTGAGTGGGTAGGGGGCTCAGGACCTTGGTTGTGTGGCTGGTGGAGCTCTGATGACGTGGCTGGTCTGCCCAGCTGGGTGGGGGGCTCAGAAGCTTTGTTGTGTGGCTGGTCTGCTCGGGTAGGCAGATGCATGTGACCTTGGTTATCACTAAAAACAACAGAGTTAGATGTATCCCAATGGTGCTCAAAACTGATGGCAATAAGGACATTTCCTCTAACTGCAAAATAGCAGGTATATTCCTAGGCTTAGATACCCATGTACAATTTCTTCCTTTAAAATATTTGATTGCCGTCATTCTAAATGTATACTTAAGTGAATGCCAAAACACAGATCTCAAAAACAAAAGGGCTATGATTTATTTAAAAAAATTTCTGCTGTCTTCATTTATAAAAATGAATAAAAGGAATATTGGAGAAAAACAATAGAGAGCAAACCACATACAAGTCAGATATGACTAAAGTGAGTTTTCTTTAAACTGCTTTGCACATCCAACTAAATTTAGTTTGTTTTAATTATAAAGATGTACTACCCTTATTGTAGAAAGAACTGCAAAGAGCCTTCTCTGTTCTTCGACAGATTCAGAATATTCAGTGAGCTGATTGCCGCAGCTGCAGCTAAAGTTTTCAAAACTCAAAAACCAATAGCATCCAGGAGTCTGTTAAAGGCCATTCAAATCAAAAATGTTTAAAGGATCATGAGGTAACACCACTTCACTCTCTCCTGAATCCTCTCAGTGCCTCCAGGATGCACCTCCATGGGGAGTGGGTCAGCCTGGACCTGCTGTCTACAGTGAGAGTAAAATCACATTCCAAGTACAGATTTTACTTCTGGGTTGTAATAGATAAAATATAAAAGGATAAAACTAAATTACTTCTTGTAGCATACCACAAACTAAATTAATAAGGCTTACCACTGCAGCCAGCACTGCTCACAAAATGCCAACTTCACTGTCTGTTGTCTGTGGTTCTACTACTTTTATTTTTATTTATTTAGTAGAAATCAGAATTACAAACCAGTGAGTCAGAAACTCATTTACAAAGGCTTCTCATTAGGAAACAGATAGTATATACAAATACAGATATAGTTACATAGAGTACAGATCGACATAGGGAACACAATACATGTATATACATAAGTACAAGGGATAAAATTCATACGAGAGCAAAAACTCTGTACAGGAAAACACTATACATGTATGTATGTAAATACCAGGAATACAATTCATAAGAGAGTGAAACTTTATACAGGTCCTATACAGTGATGTAGCTAAACCATGTAGTACACCAGAGACAGACAGCAATTTGGGTTCTGTTATAAATAAAAATGGGTAGTAACTTAAAGCAAATGTGGTGACACTTGGGCTGCTACATGTTCTGCCAGGGCATGAGACAGTGGGGGAGGAGGGGGTCCCCAGTGAGGTGGGGAAAGCAAACAGCTATGTTCAGCTACAGCTGTGCGTGGTGATTAAGTGTTGCCTAAGGGCAGATTTGAAGGGCCCTATTCTTAGTTGAGACGCGATACCTGAGGGGAGGGCATTGCTCCAGGTCGGGGCCAGGTATCAGACAGACCTTTTGGCCAGGGAAGTACTGATCCTGGACACTTGAAGTGCACACTTGAGTGCGCTCTGGGTGGAGATGGCAGGGACGGAGGAGGTAAGGATGGAAACTAGACCTAGAGGTGCAAGGCCTGAAACAATTTTCTTTGTTAGGATGTAGGTTTGGTAGCACAACCTTTCCTCAAGGCTGAGAAAATCAGCAAGGTCAAATAAGGTACACGTGTGGGTGAGTCTGCTGGACCCCGTAAATGGGCGGCAGGCTTTGTTCAGGGACATTTTGATTTCACTGAGTGCGGTTTTGTCTGCTGCACCATACACCAGGATGCCATAGTCTACTAAGGATAGCACAGAGGAGGTGATGGCCAGCCTTAGGGTTGCAAGTGGTAGGCAGCTCTTGTGACAGTACAGTAGGCCAACATGTGTGTTTATGGCTGTAACGAGGGTGCATATGTGGTCATGAAAAGAGAGAGCAGAGTCGAAGGTGATGCCCAGGTATTTGTAGGTTTTTACTCACTAGAGGATAAGGAGGGTGCTAGATAGGACAGTGAGTGGGGCATCCCTGGATTTGCTTTGGGAATGTTGGAATAGCATGTCCTTCATCATTTTTAGGTTAATTACAAGGCGATAGTCCAGAAACCAAGATTCCGCCTGACTAAAAGAGTGTTGCAGGGCACTTTGGAGGTGGGAGGGGATCTGGTGGGATATGAAAAGGACTGCATCATCCATGTAGAGGAGCATTTTTTCTGAGCAGGAGCTGGGGAGTGTATTTAGGCACAGACTGAAAAGCAGCTGCCCAAGGATTGAGCCTTGTGGGACACCCAAGCGGACCTGCTGAGTGCCAGAGAGGGTACTATTGATTTTCACACACTGTGACTGGGAGGTGAGGTAGTTAGAGAACCAAGGCAGAGGACCATGTGCAAAATCTTACTGGGAGAGGGTGGATATGAGGAGTGGGTGGCAGATGGTATTGATGGCTTTTGATAGGTCGATGTAGACTGCACCCACGAGGAGCCTTTTATCCAGGGCTGTGTGTAAATTGTTGGAAAACTTGAAGAGGGTTGTAGTGGTGCTATGCCCCCTATGGAAACTGTGCTGTTCAGCACAGAGGAGATTGTGTTTGCCAAGGTATTTGGTAATTTGGTTAGCCACAATTTTTTCTAGGGCTTTCAGAGGGGGCAGTATCAAGATCAGTCTGTAGTTCCCGGGGGAGGTACTGTCCCCACCTTTGTGTATAAGGGTGACCACTGCAGTCTTCCAAGCAAGGGGGAATTGGCCATAACAGAGTGAGTAATTGAGAAGGCTGGTAAGGGGTGCAAGGTTTGCATCCAGAACTAGGCAAAGGAGTTTTGGATCCAGTGTGTCATTACTATAGCCAATGCCACTGAGGGCTTTAAGAAATTAGGGTTTGGCCTCAGACTGTGTGAGGGTGCTGAAGTGGAAAGGGGGGTAATGGAGGTGGGGGGAGAGCAGGGAGAGGGTTGAAGAAGTTAGTGGGAAGAACTGCACTGAGGTCTGAGAAAGCATTATTGAGTCTGTCGGCAATACACTGTGGGTCTGTGGTGAGAGAGACATTTCCGTCAAGCTGAGTGGGTGAGGGCATTGTACACTTTCAGTTCAGCTCCTTAATATTATCCCAGAACTTCAAGGCAGACCCTCAGGAGGAGGTAAGCATGGATCTATAGTAGTCTGATTTTGCCTTGCGGATGACTCAGGTGCATTTATTGCATGCAGCACTATAGGCTTGCCTATCTGTAAGCTTGCCAGATTTGATTACTCTGTGCCAGAGGTTATCTCTACTCCACAGTTGATTGATTATAGCTGGGGTTATCCACGGGGAGTTATGTTCCTTAATAGATGATTTAGTAAGGGGAGCAAAGATGTTACTCACTGCATTAAATGATCGGACAAAGTAACCAAAAGCAGTGTCAACATCAGGAGCTAGTTTAATCAGGGACCAGTCGCAGCTGGCAAGGTACTCTCTAAGTTGTGTTAGCTTGCCAGGGTGAATGCACCATCAGAGGACAGTTCTTGATGCTGTTTTATTCATTTTACAGGACCAGGAGACAGTGACAGGAGAGTGGTCACTGAGGGCATTGGGTAGTATAGCAGTACTTGTGATTTTATGAGGTCTGTTCGAGAGGACAAGGTCCAGAAGTGTGGCAGTGCCTTTGGTAGGGTGGAACTGGGCAGAAGTAGTTACCAGCTGTGTAAGGTTGAGGGCTGCTATAGCATCCTTGGCTTGGGAGGCAGAGCTGGCTAGCCAGTTAATATTGAGATCGCCCATCTTGATCTGTTCCAGTTTGCTGGGCAGACTGGAGAGGTGCTCTAGAAGTGACTAAAAGGCAGGGAACTGGTGTCAAGAGCGGATATAGGCAGCAGTGAATATTAGGGGACTCTGGAGGCACCAGTGGAAATTTTGAGGGAGATCGCCTGGTCACCATGCTTCAGTTGAGGTGGGGGCTTTTTGGGACTATTCAGCATTTTTGGGGCTATTCAGCATTTTGCCCTATGGCAGGAGTTCAAGATCTCCTGAGACTTATTGTCCAAAGAGGTCCAATCAGAGGCCACGTTGGAAGCTCATTGAAGGCAGGTCATGTGATCCAGCACTTTCCAGAAGCTATATGCATGAGAGACAGATGACTGAGCTGCTGCTGAAAAAGAATCTACTTCCATCCACTTGTTAAAATTACACAAAAATCTTCATAGTTTTTGTTTCCTGTGTAAATCCCAAGCAAGAGAGTTAATTTTTTTTTAAATTGTAGGGTGACAATAAAGCTTTTCCGTTTGCCTTCATGGTGCAGCTGGTTAGCATGACCAGAATGGTATTCTGGATGGCCTGGTTTCAATTCCCGACTGATGCACATACTTCTTTCTCTCCTCTCATTGTATGTGTCCCATAAATATGCACACCACACCCTCATGATTGAAAATGAAGTAATTATTTGTGTTGCACCAGGCTGTGCATTGGAGAAAGAGTATTGTGCCCCCTGAGACAGCCCAGATTCCAGTTAGCTTGGTGGTGCGGTTGGTTAGCATGACTGGAATGGTATTCTGAGTGGCCTGGGGTCAAGTCCAGGCTGAGGCACTTACTTCTTTCTCCCCTCTGTTTGTATGTGTTCCATAAATATGCACACCGCACCCATGTGATTGAAAATGAAGTAATTATTAGTGCAGCACCAGGTTATGCATTGATGAAAGATTAATGTGCCCTCCTGGAGAGCCCAGGTTCCAGAAGTCTTGGTGGTGCAGCTGGTTAGCATGACCAGGATGGTATTCTGGATGGCCTGGTTTCAATTCCTGGCTGACGCACATACTTCTTTCTCTCCTCTCATTGTATGTGTCCCATAAATATGCACACCACACCCACGTGATTGAAAATGAAGTAATTAGTTGTGTTGCACCAGGCTGTGCATTGGAGAAAGAGTATTGTGCACTCTGAGACAGCCCAGATTCCAGTTGCCTTGGTGGTGTGGTTGGTTAGCATGACCGGAATGGTATTCTGGGTGGCCTGGGTACAAGTCCTGTCTGAGGCACTTACTGCTTTCTCTCTTCTGTTTGTATGTGTTCCATAATTATGCACACCATGCCCATGTGAATGAAAATGAAGTAATTATTTGTGCAGTACCAGGTTGTGCATTGGAGAAAGAATAATGTGCCCTCTGGGATGGCCCGGGTTCCATTTTCCTTTGTGGCATAGTTGGTTAGCGCAACTGGAACGTTATTCCAGGTGGCCTAGGTTCAAGTCTCCACAGATGCACTTACTTATTTCTCTCCTCTGTTTGTATGTGTTCCACAAATACACACACCACACTCGTGATTGAAAATTATTCTAAGTTTATGTCTTTGTTCACAAGATGAAATTTAAAACATATTTTTTTCTAAGAATACTAGTCAGGCTTTTGAGTGAGACTTGTAAGTTCAGCATTGCTGCAGTGACTGAAGCGGCTATATTTCATAATAATATAATCTAAATTTAATATCAGTTGTTTCCTGTGAGGAACCTTGGCTTGGATCCCTCATTGGCCACTTGTGCAACTGCAAGTGTACAGCAGCTGGATAGGATAGGACTAGTCAGCTGAATCCCACTGCTTCAGTAAGCTACATTTTTGTTATTTGTGTGTGCATGACTGTGTACTCAAGGTATTTGTCTAAGTCAGGATGTGAGGTTTGGCAATGGGCTCAGGATGGAAAATGCAACCAGCTATAAATATCTGGGGGTAATAGTGGATAACAGATTACAATTTAATGAACACATAAAATCATTAGTCAAGAAGACTAATCAAAAATGGGGGCCTTAAGGAGAGTAGCAAATTGCTTAACCACTGAGATAAGAAAGAAACTTGTGAATCACATGCTGATTCCTGATAGAATATGATCTGATAGTATATAGAAATGCTAAGAAAACTGAATTTAATAAGTTAAACCAATTTAATAAGTTAAACCAACTATTATAATTTGGAAACATTTGTAACAAAGAATAAACATGGAACACATCATTGCACACTATATGAGAAATTAGGCTAGTTGCATCCAGAAGAGAAAAGAAGTTATATCTGGTTAACCTGTTGCCATACATTAACATATCAGATGAAAAACTGGAAACAAGGGGGTACTGTGAACTTCACATATGAAGTGGAAAAGGGATATAAGTTGAGAAAGCACTGTCTAAACATCCCAACTGTTAGATCATACAATAGATAATGGGATGCTATGTCTCAGTATTCCGTGTCCATATCATGAAACAAGTTGTCAAATAATCTGAAGTGTATCTCTTCATACTGCATTTTCTGAAAGATTTAAAAAAATATTTAAACCATACCTGGGTATGCTTTTAAACAAAAGCAATTTCTGAGATTATGAGATGTGAGTGACAGAAATTATATGTTAAAATGTCTGTATATTTGTAGTTTAATATGTTTTGTACAGGAGGTTGTTGCAAATAGGGTAATACCCTAACAATTATAATACCTGCATAAAAATAAATTTTATTAATTCATTCATTCATTCATTCAAGTCTGTGGCTGTATGCCTAAACAGAAGTTTAAAAAATGAATGACTTTCTACCACGAGAGGAAGTGCCCATTCACATATCATCTGAGTATGCTTACCTGAGCTGCTTTGATGATGAGATGGAGTATTGAGAGTATCTTGAGAGCCATAAAGCAAGAAAGTCAGGTGGCCAAAAAAACTCAACCTCTTGAGGTTACAGTAGCAGGAGAAAGAAGGATAAGCTCCACCTCTAAACGCACTCACCATACATCCCATCAGCACTTTGTTTAGGCTCTGATGAAGCCTGCTGAACAACCAAGTAAAGCAGATGCAGGAGCACCAATGGTGCCAAGGAAAGACCCACAGATACAGGTCCAAACAAGAAAGGCTAATGGGGATCAAAAGAATGGTGATGATAGTGATACTGGTGACATTAGCCACATGAGTGGTGTCATGAGCAGTAAGAGCATGATATGGTTACATTTCTTGTTACTGAAAGAAGAAAACAGAAAGACAGTGTGCACATTGTACAATATGACCATCAGCAGGGGGAAATCTGAGACACATTTAATAACCACCTCCTTAATGAACCACGTAAAGATAAAGTATTCCCAGGGTTTGAAAGTGACAGGGTCTGTGTCTGTGGTTCTTTCAGAACTATATTTTGGTGATGATGCAGGCAGTGGTGCTGGTGGCACTGGGAATGCTACAGACTGTTCTGCTTCTGGAAAAAAATGCTGCTGCATCTCTGCTACCACTTCTTCCCTCTCAATAACAAAGAGTCCTCATGCACCACAGCATTCTTGCCAGGCACCAGTCACCTGCTATTTACACACCATCTGGCAAGTATGGAACATCCCTCCATCCACAGTCAATGAAAATGATGGATGTGTTGCAAGCCAGAAATAAGTATCAGTCATCTCATCCAACTGCTCAGCATATCACACAGCTTATAAGTGAAATTATGGTGTTGGATCTGCAATCTTTTTCACTTGAGGAAGGCACTGACTTTCGAAAACTTCTGCAGCACTTGCCACCACAGTACCAGCTCCCATCACATTCCACATTTTTATGCACTCTGGTGACAAAGATATATGACGGTGTGAGAATGGCAATTGCCACAATGATCTCATATCTTGTGGGTGGAGTTTTCCACTGTACCTCAGACAGCTGTAGTAGTACAAACTCCACACATGAGTATCTCTCCTTAACCACACACTAGTAAGTGCAAAAGCCTATGTCTCCTGTTGCAAATTCCTCCTTCACTTCCTATCTCACTGGCTCTCCATTTATACCTTCACAGTCTGGCAGTCACTTCAGGTCTCCTCTTCTAAATATTGGGCTAATGGAGAAGGAGCACCATCATCAAACATTGTGCCATCCATTCAATACATGCTGCAGTCATGGACTAATGATACCAATCTACATGTTTTTTTTAATGGATAAAGGGACAAAAATGGTAAAAACTGCCCTCATGGGAATTTTATAAGCATTTGCAGCCTTGCCCACACCTTGAATCAAGCATTCACATCTGGGCTACATTGCAAGCCTAGCAAGACTGTCTTCACAGCACGCTCTATCTGTGCTCATCTTTATTGCTCTGTAAATGTGACTGACCAACTAAGAGAAGTGCAACACCTTGGTCTAGGTCAACATCACTAGATACATGATTTGGATATCAGATGGAATTCATCACACCTGATGTTGTCTAGACTGATAGAACAGAAGTTGCATTTCATGACATGTCAGTGAAGTGCAACATTGGGGGGAGTCATAGGCACCAAGAGAGGTCACCAGCTGATGCCATGGTGAGAGTACATGGGCTATTTAAGAGACATATCTGTGATCAAAGTTCATCCACTGCCACTCTGAGTCAGGTGATTCCAGCAGTGCATAGATGGAAACCATCCTTGTAGAAATACATAGAGGAACACAGGGAGATTCCAAATGGGGCAGCTATGCTCAATGAGCACTTGCAAACTGAACTGGATGCAAGGTTTGCAAAAATGCTGTATAGTTGCATCTACATTTTTGCAAACATACTGGATACCAGTTCTGTGTCATAATGGTGATAGCAGAATAGCGATCGCTGTTAGGGCAAAATGTCGTGGCAAGGAGCAGAGGGTGCCAGAGACCTACGGGATTATTTTTTATGTGGGGTAGCACCCTTGCATATCCTTCAGGGCTACCCCCCAGCCCCCATTAATGGATTCTCAACTCTAGGGGTGCATGCAAATTTAGAAAATGTAAAGTCACCTACCGACAAAAACACACACCTTACCTGAACCCTTCACCTCCCAATCAACCACCCTCCCCACCACACTAGAGACCAGCTTGTAGCTGCCTACCATAACCCCTACCACTACATACCTTCCCTGCATATCCCCCACATGTGTGCACAATCATATACGCAAGATTTCCATCATAGTTTGTCGCCCACCCTAGTATTCGGTCACTCCCCTGCCATGTAGCCCTGAATACAGGTGCCGTAATTAAGTTGTTGTTTTTGTAGGTGCTCAATTGTGTTCATCTTGTTCACAGGTTACTCTGGATACCCAGTTAAAATATGACATTCTTCACCTGGCTATGGATAGACACACAGTGAATCACTTTCAACAAAAACTGTGTGCTGAGTTAACTGGTTGCAAGCAGGGGCTGCTGCAGACACTGGCAGGTGGTGAGGAAGGTAGTGACAAAGAGGGAATACTATCTGGCAGGTCTGGTTCCACTGGTGGAAATGGGGAAGAAATACCTGGTACTGACAGCGGCATTGATGGAATTAAGTGGGCACTGGTCAGCATGTCCTTATGTCAAGAACAGCAGAAGAAGACATAGTCAAAGCCTTTATTTGCAAAAAGTATCTTGGAGGACTATCCATAAGTCTACTAGATGGAGGAGATGCATTCATCCCCTCACTTTGCGCAACTGGCTATGAGATACCTCAATTGCCCCCCATGAGTGTACCGATTGAAAGAATATTTAGCACAGCTGGAGATGTTGTTGAACCTCATCTTTCAGTGCTAGACCCTGAACATGTCCAACAGCTTGCTTTCATCAAGCTTATATTGACATTTTTTAAGTACAAATATGAATTATCCCCATGAAATGGAAATATATAACCTTTCAGGTTTGCTTTTGCTGACTGTTTTTCTCCATAAAGTTAAGCTGTGTGCTTCCCTATATGTTTCCTTCCTGCAGTGTTTAATGCACACACCTTTGTTATAGCATAAATACATTAACTTTTTCTGAACCAGTAGTAGCATTTCTTCTTTGTTTTAATACCTATCATTATAAAGTATTTTAGGAACAGCAAGGATGCTGAACAAAAACACAGCTATAACAGCCCCAAGGTAAATCAAAATCCAGTGGGTGCTTGCTTGTCACATTCTGGCTTCATAACAATGAGGTTGTGAAACTGGGAGCACTGCACAGTGCACCACACACCACTCCACTTCTATATCATGCCTACAAAAACAACATTCCCCAAATCTTCTTGCTTCCCACATAGCCCCAAGAGTTCACCAATATGACTTGGGTTGGCAACTGTTTCCACTGTTTTCATCATTTTACTTTCCCTTTCATGCTGCAGTTCTTTCTCTCATAAATGAAAAATGGCTGCCTGCTTTTATTGCATTTTTAAAATCCTTTCATTTTCATTTTTCACACATCCACTTTGCTGCCACCCAGCTTACGCTAAGCACTGAGGCAGTCCCATAGGAGAACACTGTCTGTGCCCTTCCTTTCTGAAAGAAGAACCATCCTTGAGATGCTCAGTCCTCCCTTCCCTGGCTGGCGTCCAAGTGACCAAGGTCCATTTGAATACTCGGTTAGTCAGATAATTTAGCAGCAGTGAGGGTTCTGTAGTGCTACAGGGCTGGCTCGTTCTTTCCATTTTAAGAAACCAAAATATTTCTTTCTTTTTTTTTGCTCCTTCTTGGGTACCACCAACCAGTCACTCCTTTGGGCTTCCAAGGTTCACCTGCCATCATTCTATCCCCTGCCGACATCCGCTGCCCCTATTTAGTGCCCCCCCGGTAGTCCAACATAACCCTTCATTGGGTGGGTCCCTTCCTTTTGGTGGGGAAGTGCGCTTAGGCCACTTTTGAGACTTCATGGCAATGGGGACTGGCAGCTGTCATCCGGTTGATCGGGGACACTTTTTATGTTTTCTGCCCTCCCCACTCCCTCTGCCCTCATTGGGCCTTGATGACGGCAACCTGAGGTGAGGATGTGCGGTGGTGTGTTGATGCTTCATGTCACCAAGCACATCAACCAAGCCACCTCCAGGTGTCAAAGGCCCACCCACCTCCCATGAGGGAAGTGTCCAATGGATGTTCTGAACTCCTTCCCTGTCGAACAATGCTCCTGACACCCAGGCTCGGGGCGTGAACCTGGGTCGTCAGTGTGCCAAGTGAACCCCTTCACTCTGCACCATGGAGACAGTGCAGAAACCAAAATATTTCTTCATCTATTATTTTCCCCTTCATGCTGTTGTGCATGAGGGATATAGCTTGTCGTGAGATAGGGATGTACCCCCAAAACAGACAAGGATATACCCTGCCCTGTAGTCAGGCAGGAAATGAGATATACCCGGTTTAGGGTCAATGAGCCACCTTCGAGACTGCAGGGAGTTTTTTTTTCAGTCAGGCCTGTTTCACTGCACTACACCCCTGAGCTATGCTCCTTAACCTGGCCCATCAGGGCGGCCATACAGCCAGAACATTTTGATAGCACCAGATTGGTCTCCTAGTGGTTTGTGGATCCCTGCAAGGAGACCAACATGGCACTTTATAAAAATGTTCTGTGAGGCCTTGCCCTTGGACCCTCCCTGAGAATGAAATGAAAGAATGTAAAAAGTGCCATAAAATCAGGCAACCTTTTTTATCTGTGTGATAAATCATTACAAGTAAGAAACTGATAGTAAAATGATAACAGTAAAACCACTCCCCTAAACAAGCCCCATCAGTGAAATATTGGGGTTTATATATGTGGTTCTAATGAAAAAAATTTAACAACTTGATACAGTTAACACCACTTATATCACCAGCGGTTAATGCGGGCAGCTGGTTTTTGTGGGCAGTTGTCTAAAACCATTTGACAAATGTATAGGAGTGCATGTTAAAAACTCATTACATTTCGGTCATTGCATTCCATCTATTTCACTCACTTTTAATGTTAAAGTTACAGTAACTTTGTTCATCCTGACTATTTCACTAACAACCTCACTCAATCAATTTACTGTCAGCAGCGGACTGCACCTTTAATTAACAGTTAATTACTTGCAGCACACCTGAAAGTCCATTTAAGCTTCATGCTGTTCCTGCATTCTTCATGCTTATTTACCAGTTAGCCATTGTGAACAATGGCTAAAGGTGAAACTAAATGTAAGGCTCTTTCACTTGCTCAAAAGGTGGACCTTCTAAATCAAACTGATTAGCTACCCTGCATGAGTCAGCACAAATTAGCACAGAACCTTTCCATGTCAAAATCAAGCATCACTGACCTGCTGCACCAGAAGGAACAAATCTTGTCCTAATGGCATTCTAATGCCAACCCAAACAGAAAGCAGAAATGAGAGGGGAAAGATGAGAGGTTGAACAGGCACTCCACTGCTGGTTTGAGAATGCCAGAGGGAGAGATGCCATGATAACTAGCCCATTGCTAACCAAACAAGGTCTGGCAGAGCCACTATGGCTGTGAATGCATTAACTAGATAAGGGTGTTTCATGGGCTTAAACATAAACATTTATTTATTTTTTTTTAAAATAGCAGATTTACAAACCTTTGAGTCAGAGACTTATTTACAAAGACACCTCATCAAAACTAATACAAAGACAGCACAGTTAACAAGTCCAAAAACAATGTCTCGAAGAGCAAACAGTTATAACAATCATTCACTGGAGATACATGGGTAGCAGTAGATAAACAGATTACATAGTTTAGGCACACAGGCACCACATCAAGAAGACCAAAGCAGTTCAAACAATATGCAATAGCTAAAGCAAATAGACATCAGGAGTCAAAGAGAAGCCCAGAGTGTTCACAGGAAGGCTGTTGCATACACTAACTGAATCAAAGCATAGTACATTGAGAAAGGGCATATTTAAGCAATAAGGCATGACAGCGTGTGTGTTATCATGTAATAACTTCACTCCTGGGGTGGGTTGAAGCATGAGGCAAAGCCAAGTATTTATTTTTTTATTTATTTGATCCACTTGATCAGCAATATTTGCACAAGTTGTGCCCAGTGCATATTTTACAGCACTGGTCCTGGTCTGGTGATCTGGGTTTTACCCATACTACACTGCATATGGCTTAGTGATATACTGTACAGATGGCTGCACAGTCTAACCCATTGCAGGTTGAAGTTTCAGAAAACCATTATGCTACAAATATCCCTCACCCCCCAGTCACAATTAATCCTCTACCAAAGTCATGCTTAAATACTGGTGCATCTACATCCATGCCGCTAAGCTTTTAATGTCAACATGCTTCTTCTTCTGCTGCTGTGAGTTAAACTCTTTATTTAAAAACATTTTGTTGTGAAATTTTTGTTTTAGTATATCCATGGTCAGGAAAAATGAATTTGTAAAGGAGATCAAAATCCCCATTTATCAGATAATTGAATCACAATACAGCATGTTATGAATTTTTCAAATTCTATGTGTAACCTACAGTAAGTCAAACATAAATTAGACACAGATGCCTGCTACCTATTTGCAAGTGAAGCAAATGTGGTTATTATCATTCACTTGTAAACACCTATAGTCACAGCCAGGATTCACATTGCTAGACTCTGGGTAAATATGACAAGTTTCCTAAATACTGGTACCTTATCCAGCTGTGTTCTGCTTGGTGTGTGTGTGTGTGTGTGTGTGTGTGCTTAAACATGTAACTTTCTATAGTATATTGTATAGCACTGTGAATCTTGGCTGCAGTGTTTTTTCTCTGCTGTGGCTAAGCAAGACACTGTAAAAAGACAAGGGGCTATTAGACATCAAACCAAAGGGTAAGCTGTGAAGACTAACTTGGAGAAGATGCAATAAAGCAAACTTGAATGACAGCCCCCAGACGTCATAAAACACCCAGGGAAAATTAGAAAAACTCTTCCAGCCTAGGCAGAAACAAAACAGATACCTGAAAGCTATCTAACCAGGGTTTCTGTAAGAAAATAGCTGCTAAATAGCTTTAATTCATTATTTGTATTTTTGATGTTAAAACACTCCTGCTAGCTAGACCTGATGCACAGAGAAAACAAAAATAGTGAATTAAAGCTATTTAGTAGCTATTGTCTTACAGAAACCCCAGTTAGCTTGCTCTCAGGTACAGTACCTGCTAAACTAACTGTTGACATTTGTGGTCCCTGGATAAGAACAGTTACAAGGCTCTGCTGTTGCTAAACTCATTTTAAAGCAGTACACATGCTAAATCTAAAAGCATGGCTACATCACTGTCACATGAGACGGGGGCATTGTAGGAGAAAGAAAGCCAATAAAACTATTTGTTATGGAGATCCCCGGGGTCATAAAACTACTATACAGCTAGCAAGCTAATTTAGGAAAAACTCCTAATAGCAGACAAAGGGAAAGGACACAGTAGGATTTAACATACATATCAAAACACTCTACATAACATATTTTTGTTTTTTGCACATTCTGGGTGGACTACTCCTTTAAAAAGAAAAATACACTTCATGTGTTTACCAGGTACTATGCCCATGATTAAAATAATTTGAACTCCATCACTCAAAAAATGTGCCCTCACATGAGCATGCATGATTTATCTGTAAAGACAATTAAAAAATGTATTTCTAAATGCATTAGTAACACCAATGCTTTCAAGATTTTGAAACTACTAAAAATACAAACTATATAGATAGATAGATAGAATATGGTAAACAAATACTGTTAATCCCAAAAGCTGAACTTTGTTTTTAGTATATAAATGTTTAAGAAATACCTGAAAGCTGTCTATTTTCCTTAGTTTTTAGATACTTCTTAGTCTTTCCTTTTGAGACACCAGGTGACTCTGATAATCATTTGTTCCAAGGGTTTTTAAGTCAGTTTGAAGGCATTTTTAGTATCTTCCATTCTAGTCCTTAACAAAATGCAGGGACTCCACAGACTTGTTGTTCTGTTCCTTGGTCCACATCCCAAACATGTGAGTCTTCTTTCAGGATGATAGATCCACCTCATGCCCCTCCCACATGAATACATAAAAGGTGGGATGGACCTTTTGGTGCTTCTTGGGTGGAGGTGGGGTGGACCTTACTTCCCCCAAAAAAACAACGACGCCTCTCACTACTCAGGTTCCAGTTCTTGTGCCACCCATTTAAGAAAGAAAATAGTGCCCTGCAACTATTGACTAACATGAAAGTGTATTTATTTGAGGGTGGAAAACATTTCTTGGAGGAGGGTAAGGCAGAGGAGATTATTTACACCTTCAGTCAGTTCCATGGACAGAAAACATGACATCACTCCTTTTGTACATGCAATACTCCTGTAGGCTCTGCCCACAGTGGTAAAAAACCGAGCAGCTGGCTTCAGATTTAGGTCACTCTGATTTTATCCCTTTTGAAGGCTGGCTGGGCTGATGGAAGGCACATAACAACACTGTATTTAAAAGAACACACTGGGAGAAACTGAGTGCTGATGCTGCTACTACATAGCAGTGGGTCTCATAAATGCTGCCAGATCTCTTGAAGGGGTATGAACCCCATAACATTTACAACACAGATGAAACTGGCATTGGTTTTTAAGTGCATAGGCTATGGGACACTGGCTTTCTAAAGCGAGAGTGTCCTGGGGCAGAAAAAAGCAAAGGAAAGAGTTTCACTCCTTGCTTGCTGCAATATGGATGGGAGTGACAGGCGTGAGCTCATAGTCATTGGTAAATCTACCATGCCACACTGTTTTTGAGGGGTCCATAATCTACCTGTCACCTACCGGTCCAACTGCACAGCATGGATGATAGGGGACATCTTCACAGACTGGGTATGGGTGTGGGATAGGCAGCTCAGAGGAAGAAAGATTATCCTCATTTTGGACAATTTCAATTGGCCTCCCATCAATCAGTATGCTCTGCAACATTAAACCTGTCTTCCTGCCCCCTAACATGACATGTATTATCCAGCCTTTGAACCAAGGCATAATTTACTCCCTGAAGCAGCAGTACGTTCACTGCATGAGGCGAAAGGTTCTTGATGCGATCGATTCTAGCACAGAACTGACTGCCTGTGAGTGTGTGAAAAACATTTCTCTACTCAACTCTGTGCATTTACTGAAACAGTCATGGGACCTTGTGACACCAACCACAATAGAAAATTGCTTTAGGAAGGCAGATTTCTGGAAAGATACCCCTGAGAAAATTGAGGAGGATGAAAAGGAGCCCATAGTTGACCCTCCTCAAGAACTTACCGATGAGGATTTCAGTCAGCTGTGTCATTTATGCAGTGTTGAAGAGGAACAGGAACAGCTGCTTGAGGATATGGAGTCTGTGGTGGCATCTATGCAACCAAAACAGGAAGTGGAGGAACCAGAGGAGCGGGGCGATGAAGGAGACATGGAGGAGAACCTTGTTACACCAAAGGATGTCTGTGTGGCTTTGTTGACCCTGCGTAGAGCTGTCAAACAGAATCAAAATATTGCAGCTAACTGGGATTTACTTTCCACCATGGAGAAGATGTAGCAACTGTACTGCTCAACAAACACAGTCCAGCAGAGAATCACTGACTTTTTTGGAGAGGAGGCACAATTAAAAGCAGATAACTATGACTCTGATTAACTATTATTTATTTTTACTGTACCGCACTGATTTTGATGGCTAGAGGGCTTTGAGGGATTTCAAATGTTTAATTTTGATTTATAATTTAATTTTAAGAAGTCTACGAGCTGTAATAAATTTATATCAAACTGATACAGTACTGTATACTGTTTGCAATTTTCTTTGGGGACTGTAATGTTTGACGAAATGAACTTTAGATATTTCAGTCACTCTGTTGTGCAGGCAGAGTGGCAGAACATGAATGTGCCCGCTATAAGTGGTTTTAACTGTGCTGGAAATGCTCTGTATTTTTTGGCTTTGTGCAAATTGCAACTGCAGACTGAGCAAGTACCCTCTCTCTATGCTACTATATGTAAGGACAGCCTAGACTAGTATGACTATTATTTTTTTAGGGGGAAAAAAAACACTATCCTAGCAGTTTTTCTGAGAAACACTGAAAATTATCACACGTAAGTGTGAAAAAAATTACCCTTTCTAGTTTAGGATTTAGAAACGTAGCAAAAACTGTCATGATTTCTGCTTTTTCCCAATTTTAATTGGAAAGGCTTTGCCTGGAGTTCAGTGGCCAAGCACCCAAGCTCCCACTTCCTGAGCTATGTAAACAGTTCCTCTCAACCTCATTGTCAAGCATTTTTACTTTGCTGCCAGATGCTATGTTGGTTTCTCCTCTGAGCTGGCTGGGGCCTACCCCCCCGCGCCTGCTGTTTCTGTGTGTCTCTGATGGACTTTGGTGTTTGTTTTACTGCTTCTGGCTTCTATCTTTCTTCTGGCTGTGTGCTTCCCTGTATTTTGTGTCTTGTTTTGGGGCATTTCCCTGTTTTCTGTTTTGCTGTGTTTTGGTTTTGTCTTTTTTGGGGGCTTTGCTTCTAAGCTCCTAGCATACTGCTACTCAGAGCTCATGCTACTGCTTTCAGTTACCTACAATTGCAGCCACTGCTGCTGTTTACTTTAATTACTATTGTACCCAGTGCTTGTGTTTTTACACTGTGCTCACCATGCTCAAACTACTGCAATGCAATTGCAATCATTATCTGTGTGTTTCAGCTCAACCATAGCTGCTCCATGTTGCATACTCAATTATTTTCACCTGACAAAGTTTACTCTGACCCTAGCTGTGCTGCTCATTCCTGCTCTCATTCTACTTGCAGCTTCATTTCACTGCCTCACTACACCTGTTTTCAAAGCATTTGTCTCTGTCACAGGGTGTTCCCTGTGATGAGTACAGACCCTAATATTCTTCCACGTAACCCCCCCCAGAGATAACGTGCTTAGGTATAAAGTACCAGATGCTGAATAGTGAAGGCATTTATGTGAAATATAGAAACATATATATATTAAGTATATATACATATATATATATATATATATATATATATATACATACACACACACACACACATGGATATATAAAAGGGGTATTGCTTCCATAAAAGTGGAAGTACCTTAAGTGCCCAGTGGGACAGACACAATATGTTTTAAGAGTTGTCTGTTTCACAGCTTTGCAGAACCCTTTTAAAATAGTCTGTTAGGTCATTATCTGTTAGATTTGGTTGAGCAGATAGCCTGTTATACAGAAATGTAAAGAACAAGCAAAATTATTAGTGTTCCCTTTCCCTTTTCATTTCGTTACCTTTTGCTGCATTTTTGGGAGCATTGGTTTAGTTAATAGAAGAAGGAATTACCAATTTGCTCTACTTTATTTTAGTAGAAGGGGGAAAGTATTGTTTGGTTCAGGCAGGAGTTCTGCAGTTTTTGAAGTCCCCCCCCCCAGACATAGAAAACCTTAAGAAAAGATTTTCATTTGCAACTCGGTTCATGCCTCTAATGAGCTGAAAGAAAAGAGTTTTACTTTTCAACTTAATAGTTGCAGAGAAGGGAGAGAACCTGAATAAAATAAAAACTAAGATAACCTTTGTTGTTAGCAACCCCTCTGAAACAGCTCTCTGTATTGAGCGTTTCAATAAACTAAAACTCAATGTTTTATTTAAAGTGTGGAAGTATGCTAGCTTCTAAATGAATAAAGAAGTTGCACTAACAAAACCCATGTAGAAAATGAGACCAGGGAGTCCCTAAATATTGCAAGGTGTGCCCTTTGGCAAAGAAGTAAATTTAAAATGAGCAATATGTTCTTGTTTGTCTTACCTGTTGAGCTGCATGGGCGTTCTATAGGGCTGGCAGCTCACACTCTGTCTGTTTTTATAGAAGTTGTAATGAGTGATGTCACTATCAAGGGAAGGGTTTAGCCTTATTGAGACTAATTAACTCTATGAACATTGTTTTAGGACATCAAAGTAAGGTTATGGATTATTTTACAAATACTGTTATACACTTATATACCTGATGTTTAGGAATGAAAATGTAAAGTAAAAAAGGAACCTGTAGTATGTTATTTTGATTTTTCAAAAAGGAGGAGGATCATCTGATTATGATGTCACTCCCCAGAAATGTATAAAAGATTACTACTAGGGAGTTAAGATAGAAGATGTCAGTTGGAGCTGACTGCCAGAGGTGGTGGACCTCTGAAGTTTATATGTTTGCAAGGAGATAGCCTGGTGGCACTGCTGGGCAGAGCAGTGGCTCATCCTGAGTGTAGCTCATCTGTTCATTATTTTGTTGAGACTTTGAAAATGACTGAACTAACTTTATTTTCCTGATTTCTGTGAATCCTGAAGTCGTTTCCTGACAAAAATAAGATAAGTGCCTTTCCAGCACTTTTTATGCACTAAGTTTGTGGGTCTGCTTGATTTGTTATCCTGACTATCCCAACCCATCTACAGTCTCCATGTTTCATTGCAGTTACAACTCCGAGGTCAGCCAATTAAGCTTCTGCCGAGGCTGTTAATATAGCTTTGTTATTTAATCTTAGCTTGCCACCGAAAATCCTCAGACTGTTTGTCACCTTGATTTGGCTATTCATGTTTGGCTGGCTTGCCCCCAATTCAGTGCTGTTTAATTGCTATGCAGTATGTTATACAGGTCCACCTATGACTACTACTGCTTACTGACCTACGTGAAGGTCCGCACTTGCTTACGCAACCATTGCTCCTTGCTTATGCAAACCATTGCTTTATGCCTACTGCCATCCCCTCAGCTTCAACCTCTGGGATTCTGCTGCACTCAATCTACATTTGACCTTGCAAGGTCTCAGCACTCAATGCTCATTACGATCTCAGCACACCATGCTCATTCAGCTCACCAGTATTTCAGCTCTCAATCAATTTCTAGGTCATGCCAGCCATTCTATTCTGGTGCAGGGTTCCTGCAGCCAATGGCCTTGCTCTGCACTTGTCTGCATCTCGAGTAGAAATGCAGCGAATTTAAATTTCGCTGGCGAAGTGAACGCAAAGTGGGAACTTCTAGTTGTCACTCTACTTCACGGAGTGGCCAGTATGAAATGCTTACTTTGCCTTATTATTACTTTGCGTTGTCATTCCGCCTTTGCGTGAAGTAAGGTAGCGTGACAACAATATTGGCAGCCCTCCACACACACAGTCACTAGAATTAATGTGCATCACTATATGCTACTGTCATCTTGTCTCCAGAAACTTCCCCAGTGCTGATGAAGTGAAATGAGAGCATAACAAGAAATGCAAAGTCTCCCAGAATTAATGGCACACTCAGTCATCTGGGCAGTGGTCAGACAAAGTCACCAGAATTAATGTTCATCCCCAAAATGCTACTGTCTTGTGTCCAGAAAATTCCCCAGTGCTGATGAAGTGAAATGAGAGTGTAACAAGATATGCAAAGTCTCTCAACTTAGAGATGCAGCAAATTTAAATTCCACTGGTGAAGTGCCCGCAAAGTAAGCATTTTGCGTTGTCACTCCACTATGCAGAGTGGCCAGCATGAAATGCCCACTTCGCTTTGTTATTGTGATTGTGACTTCTCGTTGTCATTCTGCCTTAACCTGAAATAAGGAGGAGTGACAACAATATTGGCAGCCCCCGGGCCCCCACACGTCACATGGCTTACAGTACTGCAACTCACATGCTGTACAGGAACACGAATGCCTATGGCTGTAGTTCCCCGATGACAATGACCTGTATCACAAAACTCCCCAATCTGAAAACTCATATCAGTGAATACAGTGGTGAAATTTTGGGAGATACTACAAAACAGGCTTACATGATGCAAGTAACTAGTAAAAAAAATAATGTTGTGATTCATGATGTGATCGTGAATCATGACTGCATTCATGACCATGAAACATGAATTTATTTTTCTCAGACTTGGAGCTGACGAGAGCATTGGGAACGTGAATGCCTAAAACTGTACTTCCCTGATGACCTGACTGTTCACAGAACTCACCAGCTTGAAAACTCATATCAATGGGTACAATGGTGAAGCCTGGAGAGATACTACAAAACATTAATTTTGTGATTCATGATGTGATCGTGTGCACCACACCAGTACTCTGAAGGGAAGCCAAAGAAACAACTGTGACTTAAGTAACAAATGAAGATTGGGCCCTAAAGAGATGCAAATGCACAGACAGATTAAGATTGTGCTGCGCACTAAAGAAATGCAGACGCAAAGGCACAACACCACCACCTAACCAGTGATCGCCATCAGAAATCCAAATTTGGAAAAGAATACCTTTTGCCAGTTGGGAGGGTTAGTGCACTTCAGTAACAGTCTACTATTACCAGTAAAGATACCATAAGCAGTACAAAAAAATTCATGCAGGTGCAGTGGATAGCAGGTTCACAGTGCTGAAATTACTCTGGCACAATAAATGGTATCTGATTTAATGGCATGTGTGCATCACACACACACTCACACACACACACTGCAAGTAATGTCTAGCAAATTGAAAACCTTATATAACCAAATGTTTTAAACAAACTGAAATTATACACTGCTGCACCACAACAATCTGCAAAAAAATTCCAAGAATTACTGAAAATATTACTGTGTGTACATTAACACAGTTATACAAGAAAAATATAACCAAAACAGAAAGACTGTCTTTTTCTCCCACTTAATCTACCTATACCACAGATATGCCCTTCCCCAAAGCACACTTCACAGTACACAGACTGACTGTTCTAAATTAACATTCAAAATCTACACACAAACAATAAACACTCAATGATATGAGCACAGGAGGGTTTCCTACAATCGATGTACTAAATTTTGAGCAAAAAAAATGGCTTAAAAAGGCTTTTTTAACAGCTTTTAGAGGATTTGAATGGCAGAGCTCTGAAAGGAAACTATCTCCATCTTCCACTACACACACGCTACACACAGAACTGAGGCTGTAGAACAGTCTAGAGCCCATGTGACCTGCAATCCCAAGAAGTACTGCAAATTCGCTTTGGAACTCAATAACAAGGCGAAGTGATGCGAAGTACATTGATTTCAGTGTTACTTCACCTTAAAATTGGTGAAGAAGTGGTTTGGGGAAGGCAGAGTAATGCAAAGTCATTGTTTTCAATGGACTTTGCATTCCCCATTATACTTCGCATTGCGGAGCACTTTGTGGATTCCGCATCACTCCATGAATCACTTCACGGAGTGAATTTAGCCCATTTTGCCCATCACTAATCTCGAGCGTGTCCAACTTGGGGCGGGATCCTTCTCACCTGGACCATAGCTGGGAATGTCCTCACCCCAGGTTTGGCTTTAGCTGCCTGCTACACTACAGCAGCTCCTGGTGTAGAACTTAAGACTAGCAGTGAAGGGTGGTTATGATGATCTCCTTTGCCTCTAGTGTTCCACTATAACTTTTAGCCATTGACATTAGTGGTTTCCCTAGCAAGACACCTTCACAGTATTCTCCCCATGACTGCTCTGGTTCACCTGGTTTGATTTAGGGTGGGTCAGCCAGGTGAGTGTCTCAGCAGTTGTTGCTCTCCTCCTGTGCCTTGGATGCATGTATTGTTGCAGAGTTTTCTCGTAACCTTCCACAGCATTCCTGCTAGAGGGTTTGAGTGAGAGCCTTCCTCCAAATTGAAATATTTTCCACCTCTCTTTAATAGGGTTTTCCAAATTGCAGCTGCAGAGCCATCACTAATTAAACTAGCCCAAACCTGAGGGAAGGTGACCTAGGCCTTGGATCCCTAGAGATTTCCTCTTCATAGGGTTTTTTTTTTCTCTCCTCTGTTGCCTCAGGTCATAATACTTAGCATAGTTGTTTCTCCTAGTTTCTTTAGGTAGATTCCTCTGTTGGATGGAGGTGGAGGATGTCCTGCCATTCCCTCTGTCCTTACAGGATCCCCTAATCTCACTGCAAATCATCAGTATCATGCTACAGTATGCAAGCCTGAGTATTCATTACGTTATCCAACTGAGCATCTCATTGCATTATCAAACTGCCTATGCTTCTCCACTACTATGTTACAATTACTGCTCCTATGTGACAGTTACTGCTTGCTCATTTGCTTCATGTTGCCTCCTTTGGGGATGATACTGCATTTCTTTTGTGGATTCCTAAGGTACCTTTAGCCACGGGAACTGTCCCATGGCACCTCTAGGGGTGGAACCCTCTCTGAGAGATCCTTGCCTTTGTACCCCTACAGGGTGGTAATTCCTCTGGAATAGAGAGTGCCAATGGCCAAAACCAAACTAACACAGTTGCACAAGCATAACACTATACTGGCTGCATAGGTCAGTGAACAAGTGGATGGAAGTAGATTGCTCTTTCAAAATAACTGTAAGTAAGTAAGAAAGGGATATCAAAATAATAACAACTGAAACAACACTCCACTAAACAAGCCATATCAACAAAGCTGTGACTATTTTCTTGCAGAGCAGATACAGGCCTACTATAGCACTAGTTTCTTTTTTCAGTTTAAGGGAAAAAATATTCCAAGCAGTTCTCGTGAAAAAACTGAAAATGATCACACAAAAGTATAACAAAACTTATCCTGTCTAACTTTGGATTTAGAAAAGGAAAAAAAAACTGTTAGAAGTTCTACTTTTTTATTATTTAGTTTTTTAACCAGGTATAGCACACTAAGCTGAAAGCTTTTTTACAGGAGCAACCTGGGAGCACAAGGAGGTTAAGTGGCTTGCTCAGGATCACACAGTATGCAAGTAGAAGCTGTGGGATTCAAATCCAGGTCTAGTCTGCTGGATGTCACCAAATTTGCAGCTTAGAGCCTTAGACCACTGCTCTATACTGCCTCCTTTTTGTGTAATTGTAACAAGTGGATGGTAGTAGATTGCTCTTTCACAGTAGCTCAGACGTTTCTCTCTCTTGCCTTTAGCTTCTCCAAGTGGTGGGCCACATGATCTGCCTTCAGTGAGCTTCCAAGGTGGCCCCTAATTGAAGTGAAAGTCTCAGGAGATCCTGAAATTCTCATACACTGTACCAGCTTGCAAACGAAGTTTGAAAAATGAATAAATGGGACCGTGGAATATGAATACTTGGCAAATATTTGAAATAAGGCATTCATACACCCCTGCTAAGCTATATACATTAAGCAGCAAGGGTCAAATGCTGAGGGTCACAAGTGGTTTAGTGGCCCACTTCCCTATAATTAAATGAATCATTTGTATTTTACTCAGTGCTTTGATGTGATCTTTTACCCCCCCCACACGCACACTCACATGTTGTTGTTATTCTAAATGGCCTAAACATCACCCCATTACATTTTAGCATACTTGACATGATATCACTATCTAAAACTAACAACAGGTAAGGCATTTGAGATTTTCACAATTCTTGTCATTGTTTTTTTTTTTCCCAGTTCTATTTATCTTCTTCTGGTTCTGCTGCTGGAAACTCTTTTGACTGCCACCAACATTCCCTGCCCTCCTGTGGCCTCCTGCCTAGATCACTCATGACACACACAGTCGGCTATTCCCATAACAGCTTGCCCCCAGAGGTGGGGTTTCCTGCAGCTTCATGGAAATTCCCCACACCCCCAATCAGCCACCATAATGTAGGCAAGGAGATCCAGGACCAGACAGGTGGACACAGCTACGGACATGGTGGGCATGGTGCAGCATCACACTGTCAGTTAGCTGCTGTTTTCATGTATTTCTGGTTCCCAAGCTGGAGTGTGTGCATGCAATAAATTATGTTACCATGTGTGCTGCAGTTCACAGCATGTCAACAGCTACCACTCCTCTGCACCCGAATCTGTGGTCCTGAGCTCCTGCACCCCCAGCCACCACTAGAGGACAGGTTTATATGAGGTGTACCAAGTCTCTCTCCCCAGAGAAGGTGAACAGTCCAATGGACACTTGATCTTCCTCTCCCTGGCTGACCCTCCAGAGTTTTGAGTTAATTCCTGAACTGAAGTCATTGGTGCCACAAGTGATAGGACTATCAGTGTGTTAGTGGGTCAGCTTCCAATACTTGTAAGGTGAAATATGGTGTGACAAGTTGGGAAAATGTCTATAACCCTCATTTGAATTCTGGGATTAAAATGGTATGGTCTGCCCCCTCCCCACCATCTTTGGCCAGTTGGGGTTATCCTTACAGAATAAGAAGGAGCTGGTGGAGCAATGTGCTGAAGTGCTACTGTAGGATGAGTAAGAATGGAGAGTGAAGGCTGAGAATCTGTACTGCAGTTTCTACACAGAGAGTTCCCTGGGTCTGCAGCTGAGCACCAGCATCTCTGATAGAGAGTGGCAGAAGCTATAAAAATGAGGCACCTTCTGGGTGAACATGGGGAACAGACAATGGGGGGGGAAGCACTCCAGTATAAATGTGCTCAGCATGTAGCAAATATCAGGCAAAACACAACATAAAAACACATTACTAGCAAGCCTACAATTGAAGATAGCCCAAAAAATTAAATGAATGAAAATATACATTTATTGTGCGTACTGGACAGTGAAGATAATGCAGAAAGCCAAATGAGCAGGGATACGCCAATGCCCTGTTTATATTACCTCCACCATCCAGTAAGCACAATAAATGTATTTTTTAGCAGCTGATCTTTTATATTGCTGTCCTTAATTGTGGGCTTGCTGGTGCTGTGCTTTTCTGTTTAGCCTTGAATGGGGGGAACACCCAGATGCGTGTGTAAAGGTTGCTGGACCTTCAAATAGAGTATTGAATCAGTTTCTTGTTTGCTTTTTTTGTTGTTGAGTGAGAAAGGAGGGCTAGGCAATTCTTCCGATTTTCAGCCTTGTCCCATGGGATGGATGATAGAGATGCAAACTGAAACCCTGAATCAGATTAAGCTGTTGGTGGTGTTTTTAGTGAATGGAGGAAATCTAGCCAGGACACGAGGGAAATTCCGCTACTCTTTTTGAAAGTACCATGGGATTATTAATTTCCACCTGCTTATACCATGGTCATAAAAATTAATGTAAATTCCTGTTCTGTGACTGGCTGGCTGGCACCTTTCTGCCGTGGTAAATCCTACGATATACCCACGGTAAAGGTGCCAGTCAGCCACATTTCAAACAAATGAATCCAACCCTGAAAATGAAAACCACCAAGCCACCATCTTGTTTCCCTTTCTTAAGTGAAAACCATTAGCACATCATTAATAATAAAAAAAAATAAATACGCAAATCCCACATCGAACCTGAAACCTTTTCACAGTGTTTCTCCGGTAATCGCTTCTTCTCCGCTCACTAATTGCCACTGTGAACTGACCCCACTACTCCTCTGTACCATCACTCCACAATGCAGGCCGCACTGAGACCACGGCTCTCTCCCCACTCCATATGCGATCCAAGCAACCCCCCCCACCCACACACCAGTGCTGTCAACCCCAACAAAACCACAGCACCAGACGGATGGCCACAATGTGCTGCTCACCTGAGTCTGCCATTACAACTCCTTCACAACGGAGCCCTTTAAATATAAAAGTGGCACGGGTGCTGCACAGACCCTGAAATAACACCCTGAAGTTCCACACTCCCTATGTCCAGGAGATGAGACTGCCATTACCTCCATGAGCTCTGTACTTGAACTTAACAATAGTTTGTTTGAAACAAAAAATCTGAGCTCCTGATCCACCTGCGCAAACATCATAGCTGATTCACTTTCTATCACACTGCAGTGTGTCTTCCTGAAACATAGTGGCTTCCTGCAACACTTTAAACATTAAATAAAAAATACAGCTTCTCATTAACCTGCAGCAATACTGTAGCTTGTTCACTTAATGTCTGTCCTGTCAGTTTCTCACTCCTCTCACAGCCATTTATCTTGCCTGCAACTCTGTTCACATTTAAAAAAATGATAAAACAGCAGTATACTAAGGGAAGAGAGCTACCATCTCCTACAACATTCTACCTAGAAACAGGGAACTATTTAACACACAGAGGATGGACATTACAGGAAAAAAAATTAAAAAAACAATCTGTTCTCAAATAAAACCTCATAAGTAATTATTTAAAAATTTCTACCCATTGTTTAATCGCAATTAGCCACTTGGGGAATGTGGGTTATCAGGGGATTTACCATGGCTGGTGAGGTCTTGCCCACGAGGCGCATAACCCACACCACCTCGTGGCTTATTGCTTAAATAACCACCAGAACAGGCAGACTAGGCCTTGGTTTAATGTCTCGTCCAAAACGTAGCACCTCACTCACACTTCACTACTGTGTCAGTTCGAGGATATACTCCAAATTCCTGTTGTGGGTTTAGAATCCACAACCTACTGATCTTCTTACTTCAGAAGCAAGTGTTTGACCGGCTGAGCCACTGACACTAGATATAAGATATCCAGTGCTGTGAGAGCCAAGACTGAGGAACTCCAGAAAAACAAGATAGCAGACGAGGGTTTAGGTTTCCCCTTAAAGAGGAAGCTCGACCAAAAGTGCTACTGTGCAAAATTATTTATTCATTTATTTATTGAATTTTGTTGACCAAGTGAACTCACTGGGCCTCAGGGAGTCCCATTTCCAGGGCCGACCCAGAATTAATTATAAATATTGAACAACATGATTACAGTTATAGAGAGGTTATGGCATTAGATACAGGTTACTAAGCATATCCCCAATAAATCTCATACCAGATATGAGATTTCTACGTTACTTCATTTTAAAGTTATGAGCTATTTTGTAACCCAAATTTCACTACCTGTTCAAAAAAGCCAGTTTCATTGAAGAGTCACTGATAATGTCATAACCTGAACTCACAGTCTAGCAACCTTATAGGACCTGTGCCTCCAAAGTTTAAGAAACTGTAGCTATAGTAATCATTAAAAAAAAGCTAAATAAGATTGGCAAAAAATGAAAGCTGACAGGGTTGGCACACATTGAGGAATTTGGCAGGGGCTGACAATTTCAGAATATAGGGGGGATGCATACTGTCAAAATGTGACAGGACACATAATTTATTCTGAAATTGCTTGTCCCTGCCACATTTCAGAATTGTACGCACCCACCACATTTCAAAATTGTTCAACACATCCCCACTGCATTCATTCCACCACTGTGCTTGCCAGTCACATTCTAAGATTATGCATCCATGCCACATTCCAAAATTACGCATCCCTGATACATTACAAAATGGTGCATCCCTGCAATACTTACCTCTCAACCTTCCTTCACCAAAATGTGTAACAAGATGTGTGACAAATAAGCAAAATGTGTGACACGTCTTCAAATATGGCATTGCAAGCTCAGAACACTATGGCTGTCAGCACACTAATGTTCAGAATGTTTGCTGATAACTGAGCATAATAGATTGATATAGCTTTCTTCTTTAAAGTCCCAGTGGGAAATGTGGAATATCACCTTTCCCATGTGGACAAAGGATTTTGAGAAGTAAAATGAGTGAAGTACCTGGTAAAATGTGACAATTGAGAGGTACAGTATGCCTCCAAATTCTAAAATTACACATCCCCAGCACATTCTGAAGTTGTGTTTCAATGCTACATTCTGAAATTTTTTTTCACAGCCACATTCCAGAATTGTCACTGTCGCATTCCCAAATTTTGTGGCTGCCACATTCTGAAATTGTGCAGCACTGACACATTCCAAAACTGTGCATCACCTCCATAATCTGAAACTGTGCATCACTGCCATATTCCAAAATTGTGTGTCACCGCTACCTTCTGAAACTGCATCACTGTGACATTCCAAAACTGTGTCACTGCCACATTCTAAAACTGCATCTCTACCACATATTGAAACTGTGCATCACCAACACACACTGAAACTGTGCATCACGAGCATATTCCAAAATTGCATGTCACCATGACATTCTGAAATTGTGCATCACAGCCAGTTTCAGAAACTGTGCATCACCGCCACATTCCAAAATGTATTTATTTAGTTTTTGTTGACTGGGTAAGTGCACTAGACAAATTCTGCCTATTTTCAGGCATGACCCGGAGGACGATACAGATGAATGCCAACTGACTTTGAATTAGATTAAGCTGTTGGTGGTATTTTAGTGAATGGGGGGAAATTTGGCCAATGCACTGGGGAAATTCCCCTACTCATTGGTAGAGGGAGCTGCTGTCCTAGGGAGTGTATGGCAGTCTGGGTTTGGATGGCTGAGAAGGAGGTTGTGATTTCTGAGCAGCTAGTGGTTTTATCCCCGACCTCGGCTGTGGATTTTTGTGGGGATACTGAGATGTCTTCAGAATTTAGTAATGGTTGTTTGGCAGTCCCAATTGAAGTACCTCATGGAATTGAGGTAGCGGAGATGGCAATTTCATCATCCTGGCAAGTGCAGTCTCAGGTTACTGTGGCGAACCAGGGGAATGATTGTGCAACTGAAACTGTTTCTCTGCTAGACAGGGATTCCTGTCGGTATGCCAGTACCAGAGTTTGTTTAGTGAGTCAGTGAGCGACTGATAGAAGCGAGGGTACTGCGTCAGTAGTTCATGATGCTTCGGAGAGGAATGTTGCTGGAATGCGGAAACAGATTTCTGTTTCGGGGCAAGACGCTCCCTTTACGGGAGTCAACTGGTCAAAGGATATGGCTCTTTCGAAGGCAGGCTGGATTCAGAGGGAAGATGGTAATTGAATTCCTGACTCTGAATGGATCAATTTTTCAGGTACTTCTGACATTATTTCTCAGCCCTCTGTGGCAGGTCATGTCAGCATTTCTGCAACTTCAGCTACTGAAACACCTTCAATCGATGTTCCTCCTCAGGCTTCAGGGGATAAGGGGTTGGGTGTGGAGAAGAAGTTAGATGCTATGCCTGGACCCTCTGGATTTTGTTCTTCGGACACATATCCCAGGGTTCCCCCTCTTCCCCCAATGGGGGGAAATGTCAGCATGGGTCTTTTTTCTTGGACTTTTAAAAAAATAATAAGGTTGAGCAGGGTCTTCATCATAATGCTGTTCATTTGCAGTACAAAGGAACATCCAGACAGGACTTGTGTGGCCAGGACTTTGTTGAAAGATTCGATGCACTTTCTTGCAGCTGATATTTTTGTCCTCATCAACATCAGGAGTGAAGATTACTTTGATATTAGCTTTAAAACTTTTATGGGTTTGGATGCTTTTTGGAAAAAATATGAATCACTTAAAATGACTGCTTTGTAGACATCTTTCTGGGCATTTCCTTTAACTAAACCCCTCTTTAAGACTGTAAATGTTATGTTCAGAAATGGGGGTGTAAATGTGAGGGATATTCTCTTTTGGCTGGGAAAAAAATGTGATGTTTTGGGCCCTCCTGAAGCCATAATGGATTCAGAAGGTATATGGACTGGGAATTTGAAGTTTAAAATGAAATTATAGATGGTTGAAAATGAAGTTCGTCATATCCCAATCATTTTTTTTATTTTAGGGAAAGACAGAGGGGTGTGTTTTTGTCCTGGTCAGCCGAAGACTTGTTATAAGTGTGGAAGTGGTAAGCACCTTAGCAGTACCTGTGATAAGGTAGAATGTGCCTTATATGGGGGTTATGATCATGACAGTGCTGTTTGCAGGAATACATTTCGCTGTAATTTGTGTGATGAGCAGGGTCATGCGTATCATCAATGCCCCGGGTGGGTCAGAATAGGTCTGGTGGTCCAGATAAGGATACTCTTAATAATCAGGCCCAAGATAGATGTAGGCCTCATAGGCCTTCTTCCCCAGCTGAGGAATAATTCCAGAATAGGGCGGCCAGTCAGTCTGATGCTCCTGCTCCTGATCCTGATCAAACTGACCAAGACTCTTCTCAGGATAAATATGGTTCCCTTCTTATACACCTGAGGAAATCTTTTCCTCACAGTCTTTTAAAACAGTGCATGATCTTCAACAATCTATGCCCCCCCCCGAGGAGCTGAATTTCAACTCCCTAAGAGAGTGACTAGGTCTGGGAGTAAGTGTAAAGCCCAATCTGTGCAGATCCCACTCCAAAACACCTTTCAGTTACTCCAAGATGGGGAGGTTGGGTCTGAATCTGACGTCTCATCCAGGTCTGAGGTCATCACAGAAATGGAGTGTGAAGATGAAACCACTCTGCCTGGTAGGGGGTTTAAAAGAAAGTGGGTAGAAAAAGGAAAAATGATAAGGAGTAATTTTCACTATTTTAATGTATGGCTTCTCTACGTGTAGCATACCTCAATGTTCAGAGTATACTGAACATTAAAAAAAGAGCTGCAGTTTTATCTTTTTGTAAGGATATTACAGCTGATGTTATATTTTTGCAAGAAACTCGGTTGCATTCCTTACAAGTTGTTTCTCACACTAAGAAATTGTGGCCCTGGGGAGTTTCTTTCAGAACATTTGGGGAGGATGCTGCAGATGGTCTGGGGATTTTATTCCATGTATCTCATACTGAGGTACAGAAAATTGTGGATATTGCACCTGGACGGGCTCTCTTAGTAGACTACTATTGGCATGGTTTTTCCTTGCGTTTGATAAATACCTATGCTCCACAAAATAAGGTGGCTAGGGTGGATTTGTTTAACATTATTAAAACCTTTTCTTTTTACTGAGAAACATGTAATTTGGGGGGAGGGTATGAATTGTGGTTTAGATTTAAGGATTAAAGATAATGTTCAGAAAAAAGTATACTGTGATTCGCATGCCCTTCGAGACACTCTATTACTTGCAGGCCTTAAGGATGCATATAGATTTTTACATCAGTATAAAGGGGCTACGTATTATAGAAGTGCTTTATCCACTCGTATACATTTTATTTTTGTGTCTCGGTTTTTGTATTCTCAGAAATTTCAGCTTTTCTCTTCTGAATTTACTGATCATGTTTTGTTGTTGTGTGACATCCATTTAAAAATTCCTCCTAAATTTCCTGCAGTTAAAAGGAGATGGAAGTTGAATACTTGTTTACTACAACAAATGGAGATTAAGCAAAAATTGGCTGAATTATTCTTTTATAGAAAATCGGTGGCTGAACTGTATGAGGATTGGATGCTTTGGTGGGTTGATACAAAAGCTGACTTTAAAAGGTTTTTTATTGATTTTGGAAAGTTTACTGGTAATAGAGACTATTTACATTATTTAAATTTGAGAAATCAGTTCTATAAATTAATGTATTTACCTAATGTTTCGGATAGCAGGATTAAATCTCAGTTGGATGAGATTAAAATCAAAATGTTTTCTTATCATTCTGCTAGGACAACCTCTCTGAATGCAGATTTTTGATGTGGCAAGACTAAACAGCCTTATTCAGATCCTTATGCTGCCTGCAAGGATACAGTGTTTCATAAAGTTATGACAGGAATATATAATAGTGGTGGTACATTGAAAACTTTGGATGTGGACATTTTGGATGTCATTCATTCCCATTTATTTCATTTTTTAGGTTCCAAAGCAGTTTCTTTAAAGCCATGGGGACAGAATAAGTTTTTTAATTCCTCATTTAGATCCTGTCTTAATAGCCAAATTGGAAAGGCTTATCTCTGCCTTGGAAGTTAGGGATGTCATTTCTAATTTAAAACTGGGGGGTCTCTCCAGGAGTGGATGGTTTGACACATGAATTTTATAAACAATATGTAGATGAATTAAGTGTCATATTACCACATGTTTTTAACACTTTGGCTGAGATGGAAGAGGGGCTTGTGTGGGACTTTGTCTCAGCATTAGTAGTTTTCATTTATAAATCTGGGGATCGGTGTGGTCTATGTAATTGGAGACCTATAAGCTTTCTTAACATGTGTTATAAGATTTTCCCTCAGTTTTATGTTATAGGTTGCAAAGGGTGGTGTCTGCGTTGATTCATCCTGCACAAACATGCTCTGTCCCATGTAGGAATATTAGCCAACATTTTCTGTTGTTGAGGGCTTTGACTGAGTTTGGCAAACAGAATAAATTGTCCAGGTTTCTCTTGGCTTTGGATCAGCAAAAGCCTTTGACACTGTTTCCCATGATTTTTTGTTTACTGTTTTAAAGCACTATGGGATACCTAACCAAATACTGGCATGGATTACATCCTAGTATAAGAGTGCTTCCCTCTCTCCTATAGTTAATGGACTGGTAGGAACTGGTATTGATTTAAAAAGAGGGGTTCATCAGGGTTTCACTTTAAGCCCTTTACTTTTTACCTTTGTGTTGGACCCATTGATAAGATGGATTATAAGTGATGATTTAGTTCATGGGATTTCTCCGGCCTTTGATATTCCTCCTCAAAAAGTCTCTGCTTATTTGTCTCATGGTTCAGGACTCAGTCTCGAGTATCAGAGCATTACAAATTTTTGAGGAGTTTTCAGGATTTTTGGGGGTTAGTCTTAATTATGATAAATGTATAGGTTTGCAATTGGGAAACGGGACTCCAGTTCCAATGCTTGGATCCATGAACATAGTACATTCCCGGATTAAGATTTTTGGGGTTTATTTTGGGAATAGTGATGTTGCCTCCTTGAACTGGGAAGACAAATTAGTGATAGGGGAAAGGAAGGTACAGATTTGGAAATACTGTGCCCTTTCTAAAAAGAAGAGCGTTTTAATTATAAAAAAAGTTCTTCTTCCTATATTTTTATATATTAGTTATGTTTTTCCCTCACCTTTGAAACTTGAAACTTGGTTACTGAGTTGTTTTTTTTCAAATGCTTTGGGGCAATAGATTAAACCCCATTAAGAGGGACTTTACTTATTTGCATATTAGGGATGAGGGTTTGGCCATGATAAATCCAGTGGTGTTTTATTATTCTTTTTTTTTAGTTCTGTTTTGCACAATGGCTCAGGTTAACTTGAGGATATATGGGCTGGCTGGACAGATGAGTTGTTTAGTTCTTTTTTTCAATATTGGGGGATCTGGGAGTTAAGGGTGTTAGAAGGTTAGGTATTCCTGGGTTTTCAGTTCCTGGTTTTAGAAAATTGAAATTATGGAACTTACAAAAAGAGGAGGCATTTTTATTGACTAGGAAACAGATCTATTGTAGGATTATGGAAAAGAACTTTACAGTTCAAGTGGATTTTCCTAAATGTTGTCCATCCAGATTGCAGTTTGCTCTTAAACTTTTAAGAGATCCTTGTGTTCCAGTTTATATGTGGGATGTATTATGGCTTTCTTGTTATAGTAGATTGGGGGTACGAGGGAATTGGAAACATAAGGCTGTGGAAGAGACGGAATGATTAAGCCCAGGGTGTAGAGGTTTGTTGGACTCTTTAGAACAGTTTTTTTTATCAGCTGTGAGTATATTGTACATTTCTGGCTTGATTTAGGGAGAAAATGGAACTGGGGTCCTATTACATAGATGATAATCGCTGGGAATCAGGTGATAACCAAGCTGTAATCACCTCAAGTGGTTGCCAGGGCAACTTGACAAACCTCGAGAACGTAGCTCGAGAGGTTTACTGTTGCCCCTAGCAACAACGAGAGGTGATTACATGCATGGTTATCACCTGATTCCCAGCCATTATTTTTTATAGTGTATTATGAGAAAAACATTAAAAAAACACCATAAAATGCATGTAACTCTTACATTAGATCTGTGATAACAGTAGGAGCCTTTGGGATCATTTTACACAGCAACAGAAAAAATCTGGTTGGTCACTGGTGGTCACGTGGTCAAAAAATCCAAAGGGTTGTGGGATGTCTTGTTATGGGACCTAAACAAATGAGGATATAAGGGGAAGTTTACATGCTGCAGGTCAGACAAGTCACTCACTTTTAACTTTACTGCTGCCATTTCAGTTGCTAGTCTCAGTAAAGGAATGCGCTTTTGAATTATTTACTGAGACTGGCAGTCATGATTTATGGGGTTGGAATCTTGTCACATTCATGCATTCCTTTTTGTTATGCCACTGCTTGGACATTCTGAAGTGTGGTTAACAACTTTTAAAATTCTAAACAGTGCATAACAAAGCTGTGTAACTGCTGGTTATGGTGGTTAATAAGCGCTTACCATACATTGTATATGAATCTTTGATCCTGGGGGATTATTCAGGTTTTTTTAAGGAGATATCACCCTAGTACACTTAATGTGATCTTTGCCTGTTTAAAGTTTCACCTTAGGCAAGCCCACTGTCACTATTATATGCAACATATTGTTCTGCCAAATTCTGTCATTATTTCACAAATTGAGATGGCAATACAAAAGATTAAATCTATTGAATTTTTGAAGCTTGACAGGAGGCAATTTGCTATATTTTGGAAATATGTGGATTGTCTGTTTTGAATTTACTTGTATTCATTTCTTCCCTGTTTTCTTTCTGTTATATATTTATGTTTATTTTTAGATTTTTGTATCGGGTTGGTGATTTTTGTATCTTTGGGCTACACTGTGTTTTTCTTGTGGTGTTATTTATCTGCAATAAAAATTCCCCTACTCTTTTCAAGAAGTGCCATGGGATCTTTAACATCCACCTGAACTACCACCAAAACAGGCAGATGGGACCTCAGTTTAATGTCTCATTCGAAAGACGGCACCTCAGGTGCATCACTGCCACATTGTGAAATTGTGTGTCACCACCATATTCTGAAATTGTGCATCACTGCCACATTCCATAACTGTGAGATACTGCCACATTCCAAAACTGTGCCTCACTGCCACATTCTGAAACTGTGCATTACTGCCACATTCTGAAATTGTGCATCACTAGTACATTCTGAAATTATGTGTCACCACCACGTTCTGAAACTGCATCACCGCCACTTTCTAAGATTGTACCTTCCTGCCACATCAACAAACTGTGTGTAAACACCCACATTCCAAAACTGCCTATTGTTACATTCTGAAAATGGGCATCCCCACCATATTCCAAAATTTTACACAACATTCTGAAAATGAGTGTCACTGCCCCCTTCTAATATTGCATGTCCAAGTCACAGTCCAAAATTACACATCCCTGCCTCATTTTAAAATTGCTTGACTACAACATTCTGAAGTTGTGTCAGCCCCACATTCCGACATTCCATGTCCACATCACATTGAGAAATTGCATGTCGCCACCACAATCTGAAATCAAGCATCCCAATCACATTTTGAAATTGTACATCATCACTACATGACAAATTTATGCACCCATGACACATTATAAAATTGTGTATCCCTGCCTTTTTCTGCAGCTATGTGTCCCCTGTATTTCAAAATTGAGTATTGTGCCACATTCCAAAAATATGATACTGCCACATTATAAATGTTAGCATCCCTACCATATTTCAAAATTATGTGTCCCAGCTACTTTCTGAGATTGTGTGATCACTGCATTCCACAGTTGCAACCTAGTAACATTTTAAAATCTCCTACCTGCAATATTCTACATATTGCATACAGCTTTGTCATTCTAAAGCCATGTTTGCTGCTGCATTCCAACCCCCACTCACATTCTGATGTACTGTACCTTGAATTTACACATAATAGAAATGCATGCGCTGATCCACCCAGTGTCAGTTTTCCTTTTCCTTTTTTTTCATCCATTGCTTCTCCTCCTTTTCCCATGATGATCTCCTTTCAACTGACCCCCCACGTGATTGTCACCCAGCTCCTCCAGTGCTTACCTTATTGCTGCTTGACTGTTGCGGGTGCCCAGCCACTGGTGTGAAGCCTGTGGGGGACTGGTCTTCATCCTGCCAGCACGGGTGTTTTTTTCCTCCATTTTCTCCCCTTTATCCAAGAGATCTCAGTAGTATGGTTGCACATGCACATGGAGGTGCACATGTGCCCTGAGACCCAAACAACACTGATCCTTCCACCTGGCCTAGTGCCAACCCCCCCACCTGACGCTGCCATCAGGCCTCCACCTGGTGGCAGTCAAGTGCCAGGATTGCTTACCTCCCTAATCCGAGAGAGGACAGCTGCCTTGTGGCCACTCAATCCTCTCCAAGCCCTCCCTCCCCTGGCCCCCAGCATTCCATGCTCGCATGTTAACACTGGTCACTGGCGTGGGCGAGGTGAGACACAAGTCACCTCTGCCTTCTGTGCCACTGGGCCAGCAGTTTTCCTTATTCAGATGTTTACTACAGCTGTAGTTTTATGTAACATGGGAGAAATAATTCATATAAGGTAGCTTGTAGGGAGGCCTAGGCAGCAAGTTTAAGTTACGACATCATCAGTAGAGCTTCTTTGAACAGGAAGTGAATTTAGGGTTACAAAATAACTTGTCACTTTTAAACAAAGTAACTTAGAGATCTCATTTTTGGAATGAGACTGATTGAGGATATGCTGATCCAAACTCTGAATTTATTAATGCCAACAATTTTGGTCAGACTCCCTCTTTAAGGGTCCAACATACCTATCAAGTATCCCTGATATTCAAAGGAATCCTTAATTTTGACTTAACAGTTTCCTCGGCCACTCCCAATTTTGGTATTTCTGTCTCTGAAGAGTAAGGCAAAGTAATTTAATTTCTAGAGCACCTATCTAAATGAGGCTCAGGGCACATTACAATAGAATCTTAAACAATGTATTAATAATCATAAACTACAATAAATTAATACTTAACAAAATATCAAAAGCATTAAGTCATATATAGAGTTTAAATGCCAAAGGCTAGTGCACAGAGATGCAAAAGTTCAAACAAAAAGGTGAAAAGCAGCGCACCACACATGAGGGGGTGCTCCGAAGGAGGTTGCAAACCTCAAAGTCAACACAACAAGGTAAAGTAAGAGCAAACTCCAGACAGAATCAATTTTCAAAAAAGCCAACGCTTATTTAGCTTTTATTTTCAGACAGGCAATCAGGCCAGGAACCCCTGTGCTTCTACGTTATTGCCTTCCCTTTGTCTGGAGCTTGCTCTTATTTTACCTTGTTGTAGTGCAAAGAGATGACCCTTTAGTCCCCTTCCAAATGCCTCCACAAAGGAAGAACTCCATACATGGTATAGCAAGGCATTCCAGAAAGATTGGGCCACCACTGAGAAAGCTCTATCCACAGATTATTTTAAACAGGATTTTGGGACAGCCAGACGTAGTTCCTCAGTGGAACAAAGCAAACAGTTAGGAGTATACCTGGCCAAGAGGTCTGTGACATAGTCTGGGATGAAACTATGTAACGTTTTGTACAGAGGCACCAGCAAGGAAGCAACACAGTACCTTGCAGTGTTACTGCAAAATGCTGCAGTATGATGCAGTGAACAGTGCAATTCAGTGGCAAATAAGCCCTTTTGTTAACAAAGCACTACCTAATTGTGAACCAGTGCAGTGGCCACAGCAGTGGCCACAACAGATGTACCAAGTAGGGATTTGAAACATAAAATAGAATCAGGGATTAGAGTTACAGAACAAAACTGTAATGTTAAATGCATGTTGAAAATAGAAAATGGAGTTAGAATCAACGTTTCAACTACTGGCCTTCTTCAGAAATGATCTAGAAGAAAAAAACAAAATTAGTTGAGAGGTAAGGGGAAGTAAGGGATTATTGTGAGGAAAGAAAATAGGGGGAGTATCTAGGAGAAAAAGTGATAATGGGCAAGCTAACAATAGACGCTGGAAAACAAAAAGGTGATAATAGGTATGAAAAGGCATAGTAGGAGTGAATATAGAGGCTGCAAAAGCGTTGCAGCAGATGGCCATTTTTCTGGGGCCTTCTTCTCCCTGATTTGAGAGTAGGTAGGAGGGTCCTTCCTGCTGGGGCAGAGAGCACACTCTGGAACCACCTCAGAAGGAGGAACCACAGGCGCTGCCCACAGGGTGGCGACTATCTGGAGAGGAGAGGAGAGACGGGGGAAAAAAGAGCTGAGGTCAGCAGTTCCCCTTCTTTTTGCTCTCCTTTTCAGATCAGGATAAGCAACAGCCAGTTAGCAGGCTACCAGTAACACCAAGGTAAGACTTGTGGCTGAACAAAAGAAAGCCCATGGCATTTATGGTAAATTAAGGCATAGGTCAAGAAGGGTTAGAGGATTGAGGGAAGCCCATGGTGGTCTAGAGAACTACCCACAGGTAAGGTCAAACCTTCCAGGCTTGGAACAATGGCTGGAGGGCCCTGGTTAATGCAGCATAGCTGAGCACCAGCAGTGCATTTAACAGTTGCCTTAGGGTCTTGGTTAGTGATTCAGGTCTGCTATGAGTTGCACGGTCAGTATGCCGCAATGCACGAAGCCAAGGGGTGGTCTGTGTCTGGCCAGAGGCTTTCTGCACCTTGTGATCACTTCGGCTCTAGTGGGTCTCTCCTGTGGTGGTGGGCACACAGTTGGCTGGAAGCCTTCTGGTGGGTTCTGAGCTGGTGCTAGCTCAGTGTCAAGCAAAACAAGAAATCACAAGTGGAAAGCACTGCTTGGGGGCTGCTGCAAAGTGAGGAATGCAAAGGGCTCAGAAGGTCGCAAGCATGTCTTTGTGTGTGGGGATCTCCTGGGGCATGGCCCACTTCAACACTTCAGGGGTTGCTGGGGGCTGAGGAGCTCCTGCTTGTGTTACCCAGATCACAGGACAAGGCACAGGTATAGAAACCCATAAAAATACATAAATAAATAAATAAATAAATAACAGAAAAGAAATGAAATGAATGCAAACAACTGCTGATCTAGGAATCAGGTCCAAGGGTAAAGGATGAGCCGCTCAGAGGGGCGGTGGAGTGGCCAAGTGCACTGCATGGTGGGACACCCTCCCTAACCCCCTCCCATTGCTTAGCTAACTGCCCAGGCTTTCTGTTCAGGTGTGGCCTGGGAGAACTTTTAAAAGCTACTCATCAGCATAGAGAGTTCTATACCTCCTAGTTCCAGTCCAATGATGAACATTAATGTAGGCCCTGTCCCAACAACAGCAACTTACAATAGTTACACAGCAGGCTGTCAGCAGTACCTACCATATACAGTCTTGCAGCTGCAGTGGAATGGGTTTCAGATAGTGGGGGTCTGGGCAGCGAGCAGCCAGAGAGGCCGCATAATGAGATGCTCCCTTCCACCTACCATAGGTCCAAAGACAAGCTCATTGGTAGCTCTTTGGAGATTTCCAAAATATATATATATATATATATATATATATATGTGTGTGTGTGTGCGATACATGATGGTGACCACTGTTTAGTGGAATATGGAAAATATTTTCACTCCTGCAGAGTGAGTCTGGATATTTCATGAGTGCCGAAGGCATGAGTGAAATATGCAGTGCTCACGAAGCAGGAGTGAAAATATTTTTCATATTCCACAATGAGCACATCATGTGTCCCATTTATACAATGGGGGCCTCATTGTTGCAAAATGTACAATTTGCATGGCTTGTGCAGGTTTAGCACGGTTTGTGCGGCTTGCATGGGTTTAGAGCGGGTTTAGCGTGAGTGTAATAAACGGCATTTATTTTAACTCTGCTGATATTATCAGGATTTATTTCACTGTGGTGAAAATAACTTGTTTTATTTCACTGGAATATGTCTCACCCCCATTGTATAAATATATATATATATATTGTTGCACTCAATCCTATGCAATAATCTATGTAATCCTCCAGTCGCCCCTGAAAAAGGGACTCTCGGGGCCCAGTGGGCTCACCCGATTATCAAAATTTAATAAATAAAATAATATATACATATATATATATTAGAGATGCACGGATATCACTTTTACGCTGGATAATGATCCCGATATCCTGCATCTACTATCCGACCGGATTGGTTCAACATTGGGTTGGATAGTAATTAGTGTGACGTTAAAAAAAGTATACTCTTAGGGAGGGAATTTGAATCGTAGTACCGGGTGGGTCAGCAGCCACTGGGTCAGACACGATACTATGCAGACAGACAGTGCTGTTTTGTCTAGTCTGAGTGAGAAAGAAGACATGTGCATGCTTATTTTTTTAGTGGGGTTGGGTAAGTTTGTTTTGTTGCACTTTTCAAGCAGTATTTAGAATCAAGAGCAGTTCTGTCACAGACTGTGTGGTCCTTGAGTCCCCGCACCCATGACCCTGGGCAGCTCCAGTCCTGTTACAGAAAATATGGCCCGGGACATTTCCTGGTGAGTCTGGTGCCTGGACAGCTCCGAGCATCTAACAAGAGAGATGGAGAAACGGAGGGACCCGAACCACCATTCACGGCAGCATCTAAGGACAGCTGAGCACTGATTATTCCTGTCAGAGAATGGGACCCACCCACCCAGGACAGGTGTAAACCCATTCAGAGAGAGTGTGCCCCCCTGATCCCTTGTCTGTGGATCATTTACAGCTCCAATCCTGTCAGAGTGCAGCCCTCGGGACTCATGATTCAAACCTTTTCTTAGTCGCAATAATCCACTTGACTCTTAAAAGCTAAACGTTCGCTAGGACCAAAGTCCAGCCTGTAGAAGTTCAAGCACTCCCCCTCCATTTCCTAATCTACTCAGCAGTCAGATTTCCTCCCTCGCCTTCCCAATGTCATAAATTAGTTTTCAGAGAACATCTCGCAGGTCAGCAGACGTTCCTTTTTTTCTGATTTACATTTGAAAATAACCAACGTAAAAGTGCAAAAATGTTTGAACAACCTGCTTTGCTAGTGTTTCCTGTTATCCTAGTCAGACTACTGATGTGCTGTACTTGGAACTACTTGGGCTCTTACAATTTAATTTCTTCAGCCGAATTGTTTTATTCTTGGAATGTGAGAGACTGTTCCCCGATAACCACCACCCTCTCCCACATTCTGTCTAAAATGGCACACACTAAAGTCCACTCCCCGACTACCAACTGGGGTTTTTGGTCTCTCACTGATTGTTTTTTTACTGAGATATGAAATGGTGCATCTTTAAAATAATCGACCTGACCCAACCTGATTAAAATTTAAAAACCGATCAGGTCAGATAGGGGTAAAAAGCCTGATATCCAACAGGATCAGATCTCCAGGTCAGATATCCATGCATCACTAATATAGATAGATAGACAGATATATATATATATATATATATATATATATATATATATAGAGAGAGAGAGAGAGAGAGAGAGAGAGAGAGAAGCATATTCTGGCTGTGGATGCTCCTCATCTTTCTAACCGCATTTGTGACCATAAGCACTTGGTTGTTCCTCTCATCAGGCTGTGGTATGCTCCTCAGATAACTTTCAGCAGTGGTGGATGAGAATCCATGTGGCAGTGGAGATGGGCTCCAGGGGGAGTCATCCATGGGTAGGAGGAGGCCATGTGGCAGCACCAGCAGTCCGCCTCAGGAATGAACAGCTAATGGGAGTACAAATGCTGAGACATCGGTGTCAACAAAAAACAAACAAAACAAAAAAAAGAAAAACAATGGGAAAAAATAATCCACTAGGGTTCAGACTGGAGGTGGACACTTCCCACCTCGACCTTGCCACAGTCTTGCCGTAGGACACTGGAGCTGCCATGCATGTAGTACAGAGGCATCATCAGGGTCAAGGTTAGTTGAGTATCTCAGAAGGGAGACAGCAAGGGGCAGGGATCGAGGTTGAGACAAATAAAATGAAAAAAAACAGAGTGGCAAGATGTTGGAACGTGGTAATCAGAAAAAACATCACAGCTTCACAGACCTCATAATGAGTCAAGAAAGGACCCACCTTGGGTTTGGGCACTATATCCACAGACACCTTGGCAATGAGTGCTATGTCCTAGGGGGACCTGCAGAGGTACCTCAGCTGATTATGGAATGGAGAGAGTTTTGGTAGAACCCAAGCAGCAACAGCAAGGCCCTCCCTCCAGTGTGTCTCGGTCATGGAAACATGTGGAATTCTCTGCCTCGTCAGATTCGAGAGTGCCAGTCCACAGAGCAATTCAAGGCTGCTTTAAAAAGTTATTTATTTGAGAAAGCCTTTAATTAGGCCAACCTATTGTTTTTTCAATTGTTTTAAATTTATATTTATTGTTGGCTGTTTTACCTGTATTGTATTCGCGCTTTGATAATTTTGAAAAGTGCTTCATAAATAAAATTTGATTTGATTTGATTTGATTTGATACTGACATACCCTTTCTTGGTGAGGGGGGAGCAATAGTTTTTTGTTACAGCTTGAATCATGCCTAGAAAAAAGAAGCTCCCCCCCCTCACTGTGAAGGCGGCAACAGCAGCTTTAGTAGCCCAGCTTCAGGAGATGCACAAGAAGAAAGAGTAGGAGTGGCTGGAAACCTGTCTGGAGGGTACCAGCATTTCACCTACTTTGACTACAGCAGTTGCAGCTGCATCTGCAGCTTTGCCTGCTGACAAAGGGAACTGTGGAGCCACAGTTCCTGGCTATTAATCATCTTCATTTTCCCCCTCAACCTCACTCACCTAAAATATAGTTAGCAACCCCCTCCCCATCTAACCCTCTATGCCTCTACCCTGTAGTCTTATTTCTGGGTTTCCAATTAGAATGCTGCTACTATTATAAATTATCTTTACCTTGCTTGATGTGTTTTTACTATCAACGCAGAACCTTTGTAATTGAGCCTACCACCAACTGTCAAAAAATTTACTTAATGCATTCAATTGTATTACTACCTCATTGATGTAACTCTGACAGTATGTTTGTTCTACTTGTTCTTATATGCCTAAATTGATGTGGAACCTTTGTAAATGAGCTTGCTGCTCAAAGGTTGTAATCCAAGAGTCGAATTAATAAATAAATAAATAAAAATGGCTAGTCGGGGAAGCGGTGGCACCCCCACCGAAGGTAACCAGGACACCATGCAAGGTATGAATAGTTCCGAGGCTCATCAATTCTCAGAAGAGCAGATCTGAAACATGGTAATTATAGCTTTGGAGGGATCCTTCCTGGGAGGGGAGGGCAGGCAACACAGCACAGGGATGAGAGTGGTGGACTGGCCCCATTGGGAATGGAACCGATTCCCAGTGAGGAGGTGGTCCTCACTGCCCCAAAGAGGAACTGGAGGTGCAAGCTCCGGCCTCCTTGAGCCCAACTTCCAGGCAGCAGGGGGGCAGAAACAGTCTTTTGTAGCTGAGAAGCTGGACAAGACCATGGATCTGGTGGTCGGGATGGCCACAGCATCCCAGAGTCAGTAGCAAAATGTGGGGACAGCCCAAGGGGACACAGTGCTGCCAGGGTAGGCACAGTATCAGGCCAGGCATCAGCAGTGTAGGTACCTGGCAATTATGTTATCTTGACAAAACCTGTGGGGACCCTCCTGACTGACAAGGTCAGACAACAGAACCAAAATAGAGAACATGTAGACATGTTCTCACTACTCAATCATTCTACGAACAGGAGGAGTAAAAGGACAAGTTGGAGGACTCTGACAAGGAGGTTACCCCTCAGAGCACCTCAGCTGTAGGAGTAAGAGACATGGGATGCCTTCCCCCCCCAAAATGTGCTTCATGTACAACCAAGGGAACTGCATGAGGTCTAACTGTAGATTTCACCACAAAAGTGTTGCCTGCAGGCAACTGCTTGCCCTTGTGAAGCGCACCACCTCTAAGCCCCCAAATGGTGGTTATCAATCTACCTGAAAAAAGTATCACAAGCTGCAAGGAAGCAAGACTGCCCACCCCAAAAAGGGTAGACAGTCTTAGTCCCTGGCTTGACTAGTACCCAGACCAGGAGGCTGCCCACTTGTTAGATAAGGGTTTCTCAGCTGGCTTTTTAATTCCACACATGAGCCCTCAAAGGGGGTACAAGGTGGAGAATCTGAAGACAACCAGAAACCAACCAGAGGTGGTCCAGAAAAAATGAACAAACAGTGATGGCTGGGACTGGTGAGCGACCCTTATAAGGCCCCACCACTGCTCAATCTTATGGTGTCACCGATAGGGCTAGTGCAAAGAAAGTCCTGGAAGAATTCCAGATAAATAATCATTTGTCACATCTGGAGAGGGATTCAGTGAATGATCATATTGATCCACGGTTCATGTTGTTTCAGTATGTCATTCAACAGGGTGGTAGAGGCTGTGCAGGTAGCAGGACTGTGGGGTAGGATGTCTAAGGCGGGCATTGAAACCACCTTCTGCTTGCTGCCAGTACATCCAGCAGATAGGGACCAAATTCAAGGGGGAGTATTATGTGGATAATTGCATTCCTATGGTTTGCACAGTGCTTGCACATTGTTTGAAGGCTTCAGCACCTTTTTACATTGGGCCATCATGCAGGCATCAGGGATCTAAGGCATAGTCTACTACCTTGATGACTTCATGTTTGTGGGACCCAAGGGTTCCCTGCTTTGTGTGCAGATGCTGAGCACTGTTGCAGAACTGTGCCAACATTTTGGTGTGCCCTTTGGCTCTGGGGAAGGTAGAGTCATCAAGTTCTTTGATGACCTTTCTGGGTATAGAAATTGATACCATGATGCAGAAGTGTGACTTGCCCAAAGACAAGTTGGATGCTTTGTGGGCCCTCTTGAATAAAGCAGCACAGGCCAAAAAGATTACCCTGCGGGAGCTGCAGCACATAATCGGGTACCTAAACTTTGCATTCCAGTTTATACCCATGTGGAGGACCTTCTCTGAGTGCATGGTGAAGCTGGGGACAGGGGCTAAGAAGCCACAGTAAAACAACAAACCAATCTTGACAAAGAAATTATAATTCAAAAAAGCAGTCTTTCTCTGACTGAAGTCAAAAAACTGCTTATTCAAGTTAAACATGTACACACAGAAAGTAGGGGTCTGTTCACCCAATGTTTCATGCTGTAAACCAATGCTTGCTGTCTGTGTGTAAGTGCTTTACTTGAATAACGTTTTTTTAACTTCAGTCAGAGCAAGACTGCTTTTTGAATGATGGTTTCACCACGTAGCCTGTTTTGTTGTTTTACTGTGCAGTATGTTTACTGTGTGCTGTTTGATAGCTAGGAGTGGTCACTGTTTTTTTCTTTTTTTTTTACCAGGAGAGACACACTAAGCTAAACGCTTGTTTACAGGTGCAGCCTGGGAGCATAAGGAAGTTAAGTGGCTTGCTCTAGGTCACACATTATGCAAGTGGGGGCTGTGGGATTCAAACCCAGATCTTCAGGTTTGTAGCTCAGAGCCTTAAACCACTGCACTATACTGCCTCCTTAGTAGTTTGTTTGGGCTAAGAAGCCACACCACATAATTAGGGTCACAGAAGGGTTACATGAGGATCTGCAGGTCTAGCAGACATTCACTGTCCACTTCAACAGGGTATCGATGTGGCAGGCGATGGGGGACAGTCAGACACTGGAGTTGTTCATGGATGCAGTTGGGAGCTTATGGTTCAGACCATACTTCAAGGTAAGTGGTGCACTGCAGAGTGGCCACCTGGGCTGACAGTGACTGAGCTTCATAAACAAATACAGTTACTGGAATTTTTTCCAATAGTGGTGGCCTTATGCACTTGGGGCTCCAGCCTGGGAGATAGGTGGGTCATTTTCCGCTGTGACAACATGGGCATGGTGCACATCATAAATGGACAATTGGGACCAAAGGGCCCCTTGGGAGACCTGATGAGAATCTTTATTTTGAAGTGTATGTTGTTGAATTTTCATTTTTGAAGCTGCCCATGTTCCAGGCATTGAAAATGGAATTGCTGATGTTTTATCTCATTTGCAGTGGCAGGGATTCAGGGAGCTGGCTCCAGCAGCGAAACAATACCCATGGCTAATCTCACTTTTTCTCAGAAGGGTGATGACCTTGAGACTTGGAGGTGCATTGGTAATTTCTTTGTTCAACGGACCAGAGCAGCCTATCACTGAGGAGTGGAACACTATATCATAACCCAGGCAGCGGTCGGGTGGTCAAATACTTTGCCGATCCTGATTGATCAATTATGTAATTACATCATGGTAGCCAATAGTCAAAGGTTGACACCAGGGGTATTTGAGTGACATCTGGTGAGACTGTCTTGGGTCTCTCAGGTGATAAGTTTCATGGGAGCTTTCGTGATCTGAACAGTCCTGGAGGATTGGAGCAAGGGACAGACTAGACAGCCAGATATGCAGAGCCCCATCACACTGGTGATATTAACATGAGGGTGAGACACATTACCAAAGGGTTGTTGGAACTCATATAAGGCTATACTATTTAAGACAACTCTTCTAGTGGCATTCTGCAAGGCATTTCTGGTCTCTGAGCTGATGCAAGCAGCCTAAAATAGGGGAAAGCCAATCTTATTGGATGATGATATCATAATCACAGTGACCTAAGAGGGGGTTTTGGTGTGGCTGCAGAGCAGTAAAACTAGTCAGAAGGGCATGGGATGCAGGTGTCCAATAAAGGCCCCAGTTCAATTTTCATGGGGTGTTTGTGCTCTGTTGAGAGCTTACATGGCTTCCCACATGGTGGAGGGTGAGCCCTTCTTCTGGTACAGAATGGCAAGCCCATGACAGCCAACCAGTTTAGGTATGTTCTGGGCCTCACAATCCACCAAGCCAGACTGGATGCATAAGAGTTCAACACTCATTCCTTTAGGATCAACCACTTGCAGCTAAGACATACGAAGATACAAAAACGTCAGCAGATACAGACGATATGGTCTATCAAGTCTGCTCGAGTTCGCAGTTCCCAGTAAAATGTGCTGCAGCTCCCCCCACGCCTTACTCATCCCTCTGATTTATCGCCCCCATCTGCCTACTCTCCCATCCCCAGCTTCCCCTCAGTTTTGACCTCATTTGACAGGAGCTGAGATATAGGCTTTGAAGTGTTGGAAGTCCCAGGCATTCGACTGCAACTGCAGTAATGATTTTCCTTTGTCTATTCCAGGTTCCCCAGAGAGCTTAAACAGCATATGGATCTGTGGTCATTCCTCCATTTGTCAATCAGAGGACAGTGGCCTGCTGGACTGTGGGGAAGAACCTAGCCATACCCAACATAAAGTGCAGATCAATTGGTTGGGCATAAGAGGCATTCACTGGGGGGAACTGCTACACATATTGTTGGGGGAGGCCTGAAAGAGGCGGAACCTAGACATTCTTTTAATTCATCTAGGGAGTGAAGACTTGGGGTCTCAAAAGGCAATTGACCTACTACTGATGATGAAGGGGGACCTGCATTCCATACTAAGAAAGTAACCCATTATAGTGATCATCTGGTCACACCTCATTTAGCATGGGCACTGGCTGCATGCAAGGGGATCCAAAGCATTAAAGGTAGTATGCATTCACATTAATAGAGAAATGCAATTATTTATGGAGGCCATAGAGGGACTGGTGGTAAGACATAAGGAAATTAACACCTCCCACCAGGGACGTTATGCTTGGGATGGCGTGCACATGAAAGAAGATGGATGGTATTTGATGTTGAATTCTTTTTATGTGGTCTTGGTATTACCATTGGAGTAAGCTGCTTGGGGGTCAGAGTGTATCTGTCCTGTGGTGGCTTGGGAATATTACAGACTGATAGTACAGGGGAAAAGGGAGGAGTGAGTCAGATTCTTCAGAAGGGCTCATTGCCTCCAGCTGGCATGAACCAAGGGACCACATGGCATGGACCCAGTTGGAAGGATCGAGGTCCAAACTCAGATTAATTTACAAGAGTGGTGGTGTCAGATAGTGGGTAACCACTAGCCATTTGGCCACACAACCTCCCCACTCTTGTGTTGTATACCAACCCAGGCGGTACATTGATTTCTTGGTACACACATTTGGCATTTCCAATGATGGCACGTGTGTGGGGGCCAGAGGTGTCTGCATAGCATCCCTGCTGTGTATGTTACTCCAATAATGTACTGTGAAAGATATTGTAACTATATGGCTGTGGCTATTTGCTCCAAGACCTGTGTCAGTGTATTTATTCAGGGAAAGGGAAGTGGGAGCTACCAAGGCAACAGAAAGGCTGCAAAAAGATTACAGTAGCTGGCAGTTTGTCTGCCCTCCCCAACCTAAGAGTAGGTAGGACAGTCCCTCCTCCAGGAGCAGACAAAAGGCTCTTGCACCACCTCATGAAGAAGAATGGGGTACCAACAGAGTGGTGGCAATCTGGAGAAGGGCAGAGAGATAAGGGTTAAAAAAAACCTGAGGCCAACAGCTTCCCCTCTTTTCTCTCTCCTCTTCACATCCCCACCGAAACCACCCTGGTAAAAGCAGATTTAGGGTCAGCCAGACCACACAGGGAACCTCTTGACCCACTAGGTATGACCACAATATAGGTCAGGGAGTGAGTTTTCCTAGTTTTCCCAGTACTAAGGTTTTTTTTCCTGGTTTTTCAGTTCCTCCAAAATGGGTAAATGGTTAAATAGTATGAAAAAATCATAAAAACTGTTGCAGCCATGAGCATGGTGTCTTGGAAGTATTGCAGACTGATTTATTTATTTATTTATTTATTTAGTGAAACAGATTTAACAGGAATTACATACTGAGCCCTAAAGCTCATTTCCAGGTGTGTCCTAGGGGAATGGAGGTGGGAATAAATACATACTGTAGTATATGCAAGAGCAGTAATCTGATAAGCAAAAGGCACAGCTATGTTTTTTTCCAGGTTTTTCACCTCCTCCAAAGGGATAAAAGTTTAAGTAGTATGAAAAAATCATAAAAAAACTGCTGCAGCCATGAGAATGGTGTCTTGGGAGTATTGCAGACTGATTTATTTATTAATTGATTGAATGTGTCAGTGTCAGTGGCTCAGCAGGTAGCACATTTGCCTGTGGGTTCTATCCCCAAACCAGGCACTTGGGTTAAATCCCAATACTGACACTGTAGTGCAGCATGAGGGAGGGTGCTACACTCCTGAGGTGCCGTCTTTTGGATGAGATGTTAAACTGAGATCCCATCTGCCTATTCAGGTGGATGTTAAAGATCCCAGGGCACTTCTTAAAAAGAGAAGGGGAAATTTTTATTCAAACAGGTATAAGAATAATCACAGTAGGCCAGATATTCAGAGCAGTTGCACAATGCACAGCAGGGTTGCACCGGGGCAACCCTGCCAATGCACCAGAGAGCGATATTCAGCAGCAGCAGATGCGCAGCATAAGTTGCAATGTGCCAATGCACAATGGCAATGAATGCATGTGCAAGTACAGGGGGTGTAGCCATGAATATGCTGCACAGTATGATATTCAACAGCAAGCAGATGGCGCAAATGCGAAGCAAACGGGACTTACGCAGAGCAGACGTGAGCCCATATAAAAAGGGAGCAAGTGAGGGAAGGAGGCTTGCACCAGAGGGAAGCTGCATAGAGGGAGAGCATGAGAACGAGTGGGCAGGCTGCATAGCAGGAGGGGAGCCAGAGATAGAAAGAGGCAGGCTGGAAGAGGCACAGAGTGTGGACCAGGGAGTGTGACACTGCCGGAGTTAGTGAGAGGGAGCATGTGTGTGTGTGTCACTGTGTGTGGGCATGTGACAGGGTCCGAGGCAACACGCAGCAAGTGCCAGTGACACCCAGCACAGGAGGGGCAGCACAGGGTCCCTGACAGGTGGAAGGTGGAGGCCACAGCCCACAGACCACTGGCCAGGCAGCCATGACACAGAGGTGCACCCAGTGCAGGGGCAAGGACAGCTGCATACAGCCGGGGGTCCTGGGGAGGGAGCCACCGGGGGGGGGAGTACAACCCAGGCCATGGCCAGTGTCAGTTTCCAGATGAAGGCAGTAATGAAGGGTGTGAGGAGGCAGCTTGAAGACCAGCACGGCCGTGGAAGGGCCCATCAGCTGTACGCCCAGAACAGGTTGTACCTTGCCCGCACCACCTTCGAACAGTACGGTGATACAGAGATTGTGTGCCGCTAACGCCTGAACCGGGCAATTCTGAGGTGGGTCTGTGAGCTGTGCAGCGAGGAGATGCAGTCACCCACAAGACAGAGCCACGGCCTGTCAGTGGAGACAAAGGTCATGGCCATTATGTGCCTGCTCACCACGGGTATCTTCCAGAGACCAACAGGGGACACCACAGGCATAACCCGGTCAGCCGCATCACGGCTCCTCACACAATTCCTAAACACACTGCTGCCACAAGCTGTGGAGCACATCCATTTCCCCAGCACACAGGCAGAGTGCACAGAGAATATGCAGGAGTTCCACAGGGTGGCACATTTGCCTGGCATGCTAGGGGCCATCGACTGCACCCATATTGGCATCTGTGCACCAGCTGGCCCAGAGGGGGTAGTGTACATAAACAGGAAGGGCTACCCCAGTGTCAACTGCCAGGTGGTGTGTGATGCCATGGGGCGCATCACCAATGTCTGTGCCACACACCCTGGGGGAGCACACGATGCCTTCATCTGGCACCAGTCAACACTGTGCCACAGGTTCAAGAGTGGGGACATCCCCACCGGCCACCTAGTTGGTGAGTATTCTGTGGAAGCGGGAAGCCAGGAACAACAGGCCAGGGAGTGGGGGATGCTGGGGCAGAGGTGCCAGGGGGTGTGGGCAGGACAGCTGGGGAGTGCAGTGACATGGTCCATCATGCTAACCAGACATCTCTACACACAGGTGACAGTGGATACCCACTCCAGCCCTGGCAGCTCATGCCATACTGGTGGCCATCGACCCCAGCACAGGTGCAATACAATGAGGCACACACCAGCACACAGAACATCATCGAGCTGGTGTTTGGGCTGCTGAAGGCTCAGTTCTGTTGCCTGGACAGGTCTGGTGGTGCCCTACAGTACAGCCCCTCAAAGGCCTGCAGCGTATTCCTGGCCTGCTGTATACTACACAACATGGCTACCGACTGTGGGATAGCTGTTGAGGTCGAAGAGGGGAACAGCAGTGGGGATGATGTGGTCACCGGGCCTGGAGGTGGTGGGCAGCCCCCCCCCAGGTGAAGGGATCCCCGGCTGACCAGGATGGCCCAGCAGCACTGGGACACAATCACAGAGGAGCACTATGGAGCGTGCAGGTAGGTGAACATGGCCACAAGCATGGCCCAGGGCCTATGTCACAGCAGAAAGGCATGCATGGTTGGGCCCCATGCCCGGGACATCCAGAGGGGAGCTTGGACAGGCATGGGTCTGGACACCATGGCAGCATGCAGCACATCCTCGCACACCCCACCCACACATCCCCACACATGCACATGCACACAGGACCCACAATGCCCATGCCCAGAGGCAGGCACCGGGTGTGTGTCAGATGTAGAGCACCGGTGCACAGTGGCTGTCAGCACTATGCTGGCATCATCATGCACATGCCATAGAGTCCAGCAAGCAGGCGGGTGAGCACAGGGCCCATGTGTGGCATTGACCATGGATGCCCCGTACATGGGATGCATATGTACACGACACACCAATGTGCACACAGGGCAGCAGCATAGAACAGACGCAGAGGTGGTCTGTTCTGGAACACCACACGGTAGCACGGCCGCTGCGGACACATGTACAGCCCCGCTGGGACTGCCCGGTGGACACAGGCTGAGCGTCGGCCTCAGGGGGTGTCACAGATGGTCCCCAAGGGGTGACATTGTGGGAATGCAACCAGGTCCTGGCAGGTGTCTGCAGGCTCCCAAACATGCCCGCTACAGGCATGCTTGGGATGCCCACAGCAGAGCCCAGCATTGACAGAGTGGGGGGTTGCACAACGCCGTGACCGAAGGGTGGAAAGTGCACTCCGCGGGGTATGCAGCAGATGGCCATGCACCAAGGAGGCCAGTGGTGCCAGGCCATCCGTGACTGCAGCGGTGAGCCGATCCATGGCTGCAGTTGTGTCCACCCGCATTTGCCTGTTCTCCACCAGGAGCAGGTCAAAGTCTCTGTTGTGCTGCTCTGCTGCCTGGCACAGCTCTGCGTGGAGCACACACACCCCTGCCACAACCAGCACCTGCTGCGCAATGGAATCCCAGAGCAGATGGGTGTGCTCGCCCAAGGGGTCGGCACCCTGGTGCTCATGGGCATCGGCCAACCCACAGGTGTAGCCCAACCCTGCCGCCCAGCCCCCCACAAAGGTGGGTGCTGTACAGTGGGGCCCTGTTGGGGCTGGTCATCTAGTGGTGCACCATCAGCGGACACTGCCCTAGGCCCCTCCTCCAATGCCATCGAGCTGCCGATGCTGCCCCTCCAGCTGCTGTGAGCAGGGTAACACCAGTGCAGCTGCACCACTAGCACTGCCAGCCAGTGCCTCACCAGTGGCAGCCTCGGCAATGCCAGCTACTGTGGCCGGTGTGCAGGCAACTGCAACCAGGTCACCATCTGTGCTGCCATGGTGGGTGTGTGGTATGGGTGCCTCCTCTGTGCCAACAACATTGCTGTCCGGGATGAAGGTGTCGTCATCATCAGTCCTGGACCCCACCCCGATCTGTGTCTCGGCACACAGGATGTCATGCCTGGCATCATGCTGGAACACAGTCAGGGCCTCGTCCACAACCGCGCCACTGGCATCTGGATGGACAGCGGTGCTGGGATGCATTTGTTCTGTCCCCTGGAGTCCGGTGGAGGTGGATGGACAGTCCTCCGGGTCCAGGGTCGCCCCCTTGGTGGACATCCCCACCCCTTCCACTGCATGCAGGTGCTCAGGAGCTGAAAGGGAACACAGTTGCATTAGTGGTGCTGTCACCTCCCCCCTGCCCCCAGCCCCCCTGCCACCGACACCGCCAGTCCTACCATGCAGTGATGGGCTGCCACCCATCTGGAAGCCTTTGCTGGGCATGCCCTCAAGGGCACAGTGCCGCTTGGCGGTCACCACTATCTCCTCCCACGGCTTCAGTTGGGGCACGTTAGGCTGACCCCTGCCTGTGGTGGCACGTGCTGCCCCGATTGCTGCCACCTTCTCCTTGATCCTCCTCTGGCCTGTGCCGACCTTCTTTTTGCACTGCTGCACAGACCTTTGGTGGCTGCCCTGCTGGTTCACAGCATGGGCCACACCTTCCCATACTGTCGCCCGGGCCTGTGGGTTGCCTGTCATGCCACTCAGAAGACGCTCCTTGTCCAGGTATGCCTCGAATAGGGTATCCTTCTGTGCCCTGGTGAAGTTGAGCCTGCGCTTGCATGCAGGCCAATGCTCCTCAACCTCCTCTCTATTGGCCATGCTTGGTCCTGTGGAGATAGACATGTATTAATATAGTCTGCTCGGTCCCACACCACCCTCCCATTCCACTGTCCCAACAGCCCCGCAGCGTGCTTCATATCTCTCAAGGTTGCAATACCGGTCCATACCCTCTGCAGTCCCACGGCACCTTTATAGCGCATTGCATACAAATGAGGGGATGCGCAACTGTAATGAGATGCTAATGCAGTGGATGTGCTGCGGATTGGCCAATAAGCTGATTTGCATATTCTGGCTGAATATCGCATGGTTGTGCATTGTGCAATGGAGCTGCGCATGCTCAAGCCATTGTGAAACCATGTGACGGATGCAATAGGTGCTTCAGCATGCATGCGCACGCTGCCATCCTGTACGGCAGTGGCACAGCATACGCTCAAAGCGCGATAGGCAGTACAGTGCATGGCTGCTATTGCACACATGGCATTCGTGCGCTGTATGGCCAATGGTGCCCGGGCACCATGGTGCCAATGGTGCTGTGGCACCATGATGCTGATGGCACACCTGTGCTATGGGTGCCATGGCACCCATGTGCTATTGGGCCATGCATCGTGGCCCCCCACAATCCCCTACCACACACCATGCATGGCGTTCCCAATGGTGTTGTGGCGCAGAGTGTGCGGGCTGACCCTTGACCCCACAGTTGCCCTTTGACCTTCTTGGTAGCCCTGTGTTACTGTATCATGCATCCCCATGCCTGCGCGATAGGCGCTGGCAGCACATCGCAGTGCGAGGTGCACATCCCCAGCACGAGTAACACTTGCGCTAATGGGTGCCATTTTGGTTTGCCGAACAAGCATCAGCCATGCCACACTGTAACAGTGCCAGGGCTCCTAACTGGACCCAAGTGGAGCTCGTCAACCTTGTGGCCCTCAAGGAGCCACATGCTGGCACCTTGTTTGGGCAGGTACCCCTCAACAGTCCATGGATGGAGGTCTGGCAGGAGGTGGCTGTTGGTCTTGAGGAGGCCATGGGAGCTCAGTGCAGTGGCAAGCAATGCAGGCACCACTTTGGGGACCTACAGCAGAGAGACCCTGATCAGCTCTGGACTCTACATGCACATGTCTGGAGGGGCGCCGTGCCATGGCCAGGTAGGTGCACATCGCCAGTGGCCATTCTCATCCAGTGGTCAGTGGGGCAGTGATGTCAGCATGCCATGCTGCTGGGGGAGCTGGGACTGCACAGCATGTTGGCCATGGTGGCACACCATGGGTGCCCTGTGTCACTGTGCCACATACACGCTGGACAGGGTGTCACACTGTGCTGGGGGGACCTGTGGTGATACCGGGTACTGATATGCCTTTCTCCATGTTTCCCTCCTAGGCCCTGAAGATTGGAGGTGGGCTTGTCTCATTGGCACTGCAGCCAGGCCAGGGCAGGCCACTGCAGGGAGCAGTGCGCAGAATGCAGGCTGCATGGGCAGTGCTGCTGGACAGCCACAAGGTGTGCCACAGCATGCAGGTAGGCACAGTTACATGCTACATTGTTGTGCAGGGTGGGCATCGGGGGTGGGGGTGTGACACAGCCCTCTGTGCGCATGGCCCTCCAGCTGTGCACTGCTGGCAGTGTCCATTGCACCATTCTGTGGCTATCACACATCTGGGTGGCTGCTGCAGGTGGTCTGTGGGTGCACCTGGGTCCTGGCTGTGCCACTACCATCCTGCTGCTTAGCCATGTCACCTGCCAGCCATGGTGGTGGTGTATGGCACATGGGCGATGATGGTGTGCAGTGTTCTGCATGGCTGCAGTTCCCCAGGTAGGTGGCTCGTATGGGCGCATTCACTGCGGGTGGCTGATTGCCGGCCCAGGGGCACATGTCACCGATGCCCGCTGCGCTCAGTGGGTGGGCTGCAGTGTTCTGGGCATGCACTCATACCGTGTTCACTCCTTTGTCCTAGGTGTCCGACTCCAAGATGTCCATGCGAGGCTCCTGCGGCAGATCCTGTGGGTGACCGCTGCCACACTCCAGGTGGTACACCTTCTAGAACAGTCACAGTGCAGACAGCAGCACCGACACCGGCGTCGGCCTCCAGTTGGTCATGGATGGCCATAGGGCCTGTTGGCCTGCATCACATCCCCTTCCCTGAGCCCCCTCCCTTGCCCTCCCTTGTTGCCTTCTGTTGGCATTACCCCTGTCCCCCTACCTCCCTTCCCTGTCCTCCCGGTTTGTTGGTGGTCCCACCATTCCCTGTTCCCATTACCCTGTACCCTGTAGATATGTATATAGTTGTTTTATACGTGTTGCAATACTTTTTTTTATGGTTAACCATCTGTGTCCATGTCTGCTTTGCAGCTGGCATGTTGAGCCATGCTGCAGTGGCATGCATGGCTGCTGTGTGGTATGACTGGGATGGACCAGGGCTTGTACCTGGTGGCATTCCACCATTGGTTGGATGGGGTGGCCATAGCCTGTCTTTACTGGGCACGTAGGGTGTGCTTTGTGTGCTGTTCACCTGTGTGTTGCTGGCTGTGTTCCAGATGGTGTGTCCCTAGCCTCCCTGTAGGGGATGCCTGTGCCTGTGCAGCGGTGGCCGGTGTTGCTTCCCTGCCTCCGTGCACCACTGTGGTGCATGTGGTCAGGGGCATACTGCCACCACATGTGCATCGGGTGGTTTACCTTTGTGTGCCTACCATGCCTCTCTCCTGGCACACTCTGCGCCCTGGTGGTGGGACCTCCCACCCCTGTGGCTTGCCACCTGCTGGGCCTATTGCCATTCCATGTGTGTCCTCGCGCATGCACCTCTGCACCTTGCATATCCCTGGTTGCTGCTCTTGTGCTTCTTGGTATGCTCCCCTGTGCTCCCCTGGTTGTGTTATTGCACTTCATGACATGCTTCCTGGCGCATCCCTGGTTGTGCTATGGCACATCGGGAACAATACTCAGCCACATTGCACAGGTACATCCTGTCATGTGCATCCTTTGAATATTGTGCCAGTTGCGCCTTGGCGCAGTGGAATTGCGCTGCACACCTCTTGTGCCTGCCTCTTGCACATTTCTTAATATCCAGCCCAGTATGTACAAGTCCAGTTCAAGATAACTCAAAAGTTACATCAAGGTCTGATAACATAAACATAATGATAAACACTTAAGTAACAGGAACATCGGAGTCCGTAATCAATGATAAGCTTTTCCATCATTCCCTAAAGACTTGTCTCTGTGTCACTTTGTATTCAGCATAGTAAATCTTTCTTATATCATGTTCAATTTTTCCCACGCTTTCTTGATATGAAATGAGAATTTGTTGAAGAGTGAATAAACAACGTGCTGTCCAAATATGCCATTTAAAAACTGTGTAAATTACATTCAGAGTGTGCTTATTCCATTTTGTCCATGCATCTCCAAATTTCCCATACATTATATTGATATAAGATACTGTAGAAAAGATTGATTCTTCCCAAGTTATGCCCACCAGATCCCAAAACTCCTGTATAAAGCAGCAAAGAAAAACACAGATCTTCAGTTGTTTCTGATTTCTGAATACATTTTACTCTGATGCACTGTCTTTCTGATATTTGCTTATGTTTCTGGTTGTTTTTTACATTTATCCTTTCATGGCAGCTAAGCCAGTGCAGACCCCACATTTGTGCAGGAATTCTAGGGTTCTGTAGTAGGTGTAATAATGCTGGTCTATGTTCTACTGGGCATCTATGAAATACTATAGATATGTTACAAATGTGCCCTACTAAATGTTTATATTATGTTCTCCTATGGAGCGTCATAATCATGGTACTACAGTACCAATCTGCCATTGCTTCAATCTACTGAAAGTGTCCCTTACATATCTAGGGATAAGTGGGACATTTTGACTATCTTTAGGGTGTTTAACTCCCATTGTCTGAGCCAGGTCCTACAGGTATCATAAAACCAAGGTTCACAACCTTTGCCCATATTTACTAGTAATGGCTTTATGTTTGTCATAAAAAAAAATACAATTAAAAAAGAATAAAGGATGAACCATATTTAGACCTCCCTTTGCTATTGGAAGATATGTAGTATCTCGTTTAATAGGGTTAAGGTGACTGCCCCACAGGTAGAGATGAAGCAAATTTAATATCCGCCGGTGAAGTGAACATGAAGTGGCCACTTTGCATTACCATAATGCTACGCAAAGTGGCCATTGGAAAGTGCTCACTTCGCCTTGTCGTTATGACTGCGCATTGTCATTCCACCCTAACACGAAGTAAGGCGAATTGACAAAAATATAGGCAGCCCCCCACACATCACATGGCTTACAGTAATGTAAGTCACATGCTTTAGCCAGGCAAGAAGGAAGTGAGTCATACAAGCAGATAGTTTCACTTTCTCCTTTGCAGTGGTAGAAGGAGGAAACATTTTGTTGTAGAGGAGAGTTTGGAGTGTTACATTTGTTCATATCTTGCAAATTGCCTAAAAACAAACAGCTTTTTTAAAAGCTATATCTTTTGTTGTTTTTTTGTAGTGTTTTTTCAGTTATTTTTTGTGACTGATTTGTTTGTTTTATAAGTTTTGTTTTGTGTGTGTGCGTGTGTGTGAGACTGTAGTGTGTTTGAAGCAGTCTTTCTTTGTGTGAGGCATTGGTCGGAGAGAGAATTTGTGGGTTGTGTGCAATGGACCTGGGAGAGTCTGTGGTCCTTGGGCATGGACAGAGGGGAGTGCACACGCGTGGGGGCGGTCGGGTGTCATTGGACCACCCCTGACTGTTTGGTCTTGCCTCTCCCCCTCCGGAAGCAGCAGCACCAACAGTGCCACTGCGGCATATCCACCAATTCTGCCACCACCACCACCAGTAGCAGCTGCTGGGGCTCCAGAAGCACTCACTCCACCACCTCCACAGCCACAGATGGAGCTCCAACTGCATGACAATGCTGCCTGCATTACATCTGACCCTCCTGTGCCTGTTCCCCACTGCAGCTCCCCAGTCTGACAGCTTTTTAACTGTGTGTGTGGGGGTGACAGCACCATTGTGGTTTGTCAGTTATGTGGCATGCAGATGTGCTGTGGCCCCAAGGGGACAAATTTGGGGACTGGTGGCCAGTGCACACATATGGTAAACTGCCAAAAGGCAGAGTGGCAGGCTGCCACCGAACAGACGAGGCCTCCACCTGCTGGCCCTTCTGTGGCAGTGGCAGAGGGTGCTGGGGATGTTGTGCCTCACTGCTGCAGCAGGAGGAGGGTAACCACAGCATCTGTTCCACCACCACTGCAACCACAGCCACCAGCACCACCCTCACTACCACCAAAACCTGGTCCCCCCCACAAAAGTGGACCTCGCCACAGTGCCTGCAGTGCAGGCAGACATTGCACTGCTGTTGGCAGAGCTGGACGAAAGCAATGAGAGGGTGGGTGCTGTGCAGCAGCAGATGGAGCACATCAGGCAACACCAGCTGCAGATAGTGTCAATGCTCCATCTGCTGTTGCAATGCCATGGGATCCCCCATTAACTTATTTTTTCTGGATGCCTCCCCACCCCCACTGCTATAGTGTTTTGTGATTTTTTTTTTATGTATAATAACAGACAGTCATACATGCTCCTTATTGCCATGTTGTTATAATCCAGTGCCTCAGTAATGTTTACTTTCTGTTGTGAAGTGGTTTTTGAAAAGCTGGTGCAAGTATGATGTGCTAAATTGCATGTGTGCAGTCAGTGTTGTTTCGTGTGTGTGTGTGTGTGTGACATCAGACATTGTGCAGCTTCTTGCTAACATATATTGCTGACTTGTTGTAGTGTTTATGGTATAAAGAATAGTGAGCAGAATAATGTATATTTTATTGTCACTATCATCATCAGAGGACTAAGTGATACAATACTTTTCAGAGGTGTCTGGCCAGAGTGCACTTTAGTCACATACTGCACACATGACTTTTAGGAGAGCATGTGTTTTTTGTGCTATGATCTCTGCTAAGTCATGTGTGCACTGTGAGTGACTGAGGTGCACAGTGACCGGATACCTCTGAAAAATTATCATATCACTTACTCCACTGTTGGTGATGGTACAAATAAAATATACATCATATATTCTTTGTTATCTTTATTCTTGACATACTGCAACAAGTCACACCATATATAAGTTTGCACAAAGCTGGACAATGTATGCACACACAGGAAAGAACATTGATGGCACACATCCAGTTTAGCACAACATACTTGCACTGCTCAGTCATGCTTTTTGCGAAACACTTCAAATCGTGAGTCCCAACACAAAGTAAACATTACTGAGGCTCCATAAATATTTCATTTTTGAAATAGACATTAAAGAGATTCACCAAGTTACAGCATTGCACCCGATATATGGGCATCTTACTTCAAGGGGAATCTTTCTTGCTCCACATGTCCTTACATAGTGCAGTACTTTTCTGGCAAAAACGCCCATAATTTTGTTAAAGTGGGTCACAGAGGACTTCCCATTCTGAAGAGCAGCCCAAGTTCTGACACCCACACTCAGCAACGTTATGATGTGATGCCAGGGAGAGTGCAGATGAGCACTCCATTATACTGAATGGCCGTCAGCTTTCCGAATGTTTCTTTATGTTATAATGGTCAGTTTGTGGTGAAACGTGGGCAAGTTTCGACTAACAAGAGCCCTGTTAGTGGAAACATGCCTATGTTTCACCACAAACTGACCATTATAACATAAAGAAACATTCGGAAAACTGCTGGCCATTCAGTATAATGGAGTGCACCTCCACGCTCTCCCTGGCATCACGTCATAACATTGCTGAGCGTGGGGGCAGAACTTAGGTAGCTCTTCAGAACAGGAAGTCCTCCATGACCCGCTTTAATGAAATGACGAGCATTTTTGCCAGAAACGCATTGCACTAAGGACATGTGGAGCAAGAAAGATTCCCTGGAGGTAAGTCAACGTATATCTGAGCAATACTGTCATAACTTGTAACTTGGTGAATCTTTTAGCAGCAGTGAATAATCTGTTGAAATTTTGGTTTATACTTTTATGCTAGTTTACATTGCCACTTTACTTACATCCTGACTTGTATGATACTATTGTTTCCAGTATTTGAGTCTGCTTTACTACTTTTTTTCTTGTCTGAAATAATAAAAGGAGCACTCGTTTTAATATGGTGCGGACCAGGTCTTTGTCAGTATTTTCCGCTGCTTTCAGTCAGTGTTTTACGATCTCACAGAACAATATTTATTCAAAAACAGCTGCAAATAGTGATAAAAACCTAGATAGAACAATATTAAAAGGTGTGCTCCTTTTTTTTTCAAACATGAGAAAAAGTAGTGAAACAGACACAAATTGTGAAAAGAAGGGTATCATACAAGTCATGAGGTAACTAGTGGCTGGAAAAGTAAAATATCATAAAAAAGTATAGGTCAAAATTGTCACCACAATGTTTCGATACTGCTTTAATTTATTATTTAAGTATGACATTATGTGCTTAGAATCACAACACACAAAATGCATCTGTCTTGTGTGCAGAAAATTGACAAGTGCTAAGGAAGTGAAATGGGAGTGTTACACCAGATGCAAAGTCCCCCAGAATATATTGCGCAGTCACTCATGCACGCAGTTGTCTCACAGAGTCCCCAGATTTTTTCTGCATGCCCAAAATGCATCTGTCTCGTGTGCAGAAAATTGACAAGTGCTAAGGAAGTGGAATGGGAGCGTTACACCACATGCAAAGTCCCCCAGAATTAATTGCATAGTCACTCATGCATGCAGTGGTCACACAGAGTCCCAAAATGCATCTGTCTTGTGTCCAGAAAATTGACAAGTGCTAAGGAAGTGAAATGGGAGTGTTATACCACAAGCAAAGTCCCATCAGAAATGATGACCATGAGAGAACTGTTGCTGGTCCAAAGTGTGCTGCAATTCCCGCAGATGCAATGCGATCACCTCAACTGGATGGAAGGGTACCCTTTGTCTGTACACTAATAGTAGCCTTGGTGAGTATATATATATATATATATATATATATATATATATATATATTGCATTTTGTAGGTGGGGGTTACTATATATAGACATGTACTCATTATATTGTTTTGTATCACAGGTCACAGATACTGCTGGTGTGCACATTCCAGTGCTTGATGAGAACTTTTTGCGTTGAAATTGGAAATGGACAACTCTCAAGCCAATGAAGGTAAGTATTTTTTTGGGGGGCGGGAGCATATTTGTAGGTAGGTCTCATTAATGGTTTCTTATTTGGTTACTTCTTCACAGATTTCATCTGCATCCTTCTCGAGTCTGGTTGGCAATAATGGTCATGGTCATCGACTGAAATGACTTCTGCATGTTGCATGTGTGCCCCAGCCCGGGAGGGTGGATGGGGGGGGGCTGATGTTGACGAACTTCTTTAGATAAGGCAATTATGCCACAACAAAGCATCTGGAAGTTTCCTAAAAAAAAAGAAATGAAGGACTTATTACAACTTGATTGCAGCAGTAACACATTATGCTTAAGCCATGGCTGTTCCATGGGTATCTGGATTACTAACAGAGATAATAAGCTGTCACATTGCAATCAGCAGATCAATCACAACTTAATTTAGTACCAGGCTCTGTAACAAATATACTGTGCCAGTGTCCCTGGTTCTCAATCTCAACTCAAGTTATATTTCAAAACCACATCTAGTCAAGTAAGACTACCCAACGCACAAAATCTATTCCCCTGCAACTGGTCCCTGACTAAACTGAAATACCTGGGTATCCAGTTGTCCTGGTCTCCAGCGGACTACTATAAGAATAATTATGTCCCCTTCACATCCCAACTTAAAACTGACTTGGTCACTTGGAACACACTGCCACTAAGCCTCTCCAGAAGAATAGAGCTGATTAGAATGGTGGTACTCCCTAGGGCCCTTTACTTATTTAAGAACGTCCCCATACCACTTGCGGACAACACTTTCCGGATATAGAGCAGCTCCATTTCCAGATTTATTTAGGCAGGGCAAAGACCTAGAATCCGCCTTAAGGTGCTCACCCTCCTAAGATTGGAGGGGGGACTTGTGCTCCCCTATCTCCAGCTCAGTCATAATGCTGCGCTGCTTACACACCTGATGGCGAGACAGAATGGCATAACTGCCTCGCACTGGGCAGAAATTGAAATGTCACTTATCAGTAATAGAGAATACTTTGTGAAAATATATGGACAACACAACGACCCTCTTCCACCCAATCTTACGAATCCATGGATAATCCATTATTTAAACTCTTGGAGAACTATAAGGATAACACAACATTTAGACCCTTTTCTACCCCTTATATGCCCCATAGCAAGCATAGACCAGTTTATTCCTAACAGAATGGATCAAAGGTTCTTGGTCTGGGGGAGACTGGGTTTGCTATACCTCACACAAGTCATAACTCAGGGGAATATGTGACCCTTTACTGAAATTCAAACCCAATACAATCTGCCACGCAGTGACTTTTATAGATTTTTACCACCTCGCCACTACTATGAATCACTGCCTATCTCAGCTCGAACACCTGCTCAGATACCCCACCTAATCAACCTTCAAATCCGACTGAATAATTTACATGAGCAAAGACACGTACTCTCAGCTTACTACCACTCCCAAAAAGCTCAACAACTAACTATTATAGATAATGTTAGACTCCAGTGACAAGAGGAGTTAGAGCACCCTGTTACCCCTGAAGAATGGCAGAAAGCATGCCAATATGTCGCTAAGGTAACTAGCTCACACCAATGGTGTGAATATGCATGGAAAAACCTTATTAGATATTTCAGAACACCTATAATTACCAGTCACTATACACAGTCTCGATCAGCAGCTTGCTGGTGTCAGTGTGGAGAGGTCAGAGTGACCCATTTGCATATTATGTTGACCTGCCCTAAACTCCAACCCTTTATAATAGCACTTCAGGCTAACCTGTGAGAACTGTTTGGCCCACAATTTCAATTAACTGGGGAAACATACCTTTTACTATTAATCCAAAGAGAACTAAGTAAACCATCTACTAGATACCTCCTTCTCCTTCTACTTCTCCTCATGGCGGCCAAGAAGGCCATTACAAAAGTATGGTTAACCACAAAAATCCCAACCATACAAGACTGGTGGCAGATCACTAAACTAATATACTACATGGAGTGGATAACACATAACCTAAATGACAGGGGAGACCAATTTAATTCCATATGGTCTCGATGGCAGCTATATTATATGCTACAAGATGACTCCTTTATCCCCTGAATCTCACTTTTGAGAGGTAGTATCCCCCAAAATAGTTATAGCTATTCAGAGCTCCTCTAGTTACCATTTACCTAACCGCCCACTCCCCCCCTCAATTCTACCTTCCAGTATATATAGTCCCCTCCCGCCTCCCCCCCCATCTCTGGAGTTGGGTTGGGACGCTGTGGGGACACCCATTAGAGGTCCCTCCTCCCCTCTTTTTACCACCCCCTGACCTTAATTGGGTGATCACTGGAGACATGAATTCTGTCATGTGACAGTATGGAAAAGTCACTAACTAATAGGACGCCTTGGTTTAAATTAAGTTCCAGTTGGTTCTCTCTGCTCAATATTAACTGCAACAGATTGATCCTTTATAATGAACATGGAGTATTGTGATTTCCATCTTTCTCTTCAATATTTAAATTAGTTAAGTTAATTTATTGGAGGCCTCTGTCATTAAGTTATAAATCCACTGTATTAATGGTTACTGGAATTGATTCATAATCGTATGTGAAATCTGAATGCTGTACACAGTCTGATATGTCGACTATGTATGTTAAAAATTCAATAAAAATGAAATTATAAAAAAAAAAAAAAAAAAAACCCACAACTGTTTCCAACTTTTTCAACACTGCCATGGCTGCACAGCTGCAAGTTTGGAATACCGTACATAATATCTTTCAGAAATAGTATTTGTGACGTACACATGTCACCTAGTTTATGAATCCTCCTCAGTCGGATTTGTTGCACTCTTTTAAAAAAAGATGAACAGGTGAAATACAATATATATATACTTACCAGAATGAAATTGAAATAGATATTCCATAGGTTCCTGTATATTGTACTGCTGCAATACCATTGATAACGACTTTCAGCAAAGGGAGAGTTGTTTTTTGTTAACATGTGCAAAAACAAAATAAGTTTACCGTATGTGTTTGACCATTGCAGCTCCGAAAAGCAACAGAAAACAAAAACAGCCAAAGGAAGTTGAATAGCATAAAAAACACTAATACACATACTCACTTTATAGTTTTAATATTAAGAAGCCTTCTGCCTGTGGCTGATGGATGTGGTCTCCTGTTCGACTCCCTCTACCTTGACATGGTCAATGTAATGGGAAATTATTGTTAGAATGACTCTGGTGCTGGGTGCTGGTGGTCATAGCTGCAGCACATGATGACATTCCCTGTGACATCTTCCTGCATCTGGTGATGGTGGCAGTGGCTATCTGCAGTCCAGGTGGTGGTGATCTGTGGGGGGCACACAAAGTCATTCTCTGTGGTGGCAGTGGCCAGGCTAACAGTGGTCCTGGTGGTGGTGGTCCAGGAGGGGCACACAAAGTCATTCTCTGCAGTGGCAGTGGCTAACAGCGGTACTGGTGGTGCTCCAGGAGGGGCACATAAAGTCATTCCTTGTAGAGGCAGTGACTAACAGCGGTCCTGGTGATGGTGGTCTGGGGGGGCACACAAAGTCATTCCCTGTGGTAGCAGTGGTTAACAGCGGTCCTGGTGGGTTTGGTCCAGGGGACACACAAAGTCAATCTGCGGTGGCAGTGGCCAGGCTAACAGCATTCCTAGTGGTGGTGGTCCAGAGGGTCACACAAAGTAATTCCCTGTGGTGGTAGTGGCTAACAGTGGTAGTGGTGGTCCGGGGGGGCATGCAAAGTCATTCTCTGTGGTGGCGGTGGCTAACAGCGGTCCTGGTGGTGGTGGTCCAGAGGGCACACACAAAGTCATGAAAAAGAAAACATGTATCATAAAGCAAATGTCACAGACTTTTAATTACTTCAGTTAAAACCTGCCAACATTAACCTCATCATCATCATCCTCATAAAGAAAGCTGCCCTCACAGTCATCTATGTCTGAAGTCTGACCACTGGGACACTCTTTCACCATTGTGTCATCATCTACATCAGTGGTAGACTGTTTCATGCTGCCACTGCTAGTGCCACCAGGATGGTCCATTTCTACATCACCAAAACCATGACTAGGCCGGGGTATGAATACTGAGGTTGCAGTCTATGCTGGTATGCGCCTCTCATTCATTTTTATGAATGTTAGCAACCTAACTATTGTACCTGTTGAGCTGAATACCCTCTTGATACTTACACTGGAGGGTGGGCATGTGAGGTACTTCAGTGCCACTGCAGTCAGCTCTGGTCATTCACTGACCTTTCCACTCCAGTATAGAAGAGGATCATCAGTTATTGACAGATGCCTGTTTTCAGACAACTATGACTCAACCATTCTCTGTTCCGGACTAAGTCCAGTAGTTGATGCATCATCTTGTTCTCCTGAATCATTTATTTCACAAATCCACACTTGGGACAAAGCCTCCCAAAGTGGGTTGATGCCAATCACTTTGGATGACAGACCACCTGGAACTGCAGTCCCCTTCCCCTTACAGGATATGCTTGATTCTCCTCCAGGTGCACCTTCAGCCTGATTATGCTGCTGAGGTTTGCTGACCTTCGCACGTGACTTCTGTGCCCCATGAACCAAGCACACCAGTTGCTCACTGACATTTTTTACCTGTTCAGGCCCTCCCTCCAGTACTGAAACAACTCCATGTTTATATCGTGGATCCAGCATTGTTGCTATAGCAAAGTTGTCACTACGCTGAATGCTCAAGATGTGATGATTCTGGTCGAATACTGTCAGAATGTGTTTCAGCAACATACTGCTAGGACTGTCTCTGGCAACATCAAATCCATGCTGTACATTCAGCATTGTCTGCCTCAGCACCCTCAGCAGTGGAATTGATTGGCTAATGGAGGCAGACTCACCACTCACTGCCTGTGTGTCATGTTCAAAAGGCCACAAAATTGTTATTACAGAGTCCATGAGGTGCCACTGTTCAGTCATCAGACATGGAGGCTCCAGAACTGTCACGGCTAGTGTGCATCACAAAATATTCTGAGATGACTTTGCATTGTTCATACAACCTCTCTGCCATGTAAAAAGTGGAGTTCTACCGGGTGAGAACTTCCAGCTTCAAGCAATGCTAAGGCAGGCTGTTTCGCATCTGCAACTGCCGAAGTTGGTCACGGCCTTTGCAGATCATGAAAAGTGAGAACAGATCCGGCGTGTAACTGTCAGCTTTTCCTTTACATCAGGGTGCTGCAGAAACTCCTGCACCACAAGATTTAAACAATGAGCCATGCATGGAACATGAAAAAAGCCACCCTTTGTGATGCATTTCACTACATTTGACCCATTGTCACTTGCTATGAACCCAGCTTTCAGGGACAGGGGGTTCAGCCACTTGTCAGTTTCAGTCAGTACCGCGTCCAACATGTTTTCACCAGTGTGTGAACAGGTCACATCGTGCATAGCAATTGTTACATGCTGTCGAATTCCTGGAAGATTGCTACCACAACACTCCACCTTACTGCACTGATTATTCACACTACCAACAGCACAAGCAACCACTGGCACCTGCACCCAGTATGCAGTTATACACAAATATGAACTCCCTGCTGTTTTGCCACTTGTCCACATATCCATACTTAAATGGATGAATGGACAGGAGGAATGTTGATGGGCATGTCCTACTGAGTCGACACAATATGGTACAGCTCGGGGACAGGACGGGTCAAAAAGCATGTCCTGGATGGGACTTTCCATTTTGGACAGGCACATGCAGCAAACCACAGGAACCCAGAATTCTCACAAAGTAGAAAGGCACAAGATCAATTGCCAGCATTTCAGCTACAGCAACATTAAGTTCACATGACACTGTATGATTGGGTAGGTACTTCAGCTTATGCGCAAAAATACTCTGTAACGTGGGCTGACGTAAACGTTTTACATAGGGTGTGATGACAAATGGTTCTGCTCTGTGAATGGCAGGGGGTGGAGTGTGGACATTTGATGAAGACGGTTGCACAGGTGATGATGACAAACCCACAAATGCAGTAATTTTGCCACATTTACCAACCGGGGTTGATGTACCACTTGCACTAGACATACTGCATTCACCACCACCACCACCACCAAAACTGCTACTCTCACCAGGACTGGACAACATTTCAAAATCATTATGCTCCTCCACCTCATCATGTCTGTAGTAATCCTCTGCTCTCATTTCATCACTACTACACACATTTAATTTCCTACTGGATTTAACAGTCTTGGAAGGGAATATCATGCTCATTATGGTTGATGATGAGGGTGAACACCCCACTGCGGTATTAGCTGCCATCTTGAGCTGGGTCCACAGTGTCATGTGCCTATTCTTAAGATGCGTATGCTGTCCTCCTGTGCCCAGATGGCTCATCTTTTTACCTCGACTCACACGCACATGGCAAACCTGGCAGATTGCAACTGACTCATCATTTGCATCTTGCACAAAAAAATCCTAAACAAGGGACTGTGATGCTCTACGTTTAACATGTCCCTGATGGTGCTTATTGGACTCTATTCATTTAAGCCATGAAGTGGGGAGTGTGGTACATGATTTTTTGGGCAGAACACACTTGGACTGCAACTGACCACCATGACTACCTATCACTATTACTGGGTCATCATGATCATCATCATCACCATCATCAACTGAAACTGGTAAATCACAAGTTTTTATTGGGGGGGATTAATGCAAACAGACCCAGACACAGCCACCTTGAATTTGTTTTTTTCCAGTTCCCAACTGGGGCCAATTACATCATCATCATATTCATCATCATCACTCACATCCACATCTTCTGCTTGGATGCTGGCATGTGGACTGCATGTTGCAATCACAGCAACATCATCATCATCTTCAGATTCATCATCATCATCATCAACACCACCATCACCTGATATTTTTTCACCACACAGTGAATCACTGCATGGAAAATGTGTGACCTGAACTGCAATGTAAGAAATGTCACATTGTATGCTATTGTTGCCATATAGTTTCTGCCAGAGAATTGTCAGAGAACAGCAGGACAAGGAGCTGCTGTTGTGACTGGACTTTTCTACTGGGACTAAAGAAGCAGAACTCTACTACTGGGGCCTTCAATTTACTGGGACGTAAGAAGTAGAACTCTACTACTGGGACCTTCAATTTAAGGTGAAAAAAAAGTGTGTTTGTCTGAGTTGGCTGATGTGAATTATCTGAACAGTTATCTAGGTATTAATGTCAGGTGGCTGAAGGGGATTGTTATCTGTGCAATTTAACTAAGTGTGGAAAGACCTGTTAAGTAGGGGGAGTGGCTTAGCTAGAAGGAAGCTAGGTTAAAAGCCAGATTTAAACACTGCCCTAGATAGCTTCTGCTAGAGAATTGTCAGAGAACACCAGGACAAGGAGCTGCTGTTGTGACTGGACATCTCCACTGGGACTATATTGCCCTCCTTCCCTCCCCTCCACCTCCCCACCCAAAGCCAGTTCTACTTTTATAAGCACAGGATTTGACTGACAACAGGAACTTCCTATTTAGGAGCAGGAAGAGAGTGATCACAGAACCACCAAAGACTCACCATCCTAGAAGGACAAGATTAGCTCTCCGCCCCCCCCAGCTGCTGGAGGCCTGCCTCTGAGCAAGTAAGGGGACTACTGAGAAATATAGGATTTTGTTGTCTCAGAACAGGAAGATCAGGTGCTTAAAGGGCACATAGTCAGCAACTAAGTAGGGAGAAAATAAATAAACAGAGGAAAGAGTAAGTATTCCAAACAACAGTGAAGGGGACAGAAATAAAACATGATGGTGCAGTGGCTCTGGGCTGAGGGAGGAGGTTGCTCATCTCCAGGCTGAGTTGGCCATGATTTGAGGGACCTCCTCTCCCATCCAGGGACCATCAGGTCCACTGCCATTGCCTCAGAGGTTGCCAAGAAAGAGGAGCGGTTGGACCACAGTGGGCTCAGGGAGGGTGAGGGTGGTGGAACAGAGGCACATCCCTCCAGTTGTACCTCTCCACAATTCATATGCCATTCTGGCAAAGTGTGGTTCCTCTATGGAGGCACCCAAAGTTGAGACCAAGGGGGATGCTTTGAACCTACACAAAGGAGACCCACAGGAGGGTGGCATGGGACCCCACAGGGAAGGAAACAACTCCTGGTGGGGGACTCCATTGTTAGGAAGGTAGAACTGGGGGAGGAAGGGGAGAGGGAGATAAGGTGCCTGCCTGGCACTATGGCTTAGAGGGACAGGGAGCAAATCCTCAGGATCACCAGAGCAACTGCACAGGGGAGGGAGGTGGAAGTCATTGTCCACCTAGGTACAAATGACCTGGCTAAGAAAGGGATCATAGCAGTGCAAGAAGAGTTTGTGGAGTTGGGAAGGGGTCTTAGACAAGTAGCACACATGGTAGCCTTCTCAGAGGTGTTGCCTGTCTATGACGTAGGTGAGGCTAGAGTGCTCCACACCATGGGATTCAATCAGTGGTTGAAAAACTGGTGCAGAGCTTTGGGATTTGGCTTCATTGGGGACTAGGGGTCCACCTTGAGAGATGCAGGGCTATACTGGAGTGATGGTCTGCATCTGTCCAGGAGAGGAACCAGGATACTAGATTATAGGCTTAAATGCTTCATTGGCAAGCATTTAAACTAGCCAAGGGGGGGGAGGCACTGGAAAGGAGCAGGGAAGTCCTAGCCCCCCCAAAAAAAGTCAGTGTAGTAAGTGAGGTAAACACTAAGTTAGAGATGTCGATAGGGAGAAGTGCAGGGGTAAATGGAGAAAGTGACAAAGGCAATAAGGACAGGGATGGGGCAAAAAGGGGTAAGACCATCAGGAAATGGAGGGTAATGAGTACCAATGCCCATAGTCTGGCCAATAAGCTCCCTGAACTGGCAGCCTTGATGGAAGAGGGATGCCTGGATATCGTAGCAGTCACAGAAACATGGTACACAGAGAACCATGACTGGGATGTTAACATACCAGGGTACACAACCTACAGGAGAGACAGGGAGGGGAGAAGGGGGGAGGAGTAGCTCTCTATGTAAGGGAAGGGATAAAAGCAGCTGAACAAAAGAGTAAACAGGGAGGAGAGGAGGCACTGTGGGTCACCTTAGAGACTGGAAATGAAACCACAATCTGCACAGGGGTTGTATACAGACCCCCATGTCAGGGGGAGGGAATGGACAAGGATATGATAGAAGGCATTCTTAGGATGGCAGAGAAAGGGGAGATACTGTTGATGGGAGACCTGAGTATGCCAGATGTTCACTGGAGCACATTTGCTGCAGCCACATCCAAGAGTAAGACCATTCTTGATGCCCTACAGTTGGCATGCCTCAGACAGCTAGTTTTGGAACCCACTCATGAGGGAGCAATCTTAGACCTCATACTCTCAAATGGGGACAGTGAGAGGATCTCAGATCTAGAAGTGGGTAGCCATCTGGAAACAAGTGACCACCAAACAGCGTGGTTCAGGATAAACTCAGCTACAGAGTCAAGCCATACAAAAGTGAGGGTACTGGACTTCAGGATGGCTAACTTTGGCAGGATGGGAGAGTGCCTTAGAAAAGCACTAGCAAATAGGCTAGGAGGAGGGATGGAGCAACAATGGGGAGACATCAAAACCACCATCACAGAGGCAACAAGCCTTTGTGTGAAGTAAATAAACAAATTAAAACAAAAGAAAAAGCCACTATGGTTCTCCAAAGTGGTGGCGGGGAAGGTCAGGGAGAAAAAGATAGCATTCAGTAAGTGTAAGGAAACACAGAAGGAGCAAGACAGAGAGCTGTACCAGTTAAGGCAGAAGGAAGCAGGGAGGGAAGTCAGAATAGCAAAGGCCCAAACTGAGGAAAAGATAGCCAACTCAGTTAAGAAGGGGGATAACACCTTTTATAGGTACATCAGGGAGTGTAGAAAGACAAAGGGAGGGATAGTGAGGCTGAATAGAATGGACAGTGGGTGGGCAGAGAGAGACAGTGAAAAAGCAGGGATATTGAATGAATATTCCTGCTCAGTATCCACAAAAGAGGAGGAGGTGCCTAATCCAATTAACAGAAACACTCTGGATAGGGGGCTCGATCCCAGTCCTTTCACAGAAGAAAGGGTTCTGAAAGAACTCCTAAAACTGAAGGTGGACAAAGCAATGGGGTCTGATGGAATTCACCCCAGAATTCTAAAAGAATTAAGGGAAGAACTAGTGAAACCACTGACTACCCTTTTTAAGAAATCATGGGAGGATGGTGTGGTACCTGAGGAATGGAGGAAGGTGGATGTGATTCCCCTTCACAAAAGTAGGAGCAGGACAGAGGCAGGAAATGACAGACCTGTCAGTTTGACCTCTGTGGTAGGGAAAGTGATGGAATCACTTCTGCAGGAAAGAATTGTTGAGTACCTAGAGGCCAGTGGAGCACAGGACCCAAGGCAGCATGAGTTCACAGTGGGAAGGTCATGTCAGATGAATCTAATTGATTTCTTTGACTGGGTGACAAAAGTAGTAGACCAGGGAGGGGCTGTGGACATGGCCTACCTAGATTTTAGCAAGACATTTGACACAGTCCCACACAAAAGATTAATAGTCAAATTAACCAGCCTGGGAGAGGGTCCCAGGGTGGTAGCCTGGGTAAAACATTGGCTAGACAACAGGACACAGAAGGTAACTGCAAATGGAGTCCACTCTGAAGAATGAGGGGTTACTAGTGGGGTGCCGCAGGGTTCAGTACTGGGTCCAGTCCTTTTTAATGTCTTTATAAGTGACATTGCTGAGGGACTGGAAGGAAAAGTATACCTCTTTGCAGATGACACAAAGATTTGCAACAGGGTCGATACACAAGGAGGTGTGGAAAGGATGAGAAATGACTTGGCAAAGTTGGAGGAATGGTCAGAAGTACAGCAACTTGGATTCAATGCAAAGAAGTGCAAAATAATGCACCTGGGAAACAAAAACCCAAGAGAAGATTACACAATGGGGGGTGAGGTAGTAACAACAACAAAAATGGAAAGGGACCTGGGGATAATCATATCAGATGACCTTAAGATTAGTAAGCAATGTGAGAAGGCAGTAGGGAGGGCTGGGGGATACTGGGATGAGAGGCTTTACCAGCAGAAAACAGGAAGTTGTTATCCCTCTGTACAGACAGTTGGTAAGACCCCATCTGGAGTACTGCATCCAGTTCTGGAGACCCCATCTCCGCAAGGACATAGACAGGATAGAGGCAGTCCAGAGGAGGGCATCTAAAATGGTGCAGGGTCTGCAAGAGAAGCCATATGAGGAGAGACTAAAGGAGCTTAATATGTATACTCTTGAGGAAAGGAGGAGAGGGGGACATGATAGAAACTTTGTACCTCAGTGGTATCAACAAAGTCCAAGAGGGTAGTATATTTCAGAAAAAGAGATGTGCACAAACAAGGGGACACAATTTGAAGATGGGGGGCGGTTCAGGGGCAATGTGAGGAAGTATTTTTTTCACAGAGAGGGTGGTGGACGCATGGAACAGCCTTTCTGAGGAGGTTGTGGGGTCTAAAACTGTGGAAGAATTCAAGAATGTATGGGACAGACATAAGGCAATTTGTATGGGGGGTAGGAAGAAATAGGCTGTTGGCTAACTAGGATCTGCAGCTTATCCTGTAGGTAGGGAATTGAGCAGACTAGGTGGGCCAAGCAGTCCTTATCTGTCATCAAAGTCTATGTTTCTATGTTTCTATGACATGATTATCAGAATCCTCATGTTCAGTTACTGGGATGTTACTGGGAAGTATGACATCATCTACACTGCCACTCACTCGCACTGCTTCACACTCCACTATAATTTTGGACACGATACACTAATCAGAAGTGGAACTTGAGGCAGCAATACTCATACCACCATCAGCAACTGCACTAACATCACTTGCTGGGACAACATCATCTCCTCCAACTATGAGTGAAGCTATTGATTGGGCTGTAAAAAACTTTGCAGGAGAAAATACCTTTTCTCACATCAGCAATGCACTTCTGCATCTGAGTACTACCATGCCCACAGGCAATCTTACCACTGGCAGCAGTGCCATGGCAAGAACTAGCTTTGCTCGCACGTCTCTTTGCAGGCATTTTGGGGGATCAACAACAATATTCTAAACAAATTTAGATTTTGGAATGTTCACTCTGGGTGGGAGGATGCTGGATGTGAAGCCAAACAAACAACTGTGGCTTCAGCAACAGATACAGACTGAAATTCACAAGTGAAAACAACACCTTAACAAACCAGTGGTGCTGAAGTCACAAACGATCCAACCTGGAAAAAAATTATTTTTGCCGATGGGGGTGAGGGGGGTACTGACTGTAGATTTTTATTGCAGTGCAAGCAGCAAAACAAAGAAAAGATACCACAATGGCAGTACAAAATCACACAGCTGTAATGGATAGCAGGTTCACACTGCTGCGCCTGCAATTACACTGTGGCATAAAAATTATTTGATTTCGCGCACTGCATACTCACTCACACACACAGACAATTTGTCTAGAAGTAATGCGTAGAAAATTGCAAAATTCAGTAATATACCACATATTGTAAACAACCTGAAATTATGAACTGCTGCACCAGATCCACACAACACACAATCAGCAAAACAATGTCAACAATTACTGACAATATTACTGTGTGTACATTAACAGTCAGTTGTATAACAAAAATATAACCAAAGAACTCCCTATTTCTCCAACTTAAATCTACCTACACCACAGATATGCCCCTCCCCCAATGCACACTTTCACTGTCACTTACTACACAGACTCAATGTTGTACATTTATATTCAAAATCCACACACAAACAAAAATGCTAGATGATATGAGCACAGGAGGGTTTCCTACAATCAATGAACTAAAGTCTGAGCAAAAATAATTACTCAAAAAGGCTTTTTTAACAACTTTTAGAAGGTTTGAATCACAGACAGCTCTCATAGCACACTGTCTCCTACAGCTTCCACCACACTACCCTGAACTGAGGCTGTGCAGATCAATATAGGGCCCATGTGACCTGAAATCCCATGAATCACTGCAAAATTCACCTTTGGAGCTTAAAGACCAGGTGAAGTGAGGTGAAGTACATTGTTTTCAATGTACTTCACTTTAAAATTGGTGGAGTAGTGGTTTGGGGAAGGCAGAGTAGTGTGAAGTCATTGTTTTCAATGGACTTTGTATTACCCATTATAATGGTAGGTACTCCCTTAGCGTTCTTGGTGCACTGTGATCGCATTGGCTCCATAAATCCCTTCACGGGAGCGAATTGAGGCCACTCGCCCACCACTACCCACAGGGCTTGAAAAAAATATACTAACAAGTCTGGTCTCCATGCTTTTTTGGGGGGAGATGATAAAGCTGATATAAAGGAATAGTAGGATCAAATAAGCTTTTATTAGATATACTCTTTTCTTTTTCCCCAGTTTCCACCTGTTCCAACCTGTCACTGTATGTTGTCCTTGTGTAAACTTAGAATTCCAGTTCAAAGTGTCTAATTGGCTGTCTCCAGACTATACCTAGGACAGTAATGGGTTCTGTACTAATATGTATACCAATAACATTCCTTGTTGGATCCTAAGGGGTGTTTCCTAGTTGTTTACCAATACATTTTGATAGGTTTAAAGCAGCATCTGAAATTTCACCAAATATTTGACATAATCCAACAGCTTCTTTTATGCCTCATTCGCTACCAGTAAACTCATGTCATCTGCGTATGCTAAAGTTTTATACTGTATAGCACTACTATTGTCAGTTATTGGGAGTGTAGTATTTATTCTATTTATTTGTCTTAGCAGAGGATCAAGGAAGAAAACATATAGCATGGGGCTCAGGGGGCACCCCTGCCTTACCCCTCTCTTTATAATGATCATTGGGCCCTTCCACCCATTTGTAATGGGAACCACTGTGGCTGTGTTGTACATACCTTTAATCCAGTTTATTACTTTATTAGGAATATGAAATTTAGCTAAGGATAACCATAGAAATTCATGATTCACTGAACAAAGTAGAGGAATTTCCTGTGTCCAGGTGCCATGGCCAAATTTTCCCCCGTTCACTAGAAATACCACCAACAGCTTAATCTGGTTCAAGGCCATTTGGCAATCATCTGTATCCCCCCCCCACCATGTCATAGAAACATAGAAACACAGAATTTGACAGCAGATAAGGACCGCTTGACCCACCTAATCTGCCCATTTTCCTACCTGACAGATAAGCTGCAGATCCTAGTTAACCAACAGCTTACTTCCTCCTACCCCATGTGAGAAAATAGGCAGACATTGTCTAGTGCACTTACCCGGGCAACATACACTATATAAATAAATAAATACATAAATAAATAAATAAATGCACAGTATATACAGTAATGTAAATGCTAAAAAAGAAAGATAGCTAGAAAAGGAGGCAAAAAAGGAGGGGTAGGGAGAGGGGAGGTGGAAGAGGATGAAAGAGAGTATGCATAGACTGGAGGTAGTAATGAAGGGGAGAGGGGGAGATAGTGAGGAAAGGGTTGAAGGGATGAAGGTAGTGGAAGGAGGGGGAGGGAAAATAAGGGGAAAAATGAAAGAGGAAGAGTGCGGAGGTTGAAACATTTAGTAGTAGTAGTACAATAGGTTGGGGACTGGCAGCAGATGTGGAAAGAGAAAGTGGGAAGGGCAATTACAGGTGAGAGATGTATGGGCTTGGAGTAACAAAGAAAGACAGCGTTTGGAGGAGGCAGAGCAAATTGTAAGGGGAAGAGAGTTCCAGATTTTAGGAAAGTGTTAAAAGAAGGCATTCTGTTCCAGAAGAGATTTACAAGAAGGGAGCATTAGGGAGTGATAGCTTGAGTTATGGACAGAGTAAGAGGAATGAGGCACAGTGGAGAAAAGAGAACTGAGATGGGGGGGGACAGCCAGAATTTAGAGATGAAGGAGGAACAGTGGGTTAGGTGGCAATCTACCAAGGAAGGGAAGGAGAGATCAGAGTACAGAGAACAGTGGTGAGTACAGGAAGGACAGGACAAGGCAAACCGGCAGAAGGAATGGAAGAGGGGATCCAGTCTGGTCAAAGTGGACTTGGGTACAGCACCATAAACTATGTTACCATAATCAAAGCTGAGATGTATCATCGTTGAAATGATTTCCCAGTAAGCAGGTAAAGGGATACTGCTTTTGTTCCTATAAAGGGCCCCAAACATAGGGTGGAGGTTTTTTTTTATGAATAGCATCTACAGTATGTGCTGAGAAAAGCCAAGGTGCCTGTCAAGTCAGACACCAAGGTATTTGAAGGAAGGCACAGGGGAAAGTGGGGTGGGGTGGGGTGAGTTGAATTCTTCCAAAGTGCTTGTTGCCTCCAGTTGGCATTAGGTCATGGGACCGCACACCCCGGCCCTGTTTGGGGAGGGGGCACAGTCCTATTTCATCAGGTTATCCTGCAAAGGCATCAGCATAGAATGGGGAGCAGTCACTAGCCACTTGGCTACATGATCTCCCCACTCTTGGAGTTGGGTACTAACCCAGGAAGTACATCTATTTCTTGGCACACACAAAGGTTGGCACTTACAACAATGCCATGTGTGTGGGAGCCAGAGGTGTCTGTCTATCCTCCCTGCTGCACATGCTACTCCAATAATATATGTGGCAAGTAAACATACGGCTGTGGATGTGTGCTCCTAGACCTGTGCCAGTGTGTTTATTCAAGGAAGGGGACTTTGGGACAACAGTACTAAGAAAATACGACTAATCTAAGAAATGCTCTATGTAATAAGGACCTTCTCAGGAAAAAATCCAGAAAAAACAAACTGCCAGCTGACTGGGCAGGCTTTAGGGCTGCTAGGAATCAGTGCACTAAACTTACTAGGGCATAAAAAGCCACCTACTGTTCTATTGCACCAAACTGGACTCCTCTACCAAGTATTCGGCTAAATTCTGGAAGACCCTAAGGGATCTAGTGGGATACTCCCCAGCAAACTCCCTCCCAGCTAAAATCTCCTTTGGTAGCTCCTCCATCACTGACAAACAAATGATTCTTGACCTCCTCAACAACTGTTTTGCAACTGCTAGGCTTACATTTGACTTCTCCCCTGCCAATAACTTTCACACCCAACTTTGTGTTCAGGATCCAGCCTGCCCAACCTTGGATACCCCTGTTCCTAATATGGCCTTCACCTTCAGGCCAGTCACCTTGAAGGAAGTTGAAGACCTGCTTCTGGAACTGGGTACCAGAAAGAGCATGGGTGCTGACCTGATTGATCTGTATTTTTTGAAACTCAGTTGTCATTTCCTGGCTGCCCCTATTACCCACCTTTTCAATCTTTCCCTAATGCAGGGTGTCCTTCCTTCCATCCATTTGAAAAACTGCCCAAGTCATCCCTCTCTTCACGACCGGTGACCGCAGTGATCAAAATAATTACAGGCTGATAGCCTTGCTACCCATCCTCTCCAAACTGCTTGAGAAACTAGTTAATGCTCAGCTTAGGTACTACTTGGAGACCTGCAATTTGTTAAATCCAATACAATCAGGTTTTAGGCCATGTCATAGCACTGTCTCCAAGGCAGAGGGACCTGGACACCAGAAACTACATGTGTGCCTTATTTCTTGACCTGAGTAAGGCTTTCGACATCATGGATCATGAACTGCTTCTACCCCCGCTTAGAAATGTTGGACTGAACTGGCCCAGTGGCACTGATGGTTGAGGCACTGGACACCGCACCTCGCGCCATGCTGGCATCCTGGGTTCAGGAATGGATGCAGGCTGCTGGGGGCTGGCATAGGGAAGGAAGGATTGAGCATCCTATGACTGCTCTCCTTCCTTCGGGGAGGGTGAGGGCCAGGCACCGCACCACAGTGACACCTAGCAGAGGCTAGGTGCTCACAGACACAGGGCATACTCAAGGGGAGGAGCACAGTGGGCATCTGCATGTCTGTGCATCGCCATTGCACATCTGGCTCCTCAGTGGGACACATAAAAACTGGCTGAAAATCGGTGTGGTGACCTCAGCGGCTGATGGCCGGCCCTGTGCCCCTGGAGTCGAGAGGCATCTTCGACAGCTCCATGCCGCAGGTCCCTGGGGGATGGATGCTGCCATTGGTTGGAGTGTGTGATGGGGCATATAAATTTGCACTCCGAGACCAGCTCCAGAGGTGCGGGTGCTGGTGGCCGGGGGATGGTGAGGGACTGTTCCAACCAGGAGAGAGAAACAATGACATGTTAAAAAAAAAAAAGAAATGTTGGACTGGACTCCAGGACACTAAATTGGTTCGCCAGCTATCTTACTGGACACTATCAGCAGGTTAAAGCTGAAGGAGGTCTTTCTCCCCTAAAAGTTCTCCATAAAGGTGTGCCACAGGGCTCTATCCTTGGGCCTTTGCTCTTCGCTATGTACATCAACAATATTGACTCTGGCATCAAATCAGCTAACATCCACATCTTTGCAGATGATATAGTTCTCTACATTGATAGGCCTTCTCCTGAACTTGCCAGTAAGGACCTCCAAGTAGACTTCAATCATTTGCAGGTCAACCTCCTGAACCAAAAACTGTTATTAAATGCCAAACAAACCAAGGTGATGCTTTTCTCTCCAGTGGTCAATGCACCAAATTCATATACCCTTGGTCAAGTTCCTCATATTACCATGCTCCAAGGTGAATGCTTAGAATTCATGGCAAATTTCAAATGCAGTACCTGGGTCTTAGGATTAACTATAAACTTTCCTTTGCCAACCACATCAAAGAACTTTTGAAAAAACTAAAACAAAGACTTGACCTCTTCCTCCAGCTCAAGAACCTACTCTCGCAGGACACAAAAAACAGGTTATTGCAAACCACATTTCTTCCACTCTTGGATTATGCAGATTTCATTTATGGACATGGTCCCAGCTCTGCCTTATCAAACCTTGACACCCTCTTTCACCGGGCTATAAGATTTATCACTGGAGCTCTGTACTCCACCCACCATTGCACCCCCTATTCCCAGGGCCAGATTAAGACAACTTGGGGCCCTAGGCCCAAGAGAATTGTGGGGCCCTCCTCACTGTAACCATGCCCCTTCGCCATGACTGTACCTCTTGGCTATTGCATATCAGCTACTGATACATGAAAACAATGTCCTTACTGTCTATAAAAAGTGGCACAAAATGCTTTAAAATTTATGAAACTGGTTGGCCCAGTGGCACTGAGGGTTGAGGTGTTAGACGCCACACCTCGCACCATGCCAGCGACCAGGGTTCGATGATGGACTCGAGTTGCCGGGAGTTGGCCGGGGGTAGAAGGATTGAATGCCCAATGGCTGCTCTCCTTTTCTGTGGAGGGGGTGGGATGCTGGCCCCGACGCTATACCGCCACCACCTGGGTGACCACAAGCAGTGCTGGTGCAGTTGGGAAAGCAGCTAGGAAGGGGCTGACATCAGCTGAGGACCAGAGAGGAGGCACATCTCTACATACCTCCATCTCATTGGTCCTCCTCCAGCACTGATGTTGGCGGGGGGTGGACCAGAATAAGGAAATACACCCCACAGCCAATCTAGGCAAAAGGTTCCCACACCACTACGACCATGGAGGAACCAGGAAGGAACTTCAGCTGCATGTTCCACTGAGGATTGAAGGAGGTAGGATGGACTTTTCTGCCCCACCTGGGGAGTCAAACAAGGTCTCTAGAGTTGTACAGGAGTGGGGCACCTAATGGGAGCATCCTCCCAGTCCTCATGGAGCAGACTGGGTGCATTGGGATGCCTGGGGAGAGGGACCAGTCACGGTACAAGGGGGAGTGTAAAGAGAGTTAAAAAAATATACATTAATGAAACTAATACTATCAGTATGGAAAAATAACAATAGCTTGAGTTTTGATCATTTAGAAAAAATAATTAATAATAGGACTGGTAAAAATAATTTTTTGTATGCAAAATGTCATGATTTGCACTTCTCCAAAGCCCCTCACCCCAAAAACACACATACGTGCACTCGCAGTCTGGGTGTTATCATACTGTCCTCTCAGGTAGTATGAACCAGGATGTGGGAGTTTTATTGGGTTGGGTTGTGACTAATCTCTAAAAGAGGCTAGATCCTGGGTGGTGTAGGAGTTAAGTTTGTGGTTTACTAGGGGGGTTATGAACTTTAGAGATTATACTGCAAAGCGAGTGATTATTAGAAGAATTTGAGATCATTCCCAGGATCAAACATTTCTGTTATTGATAAGTAAGCCAGCCAGCCAGGATCCATAAATGGCAAGATTTATTGATATGAAAGGTATTACAAATGAATGCGGAGGGTAAAACAACCCAGAGTCAAACATGGTACAAAGGTTTCAAGCAAATTAAGTTATTGCTTACATTCAAATTTCAAGGTTGATACAAGGGGCCAGATATTCAAAACTTTGCGCCGGGCAGAAACTGTTTGTGCAGGATTAGAGCGGGATTAGCGCGGGTCTGCTATATTCAAAAGGCCAAATAGCACAGGCAAACTGCATTAGCGCCGGGCAAAACTATAATGTATGCAAGGGGCAAACCGACATGAATACAGGTGCAATGCTATATTCAGTGACTAGCGCCACGCTAAGTGGTTTTGCGCGACTTAGCGCGACACTTAACGCGGTGCAAATTACCGCACAGGAAAAGCTTGTCTTAACCCTGGGCAATCAGCTTTGTGCAACACTTTGGCTTTACGCAGTGTTTGCGCGGGTTTAGAGCAGGTTTTGCGTGACCCTAACAAATAAATATGACACATAGATAAAGCCAAACATAGAGGAAGCATGCTGCTAACCGATGGCATCACAATGATGCTATCATCTGCCACCAGTCCCAGCCATGCCAGGCAGTAAGTGGTAACCCTGCTGCCAGTGGACAGCATGGCAGTGTGGCCATACAGCACACACCTGCGGACCACACATCTGTGGACACAAACAGATGCCAGCACACACATGCAGCACTGTGGGCATGGAGGATGTTGAGGGAGCGTGTATGGGTGGCTAGGCTGTGCCACAGACCAGGTGTGGCCACAAGGCTGGGACACATCATGCAGTGCACATGGGCCAGTATTGGGAATACTCCAACACTAGTGTGCCTTTCGGATAATATATGCCCCCCCCGGCCACATACTGCACAGCTGTATAACTGCCACAGCAGTCAAAGCCAGAAATGTACATGTCACTGTGAGCATCCCATGCCACAGGTACAGCATCTGTGGGCCACACAACAGTGTAACAGTAATGTCCACTGTCAGTAAACACCTGCAGGTTGGGCTTGTCACTGTGTACAGTGCAGTCATCATCACTGCCCTACACACCATAGGCAATGCTGTGTCTCTCACTCTACTGGCACCCTTGCTACTGTAGTGTCTGCTGTGCACTGTAGCATGCCCTACAGTGTGACAGTTGCATGCAGCACCACCACCACCTGTGCCTATGCTGTCTTGTCCCCTAGGGTACAATATGCTATGCTATGCTGTACTGTTTACATGTAGCCTGCAGCTATCATTGTGCACTGCCAGACTGACCTACAGGTGGAGCTGCGGTTGGACCTGGTCAGCCCCTGTACTTCCAGACTGACCTACAGGTGGCTCTGTGGGACCCTGCAGTAACGCTGGGCAAACTGCATGCAAATCAGGGTATAATGAGATACTAATCTGGTTGTTTGCCCAGAGACTACCTAAGTAGGCTCATTTGCATGGCACTTTTGAATATGGAACATTTTAGCTCCGGGCAAACGTGTTTGCACCGGGCTAACTGCTTAGCCACGTTCTAATGCCGCGCTAATGTGTTAGCGCAGCACTAACGGTATGGGGAATAATATACAGTTTTGATCACTGTTCTTTCACATCTGCTGCTTCCTGCAGCTGTACTGAGTCCATGCATTTGCTGGCACACACATTGGCCATATAGTTCATCTGTACCTGCCCTCACGTTGCTGTGCACTGTGTTGTTGTTGTGGGTTGCACTTCCTGGTTGCTTTATTCAGTGCTGTCTTATTCCCGGGCTATGTTTGACCTGCACTCCCAGACCAGTTTGCCCAGCTTCCTTAGACTGCAATATTCAGCAGGATTAGCACCGGGCTATTTCCATTTCAATATAGCTTGCTCTGTGCTCCGGGCTAAGTTTGCCCACCGGACAGTGCTAATTTAGCCCCTGGGCAAAGTTTTGAATATCTGGCCCAAGGTTTCCTAAGCCAGTAAAACAGATACTTAAGATAAAATATAAACACGGCATACACACTGAATTGCACTGCTAATCTTTTATAGTTGGGTACAATTCTAAACTGGGATTCTAAATGGGTGTGGAAGACAAAGCAAAGGAAATGGGCTTGTTCACACCTTAAAGGTCATCCTGGCTGGGGCCCCTGAAGCTGTCAGCTGCACTTAACACCTAATCAGGGAGATGAGAATCATGTTACAGTTTAGCCCCTGACTTACTCAGTGGCTGAGTCCTTTACAAAAAAAACATGCAGCTCAGGCAGAAAGAAAAGGATATATAGCAAATATATGTTGGGGATTGCTGGGGGTCTCCTGGTAGGCAGGGGCCCTAGACCTGTGCCTATGTTGCCTATGCCTTAATCTGGCCCTGCCTATTCCATGGTTGGGTGGACATCTCTGAGTTTTAGAAGTCATAAAAACACTGTATTCTGGACCCTTAGAGCTCTCACTAAGAAACTCCCACAGTATATTACTGAGTGCCTGCTGACGTGTACTGCAGGTAGTTATGCTTTGAGAAGCCTTCCGTATACCCTACTCCTTATTCCCAAGGTCAATCCCCATTTTAGTCGATTCTCTATAAGCTATGCATTCCCATCACTGAGGAATAAACTGCAAAAAACCTAGAAGTTAATAGTCCTTATAAAACTGCCAGTCTTCAAAACACTAGTTGCACGTTCCTTTAACGAGCTCTGTAATTGTTTCCCCTGATTGCTGCTTGATCCCTAGTGCTTAAGATGCCCACTTTGTGTGACCCTCTGGCTGCCCCTACCAACTCTTCTCCTTACCTGTCTCATAACCCCTTCTCTCTCCCCTTCCCCCTCCTTTTTGCTCAGCCTCGTAACCATCGTTTACTCCTCTTCCTCCTTTTAGAGCCCTGTTTCCGTGTTGGTCCCCTTTCACATTAATCAATGATATATACTGCACTGTACAACTATGTATATATTGTATATAACTGCTGTAAATATCTACTATATTTATCCTATACCAATTTTGTCCTTATTCCTGTGTTTACTGAGTATTGGTTGATTTTTTTTCTCTCAAATTCTTTTTGTACACTTTTACGTTGCTCCATGTTATGTATTTTGCATTTTTCTTTGTATGTTACTTTGCCCAGAACCACCTTGCAAATGAATTCTACTTAATGGTGTTCCACCTGGTGAAATAGAGATTGATTGATTGAAGAAAATGAGCCGAGGAGTCCTCAAGTGGGATCTAATTAGCAGGTCCTAGTATGAAGTAAGAAGGCTGAAAGAGGACAAATGTAGGAGGCTTCTACTGTCCGATGACTGTGGTGATTTTGTACCCATCATCACCTTTTTTGCTATTTTATTTATTTATTTATTGCAATTGTTTCACCAGGAAAGGCACACCGAGCAACAAGATGCTCGTCTTCTGGTGCAACCTGGGGGGTACAAAGGGATATGATAACACGCAGGTTATCAGGTGAACGATTAAAAGAAGCAAATAAAAAGCAGCCTAAGGATACATGATTGCATGAATACACAAGCAACGCACATTGAATACTTAGGCTATTATAGTATCAAATAACAATTTCATGACAAGAAGCAGCAGACAGGGTAAATTAGCACAGTAGTAACAGCTGTAAACAAAGGACGTATATCACAGTTACTGTATACAGTTATACACAGTACACAGGGCAAAATAGGCCCAGGACATAAGTGCAAGGTTGGGGTTATATGCCAGCTTCTGTAGCAAGGCTGAGGCCACTGGTCAGGCATTTGGGAGGGGATAGTGGGGCATGGCAGGTTCAGGGACAGGAGCAATTTGTAGTAAGGAAGTTTGCTAGGGCGGTTGTTTTCCAGCTTCTATTCTTAGCTTGCCTATTATCACTTTTTCTCCTAGACCCCCATTTTCTCCATCTATATATCTATATATATATATATGTATATATATATGTATATCTATATATATATATATATATATATATATATATATACACACACACACACATATATATATATATATATATATATATATACACATACATACATATATATATATATATATATATATACACACATATATCTATATATATATATATATATATATATATATATATATACACATATATATATACATGGCTTAACTTAGACTGCTGAATTTGATACCAGACGTGCCTGTTCACCAAAAAATCAATACTTGGAATTACCCCCGAGTACAGGATCTTGTAATATAATAAAAACTCACCCAGGTGCACTAGGGGTCAAAATGACCAAACCCTGAAAGTCCCTTTCCAGAGGACCTCACAAGGTGAAAGATCCTATGACTATCGTGCACCTACCTGGCTTAACTCTCTCAGCAAAGAACTACTTGCAGAAGACAAACTTCACCCATTTAAAACAAAACTTTGATCTTCTTGCTTTGGTCAATGTCTGTGACTCTGCATGCTAATCGTCTATCCTCCCCCACATCAATTTCCCATTTTCCACCCCGTGGTTCCTCACCTCATCAACCTTCCACTATTTCTTCCACTTCCTATAGACCATGGTCTCCCCCTCTCCTTGACACTTACCCCTTACCCCACTCTTGCTTGATAAACAGCCTCCTATTACTGGCATCTCTGCTGGTCATAGCTGGTACTATCTCTCTCTCATCTTCCAGTCACCCTTACCTACTCATCCTCTTTCCTGCACTCAATCCACCCCTACCCGCCCTCTCACCCACCTCCTCCCTCTCTGACCTCATTTCTTGGCTCCGTCTGCCCCCTTGCCCACCTTTTCCTCTTCCTCTCCTCTGTTTATACCACTTCTATTCCTTTCACACTCACCTCACTCTTCACCCTCCTACTTCTGTCCCTACTCTTTAGCTTTTCTCTACCCCATCCTACATTCACCAGCTATTCTCCCTTTTCCCCTGCTACCTATATCAAGCTTTAGGTGTCCTCCTTATAGCACTTTATTAGCTGAGGTGTCGTATGTATCACCTTACCCACCTTGCATTTTAAAAATAGAACTGTTATTTTTCTTAACATGTTCTGGCTGCTTAAAATTTATGAACCTAGTCTTGTACATGATAGCTTGTCTGTTTCATTATGATGTTTATTGTGATGTACTGAGTATTTTGTCCTATTCACTGTATTTGCAACAATCTTGTTTTATTTCATACTACTGTCTAACCCTACTGTATTCTGTTATGACGTGGAACCTCTGTAAATGAGTCCCTGGCTCAAAGGTATAATCCTAGATTGTAATATATATATATATATATTAGAGGCAAAAAACTCCATTTAATGCATTAGTTAGGGTTGTTCCACAGCGACAAAAGTGAGGAAATTCGCTGTTAGGGTTGAAAACCCTAACTCCGAATTCACCCCCCCAGCACCACACACACACAGACACACACACACATTCAAGTATGGGGGAGGACCAAGTCAACACAACCAATGACAGACATCCAGCAGGTGACAGAAATAACAAACAATTGTCTAAATGTACTACGAGACATCCCCACCCACCTGACCAGGTACTGCATGCTCAGTGGAGATCAACAGCAAAACTGAGGCCATGTACACCAAACGTACATCCCTGATTGCAGCTGCACACAACGTACCACACTTAGTAGTTGCATGGCCTTACCTACCGATGCCCCACACCACACCACACCACTTGTGGTGGGCCACCTGAGCAATAGAGTTAAGCAAAACCAAGGAGTTGGACAGGTATAAATATCTCTGATTATAACAAGGGTTTGAGAAATGCAGCTTTCTAATTGACTGTAAACATTGTAACAGCCTTATGTTTCATTTTTATTAACATACATGTAGAGCCTAACCATATGATGAACATGGTTTAATGTTGTTTAAAAAACAGTTTTATTATGATAGCAATAAGCCACTCCCAGGTATTATGTTAATGGTCAGTTTATCACTGTCTAGCGACATGTGGCACTCGGATATGCCTCATTCAACATTAAACCCCTACAGGGTGATTAACAGGCCATTTAACATAACTGTTGGTCATGCCTTGTTGCTTAATTGTCTTTATGAGTAGATACTCTCCCTCTGCTAGACACTGCAGCAGCTTTGCAACACAGTGTCCCACCCAGTTACACCATACACTGTCTAGTTGCTGGAGAATGGTTGTGAATATGAACTCATGAAGATGAACAGTGTAACTTGATCATTACAGTCATCGAAACCCTAGTGTGATTATAACTGACAGACTCAGTGATAGAGGATAACCCTGCTGTCCTAGTACATTTACCCCATTATGAGTTAAATCAATACTAAAAGACATTCTGTTTATATCTACACCATACCTACTTGATTCCTGTTGTAGCAGAATTAACATAGTTATCACTTTGATAGCATCAGTGACAGAAGTGTGGCAACCCAAACAGTAGGCATACAGCCTGAGTATGAAACAACTGTTAAAAAAATCACACTGTGTCCATAAGTGGCATAGATCACTCATTGCAACAATAGCAAATGTATTACTATTTGAATAAGTTAGTCATCACAGATGCAATGAGATTGTCTTTATCAGGTACAACATACTCAGTAAGTGCCTACAGGAAAATCTATCCTATATACATGTCCGATACAGGTACATCATTGTTGGCTCAGTAGTGCTATGATATTTAGAAGTTGCTTGGCCTGATCCATGCAATTACAATCTTCTTACAAAGAATACTTACTGCATCTTTAATATTGAAACACACTGAAGGTCTATGTATGTACATCAGCAGTACACCTTCATCAGTAAGAATGCATGTGATACTGGCAGTACCAATTTCACAGCATTGAACAGGCAATGCTTTTCCATACGTTTACATCAGCCTCTCTATGTTGAGTAAACCATTGCAGTAAATGTACTACTATGTAAATCACCTACTAAATGTATCACTACTTTTATCTTGAGCATGCTAGTGTCTTGTAGTTAATTTATGTGCTTCTCTTAATTAATGTATACTCAGTAGTGTTAACCTTTCTACAACTGTCATCATGCACCTTCAGCATTTATATTGAATAACGGCACAGTACCAGTTGTGGTGTGGTGTGGGGCATCGGTAGGTAAGGCCATGCAACTACTAAGTGTGGTACATTGTGTGCAGCTCCAGTCAGGGATGTGTACGTTTGGTGTACATGGCCTCAGTTTTGCTGTTGATCTCCACTGAGCATGCAGTACCTGGTCAGTTGGGTGGGGATGTCTCGTAGTACATTTAGACAATTGCTTGTTATTTCTGTCACCTGCTGCTGGATGTCTGTCATTGGTTGTGTTGACTTGGTCCTCCCCCATACTTGAATGTGTGTGTATGTGTGTCTGTGTGTGTGTGGTGCTGGGGGGGTGAATCGGAGTTAGGGTTTTCAACCCTAACAGCGAATTTCCTCACTTTTGTCGCTGTGGAACAACCCTAACTAATGCATTAAACGGAGTTTTTTGCCTCTAATTTCCCTTTTTTTTGAGAATGATATTGAGAAATAGTGAATGTAAGGGCCCCGCGTGCCCGCCACATGATGTCTTGTGGCATAGTAACAGGAGCAGCAATGCAAACAGAAATGCTAACAGTGGCACACATGGTAACACAAGTGCGAATGATAACAGAAAGGGTAACGCACACGGTGGCGTAGACGGGAACGGTGTGCCACGTGATGTCTGGTCACATAGTAACATGGTGCCTGTAAATGGAAATGTCAATGGGCATGGTGACGCAAAGTGAAACAGAAAGAGAAACAGTGCGGTACACACAAATGGCAAAAAGTAACAGAAGCGCATAGCGCAAATAAAAGCATAAAGGATGGCCTTGCGTGGTGGCATTGGGATGTGCATTGGGATCATCAGCCTAACTCTCACCCCACTGACCTGTGTAAGGCAGCAGAAGTATAGGAGAATGGGGTGAGAGTTAGGACTCATGATCCCAATGCACACCCCAATGCCGGTTGGGGTGGGTGGGGTGCAAGGGGTTTTCAACCCCAACAGCTAATTTCTCACTTTTGTCGCTGGGAACAACTCTAACTAATGCATTAAACTGAGTTTTTGCCTCTAATTTCCTTCTTTGAGAATGATAACAAGAAATAGTGAATAATGCAGCAGCAGCGTGGTGCCCTCTGGGCCCCGCTGGCCCCACTGTGGCACGTAGGTGGCGGAGCGTGGAGCCCTTGGCCCCAAGGCCTCCCACCACATGATGTCTTGTGGCATACTAACAGGGACAGCAACACAAACAGAAATGCTAACAGTGGCTACATATGGTAACACAAGCACGAATGAGAACAGAAAGGGTAACGCACATGGTGGCGACGGAATGGTCTGTCACGTGATGTGTTGTCACATAGTAACATGGTGCCTGCAAACAGAAATGTCAATGGGCATGGTGATGTAAAGTGAAACAGAAAGATAAACAGTACTGTAGACAGAAAATGGCAAAAATAACAGAAACGCATAGCGCAAATGAAAGCATAAAGGATAACGCACATGGTGGTGCAGGTCAGCAACGGTAAGTGAACGGGTACGGAACCTCAAGCGGAAAGGGCAACAGTAACAGTAATGTAAGCGCACAGGCTGGTTTTCCCCAAAACCTGCATTGAGAAAGACAGTGAGTACAAATAATGTATGCAAAATAATGAGTATCGGCGCAGAAAATGAGATCTTGGAATACTAAATACATTATATCTCAGGAACCGTACGACGTAGAAAAAAAATTTAAAAGTCGTATTATTTACAACTGTCCTGGCTAATTTAAATCTTAGCCCCATTAGGGGGCTAAGAAATTTTCTGACGAAAAGTCCGTATCTCGCACCGTTTCCGAGATACGGGCCCTGAAAGGCGCGGCGAACGCCGTAATGTTATCCTATGGGAAAAAAAGAAAAGTTCAGAGCACCATAACTTTGCCGCTGCGGTGATATTTTTTCACCAAACTACTGAAAGGCACATCTGTGGGCTGTTGGCTGTCTTCCTCCAAATTTCAGGAAAAAGACCAAACCATTATTTTGCAGCAGGGTGCCAAAGGATTTCTGTAATCGTCGGTGCCATAATGTTATCCTATGGGAAAACTGTCAATTTTGGAGTGCTGTAACTTTGCCGCCATGTAATATTTTTTCAATACAACACTGAAAGGCACATCTGTGAGATGTCGGCTCCGTTCCTTCCAAATTTCAGCTCAAAACTCCCAGCGGTTCTTGTGCAGCGCAGTGCCAAAGAATTGCTGTAATTTTCCCACAGACTAGAAAACTACTGTCGCAATTTGCGAAAGCTTTCGCAAAAATTTGCGACACTTTCGTGAGCACGAAAATAATTTGCGAAAGTACTTTTTCCAGAAATTTGAAAAACATATTTCTGGGGTGTTTTACCACAAAATAAAGACATGGCAAGCATCCTCAGGGCCCAACTAGGTGAATAAAAAAAAAATAGGTTGCTAGAGGGTCCCAAATTTAAATGCCAACCATTTTCTGATCACCAACTGAAAACAAATGGCCGATTTGAAAAGTAACAGGCCCATTTGCGAAAAGTAAAAATGCATTTGTGAAAGTGTTGAACTTTTGTTAACTTTTCCCATTGACTTATAATGGGAAACTGTTTTTGAATAACTTTTGAACCGTTTAATATTTTTTCACGAAATATTCGAAAGGCACATCGGGGACCCTGGCTGCACGTTCCCTGAAGATTTCGGGCCGGTCATGCAAACCATACGACTTGTAGGCGCGACCACAGAATTCCAGAAAAACGTAAACGCGTGCACAGATCACACTTAATAACTCCGCAGCTGTATATCTGACCAGTACAAAACTTGGCAGATCCCAAGGCCTATGGTTTTGATCAAAATTCCAAATTTCAGGCAAATCCATCAAACGGTTGCAAAGTTATTAAGGTGCAAAGTTTTGGGGTTTAACATAGAAATGGCTCCTCAACCCTAACTATGGTAGCACTACCGTGCTACCATAATATATATATATATATACATATATATACACATATACACATATACATATACATATATATAGTATGTGTGTGTGTGTGTATATATATATACACACACACACATCTCCTTTATTTCCCCTTACTGCTCCACCAGCTTTGCTTTTTTCTCTCTTAGGTAATGTCTTAAGAAGACCTACAGTATGATTGAAATATAAATTCTAATTCTATTTTTTATTTTAAAGCAGCAGTACTACAAAAAAAAAAATTGCGCTTTTTTGACAGTTTATTCCCTGTGCCCTGCTAATCATATACCTGGTACTCTTTCTCACCGGCATTGTACTATCCCCAAGTAATTTGCTCAGTTATTTTCTGCTTTTGTTTACATGTCTGCCACCCAGCATGTTGCACTGGAACCCCTTCTGCTGCCAACTGCACATGTGAATGACTTGCAGGAAGATTGGGAATGGTCAGCAGAGGGTCCCTCTGCTGTTGTCAAAAGACGTGATGCGACCTGAAGAAAAAGCGCAGCTGAAATTAATCAGCCGCCATATTTGTTGTAGCGCTACAACACTTCAAATAAATTACAAATATCTACAAAACTAAAGACGACTGGAAAAAAATATTTACAGGTATGGAAACTGGAACTTTGGCCGCATGCTTACAGCTGAAAAACAGAATTCTGATTGGTCACTTCCTGATTTCGTAGTACTGCTGCTTTAATATTACCATTTTGCTTTGTTTACAGACCACTTGCTAAAACAGCACCATGTTTTTTTGTTCATACAATACAGTTGCAGTCTACTTTTCATTCAGAAAATATTTCTTAGTAAACAACACATAATAACAGTCATCAGGAACTTGTAGTACCATTTTTAAGACATGTTACTGATTTTGGTCATTTCTGCGAGATGTAGAGCTGTGCGATACTAAACTTCTGCTAGCGGTATTTTGGCAAAAGTCAGAATTTCGCTTTCACAAAGTTTGGGAATGCACTTTGACAACTTTTATGGAAATTTTGACTTAGAACAGCAGAATATATGCATGAATTACCAATTATTGTATTGAACCGCAGAAAAAAAAATTCTGCAAAACTAATCACTGTCAGTGGGCAGTTCTGAGGAATTTTTTCCTGAGTTTCATAGAGTACATTAGTCCATAATTCATACATTCATTCCACAGCTTAGTGAATCACTGAACTGCAGAATGAATGTATGAATTGTGGATTAATTAATTGTACAGCAGAAAGAAATTCCTCAGAACTGATCACTGAACTAAGGAATAATTACATGTACTGAGGAATAATCCATTAAATTAAGGAATACAATTCCTCAGAACTGCCATTCAGCAGTTCATGTGTATTATTCTGCAGTTCAGCCAAATGATTCCATAGAACAGGGCAAAAATCTGCCAAACACATTCGAAAGATTCCAATCTCACTAATGACCAAAGTTTGGAAAATTTCATGAAATTTATGAAATTTCATGAATGTTCCATGAAAGCGAAATTCACAGCTTCCACCGAGCTCTAGACAGATGTTTTTTTAACCTTGTCTCTGATTTGGAAGGCAGGAGGTTGAGTGGTATGAGGTCCAAGATGAACTACTGTAGTTGCAATGCTCACAATCAACAAGCTGGTTGGATAGAAGGAGTACCCCAGAAAGCCCTTTAATTTAGAGCTGCATGTCAGAGAGTGGATCCTTCCAGTGTCTGTGCCAGGACAACATTTCCTTACGTGCTACGAACCACAGTATTAATGAAGCCTCAGCTAGCAATCAATGAAATTATACCGGCACCCGTTTAATGAAGTGCCACTGAGAAGGTGTACTGTAACATCAAATGAACTTGTGTTGATCAATTAACTGAGGTCCTCTTTAGGGGTCCTGTACTATCTGGTAACTGTGGTAACTCAGCCCTGGTAGCTATTAGTGATTGTGTGTATTCTTAATAAGTTAGTATGCCCCATGCTGTTTGACTGCCAACTTATACAAGTGGACAATTAATTATCTGAATTAACTGTAGTGATCCAGCTGCTTCTTCTTTATCTCCCATAATCCCACCAGAGACTTTAAGAACACTGGCTTCCTCCATTGTAAGAGGGATAGCCTCATTGTACCCAACAACTGGGGGTTGGCGACATATACAAATAAATTAATCTATTATTTTACGAACATACAAAACTGCTAGCAGAAACAGGCCTCCCCATCTATCGAGTCTGCTCAAGTGTGCAGCTAGCACCTCATGCATTTTGCAGCTGTGTGGGTGGGGCCACAGCAATGAAAAGCATGGAGAAAATGTTGAGGGGCATAAGTACAGTAGTTTAATGTCCAGCTTCCCTGTAGATAATTAAAAATAAAATTGTGTTGTTTTTTTTTTGTACTGGCTTATAGGTACCCCATCAGCTAATATGCCATTTGATTTGTAATGTTTTTTTACACTTGTCCCTATTATACATAAACTCCACTTTTATTCATACAGTCAAATTACTGATCTCTAGTTCTTAGTTAAGGAACATTTACTGTCAATGATTTAAAATGCAATGAAATGAGCCTCTGTTCTCAAAGGGAACTGCACATAACTATGCAAATACCCATTTCTTTTCATGTATAGAATGGTCCACATTTGCTCATATTGCAAGACAAAACCCCAGTGGTTTATACTGTTTCTTCAAAATCTACTGTAAATGATGTTGTATAAAATGTGGAAATAGACACTTTACTCACATCCAACTATTAAAAAATGCAAAACATGGCAGAGCTGTGCTGACAGATGCAGCAGAAAATGGGCATCCTTCAATAAAATAGTATTAGTAGAGAATCCCTATGAATTAGTACTTTTGCACAGAAAACTGTTTTTCATCCCTGCTTATGAAGCAGTAAACAGACACGATGGATCTAGTGCCCCTTCCATCCTTAAATTACTGTATTATTTATTATGTTACTAATAATAAAGTTTTGAAATATTGCAAACCAGCTGTGTAAACCCTATATTAAAATATTCACTGCAGTCTGAAAAAAGTAATCTGCTTTGACCATTTGAAAGTACTGTGTTCCTGAGATTACCATTAAATGTAAAGTATATGTTCATCTATGTTCCTCATTGAAATGTTCCTGTACTTACTCATTATGTCATGTACTCTCCCAGGTCGTGCCTATAAATAGTCATACTGTTTGGCTAGTGCACTTACCCGGTAAACAGAAACTAAAGAAATAAACCTTGGAAAACATTGCACATTGCTGGCATAGTGGAGTTCCACCAAGCACAACTGTTGAGGAAGTAACTGCTGACCTTCCTAATGATGGGCTGTATTTGTGCTCACTTTTGCGGATGTAAGCAACATTCCATGCCCATTGTGTTTTCTGGAAGAATGCATTTGGGAAAACAATGTGCAAACTTTTAGGAAGTGGAGCTGTCTGTTTCTAGGTACTGGTAACTCAAAATGTTATTCCACACAGTGTGTGAAATGCAGCACAAGGCAAGCTGTTTCAGCAAATCAGACATCCCACACATGGGGGGAAGGGGGAACTTCCCTCATTTCAGTGCTCAGAATTTCTCTGTCACACATGGAGAAGGTGCTGTCTCACAGAGGGAAGGAATTATCTCACACTAAATCAGACTGTAAAGCAGCAATTCATCATAATAATTTAGAATTCCATATTAAAATTAAATAATTGCTCAAATGAAAGACCTAATTGCCACAGTGTTCTGAGCTTGTATCTCCATTGCTGATGATGGGTCCCACATTGTGAGAACCTGAGTGTCCCCGTGTTCCTTATTTTGAGCATCAGTGCCCAACATTTCAGTGACAAAAGCTCAAAAGGTATGCAGATCAGTAATACAGAAAATGGAATTGTACAGATCATAATATAATAACCCTTTCTGTGGGAATGTACAGAACTGCTGTGAGAAATCTGCATCTGGACCTGCAAATGTGCCCAAACAATCCCCAGGTTTATTTTTTCTTCTCTTCTGATATGCAGGCTTTCATGTCAATCCTAAATTTTTATTTCTTTTATATTATTAACTAAGATACAGCTGGCTTAAAAGGGACCCCGTTGTCTGTTAAAAGAGCAATTTTTTTTATAACATACTTTGAAGTTGGCACAGTTTCAACCCTGAATGTCACGTTCAGTTTTTATTGATTGATTTAAAATTTGGTAACCAGGAAAGGCACACTTAGCCGAGGCTCATTTCCAGGTGTGACCTTGAGGTACAGTAGGGGAGAAGGGAGTATTGACAGAGCAAAGATAATATCAGAAGTGCATAAACTAAATAGGGTACAAAATATAATGCAGGACAGAACCAGAAAGCATTGGGGGTAACAACCCCCTTAACAAAGTGCAGTATAGAGTTTCAGGGAAAAACAGGTTGATTAGGGTGCCTTTACATGGTTGCCAAGGTTTAACATACTGTAGAGCTAAGGAATAACACCTAGAACATGGGTCTATGTGATAATGGCAAATGCCTAAAAGCAATCTCTGTTATCGCACAGTCAGAGTGCTGAAAAGTTTTATGCCACTCTGACAACCCCAGCGCACAGGACAACAGCACCAGTACATTTTTTTAATGTTTTCTGTAGGGGGTGCTGTGCCTCACACATACCTGTCACTGGGAGCTACCGCCTCCCACTTAAGGATTCTCAAGTCCAGGGGTGTGTCGGGGTGAAAGCACTAAAAATAAAGGTTCAGGCCGAGCGCAATAAAATCGCATCATCACCCAGACCCAAACCCAGTACCTCAGCCACCCCACCAGAAGCTAACCCCCAACACCATGATGCAGCTTGGCCATCTACTGCAGCACCACCCCCTACAGCCTCTCCACCCGCTCCCAGCCCATGCTAGCCGGGCTCGCTCCCATCCCCCTGTGTGCGTACACATAGTGACATCCTGTTGCCCAGTTCGCCCACCTCCTTATCCGGTCACCCTACCCTCCCATTACAGTGAGGGATTGCGCCGGGAAGGTGTCACCATTATGGACGGCGCCCTTCCTCATGCGCCCACCTCACGGGTTACCCTAGAACATTAGTGAACAGAGTGTGGGTCAAGGACACAAGTGGCAGAGGTAAGGAGAAGAAGGAGGAGGAAGAGGGTCAGGAGAGGAGGGAGAGGAGGGAGGAAGTGGGCAAAGAGGGTCAGGAGTGGGGGTGGCAGGTATAAGTGGAGACAGGAGAAAGTTCTAGCTGATGTCTGAAGACCTGAGGAGAGGGAGAGAAACAAAGGGAAGAAGGAGGGAGTGTCAGAGAGAGGGGAGGTGGTAGGAGAAGGCAGGCTGCCTGGAACACAAGTGGGCAAGAGGAATGGTGACAATATGGGGATCCCAGGAGTGCAAGAAGTAAGATGAGAAGAGGGCAGGGGAGAGGAGAGATAAAAAATGGAAGTGAGTTAAACCAGTATTTAGAAATGACAGAGGTGCCGTGGAACTGGGGACACAGGGGGAGGGGAAGGATGGACAAGAAGGAGTAGAGAGAGTTGTAATGGATATGGAGAGGAGAGTTGGAGGCAAAATGACATAAGGCATTGCAGAAGGTGTCCAGTTTGGCAAGTGAGGAGGACCAGGAAGCAGAATCGTAGACTACATCAGCATAGTCAATAACTGGGAGGATCGTTTTGTATACCAGCTCCTGTCAGACTTGAAGAGGAACACTGTCCTTGTTTCGGTATAAGGCACCAGGTTTTGGAGGAAGTTTAGCATAGATGGTGTCAATATGGACAGAAAAGTAAATTCTGTCTTTGAGCCAAACCCTCAGGTACTTAAAGGCAGGGACACACTCAAGTTAAGTACCATCCAATATAGAGAAGACAGGGCTAGGTGCTAGCCTAGTTAGTTTCTGGCTAGAGCTGAAGGTCAAGGACACTGTCTTCTTGGTGTTTACTCTGAGCTGACTGGTTTGGCACTAGTGCAGCATGTTATTGAAGTCACACTGGAGTGGGACCTGGACATCAGTGGTAGATGTGCCACAGGTGAACATGACTGTGTCGTCCACGTACATATGACGTGAAAGGAGACACAAGATGAGGGGAGATCATTTCACAAAATTGAAAATGGGACCAGACCCAGGATAGAGTCCTGTGGGACCCCTGCATGTATGGGGAGGGGTGGCATAACCCCTCCCAACCTGAACTGACTGGAGGCTGTTAGAAAGATAAGAGCAAAACCGTGTCACAGCAGAAACAGAAAGGCCAGCTAAGTATAGCTTGTCCAGTAGGTGTTGGTGTGATACAAAATCAGAAGCTCTGGCAGTGAGATCAGTAAGGATGCAGCAGTGATTTGTCCCTGATCCATGGCAGTGAGGATTGAGTCAGTTACACATAGCAGGAATATGACGGTGGAATGGTTCTTCCTAAAACTAGACTGGAATGGGAATAGAAAGAGGAAGAAAGAAAGTCATTCAATCTAGAGTAGACAGTTGATTCTTGAAGCTTGGCAAGGGAGGGGAGAAGAGAGATCAGCCGGTAGTTATCAGGGGAGGAGGAGTCAACCCTTTTGTGTAGGGAAAGAACCTTGGTAAACTTCCAGGCCTGGGGGACAGTACAGAGGGAAAAAGAGAGGATGAAATGGTGAGAGAGAGAGAGAGGACAATAGCAGGCTCAGAGAGTTGAAGGAGTTTAGGGTCCAAGCCATCAGTGCAAGGCTTGGAAGGGTTGAGGGACAAAAGGGTGAGGAGGACTTCATTGGGGAAGACAGGAGGGAAGTGGAAGCCTTCAGCAAAATGGAATAAGTGAGAGACAGAGGAATCAGAGGATGTGTGGAAAGGTAGGACAGAGCCTGAGAAAAATGTATTAAAGTGAGTAGCAACAGAGGATGGGTCATGACTAGAGAGACATCCACCAGGAGAGCTGCAGGAAAGAACTGGGAAGGGGACCAAAAAGGGAACAAACAACCTTCCAAAACTATAGAGGAGAATTTAAATTAGATTGTAGATTATTCTTAAAATAGAGGGCCTTTGCAGATTGAACAGCTTTAGTACGGGCATTCCTGAGAGCCTTGTAGTACTGGAGGTCAGACAGGGACTCGGAAGATTTGAAACATGACTATGCAAGGTCCCAGGACTTGCTCAACTCAATAAGTTCAGCTGTTATCCAAGGGTGTGGGAGCATGTAACCCTGGCCTATTTGAGTGGAACAAGTGTGTCCCAGGCTTTGTTAAAAATGGCAGTGAAAATGGATAGGGCTAGGTTAATGTCAGTGGCCAAATAGAAGAGAGAGCAATCAGAGGTACCAAGGGCAGTCAGGAATCATCACTGTCCAGGGACCTGAGAGGCCTGTACCAGAGGAAGTGTGCCTGCTTAAAGAAAATTTTTCTTATGAGGTACTCAGTAGTTGACACAGTTTCAGCCCTGCGTGTTAGATCTAGTTTGTCTACTAAAAGAGCATTTTTCTTACAATACACTAAGCAATTGGAACAATTTCAGACCTGCTTGTCAGGCCCAGTTTGTATAAAAATATAAAAGTATGAATAAATTAATATTAGTAGTGAATCTCTATGAATTAGTATATGTTTGCACAGAATCCTGTTTTTCATCCCTGCTTACAAAGCAGGACACAGACACAACGGACCTAGTGCCACATCCATCCCTAAATTACTATATTACTATGTTAATAAAGTTTTGAAAGATTTCAAGCCAGCCGTGCAAATCCAATATTAAAGGGAAAGTCCCCTCAATCTTTTTTCTGTGTATCTGTGTAATTTGTGGGCATGAACAATGATTCCCACACTTGCATCACCATAATTTCATCCGAATTTAAATATAAATGAGATTATTTCACTCTGTTTTGCCCTGGTGTAAAAACCTGTTTATCTCCATTGCAAAGGTCATGACCTCACTCATACAAGGGATCATGGGAGCTGGTGATGTGTACCTGCACAAGCCAAGTAAGCAATAACCCATGAGAGGGTGTGGGGTTACTGGGGATTAATCAACATCCTGGGTGTGTTGTGAGGCACAAGGACGAAGCCCGACAGTCCTCACAGCATTCAGGGTGTTGATTAATCCCAAGTAACCCATACCCTGGAGTGGATTACTGTGCTTATAACATGGCCTCAAACAAGTTTACAACATTGTCTTTAGTTTTTAAGAAATATGGTAAAGTATCCCATCTCACTTTGGTATCCTTACACTTACATTCCAAATGAATAAAGTAGCCCCTGCACTAATTCAGGCCACTCTCCTCAACTGCTGCCCCCTCTCCGCATCTCCTCTTCGCTGCCTCAATTACAGTTTTACTTCTTTAGTCCTTTTACTAACTTACAGCATTCATTTTTCAAATAAATACACATGTACCTCACTTCCAGCCCAGGCCATTGCTCAGGCCGCAACTGCTGCCCCGGTCCACATTGCTGCCCACTGTCTCAATTAGTCCTGAAGCCTGCAACCCTCTCTTACGTTGCTGACCACACTGCTGTCTGCTTCCCTGTCCCCTGGTTCTGGCACTGTTAACGCTCCCTTGTGCATGATGCATCTGGGTGTGTGGGTCGGACATCTGGTAAGCCTCTTGCCACTCTCTTTCTGCTGCCATGGCCCTGCCTCAGGTTGCTTTCCACACTGCTGCCCATTGCCTCAAATACTTCTGGAGTCTGCAGCACTCACTCACATAGCTTTCCACACTGTTGCCCACTACCCTGTTCCCCCAGTGCTTTCACCAGGATCACTCCCTCCTCCACAATCCATTGGGGTGGGTAGGTCCTCTGCTAACCCGCATCATCCTCTTCTGCCGCTGTTCAGTCCTCCATGATCCAACTGGGTGGCTAGCACCTGTTCCACAGTCCCTGCTGCAGCACGCTCCTGTTGGCCTCATGTTCTGTCGCTTCAGGCAATAGACACCCCTGTGCTCCCACTGCCCACATTCTAGTGGCTCTTTAGTGCATCGCATTGGTGCTCTGTTTTCCGTGCTCTCTCCTCCTGGTGGACGGAACCTCCCACCTGTTGTGCCACATCTCACAGACCTCTCCTTCCACTCCCCCCAACTGGCCAGGAGATGTAAAATGTACAGAACTACAGTGTCCACCAGGGCAGGTTGGTGGGAAACAACGAATGCAAACTAAATCCAGGAACATTACCATACCACCTGTTATCCAGAACCTCACTGCCCTTTCCCCCCACTCTGATTGCTGCCACAGATAGGAGCCCCCACTGCCTTAACCTGCTCCCTTCTCCACCCTGCCACGCACAGTACACCCCGGTGCCTCTCTGCTCCCACTTCCTGAATCAGCCCCATTCAAGACACTCTATCTTCGCCTCTCTCTCTCTCCTCCCAGTGGTCTGATCCTGCTGCCTGTTCTGAGGCACCTCACTGCACTCTCCACCCACTCCCCCAACCAGCCAGGAGACAAAATAATGTGTATAACTACAGTGTCCACCGGGGCGGGTGAGTGGGAAATGAATTTTCACACACTGGTCATATACCCATTCTGACACACTAACACGATTCTTAGAGGTATATCAGACAGGTTGGCTGGGAAGTCCACAAACACTGTGGGCACTCCATACTGCTCCCGGTCTGTCGGCCACACATTCTGTCACCACTGGCAAGGTATGCCTTCCTCATGAATAACACTTATTGCTGCCTCCTCCACAATCCATGGTATTAGAGGGAGCAACCTACTTGACTCCATTGTCTCTCTTCGGGAGGGGGGAGTGGCAGGCCAGATAATGTTACTTTTCTCAAAATTTAACGAGTTCCGACTATGCAGTGCATATACTTACTGCTAAAGTGAGTAGGGATTCCACCTATTGCTTACTCACTGTAGCTGTGGGTATAACAGGGATTAATGTATGCCCCTCATGATGCTTCTCCTCCAATCAGAAATATCACAGATACAGCCCATGTTATAGCAGAAATTATACTCTGTCAGTTCTACACATCTTTTGAAGTCTCTGTACTCTCTCAATGCATATTTTATATCTTAGATGCACACTAAACTACAAAAAACAGCAGTGCACTTACTACGCCTTGAAAAGTTTCATGGCCAGCATAACACAAGAACATAGGGACTGCAGAGGACAGCAACAGCACTGACTAATACTATATAAATAATGCAGGCTTTAGCACTAAAACACCATGAAATTCCAGGATGCCTTACATGTGTAGGGTCATGACCTTTGCAATGACATCAAGCAGGTTTTCACAGCAGGGCACAAAAAGTGTGAAGCAACCTCCTGTATATTTACATTAGTATGAAATTAAGGGGATTAAAGAGAGGGAATTGATGTTCATGCCTACAAACTACACAGGTATACAGAAAATAGGCTGAGGGGACCTTTCCTTTAAAACATTCACTGCAGTCTGAAAAAAGTAATCAACTTTGATCCTTTAAAATACCTTATTCCTGAGATTACCGTTTACCTTGGAAATTTGCAAATTACGGTCAGTCCAATACTGGAGTTCCATGAAGCATAACTGTTGAGGAAGTAACTGCTGACCTTCCTAATGATGGTCTGTATTTGTGCTCACTTTTGTGGATGTAAGCAACATTCCATGCCCATTGTGTTTTCTGGAAGAAATACATTTGGGAAAACAATGTGCAAACTTGTAGGAAGTGGAGCAGTCTACTTCTAGGCACCAACAACTCAAAAGGAGTATTCCACACAGTCTGTGAAGCACAGGGCAAGCTATTGCATGCAGCAAGTCAGTTGTCCCACACAAGGAGGAACTTCCCTCATTTTGCTGCTCAGAACTGCTGTGTTCCACATGGAGAAGGCAATGTCTCACATAAAGAAGGAACTGACTTAAACTGTAAACCAGACTTTAAAGCAGCAATTCTTTATAGTCTAGGATTCTGCATTAAAAAGAACTACAGTATAATGTATATTAGAACATTGTTCTGTTTAGAATTCCATCTTTTCAAAATGCCATTGTGCCACAGTTTAAAGGTCATGGAATGTGATTGTACCCTTCTGTTGTACAACAACATTCTGAAACTTCTAGAGACTGCACAAGTTAGTTTTGTTCTGAAAGCAAAAGAAATGGCACATTTCATGTAATACTTTACATAGACACATAGAGAGTGTCAGCAGATAAGGGCCTGTGGCCCACCCAGTCTGCCCATTTGAGCTTGTAAGTTCAGTTTATGTTTTCCTAGAAGTCTGTTGCCCCTTACCCCTGACCTCCAGAATTCTTTTATGTCTATTTCATGCATTCTTAATTCCCCGTGATTGTTTCAGCCCCCACCACTTCCTCTGGCAGGGTGTTCCACTTGTCCACCACCCGTTCTATGAAGAAATTCTTCTTCATGTTTCCTCTGAATCGTCCTCCCTCCAACTTCATCCCATGCCCTCTAGTCCTGGGACATCTTTTTCACTTAAAAATAGTATATTCCTGCACCCTGTTCCTCCCTGTAAGATACTTGTATGTCTCTATCATATCCCCTCTCTCCCTCCTCTCCTCCAGGGAGTACATATTCAGTTCCTTCAACCTGTCCTCATAGGACTTGTGATGCAATCCATGTGCCATCTTTGTTGCCCTCCTCTGAACCTTCTCTACCCTGTCTATGTCCTTACATAGGTAAGGTCTCCAGAACTGTACACTGTACTCCAGGTGGAACCTCACTAGTATCTTGTATAGTGGAATTATGACCTCCCTTTTCCTGCTGGTGATGCCCCTGCCTGTGCATCCCAGCATCCTATTTGCTTTACCTGCTGCCTTGTCACACTGTTTTCCTACCTTGAGGTCATCAGAGATGATAACCCCAAGATCCCTTTCCTGCTTGGTGCATGCTATATCCTCACCCCCCAACTGATATATTGTGCCAGGGTTTTCGTGTCCCATATGCATTATCTTGCACTTCTTTGCATTGAATTTCAACTGCCAAACCCCTAACCATTCTTCAAGTTTCTGCAGGTCCCTTCTCATTCTGTCCACACCCTCTGGTGTGTCTACTCTGTTACAGAGCTTTGTGTCATCAGCGAACAGTGAAATTCTGCCTTCTAGGTCCTGCGCAATGTCACTGATGAAGATGTTGAATAGTACCGGACCCAGCACTGATCCCTGTGGTACCCCACTGGTCACTCTTCCCTCTGTGGAGTGACAGCCATTTACCACCACCCTCTGTGTCCTGCTGCCCAGCCAGTTTCCTACCCACCACACTACTGTCATGCTCTCACCCATATTCCCCAGTTTGTGTAATAGTCTTCTATGTGGCATGGTATCAAAGGCCTTGCTGAAGTCCAGATAGGCCATGTCCACTGCCCTCCCCTGATCCACCTCCCTAGTCACCCAGTCAAAAAATTCAACGAGGTTGGTCTGACATGACCTCCTCCTGGTAAAACCGTGCTGCCTTGGGTCCTGTAGTCCATTGAAAACCAGATGTTCCACCAATCTCTCCTTCAGTAGTGCTTCCATGATCTTCCCCACTGCTGAGGTGAAGCTGACTGGTCTGTAGTTCCCCGCTTCCTCTTTGTTCCCACTTTTGTATAAGTGGACTACATCTGCTGTCCTCCAGTCTTTGGGTACCTCCCTGTTCCCAGTGATCGGCTAAACAGGATAGCCAGAGGTTCAGCCACCACCTCTCTTAGTTCTTTTAGGACCCTGGGGCACACCCCATCTGGCCCCATTGCTTTATCAACTCTTATTACTTCCAGTTCCTTCAGGACCCTTTCTCGAGTAAAGGGACTTGTGTCTATTTCTGCACCATTCTCACCCCTTGTACTCCCTTCAGACCCATTACCCTCCTCTTTCTCAGTAAAGACTGAGCAGAAATACCTTTTCAATATGTCAGCTTTACTGTTGTTATCCTCCACTGGCCCCATCCTCCCCCTTCAGTCTCACTATCCCTCCCTTTGTCTTTCTTTTCTCACTTATGTACCTGTAAAGGGTTTTGTCCCCTCTACCCACTGATTTTGCAATGTGTTCTTCTGTCTGAGCTTTGGCTTCCCTTACTGGCCTTCCTTTGCTTCTCCTGGTACTTCTCCCTATCCCCTTCTGCCTGTGTCTTTTTGTATTGCCTGAATGCAATATTTTTGGCTTTCACTTTCTTTGCTACCTCTTTGGAAAACCATAGTGGTATCCTCTTTCTTTTCCTCTTGCTAACCTCCTTAATGCATAATTCTGTTGCTCTTGTAATCCCCATTTTAAATACTGCCCACTGTTTCTCAACCCCTGATTCCTGCCCCATTCCCCTTAATGCCTCTTTCAAGTATCTCCCCATTTTCCCAAAGTCTGCCCCCCTAAAATCCAGGATACGCATTTTTGTGTGGTTTGGTTCTGCTCTTTCTGTGATTTCAAACCACAATGACTGGTGGTCACTGTTCCCCAGGTGCTCCCCACTGTTATCCCCATCACACTGTCCCTGTTTGTGAGCACAAGGTCCAGTATTGCCTTCTGCCGAGTTGGTTCCATGACCAGTTGCTTGAGGAAGGCACCCTGAAGGGAGTCCAGGATAAATCTGCTCCTAGTTGATGCTGCTGCTGGGATGCTCCAGTCCACATCTGGAATATTGAAGTCTCCAACCAGTACTACCTCACCCTTGTCTGCCATCCTTTGGATGGCTAGCATCAGCTCCCTATCTGTTTCTTCCTCCTGGGCTGGTGGTCTATAGACCACACCTGTGCGGATGCAGGCCGTCAGGCTTGAACAACCCTCCATCCCTCCAGATGGGTGCCCAGTCACCAATGAATCCAAACCCTTCCTCACAGCACCAGTTCTTCAACCATGAGTTAAAGTTCCTGGTGCATGCACCCCTATGCTCTCCCTTGCCTCTTGCAGGTAGTACTTCTGAGAAAGTGACAGAAGTAGCTACTTGCTTGAGACCCCTCCCCAATTTCCTAAACTCTTCCTGAACTTCCTTTGGCTCCCCATTTGCCAGGCCATTAGTACCTTAGTGGATAATGACATCCAGCTCACCTTCCCTTCTTGCCTTCCCAGTGATCCCAGGATCTTCCTTCCATCCCTCCATGCCGTGGCACCTGGTAGGCACCTCACCTCCCTGTCCTCCCCCTCCTGTGTTCCTAGCTGGACCCCTCTTATGATGGAGTCCCCCACCAGGATTTGATTCCTCCTCCTCCTCTGGGGTCCACTGCTCTCCCCACTGAGGTCACCTCCTTGGCTAACCTCCACATCCTTTCCTTCCACTTCTCTGGGTATCTCTAGTTGTTTGTCCCTGTTTTCCAGTGTGGCATATGAGTTCTTGAGTGGAATAGGATCTGGGATGTGCCTCTGCCTGACTGCTCTAACCCTCCCAGAGCCCACTGTCATCCAAGTGCTCCTCGTTCTCGGTATCCTTTGAGGCAGTTGCATTGGACTGGGTGGTCTCTGGATAGGGGTGATGGTACTCCTGACCCAGTTTACTTCCACTCTGAGTCTGACTACCTCATCCCACAGTCCAGAGAGATGCATGCAGATAGGGCACCACCTCAGTGTCCAGAAGGTCTGCCTGAATATGGCTGCCCCACAGCCACTGCATTGCACCAGTCCCCACTTTATACTGCAATTATACTGCTATTCCACTACTTGTCTGTTACTGAAGCTTTCCTAGTTCCCTTTTTATTAATTTACTGTCCTAAAAATCCTGCCACTGATCCTCGGATACTTTTCTTTCTAAAAAAAGAAAATAAACCAATAAATAAATAAATGAGTCAGAACACTTGTCGTGCTGAGGGTGGGCTTTTTCCCCTCTTATGCCCCTCCTACTCCACACCCCTTACTATCCCCTTTGTTTAGCTCCTGTCAATCAGATTTAACAGGGCATGTAATTAAGAATGGAGGAAGGGGGGGCAACAATTAGCAATTAAAGACAGCAAAGAAATACACCACCACTACGTTTTAAATTTTTAACAGCCCAAAAACAATTCTAAGTAAAGACAGCAAAGAAATTACAGTGTCACTAAAAGCCCACAATCTAAGTTTAAAAGAAAAATAGCAATTACCAGTTACTGTAAAGCACTGAATTGAATATGTTTCCTTCCCCTTCTGGCTTCTTCTGAGAAAAAAAAAGCACTATATAAAAACACAGGATGAGCAACATTATGCACAACCCGTGTGTTCTGCACCTTGTGATGCTGATTTCCATGAACCTCTCAAACTTCGCTCTCGAGATCAGAGAAAATCAAAACCCCTCTGTGGCAGAACACATGGATTGTGTGTAGTTGCCCATCCAGTATTCTTTGTTTCTCATATAAAAGCCTAGTTCCACAGTGTTCTGAACTTGTATCTCCATTACTAATGATGTATCCCACATTGTGAGGGCCTGAGTGTCCCCCAAGTTCCTTATTTTGAGAATCAGTGCCCAAAATCACAGTGACAAATGTTCAAAAGGTATGCAAATCAGTAATACAGAACATGCAATTGTACAGATCATAATATAATAACCCCTGTTGAGGTCATATACAGTACAGAACTGCTGTGAGAAATCTGCATCTGGGCCTGAAAATGTGCCCAGACAATCCCCAGATTTATTTTACCTTGTCTTCTAAACATAGAAATGAAGAAACATAGAATCTGATGGCAGATAAGGACCGCTTGACCCTCCTAGTCTGCCTTTTTTCCATACCAAATGTACTACAGTAGACTCTACTTGATCTCTAGCTTTACCCTCCCTTTCCTCACCGCTATGGTTCCTTTATGCCTATTCCATACATATTTGATTCCTGCCACAGTCCATTCCCCCACCACCTCTGCTGGGAGGCTGTTCCATGCATCTGCCACTCTTTCTATGAAGAATTTCTTCCTTGTGTTTCCCCTGAGTCTACTCCCCACCAGCTTCATAGCATGACCCCTTGTTTCTGAAAACTTCTTCCCTCTTGTACCTTATTTATACCCGTGAGATAATTGAAAGTCTCTGTCATATTGCCCCTCTCCCTCCTTTCCTCCAGGATGTACATTTTAAGGCTCTTTAGTCTCTCCTCATAAGGCTGTTGGTGCAGACCCTGCACCATTTTAGTTGCCCTCCTCTGGACCACCTCTACTCTGTCTATGTCCTTGCGGATTTGTGGTCTCCAGAACTGGACACAGTACTCTAGATGATGTCTGGCCACTGATTTATACAGTGGTATGACCACCTCCTTCTTTCTGCCGGTGATACCCCCTCCCTATGCACCCTAGTATCCCACTTGCTTTCCCTACTGCCTTGTCACATTGTTTGGTCACTTTCAGGTCATCAGATATGATTACCTCAATGTCTCTTTCTGTTTGGTCATCATCAGTACCACTCCCCCATCTTGTACTCTGGTCCTGGGCTTCAGTGCTCCACCTGCATGATTTTGCTCTTCTGAAACTTAGTTGCCACACTCTTGACCATTTCTCAAGCTTACTTAAATCCCTCTTCACCCTCCCTAGAGTGTACCCTGTTGCAGATCTTTTTATCATCAGCAAAAAGGAATACCTTCCCTATACTTAATATTAAACTTCCACCCCTTAACTCTAAGAGTCACTATACTGCACTTCCTACCCCTGTTTCTCTACTACACTCTTCCCAGCTCGCCCCCTACCACTAAGCCTTTATTGTTGCGATATGGCTAATTGTCTCCCCACTGGTCTCAAACCCTGCACTTTTAACTCCAAAGTCAGCTGCTCAACCCCCATGCCATTAAATCAGGCAACTTTCTGTCTCTATTTGTCATGCCTTGTAGCTACTGACTACATAGGCTGCTAAAAACAAAACATTTAGGTTTCTTATTGTCCTGTGGCAGGGCTCAAACTCTGCACCTCTGCTTTCAAGGTTTGCAGCTCTGCCTCCAGAACAATGAGTCAGACTAGTTTCTGCTTAGTACCTTACAACTCTTAAAGCCCTCTAGCTCCCTAGTTACTAAACCAAAACAACTCACTTTCATGTGGCAGGGCTCAAACCTTGTACCTCTGATTCCAAGGTCTGCAGTTCTGCCTCCAGGTCAATGAGTCAGGTTATTCTTTGTTTACTACCTCACAGCTCTTAAAGTCCTCTAGCTCCCTAGTTACTAAACAATAACAAGTCAGTTTCTTGCTGTCTTATTGTAGGACTCAAACTCCATGCCTTTGCCTTTAGGGTCTGCTGCTCTACCTTCTGGCCAACTGAGTCAGGCTACTTGCTGTTTAGTACTTCACTACTCATAAACCTACTGGCACTATAGTCTGCTAAAACAAACACATCTCAGTCCCCTACTGTCTTATTGCAAGTCCCAAACTGTGTATCTTTGGTGCCTACAGCAGTAGCTCTGTCACTATGCCAGCAACTCAGAGTAATACCTTGCACTTTCCCAAAGTCCCTAAGCTTTGTCCCCCTCCCACCAACCACTCAGTGTCCTTATAACACTGCATACCATGTCTTCCATCACCATATGTCACCTGCTACTGACCATAGCACCCATCTTCCAACTAGGGGAGGCTCAACTTCTCCCTCCACTTGGTGACTCAGAACAGCCTAGCACCAAGCTCCTAACCTTAGCCATCCTACCCACTTCTACCACCGACCCATTCCTCTCACTCCACCAATGGACCATACTTCCCCTAAGCTCCAATCATCCTACTGGTACTACCGTGTTACTGCAATGGACACTACTCTGCCTGACCTCTCCCTCCCTAGAGGACCTATCTACCCCCACCTCCACACAGTGCTGTTCCCCCTCCCTAATGGTGCCTAAGCTCATGAAGAAACATTTAAAGTTGGCTGCCCTGTGCATCCTCCTACTACTACTCCTTCTTTCCGGAGACATTCACCCCAACCCAGGACCCACCCTCTCCCCCCCCCAGGGTTACTACATCCAAAGGCCTCACTATCGCCTCCCTCAATATATGTAGCCTACTCAAGAAATTTGATTCCTTTCAGGGATGGGTTGCTCAGAATCGCCTCAGTGTTATCTCAGTAGCTGAAACCTGGCTCAACAACAACATCCCCAACTCTGAGGTCTCACTTCCTGACTTCACACTATACCAGGCAGATAGAACCTCAAAGAAAGGGGGTGGTTGTGCACCATATGTCCAGGAATCACTACAGTGTGTCACCCCACCCTCCCTATCACTTGAACACGGGACCCAATCTCTCACATTGAAGATCACTCTTGCCCGTAACAGAGCCCCCTTGTTCCTCTCCTCTGTATACATCCCCCCAAAATCAGAAGACCGCTTTCCTCTCTGTCCTCAACCATCTCCAGACTCTCCCTGACAATGCTGACATCATTGCCCTCGGAGACTTCAATACAAACTGGCTGGCTGACACTTCAGCCCCTGTTAGGGATGCTGCAACTGCTCAGAACCTGACCCAGCTTGTGACTACTGCCATTAGAATAAACCAGAGGACTGGTACTGCCACCCTCCTAGATCTAGTGCTCACTAACACCCCACATAAAGCTACACAGATCAGGGTACTACCTGATGCTCTGAGTGATCACTCTCCAGTGCTATGTCACTGGTCATACTGTATTAACAAGCTCCCCAAAACTGTCTTACAATGCCACCTCAAACCTGGCAAACTACAGTCCCTTAAACAGTACCTCCTAGTTACTGACTGATCCCTCAGAAGAAATGCTCAGAACATTGACTCTGCCCTCAACTGTTTCATTCATATGTTCAACACTGCCTGCAACCTGTTTGCACCCGTGACCAAACAAAAAATGAAAGGTGCCAACACACCGTGGCTATCTCAAGCCCTTTTGGACCAGATGCGTGAACGAGACAATCTGTGGCACATTGCACAGGATACCAGAAAACCCTCTGACAGGCAGCGCTACCAGGAAGCATGCAATAAATGCACATAGGATATTTGGAAAGCAAAGGCTGAGTACTGTAAACCTTGCTCACCAACACATGGGGCTCAGGTTGCAAGTTTTGGGACTCACTCAAAACGCTAAGTGGCAAAGCCTTCACTGTCCCACCTACCCATATCAGGGCCAATGGATCCATCACCTCAGACCCAGCCCTTATCGCAGACACATTAAATGACACCTTCTCTGACCTCTCTGGTGTTCTCCCCCAAACTATTTCTCCCCCACCCACCCTACACCACACTGCCCCCTCCCCAATCCCCCTTTCCACTTTAAAGCAGTTTCCCAGCGTGAAGCTGTCCCTCTCCTACTCAAAGCCCTCAGTAAATCTCATTTCAGAAGTGACACACTGGACCTGAAACTGCTTAGACTCACATTCAATGAGGTCCCCACCCCACCATGCTTTTGAACTGCTCCCTTTCTCTGGACCAGTTCACCACCAAATGGAAATCTGCCCTCATTACTCCTATCCTTAAAAGTGGTGACTGCACCCTGCCTGGGAACTACCACCCGATATCAATCTTTTCTCCCCTCTCTAAAACCCTGGAGAAAATCGTGGCCACCCAACTAACAGACTACCTCACTAAATATAGCATCCTGTGTCCTGAACAACATGGCTTCTACCAGAACCATAGCACCACCACTGCCGTCTTGGAATTTACTAACATCCTCCATACATCCCTGGACACTGGCTACACTGCTGGCGCTGTCTTTATAGACCACTCAAAGACATTCAATACAGTGCACCACTCACTTCTCCTAGACTCCCTCAATCAGATAGACCTCCTCCATGAGACCATTGACTGGTTTGCCAGCTATCTGTCTAAGAGAATCCAGACAGTCCAGATTGCCAGTGCCCTGTCATCCCCCCATCAAATCAGGTCTGGGGTCCCTCTAGGCTCTATTCTTGGCCCACTTCTCTTCTCCCTATTCCTCAACACCCTGCCCAATGCCTACTCAGGAAAATTTCTATTGTATGCAGATGATGCAGTCCTCTACAACTCACACACTGATCCTGTAGCCCTCCACTCAGCACTCCAGAAATCCTTCTCTGAAGCTGAATCCTGGTTCATTCAGCGTAGGTTAGTACTAAATTACAAAAAAAACTAAATCCATGATGTTTGCACACCCCCGAAATAAGAACCTTGGACAACCCTTGATCATTCTGAACACACTGAAAGACCCCCTTGAGCAGATTACCACTTTCAAATACCTTGGCATCACCCTAGACACTGGTCTCACTTTCCCCAACCATATCCGGATGCTCAGCACCGCTGTCAATACACGTATTGGTCTCCTTCACTGCTATAAGCACTGGCATTCCCCTGAATCTCTCTGCCTTGCCATCTCTGCATCTATTCTATCTCTAATTGATCATGGAATCATCATCTATGGTACAGCCGACACCACCCACCTACACAAGATTAGACTGGCCCTCAATAAGGCTTGCAGACTTGATACAGGCTGTCCTAGACTTACACATACCTGCACCCTCTATGCCCCAGCAAACTGGCTCAACCTCGATGGGAGGCTAAAGTACCAGGCCTGCCTCTTCGCTAAGAAAATCACCTCAGGATTACTCCTACCAGCCCTCTCCCCACTACTTCAGTCCCCACTGTCTACCCACCTCACATGGCAATCAGAGACTACCCACTTTAGGGTACCTCACTGCAAGACCACATCAGGCCAAAGAACGTTTCAATATCTGGCCCCATCCTGGCTCAACTCACTCCCAAATTCCCTCCTCACTGAACCCAAACTTGGTCAGTTCAAGTCCCAACTAAGGGACCTTATCACCCAGGGATCAGTATGTGACTGCCCCTATACCTGACCTTCCATTTCTACCACCACCCACCTCCCCCCCACCCTTGACCATGGACCTAACACTGGTCCACCACCCCTGGGCATGCCTATACCATGACAATGGACCCCAATGTCCTGTCTTGGCCAACAAAGAACTCCTGGGCATGGCTAGTGCCATCGCCCTGAAATGTTATGCTTGTACCTGTAACCTTTTGCACTTTGTACCTTGTTAGCAGCTCTCTGTTGCCATGTATTCCCTGCTGCTATTTTGTTTTTTCTGTATTCCTTTGCAACCATTCTGTAACCATTGTCTTTAATTAGTGTGTTAGTTGTTACTTTTGTCTTGGTTGTCTCTGTCTTATGTACGACGTGGAACCTTTGTAAAGGATTCTTTGACTCAAAGGTGTTATCCGATATTTATCAATAAACAAACAAATAAACAGTAAACAAATATCCCCTGTGTTGTGTTGCTGATAAAGACATTAAAGAGGACTGGTCCCAGTACTGATCCCTATGGCACCCTGCTGGTCACCCTTCCTTCCTCAGAGTGAATTTTGCTTACCACCACCCTCTGTTGTCTATCATCCCACCAATTTCTTACCTAGTTTACCACCTTAGGACCCAGTCCCAGGCTGCCCAGCTTGTTTACAAGTCTTCTATGAAGAACAGTGTTGAAGGTCTTAAAGAAATCTAGGTAGGCCACATCCACCGCCCCACTCATCCAGTCAAAGAAATCCATCAGATTTGTTTGACATGACCACCCCACTGTGAACCCATGCTCTCTTGGATATTGTAACCCACTGGATTCTAGATATTTCACCGTCCTTTGTTTCAGTAATGATTCCATTAATTTTCCCACCATCGAAGTCAGACTGACTGGCCTGTAGTTGCCAGTCTCCTCCTTGCTCACACTTTTGTAAAGTGGTACTACATTTTCCCTTCTCCAGTCCTCCGAAACCATTCCCTTCTCCAGTGAGTGACTGAACAGGACTGTCAGTGGTGCAGTTAGCAGCTCTCTGAGCTCCCTCAATATCCTTGGGTGTATCCCATCTGGTCCCATTGCCTTATCCACTTTCAGATTTGCGAGTTTCTTCAGGACTCTCTCCTCTGTTAATGGACTGGTGTCCACCTACCTTCCTTCGATGCTCCTGTCATGTATGTGTGGTCACTCATCTTCCCCTTCCTCTGTGAATACTGAACAAAAACATTTGTTCAGGATGTCTGCTTTCTCCTAGTCTCCCTCCACACACTCCACCCTTCCCTTGGTAGCCTTACAATATCTCTACTGGTCTTTCTCCTTTTGCTTACATACCTGAAAAATGTCTTGTCCTCCTTCTTTACTGCCTGGACTGTTTTCTTTTCCATTTGCACCTTTTCACTCCTGACTGCTTTCCCTGCCTCCCTCTGCTTCTCCTGGTACACTTTCCTATCCTCCTTCCTCTGTGCCTCCTTATACACTTCCCTATTGTACTTCCTCTGTGTCTCCTTATACCTCCTGACTAATGTTTTTACTCTTACCTTCCCAGCCACCTCTTTTGAGGACCATAGCAGTCTCTTTTTCCTCTTGCTTTTGCTTACTTGCCCAACGCAGAGGTTTGTTGTGTTCACTATGGCCCCATTCTATTTCGCCCACTGTTCCTCCACACCACCCAAATCCTCCCCTCCCCCCCCACCAGGGCATTCCTGAGGTATTCCCTCAGCTTTTTAAAGTTGGCCCTACTGAAGTCGAGGACCCTTACCTTTGTGTGGTTTGATTCTGCCACAGTTCTTATACTGTATTGAACCACATAGTACAGTGGTCACTGGTCCCCAGGTGGCTACCCACTATGACATTGCTCTGCCACACTGTCCCTGTTGGTGAGTACAGTGTCCAATATTGCTCCCTCATGCATGGACTATCTTACTAATTGCCTGAGGAATTCCCCCTGCAGGGAGTCCAGGCTATCCCTCCTCCTAGTTGAAGCTGCAGTTGGGGTGCTCCAATCTACATCCGGCAGATTAAAGTCCCCAACCAGCAGTACTTCCCCATTAATTGCCATCTGTTGGATGGGTTCTACCAGAATCATGTCCATCTCCCCCTCCTGTGCTGGAAGTCTCTAGATCATGCCAGTGTGAATAGTGACTCCATCCCCCTTCTTTAGGGTGACCAACAGTGCCTTCACCCCTCCCTGTATTCTCTATATCTCACTTGCTTTTATGCTATCCCTCTCATAAAGAGCCACTCTTCCCCCTTTCATACCCCACCGTACTTCATGAGTAGAGTATAGCCAGGTATGGCTATATCCCTATCCTGGTTCTGCTTACACCATACTTCATAACGGTGACAATATCCAGGTCAGCCTCTGCCAATATGGACACTAGATCCAGGATTTTATTTCCCAGACTTCGAGCATTTTTGCACATGGCCTTCCAAATTCTACTATCACTTTTCTTATCATCCTCTCTTTTTCCCTCATGCCTACTTTCCTTACCCCCTCTGCCTTCATTCTCAACCCTCTCCATTTCTACAATTTTGCTTTTCCAGTTTTTAGGTGCTCTTGGGTATTTCCCTCTCTTAGGGTTCTTCCTACTGACTATTTCAGCTTACAGGGGTGGACAGCTTATGTCTCCCTGCTTCCTTCTACCACCCCCCTCAGCTAATTTAAAAGCCCACCAATGTAGCATTTAAACAGTTCACTAAGAATTTTGGTTCCTCTCCTAACTTGGTGCAGGCCATCTCCCCTGTATAGGCTTTTATCTCTTCAGGTGGGACCCCAGTCCCCAGTGTAGTTGAACCTCTCCTCTGCACAACTCCTTCAATCATGCATTGAAGATATGGAGGACCCTATCCCCTCCGTCATAGATAGTCAACTCCTCAGAAAAGACCACTGAGCATGCTGTCTGCCTAAGACCCATCCCCTGCTCCATGAACTCCTCTTGCACAATCCAAGCCTTATCCCTAACCAAGGTCATTTGTCCCATGGAGGACCATGACATCCAGATCTCACTCCCATCCTGCTGACCTAGTGATTCTCAGGATCCACTTCCCATCCTACTGAGACATGGTACTGGGTAGGCACCTAACCTCCCTCTTCCCCTTCCACCCTGTCCCCAAATCTATCCCCCTCATGATGGAGTCCTCCACCCACAGTTTCTTCCTCCTCCTCCTCTGGAACCCTCTGCCTTCCACCTTGGAGTCTCCACTATGAGGACCCTCACATCATCACTGGTCACCACTGCAGGTGCTCCTTGGACAGTCCTGCCCCTCCAGAGCAGTGTAGGAATTGTGTAGTAGTACTATCTAGGGGACATGCCTCCGATCCACCACCTTCACTCTTCCCGAGCCCACCGTGGTTCAGCTGCCCCATCTCCTTGGCAACCTTTGAGGCAGCAGTGGCAGACTAGGTGGTCCCTGGGTGAAGGTGGAGGCTCCCCCAAATCCTAGCCAACTCAGCCTGAAGTCAAGCAATCTCTGCCTTCAGCCCAGAGAGGTGCATGCAGATGAGGCAGAACTGCAGTCTTCAGAAAGTCTCCCTGAAAAGTGCCGTCCCATAGCCACTGCACAGCACCACTCCCATCATACCTATTATCTACCCTGCCCTTTTTTGTTTTGCTTACTTTAAACCCTTTTTAACCCCTACCCTAGATAGGGTGTTTCATCTATCCCAAAACTTTTGCTTACTTTAAGCCCTTCTTTTCCCCTACCCTAGATAGAGTGTTTCACCAATCCACAAAACTTTTGCTTACTTTAAACCCTTCTTTTCCCCTACCCCAGGTAGGGTGTTACACCTATCCCCAAACTTTTGTTTACTTTAAACCATTCTTTTCTCCTACCCTAGGTATGGTATTTCACCTATCCCTAAACCTTTGCTTACTTTAAACCCTTCTTTTCCCCTACCCCTGGTAGGGTGTTTCACCCATCCCCAAACTTGTGCTTACTTTAAACCCTTATTTGCCCCTACCCTAGATAGGGTGTTTCACCTATCCCCAAATTTTGGTGTGATCCTAACACTCCTCACTCCATTGCGGTGTGTGAGCTATGACAAAAGTTCAGCAGGAATCTTACCTCAGTTGTCAGAAAGAACTTTCTGGTTCCCTGCTTCCTCCTGCTAGGTCTAGACTCCTAATTCACCCCTTTACTGTTCCTCTGCCTCCCATCTGAGGTGCAGAGTGTCTAGCTGCTGGCTGCCTTATTAGAATGACTCCAGTGTGCAGACTCTTGTGTGAGTCCATGGTGCGGGGGGATGTTTGGAGGCCTAGTCCTTATGTAGCAGGAGCCACTTCCTGGTGTCATTTTTTTTCTTATAACTTACTCAGTAGATAGTACTGTACATACATATACAGTGCTTCTGAAAAATGATTAGCCATGATCTGTTCATCCAAAATCAAAAAATCAGATTAAAGCAACCAGCTGCCTAGACTGAAATACAGATCAGCAACTGGAGCAACCATCAAGATGTGCTGTATGAGTACCAACAGATTTTAATGTACTGAACACTTCATCTCCGAGTGCACCTTAAATGCAACAACAGCAGTCAGATCTCCCCACACCTATACCCAAAAATCATGGTGGGCTCACCCTAGCCTCAGTTAATATTTGCAGCCTCTTGGCTAAACTAGACTCCTTACAAGTCTGGGTCACCCAGCACCAGCCTGCTATTTTTTCAGTTGTGGAGACCTGACTCAATCCTAGGATTGCTGGTGCAGTCTTTCAACTACCAGGCTACACAATGTTTAGGCTAGACATGATTGGTAAGAGAGAGGGGGTGGCTGTGTTCTCTTCTTAAAAGAGAATGTCCAGGCACAAATGCTACCTATCATTGCATCCACCTGTAACACCCAACTCCTAGCAAAAAAAATTTTGCTAGGCACAAATGGAAAAACTTCAGCAGTGGCATTTCTATATATCCCTCCCCAAAGACCAACATAATGGTTTGTAACACAATGGGGGGGGGGGGGTTGTGTTACCCTGGGATCTTGTAGGTGGGGATATAAACACTGTTTATCACAGCCCAGAATGTGCAGCTTAACACAGCAGACTGATTGTGCATTTATTGGTAAGATTACTGTGAGAGATGCTTTCAAACATAACACAGGTTGAAAATAAAACAACAGAAAATAATACCTAGCTCTTTGTTGAGCACTAACTACACAGTGAACTTTTGTTCCCTCTCTATAACCCAGGTAGCTAAGCTGTTTCCTGGGACATACAAACAAAATTAGCACAGAGTCTCTTGTTCTAAGTTTCAAAGGAAAATTATTTACCAGTCTCAGGTTTTCAACCAGTGCAAAGTCAGAATTCAATTCATTCTTGCAGGCTAAACAAAAGGTTCCAAACCAGGCAGTCAACTGATTCAGAGTTCTCTCTTTCCAAAGTAAAAAATCCAATTTGTTGTTGAAGGCCAAACAAAAGTTCCAAACCAGACAGTCAGTTGATTCAGAGTTCCTCTCTCCAAAGTAAAATCTTTCTGCAAGTGTTCACCAGCCAGGCTCCAGGTCTGTTCCTAATCAGGTACTGAGACACAAGCAATTGTTTTAGCCCTCTTTTATGCAGGCAATCACTCTCCTGCACCTGCTCTTAATCAAGTACTTAGCTCTGCGAAGTTGTGGAACAATGTCTTCTAGGACTTGTAGTGTATGCACTACACTTTGTAGTCCTGGCAGAGAGAAAACGGAACATACGTGCTGGGAGGTAATGCCCTTCCACAATTTTACCCAGTGTCGTGTTACATACCTCCCTCCTCAGCTAAGCCCCTCGGGCTGAGCGGCTGCAGAAAAGAAGGAGTGGATGTGGGAAAGAGCATCCGCATTCCCATGTTTAGCACCGGCACAATGCATAATCTGAAAATCAAAAGGCTGTAAACTCAAAAACCATCGGGTAACCCGAGCATTCTTATTCTTAGTCTGTCTCATCCATGTGAGGGGAGCGTGATCAGTCACAAGAAAAAACTTACGGCCCAGCAAGTAATATTTCAGAGACTCAAGTGTCCATTTGATTGCCAGACAGTCCCTCTCCACTGTAGCAGCCCTTTCACGTGGCAACAGCTTATGCTCAAGCATATTATCGGGTGTTCTTCACCCTCAATGTCCTAAGATAGGACTGCCCCCAGACCCATGTCAGATGCATCAGTTTGTACAATCATGGGTTTGGAGAAGTCTAGGGAATGCAGGACAGGAGAGGCACACAGTGCCTGTTTTAAGCTACAGAATGCTTTGTTGGCTTCAGGAGTCCATTTCACCATATTAGGTTGACTGTTACATGTGAGGTCACTGAGGTGGGCTGCTATAGTAGCAAAGTTTTGAATAAACCTTCGGTAATAGCTCGTGAGTCCCAAAAATGTCCTTACTTGTTTCTTATTGACCGGTCGTGGCCAATCTTGAATAGCAGCAATTTTTTTCTCTTGTGGTTTTATAAGGCCTCTTCCTATCGTATAACCCAAGTACTGTGTTTCACTCAACCCTAAGGTACATTTCTTTGGGCTGGCTGTGAGCCCTGCATTTCGAAGTGAGTCCGTCATGGCTTGTAGTTTCTCCAAGTGATTGTCCCAGGTGTGGCTGTGGATGATGACATCGTCTAAATACGCAGCAGCATACTCCTGGTGGGGTCACCAGCACGGTCCATCAGACATTGAATGTGGTGGGAGCTCCATGTAAACCAAAAGGAAACATTGTATATTGATATAAGCCACCAGGGTGGCAAACGCCGCCCCGTTTTCTCTCTGGTGGCTTTTGCTAAGGGGACTTGCCAGTAGCCTTTCATCAGGTCAAGAGTGCTGATGAAGTGGGCAGTTCCCAGTCTTTCGATGAGCTCATCTATTCATGGCATTGGATAGACATCAAAGGCTGAAATTTCATTTAGTTTTCTGAGTTTTCTGAAATCGTTGCAGAACCTGACTGATCCATCTGGTTTTGGAACCAGTACTATAGGGCTAGACCAGGCACTGTGAGATTCTTCAATTACTCCCATCGCTAACATCTTTTTAACCTCTTCTTTTATTGCAATTCGGCGTGCTTCTCATACACAATATGGCTTGAGGTGTATCACTTTCCCTGGAGGGGTCACAATATCGTGAGTTACGAGTCGAGTGTTGCTGGGCTGGTCTGAGAACACATCTTTATTTCTGTCAAGGAACTTGAAGAGGTCTTGTTTCTGATTTGGTGTCAGGTCTCCAACCATCACTGCATCTCTAAGATTTTCCTCTGCTGGACTGGTTTTTGTTTCACTACAGCAGACATCACAGTCCACCCACTTTTTCAACAAATTGATGTGGTATATTTGTTCAGGCTTCCGCCTACCCGGTTGTTTTACATTATAGTTAACTTGGTTTACTTTTTCAAGTACCTCGTAGGGTCCCTTCCAGGGGGCCAGGAATTTACACTCAGAGGTGGGGACAAGTGCCAACACTCTGACACCAGATTGAAACTCTCTAGGCACTGCGGAATGGTTGTAGGTTCTACTTTGAGCTTCTTGGGCCTTTTGCATATGCTCCTTCACAATGGGCATTATGGCATTAATGCGCTTTCTCATTCCTTCCACATGCTCAATGACGGTTTGGTGGGGGCAGGGTTGATGCTCCCAAGTCTCTTTTGCTATGTCTAGGAGACCTCGTGGGTGGTGGACATACAGCAATTCAAGCGAGAGAAAATCCGGTGGATGCTTAGAATTACTTCACGGATGGAAACATTCATCGGCAATAACTGATCCCAATTCCATCCGTCTCCATGGTTTTCTTTATCATACTTTTTAATGTCTTATTGAATCTCAATGAGCCCATCTGTCTGCAGATGATACACGGACTATCGCGTAGCTGTTTGATCTGCAGGAGCTTGCACAAATCCTTCATTACTTGGGACATGAAGGGTGTTCCTTAGTCAGTATGGATCTCCTTAGAATCCGACTCGGGAAAACATCTGTACTAGTTCTCGGCGATGCTTTTGGTAATGTACCCACAGGGAATGGTCTTCCAGGTATCTGGTAGCATAATCCACTACTACCAGAATATACTGAAACCCTTCCGCAGACTTCACCAAGGGTCCTACCAGGTCCACAGCAATACGCTCAAATGGTGTTTCAACGATTGGCAGGGGAACTAGTGTCTCTTGGAAAGAGGGTTGCGGAGCTCTCTGTTGGCACTCCGGACAGGAGCGACAATATCGTTCCACCTCAGCATGGACCCCCAGCCAAAAGAAACGACTCAACAGTCTCTCTTTTGTCTTAGCCATTCCCAGGTGTCCTCCCAAGAGGTGGCTGTGGGCCAAATGCTATCTGATTGCACCGGAAGGGCTAAAGTACCCAGTAGCTGCTCTGTTAGTTTGTCGGCTGCCTTTGTGTACTGATACAGCAAGTTGTTGTTCATAGCAAAGTGTGGGTAGGGGAGGGTTTGGTCAGGGTTGAAGGGCCTCCCATCCACCACTTTCACATCTCCTCTGGCATACTGGAATGTGGGGTCTTCGAGTTGTGCTGTCCCAAATTTTCCTCTATGCAGTGTGCCTTCTTGTGTGAAGAGATTGTCCTCTTCTAGGTCCTCTGGAGTGTCTTCTATGACATCTGCTCCTCTGTCCTTTCTAGGTCCTCTGGAGTGTCTTCTATGACATCTACTCCTCTGTTCTCTTCATCATTGTCTTCTCCCATGAAGACTTGTGTCGTTGATGGAACACTTTTTTCTTCAAGTTTGTTGGACACTGCATATGCCTTATCGTCCTCATTGTCTTTGCCTTCCTCTTTATCTTTACCTATGGCATCATGGCCTTTATCCTCCCCTTTGTCTTCATCTTTTCCTCGGTTCCAGAGTCTTTGGAATAACAGACAGTCATGTCCTAACAACACGGGGAAAGGCAACTGCTTCACCACTCCCACTGCTCCAGAAAATATACCTTTCTTTGTTTTTATTTCAAGGTGGACTATGAGATACATCTTGGTGTCCCCATGGATGTACGTGATGGAAATGGGGTTGTTGTCACTCACTTGGCTGAGGGGTACAAAAGAGGCCTTGACTAGTGTCACCATACTGCCAGAGTCCAGCAACACGTCCACTTTCTGGTTCGGGACTTGTACTGGACTGATACAAGGAGGCTGACTATGATTCCCCAGGAGGACAGTAATGATATTACACTGTTTGGACAGGTTTGCCTCTATTTGCATTGGCTCATCTTTCTTAGGACAGTTCCAAGAAATGTGTCCTGGTTCTCCACATGTGAAACAGGTTCTGGTATCTTGGTTCATTACTCCTTTTCTTACTTTAAACGTGTTCTGACGCCCTCCATTGGTACTGTGGTTATCTGGTCCCTTGGGTCCTTCTCACCCTTCCATCTGAGTTGTGCGATGGATGACTCTCCTATCTTGTTCTTGGCAGGCTCTCTTATCCAGACTGATCCTTTCAGATCTAGCAGTCTTTAAAAGTTTGGCGGTAGCATAATATCTTTCCACAAGGTCTACCAGGCCCCCTGCGGTATTAGTGTTGCCTTGACTGACAGTTCTTTTTAAATCGCGGGTGGCGCCCTAATAAGTGATCCAATACCACTCTTTCCACTACTGCAGTGAACATCAGGACATTAGTTTGTAGCCACTTTTTGAGCTAAGTGGATCAGATCAAACGTAATGCGAGCAGGAGAGGTTTTTCTCGGTGAAATGACCAGAATGGAATCGCTGAGCTCACTGCGTGTTGTTACCCCTCATGGGGGAAGGATTTCTTTTAGCTTATCATAGTCTTCAGCATCCCCGGTCAAGGTCATAATATGCCTTCTGGCATCACCACTGGGGAAGGCGCCAGAATGCCAGACCACTTATTTTGAGGCCATCCTTCTAGGCTTGCAGTCCTTTCAAAAGTTTTCAGATAGGCTTCCACATCATCACTGGCTGCCATCTTCTGCAGGAAGTGCCCAGCTACAATGGAAGATGCACCTGCTGTTCGGGCTTCCTTCCCTTTGGCTATCTCTGCAGCAAGCCACTGTAGCTCTAAGCTCAACATTTGCTGTCCCCTCTGCTGCTCTTCCAGCAGCAGTCTATTGGTCTCTGCCTGCTGCTGGTTTGTGGTTTGCTAGGCTAGATTCACTTATACAAGCTGCTGCAATAGGCTCTCCATAACTGCTTCAGTGTTTTAGTGTTGTTGTTATCCCCGCAACCCCTGCCTGTATTCTCCACCACTGTAACACAAGGGGAGGGTGTTGTGTTACCCTGGGATCTTGTAGGTGGGGATATAAACACTTTTATCACAGCCCAGAATGTGCAGCTTAACACAGCAGACTGATTGTGCATTTATTGGTAAGATTACTGTGAGAGCTTTCAAACATAACACAGGTTGAAAATAAAACAAAAATAATACCAGCTCTTGAGCACTAACTACACAGTGAACTTTTGTTCCTCTCTATAACCCAGGTAGCTAAGCTGTTTCCTGGGACATACAAACAAAATTAGCACAGAGTCTCTTGTTCTAAGTTTCAAAGGAAAATTATTTACCAGTCTCAGGTTTTCAGCCAGTCCAAAGTCAGAATTCAATTCATTCCTGCAGGCTAAACAAAAGGTTCCAAACCAGGCAGTCAATTGATTCAGAGTTCTCACTTTCCAAAGTAAAAATCCAATTTGTTGTTGAAGGCCAAACAAAAGTTCCAAACCAGACAGTCAGTTGATTCAAAGTTCTCTCTCTCCAAAGTAAAATCTTTCTGCAAGTGTTCTCAAGCCAGGCTCCAGGTCTGTTCCTAAACAGGTACTGAGACACAAGCAATTGTTTGAGCCCTCTTTTATGCAGGCAATCACTCTCTTGCACCTGCTCTTAATCAAGTACTTAGCTCTGCGATGTGGAGCAATGCCTTCTGGGCTTGTAATTGTATGCACTACACCTTTGTATCCAGAGAGAAAATGGAACATATGTGCTGGGAGGTAACGCCCTTCCACAATTTTACCCAGTGCCGCGTTACATACATCCCTCCTCAGCTAAGCCCCCTCGGGCTGAGCGGCCGCAGATAAGAAGGAATGGATGTGGGAAAGAGCATCCGCATTCCCATGTTTAGCACTGGCACAATGCATAATCTGAAAATCAAAAGGCTGTAAACTCAAAAACCATCGGGTAACCCGAGCATTCTTTTCCTTAGTCTGTCTCATGCATGTGAGGGGAGTGTGATCAGTCACAAGAAAAAACTTACGGCCCAGCAAGTAATATTTCAGAGACTCAAGTGCCCATTTGATTGCCAGACATTCCCTCTTCACCGTGTCAAAGCGCCTTTCACGTGGCAACAGCTTTGCGGCTCAAGTATATTATCGAATGTTCTTCTCCCTCAATGTCCTAAGATAGGACTGCCCCCAGACCCATGTCAGATGCATCAGTTTGTACAATCATGGGTTTGAGAAGTCTTGGGGAATGTAGGACAGGAGAGGCACACAGTGCCGGTCTTAAGCCAAGCAGAATGCTTTGTCGGCTTCAGGAGTCCATTTCACGATATTAGGTTGACTGTTACATGTGAGGTCACTGAGGTGGGCTGCCATAGTAGCAAAGTTTTGAATAAACCTATGCGTAATAGCTCGTGAGTCCCAAAATGTCCTTACTTTGTTTCTTATTATTTGATCGTAGTGGCAATCTTGAATAGCAGCAATTGTTTTCTCTTGTGGTTTTATAAGGCCTCTTCCCATTGCATGAGCAACCCAAGTACTGTGCTTCACTCATCCCTAAGGTACACTTTGAGTTGGCTGTGAGCCCTGCATTTTCGCCAAGTGAGTCCGTCACGGCTTGTAGTTTCTCCAAGGATTAGTCCCAGGTGTGGCTGTGGATGATGACATCATCTAAATTCGCAGCAGCATACTCCCACGGGGTCGCAGCACACGTCCATCAGGCAGGTAACATGGCGGAGCCCATGTAAACCAAAAGGAAGCATTGTATATTGATATAAGCCATCGGGGTGGCAAATGCCGTTTTCTCTCTGGTGGCTTTTGTCAAGGGGACTTGCCAGTAGCCTTTCGTCAGGTCAAGAGTGCTGATGAAGTGGACAGTTCCCAGTCTTTCGATGAACTCATCTATTCGTGGCATTGGATAGACATCAAAGGCTGAAATTTCATTCAGTTTTCTGAAATCGTTGCAGAATCTGACTGATCCATCAGGTTTTGGAACCAGTGCTATAGGGCTAGACCAGGCACTGTGAGATTCTTCAATTACTCCCATCTCTAACATCTTTTTAACCTCTTCTTTTATCGCAATTCGGCATGCTTCTGGTACACAATATGGCTTGAGGTGTATCACTTTCCCTGGAGGGGTCACAATATCATGAGTGATGAGTCAAGTGTTGTCGGGCTGGTCGGAGAACACATCTTTATTTGTGTCAAGGAACTTGAAGAGGTCTTGTTTCTGACTTGGTGTCAGGTCTCCAACCGTCACTGCATCTCTAAGATTTTCCTCTGTTGGACCTGTTTTTGTTTCACTCCAGCCGACATCACGGTCCACCCACTTTTTCAACAAATTGATGTGATATATTTGTTCAGGCTTCCACCTACCTGGTTGTTTTACCTTATTGTTAACTTGGTCTATTTTTTCAAGTACCTTGTAGGGTCCTTCCAGGTGGCTCAGGAATTTACACTCAGAGGTGGGGACAAGTACCAACACCTGTCACCCGATTGAAACTCTCTAGGCACTCGTGAACGGTTGTAGGTTCTACTTTGAGCTTCTTGGGCCTTTTGCATATGCTCCTTCACAATGGGCATTATGGCATTAATGCGCTCTCTCATTCCTTCCACATGCTCAATGACGGTTTGGTGGGGGCAGGGGTTGATGCTCCCAAGTCTCTTTTGCTATGTCTAGAAGACCTCGTGGGTGGTGGGCATACAGCAATTCAAGCAGGGAAAATCCGGTGGATGCTTGGGGTACTTCACAGATGGCAAACATTAAATATGGCAATAACTGATCCCAATGCTGTCCATCTGTCTCCATGGTTTTCTTTATCATACTTTTTAATGTCTTATTGAATCTCTCAATGAGCCCATCTGTCTGCAGATGATACACGGACATGCTCAGCTGTTTGATCTGCAGGAGCTTGCACAAATCCTTCATTACTCGGGACATGAAGGGTGTTCCTTGGTCAGTAAGGATCTCCTTAGGAATCCCGACTCGGGAAGACATCTGTACTAGTTCTAGGGCGATGTTTTTGGTGGCCGTGTTCCACGGGGGGAATGGCTTCCAGGTATGTGGTAGCATAATCCACTACTACCAGAATATACTGAAACCCTTCCGCAGACTTCACCAAGGGTCCTACCAGGTCCACAGCAATATGCTTAAATGGTGTTTCAATGATTGGCAGAGGAACTAGTGTCTCTTGGAAAGAGTGTTGCGGAGCTCTCTGTTGGCACTCCAGACAGGAGCGACAATATCGTTCCACCTCATCATGGACCCCCAGCCAAAAGAAATGACTCAACAGTCTCTCTTTTGTCTTAACCATTCCCAGGTGTCCTCCCAAGAGGTGGCTATGGGCCAAATGCAATACGGTGCACCCGGAAGGGCTGGGGCACGAGTAGCTGCTCTGTCAGTTTGTCGGCTGTTTTGTGTACTCGATACAGCAAGTTGTTGTTCATAGCAAAGTGTGGGTAGGGGAGGGTTTGGTCAGGGTTGAAGGGCCTCCCATCCACCACTTTAACATCTCCTCTGGCATACTGGAGTGTGGGGTCTTCGAGTTGTGCTGTCCCAAATGTTCCTCTATGCAGTGCACCTTCTTGTGTGAAGAGATTGTCTTCTTCTAGGTCCTCTGGAGTGTTTTCTATGACATCTGCTCCTCTGTCCTCTTCTAGGTCCTCTGGAGTGTCTTCTATGACATCTGCTCCTCCGTCCTCTTCATCATTGTCTTCTCCCATGAAGACTTGTGTCATTGACGGAACGTTTTTTCTTCAAGTTTGTCGGACACTGCATATGCCTTATCGTCCTCATTGTCTTTGCCTTCCTCTTTATCTTTACCTATGGCATCATGGCCTTTATCCTCCCCTTTGTCTTCATCTTTTCCTCAGTTCCAGAGTCTTTGGAAGAACGGACAGTCACGTCCTAACAACACGGGAAAAGGCAACTGCTTCACCACTCCCACTGCTCCAGAAAATACACCTTCCTTTGTTTTTATTCCAAGGTGGACTGTGGGATACATCTTGGTGTCCCCATGGATGCACATGATGGAAATGGGGTTGTTGTCACTCACTTGGCTGAGGGGTATTAAAGAGGGTTTGACTAGTGTCACCATACTGCCGGAGTCCAGCAACGCGTTCAATTTCTGGTTCTGGACTTGTACTGGACTGATACAAGGAGGCTGACTATGATTCCCCAGGAGGACAGTAATGATATTACACTGTTTGGACAGGTTTGCCTCTATTTGAATTGGCTCATCTTTCTTAGGACAGTTCCAAGAAATGTGTCCTGGTTCTCCACATGTGAAACAGGTTCTGGTATCTTGGTTCATTACTCCTTTTCTTACTTTAAACGTGTCCTGACGCCCTCCATTGGTACTGTGGTTATCTGGTCCCCTGGGTCCTTCTCGCCCTTCCATCTGAGTTGTGCGATGGATGACTCTCCTATCTTGTTCTTGGCAGGCTCTCTTATCCAGACTGATCCTTTTAGGTCTAGCAGTCTTTAAAATTTTGGCAGTAGCATAATATCTTTCCACAAGGTCTACCAGGCCCTCTGTGGTATTAGGGTTGCCTTGACTGACAGTTCTTTTTAAATCATAGGGTAGCACCCTGATAAAGTGATCCAGTACCACTCTTTCCACTACTGCAGTAGACATCAGGACTTCAGGTTGTAGCCACTTTCGAGCTAAGTGGATCAGATCAAACATCTGTGAGCAGGGAGGTTTCTCTGGTTGAAATGACCCGGAATGGAATCGCTGAGCTCTCACTGCGGTTGTTACCCCTAGGTGGGGAAGGATTTCTTTTTTTAGCTTATCATAGTCTTCAGCATCCCCTGGGTCAAGGTCATAATATGCCTTCTGTGCATCACCACTGAGGAAGGGCGCCAGAATGCCAGACCACTTATTTTGAGGCCATCCTTCTAGGCTTGCAGTCCTTTCAAAAGTTTTCAGATAGGCTTCCACATCATCACTGGCTGCCATCTTCTGCAGGAAGTGCCCAGCTACAATGGAAGATGCACCTGCTGTTCGGGCTTCCTTCCCTTTGGCTATCTCTGCAGCAAGCCACTGTAGCTCTAAGCTCAACATTTGCTGTCCCCTCTGCTGCTCTTCCAGCAGCAGTCTATTGGTCTCTGCCTGCTGCTGGTTTGTGGTTTGCTAGGCCAGATTCGCTTATACAAGCTGCTGCAATAGGCTCTCCATAGCTGCTGCAGTGTTTTAGTGTTGTTGTTATCCCCGAAACCCCTGCCTGTATTCTCCACCACTGTAACACAAGGGGAGGGTGTTGTGTTACCCTGGGATCTTGTAGGTGGGGATATAAACACTGTTTATCACAGCCCAGAATGTGCAGCTTAACACAGCAGACTGATTGTGCATTTATTGGTAAGATTACTGTGAGAGATGCTTTCAAACATAACACAGGTTGAAAATAAAACAACAGAAAATAATACCTAGCTCTTTGTTGAGCACTAACTACACAGTGAACTTTTGTTCCCTCTCTATAACCCAGGTAGCTAAGCTGTTTCCTGGGACATACAAACAAAATTAGCACAGAGTCTCTTGTTCTAAGTTTCAAAGGAAAATTATTTACCAGTCTCAGGTTTTCAGCCAGTCCAAAGTCAGAATTCAATTCATTCCTGCAGGCTAAACAAAAGGTTCCAAACCAGGCAGTCAATTGATTCAGAGTTCTCTCTTTCCAAAGTAAAAATCCAATTTGTTGTTGAAGGCCAAATAAAAGTTCCAAACCAGACAGTCAGTTGATTCAGAGTTGTCTCTCTCACCAAAGTAAAATCCTTCTGCAAGTGTTCTCCAGCCAGGCTCCAGGTCTGTTCCTAATCAGGTACCGAGACACAAGCAATTGTTTGAGCCCTCTTTTATGCAGGCAATCACTCTCCTGCACCTGCTCTTAATCAAGTACTTAGTTCTGTGAAGTTGTGGTGCAATGCCTTCTGGGACTTGTAGTGTATGCACTACACTTTGTAGTCCTGGCAGAGAGAAAATGGAACATACAGGCTGGGAGGTAACGCCCTTCCACAATTTTACCCAGTGCCATGTTACAGGTTTTAAAACAATCCATGACTTTCCATCTGTTAATCAGCAGAACGGTGAACTAATAATGATGGGTGATTTCAACATCAACTGGACATCCTCTGAGGTAGGTCCAATCAAAGATGACCTAGCTGCTCTAAATATGTCACAACTAGTATGCTCCCCACTTAGATAAATTACTATATGGGAACTAACTCTTGTTGACCTGCTCATTGCAAACTGACCAGAGAGAATAGTAGGAATGGCAGTTCTTTTTGACTCCCTTAGCGACCATTCCCTTATACTCTGCTGTTGGTCTAATAAGTCCCCAAAGGTTCCACCTAAAACTGTCGCAGATTATTAAAGAAAGGGAAGCTGGAGATCTTTAAAGAACACCTAAGACATCAAGACTGGAGCTTTCTAGACACTACTAATGACACAGGCACCGCACTTGATGGACTAATTCATAATTTTAACAAATCCTGTGATATTTTTGCCCCATCACTAAATTTAAGATCTGGAACTCCAATAACACCTGGATCATACCTCAGCTTTTGCAGCTAATGAAAAGCAGAGATGAACTCTGGGAAAAAGGTAAGAGTTCTGGCTCACCTTCTGATCCACAGAATTATAAAACAGCCAGGAACAATTGTACCTGGGCAATTCAGAAGGCCAAAAGCCACCATTACAGAACTGAGCTAACTAATTCATGGGAAAACTTCAGAACATTCTGGGAAAACATCAAACTGCTTACAGGTAAACTTAATAAGACCTCCCCCACCATTCTTAATACTGAAGAAACCCCCACACTGAACCCTAAGATCATAGCAGATATGTTTAACAAGGCGTTCATGGATCTAAGCAATGTACTGCCTCTGGACTTCCTTGAACCCTTGAAGGACGACTCTCTTTCACAAGACCTGGGGACCCACCATGGCTCCCCACCCCAGCCAAGGTGAAAAAGTACATTTCTAAAGCACTCGGCAACTCTAGGGCAAGCACTGATTCCCTTGATCTCAAGCTCATTGCGCTTGCCCTTGATATTCTCCTCATTCCACTAACCAAAATTATAAACTTATCCCTTACCTCTGGGAAATTTTCTCAACTTTAGAAATCTGCAATTGTCACACCTGTTTTTAAAATTGGGGATCAAACTAACCACTTTAATTACAGACCTATTTCAATCCTACCCCCCCCCAAAGGGCTCAAATGGATCGTTGCGGATCAGTTGACAGACTGCCTTGACATTTATTAACTGCAGTGCCAGCAGCAGCATGGTTTCTGGAAGCAGCACAGTACCTCTACTGCTCTAGTTTTGGAGGGCTCTTGGTTGAGGTAACCTATATTGACCTTACAAAGGCCTTTGACACCGTTAACTATGAAGTGCTGCTGAATCAATTAACCCATATTGGTCTCTCTTCTGAATCATTTGCTTGGTTCAGGAGCTACCTTTCTGGAAGAGAGCAAAAAATGAAATTCCAAAATGTCCTGTCCAACAGCAGGTTGGTATAAACAGGGGGTGCCCCAAGGGTCCATCCTTGGCCCTCTTCTTTTTAGTTTGTTCCTTACCCAACTCCCATTGGCTGTTAAAGACAACGTACTACTGTACGCAGATGACGCAGTACTTTTTTGAAGCCACTGTGACCCTACTGTGCTAGAAATCCAAATGCAATTGAACTTCTCCACTGCTGAAAAATGGTTCCAAATTACTGTTAAACTATAAAAAATGAAGACCATGATATTCGCATCCCCCCCATAGCAGACACAAATCTTCCCAACTACAAATCTGCAACATGCTTAATCCCCCCTTGAAATGGTACACTGTTTCAAATATCTTTGTGTAACATTGGACAGCTCGCTATCATACACTCAGCATATTGATCAAGTCACTAAGACAGCAAATTCTTGATTAGGGCTGCTCTATAAAAGCAAACAATGCTTAGCCAATGAAGCCTAGAAAACTGCAGTCACTAGCTCTGTGCCATCAGTCATTGACTATGGCCTTGTAGTATATGGTACCACAACCGCCATGACCCTCAAATGGGTGAAGACTACACTTTACAAGGCCTGTAGGCTTATCCTGGATGCAAACAGGATGGCCCACATGTGCGAATTGTATGCTCAGACTTGCTGGCTTAACTTGGACAGCAGGATTCAGTATCAAGTCTGTCTGCTGACTAAGAAATCCATACTTGGACTTACCCCAATGCATGTTAGGAAACTTCTTAGCCTATCTAACTCTATCAGAAGCACCAGGAGCATAAACAACCACTCACTCAAAGTTCCCTTCCGCCATACCATGCAAGGCCAGCGGTCTTTTGACTTCCTTGCACCCTCCTGGTTCAATGCCCTCGGAGTAGACTTACAGGTGGAAATTAGGCTTGGATGTTTTAAGTCTAAACTTTGTACTAACTTGCATCCATCAGTGGATGTGACTGTGGGACCTAGCCATTCCTTCCTACCCTTCTTATGCCTATTTAGCCTACCCCTCACCTTCTAGCATCTCCTTTTCTCTACTCCCTAGTATTCACAGACTCCTGCTTCTCACTCCCTCCTTTGCCTATACTCACCCCCTACTCAATCTTCTCACTAGGTCTTCGCTAGTTTTCCAGTTGTCCTTCCTTCCCCACCTCCTCACTTGGCTATACCTACCCACTCTGTGTCCTCCCATCCTTTCCCCCTGACACCCCTCCCTGATGGCTATTCCCTCCCTCTCTCCCTCTGCCCCCTGGTCTTCCCCCTTACTGCCTGCCTCTACCCCTACCATCCTTAGAACTTCAGTCATTTGCTTGCCCATGTTTACATATTACCTCTCCTCTCTGCATCAACCCTCCTCTCCCCTTTACTCACATCAATATGGGCCTATCCCCCTAATGACTCTCAGAACCCTGCTCTGCCTTGCACTTTCCTCTTCACCTCTACAGGGAATTCCAGATGCCTAACTGTCTTTCACTTAGATGAAATAATTTTTTTTTTATAACAAGTTCTGACTATAATCTCTGCTCCTGCAACTTAAATAATTGTAACCCATGTGTGTACTTCACTGTATTTATTGAATGCAGTATATATTTCTTACCTCTCTCCTCCATGTTATGCCATTTATACTTACCTCATTGATTATTGCTTTAACTTGTCTATTGCTTTAATTGTATCCTGTGCTAAATGTTATGATTCCTATACTTTTTCTATAATGTAGTATGACATGGAACCTCTGTAAATGAGCTTCTGGCTCAAAGGTATATCTGAAATCAAATCAAACAAATAAATAAAGATCTACACCTGATGTTTTTGCATCTATGATCTAGGAACCAAAGAAATTGGTCCTATTCAGCAAAAGCTGTCTAATTTTCCAAAGAGGAATTTTGGAAAGTAGAAGTAGCTGATATGCATCATTTATGTGACTTGAATATAGTGCTACTGTACCAGTGATAACATATTTTGCTTTGCCTGCCGAATGCTTTTCAGTTGCACCGGTTGAGCAAATGCACCCTTCACTTCCAGAGACTTTAACAAATGGAAGAAGTCAACAGAGAAATTGAGGGACCACAAACAAACAACAGTACATGAAGGAGCAATGGAGGCCTGCTCTACTTACAGTTTATAAAATGGGTAGAGAAAATCCTGCATCTTGATTGGCTGTTACCTGTGCAATAGATATGTGTAATACACAGGTAAAAACAAGTACTGTGGAACTGAACACTGTACAACAAAAATCAATGTGCCATTAGAACGTTGATTTTGAAAATGCCACCATTTTTCCCCATTACTTAGCAAGAAAATCTTCAACCACATCACGGCTCCCTATCCTTCAGTGGGTGGCAATTACTAAACAAACAAAAAGAAAACAGGAGGCCAGCCCAGTGGTGTGGGGGGTTGGCAGGGGAGGGAGAGGATTAAGCATCTGGAGGACTGCTTTCCTCTCCCAGGGTAGATTATGGGGTGTTCCCGGCACTGTAACGGCCTCTAGTGGAGACTGGCAGCAGTACAAGCACACGGGATGGTATAGGTGATGGGATGATGGTAGACTCCAGTGACAAGAGGGTTGGGGGGGAGCTGTGCAGAAGCCATTGCACACTGCATCCCAAGGGGGAAACAAAGCAAAGAAAACACCCTGGTGAACCTAGGGAGGCAATGGAGGCCTTGGGAGCCCAGGGCTACATCCCAATGGAAGAAATGCTGACCACTGGCTCTCCCGAGCCCCACAACCTGGACCTGATCATCCCTCTAATTCCAGACAGGCCACCAGGTCAGGAGGTGGGCCCTCCTCCCAGGGAGGTGATTCAGAAGGCTGGATGGTTTGGTACCCAGGAAGGGGGTGCTCAGCCACATGTCTCCGGGTGGGTAGGAGGTTTCAAGTAGGGAGTAGAGACAGGGGCTGAGAGGGTACTCCTGAGAGATTCCCTGGTCCCCAGAGCAGAAACAGACTGTACCAAAAAAAAAAAAAAGAAAACAGGAACTAAGTAGGCCGAACTAAATGAAAGCATACTTTTTTGCCACATGTTGAGATTTTTAAGTTTTACTTTCTTACCACTACAATCTGCATGCAGGTCTTCAGTCCACTAACTCAGTTTCCCACTCCATCTCTCTCTCTCTCTCTCTCTCTCGCTTTCTCTCTCTCACTCACTCACTCTCTCACGTTATCAATTTAACCCATCTCCTTGTCTACAGTCAACAATTCTTACACCAAAATCCAATAAAGCACATGCCTTAGCTGACTACTACCAGCTGTGCTCAGCCAGATATCATAAAGGATGCTCGTAGTAATAGCATAACCTCTTCTTGGAACTATCATGGCATTACTCCTACCTGACCACACAGTCACGACCCAATCAGTTACAACCACCAGTAGAGAAAAAAAAGGCATTAAAAAACTGCAGGTACAGGAAGAACTATAAATACTTGTGCCTCTTGGTACTTCCCACTGTAGAGCTGTCTCACCAGTCACTACAGCATCTCCCTCTGTCTTAACATTAAGCTCACTTCATCTCAGTATTGGAGGGCAAAAAACACTTACCAATATTCTTTTTGTTTTGTGAACTGCCAGTATTTGGTAAGTGTAGCGATCTAATCCCAATCTGGTTGGGGGGGGTGAGAAAACCATGGCGGCCATCTAGAACTAAGATGGCCACAGTAGGACAAAACTACTTAGGGCATAAATAAATTCACAGGCGGAGGAATTATTTTACATCCAAATATATCAAACAGCTTATTATTTTACTTTCTAACCCTATTACTTTTGGTTTTTACATGCATGTAAAATACACTGCCCCATTTAATAAGTTTAATAAGTACAATAAGACACTCTGGGGTTGTGCATTAGATATTTCTAACTCACAGCCAGGGGCTGAAGGCACTCGTCCTGTGGCCTCATGCCTTACTACACCCCTGACCATACATTAGAAATGTCTAATGCAACACCTGCCTAGTGGTGCTGAGAGTTGAGGTACTGGACACCACACCTCATTCCACACCAGTGACCCAAGTTCGGGAGCGAGTTCGGGTTGCCATGGATTGGCTGGTGGGCGATGGTGAGGAACTGGAGGAACTGGATTGAGATGTCAACTCCTGAGGAGGGATCTAAGGTCTCCTGAGCTCTTGGCTGTGACTGAGTGGAGGCTGGATGGTAGAGCCAAGCCCAACAGGAGACTCAACATTAGGTTGGGCAGGGGAAGAGGCTGTCACCGGATCCACGGGGTGCGTGCCCACCTCCACGGGCACATGCAGCAGTGTTCTGGGGTTCCCGGCTAAGAGGGTCAAAAATCAAGAAATAACAATGTCTCTCCATTGCCGAAGTAAGGTGGGAGGTGGCAATGGGGAGCAAACAGCTGGATAAAAAAAAAAGAAATGTCTAATGAACATCCCCTCATGTCTTATTGCTTACATGTGAAATCTAAAGAGTGAGGCAATCTAATGCAGCTCTAATGCAGCTCATAGATTTAGCAGTGATTACAGATATCAAAAAGTGTACAAAATACCTGAGAAGAATAGTGGAAATAGTTTTGTATTTTGGCAGATAGGGAATTGCCTTTTGAAGCAACATATAGTATGAGGGGCGCTTAAACAAAGGTAACTTTTTAGAGGCTTTTAGTCTTCTAAAAAAGTCTAATCCTTGGTTGGAAAATTTGCAAATTCAAGTGCTAGGAAATGCCAGTCAAAATCAGATGTTAGAAAATGGGCAAGAAAAACCTAGCATTCTGATTGGCTAGGATGCCGATCTAAGCGGGCAGGTATTTTTCAAAAGAGCCCACTAAAAATAAGTACCAATTCAGGGTGCACCATCACTGAGATTATCATTGGGCACCCCAAATTTGAAAACTCCTCAGCCGCCATTTTTTTCTGTTGCTAAATGGCTGATCTCCCCCGTTCCCACTGTGAGTGGAAAGATTCACACTTCTTGGAAACTGACGATCACCTGCACAATCCCAAACTGAGCTGAGTGAGACAGAGAGCACTAGATCTACTTAGAGCACCTGTAGTTTCTTCATCTTCTAGACAGCAGATCTAGCGATCTCTCTCTCACTCTCTCTGTCACTCCAGTCTCCATGTCTCGCTACAGTGTGGCTGGCAGCTGGGCCCCCCACCACCATCACACTGCTGGCTGATTATACATTAAAAAACACAGATTTACCTCTATGCAGCAAGCTAATCTTTTCCTCCCACCTCATCCTCTTGCTAGCTTCCTCTCCATTCCACTCACCTCCACATCAGAAAAACACTCTGTTCACCGCAATGTCACAAAGCAGTCACCCAGTAACTTGACCATCTTTTCGGACGAACAAATATAAAAAAAATCACACAGCCACAACTCTCTTCTTCTCATGGCAAACTTCCAGTACATAAATGGCAGCTTCAAGCAAGTACCCCATCCACTCCACCTCTCAGCATATTATAGAGTTACAGCTCTTGTCACAAACTGCACACCACCACCCCACCCCACTACGGAGTCCCCAATAGGACAAAATCTATACTGGCAGAGGAACTACTTTATTGCAAAATTACTACAAAACTTATTTTAAACTAATTTTTAACTACTTTTTTTATTACATTTTTTTTCTTTACAATGTCCATTTTCTAAGCACAATAATACCCTACAGGGTGGGCGTTATTGGGAAATATCAGGACTTCCAGGGACTATAAGGCCCTCTGTCTGCAGCTTCAGGCCTCATTACCCCCCTGGGTGGTCTGGTATTTCTCAATACAGCCCACCCTGTTGGGTATTATGGCTTACACAGAATGTTGAGCAAAATTAATAACAGAAAATCTTACATGATATAAAGGAAGCAACGTATTTTGCAATACTTGTTGATGAATTTAAAGATGTAGCTTACAGAGAACAAATGTGTATTTGCCTTTGTTATATCCATCAAGGTTTCCTTGTAGAGAAATGTCTGTGCTTCCATCAAGTAACAGAACTAAATGCCCAGAGTCTGATAAATGTATTGGGCTGGATATTCAAACAGCGCCATTCTGTGGCGTAAGCCCTTGCGCTGCTCAAAAAAGTTGCGCAGAAGTGTGACCGGGGCGATATTCAACAGAGTTGCACTATTGAGCAACTCCTTTGAATATCGCTTCGCGGCCACAGCCACTGTGCATGGTGCAGTGGAACTCGCGCCACTGCAAGTGGTCAGAGTGGAGCATTCAAGATGCGGTGGCGCAAGTTCCATTACGCAATGCACAAATTTCCGATATTCTAAAGGTGACATACAAATGGGGCCATAAGTTATGCAAGGTGCAGGGGGGGCCATTTGCATCTACCTACTTATTGAATTCATTCATTCACATATCTGGACTGCATTGTATGGTATGGGCTGTATGCCCATTGGCTCTTGCTCTTAACCAATGGGCGTGCAGCCCTACAGAGCAGTCGTTTCAACGGGCAGCGGGCGGCAGGTGGTGGGTGCCGCCCGCCAGCTGACGGGGGAGGGGTGGTGGAGGGGTGGGGGCCACTAGATCACCAGGGATATTGGACCTTGGGGAGGGTTTGACTCTAATGCCCACGATCGGGCTTTATGGTTCACTGACCACCAGGGATATTGGTCTTTGGGAGTTGAACTCTGTTCTGCCCGCGATCGGCTAGTGGGGGTCATTTCTGTTATGCCCATGATCAGGCCAGTGAGGGTCATTTCTATTTTGCCCTCGATCGGGCCATTGGGGGGGTTGTTCATTTCTGTTATACCACGATCGGGCCAGTCGGGGTTCATTTCTATTTTGCCCGCAATCGCCAGTGGGGGTTGTTCAGTTATGTTCTGCCTGCAATCAGGCTACGTGGGAGTTACTATTATGCCCATGATCGGGCTGCAGGGGCACAGGAACAAGTGGAGGGACACCTACAGGTGGCAGCTGCTGTGTTGCACCATGCAATGCGGCAGCTCACCTGTGGGTGGCCCTTGACTTAATCCTTTTTTTTTTGGCTCAAAGTTGTGCAGGCACAGGTTGGGGGTTGTGCCTGCACAACTCTACACAGCCCGGCTGAATATTGGGCTGTGCAGTTTATGCATGGTTCCTCCCCCTCCGGTTGAGCATGCCTTCATTAGCACTGCACTGTTGCTCAGCATGACTTGGGGGGTGCAACTGCCTCCTGCTGAATATCGCAGAAAGGTGCAATTTCAGACTTGCGCAGGCACAACCCTTTTGAATATCCAGCCCACGGTGTTCAAAGCTGACTAAATGGGATCTCCGTAAGGATTGTTTTGACTTGTGCAGTGCAAGCCTATGATGGTACATCTGTTATGAGTGGCAACTTAAACAGAGTCCAGGAACTATTTTGTCAGAAGCATCCATTTGCTATCTACGTTCATTGCTATGCACATTTTCTAAATTTTGTATTTGTAGATGTCTGTTCTGCCTGTATGGAAATTATTTCACGTGCTTCAAGAGACACACATATTCTTTTCAAAATATGTGCTGACTCACCAGGGGTTCTGGAGTGTTCAACAGGAGTTTAGTTGGAACTGAATTACTGAGCCAGGATGGTCAATTCTACGAGAGGGCTTGTCAAAAGGGAGCAACAAATGCAGTAATGGAATCCTATCATGCTCTTCTAAAATGTTTATCCAAATGTGAAGAAAGAGAAACAGCAAAAGCCAGCGGGGACTCCACAGCATGTTTCTAGAATTCAGCTGTATCCTGCTCCTTGAAATCTTTGACAAGCTCTCAGTTGCTAATGGAACAAATAATTTACTTAAGACACAGGCTTTGGCCTTTGGATGTACTGTAAGTGCTACAGTATTTCTGCTGTAAGAGACACAAATTCAGATTTTCATAATAAACAGAACTTTTTAGTTCTATACAGTGAAGCTGAAACCATGGCAGAAAATTATGGGGTACACACACACACACACACACACACACACACACACACACACACACACACCTGAAGGCACTACAAAGAGGCACAGGAAGCTACCTCACTCTTGGCAGGAATTTGTTCCCACTTCTTCAATTGGTAATGGACTAAATGAATCACATGAACAGAGAACTGTTGTGCATTTCAGACATCAAGGCTGTTGGTTAACTAGGATCTGAGGTCTATCCTGTAGGTAGCGAAATGGGCAAACTAGGTGGGCCAAGCAGTCCTTATCTGCCATCAAAGTCTATGTTTCTATGTTTACCCTGTGATTGACACAATAATTGGAGTGACTGACAGCAGGTTTTTCGAACATAACCAAACACTGATGATGGCGATTAAGGCACTGAGGCCATAGTCCAACACATTTCTTGACTGTGACAAACTGAAGCCACTTGGAGAGATATGTTTAACTCTCCCGCTCTGGAAGAGGAATTAATAGTTGCAAGATATTTCATTTTATGGCTGCCAGAAAATGAACATCCACAAGATATGATCAGTTTTTACAAAATACTTCCAGAAATTATTTATCTGATGCTACATGAATCTATGTATATGAACACACATCTGATCATACGAAGCTGCCAGCAGATAAAGGCCTTCTGGTCTATCAAGTCTGTGCAATTGTGTAGCTAGCAATGCTTACACTGCAGCTGCCCCTTTCTCCCTGAGATTGCTTTAAAAATTCCAATTACCATCTGTGCATATTAGTGCTCATTCAGTGCTATGAGTTGCATTAAGACATATCGGAGAATAAAAGACTGAAAATGAGAGACTGAGTTCACTTGCATTTCACAATATTCAGCTCAATAAAGCAGAAAACTTGACACTGGTGAAATGATTGATCAATTTGCAGCCATGATAGGAAGGTTGAACAACTTCTCCCAAAATCAACAAAATAATAAACTAGTAAAAGCTGTACAACACTTTCATATTTTGCTTCATGTGTTTCGAGATCATCAAGGATACTTTAAAGCTTCTTAGACCAGACATTAGTATTTATCTCAGACATTCTATTCAGAGTGGTGTCTCTGATGTCCTACAACATTCACAGCAGATCTGCTAAGATAATGGTGTCTCTCTGTCTGTTGTCCTCCATGGTCCTGTAACCTTCCCAGCAGATCAGCTGGGATAATAGTGTCTCTCTATTTGCTGTTCTCTGGGGTTCTGTAACCTTCCCAGCAGATCTGCTGGGATAATGGTGTCTCTCTATCTGTTTCCTATTGAGTTGCCAAAACCTTCCCAGCAGAACTGCTTGGATAATGATGTATTTCTGTCTATTTTCCTCTGGGGCCCTGTAACTTTCCTAGCATCTCTGCTGGGATTACAGTATTTCTCTGTCTATTGTCCTTTGTGATCCTGTAGCCAACCCAACAGATCTGCTGGGATATGGAGTCTCTCTGTTTTTTGTCCTGCAGAGTCCTGCAACCTTCCCAACAGATCTGCTGAGATAATGGTGTCTGTCTGTCTGTTGCTCTTTGGAGTTCTATAACCTTACAAGCAGAACTGCTGGGATAATGTTGTCTCTTTGTCTCTTGTCCTATGGGGTCCTGTAACAGTCTGTTGCATCTCTTAAGTCCTGTGGGGAAGGTATGCCTCTTTGCAGATGACACTAACATTTGCAACAGGGTTGACACTCGGGGTGTGTGTGGAAAGAATGAGGTGGGACCTAAGCAGGCTTGAGGCATGGTCATCAATGTGACAGCTAAGACTCAAGCAAAGAAGTGTAATTTCATGTATCTGGGGCACAGAAACCCAGGGGAGAAGTCCATGATGAGGGGGAGGTACTGACGACCAACAAACAGGAAAGGGACCTGGGATAATCATATCTGATTACCTAAAGGTGACCAAGCATTGTGAAAAGGCTGTGGTGAGAGCCAGTGGGATGCTGGGGTGCATATGGAGAGGTATCATCAACAGAAAAAAATGAGGTGGTGATACCACTGTACAAATCATTTCTAAGACTCCATCTTTAGTACTGTGTCCAGTTCTGTAGTCCGCATCTCTGGAATGGCATGGACAGAGTAGAGGCAGTTCAAAGAAGGGCAACAGAAATGGTGCAGGGTCTACACCAAATGTCATATAAGAAGAGACTAGAGGATCTCAGTATGTTTTCCCTGGAAGAGAGGTGGGGGGGGATATGATAGAGACCTTCAAATACCTCATGGGCATAAATAAGGTAAATAAAGAGAGTAGCATTTTTCAGAAAGAAAAGATGGGAGATCACGTGATGCAGGGTTCCTGGTAGCAGCACTGAGCGGAGCTCCGACACCTCACCTCTCTACTGTCTAATATTTTAAGCTAATAGCCTAAGGAGACATCGACCAAAGCCACTGTAGGTCAATCCTGGGGATACAGTGCCAGGCTAGCGCTGAAACTAATTTTGTGGTCAGTTTTATTTACCACGATGGAAGGAAAAATGAAGCAGGCCCTGCCCAGGCACACTTCACCAGCCTCGCCAGAGAAAATGCCTAAAAAACAGTGGGCTCAAGGAGCTGCTACAGGTAAAGCGACGTCCCCAACTTCAGCTGCAATTCCGCTAATGGAGGACCGCTTTCTGCAAAAAATGTTACCATTCTCGGAATTGAAGTCCCTCCGCAGTGACCTAAACTGCCTTACATGGAGGGTGGGAGATACAGAGGCCCATATGGCTTTGACTGAGAAGTGGAGGGAGAAGGCAGAACCTGAGATAATGCAGCTGCGCCAACAAATACAAAAGTTACAGCTCAAAACCAAAGATTTAGAAGGCAGGACTAGATGGAAGAATATTTTGATTCTAGGGCTACCAGAATCAGAGGAAGGTGCCAATACCGTGGCTTTCCTGCAGAAATTTCTATACAAGGTAGTAGGGCCTTCCCCACTAAGCGCCAGCTACCAAATTGAGCGGGCACATCGCTCCCTTAGGCCACGACCCCCACCAGGAGCTCCTCCAAGACCAGTCATCATGATGTTTTTGAGCTTCGTGGAGAAGCAGCATGTTATTAATAAAGCAAAAGAGCTCCAGAAAATAATGAGGGAAAATGCCACCCTCAGAATAACACAAGATTTGCCCTTGGAGACCCGATAGAAGCAAGCCACTTTTCACGCTACCATTAAGAAGTTAATAGCTGTTGGTATCCCCTTTCAAATGCTGTACCCAGCCAAGCTCCGCGTTTCAGTCCAGGGATCCTGGTTCACATACGACACGCCTGAACAAGCTGCTGCAGATCTTTCTTTGAAACTACCTAGCTTGTTTAAAGAAGGATGAACTCTTCCTAAATGAACTGTAGTACTTCTATAGTCAAAGTCAGGGGATATATTTAACTTGTTTACCTGTTGGGTCGGTTGGTCTCTGGGGTGTGCTGGGTCTGTTTGGGTGAACTCTGCCGGTTTCGGTGCTGGCGGGTGGGGTCAGAGTAGTGTCATGGACAAGGGGACCCTGGTAATACTTGGGCCCATAACAGGAACCTTTCTTGAAGGAGGGTGGTTTCCCAGTGGGACAACATCTAGGGACTGATGTGGGTACCCTTTTTATCTTTCCCCCATCCATCTTGCAGGCACGGTACTCACAGATTTCAGGTCAGTTTCTCCACCATAATTTGCTGGTCTAAGGTTGGAATCTTAAGCTTATTAGTGAATTAGGTCAAGGAGAAGGTTTTTAGGGTTAGTAGTAGCCCATATCAATGGGCAGTAAGTTATGTTGCTTATGTTGGGGTAGCTCATAGTAAGAGCTAAGTCCTTGTTATAATCACAGCTCTCAAGCTATAACAAGTTTTGGAAGGGTGGGAACGGTCATTTTAAGGATAGCAGGAGGAACAGGGTTTTTCTAAAAGGGGCACATTTATGCGATGTTGTCTGGGCTCTTCTACAGTTTAATTCAGAACGGTTGGGTCCTCCTGATCCAAAATAAAGTTTATAACTTTTAAGGGGCTTCAATACAATGAATGGGGGTGGGGTGGGGTGTGGGGCTCCAGATTGGGGCGACTTGGGAATACTGCACAGCGTACTGGTTTGTGGGGAGATGGTGTCTTGATCAGCCTTAATCTAAGTGCCATTTATTTCAATGGCCCCCTAGATCAGAGCCCAATTACAATCTTTTGCGAACTACGAGGGGCAACAACTTATCAGTTGGTCTTTATATTTGTGGCAGTAGTAGCAATCACCATTGGGGCTTGACCAATCACACAGAAGTTATTTTGGCATGCATCTATTCAGACCCGGGGTGAGATGCCTATTGTAAATAGTTATGGGGGTCTATTAAGGGGAAGGAAGGGTTGGGTTTTTTGGGTATATGGGGTATGGATACTTCTACTAGGCTTCCTAGTTATTATCAGAATAGGGGGCTTAAGGGCATACATGATACAGGATAGCACAATTTTCTATGTTAAATTGAGTTCAGTTGTTTCAAATAAGGTTATGGGGCAGATTTGGGGAGGGGTGGGCTGGAGTGTGCCTTAAGGAGTTGATCTGGGACACGTGGAATTTTGGGGGCTGATACCTGAAGTGGGGGGAAATAATAGCTAATAGTCCTATTAAAATAATTACTTGGAATGTCAGAGGAGTAAGAGATGTTTTGAAAAGGTTACAAATACTCAAGCACTGTTCACTTTTAAATGCAGATATTATTCTGCTCCAAGAAACTCACCTGACAGGTACGGAATCATTATGTTTACGTAGACAGGGAATATCCCAGGTCTTTGCAGCAGGGATCTCATCTGCAAGCCGAGGGGTGGCCATTCTATTCAAAAGGCATGTCACATTCCAGGTAGATACAATGGTCACTGATCCTCTTGGGAGATATGTGCTAATTAAGGGTATCTTAAATAACAATATGGTGGTCCTGGGTTCGATATATGGCCCGGTGGGAGGGGATCCTGACTTCCTGATGGGTCTGGCTAATAAGATTGCTATGCTCCTACCCGTCCCCTTGATTCTGGGTGGGGATTGGAATATTACCCCCATCCCAAGATTTGGACAGCACCTATAGACCGCTGTAGCCTCTTTCATCCTTGCAGAATGCTTTAAGAGACTTAATAACCTTGTTAGGGCTGGGTGACCCATGGCTTATTTTAAATCCCATGCATCAGTTATACACATTTTACTCAAGTGTCCATCAGACCTGGTCAAGATTAGATTATTTTCTAATTAGTTGTTCCCTTATGCCCAGCCTCTGTCAGATGGGTATAGAACCCATAGTGATATATGACCACTCAGTAGCCTGGTTGGCTATCTCATTAGACCCCCATACCCAGAGGGAAACAGTCTGGAGACTGAATACCCAGTTGTTAAAGGATGAGTCTGATTTCTCACATTAAAGAGCTCATTGCTACTTTTATGGAACTTAATAGGGATTCAGTTTCGAGATGTGACCTCCTTTGGTGTTCCTTGAAGTGCTATCTTCGGGGCGAGTTTATCAAGATTGCCTCCAGAAGGAAAAGGATATGGGACTCCAAAGTCTTGTCCTTATTAACCCAGATTAAAGAGAAAGAAAACTCCCTATCCTCCACTACCCCCTCGGATACCTTAGAAGAGCTGTAAGCAATGCGTAATAAATATGCAGAATTAATAAAAGAAAAAGCAGAATATGCTCTTGTTAAACCAAAACTAAATAAGCAGATCAGGGCGAAAAAGCCAGGAAGCTGTTCACCCTACGACTATGTCAGCTAGAAAGCTCCTGCCTAATCCCTTCTATATGGGCCTCTGATGGCTCTATTAAAATGGAACATCGAGAGATTGTACAGGTCTTTGAAAACTTTTACAAATTATTATATGGGAAGTGCCTTCCTAATACAAACTCTCAAGATATAGAAACCTATTTAGAGTCTCTAAACCTTCCAGTGTTGGATGATTCCCATCAAGCTTCTTTAATTTCACCAATATCTATTACCAAATTAGAAATGGCCATTAGTAGTCTTACCCTGGACAAAGCATCGGGCCTGGACGGATTCCCATCAAATTTTTATAAAACATTTTCTAAAATTAGCCCCCTTTTGCTTAACTTACATAACTACATGTTCAAAGTGGACAAATTGGACCCAACCCTTATGGATGCCACTATTATTCTTTTACTTAAACCAGACAAGACCCACTTAGACCCAGCTATCTATAAGCCAATCTCCCTTCTAAACTATGACATTAAGATCTTAGCAAAGGTGCTCTCACTCTGAATAAAAGCACACTGGACCCGACTTCTAAGTCTGGAACAGGTGGGGTTTGTAGCAGGATGCTCCCCTGCTGACCACCTTAGGACACTCACACATATTTTTCAAGTGGCCCAATCTTCCCAGTCCCCAATGGCGTTAATTTCCCTAGATGCCAAAAAGGCTTTTGACAGGGTGTACTGGGAATTTTTATGGTTAACTCTGCAAAAAATGGGCTTTCCCCCACAATTTGTTGCAATGATACAGTCCCTCTATGCTTCCCCATCGGCCAAGATTTATTGTAATGGGATCTTTTCTGCCAGATTCCCTTTATACACGGGCACCAGGCAAGGCTGCCCCCTCTCACCCTTTTTGTTTAACCCTTATCTAGAACCCCTACTCCAGCATATTAAACAGTCCCCCTTAATTAGGGGCATCCCTATCCATACTCAGACCTTTAAACTCTCAGTTTATGCCAATGATATTCTTCTCCATTTAGCCCAACCAGTTTTCTCACTGGAACAAGTGTTAGAAGTTGTTAACCAGTACAGTGAGCTATCCAACTATAAACTAAATATTTCTAAAACCAAAATTTTCCCTCTGAACAGTTACACTTTGAAGTCAGAATTTGCACATCTAGTTATTAAATGGTCCTCCCAAACACTCAAGTATTTAGGTATCTATTTATAGAGAGATCCTAATATTGTCCAGAAGCTGAATCTAGATGATCTGGTTGGTGTTATCCAACAGGATCTCTTGAGATGGCAGAATCTACCCCTCTATTTATGGGCCCGAATAAATATAATCAAGATGAATATTCTTCCCCTTCTTTTTTACCCCTTAAATCTATTGAATCTATAGCTTCCGATTTCCTTTTTCAAATGTTTACATTCCACGATATCAAAATTTATCTGGCTAGGTAAACACCCCTTCAAGCCTTTTATAAACTCAGTGTACCTAAAGCCTAGGGTGGACTTCACCTCCTTACTTTCCTTTTATATTACTGGGCAAGCCACTTAACTAAATTGGGGAAATGGCTCTCGCAGGGGGATATGGAGTGTACTCCCAACTGGCTCCAAATTGAGAATGATCTCATATGGTCTAATAACATTAATCTCTCTATGGTTTTTTACCTAACAAAATCATCACTGCCAGAGAGGTTACAAGACTCAGTAATTAGCATTTCTCTAAGAGTACTTTCACAATGTTGTTCATACCTTAAGATATCCCTTAAAGTTGACACAGGTCAGTCAATCCTGCTAAACCCCAACATCAAAATTGGGGGGTCAAGCCTTTCGCCCCAATGGTCCCCGCAACCACAGAAGACATGTGTGGAAGACTTATTTTCTCAGGACAATCTCCTTTCCTTATCTGAAATCCTTGGCAAGTTTGACATCCCGAGGCGGATGATCTTTAAGGTGTACCAAATAAGGCATACTATAAGTACCTTGTTTGGGGTTAAACCTCGATCATGCTTAGTCAGACCCTTAATGGCTCAAGTCAGTGAAAGCTCTCTAAGGCCACACCCTGTTTCTACGGTATATACTCTTCTCCTGTTGTCTACCTGCTCTGGCCCACTTCCAGGTACTTCAATCTGGATGGCTTTACTTCTAGATGTGAACCTTGACTGGGCTCGGATCTGGAAGGATCTCTATATCTATCACTCTCAGGATGGACTTAGACTCACTCAATATCATATATTGAATAATATGTATTATACCCCTATGAGACTGGCTAAATTGGACAGAACACCAGACACCACCTGCACTAGGTGTGGTAGGGAAGAAGGGAACATGGTGCACATATTCTGGCACTGTGAAAAGGTATCCCCACTCTGGCAGGAAATCAGAACCAAACTGGACCCCTGGTTGGGGTTAGAAGACCTTTTCACAATTGAGGTGTGTATCCTAGGACAATATGAGGGTAACAATGTTAAGGAGCATAGATACCACATGGCTCTAATTGCCACTGTTGTTAAAAAACTGGTTCTGAAACACTGGATGGATCAGCTAACAATCTCCTATAATGAATGGTTAAAGGACATATCTAATTTTTTTTTTAGATCTGAATGACTGATAGCAGGTTTTCAGAATAATATGGCAAGTTTTGATAGAAAATGGGGGAAGCTATATGCATTATACTTGCAGTAAGTGTATGATAACTCAACTGTGCAGATACTTGCCCAAGTAAAGGTGATGCCTCTTCTCCTCCTTCAATTGATAAAGGTAGACACACTCCAGGATGGTGGGTAGGAGGGAGGGTGGAAGGAGGGAAAGGGGGTTAGGGAGGAAGGGTGGTTTTGGGGGGGATTTAGCTAGCTGACCTATGTATAGTTTAGGAGGCTATGATTACCGTTGTGCTTTACATGTGTATATTACCTGGCTTATGTGTAACTGCCTTTTGGTAAAATCAATAAACTTTGAATTTTAAAAAAAAAGAAAGAAAAGATGTTCAAGAACAAGGGGTCATGATATGAGGCTGGAGGAGGTAGACTCGGGTAACATTAGGAAGTGTTTTTTTATAGAGAGGGTGGTGGATGCATGGAACAGCCTCTCAATGGAGGTGGTGGGGGCAAAAATGATACTGGAATTCAAGAATGCATGTGATAGGCACAAGGGAACCCTAGCAATAGGAAAGACAGGATAATGGCCAGAGATCAAATAGGATCTGTGGTATTGTAGTAGGTAGGAAAAATTAGGAGACTAGGTGGACCAAGCGGTCATTATCTGCTATCAGTTTCTATGTTTCTATATTTCTTCAAGCTTCCCACTAGATCTTCAGGGATAATGGTGTCTCTTGTGTCCTGTAAGGTTCCCAGCAGTAGCAGATATGCTGGTACTGTGATGTCCAAGGCTGAGGCTTTATATCCATTTTAACAGATTTTGCAGTTCAGATGAGTATGGGTCCAGTAGCCAAATCTTTCCACATGTACAGTCACAGCCAAAGGCATGGCCAGATATTTCCTGAAATAAAGATGATAACCAGGTTTTTCCAACACTGCTTTCACCATTAATATGCAGGAAAAGCCACAATTTTAAGGTAAAAGTATTAAAACGTTTAGGGTGAGGGCATGCTCCCAGACCCCTGAACTTGGTTAAGATTTTAACTATGGGGCATTAACCCTCCCAAAAACTGTATACCTCTGGTGATGCCCCTGCAATACAATAGATGACATTGCTGACTAGTGGGAAACCTGTGCTGTGTTCCTGGATTTGAGTAAAACATTTGACACAGTGGATCATGAATCATTAATCACCTCCCTTGGCTCACTAGGGCTGGATTCTCCCTCACTCAACTGGTTCAAGTGCTACCTTTCAGATAGGTCACAACTGGTAAAAAATGGAACTTACCTATCCACCTTAAAACCACTGCTAAGAGGTGTACTGCAAGGCTTTATTCTTGGCCCCATCCTCTTTGCCATTTATATTAATAATATTGATGCCAACCTCACTCAATCCAACATTCATCTGTTTGCTGATGATACTGTATTATATGTCAGCAATCCTTCATTATCAAAAGCCTGTGAACTGCTACAATCTGAATTCTCCATCCTGCAACACAATCTACTGGATAAAAAGCTACTTCTAAATGCCAAAAAAACAAAAGCTATGTTCTTTGCCACAAAGAGTTGCTCTGCCACTACCCCATCACCCCACCACCCTACAACTATCCACCTTATTTGGAGAGAAGCTGGAATTCGCTGATAACTTCAAATACCTTGGAGTCTGGATTGATAACAAGCTTGACTATTCTGTCCATATTGAGGAGCTACTAAAAAAACTGAGGCAAAGGCTTGGTCTATTTTTTAGAATAAAGCACTACCTCAACAGAGACTCCAAAAAAAGATTAATCCAGGCATCATTCCTATCCTCATTGACTATGCTGACTTTCTCTATTGCCATTGTTCTCCCCTCTTAAATAAGCTGGACACCCTATACCACAGGTTCATCAGATTTATTACTGACCTTCCCTCCAGCACCCATCACTGCTCCCTTTATAAGGCAGTTAACTGGACATCATTACAACACAGAAGAATAGGAATGCTGCAATTTGGATATTCAAAGCCTTATCAGGCAAACTACCCACCTATATCACAGACTGTTTTACTCAAATTACTTCTAGGCCATACAACTTAAGGATCAGCAAACTTATCATTCTAAAGGTCCCCAATGCCTGCATCCAGTTTGGGAGGGCCGCTATCAGCTACTCACTAGCAGTTGCATGGAACTCACTCCAAAACCATGAAGCTAAATAGCCTCTTACCTTTAACATCCTTCAAAGATTATTCTCCACCCTATTTCCAGAACTCTGCAATTGCTTTCCTGAGGCCTAATCCGACCCTACCTACCCCACCCCTTTTCCGTGTTCCATTATGCTAGTTCTACTTCTTTATTCCAGTCACTGGATATACTCTCATAAAGCCAATTAGGACCTATAATTTATATATTATGCCTGCTATACCCATTGCCTCCTTTTCTTACAGGTTAAAAGGTTTTAATGTGCCTTGTATATATGTATATTGTTATATATTAGCACTTTATGTCATTGTACTACTGTTTATGTTATTATTGTCTACGTAATAATACTTGCACTTCTTGACCACTCAGGTCCATCTTGTAAATGAGCTACGCTCAATGATGTTCACCTGATTAAATAAAGATTTTGAATGGAATTGAATTGAATTGAAACTAGCATGATACGGACATTCTCATATAGGCCTAGGAGGGCACTCCATAGACCTGATCCCTCACGGTAGCTGGTATTGGAATTTGCTTGGAGACTTGTGTAGGGGAACTTTATTCCATAAAGGCTGAATGAAATTTCCCGATACTGTATTGAAGTCTTCCATTTTCCCCATAGTCACAGCCTGAATCCTAATAGGTACAATGGAACTTTCTATGAGAAATTTTATCTACCTTGGAATTCTATTGCTATTCCATGTTATCTTTCTATGCTAAATGTTTACTTATTTCTTGTTCTAGCTACTCAATAAATTCACTGAAGCTAAGATTTAAATTCTACACCAATAGTTGGACTATTATCTTACTCAGACTTACATCTTTATAAAATTGATATTTACTAATTGGCTATAAAAGACAGATAAACTTAGTTTGTTTTTAAATAAGAAATGTGTTTATTATTGTTTCAAATTGTATCAAACCTAATTCAGGTTCTTCTATCTCTCAAATGGCCACTGATTAGAGGTGGGTGAAGTCCAGCAACTTCGCAATGCAGAGTATTTCGCGTATAATTAGAAACTCGTGAAATATTCCTCAATGCAAAGCAAATTCCACATTGCTGTGAAAGAACACAAAGCTGCCATTGAAACCTATGGACTTTGAGTTACTTGGCCTTTCCTTTGGCTCCCAAAGGTGAATTTTTTAATGATTCATTGGATGATAGGTCACATGGTCTATATGTGGGTTTGCATAGCCTCAGTTGAGCATAGTGTTTGTAGTAGAAAGCTGGAGTTAGTTAGCTTTCAGGGCTGTGTGATTTAAACCTTCAAAAATCAATCTACATTTGGACTTTTGAGTCCAAATTTAGTACACTGTGTGTACCATTTCTGTGTGTGTCTGTATTATCGATCATTTATTGATTGTTTGTGAATTTTGCATCTTAAATGAGTACTTTCAGTGTCAGTACTGAGACAGTGCAGAAGTGTGCTTTGCGGGAGTGGCAGATCTGTGATGTAGAAGGGAGATCCACAGACTACAGTGTGAAAGGCAGTCTTGCAAACTGTTGTTGGCTAGTGTTTAGCATTGGTGTGTTCAGTAGTGTACACAGTTACACACAGTAATACTTCTAGTAATGTTTGATAATTTTGTGCTGTTTGCTGTTCATTTTTTTGTGTCTTTGTTTAGAGGACTGTGATTGACTTTATATAAGTGTTAAATGTTCTGTGCAAAGAGACAGTCATGCAGAGCTGTTTCTTGCTGTGGCACTGCTGCCAAGAAGACTATTGCTTGTGTGCCTCCAAATGGTAGCAGTGAAAGTCGCGATGAGGCAAATTCATCAGGGGCTAGCAATGTTAAGTCGTGGATGTGGTAGTACTAAGCAGAAGAAGGAAAAGGTAGTAGTTGCTGCATGTACAGGGATTTCTGTGGCTAAATTTTCTGAGAAGTACCTGAAATCACAGAAAGAGAAACAGAAAACATTTACTTTTAAATCTGGCACAGTTTCAATTGAAGCTCCCACCCACAAACTCACAAAAAAACAAGAGAAAAATAATGAACTCATTATGTAAAGGAGTGTGGCAATACAAATGGAAAGCACCATGTTTGATCATCGATGCAAAAGCAGACCATCATCTGAAGCATGGAAGTGCCAGGAATACAGCAAGGAAGTCATACTGAGTCAGCAGATATAGTGAAATACAATTAATGTTTCATCATTAGTACATAACTACTCAAACACAACACAGCAACAAACAACACTCCCCTCTAAAAAATGTAGTTATCTTCTATTCCACCAGGCCATGACCATGACAAGAAGACCGTGAAATAAATAAATAAATAAGTACAATAAATTCCAATAAATACTTACCTTCATATTGTAATCTGCAATCCTAATATGAATTATCATTCAAAGCAATCTCCAAGATGAGGCACTAAAAGAAAAAGGACACACATGAGATATAAACAAAACGATCACACGTTCACTTGTTAATACAACAGAACCAGACTACATTGGCAAAAATTACTTACAACTGTTAGTGTGTGTATGAGAGTACAGCTCCAATGTACACCATCTGTCTGTCACCTAGACAACAGCAGCAAACTGCAGCAGCACAGCATGTTCTCACTCCAGGATAACAAAATCAACAGCAACTGCAGCAGCAGAACCAATAGCACCAAGTAAAATCAACACATTAACTTGTATTTTTTTCACTTCACAGTAGCGTATGTGATGATGAGACTTGGACTTTTCTATAGCAGCAGAAAAAATGTTCATGTTTGATTCTTGTGGAATTCTCTTCCCATTTGCACACCAGTGCAGCAGCAGCAGCAATGAGCAGCAGGAAAGCATTTCTGTAATGGGGCCACTACTTGACATTGTCACATCTTTGAGTCCTCCATGTCAATGGCTCCTACAAGCTAACTTATCTTGGACAAATAGCCCCTTCAGAACCTCTCTGCTACTCTATGGCTGTGTGAATCTCTTGTAAATCATGTTACACTGGAAGGGTAGCTTCACCCACTGAACAAATGTGTAACCGTGTTAAAAAAAATAAATAATTGTAAGATCATGTAATTGTGCAAACAACCTGTAAAACATTTTTTTGTCCCTTCTCCCCTCTTTGTATGATGTGGAACCTTTGTAAATGAGTCTTTGACTCAAAGGTCTTTCTGAATATCTTATAAAAAAATAAATACAATAAATAAAAATAAATAAATTTGTGGCTAGTAGGAGGATAGGTCAATAAGAAAACACTTATGTTTTAATACTCAGAAAAGATGTTCATGTTTGATTCTTGTGGAATTCTCTTCCCAGTTGCACAACAATGAAGCAGCAGCAGCAATGAGCAGCAGGAAACCATTTCTGTAATGGAGCCACTACCTGACATTTGTGGTTAGCAGGAGGATATGCCAGTAAGAAAGAACTGGTTTCACTAAGTCACTTCGACAACAAAATTGTCGAAATTCCTGACATTAGCAGGCGAAATGCCACAAGGCCAAATTTCGCCTGTCAGGAAACCACTGTTTTGTTTACAGAGTTGATTTGAAAGGGAGTGAAACACCAACAAAACTGGCTTTGTTGTACAGCAGGACCATTACAGCGACTATCTCAATATTGTCACTGTAATGGTCTTCACTTAAAAAATGTCGACGTTTCACCAGTATACGGAAAAGACTTATGTTTTAAAACTCAGAAAAGATGTTCATGTTTGATTTTTGTCGAATTCTCTTGCCACTTGCACACCAGTGCAGCAACACTGAGCAGCAGGACAGCATTTCTGTACAGGGGCCACTACCTGACATTTGTGGATAGCAGGGGAGTAGGAAAAGGAGTATGCAGCAGGATGAAATGAAAAACACCAGGATTCAGAAGATAAAGTACTCGTACTGATGATGAAGCACTGACCAATGCAAAGATCATTGCTTTAGCTCACAGATCCACCATGGAGGCACAGTGCTAAGTGATATATATATTTATATATTTTTTTTTACATAACAATCCCAAAAACTGCCAGAACCTAACTTGCAGCTGTGATCTCATTGTAGTATGGTGGTTCTTCCTCCATGAGATGGCATTGCTAACCACGTTGGAACATGCCATGCCTTTGCCCCATCAAGAGACTGTTGTCCATATGTACACAGAAGTTATAATATAATTACCATAAATCTCACGACCAGTGCTTATTTTACAGAATGAGACTACATGACATGTATTTATTTAGTTTTTGTTAACCAGGTAAGCACACTAGACAATAATTTGCCTATTTTCTGGAGCTACCTGGGAGGTTACAAGGAAGGTTACAATCAGGAACAGGTATTACAGATGTTCAGAGGAAAACAATAGTCAGGCACAGCATTTGGCTGTCAGGTGTGGAACATTACAAAACAGGGTAACATTAGACAGCAAAGATTATAAACTCATGAACACGCCAATCTTGAGGAGATTACTGGACAGGACAATAAAGTGCAGTACAGTGCAAAGGGGACATAATTCCTTAGGTACAGTGACAGTTTGAGGCAAGTTTCAGGAGGTCTCAATAGGAACTTTTGAAGCAGGCATGGGAGGAGAATTTATATGTCAGTCACATTCACATTCTGTAATGTTAACATAGCACATAGTTAACATAGCACAGTGCATGTGAGATACTGACTCCATACATATGATCATATGGTCAACCATCTTGAAGTTGAAAAGGCATGGCATATTCATGCGTGTTTAGTAGTAGCAGCAGGATCAGAACACTACAACAAGATGACGATTGCAACAGAGGTTCAGGCAGTTTTTACAAGCATTACAGTAAAAACAAATTCACTTACTGTGCATACAGGGGAGATATGTGAGTTGAAACACCAATCTCTGGAGCAGCCAGGGCATCATCAATACAGAGATAGAGGTAGAGAGAGAGAGAGAGATAGAGAGAAAGAGAGAGAGAGTAAGATACAGAATTTTAAAACGCAAAACAGAGGTAGTTCAGTTAGAACTTCAGTATGACAAAATAAAAAGATAGATTGATATGACTTAATGTAGCTAATGAATGAATTTACTTTAACAAGCCTGAAATTATTACTAGAGCTGTGTAGAATGGGAAAAGTCTGAATTCATAGAATGTCCATGAAATTTCACAAAATTCTGCATAATCTTGTGGAATTTTAAACATTTAGTAATTTGGTCATAACTCGGCCTTTGGTGAGCTAGAGCCCTGAAGTTTGGCAGGTACATTATTTGAGCAGAGGGCCAATAATGTGCCAAATATCATGAAATTCAGATAGACAGTTTCAAAATTATAGGTGTTCAAAGTCTGTCATTTTATCTTTATGCAAAATGTCATGAACATATTTATCTGCATATACCTCAGCTGTCTATTGGGTCAGAGATCTTAAATTTGACATGACTCCTTTATCATAGGTGTTCTAATAAAGTGCCAGATTCCATGACAATATATGCATCATCTCAAAATTATATGTGCTCAAAATCTGTCACTTTATTTTTTATGGGAAACTTAGTGACGTTTGTAGCTAGACGTGTTAAATTAACACAATTAACCTTTTTGTAATTATAATAGAATGATATAAATATAGAGAAAATTGTATTAGAGAGTTTTAAATTACAGGGGTTCAAAACATTACTATGTAAATAGTTTCAAAATTTTGCAAAAACTCTCAAAAATATGGATGTTTGTAACTTCTCTGCACTTGCAGACATATACTTGATAGTTTTCATGCATATCCATTGTCAGTGTATCTGGATGTCTAACACAAATGGATAAATTGGTTTAGCAGTTTTAAATTTGCAGTAGAAAAAATATTGGTAATATTTTCTCACATATTTATGGTAGCATATAGCTGAAGCATCCAGAATTCTTTTTGTGGAATTTTACATTAACAATGCATGTATCACTACTTCATTTGATAAACTGGGCTAAGCTTCTTGCAGTCCTGCTGTTCCTCTCTGGGTGACTACCCCCCCCTTCTCTTTTGGCATAGCCAGATTAACTCAGTAGAACTACTTATCCCACTAATGTCCTCTTTGTTCTTTACAGTTACAAAATCCCTTAAACCATGAATCACCTACTCCTTTTTCTATCAACCTACCCTGTTGGAAGAGCCAGAATTCTTACTTCCTACTGCTCCAGACATTGCCTTCCCCATTGCATATTTTTAGTACCTCTATGTCCCAGACTCGCATGTATATCAATTTCCCTGGATCATAAATTTATGGAAGCACCAACGGAGGTTGACAGTGAAAACATTGACTTCCCACACATCAATGGCACAATACCAACATCTGTATTGTGCCATCCAAAACACTAGTGTTTTCTGTGGGGGCTGAACCCCCACACACCCTGGAATTTTAGATTATCAGCTCCAGGTCAAAGTTGTTCCGGGGAGGGGGCAGAACACTGGAGGAAGCTACACTTGAAAATGGACCATTACAGCGACTGTCGGGTCTCTTCGAGTGTAGCTGCTGAGGTGTCAAGCTGGAGGGCGGCACCATAAATTTACTGGATATAATCCTTAAATATTCTGCATTCACGTTGGAATTGTTGACACTCTGTACTTCCTTGCTTCAACCTGCGGGTCTACCAATGTTGTGCTACCCTGCTCAGCTGTTCAGTTCTTGATAAAACTGTGCATCTAACTCCTGAACCTGGTGTCCCCCTACACAACCTTCCTTTCATACCCCTATCCTTTAATTAGAATCCCCCAGACAAGGCTGAGTGAAATTAGCAATTTCTAGTTTTATGGAATTGTTTTCATGAAATGCTACAATTTTCACAAAGACTCATGGGATTTTACTTAAGTACAGATGTTATTTTTCAATTTCTGGCAGCAGGCAATTAACAAAATTGGCACACACAGTTCCTTGTAAGGTCTAAGCACCTGCCAAATGTAATGATGTTGCATTCTCTAGATTCAAATTTTCAAGGGTTTACAAATTTGTAGTTTACATTCTTGCAAAATTAAATTTTTAAATGTTGTGAAAGTTTGGCTACTTTTAATTCAATCCCATTTAAAGCTGCAAATGTGAACTTGTTTTTAGAAATGGCCATGCTGTATTGTAGTTTAAATGTTTCAATTTTGGTTAAATTGTAGACCCCCAGGTTGGATATGTTGTTTTAAAATTAGAGGGAAATAATTGAAATTAAAATTTTGTGAACATGTTTGGCAGGCTATAACTCAGCCCCTTTTGAAGCTAGAAAATGAAATCTATGTACATATCCAAATGTAGTGATAACCAGTACACCTGTCAATTTTAATAACATTTCAATGAACACTATCAAAATTATACTAAAATTACAGAAATCTAAATTTTTAGAAAATGTTTGGCTACCTATAACTCAGCCCCAATTGAAGTGTGAGACTTAAACTATGGTGCATGTGCCCATGCATGATGCTTCTCTGAATCATGTCATTGTGGAGAAATGTGGATAAGAAATTTTAAAATTATCTCAACATTACTGAAAATGTAATTTTGATAAAGTACTTGGTCTCCCATAACTCATCCCCCTTCGAAGATATGGCTCTGTAATTTGATACATTCCTGTAAGTCATTAGGTATAATCTTCTTTTCAGATTTGGTGCTATTTGTAAATGTGCATTTTAAATTATAGCAAAATAACTGACACTTAAAATGTGGCAACATTCCATGGAATTTTCATGAAACTTCCACAGAATTCCATGTAATAGGAAAGGTCATCCCATGGGAATTCCATGGACAGAATTTTATATTCCACACAGCTTTAATTGTTACTATCTCTGATACTTGACTAACTGTTTTAAACATTATTTAATTTGTCCAGAGGGTAGAAAATGCTTTGGCAATGGCTGAGGTAAAACAGGTGGGACAGGGATATTTATTTGCCCACAGTGCTGAACATACTGTATAACACTAAACACCTACAGTGGTAGTCAAATGAAAGTTGACCAGTACCCTGGCATGACACTTATCACAGAGGTTGTGGCGTTGTACAGCTGTGATCATAGCTTGTTATACTACTGGTATGCTAGCTACCTAAATGCAATTCTTGATATATTCAAAGGATGGCAATCGCCACATTTGTAAGAGTGATTACCTTCCTAGCGTGCCGGTGTGTCTGTTTTTTTAATTGCATTATACATTCACTGACAGATGTTGTGTTAATCTTTTAAAATATCCCACATAGTTCAGCTTTTTGTCATGCTGGTTTATTGCTCAACTTTTTTTTAACTAAACTCAAATGTGAAAAGCACAGCAATGTCAGATTGCAAAGAGATTTTATATGCATTAGGGGTTTACTGCATTATCCCTGTGTAATTTAAAATAAGCCTTTATTTTCCCATGTGGTGTCATGCCTCAGTATAATTTAATATTTTGTACTCTACATTTGGTTCTGGATTGGACTAGTTTTTAAAACTAGCAATGTACTGTATAATGGAACACTTCACTACTCTGATTTTTACTAGAGTGTACAGATCAGTTTTAACTTCACTGCTCAGCTCGCCTCACAGCCTCATAAATTATTACAAACAGCACAGACCTACTGTAAACTGTACATTCTTGTAAGGGGTTACTGGTAGCAAAGAAAAATATACTGTATGTGTCCGTGTATCTGTTTAGCACATTAGATGCATATCTACTGTAGATGGGATTTTATCCCCTTTAAAAGTTATCAACTGACAGTGAACAAGATGTAAAGGCAGAACATGCCAGACAAGGGGGGTCAGCATTCAGAAGGCCCTCAGGAACTGCTAGAACAAAAACATAGCAGTTTTGAGTAGGGGAGATCCTGTCACCAAAACAATAAGAAAAAGCTGCCTGCAGAGCTTGCTGGTGCACTGAGTAAAAATGTAATTGGTTAAGAAGAAGAAAAAACTCACCTCTGTATAGGAAAGCACAAAAAACTCTGCAACAAGGCACTGTGCAAAAGAAAAATCTTTATTTCGCAGTGTGAAAATAAAAACCACTAGTGCAAAAAGGCAAGCCAGGATGCTCTCCCAAAATTTACATGGTCTATTCTAACATTTAGAGTCTGGCTTTTTGTCAGAAGATGCCATCCCCACCTGCTGTTTTCTATTTATTCTGATTCCTTGAAGATACTAACAGGTACTGTGTTGAATCAATATGTAACTGCATGTTTATCAAGCCAACCCCCCTCTGCTAAGACTCCCAATAACCATATAAAAAGTCAAACAGCTACATTAGTATGCCAAGGGATCAACTGGAGCACACTAACAAAAGCCAAAAAAAGCCTGTTCATGTTTCTTTCTCCCCATTAGAAGAATCTTTTTCTTGCAGTCTGCAAGCCACTACAAAATTATTAGTTGATCGCGTAACATCACCTGGATCAGAAAACTTGAAAGCCTTGCTGATAACTGTGCAGTCAGGCTTGGAAGACCATACCGTATGAGACACCAGTCTCTAGAAATTCATCAAGATTATTCTCAGTACTGGTGGGTTGCAAAACTCATATCTGGAAAAAAGTGCAGTCACTAACCCTCAAACAGGAATTGACTGTTCCTGTAAAACAGTAACATGTGTGTGTGTGTGTGTGTGTGTGTGTGTGTGTGTGTGTGTGTGTGTGTGTGTGCCTACAGTAATCACAATCAGTGTATGGGGTTCTTGTTCATCCACCAGTTTGCCACTCGTGATCTTATTCACTTTTCTCATGGATGGTCTGCATCCAAGATCACAGGCTCAGAGGCGAGAAGTTCTCAAAACCAGTTCTGAGCTAGCAAGACTGTGTATGCAGTATATATAGTACAGTATGTGCTGTATGTAAACATGTGCCAGTATACGTGGCTTGCATCAAGTGTACCTGTAGTTACACTGACAGTGACTGGGCTCAGTCTGAGGGATCCTTGGGGGAGGGGGGGAGGTGATAGGGGTTGTAGTGTACATTGACATCCTCAAACCTGCCCCCCAAAACAACAAAAACAAAGATAACCACAAAACAGTTATTGAGTGCTTATTAGATGGAACTTGTTCTTCACACATGAACTAAGTCATGAAACTGTTGTCCCATGCAATACTTGTTTTGTGTGGCCAACTGTGTTGATTTCTCATGTGTGCTTTGGATCCCAATTGTTAGCAAATGATGTAATTTGCTGTTTCATTGTGTTGCGCTTACACCAGTTTATGCTTTATGCACATGGGAAAGACAGTGCTGAGCACCTGAAATTATTCTGCAGTGTCCTGACTGGACAGATTAGGTTCCCTTTAAGTACACACATCTATAACCTCCATTGTGGACACATGTAACATTATGTGTTGGTGCTGTCAGTGTAATAATTTGTCCATTTTTGGTCAGTTGTGTTACAAGGTTCCAAGGGTCATCAGAAACCAGTCTGTGTCAACCAGTAGTCTGTAAAACAGAAAGGCACAGTTAAAATATTGTATTGTCTCACAGTCGTAGCTCAAACAGTTGCTGTACCTACTGTATACCACTTATAAAAGTGGGGTGTGTGAGACACCTGCCATTTAGTGCAAGGCTGGCGGTAGGGGGAAGAGGTGGTTGTCACTAAATAAATACATTATGAAAGAAATAATTCAAAGGAAGTAACCAAATCAACAAAAAATAAATTATTACATAAGTACAACATATGTGTTTAGAAATGCACACTGGCATCATGCATGTGTTTCACCAATTGGTTCACCATTGTGCCAGGGCACTTCTGTCACATCCTACAGGAATGTGTGAATTGAGTGTGTTAGACATTGAAATTGTCATGCTCCCATGAGCTTGAAACAACAAACTTTAGAAGAAAAAAACTGAACCAGTACTAGCAAACAACAAAACTGAAATGCACATGTGCTCATTCATTTTAGATGTGCTTATAATTCCTTCAAATGACAGACCGACAAAACACTTCAAAAAGAAGATACACAAGTGGGACATTGTTGGCTGTGGGCAGACTTTTGATTACCAGATAGTAAACTGTTACCTCTTTTATCTACATGGCAAGTGACAGCAAGCAGGGGACCCCTTTTTACATGGAATGACCCCTTTTTTCATGGAATGACAAGCATTTGTATTGTCTCAAAATGAATTTATATTCCAAACACGCATATGCCTGCAGGACAGTGCTGCAATGTATGCAGACATGGAAATGGTGCCAACATACCTAGATAACGTTGAAATATGAAACTACCTGTCTCACTGAGTTTGTGATATTGATACAAATTCCCAGAGTTGCCCCTATACTTTATTATCAGATGCTTCTCTAGGCAACAAGACTTGCAGGTAGAAAAGGGTGACTTTGGTGCAGTCATTGATCAGGTGAATTTCATATTTCACCATAATGCTATAATGCTTACAATAATTCTTAACCACTTGCTCTTGCATGGCTTTAGTAGTGTATCAGCAAAATTGCCGATCATTGAGTCAATACAGCAGTGGGCCGTGGGCATCTGCATGCGCTGAAGAAAAATACATTTTGTGACATCCTGGTGGCACTGAGGGCTGAGGCGCTGGGCACCTAAACTCGCGCAGCACCAGCGATCCTGGTTCGGGAATGATATTGGGTCACCAGCATGCCAGCATGGGTTGGGGGAGGCTGGGAACAGGATTGAGCAATTGCTCTCCTCTCCCAGGTGGGGGTGCCTGCCTATAGTCCTGCCATCACCAAATGGAGGTTTGGTGATGAGTGCAGCTGGTACCGGCTGACCAGTAGGGTTGGGCATCCTGTAAGACATGCATGTGCATGCCTCCATACTTGTATGTCACATCAGGGATGTGCGGGAGTGGGATGGAAGAAAACCCTGAAAAACTCAGAAACTACAAATAAAAAAAAAATACGTTTTGTGCTAAATTAACTGAAGCAGTTTTCATTATGTGCAGAATGGAGTCAACATCTGCTGTGCCTTGACAAATAATTGAGGCAGCCAAAAGCAGACTGTGTCCTCAGTTTAGTCTTAATTTGAAACAATGTGCTTAAGGGTTTGGAGGCTGGCATAGGAATCAAATACATGTCTAAGCAGTATTTATTGAACTTCACCAGCAGAGGCATACATTCGGGAATGCACAGTACCCAATATGGAAAAGTCAACTACCAATGCTGTTTGCCCTCTGATAAATAGCATATATAGTACAGTTGGTGTATATTTTCCCCAGTATATTTCAGAAATAATCATCATACAATCGTATACAGTTCCAGTTGATCATGTCTCCCACATTCAGGACACATACCTCTGTCCAGTCAAAAATCAGATTGCAAGCCACTGTAGGTCCCTCTTTGTGCTGGCACTGAACTAGCACAAAACTAACACTCTCTCTCTCTCGCCTGCAGTAAATACACACACCATGTGAACTGAGCCTGAAATGTGTTTAATTATCACATAAAAGCTCCCCATAGTCCGGCTGCATGGAGGAAAGCAGTTCTAAATGGGGTTGTGCTACAATCTGCATTGAACCGGTGGTGCAAATAAAATATGGGTAGCAAGCCCACAATACATAGAAGCCAAGCAGTTAGTTGATGCACTTTTGTACCTTACAGCATAAATGCAGGCCCAGTCCAAATGAAAGTTAAAACATCTTTCATTTATTTTTGAAATAAAGCAAATCAGACCAAAGGTGAAGCCATCAATTAGGGAGACTGAAACTCAGAATCCTGAAACTGATGGGACCCAGTTCAGTCTCCTGGCATCCACATGCCCAACAGTTCTCTGTGTGGTACATAGCTCAGTGCTTGTGGTACGTAGAACTGAATGAGATATGGTAAGTGCTTAGGTACTTGAACTGGTTAGGTACATAGTTCCATGTTTGTAGCACGTGGAAACTGGAAGACATGGTTAGTGCTTAGGTACACTTGAACTGGATGCAAGATGGTTGGGAATAAAGTCTTAATCTTTGGCCTTTCTCAATATCCCACCTTTTTGCAGGATGCTAGATATATGTAGGTTAGAAGGTCCAGCATGAGATGAGATATGAGTGCCAGAGAAGATGAGTAGGCAGGGGAGGAAGGAGGGAGGGCAAGTGTGACTTGCTCTAGGCAGGAGGGCGTGTGGACAGCCCATGGAAGTAGAGAATGGGGGAAGAGCTATATCTCCCCCACAGAACCTCAGACTTCAGCCTTCCAATTATCTGTGTGGTACATAGCTCAGTGCTTATGGTACGTAGAGCTGAATGAGATATGGTAAGTGCTTAAGTATTGAACTGTTTAGGTACATACTGTAGTTCCGCATTTGTAGCAAGTGGTAACTGGAAGTCATGGTTAGTGATTAGGTACACTTGAGCAGGATACAACATGGTTGAGGATAAAGTCTTAATCTTTCACCTTTATCAATATCCCACCTTTTTGCAGGATGCTAGATATGTGTAGGTTAGGAGGCCCAAAAAGATATTAGTTACCATGTGATTATCTCCTCAACTCCTGAGAGAGTGGCCAGCAGCACACAGGAGAGAAAAAAAAACCTTTGGGGGAACCTCCAAGGACCCATGACTACTGACCTGCCCATCCTCTGGGCAGACTAAAGGAGAGTAATCCTAGTAGGCTAAGTACTAAGTCAATTCCCTTAGTACAATACAGATTTTAGTAGTAGAGGAATGTTCTGATTCGATAGCAAGCAGCAGAATCCTGAAGAACATGGTACCGGAGGAATGACTCCGACATGGAGACATTGTATAAGCAGTTGATAAGTTCAAGTCCATAGTATCCATAAGAGAGGAAGGTGAGAGCAGAGCTCCACCTGGGAAGGTGAGACCCCCACGTGGGTCAGCCAAGGCGACAATGGAAAGAGATCTGAGCAAGCAGTCAGATTCCTACTGTAGGGCGAAGCAGCAAAGCATGAGCAGGCAGCCAGGCCCCCATGAGGACGAAAGCTGAAGGACCTCTAGGCCCCCCTTGTGGGACAAAGTAGGAATACGATGAGCAGGTAGCCAGGCCCCCTTGCAGGATGAAGCAGGATGGTTGTGCTCAAGAACTTCTAGGCCCTGTTGCGGGGCATAGCAGGAAGACAATGAGCAGGTAGCCAGGCCCCCCTGTGGGTGAAGCTAAAAGCTCCCAGGCTCCTGTGCGGAGTGTAGCATGAAGATGATGAGCTGGTAGCCAGGCACTTAGGTGGGGTGAAGCTAAAGACTTCCAGGCCTCGTGAGGGGCATAGCAGGAAGAAGATGAGCAGGTAGCCAGGCCCCCTTGTAGGGAGAAGTTAAAAACTTCTGTACCCCCCTAGTGTGGCATAGCTGGAAGATGATGAGCAGGTAGCCAGGACCCCAAGTGGGGCACAGCTAAAGACTTCCAGGCCCCCTTACGAGGCATAGCAGGAAGACGATGAGCAGGTAGCCAGGCTCCGAGGAGGGGTGAAGCTAAAAACTTCCAGGCCCCCTGTGTGGGGCATAGCAGGAAGAAGATAAGCAGGTAGCCAGGTATACAGCAGGAAATGGGAGCAAGAAACGTAGGTCCCCATATAGAATATAGCCAATGTCCCAGCTCAAAGAAGGAGTAAATGGTTAGGCATGGCAGACTGAAGAAACATCAGTCTAGCCCACTGAGCTGAATATTTAACCGTAGATGAATGCAGAAGACAAAAATGCATGGAGCTGTAGAGCAGTAGAAGTCCTAGGATTAGCTGCAAGCCAGGCAATGGTGAAGGGGAGCAGGGCATAAAGAGTGACGTCACACCAGAAGCACCGGCTCGGTGATGCAATAATGCTAAGAGAAGAAGCGTGGGCTGTAGAGTTCCTGACGTCTGCATACAGTATCAATGTGGCCACTGAAGAAAACGTGCGGTGGACAATGGAAACAACAGCCCATGGTGGAAATGCTGAGGAGCCGTGCAAAGCAAGCATGGCAGCGCTGTAGTAGGCAAAAGAGACCACATAGTTCCTCACCAGGTGTGCTGCAGAGAGAGGCAAGGTATGGAAAACACAGTGGCAGCATGCCAGCTGCAAATTGTTGGGGTGCTGAGCCCAGAATGCTCCCTGGTCCTGGAGAAACGATGTAGAAGCGGACCGAAGTAGCAAGGGTAGTGGCTGCGAGCGGTGAGGTTGAGGTAGCATTGCAAGCTTCTACCAGCAAACAGTGTGTCACAGGGGTGCCAGCCAGAAGAGCTGGCATAAGCTGCTAGGATGAGAATGCAGGAGTGGAATGCGAAAATGCAGCAGGATGGCATGGACTGGCGATGCTGCAATATGTTTCTGGGACAGGAGAAATGGCAAGAAGAACCCAAAGAAAGGACAGAGAGAGAAAAGAAACAAAGGTACAAAATGGGAAGGGGGGGACAAATGAGGAGAGAGGACACAGAAGCCAGAGACAGAGGAAGGTATTGGGGGGGGGGGCAGAAGAAGCACAGAATGGAGAAGGAAGCCAGCTCCAGCACACAGCCCAGATTGATAGCAGCAAGGGTGACTCTCTCTCTAGGCAGGAGGGCATGTGGACAACCCATTTAAGTAGAGAATGGGGGAGGAGCTATGTTCCCCCCCACAGAGCCTCAGGCTTCAACCTTCCAAGAAGAAAAATGATGCTAACAGGGGTACAGTAGTGGATGTGATGAACCCCTACCCCTAGCCTGTCACCACAAGGGACTGAAAAATGTGGAAGCTGGCCAAGCTACTCCCATGGAGTGGAAGTCTATTCCATTAGCAGCTCCACGAGCATGGTCTGGTAGACCTGGGTTCTGTTCGCGGTCACCAGAAATGTTGCTGCCACACTGTTTCACCCCCTCGGTAACTTTTTTTTTATTACTCTGAGGTCCACTTCCCCTTGGAGTTGGTTCTTTGAGTTACATGGGGTGTGGAGGGCCCAAACTCAGTCTTGTAGATTTTAGGATACTGAATTTCAGTCTTTCAAAATATATCTAAGATGACCCTTGCCATAGTCGTAATTTCCTTCTTCCTCCCCCATGTCCTTCCACTTCCTAACCATTTCCTCCTTTAGATTGCTTGCCTCTGATTCTAATTGCCTCAGTCTGATACATATTGGACAACACCCCAGCCTCCATAGTGTTTCAATGAACACTGCTGCCCAACATCCATTGCATCCCACTATTCTGCCTACTCTCCTGCCTTCCCTCGGAACCCCCATACACATCCAAAAAGACCCATCTTCCTGCCCTCTCCACTGTCCCAAGTAATTCATTATGACTCTAGTTTCTGAGTCTATCCATACTTTCACTGAACAAAATAATGTTATATACCTTTATAAATTCCTAAGTATAATAAAAAATTACCCCCGTAATTTTACTATATTTTTTTAAATACTAGGATAAAATTATAGAAGTTGTTACTGGAGTTTTACATATTAGGATTAAATTATAGAGTGAAATACTAGAAGACACCAATTAGCACTTGCTATATCCCCAACTCCCCACTCTGCAGCCCTCCAGTAACTCTTGGCCCAGCGTATATGTTCCCTACAGTTCACCTAATGCATTCCACCTTGTACACTGTATACTGCAGGGTAAACTCCTGGGATTCCACTTAATACATATCACTATTTAATAGTTAATAATTTAGAATGACCCAACATTAGCAAACCCAGTGGGCACTGAGGGTTAAGGTGCTGGACGCCACACCTCATGCCATACTGGAAACCCACATTCGGGAATGAGCACAGGCCACCGGGAGTCGGAGGGGAGGAGATGGATAAAGCATCTGATGGACAACTCTCATCTCCAGGGAGGGAGGTCACCTTTGGTTAGCGCATGCCTGACCCCTGGAGGTGGCTCAGGCTTGTCATTGCACTGCTGTAAGAATAATGGGGTGGAAGCATGGCAGACGCTTGGCAGGGCTGCACGTGGGTGTGAATGTGAGCCTGCCACAGTCATCATTGCACATCCAGCATCCATGGGGGACAGAAAAGCGAGAAAAAGACCCTGGTGGCTGGTCGTTGTGGCTTGATGGCCATTCATGTCATGCTCCGTCCCAGAGGCAACACTCCAAAACTGGATCCTGTCAGTGGGTGGGGGTCCCCACTGCCCCACCATAGGAGGTAAGCCTTGGGGGTTACAGGGGTGAAGGCCTGATGGGATGGAGGTGTCAGAAGGCGGATGGATGAGGGCAGACCAGGGCCAGGGTGGGTAGAGAACTAGGAAGCCAAAAAAAAAAAAAAAAGAATGGGCCAACATTAGCAGTACTTTTAAAAAATCTATTTTCCTCTAAATACCCAAATCCCAAAGCAATTACCTATGAATGCCCAACCAAAATCCAGTACCTACAATTACAGAATCCTAGATGTGATTCTTCCTTAAATGTCCCACTAACCAGTACTTTAGTCCTTTGCCAGTCCTTTCTTTGCTTTTTCTTCAAGCCGATGAAGCCTCTGTCCCAAAGTCACCTTGCTGCCACTCCCATTGCTTTACTCCTCCTCCTGTCCCCTCCTGATAGGTGTAGCCTCTACTGGAAGGGGACCAGTGAGACCATTTAATACTGGAGGCAGTGCAGTGCAGGAGGGTAGGTGGGAGAAAATACAGTTCAGTTAATGTTTTAGTTGCAGCTGGGCTATGCCTTATATAGCCCAGGCACTGTTCAAAGTTTGCACCCCTTTCCTTCCTGATCCACTATAGGCTCCTGCAGGAGCCCTCCAGCATGGCTATGGCTGCCAAAGTTCCTGGCCATGGGTGAGGGCCCAAATCTGTGGGTAGCTATGGCCACCAACTCCCTTTGTGTGGCAATGGCCTTTGAAGTTCCTGACTGTGGGTGGGGCCCCAAATCCATGTACGGCCATGGGTGTCTACTAGTGACAGTAATGTAGAACCCCCTACTGGAACCCCCTGTGGAATAATGCGGAACCCCTTACTGATTTTCTGATACAATTGTCTGAGTTTGTCTTAGTTTTGTTTGAAATACAATGCTTTCACATTACTTGATACATTTTATTTGCAGATCAAGGGAACAGCCATGGAAGCAATTTTTGTCCCCAGCATGGCTAATTTGTATATGGGCATGGGGAAGACATTTAAGTCAGAGACTCATACATAAACCCCTTCTTTCACCACACTGAGTTGTATTGTCGTTTTATTGACAATGTTAATATGATATGACATGGCAATTTGGAGGAAATGGATATGTTTGTAGATTTTTGTACACTATTCTAACCCCAACCTATGCTTTACTTATAATGCTAGCAAGTATGAGATTATTTTCTTGGACCTTTAGAGGAGGAGGGTAGTATGGAGTCACTTTGGATGCAAATCCAGAATTCCAAGAATAGGATTCTTAGAATGGGAGTGGTGTACAGGCCACCATTTCAGATGGAGGAGTTAGACAGGGAACTAGCGGGACAGATCAGGAGGACCTGTGAGAAGGGTAGTGTGGTGATTGTGGGGGACTTCAACATGCCAGGAGTGGACTGGAGCACCCCAACAACCTGGAACAGAAGGGAGCAGGTACTGCTGTATGCCTTCCAGGACAGCTTCCTGCTGCAAATGGTCAGTGAAGCAACCAGGTTAGGAAATACCCTTGACCTTGTGCTGGTAAATGGGGACTTTGTGAGAGAACTTACAGTGGAGGAACCGCTGTCAGGGAGTGACCACCGCTCAGTATGGCTCACATTGGATATGGGCAAGGAAGGAGTAGAATCTGGCACAATAGTGCTGGACTTCAGGAGGGCCGACTTTGGGAGGATGGGGGAAGTGGTAAAAGGGTACCTGACCAGAATTTAATCTAGTATGGACACTAACCAGAGGTGGGAGGTCATAAAGCTGGGCATAGTGGAGGCAACCAAAACCTGCTACAAAGCCCAGAGCAAGAAGGCTAGGGATAAGAAACTGATCTGGTTGAGCAAGGAGGTCATAGAAAAGGTAAGGAGGAAAAGAGCTGCCTTTAGGAAGTACAAGAAAACGGGGGGGAGGACAGGGAGGAGTACTTGACAGAATCGAAGGAAGTGACAAGGGCAGTAAGGGGAGCCAAAGCATCTACGGAACTCAGGCTGGCACAAGGCATTAAGAAGGGGGAGAAGGACTTCTTTAAGTACATCAGGGAGAAAAGGAGCTGTAAGGACCACATAGTAAGGATTAGGAAGGAGGGGGTTTGGGTGGAAGCAGGGTGCGATAGAGCGGAAGCACTAAATGAGTATTTCTGCTCAGTATTTACTAAAAAGAAGAGGGGAGTGACACCCAAGGTGGGAGAAATGGCAGAAGCGGGGGGGGAGTGGTGACAGATGGGGAAATCATGAAGAGCAGAGTTTGAGAGGGTTTGAAGGCACTGAGGGTGGACAAGGAGCCAGGCCCTGATGGCAACCACCACAGGGTACTGAAGGAGCTGGAAGAGGTCCTTACAGGACCTTTGGCAGACCTATTTTATGCCTCACTACATTCAGGGTGTGTACCTCAGGACTGGAGGATGGCTCATGTGGTGCCCCTCCACAAGAGTGGCCCCAAGGATGAACCGGGAAACTACAGACCAGTGAGCCTCACATCCATTGTGGGTAAGCTAATGGAGACTATCCTGAAGGAGAGGCTGGTGGCCCTCCTAGAGGCCAAAGGACTACAGGACAGCAGACTGCATTGCTTCATACATGGCAGATCCTGCCAAACCAACCTGGTCAAGTTCTATGACTGGGTAACTAGGCAACTGGACAGGGGCCATGCAGTGGATGTCCTGTATCTGGACTTCAGTAAGGCATTGGACTCAGTGCCACATGGAAGGCTGGGAAGGAAGTTAGTAGGCACAGGGGCGGGTGCAAAGCTGGTGAGATGGGTAGGAAACTGGCTGCAGGAGGCAACAGAGGTGGTGGTGGGTGGGGGAGCTCTCACACCAAGGGCAGTGATGAGCGGTGTTCCACAGGGCTCAGTGTTGGGACCAGTGTTGTTTGGGATATTCATTGCAGACATATTATGGGACATCAAGAGCAAGATCGGTCTGTTTGCTGATGATACCAAGGTAGGCACGGTGGTGGATGACCTAGGGGGATGGCAGGGGTTGCAGGATGAAAAGGCAAAGCTTGAAACCTGGTCAGACACCTGGCAACTGGGCTTTAATGCCAAAAAGTGCAAGGTGCTGCATTTTAGGATGAAGAACCCAAGGAGGAGTTACCAGCTAGGGGGAGTGCAGCTAGCCCAGACAGAGGAGAAGAAGGATCTGGGTGTGCTTATTACAGGGTCAATGAACAACTCAGCACAATGTAGGAAGGCAGCTGCAAAGGCCAACAAAATGCTGGGTTGTATTGCAAGGGGTATACCTCGAGGAGGGAGGAGGTTATTCTGCCACTGTATCGGTCATTTGTTAGACCACACCTGGAGTACTGCGTGCAGTACTGGTGTCCGTATCTGAAGAGGGACACTAAGGTACTGGAGGGGGTGCAACGCAGAGCGACAAATATGATCAAGGAGCTGGGGGACTTATCATACGAGAGGAGGTTGAAGGAGTTGAACATGTACTCACTGGAGGAGAGGAGAGACAGGGTGACATGATTGAAACCTTTAAATACATGAAAGGAATAAACAAGATGGGTACAGAGGGGCTGTTCAAAGTAAGGGAGGGGAGGGCCACCAGGGGCCATGATATGAGACTGGAGCGAGGAAGGTTCAGGAGGGAGATTAGGAGACACTTTTTTACAGAGAGGGTGGTGGCTGGGTGGAATGCATTACCTGCTGAAGTGGTATGCAGTAGAACAGTGGACTGCTTCAAACGAGGATGGGACAGGACAAGGGGAAGGGTTAATGTAGGGGAAGGGTGAAAGGGAGGGGCAGCTGCAGAATAAGGGGTGCTAGCTGCACATTCGAGCAGACTTGATAGACCTCTAGGCCTTTATCTGCTGGCAAATTTCGTATGTTCGTATATCACCAAAGATAATGATGGAAATTTGGGGACAGCTATTTACAGAAAACAATGTGACAAAACACTTTATTGCTTTTCTTTAGCTGCCACCTGAGATATGTGGTGGAGAACATACTGAGAGGACAATTCTTATGCATTAAATGCAATTTTAATACTGTAGAAAAATATGATATTGCTGCACAGGACCTATAGGCCAGATTTGTGAATATGGGGCATGGAGCTAACAGGATACATGATGTGAATTTGTTAGTGAGAGACAGACCCACAAATTAGGTACTCTGAAAGAGACCTGGGGGAGAACAACATGACACAAAACTCACTGATCACTAATTATTCGGTTCATGCACATAAAGTTGGGGAGATTATACATAGAAATTGGAATATCCTGACAGAAGATGAATTTTTGAGGGAGCATCATGACTGTGTCCCACATGTGCTCTATAGAAGGGCTGAAACTTTGAAGGACCAACATGTCCACAGTAACTCAATACGCCTGCAAAACACATGTGGTTGGATAATAAGCATGTGGGCTACTAGCCATGTAAAGATGCATGTGCTGTCCTGTAATACTATGCAGTAAGGAATTTTCTAGCCCACCTAGCGGTAAAACATATGACATCCACTAGCTTATTTTATGACCGTTGCCTTTACTTATACCTGCTCTTATTGTTTGCCTGTTGTACCTGAATGTATCTTTGTAATCTCCCAGGTCACACCTAAAAATAGGCACTTGGTTGTCTAGTGTGCTTACCTGGTAAACAAAAGTAAATAAATAAATTATTATATGTGACACTGCAGGAGTCATATACGTGGCTAAATGCAGCTGCAATGCTGTTTTTATTGGCAAAACAGAGAGGACCTGTAAATGTAGGGATCACTGCAGGGCAATAAGGAATGTGGACCTCTCATATGCTACAGCACTGCATATAAAGAGGTCAGGCAACCAGAATGAAGATAAGTTTACCTTTATCACCATTGAGAAAGTGTCCCCTAAACTTGGGGTGAGGGTGAGGTGGGGTAAATTCAGTAACCTTGTACTTCAAAGGGAGGGTCTCTGGATCTACACCCTGGGTCCCTGCAGATTTCCTGGTCTAGATGGTCAATTTAATATTACTCGTTACATAAAAAATAAAAAACTGAACTAAGGTGTGTTTACGAATATTGATATGTAGTGCCAGTTTAACTATTGCAATATTTTGTCTCCGTATATATATTTGGGGTGCTCACTTTAAGGAGTTTAAGGAGTCCAAGGAGTTTGAGATTTTATTGCCATATGTCTATATATTATTTATATTTAACAATATAGAGATCTCACTGTTTCTTTGCTCTCCCTTTCTTTCAGATGCCCAGTAAAGTTTAAAATCTACTATGAAGCTATCCTCTGTGTTTCCACAAGAGATTTTTTGTATGCATCCAGGAACTCCTTTGGACTTTAATTGGGTTACTCGTTTTGAGTTTTTTTATTCTGTTTGTATATACATCAATGTACTTGTGCTTTTTATTGTGTTTTGTCTTATTTTCTCTCTTTAATCAGCCCCTCACTATGTGTTTTCATGTTGTCCCATCATGATGATGTCATTAGGTTGTATTTAAGATGTGGCTTTTTGGTTGTGAGCATGTCTTTTGAAAAAGGACGGAAGTCCGAAACATGTCAAGATATGCTTGAGTTTTTGCACTAGCACTTTTCAATAAAGTACAGCACTTGGATGTTCAATAAGTGAATAGCGTTCTCATTTGTGGTAGTGTTTGCTGGACTTTTTCAGATTTTTCACAGGTCTAACAAAGTAGCTTCCAGCACAGGTCTCACAAAGCATCTCCAACTGCCCAAGGCTACACTATGTGATACAAAGTAGCAGTGAACTAAGAGGTGCATCACTCTGTCAATATTGTATCCTGCCAAGAAGACAAGGGGTTATGGGAAGTGCAGTTTTTGTCTGAGTAGATTTTGAGGCAACAGAAAAGTGCAGTCTGTCAATTTTTCAAAGATGTTCTAAATTATTTATACAAAAATGTGGGGCATAAGGACAAATGGAATAGGGTGTATCTTAGAGAACTGACTTTATTTAACCATTTACTTACCTAGGGCTGACAAATGAAGATGACGGATCTAATTTTCAGTGAAGTCCTGCTTTTTGATTCAGAAGTTGAATAGTGTCTAGGGAGATCAAACATGGTCACAGATGAACAAGAAGCTACTGTGGCAGGCCTGAAATATTTAAGCACTAAGGAATGATCAGGGGTTGCATTAACCATATAAAAATCATACCCTTGGTGTGTAATGTGGCACAAGGCAAATCCAACTGCCAAATGCCCCTAGGGTGTGATTAACATATGGATAATACAACCCCTGGAAGTACCTTATTGCATTTTTAACAATGTGAATAAAAAAAAGATATTCAAACCAGCTGTTTATTTTTTTATTAATTATACTTGATTTTATATACAAATAGTCCTTCTGCCATCTGATCATCAGCCCACAGTCCGTTTATTTTCCACTTCAGCTTGCAGGCATTCAAAGACATCTGTGCTGCTGCAGAGCTGTGAAATCACATCAAGAATGACTGCAGCTGGCAAAAATGTATGTCAGCTCGTGATATCTTGCTGACCTTAGTAGTGGCTAGCTAGTGAGTTTGTAAGATTAGGAAAATAAAAAAAATGTCAGTTTAGTGTCAATGTGTGGTTAAGGTTAATGGTCCAGATGCCAGTCTTGACCCATAAAAAAAATCACACTGTTGCCATGGCAACAGTGACTTATTAAACATTCCATCACTGAGGAAATGGTTGTGTTAAGAGCATAGAGCAGGGATGACGACGACATTGTTTCCATGATGGTTGTCATGGCAACAACCATTGAGTCTTATTGGGTTCTTTTTCACTCTGCATGCTCTACCCCCCACAACACCACCCTCACCATCTGACCTAACTACCATTCCTGCAGCTGGACCGGCCTCCTTACCACCCTCCCCGTAGCTGAACCACCACCCTACACCTCAACCAGAATCCACCCCCAAAGCTCCATGCAACTGAACCAGCTCCAAGTCAAGCATCCCAGCAGCATAGCATTCTTTCTGTAGCTGGAACCCTTTCCCCGGTCTACAACCCTTCCCACCCCTGCATTCCCCTTTCAGGCTCATGACTAGTCTCCCTTGTCGAACCGTTCTTGGTTGGTATCACTAGTGGTAGAGTGTGTGGGCTGGTGGTAGAGGTGCTGTTAGACTGTAGAAAGAGTGAGGGGGTGGAAGAGACTACAGATGGACAGAGGGTGTTGTGAAAACCATAGGGTGAGGGGGCCTGGAAGAAAAAGGTGGTGAGGGGAGTTAGTGTTGGGTTGTGGATCAAGTGGTTACTATGGTTGGAGGTTGGGCAGTGTCAGTGGGCCATGAAAAGAGGTGGGGCTACTATTTGGGGCTGTGTAATAAGGGTTAGCTAGTGTCAGGCAACAAAATGAAGGCAAGGGGGTTAGTGTTTAGGGCTGTTCAGGCCTGTGGAGGAAAAGTGTCTGGAGAGTCAGAATCAGGTGGCTGGGTTGGTGTGTCATGGGTCTGGGAGATGGTGTCAGTTGGGGCCATGCAGGGAGGGTGTGTGTCAAGGGTATGAGGGGGTCCCAACTGACCAGGGAGGAATGGGGATGTCACGGTTGCTGTGGACGATCGGTGTTAATGATCAGATGAGGTGCTGTGGGGGAGTGCTGGGGTCTGTGAAAGGAGAACAGGTGGCATGAAAGTGAGGGTTTGGTGGGCTGTAAAGAGAGGGAACATAAAGGACTGGTGATAATGGACCAGTCTAGTCCCCATAGCTGGAACCTCATTCCCACAGACCAGCCATCCCCAGAAGCTGGATCCCCCTGAAGAACATACTGGCTCTATGTCTCCACCTCACTTCTGGAACATCCCCCTCCACAGAATAGGCTTGGTGGGGTGTAAAAGCAGATTATGTCAAGAGTTAGTGGGCAATGGACTAGCCACACATCCTCAGTACTGGAACCCCCCTTTCCACAGATCCCCTCAACTGACTATCTGTGTGTATCTTCAAGCAGGAACACCCTTTTCCACAGACCTGCTACTCCCCCTACAGCAGACCCCCCCCCCCAGCACAGATTATCTCTGTGATCTCCTACACAGCAGGATCCCTCATCCATGCACCTCCTTGAAACTGACTCCTCAGAACAGCAGAGTCAAGCTTAGCAGCACTCATGCACTGAAAATGTCCACAGAACCAGGCAATGGTTCACAGGTAATCCATAATCTCCACATGTGTGAAAAATGTTTATTGATGGTGGAAAAAATACAACAATGAGTAGGAAGTGAGTACAGGGTGGGTATCCACAGTTCAGACCTCCCAGTGCTTTGCTCAACTGTAGCTTCCTTAGGGGAATCCTTAGAACAGACTGGTAAATACCCCACATACACACAGCTAGGGCCTGGAACCCCTTTTTTCACCTTCCAACAGCAGCCCCACAGCTGGACCCATCTTCCCACAGACCAGCAACCTCTGCAGCTGACATGCTGAAACAGAGAACTGGTGCTGCCCAGAGCCTGATGACAGGTAGACAGAACCCCCACCCAACTCCCAGAGTTCTTGATGCAGAACCAAGTGTGCCCTGTTAACAGCCACACAATTGGCAGTTTCTTAAATTTATTTTTATTTATTAAATGTAAAAATGCCACAAAGGGTGAGCATGCCACCTGAAACAAGTGATTATAAATGGCCCACATCTGGGTCTTGACATCTACAATATAGCAACACTCTTTATGTACTCTGGCTGTATGGGGCATTGCCATTCTTGTATTTCCTTCTAGTTCTGTGTCCTCAGTCACACAGCTAGAAGGAAAGGTTGGAATAGCAATACCTCATTGCACAGCACATAAAGTGCACCAAGATACTGTGAATGTCAAGACCCAGAAGCAGCCCACTGACATCCATATGGTACTGGGTGGCAGACTCAGTCTCTGTGATATTAGCTACCTAAATAAACAAAGATTTTCATTCAAGTTCTGTAAATGTGCCATGGTGTGAAGTGGGAATAGAACTTAATGATCAGAGCTACTTGCTGATAGTGGGGTTTCTGTTCTTTAGATCTTTGTTGTGTATTTGTGTCTACAAAGTTTCCCTCCTCATGCTAACCAGCACATTTCCACTGCAGAACATTTAGTGTAGCTGGATGGAGGGGTAGTAAAACTGCTTATTCCCTAAAATTCCTATCTGACACTGGCAGACCAGCAGAAAAATAAAGTTTTTGTGTATTAGTGCAAAGCAGTTTTATAACAAGAAGAATCAGTAAAGAACCCAACAAATGTGCAAGCATTCTCGATCAAACAAAGCATTACTCAATTTATGCAATGTGATGGATTACTAATTAATATTCCATATTTTCTGAATATTAACATTTAAAAATATCGCTAGTGGTGGTCCAGAGTAGATGTAGAAGGTTGGTGTTGGAGCATGGTCAGTCCTAGTGGCACTCCCAGAGATAGCCACCTGCACAGCCCTCTTACTGACAGGAGTGAGAGTGGACCCAATGAAGAAACAGTTGTGCCAGTTCCAGTGTCTGGAAGTAGGTGTATAGGAAGTAGTAGGTCCTGCTACCACAGGTGACTAAGGTGCCACCTGGGAGAGATGATGAAAGATGGTTTGAGTGGGCATGATTTATTTGCACTGGTAATTGGGGGTCCATGAAGCAGCAGAATCCCAAACCAGGGAAGGTTTTTTAACACACTTTTCTTTGCAAAGCTGCCTCCCATATTCTGACACCCTTTCAGCAAGAAGCATGAAGCAGCTAATAGTGATGGTAGTGTGTGTTGCACAGTAATGACATTAAACATAGCATGGTCCAATTACTGCAGATTATGTGGCACAGTGACAGCAGCATACATATCACAGAGCAGCGAAGGTAGCACATGTGGCACAGTGAAAGCAGTACATGTTACACAGTGATGGAACAGGTGGCACTGTGCCATGACCAGCACTCAATTCAGCACAAATTAAGAATAATAGACAAATCCAGGAATCTGATAAATATCAAATTTACAGTGCTTCCATTCAGTTCAGTTCAGACATCGTCAATACCCTAATGCTTCATGTGACTTAGACTGGTACATTCATTTGTTAAATATCCCAGATACGGTGACATCATAATTTGAGACCAATCAAATACAGTGCAAATTCAAAAATTGCAAATTAAGGAAAAATCAATGAAATTAAAAAATACTAAATACAAAACACCAAATACAGGACATGTCGCTTTTCACTGTATTAAATTTATCTTATTTTATTATATCTTATTTGTGTCCTGTGACAAAAGGAAAGTTTTAAGCTAGAAAGCAAAAGAGAACAGTTCCTGTAATCACCCACTCAAATTAACACTTAAATGCTGGGGATCCACATTAAAGTGTCAGCAGTGCATGTGGCACTCCCGAGGTGCTGCCTTTCGGATGAGACGTTAAACCCAGGTCCCATCTGCCTGTTCTGGTGGTAGTTCAGGTCGATGTTAAAGATCCCATGGCACTTGTTGAAAAGAGTAGGGGAATTTTTTACTTAAATCACATCAAAAAGAATAATACAACATAAGTAATATTTCATTCAGCTATATATACTCCATTTCTCTTTAAGCAGCAGAAGAACTTTCAGTAAGCCAAATGAAAAAAACAAAATGTTTCCATTTTCCTTGTTGCCCTATTGGGGTGAAGGGAGAGGTAAATATAAATTAACGTTGTTTATTAATAATTATCATATTTCCCAAGCAACCATGCTATATGTGCCTTCTGATACTTCAGCCCTAAATCCTCAGTTTACTTAAATTTAATGAACTTAAACAGCCCCTTCCACCATTTCTGCTCCTTGTAAGGAGGATATCTTGCCACATCTGTTTTTGTAAACCACAAACATAGCTTTTTCTACCATCACACTATAGGTGTCATACAAATCAGTTTCTGATATAGGACCCAATGGCATCTTGCTTGCCATAAAAAGAACTCTAAACAACAGAAAAATATGATTACGGTATCTTTATCGACTATACTGACAGGCTGTGGGAAATACCCAAATATCAGCATATGATAATTTAGGGATGTTAGGCAGTCCAACTTCCATCTCTGCCCAACAAAGGCCCATAATGCCTTTGCATATGAGCAAGTAAAAAGAAAGTGCTCCATGGATTCCTCTAAAGCTTGACATGAGTTGTATGGGCAAAACCTTTCTTCTTGGGCCTTTTGTTTTAAGTTTCCTCTGATGTGAAGTCTCCCATAAACTGACAGCCATAGTATCTCCCACATGTGAATTGAGATTCTTTCATTTTTTTAAGTGCTGTAGTACCCCAGGGATCAAAGACTGAAGGCAATTCTTAAATTCTGGTTCAGTGGAGTAAATGTGGGTCATGTCATGATTGTAAAGTTTTGGCCCAGGGAGCTGGCATATACTGTATGGGATTTTGTCCATTTCCATGTGTGCACCTTTTGCAATGCAGGTTTTGTAAGACCTGGAACTTTTAGATGAGGGAGGAGTTTTGGAGCCTCTAGTCTGGTCCAGGTCTGTAAATACTCCTGGAGGTTACTACTGCTCCATAGACCATAAAGAGTATTGGCAGATGTAAGAACTGTCTTCATGGATTGGGAGAAAAAGGTGCCATAAAAGAAGGTGATGGGGTCTACCATCACCAATCCTCCTTGTGCTTTTGTGAGATAAGGATAACATCTCTTAATGGGGTTTAACCTGCATCCCCACAGCATCTGGAAAAACAAGCATATATTCTAGACTCCAATTTTTGAGGGGATGGGAAAATCAGGGCTACGTACAACATACAAGGGAGTAAGAATCTCTTTATAATGTGGACTCTTAATTTTGGAGAGTTCCCAATTTTTCCATCTAAAACCTTTTTTTTACTACCTTTTGAATCGCGGTTTCCCAATTTTCATTTGGGAGGTTTTGAGGTCCAAACAGTATCCCAAGGATTGTCAAGTGGTCAGGAGATATTTTTATGCTGTTTATGTCCTCCCTTCCTTGAGTTGGGGGTGGGTCTGTTCACAAAAAGGGGTTACCAAGGCACCCATTACTTTGATTGAATTGTGTTACAAAATTAAAAAAAAGATTTCCCTAATGCAAGTGGTGCTTTTTAAGGGTAGTTGGTACTAGAGATAGGTAACATAACATTTTGTTGTAATTACATCCCTAACATATATATTTTTTTCAATTTAAGTTAATTTACTGCTGATTTTCTTGCCTCAAACTGTGACATTAAAACCAACATGTTTGTTGTTTGCTACTGTGAACTCATTTTACTGCACAGTATTCAAACAAAAGTACTGTGTTGCTCAAACATCTTGTTTTAAGATATCCATACTGTTCTGGCCCTTTACTTTATTCCCTTTGGCTGCAGAGATGCTCAATAGTTTCTGTGATGGGTGTAACATGTAGTGTCCTACTTTGTTACACCCATCACAGTAAACCCCACACTGACTTCGAGTCAGTTATTTAAAATTCTTGCACTTTTCCTTGCTCCCTGGATCTCTCAGCTTCTGAGAGAAAACATTGATTTGTCCATGGCCCCTAGCACAATGACACTATGTGGCCGTTTGATCCCCCACCTGACATGTAGTCGTAGATTTACCTATGTTTGCACATCATAGGTGGGGAGTCAGTCTGGTAGCCCAGTGTGATATTTGCCTTGTGTCTGTGCAGAAAAAGCAGTTCGCATTGGTGGCAATATAAAAGTAATGTTTGTGACTGGATCTTCCTCTTTTTTTTCACATCCAGTAACGGTTAGAGCGGTGTGTTTGCCACTCCTCAGTGTTACACCCATTACGAGGTGAGTGACTAGTTACAACCATCATGGGGGACAAGTGACAATTAGCGAACTGGACAACTGAAATCAATCCTATAGGAATGATTGTTCACTGGTGGCATTAGTATGCAAGTTCTCTGATTTTGGAGATGGGGGCTTTTCATTTCACTGACTGAACTTGCTGGAGTTAGTGAAATACACCAAAACCTGTGGTGTGTCTGATCGCTCATCATGTTCTCTCATGAGTATGTTTAGTGAGGTTAGAAATGGAGCCAGTTAGTATACATGTTAAAAGGACTATGTCCCTGTATTGTCAAGTATGTAAGCTCTGTGGTTTGGTCCCGGCCCATTTACCTGCATTTTTGATTGTACATGTTCCCCTTTGAGAGAGATTAGTAGCAGAGATCTCCTCTGGACAGTTTTAACTCAGAGGAATAGGTTGCACGGCAGCAACAATATTACATGCTTGTTCAAGCATTCTGGTGTTTTGTTCTGGATGTCAGAGCTCTAGTGCAATAAATTCATTGTGATGCTAACTGTGTGAGCTCTAATGCAGCAACAATGCACAGCCTGGAAGGTAGAAGCAGTGAATGAGCTTGGTACATCTAACAGATGGACCTGGGTTTGATTCCTTCAACCTCCACTTGCATACTGTATGACTCTGAGCAAATCCCTAAATCCCTAAACCTCCCCTGTGCTTCCTGATCATCCCTGAAAACAGGCACCTGTGCCCAGTAGGCCTTACCTGGTTACCATAGAATAAAATCATTTTTAAATGTTCCATTAATTTAGTTGATGTTATATTTTACCAGGGTATGTTTTAATTTTTTTTGCTGCCAAATATTCTTATGTACCTTCTTTGTCCTGTTGTATTATTTTTATTTTGGTGTTGTTTACAATCTCTGTCCCAGGACCTCCTTGTAACTGAGCTGTGTAGATGGTGGAGTCCTTTTACTCATGGTCTGGTGCAAGGGTTCATCAGACTAAGGGCTAGGTCTAATTGTTTTGTCATTACAAGTAAGTGTGAAGAGGGGTAGTGAACGAAATAACATTTTGGGCATTCTTTGTAAGTGCTGCCCATGCATTTCGTACGGGGGTGGGGTTGGGGGATTAATGTACTATGAACTGTGAATGCTTTATTTTTTTATTTTTTATTTTTAATGTTGGAATAAATGTTTATAGTAATAATGTATACAGAAGAAGTGAAAATGTGTTTTGACTCTGCCTGTGTGAGCATTCATATTTGGCCTTCCTGAGCACCATGTGGCTTACCTGCTGGTGGTTTGTGGTTGGGGGGGGGGGGGTACTCTTGGTGCCTTTGAGGTTGGTCTCATTATGGCCAAATGTGAATGCTCACACAACCTCAATGCTTCCAATTGTCCAAGTCATTGTGTCTGGGTAAAATAAGTGAAGTGGTGTAGTTATGCTGTGGTTATTATGCTGGCCAGGGAGTGTGTCCCAGACAGTCTTTTGACTCAGCTTGTGAGAGCATTCATATTCAGCCTTCATGAGCACCATGCGGCTTCCCTCCTGGTGGGTTATGGCAGGGGAAGGTACGCTTGCTGCCTTTGACGTTAGTCTCTTTACGGCCAAATATGAATGCATACACAATCTTGATGCTTCCAATTGTTCGAATCATTGTGTCTGGGTAAAATAAAAAAAAGTGGTATAGTTATGCTGTGGTTATTATACTGGCCTGGGAGCAAGTCCCAGCCAGTCTTTTGACTTGGCCTGTGTGAGCATTCATATTCAGCCTTCATGAACACCATGCAGCTTTCCTGCTGGTGGGTTGTGGTTGGGGGGTACTCTTGGTGCCTTTGACATTGGTGGGGTACTTAACAGACTGTTAATCTAACTCTTGGGAGTGCCTTATTGCAATTATAAAAATGTATGCCATGGTGATCAGGCTGTACATGACAGTGTAACATGGATTATTGTAAGGCTTGTGGACTTCTAACAGCCAATCAGATTGCAGAATTTCTGAAAGCCTTTTTATAATATCCCATCTTTTGCTCCATCAAATTGTCCTGAGTGTTCCATGCCTCTCCCTTGATTGAAGGATCATATGGTGTGTGCATGCTGACTCTTTCATACCGTCAAATGACCTTGAGTGCTCTGTTCCTCTCCTGTCAAATGGTCTTGAGTGTTCCGTGCCATGTAGAATAGTTTAAAGTAGTGTAATTATAATAAACATGTTGTTTTTTAATGTAATGTCATGTTTAAAAAGCCTTCAGTCTACATAAGTATACTTTTTTACTCATAAACAGTTGTGTGGTGCCCTTTATTACACTCACAGTGATGTGTGGTGTGTCTTGTTACACTCACCACGGTGTGTGGTGTGTATTGTTACACTCATCACAGTGTGCCTTGTTACAATTATCACACTAGACCCCAATTTTCTGGGAAACTTGAAATTCTTTACATTAAAACATTAGGATTTTTTCACATGTAGGTCATAGTAGCTTAACCTGTATTACACAGTTCATCTATGGTCACTGTTTACTACACTTGCAGAGATGTGTGGTGTGTCTTGTTGCACTCACCACGGTGTGTGGTGTGTATTGTTACACTCACCACGGTGTGTCTTGTTACAATCATAACATTAGACCCCATTTTTCTTGGGAACCTTAACATTTTTTATCTTAAAACATTGTGATTTTTTTCATATATGGGTCTTAGTATCTTAATCTGAATTACACAATTCATCCATGGTCGATTTGAAAATTTCACTCCCATGTCACACTTTGGTAACCCCTTTTCATGAACAGACCTGGTCCAAGAAACAAACCTCTGCATTTTTCTGCATTTAAAATGATATTCAAGACCTGGAATATTCCTTAATCTGTCTGAGCATAAGTGGGATATGAGTACTGTCTGATATAAAAATACAGACATCATCCACATATGCCTGGACTTTGATCTTGCCTGGCCCAGAGGGTCTAGACAACCCTAGACAACCCATGCCAGTGTTTTGAGGCATCTAGTATCCTTAATAGTGGGTCAAAGGAGAAAATATTTACTAGGGGACTTAAAGGGCATCCCTGACAGACCCCTGACTGACTATTGATATCTTTTGAAATAACTCATTTTATAATTGAGCACACTATTGCTGATGAGTATAGTTTCCTTATCCAGTCACTGAAGACTTCATGGATGCTATAATGCTGTAGAGTTTGATAAAGAAAACGATGGTGAACCCTGTCAAAAGCTTTACTTTGATCAAGTGAAATGATTAGGCCTTTTTTTGTTCTAGCTGAATAACGTTCAATTACATCTCTGATTACCATTAGGGTATGTTGTATTTTTCTATTGGGTAAACTGCAGAGCTGAAAGGGGTGTATTTGCTGTTTAGCTATGTCTCTAAGTCTATTGTTCAGAATTTGTGATAGGATTTTGAAATCTGAATTTAGGATGGTTATGGGTCTCCAGTTAGATAATGTATTCCTATCTCCTGCTTTGAACAAAAACGTGAGTAAAACAGAAGTAAAAAGGGGGGATGTGATGAGCTCCTAAAAATATGAATAAACTACCTGTAAGTATTGTGCCAGTTCAGCTGCAAAAGTTTTGTAGAATTCATAAGCTAACCCATCTTGGCCCGGGGGTGTTCCTAGTTTTAAATTCATAATAACAGCTTCTGTTTTGGATGCCTCAATGGGAATAATTAGGTTGCTTAACTCTTCTGTAGGGGGCAAGGTCATAATATTTTTTAAATATTCCTTTATTATTTCTGGCTGGGGAGGGTCAGCCATAATATGAGGCTGTATTTATTTGAAAATCTTTATGTGAAAACCCTCTCCTGAAGTTGTTATTTCATCTTTCTCATTTTTTAAACTCTGTAGGGCCAATGCCTCTTTCCTTGCTTTAAAAGTCTCACATGGGTCCACTAGAGGGTTTTTCTGGGTCCCGTACTGTAATTCTGCCCTCATCCTGTAGGCCCTGTCATATTGGAATTCCTTCTTTTCCAGTTTTATTTTATCAATTTGGGTATCATAGTTTTGCCTAGGGGTAGCATCCAGGATATAAAGGTACTGTAGGTGGTACCTTAGTTTTAAATATTGAAAAAATTGGTCTCTGGACTTCGATTCATCATAATTCTGTAAACAAGTTGCAATGTCTACCCTTGAGTCTGCCCATCATTCCCCTAAATCATCATATAGGTCACATACAGATGCTCTTGCCCATAGAAGGTTAGGATTTTTTCCCACAGAAGGGGATCCTGCAGACAAGCTGTATTAAGCCTCCATCTAGTGTTTTTTTTATTGTTAGAAGGAATAGTTTTACCCTAACCTACAATACCAAGTGGTCTGATAATTCTGTAGGGAGAATGTTCATGTGATGATCTGGTAAACATTTAGAAATAAAAAAAGCGGTCTACTGACGAAGTGAGTCTACCTCTTGTATAGGTCTAAGCTGGACCCTTTTCAAGAAAGTACCAGCAAAATACTAAATCTGCTTTATCTATACATTTTTGGATAGTGTTTGCATTGCAATAGATTTTTTTCCCTCCAGAGTTTTGTCCTTTTTTGGGAGGTCACCATTAAAATCTCCCTAATATGATATGGGAGGTGGTGTGCAAGTAAGGCTGTACTTGAGCTAACAGATCTACTCTATCTGCTTTAGTCTGAGGTCCATAGATGTTTATGAGTCTAACTGTGTAATGTTTCCATTTGCCATCAATAATAAAAAATCTCCCAGGGATTAGATCTACGAGTTTGGACAGGGTAAAGGAAAATTAACTAAACATGATCCCCACTCCATCTGTTTTGTCAGGACCAAAGGACCAATATGAGGGGGCCCCTGGTCCATTCTGCCTGAAAGGCTCTCACCAGATTAATCAAGCACATCCATGTTTCTTGTAAATAACAAATATCTAGATGAGTATTGGAAATATATTGGAATATGGCCTGTCTTTTAACTGGGTTACATAGACTGCAACAGTTTAAGAAACTAATGCTAAAGTTGGTCATAAGTTTTTAGAATTAGAAATTCTTTTTTTTCCTTTTCTTTTTCTTCCCTTTGTAGCCAAGGGGGTCAGTGAGGTTTTTCGAGTTCTGAGTTTGATTAAGTCCCCAGTGTCCATATCAGATTCCCCCCAAGCAGTAGCTAAAGGGGTAAATGGAGTTTTCTGATGTTATGTCTAAAGGTTCAGGAGATGGGGGGGGGGTGTTCCTGGTTACCCATTTCCTGGGGGCAGGGACTGGTTTTGATTTGAGAGGGGTGTCCCTTTGATTAACTTGTGGTTCTCCCTGGGGGTCCTGGTAAGAGAGTGGGGTTAGCTTGTCTTGGCTCAGACAATTGCTACCCTGTGGGTCCCCAGCATCTTCTCCTTTTCTGTTGGGGTCTGTCCTTCCCTCTGAACTTGGGATCCTGGTAGTGAGTGTGGGTGTGGGTGGGGTTGGAGAACTGGTTCACCTTCATACAGTATGCATCTGGAGGGGCTATGACATCTTCCTGTGCTTTTTGAATTAACAGGTCAGGGCTTATGACTATAACTTTGTTCTTGGCTGCCCAAGGGCATTCCGGGAAAATATGCCCAGTTTCCTCACATAGGTCATACTTGGTGAGATTAGCACATTCGACACAGATGTGACCCACGTCTCCACAGTTATCACACCTGGGTTTGTCACAAATGCTGGAGAGATAGGTACAGGAACCACATTTGTTATACGCCCTCGGTTGCCCTGTGTAAAAACATCCCCTATCCCTGCCTAATAAGAATGAGTTAGGAATGTGTTCTATTTCATTTTTTTTCTGATGTAGTTTGACTTTGTACTTCCAGCCCCCTGTCCAGAAGAGCTTGGGATCTAATGTAGCCTCAGGTGTGGTCAACATGTCACATTTTTGTGACAACCAGTAAGAAATGTCTTCAACGAGAACCCTCTCATTTCAAAACATTACTGTGATGAACTTTATCAGTGGTTTAGCAAGTGGTATAACTAAAAAGGGGGACCACAGAGGGAAAATTTTCACCAAATGATATCGCTGCCAGAATTACTCTGGCATGTAAGAGAATCTATTCTAACGTCGAAATTATCTTCTCCAAAAATGTTAATTAATGCAAACACCTCTTTGGGTGAAAAGTGGAGTGAATCCTTTAACAGTAACTTTTCTACATAATGTCTATCTGGCCTTGTTTCTAGCTCCCCTTTATATCTTATCCTTATTGCATTTCTTCTGGGGTGGCTTCCTTTCTTGTTCTGGTAAATACGAACATACGAACATACAAAATTTGCCAGCAGATAAAGGCCTAGAGGTCTATCAAGTCTGCTCGAATGTGCAGCTAGCACTCTTTATTCTGCAGCTGCCCCTCCCTTCCACCCTTCCCCTTCATTAACCCTCCCCTTTGTCCTGTCCCATTCTCGTTTGAAGCAGTCCACTGTTCTACTGCATACCACTTCAGCAGGTAACGCATTCTACCCAGCCACCACCCTCTCTGTAAAAAAGTGTCTCCTAATCTCCCTCCTGAACCTTCCTCGCTCCAGTCTCATATCATGGTCCCTGGTGGCCCTCCCCTCCCAATAGTTCAGACAGCAAGGGTCTCTGAGAGGGAGTTTCCTCAGACCTCCCAGAGTCTGTGTGATCATCTTGGTTTGATTTGGGTTGATGCTTTTGCCCTTGACATGAATCTCTACTCAGGCTGGGCGGGGGGGTGCCTGTGTCTTATATAACCTCCAGTGCTTGAAACACATTTTTATCACATTTCTGTTATCACAATTACTAGAGTCCAGACTAGAGGAATGCTTTTTATTGTCCAGGGGGGGGGGTTCCAAGAGGGGTTCCTTTGCAGGTAACTGTAGTTGAACTGATGGGCATCATTCTGGAGAATTTATAGAGAAATTGCCTTTATCCCATTCATGGTCTGGGAAACATTGTCCATTTGGTAGTCTTTTTCACTCAGCCTCCAACAACACTTTCTCAGGTGACCATTGAGAAAAGGGGTCAGTACTAAGAGGTTTCAGGTTAAACATACTGTGGGGAGCAGGGCCAGTTGTTTTTCTTTAGGAAGTTTCAGAAGAACCCCCAGAAGGTTCTTCCACTAGGTCATCATTGCATTCTGAGGAGTTTCTAGAAATGTTTCTTTTAGCAATGTTAAAGAGGTTCGATTTTGTCTGGTTTCTTCAACTACCCAAGATTTGGCAGGCTGAGGGCAAGCGGTGAAAGAAAAGGTTTTTAGAACTGCCTGTTGGTTTGGGTCTGTCTGAAATAGTGGAGATGAGTCCGTAGCACTCTTGTTTTGATTTGTGGTGTTCCCTCCAGTAAAATAAATTTTAAATGTCACAGGAGCTGATTTGGGGTCATCTGTGCTTAACTCGTTTTGCTTATAATCAGCATTTCTTTCAGAACCTACTGGAGTTTTCTTATGCCTGATTTGCTCACTACACTCAGAATTTACTCTGGGATGACAGCTTTCTACTTCACTCGGCTTTTGGCACACATTAGCTTCAATGTTTTTACTGCCAGACGTATTGTCAGGGTAAGTAGAAAATACGAGTGCATTTACATGTGAATCCTGTAATGGATCAGGATCAGTCTTACACATCTTCAGGTCTCTTGATGCTCCTGCATCATTTAGTGCACTGTCAGGCTGGCCACACCCGTTGTCATACTCTGTTCAGGTTTCCAGTTAGCCATGGCTGATTTCAGTCTTGCAGTGTAGCGAGCATGTCAGCATTCCTCTTCTGCAAGTCTAGCTACCATTTCTTTCTGAGAAATCTTGCTGTTCCCTATGTTTTGTTTAGAGATTTCACAGTCCATCACAACAACTTTTACTGAAGGGTTTGTCTGCAAACTCAAATCTCCAGTAGACACAAAAATGTTATCTCCTATTTCTTCATCATGTATTTCCATGCAGTTTTCTTGTAAAGTGTTTGCCTCTTGTGATAAGAGGGCAGAGGAAGAGGCAAGCTCCTCTGCCTGTGACACCACCATGGCAACCAGCTCCACACTCCGAGTGGCCATCTTAGCAGACAGGCAGCAATTCCCCTACTGGTGAGAAGGAGGATTTCCCCAGTTCCTCTGGCCAAATTTCCCCCCGTTCACTAAAAATACTACCAACAGCTTAATCTGGTTCAAGGTCAGTTGGCATTCATCTGTATTCCCTTCCCCCATGTTGTGCCTATAAATAGGCAGAATTTGTCAAGTGCACTTACCTGGTCAACAAAAACTAAATAAAGACACTCATTTATCAATGCCGAATGTTGTCTCACTGGCATTAGCATTGGTAGTGCCAGAGCTAGAGATGCATAATAGGAATGGCAGTGAAATACTGAAGTGATGCCAACCCAACCACCACACTGTAGAGAGTGACAGGCATTGGAGCACGCCTTTGGGTCATCAGCTATAATACTCATGCCATTGTACCTCATCCTACCCTGTAGATACTGACAAGTGTCGTGGTGTGCTTTGGGGTCTTTGGGCATTATACTTACCCCATTCCATAAGGAAATATGCTGACGTGGCTGAAGTATAGGAGAATGGGGTGAATTTTGTTGCAAGGCACACCACGATGACTGTCAGTGGCTGCAGGGTGGGGTTGGGGGTGGAATGGCATGTGCATTACATCCAATGATCCCAAGTCACACCCCTGGCGCCTGTCAGTCTATACTGGGTGGGGTGCTACAGCTGGAAACCCTAACACCATAGGTGTGTGGTGGTATTTTCATTCCAAATTTTCAACATGGCTACATGGGCTATTTGTGAGCCCACTTCATGAAAAGCAACAGAATCAGTTTGTAAGCTGAAAGGTGGTTTTGCACAGCTGCTATGTCATTTGGTGACATAGGGATGCAAACACATTTTGGGCAGGATGTGGAGAATGACAGCGTATTTTTCATGAGGAGGCATAAAAAATGGCAACGTTGAAAATCTGGAGTGAAAATAGGGAAAATTGGTGAAGTTATGAGCATGCATAGAAACTGCACAACACACATCCGTGGCCCAATTATTTTTGGGAGTTTGTCACCCACATTTTTAACATAGTCATTTTGGGACCTACTCTCATGAACAGTGACGCTGTGATTTTGTTAATTTTGTTAATTTGTTCCAAAAGTTAATTTCCCACAGTGACCATGCCATTGTGTGCCACAGGTGTGGAAATACATTTTGGGCAGGATGTGAAAAATGACAGCTGTACTGTTCATAAGGAGGTGTGAAAAAAATGCCAGTGTTGAAAATCTGGCATGGAAATATTGCAAATTTGCGAAGTTACAAGGGTACATGGAAACTGTGCAATGCACTCTTGGACTTTCGGCACCAAATTTTCAACATAGGTATTTTAGGACCTCTGCTTATGTACAGTGTCACCGTCATTTCCTCAAACTGTCCCGAAAAGTGATTTCACACAGCGACCGCGCTATTCTGCGCTGGACATGCGAAAGCACATTTTGGCCAGGATATTTAAAATGACAGCTGTACTGTTCATAAGAAGGTGTGGAAAAATGCCAATTTTGAAAATCTAGAGTGAAAATATGACAAATTCACGAAGTTACGAGCGTGCGTGCAAACTGCGCAATGCACGCTCATAAAACACTCATTTTATGGACTTTTGTCACCAAATTTGTAACATAGGCATTTTAGGACTTCTGCTCATGAACAGTGTTACTGTCATTTTCATAATCTGTCCTGAACACTGATTTTCCACAGCGACCATTCTACCGGAAGTGGGAAAACATATTTCAGCCAGGATGTGAAAAATGACAGCTGTACTGTTCACAAGAAGGTGTGGAAAAATGCCAGTGTTGATAATGTGGATGAAAATATTGCAAAGTCACAAAGTTACGAGCATGCATAGCAACTGCGCAGCTCACGCTCATAAAACAGTAATTTTTTGGATTTTTTCCACCAAATTTGCAACATAGGCTTTTTGAGAGAGCACATCTCATGAACACTGGCACTGTCATTTTATTAATCAGCCCCAAAAGGTGATTCCATGCAGTGACCACGAAATCACCTTTCAGGGCCAAATAATGCAATGACAGTGGCAGAATTCATGAGGAGGGGTCCCAAAAATCCATGTTACAAATTTGGTGCCAAAATTCCCCAAAATGCTTAAGATATGCATCAAAGTTTAAAAAACCCTATTTATGCCATTATATAGCTTACCGGCATTTCTTCAGTTCTCGGTCAGCTTTGAAGACTGCAGACATGTTCCTGATCACGAAGATCGTTGCACTGGACTCGGAGGTAAGTATAGGGGTGGGGGTGTGGGAGGTAGGGGTGCAGAGGGCGGGCACAGGTTGTGGAGGGGGGCAGGAGACGGTGAGGGACCATTTTCTTTTTTCACAGCTTAAAAAACACTGCAGGACTTTTTTTTTTTTTTGCAGGACATTTGGCATGCTCGGGTGGGCTTCCAGCGTGCCACCTAAGTCTTATTTTTGGGGGGATTCTGTAGTCAATGGAGGACTGGGCACCCCCATCGGCACACACTGAGGGGGGACACAAGCTGAGGGGGATTGGGCACCCCCTCAGCAAGCAACAACAGGGGGAGACACATTATGCCGAAGGGGAGTGGACTACCCCATTGGCAAAATACAAGGGGATGGGGGATAAACGCCGACCGGGATTGTGCCCCCCCTCAGCAAAGAAAAACTGTTGGGGGGTGCATGATGCTGAGGGTGGGATCGGGCACCCCCTCGGCATACATTCTAAATGGGAGAGGGTACATTATGCCGATGAGGAGTGGGCTCCCCCATCTTCATTGTGACAGGCAGCTGCGGCAGTCACTGCTGACATGTTGCTTGCACGTTGGGGAAGCGTGTTGTGGTCATGCTGCAGGAGAGTTTCGCTCTCATTGCAGCGGACCTTTTCTTTGTTCTGGTGGCCACATTAGGGATGCGTAAGGTCACCGTCTGCTGCTGGCTGATTGGGGAATGAAGGACGCACCTTCTGATGCGTGCCCTGCACTCACCCGTCAGTGACCGCACCTCCAAATGTGCCACTACTGCAAGATGTTGTCTGGCACGCTAGCGCATGAGCCAACATAAAAATTAAAAAAGCACAGAAAGATAAGGAGTGACAGAAAGTGTAATCACATAGGAGACAAAATTATCAGTTCACTGTTACCTTTTGCTTTTAGCTTAAAATGTTTCCTTTCATACAGGACACAAAATAAGATCAATTTAATAAGATGAACAGTGACATGTTCTGTATTTGGTGTTTTGTATTGGAAACACAATAAATTTGATATTTATCTGATTCTTGGATTTGCCGATTGTGTTTTATTTGTGCTGGAGTAAGTGCTGATCCTTGGACATTCCTGTCATTTGTTGGGCTGACCCCCATTTAGCAGCATCTGCCCTCCACCGCTGTATCGCTGCAACCACCTTGTGGACCTGGCACAGTGCAATGACAGCAGTACATGTGACACAGTGCAGTGATAGCCATGCAGAAGTGTGCATGGCACAGGGCAGCAATGGCAGTACACATGGCATAGTGCAGTGACAGTCATACAGAGACACCTCAGTAACCTGGTCTTTTTGCCAGTCATCCAACAGGAATCTGCCCCTTGACCACCCTTCTCACTCATGGCCTAACCACTACCTCTCCCCATCTAGCCTTATCACTTAAGTACTGTATGACAATAATGCAGAACATATGACTCACCAAATGAAGTTTATTGCAAAATGTAATTTTCTACAAATGAGTGCCAAAACTCCATATTGAATAACACAGATTATGGTGATGTTGCAAAACAATAAGCTAGTATACCTACAGTATACCAAAAACAGACACAACTGTTTGACTTTTAAGTAACAATCTCATGGATTGATTTAGCCTCTTTACCCCATTAAGGTGGCTAGTCCCACAGAGGACAATGCTTGGTCCCCCCCAGCCATGGTGTCACAATACAGTGACAGCTGTACATCTGGCACCGTGCAGTCACTCCTTTGAACACTATGTTGCAATGCATGTTGCACAGTGCAGTGGCAGCAGTGCATTTGGCAAAGTGCAGTAAAAACTGTCCAAGTGGCATAATACAGTGAATTCAAAGGCAATTACACTCACTGGCTACTTTTGTAATTAGTTGTAAATAGTATATAATAATTAAAATATATGAAAAATATGTTAGTCAATGAAGTATGCTTAAATATGTTTTAAATATATTTTATTTGGTAACAGATAGATAAATAGGTAGACAGATAAATAGCTAGACAGACAGACAGATAGATAGAGAGATCGAGAGATACATACATACATAGATAGTTGCTTTATTTATTAAGCACCCCTTTCCAGGGATTCGGAACACTGTACATTAAAACAAAAATACCATACAATGCTCCAAAATAATTTCCAGACCAGCAAGAATGGAGAATTCTTAAAATGCATCTATCAATATAAAAGGATACTGCATCATAAAATAATATTGCCATCATTATCACTCCTTACAGTTATGGGTAAAATCCTGTTGAAAAAGGAGTGTTTTAAGGCCTGTTTTAAAAGCTTTTACCTATTTCTCAGGTATATGGAAAATATATGGTGAGGCACAAAATATATTATAAATATATTATTAATATTACCAGTGTATTTGCCATATATTTAAAGTATATATTTTTTCTGTATGGGATAACCAGGATTGCAAAATAATGGAGAATTGAATTCACAAAACAGTGAACTAAAGCAATACAACCAGGTGCCCCAACTCTTTGAGGCATGATGCTTCTTTATCAGGGGGCGTGGCTACCTGATGAACAGGCAGCATGCCTCAAAGTGCTGGGGCACCTGCCTATACTGCTTTAATTGTATTTACACCATTTTGTGAACAAAATTCACCACTAATTTTGTAATCCTGGGGCAAGATATTCAAAATCTTGCACTGGGCACAAACCCATTGTACTAGAATAGTGCAGAGTTTGCTCCCAGCTGGATATTGAAAAGGCCAGTTAATGTCAATGCTATGTGACATTGCTAACACTAATAGATCATGTATGTAGGGGTGGGAATGAGAGGAAGAGTCATGCACGCTAGCGCAGTGGCATATTCAAATGTATAGCACAATGCTACAGTGTATTGTGTGACCTGTAGCACTGTGCACAACACCACCACCTGAATGCAGGCAGTAATGCTGGGCAAGAAAAGGAGGCAGTACTCCTACCCCCCACACATGCCCCAAGGCACAGCACACAAGGCCATTAGGTGTGCCCCACCCCACGTATCCTGGCATCTGTGTGTCAAGTCACAAACAGCACATCCTGGGAGATTAGTGCCCCCCCCCCATCACTTTCACTGATACCTGTTGAGCTCTTATAACACTATTTACCCAGGTAGTGTAGCAGCCCCTGCACACCCTTTTCATCCCTAACACCATTTTAGCACTGAAAACATACTTTACCCTGGTAGTCTAGTGCCCCTCACCCCCCCAACACAACCCCTACACCCGTTGATAAAATAAACCATCATTTACCCTGGTAGTCTAGTGGCCCCCCCCCACTCAGCAGTGCTGACCAAACACCCCCATCTTGGAACAGAGACATCAACTGGATCAGCTAACCACTCACCTCTGCAGCCAGCGGCCGAATGAGTAATGAATAAGTGTGTACTATACAGTGTGCACTCATGCATTACTCAGTCGGCGGCTGCCCGCGGAGGTGTGTGGTGGGCAGAGCAAGTCGTTGGCTCTGTTCTGGGATGAGGGGGAGTGGGGTGGTCAGCAATGCTGGGTGGGGGTCACTAGACTACCAGGGTAAATAATGTTTTAAAAGCTCAATGGGTGTCGGAGATCATGATGGAGGGGTTGGGGGAGGCCACTAGACTTCCAGGGAACATACCTTTCGTACATCTATCTCTAAAAGAAGGGACAAGTACATTGTTTGACACTTAAATTAACAGACAATGAGGGATGTAGACACTCAGAATGAGGGACAAATCCTCAAACATGCAGATACAAGTTCAGACCATTGTGAAAACCAATACGTTTCTTTGTACAAAGTGTATTTTTGAATTAGCATTTTATAATATTATGAATTTCTGTTTTAAAGTCTGAATTTACATCACATTCTCTGTGCAGGCAGCCTCTTTTCCATAAGGGATGAGTGACGGACAGGTCAGTGTTAAAAAGTAAAATGGGATGTCCCTCATAATTAAGGACAGTGGAGAGGTATGCCAGGGAAATTGTTTGAAGATTACATCAGTGGGTGTCGGGGATTGTAATGGGAGGGGCCACTAGACTACAGAGCACATATGGACACAGTCATATATGTATATGTGTATAGATATCTATACATATGTAGTATCTGTGTGTGTATATATACTGTATAAATATATATATATATATATATATATATATATACATATTTAGATATGTGGGATATGACATGGCCTGACTGAAGATATCATATTTGTCTTCACAAAAGGCTGATAATATCCCGATATGTCATGAGTGGAGAAGCCATGAGTGAGATATGATGTCATTGACCTCAAGTGAAGATAAATATGATGGCCCAGATATTCAAACTGCGCCCAAAAAGTGCGCAATAGAAGGAGCAAATGCAAGTCTATTGTGCCCATGCGCAAGAGACGCGGTATTCAAAAACGGAGCAGGACAAATTGCACCTACAGCCGACGACTTAATATCACACCACCTGCACCATAGCACAGCTAGGGAGGGGAAGCTGAGCAGATCTGATGCACCAAAGTGCAACAAGGGATGTTCAGCTGAGCAGTCCAGAGGTGCCATAGTGCAACCAGGGAGCCCCCCAGCTGCAGAGCAATGTAACAGCACAATCAGGGAGGTAGGGACCCACCACCCATGCCACAGATGGGCACAGGAACACACAGTAGAACAGACATCGTCCTCCCACACCCCAAGCACAGCACAATTGGAGGAGGGCTGGAATAACCCACAGCCTGGCCATGGTGCCCCATCACACCTACCGGCAAGCTGTGACTGGCACACAAGGAGGGCAGACCACCCCGTGCCACACCATCCCCCCCAGTGCAGAGCACACCCTGCACCATGACCCCCAGACACCCCCCATGAGCAGTGTCAACCACTGCAGGAAACCCCATGCATGCCACCACCCCCACTGTGTCAATGCAACCCTGTGCACCACAGAACCATGCAAGCCAGCCTCACCACGAGCACCCATCAGTGGGTGACAGCACATGGCAATGCAACAATGGCAGACATGTTGCCACCATGCACAGTCCTCCCAAGGTACTGCTGAGAGACCGACCATGCGTCGGCACAAGAGGTACCCCACATGGGACAGGGTGTGCCCTTGACACCACCACCAGTGGTACAGCGCCCTGCACAGTATTCCAGTGACACACCCCGACCCACCACTGGCCACAACAGCCAGTACAGACACCCACAGTGGTGTGTGGAAGCATGCACTGCACCCGGATGCCACACAGGGGTATGGACAGACACCCACCCCATGCCCAAGGGCACCAACACCAGGACGCAGTGGTAGAGACAGCTAAGCCCCATTGTCGGCCCATGGAAGCCGTGGTACACACAACCTCAAGAGTCCTCCATGGCACTGGAGTGCCAGCCACCTGACTGACAGACACTGTGGACCCGTGACGTCACCAGTAGTCACCCAGAGCACAAGCCACAGACAGTGGGGCACATCCCCTGCAACACACACAAGGCACAGCATGGAGGTGGAACAATGACTGTGATGCCCACAGTGCCACCCGAGCCAAGAATGCACCACACCAGTGACAGGGGCAACCCAGCAAAGTGATGGGTACAGTGGCCACCCTGCAGGGACTGCCACAACTGACATGCCAGCGGACCGTGCAGGTCACAGACATGCATGTGTGTCAGCTGCACAGGCCATGGAAGGGCCGATGGGTGCGCCATGGACCACTGCACACAGTCATCCAGTGCACAGAGAACAACACACACAACACAGACACTGAATGATATCTACCCCAACACCATAGTCACCTCCACACGGACACACACACATACCCATGACTGCACCACCCCTGATGCCATGCACACCACTGCAATTGAGCACCTATAGTCCGCTGCAAATCAGAGACCACCACAGTATTCATATCAAAATCAAATGTATTGAAAAAATATAACAGTCAACTATGTAGAAGAATAAAAACTATACAAGCTTGGGGGGGCCACAAACAAGGTGGGGGTGGGTAGGGGGAAGGGATGGACAAATGGGATGGAATAGGAGGGCTGTGAGGGTGGGTCCAGGGGGGTAGGGGAAGACAGGGACTGAGGGATTCCTATTGGGACCGCCATTCTGGACTCTGTGACCTCCGGCCTCTGTGCCTCCTCAGCACCCCTGTCATGTCCAGCCTCCTCAGTATGTCCAGGGACTCGCGGGCCAGCTGTAGGATCTCCCTCAAGGCGTCCCATATGTCCCTGAGATGGCGGGTACCTAGGACATGGGAACACAGTCAATAGGTGTGAATGCACAACCCCATACAGCCCGCCCACTGTACGTGGCATACGGCCATGGGACATACCAATGTGATGGTGTGTGACCACCCGCAGTGATCACGTCCACAGGACCTGCCCACCCAGGTGCATACAGCCATGCGGAATGCTGCACTCACCCACTGGCAAAGTCATGCACAGCACCACCATGGCCGTTTAGTGACATGGCTATGTAGGGCAAAGGCAGTGGCACAGCCATGCACCTGGTGCACACATGGACCACCAGTGATGCACACCCAGACATGCATTGCCACTGGACAGTGTTGACTGTAACAAGTTGCGTGCATGGCAGTGGTGTTGATGAATGGTGGCCATGCCCCGCTGCCCACCCTGTCACACAGCATGCAATAGTAATCATGGATGTATGGCACTCACCCTCATCGGGCCGGTCAGGTGGGCGGTGATGGCGTTTGCCCCGCCTGGCTGCACTATCCTCCCCCCTCCACCACTCTTCCTGCAATCTGCGGAGTTCGTCCGGGCCTGTGGGGAAAAAAAGGAGAGAAGAACATCAGTACATTCCTGAAGCAAAATCCCCCTGCCCCAAGGTGTGTTCCCTCCCACCCAGCCAGACCCACCCACCCCACACCCTGTGAACATCGCCACGGCCAACCCCATATGGTCCCTCCCTTATGTGCTGGACACATACAACACTGTGACCCATATGGACGATAAAAGTGTGTTGATGGAACCCCTACCTGGATGTGGCACCATGCCCCTCCTGGCACGTGCCCGCAGTTGGGCCAGTAGCTCCGGCTTCCTCCTCCACAGGTCACCATAGTGGTGTCTGCACTACTCTGCACTCCTCCCCCATCCGGTGGCCTCTTCCAGGGCAGTGGCCACCTTCTGCCACACCTGGGTCCTGGCCCTGTCAAGGGGAGCCTCCCCGAAGAGAGGACCATGGTGTTGCTCTACAATTGCCACAAGATTGGCGAGCTCAATTGCTGTCCACTGTGCTGTCTGTCTGTGCACCATCCTAGCAGCTATAGTAGGCAATATGGTGCTCTGCAGTGTGGCTCCCCATGTGCAGATGCTGCGCGGTACAGCGCTGCCATTCCCTATCGCGCTGTTACCGAATAGCACAATAGAGGTGCACCCATGCCTGATGCATGGCACCTAGGGGGAAAAGGCCGGGCACAGGGTCAAGGGTCTCTGGTGCATGGCCACGCACAGCGCCATCAGAAGACAATGTGTGTAGCGCGATTGGCTGCCTGTGTGCCAGCACCATAGCGGACTACCGAGCAGTTGGGCATTGCGCCTATGATAGCCTAGTGCCACAGTGCCATGTAGTGACCATCACTATAGTGCCACTGGCACAATGGTGGCCGTGCCCTGCATTACCTACCGCACACAGCACATCATCAGTGCGGCAGATGCCTGAGTCAGCAACCCGGGCATGTGCAGTAAGGTGTACTACGCATGTCACAGGACTGCACCATTGGCTCAGCACGTTCAACACAATTGCACAAAGTGCAACAGCACGATATTCAGCCGTCATATGCAAATCATCTAATTAGCCATTCAATGGTGCAGCACTGCAATTTGCATCTACTTAAAGTTGCTCCTAGCCTCATTTGCATGGACTGCGCTATAAACGTGCGACAATGTGCTGCAGTGGCCATAGTCGGTTACTGCAGTTTATTGGTGAGTTGCATGCTGTTTGGGAGTGTGGACTGTGGATTCAGGGACACGCATAGGACTGCACAGTCACAGGTAACAACTGCCATTCTTACAGGCTACATAATGACCGAGCAGGTTGTTGGAGAGGAGGAAAACAGTGGGGGGAGGAGGAGGAGGAGGCCGAACTTTACAATGGCTGAAACCGAGGCCCTGTTCGAGGCCTACCTGGATCAGGAGCCACTTCTCAGTGGACGGCGGGGAACCCCGCAAGCCCGTGCTGCTGCATGGGAGGAGGTGGCACATGCCGTGAACCTGCATGGCAGCCACCAGCGCTCCGTGCAGGAGTGTAAGAAGAAGATGGGCACAGACAGGAGGAGGGTAAAGGAGAAGGTGGCTGCCATCAGGGCAGCACGTGCTGCAACAGGTGGGGGACAGCCGGAGGTGGTACAGCTGACCCCAGCAGAGGAGAGGCTTGCTGGAAGCATGCAGCGCAGTGCCATTGAGGGTGTTCCGGGCGGTGGCTTCCAGATGGGTGGTGGTCCATCACTGCATGGTAAGTCATGGTCTGTCTATGGGGGGGGCAGGGTAGGTCACACACAGTAACGCGACTTTTCTTTTCCTTACAGATCCTGAGTGTCTGCATGGGTCAGCGGTGGTGGGCCTGTCCACTGTAGACAGTCGGATGGAGTCAGAGGTGGGACCATCCACCTCAACTGGTATATGTGGATTATTGTGACAGTGGGGCCGCCTGGTTGTCCACACTGATGTCGTTGTAACTGGTGTGGAGGAAGCCCTGGCTGTGTCTCAGCATGCTGGCATCCACGGATGCCAGCACTCTGTGGCTGTGGCCGGGGCAGAGTCCAGCACCAGTGATGATGACACGACCGTCATGGGCAGTGACACGTGTGTGCCATGGGATGGCCACACAGCAGGGCAATTCACGCCCATGGCTGTGGGTGGTGCCGCCGTGGAGGCCTGCATGTCAGCACAGTCCCAGGCTGTGCCTGTCAGCACTAGTGGGACAGCACTGGTGTCTGTTCAGGACAGTGGGACTGTTGCGGCCACTGCGGTGGCACAACTGAGCCCTGGGGTGTGGCAGCCAGAGGGGCAGCATCAGCAGTCACCCAATGGGATTGGGGGTACAGGGTTCAGTGGCAGCATCTGTGCACCACCTGTGGACATGCCTAGACCTGGTCCTGGTGCGCAGCACCCACCCTCAAGGGGTGCTGAACACTGGGGCCTTGCACACCCTGAGGGACAGGATGCCGAGGAGGCTGATGACCTGTTGGATGAGCACATCCACCTACTGCGAGCATTGGTCCAGCAGCAGAAGCGGCATGCGATGTCCGTGGATGCACTGCGTGTGGCTCTGGAGTGGGCAGAGGAGCGTCACAGCAGGGACACTGCACTGATCCTGGCAGGGATGGACCATTTGCGGGACGATGTGACCACTGCCATTGACAGGCATGCACAGGCATTCATTGCTATCATGGCCACAATGGGCACACAGTCAGGTGCCCATGCATCGTGGACACCGCGCAGTGCACTATCCACCCCCCATTCCCGGTGTCGTGCGACTCCCACCCTGTTGAAACTGGGTTCAGCTGTGGGCATCCTGAGCACTCCTGGTGCAGGCATGTTCAGTGTGCTGCAGATCCCTGCCCGATCACGGTCGTGTTCACACAGTGGAACCACTGGGGGAGCATCGGTGCCACCCCATGAGGCCAGTGGTCAGTCTGCCAGTGCTGGTGGGTCTCGGCCGGGCCACCCATGCATCAGTGGCAGCCGTGGCACTGTGTCGCATGACTGACCTGTCTCCCAGTGTGGCTACTGTCTGGTGCTGCCCTTTGTGCATTGTGTGTTTCAGTGGGCAGTGCACGGATGGGTACCAGGCCCTGCACACGGACACACAGTCCACCTGCACACCCTTCCGGCTGCTGTCCGCAGTTGCATGTGCATGATTATGCCTGCATTGTGCTTTACACCAATGTGCAATGGTGCTCAGCATCTGATACACACACATGGACAGGCAGTGGGCATGGTGGCCTGTGGACATGTGTGTGTTGCTAGGGTGTGCGTTCTGGGTCGGTGTGCCTTCTGCCCTCTGTACACATTTGTTGCATTGTGTGTGAGTGTGTGTGTGTGTGTGTGTGTGTGTGTCCTTCGGTGTGGCATGTTAATCCTCACCCATCCCTGGCTGTGTGTGTGCTTCTGTGCCCTGCCACTTCCCTTGAGGCATGCACCCCTGGTGTGTGTCCATGCGTGTTTGTGGGTTGTGCCTTGGCCACTGGTGGTTGCGCATGGCCCCATGACTTACCTGGGTTGGCTGAAGTGCTCCTCCGTGATGGTGTCCTGGTGCAGCTGTGCCAGCCAGAGCAGTCAGGGGTCCCCGTCGGCAAAGGGGGGTCTGCCCATCACCATCATCACCGGCGTCCCCATAGTCCCCATCGCTGTCCCACTCTTCGACCTGTATGGCTATCCCACATTCATTGGCCATGTTGTGCAGGATGCAACAGGCCAGGAATATCCCACAGGCCTTTGAGGGGCTGTACTGTAGGGCACCGCCAGAGGTGTCCAGGCAATGGAAACATGCCTTCAACATCCCGAACACCAGCTCGATGACATTACGTGTGCTGGTGTGTGCCTCATTATAGCGTTGCTGCAATGGGGTCGAGGGCTGCTGGTAGGGTGTGAGCAGCCAGGGACGGAGTGGGTATCCACTGTCACCTGTGTGTAGAGGGCGGAGGTTAGTTTTGTGATCAGCATCGCCCTGCACCAGGCCATGTAGGCCACTACCCATGCCACCTCTGGCCATGATCCCCCAGGCCCTATGATTGTCCATGTGGTTTGCATACTCAGCCAGTAGGTGTTCAGTGGGGGATGTCCCCACTCTCGAATCTGTGGCACAGTGCCGACTGGTGCCAGATGAAAGAATCGTGTGCTCCCCCAGGGTGCGTGGCACAGACATTGATGATGCACCCCCTGGCATCGCACAACACTTGGCAGTTGATGCTGGCATAGCCCTTGCGATTTGTGTATGCGGCCCCATCGGGGCCAGGTGGTGTGCGTATGGCCACATGGGTGCAGTCTATTGCCCCTAGCATGCCAGGCATACTTGCTACCCTGTGGAACTCCTGTATGTTTGCTGTGCGCTCCGCCTCTGTGCTGAGGAAATGGATGTACGCCGCAGCATGTGGCAGCAGTGCGCTGAGGAATTGGGTGAGGTGGCATGATGTGGCCGACTGGGTTATGCCTGTGGTGTCCCCAGTAGGTCTCTGGAAGGTACCCATGGTGAGCAAGCACCTGCAGGCTGTTACCTTAGTCTCCATTGACAGGGCATGGCTCCGTCGTGTGGGTGCCTGCATCACATCACTGCACAGCTCACAGAGCTGCCTCAGAATTGTCCTATTCAGCCAGTACCAGCCCACAATCTCAGTATCAGTGTACAGCTCAAAGCTGGTGCGGGCTCAGTACTGCCTGTTGGGGGCATACCACCGACGGGCCCTTCCACGGCCATGCCCCCCTGCTGCCCACCTTCTCACCCCCCCTCATTATGGCCTCCATGTGGAAGGTGGCACTGGCCATGTCCCTGGCTTGTGTTCAGCCCCCCGGCTGTTGCTGTATTACCATTGCTGTCCTGGCTGCTACCTCCCCTGCACTGGGTACACCTGCCTGTGCTGGCCTCTGTGCTGTGTGTCTCCCCATACCTTCCCTGTGCCTGGCTGTTCAGACTGCCCTTTCCCTGGCCTGCCCTGTTTGTGCCTCCTGCCCTGTCTGTCTGCCTCTGCTTCTGACACATGTGGCTTCCCTGTAGCGTTCTTGCAACTCTCCCTTGCTCCTTTTTATTTTGGCTCATTTCCGCTATGGCACAACTTCCACTTGCTCCCCTATTGCCCATGGCACAAGCCTTTGAATATCACACTGCGCCATTTATGCTTGGTTCCTCCCCCTTCAGTTGCACATGCCTTCATTATCATTGCGCTGTTGCTCAGCATGATTTCGGGGGCGCAGCTGCCTCCTGCTGAATATCGCAGATGGTGCAATTTTGGACTTGCACAGGCGCAACCCTATTGTGCATGGCTCAACTCTTTTGAATATCTGGGCCGATATCTTTAGTCAGGTCATGTCATGCCCTGCTTATACAACATATGTTTTGGGTACCTCAGTACAGCCCCCCACATATCTTTTTTTTGGATAAAACCCCCCAAAAATGCCATTTTAAACACTGGGGAAAAAATACCTTCGAAAATCATGAAAGAAAAAGCCAAAATACTTTTGAAAATGTGAACGTTTCATGCTACTTTTTGCAAAACGTTCGTGATTTGCCAAAGTATTTTTTTTACAGTTAAACTTTTTTATTAATTTTTCATAAGATTTACAGACAAACCTCTTACAGTACAGTACAATGTGAGGATTTTTTTTAAAGAAATTGAGGCAGCATATAATAAGAACATTGCTTCAATAATACAAGGAGCTTTTGGTTTAAAATATAGTAAACAATACAGGTCATGTAATTAGCATATACTTGACATTTGTAATGAACCAAAAGTATTTTTTTAAAGCAGCAAATCTTTGCATTCTTTCTGCAACAAAATGGTTGAGTCTTTTGGGCTGACATTTTCAGGGTGGCAAGTCCTTTACCCACAGATGTGCATTTTGGTGGTTTGGTGCCAAAACATTCAATGTGCCCAAAGTTACAACATTGCAAAGTTGAGAAATTTCCCATAGGATAACATTACGGTGTCTGTGATGCCTTTAGACACCCGTATCTCAAAAAGGAAGTGAGATATGGAGTTTTCACTACTGGCAGCTTAGTTCACCTTTACTAATCTGCTGAAACAAGTTTTGAAATTGTAGGTAACACCAGCAGTGGAATTGTTTTCTTACCTTCTATGGTTATGGAGATATTGGCAAAAATATGTTCTGAGTGTTCCAAGGGTGCCTTTCCAGTGCTTTTCGGTGCTGTATCTCAGAAATTGTGTAAGATATGGATTCAGTCAATTATGTCATGTAATGTACTAGCTGTTATTATTACAACAGCACTGGAATTTTTCCCCTAGCTGCTACGGTTGCTGAGATATTAGCAAATTAGTGTTACAAGGGTTCCTTGCCCTATAGAGCTGCTGCACGGCTCCATACTTATGTGTAAGTGGGCACACAGGGCCCAGAGGGCCCACGCTCCCACATACACATAGCATTATGCCACAAATGGACAATGTGAAGGGAGTGCAGGGCCCAGAGGGCCCACGCTCCCACTTACAGATACCACTCACATTACACTTTCTCAAAAGGAAGGGAAATTCATTGCAAAAAACTCTGCAAATGCATCAATTAGGGTTAATAGTATAGAGACAAAAGTTTGAAATGTGCTGTTAGGGTTCAAAACCCTAACTCTACATTCCCCCCCCCCACCATCACACACACACACACACACACACATATATACACAGTATATACAGTATATATGACACATGCAAGATTGTAAGACACTATACCACTCTGTCACATCTGTAACCACAATAATCATAACACTGTACTCATTTCACATAACACTATGTAATGAAAAAACAAATATACTGTAGTATCATTGACTCTACACTGCCAGCACAGTATGATGACACATTATTGCTGGTGCATCTTCTTGATACAATGAGGTTTTGCCAGTACACATTTTCAAAATACTGATTTTTATGTGTCACTATTCAACAATTGGGTCGCTGCTGATATCGCTGCTGCCACATGGGCATGTGGTAGCAGGAAAGATAGAGATGACTCATAGTACTTTTAAGATGCTGTCAGATATGAAACTAGCACCATCACATGTTGTTATACTGCTGCGTTACCAGGAAATATTCATTAGCAGCATGTTATTGTTAGCACTGGATGTTACAACTGTTGCTTTCACATGTTACTTGTAAACTATAGTACAAATAATTACTTCTATTATTACTACCATTTGTTATTAGGACTGACTACTCCATCAGAAAATAAATGCAAACATCCAATGACTGTTGGTAGGCTTATACTAACTCTCACTTTTAAGAAACTATCTGTGGATTACATATTGTTTGTTTTATCTGCTTAAATCTTGTTATTGCTGTTTGTGACACTAAAATGCTTACTGTGGGGCACCACCCAAGGTTGCCTAGCATACATGTCTACCCACAAGGCACTATGATGGCAGCATAACTCATACAGTTGGTGACCCATAATGATGGATGTGTCTTGTGGTACATTTAGAAACTTGTACTTTACTTCTGTTACCTGATGCCGGTTGTCTTTGATTGGTTGTGTAGCCTTGTCCCTTCCCTTACTTGCAAATATGTATGTGTGGGGGGGATGCGGAGTTAGGGTTTTGAACCCTAACAGCCCATTTTCAAACTTTGTCACTGTACTATTAACCCTAACTGATGCATTAATGGAGTATATATATATATATATATATATATATATATATATATATATATATATATATATTATAGTAGCACTGTAGTGCTACCATACTTAAGATGAGGAGCCATTTACATGTTAAACCTAAAATTGTGCACCTTAAGAACTTTGGACCTGTTCAACAGATTTGCCTCAAATTTGGAATGCATGATCAAGAACCATATATCTTGGGATCTGCCAACTTTTGTACTGTTTGGATATAAGGCTGCAGAGTTATTAAGCATGTTCTGCATGCACATTTACGCTTTTTTTAATTCTTTGCTCATCCCTACAGGTCGCATAGTTTGTGAAACTGGTCCAAAAACTTCAGAAAATGTGCTGCTGGGGTCCCCAATGTGCCTTTTGAAGATTTCATGAAAAAAATATTAAACAGTTCAAGAGTTATTCAAAAAACAATTTCCCATTATAAGTCAAGGGGAAAAGTTAACAAAAAGTTCATCAGTGTCACAAATGCACTTTTTAGTGTTGCAAATGGCCCTAGTAGTGTCTCAAATCGCCATTTTGTTTTCAGTTGGTGATCACAAAAATGCTTGGCATTTAAATTTGGCACCCTCTAGCAACACAATTTTTTTGTGTGTTTACCTAGTTGGACCCTGAGGATGCTAGGCGTGTCTTTATTTTGAGATTAAACACCCTAGAAATATGTTTTTCCAATTTCTGGAAAAAGTTGTGCAACAAAGTAGTGTCGCACTCATGAAAGTGTCGCAAATTTTTGCAACAGCTTTCACAAATCACTACACTACTTTGTGAAACTATGCCCAAAATAACAGGAATTCTTTGCCACACTGCTGCAAATGAATGGTCTGGTCTTGGGGCTGAAATTTGGAGGGAAGGCAGCCAACATCTAACAGATGTCCCTTTTGGTGGTTTGGTGACAAAATATTGCATGGATGCAAAGTTATGGTACTCCGAAGTTCACACTTTTTCCCCATAGACTAACACTGCGGCGTCCACTGGATGGCAGGAATTCTTTGCCATCCTGCTGCAAAATAACGGTTTGGTCTTTTACACTGAAATTTGGGGAAAGAAAGCCAACATCCAACAGATGTGCCTTTTCATGGTTTGGTGAAAAATATTACAGGGCGGCAAAGTTATGGTACTCTGAACTTCTCTTTTTTTCACATAAGATAACATTACAGCATTTGCCATGCCTTTCAGGGCCCGTATCTCGGAAACGGTGCAAGATACATACTTTTCGTCAGAAAAATGCTTATGGGGGCTAAGTTCAAAACTAGATCGGAAAGTCATAAATCATATGACTTTTAAATGTTGTTTCTATGTCGTATGGTTCCTGAGCTGTAAGCAATTTAGTATTCCAACTCCTCATTTTCTGCTCCAAGACCCATTATTATGCATACATTCTTTGTACTCACTGTCTTTCTCTATGCAGCTTTTGGGGAAAACAAGCCTGTGCACTTACATTACTGTTACCGTTACTGCTTCTGCTTGCAGTTCCGTACCCATTTCACTTACCGTTCTCATCTACGCCAACATGTGCGTTACCCTTTGCGTTTTCATTTGCGCTTGCATTTGCATTATTTTTACCATTTGTGTCTACAGTACTGTTTCTCTTTCTGTTTAGCTTGCATCACCATGTGCATTACCATTTTGCATTTGTGGGCACCATGTTACTATGTGACAAGACAACCAGGTGCAATTCAGGGCCCTTTGGGCCCAGCCTTCTTCTGCATTACATTCACTATTTCTCATTATCATTCTCAAAATAAGGAAATTAGAGGCAAAATACTCCATGTAATGCATCAGTTAGGGTTGTTCCACAATAACAAAAGTGAGGAAATTTGATGATAGGGTTGAAACCCCCCTTGCACCCCTCCAGCCCACCCCCTCAACTGGCATCAGGGTGCATGTTGGGGTCGTCGGTCTTAACTATCACCCCATTCTCCTATTCCTCAGCTTCTTTCCACATGTGATAGGGTGATAGTTAGGGCTGACAACCCCAATGCACATCCTGATGCCAGTTGGGGTGGGGCTGAGGGGTGCAAGGGGGTTTCAACCCTAACATCAAATTTCCTTTCTTTGTCGCTGTAGAACAACCCGAACTGATGCATTAAACAAGTTTTTTGCCTCTCTCTCTCTCTCTCTCTCTCTCTCTAAATATATTTATATATATATATATATATATATATATATACACATATAACCATACATACATACCACACCAGTGGCAAATATGTTAGGTAAGTAAATCATGTTATTTGGGGATAAATATTTATTTTCACTTAGAACACAATTTATTTAACTTAGAATATGTTATTTGCACTTAGAATCTGGAAATAGAGCACGGAGAACAATGGGTCAGATAGAGCACTTACAATGCAAAGAAAGGCAGTTTTAAGCTAAAACAAGGTAAAACACAAATAAAAACATTACAGCTGGTGTGGTATATATCAAATACATAATGGGTTGCAGTGGAATAATACATTTATCTCCACATGTGAGTGGTAAGACCTTTAAAACAAACTAGTGGCTTTGCCACTCGTGAGTTATAGGTCTTACCACTTACTAGTGGAGATAAATGTGTTACTCCACTGCAACCCATTATGTATTTTATATTTATGCAATAGGTATTGGCATAAATCCCATGTGATAAATCTGAGCTACTATGTGATAAATGTGGAATCTTACATTTATACACATAGTAGACGCATCATCACAGATTTATACCCATAGGCCCAGATATCAAACTATGCCAGGCTGTGGTGCAAGCTTGGGCACAGCTCAACTTGGCTGCACAGGGGTGTGGACTGGGCGATATTCAACTAGCTGCGCCCTGACTCAGCAGCATTGAATGTCACACCCTGGCTACCCACAGTGTGCATGGCGCAGTGGCACTGCACCAGCACAAGTGGCCAGAGTGGAGCATGGGGATGCGCTAGTGCAAGTTCCATTGCGCTATGCACAGCAACTGTGATTTCAAAAGTTGACATGTAAATGGGGCCATAATGTATGCAAGGCACAAATGGGGCCATTTGCATTTCATTATGGCCCCATTTGCAGGCAGGTGCACTGATCCCCTATGACTTGCACCTGGTGCCCTGCCAGGCAGCAGCCATCGGGGACCAATGCCCCCCACAGCCAGCAATGTGCTCCACAGCCCAATCGCAGGCATTTGTTAAAAATAAGAACTATGTCAAATATCCCTGGTGGTCCAGTAGACCGCTGTCTGCCCGATTGCGGGCATTTGTATTAAAAAAAGAAGTATGTCCAATATCTCTGGTGGTCCAGTGGACCGCTGACTGCCCGATCGTGGGCATTTGTTAAAAATAAGAACTACATCCAACATCCCTGGTGGTCCAGTGGACTGCTGTCTGCCCGATCGCAGGCATTTCTTAAAAAAAAGAACTATGTCCAATATCCCTGGTGGTCCAGTGGACCGCTGTCTGCCCGATCATGGGCATTTGTATTAAAAAATAGAACTATGTCCAATATCTCTGGTGGTCCAGTGGACCGCTGACTGCCAATCATGGGCATTTGTAATAAAAAATTAATAATACCAATATCCCTGGTGGTCTGCGGTGCCCTCCCTCCCCACCACCCACTGAGCCCTGCCCCGGTTTGCCGGTGGTAAGCAGCACTCCACCCGCCTGCCACCCTACCGCCCACTGACTGACACTGTCAATAGGGCTGTATGCCCATTGGTCCACAGCGTGAGCCAATGGGTGTGCAGCCCATACTGTACTACACATTCCAGATATGTGAATGATGTGGGTGGGGAGGTACCCTAGACCACCAGGGATATTGGTATTATTAATTTTTTTATTACAAATGCCCATGATTGGGCAGTCAGTGGTCCACTGGACCACCAGGGATATTGGACATAATTCTTTTTTGTAACTAATGCCTGTGATAGGGCAGACAGCGGTCTACTGGACCACCAGGGATGTGGACATAGCTCTTTTTTTAACTAATGCCCACAATCGGGCAGACAGCAGTCCACTGGACCACCAGAGATATTGGACATAGTTCTTTTTTTTAACTAACGCCCACAATCAGGCAGACAGCGGTCCACTGGACCACCAGAAATATTGGACAGAATTCTGCGTTTTTTAACAAATGTCCACAATCGGGCATGGGGGGTGCTGCCAGGTGCAGCAGGAGCTTGGGTGGCCACCCACAGGTGGCAGCTGCCATGTTGCGCCCTGTAATGCGGCAGCTCACCTGTGGGTGGCCATCCATTGTTCCTTTTTTTTTTGGATCAACTTTGTGCTGGCGTAGGTAGAGGTTGCGCATGCATGGCTTTGCACATCCCAGGCTGTGCAGGGTATGCATGGGCACGCCTCCCCACCTGCACCTGCATATGTTACTGATGCACTCCTGAGCATCGGGATTTGGGCCATGCACTTTTTCCTTTTGATTATCGCGCTGGGGCGCAACCCTTTTGAATATCTGGGCTATAGTAGATATGTCACAATCACTCCGGAACTCATTTAGAATGTTCAACCTCAGTACTAGTACTAACTGTATTCAAAAGTAAATAACTTTAAAATGAAAAAGATAGCATAGTGCTGTGAGCATGAAAGTTGTTCAGCACACAATTATCTACAAAATGAGTGGTGCTTCATTCATAGATACCTTATAGATTTATTTATAATTAGCAAAAAACAGCAGCCAATTCAATTTGTTTTGTTCACCTTTGGATAAACAAGTGCAAATAATTTTAAAATGAAAAATAATAGCATAGTTCTGTGAGCATAGAAGGTGTTCAGTACAAAACTGTCTACAAAATGAGTGGTGTTTCATTTATAAATACCTTTTAGATTTTTTTATAATTAGCAACAAAACAGCAGGCAATTCAATTTTGAATCCACTTTTTTGACAAACAAAAACAAATAACTTTAAAATGAAAAAAAAGTGGCATGGTACTGTGAGCATGACATTTGTTCAGCACAAAGCTTTCTACAAAATGAGTGGCGTTTCATTTAATAACAACCACTACACTAGGTGGACATACACTAGGAAAGTTATCAAAAACTCCCAGAAAGTATCATTTAAAAAAAAAAGGTAAACAGTCAAAAGCAAATGTCCCTGCTTTCACAGAAAGCATCACTATTGGCAAAAAGATTCCTAAATCATGGGTTCCCCAGTTCCAGAACATAAAGATTAAGGATTTCCTAGACCCGTTGGGAAAACTTGTTCCGGTCTCTACTATTGTTAGTAATTACTCCCTAGGATCAGGACAAGCCTTCAAGATGTTCCAAATATCTCATTTATTAGGCCGATTCAATAGACAACTTTTCATAGAGGATAAGTTTTATGATTTTTTTAACTCCATGACAGAAGTAGTACATCTCCCTCATGCAATTGCCCGGGTGTATGGTTCCCTCTTAGAGTTTTCTCCTATTAATCATGAAAATGCTCCCAAATAATGGGCTGGTCAATTTCCAGACTCTATTATTAACTGGAATATGATATGGGAGGAGACTTACATATATACAGTATATCTCAAGACAAATTGCGTCTTACACAATTTCAATTTTTACATAATTTATATTGGACGCCCCTAAAACTTTTCAAGATTGGTAAGACATCAACTCCGATTGGCAACAGATGTAATCAAGAAGAAGGCTCGCTCAAGCATATTTTTTGGGATTGCCCCCCGTCCAGACCCTTTGGGTAGAAATTCGGGATAAAACTGATCCTTTGTTAGGTCTGGAAGACCTTTTTACTCCGGAAATATGTCTTATTGGGGACTACTCTAAGGTCAAGATTAAAATACGTAGCTATCATATAGCAATGATTGCAATGACATTGAAGAAACTTGTATTAAGGCACTGGATTGATGCATCAAAGCTCACTTATACAGAGTGGCTTCAAGATCTTTTATTTAATTTGAATGGGGAGCAGTTCAAAAAAGTTCCCAGGTACTCTTCTTCTAGATATAAAAAATTTGGTTGGTTTTTTATTTATTTTTTTGCTTTTGTTAACTGGGTAAGTCACACTAGACAGTCAAGTGCCTATTTTCAGGTGAGACCTGGTTATGCATACAATCTACATGCTTCTTACTGGTGCTCATTTATGTTAAGGAATCCCAAAGATAATTCCCCTTCTTGTTGTACATCTATGCATACCTTTTTTCCTTTTTTGGTACAAAGTAGTACAAGGCTTTTTTTGGGACATCTAAGCCATGGTGGAGTGGTAAGAGGAGGAGGGGAGGATGGGAGAGTTTTTTTTTATAGTAAGAGGGAGGGTTAGGTAGAGAGAGATAGGTGGAGGAAGGGGGACATGTCACTGTTGTCTTTGAACTGTATGTCATGCAATTATATAAATTTTCATGTGGTGCCTGTGTCATGTCCTGTTGTAATTGTTAAAAATCAATAAAAGGTTAATTTTAAAAAAAAAGAAAGCATCACTATTGCATAAACGAAATATACAATGCTGAGCTGTCAGATAAATGATTTATCTGCACAAGTGCTGTTTGACCTGGGGTAACCTCGTGCCTGAGTATCTGTCTTTATATCTATATATTTACACACAATTATATAGTGCTACACATAGTTTTATTATTATGTGTGAGGATGTGTCCCACCTTCTAGGGAGTGATGTCCTTCATTGCCCATCATTCGGCATGTCTGTGTCCCACATTGCAGTGATGCATGGCTGATATGCACAGAATGAGCCTGCCAAAACCCATTTTCTGCAGCATCCAGCCTGTACTTCCATTCCGACCAACAGGGGGTTGCTGTGTGCACATCCTGGCCTACAGCTTTTATCCTGTACTTCCATTCTGACCAAAAGGTAAAGCAAAATACATGGAAATGCATGCAAAGCAGGCTATAATGAGATACAAATGTGACTATTTGCCTATGGATTGCATGAGTAGGCTCATTTGCATAGAATCTTTGAATATAGCAAACTTTTGCCCCGGGCTAACATGTTTGCACCTGGCTAATGTGGTAGCACTGTGCAATCAAGTTTGCCCCAGGCAAACCTCCCATAAGCATAGTACAGTTCTGCGGTGTGTGGCCTGCATTGTTGTTTGCAATTGTTGTGCGGCACTTCAGTACTATCACACACATTGTCTGTCTAGTGCAACTTTGCCTTACTCCACCTCTGTGTCCACGGAGCTGCTTTTGTAATTTTCCCTTCCACATTGCAATATTCAAAGCTATCTTATTTCTTGGGCTATTTTTGCATTGCACTCCCAGCCCTGTTTGCACTGCTTCCTTTGCACACTATATTCAGCATGTTTAGTCCTGGGGTTATTCCTTTTAATATAGCTTTCCAATGGTTCAGGGATAATTTAGCACACCATGAGGTGTTAATTTAGCCATGGGGCTAAGTTCTGAGTATCTGGCACCTGGTTGTGTGCTGTTTTTTGTTTTAACACATGTTCCAATACCACTGGTTTCCTTCATGCACTAATTCGTTCATGTAGCAAACAGATCCAGAAGCAAATGGGTTGATACCTTTTATTGGACCAGTGGGCTGGCAGTATAGCCTAGAGGTTAGAGTAATGAGCTGTGAATGAGCTTGGTACATCCAGCAGATGAGACGTGGGTCTGATTTTCACAACCTCCACTTGCATACTGAGTGACTCTGAGCAAGTGACTTAACCATCTAGTGCTCCTGGGTCACCCCTGAAAGCAGGCACTTGTGCCTAGTGGGCCTTACCCAGTGACCAAAGACTAAAATAAAATAAAAACAAAGATGTTACAAATAACTAAGTACTTATTTCATTAAGTTCTTTTCCTCAAGCTTATGAAAGTCATAAACTTGAGGAAGGACTCGGTTGGTCTGAAAGCTGAAGTATTTTGTTCTTTTTGTAACATCTTTGTTGGTCCAAGAAAAGGTATCAAGCCATTTGCTTCTGGATCTGTTCTTACAAGGACCAACATGGCAACTAAACAATTTGTTTGTTTTCATGTAGTAAAATATTTAGTGGACCCTAGCCAGAACCTATGAATGTACTGTGTGATGATTCTACTGACATAAGAAAACAACATATATTCAGTTCAAAAAGAGTTCATTTATGCTGAAATAACTTTGTACATTTTATAATTTGGGGGTTCCTGCGTTGCTTTATTTCTGCTGTGTTTGTAAATGTATGTCACATAGCACATACTAATTGAAACCATACTATGCCATTGTAAACATTGTAACACATGTGTCAATAAAGGACAAAGTTGAAATAGAGAAATGCAGTTCTTTGTTTTCCATCAATGTAAGTAGTAGTAAAATGATTGGGAACTACAATAATGTTTAGTGGATTCCATGGTTTATTATTGTAGCTATGAATATGAAGCTACAATTTTGGGGGTCATGTGAGTGGGGTGAACACTACGGTGGTAGCGCTGTGCCCCACTAGTTTTTTTTTATGCAGGCTTGTGCTCGCATGTGCAAGCAACATCTTGCGGTAGTAGCATTGTAGTAGCACTTTCAACGGTTAGTGTTGTGGTGAATACAGGGGACGCTTTAGTTGGTGTGTCCCTCAGCCACCAACCAGTGAGCAAGTTACCAATGACAGCAGTTTCAGAGAGTGCCGCCAACTTAATCTGCTGCTGCAATGAGAGACAGACTTATCATTGCAGTGGCAGATCTAACATGCCTCCATTACATGCCATTCCTGGTGAAATATTTCAATAAACATGGCAGCGGCTCCCACCGGCCACCTCTTACAGTCCTTAGAAAGCCAACGTCAGTCCCCCTGTTGGCATTCCCCCTCCCCAGTTCAATTTGTTTGCTGATGGGGGGGGTGCTCAAACTCCATCTGCATAATGTCCCTCCAGTTTCATTTGTCTGCCATGGGGGTGCTCAATCCCCCTTGGCATTATGCTCCCCCAACACAGACATACTTTCTTTGCTAAAGGGGTGCCCAATCCCTGTTAGCTTCAGTCCCACCCCAAAAAAAAGCCAAGGTGGCACACTTGGAGCCAACCCTGGTGTGTCCAAATGTATTTATGACACCCGTTAAAAAAAAAAACTTCCCACAATGTTTTTTTTTTTTTGTGGCCCTGTAAACAAGAAAACAGTCCCTCATCATCACAACACCCCTTCCCCAACCCGGACCACCCTCTATGCTCCCCACCTCCCTGCACCCCCACCCCATACTTACCTCCAGAAGTCCGGCGCAGTGATCTGCAGTGGAGCGGGAGACGTCTGAACTTTTCAAAAGCCAACACAAATGGAAGAAAATCATGGTAAACTGTATAATGGCATCAGTGGGGGGGGGGTTCAACTTAGGTGGAGATCGCAGCAATTTTTTTTTACTTTGGGCTCCAAATTTTCAACATGGGGATCTTCGGACCCCATCTCATGAAATCAGCCACTGTCATTTCATTTTTCGGTCCCGAAAGGTGATTTTGCAATCACTGCGTGGAATCACATTTTGGTACCAATTAATGAAATGACAGTGCCACTGTTCATGAGGTGGGCTCCCAAAAACACTACGTTGCAAATCTGGTGACAAAATTCCAAAATATGACTGTGTTACGAGTGTGCATTGTGCAGTTTCCACACACTCTTGAAACTTCAAGACTTTTTAATATCTTCACTCCAGAATTTTAACATTGCCATTTTTTCACACCTCTGTATAAACAGTACAGCAGCAATTTTTCACATCCTGCCCAAAATTTGTTTTCATACATCAGGCGCACAATGGCGCGGTCACTGTGGAAAATCAACATTCTGGACACATTATGAAAATTACAGTGACAGTGTTCATGAGAAGAGGTTTCAAAAGCCCATGTTGCAAATTTGGTGAACAATTTTCAAAAATGACTGCATTACCAGCGTGCATTGTGCAGTTTCTATGCACAGTTGTAACTTTGCCAATTTTTTATATTTTCACTCCAGAGTTTCAACACTGCCATTTTGGCACACCTCCTTATGAACAGTATAGCTATCTTTTTTCACATCCTGCCCGGAACATGATTTTGCACCTGTGGCACACAGTGGGCGCAGTCGCTGTGAGAAATCAACTTGTGGGGCAGAGTAACAAAATCACAGTGCCACTGTTCATGAGGAGAGGTCTCAAATGCCCATGTTGAAAATTTGGTAAAAGAATTCCCAAAAATAACTGCATTCTGGGTGTACATTGCACAGTATCTTCGCACGCTCATAAGTTTGCAAATGTTTCATATTTTCACGCCAGATTTTCAACATTGCCATTTTTGTACACCTCCTCATGAACAGTATAGCTGTCATTTTTTGCATTCTATCCATAAATGTGTTTCTGCACCTGTGGCTCCCAATGGTGCAGTTGCTGTGCAAAATCACCTTTCAGGATTGAGTAACAAAATGATAGTGCCACTGTTCATGAGGTGGGATCCCAAAAAGACAATGTTGAAAACTTCAAGTGAAAATACCAACAAACATCTCTGGTGTTAAGGTTTCTAACCATACACACACCCTGTGGAGACTGACAAGCATCAATGATGTGGCTTGGGTTCGTCGGCCATAATGTTTGCAGAATTCTACCCCCACCCTCCACCCTACAGCCACTGACAGGCATTGAGGTGTGCACTGGGTTCTGTCAACCTAAGGTTCACCCCATTCTCCTATATTGCACTTATCTCTGCTTATTTCCTTAAGTAATGGGGTGAACATAAGAGCAGAAGACCCCAATGCACACCACGACATGTGTCACTCTTTGTGGGTGGGGTGAGGTAGAATGGTGTAACCATTATGGCCGACCCAAAGCCATACTCCCAATGCCTTTCAGTCTCTGTGGGGGGGGGGTGTTGGCATTAGTTCAATATTTCACTGCCATTCCTATTTTGCATTTCTAACTCCTGCACTACCAATGCCAATGCCAGCAAGCCAACATTTGGCATTCACAAATGCTTGTTTTATTTATGTTTATTTATATATATCTCCAAGATGCTTCAGTGACTGTCCTAGCACCATTCCTACCTTCTCTGAGTCTTGCCTCTATCTCTGACCACCTCCACTAGGGCTGTCAGTTGGTGGCAGGCCCTCTTTGAAAACCAAGTTCAGTAGAGTAGGGTATGAGGTCAGCAAACATGATCTTGCGTAGCCCCAGCATTTTATCCTCTGATTTTCCTTCCTCCCCTGAGGCAGCAGCACAATGCTTTGACTGCACATCCAAAGACATGAACAGAGATGTACTATATGTGTCTTTCACTTTTGCAATGCCCCGAAAGTGTGAATGCTTACCTTCTACTTTGCAGAAGCAAGTTGATAATGAATGCTACCATTTCACTCTCTACAGCCCCCAAGGACTTCTCTGTGGTGAGAAAACAGAGAACAGTTATTGCAAGATATATGACCCTACTGCAACAAAAGAAATAAGAAAAATTGGACAGCCCAGTGATGTTGAGGGTTGAGGTGCTGGACGCCATACCTCACCCAACATTGGTGACCTGGGTTCAGGAAAGAGGCCAGGTCAATGCTGGTCAGCTAAATGGTAGGAAGGAGCTGGATTAGTGCCAACTAAGTGACCATGGGTGACAGTGCAATGGAGAGATGAAGGTTAAGATCTGTATGATGGCTGGCTCATGCACCACGTGTTATCATGCATGCTTACACCTGATCCCTTGTGTGCTGTCATGCAGTGGGGTGGAAACAAGGAACAACAGCCCTGGAACCCACAGGCAACAGGACCCTTGTAATCCAGTTACTTGCAGCATACATCACACTGGCCATCTGACATACCTGTGAGAATTCAGGGGCACATCCGTCCAACCCTGCAGTGGGGAGGGACCATAGTTCCATGGAAGGGCGAGCAAAAGCCAGCATCATGAGGTGAGTAGGTAAGCGCCGTGGGATCCCCAAGAGATATGGGCACCAGAGCCCAAAAGGGGCATAAACTATATGTCAATAAAAAATGTAAAAAAAGAAGTCTAGGAAATGTTACAATCTGATTGGCCATTAGCATTCCAACAACCTGCATTAATCTCTAGTACACCATCATGATCCTGATCGTGGTGCATGAATTCTTCCTATCAGTTTTTAATGCTCTAGTTCTGCAATGACTGTAATGATCCATTCAAATTTTTGAACAACTATTTAAACAGAATGAACAATTGCCCTGCTGTAAAACTTGAAATTTTCACTGTCAAAAATCATTTTCACTATTTATGCTGAAGGGGAAGGAAAATTGAGTGTCCGAGAGGATACCCTCCTTCTCTGGGGAGGGTGGGTTGCTGCCTCTGCTGCACTAGTGAAAACTAAGTGACCATGGGTGACTGTGCAATGGAGATAAGGAGGTTTAGGTCTGGATGATGGCTGGCTCATGCACCACATGCCATCATGCATGTGTATACCTGAGCCCTTGCATGCTGTCATCCAGTGGAGTAGAAACAAAGAAAAATAACAGCCTTGGAATCCACAGGGGATAAGACCCATGTAATCAAGGCAGTTGTAGCAGTCATCACACTGGCCGTCTGACGAACCTGTAAGAATTCAGGGGTACATCCCAGAAACCCTGCAGTGGAGGGAAAACCATGGCTCCATTGAGGGGCGAGTGAGAGCCGGCATCATGAGGCAAGTTGGTGAGCACCTTGGGATCCCTGAGAGAGACAGCACCAGAGCCCATCAGGGCATAAACTGTACATAAATAAAAAAAATAAAAAAAAGAAGTCTAGAGAATGCTACAATCTGATTGGCTGTTAGCATTCCAACAGCATACATTTATCTCTATAACACCATTATGAGCCTGATTGTGATGCATAAATTCATCCTGTCAGCTTTTCATGCTCTAGTTCTGTAATGACTGGAATAATCCATTCAAAGTTTTGAACAACCATTTAAACAGAATGAACAACTGTCCTGCTGTAAAATTTGAAATTTTCACTGTCAAATCTTTTTCACTATTTTCGCTGAAGGGGAAGGAGGACCGAGTGTCTGAGAGGATGAGCTCCTTCTTTGTGGAGGGTGGATCGCTGCCTCCACTGCACTGGTGCCAACTAAGTAACCATGGGTGACTGTGCAATGGAGATAAGGAGGTTAAGGTATGAATGATGGCTGGCTCGTGCACCACATGCCATCATGCGTGCTTACACCTGAGGTCTTGCATGCTGTCATCCAGTGGAGCTGAACAAAGAAAAATAACAGCCCTGGATCCCACAGGTGGCAGGACCTTTGTAATCCAGGCACTTGGCAGCATTCTTTCCACTGGCCATCTGACAAACCCATGAGAATTCAGAGGTACACCCCCAACCCATAGTGGGGGCAGAACCGTGGCTCCATGGATGGGCAAGCAAGAGCCAGCATCATGAGGCCAGTTGGTAAGTGCATTTGGATCCCTGAGAAAGATGGGCACCAGAGCCCAGCAGGGGACATAAACTAAACATCAACAAAAAAAGTAAAAAAAAAAGTCCAGTAGGCTCATTACCGGGGTCCCACAGGGAACAGTCCTGGGCCCGCTCCTGTTTAACGCTTACATCTCTGACATCAGAGAAAGTATCAGGAGCAAAATTAGTCTCTTTGTGGATGACTCAAAGCTGGGGTCGGTGGTGGAAGAGGATAGGGTAGCCCTGCAGTGGAATCTGGATGCTCTGGAGAAGTGGTTACATACCTAGAACCTGAAGTTTAGCAGTGAAATCTAGGGTGCTCCACTTGGGATGTAGGAACCCAAGCCAAGTGCACATCCTTGGAGGGGATACACTGCAGACTTCGAGTGGGGAAAGGGATCTAAGCGTGGTTGTGGATGCCAAAATGAATAATTCTGAGCAATGTAGGAAGACTGTGGCCAAGGTGAATAGAATGCTGGGTTGCTTTGCTGTGGGGGGTGGCTTACCTCAAGAAGCAGGGATATAATTCTATGTCTGTACAATTGCCTGCTTAGACCACACATTGAATACTATGTGCAGTTTTGGCATCCACACTTAAAGAAAGACATTCCATTCCTGAAGAAGGTTCAAAGGAGGGCAACTAAGATGATATGGGGTCTGGGCAATAGGTCATATGAGGAGAGACTTGAGGAATTTGGACTGTTCTCATTGGAGGAGAGGAGAGGAGAGACAGGAGGGATATGATTGAGATCTTCAAGTATCTGAAAGGGGTAAATGGGGTAAGACTAGACAAGATCTTTCAGAGGAAGGTGGGAGGGGTCACTAGGGGCCACAATTGGAAGTTGGATGGTGGGAGACTCAAGGGGGAGAGAAGGAGGCATTACTTCATTGAGAGGGTGGTGGAACCACGGAATGTACTGCCCGAGGAGCTGGTGGAGGTAGTTAGAGTGGAAGGATTCAAGAGAGGCTGAGACAGGTGCAGGAGGAGGGTGAAGCTGAGTAATGTCATCTCTGGTGAGGGAACTCTGGAGGAGTGTTGGGGGATCATGAGGAGGGGTCAGTGGGTTGGTAACGGTACCCATCAAGGATGCTGATTCTCGAGAAGAATCAATAGACCATGTGGCCTTCTCTGCTGGCATTTTAGTATGTTAGTATGTTAAGTATAGGAAATGCTACAATCTGATCAGCTGCTAGCATTCCAACAACCTACATTAATCTCTATTACACCGTCATGAGCCTGACTGCGGTGCATGAATACTTCCTGTCAGCTTTTCATGCTCTAGTTCTGCAATGACTGGAATGATCCATTCAAATTTTTGAACAATCATTTATTGATTTTTTTTGTGAACTCTGTTTGCTCGGCTGGGCAAGGCACCTCTCAGAGGTGCCCGCTCGACCATTGACTATTCCCTGCCTGAGACCTCCTTTCCTCCAGGATCTGGTGGAGGGCCTCGGAGGAGAGACCATCCAGCACTGGGGATGTGGGCTAGGTCCCTGGAGCCCTTGTCGACCTCCTTGGTCCTCTGAGGGATTTCTACTTGTGCCAGTTATCTCGAGGCCCCGGAAGCAGAAGTGCATGCATGTGGAGGCACGCATGTGTGCTGCAGCTCCAGTCTGCAGCCTCATTCCCTTCCCTGGCCTATCACTGGGGCTCCTAGAACAGGAAGCTGGCAACCAGGCCCCTACCAGGAGGCAGTCAAACCCCAAGTATCCCCTCAGATCCCTCCATGAAGGTGAGAGCTGTCGATATTAAACAACCATTTAAACAGAATTAACTATTGCACTACTGTAAAACTTGAAATTTTCACTGTCAAATTAATTTCACTATTTTAGAAGAATTTGCACTAATTTACAGTTTTTCCATTGTCTTCTGACCATCTTCTCTGAAATAATGGAATGTCCAGAAAGGTTCTGAGTGCACAAAAGGCAATGGATTTATACACACCACTTAAAATATATTACAGTAACTTAATCATATTTCTTCAAAATAAGTTTGTTTTGAGTTATTGTCCATAAACTTTCACAATTCAATCTTGCACTGAAATGCCACAGCCGGTCCAGTTCTTCACATTTTTGTCCCTTCTTTCCTTCTTGGGGTCTGGATGCATCATCCTACCTCCCCACCACCATCAACCAATACTCCCTATGCTTTACTTAAGCCAGGTCTGGATGCCACATACCCAACCCCTAGCCCTTCTATTACAGCCAACCCTTCTAATCACATCCAGGTGCACTTTTCCTGGCCTGTGTAACTAACACCCTCAGCTGCCCCCCATTAGCCCTCCAATCCATTCCCCCCTTCACCTGAATCCCTTTCACCTTCCACCTGAAACTCTTTTCAACCTTGCTCTTTCAGCCACCTTCCAATATAGCAGGAGCTGTCCACCTGCCACTGGACTCCCAGTCCACCGAGAAAAAGACCTGTCCCACACTGGTCCCATATAGCATGCCCCCTTCCTTGCTGCCTCACTCTCAGGGTGGCTGGGTGGGAAAATGAAAATTTCCAACAGAAAGAGGCACAAGGCTCCTAGCCCTGGGCTTATAAACCCCAAAAGGACCCCTGGCAAGGATTCCTCCAAGCCACACCCATGGGCCAATCCTGTAACCCCACAGATGTACTCATCATTCACCTGCACCTGGTAGTCATGATATCACCTCTGTCCTTCCCTTCTTCCACCTGCCTGTCAATCCTAATCTCATTAAGCTCCACTCCTTCACTATGTCCTGCCTATTTTTCCTTCCCCCCTCCCCCCTCCTCCCCCACCCAACCTCTATGCCACTAGCTCAACCTCCATTTCTTCAGGAATGCCATCGGACAATTCTGGTTGCCTTTTATTGGTAACCCCATTTGTCTTCTGCCCATCCCTTCTAAAATGATTCAATATCCAGACAGGTTCTGGGTGCATGAAAGGCAATTGATTTATTCACACTGCTTAAAATATATTACAGTAACTTAATCATATTTCATTAACATAACAGTTTGTTTTAAGTTATTGTTTATAAACTTTCCCAATTCAGTCAGCTGGTCCAGTTCTTCACCTTTTCGTTCCTTCCTTCTTCTGGATGTCCGGATGCATCATCCGACTCTCCCCACCATCAACCAATACTTCCTATGCTTTACTTAGGCTAGGTCTGGATGCCACATACCCGACCCCTAGCCCATCTACAACTTTTACTCCCTTTTAATCACATCCAGGTGCACTGCCTCAGGCCCACGTAACCTCCCTCCCCAGCTGCCCACCCTTTAGTCCTCTAATCCCTTCCCCCTTCCCCTGAATCCCATTTCACTAGACACCACCTTCAGCTTGTGTTGGATGATGGGGCTTCTCCCCCATTCCAGGGTCATTTAACCGCTCCCCAGCCAAGCTGCCTCCAGCTGCCAGAATGGCAACAAAAAACAAGCCATACCCACACCCAAGAGATGAACCCCATCCCTCTTATACAAATTTGGTTTATCAAAAATTATTCATTTATGTGAGATGTAGCTCCCTCCTAGCTCCCTCATAACCCCACCCATCCTCCTGTTTTGCTTCTTGCGGACCCTCTTGATCACCCCAATGCTTAATGCATGTCGCCACACCTGTCAGGATATAATTGCCGACCACACTGCCTCAACCCCTGGCTACCAGTTTTTTATGGTCTGCAATAATAAATTTACACAATTATGGCTGCATCTGTGTTTGCACTAAAATCATTTTGCGAGAAAATAACTAGTTTTACAGTATATTTGACACAAGGATTATTTTTTTCAACATTTGGTTATGTATGTTTCAGTGTATTACAATAAAATATTTGATGGCATGCATATGTGCTGTACATATGTGATGCATAGAATAAATATTAGAAACATGTTGTGTAACGTATGCACACTGAACATTTTTATTGATTTTCATATTTGTATAAATAATTCATATACAATTTTCCAAAAATTAAATAAATGCTTTGTTATTAATGTATATTGGTATTTATTGTATACATACCGTACCTTCACTATTATCTTCTCAGAATTTGAATTCCATAAAAAAAATGTTTCTTAATGCAACTATCAAATACAATTAAGGAGAAAGAGATTTTCCTGAGGCATTTTAATTCAGCAGATTTTTTATTCTTAAACTTCTGATTAAGTTAAATTAAGCACACACAGACATAATTAATTTGTACTTCAATTTTAATTAAGTATGTTCTGTTTAAGTAATTAAGGATAATTAAGGGGATTTGGATTTTACAATCTTACTTTTAAGGTACCCTTAATTTTAAATTAAGGGGCAGATTATTAATTCAGGGTCAATTAATGGAAAATTATAAATAGAATAAAGTATGGGGTGGTGTGTTTAACAAGAAGTTTGCACACATCCGAGGGGTTTATGAAAGCATCTAATCCTGAGTTTTCACACACCACCCCATATTTTATTTTATATAAATGCTGGGTTATCCTTTTTTGTCTCAGCAATTATATACAATAAAATGAAGTTGTCATGCGGTCATGGTCTGGTCCAGTCAAAGTGAACAATCCAAGGTCATGTTCAGCTTTTCTTTTTTTATTTAATTGGCATCGGAAAAAAAACACCTTGTGGTAATTTTTCTTCAAAGAAACTTACTGCCAAGTCCGAGTGGTGGCTCAGTATTTTCTGACTCTTTTGAGAGATGATAAGCAAAGAGACAGTGAGCCAAAGAATTCAAGTGGTCGGGAACAGGGGGAAGTGCAGTGGTGTCTGTGCAGATTGAGGGAAACAGTGCACGTGTTTGCCGTAATAAACACTCCTTTTTTACAGCAAATTACGCCACCATTTCCGTATAGTAAAAAAGGGAGACCATTAATTATAGAGCTTTTAACTACTTTTTGTCACATAAAGGCCTTGTGCAGAAATCCAGGGATCAAATATAAGTGGCTACTATCTTATTCGGTATTCGTTATGGTAAAGCCCTGTCTTACAGTGGCTTCCAATTCCAGAGTGGGGAGGGTCATGATAACAAGTCTTTAGGCAGCTTTCAATTGAGTTATTTTGCAAAACTAAGCTAGAGCTCCAAATTGATGTCAGTTTCACAGGAACAGGATGTGCTTGTTTAGATGTTTTGCAGAGTTGAACGCTCGAGTATGATTTGTTCCACGAGGATGGTTCTCAGGGCAGTGTTGCCCCTGGGGCAGCACCCTTTAGCTCTTCCTTCAGCTTACTCCTATTGCTGGATTTCACCCACTGGCAGTGCTGCCCCTGGGGCAGAAACCTTGCGCTCTTCCTCCCACCTATCCCTATTGGTGGATTTCATCCCATGCCCCTGTGGCAGTAATCTGTATCTGTTACGTCACACAAATCTGATTGTTGCAAGTCTGAGGAACTGAGGTTTTTAAGTGTAGATGAGAATGTTAAAGAAATGCTCCCCCCAGCAATGTGCACTGCTTGTCTTTGAATTTTGGTGGTGCAAGGTGTATGTCTGTCAGCATCCGAAAGAGCCAAACTTCAAGAGTTCAAATCTTAACCAGGGGCATTTTTTGTGCTGTGTGTCAAACTCAGTTGTGAGCATTTAATCATATAAGAGTCACAAATTATTACTTTTTTTTAATATTGCTAAATTAAGACAGATATAAGGGAGAACATTTATTTTATTTATAAATTGCAATGAATGGGGCAGTACCATGATTGGTTAGTGGCACTACCCTAGGGCAGTGCCATGATGGTTGGCTTCTCTTGGCTTCGTCTGTGGCAGTGCTCCTGCTGCCCCTGGGGCAGCACCTGTATAATTTGTTCCTGTGGGCTGCCCCAGGGGCAGTGTTCTCGATGCTCCTTGGGCAGTGCCTGTTTAATTAGTTCCCATGGGCTGCCCTTGGGGCAGTGTCTTCACTGTCCCTGCAGCAGCACTTGTGCAATTGGTTCCCATGGGCTGCCCCTGGGACAGTGTCCTCATTGCCCCTGGAGCAGTGCATGTGTAATTGGGTCCTGTGGGCTACCCCTGGGGCAGGGTCCTCACTGCCCGTGTGCAATTGGTTTCACATGGGCTACCCCTGGGGCAGCACATGTGTAATTGGTTCCAGTGGGCTGCCCCTGGGGCAATGCTTATATAATTTGGTCCCATGGGCTGCTCCTGGGGTAGTGTCCTCACTGCCCCTGGGGCAGTGCATGTGTAATTGGGTTCCATTGGTTGCCTCTGGGGCAGGATCCTCACTGCTACTGGGGCAGTGCATGTGTAATTTGTTCTGATGGGGTTCCCCTGGGGCAGTGCCTGTGTGTCATTGAGGCACAGGTTAGGAAGCATAGGAAAATCAGGAGCAGTTGTAGAATTCACCAAAAATTATGTATCTGCACTAGCAGTATCATAAAATAAACTTGTTCAGTATTACTATTCACTAAGGCAAAATAAAATAAAGTTTTCTTTCAGTCTCTGTGTCCCTTGTTCTCCTAATAATAATAATATTTCTTGCAGTTGCAGCTTAGATCTTTTATACATTTTTTCAACCCCCATTCTTTGCAAATATCCTGTTCTTGTAAATATTCTGTTCTTGTAAGTTTCAGGAGCTGCTAGAACACAGTGTGCTTTCTGAGGCCCCTACAGCTTTTGCAAAAGGCTGGAAGAGTTGCACTCAAGTAACCTCTAGAGTTTACAACAGCTTTCTGCTATCATCTCAAAATATAATTATATACATTTCAATAGTAACACTATACATTTTCTAAACAAAAGGGATTCCAATATCAGTTACATTTCCATACAGTGATTTGCACATACTTTTATATTTGTAGATATGCAAGGGAGAAAAAGACAAACAGCAAGCGAGAACTGGGATATAGTGAGGCAAAGAACTGAGGGATTGTTGGGTGATCAAATCCGAAGTCTCACAGGAAAATTGGATTGTGCAACTGGACAGACAAATACACAGGAAAGGACAGATCCTTGCATTTACGTGCTTTCTCTAACAAATGAGACAGGGTCCTATTCTATCCTGTCACATACACCCCTCCTTAAGAGGGAGCCTGTTTTATTAAGCAGGTTTCTAAAACTTTTTATTAATTCTCTACTAGCAATTGCTGCTTTCAGAAATTAAGTGCATGTACATTATCAGGTTTTTATATAGTAGTACAGCAAACAGTAAAGTTCAAACCCATAGATTTATTTTCAACCTTCAGGACCCTCAATTCCTGATCCATATCTTGACAAAAAATCAGCATTGCTATTTTCTTTACGAGATTTGTGTGTCACCATTAATTTAAATGGCTGTAGTGCCAGGTACCACCTTGTGGTTCTGGAATTGTTGTCTTTCATCTGGTCAAGCCAACGGAGAGGATTGTGATCAGTTACAAGAACAAAGTCAGTTCTTAGCAAATAAAACTTAAAGGACTCCATGATGTACTCTGCTGCTAAACACTCCTTTTCGATAGTGGAGTACCTTTTCTCTCTGTCATGCAATTTCCTACTTATGTACAGAATAGGATGTTTGTCCCATCTACATTTTGACTTAGGACAGCACCTAGGCCTACCTCAGATGCATGTGTTTGTTGAAAAAAATGGTTTCTCAAAGTCTGGGTTTCATAAAACAAGGGTTGAATATAATGCAGCCTTAATAGCTTGAAATGCTTCATCACACTCTGGGGTCCATTTCACATTATTTGGGTAACGTTTTTTCAAGATTTCAGTGAGGGATGTAGCTGACTCTGCAAAGTTGGGAACAAATCTTTGATAATAACCAGCAAGACCTAAAAATGACCTGACATGTTTCTTTGTTTTAGGTGCAGGGCTGTTAGCTACAGCTTCTATCTTAGAAACCTCTGGCTTAACTTCTCCATTTCCCAACACATAGCCCAAATATCTCATTTCCTGCATGCCCAATGCACATTTGTTTGGATTAATAGTCAGACCTGCATTTCTGATAGCTTGGATGACTGCTCGTAGGTTTTCCAAGTGGCTTTTCCAATCTAGACTGTACACCATGACATCATCCAGGTACACTGCACAATAACCAGTGTGAAGGGATAACATGACATCCACATACCATTTAAATGTAGCTGGCATTCCATGTAAACCAAAGGGCATGGTGGAGAACTGAAAGAATCCTATAGGGGTGGCAGATGCAGTTTTGTCTCTGGATTCTATAGCTAAAGGTATGTGCCAGTAACCTTTGGGGAGACCGAGGATACTGATATATTTGCACTCCCCAGTCTGTCCACCAAATCATCTATTCTGGGCATAGGATAACCGTCAAATTCTGAGACTTGATTAAGTTTCCTAAAATCAAGGCAGATTCGAACAGCCCCTTCTTTTTTGTTTACAATTACCATGTGAGATGACCAAGCATTCCTCGACTCCTCTATGATGCCCAGTTCTTTCATTTTTTGTATTTCCTTAACCACGAGAGATCTTTATTTATTTATTTATTGTTGACCGGGTAAGTACACTAGACAAATCCTGCCTATTTTCAGGCACGACCCAGGGGAGGGGGATACAGATGAATGCCAACTGACTTTGAACCAGATTAAGCTGTTGGTGGTATTTTTAGTGAATGAGGGAAATATGGCCAGGACACCAGGGAAATTCCCCTACTCTTTTCAATAAGTGCCATGGGATCTTTAACATCCACCTGAACTACCACCAATCCAGGCAGATGGGACCTTGGTTTAACATATCATCTGAAAGACAGCACCTCAGAAATGCAGCACCCCTCTCATGCTGCACTACAGTGTCAGTACTGGGATAGTCACCCAAGTGCCAGATGTGGGAACTGAACCCACAGCTCTCTGATCTCCCAGTCTCAGAGGCGAGTGTGCTACCTACTGAGCCACTGACACTGCTAGCTCTTAACTGCTCTGGTATCCTATATGTCTTTTGCCTAATAGGATGAGCATTCCTTGTCCCTATTAAGTGCTCAACCCCTTTTGCTTGGCCTGGCACGATGGTAAAAGTAGTGTTAAATGTCTTTAGCACAGTACGAATGTCTGCAGTTTATTCTGAGGTTAAGGAAACATTCACCTTTACAGCATCAGCATTTACAGTTTGTTCCAGTCTATCATAAGCTACATCAGTATCTTTCCCTTTGGTTTCAGGTAAAACTAGCTAAGCAGCTTTTGTCATATTTTCAACCCATTTCTTGAAGAGGTTAGCCTGATATATCTTAGTAGGATTTTTCCTGTCATGGGTCTCAGTCTCGTAGTTAACAGTGCCAGTACATCTAAGAACTTTATAAGGCCCTTGCCATTTCATTAACAGCTTGTTTTCTGTTGTGGGTAACAGTAGCAAAACCTTTTCATCTGGCTCGAAAACTTTTACTTTTACCACATGGTCGGTTTTGGGCCTCTTCATGATTACTATGGGCAATTTCCACATATTTTGGCAGCTTCTTTCTTAGGGCACACATATAGTATAAGAAGATATAGAGTGTTTCTGGGTGGAATAATCTTCCCACATTTCTTTTATCACATCCAGTGGCCCTCATGGCTGCCTACCATACAGCATTTCAAATGGCAAAAACCCTGTTGATGCCTATGGCACTTCTCTGTAGGCAAAAAGTAGGTAAGGCAAATATTGGTCCCAGTCTTTTCTTTCCGGTTTTACAAACCTTTTTAACATACATTTTAGGGTTTGGTTAAAATGCTAAACAAGACCATTTGTCTGAGGGTAAGAGGGGGAGGTTCTTAAGGCAGTGATACCTAGAAGTCTGTACAGCTCCTTAAGTAATGCAGCACCAAAATTACTACCCTGATCAGTAATAATTTCTTTAGGTATGCCCACCTGCCCACTGTGCTGCAAATTTTGGGGCTCTAACGGTACACATTGCAACTGCTTCTGAGTATTGAGCAGCATAGTTGCATACTACTAGGATGAATCTATTACCCTTTTTACTTTTGTCTAAAGGACCAACCACATCCATTGCAATTCTCTCAAAAGGCACATCTACAAAGGGTAGGGGCACCAGGGGCACCTTGTATTTTCTAGTGACTGGGGCTACTTTCTGACACTCAGCACAGGAATTATAATAGGTAGCAACATCTTCATGAATTCCAGGCCAGTAAAATCTACACAGCAATCTGGCAAGGGTACGATCCCTCCCTGAGTGACCAGCCATAGGATTATCATGTGCTATCTGTAACAACTCTGTTCTATACTTCTGTGGTATAACCAATTGTTCTGTCTGTCTCTGTGTCTGAGGTTTAACCCAAACTCTGTACAGCAACCCATTCATTTTTTTAAACATTGGTCCACCCTGTTTTGGTTTCACCCCCAGCTGCTTGAAATAACCCTGGAGAGAAACATCATTAGCTTGCTCTGAAAGAAAATCACAATCAGTTAACAATTTAGTTTCAGCATTTTCATATTTTAACCCTTTATGTCCATCAGTCATTTGCTGCCACAGTTTCTTCAGGCATCATCTTTCTTTCTTTCTTGGATTTCCAGATCTTTGTGCTCAAACACGTCCGAATCGAAATCACTGAAAGGAAATGTGTCCCCCACCATCTGAAATTTTCTTTGACTGAGCTCTTGTCACCACAGCTGCTGAAATATTAGGATTTACTCCATCCTTGATTAATTCAGTAAATCCTTGAAACTAATTTCCAATAATCATAGGTACAGGTAACTTAGGCACTACCCCCACTTTCATTTGGTGTGACACACTCTTAATGGTCAGAGTCAATTGGGTGGTGGGATAGTATCTAGTGTCCCCGTGAATGCAGATGACACCAGTACCTGGTCCTTTTGTACAGTTTTCCCAGCACTTTAAAAAGCAGTAGGGTCTGTCTGCTTCCTGAATCAATGAGTTCCTTCACAGTCGTATTCCCCCACCTTCACATCTGTTAAGTACTTGCCCCAATTTGCCAAAGACAAATCTACTCCAGTGCCACTCTCCTTACTATGGCAGTTTCTTGCAAAATGGCATCAGTTATGACAGTTATAACAAATAACATCTTTGGGCCCAGATTTGTTACCCCCACCAGAGTTCTTATCACGCTTGGAGTTTAAATGGGAAAAAGAGTGTCTTACCGGTGCTTGGCTGTTACCTCATCACTGTGGCATCTGTCTGGCCATTTGGTAGTCCTCAATGAAAGAAACAGCATTTTCCCACTCTCTGGTCGGTGTTCCTTTACCCACAACTGCACATCTGTAGGCAAGATGTTGATGATTTGCTCCATGGCAAATGTATCGATGATCTGTGGGACTGTTTTGCTCTCTGAATGGATCCATTTTATCAGGAGTTCTTTGAGTCGGGTGAAGGCTTCTCGAGGATTGTTGACTGAGTCGTACCTCAGAGATCGAACTCTCTGCCTGTATGTCTCTCCGGAGATGTCATACTTTTTCAGAATTTCACTTTTCACCAGCTCATTATTTTATGACTGTGTAGTGTCCATACTACTGTAGGCAAGTTGGGCTTCCCTGTCAGGTAGGGTACCAGTCTAATTGTCCATTGCTGCTTTGGCCATTGGCAGGCTGTGGCAACTCTTTCAAAAGTTGTCAGGTATGCCTCACTATCATCTGAGGGACACAACTTTGTAAGTTTAATGGATTTTATGTTGCTTGCATTTTGTTGTTCATCTGAATCTGTGCCGGATACTCTGCCTTTGATAGCTTGCAAGGCATCCAGCCATCGCTGCTCCTATCGCTGCCTATCTTCTCTCGTCTGCTGCTCCTGTCCCTGCATCTCATCTCTCCTCTGTGCTTCTAAATGTAGAATCTTTTTTCCTCTCTGCTTCTCAGTCTCTTTTTGTTGTGTAGCCCACCATTTGAAAAAGTCCATCAGGCTTTCAGGTTCTGTCACTGCCTCTTCTTTTTCCATAACTTGTGCTGGCTTTACAGTCTCAGACTGGACTTCTGTCTCTGCTAGTTTGGCTGCTATTCTTCTGGTAACCACTCCTGGACTTGCTCCTGCAGGATCCATACCTTTTCCTGTGCTTCCCTGGTACTAGGTCCAGTACCCACACACAAAACTCCTGTTTTAGGGTATGCACAGTGTAAATCCCACTGCTAACAGCATCTGTCATTGAGGCACAGGTCAGGAAGCATAGGAAAACCAGGACCAGTTGTAGAATTCACCAAAAATTATTTTATTTACACTAGCAGTATCATAAAATAAACTTGTTCAGTATAACTATTAACAAAGGCAAAACAAAATAATGTTTTATTTCAGTCTCTGTGTCCCTTGTTCTCCTAATAATAATATCTCTTGCAGCTGCAGCTTAGCTCTTTTGTAAGTCTTTTCAACCCCCATTCTTAGCAAACATCCTGTTCTTGTAAATATTCTGTTCTTATAAGGTTCAGGAGCTGCTAGAATACAGTGTGCTTTCTGAGGCCCCTACAGCTTTTGCAAAAGGCTGGAAGATTTGCACTCATGTAACCTCTAGAGTTTACAGTAGCTTTCTGCAATCATCTCAAAATATAATTATATACATTTCAACAGCAACACTATACATATTCTAAATAAAAGGTTCCCAATATAAGTTACATTTCCATTCAATAATTTACACATACTTTTATATTAGTAGATATGTAAGGGAGGGAAAAGAGAGACAGCAAGAGAGAACTGGGATAAAGTGAGGCAAAGAATTGTGAGATTGTCAGGTGATCAAATCCAAAGACTCACAAGAAAATTGGGTTGTGCAACCAGACAGACAAATAGGCAGGAAAGGACAGATCCTTGCATTTACACACTTTCTCTAACAAATGGGATGGGGTCCTATTCTACCCTGTCACACTGTGTAGTTGATACCTACTGCCTGCCCCTGGGGCAGTGCACAGGAACAGATACCCAAACACTAGCCCTTGGGCAGCCAGTAGAAACCAACTACACACCTGCTGCCCCAAGGCAATCCAACTGTAACCAATTACACAGGCACTGCCCCAGGGGTAGCAAGGACACTGCCCCAGGGGCAGATCATGGTAACCCATCACACAAGTGCTGCCCAAGGGGCAGCCCATGGGAACCAATTATAGAGGTGCTGCCCAAAGGGCAGAGAGGACACTGCCATGGGGCAGCACATGGGAACCAATTACACAAGCACTGCCCCAGGAGCAGCAAAGACACTGCCCCAGGGGCAGCCCACAGAAACCAATTACACAGGCACTGCCCAAGGGCAGAAGGATCACTGCCCCAGGGCAGCCAACAGAAACCAACCATCATGTCACTGCCCCAGGGCAGTGCCAGTAACCAGTCATCATGGCACTGCCCCATTCATTACAATTTATAAATAAAATATATTATCTCACTTACATCTGTCTTAATTTAGCAATATTAAAAAAATGGTAATGATCTGTGACACTTATATGATTAAATGCTCACAACTGAGTTTGACACAAAGCACTAAGAAATGTTCCTTGTTAAGATTTGAACCCTTGAAGTCTGTCTCTCTTGGATGCAGACAGACATACACGTTGAGCCACCAAAATTCAAAAACAAGCAGTGCACATTGCTTGGAGGAGCATTCCTATAACATTCTCATCTACATTTAAAACTTGCAACAATCTGATTTTTGGGAAGTAACAGCTACAGGTTGTGGCCATGGGGGCAGGGGACAAAATTCATCAATAGGGATAGGTGGGAGGTGGAGCACAAGGGTTCTGCCCCGGGGATAGTGCTGCAAGTGGGTGAACTCCACCAATAGGAGTAAGCTGGAGGAGGAGCTAAAGGGTGCTGTCCTGGGTCAGTGCTTCCCCAGAAACCATGGTCTGGGAACAAATCACAATCAAGCAAGCAGAACTAGTCTCCAAATCGATGACAGTTTCTCATGGATAGAATGTACTGACCTGAGCTGGTCTGCTGCTGGCTTTGCAAGAATAAATACAGGACATGGACCATTCTCAGCCAGGTTGTGTGTCCTCTGATCCCTTTCCAGTAGTCCTGGGGCTAAAGAAACTATTAACATGGTTGTGTTTTTACTCTTTCACTTTAACTTCTTTTGTATCATGTTTCTGTCCCTTAGTGTGGTTTCTGGTCATCAGAATCAGCACCTCCCAGTCACTACTGCCATCTGGTGGGACTGGGGTATGAACTGATGTTAGAGGAGTGCTGCTGAGTGCCCCCAAAGTTCAGAAAAGCTGCTTGAAACTGAGCAACCTCCTTGATGTGGGCTCTCTCACCCAGAAGGCGGTCCAGGGGATGGTTGAGTGAAGAGAGGTGGTGGTGCACCAGCCATGGGGAAAAGGGTGCTTAACAATCTCACATAACAAATAGCAGTGCCCAATCCACAGCCCTAGGTCCTGCATATGCAGTATACACTGGGACTGGGGTAAAGGAGCAGTACAGGGGAATGTGGCAGCAGTGCTGCAGAGAATGCAGTGGGTGAGACCCTTTTTGGGGGGGTTAAATAGCATTCATGTAACCTGTAAACTGGCATTGGAGTTACTAGTTGACCTGCATATATCTGTTCACATGAGGTTTTGCACTTAAATATTTATTGTGCTAGCCCATTTTCCAAATGTCAGAGAGTGTCTCCTCTTACTGTAACTTTTTCTGCCTTAGCAACAAGGTACTAATTGTGCTATGCACAATCTGTATCCATTGGCCCCGCACTTCCCAAAATTCTTTTCCCACCTGCCTGGGGCATAAAAAAGGGACCTCTGTCCAGCCAAGGATGAGTTCTGGAAGTCTAACAGCACCAGCTGGAGGGAGCTTACAGGCTGAGGATGGTGGCAATGTGTAGGATTGGAGTGGTGCAAACTCCTTCTGGTGCAGATCTCCAGATGCTTTCATCTCACCTGGACTCAAGGACTAGAGACAGCAGGAACCAGTTAGTGGGTCACCATCAAAAAAGGGCTGCCTTATGTTGTCCACACAATCATCCCACTTTCAGCTTCAGCTAGAAGAGGTGTAACTGTTCCTACTGGAAGAACTGAGTCCAAAACATTCCAATCTGAACTTGAGTGGTTTTGTGGAAGATCAGTACAGACGGTGTTGCTGTGACATCTAAACTCAAAAGCAGGGCATGTGAAGCAACAAGCTGGGTAAGCCTCATAACTGTGTCCACATGGCACTAAATACCAGAACCCTAAGGGCAAGGGACTAGGTGCAGTTGCCTGTGCTTGTTGCTTCCTCAGTACTATAGTCACTAGGTGTGGGCACCTTAACTTACCTAAGGGTATGCCCTCCTTCTCTACCTGCGCTAATGGTGCCAAATAAATGCTGTGCCTTTAAGCTCATGGATACATCCCATGTCCTGGCAGCTGCGAGGAGATTTGTGATGATGTGTTGCAACTGCAATTATGTTTAATACTGATTCTGAAATGTACCCATTTCTGACTAGCTCAGGAGTTGTATATATGCCAAACTGCTGATGATGAATGGGTCCTTGGGGAGATTTCAGTCATGGAGCAGGTCATGTAAACTCCTTCCACCAAATGGTGTGTGTACTATGCCTTGTAAATAAAAGTTCAGTGTTCAGGAAGTGAGTTTAAGTTTCAAGAGCCATGCCCCTTTGTAATGCGCATTACTGAAAAGTGAATCACTGTTTACTCTAGCTGATTTACAAAATGCAAAATGAAGTTTATTGTTTAAAATTAAAAATAATTTTTCTTCATCCCGAGTTGCCATGCCAGGATAAGCATATGTAGTGTGGTGCAACATAAAATCTTTTTTTTTTTTGACAAACCAAAGGTGACTTTCTTTATCCACAGAGCCAAGTGTAAGAAAAAGAAATCAAGATCCAGTGTCCACCCTCATGGGTGTGAACATCCCCCAGGATATATCTGAAAATGAGCTGCTACCAGCTTATTATGTCATCTGTGGCAAATTTGAAGTAAATAAATAAAGGCAGTTAGTGTGTGTCAGTTTTCACTGTAGCAGGGTAAGGCAAAGACAAAGCAAAAGAAGAGAAAGATGGGGAGTGCTCTGCACCGGGGCACAGTATAGCAAGGTCAGAGCAGTTTCACAGAGGTAGTGCAGAGACTTTTATACACAGTGCTCCACTGGTCAGGACTACACTGTGCAGAGACAACAGACTAGGAAACAAGGACAGTTGATCCTGGCAAGAAAGTCTCTTCCATATACTGTACCTCTAGACATGGGAGTCTGCGCCTTGGTCATTGCCCACCCCCCTTTCTGTTCCCAGAGCAGATGATAAAAACAGCTGGTGGGGGAGACTTTCAGCACTCATAAATGAAATGCAATGCTAGCCAACAGACATGGTCAACTTACAAGTAACGTAAAGCAGCCTTGAATTTAGCTGTTGAAAAAGCATGCTTCACCGGCCCGGTGGCCCTGAGGGTTGAGGCACTGGACGCCACACCTCGCACCACACCGGAGACCCAGGTTCAGGAACGGACTCGGGCTGCCTGGGGCTGGCAAGGAGAAGGAAGGATTGAGCATCCTGCGACAGTTCTCCTTCCTTCGGGGTGGGCATGCAGCAGAGGCTGGGTGTTCGGCAAGCTTAGGGCATCTACAGGGGGTGGAGAGCCAGTGGACATCTGCACTTCAGTTCATTGACGTCATTGCACGTCCGGCTCTTCAGGGGTCAAAATTGAAAAATCAGGATCTCTCTGCCTCTATGAAGCCCTCCTGGGTTTCTATTAGCCTCTGTCACCAGATCCCCCAACTAGATATTGGTCCCATGGGCTGGATAGGGCACCAGTTCTGCAGACCCGTCCTCCTGGGGGAAAGCTGGGGGTGACCTGGGGATTACAGCAATAGGCAGATGGTGGAAGACTGGGGCCATGTCCAGGGCTAAAATCTGGCTGAAAGCCCTAAAAAAAAGCATGCTTCAAATCAAAGTATATAACTGATATACTACCTCTGGATTTAGATTAGATGACTTTGTTTTTCCAGTCTAGCAAGATCCCCTGGCACATTGCCACACATTATGCTGTTCTGCTCGTTTTCCGGTTGTCAGGATATCAGATACCACAAATGAAAAAGTATTTTGTATGCACAAAAAATAAAAGTTCAAAACAGACCTTGAGGCATTCATTTGCTTATATTTTCCACTTGGAACTTACTGTAGAACTAATTTTACTTCCTTAAAGCTGGTAATGCTCCTAATCCTGACCTCTGGAAATTGTATATGCAATGAATTAAGGCTTCTGAAGGTCACTGCTTAAAAGTGGTGACACTGAAAATAAAAATAAGAGCAGACCATTGGGTACAGCAGCAGGACATCATGCATCCACCATGGACACTGAGTTTGTTGTGCAAGTCCCAGAGTCCCACACTGGGGGTGATTAAAGTCCAAGTGTATCAAAAAAGGTACCTATTAGGACCATCTGGGCCAAATGGTGCAGCCATTGTAATGCTCAGTTGTCAGAGTTAGGACAGGGGAAACAAAATACAAATCAAAAGTAAATCTGATGCAGTGCTTGCTGGGAAGCTACAGAATTCATTTTTCTAAAAAATAGTTTTGGAAATAAAGGTGCACGAATATACTGTCAGCACTTCAAGATAACCTGGACTTCATGATTAAGTCCCACAGCAGGTGTACAGACTACACAGGCTCCCTAAAGGGTAATCTGTATTTTTATTTCTGTTGTGGAATGGTGGGCTACCCAGGTGCTCCTGGTTATGTAGGCATCATAGTAGGGAGGGGGGATTGGGGTACTGAACTTCCTGAAACATTTCCAGGTTAAATTATTGGTGGCTGACATCAGCATTCAAATTGTTATCAAGGGCTGGAAAAGCAGAGAGTAAACAACACTGTTTAGAGAGTCAAATTCAGAAAAAATGTTCTGTTTCTTTTTTTTTTTTTTACTATTTATACTGCTTTTGCTCCTGACCTTACTCGTCCTTCCTTTACAAGACTCTCATATCTTAGCCCTGTCACACCGCTGTCTCCCGTGGCTTAGTTGTCCACTCCTGATGGGCTACTGTCTCTTGCCCCCATGATGGAGTCATCACTTGGTTCCCCATGCCCCTAAATAAATCTATATCCACCCTGTTAGTGGGGAAGACTTGTGCCTGAAATGGCAGATGGAGTGACTATAGGCCGTGGCATCTATTATGCAGTGAAAGTGGGGATTAATCACTCTTCTCTTTTTTTCAGTAAGGGCACTGCCATAGGATGTCATCAAGTGTGCTCTTGCACATATGTGCAGTCAATATCAGCAGCGTCTCCCCCCTCCCCACATGTTGACCTCTGCTACACCTCCATCACTTGTCACCCAAAGATAGTGTAACAGCAATGCATAGCACAATTCCTTCGGAAGGGAGCATCCTCTAGGATGCTTGACACCAGCCTTCCAATAATTTGAGCTTATTTCTGAACTCAGGTCTCCAGAGTTGCAAGCTGTAGATATGCCATGGTGCTGATAGGCTGTTTAGGCCCAGTATTCAGCTGAAAAACACTGGAAAGGCAGATATTTAAAGCTCTCTGTAGTTAGGACAGTTATTCAAATACAGTGCAACATATTGTAATGTAAACCCAGTTTGTGACTCCCTACCTTTACAGTTGCAGTAATAGACATGGTCAGATATCTCCAGATATTTTGCTATTTTAAGAGATCCTCTCTGCTGGCCCACAGTAATACTGCAGGCTAGTGCGAAATTACTCTAGAGATATCAGAGAAATTTCAGGAAATAACTAAGCATGTTTTTTGCTACAATATTACCTTTTGGGACCATATTTGTTCATTTGTTATTTTGCAATGCAGAGTGCTCAATCTGTTTCAGGGATGGTGAGATACTTGTTTGTCTAACTAGACATGTTTATCTGGTATTTTTCAAGCAGGTACTGTTTCATGTTTTTAGAACAGGTGTGGTATCTTTGTGAAGTAGTGAATGTGAAGTGAACATTCTTGTAACTTTTAAAATGATTTCAGACCACTCAGTCTCCATCTTAGGCTACTCTATCCTAAGGCAAGACCGGGCAGGCAGGGGTGGTGGCTTTGCCATCTACACACTCACCTCACTGTAATATATACTCAACCTCCAATCCAGTGACCCATGACACCCTAGCCATACAAGTGACCTTGCCCTTCACTCTCCCTGTCTTCATAGCCAGTGTCTACTGCTGCCCAAACATCCAGCCAATTATTGCAGTCAACCTAATCACTTCCATCTTGGCCCTTTCTCAATCTGAAGAACTATACATCCTGGGTGATTGCAATTTAAATTGGCTGCCAACCAAGTCTGTCCAAACACATAATGATATAGGAACTCTTAACCTCACCCAGGTGAACCCACCCACTCAAACCACAGGACATTAAATTATTCTCTGCTCAACTGAGCACTCACCTCCCATCTTCACAGAGTAATCAAATCTGTTATCCTTCCTGATGCTCTCAGTGACCATAACCCAAACATCTTAGTCCAGAAAGTATATAGGCCAAATCCCCACATAAAACCTTGCAACTACACTCATTTAACTCACTGAACCTTGTATCCCTACAGTACCATCTTACCCTCTATGACTGGTCTCCCTTAACTTCCTTTTCCTCGGTTGGCATGGCCCTCTCTTATTTCAAAGTTATATTCCTACGAACATACGAACATACAAAATCTGCCAGCAGATAAAGGCCTAGAGGTCTATCAAGTCTGCTCGAATGTGCAGCTAGCACCCCTTATTCTGCAGCTGCCCCTCCCTTCCACCCTTCCCCTTCATTAACCTTCCCCCTTGTCCTGTCCCATCCTCATTTGAAGCAGTCCACTGTTCTACTGCATACCACTTCAGCAGGTAACGATTCCACCCAGCCACCACCCTCTCTGTAAAAACTGTCTCCTCATCTCCTCCTGAACCTTCCTCACTCCAGTCTCATATCATGGCCCCAGGTGACCCTCCTCCTCCTTACTTTGAACAGCCCTCTGTACTTCCGTCTTGTTTATTCCTTTCATGTATTTAAAGGTTTCAATCATGTCACCCTGTCTCTCCTCTCCTGAGTGAGTACATGTTCAACTCCTTCAACCTCCTCTCGTATGATAAGTCCCCCAGCCCTTGATCATATTTGTCGCCTGCACTGCACCCTCCAGTAACTTAATGTCCCTCTTCAGATACGGATGCCAGTACTGCACGCAGTACTCCAGGTGTGGTCTAACTAATGACCTATACAGTGGCAGAATCACCTCCTCCCTCCTCGAGGATATACCCCTGCAATACAACCCAGCATTTTGTTGGCCCTTGCAGCTGCCTCTTCCTACATTGTGCCGAGTTGTTCATTGGCCTGTAATGAGCACACCCAGATCCTTCTCCTCCTCTCTCTGGGCTAGTTGCACTCCCCCTAGCTGGTAACTCCTCCTTGGGTTCTTCATCCCAAAATGCAGCACCTTACACTTTTTGGCATTGAAGCCCAGCTGACAGGTGTCTGACCAGGTTTCAAGCTTTGCCAGATCATCCTGCAACCCCTGCCATCTCCCTAGGTCATCCACCACTGCGCCTACCTTGGTATCGTCAGCAAACAGACTGATCTTGCTCTTGATGCCCCATGATATGTCTGCAATGAATATCCCAAACAACACTGGTCCCAACACTGAGCCCTGTGGAACACCGCTCGTCACTGCCCTTGGGTGTGAGAGCTCCCCACCCACCACCACCCTCTGTTGCCTTCCCTGCAGCTAGTTTCCTACCCATCTCACCAGCTTTGCACCCACCCCTGTGCCTACTAACTTCCTTCCCAGCCTTCCATGTGGCACTGAGTCGAATGCCTTACTGAAGTCCAGATACAGGACATCCACTGCATGGCCCCTGTCCAGTTGCCTAGTTACCCAGTCATAGAACTCAATCAGGTTGGTTTGGCAGGATCTGCCACATATGAAGCCATGCTGTCTGCTGTCCTGTAGTCCTTGGCCTCTGGGAGGGCTACCAGCCTTTCCTTCAGGATAGTCTCCATTAGCTTACCCACGATGGATGTAAGGCTCACTGGTCTGTAGTTTCCCGGTTCATCCTTGGGGCCACTCTTGTGGAGGCACCACATGAGCCATCCTCCAGTCCTGAGGTATACACCCCGAATGTAGTGAGGCATTAAATAGGTCTGCCAAAGGTCCTGCAAGGACCTCTGCCAGCTCCTTCAGTACCCTGGTGTGGATGCCATCTGGGCATGGTGCCTTGTCCACCCTCAGTGCCTTCAAACCCTCTCGAACTCTGCTCTCCATGATTTCCCATCTGTCACCACTTCCCCTGCTTCTGCCATTTCTCCCACCTTGGGTGTCACCTCTCTCTTTAGTAAATACTGAGCAGAAGTACTCATTTAGTGCTTCTGCCTTATCACACCTGCTCCACCCAACCCCCTCCTTCCTAATCCTTACTATGTGGTCCTTACAGCTCCTTTTCTCCCTGATGTACTTAAAGAAGTCCTTCTCCCCCTTCTTAATGCCTTGTGCCAGCCTTAGTTCTGTAGATGCTTTGGCTCCCCTTACTGCCCTTGTCACCTCCTTCGATTCTGTCAAGTACTCCTCCCTGTCCTCCCCCCTCCCTGTTTTCTTGTACTTCCTAAAGGCAGCTCTTTTCCTCCTTACCTTTTCCATGACCTCCTTGCTCAACCAGATCGGTTTCTTAGCCCTAGCCTTCTTGCTCTGGGCTTTGCAGCAGGTTTTGGTTGCCTCCACTATCCCCAGCTTTATGAGCTCCCACCTCTGGTTAGTGTCCATAATAGATTAAATTCTGGCCAGGTACCCTTTTACCACTTCCCCCATCCTCCCAAAGTCGGCCCTCCTGAAGTTCAGCACTATTGTGCCAGATTCCACTCCTTCCTTGCCCATATCCAATGTGAGCCATACTGAGCAGTGGTCACTCCCTGACAGCGGTTCCTCCACTGTAAGTTCTCTCACAAAGTCCCCATTTGCCAGCACAAGGTCAAGGGTATTTCCTAACCTGGTTGGTTCACTGACCATTTGCAGCAGGAAGCTGTCCTGGAAGGCATCCAGCAGTACCTGCTCCCTTCTGTTCCTGGTTGTTGGGTGCTCCAGTCCACTCCTGGCATGTTGAAGTCCCCCACAATCACCACACTAGCCTTCTCGCAGGTCCTGCTGATCTGTCCCACTAGTTCCCTGTCTAACTCCTCCGTCTGAAATGGTGGCCTGTACACCACTCCCATTCTAAGAATCCTATTCTTGGAATCCTGGATTTGCATCCAAAATGACTCCATACTACCCTCCTCCCCTTCCTCCCTTACGCACTTCAGTCCTTCCTTCACATATAGTGCCACCCCCCCCTTCCCAATCACTCTGTCCCTACGAAATAATATGTACCCTGGTACAGACAGGTCCCAGTCATTGTATTGGGTGGCCCATGTTTCCATGATGACTGCAATATCCACCTCTCCCTCTGCCATGAGAACCTGTAACTCTGCAGTTTTCCTTCCAAGGCTTCTAGCATTAAGGGTAACCACCTTCCACCCTTTCCCCCCTCCCATCCTGCCCTCCTTTCCTAGCATCACCAACAGTACTTGCCATTTGTCCTTTGTCACTGTTATGGGGGTAAGCTCAAATGGTTTCCCAACCTGTGGTCTCTGCATATCTCTTCCCCAACTGCCACCCCCCCCACTCCTAGTTTAAATTCCCAACTTCTCTATGTACCCTCCATCCTCTGTTTCAACACTTTCTTTCCCTCCTCACTCAAGTGTAGTCTGTCCTTGGCATAGAGACTACTGTCCTCCCAGGTCCCCCCACCCCCCAATAGCCCATACCCTTTAGCACAACACCAGGTTCTTAGCCATCCATTAAATTCCTCTATTCTCAGCTTTCTTGTTGTGCTTGCCTTTGGCACGGAAGTATCTCTGAAAAAGTTACTGATCTTCCTGCCCCTCACATAATTGTGCTAGTTCCTCAAACCTCCTCTGGACTGTATCTACTGTCTTGTCAGCCAGGTCATTTGTCCCAAGATGTATAATTAAATGAGGCTTGTCCCTACCCCTTCTAGCATATTTCAGAACAGACTGTCCCACCCTTTCCGCTGTCATTCCTGGCATGGCCTCCACCCAAATGCGACTATGCCTCTCCCTTGCTACCCCACCTGACTCCTCTTAGTATTGAGTCCCCAGCACTCAAGATTCCACCTCTTACTCCCTGCTTGCTTCCATTCATCTCCTCTCTCATTTCCAGCCCTCTTCTTCCTCCTGCACATTATTTCCTTTACCCCTGTTGCAATTCTCCCAGCAGAACTTCCCCACTCCAGTTTGGTCCAGGCATTTATCAATTACCCTCTAATTTCATCATTTCCTCCTCCACCTTCTTCCTCTCTAGCAGTGCGCAACTATTTTCTGAAGACCCTTCACAAATGCCCGCTCCCTCTCTTCATAGTAACCTGTTCTCTTCTTTCCACTCTATGACTTTTGCCACTTCTTCGCCTCCCCTCACAAGTCCCTATCTCCTCCTTCCATTTGTCTTTTGTCTCCTGACCTGGTTTCCCCGGCAATTGTTCTTCCTGGCCTGGGCCCCTTTGTCTCTGCTTCCCTTCTTCTGACCCTCTCCTCACCACTGTTGGCTTAAATCACCCTCCCTCATCTCCCCTTCTTCCTCCCTCCAGTATTGGGCTAAACCCACCCCCAATCTGCCTTGCCTGTCTTAGTTCCTCCTGCAGACCCTCAATCTCCTTTCTAAGTTTTTCTATGTGGTTGCACACTAAACATCCTCCCACACTCCAGGCAATTTTTAGAAAGATTGGTGCACCACAGTTGTTGCAGCCTACCACCCTACCCATTGCTGTCATTGCCCACCAGCGACCCCCCACCCTTCCAGATGCAGGATACCAAACACTCCCCCAAGTCTCCCCTCTCCTCCTCTATCAGTGCAAAACATTTTCTTTATTTCCCTTACCTCCTTTGTTGCACATGTTTAGATATATTGAGCAACTGCTTTTTGTATTCCTATCCTTTCTATCCACACTCAAAAACAGACTTTAAGTAGCCATTGCACAACCTTCTTCAAACTCCTACCTCCTTTTCCAAATGCAATATCAATGTGAAGAAGTAATAATGTCCTAGATTTGCATTTACTTCCCTTCCACTGAGAGAGCAGTCACCTCTTCACTTGCTGCTGTTCCTTTCCTGGATGTCTGCTTTTGCTATGACAGTGCATATCCTTTGCCTGTTTGAGGAAGTGATGTCAGAACCCTGGTATAAAGGAAATAATGGACCAAGGGTGGGACCAGCCCAAGTCTTCCAGAAACAATCAGGTAGCTGAGGCCTCTGGTCAGACCATTAGCACCCTTCCCCCACTCTGCACTCAAACTTTGCAGCTAGTGAAGCCAGCAACAATGAATCACAATTCTACTCAAAGCCCCCAAAATAAGTTTGCTACCCAAAGAAACAGGACTCAATTCAAAGAGCTTCACCAACAACACATCAAAATAGGCTTGGAATTAGAAGATATATGTCTCCAGTTCAAAGAAACAGACCCAGTTAAATCACACCAATTATGTTTTAAAACAGAAGAAATAGGTCTCTACAAATGCAGCCTGCACACAGTGAATCAAACAAATGAGCCCACTTATAGCTACCAAACAGGTTTCAAAATTCCAACAGCCCCAAACAATACCCTGCTAGCCCCTTAGTAGTAAGAAGAAAAGAAATAACCTTCTACCAAGTAGAATCCACAAGAAACAATGTAAAACAACAAGAAGCTACTGTACTGTAGATCTGATCTTGTCCCCCTTCTAGTTCCTTCTGAGAAGCCAAAGCACTGAGTTCCAAACTCTGTGATTTCCCTTGTGCTGCTTTCAAAATCAGACAGTTCCAAACTCTATGATTTCCCTTGTGCTGCTTTCAAAATCAGAGTTCCAAACTCTTTGACTTCCCATGTGCTGCTTTCAAAATCAAACACTTCCAAACTCTGTGATTTCCCTTGTGCTGCTTTCAAAATCAGACAGTTCCAAACTCTGTGATTTCCCTTGTGCTGCTTTCAAAATCAGAGAGTTCCAAACTCTGTGATTTCCCTTGTGCTGCTTTCAAAATCAGACAGTTCCAAACTCTGTGACTTCCCTTGTGCTGCTTTCAAAAACAGACAGTACCAAACTCTATGACTTCCCATGTGCTGCTTTCAAAATCAAACAGTTCCAAACTCTGTGACTTCCCTTGTGCTGCTTTCAAAATCAGACAGTTCCAAACTCTGTGACTCCCCTTGTGCTGCTTTCAAAATCAGACAGTTCCAAACTCTGTGACTTCCCTTGTGCTGCTTTCAAAATCAGACAGTTCCAAACTCTGTGACTTCCCTTGTGCTGCTTTCAAAATCAGCTAAGTACTTAGGATACCTTTCCACCACTCAAATCAACCAGAGTCAGAGACAATCATCTTCCTTGGATAACTCCTGAACTTCTAGCCTGCCTCAGGGCTAGAAATCAAGCCTAGGCTTCATATAAGCTTCATAAGTCAACCAGTCCCTTAGTGACTTTGCCACATACTATATGCTTTGAAACACCTGCAACAAGGCAATGAGATTAGCAAAGTCTGAATACTTTAAATCAGTCTTCCTCAAAAATATAGATACTCCATCAAAATTCTGGAAGGTGGTCCATGCCCTCTTCACACCCAATTCCCACCCTCCACCCCAGTCCTCAAAATAAGCAACACTAGTGTGGCTGACCCAAGCACAGTTGCCACTGAATTTAACTCCTATTATATCTCTTGCACTGCAGAGCTTCTAAAGGCCCTCACTTACTACCACCTCCCACCCACCTCACCCAACATCGATACCTCTCCCTCACCTTCTACCCCCACCTTCTCCTTCTAAATCATCACCCTGAAGATGCTTTAAAAGCCCTGCTTACTGTCAATCCCTATAAAGGCCCCTCCCCTGATGACCTTAACCCCAAAGTCCTCTCACTCTCAGCCATGCCAATGTTTACCCTCTCCCTCATTCTAAACCTCTTCTTTGCTACTAGCTCAGTCCCCAACTTATGGAAATGTGCTGTGGTCCTCCCCCCAAAGGTGGAGAGTACTCTTCCCTAGTGACTATCGCCTCATGTCGCCTCCTCCACCCTTGCTAAAAACTCTCCAAGAACACCTGGTACTCTCCCAACTTATGTACTACCTATCTGATTCCTCCTTTTTTACCCCGTTCCAGTCTTGTTTCAGGAAAAAAAACACTCCACTACCACCTCCCTGCTCAGGCTTAATCACTTCATCCTAACTGGGATGTACAATGGCTTTATCACCTCAACCATTTTTGATGTCCTTCCCAAAGCATTTGACCCTGTCTCCCATACCCTTCTCCTGGACTCTCTCTTAACAGCAGGCCTCTCATCTTCAGCCACTAACTGGTTCAGGGCCTACGTCATTGGTAGAACTCAATTAGTTAGGATCTCAGGCGTCAACACCCCCACCCACAATCTCCTCTGGAGTTCCACAGGCTTGGTACATGGTTCCTATTATTCTAAATTTTCCCAAATGACCTACCCACAATCTGTACCTGTTCCTCCTCCATCCACATGTATGCCGGTGATACGGTTTTGTATGTGTCTGGCTCAAGTCCTGCTGAGGTTATAACCAGCTTGCAGCATGATTTCAACCAAGCTCATCTTTGGTTTGCAAACTATCACCTCTTCCTCAATGCAAAGAAGACTGTCTCCATGATCTTTGGCACTAAGCAGAAAATCTCTAGGCTCCCCCAACCTCTCCCTTTTCCACACCCTGGATGAGCCTATTTTAGAGGACACTTCCTCCTTCTGATACCTTGGGGTTTGACTGCACCAACACCTCAACTTCTCTGGGCATATAGGTGCCATCCTGAAAAACTGTTCCCCAAGCTTAGTACCCCATTCAGGAACCATAGTTGTATCTTTCCTTCGGCTAGTCTTGAACTTGTCTAGAAGATGATCCTCCCATCTTCGACTACTGTGATGGAGTGTATGGTGCTGCACAAATCCTCCCTGACCAGATTGGGCACCCTATTCCACTCTTTCTGTCACTTTGCCCAAGATGCTCCTTCTCACACACATGATTGCGATCTCTACCATACACTGTCCCTCCCCCCTCTCACAAATAGATGCCTATCCCACTGTGCTAAGCTTACCTCCAAACACTGGCTGGGGGTACTCCCCAACTACCTCTCTTCCTCTTTAATCACCCATCACCCTCCATCTTATTCTCTTAGATCCACCAATTCACATACTTTGGTGATCCCTAGGTGCTCCACCTTCATCGGTCATTCAGGCTTCTCTCACCGCTTCTCGAAAATTTGGAACTCCCTCCCTCCTCAAATTCATCACTCCTCCTCCTCCTTCTACTCCCTAAGCTCTGCCCTACACAATTATCTCTCACTGAGCTGCTCTTGCCATGACCCTCCCTAACTATGCCCTCACTTATGTAAAGTCTCACTCCTAACCTGTAACTACCCATTGTTCTTCTGATCCTGCCCTTCCCTTGTAACTCACCTTTCCTTCAACCCATCCTTTGCAGCATCCACAGCCCCCTTTCAGGGTTCTCAGCATCTTGAATGGGTATCTGTGGGCTCAGCTCTCCTTTCCCCTCCTCCCCTCCTTCTTCCTTCCTTTCACCCTTGTCTCTTGTAGCTAACCTTTTTTTCACCCCATCCTTTGCAGCCTCCCTTCTGCCTCTTTGTAGGGTTCTTAGCATCTTGAAGGGGTCCCCATAGGCTCAGCTCTTCTTTACCCTATCATCCCTCCTTTCACCCCCTTTCTTTCAACCCCTGGCACTTGACACCAATCTGACAAACACCTACCCACTTTAGTACAGTACTTTGCTTGTAAGCAAATTATGTACTGTAGCTTCTCTCAAGCTCTTTCCTGGCTTCTCTCAAGCTGAACACATTGGCAAAGTCCCTCTTGGCTATGCAAGCATTTGTAGCTCCAAATAGACATTTTCTCAGGAAGTCTTGTCAGGCAAATCATGGCTAAGCTCTGAGCTTAGGATGCTTTCCTCCTCATTCCTTTAGGCACACTTAAACAGTCACTTTGCCATTCTTAGCACTGGATCCTTCTCTGTTCACTTACACAGGTGTCCACCCATTTCTAGGCACTGGATAAACACAGGGTGCAGACAGACATTAAGCACATCTGGGCTTTTGGGGCTTCTCTGCCCCAAAAAGAGCTCTCACTTACTTGAACTGGTAAGCAGAAATGTATTCATTCAGAACGATTCAGAAACTTTCCTTTTCTAGAAGTTGCAGGCTTCATCAGCACTCTCATGGCTGAGGGCAGCACATCTTTGCAGCACTCTCACAACTAAAGATTCAGGTTTCACCACATTATCCCCAAAACATGGAAGGCTGATGCTAGCTCTGGAGGACAATCTCTGGTAACCCCAGGCCAGCAACTTTCATTGCTTACAGACACTTCTTTCATGGCAGAGGACAGAGCCCTCCTCCTCTGCGGAGGATCCACTGAAGACATAGGTCCATTCTTTTAGCTAGGGATGGAGCCTCCCACCTGTGAGGGGACTCATGATGAACTGAACTCAGCCTGCAAAGTCTCTTGGTTTTGAGGAGCAACACCTAGGGCTCCTGATTAGCTGAAATAATTTGTTTGTCCCCAAAAAGGAATATTCATTAGGCTCCTTCAATGCCGGATAGTCCCAAGGGTCTCTGGCACTGTCCCAACAATACTTGCACTGAAATCCTGACTTTCCAATTGGCTGCTGCTCTGCAGAAATGGCTGCTAGTGTACACAGTTCCCCTGCAGTCCATCCATCTGGATGAGAAGGGACTTTGCAAAGTTGGAGGAATGGTCAAAAGTATGGCAGCTTAAATTCAATGCAAAGATGTGCAAAGTAATGCACCTGGGTAACAAAAACCCAGGGAAGAATACACAATGGGGAAGGGAGGAGTTACTAACAATAACAAAAATGGAAAGGTCCTGGGTGGTCATATCAGATGACCTAAAGATAAGCAAGCAATGTGAGAAGGCAGTAAGGAGGGCTGGGGGGATATTAGGATGTATAAGCAGAGACATCACTGGTTGGAAACATGAAGGTGTTATCCCTCTGTACAAACAGATGGTGATACCCCATCTGGAGTACTGCATGGAGTTCTGGAGACTCCATCTCTGCAAGGGCATAGACAGGGTGGAGCATACCTCTCAACCTTTTGTCCCCCAAGTGTGGAACATTGCATCTCAAAATGTGGAACAAATGAGCAAAATGTGGAACACTTAATCAAATCTTTACCTAAGAAGCTCAAACACTGTTAAAATGTTGCCTTCATGTTCAGAAAGTCTGTTATTAACTGAATAATATATTTTGTTGCATCATTTGCTGTGATTTTGCTTTAAAATGTTGACTTTGAATGTGGAACAAGTCCTCACAATGTGGAACAGAGAGCTTTTGTGAAGTAAAATGAGGAACGTTCCTCGTAATGTGGTACAGTTGAGAGGTATAGGGTGTAGGCAGTCCAGAAGAGGGCAAATAAAATGGTGCAGGGTCTGCACCAGAAGCCATATGAAGAGAGACTAAAAGAGCTTAATATGTAGACCCTAGAAGAAAGGAGGGAGAGGAGGGACATGATAGAAACTTTCAAGTACCTCATGGAATCAGCAAAGTCCAAAAGGGTAGCATCCTTCAGAAAAGAAATGTACAAGAACAAGGGGCAGATTTTGAAGATGGGAGAGATGGCTCAGGGCAATGTGAGGAAGTTGTTTTTTAAGGAGAGTGTGGTGGACACATGGCATGCTTCCTGAGGGAGGTTGTGGGGTCAAACACAGTGAGGGAATTCAAAAATGCATGGGACAGACATGGGCAATTCTGGTAGGGGAAGACGTAGGCTGTTGATTAACCAGGATCTTCAGCTTATCCGATAGGTAGGGAAATGAACAGACTGGGTGAGCCAAACGGTCCTTATCTGCCATCAAAGTCTATGTTTGTACATTTCTATCACAGTCCCAAGTTAAAAGTTCTGGTGCAGCCAGAGTAAATATTTTATTTTTATCATAGCCCAACAATTCAATAGCCACCACTGTGCCCTCTTGAATGCTGCCAAGTTTAAACATGTAGGTGCAGTCCTTTGCCGGTTGCTGCTACCAAAATATGCAACAGACAGGCAGCTCATAAAGGTCCCCGATTAACAGTCAGGTGCAGCCAGTATACATGTTATTTATTTTCATAGCCCTTTATTTGCTTTTCCTTTTATGCCTTGCAAAACCTTACATTTATTTACAATTATTTTTAGCCCCTCTTCTGATTGTGGCTGCTGGAAACATGCAGCCCCATAGTGTTAGGAGTCCCCTCATGAATATTAATGCAACCTCATCAATATTCATGAGTGGGACTCAACAAAATTCACATGATTGGTGCTCTTTATTTACAATAATTTGGAAGCTCTCCCTGTCCCTGCTTTGGTCACTGGTCCTTAATCAAGCCAACCATGGGACCAGGACCATCGAGAAACCATCCTTTGACCACTATTATGGCTGATTTCCAGAGCCTGGTTTTTGCATGCATGGGCTTGCAGCCCTCTGGGATGAATCTGGGGAAAACTGAGGAACCAGGGTACAGACAGGAGCAAAATGGGCAATAAGGTAAGCCCCCATTTGTGGGAGGCATTACACATACGCACACCCTGGTGATGCTTGAAGGAACCTGCAAGTCATTTAAAGCTATTCCATTTTCCTATTCAATTTTTGTCTTCATTCCATAATCCTAAAAGGGTGCTTGATCTAATTGTTTGGCCAAACCACGATTAGCCTGACCACCATAGGCCAGGTCCCTACTCTTTCAATTTTAAAATGCCAATGAAGTATGAGCTGTGATAACACTGCTTTCTCTAGTCATCTAATGAGGAAAAGACTCTCAGACTTATGTTTTTTAAACAGATTGCTGACCTATTAGGGGCTCACAGATGGCCAGTGGGGAGCTTGCTAAATAGAAGGCCTCATCTCTCCTGATCATTGAATCATTGATGGCCTTATTAATCTCTACCCCCTCTAATTCACTGAGATTTACTTTGCATTTCTTACTGTATGTATTTGCCTTTTATTTTATAGGAGGGCAGCTTGTGTGCGGCCAGCATCAGAATCAAAATGAACCAGTGCACCCCCCCAATGCTTCTTGAAGGAGGTTCCAAATCATTCCATTTTCCTGCTCACTTTCTGTCTGCATTCCATAATTTTAAAAAGGAGTTCTTGCTCTCATAATTCAGCAGAACCTTGATTAGCCTGACCATGAAAGACAAGTTGACCCCTCATAGACCAAGCCTCTGCTCTTTCAATTTTAAAAGCATTGGGGGATGGGGAGAGCACTGGTCCTGTTTGATTCTGATGCTGATGTCACATCAGCAGCACTCCTACAAAACTATGTAAAAGAAGTTTGATTAAATCTCAGTGAATTAGCCAGGGTGAACTTGCTATGCCACTAATGATTTAGTGTTTTTTTTTTTTTTACGCACCTGAAGTGGATGCGTAAGCAAGAATACATAACAGTGTAGGCAGTGCTGGGCTATAGCTACTCATGTCTAAAGGTGCAGCAAAAGACCCTATGTTGCAGGTGGAGGGCCTTGCAGCCCCTTGAAGTGTGGTATAGACAACCCCACCAACCATAACATCTATTATTCTGCATTGAAAATGGATTTTAGGAATAACTATTTAAAAACATGATAACATGTTTAATAATATTGAATATTAAAATACATAGACAAAACCAACCTTTTGTGTTAAATTGTCCTTCGTTGGTTGATTGCAGTAGAGGCCATGTTGCCAGTATTGCTAAGCAGTACTGGTTCCATGGTACTATGAGAGCTATCTTTTTCAAAACTATTTATTTTACTTGGCCTGCTAGCTGGATTGTACAGTTGGGAAGTGAATGCAAAGGATGGAAGCAGAGTTGAGGTGCAATTGGTACAGATTATCAGTTTAGTTGGAAATTATAACATGATTGACACCAGTACCATTAAAGACCTGCTGGCACTTCAAAGATAACTTTGGAAAATATGATATTTTGTACAATTCAGCTTGTATTCTATATATATCTATGGATTTGTCCTCCCTATTATTTATTACTAAGAAAATGTGCATGAATACATGATCTTTATCCTTTAGAGTTCCCTTAAAGTTCATCAGCCTCTACAGCTTACTCCCTACTTCAAGCCATAATCCTGTGTTGTGACATCACAATCTATTGCCATGGGAGTAACTGTGATGTCACAAGCAGTACATTATAACCTCAGGTAGGGAGAAAGCAAGAGGAATAGATTAACTATTCAGGAGCAAAGATCCTGTTTTCTTTTTTTTTTTCCATATAGCTTTTTTGGCTCCCCAAACCTGGGAGGTGGCTCCGGTCCCTCCCTTGGAGGTACTCAGTCTCTGACAACATCATTCCCTGACCAGACACCCCCTAAATTCTCCATGGGTCCCCCCTTCCATAGCAGGGCTGGGGTAAAGTGGTGCCAGCTTTTACCCCACCACCAGAGTGAAATCCAGACTTCGGCGGGCCGGTGAGGTGCTGGTGCAGCCATCATAGAGACTGCTACAGGTAGCTCTTTTTCATTTTTCTCCTGTCCTCCTTCCTACTCATGTAAGTATGCTAGTGCATGCCCTCCCAACCTATATTGCCCTCTGGTCACCACCAGAGGGCAATCAAGTAGTGAGCTGACTATCCTCCCTTCCCCAGAGAAGAGCAGTCCTCCGGATGCTCGATCCTCCTTCACCCTGCTGACCTTTGGTAGCATGGGCTCATTCCTATACCTGGGTTATCAGCATGGTGCAAGGTGCTGCGACCAGTGCCTCAACTTCCAGTGCCACTGGGCTGGCCAAAGATCCTGTTTTCATGTAAATAATACCAGTAATAAATAATGTGTAGGAGCTAATGTGAATACAAGCCAAACTGTGTCTAAATATTACGTTTTGCTAATGTTTTCCTGAGAGTGTTAGCTGCTCGTTAAGGAAAGAGTAGAAGTGCTGTAAGTAGTGCTGCTGTGTTTGTGCTCATGATACCCTATCAAATAATAATATAAAAGTGGTGTGTGTGTGTGTGTCTGTGTGTGTGTGTGTGTGTGTGTATATGGGTGGGTGTGTTGGTGGGTGGAGATGGGCCAATAATTAAACAATGTTTCTGTATTTTGTGGCTATTTGTGGCAACAGTAAAGCAATAACACTCACTAGAAGGTGTGACTGTGCAAACAGATGCAAAGAGAAAAATGGCTCCCAGTTAGTTTTAAATGCTATTGTGAGTACAGTGATACACTATAAATAGTCAGAGCTAGGGCTGGAACCTTTTAGTGGTCTCTGTTGGCATATACATGTATTCCCAAGTAAGGGGCCTAGTTAGTCTGAGATGAGGATTTCTTCTACTCATTGTCTAATAGGATCAGAATGACAAGAGTGATACTTAAGTGCTTTATAATGGTATAAAACACAAGGATGTAGAAAAATAAGTTACACTGTGTTGCCAATATTTAATTTTCTATATTTACTTATACAAGGATTTCAATATGTCCATTTACACCCACCCACATTGACTGAGAAAACAATAATCCATTTTTTAAACTAAAATGCCCACCCAGTTCTCTGTGTTTACCCATGGCCACACACCTACTGTATGTTTTTAAAATGTATCTGGCTATTCCTGCCATTTGTGTTTTATAATGGCCAGCAAAAACACAGTCTGTCTTGAAATATGATATGTGCACTGCTGAAGGTGCTGACTACTCTGCTGCTGCACATGAGGTGAAAGTTAGAAGGATTCTTCTTTACAAACATTTTATGACTGCATGGGTAGAGGCCCTGCAGACGTTTTGCTAAGACAGAGAAAGGAACTGTGGAAGCATATGACCGGATACCTCTTAAGCGTGCTTCCACACTGTTGCCATCATGTTCGCAATCTTTGTTTTCAGTGCCCCTCCCGTCTGTGGGCATCACAGTCACCCCCCTTCATGGGGTACTACTTTGTTTTTGCCCATAACTTCTGCAGTTGCAGATGAAACAAAAGAGGCCACTGTGCAAAGACGGCCACCAAATGTTCATTGCACATGTGCGAGTAGCAAGCATGCACACTTATATCACAACAGCCATTTTGGGCATGGCAAGCTCTCACTTGCACATGTGCAAGGTTCTCAGTGTGCAACTGCTATCACTTGAGAAATTATTCTTTTGCTTAAATAGCAGCTCATTGTTGACAGGGATCTCTGCAGCATGGATGAAGGCTCTCTCTGAAGTTGAAGCCATTAGTTGTATAATTGACAAGAAACTGGCTGATTCTCCGCTCACGATGCCGCGAACTGGGTTTGGGAATGAGCCTGGGTCGTGGACCAGCTAGAAGGATGGGCATCCTAAGGACTGCTCTCCTTCTCCGGAAGTGGGGGTCTCGGTGATCGGGCGAGGATGACACTCAGCAGAGGCTGGGTGTGAGCCCTGAGCACCAACACACGGTCGATGAGGGGAGGTACTGGGGCGGGACAGATGCTGGCATCATTGCATGTCTCTACCCCAGCCAATAGGAAAAAACTCTTGCCCTCACCAGGCGTCTCCATGACGCCCTGCTCCCGGCTTCAATTAGCATTGGCCATACTCCTCAACCAGTTAAATTACATGGTGCCAATTCCTTCCACTGCACCATGCTCCGCCTCTTCTGGCAAGCCAGGAGTAATTGGGGAGGAATAAAAAGTGGCTAATTAGGTGGTGGAAGTTCAGGGGCACTGTGACCAGGGCGGATCCTGGGTGGATGGTGAGGAGGGCAAAAAAAAAAGAGGGGAAAATAAAATAAAAAGAAAAAAGAAACTGTCTGATTCTATCTATGTAGACATTTTAAACAGAAAAAACATAAAGAGTAGCTTAATTCATAATTCACCTAAGTAAGAATACTGGTATCTGTGAAGTGTAATAGAATCACAAGATTGTATAAAGTATGTTCAGTTTTCAGCAGCTGCGAGTTAACACAGGTAGTGGAGGTGATTTCACTTTCATTAGCTGCACACTCAGACATTTACATTATCATCTTTTTAATTATTATGAAAAAGTGCCATTTCTGTCACGAATATGCCCAAATCTTCCGGAATCAAGCAATTATTGATATTTTCAAGATCCTTTTTATAACTCGGTTCTTCAAGAAGACGTTGCCATTTTTTTTACCCATTTGTGTGCTTTACTTATTTCACAGGTTCTCAGTTTGCAACTGCTCTCACTCAAGAAATTGCGTTTTGCTTACAGCTCATTGTTGACAGGTATCGCTGCAGCATGCACGAAGTCTCTTACTGAAGCTGATGCCACTAATTGTTTCATTGACAGGAAACTGGCTGATTCTATCTCTGCAGACATTTTAAACAGAAAAAAAAAAACATAAGAGTAGCTTAAATCATAATTCACATATTCACCTAGGTAAGAATAAGGAATCTGTGTAGTGTGACTGAATCACCAGATTGTATAGTGTCTGTTCTAACAGTCTTCAGCGGCCATGAATTAACACAGGTAGAGGTGATGATTTCACTTACATTAGCTGAACACTCAGAAATTTACTTTATCATGCCATTTTAATTATTACAAAAAAGTGCCATTTCTGTCATGAATATGCCCAAATCTCCTGGAATAATCCCCATGGCAGGTATTGATGAGGCTAATTGCTGACAGAAGTTGCAAGGCAACAGTCTCACCTTTCTTGTGTAAACAGACTTTCATCTGCCAGCAAACATTAATGTGGCATATTTCTAACTGAAATGGTACCTGCATAAAATATATATATTTTATTCTTGGCTAAGATGGCAAGGCCCACTAGGCACAAGAATCTGTTTTCAGGGTGACCTCAGAATCATCCAGCATGCAAATACAGGTTGTTGGAATCAAATCCAGGTCTGCTGAATGGACCAAGCTAATTTGTTGCTTGCTACTCTACTGTCCGGCTATACTGTCAGCCCCAATGTTACTGACAACATAGCAACACAGGCAAATAAATAGAATCCTAGAAATTTGACAGCAGAAAAGGACCCCTCTTGCCGACTGGTCTGCCATTTCTAAAATTTACATTTCCATCGATAATAGCAATGGGTAAACAATGTACAAGATTTCGATATCTGACACAGACTCTGCCTAGTTTCCATTTCTTTGCAAGATGACTCTCAATATAATTCTGTCTTACGTACTGATGTCAGTGTTCATTACTATACTATAATTAGTAGCACTGAAAAATATGGCAGTTTAAATTCATGTCTAAATTGCAAAATATGCTTTATAGTGGCAAACCATTATTTCACAACAGCATGAGCAAAGAAAATCATAGCAAAAGACGTTAAGTGTCACTGTGACAGAACTTTTTTATCTGCAAATCCAGACCCACAAAATTGCTTTGCCATTTCCTAATTGTTTTCCTATTTGCAGAAGTCATGTGATTTTTTAGTATGTGCCTAAACCATGTCCATTTAGAGTTAGCAAAGAGAAATGGCAATCACTGCTTAATTAATTTCTCACTCACTGGGAGCCTTTTTCAGTTTTTAAAGCTATCCTTCAAGACCATTTTGCCTCCTGAATGATTTCTAGACCTCTTTCCTTAATGTGGTTTACTCATCTCCAGGGATCTCAGACTCCCCCTTCACTTGGTCTACAATACCATTCTTCCAGGGCAACATATACTACCTCTTCTGCAGAAGAGGAAAAAATTGCTCTTTGTATTTAGCTGTTCTGTTATTAGTACAGGATCTTTGACCCAGGCAGCTGTGGCATACTACTTAAAGAAATAAAGTGTACTTATTAGCACATATAGCACATTCATAATTCTGGCATTGCTGAGTTCTTGAGTTATTAGTCATGATCCATGTGAAATATATTGAATTAATTTCATTATAAAACCTACACTTTTAGAGGCTGACATCTGGAGAAAATTTCAACTAGTAAGTTAATAATGCTCCATCAAAATTCTAGGTGAAAAGACGTGGATTGTGAGGCTGACGGTGGCACAGAGGGCTGAGGCACTGGTGCCTTACCACATGCTATGCTGGTGACTCGGGTTCGGGAATGATCTCGGATCACTGAGGAGCCATGGGGGAGGGGTGGGTTGGAGTGGGATTGAGCATGCTCTCCTTCCAAGGGGTGGCTGCCCTCTCCTCTGTAATCCCACTCTCATCAGGTGGAGGTCCAGTGGGCATGTAGGTTGATCAAGTGGTGACATAAATCAAGGGAGGGTGGAAGGGCCACTGGATCCTGGCGTGTGTGTGTGTGTAGCCTCCACACATGCACATGCATGTGTACACTGTGGCCTCTGGGGGAGAAAAGTGAAAACATAATAAAGTACATATGAAAAAAAAAAGTGGAATGTGAACAACATAGTTTAACCTTTAGCAGAAATAATTATGAAACTTTTTATAAATAATACAAATAAAGCATATACATGAACACATGCATCATGTCAAATCTCTTAATCCTAATCCCTGTCATACCTTACCTACACAACCCTTTTATGGTGTTTCTATGCTAGCTATATTCTATATACTGTACCAGGACATTCTAGAGTACTAAATAATGCAAGTGAACCCACATATTGGTAAAGCCCCAAATTAATCGTTACACACAAAGACCTATATAATGAGCACATTAAAAAAACTTATACACATTCTTTGCATAGTTAAACAAGACTGTAGCTTGCAAAGATAAAGCATAGAAATTGGAGTGAAACATAAAAATATATTTAAATATAATTCTCTTCTTGACAGCCATTTACCCATAGCCACTTAATATAAGAACAAAGCATGCCACCACTACATTAGTCTGTCTTGTCACTGGAGGTTTCTATAAGTCACAGGTACTTTGATAGTTACGGTAGGTGAGATTTGGGTGCGCGACACCAGATCAGAGAAAACACATTTGCTTTTTTTGCTCATGAGATGTGGCACAGCACACCTATGCAGGGGTGGGATATAACAGTGGTTAGGACTGCAATTGTTTTATTTATATAGGTTGGGATAGGACTGCACATTGGATGGGAATATCTTTAGAGGCAGAAAAAACTCTGAGTAGAGATTATTTATTTATTTGCCACATTTTGGAATTACCTTTGAGCCAGAGGCTCATTTGCAGAGGTTCCATGTCAGACCATCAGAACAATAGAATAACAACAGATAAATACATAAGGTTTGTTACAGTAAAATAATCATAATGTGCAAAACACAGATAGTAACAAAGTAGATTAAAGGTGAAGAGAACCCAGCAAGACATGTTTTAACAACAGATCTTTTATCTGAATAGAATAAGGGAGCAAAGTATTCTTTTCAGAGTGTAAGGGGATAAGATTGCAGTGGGGCAAGGTATGGAGGTGGAGAGCAGGGAGGAGGGAGACAGTTGAAGGTGGAGTGATAAAAGGAGGGGAGATGTGGCAGGGAAAGGAGAAGTGGTAGAGGGAGGGTGGGGGATGGGGTGGGAAAAGGAAGGAGTGAGAGATGCAGGAAATAAGGATAGGTTATTTTAGGAGGGGAGAGAGGAGATGAGCAAGGGAGGAGGCGCAGTAAAGGAAGGTGTAGAGGGGGAGGAATAGAATAGAATAGAATTGGACAGCTAGAGGCTAAAGGTTGTAGTAGTGATTGGGGACCAGTTCTCTGTGATAATGGTGACTGCCAAATGGCGAGCTGTATTATCGCGACGTCAGAGCAGCAAAAACATTTTCACCACTCTGACATCCCAGCACATGGAAGAATGGCACTGGGGCCTTAGGATTTGTTTCTGTGGGGGGGCCATCCCTCCACACACCCATGCATACGACTTCTCCCGCCGCACCCCCTACTAAAGGATTCACAGCTCCAGGAGGGTGCATGTCAGGGGTGAAAGCAAAAAAAGTAAGTTTTGAGACAGGTGCAAAAAATTGCACCAGCACCCAGACCTGAACCCAGTACCTTCTCCATCACAACCACAGGCCAACCCCGATGCCATGGCACAGTTCGACAGCCAGACCACAGCGACCCCCTACAACCCTCTGCCCCTCTCAGCCTACAATCGCCATGCTCGCTCCCCCCATGCTCTTGTACATATAGCTGATATCCTGTTGCTGCATTCGGCCACCCCACCTCATCCAGTTGCCCTCCCTCCACATCGCCATTCAGGCTTTCACCCATAATGCACTGCCATTTCAGATGGTGCCTTACTCAGGTGTCAACATCACAGGCTACCTGGGACCTGGGTAGAGGGGCTGGGGTGCAAAGGTAGTATATACATTGGCAGCAAGTTAGGGAAGGGCAGCAGTGTCAGGGAGTTAGGTCTCACAGTCGGAGACACTGCTTGGATTCCTCTTGAAAGTCTTCCCTAGAGCACTTAGCCAGAGTGGTGCTCAGTATTCATAAGAATGTTGGCCTTGTAGGTACAGTGGAAGGGATTTTAAGGGTATGGATGTTAACACCCTACTACTTCTGGCTATATTGGGTGTTGTGACTAGATTATGCACACTCAGGGTGTAAGTCCTAAGGTGGATTTTGTGGCTAGGAGGCAGACTTGATATTGTAGTCTACACTCCCAATCAAGCCACCCAGTCTGTTCATACAAAGCAGAGGTGTGAGTCAGATGGTCTGCACCCAGCACTAGCCGACGGGCCTTGTTAAGTGTGGCGTTTATACGTTGAAGCGCTGTGTATGTTGTAGCACCATAAACTACAAGACCATAATCAAACATTGATAGCACTGAGCTTGAGTCAGCAATATTTAGAGCTTCATTGGTAAGCCAGTGCTTGTTACGGTAGAGTAGACACAGCTTAACATTAGCCACATTAACAATAATATCAATATGTCAGGTGTATGAGAGAATGCTGTCCAGTGTTACACAAAGATATTTGAAGCTTTGTACCATTTTGAGGGGGGGGGACAGTAAGTGTTGCAAATCTGTAGCTGATAGGACCTATGTTTGTTATGAGCAGAGGCGAACATCATGGTTTTGGTTTTCTTATAGTTAATTAGTAATTTTGATTTAAGGAACCATTTTTCCACAGCATAGAAATTTGACTGCATCAGATTCTCAAGCACCATGGGGTCATGGTGGCTTGAGTAGAGTACAGCATCATCTGTACATAATGAAACATTGTTATTTACAGCCTGGGGGAGCTGGTTAAGAAACAAATTAAAGAATAGTGGGCTAAGAATTTACCCAGGGCACCACTGTAGTAATGGGCAGACTTTCAGAATGGACAGATTGAATTTTCACCCTTTGCATTCACCCTGTAAGGTAGGTTTCAGGTTTCAGGTTTCAATGTTTTTATTGTTCAGCAATCAAGCCTTTACAACATACTAAGCACATAAAATTATATACAAAAAGAAGAAAAAAATATTAAATCTAATATTACATTTAAAATTTTAACACATAAAAATCCATGAACAAATTAATTGTCATAGGCAGAGAGACGTTTTTCTTTGTGTTTCAACACCTGATAAAAAAAACTTGAAACCATCTTAGCCTCCTCCAATGTCTGAGGGTGAAGAAGTATGAATAAAATATCATATTTTGCATTCACATATTTAATAAGAAAATCATTTAACAAATTAAACCACAGGATTTTATATAAAGGGCACTGTACCGTAATATGATAAAGATCTTCTTGAAAACCCTTATTACATCTGCAAAACTCAAAAACCTGAATTGGGTGGAGTTGTCTTATTAAAAAAAGCATATTTAGAACAGATGATTCCCAGTCTTGCCCAAGTAAGCATTTTCTTTCTAACAGGGTCAGCCCAAGTAAGATATTTCTCTATAAATACATCAATTTTATTTTGAGCTAACCATCTGGCCTGGCGTTGAGCTCTGAGGAGCTCCTTTTGCTTATCATAGGCAAGCTAAGTATTTTCTTTTGACATACTCCTTAAACACATAAGATATTGATATTGATTTCTCCCAATCTGTCCAAAGATGAAGCATATTAACACTGCCCAAAATACATTGAATATTTTTGACCCAAGGAGACCTAAAATTCTGTTTGTGCCAAGATAATTTTTCTCTAAGGCATAGTAGAGGCATAATATTAGTCTATTGATTAATAATTTTGATCCAGTAACTCAAGAGACGTATCTCAATTATTGTAACAATAGGTACTCTACCCAATTCAGCCCTAGCTACAACATTAGAAGTGGCAAGTAGAACCTGCAATAAAGATTTATAGTAGAGAGAAGTGGGATCTCCAACCATGAAGGGACATTGTTGTTCCAGACCTCTGCACTTACAAAGAATAGGATTAATTTGGCCTGCTCACTATCGATGCCCGAGACCAAATATCCTGCATATTTCCTAGCAAAATGTAAGAGAGCCCTAACAATCAGTTTTTCCTTATCACTTGTCCTCTCCAATGCTCTATCCAATTTCCATTCGAAGCAAACTTCACCCCCAAAATATATATAAGAGGATACCACTTCAATAAGTTTGTTATTTAAATAAATCCTTGGTTTAATTTGATGTCTCTGTAAGGGTGCAAAAATCAGCAGCTTAGTTTTTTTTCATATTTATTAATAAGTCCAAATGTTTACATTTAGAGCAAAATTGATTTACTTTATTTTGTAAAACTTGAGCAGATAAAGCAAAAATAATCAGATCATCTGCATAGGCCAGACAATGTACTGGGATATTCTTAATTTTTGGGGAATCAAGAATATCTATATCTTTATAAGTCAGAAGGGCATCAATATACAAATTAAAAAGAAGGGGGACCAAAGGACATCCCTGTTTAACTCCTGAAGTTGTACTGAAATAGTCAGAATTGTTGCCCTTATTATCATATCTAATAGCCAATGTTGTGTGAGAATATAACCTAATAATAGGGGCTAATAAATTTAATGGTACACGTCTATTTAATAATATCTCCCATAACTTGGCTCTATTAACCGAGTCAAATGCTGCAGAAAAGTCTACAAACACAGCATACAGCTTCATTTTATGAAATGATCTGTATTTTTCCATCAGATGGGCTAAAATGTAAATATTATCTATCGTAGAACAATCCTTACGAAAACCTGCTTGAAACATCGATAAAGGGGAGTTTGCAGTTATCCAATCTCGTAATTTATGTAATATTATTTTAGCAAAGATCTTTCCACTAATGTCAATAAGACTGATTGGGCGATAATTAAATGGCAAATGAAGTTGGCCCTTTTTATGGATTGGAACTATTATATTTTTTGTCCAAGATAATGGGATAAATCTCTCTTTTAAACAGATATTGAAAAAAATAGTAAAAAAAACTACCCAATAATTTAAGTGCCCCTTGTAAATTTCTCCCGGTATCAAATCGGGTCCAGGTGCTTTATTATTTGATAAATTCACAATGGCTTCTTCCACCTCTCCAAATGAAAACACTAACGATGTGTATTCCCCCTCAATGTTAAAATTTTCTATCACATCATCATAATTGGTAGAATGTCTATTAAATAGTAGACTATAATAAGATATCCAAGTTTCCTTGAGGGATATATATGGAGGTCTAGAATTCTGATCAGCTGTCCCTTGGACACCTGCCCAAAAACTTAATATCACCCTCCTTAATAACTCGGTACATAACACCTCATTGTTTTTCAGTAAATTCTCTTTTTTTCTGACAGAGAAATTCCTTGTACTCCCTTCGCATTTTATTTAAATTTATAATCGCCATCTTACTCGGATTTCTTTTTGTCTGCCTGATGGCCCTCATCAAATTTCTTTTGTCTCTCTTACAATACCCATCAAACCAGGATGCTAACTGGGGCTTAACACTATTAGCTGAGTAAATCAGTGTCTTAATCTGTTGATACCCTATGTTTAATAATTCACTGATCCTTTCACCTTTGGAGCCATTATGTACCTACTGAAATAACTCATTGACTCATTATTCAATCTTAACCTTTTTTTCCCACTAATCTCAATATCCGCCAAGGGCTTATTGGGGGGAGGAATGACACTATCAGAAATCCTTAAATCCAGCAAAATTACTGCATGATCGCTTTCTGTTCTCATAGCCACATATAATCTCCTACAGAAATGATAACTAAAAGGAGAGCATAATATAAAATCAATTATGCTCTTACCAAATGGGGAGAAAAAAGTGCTATCACCCCGACGATCCCCTTCTAATCTCCCATTAAGAATCAAGAAATTATTCTCTGTGATAAAAGTACTAAAATGTCTCCCTGCCTCATTTACAATCATGTCAGTTGTATTTCTTTTTTCCAAATCTGCCATATATAATAGTTCTTGTAACAATGATAAATTATCAAACTCGGCTATCCTAGCGTTAAAATCCCCAGCTAAAAGGACAGTATCTATCCAATTTGACTGTATCATTAAATCTATTTCATCGACAGTTTGGACCAAAAATCATATGTAGAGTAAGTGGAAACATGGTGGAATATAAATGTTAACAATCAGAACCATACAAAGGTCCCAGTTAACCACTACCATAAGGATCTCGAGTTGAGAGTAACTTTTGATTACCCTTAATCCTTCCCTAATTTTGATCATTGTAACTAGACCTCCTTTGTTCCTCCCATGTTTTTTCCCTTTAATTGCTGGCACAAAACTAGTTTCATATCCATTCAGGAAAGGAGATGTTAAAACCCATGTCTCCTGGAAAATAATCACTTCACGTCACGAAATAAAAGCAACCCACTGTGGATCCACAAACTTATTATGGAGTCCTGCTATATTCCAATTAAGGATATTATAACCAGGGTTACTTTCTGACCCCCCTTCCTGCTCTAATGAGGACTCATTACTTTGTATTTCCAAAAAACTTAGTCAAGGTTGCATGGCTCTAGATTGACCTGATGTCTCCCACTCATTCAATTCCAACATGTAAATACCCACCTCATCCAACACATGTCTATTTTCAAAAGTAATACCAACAATTGTGCAGAACCAATAATACAGTTAATCTGAGTACCCTCTTTATCATTCCAAACTCTAGTCACCTCCACAAATTCTTCTGGAAGTATATGGGTTTTATAATAGTTGATAAAATCATCCATAATAATGATGGTAAATTAAGCAGTTTCTCCTCCAATATATCCAGCCCAAAATAGAGATCATTGAGGTTTCACGGGAAACTCCAAACTCCCAATTCAGTGTTACAAGAGTAGTTTTGAATATATCATATGTTAACACTTTTCCTATTTTTGCCCTATTATAAACATATTTCCAAATTGTTGACCAGGTCACTGGTGTTGATAACAGTAATCCCAAAGAGTCTACCAGGCCTTGCATAGCCCAGACCAATTTTGCGTATCCATGTTAGGGAGCATAAAGTCCTGTAAGGTAGCTTCTGAACCAGGATAGAGATTCTGCAGATAGACCAGTCCGGGAGGGTTGGTTCAGGAGTAATTTGTGGTTAGTGGTGTTTAAAGCCTTGGTGAGGTCAATATAGGTCAGCCCCACCAAAAGCCCATGATCTAAAGCACTGTGGATGTACCCAGTAAATTCAACAACAGAGGATGCAGTGCTATGTTGCTTGCAAAAGCCATGTTTCTGTCAACATTGTACCTGATATTCATCAAGGTAGTCTGACAGTTAGTTCAATACTATGGCTCTAATACTTTTGGGGAAGGGGGATTATAGAAATGGTTTGATAATTAGAGTGAAGGGTCATGTCAACATTTTTGTGGATGAATGTGACCACTGTGGCCTTCCATAAACTAGGGAATTTTCCAGTGATAAGGGATAGATTTAGGATTTTGGTAAGGGAATAAGGATTATACTACATCAAGGTGCTAACATGAGCATGTGATCTAGTGTATCACTACTATTTACTACAAATTAATGGAAGTAGGAATTCATTTATTAAATAGCAATACAATTATACAACTCCAGTTGGAGGTTATCTGGATAGCTAGGGCCCCATTTTCACTACAATCCAATTCATACATCACAGATTAATGCATTAGAAGAAGAAGAATCCACATTTATATAGCACTTTTCATACACAGTGTATCCCAAAGCACTTTACAAGCAATGCTAGACTGGTAGTAAAGTGACTGAATATGTAGTGGTAGCCATATCGCTAAGCAATATCCATTTATAGTCTGGTTTATGGGAAGGGGAATGTTGGCCAGGAAACCAGGAACATCCCATACTCTTTATGAAAAGTGCCCTGGGTTCTTTTACTTCCACCTGGACACCCATCAGAATAGCACCAGGATGGGTAGAAGGGACCTCAGTTTAATGTCTCATCCAAAGGATGGCACACCCCAGCAGTACAGCAACCCCCTAATACTGCACTTGGATGCCAGTGTTTTAGGTATGAGTTCAATCCCAGTGTAGGACGAGAACCCACAGCCTTCTGGTCTGGAGGCAAATGTGCTATTAACTTAGCCACACTGACAGCTGTTGGTTTGGCTCTGACCAGAGATTGTTGTATAATGGAGTATGTCCTAAAGACAATTTTAGGTATGGATTTGGGTTGTAACTGACCTTAACCAGAAATCAAAATGAATTAGTAACAGTACTCTTACCAGAATGGACCCTTTAAACACACTAGCTACTTACAGTATGCTTAAATTGGAATGAGTGGCAAAATATGCTATAATAGTCCAAGGGAATGAAAGAGCCGCAATCTTTTGCTATAGTAGTCAGAGGAATGCAAACTCCACAATGTTCTGCTCACACAGAGCAACACATTCAGTCACGTACCAATCCACACTTCCTATTAGCAGTGGTGAAATTGGAGAACCCATGGGAACTCTGCTACAGGTAGGAAAGTAAAGGCTGACTCTAAGCGTTAGGAGCAAAATGGCAATGGATAGCTCCTAAGTAAAAAGTAGTGCCCTAAAGGTGTAAAACTAACTAAATGAAGAGTAATACATACATATACTAAGAAAACATGTTGGTAGTTCCTGCCAGGTACAGTACTTGTGATTTTGTATTTATGGTGGTGAGTTCCCCAGTCAGTGTCTTCATTTCTGACACTTCCAATTAGAAGCCAGAAGGTGGTTGTCTCAGCTCCACCCCAATTACTATCCCTCATCCTCATGAGAGCCTTTTGTTGGTGGTCAGCAAATGTGGATGCTGCTTGTAAGCCTGGCTTATAGTGTGGTATTGGGGGACGAGGGGCACAAGCTAAAAAAGAGGGAATTGTGCATATTCCAACCCATGGTAAATACAGGACTACAATACTTTAACAATTTAAAAGCAATATTGGAATAAAACAACATACAGTGTTTGAAAAAAATGACAAAAAAAAGTAATAGAAGAGTGATCAAATATTTACGTTTGACTTTAATATAACTTAAGCAAAGTTTTCCTTTTTATCAGCACATTTGTAAATGACAGTTGTAAATCAGTCTGTTTTTCCAGCAATAGTTACATGAAGAGTTAGACTGGAAAGTGGTGATCACCTCATAGGCTCAAAACAGCAATACATCTGGGTATTGACCTATTCTTAGAGCCAGAAAAGAATTCTGTGGTCCATTTTTAGGGGTCCGAAAATCCAGTGTATTTGGCAGAAAAAGTTGTGTATCAGGTCAAGCTGGGTACAGTGTGCTTCTTCAGTACATTTTTTACTGCATGCTTTGGATTTTCAAAGCGGTTACTATTTTTTATGTTTGTTTGCAAAGAATGCAAAGATATTGCTATTGATATGAACTGTTAAAGGGCTTTTGGAATTATGCCTTCACTCCTCCACTCATCACAGCTTCAGAGTACCAAATCTTCTTAACTTTGCCCACTTTCCCTCTTACTCTTCCTTTTGCCTTTGAATACCTTGTCTAAGGCTAAAAATTCAAACTACAAGCTGTTTCTTGTGTAACTATTCCTCCTTGAAACCTGTCTTACATTTTTAGTTTTACTTCTCTGCTTTTTCACTGGGCTACTGTGACAAGATAACAAACAGGGCAGCTTCTTGGGGAACACTCACAAAGAGAACACTCTGGACACCAGTTTATATTATATTATATGAAAACAACTTTACTTTCAGTAACATAAAACAGCAAAGAGCTTGTATACAGATTAACAATGCAGTTCAGTCTCTGTTGTCTTCCATAACAGAAAATTAAACCTCATTTTCCCTTTGTTAACCCTCCCCCTTTATTGGGCCCAGATCTTACTTGTAAACCCTCCCCATAAAGGCTAGCCAACAAGTAGAGCATGTAGTTTTGTGATGTTAGTTAATCACCAGTTTTAAAAGTTGTGTAGCCAAAACAGGAAGACAGAAATGAATACAAATTTAAAAAGTAGTTGTACTTTTTTATTTCTGAAATATTTTTCTTTTTCCTTTTGCTCATTAGAAAGTCTTACATGGGATAATAGTGTGCTGTATGTATGGAACAGTTGTATCACTATCCCCCCACTATATAATGAACATTGTTATCTCACTGACAGTGAAAACACAGGTGACTGTCCTGGCAGCTACTGAGTGGCTGTTCAAAAGCAGCAGTAAAGTCACAGTCAGTGAGGTCACAGTGCTGGAGGAGGCAGTATAGCGCAGTGGTTTAAGGCTCTGAACTGCAAACCTGGAGCCCTGGGTTTGAATACCACAGCCCCCACTTGCATACTGTGTGACCCTGAGCAAGTCACTTAACTTCCTTCTGTTCCCAGGTCACACCTGTAAACAAGCTTCAGCTTAGTGAGTCTCTCCTGGTTAAAAAAATGCTGATAATATAGTGAGGGGAATAGATAAAATCACTGTATGGCAGCTGCCAGGCAGAGTGCTGTCCAACACATCACACCTGTGTTGATAAGATACAAGTCAAGGTATGAATAATAATAAATGCAAATGTGGCAGTGTGGAAGTCACATGTAGAGGGTAAAGGACATGTGAGAAGCAGGATGTGAAGGGAGACATAGAAACATAAAGGTTGTTGGCAGAAAAGGACCCTTAATTGGCCTGCTGGCTCAGGGCAGGGCTCCTACCTGCAATGCCAGTGACCTGAGTTCAAGAAACGTTTCTGGGACAACATAGGGCCAGCCAGGGAGAAGGATCGAGCATCTGATGACTGCTCTCTTTCTCCAGGGGAGGGTAGAGTGATCAGCATAACATGGACACCTAGCAGAGGCTGGGTGTACCAAACATGCCGATGCCAGCTGCTTCAGGGGGTGGGATGGACGCTAGTAGTCATTGCATGTACCTGCCCCCATACATCTGGAAAATTGCTGATGGCTGCCCTGGATGAAGCCCAACCCCAGCTTCAATCAGCTCCCAGGGCCAGCTCCTGATCTATCCCATTGTCTGTGCCACTAAGGCCTGGGTACCGCAATCCCACCCTGGGGTAAGCCAGGGGTATTGGGGGAGCCACAGCCCAAATATGAGAGTGAAAGCTGGTGTCCATGACCGGGTTGAGGTAGTGAGAGGCCGTCAGCACAATAAAGTGTAGTAAATAAAAAAAAAACAACGCCTTGGTCCATCTAGTCTGCCATAAAACTTCCTAACTAACGTGCTACTGCAGACCCTACTTGACCTGCATCCTTACCCTCGAGTGCAGTTACTACAGTTCCCCATGTCTATCTGATGCGTGCTAAAATCCTGCAACCATTTTGGTACCTACCACTTCTGCTGCTAGTCTGTTCCAGGCATCCACCACCTGTTGCATGAAGAAATACTTCCTCATATCCAGTGCTGGGTAAGTTACTTTTTAAAAGTAATCAGTTGCAGTTACTAGTTACTTTTAAATAAATGTAATCAGTTACATTTACTTATTACTTTTATATAAAGTTATTAGTTCCTGTAACTATAACGTATATTACTTTTCATATTACTTTATATTACTTTTGATAACATGGTAGTATTTACTCACTGAACGCAGCTATGTGCGCATGAAACCCCAAGAAGTGTATAAAAGAAATAAAACAGATTCTAAAAGACAGTTAATATAATTTATAACACAGTACCCAACTGACATTGCCAGCCACAACAGTCCCTTTACATTTCCATAAATAAGAGCTCAATTAAAAGAAAATACTCAAACACACACACACCATGCATCTACTGCTGCCCTCCACAATCTTTTCTCCCCACAGCTGAATCTTGGCTTTGCCAGCCATTGCTATACCTGACCTTTTTCATTTCCATAACACCCACACTCACACGCCAACACACACACCCTACATCTACTGTCAGTGCCATTGGGGATCTTTCCCATACAGCTGTACATCCTGACAATGCCAGCCACAACTACCCTTTGCATCCCACCCTTACCCCACTGCTACACATACCTTGCTTCATCTTCTGCACTTGGTGATCTTTCTCACATCTAGCCGGTATTCTCCTCCTGACTACACAAGAGCCACAATTTTTTTTTTATTTCATTCATTTATATCTTGGATTACAGTATCTTTGAGTCAAAGATGCTTTTACAAAGGTTCCTCATGAAAATAAGGCTAGATACAACAGCCAACTAGATTGTATGAGCTTCAAGCAAGGATAAATGTTTAACAATATACAGTACATTTGACTTACAAGTTACAGTAATAAATGCAACCATTACAGGAAAGGGGCAGAGTCACAGGGGCATAGAGCAGGGAAAGGTGCTGTCAGAAATTTGACATTGTCAGGATTGTACAGAGGGAGGAGTGAGGGAGAAACAGCAGGGAGCAGAAGGGGGAGCAACTAGCAAAAGACATTTGTCATGTATCAGTAGTTGATAAGAGCGGAGATGAGTAAGTGGTGCAGGGAATTCAGTGGGAAAGGAGAGAGAGTGAAGGGCGAGGGGGAGAGAAACAAGGGATGGGATGCGATGCAATAAAATCCCACCCTCACATAGCTCCCCTTACGCGCGCGCGCGCGCACACACACTCACACACACACACTCACCCTGCAGACCAATTGCCCTTCATTGCCTTGGTGATCTTTTCTCATTTCCCCACAGCAAACTGAATCCTAACTTTGCCATTGTCAGCCACAGATCCACCCCACATCACATACAACAAATACCAGCAGAACACACCTGCTTACCCCAATAAAATTTAAACACTCTTTCCCACAGCTGAACCTTGACTTGTCACTGCCACTGAAACACAATTATATTTATAACTAAGTCTGCCATGACTATTATGCCACTTCCAATATGCCACTACTGAAGTCAGACAGTGACACTTACAATTGAATTATCACACAACACAAAACACTTGTTGCACTCCTGTACATACCCCTTCGATGATGATTTCTTTGAGATGGGGCGGGTGATGGTGATAGACCTGGTAAGTGGGCAGACGGATGATCAAGCAGCCTGCTGTGGTAGTTTGGCACATGTAGTGTTGATGGAAATAGGCCCAGAGCCCTGCCTGCACTTGTCTTTTTCCCTTCAACAGCTAATCCGGCCCCGATTCCCTTGGGGTTCACAATGGCTACTGTAGAGGGCCATGACTGTTGACATGCATGGGTGTAGCAAGCTATCTATAAATTGCACATCTACTGGCTAGTCTGTTGCCCCTCTAACAAATTTCATCAATTCATATAGTGATTCTTAGCTGTACAATGTAGCGGAGCATAAGTAGTATAATTTGTATATCAAATGTTGTAAAATTATATATTTAATAATAAACAGACAAATAAAATGATGCTTTCTGGCTTTTATTTGCACAGCACATGTTAAAAATGTAGAACACAATTATAATATTAAATGCATGCTGAAAACAGAAAATTGAGTTAGAATCGATATTTCAACCACAGGTCTTCTTCAGGAATTATCTAAAAGAGAAAAAACAGTGCCAGCCCAGTGGCACAGAGAGTTGAGGTGCTGGACTCCCTACCTCACACTACAGGTCATCGGGGTGGCAGAGTGGGCAGGAGGGTAGAGCAGGATCGAGCATGGCGATGGGCAGCTCTCCTCTCCCAAGGGTGGTGAGGGTAGATTGCCACGCCCCCATAGTTCTGCTGTCACCGGGTGGAGGTCCAGTGCGTAGCATAGGTAGAGAAGGAGCAGCAAACAGTTACAGAAGGTGAAAGGGGCTGAGCTGGCACCATGGCGTGTGTGCATGCCTCCACATGCTCACACGGCCGTGTGCTAGAGCCTCGGGGGTGGGGCAGGCCAGGGGAGAAAATCTGTAAAAAAAAGTATATACCTATGTTTCCCCATCACTAGTTGGTGGGAGGAGATGACAGGGACCAAATAGCTATATAAAAAAAATAAATAAATAAGAGAAATACATGTGAGGAAAGAAAATAGGGGGAGGCTATAGGAGAAATATAGAATAATAGATGGGGTGGCACCTGAGTACACGTTAGTTCTCAGTAAGTCTACCATCCCCGGTAGACTGGCACTTCCTCCACATCTCTGCACTTATTCCTCTCCCTGTTTTGTTTGATACTACCTTGCATTTATTGTGTTTATTCTCTGTCCACCTGGTTATCATCTTATGAAGTGCTATACAATTTTACATTGTATTTTATCACTACCCCGTCAACTGATTTTTTGCATCTGCTGTACTCTGTTTTTACCATGTTGTACCGTATATCGCTACCCTTGTGAGTTCATTTTTTTGTATCTGCTGTTCTGCTATTCTTATTGGTACCTTTTTATTGTACTCCAACACTGCATGTTTGTGGAAATGGGCATTTTTGCTCACGTACCCTCCTGTATACAAATGAAATTGATTGATTGATTGTTTAATGAGATTTTACACACACCTGAGGTGTTGGATGCCACGTAAATCCCTAGAGCAAAGCTTGAGGGGTTTATTTTATCATCCAACACTGAGGGTGCATGTAAAATCTCGCTAAAACACACTACCCCATGTTTTATGTTATATATTTGCTGGGGAGCATTTTTCCACCACAAGAATTATATAAAAATAAAGCCACATCCCGATGCAGCCACCATCCCAGGGTTTCTGCACAGTCTGCTGTCGAACTTCGGCTGCTGAAACAGCTCCCCCACCAACACTTTTATGTCTTTTTTACAGCTTACACATAAAAGTAGACATAGGCCAGGTTCAGTATTTCCTTTTTTATAAGATTAATTTATCTCCAAGTGCCAGTCACAGTGAAGTGTGCAGATGTGCGGTGTTACAGAAAGGCAGAGAGAGAGAGAGAAGGGCTGCGGCTGGCGCATGTGTTGATCAAAGGAAAGCTGATGCATGTTTACTGTTATAAACCACAGGTTATAACAGCAACTTAGTATCTTTTCTCCCTTAGGGAAAAATGGCTAGTCAGTTATTATAAATAGAATAACTGGTATGGTTGCTGTAACCCATCAAGGTGTTCCTGTGACTTCATAAACCTGAAAGTGAAGCCCATGAAGTTTATGACATCACAGAACTCCTGAGTTGTGCAGGTGTCTTTTGATATTTAGGTTTCAGTGTAAACAAAGGCTGCTGAACTAACTGTGTGCTCAATTTATTACATCAGGCTAAAAAAAATGCCTTCTGACAAGCATTGCATGAGCACCCAACATCTTCACCTTGCACATTGAATGCAAGTTGCCTACCATATTTTGCCTTTTTACACAATAGAAAGTTTAGGCAACATGTCGTGGCTGTGAGGTGCCATTTTTGTAGCCTTGCTGATTTTCAGGATTCAGTAGTAGCGCTGTCTCAGTATTATGAGCTGCCACAGGTATGGGGTGGTGTAAACCCGTGACACAACAACTGGAGCAAAGACATGCAGCCTTGTAACATTTAGCCTAGGAATTCTGACCTAATACTGGTTTCCCCTACAGATCTTTGCTCTAACACAGTGGCTACAACTACAAGGTAGAATCATTTATCACATCACTGCTTTCATCATGGTTACAGTCCCACTGCCTTTGGGTGTCAGGGTTGTTTTTGCCAGTTGTCTCATTACGGAAAATGTTGTTAGGCAGAATGGCTCTGGTGAGGTGTCATTGTGCTGGGTGGTGTTGTACCAATTGTGGCAGATCCACTGTAAATCACTGGCCCCTCCAGTCTGACTATTTCTTTAATCTGTAGAAAATGAAAATGAGTGTGCACACATAGCTTTCACCTTCAGCCTTCTTACTAGGTCCTGTTAATAAGTCCCAACTTAAGGATTCCTCAGCTCATTCACTTCCACTATGCCTTTTCATACCTATCATCACCTTTTCATTTTCCAGATTCCATTTTTACCTTAACTATTATCACTTTATATAACTATTTATATTATAGTAACTAGTTACTTTTAGGAAAAAGTAATCTCATTACAATTACTTATTACTTTATTTTAAAAGTAATCAATTACTATTACTAGTTACCTAGAAAGTAATCAGATTACAGTTACTAGTTACAAGTAACTAGCTACTACCCAACACTGCTCATATCACCTCTGTATCCCCCTTCCAGCTTCATATCATGCCCCCTTGTCCATAAGCTTCTCTTTATCTGTAAAATGCCACACTCCTGTACCTTATTGATACCCTTGAGGTATCAGAATATTTCTATCATGTCTTTCCTTTCCCTTTATCCTCTAGACAGTACATATTTAATTCCTGGAGTCTTTTCTCATAGTGCTTCTGATGCAGGCCATACACCATTTTGGGTGCCTCCTTTGTACTACTTCTACTTGATCTATGTCCTTCTTGAGATGGGGGCTCCAGAACTGGCCATAGTACTCAAGGTGGGGCCTTGCCATTGATCTATACAGAAGCAACACCACCAACCATACCTCTCAACTGTCCCTGATTTTCAGGGACGTCCCTGATTTTACCTCAAAATTTTACTGTGTTCCTTCTAAAAATTGTGTTTCCATGACCAAACAGCAGGGGTTGTAAGCACAAAATAATGTCAAACATTAAAGTTACAGATTTGTTCTTCCTCAGAAAATGCAATTTACACTAAGTCCCTTATTCTGCCAGGTTCCTGAGTAGATGTCACCAATTCTGAAGATGTGTCCCTGATTTTGGTCCTTTGTCCCTGATATTTTTAAGCCTTGTCCCTGATTTATGAAGCAGGAGGTTGAGAGGTATGCCACCAACTCCCTCTTTCTGCTTGTGATACCCCTCCCTATGCACCTCAGCATTCTGGTAGCCTTTTCTACAGCCTTATCACACAGTCTTGCCACCTTTAGGCCATCAGATATGATGACCCCAGCTCCCTTTCCTGTTTTGTTGTTGTCACCTCCTCCCTCCTCAACTGGTATGTTGCCTTTGTGTTACTGTGCCCTAAGTGCATCATTTTGCACTTTTTAGCATTGAAGACTACCTGCCATGCCCTTGACAATTCTTCCAGTTTTTTCAAGTCATTCCTCATTCTGTGGTGTGTGTGAACAGAAACACTTTCCCTTCAAACCCTTCTGTGATGTGACTAATGAAGACATTGAATAGGACAGGTCCCAAAACTAACCCTTGTGGCACCCCGCTTGTTACCTTTCCTTCCTCTGAGTGTACCCCATTTACTACCACCCTCTGCCTTCTTTTAGTCAGTTTTGTACCCATTTTAATACCCTTGGACCAAATTCCAGGCTGCCCAGCTTGTTTACCATTCTTCTGTGTGGAACGGTGTCAACAGCCTTACTGTAATTGGTATGCTGCCACTATTGTGACACACAGAGAGCAGACCCCCCACAGCGAAACCCCCACCACACCTAAATCGTCAGTGATGGGGGTTTACCTGAGACACTGTACGGTGATGGGAGTAAAATACTAACTCCATGATCTGTGAGATGTGGAGTTAGATATATTTAGTAGGGGGGTGTGGGGGCACAGCCCCCTGCATTGACTGTCAGGATGTTGCCAGTTGGTCTGGGGTCACATTATGATAGGGGTTATTGGTGGTTTTCTGGCACTGTAGCGGATGTTGCAGTTGGGGTTGTCACACCAGTAACAAGGATTCACTGTAATCCAGGTAAGGCACATCCACCTGCCCTCCCAGATCCACTTCCCTTGTCACCCAGTCAAAGAAATCAATGAGGTTTGTCTGGCAATATCTCACCCTGTGAACCCATGCTGCCTTGGATATTGCAACCCATTGGCCATAAGGTTTTTTTTTTTTGCAATTGTTTAACCAGGAGTGGCACACTGAGCTGAAAGCTTGTTTACAGGTGTAACCTGGTATTCCATAATCCTTTCCTTTAGTAGTGTTTTCATAAATTTACTCACCATTGATGTCAGGCTTACCATTCTATAGCTCCCCACATCCTCCTTTTTCCCAATAATGTGAAACAGAACCACACTTGCCCTCCTCTAGTTCCTTGGTACTACCACCATAACCAGTGATAGGTTGAACAGGACTGTCAGAGGTGCAGTGAGCTCCTTCCTAAGTTCCCACAGTATCCTGGGGTGCAGCCCATCAAGCCCTATTGCCTTATCCACCTTTAGTTTCTCTAGCTCTTTGAGGATGGTTTCCTCCATAAAAGGGCTAGTGTCTACCCTCCTTCCAAAATGCCCTTTGCCTCTATTCAGCCCATTTTGAACCCTCCCTTTCGTAAATACTGACAAAAGCACTTGTTCAATATGTCTCCCTTCTTCTGTTCCTCTACACACCCTCCTTCCACTTTTAGTCTCACTATCCTCGCTCTTGTTCTTCTTCTTTTTGTTTGTGTACCTAAAGAATGTTTTATTTTCCTTTTACTGACTTGGCTGTTCGGCTTTCATTTGTGCCCTTAGCACTCTTTACTGTTTTTGCTGCCTCCTTTAATTTCTCCTGATAAAACTCTCTGTCCTCTTCCTTCTGCAATGCCATGTACCTCTTTAATGCTAACCTCTTTCCATTTACTTTCACTACTGCTTCTTTGGAGAACCATAGTGGTTTCTTCTTTCTCCTGTTCTTTGCAATCTGCCTAACACATAGGTTTGTTGCCTTCTCAATAGCTTTCTTTATTTCTGCCCTCTTCTCCTCTACCTCATCCAGTTTCTCTATCTCTACAAGTGCTTTCCACAGGCAATCTCCCATCTTCTTGAAATCATCCTTCCTGAAGTCCAGGAACCTTGTTTTAGTGTGGTTTGTTTCTGACCCAGTTCTAACCTCGAACCACACCATGCGATGATCGCTTGTCCTCAGGTGGGTCCCCACTGTGATGTCAGTGACACTGTCTCTATTTGACAGTACCAGGTCCAGTATGCCCCCCCCCATGAGTGGGTTCATTGACCCCTGAAGAACACCCACTGCAGTGAATATAGGATTTCCAAATTCTACCTGTTGCTACAGCTGGGATACTCCAGTCCACATCTGGCATATTGAAATCCCCAACCCGAAATGTCTCCCCTTTATAAGACATCCCTCAGATTTCCTCCATTTCCTTATCTACTTCATCTCTCAGTGCTGGATGTCGGCAGATCACCCTTGTTTGAATAACAGCCCCCTTCCTTGTCTCTAGGGTAAACCCACAGTACCTCTGAGTCTCCATTATCCTTTTGTATTTCTGTAACTTTTATGCTCTTATTCACATACAGAGTCACCCTCCTCCCTTTTGCCTAACCTGTACCTCCTGAATAGAGCATACCCTGGTATGGCTGCATCCAGGTGCTGCTTATCATTGTACCAGGTCTCCGTAATTGCTACTATGTCCAGTTCTGCTACTGCCATGGTGGCCTCTAGGTCTGCAACCTTGTTGCCCAGACTTTGAGCATTTGCACACATAGGTCTCCAAATTGTCCTGCCACCACTTCCCTTTTTTTCACATTTGCCTTTCCTTACTGCTCCACTATTTTTTTTATTACTTCACTTACCTTTTACCTTTTGGATTCCATTTTTATTTGGTTCCTTTTTGGATTTCACTCCCCCAGGATTCCCATTTCTGACCTTGTCAGCCTATGTGTGTGTGGGGGGAAGTTTATGTCTCTCTGCCTTATTCCACTACTCCCATTGGCTAGTTTAAATAATCTCCAATGTGGTATTTAAAATGTTCACTAAGGACCATGATTCCCCTCCTGGATGGATGCAGAACATGGCCCATGAACAGGCCATTTCCCCTCTAGGCAGGGCTCCAGTCCCCGATGAAGTCCAAACTCTCCACATCATGGTCAAGTTCACGTAGAACTGAGTGCAGTCATTCTTGGCTGGGTGCCAGGCCCTCTATGACAGCGGTATATATTGTTACAACTAGGTGTCTGGCTTCAAAAACTATCACATTTTAATACAAAAATCAATACCTTTCTTACTTTTAAGTTCAAAGTAATCAAAATAAGGAAAAGAAAAAGGAAACAAACTGAACCCTTAGATGTACCTATCAATGTTTCAGTTGTTACATACATTGTTTCTAATACAAGAGATTAGAGATCAGGAATACCAGAAGAAGGGCACATTAAATTATTTTTCTGCTTCACAAAATAGGTTGCCAATCTGGGACAGAAGCTGTACTGTGCAGCTGTACACTGCTCTTGCCGTGGAGGAGCAGCACAGCAGGTGTACTGACACGCTTACCTCCCATCTACAACAGGTATGCCACCATTGCATGAATTCTCAGCTGTGACTGACTGAAGAATTGTGCACATGGGAGAGGGTCTGCAGTAGTGATCTACTACACCAGTGCTTTTTCCAGATGGTCTTGTGCTGACAGCATCACACTGCTCACGTGGGGGTATACTACCCTCAATTCCTGGTGTCGGAGTCTGTTGGTGGAAGAAGCAACACCAGGGCAGGGGAATAGGAGGTGACCTGTGGAGGCTGGGACACTGCCAGTTGGAGTGTGCCTAGATTCGGCTGTTGCTGATCTCCAAAGAAAAAAGTGGAGATCTGTGGAGTGACTTTCTCAATTAAAATGGCAACAGCATCTATGTCCACCTTCCATCTCTTTAGCGACTGAACTATATGACTTATATATGAACTGTTATATGTGATTTTAAATGTTTTAAATGTTCAAGACATTCAGACATCTAGTCACTTAGCTTTTGCGAGCACTCTGATTTTTGCTGTTCCTTTCTGTTCCTGTCTGCACCTTTTTTAGTTTTGCCATTTAGGGCAACTCTTATATTGTGAAAATTGCATTTTAAGCATACGTCCGGAGCATTGATGCTTATGCGTATTTAAATATACTATATGCAGCAATAATTAATGATTCTTATAGGAATTTCTATGACTGCATGTGTTTATGTGGTTAAAATGTTTTTTTATGACTGTAAGCATCTATGTGCTTATACACTGTGACACCTTAGTATAAAAGTATGAAAGGGCTAATTTCTTGAGTGTATTGTTCACGAACACTTTACCTGAGGCATCAACAATTAGAGCAGTTAATTCCAGTCACCCCCCCAGTCAGCAGTGGGCGGCAGCACCCCACCCGCAAGCCGACTGGCCGCTCACTGACTGACAGTGTACAGTACAGCTGTACGCCCATTGGTCCACAGCATGGGCCAATGGGCATGCAGACCGTACCATACAACACAGTCCCGAAATGTGAATGGATCCATTCACATATTGGGACTGTGTAGTCCAGTATGGTACCAATGGGCATACAGCCGTACTGTATGCCATCAGTTGGTTGGCAGCCAGGTGGCTTGCAGGTGGGGTGCTGCCGCCCGCTGCTGATCGGGGGGACCGGGGTGGCAGGAATTAGTGGGCAGGTTGGGAGGGGGCTACGGGTACTTCTAGACCACCAGGGAGTGTTTTCGATATTACAGCCCACGATCAGGCATGGAGATAGGTCCACTGGACCACCAGGGAGTTATTTACTATTTATGTTCTGTGATCGGGCATTGGTGCACATTGCCAGTGGTGGCAGGGGACGTCAGTCCCCTATGGCTGCTGCCTGGCAGGGAGCCAGGCGCAAGTCACTGGGGATTGGTGCACTCTCATGCAAATGGGGTCATAATGGTATGCAAATGGCCCCATTTGTGCCTTGCATGCATTATGGCCCCATTTGCATGTCCACCACTGAATATCATGGTTGATGCACCTAGCACAGCGACACTTGCACTAGCGCATCCCCCTGCTCCTCTCTGGCCACTTGCGCTGGTGCAGTGCCACTGTGCCATGTGCTATGTGAGTGGCCACAGAGCTATATTCAACGGTGTTGAGCCATGGCACAGCACCATTGAATATCACCCTGTCAGTGCCCTGGCTCATTCCAGTTGTGCTCCGCCCAGGCTTGTGCCACAGCCTGGCACAGTCTGAATATCCCACCCCAAGAGTATAGAGAGCAAGCATCCTCCCTTTCAGTAGTACATGACTTGACTGATCTGGAAACTGAGGAGACTAATCTTTTGGATGTTTCTCTGCCACATCCAGTCTCCCCTGTACCAGTCAATTCAAGTTCATGTACAAGTAAAAAGAAATGCCACTTAAAAGTTAAACAGAAGGTTACAAATAAAAACAAAAAAAGGAAAAAAAAGAACAGATGGCACAAATCATCAGGGAGGGATACTTCCCCCAAACCAAAGTGATTTGGGAAGAGAGTAGATATAGAAGCTGGCATATTCAATAAAACAAAGGTAAAACTACACCAGTAGGGGCCGCCAAAATCCAGCTTAATGGGGACCAGCCTATTAATGACTCCATCCTGGTGAAAGAACAAGAACCTAATGTAGTTGCAAAAAATATGGTAAGAAAGGAAGATTCCCAGGTAGGGGAACAGGCTATTATTTTTCTTAGGGGTGTGGCCAGGGATAATTCAGAAAATTCATCAGTTCTCATAAATTTGAGACACTTACTCTGCACAGAAATATTAGATCTGGAATTATTACATGATGATGTACTGGATTCCTTTAGAGTAAATGATCTAAGCTCAGAAGATGTTATTTTCCTAGTTTTTAAAAACGAGAGAGTGGCCCAGTATGTGTGGAGAAATTCTAGATCTTTGGAGTACTATTACCTATCTAAGGACAACCTTATGGCTACCATGAGACTAATTAAGTATGGCTTAACAACCCATGCAGAAATAATTAGCCTGTTGGCTGGAGGTTATTCTCTGCATGACTTAATGAATTTTGTGTCTGACGCGGTAGATGTCCTTTCAATAACTCTCTCTATTTTTGGTATAAATCAAATAAAGAGGGAAACCCCAGCAAACTAAAAACCCTGATTGTTTACCTAGTTGACAACTTATTAGGTATAGAGTTCTATGAGGATGATATTGTGTTCATACAGAGAACCTTTAGAAATATGTGGGATGGAAATCAGATTGACCTGACCTTGTCAAATAAACAAAAGGTGGATAATTTATTGGGTGTAAGTTACAAGCTGGATGGGTTGGGTATTCTTATTGTAGATTATCATTCTATGTTGAACCAAGGCAGAATGTCAGAATGGTAAAAATAGGACCTATGCTACTCAAGCCCATTTTTCTTATGGGGCCTCAACAGAAAATAGGTTTCAGATCCTCACAGAAGACCCTAATTGGCTGACTATAGCAGAGATAAATACTGTGGATTGCTCTGGGACAGGTGAGGGAAATTGTAATATGACGGATAACAGTGTAAACATTTTTATAGAGTCTCATAAAGGAAAGTTATTAATTATTTCCTGGAATATTGCTGGCTTACTAACAAAGTTTGTAGATACTGAATTTCGGGGATTTCTTAATAAAATGGATATTTTACTTTTACAGGAAACATGGCATAGTGAAGAACAAATTAATAATATACAAATTAATGGTTTTACTTTAATTCAGTCACCAGCAATGAAAACCAAAACAAAAGGTAGATATGCAGGGGGTTTGGCTATGTTTTTTAAAATCACTGATAAGTTAATAAACATTAAGACTGAAGTGAAGAAAAATTATATTATAACTATACTGAGGGCATGTGATGATGTTTTCATATTGGTTAATGTGTGTAACCACCCTACAAATTCAAGCTGCTTTGATAAACATATATTGAGTAACTTAATCAGTGATATTAAAAGCATAGCGTTGGAAAATGCAGAGAATGACATACTCATTATGAATGATTTTAATATTAGATTTGGTAAAACTAACAAATTGAACATAAATAACGTACTTCACCAGGCCTGAAACATTCTACAGAGGTCTTCAGTTGATAAAAATTGTGCAGATAAATGCAATAAATTTGAATTACTATTAGAGTCATTACAGCTTGTTATATTAAATGGGAGACAGCACTCTGATCCCACAGGCAAAACAACTTATGTTGGCCCTACAGGCTCAACAATTATTAATTACTCACTTGCGTCTATATATGCCTTTCACAGATATTTAGATTTTAACATCACAGTAAGGACAGAGAGTGAACATTGTCATTTGGTTACTTATAGGAACTCTGCACTTGCAAACAACATATTACCAAATGAACAAGTAGAGATAATAAATTATAAAATAAGCTGGGCTCAATTAACCAACAATGAAGCCAAGGCTTTGAGTGAGAATTTTATTAATGCAGTCTTGGAGAAAGTAAAATCTGAACTAGATCATGGGCCGATATATGAGGCCCTAACCTCACAGTACAAAATCTGTGAGGAGCAACAAAATAAAATAAAAAATAAAAAGAAGAAATCCACTCATAAAGCATATTATAACTGGTTTTGTAAACACTGTAGGGGCAAAAAAGAATGATAACTAGCTTAACTAGACAGGTAAAAAAAATCTGACAAAACAAAACATAAAAAATTTAAATAATTGTAGGAAACTATACAAAGAATATATTAACAGACAGTGAATGTGCCATCAAGAAGAATCATGGAACTCAATGATTCAAGCTATTGGGGAAAAAAATGACAAAAAAATACTGGTTGCTAGTTGCAACGGGCACAAATAATTAGAAAAAGAGCTATGATATTTACATAGCCCCCCGAGACCTGGATTGAACACTACTCATCGGTATTTTATCACAACACATTACCTGCAACTATGGATAGTTTGGAAATAAGTGAGACTTTCCAATGGTTTATTTATCTTGAAATAAAAACTGCAATAGAAGGTTTTAAAAAAAAACAAAGCTCCCGGTCCCGACAGGATTCTAATTGACCTTATAACAGCTAACATAGACTGGTGGGCTAATTGCCTAGTGGGGCATTTTATGACCTCTGCTAATAAACTGTATCATTGTCATTTTCATAATATGTCTCTAACATGGATTTCCCATAGCGACCGCGCTATTCTGCACAGTGCGAGCACATTTCAATCAGGGTGTGAAAAATGACAGCTGTACAGTTCACAAAGAGGTATGAAAAATGCCAATGTTGAAAATCTGGCATGAAAATATCACAAATTCGTGAAGTTACGAGCATGCGTAGCAACAGCGCAATGCACGCTTGTAAAACAGTCATTTTCCACCAGAATTGCAGCATAGGCTTTTTGAAGCCCACCTCATGAACACTGGCACTGTTATTTCGTTAATAGGTACCAAAAGGTGATTCAAATGCAATGACCACAAAATCACCTTTTGAGGCTCGTAACGCAATGACAGTGACACCCCATGTTGAAAATTTGGTGCCAAAATTCAAAAATGCCCAAGATATGCATCAAAGTTGAAACACCTATTTCTTCCATTATACAGCTCACTGGCATTTCCTCAGTTCATGGTCGGTGTTGAAGAGTGCAGACGTGTTCCCGGTCCACCGAAGATCATCGCAACAGACTCCGGAGGTAAGTATGAGGTGAAGGGTGTGTGTGGGGAGGCAGGATGCACAGTTGGTGGGTGCGGGTTGTGGGGGTGTGGGCAGGGAGATTGCGAAGGACTGTTTCCTTTGTTTACAGGTGAAAAAAAAGCAAAAGACATCATGGGACTTTTTTTTTAAACAGGGGAATCTGGCATGCTGGGGTGGGCTCCCAGCATGCCAACTGACTGTTGGGGGGGCAGTTGTAGCCAACGGGGGATTGGGCACTCCCATCAGCACAAAAGTGTGGTGGGGGCACAACAGCCGATGGGGATTGGGCACCCCCTCTGCAGTACTATCACTACTCTTTGGGGGGGACTTATGCCAACAGGGAGTGGGCTCCCCCATCGGCACATCAACCTGGGAGGGGGGAGATAATGCCAACGGGGAGTGGGCTCCCCCCCAGCAACTCAAATCTCACCCAAGGGATGCAAGTCGATGGGGACTGGGGTCCCGTTGGCAAAACCACACTGTCTGGAGGGGCACATGCTGCCAAGGGGGATTGGGCACCCCCTCTGCACTGGGGCCACATTATTATGGTTTGTGAACAGGGCTGCAATGCGCCGCCATGTTCACAAACAATATTACAGTAACAATGTTCCGCCCAGCAATGATGGGTCGCTTCCTCATTGCAGCAAATCGCTGACACTGCAATGACGAGGTGGCCTGTGATTGCTGCAGCGAAAATATTACAACTTGGTGCAGCTTCTGGAAGCCAGTGTCAACAGCACACTGTGCCTCCATTGGTGCACCATGGCCAAGCCCCAAAATGCTGTGCCTTTCTTGGCTGCTACACTGCTGCGCCTCCCTAACCCTCTTCTCTCCTAAGCTGTCACATAGTGTTTCCTGTGCATGCACGTAAGCAAACATAATAAAATGCAAACAGTTATTAAAAATTCCAGCCAGCACATCAAATGCATTGGTTAGATCACAATTAGGCCAAATTAGTTTAGTTTTTTTTTAGTACAAGACCGTACAGTTTCTTACTGGATTAAATTACAATCTAAAGCAAAATATTCATTACTCTCTAGCATATTAAGGGAAAAAATTGCTTACTTTTCTATAAGCAAAGAGTCTGGATTGGCTCAGTAAATACCTTCCTTACAAAGTTTGACCTTTACCATCTAAAAATATGGAAAGAACAACACATTGGGATCTCTACCTCCTGTATTCAATACACACAAAACAATTATACAAAACTATGCTAGAAAAGATAATCCAGAGCTGCCAGGGTCAAGAGGGACAGTGGAGCAGTCGCCCCGAAGCCACCAATGAAAGAAAGCGCAGAAGCAGTTCGGAGCTGCCAGGGTTGAGAGGGCCAGTGGAGCGGTCGCCTCCCCCACCAAAGCCACCGATGAAAGAAAGCACAGAAGCAGTCCGAAGCTGCCAGGGTCAAGAGGGCCAGTGGAGTGGTCACCTTCCCCCCCAAAGCCACCAATGAAAGAAAGTGCAGAAGCAGTCCGGAGCTGTCAGGGTTGAGAGGGCCAGTGGAGCGGTTGCCCCCCCAAAGCCACTAATGAAAGAAAGCACAGAAGCAGTCCAGAGCTGCCAGGGTCGACAGGGCCAGTGGAGCGGTGGCCGTCCGAAGCCACCAATGAAAGAAAGCTCAGGTACTGCCATGCCATGCCACACACAGGAACTCAACCGTTGGAACTGCTCTCCAGAAATTACTTTTGGCACCTTTTTTTGAATTTTCAAGCTGGCCTGATGCTGGGTGACATGAACATTTGCCTTCTAGCTTACAGTTACCTTAAGTGTAATTTTCAGTCAGTAGACATGTATAGATAGTTTTTTATCTGCCTAATCATTCTACCTGGGCACCCAGTTTCTAAACCGGCAGAAGGGTTCCTTTAACTGTACTGCAGGAGGCCCCTTAAATTATACAGCTAGGAGCTGATCTGCATTAATGTTGAACAGCTGGGGACTGAATTTCTATAGTAGCACATCTGAAAGTTAATCTGTATTACCTAGGGGAGGTTTTCTTTAGTTTCATACTGTTGGGGAATTGAAGTTTCATCACAAGCATCTGTAAAAATTAAACCTGGGGAAGATTTCTTTAGTTGTATACTGCTGGGGAATTGAAGTTCATCACAAGCATATGTAAAATTTAAGTATAAGTTTCTTGTTCCTCAACAGACCTCCCAGCTATGCAGTGATTCCCCCCACCCCCTAAAATAGCTATAAAACCCTTACCTGACTCTCCTTTTTCCCACAGAAGCAGTCTGGAGCTGCCTGGGTCAAGAGGGCCAGTGGAGCGGTCACCCTCCTCCCCGAAGCCACCAATGAAAGAAAGCGCAGGTACTGCCATGCCACGCCACACACAGGAGCTTAACCGTTGGAGCTGCTCTCCAGAAATTGTCCCCGCTGACGCTGTGCATAGGCTCCTCACTACCCTTGGTTGATTCTCCCTTACATAGAGGGGAACGTACATGCTGAGAGTGGCTCTGAACCAATCAGCCTACTTCCCCATCTGCAGTTTATACTCACTCACCAGTAGGAACACACTTCTAGGCTGTGTACCTCCAACTACTGGACACTCTCTGACCCTCCTCCCAACTCGAGTTTCAATATGTTTCACTCAGTCTTCACTGTACTCACCCTGCTCTTCCCAGTGCTGATTCCTCCCCTTCAATCTTCCCAGTTAATCTCCCTAAATTTGTCACAGATGACTTGCTGCCTGAAGCGCTGACACTACATGCTAACTATCTAACCTCTCCAATTAAGTACATCTGCCCTAAAACTAATCTAGTGATCTACTATGCTGGATACCTCCTCCCTCATTACCCGGCCACCACAATCAAAGGGTGCCTGAATATAAGCACCACACTGACTCCTCTACCTCTTCCCCTGGATCTGACATCCCCCAACTCCCTGCAAGGTCCTATCCTTGTATTCCCCTACATCCTTACCCTCCCCATACCTACTCACATGGCCACCAAAGGGCCCATTGCTCACAAGCTGTACTGTAACAAAAAACTGACCTGGAATCCCATCATCAGGTCTCTCCTCCATCTACTCCTAATGAAGGGTAATATCCACCCAAATCCAGGGCCCGTCGCTACCGCTACACCACGTCAAACCCCTGCAGGTGGACTAAGTATAGCCTCCTTAAACATATGCAGCCTACTAAAAAAATGGGACTCCTTCCAGGGATGGGTCCTGTAGCATCAACCTGACATCATAGCAATAGGTGAAACTTGGCTCTCCCCCCATATCCCAGACTCCTCGGCATCCCCCCCTGGGTATGTCTTCCGGGCTGACAGACAAGGAAAGAAGGGAGGTGCACTATACACCAAGGACATCCTAAAGGTACACATCTTCCCCTCCCCAACTTCCCCCGGACCACAGACTCTTACTCTCAAATTCACCTTAGGGCATTCCCAAACCTTCTTGCTCATCATGGCAATATACATTCCCCAAAGGGATCAAAAAGCAGCCTTCCATTCCTTACAGTCTTAACTTGACACCCTGCCCCTCAAAATGAAAAATAATAATGGGGATTGCAATGTCAACTGGCTTCCAAAGTGGCCACCTCATGCATGAAGCCACTGCTTACGACCTCACCCAAATAGTTATGTCTCTTACCAGACTACACCAATGCACTGGATCTTCCTCTCTGCTTGATCTAATTTTCACAAACCACCCACACAAAATCTCCAACACTACCGTTCTCCCCGACGCAATCAGTGACTACTCCCCGGTCCTCTGCTCATAGACCTGTAAGGCATCCAAATCTCTGCCAAAACAAATCCATAGATGCAAACTTGGTCCAGGGAAGCTAATTCTCCTGAAAGCCCATCTTAGTGCAATAGACTGGTCATTTATAGCAAACACCCTGAACCCGGAGGGTGCCCTTGACCTTTTCAATCACACCTACAACACTCCCTGTGATATGTTCGCCCCTCTGACTAAAAAGATGGTCAAAGGCAACCCAGCACCATGGATAACGGAGCACATATCAGCACTGATGCAGCTCAGGGATACTCAATGGCATCGCACCAATGAGACTTGCCAGCCCACAGACAGACATAAGTACTGTGCTGCCCATAAACGATGTACATGGGCAATATGTAAATCCAAAGCTGAGTTCTACAAATCTGCCCTTACCACTACCTGGGGCGAGGGTCACAAATTCTGGGACAATATAAAGGATATCTGTGGGAAAAACAAAAACCCAGCCCCCACCCAAATCATAGTAGAGGAGGGACTTACTTCGGATCCCACCCAGATTGCCTCTGCGTTTAACCATGACTTCACTGACCTCTGCTATGTCCTCCCCCACCACTTCTTAGACCCCCCCTCCTGCACCACCCTACCTTCTTCTCCTGCCCCCGCTCATATTCCTTTTCACCTCCATGCATCTCCACCAAATCGGCAGGGCCTTATCTCAGAAAGGCCATTAGCCACTCCAGTTACAGTAGTAACTCCTTAGACCTGAGACTTCTTTGACTAACTCTAAATGAGGTGCTCACCCCCCTTTTTCATATTATCAACTGATCCCTATGTCACAGGAAATTCCCCACGTGCTGTAAAATGGCCTCCGTCACACAACCATACTTCCACCCACAATTATCACCCAATATCTATCCTCCCACCCCTCTCTAAGGCCCTAGAGCATATTGTCTCTGATCAGCTCACCTACCACCTAAACAAGCACAATTTACTTAGCCATCAACAACATGGTTTCTGCAAGGGACACAGCATGACCACCGCCCCACTAGAGGTCATCACCCTCCTCCATACGGCCCTCGACAGAGGGGAACTCGCTGGTGCAGTCTTCCTGGACCTCACAGAAGTGTTTGACACAGTCAACCACTCCCTCCTACTAACTACTCTTTCCAAACTAGGCCTCTCTCACATATTCTCAGCTGGTTTTCTGACTATCTGGCTGACCGCTCACAGCAAGTAAAAATTGGGTTCACATTATTCGACAAGCTGCCAAACCATTATGGTGTCCACAGAGATCTATCCTTAGTCCTTTATTATTCAGCCTCTTTCTCAACTCCCTCCCCAGTCCTGTTCAAGTAAAATCCTACTCTATGTGGGCGATGCTATCCTGTACTCCGCCAACCAAGACCCCTCTTAACTCCACCTTTCCCTCAATCCTCTTTCAGTGAAGCTGAAAAGTGGTTCACCTCACAGTGCCTCATTCTAAACTATAAAAGACTAAAGTTATGTATTTCTCACCCCTCAAAACTCCAAGAAGGGCCAATGTCCACCTCTACTAACAGCCAGCCAAACCCACTCAAACAAGTGGATTCCTTTAAATACCTGGGCATTACTCTTAACCCCTGCCCTCAGTTTCAACCCCCACATTCACCTACTGTCCATGGCCCTCAACACCAGGATCGGCATCCTCTATCGGTTTAAACACTATCTCACTCCATTTGCCATTCACCTAACGATCTCCTCCTCGGTCCTCTCCCTTCTTGACTATGGCATTCTTATCTACAGCGCCGCCAGACCCACAGCCTTATCCAGACTCTGGATCTCCCTCAACCAAACCTGCCGCCTAGCCCTGGGTTGTGATCATCTAACCACACATGTACCCTGTGCAATGCTACAAACTGGCTTAACCTTGACAACGAATCAAGTTTCACACCTGCCTTATGGCCAAAAAGATTTCCCTTGATCTCTCCCCAAGCAGTCTCTCCACCATACTACAATGGGCCTCACCCCAGCAGAACACCTGTAGTTCTTGCAAACAACTCTATGTGGTCCCCCAATGCCACACCTCCCAATTCCAAAGATTCTTTGGTTACCGAGCCCCATCCTGAGCAAACAGCCTGCCAAACACCCTCACCAATCTGAATAGACTTGGCCCCTATAAAACCCACGTTAGGCACCTCCGACATTCTACAAATTTCTGTGACTGCCACCGAACAAGCCATACTCCCTTTCTCCTCTAACTGGACATTAGCTGTCGAACAAACTTCCAGGATCCGGCACTGGTAACTCGCACTGCAGTTTCTTTTTTCTCAAATTCTCACTAGACTTAGTGGCTAGCACAGATGATCTCAGAGATCTAAATATCAGCCGACTGAATGTACTGCAGTATTCTACCTGACTTCTTTGTAATACTACTTCTGCAATTGTACTGAATCTCTGTCTAATAATATTAATACCTGGATGTAATTGATGGATGTTTAATTGTAAGTATAGTAATAGTGCTTTCCTGTTTTGTCTCTGCTTTCGATTTGATCTGTACTGTTTCTCCTACTGTATCTACCTGTACTGGCGTGGAACCTTTGACAAAGAGTCTTTGACTCAAAGGTACTTTCGAATACTCAATAAATAAAATAAGATAAAATCTGTTAGGGTTTCTAGATGGTTAGCAAGAACACTGTTGAGAACTCCCTAAAATATTTTCTAGAAGCTGTAAGGGAACCAAAATATAGTTATATACTTGCAGTACAGATTTGAGTATTCCCTAGTAATGTGTTGACTGTAAAATATGGTCGAACTCCAAATCAGTCAACTCGTTGTTTCTGTACTTTGGTAGAAGTCGAGGATCTGGAACAAGTTATATTTAGATGTCCCTGGTAAAATGGAGCTAGAATAAAGTATATGAATTAACTAATTGGCTCTCTTAACATTCCGTCCAGATTTCTATTGAATCTACTTTTTAATTCAGAAAATACTGATATGTTAAACAATCTTGCACTTTATCTCACTGAAATTACTAAAACAAGGAAAAGATACATGATACATTACCAAGATTCTATAAATGGTAATGCCAGTGGATAGGGTACTTGAATAAAGTAATAATTTAGGGAAAGTCTGAAGGACACTGCTATTATTAATTATGCAATTTTATTTATTTGTCACCCAACTGTCCTGAAATAGCTGTTCTTAGCTCAGGAATGTGCAATGTGGATTTATATGACTTGAAAGATTAATGCTATTTATATTTCTGTATGTATTGTCCTAATTATGTTTTTTGCTATATTGTTGTACATGACTTACTATAATAGCTCAAAGCTGATCAAATAAAATTAAACTTAAAGGTTGCCAATCTATACACTCATTCAAGCCATACAATAGACCAGCGGCTTGAAACAAATTATTATATAATATTTCTCTTAACAGCAATTTTTGTCAAAATCACCCCTCTCTTACCTTTTGGCGCTTTTCTATGCCAAAAATTACTTAATGTAAGGAGTTGGTGCAATTGGTGAATCCTCATCCTGTCTTCTTCTCTAGAATTTTGCTCCCCTGTTCTTGACTTCAGCTGTCTTTCATTTTCATACATCGATTCTGTCACGGGCACTAATCTCATAAATGATTCCTGTTGTCTGACAGGTAATAAAATCTTTTATTCCTAATCCATACTTTTGCACACATTCCTAATCTTTTCATCCTATATGTGTTGTTTTGGTGTACACACTTGCTACAAAGATAATTGCTACTGAGATCAGCACTGGTGAAAAACTAGTTTCTCTCTGTACAGAGAGCTTATGATCTGCATGGACAATTCTATTCTGTAATGACCCCCTTTTTGGGACACCTAGGGGTTCATTGGAAAATGCTATTTCTCCCACTTGTGTTAATTTTAGCACATGCCAATGGCTTTTGATGACACTCTTGATGTCATAAAAATTGTCATTTTACTTAACAGTCAGCATTATCTTATTTGCAGTGGATTGCAAATTATGTCCTTCTGTTTTTAAGAAATCTGTACTGTTTCTTTATTCTGATTTTTCTCAAACCTCATAAGCTACTTTTTATGGGTACCCCCTTTCCTGAAAACTTTCTTCCATTTCTCCCCTGCCATCTCATAGTCTGTTTCCAGACTACAGTTCCTTTGCTTTTGGAATTGGCTGAACGTGATTGAATCTTCAAGATTCTGTGGATGGGAATGTTTGCTTGTAAAATGGTATTTCTGTCAGTTTCCTTTCTACACAATTTTATGCAGATTTTAATGTTATGCTTAGAGATATTTAAGTCCAAAAATGAAATTTCATCCACACTCTGGTTCTTCACATACACCAGGTGGTCTGTTCTAGAGTTAACATACTGTAAGTATGAAACTCTTCCAGATCCACATCTGTACCATTCTGAATGACTATTATGTTGTCAGTGAATCATTTCCATAAAACTAGCCTGTCCAAAAAGGGGTTATGTTGATGCACTGTATGTAGCATCTTTAAAATTGTCCTTATAGAGGTTTGCATATGACAGGGGAAGTGGAGAGTGAGCCATCCACTTTAACTGTGGCCTCTGAAAGGGTGTAAATTATTTTGATATTATTGAAAATTTTGGGGAATCCAAATTTCAAAAGGGTGGAATGTAAAAACAACAAAGAAACCCTATTGAATGCCTTTGGGCATCTAAATTAATATTATTATTTTTTGTAGTATGAGCATGGTTGATTAAATATAGCATCCTTTTATATTGTCAGTAGTTTGTCCAGTTTTAATGAAGCCAGATTGGTTGGGGTGAAAAAGGGAGAGGAGGAGTTCATCTAATCCATGGGCCAGGATACTGGTGTAGATTTTGTAGACTTGATTTAGAGCAGATATAGGGCAGAATGAATCACATAAATAGGGGTGATGGGGTGGAGTGTCTGGCTTTAAAATCACCCAAATGGCAACTTGCCTCCAAGAAATTTGATTCTCTGCAGTCCTATGACTCTCCCTCAAAAGCTGCTAAGAGAGGGTCTTTTGTTAATTCATTTTTCATAAAATTCTGCTCTGTATCCATCAGGCCTGGGTGAGTTCCCCTTTTGCAGGTTACATATGGTGGAATATAGTTTCTGGGCCGTAATAGATCCCACTAAAGTTGCTTTTTGAACTTCCCCATGGTAGGCAGTTGTATATCTTTAAGGAATTTATCTAAGTCTGCAGCAAGAGGTGGTGAATGTTCAGCATATAATTCCTTGTAGTAATTTTGGAAAACCTCAAGAATATAGTTATTAGCTGTGGCCAACCACCTGCGTTCTTGTCTTTAATTTTAATAATGGTGGACATCTGGGTCTGTTTCTGAAGATGATATGCTAGTATCTTTGAAACCAGGGCACCACCCCTTGTAATATTTTTGACATAACCAAATTTGGGCCCCTCTCAGTTTTATCTGTGAGAAGATTTTGAGTTTCCTGCAGTGTTTAAGTGACTGGAAGAGTGAGGGTATGATTGCCTTGCATATGTGCAAGCTGAAGACATTTTAGTTTGTCTTGAAGTTCTCTGAGTTTGGCCTTGCTCTGCTTCTTCTTACAGGCAGTGTATGCAATGATATGTCCCCGTAGGACTGACTTGAGAGTGTTCTATAATAACTGTGAGAATATCAAGGGGGAAGGATTATCTCACAAAATAGCTGGGATCAAATTCTTCAAGTAATTCTTAAAGGTAGGGTCTTGTAGAAGGGAGTTATTAAAATGCCAAAGGGTGTTCTTGTGCTCTTGGGCAATATTCAAAACTAATCTTATCAGAGCATGGTCCAAAAGGTATATATTGTTGATATCTGAGTTATAAGCCAAATCCAAGTGCTCACTACTTATGCAGAAGTAATCTAATTGGGAGTAATGCTTATTGCGTGAGAGCAGAAAGTGAGCAGTTGAGTGGAGGGTGTAGGTTTCACCATACATCAGTTAATCCAGCCTCCCGAATCAGTCTATGAAGGTGTTTTCTCCCATTGTTGATGAAGATGGCTGTGAGGTGAGTGTGTCCAATGCTAGACTTAATAAGCAGTTCAAGTTCCCTCCCACAATAAACATCCCCCTTTTGTGTGTAATAATCTTATCCATCAAAAGCTGGATGGAAGAGGCGTCACTGCCTGGGAGTCATATATACTGCAAATGGTCAGCTGCTGGCCATAAATAGTGCCAGAAGCCATTGCCAACTGACCTTTTTTATCCGCAAATTGATGAGTCAGTATAAAAGGAGACCCCTTAGGGACCAGGATCATGTCTCCTATAGGTCTGCCCCATCTATAAGCCGACTTGATTACATGGGAGAAGCCAAACTTGGTTAACTTCTGATGTTCTGAGGTGAACAAATTGGTTTCTTGAAGGAGCAAGAGATCGGATTTAATTTTTTAAGGGCAGTCAATGTTCTACATCACTTAATTAGCTTGGTCAGGCCATTGACATTATGTGATATAAGTTTTTCTTCAGCCAACATTTATTCCCAGTGCAATGGGCCATCCAAATTGCCCCACAGCCCTGCTTCTCCAGTTCAACATCAGATTGCCTAGAAGTTCCGCTGAAACCCCCCAGCCCAAATCCAGGATTATTCCAAATCCAACATAAGGCAAAATTACTTCCAAGGGTAGGGTAGCTAATCCAAGCTTCCCTATAAGGGATGGAAAAAAATTCAGCCAAGAAAGAAAAATGATCTCAATATGAAATCATGCTCTCTGGGGATTGCACTGACCTCAGGACTGGGTAAGGGAGGAGGATAAAGCAATTTTAGGAAAATAAGAAAAAAATTGGGGGGAAAGGAATAGTAAGGGAAGGATATGGTGAGACATCTCTCGTTACAGTTGTCCAAAAGCAGTCTCCTCTAAACCCCCAACAACAATATGTTCATCTAATATGGCGGCATAGGAGGACCTAGAGATTATAAGAATAAAATAACATGTGTCGGTTTATTTGGATAATCAACTTCACTTACTGTAGGATGTTCTGGAATCACAATAAGCAAAATTATTCCTGGATCCATAATAGAAACCAACCATAGTAGTGTTCTGCTCTTGTCCCCCTCTCCAGGTATTTAACTTACATATATGGTTTGTTCACCATATAAAATATAAAGGGGAGGAAAAAGAGGAACAGGGCAGGTACCTCCCTTTTTCTGTAACTAAGACATACAAACTCCAAACTGAAACTGGAGAGTAGTCTGCAAAATATAAAGAGGATAAGTCCATTCGCAGTTCACAAACCTGTACACAAGGTCTAGGCCAAAATAAAATTTTATGTTGCACACATTGTAGCCACAGACTAAATATAAACAATCAGGCATGCCCAAAGGAGGTTCTCTTTGTCTGTGCCTAAATAATAAATAAAAAGTAGTCCCCTTCCAGTTAAATAAGGTGCTCATTGAATAATAATTGCCAGGTATCTCAAACTCTGCAGCAGCAAAAAACAAAGGAAAAGGTATGTTGCAATTTCCAGGAAAATCCTGGCATATTGCCCAGAGCCACCTGGCATTAACCATGGACAGGAAGCCCCACCAGCCTTCCAGGCACAGGAGGGCACAGGATGGTATTCAGTCCCCACCCCAGGGACAGCATCCAGACCCCACCCCAAGCACATCCACTGAACCCTCCAGCAGAGCATATAGATAGGAGGAGGCGCCCACAGCCCCAAGCAGCCAATCATAATTCTGGCAGTGTGGCAAGTAACTGCCATTAGTCATTATACCCCAGCTGTCCCCCCTATAAATCACAGCCCAGCTCCTCAACAGTAAGGCTCATCCCCATCCCTCCACAATTCAGCTTCCATCCGATCCATGCACCACAGTCTTGATCTGTCAAAGATAAGATGGCTAGGAGCATTGTCAGGGACAATGAGATCCATGAGGAAGGCTTTTCCAGGCAGTCCTGCTCACCACTGTCTCAACCATTATTAGCACTAAAGAAGAGGTGATTATGTAAGTATGTTGTGAGGAAAGAGAGTCCGGGCTGCCGTGGGGCACTAGCACCATATCGCACCCTGCTGCCCTCCATTAGATGCATTCAACCCACTGAAACCAGTTGAGGAAGAGCCATCTTCCAGGAGTGCCACATCATTCTACACTCAGGAAAGCACCAAGTGCTAAAACCAAGTTCCCAGCTAGAGGAATCACAGTGTTCTATGCCTGCCAGGTCCAGAGCGCACCCCAATCCCCACTCAACACCAGTGGCAGATCAGGATGCCACTAGGGCTAAGACCCAGATGCCCATCCCCCAGATCCACATGTCTGAAAAGCCTGGAAGCACCCAATCCATAATGCTATTCACTGCATCCTCAGCATGGAAAATCTGCTGCTCTTCAAGTGTCTTGTGTGGTAATCTTCTGTAACAAGTTCTTAATCTGTTCCAACGTGGACTGCTGGATCGCACAGTCCATCTCTCCAATTGACTGGTAGAAAAGTGCTGGAGTAGATCTGTCCATGGCAGGAGTGAAACCTATCCTCTTAAGTTCCACTGCTGTATCTGTGGCTGTTTCAAAGTTCTTTTTCCCCATCAGGGAATTGGACTATAAGCCTGGCAGGGTAGGGGGTGCAAAATGTGAGCTTGTTCTGCCTTAGAGCTGGAAATAAAAGAATGTATGCTCAGCGGTACTGCACTGTTAATGGGAATAGTCTTTATCTAGAAATATTCTAGATTCACTGTAAAACACTGTGCCCTGGGTCCAGGCTTTCCTCAAAATGAACTCTTGTTTGGAATTGGAGGATGTGGATAATTATAGACCTTGGGCAAGAGGTTGGGCTGGTGGCTTGGGACCTAACACCCAATGTGCTCGCTCTATATCCTTTTGAAGATCAGGGTCCAAATAAAGGGAAGTATGTGGGAGGGCATTCACAAAATCTCTCATATCAGAACCCTCGATATTTTCTGGGATAGAATAGATCCTAGGGTTCTGTCGATGGTGACGATTCTCTGAACCTTCTTGGTGGTCCACAGATTGCTAGCATACCTTTAATATCTGTTTGACCATGTTGTAAAGCTGCATAGTTTTCACCTCATGGGTATCTGTTGTCTCCTCCAGGGTGGAAATGTTATTCTCTACCTCTGTTAATTTGGTATGGACAGATAATAGAGAGTCCTGAAAGGTACAGAATTCAGTTTTCATTTCTTGAAGTTCAGCAAGTATTGTATCTATTTTAGTTGCCATATTCTTTTTCTGATTTTGGTCATTTCAAGGGGAGTTGGTGACTATGCAGGGTTGGCCTCCAAGACCCAGAGTCCGACATCTCTGGGGCCAAAACTGTGTCTTCTGGTGCCAGGAGTTCAGATCTATTTGTGACCCTTTATGTTGGTGGCCATACCTCACCCTATTAAATTAATTTGAATCAGCTGCTGTTTTAATTTAATCATCATGGTATGAAAATAAATTGGGTTGGAGCACCTCTAGACCACCATCAGGGAGGTAATGTCACCAGAAGTCCCATAAAAACAATTATTGATATTTGACTGTGTCTGTTCTCTGCATTTGTGTCACTCCTGGATGTATAAGAGTAGTGTCTGAATTAATGTTATATAGTAACCAATGCATGATTTATTTTGTTTACTTTTGAACCAGAAGTAGTCTTTATTATCATTGTAATCATTTAAGTCACATTTGAATTTATGTAATTAGTGGCTCTGATCTCATTTTCAGAGTCTTCCATTGTTTATTTACCTTTGTAAGAAAATTATCAAATTCTCTTTGAGAACTTCTTTTAATTTCTTTCTGTAAATTTTCAATTTTGGTATCTAATTTCAATAACTCCTTAGTTATTGCTTCCACTAGAACAACATAAATTGGCCCAATTCTCAAAGGTCCCAAAGTGACGCAAGATGCCTATATCTCTGGGAACAATGCATGATGCACCATGCACCAAAGTATGCACAAATGCAATTCACAAATGCACCTTGCACCAAATGCTGTGTTTCTGTATCAAATGTGCCTTGCATCACCAATGTGCCAAAACCCCACCAGTGACATGGTGCAAGGTGCTGTATGCCACCTACATGACTCAAGAGCTCAGGAATGGTATTCACAAAGGTAGAAGCCCATGAAAATAACAAAAACTTGCTAGATCAGCCAACATGATCTAAGGGGACTTAGAAAATAAAAAGGCAGGCACAGAGCATGCAGGCAGAGGCCATACACCTCTGAAGCAACACTGCTCTAGCAGGACAGACATCAGAGGAGAGGCAAAATGTTCACACCAGTGGCCCTACTGGGCATGAGACTAGCCATGCTATGCCACCAGAGACATGCCTGCCAACAGATCCAACAGAGTGGCACTGCAGAGGGGCATGGCAGGCAGCAGGCACGCAGATACATGCAGCATGCCAAGCATGTGTACCACACATGAATGTCATACCTGGATCACAAAGAGGAGCAATGTATGACCTGTTACTGCCTGGGCAAGGTGGCTATCATAGCGTTATGGCAGGAACTGGAGGGTGAACTAAGGAGCAGAACATGCAGAGGCTGTACCATACTGAATGAGGTCAAGGTTAGTGCAGCCCTCCGTGTCCTTGTCAGAGGATTCCAGATCACAAGTGGAGACACTGTGGGCATATCACAGCCCTCTGTGTCACGGTGCCTGAGAATGGAAACCTGACAGATGGATGGCTGATAGGTAGTTTCTTACATGTACCCATAAGACCCTGACCAGCTAGCATTTTTAAAAAATATTTTTATTAGTTGTTTAACCAGGAGTAGCACACTAAGCTGAAAGCTTTTTACAGGAGTGACCTGGGAGCACAGGAAAGTTAAGTGACTTGCTCAGGGTCATGCAGTATCTGAAGTGGAAGCTGTGGGATTCAAACCCGTCTGGTCTGCTGGATGTCACCAGATTTGCAGCTCAGAGCCTTAAACCACTCGCTATACTGCCTCCCAGTGCCATCTTTCAGGTGAGATGTTAAACCGAGGTCCCATCTGCCTGCTCTAGTGGTAGTTCAGATGGATGTAAAGATCCCATGGCACTTCTCAAAAGAGTAGGATTTTATTATGATGATTTTAAAATCAAATACGTACAGTGTTGATTCACACAAAATTAATATACAAGTGTAAAGGAAAGAAAATTCAGTAGGTATTACAGTCATACCGATTTTGGTTCAAACTTCAAATAAAATATTGTTATGTTATATTCATATAAAACAGAAAATTAAACATAGTAGAGAAATAATTAAGTGGGTATTACACCATACCCCATCTCCTTTCTCCATTGTCTTTAGATCAGTATCTATCTTTCCCAAATTTTCATCTGCCATATTTATACACATTGATGGTAAGACAAATTTAATTCCATCCATTGTACATCCAAGTTTATTTCCTTTGTGCCTATACATATTTTGAAGGTCTGCCTGATTGGGACCCACACAGTTCCTATCTGTTTCGGGTGTAAAAATATATGTTGTTTTCCCAGTATTACTGGATCTGATTTTTAAGGAATATCTGTGAAGTTCCTATCTAATTACTGTATATCTATTGAAAGTATTCTGGTTATACTTCATTTCAGTCATAATTCTAGCATCCTAACTTTATTTCTGATGTCTGCTTTTTTCTTAAAGTGTGCTCTTTCTGCTTACTTTAACCATTTGAGTGCTGTCCATCTTGCATCATATTATTTGGTAGTACATTCCTTTTCTCCTTTTCTTTGATTCCTAGAATGTTGTCGAGGATGGAAAACATTACTTGTCCTGGTTGTCACTCTATCTGCTGAATGGTAAATCTGCACTTGGCTTACCATATCCAATATAGTGTATGGTCCAGTGCAGTTGTGTATGGAAAACCATATACTGTAAAAGTGGTTCTGCATTTGGAGTGACGTAGGTACTAACGTAGAACAACTTTTCATTTTGAGTTAGTATCTAAGTTATAATGCAACCACCTCCATCAGCACTGATCATAGTATGGGGCAATTGAAGCATTGTGAATCTACGATGCTGCATCGACAACTAACTCATCAACCGGCATCACAGTGCTAGGCTCCCTGTCGACTGCAGTTTGCAATCGGCAGGGAGCTTCAGACAGCAGGGGGGCTCTGCCACCCACACCCCCTGTTCCTATAGATACCAACTCTGAGTCAGAGTTGGTTCGGGGAGGGGGCGCAGGACGAGGAAGGTGTTTCCTGGTCCCATGTGCAACCCCTACAGTGACATGGTGCTGTTATCGGCAGTGACGTGTGTCACTGTAGGGGTTTCTCCACGGAAGGTGCATACCAAGCGTTGTACGCATGAGCTGGATGGCGAACGCAAGGCCGTATAATGTTCACCACTAACACAAAGGCTGGCTCCTTCAAAAATAAAACAAATAAGAGAATGTGTTTTTGGGACCATACACTATAAAGAATAGTGCATGGCATCCCAAACACAACATGGCTACTCTTCCCCTTCGTGTTTTCCATGATGGCTGAGGGACCTCTCTAGCTTCACTCTCGAGGTCATCAGCCATCATTGAAAACCCTCAGTAAAGAATAGCCTTGTAGTGTATATGACACCATACACTATCCTATATATTCTATATATATGTGATAATTAATCTCAGTGTGCTTTTATTGATGTGAGTATCCTTTCTGGGGAATATCCTTAAAAATAGTGCTTCAGTTATGATAATATAATCTGGGAAGTAGACCCATATGTCTTTAAGAATGTCCCAGAATTCAATTCTGTGACAAAGTGGCACTCAAAATACAGATGCTGCATTGTTTCTGAATGCTCTATGTAGGATATCCTAGGGCAGTACCTTTCTGTTTTATTTTTAAGTTTAAGGTTATCTTTTACCTGAAGTTTCCCATGAGCACTTAACCATATTTGATAACACATGTTTGGTGGGGTTCTTTTATCTAGTAACATATCTGGAATGTCCTTATTTCTCTTGTAGGTCTGTTTAAAAAAAACTGAAGGAGCCACATAATAAGTATCCCGAATATAGGTGTAAAACTGTTTCCTATCATGTGTAGTTAGATTTTTTTGAGGTTTTCCATAGTTTTAAATTCCCTATACAGTCTCGTAGGTATCTGGGTAAATCTGCCATTCTTGTTTGTTTGGTTATTGCTGTTGATGGTCCCCATGTTTAAAATACTTGAGTCAGTTGGTCTATGACCCATGGGGTTCATAAGGCCAGGCCCCCTGTCAGTATAGGCCTTATGTTAAAATATATAAATATACTGTAGAAGAATGTTATGGGATTGATCATTTTTATTCCTCCTAGAGTTGTGTCTAGATATAGGGTTCTGCTCTTTTATTGGGTTCAGGCAGCTCCCCATATGCAAAAAAAACAACTATTAAGTCTTGTTTCCAGTCTCTGGGGATGGGAATACATAACTCAGATACAGGAACATGGTGATGAGGTATGTTTTGACCATGTACACTGTTTTTATTACTCAACCTTCACTTGTTCTACTGGGCAACTGCGTCTGATGCTATGTTTATTGTGTATTGCCAGTTAAATTCTGCTGAATCAGGATTTCCAAAGTATATACCTGAGATTTCTCTCAGGGATTTCCTTGATGTGGAAGGAGACGTAATCCCGGCCCTGGCAATAATAAATAGGTTTAAGCTAGCTAACAAAGATATTTTTAAAGTTTATCAGCTTAGGCATGTTTTGCTTCAGAAATTAGGTGGGAGGCTGAGCAGTCTTCTCAAATTTCGTTTTGGTAAATATGCCCATTGTTAGGTGTCCTCAAGCGATTTCCAAAATTTATTCAGCCTTGTTTCATTGGGCTTATCGGTGAACCTTGCCCCATGTGCTTACTGGGCTGGGTGTTTCCTGATATTGCCCTAGATTGGACTAGGATATGGCACGCATGTCACAAGTATCTCAGACATGACCAACTGAGGCTTATACAATTTAAGGTATTGCACAATATCTATTACTCTCCCCAGAAACTAAAGGATTTGGATTTATTAGGAGATCCCAAATGTTATAGATGTGAGGCTGATGCAGGGAATCTCCTGCATATTTTTTGGGAGTGTCCCAAGGTAGCTCCTTTATGGCTGGAGATAAAGAACAACCTGAACCCGTTATTAGGTTTAGAGGAAATGTTCAGGCCGTAAGTTTGCCTACTGGGGGAGATGACGGCTTTCCCGGTCAGAAATAGGAAATACTACATGGCTCTGATTTCTATTACAGTTAAAAAGTTAGTGCTTTGCCATTGGAAAGACAAGATACGTCTTTCCTACTCCGAATGGTTAAAAGAACTTCTGGCCTTTCTAAGAACTGAGAGAATGATAGCTATCCTGCATAATCAATTACCTCTCTTTGACAAGACCTGGGCCTTATTTTATGTTTGTTACTCAGGTTAGTTCTTGACTTTACCCGGTTCTACTATTAATTATTTCATTGTGCCTCGTGGGGTGTAGTAGGTTAAGATGGGTTGGGTGGGGAGTTGGGGGGTGGGATTTTTCTGGGTTTTATAATTTTACTAGGTCTTAGTGGGGGTTAGCAGAGTATTATTCACTTTGTTGGTTTTGAGACTCCTATTACTCTGATGTATGTTCTACAATGTTTGTTCTCTGATGACTCATCTCTGCTCAAAATAAATAAAGTGTAAATGGATCGTATACACCTGAGATGTTTCTTCTTTTCTGCTGATTGGTATCCTGAGACCTCTGTAATATAAGTAGGGGGCTGTCCTATGGGCACACATTTGCTTTTCTGAATGCTGATTATGGAACCTGATATCTCTGAAAAGGAATCTGATATGGATTTAACTGTGGTGCTAGATTGTTGATCTACAATAATAATACATAGATCATCTGCATAAGCTAATGTTCTTATCTCTGATTCTTGGCTGGACACTGAGAGTCTCTGTATGTACTGACCTTTACTTATCTTCCTGGTCAGGGGATCTAGTTAAAGGATATATAACATGGAGCTTAAGGGGCAGCCTTGGTGTACCCCCACCTGTACCTTACAGGGGTTGCCCTTCCTTCCGTTTGTGTATGGAGAAATGGAAGCATGTTGGTAACATAATTGCGTCCACTTCATGACAGTCTGATGGAACCCATATGCTTCCATACAGGTCCATAAATAGGCATGGGATACTCTATCAAATGCTTTGGTCTGATCTATGTTTAATATACATTCCTCCTGATAGCTCTTTGTTTTGTCCTCTTTCTACTATTTCTCTCAATATGAATAATATGTCCAAGATTTTCCATCCTGGGAGTAAGCATTCTTGTGTGGGATGAATTATTAAGGTGAAGACTGTTGTCAATCTGTTGCTAAGTATTTTTCTCAGGATTTTAAAATCAGAATTGAGTAATGCTATGGGTCTCCAGTTTGATAACTGTTCTTTATCTCCAGATATGTGTATTAGGATCATTAAATCTAAATACATGTCTTTTGGTAATGTAATGTTGTTCAGCATGAAATTAAAAAGTTCTGTGAGTTCTGGTGATAACTTATGAATTATATGTTTATAAAACATGTCGGGCAATCCATCTGGTCCAGGTACTGTACCTGTTGTGAGTTTTTTTAATTACATTAAGTAGTTCTAGTTTTGTTATAGGGCCTGTCAATAGTTTATTATCCTCTGTGGTTAATTTTGGTAGGTTACAGTCTTTTAGACAATCTGATGTTTTGACAGTTAGAATAAGTAGTCCCGTATGTGGTCAGTATATACTGTTCTAATTCTGCTAATATTTTATGATTCCCTATTACTCTTCCATTTTTGTTTGTTTTTATGGCTGTTATAGTTTTGTTTTTTGTACATGTCAAGCAGCTTTCAAAAGGATTCACATGGAACTGGTTCCCCTGTGTGCATTATTTTTGTTCGAATTCTAAGGATTTTAGCTTATCACATTGGTGTTCATCCATTTCCAGTTTAATATTTTAATTTGGTCACTGTGATCTTGTCTTGTTTCCATTTGCAGGAAAATAGTTTATAGAGCAGTTGTCTTAGTGTTTCATAGGTAGTATTTCATGGTGTCCTATTAGTTTCTCTATTTGTTTAAAGAAACTGGCAAAATCTATCTTACTTTTTCCCACCAGTCTATGGGTGAGTCATAAAGAAAAAGTGCAGATTTTCTTGCTTCTATGGTATCATTCAGACCTTGCTTTATGTATTCATTCTCTAATACAGCTGTGTTAGTTCTCCGTTATCCTCTCCCTGCTGTTAAATCTGAGGAAAGGGCCAGTTTGACTTCTAACAGGCCATGATCTGATGTGGCCACTGGTAATACTCTCCAGGATGTCACCGAAAGTTGTGGTGATAGAAACCAGTAGTCAATCCTAGTTTTTAATTTCCCTTTAAAATATGTGAATTGTGGTTTGTCATGGTGAGTGTAAAAAAAAATCTATTAAATTTGCTCAGGCTAAGATTTTGTTTAAAAAGGCTGTATCCTAAATATCTTGTCTTTTGCTGAACCTGTGTCACATTTAAATCAGCTGTAGTTAAAATCTCCCCCTAACAGGATGACTCTAGATGTAAAGAAATCTGGCTGTATTTATGGCAAGAACTGTATCCTTCCTGCCTTGTCCTGATGGCATACACATTAATAATCCTGAAATCTTGTCCTTCTACTAAAATATCTAATAGCAAAGCTCTCAAGAGAATATATCTATAATTTTAGATGTTTTTGTAGAGAGGTTGTTTATGCATACCCCCACCCCACTATACAGGTCTTTTCAAAGGACTAGTGTGTGCCCCCCTCTCCATATCCAATCTGCACCTGTTGCATGTATTTCATGTATTCTAGCTTACCTAGTATCCTGGAAGATAAATCATATTTATTTCCTTCGAAGCCAGCATAGGTAGCTTTCTTTTTCCTGTCTGTCTTAATACTATTAACTTTTAATTCTATATCACACTGCTCCCTACCTCTCAAGTAGTGCAAGATGCACTACTGCCTCTGCAACCCTTCTCCCAGGCCTCTTCTACAGTGCCTCTGTGTTCCACTCCTCTAAGACTACACTCCTGAACAAACTCAAAATGGCCTATCACAGAATTGCCTGATTTGCTATTAAGGCCCTAGCTTGCGGCCATCACTGTGACGTGCTGAACAATTTGGGTTGGCCATCTTTCATGGCCAGACTTAATCTCCCAGTATATTGCACCACCTTCAAGCCAATACACCTCCCACCTCCTCTGAGTGCATTTCACCTACTAACCCTTAAACTCTTACCATGAACACTCAGCTCCTCACACCTCCCGATGCTGGGTCTGCCCAAGACTTGCCTAGCTGTTGGAAGGAGATTCTCCTTCACAGTACCACAAAAGTGAAATGACCTCCCACACTCATTACTCTCATGTAAGACCATTACTCTCTTCAAAAGACAATATAGGAACATATTTCACAAGCCTCCTGTCTGTAATGGGAACTGTACCTAATCTTCTCTAAACTTCTCCACCTGCTTGCCTATACTCTCCATGGTGTATGATCAATGTCTATGCCTAAGAGTCTATACACAGCCAATTGTCTGTACTCCACATTTATGCACTAACTACTCTACTACAATTATATTGTATGCTCGTATCAACCTTAATGTTTGTTCACCTATGTTGCAGTTGACATCTGTCATTTGCACTATCTCCCAATGAATGGGATGACTAGACTAGTCCGTGAACGTGTGTAACTGTCCAGTGATATTTGTACATAATTAACTGTATCTCTACTGTTTTCTTATGCTTGGAATATTTGGTTCCCTGGGTCACCCCTGAAAAAGGGACTTAACTGTCTCAGAGGGCCCACCCGGTCATCAAAATTTAAATAAATAAATAAAGAGCCAATTAATAGTTCCACAGCCATTTAAATTGGGAGTCCATCAGGTTTTTTTTTCCATAGGCTGAACCTTGTTTCTATTCTCTTTTCCTTTTTTGTCTCTCTTTTTGGTAAATGTTCCCCTTCTTCTCCTTCTGAGTTTCTGTCCACTTGTGAAGAGTGTTCTGAGGTGGCATCTGAATCCATGTCCATTTCTGTTTCCCCCATTCAAGAGTGGAAAACTTGTTTTGTAAGGGTATGGGATCCTCTTGTTCTGGTTTGTCCTTAGGTTTCCTTGCCTTCCCTTTAGATACTGTTTGAAAGGTTGCCTCTGGTGGATTGGGGTAGGGCATTTCTTTCTGTCTTCCTGTTTCATTTATTTCTGTTTGTCTTGTTCCCTCTTCTGTTGTGGGTTGTTCTGTGTTTCCAGTGTTTATGGTTACAGTTCTTGTGGGGTCACAGGAATCATTGTTGGTTCTGGTGGTGTGTAAGGAGCCTGCTGTGGTAGAGGTTTGGTTTTGCATCTGGGTGGGCCCTGTTGGTCTTTGTGGTTGTCAGGTAGCTCTGTTTACAGTATGCATAGATCCTGAAATGTGACATCTGCATTTTCAGTGCAATGCAATGTCCAGGGACATGTTCAGAAGGAGTGCCCCTTATCACATAGGTGGTATAAAGGTACAGATGTACAGTTAAATTCGAGTGTCCATTGGAGCCACACTGTAAATATTTCATAATTTCACAAGAGTTGCTGATATGGCGATGTGACCCACATTTGTAGCATGAGCGGGGTTGCCCCTGATAAAATCCCTTTGTCTCATCCCAAGTAGAAATAATTTGACAAGTGCTTAATCCTTGTGTCCTCTTGGTGTAGCTTTACTGTCACCTTCCATCCTCCTGTCCAGAACCCCTCTCCATCTACTATGGGGTCCAACGCACCATCTACTTTACACTTCTTCTCAAGCCAGAATGTAAAGTCTGCTATGTTTAATCCTTCATTCCTGAATTGGATGGTCACCAGTTTAAATGTGGCTTTTGTTAGGGGAATAGGCTGGAAGTGGGACCATAGCACTGATTGTTTCCATGTGGTGTAGGTCATCAGAACCTGTCCAATAACTGTGCAGTTCTAAAACATCAAATATGGACTCTTCTGGTGTATGTGTTAAGGCATATATCTCTGCCAGAGAGATCCCAAATCTTGTTTTAAAATTGTCTCCACATGGAATCTGTTGGGGGGTTCTAGGCCACATATCGTAACCTCACTGCGTGCCAGCATTTTGCTTGTTCAAGTGGCTTGTATAACAAGCTAGCCTAAGTAACATGGGGTACAGGTGTGGAGGTGACTTCTAGGTTTGGTGCTCATTTGGTATACCATTAGTGCTGTTTCCCACCTCTACTTCCACTTGCAGTGTTACCTCAGTTACTGCTTCAAAAAATATTTTGTCTCTGATTCTAGTGGGGTAAAAGATACAGTTTGGGATTCATTTATCTGTTTTTCTTTATCTGTACCTATGTTCTGTGGATTTGGCCCTCTGCTCTGTCTGTGTTCGCTTCATTATGGACAGATGCTTGTGGAGCATCAGATTCCTCTGTTGTTTGCCCATTTGCTGCCTGTTCTTCTCTTGGTAAAGGTATCTGGGGATCTGGTATCCAGATCCTCATTGCTGGTTGCTGAATTCAGCATGCTTGCTGTAATGCAGCTTCAGGCATCCATGCAGCTGTGTTCAAGGTGTCAGGATGTTTTGGCCTCTGTGATTGTCCATCTGGGGATTGCGAAGCCCCCAAAAATAAAAACGTTTGCTTTTTCATTTTCCTGTTGTCTCAGAATAGTCCCTCCATGTCGTTTCCTTTTCTTCTCCTTGAGTTTGGATTTTTCTTTATTACTGCATATTCTTCTTCTGCTGCTGACATCTGGGCCGGTAAGTCTGACTTTTTTTCTCTAGTTCTTGCCATAAAGCTTGTTCTTCTTCTTGTATATCTATGTCCATGTATTCACTAGCTCCTGATGGAATATCTGCTGATCCATTGATACTGCTGATAGTTGGTGCATTTGTGGTCATTTGTAGAGTGATGTGCTGGCCACCTCCGAGTGCATTCCAGCTGCCTCGGTAGTCTGCTCTGCCACTGCTGTTGCTGTAATCCTTACAGCTTCTTCTCCATCAATGTCCATCTGTCCACTGGACTTCTCCATTCTGCTCTCAGGAAGCAAAGCCCCCTGCAGCAGAGTAAATGTATTTTTATTGGAAGTTTGTACTTCATTACAATTGTAAGACAAAGTAAATACAGAAAATCATACATGGAAAAAAAAGAAGTACATAGCATAATAAAATCAAACATAAAAATTAAAGGAAACATCTTTAGAAACAACCTTATAGGTGATCATCCAAAACACAAAGACTATACACAAGGATACTGACAAGTTAGGATATCCTTTCATCACAGTTAATCCATAAATGTTTACATTTATCAGCAGAGAGGCGTAACATGTCTAACTGAAAAGCTTTTTGCATTGTTTTCTCTATATTAGTAAATCATTCTAAATGGGATACCATTCTTTGTTGGAGGAAACACATACAGCAGGCCTGACAAATAAAGTATCTAATGATGGCAAAAATAACATATACTGTGTCAGCATGATATTAACCCCAGGACTCATCTTGGGGTCCATATGCCACAACTGAGTATGGCAGATTCCAAAAAGAGACTCCTTCCATTTAATGATAAGAAACACCCAGAAGTCTTTAACATAATCACATTCTAAAAATAAATGTTGTTGCTTTTCAAACACTTGCCCACAGGAGTCCCTAGGGCAATACCTGTCCGAGATTTGCTTGTGTTTATTATTCCTTCTGACACTCAGTCTGCCATAGTTGCCTAGCCAGACACAATCCCAAGCAAAGGGGGGATTCTAGGATTATTCAGATGTTTGAGAACCCCTTGGAAAAGAGAACTCTGACAGAGTGGGAATACCACAGTAGTCTGGCATTTTGGTTGCAAAATAGCCGTATAGATAGGCTTCCTGTCAGATGTCTGTAGCTGGGGTAGGGGGGGTAAGGCTCCATTTTATAGTGTTTTTCAAACTGTCTAGGCCATACTGGGAGCAACCATGTTTCTACCTAGTAACCTTGGTTTACCCAGATCCCATGGTGGAAGACACAAGGTAGCCATCACATCCACCAGGGGTTTCACCCTTTGCCCTGTAGCTTCTAACGTGGAGATCATATTATAGCACAAAAAATGCTAAAATGAAAGGCTACTGGGTGCACCATGTTCAAACCCCTTCTACTATAGTGCGGTAAGTGAACTCCCATTTGACTGGCTTCAACATGGATCCCTAAAGGCTTGGAAAAAACACTGTAAAGATTAATTATTATATTCTGAGGAGGGGATAACTATAACAAAGATACAGAAAATGGGCACTAAGAGGTCTTAATCAGAACAACTTTTAATTTCTTTGAGAGCTGCTGCTTCCTCCTACTAACCATCTTGTTAGCTCTAGCTGCCCCTTCTCCCAGTTGCAGAACACAATGTCACCAGGTCCAAACTCTATGCTTAAGACTAATATAGGGTCCTGTGAAGTCTTGTTACCTTCAACAAGTCCTGAGAGGGGTAAGGTCCCAGGATGAACCCCCCCTCCTTACTTTTCCCTATGTTAATTTTGGACCCAGACATAGCTGAGAAATCCTGTAATAGAAACATAGAAACATAGACTTTGATGGCAGATAAGGACTGCTTGGCCCATCTAGTCTGCCCATTTCCCTACCTACAGGATAGGCCGCAGATCATAGTTAACCAACAGTCTATTTCTTCCTACCCCCCACAAGAATTGCCTTATGTCTGTCCCATGCATTCTTGAATTCTCCCACAGTTTTAGACCCCACAACCTCCTCAGGAAGGCTGTTCCGTGCATCCACTACCCTCTCTGAAATAATACTTCCTCACATTGCCCTGAACTGCCCCCATTATCTTTAAATTGTGTCCCCTTGTTCTTGCGTCTCTTTTTCTGAAAGATGCTACCCTCTTGGACTTGTTGATTCCACTGGGGTCCTAAAGTTTCTATCATGTCCCCTCTCCCTTCTTTCCTTAAGGGATACATATTAAGCTCTTTAGTCTCTCCTCATACGGCTTTTCTTGCAGACCCTGCACCATTTAGTTGCCCTCCTCTGGACTGCCTCTATCCTGTCTATGTCCTTGCGGAGATGGGGTCTCCAGAACTGGACACAGTACTCCAGATGGGGTCTCACCAACTGTCTGTACAGAGGATAACAACTTCCTGTTTTTGCTGCTGATGCCTTTTCCTATGCATCCTAGTGTACCCCCAGCCCTCCCTACTGCCTTCTCACATTGCTTGCTAACCTTAAGGTCATCTGATATGATTACCCCCAGGTCCCTTTCCTTTCTTGTTGTTGTTACTACCACCCCCATTGTGTATTTTTCCCTTGGGTTCTTGTTTCCCAGGTGCATTATTTTGCACTTCTTTGCATTGAATCCTAGCTGCCATACTTCTGACCATTCCTCCAACCTTGCCAAGTCCCTTCTCATCCTTTCCACGCCTCCTTGTGTATCAACCCTGTTGCAGATCTTTGTGTCATCTGCAAAGAGGCATACTTTTCCTTCCAGTCCCTCTGCAATGTCACTTATGAAGACATTAAAAGGACTGGACCAATACTGAACCCTCGGTACCCACTAGTAACCCCTCTTTCTTCAGAGTGGACTCCATTTACAATTGCCTTCTGTGTCCTGTTGTCCAGCCAATGTTTACCCAGGCTACCACCCTGGGACCTACTCCCAGGCTGGTTAATTTGACTATTAATCTTTTGTGGGACTATGTCAAATGCCTTGCTAAAGTCTAGGTAGGCCATGTCCACAGCCCCTCCCTGGTCTACTAATTTGGTCACCCAGTCAAAGAAATCTATTAGATTCATCTGACATGACCTTCCTTGTAGAACCCATGCTGCCTTGGGTCCTGTGCCCCACTGGCCTCTAGATACTCAACTATTCTTTCCTTCAAGTGACTCTATCACTTTCCTACCACAGACTTCAGACTGACAGGTCTGTAGTTTCCTGCCTCTGTCTTGGTCCCATTTTTGTGAAGGAATCACATCCGCCTTCTTCCAGTCCTTGGTACCACCCCATCCTCCCATGATTTATTAAAAGAGTAGCCAGTGGTTTCACTAGTTCCCCTTTAATTCTTTTTAGAATTCTGGGTGAATTCCATCAGGCCCACTGCTTTGTCCACCTTCAGTTTTAGGAGTTCTTGCAGACCCTTTCTTCTGTGAAAGGACTGGGATCGACCCCCCTATCAAGAGTGCTTCTGTAAATTGGATTAGGCACTTCCCCCTCCTCTTTTGTGAATACTGAGTGGAAATATTCATTCAGTATCCCTGCTTTTTCACTGTCCCCCTCTGCCCACCCACTGTTCATTCTATTCAGCCTCACTATCCCTCCCTTTGTCTTTCTACGCTCGCTGATGTACCAATAAAAGGTTTTATCCCCCTTCTTAACCGAGTTGGCTATGCTTTCCTCAGTTTGGGCCTTTGCTATTCTGACTTCCCTCCCTGCTTCCTTCTGTCTTAACTGGTAGAGCTCTCTGTTCTGCTCCTTCTGTGTTTCCTTATACTTCTGGAATGCTATCTTTTTCTTCCTTACTTTCACAGCCACCTCTTTTGAGAACCATAGTGGCTTTTTCTTTCATTTTGATTTGTTTATTTGCTTCACACAAAGGCTTGTTGCCTCTGTGATGGCAGTTTTGATGATTCCCCATTGTTGCTCCATACCTCCTTCTAGCCTGTTTACTAGTGCTTTTCTGAGGCACTCTCCCATCTTGACAAAGTCAGCCCTCCTGAAGTCCAGTACCTTCACTTTTGTATACCTTGACTCTGTAGCTGAGTTTAATGTGAACCACACTGTTTGATGGTCACTTGTTCCCAGATGGTAACCCACTTCTAGATCTGAGATCCTCTCACTGCCCCCGTTTGAGAGTATGAGGTCTAAGATTGCTCCCTCACGAGTGGGTTCCGAAACTAGCTGTCTGAGGCCTGCCACCTGTAGGGCATCAAGAATGGCCCTGGTCTTGGATGTGGCTGCAGCAAATGTGCTCCAGTTAACATCTGGCATATTCAGGTTTCCCATCAACAGTATCTCCCCTTTCTCTGCCATTCTAAGAATGCCTTCTATCATATCCTTGTCCATTCCTTCCCCCTGACATGGAGGTCTGTACACAACCCCTGTGCGGATTGTGGTGCCCTTTCCAGTCTCCAAGGTGACCCACAGTGCCTCCTCTCCTCCCTGTTTACTCTTTTGTTCAGTTGCTTTTATCCCTTCCTTTATGTAGTGAGCTGCTCCTCCCCCTCTTCTTCCCTGCCTGTCTCTCCTGTAGGTTATGTACCTTGGTATGTTAACATCCCAGTCATGGTTCTCTGTGTACCATGTTTCTGTGACTGCTACGATATCCAGGCATCCCTCTTCCATCAAGTCCACCAGCTCAGGGAGCTTGTTGCCCAGACTACAGGCATTGGTACTCATTACCCTCCATTTCCTGATGGCCTTACTCCTTTTTGCCCCATCCCTGTCCTTCTTGCCTGTGTCACTTTCTCCATTTATCCCTGTCCTTCTCCCTATTGACATGTCTATGTTGGTGTTTACTGCACTTTCTACCGTGATTTTTTTGGGGGGACTAGGATTTCCCTGCTCCTTTCCAGTGCCTCCCCCCTTGGCTAGTTTAAATGCTTGCCAATGAGGCAATAGGCAGATAAAGTAGCTACAGAGAGGTAGGGACTAATGTTAGGACCAGGTTGTCTGCATAAGCTAGAACATTCACAGTTGGGGAATCTGGAGTTGCTGGGATCCTTCTACGCCCCTGTTGGAGAGCAATATTCGAATCAGGATGCCAATCCCAGATACATAAAGGAGGGGACTAAGAGGGCATTCCTACCTAACACCTCTAGAAATCTTAATTTTCCTACCATACCACCCCTTGACATTAGGCACAATAAGCTCACTTTTGTACATAGCTTTAATCCAGGCACAAATACCGCAGGTATACTAAAGGAAGACAGAGTAGAAAACAGGAACTTGTGTGACAATCTGTCGAATGCCTTTTCCTGGTCAAGCCCTATAACATAACCCTGTATACCCTCTTGTTCCACCTTAAAAAAAAGTTCTCTCAGTATTATTAAATTGTCCTGTTGCTTTCTATCAGGAATAGCACAGGTTTGGGAAGGGCTAATGAGATACTTTGAGACATTCAATAATCTAGTTAAAAGAATCTTGCTCAGAATCTTAAAGTCAGTATTACAGATTAAGTGGTCACCAGTTTCCTATGTCATATCTGGGACCCTTCTTATGCAGGAGAACTAAAACTGCCTCCTGCATGGATGCAGCATAACTTTCAGTGGCCAACATGAAATTAAACAAGATAGCCAGAGCAGGAGCTATGACAGAGCTAAACATTTTGTACAGACCTGACCCCAGACTGTCTGAGACCAGGGGCTGTGCCAGAGGTCAGCTGAGTAATGGCATGAACCACATCCTCAGTAGAAATGTCTTGAATCAAGTGGCTAAATGTCATAACCATGATCATGGAAAGGTGATCACCGTAGCGCAAGTGTACATCAGTAAAAACCAATTTCAGCAATGCACACTTGCAGCATGGACAACAATGGCATCCGAGATCTATACATCTCATGTTTAATACACCCCCCATAAGGATTCTCAACTCCAGGGGTGGTTCTGAGTGTGTATCTGGAATGCACAGAATGTCACTATTGTGTCTTTGCAGAGACAACAGAGCTCCACACTCTTTTGTTCACTCCTAATGCTATTGATGTTACATGGATACTGTGAGGCAATGCATCAGGAAATAATAAAGTAAAAATCAGAATCATGAACAGTGGGGGCAAACTATGGTTTTCTAGAGGTCCATCTCTGCCTTGTTATCTTGGCTATCGACCCCCCAGTATCCATAGTGGAGGAAATGAGGAGGTATCAGTGCTTCATGATCAGATTCCTTTCCGCCCTTCAAGTTAAGAGCTGCATATTTGTTACCTGTCTTCCAGAAGTGAGAACCTGAAGGCTGCTGAGCCTCAACCTCTTCTGATCTTATGGGCACAGACTTTCCCAATCTGGTTCTCTTTTTCTGGGTTACTAACTTGAAAGGTCTGTATTTCCCTGCAGGTGGAGGGAGGCATTTTGGAACAATAGTGCCTTCTTCATTTACTGGAGGGTGGCTCCTTTATCCAAGCTGGTAGTGATCTGGACAGGGGTGGATGGTTCTTCCTCCAAAGGCAGGGGTTGGGGACCTGTGGCTCAGGAGGTACCTGTACTGGAGGGAGGATTCTGTGCTCTCAAGATGTCATGTGCTGCCCGTAAGCTTTGCTCTGCCACTCTTATTGCATGCTGCTGCTGAGCAATGTTGATAAGACCTTCATGGGAGGGACAGTCTTCCAGTTGTGAGATGCCCATGGGCAGCGTCCATACTCATGGCAGTGCGCTTGATGAGATTGCATTTAAAAGGTTTAAACAAGGAAACTATTTGGCCACACTCTAAGTAATGGCTGCAGCAGGAGATGCCACAAGCTGAGCTGAGATGGAAATGGGACCCACATTTAAAACAAGAGCATTGGCTGCCCTATATAAAATATAGAGCTTCAGTCTTTACCTTAGAAAGAAAAAGCTAGCAGGTGGACTGGCCTAGAATTGGTAGAATACAGTTTAATGTGGACCCTCCAGCCCCATCCCAAATATCCAGGGTTGTGCTGGGTCTCCTAAAACCTCACACCTCTGTGTTAACCAGAACAGGATGTCCTCAACGTTCACTCCTTTGTTTTGAACATGATTGTAATGTTCTTGACCAGAGACTTTGTCAAATGAATAGGTTGAAAGGGGACCCAGACATGGTTGTTCCTTAATGCTTGATATTGTGCCCTAAAGCAATCCAAACTAGACACAATTTTAAAACTGATATCAAAGTTGGAATTACCCAAAATAATAAGAGCGAAAATCTCAGATGAAAAAAGCTTCATGGAGCCTTTCAGTAACACTCTTGCAGTATGAATTTTATCAGGGGGGGCTCTAAACCACCTTTATATAATAATCTGACAGTGTTACATCTAGGCGCTTTATTTATTTATTTGTTTATTTATTCATTATTCAAAAACAACCTTTGAACAAGAGCCCTTTTATGAAGGTTCCACATCAGATATAGTCACAATTTACACAATAATAAAAAACAGCCCTTTCAGGCTGTTTCCTCTCAAGCAAACTGCATTCTGCAGTTTGAGAACCTGCCTAAGGAAAATCTGCCCAAAGCTCACCCTCAAAGCAAGAGGACTACTGTGCCCTCTCGACCTGTTTCTTCTCAAGCAAACTGCATTCTGCAGTTTGAGAACCTGCCTAAGGAGAAGCTGCCCGAAGCTCACCCTCCAAGCAAGGGGACTACTGTGCCCTCTCGACCTGTTTCTTCTCAAGCAAACTGCATTCTGCTGTTTGAGAACCTGCCTAAGGAGAAGCTGCCCAAAGCTTACCCTCCAAGCAAGGTACGAGTTTAAACTCTAATTTTGGCATCTACTGCTGGAGGAATCTCACTTGCTCCTGTTTGCCAGTGTTACTCACACTATGTGCAGCAATCCAGAAGTCTTCTAGGAACTGCTGCCAAGAAATTAATGCTAGGACTAATCTCTGCTTGAAATGTTTTGTTTTCTCACATTAAGTAATGTTTAGTCTGATGTAGAGATTTCTTAAAGTTGATATAAGTCTTCAGAGAGGTTTTTCATTTCCATTTGCAGTTTTACTGATCTGCCACTAGAGGCATCTTATTTTTCTATTAATCCTCCAGCCTTGCCTCAGTCTTTTCCTTTACTCACCATTATTCCTGCCTTGTTCTCACTTTTAGCATACTGTACTCTGAAGAAAAAAACTACTCCACTGTGGCAGTCACCCTCACTGAAGGTCAGTTATTCTACCCCCAATAAAAATAGCAATGGCTATCACACTCAGCCTAATGGTTACCTTTCTTGCTCTGCCCATGTCCCATCCTGCCCCCACCTCCACCCAGAGCCCAACTCCTCTACCACCTCACAGCAGCCACCCCCCACCCTGGACTCCCCTATTTCTCCACAGCACCCACCTCCAATCAATACTCCCTCCCCTGGGACACCATGGGCCCACCTTCCTTGCCATACCCTCTGCTCCCAACCAATCTCTTGTACCCCACCAGTAGGACCTCGCGCGGTACCTGGCTAAGGGTCCTGGTCACTACAGACCACTCATCAGATTAATTGCTCTACTACTCTGCTCTCTGGGAACACACACCCCAACCCAGGCTGTTGTCATCTAGCCGCCACACACCCACTCTGGTACTGGCCTCAGCATTGCATCCATTAATATTTGTAGCCTCCTAAAAAATCTGCTGCTCTCCAGTGCTGGACTGTACAACACCATCCTGATGTTATAGCACTAGTTGAGACCTGGCTCGAGAAAAACTCCTGACTCAGTTATCTCCCTCCCTGGCTACCTCTGGTCCAAGGAAGACCGTATATAGGCAAATGTAGTGATGGGTGTGCAGTCTTTATACATGACACTTTTTAGGTATGCTTCCTGCCCCAAGCTTGGTTTTAGTGCCCAAGACCTCATCCTTAAGGTTACCCCTGACTCAGCCAGGGACCCTCTTTTTCTCACAGTCTCTTACATACCCCCGAGGGACCAGGGACTAGCTGTCTACTCCCTCATTGATTACCTCACCACACTCCCACACAAGGTGGAGCAGCTCATCCTAGGTGGCCTTAATGTCAATTGGCTGAGTACCACTGCTCCCCATATCAGGGACTCCTTCGCGGCCCTAGATATGACCCAACTAGTTACCTCACCCAGTAGATTCAACTGGTCAGGCGGGTCCAGCACCCTCCTAGATGTAATTCTGTCAAACTGCCCCCATAAAATCAGGGATATTAATGTACTTCCAGACTCTCTTAGTGGCCACCCTCCTGTTCTCTGTCACTGGTCATCCCCCACACCAAAACCAGTGTCCCAGGTCACCTTGTGTGGCACTTTCACCCCAGGGGTCTCAGAAAGCTAAAAATGTACCTAGCCCAGCTTGACTGGTCCCCAATCCTACTCACAATGGATATTGACTCTGCCCTAACCTATTTCTCCAGAGCATTCAACAAGTCCTGCAACCTTTTCACCCCCATGACCAGAATCCGTGCCAAAACACAATGCCCATGGATCTCCCATCCCTCATCCAAACACTGAAACAAAGAGGTAATCTCTGGCATATTGCTGTCAAGACAGGCAAACTGGTTGACAGACAAGCCTATAATTGCACCTGGGCTATAAAGCAGGCTAAGGCTGAATTTTATCAAGTCACCTTGAATCCACTTGGGGCTCATCCCATGCCTTCTGGGACAATATGAAAGAGCTCAATGAAAAGACCCGCTCTCCCCCACCATCACTACTCTCCATAGATGATACCGTCACTACTGATCTTCCCCGCATAGCTGAGTACCTCAAAATGGCTTTCTCAGATCTAAGCTCTGTCCTCCCCAACTACTTTTTTGAAAACTATCCCTGCCTCCACCCACACCTCCGATTGCCCCCCTTTCTACCTGCATGCTATATCACCCATTGAAGCCAGGCCTCATCTGCAAAAAGCCTTAGCTAGCAACAACCCCAGCTGTGATCCCCTGGACTCCAGGATTCTCTGATTAGTCATAGATACTGTACTAACCCCTCTCACCAACCTTTTAAACCAGTCACTATATGTTGGTCAGTTTCCCAGTGCCTGGAAAATTGCAGAAATCACCCCTATCCATAAGGTGGAGACAGAACCTCCTTAATAATTTCAGGCCCATCTCCATTCTCTCCCTCCCTCCAAAGCACTAGAAAAATAGTGGTCATTCAGTTCTCCAGTATCTGGCCAAATATGACCTGCTGTGTCTGGAACAACATGGATTCTGCCCTGGACACAGCACCACTACAGCCCTCCTGGAGTTCTCCCAGCACCTCCACTCTGCTCTTGACTCTGGTCATGTTGCGGGTGCAGTGTTCATTGACCTCTTCAAGGCCTTTGACACTGTCTGTCACCCCCTTCAACTTGACTCCCTCTAACAACTTGGCTTTTCCCCTGGCCCACTGGCTTGGTTCACCAGTTACCTCTCTACCAGATCACAGCACGTGACGTTAATGGCACCCTGTCCAATACCCTGCCCATTCGCTCAGGGGTCCCCCAGGGTTCAATCCTGGGCCTCATTCTGTTCAGCCTATTTTTCATAACCTTCCCTAGCTCCTGCTCAGGCAATATGCTACTCTATGCTGATGATGTGGTTCTCCTTGCCTCCCACCCTGATCCCGCATCTCTACAGGAATCCCTGCAGCACACATCCAACCAAGCTGAAAAGTGGTTTCTTGACCACTGGCTGGTCATTAACCTAAAAAAAAACAAATCTATGCTTTTTTCACATCACCAGAATAAGGCCAAAAATGCCTCCCTCTGCATTCTCCCCCAGTAATGCTCACCCTCTCGAGCAGGTGTCATCCTACAAGTACCTGGGCGTCATCTTTGACTCAGCTCTTACATTCCACACCCACATCAATACCCTGTCCTCAGCCATAAACTCTTGGATTGGCTTTCTATCACCACAGAGATTGTCTCCCCAAACCGCCCTCTGACTGGCCATCAACTCCACCGTCCTGTCCCTAGTGGACTACAGCCTACCTATCTATGCTGCGGCCAACAATACCACCCACACAGAGTCAGACCTTGATAAACAAGACCTGGGCTCCTGACTGGTGCATCCCTCTGCACCTATATACCTGCTCTATTCCACAGCCAACCTGCTCACCTTGGAAGAGCACCTGTGCTATAAACCTGCTTACTTGCCAAAAAATACCTGCTAGGACTCCCCCCAGGGCCTACCATGTCCTACAGCTTGCATCCCCATCTATTGCCACCCGTAGCTCAGTTAAGGTCACCTTTCTGGTGCCCCATACCAAGACCTCCTAGCCCAAAGGTCCTTCCACTACCACGTCCCACATGGTTCAACTCCCTCCCTCCCTCTGTCACTAAGTCTACCAAAATTGGTCCTTTAAAGTCGCTCTCCATAACCACCTCTTTGCTACCCAAAGCTGTAGTTGCCCTTCATCAACCTAATGTTGGGGTCCTCCCGTTTCAGGCCCATAGCCTTGACAATGTCCATTGGACTGCTTCTCCCCAATTTTTTTTTCTCACCCCTGTTCCGCACCCACCCTTCCACATAGGTATTTCCCTGGTATGCCCAGGGTTGTGACTACTACTATTGTTATACTTTATACGATTGCTATTTACTGCATGTAACTTTATTCTGCAAACCACTGTTATATTGTGTTCTTTTGTTATCTGTATTGCACCTGTATGTTAACACTGTTGTATCTCACACTGTAATCATGTCTACCCTTCCTGAGATGAGGTGCCTTTGTAAATGAGTCCCTGACTCAAAGGCTGTAAATCTGACTTTCAAAAATAAATAAAAAATAAATAAACAATAGACACTGATTACAGCATTAACAGTTGACAATGGCAACAATGTAAGATAACATTTGACAGAGGCAGTAATGTAATGTACTGAGTACAGGGGAGCACCTCTAGTGGGTGGGAGGAGAAGGAGGGGAGGGAGAATAGTTAGCATTCTAATAGAAGACCTTATCAATCAGATAGTGGGAGGTGCATCACCACTAAAGGTGGGTGAACTGTGGAAGGGCAGAGGAAAGTAGAGGGACAGAGAAAGGGAAGGGCAAGGTGAAAGGAGGTTGTATGGAGCAAGGTAGGAAGGAGAGAGAGGAGGGTCAGGAAGGTAGGGCAAAAAAAGGGAAAATAGCACAGTCAGAGTAGGGGGTGGGGAGACAGGGGGTGATAGGAGATAATGACAAAGGAGGGAGGATGCAGTCAAGAGCAGGACATCTTCATGGAAGGTCCATGGAGCAAGGGATAACTAAGTGACCTTCGGGCAATGACAGATGTTCCTGGAAAGGAGATATTCTTTAAGTTTAGTCTTAAAAGCTGGTAGGCTTGTAGTTCTGTGTGTGACATCCAGGCATTCATTGAGTCAAAGAGGAGCTCTATAAGCGAAGACTCATTGACCAAGTGCAGGGGCTGGTTCTTCTTTGTTAGAAAACAGGTCAGGCAGCTTAAACATTAGGTTCAACCTTGTCCTACCTAGTGGGTCGTGCTGTACTTTCTCAGAGAGGCATAACTTTAAAGGCTCCTCTTCCAGATGGGTGCTATTTGGGAGAGCGTTCTCAGAGGGGGCCCCATCTAAAACATTATCAACCACATTAGTAAGCACAGGTAAAGTGGAGTCATTTGTATCAGTAACAGTAGAAACAGAGATATTACCACAGGGTATGTTGGAGCTCGGACTGGTTCCAGAGGTCGTGGCCACAGTACTTGGTGTAGCAAAGTTAGTTGCTCATAGGAAGGATCCAAAAGATCTGGAGTCCATCAATCAGAGGCCCCTGGATCCAGGCTGTGTCCTCTAAGGCACAGACAGGAGACCAGTTCCTTCCCAATGTCAATGTTCCATGGGGCTGACAATTGAACAGTTTTGGTGGGGCATCAGGAACAGTCTTAACCCATCCAGTAAAGGTCTGTTTTCAGGAAAGGATAAAACAATCTGTGAAGGAATCTCTTGCACAGTCCTTGTAGAGGAGGCATCCATTTTGCTATTTGAGCGTGGCCTGATGTTCAGTTCCTAAGTGATGCTTAACTGTTCTTAGGTGGTGGAGAACAAACCGGGGAGAGGCAGTTGTCGGCACATGACGTCATTTTCACCGCCAGCCACAACTTGCACATCACTCGGTTCAAAAGGTATTGTGTCCTTAACAATATCATCTGCTACAGGAACGGAAGGCTTTGATGTTTGTGTGTCAGCTATAGGCTGACTCATTCTGCTCTTGACAGCCGGTACAGGGGTTTTGACAGTGTCCTGCCTAGAAACATTAGCCTTCTGAAGAAGGACTTGTTAGTCTGAAAGCTAAAGCTCTTTGTTCTTTTTGTAACATCCTTATTGGTCCAATAAAAGATATCAAACATTTGTTCTGGATTTATTCTGCCTAGAAAGTGTTGCCAGTTGTGCCTCTAGTTATTTTGCCTTTTGTAAGCATTTACTCTTTTCAGACTGTAAAAATTACAAGTGGTTCATGTGTTGCTGTATCTCAACCACACCTTTTAAAACTTTAGTGGACTGTTGAGTCAATACCTTCTTATATGAGACAGGAAAGGCTTCTTCCTGAATATCTTATGAGGAAAAGAAACCATCAGTAGCCTTGTCATCTTCTGAATATTTAGCAGCAGCCATTGCCAGGTCGACGGCCTCTTGAGTTGAGAGATCAGGGGAGGAGGCCTTCTCCCCTGCCTCATCAACGTCCATCTTGTCCACATGCTCCTCTGAAGTAGCCATCTTGGGAAAGATGGCCAAGGGTTCCCCCTACAGACAGAAGTAATGGATTTCCCTGATGTCCTGGCAAAATTTCCCCCATTCACTAAAAATACCATCAACAGCTTAATCTGGTTCAATGTTATTTGGCATCCATCTGTAGCCCCCTTCCCCCGGGATCAGGATGAAAATAGGCAGAATTGTCTAGTTCCTCCTTTCCCAGTCAACAAAAATGAAATAAATAAATTTGTGGATGCCCTAGAGTGCAGGGCACACCAATACATCACCTTCCCCACAGAAGCCCAGGAGCAACCTGCCATCAAACAGAGCTTTTACAGCTTAGCCATCTTCCCAGACATGCTGGTTGCAATTGACTGCACCTCTCTCACCATATAGGCACCTGTGGCTGAACCTGAAACATACATAAGCAGGAAGGGGTATCATTCAATGAACATACCAGTAGTGTGCACTGCAGAATCTTGGATGTCATGGCATAGTAAGGCATGACATGTACATATGAAGAAACAGTGGTCTGTACCAGGTGCTTGAGAATGGAACCCTTAAAGGATGGATGTCTGATAGGTAGGAAAGATTAGGTTTGCTGGCAAAGGCACCTAGCTTCACCTGAGCTCTTTTCTTCTAGGTTTGCTTGTAAGGACAGAGCTAGGAACAACATTATCAGAGCAAGGAAAATGATTAAGGCTTCTTTTGGCTATGCAGATTTACTGTGTGTTACTATTTTCTTTTGTGCTCACAGGTTTTGTTAACTGTTTTTGCTTCCATTTTACTGCTTTATTGTTCTCTGATTCAAATTGCTGTTGCAGGGTATATTTTCTGCTGCATTATTACAGGGTGTGCCTACAGGTTTGTTACTGTTTTGTGCTTACAGATTACTGCTGTAATCTTTTCTAATTCAAATATTTTTTGCAAGGTATATCTTCTGTTACTGCTTTATTTTTCTCTGCAGCAAAGTGTTTTTTTGCAGGGTATATCTTCTGTGAAATTGTTACAGTTGGTGCTTACAGGTTTTACAGTTTTCTCTATCATTAGGCTAAGCTTTCAGGACTACTGCATTTGTTGTTGGTTGATTGTTTCTGCTCTTACCTCCTTGTTTCTTTCATCCGTGGTTCTTCTTTTTCGGCAGGGGAAGGGCCCAGCCACCCACCCCATCCCCAACCACCCCATGCTACACTATTTTATACAGTAGCACAGTTGTGACATTCCTGTAGCAAAGCAGGAAGAGGAGGATCAAAGGGTATCCACACAGTGATCTCACTTACAGGGCACAGGTAATTTAACTTGTTATAAAAGTTATACAAAACAAACAAACAAACACAAAAATATTTCTATCTACTGTCTCTCTGTCTCTGTCTCTGTCTCTCTCTCTCTCTCTCTCTCTCCTCTCTCTCTCTCTCTCTCTCTCTCTCTCTCTCTCTCTCTCTCTCTCTCTCTCTATATATATATATATATATCAAACTTTGTTTCATTCTCCTTCTAATTACTCGGACCAGGTTATAAACTCAGCAACTACTCAGATCCAGTCAGGCTGCTTTCTCAGCATAAGGAGCAGTTGGAACACTTATCCAGAATTCTGGCTGCTGTATGTAAACCAACATCTGTACTGCTGTACCACTACTGAAATAGTGGTCGACTAATAGAAAGCTCTCAGCTGAAAACAACAGCTTAGACCACTCAGGACAACAGACTGTCTTCCTCTCAATTTGATTAACTGTGAACTCTTTTGTTCTGTCCAGTGGCATGAACATGGATATCAGTGGCTGCCAACACTGTGGGTCACTCTTTAACAGTCATGTCACCCGGAGGCGGCCACTTTCCCATATGCTGGGAGATATATCACCTCAGGGTTCAGCTCCACAAGGCATGGGGTGAGATCAACCTCCTATGTAACCACCTACAGGGAAACATATCTTATAGGAGTGCACATCCACAACGCTGACACCAAACCAGTACACTTCTCCCCAGAGGACGGCCAAGCCTGGGGGATGGCAACTGGTTACAGGAAAAGTGGGCAGTGCTCAGGCAACTCTCCAAAACAAACAAAGCACTTTAAATACAGGAAAAGGTACACACCTCTTATATCCATACCATCCGAAGGACAGAGGATGTCTTGGGCAGCAAAAGCCGAATGCAACAGGTTAGCTAAACAAAATCATAAACAAAATCTCAAGAACAACAGAAAAAAACTCATAATCATAGGGGACTCCATGATTTGTGGTGTGGACCCCCACCTGACACAAAACAAATGTGCAGATGTGCAAGTCAGATGTCTCCCAGGAGCATCCATTTAGAGGGATACTGACCAAATAGTCAACATAGTTAAGAGGGAAGAAGTGGGCTCAAACATTCTGGTCCACCTAGGGACCAATGACCTTGCTAGCCAGTCAGTTGATGAGGTTAAGGAGCACATTGCACGGCTTGGTGAGAAATTGGTTTCATTTTCATCCGGCATTGCATTCTCTGAAATTCTGCCTGTTTGGGAAAAGGGAAAGAACAGGCAGAAAATCAGAGAGAAAGAGATAAATGAGCTCAACACGTGGCTCAATGACTGGTGCCATACAAAGGGGCATCACTTCATCGGAAACTGGGGCAACTTTTGGGAAAGGGAGTCCTTCAAATGCAATGGCCTCCATTTGACTAAGGAGGGAGTCAGGGCACTGGGCCAAAAATCTGATGTCCACATGGGACATTTAAACTAGCAGGAGGGGAGAGGATGGTAACTCTAGGAGAAGCACACATACAGCCTTCTGTCTTTCCCCCTCCAGCTAGCACGATATCCACACACTGCAGGATAGCAAAAGCAGATAGCAGTAAACATGAAACCCTTTCAGACTCTGCAGATGACCAAAGCAAAGGAAAGGGTGGAAAGAAAAACATAAAAAAAGGTAAAAGGACAAACAGTACGATCAAGGAAGGCATGACAAATTAAGTGACACCTCAAGAATGGTCAGTGCTATGCCTCAATGCACACAATCTGGCTACCAAGATGACTGAACTGACTGCCAAAATAGCTGAGGCAGGACTAGACTGGGTTGCCGTGACCAAAACATGGTTCACAAACAATCACGGTTGGGAGGTGACTATCCCATGGTATAACTTGTTCAGGAGGAAATAGAACTGTGAAAAATGCATGGGGAGGTAGCTATTTATGTTAAGGATACCTTCAATGCTTCGGAAATGCAGCAGGCAGAAGGGGAACCAGAGGATCTATGGATCGAAATAGGTCTGGAAGCCGAAACCCATTTGGGTAGGATTAATCTACAGACCCCCAAATCAGGAGGAAGCTAGGGATAAGGAAATCATGGAAACCATCCTCCAGATGTCAGGCAAAGAGGATGTGGTGCTGGTGGGGGATTTCAATCTACCAGATATAGATTGGAGTATCCACACAGCAGCATCACAAAAAAACATGGAATTCTTAGTCACACTACAGAAAGCAGGTCTAGGTCAACTAGTGACATCACCCACAAGGGGTAACATGATTCTAGATATGATATTCACAAATAGCGATAGGGTTCTGTGCTTTGAAGTAGGGAACCACCTAGGTAACAGTGACCATAACATGGTATGGTTCAGGGTAAAAAGGTCTGAAGACTCCACACACTCCAACCTGAAGGACCTTGACTTCAGGAGGGATGACTTAAAAAAAAAATTAAGGCCTGCCTGAGAGACAACCTTAGTAACACAACAGAAGGTGCATTGAGGAATGTTGGGCAAGGTTGAAGGATGCAATAACCATGGTCACATCACAGTGTGCCCATCAGATTAGTAGGAACAAAAGCAGTAAAACCCTGCTATGGTTTTCCAAGGTGGTGCTACCATGGTGAAAGAGAGGGCATAGCTTCAGAAGAGTAGAAGGAGTCAGGGAATGAGTTGGACAAAACAGAATACAAACAGAAACTAAAGAGATAGGAAAGTGATAAGAAATGCAAAAGCTCAGACAGAGATTAAGATAGCTCAGGAAGTAAAAAACTGTAACAAAACCTTCTACAGGTACATATGAGAAAAGAAAGCCAAAGGGGCATTGTTAGAATCACAAAAAAGGATGGACAACCCACAGAGCAAGATGGGGAGACGGCAGAAGCACTCAATGAGTACTTTGCTCAGTTTTCCACAAGAAGCAGATGGAAATGGACCAACAATAGGCATGAAGAAGTGTCCAACTGAAGGAGTAGACATGGGTCCCTTCACAGAGGAAAGGGTCACAGAGGAAATAGACAAGTTAAAGGTAGATAAAGCTATGGGTCCAGATAGAATACACCCAAGAATACTTAAAGAACTTGGAAGAGTACTGGCAGCCCCTTAGCAGTGCTCTTCAACAAATCATTGAGGAGCAGCGAGGTGCCAAAGGATTGGAAGAGCAACAGTAGTACCACTCCACAAGAGTGGAAGCAAGGAACAGCCAGAAACTACCGTCTGGTTAGCCTAACGTCAGTTGTGGGAAAACTGATGAAGTCCTGCTGAAGGAAAGAATTGTAGCTTTTTTGGTGCAAACTGGTCAGCTCAACAAAAATCAACATGGTTTCACAGCAGGGAGGTCCTGTCTGAGAAACATGGTTGATTTCTTTCAATTGGATAATCAAAACAGTGGATCAGGGTGGGGCAGTGGATGTGGTTTACCTGGACTTCAGCAAAGCTTTTGACTCTGTTCTGCACAGGAGACTAGTCAAAAAACTGGAGAACACATGAGTCGGGCCCGAGGTAATGAAATAGGTCAGAAACTGTTACATGGGAGAACTCAGAGATTATTAGTGAATGGCACTCTGTCAGAAGAGAGGAGAGTGACTAGCGGGGTCCCGTAGGGCTTGGTTCTGGAGCCGATCCTCTTCAACATATTCATCAGTGACATTGCAGGTGGACTGAAGGGAAAGGTGTGCCTGTTTGTAGGTGACACCAAAATCATCAACAGGGTGGACACACCAGAGGGACAGCATAGCATGGAAGCTAATCTCCGAAAACTGGAGGAGTGGTCCAGGACCTGGCAATTGAAATTCAATGCCAAAAAATGCAATGTCATGCACCTGGGAAACTGTAACCCAGGGAAACTGTACTCAATAGGAAAAGAGCAGCTGGTGGCTACTAGGCAGGAGTGAGACCTGGGGGTGATCATATCAGTTGACTTCAAGGTCAGTAAACAATGAGAAAAGGCAGCACTAAAAGCTAGTGGCATCCTGGGATGCATAGGGAGGGGCATCACAAGCAGAAGGCATGAAGTAATTATGCCCCTGTATCAGTCCCTGGTAAGGCCTCACCTGGAGTACTGTGTCTAGTTCTGGAGGCCACACCTCAGGAAAGGACATAGATAGGCTGGAGATGATACAGAGAAGAACAACAAAGATGGTGAAGGGCTTGTATCAGAAACCATACAAGACAAAACTAGATGATCTCAAATTATACACCCTAGGGCGATGCAGGAACCATGGGGACATGTCAAAACATTTTAATAACTTAAAAGGCAAAAACAGGGTGCATTGCAGAATCTCTTTCATTTAAAGACTACAACAGGACTAGAGAGCATGACCTTATACTTAAGGGAGTAAAGTTCAGGAGCTATATGAGGAAATTCTTCTTCACAGAGCATGTTGTGAAACCATGGAATAGCCTGCTGGAGGGGGTGATGGGCGCCAAGACTGGGGGAATTCTAGCAGGCATGGGACAGACAATGTGGGAAACTCAAGCAGGCAGCTAAGTAAGGGGGGGTTGAAAACCAAGGGCAGACTTGATGGATCATATGGTCCCCATCTGCTGGCAACTTCTATGTTTCTGTGTAGGTAGGTCACTGGCGTATACACATAAGACCCTGACTGGCTGACATGGTGCATGCACACAAGTGGTGGCAGTACTATGCTGAACCATGTCTGGGCATGGAACAGGATGGTGTAACATTCAGCCTTAATCATGACACGCATGGGCCATGCAGCTATCATAGGGTCAACACAACGGCAGGTACAGGATGTGGATGCAACAATAACTGAGATGTATCTATTCCCCCACAGGTGACAGTGGAAACCCCCAACAACCCTGGCTCATGACACTGGTGAGACACCCAGAGATGGGGCCAAAGCAGTGTTACAATGAGTCACATGCAACAATGCACAGCATAATTGAGTGAACCTTTGTTATACTCTAGATGAGGCTCCACTGTCTGGACAGGTCTGGTGGGGCACTGCAATACACACCTGAGATGGCATGCAAGATCTTCATAACATGATGTGTGCTCCACAACATTGCCCTAGTGCATCACATTGCAACGCCTGAGCTGGAGCTGCCATCAGAGAAGTATGGCTCTGATGGAAAGGAAGACCATCAGGTCCCCATGGATTATACCCAGACGTGCATGCATACAACACACAGTGGCAGGACAACGTATCTGTTGAAACCTAATATTCACACAGTTTGGCTAACCACACAATAACAGCATGTGGCACATACCATGTGGTGTGTGGCACCCCACAGGCACCGTGAAACCCCCATAGTGTTTTGGAGGGCATGTACGGCACTACTTCAGTGACACGCCCACTGAATGCGTATAGATGCACAGTACCTGCACCAGCAGCTATAGAGCAGCATGGTGTTGGCAACTGTACCAGCATGCAGATGTGGAAGCAGTAGTCAACCTCAGCTGAGTGCTGACATCATCATGGAACATGACACAGGGATCACAGTACATCAGGGATCTGGCCCATCTGCGGTGATGTGGAGGTGTTGCCACCTGGGACTGCACACAGGCCATAGCAGCATTGTGGCAAGGAAGGTGTCCGTTGGCTGTGCAAAGTTCCAAATGACAGAGGAGCAGTAGCATGCTGAGGACGTGTGCCATAATAGCGGGGGGTGTGAACAGAGGGTTGCCCATGACAGCATACAACAGTGGACCACGTGGCACATGGAGTAGTGCCATGACCAGATCATGCATGGTGGATGGCCTGAACATGTATGCATGGCTCCTGTAATGGGCACAGAGACTAGACCCTTGTGACCAGAGACTGGTTGTGCAGGTAGAGAGACCCCATCAAGTGCACACCCATGTGGTGGGATATGTCACAGGGGATGGCAGGTGCAATGCACAATGGGTGCCTAGTGTGTACACATGCTAGAACTGATGTGCAGAGAGGAAAGACATCCTCCATGTAAATTACTTGTTTACTAATGTGAAAGCAAGCAGAGGCTTAATTATTAATATAAGCAGGGACTGTATTAAATTAAATTTTTACTTCTGTTGTCCTATATTATGCCGTTTGGTTTGGAAGGCTGAATGTTACCTAGTAGGGACAAGAAATGACTCTGTGCATAAAAAGAGGTTACCAATGGATACTAAAGTTTGTAATGTAGTACATATCCAGGATTTTGAGTATAATACAGTCATTGATATGAGCTTTTTAAGTAGCCTACGTGGGAGATACATAAGATACCATTAATGGAATTAGATGATTCCATATTTAAAATGCACTTTCATTAGTCAAAATGCATGAAAATTGTGTACTAATTTGTGACATGGCTACCCATGTGTGTGAAATAGTCTCTCAGTGTCATTTAACTAGACTTTTCTGGCAATAAAAATATTTTTAACTAATTCTGGGTCATGCTTTCATTTATCACACTTCCTTATTGTGCTACCTTGATTTCCAACCACCTCCAGGGGCCCTAAAATGTGGTCTTGCACGTAACCATTAATGTCCCTTGTGTTACCTCTGAACTTTGTAATAATCTGCACTTTGATGCTATTTGTGCTGTAATTTTGTCCTCAGGTTACTTGCTGTATTGTTTAGGGTACTACAGTGCATTTCCCTGTTTCTTTAAGTACACAGCATGATCAACAGCTGCCCCCTTTGCTCACCTTATCCTTTCCTGTCCCCCACCACTGGATGTTCACGCATGACAGCAGGTGTCTGGGAAGCCACTTGTGAAAACATTTGGGCTCTTATATCAGTATGAGATTGGGGCAGGCCACAGGAGGATTTAAAAGACAATTCTTTTCAATTTCTAGTCCTTTCCTGTGATTGACTATCTTGTCCTGAAGAGCTCTTGTCCTCCTGTGACCCTCGTTACATCACTATCCTCACTGCAGCAGGTAAATTCTGATCGTGCCTGCTGCCAAAAATACTTTTTTTTTTTTTATTAGTTTTGATAATGTAAGCGAGCCATTGTGAGTGGGGTTTATTAATAGTGCAGATGGACCCACACCCTCGATTTCCCTTTTTGCCTTCATGATTTGGTGTAAGGAGTGCCATTTGAATTAAAATGTGAATTTGGGACCTTAAACTTCTTTATGTCCCTGTTCACCATGAGGTCTTCTTGAAGGAGTTGATAAGGAGGTTGCATAGATCAACTTTCTAAGTTACTATGCTTTATTTTTCATCTCTTTTATGTTGGGACTGTATTTTACATGCTGCTATTACGGTCAGTTTTGGGGAGGATGGGATTGGGATTGGGGAGGGTCTGGGATTAGCACACTGCATTATTGGTTATTAGGGAGGGTCTGGGATTAGCTTATTGCATTATTTGGTTATTAGGGGAGGGTCTGGGATTAGCACACTGCATTATTTGGTTATTGGGAGGGTCTGGTACCTGTTTCTAACCCTTGGCTCTTTATTTTGGGATACTGATATTTATTTTGGGTTTTGGTTCAAATGCTTCTTTTAAATGTGCTTTTCATATGTTGGGATGGTATTTCATACTGCTGCTACAATGATTGTTTTTCTTGTGGGTTGTTAAAAAGATTGAGTGTGATGTCTGATATTAATTGTGGATTTTGGCATTTAAAAAAAATACATATTTTCTGTATTTACCTGGGCACTGCAGTACAACCTACCAACACTCCTGAATGTGCGCTTCTTCCTACCAAAGAGATGTATGAGCATTGTACCTCAGTACATCCCCAAATGTGAAACACTGCCCCTTAGAATGTGGAACACTTCATTAAATCTATTACTCAGAAGCTCAGACCACTGTTCAAATGTGTGCCTCTGTGCTCACAAAGTTTGCAGTTAAATAAATAATACAGTTTTCATATGACCTGCTATGCATTCTTGCTTTATACTGTTGTTGGTGAACTTTGGACAAACCTTCTCAATGTGTAACAATGGGCTTTTGTGAATAAAATGAGGAACTGTTCCTCATGATACGGTACAGCTGAGAGGTGTGGCTTGATGAGATGTGCATGTTAGTTTGGTGTGGCCAAATTATGCAACCACAAATTTTATTCTTTTTACCTTATTTGATTCTACTTCAGTTCCCCTCCTGGTGCCATCTATCATTCAGCCTCCTGCCCATTCCCACACCCCAACAGCAGGCAGCTAACTTCTTCTTCCCCCACAATTTACCCTCCATGGCAGGGTGGTGAGAAGCCCCCCCCCCCCCACTTAAACTCACCTTGATTAGAATTCAGATTCTGTGGTGTGCCATTCAGAGTCAGGCCTGTGGCGAGTGGCTATCATCATCCTGCTTGATCTGGGACCTCATTTTTCCTTGTCCTGTGTTTGCCCCTTGGTAGAGCGTGCAATGTTGGCAATGGCCGTTCAGTGCATGTTTCTACCTATGGCATGCTGACTGGTTGCCGGCGTGGTAGCAGGTAAAGCACAGATGCCTCAGCCCTCCACGCCACTGGGCTGGTGGCAACCACAAATTTAGGTGAAGTGGTAGGTTTGCCTGGCTCAGTCTTGACATTGGTTGTGATGGGCTATTGCATTGCATAATGTGTTTGTTACTGGCTTCTTTATTATTGGGATGCACCACTTCTATTTTGTCATTGTGCATCACAGGGTACCTACAGCATTTTTGTCAATCTGGGTACCAAACCATGTGGTCACTGATTATTTATTTATTTGTTTGCTGGGGGGTGGATTGGTGCACTATTTGGTCTATGTGTATTAGGTCTAATGACAGTTTTGACTGGGTCCCTGTAGTACGTTTGCAGTGTGTCTCCGTTTTTGGTCGGCAGACGTCTAGAAGCATGCTTCCATTTTGTTTGCAGATGGCTAGATGCGTACCTCCATTTTGCTTGCAGGTGGATGTAAGCTTCCTTCCATTTTGTTTTTAGAGGGGTGGATGTGTGCCTTCATTTTGTTTTCAGATTTGTGTATGATTGCCTCCATTTTGATTTGCAGATGAGTGGATGCATGCCCCCATTTTGTTTGCTTATTTGTGTATGAGTGCCTCCATTTTAATTTTCAGATGGGTGGATGCATGCCTCCATTTTGTTTACAGACAGATGGCTGCATACCTTCATTTTGTCTGCAGCTGTGTGCATGCATGGATTCCTTTTGTTATCAGATGGGTGTATGCTTGCTGCCATTTTGTTGGCAGACTTGTGGATGCCTGGGTTCAGTATTTTACTTTCTTTTTCATTTTGGCAGATGGGATGATTCATGGCTCATATTGCATTTATTGTTTTTCTCCTTTTTTGTCTTCAGTTAAGTGATTTAGTAATTTTAACAGCTTTGTTAGTAAATTTGTGATTGTTTGAACATTGGATTAGGATTCTGGCATTTGAAAATAAAAACATGAACAAAATGAATTTGCTTATTTCATTTTTGTTTAGCTTGGACACCATCCTACCTGCTATTTTGGTTTAAATTTCATAATCACTAAACAATTCCAGATATTTATTTATTTATTTAAGAGATTTACCAGATAAGCATACTGAGCGGGATCCACTCGTTTCCAGATGTGACCTGGGAGTTACATACATGCAATACAATTGGAGCATAGGCAATGGTGCATACATCAGGTACAGAATGAGTACAATAAAGGGTGAAACATCGGTCCAGAAAATGTTACAGGCTGGACTATGCATTTGGTACTTAATTACAAGTTTAGTTCAGAGTGCATGAGTTGCTAAAACATAGTAGGGGTCTATAACCTTAGTGCATAAGCAGACAGTGACACATTGGTGAAGGCAACAATTATAGTCAATTTTACAGTTTATGGCACATTAGGAAGCCTCTTGCTAACAGAACTGGGCTGCAGGTTGCAGTTACATGTGACTGAGAAGTGGGCCTGAAGGAGAGTTTTAAGGTCCTTGGGGTGGAGGACTGCCTAATTTCAGCAGGGAGGTCGTTCCAGAGTTTGGGCAGTCTATATTTGAAAGCAGATTGGCCCTTATATGTGCTTTTTGTATTCTAACAGGTAGCTTGTACTGGGCTGGTGATCTTGGCAAACCCCATTTTCTGTGTGACTTTGTCCACAACCCCCACCTCCCAAAAAAAACAAACATTTATGCATATTACACATGTATTTGCTACACCATTATACAACTAAAAGTTCATGCACAACTGAGTTATATGCTTAAGTAGGCAACAACTAATGTTGGTGGGGTGGCTGGTGTGTGTGCTGTGATTCAGATGGTGTTTGGGTGATGCTGCTGCATTAGCTAACTTGTCTGGCACTGCCTGCAGTATTCTATTCTTTGCACATTTAAAGTGTTTATTATTGTGCCTTTGTGGATTTTCTGGTTGCATCACAGGGCAGCCATAGCCTATGTTAATCATAGCACAAAAGCATATGGTCACTGTTTTTGAAGGGGGTGGAGCTTAATGTTAAAAAATGCTCTCCTCGTGCTGCTTGTTGTGCTGCCCTAATTAGGATACATTATTCTCTGGGCCATCTTGGTCAGCCATATCATACACGTGTGGTGGGTTTATACAACTTTGCCTAGCAAAAAAAAAAACTTACTGTGAAAACCAACTATGCTGTTTTCTGTGGGTGTTGTCTGTGTTCAGTTTACATGGACAGTCCATTATTCAGGTAATATGGACTGATGATGCCCTGATTAGAATGCATACTTTAATGATGAACTTCATTAAAAGATTCCATCAGGTATTTGGCTGCATGCCTATATAGTGTCTGCAGATGGGTGGTGACATGCCTCCATGTTACCCACAGATGAGTGGTGACCTGCCTCCATGTTGTGTTCAGACAGGTAGTGGTGTGCCTGTGGTGCTTTAATGTCCCCTGTTACATGTGCAACCCTGCTTTTATGTCCCCAGTTACATGTGCAGTTCTGCTTTTATGTCCTCCTTACAAGTGCAGTCCTGCTTTTATGTCCCCTGTTACACATGCAGCCCTGCTTTTATGTCCCCTGTTACACGTGCAACTTTGTGGAGGCTTCTTCTCGGACCCTGAAATTGGAGTTATCCCACACCACACTACATTTTTATAAGGTGAGTCAAAGCATTACAAAATGCTTAAAATAATCATTATATTATAGAGTTTAAAAAATGACACAAATGTCACTCTTTGGTAGCCCTTTTTCATGCATAGACCCTTATACATCCTGAAAATCTGGCCACTTTTGCTGAACAGAGATAGAGTGAGTGTGACAGCACAAACGTCTGTGTCCTGCATGCTTGGTTATTTCCCAGGACAGCATAACGCTGCACACATGATGCATGTTGCATCTGTGTGGGCTGCCACAATGTGTGTTCCACTCTAACACCTCAGAAGCAGCCATTCCACCCATGCTGGCACATGTATGATGCAGCTTGAGTTGAACCCTGGATCTGATGCACATTGCGTCAGCATTGGATTCATGCATGTTGTACATCAGGCTATGTCCAGGTAACCCAAGCCACTGGTGTAAAGCCATGTGCACAGAACTCTGGTGACACCTGTTGAGCTGTAGGCCAGGGGGATTACAGTCCCAACCAGAGCATTCCCCTATAGTGTAGCATCCCATAAAATGTGGCTTCCCATTGTGTGTTTCACTTTGTAGTGTGGCCTGACATCATGTTACCATCGTGTGTGTGTGTGTGTGTGTGTGTGTGTGTGTGTGTGTGTGTGTGTGTTTAGACAAAGCAATTGCTGGCCAGACATGCTCACCCACCTTTGATAAGACAGTCCTGCTCATCAGTCAAGTGAGCAATGGTCTGGATACTACTGTCACAAAACCAACTATGCTGTTTTCTGTGGGTGTTGTCTATGTTCAGTTTACATGGACAGTCCATTATTCAGGTGATATGGACTGATGATGCCCTGATTAGAATGCATACTTTAATGATGAACTTCATTAAAAGATTCCATCAGGTATTTAGCTGCATGCCTGTATAGTGTCTGCAGATGGGTGGTGACATGCCTCCATGTTACCCACAGATGAGTGGTGACCTGCCTCCATGTTGTGTGCAGACAGGTAGTGGTGTGCCTGTGGTGCTTTAATGTCCCCTGTTACATAATGAGCCCTGCTTTTATGTCCCCAGTTACATGTGCAATTCTGCTTTTATGTCCTCCTTACAATGTGTAGTCCTGCTTTTATGTCCCCTGTTACATATGCAGCCCTGCTTTTATGTCCCCTGTTACCGTGCAACTTTGTGGAGGCTTCTTCTCGGACCCTGAAATTGGAGTTATCCCACACCACTACATTTTATAAGGTGAGTCAAAGCATTACAAAATGCTTAAAATAATCATTATATTATAGAGTTTAAAAATGACACAAATGTCACTCTTTGGTAGCCCTTTTTCATGCATAGACCCTTATACATCCTGAAAATCTGGACTTTTGCTGAACAGAAATAGAGTGAGTGTGACAGCACAAACGTCTGTGTTCTGCATGCTTGGTTATTTCCCCAGGACAGCATAACGCTGCACACATGATGCATGTTGCATCTGTGTGGGCTGCCTCAATGTGTGTTCCACTCTAACACCTCAGAAGCAGCCATTCCACCCATGCTGGCACATGTATGATGCAGCTTGAGCTGAACCCTGGATCTGATGCACATTGCGTCAGCGTTGGATTCATGCATGTTGTACATCAGGCTATGTCCAGGTAACCCAAGCCACTGGTGTAAAGCCATGTGCACAGAACTCTGGTGAAACCTGTTGAGCTGTAGGCCAGGGGGATTACAGTCCCAACCAGAGCATTCCCCTATAGTGTAGCATCCCATAAAATGTGGCTTCCCATTGTGTGTTTCACTTTGTAGTGTGGCCTGACATCATGTTACCGTCGTGTGTGTGTGTGTGTGTTTAGACAAAGCAATTGCTGGCCAGACATACTCACCCACCTTTGATAAGACAGTCCTGCTCATCAGTCAAGTGAGCAATGGTCTGGATACTACTGTCACATGACAGTAACAACACCACTACCACCCAGATGGACAGGGTGTGGGCAGCCATCTGTGCCAAACTGGTCAAGGTCTCTAGCATCAAGAGAACAGTGAGACAGGTGAGGCACAGGTGGAATGACCTGGTCTGGAGAGAATCCACACTACTGGAGTACCTGAGGGCCATGGCATTGGACACTGACTTACAGATGCATGGGGGATGCCCTAGACAGACAGGTATGTACCGTATCACCTAATGTACTGACACACTACTGCACACTGCATTTTACTTGCACTCTATGAGGCCTGACCTGTGTATCTACATTTATGTCTTTACAGGGCATGAGGCATCCACATCCAGATATGGCCACCCTGCAACACTGGGAAAAATGCAGAGGGACATGGACAGAGGGATGGTAGGCCAGGACCAAGCTGCACAGGTTAGTAAAATTGCTGTCTGTCACACCAGTGATGATATGTACAAGATACAATAGGGCCTAATACACGCCCAACATCTCATATATATCTGTGTGGGCGTTATCAGTTGTGTGCAAATGTGGTTGCAATGGAAGGGAGCGTGATGCACTGTACATGGTGCCACATGTGTGTGTGTGTGTGTGTGTGTGTGTGTGTGTGTGCAGGCCACTGTTGGCACTGCACTCTAGGAAGAGGTGCACGGCTCTTCTGGAGGGGCGGGTGATGCAAAAGATGGGTGAGCAAGTGTGTGTACACATAGCCGTGGTCCCATACACCCACACCAGCCACTTGCTGCAGAGTGCAATGGCAGATGACAGGCATGGATGGTGCACCATCCTGCACATGCTGGTGCCAGCTCCCGCCACAGTGCTGCCCATGTGTCACAGTGCCCCAACACACAATGCACTGTCACATATGTGCAACCAGCAGTGCTGCACATGGTGCACGCCACACACACACCCTTACAAAAGACATGCTGGACACAAGGTTGTCACTACGGTGATGTGTACATCACAATGTGGACCCTTGACACTAAGGTTAACCCTACCCAGACATAGTCGCGGTGGCTGTGTACCACATGTAACATATTACAGTTACACAGTGTGCAGCACAGAACATGAATAATAGGCAGTTAGACATGCACATGCCACCTGCTGTACAGTACTACATAATTCTGATATTTGTGTTGCAGGTGTCATGGGGAGCACAGAAGAAGGCAGTGGGCACATGATGCCTGATGGTGTGCTCTGGAGAGGACATGCAGTGGCTCTAGAGGACTTAGGCACTAGCATATGAGGAGCAAACAAGGAGGCACAGACAGGGGACCAGGCACAGGCAATGACTGGGCAACATGAGGCCAGGAGGACAATTGAGCCACCACAGAGTAACATGCTGTGCACCAAAATGTACCTGCCCATTCTCACGGCCATGATGTCACAGAGGCTACACCAGCTAAGGGGCCACAGGACCTGGAGGAAAAGGGCATGGATGAGACGGACATTGTGGAGACTGTGCATGCTGAACATGGGACTGATAGTGCCCCAGTTGAACAATGGCCACAAGATGTGGCACCTGCAGTGCTCAGACATGCTGCTGGGGGGGTTGTGCTGGATGCCCTGCACAGTCCTGAGATACAGGCATTCATAAAGGGACTCAGTACACAATTGCAGCCATTAATGGTGCAACTCGATTTGCTGCACGTGGACATTGTGGACCTGCTGTCCTATTTGGATGGCATTGGTGGACAGTTAACCATGTTATCCAGCCACAAGAATGTATCCTCTATGTGCTCTACATTAATACCACTACCATCCTACTGTATGGCCCTCTGTCCCCTTTATTGGTGTTTCTTAATGTTTCTTTTTAATTTTAGTTTCCCTACTGTTTGCTCATGTTCATGACTGCATTATATTGCCTACAGCTTATTCATTCACATGAATGCCATGGTTATCCATCCCTCTGTTACTGTTCATGACTAGGCATTGTTCTATATCATTTGTTGTTGTTACGCATTATCTTGTTTTTGCTTTGTAATGTTCATATGCCAAAAAGGTCTGTTATTTTTGTATTCCCTAGTCCATGTTTCTTTCATACATCACGTCACTGCACATACATGTGTAGTGGAATGTGTACTGAACCATGTGGATCATGCTGTGTATGGTGTACTGGTTCTATTTCCCACAAACACGTGTCTCCCATGGGTGGTCATACTCACATACCCCCTTGTATTATTTAACTAGGTATGCTGTCACGGGTTCTTTTACCTCTACAGTGGCATGCCACTGTGGGTAAACCAAACCATTAGATGGCAAGGTGGAACCCCACAGTTTGGGCATGCAGGTGTGTTGCATGCTGTTTTGTGTACCGTTGCTGTGTCCTCACAGTGGGGTGCTACCAGGTCTTGTTGTACTATTTAGCACTGTTATGTGTTCAGGTCACAAAGTGGTACATTATAGGCTTGTATATGTGATCTCTGTGTGTTTCAGTAGGGTGGGGCATGGGTGGGTGGGTGACATTTGTACCTTACTGTATTGGTGTTCTGTATTACAGTCTATGTGATAGGTGAGTTTTCAGTATGTGCGCATGCCACTTTTGTTGGCTGATGCCCCTGGCGGTGCCGTGATGACTGCTGTGGACCAATGGTGTTACACTGTTCATCCGGCTGTGTTCCTATGGTGCAATCATTTCCTGCTAATGGCTTTTGGGTATGTGCCCTGGACCTCTGTGACTAGCTGGGTGCTGCACTGGGTCTGGGCCTTGTGTTTCAGGGTCTGTCCCTGCACAGCAAACAGTGTCCTTGGACATTCTATTCCATTTGTGCTCATGTGTTGACCCTACCATGCTGAGTGTCCATTTGTGGCCACTGTGCCTGCACTGTGCCACATCCTGTTGTGCTGGCACTGGCTGTTTGGCAGACACTGTGTTACCTGAGGGGCCATACAGCACTGTGTTCTCCTGTGTGCCCATGCCCTATTCTTCACAGACATCACCATTCTGTGCCTCTGCCTGTAGTGGACCCTGTGGGCCTTCTGCACTTTCCTCTTCACAGTCCACTGCACCCATGGTCTTCATTATGATCTTGTGTCTCTGATACCTGTTCCCTGCACCTCTGCCTCCCAGGGGTGCATGCAACTCTGTGTGCATGGCACAGTGCATGGCTGCTGCAGTGGGGTTTTCAGCCTGTGGCATATAATCCATAGGTGCTCCTGCTGCCTGTGCTGTCACACTACCACCATGCTGTATTGCCTGTCCATCCTTGGACAGGACACCTGTGTCCATTGCAGGTAGCATTTTGGGTGCTATGATGCACGGGCTGTATGAGCCCTCATCAGTGCCTGATGCAGGCATGATGTGGGGTGCCTGGTGATGCTCATTCATAACCCCATTGTCATACTCCATTGCATGTGTGACATCCTGTGTGCCAGCCTCAGGGTGTCCACTGTAGTATGGATCACCATATACATCCACCCTTGTCTGTTGTCCCTCCTGTGGTCCTGTGGCACTGCCACAGATGTTGGCCCCCAAGTTGGGTTCCACGGATCTGCTTTGGACTGGTGTTATGTGTCCTATGGTCTGCTACATGCACTGGGCAATGTCTGCAACACTACCACCATTGTGGTGATGGTGTCAGCCTGGGTCACCTGTAGTGCAATGTTGCATTCCATCACATGCATTTGTCGCTCTATGGCATCCATATGCCACTGTGCACAATGGCATATGTCTTGGAGGATGGCCCCTATATGTGCATGTTGTCCCACACTGTCATGGATTCCAGTGATTATGTCACAATGGATGTCTGTTAAAGCACCCTGCAGCTGGCACATTTGGGCCACAGTGACTGCTGTGTGATCTTGTACAGTTTCATGGATTCCTGCCAGCTCCCGCTGTGCAGCCTCCTGTGTGAACATGACATTCTGGCAGTATCTGCTCAGGTATTCGTCCAGCTCTGTGTCCAGGCCTGTGTACAGTGGCAATGGTGGTGGTGTCACTGACTGCCTCACGGATGATATCATGGGCCAGACTCTCTCTGGTCCTCTGGGCCTGCATCCTCCCCCTAACTGGTGGTGTCTGTTTTGGTGGTCTGGGCCAGCACTGGTGTGTGCTCCCCATTATTGCTGTGCTGCACACTGTCAGTGGGTGGGTGGTATCCAGTGGTGGCGCATTTGCCTCTGTTGCATCCCCGATGACGTACAACCCATCTGTAGATTCCACGTCCATGCAGTCCTGACACGCTTGCTGGGGCTGCCTATGCCTGCCCATGTCTGTCTCTGTGTCTTGGGTTCTGGCCTCTGCTTGTTTGCTTCCTGCAGGGGATATGAAAACATGTGCATGATTTAAGGTAACATGATGAGGAGATGTAAATAACTTTTATGAATTATGGTGATGTCCAGAGGCAATGGAACGGTGGCTCAGATAGAATAACTTTAGCAAGGCAGCTAGGCACCAGATATCCAGCAATGCATGTTCCGGGGTAGTAGCCAGAGAAGATCTTAGCAGCATTCAATAGCTATTCAGAGAATGTGAGTTGAATAACATGGTCAAACTGAGTCAGCACTTTGAGGAGAAGACTATGACGAGAAGGTATAATGGATGATGCCAGTACTGCAATCAGGTATCTTGCGGTTCCCATTATCCTTAACAGTGATTGATAGTATGGATTTCGTACATCTTGGAAGGAATTAGGATCATATTTCCAGGTGAAAAGGTAGGAGTGAAAGAGACTCCACTAAATCTTGGATCCTATGAAGACATTAGGAGGTAGTGATATCCATACTGCTTGAATTAATAGAATATACAAGAAAGCATTCTGCAGAGGTGGTTGAGAGATGAGATCTTCTATAGTCCAGTTGAATGGGATTCAAGAAATGGGTCCTGGGGATAGTATTAGGAAGTACTGATGATTTTATGGTGTTGTAAGAGTCCATAGGAAAAGCTGTCCAAAAGATGTTGCTAGAATAGGGTTTTCTCGTGTAAGATGAAGAGGTACTCCATACAGCATTGGAAGGGAGCTGTTATGATGGCTGAGGTATGAGTATGAGATGAATGAACAGGTAGAAGTAGTTGTTCAGGCAGGGATGCTGGGTGTCAATAGTTGTAGGAATGCCCAAAAGAGACATGGCAAAAGTGGAGGAGCCCTGAGCCACCAGGACGGCAAGGAGGAAGGCAGCAGTCCAAGGATGGAGGAAAAAGTCCAAAGTGGAAGGCATCTGACCAGAGGAAGGAGCCTGATAAGAAGACATCAGAGGCCAAGCAGTACCGACATGGGCAGGTGTGGGTACGGTACAGGACTGAGAACAAGTGCCACAGCATACTGGAATAGGATTCAGGAAAGCTGAATCAGGTTTCGGGTGGTGCAGCCATGTACAACCAAGAAGCAAATCCAGGTACAAGATGCTATGAAGATGAGGTATGAGGTTCCCACCTCCGAAGGAGATGATGACTGCAATTAGCTGATAGCAAAGCAGCACTGCAGCAATAGGATATGAGGTTCCTGCATCCAAAGGAAATGGCGAACATAGCTTGTTGATAGCAAAGGTGCAGCAGTGATTGGGTATGGGTTCCCATCTCTGAAGGAGATGGCAAACTAGCATAGCTGGCAGTGAAAAGGGCAGTGGGTCTGCGTATTAGGGCCCCACCTCTGAAGGAGATGGCAAACTGGAGTGGCAGACAGGGAAATGACTGGAATCATTGTCGGAAGACCACTGGAGGGGATGAGGGCAGCATCAGAGGGAAATGCAGGATGTTTCAGGCAGGCATCCATGAAAATGAGGAAGGCACATATCCAGCAAGAAGAATGGGTAAACATGTCAGGAAGAAGGCAATAGGGTTAGCGGAAGGGAGGCGATGGTAACATTCAGCTGAAGGTTCGGAGATTGGAGGAGGTGTAGCAAGGTGAGCCACAACAAGAAAGCATGGGAGCATGGGAGGAGGTTGAATGCAAGCAGAAAGGAAGTCCAGAAATCTAATGGTCAAAGTTTAGATGGAGACTGAACAAACCAGCAGAGTTCAAACCAAAATGGAAGGAGGCCAAAGATGGAGACATATACAACGATTCCATTGAGGTGAGGAGATGGAGACAATTCAGGTACAGTGTTCCCATTCCTGAAGGGGAATATGGTGACTGGGTATCAAATGGAGAATGTAGCTGGTTGAAACTGTAGATTGAAGACACTAACTCCCATCCCCAGCAGTTGGGGGTGAGCTAACCTTCACTCAATGCCACCAGACAGATTTAGGGACAGAGACTGTCTGAAGTTGATGGGTAGAAACTGGTTCACACAGGAGGTAGACAAAAACATGCTCTCATCCCCAGTAGACAGGCGAAGTCTACCTGCACTGCCATGCTTCAATAGGCAGAGTTAGGGAAGTGGCTGTTGGACTGCTGGTATGAGCTGGAGCAAGGAAAGGGCAGCTGACAGCTGTGCAGAGTAAGGAGTAGGTAAACAAAGCTGGATGAAGGGGCAGGAGGATGAAGGTACCATGAATGCTATTAAGACAGAGCTAGGGTATTCCAGGGGAAGCATGTGGCGCAGCAATGGAATACAATGAATAAGTGGAGGCCAAGTAGGGCTGCCAAGGCAATGACATGCTGTATGCGAGTGTGCGAAGCCAAAACAAAAAAAGGCAGGACAAATCATATGGGCTTACATGAAGTGTGCTCCTGCAATTTGAGCCAAGATGCTCCACCATGACACCCCAGTCCCCTGCCATGGGAATAACAGGGAGCTGCAAGCTGAGCATCCTGAGACCAAACAGCAATTGGAGGGTAGGTACCTGAAAGAGGCTATGGGAATAATAGAGCCTATGGAAGGACAAGCCATAAGTATAATGGGAAGCAAATGAGGACTGAGTGAACACTACTAGGGACAGAGATGGGGGAGCATGCATGAGCAGTGTTGGTGATAGGTATGTTGGAAAGGGAGGAAGCACCAGGACTAGGCAAGGTAACATAGAAATAATAGGCCGAGCATGCGATATGAATGCTGGGACTAAGAAATGGGAAGGGAGAAGCTGCATGGATGTCAGGCATGACTGGTAGGGATGGTGGATTGAAATAGTGGGTTGAATGGAAGAAGTACTGAGGGTGCAATCCCCAAAGTAGAGCAGAGGGACATGGGATTGGTACAGTAGAGGGGCTAGGAGATGGAGACTGAAAGCCTCTGGGAGAAGTGGGAAGTCCAAAAGAAAACATGGGGAGCATGGGACAAGGGCAGAAATTGGGGCTGGGGGGAGACCAGAAAAATGAGCAGTGGGGAAGGAAGGAACAGCATCGGGAACTTTTGGAAGGAGAGAGCAGGAACAGGGAAGGAGAACCATGGGACAGAGGGAGGGATGGAGGGAGGGAGGCAAGGAACAGAAAGGTGTTGTTTTTCATTTTCTTTGCTTTTGTATTTGTTTATATGTAGTGTGAGTGAAGGTGGGAAGGGAAGTGGGAGATAGGGAGCAGGCAAGTGAGAGGGTCAGACCAGCAGTAATGGAATACCAGGTGATGTTACTGGGGAAATGAAAGTGTAGAGAACGCTATCAGCCAAAGGTCCACATTTCTCTTTACCCATTGTCTAGACCTGAACAAACCACTTAAGCTTCGTCCCACATAACACAGAGTGTCATCTACTGGAAGACTCAAAATAAACAGACAAGTCAAAACATTGCTCCGTATGTACTGAAATATGATGACAATAAATAAAATGTTAAGAACAAGGCTGACACCACACACACTGAGTTAGGAATTGGTTAAACATGAGCACTTGTCACATACTACTCTGAGGAATGCAGTCCACATGCGATGTTCCCAAAGATTATTGTCACCCGAACAATACAGATGAAATTACATTCCAGCTTTAAAATACCTGCACAAGGGGCTGCATCTTTGCAGTGAGTTGGAGGATTAGTTTTTAGTGGCAGAAAAGCCTCTCCAATTGAGGGGCAAGGAAGGTCAGGCTGAGCAGCAAGGGAAGGATGGGCAAGGCAACAAGCTGCAGTCATGGACAAGGGGATGCAATCAGCTGAGGGAAGGGCCCAGAGGAGCAGGATGCAGCACAGGAGGGAAAGCGGTCGGGAAGCAGGGGCAAAGGCAACCTGGGAAGACAGAGGCAGTAGGACAGCCCAAGAATCATGTTGGAATCACAAGCACCCTAGAAGAGTGAGCATGAATCGAGCAGCGGCCCCATGGAGCAGGGCCTGGAAAAGAGAGACATCCAAAGGAGCCCCAGCAATGAGGGAGATGGGAAAAAGCAAGGTACGGGGAAGGGAGAAGGAAACAGCAGCACAGATAAAAATTGAGCAGGGAGCTGGAAAAGGAAGGGAAGGAGGCTCAGTCATATGAGCCATGCAGGAGCCCGGTACTTGCGAAGAGGGACACTTTTGCAATGTGCTAGGTGGGGAACTGCCATAGGAGGCTGGCCTTTGTAGGGGTTGTGGGAAGAGCTATTCCCCCACACTGAACCTCCGGCTTTTTCACTCCCATTAGGGTCTAGGCATGCCAATCTAATTTTAACTGTTTCTGTTTATTGAATTCAAAATCATTTGTGACAGATGTTGAGGTAACAGGACCTGTAAACTGTCATTTAGTCCTAAAACTTTCCAAGATGTGAAATTCTTCAGTTTCTGTGATTATTTTAGGAATTGATCTATTGTCTATTAGCTTATCTAATTCCTCAATTTGGCTTACTATGTATCCTTAAAAAAACTTTTATACTTCTCAAGAATGAAATAACTATGGGTACGGGGAGAGGGCTGATCCAATATAGCTAGAGAGTTCAATTACAATAACCTTAACACAGAGCGGCAATGCAGAAAACAAATATCAGCTTATTCCTATAGTATATCCAAAGTTAAATGAAATTAATACAAAAGCAAACACCTTGAAAGTCACAGAGTAAATAATCAGAATCCTGTCTTAACTCATAAACTCTGGATCCAGACCTGCAGTATTCTGCAATCAAACCATCATGAACTTCAAGTGAATGGCAATCCATTTCTTTATTAATCAAGAAAAGGTAAACCATGGCCAGCCTTTTATTTTCTTTTTACTTTTTATTCTCTGCATTTCATTAGAATTATGTGTACTTTTACACAACTTGTCTAACAATTTCAATGTGTACTCATTAACAGTTCATGTTTTCAGTCTTTTAACATGTTTGATAGGGTCACAAAGTCACATGTAATGTAAATGTGTTACTGTTTAATATAAAACAAATCAGGAACTCTAAAAGTTAAATAAAAAGTTTTCTAAAGTAAAGGAATGCAGAAAAGTAATGACACAGAGGAGCATTTGAGCACCTGATGGACATGTAGCTAAAAAAAAAAGTGAAATTTCTGATGTGTTTTTTAGGGCTGTGGGTGGAGCCTACAGCCGTTTTGGGATCGCTCAGAAACTTTAAAAACAGCCAATTGTGGAACCTTCCATTGGACTTTTGGAAATATCCTTCCAAAAGTCCAATGGAACTTGAACCCCTCTGCCATAATTGGCTGCTATGGAATAGCAGCCGCACTATTTCAGCTGTTACTTCTGCATTCCAGTGCATGAACTGCACATGCTCGTGACTTGCACACATGCACAGTTCTGCTGGCGCCATCATGTTGTGAATGGCAAAATGACATTCACTGCAAGTGCACATGCATCGTCACTCCACTCGTGTTTCGTTTTCTTTTCTGTAAAAAAGAAAATGATCCCTTATTTTCACTCCAGTCCTCTTCCCATCTGCCTAACACTGAGCACCCACCACCCCACCCCACCCTTACCTCTGGAGGTTGGCACTGTCTTCTTCTCTGTACTGGGACATGTCTGCACTTTTCAAAGCTGAACCACGAACTGAAGAATCTAGGTTAGTGTATTATAATGCCATTTAACAGGGTTTTAAACTTATGCTGATAAATTAGCCATTTTTTGGAATCTTTGCCCTAAATTTTCAACATGGGGTTTGTGGGTCCCCACCTCAAGAAAACCATCACTGCTCATGAAAACCATCACTGTCATTTTGTTACTTTGTCTTGAAAGGTGATTTCACGGTCGCTGCACAGAATCCCCTTTCTGGACCGATTCACAAAATGACAGTGCCATTGTTCATGAGGTGGAGTCCTAAAAAGCCCATGTTGCAAATTTGGTAAAAAGGTAACAAAAAATAACTGTGTTATGAGTGTGCGTTGCGCAGTTTCTACGCACACTCCTAACTTCACCAACTTTTTATATTTTCACTCCACATTTTCAACATTGCCAATTTTGCACAACTCCTTCAAAACAGTACAGCTGTCATTTTCCACAACCTGCCCAAAATGTGTTTTCACACCTGTGGCACAGAATAGCACATTTGCTCTGCAAAATCACCTTTCAGGACAAGTGAACAAAATGTCACTGGCACTCTTCATGAGGAGGGGCCTCAAAAGGCCATGTTGAAAATCTGGTGCAAAACCTCTAAAAAATGGCCAAGATATACCCAGGCATTGAATAATTCCTACACACATGTGTAACTTTGGTCACTTGGTAGCTCTTCACAGCCCTATTGGCTCTGGCTAGAATTTGTTTTAAATGGTGTGTAAATTTTCAGACAAAGTGATACATGAATATAACTCTGTTTTCTGTTTCATCTTTAATTTAGCGATACAAATAATTACACAAGCAAGGATGTTATAAAGGATACAGTTGGTGGTTCAATCCCAGGTGGGGCTAACTATTTTTGACAATGTTATCAAACAATTAAACACATTTAGTGTTGATGTATTGATAGTATACACGTTTGGTTTATATATAGAAAGACGAAGGTCTTCAGTGATGTTTTATGCCCAAAATCTAGTGGCTTTTGAATATAACAGTAAATGCAGCTCTTTTCCTTATCTCTTTACATATATATTCAAAACAAAATTAAGAGATACACATTAATTGCTGTTTCAACTAACTATTTAATTATAATTTTTAGAATTAGAACCAGACTCCCTGAAGAAGGGGAACTAATATCCCCGAAACATAGGAGAACAATTTGTCTGGATGTCACAGTTGAACAAATAACAAATTGCATTTTAACTATTTGGTGAGTGGCTCGTTACTTGGCACTGGGTCCAAATAGCACAGACAACAATAGTGTCAGCATGGTGCATGCCGTAATAACAGTGCTGATTCTTTTTTTGCAGGGTGCTGGGGCTCTTCCTCATGCACCCCCCATCTTAAGGATTATCACTCTGAGGGGGAGCAGATCCTGGTGAAAGTTAAAAAGATGCGGGACCATTATGGACCCTTGTAAAAATATTTGTAAGTCCCAAGTATGCTGAAAGGTTGGAGACCAGGAATAGAACCCTAGTCTCCACAGCTGCTGGCTGAACTGCTCGATGCCCCAGCCACCCACAACATGGAAACAGCGCTGCCAGCCTCCTGGCTCCTGGTGCTTTTGTCCTGTCTACAGAACCATGGACAGCAACCAGGGGAGCACTTACAACATGCACTGTAAATCCCTAATTGCTGTCCATGTGAGTGCTTACCAGACTAGTGCCGTATAGTATGGTGCTATTCTGGTAGCACTCAAATGATGGGGTACCCCATTATTCCATTCTTTTGCAGTACTGTTGTAGCCATGATTGATTTTGTACTTCAACCCCAAGATTCTGATTAAATATTTTTTGTATTCCAGTGAGGTAGGCTGAGACGAACTATGGTTTCATCCCTAGGCAGGTCATTTTTCCCCTGATAGACAATGACATCCAGCTTTCCCTCCCTTCCTGCTGCTCCAGGGATACTTTGGGTCCTCTTTCTATCCCTTCAAGCCATGACACCAGGAAGGGATCTAACCTCCCTTTCCTCAATCTTACTTGCACCCAACTGTATTGCCCCCCAAGGAGTTCCCCACCAGGATTCACTTCCTCATCCTCTGGGGTCTCCTGCCACCCCCTTGGGGTCTCCACTGTGGAGTAACCCTCATCAACCCCAGTCACTACTTCGATTGACTCTGTGGGACTTTCCCACTCAGCCAATGTGGCATAGGTGTTTTGTAGTGGTACCAGATGGGGGATGTGCCTCGGCTCCATCACCCTAACCACCCCAAGACCATTGTTGTCCAGCCACACCTCCTTCTGGGCAACCTCAATGTAGCGGTGGCATACTAGGTGGTCTCTGGTTGGAGGAGGTAGGCCATCAAGCCCAAGCCAACTCGGCCTTGAGTCTGGCAACCTCCTCCATTAGCCCAGAGGTGCATGCTTATGGGGCAACAGCAGTCTCCAGAATGTCACCCTGAAGACTGCCACACCATAGCCACTGTGCTGCACCCTCCCAGCATAACCTGTCCCCCCTGCCTGCGTTTCTGTTTTGCCTCCTTTAGCCCCTTTTTACCCCTTGCCCAACTATAACTCACTTCTACCCTGCCCATTTTTGTCTTGTTCACTCTAAACCCGTAATTACTCTACCCTAGATAGGATGATTTACCTATACTCACATTGTTTCTAGATTCTAACACACCGGATAATAATAAAGACACTATTTCACCAAGTTTCCCCCACTTCCCCCAACTATGTTGCCTCAAAAAAAGCCTTTCAATTCCTGTCTGTGACTAAAATACACAGATTCTGATTTAAGGCAGCAACTTGCAGTAGTGAGTCTTATATAACAAGCCAAAACCACCTGTAATCAGAAATGTGACTCAGTCAGTCCCTCCTCCAAATATTACCTAGCCACTGCCCTGAGTCAAACAATTCTCACCAAGCCTCCAAATTGCAGGGCAAGATGCAATTCTTTATTATGGCCCTTAAAAGTGGGTTACTGTGGTTGGTCTCAATTTACCCTACAGACAATAATAAAGATACTATTTCACCAAGTTTCACCACTACTTACCCCGCCTATGTTGTCTCAAAAAAAGCCTCTTCAATTTCTGTCTGTGACCAAACACACAGACTCTGTTTTAAGGTAGCAACCTGCAGGAGTGAGTCTTACATAGCAAGCCAATACCAACTTGTAATCAAAATGTGGCTCACTCAGCCCTCTTCCAATTGTCACCTAGCTGAGTCTCCAGGCCAAACAATCTCACACAGCCCCAAACTACAGAGAAAGACCTTGGCCCTTAAAATTGACATACAACAGATTGTAAGGATTCATAATAGACCTCAGTTTGGAAGCACAGAATTTAAAGCTTTGTAAAATCTTAGTTTCAATCATATACTTTAAGTCCTGCATATTCACATGGAAATGGGTTACCAGAATGTGGAGTGAAAATCATTTAAGAATTTACTGAAAAAAGTAAGAGATGCAAACACTGACCCATCAATTGCTTTACTGAACTACAAAGCAACACCATTAGAATATGGCAAATCACCTGCTGAATTGCTCATGGGAGACTAGATTCATACCCAGTTGCCTAAGCTAAAACTAGAATGTTTCACTGACAATAAACGTATACTGATAAAAAAGACTTAGCAATGTAAGAAACAACACGCTACATATGACAAAACAGTAAAGTATCACAGACTGCTACAAACTGGAGAAACAGTTCGAGTGAGAAGGGATGGTTGCTTGGGAGAACTGGCAATAGTTCCGAGACTTGTGCTACAAGATCCTATTTGGTACTTACTGAAAGTGGTTATAACATGGCTAGGCTGCAGGACCTGGTCTTATTGGACAGTAGAGGTCAGCTGACCATGGATTATTCTCAGTTAATCCATGATTGCCCTCCAGAGCAAGCATGTATGAATGCAATATCGGGAGCATGCACTGAAGGTTTTTTCCTTATATACTGTATGTTGTGATTTGGCCCAGGCACAGTGCTATTGGCAGCTCACCAGTAGATGAAATAATACAGTCCCCACTGCTCCTACCTGAAGTCGCCCTTCCTCCCCCCACACACACATTCACACACACACATATGTAGAGATGAAGAACTGGGCATGACAAGCAGTGGCGATGGTGGGAGATCACACAGAATCAGAAGAAGTTGCCCTTCATCCCCTCCCCAATAGTATGACAACAGGTCCAGTGGTAGGAAATGGTGAGGTGACCTCCAGGATGGTTAGCATGGCAGTTGCATTTCCCTGGTCAGTGTAGGATTGAAGGCCATGGTCAAAAGTCCTCCCACACCTTAGGGATACTTATAAAATAATGTGTAGTGCAAATATAAAATGATCCTCTAGGATTACAGTGACTGACAAGCAGTGGCAGTGGAGGGAGGTCAAGGGATTGGAAGAGCAGCCCCCCAGTACTATCACAACAGGTCTGATGGTAGGATATGGCAAAAACGACCTTGGATATGATCTCAGGGATGCTCAGCATGGCAGTTGCAGTCCCTTGGTCAGCTTTCTGACAGATGTCCATGGTGGAAAGTTGCTGCACACCCATGGGGATGCTGATAAATAATATGTGGTGCAAATATAAAGTGATCTATACTGCTGAAGGGGCACCACACCCTTGGAACCACAATGTAGCATAGCACAGCAGTCACAGTCCATGGTCACAGGCCACCACAGACATCAGCACTGTTGTTCAGTGCTGGCGATTGTTCTTTCAGGCTGCCACTCTTGTTCAGTGCTCCCAGTTGTTCTTTCAGGGCTCATACTTGCCATGTTACAAGTGCATTAACCCATGAGAGAGCACGGGTCTACTTGAGAATGAATCCACGCGTTGGTGGTTACAGGCACCCGCCTGTGCCCCGTGCCCCAACCCCCAGCAGGCTTGGATTAATCCTCAGGTAGATCCATGCTTCTCATGGGTTAATGCTTACACATCTGATAAGAAGAAATAGGAGACATTTGATGCCAGTGCCTGCAAAATCAGTGACTTTACCTTCTGAACCAGTGCATTTGCTGCCTGAGAGATCCATGAACTCAACAGAGAAACAATATAGTGAAAGTGAGATGCCTATGGTGATAACCATGAACAGGAAATACATTTTAGTTCTACAGATAGGATTGTACCTGGCTTTCATGAAATATCAAAGACAATACTAAACTGAAAATGTCTAATGAAAGTACTAGCGCTAAGACTACTGAACAATCGAGTAGCTCAAGATGTGGTAGGCTAACAAAAAAGCCAGAGACTTATTGAATCATGTTAAAAAATAAAGTTATAGCAAATGTAGCTGAAATTTATTTGAGGGCATGAACAAAGGTATTGTAAACTCTGGTCTATGTTTTAAAAATTTACCTATATATTATTTTTCTATTGAAGTGTTGATAAGATGCAAGTAATGGCATAAACATTAATAAATGCAAATGTGGCAGTGTTGAAAGTCACACGTAAAGTATTACAGGACATTTGAAAAGCAGGATGCCAAGGGATACAGTCTGTCTACATGGCTAGAAGAACAGTTAGTTCCTCTGTATGGAGCACAAATTATGCTGGAATAAAGTGTTGTTACACAGATCTGAAGAGCCCATTTTATTACTACAAAACAAGACACCACCTACTAACATCAGGTAAACAATCTTTTAATTTGACAACAATTCAATGTTTGGGTGAATAGCATATTGGGTTAGTAGTGCTTATGTAACTGTAGTTTATTTTGTAGCTTTAATCTATTTCCTCCTTGGTAGGTAAGCTGGGTAGTGAGTAGAGAACAGAAAGCCAAGCACCAAGGGTGAGTAGAGTGATGGAGAAGGAGGAGGGAGGTGGGGTGGGAGGTGGGTGTTCATAATGCTCTAAGCAAAACATTGCCAGAGGAGGCTGGCTTATGTAGGGAATGTGGGAGGAGCTATTCCCCCACATTGAACCATGGGCCATAGCTCTTCCATTCAATGTTTGGGTGAATAGCATATAGAGTTAGTATTGCTTTATGTAACTTTATTTTGTGGCTTTACACTATTTCCGCCCTTGATAGGTAAGCTTGGTAGTGAGTAGGGTAGTGAGTAGGGAATAGAAAGACCAAAAAGAAGTTTACCGAAAATGTGCAAAAAGTATGAATATCTCCTCCAACTCACGGAGAGTATGATCCACAGCATGCAAGAGAGGAAAAAACATAGGTGGAGGAAACCTCTGAGGACCGAGGACCCAGGGCCACAGACCTGCCAGTCCTTCTGGCCAAACTAATAGGAGATAAACCTAGGTTCTAGAAGACATAAGCTAATTTATCAAGGAAGGTGAACTGCTTGGAGAGACGACGGTCCATCTCTAAGTCCATTGGATGATGCTTCTGAAGGATGATTCTGAGGTTTGAGAGGTAGGTCTATTCTGCAGGATCATCTGAATCCTGATGTGGAGTAGGTCTAGTCAAATGGGATGATGCTGTCCAAGTTTCCAAGGTGATGATGGATGATATCCATTGAATTGTAGAGATGAGTTCTATGCTGTTGAGATGGTAACTGAATGTATAGTATATGAAAATTATTAGAAGTTCAGCATGATAAATTCAAGAGTTCATTTGGGTATTTATGCCATACTGATACTTGTAAACACTCCTGTTAGTTTGCTGGTTGACAGGGTTAGTGCTGTAGCGTGACTGTTGGTGATGTAAGTTGAGGTGGCCATGATTGCTTTGCCTTACAGGTAGATACAATGACTGAACACTGTTGGAAGTGAGGAAGTCTTTGAAGGAGTCTAAAGACTGAAGTGGCAATGATAAGTTGAGAGCTGAGCAGAATGCCAAGGGCACCTACATTTCAATCAGATGTAGGCTTGATGAAGGACCTGACTGGGATAGTGAGACTGACAGGTCAGTATTAGATGTGCAGATTTGAGAAGTCAATGTAAGCCTACTTTCGGTGAAAGTTTGCACTGGAGGGAGTATGGGAGGCAAATCATGAGGAATGAGCTAGAAGGACCATTGGATGGGCATTTCACCTGATTGATAGTGATATGATGAAGGAATGTAAGTAACTGCATGAATTATGGTAATGTTCAGGAATGGTGAATGGTAGCTCAGAGATAGTAATGTCAGCTAGCCTGCTAGATGCCAGATATCCCATGATTTGAGTTCTAAGAGGGCAGCTGGAAAGGTCTTAGGAATCCGATGACCATTGCGGAAATAGAGTCAAGTAGCATGATCAAAGTGATTTAGTGCTCACCGGAGAAGGTTATGAAAGGAAATATGCACGATGCTGATGTTGCTATGAGGTATCTTGCATTTCTAGTTATGCCTAACAGCTATAGTCATAATTTATTTTATTTATTTGCTTTTGGTAACCGGGTAAGCATGCTAGACAGCAAGTGCCTATTTTCAGGTGCGACCTGGGAGAATTACAAGGTAGAAAAGGACAAGGAGAAATACATTGACAACATTACAATCAGGAGCAGATGTACTCCAATAGTGGGATAAAACATCAGGGATTATTAAGGCGGGAGAACAAGCAACAGAATTGCATATCAACAATCACAGATTACCAAACATACAGGCCTGGGGGCTACAGGATGGTATGAGACCTCCCCCAGGTTGAAAGACACAATAAATTATATACCTACTAGTAGAGTGCAGCACCAAGGTGGCGAGGGGGACAGAGCCTGGTTGGGGTACCAAAGCAGATAGGTTGTGGGGTTGGGCATTAGGTGGCACACATGCAGGTTGCAGCAGATTTCAGGAAGCTCCAAAGGGAGGTTTTAAAGGTGGAGTGGGAGAGGGAGGCATGAACTTGTTGGGGGAAGGGAGTTCCACAGCCTGGGTGCGAGGGAGGTAAATGCCTCTTGGGGACCAGGTGGGTCTGGGATGCACAGGACCTAAGGTGGTAGACAGGGGAGGCATGTTTCAAGGGGAGGGCAAGTGAGGCAGGGGTGGCCGTTCAAATTATGTTGTCAATGAAATTACCCATGGTGTAGATCCGGTGTTTTTCTGGGGGGAGCCATTCCAGTCGAGAGTAGAGCTCACATTGGTGAGTGAGACGGGGGCCGCGAGTGCAAAGCAGCATATGTTGTTGTTCATGGTATCCCACTTGGCTAGGCATGAGGAGGGGACTGATGCAAAGGCAATGAGACCATAGGAGAGGATGGGCAGTAGTATCCCTAGCTAAGGCCAGCTGGGTGGCAGGGGTGAGGCAGTCCTTAGCCCTATATGCTAGGCCAAGTTTGCCATTGGCAGCATTGCATATGCTCCTGATGTGCCTGGAGAGGTCCAGTTGAAGGTCAAGGATGACTCCAAGGTACTTTGCAGAGTCAATTGTCGGCAGGAGAGAGTTGCAGGTACCATGAATTTTGAGGGGCGTTGTGCAGGAGGAGATTTTTACCGTGGTGCCAAATAGCAAGGCCAGTGTTTTCTTAAGGTTGACTAGGAGTTTGTGACCATCCAGCCATGATCTGATACGAGAGAAGTCTGAGTTGAGTTGGGCATTGATGGTTGGTAACATCGTGGCGCTGGCTAATAAGACAAGATAATCCATACATGGTAAGGTGCCCTTCTGTAGCAACGGAGGGTAAACCATTGACAAACAGGGAGAACAGGATCAGGTCCAAGGACAGATCCTGCTGTACCCGCTGTAGATGGGTAGGAGGGGTGAAAGGGTATGGCTGAAGCAGGTGAGTTGCTTCCTGTCCCCAAGGTAGATGGTGAACCAGTCAGGGGAATGGCGGGAGAAGCCAAGGGTCTGGAGTGTGGAGAGGAGGAGGAGATGATCTACACGGTCGAAGGCTTTGGATAGGTCCACAAATATAGCCCGCGTCAACTTTCCCTGGTCGGTAGTGGTCCTGATTCTGGTTGTGACTTCAGCAAGCACCGGTCAGGTGCTGTGGCTTTTACGAAAGCCATGCTGACATGGGGAAAGGACATTATATTCCTGGAGGTAGTGGACAAGTTGTGACACTACTGCTTTTCCAGCAGTTTGCAGGCAGCTGATAGTATGGTGATAGGACAATAATTGTTGATGTCCTTAGGGTCACCATTTTCAGGACGAGGACAACCTGGCAATTTTCCATATGTTGGGACGACCCCTGTAATGAGCGAGGCATTGAATATGTGGGCAAGTGGTCTGGCAATGTAAGAAGCCCCAAGGCTAGAAGCCTGGGTTCGAGGCCATCCTGACCGCCCCGCATAGTGAAAGACCGACAAGGAGCCTGGGTCTCTCACAGTTATCTTCTTGAGGGAAGGGCGGGTGGGGAGGCTGGGAGTTGCAAGCGTGGCTGGGGCAGCTGGCTATGGAGGGATGGCAGCCGGCAGGTCCATGAAGAGGCGGTTAAAAGAGGAGGCAATGGTTAGGGAGTTATTGCAGTTGGCCTCACCAACTGTCATGTCAATAACCTGAGTTTTGGTTGAGCCACCGACTAGATTTTTTATGTTCACCCAGAAACGTTTTGGGTCACATGCAGTGGCAATCAACGCTGAACTGCAGTATTGGTTTTTTGCAGCACGTATAGCCCTCTTGCAGGAGTATCTAAGCTGATGGTACTCCTGGGGGTCTGTTTGGTTGCGTGATTCCCTATATTTTGTCCAGGCCTTGTCCCGCCACTTCATGAGATAGGAGCTTGCTGTGAAGCCATTTCGTGACAGAGCCTCTGACTCGCCTCTTGGATAGGGGAGTGTGCCTGTTCTGAAGCGGGGCAAATGCCACCAGGAAGAGGTTGAGGGCTGCAACGGGATCATGTGTAGCCATGACGTGGTTCCAAGACACTCCCTGCAGGTCTTTGAGGTAGTTCGGGATCATGAGTTTCGAGTAGTCCCTCATAATTACCACTCTGCTGGGGACCTTGGGCGGGTTTGAGCCCCATATGCAGTAAACCGTGAATGGTCCGAAATGGAGTCAGGAAGGAGTCTTGACTTAACAATTTTGTCAAGCTGGTTGCACAGGATCCAGTCAATGAGTGTCCCCTTGTCCCCACGATAGGACAGCCTGGTGGGTTCCACGATGACCTGACTGAGGGAGAGGCCAGAGAATATTGGTTCACACACAACTTGGCTGGGTCCCACCCAGTTAAGGTTAACGTCACCAAGTAAGAGGACTCGCTGGAGCCCACCTTCCTGCAGTAGCTCCAGGAGTGACGAGAGTCCCTGCAAACCCCCTTGGGAGGGTTATGCACACACTATGTGCACCTTCTTGGTGTTACCAAGGAGGAGGAGTGAGTGGAGAAACTCACAGGGTGAGGGTCCCTGGGTTAGGTGCAACACTATGGAAATGTTTAGGTGTACCTTATGGTATATAAGTACACCCCCACCTCTTTTTTTGCCAGCCCTGTCGAGTCTGGCCATGCCGTAGCCCGGGAGGGAGCAAGCTGAGTCAGGGATGCAGGGTTTAAGCCACGTTTCAGTAACGCACAGGACGTCAGCTTTGTAGTGGGCTGCCCAAGCAGTTAGCTCCGCAAGATTCTGGAAGAGGCTGCGGATGTTCAGGTGGGCTATTTTTAACCCCTTAGCCACCCCACAGGAGGGGGGACAGTAGGGGACTGGGTGCACCGGGGGACCCTGGCTGTGGGCTGATGGGCCAGCCTGAGCGGGGGGGGGCCATGCCTCAGAGGGTATGCAGCCCTAATGCAGTGCACTTCACAGGGACAGCGGACCCAGTATAGAGTGTCAGGTTGAGTGTAGAAAGGAGGGATTAGGGTGGAGGTGAGCAGGAGCGAGACAGGTAGGGAGTCAAGGGCTGGGTAGCTAGAGACCGTGGGTTAAGAGCACCAGGAGTAAATGTCTGGAGGGTGGAGGAATCCCCTACAGGAACAGCAGGAAGGTGGAGGAATCCCCTACAGGAACAGCAGTAGTGTGCAGCTGTGAGATCAACTGGTGTTGTGGAGAGACTGCTGCACGTAATAGTGAAAAACCCCTAGTGGCAGAATGGTATAGCCTGCTACTGGAGAAGTGGGCTGATAGGTTTTTCAGCACCACATGACCTTCGCTATAAAAGTGAGTGTTCACCAAGGGTGGCGGTGGGGGCGGTGGGGCAGCCGGTGAAGCCGGGCGGGGCTAGTGCTCAGCTCTGCAGAACCAGCTGGAGTGCAGCTAGGAAAGGAGCAGTGCTTGTGTGGCACCCATGTATCCCGAGTTGAGCTTCAAGGTTTGGCAGTGAGTATGGCAACGAGTACAGTTTCTAAGAAAGGCAAATCCTTCTCGGTACAGGGGAGGCTGAGAATTACCTTCAGCAGGGATGTCCTTCATAAGCAAGTTCTCGGGGTGGGGGTGGAGGGCCTATTTGGCAGCCCTCTCATGCCACGGGACAGTCCAGAACCTCTGTGCACCTGTAAAAGTCATGAAAGAGCAAGAACTTAAATAGGGTCTGGGAGGGAAGGGGGGAGGGTAGGAAAGTGGACTAGGGAGGCTATCTGGTAAATCACTGCTTGATTGTGCACACAGGCTATATGATTAATCTAAGGCTGTCTCCACAGTGCATTAGTCACAGAAATCAGCAGGCTCAGAGCAACCACAGTGCATTAGTCACAGAAATCGGCAGGCTACTGGTAATGGCTGTATGACAGATAAAGTGTATGAGGGGATAGGTAAAATCAGCAGTTTACACAAATTAGAGCAACAACCCTGCATTAGTCACAGAAATTGGTAGGCTACACTAGTTCATTAAAGTAACAACCCTGCATTAGTCACAGAAATCGGCAGGCTACACTAGTTCATTAAAGTATCAGCAGTGTATGGGTCATTGAGGCTGCAGAGCCGAGGCATTAATGTGGGGTGGGCTAAAATGGCTGAATGGGTGGTAGTCAGTCCCTCAGTCAAGATTGCGGCTGCACGTGCGTCAGCGGTCTTAGTAGCCGGGGAGGCAAGCTGGAGCGAATTAAGGCAACGCCACCCACACTTGCAGCAAGCCACTTAAGGTACCCAATGATTTACACACCACCAATGCCCTACATGTTTAGACCCTTAAAGTCACTGCTGAGTTCATTAAAATTTAGCTTGGCTTGGGGAGGGCCTATTCGGCAGCCGTCTCGCGCCACTGGGATGATCCGAACCTCTGTGCACCTAGCAGGATGCTCCTTCATAAGTGAGTTCTTGGGGGTTGGGGGTGGTGGAGGGCCTATTCGGCAGCCCTCTCACACCACCGGGACGGTCCAGAACCTCTGTGCACCCTTCAGCAGGTGAAAACCTGGGTGCCTTCTTCTTCTTCTCCTTTTCCGCTAGGTAACGGTGAAAACCGAGAATGCTTTCTCCTTCATCTTCTTCCTCTTCTTGTGTTATTCCTTTTTCTTCCCCTTCCCCTCCTTCCCCCCTTTCCCCTTTTTCTCCTGCCATCCACCTTTGGCAGTCCATACCCATATTATCATCTGGCATCCACCTTTGGCAGTCCAAACTATTCAACCGGACGCGTCTGTCATCCACCTTTGACAGACCCACCATACAGTTCCATCTTGACTGTCTTCCCCTTGCTCTGCCTTGTAGGGTGGGTGGGAGAGATCAAAACTCAAGCAAAAAGTGGCTGAGGCCCCTCTGTGCTGTCCATTATGTACCTCCACTTGCCCTTCCCCTTCCTGTTACCTGCCCATTGTTCTAACCCTTAGCCTCTCCCTTCCTTCCTTCCTCCCTCCCCTCCTGAGCACAACCATCCCTAATGAAGGAGGAAGGGTACTCAGAAACCTGGTCTCCCTTAAAGGCAAACTCCATTGTTCCAGTTCCCCCTTTTCCTCACAAAAGACAGAGACCATTGTTTGTTGTTGCGTCAGATTTAAGCAATAAGGCATGACCAGGGGTTAGATTAACAGTCTGTTAATCACCCACTAGAGGTGTAATGTGGCACGAGGCACGAACAGTGCTATATTAATTTCAGGTGATTAACTGACTGTTAATCTAACTCCTGGGAGTGCCTTATTGCTATTATAAAAACACTAAAGAAAATAGTTTAAAGTATACCTTTTCAATGTTTTCCTCATTTAGAGGGAGATTTTAATAAATAGTTCTTCCACCAACAGTTTAAGAATGCTGGTTCAAAATCAGAATGCATCATTCCACACATTCAGCAGGGCTAGAGGATGGAATGCTGACAGAAAATTAATGTGCCATGGTGATCAGGCTGTACATGACAGTATAACATGGATTAATGTAAGGCTGTTGGAATCCTAACAGCCAGTCAGATTGCAGCATTTCTGAGACCCTTTTATAATGGCAATTAATTTATTTATACAACATAATTCCATATTCCATTTATCATTTTCTTATTATCATATTTTCAGAATTTCATTTATTTCCATCCATATATCAATCTCTGATTATCCCTCTTTCTTCCTCTTTTCTCCCCAGGTGAAAACATGGGTGCCTTCTTCTTCTCCTTTTCCGTTAGGTAGCAGTGAAAACCGAGACACGCTTTTCTCCTTTGTCTTCTTCCTCTTCTTGTGTTATTCCTTTTCTTCCCCTCCCTCCTTCCCCCTTTTCTCCCACTAGCCAGTCTCCAGCTTGCGTTGGATGATTAGCTTCCCCATTAAGGGTATCATTCTCCCTTACCTCAGGGAAGATCCTTTTTATTCCTTCTCTTTTTTTTTTTATTTCCCGTTTCATGCATGTTCTCTCCATGCTTCTATAAAGCCCATTGTCTCTGTATTGAACATGTCTATGGTTAGATCCGACAGGTGCATCCCATCCAACCTGTAGAAGTCTTCTACCCATTCTTCTACCCCCGGCAGTATCACCTGTCCTCCCATCTGCCTTATTAATGTCCCAACCCTTCTATTCATCTTTCTCCTGGCCCTCTCCACAGCTCTATGGCTGTGCTTCTGCCCACACCTTCTTGGTATCATATCAAACCAGGCGAGGCATACCTGAGGCCACTACTGTCATATTGCTCCTAGATCCCATTTTATCTGCAAGTATGTGTCTACCCACGGCTTGCCTGCAAGGTTGTTGTCCCCAAATGTATAATAATTAGGTCTGGACTGGGTCACCGCCCCTTGAGTTCCTTCAAGGTGGGAAGCAGTTATGCCCATCTCATCCCCTGGATGCCATGCCAGACCAACCTACACTGTTTCACATCCTGGTACAGCTGCTCCCCCCCCAGCCTTCTTCTGCTCTCTTTCCAGCCCAATAAATATAGGAATGGCCGCAGATCCAGACTTCCGTGATCCTCCTCTTCCTATGGAGTTCAAGCAAAATCAATTATTTATACATGCTCTTAGTGTCATCACCGTAGTATCCCTCCCTGCCCTCCCTCACCATTTTTGCCCCCTAGATCTGTAGATAAAACTGGAGCAATACTTTAATTTCTTACTTCAGTGCTCGAATGTATCTCTTATAACTGGCAGACCGCCAGTGTCCTTTTTCCAAAATATCATTCGCCGTTTCTCCCTGCCGCCCACTGTGATGCAGCCCTAATCCGCAAGGAATGGGATAAATAATTAGTCAGGTCCTCCCCATGAATTGCATGCCCTTTTTGAGTAATGCTGTGACTTGATAGCCGGTGACCCTTCTTCCATCACCATGTACAAAAAATCTCCCCGTCCTGGTCCCATGCTCTGCGGCAAAAGCCCACAGAGTCTGTACTGGGAATACTGCAACCTCTACCTGTCCCTTCAGTGTCACTATACAACCCTGCCCCCTTTGATCCATTTTTGACCTCCTAATCTTGATCCGTATCTCTTTTACCCCCCAGCTTATATCTTCCCATTCTAATCCCCCTTCCTTGTCTTCTTTCCCATGGCCTACCACCTCACTCAATCTCATGGCCCCTGCAAACATTACAACATAAATTGTGTGAAATAACTGGGCCTTGGACTTTGATCTGCATATTGCTGGGAGCACGTCCCATAGCTTTGCTAGCCACTGCTCCCCTATTGGCCTCCTATTATCTACTGGTCCCTGTTTCAACCTGCCCCATCCCTGCATCATTCTTCTGATGAACAATGATTTTGTCAGGTCCTTCCACCCTTTTAGACTGCAGATAACACTAATCCCTGCCAAGTAGACTCCCATCGTGGTGTGGGCTGTCCCTTTTTGCCACTGCTCCACGGTGAATATTCCCAACTGTTCCTCTATGGTGGCCTACTTACCTCCATCTGGTGTGCTGCCCTGAATGTTTGAAACACTCGCCAGGCCCCATCGTAGGCCCTCAGAGTCCGAGGCACCCATGAGCTGTGAAACAACAGTTCTGCTCCTTCTTGCCAATGTCCCAGATGTTCATTGGTATGGGTGTTTTTTAGCTCTTCCACTGCTGGTGCCAGCCTCCGAAAACGGTTCAGCTGCGACGGGAAAGGCTGTCAGCCAGGGTATTGTGCACCCCTTCTATATGTTTTGCTCTGATTGACATGTTCAGCTGCAAAGCCCTTAACACTGAATGTCGCAATACTTACATGACTGTTTCTGACCTGGCTCCCCTGTTGTTTAGGACCTCCACCACTGCTTTATTGTCACACCAAAATGCCACTTTCTGATCCCGTAATTCCTCCCCCCAGACCAGGGTACATGCCCATATGGGCATGATCTCCAACAATGTTATATCTTTCACTTTGCAGTCCCTCACCCAGCTGGCAGACCATGGTTCTGCAAACCACCTGCCCTCAGGTAACCCCATGCCTAGACCCCCAGCAGCATCAGTGTAGAGGTCGAGGTCTGTGTTTATACACCACTCCTCTTGCCAGAAAGAGCAGCCGTTATACTCCCTAAGAATTCCTCCCATATTTTAAAATCCTCCCTGACACCTTTTGTCAGGTCCACCCAGTGATGTGGTCTGCAACCCCTGCTGTAGCCCTAGCTAACCTCTTTGTGAATGCCCTCCCTGGTCCAATGGCCCTGCATGCGAAGTTCAGGTGCCCCAGTATTTGTTGCACTTGTTTTAGTTGTACTCTTCTCCTGTTGGTGTGAACTTGGATCAGTTCCTTCAGTTTCCTCACTTTTTTGTCCGGCAGCCTGAATATTTCATTTGGGGCATCTATCTCAATCCCCAGGAACTCCATCACCCTGCTGGGCCCTTCTGTTTTTTCCTGGTGCCAGTGGAACCCTGTTCCCTGCATAATTCCTGAAACTTACCCAGCATACTCTGTGTCTCTCTTTTTCCCCTCCCAATGAAAAGAAAATCATCCAGATAATGAATTACAGTCCTATAACCAGTTTTCTCCTGGAATATCCACTGCAAGCAGGTGCTGAATGCTTCGAATGTCGCACATGCTATGGAACATCGCATCAACATGGCTTTGTCGAAATAATACTGCCCCCCAATTTTAAAACCCAATAGATCCCAGTCTTCTCTCCTAACCAGCAGCAGTCTGAAAGTGGATTCAATATCCGTTTTTGCCATCCATGCATCCTCAGTGGCCCGGATTATCCGGACTGCATCCTCTAGTGTCGCATATGTCACCTTACTATGCTCCTCCCTGATGAAATCATTCACCGAGTCCCCTTCTGGATAGGACAGGTGGTGAATCACCCTGTACTCCCCTTCTTGTTTCTTGGGTACCAAACCCAACAGCGAAATCCACATGTTTTGCAATGGGGTGTGTCAAATGGGCCCTCTACCCTCCCTGCTGCCTTTTCTTTCTCTATCTTCTGTCTTAACATTTCTTCCTTTCCTTTTACCGACCCAAGGTTGCTCGCCTCGCTCACTTGTCTGGGCCCCCCACACTGCAGTAAAAACCCCGTGCTAAGACCTCTTATAATCATGTCCCCCACACTTTTGTCTGGATCTCTGTCCAAATAGGCTGTCCATGCCTCTAAGTTGATGGGGGTTCTGGCCACCCCAAACTGCTCCCTGTCATTCCTCCCATTACTTCTCCCGGCCCTCTCTCTCACCTTGTGCAAGGTTTTCCCGGTCAGTGATTCTGACCCCCTACCGTGTTCCCCTACCTCCCTCCTATTCCATGTCTGCCCTTTAAACCCTGTCCTTCTTGAAAAAACTGTTGACTCACACTTGACCTCCTGTGCCCTGTGCCCCTTGGGCCCATGTCATTCTGCATCTGCTTGCCGGTGACCTCCCAGATTTTGAACAAGCATGCCAAAACGGCATTGAGGCCATGAGCAAAAGCCCTGTTGCAAGTCCAAGCATCTCTGGGGTGTAGCCCCCTTTTTCCCCCATTCCCCTTCGGGTGTGGACTGATCTGTTACATAATCTGTCCATAAGTCTAGCTGCTTGGTGTCCCATCTTACATCCCCGAATGTTGTCATTCTCTGTCGAAAAAATTCATCATAGTATAACCACCCCACCCCTCCTTTGCTTTTGCCCTCTTTATTATCAAGGAATAAGTGATGAGTGGGATGCCTAGCTCTGGCCTATTTTCCAGGACAATGGCTGAGAAAGTGGCAAAACCTATGAACCACCCATCCCAAGTCTTCCCTTTTGTGAACTTGTCCTCCTCCTTCTTTCCTAAAAGCACTATCGCCACTGCCATTTCACTCTTACCTATGTTCTCAGCTTCCTCATACTTTGCTGCCACTTCCTGGCTCACCAAAGTGAATATATCCACATACTCCCCTTTCCATATTTTTTCCTTTGTGGCCAGTGGCACATGCTCACCTATCCTCATCCCGGGCGCACCTATCTCCCTTGTACCTTTACCTTCTTTCTCTGTACCCCCTTCATTTCTTCCTGGTACCTCTTTCTCCATCCTAATCTCTGCCAGAGCCGCTTCCATCTGCCCTAACCCTCCTGTTCCCAGCACTGACACAATTTGACCTATATATTCTTTTATACTGTCCCCCACTGTGCTGAGTGTGTTACCTGTAACCTTGCCCGGGCCATGTTGCCTGGCGTCTTCCAAGTGTCCCCTTTTTTCTCCCTGCAGTTGAGCAGGAGGGTGAACTACTAGGGTTTGTGGAGGGAACACAATGTTCTGGGGATCTGGTCCGGGTTCACCAAGGGAGATCTGACCTTGATCGGGGGGAGGTACTGGCGTTACTGAGTCTATAGGCTGCAGGGGTACTGGATCAGCTGCCTTGACGGGTCCCACTGCCAGAGGTGGCACCCTAGTGGGACTGCATGGCCCTTCGGCTGGTTGTTTCCCTCTGCCCCCTTTTCCCAGGCCCACTTTCCTCTTCTCCCTGGGTCTCCCTGGTTCCTCCCCCTCCACCAGTTCCCACATTCTGTTGGCTTTTTCCACCAATTCGATTATAGCCCTGTAGGCATCTTCCTTTGATGGTCTGCTCTTCTTTGGTGCCATGTCCTTTGCTTCCTTTTCACTGTGAAGACAACTACGGGAAGAGAACAAGATTAATTATATATGTATATATTTTTAATGTCTGCCCTCTGTCCCTCGTGCCACGTGCCAGCATGCCCGGTTGGGCCCCCAGTAAAGGCCTCCATCCTGCTCCTTTTTGTCCCTTGGTGTCCAAGTGCCTCCCCTCTTTGCCTTCCATACCACAACCCCCCATCTGGTATTCTTTGAAACCGTCAAAGCTGTTTTCTTTTTTTTTAAGGGGCTTCACCTCCAAAGAGGCAACAAGGTCCCATTGGCTGCTCTCCTGCCATGCCCCTTGGCGGTATGGCACCATGCCAGGCCACTCCATTGCCCCCCCGAGCCTATCCATTGGCCCCTTTAAGCTTCCCTTGACCCTTTTATTTATTTATTATTATTTTATTTTGTGTGCCTCCGCCCCCTTCCTCCCTTATTCGTATGCCCCTCCTCCCTGCTTCCCCAGTGCCATCTAATGTGGCCGCTGGTTTGCTGCCAGCCCCCTCTGGGTTACTTCCCTCGTGGGCAATGCCAGGGCTAAGGAAAAACATCCCTGAGGGGTTTGCTCTCCCCATGACATAACAAAGTGGGAGGTAGCCATGAGGTTCTTTTGGGGTGGGAAGTGTCCCATTTCTCCACCCGACGTACTGCTGGCATGTGTGTCATTGTCACTCCCATTACCCCTGCAAGCCAGGCTCCCCTGTGAACCATACCCGCCTCCTCACCTTTTAGGCCTCTCCTGCCACCCCACTGCCCCTTTGTTCAGATCCCCCCTGCGCTCCATGACCATTGCGTGGCATGTGACATCATGCATGGTCACGTTGCGTGCTTCTGCTCCCCCTGATACAGGGCCTCATCCTGCTGGCCCCTACTGTGCTTCTTCTCTCATCGTCGATGCCAGGCTAACATAACAGGAGCTCCTCCAAAAGGAGGATTCAGCACTCACAACCTGTGCTGAGTTAAAAGAAAACAGGCCCAAATGCAGTAAGTGGCACAAAAAGGGGGAAGGAGGTTTTATCGTGACTACCACGTGGTGTGTGATGTCACGCCATGTGGTCGCCACATCGTGTTCTCACTCCCTCTGCTTCAGGGCCTCTTCCAGGCCTACTAACCTCACAAGCAACACAAAACCCCCTTGCCCTTGCCCTAAGCTTCCTCATCTGGTCACCACTGCTACTGCATCCATCCTTTGGTGCAGGCCCCCAGTTGTTACCAACGGGTGGGTTTTCAACTGCCACTTCCTCACCTCAGCACCTTGCAAGCTAGCCCCAGCTCCCCTACTGGACCAAACCTTTACCAGCTGTATAGCACCTCGTGATCTCTATCGCACCTATCTCTCTACATAACCATGCCGAGATACTAATACATCCTAAGATGCCTGCCCTGAACCTCACACTAACATTGCTTTTTCAGCTGCACAGCGCCTCACAATTCTATTATGGCTGTCATCTCCATCAAACATTACAAAGATAATTGTAACCCAACCTGCCTGCCTTGAAACCAATGCTACTATCATTAACTGTAAACCAAACCGGATGAATTGGACCTTCTAAAACAGCTATAAAACCACATCAGCTCTTCTTTTTTTTTTAGTAGCCTATTGTTTATTAACCACCTGCTTCACCCTGTCTTCTATCATATATCTTATATGCTATTCTGCCCAAAACTATATTTCTTCAAATATACATTGTAAAATGTTTCTTTCTTCTTTTTTTTTATAAACCAACTTCAAATATCCTCCCCCAACTTAATTTGTTTGTTTCCTTACCTTTCTCTCCTGGTGAACAAACCTCAAATCAATATGCCAAGCTGACATGCTGCAGTTGATTGTAGAATTAAAACTCCAGCAAAAAGTGGCTGAGGCCCCTCTGTGCTGTCCATTATGTACCTCCACTTGCCCCTCCCCTCTCCTTCTGTTACCTGCCCATTGTTCTAACCCTTAGCCCCCTCCCCTTCCTTCCTCCCTCCCCTCCTGAGCACAACCATCCTAATGAAGGAGGAAAGGGGTGCACCAGGACAACCTGGTCTGCCCCTTAAAGGGCAAACTCCATTATTGAGCAAGTAACCATGAATCAAGCCTATATTTAAAGGAATCAAAGTTATCTGCCTCTACAATGGTGTGAGGCAGGGAGTTCCAGCATTTTGCTGCTCTTATATTGAAGAAATGATCATATTTTTTGTTATTAGCCCACTCAATTTTTAGTTGCTTGGCGTGTAGTCTTCCCACAATTCTCTTGTAGGCTGGTGATAGCCCACATACGTTGAGCAGCACAGGATTATGAACTAGCTTGTACATAAGTAGCAAATCGCCCCTTTGCCTTCTCACTGATAATGGATAAAGCTTTGTCTCCCTAAGTCTAGTATCATAACATTTATTTCTTAGTCTGGGAATGGATTTAGTTAATCTCCTTTGAACTCACTCTGATTTATATTAGTTTTGAGGTAGACGCTCCAAAAGGGAGAGCCGTAGTCCAAGTGCAGTCTGTTGTAAACTCTATACAAAGGTACTAAGTAATGTTCTGATTTACTAATAAAGGTTTTTTTGATCTGTCTTATAATTATGTTAGCTGTTCAGACTACTTTGCTACAGTGGTCGCTAGATGACAGTTTATTATTGACCAAAATACCAATGTCCCCCTTCTAGTTCTAAATACTATCAGGATTCAGTTTGGAAAAAGTTAGATGAAATAATATATATACAAGCTGGTCTAGGCTGGCCTGTGAAAATCTCCTCTTTTGTGGGGACTTTAATGCAAGAATTGGTGCATATGACAGATATTCAGGAAATTATGTTCATAACCTGTGTCATGACAAAGCCCAGGAATATACTACAAACATAAGAGATGAGAAAGTAAATAATGCTAGACAAAGACTCATGGAAATCCTTAACACATATTATTTAGCACCCTTAAATAGCAGATTAATTGAGGATAGATCTGGAAATTATACTCACTGTGGCCCACTAGGTTATTCAGTATTAGATTTTATCTTTGGAATGGGGAAATGGGCTTCTAGGACACCTGCCAAGTTAAACTTAGAGCACACAATGATATGTTCATAGATTCATAGGTTCAGTACAAGTTTGAGGGACTGGCCCAAGATGAACTCGCCACCTTTAACCAAGGTGGAATTTATATTTATTATCTCCCATATATATATTATATATATATATATATATATATATATATATATATATATATATATATCAAATTGGACTTAAACTGGAGTAAATTTGAACTATGTACCACCTTGGGTGGAAGGGCGTTTCAAATTAGAACAGTTCTCTGAGTAAAGAAACAATTTCTCTTACCTGTTTTATTAATAGAGGATCTTAGTCTCAGCTTATGTGATCCAGTGTTCCTTTCAGAAGGATACCATTCCAGACAGATGGTTTCAGATAGAGCTGGATCTCTTGAAGCTCTGGAAATTAAACTTAGGTCACCTCATAAAGAACGATATTCCAAAGAATAGAGATTCGAAGGTCTTAACCTTTCACCATACCTTAAGGATTCAAATTTTTTTATATTTCTCATAAACCTGTGTTATATTTTTTCTACAGTCACTCTCTCTTGTGCTGATGTCAGTGCACAGACAGAAGAGTAATAATCTATGTGTGATCTTACTGTGCTATTATAGATTGGTAATAGCACCTCAGCTTCTCTACTTTTAATATTTGTTTAAATACAGCTGGTCAGTCTATGACATTTTTTAACTGTTTTGTTGACATGTTCCATAAATTTCAAATCATTTGTAATTTGAACTCTCAAATCCTTCTCAGAGGTGACTACTGTTAATAAAATATTATTCATATAATAATTATTTAACCTATTATATTTACCAAGATGCATGACTTTGCATTTGGCAATATTGAACATTTATTTATTTTCTTCAGCCCAGTTTGATAGATTATCCAAATTACTTTGCAGCAAGTGTACAGAATTAATATAATTTACAATGCACCCCAGTTTGCTATCATCTGCGTATTTATTCAGCCTGACACCTCATGTGGTTTGCATACTAGAAATTACTAGGTTAAACAACACTGAACCAAGTACTGAGCCCTAAGGCACCCCACTTTTCATAGAAACATAGAAACATAGATTTTGATGGCAGATAAGGACCACTTGGCCCACCCAGTCTGCCCATTTCCCTACCTAATGGATAAGCTGCAGATCCTAGTTAACCAGCAGCCTACTTCTTCCTACCCCCACCCCCTAGAATTGCCTTATGACTGTCCAATGCATGCTTGAATTTCACCACTGTTTTTGACTCCACAGCCTCCTCCGGAAGGCTGTTCCATGCATCCACAACCCTCTCTGTGAAAAAATACTTCCTCAAATTACCTCTGAGGTGCCCCTCTTCTATCTTCAAATTGTGCCCCCTTGTTCTTGCACACCTCTTTTTTTGAAAGATGCTACCCTCTTGGACTTTGTTGATTCCCTTGAGATACTTGAAAGTTTCTATCATGTCCCCCCTCTCCCTTTTTTCCTCGAGGCCATACATATTCAGCTTCTTAAGTGTCTCTTTATATGTCTTCTGGTGCAGACCCTGCACCATTTCAGTTGCCCTCCTCTGGACAGCCTCCATTCTGTCTATGTCCTTGCGGAGATTGGGTCTCCAGAACTGCACGCAGTACTCCAGATGGGGTCTCACCAACTGTCTGTACAGAAGGTTAATAACTTCTTGTTTCTACTGGTGATGCCTCTCCTATGCATCCCAGTATCCCCCAGCCCTCCTTGCTGCCTCTCACATTGCTTGCCCACCTTTAGGTCATCTGATATGACTACCCCAGGTCCCTTTCCATTTTGTTGTTGTTAGTATCTCACCCCATTGTGTTCTCTTCCCTGGGTTTTGTTTCCCAGGTGCATTACCTGCACTTCTTAGCATTGAATCTAAGCTGCCATACATTTGACCATTCCTCTAACCCTTCCAAGTCCTTCTCATCATTTCCACCCCACCTGTGCATCAACTCTGTTGCAGATCTTTGTGTCATCTGCAAAGAGACATACTTTCCTTCCATTCCCTCTGCAATGTTGCTTATAAAGACATTGAAGAGGACCGATCTAATACTGAACCTGCGGTACCCACTAGTAACCCCCTTTCTTCAGAGTGGACTCCATTTACTATTACTCTCTGTGTCCTATTCTCCAGCCAATTCTTTACCCAGGCTGTCATCTTGGGACCCACTCCCAGGCTGGCTAACTTGTATATTAATCTTTGTGTGGGACTGTGTCAAATGCCTTGCTAAAGTCTAGGTAGGCCATGTCCACAGCCCTCCCTGATCTACTACTTTGGTCACCCAGTCAAAGAAATCTATCAGATTTGTCTGGCATGACCTTCCTCCATGAATCCATGCTTCCTTGGGTCCTGAGCCCTCTGGCCTCTAGATACTCAACAATTCTTTCCTTCAGAAGTGATTCCATCATTTTCCCTACCACTGAGGTTAAACTAACAGGTCTGTAGTTTTCTGTTTCTGCCTTGCTCCCACTTTTGTGAAGGGAATCACATCTGCCCTTCTCCAGTCCTTGGGTACCACCCATCTTCCCATGATTTGTTAAGGAGGGTAGTCAGTGGTATCACTAATTCTACCCTTAGTTCTTTTAGAATTCTGGGATGAATCCCATCAGGCCCTATTGCTTTGTCCACCTTCAGTTTTAAGAGTTCTTTCAGAACCCTTTCTTCTATAAATGGGCTGGTATCAACTTCTGTATCCAGAGTGTTTCTACTGTTTGTTTTAGGTACCTCCCCCACTTCCTTTGTAAATACTGAGCAAAAATATTTGTTTAGTATCTCTGCCTTTTCACAGTCACGTAGTTCATGTAGATTTATAACCCCTAATACACACCCATTGCCTCCTATCTGTCAACCATGACAAAATCCACATAATAATGCTATAGTGGAGTCCAATATGAACTAAGCATTCAATTAATATTTTATGGGATACAGAATCAAAGGCCTTTTCAAATTCCAGAAAAATGACATAAACTGGTAGGCCAACATCCAAAGTTTCACTAATAGGTTTTAAAAAATGAATCAGGTTATTGTGACATGATCTACCTGGAGTAAAGCCATATTGTGTTATATCACTTAATTCATTACTAGCAATACAACTATTTATTCTTTGCAATACTAGTTTCTCCATGACCTTCCAATGCAGGATGTCAGACTGATTGGTCTATAGTGTCTTACATCTTGTCTGGAACCAACCTTATGAATTGGAATGACTATAGCCTCTTTCCATTCCTGTATAGCCAATCCTTCCATAATGGATTTGTTGTAAAGCAGAGTAAGAACACTTGCTAATTCATAAGAAATGTCTTTTAAGAAGACAAAAGGGATGTTGTCCGGTCCTATTGATGATGTGGTTTTAAAAGAATTGATAGCAGCACAGATTTCGGCAACCTCAAAAGGTACAATTGGGTCCTTGATATTACACTCAGTACAACCAACTAATTCTTTATCTTTAAATATACTTGCAAAATACTGGTTAGATTCTTGAGCTAGAGTTTGTTCATCAGTCACTACCTTATCTTTACCTAATATGGGGCCAGCTTTTGGTACATTATTTTTTTATAGAGCCTACATAATTAAAGAATTGTTTATTATTATCTTTTGTAACTGATGCCAGTTTATACTCTGAATCCCTCTTTGCTTTTCTAACAACAGACTTGGTTTTATTAGCTTTACCTTTAAACATATTCCAATTAGCCTCAGTTCTTTGTTTTCTATATTTATTAAAAACCCTTTTTTATTTCTAATCAATCTTCATATTTTTGTTGAATACCAAGGGGGAAGCCTCTTAAGATTTTTAAATTTAGTTCGCACAGGGACCCAGTTATGAATACATTCCTCTAATTTATATTTTATACTATACCATATCTCACTAACTGTAAGATTAATCAGATCTTGTTCCCAGTACCAGTTATTTAAATATGCTTTTATTTTCTCATAGTTTGCTTTAGTAAAATTCCACATTACAGTCTTACCATTAGTAGATTTAAAATAGTTAATGGTCCATGAAACCATGCAGTGATCAATATCTCCTAGTGGTTCAAGGATTATTGGGGAGTCCCCCTGTTCTGCTATATTAGTGAAAATTAAATCTAAGATATTGTATTTCCTTGTTGGTTCTAATACCAATTGATCTAGTCCTAACTGCACTATGGTTTCAAGAAATTTTATTTCTTGCTGATTTGTACTTTCCAAACTATCCCTTTTTATGTTAGGAAAATTAAAATCTTCCATTAGAATGATATTATCAAAATGATTAATATTTTGTAAATATTCAAAGAATTTAATATTAGTAGCAGCATCCAATGCAGGCGGGCGATAGCAGAGCCCTAGACTTATCAGGCCTTGCTCACAAGTTAATTTTACCCAAATAAGTTCAATGTTATCAGGTGTTGGCATATTGCTTTCCACTTCCAGACAACTAAACTGTCATTGACATAGAATGCCACTCCTCCTCCCTTGGAACTGGTATGAGTTTTCTTAAAAAGGGTGTACCCAGGGATATGATCATTTCCCTATTGTATCGAAATTAAAATTTCTCCATCTTATTGTAAATAAATGTCATCCCCTACCACAACTAGAGATAAGAAATCAAAATAAGAACAAATGGTAAAATGCATGTGAGCCATGATCATTCAAATAATATTGTCATATATAAATAGGTTTGATGAATCTATCAATGGTAATGAGGAATACATAATAATTCAGACATGTGTTAATGAAATGGGATCTATTTTAATGACATCTACTCTACCAAACAGAAACAACAAAAATCTGACCACTTGGTTTGATACAGCAAGCCAGAGAGAGAAAAATAAATTAAATTGGTTAATTAGATCAACCAACCACCTTAAAAAAAGAGAAAAATGTAAACCATTAAACAAAGCTAGAAAAAATTATAAGTCATTTTTGAATACAAAACAAAAAGAATACCAAATCAAACAATGGAATAAAATGTTAACTATAATAGAAAATAATGATAATCACTCTTTTTGGCAACTAGTTGCAAAGGGAACAATAATCTCAAATATGAGATTGACACTCATATTACACTAGATGCATGGGTAGCTCATTATACCAACATATTTTATAACTCATTAATTGGTAGGGCTAATAATGTAAGAATAACAGAGATGGCAAATTTCAGAAGTATAACAATTCCTGAAGTATATTTTTCAATAAATACTTCAAAAAGAAATAAGGCCACTGGGCCTGACTTAAGAAGCATATCAAATTGCACCATCATATTGGGCCAATATTCTCACTAGATTCTTCAACTTTTGCTGTTTCCACTTAACTTTCCAGAATCAAGGAATGGAGCAATTATCATATCTATCTATAAAAAGGGTGATAAAAATAACCCTCTTATGTATAGACTAATAGCACTCCTAGATAATATGGGCAAAATTTTTTCCAAAATTATATTAAAAAGGCACCTACAGTAGAACAAATTAATCAACTCAGAGGGCTTTTGGAATATCAAGCTGGGTTTAGGTCTGGTTACTGTACCATGGACAATTGTTTTATTATTAGGCACATCTATGAAAAATACATCAAAATACGGAAACAAAAAGTATATGTTGCATTTATCGTTTTTAGCTTGGCATTCAACACAATATCATAAGATTGCCTTTGGAAACTTATGATAGAATGGGGGCTCTCAGAAGAATTGGTTGCAATAGTAAGTGCCCTATATACAGACTCATGGGCTCAGGTCATGTTAGGTGTTAAAGGACAGCTCTCCACTAGTTTTCCAACTAATAAAGGTGTGAGACAAGGGTGCATTTTAGCACCCTCATTGTTTTCAAATTATATTGATAAGTTATTGACTCAATTAGAATTCTCCAACACTGATTCACCCAAAATTCTCTCCAGGCATTGTGCAGCATTGATGTATGCTGATGATTTGGCACTATTTTCCCTTACACAGTCTGGATTAACAGAAAAATTTAAAATTCTACATACTTATGCAACTGAATATCAACTTAGAATAAATGAGTCAAAAAGCCAGATAATGATTTTTGGAACTAAACAAACAAATAAAACATAGCAGCTTGGTGAGAAAAAGTTCAAAACAATGTTACAATACACTTATTTAGGCCTGCATCTTACATCTGATGGTAAATGGACTAATCACATTAATCAGATAAAAACTAAACTTAAAAAAACTGCCAGTTTGTTAAATTTATTTAATAGGAAATATAGGGGCAATTCCATCAAACCATTTATTAATACACTTAAAACTAAGTATTATGCCCAAACATTATACAACACAGAGATCTGGGATATGGACAATTTTGATATTCTAAAAGTTCCTCTGAATAAATTATTAAAAACTAGTATGGGCTTAAGTTATTCTATACCAGCTTCAGTAATTAGAGCTGAACTGGGATTACCCAGACTCACAGCATACAGTACTTCTTTGCAAGGAAAGTTAATTATTGGATAGGGATTTCCCACATGAAATCACATAGGCTTCTATACCTTTGTTTAGAGGAAAAATATGATTGGAATAGAAGAAGAATATTACAGTCTAGCTGGTTGAAGAAAGTTTATTATATTCTGAAAGAAACAGATATTGCCTTTTTGGAAAATTATGTAACTAGAGGTATTAAAATAAGTTTAAAATATAGAAAATTTGTTTCACACAGATTAGTTGAACATTTTAAAACTCATGATCTATATGGCATTAGAAGATATGAAATGATGCCATTGTTAGTCCAAAATGATCTGACATACAAATACAGATATCACTTGGATATACTACATGAATTTAATCAAATACAATTATACATTAAATACAGACTGGAACAGTTTCCCAGTAATGTATCAGAGGCAAGATATAATAAGCTAACTTCTATTCAATAGCATTATTGTTCATGTAGATACCAGCAAATAGAAAACTCAGATCATACCATCTTTGTTTGCCCTTGGTATAGTTGACCTAGAGATCATTGGCTTACTTCAATATGGTCTACTGTTCAAACCAAGGATCAGGGCTTGCTACTGAAGATTCTCTTTAAAACAGAAGATGCTCACATAATTAAATCTGTAGCAGGCTACTTGGAGTCTTCTACCAGAATCAAGCTTAAATATAGTAATCAATTGTTAGGTTGAAGAACTTGTGGTAATTAAATGCATGCTTTGGCACACCTTATATGCTAAAATGTTTGTACTTGTACACATGATATTAAATATTTGTTATGACAACCTTGACTGTTTTATAATTATATGTTTGTAATGTGTTTTTAATAATTTAAACCTATGTCTATGTTTTTGATTCTGCCTGTTGAAATGGTCAATTGACAGATCAGTAAAATGCTCTTATCTATCTACCTAGTCCAGCTGAATAGGATTTCAGAATTGGTCCTGGGAGATACTTGGGAAGTACTGATAATTTACTGATGATGTATGAGTCTATGACACTTGTTGTTCAAGGGATGTTCTAGAAGAAGTCTTCCTCGGGTGATATAAACAGATGTTCCATGGAGCAGTGGATGGCAGCTGTTGGGTTGTCCAAGGTAGGAGTAAGAGATAAATGGGTAGCAAGATAGGTGATCAAGCAGTGGGAGGCTGTAAATCTACGGATGGATCAATGAGATTAGCATAACATGCATCGATGAGGAGTAGCAGGTGGGGTAATGAGCAAGATTTGTGACTGCAGTTGTGGCAGAAAAATATGGCAGCAATATAGGTAGCATGACACAATACATATAAAATAAGCTGGATTGTGTATAAGCTTGTCCAACCAGGTCCATAAAGGAGCAATGGTAGTTATGGAAAGCAAGTGATGCTAGAGTTTCAGCATAAATAGTGAACAGGTATGATCAGAAGAATGGTGAATTGAAAGGAGTGGTAGGAATATCTTAAACACTAGTACGGCAGTGGTAGGTTAATCCAGTGTATAGCACACAGTCCAATAATGTGATGCTGTAATTGACCAAGTAGGAATGCTGGCTGATAATAAGTGTAAATACTGGCCTGTGATAGGTGTAAAAATGCACAAAAAGGAGCCACAGCAACAGGCAGGTGCCCCAAGTTGCTGGGGTGGATAGAAGTCAGTGGACCAAGGACAGTAGAAAAGCTCAGAATGGATAACCACAGACTGTAGGAAGGAGTCCAAGTAATAGTCAGCAAAGGCCAAGCTGTAGCAACAGCAGTAGGGGCAGGACAGAATAGAACAGGGATAGCACCAGCAAACTGAACCAGAAGTCAGGACAGCTGCTGCAAGTCTCAGTGGAGGATCCAAGCAAGACCAAGAGGTGAGTCCAGGTATCCAAGCTATGAGGCAAGGCAGGAGGTTTCCACTTCTGAAGGTGACAGTGGCCAGGAATCACACACTGGGAAGGCACTGTAAGTAGCACAGGAAGACCACATGAGAGAACAAAAGGAGAATCAGGGAATCCAGTGAAGGCGATAGGCACCAGTCCTTGGAGAGAAACAAACAGAACACAACCAGCAGGAAGTCATGGGAAGACAGCGGATGGCCTATGGGAAGGCAATAGTGAAATGGAGATATCCAAGCCAGCAACAAGGGAGGAGAGGAAATATGTAGCAGGAGGCTGGAGGATCAGACGAGGTTGAGCAGGAAGGCTATCCAAGATGATAAAGTCCAGGAGCACCAAGAGACAGAGGACCATCAACCAGGAAGTCCAGGAGGCAAATGAACAGGTGGAGGTGGAGCAAGGAAGAGCTGGCACAGTCCAAAGCAACTATGAGAAGAGTCCAGAGAAAGGATAAGTGCAATGAATCCATGGAAGTTCAAGATATAGACCAGTGAGGCATGATGGGAAGACAAATGGTGTATAGTGGTTCTGTTCCAGAAGGGAAGCAGCAACCAGGAATCAGGCAGAGAATGCAGAAGTTTGAAACTGTCTAATATAGGTAAGTCTCTCATCCCCAGCAGGCAGTGAGATGTTTGGCATGATGCCAAGGCAGAGCAAAGATGATGAAGGCAGTAGGGTATGTGGTCCCATTTCCAAAGGGAAGAGACAACCAGGTAGAATGCAGGAGGTTGAAGCAGTGGATTGCAGACACAGGCTTCTATCCCAGGTAGTCAGTACAAGATGGGTTGCAGTCAATGCTGCTGGGCAGAGGTAGGATGTTGAATGGATATAGAGCAAAGCAGTTCCATTCCTGAAGGGAAACTGCAACCACCAGGGAACAGAATGCATGAGGATGACATGACTGAATGCAGACATGGCTCCCATCTCTGGTAGTCAGAGGAGCTAACCTTCACTCGATGCCACCATGCAGAGTTAGGGATGGAGGATGTCAGATTTGAGAGTAGTAGGTAGGAGTGAGTGTAACAGAATCCCATCCCCAGTAGACAGGGCAAGCCTACCTGCACCCAGCACCTCAGAAGGTATGAGCTAGGGACAGAATCTGGAAAACCTTCTGGGTATGGGCTGAGCAAGGAAAGGGTAGCAGGCTGTGTAGTCACAGGTAGGTGAACAGGTATTTAGTAGGAAGGAGAAGGCAGCGAGTTAGAGTGAGAGGAATCAAGGTGGAAGCTATCAGGAATGCCAGTAATGTGGAGAGAGAGAAATCCAGGAAGGAGCAAGCGGAGGATGACAGAATATAATGAATGGCTGAAAGCTGAGTAGGCTGTAAGTAATGGTCCATGTGAAGGCAGAGAAGCCATGGAGGCAGGAGGGATGTAAAGGGAGCAGGCACCAGACTACAGCTAGAGGTAGCATGAGTCAGGACAGGAGAATGGGTGTAAGTGGAGCTGGAGTGTCATCATGGGGACCGAAAGGCTCAAAAAGGAATCAGGGAAGCAAGGTATTAGGGCAGGAACTGGGAAAGGGGGGAGCAGCAGGGAAGGGGGAAGAGACAGTAGGGGCAAGCAAGGAGCCACGCAGAGGGCAATGAATAGGGAAAGGAGTACTGGAATGGGAAGGACAGGCAGGGCAGCAAACATAAGCAAACAAAATCCCAACAAATGTATGACTTAAAAAAAGAATTGAGAGAGAGAACCACTGAGGAGTGGGGGGTGGTGTCTGTGGAGGGGTTGTGGGATAACAGATGGACCAGACACTGAGCTTCAAGTTCAGCACACAGTCTCTGTGTGATGTTTATTTAAAATGCAGCAGATAACCTTAAGAAATGGCATATCCCTTCTTCAGTACATCAGTTTGCAGCAACACACTATGTATGTCCTTTCTCTGCACTTAGCCAGCACCTACTGACTCACTGATCTCTGATCTAACTTAGCAGCTGAGGTTCAGCCTCCACCCCTATGCGGGCCCTGTTTGCTTGGGTAGTGGGGGCTCAAATAAAAAAAAAAAACACACAAAAAAAGTTAAAACAAAGAACCTTAGTGCAGAGCATTGACACAAGGGTTACCCCAAAGGGCATTGAAAATAAGCCAAGTTTCAAAGAAACACAACATCACACATAGTTACATAATGCAAAGCATCATGGGATATATGTAAATCAACATGACATTTCAGATTGTCTCAGTTTACTGCAATTTACATGCATTTTCAATGGCACAACTAACTTATTTTTTATAATACAGTTGACTAGTACTTTATACCTTTATCAAAAACACCCAGTGCCAAGGTATTTTCAACATTTACAGGTTTCATACACATAAGGTGTATACATTAAAGTATTTTATGGCATAGTGCTATTACATACTAAATCCAACAGTAATAAACATAGCCTGTTGTTTTACGTATGCTCAGAGGTCACCACAATAACCTCCCTGTTTGAGGATCTGAGAGGGAAAAGGATAATTAAAGAGGACACTATAGCATAGTCAAGAAAGGGAAAGGGGGTGCCCATAGGTGGCCAACTTTATGGACTAGAAATTGTAAAGGATAGATTAGGCTAAGAAATAGAAGAACTGTTGCAACAGATTTAAGAAAAGGTCAGTCCTCAAGAGTGGCAGGAGCTCCCTGGGCAACTGACATGTGACCAGCTCAAAACTCCAGGATAGTAGGCAGGAAGCACAGCCCTGTTAAAAATGGCCAGACAGGATGAAACAGTGCAAATCAAATAGGAAGCAGCAGTATGGGAAGGAGGTGTAGAGTACTGGTCAAGTAGCACAGGTTAGGATGTAAGCTACACCAAACGGTGGCAAAAGAGCGGGCAACAGATGTGCGAGGAATGCAGTCAAGGGGAGCAGGCAAGGAGAATGCTGACAGAGATGAGGAATTGCCCAACAAGCAGCGTTCAGCGATACAGACTGAATGAAATGGCTGCAGGGTAGAGGCAATGGACTGCACAGAGATGGTGAGCTAAACCTGCCAACTGGTGTGGTAGAGGAGTACAAATAGCGAGCAATGTAGTAGGACTTGGCTAACCGTACAAGGCAGGATGTCCCATCCACTCCAAGCACAGACACAAAGAAAAGCAACAAGTCAAGGTATGAGAAAATACCACCCCAGCACAAGCGGCCACCACAGAAGGAAAAGGCAAGAAGGTACAATACCTGTAGCTCCTGCATTGATGCCTCACTGGTAGAATGGAGAAGGACTAGTTGTGAAGCTGCCACAGAGCAGCAGTCGCAGGATGGGCAATGATGAAGAGCAGGAGAAGAGCAGAAAGCAGGATGGGCAGGCTGCAGTCAAGAATGGGCGGCCTGCAGCAGGGCAGCCAGGCAGTCACAGAAAGATGTTCAGTAGACTTCGATTACTCTGGCTGCTTCCTGAACCCGAACTGGGGTCACAAGCAACATGAGTGGAAACTCTATCATTGTGCTGACAAGCCAACTCAAACTGTATTCTTTTACCTTCACTGCTTCATAGCCATATAGTTTATCTAAGAAGCATGCTTCTCTTCTGTCTACCCCCATGTCTGCATGAGCAAGCAGAAACCCAGCACATAACAAAGTCCACTACAGTACAAAATGTTTTGGAAACATAAACACAAGTTAATATTAAGTGAAATTAAATAAAATACTCAAAAGAGAAATCATTGAAGTACAAAAAGACATTTTAAATACTGGCTATTCCTAATATAGTACAGTACCAATACTCTACAGGATAACATATGCCCTGCCACACCAGAAAAAAACTATATACAAGTGTTCGACTAGTGTGATGTCATTTAATCTGTCATTCTGTAATGCAGCAGTTTACTAACTGTACAAGTAAATATTTCTTAGTGACTGGCATTGCTCTCTAAAGTGTCTAAAATCTAATAAACTAGTTTGGGGATTTTTTTTCCAAAACAGGGTAATGATTCTAACAAAGGAGTCTACAGGTGGTATTATCAACTGCTGCCTTCTCCAGCAGGTTGGCTAGCATCCTGGATTCTGGTGCCCTTGTGTTTTCTCGGCACCATGGACAACGGCCAGGGGAATGCTTACAGCAAGCACTGTAAATCCCCCTTGCTGTCCATGTGAGCGTTTACCAGACTAGCGCCATATAGTGTGGTGCAATTCTGGTAGTGCTTACTTGATGGGGTACCCCATCTGCCATCCTGAGAAAGATTTTCAAACACTCGCATCAGTTTTCCAGAAGTGGGTGTGTAAAATCCGCCTAGACTGTTAGACCACCTAAACTGGCATTTAACTTTCAAGCACGATTGATGCTACTTGCACTCCAAAACTGTTGACTGCATCAGAATTTGGAAGCATGCATCATTTTTTTTCTGTGAAATGTATAAAATGCCACAAATACATCAGGATATTTGAAAACATGATATAAAAATAGTGACACATTTCCCTGCATGCAGCACATGACAGAAATATAAATGCAAAGCGCTGCATCAACAGCTTTGAAAACTCCAACATTCTTCTAGGAACCAACTACATCCTGCATTCTTTTTGGCATGCAATTCTTTGACCAATACTCCCTGTCTGAATATGTCTTAAGCCACCTTAGTGTGAATAAATAATCTTATCTCTAAATGTGTGCCTAAACTCCAAAATATTTGTTCTAACTAGTCATATATTTTACCCAATCTACAATCACTTGTGGCAGAGAGCAGCCTTTGTGAGAGTTTCTGGATAGCAGGAAAATGCTTATGTCTAAAGAGCTATTCTATGGAAGTGACAGGTCTAAGGTTACAACAGGAACTGGGGAAGGAGGGGTTTATTTGACATCTGTCAAGGGAAATTGCTTTGTATGCCTCTAGTTTATCACTGCACTTCTATTGCTCCTTTATTAGTTCTTGAGAGTTCCTGGACAGCTGAATCAGTTCTTTATCTGAACCAATACCAGAAGGTGTCAGCAATATTTTAGCGCTTCTCCCAATTGTTCTGATAATCTGAAGGAAATGCAGGACTTGCTGGATAAGACATCACTGAAAGTTAAAGGAAGTTCATGATGTGCACTGGTTGGCAGTCTTTAGCTTGGCATATGATTCTTTTTCATTTTTTTTAAGCATTCCAGACTTGCTGGCTATTTTCTTCCAGGCAGCAGTAGTTATGCAACATTTAACAATCTGATTATTAACCTAGTACAAGTTGTTTTTGCAAATATAAGTTTAAACACAGACCAACACTTTATGGTTCCCAATCAAGAAAATAACTGTACTACTGTGTAAAAGTTATTAAAGCTTGCAGGTCCAATTTTTAAAATACCCTGCCACTGGTCAACATGCTACTTGGGGTTAATTGCAATTCTTCATTATGTGATCTTTTTACTTTCATAATTGGGTCATGCACAGTAACTTTGTAGAAAACTAATCACCTCCCAAAACACTCATTCTCTGAGAGCAATGAGAGAAAAAGGGTTATCATAATCAATCTAAATATAAAATGTACTTTGCATTATTTTTTTTACAGCTGAGATGTATTTACTGTATAGAAAACTATTCTTTAAATAACGCATAATGTTGTAGTGAACCACTAACCTGTAGTTTTGTCACTGCTGTCTCTGCTCTGAATTCTCTGATCTGCAACATTTTGTGATCAACAGCATAATGTCAGCTACATACACTGATACAGTACGCATATCATGCTGGCAGGAAAAGATCCAGTGACCCATTCAATCTGCCCATTTCCCTGCCAAGCTCCATGCTTGGCCTAATTCCAGACTGGATTTAAAGATCCAGTATTCCAAGTGGCTCATTTTCACCCTCTTCCCCAGGTATCCCTTCTTCTTTTCTGCATGTGGGTCTCACTATTACCTTCCACATTATCTTTCCCTACCAAGCTTAATCCCCACAACAGTCTTGGCTTCAACCACCTCTCTTGACCAACAGTTCCACTCATTCACCACCTGCTCTGTGAAGAACTTTTCATTGGATTACTACAAGTCATAGCTTTCACCAATTTGACTTGGCATTTTTATTGGATAGTGACACTATTTAAATATTTATCCAGTCTTAAATTAAAAGTTTCCATAGTATCACTCTTGACCACATCCTCTGGAAGTGTGTTTCACACATCTTTTTTCTGAATCTACCCCCCCCCATCAGTCTCCAGCTGTGTCCTCTGGTCACAATGCCCTCATTCCTCATGGACAAGTCCCTAGAGTCCACTCTACTGAGTCCTCACAAGAACTTGTATGTCTTAGTCATGTTCCCCCAATTAATTTCTGGTCCCCAGTGTGTATTGTACATGTGAAGGTCTACCAACCTTTCCTCACAAAACCTCCCCTACTGCTCCTGTTCTTTGTACAGTATGGTATCTATGCAGTCCCTTTATTTCTTGAGGTGTGGACTCCAGAACTGCACACAGTACTCCAAGTGGGACCTTACCAGGGACCTTTACAGTGGCAGTATCGCTCCTTCCTCCTACTATCAAATCCCCTTCCTACACACCCCAGCATCCTGTTTGCCTTCCCACTGCACTGAGAAGTAGACTTCAGATTATCACTAATGATGACCCCCCAAGTCTCTCTCCTTAGTTGTCTACACCACACTTAATCCAGTAGTCCATTCTCGGGAACTTTCTATTAATGTGCGTTATTTTGTACTTCTTTGCGTTAAGCTTCAGTTGCCATATTCTGGATGTATTTTCCAATTTTTTTCTTGCCTGTCTTCATTTCTATACCTTATACCATAGTCACCACTCTGCCGCAGCTCTTGGTGTCATCTGCACACAGGCACAGTTTATTTCAGACTGTCTCTCCTATTTTGCAAATGAAGATACAGTACTGAAGAGTGCAGATCCCAGAACAAATCCCTTCTGTACCCCTCTGGTGACTCCCCTATCCTATGTGTACTCCCTAGTTATGACCTCCTTCTAAATCATGCCCCCAGCCAGCTCCCTGTCATCCTTGTCAGTTTGTCCCCAATTGCTTGACTGCCCAGTTTTTTTTATTAACCTTCTACATGGAATGGCATTAACAGCCTTGCTAAGAGACAAGTTACAATAGGGAACCCATCAAGATAATGTCTCCCAAACAGCGAGGAGTGAAATCAGCATGAAATCACAGCACATGCCATATTAGCAACTGATGGCCCCCCGAGGTTGCCCCCCCCAAGTTGGTATATTGAGTAAGGGGGGTGTGGAGGGCAGAGACCACCACAAACAGAAAGTTTGCCAATATGGCATGCACTATGATTGCCAGCCATTTTAACTCCTCGTCATTTGGGAGTCGCTATCTTGATGAGGAACCATTACAATATACCATCTGCTTGGCTCCTGTCCAGGTCCTTTGTGACTCATTCAAAAAAGTTGATCAGTTTAGTCTGGCATGATTGTCCTGCTGCAAATCCATACTGACTCCGATTTTGCAGCCCATTTTCCTCCAAGAATTCCACTGTCTATTCCATAATGTTGGTTTCCAGCAGCTTACCTATGATTGTGATCAGACTGAAACCAGTATATGAATTAGTAGGCCATCCCAGTCCCAGCTCTTGTGGACCAGTGCCACGTTAGCAACCCCCACAATTAAGCAATAATCCATGACAGGGTGAGGGTTATGGTGGGATTTACGCATGCCTGGTGTGGCTTGGTCATGAGGTCGAAGGCCGAGTGACTAAACCACATCAGAAGTGGGTAAATCCCACCATAACCCACCCTGTGGGTGGGTTATTGTGATTATACTATGTGGTGGTTCTGGAAATAACTTAGTCAGAGAATAAATAGTGTAAACTTTTTTTTTTATGTTTAATGCAGAAATGCTGAACTTATCCTTGTACTACATTAAATAGTCCCTTGTTGTAGGGGAAAGAGTGATTGATATAGCCTACCCCCCTGAATTTTTGTTTTAATCTCCCCCACCCATGAGGTTATGTGTTATTTTTGTTTTATTTTACAATTAATTCTTATTTTACCAGCATTACTCAGAGCGAGCGAGGTGCAAGAAGGAGGGGTTGGGGAGACAGGGTTGTGAGAGAGAGACAGATGTGCAAGCATCTGGTACTGTGAGTGAGTACAACAGAATACGAGGGAGTTTTTTTTTTTGTATTGTACCTCATGATTTGTTGCTCTTTATGCAGCGTTGCACAGAGTGAGTTAAGTGCAAGAAGCAGGGGTTAGGGAGAAATAGCAGTCAGCATTGTTGGTGTGAGTGGCTCCCATTCAGCAGTGCGGGTAAAATAAAAAACACCTGATGTCTCTAAATAATGTGCTTGGGAAGCATGGGATTTAATGTCTTCTACTAGTTCCCTCTTGTACTTTGCCACTTTTAATGTCAGTCATTTGGGGTGACCCTCATTTGTAGCCATGAACCAGGACAGCGAGCAGAAGCTACAAGTTTCAGGTAGTGTGGGATCTGTCATCTTTAATGTCACTGATGTTATGCTGTTTAATAGGGGTACATGGGGGGAGTGAATGAGGAAAGCAAAATATGGTGCCTCAGTATTACTTTCCAAATAAATTAATAAACAGGTGTTGATGGAGCTGCAAGAGGCATCTGCCTGGTGGTGGGAGTCGGTGTGGGGAACAATTGGTCATGTTGGTGGGTGAAGTGAAGCAGAAAATAATCTGGAAGTTTAAATTAAAATAGCGATTGTGAAGTGCGAGCTGCTGCAGGAGTTTCTTACAGGACCCTGTGTGCATGGGAGTATTTGAGAACAATTTCTTACAGGACCCTGTGTGCATGGGGGTGTTTGAGAACAATTTCTTACAGGACTCTGTGTGCATGGGGGTGTTTGAGAACAATCAGGCTGATGGAGGGTGGTGATGGCGTGATTCAGGGAACTGGATGGTGGGGATCACTGGTAGGTGGGAGAAAGTGGAAGAGAGCCACTGTTTGACTTTGGCCTGTACTGTTTTTTCAAATTACATCGCACTACTAGTAAAGTAAGGAGTGTATGGGTTGTATAGTGTTATTCATTGTGTTTTTTTTTGGCATTGGTAACTTTTTTTTATTATTTGATACCACTTCAGTTGTTACATAAACATTGCTTTAAAGGAAGATCAATGAGGTGGCCAAAACCTTTCTTGGAATGTAGAGTGTAGTGGTTTGCCATGCTTAGCAGAAAAAAAAATGACTTATTGTGATTTTTCAGGGTCCAGGTGTACTGATATTTGTTGTGCTGCTGCCACCTTGACTGACTGGTACTTTTTATGTGAGTTATTGTGAGATTTGCCCATGGCTAAAAGTGCCAGTCAGCAAATCAAAATGATCAATTCTTGGCACTCATTGTATAATCTATTGCAACCAGTCCTATCTCCAGAGACCGGTTAAAGAGATTTGCCAAAAGCACTGCCAGCATCTGCCCAACCTCCTTCAGCACTTTGGGGTGCAATCTTTGAAGACCAGCTGCTTTGTTCACCATCAGGGTTTTGAGGCTCCAAGCACCCTCTCCTACTTAACTTATCCTAACTCCAGTCCTTTTCCCTCACTCTGAGGCTAGCACCAGACATCCTGGGAGTTCCCTGTTTCCTCCCCTTTACTGTGAAAACTGAACACAAATTATTATTCAGTATATTGTCTTTTTTCCATCCTTCTACACCCTTGTGCAATCGTCCCTTGTTCTGACTATGCCTGTCTTAGTTTTCCTGTTTTCTTTAATGAACTTAAAGATTTCACCCTCCATGACCTCTTCAGCTTTTCTCAGCTCCGTGTTTGTTTTATCTTTTCTCACCATTTTTCTGGACTTTTCTGATAATTCTTACAGATGTTCTCAGTCTATCCTCCTTATACAGCATTTTCAGAATGCTGCTTTTTTGTCCTACCTGTCTCTACTACTAATCTGGAAAACCACATACACTTTGTGTGCTTCTTGTTCTCCCCAACCTGTCTCATGCAGGACTTTGTCACCTGTGTTGCATCCCTTCTGATAGCATCCCATTTGACTCTGACCCCTTCCACCCCTGCTACCCCTACCAGCTTTTCTTTAAGCATTCCCCCATCTTTCCAAAGTCTACCATTTTGAAGTTCAAGACTACAAGCTTTGAACTGGAGTGCTGTGCTTCAGTGGTAATGTTGAACCACACACTATTATGGTCTCTGGACACCACTGGTTCCCTAGCTCCTACTTCTTCAACTATCTCTGTGTTTGGCAGAACCAATTCAAGGGTGGACCTCTCCCTAGTCAGTTCCCTAACTACTGCACAAGACAATATTCCTGAATCACATCACCAGATCCTTATTCTTTCCCTGCTGGTTGCTGGGAATTCACAGTACACATCTGTCCTATTTAAATCACCCACTAACACCGCCTCTTTGCTTGATGCCTTTCTGATCTCTGTCCCTAATTCCCTGTCCCCTTCTTCCATTTACTTTGATGGTTTGTAAACCGCTGTTGTTCTGATCTTTGTACCTCACAGTGCTGTAAGTTGCACTCAAATGGTTTCTACTCTGTGTGCTCCCTAACTTGATTATTATCTGATTGTATACCTTCCCTACCATGTCCTGCCTTTCTGACTTTCCCTTCTGAGAGAGTGAGTATAACTGAATAGAGTGGTCCCAATCATTGTTTCTTATCACCTATGCTTCTGTTATGACTAACAGGTGCAGCTTTGCTTTTTACACCACTGCCTGAAGCTCACTCATCTTGTTACCAAGACTCCTGGGCCTGGATTTTACAACAGCTAGAACTGCAGCAAGTCCTGGGTGCAACAACTATAGGGCACACTGGTCTTGTGCTATGGAAAGTCTAGCATAGCTAGCCTTGGAATAAACAAAAAGAGTAAGTAGGGGAGTAGCCCATCTCCAGTCAAGACAATATCAAAACAGCAGATTGGAAAATACAGACCCACTCACCCAGTATATATTAAATACAGAAGTTTTATTTTCACGTAACCAGAGAATAACCAGTGTACTGGTCAGCTTGTGTCATGGCCTTATACCAGTGTTGTGGTTTGGTTTGGTTTAGTTTGGGGCATCGGGGGTTGGGTGCAGCAGGTTTGTATGAAATATTTTTTGGGGTGGGGAAGTTACTAGTAAATAAACATCTAGTAACATCCATTAGATATGGTAGTTCACACCTTTTATTTATTTGTAGGCAAATGTTAACATCAATAGGACATTACAGTCCTTTTCTTTATCTCACAAGCAAATTTCTGATGGTTTGTACAAACACCATTCAATTTGGGGCATATGGGGGGCACTAAACAATGTGGTCCTTAGATTAAATTTAAATTATAAAGGAGAAAGCAAGCAAAGCAACCTTTTGGTTTTGCACATAAAAAAATAATAATTAAAGGTCCAGCAGATTCCTGTGCTGGAGAAGGAGGATAGTGTTCACAGAAAGACACCAAACAGTGCACAGTGAATTTAATCTCTCCAATTAACTTTTGTTTATGCAGCAGCACCCTTTTTATGACAAGTAAAAAAACATTAAAATTAAAAAGAAAATTCATTTTTGAATAAAAACGTATCTGATTTTAACATCCTAGTGTGCAAGAATGCTATTCAGTTCAGGTATACATGGGGGATGCCAAATAGAGTGCTCCTTAGAATAAATTTGAATTATAGGGAGATAGCAGAGCAGCTTTTTGGTTAAGGACATAACATACTAAAAACAAATTAAAGGTCCTGCAGGTCTCTGCATTGGGGGTGTTTACAGAAAGGTGCCTAATGGAGCACTTGGGAGGAATTTTATCTTCCCAGTTTATTTTATTTTACCCCCCTTTTTAACAAGTAATAAAACATTAATAATAATAATATGCTTTATTTGTTATGCGCCTTTCAGGCATCAAGGTGCCGTACAATAAGAGAATAAAATCCAACAGATTCAGCCATATAATAAATACATAGACAGTGTCAGCAGATAAGGGCCTATGGCTAATATAATACAATATAATATAATAATAATATAATATAATATAATATAATATAATATAATACAATTCAATAAATAGTACATCCATAAGATTTTTCCCAGAGGAAGGATTTCAGAGCCTGTTTAAAACTCCCCACGATAGTGCACTCCCTAATCCAACGGGGTAGAGAATTCCAAAGGGAAGGGGCCGCAAACATAAATGCACTATTAAAAACCATTGTAAAAACAGAAAGAAACATATGTGGTCTTTACAAATATAAATGACTTAAAATGACTTACTGTAGGACAGAAAAACGTGGCATCAGATGCTTAACTATATACTGTAGGTTTAATATACCACTTGCTATGATAAATTGCAGGACATGGTCTATGATTTTCTTTGTGTCATAATATTTTGAAATGGAAGGAAAGGGTTATGGAGTGTCCTGGTGCTATTGCATTGGCTAACCAATTGGAAAGGACTTGACAGAACCAATGAGAATTAAGGAGTCTGCAGCAAATAGTAATCAGTTGAGGCTTTTAGAAAGCAGCAGGGAGTAGCCAATGAAGAGCAGGCTGCTAGGGAAAGAGTCAGAGTTAGTCGCTCTGCTTGGAAGGCAGGGCTGTCTCAGAAGCAAGTTTGGTTTAAGAAAAAGTGTCTCCTGTGCTTTAAGTGGCTGATTGTTTCTCTTTTGGTAAAGTTTTTTTTTTTTACAAAAGTATTACATTATACTGTATTCATATACATTAACTTTGCAGTACCTTATGTAGTAAATCAAAAGCAGTCAGTTAAGCATATAATTACCCTCATTAGTGTTGTACATCAATGGGGTCAAATAAGTCATAGAACCAGATGCTGTATGGTTATATAGTAAGGGATAAAGAATAGTAACCTTCATGTGCTCAATATCATGGTGCATACAGTATGATAGTAAATAGCCTCAAAGTTCATTCAGTATATGATCTGGTGGCATGGAGGACTAAGACATTGAATGCCTTACCTCCTGCCACACTGGTGACCCATGTTTAGGAATGAGCATGATTTGCTGGTGATTGGCAGGGTGTAAGAAGATCGAGTGTCCCAGATACTGCTGTCCTCTCCTGGGGAGGGGAGGCCAGTGTTCTCAGTTCATGATTGACACTGGTTGGAGGCCCGGTGATAGAGCAGGCTAGAGCAACTCATAGAGAAGGGCTATGGCAGCAGACATGTGCACCTTCATCTGCATATCCTGGTGAAGCAGCATGGGGAGGGACCAGAGAAGAAAAGAAGAAAAACTAGGGGCTGGGCTTTGTGAAGCCCTGCCTGGGTTCTCTGCGACGCACCATACCACTGACATCCAGAGCAAAATCTGGATGTGTGTGCTCCAGGGGGCATGGCCTCTCCCCCTCCCCATCACAGGGGAGTAATCCATGGCAGAACTGAACTCCCAACTGGAGAGACACATGGGACTCTTGTGGTACATGTGGACAAGACTGATTAACTACCTGGTCTGCCAGTTGAGGACAAAACCCTTTATTGAGAAAAAAAGTTAATTCAGTAAATCTAGCTTCTTCACTGGTAAAGCCCTAGGTCAAATTAACACAGCACATCTCACTCTAAATAGAGCAGTAACTGGAGAGAAGCAAGATGTGAATGTATAGCAGTGTTTGAAGAAAAATGTTGCAGACAAGTAAAATGCTATATTTAAAAAGAGCCGTTATCTCATCCAAAAGATGAAATAAACTGGTTAATAAAAGAATTTAGGGGTATGCGTGGCCTAGTGTATACTTGTCTGCAGGACAATAGTTCAAACACATGCAGAAACTGCTTATTAATTCCGGTGGTTTGATATGGATATGGATATGTATATGTACTGTATATGTCTGTCTGTCTATCTGTCTATTTCTACAGTATATAGCTACAGTATATATATATATATATATATATATATACATCTATTGCTATATTGGAGTCATGGCAAGAAACTCAGTCAATACTACAGGTTACTATAGTAGCATTATAGTACAGGTTCCTACAGTAGCATAAAAGGAGTTTCAGCCACACCACCATCTTGACATAATGTGTGTTACCTTATTAATCTCAAACAGTCTCATGAAGACAAAGTTCTTTAGTCAGTGGTTAGGCAATATAGACTCTGGCTTGTGTTGATAAGGAAAGTATAATACCACTACATAGCCCAATCTCTGTTATAATACTTCACTTTCAGGTCAGCCCACAGCTTTGGACTTTGTAGCATTCACATGTTGGACGTGGCCCAAGTCAACTTTATGGGCCCATCTTCCTGCATCATTTGGGTCAGAGATGGCTCAATTCTCCATGAATAATTTGGAGTTGTGATGGGAGGGGAAGAAAAGAATGGGTAACATCATGGCTGCTTGACAGGCTGCTCACACCACTGAAGTGTTGGAAAATTGCTGCATCACAAAACTGATTGCTGGGAAGATGCACATCAGTAATCTTTACACATGAATTGAATGAAGACAGACATGTACAGAGAGATCAATTGTTTACTCAAAGTACAGATTAGCAAGACTAAACATGAATGAACTGGATGCTGGACACAGCTATATATTGTTTTTAGTTCGAGATAGTTTGGACCTGTTGAAAAATGTTTAGAACACCATTTGTTTTTTATTATTGGAGTTCCAGCTGCATACATCTGTCTTCACTGGAGTGCATGGCACATCCCACTTTCCAAGGCTGTTTAGCTACAAAATGATTGCAAGTGGCAACTTCTTCAGCTTACAGTAGATGGAGACCCAGCTCTGAGAGTTTAATGTGCTCACTGTGCTTGAACCACATTTTCTGTTTTAATCTCTGGAAACTTAATTCTCTTGGCTTGATTATATTGTCAAAGCCATATCTGAATATTTGAACATGGGTTAATCAGCCCATCTAAGAGACATTTTTCAGGAATGCGCTAGAATTAATTTTAAAAATAAGGGTTGTTGAAAAAAAAGTATAGGTAGTCAGCCCTGTGACTCAGCATCTACAAATTGTATTGCCATGCAGTAGAATTGTGTTTGAGAACAAACTTAGTTCTATTGCTCCCTAGGCTATCAAAGTCTGCATTCATGGTGGAAAAGCTGTGCTTGTTTTCTCGAGGAGAAGTCCAGGCTGTGTCACTCTTGCACACACCTATATGGTTAAAGACAGGTGCAAGTTAAAACTTTGCAAGATCTCAAAGAAGACTTTTACTCATCCCCCTCAAGGTCATTGATTGGGTATTGTGATATGACAGAAGGATCAATGTCCAAAACAAAGAGAACCAAGAGGGAAGAAGGAGCTTACCCCTACAAAAGTAGCTGAGGTGATGGAGGTCCAAACACACCAGTGCTTATCAACAGATATTGTTTCAGCACAGGTTTTGTTTTGTTAATCAAGCTTCTTTTACTTGCTTTATTTTGAAGCCCAATGCCATCTTTTTTTTTGTTTGTTTGTATTTAAGTGAAATTATCTGGTGGTCAAATGGTTACATAGGATTTAAACATATTTATTCCTCATTTTCAAAATGATTGTCAAGTTGGAGGCAGCTGCTTCCAATAAGCCTGACTTGGTTCACAGGTGAGGCGTACTCCATGTTTGTGGGATGAACGGCACATCTCCTTAAGATTGTAAGAACATCCTCTAGTCTGGCTCTGTTTACTGCCACATCATCCCTTAGTGTCTCCATGTCATTTCTTAAAATGACTGTCTGCTCCATTAACATCAATGAGGCTGCATATTGATTTTTCATCACCCTTATGATAGCAGTACTTAAATAAGATGGAAAGTAGGTGAGTGATTCATTAAATATATTTGAGTCTCTTTGTTTAGCTGAATTATTAGTTAGATAATTTTCCTTATTTGTATAGGGTTTTTTGCTGCATTTCATATACTGGTTAATACAGTCATCCTGTCCCTCACATTTGTCCTCATTTTGGTAATAATCCAGTTCTCTGAGTCCTTGAATTGTGTTTTACAAATCTGTCATTACTTCGGAAAGACTATCTAATTTTCTAGTATTGGAAGAAATGTCTTTTGTAAAAGAAGATGATGTAAAACCTTCCTCATAAGCCCCAAAAGAGGTGGGTGAGATCAGGGTGTTGAGGGATTCTTCATGGAAAAATTCCACTTGTGCTGTACTTAAATTCTCTGGGGATTACTAATTAAATCTTTAATGTCCTGTTTACCAGTTGTAGTTCTTAATATAGACCCATAGGCCTCATCTATCCTTTCTATACCCTCTCTGTCATTTGATTCCTTATTATATGAAGTTTCCACATGATGTATTGTATCCTCATGTGAGCAAGCAGTACAGGTCAATGTGAAAGGTTAAATTTCTAGTACCTCCTTTTTTATGTTTATGTTCCCTTTCTTTTTCTTCCCCTTCCCTATTTTTACATTCTTAGGTATTTCAGTGATCATTTGTTCCTGGTTTCCTAATTGGCTCCTAGTGGTCACCATTGTTGTTCATACAAGAAAAAAATATCTAGAAGTAGGATTATACAGTTTGCAACAGATGATGGCTAGTACAGAGATAATCTATCAAACCCCTCAGTACTTATAAAATTGTACAAATAAATGATGCATATGGTTTAACAGAAGCTAGTTCAAAATAATTGAATTAGAGGTTATCAATTAGTAGTCAACCTAATATATTAAGCAATGCTCCTGATTATAAGTGAGCAAAATTACCCAACAAGTAAAATACTGCAGCTCCAGTTCCAGAGGACCAATATGTAGCACTTGAAGCACATTAAGCACTTTCATCACTTCAAGCACTTTAAGCACCATAAGCACTCTAAGATCTTTATGCACTTTAAACACTGAGCACCACAAACAATTATTAAGAGCTACAGTAAGTATCAAATACTAATTACTATCAACAGTGCAGTGTTAAATATATTAATTAAGTAAGCAATAACACAGGACGAGGTGTGGGTTACGTGCTGATAAGAGCACGCCTGGGGTGTACTAAGGCACGAGGCGCTTGCACCGAGTGCCTTATGCCCCTAGGCGTGCTCTTATCAGCACGTAACCCACACCTCGGAGTGTGTTATTGCACTTAAAAAATGGGCTCTTTGTAAAGTAATTTTTTTTAATGTGTAAAAAAAAAAAAAAAATAGAGAAATATAAGAATAGGTTTAAAATTGTGAAAACAGTGAAAAAATAGTCCCTTGTATTAAGTTTCTGTGCAATGTATTTATTGTGCCCCCCGCACAGAAAAAGTTAGTCATACATTTACAGTATGTCTTTTTTTATTGTTTTTATTTCTTTGTTTGCCTGTGTTTAGTTAGGGAGTTGAAGTGTTAAGACAGGAGCGTGTCTGTTGACTGGGAGCGAGCGTGTCCCTCAACAGACACCGTAGAAAGCACTGACAATATTTCTTCCTGTTTCCTGGTTTCGTTTTTGGGGAATATTTGGCTCATTATTAATTTTGAAAAAGTAAAGCGAGTGCCTGCTGAGTGTCTGAAGAACACTGCTTTGTTGCTGCTTGCCGATGGTGCGTCGGGTAGGTGGCTTTCGGTTACGGGATTTGCCGCCGTTTGAAAAAAAGTGCCGTTTCGCTTTTGTTGCCATTTGTCGGTGGTACTTTTTAAAATCTGGTAATGGTGGCAGGGGGCAGAGAAGCCGTGAGACTGATTTATGAGGTACAAGGTTTTTCTTGGTTTAGATGGAGTACCATATGTTCTTGAATGCAGTGTTAGGTTATTGTGCTGTCCACGAGTGATGTTGTGCTGCCGCTTCAGTGAGCTCTGCCAGTGAACGTTTCTGTTAATGCTTGGCAGAGCTCATTAATTTTGTTGGTCATTTGGCTTCTTGGTGGGCAGTAGTACCGGTTGGCTACAATATCATCTGATAAGGACACGGCTCAGATGATGTTGTAGCCAGTCAGTGCTTTGGGATTTGTTAGCCCATTTTATAATAGTGAAGTAGCATGATTTTATCACACCAGCATGCCCATTAGCAAGTACTGAATCAATTCAATCCCACTATATTTAGTGATGATTTTAAATTAATAAGAACACAAAGCTTGGATTCAATACACACGCTTTGGATTCAATGCTAAAGTGGATGTCTGACAATAATATTAATAATAACAGAATCTTTAGAAATACCCAATTATAAAAATATCAGTACTATTTGTAAGGGCTGGATAGTAATAGACCGAATATACTGAAATTAAACCACTAAAACATAGTCCATATCTTTTCTACTGTCACCTTCAGTTTTAGCTCTAGAGCACGTTGTTATATTGAGGATGATCAAAATAAACAAGTAATGTTCAGATAACAATGGTTCAGTTCAATTCAGTGTCTCAGCTACCTGTGTTAAAGTCAGCTCAGATTCTTTTGATGATCCTGCCACTTCTTCTTTCAACAACTACTGGTTCTACCCATCTTTCACCTAACTGCTTAATTCTGTTTATATGCTGCAGCTTCTCCCTGTAGTGTATCAAGTCACTGTATCACTCACTGTATCACTCAATGATTAAAATCTCCCAGCTCTCCAAATTTCTACACACTGGTTCCTCCTCTTTCAGTGTACAGGAGCTGTGGTCTTCCAAACATCCACTGCCTCATGCATTGGCAAGTCTTGGCTCTGACTCATGAACTTGGGGCACAGGAATCCTGGAGAGGAATACACAATGGGGGGGGATACTAACAATAACAAAACTGGAGAGGGACCTGGGGGTAATCATAATGGATAACCTGAAAGTAGCCTACCAATGTGAGAAGGTGGTGGGGAGGGCCGGAGGGATGCTGGGGTGCAAAGGGAGCAGCATCACCAGTACAAAACAGGAGGTGATGTTTCCACTGTACAGACAATTGGTCAGGCCACATCTGGAATACTGTGTTCAGCTCTGGAAACCACATCTCCAGAAGGACATTGACAGAATGGAGGGGATCCAAAGAAGGACAACAAAAATGGTGAAAGGAATGCACCAGAAAAACATATGCAGAAAGACACAAATACTTCAATATGTATACTCTGAAGGAAAGGAGGGAGAGGGGGATACGATAGAGACATTCAAGTGCCTCAATGGCATCAACAAATTTCAGGAGGGTAGCATCTTTCAGAAAAAGAGATATGCAAGAACAAAGGTCACAATATGAAGCTGGGGTGGAGACTCAGGGGTAACGTGAGGAAGTATTTTTTTTCACAGAAAGGGTGGTAGATGCATGGAACAGCCTCCCTGCAGTGCTCATAGAGGCTAAAAACGATATAAAAGAATACATGGGATAGACAGAAGGCAACTCTGATGGAGGAAAAAGAGGGTAAGCTGCAGATCATTTAGCATCTGGAGTTTAAGTAGGTAGGGAAATGAGCAGACTAGGTGGGCCAGGCTGTCCTTATCTGCTGTCAGATTCTATGTTTCTATGATAATAGCCACTACAAGAATCCATGAACACAGAGAATTTGATATAAAAGGCAGCAGGGAACAGGTGTAATATAAACTATACAAAAAATAAAGTGGATTAAATTAAGTTAACTGGCTGTGAGTGGAACAGATTTAGCCATGATTTGCCCTACTAATACTACAGTTATTTAATTCAACAAAATATATTAAAATGAAAAGCAGGGTTAACAAGCATTTGTCAATGCCGAATGTTGTCTTGCTGGCATTGGCATTTGGTAGTGCAGGATTTAGAGAGCTGCATAATAGGAATGGCAGTGAAGTATTGAACTGATGCCAACTCCACCACCCTGCAGAGACTGACAGGCATTGGGGTGTGTCTTTGGGTCATCGGCCATAACGCTCACACCATTTTACCTCACTCTACCCTGCAGACACCGACAAGTGTTGCGTTGGGCCTTGGGGTCTTCGGGCCTTAGGCTTACTCCATTCCATAAGGAAATATGCTGAGATGGGTGCAATATAGGAGAATGAGGTGAACGTTGGAGCTGAAAAGTCTAAGGCACACATCAGTGCCAGTCACTAGCTGCAGGGTGGGAGTGGAATGGCATGAGCATTACAGATGAAAATCCCAAGTCACACCCCTGATGCCTGTCAGTCTCTACAGGGTGGGGTGTTACAGTTCGAAACCCTAATGCCCCGGTCATTTTCACTCCAATTTTTCAACATGGGCTTTTTGTGACCCTACCTCATGAACAGTGGCACTATCAGTTTGTTAGCCAAAAGGTGATTTTTCACAGCGACTGCACCATTTGGTGCCACAGGTGCAAAAACATATTTCAAGCAAGATTTAAAAAATGACAGCTGTACTGTTCAAGGTGTAAAAAAATGGCAACGCTGAAAATCTGTAGTGAAAATATGAAAGATTGGTGAAGTCATGAGCGTGCATAGAAACTGCTCAACGCATGCCTGTAACGCAATTATTTTGAGGATTTTTTTTAGCCAAATTTTCAACATAGGCATTTTAGGAACTCTGCTCATGAACAGTGGCACTGTGATTTTGTTAATCTGTCCCAAAAGTTGATTTCCTACAGTGACCACGCCAATGTGTGCCAGTTGTGCGGAAACACGTTTTGGGCAGGATGTGAAAAATGACAGCTGTACTGTTCATAAGGAGGTGTGAATAAATGGCAATGTAGAAAATCTGGAGTGAAAATATAAAAAATTGTCAAAGTTACAAGTGCGCATAGAAACTGCACAGTGCACACTTGTAACACAATCATTTTTTTAAATTGTTTCACCAAATTTGCAACATAGGCTTTTTGGGACCCCACCTCATGAATGATAGCACTGTCATTTTATTACTTGATCCCAAATGTGATTCAGTGCAGTGACCGTGAAATCACCTTTCTGGCCTGAATAACAAAATTACACTGCATGTGTTCATGAGGTGGGGTCCCAAGAACCCCATGTTGAAAATTTGGAGGCAAAATTCAAAAAAATAGCTGAGATATCCACCTAAGTTGAAATCCCCCATTGATGCCATTATACAGCTTATCATGATATTCTTCAGTTTGCGGTTGGCTTTTGAAGAGTTCAGACATCTCCCACTCCAAGGAAGATCACCGAACTGGACCTTCAGAGGTAAGTATGGGGTGAGGGGGGGTTGCAGGGTGGTGGGGTGCGCAGAGGGTGGATGTGGGTTGGGGGAGATGGGGTGTCCTGACGTCGAGGGACCGTTTTCTTTTTGAAGGGACAAAAAAAAAATGACATTGGGGGAATGTTTTTTTTATTTACAAGTTTTCAAACAACATACATTTGGGCACACTAGGGTGGGCTCCCAGTGTGCCACATGAGTTTTTTTTGGGGGGGGACTGAAGCCGACAGGATTGGGCCCCCTGTTGGCAATGAAAGTGTGGGGTACATGATGCAGACTGGGATTGGGTACTCCTGTCAGCAAAGAAAAGTGGGGGGCAGACATGATGCTGATGGGGATTGGGCACCCCTATTGGCAAACAAAGTAAACTGGTGGGGCCATTATGCCAATGGAGATTGGGCACCCCCATTGGCAAACAAATTAGGGATGAGGGGATGAGTTATGCGATAGGGATTGGGCACCCAGTCAGCAAACAAATTGAACTGGGGGGGCATGTTGACAGGGGGATTGGGCATGCACAAAGTCAGCTTTCTAGGGTTTATATGGCGGATGGCAGGAGCCACCATGTTTATTGAAATGTTTCTCCAGGAAAGGCATGTATGGGAGGCATATCATCTGTGCCGCTGTATGATGAGCATGTGTCTGATTGCAGTGGCACATTCCTTACAAGTTGTGTCAACTTTACATAAGTTTTGCATCAGTACTAGCATGCTAGCTAATGGGGAATGAAGGATGCATCTACTAAAGCATGCCCTGCATTCGCCAACACTGACACACCTCTCATGCTAGTACTACCGCAAGATGTTACTTGCACATGTGCGCAAGACAACATAAAAAGGGGATGGAGAGTTGCTTTGAATGGAGCAGACCCTTTTCAAAATCACCAAGAGCAGCAAAGCAGTAAAGCAACAAACTTATTTGCTCTCAACCAAGCTATCTGCAGCTATCCAAAATTATCTGCCAGACTCTCTCCAAGGGGGTCTCAAGAGCACTTGCGTGGTTTTCACTGGTTGAGTAAGAGATGCAAAATGGTGGATCTGATCAAAGAACACCACACATGTGCCTATATAGCAATTGGTCACGTGACTGGAGCCACCAAAAAAGGGAGAAAAAAATTTAAAGTTCCACCTTTTTTTAATACATTAAAATAATATATCTATATATATATATATATATATATATATATATATATATATATACAATATATAGGGGCATGCTTGCACCTCTGTCGTTAGGGTTAAGTAGGCACTTTAATGTTAAATTTTGCACCTTAATAACTTTCTAACTGTTCAATGGATGTGCACAAAATTTGGAATGCTTGGTCTGGTATGATAGATCTCTTGATTCACCAAGTTGTGTTTCAGTCAGACATACAATTTCTGTGCAGCAAAATGCCAAAAACTGCACTTTTCACCAGCTTTGAAGCGTTTTTAAACCCATGGCGCAGTGACCACACCATGTGGTCTTTTGGTCTGAAATTTAGAATGTGGGAAGAGTTCTGCTCAAAGAATAATCAAGCATTGGTTTGGTAAACAAATATTAATCTCTTCAAAAGTTATTTAATTTTTAATTTTTGAGTTCTGAGCATGCTCATTTCACTCCAAAATTTATATGCATTTTTTGTGAACTAAGAATGGTTTCATGGACAAGGATTTTGTCAGCTTGTGAACTAAAATCCTAGTCCATCAAAAAAATTCTTTGTCCACAAGCCTCCATCTTGTTTTCAGTTTTTCAGCCAAACAAAATGTAGCTTTGTCTATGGGTAACTTTTGGGCCAAATGAGGCATGGGTTTTATTCAGGGTGATTCCCTCTACAAAGCCATGCCTTTGGTTTGGTTCATTTTTCTCAAAAAATAGCTTTTTAAAAATGTAAAATTCTTTGACCATGACTCTATAATGATCCTAGTCCACAAGCTGACAAAATTCTGGTGAGAAGGACACTGCAGATGCTTGACAGCAATGTGTGTAAGCATGCCACCTGTCTGGACTCAAGTCCTCTGCGTCAGCACCCTCAGGGGGTTGTGACCAGGAGAAAACCAAAGGCAAAACTCTCCCAGTCTAGCACGGAATGACGCTGGGTCCACGCTATCTCATGGCCCAGCTGAAAAGACCCGAGGAGGTAAAAAGGGATTCCACGGGGCAGAGACCTGAAGGAAGTGAAAAAAAAACCAGCAAAGGTGGGAGTTTACTTTAAAAGACCAAAGATCTATCAATGTTTACTAAGGGATGGTGTTCGTGCCCACGATCAGCTTTTACAGAACAGCGCTCAAGCTGCTAGGCAGAAAGTGCTGGTTCGCCGCTCTGAGCTGTCCCAGTCTATGTTTTTGTTTATGGTTTTCACATTTCACTGATTTGTTGTTGTTATAGGGCTCGGGAGTGGAGGGTAGCTTTGGTTGGCTAGTATATCTTTTGATAAGGACACAGCTCAGAAGATGTACTAACCAATCAAACTGCTGGATTTTCGAAGCCCATTTTATGATGTGGTTTTTAGTATGCACTAGTACCACAAAGAACCATCCAAGAGGTCAGCCTTGTGCCTAGTGGGCCTTACTTGGTTACCAAAAAAGACTAAAGACAATGAGCAGAGGAAGAGTTCAGAACATCTATACTAAATGAAAGCAGTAAAATGTACAAGGACACTGAAAATAAAAATGGAACATTGCAGCAAATTTGCATTGCATTCAAATACAAGCTGGGGCATTTGGTTAACACATTCTTCCATAATATGCTGAGTTCATACAACCATAGACAGTGTATGTGCAAATGGGCCTGCAATGGAAGACTGGGGGTGTTCCAAAAGGCAGCAGAGGCTGAAAAGCTAAATGAATAAAAAGTTTTCATACGCATATGAGATTTAAATGAAAGAGGTGTCCAATAGATTGCTTTGTGGAATGAGTTTGATGTTTGAGGAGTGAGCTCAGAAAACATTCAACATTTATTTTAAGACACCTTGGAACCATAAGAAGATCTTGCAGGACTTAGGGGACAGGAAAACTGGGACGTAGTGAACCAGGGGCTTAGAAATATAGGAGGCACCCTCTCTATTAAGTCATACATTGCATTATTATTAAGAACAAAATGAAAATAAAAAAGGGATAAAATACCAGTGTAGCCACCCCACCTCCCCGACTGTCTAGGGGCACCCGATGTTACTAGAGGGGAGGGGGGCCTTCTCCGAAGGAAACCAGAACCGAAAACATTAACAACCCTGAAGGAACAAAATAAAGTGTACCTTACCCCAGACCAGGTTCTGTCTGCAGAAAAGAGATACTGCTACCTCTCTCATCTACTTTGGATACTTAACTGGAACGAGCAGACCTCTTCTGCATGAAATCCCTCACCAGAACCCCACCCCAGGAAGCCCAGGAACAGACATATGCTGAAACATAAAAGCTCCCCCCCCCAAAAGAAGTCTGGTTAGAAGTTCATTAGTTCCTCTACAATTCATCATAAAGCTAGGTTCCACATTTAAAAACTCAACACTTCTAGATTCAGCAAGAAACCAATTCATTTCATATGAGGTCCCAACGATTTAAAAGGACCCAGGGTTCCATTGCTTGATTATAGCACCTTCTCCTCCAGCTCCATGGAGCATAACTATTTACAGAGCCAGGGGGCAAATTACTAGGAGAACAGATGTCCTAGGCAGCAACTGAACCCTCGGATGACATACCCAAGACCCTATCTGGATTCTTTAACAAGCATAAGAGCCAACGCACCCTCTGGCACCAGTAAGTTGGTCTCTGCCTCTTACTAGTTCTTTATCTTTGCACTCTGGTCAGACATCAACCTGTGGAGAGGTGAGCGGCTTACTCCCACCTGGTCCCATGACACGGGGATGTAGGATTTTCCCACCCTGACCAGTCCCTTATAACCATTAAATTGCTGTCAACGTGGCTGCCCTTTCCACCAGTTTTCCTTACTCTGGTAATACCTTTGGCCTGCATCCCCACAACATAACCTCCTGTGCTTGCTATAAGCCTCCATGTCTGGAGGGCTTCCCAAAGCCTGTCCTTTATGACCTGTGGCCCGCCTGAGCATTTTGCAATCGGCGCCCTGAGATCTGCCCGTCCAAGCATGCCCCATAGTGGGTGAGAAGTCTCCCGTACCCCCTATTACATAGACCTGCACCACCCTGCCACACCAGGAACCTGGAGGGGAACTGCCACCACCCCTTCCTTGAAGGAGTCCTGCCACAAGACCTCCAGCCCTGGCAGTGCAGGCCTAACTTCCACCGGACCTGGGACACACCAAACTTCTACACTGGGTAGTCCCACTACCCCTCACTCCCTGGAGTCCCACTTACCCCCTACAACACTGGCAGGCTAACTACTGCCCTCCCCCGTGCACTGTTCACTGGTGTCATGTTGCTGTATTACCAGCACTACCTACACTTACGAGGAGGGGTTCTCTCCTCAAATCAGGCCCAACCCAGACTGACGAGCTCCTCCCTGCCTGCCTGTCCTGCCATATCCCAGCCGGCCACTCCTCTTTCTCCCTTCCTTTTCCCACTCCCCCTGCTTTTATGGGCTCCAAGCCTGCCTCTAGTGGCAGTTTGAAGTATAGCCCGGAATGATTCCACCCCCCCCAACTACCAACCGAAACCTTTACCGTGGGGGGACACCAAAGTGGGGGCCCCTAACTGCCTATAAGCCCCTCTAGCAAGAGGGCTTATCTTCTCCACCAAAGGAAACATTCCCGAGGGAATGCGGCACTCACCAGCTTCCCTACCTAGCCCCCCCCCCCAGTATGCACACTCCCAGGGGAAGCCAGAACCAGCCGAGGTCACAAATGTCGGCCCCTCAGCGATGGGAGGGGAAAGGAACCACCCACCCCAACCTACTACTATGCCTAGTCTAAAAATAAAGAGCACTCGCATGGCCTACTGAGCGGGATGAATGGACTTAAAAGAGAGGATACCCTCAATGCTGCTTACAGGAAAAGCCCACAGAACCAGCATAAGGGATCTGTCAGAATGGAGTCAGGCAGAACGATGGGTGTGGTGGTGATTAAGGATGGAGTATGAGAACTTGGACTACCCCTACCTGTCAGAGCGACAATGGGACGTCGTGGAGGAAATGAGGGAGGATTGGATCTATTGAGAGCAACTTGAGAAGCTGAAACATTACACTGGAAGTAGTGGCCGTCCATCTAAGGAACTTTTCCAGAAGGCCTGAGCTATGTGCCACACTGCCCCTGGACCAGGCTGACCCTATTTAAACATTTTGCCCTCATGTAAGTCTTGGCTGGATGTCATAACAAGCACTTCATAATTTCAAAAGGCTTTTTGGAGACCGTACTATCAAGTCAGATCCAGAGTTTTACTTTCCACCAGGAGGAGGACTCTGTACTTAAAGTCCCTTTAATAGAACTCTGACTGTGCCAGGTGTTTCCCACCGGAGCAGGTTGTTGTTTCAATGATTGGTTTGAACCTAAAGAGAACTGATAATGGACTAGAATGACTTTTCTACCTCAGAGGACTGTGAATCAGAACATTACCTTTTACTATTTAGAAATGTTTTCTATTACTTTGATTATTAAAATGTGTGCAAGAGAGAGGGAAAGTATGTGTGAGTGGTGTGAGCATAGTTAGAGTGATTATGGTTTGGAATAATCATGAAATCACATATCTACTAAGTGATTATGGTTGTTTTACTAAATTAAGAGAATCAGTATTAGCCTGTTAACTTTAATTGAATTTCATACTGTGCCATTCTTGTTTTATTGTTGGGCAGTGATTTATTAGGCATATTTTGCCCCGAAGCAGAAAATATCTCACAGTGACAATTTCGACAGGTTTCAAAATTGTCGCTATGAGGGACCTGAGGGAGAAATTTCGCACTTTTGCTGTGCATCACACCCCCTTCAAATCATCTCTGACACAGAGTTGATCATCTTTGGGGGGGCACGGGGGCATCCAGCCCTCCATGAGAAACACTCCAATGTCGGATAGGCAAAATTTCACCTGTCAACATTGATGATCTTGCTATGCTGAACTTCAACAATAGTGTTATTGATTCAGTATAGGTAAACCAGAAACACCAAAGTGGGGGCCCCTAACTACTCATAAGTCCCTCTCAGCAAGAGGAGGCTTACAACAGGAAAATAATTGAAAGGCTATTGCCTGCATTTCAAATGGGGTGAAGCAACCAGAAACACCTCCCTTCCTGAGCTATATAAACAGTTCCTCCCAGCCTCCCTCTGAAGCACTTTTTCTTTGAGCTGGAGGCTCTGTAAGTTTCTACCTTCTCCCTTGGGGCCTGCCCTGATGGGGCTTTGCCTCCCCCTTCATCAGCATTTGCTTCCTTCCTTCCCTTGTGCTTTGAGCTCTGCTTGGTTTCTGCTGGACTTCTGTTCATTGTGTTTCTCCTGCTTTTTGGTTACTAGTTGCTTTGCCTCTGGCTGCTGCGTGCTTCTTTGTGTTGCTTGCTTTCCTGTTCTCCTGTGTTTCTGTTTTTTTGTTTTGAATCATTTTCTTCTTTTTGTAAGCTTTCTAGTTTTCCTAGGATCCTGTTGCCCTTTGTTTGTATTGTGCTGTTCCTGCACTTGTGCTAGTCAGGCTCCCATTTACTCACCAGACTGCAGCAAACCCTCAGTTCAACTGCAGTTGTTATCTGTGTGCTTCAGCTCAAGTAGCTGCTTCCCAGCCTCTGCTGTCTCCTGTGCTTATCCACCTTACTTGTTTGCACCTGGTCCTGGCTTCATCCTGCTCCAGCTAGCTGCAACTTCCTGCTGTGCTATGCTTGTTTCTCAACAGCTCCGCTCAATTCATTCAGTGTTAGTGCAGTCAGGCAGCAACTACTCCCAACTTTCAATTTTTGTGCTGCTCTAGTATATTCATGTTGCTGTATTACAATACTGACATGGCTTACAGCTGCAGGCATTTTAGCACAACATTTTGGATTTTAACTATTCTGAACCTTTCAGTCATTAATTTGTTTATACTTGTTCACATTACTCTGGCAGCTTGCTCTTGTATGGCTCTGTCCTTAACTAGGACCTTGCCAGTAAAGGCATCTCTGTTTTTGGAGGTTCCTACCCTACCAACATCATAACTGCTATTTGGTCTCATGGTGCTCAGCTTGTAGCATACTGTTTTTCCCACAGCAGGGACTGTGATGTCACAGTGGGGCATCATGGCTCCAAGTAGCAGGAGCATAATTTTATGTAAGCTATATGATTTTGCCTTGCTGCTTTGCCTACATGGCTTTTCAGTTAACCATGCATAAATACATTAACCTCATAGCCTACATGGCTTTCAAGATATTCATTGCATTACATAACTGCATTGCAAATGCTCCTTACTGGAATAACCTAACTCCACCTTAAAGGCATTTAAGGTATTCATTCCAATCATATCAATTCAGTATTCATGCTGAAACCATAGCAAGCAACTGCTAAACCCCATAGTTTCAATTATGATAAACCTCATTAATTCAATAATTGGCATCGCAGCTTCTCACTACCTACACACGTACTTTCTATGTCACTATTAATTTGGCTTCCTTAATGGAATCAGTCAGCTTGCTTTTAGCTGGCTGCTACTACTATCAAACTGCCTACAGCTGTCTCACACTGCAGCCTCCTACCTCTCCCAGGCCATTGGCTTCACCTGGCCTTCTCATCGCTATCCTGCTATCTAATCTACAGTCACTGGCTTTGTCCAGCTTCCTTATCAGTAACGTGCTACCTAATCTACAGCTGCTGATATCACCTGGTTTCCTCCTATCTAGCACTTCAAAGTTGATTCATGCTCTCATTCATAAATTGGAGGCACGCCAATCATAACAATTACCTTTTCTGGCTCAGGGCTTGCTCTCTAAGCTGACAGTCTCACTCTGCACTCACAAAGTCTACATCTTGAGCATGTGAACCTTGGAGCAGGGTCCTTCTTGTCTCACCCATAGTGGGAATGTCCTCACTCCAGGTGGAGCTTTGGCAAGCAGTCATATGGCACAACTCTTGATGCAGAATTTAAGACTTCAGCTGTGTAGTGGTGGGGCCCTCAAGCCAAAGACTATGGCTATGCTGTAGCACCTTCAAAAGCTATTCTTTTTATGACCACCTATGGTTCACCTGGTCTCCTTGAACTGCCTTCTCTCCCCAGCTCAACTTTCAGACTGTCCACAGTGAAACCCCTTGGACATCTACCTCCACATTAGGTCTCCTGCGTAAAGGCCAGGTGAGTGCCTTCCAGCAGTCATTGCTCTCCTCCCACCTTGGAGTGAGGGCCTCCTGAATGGGGAGTCTACCTTTGCTGCAGAGCTATCTTTACAGCTGCACTACAGCATTTTCCATAGATGGATAGAGTGAGATCCTTCCTCCAAATTGAAAAATCCCCTGAATTTGGGTCTCCAAATTGCAGTAGCCAAGCTGTCACAAAATAAAATATCCCAAGCCTAGAGGGAAAGTGACCTAGGCCTTGGATGCTCAGAGATTTCCTCCTTTAAACGTTTTTTTTTCCTCTACTCTGTGCCAAAGGTCATAACATCTAGTTAGTTGTTAAAATATTATATTCCCTAGTTTCCTGAAGTAGGTTTCCACTGTTGGATTTAAATGGATGGTGGCCCTACTTGCTGTTCCCTCTCTGCTTAGGAAGCCCCCTTATGTCATCAGTGCAATATATTTTATCAGTGCAATCCTGACAACCTATACCCCTATTGCACATTGCAATGTTGATTTCAAGAAAGGCGCTATGTAAATAAAGTTTGCTTTGCTTCACATCTGTTTTGTGTTTCTTCAAACTGTCTCATATATGTCAATCTGCTTCTCAATGTCATAGTCAATGTTTACTGCTCGATACTCTTTTTGGGACTCCTTCCAAAGTTACGTTGAGTCAAGGGAATCTTTCCTGTGGCATCTCTAGAACTGGAACCCTCTTGGAGGGTTCCTTGCCTCAGGTACCCTTTCAAAGTGGTAATTCCCTGCGGAACAGAGAATGCAAATAGCTAAACAGTTATCACAGTTGCACAAGCATAACTCTACTATGGTTGTGTAGGCCCACTGAATTGAAAGGCTGTGACTGCAGTTCAATGGGATGAAGCAACCAGACACACCCTTTTCTCAACTATATAAGCAGTTCCTCCCAGACTCCCTCTAAAGCACTTTTTCTTTGCCCCATCATCCTCCCCTCCTCCTCCAGTGGCATGCCTCTCTCCTCAGGGGAAGGGGGGCTCCTTCCTAAGGTACCTTTAGCCAAGAGAATCTTTCCCACGACATATCTAGGGGTGGAAACCTCTGTGAGTGTTCCTTACCTTTGGTACCCCTACAGGGTGGTAATTCCCCTGTGGAACAGAGAATGTGAATGGCCAAGCAGTTATCACAGTTGCACAAGCATAACACTACTCGGGTTGCATAGGCCCAGTGAATAACAATTACAGTATAAAACCTTCAAATGAATTACAGTCATAATGACAATATACAGGTGATGCAATTTGTGGGCCAAACTATGAAAAGAAAGGAAGGACAACTGTCTTCCAGTCAGAAAACATTCACTTAGAACCCCATTAAAGCCTAACAAACAAGCCGTTTAAGATACACTTAAATGGGGCCCATATAATGTTCACGTGCTTTCATATATACTTTTTTAATGAAGAGCATGCTCTACCTGGAAATGTATGCAGTCAAACATAATGTTAAATCACATTGTATGAGTTAGGGACCTGCTTCCTTCTGAAGCAATAAAATACAGTTTTATCATTTTTCATTGCCAGACTTCAATGTCTTTCACAGTTTTACCATTTATCACTGCCAAACTTAAAAGTTTTTAATAGCTACTCAAATTGCTCCTCTCATAGCTACTCAAATTGTCCCTCTCAAACCTATTCAAATTTTCCCTAGCTCAGTGGGATCTTGGAGCCCTAAATTCAAATCAAAACTAAAATAGGTTCTCCAAAATTATTGTTACTATGTCATGTGTCCTGCAGTTCTGAATCGAATAAACATAGCTTCTTGCAAGTAAAATACAACTGAGAGACAGTGCGTTTATGAAAAATAATTTTTTTTTAACCAGAAAAGGTATACTAAGCTGAACTTGTTTCCTGGTGCTACCAGGGAGCACAAGAAAGTCAAGTGACTTGCTCAGGGTCACACAGTATGCAAGTGGGGGCTGTGGGATTCAAACCCAGGTCTCCAGGTTTGCAGCTCAGAGCCCTAAACCACTGTGCTATTCTGCCTTCAAAATTATTGTTAACGTGTCACATGTCCTGCAGTTCTGAATGGAATAAATGTAGCTTCTTACAAGAAAAATTCAAGTAAGAGACATTGCCTTTATGAAAGGGGAAATTATGCTTACTACAGTGGAAGCACATTTCAAAGAGTTGAATAAATGTGTGCAACCAACTCACTGAACTCTTCAGACAGAAACAGTCTATTTAGATCACGTTCGAACTCCCAATTTGTTAGCCATGGACAAGAGTCCTGAGCTTCCGGTTCACAGGCACAGCATGGTCAAACCTCTCAGCTCTACTGCTACATTTGAAGGGAGTTTAAAAAAAGAATAAAGAAAATCACTTTTAATGTAATCGATAACTGTAGTCACTGCAGCCCTGTGCTACCTTTTCCTGCTTCATCGGTAAGTGCACCCTCGCTCATTCCTTACCTGCTCCTCATTGGAGCTCACGGTGCAACAAATGGAAAAAAAATGCATTAAAATACACAACAAACTTCTATGTTTTTGACATTCAGGATATGTGAGTGGACATAGGACTTGGGAGTGTGTGTTCAGTGGGGAACCCATTGCCATAGCTACCAACTTGAACTATAGTGGCCACAGTTAGTGAAAACCCCAGAGGGCAAAATAAAATACAGTCAATTTCAGGCAGAGGAACTGTTTTACATCAAAACACACTAAACATTTTAATGTGTTTGTAGTTAAACATGAAACTTTTGATTTTTGCACTCATAAATTACAGAAGTTCCTTTTGTAAGTGCAATAAGATGCTTTGGGGTGTGTGTTAAACAGTTCTAATGCATGGCTAGTAGGCTGGATGTACTCAGCCTGTGGCCTTGTGCCTCAGTACACCCCCTAGCCATGCATTAGAACTCTCTAATTTACACCCATCATGTCTTATTGCTTACCTGTTCAGTATTTGAATGTTTCTATCATATCCTCTTTTCCTTCCTCTCCTCCAGAGAGTACATATTCAGTTCCTTGAGTCTCTTCATAGGGCTTTTGATGCAGGCCCTGCACCATTTTGGCAGTCTTGTTTTGCACTGCCTTGACCTTATCAATGTCCTTCAAGAAGTGGAGTCTCCAGAACTGGACACAGTACTCATAGTGGGGTTTCACAAGTGATCTGTACAGGGGTAATATTGCCTCCTTCTTCCTACTGCTGATACTGCTCCCTATGCAACCAAGCATCCTGCTAGCCTTCCCCTCTGCCTTATCACATTGCTTAGCTACCTTCGAGTCATCAGAAATGATTACCTCAGGTATCTTTAATGTTTAGTGGTTGCCAGTACTTCCTCTCCCAATTGGAATGTAGCCCCGGGTTTCTGTGCACTTTTTTTTGCATTGAAATCCAACTTCCAAACCCTTGACCATTCTTTCAACATTTTCATATCATCCCTCATCCTCCCTTCCCCATAGTGTCTAATGTGTTGCAGATTTTTGTGTCATCTGCAAACCAGTATACTTTTACTATTAGTCCTTTTGCAATGTTGCTAATAAAGATATTGGCTAGGGCTGGGCCAGCACACCACTGATCACCATTTTATGTTTTGTTGTGTGTGTGCAAGAAACATTTTGTTTCAGAGAATGGCATTTCAGAGGTGTGTCATGGACTATCCCAATACAGAGCAATCTAAATTGAGCTCATCCCTGACAGACCAATGACCATGCAATCAGATTATGACAGCGGTCACAGCTCCATGGGCATAAACTTTGCGTACTTGAAAGGGCTGAATTGCTCCAATGAGAGAGTTCTTCAGTACTTTCATTTGCATAAAGCCATCTGGCCTGGGCTCCACCTCTGCATCACAACAAGCAGTCCAAACGTAGCAACCAGAGCTGAGTGATATTCTCAGTAGTGATATGTAAACCTACAGTTGTGCTGTGCCCCTGCTCTGCTACCCAAAAGACACTGTGCCCAAGACCTACTTCAATTTCCAAGGAAGCGGGCTGCTGAAAAGGTACTAACTCAAGCAAAAATAAAATAATAACGGTACCAGTCCACTATACAATGCCAATATATATTACTACCGTCAACAGCAAGTTTCTACAGACATCTTTCTTGAGTGCCTCCAGGGTCAGAGAAGCAATCAAGACACCTGAAAAGTAACCAAAAACAGTAAATATGAAGTATGACCTCAACACATTTACTAAGGACAGCATGGAAGAACTAACACAAGCATTCAAGGCAGGAGATGGCAGTGAATTAGATATAACAGAAGAGCTGAAGCAAGTCAATAAACTGCTTTCAGCATGAAAGTCACAAGGCTGCCTGGCACTTTCCAGTTCCTCATAAGTGAAATAAAGAAAAACAGTCTTGCAATTGTCCAGCCTTTAGCATGACTTTAGTACAAGGGAAATACTGGAGCACTAGAATAGCACTTCAGGCATTCTCACCATACTACTCAGATTAAACAGCTCTCCTTCACTCAGCTAGTGCCAAAACTGGTTCAAAGTTCACTTTCAGTACACCGTCCTCCCGATGCAGCCACATATGAGTTATGATCCTTGGATATGTATGTTGCTTTTATATATATCATGCACAAACATGCATGTGAGGTCTTTCATGCATCGCCAGAGTGAGACCGGGGTCTAAATCCTAATCCTGATTTCCTGAGCATAGAGTTCATCAATGGCAGCTCCCACAGAAGTTTACATTTGTACCTCATCTGTGCCCAGTGGGCAGCATGTCCAGTCAATAACACCTTGTTCTCTCACTGGTCAGGCAGCCTGCACTTCCTATTGGCCACCAACCCTTTCATTTTAGAGGTGTGTGATGGACTAGCCTAATACAGAGCAATCTATCTGACAGACCAATGACTACTCAAAGAGAGTATGACGGTGGTCAGTTTCATGGGCATAAACTTTGTGTACTGGAAAGGACTGAAGCACTCCAATGAGAGAGCACTTCAGTACTTTAATTTGCATAGTGCCGATTGACACAGGCTCCACCTCTGCATAACAACAAGCAGCCCCAAAGTGGCAGGCGGAGCCAAGTGATATTCTTTGGTAATAATATATAAACAATAAAAAACTTCTGTTCCCTCCATGTGCTGTCGTCCCCCCATTTCTGTCCGGTATGAAGAAAAAAACTCCAGCTCGCTCCCTCTGTGCGCTGTACCACCCCCATCCTCCATTCCCATCTCCGTAGGAAGAAAAAAACCCTTCCACTCCCTCCGTGTGCTATGCTGCCCCCACCCTCTGTTCCCATCCAGCAGGAAGAAATAAAAAATCCTGCTTCCTCCCTCCCTCTGTGTGCTGTACTATCTTCCATCCCCCATACCATGTGTGTATGTGTGTATTCTCCATGCACTTTAATTGGTTGATTAGTGAGTTGGACCTCCAGACTTCAAAATGTGGTTGGCTGTCTACCATGCTGATGAAGAACTGATGCCAGCGGAAGTGGAAGGGAGGGCCTACACACTGTCTGTATACCTGCTGTTCTGTGAGTAGTATGTGGAGAACTGTAATCATGTCAGGGGAGGTTGGTAATGCTTTGAAAACCATGCTGTAGAGGTTGCAGCAGGCTACAGCCAGGAGACCAGAGGTAAGAAATCTGGGACATGGTAGGAGGCACTGATTGGGTGAGGAACCAGACCCTTGACATCCATTCATTTGGGGATCATCCAGGCCTGCAGACAACCCTCTTCCCTCCAGGTTTTGAAGGGATGTCCATACTCTCTGTTTAGGGGTCCAGGGTATCAGCCTCACCTTGAAATGTTTTATACATTATGGGCAGAGACATCAGTTAGGGGGATGCACTTGTGACTTCTTGAGGTCTCTTGCAATGCTTTACCCCCTACTGTTTTGGTGAAATTATACTTTTGACTTAGAATTGTTTCTCTTGTATTTTATATCAGTACACTTGCAAAATAATGTTGCTGATAAATATATCTAATTGGAAGGGAAGATTAATTTATTGATGGTACTTCTTGAAGAGCAACCTCTGGAATAATGAAATAACTGAGAAGGAAAAGGTTGAAGAGGAGGGTTTCCAGTCAAATATGTTGTTCTCTTTGGTGGAATCACTCTGTAAAAAAAAGGTATATATTACAGACTTCTTGAAACCCATATTAGAATGGTTGTCATGTAGTAAGACATGTCTGCCAGATCACAGCAAAGTGTGAACATCTCAAACAAACAGTACAACACTGATTGTGCTCCCTGGGTTGTCTTTACCATCTGTCATGGTTTAGTATCGCCACATTGTCTCAACATTTTCTTCTAGCCTAGAGCAGGAGGATATTGGCAAACTTGGAAATGGAACTCATGACCAGGATACTGTTGTAGTTGTTAGCCTTTATTAATTTGGGTAGTGGATCATCAAAAGAAGTACGTGAGTGGATATACAAAGGGTAATCAAGCTGCAAAAAGCCAGGAGTAATAGTCCTTCAGGTAAAATACAGATCTGAGTGGATGCTCAAGCTGACACTGGAGTACATTTTGATTTTGCAGCAAAACTAAAGAACACAGGTGCATGCAGCAAAATGCAGTAAGTCTCCTTTGTAATGGTTTAAGTGATGTGATATTAGGGACCTTTAACTTGCATTGGAAAGAATACCAGAACCAAAGGACAAAGAATTGACACCCCCAACAGGAATTTTAACTTCTGAAATCCCAGAGTTTAGAAAAGATGGGAGATGCTGCAGACTGCCTACACAGTGTATTTGGGTATGGTAGTCACAAGTCACAGGAAAGCGTTGCATCATGTTTACTGTGTTGCACAATAATGCTGCCATCAGGGTTGTGGTCTAGCAATCTAAAATTTGTGTAGCATAGTAGTGTGTGGGTCCCCCCAAAACACACAGGTTCATGTCATCATCCTGTTTATTACCTCTCCCCCCCCCAATGTATTTGTATTTATTTATTTCACCAGGATAAGGCTCCATTGAGTAAACTTATTTACAAGGAGGTCCTGGGTAGGACAGCTACAAAGTCACACATCAATGATACGCACCAGGTACAACATAGAACAAGATACGAAGCTATTGCATACAGTAATACAAAAATGGAATAATATAGTTGTACCTCCTTACCCACAAAGGGAAGTCTAAAAATCCGTTTAGGAGTCTTGCCAATTGAGCAAGCTCCATGCCATGTCAATGCAGGCCTGCATGTGACTTTTTTGTGTCTATAGCATCCCCCAAATATATTTTCTGCACCAAAGGCAGGACCTGTTTTCAACTGTAATAGTCCCCTACAGTTTAACAAAATTCCAAAAATGGTTCCATTGGCAAGAGGCAGAGAGAGCCCTGCAAGGCAGTTCTAGCAGCTGGAACCTAAGTTTGCTGCAAATATTGTGGATTGTTACAGAAATAATAAATCTTGCTTTTCTCCTTAAAGTCACTGCCATACCAGAATATAACCTTTCTCTTATAAAATATATTGAGGTATCACTTATTCAGGTTATACTATCATTCCCCATAGACCACTTTAAAATATTTGCTGGGCTGTGGGATTATATTTAAAAGAACAGAATTCAGTTCTGTGTCAAGAGTTAATCTGAAGTTTTTGAACCTTGAGCCTGAAGAATAGCTGGGATCCATTCTGCATATGTGAAGGACTGGCGAAAAACATGGAGTGCCCATCTGCATGGCACCAACTGTGGAACATACCCCAGCACTCTGCACTTGATCCCACTTTGACCAAAAAAATGGTGTTCCACAGGGTGGAAAACACAGAGAGCTCTTGCACTCTGCCAGGTGAGGGTGGGGGTGGGGGTAACCTGCCATAGCATTTACATGCCTTCACAAGATTGTCACGTCGGACACAAGTTGGGCCTTATTTGCTTCACCATCTCTTGTCCACAGCTGTATAAGATAACAGAGGGCCGGATGTGGGTGGATATCTTTACATTTTTGTTTTTTCTTTCATAAGATTACAGTCCTGGACATCCTTGTAAAACTGCCTAGCCAAAATTCCCCTGCTCAGCGTATAGTTGGGTATCCACTCCTGCACTGACCTGGCCCAGACCAAAGAGATAATTGAAACACTACAGTACTAACCTTGTGGTTTCTAAAATTAGACCTGACATCAGAATCAGTGTCCATCTTCAATTAGGGCAGTAAATGGAAATGCCCATTGAAATACAGGCAGTGATAGTAGAAAAAGGCCTCATGACTCATCTAGTCTTCCCAACCCTACATACACAGTATGCTGTGAGAACCCTATTGGTCATGTTCTGCCTCTCCTCCTTCATAGCCACTTATGCAAGTGGTCACTAGGACCTGAATATTAAAGTGAACTGCTCGAATTCTGATTCTGTGTCTAGCACAGAGCTCCCGTCAGCTGTCTGCAATTACTTTTATATATTTCCTTGGATGTGCACAAGAAATATTTTATTTCAGAGAACAGCATTTCAGAGGTGTTTCACAGACTAGCCCAATACAGAGCAGTCTACATTGGGCACATCCCTGACAGACCAATGACCACGCAAGCAGAGTATGACAGTGGTCACGGTTTCATGGGCATAAACTTTGTGTACTTGAAAGGACTGAAGCACTCCAATGAGAGAATGCTTCAGTACTTTAATTTGTATAAAGTTGACTGGCATTGGCTCCACCTCTGTGTAACAAGTAGCAGCTGGAGCAGAGTGACATCCTTGTTAGTGATATATATATATATATATATATATATATATATATATATATATATATATATATATATATATATATATTCCTCCATGTGTCCCCAGAACCTCGAGATGTAATTACTACCTTGTAATGTCAGAACCTGTTTGTTATTTTTTGTAATATATGGATACGAGGTGAACTGACTCACCTCCGTTTCAGCACTGGAGTTAGCGGGTGGATGTGCATGCCGGCAGAGTTCCCCCCTCCTGTGTGGACGAGCGGCTGCTGTGGGTTCATTTAGCTGTTTTTTTTTGTTGTCAGTGGTGGTATTGAGTGAGCAGAGGAGCCCCAGAGAGAGTCCGATTGTGAATAGTGTTACCCAAATGGTTTTCAACCTAAAAAAAAAAAAAAAAAACGGTTGCTTCAGGGAAGATTGTCTCGCTAAGTGAGCGAGCAAGCCGCCATGTTTTCAGACTCCTTCTGCCCGCCCACAGAGGAAAAGTGGCCAATCAGAAGGCACGCAGTTTGACATGTCGGGGATAGACTTGCACATGCGCTGTTTAGCTTTGTTAATAATACTATCGTTCGGGTGCCAAACGATAGTATTACGGCACCCCAACGATAGTATTATCACTCAGGAAGAGTAGTATTATCGCTTCAGGATTGATGTTATTACCAGGAAATTTTTGTATGCTTTTGAACCCTATTATTTTAACAATCCATATATTAAATATATATATATACACACAACAAAACAACCTCTCACTCCCTCCCTCTGTGTATTGTGCCACTCCCACCCTCCTTTCCCATCCTGGTAGGAAGAAAAAAACACTTCCACTTGCTCCCTTTGTGCAATCTCCCACCTCCGCCCTCCATTCCCATCCGGGTAGGAAGAAAAAAAAACTCCCGCTCCCTATCTCTGTGCACTATACCACCCTCACCCTCTGCTCCTGTCCTGCTAGGAAGAAAAAAAAAACTCCTACTCCCTGTCTCTTTGCGTTGTGCACTGTGCTTCCTTCCATTCCCCATACAATGTGTGTGTGTGTATTCTCCCTTCATTGTGTTGTTTGATGTGTTCATGCTCTTTCTCTAGGGCAGCACAAAATCAAAGTACTCACTGCTAGCCTCATTGGTGGTAATAATTAACATATCTGGTTGCCATGACCATGCTTCATTCACTTGGCAGTCACTTGGCACAAATGACGCTTGCGATCTGTGTACCCTTTGAAAGTTAGGTTCTGTAACTTCTATTCAAGACAGGAATTCATTTACATGAGTGGAAATTCTGAAAAAGTTTCTCTGCCACCTAAAATAGTTTATTGTTCATGATGTTAGATGGCAGCAAGGGTCTGAACACGTAATGGTTCACATGATGTTAGATGGCAGCAAGGGTCTGAACACGTAATGGTTCAAAGTAAAATTGTCCCATATTCATTTGAACCTTTACTTCACCCACACACATCTGAAACTGATTCATCTGGTATACTATCAAGTGATGAAGAAGATTCAAGTGACAACACTGACATTAATTTGGATGAATGGTATATACTGCCATTTTGAACAGATCTGCACAGAATCAAATCCTGACAGAAGTTTACCTGTTTGTTGTTGTTGTTATCTGAAGCATCTGTATTCACATGCATTTACAGATTTGAATACGTTTCTAATATTAATTTATGTTATAGTACTGTTACTTTTGGGACATTAATTGTGGGTTTCATTTTTAACTGTCTGGAGTTTTTCATCTTGGTCAGTGGTAGGGACTGAACCTGTGCATGCTTGGACTGTACTTTCTCACTGCATGGCAATTGTAATAAAGAGTGATTGCAGCAGAGGAAATAGGATATGCACAGTTTCTTCACAAGCTGAGCAATGATTTTCATATGATGATTTTTTTTTTTACAATTGCTATTTATGCCCCCTTCCACACTGGCGCTGTCACCCAACCTTCCCTACCTGACAGCATGACCCACCCGAGGACCCCCCATGGAGCCTTGGCTGTACCCCCAGGCAGGAACATGATGGGGGCCCCCATTCAGCCCCCAGAATGTACCTTCAACATTTCGTTGGGGTCTTCATTGTTGGGTCACAGCACCAGCGGGTGAGGGCTGCATCCAGGCCCTCTCGTCGGTGTCACACCAGGGAATATTTCTTATGTACACCACCCGGAGGCGTGACATGTGCTGACACCAATTCCTTATGCCGGCGTCTGACATGTCTTCTCTCCACTGAGTCAAACTCAGGCTCGCTGTACCTCCGGCTGCTGCCAGAGGTCAGGCAAGCACCAAGTTGGTGCACCTCCGTTCCCCGCAGAGGATCTGAGCAGTCCCTCAGACGCTCAAGCATCCTTCCCTCGGCTGACCCTCTGATGACCCAAGCTCATTCTCAAACCCAGATAGCTGGATAATACATTTTTTTTATGTCTGGCTTAGTAGTCCCATATTATGTATTATTACAGCTGACTCTACTCCTACCATGTGTATAACAGGCATTTTTTTTCACAGAAACATCTGTAATCCTATGAGTGTACATACTTAATGATGCTCCTCTTTTAAAATGTCTTTGTAGATTTTTCTCTTTCTGGGCAGTACTCATGGGATTTATTTCCTACACAGCATCAATTGTGTCTATGTCAGTGGTGGAGATCGAACCTGTGCAAGCCTAGAAGTTAAAAAATACAGTCAAGCATATAAATTTTAATTACAGCATAGCTACTCCTCAGTGTTACCATGCTGAGTTTGGAATAGGTTAAATAGTTATAATTTAGATGGTTTATTTGTGGATTGGGGCAATATAGTATGTAGTGTTGTTTCCCTTCTGGCCATCTGTGCACCCCAGCAGTGCACCTGTCATTAGGGTGCCACATTGATGAATTTGCCACCCCATCCCTAAGGTCCCCCCTCCTCGAGGTCCTCCCCGGAGTTAGAATATTTAGAAGGGGGGGGCAGGTGTAGGGGGATGCAGCCTCCCTGCAAAAGGAGGGGATGGTGACATCAGGATGTGGCTCCCTAATGACTGGGCGCACTGCCGCTGGCACCCTACATAGGTGGAACCATGTTGTTTTGCACATCAGTATTATTATACATTGTCATGAATACTTGCCCTTCCTTTGTAGGTAATTATGGATAATAAGGGTATGTGAGTGTGAGAACTTTTTTTTTAATATGGTATTAGCCAAGTATTCATGTTTATGACTCCAGAGACTTGGTGTTTGGCCTTAAAAGGACTCAGTAGTGCAATATACAGCTTAACAATGTTATTTTACACCTTTTATAACCTGGTGTAATGTATACACACCTGTATGCTCCATGCAAAGCTTCAAACTAGCCTAATGTACTGTAGTCATCTTAGGTACACCCCATTGGCTTCATCAGCAGCCCTCTGCCCCATGTGCAACTGATGAGAAGGGCTATTGGCTGGCTGTAAACAACAGAAAAGGAGCACAGCACTCACCAGTGCAGGTGGGGATGCAAACTGTGGGCTGGGCTAGCCCAAATTAGACTACAGGGGACAAAATGGGAAGTTGCACTTCAGAGGTAGTGAGGCTGGAATTAATTGAACGAAGTCCAGACTTGCAGATGGAGTTCCAAAATTTTATTATGGACATCTACAGTGTGAATGCAACTCGTCACACAAGTCAACAGCCAGGTAGCTGTTACCCAGCAGCCTCACTTCTTCACTTGTTAGATCATCATCGTGTCGGTGTCCATAATAACATTTGCCTGGTCTGGACTTCATTAATTTATTCCAGCCACACTATTTCTGGAGTGCAACTTCCCATAATGTCCTCTGGTATTGGTTGACTATCCCCTTCCACATAAAGCTCTACACAACATACCTGTGTGCATGGTCAGTGACATGGAGACAAGGAGGAATAACAGATGGTGTATGTAACTGTAAACATTTAGTAACCTTAAAGCAGCAGTACTAGTTAGCTGGCAAAAAATGTCTTCTTACCTTTTTTTAGTAGTACTGTATTCCTGATAATCTTAGATTCTTCATTAGGGCATTTTAAAGTCATTCAGCTATTTTTATGATAGTGTTTAATTACAAACTGTGTAATTTACATGTATCTACGATAAGTATGGCAACCCCCAGCATCTTTAAAAATCTCCTCCCTGGAGGTCACACTTTAGCTGCACCCATTGCATTCATAATGCAGATATATCAGGGTGCTGACAGCAAATTATTAAGATGGCCAACAACACAGTACCGCCTTAATCTGCTTACATCACTGATGGTGGACTTGGCAAAGGAGCAAGAACTTTTAAAAATGTCATAATCCTCTCGCTTGCCTCAGAAATGAAATAAAGAAAAAAGAAAATTAGATATGTTGATGCTTTGGTTTGGCCTAAGCGCTAACTAAATTAATGAACTTTTTGTTAACTAGTACTGCTGCTTTAAGTTGTGATTCAACTAACACAATACACCATTGCCACATACACCATGAAAGGAAACATTCGGCATTGACAAATGCCTATAAGCCTCTTCTCATACTTGCATTGACAATCTGTGACACCAAACAGTACCATCCTAATGTAATATAATTGTTTGTTTGTAATATAAAACAAGTGTATATTTAGGACGGCTAAACTTAGTGAACAAATCAATTTCAATTAAATAATGTGTCTGTGCTAGTAGTCTTATAAGTTAAAACAAGAACTTTGAATTTAGGCCTGCAACTAACAAGCAGATACCTGACAAATCAAAGACCACAGGAGCGATATGAGTCAGCAACTATTGTATGCTAGTACATTTTGTACTAGTTGGAAAAAAGCACAGCTGTCTGTCAGGCAGGGGTCAGTTAAGTGAATTACAGTAATCAACCTAAAACTATGGGCACTGATATCACAAGGCTTTCAAAGGGGAAGGAAATGGTGGCGCCTTGCCATATTTTTGGGATGGGAAACATCAGCTTTGATTGCAGATTACAAAACTGTAAAAGAGTGATGATATCTTTATGCATTAGTCTGATAAATGAATCATCAGTATCTAACAAGTGTTGTTTGATCTGTGTTTTTGCTAACTAACTCAGGATTCCTCAAACTTTCTCATTGACTACAGCTTACACCTCCATGCCAGGAGTCAGACCATAATCAATCTGATCAGTCTGTACACCATTTTAGTCCTTCATAGCACCATTCCATCAATAACAGGGATCTGAAATGAGTGTTCTGTTTCTCTCACTTTTACTGAACACCCATCTGCATCACTTCTATCTTGTCTGATTTCAGTTTCATCCAGCTACTCACCATCTGCATCCTGATTAATCCAAATGCTCTTATCAAACAGCAGCTGTAACTACCCTCGCCCATGAGGTGAGCTACTAAGCCTGAGCATCAGAACAATTGGCTAAGTCTTTAAATCATCAGGTGAATGGAGACCTATTCTGAGTGGTATTCTGGGCTTGCAATTTCCATGGTGCTCTAACTACAGGGTTCTTTCATTTTCTTTATTTTTCTTTATTTACTGTTTTCCCCCCTCTGGTCTGGCTGGCACTCATTCATACCAGTACTCCCAGCCTCATCACCCCAACTTCTTCCGGGGCTTGCCTCTCCTCGAGTCACCCATGTTGCACTTCTATGGCGGGGTGGTGGAGAGTCCTCTCAATCCGCCAGGACTCTACTGTAGTCTGGAGTCGGGGTGCCTAAGTCATCAGGTGTGGGGCATGCAAAGATCAGCGGTCATCCAGCATTGCTGAAACCTTTTTTCCGTTTCCTCTTGGGGGTGTGGTGTACATTGATATCATGGTGCGCATGCTGATGTCTGCCACATCCCCCCCATCTCTTAGAGCTCGGGCTGTCTTTCTCTGGTCTCCAACATGGGCCAGTCCAGTGCTGAGCTCATCCCCACTGTCTCCCAAGAGGAGGAGAGGTGTCCTGGGGACACTCAACCCTCCTTCCTGTGGCTGACTCTCTGACACTTGTGGTCAGTCCTGACCCTGGGTCATCAGGACCACAAGTGATAGCACTACAGGTGCACCAGAGGGCCACACCTACAGGGTTCCTTCTAATGGAAGCAGCAGAGTGTTTCTCACAGGAACTACAAGCTCCCACCCACTGTGATAGTGAATCCAAACAATATGATTACCACAAACACTATGCTCAGAACCCCACCTAGCACTCCATGCATGATAGATAAAAACTACAGTAATGATGCAACTCAATAGCAACAATAGGAACAGTAATTAAGGTGAAAACAAATATGAGGGCTTCATTGGGGGTTGGATATTGGATCAATACCACGGGGAAGTAAGGCAAAGTTGAGACAATACACAATAAATCAGCTGTCATCCCATCAAACAGTATTCCAGCCATTTCAGATCCAGAGTACGAGGGGGGGGAGGGGCAGAGATTACAGTTACAGAAAATACCAAATGAAATTGTATTTTCTTAGCCTCAGACAGTAGCTGTGTGTACAAAAAGGGCAGGCTGGCCTCAGAGAGTAGCTGTGTGTATAAAAAGGGCAGGCTGGCAAAATCTGAATTGTGCTATTCCAGATCCAGAGTATGGGTGGAGGGCAGAGATTACAGTTACAGAAAATCCCAAATGAAAGTTTTTCTCTTGGCCTCAGATAGTAGCTGTGTGTACAAAAATAGCAGGCTGGCAAAATCTGACTTGTGCCATTCCAGATACAGAGTACTATGGGGGTGGGGGCAGAGATTGCAGTTACAGAAAATCCCAAATTAATTTGTTTTTCTTGGCCTCAGACAGTAGCTGTGTGTACAAAAAGGGCAGTCTGGCAAAATCTTTGACTTGTGCCATTCCAGAGCTAGAGGAGAGAGAGGGAGAAACTACTGCAGGTACCAGAGAAGTTTTACAGTTATATAAAATCCCCAATCTTTTTTCCTGACTTATTTATTTTTATTTATTTTTTTTTATTTAACCAGGTATAGCACACTAAGCTGAAAGTTTTTTTACAGGAGCGACCTGGGAGCACAAGGAGGTTAAGTGACTTGCTCAGGGTCACACAGTTTGCAAGTGGAAGCTGTGGGATTCCTTAAGTGCACTTAAGTGCAGCCCTGGGTACACTACAGCAAGGGCAGCAGGGTGGCAAAATAAATCTTTGTGACATCCAGTCCAGACTCAGAGCGGAGAGGGAGAGAGACTGCAGGGTGGCTCGCAATAAATGTAACAGTCCCAGAAATCCCAAATACAAATTTTTGCCTGGCTTCAGTGTGACTGTGTGTACAGAGCAAATACAGGGTGGCAAAATAAATCTTTCCCTTGTGCCATCCAATCACGAATAACAATCATCATCAATTACGTTCATTCATGAATCATGAATTCATGTATTAAAAAAAAATATTATTCAAACAACATACAAGTTAATACATCTGTCCTCGCTGCTGGCTGTGGTGGCCCAGGAGAAAATCTGACTGTGACTTGTAGCAGGCCGACTGTTTACAGTACAACACAAGTTACGCACAAGCACTACACACAAGTGTCATCATCATCACTCATTCCCCATTATTCCTTATTATCATTAGTTTTATAGTATATAGTGTTATAAACTTACATTACATATGAGCATTAACCAACCCCCAGAGTGGGACTGCACTGTGTGTGAGTAATGCACCAGATGTGTCTGCATCTCTAATTCAAATTCTGAGGCACACTTAACAGTTGCTGAATTTGGTCACTAGGTAACTGTATTATATGAGCCAGTCCGGTAATCTTGAATGGAAGTGGTGGTGGACTGCTGTGTTGTTGGTGTGCTGTAGGTGTGTACACTGTACAGTCATAATTCATGACAGTAAATTTGTCCCTGGCCTGTGGGTGGGAGTCATCAGAAGGACATCACATTGGAGGGATCTTTTGTTACAAAATGGATCAAAGTGTTGATGTGGCACATTCTATTTCTCAGGTAGGCAGTGGCACTGCAAAAGACAGCAATCAGCCTGAAAAGGGAAAACAAAATCAAACCCCAAAAAATGATTTTTTCACATCTAAGGTTTCATCTTCCAAGTAAATGCTTGAACCCAAAAAAGATGAAGGACTTAGATCATCATCAATCCCAAGTAAAAAAAAAAAAGTTATGTAGTTTAAATAACTAAAGGTGTGGTAGGTACCACCCACAGAGGCACCCAACGGTATGGAACAATTGCATACTATACTCCTGCTAGTCCCTCATCTGATTCTTCTGAGATCGAACCTGATGAGGGTAATACTAATAATAAAAATGAAAAGAATGATCAGGCTGCACAAGGTTTATTGGAAGGGATGGAAATTGCAGATGAGGAAGAAACAGGCAAAAATGTTTTGGTTGTGTAGCGGAGAAGTAGAAATAAACCACAAAAGGAACAGACCCAAGAAAAATCCATGGGGGGGGGGCCTGAAAAGGTGACCAAGGTGTCGTGCCTTCCTGTGGAAAAAATGAAAAAAAATATCATCTTTTCGTTGGTCATACTTCTCCCTTAGTGCTTCCAATGAGTTGATAGCAACTTGCGCTATTTGTAAACTGCTAATCAACAGGGGTAAAAAGAAAGGAGCATTGGGAACTTCAGCACTGAAAGGGCTACTAGAAAGATGCTGAGTTGTGAGTCTCAGAGAGAAAGTGACAAAGATGGCTCACTACACTCAGGGATAATGTCCATCGATGAAAACAGTGGCAGGTCCCGGAGCACTACACCTCCATCACCACTTCTTGCCATTCGAAAGACTCTTCCAACTGTTACTGAAAGTGACCATGTGTTCAAAAGCCCTCTTCCTTCAAGAAGACAACTTACCATCTCAGAAACAATATGAGAGTAAAGCCAAATATGCCTCAACTCACATGCTGCTGTTACAATAACAAAAAATTCAGAAATGATAGCTGTTAGGTCGCCCTCGCGCAGCGGTTGGATTTTAACTGACGCCAGCAACCGGGTTAGGAACGGACCGAAGTAGCTGGAAGGGCAACTGGGGAAAGAAGGATGGAGTGTCCTAGGACTGCTCTCCTTCTCTGGGGGAGGTGGGGAAGTGCCTGGAGCATTGGCGACCCTGCGGAGCTAGGACTTGCATTGCTACCTGCACTGCGACACCAGGAGGCGGGCAGACGAGGTGTCATTGCCACCCCGCCTCCTTAAGAAAAAACAGAAAATGGAGCTGCCGGCCGCGCTAATGAGGCTCGCCATGGCTTCAGTGCTCCAGACACATCCCCGACCTAGCCCAACATCTACGGCACAGGGAGAAAGCCGCAGCCTCACCACATTAGAGGCAAACCCACACGGTATCGGAGGGATTAATGGCTAATTCGGGAGGAAGCCTTAGGCCCGTGACCGGGCTGAAATACATCAGGCGGCTGGCAGCTCGACAGAAGGAGAAAAAGGAAAATTAAAAAAAAAAAGAAATGATAGCTGTTGATTTGCTACCATATAACATGGTTGAACATATAGGATTCAGGAGGCTACCTGAGTACCTCAAACCTCGATATAGTATTCCATCGTAGAAATACTTCTCGACAACAGGGATTCCAGATCTTTACGATGTTGTATGTAAAAAAATTAAGATGCATGTTGTGCAGTGATGTTAATAGGGTGGTGCATCTGACAGCAGATATCTGGACAAGCTGTCTACCCAAACCCTTCATGTTTGTCATGGCATATTGGGCATGTTTTAATAATTTACGTGGAACTGGGGATAGTGAAGCATCACAGTTTGCCATTCTAAGAATGTTTTATTTTCCATCTGAATATACCTCATACAGTACAACAACAACGAAAAGCTCCAAAAACCAATACAGCAATGGTTCTCTTCACAGGGACTGTCAGTTGGCTTTTTTGCTGCAGATAATGGGTCCAACATAAGGAAGGCCTTGGGGAAGGGGGGCTTTGTTCACATCCACTGCTGTGCACATTGCTTAAACACTAATGCCCTCCAGGGTGTGTGTCATGCTGGGATAACGTCATGCCTCAGGTGGTTGGGCACGAGGCCGCAGCCCAAGTGTGTCCAATGACTGAGGCATGACGTTATCCCAAACGACACACACCCTGGAGGGCATTATTGCTATTATACAATGGCTTGTTGTTATACAGAATAAAAAAAATAATTTTAAAGATGTTTTTGTGTGGTAAAACATTTTTATAGAAACATAGAAACATAGACTTTGACGGCAGATAAGGACCGCTAGGCCCATCTAGTCTGCCCATTTCTCTACCTACAGGATAGGCCGCAGATCCTAGTTAACCAACAGCCGATTTCTTCCTACCCTCCACAAGAATTGCCTTATGTCTGTCCCATGCATTCTTGAATTCTCCCACAGTTTTAGACCCTACAACCTCCTCAGGAAGGCTGTTCCATGCATCCACTACCCTCTCTGTGAAATAATACTTCCTCACATTGCCCCTAAACCGCCCTCCTTCTATCTTTAAATTGTGTCCCCTTGTTCTTACAAGTCTCTTTTTCTGAAAGATGCTACCCTCTTGGACTTTGTTGATTCCACTGAGGTACTTAAAAGTTTCTATCATGTCCCCCTCTCCCTTCTTTCCTCAAGGGTATACATATTAAGCTCTTTTAGTCTATCCTCATACGGCTTCTCTTGCAGACCCTGCACCATTTTAGTTGCCCTTCTCTGGACTACCTCTATCCTGTCTATGTCCTTGCGGAGATGGGGTCTCCAGAACTGGACACAGTACTCCAGATGGGGTCTCACCAACTGTCTGTACAGAGGGATAACAACTTCCTGTTTTCTGTTGGTGATGCCTCTCCCTACACATCCCAATATACCCCCAGCCCTCCCGACTGCCTTCTCACATTGCTTACTAACCTTAAGGTCATCTGATATGATTACCCCCAGGTCCCTTTCCTTTTTGTTGTTGTTACTACCTCCCACCCATTGTGTATTCTTCCCCTGGGTTCTTGTTTCCCAGGTGCATTATTTTGCACTTCTTTGCATTGAATCCTAGCTGCCATACTTCTGACCATTCCTCCAACCTTGCCAAGTCCTTTTCATCCTTTCCACGCCTTGTGTATCAACCCTAGTTGCAGATCTTTGTGTCATCTGCAAAAGGCATACTTTTCCTTCAGTCCCTCTGCAATGTCACTGATGAAGACATTAAAAAGGACTGGACATCACTGAACCTCACGGTACCTCACTAAGTAAACCCTCTTTCTTCAGAGGGGACTCCATTTACAATTACCTTTCTGTGTCCTGTTGTGCAGCCAATGTTTTATTTAGCTACCACCCTGGGACCCACTCCCAGGCTGGTTAATTTGACTATTAATCTTTGTGTGGGACTGTGTCAAATGCCTGCTAAAGTCTAGGAAGGCCATGTCCACAGCCCCTCCCTGGTCTACTACTTTGGTCACCCAGTCAAAGAAATCTATTAGATTCATCGGACATAACCTTCCCACTGTGAACCCATGCTGCCTTGGGTCCTGTGCTCCACTGGCCTCTAGATACTCAACTATTCTTTCCTTCAGAAGTGACTCCATCACTTTCCCTACCACATTTTTAAGAGAAGATAAAACAATCAGTTATAAAACAATCAATCAATAAATGCTCATCTGCAGGTTCACAGTGAGGCTGAGACTAGACCCGTGATGTTGTACTGATTAACATCACAGGTCCAGCCCAAGACTGACCAATCAGAGTCCAGGATTTTTTCTTGCCACTGTATAATTAAATGTAATAGTTCACAGTTTTCTTGATGATAACAGAGAGAGTAAGGCTGTCATTAGAACTGGTATAAGAAAATGCACTCTTTTCAGTCACTGAAGCAAAGCCCATCACTTGTTTGAAAATAATACAGCAGGAGCACAGTTTACCTTTGCACAGACTGATCCAAGAAATTTCTACTCAATGGAATTCAAACTTTTATTTGTTCCAAAGGCTGCTGGAACAAAAGAAAGCTGTCAGGAAGTACACCTTAGAAAATAAAACTGGTGGTGCAGATGTCTATATTATTCTACCACAGTGGGCCATGCTGGAGTTTCTAATTTTCCTTCTCCAGCCATTTGAAAAAATCACCAGGGAGATTAGTGCAAACACAGTAACTATGAGCCAGGTGATACAGTACTCCTAATAAAAATGTTAAAATGCAGGTTGAATCTGGTTAGGGAAAAGTTAGAGAAGAAAGACAGTTCCATGGTCACACATACTGTCAGAGGTGCTGGCACATGCAGATTGCCCTCCAGAATACAAGATCTAATGAGACGTATAATCAAAAAAGTTGCTGAAGATGACAAACTATGCAAAATGCTTCATTCTGAGTACTACATTAAAGCAACAATCTTGGACCCATGATACAAATCGAAGCAACTGTTGAGTGAAAATGATGGCACTTGTTTTGAGAGAAACAAACAAGAAATAATTGACAAGGTGCATGCTGTCATGTAACAGTGAACAACAGCAGCACCGCATTCAGAATCTTCTTCACAACACAGCAGCACAGCTTTAGTTGGCCCATCCTCTTCCTCCTCAGCCACTGCAGCCAAATTTTCTTCTTCACCACCAGCCAAGCATAGCACTGTCCCACAGTCACTTGGTTCAGCTTCATGTCTCTGGAGTCACATACACAGTGTTATTGCAACATCTTCTTCATCATCTGCATCTTGTAACACAGCCTCAGCACAGACCTTTGTTGAAATTACCTCTGATGCACTTTTGTTTGATGGATTTTGCACAGTTGTATTATTAAAGCTGCTTTTTGGAAGAACTCTTTAGTGGTGTGGCTATTTGTTGTTAGCTAGAGCCCAGTATTAGTTGGAATGCTGATTCTTTGAAATAATGGAAAGCCAAACAAAATATGTGGCCTGCTTTAGTAAACATTGCAATGAAGTACGTGAATTGCCCTCCGACTAGCATCTGTTCAGAAAGATTGTTCAGTTTAGCTGGTAACGTTATTACTGACACACAATCCTGTTTGACACCAGAAAATGCTGAGTGTCTCATGTTTCTCAAAGTGACCATTCCTCACTTTAATTTCAAATATGATACCTGAATTCATGTATTCTTTTATTCTTTTATATGTATATTTGTACATAATTTTAAATTGCATGATTTTATATTGTATACTGCCCAGAGTCTCTGGAAATGGGTGCTTTAGAAATAAACCATCTATCTATTATCTATCTATCTATCTATCTATCTATCTATCTATCTATCTATCTATCTACCTATCTATCCATCTATCTAACATACACTGACTGCTCTGAGCAGGACCTATGCACAAAACACTTCAAGAATTTGTGCATGTGGTGAAAATCTTTTGTGAGTAAGGTCTACTTCATGAGGTAGCAATTAATTGTAACAAGCCAGGTCAGGACAGACTAGGGCAGGCCACTATTCCTTGAATGATCACATGAGCAGCACAGAATAGAAAAAAAAATGATAACATCAGTGGGTTCAGAGTCCAAATACAGCAAGCAACTGCATTTCATGTCACAAACTTACTTGGTGGTACCCGGTTCCACTATCTGATCTGGAAGGTAGGGTACTGCTGTCTACTACTACTACTATCGGCTTTTGCCCTCATGAGTCATGACTACTACTTATTTATCACCTTTTGTCCTTACTCCAGTCCTACTCCATACTACTACTACTACTTGTCGCTTTTTTTGCCCTCAGCAACTGTTCCTGAGTCCTGACAATTCTGTTTTAATTTTCGTACAGCTATACCTTAGCAGATGCCTGAAAGTTCAGAAACTGAATACTCTTTATATATTTCTCATGTCCCCGATATTTGTCTTCAAATACTTCACAGAAAAAAATGCTACTAAATTGAAAATTCATGTAATTTCTTTATTGTTTGTGTGTGTGCATGGTATGCTACCCTGGTTACATCTCACTTACAGTAACTGGGCTGAGATTATTATATTATATTTTATTTGTGATATTTAAACAGACGAGGTGGCTGCATAAAGACCTCCTTGCTAATCTACGCCAGAGGGACAAGCTTTGGATTCGCTACAAACAAACTGGCCTACAGTCAGATCTTATTGTCTATCATGAACTAAGGAACAGATGTAAGAGACAAGTTAGAGTTGCTAAAAGCAAATACTGCAAGGACCTTCTACAAAGCTCAGCCTGCGACCCGAGGAAATTTTGGGCCCATGTCAAAACATTTCTCAGTACCTCACAGTCGGTCACTCCTGATGAAATGATCATAAATGGGGCACAATGTAATGACCCTAGGACCATCTCAAACAGTTCTAACAATCTTTTCTCCGATCTTTCATATTATACCTTGGCTTTACAACCTAGTGGATCACACTCCAATCTACCTACCACACTACCATCAGACAACCATACTGCTCTATCGTATGATGCTCCTCCAGCGCCACCATTCTATTTCAAGGCTATATCAAGAGCGGAAGTTCTGAAATTACTGAGATCCATATCTGCCAATACCAGCTCTGGTTCTGACTCACTGGAATCTCGTCTTCTTAAGCTGGCTGCTCCATTCATTGCCTCTCCAATTGCCAGAATCTACACTTTATCCCTTATCCATAGCACTGTGCCAGACCTATGGAAATCTGCAAGAGTAACACCTGTCTTTAAAAAAGGTGACCCAAAGGACATGGCCAATTACAGACCTATAGCAATTCTCTCTGTCCTTAACAAGATCCTAGAGAAAATAGTTGCATCACAGACCATTGACTACCTTACACGCTACAATCTCCTCTCAGACACTCAGAATGGTTTCAGAAAAGGTCATAGCACCACCACGGCTCTTCTTCAACTAACTACTGATATTCTGTCCAACATGGACTCTGGAAAACTCACAGGTGCCATCTTCATTGACCTCACTAAGGCTTTCGACCTTGTTGACCATCCCTGCTTCTCTCCACTCTCCATAAATTCCATTTTCTACCCCTGTTGTGGACTGGTTCTGTAGCTACCTGTCAAACAGGTCACAAGCTGTCAAATTTAACTCCTCCCTGTCCAACACGTCTACTATCAACCTTGGGGTCCCCCAGGGCTCTATCCTTGGGCCCCTTCTGTTCTCAATTTTTATCAACAATGCAGCTGAGGTCCTGAATCCTGCTCAGCTATTCTCTATGCTGATGACCTGATCATCTACACTAGTTCTTCTAGTATTGCCTGCATAAACACATCATTTACTCAGACTTCAATAAGGTCTTAGACTGGCTACTAGACCATAAGTTGTACTAAATGAAAAGGAAACAAAAGCCATGCTCCTAGGTTCTGCAATCAAGATTAAGACCTATTCTAGTTTGCTGGAGGTTCTTCACCCAGGAGGATTTCCACTTGAAAATGTTACTTCCTTCAAATACTTTGGGATCCTCCTGGACCAGTCCCTGGATTTTAATCTTCACATTCAGTCCTCGTGCAAAGCTGTAAACTCGAAACTAGGAGTAGCTTACAAAACGAGCTACATGCTTACACCCTCGGCCAAATTAGCAATTGCCCGAGGTATTCTGCTCCCAACCCTTACCTATGGTGCCTCTATTCTTACCTCTGCCCATAAAACCTCCCTACTAAAATGGGATGTAACTTATAACAATATATGCCGATTTGCCTCTTCGTCACCTCGACTCAAACATCACTGCCTTCTTTATAAGGATCTGAATTGGCTCTCACCCTCTGCCAGTAGACAATACTACCTTGGATCACTAATGGACTTGATCATCCGGGAAAAAACCCGTCCCAGCTGGCGGCATTGCTGGTCCCTCAACCATCCTCCCATGGCCTGCGATCAGTTGACAAATCCTTGCTCTATGTTCCGAGATGTCGGACGACTAAAGGCACAGGGGCCTTCCAATTCTCTGCTTCCAGGCTATGGAATGCTCTTCCACTCAACCTCCGGCTGTCTCAGTCTCACTTTGGATTTAAAAGTGAATATCACAAGTTATCTATCCTTAGCTGATGCTTGTACATGCTTTGACCCAACCTGAAGCTCCTGAGACTTACCAGTAATGTCACCCTGCTCTAATCCAGCTCCAAGACTGTCTCCTCTTCTGCTCCCCATATTTTTCCTCTCTTTGTAAATAACTTCTTGACTACTACTCTTCCTTCTTGAACCTTGTTGCTGACCATCCACTGTTGTTTTGCCAATTACCACACCTGACCTTCCTTCTGTCAGTCTTTCTTGTTATATTTGAACATTCCTCACATTTCTCTCTATATAACTTACTATCTTATTAACCCTTTCACTCCACAGGTCGGGTCCATGGTTTCTGCACTTATTATATATCTTACTGCCATTATCTGTATAATGCTTGCCATTATTTTTGTTGTTTCTACCCATTGTATTTTTGTAGCACTGCTGTACTGTTCTCTATTCGTATCTATTGTACCCATGTTGCTGTTGTTCAACTGTTCTCCTTTTGTTGTATCTCTCCGGTCATGCCTGAAAATAGTCATTTTATGGCTAGTGCACCTACCGTTAACAAAACTAAAAAAAAAAATATATTTGGCAATGGCTGACAGCAAGCAATTGTGGAACTAGGAAGGATGTCATTGAGTTGTGTTGTGTGTCATCAGGTCTTCAGGTGGCAGTGGCAAACTTTTATAACTGCACTGCACTTGACTAATGCAATGTGTGACTGGCTGCTTGTCTGGATGGTGAGCACTATGTTCTTCGCTTTTTCTTCTTTAAGGATTCAGCATCCTCAGCATGTTGATCAGATTCATTGGAAGTAGTCGTAGTACTAGAAAACATTACCACCTCTTGGACCACGTGAGTGTACCATGTACCACAGTACACTGGGATATGCATACATGTGGGTAGAGTGGTGGGCTTTCTTAGTGCTGCACATTTGATCATTCATATTCATTTCTTTGGCTTGTTTGGCTCTGACTGGAACATCCATCAAAATAATACCCACACAGCATCATTAATAGAAAAGAAATCTTAACTGCCTGGCAGTATCTGCAGTGCTTGGTGGTGCTAATGATATAGGTATTAGCATCTGTATGTCTCTCTCTCTCTCTCTCTCTCCGTCTCTCCCAGCACACTCATGTCATGGGCCCGAGCAGGATATGCCACCATTATAGGCCAGCTATGAAGGGGCTAATAGGGCTAGTAGTGACAAATTGCTTTTTTATTTAACAGTTTTACTTTAATTTTTATACAAATAATCCATTAAATTATTTCTTTTGGGCCTCTGTGTCACATGTGAGTGACTTTGGCCTCATCTATGCATTTTTTCGCATTTTTTCAAATATTGATCAATAAATTGAAACTAATCAGAACTAATCAGGATAAATCAGAATTTCACAATGTTCCAGTTCTTATTTAATAAAGGTCAGAGCTTCACTGAGTTCTCCCAGCCCTAATTGGAATACAATTCTTAGATTAACAGCATGTATTTTATTTTATATGTATTGTTCAAATACTATTGTACTTGAGATTAGTATATGATCTTTCATTACAGTTTAGTATTGTAATATTCTGTGCAGTAAGCATATTCAACTGATGACCTGAAATCATCCAAGCAGACCACCTAAAGCAGTAGGTAAGGCTAGGGGGATGTTAGGGGTGTAGTAGGGTATCACAAGTCGTAAGAGGAGGTAATAATCCTCTTTACAAGACACTGGTTAGCCCCATCTGGAGTACTGCATGCAGTACTGGAGGCCACACCTTCACAAGGACATTAACCAGACTGAGGCAGTCCAGAGAAGGGCAACCAAAATGGTGCAGGGACTGCATCAGCAAACATATGAGGACAGATTAATGAAGCTCAATATGTATACCCTAGAGCAAAGGAGAGAGAGAAAGAGGTGATATGATCGAAACATCCAAACACCTTAAGGGCATTAACAAAGTGAAAGAGTCTAACATGTTTCAATATAAGAAAAATATTAGGACAAGAGGACACAGCATGAGACTAAAGGGAGGCCGATTAAGGGGTACTGTGAGGAAGTTATTTTTCACAGAAAGGGTGGTGGATGCATGGAACAGTCTACCTCAGGAAGTGGTGGATATGAATACAGTGCAGGGCTTCAAACAGGCATGGGATAAGCATAAGGGAGCAATACAGATGAGTATGAATAGAAAGGCCATTGACAGAGCAAAGGCTGATGGCACATTCATAAGGTAAAAAAAAAATGGGCAGAATGGATGGGCCTTGCGGTCCTTATCTGCCGTCAACGTCTATGTTTCTATGTGCAAACGGTATAAAAAGTAAAATGGTGGTGATTGTAAGTATGATGAAGCCAAATGAGTAAACTACTGTGGAAAGAGAGGGTTAAAGCTTGTGCAACCACCAATCACCTGGATTAGCTTTGACTACTACAGGGGTCTATACATTCAGAGGAGGCCAGGCAGGGTTTGCAGTGTTTTCTTTGCTGGAAATACAGAGCACCACAGGTATTTTAAGAATCAGACTTTAAAACAACATCACAAAATGATTGTCCTAGCTGAAGTCCTCATTCAAGCATCAAGGGGTCTATTAAACAAGTTCAACAAAGGAAGGCATTTACTTTGTGTAACTGGATGGCAAGCTCCTTTTCAAGATGGTTACAAATCACGCTGCCAAACACATGTACTTTGAAGAACCTCATACAGAATTCTCTGTGGTTATTGTCTGTATCCATGGCTGTTACTACAGTACATGGCTAAACTTATTCTGGTCTTTTCTTTCCAGCTCAGTCCCATCAAGGAACTTTTTCTGATATACTGCATGTAAGGTGTTCTTTCAGCGTGGAATCTTTATGGATGCACCTTCTTATAGATGGTTCTTTCACAACCTCCTTAGTTTTGCCACAGCTCTACTGTACAGCTGAGCCAACTGGAAGGCAACACAGTACCTTGCAGAGTGCTGCAATATACTGCAAGGAGCAGTGCAGTTCAATGGCAAGTAGGCCCTTTTGTCATGCAATATTTTGTGGCCTGCCATTTACTGCAGGATACTGCATAGCATCCTAGCTGGCTCTGCTGTACATCCCAGTGAGTTTGTTTTGTTACATTGCTCTTTGTGTTGTATGTTGATACATTTCTGGATCTACTGTAGTACACATTCTGAGTGCTTTACAGTTACTATTAAATGGTTATCTTACTTATTTATTTACTTATTTGAAATATCGGAAATACAGACCTTTGAGTCAGAAACTCCTTTACAAAGGCTCCACGTCAAACACTGCATGAGTTACAATACAGTAAGACACTACATACAAATGGGTACATTACAAACAGTATACAAATCCAGCTAGATACAATAGGCAGAGTAACATACTGATTGAAACAAACACAAGGTAAAATTTATGAGGCAGTTAGACTTGACCTTGTCTTTGAGCGATACTAGAAATAGAAGAGAGTCAGAAGGTAGGAGGAGGAGGAATGGAAGAGGCTAGGAGCAGTCACAACTGCAGCCTTAGAATTATTCTTCTCTTTCTGCCCCATACAATGTTGTCTGTAACAGGGTGACCATACTAGCTGTCTTGGCACATAGTTTATGACTTATAAGGCTTATGTCATACAGAGGCAGAGGTTTCAGTTTTGAAGAGGTAATGTTAATGGGCAAAATCGGTTTCACAGCTTTTCTTTAAAACCAGGTCAGACTGTAAGTCCTAGTGCACAACATTGGTGTTGTGCCACCAGGTTTCGATTCCCAGACCTCGAGAGCGAAGCTCGAGAGGTCCATGGAATCAGATTCTCGTGGTGGCACAACACACTGGTTGTGCATAGAGTTGCACATTCGCTATTCTATATAGTTTATGGGCATCCATGCCTATTTCAGTCATTGCACTTTGTTTCAGTGAACTGGTGGTTGGGGGCACTGAGGGTTGGTGGTAGGCTCAAATTATTGACACAATATGCAGCAGATGTTTCTGCAAGTTCAAGTTTAAAAACAACAACTTCCAGCTTAATGGGAAAGGAAATCAAGTATGTGGCATTCTAAGCTGTTCTGCTGCAGTAGTGACATCAGTACTGCAGCAGAACAACATAATGATGTCACTACTGCAACAGAACAAGCATATTCCATGCATAGAATTCCATGCATAACAGCATTATAAAGTATGGGGTGCCCTTATTATTCACCAAAATCAAGCAGATTACAAACTTGTAATGCCATTGTTGTGACATCACTATGTTGTTAACCCTTCCTGAGTATGTCATATCAATGGTATAACAAAATGGAATGCTCACAACAATCAATGTTCCACAAAGTAATTCAGTAAAGTAATTCAATCCATGATTACACAATCTTGGTAGACCATACACTATAGAATATAATGTATGATCTTTGGTTAACGACCACAATGAAAACACTTCTCGAGGTTGCCATGACATCTGAAAAACCTCTCGAGCTGCGCTCTCAAGGTTTACAATGATGTCATTGCACCCTCTCAAAGTGTTTACAGTGTAGTTATTAACCAAAGACCATACATTGTTCTTTATCTAACATACTCTGTTTACCTCCTCTTGTATATGGAAGGTACCTAATAATTATATAGATTAGTGTTTCCTTTTTTGTTTTTCCTGTGTATGTTTTTGTTTTTCCCTATTAGGGGTGTTAGAAGCTCTGGATAACACCCGAAACATACAAGAGTCTTTCCCTTTTCTCTTCTCCTTTCATTTGTTTTGGGATGGGACTATGAAGCATGGTAACCTTGCCTTTTCATTGCTTTAAGATACAGAATCGTATATGGTGGGGTAAGTACAGGTCGAAAGTAACATTATCCTCTCTGTCTCTATGTGGAGATGTATCTGTAACCAATGACTCATTATCAGACTCATGTCTAGAATAAGTGCTTTTATTTTTGTTAAAATAATGGAAATAATAAAAGGTGTAACAGCAAAAAAAATAACATACACTGTTTAATCAATAAGGCATGATATCGTCACTGAATAACATCACTCCTAGGGTGGGTCAAAGCGCAAGGCTGAAGGCGAAGTGCTTCTGCTACCCTAGGTGTGACATTATTCAAGGATGACGAACGCTCTGTAGTGTATTATTGTTTTTATTTATTTATTTATGTATCAAGTCTAGGATTACAAATACCTTTAAGCCGTGGCTCTTTTACAAAGGTTCCACGTCAGAGAAATACAAATTATGGGGAACATCAAGACAGGCATTACAACAATGTGGACATTATTGTGATTATAATATGGCTATAAAAATCTGACCAGACTTTAATGATTAAGCAAAAGACATAAGAAACAAATCAGAGGTTATTAACTTTATTATAATTACTTTGGACAAAAAATTGAGATAAAATAGTCCCTTCAAGAGCTTTACGGAATCCCTCCAAATTGCTTACACTGACTTTTTTATAGCCAATGTTATTACTTTGAGCTTAGTAATGTTTTTTATACTTTTTTTACTGTTGCTATCTCATTTTTCACTTTGCAGAAATGAACACATTAATATTGACAGTCCCATTTAGTGTCCCTATAGAAATCAATCGTGGTGAGGCAAAGGCATCCATATGGTCATTTTATGTGTTTTTTTTTTTTTTTTTAACAGGAGTGAAGACTGTCCTAACAAACAGAAAAAACAATTAAGCAATAAGGTATGACACAGTTTGTGTTATGGTTGGATAGTGGCACACCTCAGGTTTGGCATTAAGCATCACGAGTACCTACTTCAACCACCCAAAGTGCTGTTATCCACCACAATGTACACCCTGAGTGTCTTACTGTGATTATAAAATGGGACCAAGTTTTTTGGTAGGGGGAGCGGGCGATGAAATGCACCAAATCAAAAAAACATTTTAAAACTTTTAAAATAGCCCCAGCACATCCCTGCGCTGACATGCCATCTCAGGTTTAAATGTTATGTACAGCAAAATTCATAAATTTTAATTAGCTCTTAAATCCTCTAGTTTCCCCCAATCCACCCCCTTTTACCCATTCCCTCACCTTTCCTTCTTCTTCTTCTTTATAATATTTCCTCCCTTTACTCTATCTTGTTTATTTTCTGTCTTGCCAACATTCAAGAGATGGAATGTTTACTGCATATAGAATGCAAGAATTCAAACCTCTGCTCAGTTCTGCTGTCAGAATGATTACTCCTACTAGCACACAACTGAAGGCCTCAGATGGAACCAGGGTTTTTGTTTTATCTGTAACAGGTTAAACAACACAGATTTCCCTAGTAAGCAAGGACAGGAGGGGGATTTTTCATGGTCAGCAAAGAAACACCATAAATTACAATTCTAAGTACTGCAGTACTTCATTTTTTTAAGTTATATATGTGTGTGTGTGTGTAACAAAGGTGTTAGGATTTCAAATAACATTTTATTCTCATGTTTATAAATTTTTAAATTATTTTTAGGGCCTAGTTGAAGATTTTTAGTGAGTAAAGGTGATAGCCACATTTGCAATGGCAGTCAGGAATGGCTGATACTACTGATTCTTTTTGTGAAGTGGCTACTGGACCTTCATCCAGTGCTGTCGTCATGAGATATCAGTACTGGGTTCCGAGCTCCTCAGCCATTCAGATTACTGGAATTTATAACTATATTATAATAAATAATTAATTCCTAGAAGTCCCTTGCATGCACTTGAGTATATCACTGTTGTTCATGGACTGTAATATGCAACTATATATAGTACTGTATGTTATGGAGAAATATGATCAACCTCTAAGATACAGATTACTCATGCCATACATAATGTAAATACCTGTTGTTTTGGATTACTATCATACAGTAAGTTGACACACCTGGGTGTTCTACTGATGCAATTCCACCAGCATAGATACAGTCACTGCAAAGTTCTCTATTAAACTCCTTTTGTTGCCTTTGGATTGCACAAAGATGGTTTCATGGATTGGTATAAAATCTTCAGGGTTTGGCATGGCTGATGGTCTCTGCATTCCCTGAAATATTCAGATGTATTGTTGCATCCATTTTGAACAATAAATTTTATTATAATCACAAAGTGACAATTATTTTTATCATTTTCCCTGAATATTTACCCTCCTCTATAGGATAAACTATGGAAGTTTAAATTAACGTTTTTGTGGTGGTATAGGTTGGTCTGGAAGGTTTTTTGAGGATGAGGATGAAAGAAATCTACTTTTTTGTACTGTGTTTCAAGTATTTAACTAAATGAATTCTGAGCATGCATGGTTGGTAAAATTGTATTGTACAGTTGGCATGCACATGAGAAGAATGTCAGTGTTAAATGGGTTGGTAGTTTTCAAATTTATACTTCAAGGGATTGGTGTTTTGTGACTTTTACTGTTCTGACAACTTGTAGAGAGAAAAACACAAATGTTTAAACTGTGAAAATTGGTATGGTGATGTAGTATAGTAGGATTTCCTATTGATATCAGAAGTATATTATTCGTTTTTTTTCAATATTGAACTTGAAGTTTTACGTGGGACTTTTTTCTGACCATTGGCTTTGTTACTACAATTGGTAGGAATTTTGTAACTTTTTGGTAACTAACAAAATGGCCATCAGGAGTCCATTCCTATGGTCCACCATAAGCTCCCCCAGACTCTGTTTTTGATACTGGGATCCCACCCCAATGTTGGACATTATCCAGACAGTTTTAAAATAGGATATGTAGCTATCAGGACCCTATTGCCAGTGGCTTGGTAACAGAAAACCTTGTTAAAACAAGGAATGTGGTCAGTGGGAGACAGTCACAGGGGGCTGTTGTTTTTTTGACACTCTTGACCATTGTTTCCAACATTGAAAGCCCCACCCCCCCAACATTGGAAATGACCAGTTTTGTTGAAATAAATTAAGCTGGCCAGTGGGATGCCATCTCCAGTGGTTTGGTAACACCATCTCTTGTAAAATAAGCGATGTGAACACAGGGACCCCATACCCAGTGACTCCTCATCTTATCCAATTGTCTGTAGTTTGTTTTTGACATACATCTTGCTACTGGGAGTCCATCCCTGGGACATTAGTAACTCATTTACACCATTGTGGTCAGTGGAAGCCTATTCCTATTGGCCTTTTAATAGATGGCCTTTCACTATCCTTCCCAGATGATAGTTGGTTCAAAACCCTCACTCATATCTGCGATTGTCTGACATCTGAACAGTTAGCACAACCACAGCATGTATTTCATTTTGGGATTTATGACATACTGTATAGTTTGTGTCCCTGGATGTCACAAATTAGACATGTAGTTTATTCAGATAGGGGCTGGTTGAGGCAAGGACTGGGGGTTTGAATCTGCTGCCAACTGGGAAGGGGACTAGATGGGTGGGGGTAACTAATATAGGACTAATTGGGATAGGATCCTGGTGGCCAAATTGGTCTACACAGTTACTGGGGAGGGACTCCCATTGGACAGATTCATTTATTTATGTTTTCCAGAAAAATGGTGACATTCAATACCTGGGATGGCTTCTACTATTGTAGAAATCTTGAGGTGAGGAACAGCTAGGAGTGACACTAGGGATGGATTCCCAGTGGTAACATAGTTTGCTTTATGAAGGTTGGTGTTGCACGAGCCATTGGGGTGGGTCCCTAGTGTTGGATACAAAGTGTACAGAGCAAGTAGCAGTGGCTTGTAGATGGGAGAGAGAGAGAGGCCACTGAACACCAGGGCAGATGTGCTTAAGTGGGGTACAGCTGGATACCAGGGAACATTATTTTGGTAGTCTGTTAATGTGCCGACAGAATATTGTTGCCAGAATTTTCTTGGGGCAATAATGTTGCATGCTTTTTGTGAGACTTGGATTTCTTGCTGTTGGGTACTGTTGCTGATCTCCAGATCACTTTTCTTACCACTGGGGCAACCTGGAGTTAGTTCTATAAATATATGGGGAGTGTGGGGGCACAGCCCCCCGCAATAGCGGGTGCTCCTACTGCCAGATGGCAGATTGTTGGAGCACTCTGCCTGGTGTTGACCAAGTGCTGATGACATCATTTATGCTCTCAACTTGGTTGTTGCTCTAACATGGGTAAATCCAATATAGAAACATAGAAACATAGACTTTGGCAGAAGATAAGAACTGTTTGGCCCACCCAGTGTGCTCATTTCCCTATCTATTGCATAAACTGCAGACCCTAGTTAACCAACAGTCTACTTCCTTCTACTCCAACAAGAATTGCTTTATGTCTGTCCAATGCATTCTTGAATTCCCCCACTGTTTTTAACCCCATAACCTCCTCTGGAATGCTCTTTCATGCATCCACTACCCTATCTGTGAAAAAATACTTCTTTACATTGCCCGTGAGCCATTCCCCTCTATCTTCAAATTGTGCCCCCTTGTTCTTGCACATCTCTTTTTCTGAAAGATGCAACCCTCCTGGACTTTACTGATTCCCTTGAAGTACTTAAATGTTTCTATCATGTCCCCCCTCTCCCACCTTTTCTCAAGAGTATACATATTAAGCTCCTTTAGTCTCTCTTCATATTTAGTTGCCCTCTTCTGGACTGCCTCCATCCTACCTATGTCCTTGCAGAGATGAGGTCTCCAGAACTGCATGCAGTATTCCAGATGGGGTCTCACCAACTGTCTGTACAGAGGGATGACAACCTCCTGTTTACTATGGTGATGCCACTCCCTATGCATCCCAGTATCCCCCAGCCCTTTTTACTGCCTTCTCACATTGCTTGCCTACCTTTAAGTCATCTGATATGACTACCCCCAGGTCCCTTTCCATTTTATTTGTTAGTACCTCCCCCCACATTGTCTACTCTTCCCCTGGGGTTTTGTTTCCCAGACACATTACTTGCACTTCTTTGCATTGAATCTGAGCTGCCACACCTTTGACCATTCCTCCAACCTTGCAAAGTCCTTTCACATCCTTTCTACCCACTCTTGCATATCAATCCTGTTGCAGATCTTTGTGTCATCTGAAAAGAGGCATACTTTCATTTCCAGTCCCTCTGCAATGTCTCTTATAAAGACATTAAAGAGGACCGTTCTCAATACTGAACCCTGTGGTACCCCACTAGCAACCCCTTTCTTCAGAGTGGACTCCATTTACTATTACACTCTACATTCTGTTGTCCAGACAATGTTTTACCCAGGCTACAACCCTGGGACAAACTCCAAGGTTGGCTAACTTGTTTATTAATCTTTTGTGTGGGGCTGTGTCAAATGCCTTGCTAAAATCTAGGTGGGCCATGTCCACAGCCCCTCCCTGGTCTACTACTTTGGTTACCCAGTCAAAGGAATCAATTAGATTCATCATAGATGACCTTCCCACTATGACTCCATGCTGCCTTGGGTCCTGTGCCCCACTGGCCTCTAAGTGCTCAACAATTCTTTCCTTCAGAAGTGATTCCATCATTTTCCCTACCACTGAGGTCAAACTGACAGGTCTGTAGTTTTCTGCCTCTGTCTTGCTCCCACTTTTGTGAAGGGGAAACTCCTCCAGTCCTCAGGTACCACACCATCCTCTCATGGTTTGTTAAAAAGAGTAGTCAGTGGTGTCACTAGTTCTCCCCTTAGTTCTTTTAGCATTGTGCGGTGAATCCCGTGGGGCCCCCCCGCTTTGTCCACCTTCAGTTTTAGGAGTATTTTCAGGACCCTTTCTTCTATGGATGGACTGGTATCAACCCCCCTATCCAGACTGCTTCTAATCTTTGATTTAGGTACCTCCACCTCCTCTTCTTTTGTGAATACTGAGCAGAAATATTATTTCAGTATCCCTGCTTTTTCACTGTCACCCTCTGCCCACCCCTTTTCCCTTTATTAAGCCTCACTATCCCATCCTTGGTCTTTCTTTGCTCCCTAATGTACCTATAAAAGGTTTTATTCCCCCTTCTTAACTGAGTTGGCTATCTTTTCCTCAGTTCGGGCCTTTGCTATTTTGACTGCCTTCACTGCTTCCTTCTGTTTTAACTGGTACAGTTCTCTGTCCTCCTTCTGTGTTTCCGTATACTTCCTGAATGCTATCTTTTTCTCTCTAACCTTGAGTTTTCAAGCAGAGTGAGGAAAGATGTATCATTGAATGCAAAAGAATAATGTTTTAGGATAGGGTGAGGGTGGGAGTACCACTAGATGTCAGGGAATAATGTTTTGAACCAAGGTGAGGACGGATACCACAAGATGCCTAGGAATATTACTTTATGGCAGGGTGAGGGAGGTACCACTGAATGCTAGCGATAATGTTTTGCGCTAGTTTGAGGGTGGGGAGTAACTCTGGATGCCAGAGAATAATCATTTGATGTAGGCTGATGGACAGGTTACCAGTGGACACCAGGGCTTATTTATTCAGGACAATTCATGCAAGAGATTGTTTGTAATAAAGGTATTGGGCCCTATTCACTAATGGATGGAAAATACACATGGGAGGTGAGTATCCCACTTTCATATCTCCACAGCTGTGGACAGGTGCTCACCAGACAGCATTCACTATCGTCCATCACCTGTCCACAACCCTACCTCCCAGGTGTCCAGATCTGTGCAGGGCAGCTGAGGATGCTCAGAAGATGCAGCCAGGCATCCAGTCAGATGCCTGCCCTGGGTTCCCTAATAGATCCTCGCACAGCTGGGCATGGGTCCAGGTGTGTGAATGCACTCGGACACCCAGATCCATACAGCAATGCCAATAAGGCTCTGGACTTCTAGCAAAGCCCTCAGAGCATGGGAGGCACCTGCCACCACTCTCCAGTGCTCAAGGTAACCCTGGCACCCATGTAGCAAGGCACCCCCCTATGTACACATCACACACAGGTGCACCTGCTGCCCCATGCAGGCTACTCCTGAACCCCATACCCCTGACCCTACAGTGTTGCTCCATGGTGGTCTCCCACAACCCCCAGCCCAAATCTGCAGTTCAAGTACCGTGAGCCAGCCAGCCAGCTGCACAGCCCTCCTCACACCTCCACAGCCACCAGCCATCTGCCATATGTGATTGCAAATCAGCTGCGTGCCCCTGTCTAGGTCAGATGGTTGGTGGCCATGGAGGTGTACAGAGGGCTGTGCCACTGGCAATCTAGCTTATGGTACAACAACTGCAAGTATGGATTGGGGGTTGTCAGTGCTGGCTGGGGTCAACCTTGCCTCACTGGGTGCCATGCCGGCACTTTTGAGCAAAAGATACTTGGGCATGGCAGTGCAGTCGTGGTGTGAGGGTGGATCAGCATTGGGGTGGAGAACACTCTGTTGTGTGTGCAGGGGTGTCTGCCAGGGGGTTACAGGGTCGGGGCCAGCCCAAGCTGTGTGTAGAGGTGCTGCCTGCTGCTTGTGGCCCGTTCTGCTGTTCAGTGTGTGTAGGGACTGGGCACGTAGGGGAACTTATGGCAGGGCTTTCTCTGGTGTACCAGCCAGCCCCATACACACCCACCATGGTGCATTGAGCATACTGTTGGCACACCCCTGGCATTCCCCCCACCTGCCCCTGGTGCATTGCTAGTCACATGGCTGGTGGATTGAATGCATACCAGCTGTGCATCCCAGTCGTGAATGCCATGTAGCAACCACTTTACAGCACTTAGCTATGTTAATGCACCCAGTTTACATAGCATATTGGCATAGTGCATAGGGCCCATTTGCAGTACAAAGTAGTGCATTATCTGTTATTAAATTCTCTTTTTAAAAAGTAAGGGTATTGTAGGGCAAACAAGCAATAATACCAGACAGGGTAAAATTAGACCACCCAGGGGCAGAAGGCCTTATAGCCCTTAAAGGTCCAGTATTGCCCATACCACCCACCCTGGAGGGTATTATTGCACTTAGAAAATGGGCTTTAGTGTACATTTTAATTAAGTAATAAAATAGTACAAGAAAAGAATTTTAAAATTAATTGGAAGAGTACAAAATCCCTCTTTTTTGTAAAGTAGTCCCTCAGTTTTTCCTTTGCTGTTCCATCTGCTGTTGCACCCCCAGCCATTGTCTTCAGGTAACTCATCCCCCCCCCCCACAGCACGACCTCTAGTAAAAGGCACGTAGTTTGTATAGTGTTTTGCCATGTTTTTTTTATTATTAACATAACAGTTCTCTGCCCTTTCTGAGTTTATTTTTTTGGGGGAGGGGTTTGGAAGTTGCTTACATTAGAATCGCATGCCCCTTGTATGTTGAACCCAGAGGTGGACACATATAAGTTCGATCGGATATGGCTGGGCCTTATAGCATCTAGCACTGAAGACTGTTTATTTTTTTAAAGAAAAAAGGCTTTTTGTTAATTGTAGTCGAGCAGGTGAGCACCTCTGAGGAAATCATGTAGAACTGTTTACCTGTGCTCAGATGGAACAGTGCAGGTGATGAATTCTTGCAATAAAAATAATGTTAAGTACAGTACTTTTTCCTCCGTAACAAACCCATGGCAGTCGGGGTTTCTGTATGTGTGTGTGGTGGGGCTCACTCATTCTTTGTCACGCTAAAAAGTGGTGGGTTTCTGTTTTTAGAACCGAGCTCAGTTTTGGGTAGTATCTCACTAAGTGAGATTAAAAAATGATAAGCGTTTTCAAATTGGAGGGATATGTTTAACCAATGGCATGAGGCATGCATGGAGGCACAAGATTTTCAATGGTTAAAGGACACTTAGGCTGGTCCTTGTTATTTACAGGGCGTATCATTGCTAGTTAATGTACCTCACAGCCAATCAGCTTTAATAGATTTTAAAGCTCATTTTCTAAACAATCTTAATGTACCAGTTAGTTTCAAAGTATGAAGCATAGAAAGTAGGGAAACTCCATGTTAAGGTAAAGAAGTACCCTGACTTTTAGTGAATTACTGATGAGTTGTTTCTCTGTTATTAATTGGCTATTTGATGAGGCTTTGGCATAACCCTACCTTTGGCACCCCTTTCTGAAAGGACTTGTATGTAAGTAAATACAGTATATGTGCTTTTAAAGACATTGCAAAAGATAGGGTAATGCCAACACTGCATCAAATAATTCTTTAAACCCATGGAACAACATGCCTCACATTTACTAAAAGTCAGAATGCTTAATTACCCAGATCAGGAAATTACTTCATTGTTAGACTTTGTACCTGGACATTAACTGGTGCATTAATGTAGATATTGGTAATAAATAAAACAGGTGTACAGTTATGTGAGCAGTATTATTGAGCAGCTCAGTTTGAGCAACACAATAATACTGCTCATAATGAAAGTGAGTGGGAAAGAACACTGCTTAGTAAATTACAGTGAGTGTATCAGTGAGCTGCACTTGCTGGAACAAGATATTAGCATTTGTTTGGCCAAGCTCAGCTGAGCTGGCCATTTAGCATAGTGGCTAGCGCCACAGCTAGAACAGATGGACCCAGGTTTGGGTCAATGGTCTGGTTACAGGATTATGTTTTCTTTATCTGATTCTTCTAAGTCCACTTACTCTGGAGTTGCTAATCCTTACATAAAAAATAACCTTTGTGTGCACCTGGGGGAAAAGTTAGTGAGCATCACTGTTTGCAGTGGTTACTGTTCTACTCACCCTTATGACATCAGGCACTTTTTTACTCACAGTCTGTGATCGGCGATATGGAGGAATTGCCCTTATCACATAAAACCATAAAGCAATAAAGTGATGAAAAATAGCTTGTAGTGTTTCTCCCTTTAAAGGGTAACTAGGTTAACTCTGCCAGTGATTTTTCCTGTAGAAGCTGATTTTCATGGAAACATAGAATTTGATGGTAGATAAGAACAGCTTGGCAGCCCCAGTATGCCCATCTGTCCCTGCCTATACTATCACCGCAGACCCTTCTTGATCTTCTGTTCCCCACCCCCCACCATCTCCCAACTAAGATTCCCTTGGGCCTATCCCATGCATGCTGGAAGCTCACTACTGTTTTCACCTCCACTTTTTCCACTGGAAGACATTTCCAGGCATCCACCACTCTTTCAGTGAAGAAGTACTTCCTAATATTTCTCCTATATTTTCCCCCATTCAGGCTTCATTGCATGTCCCCTTGTTCTTGTGCACCTTTACCTCAGAAAATACTCCTTCCTATACCTTGTTCAACCACGTGAAGTATTTATAGGTCACTATCATGTCCCCCTCTCCCTTCCGTCATCCAGAGTTCACATAGTGAGGTCCACAATCCTTTCTGTTAGCAGTGACTCCATTAACATTCTCATCATTGATGTTAGACTAACTGGCCTATTTCTGCCAGCCTCCTTCCTGCTACCACTCTTATGAAGCAAGATTACATCTGCCCTCCTCTAGTACTCTGGCACTACTCCTCTTTACATTTTTGTTTGTTGTTGCAAGAATAAACCAGTCAGTCTAACATCAGTGGTGAGGACATTAATGGAGTCACTGCTAAAAGAAAGGATTGTGGAGTATCTTGCATAAAGTGGGTTACAAGCCTGAGGTAGGATGGATTCAAGGGGAGGAGGAGATGTCAGATGAACTAGATTGATTTCTTTTACTGGGTGAACATGGAAATAGGGGGCGGCATGTAGGGTGGGAGGAAGGGGCTGAGCTGGCTTCTGGTGTGCACGCACACCTCCACACGAACGGGGCCCTGGGGGGGATGGAAGAAAACCATAAACACCTTTATAAAAACCAAAAATGTAAAGAGGAGGACTGAGGGGAGGAATGTAAGATTCTAAAGCTATGAAGCCAGATTGGGTGCATCCAAGAGTATTCAGGGAGCTCAGATAGATGCTGGCAGCAGCTCTGACAGCCCACAACAACTTACTGGAACCAGAAGTAGTGCCAGAGTAGTAGAGGAGGGCAGATGCAGTCTTGCTTCATAAAAATGGTAGCAGTAAGGAGGCTCCCCTGGGGCCCCAGCACACAGCCGTATGTGCATGTGAAGGTATGCACGCACAACAGAAGCCAGCTCAGTTTCTTCCTCCCAACCTACATGCTGCCCCCTGCCATCTACATTTCCCCACTGGACCTCCACCCGGTGGGGTTGGGACAGGACTATGGAAGGCTCAACCCACCCTACCACACTGGGTGAGGAGAGCAACCAGACAGCTTATTCAATCCCACCTCCCACCCCCACATGTGGGCTTCCACCACCCAGGGTTGTTCCTGAACCTGGGTCACTGGCTCAGTGAAGAGGTAAGGTGTCCAGTATTCTCAACGACACTGGGAAGACCCTCCTTTTTACATTTATGCCTAGAAGGGTCTTGTCCTTTTTGGCTATCATTTCTTCAGTTTTCACAGTTGCACTCCTCACCACTTTTCCTGCATCCCTCTGCATCTTCTGGTACATCTCCGTATCCTTGTTGCTCTGCATCTCTTTGTACCTCCTGAATCCTACCTTTTTTTTTTAACCAGGAGAGACACACTAAGCCGAAGCTTATTTACAGGTGTGACCTGGGATCACAAAGATGAGATTTACCCAAGAATTCTAAAAGAACTAAAGGAAGAATTAGTGACACCCCTGACTACCCTTTTTAACAAATCATGGGAGGATGGTGTAGTACTGGAGGACTAGAGGACTAGAAGAAGGCAGACATGATTCCCCTTCACAAAAGTGGGAGCAAGACATAGGCAGGAAACTACAGACCTGTTAGTTTGACCTCAGTGGTAGGGAAAATGATGGAATCACTTCTGAAGGAAAATTTTTGAGTTCCTAGAGGCCAGTGGGGCTGGGACCCAAGGCAACATGGGCTCACAGCAGGAAGGTCATGTAAGAGGAATCTAATTGATTTCTTTGACTGGGTGACCAATGTGGTAGACCAGGGAGGGGCTGTGGACATGGTCTACCTAGACTTTAGCAAGACATTTTTCACAATCCCACACATAAGATTAATATACAAGTTAGCCAGCCTTGGAGTGGGTGCCAAGGTGGTAGCCTGGGTAAAAAACTGGCTGGATAACAGGATACAGAGGGTAATAGTAAACAGAGTTTACTCTGAAGAGAGGGGAGTTACTAGTGGGGTACTGCAGGGTTCAGTACTGGGACCAGTCCTCTTTAATGTCTTTATAAGTGACATTGCAGAGGGGCTGGAAGGAAAAGTATGTCTCTTTGCAGATGACACAAAGATCTGCAACAGGATTGATACAGAAGGTGGGGTGGAGAGGATGCAAAGGGTCTTGGTAAGATTGGAGGAATGGTCAAATGTATGGCAGCTTAGATTTAATACAAAGAAATGAAAAGTAATGCACCTGGGAAACAAAAATCCAGGGGAAGAGTACACAATGAGAGAGAGATATTAACAACAACATAAATAGAAAGGGATCTGGGAGTAGTCATAGCAGAAGACCTTAAGGTGGGCAAGCAATGTGAGAAGGCAGTAAGGAGGGCTGGTGGGATGCTGGGATGCATAGGAAGAGGCATCACCAGTAGAAAACAGGAAGTTGTTATCCCTCTGTACAGCCAGCTGGTGAGACCCCATCTGGATTTCTGCATCCAGTTCTGGAGACCCCATCTCCACAAGGACATAGACAGGATGGAGGCTGTACAGAGGACAGCAACTAAAGAGGTGCAGGGTCTGCACCAGAAGACGAATGAAGAGAGAAAAGAAGCTAAATATGTACACACTCGAGGAGAGGCGGAGGGGGACATGATAGAAACTTTCAAGTACATCAAGGGAATCAACAGAGTCCAAGTTGGTAGCATCTTTCAGAAAAGGCGATGTGCAAGAACAAGGGGGCACAATTTGAAGATAGAGGGGGGACGGCTTAATGACAATGTGAGGAAGTATTTTTTCATGAAGAGGGTTGTGCATACATGGAACAACCTTCCTGAGGAGGTAGTGGACTCAAAAATAGTGGGGGAATTCAAAGAATGTATGGGTCAGACATAATGCAATTCTAGTGGGGGAGTAGGAGGAAGTGGGCTGTTGGTTAGCTAGGATCTGCAGCCTATGCATTAGGTAGGAAATGTCAGACTAGGTGGGCCAAATGGTTCTTATCTGCCGTCAACTTCTATGTTTCTATGTTGCTAAGTGACTTGCTCAGAGTCACACAGTATGCAAGTGGTGGCTGTGGAATTCAAACCCAGGTCTCCCGATCTGCAGCTCAGAGGCTTAAACCACTGCACTATACTGCCTACTCTTAGCCTTATACTTTTCAGCCACTTCCTTTAAGAACCAAAGCAGTCTCTTTTGTCTCCTGCTTTGGCTGACTTCTTTTGTACAGAGGTTGTTGCCTTTACTATGTCATTACTTAACTTGGCCCACTGTTCTTTCACCATATCAAGCCCATACCCCCTGCTAGATCATGTCTGAGGCGTTCACTCTTTTATTTTAAAATCTGCATTACTGAAGTTCAGGACCCTCATCCTTGTGTGGCTTGCTTCTGCTACCATCCTTATGTTGAACTCCACTGTATCGTGATCACTGGTCTTATGGTGGTCTCTGGTGGGCAGACTAGGTAGGCCAAGTGGTCCTTATCTGCTGTCAAAGTCAAAGTCTATGTTTCTCACCATAACATCTGCAACACTGACCCTATTTGTGAGCTCCATGTTCAGTATTGCCCCATCACAAGTGGGTTTTCTCACAAGTTGCTTGAGAAACGCCCCTGCAGGGAGTCTAGGATTTCCCTGCTCTCTAGCTGAGGCCATGGCTGGGAGGCTCCATTCTATATCCAGCACACTGAATTCACCATCCAACAGCACCTCCTTGTATCCAGTTGCCCCCCCGCCCCGTGTTGGAGGTCTATAGATCACACCAGTGCAAATTATGACTCTGACGCCTGTCTCCAGGATGACCCACAATATCTCCAACCCTTGCATTCCTCCCCAAGTATTCCTGCATTTTCATTGTTTTGATATCCTTTCTTAAATAAAGCACCACCCCTTCTATCCTCCCCTCCTCCCCAACCCATCCTTCCTGAAATCAGTAGAACCTGGTATGGCCATTTCCCAGCTATAGTTAACTGTGCACCATGACTCAGCAACAATCACAGTATCCAGGTCTGCCTCTCCCATTACTGTATGTTCATTAGATCTGGAATTTTTCTTCAAAGAATTCCTTGCATTTGCATACATGGCATTCCACACCTTGTTCTCATTCTGCCTGCAACCCCCTTTCTTTCCCTTTTGCACCATGTCCTTCCCACCTCTCTTTTTGCAACTCTTTTTCCCATCCCCCTTGTCTTTTATCACACTGCTATTTTCTTTATCTTGCTTTCTGTGAGTTTCTCCTCTCCTCAGGTCCTCACTTCTTAATGATTCAGTCTGTGTGGGGGTCAGTTAATTCCTCCTTTTCTTCTGCCACCCCTCTCAGCAAGTTTAAATGTTCATCAAAGTAACATTTAAACCATCCACAGAGGACTGTGGTTCTCCTCCCTGATGAATGCAGGCCATCACCTCTGCATGGGCCAATATCCTTCCAGATTGGTTTCCAGTTCCCAGTGTAGCTGAACCCTCTTCTCTACACTATTCCTTCAATCACAAGTTGAAGCTCCATGTGTGGAGAACCCTAACCTCCTCCCAGTCGAGACTAGTAAAGTAGCACCTCAGTGAAAGCCAGCATGCATGCTACATGCCTTAGACTTGTCTTTTCTGGGTATCAGCTAGTATATCAATTATAACTCACTACATACCCCCATTAGTATATCTGTCTAACATACATACATGGGTGATGTGGAGCTTAATTGTTATCTGAAGTGTCTCCCTGAAAGCAGGTGGTAAAAGTGTTTCCTGCTTAATTTACATCCAACCTTGACACAAGCCACAACTGGAACTGATTTGGAGGACAAACTTTTTAAATTTATTTACTTATCTCTAAATTTTGACCTAGAAAGGCACACTAAACTATCATAATTTGTTTCCAGATGCGTTCTGCAGGAAGTGACTACAAATACTGGTTTTAATTTCATAATCGTTCCATCTTTGCTGGTCTTTTGTGTGATGTATTGTATATCATTGCTAAGTTCATTCATTATTGATACACTTACATGATATATGCTTTTCTACTATAGAGCACTGGAGTAGAAATGGATGCTTTTAATGGTTCTTAACCCCATTATATAAATAAAGAAAAACACACAATATATTTACAGTACTATATAGCCAGCAAAGTCAGAACAATTATAGAATGGGAACCAATATATTTAAAAAAACAAATAAATTATCAAATTTGTATTTATTTTGCAACCCATCCCTGTGGTTCAGTGTACTGTACAAAATCATAAAACATGTATTATCAGCTAGCATTTAGAATAAAAATATAAAAGAATAATACAGTTTAGGCAGGGTACAATTGTCAATTATGTTAGTGAAAGGCCATGCTACCACTAAGAGCTCTGCCAATGTTATGAAGACAGGGATTTCCACAGCTAGAGAACTGCCACCAAAAATGCTCTGTCCCTATTTTATGCACTCACTGAACCTCCAAAACATGATCTGCAGTGGAGCAGAGGGGCGATTGGCAGTACAGGCAATAGGAATGCGCAGAATAAGAACATTCCAAATTCACAGAATCTTGATGGAATTCCACAAATTTCTGTTGCATTTTATTACATTTTGTCAGAATTCCACATAATTTATGAAATGTATTAATTTGGTCATATAAACTCAGTTGTCGATTGAGGTACAGATCTGAAATTTGCCATGATGACTTGCTGATAGGTATTCTAAGGAAACGCTAAATATCATGACATTAGGATGCATCATCTTAACATTGTAGGTTCTTAAAGTCTGTCATTTCATTTTTGTGTGAAATTTCATGAACAGAATTATCTACCTGTAACTCAGATACCTTTGGAGCTAGAAATTCAAAACTAAGTGCGTATATAAATGAAATACTAGTCCTTACATCTAAATATTTTATAATATTTTGATGAATGCAATCATAATTGCACTAAAATAACTGAAATCAAAACTTTGGCAAAATGTTTGGCTACCTATAGACAGAGCCAAGGTTCAACATGTTTTTAGGGTTCCAGTTTGGTTTTGGTTCTACAAGGCATATTTTAATTTTAGTTAAGTTTGAGCTGATAAGCAGAAATTTGGGTTCGAGTTCAGTTTGGTTCAAGTTTTTTTTGGGTAATTTATCAGTTTGTGTTCCAATGGATTCATCTTACTGCCTCCATGTGGGTTCTCCTCTTCTCATATGGTCTAGGATCCTGTTCAGTTTGGGTTCATCTGTTGTTTTTTTTTGGAGTTCATGTTCAGTTTGGATCAGGCAAAGAATCAAATAGTTCAGGTTTGGTTCAAGAAGGAGCTGTGTCTCTACCTATAGCACAACAGCCTTTAAAGCTTCATATGTTAAACTTGGCGCATATACCCATGTTGCACATTTATCTAAATCCTGACACTGTGGAGAAATCTAGATAAGAATTTTTAAAACAAGCATTTGTCAATGCCGAATGTTGATTGCTTTGGTCTGTTGAGCTCACTCAGTGGCCCTGTGTCACTGGCTCAGGGTGTTTGTCCCGGTGCTGCAGGCTGGTCTTTTGTACTGGGCTGCTGCCTGCATTGGCATCTTGTTCTGCTGAGGAAGAAATCCGCAGCTGTCCCGACAGAGCTCTATTGAGATGGCTCACTCCCGCTCTGTCACTTGCTCATTCTGTTTCTCCTGGCAATGCAGGCTGCCCTTTTGTACTGGGCTCCTGCCTGTGTTGGTGGCTTTTTCTACCCACAAAGAAATCCACAGCTGTCCCAACAGAGCTCCGTCTCGCTCACTCCCCCTGTCTCACTCAGTCATTCTGACTCTCCTGGCGCTGCAGGCTGCCCTTTTGTACTGGGCTCCTGCCTCTGTTGGTGCCTTTTTCTGCCCGCAAAGAAATATGCAGCAGTCCCAACAAAGCTCCATTGAGCTTGCTCACTCCCCTTCTCTCACTCGCTCATTCTGTTCAGCCGGCGCTGCAGGCTGCCCTTTTCTACTGGGCTCCTGCCTGCATTGCTGCCTTCTTATGCCCACAAAGAAATACGCAGCAGTTACAATACAGCTCTGTTGAGCTCACTCACTCGCTCATTCTGGTTTTCCTGCCACTGCAGGCTGCCCTTTTGTACTGGGCCCCTGCATGAATTGCCGCCTTTTTCTGCCCACAAAGAAATCTGCAGCAGTTCCAACAGAGCCCCGTTGAGCTCATTGACTCCCCTCCCTCCTCTCTTGTTCTGTGTCTCTTGGTGCTGCAGGCTGTGCTTTTGTACCGGCTCCTGCCTGCATTGGTGGCTTTTTCTGGCCAGAAAGAAATCTGAAGCAGTCCCAACACAGCTCACTGAGCTTGCTCACTCCTCCTCTGTCACTCTCAGATTCCGTTTCTGGCGAGCGCTGCCAAGCTGGCCTTTTGCACTGGGCTCCTGCCTGCGTTGCCGCATTTTCTGCCCACAAAGAAATCTGCAGCAGTCACACTAGAGCTCTGTTGAGCTTGCTTACTACCATTCTGTCACTCGCTCATTCTGTTTTTTTTGGCACCGCAGACTGCACTTTTCTATGGGGGCTCCTGTCTGCTTTGGCACCTTTGTCTGTCCACAAAGAAATCTGCAGCTGTCCCGACAGAGCTCCATTGAGGTCACTCAGTCTCCCTGTCTCATCGCTCATTCTGTTTGTCCTGGCACTGTAAGCTGCCCTTTTGTATGGGTCTTCTGTCAGCATCGGCGGCTTTTTCTTCCCACAAAGAAATTCCAGCAGTTCTGATAGAGCTCCGTTGAGCTCACTAAGTCCCCTTGTCTCACTTGCTCACACTGTTTTTCCCATCGCTGCAGGCTGGCCTTTTGTGCTGGGCACCTGCCTGTATTGATGCCTTTTTCCTGCCCACAAAGAAATCTGCAGCAGTCCTGACAGCGCTTTGGTGAATTCGTCCTACCCTCCTCACTCGATCTCTCGTTCTGTTTCTCCCAGTGCTGCAGTCTGCCCTTTTGTACTAGTCTCTTGTGTTGGGGCCTTTTTCTGAACACAAACAAATCTGCAGCAGTCCCGACAGAACTCAGTTGAGCTCAGTCACTCCCCCCCTCACTCGGTCAATCTTAATCTGTCCCAGACACTGATGTCCCAGAGTGACCATGCTATTGTCTGGCAGAAAACACATTTGGGTCAGGATGTGAAAAATGACAGCTGTACTGTTCATAAGTAGGTCTGGGAAAATGGCAATGTTGAAAATCTGGAGTGAAAATATTATAAATTTGCAAAGTTAGCATGCATGCCAACTGCGTAATGCACGCTCATAACACAGTCATTTTATAGAGTATCAACACAGGCATTTTAGGACCTCTACTCATGAACAGTGTCACTGTCATTTTCTTAATCTGTCCTGAACACTAATTTCCCACAGCGACCGCTCTATTCTGCGCCGGAAGTGAGAAAACACATTTTGGCCAGGATGTGAACAATGACAGCTATTCTGCTCACAAGGAGGTATGACAAAATGTCAATGTTGAAAATCTGGCATGGAAATATTGTAAATTCACAAAGTTACATGTGTACATAGCAACTGCGCAACGCATCGTAAAACAGTTAGCTGTTGGATTTTTCCACCAAATTTGCAACATAGGCTTTTTGAGAGCCCACCTCATGAACACAGGCACTGTTATTTCATTAATCGGTCCCAAAGGGTGATTCCGCACAGTGACTGTGAAACCACCTTTTGGGACTGATTAATGCCATGACAGTTCAAGAATTCATGAGACGGGGTCCCAAAAACCCCACATTGAAAATTTGGTGAAAAAATCCCAAAATGCCTGAGATATGCACTAAAGTTGAAAAAATCCTATTTATTACATTATACAGCTTACCTGCATTTCCTCAGTTCGCAGTCGGCTTTGAAGAGTGCAGACATGTTCCGGCCAGCGAAGATCATTGCACGAGCTCTGGAGGTAAGTATGGGGTGAGGGGTGTCTTGAGCAGGGTGCACAGTGTGTGGAGTGCGGGTTGCGGGTGGGGGAGCAGGAGCAAGTGCCGAGGACAGTTTCTTTTCAGGACAAAAAAAAACATTGCAGGACCATTTTTCCCTTCACTGGGGTATCTGGCATGCTGGGGTGGGCTCCCAGCATGCCAGCAAGACTCAACTTAGGGGCAAGCCATAGCCAAAGGGGATTGGGCACCCCGTCAGCAGGAACAAAATGGGGAGTTCATTATGCTGACAGTTGGGCACCTTCAGCAGGAACAAAACCGTGGGGTGCCCAATCCCATCGGCCAGGAACAAATGGGGAGGTTACAGAATAGCTGACAGGAGTGGGCTCCCTGTCAGTAACAAGTAAACATGGTGGGGTTATATTGTTTGTGAACACTGCAGCAAGCCACTGCCATGTTCACAAACAATAGCAAGGGGTTTCACATCCCACCCTGCAATGACGGGTCGCTCCCTCATTGCAGCGGATGGCTGACGCTGCAATGATGAGTCGGGCCCTGATTGCAGTGGCTACTTTTTTAGAAGGATGTGGCACGCAGGCTGAATTAGTGTCAGCAGCAGCATGCCATGGCATTGGAGGACAGGAGACAAGTCTCTGCAGGCTGTGGGAGCATTGGGCACAGCAGTGTCACGCCTCCACAACCTGCTTGTGGAGAAAGCTGACACAAAATGTTTCTTACGCATGCATGCAATCAACATAATTAAGTGGAAATAACTGAAAGTTGCATTTTGATTAAATGTTTGGCCACCCACAACTCACCCTCTTTCAATCTAGGATGCTGAAATTTGGTACACTTATGAAAGCCATTAGTACCTGTGTAATTACTAAATTTGATATCATTTGGATATATACTTTGAAAACTAGACTAAAATAAATGAAATTTAGAATTCAATGAAATTTAGTGGATTTTTCAAATGTATTAATTTGGTCATAAATCTGCTTTTTAGGCTAGAGATATGTAATTCAAAATGTTTTCTTGCTGGTAGGAGTTTGGAACTTGTACCAAATATCATGACGTTAGGACTCACCTTCTCAATATAAGTGCTCAAAATATGAAGTTTTATTTTTTTGGGGGGGTGGGAAATTTCATGAAACTGTTTATCTGTATATAACTTGGGCATCTTTGAAGCTAAAAATCTGAAACTGGGTAAATATATAAACAAAGTGATATCCAGTATAGCCACAAACTTTTATAAAATTTCGAAGAATGCTTCCAAAATTATACTAAACTCTAAATTTTGGCAAAATGTTTGTGTACCTATAGCACATCTTCTTTAAAGCTTGAGACTTAAAACAAGGAGCACACAACCATAATGCTTGTTTCTCTAACTCCTGAAACTGTGGAGAAATCTGGCTAAAAAATTTAAAATTAGATAGAAAAAACTGAGAATTAAATTTTGATTAAATCTTTGACCACCCATACAGTAACTCTGCTCACTTTCAATCTAGGGTTTTGAATTGTGGTACACTTAGCTTTCAGTACAGATATACCTGCTAAATGTGTTATCATTTGAATATGTACAGTCACAGCCAAAGACATGGTCAGCAATTTCCTGAAGTTTCTCTGTTATTTCTAGAGAAATCTCATGCTTTCTTCATTTCCACAATAGGTACAGCAAAGGGAAAATCTGACCATGTCTGTGGCTACTACTTTACTTTAAAAACTAGAGGAAAATAACTGAAATTTAAAATGTGGCAAAATTTCATATGATTTTCACACAGATTATGTGAAATTCCATGGAATCAGAATGGTAATTCCATGGGCATTCCATCAGCAGAATTTTATAATCCATACAACTTTGATAGGTGAGTAAGAGAACTTTAATGTAGACAGGAGTACGAAAACAGCTTCAAAAGGAAAAAGTGACTCACATTCAGTCAGTTCTTATGTAAAAAGCACAGCCAAGTTGATTGGATTGTAAGTCACATCATAGAATATGGAAATCATGCTCTAGTTATGGGATCCATCTAAGAGGAATTATATAACTAATGGGAACCATCCCAATTGAGCATCTCATGTAATAGTTAATCAGAAACATGGAACCCAATTTGCAGTTTATATTGATGCAATTTTTGGATACAAAGAAGGGCCCCATTGCACCACTACACAAAATAACTATGCACAGATCTGTGACTTCTTCTTTGGGGAATAAGTCTTCTCTGGTGAATGAGTCCTGATGCAAATAAGGCAACCAGATGGTAGTAGGAGCAAAAGGGAATTTTGCACACTAACATGCTCATATGTGTCATCCATGGAGGTCTTTTAATGGCAGGGTATCAGTCAAATGGCACCCTCTTAGGCCCAAAGACTATGCTGAAAGATATTGCCTCACTTGTCCCCCTGCCTTTACCAGCACTATATCTCAAGTCCCACTTTTGGTCTGTGTCATCATTTTTTTTTGCTTGTTTATTTCTCCCCTTCCTGACTGGCCCCCTTCCACCAGCCCCCCAGCCCCATTACCCCGGCATCTACTGGACTCACCTTCTAGCTCTTACAAGATATCAGCTAGCTGGGTGAGGTGCCTGTGAGGGGTCAACATCATCCCACTGGCTTTTCTTTCCCAGTCCCCAAGTGTAGCATGAAGAAGTGCAAAGACACCAATGGCTGAAGTGTGCATGCTTCCTGATGTGGCATGCCAGGCATCTGCCCTGCAACTGACCCTTTGTCTGTGGGTCCATTGCACCATCCCCAGCCACTGTTAGAGGATAGGCAAGCAGCAGACATAATTCCCACCCCTGCCCAGGAGAGAAGAGCTGTCCTCAGATGTTTGATCTCTCCCTCCCCAGCTGACCACCAGAGGCCCGCTCGCACTGCAAACACAGGTCGCCAACATGGCAGGAGGTAAGACACAGGTGCCTCAGCCCTGCACACCACTGGGCCAGCTGGGCTGTGTCATCTTTAATTTTCCTTGTACTTTACTGGATATCCCTGGTGGTCAGGTGGCTCCCTCAACTGCTTCATGACATACTGTATTCCTACTGTCCAGTCAGCACCCCTCCCCCATCTCCACTGTGCTCTGATTTTAGTTATGATCCCTCTTTGATCTTGACTCTCAATGATCCTCTTTGGCTCTATCCCACATCTGTGTGTTCCAACATTTTTGCTTGTGATAATTATTCCGTGATCGTGGTGCTCCAGCATGCAATAGGGATGTTGAGGCTTGCATGCATTTGTGCATAGTACAGCATAGCACAAAGATTGCAACTTACACATCAGCCTCACTTCTTTCCCTATGCCATCACATTGCATATTGCAGAAAGACCTTGTGATCCCATGGTCTACTGTATATTACCAATTTGTGCTAATAGATGATTCCAGCAAATTGCCCCCGCAGAAATATGTTTCTGTATGCCCAGCCCCTACAGCACTGTGACAAACACACCCATCTGCACCTCAACCTGTGCTGATGTCACAGCCAGCTGTTGCAGACTGTCACTTCTGTCTGCCCTTCACCATGTCCTTGTGCCCACACTTGACCCTGGGCAAAGATGGTACACCCCAGACACCTGGGCACTCTGAGTCCAGTAACCAGTCCCCTGGTTCAAGGCCATCTGCTCAAACCCCAGGTGAAGTGTGGGTTTTTCATTCCTCAAAATTCTCACCAATCCCGTCCACAGTATCAGAAAGGAATATGCTTACTGATTACTTAAATCAAATTTAGTGTGTTTCTTAAGAATGATGGGTACCCCAGAAATTCACTAACTGTTTCTTTTTTATGTAAATGAAGAACAAGTCTGTATATTGTAATAAATAGTGAATACTTTGTTTACACACTATATTTACTATATCAGCCAAAACAGAACAAAAGTGTTTACAGGAAAAAGACATGAAAAATAAAATAAATTAAACCATAAACACACACTTAGCTTCCTGATAGCTAGGTTACAAGTTACAGATTAACACATGGGGCCCAATTTTCAAATACCAGATTGAGACACAAGGGGCATCTTGCATCAAAACATGCAGCTTTTGTGATTCCCAAAGGACCCCTGGGACACAGTGCATCAGATGCCCCAGTACCAGGTGTACACCAAGAAGCTGGGTGTGACAGGGCACTAGGGTGCTTGCATGAGATGCAGACTGCCATATCAGCAAATTTTGGATTCTCTAAACTTGCCTAGAGGATACACATCTAAGTACCATTAGACCAGCCTGGGCTAGCCTATGGTACTTAGCAGTGTGTCCTTGGGGAGGGTTTAGAGAACATGCACCACCCCTGGAGCCCTCCCTTGGTAATATGGAACATGTGCCATGTTCCCCTCTAAACCTGATCCCAATATACAAAATTCATTTCTGCCATATTGTCCAGTGTTCCCCTTCCCATCACCCAATGCCATCATCTGTAATGCCCAGCAGCAGTCCCTGGTGTCTAGAGACCCCACCACCATGGTAGGTAGTGCTCCACCACCATGCTCCCCCTATCCAATCCAGGGGACAGTGACAGGCAGAGCCCTCTTTCTCCACCATGGCTGGCCACTGACTGAGCTGTCAAGGAGCACATACTGTAACAGCTGGCTGTACAGCACACACTTCTTGACCGCTCAGTTGGCAGATGGCCATGGTGGAGAGCAGAGGGTTGTGCCGGTCGTTGACTCATGGATGGGATGGGGGAAGCAGAGTGATAGGGCACTACCAGCCAAGGTGAGGGGTTCTCCTAGACACCAGGAACTTTTGGGTATTGTTGGATGGTGCACTGGGAGATGAAGGTACACTGGATACCAGGGCAGTTGTGAATTTGTGTATATATGGAATCGGGAATGGGGAGAACACTGGACACCAGGAAGTATTGACCATTTGATATATATGGGATCATGGATTGGAAGGGGGAAACACCGGACACCAGAACAGTAGTGGCATTTTAGTATACATGGGATCGTGAATTGGGGGGGCTACTAGCCAGCAGGAAACATTCACCTACACAGTCTGGCATACCTTCCAAGACTGCCACCCTATCATGCCCACAATTTTCAGCAAGCATCTCAGGTATGCTGTTTTTTTGGCACACTGTCACAGTTGTCACAAGCGCTGACTTTGAGTGCGGGACCCTACCTGATAGATAAATTGGGGCCTGTCATCAAGCATTGACAATTGGCACAAGACACCATTGTCATGTCTGGTGCTATGTTTTCAGGATTGAGCCCCAGGAAAAGAAGTAGTCTCTTGTCTTCAGATAACACTAAGATGCAGCTGAGTTCTCTCCTTACAGTCTCCAGCCACATAAGCCTTAGTGTATATGACAAGTTGACTCCCCTCTGACTCTCTCTGAAAATAAGCTCCACTCTTATAGACCAGTTCTCACATCCAGGGGGGGGCCTTAACCATTAGGAACAAATGTGTTTGACAAGGATGAAACCAAAGTAATCACAAAACAACATGCAATTAAACAGTGTCATATGTATTACCTTAATCCTCAGAAACACATAAACCTTGTAATTCCCCCCTTGTAAAACCAATTAATGGACACCTAGCCCATTTACCACTTGTGTGACTTTCTGACTTTGACCTTGTAAACCCCCAATATTTTTTGTAATACTTTAGTTTGACCACTAATTGTATGAAACATAAAGTTGTCGCCCCAGAGAAGGTCTGTGACCTGTAGGCCCTCCTCACACATAAACAATCTGAATCTGAATCTGAGCCACATTCTTTTTACTGTACAGCTAGTTAGGAAATGGCTGCTGAGTGTGATCATAAGCTAGATAGGCTCTCTGCAGCTTTGTGGGATCAGGGTCTGACTGCTGCCTAATTGGAGCTCACAGGCTTTCCTGCTGGCAGCTTGATTGTGGACTCAGCCTCTTCCCTCCTCTCCACCAATCGGGAACTTGCTAAGCTCAGAGTCTGGGTCTCCAAGTAACTGTGATTTCCAGGCAATTTGTTTTTCATTTGCCCATGTGCTCTAAATGGGTTCATCTGCAGCTTGGTGGAGTGACTACTACTGGGGTGTATAAATGGTAGCATACCTAACGTGTCCCAAATGTTCATGACCCAACAAGTGAGTGGAACAGTGAAGGAGTGGAACAGGAGCAGAACTGGTGTCTTAGGTATTGGCAAGCATCAACAGAGGAAGTCGGGTAGTGGGGTAGTGGGAGACTCTGCCAGTAACTAAGGTAAGGTACCTGTGACCCCTGTTGTTGCAGTCACTGTTGAGATAGGGATAATGTTTAGGGTAGGACATATTATTGCAATAAGGTCAAAGTGCATTATTGCGTAACTGTTGTAGGGATAGTTTTATGACCTATTTGATGTTGTGAAAAAAAATACTGCTTGTTACACACACCTAAACCAAGACATTGTCAGTTGTTTAGTTTAGTTACCCATGATACAGACAGCTTGTCCTACCTAGGTACAGGGAAGGGTGGATAATAACCATAAGGAGCAGAACACTAGGGAATGTGGAGGGTGGTGCAGTGCAGTACTTATGAAGCAGCAGTATTCAGGTAGACCCTCTGGAAGCTACAATGCTGCCCCATCTGTGTGAGACTCTCTGGGCTGGCAAGAAGATTCTCTAATTTGAAGCTGTGTTGGTTTCAAGCTAGGAGAAAGTTACTATGCTCAAGACTGCATTGGCTAACAGTTGGGAGATGGTTTCCTCTATCAGTGGGTCTTCAAGTCTGGTACCGTTATCTCAACAGATATTAGAAAAGAGAGGTGACTGGACTAGGGTAGGCTCGAGAAGTGAGAGGAAAGGAGGGAGAGCTGGATGTCATTGTCCTTCTGGAGACAAATGATATAGCTAGGGCTGAGGTAGCACAAGTGCAGGGTAAGGTTGTACAGCTGGGAAGACATCTTAGTAAGGTAACATACTCTGTAACTTTTGTGGAAGTACTGCTTGTCAACAATTAGAGGAAGGTGAGGAAGCTCCAAACCAGGACTTTCAACTCATGAATGAAGGTATGGTGCTGGGGCGAGGAGTACAGCTACACTGGGGAGTGGGGGTTCACCTGGATAGATGAGAGCCTATATAGAGGGGATGGCCTGCATCTCTCAGTAGGGGGAAACATTTATCCTCTGTGGAAGGTTTAAAATAGCCAGTGTTGGGGGGGTGAGAATAACGGGAAGCAGAAACTGCTCCTCCTTAAAGCAGGGATGGAATGTATACAGATTGGAAGGGAAGATAGTCTCACTTTTGATAAGGTACACCAAATAAGTGTGGGGGAGTAGAAATTGATGAAGGGTAGGAAATTAGCAGGCAGCTGATAAGCGAGAGTAAAGAGGAATGCAGGGTAAAAGGGGTAGCGGCAAGCTGGGAGATAACATCTGGAAAGCCATGTGAACTAATTCTAGAAGTCTAAGAAATAAAATCACAGACCTAGAGGCTATCATGGCAGAGACCAACCTGATATTGTGACCATTACCAAATCATGGTGTACTAAAACCATGACTGAGATATGGCCATAGCAGTGTACGCACTATTCAGAAGGGAGTGGGTAGAAAGAAAGGAGAATAATATTGCTTTATGTGATGGACAGCATAAAGCAACAGAAATACAGAGTTACTGAGGAGGGAATGAGATGCTGTGAGCTACCCTTGAGTCAGGAAAAGTGCAAATATTTGGAAAGGTGTGATTTACAGTCCTGCAGCACAAAGGGAGCACTTAGATAAGTTAATGTTACAAAAAAATGGCAAAATGGCAGAAAGTGGGAAAGAGTTACTGATGGGGAACTTTAATATGCCAGATGTAGATTGCAGTCTCCCTGCTGCAGTATCAACTAGAAGAAGAGACATTCTGGACTCCCTGCAGGGGGCATTTCTAAGGCATTTAAGTTAGGGAACCCATTCATGATGGGGCAATACTTAACCTAGTGCTTACTGACAGGAACAGTATTGCAGACATCAGGGTGGGGAGCCATCTGGGGGCCGGTGATCATTGTACTTAGCAGTTCAATATTAGAACAGTTGCAGAAGCAAAGCATACAAAGACAAGGGTCCTGAAATTCAGAAGGGCTGATTTACTAAAATGTGAGAATGCCTTATAAATGAAATGGCAAGGGGAAAGGACCTGGGTGAGGTAGAAGAAAAATGGGCTAGACTGAAGGAGGGCATAGTGAAGGCAACAAACCTCTGTGCTGAGCAGGTAAGCAAAAGTAAAAGAAAGAGGAGACCACAATGGTTCTCAAGAGAGGTAGCAGTAAAGGTTACAGCTAAAAGAAACAAAATTACTCACCTTAGTAATTATGTGTCTTCTAGTGGAGTCTTGCTGTATTCTGATAATTGCAGCTAACCCCAACCTTTAAACTGCCCCAGAAAACAAAGGTTAACTTTTGATGCATGGCATAGAATGTTTCATCTCAAGCTCGGTTGAAGCTCTGCCTGTTTATTCGAACTGCAACCGCAGATCTTTATGAGCAAACTCACTAGTGTTCTGTGTGAAACTGTAAATTTTAACTAGCCAACTGGCAGAAAAACAGTGTTTTGGGTCCTCAATGGAAGACTTAAGTCAGGAAACCCAAAACCAAAAACCAATCAAAAGAAATAACATTCCAACCAAAGAAAAAAGAGGGTGTAAAAGGGGGCACCTCTAGGGTGCTAACACTGTGCCTGCCTACCCACATCCCAAAAATCTAGGTTCTGAGAGGTGAGGCAGGATGGGAGGTCAGAATACAGCAAGACTCCACTAGAAGAAACATAATTACTAAGGTGAGTAATTTTTTCTTCAAACAACATGAAGTCTTGCTGTATTCTGACAATTGCAGACTACCAAGCAGTACCCCCATGGAGGAGGGACAGAACCTACTTTGGAAATAGGCTCTGAAGTACTGCTGTGCCAAACTGAGCATCACTCCTAGCCCAGGATATCCAGAGAGTAATGCTTGCAAAAGTATGGACTGTTTTCCAGGTGGCTGCTTGACAAATTTCTAAAGAGGATATCCCTGGCAGCAGCCAGGGAAGCAGCTGTACCTCTTGTGGAATGAGGCCTCAGGCCTGAGGGTGGAGTTTTACCCAGTTTTTCATAGCAGAATTGTATACAAGAAACAATCCACCTGGCAATAGATCTCTTGGTGGCAGGTTTGCCCTTCCCAACTTCTCCATAAGTAAGGCACAACTAGAGGAGTCAAATGTGTGAAACTTGGTACACTCTATGTAGTAGCTAAGGGCTCTTTTAACATCCAACCTGTGTGGCCTCCTCTCTCCCAAGGAAGAATGATTAGTGAAGAAAACAGGGAGAGATATAGACTGATTCAGGTGGAAATCTGAGACCACTTTAGGCAAGAACTTCCTGTTAGTTCTAAGGACCACCTTATCTCTGTGAAAAGAGATGAAATCAGATTCCACTGACAGGGCTTGCAATTCACTGATACATCTAGCAGAAGTAATGGCTACCAAAACACAATTTTTCCAAGTCAAGTACTTAAGCTCTGCTGAGGACAAAGGCTCAAAAGGGTTGTATAAGCTGAGCGATGCAAACATTAAGATCCCAAGCAGGAGAAGGATCCCTAAGGGGGATTGGTATGAAGCAACCTTGAAAAACTTACAGAATACAGGATGGGATGACAGTGAGGAAGACTTGCCTACTGACAGGAAAGCAGAAACAGCTGCCAAGTGTACATTGAGAGTAGCTGGTCTGAGACCTAGGCCATTGAGATGGACCATATAATCCAGAACCGTAGGCAATTCAGCAGAGTCTGGAGAAATATTCTTAGAACACCAAATGCTGAATCTTTTCTATTTGTAGTTGTAAGTCTTTCTGGTAGAAGGCTTTCGAGAAGCCTTAAGGATATCCAGAACCCCTTGGGAAAGATGCAGATCTGCAAACTCTAACTCTTCAAGAGCCAAGCCTTGAGATTGAGAGACTGAGGATTGGGATACCAAACCTCCCTGAGAGGATGTTAACAGGTTGTAATTCCTGGGAAGAGATAGGGGAAGATGGACTGCTAGGGACAGCAACAAGGGGTACCATGGCTGCCTGGCCCAGTCGGGAGCAATCAGAATCACTTTGCATGGCTGTGACCTTATCTTGACTAACACTTTGAACAGGAGAGGGAAGGTGGGAAAGGCATACAGAAATTTCCCTTCCCAATTCAGAATCAGAGCATCCAGGGGGCTGAGCCCAAGACTGGGGGTCTGCAACAAAAAAGAGGAAGTTGGTGATTGTCTGGGGCTGCAAAAAGATCTATCTCTGGAGTGCCCCATCTTGAGAAAATCACCTTCAACAGCAGAGGATCTAGGACCCATTCATGATGGCCCTGGGATATTCTGCTCAGTGCATCTGCTAGAACATTGTCCTTTCCTGGAAGGTGAACTGCTGTCAGAGAGGTTTGCAGAGAATAAGCCAGGACACAACTTCATTGCTTCTGTGCACAAGGCCATAGATTGAGTGCCTCCTTGCTTGTTGATGTACAACATGGTGGTGGTGTTGTCTCTTTTGACCTGAGCCACCTTGTTCTGTACTGATTTGGAAAAAGCTTGCAGTGCCAGAAACACTGCCCTGAGTTCCAAGAGACTGATGTGCAGAAGAGATTCCTGAGGCAACCACAGTCCCTTGTGGTAAGTTCCCCCAAATGAGCTCCCCAGCCCAGCAGGGAAGCATCTGTGGTGAGGACCACTGAATGAGATTGAGTGGCAAATGGAACCTCTTGCCTCAAATTGTCCTGATCCTGCCACCATTGCAGGGCTTGGATCAGAGTTCGAGTCACTAGAATTAGTTTGGTAAGGGAATCCTTTCTTTGGGACCAAAAAGCTCTTAAGTGGAACTGAATGTCCCTCATTTGGAATCTTGTGCCTTGGACCATTGCTGTAGAAGCTGCCATGTGGCTCAATAGCTGAAGGAAGTGCCTTGCTGGTCAAGACACCCAAAAGCTGAATGACGAGGCTAGTTCCATGAGAGCCCTTGCCCTGTCCAGGGGAAGGAAGGCTCTTACTTTTACCATATCCAGTTCTGCCCCTATGAAGGTGAGGAGCTGCACTGGTTCGAGAACTGACTTTGGTAGGTTGAGAAGAAATCCTAAAGAAGAGAGCACTTGCTGGGTCACTTGCAGGTGTGACTTGACTTGGTCTGGGGACTGGCCCACTATGAGCCAGTCATCCAAATATGGAAAAATGGAAATCTTGTGTCTTCTTAGGAAGGCAACAACTACTGCCAGGCACTTTGTAAAGACCCTTGGGGCTGATGTTAGGCCAAAGGGCATTGCTCTTGAACTGATAGTGGCCTGAGGGCAACTTGAGCCTGAGGTACTTTCTGTGGGAGAACCTGACGGGAATGTGAAAGTAGGCATCTTTGAGGTCCAGGGAGGCTAGCCAGTCCCCTGGCCTTAGATAGGGAAGGATAATTCCCAGAGTTATCATCTTGAACTTTGGCTTTAAAAGATGTTTGTTCAGGTATCTTAGGTCCAGTATGGGTCACCACTCTCCTGTCTTTTGGGGGGTTAGGAAGTACCTGGAGAACAATCCTTTGCCCCAGTGTAGGGTAGGCACTCTCTCTATAGCACTTAGAGCTGGAAGAGAAGAAACCTCTGCCTCTAGGGCAAGGGTTTCTGAGAGAATTGCAGGTGGAAAAGATCTGGCTCTCATCTTGGGAACTTTTTTGAAGCTGAGAACCAGTCCCTGGCTTACTACTTCCAAGACCGACTTGTCTGATGTAACAGACATCCAGTCCAGGACAAAAAGCCAGCCTGCCCCCTACTGGGATAGGAGAACTGACCTGGGCAGACCCATCAGGGAGTCTGCTTGGCAGGGGCTTTAGGCTGAGGGGTGGATGCAGGCCTGCTCATCCCCCTTCTGCCTCTCCTTCTGAAGAACCCCCTCTGTGAAAAGGAAGAAGAGGCCTGTGCTTGTTAAAAAGGCCTTTGGAAAGGCCTCCCCCTGCCCCTGGATTGCTGCCTTTAAGGAATTGCTTGCCTTCCTTGCCTGAGCACTCCTGTAAGTGGTCCTATTCATCTATTTTTCTTCATGTAATTTCTCTGTCTGTTCCCCAAACAGTGAATTGCCCACTACAGGAAATCCATGGCCTTGGCCTGGGTATCCTGTAGAGGCTAGTACATCTGAGCCAAGCCATTCTCCAAAGAGCCACAGATGTAGCCATGACTCTGAAGATACATCATTGGAGTCTACAGCAGCATGAAACTGAACTTTCGATGCCTCAATCCCATCTGCAGCCACCTCCTCCAGCTCCTTGGCAAGCTGGGTGAAGCCTGTTTAGCCAGTGCCAGTACAGTGTCCCACCTGGACTTCTGGTACCTGGCTGCATAGGCCATATACTTAGCCTGCCTGAGTCCCAAGGATGATGCCATGTACTTCTTCTTTGCCATGGCATCAATCTTCCTGGAGTCCTTGTCTGGTGGGGGGTGTGATGCTAAGGGAATGCTTGCCTTATCACAGGCAGCAGCCTGTACAACCCCAACATGGCTGCATTGCTGATAAAGGAACTCTGTATCTAAGCCTGAAACAGTATACCTCTTGTCCATTCTTCTGTCCACAGGAAGTATGGAATAGGGAGACTTGAGAATTTTTGTGTCTGTTTCCCAAAAGATTTGTGGAGGGGAATAGACAGTCTCCTGGACTCTGGGATGTCCATCATCTCTACATAGTCAGGCTCTTCCTGATCCTTCACTGCCTCCTCCACAGAAAACTGAAGGGTATCAGCCACCTTTCTGTAAAACATGAAGTGTGACGGGGACTCAGAAAGCCTAGGAGGAGAAACACCTGAAGGTCTGTCTGGGAAGATGTCCGGGTCAATAGGCACATCCAGACTTTCACCAACACCATAAATATCTTCCAGCTCTCCCTCCTCCTCAAACTCCGGTTCATAAAATTCTTCCTGGGTATAATCCAGAACATGGGGAACCGACCGAATTGAGCCCCTGCCAAAAGGTGCCGGATCAGTCGGAACCGATTGAAGCGATTCCACAATATGAATCGCTTTGGCTATTTCATCGGCGGTCGGAGTATGAGATTCTGGATCCGAACTGGTTGACTTGTCTTTTCTTTTCCTTTTTGTCAGAACCGATTCTTCGGAATTGGCTCTCCTTTTTCCCGAAGAAGTATCGCCCTGGTCAGAGGGTACTCCTTCTGGTTCGGTCGGAATCGAACTGGGCTGGCTGTCTGGGTCAGTGGACTTCTCGGCCTCCCTTTCCCTCAGTCTATCTAATCTCTTTCCAGGGTAGATTTGGGAAAATGTTTTGCAAATTTGGCAGTCTGAGTCAGGTGGTCAAACCCCAGACAATAAATACAGGTGGTGTGGGATCGGCATTATGAAGACCTCCCCACACACACTGCAGTGTTGAAACGCAGTGGGCCCATTTTTTCTTGGGTTTCTCAGACATGGCCAACCTAACAAACTTACCCTTTTTCAGCAACCGCTGGCAAGACTCACCTATCAGTTCCTGACCATGTCACGGGTCTTGGGGAAAAACGCATTAAAACCCATTTTTTAGAACCGATATGGACCTGTAACCACACACTCAAAGTAAAGTACAATTTGACCTGAAATGATCAGTTCAGCCAAACTGATCCACACTTTCACAAGTTCCATACAGAAAACAGAACAAAACCTATCTAGTACTCACGGTACCACAGACAGAGACTTGAACCACTATGAGGAAACAACAATTTCGCAGAAAACTGACCAAAACCGACACTTCAACTGACTTTGAACCAAGCAGCAGGAGAAATCTCCAGAGTGACTGTTCAGTGAGGCAGAGTAAAGAATCTGATGGTTGCAGTTTGAATAACAACAGGCAGAGGCTTCAACTGAGCTCGAGATGAACATTCTATGCCATACATAGAAAAGTTAACCCTTTGTTCTCCAGGGCAGTTTAAAGGCTGGGGCTAACTGCAATTATCAGAATACAACAATACTTCATGTTGTTTGAACAGTAGTATTCAGCAGGCACAAGGTGACTCAGAAAGAAGAAAATAGGAAGTGTATCAGAAGAAACACAGAGAGGTAAGCAAAGTGGTAAGAAGAGCAAAAGCACAGACTGAGGAAAGAATAACTCAGGGAGTATCAAAAGGGGACAAGACATTTTTAGGTATTGTATGTTAGCTAAAAATGAAGACAAGGAGGGATTTTATGGTGAAAGAGGAGGAGGAAGACTGTACAGAACAGGATCATGAAAAACAAACATGGTAAACCAGGGTTCACCCATGCCAGTGCACCAGCAAAGTGGGTGCTGCATGAATTACAGCACAAGAAAAGCCTGTCATGATCGGGTGAACACTGTGCTGCCACAAAGCTACAGCACCCATTACTTTTTGTGGGGGCCTTTGCACCTATTCCCCCAAAAAACTAAATATTATCACCTCTGGGTCAGGCAGACCATGAAGGGCAGGAGAATGGCACAGACACTGAACACGTTCTGAGTATGGGATACTCTAAGACCCAGAATGCCTCTGTCTCTCATGACCTTGTTTCATTGCCCATATTATGGTGCGCTAATGACAGTGCCATAATAATGGCATACCATTAAACAAATACTTCTGCTCAGTTTTCACTGTAGAAAGGAAATGGGAGGGACCACAAAAAGGCACCACAAGCTCTGAGGGGAAGGAAATAGATAGTAATCCATTTTCAGTCTGGAAAGCACTTGAAAACCTGAAGGTTGACAAGGCTACAGGGCCTGGAGAGGTTCATCTGAGAGTGCAGAGGGAACAAAGTGAAGAACTGGCCCCACAACTGACAGAGCTTTTTAATTGTTTTATGGAGACTGGTGTGGTTCCAGATGATTGGAAAAGGGCAGATGTGGTCCCTCTTTGGAAAAGTGGCAGTAGGGAAGAGATGATTAACTATAGGTTTGTTAGCCTGACATCTATGGTGGATAAGTTAATGGAAACACTATTGAAGGGAAGCATTGTGAATTATCTTGTATCAAATGGATTGCAGGACCCTAGGCAGCATGGTTTCAATGAACTAGTTAGCGGGAGGGACACAGAGGGTAGTAGTGAACTGAGTGTACTCCAAGGAAGGGAAGGAGACTTGTGGGATGCCTCTGGGATCTGTGTTGGGACTTGTTTTCTTCAACATCTTTGTAAGCGAGATTTCAGAAGAACTGGATGAGAAAGTCTGCCTATTTGCGAATGACACTAAGATCTGCAACAGAGTGGACACACCTGGAGGGGGTATGGATAGAATGTTTAGGGATCTAAAGAGACTGGAAGAGTGGTCAAGAGTATGGCGCAGGGTTTTAATGCAAAAAAGTGAAAAATAATGCATCTGTGCCATAGGAACCCAGGAGCAGATTATAAGATTAGTGGAGTGAAAACTGACAAAGACCAATCAGGAAAGATACCTAGGGTTAATAGTAACAGAAGACTTAGAATAAGTCAAGCATAGCAAGCCCAGTGGTGCAGAGGGCTGAGGCACTGAATGCCTTACCTTGCACTACGCTGATGGCCCAGGTTCAGGAACAGACTTGGGTCACCTGGGGGTTGGCCGGGAAGAGGAAGGATTGGATGTCTGCTGACCTCTCCTTCCTTGGGGTGGAGGGACGTAGCACCATGCTGTAGACTGACTACCAGAGGAAGCTGGATGTCAGCACTGGTGTGACACTAGATGAGGGTGGACCCACAAACAGGGTGTAAGAGCTCTCTGTGAGGAGGTGGAGACTGTCACCTGCCCCACTGGCGCGTGGGCCCAGGTGAGATCATGGAAAATGGCTCTAAGCTGGCAGGCTCTATGATGGTAGGCTATGCCTGTGCCCCCCCACAGTCTAGATGTTGGTTTCTGGGGTGGGAGAGGCCGGCACCTCTCGCCACTGGCCCTGTCATAGGTAGTGGGGATGGTTCTGTGGGTGTGGGGAAAAGCCCACTGGAGAGACAAGTCCCCACAGGGATGATCTAGAGTCACCTGCCAGCTCTGGAGCAGGAGATGAAAATAAGAATAATAAAGGAAAAAAAATAGCCAGATAGTGGGATAAGGCAGTCAAAAAAGCAAGTAGGATGCCTGGGTGCATAGGTAGGGGTATGTCCAGCAGGAAAAGAGAGAGAGAGGTTATTTTGCCCCTATATAAGCTAACAGTCAGATCCCATCTTGAGTACTATGTATAGTTTGGGAGACCACACCTCAGAAAAGATATATAGTGGAGGCAGTCCAGAGGATGGCTACCAAAATGTTGCAGGTTCTGCAACAGAAGCACTATGACAAAAGACTAAATTAACTAAATATGTATATTCTAGAGGAAAGGAGGCAGAAAGGGGATATGATAGAAACATTTAAATACCTTGTGTGGGTTAATAAGGTATAGGAGAGTTTGTTTTAGAAACAAGAGTGTTCTGTAACAGGGAGGCATGAATGATAGGAAGCTGGATGGAGGTAAATTCAGGAGGGATGTAAGGAAGTACTATTTCACAGAAAGGGTGGCAGAGACTTGGCATAAACTTCCAGAGGATGTAGTGGGGGTCAAAAATAGTAAGTGGGTTCAAATATGCCTGGGATTGGCACAAGAGAATTGTAGGAGTAGTGTAGAAGGAGCCAGAGATTTTGGCATTAATCTAACAAGGTCTGGGAATTAATAATGATAAATACAAATGGGCAGACTGGGTGGGCCCAGATGCCCTTATCTGCTGTCACTTTGTATTTATCTATGTATCTGACAACAGAGACCTTGTTTATTAAACTTCAGAAAACATCTGTGAATCATGAATTAGCATTCCAGTTAGCTAATCATATTAAAACATAAGTATGCCACATTAGAAAACTGTATAAATCATAAGTGAATCATACAGTAGCATTCCAATTAGCTAATCAGTTGTTTTAATTGAATATACTTTTTTGAATTTAGAAAAAAAGAAAATACAAACACCACACAAACAACATAAGAATAACAAACAAAACAAAATACAGCAGGAAAATTATAGTACAACAATCCCTCCAACCCTTCCTGCCTCCTTCCTAACCTGTGGCAGAAAGGGAAAATAAAGACCATATAATAGACAACGTTATTCAAATAATTAGCGAGGAATATTAGAAACAAAATAAGATCCATTCGCAAAAAGTAGGGTTGAAAACAACTAATAACACTATGTAGTTAGGGGAACTATTCCAGGAAACTTAAACCATATAAATGAAATGCAACTTGCTCCATTTTTTCTGATAAACTGGTAATCTGTTACAAATGATAGCTATCATTTTTCAATATGCAGATTAGCAAGGAGCTCCTGCAACCATTCATGATATGAAATTAAGGATTGATCCAACCATTGACAAAGAATTGCCTTTTTAACAGAAAGCGAGTTAATAGTAATGGTGTATCTCAGTTCATTCACTGGAATGCTGCTATAATCCCCACCAAAAAGGATTATGGAGTGAAATCCTGCTCAGTACCTAATAGAGGATCAGTCCTAGCTTTAATTAAGTCCCAAAAAGGAGCTACCTTGGGGAACTCCCAAAAGATATGAAATAAAGTGCCTTTAGGTTGCCCACAATGTGTACACACTAGACAGTGCAACTAACCCATTTTAGTAAGCTTGGAAGGGTGAAATAAAGATTATTCAAAATATAAAATTGAGTAAGCCATAACCTGCCTTGAGAAAAATAAACATATAAATCAGTCCAAATTTTAGTTCAGTTAAAGGCCTGCTGATGGAAGGTTGCAGCCCAGTATGAAGATTCACCAGTCAAATCTAAAAATAATCTGGAAAACAGGAGCAAGTACAATTTAGAAACAGTGTGTGATTGCGTTATGGTATCAATTACAGAGTTCAGGAACTCTGTATGATTGGTATTCTATCATTGAACCAAATCGTTGCAGGAGAAGTTGCCTTGTTGGTAGAATTTAAATATCACTTTAACCTTCATGTGAAAGGATGAAATAATGGACTGATAGGACATCAAGACCCAATTATGGAGCAAATCACATACCCTTACTCCCACCAAGTTGAGGCAACCAAGCTTCATCTATCACCCTACCACCTATCTTAATATAGGGATTTCTACAAATGAGTTGGGCAACATCTTGGGAAGGTTTATAATGCATAGCTGAACAGAGCTACAAATGAACCTGAACTGAGGTCCCAATAACAGCCTCACATACCAGCTTTGAAAGAGACTTCAGAAGAGAAAACAAAATAGCTGACGGGGAAAGAGTGGCTCTTTTGAGCAGCTCCATCTCAAGCTTGAGCCAGATAGAGGAATAGACAGATGGATCAGCAATTGTTGAAACATTTAGCTATTTTAAGTACTTACTGGCATGACTAGTAAAATAATACACTAAGAAGTTTGGGAGACAGAGGCCAACGGATTGCTCAGGGGCGGCTCGTCTGTGGTACACCTGCCTTGGTGTTTTGCCCATCCAGATAAAGTCCATCACCATTCTGTGAACTTGCTGAAACCAAAAGGAGGAGAGCCACACATCAAGCAAGTTAAGAGGATAAAAAAGGTGGGGAAGAACATTCATTTTTGTAATATTAATTCTACCCCTCAGAGTTAAGGGTAATCCCTCCACCTCTTTAAGTCTTGTTGCAAAATACCTAATTATCCAGATAAAGTTTTTGACATGGGATAAATTTTTGACAAGCAAATTCCAAGATACTTAATTTGTTTGGTTTCCCAAGATAACCCTAGGGAGGAGATATCTAGTTTAAAACCATAGCGTTAAGGGGCATAACCACAGGTTTGTCTAGATTGAGTTTACAATTAGAGGCATACTGAATTTTGCAATGCAGGTTAGAGCAGCTGCAATAGACACTTTGGAGTTAACTAAATGCAACAAAATACCATCTGAGTATGCTGAGAGTTTAGAATTCCAAGAACCCACTTGAACTCTGCCCACATCTTGATTGCTTTTGAGTTTCAAAGGTAAGGGTTCCAAATATAAATTAAATAATAAAGACAGTAAAGGCAACCTTGTCATGTACCAGAATGCAAGGAAAAGGTGGAGTACAATACTCCACTGCAGTAAATTTTAGTATTTGGACATGAATAGGTAACTTTAATCTAACAAAGAAAAGAGAGAGGGAATCCAAATGCCTCTAACATGGAAAACAATGACACCCAATTCACCCAATCAAAAGCTTTCTCCATGTCCAGGGAAACCAGAACAATAGGTAAATCAGAGTCCCTGAACATGGAGAAAATATGAAAGAGTTTATTCAAGTGATCAACAGAGGATCGGTTTAACACAAAACAACTTGTTCACGACTTATAAGCCCAGCCCAAACTGCACTGATTCTCGAAGCAAGAATTTTGGACAGAGTTTTAACAATAACAGTTCAATAGTGAGATTAGGTTATAACTAGAGACTGAGTCCAGAGGTTTCCCTGGTTTTAGAAGTAACACGATTAAAGCTTCGAGGACAGTGTATTCCAAAATACCAGACTCATATGTAAAAAGGAAAAAGTGGTGCAAAACAGGCAAGTTCTCTAGCAAAAAAGTTTTAGAAAAGTTGGTGGTAAGTCCATCAGGGCCAGGTGCTTTATCCAGGGCCAAGGAAGTTATGGATGCCAAAATGTCAAGCTCAGAGATACAGTAGGTGTTGAAAGTGAGGCCTGCTGAGTGGCAGATAGAGTGAGGAGAGGGCTATCCACTAGATATTCTCAAACATTGTCTGTAGAAGGAGGAGTCTTCATGGGCCCATATAAAGAACTATATTATGCCACAAATTCCTGGGCAATATCCCTCAGCAACACTTTAACAGAAATATAGAAACATAGAATTTAATATCAGATAAGGGCTGCTTGGCCCACCCAGTCTGCCCATTCCCCTACCTACAGGATAAGCTGCAGATCCTAGTTAACCAACAGCCTATTTCTTCCTACCCGCCACAAGAATTGCCTTATGTCTGTCCCATGCATTCTTGAATTCTGCAACAGTTTTAGACCCCACAACCTCCTCAAGAAGACTGTTCCATGCATCCACCACCCTCTCTGTGAAAAAATATTTTCTCACATTGCCCCTGAGCCCTCCCCTCTATCTTCAAGTTGTGTCCCCTTGTTCTTGCACATCTCTTTTTCTGAGAGATGCTACCCTCTTGGACTTTGTTGATTCCACTGAGGTACTTAAAAGTTTCTATCATGTCCCCCCTCTCCCTCCTCAAGGGTATACATATTAAGCTCCTTTAATCTGTCCTCGTATGGCTTCTCTTGCAGACCCTGCTACCATTTTAGTTGCCCTCCTCTGGACTGCCTCTGTCCTGTCTATGTCCTTGCAGAGATGGGATCTCCAGAACTGGATGCAGAACTCCAGATGCGGTCTCACCAACTGTGTGTACAGAGGGATAACAACTTGTTTTCTGCCAGTGATGTCTCTCCTATACATCCCAATATCCCCCAACCCTCCCTACTGCCTTCTCACATTGCTTGCAAACCTTAAAATTATCTGATATGATTACCCCCAAGTCCCTTAACTTTCCATTTTGTTGTTATTACTACCCCCCCACTGTGTAATCTTCCCCGGGTTTTGTTTCCCAGGTACATTATTTGCATTCTTTACATTGAATCCAAGCTGCCATACTTCTGACTATTCCTCCAACCTTGCCAATTCCCTTTTCATCCTTTCCATGCCTCCTTGTGCATCGACCCTGTTGTAGATCTTTGTGTCATCTGCAAAGGGCATACTTTTAATGTCAGTTATAAAGACATTAAAAGGACTGGACCAATGCTGAACACTGTGCTACCCCACTGGTAACCCCCCTTTCTTCAGGGTGGACTCCGTTTACAATTACCTTCTGTGTCCTGTTGTCCAGCCAATGTTTTACCCAGGCTACCACCTTGGGACCCACTCCCAGGCTGATTAATTTGTTTATTAATCTTTTGTGTGGGACTGCATCAAATGCCTTGCTTAAGTCTAGGTAGGCCATGTCCACAGCTCCTCCCTGGTCTACTACTTTGGTCACCCAGTCAAAGAAATCAATTAGATTCATCTGACATGACCTTCCCACTGTGAACCCATGCTGCCTTGGGTCTTGTTCCCCACTGGCCTCTAGGTACTCAACAGTCCTTTCATTCAGCAGTGATTCCATCACTTTCCCTACCACTGAGGTCAAACTGACAGGTCTATAGTTTCCTGCCTCTGTCTTGCTTACACTTTTGTGAGGTAAATCAAATCCGCATTCCTCCAGTCCTTAAGTACCTCACCACCCTCCCATGATTTGTTGAAAAGGGTAGTCAGTGGTGTCACTAGTTCTCCCTTAATTCTTTTAGAATTCTGGGTGAATCCATCAGGCCCCATTGCTTTGCCCACCTTCAGTTTTAGGAGTTCTTTCAGAACCCTTTCTTCTGTGAAAGGATTAGGATCGACCCCACTATCCAGAAGTGCTTCTGTTAATTGGAATAGTATTATTTTGCAATAATTTATTTGAAAAGATGGTCAGGGGAGCCTCTTGTTTTCGAAAACACAAAGCCATAAGACACCCAGCCTTCTCCCCTTGGTCTATATAGGTGGAGTGGGTTCTGTAGATGGAGTATTCGGCCTTTTCGCCTAAAGCTTCATTATATCTTGAAGCACCAGCAACTCTCCCTGGAACAAATCTGAAGGTGACAAGTTAAGAATTTTCTCTAAATCCCTAATACATTGTAAAAGGATAGTGGGCTCTCCTACTCTGCTTCCTCTTAGATGCTAGTCATATAAATTCCCTCTTATAAAACATTTAGAAGAGCTCTATTCAACATCTCCCTGAGCTACTGACTTCAAATTATGAGGTATACAAGCTTCTATTTGCTCCTAGATTCTGTCTACAATAAACTAATCTTTGAGGAACTGATTATTAATTATTTTCCAAGCAGTATCTTTCTGGATATTGTATGCAAATGTGAGTTTGACCCAGACTGGCTAGTGATCAGACAAAACTCTAAGATCAGTCTCACAACCCAGCACTGCCTCTGGGAGACTCTGACTAATTAAAACATAAACAATCTAGGATTGAGACCTATGAGCAGCAGAATAAAATGTGAAATCTTTCACATTAGGGTAGAAAAGGCATCAGGGGTCACACAATCCCACAGAATCCATCAAATCCCTAATCGACTGCTGGGCTGAAGAGAGACCGGCAGAAGGTTTACGTGTTCTATCCAGGTCTTGGGTAAATGAAAGATTCCAGTCTCCCCCAATAACTAAGGGAGTCTGAGGAATGAAGCCAAAACTGAGGCTAGATCCATTAAAAAATGATTTTTATTATTAGGCATAAACACTTCCTAAAGGATCTCAGTTCGATCTAAAATCTCTTTAACCAGGATAAATCTCTCCTGAGAGTCTACACTACTCTGTAGTTCCTGAAAATTGGCAAGCTTAAAAATCAAAATTTCAACTGTCCAGTTACTGGTACTAATACCAGCAGTAACACCTGGGCTACTGTTTGACAACAAAATAAAAGACATGTTAAATTGAGCAGGTGAGTCTCCTGCAAGAAAGCAATATTGCAGCTTATATGCTTCAAATGTTTAATTAGTTAGTAACTTTTAACACTGGAATGGGCTCCTTTACTTTCCAAGAAACACATTTATAAGAACTAGCCATAAAGACAAACTGGCCAAAATAATCTATGATATTCCCACACAAAGATTGTGAGAAAGCTGTTGAAACATTTTAAATCCGCCACTCCCACAGAGCCCCCCCATCAATAGCCACTTCTTCTGAAACCAGAAATAGCCCTACAGAAAAGTCCCCACACAAGAAAAAAAATACAAAAATAATCAACATCAAGAATCTAACTATCCAAAAAATGAACAATAAGAAATGTAAAAACTAATTAACTAGTACAGGCCCTCTGCATGCCAATCATCAAAATAGCAGAAACATCCCCAAAAAAGAACACTGGCACCTATGCACTAATGGGCAGAGTGGCTAGCACCGGTATCTTGGGCACTTGGCCACCTCATCCATTGTGCAGGATGCACCAATGGGGTGCACAGCACTCTATGCACCTGCTCCCTGACCATGTCAAGGCAGGGTGAGTCGGCATCACACACCATGCACTACGGCAGGCTACAGGGGTGTGGAGGAGGATGCAGGGTACACCAGGAAAAGTCCTTCCATAAACCCCCTATTCACTCTGCACACACTACTATGCACTGCCCAGAAGGGACAGTTGTCCTTCGCAGCCAACAGGGCCACTATTGCCAGACCACTCCAATGGCTGCCTGGCATCACCCAACACACATCAGTGCATGGCAGCTACCTGGCACCCCCACCACCACACTCACATGGGCACAGGCCCATGGATGCTGCCCTCTCGACCTCCACCACAGGTCAGCCCCTGCCCCGGGCCACCCAGGCATGTTGTGGTGTACAGTGCTCCCCCTCTCCACCAATAGACCCTACCCAGTCACACTGACCCACTCCAGGGCCACATCGCGAGAGGCCCAGAGACATTGCCCTCCATTAGCCGCCTCATCCAACGGCTATATGTCTTCCATGGGGCATGCTGCCAATGTGCATCCCATCATGTAGGGGATCCACTCTGTGTCCCAGTCTGGGCATCTGATTGTCATTGCCCTCAGCTGCCCTGTGGAGTACTGCATGCTTGGGAGGACTGGGCTGTGGACAGGTAGCAGGAAGTCGTGACTGTCACCGGTGTACACCTGTCCACAGGTGTGCAGTTACATGGGTGAGGTACATGATGATTCTACATACCCCCTCCCCACTAGTGCATAGGGGCCACTATCCGTAAAACTATACATTGTTCTAAGCAGAACCAACCCTCTGATTCTGAATTGGTGCGTAATGAGCCATCGACCCCACCATCCTCTTTCAGAACCCCCCCAACCCTTCCTCCCCATTAAACTTGTCATCAGGTAAAGTAAACTTACATTACAAAACTTTAACTACCTGCTATGAACAACAGTTCACCAATATTGACTAAGAAAGTTATGTTTCCAAATAAAAAATATTATCAGAAAATCAGGCAGAATAGCATTATCAATGTATCAATTATCCTAAATCGACCAAGACCTAGTAATACTTATCCCACAGATCAGCTAGGTAACATGATAAATTGACATCTCACTACAAAGACTGTGTTGTCAGCCACAGAAAAGAATATATAACAATACTTAAATATATTACAGAAAAAATAGAATGAGATGTACAGGCAAGCTATCAACATAACATATGATATACATAAAATTACCAGATCATTATCCAGTACTCCTGTACTATTAAATAACATAATGCCTTAAAAATCTATGTCTAATGCCCTATAAAGACAGAGCACATTACTCAAAACAAAACATAATATAACTTAAAATTATGCCCCCAGAACTTAATGAATACCATCAAATATATTGAAGCCGACCAGGCAATACTTAGCCATTCATGTTCCTAAAAAACAAAATACCATAACTATATTACAATTAACAATGGTCCTTGTAAAGCAAAATTAACATAGTCCTGGTCCTAGAAAGGAAATGATACCAGTATATCAATTGTAATGCTTGAATAAAACCAATTCTGAAGGAAGACAGCTGTCCAGCTCCAAGGGCATGACCTCAGCTACTTAGTGGAAGACATTCTGAGTAGTAGAAAAACCTAACTCCTCCGTCGATACTGCCAAAATCACAGAAGGAAAACTATTCCACGAGGGCATGAAATGAACCATGAGGATCGGAGACAGCTTGAAGAGCAGAACAAATCATACCACCTTGTTTCTCAAAAAGCCAGATTCCAAAATGCTTCCCAGATGAAGGAATCGTATGGCCATGAGTTTCATGCTCACTCTGAAAGGAGAGAGGACACAGGAAAGCTTCCACAGTCTGACAGCAGTGACATTAACAAAAAGGGACTGATTACCATCCAATACCAGCTTAGAAAAGTCTTGAACCATTTCCAGATTTGCTCTGTGTACAATAGGCAACTCATTCGTGGCTAGACAGGGAGCTAGCAAAGAGCAATTATCCAGGGCACGCCAAAGTGACCCTGTGCTGACTCGAAGAGGAGTCCATGGAATTGTATATATCCAGGTAATGCAGCACTTCATGTTACAGAAAGGATCCCAGTACCAAGTCCATTAACATGCAACCACTTGTTGGACTTCAAAGAAAGAAACATACCTGTAACACTGAAATCGGATTAAAGTTGAGAAGCTCCTCCAACCATAGAATCTTGAACAGACTCCACTTAAGCCATACAAAGATACCAAAATTACGTGCCCATAGTTTTCACTCTCCTGAAACAGGTCTGGAAAGAGCTCTTTAGCTCTAGCAACCACTTGCTCTGCAGTGTTGAAGGATCTCCAGGTACCATGGATGGAGATCTGAAGATGGGTGGGATATAGCATTCTAAACCTCATCCCTACCATTATTAGTTTAGACACTGTGGGGTGGTAAGCCAACCATTTCTGCCAGATGGATTTTGAGAGATCTTGCACAACCTGAATTTTAGCACATTCTCAAGAGACTTCACTGAGGACTTTGACCCAAGAAAGCAGATGTTGCCTGTCTAAAAAATTAAAAAAATTGAAGATAAAGGGTCTCGGGGAAGAACCTTCTGGAGGCATTGGGCACAATGACCGATACGCTCTCTCGATAATATAAGAAGGCCCATTAGGTGAAGGGCCAGCTGATTTCACAGTAAGCTTCTGAGTGAATAAGATAGGGTTAGTGCCTTTTTTTATCATTTAACACTTTATTGCATTTTTCCAGATACATCCAGTCAACAAGCAAGAAATACACAGGGTTCATATAACAGTAGTGAATCCTAATGCAACATATACATAGAATCATACCAGGCATTCTAACACAGTGAAGAAGTAATACCAGCCTGGGTACATTAATGCTATAAGACTGTCTATGTGTAGAAGAGCTGTGCCATAAAAGTAAAGAAAGTTCAGGTTATAATCAGGCTATCCTCTTTAGTCTCCATATTATCAACATAAAACATCTCTAGAGTATAACATATCAAGCCAGTCCAACGTGACAGAGATTACTACTAGCGATAGAACAATATAAACAGGTGTTCAATTATGCTTCACTCATAGCAACTCAGTGTATAGAGTTATCAAATTTTAGAAAGTATTAGCACAGAGACATAAGAGAAAAAGAGTAGTGTAAAGAAGAAAAAGGATGGTACCAATCAACAGCCATCAGTCGAGATCATTGTGGCCAATTGCACTGACACTCAGTTTATTGGGGGATTTTGCAGAGCTGGGAGTGCTACTGAGCAAATGTGAGAATTCAAATATGCTTTCCTCTTCCTATAGTATCTACTGAGCCCTCCCTTAGCCACTGCTGTGATCCTCTCAAAAACAGCCACTCTGGCCATAGTTGTGCACCACTGAGATAGTACCGGAGGTGCAGGTTGTCTCCATTTCAGTAGAATGGTCCTTGTGGCCTCCATCAAGACCACCAGGAGCCAGTTCCTACTGGGAGAGGGAAGAGGAAGCAGTGTTGAGGTATCTCCCAGTAGGAGGGAGATGTTGAAGAGAAAGAAGTTTGCCAATTATCCTGGAGCAGTCATCTAGGACCTGTGTCCAAAAGCCCTGCAGGCTTGGGCAGGTCCACAATATGAGAGTAGATGAGCAGGGGAATAATGACATCTCCAACAGCGGTCATGCAGCATAATCTTGAAACTATGTAGAATTGTGGAGTGCTATAACTCCTAAGAAGAATTTAAGTTGTATTAACTTACTCTTAGTATGGGCAGCTCTGAGGCATTTTGACCATTACTGCAGGGATATGGGATGAGCGAGCTCATGTTCCCAGGAGACTCTGCTACAGAGTAGTATCAGGTTATGCATCTCTGAGACTTTTATACAGGATACTAATGAGGCCTCGATCTGGCCTAGATTGGTGGAGGGTGTTCAGGCACTGCCATGTAGTCTGAGTGGGAGAGTGTTTGAGAAGTGGGCTAAGGCACTGCTTAGCTGCAGGAATTTCAAGAAATCTGATGGGGGTAACCCGAATTTACCCTGAATCTGTTCGAAGGACATAAGGGTTTGGATATTCGAAAGGAGGAGATCTCTTATCACTCAGATGCCTTTGGTAGCCCATGAGGCCCATTTGAGTGGCTTACGATTAACTGTCACAAGTTGATTATTCCATAATGGGGCATATTGGATGGGAGGAGGTACTCCGAGCTTGGGACCCCAGTAAGTGTGATCGCTCTACGCCACGCTCTGCACATTTCTGCCATAATGGGTGTAAGGTGGTGTTCTACCATTTTTCCCAGATAGTAGGGAGTAGAGGGTTTATCTGTTGATAGAGCAGCTTCTAACGTAACTCATTGGGGAAGGGTAGAGCGAGGAGGAACCAGTTCGTGGCCTGGCCCATTCTAAAAGCTAGATGGTAGTTCTTGAACCATGGTAACCCAAGTCCACCCTTGGTCCAGTGAGATCGTAGTTTCATCCGTCCCCATCTCAGGGCTTTCCCTTCCCACAAGAACAATGAAATTAATTTATCTAGGGCTTTGAACAGGTTTTGAGACAGTGGGATTGAAAGGTTATTTAATAGATAGGAAACTCTAGAGAATATTAACATTTGAATAGCTTCCACCTTGCCCTTCAAGGTTAGGTGCAATTTTCCCCACCGTTGGGTTTTGGCTGCTAGAGAAGACAGGAGGGGGAGAAATTGTCTGACTCTAAATCTTTCCAAGAAGTTGTAATAGTCACACCTAGATAGGGAAAGCCCTGTGGGGCCCAAGTAATGTCAGAGCCATCAAGGCAATGCCTGTTGCATTTCCCAATCAGGAGAGAGAGCATGGTTTTCTTTTGTTCATGGTAAGTCATGAGAGGAAGCAAATTTCGCAGGGTTGTCAGAATTTTGGGGATGGAAGACTGAGGATTGGAGAGTGTGAGGAGCATATCATCCGCATATGCATTAACTAAATAGGATGAATCCTTTACAGGAATGCCAATGATGTTAGGGGTGTTTATAAGTTTTCTAATCAATGGGTCCAGGGCTATGAGGAAGAGCAGAGGGGAAAGGGGACAGCCCTGTCTAGTTCCTCTTTGCAATACAAAGGGGCAAGAGGAGTCTTTATTGCTGACACTTTAGCCATGGGTAGAGAATACAGAGTGGACACCCAGGCACAGAAGTGAGGCCCAAACCCATATAGCCTAAGAACTTTTTGGAGGTATGCCCATTGTAGGAGGCAACATAGTATCCATTTGAGCGTCCTGCAATGCCCATAACAATGCAGTGACAATTTCATCCTGCAATACTTGATAAAGCTCTATTAACATCCCATCCAGCCCAGAAGCTTTGCCCTTGGCCATCTGGGACAGAGCAGTGCATAGCTCATCTTCAGTGAGCGGGCATCCAAGTCCTGGTACCATTCTCTACGAGAGTTGGGGGGATGAGAAACCCTGACAGAAAGCCATCAATTGGCTGGTGAGTTCATCGTCAGAGAATGTGTTCTAAGATTGATAAAGTTCCTGACAGAAACCATTCATCTCTTTGTTAATGGCGTTAGGTATCGTTATTGTCGCTCCCTGTCTATTCTTAAGAGCCATAATCCTAGAAGAGGTCTGTTGCTTCTGTAGCCAGTATGCTAACAATTTACCTCCCTTGTCACCACCCTCCTGAGACCTGTGTTTGGCCTGAATGAGCTGCCACTCAACCTTCCTGTTCAGAAACACATTGATCTCATACTTTAACCTTGTTATACTGGCCAGGAGCGGAGAGTTAAGAAGAGATCTGGGAGAAATTTTGAACCTTTTCTCCAAATCTGCGAGTTTGTCCTGCATCACTAGTATTTGTTTTTGTCGCTCCTTGTTTTTGGCTGCAGAGAAGGAAATAATTCTTCCTCTCATAATGGCCTTGAATGCCTCCCAGATAGTGGTTGCCTGAGTCTCCCCAGAGGTATTAATAGCAAAGTAGAACTGCGCCTCTCTCTTTATATAGTCTCTAAAGGATGCATCATGCAGCAGTAATGGATTACATCTCCATCTCATGGAAGGAGGGCTTTGGCCTGGAGGGGAGAAAATAATAGAAACTGGTGCATGATCTGACAGTACTATGTTCCCAATGTTTGCCTCCCCTGTACCCGGCACGGCCATGTGGATAACTAGCCAAAAGTTCAACCTACTATGAGTGCCATGCACGTTAGAGTAAAAGGTGTAATCTCTCCCTTGTGGATGATTAATCCTCCAGGGATCCCCCAAAGCCCACTCTGAGATCAGGGCATCGAGAGTTGCTAACATTTTAGGATGTGATTGTGGTATGGGAGGGATTTGTCTAAAAGAAGTCTAACACTAAGTTGTGGTCCCTTCCCAGAAGGATTGGAACTTCTGCTTCATCTTCTGTCATCTCAGTAAAGGCTTGGCTCAGCTCAATGTATAGGTCACTGGAATTGGTATTGTGCCCATACACATTGGCCACAATGACTTTACCACCCTAGTAAGTCAGTTTAACTGGAAGTTATCTCCCTTGGGAGTCTGATCACTGAGCTTTGACTGCCCAGGGTCCTGTCTTCCGAAGGAGGATGGCCACACCCCTGGATTTAGTGGTGGCACAGCTGGCCAGTACAGTCCCACCCATAACTTCTTTAACTATTGCACCATCCGATTAGTAAGGTGTGTCTCCTGAAGCAGGGCTTTGGTATGCATTATGGGATGATTCAACCCCTCACGATTCCAGGAGATGCACCTCTGTCCCCTCAGTAGGGTGTTGCCATTGCTGTTTACTACAAGGTATGTAAGAGAAAAATGTACTCATCCAGGTAGCAGCAGTATAGAGAAGCAAGAGAAAGAGAAAGAGCAGCTCATCCCTGCTTTAATGGTAGCCTGCTCGTAGCTGGTAGTCACTAAGAGGAAGTGCTGAAAAGAAATTGAAACTGGTAGGTGCTCTTCCAGTCTTTGCTTACCTTGTCTTTATAGAAACCTAATCAAAATAAAAAAACAATAGAGACCAGTTACTGTAATAATAGATACTGAACAATATCAATCTAGTCAAACAGCTTCTAATGCTACAAACTATAGGCAATTCTTTAAAGAGTTAATAGTAACTCAGTTATTGGTGCTGAGGTATTGGTGAGAAGAGGCAGATAAGCCCTTTCAGCCACACTACTTCAGGCACCAAAAAGAGGCAAGGAAGAGGTCACACTTGACAAGGTAACCTGTCCCAGCCCGACTTCATATGTCTAGTGCTAAAGCCAGACCTGGAGAGTCAAAGCGACATATTGGCTACGGCCTGCCCCATCATAGGGTACACCAAGCATTGCTCTAAGATGGTAGGAAGAGGTGCAAGGGAGGGAGGGAGGGTGGGAAGGGGGAGAGAAGGGGATACTTCAAAAGTTTGGTATCCAGAGGGCATAACTGTCAGCAGCCATGCCAGATATATAGCATGGTGCCCCTGCTCAAAGTGCTACTATACCTTGCCTCCATGAGACCCAGGGGTCTACTTTTCCTGGGTCATAAGTACCGGCCAGTCTGGCACTCTGGGAATGGTTGGTCCCTCTTGTATAATTCTTGCAGCCAAAGAGAGAGAAGTCAGGAGGGGGGCCACAATGCCAAACAGTAATCTAGCGAGTCTCCCAAGAAGAGCAGTGGGAGGCATACATTGCAAGGAGGGAGAACTCCTCTGAATGGGTTATAACTCCTGCAACATATGAACAGAGCCTCATAAGACCTGAACTGCATACTGGGAGACCATTTTAACCTTCCTTATATGGTATACAGAGGTTTGAGAGTAGGCAGAGCATAGGCGATCCAGATCGAGTTGTGCGGTTAATTACTTGGAGTCGTCACGGCATCCCAGTTCCAACAGCTGAATCCACTTCAGCCTGGTCAGTGTGTGAGTCAATGCCTCGGCAAAAGTCCTGAGTCCTGCTTTTAGCAAACCGGCAGTTGCAGCGGCCATTTCTTCACTTTGTTCCACCACGGCCGCCCAGTCCAGGGGGGCCAGATCATCCATAGGGTCAGTGGCTTCATCTTCTAAAAGATCAACTGTTCATCTTTATATCTAGCATGTGGGCCAGCCCTTGGGAGCTTGGCAGGTGGTGAAGCAACTGTGGTACCTGATGCCAATGTACGGGGGGGGGCTTCTGAAGCATTGTCTTGCCTGGCTGGTAGAGGATGTGTAGTAATGTCCTTGCTTTCAAAAGGTATACTAGCGCTGGATACTTTTGTAGTCAAGCCAGGTGTATAGGCAATCTGGCATTGTTGAACTCCTATGTCTTGCAGAGCCCCTGAGTGTCTGCATGTGGGGGAACTCTTACTGAGCGGAGCAGTTTGGTTAAAAATTTTGTCCCCATAGGAGCTATCCTGTGTTAAGGGTGCCCTGCTCCTGTGATTCCTAGGCTCTCAAAGGCATATGGAAGAGTGGTTTTCTGCAGCACATTCGGCAAGTGATTCTGTGGCCGGGCTTCAGCATCTCTGGGTGATTCAGCCACAAAAGACTGCCCGTTAATGGTCATGGATGATGCAGTGAGCCCCTTAAAACGATACTGGATCGAGTTGGCAGCCAGCAGCTTTTTCAAAGGGTCGAATGCCCTGCAGTTAGCTGCCACTTCCTAGGTGAAATATCAGTAAAAAGAAATGGTGTTGCCTCACGAGACCAGATCCCCAAGGTCCCTAGTTGCTCGGAGCAGCCATTCTTTAACTGAGAAATGAAGTAGATAGGCGATAATAGTCCAAGGTCCCCTGGTGTTACTGGGATTGCTGGGGACCCGATGTGCACTCTCTGTTCCCACTGGTTCTTTCCAGTGCTCACCCAACAATTGGGGGATCCATTCATTTAAAAATGTTTCCATATTTGGTCCTTCTACCTCCTCCAGCATCAACAGAATCTGTATGTTGTTCCTCCTGCTGTGATTTTCTTGATCCTCCACCCTGTACCACAGCCAAGACAGTTTGGCCTCATGGTCTTGCAGCTGTTGAAACACTTTAATGTGTTGCTGTTCCAGGTCCTCTGTCCGCTGTTCCAAAACGTTATGTTTATCTTCCAGGCGATGAACATCAGCAACATTTCCGCTAGTAAAGTGCCAATGGTGTCCACCCTCTCTAATAGCGCTTCTAACATTTTTGTTATGTTTGCCAAGGCCTCTCCTACCTGGGCCTGACCTGTAGGTAATGCTGCAGGCTGGCTGGAGAAGTCTGCAGTATTGTCAACCCTCACGGCTCCATCTCGCCACAAGGTTCTTTCAGTGACGCGGCAGAGTAAATCCTGTTGCTTGGGAGGAGAGTCTCCTCCATACTAGCAATAACCCATCGATCACGGTCCCGTAGATACTAGGTTAGAAGGGAGGGATGCAGTGGTCTTATCAGGGCAGGTACTACAAGAGAAGTTCGCAATCTGCGCTCAGGCCTTTACTGCCTAATAGAAGAGTCGGTTCCGGTATTAGCAAAGTACATAGCAAGCAATAAGAGCATGGCTTCCCCAGCAAAACTACTCCAAAGTGACAACAGAGGCAGGAGGGTGAGTCCTTAGTAAAATGAGACTTTTTTCAGCCCAGTGTCATGTCGAGTTATAGTTGGTTAATCGTTAGGCTGGGACAGAGCGAGCAAACTATGCATTCATCTTCTCTGGGTCCTCGGGTTAATGCCCTTGACTTGTTCAGGGAGGTTGAAAATTAAAAATGTTATTCCTGTGACTCCAACCTTTCAGGTCCTCAAGCCACTCTTCTAGATTTACATTCTTCTAACATGGAGCTGTATTCCTCAGATCTATTCTCAAATGTCAAGATTCTAAGACATGGGTATGTGCTTCAGAGTCTCCCACCCATCTGGTAAGATCTTCGACTGCCGTGTGTAACATTTTTAGGTATTTAGTCAGCTCCCAAAGTTCCTTCTTGAATGGCAGTAATTCTTGTAAGAAACATTCCACCAAGAGCAGGCAGGATGGCATGGTAGTAGCTGGGCGACCGGCTGCTAATGCTTGGGCCTTGGCTTTCTTGGCCAGTTTGTCAGGAGTAGAAGGAGGCATATGTTTGAGGGGGCATTTCTCATGTCAGCATCCACCATGCCTTCCAACAGGTGTCTCAGCTCCGTTACTTTCTGGAGTCCCTCATGGTTCCATACTTGGGCCCCTGCTCTTTTCTATGTTTGTAAATAACCTACCTGCCATGCCCACTCACTGTCACTCCTTACTCTATGCTGAAGATTTGGTTCTGTATGTCTCCACCAACCCTATCCATGAAATTAACTCTTACCTCTCCTCTGATCTGCATCGTATCCAAACCTGACTCACATCCCACCACCTGGTGCTAAACCTTGCCAAGTCCCAGGCTATGCTTTTTGGGTCTTGAAGGCAATCCAGCACCTTATCTTTGCCTCTTCAGGTTTCATGTCTTTACTGCTCACCTGTAGATGTAACTCACTCCTTCAAATACTTAAGGGCCACACTGGATCCATCTCTCAATTTCTCTCTGCATATCAACACTGCCTGCAAGGCCGTCAATGCCAAAATTGGACTGGCTTACCGAGTCCAACAGTTCCTTACCCCTGCTACCAGGATATCTGTCACCCAGGGCCTTCTGTTCCCCGTACTCTGCTACGTTCTGCCTGTCTTTGCTATGGCTTAGGTGAATGTCCTACAAACATGGGATATTTCATAAAACAATGGCTGTAGATTTGTGTTATCGGTGCCCTGTCATCACATCACTGTATATGCTGCTCTGTCATCTGCTGGTTATCCCTTCATCCTGCCGCTCTTATTTTCAGATTGCCTGAAAGACAACGTAATTAGTTCTTCTCTGCCACCTGTCCTAGCAGCAATGCTCACCTCCTTAGACTGTTCTTGTTCTCTCCAGTTCATGTCTTTAGCTCTGCTCTCCATCCCCAAATGTTCCACCAGGATGGGTGAATCAGCCTTCTCCTACTACACCCCAAAATTCTGGAACTCTCTACCACTTGACCTCAGACATTCCAAATCCCACTCTGCCTTTAAGAAAGTCCTCTCCCGTTACCTTGCTTCCCTTACTGTATGTAAATGTTCTTAGACTCATGACTCATGAAATCACCCATGTCCTTCACTTACAACTCCAAGCCTACTTTAACCTCCTCTTCCCTCTCTTTACAAGCTACAGATAAGCACTTAGGTTTCTCTGTTTCAATCTGAATAACTGTTCTAGCTGGACTTAGCCTTTTGCTCCATCTTGCTTTTACCTTCTATCCCCTACTGTACCTTTATTGCTTGTTGTTACCTCTAATATTATGGGATATTGACCATCATCCTATGTGCTATGTAATTTACAACTCTGTAATCTGTTTAACTCTAGTTTATGCTGCAATGTATGTGTATTTGTCAACCACTTTATATTTGACTTGTACTCTCCTGGATTGTGCCTGAAAGTAGGCAGTTTGCCTAGTGCACTTAACCAGTTACCGAAAGCTAATAGATAAATAAACCCACAAAGTCCAGGTAGTGCACAGAAAGGATTAACAGTAAACATTTTGAAGTAACACTGGTTAAACTGCAAAATTATTAGCAAAATAAGAAGAGAGGGAAGAAGCCGAGATGGAGAGCTGTTAGTAGGACTCACATATCACGTGACTCCCCCAGTTAGCAAATCGTATTGAAGTGTCAGTACATCACACGCACATAATTTGTAGTGAACTGTAAAGGAAAGACAGGCAATTTCTTGATTATAGGATTAGGAGTGGCTGATTTTAAGTGTCATTCAATCAGTTTTGAATGCCCATCTGTAAAAGAATTTGGACTGACATGTTCCTTTCATAACTGCCCTGCTTTATTTTATGATTCCCTGAAGAAGCAAGTATTTTGAAATGTAGGAAAGGATTGGGCAAGACTTTTTCTTGTAAGTGTCTCCCACATGTTAAGTATAAATGTGTGTTTATTGTAATCTTTGAATACAGAGGCTCTGAAGTCATTCCTCATTAAAAAGGTTTATGAAACTAATCTGGTTACATTTCTCTTTATCCACCTCCACAGATAATGATAACAGAAATATTTAGCACATAGAAAGAACTGTTTCATTTCATTTCCATCATTTTGACTAATGAAGATGAACATAAATATTATCATCCATGACAAGAATTTTGGCAGTACTGTTGAATAGGTTACATTAATTATTTTTCTGAAGGAATGGAGTTCTTGGCTATTTTTTAAAGTGTGCCCAACAAACCTAAAACTGAAATGATGCTGCAGTGAAAGCTGCATTCAATTAATTTTTCAATAGACTTCACACCAGTACTGTTTCCCTTTATAGAGTTGCCTAGCAATACAGGATTCAGGACTTGAATGAGACAGACAAAGCTGACCATGGAGATGAGAGATGGATCCGTGCTGGTCACAGGGCTAGAGAGTGGGCAATGACTAGCAGTACTTAAAAGGGTCCAGTAGTCAATCTGCAATGGGGTTAATTTAGTTATAAAGATGGTGCTAGGCTGAGGGAGGGGTCTACTAAACTATGAGGATGGGATGTATTTAGTTATCCAGATGGCCATCGGGTGAGGCAGGGGCCATTAGACAACCATGGCTTAAACATAGTAATGTGCTTACTGAGTTCATGTGATGCTGGATTACAATGCACCACTGTGTGCATATGAACATGTAGCCTTTTAGTAGTATTAACTAGCATGGTTCTGTCAGCCTGTTAGTGCTGCTGTAAATATTGTGACATACTGCTATGCAGTGCTCTGGCATTCATCAGCATAAGCAATAGGCCACAGTTAGTGCTGATGTGCTGATATGTTAGCGCTCCATAAACTGGTATTACAAATATAACAGTGGCCATGCTAAGAGGCCACATTGTTCACAATTAGCATAATAGCATTCCTGTTAATGCTGCACTCACATTTTGAATATCTGAGTGCAAGTATATACAGGAAAATATACATGCAACACACAATACATTTAACAGTTGACAAGCACAAAGTAACAAGTCAACAGATTAACAAAACCCTCAGATTACAGCACTATTCTTGTTAACATAACACTTACATTTTTAATATCTGAGTGTAAGCATACTTTATGAAATAAAATATACTATGAATGCGATATACAAGGTACTTAACAGACAGCAAGCACAAAGTAACGATTCAATTGATTATAAAACTTTGAAAAGCTTCAGACAGAGTGGAATGAATGTGTTTATGCACATCTTTGCTTGACTTGGATGAAAATGTAGGCCTTGAATACTAGTCTTATATAATAATATCAACAACAGGTTTCAGCAATTCTTACAGTTTATGTTTAGACTTAAAAATGTCATTAAAATGTTTCTCACACATTAGTTACCTTCAGCTGGACAAAAGAGACTGACCAGTTTTAACAAGATTTTCACATATTTCATGCCACAGGCAAATATTATCTTACAGGCACAAACAATACCCTGCCTCCACACCCTAATAGTACCCTATAGCAAACATTTCCTCCAGACTTGACCAGTAGAAATGAAAAATGACCCCCTTCATCAACCAGTTTAGCAGCACCTGAGCCTGCTACCCAAGCCCTTGCAAAATTATAAATAAAATGGTTATTCCTCACCTGCTCCTCAGCACCCAATAGCTCACATCCCTCCAGTACTGGCCAAAAAAAGACACCCTCTTCACACTCACCTTCTCAACATCCAACTCACCCTCCACCCCCTATGCCACCCAAGAAAAGGGTACAACAGTTCCATAAAGGAACAACAAATGGTTCTGACCCTCTTTTCACCTCAAAGAACCACCACTGGAATTAAATGGAGAACAAGTATATGGTAATACATTTATGTTACTATGAGCACATTGGTGAGAAGGGGGGTGTCTTTTGAGAGGGGAAGGGGAGGATGACAGGATTACTGGGTGCTGATAGGTAGGTAAGGAAAGGACTGTTATACTCAAGGTTTTGCAGGTATTGGGGGGGAAGAAGGTGGGTTTTGTGCGTCCCAGGAAGTGGGGCAATGGGTTTTCATTTGTGTTGCCACCGGTTCACACTGGGAGTAGAAGGGTGGTATAGGATGTTACAAGAGAGTGGGGGAAGGGAGCCCTCTTTTGTGAGGATAAAATCTTTATAAAAAGGAACTTTGTATTGCACGTTGTTGTTGAAGTACCAACTGTGAGTTAGAAGAGACTCTTGGTCCATCGAATCCCCTACCCCTCTACGTCATATGCAAAGAAGATCAGTACGCTGAGCATCATGCACTCTTTTGTCTTTGTGAAGTACCACGTATAGTGGATTTCCCACCAAAGCTTCCAATTCTGAGACTGTATGGGCTAAAATAATGGACATCAGGAGCCATGTCAGAAAATAAAGGTTCTAGGTGGCGGCCAATTCAAAGGGGCCCTTGAAGGTTGCTTGCAGATGTGACTTTAGACTAACCTCGGGGAAGGATTCCGAGTGTATTTTTTTTCAGGAGAGACACACTAAGATGACGCTTGTTTACAGGTGCAACCTGGGAGCACAAGGAAGTTAAGTGACTTGCTCAGGGTCATACAGTATGCATGTGGGGGCTGTGAGACTCAAACCCAGGTGTCCAGGTTTACAGCTCAGAGCCTTAAACCACAGCACTATACTGCCTCCTTGTAATTTTAGAACAAACAGCTATCACCATAAGCATGGGGGCCTTTACACTGTAAAAAGTAAACTGCTGTGATTTTTTTTACTTTCAGTAAACTGATGCTGAGACTGGGTGTTGGAGAGAGCTTTGGGTGGGAAGAAGGAACATAAAATGGAGCAGACCTATGGGGGCTCATCAGAAATCCCAGGCCAGGATATAAGCAACAACTTCTAACATGTCCCATTCACATTCATGTCCCAGAGCATGAGTGAAACATGCCAGGAGTGGAACATGATTGGTATCTTAGGATTCAGCAGTCATCTGCAGGCAACAGCAGGCACACAGGAACTCTGCCAGTCCAGTAAGGTAAGTACCATTTACTTGCTGTTGTCTGTGTACTACTGTAACAAAAGCACCTGTTAAGTTGGAATAAAGGTAACACCCTATCCATGGAAAGGCTAAAAAGGCCAAGTAGATGGCAAAAGGAAAACTTAAACACTCTATATAGGGTCAAATAACAAAGGCCTTATCTCTCTATGTACCTGGCTATGACTGATATTATCTTTCAAACTTAATACAAATTATTAACCACAAAATAACAAAGGACTAAATGAAACAAAAAAGGGGAACTCAGATGCTATCTGGGGTAAGGGCACAAGTTCTTTTCCAGTATCATAGGGAGTACAGAAATGGGAATGTTGGGAATTGTTCTGTGGAGTAGCAGTTTTCAGAAAGACCTTCTGGAGGCTGAGGTGCTGCCCCATTTGCATGCACCTCTCTGGGCTGAAGGAGGAGTCACTAGACTCTGGATGAGTTGTCTAAAATTTGAGGGACCTTTTTCCCCAACAAGGGGCCACCAAGTCTACCATTGTTGCCTCCGATGGTGACAAGAAGGAGGGCCGGCTGGACTATGGTGGGCTATGGGAGGGTGGACATGGTGGGTCAGGAGCACATTCCTCAGCCGGTGCCACTATCCAGCCCATTCATTGCTCTGGTGACACACAACTGCCAGAAGGGGCCACCCATAGTAGTGGTAAGGGAGGATGGGAGGATCCTCCACTGTGGAGGCCCCATGGTGAGAAGTAGAAGAACCAGCAGAGGAAGAAGACTCTGTTGTGGGACTCATTCATTGGGGGTAATTTTGGGAGCAGGAGGGAGGGACAGAGGGAGATGAGGTACCTACCTGATGCTTTGGCACGGGGAATGAGGAGCAGATCCTAAGAAGAGCAAGGGTTGTGGAGCAGAGGGGGACATGGATGTTATTATCAATCTGGGACTAATGAATGTGCAAGAGATGCAGCAAGCATTGTGCAGCATATGTTTAGGGAGTTGGGGTGGGGCCTGAAGCAGGTAGCTCACACAGTGGCTTTCACAGAGATGCTACCTCTATATGGCCAAGGGAAGGCTAGGGCTAGGGAACACTCCAGCAGGAGTTGTAATGAGTGGTTGAAGACATGGTGCAAGGAGGAGGGTTTTGGCTACATCAGGGACTGGGGTTCAACCTGGGGGGGATACAGACCTTTACAAAAGAGAAGACCTCCATCCATCTGGGAGGGGACAGGCAGTCCAGGGTTAAAAGTTTATATACTACTTTGATGGGCATTTATACTAGCAAAGAGGGAGGCAGAAAAACTGAGTGCGGCAGAAATTACCCCATCTCAAGAATAGAGGACAGAGAGAGAAGCACAGGAAATTAATTCTTGAGAGGCATAAGGACAAGCTGCAGGGAGGACTGACAGGTCAGAATAGGAACTAAATTGAAAGAAGGCTTAAGGAGGAGACAGAGTCATGGTGAGTGAAAAGAAGAGGACAGGACTGGGGAAACAGGAGGTGCAAATGATGGAAACAGGAAGGGATGGCTGAATAAGGGGAGAGAGACAAAAGGAGTGGAGAGCCATATAATCCAATGCAAGAAGCCCAGGAAATAAAATTCCTGGCCTTGAAGGGAGCATTGCAGAGACAGACCTGGAGCTGGTGGCCATAACAGAGTCATGGTGCACTGACATCCACAGCTGGAAGATGCCCATACCAGGCTAGACTATGTTCCAGAAGGACAGGATAGGGAGAAAAGCTGTGAGGGTTGTTTTATGTGTGAGGGAATGTATAAAGACCATAGAGAGCCAGGGACACAGTGGGGATAAGGAAGGACTGAATGTACTAAGAGTTGACTTAGAGACAGGGTTTGGTGCCTTTAGCCATATAGGGGTGGTATACAGACCACCAACACAGGGGGATGAGTCAGACAAGGTTTTGTTGAAGGCCACTGGCAGAATGGCAAGCAAAAGGGAGGTATTGATTATGAGGGACTATAATCTGCCAGCTGTAGACTGAAGTATTCAGGCCACAGTTACAACAAGAGGCAGAGCCATCCTCTACTCCATACAGGGGGTATTTTCCAGGCAGCTGGTTATGGAACCCACTAGAGATGGGGCAGTGCTGGACCTGGTATTTATGAACAGGGACAGCATTGCAGATGTGGCAATGGGTAGTTGCCTGGTTACAAGCAGTCACCATACTGTGGGGTGAGGCATATCAACTGGGCAAGAGAAAATCACACACACACAAGAGTCCTGGGATCAGAAAGACAGAGTTTAAAGAAATGGAGACTGCATTAGTAAGTTCTTTAAAGGTGGGATGGCCAGGAGTGAGTAGAGACACAATGGAGAAAGATCAAGGAGAAATTGCTAAGACAATGGCATGCTTTTCCAAGGATCTAAGCAAGGGAAGGAGGAGGATGAGACAAGTGTAGCTCTCAAAGGAGGTGGCTAAGGCAGCAAATGAGAAACAAAACAGCTTAAATGAAAATAAATAAGACCCAGATGGAGGTGGACAGAGTGGTGTATTTGGAAAAAATAGGGAGGCAAGAAGGTGAGTGAAGACAGCTAAGGCACAAACAGAGGACAGAACCATGAAGAAGGTAAAAAGTGAAAAAGGCTTTCTTCAGCTACATGAGTGAAGAAAGGAAAACAAGGGTGGGAAAGTGAGAAATCAGGAGAATGGGGACTGTGCAGAAGAAGATCAGAAAAAAGCTGAATCTTTAAATGAGTGCTTCTGCTGGGTCTTCACATTAGGGAGCGATGGACCAACATGTATTAGAAGGCACCAGGGGGAGTGGACACAAGTCCATTTTTCAAGGAGAGAGTCAGAAAGGAACTGGAATCCTTAAAGAAGAACAAGGTAATATGACCAGAAGGGATTCACCCAAGGGTTCTGAAAGAACTGAGCATGGTGTTATCTGCCCCTCTGGCAACACTATTAAGGACATCACTAGAGATGGGGAGTTGTAGAGGACTGGAGGTGGGCTGATGTGATCCCTCTGCACAAGAGCATCAGCAGAGATGAGGCTAGCAATTACAAGCCAGTCAGTCTCACATCAGTGGTGGGAAAATTAATGGAGAACCTGCTGAAGGAGAAGCTTATAGAGTACCTTGAGGTAAATGGGCTGCAGGACCACCAGCAGCATGGCTTCACAGGGGAGGTCATGCTAAACAAGTCTCATAGTTTTCTTTAACTGGGTGACTAGGGAGGTGGATCAAGGGAGAACAGTGGATGAGGCCTATCTGGAGATCAGTAAGGCCTTTGACATGGTGCCATACAGGAGGCTAGTAAAGGCTATGTAGCCAAGGGGTTGGGGAGTAAGTGGTAAGCTGAGTATCAAATTAGAGGAGTGCTACATGGATCAGTACTGAGACCAGTTCTCTTCAGTATCTTCTTAAGTGACATTGTTGAGGAACTGGAGAGGAAGGTGTGTCTCTTTGCAGATGTCACAGAAATATGAAACAGGGTGGATAAGATGGAGAGAATTCAATGGGATCTGGGGAAACTAGATGAGTTGTATAGGGTGTGGCAGATGGGTTTCAATGGCAAAAGATGTAGAGTCATGCACCTGGGTGGGAAACTCGTAAGCTATGTAAAAGATGGTGTTGAAGACCTTAAGCCACCAAGCAAAAAAAAAAAGGGCCTTGGGGGTAATCATATCTGATGATCTCAAAGAGGCAGGTAGCTTGATAAAGCTAGTGGGATACTGGGATGCATAGGAAGGGAGAATTCTAGCAGGAGAAGTGAGGTGGTGCTGCACCATATTGCTAACTAGTGAGATCCCAACTAAAAGTACTATGTCCCCTTCTGAAGGCTGTACCTCTGCATCTCTTCAAGGACTGGCAGGGTGGAAGCGGTTCAGAGGAGGGCTGCCAAAATGGTGCTGGGGATGCACAAAAAGCCATAGAGCAGAGGCTGGGGATCTCATATGTACTCTCTGGAGGAAAGAAGAGCGAAGGAACATGACAGAGACCTGTAAGTACCTCATAGGGGTGAACAAGGTTCAAGTGGGAGGCTCTTTCAGAGGAGGAAGAAAGACATCAAAACACAGGGGCATACAATTAAGCTAGAAGAGCAAGTTTAAGAGGGACATGAGGAAATACTTCTTTACAGAAAGGGTTGTGGACACCTGAAACAGCAAGCCAGAAGAGGTGGTTTGGAGGAAAACAGTGGGAAGCATCAAGTATGTGTGGGATAGGCATATGGTCATAATAAACAGAGGAAACGGAGGTGTGAGGGATGCCAGTGATCAAGTAAGGCCCAAGGTATTGAATAGGCACGGAACAATATGGCTGACTGGATGGGCCTACCAGTCCTTTTCTGCCAACAAATTTTGTTTCTACATTTATTACCAGGTTCAAGTCCCAAGACAGAACTGGACATTTTACCAGAGCTTTGACATGCAGAATTTGTTTGAGAAGTCAGTTCGTAATGGACAGCTGAGTTAATCTATGCCATTCTATCATCTCACAGTAAACCAAATTTCAGAAAGGTGAATCTTTACTAAAGAAAGATGTTACTTAGTAGTAACAGTAGATCTTTGAGAGAATCTCCTCCATACAGCCACACCTTTGGAACCTTAAGCCATCAGCATCAGGATCACTTCAGAACTGTTACCTACAGTAGTTAGGGCCACCCATGTTGATGTAAATCAGCACTGCCCATATAGCGTACAAGGTCCATACCTAATTTCTCAACAGAGACAAGCTTGGAGTTTTAATATGCCGACAGGAACAGGAAACCAGAACCCAAGATAGGTCAACAGGAAAGGCAGTGGCTCTGGAAATAAAAAAGGCTATTTGGAATTGTGCAGTAAAGGAGAGGACAAAGCATTCAAAAATGAATATCTCTTCCAGAGTTTGCCACTTGAAATAGCACAGGGTAGGTGGGAAGGCAAGCTCTGACTCTATGAAGGAGATTCTTGAGAAGATCTAATATTACTGTGTAGTACAGAAACTATCTTTATCTAGGACATTTTCCTTCATGGAGCCACCTTTTGTTATGTTTTCCAAGCAGTACAAAACCAGTTGAATGAGTGGAAGGCCAGACAAATGGGGTGGATAAAACCCTAATAGTGCAGGAGCCAGGTGCATTTATCTATGTGTCTAGGTCTGAAAGGTTTAATGACTGTTTCTTATCTAAAAAGTGTAGAATCCAGATTTATAACTCTTCTTTGCTCAAAGTTGAAAGTTTTCTTGGAAAATGCACTTCTTCAATGAAAAAATGAACTGTCAGTGAAAATTGTGAGTATTTTAATTAATGGTTCCTTCTTTAATTTCAATTCTATAAGCCTTTATTGAAATACTACAGACATTGTAACAAACAGCAACATATGTAATCAAAGGTAGATGGCACATTTATAAGGTAGAAAAAGAAATGGGCAGACTGGATGGGCCCTGTGGTCCTTATCTGCCGTCAACGTCTATGTTTTTATGTTTCTATGTTTCTAAAGTCTTAATATTAATGTTATTATTTATTTTATTCTATATTTAACTTGAAACAATCAACTTTTTATGATGTTTTATGAACCTAAGTACAACAATCAGTATTCTTGTTCACTATCTTCATTATCTGACATGTTAAGCAAATCTGTCTTATCAATATCGACATCAGTCACTGTCATCTTCTTCATTTGGATTGTTGTCATGTTTGTTCAATTGTTCACTTAAGGCTGGTGGTACAACTTCACATGTGAACCATGTTGGCTTGTATTTGCCATCCTCATAGGTCCAGCCATTGTCCTCTGTCTTCAGTAGTGTCATTTCTGGTTTGTCTGTATTTTTCCATAACAATGAAATGTAATTTGCATGGCAGATGTGTTGTATTAGGGTTGATTTGCATGGAGACAGTGAGCTTGTGTCTGCTCACTGATCTTTTCTAAGAGCGTCTTTGTCGCTTGGTTGATACTTGACATTGAGCATACTGTAGCAGGCTATGTTGACACTCTTTACTTTCTGTCCATACAAGATACACACAAAGCTCTCAATTGTATTATCAGTTTATTTAGACAAGTGTGGACATCCCAGTTTTCCATATGCCTGTATTCTGTATTCTTTTCCATAATTGTTAGAGGTCGCACCTTCCTCTTGCCTTTGAAACCTGGTGAATAGTCGCACCCTGTCAGTGCATGGAGACCCGGTAGAACTCCACACACAGGTCTGCCTAACTCTGCTGACAAGCAGGATACATCTATGAATCTTCTTGTGTTATTCCCTGAATGGCCAACCTCTATGTGCAGTTTGTGATTATTGTTTAGACTTGCATGATATAGCGGAATTACCAGAATATCAATATCATCTGCCCTGACCACTACATGCACATCTTCACCCTCATTTTGACTGCAAATGTAGTGTATGTGTTGCATGATTCTTGTGTCTGCTTCTATGTATTTGCTTTTTAGGGCCTTGCACTCTAGTCTGAGTATATGTCCAGCTTCCACTTTGTATGAGTAACATGCTTCTCCTACTGTATACATGGGCTATTTATCACCTAGAACTTCATAGTACACATCAGAATTCCATGCTGTAACTAGAAAACCTAGGTGTCATCTTGAATGACGATGAAGACTGGGATCCATCAAAGTCTCTTGGACAGCTTTGGTCTGGACCAAGTATGAGATAGGAGAGTGGAATGATGCTATGCTTTCCTCTCTTCTCTTGTTCAAGACCTTTGATCAACAGTGACTTATAACAATCACTGACAAGGTGGATTTCATTTGTGGAATTACGCAAACAAGAAACAGGATGGTTTTGCCACACCATGGAATGTTAGTGGCAGGCTTGTAAGACTTCTGATCAAGAACATGGCATCAACCACAGTGGCATTTGTAGCATCGGGGTGGCTACTTTGGACTCTGGTCTTAAGTTTCTTCAGCAGTGTTGACTTCATTGCTGTGTTCATTGATCCATCAATGTTTCCTAAGGAGAGGGGTACCGGGATAGGTGGGTAGGCAAAGTCCATCATAAGCTCGACTGTTGAAGTTGTAGATAGAAACAGAAAGCATCCAGAAAGGTCTTGAGTTCCTTTCAACTCAGCAGTTTTCTTGTCCTTGTTTTTAATCTTCACCTTCATTGCAACATGTGCAAAATTCTTCAACTTGTATCTTTTGATGGATTCCTCGAACCTACTGCCTTTGCTAATGCATTCATCTCTAAACACATGACACATCCGAGTACCTACTGTATCTCAGTAACCTGTAACACTTTGTTTGCTACCTCTTGTGATACTGCTTTTCCACTACCTATTGAATAAAGACTGCTGTCCACAAATGCTTCCCAGAATAAATTCATGGAGGAGTCTATTGTGTTCAACAGCTTGTTTAGATCCTTCAAATCTTGTTTAACTCTAAAACTGTTTAGCTCTTGGCTGGCTTCTTCATGGCTGACAAGACCAACTTTTTCCATAAGACTTCCTACAATTTTACTTCGAGTTGACCTCAGAATGTTCCACCTCCTCCTTGAGTTAATGTTCTGTGTCAAAGAAGAAATCCTGGTTAGTCTAGATGGAGCATCAACATTAATTGTCTGTTCCAAGGTCAAGTCTAAGTCATTTCTGCTAAACCCTCTCTTTGATCTTGCAATGGTTAATGCTCCATTCTCAGACTTTTTCTTTAGTCCAGGGTGGGTCTCATCCATGTTTAGCAAATTCATAATGTACAGGGTCATCCACTTGGCATAGTTGTGGTGCCCAGTTGCGAAGTAAAGATATACCATTTTCTCCAAGCTATATGCAAAGAGAGGCAAGTCATTTGCCCTGATGGAATGGCAGAAAAGTTGGCACAACTCTACTAAACTGCAATACTGCAGCCAAAATTGGGCAGTTGTGCCATGGTCTCCACAGTGTGTGGAATCTGAGAACATTTCATATGCTTCCATGAATGTCTTGAACTCAGCTGTGTTCTCTAGGTCCACCATTGAGGAAGGCAATGAGTCATTAAGTAGCTACTGCAGATTCTTTGAGATTGGAAAGTCTGACAAACCTTTATATTGTATAAAGCACTGCAAATGTTTAATTCTGAATGCAGCTTATAGCATCAGGTGAAACATCTTTGCCCGATTGAAAAATGTTCCTTGAAGAAGTCCATTCAGGATCCCAATGCCAAAATACCACTTTCAGCAAGAATGTGGTCTTCACCAGAACCATTCAGGAGATATCAAAGACCTTTGAAATATGCTAATTTTATATGGAATGGTCTATCATATTCCAGGGACTTTGTGGACTGAATTTGTAGTGCAGGCTTTGCTATGGTCAAGTCATAAGTAATAGACATATAGTCCTCCTAGCATTCATTCATAACCTTGACAGCAGTATTCATGGTGTCTTGTACTACATCAAGTCTTGTAGTAGGCTTTCCTATAGGGTCCATATATAACATGATCTGCTGTGGCAGTTCATCTGCAGAAACAAGGGCATTCCTTCCATGGGACATTGAAGTAACATCTACACTTGTACAAGATATCATTCAGGCAACGTCCCTTCTCTTAACTTGCATAGGTTTTTTTTTGTTCAGAGCTTTCTGTCACCTTATAATGACACTGTCTTATTTTTGGTTTTCCATATGCATATGGTCTAATGTCTTTCTTGCCAATATCTAGAGCTCTTTTTCTCTGAGACGTTTGAATGTGCCTGGGTATAGTGTCTTGTTCCTGTTGTGCCATTGGCTGTAATATCTGCTTCTTTACAAATGGCAAATAGTCTTTATCAAAATCTTCAGCCTTTGTCTTTGATGTTCTGCATCATTTGCTCTTTGATGTTAAAGATGGCCCTGCCTGGTCGTGGGCATTAGCTTCTGATCTTTGCTTCTCTGTGTTTGTTTCTATTGTGTGTGTGTTTCATTTCTTGATGGAGCTTGGTCATCTATGTGTGTTCTTGTCATAGCTTCTTCAGACCTTTCTTTGGGTACAGTGGTCTCCTCAGTACTGGATGGTATGTTTTGGTATGCTATACCCACAATGTCATGCAAAAGTGTCATGACCGTCAAGTGTCTCTGTCATCTCATCATAACTGTCAAAAGCCAAGTGGCTAAACCTGGCTGTATGAGCAATCCATCTGGTGTTGCCATATTAGTCTCCATTATATTACTTGTGACTGCAGTTTCAAGTTCCTCTGCAACATGGTAGCTGACACAGTCACCAAACCTGTTCAGAATAGTTTAAACTTTCTTATTGCCTGTTGTGGATTTAATACCCATGCCTAACAAGAGGTGTTTCTGTGGTTTGATTATTCCCCTTAACACTGCAAACATTATGTCATCTGCTATAGCTTGAACTACCCTCTCCTGTCGTTCACTGCTCACTTCTGATGAACCCATGAGTAAAGTACATAGAAATGTCTGAAGAACGGATGGCAGTTTTACATTTTCTTCTATTAAGTCTTCAGCTTTAACTTTGGTTTTATTATGAGGCTGTACCTTTAGGAGATCAACAACTGTTCTCTTATGTGTTGCACTGCTTGTGCTGCTTATGCTTCCCTCCAGTCAACCTGTTTCTCATCAGACCTGATGACTGTATCTGTTTTCTACTTATGTTATCAAATATGATACCATCTTTTAAGTGATCTGCCAGTTTTGACTGCAAGCTCTGTGGGTCATAATTTGTTTCACACCCACTACATTCCATAAGAACTTCCATGTACCTTTTGTGTAGAGATAGAAATTCTTCTTCTTGCATCCATTAACAATGATGTACTTCACATACTTAACAAGTCTGGAAAAGGCAACCTGGTGACTGTCCCTCAACTGACTGTATTCACATTTTGTACCTGTGCCCTTTATCTGTTGCCTTTTTACATACTTGTTCTTACAGCTGTTGTGGTACTTCACTTCTTTGGCTATGAGATCAATACTGCCTACCATCATATCCATTTGTTGATCATCTGTTTCTTTGCTGTGTTTTTTATGCTGTCTGCCAACACTTAAGTTACACATGTTGTAGGATATTCAAAAGTCTCCTTTGGCTTGTAAGATTCCTTTTCTTGTATGATTTGCAAAATATGCACTCGTTTGGTAATATATGCCTGATGTAGATGCTGCAGATTCAGATGAGCACTATGAATTTGGGAGCAAAGCAATTTGCTGGATAATTATTTACAATGTCTTTTTAAAGTTTCAACAGCTGTAAGTTTACCAGAACTCTTATATGCAGTGCAGTTCTTGTAGCAGATATAATGATACCCATGGCTGCTCAGACAATTCAAGACACACCATGTTGTACTTTGACAGTGTTTGACTAGAACACATTTCCTTTGCATCAACTACTTTCTCCACTGAGCATCATCAAATGGTAAGGGTTTTCATGGTCTGTACTAACTCCTGGATCGGTGTGTAGGATGCATCGCGTTTGCGGGTTGTGAGACGTCTTGCTAACCATATCCAAAACATTAAATAAATTACATTAATAACTAAGTAAACTGAGTCTATTAAATAAATTAGATAAATTAAATAAATAACTAAGTAAACCAAGTCTATTATATAAATGTAAAACTTTTAGTTACTCTTAAGAAAGTGCATTTTCCAAGAAAAAGTACAGCTATGGATGAACAAGAGTTGTAAATCTGAATTCTACACACTTTTTCACATGAGAAACAGTCATCAAACCTTTTGGATCCAGACACATAGATAAATGCACCTGGCTCCTGCTCTACAAAGACAGCAGGATGACAAGGTTAAAGCTAGCAAGTCTATGGGACATCATGTCCAGATTGTTCTGTTTTGTGAAAGTGTGGACAAAAATCCATGTGGCAGCAGAACATATTTTAGTTGATGAGCATAAAAAAACAAGCCACAGAGGGGCCATGCCACAGATGGAGTATCATGGACAGAATCAGAAAGCTCCTTACCATGCTTCATGTTACAAAAAGACATATTGTATGCCAACCATTTTGAATTGCACAGGATAGAAAGTTAAAGGAGTGCCTACGGAGGGTAAATGAAACAAAAAGCTGCAAGGACTTTTTGCAGTCATTCAAGTGATCCAAATAGAAGGATGAAGAGCAATGGACATTAAGAGAATACAGCATAACTTCTATAGCATACTGTAGGGACAGAAAGACAAAGGAAGCTGGATAACCTGGATCAGTGTTGTAGGAAAATTAGCTGAGATGCCAAGATGGAAAATATTGAATTATTATTAATTAATCGAGCTGCACTCTGATGATTTAATTGATTTATTATTTTGACTTGTCATGTTGTGGCAAAATTATCATAAAGAAAGAATTCCTGTGCAAACATGCAGAAGGACTTGGACTAATCAGTTCTACAAAGTGCAATAAGTACTGGAAACATACATTAAAACAGGCCACAGGAGAAATAAGTTTAAAATGTGGACATATATATGCCAGTATGAGGATGAAATGAGTTAAAATCTATTGACAAAATTCACAAAAAATGAGGTTGGATCAGGCAGATTGTGTCTGTGGCATAAGGTACCCACAGCTTTATCAGATAGGTAGCTATAAATCTGAGGCCTGAGGCACTGGAATGCCACCTTCATCTCAGTGTGTGTAGTGTGTGTCATGTGTGTGTGTGTGTGTGTGTGTGTGTGCTGTGCATGTGTGAATATGGATTTGTGTCTGTGTGTATGTGGTGTGTGTGTTTGTTTCTGTGCATGTGTCTGTGTGTGTGTGTGTGTGTGTGTGTATGTGTTTGCAATGGTTCAGGATCAACATGCTTCATACTTAAAGAGGACAGGAAAGTATTTCTAATTAGTAGCTGTTTATATAACGTTCCCATTTACAGACATGATATCCAGAAGCCTAAATGACCCATACTGTATGTAACTGTAGCTGAATAAAAAGTGATGTGAAAAACTGTAATTGTATTGTTTTGTTTTTATGGGCAACATTCTGTTACAGTTCTCTTCATGGAACCTGTGATGTGGAGTTTTAACTATGTCATGGTTTGAGAAAAGAACTCTAAGCATGGTTCTGATAGGACAATTAAGCTTGCCAATTAAAAGGCAAGGCAGGTTGTCCCAGGCCCCTCCCAGAAATCAAGGTAGGAAGCCAAGGGCCATGGGGGAGGATGGGAAGGAGACAGTGACATCACAAGGTAGAAGCGGGGACAAGGGTGAGTGTCATATGACAAGGAACCCAGGGACCTGGGGACTAGCCAGGGGGAGGTGCCATCAGGGGTCCTGATTGGGGTAATAATGGGCTATTTAAGGGCAGATTATAGGCAGCTAGCCCTCTTTTGCTGGGTTTTTTTTACAGTTTCAGCACATTCATTGGTGAACAAGGTAAGGCGCAATCTATTTATCTAGGCCACTACAGGCCATGTGGGGGCAGCATGGCTAGGCCCAGTGGAAACTGCATGGCTTTTAAAATGGCCAGCCATGCAGATACAAGATTGATTTTAAGAAGCATGTTAGCAACTGCTGTGGTTTTGTTGCTTAAGCCAGCCAGGGGCTGAAGCATGGCCTGGCTGCAGGCTGTAGGGGCCAGTTTTAATACAGAATGGAATTTTTGTAGTTTAAGGTATTTATTTCAAAGATGTGTTTAAAAAAAAGAAACACTGGATGATTAGCCACTGCTTGCTAGCTGTTGTAAAAAAAAAAAAAGGCGATTTAAGAATTTGTGGTTTGCTAATTAATATGTTAAAGCAGACATTGCAGACAGACAAATTACAGGCTGGTTTGGTGAGATGCTTTTGTCTTGGCCTGCTGCCTCATGGTCGACTGCAAGGAATTTAGGGCCTAGTACTCTGGTTCAGGCAGCCAGCAGAGTCCTTTTGTAAGGGAGTTTTGCTATGGCAAGGGAGAGAACAGTTTTAATACAGAATGAACTTTTCATGGTTTAAGGTATTTATTTTGAAGATTTGTAAAAAGGAAAAGATATGTTGGAAGACTGGCCACCACTTGCTAGCTGTTGTTAAAAAAAAACAAGTGATTTAAGAATTTATGTTTTGCTGATTAATAGGTTATAGCAGGCATTGGAGACAGACAAATTACTAGTGGGTTTGCTGAGAGGTTTTGTCTTGCCTGGTGGAGACTAGAAAGTAAATTATTTAAAGGATTAATAAAGATAAATAAGAGAATATAGACTTTGGGGCCTGCTGACCACGTGGCACGCCAGGCCCAGTAAAGTATGTATGGCATTTGACTGGTTTTAAGAATTGGGTTTAACAAGAATGATGTTTATTTTCAGCATTTTAAAAAGGCTCAATAACATATATTTAAAAAAAAAGATACAATTTGCTGGTATTTAGGATGAGTAGCTAAGGGCTGGGGAAGCAAATTCAAGCTTGCAGTGACTTATTAGTTGGTTACTGCTCATTGAAAAATGGAGCATTCCTTTTTCACAAAGTTTGGGAAGGCATTCTTGTTATGCTGGACACTAGCATTTTAAATGGAATGTGTTTTACTAGCATTTACACTTTAAAAGGAGCTCATGCTAGGCATTTGCTTGGTGGTTTGCATTGAAGCTGAGCAGTGGGATTGCTTATAGAGGCTGATACTGTTTTAGGATGGGACTTTAGTGTGGTGATTCTAGTGTGGGGGCAGTCGGTGAAGCATGTCTAACTCGGTTTATGTTATGAATGCAGCCACAGGATTTATTTTGGAATTTGTAGTGGCTCCCTCTTGTTATTTCTCTACCTGCCTGTGGTTCCACTGGAAGATGGGCAGGAGGGGTGATGGGGACTTGGGCCTCTCTCATGCCTATCAGGAGCTTTAGTACCAGTTTTAATCGGGCCAATGCAAGGGTAAAAGTCCTAGTGCCTGGGGGGCTTCAGGTCAGATCTGTGACATACACAGGTAGTTTGCAAGCTCTGGTACCCCTGGGCTGTGGGTTTTAGGCAACGGTCACATGGGAACAGAAGGAGCAGGATGAATGGGCGGGGAAAGCTCAACCAGCCAAGAAGCCCCAAGGAGTGAGGGCCAACCCCAAACCAGAGGCAGTTCCACAGCCACAGCCAGAGGCAGAGCCAGATAATGGAAGCCTGGATGGGGGTAAGGATGTGGTGGATATCATCAAAGATGATAACCTCAAGAAGTACTTGGAGGGGCTGCTTTGGGAAATGGGGGAGACAGGGATAGACAAAATGGAAAAAGCACTGCAGGATATATGAGGAAAGAAGGGGGGCAGGGGGATGAGGGCACAAGCCAGGGACAGAAATAAGATGGACCCTCAGGACTCACATTGGATGACCATGTGTCAGCCTCACTGATGGAGCGAATAAGGAAATGGGAGTTTGTGGACATATTCAGATTAGTGGATGAGGATCCTGCCAAGAAGTATGAGCAGAAGGAGTTGGTAGGAAAGTCTGAGATGGTCGTGCCGCTCACAGTGGTGGGCCACAAGGCAGAGGAGGCAACATGGAAAGTGAAAGCTTTTGATATTTTGCAAACGAGGTTCATGATATATAGTGCCATAGTCCTGGAAAAGAGGTCAGAACTGGCCATCCTACTACTGACCTAAATGTCGACCATCAGGGACACATACAAGGCCAAGCTGGGTTTCGGATAGCTCAAATATAATGAGGCCTTCCAGAGATGCAAGGCAGCAAGGGGAGACTTGAGGTGGGACTGTGCCCATTCCGAGTTGTGGGTGAAGACCATGTCCATGTCAGGCCAGGGGACTCCAACTGGGGGGGAGGACACCTGGAGGCAGACCACGACAGCCACAGGTTCAAAAACCTGTTGCGGGTTCAACAAAGAGCATTCTGAAACTGGGTGCACTATGCTAAATTCAAACATGTTTTAGTTCCAGATGCAGGGAGCGCACTCATTGACAACCTGCAGGCAAGGGGGGAGAGGGGAGGACAGGGGAGTGGTCATCAACAGGACCTCCCCTTTTGGGGGAGCAGGGGGGAGGCTCCAACAGAGGTAGGAGGGCATAACGGAGGAGGACTCGGGGCCACCTATGGTTATTAGACAGGAGCAGGAAAGGGGGAGGTGGGGGTACTCGCTAGCTTGCACCCCATTGTATAAAGAGGTGGTGGAGGCGTGGACCCAGGAGTACCCAGACAGGGAGGTGGGAGAGAGCCTCTGAGCAGGTCCTAGGGAAGGCTTCCTGCTGGGTTTCCACAGGCCATAAAGAGGGATGAGGGCCAAGAACCTGGGGTAGGTTAGAGGAAGGGGTGGTCAGAAAAATGATAAGGAAAGAGATAAGGGCTGAGCGGGTGGAGGGGCTGCTGGTGGCACCACTGTGCCCTGAATTATGGATATCCCCTTGGGGTGGTCCCCAAGAAGCAGCCAGGTGAATACAGGCTGAGTCACCATTTGTCATACCCAGAGGGGCAATCGTGAATGACAGCATTCCAAACCACCTGCAAACTGTATCCTCTGCCTCATTAGATCAAGCGGTAGAGCTGGGTAGGGCAGTGAAGGGGGCCTGGTTGGCAAAAACAGACATAGAGTCTGCTTTTTGGCTGCTGCTGGTCAGCCCAGCTGACTGGGACCTGCTGGGGTTCCAGTTCGAAGGGGACATACACGTTGACAAGGCCATGCCCATGGGCTGCTCGGTGGCCTGTTTGACATTTGAGGCTATCAGCTCATGGATACAATGATTGTTCAGGGAGATATATGGCCACAAGAGGGTAGTGCACTACCTGGATGATTTTCTGATCATTGGGGGGAGGCTGCGCAATGATGCAGGGCATGTTGGGGGGCTTCTCGCGATGTGCGAGCAGATTGGTATCCCGCTGGCACAAGGGAAGACTGAGGGTCCAGCTTGTAAGTGGAGTTCCTGAGGATCGAGATCGGCATGGAGCAAGATTGTTTCCAGCTACCAGGGGACAAAGTGGCCAAGGTACGGGGGCTACTGGCACAAGTAATAGGGAGGTGGAGGATGCCGCTGGTACAAGTACAGAAGCTGCTGGGGCACCTTAATTTTGCATGCAAGGTGATTAGCCTGGGAGGCATTTATGAGAAGGCTAGGGAGGGTGACCAGGAAAGCAATGAAGCTGCACCACTGGGTGGAAATCTCAAAGGGAGCACAAGAGGACTTCAATGTTCAGGAGGAATTCCTTGACCAGTATAATGGGGTAACCTTCTGGCAGATGGAATGGGAGCACAAAACGGATCTAGAGCATTACACCGATGCCTCAGGGGTGTTCAGGATGGGAGCATATTTTAAGGAAGAATGGATAGTGGAGGCGGAGGCCTGGCCAGGCTGATGGGGGAGGGGGTGGAAGGACTGTTGAGAGACATCAAGTTTTTGGAAATATTCCCGATTTGGGTGGCCATGGAGTTGTGGTGAGAGCAGATGAGGGGAAAACGCATCATGCTGTGGTGTTACAATAAAGGGGTGGTGGAGGTCATCCACAGGCAGAGCAAGAACACAGCGACGGTAGGCTAAGTAATGAGGAGGATGGTACTGTTGGGGCTGAAGCTGAATGCGTCATTCAAAGCACAGCATATCCCGGGGATCAAGAATGAATTGACTGACAGTCTTTCCCACTTACAGCTAGACAGGTTCCAGAGTCTGGTGCCACAGGCAGCAGCATACAGGACCAGGGTTCCTGACTGGATGTGAAAGATTGGAGGTCCACTGCAAGGGCACTGTACCAGAGCTCATGGGCAACCAGGACCCTGATGGCATACAAAGGGGGTTGGGCCAGCTTCTAGGAGTTTATAGCTAGACAGGGGTGGGACAGGACAAAACTGGTCCAGGACGAGCAGGTCAAGAGGTTTGTGGTAGAAAAATGGGAGTCAGCAATGGAGCATGCCACGATGAGTGGCTCAGTTAGCAGGAGTGAGCTGGGCATGCCTGGACAGAGGGTGGCCAGATGCCACGGTGGGCAGGACAGTCACAAGGATGCTCACTGGATGGTGGAGGGGACAGGGGAGCAGGAAGGATGACAGGTGGCCAATTTGGGGCCAACTGCTGGACAAGGTGTTGGGGGCCACATGGAGAATATGCAGCTCAGCCCAGGAGGCCTGCCACTTCAGGGTCGGTCTTTGCAGTAATGGCAGCTGAGCATTCAAGGTGGGGGATGTGGTGGCCCCCCAAATAGGGTGCCTAAACCTTCATTACAACCTGAAAGGGTATGATCGAGGATACCATCTCCATCAGTTTGGCCAGGTAAAAAACAGACCAGAAGGGGCAGGGGGCCACAGTGATCCTGCACAGGAAGCCCGGGGTGCAGAGTTTTACGGTAGCTGCATGGGAGGAGTATGAAAACCACAGGGCACCGCTGGAGGGGCGATGTTCTGGCATGAGGATGGAATGCCAGTTACAGCATTCCAGGTGGGAAATAATGAGGAAGGCACTGGCCTATATAGGGGAAGATCTGGGCAAATTCACCCCACACTCTTTTAGGATTAGTGCAGCCTTGGAGGCAGCAAAAAGGGATGACACTGTGGAGGAACTGAAAAGAATCGGCCTCTGGAGGTCAGACAGTTACAAAGGGTATGACAGGTGCTAACAAATGATGACTTACGCTATTTTCTTTTGTTCCCATGGCAGGTAGTAGATGGAAGGTATGGATCGCGGGGCAGTCATTTGTGTACTGGGCAGAATGGTTTGCAGCCACCACAGGCAGAGGGACCCAACTGCACCCAGAGTCAAATTGCACCACAGTACAATGGATAGGCATCAGGAGTATGAAATGGGCCCAGCTGTTGCCTCTTCTGCAGGAACTGAAGGGGCAATGGGGCAGTCCACAGTGCATAGTGGTACATCTAGGTGGCAACGACCTGGGAGAGATACCCTTGGGGAAGTTAGGGCAACAAATGCTTGGGGGTTTTGAAACCATTCAAGGGTGGTGGTTGGGCATGACCATTAGCCTGTCCAAGATCACATCCAGGAGGGTATGGAGGGGAGACCAGGATGTCAAGCTTATAGAAAAGGTCAGGAAGCGGATCAACAGAAGGGTGACAAGAGCAGTCTTAGAGATGGGGGAGTATACATCCAGCATATGGACATAACATATGAGCAGGCAGTGATCTACAGATCAGATGGGGTGCTCCTGACCGAGTTTGGGATGTGTCTATTCCTAAGGGCCGATTAGTGAGCTAGTGGGAAGGATAGCCCAAGAAGGGCTGAGGTTTTAACCCACCAGAGGGGAGCCCCGTCATCCAAGTGCAAGTGGGAGGTAGGCAGTGGAAGAAATAAAAAGGGGGAGAGGGACTATAGGTGGGGGGAGGGAGGTAGGACCACAGGCTAGGGGCAAGGAGCCTAGGCATGGATTAAAAGGGGAGGAGGAATAGGTATGGATGCCAGATACAGAGTGTCTGGGCCTGGAATGGGAGGCCTGGGTTCAACAGGGAACCGGTCTGGTTCTGGTGACGGAGGAGGGGGCCGGATTCAGTGTCCAGACCCAGAAGAACAGAAGGACGAGAACAACCAGGAGGAAGATGAGGCCAGAAGAAGAAGAAGAATGTTGAAGACTAAATTATGTTATGATAAATGTATCTGATTGAACATGACAATTGAACTGTAGATGGCTGGATGGTGCCAATAGAATGAATACATATGTTTGTCAACGAGCATCCAAAAGATTTCAAAATGGTGTGGTCGTGATTCATTTCTGGGGAGGTTTAAGGGACAATTAAGCTTGCCAATTAAAGGGCAAGCCAGGTTATCAGGCCCTCTGAGAAAACAAGAGGGAAGCCAAGGGCTGCTGGGGAAGGGGAGGAGGCCAGTGACCCCTCACAAGGCAGGGGCAGGGACAAGAGCAAGCATCATATGACAAGGAGCCTAGGGGCCTGGGAATTGGCTAGGGGAGGGACATCAGGGGTCCTGATTGGGGTCCTAATTGGCTATTTAAGGGCAGAATTAACTACAAAACTGGAACAAGCACCACTCTCGACTGGATAAATGCAAACTGCACTGACTGTATCTCCAATGTGGCTGTGCACCCTGGCTTTCTAAGTGACCACTCCCTGTCACCTGTAGCTGGACCAACAAATTCCAATCCCCACTGTCTCTGACTATATTCAACAGAGTGCTTATACGTGGCCTCCTGGAGCTCCTAAAACAACACCTTTGCTGTCAGGACTGGTCTCTAATGGACTCTTCTGCTGACACTAATGAAGCCCTTCAGCATTTTATCAATACTTTCAATGCTGCCTGTAAGGTACAAGCGCCCCTCAAGAAAATGAAGGTGTGCGGCACTGTACATCCCTGGATTACCCCTGATCTTCTTGCTACCATCAAAACGAGGGACCACCTCGGGTACTGTGCTAAATCATTGGGTAAACCTCAAGACTGGCAAGCCTATAAAGCTGCAAGAAATTCCTGCACTCGGGTCATCCACAAAGCGAAAAGTATTCACCAGAGGGAGCAGCTTACCAACAGTTGGGGTGATAGAAGGTCAAATATTAAAGATATAACTGGAAAAGACCCAAAAAAGGCACCAACTATGATAAACCTCAACAGCTCCCACATACTGGATCCATTCAGAATTGCAAATACTTTCAATGATGCCTTTACTCATCTAAGCTCTGTTCTATCGCAAGATTTCTTTGATGATATCACCTTAAAGTCTATGCACCAGCAGGAGAACAAGACAAATGATCACCCTCTATTCTACTTTTACTTTGTCTCTGTTGCCCAAGTCAGGAAACTACTGTGCAAAGTGCTGGGTAACACACAGCATAGTGGGGACTCCCTAGACCTCAAACTAATTGCACTTACCACTGAGAAAGTACTCCCACCTATCACTAAGATCCTTAACCTCTCTCTGTCATTGTCTCAGTTCCCACAGGTTTAAAAAACAGCCATTGTTACACCAGTTCATAAAGCTGGGGACCGTGAGCTACATAGCAATGATAGGCCTATATCAATCCTCCTTCCCCTTTCAAAAATACTTGAGCATATTGTTGCCAACCAACTAGTGGACTACCTCAGTAAATACTTCTTACAGTGTGAACAACAACATGGTTTCAGAAAAGGGCACAACAGGACAACTGCTCTTCTAGAACTCATCAGCTCTGTCCACCAATCTATTGACCAAGGCCTGTGGGGGCAGTCTTTATAGACTTAACGAAGGCCTTCAACATGGTTAATCACCAGCTCCTCCTTAAACAACTCTCTCTGACTGGCCTCTCCTCTGATTCACTGTCTTGGTTTAAAAGCTACCTTGGAGATAGATCACAATGCATGCAGATTTCCAACACTATCTCTGACCTAAAGCCAGTTCAGTCTAGTGTACCTCAGGGCTCAGTTCTGGGTCCTCTCCTCTTCAGCATCTTCATTAACAATTTACTATCCACCTGCCACCTGAGCACACTGCTCTATGTAGATGATGCTGTCATTTTTGCAAGCCACCCTGACCCACAAGTGCTCGAATGCAACCTACAGAATGGTTTCCTGTACACTGAGCACAGGTTCTTCAAACAGAAACTAGAGCTAAACTACAAGAAGACAAAAGTCCTGCTGTTCTCCTCTGCCCACAGTAGATACAAAGGACATGCTCTCACTATCAGAAATAGCCAAGATGAACCCCTTGAACAAATAGAGCACTTCAGGTACCTTGGGGTCACCTAGATAGTCACCTCACCTATACACCCCACATCGAAAATGTAGCCAGATCTGTCAACGTTAGGATTGGTATTCTCTATTGACTCAGAAAATGTCTAACACCTGAAGCTCTCAATCTGGCGATTCACAGTTCAGTGCTCTCTGTTATTGACTATGTCCTTGTTATTTATGGAGCTGCTACTGTTACTACTCTCAGTAGGCTTACTGTTGCACTAAACAAGGCTTGTAGACTCCTAATGGGGGCATCCTAGCTCACCCATGCCTGTGATCTCTATAATCAGACTGGATGGCTCAATCTACCTGAGAGAATTAAATACCACATCTGCCTTCTCACTAAAAGATCCTTCCTGGGTTCATGCTGAAGGGACTGTGTCGTCTACTTCACAAATCTCTAAAGACCCAACATGCTGCACCTCATCCACTGAACTCCTACTAGTCCCAAGGTGCTGGACCAAGCAATGCCAATGTGCCTTTTGTAGCAGAGCACCTTCCTGGTTCAATGGATTCCCCAACAGTCTAGCTACCCTTTCTAAACTTGGAGAGTTCAAGCACATGCTCCAAATTCACCTCCTAACTGAAAACTCCTGTGATTGCTCCACCTAATTTCCAGGTCCCATTTCAGGACCTCCACCAGTCAACCCGCCCTTCCTGGACCTCCCCTCACTTATACCTCTATCCCTCCACCTTACCACCCTCCTCCCCTGCCTTTGCCCATCCCCCTTCCTTCTCCTCCCCCCTTTCTAAGACTCTTTCTCTCCCCTATCATAATTGTGACTTCTCAAGACTGTACATCTGTTCTGAATTATTCTGTGTGACTTGTCTGTTTTTCTGTAACTGTTTATAACCCTCCCTACTGACGTGGAACCTTTGTAAATGAACTGCCTGGAGCTCAAAGGTATTGTAATTCCTAGAATGAAAAAATAAATAAAATAAATCAAGCTCACAGGCAGCTAGCCCTCTTTTGCTGGGATTTTCCCACCCACCTACCCACCCTGCAAGGAAGGGGCATGGGGGGGGCAGGTTTTGGCACATAGTTTGGAGCGCGCAAGAATGGTTGGTGCCTGAGGGGCCCTGGGTCATGGAGGCCATGCATATGGAGCTGTGAAGAGGCAGCTGGGGGCTAGTGAAGCTCCTGCCGGGGAGGTACGGAGCCCAGCGGATGAAAGGTATAACAAGAGCACATTGAAGGGTGCTAGGGAGGAGAAAAGAAAAAAGGGGAAGAAATAAAAGGGAGGGGCTAGATGTAGGGGAGGGGTAGGACCACGGCTCGGGGCAAGGAGCCCAGGCTTAGATTAAAAGGAGGGGGAATAGGTTTGGGTGCAGATTTAAGAGTGGCCTGGTTCTGGTGACAGAGGAGGGGGCCAGATTCAGTGTCCAAACCTGGATGAATGGAAGAAATAGAACAACCAGGTGGAAGATGAGGCCTGAAGGAGAAGAATGTTGAAGACTAAATTATGTTATGATAAATGTATCTGATTGAACATGACAATTGAACTGTAGATGGATGGATTGTGACAATAGAATTAATAAATATGTTTACAACCGCATCCAAAGATTTCAACATGGTGTGGCTGAGGTTCATTTCTGGGGGTTCAAGGGACAATAGCTCATGTTTAGCATTCTGTACACAAACTGTGACATACTGTAGTAAACACTTCCAAATTACTGGTTCCATAAAGAGAAATGTACAGAATGCTGTCCATAAAATGAAAACTATTGAAAACTCAGTTTTTCACATCAGTGTTTATTAAGTTACAGTTAAGTGTGGGCACATTTGGAGGCCAGTCGTTCATTTCTCTTACTAGGAACATTACTAACTGCTGCCAATTAGGACACATTTCCTGTCACCTTTAAAAGATAAAAACAGGGCTGACAGGATGCATCTGGATAGTCTTCTGTATTTTATGGCTGAATGCCAAATGCCACAACCTTCCTAGTTATATCATTCCAACGGTCTCAGTGACACTAATTTCAGAATATGGTCAAATGTCCAATAAAGGTATTTAAACTTTCATAAAAAAAAACAGGCATCTCAACTTGAATCTTGAATCTCTCCCTGCTAGTTTGAGTGAATTCCCCCTCAACCCAGTATCTGAGCTCAAGGAAGAAAATTATTTGACATCAAACTTGACAATCCCGTGTAAGTATTTCTAGGTTGTTATGTCACTTCCTTTCCTTCTGTTCTCGAGGATGCAAATGTCTAAGTCCCACAACCTTTTCTTGTATGTCATGCCCCCCAGTTCCTGGACCATCTTGGTTGCCATGTTGTAATGCTTTCACTTTGTCACAGTCATTCTTCAGGTGTGGACTACCTTGCACACTACTCCGTACTGTATGTATTGTCACAAATGACCTCTAAGTTGGAAGATTACCTCCCTACGTCTGCTGCTGTTACTCATCCCTATGCATCCCAACATTCTGTTTGCAGTTCCCACAGCTCCATTACTGTGTGTTGTAGATTTTGGGCTTTCTGATATTGTGACCCCAGGTGCTATTTCTCCTTGGTGCAATATAGCACCACCACCCACATTTCTTACTGCACTCTTGGGTTCCTTTCTCTGATATGCATCACCTTGCATTTTATTTTGTGTTGCAGCATGTTTGCCAGATCTTTGGCCAGTTCTGCAGTTTAGCCAGATGCTCCATGCATTTCCTTATCTCCTCCTCCATGCCAACTCCTGTGTTGCCTTTGTCATCTGCCAAAGAGCAGATCTTGCCCTTTACACCATCTCGTATGTCACAAATGAATACATTGAAAAGGACAGGACCCAGCAATAATCCCTATGGTACTACACGCATAACCTATGTTGACTTTAATAACTTCCCATTAACTATAACCCTGTGTTTCCTTCCCCTCAGCTAGCCTTCTTCCCAAGTCGCCAGCTTTTCCTTAACCCCCCAGTCTCTTAGCTTCTAGAAAAACCTCCTGTGAGGGACTGAGTCTAAGGATGAACAAAAATCTAAGTAAACTCTATTGGCTGCCTGTCCCTAGTCCACTACCTTGGTCACCCAGTTGAAGAAAAAAAATAAGATTCATCTGGCAAGACCTCACCCTTGCTAATCCATGCTGCCTGGACTCTTGTAGCCCATTACCTTCTAGGCAGTCCACCATTTCCTTCTTCAGTATGAACTCCATTACTTTACCCACTACAGATGTCAGGCTGACTGGTCTGTCATTTGCTGGTTCATCATTCCCTACACTTTTGTGCAGATGGACCACATCTGATGTCTTCCAGATCTTAGGGACCACTCCTGTGGTAAGACAGCCATTAAATACTGTATGTCTGCAGATGGAGCCACTACTGCTTCAGTAGCCTCTTGAGCATTCTCGGTTGTAGTCTGTCAGGTCCCATAGATTTATTTACTTTTCACCCTTATAACTTTTACGCTACTCTTCCCTCCTTATACTGCCTATGCCGCTAGTGTGCACACCACCTGTCCTTCCTTTCCTACGCCACATTCTGGCAGTGGCCTCTCCTTTTCCCCAGTGAATACTAAGTAAAAGTATTTCTTCAGTGTCTCTGCCTTACCTTTGACCCTCCTCCCAGCCTTCCTCCCTTTTAAACCTCACTATGCCCCCTTTGACCTTTTATTTCTCCAAAATGTATCCAAAGAACACTTTTTCACCTTGCTTTATATGTTGCTAGCCTGGTTTCAGTGTCTGCATTGGCCTCCCTGACCTTCGTACCAGATTTCTTGCCTACATTTATAAATTCCTCTCTATCTGCCTCATTTGACTGCCTTGACAACTATTGAATGCCATCCTCCCGGCTCTTACCATGTTCTTCACTTCTACCTTACACCATATTGGGCCTTTTCACCTTTTGCCTTTGATACTTTACTGATGGGGCCTGCTACTACCTCTAGATTCCTGTTTTAAATGTTTCCTATGTTTCTTGCATCCCATTTATCTGTCCTATTCTCTTTTTGATTTGCCCCAACAGCTCCTGAATCCTGTCAAAATCTGCTGTCTTGAAATCCCATACTTTTACTAAATGTGACACTTTGGTGTCCCCTATTTAAACCTCCAGCCTTATTATCTTGTGATCACTGTGTTCCCAGGAGCTACTTTCTTCTACTTGAACTGATTGGGATGCTTCAGTCCACATCTGGCATGTTAATGTCCCCTACTATTACAACTTCCCCTAATTTGGCCATTCTCCTCAGCATCTCCTCTAGCTCCTTATCCTCCACCTGGTCCTGGCCTGGTAGTCTGTATACTATTCTTATCCTTATTTGTTTCCCATTTCCTGTTGCTGCTAGTACCCACAGTAGTAATATTAGTAGTAAATATTTATTTAAAAAAACAACAAGGGAATTAACCAATTGAGTTGAAGCTTATTTTCAATAGGATCCCAAAACAATGCTACTCATTATTATGGTTACAATAAATATAGATGCAGCAATATAGATCAACATATATGGTACATCATGATAAAAAATATAAACAGTTTTCTATAATAGGACCACATGGCTTAACAAATGTGCAGTATCCCAAAAAGAAAGATGGGATGTATTCAATTGCACCATTAATTCAATATAAATGACATCCATGAGTGACTTTAATATGTTGATAAAGTGTTTCAATTTCAGTCAGACTATCCATTAACTTATAAGTGATCCATTTTCTAAACTGTCACAGCATAATTTTAGCTTGTTACATTGTGCTTTCAGCCTTCATGTTATACTGTAGGTCATCATGCTATCAATGAACAGACAGGTGTTTTTACATGTTATAAAATCCATGAAATTCTGCAGAAATTATCACCGTTCCACAATTTAATACATTAATCTGCAATTTAGACATTCATTCAACCATTCAATGAGTCATTGAACTGTGGATTAATGTTTTATACTGCTGAAAGAAATTCCACAATTACCTGTATTGTGGATTGATGTATTAAACAATGAAATTCCTCAGAACTGCCATTCCAGTTTATGGGCCAGATATTCAAAACTTTGCCCTGGGGCTAAATTAGCACTGCCTGGTGGGCAAACTTAGCCCGGAGCACAAAGCAAGCATATTCAAAAGGAACAGCACAGGGCAAACAGCTTTTGAATATAGCATGGGAATGAGGCCGGGCAAACTGGACTGGGAGTGCAGGGCAAACTTAGCCCTGGAAAAAGACAGCTCTGAATATGGTAACCAGGAAGTGCAAACCACAACAGCAACACAGTGCACAGTGATGTGAAGGTAGGTAGAGGTGAACTATGTGGCCAATGTGTGTGCCAGCAAATACGTGGACCCAGTACAACTGCAGGCAGCAGCATATGTGAAAGTACAGTGTGCAAACCTGTAAAATATTGCCCCAACTGTTTGCACAGTGCTAGCACGTTTGTGCGGTTTTAGCACAGGGCTAAACTGTTAGCCCAGTGCAAACATGTTTGCCCAGCGCTGAACTTTGCCATATTCAAAAGTGACATGCAAATGAGCCTGCTTAAGTAATCTATGGGCAAACATCCAAATTAGCATCTCATTATGCCCTGATTTGCATGTAGTTTGCACCGGGTTAGTGCTGCACAAACAGTTTGGGGAATATTATACAGTTTTGAACACTGTAATTTCACATGCGCTGCTGCTTGCAGCTGTACTGGGACAACATGGCATAGGCACAGATGGTGGTGGTGCTGCATGCAACTGTCACACTGTAGGTCATGCTACACTGCACAGCAGACACTACAGTAGCAAGAGGGCCGAGCAATGCCTATGGTGTGTAGGGCAGTGATGATGACTGCACTATACACAGTGAAAGGCCCAACCTGCAGGTGTTTACTGACAGTGGACATTACTGTTATGCTGTTGTGTGACCCACAGATGCTGCACCTCTGGCATGGGATGCTCACAGTGACATATACATGTCTGGCTTTGTGTGCTGAGGAAGTTGTACAGCTGTGCAGTATGTGGCGGGGGGGTATATATTATCAGAAAGGTACACTGGTGTTGGGGTATTCTCAATTCTGGCCCATGTGCACTGCATGATGTGTCCCAGCCTTGTGGCCACATCTGGTCTGTGGCACAGCCTGGCCACCCATACACTTTCCCCTCAACATCCTCCATGCCCACAGTGCTGCATGTATGTGCTGGCATCTGTTGGTGTCCACAGAAGAGTGGTCCACAGGTGTGTGCTGTATGGCCACACTGCTATGCTGTCCACTGGCGGCAGGGTCACCACTTACTGCCTGGCATGGCTGGGACTGGTGGCAGATGATGGCATCATTGTGATGCCATCAGTTAGCATCATGTTTCCTCTATGTTTGGCCTTGTCTATGTGTCATATTTATTTGTTAGGGTCGTGCAAAGCTGCACAAAAGCCTTGCAAACACTGCACAAAGCTGATTGCCAGGGTTAAGACAAGCTTTTCCTGGGCGGTAATGTGCACTGCACTAAGTGTCACACTAAGTCGCGCAAAACCACTTAGCACGGTGCTAGTCACTGAACATAGCATTGCACCTGTATTCATGTCAGTTTGCCCTTGCATACATTATGATTTTGCCCAGGGCTAATGCAGTTTGCCTGCACTATTTGGCTTTATGAATATAGCAGACCTGTGCTAATCCCTAAACCTGCGCAAATGGTTTTTGCCCAGCGCAAAGTTTTGAATATCTGGCCCACAGTGTATTATTCGACAATTCAGCCAGAAATGTTTGAAGAACATAGTGAAAATTCACCAAACACAGATTTGGACTTCGCCAAAGTCAACATTTTGGAAAATTCACATTTTCCAGCCAGCTCTAGTTGGCAATCAGGACACAGCCCACAAACAATATCAATGCCTTTTCCTCATTGCCATTACAAACATGGCTGCCACTGTTACAAAAAATCATCCATGTCCTTAAAAAATATCCCTCAAACTAACAAGAACAAACAAATTAATTAAATGCTGTTTTATTTTATACTATATTACCCAACTTGCACATAAAAGTTTTTAAAAAATGGAGTGATACTCGTTGTTTTATTTTTTGGAACTTCCTTTCTGACCATGGTCCCCCACTCTCCATCCATACTTGCATGCCAGGGAAACCTTTGAACCTGCCCTGCCTGAGATAAATTAAATCCCTGGTTTTACTATGGACTTTTGTTGTGAGTGTTTCATATTTTTTTTTTGCAGCAGCAGCAGCACTGAACTTTCAGCCAGAAGAATTCCATAGAACTTAGATTTCCTGCATCAAATGTTTAACGAGCAGTTCATCTATTGAATGCATGGATAGATGGATGCTTGATAGCTGCTGAGGGGCTTCATTTTACAAATTGCTTTTAATAGATGGAAATAACCATTTTTAATATTAAAAATTGCCTTTTTTTTGTTTTATAAATTTTCTTAGTTGCTGACCCAATGGCACTGAGGGCTGAGGTGCTGGATGCCTTACCTCATGCTATGCTGGCAACCCGCGTTCGGGAATGAGCATGGGCAGCCAGGGGTCAGCAGGGGTGGAGAAGGATCGAGCATCTGTGGGACTGTTCTCCTTCTCTGGGAAGGGGGGTCACCAGTGACTGATACTTTACTGGCCCCTAGTGGAGTCTGGGGGAAAGAGCACTGATACTGTAGATTGAGGGGCGTAGATCGGGTAGATGCCTGGAGGATCATGTGCAGATGCATGTACACTCCCTCCGCCAGTGTTCTCACATGCCCTAACCATGTAATGGGAGAAAATGTGGAAAAACTGGTCCCTGGTTGAGCGGAATGATGCAGCCACCTGCCGCAGGCCCCGACTCTGAATGGTGCTCTCCATACTGGATCTGATTCGAGGTGAGTTGAGCTAAGCAGGGGGGAGCTCCTCACCGTCCTACCACGGATGGTAAACCATGGGAGTAGAGGGGTACGCAGCCTAATGTTGGAGTGCAGGGCTGGATGGTGGCTGATGGATGGTTGCTGACCAGGACCCAGGAAGAAATAGATAACTAAAAAAATAAATAAATGTTCTTAGTTTAGCCATTTTATAAGCACATTAAAATATATCAGAGATGTGATTATGTGGCTCTAACTGCACTTAAAGTGGCTGAAGGCACTCTACCTGCAGCTTCAGACTCATGCACCACTGTACCCAGGGGCATGTTATAGAGCAGCATAATGCACACCCTGTTGTGTCTTATTGATTACCTGATGTAGGCTATTCCAATTTCTTGGTCCTGTAGAAGAAAATGTCATATGGCCCCTAGAATTCCTTTAGACAGGGATGCAGAATTAAACATTTGAGGTTTGTAATCCCTTTGATGGTATTCTAATCTTTATGAGCTGAAGAATTTAGTTTGGTACCTTCTGTAGTATACAGCTATGTACAGTAGTGTGTGGAGCCCATATGCTTGAGTATTAGTAATTTCCCATGTTTGTAAAGAAGTTATTGCAGTTTTCTGCTGCACTAGAAGAAAGTTGCATCAAGTTTTTGTCCATTAAAAGGGAGTTTGGTATTTCAATTTTTGCAGAGCCTTCTCAGTTTTCAATTACTTGGTATTAATCAGTTCTGGAAGACAGAAGGAGGCATGCAGCTGATCATAACTGCCTCCCCACACCATGTGGGATGAATTCAACAATTGTTATCAAGCATGTACTTATCTAGTTCTTTTCTGAATTTGTTGAAATCAGAAATGTCCTCCAAATTTTGAGGTAATGCATTCCATAGCTTTCAAGCCCTGTCTGTGAAAAAAAAGTGTCTTTTGTTGGTAAGGGCCCGTTGTTTGTTATGGGATCTTAAAAAAGTAGGTTTGGTAGCTGGCTTAATATTACATTCACTGGCCAGATATGGATCATGTAAGATGTTAAATAGCATCATTAGAGCACCTCTGTTTCTTCTAGTTTAAAGATCATAAGGCTTTAAAGCAGCTAGTCTATGGGGGTAAGACATTCCTCTTAACCAGGGCACAAGCCTTGTTACCCTTCTTTGAATATTATTAAGTAGCTTTCTGTCCTTTTGTAAGTGCAGAGCCCAAATAAAGTGGAGTAATTGAGGTGTGGCCTTACATATGATGCTTATAAAGGTAGGATACAGGCTTCATACCTCATTATAAATGCTTTGTGACTTGACCTAATAATATTTGCAGTTAAAGTAATGTTCCTACACTAATCTCCTTGTGAAATTCACAATTTACAATACTTCCAAAATCGGTCTCTATTATCGCTGCTTTGATTTTGATCCCATTCAAAAAATAATTCCTCATGGGATTGTTTTTACCGAAATTGATGATGGAGCACTTTTGAACATTATAATGCATTTTATTAGACTTTGCCCAACACTCTACATTATATAGATCCTTCTGTAGTTTAACACTGTTGACCTCACTATCCACTTTTGAGCATAATTTCATATCGTCATCAAACTTGATGATATGGCTTTGGACATTGCAATGTAGGTCACTGAAGAAAATACAAAAAGCATCGGCCCCAAGAGGGACCCTGAGGATGCCACTAGTAACCAAAGCCACCTCTGAAAATGCATTCGATATCCTGACTTGTTGGGTCTTTCCCATGAGCCATTCATTTATCTACCTTATGAGATAAAGATTGAACTCCATGTGAGTCATTGTGTTTACTTGCTCAGTAATTGTTTCCTTTAAATGTTTGGAATTAATACCTCCTGGACCAGCAGAAGATATAGGATAGTGTATGGCTGCCCATACACAACAAGGCAATTCTTCACCCGAGTGTTTTCTATGACGGCTGATGACCTCAACAGCGAAGCTCGAGAGGTTCCTCTGCTGTCATAGAAAACACGAGGGAGAAAAGTTGCTGAGTTATTTGGGAGGCCATACACTGTTCTATACAGTGTATAGTGCCCCAAAATACAGGATCGCTTCCATTTTTTGACCATCGTTTCTCACTGAGACCCACTCCTGGTCTCTCCAGCCCGGCCGCCAGCCTATGCACATGAGTCACAACCACCCCCTCTTATGAATGGTGCTGATGGGGGTGACTGCATTATGATGTCCTCACTAACGCAGAACAAAAAGTCATTCTGCATTAGTGAGGACATCACTACTGAAGCAGAATGACTTTTTTCGGTGTTCGTATTTCCATACACGACCGCATTACACCATATACTATAGTTATTTTTTAAACATTTTATGGCCCAGTAAACCTCTTTTTGTGAGAAATAGAAATAGAAGGAGGGTGATGTAGAATTTGGAAGTAATGACCCAACAAGGTCCTTGGGGCTAAATACAAGGCAAAAATATCTACTGAAGGCATCGCTATATCATTATGTTCATGTAACTCTACTGCATTTTCATTCAATGGTTCTAGGTTATTTCCTTGGGATTGGCTATTATCAATATAGGGGAAGAAGCTTTTACAGTTGTCTTTATTTTATTTAGATATTTATGCTCCTTCTGACAGAGCTGGCAGGCAGCTTCAGACTCTCCCTTTGGGGGGCTCACTCTCCAACCATGGCTACTTCCATACCTGACCCTTCCAGAAGGCCTCCCATGGGTTACACCACCCCCATGACAGTGCTGGAGGGAAGGGCATCAACTCCCCCCTCCTTCCTGGAGACCAACATCTAGACTCTGGGGAATCAGCGCAGAGCTGCTGGGCCATCGAGGAGCCTGCCAGCTTGCTCCTTTTTTTACTTTTCTCCCCATTCCACCCTCCAGCATCTGGTGTAAGTGCACACATGTGGGAACACCCATGTGCCACACTCCACCAGCTACATGCCTCCAGGCCTGTATCACCCCCCCCAGCTCCCACCAGAGGGTGATCAGCAGGCAGGTTAACAATCCCTCCCTCCCCAAGAGAGGAGAGCAGTCCTTTACTTGCTCAATCCTATCTTGCCCCTGCCAACCCCTGGCAGCCCTGGTTTGTTCCTGAACCTGGGTTGCTGGAGTGGCGTGAGGTGTAGCGTCCAGTGCCTCAACCTCCAGTGGCACCGGACTGACCTTACAGTTGTCCTTTGTAATGGCAAGCCTAAGCTCTAATTTTCTCTTTTCATGTTTTCTAATTTGTTTTGTCTTTTTTAACTCAGCCTTGTATCTTCCCTTAGTCTCTTTGATTTTGTACTTTTTATATGACCTAAAGGCTTTTTATTTTTGTTTAATTTGTCACCTGATTTTTAGGTATCAAACAAGGGGAGAATCATTCCTTTTTGTGTTGCTTGCATGCATGTGCAAGAAACACATTGCATCAGCTTCCTTCACAAGCAGGTTGTGGAGGCGTGGCAGTATTGTGCCAAATGGCAGTAGTCCGTTCTGTGGCTGGTCTCTACTGTGGCGAGTAAAGGAGGATGCTGTTGATGATGGCAGTAAATGAGCATACTACTCTGCTCAAATAAACTCAACAGCTGGAGTCAGGGATCACCCCATCACTACACAATCAGCTGTTTTTGCTGCTGGGCATCCCTGACTGCAGCAGCCAATTACAAGCTGCATTGTGTGGTGTCCCCATGGTGATGGCTTCTCTGTCGGCCTCTCACAGTCCCCACAAAGCTGATGGAAAGCCGTCACCTTCCTCTCTCAGTTCTTAAAGCCAATGGGGATGCCTAATCCCCTATTAGCATGATCCACCTCCCAATTCATTTGTCGACGGGGTAGTCCAATCCCCGTCAGCATGATGCACCCTCATTTGTTGTATGCAGTGAGGTGGTGCACAATCTCCCTCAAGCAATGCATACCCCCAGGCACACTATATGGCTGACAGGGTTGCCAAATTCCCATTGGCTCCAGCCCCCAGAAGAAACACCCAAGTGTGCCAGCATGCTGGGAGCCCACCCCAGCATGCAAAAAACATCCCACGTTGTTTTTTTTTTTTAAAGCTTGAAAAAACAGAAAATGGTCCCTCAGCGGTCTTTTTGTGCCCCACTCGCCCAAGCTGTACACACCCACTGTGCACCCAACTCCCCACACTCCCCCACCCCATACTTACCTCCAGAGCCTGGCCTCGGCAATCTTCGGAGGACCAGGAACACATCTGCACTCTTCAAAGCCAACCACAAACTGAAGAAATGCCAGTAAGCTGAATAATGGCATAAATAGGGTTTTTCTAACTTTGGTACATATCTCAGCCATTTTTGGGAATTTTTTCACCAAATTTTCAAAATGAGGTTCTTGGGACCCTATCTCATGAACTCAGCCACTGTCATTTTGTTATTCAGTCCTGAAATGTGATTTCATGGTCACTAAGCAGAACCACCTTTCTGGACTGATTAATGAAATGACAGTGTCACAGTTCATGAGGTAGGCCCTCTTAAACCTTATGTTGAAAATTTTGTGAAAAGATTCCTAAAAATTACTGTTTTAAGAGCATGCATTGTGCAGGTCCTACGCAGGCTCATAACTTCTAGAATTGTTTATATTTCCACTCTAGAGTTTCATCATTACCATTTTACCACGCCTCCTGAGATACTGTTCAAATGCAGAGGTCTTAAAATGGCAATATTGAAAATTTGGTGACAAAAGTCCATAAAATGACTGTGTTATGAGTGTGATTGCAGTTTCCACGCACCCTCATAACTTCACGAATTTGTAATATTTTCACTCCAGATTTTCAACATTGGCATTTTTCCACACCTCCTTACGAACAGTACCACTGTCATTTTTCACAACTTGATCAAAATGTGTTTCGCACTTCTGGCACATAATAGCGTGGTCACTGTGGGAAATCAGTGTTTGGGACAGATTAAGAAAATCACAGTGACACTGTTCATGAGTGGAGGTCCCAAAATGCCTATATTGAAAATCTGGTGTAAAAAATCTCCAAAATAATTATGGGTGTGCATTGTGCAGTTTCTATGCATGCTTATGACTACACCAGTTTTTTCATATTTTTACTCCAGACTTTCAACATTACCATTTTTTACACTTCCTCATGAACAGTACAGCTGTCATATTTCTCATTCTGTTTGAAATGTGTTTTCACACCTGTGGAGCCAAATGGCACAGTCGCTGTCCAAAATCACCTTTGGCTAATGAACTGACAGTGTCACTGTTCATCGGTAGGGTCAAAAAGCCTGTGTTGAAAACCTGGAGTAAAAATACCAAGAGACGCCCAGGCCATTAGGGTTTCGATCATAACGCCCTACCCTGTAGGGATTGACAGGCATCAGGGGTGTGACTTGGGATTGTTAACAATAATGCTCATGCCATTCCACCCCCACCCCCACCCTGCAGCCAGTGACAGGCATCGAAGTGCTCCGTGACTCTCTGGCCCAGAGTTCACCCCATTCTCCTACACTGCACCAATTTCAGCATATTTCCTTATGGAATGAGGTGAGTGTAAAGTCTGAGCATCCCAAGGCACACCTCTACACTTGTAAGTGTCTGCAGGGTAGAGTGAGGTGAAATGTCATGACCATTAAGGGTGATGACCCAAAGGTACACCCCGATGCCTGTCCACCTCTGCAGGGTGGGGCTGGAGTTGGCAACAGTTCAATACTTCACTGCCATTCCTGTACTGCATCTGTCTAACTCCTGCACTTCCACTGCTAATGCCAGCAAGCAACCATTCGGCATTGATAAATGCTTGTGTTTATTTGCAAGGCAAGCAAACATACTGGTATCAGTCTGAACTGTGAGGTGGCTTCGGGGGCAGGGGGCCTTCTCCTCTTCCACCTATCAAAGTTTCAGAATACTGACCCTACTCCCAAATTACATCCACTATCTGCCTTTCTCTTCTTTTTTATGTTGCTGGCGCTTGCACAAAAAATGTTTTGCTACAGAGAACAGCATTGCAGAGGTGTGTCACTGACTAGCCCAGTGCAGGTCAAGCTGCATTGGGCTCATCTTTGGCAAACCAATTATCATGCAAGCCAAGTATGACAATGGTTTACAGTTTATGGGTGGAAACTTTGTGTACTTGAAACAAATGTAGCACTCCAATGAGAGAACTCTTCCATTTTTCTTGCTGTCTCTCCCTCCTCCCCTGCACACACCTTTTGTCTCATGTGTTCCCTGTACCTCATTTCTCCCTTGTTGTCCCTCTGACCCTCCTGTCTTCTCATGTTTTGCACTTCTCCGAGCCAGGCTCCAGTGACTATGTTAATGTGACTGACTGAGCTGTGCTGTTATCAGCCTCACAAATTACGGGAGGAACCAGAGAAGCTTTAGCTTAAACGATGCACCATCAAGCTGCCTAGTGCTCCATGTGACAAGCATTGCTGCAAAGAGCTGAAACCTGGTATGGTCTGAGAACCAGAGTGGATGGCTGACTCAGACTGTGCATGCATTTTGTGAATAGCAGAATACTCTGGTAGTGCTCCAATATCCCGCTGCTCTAAGAATACACTTTTTTCTTGGAGTGAATCCAAACAATTCTTCTTTGAATGGATTTGATTGAATGTGTGTAGGACCTGGCAGTGCGATAATGCAGACCTCTGTGCAACCAGAGCACAGTTAACACATCTGTGTACACACTCAGCCACCCTGTGGACCACCAGTCACCAAGCCCATGGTGAAATCAGTACCATCCTGCACAATCTGTAGCTTTGAGGCCCCAATCCATGCTGTGAGCAATCCGATTTCATTTTCAGACCGCAGTCCAGCAGCATAGACAGATTATGTCTCCAAGTTGTTGAAGTGCAATGGGGACAAGCTGGGTGAAGTGATCCCACTGTGCAGTCTGACACAGAGAGAGAGAGCGACTGGGACAGAGACAATGTCAAGCAATGGTACGGCAATCTCATGTCTGTGTGACAAGTTGTGGTGGGGGGGGACACAGAAACACCCCACAGTGCACGGCAACGGATATGCATGGCAGCTGTATAGCCTGTGAGCTTGGAGACAGAGCATCTGTATGTGTTCCACCTGCCACTACCCTGTCTAGTTTGCAGATAATCAGCAGTCCAAGTGGGCAAGGAGGTAGTTGAGTGTAACAGCGGCCATGCGGTCTGGCATGTAAGACAGAGAGAGAGACACACAGACAGTGGGAGACAGTAGGTACCAAAGTTTCATCAATGTGCTGCATCCCTCTCTCTCTCTCTCTCTCTCTCTCTGTCTGTCTGTCTCTGTCCTCAGAAGCAGTGAAAGCAATGGTCAGCAGTATAGATCCCTCTGACAGGCTGTAATACAGGAGACCAGAGGATAGAGTGAGCATGATAGTGGCCACCCAGAGTTTCCTTTCCTGGCACCCCACCCCAACTGTGGCTTCCCCATTGCCCATTCCCCACGCTCAGTGCACAGAAGAGAGAGAGCAAGAGAAAGAGTGAGAGACAGCATCATCACTCTTCCACACCTGCACCATGGCTGAAATGTCCTTTGAGACAGGAAGAGAGAAAACTTAGGATGTTGTTGTCTGTGGCCTCCCCTTGCTCCTCGGTACAGAACAGTGCTACAGTTGGTGTGCAGGAGAGACCTGTGCATTTGCTGTCTCTCTCTCTTTCTCTATGTCTCTATGTCTCTGTCTCTTTCAGTGACTTTTTCTTTGGGAACCTCCGTGCTGTTTTCCCACCTCCCATACAGCAAGTTCTCTGTGTCCCATTCTGCCAGCCCCCCACCCCATACCAGTAAGAGACAGTGAGGGAGTGCAACTGAGTTTTTCCCCAGACATTCAAGAATGGAGCTCAGTGCTTAGAGAGACAATGACATAGAGAAAGTGAGACAGGGAGAGCAACAGTGAGAGACAGAGAGAGAGAGGGAGACAGAGACAGAAACACTGGTGGAGCAGCATTGAAGAGACAATGTGTGCTGTGTCCTCTATCTGTGTGTCTATGGATAGTAGTGTTTTAGTGAGAACATAGTGGGGTACAGCACATGCAAGAGGCATATGCTTGTGTGTCTCTGTCTGTCTGTAATTCATAAGAGAAAGAGACCCGGACATAGAAACATAGAAATTGTCAGCAGATAAGAACTGCTTGGCCCATCTAGTCTGCCTGTAAGCCCTTGTACAGGATTACTGCTTCTGACCCACTTGTTACTGTACCTCTATGGTTCCTCTATGCCTGTCCCAAGCATGCTTGAATCCATCCACAATGCTCACTCACACCACCTCCTGAGGCAGACCATTCCACACATCCACCACCCTCTCTGTGAAGAACTTCTTCACATTCTCTCTTAACCTCCCACCTTCCAGTTTTATGTCACACTCCCTCATTATTGTGCTCTTCCTGTATTGGAAAATGTCTCCTCTCTGCATCTCGTTTATACCCTTGAGGTACTTGAATATTTCTATCATATGCCCTCTTTCTCTCCTATTTTTCAATGAGTACAAATTGCGGTCCCTTAATCCCTCCTCATAAGTCTTGTGTTGCAAGCTCTGTACCATCTTATTTGCCCTTCTCTGGAACATCTCCAGCCTGTTAATATCCTTATGAAGGTGTGACCTCCAGAACTGCACACAGTACTCCATGTGAGGCCTGACCATGGTTTTATATAATGGCATCACTACCTCCCTCTTTATGCTAGTGATACCCCTGCCTATGCACCCCAGCATGTCACTGGCCATCCCAGCTGCCTTAGCACTTTGCTTTGACATTTTCAGGTCATCTGAAATAAGAACTCCCTCCCAGATCCCTTTCCTTCTTTATAACTGCCAGCAACTCCCTTCCCCCCATCCTGTAGCTTTTCCCAGGGTTTCTGTGTCCCAGGTGCATAATTTTGCACTTTTTTGAATTAAACTTCAGTTGTCAGTCCTCAGACTATTTTTCAAGCTTCCCCAGGTCTCTCCTCATTTTCTTCACCCCCTCTGGGGTATCCACTTTGTTACAGATCTTGGTGTCATCTGCAATCAGGCAGACCTTTAACTTCAGCCCTTCTGCAATTTCACTAATGAAGACATTTAACAGGACTGGCCTCAGGACCAATTCCTGTGATACCCCACTGGTCACCCCCTCTCCCCAGACTGCACCCCATTTACCACTACTGTCTGCCTCCTGTCTCTTAACCAGTTTCTATCCCAGTTTTTCACCCTTTCCTCCATGCCCAGCCTACCCAGCTAGTTTATCAGCATCCTATGTGGGACGGTGTCAAAGGCTTTGCTGAAATCAAGGTAAGCGTTGTCCACTGCCCCACCCTAATTTATTTCCTTTATCACCCAGTCATGGAAATCAACCAGATTTGTCCGACATGACCTCCCCACTGTGAATCCATGTTGCCTATGGTCCTGGGCTCCAATGACTTCTAGATGTCCCACTAACCTTTCTTTAAGCAATGTCTTCATGATCTACCCCACTACTGAGGTGAGGCTGACTGGCCTATAGTTTCTGATTTGTGTAGAGGGACCATATGTGCATTCCTCTGATTCTCTGGTACCAACCCTGTGTTGAATGACTCAGTGAACATGGCTACCAGAGGTACTGCTATCTCCCTTCACAGTTCTCTTAATATCCATGGATGCATGCCATCTGGTCCCATCGCTTTGTCCACCTTCAATTTAGTGAGCTGCTGCAGGACTCTTTTGCCTGTGAATGGACTATTGTCCACCTCTTCACCCCCTTGGCAACTGCTATACTGCTGATGGCACCTGCCCCTCCCCATTTTCTGTGAATACTGAACAGAAAGACACAGTGGATGTCTTGGGGGGCACATGACAGTTCTTAGGCATGGTACTATCACTTCCAAATACCTAAACAGCACATACAAGCAAGCAACATTCAGCATTGACAAATGCTTATTTGTTATAGACTTCTTTAATTGGGACACGATGTTTTTCTATGGCATGAATAGCTGTCTTCAATAGTTCCCAGCACTCTTCCACATTACGAATATCCATCAAGGTGTTCCAATCATAGTTGTGTAAGTCTCAATTAATACTGACATAATCTGAATTTCTCCACCAGGTGCATGACACACCCACTGGTTGATATCAGGGAATTGAAAATGCACTCCTCCAGAGACTCAAAACTGTTGGTTGGTGGCCTGGCATCACCAAGGATGTCTGGCACTGTATTGACAACTGTCTCATTTGTGCACAAAGCAATCCAATACAAACCAAACAAAATACCAAGTCACTACCACAAAGACATTGTGGTCCTTGGCATGCCATACAAATCGACTTTATTGGTCCTTTGACCAATACCAGCAGAAACAACAAGTATGCACTTGTGGTCACTGACCTCTTCTTTAAGTGGGTTGAAGCTTTTCCCACTAAGACATGCACTGCAAAAGCAACTGCAAAAACCCTGGTGGAACAGATTTTCTCCTGGTGGGGCCTACCTCTGAAGGCAGACTCTGACAAAGGAACCAGCTTTACAGGTGAGTTGGTGAAAGAAGCACTTGACCTTCTAAAGGTACACCAGAAGTTTCACATACCTTACCACCCACAATCTTCAGGTCAAGTAGAAAGAGCCAACAGATGGATTAAGCAAATGCTTTCCAAATTCATTGAGGACAATCCCAAGGATTGGGGTACCCTGCTGCCTTTACTCCTTATGGCAATCAGGGGCACTCCTTCAACCACCACCCAGCAGACACCCTTCGAGGTGCTGATTGGTAGAACTACTGTATCCGATCACATGACCATCTGTTGTTTGACCTGAACACCCCCACTACAGACAGATTATCTGTAGACAAGTATGTGGCTAAACTCAAAGAAGATATTTTAAAGACCCATCTATATGGTGCACACTGCATGGACAAGACCAGCAACAATCCAAAATCCAGTTTGACAAGCATGCACAAGAAGTGGGTTGGCAAATTGGAGATCAGGTAATGGTACTCAGAGTTGTACACCCTACATACTCTTTGTCCAATAAGCGGGAAGGACACTACCCCATTGTCAATAAACTCAGTCCTGCAGTCTATCAAGTTAGACTTCTCCAAAGCAAAAAAACTTACTGACAAATGGTTGCATGCAAAGCAACTAAAGTTATACCAAGGAGTATAATTACTTTTCCTAACCCCATTGGGTGGAATTGTACCAACTAATATTTTCTTTTTCCTTACAGGTATTCCTGCAAGATAGGTATCTTGCAACTGCTACTCCTCATCTTAGGAGCTTTCCTCTGCATCCAAGGCATCGTAGGTCACATCCTTCCACATCTAGACCATCCTTCTACTGCCAAACCAGAAAGAGTTTCCATTACAGTCCCAAACAAATTGATTACTGTACAGGAAGGTAAAGACACTTACACCATTGCCTTGATTGTAGCCCCTGACATATCTACCCTTCAAATTGAATGGTAAACAGATTTTAATGGACAAACTCTCCCAGTGGACTGCCTGGCTAAAGGAACCTTCCATGGTTGGCCAAATGCCAAAATTTCCCCAAATGCTACCTTATCTATTCAACACACCAACCATTGACATTCAGGTTTTTATAATCTTATTGCTCTAATTGACAGGGACCCTGGTTTCCATTTTACCAGTAACACGGTAACGATCACGGAATCCTGCTTGGTTTGCGGATTTTGAATTCTTGTCCGAGTGCCTCACGAGAGAGTGCATGTCACTGACAGAATCTCTAAGATTTCAGCATCTTTTAAATTTGTTTCATTTTCTCTTTCTATGTCCCTTCTCACAACATCAGTCTCCACTTTCAAGTCCCTAGACTGGGTATCCCTTAGCTTCACCCCAGGTAATGCTCGCGAGCTCCTGTGGTCCTGCCCCTATCCTGCCTGGATTGTGTCCCCAGGTGGGAAGGATGGGACTCAGGTCACCCGCCACACTCCCTTGGTGTGACGCGGCAACTCAGTGGGTCCCTCATGGAGCCTGGTTATGAAATCTGGGGCAACCTGGGTCCCTTCTGCCAGTGGCCAATGTGGTGATTGTTCCTGGTTTTCTGGTCTCTGTCCCGAGGGCACTGGCACTAAAGGAGATCCAAGGAGGTAGATCATATAGAGACATGCACTTGCTCCAGATCCTGGCTAGCATCCTCCTCCTGATCACTTTTGCAGCACCATTGCATCACCACCTGTGGTGACACAGGTGGTGGTAAAGCAGCAGGACCTGCAGCCCACCCTCCCCAGGGAGGAGGAGCAGTCCCCAGGTGCTCGATCCTACTCCCTGGCCAGACCTCCAGCAACCAGAGTTAACTACGACCCTGGATCACTGGCATTGCAAGCAATAGTGTTATTGTAGCGCCAGTGGGACTGACCCAGACTTCAGCATCTTAAAATGAATGCTGCTGTGCTTCACATTCTTTCTGCTTTGCTGCATATAGAGTCAGTAAAATCACCCACACTGCTTTGTTGTAATCAGCCATTCACTTTAACTACCTGCCTAGTGGTTATAATAACAAACAGTGAATGAACTGGGTACATCCAGCAAAACTGGGTTTGATTCCCACAACCTCCACTTGCATACTATGTGACTCCAACAAGTCAACAACACTCCCAATTGCTTCTAGGTCACTCTGAAAACAGACATTTTCTGCCTAGTGGGTACTTACCTGCTTTACAAAAGAATATAAAAAAAAAATACCAATATATGTTACTACATCATAGAATAGTAGTCAAGGTATAATGTAATTTACCTGAGTTTTACATAGGCTGAAATGATTTTAATATAGATAAAGCTAAATGTTCAGATACATTGTATGTGCTTTATAAACTTGTTTTTAGATTGTAGTCAGGTTTTTATTATTCTTTGCATATAAGCATCTAGGTTGTACATTACAAAATACAGGATCACTATTGCCAACTAGCTTATTCAAGTTTATAATCAGTAGGGCCATCCAAGATCCTCAGTTGTTTTGAATGAAAACTAGTCTGAATGAAGTATGTTCACAAAGAGAATAAACTGCCTTACTACTTGAAAATACTTCACAGTTAGCTCCCCATTTAGGTGAGATTGGATAATTTACCTTTTCTCCCCACCTGCTGTTTCACTCTCTGTGACAACAGAAAGTTTCCTGATAAACTGTTTTCAACAAAAAAGCAAATGTTAGAAGTATTTAAGTGTACTTATATTTGTGCCAGTGGATTTTGAAAGCACAGTCAATGACATACAGAGGTAAGACCCCAGGGGCTGTATGATGCTGCTGGGCAGAAGTAGTACTTAATTCATATCTGAACAAAAGACATGAAAATGGGAGACACCTTTTCTAGGACACCAAGTAAAAAAAAAGCATCTACATGTCTTGGAGATGCATCAACCCATTTGAACATCCTCCACTAATCACCTGTGAGTTTTTAGGTGAAGACACTTTATTTCAAAAGCAAATTCAAGCAGTTTTTGTCCCCTACCCCTGGCTATTCACTCTTTCAGGCTTGTCAAGGCCCCCTACCACCGCCTCCTGAGTCCCGACCACCATCCACTGCCCCTTACTGCTGTGCTACTAAGTAACCAAAGTAACCCTTCAATGGTAGGCCCCTACCCCTGTGGAGGCTACCAGGAGGAAAAATTGTCCTAAAAGAGCTTCCTGTGTATCCTGGGCATGGCAGGGGTCAGAAGCGAGGCACATGTCGGGTTTCCTGTAGGAGGACCAACAGCTGTCCTCCGGTTGGTCAGCCGGTGTTTTCCTATTTTCTTGGGAGCATGACAAGCCACATGATGTCAAGGCAAAAGCCGGCGTCCATCACGCTCCCTCCTGCAGTGAGGGCTGACATGTTGTTGTGCCTCTGGCCTCCACCAGGTGCCAGCAAATGCTGAGCAGTGAACCCACCCTCCCTCATAGGAGAAGGTGGTGGTCATTGGACACTCAAGCCTTCACCCACCAGCTGGCCCTCCAACACCCAAGTCTGTTCCCTAACCCCGGTCAGCAGTGTCACAGGCAGAAATCCAATTCAGGCAGTTAAATTATAGATAGGAAAAAATAAAGGTAGTCCACCTTAGTGGTGATGGTTCAGATTTATTGACATCTGAATTCCTAACAAACAAAAGACCAAGTCGTTTGTAACTTGCGCCTGTGGATGTGGGTGTTGAAAGGGATCATAGTACTGTCACTCACTGCCATCACCCCAGAGGGATGTGGACTGCATTGTTGCTACTGCCATCACACTGAAGGGGTGGGGGCTGTAGTGCTTCTGCCATCACCACTGGTGGATGGGGAATGTAGTACTGCTGCTGTCCCACCTGAGGGATGGGGCCATAGTGCTGAAACTGCCATCATTCCTGAGGAATGGTGAACGTAGTACTGCTGCCATCACACTCAAGGGATGGGGGCCACAGTGCTGCTACTTCTGTCACACCTGAGGGAGGGAGGTCATAGTGCTTTGCTGCTGCCATCACACCAGGGGATGGGGCCATAGTGCTGTTGGTGCTGCCATCACCCCTAAGGATGGGGGCAAGTGCTGCTTCCATCACACATTAGGTTTAGGGGCTGTAGTGTTACTGCTGCCATCACATCTTGTACCTAAAATAACTTTAAATTGGTACAGGATGGAAGGATGTGTAATAGTGGAGTCAAAAATTGCTAAAATGCATGTTAACAGATTTAAAAATTGTTAAATAAAGTACACAAAACCAAACACCGGTAAAACGGATTTTGGCTTAGCAGACACAGTGACAATACCATTTTTGCAATGTGCAAAACAGAATATGCCCTTTCTCAATCCCGGTAAACCAGTGTCCCTGCTAATTGACCCTGCCTATTATGAGAGGTTCTCCAAAGACTCTGCAAAACAATACTGTGCACTCGATTCTATGGCCTCAACTGCAATGTATTTGTTTGTTATTCCTCCAATGGATGCAGAACTCCTTGAATGTCCCCCACAGTAACCTGGCCCACCTAGTGGTCTAAATGCAAATTCAGCATCAGGTACTCTTATCAACAATTTGCAATATATGAATGTCCCTGTACTTTTCAATCTCACAGATTGGAATATGGCAGAATTTGGTATGTGTTTTACTACTAACACATCAAAGTTTTTCAACACTCTGTTATTAGATAGTCCGGCAACCTACCAGACTTGTACACAAGACCCTGTAGCTAGTGTAAACACTGGAACATCTAGATTTATTTAGATCTAGACCAAATCAGTCTAAAAAGAAATCTTCTTCTTCTAAGAAAAAGCATGACATGGCTGATGTCACTGGTGCAACAGGCACCCTAACTGGCATCTTTGGAAGTGCTATGTCTATTTGGAACAGGGCATACATTGCTACTATCAAAGATCACTCACAAAATTTTCAACAAGGTATGATTAATCAGATAATACCCCACTGTTACATGGTGTGGATGGCCTTAGTCAAGAAGAAAGATACACTGCATACAATATGCAAGACATTGCTAGAAGTTTTACTGACACTAAGGATAAGTTAAATCAGCTCACTGCACAAAATAACAAGGAGGAAGACAAGCCATATATTGCCAGGGAACTCCTCAGCTCTGCTTATGACTCTTATGTCATAAACACCATCAATAACCTCTTCCATGATGATCTGTAATCTGGACGTATTACAGATGTAATTCATGATAGAAGAATTTCTAAATGGTATTGCTAACATTGTAAATGCTCTGTATGTATTGCAATGTGTATGTCACAATCTATTTCCACTTCAATTTCTACTGCTAAGAACTTAGGCTTTGTTACCAGGCATCCTAATAAAGGACCCTGCTTCACTGCTAAACAATGTACTATTCTAGACACTATGTTTGTGACCTTTACTGTCTCAATACCACCCTATGATCCAAATAAAGCTATATTTAATAAACTAGCTGTAGTTCACTCCATTGGGCACCTTGACGAGGATATCTACAGAGAATGCATCGAACTGCTACCTCTCCTGGTCTTCCATCCAACCCTGGATGCATGAGTTTCACCAACACACAGATTGCTGTCCCAGAAAGGGATATCATTATTTGTGTCTTCTTGATATTTTCAATATTATCAAACCAGTCCGTGGATACTCTCCTGACAGAATTAATTGATCCTTCACATAGGACCAGGAGATTACTGCTAATGACACAGATACCCCTGAAGCACGATCAGCACCACCACCACCACTGGCCAACAGTGGACAACTCTATAAGATTTATACAGAAGAGATTCATTAGTTAAGTGCAAGACTATTGAGTCAGTCTTACACCTGCCCAGTCCAACTACAAAAATGGAGGTTGCCAACTGTAAAAATGACTTATAATTCTGATGAACAGTACTGCATTGTCACTAATCATAAACCTTTCTCCTATGGTCAAGATGTTTGTGAAATACCACATCCTAACTTTTGTTTTATTCCTCATCAAACTGTTGTTATCACCTGCAGTGGTTACTCCTGTTCCCATCACAGAACCTGATTGATTATGATCCTGAATATTAGCTTGCTCTATCTCAATATTTTCCCATCTTTAACGTACACATAGACCCATTGACATTAACACTGAAATCCCTTTTAGAGAGGAAAGACACACACTTCATCCACATCAGTAACAACATCTCCACTGCAAGAGATACCCTAAATGCCCTCATCAAGTGATGTTGATTTAAATAAAGCATGTTATAATACTTGATTTGAAAAGACTTTTAAAAGTTTTGTTATCATACAGGCATTTTTGATATTTTTTTTTATACTAACACTTTGCTGCCTAAGGTATATGCTTAAATAACATCGAGCGCAGCTCGAATTCCTTTACTAGGCTTGTGCATCTGGTCTGTAAATGGCAGTTTGTTTTCACCACTTTCCCACAGTGTTGTTACCTTTTCAGTAAGGGAACTGGGGGGGGGGGATTGTTATGCGATGTTCTTACACCCTAATTGGCATCTCACTGTACACCTTAGACAAACCTTATGTTACACATAATATGCATATGATATACTAACAATACAGGACACTGACATCTATTGTACAAAAGTAAGTGTCAGGATATATAATGATTGTAATAGACTTTACTTTCACTATGCATGGAAAATGCACATAGTAAGCCAAGACATTCATGTCTTTGTCATCTTCTGATATTATGTATTGTAGACCGCACTGCCATTTTTTTGATTTATGTATAATTATACCACATCTTGTGTTTTTCATGTACTATGCATACTCTTATATCATAATGTAATGTATTACGTTCTCCCCTCAGAGACCTTCACTCCTTGGGGTATTGGGGAACACTAGGCTTGGTTCCCAGCATCTTATAGTAAGAATTGCTTAGGGCAAATGTGAGATCCTTTTTGGAAGTAATAAACAAGTTTATTTCTGATATGCAATTGTCTGTGATTCATTTGTGTCTCTAATTATCACCAAGAACCTGATCAAGGCTAGACACCCTAACAAGGTAGACACAGTACAACTTCATTAAACTGTTTATAAATGTTTTCTGTTTTCTGGGCAGGTTTTCAGTCTTTTTACAGAACTGTCTGTGTTGTACTGTACTGAACAGTTAAAGTTTCTGTGCCTGGCCATTAATCTTTGTGTGTGCTGTCAAATGATATGCATTTCATTGTGGCACCACAATAACTGTACTCTGAATTTCTAAGCCTATCTGCAATTTATTTCCTTGCTTCTGCATAGCTACATACTGCATCTCTCTCCCCACCCCATCAAAACAAGGTATAGTTTTTTGACTGTTGGCTTTTTGAAGACTGATTAAGGATTCAAGGACAGGTATTGTGTTGTGCCTGTGTTGCTGTATTTCATGTCTTGCCTCCCAAGCACCCAAAAGTGCTGACATATCAAGTTGTTGTAAATTGTCTGTGTCATCTGAAAAAATGCCAGTGAAGAGATGGTCAGGCAAAGCAATTTCTGGCTGTGATGCTGCTACCAAGAAGACTATTAACAGTGGAAGTAGTCATCAAGATGGAATCAGGTTCATCAGGGGCTATCAATGGTAGTAGTGTTTAGAGTGGTCATGTCCATGGTAGTAAGCAGCAGAAGGTAAAGGTAGTAGTTGGTGCAAGCAAAGGGATTTGCCCGACTATGTTTTTCATGGTGAAAGCAGTCACTTCAGAACTGGTCAGAAATGGTGTTGTCCCTGCTGTTATTAAAGGTACTGAGGGCATGGTTGATAACAACATGAGTATTGTTACAAGTTCAACCTTGTTAAACTTATCACGTGGGAAAAATGTTGTTGAATCTGCAGACTTGAGTGCAGTTGATGTCCCACTACCTACAGTACTTGAACATGATTTTGATCATGATGATGACTCACAGTCTCTTGTTTCCACTGATGTTGAGGAAAGGCCATCCAAACATTCAGACATTGACGAAAAAAGTGTGGCTGATAATACTGAGGCTGCTGTTGAACTTGGAATATCTCTAGAGGAGGACAACCTCCAAAGTGAATTAGTGGATGATGATTATGATAATGATGCTAGTGACCTTATTTGGGAACCAGAAAAAAAGAAAGTGAAGGTGGCTGTTTGTAAACAGTCTGTTAGTCAATCTCCCCTTCCTTAAAGTTCTGCTGTAGCTATGTCTGTATGTCTGTCGATGATGACGCTGTATTAATAGTCATAGATTGTAATGTTCAGTCAAAGTCCAGTTGTTCACAACAGCAGAAATCATGCATTACACCCCCCATTTCATCACCACCAAAAGTGCAATTACATATGCAGTTCAAAGTGAAACAAGAATGTAACCACACCAAGGATAAGTAGTGCCTAGCAAGAAGCAAAATTAATGAAAACAGTACCTTTGTTTTGCTGCCAGATACTAAAGGCCTGGGAGTGCAAGGGCTGCACTTTCCACCTGCATCACCAAATAACACTTCATAGATCAAAATCTCTACTCAATATTCCTTATTTATTGAAAATCATAGAGTAAAATCAGTTATAATCTCCACAAATGAAAATGTTTCCACAACAGTTTCCTCAGACAACCAGGTTAGTTGGAGATACTAGCTTCCTGGCATGTTTTCTCAAGTGCAAAACATGTCAGGAAGCCAATAAACTAGCGAACCTGGTTGTCTGAGGGAGAGCTGTTTGTGGCAGCATGGAACTTTCATTTGTGGATTTTAACTTTGGATTTTACTCTACGATTTTCAATAAATAAGGAATATTGAGTAGAAATTCTGATCTACGAAATGTTATTTGGTGCTGCAGGTGAAAAGTGTAGTCCTTGCACTCCCAGACCTTTAGTAGGTGCCAGCAAAACAAAGGTATTGTTTTAGTTACATATGCTGCAGAAGCACCAGCAGCAACATGTGAACAGCAGGGCATCCAAATCCCTAGTCTGGGATTTTTTTGTACAAGATGGCAACAATGAAACAGTGGCAATCTGCCGGCTTTGCCAAGTGCATGTGATGTGTGGTAAAAAGGGTAGCCATTTGGGCACTGGGGGCCAGCATACTCATCTGAAGAGCAAGCACAAGGCACTGTGGATATGGCACCAGAGGGGAACTAATGCCGTAGTTGGGCAAACACCCTCAGCCACCTAAGCAAGCATGGTATCCCCTTCCATCAGTGTAAGTAGCCATGTCAGTAAAAGTGGTGAAATAAAACCAGAGCATTACTACAGGTATGAGGAGAATGATGATTTGGAATGTTCAAGCAGAGGTCAGAGTAGCAGTGGTGGTCCATGTAGTAATTCTACTACATTAACCCCTGTGCTTAAAACAAGGAAAATAACTGCATGTATTGGCTTGTCACCTGTGCACCCACCATTACACATCCAAGGTACCCCATCCACATCAATTAGTAGAATAGAGCCATTTGGCATGCCATGTGTAAAGCAATGAACAATGCAACCCAAATTGCATTGCCTTTTGGTATGCAACACTAAATACCCACCCAATTGTGCAGATGCATGTGAACTCAATGCTGCCATAGCAGAAATACTGGCAATTAACCTTTGCCATTTTCCTTTGTGGAGAATATGGGCTTCAGGCACTTTGCGACATGTGCATGTCCTAAATGCAAGGTCCAGTCCTGGACATACTTTTCCACCTTTGCTGTCCCTGAGTTATATTGGATGGTGTCAGAGTCTGCAAGACATGCCCTTCAACATTCTGCATTACCTTACATTCACTTAAGCATGGATATGTGGACAAGTGGCAAAACATTGGGGAGTTCCTATCTGTGTATTACTGCACATTGGTCACAGCTATCTAGGGTTGTCTGTGATTACGGAATGGGAAAGCAGTGTAATAAGTCAGACTGTGGTGGTAGCAACCTTCATGGCATTAGGCAGCATGTTACATTTGCAATGCGTAGTGTAGCAGGGTTGTATACAGGCAAACAAATGCAATACTTCCTATTGACAGAAACTGATGAGTGACTGCACACCTTGTCTCTACAAGCTGGCTTCATAGCTAGGGATAATGGATCAAACGTTATGAAATGTATCCACAATGGTGGCTTTGTGCAGGTCCCTGTACAGCCCACTGTTTAAAATCTGGTGATATGGGAGTTTCTGCCATACTCTCAAATAAAACAAATGCTGACTGTTGCACGCAGCATCTGTGCCAACTTTGCACTTTGAATACTGACTTCCTGCCTATTTAACTCCCTCCCTGAATCATGTGAACTGCAGACCTGCAGAGACAGTCAGGCATGTGATCAGTGGCATATTTTTTTAAAGACTTTGCCTTATCAAACTGTAACTCAAAGTGAACTCAAAGTGGACAACATGAAGTAAGGCAAAGTAATGTGAATTCCAAGTTTTTAATGGACAATTTGTGTAGTGCTATGCAAATTCAAGTGGACCACTTCGGGTTCACTTCACCTGACAATTAAAAACTCACTGCATCTCTAGTCATAAGAAGGCTATGTTGAAAATGCGTTGTGAACATTTTGAAAAACAACAAAGTTATGGTCCTATATTGAATTTTGCAAATGCAGACTCATACCTTTGATACTTTTCAATAGTTGTATCACAAATTTACAACATAGCCATATCTTTACAGCACCTCATGACTGTGATAGCTGTCATTTTTCAAATCCTCTCCAAAATGGGTTGCTTTTACACTCCGAAAGGTAATTTCACAATCCCTGTGTGAAATCACCTTTTGGGCATGAAACTGAACAATTTCTCTGCCCTTGTTCATAAGGTGGGGTCATAAGAAGGCTATGTTGAAAATGTGGTGCAAAAATATTAAAAAACAGCCAAGTTACGAGCCCACATAAAAGTTTCGGAACACAGGCATGTAACATTTTTGGTATTTTTCAGTATTTTTACTCAAAATTTACAACATAGCCATATCTTTACAATGTCTCATGAATGTGACAGCTGTCATTTTTCAAATCCTTGCAATATTTTTTAAATACTGAAAGGTGATTTTGCTGTCCCTGCATGAAATCACCTTATGGCCATGAGTAGAACATTTTTTCTGCACTTGTTTGTGATGTAGTGTCAAAAGAAAGCTATGCTAGAAATCTGGTGTAAAAACATTAAAAAACTAAAATGTTATGAGCCTACATTGATTTTTGTGAACACAGGCTTATAAGTTCGGTAATCAATATTTTGACTCCAAATTTTCAACATAGCCATTTTTTTACAGAGCCTCATGAATATGACAGCTGCCATTTTTCAACTCCTGCCCAAAATGTGTTTTTCTGTCTCAAAAGTTCATTTCACTGTCCCTGTGCAAAAACACCATGTAACTTTGTGAGTTGCAATAATTTTACCCCAAATTCCTCAGCTGCAGCCCAATCAGCTCTAGCCATAGTTTGTTTACTTCACAGCCACTTCCCTAAAGAACCATAATGGTCTCTATTTTTCCTTTGCTTTTACTCACTAACTTCATGCAGAGGCTGGTTGCCCTAATTGTGCCTTCCATTATTTTTCCCTGCTGTGCCCCTGTCCCTTCCTGCCTATTCACCCCACCTGAGGCAGTTTTTAAGGTATTCTCCCATTCCTCAAAATCCCGCTCTCCTAAAGTCCAGGACTCTTGCCCTCATGGGGTTAGCCTCCTTTCCCATCTAAATGTTAAACCACAATGTATGGTGATCACTGGTACCTAGGCGATTGCCCGCTGTAATGTCAGTAATACTTTACCTGTTTGTAAGCATTAGGTCATGCACTGCCCTATCCCTAATGGGTTATTTTATTGCCTGAGTAAAAAAAAGCCCCTTGTTCAAAGTCACTGATGGCCCTTCTCCTTGCTGAAACTTCAGATAAAGAACCACACTCTATGTCTGTCAGATTGAAGTCATCAACTAGCAGCACCTCCTCCTTACTTGCCATCCTGATGATGGCAAATAAGGGGGAAGTAATGCTAGTTGGTGGCTCCTGTCTAAGCAAGGTGTCAGCCTAACACCAAGCATATAAGTGACTTCTCTTGACATACTATGGGGTTATGCTGAGTCTGCCATGAAAACAAAGTGATGACTCACACTGACTAGATAATTATTCAGGTGCAGATTTAGGTAAGCGGTTTGAGTGGCTTAACTGGTCTACACAATGCAGACCAAGGCAAAACTCTCAAACCAAAAGTCAGAGTTTTTCCCCCAAAAGTTCATCACAGTCTGCAAGAATCCAACACCTGACATACAGTAGATACATACATACAGTTTGATGGCAGAAGGTGACCGAAGGTCTATCTATTCTGCCCTTACTATAATACCTCACCCCCACCTATTGTCTTGGTGGGTAGTTTCCCTCAACCTCTGTTATCCCAGCCCTCAAACCCTTACTCACCATCTTTTGAACTCAGAGTCCCCTTGCCTGGTCATGTTTAAACCCATTAAAGGTAGCTGCCCCTATCACTTTCTCTTGTCATATTTCCATAGATCAGCCACCCTCGCAGTGAAGTAGAACTTTCTCAATTTTTCCTAAATGTACCCTTTGCCAACCTCCAGTCATGACCCCTAGTAACTGATTCCTTATTTCTTTCAAAAAGGTACTCACTCTATACCTTGCTTATACTCCTGAGAAACTTGTATGTTTGAATCCTGTCTCCCTGCTTCTAACTGACCTTGAGTGAATACATGCTTATGGCCTCTAATATTTCCTTATAGGATCTACCCAGCTGACCTGGAATCATTTTGGTAACCCTTCATTCTACTGACACTAGTCTGCAGATGTCCTTCCTCAAAAAATGGCACCAGAACTAGGTACAGTATCCAGATGAGGCCTAACCAAGGATCTGTTCTGAGGCAAAATCACCTCGCTACTTCTACTGTCAAAACCTCTTCCAAAGCAACCAAGCATCCTTGTTGACTTGCTGTAAACTTTGTTGCATTGACTTGTCTGCTCAAGTCATTGATTTTCACCCATAGATTTCTATCATCAGATGCAGTTACCAGTCTAACTCCTTCCATCTAGTACTCAATGTGTGGATTTCTTCTAAGTGGATTACTTTGCATTTTGTGGCATTGAACCTCAAATACCAGACCTTAGCATATTTCTGAGGTTTACCCTCAGTCTTTCTGAAGCTCCCACACCTCTTCCTCATTATTCACCCTGCTGCATAGCTTCTTGTTTTTAGCAAACAGATACAACTTTCCCTGGATACCCTCCCCAAAGTCACTTATGAACTTATTAAATAGGACATTTTCCAGGACTGCCCTTGTGGCAATACTAATGACCTCTGGCCTGATTTAATCCAATGTATCTCTCTTTTGCCACCCAATTAACTAATTACCTGTCCACCTAACTCAACATTGTTCCACTCCCAAGTCCTCTCACTTCTTCACAGGCCTCCTATGTGATATCATATCAAATGCTTTGCTGAAGCTGAATTAAAGCAACTCTGCTACAAGCCCCTGTCTATCACCTTGGTGACCCAATCAAGAACATTATCATTTCAGCCTGGCATGACCTCCCTGACACAATCTCATTTTGATTTTTATGATGTAGTCTGTTGTCCTCTACATTGGCCACAAAGCTCTCCTTCACTGTGGTCTCAATCAGCTGACCTACAGTGGAGGTATGACTGACAGGCCTGTAGTTGCATGGATCTTCCTTGTCTTCCCCTTTGTGAAGTGGTACAACATCGGTGGATCTTCAATCCATGGGCATCAGTCCTGACTGCAGTGAGTAATTTCATAGACAGGTTAAGGGTACTGTCGATACTGCAGCCAGTTCCCTTAGTACTCACATCTGCAGGCCATCTAGGCTGGGTACCTTTTTCTACCCTGAGAACTTCTAGTCCCTTTTGTAGTCTGTTCATGAATATCTGTACTCTGCATATTTCCTTACCCCACCCCCCCATGTGCTGCCTAACATTTGAGTAGAGATGGGCAAAGTCGGCAAACTTTGCTCCACTAATTAATTTGTGAATTGTGCTCAATTCATGAGTCACAAATCATAAAGTTTACCCAAATTGTGGAGTGTAGATTGACCGTGAAGTGCAAAGCTTCTCTGTGAAGTACAGAATTTTGCAGGTATAATTTCACACTTTGTAGCAAAATTCTGCATTTCATGGCAAAAACTTTGTGATTTGGGCAAAGTCGAAGTTTCGTAGATTTGGGGAAACATTTGAGGTGTTGGATTCTTTGCTAGAACTGAACTTGTAGCTCTCCCCTGCAGCAGAATGGATAGTTATGAGGGGATTAGTAATAAGAAAAGGTCAGAAAAGCTGTTGCAGTGATCTGGACTTTGACAACTTAATTTAAATTCCACAAAATGCAAGCGATGCATACTTTGAACAGAAATTTGCTGAATGAATAATGCACCTGTGGAATCATGGTAGAGCACTCAAAGAAGGAAAGTGACCCAGTGCTGATAATAAACAGTGTAAAAGCCTCTTCCCAATGCAGTAGTTCATAGGGGAAAGAATTCTGGGATACATTAGGAGGCCTATCGCTAATCACAGCAAAGAGGTAGTGTTGTCACTGTTCAGACCACACCTGCAGTACTTCTTTCAATGTTGGAACCCATATATGAAGAAGAAAAGATAGACAGGTTGGAGATTGTTCAACAGAGGGCTATGAAAATAATCCAGGGACAGCTGGGTAAGACCTACAGTCTTAGCAGTCTAAACATACTCTCTGGAGGAGAGGGGAAAGGAGCATTGGAGAGAATCATACAAATACATGTAGAGATATAATAGGGTGGATGTCTCAGAGTTATTTAACTTACAAAACAGAAGAATCACTGGGAGCTACAATCTTAAACTGGAAGGGCAGATATTCAGAAAGGATTTCACAAAGTATATTTTAGCAGATCAAGCAGTCAGGGTGAAGCAAACTATTCAGTAATGTGATCAATGTGATTATCTCAGCATTGAAATCCAAGATGACATCTTTAAAGTGGCAATTTAGAATAAAAGTAAGGCAAAGGATAGGGGCACTCTGACAGGGTAGAGTAAAACAACTTAGAAAAATCAGGGCAGAATCAATAGACTAACAGAGCAAGACTTTCCAAGCCCTTTTGAGTTCTTGCATTACAGTTCCAACATGTTAGACCACCTAAAAGGCAGGTGGATAGTGCACCCAGAAATGAAGCCTGCATTAAATAAATCCAGCATGCATCAAGTAGGTATCAGGCATCCTTTTCTTGCTGTAAACCACGGCAGCAGTTGCCTTTCTGTCCGAACCTTTGAAAAAGCATTCAGAGGTTTAAATGCAGGTGGCATGACACAGGCTGTGTCTCAAATTGGATGCTGTGCCTGTGTCATGCCATCTAAAAAATCATGCACATAGCATTTTCCAGCCTCAGGCCATCTGTCTTCCTATTGAAGCAAACTGACACAACAGGATATGGTTCTTAAGTGTCATTTATTTTATGTTACACGTCTCAGTGTAATTTCTAGCTCTATCACAGAAAAGCAACTGGTTTCTGAATGTTATTTTCTTTGCCAAGAAGTTGATTGTGAACATAAAAAGATATAAATTATCATGGAATCATGTGTTATCATTCCAGTCAGCTAGTTCACAACATTTATGGTAACTCTACATTCAGGCAGCAGGCAGGCTAGTTAAACTGTGTGTGGAAGAGAGAGAAGATACAGTGCTGAAACATGCAGCTGTATCCCAGTCAACAGGACAGTGAGTGGCTTTTTGCAAACAGGGAAAGGTTCAAGGAGAGTTGAAGGATTTATTTCAGAAATCATTTTCATTTTACTGTCTGGTGGTAGTGTAGAGTGCAGATATCCATTGTTTCTATAAGTGGTGTGTGAGTAATGAATAGTGCTTTCTGAATACCACAAACAACAGCCTATTTGTTATTCTGGAATAAAAATGAACAGTTCAGTGCCAGTATTTGTGGTATTCAGTATTTGGTATTTGGCCAATGATGCAGCAAAAGTACCAAAACTTCTCCCACCCACATCCCTGTTTCATGGCACTTCTGAGAGACTAGCAACAATACATCTATTAGTAGGTTCCTGGCACATGCCAGAGCTATAATGTCTTTTAGAGCTAAATGCCCCTAGTCCAATTCCTGTCTTCTGTTAAATATATATTTTTTGTGTAGCTATGACATAGTTTATGGCACAATCTGTACTATGGTTATTTAATATAATGCAGAAAGGTACATTGCCAATCTGTACCGATCGCCATGAGGACGACGCGTGATCATGAGAGGGGGTTGGGAACATCAGAGTGCTCAAGCACTCCATCATGGCAGTCCCAAGGATCGGTGATGGATGGATTCTGCATTATACTAAATAACTGTAGTACAGTTTAGCCTTGGAACTTAGTTTTACATTATTACTAACCATGAAGAAAGGACTCTTGGACAGGACACTACAATCATTCATCGCAGTGGGGTCCATGGGCTTTACAAGGGACACAATGGGAGGGGGGCCAACTTAGCAATCTTGGAATACTGTGGTTGCCACAGTAGCCCCTGCAATTTGTGTAAAGGATCATGGGGTCTCAAATACAAAAAGCAGTTATTCAAAAGTGAGGGAGTTGGACTAAGGTGTGGTGAATCTCAAAGGCACTGTCAGCTCATGACACCCTTATTGTTGGCAGTCTCAGGGGAACCAGTGGAAGGAGAAGGGGTAGGGAATGATTGAAATGGGCTAGGAGGGTGGCACAACACTGCCCAGCAGAGGAGCTTGAACTTGGGGATTGCTGAGAGCCTTTAAGAGGTAAAGTCTCCTGCACTACAGCCTGCCTGTGGTGTGGCTCTTCCCACCTGCCCGCCCCAACCACCCCCCCACCTAGGGGTGGCGCTCCATTTATTGCTGCTGGCAGGTCACGTGTCACATCACATGACCTACCCATCATTTACTAAGTGTCCACTTTCCGATTTGCAGCTTATACACTCTGACCACTAGGGGTTGCTGCACTTTCCACTCTGGCACCACTCCAACCGCTCTCCACTCCTTCCTAGCAACTATTGCAATCCCTGTCCACTAGAGGTCTCTGCAGTTCCCTCCTAATCCTTTCTGCTGTCTTCTTTCCTCACTCCTTCCCTTCATCCCACCACTAGGCCCCTTGCAAGCCTCAAACCTCGTACCCCTTACTCCAAAGTCTGCAGCTAACCACTAAGCCAATGAACCAGGCCAATATCTACCCCTAATTTCAAGGTTTTAACTCTTCCTTCTTAGAAACAAAAATACCTATCCTCTGTCCTGCTGCTGTTCTCAAATCCAGTACCCTTGCTATCAGAGTCGGCAGCTCTACCACTTAACCATTGTATCTGGCTATTTTATCCTTACTTTCTAAGGCTTTCATAGTCTCTGACCCCCTAGTCTGCCAAAATATTTCACCATTTCTCTTGGTGCCACCACAGGCATTGAACCCTGCACCATTGCTATTTTACTTAGCAGCTCCATCACTCAGCTATCATGTCAGACTATTGTTTGTGATAGGTTTTAAGACTGTAAAAGCCTCTAACCCCCATAGTCTGCTAAAATATTTTCTGGGTGCTACTGCAGGCTTTGAACCCTGCACCTTGCTGCTGCAGCCACCATCCTGGGACCTTTTATATCACCCTAGGTAACCCTTGAACCTGGTACACTTGAGGCAGGGGCTCTACCACTGTACCAAAGTGCAACTACACTTATGGGTAGACCTTTCACCCTCTTCTACCCATCTCATTACTGCTATCTGCAGACCCATCCTAAGATGACTGCCCACCTTCTCTTGTCATGCCTCTCCTCCTCCTTCTCCCATGTGCCTCCATCTAAACCAGGTGTCTCCATGGTGCACTGGTCCCCCTCTGGGGCTCCCAGATTCACCTCCCCTTCCTTCTCTCTATCTCCTTGCACCCAACCTATCATACCTCCCCAGTCCCCACTAGCTTCCCTTTGCTCTCACGGGCAACTTATTGTACTAGCCTGCCCATCCTGTACCCTCTTGCCCACCCCTTGTGTCTCTAAGCTCTCCCACTCTACTATCTCGCTTGACACAAAAATGCCTTCCACACCCCCCTGATCAGGGCTGTACTTCTCCTCCTACTCTTGTCAGGGAACATTCATCCCAACCCTGGCCCAACCCACAATAACTCCTTGACTAGATCCCCTGGGCTTCTTATTGCTTCTATGAATATCTGCAGTCTCCTGAAGAAATTTGACTCACTCCAATGTTGGGTCACTGCCCACAAACCTGACATCATCTCCCTAGTCGAAACCTGGCTATCTGACTCTACCCCTGACTCCCTTGTCTCACTCCCTGGCTACTCCCTCTTTCAAGAAGACCGTGTAGGGAGATGAGGTAGAGGCCGTGCTATTTATATCAAAGACTCCCTTCCTGGAGTAGCCCTCCCAGCCCCTGTTCTTAACCTCAGGGCACAGGCCCTTACCCTAAAACTTACCCCCGACCCCTCTAAAGGCCCCCTCTTTCTAACCTCTGCCTATATTCCCCCAAAAAATCAAACTCAGGCCCTGGTCCCTCTAATAGAGTATCTCACCTCTCTACCACATTCCCCTGAGCATATTCTCATGGGTGATCTAAACATCAACTGGCTTAGCCCCGCATCCTCCTCCACCTGCAACTCCTTTAATGCTATTGACCTAACGCAACTTGTTACCCAACCAACAAGAGTGAACCCCACAATGGGGTCGAGCACTCTTCTGGATGTAGTCCTCACCAACCGATCTAACCAAGTTTGCAATCTACAAGTCCTCCCGGATGGAATCAGTGACCACTCCCCTATTCTTTTCCGTTGGATTACTTCCCTAACCAAACCCACTGCACAGGCCACCTATGGCGGCGGTTGAACCAGGTGGGCTGAGAGACCTGAAGCAACTTCTAGCCCAAGTTGACTGGTCTCCCATTGAGACCACTAACCTTGATTCAGCCCTGGCCTTCTTCACCTTAATGTTTAATAAAGCTTGTGATATCTTCGCACCCTTAACCAAACTTCGTTCCAAGGTACAGCATACTCCCTGGGTCCTCCTTCCCTACTCCAACTCCCTTAGGCACAGGGATAACATGGCACCTAGCCACGGAAACTGGCCACCCTGCCGACAGACAGGCGTATGCTGCTGCCTGAAATAAATGTACCTGGGCCATACGCAAAGCAAAGGCCGATCATTATCGGGCCTCACTCACCTCATCCTGGGGGAATGCTAGAACCTTCTGGGATAACATCAAACAACTAAATGGTGGTACACACTCTCCTCCGCCTTCTCAAATCAATACTGAGGGTATTATCTCTACTGATCCTACCCTCATTGCTAACCATCTCAATAAATCCTTTACTGACCATAGCCCTGTAATCCCTAGCAACTTTTTTGACCCTACCCCAACTCTCCTGACCCTGCTCCCTCCCTCTTTCCACTTCCACCGGGTTACTGTCAATGAAGTCAGACTGTATCTGACCAAGGTCCTAAGAAGCAACATCCCTGGTAGTGACTCCTTGGACCCCAGACTCCTCAGCCTGGCATTGAACCAGGTCATCACCCCAATCACTAGCCTCTTCAACAAATCACTCTGTCTAGGGCAATTTCCATCTGCCTGGAAAATTGCCACTGTCACTCCCATACATAAGGGTGGAGATAGGGCCCTTTCCGTATTATCGTCCCATCTCAATCCTCTCACCACTCTCAAAAGCCTTAGAGAAAGTAGTATCCTCCCAAATATCTGAGTTTCTTACCAAATACAGTATCCTCTGCCCTGAACAACATGGCTTCCATGCTGGGCACAGCACCAATCCCTCCCTCATCGAAGTTTCTAACTTCCTCTATTCCTCCCTGGACTGGGCTGTCTTGCTGGTGCAGTGTTCATCAATCTGTCAAAAGCCTTTGACACGTATTCCATCCTCTCCTGCTGGATGCACTCAGCCATGCTGGCTTTGCCACAGGACCTGTCTCATGGTGCTCCAGCTATCTGTCTCCCGGTTCCAGCATGTAAAAATCAATGGCACCCTCTCTGACCTCTTCCCTATCCTATCTGGGGTTCCCCAGGGCTCTATTCTTGGGCCCCAGCTCTTTTCCCATTATCTCAACACCCTGCCAGGTGCCTGTACTGGTAAACTCCTCCTTTATGCTGATGATGATGTTAACTTCGTTTCTGACTGTAACCCCACCACCCTCCAAGATTCCTGCAATTATCCTAAAAAGACATGGAAGCTTGGTTTAAAGAACATAGACTGGTTATCAATCTTAAAAAGACCAAATCTATGATCTTCTCCCACCCCCAAAACTAAGCTAGTAATTTCCAGCTTCAAGTCTTCGCCAGCTCTATGTTCCCATTCAAACAAGTTTACGCATACAAATACCTTGGGATAACCTTTGACCCTGCCCTCACGCTCCATTCCCATATCTCCACCTTAGCCTCCACCACCAATATTAGGTTGGGAATCCTTTACCACCACAAACACTGTCTCCCCCCCGATGCCCTCCGATTCGCAGTTATGTCCTTCATTCTGTCACTTGTTGACTATGGCTTACCAGTCTACGGGGCTGCTGACCAGACCTCACTAAACAAAATCCGCCTCACCTTAAATAAGGCCTGTTGACTAATCTTAGGTGCTCCCAGATTTACACATACCTGCCATCTTTATTCCCAGGCAAATCTGCTTAATCTTGATGAACGTCTTAGGTATCAAACCTGTATCCTTCCAAAAAAAACTCTCCTTGGGCTCTCTCCTCCTGTTTTGACTGCCGTTATCCACCATGTAAACTCACTAGCTTCAACACGGTCCTTCTATAAAACCAAGTTGAAGATACCTAGGGCAAGGACCTCTCATGGACAATGGGCCTTCCTCTACCATGCCCCTTCATGGTACAGTTCCTTCCCTGCCAGTATCTCAGACACCCCCACAATCTCTTACTTTAAAACTACCCTTCGGAACCACCTTTTCACTACTCGCAACTGTTGCTGTTTCTAAACTATCTTGCTCACTCTCTGACAAAGCCCCTGTTGGCTACTTAAATCCTTACCTTCTCTACCCTTGGTTTCCTGTTACCTCCTGTTGACTCCACTAAAACACACTGTATTGATATCCTATGTTTTTCTGATTGTTATTTCCCTGAACAATGTTAACTTCACCAATCCTGTATGTTGTAAATTGTTTATCTCATTTGTCCTCCTATATCCTCAAAAAAACTGTACACTGTTTCTCTGTACCAAGTTGTTATCACTGTATTGTCCTCTCTGTGAAGAGGTACCTTTGTAAATGAGCCTCTGGCTCAAAGGTTGTAAACTGATGCTTAATAAATAAAATAAAATAAATAAATAAATGATTGAAATGGGCTAGGAGGGTGGCCAGGAAATTAGCACTGGCCACCAGGTGATGGGATAAGGCCATTTATATTGCTTTTTCCTCTCTCTAACACACAGCCAAATATCAAATCTGAATACTGAATACCCGAATATTTGGGTCACTGAATACAAATACTCTGACAAATATTTGAAATACTTTATTTTGCCTGTGTATGAGTTTGCCAATCAGTTGAATCTTTGAATCTTTATTTAGGAAAACTAATTATTTAGTTATTCATTTATTTATATAAAGATTTGGTGACCAGGAAAGGCACACTGAGCAGAAGCTCATTTTCAGTTGTGACCCGGAGAGTAGGGGAAAGGGAATAAAGCCAAGCAGGCAAGTATAACAAATGAAGTACAATATCAGCAGCACATGTGTAATACAGTTCTTAACAAAATAGCAACCAGAAATTCATTGAGGTACATGGCAAGCAGGCTGAAATGTGGATGACTTTAAAAATTTTACAAAAGGTATGCAGCAGTGGATAAAGCAGAATATAACTGGGAGGGAGAGAAGGTGTGGGTAGAATAAGGTTACATATGAGAGGTAGGATTCGCAGAAAAGGGGAGAAGTGGAGTCAGAGGAAGAACTGAACTAGGGTTAGAGGGGGGAGTGACAGGAACAAGATGGGGGATGGGCTTTAGCAAACCACTTTAGGGATAGTAGAGATGGGGCTTGACAAAGAAGAAGGAGGAGCAGATTCCACAATGAGGGGAGCCAATATTAGAAAGCAGCCTTACCAATGTGAGAGTGGGGGGATACAGAAGGAGCGACAATCTCTTTTGCAAAGGAGAGAAGGAGGAAGGAGAGGAGAGAAGAGAGACAGGAGGGGAGAGAAGAAAACCAGAATTTAACATTGTGTGCTGAGTGGTGGGAAAGGCGATGTGAAGATGGGGGGGTGATGGAAAGAGAGGAGTACTGGGAGTAGTGATGGGTGTGGGGAGGAGAGTTTGAGGCAAAGTGATGGAAGGCATTACAAAAGGTGTCCAGTCTGGCAAGGATAGAAGAAGGGGCAGTGCTATAAACAACATCCACATGATCAAAAATAGGAAGGATCTTTGTGACAGTCAAACCCCTATGGACTTCATGGAGAGACTGTCCTTGTTCCGATGAAGGATGCCTAATTTGGGCTAAAGCTTATAGTGAATAGCACTGATGTGGGCTAAGAAGTCTAGATTACTATCAAGCCACACACCAAGGTATTTGTAAGTATGGACTACCTCCAGTTGGGTGCCATCCAGGGTGGAAAAGAAGAAGGAGGAGAGAGAGCCTTGCTACCTTCTAGCTAGTGCCAAATGTCATGGACACAGTCTTTTTAGTACTTATTTTGAGCTGGTTGGTGTGGAACCAGTGTAGCACATCGCTGACGAGGAGGGATCAGATGCATTGATGACTATGTTGTCAGCATACATGTGAATCTTGGAGGATTCACAGACAGATGGGAGGTCATTGAGAAAAAAGAGAGAATGATATGGGGCCCAGGATGCAACCATGGGGGACACCTGCAAGGATGGAGAGGAGGAATAGTGCACCACTTATCCGAATAGACAGTTAGTGAGGTATGAATGGAACCACTTAACTGCCAGATAGAGAGAGAGATCAGCTGAGGCCAACTTGTTCAATAGGAATGGGTGGGATTCCAAATCAAATGCCTTAGCAGGATCAATAAAAATGACTGCTGTGATGTGGACCTAATTGATCCCTGTAAGGACAGAGTCAGTAACTCAGAGAAGGGAGGTGATAGTGGGGTGTTTTTTTTCTGAAGCCAGACTGGAAAGCTTGTTTTTATTAGTGTCTAACAATTTGGTAAAAGTGTTAAATAGTAATACAAATATCCATTGAAATATTAAAACCACGTATGATATGCATGTCTTAATTTTGTTATTGTCCTGGAACCAAGCACACATTTGCTTACCAGTGGGCGACTTTCCTGTAACCCTTATGAAATGTATTAAAGAAATCATCATAAAAGGACACATACAGCTAAACTTCTGGGTACCAAACATAATTTTAGTCCTCATAAGGCAGAAATCAATCAGACCTGTTGCTCCTAAGCACTTAATATGGGACCCCCTACTCAGAGCAGAAGTCAAATATTTTGGTGGATCCCTCACAGCACATTTGGCTGCAAGCTGCAATTTGTGCAGCTGTCTGTACTCCTCAAATGGTAACCCATTAACTTTGTTATATAATATTCAGCATTGAGTTGTTAATGATACATTTAAAATAAATCAAGCCAGTTTATTATATTATATTTTTATGTTGGTGGCGCTTAGCAGCCAACATCTTGCGGTGCAAATTTTGAGGTGCAGTCACTGTAGGGTGAATGCAAGGCATACATCAGTAGGTGCATCCCGCATTCCTCAATCAGCCAGCAGCAGGGGCCGACACCCTGCCTAGCTAATGAGGTGAAGACATGAGAGAAAGGTCCGCTGCAATGAGAGCAAAGCTATCATGCAGCATGACAGCAACATTCCTCCCCCTATGTGCAGGCAACATGGTGGCAGTGACTGCTGCTGTTGCCTGTCAATACCCCCATTTATTGTGTGATGACGGGGGTGCCCAATCCCCCTCAGCTCCTGCGCCCTTCCCTTTCCTTGTTTGCCGATGGGGGTGCCCAATCCCCCATTGACTAAAGCACCCATCCACACACACACACACACACACTCAGGTGGCATGCTGGGAGCCCACCCCAGCATGCCAAAGCACCTATTAAAATGAAAACAGTCCCCTGATGTCTTTTTTTTTTTAACCTGTAAAGCAAAAATGGCCCCTATACTCTTCCAACCTCCCTACCACACCCACCCACTGCGCACCTTGCCTCCCCACCCCTCCACCCTATACTTACCTCTGGAGTCTGGCACGATGATTTTCGGTGGACCGGGAACACGTCTGCACTCTTCAAAGCTGACTGCGAACTGTGGAAATGCCGGTAAGCTGTATAATGGAATAAATAGGGTTTTTCAACTTTAATGCATATGTCGAGCACTTTTTGGGAATTTTTTACACCAGATTTTCAACATGGGATTTTTGGTACCCCTCTTCATGAATTCTGGCACTGTCATAATGTGAATCGGTCCCGAAAAGTGATTTCTCAGTCACTGCGTGGAATCACCTTTCAGGACCGATTATCAAGATGACAGTGCCACTGTTCATGAGGTGGGCTCTCAAAAAGCCTATGTTGCAAATTTGGTGGAAAAATCAAAAAAATGGCTGTTTTATGAGTTTATCGCTATAGCTGCTACAGGCTCATAACTTCAAGGACCACAATATTTTCATGCCAGATTTTCAACATTATCATTTTGCACACCTCCTTGTGAACAAGTAAGCTGTCATTTTTCACATCCTGGCCGAAATGTGCTTCCGCACTTCCGGCACACAATAGCACAGTCACTGTGAGAAATCAGTGTTTGGGCCAAATGATGAAAATGACAGTGACACTGTTCATAAGCAGAGGTTCTAAAATGCCTATGTTGAAAATTTGCTGCCGAACATTCACAAAATGACTGTGTTACAAGTGTGAATTGCACATTTCCGCCGTCTACAGCTGGTGCAGAACGCTGCAGCCCGGGTTTTGACTGGGACAAGTAGGTCCTGTCATATTACCCCAGTGCTGCGTAAACTGCACTGGCTTCCTATAAGGTGGAGGATCACCTTTAAAGTCATTTTCACTGACTTTCAAAGCCCTTCACGATCATGGTATGACCTATATGAAGGAACTTCTGGTGCCTTACTGCCCAGGTCGATCGCTCCGCTCGGCCGATGAGGGGTTGTTAGAGATTCCAAGAGTGAGTTTAAAATCTTTAGGCAGCAGAGCATTTTCTTATGCTGCACCCACTCTTTGGAATTCTCTACCACACCGGTTAAGGGAGAGCACCTCCGTGGAGGTATTTAAGAAGAATTTAAAAACTTATTTATGGCAATCGGCCTTTTTGGAAGACTAAGCTAACTGTATTGTGTTATGATTTTATGGAACATTCTACTCTGTGATTTTAATAGTTGATGTTGTCATGGCATGATTTTATTTATATGTTTTACTAATTTGTATCTGATGTTGTGGTTTTAATATGTTCAGTGCTTTGATATGTTGAAAGGGCTTTATAAATAAAACTATTATTATTATTTCTTATTATTTCCCAGGCATCCTTGTAACTTCACAAATTTGCAATATTTGCATGCCACATTTTCAACTCTGGCAGTTTTTACACCTCCTTATGTACTGTATAGATGTTATTTTCATATCCTGCCCAAAATGTTTTCCGCGACTGTTCACCAAGGCCAATGCCAGGCAACAACATTCGGCATTGACAAATGCTTGTTAGTTTATGTAATATTGTTGTGATGTACTGATTGTGTTATATATCTACATAGCACTGTATATTACTGGGATTAGAGTGTGAAAAGCAAAGTAGGCTTCTGTGTGCAGTATTAGTCTCAGTGTTCCACAGTGGCTTGGTGGAAACATCCATCAACGAGTATGGCCAGGTGGAGTAAGTCTCACTTATCACCCTAAATTTTCTATCGTGTATTGAGTCATACAGTGTCACATTTTAGTCGCCATTTAAATACTATTATAAGTCATCATAGTTAGCATCCAGCAGCACCTTCATCATGTCATCATCTGTCCTGTGTGTGCTGTTGATGCACATGGAAGAAGAGAAGAGAATAAGAAAAGATGCAGGGGGAAAAAAGGATCAGAAAAAAGGCTCCACCATTCCAGTTCCACCAAGAACAAGTTCTGCAAGCAGTGGTGGTAGAGAAGGAAATCATTATGGTGGGACAGGAACTGGAAGTCATAGTAAAGGGGCTGTGAGAACTAGGACTAGGCACATGAAAGTACAGCCAGAGAAATCAGGGTTCACTAATTTTCAAAAGTCCACTGTTTCTACTCTTAGAATTATAATGACTAAAATTGCAAAGCACTGATGTCATAGGCCATGGAATGTTTTTTCCCCCAATAGACAAATAATTGCCATTCTAATGTCAACCAGGAAGTACGCATACATGCCCCATTCTCATTGCCATTCTAGATTTATAATTCTATAGTTTTAATCCTAAAGCAAGCAGCCTTGCTGGCTAGCATTAAAACAACCCTTAGTAATCCAGAAGCACATCATCTTCCTCCTTTTTCTCCTTCAAGTTCTTCTATTTCCAGTCCTCTTATTTGGAGAGAAGTGATCCATCCAGAAATGTAATGGCAAGCCCTTCCCCTCCCCATATTAATCAAACAACATGACAACTGCCTCAGCAAGTCGTGTGTGGGCATTAACAATTGCCAGTATACACTGAACCAATATGATGCCCCCTTGTCCTCAAAATCCCTCATCAGTAGCAGCACCTCTCAGTCTATTGCTGCTGCTAGTCATCATATGAGGAAGTTGACACAGACTCTGCATCTGGCATGGAAACTGCTGTTACCTTGTCACAGAATGAAAATGTAGCATTGTTCGTGAGAGTAGGGGGGACAAGAAGAGGTACAGTGATCCCACAGCTCTACAAAAGCAAGAGAGTAGCACCACCACTAAAGTACATTGTAATGTAAAGTGCCACTGAGGAAGATATACACATGGACATGTCAGAGAAGAGGCATGAGACTAAGGTGGAAAAGCAGAGGGAAGAATAAGATGAGAAGGCCAATGAGAAAGGGATACTGCAAGATCCATGTAAGGAAAATAAAGGTCATGGAAGAAGAAGTGTAACCCCTTCCTAAAAGGGGTCTTACCTTTGACTCTGTCTGCCACACTGCTGTTCCTTCATAACAAACCTGGTCAAGATTGCAGCTATGGGACCTGAGGCTGGACAGTACACTGCCATTTCTTCTTTGATCATATTCAGTGCCTTTCTCACCATGGGCAGTGCACCACCACCTCTCTTTGCTCAACTGACCCTGGGCTGCCTTAAAGGTTAGGGATCCCACAGCAAGAAGGTTGCTCAATTTCAACCAGCTCTCAAAGTTGTACAAAGTACAAAACTTCTTCTCTCCTGGGAGCATGAACTTTGAGGACACTAAACAGTGCTCCCTTGCCACCAATTATCCCTATAGTCCCACCAGATGGCAGAATAGACTGTTACACTGGAAGGTATTGTTTCTGATGTTCAAAAACCCCACCAAGGGACAGAAACATGTTGAAATAGAAGATAAAGTGAAAGACTACAAAAACAACTATGTTTGGAGTTTCTCTGGCTCCAGAACTACTGAAAAGTGAGTCAGAGGACACACAACCCAACTGGTAATGTTGGGTGTTCATGTGTTTAGCTTTGCACAGCCAGCTAGCAGTGGACTAGCTCAGCTCTGTAAAACAGCTAAATTAGTACATCCCGTCAAGGTGAAACTGACATCAATTTGGATACTAGCTTAGCCCTACAAAACAGATAAATTGCAAACAGGCTCAGGATGTGCATGCGTGCTTTTGCTCAGGAACTGACAGCCATGGAGAGGCATGGTTTAGCATATGGAATAATGTATGAGGTGCTAGCCATTGATATTTGCTCCCTGAAGTTCAGCAGAAGGGAGAAACATGTGTAGTAAGAGAAGGTTTGTCTGGAAGACAGAAGGAGAAAGACCTGTGTGGAAGCTATAATGAAGGATGGAACAAATAAACATCTGGAGGACAATAACCAAACTGATCAAGAACAGCATGGTTTTCTGTCAGGAAGATAATTTGTCACAAAACTCTTGTGTTTTTATGAAAAAATATCACATGCGTTGGACAGTGGGTAACAGGTGGATTGTGTCTATTTGGATTTTGCCAAGGCTTTTGACATAGTGCTGCATGTTAAAATAATTAGATGCCTGATGGATATAGGACTTAACCAAAGCGTAGTAGGGTGGGAGGAGGCTTAGTTGATGAATAGGACTCAGACAGTGTGTATAAATGGCTTTCTTTCCAGCTGGGTGCCTGTGACAAGAGGTGTACCACAGGGGTCGGTGCTGGGTCCTGTGCTACTTAGGGTATTCCTGTCTGGTATGAGCAGGGGGGCTGAAAACTGTCTAAGCAAATATGCAGATGACACCAAACTAGCAGGCTTAGTACCCAAAAATGATAATATTGGCTCTTTGCAGCAGGATCTGGATAACATCCAAATGTGGGCCACCCTTAGAGGGATGAGCTTCAAAACAGATAAATGTTGTGTTATTTATTTGGGAAGACATGATAAAATGAAGGAATATTAGCTAAAAGGACAAAAACTAAGGATATCACAGGAAGAAAAAGATCTGGGTACAACAATAAATGAAAAACTAACATAGGACTCTCATTATAAAAAACAAATTGCTAAGGAAAACAAATTTCTATGGGCAATAAAAAGAAATTTTAGGAGTAGAGGTAGGGAGGTGGTTATGCCTCTATATAGAGCATATATTAGGCCTTTGTTTAACTATGGAAGCCCTGTATGGAGTCCCTATATCCAGAGGTGAAACTGGGAGGCTTGAGAGGTTGCAGAGATGAGCTGTGAAAATAATTTATGATCTTAAAAATAAACCATATGAGGAGCACCTTGAGAGTTTGAATTTGATGACCCTGGAGACTAGAAGGATTCAGTGGGACCTTTTGATGTGTTACGACATAATGCAGGATTCCTATTTACTACATGAACTAAATCTTGAATTTTAAAGTAATAATATGGAACCAGAGGCGGCCCGCTGCAACTTCAAATTAAAAGGTTTAAAACAAATAAAAGAAAGGCTTTCTTCACACAAAGAGTGTTTGGTCCCTGGAATAAACTGCCCTTAGAGGTTATCATCAGTAGTAATAAAACTCAATTTAAAAAAAAGGTTGGATAACTATATTCTCAAATAAAATAGTGTAGTGTGTTATGGGTGATGGATAGGAGCTTCTCATGGGCCCACCGCCCCCTCTCCTCATTAAACATTAGTAGTATGAACATGAGTAGTTAGTCAGCAATCAGCCACAAGTCTGAAAGAAAGCTGTTTAAGGAATATTTGAAAATAGACTTCTGCTTCCTCCAGAAACAGCAACAAAGCTCCTGCCCTGAACTTTGTGAGTTATCAGGACTTGTCCTGATGGAGGGTCTCAGTTGCCTAATGCCCTGAGTGATAGCCTACTCCTTGCGGTGGGAGAAGGCAAGTCCCTTGTGTGTGAAGAGAACATCAGAATCCAGATCAGCACTCACCACTCAGAAACACATTGGGTATGCCACACCTGTACCATTGCCTTTATCTGCAGCCATGATGGAGATATCCTGACAGAGCCAACCTGCAGGTTCTGCAAAGGTCATCAATACTGTGCCAATACCCTTCTAATTCTTCGTCTAGTCAGGAATGAAAACAGTAATTGCCAGGCATTTCTGCACAATTATTATTCAAAACCCATTTATAGAACTGCAACAACCGAGAACAACTAGCATTTGTGTTGAATAATGTGTTCAGGATCCTCAACCACCAGCCTTCAATCAGTACCACACTGTGGTCTAATATCAGGCTTGTGGCTTCCCAATGTGTGCACACAATTAATGGACTGCATGGGGAGCGCCCAAGGGACTTTCGGGTACTGGTGCATCAGTAGAGGGAAACAGTAGATACTGGGTGGGTACTCACCAGGGGATGGTGGGATTTGGGGAAGTGATTTCAGAAATGTTTCACTGCATTTAGTCCATTCTGTTGCCCCATTAAGAGCTTGTTACTGTCCCCCTAATAAATATGTGTTTAAACTGCAATGTATTGTGTTTTGCATATTGTTGTGTTTGCATGCACAGGGTATATGTTGGGGGTTGTGTATTGTCATAAAGGATCCCCATAGGCTGAGGCACTGTACTATTCTAGTATTGCCTCCAATACCAATCGAGCCCAGTTGCCATTCACCCAAAGGCCTTATTGATTGTGCCCAGGTTTTCAAACAGACATAGTCCCACATCTTGTGGGTGTGGTGGTTTAGGAGTGTGAGAGGTGATGCAGGAGTTGGGAAAAGCAGATGGAAGAAGTAAGGAGGATGAGGATCAGAGGAAAGACTTGCAAGAGGAAGAACAGGGGCTAAAGCATGAAAGGAGGAGGGGCAGAAGGACGTGTATGTTTAAGAAGAAAGTGAAAAAGGACTGGATCTTGCAAATGTGTTTTTGGTTACAGTAACATCTAGTGGTGATTGATATGATATTGAGGAGAGGGTGCCATCATGGGAGGAAATGGCAAAATTCAAAAAAGCAAATGAAAAAGGCAAAAGCAGGAAATGACATTTCGCAGGTAGGGAAATTTAAAGACAAGCCTCAACCCTCCCCCCCACACACACACATTAGTTCAATGGTACTGTACCATCTGCAGCTGCTGTTGCTGTTGCCCTGCCTACCCATCCATAGTGGAGGAAAAATAAATCATCTCACTGCAGCTACCAATTTCCTCCAAAAGTACCCCTTTACTAGTGCAGTGTATGGTACTTAAATAACAAAGAGATCATCTGCAGTGTAGAACTATTTTTCAAATGACACCACAAATATATTAAAAGTATGCTGTATACTGTATGCTGTATATGAATGTATGTTTGTATGCTGTATATGCGTACAGTGTAGTAGAAAGATCTGTTATTGTCAGTCTACTCAATCTTTAGGAACCAATGTTTTGGTCAATCATTAAGAATGTGGTTAATTATTCTTCCTAATGGTCATGCATATTGCCAGTCCCCATTCAGGTCAGTTCAGCCAGTACCAGCAGGGACAATTAGGGGTCATAAGTAGTGTGATAAAATGGTTTGTTTGTATGCAATAACCCACTCAATGGTATGGTGTTACTGGGGATTAACACCCCGGGTACGTTCTGGCCTCATGCCCTCACAGCACTGGGGATATTGATTAATCCCCAGTAACCCCATACCCTCGAGTGGGTTATTGCACTTATAACATGGAGCTACTATAGTGTGACAAAATTATCGAGAAGTTATATAAAACAACGAAAAAGTGCAGATTTAATACAGTATGCTTCCCCCAGACAAAGTAGTCCCACTGTGGCAATGCCACGCACAGATCTTGCACACAGATGACAGGGACGCTGTTCTGGAAACCACAGTAAAATTTATTGCCAAAAGATTAAATCTGTCACACAACACATGAAATGTCTTATACATATTACTGAGCACAACAGTAGTGCTCCATGAAGGGAAACAACAAGTTACCGGTTGTGCAGTGCGAGACAACAGTGATTGATACAATTCACTCACTGTGCTGCACTGTGAAATGGTTCATGATCAGTGCAGTACTACAACTGATAAGGTCTGACCATTTGTCACTGCTGACTGCCATGACACTTCACAATATTGCTGGAGTGCAGCTGTATCAGGGAGGAGGAGCAGGGATCTGTGTCAGGGAAAGTTGCGTTCTCACAGTGTCTCTCTCTCTCTCTCTCTCTGTCTCTAACAGTGTGCTGTGCTTCATAGGGGAGGCTGACACTGGTTGTGGCAGATCCACCTCCACTCCTGCTCTCTGTCACTCTCCATGACTGTGGCCGAGGGACACTCACCTCCCATTTTGCTGGCTGCATGCAGACAGAGGAATGTTGTATTCACTGCATGGCTCCTGTGGTCAGCAATGTACACACTTCAGCGATCAAGCTGTATTAGGGAGGGAGGATGGAATCTGGATCCTTGAAAGCTGCTTTCTCACTGTTTGTGTGTCTCTCTCTTTCACAGTGTTCTGAGCAGTGTGTGGATTGGGGGGGCTGACTCTGGCTGTGGCACACCCAGTTCCACTCCTGTTGTCTCTCACTGCCCCTAAATGTGACTGTGGGACACCCACCTCCAATTCTGCTGTCTCTCTCTCTCTCTCTCTCTCTCTCTCTCTGTTTCTGCAGCATTGTGTGGTGCTCCATACATATGTGCCTGTTGCTTTCCTTACCAGGTTGACAGCTGCTGGAGGGGAGAGACACAAGCATCAGAAAGCGACCAATGCCAACATGGAAGCCACAGAGAGGAAAGTGCAGGACATTTCACAACTGTCTCTGAATGCCTGCATGCTGTACTGCTGGGAAGAAATGCTTCGGGAGGGGATGGGAGAAAGAACAGCCTTGAATGGAAAGAGTGGGGACAAATACAGCAGAATGGGATGAGAGGGAAAGCAATAGCCACCAATGGGAACAGCAGGGACAAATGCTGTGGGGGGGCAGACACAATGTTAGGGGACTGATCTTCACTCTTGCTCCTCCTGCTTCACTAATGGCTGCCTGTCAGTTTGGATTACTCACCTACACAATGATTCCTGCTCTACCCATTGATTCTCCTCATGGCAATTCCCACCAGCTGTTCATATACTGTGCATAAATGCACAGTCAGCCGATGGAGTTCCACCAGCCAGTTAAGTGATTCTGAGCACCCCATGTTATAAATGTAATTAAACCACCTTGGTAGCCAGAGCAGCCAACTGATGCATTCTTGGGGACTGATGTTGCTTCACAGTGAGTCCAAATACCACTGTCCCCATGCTGGGATCATTGCAGACTCCTCCAGCACTGCTGCTAACTTGCTAAAGCAAAACAAGTTACACTACCTGAGTCATGACATAAAAACAGAATTTGCTGACAGAAAAGGACCTCTTGGTTCATCCAGTGTTTCTAGATATTCCCTGTCCAATCTGTCTTGGCAGACCTTAACTGATATCCGGCAACCCTCCCTCCTCTCTGCCAATTTACAAATAAACCCCTATGTCTATCCCATGCATGCTGGAAGCCCCTCACTGTTTTTGCCTCCATCACTTCCACTGGCAGTCTATTCCAGGTCTCTATCATACTTTCAGTAAAGTAGTACTTATTATTTATTTACTTGAAAATTGGTAACTGGAAAATTTACTCTAGTCCTAGGCTTTCCTTCAGGTGTGACGAGAGAAGGGATAGATAATACAATTATAAAGCATACCAAATAGTAATGAAACAATACAGTATAAAGTGCAAACAGTGTACAATTCAGCATGGCACAAGTGCAGTAACAATAAAAGGTGCCTAAATGTGGTGCTATGAGCAAATCAAGTGTGAAATTAAAGTGCCAAGAGCAGGTAGAAACATGACAGTGCAGTGGTAATTGGGTAAATTACTGAACCCAGGAGGAGGCCCAACAACAGGGAAGGGTCAGGTAGGAGGTTGACAGGTCAGGTGGGGGCAGGAAGGAGTTTTAGATGGTGCCTAAGGAAGACAGTGGAGGGGGAAGGGAGGGATGGAGAGAGGAGGGGAGCAGGTTCCAGTGAGAGGGAAGGTGAAAGGAAAAGACTGACTGACCAACAGAGGAGTGAGGGTGGTGTAGGAAGAAGGTGGAGTAAAGGAAGTATGAGGTAGTGGAAATCGGTGAGAGGAGTGAGGGTAGGTAAGAGGGTATGGACCCAAGCCAGTAATTGTAGACAGAGGAGATGAAGTAGCACTGGGGAAAGGAGTGTAGGGGGAGGATGTATAGGGAGGAGTAGAGGGAGCAGTGGTGAGTACCATGTGAGGAGTTGGTAGCAAAGCAACAAAAGGTGTTACAGAGAATGTCCAGTCTGGCAAAGGAAGATGAGGGCTAGTGCTGAAGACCACATCTGCATAATCATAGATCAGGATCATCATTTTAGTAAGCAGCTCCTGGTGGACATTGGAAGGCAGGCAGTCTTTGGTATGGAACAAGGAACCAAGTATGGAGTGGAGCTTGGAGTGGATGGCATCAAGATAGGCAGAGAAGTCAAGCCTACTATCAAGCCACACAATAAGATACTTGGAAGGAAGAAACCATTTCAGGAGGGGTGCCATCCAGGGTGGAGATGACAGAGATGAGGGCAAAGCCGTTAGTTTACAGCAATTGCCAAAGGTCATGGACACGTTTTTTTTGGGTGCTGTCCCCAAATTGGTTGGAGAGCAGGACATTGTGGACATCTGGCTTGAGCAAGCCCTCCACTACTGCAGTTGAAGGGCCTGAGGTATAGATAACTCTGCCTCTGTCATCTGCATACATAGGAATATTTGAAGACTGAGTAAGAGGAGAGTGGCCAATGGTGGGTGAGAGGAGTGCACAAGTAGTGACAAACTAATTTTAGACAGCAGCTACAGAAGGAAGGTCAGAGGCAGGTGAACCATTAACCATGAGGACTGGGGGAGAGGACTAGACAGGAGACTCAAAAAGGGAATGAATCCCCTTCTAGAATTTGGCTGTGGAATTAAAGGGTACCTAAAGAAACAGTTTTTCAAAACTGCGAACTCCAAAATCTGGCTTCATTGCAAGGTAAATTAAAGGCTGTTGTTTACATTTATGCTAAAACTGCATTTATGTAAATAACATAAATGCAGTTTCATAGCTTTTGAAAAATGTAGACATCAGCCTTTCACATTCAAAAAACAGCCTTACTTGCTCCCTTAAAATGCCTGTCAAGTGTGTTAAGTAAGGAGTTATGATGACATCATTAGAGCCAGAGGCAGAGACCCACATGGCTCATTGTAGTGTGAAATAATTCTTCTTTCCCACTTTGTTTTGAATTGTTTCACCTCAGTGATCAACACCATGTATTAACATGTGGATTCTTTGGATCAATACACATGCTGTGCTATAGTTTTGTTAATTTTGTTTACTTTAACTTTCTGAAAATAATTTATAATCTCTCCGCTCGGCCGACATGGGGTTGTTAGAGATCCCAAGAGTGAGTTTAAAATCCTCCGGCAGCAGAGCGTTTTCATATGCTGCACCCACTCTTTGGAACTCTCTACCATGTCGGTTACAGCAGTGCACCTCCGTGGAGCTCTTTAAGAGAGATTTGAAAACTTATTTATGGAATATGGCTTTTTTAGATGATTAAGCTATTTATTAATGTATGGATTTTATTATAAATATTTTATTTTGTTGATATGTTAATTTTTATGGATATGTTCTATTTTATTCAGTGTTTGAATTGTTTTAATATTGTTCAGCACCTTGATGCATTGAAAGGTGCTATATAAATAAAATTATTATTATTATTATAATACAGCTGACTTTCTCTTTGGCAAACCACAGTACAGTACAACACGTCAAATACCTGATGATCTAGTGGTTATGTGATGCCCTGAAATTTGTGTGAAGTACTGGTCTGGTCCAATTCCAAAGCTCATGCTTTCTTGGTAATCCACAAATAAGCTTCTCTTGTAGTATTTTTCCATGTGAACCTCCTGCACCTAGCCTACCTTCTGTTGAACACCCCACTATCCATACTCTGTTCTTAGTACTGCCTGGGGCCGCATATGAGCTTGCGGTCTCATAAAGAGAATTATCACACCTCAGATTGTAATCTTGTACCTCAGAGAGTTGTGTGCACCTATACCAATATGGTCCATTTGCTGGAACTGTTAAAAAATGCCTCCTAAATCACTCTCCAGTCCACTTTCTCAGTGCTTTACTTCTGCTCCCACAGTAAACATTAAGTGGATCACCTCCCATCTACACAGTGAAGGCAGTATGTACAGTCCCCCTGTTGTGTTTTTTTCCCTGCCTCATTAACCAACCACTAGGTCTTCCAGGAGGGCCAAGCAATAAGCATCAGGACACACCAGAAAAACTGCTGGTTCATGCCTTCATAAGGGCTGTATTTACTATGGATAGCAATATTATTAGCAGGAGAGGCATACTAATGCCTTGAGTGAATCCACCCGACTTCCGGTGTCAGTCTACTCCTTTACCTGTGATCTGCAGAACCCCACAGGAAAGTTCCCAGCAATTCTTCTCCAGTACAGTTCTGTGCCCTACTCCACAATGCAAGTTGGCTGGCTACCACTCTTCTGAATCTTGAATGAGCTATACACAGCTCTTGCAATACTGTCCTAACAAACATCATCATCTCCCCACCCGAGGGTAATCTACCTACACTGAATTAAAGTAATAGTTTAGGTGCAGCCCTGCCACTCTGAGTATTTGTCATTGCTGGCTGCAAGCATCCACAGTCAGGTAGTGATCATAGTGCTGGCAGCCCCACATCTCAGATTTCTCAATGATCTGCTCTACTTCCCCGTTCCTGTCTTCCCCTAGCCTGAATATATCTGTTCCCTGTTGGAATGGCCTATTCAGTCCCTCTCTGGCATTCATTCTTCTCTCCTCCTCCCCACACCAAAAACTGGTGAGCTCACTACACTTACATATCATAAATGCAGTTAGTACAGTCTCCTGTGTTATTTTGACATATTATAAACGTAATCTTCTGGTAAGCCAGATTGATAGCAGCAGGTCACAATGGGGAAATAGGCTTTACTACCCATATAAGATCTAAGCCACTTATGATTAGGCACTATTAAATGATGTGCATATTGATTTGCACACCTGTCATTTGATAATACCTAATCAATGGTGGCCTAGATCTTTTAAGAATAGGAAAGCCCATCCTTCCTCTTGTTTCCTGCTGCTATCAGCCTGACTTACTGGAAAGTTTTGTGTATTTTTGCTATGTCAAAAACCCTGGGGACTGTACTACCTGCATTCACGATACAGAAGGGTGATGAGCTCACCAGTTTTTGGTGTGGGGAGAAGAAGTGAAGAAAGAATACCAGAGGGGACAGAGAAGGCCACACCTGCAAGGTACTGCTATATTCAGGGAAGAGGGAAGACAGAAGGGGAAAAATATGAGCAGATCACTGTGAGATATAAAATGTGGGGTTGCTAGCACCATGATCACTACCTGACCTCCATTGTCCTGGTCAGCATTCCCCTTCCCATAAACCAGTTCATGCAATTGTCCAAGGCTGTGTGTGGGTATTACTGTGTGAAATGTCTGCTACTACACATTCAGTCACTTCACTACCAGTCTAGTATTACTTGTAAAGCACTTTGGGATACAATGTGTATGAAAAGCACTATAGAAATGTTGATTCATATTATTATTATTTCCCATGAAAAAAGAAGAAAAGACAAGCATATTTTTGATTTCCAAGAAAGCATGAACTCTGGCATTGGAGTACAGTACAAGCCACATTAAACTGTTCCATCAACTCACTGGTGTAGCATTTTTTTTTGTGATGCTACTGGAGTGGCAACTCAAACTGTTGAAGCTTTCAACTATTTTCCAACTATTCTTCATTGCCTATTCAACTCACTTGTAACTGTTTAGTGAAATAGCAGTAGCTGCATTTTCATGGCATTGTTTATAAATATCACAGCATTCCTTAAGAGCATTGTTTATAAATATCACCGCATTCCTTAAGAGCATTGTTTATAAATATCACAGCATTCCTTAAGAGTTGTTTAGTCTGCCTTCTGAAATAAAACTCATAAGCACTCAGCTGAAAATAAAGCTTATAGTACATAACAGCTATATGGAAACCAATACTAACCTTTTACTAATTCATTGAATTAAACCCTGCACAGATTAGGAAACTAATGGAACAATGCTACACCAGTGAGTTGAGGGAACAGTTTAATGTGACTTGTACTATATACAAGAACTTTGTTACAAATAAGTCGTGGATCTAGAGGGTGGTGAAGACTGCAGCTGCACCCTTTCCTCCATTGTAACTTACTCGCTGCTGCTGCTGCTTCACTTCACTTTGTTGAGGAAGTCTGATTTATTGATTGTATAAATGTTTACATTCAAAACTACAGATGACATTTGTAGGTTCTGTCAAAAACATTCTAAAAAAGAATAGTAGCAGACAATCTAAAGTTTTAATAAAAATGCTAAAAAGTGCATATCAAGTATGCATACCACATCAGCACCCCCATTGTAACATCCTGGACCTGCCATAACTACTAGACCACCAGGTTATTTAAGATTTGTACTGCACTGTGGTTTTCCAAAGAGAAAGTTGGTTGGTTAAAACACTATTTCAGCATGTTAAAGTAAACAAAATGAACAGAACCTTAGCCTAACATGTGTATTGCTCAAAATAATGCACATGGTTTTGACCATTTTGGTGCAACAGTTCTATACAAAGGGAAAAAAAAAACTAGTTAGCACTATAGAGAGCCATACAGCTCTCTAACTCTGGCTCCAATGATGTCATCACTTAACACATTTGGTGGCCATTTTAGGAAGCACGTATGGCAGTTTTTTTTTAAATTGGAAGGCTAATTTTACATTTTTTAAATGCTTTGGAACTGCATTTAGGTAAATTATATAACTGTAGTTTTAACATTAACAAATACAACAGTCTTTCATTTAGTCCCCTATAAAGTCATATTTTTGAATAGTTTGTTGTCAAAATGTTATTTAGGTATCCTTTAAGGTTATTCTGGAGGTTGACTTTAAAATAGAAGAATTTAGTAGTTTGGGAAGCCTTAGTGCATGTATTTCTAAGCACGCTGTAAAAGAGGAGTTCAGACAGGGAGCAGGATAAATTCAACTAGGCTCAGGTTTGATCATGGCACTTTCAACTATCAATGAGATCAGCAGTAATGCAGGGGGTGGTGGAAAGATTTAAACTTGGACTTTCTGCGGGGAGTATGCTATTCCCAGATTGTAGTAAATTTGGAATGGAACAGAGACAGGCCACATCCATGTTAGGGGCAGAGAGGATGGAGGGGGGACCAGTCGGTGGCAGCAAGGTCACTGAGGAAAGCATTTCAGTTAAGAGACCTAAAGGAGCTGGACCTGATGTACTTGGGGAGTAAAGAGGGCACTGCACATTTTTCTAAGATAAGAAGTCATGCAGTGGCCACAAAAGTCATCTGCCAGAACACCTGCTGTGATATTATGGCAAGGGTGGTAGAGAAAAAAAAAAACTTTCTGGGGATGTGATTAGAAGACTGAGGATTAAGTTAGTCGGGTTCAGTATGAGTTGGGAGGGATTAAGGGACTCAGTCCTGAGGGAGGTCAGCCTGGAGAGTCAATTAATTCTGAAGTTCCCAAAAAAGATGAGTTCACCAAAAGTGCAGTGTGTGGTGATGGTCCAGAATGAGTCACCCAGTGAGGAAGTGAAGGTGGGGATTTAAGGTGAACTATCACAACAAAAAAAAACTCAATGAAGATGGTTAAAGTGGAGGGAAAGGAAAACTTAGTAAGGAGAAACTCATAGGAGTAATGTGCAGCCTCCCTGAGAGTGATGGTGCAGGAGAGGCTGTTGTAAATACGGTGGGCAACATCGTCATTGCCTTTATCATAGGAATTATACTTATGTAACCCCCCTGCAAATGGGGGTTCCCAAAAGACTTCCAGGAGCTTGCTTGAATGCTCCAAGCCTGAATGGTGTTTGGCATTTAAGCCATTTATCAGTGAGTGTTTTAGAGCCTCTGGTACTTGTCTTTAAGAGCTGTCTGCTTGCAGACATAATTAGTTTGTATGGGGGACTGTGTGCTTCTCTGAGTACCACTCAAGCCGCTGCTAATTCACTTCATTTTTGCAGTCACTAGGAGTGCAAAGGAACCTATCTGAAAGATGTAACTGTTTGCCAGAAATTATTTAGAGTAATAATGAAATTACAGTTTGTCTAACCTGCTTTCTTTTGCAGTCAGAACTGTGTCTGCTAGTTCCCATTCTAGTTTTGAACTGCTGAACTGGACCAATCAGTGTGGGGTAGCTAGTCTAAAATGGTGCCTTGACGAATCAGAACTTGACTCATAATCTGAGCCAGCCACAGAGGATTGTATGGCAGTGACTCTGGGAGATGTAGTTTAGACTTCAGTGCCTTTTTGGACCAACAGCAGCAGTCTACTGTGAGTGACAGCCAATCCAGTCAAGAACTGGGAGGAACTCAAAGAAGTGCCCGGTTTTGTCGGGTTGGAGTTTCAGTTGAGCTTTGGCAGTGAAGAAGGAAGGAGCCCTGTGCTTTTTCAGTGTGCAGCTTTAGTCAAAAACATGTGTAAGGCCCAGAGTTCCGTCTGCAGCTTGTGTAACAGCTTGTTAGGACTGAATCCGTCCCTGTGAAAAGAATCAGAGGATCTCTGAAGAGTAGAAACCAGGCTCACCCTGTAGAAGACTGGAGGAATTAAGCGAAAATTGTGCACTGATCTGTCAGGAACTGAATCTGCTGTGTGTTCTCCCGGCATTGTGCAGTAATTATGCATCGATACAGATGCAGCCTGCCTGGTATAGTGCTTTCTTTTATATGGATGTGTGAAGAGGTTTGTGTACCTCAAGTGAGCCCTCTGACATTGAAGGACCCTATCTTATTTGGAGGTCGAGTACTAATTCAGGGTCGCCTCCTGTTGAATTGCCACATTAAATCCAAATGGAATTACTGTACTGCTGACTGTTTAATTCCTCCTTTTCTCTATGTGAAAGGGCTCACCAGCTGCCACGGTTTGACCACTAGCCACTAGGCTTGGGTACCCAGGGACAGTAATTGATAGGGATAGGCCTGCACAGAGCCATAGGTAGATTATTAGAGTGATAAGCTAATTAACCTAATTTCCCCCTGTCCTTATTATATCCCCTAAATAAATCAGAGCTGCTTGTTTCAGCAAAGTTATACTCCCTGAGGTATTTGTCTATATTAAAGTACTGTACTGTGATTATTGCACTGTATCTCATTTCACAGGAGGTCCCAGTGCGGAACCAGACCTGGGGTAGAGTGTATACTGTGAAGGTAATTCTGATATATTTGTGGGCCACTAGGGAAGAAAGGGGTTGCAGTGTCCCAGAGGGCTGTGACCAAGTTAGTTTAACTATTGACAACCCTGACCTCTGGGTGGAGGCACCCAGCCATTGATCCAGGCCCTCAACCTGTTAGTGGCAAATCAGGCAGGGGTAGTAGCCCCTGGGATAGCGCCATCTAGGGTTACACTTAGAGATGCAGCGAATTTAAAATCCACCTGTGAAGTGAAAGCGAAGTGGCCACTTTGCATTGGCATTTTGCTACGTGGAGTGCCCCATAGGAAAAGCCCACTTCGCCTTGTTATTAATACTTCGCATTGTCATTCCGCTTTAAACACGAAGTAAGGCGGAGTGACAGCAATGCTGGCAGCACCCCACCCACACAGTCACCAGAAATAATGTGCATCCTGAAAGAGCTACTGTCTTGTGTCCAGAAAACTCCCCAGTGCTGACGAAGGGAAATGAGAGCGTAACAAGAAATGCAGTCTCCCAGAATTAATGGTGCACTGCAAATGCACAGACAGTTTAAAATTGCGCTGTGCACCCAAGGGATGCATACGAAAAGGCACAACAACACTTAACTAGTGCACACAAGTCACAAATCCAAATCTGGAAAGGAATACATTTTGCCAGTTGGGGGATTAGTGCACGGCAGTAACAGTCCACTACCAGTAAAGATACCACAAAGCAGTATAAAAAAATTAATGCAGGTGAGGTGGATAGCAGGTTCACACTACTGCAATCACTATATGGCACAATAAAAGGTGTCTGATTTAATGACACGCATCGCACACACACTCGCACACACACTATAAGTAATGCGTAGCAAATTGAAAACCTTTAGGAATATAACCAAATGTTTTACACCAACAAATTATACACTGCTGCACCACAACAATCAGCAAAAAAATGTCAAGAATTACTGAAAATATTAGTGTGTGTACATTAACACAGTTATACAAGAAAAATATAACCAAAACAGAAACACTGCCTTTTTCTCCCAGTTAATGTACCTACACTACAAATACACCCCTCCCCCACAGCACACTTCACAGTACACAGACTGTTCTAAATAAACATTCAGAATCCACACACAACAATAATCACTCAATGATATGAGCACAGAAGGGCTTCTTACAATCGATGTAAATTTTGAGCAAAACAAATGAAAGGCATTTTAAACAGCTCTTAGAGGTTTTGAATCACAGAGCTCTGAGAGCAAACTGTCTCCAGCAACCACTATACACACACTACCGGGGCAGAACTGAGGCTGTGCAGAATAATCTAGAGCCCATGTGACCTGTAATCCCGTGAATCACTGCAGAATTTCATTTGGAGCTCAATTACAAGGCAAAGTGAGGCAAATGACATTGATTTCAATGTACTTCGCCTCAAAATTGGTGGAGAAGTGGTTTGGGGAAGCTGAATAATGCAAAGGCATTGGTTTCAATGGAGTTCACTTTCCTCATTATGAAGTGAAGTACTCCTCTTCACATTGTGGAGTACTCCACTGGTTCTGCGCTACTCTGTGAATCACTTTGTGGAGCGAATTGGGGCCACTTCCCGACCACTACTTGTAGTACTGTAACTCACATGCTGTACAGGAAGGAATATGAATGCCTACAGCTGTACTTCCCCGATGAGCTGTAGCTTAAAACTCCACAACTTAAAAACATGTATCAATGAACACAATGGTGTGGTGGTGAAGCCTGGAGAGATACTGCAAAACAGGCTTACAATACATCCAGGTAACTAGTGAAAAAATTAATGTTGTGATTCATGACGTGATTGTGCATTGTGATTTGTGACTGTATTTGTGATGATGAAGAATGTGATTTGTATCACAAGTGACTCGTGATGATGGTCCTGACTTAAAAACGCATATTAATGAGTACAGTGTTCATGCAGAATTATGCACCACACCTGTCTAGTACTCTGAAGGGAAGCCAAAGAAACAACTGTGACTTACATTACAGATGGAGATTGGGCATTAAAGAGTTGCAAATGCAGAGACAGATTAAGATTGGGCTGCACACTGACGAGATGCAGACACAAAGGCACAACACCTAACCAGTGCTCACCATCAGAAATTCAAATCTGGAAAAGAATATCTTTGCCGGTTGGGGTGGGCGTGGGGCAGTAATGCACTGTTGCAGTAACAGTCACTAGTACTAGTACCAGTAAAGATACCACAAAGAAGTACAAAAATCACACAGCTGCAGTAAATAGCAAGTTCACATTGCTGAAGATACTATGTGGCACAATAAAAGGTGTCTGATTTGATGACATGCGTCCACACAAACTCACACACACACTTAGTAATGCATAGCAAATTGAAAACTTCAGTAATAAAACCTACATATTTTAAACAAACTAAAATTATGCACTGATGCACCACAACAATCAGCCGAAAAATGGCAAGAATTATTGGAAATATTACTGTGTGTACATTAACACAGTTATAAGAAAAATATCACCAAAACAGAAAGAACTGTCTTTTTCTCCAAGTTAATCTACCTACACCACAGATACACCCCTCCCCCAAAGCACACTTCCACTGTCTCTTAGTACACAGACTGAATGTTGTACATTAACATTCAAAATCCACACACAAACAATAAACACTTGATGATATGAGCACAGGAGGATTTCCTACAATTGATGAACTAAAGTTTCTGCAAAAAAAAGACTCAAAAAGGCTTTTTTAACAGCTTTTAGAAGGTTTGAATCACAGAGGGCTCTCAGAGCAGACTGTCTCCTACAGCTTCCTACACACACTACCCTGAACTGAGGCTGTGCAGAACAATCTAGAGTCCATGTGACCTGAAATCCCATGAATCACTGCAAAATTTGCCTTTGGAGCTTAAAAACAAGGCGAAGTAAGGTGAAGTACATTGTTTTCATTGTACTTCACCTTAAGAATTTGTGGAGTAGTGGTTTGGGAAGGCGGACTAACGCAAAGTCATTGTGTATTCAATGGACTTCGCGATTACCCATTATAATGCGAAGTACTCCACTTCGTGTTGCGGAGCACTCCACAAATTCACCTTCACTCCGCGAATCACTTTGCGGAGTGAGTTGGGGCCACTTAGCCCCTCTCTAATCATACTGTAGGTATCATAGAGACAATAAGTCCAAGAAGGTCCATGACAGCTCACCAGAACTTAGTTATAACCTAGGATTTCAGACTGCACTAGGTGGCTATCTAATCTTTTGAATTCTGCCATGGTTTTGCTAGCCACTACCTCAAGTAGTAACTCATTCCATATTTTTGTAACCCTTACACTAAACCAAGATTTACATTTTTTAGTTTGATATGGTACACCCATTAATTGAACAGGATATGCCGTGGTGTTATAAATTTGTGTCCGCAATTCTAATCCTAGTTGCACCCACAATTCATCATCAAATAATGCTGAATATACTAGGCACATGTCGCCTCTATGTCTGCAGTACTCCAGGGAGTATAGTCCTAGAGACTGCAGCCTCTGATGATAGCTCATCCCATCTAATCCAGCAATGTCATTAGTAGCTCTTCTCTGTACTCGCTCCAGTGCCTCAGATTTGGTCTTATAACCTGGTGACCAAAGTTGGGAGCAGTACTCCAAGTGAGGGTGAACCAAAGCCATACAAAGGGGTATCATAACCTGTCTGTCCCTGCATTTAATATGCTTTTTAATGCAATACATCAGACTGCTTGCTTTTTTTATTATTTGATTGCAGTGTGATTTAAACCCCAGGTCATTGCTGATATATATACCCAGATCCTTCTCAATCAGTACTGATTGAAGTTCAATACCATTTAAAATGTACTTATGCTGGCCGTTGATTTTACCAATGTGCATTACTTTGCACTTGTCTATATTAAAGGTGGATTTTTTGCTTGATGCCCACTGTTTTATAGCGCTAAGGGCTGCTTGTAGAAGTTGAGCATCATTCTTAAATTTACTGTAAACCCAACCCTTGTGTCATCCACAAACTTTGATAACCAAATACCTGTTTTGGTTCCCATAGAAGCAAAGTACATATTAAAAACATAGGGACCTAGCACCGAGTCCTGTGGAACTCCACTAGTTACATGTTCCCCCTCTGACATAGATCCCTTAACACAAACCCGCTGTCTCCTGTTTGTCAGCCAGTGCTCCATCCAGCAGGTAATGCTCCCATGTAAGACTTGCTATATTACAGCATCTATTAATTGCCCATGTGGTACCTTGTCAAAGCCTTTGAATAGTCCAAAACTATAATATCAACTCATTCTTTGAGTCGAGGTCCCTGCTTACTTTACCATAAAACTCCAACATGTTTGTTTGACAAGATCTGCCCTTCCTGAATCCAAGTTGATGCTGATCTATATCCCCTGACAGTGTCAGTTTGTTTGTAATATAAGTTTTGATGATTCCCTCTAGGATCTTACCTGGGACTGATGTCAAGCTTTTTGGTCTGTAATTTGATACCTCCTGTCTAGATCCTTTCTTATACAGGGGTATCACCTAAGCCTGTCTCCAATCATCCAGTACTTTTCCCTGATCCATTGACCTCTGGAACAGAAAGGTCAAAGGAGCTGTAAGAACGTCAGCCAGTTCTTTCAATACCCTAGGATAAAGACCATTAGGTCCCTGTGCTTTGTTTTGGTCCAAAGCTGACAATCTATCTCTGACATCTTCTATATTGATTTTTAAAGACTGTATAACCTTCAGATTTAAGTGCTTCAAGGTTGGCTGGGTTTTGTCATTAAATACTGAGGTGAAATAGCTGTTATAGAAGTTGGCCATGGAGGTATTATCCACCACAAGTTCCCCACTTGCGTTCTTAAAGGGTCCTATTTCTTTGCTATTTCCCTTCTTGGTATTAATGTATGAAAAAAAGGATTTATAATTGTCTTTAACTGTAGCTGCCAATTTCTTTTCGTAAGATGCTTTTGCTTTATGTATGCTATTTTTGCAGAACTTGAGTGCAGATTTATATAGTACCCAGCTAGATTGTTGCCCACTTTTCCTTGCCCTGCAATAAGCTCTGTTTTTCCTTTTTATAGCCCTCCTAGCTACAGGTGTCAACCAGGGTGCGTGGGTGTTTGGGGGAAGCAGTATGCTTCTTAGAGCCAGGTGTGAATGTCTGTACTCAGTCTAAGATTTCTGTGCAAAAACCCCTCCACATATGTTGCAGAGAATGACCGATGAACTCCGGATACAATTCCTAGGAAGCAAGCTGTTGCTTTATAATGGTTCTACCTGAAGAAGTAATCAGAGAGGGCCAGACTAGAGTCAGGAATTCTGGAGGAGAGCCTGGATTCAGAGATACACAGGAGTTCTCAAGATTGCTGAGAAACCCAGACATTAAGTAAATCCATTTTAGGGAGAAGGCTTCCAGCATTCAGGTGGGAAATGCTAAGGCCTCTTAAAGCTGAGAAGTGGGAGAAGGCTCGAAGATGTCCCCCTTCCATCTTCCTCACATGCCCCTGTTCCTGGTTTTCTTTCTTCTTTGAAAAAGACTCCCCTCCAGTACTCTGTTCACCCACATTTGGTACTTGTAGGTCTCTATAATATTCCCCGCTTGCTCTCCTCTCTTCCAGGATATACATCTTGAGATCCCTCATCTCCTCATAGGATTTTCTTTGGAACCCCTACAACATTTTAATTGCCCTCCTCTGAACTCGATCCACCCTGTCTATGTCCTTTCTGAGGTGCAGCCTCCAATCTGGACAGAGTACTCAAGGTGGGGTCTTACCAGCGAGTGATACTGTGGCAACATCACTTCCCTCCTCCTGCTGGGGATATCTCTCCCTATGTACCACAGCATCCCACTAACCCTTCCCACTGCTTTGTTACACTGCCTTACTAAATTGATATCAACAGTTATTACAACCTGAAGGTCCCTTTCCCGCTTAATGACTGTCAGTACCCCCTCATCCTATACTCAGTTCCTTGGGTTTGTGCATGTTTTTATCCTTTTTGACACTGAACCCCCAACTGCCCACACTAACCTGCTACCTACTCATCCAAGTTTTGTATGAATCATGCACCTTGGGGAAATGGTGGCTCCTGATGTACAGCCATTCTCCATGGTAGAAGAAATTAGCCTTTGAAGAGTCTTTCATGAAATGAAGCCCAAATACAACATTCCTGTTACATTTTGCATTTGCATTTTCTCTCCACTATCTGTGAGGCAGTACCTACCAGATGGTGACACCTCTGAAGCAAGCTAGGGGGGAGATGTGAATTTCACTAGCGATATCTGGGGTAGCAGTGAAAGCTAAAGCTTCTTGCATCTTACTGTCCATTGGAGTTTGTCCAAATCATTTACCACCACTATTCCCCTGATCCTGCCTCCACCTAAACTAGTTGTACAAACACAGAAACATAGAAACATAACATAGAAACATAAACTTTGACAGCAGATAAGGACTGCTTGGCCCACTTGGTCTGCCCATTTTCCTACCTATTGGATAAGCTACAGATCCTAGGTAACCCACAGCCTACTTCTTCCTACCCCCCACCAGAATTGCCTTATGTCTGTCCCATGCATTCTTGAATTCCTCCACTGTTTTTGACCCCACGGCCTCCCTTAGGAAGGCTATTCCATGTGTCAACCACCCTCTCTGTGAAAAAATACTTCCCCACATTGCCCCTGAGCCGCCACCCCTCTATCTTCAAATTGTGTTTACTTGTTCTTGCACATCTCTTTTTCTGAAAGTTGCTACCCTCTTGGACTTTGTCGATTTCCTTGAGGTACTTGAAAGTTTCTATCATGTCCCCTCTCCCTCCTTTCCTCAAAGGTATACATATTAAGCACCTTTAGTCTCTCTTCATATGGCTTCTGTTGCAGACCTTGCACCATTTTAGTTGCCCTCCTCTGGACTGTCTCCATCCTGTCTATGTCCTTGAGGAGATGTGGTCTCCACAACTGCATGCAGCACTCCAGATGGGGTCTCACTAACTGTCTGTACAGAGGGATAACAACTTCTTGTTTTCTACTGGTGATGCCTCTCCTTATACATCCCAGTACCCCACCCCCAGCCATTCTTACTGCCTTCTCACATTGCTTGCTTACCTTTAGATCTTCTGATATGACTACCCCCAGGTCCCTTTCCATTTTTGTTGTTGACAATACCTCTCCCACCATTGTGTACTCTTCCCCTGGGTTTTTGTTTCCCAGGTGCATTACTTTGCACTTCTTTGCATTGAATCTAAGCTGCCATACATTTGACTATTTTTCTTACCTTGCCAAGTCCCTTCTCATTCTTTCCAACCCCCCCTCCTGCCATGTATCAACCATGTTGCAAATCTTTGTGTCATCTGCAAAGATGCATACTTTTCCTTCCAGTCCCTCTGGAATGTCACTTACAAAGATGTTGAAAAGGACTGGTCCCAGTACAGAACCCTGCGGTATCCCTGTGATAACCCCCATTTCTTCTGAGTGGACTGCATTTACTATTACCCACTGTGTCCTGTTGTCCAACCAACTTTTTACCCAGGCTACCACCCTGAGACCCACCACCAGGCTGGCATGTTTGTTTATTACTCTTTTGTGTGGGACTGCATCAAATGCCTTACTAAAGTCTAGGTAGACCATGTCCACAGCCCCTCACTGGTCTACTACTTTGGTCATCCAATCGAAGAAATCTATTAGAGTCATCTGACATGACCTTCCCGCTGTGAATCCATGCTGCCTTGGGTCCTGTGCCCCACTGGCCACTATGTACTCAGCAATTCTTTCTTTCAGAAATGATTCCATTATTTCCCTATCACTGAGGTCAATCTATCAGGTCTGTAGTTTCCTGCCTATGTTTGCTCCCACTTTTGTGAAGGGAAATCACATCCACCCTCCTCCAGTCCTTAGATACCACACCATCCTCCCATGATTTGTTAAAAGCAGTAGTCAGTGGTGTCAATAGTTCTCCTCTTAGTACTTTTAGAATTCTGGGGTGAATCTCATCAGGACCCATTGCTTTGTCCACCTTCAGTTTTAGGAGTTCTTTCAGAATCCTTTCTTCTGTGAAAGGACTGGTATTGACCCCCTATCCAGGGTGCTTCTATTGATTGGATTAGGTACCTCCCCCTCCTCTTCTTTTGTGAATACTGAGCAGAAGTATTCATTCAGTATCCCTGCTTTTTTACTGTCCTTCTCTGCTCACCCACCTTCCCCTTTATTAAGCCTCACTATGCCTCCTATGGTCTTTCTTCACTCCCTAATTTACCTATGAAAGGTTTTATCCCCCTTCTTAACTGAGTTGGATATCTTTTTCTTTGTTTGGGCCTTTGCTATGCTGACTGCCTTCCCCGCTTCCTTCTGCTTTAACTGGTACAGTTCTCTGTCCTGCTCCTTCTGAGTTTCCTTATACTTCCTGAAGGCTATCTTTTTCTCACTTACCTTCCCCACCACCTCTTTGAGAACCATAGTTTTTTTTTTCTTTCATTTTGATTTATTTGCTTCTCACAAAGGCTTGTTGTCTCTGAGATGGCAGTTTTGATGTTTCCCCATTGTTATGCCACCCCCCCTTCTTGCCTGTTTGCTAGTGCTTTTCTTAGGCACTCTCACACTTTGACAAAGTCAGTGATCCTAAAGTCCAGTACCATCACTGTTCTATGGCTTGACTCTGTGGCTGTGTTTATTGTGAACCACACTGTATGGTGATCATTTGTTGCCAGATGGCTACCCACTTCTAGATCTGAGGAGCTCTCTCCGTCCCCTTTTGAGAGTACCAGGTCTAAGACTGCTCCCTCCCGAATGGGTTCCAACACTAGCTGTCCGAGGCATGCCCCTGTAGGGCATTGAGAATGACCCTGCTCTTGGATATGGCTGCAGCAAAAGTGCTTCAGTTAACATTTGACATATTCAGGTCCCCCATCAACAATATCTCCCCTTTTTCTGCCATCCTAAGGATACCTTCTATCATTTCCTTGTCCACTTCCTCCCCCTGAGACAGGAGTCTGAGTCTGAGACTGTCAGCAACAAAAGACCATTGGTCATCAAGTCTGCCCTGTTTATCCTTTCTAACCTACGTAATCTACCCAGAGCAAGGGAGGACACATCTCTGGAGGTAGTATTGCCCATATTTGTTGGTTTGCCAGCTGCTGACATGCAGTAGGAATATGGGATCAGAGGGGCTCCCTAATCATACAGAGCACAGTCCAACCTCGGGGTGATGCCTCATTTTCACATACCACCATGGCCACTATGGACCTAATTTCAGCACCCTAGCCTGACCTAAATGATATGGGACTTGGCTGACCTTACTGCTGCCATGCAGACAGATGCCATGACAATTATCATGACAATTATCGATGTGACACCTACTGCACACCATTGAGTTATGTGACCACCATAGAGGTATTGTACACTTCAGGACATTTTTATACCTAGGGGTTTGGCAGTTGAAATTCAATGCAAAGAAGTGCAAGATAATGCATATGGGGCACAAAAACCCTGGAACAATATATCAGTTGGGGGGGTGAGGATATAGCATGCACCAAGCAGGAAAGGGATCTTGGGGTTATCATCTCTGATGACCTCAAGGTAGGGAAACAGTGTGACAAGACAGCAGGTAAAGCAAATAGGATGCTGGGATGTATAGGCAGGGGCATTACCAGCAGGAAAAGGGAGGTCATAATTCCACTATACAAGACACTAGTGAGGCCCCACCTGGAGTACAGTGTACAGTTCTGGAGACCATACCTACGTAAGGACATAGACAGGGTAGAGAAGGCTCAGAGGAGGGCAACAAAGATGGTGCATGGATTGCATCACAAGTCCTATGAAGACAGGCTGAAGGAACTGAACATGTACTCCCTGGAGGAGAGGAGGGAGAGGGATATGATAGAGACATACAAGTATCTTACAGGGAGGAACAGGGTGCAGGAAAACACTATTTTAAGTGAAAAGATGTTCCAGGACTAGAGGGCATGGGATGAAGTTGGAGGGAGGACGATTCAGAGGAAACATGAGAAAGAATTTCTTCACAGAATGGGTGGTGGACAAGTGGAACACCCTGCCAGAGGAGTGGTGGGGGCTGAAACAATCACGGGATTTAAGAATGCATGGGATAGATATAAAGGAATTCTGGAGGTCTGGGGTAAGGTGCAACAGACTTCTAGGAAAACAAACTGAACTTACAAGCTCAAATGGGCAGACTGGGTGGGCCATAGGCCCTTATCTGCCGACACTGTCTATGTATCTATGTATGTACCTATGTATGCTTTACTCTGATTCGCTCTGCTACCAAAGTTCAGAATAAGCCAGCAGGAGCTCTTAGTGACCTCCTTTGAGAGTAGGCAAACCAGTACCTCCTAATGCTTTCCTAGTTGCTTCTCAGGAGAGGAACTTTAGCTGGTCTGCTCCCATTAGGGCAGGAATACTGTAGTCTTCCATTGCTGTCATGTGACAGGCCTCTCATGATACCCATAGAACTATGATTTCTCCTAGGTGTCTTTTTCCTTTCTCCAGCCTGTCTTGCAAAACGTTGTAATACTGGCCCTTTCCAACCACCAGACCCAGGTAGCCATCTCCATATATAGACAAGGGGAAAAAGACAAAACCATGAATACTCATTTCCAGGCCTACAAGGAAAGTTATGAGAAACATCCAGACACTCCATTCCCAGATGGGGCTCGGAAGTGAAACAGGTTTAAATCAACAAGTTCACACTTAGGTGGCCTTCAAGTAACCTTCCTTAATGATATAAGAGAAAGGCTGGTTACATTTCCTTCTGCTTGGAAACAGGGTCTCAAAACTCCTTTGTTTTCTTAACATTGCAAACCGCAGCCTCCATTTCTTCAGGGATTTTCCTTTATTTTCTCTGCTTTGAATTAACAGTCCATACTGCATACATTTGCAATTTACACCTACACAGCCAAATACTACTACTACTACACACACACACACACACACACACACACACACACACACACACACACACACAAAACTGTGACTGTGACTGCTGCTGCTGCTTCTGGATACTGAGCCTGCTTGCTTGGAGTCCGGGTCTCATCTGCCACTGTGCTAGCAGCAGAGTTTTCTGCAGGGATCTCAGATGAGGGAGAAATTGCAGTGGTTGGAGTTCATAATCCACCCCCCCCTCTATTTATGTAAGCAATAAGACATGAAAGGGTATGGGTCATGTATGTAATAAATGGATGATCAGGTGGGCTGTGAGACACATGGCATTTCTGTTTTTATTACAATCAGGTATTGTCTTTTATTAAAATAACTAGTGAAATGTAAGTCCTTCTCACCTGTCAGTTATCTGTTTTCTGCACATTCTGTACAATGTAGATGGAATGTTTGTTTATCATTGAATACAGGAATTCAGACTTCGGCAGAATTCCACTGGTAAAATGTTCATCTCATCCCCACAAAAAAGAAAAAAAACACATACAACAGAAGACCACAAAAGGCCAGAGATTCAATGTTATCTATTGCAAGGTAAGCAGCGAAAATTTCCCTGAGTGGCAAGTAAGGATAGCAGGGGTATTCTTCTTGGTCAGAAAAGAAGCTCCAAAAAATAAAACTGTGAGTAATTCTTATTTTTTTTAAATGTGTGTGTGTGTTTGTAAGGAGGGAACTTTAAAGGGGAAACAACAGTTTTGCAATGGGAGCGTGTGTTTGTCTAGAGCATTAGATAAATATTGTTAATCATGCTACAGTGAGGCTATATCCTTTATTCTCGCCATTCTGATGTTTTTCCTTAAAATTCTGTTTTTGTCTCACATCTCATAGTGCATCCAGTGAACTAATACTTCCCATAGCATATCAGAAAATTGAATGCAGTCCTAACACCAGCCATTCATACTGCTCACAAGATTGGAAGAACATCCAATGGATGAAAGAAGAAAGTACTGAAGAAAAAAGAAAATAAATGCATCTCACGTATCAGGATTTTAGTTTAGTAAACAAGGTACCTCAGAGACATGTACAGTGCATAAATCACACATGCAACTTGGTAACATCAAATAATTTATCCAATCTTGTTGTGTTTACCCTATTGCCACTTCAATTGTGGCTACACTTCACTCTGTCACTTGCCAGGTCAATGAGGTCAACACAAGTCAATTCATCTGATACTGCCCTGTTGCATTTCCCAGTTTAAATGAATTTGTTTGTTTTTAATTTTGATGAGGTTTTTTTGAGCTTGTCTGACAGTGTCAGTGTATAAATGTGTAGGCCATGTTTGTAGTTGCAATCAGATTTTTTCAGGAAAAAAGGCATCAATACATTGTGTGCTGTTTCCTGAGTGCCAGCACTTTTTTAACCATTTATAGTAAATGGTTAGAGTTTGTTGTGGATGGAAAACAATGGTTTTCCAAATCCTGTTGTAGAACAGTTCAAAGGTCAAAAAGTTGTTGTACTATCGTTCTGACATCACATCGATAGTACAACAACTTTTAAGACACGTCCTGCAATTTGATTAGTGGAATCTATACTTTCACGGAAAAAATTGAAAAAACATGGTGACGTGACTTAGCGAGTGTTGAGCTGCGCACTGCTGTAGTTCAGACATGGTCGGGAACCCTTGCATTTATAAAAATAAAGTAAACCTTTATTTTTTGTCATAAAAAAAAATGAAGAGAGCAGCCACAGGCGTTTGTAACCACCGCACAACAGTTCCTCTCCCTGACACGGTCGGAGTCTCTGCAAGCCATACCGAGAGGGATAGATTGGAGAGGCTGGAGTGGGAGTGAGCATGAGTGAGAGTGTCAGCAGAAAAATGCTGAAGGTAAAAAAAAAGAATGGGTTTTCTCTGTCTTTGAATGGGCAACCATATTCTATATAAAATAGTAGATACGTGACCATCCACAACGAAGGCAATGTTTCCATCTCAGCAGTTGATGACATCATGCAGACCTGTATGTTGTCATTAACTCCCTTGATGGAAACACAGCCTTGTTGTGGATGGTCACCCATCCACTATTCTATATGTAGTGATCTCACTATGCATGACTGCTGACTAAACAGGATGCAGAAATTTCATTTCATTTCCCCTTTTATAAATATAGAGTTAACATTCTGTACATTTCCGTTCAGGGAAACAAGAATTCAGAGTATTGGATATGTCACAGTAAGCACTCAGAACTCTGCATATGATTCTGTTGATGGTCAGAGCTCTGAATACATGCAGTCTCATAGCCACAACTCCAAACTCCTGGTTCCACAAAAGGAACTACTATACAGAATACAGAATGTTATCTATATAAGGAAAACAATACAAAATACAGTTACCAGTTTTAACATTTATTCACATACAGGCAAATATGGATCCTTTGGATATATGAATGTTAATTTCCAAAATAGTGACATTAAATGCAACTACACATCAGAAATAATTTCCCGTGCCCTTCAGCCTCCCTGTGCTCCCAGGGTGCACCTGGAAATGAACTTCAAGTCAATGTGCCTTTCCAGGCCAAAAATTGTAAAATAACAAAATAAAACTGAACCTGAAAGCTTATTTTTTCTTAGATAGATAGATAGATAGATATTTTATTTATAAAGCACCCATTTCCATGGACTCTGGGTACTGCACAAACAATTCAATAACACAATTTATACAGACAGCAGCTTAAACACAAACTAAAATTCTATCCATCCCTTTAAAACCAATCAGTCATTAAAAGCCTGCTGAAACAGATAAGTTTTTAACGCTTTCATAAAGGCTTCTACTGAGGGGGCCTCCCTTAAATAATCAAGCAGGAAGTTCCACAGAGTGGACATGACCACAGAAAAAGTTATTTCTCCAGAATGCCGCAGTCTCACTCTGGGAACTCCAAGGAAGCCCCTCCCCTGGCAGAATGGAGTGCATGTGGTGGGCAGTAGGGGACAAGAAGATCTTGCAGATAGGTCCCCCTTCGTGTAGGGATTTGTAGGTCAGGAGCCCTACCTTGAAGACAATCCTCCACCTGACTGGCAGCAAGTGCAGTGGAGGACTGGGGTAATATGATCACTTCGTCTCACCCCAGTCAATAATCTTGCCACCGCATTCTGCACCAACTGCAGCCTTAGGAGGTTGCCCCTAGATAACCCTAAGTACAGGACATTACAATAGTCCAGCCTGGAAGTGACAAAAGCACTCACAAGTGTGGTCAGATCCTCAGTGGAATCAGGGCTCGGATTCAGGAAAAGTTCCTTAGATGATAAAATCCACTCCTGACGACGGCCAACACTTGAGCATCAAGTGTCAAACCATTGTCAAGGATCATGCTCAAATCATTCACCTGACTAGATGGAGTAAGGGGAACACCCCCCTACACAAGGTCAGGAGGTAACCCCTCACAGCGCCCTCCACCGTGTTTCCAAAGCTCGCACACAGTCTGTTATTCTTCCTTCCTAACTGACCTTTTACTGAATTCAGTTAGTGTTTCTGATTTACACACTAGTGGTTAGGATGATTTTAGAGTTGTAAGATGTAGTTTACAACAGTGCACAACTCTGCCATTGTTGTTACAAGATACATCCATTTTCTACTACAGAACTCGGGGGTTAAGAGCGACATAAACTATAATTGGTACTGAGCATCTGTGAATGAATCAGTAACACCAACTGAGTTTACAAAAATGTCAAGTAAAGCTGGAACAATAATAGGAACAGAACCTGTATTTAGAAGCAGCCTATAATGGAAACGGAAACTTACAAGTCCAGCTAAGAGCTCATTTAATTAAACAGTTGGCATGCAGCACCCTCTAGTGGTCCTTTCTTTTTTAAATCAGGTCATATGGCAGTCCAGTTTCACTTTTAAATAATTTCTCTGTGGGCTAGGAATTAGTGACATGGGGACATAAAACAATTAATACCCCAATATAAAGGGATACAGAGTATTCAGAAGGGATAGACCAAGCAGGCTAGGGAGTGGGACAGCTCTCACTGCTCATATGATCATGGCTATATCATAGCTGTACATTGTAAAAGAGCAGCTCTGCACTTCAGCATATGGTTTCATAAATAAGATGTTTCAGGTATTACAGTTTACTACAGAATACATTTTTTTTTTCATTTTCATTTTTCCTTTCGAAGATTTACAGCACATCTTGGTAGTCATCTAAAAAGTGTGTATAGAAAACATTTGCTTCTCCCCTCTTAACCTCACAGTGCCTTTGTTTATGATATAGTGCTCACCATGTCAGCAGATTGTGATGTCACAAGCAGTAATTGTGTGGTTAGCAGAGGGGAGTCAAATTTTGAAAGACTCAGCGAACTAAAGATCAACATCTGAAATTTACAAATGGGAAGAGAAAATCCTGTGTTTTGATTGTTTTTTACCTGTGCATCAAATCTGTTCGATACACAAGTAAAAACAAGTACTCAAAAGCAGGACCACATTAAAAAAAAATCACTGTGCCTTTAGAACTTTCACCGATTTTTAAATGCTGCCATTTTTTTCACCATTAACGAGTGATGAAACTATCTGTATACTACCAAAATCTAATGAGCCCTCAACCATGTGCTGCTGCAGCTACAGCTGTAGCTGGTGTGGCTCTTTTGTGCTGGACCACTGTGGTATAAATCACTTTTTCAGAAGTGGTATACATGCTAGAGTACAAGCCAGGAGGTAACTGTGTTTGGGGTTGCCAGGCAACATCCTTTATTTGGTTTTCTTGGTTTATAGAGACAAATGAAGGCTGTAGCCCATCAAGATTGTCCCCACCACTTTGGTGGGAATTTATACCCAATGTTGGTTAGTTTCTATCCGTTTATCCAAACATTTTTTGAAGTTGGAAAGGGAGTTACTATCTACTAGATCTTGTGAAAGTCTGTTCCATAATCTAGGGGATCTTGTGGTAAAGAGATTTAGGAGTGGGACTTCTTGTTTCTGTTTCACTCACTGCAAAGTAAGAGTCATAGCAAGTGGAACCAGAAAGGAGCAGTGTGTGGAGAGGTCACCATGCAGGGGACCTCACTGGCAGTGTGTTTTATTGGCAAATAAGCCTTTTTTTAACTTACAAGACTTGGACAGCTTGGGACTCGTTGTCTGGCTTTGGTTACATGACCTCCATTCCCCATTGCCCCAAGGAGCAGAGGATAGAAACCAACTGTGTGCTGCTGCAGCTAGAGTCGTAGCTGGTGTAGATCAGGGAGGGGCTGTGGACATGGCCTACCTAGACTTTAGCAGGGCATTTGACATAGTCCCACACAAAAGATTAATATACAAGTTAGCCAGCCTGGGAGTGGGTCCCAAGATGACAGCCTGAGCAAAGAATTGGCTGGAGAATAGGACACAGAGAGTAATAGTAAATGGAGTCCACTCAGAAGAAAGGAGGGTTACTAGGTGGGTACCGCAGGGTTCAGTATTAGGACCGGTCCTCTTCAATGTCTTTATAAGCGACATTGCAGAAGGACTGGAAGGAAAAGTATGTCTCTTTGCAGATGACACAAAGATCTGCAACAGAGTTGATGCACACGGTGGGGTAGAAAGGATGGGAAGGGACTTGGCAAGGTTTGAGGAATGGTCAAATGTATGGCAGCTTAGATTCAATGCTAAGAAGTGCAAGGTAATGCACCTGGGAAACAAAAACCCAGGGGAAGAGTACGCAATGGGGGTTGAGATACTAACAACAACAAAAATGGAAAGGGACCTGGGGTAGTCATATCAGATGACCTTAAGGTGGGCAAGCAATGTGAGAGGGCAGCAAGGAGGGCTGGGGGGATACTGGGATGCATAGGGAGAGGCATCACCAGTAGAAAACAGGAAGTTATTATCCCTCTGTACAGACAGCTGGTGAGACCCCATCTGGAGTACTGTGTGCAGTTCTGGAGACCCAATCTCCGCAAAGACATAGACAGGATGGAAGCTGTCCAGAGGAGGGCAACTAAAATGGTGCAGGGTCTGCACTGGAAGACATATGAAGAGAGACGAAAGGAGCTTAATATGTATAGCCTCGAGGAAAGGAGGGAGAGGGGGGACATGATAGAAACGTTCAAGTACCTCAAGGGAATCAACAAAGTCCAAGAGGGTAGCATCTTTCAAAAAAAGAGGTGTGCAAGAACAAGAGGGCACAATTTGAAGATAGAGGGGGGGCGGCTCAGAGGTAATTTAAGGAAGTATTTTTTCACAGAGAGGGTTGTGGATGCATGGAATGGCCTTCTGGAGGAGGTTGTGAGTCAAAATCCTGGTGGAATTTAAGCATGCATGGGACAATCATAAGGCAATTCTAGGGGGTGGGAGTAGGAAGAAGTAGGCTGCTGGTTAACTAGAATCTGCAGCTTATCCAGTAGGTAGGGAAATGGGCAGACTGGGTGGGCCAAGCGGTCCTTATCTGCCGTCAAATTCTATGTTTCTATGTTTCTATGGTGAAGCCTTTTTGTGCTGGACCACTGGCTGTTTATATCGCTTTTTTTAAAACTGGTATACCCACCAGAGCACAAGCTGAGAGGTAACTGTGTTTTGGGTTGCTAGGCCACACCCTTTAGGACTGAGACTTCCTGCTTCCACTTCACTCGCTACAAAGTCAGAGCCATAGTGAATGGAGGCAGATAGAAGCAGTGTGTGGAGGGGTCACCACACAGGAAAACTCACTAGCAGTGTGCTAGCAGTGTGTTTTATGGGTGAAAAAACCATTTTTTTAACTTACAAGGCTTGGACAGCTTGGGACATGGTGTACCAGCTTTGGTCATGTGACCTCCATTCCCCATTGCCCCAAGGAGCAGAGGACAGTATCCAACTGTGTGCTACTGCAGCTAGAGCTGTAGCTGGTGCAGCCCTTTAGTGCTGGACCACTGGTGGTATATATCACTTTTTTTAAAGTGGTATACCCACCAAAGTACAAGCCAGGAGGTAAGTGGGTTTGGGGTTGCTAGGCAACACCCTTTAGGACTGGGACTTGCTGCTTCTGCTTCAGTCACTACAAAGTCAGAGCAACGGCAGATAGGAGCAGTGTGTGAAGAGGTCACCATGCAGTGAACCTCACTGGCAGTGTGTTTTACAGCAAATAAGCCCTTTTTTTAACTTTCAAGGCTTGGACCGCTCAGGACCTGGTGTAACAGTTTTGGTCACATGACCTCCATTCCTCATTGTCCGGAGGAGCAGAGGACAGTAACCAACTGTGTGCTGCTGCAGCTAGAGCTGTGGTTGGTGAAACCCTTTTGTTCTGGACCATTGGAGGTATATATCACTTTTTTGAAAGTGGTATAACTGCAAAATTAGAAGCCAGGAGGAAACTATGTTTGGGGTTGCTAGGCAAGAACCTTTAGGGTTGGGACTTCTTGTTTCCACTTCACTTGCTACAAAGTCAGAGACGAAGAGAGTGGAGGCACATAGGAGCAGTGTGTGGAGAGGTCACCACACAGGGGACCTCACTGGCAGTGTGTTTTACGGCAAATAAGCCTTTTTGTAACTTACAAGGCTTGGACACCTCGGGACCCAGTGTACTGGCTTTGGTCACATGACCTCTTTTTCCCATTGACACGTGGAGCGGAGGACAGAAACCAACTGTGTGCTACTGCTGCTAGAACTGTAGCTGGTGTAGCCCTTTTGTGCTGGACCATTGGCTGTTTATATAGCTTTTCTTAAAGCAGTATACCCGCCAGAGTACAAGCAGGGATGTAACTGTGTTTGGGGTTGCTAGGCAACACCCTTTAGGACAGGGACTTCCTGTTCCCATTACACTCACTTCGAAGTCAGAGCCATAGTGAAAGGAGGCAGATAGAAACAGTGTATGGAGAGGTCACCACACAGGGGACCTCACTGGCAGTGTGTTTTAAGCATGAATAAGCCCTTTTTTAACTTACAAGGCTTGGACAACTCGGGACCCAGTGTACCAGCTTTGGTCATGTGACTTCTATTTCCCATTGCCCCGAGGAGCAAAGGACAGTATCAGCTGTGTGCAGTTGCAGCTAGAGTGATAGCTGGTGCAGCCCTTTAGTGCTCGATCACTGGTGGTACGTATCACTTCTTTAAAAGTGGTATACCCACTGGAGTACAAGCTAGGAGGTAACTGAGTTTGGGGTTGCAAGGTAACACCCTTTAGGACTGGGACTTCCTGCTTCTGCTTCAGTCACTAGAAAGTCAGAGCCGAAGTGAGCAGAGGCAGATAGGAGCAGTGTGTGGAGAGGTCACCATGTAGGGAACCTCACAGGCAGTGTGTTTTACAGTGAATAAGCCCTTTTTTTAGCTTACAAGGTTTGGATGGCTTGGGACCCGGTGTACCAGCTTTGGTCACAGGACCTCCATTCCCCATTGCCCCGAGGAGTGGAGGACACTAACCAACTGTGTGCTGCTGCAGCTAGAGCTGGAGCTGGTGAAGCCCTTTTGTGCTGCACCATTGGCTGTTTATATCACTTTTCATAAAGTGGTATACCAGCCAGAGTACAAGGAGGGACGTAACTGTGTTTGGAGTTGCTAGGCAACACCTTTTAGGACTGGGACTTCCTGCTTCCACTACACTCACTACAATGTCAGAGCCATAGTGAATTTAGGCAGATAGGAACAGTGTTTGGAGAGGTCACCACACAGGGGACCACACCGACAATGTGTTTTATGGCAAATAAGCCCTTATTTTTAACTTACAAGTCTTGGACAGCTCGGGACATGGTGTACCAGCTTTGGTCACGTGACCTCCATTTCCCCATTGCCTTGAACAGAGAGGACAGTATCCAGCTGGGTGCTGCTGCAGCTAGAACTGTAGATGGTGTAGCCCTCTTGTGCTGGATCACTGGTGGTATATATCATGTTTTAAAAGTGGTATACCCATGAGAGTACAAGCTAGGTGGTAACTGGGTTTGAGGTTGCTGAGCAACAGCCTTTAGGGCTGGTTATTCCTGCTTCTGCTACAGTCGCTACAAAGTCACAGCGATAGTGAGAAGAGACAGATAGAAGCAGTATGTGGAAAGGTCACTATGTAGGGGACCTCACTGGCAGTGTGTTTTACAGTGAATAAGCCTCTTTTTTAACTTACAAGGCTTGGAGAGCTTGGGACCTGATGTACTGGCTTTGGTCACATGACCTCCATTCCCCATTGCCCCGAGGAGTGAAGGACAGTAAACAACTGTGTGCTGCTGCAGCTAGAGTTGTAGCTGGTGTAGCCCTTTTGTGCTGAACCACTGGATGTATATATCATTTTTTTAAAAGTGGCATACCTGCCAGAGTATAAGCCAGGAGGTAACAGTGTTTGGAGTTGCTAGGCAGCACCCTTTAGGATTGGAACTTCCTGCTTCCGCTTCACTCGCTACAAAGTCAGAGCCATAGCGAGTGGAGGCAGATATGAGCAATGTGTGGAGAGGTCACCACACAGGGTACTTCACTGGCAGTGTGTTTTATGGGTGAATAAGCCCTTTTTTTAACTTACAATGCTTGGACAGCTCGGAACCCATTGTACCGACTTTGGTCATGTGACCTCCATTCCCCATGTTCCTGAGGAGTGGAGGACAGTAACCGAGTGCTTCTGAAACTAGAGTTGTAGCTGGTGAAGCCCTTTTGTGCTGGACCATTGGCGGTATATTTCACTTTTTTAAAAGTGCTATACCTGCCAAAGTAGAAGCTGGGAGGTAACTGTGTTTGGGGTTGCTAGGCAACACCCTTTAGGACTGGGACTGCTTGTTTCCACTTCACTTGCTACAAAGTCAGAGCCGTGGCAAGTGGAGACAGATTGGAGCAGTGTGTGGCAAGGTCACCAAGCAGGGGACCTCACTAGCAGTGTGTTTTATGGGTGAATAAGCTCTTTTTTTAACTTACAAGGCTTGGACAGCTCAGGACCTGGTGTACCAGCTTTGGTCATGTGACCTCTGATCTCTGATCCCCATTGCCCCGAGGAGCAGAGGACAGTAACCAACTGTGTGCTGCTGCAGCTAGAGCTATAGCTGGTGTAGTCCTTTTGTGCTGGACCACTGGTTGTATATATTGCTTTTTTTAAAAGTGGTATACCCACCAGAGTACAAGTCAGGAGTTAACTGTATTTGGGGTTACAAGTCAACACACTTTAGGACTGGGACTTCCTGCTTTCACTTCACTCACTCCAAAGTCAGAGCCATAGCTAGCAGAGGCAGATAGGAGCAGTGTCTGGAGAGGTCACCACGCAGGGGACCTCACTGGCAGTGTGTTTTACAGGTGAATAAGGCCTTTTTTTAACTTACAAGGCTCGGACAGCTCAGGACTCGGCGTACTGGATTTGGTCACATGACCTCCATAACCCATTGCTCCAAGGAGCAGAGGACAGTAACCAACTGTGTGTTGCTGCAGCTAGAGCTGCAGCTGTTGTAGCCCTTTTGTGCTGGAGCATTGGCAGTATGTATCACTTTTTAAAAGCGGTACACCTGCCAGAGTACAAGCCAGGAGGTAACTGTGTTTGGAGTTGCTGGGCAACACCCTTTAGGATTGGGACTTCCTGCTTCTGCCTCACTTGCTACAAAGTCTGAGCCATAGCAAGCAGAGGCAAGCAGAGCAGAGGTGATGCGGGTAGAGGCCAGTGACATCTAATGTTGTCAGACTGGGAAGAAGGGGAAAAAGGGCCAAACATTATAAAGGAAAACTTCCAATGAGGTAACAACAAAAGGTGATTATTGTAAGCTGTGAAAAAATAAAATAGATAGCATGGATAATATGTATGTGACCTTGACTGGGGGGGAAATTGGAGTCAAGTACTGTATGTGCCATAGATTTAGTGTAACAGAGAAAATGAGTCATACAATGTTATGTGTGAGCAATGTGTAGCGCTGAAAGAACTGAGGATCAAAATCATAGGATTAGAATTGGAAATTAAATGTCATTAAAACAACACAATCAGTAATCAACAGGCAAATGAACAAACTGACAAGGGGACAGTGTCTGGATGAAAATGACACAGAGACAGAAGAGGATCTGGAACAGGTACAAACAGGAGCAAACAAAACAATGAAGAGGAGAAGGGTAATGCAATTTACAGTTCCAACACAAAATAGGTTCACACCATTGGAACAATTAATGGAGGACACTGAAACAGAAATGGACAATTTTCTAGCATTAGTAAGGGAGGTCTATAACAACACAGAGACTAACCCAACTCTTGGCCAAATTGAACCAACAGCACCAGAAACTAGTGTGTTAAATAAAAATGTATACATACTAGGGGACTCCATAATAAGGTATACTGATCACAAAACTACAAAGATCAGCAAAGAATCAGTGATCAGCAGTTGCTTCCCAGGAGCAGGTGTGAGGGATATGATTAGCATTACTGAGGACTTAATGAGGACTTATTGTCGAAGGCACTGGGTAACTCTCTAGTGCTAGTCCATATAGGGGCTAATAATGTCAGAAACTCTGAGGCACAAGATATCTTTAATGCAATTGAAGAAATTCACAGAAGGATCAGAGAGAACCATTGTGAGCTAATCATCTCAGAAATTCTGCCTATACCTAGGATGAATTATAAAATCAGTACTAAAATCAAAAAAATAAACAATTAGATTAGACAGTGGAGTCTGATCATGGGAATCAGATGTATTAGAAGCTGGGAACAGTTTGAAAACCAAAATCACTTGTTTAACCATGACAAACTGCACCTCAGCAGATCAGGTGGTGACTTTTTGGGGAAACTGTTCTCTAATGCAATCAAGGAAGTTTTAAACTAGAAGTGCAGGGGAAAAGAGAATCAGTTGCCAGAGCTAGCAGTATCAAATCAGTAATATTTAGAAGAAAAACAAAATAAAACCAAAAATACAAACATCAACAACTTAAAAAAATCATAATAGGAAACTAAATGTACTGTTAACAAATGTGAGAAGTTTGACAAACAAGATGGATGAACTTAAATATATATTATATTCCCAGCATATACAAGTGTGCACACCCACAGAAACATGGCAACACAATGGTGGTTGGGGCATTGCTATCCCATTTAATAATATGTTCCAAAAACAGACAAAATAAGAAAGGTAGAGGCATAGCTATGTACATAGCTGATGATTTATATTAGCACATGAGATAACACCTCAAACAACTGACTCACCAGACACAGAATTATTATGGGTAAAGATCCAAATGGCATGGAATGGAATAACACTGAGTTTAGGATATAGACCACCTAACCTAAATAGTGATGAAAATAATATGTTCTTGTCAGCTCTAGAAAATATGACAGTAATAGGTGATTATATTTTTCTGGAAGATTTTAATGTCCCAACCATCAATTGGGACAATCTTGAAGGGAATACCAGCCAAGAAAACAAATTCATTGAAATTATAACACATAAGGGGCTTGAGTTGTTTGTAACATCAAAAACAAGGGGTAATAATATACTTGATATTGTGTTAAGTAATATTGAACCTGAAGCAATTTACACCATGGTAACTGACCCAACAGGTAACAGTGATCACAACATGATACAGATAGAATAAACAAGGAATGTGAAAAAAGTAAGGGATTAACAAAATCCAAAAACTACCATAAAGCAGATTAGAAGGCAATGAAACAGTATTTACAGTGCCTGCTACAGAAATATTTTACAGTACCGCAGTGCATTGGATGGCAGAGCTCTATGCCACCAGGTAGGGTAATTGTGCCTCAGTATGCTGTGCAAAATGCGGTAGATATTTTTGGCTTAATTATACAATTTTTCCTGATCCACAGGGTGGCGACTGTGAAAAATTTTAGCAACTTGCAGCTCAAAAATGTATGTGGACTGTTTTGACCACTGGTTTTACCAGTTCATCAGCAGGTGGCCAGAATTACTGTAGTTTTAGCAGCCCTTAAAAGAGCAACCACAAATTACATGACAGCTTTTCCTAGCACGTGGGTGTTGTGCCTGCTTTGCTCACGCTTGTGCTGGCCATCAATATAAATTCAGACAAAAAAAAGTGCCAAATGTTTAATTTGAGTAAATTTTCTCCAGATAATTATTTTGGAGGAAGTAGATTTATGCAGCAGCATTGAGACTAGGAGCAGACTGCAGGATTGAGAGAGCATCTTCCATTTAGCACCCAACCCTCCAAGCATCAAAAAGTTTGATGGGATGCTTCACTGCATGATCCATACTGTAGGAGTGAGGGAATCAGGGAAACTGTTTGGGTGCTGGGAACCAACTTCAGTCATACTTCAAGTGGCTTGATAAAGAGTGGATAGATGCAAGCAGAAATGTGTGAAGAATGCTATCTAATAAATAAATACTGTGACAGGCAGCATGAACAAGCATAGTGAAGCCACTACACATGTAGGTAGTGAACAAGAAGCAGACATTACAACAGCCTACCCAATATATTAATAGTGTTATGGGTAGCAGGTTCCAAGGTGTAGTGCTTTGCCCTCTTCTTCATTTTCATTTCGGCAAGTATGAATGAAAAATATGAATGAAAACCAGTCTTCCAATAGTATTAACACCTGATTGGGTTACTGTTGGCCATTCAGATGTTACTACTATAAGAAGACATCTTTTCATTCATACTTTTATTCACAATGAACAGAATGAGAAAGAGAGCACTACAGCTGTGGTTGTGGTGGAGACATCATATAGGAGGACAGTAGGGATCATGGCATGACATTTCAGTGGGCACTGGGGAGCACTGACATGTAATCCAAGTGTGTGTGTGTGTGTGTGTGTGTGGTGGGTCGAGCACAAGTTTCAATCACCGGACAGGACAATAACATACATATTTTCCAACTGTATAAATAGAATTAGGGCTAAAGAGAATGGCAAAACAAAAAATAAAACACTGTGTAACTTGTGGACATGACAGTGGGAATGGGGGAGCATGCTAATTAACAAGTATCATATGGAGCTGGGAACTAGTACAAAATCTGAACACGCTGCAACAGAAAGGATTCTGAGCCATTTGTCTCTCTCCATGTGCAACATAGAGAGGGAATTGCATCTCTTTATTATTGTCTCAAGTTTATTTTATCATCTTATTTCATTACAAATTCAAGCCCAAATACCCTGAAGTGCCACCATAACTTTTTCCATTTTACTTGCCCATCCATATTTTAACTGTGAGTGGATTGATGCTGCCGAACTACAGTATAACTACAAATAATTAGGACTCTGCAATTTCATAGACAAACCACCTGCCCATCAATTCTGACATACTCAGATTCTAACTTGGAGACTCTGATTGGGAACTCTGGTAAGAATATAATATATATATATATATATATATATATATATATATATATATATATATATATATATATATATATATATATATATATATATATATATATATATATACATATATATATTTAATTATTTTACCAGGACTGGCACACTAAGCTGAAAGCATTTTTACAGGTGTGACCTGGGAGCATAGGGAAGTTAAGTGACTTGCTCAGGGTCACACAGTATGCAAGTGGGCTCTGTGGGATTCAAATCCAGGTCTCCAGCTTTGCAGCTCAGAGCCTTAAACCACTGCACTATACTGCCTCCTCAATTTGTTTGATTTAATCGCAGAACTATGTTATGTCCCAAGAATGCAGTAAACCACCATATCTTTTTTTTATTTTTATTTTTTTAATTTTATTTTTTCATATTTCAAAAATAACCTATGAGCAAAATGCTCTTTTTCAAAGGTTCCACATCTACACACGTGGACAACACAGAAAGGTAAGTTACATGGTATGGGTACACAAGTACAAAGACACAGAAAATACAAGATATAACAGCTATTGATCTGACTATTTACAATTGAAGGTGAACTCATATAAATCTTATGCAAATTGAAATTTCGTACATCCCAGGAAACAAGGTGACTGCTGTAGATTTAAGAGGCAAAGTTAGCAAGTGGTAGAGCAGCCAGCCTTTGTCATTATTTCCTATAGACATAGGGGGAGGGAGCTGACTAACATAGGTTTTTCTTCCTGCAAGGTAAGGCAGCCAGGAGGGGCTTTGTCATTAATTTTTATCAAAGAGGGAGGGAAGGAGGGTAGAGGATGGTGGGGCAGGAGGAGGTTATGAGATACTCTGTAGAAGGGAGAAGTCTTGTAGTGTAGGGGTTGCAATGAGGGAGGAGCTTATATATTTTGAAAGTGTGAGAATGGCGGAATCGGGGTTATAGGGAAGGCAAGAGTGGCTTGGGGGTGACACTTGGCACAGTATAGTCAGGTGATGTTATTTGGGCAACTCACATTGGCAAATGTGCTAGGACCAAAAGAGTAGGGGGGGCACTATCCCCACGAAGCAATGACCAGTATTAAGATCAAGAAGAGAAGAGGCACCACTCCCAACTTTCAGAGTTATTTAGTGAGGAATATGGGGTGAACAGCATGGTGAGGCAGGGACTCACAGTAGCCTGCAGGCACAGGACCCAGAAATGGTGAGGTGCTGCTTCAATTCAACCTTAAAGGAGGGAAGCCTGCTATTACTGAAAATATGCACCGGGCTATCATTCAACCAGAGAGGTGCCCTATATGCGAAGGACCGCTGTCCAAGTGAAGGTTTCCTGAACAGCATGGTTAATAAGCCCCTGTCCATTCTCCTGGTCCAGTAGCCCATGTGACTAGTGTTGAGAAAATCATTGATGCAGGGTGGAGCTTTGCCTAGTAGTGCTTTCTTACCCAGGAGACATGTTTGATACTTAATCCTGTTTGTTAGGCTGAGCCAATTGGTTTGTTCATATAGTTTACAGGAGTGAGTTGAGTTGAGTTGTCTGCTCCAAGGGAAAGTCTGCAGACCTTGTTGAGTACTGTTATTATCCATCTGAGTGCAGTGTCAGATGCAGCACCATAGACTACCAGTCCGTAATCAATGATTGTAAGGATGGAACTAGAGACAGTTAATCATAAGGCTGCAGGCGTAAGATAGTGTTTATGTCTATGAAGAACCCCAAGTTTGATATTCCCCACCTTTTAAACCTGGTCTATATGCTGTGTGAAGGACAGGGTGTCATCAATGGTAACCCCCAGGTACTTAAAGTTATGCACCTGCTCAATAGGTTTGGATTTTTTATTGACTATGGACAGGACCAGATATGTCTTCTTATGCTGCTGGCTAGAAATCAGCATTGATTTAGTCTTCTTGTAGTTAAGAAGTTTCTGTGACTTAAACCACTCCTCCAGCTGGAGGAAGGTGGACTATAAGTCCTTTTGCAGTTGATCTGGTTAGGCGCTACTGCTTAGAATAACTGTATCATCCACATACAGGATGATTTTGCTCATGTAGGCTTCTGTAAGATTATTCAGAAGTAAACTGAAAAGGAGTGGGCTCAAGATTGAGCCTTGAGGAACCCTGAGACCAATTTCCATGGCAGTTGATGTTTTTGAGCCAATTTTGATGCTCTGAGATCTGCAGGACAGATAATCGTTGAACCAGTGGGCTGCTTCAGAGGCAAGCCCCAGGGACAGCAGCTGCTCTAGTAGGATGGGGTGGTTGACAGTGTCAAAGACCTTAGTGAGATCTATAAATATAGATCCCACGTACCTGGCAACATCCATAGCTTCATGTAAGTAGTTGGAGAATTCGACTAGCCAGTGGTCATGCTGTGGCTGTTACGAAAGTCATGCTATTGCAGACACAGGAGATCATACTTCTGAAGATATTCTGAGACATGATCAGCCACTATTCTCTCAAACACTTTCGAAAAGGGGGAGAGAATCGAAATAGGTTGGTAATTGGTGGTGCATGGGTGATCACCACTTTTTGGAACTGGGGTCACTAAAGCCAGTTTTCACACTGTTGGGAACTTTGCCAGGGTGAGGGACTTATTGAATAATTTGGTAATGGGGGCAATACATTTGTTGAGAGCAATAGCAACTAGCTTCAAATCAATATTGTCACTGCCAAGCCTTGTTTTACCTAGCACCTTACTGATGTACTTTCTGGCCTACCTGACAGTGACACACTTGAGGTAAAAGTTTGGGTGATTGGGAACGTTTCGAGATGTAAGTTGTGCTGGACCAGTGGGTTTCAGATTGTCAGGGGGAAGGACAAAGCTGAGGTCCAGGAAGGTTGAGTTAAAGGATTCAGCAATTGTAAAAGGATCTTGGGTTAGGGTGCCACTGATATTCAGCACTGAGTGGTGATTCCTACCCTCTTTACCAAGAAGGTCCTTTATATTGTCCCAGAACTTTGTCACATTTCACAAGTTCTGATTCAATTGTTCCTTATAGTATTTTGCCTTAGCTTGCCTGGTTAGGTTTGTGCACCTATTTCTAGCAGCCCTATACCTCAGAAAGTCAGATGGACATCCTGTGTTTCTGGCCATGCACCACAGATTATCCCATGCCCTCATCTGTATGAGAAGGTCCTGAGTGATCCATCTATTTGTGGATCCTTTGACTTTTCCTTTCCTCACCAAGGCATAAATATCACAAATGTCATTGAAATTGTCTGAAAAGAATTTCATAGCCTGATCTATATCTTGAAGCTTGTCTATGGGTGACCAGTAAACCTGGGATAGGGCAGCTTTAAAGGTGCTTAAGAGGCCTCTTTTGATGACACGGCTATGTATGGTGTTTGGTGGCTCTTTTTTGTCCTTAAACACCCAGAAACATGATACTGGAGAGTGGTCACTAAGGCTGTCAAATAGCACTGCAACACCTTTGATTCTGGAGGGACAACTAGTCAAGATCCATTCCAGGAGGGTGTTTATTCCACTTTTTATGTTTAACCTTGTGTACTCACTAACCATTTGTGTGAGGTATGCACTGCCTATGGTCCTTTACCTTGTCAGTATCACTACTGAGCCAGTTAATGTTGAAGTCACCATTAACAATGACTTCAGGGTTCCTCTTTAATTTTCAGAGCACATTCAAGACTGAGCCAAGCCCCTGCTTTGCCTTTCTGGGAGGCAAATAGACAGTGGCAATGGTGAGAGACTTTTTAAGTTGACCTATAAGGAGGTTAACCGCTAGAAGTTCATAGTCACCAGTGACATCAGAAATTGGCAACATGCTACCCTGGATAGATTCTGTAACAAAGATGAGGCAGCCCCCACCCCTTCTTCCTGGTCTATCCAGCCTGAAGGTTCCATAGCCTTGTAATGCAATACAGTTGTCTTTAATTTTCTGTGTGAACCATGCCTTGGTCAGACAGATGATATCAGGGGAGTGAAGCTGCATCCATGCATATCTAAAATGCTTTAAATTAAGAAACAAAAAGATATGGTGCTAGTGAGGTTGCATGTGAATTTATTTCAAAGTTTTTCATACAACCACCCACAGGTACTGTAGATAGTAACATTATGTGCATCTGCACCACGATCTGGGAGAGAGGCATGAGCTGAGTAACAAGTAGGTTTATGAACATGTTTTAATATTTATAAAATATACAGCAAATCAGATCATATTTTTACAACACACAGTTACAGCTGTAGATAACTTGAGCACTCTGCTGATCTGGGATTAGGTTTGTGCCCATTCTGAAGTTCAAAAAAAGAGGCAAATAAAGGAAATAAATAGTATCTGGAAGTCCATCACTCAGAGATAGGGCAGCAGGTGAGGACTGTTGCCTGCCTAAGAGGTCTTCAAAATAATTATGAGCCATGCTACTGAATAAGTAAACATAACATGGAAGTACTGTTAATGACCAGAATACAGTGCAGACTACATGGATGTACACTGCACATTTGCATTTGGCTGGTAATGAGCACTGATTTCAATTGCAAATGCACTGACTGCAGGGAGCAATGAGTTTTGAATGAGTTCTCAGCAAATTGTACATTTTTTCTTACAAGATATTTAATACAGCTACTCATTCAGAATAAAACAGAACATCCTAATCATGCAGCACCATTACCTTTTCTGTTGCTGTCACTCTCTCTCTCCTCTGAACAGACCCATGTAATTTCACGGTACTGATAACTTTGCTACCTTTCGTGAATCACTCTTTTGCTGTTCCAGTCCTGAAAGAGAGTGCAAGAGAGAAAGAAAGACTTTTCTCCCTAACTTGCTCCTCGTCCCTGTGTATCCCTCTCTTGGCGGTGACACAAAACAAAGAGGGATCGTTGTCAAAATCTACACTGAAGTACCTGTGTTATAAAGAAGAGCCTCACTTGAAATAAATCAGATTTAGAGAATTGTACTGTGGCAATGGGTATAAAATAAAGAAAATAACTGATAGGTTAGTGTGAGTTACTGGGCAGTAATACCATCGAGAGGTTCTGGACACATAGGAACCTCGAGAGCGAAGCTCAAGAGGTTCTAGTGTGTCCAGAACCTCGAGATGGTAGGACTCCCCGGTAACTCACACTAACTTGTCAGATATTTTTTTTAATATATGGATCCTATTTTTTTGACCATTTTGTAAGCGGCGGTTGGCCACTGCAGTGAAGGACTCTCACAGTCCTGGCAAACTGCCGCATTGTCTCGCTTCTCCACACTCATCCCCATAAACCATAAGTTTAGTAGGCAGTCCTTCCTTTGTCTGTGTTTGGGGAAAGATGCTTCAGGCAGATATTTAAATGTTTCCTTGAATTGTGCTCTCAAAAAAGTATCCATGGAGCAGATAAAGCTGAAGTGGAGCAAAAAAAAATGCTGGTCATATGCCCAGGATTTCTCTCCTTAAGCGACAGAGCGAGCCACCATGTTTTGGAAGTTGAGCTGCCTGCCCACTCTGGAAAAGCAACCAATTGGAAGGCATGATTAGGAAAACGTAGGGGGCAAACTTGCAGTTCGCTGTTGAGCTTTCATGATAATAGTATCGTTCAGTTATGGAATAATGGTATTACCATCTCTGAACAATACTGTTATCAGTTGCAAAGTGTAGTATTATCGCTCTTGGAGTAATTGCATTACCAGAAAAAAATGGTATGCTTTATTACCCAATTAAATGGCATATCCATATATTAAAATCCTTTAACTGATTATTAATTGATATGGGATCTGAAACTAAACAGTGTGCACGTTTCTGTGTTTTTTTTTTTAATTGCTGGCTGATGTGTCACTACCACATGCTTTATAGCACTACCTGTACAGTACTTATAGTGTATAACCTGAACTATTCACTGTCATGATATTTTTACTATATTCTTAGCAAAAATACCATCACGTTTTAAGCATTCTTCTGAGTGTCCATGCATACAGACCGTGACAAACCCTATATGACTTGAATGGCATTTTGGAAGATTTTGCATTGCACCATCATACAGGACATTCATTCTGAAGCCTAGTGTTGGAAAAATAACTCACGCAATCTCCAAACATGTTTATTTTTTATTTTGTGATGTTCAAACTACTGAGAGTTATTATCAAAGTATAGCTGTAAAACATGCACAGTATGTTACTGGCACTTATGTGTCCTGTTCCATTATACTGTGTTTGCTTTTATTTCAAACAAAAATAAATACGTAGAAAGATAAACAAATAAATAAATACATTTTAAAAAAGGAGGGGCGGCACAATAACAGATCAATCAAGTTTGGTATGATACAGTATATATCCTTTCTCTAAAGCACACACAGAAAACTAAATCTGTGTTACCATGAGCAACAGAAATATATATACTTCAGACAGTGCCACAGGTGCAATCCTGGTGACCACACTACTTTGTTACGTAGTCCACTTGCCCATCGGCCACTGTCTGAAGTAAGTTGGAGGTAGGAGGAATTTATACTGATGCTGATGTAAAACACAGGTTCAATTTGTCTTCCACTCATGATCTGTAAAACCTGCTTCCTAAACGGCCAACTGATGTACTTACAATAGCACTTATTGTTACCTATAATATGCTCAGTACTTATTCAAACCCATAATCAGGACACTTGTAATGATCCTATGCATATTCTGGGTCATGTATTGTTGGTTTCCAGGTACTTGTAGTTTTGTTCGAAGGTCACATACTGCCCATTATTGTAACCTGTTTGTGCTGCTGCTTATTCACATCATTGTTTACTTGTCATTTTGTCTGTCTGAATTTATATTTAATTTATTTTTTCATTCAGACATAACCTTTGAGCAAAATGCTCTTTTAAAAAGATTCCACGTCTTGAAAGGAGGACAACACAGAAAGGTAGTTACAGAGTATGGGTGTACAAGTACAGAGACAAAAAAATACAAGAAATAACATAAATTGGTCTGACTAGTTACAATTTTAAGCTATCTCATATAGAGGTACAGCATACTGCAGTTAGTGCAGCCCAAGGAACATGGCGAGTGTTGTAGGTTTAAGAAACTAATTTAGCAGGAGGTAAAGCAGCCAGGGGAGGCATTGTCATTATTTCATATAAAGTCAAGAAGGGAGAGACTCAACATAAGCTTTCACACCCTGTATGTTAATGCAGCCAAGAGAAGGCTATGTCATTAATTCAAGTCAAGGGTGGGGGATTAATTTTATGTGCAGGACTGACCTAGTAGGAACATACTAGACAGCAATGTGAGGGAGGACCATACACAGAATAAGCTGGGGGGAAGACAGGTGCTTTGAGACAATCACATTTATGCAGGGTCAATGGCAGGGGAGGGACTTAAAAGAGTGCTGAGTTAAGGACAGTAGATAGAAGGCTTGTCAACAGGCTGTGGCTATGGAAGGCTCAAGTTTGAGGGCTCGCAAGTAGTAGGAATAAGTAGGAGTTTAAACTCAGGGTTACTAGGCAGCAGGGTACAGTAACAAATCGGGGAATGCAGCTCAGGAGCAGGCTGACTCCAAGCTACCAGGTGCTAGTGCTACAGGTTTCCTGCAGTTGTAGACCTCAGCCTTGGCCAGGTAATGTCTTAGTTCTGCCTTGAAGTTGGGGAGGCTGTTAATGAATAAAAGGCATGCTGGGATCTCATTTAGCCAAGAAGAAACACTGTATGCGAAGGACCATTGGCCAAGCACCATTTTTCCGAAGGGGATGGCAAGTGGGCAGTGAGTCTGCCCTCTAGTGCAGTACCCAGATCTACCTCACTGAAGCAGTTCTTTGAAGCCAACAGAGCTTTCCATAGGAGAGATTTCATGCCAAGTTGGCATGTTTGGTATCTGATTCTGCTGGCAAGACTGAGCCAGTTAGTGTGTTCATAGAGGGAGCAGGTGTGTAGGAGATTTTCAGCCACTAGAGCCAGCCTGCAGGCCTTTTTGAGGGCTATCCTCCTGTTTACCCTTCCCAGGATACACTGTGAGACAAGTAGCTTGTTGTTCAGCGTGCCCTTCCTGGTGAAACGTTTTGATCAATAAATAAATAAACCAGTAATACATGTATTTGTGGGTTACATCTAAATGCAAATCAATTCCTCCTATTCTCTCAAGCTCTTCATTTCTTCCCTACAGTCTTTCATCCCCCTTTCTCGATTTCTATTTCCTTTTTCTCACTTCATTTCTCTAGTTCATTCCTTCCTTCCCTCCAGTAGCATGTCCCATACCTGCCCAGTCCCCACACCTGAGATGACATCAACACCTTCCTATCATGTTGGCTTTCTTTGCAGTAAACAGAGCTTACGATCAATGCCTGAGCACACCTTTCCCCATCTCATTAACAAATAAGTCCCAGTTCATGCTTATGAGTGACAGGGAGGATTTTTCTCTCACGTTACTTTTTCCTACAGGGATATCAAGTCGGGTAGGAAGCTGAGTACATTTCAGAGCAAGAAAAAAGTAAAGATTCTGTACAGTAGATACATTTCTGAAAGCGCACTGTGCCAAAAGTACTAACAAACAGTGGCAAATAGAAAATTAATAAACATATAAAAACAGAGCAAAAATCAAGTCCTGAAAAGAAGAATGGCTTCATTCAATCTCCATCATATATCCCAATTCAAATGGTTAGTAATTTTGTATTTCACCGTATTTATTAACACATTTGGCATAGTCTGCCTGCACAAACATATTTTCACATATGAAATATAGGGATTGTTTGCACATACAGTATGCTGTCTGTTTAAGAGATACAGTACCTTTATAAGCACGCTTCACTGTGGACATTCACATTATCTGCATGTCTTTGCATATTCATTTTATAAAAGAAGTAAACAGCAGCTAGAAAGTAGCTTCAAATGCAAAGCAACCAGTATATATTTAATCATTTTTGAAAAAAGGAGAGGGAACCATTCTGTACCAAGTTGAAGAGCAGGTCTTTGCCTTCATCCTTGATCCACCCCTCCCGATTTAGATAAGCTAGAAAAGCTAATCAGTCCTCATAATTAATTAAAACAGGAGGGCCAAGGTAATTCTTACCCCAGCTAATTAAGTGGCACATTTTTGTGTGCCTTTGTAGAATCAAATATCTGTTGGCATAGTAACAAAATTGATCCTACTCACAAAGGCATTAGCATTTCATTAGACTCAAAAAGTCTCCAGGCCAAAGAGCATGAGCTTATTACAGACTCGGTCTGCTTCCAAGAAAAAAGGAAACTTTTTGGGAAGCTTAAGGAGACAGTAGGAAAAAACACAACTAAACAAAATCCCACAGCCCCACTTGCACACTATGTTACCCTGAGCAAGTCATTTAATTCCTTAAGCTCCAAGTTCCTATCTGGAAACAAGCTTTGGGCAATGTGCTTTTCCTGGTTAAACACCCCCCCGCCCAGTTCACTAACAGGCAGCAAGTGCACAAAGTGCAGTGAGTTATATGTTCTGACCACTGCTCAGAGGTAAGAATCCCTGCTGCCACATTCTGCACTCACTGCAGACGTCACACTTGTTTGTAACTACATTGCCTAAAGTACCCCACCTCCCCATGTGCCCGATGGTCCCACCTGCCACTTGATCCAGGTTGTCAGGTACACTATTATTTTATTACACTATTATTTTACTTCAAATGTCCAGCAAAAAGATAAAAGATAAAGCTAAAGATAAAAATAAACTAGAGCATGTGTGACTGGCTGTTTGTGTTTGTCTCTGTAAGTAATTTCATTTTTGTGGATTTTCATGTTTCTGCTTGGAGGAACTGGACCATTCTTGAACATAACATCTATGAACATTTCCTGGACTAAGAAACTATAAAACATCACCACCAGGTATTGGCATTCTCATCATAAACCAACTTTTTTGGAAGCCATCAAAAGCAAAAGTAAGGTCAGTAATTCTGTTATACACACACTGAGTTGTGGAGTGCTGCATTGAATCAGCATTTCCGTCTGACTTATTCTTAAAGGATGTGTGCTTGTCATTGAGGTTTATTCACAACTATTTTGGAGAACAAAGGGAAGATACTAACAAAGGATTTTTACATCCTGCACATGCCCCAGGCCAATTTTCATCATCTTCAGGAATTTAACACATTCTGGGTCTTTGATCCACAGTAACAACAATTTTCTGGTCCCCAGTAGTTCACCATTTCCTGTGGATTTGATTACTTTTCATAATCTGACTTCTGGTACCTTGTACAAGATTACTATACTACATATCGTACATACGTAGAGGCAACTAGTACCACTGTCTTTAAAAACAAATTAGATGTTTGGTTGAGGGATAATAGATAAATAATGTCCCACATAGTGTGGGGAACAGTCTCGATGGGCTCTGGCCTTCTTCTGTTCTTTCATACCAAGTAATACCAAGTAACATCCCTGAACATAACTATCTGCATGGTTTAATATTACTACATCAAGAATGCAACCTAACCTGTTCCTGCTGCACCTGCTTCTTCTGACCATACCGACATCCCACACTACCAATGTATTTAAATGCCCACTGCAACCAACCTCTGATCACCTGGTTGATAGCTCCTTGCACAAAAGTGGAATAGTTACCAGTAGTCTCAGTTGCAACAACACTCATCTCTTCTCCAAAATACTAGGATACATGAGCATGTTACTGTGCCCATGGTCTACCTTTCCATCAAACTATTCCTCCCTGTTCATTCTAACAGGAGTCAGGTCACTACAGACAGCAACTAAGAATAATCATAAGGGAAAAAGTGCATGTAGTGGTCACTGCCGATATCTTAAGGAACTCTTAAAAAGACTAATACTGCTACTCCTGCTAATATTGGGCAATGTTCACCCCAACCCTGGACCACCCCAAGCTACTTCCAGGGAGCAACATAGAATAGGGACCATCTCGCTAGCTAGCATCAATATCTGCAGCCTTACCAAAAAATTAGATGCCCTCACTGCCTGGACAGCACAGCATAGCCCAGATGCACTATCTGTAGTTGAAACTTGGTTGTCTCAAATTATCCCTGACACTGCTGTGGCAATACCTGGGTATACTATCTTTCAGCAGGATCGACTATCCAAAAAAGGGGGTGGCTGTGCCCTTTATCTTAAAGATTCTATAACAGGGCATGCCCTGACCCTACCCATTAAAGGAGATGAGCTTCAGGTCCTTGCTATTAAAGTTATTCTTGGGGTCCATAACAAAACTCTGACAATAGCCTCTATATATATTCCACCCAAACCTACAACAACAAGCCTGAAACCATTCCTTACCTGCATCAGTAGTCTAAAACTTAACTCAGAAGTTATACTGCTAGGGGATTTTAATGTCACCTGGCTTGCCCCCAGTGCAAGCAACTACAAGGATGCATTGGCAGCTGCACATTTCACAGCTAGTTACCTCACCCACTAGAATCAACTATAGAAAAGGGACCAGTACCTTAATGGACTGGGTACTCTCAAATCACCCTGACCATATTAGCCACTACAGTTCTCCCTGATGTCATCAGTAACCATTCCCCATTCCAGTGCATATGGTCAAATAAATTCAATAAACTCTCCCCTGCAAAAACTATCAACAGTCGGATGATTATCAAGGGACACCTTGCACCACTTAAGGCACTCCTGCGACAATAAGACTTGACCCCAGTTAACACCGCTCTGAAAATTTGATGCTGCACTCAATACTTCATCTCACAGTTCAATGCAGCATGTGATATCCATGCCCCTTTAAGAAACACAAAATTAAAGGCTTTGGCAACCCTTGGATCACAGGCAAACTCCTAGACCAACTAAAAGCTCAGGACCTGCTATGGGCTTGTGCTACAGCCTCTGGCTACCAAGTAGACTTTCAGGCATACAAGGCCACCAGGAATGCCTGTACCAGAGCTATCCACACTGAAAAAGCCAGCTACTACAGAAGCACCCTATCAAACTCATGGTCGGATGGAAGGAAATTCTGGCAAAGTCTCTCTGAAGTTATAAGGAAAAAGTCCAAAGCAACTCCTAATATGCAAAAGGTTGATGGCAGCAACACCCTGGACCCCATCATAATTGCCAATACTTTCAATCTGGCATTCAATGACCTCAGCCATGTGCCTCCCTTTAACTTCTTTGACACCAACTAAACAACAGCCTCCCAATATCAACAAACTCGGGATACAAATCATCCACATTTCTATTTCAAGGCAGTTACTGAAAGGAATGCCAAAAGATACCTCCTTAAGGTGCTTGGAAAATCCAGATCAAATGGGGACACACTTGACTTGAAGCTCATCGCCCTCACCCTTACAATGTCCTGCCCCTTCTTACCAAGATTATTAACTGGTCCCTGATGCTTTCCCAGTTCCTGCTCAAGTGGAAGTCTGCCCTGGTGACCCCAATACACAAGTCTGGGGTTAGGACATTACACTGTAACTACAGGCCCATCTCCATCCTACCACCTTTATCCAAAGCGCTTGAAAAAATCGTGACAGACCAATTGGTGGAGTACTTGGAGAAATACAAATTGCAATGCCCACAGCAACACGGCTTTTGCAAAGGACATAGCATCACCTCTGCCCTCCTCGAATTTACAGGCCACATTCATCTAGCTCTAGAACAAGGACAACTTGCAGGTGCCACCTTTATAGACCTCTCGAAGGCCTTCGATACAGTCAACCATCCTTTACTACTTGAACAACTTGGCAACTTAGGCTTTCTCATTATACTTTACAATGGTTCAACAGTTCTCTCTCCAACCGGTCACAACAAGTTAAGATTGGTGACTCCCTCTCCTCCAAACTACCTGTCTGGGCTAGTGTTTCCCAAGGGTCAATATTGGGACTCCTCCTTTTCAGCTTCTTCCTGAACAATCTCCCTTCTGCCTGTGATTAAAACATTATTCTGTATGCTGATAACGCAGTGATTTTCTCTAAGAATTCTGACCCTTCCCTCTTGGAAAAACAACTGCAGGACAGTTTCAAGCAAGTTGAGACCTTGTTCGTCTCACAGACACTAGTGCTAAATTACAAAAAAACTAAGACTATGCTGTTCCATGGCACACATGACAAACATAAACACCAACAGTTGGCTATCAAAAACAGCTAGGGTGTGACTCTGGACCAGACGCAGACTTTCAAATACTTTGGTATAACCCTGGACCCTACTCTGTCCTTCTCCAGCCATATCGATTCAGTTGCGAAATCCATAAATATCCGTATAGGCCTTCTCTATAAACACAGACACTGCCTGACACCTGACGCCCTTAAGCTAGCAATACACAGCTCTGTTGTCTCCATCATTGCTCATGGGCTTGTTATCCATGGAGCAGCAATAGCTACATCACTACAGCAAATCTTTATAGTGCTGAATAGGGCCTGCAGACTCCTTACTAGTGCTGCACACCATGCCATACCTGCAACCTCTATGAACAGTCAAACTGGCTACAACTTCAGGGAAGGATTACTTTCCAAACCTGACTACTAGCAAAAAAGTCATTGATGGGACTCATGTCCCCTGGGGTTCAGTCTCTCTTAAGCCCAGCCAACCACCCCCGTTATACAAGAATCTCTGACAACTATTCTCTGGCTATTCTCCACTGTTGCTCTGCCCAAGGCCAGAGGTCTTTTGCAGGTACAGCTCCTAAGATGTTTAACTCCCTGGGCAGTGAAGTCACTAATTTAGGCACCCTCTGCTCTTCAAACATAAGCAATGTCAAATGCTTGTGTCCAGAGCCACCTGTAACTGTTTCTCCTAACCTCCCAGGAAGTCGCTTCTGTTCTTCACACCTCTCTATTATCACCACCTCTGCCTGCCACCACCTTCCCCCTCCCCATATCTACCCCGGCCTCTCTCCCTAGCCCTGGTCCACCACTTTTCTCTCTTACCCTCCTTCAACTCCCTTCCTCTCTCCCTTTTCTAATCTGCTCACCCCACCCAATGTTGCACTTGTTCCCCAATCCATGTCTCCCACCCACCTCTCCTTCTACCTCCCTCCCAGTTACCCCTCTACACCCACTCTCTCTTTCACTTTCCTATGCTACCTGGCACAATTGGCAGCAACTCAGTTTTTCCTACTCTATCTTTCCCTTTGACAGTGCCCTTTTGGCAGCTTTAATTCATGAAAATATTATTTGCTGTGACTCATCATTCTTAAATGTATGCCTGATTGGGCGCGGGGTCAAAATGTTGCACAGCAGAATGCTGTGCGACTTAATAGCATTGCGCAATTTCTCTAAATCTTTTGTTCTGTGGAGGGCTGTGCCCCCTACACTCCTCATTATGGGGCCTGCGCCCTCCAGACCCCCCCCACTTAGGATTCTAACTCCGGGTGGGTCCAACACAGAGAGCGCATAGGTCCAGGTTCATGCATAATACCATATGCTATTAAGCGTACAACATTATGACCTGGTACGGCCTGATTGTGTTGTTCTAACTGTTATTTATATTACCTGTAGCCTTTCGATCATGTATACCCTGTACTGAATTTTGTATTCAAACTGCTTGCCTGCTAATCTCACACAAACTGTATTTCTATTCTTTGTATACCGACATGGAACCTTTGTAAATGAGCCATTAGCCTAAAGGTATTTATCCGAAATTTTCATAGCTAAATAAATAAAGCAAGGGAGCCTAGACACTTCATGAGGGAGCAAAAATCAGATAGTTCCTCTCTTTTTTTTCTGGCTAGCATGAACTGCTGCTTTATGCATTTTATTTATCTGAAATAAAAAAAATAAATAAAAAACTTTAAATTTGCCACACACAGATGGAAGACAAGACCTATTAGATACAATATCTCATTTTTGTTTTGTTCTCTTAAAGCAATAGTGTAAAACAACAGTGCAGTAATGAAGATTTTTAAGTAAAGCCAGTTACCTGATTAAATCAATAAATTTACTAAAATACACACTTTTCTAATGTTTCCTATCTTGTGCACCTGTTCTGTGTGTGTGTCAGTCTTGGAGAGTGTTGGAAATTTATAGCTCAGATAAGAGAACTGGTTTGCCTTTCTATAGCTTGAACTAAACACCACAGTTTTTATTCTTCTCATGTTCTTCTGCTGCTAGCCTTAATTGTGCAACCATATTTGTCTACTGTAAGTTGCTACAGTTGCTGTTTTTCTAGTAGCCAGTATAAAACCACAGAGATCAAAGACATTCATAGTACTATATACATAGGGCCCAGATATTCAGAAATGCACCAAAGCCCATAGCAAGTCCGGCACAGCAAAATTCCAATGCGCCATGGTGCAACTGGAGCCATATTCAGAGGTTACGCAGACTGAACCACACCAGCACAATGCGGCTGAATATGGCAGAGTTGCACCATGGCATAAACAGAGTTGAGCCATGAGCAACAAAGTTGCACCATGGTGCAAACAGAGGTTCACCATGATGCACACAGAGATGCTCAAGTGCACCCATGGCAGCAGAGCAGCAGAGCAACAGAGGGGCGCTGGGCACAGGGCACACACAGGCACCCCAACACTGGACCCCAGAACACACCAGGGTCATGGATAGCAGGTGACAGGGGATGCCAACAGTCAATGGAGGGCCACCAAGGGAGCCCCCCTGGCAGGCTGCTGGCCATGCCCCACCCCCAGACAATAGCAAGCCACACCCAGGACCATGCAGCCAGCTGCACACATGCCACACAGGCACACAGGGAGCCCACAAAATGGGCACTGAACAGGCCGGGTGGCAGGCAGCGTGGCAGACCACATGGGACAGGCTTCACTACACCAGGCAGATGACCCCAACACAATGTGCGGACAGTACTCAACCAATGACCATGGCCATGTGCCACCACCATCATGCACACACCCACCACACACCACTGACAGCTGCCCCATGTGCACCCACTGCACAGCCACCGACCCAGAGGATGGACACCACCACAGTGGGACAGACCACAGCACAGATCAAGGAACCATAGAAGCACAACATACACCCCCACACATGCACACAACATGGACGGATATTGGGCCACTGTGGCATGGCACCACACGCCACCTGCAAAGCAGACACAGGCACACGCTGGTATGCCAGACAAGACAAATGTATGGAACAATCATGTACAGAAACAGCAGGAGCTGGGAATGGCTAGGGACAGTGAGGGAAGGGAACAGGGCCTGTACAGTGGGAGGGGGGACTGCAGGGAATGGTCCAACAGGGATTACAGGGGACACAGGGGCAACCCTAGTGACTGCCCCTGGTCGGCCACCCTGGCATGCCATCCCTTACTCCTCTCCACTGCAAGCATGCCCTGCATAGCCGCCACCACGCCACATAAGCCCAAGACCATGGGCAATGTCTGCTGCATGAGCCAGCTCAGCATCCGGCATGTTGATGTCTGCACTGGACACTGGACACCAATAGCAAGGGACAGGACAGGTGCCTGGTGCAAAGGCCCAAGGGACCATGCCTACCCACACTGTGCATGTGCATGAAAGGGAACACGCCAGCATGTGTGAAGTGTGTTTTGCCAGCCCTGCGCAGCTTGTGCAGTGCCGATACATAGCGCTGTTCACATGTCTTGTGCGATCAACACCATGTCAGTGCAGTGCACATGTGCACTGCAGGCCCGATCACCATGCAGCTGTGGGCATTATGCCGCCACTTGCTCTGGTGCAATACCATTGTGGACACGCAATATCTTGATATTTAGATGCTGCATGCAATTGAGCTCATCAGCCAATGCATGGCGTAGTGGGGTGCATTAGCATATTATTACCACTGCGCACAACCTCATTTGCATGTGTTGTGCCACAGAAGCGCTACCGAACAGCACAGGCCATTTGCTAGTATTTCAACCATGGTAGGTGTGGTGGATGCTGCAGCAGCACACTGGGTGTGGACAGCACTGCAGGGTAGGCTGGGCCAGGGTGCTGCTGCCAGGACCTAAGCGGATATGCGTTGTCACCTGTGTGGTGCATGCCATGGTTAGCCCTCCGCTATGCTGTACTGCTCCTCTTACCTGTCCCTGGTTCCCACACCCCGATGCACACCCTGCCCATCCCCAGGCCTGCACTGCCCATCGCACGCTACTCATGCCACATACACCCACTGGGTGGCCTGTGGGGTTGTCACCATGTTAATATCCATGGCATGGCACAGGGCTGTGCCAACTGGAGGCATCATGTGCACTCCCAGGGTGTGTGGTGCAGGCACTGGCGTGTGCCCCATGGCATTGCACACCACCTGGCAGGTGATGCTTGGGCACCCCTTCCTGTTGATATGTGCCAATCCCACAGGCCACATGGCATGCAGATGCCTGTATGAGTGCGGGCACTGGCCCCACTCATGCTAGGCATGCATGCCACCCAGTGGCTGTCCTGCATCGGTGTGTGGTATGCTCCACCTGGCTGCTGGGGAGACGGCTGCATTCCACAGCACATGGCAGCACAGTAGTGAGGGATCTGTGTGGGGAGGCAGGCCATGGCCACTTGGGTGATGCCCGTGGTGTCCCCTGTTGGTCCTTGGCCGGTGCCTGTAGCAAGCAGGCACATGACAGCAGTCACTGTCATCACCATGGACATGACGTGGCTCCATCTGGTGGGTGCCTGCAGCTCCGCACTGCACAGCTCACAGGGCTGCTTCAGCATGGCCCTGTTCAGGTGGTACCAGCCCATGTTCTTGGTGTCACTCTGGTTCCCAATGGTGCTGCAGGCACGGTACCACCTGTGTCGGGCATGCCACTCCCAGGCCCTTTGTCAGCCACGTAGCTGTTCCTCCTGCTGCCTCTCACCCCTCCTACTGCCCCCATCAGGATGGGTGCACTCTCCATGTCTCCTGCTGTTCACTGTCCCCCTGAGCAGTTGACTGCTGGCTGTCTGCCACTCTGGTACACAGGCGTTGTGTCTGTATGTGTGTGTGTGTGTGTGTCTCTCTCTCTCCCCTGCTCTTCTCTCCCTCTCCCATTCCACCTCTCTGTCCATCTTTCCCTCTGTGTCTGGTTGTGTGTCTGTCTGTCTCTCTGTAGCTCTCCCTCTCACTCCCACTCTTGGCACAACTGCTGTCTGTGTGCTGTGCCCTGTTTAATTAGGAACAAGTCTGGTCAGAGCAACTTCGCTTTGCTCCACACTTGCTTCATGGTTTCATGGTTGAATATGCTGCTGCACTGGATATTCATGGGACTGCCCCCTGCACTTGCGCCTGCATATATTATAGTTGCGCATTGGCGCAATGGATTTTGCTCTGTGCAATGGTTTCCACTGAATATGGCTCCTTGGCACAATTCTGCACTTGCACCGGCACAACTGCTTTGAATATCTGGGCCATAGTATCCAGTCTCCATCAGACAGCCTTTCTTGATACATAGTATCCAGTTTGCTAATGAAGAGATTATTCACCCTCAGTGATAACACATACATACAGTGGATAAAAGGTTGCATTTATACATTTGTTCAGGCATTTGTTTTGTTTTTCCAGTGGGCCTACCACCCTGAAAAAAAGCTTATGATTTGAATTTTGTCTTTTGAGACCTGAAAGTGTACACTCATTTGAGAGTTAACCTTCTCCAATTCAAGCCATGGAAACAGAAAATATACACTAGCCTGGTACACAATATTCCAGTACTTGACTGGTTTAAAATGACATGAACCTGTTGGGGTGGGCAGGACAGATGATTATTTTGTGTTTCAAATCTTTCTTTAATGGAAACACCAGTTTTCTAATATGCTGTAAGATAAAACAATATTTATTATTGGCAACTGGTGCTATTATTGCACAGTTTTAGTCTCTTCTGGGGTAGGGTTAGCTTATAGTTGGATAATTAGTTTTGCATAGGGGTTTGAGTAAGGAACTCAGTTTCAGACAGGTTTTCTTATTTTTAGCAATAGGATTCCAAATTGGGGCTCCACAGTGTTCCAACATTCAGTATAACACAAATGTCCAGTTCATATTTAAAACCAAAAGCCTTTATCTATTGTAAAATTCCTCCTGGTTTAAGGAATCCAAGCATTATCCATACAGTATTATTCCTACTTGATTTTTACTGTCATATGCTGTCTGTTTCCTGTAGCGCCACAGTATAAAGACAAGCTTGCAATATAAATTGAGACTACCAGTTATTATAGTAGCAACACTTACATTAAAATTAAACATCTAAACATTTGAGGCACAGTGTCTCTTGCAGTTTCTTGGGGCACACTGTGCATGCTATACAGTGTATGTTTGTGGCACTGCCGTCTAAGGAAAAGATGTGACTGTGTGGAATGTCGGTGATTCTCAAGCAAATTATACTACGGTTCATAGTATGGTAGGACAAGGAGCTGATGAAAGTGAACCAGTACCTGCTGCTGTCATCTAATAATAATGCAGTTCGACTCCCCCAAAAGTAAACATGTTTAATTTGTTTTTAAGCTCATGTTTACTTTTACTATTGACAGTAACAAGGGAAGTAAATTCACCAAGTTTACCATCCGCTGTGAAAAATATTTTCTTTTTAAGCTATTAAACTGATGTCCCTTCAACTGCAATGGATGGCATCTAGTTTCCATGTTAGTGTCTTTAAATGTAAAACCTATTTCATTCATCATATAAGGAAGAACGATAGAAGGATGGTAATGATGACAAATTGTCTAGAGTGACACTTAGCAGAAATGCCCTGTTAATCCCAGGAAGCTAAGTATTTCATGTAATTAAGTCAGTTGCTGGCTTGAAAGGTGCAGAACAATAACAAAACATCATGGAACTTTCTGTTAATGAGTTAATATGTTTGGTGCTTGGGGAAGGGGAAGCAATAGTTCCACATTTGGAAATGTGAAAAAAAGAAGAAGAAAAGACACAAATCAGCTAGGTTAATTCAGCAAACTCAGCTATGTCTGCAGTTCAGCTGTAAATGTACCTATTCAAATATACAAACTGCAACTCAGATATATTTTTCATCCTAATGGAATGCTTAGTTTAATCAATTTAAGAGATCTTTCAGCCTACTTTTGCAGTCAGATGCAAGTGAAGCCATTTGCTGCTGTATAGGAAGAACTTGTCCAAATGATGATATTTATTATCAAAAATAATTAAACATGGAAGATAATAACAGACCCTCCCTCCCACACAGCCAAAATCGTTTGGTAGTGTGGCAGGGAGCGTCTGATATCCCGCTGCTGGTTTTATTTCATGAATAGGTGGACTTGTGGGGTTGGCTATAATTTGAGGAAAACATCCCTCCTTCTAAACTGAACATGATTTACAGCAACTGCGAATGAACTGGCTGGCTACAGTACATTTATTGCATTGATGTGATGCTGTATGAATCCAAATGCATCACATTGAAATCTGTATTTGACAGTGATGGTAATGTTTTACAATATGCTCTGTGTGAGTTAATCAGTTGTGCCCCTATACTTAACAACTAGGCCAGCACCTACACTGCCAAATGTATAGATCAATTGGGTTCAGTCATACAGTGGTTACATCTATACAATACATGCACTGTAGCCAGTGAACTGACTCACACTTGTTGTAAATGAGCAACAATAAACACAAAAAGCAAAGATAGTTGCGGTTGGTGCAGTTTTGTGAATCTATCCTTATTGTCCTCCCCGATATCTCACATGGCTCTTTTATTAAACTTTTGATTTCGTTGTCCATTTTATATTTCTTACTGACTGACTTATAATACAGTACTACTGTCTCTAGACATTTCACTTTTATTCTGTGGCTGACTTCTTTTAAACAGTAACATGTCTAGACATAGTAGTACTGTAAGTCAGTCAGTAAGATAAATTAAAAAGTCAATATATTCAAAGGTTTCATAAATGAGCCATAGAGGGCAATGTGGAGGGCAATAAGTTACTATGATTGGGGTCCTGAGGCACAGAATTGTGTTATTAGAAGCATATTTCGTGATGCCTTTTTTGTGGATTTGTCTGTCATTAGCATTACCTGCAACATCTCTGTCTGCCTAATAATAATTATTTTGTAATTATTGATTGAATTGTAATTTTGTGAGTGGTGAAAGAACTACATGAATTAAAAGCCTTGTGATGAAATCCAGGTCTGCAGAATATACACTAAAGGTATTTCAAGTTCAAGTTCAAGTTTATTGCAGGAAAAATAACTCCATTGAACAAGCTCATTCACAAGAGGTCCTGAGGTATACATACTAGCAAGACTAACATAACATACAATAATTGCGCATTACAGAAATTAAGTGCTAATCCTAAACTTGTGAGACAGGTATTCAGGTAGTATTCCATAACGCATGGATAAGGTCTTCACACTCTTACATAAAGTGCTATAACTGTTTATAAGGGGCAATTGGCTTGTCAAGTCCTAGAAGAGTGAGTTTTAGCAGCAGCAGCAGCAGACATATTTTATTTTTTCATTAGATAGGTTTTTAAAGAGGCTAACAGAGACTACTTTGGGTAGTTTCAAAGTCAGTTGCCAAAAGGAGGTGCATGTCTTTGGGACATTTAGTAAGATAAAGTCTGACTTCCTGAGTGCATAAGTAGTGTGGCAGGTGTGGATAAGGGAAGTTAGATAGGTAGGAAGTTTGTTACGTAAAAGCTTTAGGGTCCAGGCACCAGCATGAAGAATACATCTGGTAGTGAGGGATGGCCAACCTATGACTGAATGCAGGTCACAGTGATGCGTTCAGAAGGGGGATTTCATGATAAAGTACAGGGTATGGTGATAGAGGATGTCCCATTTATTTAGATTTAAGGTTGAAGAAAAGGTATAGATTAAGTCCCCATAGTCCAGTAACAGGAGGAATGTGGCTTAAATAAGTCTAGTTCTGATTTCAAGTGTGAAAAGTGACCTGTTGTGGAACAGGAAGCCTAACCATACTTTTAGTCTTCTAAGAAAGGTCTTCCAAGTGTTCCAAGAGGATGAGCTTGCTGTCTAGCCAGAATCCAAGGTATTTAAATTTCGGGGTGACTTCCAGAGGCTCACCTAGGGAGGTAACTATGAAGTCTTTAGGCAGGGAAGGCAAAGTATTGGAGGAGAAGATCATAGCTTTGGTTTTCTTAGTGTGTAGAAGAAGTTTGGCATTAATGAGGTTGGATTCAAGCTGGGCAAAGTCGGCTTGGAGGACATCTTTAATGTCAAGTAGGGATGCGTCAGATGTGTAGAGAACTGTATCATCTGTGAAAAAGTGGAGTTTTGATTTGGATATATGACGGTCGAGGTCATTAATGTATAGAGAGAAGAGGATGGGGCCTAAGATGGAGCCTTGTGGGACTCCCCTAGTGATTGGTAGGTGGGAGGAAAAAGTGCTACCGGCTTTGATTTTTGCATCCTTCCTGAAAGGTAACTGCTAAACAACAGGATAGTCTAAGGAGTGGCACCTATGTTAGCAAGGCTGCTTTCTATTAGGGCAAGGTCTATGGTGTCAAATACTTTGCTGAGATCTAGGAAGACAGCACCCGTGATCTTCTTTGAGTCCATAGCGGAGATCCAGTCATCTGTTACTTTAGCCAGGGCAATAATGGTACTGTGTTTAGAGCGGAAGCCAGATTGGGCTGGGTTCAGGAGCAAAAAGGTTTCCATGTGATGTTTTAGTTGTGCATAAATCAGCTTTTCGAATACTTTAGAGAGGACAGGTTGAATAGAGATGGGTCTGTAACTGTTTAGATCACTTGGGTCTCCTGATTTAAATAAAGGTAGGATGTGGGCTAGTTTCCAGCATGAAGGGACAGTGGAGGATGAAATAGAAAGGTTAAAAATATGGAAGACAGGGGTAGTAAGATGAGGATACCCGAGTTTTAGGAAAAGCGGTTAGATTCCGTCATCCCTGCACTTTTTTGGGAGTCTAGAGTCATAAGGGCATCTTCTACTTCCTTAAAGCTAATGGGGAGTAGCTGGAAGGGCCGGGATGGTGCTGAAGCAGTGGGATTAGGATTAACCTGACTGTTTACATAAGGGAATGAGACTAAGGCTAGGCCAGCAGTGACGAAGTGGGAGTTGAGTTCTTCGAGGATTTGGCTACTATTTTCTATGGTAGTATTGTTTTTGATGATCTTGGTTGGTAGAGGGGGGCAACTGGTCACCCTTCAATGGATTTAAGGGTCTTCCAGATTTTCTTGGAATCCCCTTTAGCCTGTTCTAGTGTAGTGACAAAGAAGTTGGCTTTGGCTGAGCGGATACGTTTAACACAGGCATTCCTGGTGGTTCTAAAAGCCTGCCAATCCACCGGGATCTTGGTATACCTAGCCTTTGCCCATAGTTTATCACGCATGGAGAGAGCAGTTTTGAGCTCAGGTGATAACCATGGGTGTGAGATGTTCCGCGTCCTAACTTTGATGAATGGTGCATGTTTATTTGTTATATGGTTGAGTTTATTATTTAAGGCTGTGAATTCCTTGTCCTGCATTTTGGAAAGGTATAGATCTTGCCACCTTATCTTACTAAAGTCAATTAGGAAATTAGATATGTTGAATTTATGGAAAGATCGTTTAGTTATAATCTTAGGTTGGTGCCAGATTTTAGCTTGCGACCTTGTACAGACTACAATTCCATGATCGCTCGTATCATTATGAAATACTGCTGAGTGGAAGATATTGTGGGGATGGGTAGTTAGCATAGATCCAAAAGGGAGCTATTCACTGTGTTTGCCTTGTTAATTCTAGTTGGTTCGGGAACTAATTGGGTAAGACCAAGTTCATCGCTGAGAGATTTAAGAGTGTGCAATTTACGTGAGAGCCAATCCATGTTGAGGTCCCCTAGGATTAATACTTCGGAATTGGCAGAGGTAGTTAATGATTTAAGGATGTTAAAGATGTCAGTTCCGCCACTTGGGGGCCTATACCCACCTATGATGGTAATGCATTCCGTGGAGGGGAGGTGTAGCTTTAGGGATACTATTTCATATTCCTTATGTTTAGAGCTGCAGTAGATATCGCTAACTGAGAATTTAGATTTGGTGTAAATAACTACTCCCCCACCTCTGGATTCCCTGTCTGCTCTATAAAGCCTGTAACCCAGGAGGGTAACTTGTTGGTCCAGGTTAAATTTTTTTTAGCCAGGATTCTGTGATAATGATGAAATCGGGCTCTGTATGCTAGACCCAAGCTTGTAGTTGGTCAATTTTTTTGGACAGGCTTAGGATATTAACTAGCATTATTTTAAGACCTGGGGCTGACGCAAACTCTGAAGGAGAATTAAGTAGGGCGAGTGGGCCAGGGTTTACCTCTACATTGCCCGAGCATAGTAGTAGTAGAAGTAATAATTTCTTAAGTGAGCACAGGAAAGACCTAAACTCTTTGTTTCTTTTGTGCCACTTATTAGAAAGTGGCAATGACAGTCTGGTGTTGCTGGAGTGATTCAGGGAAATATGGCACTGTAGAGATACGAGGGGGAGCGCTCTGAGCGCCAATGGTGATGGGAGCAGGAGGTGTGATAGTGGAGCTAATGGGGTGAAGATAAGAGAAGGGTGTGGCACTAGATAGGGTGCAGTGCATCGGCAGGGGGCTTGGCTATCTGAGTACAGGGGGACAAATACTGGATTGGGTCCTAATTCATTGTTCGTGCAAAGGACAATAGGTGCACAGCAGAGGAACAGCAGGATACTGTAGGTAAATATGCCATGATTCAAGGATGGGATGAGGTATTATGGTGGAAGGAAAGAGGGCCTTGTTCTATTGCATGGCAAAGGAGCACTGTGAATAGGTCCATTTGTTTGGCCAATAGAGAGGTAGCAATGCTGGTTATGGGTGGGATTAACATGTATTTAATGAGGGCCTGGGAGGGTGTGGGAAGAAAAACCAGCGAGGAGAGCTGAGTATTTTGGGCTGGAGGAGCTGGAGGAGAGTCTGGTGGCAGATGTTGGGAGACACTGCAGTTTGGGCAGGGGAAGGGTGGTGGTGTTGGGGGACTTAAACATGCCAGGAACAGAATGGGAGACTATGTCATCCTTGGTGGCCAGGGAACAGAGGTTGTTGGATGTCTTTCAGGATGCATTCCTAACTCAGCAGGTGGGGGAACTGACCAGGGAGGCGCAGATACTGGATGTGGTCCTGGCAGACAGTGACCAGATTGGGGGCCTGGAGGTAAGGGACACGTTGGCGGGGAGCGACCATGCTACGGTCTGGTTCTGCCTGGACCTAGGAGGGGTAGAAGTCTGCACAAATACGGAGGTAACTGACTTCAAGGGGGCAGATTTCAAGGAAATGGGAAGGATCCTTAAGAAGCATTTGGATGGGATTGGACCAGACATGGACACTGACAGTAAGTGGGAAATCATCAGGAGGGGGGTGCAAGATGCTACCAGCACCTGTACAAGAGTAAGATGAAAATGCAGCAGGGCCCCTTAAACCCTGCTGGTGGATCAGGGAGGTTCAGGAGGTGGTGGGGGGAAAGAAAGAGGCTTATAAGCATTTCAAGTGTGCAAGGAGTGAAAAGGATCGAGGAGAGTACGAGCTGATGGTCAGAAGGGCCACTAGGGTGGTGAAGTCGGCTAAGGCAAGGAAGGAGCAGAACCTGGCCAGAGAAATTATGAGAGGGAACAAGGGGTTCTTTAGATACATTGGAGAAAATTGAAGGGTGAAGGGGCAGATTAGCAGGATTAAAACAGGAGAGGGATGGGCCCAAGACCCGGGAGCAGGCTGACGTACTAAATGAGTACTTCGCCTCAGTTTTCACCAAGGAAAATGGGGTGGGGGGGCTGCATCATACATGGGAGGAGATGGTGAAACTGAGAGGGGACCCTTACGATCGGCGAGTCTGGGGGGGCCATCACTGGCAGGAGGAGAAGGCAAAGCAGCGGGACGAGGTAGCTGAGGGTGGAAATCATGGCAGAAAGAAAGAGAGAGAGAGTGAGGGAAGCCCTCAGGTCCCTTAAGACAGAGAAAGCACCGGGGCCGGATAAATTACATCCCAGAGTGCTGAAGAAACTGGGGGATGTCCTGTAGAAACCCCTGGCAGAGCTTCTCAGCATCTCTCTGAGGACAGGGTGGGTGCCCGAGGACTGGAAATTGGCACATATAATGCTGATCCACAAGGGGTGATCAAGGGAGGTGGCAGGGAACTACAGGCCCATCAGCCTGACATCGGTGGTGGGCAAGGTAATGGAGGGCATTGTCAAGGAGAGGCTAGGGGAGGATCTGGAAAAGTTGGGGTGCCTGGATAATAGACAGCATGGATTTTTCCCAGGGAAATCGTGTCAGACAAACCTTGTGGAGTTCTATGACTGGGTGACGAGTGCCTTGGACCTGGGTAGGCCAGTGGACATCCTCTTTCTTGACTTCAGCAAGGCGTTTGACTCTGTTACTCATGAGTGCCTGTTGGATAACTGAGAGAAATGGGGGTGGGGAACCAGATGATCAGATGGATAAGAAATTGGCTCCAGGACCGGACCCAGAGGGTTGTGATTGGTGAGATAGTCTCATCCCCAAGGAGGGTCATTAGTGGGGTCCCTCAGGGATCAGTCCTTAGGCCCCTCCTGTTCAACACCTACATCTCTGACATAAGGAAGGGTATCAGGAGTGAGATGAGTCTCTTTGCAGATGACTCAAAACTGGGGGAGGTGGTGGATGGAGAGGAGGGAGGGTAGCCCTCCTGGGAGACCTGGAGGCTCTGGAAAGGTGGTCTAGAAAGTGGAAGCTTACGTTCAATGCAGGGAAATGCAAGGTACTGCACCTGGGAGCCAGAAACCCGGGCCAACTGTATACCCGGGGGGGGGGGATATGCTACAAGTCTCAATGACTGGGAGGGACCTGGGGGTGGTGGTGGATGTCAAGATGAACAACTCTGAGACTTGTAGGAGGGCAGCAGCCAAGGCCAACAGGATGCTGGGATGCATCACTAAAGGGATCACCTCCAGAAGGAGGGAAGTGATACTCCCTCTGTATAACTGCATGGTGAGGCCGCACCTCAAGTACTGCATGCAGTTTTGGAGGCCACACTTAAAGAGGGACATTGAACTCCTGGAGAGGGTCCGAGGAGGGCAACCAAAATGATCTGGGTCTTGGGGGACAGGAACTATGGGGAGAGGCTCGAAGAGCTAAATATGTACACATTGGAAGAGAGAAGGGACCGGGGGGACATGATAGCGATATTCAGGTACATGAAGGGCATAAATAGGGGAGAAGCAGTCAGGGTGCAACTAGAGGGCATGGGTGGAAGCTGGAGGGGGGAGATTCAGGGGAGAAAGGAGGAGGTGCTACTTCACTGAGAGGGTGGTGGAGGCATGGAATGCACTGCCCAGGGGGCAGGTGGAAGCAGAGATGGTGGAGGGGTTCAAGACAGGGTGGGACAGGTACAGGGGAAAGGTTCTGGAAGCAAAGTCCTGTGCAGCGAGAATATCTGGGACTGGGAAGGGAGAAGCCAGAGAGGGCGAGGAGGGCAGGAAGATCAGCTTCGGGGTGAGGGGCTGACCAAGCGAGACGAACACGAAAGACCATTGCAAACAAAACAAAGGACTAGCGCACACCCTCCCCACATAGCATAACATTTAAACTTTCAAATGCCAAAATTGGCTATATTTACTTTCAAGCTCCATGTGAGAGAGGGTCCTCTTAGTTTCAGATTGGAATTCCAATTTGAGTAAGCTAAATCACCAAACGTCAAGGTGGAACCCTTCGATTTAGTCCTAACTTTACAATGCCTCAATGGCTACTAGTCTAACTGCTTTTTATACTGTGCTCCCAAAGGGATTTACACAGGTGATTTAACTTCAAATGCCTAAATGGCTACTGTGCTCCCAGAAGGATATAACACAGACATTTTAAAGGGAGCATGCTATAGAGGAGCACCATAAACTCCCCAAATTCAAGTAAACCATAAAAAACAAAAAATAGCTGCTGAAACCTTTAAGTTACTACACACTGGAATTCACATTTCACATTCCAATCTGAAACTAAGAGGACCCTCTCCTCACATGGAGCTTGAAAGTAAATATAGCCAATTTTGGCATTTGAAAGTTTAAATGTTATGCTATGTGGGGGGGGGAAGGGTGTGCGCTAGTCCTTTTGCTTTGTTTGTTATTTGTTACCATCTAGCAGAACCCCTTATAAGAAATGTGAATTCCAGTGTGTAGTAATTTAAAGGTTTGAGCAGCTATTTTTGGTTTTTACGAAAGACCATTAGGCCTATTCTGCTGGCATTTTAGTATGTTAATTTATATTTGAATTTATGTGGAATATTGCACTCCAGCTTATTTGATTATGAGGAACATTGAGACATGGCTGTGAGAACAAAGCTGGAATGGGGGGAAGCAAAATGGTAACAAAGTACTGTATGAACAAATGATGCCAAAACAGGGAGCATTATAGTTGTGTTTAACGTAAGTTTTTGCAAAGACACAGCATTGAGTCTTTTGTGGTTAGCCCCTGAGGGTATCGCCTGTACTGTTGGTGTAGCATTTTGTTCACTTAATTTCAGTGAAGCTAACAAAGTATGAGAATGGATTATTTTTTAACACACAAAGCCACGGACATCTGGACTAGCAGGGACAGGGAACCAAGATCCCGGTACATTTTGTTGAACAACTGGTGGCCAGTACCAGCTAGCCAGGCACACCTCTCAACCTCTTAGAATTAAAAATCATAGCACTGGGCTTCAAAAATCATAGCAAATTGCCAGAATCTGCAGCACTTTCTTACATACGAACATACCAAATTTGCCAGCAGATAAAGGCTCTAGAGGTCTATCAAGTCTGTCTCGAATGTGCAGCTAGCAACTTTATTCTGCAGCTTCCCTCCCTTCCACCCTTCCCTTCATTAACCCTCCCTTGTCTGTCCCATCCTCGTTTGAAGCAGTCCTGTTCTACTGTACCACTTCTGCAGCTAGTTCCACCCAGCCACCACCCTCTCTGTAAAAAAGTGTCTCCTCATCTCCCTCCTGAACCTTCCTCGCTCCAGTCTCATATCATGGCCCCGGTGGCCCTCCCCTCCCTTACTTTGAACAGCCCCTCTGTACCTGTCTTGTTTATTCCTTTCATGTATTTAAAGGTTTCAATCATGTCACCCCTGTCTCTCCTCTCCTCCAGTGAGTACATGTTCAACTCCTTCAACCTCCTCATATGATAAGTCCCCCAGACCCTTGATCATCTTTGTCACCCTGCGCTGCACTCCCTCCAGTAACTTAATGTCCCTCTTCGAATTCAGTACGGACGCCAGAACTGCATACAGTACTCAGGTGTGGTCTAACTAATGACCTATACAGTGGCAGAATCACCTTTCCCTCCCCTTGAGGATATACCCCTTGCATACAACCCAGCATTTTGTTGGCCTCCTGCAGCTGCCTCCTACACTGTGCCGAGTTGTTCATTGACCCTGTGATGAGCACACCTGATCCTTCTCTTCCTCTGTCTGGGCTAGCTGCACTCCCCTAGCTGGTAAGTCCTCCTTGAGTTCTTCATCCCAAAATGCATCACCTTGCACTTTTTGGCATTAAAGCCCAGTTGCCAGGTGTCTGACCAGGTTTCAAGCTTTGCCAGATCATCCTGCAACCCCTGCCATCCCCCAGGTCATCCACCACCGCGCCAACCTTGGTATCATCAGCAAACAGACTGATCTTGCTCGTGATGTCCCATGATATGTCTGCAATGAATATCCCAAACAACACTGGTCCCAACACGAGGCCCTGTGGGACACACTGCCGTCACTGCCCTTGGTGTGAGAGCTCCCCACCCACCACCCTCTGTTGCCTTCCCTGCAGCCAGTTTCCTACCCATCTCACCAGCATTGCACCTGCCCTGTGCCTACTAACTTCCTTCCCAGCCTTCCATGTGGAACTGAGTCAAATGCCTTACTGAAGTCCAGATACAGGACATCCACTGCATGTCCCCTGTCCAGTTGCTAGTTACCCAGTCATAGAACCCGACCAGGTTGGTTTGGCAGGATCGGCCACGTGTGAAGCCATGCTGTCTGCTGTCCTGTAGTCCTTGGCCTCTAAGAGGCCACCAGCCTCTCCTTCAGGATAGTCTCCATTAGCTTACCCCGATGGATGTGAGGCTCACTGGTCTGTAGTTCGGTTCATCCTTGGCCACTCTTGTGGAGGGGCACCACATGAGCCATCCTCCAGTCCTGAGGATACATCCCGAATGTAGGAGGCATTAAATAGGTCTGCCAAAGGTCCTGCAAGGACCTCTGCCAGCTCCTTCAGTACCCTGGGGTGGATGCCATCTGGGCCTGGTGCCTTGTCCACCCTCAGTGCCTTCAAACCCTCTCGAACTCTGCCCTCCATGATTTCCCCATCTGTCACCACTTCCCCCCCTGCGTCTGCCATTTCACCCATCTTGGGTGTCACCCCCCCTCTTCTCTTTAGTAAATACTGAGCAGAAGTACTCATTTAGTGCTTCCGCCTTATCGTACCCTGCTTCCACCAAACCCCCCTCCTTCCTAATCCTTACTATGTGGTCCTTACAGCTCCTTTTCTCCCTGATGTACTTAAAGTCCTTCTCCCCTTCTTAATGCCTTGTGCCAGCCTGAGTTCCGTAGATGCTTTGCTCCCTTACTGCCCTTGTTACCTCCTTTGATTCTGTCAAGTCACTCTCTGTCCTCCCCTCCCTGTTTTCTTGTATTTCCTAAAGGCAGCTCTTTTCCTCCTTACCTTTTCCATGACCTCCTTGCTCAACCAGCTCGGTTTCTTAGCCTAACCTTCTTGCTCTGGGCTTTGCAGCAGGTTTTTGGTTGCCTCCACTATCCCCAACTTTATGAGCTCCCATCTCTGGTTAGTATCCATACTAGATTGAATTCTGCCAGGTACCTTTTACCACTTCCCCCATCCTCCCAAGTCAGCCCTCCTAAGTCCAGCACTCTTGTGCCAGATTCCACTCCTTCCTTGCCCATATCCAATGTGAGCCATACTGAGTGGTGGTCACTCCCTGACAGCGGTTCCTCCACTGTAAGTTCTCTCACAAAGTCCCCATTTGCCAGCACAAGGTCAAGGTATTCCCTAACCTGGTTGGTTCACTGACCATTTGCAGCAGGAAGCTGTCCTGGAAGGCATCAGCAGTACCTGCTCCCTTCTGTTCCTGGTTGTTGGGGTGCTCCAGTCCACTCCTGGCATGTTGAAGTCCCACAATCACCACTACCCTTCTCCGCAGATCCTCCTGATCTGTCCCGCTAGTTCCCTGTCTAACTCCTCCATCTGAGATGGTGGCCTGTACACCACTCCCATTCTAAGACTCCATTCTTGGAATCCTGGATTTGCACCAAAGTGACTCTGTACTACCCTCCCCCTTCCTCCCTTACACCTTCAGTCCTTCCTTCACATATAGTGCCACCCCCCCTCCTTTCTCAGTCACCCTGTCCCTCACGAAATAACCTGTACCTGGTGACAGACAGGTCCCAGTCATTATATTGGACCATGTTTCCGTGATGGTTGCAATGTCCACCTCTCCCTCTGCCATGAGAACCTGCAACTCTGCAGTTTTCCTCCCAAGGCTCCTAGCATTAAGGGTAACCACCTTCCACCCTTTCCCCTCCTCCCATCCTCCCTCCTTTCCTACATCAACAATTGCTTGCCATTTGTCCTTTGTCACTGTTATGGGGGTAGCTCATATGATTTCCCAACCTGTGGTCTCTGCATATCTCTTCCCCAACTGCCACCCCACTCCTGGTTTAAACTCCCAACTTCCTCTATATATTCTTCCATCCTCTGCTTCAACACTTTCTTTCCTTCCTCACTCAAGTGTAGTCTGTCCTTAGCATAGAGACTACTGTCCTCCCAGGTCCTCCCACCCCCAACAGCCCATGCCCTTTGGCACAACACCAGGTTCTTAGCCATCTGTTAAATTCCTCTATTCTCAGCTTTCTTGTTGTGCTTGCCTTGGCACGGAAGTATCTCGGAAAAAGTTACTGATCTTCCTGCCCCTCACATAGTGTGCTAGTTCCATAAACCTCCTCTGGACTATATCCACTGTCTTGTCAGCCAGGTCGTTTGTCCCAAGATGTATAATTAAATGAGACTTGTCCCTACCCCTTCCTAGCATATTTCAGAACAGACTGTCCCACCCTTCCGCTGTCATTCCCTGGCATGGCCTCCACCCAAATGCAGACTATGCCTCTTCGCCTTAGTTACCCACCTAACTCCTCTTAGTATTGAGTCCCCAGCACTAAGATTCACCCTCTTACTCCTGCTTGCTTCCTTTCATCTCCCTCCCTCATTTCCAGCTCCTCTTCTTCCTCCTGCACATTATTATGCCCTTTTACCCCGTTGCAGTTCTCCCAGCAGAACTTCCCCCGCTCAATTCGGTCCAGACATTTATCAATTACTCCTCTAATTTCATCACTTCCCTCCTCCACCTTCTTCCTCTCCTAGATGCAAACTATTTTCTGAAGATCCTTCACAAATGCCTGCTCCCTCTCTTTGCATAGTAACCTGTTCTCTCCTTTCCACTCCATGACTTTTGCCACTTCTTCGCCTCCCCTCACAAGTCCCTATTGCCTCCTTCCATTTGACTTGTCTCCTGACCTGGTTTCCCCGGCAATCGTCCTTCCTGGCCTGGGCCCCTTTGTCTCTGCTTCCCTTCTTCTGACCCTCTCCTCACCACTGTTGGCCTAAATTGCCCTCTGTCATCTCCCTCTTCCTCCCTCCAGTATTGGGCTAAATCCACCCCAATCTGCCTTGCCTGTCTTAGTTCCTCCTGCAGACCCTCAATCTCCTTTCTAAGTTTTTCTATGTGGTTGCACACTAAACATCCTCCCACTCTCCAGGCAATGTTTAAAGATTGGTGCACCGCAGTTGTTGCAGCCTACCACCCTACCCATTGCTGTCATTGCCACCAGCGACCCCCACCCTTCAGATGCAGGATACCAAACACTCCCCAAGTCCCTACTCTCCCCCTCTATCATGCAAAAACATTCTTTATGTCCCTTACCTCCTTTGTTGCACATGTTTAGATATGTTGAGCAACTGCTTTTTATATTCCTATCCACACTCAAAAATACTTTAAGTAGCCATTGCACAACCTTCTTCAACTCCTACTCCTCTTTTACCCAATGCAATAACTATGTGAAGTAGTAATAATGAAAGCACCTAGATTTGCATTTACTTCCCTTCCACTGAGAGAGCAGTCACCTCTTCACTTGCTGCAGTTCTTCTATTAAACAATATTATGCCTACAAATAGGAGGCCCCATACAGTATGGTTAGTGATAAGAAATGTTCCTGTCATTTTAGTTCAATGTTTTAATGGTCTCTGTGTCCAGAAGTAGCTCTAACACTATTAAGAACATCAGTAAACCTATGCAGAGCAAGGGTAAATTTGAGGGTGAAAATCACAGCGCTGTGCAAAAATCATAGCAGTTGATAGGTACAGTATGTTGCCCAGTTTTGCATGTCCTCAAGTACTCATACTGTGCAGACTGAATAATTTTCTGTACTTTGCAATTAAAAGGCTATTTTTAAAACTAATAAAATAGGCAGGGCATAAGCTTGTGGAGCACAGTGATGTAATTTGTTGCTGCTCATTTAAATTAATTATTACAGCCCCTGAAAAGCCATAATGGCAGTTGTTAACATTCAGCCTAATGTGATGTTTGTTGAAAAAGTGCCTGAGCTTGGGGGGGCATCCAGCTCTTTTAATTTAATTATTACTGCACCTTAAAACAGGAAAAACAGGAAAACAACTACAAAACTGCAATAGTTTGATTCACTGTTTCTTGTAGGTAATTTTTTTTAATTTTCTAAATTGCACTTCTGCACAAATCTTGCTCACTATTGCCATTCCACCAGGCCAGCTTTGGCAGACTTGGGCTGGCCAGGACGGGGAACCAGGATCCCAGTACATTTTGATGAATGACTGGTGGTAGACATAGAATTTGACAGCAGATAAGGACTGCTTGGTCAACCTAGTCTGCCCACTTCCCTACCTAATGGATAAGCTGCAGATCCTAGTTAACCAACAGCCTACTTCTTCCTACCCCCACCCCCTAGAATTGCCTTATGATTGTCCCATGCATTCTTGAATTCCACCACTGTTTTTGACTCCACAATCTCATCAGGAAGGCTGTTCCATGCATCCACAAACCTCTCTGTGAAAAAATACTTCCTACATTACCTCTGAGCCATCCCCACTCTATCTTCAAATTGTGCCCCCTTGTTCTTGCACACCTCTTTTTCTGAAAGATGCTACCCTCTTGGACTTTGTTGATTCCCTTGAGGTACTTGAAAGTTTCTATCATGTCCCCCCTTTCCCTCCTTTCCTCGAGGCTACACATATTAAGCTCCTTAAGCCTCTCTTCATATGTCTTCTGGTACACACCTGGCAGCACATGGAGAATGTTAACTTGAGGTGTACCTTCAATTAAACAAAAAATAATTTCCAGTGCCGATCACACTTATTTCCTTAGTGCTCATTTCTGCATACAGATGTCTGTACTTCTTTCCTTACTTCAATGAGTAAATGGAGCATTTCTACACTGAAAGAACTAACTAGATTTTGGGGTATGGTTTCACCTTTCTTTAGCTGTCATTCGCCTAAGTTGTGAAGCGGGGATTGTTATAAGTTTGCAAACCCAGTAAACAAACTAGAAATATAAGTCAGCATTAACACAACTAAAAAAATTGATATTCTAAGGCTTCACCTTGTTTTTGGAAAGCTAACGCAACAAGCTGGGTGCTAGTGTTCAGCCTAATGTGCTATTTACAAACAAGTGGTGCAAGCCTTTTAGAGTCAGGGGATGTGATTTGTTGCTGGTGTTTTAAATGAATTGTCACAGCCCCTGAAAAGGGGGAGAAAAGCCAAAAACAGATGCAATACTACAGTACCTTTGTTCACTGTTTCAGGTGTACATCAAGGTTTTTTTTTATTTCCAAAATCACTCTTCTGTTGGTGGAAAAATGGCATGTGCTTGGAGTGGGTGGATGTGATTTGTTTGAGCTACTATAATTTAATAATTACTACCACTTAAAAGCAAGACAAGCAAATAATTAAAATAAGGTTCAAGCAATCAAATAGTCATACAGTATTTCAGTAATATAAACAAGGTGAACATGATTATAAGGAACATTGTGGAAGGACGGGGGCCACAAAGCAGGGGGCTGGGTGGAAGGCTATATTGATATGAAGCACCAAGCAACAATGACAAAAAAAGGGCATTGTAGCTCTCTTTTAGGTATTTTTTTCCAAACAGATTGCATTTAGTCTCTGGTGGTTAGCCTCAGAGGATAGCAACTGTGTGTTGAGGTGCAGCATTTCCATACATTAATTTCAAAAAAGCTAACTCAATTGCATGCTTGCATGTTTTTTGGATTGCATGATGCCACAGACATCTGAGATTGCACCAAAATTACAGGGGGGGTTTCTCCCTCCTGTCCTTCTTTATATATTATGGGGCTACTCATATCAGCAAATTGGCACATTGGGTTAATACACTGGGCTCAGGAGACATGTGGTCGTATCTCCCTCCTTGGTTGGATATCAAGAAGACTTTGGCCATTAAAACCTCCTGCACCCTTCAAGCTTTAATATATTCTTCCCCGAGGTCTATTCTCAAAGAGTTATGGATAAATCTAATAGGGTGGTCCCTAAAAGCCCTACACCAGATGCAGCAACACCTGAATCTTGATAGGCATAAATCCATTGAACAGCCACTGCTTGGTAATCCCCACTTTTCAATCCAGAATTGGTCCATTTCTTCTAAATATTGGGCTCCTCTGGTGAGAATTCAGCTTGAGGATATTGCACCTTATGGAAGAGTCCTCCCTTACCCCCAATTTCTACATGGTATCCACTGTTCAGTTGGAAACCCATTTAAATTCTGGCAGGTTAGGCATGCAGTGGTTTCCTTTGTGAAAAATCCATCTGGACTCACCTCTCCTAAAGTAGAGTTATCCTCTCTACTATGGACAGCTGATCAGCCACACTCGGCCTCCAGGGTCTATAAGGGGCTGCAGTCCCTAGATCCTCAATTGCCCCAGGGTACTTGTTATTATTGGGTTCACAAATTATCCCTTAAGGAGGAGGTTGATATTTGGCAGCACTTGTGGAGTAATATGCACAGGTTCATTAAGAAGGATAGACTTAGGTTAGTGCAGTATAACATCATGCATAACCTATATTTTACCCCTGTTAGGTTACACAGGATAGGGAAACTCCCTTCCTTGCAGTGCCACTGATGTATGGGTACAAATGGGGATCTATGCCATATGTTATGGACTTGTCCAAAGGTTCATGTGTTTTAGCAAGCCATTAAAAACTCATTAGACCCACTGCTGGGATTGGAACCATTGTTTTTGCCTGAAATTTGTCTGCTTAATTGATTTCCTCCAGGGATAATCAGGATGAGAAAAGCTTTTATAGCCTTAATATCTTCTGTAGCTAAACTAATAATCATGAGAAATTGGAAAGATGCCTCCCTGCCTTCTGTGCTAGAATGGCATAGAGAAACATTACTGGCTCTTCAATTAGAAAAGCACATAGCCATGGTGAATGATAGACTGCAGACTTATTTAGATAAATGGGGTACCCTTGATGCTTTACTAGTAGTATGGAAACTTTAGAATGGTACATCCTTTATATGAATGTCAATGCCTTTTTCAGAATGGATTCTTGCACTTGGTACAAATGGGGACTTGGTAGGTGTACTGATTTATTTGAAAACTATGTCTGAAAAATGCAGTCTTATAGATTTATATTATTCTCTGTTTCTGTAATTGAGACTGCTTCATGAATCCTTTTCTGTACTATGAAGAAAAGCTGAATAAAGTATATTGAATTAAAAAAAAGAAATTACTGACCGCCAATATATAGAAACCACTAAATGCTAAAACTGAGATAGTAAATCAAATTCAGTTCAGGGAAGAATGTTACATCAAAATCAACCTTTTAAAGGTACACACTCAAATCAAGTTCCTTGTTTAATCTCTGTGGGAACATGGATTGCAGTACAAGTATCAGTCTTGATCTCTTCCCCCTCCCCCTCCCCAACCTGCTGTACTCTGTCTTTTCCTTCCCACCTTTTTTCTTTTTCTTGTCTTTCCCTTCATTATGGTCATCAGTAAAAATAAGTCAGATTGAAAGCAATGACTACTAGGAATTAAATGCTGGTTCTAATATTGCATTTCTGCAATTTGGCAAATATAACTTTTATATGTGACACATTTTATGATTTGTGCACAAAGCTTAGATATGTAATATTAAATAGATTAAATGCATATTTATCATTTATATGAAGATAAAGTCTTTTATTGGTAATATTGAATGACACTATTGCACTTAGAAAATGTATGTCAGTTGACGGTAAATGTTTGAATTACATTATTATTTGTAATGCTTTTTAAATGTGCATGTTTATCTGTGACTCCACTCCCTGATGAAGTGGAACTTGATCCCTCGAAGTGACAGGGTATTGTTCGTGGATGCTTAATAAAATTGCATTCTAGTGAGTCTATTGTGTGGAACACTGTACCAGTTTCTGAAATACCCTGCCCCAGTTAACATGCTACTTGGTGTTCATTGCACTCCTTCATTATGTGACTTTTTTTACTTTAACAACTGGGCCTTGCATATCAACTTTGTACAAAATTACCCCCCCCCCCCAAAAAAAAAACACATTTTCTGACAGCAATGAGAGAAAAAGGGTTATCTTAATCAAGCTAAACATAAAATGTACTTTACACTATTTTCATAGCTGTGGTGTACTTATAGAAAACTATTCCTTATTTAAAACATAATGTTGAAGTTTATTTATTTATTTATTTAAGATTAGGATTTACACCTTTGAGTCAGGTGGCTCTTTTACAATGGTTTCAAGTCACACCAGCCTGCTGGCACAGCGGCAAGGTGTCCTTCTGTGACACTGACATCTTGGATTCGTAGACTGACTCAGGTGTCAGAGGGCCTGCTGGAGGAGAAGGATTGAGCATCCAGGGGACTGCACTCCTTCTCCAGGGTGAGGTGGAAGAGTATCTGGCACAATGTAGACCTCTGGCAGAGACTGGGGGTCCCACCGTGGCCAGCATCACACATCAGGGGGTGAGCCAGTCACTGACATCTTTGCACATCCTTGCCCCAAGGGAAACATATCTGCAAAAAATGCCTGCCACTAATGATGGCCCCTGCTTCCACCACCGCTCCTGCTCAGACCATGGTCCACCAGGTGGGGGGCCCAATCCTGACATCACCCTGGGGGGCAAGCCAGGGCTAGAGACCCATGTTTCATGGAGGGGGTGCCCAACCAGTGGCTCTGCCCAAGGAGTTAAGCCTGGGAATGGGGGGCAGTGAGCACAATGGGGGACCAGAACTCCAGTGGGGGCAAGGGGGGGAGAGAATCTGGCATAAAAAGAAAAAAAAAAAACAAAGGTTCCAGGTCAGTTTAACACAGGACAATACATATGGTACAGGCAAGTTCATGTGAACAACAAGACAGTAATAAACACAGATCCAGATCATTGTCAGTTACAAAGTGCAAGAGACATACAGCAGCACAACAATAGGTGAGGTACAAAGCTAGTTAGGTGCAGAACATAGCTTAATTAAAAACACTTGAAATACATAAGTGTAAGATAGATAGCAGAAAGCTATTGTGCTACAGTGTGTTGTATAATGCTTGTTTAGGTACTTGTGTGTTAAACAGGTGCTAGTTAAATAAAGTAGCAGCATAGTAGTTGGAACTGTGAAACTCATATAGTAGTAGGAGCAGTACATTCCATATAGATGTGGACCAGGTAGTGTGCATTCCATTACTAGGTGGGTTGACTTAGGAGTAGCAGAAGGAGAGATGTATCAGTTTCACCTGTGGCTGACTCAGTAATGGGTGTGGTGGCAGCCAGAGATGGCTTTGTCCAGAGGAATGGTAGCTGACAGGACAGTGATGAGCCAGGTAGCTGGCAGGGGAGGTGGGAATCTAATTGCAAGCTTGGGAGAAGGTCATCTGTGTGGTTGAGCAGGAGCTGACCATGGCTAGGTGAGGCAATCACAGTTACTGTATTTGCATGTGATAGAAGAATACGGAGCTCTCTTTTAAAGGAGCCCAGCTTTCCATTGTTGATGAGGGAGGCAGGGAGGTCATCTAGCCATTGAGGTGATTTTTTTCAAAGGTGTTTCTGTTGATTTCACTTATTTAGTTTTTATATGTTTTGGAGGAGGTAGTGGAGCAGCAGCCAGAATTGGACTTAACAGGAATGCTCTGCATCGGGGAGAAGCAGCATGCAGACAACTAAAGGGAACACAACATTTACTAGGTACTGCTTGGGGTTTACCAGCAATTAGTCATGGAACCAGTGGATGAAGTCATAACAATATAGGGGATGAAGAATCAATTAGTAAAAAAAAAGTTTGATGGCATGTGTAGTGGATTTCTGGAATTTGTCTGTCAATTGAAACCTCCTTTTCAAATTCTGGTGGTTTCACACTTGGCTGATTGGGGGTCAGAATGATTCCAAAAACCTGGGGATTTAAGATGTGGTTGACTGGCACTTTTTTGCATGGGTTATGCCAGGATTTACCATGGCAGAAAGGTACCAATCAGCCAATCAGAACCCCTCATTCTCCGACCCCATTGTATAATTTGTGTTATCACCTGCCTGTGCACTAGCCTCCCCCCTCTAGTTTAAATGCTCTCTATGAATTGTTGCTCCAATGCTGAGGTCCCATTCTCAGTTGAATGTTGAACGTCCCTTCCAAGCAGCACACAGTCCCCCCCAAATGCCCCTCCTATGAATCTCTCCCACTTACACCACATTTTTAAACCAGTTAATATTTATTATTATATTTTTCCAATTATTATTTTAACCAGTTAACCAGTAACTAAATGGTACATAAAAAAGAATACCTTCACTATATATGTATGTATACTTCCTACTTCCAACAATTATTTCAAGTGTAAATGGCTCAGTAGGTTGCACCTTTGCCTCTGAGGGTGAAAGATCAGAAGGCTCTGGGTTGTAGTTCCACACCAGGATCATGGAGATAAAATCCCAATACTGACACTGTAGTGCAGCACGAGGGTGGTGCTGCACTTCTGAGGTGCTATCTTTCAGGTAAGATGCTAAAACTGAAGCCCCATCTGCCTGCTCTGGTGATTTCTGGTGAACATTAAAGTTCCATGGCACTTCTCCAAAAGAGTAGGGGACTTTCCCCAATGTCCTGGCCAAATTTCCAAATTCACTAAAAATGCCACCCATAACTTAATGTGTAGCAGTTTTGGTTGTTGGTTTCCATCTGTATCCCCCCCCCCCCAGACGGGGCTGAGAATACGCAGAACTGTCTAGTCCTCCTTTCCCAGTACAAAATAAATAAATAAAATACCCTTTTGCTTTTGTTTTTAAAAGGAAAATCCTTCCATAAAGGGCTGGGATAGGAATAATTAGAAACTAAGAAATACAATGACATCATCAAAGTATAGTGGTCCCAAGAGACAAGAAAAATAAAACCTCTGGAAAATAAACATGCTATCATGAGCCCATAGTTTGCTTGAGGGGCTTTTTTCCTTAAACATAGGGGTCTGGATTTTAAGTCTTGATGTAGGTGTAATTCCTGATTTTGTGCTGCACCTACATCAGAAAAATTGCTCCCAAAACATGCAATGCTACTGTATTTTCAAATATTTTGATGCATTTGTGGTTGTTGTAGGACAAAAAATATCCAGATGCTATTTTGACCATAGCTGGAGATTTCAACACTAGAGTAGCCAACTCTAATAGCATGGATAAGCTGTACAAACAGTTAGACCTGGGCAATATTAGAAAGAGAAAGAATCAGAACTCCCAGATAAATTCCCAAGGTAGAGAATTATTAAAACTGTTGAAAGAAAATGCTTTGATTATCTTAAATGTAAGGTTAAATGGAGATTTAGAGGGGACCTCAACATATTTTTCAGCAAGAGGGCAAAGTGTAATAGATTATGTGATCTTTAATTTGATCACTTTAAATAAATTTAAAAGTTTAACAATCCAAATGCAGCCTGAGAGTGATCATGCCTCATTACAGCTACAGTTGGAATTGTTTTCGGTGGAAGAGGAGTTTGTCGAAGAAGTCTCACCCCTGGCCACATTAACAGTGACAGGAAAACCAAAGTTAAATAAAAAAATGATTGAACACCTCGACTAGTAGAATGCATAAACACCTGGGAATCAGTATTCAATGAACAGGAGAGCACACACTCCATATCAGCCAAGGATTTTATTAATCATATGTATGCATTAAATGGGAAAATAAAAAACATGATATATACTGATCATTTAAATTGGCTAATATAAAAACTAAGACATGGTTTGACACTGAGTATGCCTTTGTCAAAAGAACACTCCAGAGTGCAATTAGATGGTCAAAAAGGTATCCATCTACAGGAAATGTCTCTAAATTAAATTCACTTAGAAAAAATTATTATAAATTTCTTAAAGATAAAAAATAACATCTTTTTAATAATTGGGAGTTAATGCTACTCACTATTCAAAATAACGATACAACAAATTGTTGGTCTTTAGTGGCCAGGGGTATGAATCCTTTCCAACCATCCCTTTAGGTTCATGTCCCAAAGGAGGCATGGGTCAAACATTTCTCAGTAATATTTTGTAAAACAGAACAATGTTCATTAGAGGACTCTACACTGAAAATAATAAATCATCCAATTTATATACCACCACAGATAATGGAACAGGAAGTAGCAAAATCAATAGATGCACAAAAAAATAATAAAGCACCCGGCCCTGATTATATTCCGGCAGAGGTATACAAACACTATAAAGATTTTTGGGTCCCACTACTGGTGCTTTTTTTAATATTTGCTTACAATATAAAAAATGCCCTTCTTCCTGGCAAATAAATATTATTGTTCCAATACACAAAAAGGGGTTGGTCTATTCTCCATCTAATTTTAGACCAATAAGCCTTTTGGATATTAGTGCAAAAATATTTGCAAAAATCTTATTGAACAAATTAACATCATGGAATGAAGAAACAGATTTGATCTCGAACTGCCAAGCGGGTTTCAGAAAGGGTCACTCTACAGTGAACAATCTATTCTGTTTTACACATATTATAGAGAAATACATGAAAATAAGGAAAAATAAGTTATATACCTTATTTGTAGACTTTAAGGCTGCTTTTGACTCCATAAATAGGAACATCCTTTTGAAGATTCTAATCGCAAAGGGGATTGATGGGTCCCTTTTGATCCCAATATGTTTGTTATACACTAATGCAACAACAATTGTAAGATATGATAATTCAGGACATCTAACAATTCCATTTAAATCAAATAGAGAAGTCAAACAAGGCTGCCTCCTCGCTCCAACTCTTTTTAATGTCTACATTAATATTTTATTGGAATCTGGTGAACATGAGCTGTTCGATTCCCCTAAGATAAACAAAACCTTTATCTGTGTGTTGGCATATGCAGATGATATTGTATTAGTGGTCTTAACTTCATTGGGCCTACAGAATAAAATTAATAATTTTCGTAAGAAATTTCAAGATTTAGAGCTAGACATTAATTTGAAAAAAAATGTATTCTATTTTCTGGAAATAAAACTAATAGAAATACAGGAAGGATTTATTTGGGACACGAGCAGATAGAAAGGGTCAAGAGCTATGTCTATTTGGGAGTGAAACTTTCTGAAACCACAAATTGGCCTTCTCATTTGGATGATCAGCAGACTAAAGCACAGATAGTAGCCAAAGCACTGCTAAGGTTTAATCTGCACTATGGTGTTAACACGATACTCCCAGCTATTATAGCAGGTGAGGCAAACATTTTACAAGTATTATTGTAAGGTGCTGAGGTGTGGGGCTCCTATAAAGCCAATCAAATGGGAAAGGTAATGATATATTATTACAAGGCCTTACTAAACATATCAACCTCAACAGCCAATGTAATGGTAAGAACAGAAATGGGAAGGGTGAGTCCACAATCTCTCAAATTGTCAAGAATGGTAAATTACTGGCTGAGAATTATCAATAACAAACATAATAATCTCCCAATGTTATACTGGGAAGAAAAATTGATCTGGGAGAAACAGGGGATGAAGTCCATATGGCTAAAAACATTGAAAGATACTCTATCAAGAGTTAAAATGTCTCATCTCTTGTAAGATTATAATAAAAAAGTAATCATCTCTGAAAAAATTGGTAAATTAGTTAAAAAGAAGTTAATAAATAAAGCAAAAGGGGAGGCTATGTTACAAATGAAAAATCTAAAAATCTAAAAGTTGGAACAAAGTTTGAAGATAATACAATTGTTTATAACATTGAACAATATTTAATAAATAGGGCAACCCCAGAACAAAGGAAACTTATCACTTGGGCCAGAATGGGACTGATCACATTAAAATTTACATATTTCAACAAAATTCAGGGCAAATCAGAAACATTCAGTCCCTGTAAATAAAGGGTATATAGAGACCATTGATCACATAATCACTATTTGCCCTCTATAAGCACTATTTGCCCTCTATACTCTAAACCAAGAAAAAACTTCCTTTGGATGTTTTTGGAAAAGTATGATGAGGTAAACTATGATCCAGTTTTTATTTTATTGCATCCAAGTACAGAAGGTGAAATAAAAAGAATTTTAAAATTCCTTGCAGCTGTGGTTAAACAAAAACCCAGATCTTTAGATCCAGTATCTAGCACAGAGCACTGATGTATCATATTAGCAAATATATTGTGCAATTTAGGGGGCTTAATTATTGAGAAACACAAGTAATTCAAAAAAAGATTGTTATCTCTCTTGTCAATATATTAGTATCTGTCTGATTTTAAATTGTGAATAGTGCTGGAAAAATGAAGTATACTGTTTGTATATGTTGTTGTCTATATAGCAATTCTGTTGACAACTGAATCCATGTTTTAACTTGATTGTATGTGGATTGGTAATAACCTTTTGATTACTCAAATGGTTCAACAATAAATTAAAACTTTAAACTTTTAGGACAAATAAATGATGCATGCATTAGTTTTTTGATGTAGGGTGGAGCCAAAGTATTGCAAATTGGGATGACAATGGTACCAGAAAGATAGACCACCACTTAGGTGATTGACTATGTTGCCACACATTGCTCAACTGAGCTACAAAAGTGGTGCAAATCCTTGGCCACTTATCTAAATTCTATCCCAGTGTCTATTGCCACAGTAATACTGTCCATGCTGCCTGTGCAAATTAAAACAACAGGGGCCAGATATTTGAAACTTAGCCTGGGTGATAAGGGTTAGCCTGTGATAACCAGGGTTTGTGCCCAATTTGTGGATAGGATCTATATTCAGACACCCCTATAGAACAGGCAAACCCATTAGTGCCCAAGTGCTAAGTTACATCTGTTCTCATTTAAATGAGGGGTCCTCCCCTGCATATGGGCACAGCGGGATATTGAGAGGTTTTTCACAGATGGTAGATGCCACCTGAATGGGCACAATTTACCACCTTTGCAAACCCCAACTTAGATGGTGCAAGACCTATTAGGGGGCAAAGGCACTGAAACTGCCTGCTCCAGCCTGTTGAGGCAATCACTTCCCTAGTGTTCAGTGGTGCCTTCCACCCTCCAATCATCTACCATTGTAATAAGAAAGAATTCCCTGCTGTCTAGAGGCAACTTCCACCCTCTGATCCCCCATCCCCGACACTGTATCATTATACCCTAGTGTCTAGTGGCACCCACCACCCTCCAATCCCAATCTCCAACCATGGTTACATAGTTTCTGGTCTTTGGTGGCACTACCACCCACTGATCACCTGCTGTAGTACTGAGGAGGTCCCTGGTGTCCAGTGGACCCCCCATCCTCATATCATCTGCTGGCACCTCCATCAAATATTCCCTGGTGTCCAGTGAAACCCCATGTGCCCAAGTACACTTCCCAGAAGACAGCCCATATTTCATGATATCTAGTTCCCCCCCTGCAGTGTCAGCACCAGGCACACCACCCTGCCATCCCTTACTTACTGTAGTCATTGGTGCCACACAGCTCTGATATGGCAACCAGTGCAGCCCTCTTCTGACCATCTGAGCCAGCTGCCATATGCAATGACAGGGAGCACACATACTGTCTACTATATAAAAAGCTTGCTCCTATACTGAAGACAGTACGTGTGCTCCCTGTCATTGCACACAGTGACCGGCTGAGATGGTGAGAGGAGAGCTGTGCTGGACACTGTATTGGCGCTGTGCGGCACCAGCAACTATGGTAAAGAGTGGCAGGGTGGTGTGTCCAGTGCTGCCGGTGCAGGGGAGAGCTAAACACCAGAGAATATAGGCTGTCATCATGGATGGGTGTTCAGAGGGAGGGTTCCAATAGACACCAGGGAATACCTATCAGAGGTGGCAGTGGCTAATCAGAGGATGATGGGTCCACTGGACACTAGGGATCTCACAACTGTTATAGCAGTGGGCAGTCAGTGAATAGTGGTGACACTAGACACAAGGGACTACGTAACCAAGGATAAGGACATGGATAAGAGGGCAGGATTGCCACTAGACAACAGGGTATCACGATGCATTGACAGAGATGGGGATCAGAGGGCAGGGGATGCCACTAGATACCAGAATATAACAATACATTGATGGGGAGAGGGATCAGAGGGTTGGGGGTGCTACTAGACACCTGGTCATAATGATACTTTGACAGGGAAGGGGATTAGAGAGCATGGGGTGCCACTGGATACCAAGATTGATGTGACCCTTGTGGGGATGGGCACATGGGGTGTGGAGGACCGCTTGCCACCATGACTCATGTGGCAGGCAGTCACAGGATGGGTGCAAATCTGCAGTTGCATCAAGTACAACTGGGCCCATTATGGGCTTGCATATTGCCCTTAGCACCTTGCACACTGAATTGGCTCATTTACATGATGCCAGCTGAATATCACATCAGGAGCTTCTGGTGATATCAGGCTAGGGGCAGAGTTGTTCCCTGCACTTCCCTATTGCTGAAAACAGCCCAGGTCCATGTCAGAGCAGTGCTACTCATCTTTGTGCTGCCCTGACATGGCCCTATCTTCAATCGGATAGTGCTGTTTCACTCTCTGACTGAATATAGCTTCATCAGGGTCAGCTGCATGGGCAAGCACTGTGCAAACCTTTTCACTCCACTTTTACCCATATTCCAATATTGGGCCCCATATTTTAAATAGCCAATTATATTTATGCACACTGAAAATAAAAGGCAAATATTTAACTAAGGACGTGAAGAGAAAGCAGAGGTACTTAACAAGTACTTCTATTCCATTTTCACTAGACAGAAGGATGGACCAGTGCCATAAGGGAGGGAGAGATTTTAAGATACAGTTACAGTTTCATATACAATTATAACGTTCTCATTTTGAATAATTTCATTCCAAAATACAATATGTGCTATTGCACCATTGTGAAGATTGTGACACTATTTAAAGAACCTGAAAGTTTCAAGTTTCAGCTCTTCCATTTTTGCATTTTTTTGTGAGTAAAAATAGAATAAAGAAAAAAATGGATACAATTAGTCTCTTTCAAATAATTACAGCACTCTAATTTTAAAGTATTTTGATTTCACAACATGAAGGCCACACTGTTTAATATTTATGCACTGTGCTAACAGGATTAGTACTGCCCTGTATTAATAGTGCAGTTGCCAGCTCGTTGGTGTGGACACTGCTATTCTGAAAAAGACACAGAATGGTACTAATTTCTTAGTGTATCAGTGTTAACATGTACCATACACCTATGCAAATAAATACATGCAGTGCACCAAGGTAGATTTGATACTTCCTGGAAGGGCTTGTAGACTGTCATTGCTGTGCTAGTTAACATTTCCAGGAACCATCTTTTAATAACACGCTAATGATAGCGTGTTGTTAAACATGGACCCTGCTGTTCTCCTCATCACAGAGTCCCTGATAAAATTTCATGCAGTACATTAATGTTGTCATTCCCTGGTGCCAGGGTACCCTCTACCTCATGCCTGGCATCCATTGTCTGTCACCTGTTCTCCAGTCTCTGCTATATACTCAAAGATACTATTAGCATTTAACCCCCCCCCAACAATCTGCTTCACTACCCTCCTTCTCACCCTCTCCTAACTTCACCCCAGACAAGACTCTTCAGCTACTAATCCCCCTCCAACCTCACCTTCCAGCCTCCCCCAATGTCCCATGCTATCAATCTGCTGCCTTACACTCTCCATCCCTCCCTACCTTCCTCCTTCCTTTTTCCCTTACATTTTTCTATTTATCCCCCTAACCCGTACTCCTCATCCATGTACTCTAAAAGGTCAACAATGCCCTTAGTATCCTAGTTGTTATCATTCTATTACTATGTATATCAGGTTTACCCTAATATAATGTATGGTAAGTGCCTATTTACCACCATAATCAGCAGTCACACAACTTTGTTATGCACTGTTTAGAATTTTAAAAGTTGTTAACCACACTTCAGAACTTCCAAACAGTGGCATAAGAAAAAAAGAATGCACCCGAGTTCCATAATTGTCACACATAGAATGCAAACAGTGTTTTTGTGACCATACACTATAAAAGATGATGGCTGTGGATCGGGTGACATCCACGCTGAAATCACCTCTCGTGGTTGCTAGGGCTACAGTAAATCTTTCGAGCTGCGCTCTTGAGGTTTACCATGTTGCCCTAGCAACCACTCAAGGTGATTACAGTGTGGTTATCACCCGATCCCCAGCCATTATCCTCTATGTACTGTATGGATTATCTGTATTTGTCTCTGATGTGGAACCTCTGTAAATGAGCTTCTGGCTGATAGGTCTTAATTCTGAGTATTAATAAATAAAATAAATAAATAAAAATAAAATTGTATACATTAATATTGTCATTCCCTGGTGCCAGTGGTGCCCCCACCCTCATGCCCAGTCCTAGTACAAATAGAAAAAAAATGATTTTTCCCTGTTGACTGTGGTACCCCATCCAACACCATATCCAAGAACAAAATGAAATAAATTAATGTTGTCATTTTCTGGTGCCAGTGAGTAACTCCTCCCACATCTGATAACCAGTTTGGCATAAAACAATCTGTGGTAGTATAATGCCCCACCTTTCTGCTGGTGCCATCCTCCATTATCCAAACATCTGGACCCGAGAAAGTGTCTAGTACTATCCCATTGCTTACCTCTGCTGATACTGTCTCATTTATGCAAGTACAGTCTATGGCTGTACAAGTATCATGATCAATACTGTACTTGTGTCATTTAAATAGTGATAGTGAGACTTGTATAGTCACAGACTGCACTTGCATGAATGAGATGGTGGTCCTGCAACAGAAGTGAGCAGTGGGTGACTACTGGCTGCTGTCTCAGGTCTGGGAGGGGTTGGGCAACTGAGGATGGCACAGGGAGGGGGATGGGCCACTTAACTATCAGGGAGTGTTTTCTGCTAAAATGGTTGCTGGGGAGGGAAACAGTAGTCACTGGTCCAAGGGAATTACTACATTAGTTTATTTCATTTTTCCGGGGATTAGGTGAGGGAAGCGATATCGCTGCACCAGAGAATAATCTAAGTTTTAACTTGTAATGGGACAGGATGTGAGGCAGAAATGCACTGGCATCAGGAATGTGCTCTGGGTCAAACCACACAAGAGTCAAATGCTTACTGTATGATCTTGAGGAAGTCAATTGACCACTCAGTTCACCAGTCCCCAAAACTGGGATGAAGTGGGACACAATTGGAAAACTGTGTGTTGTGACTCATCTGGGCTTTCCTGACTTGGGCAATCATATTACAATATTACATGGGCTATGTGGGGCATCACACCTGAGTGCTTATTCTCCATGCAGTCCAAGGGCTGTTCCTTACATTGAAGGAGGACATAATTGTATACAGCTCACTTTATAGGACCTTGGTTGTATGAGCAGATCATTTGTTTGGGGGCATTTGAATAAAGCAATTTCATATAACAGATTTTGTACTGTATACCATAATTGAGTTTGCTCCTTCACAGACTGTATGCTTCCAATAGCCATATACAGTAGAACCAGCCAGGATGCAGCACAGTACCTTACGTATTTCTGTACAGTGCTGCAGTATCCTGCAGGGAGAAGTGCAATTCAATGGCAATAAAGCTCCTTTATTTTTCAGGAATTTGTGAGATGTACTAGGAGTTATACTAGGAGGTATAGACATACAGAAAGCCGAGGCCCATTTTGGTATGTCTCCAGCCAAGCTGGTAATTTCCATGTTTATTTTAACAGGATTGAATCGAGTTTATGCTTAAAGATTTTGTGATCTCTATTATCAAACAAGGAATTAGGTAATGAGTTCCACAAGGTTATTATTCTCTTGGTAAAAAAGGATCTCCTTTTATTATTTTTTGGGTATGTTAGAGATAATTGATATCCGTGGCTTCTTAAATTACAATTATGTTTATTATAAGATAGATTTAATAGTGTTAGTAACTCTTCCTCCCCACATAATTTATGCGTAAAAAGTACATCTCCTCTTATTCTTCTCTGCTCCAGGAAATACATCTTCAATTCGTCCAATCTTTGATCATAGCTCATGGTCGATATGTCTTCCACCATTTTGGTAACCCTCCACTGCACCCCCTCCATTCTATTTACATTCCTTCTCAGGTATGGATTCCACAAGGGTGAGCAGTAATCCAAATGAGGCCTCACATATGCCCTATAGAGTGGAATAATGCATTTTCTATTTCTGGATGTAAAGCTTCTTTTTATGCATCCTATTAGCCTGTTTGTTTTATTAATGATGTTATTGTAATGTGCAAGAAATGTTAGATCCGAGTTTATTATAATACCTAAGTCATTTTGTTGATTTACAGGTTTTATTATTTGTCCTTTTAATGTGTAACCATGATGCAAGTTATTTTTTCCGAAATGCATAACAATGCATTTCTCATTGCTGAATGTCATTTGTTTTTTTACAGCCCATAATTCTATTTTTTTTAAGTCATTTACGAGTTCTTGGTAATCTTCCTTAGTATCTACCCGGGCTGTTAGTTTAGTGTCATCAACAAATTTTATGGCTAAACTGTTTAAATTTGATATAAATATGTTAAACAGAATAGGTCCCAAGACCGATCCCTGAGGCACCCCACTCATCACCAATCTCATGCCTGATACATGACCTTTTATACAAACACATTGGGTACGATTTTTTAGCCAATCAGTTACCCAATTTGTGATCTGATTGTCAATACCAAGTTTGTCCATTTTATCTATTAGCAGTCCATGTGGCACTTTATCAAATGCTTTACATAGGTCAAGATTAATTACGTCTATAGCTTTATTATCTTCTATACATTTACTTATGTGTTCATGAAAAACCATGTTACTTGTTAGACAGGATCTGTTTTTTCGAAAACCATGTTGGGATTTATCTTCTAATCCTTTTACTTTTAGGTAACTTTCAATCCTAGTTTTTAATATTGTTTCAAACATTTTACCTACTATACTTGTTAAACTAATGGGTCTATAACTTGAAATTTGTGATCTATTTCCTTTTTTAAAAATTGGTGCGACAATTGCAGTTTTCTAGTCCATTGGGACATGCCCTGTATTTAGTGACATGTTAAAAAGTTTATGTAGTGGGTTGATTATCCATTCTTTAATTTCATTCAATAACCTAGGATGTAACTTGTCTGAACCAGGTGATTTATTTGTGCTTAGTTTGTTTAGGTTGTCCATAATCTCTGTTTGAGTTATCTCATTTGAAGTATCTTTTGGAATTTTATTGACTATTGATGGATATGTTATTGAAAACTGAACAAAAGTATTTGTTGAATTCATCTGTACTATCTTGAAGTGATATTTCACTATTATCACCAGTGGACCTATATTTCTAGAGTTTGATTTTTTATTATTTATGTAGGAATAAAACCGTTTCCCACCATCTTTAATGTTTGTTTGTTTCAAATTTTTTTTCCACCATTTTCATTTTGTATTTACATTTTTTTGTGAAATCTTGTAATTCCAGATATTATAATCACTACTGTCTCTTATCATTGCTCTATAAAAGTCTATGTTTTTTTTATTACATTTGTAATAGTTGGGGTCATCCAAGGTGGATGTTTAGCTCTTTTATTGTACAAGGTTCTATTTGGTATATATTTATTTTCTAAGTTTATAATTTTATTTTTGATTTTGTTCCATAATGCATTACTGCAATCTATGTAGTTGTCCCATTTCTGCTCTGATAGAATCTGTTTAATCTTAACAAAATTTGCTCTGTTATAATCTTTAACTACTGTTTTACCCAAAACTGGTTTAAAACATGTAGAGTTATTAATGGTAATTATCATATGGTCACTACATAGTAATGGAGGTTTAACCATTATAATAGTTATTGTATCAGGCATGTCTGTCAATACTAGATCCAAAATATTATTGTTGCCGGTGGGCTGATTTATTACTTGGTACAATCCATTTGTTGTACATGTATCCACAAGCAGAGCTTCAATATTGTTACTACCAATGTTTTCATTCCAATTTATTCCTGGAAAGTTAAAGTCCCCCATTAGAATTATTTGATTATAATTTGACTTATCATTTATACTATTATTATATCCTGGTTTATTGTAAAGTTAGAGTCAGGTGGCCTGGAACATAGGCCAATCAGTAGTTCCGGAGTATTGTCACATAATATTTCTACCCATATAATTTCACTTAATGTACTATTAATTACATCCATAGTTTGTTTTGATTTTATGTTTTCTTTAACAAATAATGACACACCTCCTCCTTTTTTATCCTTTCTATTTTTTAAATATGTTGTATATCCTGATATATTGTTACACCACTCAGAGTTATCGTTCCACCATGTTTCAGTTACAGTGGCTATATCTATATCCTCATTATTTAAAATATATTGAAAATCAGTCATTTTTGCACCATGTAGACTCCTTGCATTTGTTGGTAGAAAATTTAGACCTGTTTTCAATATACGTTTACTCACTTTCTTATGTATTTGTTTAGTTGGTTTTGGGTTTTGTATCTCTAATCTATTCTCAAAATGGTATCCCCTGTTCCCCCTTCCTATTAGTTTTTTGAAACATTAATTGCATCATAAATGTTACACCCAGCAGTCTTGAACCATGTTTGTTTAGATGTAACCCATCATAACCATATACCTCATTTTGTTCTCAAATTTCTCCCAAGTTTTAATGCAAAAGATATTATTTGTTAAACACCACCTGCATAACCAGTTGTTAAATGATTTAATATTTCTAGTTCTATAGTGGCTTGCCCTAGGTACTGGTAAAATTTCAGAAATAATGGGAGTTGCATCATGCTCTTGGATACATTTAATAGCATTTTCCATATCAGAAATAATTTCTTGTGCATCTTGCTTTCCGATGTTATTTGTTCTGACGTGTAGTACAACAGTTTTTTTTCCCACTCACATTTTTCAGTATCCCTGGAATCTCTTTTGTTATGTCCTTTATTAATGCCCCACTATAACAACAACTAGTTACATTTTCTTCATTTCCTCTTGTTGTGTATCTATCTGTGTACTTTATTATTGAGTCACCTAGAATGAATATTTGTTCTGGTGGGTTTTGATCTAGATTTGATTCCATATCAATTGCTGGTAATTCCTGTTCAATATTTGTTTCTGATTGGCTTCCCAATAATGGATGTACAGCTAATAAAGCTGTTATCTCTATATTAATCATATCGTTATTAGAAGAGGGTTTTTTGGGAGTGTGTGTTCCTACATTCATTTGTGCTTTGTCTGCTGATTTGGGTGCCATTGTCACTTTCTGTTTTTTGGAACATTCCTTGTTTGATGTATTTTCTTGTATCTGAATTGATTCAGTTTGTGGTATGATATCCCCATCTATTAGTGTAATCAGTGGGTCAAAACTATTCAATAGTGGTATAGTAAAGCATTTAGCTTTCCTGCCTTTCTTTTTTTTAGGGGTCTTCTAGTTTGGACCTCATACCATTCATTGTCTAGGTTATCTTGAATGTCCATATCTCTAGGTCTTTTTTTTGATGTATTGCTATTTTGAATAGTTATGGTGGGTAATGGCTGGGCAATTTGCTGTCGTAATGCTATGTTGTTTACATTTGTATTCATTGTCTCATTTTCACAGGATTAGTTGTCACATTCTTCATTAACCATTTTTGTTATTAATTTCTGTTGGCTGATTTCTAGGGCTTTTAACCTTGTGCTAAATAAAGATAGTTCAATACTCATTTCTGCATTCTGTTTACACTTTAAGCAGATAAAATGGAAGTCAATTATAGGTATATCTGAAAACAGGTACATATCACATTCAATGCATTGAGTCCCTGCTTTACCTTCAAAAATTATGTTTTTCTCCATTTTTATTTCCAAACAATAGGCCAACTAAAGTTTGTGATCAAAATTTTACCTCAGAAAATAATCCGATGGTGTATAGTCCGTTTATCACGCAAACTATCTTCTCTACACAGGATTACTAATTTACTGATTTTATATGATCTTTAAATCTTGCCCCAGAAGAATGCTTTACAATGCTTAACACGCGTAACATGCGCTGACGTGCGTGTCTCTGCGCACATCTCCATGCATGTCGCCGCACACCCTGCTCTTGCTCGCCCTGCTTGCAGGAGGGCTGCTTTTAACTGTAATATGACCTGGAAGTTAAAGATGGGGTCACAAATTCCCTTGCGATTTAAATCACATTTTTAAATGCAGTAAAACAGTTTATGCTGTAACAGGCACTTTTCTATGCAAGCTCCAGTAAGATTTTACCTTTAAAGCTTAAAATAAACACAGTATTTGAAAACTGCAGTTCTCAAGACTATGCTGAGGAACTACAGTTTCAACTCTTCCTGGTCAGGTGACTTGTGATCTCAGGGCTCAGAATGACAATACAAACAAACTTAAAACTGAAAAAAATGTCAAGTTTGATGCTAGAAATAGTATATTCTTACACACAGCAACCTTGTAGGGTGATGCAACACTGTGTTTGACCATGGCTGAGTCTGTTGTAGGACTCTGTGGCCAGCAGATGGCTATGGATTGTGTTGAGCATACATTTTAGTGCCTTTATTTTGGCATTGCTCTGGGGACTACATTCAAACATGTATAGGGCACTCAGAGATGTGTGAATATAGCAGATTTAGGCCATTGCACTAAGGTGTACTCAGGAAAGGGACTTTGCAAGATGAGATCTTTTTAATATGGGCACCACAAGCACTACCTTTGTGTCACTAAAGAACCTGAGAGTTTCAGGTTTCAACTCTTTGCCATTTTTGAGTTTGCACATGGGTGTCAAACTCCTTGGGAGAGTAGGCTTTGAGGGGTGTGACACTGTCTGCCCAACACAGAGTGCTCTGGATGGGGCCCAACATTATCACGCCAATCCTCAGTCAGGCTGGTCCTGATGCTGTTTTGCCTGCAGTGGTCTGCACTTGAAAAGAAAAAGCTGCACCAATCAGGAGCAGGCTTTTTCATTTCATCTGCAGGTCACCGCAAAGCAAACAGCTGATTGCGTCGTGACATCTCCAGCAGTGACTGCGTTAATGTGCTTCTGAAAGGAAAAAGATGCAGAGTTCTATTTTTAGATGCATTCCCAATGTGTCAGCGCATCAACACAGATGCGCTTTGTGTTCAGTGAGTTGAATATCCCTGACACTAGGTGGAGGCTTCAGTTGGGAGGGGAGTTTTACTGCTTGTGTGCTTGTTTGAACTCCCTTGAAGGCAGAGGCTTCCAGTCAGGAGGGGCTAGCAAGAGCATGTTTTTATTTTGCTTACTGTCCCCATCTCTAACATAGGTGCCAGAACTGTTAGGTGTTGTAGTGTTGCTTTTAATCTAGTGTCATGCTCTGCCCAGGTTCCCAAAACAAAAGAGCAGCTGCTGGCTAATTCAGAGTCCCCAAAGAAGCAAAGAAGTGTGAAAGGAACAAGGCAGCTAAGGAATCATTAGTGTTGGGAGCTGCTTAAGGATTGGGCCAGCAGACAACTGTTTCTGGAAGTGTTAACTGCCTGTGTCCCTGCTCTTAAGCAGACCCCAATACTACCGATTCCCAAACTGCATTGTTCATACCTCTTTGCTTTCATAGCACTTTACAGGTGTTTGAAGTGTCCAGCATTGGTGTCTCATCTGCTGTAGAAGACAATGGGAAATCTGAGCAGCGAGGCTAGCAAGGCAGGTACAAAAGCACTGGGTCCACATGGCAGCCCATTTCTCCTTGCTAGCCTGACTGACTTGTTTCATTGCTGCAGCCATGTTGTTGTATTTGCTGCTGTGTATCCATGGTCACAGACTGTGGTCTGACCATCATCAGACTCAGGCATGTTCTGTAGCTTCTCCGGCTTCTGTTCTGTTGCTGTCTGCTGGGCCATCTGCCTGTCATCAGAAATCAGTGAGTGGGACATCATCAAGCTCACAAACCCTGCTGTGCTGTTTTCTGATACTGGGATGTCCACTCCCGGTGTCAGATGCCCCCCCACCACATCCTCCAACCTTGGGGTGCCCAATTCCTGGGTTTGCATTGATCCCACTTGGACTCCCTCAGTACTCTGGCACACTAGGAGCCCACCCCAGTGTGCCACAATCCATGGTTTCCCTGAAAAAAAAACAGAAAATAGACCCACAATGTCTTTTCTTTTGTTTTAAACCTCTAAAAACAGAAAACAGTCCCTCATAGTTGCCTTCAATCAATCAATCAATCAATCAATCAATCAATCAATCAAATCTTTATTTATTCAGGCAAACATCATTGAGCACAGCTCATTTGCAAGATGGACCTGATAAGGTCAAGGTTCAATAATTGGTACATGTATAGAAAGATTTAAAACATGTATATACTTATATACAGTAATCAAGTTCAATAATTGGTATATGTACATGAATAATTAAAACACTTATATACAGAAATCAAGAACAGAAATTGTTTAAACATAACAGGATATGAAGAACATATAAGATGCACTCTAGGTAAACCAGTATATACATATCAACATTGGCAGTAAACATGGCATACATTCAACATGATATACCCAAGATTCCAAAGATACAAGGAAGTCAATGTGGACAAAGAGAAATAGTGATTGGATGACTGAAAGAGGTGGTCATAGACTGAGACAAGTGACATGGTAGGAAGATGTACGCATGACTAGAGCAGGGAATGGTGCTAGAACTGGGAGGTGAAAGGCAGTGATAAGGGCTAAGGTAGGACCCTGGAGTTAATGGGAGAAGATTATAGCCAGGGGGTGAGGTATCTGTGGAGATGAATTCTAGGGAAGTGAATTGCCATGATATGATGGCAGCCTGAGAAGGGAAAGGAAAGAACTGTGAATAAACTAGAACTTGTGGAAGCAATTGCATTTTTCAGGGAAGAGACTTAGGTATAGATGCTTGAAGGATGCTAAGGATACCTGGTTGATCAGCTTCAAGGACTTTTGAATCGTGTTCCATGATATAGCTAGATTATAGCTGATAGCAGATCTCCCATGCGGGTGTTGACTTTAGGCACTTTGAGCATAATGAAATTGTAGCTTCTGAGGGTGTAGGTGCCAGCAGTGGCCTGTGCGAAGCAGTCTAATATATAGTTTGGACGCATCTTAGTTAAAATTCTGTATGTCCACACTGCAGCATTTCTGTTTTTTCTGAGATGCAGAGATGTCCAACCGACTGCTGCATAGAGAGAGCAATGGTGAGTGTTAAATGGTAGATCTGTTATGAACCTCAGAGCTCTGTGGTATAGTGTATCCAATTTGCATAGGTAGGAGATAGGGCAGTGACTATAGAGGAAGTCTGATAGTCAATTACTGAGAGAAATGTGGCCTGGACCAACCTCATTTTGGAATCTCTGTTTAGAAAGTGCCTTATTCTAAAAATAGACCAAGTCTCTGCGAAGCTTTTTCAAAAGTTCTTCAATATGAACTGTGTAGTCAAGTTTGCCATCTATCCACACCCCAAATACTTGGAATTTTTCTACATAATCAAGGCTTTCACCAGGATAGTGGATTGCTGGGGAGGTTGTTTAGTAATGAGGGATTTGTATGGCTTTGGGTGGAGAAAACATTGCTTTTGTTTTCTTTGCATTTAAAAGAAGCTTTTTTTCCAATAATTGATATTGTAGTATAGAGAATTCTGTTTGTAGAACTTCACAAGCTGTAGCAGGCGATGGGTTGCTGACATATAAAACAGTGTCATCTGCGAACAAGTGTACAGTGGCTTTGGTAAGATTCGAATCAATATTGTTAATATAAATGGCGAAAAGGATAGGGCCCAGGATAGATCCTTGTGGAACTCCGCTTAGAAGTGGTTTTAGTGGAGATAGGTCTCCTTCAGCTTTCACTTGCTGTGTTCTTCCTGTTAGGTAACACCTGAACCATGTAGGAGGATGGATCCAAGCCTATGGAGTGCAAGGAAGAGTAGCAGCTCATGGTCCACCGTATCAAATGCCTTGCTTAGATCAAGGAATACAGCACAAGCGCTATTCTTTTTATCCAGTTCGGTTTGCCAATCGTTTGTAACTTTTGCCAGTGCAGAAACAGTACTATGCTTAGACCAAACCCAGATTGTGCTGGATTTAAAGATTAGATTCTTCAAGGTAATCTCTAATTGGATGCTTACCAGTTTTCTAGCAGCTTAGATAGTACTGGAAGGATAGAGATTGGCCTATAGTTGTTAAGGTCCATGGGGTCCCCTGATTTCAGTAGAGGGAAAACTTGGGCTGTTTTCCAAGTTGCAGGAATAGAACCAGATTTTAAGGACAAGTTAAAAGGTTGTTAAAGGAACTGCAAGTGCATGCATTGCAATCTTTAGAAAGAGGGGTCAGGAGTCAGCAACTGCACTTTTTTATATCCATCTGAGATTAGATCCTCCACTTGTTTCAACAGAATCGGTTTGAAGGAGAAGGAGGATTCAGCTAACTGAGATCCTGTATACTGGGAGCTTAACTGAACACGAGCAGATTGGCTGGAGAGGTATCAAATGCAAGGCCAGCGGTTGTAAAATGATTATTGAATGCATCCAGTATTTTCATTCTGTCCAAGATTGTCACCTTGTTGTGGTGCATTTGAGCTGGTAGTGAAGTGCTAGGATCTTGTCCCGTTATGCCTTAATAGTGCTCCAGAACCTGGCAGGATTGTGGTATGAGAGTCGAGTTCAGCCATGTAGTAGGCAGCCTTAGTATCCCGTACTTTCTTGGTACGCTATTCCTGGCTTTCTTAAATATCAACCAGTCATTTGGGTTCTTAGTCTTCCTTGCCTTTTCCAAAGCTTATATCTCTCTCAAGCAGGGCTGATTTAAGGTCAGGTGAAAACCAACGACAAGATTTGTTTTAATTCGAACTCTAGTAATTGGTGCATGAGTGTTAAGGGCATCTAGTATTATGTTATTTAACACCTGATGAGCTTTTTCCACTGAGTCTGCTAGGTAGAACTCTTGCCATCTTGTAGAGTGATTTAGATCATGAAGATATGCCTCAGAGTTGAAAGTTTTCTTGGATCTCCTCAGTAGGAATTTAGCTGGGGTGTTAGTTTACCGGATGACCTTATTCCAGCAATAAGGCAGTGGTCACTTATGTCACTGAACAGCACTCCAGCGTGCGTGAAGAGGTGGGGTTTGTTCACCAGCATGATGTCAAGTAATGTGCTGTTGCTCAGATTTTTTTTGTTGATTCTTGTTGGTCCATCGGCCCCCATCCCCCAACCCACACCTTCCCTCTGCACACCCCACTCCCTGCACCCCTCCCTCACTGATACTTACCTCCAGAGGTCAGGAACAGTGATCTTCAGTGGACCAGGAACATGTCTGCATTCTTCAAAAGCTGACCATAAACTGAAGAAATTATGACAATTTCTATAATGGCAGTGAATGGGAGGTTTTCAATTTAGGTTGATATCTCAGCCATTTTTGGGAGTTTAATTCCCAAATTTTCAACATGGGCTTCTTGGGTCATCACCTGATGAACACAGTCACTGTCATTTCATTTCTCAGTCCCAAAAGGTAATTTTGCAGTCACTGCACAGGATCATCTTTCAGGACCAATTAACAAAATGACAGTGCCACTGTTCATGAGACGGGGTCCCAACAAGCCCTTGTTGCAAATTTGGTGAAAAAACTCCCAAAAATGATTGCGTTATGAGTGTCTATTGTGCAGTTTCTGCACACTTTGTAACATCATCAGTTTTTAAGATTTTCACTCCATATTTGCAACATTGCCATTTTTTCACACCCCCTTATGAACAGTACAGCCGTTACTTTTTGTATCCTTCCCAAAATGTGTTTTTGCACCTGTGGAGCAGAATGGCATTGTTGCCATGTGAAATCAACTTTCTGGACATATTAACAAAATTCCTGTGCCACTGTTCATGAGAGGAGGTCCCAAAAAGGCCATGTTGAAAATTTGGTGAAAACATTCCAAAATTGACTGCGTTACCAACATGCATTGCACAGTTTCAATGCACACTTGTTACTTTGCCACTTTTTCATATTTTCACTCCAGATTTTCAACATTGCAATTTCTTACCACCTCCTCATGAACAGAATAGCTGTAATTTTTCAAATCCTGCCCAAAATGTGTTTTCACATCTGTGGCACCGACTGGCACACTCACTGTGTGAAATCACCTTTTGGGATTGAGTAACAACATGATACTGGTACTGTTCATGAGGTGATGTCCCAAAAAGCCCATGTTGAAAATTTGGAGCAAAAATACTAACAAACACCCAGGGCATTAGGATTTCCAAATGTAACTCCCACCATTAAAATGCAAGACAGAGGAATGTACAGAGAAACGTATGGAAGGCATATACAAGAGCAATACAAACAGTGAACTCTCGACATTGACAAATGCTTGTTCCATCAATGTCATAAGCACTGTTGCCACACTTCAAATAGAGAACTGTGCATACAGTTACAGATGTGTGTGGTCACATAAGTGAAAGATACTCTATATGGTTATATTTTCACTCTTTTGATTCAAGCTACTACTACAGTCCTTTTGAAATAATATAACTTTCTAATTTAAACATTTTCTGATCTCCAATAACATCAAGTCCAATTCCCTTGCATCACTATGTAAGGAAGTTCAAAGTTTCAGGCTTGAACTCCACCATTTTTCTGATTATTTTTTTCTTGTGATTACAAAAATGTCTTAACTGTTAAAGTACCACACTTCAAATACATATGATTTCAGTTCTGAGTGGTCATTCAATAAGTTAAAGATTTGTAATTACATTTTCACTTCCTGGTGTCATGTTATGATTCCAGTCTTGAGTATAGTGTAAGTTGTGTGACTACAGATATGTAAAAACACTTTATGGAAAACACATTTAAAAAAACTGTGCATTCACAGCAAGTGCAAACCAGAAAGCCACAACTAAAAAACAAAGCCATTGACTAGAAGAGCAGACTTTGATAGGTTGAGGCAACTGGTCAGAGAAAATTGAGCAGGGATGGAGGGCATAAGCAAAGTGAACGAAAGATGGAAGGCAATAAAGGGAGCTATCCTCGGACTTCCAGCAATGTCATGCTCTAATACGGAGGGGTGAAACCGATGCACCACTCCCACCTCACAAAACAGCCTGATTAAAGTTTGTTAATTTTGTGTCTTCTGGGTACAATTCATTCTGTGACCATCAGTAATACATGGGTGATTAGAAGATCACTGAAACCTGGCGAACCTTCAATGGCTCTTAGTCCAATGGATCTGAACTGCTCTTCCTCACCAGCAGTGTCTAATGTTATGGTGACAGGCTGTACTCCTGCAGTTGCACAACAATCAAACGCAGCTATAGTAAATTAAATGCCTGAGCTCTAAGCTGAATTTAGAGTCTTACAGCTGGATTTAAAAACTTCCTTAGCCACCCAAGAATCTCATGTCTGTGATCTAGAGAACACAGTTACCTGAACAGATGCCCATGTAGATTGGCTGGAACATGTTCTTTAATTTTTTTCTTACATTTCTTTTTCCCTCCAGTTGCCTGTTCCTGAGGCCTCCCTGGGGAGACACCTGCTTGTCCTGCCCTGTCTGAGACCTTCCCTCAGCCCAGATCCCCCCATAACCCTGACCTGGCATCATAAGTCCCCCACCAGTAGACCCCCTGACTTGTGCCCCTCAGGTCGGCCTGCCCTCACCTACCTTGGGCACTCCATCAATTTAGTCTGGTGGGTGGGTTCAGATGCAGGCCAAGTGATATCAGGATAAGGAAAAGATGGGGTCCAGTAGTCTCCTCAGGCACTGGGGTGGTTACTTGTTTACATGTGCATGAGTGTGATCCCTGGAGGTGCGGATGTGTAATGACATTCAGCGTGAGCTGAGCATGTTCCCCTTTCATGGACTTCCACCAACACCTCCACCCCTTGCATACGTGCCCCCTGGCTGTAGCACCCCCAGTCTCCTCTGGGAGTCACTGCAGCTGGGGAGTCATCAACTCACCCTTCCCAGGAGAGGAGAGGAGAGCTGTCCTCTGGATGCTCAATCTCTCCTCCCTGGCTGACCCCCAGCAACCTGAGCTCATCTCCCGAGCCTGGATCACCTGTGTGGTGTGAGGTGTGGCACCCAGCACCTGTATCCTCAGCACCACTGGGCTGGCTGGAACATTTTCTTATGTGGACAATACAGGACCAGCAAGACTTTCTGGATCACTGTGAGGACTTGAAAAATCAGTCAAGACTCAATAACCTGCAAATATATGGCATTCTAGAAGGTGAGTAGAGTCATGACATCATTATTTTTTTGCAAGGTTTTTTTTCTTCCTTTCTTTAGACTGAATGTGTGTCCCCTCTTCAGCTTGAATGTGCACTCCATTCTTTAACTGCAAAACCCTCTGCCAGGGGAGCACGGCTACGTTCCTTTGCATTCCGATTCCTCAACTATGCAGTTAAGCAGGAGGTCCTTTTTTGACTCTGGCATAAGGGAGTATTTCATTATAATTTTTTTTACATTTTTTTATTTTAGTTTTTGTTGACCGGGTAAGTGCACTAGATGAATCCTGCCTATTTTCAGGCATGACCCAGGGGAGAGGATACAGATAAATGCCAATGGACCTTGAACCAGATGAAACTGTTGGTGGTATTTTTAGTAAATGAGGGAAATGTGGCCAGGACACTGGGGAAATTCCCCTACTCTTAGAAGGCAGAGGGTGCTGTGTGGCTGAGCACCGATACTGCTCAGTGGCATCTGGAGTCTTGAGAGAGTCAGATGTCCGGGAGGCTAAGGAGCAGGTCTCCTCCTTGGTCCCATTGCGTTACAATGGAGACCGCTCATGAAGGAGGCTTTTTGGCTGTGGGCATTGTGGAACCTGATGTTTTGTCTAAAAACATGGAAGAAGAGGACTCACCAACAGATGCAGGTTTGGGAGTCCTAGCACAGCAAAACGCAGCACTGCCCGTGGGTCAGGATGTGGCGATGGAACTACAGCTCCAGTTGGATGAAGCGGAATGCTGCTATCAGGCAGTGAGTAATCGTTTGAATGAGGCACTCGAGAGGAAGGCCATGAAAGCAGTGGCACAGGAAGCGGAAGCGCAGGATCAAGATATGGCAGCAGAGGTGGAGGAGATAGTCTTTGCGGACGGCTCAACAGGAGATCTGGTGAGTCCACAAGATGGTGTTTTGGCAATGAAAATTATGGATTGTGATGGTATGGACTCTGCAGAAGTGGGGGATTTGAATGAATTAGCTTGAGCAGCAAGTTTGGTGTCTGCTGTGGGGGCTGAGGTGATACTTGATGGGCAAACAGCAGATAAGCACGGTATGGGAGCTCCTGCTTCGATTGTAATGCCTACAGTAACTTTCAATATTGGGTCCTCAGTAGGAGGTGCAAAACAGATTTTGAAGGAGGGGGGAAAAGCAGAAAAATGCAGGTCCAGGTACCGGATGGTCCTAGGCAGGGACAAGGTCTGCAGCAAGTGGACCAGGACTCAGGCAATTGGGTAACGACAGCCTTGTAAGCTGCAGGCTGGGTGAAAAATCCTACGGGTAGTGGGTGGGATGCAAATTTGGATGGTGTAAGACCTTTTAAACCAGGAGTTTCTGGAGCTCCAGAAGAGGCTCCTCCCAACCCCCTGATTCTACTTTAAGTCCTTCGTTGCTCCTGGAACAGTTTTCTCCCTCGGGAAAAAATCAGCTCAACAGCATGAAGAGCCTCATCCTTTGCAAAAATAATTAGAGATCAGGAAACACAGGGTTCTAGTACATCTGTGGAGGAACTAAGGAGAGCATCTGAATTAGGACAACAGGATACTGATTTTGCAGCGTTACCGGAGAAGGTTTCTCTGGTCTCAGCCCTTGGCAAAGTGTGGCATGGGAAGGTAAAGGAACATTTATTCCCAGCTGAAAGAGGTCCACTGTTAGAACCAGCTGTGAGAAGGAATGCTGTAAGGCTAAAATAATGGGGTGATATCTCAACAGTCCTGGATAGACAGTTTGTTGGTAGGGCTTTGTTAAAAGATAGCATGAAGTACTATGCATATGAGATATATGCCTTAATTCATGTTCAAGGGGATACTATCTTTGATGTTAGCTTCAAGCATCCTGCAGTCCTAGAAAGATTCTGGAAGCAATATCGTATTATGAAACTTTCACCTTTATGGAGGCCTTTTTGGCAATTCCGCTAACAAAACCACTCACAAAAAAGATTACTGTGTTATTTAGGAATGAAGGGGTGAATGTTGCGGATATAACTTACTGGTTGCAGCAGCATTGCACTGTTAAAGGTTTTCCTGAACCCATTTTGGATGAGGAACAATTATGGACTGGGGTGGAAATATCAAGTGATTCTGAATCTTGCAAATGGTCAAACTAGTCATTTGCCAAATTGTGTTTTTGGGGCCGGGAAAGGGGGGTGATTTTCTATCCCAGGCAACCACGGGCTTGTTTTAAATGTGGAGATGTGGGTCATCTTAGTAATGTTTGTGACAAGCAAAAATGTGGGTTGTGTGGGGAATTGGGGCATGTAGGGGCTCATTGTTGTCAACCACTGAGATGCAATTTATGTGATGAACGAGGGCATTCTTTTTGTAATTGCTCTTGGGCTTCACATAATAATGTGGATATCACTGTTAGAGCTGAACAGGATGTTTATGTGGCTACTGCTCAAAAAGAGAAAATGCGTATGGTTGAGTTGCTTAGCACAGTTTCTGATAGGAAGCCGCTGCCTCAAAGGGTCCCAAGGAAAGTGGATAGGGCTGGGCCTTTAGAGAAGGGGGTAGGGGATGAAATATTAGAGGAAGTGGATCAGAGTGCTGTGCAAGAGTTAGATGTTGAGATAAGACCCGAAGAGCTTGTGGAAGCAACTAGTCTCCCTTGCCAGTCTGGAGAAGGTGAGAGGGAGAAGGAAGATGTTGATCAAAGTGTGGAAATAGTGGAGGAAGGTATTTCTATGCCTCACCCCCATGCAGTTAGAGGCAGACTTCCAGAGAGTAACCAGGTCCAAAGCAGGAAAGCTTTTAGCCAACTCCCAGGTGCAGTCTAGAAGTATGGATGAGGTAGCAATTCAAAATTCTTGCGCACTGTTGTTTGAGGAGGTGATGGAGGAGGATGAGTTGATTCAGATCTTTCCTCTGTCTCTGTGGCCTCCTCTCAGGCAGAGGGCACTTCAGAGGTTGGCCCTCCTGAAAAGCTTAAAACTAGGAAGAGGAAGAAAAAGAAATGACTAAGTTAGCTATTTTCTTTTCCTTTATTAAATTAGTTATGGTTCTCTCATTTATTACAGTTAATGTTAATAGTATAAAGTCTTATGAGAGAAAACAGAGCACTTTTTCAAGTCTTAGTATTGGCGGTGGGCAGGTTATCTTGTTACAGGATACTAGGTTACACACTTTGTTGGAGGTACAGGCTGCACAAAGAGACTGGAGGTGGGGCTTCTCTTGTTGGTCAATAGGAGAGGAGCAATGTTCTGGAATAGGTTTACTTTTTTAAGGGGTTGTTGTTCAGATATTGCATGTTTATGATGTACTGCCAGGGAGAGCTTTGGTTGTTGATGTGGTGCTACAGAAAGAAGTATTTAGGATTGTAAATATATATGCCCCCCAGACTAAAGCAAAGAGGTCTAATGTGTTCAAGAAAATAGAACCATACTTGAGCACTTCAAAATACTATGGGGTGGTGATTTTAATTTTGGACTTTCCCATAGAGATTGGGGAAGGGTTACAAAGAAATTTTTTTGTGATACTCATACATTATTAGCAGTTTTACGTAGGAATAACCTGAGGGATGTGTATGAAATTTTACAACAAGTGCCGAAACACATGTTTTTTAAAGGTAAACTATCCACCAGGATAGACTTTTGTCTTGCATCGGCACAAATTACCTGTCAAGAAGTAGTTTTGTTGCCATTGGAAAATTAAGATCATTTAGCAGTTAAGCTATGGTTGGGAGACAGGCAGAAATTAATAGCAGGTGGGGACTATTGGAAAATGAATATTTCAGTGTTACAGGATGTTTCTGTGCAAAGATCCATAAAAGCTTTGTTTTTGGCAAGAAAGGATGTATGTTTTCTGTATGATAGCCCCATAGAATGGTGGGAGGATACAAAAAGGGATTTGCAATATATGTATATATCTCTCACAAAAAAAGAAGGCTAAGGATAAGTATATTGCATACTTAGGGCTTAGGGCGAAATATATGCAAGATTTAACTGAAGCTGCAGACAGAGTAAACAATGTTACAGCATGTTTACAGGGTCTAAAGGATTAAATTGGTCAGTATTTGCAGGAAACGGTTAGGAAGGTGGCAGGTCAGCAGACATATCGGACTATAGGTACAAAAGAAGAGGTGAATCCATATGATGTAAATAAACAGGGTGTGCAGAAGCTGGTTATGACAGGCCTGAGAGATGAACAGGGTAGTTTAAAGGAGCATAACCAGGATTTAATGCTTATTGTACAAAAACATAATGTTGCCACCTTCCAAAAGGAGGGTAAGGGAGGTCAGGGCTCCTTTTTTATAGATTTAGTTATACCCGCGCTGACTGATGAAGAAAAGGAAAATTTGGTTTCTCATATTTCAAAATTAGAAATTAGGGAAGCTATTTCTAAATTATCTGCCAAGACTACTCCTGGATATGATGGGATACCGAATGATTTTTATAAGACTTTTGTTGATATTTTGTCCCCCTGTTTAGAGATACTTTATAATGCTATTTGGAAGGAAAGTAGGCTTGCCCCTTCGATGATGATGGGGATAATGATTTTTCTGTATAAAAAAGGTGACCCCATGACTTAAGGAATTGGAGACTGTTAACTTTGCTGAATACAGATTATAAAATTCTACCAAAGATACTTACTACACGATTGGCAAAAATAGCACAAAAGTTAATTGTTCAGGAGCAGACTTGTGCAATTCCAGGTAGGAACATTGTACAGAATCTGACTTTTGTTAGGGAGATCGTGGAGCAAGGTTTAGAAAAAAAGTTAAGTGGTTATTTAATGTCGGTTGACCAGGAAACTGCTTTTGATGCAGTTCGACAGGAGTACCTTTGGATAGTATTACAGCATTATGAGATTTCAAAGGGTTTTTTTTAGATTTAGTTAAGGTATTGTATGCTGAGGTTCAGGCTATTCCTCTGGTGAAAGGATATTTAGGAATACCAATTTATTTGGAGAATGGGGTGAAGCAGGGTTGCCCGATGAGCCCCTTGTTATATGTTTTTGGTTTGGACCTATTATTAAGAAGAATTGGGAAAATGAAGAAATTAGAGCCATTACAAATAGTGATGGCTATGAATTTCAAAAGGTTTCCTGCCTATGCAGATGATTGTGTTTTTACTGTAGCAGATGGAGAGTTTGGCACTAAGATTTTAAATATGTTGCAAGATGTTTATGATATAACAGGAATTAGACTTACTATGGGTAAAAGTATTGTTTTGGCATTGGGAGATATTGAAAAAGTAGAGAATTTTCCAATTCTGATGACTACAGATCAGATTAAAGTTTTGGGTTTATTTTTTGGAGCAATGGAATCAGAAGACCAAAATTGGACTGCAGTTTATGACAAGGCATAGCTCAAGGTTTTGTCATGGTTCTCCTGGAAAATGTCAAGGAAAAAGCGGGTTTATCTCTTAAGGGCATATATAGTACCTATTTTTTTATATGTATCACATGTGTTTCCCTTCCCCTATAAGATGCACACAAAAGTTATAGGTTTAATTTTTCATTTCTTGTGGGGCAGTAGGTTGAACCCAGTTAAGAGGATTCATACCAACAGGGTAAGGAAAGAAGGAGGACTGAATATGATACATCCTCTGATTTATTTCTTTGGGAATTTCTTTTTTAGTTCTATTTGCCCTTTGTTGTTACAGACAGCAGGGATGGGGCAAGTCTGTATGCAATTATGGGGTAGGCCTTTTTTGGAAGCATGGGGTAGAGAAAAGTGGTATCCTACAGAAAAAATGCTTCTAAATTATGTGCAGACTACCATGCGCTGTATACAAACCTGGAGGATAGAACTGGCGTGGTGTTTAGGAAAAGGGAAGAAAATGTTTATAAAACTATTTTGGATACATGGTATCGAGAAGAGCCAGTTTTTATATTATCCTCTACAATTAATATTAGTTTACTGCTAGAAGGGATGGTTGATCCTAGAATTCCTCTTAAAATGCAAGATTTTGCTTGGATATGTGGTCATCAGAAGTTACAAGTAAGAGGCAATCAGAAGCTTAAGAAGCTGGATGAGAGAAGGTGTGGAGAAAGTGCATGTGCTGGAGTTGTGGAGACAATGTAGCATCTTTTTTTTGAATGTATTCATGTCCTTAATTTTTGGAAATTATTGTCAGACTTATGGGGAGAAAAGTTGATTTTATTAATGAATTATGATATTTTGATTTTAGGACAAATTCCGGCTGCTTGGACACAATGGGCAAAAAGAACAATCAATATTCATTGGTATGTTTAAAGTGATCCATTTGGCAGGCAAGAAGTTTTAGATTCCTGCAAGGTAAAGTAATTCAGCAACAAGATTTTTTTTTAGAATACAGCAAGAACTTGATAACATTTATGAATATGAGAAACGTACTCTGGGGCAAGTGGTGGTAGCCAAATTATGGAGAAATGTTGGATGGGTGGGTTGATGTTTTTTGTAGTAATATGTTACCTTTATTTTCTTAGCAGTTATTCAATAAGGCTTGATAATTTTTCAGCAGAAGAATGTTTTTTTGTTTTTTTTTTGGTGGTGGTTTTTATTAGGAACCTAGAAATCAGTTGGAGGACACTATGTTTCGGTATTTGTATAAAGCTGTTTGTTTTTTGATCTATTATGTATAATTTAGTTTGATTTATTTGTCTCAAGCTGTTGATGGTATTTCTTTTTGTTTCTTGTTTTTGAATTCTGAATAAAAATTTCCCCTACTCTTTTCGATAAGTGCCATGGGATCTTTAACATCCACCTGAGCTACCACCAATCCAGGCAGATGGGACCTTAGTTTAATGTCTCATCCAAAAGACGGCACCTCAGAAGTGCAGCACCCCTCTAATGCTGCACTACAGTGTCAGTACTGGGATATTAACCCAAGTGCCAGATGTGGGAACTGAACCCACAGTCCTCTGATCTCCCAGCCTCAGAGGCAAGTGTGCTACCTACTGAGCCACTGACACTGTTGTATAATGGCCACTGGGTGTATATAGATAATGATTACTCGCCCTCTTTGTTTGCCAAATGATGAGCCTGTGCTCCTATATTGAAACTTTTGAAAAAAAAAAACATGAAATCAGGTACAGTACACTATACCATGCCCTACTTACCTCCAAGTTCACTTCACAGAGAGTATCTGTGTTTTTGAGGACCTGGAATCTGCAATACAGGCTTTGAAAACTCATAAGTTGCTGACCTTGAGGACCAAATGGATTGTGAAGCTATCCAGGAACAGCAAGCCCTGCAGTGCGAAAAAATGGGATAAGCTTTCACAGCATAATAAAAAGAGGAGACATGATCAAACTCTCACAGAAATCAAAGATATGCTGCAGACTTTTCACCATGAAGAATCCACATAGAAGAGACGTTTTCTCAGTTGCTTGGCATATGCCTTGATTTTGTCCTTTCCCTCTTATTTTATGTATTTATTTATTCAGAAACAATCATTGAGTATGAACTCTTTTACAAAGGTTCCATGTCTTGAAAACAGAACAGACAAAACAGACAAGCAATTTTTTAACAACAATTCAGGTTATATGCATATTTATTTACTAGTACATTGGTTCTTTTAAGGCTAAACACATAAAAGGATTCCATTACCAACAAGAGTGGACTATCAGCAAGTGAAAACCAATTGCAACCCTGAAGGGGACTTGTCAAGGATTGCACTGGGATATGGAGGAAAGTGCTTTGTAAGTAGGGAGGGGCAAGAGGGAGGGTGAAGTGGAGAGGTGCTGTAGGATAGGAAAGGGGGGGGGATGGTGTCCACAGTAAGGAAATGGGAACTAGGAGCAGGTAACAGATTAAGTAGGAGTTGAGAGTTGGATGTGATGAGGATGGAAGAAGGGTGGATAATGAAATAAGGGGCAACCAAGGGAGTAAGGGGGGAGGACTGGGTAGAGATAAAGAGGATAATCAGACAAGTGGACGAGATGTCAGCAGAGGTAGAGAATAGTCTCAGTTCAAGCAATCACAAAATGTTCAGACTTAAAAGATATTGCTTCAGTTAAGTTTTTTAAAGGCCCAGAGATTAACATATTTTATTTCAGCTGCAGGATCTCATTAAGCCAGAGTGGTGCTCAGTATGAAAAAGAGTGTTGTCCCAGTGCAAGCCTACAAAATGAGACACTGAGGGGGTCATAGCCATGCTTCTGGTGATGTACTTAGAATTAGCTACCTTTACCAGTTCAGAGATGCAAGAAGGGATCTGGGAGAACATGGCCTTTCTGGCAGGTTTGGTATCTAATTCTGTTTCTAAGTGAGAGAGGTTTAACTGCCCATACAGAGTGTAGATATGTGTGAGGTGGTCTGCATTTAGCAACCCTGTTTATTTACAATTCTGCATGCTTTGTTCAGGGCTGTAACTATCCTTTTAAAAGCTGTGTCCATGGCAGAACAGTATACCACCAAACCATAGTCTACAATGGATAGAATAGAGCTGGAGACCGAGAGTCAGAGGGCGTTAGGAGATAGGCTTTTTCTGTGCCTGAACAGGACACCTAATTTGGTGTTCATTGCCTTCACCACCATGTCAATGTGCTGCACATAAGAGAGGGTATCTTCTACCATGATGCCCTGGTACTTGAAGAAGTGAACCTGTTCTGGGGGACCGCCTTGTTGTTTGTAACTGTCAAGTCAGAGTACCTCTTTTTTAGCTGGGGGCTTACTTTACCTCCCCCTTTCCCTTCTTTTTGTCCTTCTTCACTTATCTTTCTTATCTATTTCTACTATACTATTCTGGACTGTCTATAGATTTGAATTTTCATTGGTTGCATTCCCTCTTTTCTTAAGTTATTGATTCTTCTTTTGTTTTTCTTTATTAGTTTTGTTTACTTAGTTTGCTCCATTTTGGACTTGCTTGTTTGTTTTGTCTTGACTTTTTGGGCATATTTTCCCTACACTTCTCTCCTGGTATCCTCTTTGTTTATTCCCTCTCCCATTTACCTTCCTTTCACTTTTTGCTGCTCCTTATTCACCATTCTTTCTATTTAAGTTTCTTTTTGATCTCTAGTTCACTATGTTATCTGGTAGGCTTCTTTGGGATCTCCCTTTGCTGGTTATTGTTCTTTTTTTATTTGGACGGGCTCCTGCCAAGGTTACCTGATACTGTTTTTTGCTGTAACTTGGCCTCTGGGTTGCCTTTAATTTTCTATTTTGCTTTGTTAGCTTACTTCCAACTGTTTGATATTTCTCTTTTTTCATTCCTCATGATTTGATGCCTCTTGTGGTTTTATAACAACACTGTTTATTTATTTCAGTATTATCAGGCTTTTGTCTCCTGTTGAGGCACTGCATTAAATGCAATTACTAAGTTTCAACTTTTCTTATTCAAGGTGGGTCTTTTTTCATGCCTTTGGGACCCAGGCACCCTGTTCGTAGTGACAGGGACTATTGTTCTTTTGATTTTCCTTTGACTATCAGGTTTTGTTTGTTTTGTTGTTGTTTGTTTACACTAAACATTCTTTGTTTAATTGCTTGTTTTATTAACTAACTGAGTCCATGTATAGCATTCAGGGGATGAGAAGTTTTGCTCTTTAGTGAAGGAGAGATGAGTGATGTGGCAAAAAAAGGAATTAATACCAAGAGAAACACAGTATAAAACTTAGATGGTTGAAAAAAGAAAAAATTGGCAACTTCTTTTTTTTTTGTAGAGTGAGGGCCTACATTGTGCTTTTAATGGGATTTCTTGTCACTGGCATAGGTCCTTTGTTTTCCTTTTCCGGGGGGACATTGGGTATTGTGTTTGTGACTTTTTTATCTTTTATCAGGTGAGTGGGTTGAGAGATGAACCTTCATCTATGAACACCATGTTTTTGCTTTTGATTTTTGGGTTGGTTATCTTTGAACCATGGGGCTTGATCTGATTTTTTGCAACATTTTATTTATAAAGTTGTATGTGTTACAACAACATAACATAAAACAATCAGAGATGGGTATGCAGACCTGGTTGAAGGTGTACAGATTGATAATGCAAGATACATCAAAAATTAAATTAGAGTCCTCAAACAATCAAGGTCAACCACAGTTCCAAAAGGAGATAAAATCCAGTAAGCTAATATTGTAGGATAGACAACTCTCACCAACATTATACCTCAAAGGTCTTTTCACCAATATGCTCCACACCTCACAGGATTAACAATACTGAAGGGGATAATAGTTATTAGATCCCAACAGGTGGCATATAAAACAACTGAAAACAGATGTCCCAGACTCAATTAAGTTGCATCTCACCTCTGCAACTCTAGCTCCTAGGAATCATGTAGGGAGACAGCACTTAGAAGACAATTGTCTAAAGTTCACAGATTGAGTGGAATGTACTTACACTCCCAACTGTCAACTGGTCATACTCCAGGAAAATAACTAAAAATGTATATACTAGATTATGACTAGGCGCTAAACCAAACATGCAGTAATGTAAAGAAAAAAACATGGTGTTTTGTTTATTTATTTAGTGTTTGTTTATCATGTGGTTGTGCTAGCCATTGAAATGACTATTTTCAGACATGACCTGGGAGGTTACATGCAAGACAGTACAGTCACAAAGCACAAGGTAGGATTAAAATAGCAAGGGTACAACTTTTGACAGTAACAGTAATGTACAATTAATGGATTACAATCATTTTGACAGTGAGACAATTGAATTACAACAGCAAGGATACAGTTTTACGGCAGAAATATGGTTCAACTAGTGGATAAGTTAAATAACAATAAAGCATCTGTCATACAAGAAAAAATAGTATAGAGCCAGGGTAAGTGCCAGCAGCAAAAGAAAAACAGAAAAGCTAGTAGCAATCAACAAAATCCACATTATAATTTGACAATACCAAGTATTGTTGTTGGAGGCATGAGGTTAGGTCTCAGCAGGAGCATTAGAGTGAAACAGAGAGAGAAGGTATAGGGAGAAGCAGAGCACAGAAAGGTTACATGCAGAAAAGGAGCAGGAGTGATGTGAGACCATGAGGAAGGGGAGAGGGAGCTCCTAATCAGGCAATTGCATTCACGAGAAAACTAGAAGGGATTAAAACACATGCAAGGGGTAGGTTTACATAGGTGAGTCTGACAAATTTTCTTAAAAAGGGAATGGCTTTATCTCTTGGCAATGGCTGAAAACAATTCAAATAACAACAAATCTTCCAAAGAAGTAGCACATCCATATAGAATCCAATACACTAAGGTCAAAAATAGACAATTTGTAAGTCAACCATTGTCCACATCATCCTCAGCAGTTTCCAAGGAAGGTTCAAGGTTGGCAATTAACTTGGCAGCAAAAGTAGATGCTGAGTCTGTATCAGTAAAAATGTGGGGTTTGTTTTTGTGCCATACCTGAAGTCTCACTGGAAACAACAGCTGAGCTGGTATCACATTATTATAGTGACTCAAATTGAGCCACTCGATTCTGAGTGACTCAGTTTCAGTGCTTGTGATTTGAGCTACCTTTAAAGGGTGGTGACCAATGTTAGAGCAACTAGGTAGGGGGAGAAAATGGTGAAGGAGTAGGACGGTGAAGGACAGGAAGTGGAGTGTCCAGGCAGGAAGCAGAGATATGTGGGCTGTGATTTGGGGTGTGCTGCAGAGATGGCATTCTGGTGTGGTGGTGAGGGTGGCTTCCTGCAGTGAGGAAAGTCCGGGACTCGGTGTGGGACTTTTTATTTTTTGGGTTCTGTTTTTCCCTCCCAACATGCACCCCCTGAGTGGAGAATAGTAATTTAGCAGGCTGGCGGGAGTGGGGCAGCCTCCACACGGGGCAGGGTGACGCCTGCAGGACTGGGAACCCATCTGAGGGGATGGAGGCTTGTTCAAGCCTGGTGGCCTACATCCATCCTGGAGGGGAATCCAAGCACTCAATAATAAGTTTAAATGCTACATGGACAAGAATTTAAACAAGCCAAGGGGGGGGCAGGCCAGCAAGGAGGGTGCCTAAGTGCCCACCCCCACAGCTAGCAGTGGAACCAGTGAACAGGAGGAGTGGATATCTATACAAAGCAGTGTGCAAAAGATGGAGATAAGCACCCAAGAGGTGGATAAGCAAAAAAGGGGCAAAATTCAACAGAAGGGCAGACAGCAGGGATAACCAGGGATAAAGGACAACCAGGGAAGGGGCTGGAATAGAACAGTTATACATTCTAGGGAGTTCAACTCATTGAAAGCCATGTGTGCCAATGCCAGGAGCCTTAGCAACAAGATGGAGGATCTGGAGGCTGTCATAGTGCAGTCGGACCTGGACATTGTGGCGATCACAGAAACCTGGTGTAATGATAACCACAACTAGGAGATGTCCATAACTGGCTACAATATATTCAGAAGAAACAAGACAGGTAGAAAGGGAGGAGGAGTGGCACTTTATTTGAAAAATGACATAAAGGCCACAGAGATCCAGGAGGAACAAAATGGGGGAGAGCTAATGTGGGTTAAGCTGGAAAGAAAAATGGGGCCAGCCACCTGCACAGGTGTGTTCTATAGACCACCTTTCCAGGAGGAAGAAACAGATAGGGAGCTGATGCTAGCCATTCAAAGGATGGTAGACAAGGGTGAGGTAGTGCTGATTGGAGACCTCAGTATTCCAGACGTGGACTGAAGCATCCCAGCAGCAGCATCGACAAGTAGCAGATTTATCCTGGACTCCCTTCAAGGTCCCTTCCTCAAGCAATTGGTCATGGAACCAACTCGGCAGAAGGCAATACTGGACCTTGTGCTCAGAAACCAGGACAGTGTGATGGGGTAACAGTGGGGTAGCACCTAGGGAACAGTGATCACCAGTCACTGTGGTTTGAAGTCACAGAAGGTGCAGAACCAAATCACACAAAAACACATATCCTGGATATTAGGGGGGCAGACTTTGGAAAATGGGGAGATGCTTGAAAGAAGCATTAAGGGGAATGGGACAGGAATCAGGGGTTGAGTAACAGTGGGCAGTATGCAAAACAGGGATTACATGAGCAACAGAATTCTGTATTAACAGGTTAGCAAGGGGAAAAGGAAGAGGAGGCCATTATGGTTTCCCAAGGAGGTAGCAGAGAAAGTGAAAGCCAAAAAGATTGCATTCAGGCAATACAAAATGACACAGGCAGAAGGGGATAGGGAGAAGTACCAGGAGAAGCAAAGGGTGGCAGGGAGATCAGTAAGGGAAGCCAAAGCTCAGACAGAAGAGCACATTGCAAAATCAGTGGATAGAGGGGACAAAACCTTTTACAGGTAAATTAGTGAAAAAAGAAAGGCAAAGGGAGGGCTAGTGAGACTGAAAGGGAAGATGGGGGCCATGTAGAGGATAACAACAGTAAAGCTGACATATTGAACAGGTATTTCTGCTCAGTCTTTACTGAGGAAGAGGAGGATAATGGACCTGAAGGGAGTACAAGGGGTGGGAATGGTGCAGAAATGGACACAAGTCCTTTTACACATGAAAGGGTCCAGAAGGAACTGGAAGGAATAAGAGCTGATAAAGCAATGGGGCCAGATGGGGTGCACCCCAGGGTCCTTAAAGAACTAAGAGAGGTGGTGGCTGAACCTCTGGCAATCCTGTTTAGCCGATCACTGGAAACAGGGGAGGTACCCAAAGACTGGAGGACAGCAGATGCAGTCCCCTTATACAAAAGTGGGAACAAAGAGGAAGCGGGAAACAACAGACCAGTCAGCCTCACCTCAGTAGTGGGTAAGATCATGGAAGCACTACTGAAGGAGAGATTGGTGGAACATCTGGTTGTCAATGGACTACAGGACCCAAGACAGCATGGTTTCACCAGGGGGAGGTCATGTCAGACCAACCTCGTTGAATTTTTTGACTGGGTGACTAGGGAGGTGGATCAGGGGAGGGCAGTGGGCATGGCCTATCTGGACTTCAGCAAGGCCTTTGACACTGTGTAACATAGAAGGCTATTACGCAAACTGAGGAATATGGGTGTAGGCAGGACAGTAGTATGGTGGGTAGGTAACTGGCTGGGTGGCAGAACACAGAGGGTGGTGGTAAACGGCTGCCACTTCACAGAGGGAACATTGACCAGTGGGATACGACAAGGATCAGTGCTGGGACCCGTCCTATTCAACAACTTCATCAGTGACATTGTGCAGGACCTGGAAAGCAGAATTTCTCTGTTTGCTGATAACACAAAGCTCTGTAACAGAGTAGACACAGCAGAGGGTGTTCATAGAATGAGAAGGGGCCTGCAGAAACTTGAAGAATGGTCAGGGGTTTGGCAGTTGATATTCAATGCAAAGAAATGCAAGATAATGCATATGGGGCACAAAAACCCTGGCACTATATATCAGTTGAGGGGTGAGGATATAGCATGCACCAAGCAGGAAAGAGATCTTGGGGTTATCATCTCTGATGACCTCAAGGTAGGGAAACAGTGCGACAAGGCAGCAGGTAAAGCAAATAATATGCTGGGATACATAGGCAGGGACATCACCAGCAGGAAAAGGGAGGTCATAATTCCACTATACAAGACACTAGTGAGGCCCCACCTGGAGTACAATGTACAGTTCTGGAGACCTTACCTACATAAGGACATGGACAGGGTAGAGAAGGTTCAGAGGAGGGCAACAAAGATGGTACATGGATTGCATCACAAGTCCTATGAGGACAGGTTGCAGGACTTGAATATGTACTCCCTGGAGCAGAGGAGGGAGAGAGGGGATATGATAGAGACATGCAAGTATCTTACAGGAGGAATAGGGTGCAGGAATATACTATTTTCTAAGCAAAAAAGATGTTCCCGGACTAGAGGGCATGGGATGAAGTTGAAGGGAGGACTATTCAGAAGAAACGTGAAGAAGAATTTCTTCCCAGAACTGGTGGTGGACAAGTGGAACACCCTGCCAGAGGAAGTGTTGGGGGCTGAAACAATCACTGGATTTAAGAATGCATGGGATAGACATAAAGGAATTCTGGAGATCAGGGGTAAGGGGCAACAGACTTCTAGGAAAACATAAAGTGAACTTACAAGCTCAAATGGGCAGACTGGGTGGGCCGTAGGCCCTTATCTGCTGACACTCTATTTATCTATGTATAGAAGTGTTTATTTTCCTCTGGTTGCTGTTGTTGGGTTTGCCAGGGGGTGTACATCACTATTTTGTTTTTTGGCGATGTACACTCGCTGTAATAGAGATCTCTTTTTTTTATCACTATTATTACATGGAACCGCTGAGCTTGTACACCATGTTGCAAAAGATCTTTTTTAACCACTTGGAGAGCTTTCTTTTTTGTCTGCATTTGGGAGGATATGTCTGGGAAAAAACACCAGTCTACTTCCCTCCCAAACAATCTCTCCCTGAGCTCTCGCAGCCTGCAGCAGGAAAATTCTAGCTCGATCTGGAGAGAGTGACAATTGCTGTAAGGGGCCACTGATCCTCCAATCAACATGGATGAGACTGCATTGAAATCACAAAGGCCTTTAAAATAGAAATACTGGACTTTTCAGGCAGCAAGTGCAAGTCAGTAAAAATCAGCCTATGTACAGCAGATAACAGATCCATTTTTCCAGTGAAGTGGGGAGGGAAACCTACCATTCTAATATTTGCCTGGTGTGAACATTTTCAAGGGCTTCCACCTTGGCCCGTAAGAAATTAAAGACACTCACAAATTGCGCATTGCACTCTTGCTAACATTCGTTCTCTTGAGCCAGCTCAGAAATATAGGTAGTATTGGTTTGTACTCAGACATCCATTTCTCCAAACTTTGTTTCCACAGCAGCAAGCAAACAGTTTGTTTCATCCCCAGTTTCCTGAAGCTTCTGAAGCATAAATAATATTTGTGCAGCCGGTAGATCCGAGGCCCGAGAGTCTGATGTAGTAGTCAGCCCTGCCCCAGATCTTTAGCAACCCGGATGCTTGGAGGAGGTAGATATCCAGGCATTGAGGTTGTGACCTGTGCTCCATTTCAGACTTATTTCAAATAGCCAGTAATTTAAATGAAGAAAGATATTGCTGGATCTCAGAATAAAGCCCTCCAAATAGAAAAGGTATCCTTTTGAAGCTAAGGAGCAGCGGAGCCTAAAAGGTTTACGTCCACCATGTTTCCTGCTCCACAGCGCCCCCTCCTGATCTGATTTTTTTTAATACCTCTCCTATAACACCTAGGCATTTCCAGGCATTACCTACATAGAGACATAGAAAATTTCCAGCAGATAAGGGCTGCCAGACCCATCTTGTCTGCCTGTTTTATCCTGACTGCAGATCCTAGTGGTAATCAGCTTAGACACTCTAACTCACATCTAGGGTAACTTTAAGCCTATCCCATGCATGTTTGAATCCTCAACTGTACTTGCCTCCACCACTTTCCATGGCAGGTTATTCCATTTATCCACCACCCTCTCAGTGAAGAAAATCTTTCTCACATTACCTCTTAATCTGCCACCCTTCAATCTCATATTGTGACCCCTTGTTCGCGGATGATGCAGTCATTTGTAGAGCTTCCCCAAACTTACCGGAGTTGCAGACAGCCCTCCAAGAAGACATCCATCAGATGGAGGACTGGCTCACTCTGAACAAAATGGTTTTAAACACCAACAAAACGAAGGCAATGCTCTTGGCCCTAGATCCCTGGGAACAGAGAGGTCACATCTCCTTCAACTCCAGTCCAGGGGTGCAAAACTTGAGGTGGTCACCTCCACCAAATACCTTGGCCTTACCCTGGACCAAGGCCTCACACTAAAAAACCATGTAGACCAAATCACCAAAGCCATCCATGGGAAACTTGGTATCCTTTACAGACTAAAGGACTAGATCATCCCGGAAGCTAGAGTAGCCATTGCCACTAGTGTACTCCTCCCAAAGCTTACATACGCGGCCCCAATCCTCCAGGGCTTGGCCGCGATGGAGCTAGGAAGGCTGCAGACCTTGTGACAATAAGATAGGGGTCCGCTTTGCCACCATGTCTCTCACCCGAGGACTCACCACTGTGAGGCCCAATCCAGGCTCAGGTGGCTGCCCTGGATGCCTGCCTCCTACCCAACCCTCTGCCTTACATCTGCTACTGGGTCCTCACCCCCTAGCCTGGATGGGCCTGGCCAGGGTGAAACCCAACCCACAGTGCCTGTGCTCATTAGGGCCAAACTCTCCTCGCGGTTCTCAGGATTAGGACTAGCCGGGTCTAGGTCCTTGAGTACACAGCCCTTCCACCTGGAACAACCTCCTTAGAGGTACAGGAGGCTGAGACCTACACAGCTTCCGGACTAAGCTTAAGGGACACCTGCTCAACAGGAGCCTATGTCTTTGCTACAGTACCTGACCTCATACAGGCACCTGGGTAGCTCATTAGACTCTCCCTACCTCCATCCTGGCAGTATAACAGTCTTCCCCTTACAGACGGGGTGTACTTATGTCCCAAATCTATCCCCCTTCCAATCTGCCCACACAGCAGTTAACCTTAGGTCTTTAGCTGCTGCTCACTATTCCAGAGCACTTTTAATCTAATCAATAACTAGTGATGCTTAATGCTTAATGGTCTCATTATTTGAAAATTCTATGTCCTTACAGCCTGCATGTCTTCCACTACCTGTTGCCTGTATACATATGCATTCTTACTGTTAAAACTATTCAATCTCCTGACTGTACTGATCTGTTACCTGATCTGTTATCTGTTACCTGTACTGATCTGTTACCTGAATGTTCTTGTTTCACCCAGGTCGCCCCTGAAAAAGGGACCTCTTGGGGCCCAGTGGGCCTACCCGGTCATCAAAATTCAATAAATAAATAATAAATATCTCTTCTAGACCTAGGAGTGTTTTTTTTACCCACTCCCTCCCTTGGAAGTCATCAATTCTTTTTTTCTACTGCTACACCTGTCTGTCTACTTGTTTTTTTTTTTTTTGGATTTTCATCTGTTTTTTTTGTGCTGTTTATTATTTGTGCATTGTTGCCTGGACATGTGTAGGGGTATGTTCTGTATGTGCTGTATATACTGTAGTTCGTGTTTTTTTTTCTCCTTGTTAGGGTTTTGGAGATGTTTGTTGGAAAAGGGTTCATTGCAGTTATATCTGGGGAAGGGTTGGTTCAAGGGTTTTTTCTCTTCTTATTTTTATTTTCTATCTTTCTCTTGGTTATGGTCCTATTTTCACAGTGCTGTTATTATAGTTTTGGTAGTTATTGCTGTCTGCGGACCATTTTAAGAATATTTACTGTACATCTTTATAAACTCCTTGTCCTCTTTTTCTATGGAGGGGATCATTTTGAATGTTTGTTTTTATAGAAGCTATTTTTTCATGCTTAGTCATACTTTAGATAATGGTGTCGAATCTCAGGAGTTGCCCAAGGGCAGTCTGGTGGGATCTGGGGAATTGAGTTTATTTTATTTTTTACCCTGGTTTAATATGCAAAATAACATTTCTGGCATCTATTTTCTTTTCTTATAAAATCATTTCTGACTAAGGTAAATTTTTATTTTTGCAAATGTCTGATATTACAAGATTGATTTCTTATAATGTGAATGGTATCCACAATTCAATTAAAGGTGCCCATCTCTTGCAGTATTTCCCTTCAGCAGAAGGCTGATATTTTTTACAGGAGACACATCTTTCTTTGGTTTAGCATTTAAAATTGTTAAAACTTGGCTTTGTTCATGTATTCTTCACACCGCTCTGGTAAGCACAGAGGGGTTCTTATCTTATGCTGTATGGGGCTTCCCTTTGATTTTCTGCACATTGTTGAGGATGATGAGGGACAGTTCCTTACTGTAATGGGTTCCTTGACAATACCTATTTCCCCCTGAGTACACATAAATGGACATACTTGTCCTTTTTTCTCTTTTACTGGAGCATTAACATGGGCAGTTGTTTTCGGGGTGGTGATTTAAATCTTACTTTGTCACCTGATTTGGATGCTTCCCACCCTAGAGTATTTTTTTTCCTTGGCCACTCACTTCTTATGTCAAAATGTATAACTTTTGGGATTGGTAGATACGTGGCTACATCATAACCCTAGGTTGTGATAATATACATACTATGTGTTATGGGAGCCATGCGAGGCTTGATTATTTTTTTACCACTTTAGAGCATCTTGAAACCATTTCTGATGTTCATCATAGCCCCGTTCACCCATTGCCCCTCTTTTGGTCTCGGTATTTTGGGTCCATCCCAATGGCCTTCATTTTGGAAATTGCATCCTGGCCTTCATTGGGATTGATCTATAATTGACAGATTAGTTCAATAGATTCCCCAGTTCTTGACTGAAAATGTCTGGGACAATGTATCACCTAGTATTCTTTGGGGCATGCTGAAAGCGGTCCTTTGGGGTACTATTATTGTGCATGCTTCTGCCCTTCATCGGCCCAAGGAGCTAAAATATCAACTTTACATTCAGAGCTCCATTCATTGCAGACAGCCTGGGGGGAGTGGCGAGTTGCCACTACAGTTACAAAACTTTGATCCTTACCTAAAGCTAACTTTGCTACCTGGGGTGAGGACATTCTTTCTACTTTTCTTTTGCATTATTCTTCTTTGTATTCTTCAGATTCCCCTAGTCCTTCTGAGAGCCAGATGTGTTCTTTTTTGTTGGCTGCCCTTCTCCCCCTCTCTTATTTCTGACAAAGTCCAAACATGTTCCTCTCCCATCTCCACTGAGGAGGAAACCTGCTCCCTGGGAGCCTTCTCGGTCAAGAGGGCAACCGAGCATCCCTCCCCCATAGCCGATGGACTCTTCCCAAGCCCCATGCTGATCGACCCCTGCAAAAGGCATGGAATTCAAACCGAAAAATCTGCACAGAGACAAACCTGCTCCCTGGGAGCCTACTGGGTTGAGAGGGCAACTGAGCAGCCCTCCCCCACAGCCGACGGACTCTTCCCAAGCCCCACGCTGATTGCCCCCTGCAAAAGGCATGGAATTTAAACCGAAAAATCTGCACAAGTAAAGGAGACCAGGACGAGCGAGGAGTGCAAACAGCAGAGCAAGGACCCCGCCACCCCCACCACCACCCTTGGTCATCACTCCTTTTTATAGGATAAAGCACCTGACTGAAATTAACCTATTAGGTGACTTTTCCATTTGCAGGTTATCACGGTTGTCCTCTAGTGGCCGCTATAACAAAAGGACCTTCTGGCTACCATGCCCAATACAAAACTCTGATACCCCCTCTAGTGGCGTTTAGCCATCACTGCACCTGCTTTCTCTAATCCCAACCTTTTTGCACCACCTGCAAATTATGGTGCAACTGGAAGTATCTCTGTCTGTCCCTACCAAATTGCCTGCTACCCACAAAACTGCCAGTTGTATCACAAACTAGGTAGTCAGAAATTACAGCTGCTGCTGTACCTGCAGTATCTAAGGATTATTAAGCACTATAGTAATCCAGTTATGTCTTGTAAATTACATGTTATTCTATTTTTCCCATGAGTCATATAAATGTGATTTCAACTCTACCAGGGTATGGTTTTCAGTACATATATAGGTGCACCCTTAACTGCCTGATTACCTAATTAACACTGTATCCCCAGCTAGATTGCCTCCCCCTATTGCTTAACATGAGCGTGCCCAGCCTCGGGCCATAGACAGCTCCTACGTCCAACCCGCCTGCTGACCTAAAGGGCAACGGCACTCAAACTCATCCCCAGGAGGATCCTATAGTAACAAGTGCTACCAAGACCACCTCTCTCCAATATGCTGTCGCATCTATCCCTGAGGTAAGACATCTGATACCCTATAAGTTTGGGTACTGCTGACCAGCAGCTCACTGTAGTAATTCCTGGTGACACCACTGACCTGATCTGTCAGGGACTCAGTGCCTGACGAGGCTGTTTATTACTCTTAAGTTGAGCACGATGGGCTCAGGGAAACTTATTCCCAGGGGCCAACCATCTCTACCGCCCATCCATCCTCCCCACCTGGCCTCCTCACCAGCATGATGCCCTCCATACTTGGACCCCCTCTCTTGGCTGCCCAAATAGAGGGCTCCTACTGGCCATCCTGTACCTCTTCTTCCTACACTGGGCAGATAGGACTATAAGCACTGGAGAACAGGACCTGAGAAGTCCCCCCCAAACTGGACATTTCCCCATGACATTCTTGGGACCACTACACCCTCCCTCTTAATAACATGGAGGCGCTTCTGACTGCCCATGTATTCTGCAGGAGAGGCATCCTGTACTCAGCTCTACTCACTGCTAAACAGAGACTCTGGACTAAGTCCTTACCCCTCAGTCAGCTTGCTTCTCTTTGCCTCCTTGCTACCCTCCTGCTCATGGCAGGAGACATCCAACCAAATCCTGGTCCCTCCTTATGATCTTCTGGTCTCCTCCCAGTGGACCCACACTGGGCCAATAAGGGCCTGAGGATTTCGCACATGAATATATGTAGCCTGAGACCCAAGATGCAGGAACTTCAAGCCTGGCTGGACTGGTACAACCCGACATCCTGGCCAATCGGAAACCTGGCTCAAGCCTCACATACCCTCCCACGAGGTTGCAGCCCTAGGATACCTCTCCCATAGACAAGATAGACTGAGGAAAAGGGTTGGAGGGGTCCTAATCGACACAAAAGACACCCTTAACTCAGCGCAGGTCAACCTGCTACAGGCCACTAGTATGGAAGGTGAATCGATCTTTGTTCACATCACCCTTGGCCCATATAAGCATCTCAACACTGGATGCGTATGCAACCCCCCAACCAATGTGCGATCATCTCTGGAGGTGGTCCTAAGGGACATCTCCGGTGAGGTCACCTCTGAGCTAATCATCCTGGGGGACTTCAATCTGAATTGGGCCCCGAAAGACAATTTCTTCCTACTAGGGCTGGTTCAGGAAGCTAACCTTACGCAGGTTATCACAGGGCCCACCTGAATGAACTACAAAACAGGTAACCATTCCACACTTGATTGGGTGCTTACTAGCAAACCCGCCGATATAAGGTGGCTGGCACCCTAGCGGATGCCCTGAGTGATCACTCCCAATCTGCTGCTCCTGGAAAAACAGGTCCCTAGAGTCCCTCACAATACCGCGACACGGGACTACACAAACTATCAACCTGAACACTTGATTGGCTGCCTAAATGGGATTGATTGGAGCCCAATCAAACTACTCCCCACACTGGAAGAGGCTACGGATTTCTTCCAGGGAGCCATCATTATGGTTGCTGACTGTTTGGCCCCTTTGAAGAAATTCCACACCAAGGGGAGCTGCTACAAGTGGATCACCCCCTCAAGTGAAAACACTGATGAAAACTAGGGACACTGCTTGGAAAATATACAAGCTCTCCTCCTATCGGCTGACCTAAACCACTACAAGACGCTGAGAATTAAGTGCAAACTGGCCATCAAAGTGGCCAAACAAGACTACCTCACAGATCTACAGAAAAAGAACCTAGGCAACCCCAGACTCTTTTGGGCTCACATAAACAGGATTATAAAGGGGAGTGGGAAGACCGCTCACTGCCCTATAGAGGTCAATGGCCAATTAACTAACGACGACCCTAGCATCGCCATGGCTCTCAACCACCAGTTCACAGACCTGGACCTGCTGAAAGCGGACTTGCCACCCCTATTCCCAGTCTCGAATGATCCCATCCCCAAAGCCTGGACCGCCCGACCTTCCACATCCAGCTTGTAAGACCAAACAAAGTCCTCCCATTACTAAAGTCCCTCAAAATGTCGGGAGCTATGGGACCCGATGGCATTCCCCCACTGCATACTAAGGGAAGGGGCTCCTGCACTTGCCAGGCCCCTCACCTGGCTCCTCAATCGATCCCTTATCGCAGGTGCCATCCTGGAACAATGGAAACTGGCCCATGTAGTCCACGTCCACAAGGGTGGTTCAAGGGAGACTATCAACAATTACAGGCCCATCTCCCTGCTATCTAGCCTTGGTAAGATTCAAGAAAGACTAATTTAAGGACAACTCTGGGACTACCTAGAGCTCCACCATTTACTTGCCCCCTCCCAGCACGGTTTCAGAACCAATCATGGGACTGACACTGCACTTATCAAGTTCTCTACTGATGTTCTCAGAGAACTGGACAAGGGATCCCCCACCGGGGCAGTCTTCATTGACCTTTCCAAGGTTTTTGACCTTGTAAACCACAACCTGCTCCTTACAAAACTGAGCCAGGTCAGGATAGACAGCCACTCCCTATAATGGTTCAACAGCTACCTCACAGGGAGGACACAGAGGGTAAATGGAAAGACTCCCTGTCGGAGCCTCTCCCCCTAAGGGATGGGGTGTCCCAAGGATCTATCCTGGCCCCCCTTCTCTTCTCTCTTTTCACAAATGATCTCAGTAAACACTATGGGGGTAGCTCAGTGGTACATTATGCGGATGACGCAGTCATATACCGCTCCTCCTCTAATCTGGGAGATCTCTGCTCCGGGTACAGGACGACCTGGGTTCCCTTGAACAATGGCTTGTCACCAACAGAATGATCATTAACCCTAACAAGACCAAGGCCACGCTATTTGGCCCAAGAACCCTTGGTCGGGACAGAAGCCCACATCTCAGGCTGATGATCAAATCAGGAAAAAGACTTGAGGTGGTTGAATCGATAAAATACCTTGGCCTCACCCTGGATCAGTGCTTCTCCCTCAAGGATCATGTTGACGAGGTAACCAAAATATTCATGCCAAACTCTGGACCTTGTATAGGCTGAAAGACCAGTTGATACCTGCGCCAGGGCCTCCATCGCCACAAGCGCCATCCTCCCTACTCCTTCTCCTATGCAGCCCCGTGATACAGGGAGCTGCCAAACAAGAGATGAACAGATTACAAGTTCTCTATCACAAGGTGGCTCTCTCACCACCCTATCTGGCTCCTGGACTCACCACTGTGACACTTGTCCCAACTAAACTGGCCCTCCTGGGAGGCCCGGCCCAATACCCCTACTCTGCCACACTCATAAACTACTCAGCCCATCCCTCCTCCCAGCCTCACTGGACTCATTGCCCAAAAGAGAAACCCTAGGCCCTCAGAACAATGGACAGAACCTCCTCAGAGTGCCAAGGGTTAGAACCAAGGCGGGGTAAGTCAGTCACCATCACAGTGCCCACCCTATGGAACTCCTTGCCCTGGTGTTCAGGATGCTACTCACCCACACCTTCCGCACGAGGCTGAAGGCTCATATGATGGTCATCTCCATATGCAACTGCTAAAAGTGAGAGGCTTCTAGTGGAAGCCCACCCCTCTCCCTCATATGGAAATAGCGACTATCACTGCACCCCATCTATATAGCACTGCACCCCATCTGTAGAGCTTACCCAGGAAATGTTAACTGCTAAAAAGCTACTATATCTTACCTCTTAAATGTAACTGCTGAAAAACTACTATGTATTATGTTCTTCACTGTCTAGTGTAATGTACTTGTGCTGTATGCTACCCCATGTATTATTCCACATAATCCCCCGGGTCGCCCCTGAAAATGTTACCTTCGGGGCCCAGCAGGCTTACCCGGTTATCAAAATTTAATAAATAAATAAAATTGGGTAAATGTCTGGGTCTTGATATATCCCTGTGGAGCTCTTTAAACATCCCTCTCTTAAGGTATTGCTTACTCCTTTGTTGATTCAGCTTTTTCATTATGTCCAGGAGGGTAATGTCCCTTCTCCTTCTTGTTAATACAGTATTATTGCTACTATTCCAAAATCTAGGAAGCACCTTAATCTCCCTTCTTCATGCCATTCAATCTCAATTCAGAATTATGATTATAAGTTTTTCATGTCTATTTGTGCTTCATGGATGGAGAGCATTCTCCCCTCCTTGCTTGACCAGGGTTAAGTGGGGATTTTTTAGTAAAAGGCAGGCACATGACAATGTCTGGCACACTTTTCTGTTATTGGAATATGCTCAACAATGTTCTATCTCCCTGGTCCTGGCCAGCATCGGTGTGGAGAAGGCCTTTGATTGAGACTATTGGCCCTTTTTATGGTCCATGCTCTGGATGACAGGATTTCCAGCTGCTTTTCTCATGATGCTTCAACATTTGTAGTCTCCCTCATATGCCTTGCTTAGGGTTAATGGTATGTATTCCACTCTGTTTTCCTTGGGGAGAACACCCACCTAGGTTGCGCCCTTTCTCCTTGGTTGTTTGCTCTGTACATTGAACCCCTTGCCTCTCATATTCATTTAGCACCTGACATTAATGGAATCCCTGTGTGTGGGTGGATGGGTGGGATTACAGAACAGCATTATTTGCTGACAATATTCTTTTAACTCTTACTTAATCTCCTTCTTCTGTAATGGCTGTCATCGATATTCTTTACAGGTTTGAAAATGTATCTGGTTTCCACCTTAATAAAGATAAGACAGAAATTCTGACATGTAATTACTCTCCCCCAGACATTATTCATGTTCACTACCCAGTTTGTTGGAACAGGAGTTGTTTTCAGTATCTCGGGATACTTATCCCTCAGAATTTACATAATCTTATTTTACTTAATTATGAACCCTTGACTGAACTCTTATTCAGGAATTTGCTCACTGGTCTAATCTTTTTCTCTCTTTTTTTCAATGGGTTGAGGTTATTTAGTCCAATGTACTACCCAGATCCTGGTTTATTTTGCAGACACTTCCTTATCACCCTTCTTTGTGTTAATTTTGGGATTGACAGTGTATGATTTTGAACTTTTTATGGAAACGGAAGAGACCTCGAATTTGGGCATCACTGTTATCCCTCCTGACAATGTGGGAATAGATTTCCCAGATCTTTGATGGTACGTCATGGCCTGTCAACTTAGTATTTTATATTTGAGGACATTTTTCTTCTTCCAGTTGTATTGGAAAGACATTGACTTCATCTTAAAGAGCTGATGACATCTCAAAGCTAACTATGAAAAACATAATAATTAGGTACATTTCAGCTTGCATTCCATATATAGCATATAGATTTCTCCTCCCCATTATTTATTACTGAGGAAATTTGCATGAAACCACGATCTTTATCCCATTGAGTTCATCTGCCTCTATAGCTTACTCCCTACCTCGGGTCATAATCATCTGTTGTTACATCATAGTATGTTGCCATACGAGTAACTGTGATGTCACAAACAGTGCATTATGACATCAGGTGTGGAGAAAGCAGCAGGAATAGATGAACTCTTCAAGGGCAAAGATCCTGTTTTCATGCAAATGACCTCAGTAATAAATATTGGGGAGGAGAAATACAGCAGTAATGTGAAATACAAGCAGAACTGAATCTAAATATTATGTTTTGGAAAGTTCTGCTGAAGGTGTCCGCTGCTCTTTAAGTGATCTTCACAATATTCCACATATACTGTAATTTATTCCCATCTCAACAATATCTCCCTTTTGTAAACTTTTCATTCAACCAGAGAAATATTGAGTGTATGGCATAGGGTCTGTGCTCATGTTTTGAAGGCTGAGGCCTATATTATTGCAGCATTACCATGGTATTTCCATACCTCTTTAAATTCTTCGGGTGGGATATTCAAAAGGGTTGCGCCATGCGCAATAGGGTTGCGCATGCGCAAGTCCGAAATTGCGCCATTCTGCGATATTCACAGGAGGCAGTTGTGCCACTGAAAACAGGCTGAGCAACAGCGCAATGCAAATGAATGCATGCTCAACTGGAAGGGAGGAACCATGCATAAACTGCACAGCCCGATATTCAGCGGGCTGTGCAGAGTGTTGCAGGTACAACCCCAACCTGCGCCTGCAGGACTTTGAGCCAAAAAGACTTAAGTCGAGGCCACCCACAGGTGAGCTGCTGTATTGCAGGGCGCAACACAGCAGCTGCCACCTGTGGCTGGCCTCAACCCAGTCCTCTGCGCCCCCAGCCTGATCGCGGCATAGTGTCCCACCAGCCTGATCGCGGCAGCACTGTGGTTTCCTCTTCCTGAACATATCTTGTGGTCCAGTGGACAATAGCCGATCGCCGGGCATATGTGTGATAAGGCTCATTCTCCTCGTAGTCTCTGGTGGTCCAGTGGACTGAAATGTTTGTCGCTGTCAGTATGTGATAAAACCCACTCTTCTCTGGAATAGTTCTGGTGGTAGTGTCTCATCACTTATTTCCCCACCTGCGCCCGCAGCCGGGCGGTAGAGCACCATCCACTCAGCCACTGCCGCCGCCGACTGACTGCCCTGAGTCAACCACGTGGTGCAGAGCAAGCCGAATGGCGTAGCCTATAGATATCCAGATTTGTGAATGATGTTCATTCACAAATCTGACTGTCATGTATGGTATGGCTGCATGCCCATTGGCTCTTGCTGTGCACCAATGGGCGGAGTCCTACCGGCAGTCAGTCGGCGGGCGGCGGGAGGTGGTGGATGCTGCCGCCGCCGGCCGCCGGGGAGCGGGTGCAGGCTTCGTGGGTGGTGGGTGGGGGACACCAGCCACCAGGCTATGTCTGGGGTGGTTTTTATTACACATACGCTCGTGATCAGGCATTTCGGTCCACTGGACCACCAGGGTATGTACGGAGGGGTGGGGGGTTGTCATACCACCCGCTGACAGGTATTTCGGTCCACTGACCACCAGGGATATGTACCGAGGAGGGGGTTGTTACACATACCACCCGCATCGGGCATTTCGGTCCACTGGACCACCAGGGATATGTACGGGAGAGGGGAGCTACATTGCTGCCCACGATCGGGCTGGTGGGGAGTACACTATGCCCACGATCGGGCTGCAGGGGGCGCCGGTCCCTCGATGGCTGCTGCCTGGCAGGGCGCCAGGCGCAAGTCCTCGTGATCGAGCACCTAAGATGTTAATGGCGCAAATGGGGACATAATCACATGCAAATGGCCCTGTGCCTTGCATGAATTATAGCCCCATTTGCATGTCACCTTTGAATATCTTTTGATTTTATGTGCATGATGCCAGGTACTTGTGCCACCGTAAGTTGAATGCTCCACTTCGTCAACTTATGGTGGCGCAAGTTCCACTGCACTCATGCACAGTGGTTGTGGTTGGGTGATATTCAAAGGAGTTGCTCAATAGCGCACTCCTTTGAATATCACCTGACACAATTCCCTGCGCAACCATTTTACGCAGCTCAAGGGCTTACGCCTATGAATGGTGCAGTTTGAATATCCCACCCTTCAGATCTTTTCCTCTATAGCTGGGCTCAACTGGGTTTATATTATGCTCATCATTTATTTGACTCCAAAGGGTTTCAATCTTTTCCAGATCTTTGAGTTACTCACCATCTACACCCGATGCATTATTATTATTATTTACAGCTTCGGGACTTTTTTTTTATTTTTTCCACATTGGTCTCAGGCTGGTCTCCAGCACTAGGACTCCATTACATTCTTTGAGTATTTCTTGTCAACTTGGAGAACTGCAGGAGCATTTAATTGGTGCTTTTTATTCGGCAGTTTGTTCTTCTACCACTGAGTCCACTGTTCAGATTTTCCAGCATTGGCTGGTAGAATTGTAGTTGGATGGTGATTTTGTTCAGTGGGAATAGTACGCTTTGACTACATATAAATTATCTATGGTGCCATATCTTTGCAAGTTTGCATGGAAGTGCAGGATGCACTTCTTTAAGACTCCTGCTTCCTCTCTTTCTTATTTGGGGCCTTCTGCTGAGGTCTATTGGAAGCACTGTGGGGAAAACTTTGCTGATCAAGTTCATGTCTTCTGGTCTTGTCAACATTTGGATTTCTTTTGGCTGGAGATGTCGAATGATAGCTCATTTATTTAATGTCACCTGTACTTTGTCCACTACATTCATTTTATTACATATCCCTATGGGTGATTTTCCATCACTGAGTAGACAGTTTAGGCTTCTGTAAATTTTTTCTGCTCCCAGCTTTTACTGTCCCCCTACCTGAAGTTCTGGTCCCCCGCTCCACGTGCTGCCCCTCCTCCACCCCAGGCTTACCCCCCTGGGCGGAGCCACCAAGCGGGCACCACCTTCCCAGGAAACATGGCTCTCAAGCCCTGGCTTGCTTCCCAGGGTGGGATCATGGGAGCTGAACCCCTTGCAGACTTTTGTCTGCAGTGGGAGCAGTGGCAGCAGAGGTGAGGGCCATCATTAGTGGCCCAAATTTTTGGGGGCTGTTTTTTCCCTGGAGGCAGGGACATGAAATGACACCAGTGTCCACCCTGCCCTCCCCTAGAGTGTGGCACCAACTGATGTGGTACCCCCAGCCTCCACCCAAGGTCCATATAGCACCGGACACTCATTCCCGCTCCTCCCAGAGAAGGAGATCAGTCCCTGGGATGCTCAATCCTTCTCCTCCTGGCCAGCCCTCTGACTTCAGAGTCTGTCTCTGATCCTGGGATATCAGCACCGCAGATGGACACCTTGCCACTGCACCAGCAGGCCAGCAGCTTCTGTTAATTTTGTTAATTTGTGCTAAAAATTATTAATTGGATATGGCATCAAGCTTGTTCCCCGCAAGTAGCTCATTGGGAACTTTTGACAGAAATAATTTATAAACATGTATGCTGTACTTACACCTACAGTATTTGAACCATCTACAGTGCCTGTATCTGATGACATTTGGAGGTGGTGGGTCCTGTACTAAGTTAGTGCTGACCCTGACTTTGTCCCTTAGAGAGCATTGATTTCTGGTAGGTATGAGCAGTTATCCTTTCTGGCTGCTCTGGCTCTGCCCTGGGCCTCCTCTTCTTCTTTGTCTTCTTTGTTATTTTTCTATTTTATACAGCATTATTTTTTATAATATCTATTTAGATTAGGTATTATTGTAAGTGTTAGTATATTGTTACTGTTTTTATTTTTTATTATCCCCTTAAGCATACAGTAATTCTTTCTTGCTGATGTTCTGAATTTACTGTTATCCTATTTACTACAATTTATGGTTGATTCTTTTTTAATGCATAATAACTTCACAGCTGTGTTTGCTTTGTAAATATTTTGCTCTTTTTTCTATTTATTTATAGTTCATATTATGGTTCTTCCTCTGAGTCTCTTTTTTGTCTTACACATCAACGTTTTTGAATAAAGATGTTCTTACAAAAAAAGGAAGCTATCCTCGAGGCATCGAAGGCATGCGTAAAAACAGTAACAAAGAGAAATAGATTTAAGAGATCACTATGGTTCTCAACAAGATTTAGGGAAGCGGTTAGGGCAAAAAAGAGGGTCTTTTGTAAATATAAGGGAAAGCATGAAGAAGCAGACTGGGAGGAATATCAATAGAAAAATAGGGAGGCAAAGAGGGCTGTCAGATTGGTGAAGGCAGACACAGAGCTGCACATCACAGAGGGGGGTCAAGAATGGAGAAAAACTGTTTTTTAGCTATATTAGTGAAAAAAGGAAAAGGAGGAATCACATGGCTAGCTGAGGGGGTAGAGTGATAGAGGAGGATGGACAAAAGGCAGCTGTCCTGAATACCTACTTTTGCTCAGTATTCACTAAGGAGGAATGCAGGTTCATGCCAGACAGTGGCATCATAGTGGCCACAAAGAGAGTCCCATAAATGAGGCAACCATTGTTTGCTAGTGAAAGGATCCTGAAAGGGTTGACAGTTCTTAAGATAGATAATGCCCTGGGTCCAGGTTGGTTGCATCCAAGGATACTTAGGGAACTAGCAGCAGAGCTGGCTGAACCACTGACTGGGCTGCTCAACAGCTCACCCAGGTCTGGGGAAGTTCCCGAGGATTTGAAGATGGCAGATATTGTACTGCTACGTAAGGGTGGGGGGGTAAAGAGCAACCAGGGAATTACAGGCCTGTCAATCTGACCTCTATAGTTGGGAAGCTGATGGAATCTCTGATCAAGGAGGACCTCTTAGACTTTCTAGAGAGCAATGGACTATAAGATAGCAAACAACACAGTTTTGTGGCAGAAAGGTCTTGTCAAAAGAACCTGATAGTTTTCCTTGACAGGGTAACAATGTAGATAGACAAGGGCAACATGGTGGACCTGCTGTACTTTAAGCTCAGTATGGCCTTTGGTTATGTACTGCACAAAAGATTGTTTAAGATGATGGAAAACCTGATGTCTAGTGAATTGGGTAGGTAATTGTCTAGTAGGGAGGTAACAGTGGGTGGTGGTCAAAGGAATTAAGTCAGAGGAGAGAAAGGTAATGGGCATGGTACCACAGTAATCTGTCTTGGGTCTGGTCCTCTTCAACATGTTCATTAGTGATATTGGAGAAGAAATCTGAGGCAGAGTGTGTCTCTTTGGGGATGACACAAAACTTTGTAGGAGGGTGGATAGTGAAGAGGGAATAAGGGATATGCAGAATGACCTACAGAATCTTGAGGGATGGTCAAAGATCTTGTAGTTAAACTTCAACTCTAAAAAGTGCAAGGCAATGCACCTAGGGAAAAAGAACCCCAAGGCAGAGTACTGGATGGGGGGAAGAGACTTAACACTACAGATGAGAAACAGAATCTAGGAATTATCTTCAGTAGCTCCCTTAAACAAACAAGTCAGTGGATTAAGGCCTTAGCAAGACTATCAAGATGCTGGGATGTATTGAGAGGGGTACTGAAAGCAGAAAACAAAGGAAATACTTCCCCTCTACAGATCCCTGGTGAGGCCTCACCTGGAGTACTGCATCCAGTTCTGGAATCCTCACCTCAAAAAAGACAAGGATAGATTGGGCCAGTGCAGTGCAGAGTGACAATAATGATTCAGGGACAGCAGTGTAATGCTTATGAGGAGCACCTCAAGGTATTAGATATGTACTCACTGGAGATCAGAAGGGAGAGGTAGGATGTGACTGAGACCTTCAGATTCCTCAAAGGTATTAATAAAGTGAATTGGTGGGACTTATACAATCTGCATACCAACTCACGGTTATGTGGACATGAGTGGAAGTTAGCAGGTGAGAGGTTCAGGAAGGTCTTGAGGAATTACTTCTTTACGGAAAGGGTGGTGGAAATTTGGAACAGTCTGTTATCCAAGGTGGTGTGAGTGAACACAGTCATGGGATTCAATCAGACCTTGAACAGAATGAAGAGAATAGTGGTTGCCAGGTGCAACAGGTCCAGGGAAGAGAATGAGGAAAGGGCAAGGAGGATTAGTACCCTATAGGAACAGTAGATTCCTAGGAAGGTGCTAGGGATTTAGGGAACATGAGTAGACTGGATGGACCTTTGGTCTTTTTCTTCTATCATTGTCTATGTTTCTATGTTTCAATGGTTTAAAATAAAAATTATTTTTATGTTAATTAATGTGTTCCCAAAACACACAAAGCACCACATTTGGGGCAGGATCTACTGAAACTACTTGTTTCAGGTTTCAAAGCTTCAAAATGTCTTTAGTTACAGTAGAACACACAAAAAGCTTTAACACTGAACAATTCCACCTTCTGATTCATATCTAACTTTAAAACTACTTCTCTGAATTCAACCAGATTTGTTGGGGATGGGGAACCTACTACAAAGGATAAGAATGTGCATGTCAATTATTTTGTCCCTAAGCAAAAACAAATGGTCCCAGTGCTAGCAGGCAAACATAAGAATTTATTATTAATGTATATCCAAAAATCTAACTGCAGTGACACTACCACACCACCATAATTAAGGAGGTGGTGGCTTTGCTCTGTTGCTTGCTGCAAATTGCAGCAAGATACTCATCATATTCTTTAAGAGCCAGGAGACACCATTCTTATACCAAAGTTGCCTTTCAGGCAGCCGTGCCTCTAAGGTAGACTACCTAACTCCACCCCTTTCCCTAGCAGCCTGCACTTCACTGGCTGCCACCATGCAGCTTTCTAACTGTCTTAACAACTTCCATTTGGCTACTAACACTTAATTTCTACTGGTTCTCTCAAGTCCTTTCATGAGGGTTATCCAGACAAGCTGCTGATTGGCCCTTTTTCACTACCTCGTTGTCCCATGCCACTCACCTACTAGTCTGTTTGTGCTTCCTTGCAAAAGCAAACAAGCACAGCAGCAGGACACTCCACATCCCCTTAATTTCATAAAAAATTTAAATAAAGAATGATAATAGCAAGTGGGAGACTGAACATATATATTCAAATATCTGATACCATGTTTTTCTGTCCTGCAGTAAGTAATTTTAAATCACTGTTTCTTTCTGTTTTTACAATTTTTTTAAATTGCAATATTTAAGGGGTTGTAATATGAACAAAAGTTAACTGAGGAGGTTAAATCAGTCCATGGTGTCTTTTTGTAAACACCCCCCTCCCCCAGCATGGAGACCTGCAACACTTCTTATTAACTTTATTTGGTGCCCACTTCTGGATCTACAACCGTTCATCATCAAAAATGTTGTTGACCGACGGTACAGCAAAAACTTGATGTCGACCGCATTTGTGGTCAGCATGAAGACAGTCATTGCCCACTAAGTTTTTTTTGGGGGGCTTTGCCCCCAACCCCCCCAAGTGGAAGACTGTGCCTCTGCACCCACTCACTTGATATAATCAACTGAGAGTTGGAGCTGATTAGGGGAAGGGGTGCAAGACCCCCAGATAACAGAGCTGGGGTCCAGTACTGACACTACAGTGACCTGGCGCTGTTGTCGCTGTAGTATCAGTTGATGTCGACATGTCACTGTCGGGGCGGTATACCCTCGCTCCCTCCCCCCTGTATGCCCCAAACAGAACATCGCCATTACAAACCAGCAGAAATTTGGCTGTAAAATAAATAATATGACTGTCATGTCTTATGGATGTTATTAGATGTTTATTTGGTATCACCCCCTACCCTGAACTCTGCTCCTTACAAACCTCTTCAACCCCCTCAGGATGCACTGAACTGAACAACAATACACTCATCACAAACCAGTAAATTGTACTGAAGCACAAATTGAGCTAAGTGAGTTCCCACACCTCCTGAACTGTTTGGGATTACAATACAAGCACTGGATTTTTAGGCAGAGTGGTACTGTTTGCTCCATTTTGGAATCCTAACACACTTCTTAAAAGAGATCACAGTGGTACCACAAGAAACACTGCCCCATATTCAAATTGCTTAAATTAGTTATTATACAGTTTTGCCATATGAGACTTTTTAGTCTGGAGGAACTGCTACACCACATTCAGTTTTTTTGTTGGCAGACAGAGTCAGCTTTTTTTTTTAATATTCACATCCTGGCTGTTTCTCACTAACTGATGAAGACTTGTAGGTGATGACCTGGGGAAATGAAATCAGTACATTTTGCAGCTTTTTTGTAAACATCCCATTCAACAGCATAGAGAACAGCAGTATCCTTTGTTATGTTTTTTTTATGTGCTAAACCAAAAGCTGCTCTGCTTGGTACCTCCTTGTAATTTAAATTTATTCTAAGGAGCACTCTGTTTGGTGCTTTCTGCCCCCTCAATTGCCCCAAGCCGAACAGTATTCTTACAAACCAGCAGACATTTGACTGCAAAACAAATAAAAGGACTGCCATGTCCTATTGATGTTAATGTTTGGCTGTAAAATAAATAAAAGAACTGCCGTATCCTATTGATGTTAACGTTTGACTGTAAAATAAATACAAATGAGTGGACTGCCATGTATTGTGGCTGTCTTATGGATGTTACTAAATAATTTTTCACTAGTACAACTCCCTGTTCAAAACGTGTTAGTCACAAACCAGCTTCCCCATAACCACCGCTCATTGCATGTCCCGAACTGGACCGCAGTGTGTTTATCACAAACTGGTAATTCATACTGAAGTGCTAAGGGAGCTCCCACAACACCTGAACTGTTTGAGATCACAGTAAAGGCACAAACTTTTTAGGTGGAGTGGCATCATTTGTCCCATCTTTGGAACCCCTCCTCCCCCATCTGTTTCTCACACCACCGACTCAGGTTCAGGCCTTGTACAGGTGGCATTAGTTAGTGAGTCTGGGACAGGTATGGGACAAATGACACTGTGTCATGCTTCTGAGACCTGGGTTGAACATGTGTCACAATACTCTGCCTCGGTGGCAGACTGTGTACATGTGGGCATTCAGAACCCTGCCCCTGGGGCAGGCATTCTATATGTTCAATTATGAAATTGGCTAAAGATTTTGAGCCCTGCGATTGGTTGATAGCCATGCACTAGAAGTATCTAATGCACGGCTACAACTAGACCTGGTGAACAGGACGCAGTCCCCATTTTTTAAATCCTTGTGCCTGCCTGCTCACTCATCTTCCCATACGCTTGCTCTCTCTGCCCCCAAATCCATGCCTGCCACAATTTCACCCTGCAGCCCATTCACTTGCTGTCCTCCTGAAAGGCTGTTCACTTGCTAGTTCCTTCCCTTACCCCTCACATTTCCCATCTTTTGTCATGTTTTCACTAAATAACAAAACATAGATACAGCGCATATAAAAAAGAAACCAACGCCAGCCCGATCTCTCCCACGCCCAGCAGCCCACTTGCTCTCCTTGTTGATGGACAATCTGCTGGCTGCTCCCTACTTCCCTTCCTTAGCCCTTCACCTTTTCTCAATTTTCTAATTTTTGAAGCTGAATATTCTCAAACTTGTTTATTTTCACTGTGCTTCCACCATTCTTGCCTAAGTTACTGCTGTACTTCCACACCATTTTTCCCAGTGCTACAGAAACAGTACCAGCATATCCTCCCAAATGCTGCATTCTACCATAACACATACAAATAAAAAAAAGAAAAACAAACAAATGTTTCCACCCAGTCAATGTCCATCCTGAGGTGAGGTCTCCAGGACATCGACTGAGAAAGGCAACAAAAATGATTCAGGGTCTACAGTACATGTCCTATGAGTAAAGACTTAGGGAACATAATATGTATTTCCTGGAGCAGAGAAAAGAGAGAGAGGGGACATGATTGAAGCATTCAAGTACATAAAAGACATTAACAAGGTACAGGCACAGGAACATTTTCACTTCAAGAAGGGCTCCAGGACCAGGGGACATGACCTCAGGCTCTCAAGGAGGGAGGTTCTCTACCAACACCAGGAAGTTTTTCTTCACAGAAAGAGTGGTGGACACCTGGAACAGCCTGCCCCCAGAGGTTGTGGATGTCAACAATGTGGGAGGATTCAAGAATGCATGGGATAGACACAAGTGAACCCTGACTACAAAGGACAACTAGAGTGTCAAAATAGGTCTAAAATAAATGGGCAGACTAGATAGCCCTAGCGGTCTCCTTCTGCCATCAACTTCTTTGTTTCTGTGTAACAAACAAACAAAAAAGATTCTGTCTGGTATCCCGTGAGGAGGGCACATGGGGAAGAGCACCATCCATAATGGCGACTCACTCCCCAGTGAATCCCTCATAGCGATGGGAGGATAGGGCGGCCGGATGGGGGGGGTCAGCGAAAATAGTGACAGGATGTTGTTATACATATGCGCACAGGGGGGGAAGCAAGTATGCCGAGCATGGGCTGGGAGGGGACAGAGGAGCTATAGGGAGTGGCCTGTGGTGGGCTGCCGAGCTGTGTTGTGGCATTAGGGGTTGGTCCACGGTTGTGGCGGGTGTGGTACCATGTTTTGAATCCAGATGCTGGTGCAATTTTATTGTGCCTGGCCAGAACCTTTAATTTTTTAATGTTTTCACCCCCGACATGTATCCCCCTGGAGTTGAGAACCCTTTAGTAGTGGGGTGTGGGCAGTGAAGCCCCCCACAGAAAACATTAAAAAGTAAGTCCCTGGTGCCATTTTCCTGTGCGTCGGGGTGTCAGAGTGCAGAAAATTCTTTCAGCACTCTAGACTTCTTGATAACGGTGATCATCTTTAGACTTTTGCCATTATCACATAGAACTGTACTCTCTTTACCATCATCTCCACACACCAGACTTTCATTGTTTGGGGGGGGGGAGGCATTGCCATGAGAACTACATTAATTAAAAAAAATACAACTATGGAAGCCTAACTAGGCAAAAGCACTTAGGAAAAAAAGACACTAATCTGAAAGCGGGGGAACTATTTTACTGAAAATTAAGACAAAGATTTAAGTTTTTTATTACTTAATATTACAAATTTTGCTTATTACATGCATCTACACTTTAGACAGCCATTTCATAAGCACAGTAAGTCACTCTGGGGTGTGTGTTAGACAGTTTTAATGCACAGCTAGGGGGGCTGGATGCACTTGGCCTGCAGCCTTGTGCCTCACTATGCCTCCTAGGCATGCATTAGAACTGTCTAACACACACTCCATTGTGTCTTATTGCTTACTTGAAGTCTGCCTCTGAAGAAGGCATTCCACTCGCCATTTCTCAGACCACCACCTCAGGTAAAGGCCATGTACCAGAGACATTAGTTAACGTATATTTTTCTATTTTTGACATCTAGTATCAACTTTAAGCAATGCATAGATTTAACTGATACATACTGACTAGAGTCACAAAGCTATTACTCAAAGGCAGAACCAGGATATTTTGTATGCCAGGGTATTTGGGGTTAAACGGTGAATAATAATTTTACAAACACTGACCATGCATATTGAATGCCAGTATGGTGCTGCTCCCAAATCCTCTTTCACCAAACTGGACACTCTCTTTAACTTGTTCTGCTGCTTTGCCCTTGATGCCCCCCTCTAACTCACCACTGCAACCTTTATCACAATCTTGCTATTCCCACACTGGCAAATAGGCACCTCTCCCATTGTGTCAAACTGACCTCAAAATACTGGCTTGGTGAACTCCCTCCCTATCGTCTATCCCCCCTCTCTACCCCTCCACCCCCCTTCCACTCCCTCCATTTATTTAATTCTCACCTCTTGTGTTCCCCAACCATAATACCCTCATCGGCCAGTCTGGATTTGCCTATCACTTTTCTAAAATCTGGAACTCTCTTCCCCCTCAAGTACGCCACTCCTTCTCTACATACTCCCGCTGCACTGCCCTCCACAACTATCTTTCTTCTAGTTGCTCTTGCTACAGTCCTCCCTAATCTTCCATACGCTTGTCTAGATTCCAACTCCTGGGATCAGTCACCGTATTTACTACCTGCTTCCCTCTCATGTCTACTTCCCCTAGCTACCTGCAACCTGTTTCCTTTCTGATGCTGCATACCTCTACCTAGTGCAGGCAGGGTTACTCAGCATCTGGGAGGAGTCAGACCATGGCTGATATCTCCCCTCTTCCATCTTCTTCAGGACTTCCATCTCCTTTCCCCTTCTCCTCCATCTCGACTGACCTGTCCTCCAACAGTGCTCTCAGCCCCCCAAGGATTCCAGGGATTTTCCTACACTTGTCATACTCTGTCCTCACCCCCCCTTCCTCTTACTCCAACTCCCTCCAACATCCCTCCTGTATTGGCACTAAGGTCACCTTTCTCATGCCTGCTTCATCCTCTAGCAGGGTTCTCCACATCCTGGAGGGATTTGGACTGGTTAGTCCCCTACCCCCTATTTCCTCACCCCTTACTGCCTCCCTCCTCGCACACCACTTTATATGCTCACATCCCCTCCTCTTTCTAGCCCTATTTACCCCTGGTTGCTTACTCATAACCTGATAGGTTAACATTGCTTTGTCTCCATTCCCCACCTCTTCTAATTCTCCCCCCTTCCTCTCCCCCCTCCTTTCATTTCCCAGCCCTATTTATGATTGCCCAAATCTGTTTTGCACCTAGACTATCTGCACTTAGGGCTTACCTAGAACATTGTACTGTCTGACTTACTCCTCAGTATTTCTCTTAGCTAATTAACAAGTAGTCAATTCAACATTACTGAACAGCTAGGAGCTACTTAGTATTTGTATTCCTTAGTAAAGGTTGAATTACTCTAATTATTTTCTGATGGTGTCATCATCCAGCTTCTATGACCAAAACTGTTAGCATTCCTCTAAATTATTACTCTCTGTACAGTCTACTCATTTGTATTGTATGTTTCTGTATGGAAATTTATGCTATATTATGTTATTGTACCATACCTCTGTACTCACTCCCTATGTTTTCCTACCTCCCAGGTTACACTGGGAGATGAGCAACCTGTTGCTCAGAATGCCTTCCTGGTGAAACATTTCAATAAATAAAGTATTTCACCTATAATTTTGCTTTAACCTTTTTCTTTTGTAGTGTTGACAGGTTGCATGTTTTCTCCTTCATAGTTACGTATGACAATCTGAGAGAGACTCTTCACTGTTCAAGGAATAACATATAGTTAGCAATTCAGTAAAAGTACAGTATAATTTACACAAGCTGCACATGATGGTCTCAGAAGATGTAATACCACCTTCTGCCTGGTTAATAAGAGTTTAGGGGATAGGTGTGATCCAATGAACACATGTCTGCAGGACAGTTGTTCAAACACATGCAGAAACTGCTAATTAATTCTGATGGTTTAATATGTCTATGTCTATGTCAATGTCTATGGGCCCAATTTCAGAAAGAGAAATACGCCAGACGCAAGAAACGCAGTTGCGTAAGATAATGCAATAGCAACTGCACATGCGAGATATGTGTGATTCTAGAACCCATGAGAATACGCCAAATGCAATTGTGTAAGTCGGGACACACAAGATATACCATATAAAAGTGCGCAACATGCAGTAGCGGCCCAACATATACACCAGCAGATACGCCACAGCAATGGCACAAGCTGCAGTGGAATGACAGAGAAGGAAGAGGAACTTTCGCCATGAGGAAGTTAACACCCTGGTGGAGCAGATAGATCACCACCATGCACTCCTCATGGGCCGAGGAGGGGATGCCAAAAAGAGGGAGAAACGGAAGAGGGCATGGGACAGGGTGGCACGCAGGGTCAATGCCATCGCTGCACAGTGCCTGGACAGTAAGAGATGTGCAGAAAAATGGAACGACCTGACGCACCTGGTGAAGCGCAAGATGGTGCAGACTAGGCACAGTGCCCAGGGCACAGGGGACAGACCCACCCAGCAGGAGCCACTCAGCACCATTGAGAGGAGGATAGCGGCACACCTCAGCCAGCAAAGCATCACTGGTGTCAACACAGCTGGACACATACAGACAGCAGATGGCCACAGGTAGGGACAAACAACCAGAAATGTATGGGACTAGCCAGGCGGGGCAGTAGCACCCAAGCCAATGGCAAAGATAAGGGGAGTGGGGTGGCAATGTGTAGGCAGTTGCAATGGTCAGGAGGCATGCCACAGGACTGCCACATGGCCACAGCCAGCCACAGAGTAGGCCAAGGGAACCAGAAAATGGCACGGGGCAGGCCAGGAACAGGCATGTGTGCAGCTGCCATGTGCAGCAGTGCAAAGGAATGACCCACGGGCAACTGTGGAAGGGTAGACACAGGCCCAAGAACCTGAGAGGGGGGGCATGCAGAGGGATGGGCTGGGCTGCACTGTGTATCCTGCACTGTGACCTGTTGGGGGGGCATGCTGAGGGATGGGCTGGGCTGCACTAGGGATGCTGTGATCAGCACCATGTGCTTGGGTGGGGGGCTGTACACAGGCATATGCTGGGCAGTAGGGGGGCATGGGTCACTGTCCCAGTGCCTGCTGAGTGCAGGTGAGGGCCACAGGGGCTGTGCATGGCTGGCATGGAAACCATAGACACCCAGGGGTGCAGGCCCCTCCAGTGCAGTGAGGCCACATGGGCGTGCCCATGCACGGTGTCACTGTGCAGTGGGGAGCAGTACGGTGGCCGTGGGACAGCCAGAGTCACCGTACCCAGATGGACAGCACAGCAAGGGCAGCAATGGTGATAGTCCATGCCATCGGTGCAGAAGACATGTACAGTGGAGGCATACACTAGGCGGGACAGCACAGAGGTGTGGTGGGTGCAATGCCAGAGCACCACGCCGAAGCAGACCTGTGAGGAAAACACTGATCAGGCACGTGAGGGCACACTGTGATGTGGGGGACACACTAACATGTTTCCCATCCAACAGGTGCAGTGGCAGATGGTGCAGGAGGCCTCAGCTGAGCCGGAGGGTGGAAGCAGCAGTGGCAGGGCCGGAAAGGGGCCGGCACAGCCCAGGCCACTGGCATGGTGTCGGCTGATGATGGCAGCCCAATGGACACCGGAGGCAGCCTGCTGCCAGCACATGTGTGGCAGGAACACCAGAGCCAATGTCTGAGTCTGAGGGGGTGGGATGGTGACACCCCATGGCAGAAGAGGCGGTGGACAGCAGGGAGGAGGATGCAGCTGGACCACCATGGGAACAGCAGGGGACTGCCGAGGATACCACCAGCAGTGCTGTCACATCTGTGGAGGCGGTGCAGACGCCCGTGGTCAACCGGGAGATGTCAGAACCAGACCTGCCAGTAGCTGAGGACACTGGCATAGGGCTGCTCAGCCCACTGAGCGCACATGGACTTGAGGACGAGTTGGATGAGGCCATTCGGGTTCTGCAGGACCAGCTGTCCCCACCAGCCTACATCGGGGACCTACTGCCAGTCAGTGCTAGCAGGCCAGGGGGACTGCAGGCAGAAGCTGGTGAACATATGGCAGGGCATGCAGAAGCACCACACCTGCATGGAGCTGCAGCTAACCAGCATCGCCGGCACCCTGCAAACATTCACGAGAGACACAGCGGCATGCATGGCTGACCTGGGGGATACCATCCAGGGCATCCAGCACTGTGCCAAATGACAGATGGTCATCATGGACCACCTCAGCACAGGCCTGGAGAACATTCTGGCACACCAGCAGTGCCAGGATACTGCCATGGTCATGGCCATGCTGGCCAAAGGGCACGCACTGCTGCCGCTGCACCACCTGCAAGGTCTGGCCCAGCGGATAGCACCCCCAGCCACTGCTCAGTCCAGAACCCAGACACAGCCACTGGAGCCAGTGGAACCCCCTTCCCCAACCCAGGCCCTGGTGTTAGTACCCGCCCACCTGCCAGTCATGCTGCTGGAGTCGCACGCCCAGCTGGGCATTGCCCACGCTGACCCAGGCACAGGACAGCACCAGCATGCAACAATGTTGGTGCACACAGGTGTGCCAGCAACACAGGCACAGGCTGAGTCGAGCACCACACAGTCCCATGGGTACGAGTCAGTCACAGGACAAGCACAGGGTGGCAGGCACACTGAGGAGGGGTCCCACAGGCTGCACAGGGCCCAAGGTGCTCAGCACTGAACAAGAAAACACACTGTGCAGCCCCGACATGGTCGCTGCCACATGTGGCACAGAGGCACGTAGTCTTGCTTGGGCAGAGGCACAGCAGACCACCTGTGGGGACACACACACAGGCCCACAGGGTGCAATGCCAGGTGAGGTACACTAGGGCAATGCACAGCCCACCAGACCAGCTGGGTCCCCCACAGCCCAGCACCTGGCACCAGAGGGGTCAGTGCGAGGACAGCATGCACGTGGCAGACGGCTGTGAGTCACCCAGGTAACCTGTGCAGTACGAGAATTGTTGGGTGGGGCTGCAATGGCGGTGTGGGGTCATATGCATGGCAGGGGGCACATGTCCATGGGGGGGCACTGTGCAGTCACATATGTGTGTGTGTGTGTGTGTGTGTGAGTGTGTATATGCATGACTGTGTGCTTGGGTGTGTGTGTGGGGCACATGGGTTGGGTGGAACTGGGGTGCAGCGTGCAATTGGCACATGTGTGTAATGATCACCATGTAAATAAACATGTTTGCACCTCAACCCTATGGTGTGCTGTCAATTTGTCATTGCATTGCTAGGGTCTAACTGGGACCATGTTGGGTAGGGTGTGCCTCCTGGGTGCAACATTGCTCTATGTGTGCCACAGCCAATGGGCAACTGCCTGCCACGGCCCCCTCCCTCACGCATGCACACACACACACACACACACACACATGCACAGGGAGCCCTGTAGGCACAGGTACCACACAAGCAGGGCCACCCACACCCATTCTGCAAGTGCGTTGTGGCTGCAGAGAGCACACGCATATGCATGACAACAAGTAGGCTGCATCCGCACATCGCAGATGCCATTCTGGACAGCAGTATTGCACAACAAAATTGCTGTTGCATATGCCACACATGCGCATCTGCGATGTGCGACATGTGATACACGTACGGATGTGAGCAGAAAGGCCCAGGCACTGTATAGTGGTATAGGGATTACAGATCTGGCAGTTGGAGAGAGCTACATATGTATAGTGCCAGCAGGACTTGGACAAGGACAGAAACTCAGCAGACTGGTGAGTACTCGGCCACAGCAGCACCCCCCCACATACCCCTACTACATCTGTTACTGGCTTGAGGGACTGGGACAGGCATGCATACCTCTGTGCCATATGTAGCCCATTTGCTGTACAGTGCCTGTCACACTGTGGAACCCATCACCTGCATGTGGAGAACTGCAACAGACATCACCATGGCAGGATTAAAACTAATTGATTAGCGGTTGTTTCCTTGGGACAATGCTAACTGTACAGGATGTATTAATACAGGTATCCTACAGGTGTTTTGTTTGCTACACACAGTGAGACAGGTGCTATGCATTGTCACTGTATGAGAACCTTTATGAGCAATACGCTAATCACTTATTAGAGTTAAATAAAATCCTGCCGTGGGGCACAGGCCACTGCTGTACTGTAGAAGACATGTACAAGGGTGTAGGCAGGCATATGCACTGTACACAGTTGTGTACAGACATGTGAAGTGCCTGTCTTGTTCCATATGCAGTTCACATTGCATTAGCACTGTGATCTGTAGTATATGTGTTCCTGTAGGCCACTGCCGGGTGTCACTGTAGATAACATCTGTTGTGTAGGGGGGCACATGTATGGCCACTGTAGGCTGTAGAGGGGACTCTGACAGCAGTCATACATGTTTGGAGGGGGGAGAACTTGGAGGGGATGGGTACTGTTATAGATGGGGGGAGACATGGTGTTAACATGTACAATACAGCACTATCTGGCTGCACCCCTGTACATGTTCCACATTCCTGTCTCTGGGTGACTGACATAGTGATAGGCAGCATGTCCAATGGAGTGATGCTCCCGAAGGCCAACAATGTGTGCGGCACAGGTGTCCGCAGTGTGGCACAGGGAGCCCCTGTGCGGTGCAATGGGGTACAGTCCCCGTACCGTGGAATGGGAGGGTGTTGTGCAGGCATTGCCCTCTCAAAGGTGGACAGTCAGGGGAACTGATACATAATGTGCCATGGCTGTGGACAGTACCAGGGACTGTGTTGTGGAGGGTGGGCAGGGATATGAAAGGCATGTTACAGCCACACACCACTGTGTGGTGGATGGTGTACTGGACTTGCACATGTGAGTGGTGACTTGTTGCCTGTGTGGTCCATCACTCACCCACGCGCGGTTAGGCCAGGCAGGCCTTCCCCCAAGCCTGTGGTGTGGCCAGGCATCCTATGACTGTGTCTTTGACCGGACAGGTCACAGAGCCCCCCTCCCACCCCTGAGGACGTTGTGGGACAGTGCCCCTCGGGGTGGGTGGCACCACCCCGTGCAGTGGGCCACATGGCCAGACCACTGTGGCACCCATGGTGGTGGGATGTGCGCTGTGAACAGTGGTGATGGGCATGTAGTGGATGTGGCAACTGGCCAGTGGCATGCAGGCACTGCACAGTGGCTGTGTGGGCGGCACCCTGCCCATGTGGGATGGATGTGGGCCAGGGCTCTGGGGAGGGGCATGGGGTGGGATGGCCACCATGCTGAGGGGTGTCTGGGGGTACACCCCCATTCCTCTGGGATCCTCAGCGGTACTGCCCATGGCACATGCCAGCATGCCTGCACTGCACAGGCCATGGCCACTCCCCTCATTAGCCCCTGAGGTACAGGGCTGTGCCAGTTGCAGTTGGGGCCACACAGGCAGCCCACATGTGGTACACACAGCTGCCATGGCTGTGTGGGGTTGGGACACACCCTGCCATGCATGCATTGGGTGGGCCGTGTAGGCCACTACAGGGTACTGCTGTGCAAACCTGGTGGCATGGTGTACCACAGGGTCACATAGGTGTGTCACAGACTGTGCGGTAAGCGAGGTTCTGTAATCCTGCGTCGTAGGCATAGACACATGGACAGCATGCCAGCAGCCACACCATGGGTGCACAGTGCGTCTGGTACCAGTCACGGGTATCACGGCTATGTTGCCAACACGTCGCCCATACGGGCCCACACAGGTAGTGCCATGGCCCAGGCACACTGTCACTGTCCTGATGCATCAGGGAGGCATATCTGTTTGGTAGGGTGTGTCATTGCAGTGGTGGGTTGGCCCACCCACAGGTCTGTGGGCAGTGTCCAGTCATGCCTCACCGTCCAACCTTGTAGTGCCATCCAAGCCTGTGTGCAGCATGTGGCAGACCATGACCCGGCCGTCCGGCATGTCATGGGCCGGGTGCTGCCAGCCATGGCCCAGGCTGTGTGAGGCAGGGCCTACACAGGACATAGCCTGTGACATTCACACAGGTGCACTGACACCTGGCAGGATGGCTGTATGGCACTGTCCCTGGACCACGCCCTCTATGTTACACTTCTCGGGTCCACTCCTGACCACCCCAACCTGTGCATGGGTGGTCACAACAGGGTGTTGTGGGGGCTTTCCTTGGCATTGTTCGGGTACATGCCTGAGGGATGGTGACAGTGGGGGGGGGTTGCGGCACCCAGAGGCTGCTGGCCATGGTGGCACATCCGGCTGTGTACTAACCCATGTCCATTAACTCCTAGCTCTACGGCGGACATATACGGAACTCTGGTGAGTATGCAGCATTGTTCAGCACACACATTCCCAATGCCTGTCCAGCACTGTGTACCTAACATTGTTGCTCTCTGTCCCCTGTGAAGGTTTCAGCGCCACTGCACAGGTCCAGGTCGGTACACACTGCCACACCGCAGCTGCTCCAGGCTCCCAGACAGTGCCACAGGCTTATGATGCCCTGCTCTTTCCCCATCCAGGTGTACTCCAGGCCAGTCCCCACCACCCACTCCGACTGCTGGCATATTGCCCAGGCAAACAGTCTGTCACCATGCCGGTGCCCACAGGTGTCATTGTGTCAGCCTCTTGTCCACCTGGCGGGTGTGGCCGCATGCACCTCCACATGGGGGTGCTGGTGTGGCAGGACTGCATGTGGTGCTCCGCACCCACACTGTGCAGGGCCATACCATGGCATACCTCTGCAGGGGAAAGGCACTGTGGTGGTGCACTGTGGTCACTGTGCACAGCACTGTGTGCCCAGCCCTTGCATGGTGCGGCTCATCATATACACACATCGTGCTGTGAGTGGCATTGGCACAAGGGTGCCACATGGGGAGTGGGCCACGGTTGCAAGCCTGTGGTCTGGCACCGACCCATTTCCCATGGGTGGTGTCCGTTGTTGCGCATGGTGGTTGGGGGTGGCCTGCACGCCATTGGTGGACATCTGTTGTGATGCATGTGCCATTCCTTCCCCAGTTACAGGTGCTATGCAGTAGACGGGCCGTGATGTCATCTGGCTCTTCCCTCAGCCTCAGCAGCTGGGCTCCCAACTTTACACCACATGAGATGGCGCTTCTCGTGAGCTATGTGCATCTGTGGGGCCAGATGCTGCTGCCACCTGAGTGCCACAGGAGCAGTGCTGCTGACCGTGAGCAGGCCTGGACAGCCATCTCTGCCCGGATGGCGGCAGCAACTGGGATTCGGCATACCATCCACCAGCTCACCCACTACTGGCAAGACCTGATTCTCAGGGAGGCTGGTGTACTGCAGTGTCTCATTAGCATGACCCACCCTAGGGACGCAGAGATGCGGTCAGGACAGGACCTCAGTGTTGGTATGTATCCCTACAGCTATTCATCTGTTGCTGCAGTGCTGGCGTGGTGGCCATGGCATGTGGAGCCTCCAACCCACTCACCTGTCCATTCACCCCACAGGTTCCTCTGGTGCATCGCATGCCGTGCAACAGGGATGCCTCACCAGCCTCAGACAGGAGGTATGTCAGTGGTGTCAGGTAAGTACATTCCATGGACCCCAGGGCCGTGGCCTTGGCAGTCAGCCACTGTGTGGCCTGTGCTATGCCCTCACATTGCTTGAGTATTTGTGTGTGCACCCCGTTTTGTCCGGCACTGACTGCATCCTTTACATCCCTACAGGTGTCGATAGCAGGCTGCCACAGGGCAGAGGGCCCTGATGCGGGAGATGGAGGCCGTCAAGACCAGTGATGTGGAGGAGTACAGGTTGTGCACCCGGCGCAGGCAGCGGAGGGCCAGGGTGCTGCCACCAACTTCATCTTCCTCCTCTTCCTCCTCCACCTCCTCCACAGTAGCAGCTGAAGCCTGGGACCAGGCATCATTGGAGGCATGGCCAGTCTAGGGGGACCCCACTGATGGTAGGCAACAGGAGCCAGTTGACCTACAGTCTCCCAGCCAGGAGGGAGTGTGCAGTGACACAGCAGATGGGGATGGGGCCTTGGCTGCACCACTGATGAGAACGTTGCGGCAAGGGCGGCCCTGGATGCCCCACAAACAGCCACCATGCCTTGCACCACTGTCCCTGCAGCTGGGGACTCTGGACTGCCGCAGGAGGTGGCCACGCCCGTGTTGCAGTGGGAGGAGCCGTTGCTCATGGCGGATGAGGGACCCGCCACCTAACACATGCAGAGTGGGGGCCCAGACCGAGCCCGCCTTGTCGTACTTGTGACTGCCATAGTCCAAGACATTGGGTACCTTCACGGGTCTGTGGCTGCCCTCCTTTCCAAACTCCGGTGAACCTAGTGGTCATGTCCACCACAGCCGGTCATGGGTTTGGTCAACTGTGTGGGTGGGCATGAGTATATGGGGCTGGTTGTTTTTGCTGGGTCTGTTTGTGTGGGTGTTGTGGGTGTACATTGGGTGGCTGTGTTTGATTATTGCTGTTTGTTTGTGGGTTGGACAGTTGTTTGGGTGGTGGGCCTGTGTTGGGGTGTGCGTGGGTGCGGGTTGGTGTTTGGAGGTGTTGTGGGTGGCTGTTTGGGTTTGGGTTTCCTGTGCTGTTTAATTGTATTTTTGTTGCCTGTTGTTCATCCCCATCCCCCTCCCACTGTTACCCTGTATCCCTGTGCCTGTTTTGTTTATTAAATCATTTGCCATACACACTGTCTCTATGTCTGTTACTGGTATGCTTGGCTCTGTGTGTGTGTGTGTGTGTGTGTGTGTGTGTGTGTCACTATGCACAGGGGTGCACACTGGTGTTGGTGCCTGCAGTCCCCAGTGTCCCCTCCCTGTGTATCAGGTTGGTGTGCCATTTGTACTGCCTCCAGCACAGGCCGCTGTCCCCAGGCCATGTCTGCGTGGTGTCCTGTGTGCTGCAAGTCACCTTGCATGCTATGGTGTCCTTGTCACCTCACATTGTACCTCCCAGCTGTGCGATGGCATGGTGCCTGTGCTGCACCTTTCTGCCTCGGGTGCCATTGTTCCCTGCAGGTGGCACCACTGGCACAGACGTTGGTGTGTCTCACCACCGACTGTCCACTGGTCTGTGCCACCCGTCACTGTGTCCCTGTTGTGGTTACACTGTTTCCATGTATCAGTGGCCATGGCAGAGGCGCTATTCCTGGTGGTGCCATCATCCCTGCATTGTGCCTGTGGCCTCTGTGCTCCCTTTGTACCCTGTGCCACACTGCCCCTGTGTGCCTGCCTTCCTCGGTCACTCTCTCTCCTATGTCACATGTGTGTTGCTGTCTGTCTGGCCTGTCTAGCCCTGCTCCTTTCTTTGCCACATATGTTAAACCTACTCCCACCTGGTTTATGTTGCGCCATCTGGTCTTGGTGTATGCTGTGGTACTTCTGCATCTAGAATCTTGCCCTGGCGTTTCTCTGCCATTTATTTGGTGTATGTCCAGTTGCACATTTCCGTATCTGCGGGTTTGTCGCAACTGCGGCGTAAGTCGCCATTGGTGTACTGCATTGCATCAATGCGCATCTTGTGATGTAGAATTGCGTTTGGTGTATTTGATGGATGTATTTGTGACTTAAGTCATTCCCTTTGGCACATCTGTGTTGCTCATTGGCATAAGCTTTCTAGAATTGGGCCCTATGTCTATATCTATGTAAATGTACAGTGTATGTATGTGTACTGTATACATATACCTATAACTACAGTATATATATAGCTACATCTGTATCGATATCTATACCTATACTTATATCTACAGCTATATCTACATCTGTATCTATATATATATTTACTTATATCTATATCTATGTCTATACTGGAGTTCTGGCAGGAAACTTAGTCAGTAGTACATGTTCCTACAGTAGCATAAAAGGAGCTCCAGCCACACCACCATCTTGATGTAATCTATGTTTTCTTATTTAACTTCAATAAATCTCACAAAGACAAAGTCCTTTAGTCAGTGGTTAGACAATAAAGACACTGACTTGTGTTGCTAAGGAAAGTTTATTACCACCACATAGCCCAGTCTCTGTTCTAATACTTCACTTTCAGGTCAGCCACAGCTTTGGAGATTTTAGCATTCACATGCTGGACATGGTCCAAGTAAACTTTGTGGGCCCGTCTGCCTGCATCTATCAAAGAAGGCTTGATTTCCTATGAATAATTTAGAGTTGTGACAGGAGCAGAAAAGAATGGGTAACTTCATGGCAGGGGGAGGAAATGGACAAGGAAATGATAGAAAGTATACTTAGAATGGCAGAAAAAGGGGCGATATTGCTGATGGGTGATCTGAATATGCCAGATGTTAACTGGAGTGCAGTTGCAGCAGCCACTTCAAAGAGTGGGGTTATTCTAGATGCCCTACAGGGGGCATGCCTTAGACAACTAGTATTGGAGCCCACTCAAGAGGGAGCAATCTTAGACCTGGTTCTTTCAAATTGAGATGGAGAGAGGATCACAGATGTAGAAGTGGGTAGCCATTTGGGAACTAGCGACCATCGAACAGCATGGTTCACAATAAACACAGCAATAGAGTCAAGCCATACAAAGGCAAAAGTACTGGACTTTAGGAGGGCTGACTTCGCCAAAATGGGTGAGTGCCTAAGAAATGCACTAGCAAATGGGCAGGAAGGAAGGGTGGAAGAACAATAGGGAATAATAAAAACTGCCATCACAGAGGTAACGAGCCTTTGTGTGAAGCAAATAAACAAAACAAAATGATGTAAGAAACCACTATGGTTCTCAAAGGAAGTGGCAGTGATGGTTCAAGAGAAAAAGAAAGCATTCAGGAAGTACAAGGAATCACAGAAGGAACAGGACAGAGAACTGTATCAGTTAAAGCAAAAGGAGGCTGGGAAGGCAGTCAGAACAGCAAAGGCCCAAACCGAGGAAAAGATAGCCAACTCAGTTAAGAAGGGGGATAAAACCTTTTATAGGTACATCAGGGAGCGAAGGAAAACCAAGGGAGGGATAGTGAGGCTTAATAAAGGGAGGGAGGGTGGGCAGAGGGAGACTGTGAAAAGGCAGAGATACTAAACAAATATTTTTGCTCGGTATTTACAAATGAAGAGGGGGAGGTACCTAAAACAAACAGTAGAAACACTTTGGATACAGAAGTTGATACCAGCCCATTTACAGAAGAAAGGGTTCTGAAAGAACTCTTAAAACTGAAGGTGGACAAAGCAATGGGGCCCAATGGGATTCATCCCAGAATTCTAAAAGAACTAAGGGTAGAACTAGTGACACCACTGACTACCCTTTTAACAAATCATGGGAGGATGGGGTGGTACCTGAGGACTGGAGGAGGGCAGATGTGATTCCCCTTCACAAAAGTGGGAGCAAGGCAGAAGCAGGAAACTACAGACCTGTTAGTTTAACCTCAGTGGTAGGAAAATGATGGAATCACTTCTGAAGGAAAGAATTGTCAGTATCTAGAGGCCAGAGGGCACAGGACCCTAGGCAGCATGGATTCACAGTGGGAAGGTCATGCCAGACAAATCTGATAGATTTCTTTGACTGGGTGACCAAAGTAGTAGATCAGGAGGGCTGTGACATGGCCTACCTAGACTTTAGCAAGGCATTTGACACAGTCCCACACAAAGATTAATATACAAGTTAGCCAGCCTGGGAGTGGGTCCCAAGATGACAGCCTGGGTAAAGAATTGGCTGGAGAATAAGACACAGAGAGTAATAGTAAATGGAGTCCACTCAGAAGAAAGGGGGGTTACTAGTGGGGTACCACAGGGTTCAGTATTAGGACCGGTCCTCTTCAATGTCTTTATAAGCGATATTGCAGAGGGACTGAAAGGAAAAGTATGTCTCTTTGCAGATGACACAAAGATCTGCAACAGAGTTGATGCACAGGGTGGAGTGGAAAGGATGAGAAGGGACTTGGCAAGGTTAGAGGAATGGTCAAATGTATGGCAGCTTAGATTCAATGCTAAGAAGTGCAGGTAATGCACCTGGGAAACAAAACCCAGGGAAGAGTACACAATGGGAGGAGATACTAACAACAACAACAAAATGGAAAGGGATCTGGGGTAGTCATATCAGATGACCTAAAGGTGGCAAGCAATGAGAGGGCAGCAAGGAGGGCTGGGGGGATACTGGGATGCATAGGGAGAGGCATCACCAGTAGAAAACAAGAAGTTATTATCCCTCTGTACAGACAGCTGGTGAGACCCCATCTGGAGTACTGCGTGCAGTTCTGGAGACCCAATCTCCCCAAAGACATAGACAGGATGGAAGCTGCCCAGAGGAGGGCAACTAAAATGGTGCAGGGTCTGCACCAGAAGACATATGAAGAGAGACGTAAGGAGCTTAATATGTATAGCCTCGAGGAAAGGAGGGAGAGGGGGGACATGATAGAAACGTTCAAGTACCTCAAGAGAATCAACAAAGTCCAAGAGGGTAGCATCTTTCAAAAAAAGAGGTGTGCAAGAACAAGAGGGCACAATTTGAAGATAGAGGGGGGGCGGCTCAGAGGTAATTTAAGGAAGTATTTTTTCACAGAGAGGGTTGTGGATGCATGGAACAGCCTTCCGGAGGAGGTTGTGGAGTCAAAAACAGTGGTGGAATTCAAGCATGCATGGGACAGTCATAAGGCCATTCTAGGGGGTGGGGGTAGGAGGAAGTAGGCTGCTGGTTAATGAGGATCTGCAGCTTATCCAGTAGGTAGGGAAATGAGCAGACTGGGTGGGCCAAGCGGTCCCTATCTGCCGTCAAATTCTATATTTCTATGTTCTATGTTTCTATGGCTGCTGGGCAGGCTGCTCACACTACTGAAATGTTGGAAAATTGCTGCATCACAAAACTGATTGCTGGGAAGATGCACATTAGTAATTTTTACACTTGAATTTCACATTTTGTTCCTTCAAGCCCCAGGAAATTGTCCCATGCACTGACACCAGATACAGTGGTAGCCAGTGACATGATACAGAATATTCAGATATAATGCAATAATACAGTAAATCCCCATCCTTTGCAACTGTATTTCCTGTGATGTAGCTTTGCATTTATTTATTTAGTTTTTGTTGACCAGAAAAGGAGATCTAGACAATCCTGCCTACTTTCAACCTCATCCCAGGGGAGGACGGAGCTACAGATGGTAATAAACTGAAACTGAACCACATTAAACTGTTGGTGGTGTTTTTAGCGAATGGATGAAATATGGCCGGGACACCAGGAAATTTCCCTACTCACCTGCAGGGGAACATTTTTCATCCTGGCACTTTGCCAAGATGGCCTCTCCGGAGGTGCATGCTGAACGGATGGATGTTCAGGAAGCTGGGGGGCAGGTCTCCACCTCCAATTCCCCTATGCAAGATACCGATCTCTTTTTCGATGTGATGGAAGCTCCGGAACCCACAATTTCCAACAAGGTACTTATAGATGCAATGGATGTTACAGATGCTGAGACTCAAACCTGTACAGAATCGTTGATGGATGTGAAAAAACTGTTCAGGACAATGAGACGTACCCTTCTATGGATGTACTGCTGTCTCGGACAGAACTCCAGGAACTGCTCATTGCAGAAGAATGGTGCTTCATGTGCAGAAAAAGAGATTTTATGAATGCCCTGTCTAATGCTCAGATGCTACGGTCTGAGAGCTCTTGTCAGGGTCAGGCTCTAGTTTACACACACCAGCCTCCTGCTGACAGAGGAACATCAAAGGGAAATACCACCACCATTATAGCTGAGGACTAAGCCTTTCAAGAGAAACACAGACTTTTTGATTCCGAATACCGGCAGCCAACATCACTTCCGAATCTACTGTGGAACAGAATACCATGACAGAATATCAAGCCGGGGAAGCATCAGGAATGGCAAATACAGGTTCTAAGCAACCTGGCCTAAGATGCTTCCTGGATTCTACATTACCACAACCAGACAAGTCAGAATGGTCTGTAGAAGCAGCTTTGCAAAATGCCAGCTGGGAAGTCAAATAAGGCTTTCAGGATTCAGGATTTCAGGACTGACATCTATAATTATGCCAAAACTTGCAGGAAAAAGGTTACCCACAAGAACAGGTACACAGCCCTCTTATTCTAAAAATATTACTTTGAAACCAGCAGCTGCTTTACCTGTATGTCAGGACATTACAGATAACTCTGACATTATTGATTCTCCCTTGAATCTAACTGAGGAACATTTGCTCATGCAAAACCCTACTTTCAGTATCGGAGGTGTTACAGATACTCCAGCACCATAAATGCTTGAGATTGCTCCCGAGGGGGACAACTTGTCATATGGGCCAAAGGATGCCCCAGTTACCCAAAGTTTAACTTTTCTGGGGTCTGCAAATCATGCTACACATTCTACAGCCCCAAGTGCACCCCTGAACACCATCAATAGGGTAAACCCAAGGCCTTATGCTTCTCTCTTCCACAATCCTATTTATCCAGCAAAACACCACAATGCCATCCATTTCTTATATAAAGGAGGCATGGATGTGATGCTAGACCTAGTATTTGTAGCTAAGACACTACTAAAGGACGCAATGCATTTTTTCACTAATGAGATCTATGCCCTGATCCATGTTTCAAGGGAAACAATGTTTGATGTGAGCTTTAAGCTAAATGCTGGATTACAAAGATTTTGGACAAAATTCCAGGAACTAAAACGTACTCCACTATGGTCCTCCTTTGAGTCAATTCCATTGACCAAGTCAGCCTATAAATCAATAACAGTACTATTCCAAAATGAGGGTGTAAGTGTGACAGACTTGATGTATTGATTAAAACAAAAGTGCACTGTATTAGGATCTCCAGAGGCAATATCTGACACAGAACATATTTGGACTGGGGATGGAAAATCAAGGTTATGTTGAGATCCACTTCTTTCAGGGTTACAACACTTGCCAATTTTTTGGGGGGGAGGCAGGAATGGGGAGGGGGTCCTGTTTTATGCAGGACAGCCGAAGGCTTGCTATAAATGTGGCTCCATCAGTCATTTAAGCAGCATCTATGACCAAGTAAAATGTAACCTTTGTAAAGAACTAGATCACAGTAGTAGACATTGCAAAAACAAACAGAAATGTAATTTGTGTGAAACTCAGGGACATTCCTACCAGAGTTGCCAGTGGGCAGCCCACAATCAAGCTGATCCTACAGCTGGAGCTGAACAGAGGTTAACAATAGTGCTTGCTCAAAGGGCTGCATTTCCCACAGTACTTCCTGTTATCTCCACAACTTCTACACCCCCCCCAATTAACCCACTGTAATGCAGGCTCAGGGCGCCACAATGTATGCCCAAGAAGAAGAAATTCCAATAGAATTAGACTAGAAGAAATAGTAGATGTTGTAGAAGACCCTCCACATCTTCAAAAGAATTCACCTCTACTGAGACCACAGCCATGCCCCCCCAACTGGCAGTAAAAGGCAAGCGAAGCACGGTGACCCACTGCAGTCAGTCCCGGAGGCAACCTGCCTCCAAGGTTTCTAAAACTACAGAGGTTTCTTTAACCAACCAATTTGAAGCCCTTCAAGACAATTCACAAATCTCTGATGCAGACTCAAATGACTCTACTTTATGGTCTTCAAAGCCAGACCTTACATCCGACCAAGAGGTCAGCGACCCTGACTCCAACAACTCTGCCCCTAAACAGGGTTCCAATATAAACAAATCAGAGACCAAAAAAAAAACTTTATATATTCTAGGAGACAGAGAGCTAAACCACCTTGAGAGACCTCTTGAAATAGCTTCATAGCCCTTAACACTATCTGACGAAATCCTCACTTTCCTTCTGTACAATTAATGTGAATTGCAGTAAGAGTTGAAGGAAGAGAGGCATTGTTTTCTGATTAGTATACTTTCTAGTTCCCCAGGAATTTTATTCTTGCAAGACACCAGATAACACTACTACAGAAATTAGCACCACTACTAAAGCATGCTATATTGTCCCTTCCTATTGGTCAGTTGGCATGGATACCTGCTCAGGGGTAGGAATGCTTTTTAAAAATGTGGTGGATGTTCATTTGATAAAATTAATAGATCTCCTCCCCAGCAGAGATTTAATACTAGATACAAAAATTCACAACATATACTACAGATTTATAAACATTTATGCTCCCAAACAAAGGCTTACAAAATTGAACTTTTCCATTCCATACAAATGTATCTTTTTTCCTCCCACTTTGTTATTTTTAGAGGGGATTTTAACTGTGGTCTTACCCTACATGACAGGGTCTGACATACAAAAACAAGAAAAATCTTCTAAAACATATCCACTTTATGGAAGATCATACATGATACTGCCTTAATTGATCTGTATTTTTCAGTAAAACAAAAGCTGGATCCTACTTTCCAAAAAGGAAATTTAGCTGCAAGACTAGATTTTTTTTCATATCAAATTCACTCTCCATTTCTTCTGTTACTTTAAATGAGGTACAATTTTCAGATCATAAACTGTTTGGACTACATTTGGGCCCTACTCCAGCGTTTACACATGGCCCTGGTACATGGAAGTTGAATTCCTCACTACTGTCTAACCAGCATTACATCCAGAACATACAATATTTTTTGTCTTTGAGAAAAAAAAACAATCATTTGTTAAATGTATGACAATCCTGCCCTCTTGTGGGAAGACACAAAATTGAACTAGCAACATTTGTTAGCTAATAGTAAAAGTTGCCAAAATAAGGAATATTTTCAAAATCTCTGTTATAGGCAACAGCTACAAAAGCTACAAACATTAGCTAGGTCTACCAGACATAATTTTACAAATCATATCCAATTAATCAAGCAAGAGATGTGCTATTTCATCTAAAACAACATGTCAGTTTACAAAAACAACAGCCCTTCCTTAGTTGTAAAAATAGAATTAACCACAAAATAATTGATACTTTGATAGACATGGATCAGACTGTTTACACTGACACATTCAACATTTTAGGAATTGTTACACAACACACATCATCCTTTTTTAAAGGGGCTCCAACTGATGTAGCTGCTGCCTCTCAGTTTATGATGCATTTCCCTACCCCTACTTGTCCCTCACATGTATTAGAAGCCTTAACAGAAGATATTACACCATTAGAGGTAGAAACAACTACTCACTCTTTAAAAGCTAATAAGGCCTTGGGCAAGGGCGGCTTCACCTCTGAATTATACAAAATTATTGGCAAAGTCATATATTATGAATTAGCTAAGATGTGGCCTTTACACACATGCTTCAAGTGAGTTCTATACCATTGCACATGCAGATGGAATTTTAATCTATTTACAAAAAAAGGGATAAAATATACATAAAACCTGTAAGCCCATAAGCCTGTTACTATAGATTTCAAGCTCTTGACAAAAATCTTTAGTACAAGACTATTACAAGCTGCTATTTACCTAATTACCCCAGCTCAGTCCTGTTTTATTCCAGAGAGAAAGATAACAAACCAGCTAATTCTACTAAGAGAAAGTATAGAACATAACAATTTTGATGGAGTGAATGAATTCCTACTCTCCCTAGACCAACAGCAGGCATTTGATGCAGTTAATCATTCCTGTTTATGGCACCTTTAGATATGGCATTCCACAGAATGCATAGCCTGGCTATAATGTCTGTAAAAAGACTGCTAAGGTTACCCCCCAAGTTAATGGCTGGAGTGGGCCCATTTTACCAGTCCAAAGGAGCCTTAGAAACACAGGCACCCACTGAGCCCTTTGTTATATGTATTTAGTATTAATCCCTTACTCAAAGCCTTGAACTCCTCTCCAGCATTGCAACACATTCAGATTGCAGCCCACACAATATATTATGTAGCTATGGTTTATGCAGACAATTTATGTATTTTAGTGCAGAATGAGATCTCAGCAGTGTGGGCTTTAACTATATGTAATGAATATGGCCAGTTTTCAGGTGCATCACTTAATTTACAAAAGTGTATAGGACGTCAGATAGGGCATCCTGAACTCCCGGTCTAAGATAGAGCAGGTATTCACTTCACAGATAGTCCAATCACACTTCTAGGAATAAAATTTGGTAATGGTCTCTCAACATTTTAAACTGGGAACTAAAGATAGAAAAAGGACATACTTTAGTCACACAATGGGAGTTCAATCGACCAAGCATTAGCCTATTTCAAGGATAATTTCCTCAACACTTGGAACAAGCATGCCCAACTAAGATGCACCAGAGTCCATGGAAACCACCTCCCATGGGTCACCCCAAACATCTAGCCTGTCAGTATGCCTGTGACCATGCTTGGCAAATGTACAAAATGTCCAAGATACCTAGTGACCTTGAAAAATACCGGGCGCTCTACAACTCATTTACAAAAGCCATCAGGCTTGCAAAAATTGAATACTTTCCCTCCTCTTTTCAAACTAATATTGCCAGACCTTCCAGGTTCTGTAATGTCATCCACTCCCTCTTCTTCCCCCGCTACAAAACCACTGATGCTACTCTGAAAGGTAAACTCCCTCATCTCTGACCACCCCGCTGTTGGTTCAGAATTCAACTACTTTACATCTTGTGCTTCTGTCCTCCTATCATCTCTCTCTGCCTCCCCCTCTAGCCCTGCCCCTGTATCCTCCACCCACTCTAGACACACACCCCTACTGGGAGATTGTCCTTCTCCCCAGTCTCACTAACCAATGTTTTTAATGCTCTGTTAGCTCTCAACCCATCCAAAAGCGGGTCCCCAAATGATCTTGACACTAAATGGTTATATATCTCTGCATCTGCTATCTTCTCTCCCACTATCGATCCTCCTAAACCTCTCCTCCAGCCCAAGCAATTACCATGTAGTTTAACTTCTTCCAGCCCTGGCTAAGCTCCAGGAACAACTGGTCCTCTCCCAGCTCTCCTCCTATCTCTCTGACCCATTCTTCTTCTCCCCCTTCCAATCTGGCTTTAGGAAAAATCACTCTACCACAACTTACCTCCTTAGACTCACTGACTCTATCCTCACAGGGATGGACTGTGGTCAAATTACTTCTGCCATTTTTGTCAACCACACTAAGGCTTTCAACATGGTCTCTTACTCACCCCTCCAAGATACCCTTACTTCAGCTGGCCTGTCTGACTCTGCCACCAGTTGGTTCAGAGCCTCCCTGTTAGGTAGGACACAATCAGTCAGAATAGCTGATGCAATATCCCCGCCCCCTCCAAATTCACATTGGTGTGCCACAGGGCTCAGTGTTAGGCCCACTACTATTCTCCATCTTCTTAAATGACCTCCTGATAGTCTGTTCATCTTTCTCCATACATATCTATGCAGATAACACTGCTCTGTTCACCTCTAGCCATTTCCCTTCCGATGTAGCAACCAGACTACAACTTGACTTCAACAAGGTTCAACACTGGCATTGCTCACATCAACTTTTCCTAAACACCTAAAAGACAGTCTCCATGACCTTTGGCACTAGGCAGAGACTCCCAGGCTAAACCCTCTAGCTTCCTTCCACACCCTAGATGGCACAACCATAGAGGACACATCCTCATTCAAGTACCTCGGGGTTTGGCTAGACCAATACCTCAATTTCTCTGGACATGTGGATGCCATCCTGAAAAAAACTGCACCCCAAACTCGGTGCCCTTTACAGGAACTGTAGCAGTCTACTTCTTATGGCTAGGAGTAAACTCATCTAGAAATTGATATTAACTATTTCTGACTACTGTAACGTGGTCTATTTGGATACCCTTTTCAACTCTTTCTGTTGCTTCACTTTGGACTCCCCATTCACCCACCATTCTGACCTCTACCGCGCTCTCGCCTTAAAATTGTTGGACAACAGATGACTCTGTCACTGCAGCAAATTTATCTCTAAATTCTAGTTTAGCATGCTACCCTCTTACCTCTCCTCCTCCCTCCCCACTCCCCCACACCCACGCCACTCTCTCAGATCAAATGATTCTCGCACTATGCCTGTCCCTAGCTTCACTACAACAATAGGCCAAGCTGCATTTTCTTATCAATTCCCCAAACTCTGGAACTCACTACCTCCTCAAATTCATCACTCCTCATCCCCCTTGTCCTTATCTTCAGCCCTACTAAATTTCATCTCCCATAACTGCAACTGCCCCTAATCTTGCTACCGCATACTCTCCTCATACTACCTATATTTCCCATGCCATGTTCAATTGCGGAACTTGTTATGTCCCCTGCTTCATTAACTGTGTATTACCCAACTCACTTTGTATAAATTGTATACTGTAAATATCATGTATTGTATTTTATGCAGCCAGCATTGGCATATGTACTTGCATGTATACATCATGTATTGTATTGCATGTAGCCTGCACTGGTATATGTCCTTGTACCACCCCTCTGTACCCCCTCCCCCAGGATGCACTGGGAAATGAGCAATCCTGATTGCTCAGTGTGCCTTCATGGTGAAACGTTTCAATAAAATAAACAAAACAATGGACTAAATGACAAATGAGTAAAACTAAAAGGATACATTTAGTTAAAACTTTTCTAATCTCAGTTTTTCTGTATGTTAGCTATGGCCCCCCCCCCCCACTGCCAAATCCCTAGAGGCTACAATTTTTAGCATATTTTAAGGTAGTCTGGAGTAGTAGATTAAGCCCCGTCAAGAGAAACATGTTATATTTACCACTGAAACAAGGAGGACTTACTTAACATGGTAAAGCTGCTAGTATTTTTTTTTTACAGTATTTACATTTTGGCTGATTTCAGGCTATCATTGCTACACACAAAGCTGGTTTGGTCTCTTTCGTTTGGTAATGCATGTAATACTTGGTTCTCACAATGGAATAGGGGCTTTCTAAGTATGGTGATACGCTCCTCTCATGCACCTCCTTAACTTAGAGAAGTTTGTGTAAAACTTAAAACTTGGCAAATAACCAGTCAAGAAGTTTTGAATAAATCTGGAAAATTGATTTATAAACAAGTATTGGCTTCCAAATTTTAGGAACCAGTGATTCTTTCCATCCTGCTCTGCTAATTCTCTTTCCCCCTTATTGGATTTACTTACTAATCCTAGAATACCCGAGAAAATGAGAGATACACATTGGCTTTGTTGCCCTGAAGGGTTAAATATGAAGGTTAATCAGAAACACAAGCAAATTACCAGATTTTGCTGTAGGAATTGTTGTTATCAACAGCGCAAGACGATGGACCACCTGTTCTTTTCATGTCTATATATAGTAGATTTTTGGAAACTTGTAGTAGTACAATAGAAGGAAAAATGTTTTGCAACTGTGGATTATGTTACATTAATTTATGGGCAATTTGATAGATGTTGGAATAAATGGAACAAGAGTATATTAAATATAGTCTTCACTGTTATAAAACAGTATATCTGGAACACTAAATACCTATATACAATACAACAGAAAGACACCTCTCACTTGGAACTAGTACAACAAATTTCTTATGAATTAAGATCCATCCATTTTTGAGGAACTAAGAATGTCTCCAGTAACTTTAGAAACAAAGTATGGAGACATTTGCCCTGGATTACAAATTCAGATACTCCTAATAGTTAACCAATGTGATTTAAGTGTGTTTCTCCTTCAAATTTAATTTTTATTTCCAGCCACAGTTATGTTCTTAGTTTTTTCTGTTTTTCCTTTCTTGTGTCTTGTCAGGGAAAGTTCTCTGCACTGGGGTTAAAGACATGTATTTATTTATTAGATGGGCTATAGATACATAGATACATAGATACATAGACAGTGTCGGCAGATAAGGGCCTATGGCCCACCCAGTCTACCCCTGACCTCCAGAATTCCTTTATGTCTATCCCAAGCATTCTTAAATCCCGTGATTGTTTCAGCCCCCACCACTTCTCTGGCAGGGTGTTCCACTTGTCCACCACCCATTCTGTGAAGAAATTCCTCCTCACATTTCCTCTGAATCATCCTCCCTCCAACTTCATCCCATGCCCTCTAGTTCTGGAACATCTTTTTCAATTAAAAATAGTGTATTCCTGCATCCTGTTCCTCCCTGTAAGATACTTGTATGTTTCTATCATACCCCTCTCCCTCCTCTCCTCCAGGGAGTACATATTCAGTTCCTTCAACCTGTCCTCATAGGACTTGTGATGCAATCCATGTACCATCTTTGTTGCCCTCCTCTGAACCTTCTCCACCATGTCCATGTCCCTACATAGGTAAGGTCTCCAGAACTGTACATTGTACTCCAGGTGGGGCCTCACTAGTGTCTTGTACAGTGGAATTATGACCTCCCTTTTCCTGCTGGTGATGCCCCAGCCTATGCATCCCAGCATCCTATTTGCTTTACCTGCTGCCTTGTTACACTGTTTCCCTACCTGAGGTCATCAGAGATGATAACCCCAAGATCCCTTTCCTGCTTGGTGCATGCTATATCCTCACCCCAACTGATATATTGTGCCAGGTTTTTGTGCCCCATATGCATTATCTTGCACTTCTTTGCATTGAATTTCAACTGCCAAACCCCTGACCATTTTTCAAGTTTCCGCAGGTCCCTTCTCACTCTGTCTACACCCTCTGGTGTGTCTACTCTGTTACAGAGCTTTGTGTCATCAGTGAACAGTGAAATTCTGCCTTCCAGGTCCTGTGCAATGTCACTGATGAAGATGTTGAATAGGACCGGTCCCAGCACTGATCCCTGTGGTACCCCACTGGTCACTCTTCCCTCTGTGGAGTGACAGCCATTTGCCACCACCCTCTGTGTCCTGCCATCCAGCCAGTTACCTACCCGCCACACTACTGTCCTGCCTACACCCATATTCCCCAGTTTGTGTAATAGTCTTCTATGTGGCATAGTATCAAAGACCTTGCTGAAGTCCAGATAGGCCATGTCCACTGCCTCCCCTGATCCACCTTCCTAGTCACCCAGTCAAAAAATTCAACAAGGTTGGTCTGACATGACCTCCCCCTGGTGAAACCATGCTGCCTTGGGTCCTGTAGTCCATTGACAACCAGATGTTCCACCAATCTCTCCTTCAGTAGTGCTTCCATGATCTTCCCCACTACCGAGGTGAGGCTGACTGGTCTGTAGTTCTCTGCTTCCTCTTTGATCCCACTTTTGTATAAGGGGACTACTTCTGCTGTCCTCCAATCTTTGGGTACCTTCCCTGTTTCCAGTGATCGGCTAAACAGGATAGCCGGAGGTTCTCCTCAGACATTATTTCTCTTTACTTTGGAAAACCAACAAAGCAAACTTACAAACTTTAACATTTTTGTTTATGATTTAATTTCAGTTTTCTTGCTTTCATTAAGTTCCTTCATATATGAATGTTTACAAAACTTAAGAAAGTTTCTTGTATAGTTTATGACCTTATTTTTCTTGTATTTGTGACTGTATATTTTTCCAGTGTGTATTCAGTATTTTGCACTGATTATGATTTGTTTGATTTTCAATAAAACCAAATTCCCCATCTCTTGCAGTGGTGAACCTCTGAGTGTGTAGGTTGGCAAGATGGCCGACCCAGGTGAAGGAGGTGGAGGAGGGGAAGGCAGTGCATCAACAGTATCACCTTCACCAGAAATCCATATGGATTATGCAACTTCAATGAAAATACCTGAATTTTCAAGATATCCATCTGAATCTGAGCCTGCATCACAGTGGGTTTGCATAAATGGAAAAGAAAAAATATACAATTCCATACACAAACTGCCATTGCTTTGGTACAAAGGACAGCTACCACTGATGCATTGAGAATTACCAGTGGCTAAGGTGCTACATTGCTACCAGATCAAGAGGACGTACTTCATGGAATCCAGGAAAGAAAATGAAATTGCTGCAGCTGCTGGCAGATGAAGACACTCCTCTGCAAGCACACACAATTCAACAAAATACTGATACCATGAATACGGAAATTGATGAACTTGCAGATACTTCAGTGCACTCACCAACTTGATCAATTGTGAAAGGATGTGGAAATTCAGACCAATATGAAAATACTCTTTGGAGCCCTGAAAGAACCCTGTTTGCTGCCGGATGGAAAAAATGGCAGATGGCATGGCTTGGGATGCAGGAACATTCCTGACTGTGCAGGATATCCAGACTCTGACACGGGAGCTGAAAGAGTTGAAAGATAAAGGAAAAACTTTGTTTTCTGGCATTAAAACTGTGCCTGTTCCTGACAAGCCCACTGAAAGCCCTGTGAAGATTGCTATGCCAACCACTCAGTACAGTGAAACCCAGCTGTTGAAATGGAGGCTCCTACTGATTCTTAGATTAAAACAGCAATGCCAAACACTACAATGACTAATACAGTTGATGGAAATTCTTTAAATGCATCCCAGGTTACAAATGAATTCAGCAGTAATCTGCCTAGCACGAAGGAAATGCCTGTCACTCCCTTCTAGACTACAACCTAACACTATAAATATTTTGCCTGCTGGACAAAACATTATACACAGACATAAAGTACAGCCCTCTACTTCTTGGTCAGAGATTATGGAAGAGACAGAATCACATACTAATGTACCCATACAAATCACTGCAACTGTCCCCCCCCACCCTTCAGGAGGTCAGCACAGTAAAGACAAAGAAAAATCAAATCCTAACAACCAGCAAAAACTCAATGAAACTTTAGAATGGCAGATCTTTTTGTCAATCAGGGGGAACCTGCCAGAAGATGGGATGCAGTTCATTTGAAATATAAAGGGGGATTAGAAGAAACCCCATATAGAATATATAATATGTTGCTAGATATGTGTTATAAGAATCCTTGCAATTTCTGGCTACAGAAATATTTGCATAAGTCCATACCTCAGGAGATTCTCAGTTTGACTTTATTTTTAAAACATCAATGTTGTTGGTGCAGTATTGATTAAAATATGACACTGTGAAAATGTTACAAATATGGACTCCTTTTGTGGTCATCCCATTAACAAAACCTACAATAAAAACAATAACCATCTTATTCAAGAATTAGAGTGTATACATATCAGACATCTTAAATTGAATAAAAAAAAAAGCTGATGTTACAGATAAACCTCTTCCCATAATTGATTCTGAAAACATAATGACTGGGAGATGGAACATAAAAGTTAAATTACTGACTTCAGCAACTGGGCCCCAACACCTCCCAAGCAATTTTTATATAGACAGGGACAGATGTTTCTGTTTTTGTGCAGGACAACCTAAGACATGGCATTGTAGTGGTTCTTTATCACATCTTAGCAATGCCTGTGATGCCACAGTTTGTGATTTATGTTTAAATATTGATCATTCCAGACATTTTGGCCCCAACCCTGTACGCTGTAACCTCTGTGAAGAACCTGGACACTCCTATTAGGAATGTCCCAGGACAGCACACAACAAAGGTTCATATTATGATCAAGAAGACATGGTCTTGGAAGCACAAAAAATAGAGAACAGTAAAAAAAAGATCATAGTGCTCCTGAGCACACAGGAATTACAGAGCCATTGGCTATGGACCTAGAACAGCCTACAACCATTGACCTGGCCACTTCAAACGAGGGTGCATCCATGGACACAGAGGATACTGGCATCCCCAACAATCACAAACCTGCCCCCAGCAAGATGGTATTACCCCAATTACCACTGCACTTGTACCTCTAAAAGAAACTTCTATAATCCAGCACACAGAAATGCAACTCCCAGGCAAACCAAAAGATGATTTTAAACTGGTAGGAAGTAAAAGAGGCAGCAAGCTTACGCTTCCTAAATCTAAAATATCTAGGAGAGAAACTATGACCACTAGAAAGAACTATGCAGCTTTGCAATGAGATTCAGAGGAGGATTCAGAGGTTTCATCTATTTTCTTTTCACAGAAGGATTTTCTGATACAGATGGTGATATCACAAAAACAAAGAACGTCTGCAAAAGAACAATGAAGAAACAATCCTAGGAAGTATGGACACTTAGTAGGAAGTGAACCCCTTTTTATTACAAATGATGAAATCACGCGCTTCCAACTTAAAAATAGTTATTATTAATGTAAACAGTATAAAGAATTTTAAAAGAAATCTAACTACTTTTTCTGCCCTTTATACCTCAGGGGCATGTATACTGTTGCAAGATACTAGGTTAAATACCAATAGTGACATTTACAAAGCACAGAAGGCATGGCCCTGGGGACAGTCTGTACGGTACATGGAGGAAGAACTATGTTCTGGTGTATGAGTGTTATTCCAATTTAGTAATGTGCAAATGTTAAAACTAATGGATGTGGATTCAGGGAGATTAGATGTTTATTGTTTTATTTATTTGAATTTTGATTACCAGGTAGTCCCACTGAGACAGACAAGTCTCTTTTTCAGGGGTGACCCGGGGAACAGATACTGTACATTCCAAAACATAACAGGAAATATGGCAAAGAACAATAAAATACACAAACTGAGTCACATTCAAGAAAAACATCTTACCCTAGGTTATACAGCAATCAGTGTATAGTATGGGGTACACGTATGAGGCTAGAAGAGCCATAAAATATGTTATAAGTTGACAATCATTATTCTAACATGAGGTTACACTAAGTACTATCAGCTGTAATGGAGGATAGGAGGAGCCAGGTGGCGAGAATCAGGATTAAGGTAGAGGTGGGGTGATGAGAAAGTGGGGGATGAGGGTGGAGGAGGGTAGATAGATCAGACTGCCGGGATGGGATTGCCAAGGAGGGATAATTTGCAGTTACCATTGCATATTGGGGGTGGGAAGAAGATTTCTTTGAAAAGTCTTTTAAAGTGAGGAAGAGATCTACATGACAATAGAGTGTGAGCGAGGTTATTCCATTTCTAAAGCACAGGAGTGGAGAAGACTCTTCTGCCTATTGTTAATTGACTTTTAGGGAGATTTAAGATTGGGAGGTGGGAGGATCTAAAGATCCTTGGGGAAGCCTTCAGGGTAATCAGATTTGAGAGGATGAGTGGGGAACAGAGGTGGATAAGTTTGAAGGTGGTACAGAACACAGGGAAATTCATTTTGACATCAAAGTATGGCCAGCATAAGGTATTAAGCACATCACAATGGTGGGCTGAGCTGGTGCCTTAGCAGCAAAACATGCAATTCTATGACAGGCCATACTAAGTTTAGTCAGATTTGATGTCTTAGTGAAGTGAAGTATTGAGGACCTGTAGAAGAAGCCAGGGAGTAGGGTAGCTGAGGCAACAGTTTTCCTTGCAGATGGAGTGAGGTGGGGGGTGGGCGGCCATGTTTTTGGTTAATGACTTTGATAACATTAGATGTATGCATATCAAACTATAGGTTTTCATCAAGCATCAGACCCAGGTATTTGAAAGAGCTTACTCCTTCTAGAGGCACACTGGAGAAGGTCTTAAAGATGAGGGGTGGCTTGGAAATCATATCAAAGGAGGAATGGTGGAACAACATGGACTTAGTTTTCTTCATGTTCAAGACGAGCAGATTATTCTTGAACCAGGTTTCAAGCACATGGGCATCATTTTCCAGGTCAGAGCTGATGCTGGTAGTATCTGTGGAGGATCTATATAGTATGGCATCATCAGCACAGAGCTTGAAATGATGTCCCTTCCACAGTGCAGTGGCATTTCATTGATAAAGACAGAACATAGAAATGGCCCAAGGATTGAACCTTGGGAGACCCCGTCAATAACAAGAGACAGGGATGATAGGGCTCTAGCCCATTTTACACACTGAGGCTGGTTAGATAAGTAGTTAGAGATCCAAGAGATAGAGTTGTGGCCAAGGCCAAGGTAGAAGAGTTTGCCTATGAGTAGAGGGTGGTTTACAAGGTCGAATGTCTTCATAAGATCTATGAAGACTGCCCCATGGCCTGATAGATGTCAGAGGTAACCCACAATAGAGCATACTCAGTACCATGAGATTCCCAAAATCCATGTTTATGGATGTTGAGGTGTTGGCCTGTTCTAGAGAGGAGTATAACTGGTTATGTAGAATTCTTTCTTGAATCTTTGCAATTGGGCATGGGATAGATAGAGGTCTGTAGTTCTCTACAAGGTTGGTTGAGCCCCTTTTATGCACTGGGACAACAATCATGGTTTTCCATTTGTCAGGGATGGTATGCATTAGGATGGACCTATTGATTAACTGTGCAATCAGGTAAGCAAGAGTACTCGCTCCTATTTGAAGGAATTTCAGTGGCAGGGTGTCAAATCCTGGAGAACTCTCAGGGTTGAGGCCCTTGAGAAATTTAAGGACCTCTGTCCATGTGGTAATCTTTAAGTGGAAGTGGGGGTGTGGGGCTGTCTGGTGGGGTGCATTGGTTGGGATTAAGGACAGGTAGACCAGCTTTATAAGTTTTGAGGTCTGTGAAGAAGAGATTTATTTCTTCAGCCATCTCCAATGGTGTAGTTAGGGTAGAGCCTTTCAATATCATATTCAGATGGATGCTACATTCTGTACCCTTAATTAAAGCATTAATTTGTTTCCAAAAAAATTTGGGATTGGCAAGGTGTGTTTTCTCCTGAGACTGTAGATATTCCCTCTTGGATTTGTTAGTATTAGATTTGCAAATGTACTGCAGTTGGCAATATGATATCCAGTCTGAAGGGACACTCGATCTTTTGAATACTTTCCAGGCTTTGTCACGGGAGCGCATTAGCTGTCTTAATTCCTGGGAGAGCCACTGGGAGTGGATCCCTTTGACTCTCCTTAGTTTAATAGGGTCATGAGTATTTAAAATTGAGGTGAAGGTATTAACCAGGTACTCAAGCACCAGATTTATGTCAGTGAAAAAGATGATGGTGGCCCATTCAATGGACGCTAGATTTTGTAAAAAAAAGCTTCAGTATTAAAGTTAGTTATGTCCCTAGTCTTGAGTATTTTTGGCGGGGAGCTCGAAGAGTTATTCTTCCAGACACAGAACATAGGGGAATGATCACTTAGTGTATCTGGGAGGATTCCAGTGACCTTGATGGTGGATGCATTGTTAGTTAGCATCCAATCCAGCAAGGTGTACTTACCTGAATGCACATTAAGCCTGGTGGGTTGGTTAATTAATTGTTCTAAGATAGCCTCTGAGAGAGCTGCTTGGTATTGATTTTTATTGGGTCCTATCCAGTCAAGGTTAAAGTCACCACAAAGTATGGCATTGCTATGGTGGATGGTATCAAGACTGGTGAACAGTTCATCATAGGAGAGGGATGCAATTTTTAGGGGTAGACAAACACATCCTATGGTTATACTTTTGACATGACCAAATGTAATTTTGATAAATAGGTTTCTCATAGCAGGGTTAACTTTTAAGCTTGACAGCTCACTTACAGACAACTCAGCCTTGGTGTAGATTAGTAACCCCTTCCCCTTTTGTGTAGCCGATTGCTCCAGTAGGAGGAGAAGCCTGGAAGAGCAATTTCATGGGACTGAATAGAAGGCTTTATCCAGGTCTGCAATATGCATAGGACATCTTGTCTGTAGTGCTGTGCCCAGGATTCCAATTCAGCTATCTTGCCCCTAATACTCTGTATTTTCATATGGGCTATTTTGAGCCCTTTTATGTCCATCCATGTGGGACATGAGGATAGGGAGTTAGACAATGGCCTTTTATTAGGTTCAGCCTTTAATCTTGTAACAGGTCGAGGGTTTAGTTCAATGTTCCCTGATAACAGGATGAGGCACACTTGAGTACAGATCAAGGGTGGGCAGAGGAAAGGTGGCTTGTGTTTATATTTACATTGATGTTTAAGTAGGATAATTTTATACTGCTGGGCTAGGGCTAGGAGACCAAGGTGTGGAGGGGATTTGCTCAAGATCATGTACTGGTGTTTAAGAGGTTGATTAGTGGCATTGGTTAGGGGAAACATTTAGGCATTGGTTGTGCCAGTCACATCAATGTGAAGATAGGTCAAGAGGTAACAACTGACAGCAAATCCTTTGGTAAAGAGGAAGACTATTTTGCTGGTATGGTGTGGTTGTTTAGGAAGGAAAGGTGAGTAAGTAGGGGCAGCGGTGACTAGGCTAATCTATCAGTTGCGATTGTTCCCATCCAATGGGGCGTTACCAGATTACACAAATAGGAGGGTGAAATAGAGAAAGGAAATCATTCCCATAATTCAGGGAAGGATTGTGTGAGTGGGGAATATATCTAATTACAGGGTTCAGGCTATCAGGCAGAGGAATGGGGCTTATTACTTTAAATTCTGCTGAGCAAGCTTTTCCAATAGAGGAATAGCACAAATTGGGAGGGTGGGGCAGGCATATTTAAAGAGTGCCAGAGGTAGGGGAGGCTGGGTGGGAGAAAATGTGAAGCTGAAGGAGCAGGAGAAATTCAAAAACTCAGTCCATGCCAGCAAAATATCTGGGGGAAAAAGGTGCTCCAATGAAAAGCTGAGCCTTGGTGGCAGAAGCCAAGATGAAGTCAGGCACTGAGAGCACCAGACAATCCAACACCTGAGATGAAGCCCTGGGGCTCGTAGGGAAGCTCACCTGCTTCAGGACTTTGGTAGCCAGCTAGGGGGAGGAGCGGCAGGTGGTCTGTCCAGCCACAACCTGCAGGATCTGCAGCTTGGCCCAATCAGGGCAGTCCTGTGTAGAGAGAGGGAAAGAAGAGGAAAAGGTTAAGATTTAAGTCCGAGGTGTCTAGGTGGAGCAGAGGAGCTAAATCAGGGGGAGAGTAAAACAAAAGAACAATGGCAGGTTAAGTGGCGGGGGGAGGCAGACAACAACTTGATGGGGGTTGCTTGGTTGGTGCCAGCAAACTCAGAACTCAGCAGTCATAAAAAAGTTAGTCTAAGGTCAGAGTAGGAAAAATTAAACTTGGCACATAAGCCAGTAGATAGAGCAGGGAGAGGTTAGAGCAGGCAGGTAAATGTAGACATTAAATATGTTAAAAAAAAATATTTCCCACACATTTTCCAAACAGTTAAAGTCCCTCCCAAGCAATAACTTCACCAGCAGACAATATGATCTGACTATACAGAGGCAGAAAGAAAATTTGGAACAGAAGGAGCAGGATACATTCAGAAACTCAGTCCACACCAGCAGAAAACTGGGGGAAAAAGGTGAGCCAATGAAAAGCTGAGCCTTGGTGGCAGCAGCCAATAGGAAGCAAGGCACTGAGAGCACCAGCCAATCCAGCACCCAGGGTGAAGTCCTGGGGCTCGTAGGGCAGCTCACCTGCTTCGGGATTGTGGCAGCTGGCTAGGGAGAGGAGCATTGGGTGATCTGTCCAGCCACAACCAACAGGGAATCTGTGGCTTGGCCCAATCAGGGTAGTCCTGCTTCAGGACTTCAACAGCCAGCTAGGGAGAGGAGTGGCAGGCAGTCTGTTCAGCCACAACCCACAGGGGATCTGCAGCTTGGCCCGATCAGGGTAGTCCTGTGTAGAGAAAGGGATATAGTTATTCAATAGACCTACATAAGACTAGGAGTAATTTATGCCACACAAAAAAAATAGAACTTTTTGATGAACGTTAGCCATATTTACACACAGCTAAATTTGTTATCATAGGAGGAGATTTGAACTGTCCATGGGAACTAGGAAATAAGATGGGGAATACAAATAAAATATATTGTTATTCTAATCATCCAAAACACATAGTTACTACAGCAAACTTGAAGGATAGCTATAGACAGATAAAACCTCAAGGGGGTCACACATATTTCAGAAACATACTGTCCACAAGAATAGATTTTGTCTGTATCTCATAAAAAGGGGCAGTATTAGGTGCAACAACAGAGGCCTGTGCACTATCAGATCATGTAAAAAACACATAACAATTAGTTTAAAGGATACACAAGTCTTTGGGAAAGGTTATTGGAAACTAAATAAGTTATTATTACATGATACCTCAATCACTAAGGAGTGTGAATAATTATTAAAAGCAAGGGGTACTGTAGCTTGTTGCTTTGACTCTTTAACAGAATGGTGTAATGACACCAAAAAAGATCTTAAATATTTGTTCAGACTATTCAAATAAATGGGGGACAGTCAGACTATATTAAGTATATACAGTTAAAAACACAACTGTTTAGATTAATATCACTTCACACTACTGCAAAAATATCATACAAAGATCAAATAAACAACTTTAGGACAGAAATGAAAACCTAGCTGTACAATACAGCAACATTATTAACAACAGAACATCAATTTGGCACAAAGAATTCTGATATTTCCCTATATGTGCTTAAATGTAATCAAGAAAAAAAAACTAAAACAAAACTTTTTACTTCCATTAAAGATGACACTGGTCAAATCATAACAGATACTCACAACATAATGAACTTCATAGAACAAAGTTTGACACATGTTTTTAATATACCAGACATCATACAAGGGAATATAACAAATTTCATAGAGCCACCACATGGAAATAACAAAAACAGACAGAGAAGAGCTGATAAAACCTATCACCTTGGAGGAAATTAATGTAGCCATATACTACCCAAAGCAAAAAACGGTACCAGGCCCAGAAGGCTTAAATTCTAAGTTTTACAAAACGTTTCAAAATATTTTAAAAATAAAGTTATAGGAAGTATTTCAGGACCTATTGGCTAACTTACATGCACAATATATGAAATAATTCAGGCAATAATTATTTTTTTATACAAAAAAGGCGAACCATCAGAGCTTGGAAACTTGAGACTTATCTCTTTGCTAAATACTGGTTTAAAAATCTTGCCAAAAATGTTAGTTTCCAGATTATGTAAGGTGGCAACAAAACTGATATCTCCATACCAATCATGTTCTATCCCAGGCAGAGACATTAAAGACAATTTAATTCTATTAAAGGAAATTATTACTAATGGTCAAATTGGACAATTACACAGTTTCCTGATCTCATTAGATCAGGAAAAAGTGGTTCACCGTATATCACATATGTTTCTGTTTCAAGCACTAAGCTATTTTGATATACAGTACTATAAAACTTCATTTATGGATACAGGTACTCTATCAAAATGCACATTTCATAACTTTAATAAATGGATTTGTAGGCAATCCTATTAAAATCACTAGAAGAGTACGACAAGGATGCCCTCTTAGTCCTCTGCTTTAGGTTTGTATAGATGTTGTATTACAGCACATAGTCACAACAATAGAATTTAAAGGACTAACAGTATTAACACCAAACGAACCCATAAAAATGACATCGTATATGTCTTTATCTAGCAGATATAGATTCATTTGAGGGAGTGTGGCATATCTTAGAAGAATTTGCTTTGCTCTCTGCAGCTACTATAAATACACAAAAAAATAAGATTTTGTGTCTGGGTAACACAAATGAACTAGGTTTAACCCAGATAGGAGAAACTCAGATAGTGAACACAGGACTCGAAGTAGTAGGAGTTACATATGGGGAGCAAACTACTGCCAAATTAAATTGGGAAAGGAAAATACTGTACAAGAAGGAAATAAACTGGTAACTAAATGGAAAGATATGCAGATCTCAAAAGGAAGAGAGTATATAGTTAAGCAACAATGCATGACAGGGTGTGGGTTGTGCTGGGATAACCTCACACCTGGGAGGTTGGGCACAAGGCTGCAGGCTGAGTGCGTCCAATGTCCCAGAAGTGAGGTTATCCCAGCACAACCCACACCCTGTGCATTATTGTTTTATACAATGGTTCATTGTTATACAAAATTTAAAAAAAAATGTTTTTAGTAGATTTTTAGTGAAGCAGTGTATCTCTATTTATTAAGAGAAGAGCAAAAAAAGCTAATGCTAATCAATGACTAGAGCAAAAAAAAGCTAATGCTAATCAATGACAGTGAGGTTGTGCTGGGATAACCTCACTGTGCCAGGGACACACTGACCAATCAGAGTCCAGGAAGTTTTCTTGCCATTTATAATACCTAATTAAAACTTTTCTATTACTCTTTGTTTATTTATTTATTAAATTTTTGTGACCGGGGTAGGCCCACTGAGCCCCGAAGGTCCCTTTTTCAGGGGCGACCCGGGATAACAATACAAGTTATAAGAATGAACAAGGACATAAGGAACATTTGAGGCATTGTGAGTTACATCATGAGGTGGTTACAGTAAAGAAAAATAGTAGATACAGGCATGGTTACAGGCATGGTAAAAGAAAAGCAGTGGATACAGGCATGGCTTACAGGCACAGTAAAAGAAAAGCAGTGGATGCAGGCATGGGTACAGGCATGGTTATCATCATGACATGTAAGCAATTGGTAGTACTTTGCATATAGTTTATTCAGGGGTTACACGTGGCCTCTGGCGAGCAGTCTGTATAAGGTAGGTAGTAGGAAAGTTAAGCTAGGAGACAGGAGTTGGACAGGAGGGGAACACCTTAGGAGCTTAAAGTGCCATGACAGTGGCATTCGCTTGTGGTCAGCAGATGAGACTTAAGCCTGGTGCGGAAGTTCATGAGTGAGGAAGAGGCCTGGACCTGGGGAGGGAGCTTGTTCCATTGGCAGGCTGCTTGGGAGGAAAAGGATCTTCCGCCAGCATTTCTCCTTACCCTAGGGACTTCTAATAGCATTCTATCTGAGGTTCTTAGGTTCCTTGGGTTGTGTTTGAGGGTTATGGTCCCAGCAATGCTTGGCGGAGCATGGGGTTTGAGAAGCTTGTAGGCCTGGACAAGCAAGGGGTGTTGGAGGTGGGCGACCAATGTGGGCCAATGAAGATTGGCCAAAGTGTCACAGTGGTGACGTCTCAGGTGGTCTAAGGTTGCAAAATGAGCTATTTTATTATATAGGGTTTGCATCCTGGTAATTTCTTGTTTAGCCATGCCCTGTATAATAGGGGCCGCAATGGTCAGGTTGGGTAGAAGGATGCTGGTAGCTATGGAGAGTCTGGCTTCAGGGATGAGTTGGTCCCTGAGTCGGTACAGGGTGCCAAGTTTCCGATGTAGGGTCCTGGTGACCTGGTCCACGTGTTCCTTGTATGTGATATTCTGATCCAACGTGAGGCCTAAGTATTTAAGGGAGGGGACTACGTTAATGGCTTTACTAGAAAGTGAGGTTAAGGAAAGGGATGAGGACCTGTCAAATCCCAGGGATCTTGGACCGAATAGCATTGCCTTGGTCTTGTTGGCATTTAGTACCATTCTGTTCTTACACAGTCAAGTCTCTAGTGAAGTGAGATCCTTTTGGAGTAGAGGGCCTAGGGCAACCATGTCATGCAGGGGTCGGAAGATGATAATGTCATCAGCGCACTGCACAACTGAGCTTTCCCCGCAGTGGGCACGCAGGTCATTGTAAACAAGAAAAATAGGAGGGGGCCTAGAATTGAGCCCTGAGTTACACCCTAGTTTAGGGGTAGTGGGTCAGACATGGTCCCTTTCCATGAGACCCTCTGTGCCCTGCCTGATAAGTAGCTCCCAAACCACTTCAGGGCATGATTGTCTAGGCCTATATTTTGCAGCTTCTGTAGCAGCAAGTTGTGGTCGATGAGGTCGAACGCCTTGGATAAGTCTATAAAGACTGCACCAGTGGATATCCTTTTTCCACTGCCCTGAGAACTTCATCCGTGAAGTTAATGAGGGCAGTGTCAGTACCATGGTTTGTTCTAAATCCATGTTGGGAGGGGGCAAGGAGCTGTTGAGCTTCCAGGTAGTTCCTGAGTTGATTGTAGATGACTCTTTCTTGCACCTTAGCAAGTGAGCAGAGGAGGGAGATGGGCCTGTAGTTGTTGAGTTTTTCCCTGAGCCCCCCCTTTGTGAATAGGGACAACATTGGCATGTTTCCACGGGTCAGGGACTGCTCCTTCCCTCAGTGATCGATTGAGGAGCATGGTTACAGGCCAGGCTAAAGAGGTAGCTCCTGCCTTGAGTAGCCGAGGGTTGATACCATCGGGTCCCCCTGACCCTTTCAGTTTCAGGTTCCTTAGGAGGTTTAGTACTTCAGTGCATTTAGCCAGTCTCAGGTGAAATGGGGGTCTTTCCATGTGAGGTGGTTCATCTGAGGTGGGGGAGAGAGTCTGGGGAGACAGGCAGGTCTTGTAGGCCTCGAGGTCTGAGAAGTGCCTGTTAAGTGCAGCTGATATTTGAGAAGGGTCAGTTGTGAGCTGACCGTTAATCTCCATGGGACAGGACTCAGGCTTTTTGCTGCCCTTGATCAGGTCATTGATATGATTCCAGAATTGCTTGGGGTTGCCCAGGCTGGTTTTCTGGAGGTGTGTTAAGTAATCTCTCTTAGCGAGTTTTATGGCTCTCTTGGCTTTGTTCCTCAGGGATTTGTATTCACCGAGATATGCCGGGAGGGAGGAGAGCCTAAACTTTTTCCAGGCTTTTTCCCAAGTAACCATTAGGGCTTTGAGGGAGGGAGAGATCCACTTGTAGCAGCTGCCTTTAGCCCTCATTCTCTTCATTGGAGCAAAGAGGTTGGCCGCTGTGGTTAGTTCATCCTGGAAGTATTGCACAGCCTCAGGAAGAGTAGGGAGAAGATTTATAGGGTTCCAGTCCAGACTACCTAGGTAGCGATTGTATTGTAGTTCAGAGAACTTGGAGAAGTCACGGGCAGAGAGAATTCTAGGTTGGACCTTGGGTGGTTTGTTTTTCCATATACAGAAGATTGGGGAATGGTCACTCAGGGAGTCTGCCATTGTGCCCGCACTCTGTATATTAGTGGGGTTACACACCAGAGCCCAGTCAAGGGTGGTGTGGTTCCCAGTTTTGTAATTAAGTCTGGTCGGTTCAGAGATGACCTGTGTCAGACCTGCTTCATGGGTAAGTGACTTCGAGGCATGACCAGGGTCCTGGGCCCAGTTAATGTTGAAGTCACCCAGAATTAGTTGCTCCATTGTTACCTTGATAGCCGTATCGTTTGTGATGGCTTCAAGGGATTTGAGGGCTGATTTAGGTGGTGGTAGATGCAGCCAATTGTTAGTTGTTTGGCGTGCCCTATGGTTATCCGGATGTATGTGCTCTCTCCCTCAGCAGTAGGATTAGTCTGCAGGGGTAGAGGTGACACGGAAAGGTCATCCTTAGCATAGATTAGGACCCCACCCCCTTTTTTGGTTTCTCTGTCATTGCAGTAGCTATTATAGCCCACGACCTGAATCTCGTGGTCATGGATGTGGGCCTTAAGACAGGTTTCAGAGATGGCTAGTAAGTCCAGTTTGTAGAGGTCTGACCAGGCCTGGACATTGTGTATTTTTGGTCTAAGACTACATATGTTCATATGTGCTATCTTCAGACCCTTGGTGGCCGCCCATTGATGGTCCTGGGGATGCTACCAAGGTATTGCACGAGTGGGCCAGGGTTAGGTTGGATATCACCTGATAGGAGAAGTAGCAAGACTAGTAACCTGAGCAGTTTAGTGCTAGGTATTGAGATGAGGTGTCTTCGACGCGTCCTGCTCATATAGTAAAGCAGGTCATAGCATGCACCCTTTTTTATGATCTCATGCTCTGTTAAGAAACTAGATATACTTGAGATAGGGTAGCTGCTAAGGAAGTTGTGTGGGGGGATATTATGTAGATTGCTCACTGGTTCTGCGGGGAATGGGTCTATGAGCCTGTCCACCCAGAGTAGGGTCAGTGAGTAGATTATGGCAAGTAGCACACCCCTATTAGGGGGAGGGGCACTTGGGTTCCTAGCACACCAAGGAGGGTGGAAGGAAGCATATACTAAGTAAGGCATTATTATTGGATGATGTCAGCATAGCATAGGAAAGAATAGGGTGCTCAGAGTCTATCTGACTTGAGTCTGAAGGGTGGATGGCAGACACTGAGGGTTTCCTGTTTTCAGCTGCAGAGCTGTCGCACAGGCAGTTTTAAGGAAGTTGTCAGCCTGTTCAGTGAAGCTTAGGGGAACCTCAAACTACAACCTCCCCTTGTAGCAGCACCAGGAAAGACGAAGAATGATAATGCAGGCCATATTGCCCACGATTGAGTACAGTGATTTGTGTAAAAAGACCAAGAATCCCTCTAGTGGCAGGTCTGTATAACCTGCTAATGGGAAAAAAAAATGTTTACTTCCTTAAGTATAGTCTTCCCTCCCCCATTAGAATTAGAAACCCAAACAGACAGTCTATTTTTCATGCACTATGGAGTAGCTGACTAAATCTGGTAAAGAGAAATTTCACATACCAATCTATAAAATCAGGAGGCTTAAATATGATCAACCTATTAGTATTTTTACACAAATTCTTTTCTCAATAGATTTCACTGGTTTATACTCGGATACACAAAAATATGGCAAGTATGGATTTAGGATTTACTGCGTAATATTTTACCATGTTGGGAAAGAGGTAATAGAAATGTTTATATAATATGGAAAAATGAGCAATTGCCACAATATATTATTGAAGCTTTAAAGAAAATAAAGTTAAGGAAATTAACACTAGCAAATATAAACACTTTTTTCCAAGGAAAACACTGTATTTTCATACAGTATCATAACAGAACATTACACTGAATCACTTATATTGCCACAAGGAACCCAAGATACTGCAAAACACATGTTTGCACAATTAACTAATACCAGGCTCCCAGAACAGTAATGGGAAACATTATGGTTTACACATCACAGAAGATCAGGAGTAAGGAATACAGACAAGCATAAGCAGATAACAGAATGATTTTGCCCTAGAGACACTTCCAAAGGGATACTAGTGACACAGCAACATTTATTTTTGGACTACAGTTATGCACAAACGTTTTGGTTCTTGGTAGCTAGATTCTTAAATAAAGTAAAATATAAAACTATTACTTATGATACATTAGTATTAGGAATATACACTGCACCATGGAAAAATATGATCCCAAGTACATTGAGTCCTATGTGAATTCTTTTGAAGTATTATTTGTGGCAAGCTAGGTGCAAATGAATACTCCAACAAAAATGTTGGACACAAGAAGAAGTTTTTAGTTGTGTATGCCAACAAGTTACTGATTTATATTTAAAAGAAAAACAGTATTTTCTAAAAAAAAAGAAAAATCTTTGATTCCAAATGGTAATATTGTGAGAACTGGTGTTATGATCTTCCTTAAGGAAATTAATAATAGTTAGTTCTTAGTTCCTTTTCTTTTATAGTTCCTGAATAAGGCTTAGGATTCAGAGATTTTGTTTATGTATTTCAGTTGTGGATGCAATCCTTTGTTTTAATTTTGATGTATAAAATGAATATTAATTTGTACATTAAGGAGTAATGATATATTGTATATAATGTATAAGATTTATGTCCTCAATAAAAACTCCCCTACTCTTTTCAAGAAGTGCCATGGGATCTTTAATGTCCCACTGAACAACCACCAGAACAGGCAGATGGGACCTCAGTTTAATGTCTCATCTATTAAGTTATATAGTGTATCTTGTTACTGGCTACTACTATTGAATAACTGCACAGTTCTGGGGGCATCTGTTTGCACAATATTATGTTATTGGGTAATCCTATATGCTTTTGTCACCCCAATCTGAGCTGCATCAGACCCTCTTCCCAAAATGTCTAGCAGCCAATCTCTAATAAAAAGATGAAGGGAATCACCTTTAGTGTCAAGTAGCCCCACCACTGTTATGTTGGTTGCCGTTGTCTTGTTTATTAAGACCTGATACCTCACATAGAGGAAGGTGTTCTCCTTAATTAGCTGTGTGGTGGCCAGTTTTGCCTGCTTTAATGCCACCGCTAATACTTTTATTAAGGTTTACAGGTTGTTCACTTTGGTTTAACTGTATTTAGTCAGGGGGTAAGGAGTACAGCTTATGGTCTGTCCTGGTCCCACATTTGCACAATTGTTATATCTTTGTGCTCTGGATACATATGGATTGGTTGTCTACACCCCTTCTGCAGTCACAAGCTGGAAGCTGTCTGTTTTTTTTAAGTTGCAGCATCTTTCTGCTTGTTGCCATCCCTAACATTTTCTGTCTTTTGAGATGGACCCATTTTATCAAATTTGGCATTTAGCAATTATAGTTGTGCTTTGTGTGAGCTTCCAGCATAACTAAAAACATCCTGATACTGCTGTCATTATGTTCCCAGTCACAACTAGTTATAATGCTTGGTGTCAATAGTTATTACTGTTTTTAAATTATATCAACATACATCATAATCTGTAGCATTGTTAAAAGTCAGCAGGTGATGAAATAGATGAACAGTGCTGCATGTGTGTGCTTCAGGAAGCACTCTTGCCTGCATGCTGTAGTTGCCAGCTGGCAAAGTTCAAGAATATGGGCATGCACAGAGTGATCATCTGTTCTTTACTCAGAGTACTGATTAACAAGTCTAAACATGGATGAACTGGTTGCTGGACACAGCTGTATATTAGTTTTAGTGAGAGATAGTTTGGACCTGTTGAAAAATGTTCAGAACACCAGTTTTTTTCCTTATTATTGGAGTTCCAGATGCATACATCTTTCTTCCCTGGAGTACATGGCACATCCCACTTTCTGAGGCCATTTAGCTACAAAATGATGGCAACTGCTTCAGCTTACAGTAGTTTGAGACTCAGCTCTGAGTGATTATCTTAATGTGCTCACTGTGCTTGAACCACAGTTTCTGTTTGAATCTCTGGGAACTTAATTATTTTGGCATGATTATATTGTAAAAGCCATATTTGAATATTTAACCCCCATCCTGCCACCGACGAGTTAACTCGTCCTGCTGCACTGCAGTTCCTGCTGCCGCCAATGGCATAACTCGTCCTGCTTAACACTTTTTCTCAAAGCCCTACTGAATACATGCTGCTGCAACTCTTTGAAATTTGCTAAGTGATATACATTGGAGAGACCTGCAGCTTACTGTAATTGGCAGTCAAACTAACCGATCACAGCTAAACACAAACATTTTTTTCCCTTTTCCGAAGCCCCTGGTGCTGACTCTGCACTCACTTGCATTTTCTCCTCTGGAGTAGAAGCAGTGTCAGAACGCTGGTCATTGCTTGCTTGTATTCATTTGAATTAAGGCAGAGCACTGGACTGAATTCCACACTTTGTCAGTGAGCAGCAAAAAATCTTGCGAGGTCTGTATTTTTTAGTTTGAACTGACTCCACCAAACAACAGCTTTGACTAAAAAGTAATGGGTAATCCAAGTTTTGAAGGCATTTCAAATGTATTATAATTTTTTGTGACCTGTGTTTAGTTTAAAAGAAGTGATTGTCAAGAGAAACAGAAAGAGAAACCTTTTTGTGAGGGAGATGTTAGGGAATAAATAGACCTGCACATTTTGTTCTAAATGTGCATTTCAGCTTTCATAGTTTCAAATGGGGAGAACAGTATGAGAAAGTCGATGCCTTTACTGCAATCAAAAATGCGTTGATAGGACATACTGCATAGTTTTCCCCTGATGCTGGAACAAAGCGTAGTGTAAATTAATTTAGTAAAGATAATTTTGCGGAACAGATCCTTCACTAATTTATATTGGTTGCGTTTTGTGTCGTGTGTCCTAAAACATTTTTTTTAAATAATGTACATGATTTTCATGCTTATTATTTATTTATTTATATATATATATATATACATTTTTTAATCATTTTGTAGTTCTGTTTTGGCGCGTGATTCAGACTGATTGCAGGGAGTGTTCCTAAATGGCATCCCAACGTTCCTAATGGAGTCTGAACATTCTAGCTGACAACTGTGTATGCTAGTTGGGGGGCCATTTTGTTGACTACTATAATTTGATTGTCTGACATTTTTTTTTTTTTTGCATTGACCCCTATGTCTGTGTGACCAAAACCTGCACGGGGTGAGCTTACGAGACTTTTGACATAATAGGCTGGATTGGGATGGCAAAACACTGCATTGCACCAGATTTAACATACAAAGTTCAGCAAGATCAGGTGGCATACGAATGATCCAATCTAAATTATGGGCAGCCAATATGTGTGTAAAACAGCCACATTTTACAGTGTCTGAGTTTGTGAATGAGACAGTGTGACAAGAAGTGCTTCTGGCTGCCGCCGTGTAGGTTGCCCACCAAACATACAGATCTTGGTGCAGGGAGCGCACAGTGAGGTCCCTGCTGTTTCGGTCCACACTTTGTTTATTTTTTTCCCCACCTGTTGTGTGAATGTGGTTGCCACCGTGAGCGACTCTAGTCCAAGCAGACTGACCAGGAAGGCTTGATTTGATCATCGGATGGGAGCATTGGGAGGGAGTCACCACTTACACCAACATGGGTCTCATGGTTGATTTGACTCAATTGAGTCAGAGGAGGAACCGGAGGACACCAGGTGTGAGCTACTAATTTCCATGGGGGAGTCCTGAACTGCAGCCAAACAGGGGTTGTAAAGACTGACTGGGGATCAGGGTGTACTGTATTTGTGCTGTTCTGGGTGTGTGACTTGGTTTGATCAGGATTTTCCTTTTCGTTTTTTTTTTTTTTTTTGCTTTGCAGCATCGGCGACGGAGTTCAACTCTGCAGTCTGGAGAGAGCAATTGGGCTGCCAGGAAACAATGCCATTTTTTGATATCTTAAGGCATCCTAACTTGCAGCCTTCACTATCGTTGAGGAGGATGTTCAAGAGAGAGTGCTGTGATCATGACCTACATCAGGCAGAGGCCTGGGTTCCATCTGGCAGGATTGCGGAGTGAAGGAGGTCTGTGACTGGCAAAGGACACCAGATGTGAGCTACTAACTTCCATGGGGGAGTCCTGAACCGTGTTTTTCTGCTCAGTGTGTGAGGTGCTTATTATATTGCTGAAGGGTAATGCCCAAGGGAAGGCAGCTTGAGGGGACTACAGCCAAATGGGGGTTGTAAGGGCTGATTGGGGAACAAGGTGTACTGTATTTGTACTGTTCTGTGCATGTGGTCTGATTGTTTTTTGCAGCAGTAGATGTTTTTTTCCCACCATTCCTCTCCCATCCCACCCATCTCAGGGTCCTCACTATTTATAGGGTGCCCTGTGGGGGACACATAAGGCTTACTGACAGGGACAGGAAGAGGTGGAGCAAACTCTGCCCATGCTGTATGTGTAGGGGTACCAGTCATAGTCAAGTCTGCAGACAGCTTGGGCAGCTGAAGGAGGAAATGGAATGGCTATGGTGGTTATTGAGTATGAGAAGGGGATGTGGTTGGGCTGAGGAGCGCAGGAGTAGGCTAAGATATCATGGCAGGAAGGGGACCAAGGCAGGACACTAGGCCAGGGGGAAGGAATGGATTAAGTAGGGAGAGATGTTCAAGAGGGGTTTGAGGTGGGTCAGAAAGGAAGAAAGGGAGGACAGCAGAAGGTTCCAGAGGGCACTACAGGCAAGAGGATATAACCTCTAACAGGTGCACTGTACTGCAGGATATGGAAGGCTAAGAGGAGGCTGTGGTGCCCAAGAAGCAGAGGGACAATCAAACAGACCCAGGTATAGGAGGATCAGGGGAGAAAGTTAGGGAGTCTGGGCAAGAGGGACAGCTGTGAATACTAGTCACAAACTAGCATTAGGGAATAATGATGTGCCACTAGTAAATATCAGATGGGCCACTAATATCACCAGTTTGCATTACTGCAAAGCTTTTTCATTGTGGTAGGAGGACAGGTGGATACTGGGTTGATGGCCTTGGTGAAATTTGCTTTGGATTATCACAGATTGGGGGGGTGAAGCGATAGACAAATTTGTCTATTAAACTAAGTGAAGGCAAGGTGGGGCCTCACTCCTTGCCCAAGCAATACTGGTTCACTGACCCAGAAATTAATATTTCCTAGCCCACCCTGGTCATCACAGTTACTTGCAAATATGCCATCTTGGAGGATGTCATTTTTTTTCTCACCCTTTTCCCAACCAAAAGCTGCTGTTCTCTTTTTTTATCAGTTTACTAATTTTATTTTACTATATCTCTATTTTCAATCTTAGCTTTCACCGTAACTTTTTATCTAATGTGCCATTGTTTACACCAGTTTTGTGCTAAACCATTTCCATATAACTCTGCACTCTGTTTATTATGTTGCTACTCATCCGTATCCACATTAACCTTTTTACTTTTTCTGTTTTACAGGTCTGAAAGGATGTGGACTACTTAACCATCAGATAAGTATTATTTTTATATGACTACCTTTGCTATACAGTATGTACTATTTACTTTACAAGAATTACAGATCCTCTGTGACTCCTTTGCTATATTTTCACTTTACAGGTTTGATAGTCGTCTCTTCAAGATTATTGCTTCTGGCTCCCTAGTACCTTGGTAAGAGACTCTACACATTACTTGAGTTTGTCAGGTTTCATGTAGCAGTTCTTGATTGTTCTTGTTGTGCATGTTACAGAGAGAATGTGCACGCGTGTGTGTGCGTGTTTGTGTATGAGTGACTGACGAGTGTGCATGTGAGCGTGTCTACTTGTACTTGTGTGTGCTTGTGCGTTTGAGTCTGTGGGTGGGATAGTGTGTGTACTTGTGGATTTGAGTGTGTGTGAGTGCTTGTTTTGTTTTATTGAAAAGTGTTATGCATGAATTTATCTGTGCTAGCTGTCACTGCCCTGAACACTGGAGTGTGTCTTATATTCTCGGGTGGCGACAGGTGATCCAGGTGTGAGTAAGTCTAAAGGACTGAACAAAGGTGGATACCTTGGATGTGTTACTGCAGATAAAAATGTATAAAAGAATTTTTTAGTTGATTTTCTTGTGTGATTTTTTTTCCTCCCCTTTTTGGTTATGTGCTGTGTTATGAATGCCAGCCCTGTATCGTGAAGATGAATGGTGGGGTAAGGGGTTGGTAATCTGAGGCTGGAGCAACTCTGTACATGCAAGAACAGTAACAAAAGGTGGATAGAATGAGCTACAGCCTACCACACGAGCTTGGAACTGATGATGTGGCAGGACGAATATATACAGTAGTTAACATTTGTTTTTTAAAACATTGTTTGCCCTTGAGACCTTTGACCTGTGCCATATTGGGGGGGGAGTGTGTGAGAGAGTGTATGGGGCACCAATGACATATTCATATTTGGTGCATGATTTGAATTGTGTAAAAGAAATGCCACCAATCAACATGGGGGATGTGCTAAAATTGCAAACAAAAAAGGGAACCCAGCTAAGCCAACAGGAAGCTGGTATGGCAAAGTTTACTTTTTTCAGTGAAAATGAAAGGAGATTTGTAAAGAAAATTAATTCTAATAAAAAAAAACATCAAATGGTGCGTTTACAAACCCTTCAGTTCCCACTATACACCAGGCTACTAGTGCGACTGAGTCTTTATTCATGTGATATCATTTGGTAGCTTATAGTGGAGAGCATGTGGTTATTACTGTGGAATTGGTATCCAGCTGGTATTTTTATGCCATTGGAAATTGCAAATGGTTTCACTTTTTTTTTTGCTTTGGAGTCATCGTATGTGACTTTTGCATATCATGGCTGGTATCTCTGTAGAGAAGCAAGGCTCTAGGGATTTTGGGTTGGGTGGCTTTGCGATTCTGAAGTCTTGTTGGTCCTTGTCTTTGTCCAGTTTTGGGAGGTGAGTTGCCCTGTTGGTAAATGTAAACTTGGGGATGGCTAGCCTGAGCAATACTCAAGGGTAAAAAAAGAAATGTGTATAGATTCAGTGCAGGGCCAGGCTGGAAAAAATTTTACTTGTGCCATTCAGATTGGAGAGAGAGACTACTGGAGGTTAAAAACCAAAAAAAGAAATGTACAGTTACAAACCACAAAGTATATTCCTGACTTCATTGTGGTTGTGTGTGTAGATTCAGTGCAGGGGCAGGCTGAAAAAAAAACAAATATGATATTTCAGATGGGGTTGGGGGGACGACTGGGGTCCAAAGAGATACTTTCACAGTCACAGTAATCACAGTTATAAGTATAATTAATTATTTATGAGCTAAAGAAGCTCATTGATTGGCTGCCGTGATGGTCTGAAATCTTTTAGAAATGCCTGGCATGGGAGCTGCACCTCAAAGTAATCAACAAATTCCTAGATGGGAGCATCTTTCAGGCAGAGATGTGCAAGAACAAGCAGGCACAATTTCAAGACAGAGGGGGGACAGCTCAGGGGCAATGTGAGGAAGTATTGTTTCATGGAGAGGGTGGTGAACACCTGGAACCACCTTCCGGAGGAGGAGGTCATGGGGTCAAACTCAGTGGAGGATTTCAAAAATGCATGGAACAGACATATGACAATTTTATATTGAAGGGTAAGAGAAAGTAGGCTGTTGGTTAACTAGAATCTGTAACTTATCCAATATGAAGAGACTGGGTAGAATAGGTGGGCCAAGTGGTCCTTATCTGCCATCAAAGTCTATGTTCCTGTGTATCCTGGCCTCAGTGTTGCTGTGTGTGTGTGCAGGGGTGTAGCCAGGAATTTTGAACTTGTACTCAACACTGATGCATTGTTGCCCCTCCCCCATTATGTTAACATAAACCAAAATATGCGCTGCCATTCCACAGCAACAATAGCCCCCCCACCCCCGTTTGCCATGTCTGAGTTCAAGCAATCAGTTCCTTCCTATAATCCTCCTTCCTTTGTTTTTCTGCCTGCCTGGTAAGTTGTTCTTGTTTGTGTATTTGGCTGGTAGCATGAGTGCCCCATAGCGAACAACAAAGGCAAAATAACTCAGCAAGACACAGACACAATGTCCTTGCTTTCCTCTTTTTGTTGCCCCTGCCTGATTTTTTTACTGTACAATGCTGAGTACAGTGCGTATGCCTGCCGACACCCTGTGTGTGTGTGTGTGTGTGTGTGTGTGTGTGTGTATATACAGATGGGCAGTAGGCAGACTGGCACAATATCTTTGAATTGTGCCTTATTGGGGGTGGGGGTTCTGGGCTGGAAAAATTATGTTATTTCAAATGGGGAGAGGGAGACGATTGGAGGCCCTAACTTAGGAAGGACGTAGAGAGAGTGGAGCTAGTTCAGGAGAAGGCAACAAAAATGGTGAGGGGGCTGGATCACCTGGTCAAAGTCCTTCCAACTCCGGCCACCCTGGTGCCTCCCAAGTTCATGACTGAAACCCCATCTCCACAGTCACTGGTCCACCAAAGTTGCAGCCTGAGGGAGGGAGAGAAACTGACTACTGGTTACCAAAGAGATATTTTGCAATCAAGTCAAAAATAGTTTATTATGGCTTTTTGTGTACAGGCCAGGCAATGGCAGGCTGGTAAACTAAACAGAGGGAGGGAGAGATGGACAGAGACACTAATAGGGACCAAAGAGACATTTTCATAGTCACAGAAATCACAAAGTTTTTTTCTTGGACTGAATGAGTTTCTGTGTGCAGGCCAGACAAAGGAAGGCAGATAAAATAAATATTTAACTTGTGCCATAAAGAGGGACTATATATATAGAGAGAGAGAGAGACAGTCACTACTGGGGACCAAAGATGCATTTTAACAGTCACAGAAATCACAAAGTGTATTCCTGGCCTCGGTGTGGCTGTGTGTGTACAGATGGGCAAGAGCAGATTGGCAAAATAATCCTTTGACTCGTGCCATACGGGTGGAGGGATACTATGAGGCAACATAGATATCTTTAGTCACAGACATAACAAAGTGTATTCCTGGCCTCAGTCCAGCTGTGTGTGTGTGTGTGTGTGTGTGTGTGTGTATACAGACTGGGCAAGAGCAGTATGGCAAATTAAAACTTTGACTTGTGCCATACAGAGATGGGAGGGGACTTTATTTTTTGTGGCACCCAGTACAGAACTGCTCAGTTGGCATCACTGGTGGTTCCTGGTATGGGAGCATTGGGATGGTATGTGTGCCAACACTGCATAACAGGGAATGACTTCTGTGTAGCAGTGCATGTAATGTTAGGGCTTGGGTGGGACAACTGGACACCAGTGAATTGTATGTTTATTTAAACATATCAGAATTACAAACCTTTTGAGTCAGACTCCTTTACAAAGGATCCACATCAGATTACACATATGCCAGTTCCTTCAAGACGTTTAATACACTGTCAGGCCCTGATGCCTTTTCCATCCACAGTGCTTTAAGGTCTTTTTGAACCTTATTCTCTCGGATGACCCTATCGGTTACCTCTGCCAGGTTGCACCCCAGTCCCCACCCACCCATACCCCTGGCCTCGCATCATTCTCTGAGCTGTACATTTATTTCCCTTATTATTTGCTCATTATCCCAGTTTTCCCTCCTCTCTCTCTCCCTCCCCATGTTATCCTGTATGTCCCCTACCCCCATGCCAAATTCGACCTGTCCGCTCCACTCAACCCTTACTTTTCACTGATCTTATGTCCCCGGCCTCTTCCCTGCCTGCTATGTCACTCTGGTCCATTCCCATATTAACCTATTGTTTCACTTTTGCATGCCTGAAAGGATGAGGACCCCTTCACCATCAGATAAATATAACTGAGTCTTCCTAACACCAGTTTAGTGGCACATATTTTGCTTCTTTTTTGCAGTCCAGTAGGTAACCCATCTAGTTATTGAGCCCTCATTGATATACCTCAGCTTCAGCTATAATACAAATAAAGGGGGTGGAGGTCATTTTCAACTGTAAAATCTCCCTTGCCCTTTCGAAATCACAGCCTGGGTGGCTGCAATAGAGAGAAATAAATTCATAAGTGAGTCTGAGGGGTTTATATTGTAACTCAACTGTTTTTGTATTGTAGGTTCAGAGAGGGGGCATGCTCTGCAGTTTTTTTTTTTTTTGGGTGAGGGGGTCAGTGATGTTGGCAAACCATTGGTAGCTGTAGTGGAACTAACTCCCAGCTGTTGTGGAGACCCCGCACTCCAAACTGATCCACTGCCAGATGTGGATGGCAAGGCTGTTTGGTCCTCTCTGTGGGCCTATAGGATCATCAAGTTTGTCTGTTCTTGACTGAGTGGGGTCTGCCATGCGCACCTCGGGGAAGGGGGGGTAGCTGTTCAATAATCCATGGCACTTTACATAATGTTATGGTATTCTCTACTGTATCATGCCCATGGGTGGGAGAGATTGATGGGGACCAAAAAGTCATGTTATAGTGTCACAAATCACTAATAAATGTTATTCCTCAGTGTGGCTGTGTTTGTACAGACAGGGAAGGGCAGGCTGGCAAAATAAATACGTGAATTATGTCATGCAGAGGGGCGTGAGGTAGAATACTGGGGACCAGCTAGACATATTGCAGTCACAGAAATTGCAAATGGAATATTTTTTTGCCTTAGTGCAGCTGTGTGTGTGCACAGGCAGTGCAAGGGCAGGCTGAAAGAATAAATCTGACCTGTCTCATGGGGTGGGGGGAGAGACTACTGGGGACCCAATAGAAATTTCAGTCACAGAAAACACAAAAGAAGTTTATTCCAGGCCTAAGTGTGGGTGTGTGTGTACAGTCAGTGCAAGAGATGGCTGGAAAAAAAATTTCTGACTTGTGCCATGTAGAGGGGGAGAGAGAAAGAGACTACTGGGGACCTAAATAAAGTTTTACAGTAACAGAAATAACAAACTTTATTCTTGGACTCAGTGTGGCTTTGTATGTACAGGCAGGGAAAGTGCAGGCTATCAAACTAAGGAGAGAGGGAAGTTAACTCCTGTGGATCAAAAAGACATTTAATGCAGTGGTGCTCCTGTATGTCTCTGGGTATGGTGGAACCCACTCACACATGGCAGTGATGTGTGTTTGATGGTGCTGGCATCACATGGTGGTGGACAACCCACGAACATCATGTAATGCTGTTTGTTGGATGGTGCTGGGTGTTGAAACAATCCTATAAATTGTATTCCCTGTGCCGGAGGGTCACCCCACACTCTGAGACCCTGTGCCATCAAACATGCAGCATTGCCTGGTGCCTGTTGGCTCCACCCACTGAGACATGTCACAGTCTCAGAAAAAGCAACCCCTTGTGTACGTGGGTTCCACTCCCGCACGTTAAGACATGCTAGTGTGCTGTGTGTGTACAGGCAGAGCAAAGGCAGACTGGCAAAATCTTTGACATGTGCCATCGAGACAGAAGGGAGAGAGGGAGTCAGGGATTTCGTTCTTGTTTGATGTTTTTATGTTTTGTTATACATTTTTTTTTCTATCAGTGTTGCCAGTTTATCAATATTCCTGTTTGCTCAGATCAGGGATGGATGGGGCAGAGTGGGGATACTTATTTTTACCTTTCTTGTGGGTGTTTTTTCTCTCTGTTCCTCACCCCACTCTCTGAGACCCAGTGCCATCAAAAATGCAGCATTGCCTAGTATCTGTTGGTTCCATTCCACCCACTGAGAAGTTGCACAGTCACAGAAAAAGCATTCCCTTGTGTGCATGGGTTCTACCCACACACTCAGACATGGCAGTGTGATCAGGTGTTTACAGGCAGAGCAAGGGCAGCCTGAAGACACTGGTCTAGAGGTGGGACAAGGAAGCATTATCATTGTAAATTTATTTTTTCTTTTTGTGCATCTAATCCTGGGTGGTCTGTCTCGAAAGAACCCCTTTGAAACTCCCCTTATTTTTCATTATTTGTAAAAAAAAAAGTTTAATCATTTCTGTTTATTTTTTTACTGTTACAGAGTGCTAATGCATGATGATTTCTTTGTCGAGGGGGGTGAACCTCACATACACCATGGAATGTATTTTGTGTGATGGTGCTGGGTCCCCACAGTCTCCCGTGAATGCCTTTTGTGCGATAGTGCTTAATCTTGGAGGGTAGGGTGGACTCTTTGGCAGTCATTAGATGGAAGGTGAAGATGTCGAGAGAATGTGAGGGAAAATTTAATTAGGTGAGCCTCAAATCGGTGTGGGGGTTACAGGAATTTCAGGTGCAACATGGCATGTGTGTCTTGAATGGTGTCAGTGTTTCTGAGAATTATAGAGCAGCAGTTTGAAGAACACAGTTCATGTTCAGGTCAGTGTGTGATACAACTGACTGGCATTGGCTTTGTAAGTCCTGGGTCTGATGTGGGTAGAGTGATTTCAAAGGGGGTTCCTGATATGGCTGTCTGGTGGCTGGTACCTCTTCCTGTGGGGTGATAGAGTCAGCAATGAGGTACATAGATAACTACATGAGGTGGCAAGTGGCAGAGTACAGGAATAGGTGACAGGACTCTCCCGGCAACCCAGAAGAATACCAAGGTTCAAAGCAGCAGGATCAGTCAGATCAGAGTACAAAGAGCATCAGGTACATTAACAGTAAACAACATCAGGATCAGTCAATTCAGGGCAATAGAGCACCCCACTGGTAAACCCCCTCTCCGCAGACTGCACCCCATTTACCACCACCCACTGCTAAAACTGCAGGATGATGGAGCAGTCATGATTCTGGTGGCCCCATTTTGGCCCAGACAGATATGGTTCCCTCTTCTGTAAGGGCTAGTGAGCGAACCACCAATCATCTTCAATTCAGCTTGCAATGTCACAAGAAAACGGGTCTAATTCACCCGAAACTAGGGTCCTTGCAAGCCTGGATCCTAAGGACCTAGCAATGTCTTCAGGGGATCAGAGTCATTTTTTACAGTCACACAAATCACAGAGAAAGTTTCTTCCCATCCTCTGTGTCAGTGGCGCCGGAACAGTTTGAAAAGTGGTAGGGCCAAGGACATAAGGGGTAAATTTTCCCCTATTAAATATATTACCACGACAGCAAAAAGTGATAGGGCCACTTATGAAAGTGGTAGGGCCATAGCCCTAGTGGCCCCCCCCTGTTCCGGCACCTATGCTCTGTGTAACTGTGTGTGTATAGGGCAGGGGCAGACTGGTAAAATAAATCTTTGCCTGATCCCATCAACAAGGAGGGAGAGAGAGAGAAAGAGAGAGTCCCATGAGCACCAAAGAGATATTAGTACAGTTACTGAAATCACAAATAAAGTATATTCTGTCCTCAGGGTGTGTGTGTGTGTGTGTATAGGCCATGCAAGGGCAGACTAGTAAAACAAATCTCACAACCGCACAGCTCAATTCAAGGGAGAATGAGAGAGTGCGTGTCCAGTGTGTTAACTGAGGCAACAGTTCGCTTGGGTGGCGGGTGCGCTCAGCGACACTGTCCATGCCATTACTTGTGGTTGCTTGTCTGTGGTTTTTTGGTGTGGGGGTGGTGGAAAGATAGACAGTGCTGGAAAATGCACATGGGGGGAAGGGGAAGAAGTGGTTACAAGTCCAAGTCAGAAAGAGTCCCTGTTGAGTGCACAATACAGTATAGTGAGAAACTGGTACTCATTGGCACAGCAAGACATCACATTATTTTATTTACTCTTTGGTAACCTGGTAAGGGCTACTAGGCACAAGTGCCTTTTCAGGGGTGACCTGGGATCACTGGGTGGTTAAGTGACTTGCTCAGTCACACAGTATATGCAAGTGGAGGCTGTAGGAATCAAATCCAGGTCTGCTGGATGTACCAAGCTCATTCCCAGCTCATTACTCCACCATCTAGGCTATACTGCTAGACCCTTGAAAGAGTGGTGGATAAATGGAATAGGCTGGGGGTGGTGGTGGATGTCAAGATGAACAACTCTGAGACTTGTAGGAGGGCATCGGACAAAGCAAGTAGGATGCTGGATTGCATCGTTAGTTGAATTACCTCCAGAAGGATGGAAGTAATACTCTCTCTGTATAACTGCTTGGTTAGGCCACACCTCGTGTACTGTGTGCAGTTTGGAGGTCGCACTTAAAAAAGCAACATTGCACTCCTGGAGGAGGTCCAGAGTATGGCAATCAGAATGATCTGGGTCTTGAAGGAAAGGACCTATGGGGAGAGACTAGAGTAGCTCAACATGTACACGTTGGGGGATGGGAGAGATGGGGGTGGGGAGACATGATTGAGGTCTTCAAGTACATGAAGGGGATAAATGGGGGGGCTCAGCTGGTGCGTTCCAAAGGAAGGAGGGGGGCCAACCAGAGGGCAAGGGTGGAAGCTAGAGGGGGGAGAGTCAGAGGGAAAGGAGGAGGTGCTACTTCACTGAGATGGTGGTGGAACCATGGAATGTACTGCATGGGGACTAGTGGAGGCAGAGACTGTGGAGGGGTTCAAGAGGGGTTGGACAGGTATTGGGGAAAGGGTGTGCTCTTCCTATCTCCCATTCTGCCCATTTCTCTGTCTTTGCAGTCACCTCTGGCCACTTGCCTGCTCCCTGCATTGCTCACTTGCACCGCCGTTCCTGCATTTTCTCTTTCTACTACCTCCCAGCTCACTTTTCCCCCTTTCATTTGCTTTGGCGTCAGTCCTCCCCCTGCTTCCCTGCTCCTGCCTCATCCTGTTTCCTATCTCTGTGCTGTCCCTCCCCTCTTCAAAACCCTCTCTCCTACTTGTGTTGTCCCTTCCCCCCCTTTTCATTCCTACACTGGGATTCACAACCCGGTGCTGCTGTTGCCTCCCTGCTCTCCTGGTGTCACCATTTTGCTGCTCCTGCCAAACTCCCTCTCTGCTGCTGGCTCCCATAGTTCGGTCCGTCGCTGTTCATTGAGTGCTCCCCATGACCTCACTCCTTTCCATTTCCCCTCATCACTGTTTGGGGTGGATCTCATGCCCATGTTCCCTCTGAATATTTCAACCTCCTGTACCACACAGTACCTTTCCTCCCGTTGCACTGTTTAGATGAGGTCACGGACCTACATGATAGGCTTGCCTGGCTCTCTGTCCATGTCGGCTCGACAATGGAGCTGTACTGGCTATGGACGTTGGCATACTAGGGGGCCCAGCATCTCCAATGGTGAGAGAGGGGCTCCAACAGTTGGCATGTGCATGGTGTGGGTGTCTTGTTTGGGGGTTGCCTCTGTACCTTTTATTCTCTTTCCTTTGGAGAGCTCATATTGGGGGTACAATCAAGCATTTGTGACATCACCTCTGCCAAAGAAGTTATGTCAGTACCCAAGATGACCTGGAACATATCCTAATTGTGCTGTCCAAAAGTCTATTACAGGGACAAATACCTCTATAATCATTGCTCTTACATGGGTTTTCAGTGATTGGTGCTCTCCATGACCAATGGTTCCTCCTGGCTGCACAATAATAAAAAAAAAAGGAGAAGTAGTACTTGTCTGATGCCTGATTAAGGTACTGAGAGCTATGTGCTTTCCAAGAAAATCAATATCTTTCAGCCACTTCTGTTCCACAGAAAGTAATTATATGCCTTCTCATTAGCTCTTAGTTCTGATTACCACCAAGGTTGCTCCTGGGCTCTCCCCCTATTCCTCACATGATCATCTCTCCCTCTCTGGGTTGACTATCGTGGACCTAGCCTCTCATCGAAACATGGCCTTCCTACCGCGTATATTCAGGTTCCTGCCTATAGTCTTCTCACTGGTTATCTAGGATTCCCTCCAATCCAGGCCTTCAATCGATATTTCCCCATTCTAGCCTTCCTGGCTTCTCTCCATCATCGTCCTCTTCACTCCCATCGCTCGCTCAAGTTTTCCCTTCCTCCCTGCCCTCGATATTTCTTTTTGGGCATGCCTATCATTACTCAAATGCCCACCTCATCTATCTGTAGCGCTTATTCCACATGTATCAGGTTCCTGATTCCATCCATTGTCAGCCATCAAGGATTCACTGCAGTCATGGCTTCTATCTGTCATCATGCAAAGGTTTATCAATTCACTTGCTCTAGCATTCACATCATTGGGCCATCTATGGTTGACTCAGTCTGGCCTTCCATTGAATCTGGTCTGCATGCCACCTCATCTAGCTCACCCTGCTGCAGTTCTCATCCCATATTGGCTGGAACCTATGCTAACCCATTGACCTCCCTACCATCCTTTGTCCTTTCATACCTCGCTTTCCTATACCAGCCTTCGTGGCTTCAATCCATCATCATACCTCATCCATTTCATGATTTTGCCTTTGTTGTCCTAGTGCCTTTTCTTGTACTATCCATCATGGCTTCACTCCACTTGTAGTTTCCCTCCTCATCATACATCGTCCACTTTTGCTCCTCAATAGTTCAAAGTGAGTTGCTCATCTGATGCTCCTCCTGAGCATGCTCTCTGGTTCGCATACCCTCTGGTTCCGGACATGACTTCTTGGCCTCGGAGTCTACCTCCTTTTGAGGAGCCTACGTATTCCTACTACCTTCGTATAAGTTCATTTTCAAGTTAATTCCTGTCTCCTCCTCTTCACGTTCCATACCAGCCATCAAGCATTCACTCCAATCAAGGCCTGCAATTGATGTTTCTTTTTGTGCATACCTATCATGATTCCTTTGCCACCTCATCGATCCGCGGCCATCCTGCCACCTGTATCTGGTTCATGACTCTAGTCATCATTACCTCAAGGTTTATCTATTTACATCGCCTACTCGAGCATTCCTATAATTGAATCCTATGCTACCTCATCGACTACAACCTCAGAGTCTAATTGTACAAGGTCTCATTGTTCCCATTGCATAATCAAGCATGTCTCATCAGCCTCAGTGCCTGCTCACTCGTATCGCTCAGTCAGGCCAGTCTGCATTTTCCTCCAGTCTTCTCTATCCACGGTCTCCCTGTAAGCACATCTGGAATCTCCTTGTGAGCACATCTGGATACCCTTTGCTTCTCTGACTTCTACGTGGTTCTACTCCCTTCCAGCGACTACTTGAGCATACCATTCTCAGGTCCCTGCTGCCTCATGTTCATTCTTTAATCTGTGCTTCTTTGGAGTTTTTACACTGTCTTGTCATCACCATCCTCCCTACTCATATCCCTCGTTAATGGACCATTCTCTTTACCGACATACATCCTCAAATCAAATGTCATCAGCCTGGAGGGAAGGCGACCTACGCCTTGGATCCCCAGAGGTTTCCTCCTCAAACGGGGTTTTCCTCCTCCTTGCCAATGGTCATAATATTAGTTAGAGTTAGTGCTTTCTTCGGGTAGTTAGATTCTGCTGTTGGATGGAGGTAGATGGTGGCCTCGGCTTTCCTCTCTCTCCTTTGGAAATCCGTCCTTATCTTCTCAGAATTCATTCATCATCCTCGCCTCTTCGAAGCTCAACATCTTTGGATACTCTTTTTGGGCTTCTTCCTAAACTACCTTTAGCTGATGCATTCATTCCAGTGGCACCTGTAGGGGGGAATCCTCCTCTACGGTTCCTTGCATTGTACCCCTACAGGGTGGTATATCCCATGGATAGAGAGGCAGAAATCCAAAAAGCAGATCAAGTTACACAAGCATCATCTCATATCCTCTCATCCAGTTGCATAAGCACATCAAATGGGAGGGCTTTAAGCCCGAGGTTCGATGGGTGGAGCAACAACATCATTAACCCATTGAGCTTAAAAGGTCACACATCCTGGGCCTCGCCAGGATTCACTTTTTCGTTGCCCATCATCCACCGCTCTTCCAGTGGATCATCTCTCTCTTACCTGTGGGCTTTTTCCTAACCTGCCTTTAGCCAACGCATTCATTCCCATGGCACCTGTAAGGGGGAACTCTCCTCTAGGGTTCCTTGTGTTGTACCCCTACAGGGTGGTATATCCCACAGATAGAGAGGTGGAAAGCCTTGAAGCAAATCAAGTTACACAAGCATCATTTCATACCCTCTAATCCAGTTATGTAAGCACATCAAAAGTATGTTAGTATGATGGTGCCACTGGACACCAGAGAATGTTTTTTGTTTTTTTTGGTGTGATGGCTCCAGGTCTCAGATGGTGGGGTTATCTCCCTGACACCAGTGAATGCATTATGTGTGATGGTGCTGGGTGTTGTATGGTGGGGTGGACTCCTGGACAGGAAGAATGATCAGAAGGTGGTAAGTGACAGCATTGAGGAGGGTCAGCTGGGGGAGTGTATTCAGATTAGGAGTCTGTGGAGTGGTCCAGAGTGAAACAGAGAAATTATTGACAGGTAAGGAATGCCTGGCCCATCTAGTCTGCCTGTAAGCCCTTGTACTGGATTTCTGCTTCTGACCCACCTGCTTTTGTACCTCCTATGGTTCCCCTCTGCCTTTTCCAAGGATGACTGAATCCATCCACAGTCTTCCCCCCAACACACCTTGTTTATACCCTTGATGTACTTGAATATTTCTATCATGTCTACTCTTTCCCTCCTCTCTTCCATCGAGTACATATTGAGATCCCTTAATCTCTCATAAATCTTGTGTTTTATGCCCTGTACCATCTTAGTCACCCTTCTCTGGACCATCCCCAGTCTGTTAATGTACTCCATGTAAGGCCTGACCATGGTTTTATATAATGGCATCACTACCTCTCTCCTTCTGCTGGTGATACCCCCTGCATGTCATTGGCCCATCCCAGCTACCTTAGCATCTGCTTTGACATAACCCCCATTCCCTTTCCTCCTTTGTGACTTGCAGTGACCCCCTCTCCCCCCCACACACACACACATTCTGTAGCTTTCCCCAGGGTTTCTGTGTCACAGGGGCATCATTTTGCACATATTTAAATTAAACTTTGGTTGCCAATCCTCAGACCATTTTTCAAGCTTCCCCTGGTCCATACTCATTTTCTCTACCCCCCTCTGGGTTTTCCACTCTGGTAAAGATCTTGATGCTGTCTGCAAACAGGCAGACCTTTACCTAGAACCTTTCTGCAAATGTCGCTAATGAAGACATTGAACAGGACTGGCCCCATGACAGATCCCTGAGGCATCCCACTACTCCACCACCTCTCTCCCTAGACTGAACCCAATTTACCACCACCCTCTGCCTACTGTCTGTTAGCCAGTATCTAACCCAGTTTACCACCCTGTCCCCCATGCCCAGATTACCCAGCTTGTCTATCAGCCTCCTACGTGGGACAGTGTCAAAGGCTTTGCTGAAATCAAAGTAAGTGATGTCCACTGCCCCACTCTAATTTACTTCTTTTGCCACCAAGTCGAAGAAATCAGCCAGCTTTGTCTGAAATGACCTCCATGCTGTGAAACAATGTTGCCTATGGTCCTGGGCTCCAATGGCTTCTAAATGCCCCAAGATGCTTTCACATATAAATAGAATATTATCTACCTGTTCACCCCATTGGAATCTGTGTACTGCTGTTGTCCCTGTCCCTTCCCTCTTCTGCATATACTGAATAGAAATATTCATTCAGTATTTCTGCCTTTTCCATGTCTCCCTTCTTGCATTCCCCTACCTCTCCCTTGGGTCTTGCAATCCCCTTCTTGTTGTTTCTCCTTTCACTGATGTACCTAAAGAATATCTTGTTCCCTTACTTAACTTACTGTGCTAAACCTTCCTCAGTCTGTGCCTTTGCTCTACTTACTGCCTTTCCCGCTTCCCTTAGACACTCTAGGTACTCCTCCCTGGTCTCCTTACAATTCCTGAACACTTTCCTTTTTGCCCTGACCTTTACTGCCACCTCTCTCTTGAGAACCATAGTGACTTTCTTATTCTCTTGCCTTTGGATACCAATCTGATGCATTGGTTTGTTACTTCCATTAAGGCTTCCTTTAGATGCTTACACTGTTCTTCCATTCCCCCTCCTGCCCCCATTCTCTCCAGGGCTCTTTTGATACTCCTCCCCATTTCAGCAAAGTCAGCATTTTTGAAATCCAAAACCTTTGTCCTAGTATGACTTGAGTTAGTATCTATCCCTATGCTAAACTACACAATGTTGTGATTGCTGGATCCCAGTTGTGGGTGTTTGGGAGAGTTTTGAGAGGGTGAGATTAACCACTGTGGACTAAGATATTTTATGGTCGCATAAATAAAAAACAACATGTTTTCTTAGATTCAGGGTGTTGGAGGGTGGACAAAACTATTGGGCTACTTTGCATGCAACCTATAATAACAGATAGGATGATGCTTGACACACTGCCAACAGACATGTTTAGTAAATGTTGTTGTTTTTTTTTTCAACATTTTGATCTCTGCTGAAGAAATTGATCCTCAACCATACTATATTAGGGTGCTAAATTAATGATAGCGCATGTTATCAAGGTGTATGTTGTGCCAATTTGATGGAAAGTGAACTTGGTGCTTCATTTACAGAAGAGGTGCCAAGAAGGAATGCCATTAAAAGGGCCAGTGAATGAACTTAACTGATTGCTCAGACAACAAGCCAGTGAACCAAAATGAATATCACCTATCCCAACCAGGTTATTAGTCACTTGAAAATTGGCCATCTGGGTAGAGAGCACTGGTCTTTCTAATCATCTTCACTAACAACACATTCTCTTTTATCTGTTAACTAATTTTATTCCTCTATACCTCTGTTATTATTATATACTGTTTTAGCAGTAATTTTTTATCTTATGCACCATTGCACATGCACCATTGCACTCAAATGTAATCCGATGCACCAACAGTATCTATTCACTATTGGTTTCTTATCTCATTACTGTATCTTTTTCATATTAACCTATTGTTGTTTCTCTTTTGCATGTCTGAACAGATGAGGACTCCTTCACCATCAGATAAGTATAACTCTATTGTGAACATGTCATATATTAATAATTCATTAAGAACTACAGATCTTTTGTTACTCCATTCCTATATTTTATTTTTCAGTACTGATGGACATTGTCCCTTCAAGATTCCTGCTTCTGACTCCACAGTATCCTGGTAAGATGCTCGCTACATATTACTTGGTTGTGCCTGGTATGGGAGGGCTTGTATGGAACATGTGCCCCATAATCCCAGTTCATGCGGTGCCCCATTTTGAAGAGATTTGAGTGGCAATTGGCAAACTGGGTATCCTTTTTGATGGGTGGGGTCATGGAATACGAGGTCATTGTTGGGCTATCAGACAACAGGAGGAATTACTTGTGGTGGGGTCTTGTATGAGAAGAAACTGGGGGACTATTGGACATCAGGAAATGCCTTTTTCTGGTCTGGGAGAGCTTGTGGGAGGCCATTGAATAACAAAGGGGATGCTTTACTTGGAATTCAAGACGGTGGATTTTGCAAGGATGTGGGAGTTAGTGAGTGGGATACCTGGCTGGGATCCAGCCTAGTATGGGCATGGACCACAGATAGGAACTCTTAAAGAGGGGGATACTTGAAGTTACTAATTCCAGTAGCAGGACTCTGAGTAAAAAGGCCAGGTCAAGCCGGCTTGGTGGTGCAGAGTGAGGTGCTGGACACCACACCTCATGCCACACTGGTAACCCATGTTCAGGAATGAGCAAGGGTAGCCAGGGGTCAATGGGGATGAGGAAGGATCGAGCTTACATGGCATATACAGCTAGCTACCAGAAGTCCAGGTGGGATACAATAATGGAACTGGCTCAGAAAGCCTCCAACCAGCTAGCTAAAGAGCTGGAGGAGGTAGCTGCTGATTAGAATTGAGGCATCAAAAGTGCAATTTCATGCTGCTGTTGACTCTAATGATATGGCAACTTTAGCCCCAAGGGTACTCACAAAGTGCCTTGCAGTAGTAGTGGCCTTCCTTAGAAGGCAGGGTATCTTAATATTCCCTTATCTGGATGACTGTCTCTTTATAGACCAGTCCTCTGACCAAATCAAGTCAGCTCTGGAAGTTTCTCAGGATCTTCTCAGTTCCCTAGGATTCATTCTCAATCTTTCCAAATCAGTTCTCGAGCCTGTACAATTCCTCACTTTATAGGAGTAGAGTTAGATACAGTCCGAGCAAGGGCCTTCCTCTGACCTGTTTTGACCTTTGATACTCCAGTAAATGTGTGCTGGTTAGGTGAGAGGGGTATGCATTGGGATCAACTGGTACCAATGTTGCGATGGGAGTGCCTGAGGGGATCTGAACCAGATGTAATCATCATCCACCTGGGAGACAATGATTTAGGATTGAAGACATCAGTGATGCTGCTATGGAAGATGAAGGAGGACATCACCTTGATCAAGCGCCGAATGCCGAGGACCACGATCCTTTGGTCCACATCATCCTGCATCGGCAGTGGAGGAATGTTTGTAATATGAAGGCAATGGACAGAACAAGGAGGAAGATCAACACAGAGATGGGGGCATTCATGAGAGAATTGTCAGCTGGCATGGTCAAGCATGATGGCATCATATCTGTCTTCTCAGAACTGTATCAGCAGGATGGCGTCCACTTAACAGATCAGGGAAGTGATATGTTATGCAGTGGCCTCAAGACGGCTGTAGCTCCAATCCTATAGAGGTATGCAATTTATAAGGGCAGTAGCGGAGGAACCAGTGTTGGGCATGTGGCAGTGGCACTGGCAGGGCTGTCACCTATCCAGAGCTGGAAGGGTATTTCTTGTTGTGAACCCAAGATCCTCCCTCCTCTCTGCATGGGCACGTCTGACGCTGGTGCATGGCAACCCTGCCTACGTCAACCAAGCTCTTACGTCCAGCCCAGTGGCTTGATGGTGCCTCCAGTCTCCACTGGGGGTTGCCAGAACATGGGGCATCTGTAACCCTCCCACCCAGAGAGGAGAGCTGCCCATAGGGTGCTCAATCTGTCTCCCTTTCCTGCCGACCCTTGACTCCCGAGCTCGCTCCTAAACTCGGGTCATCAGCGCGGTGTGAGGTGTGGCATCCAGCTACTCAACCCTCAGCACCACCAGGCAGGTGATAAAATAAATCTTTGACAATGCCATCCTGATGGGAGAGAGAGAGAGAGAGAGGCAGAGAAAGAGAAAGAGAGAGAGAGAGAGAGAGAGACAGACTACTGGGGAACAAAAATACCATTTACAGTAACAGAAATCATGAATAAAGTTTTCTGGTGCAGCAGTGCTTGAGTGGGATGGAGGAGGGGAGTGAACTTATTTGCAAGAGGATGACTGTACAGGTAGTCTGGGGAATGATACGCCAGTAGGGAGAACTCTGTTTCTGCTCCTGCCCTCTGCAGCCTGTGTCCTGGTTCAGCTACACTTCAGTGGAAAGGAGGAGGGGTGAGATCTTGTTTAATTGTCGATGTCTGACCACAGAGTCAAGGGGGAAAGAAAACAGCAGGGAGGTCTCTGTTTCTGCTCCTTCCCTCAGCAACCCTTTTTCTGATGCAGCTGTGTTTCAGTGGGATGGAGGAGGGGTGAGAGCTTATTTGCTAGAGGATGTCTATCCAGGAAGTCAAGGGGTAGAGATGTCAGCAGGAAGAGCTCCATTTCTGCTTCTGCCCTCAGCAACCCATTTTTATATGCAGCAGTGCTTAAGATGGATGGAGGAGGGGTGCGAGCATATTTGCTAGGTGATATCTGACCAGGTAGTCAAGGGCGAGAGATGCCAGTAGGGAAGTCTCCATTTCTGCTCCTGCACTCAGCAACCCATTATCTGGTGCAGCAGTGTTTTTTTTCCAAAATTAATAAACTTTATGAGAAGGAAGGCTGATTTTTCTTTCCAAACATTCCTAAAAGGTCTTTGAGTACTACGAAGCAAAGTACTATACAGTATCAAAGTAAGGAAATTACATATCATGTTACATTTGTGGTTGGCAACATACTTAATCAGACATAGACCTGCAATTTAGGAATATATGCAGTAAAGCTAATAATCCTACTTTTATTTATCTTCCCTCCTTCCCACCCCTCCTTCTACCCTTCCCTACTTGTCTTCCCCACCCCTCCCTTGCCCTACACAAGGTTTTTAGTCTGTAGACAGTTAGATATCTGCTGTAATTGTTGAGGGTTACAATTTCAATAATATAGTTTTTGACTTTTTCCTTTCAAAATATGCTATTTCTTATTTCCATTTATTTGATGATTAGCAGTGTATACAAGGTTGCCCATACCTTTTGGTAGTGGCATGGTCTTTTAGCCATATGGGTAATAATGTTCTCTGCTTGAAGAGTGAACAATATCTCTCTAAACCACTCTGTAAAAGAGGGATGGTGTTTATGAGGGACAGAGGGGTGTGAGCTTGTGTGCTAAGTGATGTCCATCCAGTGAATTAAGGTGGAGAGATTCCAGCAGGGAGGTCTCCATTTCAGCTCCTCCCCTGCCCAACCCATTTTCTGGTACAGCAGTGATTAAGTGGGATAGAGGAGGGATGAGTGTTTGTTTGCTAGGTGATGTCTGTCCAGGTATTCAAGGGGTAGTGACACCTGCAGGGAGGTCTCCATTTCTGATCCAGCTCTCAGCAATACATTTGCATGTGCAGCAATGCTTAAAAGGGACAGAGGAAGGGTGTGAGCTTGCTTGCTAGGTGATGTCTGTCCAGGTAGTTGAGGGGAAGAAATGCCAGCAGGGAGGTCTCTGTTTCTGCTCCTGCACTCAGCAACCCATTTTCTATTGCAGCAGCACTTAGAGAGGGATGGATGGGGGGTGAGAGCTTGTTTACTAGGTGATGTCTGTCCATCCTGGTTGTTAGTAAGTAGAGACACCAGCAGGGAGTTCTCCATTTCTGTTCCTACACTTAGTAACTCATTTTCTGGTGCAGCAGAGGTTAAGAGGGACAGATGAGGAGTTTGAGCTTCTTTGAAAGGTGATGTTTGTCCAGGTAGTCAAGGGGGAGAGATGCCAGCAGGGAGTTCTTAGTTTCTGCTCCTGCCTACAGTGACCCATTTTTATGGTGAAGCAGTGCTTAAGAGGGACAGAGGATGAGTGTGCTTTTTGACAGATGATGTCTGTCCAGGTAGTCAGGGGGGAAAGATACCAGCAGGGATGTCTCTGTTTCTTCTCCTGACCTCAGCAATTCATTTTCTGATGCAGCAGCAATTAAGAGGGACAGATGAGGGTTGAGATCTTGTTTGCTGTGTGATGTCTGTCTAGGTTGTCAATGGGTAGAGACGCCATCAGGGAGTTCTCTGTTTCTGCTCCTACACTCAGCAACTCATTTTCTGGTGCAGCAATGGTTAAGAGGGATGGAGGAGGATAGTGAGCTTCTTTGCTGGGTAACATTTGTCCAGGTAGTCAAGGGGGAGAGATGCCAGCAGGAAGGTCTCTGTTTCTGCCCCTGCCCATAGCAACCTGTTTTCTAGTACAGCAGTGCTTAAGAGGGATGGAGTAGGGGTGTGAGCTTGTTTGCTAGGTGATGCCTGTCCAGGGGGTCAAGGGGGAGAAAAGCCAGAAGGTTTCAACTCCTGCACTCAGCAACCTGTTTTCTGGTGCAGCACTGCTTTTGTGGGACAGAGGAGGGAGAGAGATCTTGATTGCTCAGTTATATCTGTATAGGGAGTAAAGGGGTATATATGCTAGCAGTGAAGCTTTCATTTCTACTCCTGATGTTAGCAACCTGAGTCCTGGTTCAGCAGGCCTTGGGTGGGAAGGAGGACGTATGAGTGCTTGTTTGATAGTGGAAGACTGAGCTCAAGTCAAGGCCTACTTGTCACCACACGTGGCAGACCAATTGCAAGTGCATGACCAGCTGGTACTGTATCAGCATCTCACCACATCACAGCAAGAAAATTCCTACGGCTACTAAGGCACGTGGCTGAGGCCATATCTATAGTACCATTGACTGTGATGGCAATCATGGATGTTTGTTATGCCATGACTTTAATGTTCTGGTATATTCATTTATGCTTAGGATACATGATGTGATGAATGACCATTTAATACAGTGGAATGGAATGTACAGTATGTAATCCAATTGACTATAACTTTCAGATCATCATTGGTATAATGTCTTTAAATTTTATTTTTCATATTGGAGTAAGTAGGCCAATAGTCTTTAAAAACAAACAATGTATAAGGATATACATGCCAAATTCCCTATATCGTCGTCGGGGTCGTCTTCCAAATGACAATCACTGTAATCTATATACACAGTGTGTTGTACGAAAGATGTCCCCTGGCTTCAGAAATAGTCATGCAACTGTCAGATTGGGAAATAAATTGGAAATAATAAGTGCATGAGGTAGGTTACTACGTGATGTCACTAACGGTAAGTTACAGTTCAGCTTGGGTTTTGATATTTGTGTATTGATGTACAGTATGTGTTCATGCTAAAAAATAATTCAGGGTTTGACCTGATGAAACTGCTAACAATGTTAGTCCATTGGGAACCTCACCAGTGATTCACACTTGGTACCCATATCTAGCAGAAGTGGTGGTGTTCCTTGTTTTTTTTCCTTTATTTTTTTTTTCTTTATTTTAACCTTTGTTATACCAGGTGAGAAACACTAAGCTAAAAGCTTGTTTACAGGTGCAACCTGGAAGCACAAGGAAGTTAAGTGACTTTGTGTCCGGTAGTGGATACATAACTGATTACTACCATACCTCATCAACACAGCCCCATTCAGAGAACTTTTTAGCAAAGGTTTCCATTTTGAGGCACTTTAGAAAAGGCAGCCATTTTGAGGCATTTCAGCAAAGGCAGCCATCTTGAGGTGCTAACCAGAGATTCACACTTGGTGTACGGATATGGCAAAAGTTTTGCAGTAATGTGTCTGTTAAGTGGTCACATGACTGATTACCACCATACCGCATCAGCCCTGACCCATTCAGAGAGCTTTTTAAATAAAGATGGCTGTTTTTAAGTATTTCAGCAAAGGCAGACATTTTGAAGCATTTTAGGAAAGGTGGCCATTCTGAGGTGCTCACGAGTTATTCACATTTGATTCCTGGATGTGGTAAAAGTGGTGCAGTAGTGTGTCCTGAAGTCATCACATTGATTGACTGCATATTTTTTATTTCTCAGAGAACGTGTGTTCAACAAATCTACAGAAGTCACAAAATTACCCTTTTTTAACGACACTGAAGATCAAGACACTGCAATGATGCTACATTAAAACATTTTACATCTTGACTTCATATGATACTACTCAACTGATACTTTCTGGGATTAAGGTAAGAGACAAACTAGTTTGTCTAACAGGCTGTGGAAGCCTTGCGGTGTTAACATAAATCAGCATTGTAGGCCTACTAGTATACATTGCACCACAACAAACTTCACCTTCACCGTCTCATCAGTTGGAATGAGTTATAATGCTTAGACTAGTTTTGAACACTCCAAGTGATGACTTCATGGGAGGGTGAGCTACATTACTTTGGTTAAATTAAATATTACAGACTGTATGTCAAAAGTTGATGAAATGCTGTAGCATAGGGTAAGAGCAGACAGTTTTTTTTCTACAGGTCACAAGCCTGAAGACGATATATATAAAACACAATGACATGTGAATAACAATTTGTCAGTGTTAGTGGCTCAGTGAGTTGTACAATCACCTCTGAGGCCGGAGATCAGTAAGCAATGGATTCTATCCCTACACCAGGCACTTGGGTTAATATCCCAATACTGACACTGTAGTGCAGTATGAGGAGGGGTGCTGCACTCCTGAGATGCTGTCTTTCGCATTAGATGGTAAACCGAGGTCCTGTCTGCTGGTTCTGGTAGTTCTTCAGGTGGACATTAAAGATCCCATGGCACTTCTCAAAAAGAATAGGGGAATTTTTTTTTTTTGTTCAAGTTTATTGAAGTTTTCTGCTAACAGAGCAAGAACCATTTCAGCAAAACATAAATCGAGATAATATGTATTACATTGTGGAGGGAATTAAATATTTCTTACTCTCCCATCCCCTCTCCCTTCCTATCCCTATGGTAGCCCTCCCTCCATATCAGACCCTCCCTCCCTCTCTGTCCCATGGGTTAAGATACAATAAGGAATTGTGTTTAAGGGTATTCCTATTTAGTTGCTTTACACTCAGGTAGAAGGCTTAGTGTGAAGCAAATAAAGTGTATGAAATAAACCCCATATCAAATCATATTTCGAGTGACTATCCCATCTCATAGCCCCAGATTTCTCCATATTCAAAATAAATAACAGTTTTTGTAACCACTCAGTGTAGGTAATTAGGATGTCATCCAACCAATGCTTTAACACAACTTTCTTGCACAAGGATGAAATCGTGGCCATATAATACCTCCTAACATTAACTGCGATACTGGAGTAATCTCCTATCAGACAGTTTTCTGGGACAAAATGCTGGTTAATACCCAAAAGTGGGTCTGCTTTATGTTTAATTTGATCCCACAGTTCTTTTATTGGGGGGCATTCCCCAAAAATATGATATAAATTCCCTCTGCATGGTGGCATCGAAAACAAAGCGGATCAGGTCTGCATCTGATTTTGTATAGTTTAGAAGGGGTCCAAAACAGATTATTTAAAAAGTGGAATTGCATGACACATAGCCTATCTTGAGTGACATATTGGTGCATATGACACCACATTTCATCCCATTTCCTCTCTTGAGTACCTAGTTGTCATAGCCAGTATCTGGGTTTATTGTCAAGATCCATATGCTTGATTAAACAATGTCTTATATAAGTAGGAGACCACATGTGGTTCCCAAACCATCTGGGCCAGAGATTCAAAAAAATTCCCTGTCATTCATCCATTTCTGAATTTGTTCCTTGATTGTTCAAGTAAATGCTTGACCTGGTACACCTTAAATATTTGATTGGGTCCCATGTGATACTTGTTTAATATTTCCACTATTGAAGGACATCTATCTCCCTGTAAAACATCTCCAGTCCTTAAACCTTTTAACAGGGGATGCCAGGAATCTGTAATCATGTTCCCCCCAATCTTCATATTAGGATTGTGGCATATTGGTTGGTGTCTGTCTGTATTCGGAAAAAATCTTATGAAAGCAAAGAGCTGAATATGAATTCATAAAGAGTCTTTTATTGAGGTATCCATCAGTTTAGGGGGAAGAGTAGAGATGGGGAATTTTTATTGCAAATGAAATAATTAAAAATTGGTACAAAAATAATCAGACAGAAAAAGGAAACCATATATAAATACAACGGAACATACAAAATCCCAAAAGTGCAGTAAACAGTCTAATCCCATTCACCAGATGAACCTATCTTATTTAATCCTATGACAAATCACTGTTTCACTCCACCAAATCAATCAGTCATCTAATAGTAGGGTTACATGGCACTTATCGAAAAGAGTTTGGGAATTTCCCCAGTGTCCTGGCCAAATTTCCCCCATCCACTAGAAATTCCACCCACAGATGGTAACCAACCAAATCTTATTCAATTTCTGTTGGTTACCATCTGCATCCCCTTCCCAGTCACCCCTGAAAAAGGGACTTCTAGTCTCAGTGAGCTTACCGGGTCAACAAAATTCAATAAATAAATTAGGGCATAGTAGCATAGGGTGAATTAGGAAAAAACTGTTTCTTTTCCAGACCAGTATAGTGATCTAAAATAAAAGTAATAGTATATGGCAATAGTAGTCAGGTATTTTTTTCCCACTAGTCACTAGCAGGAAGATGGTAGATAGATATAGGGATAGATAGTTATTTTTTTTCCATACAGGATCGGAAATGGTGTGTTAAGAATGAAAAGAAAACAAAGAGTAGACTACATGACATGTTATACAGTAGAGAAAGGATAGGCTTTTTATCCACATTTTTTAGAATAGGGAAAGGATATGGCTTTTCTCCACAGGTTTTAGAATAGGGAAAGGATAGGGTTTTTCTCCACATGCTGTATTTCTGGCATTACCATGTCTGATGGAATGCTCTTTGTGTATGATGATCCATACACTTGAAAAAGTGTTGCATTGGCAAAATACCAAAGGTGAAATGTGGACCACTGATGGTAAATGCTAACGGTAATAAAAAACAGTAAACTATTTTGGTTTCTTTCCTACTGTATAGTACACTATATAAGATACTGTATGGTGACCTAAATACACAACACTTTTGTTAAAACCTTTCTTAATTTGCTGTCCTCACTGAAACTGTGAGAGACTGAAGAAACTAAGTTTATCTTCTATTAATTATATAAGACTCAGGGGTGACTTATATCTAACTTTTAGAGTGATCCAGGAAGACTTTTCTGTAGAAACAATTGGTCTGGAAGACATACATATAAAAACAATAACAGCACCAGATCGCATAACTTAAATTGATTGGCAAACAAAATCTGTCAAAGAATAATTACAACCTGGCATACTCTACCTAAGACTACATTTGAGAGTCAAAATATGAATATATTCAAAAAAAGACTTGATGAACATATGAGTAACAAAAAATTCTCCTTCCACTAATAGAACACTGAATGGTGGCAAGTTCACAAAAGGCCAATGGTCTACATAACTTGTATTTCATCTATGAACCTTTGAGTGAAGGTGTATCATTGCTATGTATTGACAACCAACTATTCTATATAATGTATGGGGAAAAAACAAAGAGAAACATGGGACTAAGGCATAGTAGGATAGGGTAGCATAAGAAAAATGTGTTCCTTTTCCAGGGGCAATAAAGTGATCTAAAACATAATAGTATAGGGTAATAGTAGCCAGGTATTTCCACTGTTCATATGCATAAAGGCAGGAGACAGATATAGGGAAAGACAGATCTTACTTCAAGAGGGTTCCTTCAGTAGGTCATCACATATAGGACTTGCGCCACCTGGCGTCGGGCTGCACGGCAGACTTTTCTAGCAATACCTGACAGGGGAACACCCACCCAATGTCACGTGACCAACAGATCCCCTTCCAGTGCCAGATCGGGTTCCTCCGGTTCTGACGTCGGTGACCCTGACGTGGGCTGTCTTGACGCCGGACCCTGCCCCTATCTACACTACAGCAGGTCCGATGTGGATTCCTCTGATGCTAGGTCTGACATTGGGGGGCTTATAATCGACCCTGAACTGTCCTGCATTACCCTTTTGGGTATCCAAGGGATCCCTACCCGGGGGATTCCACTCCAGATTGGAGTCATTTGGGGCAGTTCTACCCTGGATTTCACCCTTATCCCACTACATGGGGTTTCAAGGGTATTATTCTCCACCGGTCGCCCCTCCTCCTCCTTCTCCCCCCAGTCTCAATCGGCTCCACCTCCCCCTCCCCTAGCTACTCCGGATTTCAAAACCCTGATTCAGTCTTGGTGGCAGGAGGCCAGGTCAGAACTGGTTTCAGATCTGGAAACTAGGTTCCTGGAACCTCAGCTTCCCAGGTGTCCTTCCCCGAGCAGCTCTCTTGCAACTGTCCATGTCTCAAGGAAGACTCGGCAGGACGTTTTCCTACCGGACTTTAGACACCGTCCTGTCAAGGAGAGTGGACTTCATGATATGTTATATAATAGGGAAAGGATAGGCTTTTTCTCCACAGGTTTTAGAATAGAGAAAGGGTAGGGGTTTTCTCCACAGGTCTCAGAATAGGGAAAAGATATGGTTCAAACAACATGACGTCTTGCTGTATTCTGACAAACTGCAGTTAGCTCCAGCCTTTAAACTGTCCTGGAGAACATAAGGTTAATTTACTATGCAGTGCATAGAACATTGAGCTCGAGCTCAGTTGACGTCTCTGTCTGCAGCCCTTTGAATCCCACCTGTCAGATTCTTTACTCCGCCTCACTGAACAGTCGCTCCGGAGATTTCTCCTTCATCTCGGTTCAAAAGTCGGTTAAAGTGTCAGTTTCAAGCCGAAATTAATCCAAATTCATTCCGCATAGTTGGTTCAGGCTCTGTCTGTGGTACTGTGAGTACTAGATAATGGTTTCTGATTATTGCACGGAAATTGTAAGTTTGTTAGATCAGTTCGGCTAAACCGATCCTTTATATTGATTTTTTGTACTTTACTTTAGTGTATAGTTACCGGTCCTTATCGGTTCTAAAAAAAACATATTTTAGATGTTTTTTTCCAATACCCGTGACATGGTTAGGAACCAACAAGGGAGTCTTGCCTGGTGGTTGCCGAAAAAAGGGTAAGTTTGGGTAGGTTGGCCATGTCTGAGAAACCCAAGAAAAAAAACTGGCCCACTGGTATAGGAGGCACCTAACTTTTGATGGAACCTTCTGACAAGGGAATTTGCATGCTCAGTGAAGGTGAGGGAGGGGTCGAGCAGTACTCCTAAGTATTTGTAGGTGCTGATGTCCTCTCGAGCTGGGCTGCCTGGGGTGAGAATGTGTAAGGGGCATGGTTTTTAGTTTTGACCAGGAAGGGCCAAACAACAACAAAGAAAAAACACACAAAGTCAGTACAACACAGTAGTGGGGCAGAAAACAATCCTTAATGTGGCAGTGGGATGCTGTGGTGGTCCAGTGGCAAGTGCAGCATTATCAGTATTTGCTGCTGCTGTTCTTGTATTGTGTCGACCTGCTGCTGCAAAGGACTAACCCTCTGATTACTCTCCTCCAGGGCAGCCCACACCAGGGTGATGTCAGTCTCTGTTGCAGGGACTGTGGCGGGGTCCACTGCAGGTGGTAATAAAGGTAGTGGTGTTGGTGGAGAAAGTGGTGCTGGTGGCTGTGGTGGAGGTGGTGGTGGTGGTGGTGCAGCTGCTGTACTGGCCTTCCTCCTGCTGTGGTGAGGCACAACTTTGACCCCAGCAGCACCCTCTGCCACTGCCACAGAAGGGACAGCAGGTGGAAGCCTTGCCCTTCCATGGCAGCCTGCCATTCTGCCTTGTAGTAGTTGAACATGTGGGTGCACTGGCCATCAGTCCCCAAATGTGTCCACCGGGGGCCACGGCACACCAGCACACCACACAGATGACACACCACGACTGTGCTGTCTCCCCCCACGGAGTTAAAAAACTCCCACACTGGGGATCTGGGGGGACCAGACATAGTCCTCATACCACCTATGGTTTCCAGGGGCACCTCCAGTGGCTGTGGAGATGGTGGACGGGGTGCTGCTGGAGCCCCTACAGCTACTACCAGGGGTGGTAGTGGTGGAGAAGGTGGATGCACAGCAGCCATCAGTGGCACTGGTGCTGCTGCTTCCACTGGGGGGAAGCAACACCCTGGAGTCAGGAGTGGTCTAGCATCACACGACCGCCCCACGTGGCCACACTCCCCTCTTCTGATCGCACCCACAGGCCAGTGACTCACCTTCTCCAGGGTTCATCCCTCTCACTCAAGTCCCCAGCACACACACAGACACAGACACACACAAAACAAAACAAAACTTATAAAAAAAATTAACTACCAAAAAAAAATCACAAACACAATACAAAAACTAAATAAAGATATATTTTAAAAAAGCTGTTGTTTCCTTCACAGAAAGGCAATAAAGCACTTTGTCAGTGACTCCTACATTGCTCTCTCACAAAGCCTTCTCCCTCTACAAATGCAAAGGAGAAAGTGAAACTGCTTCTCTGACTCACTTCCTTCCTGCCTGGCTAAAGCATGTGACTCACAGTACTGTAAGCCATGTGATGTGTGGGAGGCTGCCTATTTACTTGTCACTTCACCTTACTTCACGTTAAGGCATAATGGCAACATGAAGTAATAATGATAACGTGAAGTGAGCACTTTACTGTGCCCACTTCGCGTTGTGCTCCGCCAACACAAAGTGCCCACTTTGTGTTCACTTCGCCAGCAGATTAAAAATTTGCTGCATCTCTAATTGAGATAGTATAACAGCATCCTTATTTTAAGGAGGGAGTGCAGGGTCCAAAGGACCCTGTGCTCCCATCCCTCCATTCAGACAGTATAACAGTATCGTATTTACAGGGGGAGTGCAGGGTCTGACCTTGCGCTCCCATCCCTCCATTGAGATAGTATAACAGTATCCCTATTTTAGGGTGGGTCACATCCCTCCATTGAGATAGCACAACAGTATTATTATTTTACAGTGGGAGTGCAGGGTCTGACCCTGTACTCCCATACCTCCACTGAGATAGTATAACAGTATCCCTATTTTATGGTGGGTCACATCCCTCCATTAAAATAGTATAACAATATTATTATTTTATGGTGGGAGTGCAGGGCCCTTCAGACCCTGTGCTCCCATCCCTCCATTCAGATAGTATAACAGTACCCTTATTTGACAGTGTCTGAGCCCTCCATTGAGATAGTATAACAGTAGCCTTATTTTATGGTGGTAGCTCAGGGTCCTTCAGACCCTACACTCCCATCCTTTCATTGATACAGTATTATGAGCAGGTGTAGCAAAACTGTACCAATAACGCTGCCATTTGTCATAATTTTCTCCCCAAATTTTCAACATAGCCTTCTTATGACCTTACCACATGTACCCAGCACATACAAGTTTCAAATCCCCACTGCCACAAGTGTGAAAACACATTTTCGTCAGGATTTGAAAAATGGCAGCTATCACATACATGAGGCGGGGTAAGAAGAAGACTATGTTGAAAATATGGGGTGACAATATTGTAAATTTCCAAAGTTAAGAATGTGGGTAGTGAGATTGCAATGAATGCTCATAACTCAGCCATTTTTTGAAATTCTGACCCCAAATTTTCAATATAGCCTTCTTATGACTCCATCTCATGAACAATATGACTGTTGTTGCACAAATCCCACTGGAAAGGTGATATCACAAACTGACAACAAAATCACCTTTCCAGCAGGAGTTGCCTAATGACAGTCATACTGTTCATGAGGTGGGGTCCCCAAACAGCCATGTTGCTCTTTGGGGCCAAAATTCTAAACAACGGCTAAGTTATGGTTGAAAGTTACCCTCCCTCATTGAAATACACTGAAACGCATTTACCTTAGTTCATATTGCGGTAGCTGGTTCCAGCAGCAAGACATGTCTTCGATCGGCAGAGTGGGTCTCTAATCTGGGACCTCCTTAGGCAAGAGGCAGTCTGTGGGGATATCATGGGGCATCTGGGGAGGTGAGTGTACAGTGGGGGAGTTGGGTGAGGGGTATGGGCAACATTGGCGATTGACTTTTTTTTTCCCACCTTACAAAGCAGCAAAAGACAATGAGGGATGTTTTTTCCTTTTCATGGTCCAACATACAGAAGAGGACTGTGTGGAGGGGGACCTCCACTGCCACCAATGATGGTGAGCACATTGTAGGGTGGAGGGTACCACTGGACACCAGGGAAAAGGATTAAGACCTTTGTAACCCCAAAGAAAGAAGCGGGTAAATAAAAAAATATATATCTGGTGGAGGTGCTACTGGATACCAGGGATTTTTTCCATGGGGGGCTGACATATTAACAAATGTAAAAAAAATAGCCAAAAAAACAAAACAAAAAAATGCAAAGATTAGGAGCTAACCACCAGGTGTCCCTTACAGACATCTTTTTTCATGACATGTCATAATCCTGTTTCACAATGACGAACAAGGATTATGATGCCTCACAAAACAGGAATTCATCTGGTGTACAAGGATTATCAGCAGGGCCATCTGGTCAGAGAACTCCTAATCATTTTTTGCCATGCAAACAAGGATTATGCCACTGCAGGAAAAAGGAACTAGCTGATAAAACAGGATTACAAAATCTTACAAAAAAGGATGACATTTAAATAATTTTTCATGAGCTATCCTATTCCTTTTTCATCAGTAAATTCCTATTTTCGTGAGGTGTCATAATCCTTGTTCACGTGATGAAAAAGTATTAGGACTTCTCCTACCAGATGGCCCTGCCAGTACTCCTTTTTCGTGAGATATCATAATCCTTTTTCATGATGCGAAAAAGGATTATGACATCTCACCAAAAAGGAATTTGTCTGATGAAAAAAGAATACATACATGGCAGGCCATGTGGTCGGATAAGTCCCTAATCCTTTTTCATCAGATGAATTCCATTTCCTGAGATGTCATAATCCTTTTTCACATCACGAAAAAGGAAGGAATCGAGTCAAGAAAAATGATTTTTTTAATAAAAATAAACATTCTGCGGCCACATGACATTAAGGAAAAGACATAGAACAGTAAAAGATGTGCTGCAAGATACATATATGGATGTCTGCAGAATACATCCCTGGGCACAGTTATGACAGCTTGTTTTTGCTAAAAAACAAAACCAAGATGGTAACTCATGAACAAGGAATTTTTTATACTGAACAAGGATACTAAGGATCCTTGTTCATGAGGTGTTCAAATCCTTGGTCATCCTTGTTCATCAGGGCAAAATCCTGTTTTGTTCCATGCAGCTATCCAAAAGCCTGAAATGAGCATGCTTAGAACCTGAAATTTCAATAATTTAGTAACTTAAGAACTTATTAATATTTTTTCACCAAACCAACACAGGCTTGTTATTTGGGGTAAGCCCTTTCTACCCAAAAATATTCAGACCAAAATTCCAATGGCAGCAGCATGATGAGGACAAAAACAAACAAAAAAGGCAAATGTTAGTGTTTTTTTCACTATGCACAGTGCAAAACCCACCAAGCCAATCAAAACAAAACTAGGTATGTCACACGACCTACTTCGCAAAACAGCATGTACCAAATGTTGTGCAAATCCATTGAATGGTTGCAAAGTTATTAAAGTGCAAAATCTCAGGTTAACATTAAAGGGCCTACTCAACCCTAACTATAGGGTGCAACTGCACCTTATAATATATATATATATATATATATATATATATATATATATAAAGGGCACAGTTGTGCCCTATAGTTAGGGTTCAATAACCTGTTTAATGTTAAACCTCAAATGTTGCAATTCTAATACTTTTGCAACCGATCAATGGCTTTGCACAAAGTTTGGCATGCAATGTCCTGTGAGTTAGCTTTCTTGACCTGGTAAGTTTTGTTCCAGTTGAATGTGCAGATTCTGCAATCTGGTTAGTGCAAAAAACTTAAAAGTCACCACTTTTTGCAGTTTTTACCTCATTGAGTTTCCCCCAGATGGTGTGGAATTTTGGTATGACTTTTTTATGGTAGAAACAACTTGGGTAGCAGAACTACCATGAATTTGTTTGGTGAAAAAATATTAATCTGTTGCATAGTTAGTCAGTGTTTTAGTTCTCATTATATTCAGTGGGAAAATCACTCTGCAGGACAGAAGAATGAGTTTGAAAAATTTTGGTCTCATGAAAAATAATCCTTTTTCATGTGGTCAATCCTTTTTCACCAGATATAATTCCTTTTTCATGAGCTGCCATCTTGTTTTCTCTTTTTCCACACAGAAACTGTCATAACACTGCCCAGGGATGTCCTTTATAAACATGCAACATGTATCTTGCTCATCAGGAGCTGATGTACTTCACTTTGTACTTTTTAACAGCTCCCATGGCCTCCAAATGTCTTTTTTTTAAACTATTTAAATCATTTTTTGCCACTCGCTAAGTTTCTTTTTTGCAATTCCTTTTTCATCATCATGAAAGAGGAAATCGGCTTGTGAAAAAGGATTTATTTAGTTAAAGAGCTAGTATATTCAGAGCTGTTTATGAAGCCTGCAATACTGGAGTAGTGTTTTTGTGATATCTATCACATTTTAAAAAAGATCCATAAAGTACATTTTCTGTCCTGTAATCTTTTTGAAAGTGCTAGTAGCTGTCTGTTTGCCAGACTCCATCTTGAAATGGTTAGTGTGTGGAGCTCTGAGCCATGACAGGAACTTATGTTTTGAGAGGAGAGCCACTGTCTGTTTGACAGTGTAAGTTTATTATGCCTTGATCTTTCTAATGCTCACACTTCAAGACACTTCTTTGGCTTGCCATCTATGAAAATCACTTTTTTCTCCTTTTCCAACAGAATTACTTTACAGTGATGAAGATTCACATCTAATTTGTCACTGAAAGGCATGGTACATAGTTTACCTTGCGAGCATACCACTGATGTTTTCTTTGTGTGAAGCACAGTATGAAAATGAGCATTTTGATAGAGTTTCAGAAATGATGTTTAGTCTGGACAAAAAATGAATTACATAATATGTGTGCTGATATTTGGGTATTGCTTTTAGCACTTTTACACTTGCCTCTCTTCCTGCAATTTGCCAACTGACCATGACACTCTGCACCCTAAAGTGCCAGTGGAGTGCCACACATGTGCAACACAGTTTATCACAATCCCAGCTGCTGACTATGTAATGACTCTGCAGAAAATGATGCATTTTTATTACCCTTAAAGTGAGACAAAATGATAATGGCGCCAGATACTGCTCAGGGAAGCATTGTGCTACACCTCAGGGCAAGGCATCTAGGTCAATTTCTTGCAAGACTTATTATTTGGTCTCTGTTGCAGGCAAATTTGAGTATAGGGTAGGAGGGATGAAAACATATTAGTTGTTCAGTAATGTTCAGTAACATTTGCAAGATGAAAAGAAGAATCCTCAACATCCACCATAAAATTATTTTAAAAATTGAGTAATGCAGATTATATAATGCAGAATTGTCATAGAAACATAGAATTTGATGGCAGATAAGGACCACTTGGCCCACCTAGTCTGCCCATTTCCCTACCTAATGGATAAGCTGCAGATCCTAGTTAACCAACAGCCTACTTCCTCCTACCCCCCACTAGAATTGCCTTATGTCTGTCCCAGGCATTCTTGAATTGACCCACTGTTTTTGACTCCATGATCTCCTCAGGAAGGCTGTTCCATGCATCCACAACCCTCTCTGTGAAAAAATACTTACTCATATTACCTCTGAGCTGTCCACCCTTTATCTTCAAATTGTGCCCCTTGTTCACGCACATCTCTTTTTCTGAAAGATGCTACCCTCTTGGACTTTGTTGATTCCCTTGAGAAAGTTTTTGTCATGTCCCCATGTCCCTCCTTTCCTTGAGGGTATACATATTTAGATTCTTTAGTTTCTCTTCACATGTATTCTGGTGCAGACCCTGCACCATTTTGGTTGCCCTCCTCTGGACAGCCTCCATCCTGTTTATGTCATTGTGGAGATGCAGTCTCCAGAACTGCATGCAGTACTCCAGATGGGGTCTCACCAACTGTCTGTACAGAGAGATAACAACTTCCTGTTTTCTACTGGAGATGCCTCTTCCTGCATGCCAGTATCCCCCAGATCTCCTTACTGCCTTCTCACATTGTCTTCCCACCTTTAGGTCATCTGATATAACTACCCCCAGGTCCCGTTCCATTTTTGTTGTTGTTAATATCTTACCCCATTGCATTTCCTCTCACTGGTTTTTGTTTAGTGCATTACTTCATTTATTTGCATTGAATCTAAGCTGCCATACATTTGATTATTCCTCCAACCTTGCCAAGTCCCTTCTCATCCTTTCCACATCACCTTGTGTATCAACCCTGTTGCAGATCTTTTTGTCGCCTGCAAATAGACATACTTTTCCTTCCAGTCCCTCTGCAATGTCATTTTTAAAGACATTAAAAAGGACCAGTCCCAGTACTGAACCCTGCAGTACCCTGCTAGTACCTCACCCTTTCTTCAGAGTGTACTCCATTTACTATTACCCTCTGCGTCCTGTTGTCCAGACAATTTTTTACTCAGGCTACCACCTTGGGACCCACTCTAAGGCTGGCTAATTTGTATATTAATCTTTCGTGTGGGATTGTGTCAAATGTCTTGCTAAAGTCAAGGTAGACCATGTCCACAGCCCCTCCATAGTCTACTGCTTTGGTCACCTAGTCAAAGAAATCTATCAGATTCATCTGACATGACCTCTGGAGGGCATGGGTGCCAGTAGTACAATTTGTGTACCCTTTTTTGTACATTTTATAAGATAGATAAACCACTCTGAGGTGTGCGGCCGTGCTCTGATATACGAATGCCTTGGATGGTTGACACACTCGGCCTGCTGCCTCATGCGACAACACACAGCAAAAGCTGCATATATATCACAGCACAACTGCACAATCCTCAGAGTGGTTTATTCATATATATATATATATATATATATATATATAGTTGGCAGAGTTACAGCTTGTTTGAGTTGCACTGTTGTCCTATGAGAATTGTAATTTTTGTTTACATTTGTATAGTTGTTTTTTTGTTTAAATGGCACCTACATTTTTCTTGGTGGGGGGGGTGTTATGTGTAAGTGTTGTAGTACTAATTTGGACCCTTATTTTTGAATATGGATTGTCCCATAACTGCAAATATTGATGTAATTATGGCTTGCTAAACTTGAAATGTGGAAAAATTCTGATTCCAACTTCTTTTTTTGAATGAAGGGATCTTTTTTCATGAGGTTGTGTCACTCATACAAAAAAGACTGATTGTATGAAAAACAATGTGAAAAGAAATTATGTCCAAATTCTTTTTTCATATGATTTTTATTTTGTGAAATTGTGTCATTCGTATGAAAAAAGATTCCCACATATGAAAAAAGAATGTGGAAAAACTAATTCCAAATTATTTTTTGTTATGAAGGGATCTGTTTTTGTGAGGTTTTGTTGTTCATACAAAAAAGATTACTTCATACTAAAAAAGAATATGAAAAGAAACTAAGTGTAACTTATTTTTTCTTAAAATTTTATCTTTTTTATGGGGTTGTGTCATTCATACAAAAAGGATTGTTTCATATGAAAAAAAAACTGTATGAAAAAAATAAGTCCCACTCCTTTTTTTTGTATGAAGGGATCTTTTTTGTGAGGTTGTGGCTTTTATACAAAAAAAGATTTCTTCATATGTAAAACGAGTGAAAAGCAAAAACTAATTCCAAATAATTTTTTCTTATAAAGGGAATCTTTTTTTGAATGGCTCTATTCTTTTTTCATGTGGCCATACAAGAAAAGAAATGTAAGTCACAAAAATAGATTTTAGATGTGTTAAAAACACATTTTTTGGGTGATTTTTCAAAAAATGAACTGCAGAATTCACTTAAAGAGCTACTGACGCCTCAAAGAAAACTTTAAAAAGCATAATAATTAGGTACAATTCTGCCTGCATTCCATTTAAAATTTATATTTTTCTCCTCGTCTTCATTTATTATGGAGGAAGTGTGTATGAATATAGGATCTTTGTCCCTTAGAGTTCCCTTAGAGTCTATCTGCCTTTATAACTTACTCCCTACTTCAAGTCATAATCCTCTGTTGTGACATCACAATCTGTTGCCATGGGAATAACTGTGAAATCACAAGCCATGCTCTGTGTTTTCAGGTAGGAGAAAGCAGCAGGAAAAGACAAACTCTTCAAGAGCAGAGATCCTGTTTTCGTACAAATGACCTTAATAATAAACAGTGGGGTGGAGGAATACAGCACTAATAGGAAACACAAGCTGGACTGTGTCTAAATATAAATATTAGGTTGTATTAAAGTTCTCCTAAACATGTCTCCAGCTCTTTAACAGTGTCATAAGTAAGATGCATGTGTTGGTGTCTCTGCAGGATATCATGTTTAAGGGTTTTCAAATAAAAAATTTGAAAAAAGAAAACAAAATGAAATGATTTTTCTCACCAAAAAGATTACCACCCCACCCCCCAAATATGGCACAGAATTTTTTTTATATGGACCAAATTATTTTTTGTATGAAATGGCTATTCAAAAGACAATACTGAGCATTCTCAGAAATGAAAATTCAAATCAGTGTAACTCTGGAATGGATTAATATGTTTTCACCAAACTACCTACAGGCACAACTCAGGTGAAAGCCCTCTCTATCCTGAAAATTTCAAAGCAAAATTCTAAACCGTGTGGGTGCTAGGCAATGACAAAAAGCAGCAGAACTCTCCAGTTTTATTTTACTTCTTTTTCACTATCTGTATCTTAGAATCCACACATCTGACTGTAACAAAACTTGACAAATCAAGAGACCTTGTCCCCAAGACCGCACATGCAAAACGTTTTGTAAATCTGTTGAATGGTGGTGAAGCAATTAAAGTACAAAATTAGGGGTTTAACATTAAACAGCCAACTCAACCCCAAATATAGTGGTGCTACCATGCCTCTATAATATCCAACAGAGCATAGCATTAATATTGCTAAATCACAATGATATACAGTACTGTATGTTTGAAGAATTAAGTTGCTTGATGGTAAGTGTGGTTTTGATATTGAATTTTGCCAACAATGTGCTCTAAACAGTGAACATAATATTTATAAAGTAAATGGGCTCACCTCTCAAAGCCCATAGATTGATGAAAGGTGCCTGCATCAAACATAAATGGTACAAGCGGCACCTTGCATCAACAAATGAGTCCTGAGCTATTCACAAAAGCAGCCTGCAATAAACGCCAGACTGCATGCACCAAGGGATACTTGCACCAGCCTTTCCCCACAAAATTGGCTGTGGTATGGTGCTAATGGGCTTGTGGTAGATGCAGGCTGCCATATCGGCAAAAATGGGATTCACAAAACTCTCCCAGATGGAGAATTTCTAAGTATCCTTAGACCAGCCAGGGCACTTAGAAATTCTCCCTCTGGGAGAGAGTAGCACCTTGTGGCACCCTAACTGGCTCAGTCTGCTTTTCCTGATTACCAGTGTTAAATAAAGAAGCTGTGTGGCTGTCCCCCTCCAAGCCCCTATACCCCCTTACATGGGTACATAGCTCTGGTGGTCTAGTGGCCCCCTCCCAGATACTCAATGGCACCTGTATTTGGGTAAGTTCATGAAATGGGGGGTACCAATGAGCCCAATACTTTGTATGTGGATTTAAGAAAAATTAACAATGGCCACTGCAGTCATGATAAGTAAATTTAAAAGGTAGCCACAAGTACAGATACGTTTCATAGTTTGAGAAACCTAGATGCACTCATTTTAATTTTATTCCATGTCCATCTCCAAAATGTCACAGATTTTCCCTAGCAAAATGTGACATGCAAAACCACAGTACGTTCCATTGTTTCTAAGAAGACTTATTTTAGTTGTACTTCAGTAAATTTATGTTGATAACTGCCTTGCAGGTTGTCTTTTGTTAATGAAAACATTTTCACCAGGGGTGCATGGTCTGGCCACTGAGAAAATGGCAGCCTAAATCTTGAGCTTCTCCATGCACAGTGACAATCCATGGCTGACTAGCTTAATCCCGGGATGTAATTCAGAACCTAATATTCAAAACAATCAGGTAATCACCCCCCAACCATCTGGTGCAACTAGTTTGCGGATCCTTTGGTGCATTAATGCTATGACAGGTGCCAGTACTCTCGAGTTGCTTGGTTGGTTAGGCCACAGAAGCTGCGGTACTAAATTGCTGGAGCCCTGCAGAATACCCACCTATACGGGGCCCTCACTGTGTTATCTATGGCATCCACTACACCCTCTGAGATGGATTCTGGGGCACTTCCGAATGCTTTACCAGATACAGTTCCACAAGTTCTTTCAGTGGGAGATTCACCGAGCTACATCACTCGCATGCTGGAGACTGTATTGTCTCATGTGAATGATATAAGTGTTACCCTTATGGGCACCACAGCTGATGCGTACCAGCTTCAAGACTGCCTAAATGTGGCAGAACAGCAAGCAGTAACTGAGGTTCCTCAATGAACAGCTCCCTATAATGCTAGGAGATAGGTGGAGAGGACCAGTGTAAGTCGAGAGAGCCCAACGCATTGCTGGAAGGAGGGATAGGGTCACATACTCTCCGAGAGCCATAGTGGCTTACCTGCTCAGATATTCAACCAAAGAACATATTCTGAGGGCCTCTTGGGACCTGGGGGAAATCAGATGGCAGGGAGTGATAATCTCAATTTATAGAGACTTTGCACAAGAAACTGCCAGCAAAAGGCATGCCTATGGACGCCTGAAAATATTTTTGGCTGCTCACAACTTTCAATATAGGTTCAGAGGACTTACCAAACTTCTAGTGTCTAAAGAGGGGAGAGAAGTTCTTGCAGAATCTCCAAGTGAAGTGGAGCACTGGATATCCAGGCATTGGCCTAACCTTCCTCTCCAGCCTACATCTTCCAGAAGGCACTGGGAACCATATCACTCAGTTATCCCACCAAGGAACCCTAACTCTGACAGACAGTCCTTGGAGGACCGTTTTACGCAGGGACCAGGTCCATCTCTCTCTGATTCCACCAGGCCAAAGAATTCAGCTCGCACAGTACCATTAGCTGCATCTAGTCCTGTCAATCCTTTTGATCAAACACTCCTGCCTCCCAGATCTACAGGGACTAATTCTCATCAGCAGCAGTGATCAGGAAGTGGACTGCAGCTATCCTTGGATCAACAAGGTATAGCGCCCCCCCGCTAAGATATCGAGAGATTAATCCCCCTTAACTCCAATAGACTGTCACTCTCCATATCCGGAGTTAATATCCACAGCTACTGACCGCTCCATGGACTGGGCAGGTATACCTGACTCCTCTCTAATAGAGGCAGTAGATCTTTCTGGAACACATAAACCTGGGGAAAAGTCATATGCTACAGCTGTCCTAACACCACTTTCGAACCCCATAGCAGTCGATGTGGACCCTCAGAACAATCCTAAGCTGACCTCTAGCTGCAAATCAAACTCCATCAGCTGAACTGTCAATTCTGTAATGATAGTGATCTCCATTACATAACCAGTTTGCATGCACTAAGATTCCCCCCAGTGGGCTTTATGTGTCTGCACTACTGCATTAATGTGCTGCTCATAATTATTTATTGGTAATATCTAATGGGGGGCTAGTTTATAACATCCTTCCCCCTGGAACAATTGAATAATGCTATTTGAACCCAACCCCTCAAATCATACTGCAGCCATAGATATCACACTATTGGGCACGGGTGTAGCCCTTGGCTTTTGGCCCTTATAGTGTTCAGCTGGGGCAGTTACCCACACCCCCTCTTCCCCCTTATTCATCCCCCTCCATCCTGGGGTTGTGCCTTACACCCAAAGATTGTTACCATAGGAGGAGAAGCGAGTTTTTCTTGGTTGCCTCCTTCCTCCTCTAGTTTTAAACATCAAAGCTAGTGTAGCTGAGGGTGCTACCTTCTGTTTAGTGCCTTCTTTTGCTTAGACTTCTATCACTCTTAGCATAGGAACGCTTGTTAGAACTGTTATATTGGTTTGTTTAGGTAGTTGCTGTTAATTCCAGATTGTATTGTGACTATTACTGTCAGTGTTACTGTTTATAATTTTTTTTCTAATTTTTTAGACTTCACTATAGTGTTGTCTATCCCGGTACACCTCTGAGTAATTCCCCTTTGAGCAGTTCAGTCCTAACTTCCTGGCTCTCATTAACGGTGGTCACATAGCAGGCCTGCAGTTTTCTGAACCTCACCTCATTTTGGGATTTCCTATCCTTCTGTCCTCAGCTGGGTAAGTACCCTGACATTTAATTTGTGCAAGAATATGGCTTCCCCCTAAGGACTACGTCTTGTATCGTGGAGCGTTAAAGGGCTTAACCACCCTATCAAATGCACTAAGATCATTCAATACCTTCGTTCTCTCCATACAGACGTTGCCCTTTTACAAGAAACAAGTCCAAACCCACCCCCCAGACACACCCTAAAGCCCACGTTTCATTACAGGAGTTGCAAAATGAATGGGGTCTTATAGACGTATGGAGGAGAGATAACACGTCAGGGCGAGATTATTCTTACTTCTCCCCCTGTCATGGAGTACATAGCTGTATCGATTATTGGTTGGCCAATACAGCAGCCTCTAGTGGAGTAATGAATAATTCCATAAGTAGTATCCATATTTCAGACCACGCACCTGTACTGACTACCTATATCCCCTTGGGACACTGACCCAGTGGTACACGATGGATGTGTAACCCACTTTTAGTTAAGAACCCAGAGTTTAAATATGCCATGCTGAAGACTACCCAGGACTACCTTGCCCTTAACTCAGAATGTGGATTTTCTGCAAGTACAGTATGGGAGGCTTTTAAAGCTAACCTATGAGGTCATATTATTGCTTTTGCCACACACCGGAATAAGGCCTGGAAAAAATCCTTGGGTAGATTACAGTCAGAGCTCTCTGGACTTGAGACCCGCTTTAAAGCCTCCATTACTGCAACCAGAGATGCCTCCCTGTCCTGGAGAATAGTAGGGCTTAAATACCAAATTAATGCCATGTTACAATCATAAAGCAGAGTGGCTTTTGCTTCGATCGAAACACGCATACTGGGAGGGGGGATAAAGGAGGCAAGCTTTTAGCCTATCAGTTATGTAAGCAGCAGGCATCTGCCAGAATCCATGCACTTTATGCCCTCTGGTTTAATTACCACGGACCCAGCAGGTATCAATGATATTATGAATCTCTTCTATCAATCCCTATGTGAATCTCAATCCTCCCTAACACCAACCATGTTGTCCCAAAGCCTAAATCAGTTCCGCCAGTGCTTTACTACCCCCACCCTGTTACCCTCCTAGAGGCTTCAATCACTGTATCTGAGATAAGAAAGGCCCTATCCCAGATGGCCAAAGGGAAAGCCCTGGGACCAGATGGAATGACTGTTGAATTGTATCAGGCTTTAGAGCAAGAGATTGCCCATCCACTGCTACTGGCTATACTGAACGCTCATTCCTCAGGATCCCTTCATACTACAATGAGAGAAACTCTCATTACTCTGTTGCCCAAGAAACCTAATGACCCCTTAATTGTGTAAATTTCCATCCTATATCCTTATTACCAGTAGATACCAAGATGTTGGCCAAGATACTTGCTTCTAGAATGCACCATTTCCTTACCTCCCTAATCCATCCCTCACAGGTGGGGTTTCTGCCTGGGAAAGTGGGATCCGATAACACTAGATTATTACTCAACCTGAAGTGGTTGGCAGCAAGGTCCAAGATCCCTACAGCTGCTCTAGCTGTTGATTTTGCTAAGGCATTTGATTCCAATGAATGGAACTATCTATATGAAGTCCTTCTTCTCTATGGCTTTTGGCCTCAATTTCAAAGTTGGGTTTTGACACTATATAACTCTCCTATGGCCAGAGTGTTGACGAATTTGGATATTTCCCCATCTTTCCCTCTGTATAGAGGCACTCGCCAAAGTTGTCCCTTATCCCTTCTCCTGTTCTTGGTTGCTTTAGACCCACTGATTAGGGCGCTAGCCAGTGCTGACAGTCTTACAGGCATTCCAACCCATGGTAAGCCACATGTAGTGACAGCACACGCAGACAATCTTTTACTCACTCTGTCTTACCCCCAACAGTCCCTCCGGTTGCTCTCACCATCCTTCAAAATTTTGCTCTCTTTCTGGGTGGCAAGTCAATCAGCAGAAAGCTACCCTGGCCCCACTTAATCCACTTTGCACCCAGGATTGTCTCCAAGGCACAGACTTGAATTGGGACCTCAAGGATTCACTTATCTTGGGATCTTTATTCCTACAGACTGGGCAGATTTTGAGCCCTCCAATTTCATCCCTCTCCTGAAGCAACTAAGCACAGAAGTGGAGCGTTGGCATAAGCTACACCTGTCCCTTCTGGGCAAAGTGGCAGATATATGTATGCTCCTTCTACCTAGAGTTACATGACTGTTCAATAATCTTCTGATACACCTCTCTCCAAGCTGTATTACTCCCTTGAGAAATTGTTTTCCCTCTTTTTGTGGGAAGGGAAAACTCATAGGTGGGGAAAGTATAAGTTAAGAGCACAACTGGTCTAAGGGAGGCCTGGGGGTTCCCTGGTTTCAAGGTTACCACCTGGCAAGTGTGGCCGTACAAGCCACAAAATGGTTTACGCCTATGGCCACATCCCAACCACTGTGGGTTACTGTCGATGCTGGTATGCTGGCCCCCACTCCACTCAGATCTCTGCTAGGCCCGGGTGGCCCATCTAATAAGGGCCTGTCCCCTGTTATTTCCGAATCCCGTTATGCCTGGCACCACTGTATGGTTTTATCTCATACCCCTAAAGAAGCCTGGCATCCTCCTTTGAAATATGCCGAGTTATGGCAGAACAACTTTATCACTATTGATGGGAAACCTATTAAATGGCCAGAATGGGAGGCTCAAGGAATAAGATATGAACAAGATCTGATGCTGCCTGACTCAGACATTATGCTGTCTTTAACTCAGTTAAAACAACATTTCAATCTCCCCAATATGGACTTCTGGCTCTTTCTCCAAATGCTTAGTATCACTAATGACCTCTCAACCCAATAACCCCCACACCGATACTAAATGGGCTTGGCTTGCCTCTTTGCATAAATCCCCCTCTTCAAAAGGCTGAATAGGTAAATTCTATACTACTTGTCGAGAAGCTCAGGCAGATCCCATGGAACATTGTAAGGCTAAATGGGAAACTGACCTAGGCATGTCTATCTCTAATGACTCATGGTCCCGTTGTCTTGTGAATACACATAATGGGCATAGAGACTTTAAGAATCGTTTTTTACAACTCAAAATCCTTTCGCATTGATACAGAATCCCAGCCTTTTTGCACTCAATGGGCCTTATACCTCACTCCAATTGTTGGAGATGCCAACAACCAGATGCCCAGCTCCTCCATATACTATGGACTTGTCCTCAAATAGTCCCCTTTTGGACTAAGGTTACCCAAGAATGCTCAAGAGTACTTAACATTAAAGAAATACCCTTAGACACTGCACTGCTTTTAGGGGACCCATCTGGGTGAACTCCTCTCCCTGGAGCACATAGAGAATGGATTATGTTAGCATTACTAGAAGCTAAAAGGCTTAAATTAATGCACTGGAGAGACAGATAAATAATCCAACTATGGTTATGTGGCTTGCAGCCATGGCTCATCTGGTTCTGTTGGAGAGGCAGTCCTATGCCCACTGAAACCAGCTAAACTACTTCTATAAGAAATGGGGAGCTTACCTTCATTCCCCACTGTGTAAAAGTCCAGTCCCCTCTGGAAACCCCCCTTGATAAGGTAAGATATAATCTATAGTACCTGCATTTGCCAGTTGTTTGCAGGAAGCTATAACTAGCACTGCCATAATGATCTCTATTACTTAACATATTCCTTCCTGTGTCTAATGGCTCTTTAATGTGGCCTATATGATACTGATACATGAACTGTAAGATTTCTTGTTTTCTGTCAATGTTTGGACTTCATATGGAACTGTATTGTAAAGATATATACTATCTGAAGTGTACTGAAAAAGTGAAAATCTTCAATACAACTTTCTATGATAAAAAAAACAAAACATTTTCACCCTAGTTTTTCAATGCATGTAAAATTTCTGTTCACCCAAAGTTTTGTGTGGTGCTTGCAGCTGTGATGTCCATGCAAATTGAATTTTTTACATGTTCCCAAATGTTCATCAGAAGCATCCAGCTTTTTTGAGTGGGTGGTTTTTTGGGGATGGGGTCTTAAAAGAATCACAGAAGCACAGAATCATAGATGCTTGATGGCAGAAAAGGACCATACCAGCCCATCTAGCCTGCTCCTTTTTCACCCTACATCTCCCTATCCCCACCAGTCCCCACCCTCCCCCAATACTCAGCCCCATATGCTTGTCCCATGCCCTCTTGAATTCTTCCACCAATTTAGCCCCCACCACTCCATCTGGTAGTCTGTTTCAGGGCTCCACCACCCTCTCTGTGAAGAAACACCCTCTCACATTGCTACTGTATCTTTTTCCTTACAGTCTGAGGCTGTGCCCTCTAGTTTTGACCCCCTCCTTCCTCTTAAGTAAACACTCTTCTCCCACTTTATTGAGTCCCTTTACATATTTAAAAGTTTCAATCATATCTCCCCTTTCCCTTCTTGTCTCCAGTGTGACAGATCAAGCTTCTTACACCTTTGCTCATATGACTTTCCCTACATACCCTGCACCATCTTGGTTGCCCTTCTCTAAACCCTCTCTAATGCATCTATATCCTTGCAGAGATGAGGCCTCCAGAACTGAACCCCATACTCCAGGTGCAGCCTCACCATGGCTTTGTAAAGGAACATTATTACCTCCCTCTTTCTGCTAGTAATGCCCCTGCCTATGCATGTTAACAGTCCATTGACCTTTCCTGATTCCCTGCTACATTGGATTGCTACCTTAAGGTTTGAGGAGACTACGATCCCCAAATCCCTCTCCTGTTCTGTTACTTTAATTTTCTCCTCACCTAGGGTGTACCCTGGTCTTCTGTTCCTACTCCCCAAGTGCATCACAGCATACTTCTTGGCATTAAATTTCAGCTGCCACAATCCAGATAATTTTTCAAGTGTCTTTAAGTCCTCCTTCATGTCCTTCACCCAGCCTGGAGAGTCCACCCTATTGCATATTTTTGTATCATTAGCAAATAGGCACACCCTCTTCCTCAAACCCTCTGCAATATCACTTGATGTAGATGTTGAAGAGAAGTGGACCCAAAACTGACCCCTGTGGCACTCCACTTTTCACCCTCACTGTCCCAGAGTGCACCCCATTTAACACCACCCTCTGAGTTCTTTCTGACAGCCAGGCCTCCACCCAGCTTGATATTTTCCAACTCAACACCACGCTTTCCATCTTGCTCACCAGCCTCCTATGAGGGATGGTGTCAAAGACCTTACTGAAGTCCAGTTAGGCCATGTCCACTTCCCCCCCAGTCAATCACCCGAGTCACGCAATCAAAGAACTGAAATAGGTTTGTCTGGCAAGGCTTCCCCTTCATGAGCCATGCTGATATACTGCAGGACACTGGTGAGACAGAGGTGCAGGCAATGCTTTTTTTTACTTAAACAGTTGTGTGGTGTCCACTGTTGCAAGTGCAACTTTTGGTGTCCCTGTTACACACGCAACACTGAAAGCACTTTTCTCTCAAGTCTGATATGGAGTTATCCAACAGCATAGTCCTTTTTTCACTCTTGGGTCATAATGTCTTGAAATGCTTAGTAAAATAAAGTAAAAAGAAAAGTAACTTTTTTAAAGTTAAACAACTGTTGTGTCCACTGGTACACATGCAATGTTTGGTGTCCCTGTTGCATGAACAACACTGAAGGTGATTTTTCTCAAATCTCTGCTAGGGAGTTTTCTCATAATCTGGTTCCTTTTTGACTCTTCAGTCACAGTATCTTGATAAGCTTATTAAAATTTATCTATTGTGGATTTGAAAAGATTGTCCCTCATGTCACACTTTGGTAACCCCTTTTCATGAACTTACCCAGTTACAATTATGAAAAACATCCCATTCCTGGTGGTCTAGTGGTCCCCCTCCCCAATTCCTGATGTCGCCCGTATTTACAAAAATGACATAAACCCCATCCAGGTGGTCTATTGGACCCCACCCCAACAGGTAATGCCCAACACCACGCTCCTGCCCCTCAATCCTGAAACACAGCTGGTGACCAGCACAGCCCTCCTCTAACCTACACGGCCAGCTGCTGATTGAACTATCAATGACCACATACTGTAAAGTATACAGTGCTCATTGAATGACTGTCATTCAATGAGCCCTGTATACAGTACAGTAGATGCTCACTAACAGGTTAGTTGGCAGCCAGCAGCGAAGTGAGAGGAGGGCTGTGCTGGTGACCGGCTGTGTTTTGGGATTAGGGGAGTGGGTTGGTGGGCACTACTTGCTGGGGTGGGGACCACTAGATCACCTGGAACAGGTTTATGTCATATTTGTAAATACAAGTGACATCAGGGATCAGGGAGGCAGGCCACTAGACCACCAGGAATGTTTTTTTTTTCATAAGTGTAAATACAGGTGACATTGAGGATCAGGAAGGGGGCCACTAGACCACTAGGAACAGGGTGGTTTTCATAATTGTAAATATGTGCAACATCAGGGATTGGGAAAGGGAGCCAATAGAACACCAGGGAAGGGTGTTTTATTTCCTTTTGACTTTGCCGCAGGAGCCTGCGGCACACCTCTCCCATGCACCTTTTGTATTCCACATGGGAGGGGTTGCCACAAGTGTGGGGACTTAGGCACTGGGACTCATCCTGTACTAGAATCTGGTGTAGGGTCCCTGTTTGCCCCCAACTTGCATCGCTCCAAGTCTCCTTTGTGAATCGAGCCCAACATGTCTTATCCATTTGTTACATATACGATAACAAGAATAGTTATAAGTTGAACTGTGAGGAATGTGCAATTCTTTCAGTGGTATTTGTGCAGAATGGCAATTCTTCTTCTGAAAAGCTTTTTCAGAATTTTTTTCAATTCTGCAAAATTCTGAAAATCATTTCTATGTAAACCAGTTTGCTTAAAATAAATCTGCAGTTTACATAAGCTGTGAAAGATGATTTTGTAGTCAGCATTCCACTTTCAGAATTTGGGACATTCCCTTGTGATGGAATTATTTGGAGTTTGATGGAATTTCTGAAATTCAGCAGTATTCCAGTGGACGCAGATTTAAAAACTTCCACACAGCTCTAGTGATAAATGATCACTTATGATAATCATTATCCTTGTAATAATATGAACCAGTTCATAATGGATAAGTTGTGAGTAAAAAATGAAATGTTGACACAGATAAGCTGACAGGAATAGCACTATAAAGATGGATTGATGCAGACCAGATGTGGGCCTGTACCTGTTATACTGCAAATGTCATTTGTTGATTCTAGTGTCTGCTAAATATGATTGCATAATAAGCGTTAGTCATCTACCCTGAGGAATTAGCAAAAGCTATGAAATGTATTAGAAAAAGATGGCATAATGTAGGCATAAAATATTGGAAAACAAAATTACTATCACATGGAAAAATACAGACTAATATGGTGAGTGATTTTTTTTTTCTGAACTGCCAATATATTGCCAACTTTGAAAAACAATGCAAAACCAACCAACAGTATGGTGTGACATTGTACTATATTTCAGAGCTGCTTTCCTCACAGTTTAAAAAGCCTTCAATGCACTCTTTAAACCTGAGCTCTGGCCAGCCTGCTGGCACAGTGGTAGGGCTTTCATCTGCAGAACCAGTTTCCTGGGTTCAGGAACGGACCCGGGAGTTGAAGTGTGGGCCAGAGGAAGTAGGATGGAGCATCCATGTGACAGCTCTCCTTCTCCAGTAGGGAGCGGGGTAGTGACCAGTATAATACCACTCCCTGGCAAAGGCTGGGGATCGGTGACTACTGATGCTGGCTCTGTGGGAAGGTGTAACAGATGTTGTGCTATGAGTGCCCATGTTATTGCATGTCACATCTCCTGGGGGTCATCAAGGAATAATCGGAGGTCACCTCTGCTAGATGATGTCTGCCCACTGAGTGGATCTCATGCTGCTACCTGGGCTCCTGGTCCAAAGCCACTTACCCATCTCTGTTGTGGGGGTATAGAGGACATTCTTGCAGCCCTGTCCCTGGGGGACATGCCTGGGGTGTTTGGGAGCTGGCAGCTGTGTGGTGCAGAGCAAGGTGGGAAGCTGACAGACTAGTGCAGATGCAGAGCTCTAGCAAAAAAACAAACAAAAAACTGTGCCCTAGCTCCTCATGCTGTCCTCAGTGTGGTAAAGATCATCCAAATTTTATAGCCTACTGTCCCTTCAAGAGTGGCCCCACTTCCCCAGCTACCCCATCCCTGCTCCCTCCACAACTTCTTTAGCCATGTGTTGAAGTGAGTGATCAGAGCACTTCTCCCATCTACCCTGTTCCAAACTGGCAGGACCTCAGAGAAGTTTGCTTAGGATATTACCTTTTTGAAACTCACCCTTGTTTTCTAAAGCTACCTGCCACACATCCAAGGGGTCTACAAGCAGGATCTTTGGTCTTCATGTGGACAATAATGTCATCATATTTTTTTCCAACTCTTTCCTCTCTAATCTGCTTGGATCCCTCCAAACTAAAGCTCCTGCTAGGCACCTTATAACTCTATTCCCCTACTCCCATGCCCCCGACCCACCCCAGCCCCATAAAATGGACTCAATCACATCTCAAGTATCTTCTTCTAAAACACAAAGCAAGAGAAGTGCTGCACATCAAAGAGAGTACATGTTAGCATGTGTAAACATCGTGGCACCTGGACTGTCAGGAGCAAACAGCCATCCCCATTTAGCATCTTTAGATTACCTTGATAATTTGTTCTGGATCTACCAATAAATCTTTGAGCTGCGTTGATGACTTGGACTCATGCTTACAGATCCTAACAAGTACTCCGAACAAGTGATTTAATACTAAGAGCTGCATAAGCGGGCAGACTTGATAGACCTGTGGCCTTTTTATCAACAATTTTGTATGATCATATGTCCATATGTCCCTTTGGTGTGCAACACTTCCCTTGCTTTGTATATATGTTTCAGGGGACAGTCCTTACTTGTGCTTACACCCTTTCCTTGTACTGCAGATTTCTTATTCTTCCTGTTCTTTATTCATCTTCTTGACACCCTTTGTGTCCTGAAGGGCTACAGGATCTGGCCACCACACTGGAGAGATTAGAGAAACTGACTCACACAGTGGTGAAAATCTATTTGCTTTGAGGAGACTATACTGTGAGTCAATAGCTCAAGTAGCAGAAGAAACTGGTATTATTTATTTATTTATTTTGAAGAGTTTTACCAGGAAATATATGCTGAGAAATGAAGCTTGTTTCCAGATGCATCCTGGGGAAGGGGGTAAGGGATAAGTACAAACAAGCAGAAGCACAGTAAAAACAATACAACAATACACAGTATGTACAATAATGTACATTACCAGAGCAAAAAAATGCAGGTTAAACATCAGAAGTGTGATTAACTGCGGTCCGAAGTACAATTACATTTTAACTGGGAAAATGCATTCTTGTTACTGAGAACAGATTTTGTTATAAATGAGGTACTGGTAAAAACTGGAAGGACGCAATACTGCAACATAGATACTACAATAACTTGGAAGTGAGACTGGAATAACTTTAGAAAGTACTGCAACTGGGAGGCGGCACTGCTTCAACTGAAACTCTGACATAACTGGGAGGTGACACTGTCATATTGTTACTGGGGAGACACTGCAGTACTGTAACTGGGATGAATGACAGTGATGTAACTGAGACACTGTTGTCAAGTTGACAAATTCACATATTGTGCCCCTACTAAATGTTTTGACTGGAAGTGTTGTATAATAATTTAGTTAAATGCAATGTTGTACAGAGGGAAGCCACTGAGTACAGACCTGATTAATGTGGAAAATTAGCTTAAGCACACAAAATGTGGACTCTCATCTCAAAACTCTTGCTCACAATGTTAATTATGTTGCATAATTGCGATGCTGCAAGACACTTTGAGAGGCCAGGTGGCATCTCAACTGACTGTAGCTGACAGTAGCTGTCAATCAGTTATCTACTTCACAAGGTGTTAAATACATATCCATTAAGTAGCTCTTACTCCCTCAGTCAGCTGTTCCATCCAGGTGTTCAGCAGGTCTTTTAATCAGGCAGTCTCTTTGATGTCTGCTAGTGTGATGGCACCTAATCGAGCTGCTCTTCCTCATACCTCTCAACTGTCCCTGATTTTCAGGGATGTCCCTGATTTTGCCTCAAAATGTTACTCTGTCCCTCCGAAAAATTGTGTTTATGTGACCAAACAGTGGGGGTTGTAAACACAAAATAATGTCAAACATTAAAGTTACAGACTTGTTCTTCCTTAGAAAATGTATTTCACACTAAGCACCTTATTCTGCCAGCTGCCTGAGTGGATATCACCAATTTTGAAGAGGTGTCCCTGATTTTGGCCCTTTGTGCCTGATTTTTTTAAGCTTTGTCCCTGATTTATGAGGTAGGAGGCTGAGAGGTATGCTTTTCCTTTCTCTCAGAGAGTCAAGCTGTTGCAGTAATTCAGTGCTCTACCACAAATGAGCATCCATGACGTTGCTGTTCATCAGTCACTGCCAACACCCACTCTAACAGATCTGATTTGGACAAAATAACATATGTTTTCTGATTGGCACTTGAACCAAAATCTGGCACATAAGAGAAAGTATGAGAGGAAAGATGGGGAGGTTGAAGAGGCATTGCTGCAGTGGTTCAGCAGTATCCTAGAGTGAGACGCATTAATAAGCACCCACACACACACACACACACTGCTGCAGAAGGCAAAGCAGTTCCTGAACGGTTTGGAAAAGGATGATGTTCTGCCAGACATCCTCATGGACAAACTGCCTCAAGGCCAGAAGACATCTAAACAACACCTATCAATCTTGGAATGTTGGAACATGATGGGAACAGAAAAGTGTGAGCTGGCTGTGGCCAGCAAATCAGCTAAGCTCAAGTGTTCCAAGAATATTCAGCATCTCCCTGTAATATACCACAGCAATAGGAGGGCATGGATGACTAGGGACATTTTTTATAGAGTGGGTTTGAACATAGGACAGAAGAAAACATGGAAGGAAGATTGTTCTACTGCTGGATAATTGCAGTAGGCATCCAGACATTGGCATCCTGTGAAACATAAAGCTTATTTTCCTTTCACAGAACACCACATCAATTTTTCAGCCCCTTGATCAGACAGTTAGCTATGCCTTTAAGAGGCACTACATTAAAGCAATGAGAGAGTGCTTGCTGGTCAAGATGGATCCTCATGAGGGAACATAATTTACAGGCACATGGTGTGTGAAAAAGATAACACTGCTAGATACAGTTCATTTAATGAAGAAAGCATGGTACAATGTGACTAAGGGAGCCATCTCTCCCTGGTTTTGGAAAGCAGGTTTTCTGTCACCCATAGCCAGCTATACTTGATGTTGTTGCTGAGGAGGTCGGCATGCCTTCTGCTGAATTATCTGAGTCAGAGTTCTAAACAATATGTCCTCATGGAGGAAACTACCCTAAACCAGAAACAGATGCTGTTGCACACATTATCACATTTATGTGGTGTAGGGCTGGGTGAGATTAGCAAATTCTAATTTTCAGAGTTTTCATGAAATTCTGCAGAATTTTCCAAAATTTCAATAATGTTCCCAGAATTGCCCAGAATTCTTTAACTGGTCATTATTCAGCCAGTGCTATAGCCAGAGATAAAGTTCAATATGTGTATTCTCTGCAGAATGCCCTAAAAATTATGCCAATATTCATGACCTTTGGATAAGAAGCAGGGAAGTTATAGTTGCTCAAATCTGCAATTTATTATTCATGTGAACAATGCTGAATATATATATATATATATATATATATATATATATATATATATATATACTGACACTTTGCCATCTTTGGAGATAGATGATCAGAAATTTATATGCATATGTTCTTGGAAGAGTTATAAAAATTGCTAAATAGAGAGGTAATTGGTCATGTAAAGTGTAAGCTAGATGAGTTCAAAATTTCACAATTTAATTATTTTTTAAAGTGTGGTAACATTTTCTAAATATTTAGATGTGTATACCTCGGCTGCTGTTGCAGGTATATCACTTAAGATCTGGCATGCATACCAAAGTAAATTTGTCTTGGAATTTAATTAACCTGGATAAATGTGGTTTACTAGATTAAAATACAATGGGAATACTTTAGAAATTACCAATTGGCAAATTTGCTCAAACACTCATGGGCAAATAATAGGTAATGACACTAGAATTCTACTTGTGGAATTAAACTTTCACAAGGCACTTATCACCACTGAATTGCCTTACCTGCACTAGCATCATGGCCTTGCAATACTCCAGCAATATGTCTGATACAGTAATGTCCAACATCATGTTCCATTATGACTAAAGATATCCAGATTCTTCTGTCACAGTGGTTTAAGTCACAACTAGTTGTACGACTTGGTGTCACATGGTGCCACTGTTTTCAAATAGTAAAAATATACATTATTATCTACAGAGCTGTTAAAGACTCAGTGGGTGGCATTGTACAGAAACAATGCTGCACTTACACATGCTTCCACAAGTAGAGATGCAGCGAAATTTTAATCAGCCGGTGAAGTGGACTTGAAGAGACCACTTCACGTTAGCAGAGCACAACGTGAAGTGGGCACTGCAAAGTGCTCACTTCACGTTATTATTATTACTACTTTGCATTGCCATTATGCCGTAAGGCGAAGTGAGAAGAGAAATGGCAGCCCCCCACACATCACATGGTTTACAGTACTGTAAGTCACATGCTTTAGCCAGGCAGGAAGTAAGTGAGTCAGAGAAGCAGTTTCACTTTTTCCTTTGCATTCGTAGAGGGAGAAAGCTTTGTGAGAGGAGACTAGGAGTGAAAGTGCTTGATTGCCTCTTGTGTTTCAGTACTGAAGAAAACCAACAGCTTTTTTAAAAGCTGTATCTTTATTTAGTTTTTGTATTGTATTTGTGTTTTTTTTGTTAGTGATTTTTTTTATAGGTTCTGTTTTGTTTTGTGTGTGTGTGACTGACTGTGTGTGTCAGTGAGTGTCAGTATATGTGTGTGTGTGTGTGTGTGTGTGTGTGTGTGTGTGTGTGTGTGTTGACCCGGGTACCTGTTGTGTCAGGATGGACCCAGGAGAAGGTGAGTCACTGACCCGTAGGTCAGAGGGGAGTGCGGACACATGGGGTGTGGGGCAGTCATGTCATGCTGGACCGCTCTAGACTCCTGGGTGTTGCTTCCCCCCATGTTGATGCAACAGGAGCAGCAGCAGCACCAGTGCCACCAGTGGCTGCTGTGTGTCCACCTTCTTCACCACTACCACCACCACCACCAGAAGCAGTTGTAGGGGCTCCAGCAGCACCCACTCCACCACCTCCACAGCCACAGGAGGTGGCCCTGGAAAATGTAGGTGGTAGGACTCATGCGAGGACTGTGTCTGGTCCCAATCTGCAGCTCCCCAGTGTGGGAGTTTTTTAACTCTGTGGGGGGGAGACAGCACAGTGGTGGTGCAACATCTGTGTGGTGTGCTGGTGTGCCGTGGCCCCCGTGGGACACATTTGGGGACCAGTGGCCAACACACCCACATGCTCAACCACCACAGGGCAGAGTGGCAGGCTGCCACAGAAGGGGCCAGGCATCCACCTGCTGGCCATTCCATGGCAGTGGCTGAGGGTGCTGCTGGGGTGGGAGTTGTGCCTCACAGTCACTGCCACAGTAGGAGGAGGGTCAGTACAGCAGCTGCTCCACTGCCACCACTGCCACCACAGCCACCAGCACCACCCACTCCACCACCACCACTACATGGATTCCCTGCTGCAGTGGACCCTGCCACAGTCCCTGCAACACAGGCTGACATCGCCCTGGTGTGGGCAGCTCTGGAAGAAAACAATCAGAGGGTCAGTGCATTGCAGCAGCAGGTCAACACAATAGAACAACAGCAGCAGCAAATAGTTACAATGCTGCACCTGCTGCTGGACCAACATGGCATCCCATGGCCACAGTAACTTACAAGATTGTTTTCTGACCACCCCCCACCCCACCCCACTGCTGTGTTGTACTGTTTTTGTGTGTTTTTTCTTTGTTGTTGTTTAATCATACACATTTTCCCTCCCAAGGGAATCTTTATTGCACCACATAGTGCAATACATTTCTGTGAAAACTGCTCATAATTTCATTACAGTGTGTCATGTGATGGAGGAATTCCCATTTGAAAATCTGCCCACATTATGCCTTCCTTCTCAGCAATGTTAGGACGTGATGCCAGGGAGAGTGCATGTGCGTGCTCCTTACAGTGAATATCCGATTGTCCGGCAGCTTTCTGAATGTTTCTTTATGTTATAATGGTCAGTTTGTGGTGCAACATGTGGGCACATTTCCAGTAGAAAGAGCCTTGTTAGTGGAAACATTCCCACAATTCACCACAAAGTGAACCTTATAACATAAGGAAATATTGGGATAGCTGCCGGACATTCACAATAGTGGAGCATGAACCTGCGCTCCCCCTGTCATCATGTCCTAGCGTTACTGAGTAAGGGGAGCAGAATGTGGGCAGCTTTTCTGAACGGTAATTCCTCTGTCACGTGACACACTGTAATGAAATTATGGGTAGTTTTCACAGAAATATATTGCACTCTGTGCAGCAAGAAATATTCCAGTGGGAGTAAGGCCCCCACATATTAGGTTATGTGTATCACCATAACTATGTAATGTGGTGAATCTTTGCAAAGCAGTAGTGCAACAATCTGCTGAGAACTCTGACCTATGTTTTTTAATGCTATGTTACAACTTCCTTTACTTACATCCTGACTAACTGTAATGATACGAAAATTTGCAGTAGTTGAGTCTGCTGTACTACCTTTTTTCATGTGTGAAATAATGAAAGGAACATTCCTTTTAAATTGATGCTGACCAGGTCTTTGTCATTGTTTTCCTCTGCTTTTCTCCATCACATCAGTTAGGTGTTATATATCACTTCCATTGTTAATTAACAGTTATGCAGCAGGCAGTGTTTTATGATGCCACAGAACAATAGTTATTGAAAAGCAGCTGCAAATAAATACAAACCTGGTCAGAACAATATTGGGAGGCGTGCTAATTTTTTTTTCATACATGAAAAATGTAGTCAACAAAGTAAAGCAGACATAAATTGTGAAAAGAAGCGTATCATTCAAGTCACGACTCGGAGGTAACTAGAGGTGGCTGTGGCAATGTAAAGTAGCATAAAAAAGTACAGTTCAAAATTGTCAGGACATTCTTGCAATACTGTTTTAATTGTAATGTCAGTATGACATCATGAGCTCACAACAATCACAGAACACACAAAAGTGGCACAGAGTCACAGATTTTTTCTGCAGGCCCAAAATTCATCCTCCTTGTGTGCAGAAAATTGACAAGTGGTAACACAGTGAAATGAGAGTGTTTCAGCACATACAAAGTGCCCCAGAATTAATGGCACACTCAGTCATGCGCGCAGTGGTTGCACAGAGTCCCAGATTTTTTCTACAGGCCCAAAATGCATCCTCCTTGTGTGCAGAAAATCGACAAGTGGTAACACAGTGAAATGAGAGTGTTTCAGCACATACAAAGTCCCCCAGAATTAATGGCGCACTCAGTCATGCGAGCAGTGGTGGCACAGAGTCCCAGATTGTTTCTGCAGGCCCAAAATGCATCCTCCTTGTGTGCAAAAAATTGACAAGTGGTAACACAGTGAAATGAGAGTGTTTCAGCACATACAAAGTCACCCAGTATAAAATGATGACCGTGAGCGTCCTGTTGCTGGTCCAACATGTTCTGTGAGGCGATTCGAGCAAATGCAATGTGATCATCTCAACTGGATTGAAGGATGCCTTTTGGCTGTATACCAATAATATCCTTGTTGAGTATATATATATATATATATATATATATATATATATATATATATAAGATAGATAGATAGAGAGAAGAGAGAGAGAGATATGGTTGTGTATTTTGTAGGTGAGGAGAGGTGTTGACATGGACATGTACTCATGGTATTGTTCTGCATCACAGGTCACACAGAAACTGTTGGTCTGCACACTTCAGTGCTCAATGAGAATGTTTTGTGCTAAAATTGGAAATGGATAGCTCTCAAGCACAAGAAGGTAAGTATTTTTTTGGGGGGGGAGGGTCATATTTGCCGGTTTGTTTGTAATGGTTTCTTATTTTGTTACTTCTTCACAGATTTCATCTGCATCTTTCTAGAGTCTGGTTGTTCTTAATGATGGTCATGGTTATCTAATGAAATGACTTCTGCATGTTGCATGTGTGCCCAAGCCCGGAGGAGGGGGGAGCCTGATGTTGAAGAACTTTTTTCAGTAAGGCCAGTTTGACAGAACAACAAAGCAACTGGAAGTTTCATGAAAAAAGCAATGAATGACTTCTTACAACTTAATTTCCCTCCCTGGTTCTGAATCTCTTCTCATGTCAAGTTACTCTGAAACCCACATCTTGTCAACTAACACAACCTGTGTGTAAAATATCTGCAGCAGTCTTTCCAGAACAATGAAATGGATTAAATAAAATCTATATACTCACCAGAATGGATTTCACATGGATATTCCATCGTTTCTGAATCCTCTCTGTACGGTACAACTGCAGTACCATTCCCACCGAGTTTTAGCGATGGAGACTTTTTTTGTTAACCTGTAAAAGAAACAAAATAAGTGTACCGTATCTGTTTTACCATTGTGGCTCTGAAAAGCTACAGAAAACAAAACATACAACTAAAGGAAGTGAAGCAGCATAACAAACATGAGTACACATACTCACGTTATGGTTTAAATATTAAGAAACTTTGTGTGTGTGGCTGATGGATGTGGTGGTCCGGACAGACTCAGGCTCAGTGATGGCAATGGCTAACAGCAGTCCCGGTGGTGGTGGTCCAGGGGGCCGACAGACTCAGGCTCAGTGGTGGCAGTGGCTAACAACAGTCCTGGTGGTGGTGGTCTGGGGGTGGACAGAATCAGGCTCAGTGGTGGCAGTGGCTAACAGCAGTCCTGGTGGCGGTGGTCTGGTGGGTGGACAGACTCAGGCTCAGTGGTGGCAGTGGCTAACAGCAGTCCCAGTGCTGGTGGTGGTCCGGAAGGGCACACTGCCTTTTAAAAACTTCAGTTAAAACCTGACAACATTAACTACATTATCCTCCTCATAAAGAAAGCTGCCTTCACAGTCATTGATGCCTGAAGTCTGACCACTGGGAAATTCTTTCTCCATTGTGTCATCATCTACATCAGTGGTGTGCTGTTTCAGGCAGCCACTGCCAGTGCCACCAGGATGGTCCATTTCCACATCAGCAAGACCACCATGATTAGCCCAGGGTACGAATACCAAGGTTGCAGTCTGTGCTGGTACGTGTCTCTCATTCATTTTAATGAATGTTAGCAAACTAACATTTGCAGGAGACAGGTTTGTCCAATGATCCCTGACTATTGCAGCTGCTGAGCCGAATACCCTCTCAACGTTTACACTGGAGGGTGGGCATGTGAGGTACTTCAGTGCCACTGCAGTCAGCTCTGGCCATTCACTGACCTTTCCACTCCAGTACAAAAGAGGATCTTCAGTTATTGTGAGATGCCTGTTTTCAGACAAACATGACTCAGCCATTCTCTGTGCCACACTAAGTCCAGTTGTTGATGCATCATCCTGTTCTCCTGAATCATTTATTTCACAAATACCCACTTGGGACAAAGCCTCCCAAAGCTGGTTGGTGCCAGCCACTTTGGACGACAGACCACATAGAACTGCAGTCCCTTTCCCCTTGCAGGATATGCTGGAGGGTCCTTCAGGTACACCTTCAGCCAGATTATGCTGCTAAGGTTTGCTGACCTTGGCACATGACTTCTGTGCCCCATGAACCAAGTGCACCAGTTGACCACTGATATTTTTTACCTGTTCAGGCCCTTCCTCCAGTACTGATGCAATTCCATGTTTGTATCATGGGTTCAGCATTGTTGCTATGGCAAAGTTGTCACTACGCTGAATGCTCACAACGTGATGATTCTGGTTGAATACTGTCATCATGTGTTGCAGCAACATACTGCTACCACCGTCTCCAATAACATCAAGGCTATGCTGTACATTCACCAATGACTGCCTCAGCACCTGCAGCAGTGGAATTGATTGGCTAATGGAGGCAGACTCGACACTCACTGCCTGTGTGGCATGTTCAAAAGGCAGCAAAATTGTTATTACAGAGTCCATGAGGCACCACTGTTCAGTCATCATAGACATGGAGGCCCCGGAACTGTCACGGATAGTGTGCATCACAAGATATTCTGAGATGGCTTTGTATTGTTCATATAACCTCTCTGTCATGTATAAAGTGGAGTTCCATCAGGTGACAAATTCCAGCTTCAAGCAGTGCTGAGGCAGGCTGTTTTGTATCTGCAACTGCCGCAGTTGGTCACGGGCCTTTCAAGATCTTGAAAAGTGAGAGCAGATACATTGTGCAATGGTCAGCATTTCTTTTATAACAGGGTGTTGCAGAAACTCCTGAAACACAAGATTTAAACAGTGGGCCATGCATGGAACATGAAAAAAAACACCATTCGTGATGCATTTCACCACATTTGACCTATTGCCACTTGCTATGAACCCAGCTCTCGGGGACAGAGGGTTTAGCCATCTGTCAATTTCAGTCAGTACCACGTACAACATGTTCTCACCAGTGTGTGAACAGGTCACATTGCACATAGCAATCGTTGCATACTGTCGAATTCCTGGAAGATTGCTTCCGTGACAATCCACCTTACTGCACTGATTATTCACACTACCAATATCACAAACAACCCCAGGAACCTGCTCCCAGTGTGCAGTTATACACAAATATGAACTCCCCACTGTTTTTGCCTCTTGTCCACATATCCATACTTAAATGGATGAATGGAGAGGAGGAATGTTGAAGGGCATGTCTTACTGAGTCGGACACAGTGCGGAACAACTCGGGGACAGCACAGGTAGAAAAGTATGTCCTGGATGGGATTTTCCATTTTGGACAGGCACGTACAGCAAACCTCCAGAACCCAGAATTCTCCACAAAGGAGAAGGGCAAAAGATCAATTGCCAGCATTTCCGCTACAGCAGCATTAAGTTCATGTGACACTGTATGATTCAGGGGTACTTCAGCTTATGCGTAAAAATACCCTGTAACGTGGGCTGACTTAAACATTTTACAAGGGGTGTGATCACAATTGGTTGTGCTCTTTGACAAATGGCATTGTCAGGGGGTGGAGTGTGGACATTTGATGAAGACGGTTGCACAGGTGATGATGACAAACCCAGAAATTCTTTTATTTTGCCAGATTTGCCAACCGGGGTTAATGTGCCACTTGCACTAGACATACTGCATTCACCACCACCACCACCACCACAAAAACTGCTACTCTCACCAGCACTGGACAACATTTTAAAGTCTTTATGGTCCTCCACCTCATCATGCCTGTAGTAATCCTCTTATTACCTCACTACTACACTCGTTTAATTTCCTACTGGACTTAACAGTCATGAAAGGGGATAACATGCTGGCTATGGTTGCTGGTGACGAGGGTGAACGCCCCACTGTGGTATTAGCTGCCAGCTTGTGCTGGGTCCACAGTGCCAAGTGCCTATTCTTAAGATGTGTATGCTGTCCTCCTGTGCCCAGATGGCTCCCCTTTTTACCTCGACTCACACGTACATGGCAAACCTGGCAGATTGCAACTAACTCATCATTTGCATCTTGGACAAAAAAATCCCAAACAAAGGATTGTGATGCTCTGCTTTTAACATGTCCATGATGTGGCTTATTTAAGTCTGTTATTTTAAGCACTGAAGTGGGGGGCACATGATGTTTCGGGCATTGCACACCAGGATTGCAACGGACCACCACGACTACCTCTCATTTTGATAACTTGGTCATCATCATCAACTAAAACTGGTAGATCACAAGTTTTTATGGGGAATTCCTACAAACAGACTCAGAAACAGCCACTTTGAATTTCTTTTTCTCCAGTTCCCAACTGGGGTCAATTACATCATCATCATATTCATCAATGTCACACACATCCACATCTTCTGATTGGATGATAGCATGTGGACTGCATGTTGCAACAACAGCAACATCATCATCATCATCATCACATTCATCATCAGCATTTACAGCACCATCACCTGATATTTTTTCACCACACTGTAACTCACTGCATGGAAAATGCGTGACGTTAACTGCCGTAGTGGACGGAATATCATATTGTATGCTATCGTTGACATGATTATCAGAATCCTCAGGTTCAGTTACTGAGATGTTACTGAGAAGTATGACATCATCTACGCTGCCACTCACTTGCACTATTTCGCACCCAATATTTTTGGATACGGTACACTGGTCGGAATTCGAACTTGATGCAATAATACTAATACTACCACCACCACTAACACCAGTAACACTAACACCACTGGCTGGGAAAACATCATTTCACCTCCTACTATGAGTGAAGCTACTGATTGGGCTGTAAAAAACATTGAAGGAGAAATACCTTTCCTCACATCAGCAATGCACTTCTGCATCTGCATACTAGTACCACGCCTACAGACTATCTTACTGCCAACATTGCCATGGCGAGAAACAGCTTTGCTTGCATATCTCTTTGCAGGCATTTGGGGGGATCAACCACAATATTATAACCAAATTCAGGTTTTGATACATTCATGCTCTGATTAGGGGAACTCAGGATGTGAAACCAAAAAAACAACTGTAGCTTCAGCAACAGATAAGAGACTAGTCTGAGACTGTCACACAATGAAAACAACTTCAGTGACTAGTGGTGCTGATGATGTCACAAAAACAATCCAATCTGGTAAAAAAATCATTTTGAATGTGGGGTTGGGGGGAGCACTGAATGCAGACAGTGCAGATTTTTACGGCACTACAAGCAGCAAAACAAAGAACAGATACCACAATCGCACTACAAAATCAGGCAGCTGCAGCGGAAAGCAGGTTCACACTGCTGCGCCTGCAATTACATTAGTCTGTGGCACAATAAAAGGTGTATTATTTGATGCACGCAACACCTTCACACACACTCACACACAAAACAGTTTGTCTACAATGCTGAATGAGTAATGCGCAGCAAATGCAAAAGTTCAGTACTATGCCACGTTACATATTGTAATGTAAATAACCTGAAATTATGAACTGCTGCACCACATCCACACACAAACAGCAAGACCATTTCAGCTATTACTGACAATATTACTGTGTGTACATTAACACAGTCAGTTATATAACAAAAATATAACCAAAAACCAAAAAAAATCACCATTTCTCCAACTTAAATCTACCTACACCACAGATATGCCCCTTCCCCAAAGCACACTTTCACTGTCTTTCACCACATACACACTCAATGTTGTAAATTAAATCAAAATCCAGACAAAAACAAAAAGACTCGATAATATGAGCACAGGAGGGTTTCCTACAATCGATGAACTAAAGTTGGAGCCCCCCCAAAAAATGCAAAAATGCTTTTTTAACAGCTTTTACAAGATTTCTATCACAGACAGTTATCAGAGCACACTGTCTCCTACTCCTTCCTACACATGCTACCCCAAACTGAGGCTGTGCAGATCAATATAGAGCCCACGTGACCTGAAATCCCATGAATCACTGCAAAATTCACCTTCGGAGCTCAAAAACAAGGTGAAGTGAGGCGAAGTGCATTGTCCACAATGCACTTGGCCTTAAATTTGATGGAGTAGTGGTCTGGGGAGGTGGAGTGACGTGAAGTCATTATTTCCTCATAATAACGTGAAGTACTCCACTTCACATTGCGGAGCACTCCGCAATCTGCCTTTGCTCCGTGAATCACTTCACGGAGCAGATTGAGCCCACTTCACCCACCTCTATCCACAAGTCATTAGGACAGTGAGCTCTAGTGGTTATCTGGCATATTGCAAGAATTCAGGCTAGTTCACAGTGAAGTCCATGACTATTCTTCATGGTTCATCACTCATGATAGTGACCTGACACTTGACACCACTATAATTTCAGTATGGAGCCTGCTATGAATGCTACCTTACTGCAACTTTACCCAGCCTTTATCATCCTCTACAGTGGCAACTCTATTGTATGACTGGGCAATATGTATGGACATGTGTTTGACAAAATCTTCACAACATTGCACAATTTCGCAAAAGCTCATGAAATGTAATGTTAATTACTGATATTATTTTAGAATCTTTGGCTGCTTATAACCTGGCCAGCCTTGGTTCTATGTCATAACGGTGACTGCAGAAAGGCGATCGCAGTTAGTAAGAGTGTACATCACTGAAAATCAATTTTGGCAATGTACACCCCCCACCACACAGCAAAAGAGTGCTGGGGACTTCAGACTTCCTGTTTTATGTGGGGGGCTCTGCCCCCCACATCCCGCTACTACAGGATTCTCAACTCCAGGGGGATGCATATTAGGGGGTTACAAAACTGTAAAAAAAATTGGGAAGGGTGCAACAAAATGTACCTGTGCCCAGACCCAAACCCAGAACCCTCAGAACCCCAGCCTGCCACCCACCCACCACACCACTGGGCCATCTCGCAGCCCACTGTGGCATCACACCTCACAAACCCTCCCTCCCATCCCACCCTTGCTCAGCAGGCTCACTCCCCACTGCATGCGTGTACATGTAGCAATATCCTGTCACTATATGCGCGAACCCCATAGCCCTGTTGACATGCACCATGATTGAGTCGCCATTTTTGTATGTGCCCAATCGCCATCACCTATGTCATGTGCTGCCACCAGCCTTTGAGCAAGAAATTAGAGAGTTGACACACACAGCCTCTTGTTTTTCCATATTGTTCTTTATCCCATCCAGAAGCTAATCTCTCAGGGTATAGTCTGTTCTCAGGGATATACTCTGATCAGGATGAACCCACCCATCATTCAGTTGGCTACCAGGTTTTCCTCCAACATTTTTTTTCCTTTCCTTCTCTCCTGGTGTGGAGTGGTGCCTCTGTCAGCCACACAGAGCCACAACTGTGCCTGCAGCAGGAGTAAGCTCCCAGACCCAGCTGCAGGGGATCTATGTGATAATGGTGAAAGCCTAAAGGCAATCATCATTATCCAGAAGTCAAGAGTGCCAAAAATTTATTTTGGCACTCTGACACCCAGGCGCACCTCAAAATGGCACTGGGGACTTAGGTTTTTAATGTTTTATGCAGGGGGCTGCACCCCCCCCGGCACCTCCCTACTTAAGGATTCTCAACTCCAGGGGGTACATGTTGGGGGGGGTGAAAACATAAAAAAAAATGGTTCAAGGAGGGCGCAGCAAAAATCCACCAGCACCTTGACCCAAACTCAGTACCCTGCCGACCATAGCCAATCCACCCACCATGCCACGGGGTGGGCTCGGCAACCCACCACAGCACCACCCCTCTCATTCCCTCCCGTCCCTTGCTGTGCATGCTCGCTTCCCCTCACGTGTGTATGTATAGCGACATCCCATTGCTATACTTGCCACCCCCCCACCCAATCTAGCCACCCTACTTTACGGTAGCCCTTGACACATGCACTGGGGATTGGGTCACTGTTATTGTAGGAGCCCAATCCCTAGTGCTGTTATATTTAATTTATTCAATAAAGAGGAATTTAAAAAGGCCATGAAAACCTACTTATGGTCAAGGATTTATTTTAACTAATTATTGTTTTTGGAGCTCAGATTATTGTTGTTCTATGTATTATTTATTATATTTGTTAATATTGTAATTCATCTTGAATTCAAGAAAGGTGTGGTAGAAAGTTTTATTATTATTATTATATTGTGCTACCACTGCAGGGGTCACTGTGTTGGTAGAATCTGCAACCCTCCTGAACTAAGATGCACTGCTGAGTGGCAGCTGTCTCAGCCATGGCCTGCCTCCAGATGGGACTTTACAGGCTCAATTCTGAATCCAGGTTGTCAGCACAGCAATGAGATGCTCAGCTTTTGGGTTATGAGGGCAGCCTCAAGGTATTAATATTTAGGGTCAGTGAACCTAACAAAACAGGTGATATTCCATTCTAAAATTTAGGGTTATATGGGCTTAAAATTCTGCATTTTACTAAATTGCAAAATATCATTTTAAAATCCCAAATGTTTGGAGGCTTATACCTCAGTCACTTTTACAGATAGTAATCTGGAACTTAGGCCACTTCTGTATGGACCTTGGTAAAGTCATCACACCATATATGGCGCAATGTGGACACACATCTTTTAAACTAGACAGAAATAACTGAAATCATTTGTTGGTGACATTTTGCAAAATGTTTGTGGCAATTTTGTGAAATTTCATGGAAGAAAATTACCTAACCATAGTGCAAGGAGAACAACAGGAAGAAACAGAGCTGACATCTGAGGAGCAGAATGATAGGGATGAGAATGTAGACAGATTAGTTTCCAGTGCAGATGTCAGTGAAGCTCTGAAACTCATTGCCTGGTTAAAAATAAATAAATAAATGTGAAAATTGTAACTGCACGAAGGCAGTGATATAACTGGAATGAGCCACTGAGGCAGTGTGTCATGCTTCTGTGCAGACTACCTGAGGTCTGGAGTGGGCTGACATCATTGCATCCAGATGCAGGCCAGGCTGGGGCAACTGCTGCATGGCAGTGTACATCTTCCAGGAAGGGCTGACAGTAGGTTCTAGCACTGCAGCACCCAGTGACTGGGACAAGGAGCTTGTTCCTACCACTGAGGCAGTGTGTGTGTGTGTGCATGTGTGTGTGTGTGTGTGTGTGTGTGTGTGTTTGTTAAATATAAGGCTGCTCTCACACCAGGGGGAGGAGGGAGGAAATACAATAGTGAATAATTTGAGAAAACCCAACTGCCATTTAGGTGATAGCTGCAGGTTACCTCAGGCCTGACCTGGGTATAGCACTGAAGCAGGAGTATATTCCCTGAAGGACAACAGCTGGGTGGGGGGAATCTAGATTAAAACAAGCACTATGCATAAAGGGGGAATGACACATTTGCCCCCATATACAGTATAAGATGGCTTGAACAGCTCATTAGACAAGCACTTTTCTTATAATAAAATGAAGAAAGACTGCTGTAGATGCCACACAAGGGAAGGCAAAGTAATTTGGTTGACCCTCACGTACTATTAGTTACTAATGCTGAACAAATAGAGACTCACTAACAATGAGCCTTATAACATGGCACAGTTTTCTAACACCTCCAAACACTGCATTTTGGTTTGTCAATATAGAACTATAATGACCAATAGGTAGATTAACTGTTAAATATAATAATGATAATGGCAGCACCAAAGTTATATAAACTGGATGCACATGTAATACTTAAATCTTATGTGCACCAGACTTTTGTGACTATTTTGATTCCAGGCAGAACCACTGTGGTTCATTGTGTTCTTTTGACTTCTGGCACCTAATTCCAGAGTCTTTTCTTTAAGGCTGAAACAATAATTAATGTATACTCACTAGCTGGTCGCCTTCTAATTGTGTTTGTTTTTATACCCCTGACAATTTAAATTTGCTGCCTGCTACCTAGCCTGCTATTGTTGTTATCTCTAGAATACTCACTAGCTGGTTTACCTCATAATGGTGTTTGTTTTTATACCTCTGCCAATTTAAATTTGCTACCTGGTTTATGTTCTCCTGCTGCCTCAATAGCCATAGATCTGCCTACCAAGCCAGCTATTGTTGTTATTGTCTGTACTGTACTTACCAGATAGGTCACCTTGTAATTGTGTTTGTTTTTTTAAATCTCTGACAATTTAAATTTGTTTTTATACCTCTGACAATTTAAATTTGTTTATATACCTCTGGCAATTTAAATTTGCTGACGATTACCTAGCCTGCTATTGTTGTTATCTCTATAATACTCACTAGCTGGGTCACCGTGTAATTGGGTTTGCTTTTATACATCTGCCAATTTAAATTTGTTTTTATACCTCTGACAATTTAAATTTGCTGACTGTTAACTAGCCTGCTATTGTTGTTATCTCTAGAATACTCACTAGCTTGGTCACCTCCTTATTGTGTTTGTTTTTATACCTCTGCCAATTAAAATTTGCTGCCTGGTTTATGTTTTCCTGCTGCCTCAGTAACTATTGGAGTTACCTCTAGTGTAGCTGTTATTTTGTTAAATTGCTCTGCTTGCTCACAGCCCTGCCTTCCTTGATCCCAGTCCCCTAGCTGCTGCTGTTGTTCTCCTTATCAGATTATTTGCTACTAGATTTACCTAGATGATAGACTACTGTCTTTAATTATGCCTCGCAATGCTGCATATCATTTCTATCTTACATTCCTCTCCCTCTTATCTCTGTTTTCTCCCTCTTCCTCTCCTCCCCTGAATTCTATTCCCACACCTCTCATCCTCTGTCCTTTCTCTCAAATTTCTCCACTCCCTCCCTTGCTCCCACCTCTTCCCCTACCTCTCCCTCCCTCACTCTTCCCCATCTTCTCATTACCCCCCCATGCCACCCTTTCCATCCACCCTGGGCACCTCCATTCCCCTTCCTAAACATTGCATTTTTCCACTGTGCCTTCCTCCGCCTTCCACTTTCTCCCCTTTCTCTGTCTCCCCCTCAATTGAGGGGACAGAAATCTTACTCTATTCTCCCTCTCCTCTTTATTCTCCTCCTCCTTGCTGGTGATGTTGAGCCTAGCCCCGCCCCTTTTCTCCTTCCTCTCCTCCCACTCTCCCCAAAGGCCTCAATATTTTCCACTTTAATGGTAGGAGCCTGCTCCCTAAGCTAGATCCTCCTAAAGACTAAATCTCGCAACACTCTCCTGGCCTCTTGCACATCTCTGAATCCTGGCTTTCCTCTAGGGTATCTGATGGCAGCTTGGCTTTCCCGGAACTACCACTTCTTCCAGCAGGACCGAGGCAAACATGGTGGTGGTGTTGCCTTGCATGTCCATCAGAATCTATCCTGTTCCTTCTCCTTCCTCTCATAAACTGTTCCTAGCCAAGCTATTCCTCCCTTTCTCTCTCCCTATCTTTGTTGGTGTTTTCTATGCCTCTCCTAAAATCTCTCCCTCCTCCTTGATTAACTCCCCCTCATCCTTTGTTTCCCTTGTAGCCACTGGTGAGCTCATCCTTCTTGGGGACTTCAATATAAATTGGCTGTCTCCTGCCTCCATGCCCACCATCCATAGGATTGAGTCCCTAAACCTCTCACAGCTTATCACTGAACCCACCAGACTCAATCCTCACTCCTTAGACCACCCCTCCTGGACTGAGTGCTCTCCTCTCACTCCCACTGTATCTCTGCAGCAGGCATTCCACCTGACACCTCCAGTGATCACTGTACAACCTACTGCATCAGGATGTGAGGCCCACTCATTATGCCATCTAAATACATTTGGTACAAGTCTCTTAGGTCACTTGACACTAATTCCCTTCTAAGTGACCTAGTTGCCTCTGATTGGTCCCCTGTCTACTTCACCCCAGACATTGACATATCTCTCTTCCTTTTCCAAGAAATATTCAGCCACACCTGGAATATCTACATCCCCCTTAAAAAGACCATGGTTAAATTCTGTCACCAGCCCTAGATAACTTCTCACCTTATCAATTTATTCAACTTCTTGGACCAAGACTGGGCATATTACAAATCCTGCCTATTACTGTCTGACTTCCTATCTAACAGATCCCTCAGGAATTCCTGCTCAAAGGGGATCCACACTTCTAAGGCCCACTATTTCAACTCAAAGCTGCAGTGTAACCTGATTTCCCCATCTCATAGGTATCATAGGTATATACAAGCTTATAGACTTCCATCCTCAATGCTTGCCATCTAATCATTTAAATATATGTTTCATTTGAACTGGTTAGGAATTTATCTAATCTTTTTTTGAAGGTATCCATAGTCTGACTTGTTACTATTTCTAATGGAAGTTTATTCCATAAGGGAGCCACTCTTTGACTAAACCACTGTTTCCATCTGAGGAGGTTCCATTTGCTCAAGGATAGTTGAAAGGGATGGCCTCTTGGCTCATATTTACTGTTTTTTAATGGATAGCCCCAATTCTTTCCAAAGTGTTTTATCCTGCATAGCTCTGTATAGCTTGCACATATCTCCTCTTGTTCATCTGTACTGCAGTGAAAAAAGGTTCAGTGAGTCTAGTCTCTCCTCATATGTATTGTTGTTCAACCCAAGAACTAATTTTGTAACCCTTCTTTGGATGTTCTCCAGTTTTTGAACATCCCGTTTTCTGTATGTTGCCCATACCTGGGCACAATTCTCCAACACTGGCCTTACCAGGGCTCCATACAGTGGCATTAGAACCCTGCTGTCCCTGCTACCTATATGCCTAGGTATATAGTTAAGGGTTTGATTTGCTTTTTTTGGTTATACTACTACAGTGTGCACTGAATTGTGGATCCTCGCTTATTACAATTCCCAGATCCTTTTCCTCCAAAGTTTTCCTGAGCTCCAAATTCCCCATTTGTTATCTTGCTTTTGTGTTATGCCACCCCATATGCATTACTGTACATTTTCCGATGTTGATATCTAGTTTGTTCCTTACTGTCCACTCATGTATGTTATCTAGTGCTTCTTGTAATTTCTCACTATCTTTTGTTGTTTTTGTGATAGCTCCTACTCTGCAGTCATCTGTGAATTTTGTTTGCCAAATGTTCTGATGAAATATTTTAAGAGATGTTATGTACATATTAAAAATACAAGGTCCCAACACATAGCCCTGGGGAATCCCACTTGCCACCTCATCCCACTCTGATAACTCTGCATTTACTGTTACTCTCTGCCTCCTTATAACAAAACCACTCCCCTATCTAGTTTATCACATTTATATCCAAATTTAGGACCTTTAGCGCATTTAGTAACCCGTCATCACATCATGAGGTAGTTTATCAAATGCCTTGGAAAAGTCCAGGTGTACCACATCAACTGAACTCCCCCCATCCAAAACCTTACTAACTTCCTCATAGAATGCCAATAAGTTGGTTTGACATGACCTTGATTTCTTGAATCCATGCTGTACAGGATCTTCTAGATATGATTGCTTTTGATGAAGGGATATGTAGTCTTTCAATATTCACTCCAGAATCTTACCCATCACTGAAGTCAAACTAACTGATCTGGAATTTTCTGACCTGTTTTAAGGTCCCTTTTTTAGAATGGGTACCACTCGGCTTCCCTCCAACCCTGTGCCACGTCCCTTCTGTCTAAAGAGGCCTGAAAAATGTATGAAAGTGGTGGGGCTATGTATTTGGAGAGCTCTCTAAGCACCATAGGATGTATCTAATCAGGTTCTGGTGATGTATTTACATTTAACTGTCTTAATCTATCTAGCACATCTTCTGCATTTATCCTTATGCGACCTGGTTCTGATGTATTGTCCCCGCCTGTATAAACCATAGTAGGATTATTAAATACAGAGCAGAAATAATAATTTTGGATATATGCCATCTCTTTATTACTTGTTAGGTTGTCCTCCTTATCTTTAAATGGACCTATATTATTTGTACCCCTCTTTTAGTTGTTTATATAAGTGTAAAAAAAGATTTATCTTTTACTCTTGATGCTAGATCAATCTCATATTCAGATTTTTCCCTTTTTATATCCCTTTTTACATTCTTTACCATTTCTCTGTATTTTGTTTTTACCTATAAGTCTGGGATATCTTTACATTTTTTATAAAAATTGTTTTTTTTAATTTTTCTTCTTAAATGAGGGTTTAACCATTCTGGAACTTGTTTCCTATTACCATATTTTAGTTTCTTGGGTATATACATTTGTTTTTCTCCTCTAATCTTTTCTATCATGATCACCCACATTTCATTTACCGATTTCCTATCCAAGTCCTTGTACCAGTCCCATCAAGCCATGCTTGCTCTCATGGTAGTGAAGTCACCTTGTTTAGATTTAATACTCTAGTAGTTCCACTCTTTGTTTTACATCATCTATTTTGAAATGAACTGTCTAATGATCACTATTTCCAAGTGGGCTGTCTACTAGAACCTCACTTATCATATTGTCGCTGTTTGTTAGTATAATATTGTGTTGTTGGCTATTGTTTTTCCACTTACATTGTGCTCTAGGCCTACCTGTTCAAGTACATCTAAAAATTGATTTGCAGTGCTTGAACTTCCCTTTAAATTATCCCAGTCTATTCCGGGTAGATTAAAGTACTCCATAAATATCACCTTGTCAACTGGATAAATATTTTCTGTCTGTTTTAATATTAGCACATCAATTACTATTGATGTAGAAGGGGGTCTGTATAGTAGTCCTATTTTTATTTTTGAAGAATTAAGTGGTACAATATTCAGACAAAGCATTTCCATATTGTCTTCATCAATTTTAATTTCCTCACATTTAATGTTTTTATCTATATATTTGGCTATACTGCCTCATTTTCTGTGCACCCTGGATTTATAAAACAGGTTATACCCTTCTATGTTTCTATCTCACTAATCATTTTTTTCCCACTGAGTTTACATTATTAATGCAATTTGTATATCATGGGTAGTTAACAAATGCTGAAATTCTGCAGATTTATTTGTCATGCTCCTGGATTTATAAGGACTCCTCCCCATCCAGTTTGCTGGCCCCCAGGTATCACCTGAGTCTTTATATCCAATTTTATGTTTGTCCCCCTTCAAGTTTAAATGAAAAGCAATTACAGCATTAGTTTTTTACCTAGCATTCATGCCTCAGCTTTATTCAAGTATAATCCATCATGTCTATATACTAGCCTATTTCTCAAAGTGATAGAATTTTCCATGAATCCAACCTTTGTTAATTTGCAATAGGAGCGCAGCCACATGTTCATTTTATCAATGGCTGCTTGCTTATACTCATACCTTCCATGCACTTGGAGGATCCCAGAAATAATTTTATTTCCCCCTTTTCTCTGATCCTACTAAGAATGTTTTAGTAGTTTTCCTGAATATATGTATCCTCTCTCTTCTCCAAGTCATTTGTTCCAACATGGAGCATAACCAGGGGTTTGTCCATGTCCTCCAGTAGTCCTTCCAGCATCTTCTCTATATTGGCTAACTGAACCCCGAGAGTGTATTTACTGTAGTATGCTCCTTTATCCCATTACAAACTAGGGTATCTATCCTTCTAGTAGTGGAGTCTCCAATAATTATGATGTCTCTCTCTTCTTCTCTCTCAGTTCTCTTCCTATTAGTTTTTCTTCTAGATTCAAACCATCTGTCAGCCCCTTTGTTAGTAGTGGGGTCACCTGAGGCCTCTCAGTTAAACACTGCTTTTGTACCCTCTTATCTAAACTGATATTAGAAACATAGTCTGTGATGGCAGATAAGGACCACTTGGCCCACCTAGTCTTCCCATTTTCTACCTACCGAATAAGCTGCAGATCCTAGTTAACCAATAGCCCATTTCTTCCTACCCCCACAAGAAATGCCTTATATCTGTCCCATGCATTCTTGAATTTGTCCACAGTTTTAGACCCCACAACTTCCTCAGGAAGGCAGTTCCATGCACCCACCACCCTCTCTGTGAAAAAATACTTCCTCACATTGCCCCTGAGCTGTCCCCTCACTATCTTCAAATTGTGTCCCCTTGTTCTTGCACTTCTCTTTTTCTGAAAGATGCTACCCTCTTGGACTTTGTTGATTCCACTGAGGTACTTGAAAGTTTCAATCATGTCCCTCTCTCTCCCTCCTTTCCTCAAGGGTATACATATTAAGTTCCTTTAGTCTCTCCTCGCATGGCTTCTCTTGCAGACTCTGCATCATTTTAGTTGACTTCCTCTGGACTGCCTCCATCCTGTCTTTGTCCTTGCAGAGATGGGGTCTCCAGAACTGGATGCAGTATTCCAGATGGGGTCTCACCAACTGTCTGTACAGAGGGATGACAAATTCCTGTTTTCTGCTGGTGATGCCTCTTCCTATATATCCCAATATCCACCCAGCCATCACTGCTGCCTTCTCACATTGCTTGCTAACCTTAAGGTCATCTGATATGATTACTCCCAGGTCCCTGTCCATTTTTGTTGTTGTTACTACCTCTCACCCATTGTGTACTCTTCCCTTGGGACTTTGTTTCCAAGGTGCATTATTTTGCACTTCTTTGCATTGAGTCCAAGCTGCCATACTTCTCACCATTCCTCCAACCTTGCCAAGTCCCTTCTCATCCTTTTCACCCCCCCTTGTGTATCAATCCTGTTGCAGATCTTTGTGTCATCTGCAAAGAGGTATACTTTTCCTTATAGTCCCTCTGCAATGTCACTTATAAAGACATTAAAAAGGACTGGACTCAGTATTAAACTCTGTGGTACCCCACTAGTAACCCCCCTTTCTTCAGAGTGGACCCCGTTTACTATTACCTTCTGTGTCCTGTTGTCCAACCAATGTTTTACCCAGGCTACTACCCTAGAAGCCACTCCCATGCTGGCTAATTTGTGTATTAATCTTTTGTGTGGGACTGTGTCAAATACCTTGCTAAAGTCAAGGTAGGCCATGTACACAGCCCTTCCCTGGTCTACTACTTTGGTCACCCAGGCAAAGAAATCAATTATATTTGTTGACATGACCTTCCTGTTGTGAATCCATGCTGTCTTGGGTCCTGTGCCCCACTGGCCTCTAGGTACTCAACAATTCTTTCCTTCAGAAGTGATTCCATCATTGTCCCTACCACAGAGGTCAAACTGACAGGTCTGTAGTTTCTTGCCTCTGCCTTGCTCCCACTTTTGTGGAGGGGAATCACATCTGCCCTCCTCCAGTCCTCAGGTACCATACCAATCTCCCATGATTTGTTAAGAAGGGTAGCCAGTGGTGTCACTAGTTCTCCCCTTAATTCTTTTAGAATTCTGGGGTGAATCCCATCAGGGATCATTGCTTTGTCCACCTTCAGTTTTAGGAGTTCTTTCAGAACAGTTTCTTCTGTGAAAGGACTGGGATCGACCCCCCCTATCCAGAGTGCTTCTGTTAATTGGATTAGGTACCACCCCATCCTCCTCTTTTGTGAATACTGAGCAGAAGTATTCATTCAGTATCCCTGCTTTTTCACTGTCCCTCTCTGCCCACCCACCTTCCTCTTTATTCAGCCTCACTATCCCTTCCTTTGTCTTTCTTTGCTCCCTAATGTACCTATAAAAGTTTATCCCCCTTCTTAACTGAGTTGGCTATCTTTTTCTTGGTTTGGACCTTTGCTATTCTGACTGGCCTCTGTGCTTCCTTCTGCTTTATCTGGTACAGTTCTCTATCCTGCTCCTTCTGTGTTTCCTTATACTTCCTAAATGCCATCTTTTTCTCCCTAACCTTCCCCACCATCTCTTTTGAGAACCATAGTGGCTTTTTCTTTCATTTTGATTTGTTTATTTGCTTCATACAAAGGTTTGTTGCCTCTGTGATGGCAGTTTTGATATTTCCCAATTTTTGCTCCACCTCTCCTTCTTGCATGTTTGCCAGTGCTTTTCTAAGGCACTCTCCCATTTTGACAAAGTCAGACCTCATGAAGTTCAGTACCCTCACTTTTGCATGGCTTGACTCTGCAGCTGAGTTTATCGTGAACCACACTGTTTGGTGGTCACTTGTTCCCAGATGGCTACCCACTTCTAGATCTGTGATCCTCTCACTGTCCCCATTTGAGAGTAAGATGTCTAAGATTTCTCCCTTCTGAGTGGGTTCCAACACTAGCAGTCTGAGGCATGCCCCCTGAAGGGCATTGAGAATGGCCCTGCTCTTGGATGTGGCTGCAGCAAAGGTGCTCCAGTTAACATCTGGCACATTCAGGTCCCCCATCTACAATATCTCCCCTTTCTCTGCCATCCTAAGGATGCCTTCTATCATATCCTCATCCATTCCCTCCCCCTGAGATGGGGGTATGTCTAGAACCGCTGTGTGGATTGTGGTTCAATTTCCAGTCTCTAAGGTGACCCACAGTGTCTCCTCTCCTCCCTATTTACTCTTTTGTTCCACTGCTTTTATCCCTTCCCTTACATAGAGAGCTACTGCTCCCCCTCTTCTACCCTCCCTGTCTCTCCTGTAGGTTGTGTACCCTGGTATGTTAACATCCCAATCATAGTTCTCTGTGTACCATGTTTCTGTGCCTGCCATGATATCCAGGCATCCTTCTTCCATCAAGCCCAACAGTTCTAGGAGCTTGTTGCTCAGACTATGGGCATTGCTACTCATTACCCTCCATTTCTTGATGGCCTTACCCCTTTTTGCCCCATCCCTGTCCTTGATGCCTTTGTCATTTTCTCCATTTACCTCTGCCCACCTCCTATTGATGTCTTTATCTTGGTGTTTACCTCACTAACTACCCTGATATTTTTGGGGGGGTTAGGATTTCCCTGTTCCTTTCCAGTGCCTCCCCCTTTGGCTAGTTTAAATGCTTGCCAATGAAGCATTTAAACCTATCACCAAGGATCCTGGTTCCCCTCCTGAACATATGCAGACCATCATGCCAGTAGAGGCCTGCATTACTCCAGGTAGACCCCCAGTTCCCAGTGGAGCCAAACCCCTGAGCTCTGCACCAGTTTTTCAACCATGGATTGAATCTCATGGTGTGGAGCACCCTAGTTTCACCCATGCCATAGACAGGCAGCACCTCTGAGAAGGTTACCATGCATGCTACTTATCTAAGGCCCCTCCCCAACTACACAAACTCCTCCTACACTGTTCTGATCCCTTTCCCAGCCAGGTCATTTGTCCCTAGGTGGACAATGACATCCAGCTCCCTCCCCTGTGCAGCTGCTCCCACGATCCTGAGAATTCACCCCATATCCCTCCAAGCCATGGCATCTGGGAGCACCTTACTTCCCTCTCCCCTCCCTCCCCCAGTTCTACCATCCTAACAATGGAGTCCCACACCAGGAGTTGTTTTCTTCCCCTGTGGGGTCCCATGCAACCCTCCTGTGGGTCTCCACTGTGGGTGCCTCTATAGGGGAACCACACTCTGCCAGAGTGGCATACAAATTGTGTAGAGGTACAACTGGAGAGATATGCCTCTGTTCCACCACCCTCAACCACTCTGAGCCCACTGTGGTCCAATTGCTCCTCTATCTTGGCAACCTCTGAGGCAGTGGTGGTGGCCCTGGTGGTCCCTGGGTGGGACAGGAGGTCCCCCAAATCCTGAACAACTCAGCCTGGAGATGAGCAACCTCCTCCCTCAGTCCAGAGAGGGGCCTGCAGATGGAACAACACCACATCCTCCAGAATGTCACCTGGAAGACTGCTGTTCCACAGCCACATCACTGCACTACTCCCATCATATCTTATTTCTGGCCCCTTAACTGTTGTGTTGAATACTTACTCTTTCCTCTGTTTATTATATATATATATCTATATATATATATAGATATATATACCTACTTACCTACTGCCTCCATGCCCTTAAAGCTCCTGATCTTCCTGTTCTGAGACAGGAAGTTCCTATATTTCTCAGTAGTTTCCTTACTTGCTCAGAGTCAGATGTACAGCAGCTGGGGGATGGAGAACTACTGTTTTCCTTCTAGGATGGTGAGTCTTTTGTGGCTCTGTGATCACTCCCTTCCTGCTCCCAAACAGAAAGTTTGTGTTGTCAGTCAAATCCTTTCCCTATAAAAATAGAACTGGCTAAGGGTGGGGGTGGAGGGGAGGGAAGGAGGGCTATATAGTCCCAGTAGAGAAGTATAGTTCTAGTAGCACCTCCTATTCTGTTCTCTGCTGTTCTCTGCCAGAAGCTATCTAGGGCAGTTTTTAAATCCTAAACACCTGGCTTCACTCTGGTTAAGCCACTCCCCCTAATTTACAGCTCTTTCAAAACCTAGATTACTGCACAGATAACAATTCACTTCAGCCAACTCAGACAAACACACTAACTCTTTTTGTTTCTTTGTTTTTACCCTAAATTGAAGGTCCCGGTAGTAGAGTTCTAGTTCTTTAGTCCCAGTAAAGACTAAAGTAGAAAAGTATAGTTCTATCAGCACCTCCTTCCTCCTGTTGTTCTCTGCAAGTTCTCTGCCAGAAGCTATCTAGGGCAGTTTTTAAATATAGCTGACTCACAGCTGTGCTTAAATCCATAGCACCAGTATTAACTACATTCTCCTTCACAACATCTTTTTTCCCAGACTAGGCTCTAGTGTGTCAAATCTATTAAATAGCTCTATTCTCTCACTTTTATGCTGTTTCCCCTCCTCTACACTTTCTAATTTGATTTGGAACCAAGGCTCAGTCCTCCACCTTATCTGTGCCTGTTTTCTGTGTATTTTGCTTCTCCAACTACTCTTGTACTTTTACTTTCCATACCCTCATAGAAACATAGAAACATAGAAATTGATGGCAGATAAGGACTGCAAGGTCCATCCAGTCTGCCCATTTCTTTTTTTACCTTATAAATGTGCCATCAGCCTTTCCTCTGTCAGTGGCCTATCTATTCATACTCATCTGTATTGCTCCCTTATGCCTATCCCATGCCTGCTTGAAGCCCTGCACTGTATTCATAGCCACCACTTCCTGAGGTAGGCCATTCCATGCATCCACCACCCTTTCTATGAAAAAGAATTTCCTCACATTCCCTCTTAATCAGCCTCCTCTAATCTCATGCTGTGTCCTCTTGTCCTGCTATTTTTCTTATATTTAAACATGTTAGACTCTTTCACCTTGTTAATGCCCTTAAGGTGTTTGAATGTTTCGATCATATCACCTATCTCCCTCCTTTGCTCAAGGGTATACATATTGAGCTCTGTTAATCTATCCTCATATGTCTTCTGATGCAGTCCCTGCACCATTTTGGTTGCCCTTCTCTGGACTGCCTCAATTTGGTTAATGTCCTTGTGAAGATGTGGCCTTCAGTACTGCATGCAGTACTCCAGATGGGGCCTAACCAGTGTCTTGTAAAGATGGATTATTACCTCCCTCTTACGACTTGTGATACCCCTACTAATACACCCATACATCCCCCTAGCCTTACCTACTGCTTTAGAGGTCTGCTTGGATGATTTCAGATCATCAGTGATGATGATGCCCAAGTCTGTTTCTTCCTTTGTGACTGCCAGCAACTCCCCTCACAGCCTATAGGTGGCTTCAGGGTTTCTCTTCCCTATATGCATGATCTTGCACTTCTTTGCATTAAATCCCAGTTGCCACTCTTCTGACCATTTTGCTAGTTTATCCAGAACTCTTCTCATTCTGCCCACCCCATCTGGATCATCTACATGTTGCAGATCTTGGTATCATCTGCAAACAAACAAGCCTTACCCTCTAGTACATCTGCAAGGTCATTAATGAAGATATTGTATAGGACTGGCCCCAGGACTGATCCCTGAGGTACCCCACTTGTGACTTGCATCTCTTCTGACTGTATACCATTTACCACCACTCTGTTTTCTGCCTGTCAACCAGTTTGCCACCCAGTTGACAACTTCTGGCCCACCCCGAGCCTACCCAGCTTATTTATCAATCTTCTATGTGGAACAGTGTCAAAAGCTTTGCTGAAGTCAAGGTGAGTGACATCAACTGCTCCCCTTGGTCCACCACTCTGGTTACCCAGTCAAAGAAATCTATGAGATTAGTTTGACAGGACCTTCCTTTTGTAAACCCATGCTGTCTTGGATCTTGTGCCCCTATGGATTCCAGGTGTTGTACTATCCTTTTCTTAAGGAGTGCCTCCATAATCTTGCCCACTACTGAGGTAAGAGTGACTGGTCTGCAGTTCCCTGCCTCCTCCCTGCTACCACTCTTGTGGAGCAGGATCACATGAGCCCTTCTCCAGTCTTTTGGGACCTCTGCTGTGCTCAGAGACTCACTAAACAGTTTTGCTAATGGCTCTGCTAGTTCCACCCTTAGCTCTTAAGTACCCTGAGATGTATGTCATCAGGTCCCATTGCCTTATCCACCCTGAGCTTAGTGAGCTCTTGTAGGACCCTTTCTTTTGTGAAGGGAGTAGTGCTCACCTCCCTCCCCACTGTGTCCATGGTGCTGAGCTGTGGGCCCTGCCCTACTTTCTCTTCAGTAAATACTGAACAAAAGTATCTATTTAGGATAGATGGTTTTACAGGGTCCTCCTCCTCACATGCTCCCTTTTCTCCATTGAGCTTAGCAATACCCACTCTGGACTTTCTCCTTTCACTAATGTATCTATAGAAAGTCTTGTCACCATCTTTTACTGTTCATGCTAGTGTTTCCTCAGTTTGGGACTTTGCCTGCCTTACTGCCTTCCCTGCTTCCCTTAGGGCAGTTTGGTATGCTCTCTATCTTCATCCCGCTGTGTTCCTTATATTTCCTGAAGGCCAGCTTTGGCTCTGACCTTTTCTGCTACTGTATTTGAGAACCAAAGTGGTTTCCTTCTTCTTTGCACTTCCTTTTCTGTCTAACACAATGGGATGTTGCTTCAAGTATTGCATCCTTAATGCTTGCCCACTTTGCCTGTTCCCCCTCACCTGTGTTCCTTTTTGCCAGGGCTAGCTTAACTCTGTTGGCCATCTTATCAAAGTCAGCTCCTCTGAAGTCCCATATTTTTGCCTTGGAATGTGATGATTTAGATGTAATGGCCAAATTGAACCATACCATGTGATGGTCACTGGCCCTCAGGTGACCTTCTACCTGGAGATCTGCTATCCCTTTCCTGTTAGTCAGTACTAGATCTAGGATAGCCCTGTCTCTTGTGGGTTGTTATACCAGTTGTTTGAGGCCCTCTCCCTGCAGGGAATCCACCATGTGTCTAGTTCTGGCAGATGTTCCTGCTGGTATTGATCAATCTGTATCTGGCATGTTGAAGTCTCCCATTATCAGAACCTCCCCTTTAGCTGTCATGTTTTGTATATCTTCTAACAGTAATGTGTCTATGTCCTCCCCCTGGTCTGGAGGCCTATATACAACCCCAGTTTGTATGGCTGTCCCATTTACTGTTTCCAGGGTGACCCACAGTTCTTCTGGCTCCTTATGTGTATTCTGAATTTCTGTAGCTTTGATATTTTCATTGACATACAGGGCCACTCCATCCCCCCTTTTTGCACCTCGGTCTCTTCTGAACAATACATAGCCAGATACTGAAGTCTCTCAAGTATGGTTACTGGTAAACCATGTCTCACTAATTGCTACTATGTCCAGTTTAGCCTCTGACATTATTGCCTGAAAGTCTGGAATCTTATTTCCCAGGCTGTGAGCATTTGTGTACATGATTTTCCATTGGCCAGATTTTGGTGTGTTAGTTGATGGGTGAGGTTTAGCATTTTCCCTGTGCATCGTATGGGGAGATGGACCTTTTTTGTTACCAGGTGATGCAAATGAACTACAAACATGCTGAATCCCTGTTTGACCACTAGCTGGGGGGGAGGGGTGTTCTTCCCATTCGACATATGGGGAACTGCATCGCTCTCCCCATTTGCTAGTTTAAATATTCTGCAAAGATGTCAAACTTCTGCCCCAATGCACTGACTCCCTCCTTAGTCAGATGCAGTCCATCAAATTTAAAGAACTTTCACTCCCAGAACTGTTGCCAGTTCCCTACAAATTGTGTCCTTTTTCCTGGCACCAGCCCTTGAGTCACATGTTTAGCTCCCCTATCTCCCCTTCTCTGAACTTCCATCCATCTGCCTCCCTCTCCCAGACTGGCAGGGTCTCAGAGAAGGAGACCCCAATTTTTTCTACCATTTCGTCTAGGAAACCCTCCAACTCTTCTAGCTCTTTTTGTACATCTACCCTTTTTAACAGTTGTTCTATTTCTTTTTGTAGGGTTTCTATTAATGTACATTTATTACACACAAACTCTTGACTCTTAGTCTCCTTTGTGTACATTTTACATTTGGTACATGGATATGATCTTTTGCTCCCTTTTCCCTAACCTTGCACCTTTTTAGCTCCTCTGGGTTTGTTTTATTCTTATCCCTACTGCCCTTTCTGATGCATTTAGTGCACAAAGACTGTTTAGTCCCTGTCCCAGTCCCACATGCAGCCCCGTGGTGCACCCCACTCGAGCTTGCCCCGCTCACACGGGGCCAAGATATTTAAGTATGTTGAGCCAGAAGCTGTCCTGGCTACTCTTCCAGTCTTCTGCTACTGCCTCACCTGAGAGTGTTACAAAAACAGTTAAAAATGTAATGGTTTACCACATCATGCAGTGGATTTAATTAAAAATTAGTGCCACAAATAATCCCTATTTCCACAGCCCATGATACAAGCTGTTACCCTGGCTATTGGTATATAGTCCCCTTGTATCCCATGAGTCAGTGGTTCAGTTGCTCTGGTTGCTAGGTAATGGCCCACAAAACTACCATCTCTCCCCAGAGGTATGCCCGACCTATTCAAAGTACAACTACAGTTACAAGTTTTACATATTGCAGGGTCTGCAATTTCAGGAGATGCAACACAGTCTACTGAGAGTCCCTTATCCACTACCCCAGTTGCTCAGGAAAATATATTTAAGAATGTCAAGCCAGAAGCTGTTCTGGCTACTTTTCCAGCCTTCTGCTACTGACCTGCCTGGGAGTGTTACAAAAATAGTTAAAAGTTAAATGGTTTACCACCTCATGTGGTGGATTTAATTAAAAACTAGTGCCACAAATAAGGCATGTTTCCACAGACTGTGATACAAGCTGTTACCCAGGCTATTGGTATACAGCCACCTTGTATCACATGAGTCAGTGGTTCTGTTACTCTGGTTGCTAGGCAATGGCCCACAGCACTACCACCTCTCCCCTGAGGTACGCCCAACCTATTCAAAGTACAAGTACAGTTAAAAGTTTTACACTTTACAGGGTCTGCAATGTCAGGAGCTGCAACACAGTCTCCTGAACATCCCTTATCTCAGTTCTGGAAGGTTATCCACTCCCTATTTGATTCCCCAACCCAGTTTGTGCCCCCACCCATTCTCCAGGTGGATGGTTCAGACCAATCCTCATTTGCCATAAATTTTGATAACTTCTTTACTACTTGTGTAGTACTCTCTCCTCCATCTCCAGAACATGTCTGCTTTCTGTCCCTTACTGCTTCTTCCCCACCCCAATCACCTAAAGGTTATCAGTTCCCTCCAGTTTACCCTGAGGAGGTCTTCCTCACATTTACTCCATTTAACCGTTTTAAGTCCAGACCTAATGGACTGGACCCCAAACCTCTACATATCTCTACTTAAGTCATTGCGTCTCTACTTGCTCATCTTCTAATCTTCTCCTTCTCCCTCTATGCTGTTCATGAGGCCTGGAAGGTTGCAAAGTTCCTCTGTCTGCACAAAGGGGGCAATCTCTCCTCCCCCAGAAACATCTGGCCTATCTCTCTCCTCCCCTTACTTGCTCAACTTCAGGAGTCCATTGTGTATTCTAGACTCACTGACTTCCTTCATTCATCTAACCTCCTCTCCCTCTTCCACTCTGACTTCAGAAAACACTACTCTACCATTTCCTCCTTGTGTGGAGCAAAATGTTACTGAATGGGATTGTGAGGATATGCTGGTCCCCTCCCCCTTATTAGCATTGTGGCCCCCCTCACTACTTTGCCCATGCACAAACCCAGTTTGTGGAGCAAACTGGGCTTTGTTAATACCAGTAATGAGTTTGTGCCAGGACAAAGCTTTACGAATCTGACCTCAGACATTCCTTACCTCTCCTTAGTAAAATGGTGAATTGGTTGTTGCAAGAATAGTATGAAGTATAAACACAGCTGATTCTGGATATTCCTGAAAGAGGCCTTCCTTGAGTTTTATACACTCAGAGTATCACACCCACTATTTACTCAGTTATGTATTCTTGTAAATCATTTTTTGATACATCTTATTCTTTACAGGACACTCTTTCCATGGCAATAAATGTCAGCCATAGGTAAAACTTTTAAATTAGTTTCTTGAAATATCAAATTATGCCACAACTCCATTAAAAAAACAAAGTCCTTTCTTTTCCTTAATCTGTGATAATGGATGGGGCATTCCTCCAAGAAACACACATCTCTTGAAGAAACCCTTAAATTAAAATGATCCTGCATGGGTCTAGTAAAAGGTTGTTCCTATAACATTAACAGTAGAGACACCTGTGTACTTTTCTACAAGAGTCTTAATGTCAATGTGGAATCTGTAAACTCAAACCCAGAAGGTACATATTTAATTATGAAACTAAAGACTGATGATAAAGCTATAGTACTAGTACATTTATATACTCCAAATGTAAATAATGCAAGTTTTTGTATTACAATTTTGTTTCTGACAATCTTAGTGTTCATGGGTAGCTCTGATTTAATTGTAGCAGGAGATATGGATGCAGTGGTTGAATAATTACATTGACACAACTCTAATTTATCTCTGGAAAATAGTGCATCCTCTTAGCCAGGAGTACAGTCTGATAACCTCCTGGCAGACTGCAAATCAAAAGGACCTAGATTACACCTTCATGTGCAATAGAGGCAATACATCTAGCAGATTAGACTACACTTTTATATCACATTCACTACTGCCTGGTTTACCAAAAAGTAATATATTTAATATAGTAATATTAGACCATGCTATGGTTACTGCTGGTATCCTTCTAGAGTATAATTTTGTTCCTGAGAAAACTTGGAAATGTTATTGTGGGTTACTTCTAAATACTAACTTTATAAAATGGTTAGAAAATAAATTAAGGACTTTACAGTTATACATGACACTGGTGAAATCTTAGATTACATCCATTGGTATGCCTTCAAAGTATTTTTAAGGGGTGCATTATGTTTTATTACAGCCACAAGAAAAACAAGAAAAAGACAAGGAGCATATTGAGTTAGATAATAGTTTAGAAGTTAAAGAAAAGCTCTATTTGCAATCTAAATGAACAAATGTATGTTTTCTGCCATGATATTATTGGTCTTAAATTATCACAAATACTATGCATAACCAGAGAGGAAAATACACTTTATTCAGGTTAAAACAGAAATGTACTGGATTTCATATGGGATTTATTAAGACAGCCAGAGGGCAGAGGAACATGTTGGTTATCCCCACCATTTCAGTGGAGGAAACCGAAGTTACCAACTGAGATAAAACTATCTAAACCTGCTTTAAAGGCATTGAAACTAGGGGTCTCTACTAATTCAGCTGGCAGTTTATTCCATAGTCTAATTGTTCTGGGACCAAAGCTAAATTTTCTTAAATTTGTTTTACAACGTTCTTCTATGATCTGGTATTTGTGACCTCTTAGGTTATAATTTTGTTCCCTAGTATGAAATTCTAGATCTTTCATTAACATACCTGTTTTAAGATTTTATAAAACATCAACAAATCTCCCCTTACCCATCTTATATTCATGGCCCATAATCCCAAGTTATAGATACATAGATACATAGATACATAGACAGTGTCAGCAGATAAGGACCTATGGCCCACCCAGTCTGCCCATTTGAGCTTGTAAGTTCAGTTTGTTTTCCTAGAAGTCTGTTGCCCCTTACCCCTGACCTCCAGAATTCCTTTATGTCTATCCCATGCATTCTTAAATCCCGTGATTGTTTCAGCCCCCACCACTTCCTCTGGCAGGGTGTTCCACTTGTCCACCACTTGTTCTGTGAAGAAATTCTTTCTCATGTTTCCTCTGAATCGTCTTCCCTCCAACTTCATCCCATGCCCTCTAGTCCTGGAACATCTTTTTCGCTTAAAAATAGTGTTTTCCTGCCCCTGTTCCTCCCTGTAAGATATTTGTATGTCTCTATCATATCCCTCTCTCCCTCCTCTCCTCCAGGGAGTACATGTTCAGTTCCTTCAACCTTTCTTCATAGGACTTGTGATGCAATCCATGCACCATCTTTGTTGCCCTCCTCTGAACCTTCTCTACCCTGTCTATGTCCTTATGTAGGTATGGTCTCCAGAACTGTACACTGTACTCCAGGTGAGGCCTCACTAATGTATTGTATAGCAGAATTATGACCTCCCTTTTCCTGCTGGTGATACCCCTGCCTATATATCCCAGCATCCTATTTGCTTTACCTGCTGCCTTGTCACACTGTTTCCCTACCTTGAGGTCATCAGAGATGATAACCCCAAGATCCCTTTCCTGCTTGGTGCATGCTATATCCTCACCCCCAACTGATATATTGTGCCAGGGTTTTGTGCCCCATATGCATTATCTTGCACTTCTTTGCATTGAATTTCAACTGCAAAACCCCTGACCATTCTTCAAGTTTCTGCAGGTCGCTTCTCATTCTATCTACACCCTCTGGTGTGTCTACTCTGTTACAGAGCTTTGTGTCATCAGCGAACAGTAAAATTCTGCCTTCTAGATCCTGCGCCATGTCACTGATGAAGATGTTGAATAGGACCGGTCCCAGCACTGATCCCTGTGGTACCCCACTGGTCAATCTTCCCTCTGTGGAGTGACAGCCATTTACTACCACCCTCTGTGTCCTGCCACCCAGCCAGTTACCTACCCACCACACTACTGTCCTGCCCACACCCATATTCCCCAGTTTGTGTAATAGTCTCTATGTGGCACAGTGTCAAAGGCCTTGCTGAAGTCCAGATAGGCCATGTCCATTGCCCTCCCTGATCCACCTCCCTAGTCACCCAGTCAAAAAGTCATCGAGGTTGGTCTGACATGACCTCCCCCTGGTGAAACCATGCTGCCTTGGTTCCTGTAGTCCATTGACAACCAGATGTTCCACCAATCTCTCCTTCAGTAGTGCTTCCATGATCTTCCCCACTACCGAGGTGAGGCTGACTGGTCTGTAGTTCCCTGCTTCCTCTTTGTTCCCACTTTTGTATAAGGGGACTACATCTGCTGTCCTCCCATCTTTGGGTACTTCCCCTGTTTCCAGTGATTGGCTAAACAGGATAGCCAGAGGTTCAGCCACCACCTCTCTTAGTTCTTTAAGGACCCTGGGGTGCACCCCATCTGGCCCCATTGCTTTATCCACTCTTGTTACTTCCAGTTCCTTCAGGACCCTTTCTCGTGTAAAGGGACTTGTGTCCATTTCTGCACCATTCTCACCCCTTGCACTCCCTTCAGACCCATTACCCTCCTCTTCCTCAGTAAAGACTGAGCAGAAATACCTGTTCAATATGTCAGCTTTACTGTTGTCATCCTCCACGTGGCCCCCATCCTCCCCTTCAGTCTCACTATCCCTCCCTTTGTCTTTCTTTTTTCACTTATGTACCTGTAAAGGTTTGTCCCCTCTACCCACTGATTTTGCAATGTGTTCTTCTGTCTGAGCTTTGGCTTCCCTTACTGACCTCCTGCCTCCTTTGCTTATCCTGGTACTTCTCCCTATCCCTTCTGCCTGTGTCTTTTGTATTGCCTGAATGCAATCTTTTGGCTTTCACTTTCTTTGCTACCTCTTTGGAAAACCATAATGGTGTCCTCTTCCTTTTCCTCTTGCTAACCTGCTTAATACATAATTATGTTGTTCTTGTAATCCCCATTTTAAATACTGCCCACTGTTCCTCAACCCTGATTCCTGTCCCATTCCCTTAATGCCTCTTTCAAGTATCTCCCATTTTCCCAAAGTCTCCCCCCTAAGATCCAGGATACATGTTTTTGTGTGGTTTAGTTCTGCTCTTTCTGTGATTTCAAACCACAATGACTGGTGGTCACTGTTTCCCAGGTGCTCCCCCACTGTTACCCCCATCACACTGTCCCTGTTTGTGAGCACAAGGTCCAGTATTGCCTTCTGCTGAGTTGGTTCCATGACCAGTTGCTTGAGGAAGGCACCCTGAAGGGAGTCCAGGATAAATCTGCTCCTAGTTGATGCTGCTGCTGGGATGCTCCAGTCCACGTCTGGAATATTAAAGTCTCCAACCAGTACTACCTCACCCTTGTCTGCCATCCTTTGGTTATTCAATCTTTCTTCATAGGGTTTATCTTTTATTCTTTTTATCAGTTTTGTACAGGCCCTTTGAAGCTTTTTTATCATTCTTATATCTTTCCTCAAATATGGACTCCAAACCATGGAATAATAGTCCAAGTGAGGTCTCACATAGGATTTAAAAATGGGCATCAATACCTCTTCCTTTCTTGAATTAAAGCTTCTTTGAATACAATTAACCAAATGCATGGCCTTATTTGTTGCTTTTTTACAATGGGTTCCCTTCTTCAGGTCATTGCTAATGTATATCCCCCAAGTCCTTTTCACAAACAGAATCCTTTAATTTTACTCCCTGTAAATAATATTCCTGATTTATATTTCCCATTCCCATGTGTATAACAGCACACTTATTCAAGTTAAAACACATTTTATTAGTGTTTGCCCACTCTTCTATGAACAATAAATCCTGACTAAATCTTGGTCTATCCTCAAAAGTGTTCACCAATCCTCCAAACTTGACATCGTCGGCAAACTTTATTAACTTATTCCCACTAGTAGTAATCAGATCAGTGATAAAAATGCCGAACAGTAGAGGTCACAACACAGATCCCTGTGGGACTCCACTTAGGACTTTTACCTCATCGGACAGAAATTCTTGAACCCTAACCAGTTGGGTTCTCATCATTAACCAATGTCCTATCCATTTGATAATACTGCCATTGATTCCTAACTTCTTTAATTTTAAAATTATTAACCCATGGGGGACCGTGTCAAAGGCTCTGCTGAAATCCAACAATACCATATCCACTTGGTTCCCCTGATCCAATAATTTCCCAACATGTTCATAGAAACTAATCAAGTTAGTCTCACAAGATCTATTCCTTAGAAAACTATGCTGGGTTCTATCTACCAATCCCATGTCCAACATATAGCTCATGTTCTCATCATAAATTATCCCCTCAATGATTTTATAGACCACCGATGTTAAGCTTATTGGTCGATAGTTCACTGCATCAGCCCTACTTCCTTTCTTGGACACTGGAACCACACATGCAGTTCTCAAATCATTAGGTACATACCCTTCTTGTAGTGATTTCTGCCCTATTATAGTAATAGCAGGTGCTAATTCATCAACAAGTTCTCTAATGAACCTTTGATGTATCCCATCTGGGTCTGCAGATTTGTCTATATAATGTATGGTAAGTGACTATTATCCACCATAATCAGCAGTCACACAGCTTTGTTATGCACTGTTTAGAATTTTAAAAGTTGTTAACCACACTTCGGAACTTCCAAACAGTGGCATAACAAAAAAGAATGCACCAGCGTTCCATAATTCTCACACATAGAATGCAAACAGTGTTTTTTTGACCATACACTATAAAAGATGATGGCTGGGGATCAGCTGACAACCACTCTGAAATCACCTTTCATGGTTGCTAAGGCTACAGTAAACCTCTCGAGCTGTACTCTCGAGGTTTACCATGTTGCCCTAGCAACCATTCGAGGTGATTACAGCATGGTTATTACCCGATCCCGAGCCATTATCCTCTATATTAAGTTTTTGTATTTTCTTAATTATTTTATCGGTGCTAATTATATCAGTTAGTACAGTATTATCTGGTACAATTATAATGTTATCTCTTAATTGGTCAGTTTTAACAAACATTTTACCAAATGTTATACTAAATTTATTAGCCATTTTCTCAGGTTTAACTGATAATTTACCATCAATATTTAGGGGTCCCACATAATTATTATTCTCCCTTTTGTTGTTGATATATGCAAAGAAACTCTTTCTAGTATTATTATTAGATGCTGCTAATCTATGTTCCAGATTTTCTTTTGCTTTCCTAATTTCATACTTAACCTTATGTAATATTTTTTTATAACTAACCCTACTACCTGCTGTATTTACCTGTTTCATCTATTTAAAGAGTATTTTCTTTCTCTTACATAACTTAATAATTTTGTTGTTTATCCAAGAAGGTTTTTTCCCCCAATTATTATACACATTCCTGATAGGAATATTCTTCTCTGTCAAGTTATTTATTGTCTTAACAAATGATTCAAAAAAATCTGGTGTCAAACCTGCTGCTAATGTCCCTACATGTGAATAAGCCTTTGATCGATTTGAATGGCACATCTGATGAACATCTTAAAATTATTTAATTTTGCTGGCCCGGTGGCACTGATGGTTGAGGCATTGAACACCACACCTCATGCCATGCCAGCGACTTGTGTTCGGGAATGAGCATAGGTTGCCGTGGGTCAGCTGGAAGGAGATGGATTGAGCATCCTATGGACTACTCTCCACCTCCGGGAAGGGGGGAGTACAGTGGCCAGTGCTTGCCTGACCCCTAGCGGAGGCTGGGGCTCAACATCACAGAACTGCATCACTGGGGCTGAGGGGTGGCAGATGCTTGACTGGTTCATGCATGGGAGCATGCGCAGGCTCAGTCACTGGTGACATTGCACACCACTCACTCACAAGTGGGAGAAAAACAAGAAAAAAACAAGCTACTGGAGGATGACGAGGGGGAGCTCTCAGGCCCCACACCTGGCTAGCCACAATACAAATGGATCCAGTTTTGGTAGGGGAAGATCCACCTCTTCCAACCCCACCAGGGGGATAATCCCTGGGGTACTGCACTGGCTGGTGGATGCCAGGGTGATCAGGCTGGACCCCCCCCCAGACTGAAAAAGCCTAGGAGCAGGAGCATAAACTAATAATAAAAAAAATACTTAAATTTGGAGAGTACTTTTGCAAATGGGGCAAGGTTCTGTATATAGATATATCTTTTGAAGTAAAATTAAATGGGTTCTTCTCAGAAACATGTTCCATCCTTAAGTGAAAAATACAGGTTGCCTCTATCCCAGTTCCTGTTATACTTACACTAGGACATTTATTCACCAAGATTAGAACCTCCTCTGCAATTATTAGTACAAAAATAGGCAAGCATCACAAACCAATAGGCTGGCCTACACAGATGATGTTATACTTATCCTAACACAACTAATATATCTATCCCTCCCCTCCTAAATATTATTTATGATTTCTCTTTTTATTCTGGCTTCAAGATTAATGTTAGTAAATCAGAGGTCTTCTCTATATTAAATAAGACAGGCTCTCATATCTCTGACTATAGTCAGTTTAAATGTCCTCAATCAGATATTAAATTATTGGTAATCACTTTATTGGTTGAGCTCAATAAAATAGTTTGTATGAACCTCATGTCACTACTAAATAAGATAGACCTTAAATTTCAGGGATAATGCCCTTCTTTGTGGGGTAATATTCAGGCAATAAATGTGATAATGGCACCAAGAAAATTTGATCTGCTTCATTATTTGCCCATATACACAACCCCTTCCATATTTAAAAGGCTTTCCTTGTCTATTAGACCATGTGTCAGCATGGCTCAATTGGTTCACATTGGATCTATGACCAGTCGTTGACAGAAATTTTGTTGAATGACTGGACAGTGAAACCATCATGTTGACCACATTTGCAGTCAGCAGACGGTTTCCAAATTGGAAACATGCTTTCTTCAGGGGGGTTCCCCCCACACCATCCCACTTTTTTATAATCAACTCTGAGTCAGAGCTGATTAGGGAAGGGGGTACAACTCCCCCAAATACAGTGCCTGGGTCCAGCACCGTCTGTACAGCAACCTGGTGTTGTAGATGTTGAACTGACAGTCGCTGTAAAAGTGTCACTGTCGGCTGTGAATATCATACACAGCTGCCTCTGAGCCAGAGGCTTGTGGGTTCTAGTCCTACACTGGGATTGGGCACATATCTTAACATTGGCACCTGAGTGTCATACCAGGGGATGCTGTACTGTTCTGGCATGCCATCCATCAGACAAAACATTAATCTGAGGTCCCTTCTATCCACTTTTGGTGCTGTCTTGGTGGGTATCTAGGTGGATGTAAAAGAGCCCAACATACTTTTTGCAAGAGTAAGGGATTTTCCTGTAGGTCTGGACAAAATTCCCCTTCCCATTAAAGTGATTCATGCAATTGTTCATGGCTGTGTGTGGGTGTTGATTTGTGAAATGGATGCCACTACATGTTTGGTTACTTCACTACCACACTCACATTGCTGTAAAATACTCTTTGATACAATCTGCATGAAAGTCTTCTTCTTCTTCTTCTTCCTCTTCTCCTCCTTCTTCTTCTTCTCCTTCTCCTTCTTCTTCCCTGCATCTCAGTCACCACGCTGCAATAACCCAAAAAGAAGTGGGAGTTTCTACCAAATTTCAAAATCAGACATGGATCCTTTATAGTGGCACAAAATATTAAAACATTTGGGATGCAGGAAAAAGATTAGTTGCCAGGCTGGTTCTATACAGATGATTCTATTTTGAATGGCACTCATCCTAATATATTGCTTTTCACACTTACATAATTCAGTAAAATCAAACCCCACTCTTAATCCATCAGTGAGGGTTTGAAAGAACATATCCAAAGTGTTAGAATGGATCCATATTACATCCCTACACTGCTCCTTATGGGAAAATAGTTGATTTAAATGTGAAGGGAAAGCATTAAACTTGAACAATTGAAAACATAAATAACTTGATGGATCAGTCCTCTGAATCCATGCTTCCCTTCACTTCACAAGCACATCAGATTCATCTACCTGAGACTGACTTCTACAAATACCTCCAGATGAGAGACATGCTAAATGAATCATTCAACTCAAACCTGGCTATGCCACCTCTACACAAGTTAGATAAAATCTTCACTATCATTAACAGTCATAAAACAATTGCTAAAATAACATTAGGTTCTGAAGGTAATGTAGTTCACCTATTAATACCCAAATGGGAACAAGAACTGAATGTCTCTGTTTCCCTAAGGGAATGGAGGAAAGGTCGGGATAATACTCTAGTGATATGAAAAGAATCTAAAGGTAGACTAATACAATTCAAAATTGATTACAGATGGCACTACATGTCCTGTAAACTGGTTGAACTGGAAAATTCTAATAATGATAAATGTTGCAGGTGCCTTTCTGATAAAGGGACATTGTCCCACATAAGGTTGTCCTGTTAAACCCTTCTGGAATGATGTCTGTAAAGCATGCAAGGTAATTAACAAATGTAAAATTGTCTCTTCCACCAAGTTTATAATTCTAGGAATTTTCTGTCCTAAAATGTCATAAAGTTCTGAGGTTAACCCATCCTGTCCGGGAGATTTTCTTTTGCAAGTGATTTAATGGTGTCCAATAGTTCCAGTGTAGAAAAGGGTTTAGTTAAATCATCTACCAGATCTTGAGAAATTGCAGAGATTTCTAATTTCTGAAATAGGGGGTCAAAATGAAAACATTCATTTTCAGACTTTTTAAACAAAGCTTTTGAATAATGGGACACAATATTCAAAATATTAGAGCTGGAAGTTTGAACCTTCCCCTGTGTGTCATAAAGTGCCTTCATTACTTTCTTTTTAATCCACTCTCAGTTTCAAATGAGAGGGCAGATGTTCTCAAAAGTGCCCTGTATCCCATATTGTTGTTGTTGTTTAAGGCCTTCTGTTAATTTTTCATGATACACTAACATTTTCTGTTTTATATGTGTTATTTGATCGGTGAAATTATGTTTTTTGTTTGTGAAAGCCTATGCAGTGGTTGCAACTGTTTTCTATCATTTAAATAAGTCACATAATCTTCACATTTTAATTGTTTGCTATTGGACATGAGAAGGGCCCTAATCTCAGTTTTTAATCCAGCCACCAATTAACTGGGTCCTTGTACAATTCAAACAAGGGCTTTTTACAGATAAGAAAATATGTAATATTTTGTAAGCATAAAACTTCCAGTAAAAGCTTAGAGTTAAGCTTCCAATACCCTGGACCAATTACTACCTCTGGGGAACAACAATCAATATATAAAAGTTTATGGTCTGAGTACTCCACCAAATCTACTAATGATTTTTGAATTTGTATTGACTAAGATATAAAGAAAAAGTCAATTCTTATAGATAAATTCCCTTTAAAAACTGTTTTATCCCCTTTTCCCCTGTGTTCTAGTAAAGCATTTTTTAAAATGGCAATATGAACTGCCTTATTTAAAGCTGTCATGTCTCCAAATATTTTCTCTGTTTTCGTATTCAATCCCCTATCTAGTTTGCTTAGTCCACAATTGAAATCTCCCCCAAAAATTACGTCCTGACCTGTACGTAGGTAAGGGCTAATTTGTTTAAAAATAGCTGTATGATCTGCCTTTAATAGTGGGGCATAGATATTTATAATACAAAAGGACATATTCTCAACCCTAAAATCAAGTAATAATACCCTACCTGGCAATAAGTCTAAAAGCTTAACAATGGTAGGTTGTAACCAGTGAAAAAGAATACCTACCCCTGAACATCTTTCTGTACCTATAGACTAAAAAGAAGTTCCTGTGAACCATTCTTTAGTTACTTTTGTAATTTCTGTAATAGTATGTAATCTGATATCTTGCATAAGAAACCCCCCGGGGGGGGGTATGTCTGTAAAAGATGGAAAACTGCACCTCTTTTGCAATTATTTGTTATGCTATTAACATTTGAAGTTAGAATTTTAAGAGATGATGCTAGACACATTGTAAGTGTGCAAGTGCAAGCTACCTTCTCAGTTTTTTCTTAACTTTCCCTCTTTGATTTTTTCCCCAGGTTCCATTTTCTCTTTCTCAGATTGTTGTCCCTCTAACAAAGTTTCTTGTATATTAAATTCTAATAAGGATCCCACTGATTCAGTATCTGAGGCCTCACCATCAAACAAAGCCTGATATCTAGTAGAAATTTCAAGTGGAGCAGTTTTAGAGACTTTGGGTATTGGGTGAGACCAAGCTGGACATCTTCTAGTAGACATCCTTTTTTCTCTACTATCATCTTCCTTGGGGGGGGGGCATGGAAGCCATGGAACTCAAATCTTCCCCAGGACATACGTCTACCACTATTTCTCCAGTTTCTCTGACTTCCATTTCTACACTAGGAGTTGAAACATCACCCCTTACTTCTAGGTCAGAGTCTAGTATGTTATCTCCAAAAAGCCCTCTGCTAGGCTTTGGTATTTTATCTTTTTGGCCTATAGACTCTAAGGGTTTTTCAACTGTCCTTTGCTTGTAGTATTCTCTCTGAGCTGTAGTAATCAGAAGTCTTTGTTCCACACTAACAGATGAAGAATGTTTGCTGTGTGCAGCTTCAGGACAAGCTACATACGAGTGACCCTCATTCCCACACAGATTACATTTTACTCTACTCTTGCACTGACCACTAGTATGACCAACCTCATGACAAACTGTACATTTAGTCCTATCACATGTACTACTTATGTGACCCTCTTGGCCACATTTATAACATGTCTTTGGTTGTCCGGAATAAAAAAGGACCCCTCTGTCCCCACCTAAGAAAAAACAATTAGGAAAATGATGTACCCTTTCTTCCTCTGTTCTCAAAATTGCTCGGATTTTACACCTTCCTGTCCAAATTCCCTCTGTATCAAATATAGCTTCAGGGTTATCTGTCACAGTACATCTCTGCTTTAACCAAAAAAGTAAATCAACAACACTAACATAATAATAATAATAATAATAATAATAATAATAATAATAATAATAATACCTTATGTATTGTGCTCCTTTCAGGCATCAACCCCCTTGTTCCTGAATAAAACAGTGATGGTTTTATGCGTTGGCTTAGATAAAGGGATGACTTCAAAGGGAGCCCATAGTCGTGAATTTTTTACTTGATTATACTTGGCCCAAAATTTGTCTAATCCACTCCCCAACTTAAAACTAACATCAAACACATTTTCTGCAGACACATGAATAAGGGCATGCAGTTCTGTAACAGTGAAATGCAAACTGTCTTTTAATAATGTTTTTGCCTATATAGACCATATCTGGAAAAGTTTCTAAACCTCCTTTATAGATTAGTCTAACGACATTGTGCCTTTTGGCCAGGTAGAGTGTATTGGAAAAAAAGGAAGCATAAGATTTTTTATTTTGTTCTGAAGAAGGATGTGAAAACCCTTCCTCCTCAAAAGATACAGGCCTATTCCTAATTTCAGCTGGTATGCTCTTAGAAATGTCTGAAAAATTGGAAAAGTCACTCATAGGGTCTTCTAAATTGTTCTGTGCAGCTGCTCCACCTCCTATGTTCTGCACTGTTACTAACATCGGGTGCTGCGTCAGGTCTAATTCTGCAGGTAAGGCCAAAGGTGAAACCAAGTTCTCCCCTTCAGATATTAACAAATCTGCCAATGTTTGAACAGTGTCAACAGTAATACTTTGAGTGCCACCCTCTTTGCTCACTGGAGTAGAAGAAACAGTCAGTGGCATTGAAACCCCTGCTATCTTAATCAGGGCAAAGCCCAAGATCCATTTGTTTGTGTGCGGTGAGTGAACCCACCCTGCCGCTTTCAAAGATTCTTCTGCCGACCATGAACTGTCATCTGCAGGTGGCACATCTACCCATCATAATTTACTAGGCATACCTTTAAGTTTCACCCAGTCTTTAGGATGTATCCCCTTGGATGCTGAATAGGTAAATGTGGTAGCTGCAGATTGATCACAATCCTTTCCCCAGAATACAGTGTCCAACTCATTCTTTCCCTCAGTGTGGTCAGGATCCATGGCAACCTTTGGTAGCTGCTGTCCCATATGCAAGCTAGGGACTCCTCTCTGATCCTTATCTGGTGGAGAGAAGCATTTTAACAACTCTTATTTCCTTTGCTGAAATAATATTTCTTCCTGCAGTAAAAGATACTGCAAGGTAGATTCCATTGCTCCATCTTTCTCACCGTTGTTCTTCTCATCTGTATTTTTACTAAGCAAGTCCCCAGAAATGCTCATCTCCATTTGTGCCAATTTTGCTGCTCCAGGCACAGACATACTTGTTGTTGCATCAAAAAATTCTTCAGTCTCTGTAAGCTCCTTAGCAGAGGAGGAGACCAACTCCCAGACCTGCTTCACACCCTTCTCCTTGCTTGTCAGCCCAGAGACTGACTCATCCATCATGAAATGGCCAGAGGTTCCCCCTCCTGCAGAATAGGGGAATTTCCCCGGTGTCCAGGCCAAATTTCTCTCTGTATCCCCCCTTCCCCCGATTGACCCTGAAAAAGGGACTTCTAGGCCCAGTGGGCTTACCGGGTCAACAAAATTCAATAAATAAACAAATAAATCTTCTTTTGTGCCATCACTGAATACAAGTCAGAAAAGAGAGATACCTGTCTGATGCCAGCTTTGACATAAGTTTCACTACAAAGAAAGAAATACCAGCCTAGCTTCAATTGAAAAGAAGTTGAGACTATTAAAAAAAATCAATCACTGCCACAATCTCTTTGATCGCTTCCCATTGCGCTCAACCATCTGCTTGCTTACTCCATCTGCTAAGATGTCTACCCTTTCTTGCCACCCATCCGCTCTCTCAATCACAGTCCTCCTCAAGCATAGCTGCCACCTGCTTGGTACCTCCTTATTGTACCTGTTACTATTTTTTTCAGAAGAAAAAAAACAGAACTCGAGCGGAAGGGGGGAAATGCCATGACAACTCAAAACACTATAAGTAAGGCAGCCTGCCTAATTCAAAAATCCTCAAGTCAAAAAAAAAGCACACAGTAAACTGGTGGAGGAACTATTTTATTTAAATTAAAGAGGAGTTATGAGACTATTAAAAAAATCAATTACTGCCACAATCTCTTCAATCACTTCCCATTGCACTCAACCATCCACTTGCTCACTCCCACCCACCAAGATGTCTTCCCTTTCTTGCTACCCATCCGATCTCTCAATCACTGTCCTCCTCAAGCACAGCTGCCACCTGCTTGGTACCTCCTTATTGTACCTGCTACTGTTTTTATGTGAGAAAAAAAATGGAACTGGAGTGGGAGGGGGCAATGCCATGACAACTCAAAACACTGCAAGTACGGCAGCCTGCCTAGGTCAAAAATCCTCAAGTCAAAAAAAAAAGCACACAGTAAACTGGTGAAGGAACTATTTTATTTAAAATAAAGAAAAAGATTTTAAGTTTTTAATTACTTAATGCTTCTTTTTTACCTTTCACATGCATCTATAATGTAGATGCTCATTTCATAAGTGCAATAGGCCCCTCCAGGGTCTGTGTGTTAGACACTTTAACACACAGCTAGGAGGCTGGACGCACTCAGCCGGTGGCCTCATGCCTCACTACACCTCTAAGCCGTGTGTTAAAGTGTCTAACACACACCCTGTCGTGTCTTATTGCTTATGTATTTAAAGGCAGGGACTACTTCAAGATGAGTCACATCCACAGTGGAGAAGGCAAGAAGTGGGGAGAGGATGGCCAGTTTCTGGTTGGTGCTAGAAGTCATGGACACTGTTTTTTAGTGTTGACCCAGAGTTGGTTGGGCTGGAACCAATGCAGAACACTGAATGTCTTCCTGAAGGGAGACTTCCACAGCCACTCAGCTTTAAAAATTGTTCATTTGAATATTAATAGTCTCAGTTCCAAATGGGACCAATTTGTGATATGGACAGAGATTAACAGTTTTGATGTTATCATGCTATCAGAGACTTGACTAAATAACAATATTCTGGATTCTGAAATCTTGCTGACCAATTTCAATGTGTTTTGTTATGACAGGGTAGGTATATCATGGGTGGGACACTCATTTATATTAATTCTAAACTTGACGCTACCAGGGTTATGGGTAACATCAGTGACCCTTACTGTAACCTTGTTTCTGTTGAGGTCTTATTTGGTCAGCATAAGAGACTAGTAATTAGTTCTTTATATATACCACCTAGGAAATTTAAGAATGATATTGATCTGGTTTCCTGGTTTAAATCTCATCTTCCCCCTAACAGAGAATGGATCTTATTAGAGACTTTAACAATAATTGGAATACCAATGGAACCGATGGTACACCCGATACTTTGTTAGATCTAGCTTTACACCAAATGATTTTCAAAATCACTAGACATAATTACAAAACTAATTCAGGTACAATTTCTTGACTGGATTCTGGTCACCCAGCCATGCAGGATCACTAATACAGTGATAATGCCTGACAGCATAAGTGACTATTACCCAGTAGTGTGCTAATGGTCTATTAAACTTGTAAAACAAAAACCAAGGTATACTGAATTCAGGAGAATTTCATCTCTGGACTCCTGAAGACATTGCCTCTGCTAGCAAAGAAACAAATTGATCTCAGTTGGAATTGATCCCTGCTATTAATGTTCTTTTAGATACATTTATGACACTGTACACGTCCATCATAGATAGATTGGCCCCCATGAAAAAAATGTGTATTTGGTCCTCTAAACAAGAATGGATTACTAAAGATCTGTTAGATCTTATGAAATTAAGAGACCAAAGCTGGAAAATTTATAATCCAGTAGAGAGGATGGTTCTCTCCTGACTTATAAAATTTTGAAAAATAAATGCAAATTTGAAATTAGAAGAACTAAAGTAATTTTTTTCTTAAATCAGCAGAACAAAGCATCAGGTAATCCCAGATATACCTGGAAGATATTGAATAAATTAATGGGTAGGGGAACTAAATTTAAACCAATTTCTCTTCAAAATAATGACATACAAACACAGCCATACAATCAAGCCATACAAAAGCAAGAGTACTAGACTTTAGGAGGGCTGACTTTGGGAAAATGAGAGTGTGCCTCAGAAAAGCACTAGCAAACAGGCAAGAAGGATGGGTGGAGGAACAATGGGGAGTGATCAAAACAGCCATCACAGAGGCAACAAGCCTTTGTGTAAAGCAAATCAATAAAACACAATGAAGGAAAAACTGCTATGGTTCACAAAAGAGGTGGCAGGGAAGGTTAAGGAGAAAAGGAAAGCATTCAGGAAATATAAGGAAACACAGAAGGAGCAGGACAGAGAACTTTATCAGTTAAAGCAGAAAGAGGCTGGGAAGGTAGTCAGAATAGCAAAGGCCCAAACTGAGGAAAGGATAGTCAATTCTGTTAAGAAGGGGGATAAGACCTTTTATAGGTACATTAGGGAGCGAAGAAAGACCAAAGGAGGGATACTGAAGCTTAATAAAGGGGAGGGAATGTGGGTAGAGGGTGACAGTGAAAAAGCAGGGATACTGAACGAATATTTCTGCTCAGTATTCACAAAGGAAGAGTAGGGGGAGTTACCTAAACCAAACAAGAGAAACACTCTGAAGATGGGGGTCGATACCAGTCCATTTACAGAAGAAAGGGTTCTAAAAGAACTAATAAAATTGAAGGTGGACAAAGCAATGGGGCCTGATGGGATTCACCCAAGAATTCTAAAAGAACTAAGGGTAGAACTAGTGACATAGCTGACTAATCTCTTTAACAAATTATGGGAGGATGGGGTGGTACCCGAGGACTGGAGGAGGGCAGATGTGATTCCTCTTCACAAAAGTGGGAGAAAGACAGAGGCAGGAAACTACAGACCAGTTAGTTTGACCTCACTGGTAGGGAAAATGATGGAATCACCTCTGAAGGAAAGAACTGTTGAGTACCTAGAGGCCAGTGGGGCACAGGACCCAAGGCAGCATGGATTCATGATGGGAAGGTCATGTCAGATGAATCTAATAGATTTCTTTGACTGGGTGACCAAAGTAGTAGACCAGGAGGGGCTGTAGACATGGCCTACCTAGATTTTAGCAAGGCATTTGATACAGTCCCACACAAAGATTAATACACAAGATAGCCAGCCTTGGAATGGGTCCCAAGGTGGTAGCCTGGATAAAAATTGGCTAGACAACAGGACGCAAAGGGTAGTAGTAAATGGAGTACACAGTGAAGAAAGGAGTGTTACTAGCGGGGTACTGCAGGGTTCAGTACTGGGACCAGTCCTTTTTAATGTCTTTATAAGTGACATTGCAGAGGAACTGGAAGGAAAAGTATGTCTCTTTGCAGATGACACAAAGATCTGCAACAGGGTTGATACATAAGATGGAGTGGAAAGGATGAGAAGGGACTTGGCAAGGTTGGAGGAATGGTCAAATGTATGGTAGCTCAGATTCAATGCAAAGAAGTGCAAGGTAATGCACATGGGAAACAAAAACCCAGGGGAAGCATAC